>CADEPM010000001.1:12500-5652500 GCA_902829315.1 Caenorhabditis bovis | reverse complement strand
TATTAAATAAAAATAAGAGTATTTAAAAAATCGACTGAGTTCGTTTTTTACCAAATTCTTTCGGTCTCCATTGTAGGGCATTCGGATTAATACGTAACTTTTTCTTCGAATCTTCGATACGCTTCTCATATACGGCGCGTTTCTCGTCACTGATTACAATCACATACTGTCCTTTATAGTATTTGTACAGGTCGAGTTGCTAAAAATTCTATATTGTGTTGTTTATTCGAAAAATCAAAGTTATTTTTTAACATTAAAAATACAATGGTTTGCTTAACGCTTACTTGAAGAGTTGACACAACGTCTTCTCGTTTAATGGCAGTAGCTGCAGACAAATCTTGGACTGTGATTTCTCGTTCTCCGTTTGTCCGGTTCTTAAATTGGAACAATTCCTTCATGATCGCCATTGACCAATATGAACGATAGGAAAGCTAAAATAACAACACAATACATTATAAAGTTATTAAAAATTGTTATTACCAATCCCAAGTCAGACAGTGGCTTTTCAGGTGATCCAGTTTTCATTTCAAGTTTGGATAACTCATAACTGAATTCAATTAAAAGGCTTCCATAACCTTTTTTTTGGAACGGAGGGAGAACAAGAATACATGCAACATTGTATTCTTCGGCGGACTCTTTTTCCTAAATATAGAAAAAATACGATACATTTTATACATATATACATATATGTATATAAAAAAGACAAAATACCTTTGAGAAATAACCAACAATATGATGCCCCTTTTCATCTTCCTCAGTAAGCACGTAAAATAAGAAAGGGTCCGTATCATAGTAAAGAGTCTTGTGATCCAGGAAAAGTTTTGCGATAAGACAAAGATTTTGAGCATATACCTTTAAAAATAATTTGTTAAATATTTAAATTACTACACTCAGTGGTGAGCTGCTTGCACTGGATTTTAAACAATGAATCGATTAGCGAATTGCTAATTGAATATCATCCCAGCACAAATTAAAATTTAAGGACCCATTTGAGTATACCTTGTTTTTTCTTCCATCAATTTCAAAAAATGAATGTTTGTCGTAACTGTATATTTGATTTCCGGGAGGATGACAGAGTGTGCATTTTTGCTGCAAATTAATAATTTTAGATATAAACACCAAAAATTCATTTGTACCATATGTCTCTTCAAACAGGTTTTGCTTTTCATATATTTTAAGCAAAATTCGCAAATAAAAATGCAATCAAGGTGTGTTAGTTGTTGCGGGTAAGGCGAGAAGTACCAAGGCTGAATGCGATATCTACCAAGTTCGATCGCCTCGACATTTCGAATCCGTGTCATTGCGTCTTCAGAATGACCAACCATTGACATTGAGCCTCGAAGACTTGGAGCTAAAAAATTATTTGTTTTTATTTTGAAAGAAACATTTACCGCTTCCACTACTAGTAGCTGTTGCCGTAGTTTCGGCTTCATTTTTCGGTTCTTCTGCAGGCAAAAGAGGGATCTTGCGTTTTCGGTTTGCAGCCGAAGCTTTCTTCGAAACGTCGCCGTCTGGATTATCGTGATGCGAATGTCCTTTCTTTGAACCTTTTTGAGGCATTTTTAAAGTACTCAAGTCAAGTAAATCCGATGTTACCCATTCGTCCAGTCTAAAAAATATAAATGTGTTGTCAAAAGGTTATCTTCTTATTATTTCAAAATAAAACCTCCTGTTACAATCAATGTAATGCACATAAAAACGAATTGTATCATTTGGACCTCTTCCGCGTGTTATTATTTCAGCTTGCCCTAAAAAATAAAATAATATTAGATATCTTCCTTAAAACAAATGACGTACTCCATTCATTTTGCGAAATCATTTTCACATTAATGCGGCATCCTTCGACTACCTTCTCCAAAGAATTAACAGGTTTTTCTTGATTCTCTTCGCTTTTTACATCCATTTTTTCTAAAATGAATCATTTTAATTTTTAAGCTAAAATATTCGTGTTTAAAATTCATCAAAAACGAACTCAAACAAACATTAAAACTAGAAGAATAAGAAAGAAACGTTCAAAAATAATGGGATGGCCGAATTTTCACAACGCCGTGTCAGAGTTCAGCCACTGCTTTTTTGTCTGCAGCCACGGCGTTCACACTAGTGGGATTTACCTGAAATGAAAACTCAAACTGTGTCAGTGATCGATTGTTGGCGTCTTTGTCGCGCAGACGAATTTTTTTAAAATCGCCAGGTTTTGACTCTTTTTTCCAGTTTTTTGAATTTTTCTCAAATTTTAACAAAAAAGTGCACCGACCACGTTTTTCGCAAGGCTTTTTTCTATCGAAAAAGCTTTACTATAATTCAATCGGATAAGTATTCAGAGGTCCGTAGTTTTTTAAAGATTGAACTGTAAAAATATTCACATTTCTTTTCTCTGTTTTTTCACTCTCTCTTTTGTTAATATCATTTATTGTTATATAATATGGTTTGATTTATACGATTATGTTTGTTAACACTTGAAAAACATTTCATAGTTGTTTATTTTTAATTTTTTTTGCAAATTTTAAATGTAAATTGTGTGTCATTTCGGCGGAGAAGTTGCAAGAGATTCTCTATAATTTTTTGTTGTTTTTTTTAATTTCGTTAGTTCTTACGTTAATTTTACCGTTTTCAGCTTCTTTTTTTGCTATTTATCTCTCTCGCGTCATTATCTACTCGCATTGAATTCATTTATTGAATTCAGATAAGCACTCCATCTCGAAACTCAAAAGCTGGCGGAGTGATGAAACGATATCACGGACAATTCGCTTTTCGAGATTTTTTTAACTTCCGAATTACTCCAAAAGACCAATGGAAAGACGTCCTCAGCCCAAAAATGCCTTTTTTTTTAGCTATTTGTGTTGTATAGCAACAAATACATCTTTTCAAGCTGCCTAATGAAATCGGTAAAGAGAATCTTGTTAAATGTGTTTGTTGATTATCCATTTGTTTCCAAATTGATAAGTGTATTTTTTCCCTATTAGTTTTGCAATTTTCCAAATGTCCTTATATCCTCTTTCCGAATTCAATCTCTTTCGCGTCTTTATCTACTCGCATTGAATTCATCTGCTACACATCATCAATTTTTATATCATAATTCAATTGTGTAGTATTTCTTTCGTTTAATTGATGGTTTTATCATTTAAAAATGTTATGTATATGTTCAAAAAAAAAGATCCGATATAAATTTAAATAACTTATTTAATTTATAACTAAATAGACCATGAATTGCGGTGAATCTGATCCACCGGAAGAAATATAAAAACTAATCGTTCTTATTGAAAAAACGCTCCATTTTGAGAATGTTTCTAATTTATTTCACAAATTTAATTTGTTGAATTTATGCACCGGAATAGCGCTAAGCTGCAAGTGCGCTCTATTGAGAAAAATCTTTTTTTCATGTAAATCCCACTAGTGTGAACGCCGTGCAGCCTCCACTTTGTTACACTCTAAATATATCTCTGGTAACTCAAAACCAATCGGATCCGAATTGGAAAAATTTTCCAATCGGATCCGAGAAATTACCAATCGGATCAGAAAAAATATAAAAATCGAATCGGATCCGAGGAATTTCGAATCGTATTCGAATTACAGTACTGGCCATAAAGAATGTCCCAAATGGTTTTCCGAGCATAAGTTTTCTAAACGTAAACCGATCATTCTGAAAAATTAACACAGTCTTTCTGACACTAAAATACAATATTTAAACACTTCGGAGCCATTTGTTTCGACAAATTTGACCAAAAAACAAAAATTTATGAAAAAACGTCAAAAACCGGTAAAAAGGAAAATCAACTTTGGAAAGCAGAAAACATTTTAAAGCGATGGTTAATGGTCGAAACAAAAAAATAATGTATTAATACTTTGTTGCGTATCCTTTTGCATCAATAACGGCTTGACATCAGCGCGGCATCGAGTCCAGAAGCTTGTGAATGACAGACATCGGAATCTCTGGTAACTCAAAACCAATCTGATCCGACAAAATTCGGCCCCTGAATCAACCTTATCCGATTGGTAATTCTACGAATAAGATTGGAAAATTGTCGTATCCGATTGGTTTTTTGGGTTTTTTCGGATGGCCAATGTTCATTGACTCATACTTTTTGACTTGACTCATGATTTTTGACTCATAAAAATTGTATCATGATTTTTTATTCTTTGACTCATGATTTTTGACTAGTGATTTTTGACTAATTTTTTTTGACTAACAATTTTTGACTAATGATTTTCTGAATTTTTTTTAGTTGAAATTCCTGCAGTTTTTTCATATTCAATTCTGTTTTTTTTGGCCAATATTGATGGGCTCCCAGCTAAGCGGATCCACCGAAGGAATCGACTGTAACATTAAACGAATATCCGTAGTGGGCCAAATGGTATGTATGATTTGATATTTTTAGTAGTCTCCGTTAGTTTAATGAAAACAACTAAACACAGTTTTTATTCGCTATCATGTATTATTTAGCGTGAATAAAGGAGGGAAATGGATGGAATAACGCGATAAGTGATTTTTTATTAATTTATTTTGCAAATTATTTTAGCAAAAATAACACATTGTTATACTTTGAGAAGTTTTTTGAAGGCTGTTTTGTTAGAAGTACCATTTTGATAAAGGTTTAACGGTATAATGATCTATCGAAAATTTCAATGATTGATTAATTTTCAGTAATAATCTGTCCCCCAATTCCTCCCACCCTTCAGCTTCTTACCCATCAATATTGACCAAAAAAAAACAGAATTGAATATGAAAAAACTTCAGGAATTTCAACTAAAAAAAAATAAGAAACTCATTAGTCAAAAATTGTTAGACAAAAAAAAATTAATCAAAAATCACTAGTCAAAAATCATGAGTCAAAGAATAAAAAATCATGATACAATTTTTATGAGTCAAAAATCATGAGTCAAGTCAAAAAGTATGAGTCAATGAACATTGGCCTTTTGTTTTAATATTTCAATTCGAATCGGATTCGACAAATATCCAACCTTATCCGTAGAATTACCAATCGGATCTGACAAATTACCAATCGGATCCGAAAAAACCCAAAAAACCAATCGGATACGACAATTTTCCAGTCTTATTCGTAGAATAACCAATCGGATAAGGTTGATTCCGGGGCCGCATTTTGTCGGATCCGATTGGTTTTGAGTTACCAGAGATGGCTTTCCATGCAGCCTCGAGAAGTTCAAACTTTTGGTTGACATTCGATACTCTGACGCTTGTACATGACGTTCCAGCTCCTTCTAGAGATTCTCGATAGGATTCAAGTCAGGAGATTGACTCGGCCAGTCCAGAAGATTCACCCGACGACGTTGCAACCATTTCTTGCCGTGCTAAGAAGCAGTGTGTGCACTCGAGAAAAAATTCTCGAGAAAAATCGAGAAAATTAACCGGTACCGAGAGAATTTCTCTCGACAATGTCTTCGAGACTCCCGAGACTTTCCAAAAAGTACCGAGACTTGCAAGAATTTCTCGAGACTTTCTCGGGAGTCTCGAGACTTGCAAGAATTTCTCGAGACTTTCTCGGGAGTCTCGAGACTTGCGAGAATTTCTCGAGACTTTCTCGGGAGTCTCGAGACTTTCTCGAGAAAAATCTTCCGAGACTCCGGAGAAATTCTCGGGAGTCTCGAGACCTTCACGGGAATTTTTTTAGTGAACAAAAAATTTATTTTTTCTCCTTTAAGTTCGTTTCAATACTAACAAATGCTAACAAGGGAGGTCTTTTTGCTGTCCGTCTTAAAAGTTGTCAATTTTTGCATACAGATTCTTTAGAAAATTTCCAATCGAATGAACTAAGTTCCTCCCTACCTGCGAAAACTTCTAGTACGCAAAATTCACGTGGGTGGGGCTAAAACTTTGATGGTTCATAACTCGATAACTAGAAGTTTTCGCAGGTTGGGGCCTAGTTCATTCGATTGGAAATTTTCTAAAAAAAATCTGTATGCAAAAAATTGACAACATTTAAAACGGACAGCAAAAAGACCTCCCTTGTAAGTTAAAAGTGATTGATATGCCACCCAAACTAAATAGTCACATTACGCATCAGATAAAGAAAGAATTTAAACGAATGAAGATATTTCCTACATATTTGTGAATATTTTCGAAACTAAAAAAATAGCTGTTCCGCTTTAACCGCGACGCATACGCGTCGCGTTTCGGTTGTTAATCGCGGTCGGCTAAACACGCCAACTTGAAATTTTGGTCTTGGTGAAACATATGGCACTAAAACCTTATGGTACGAAAACCTTAGACATTACTTTAATCGCAAACAATCGTATGCAAAAAAAAACGATTTATTTATGTATTAATCCCCTTTTTATACGGGCGAACATTTTCAAAATATGTTGACTATGCTAGTTTTCAAAACCCTACTAGTTATCAATTTAACTACTGAATTTCATCAATAAAAAAATCCCGAGAAAGTCTCGAGACTCTCGGTTCCCGTACGCGCGACTACCCGTATAGTACCGAGACTAATAATTTCGAAAATTTCTCGGTGCTTCCGGGAGTCTCGAGAATTTTGTTTCTGGGTAGTTTAGGGAATTCTCGGGAAATTCTCTCCCGAGAGCACACACTGCTAAGAAGTGTGTTTGGGGTCATTGTCCTGCTGGAAGACGAATGCCCGACCGAGTTTCGCACGTGTCCATGACCTCATTGTGTTCTCCAAGATGTCTTCGTACACGAACCGATCCATGACTCCAACAACACGACGAAGCGGTCCCATTGAAGTGCCTGAGAAGCAGCGCCAGACCATGCACGATCCGCCTCCATGTTTCACAGTTAGGCACTGGTACTTGGGGTCGAAGCGGGATCCAACAGGACGTCTCACTCACTTAATTCCGTCAGTTCCAAACAAATGGAACTTAGATTCGTCTCTCCAGACATGGTTTGACCACTCACGACGTCCCCAAGACAAATGTTCTATTGCCCATGCAACTCTCGCTTTATGGTTTTTCTCGCTGATGAGCGGCTTCTTCACTGGACGTCGTCCATGCAATAAATTCTCCACCACACGTCTTCTGATAGTTCTCCTGGATGATGTTGGGTCATTTGGAGACTTCACGATGATTAGGATGTCCGTAGAAGTACGTCTAGGGTCCTCTCTAGATGCTCTAACCATGTTTCGATCAACGTTCCTGGTGGTTTTACGGGGTCTACCGGGTGACTGGAGCACATCACAGTTATGCCAATTGTCGAAAATAGTTTTCAAACGTTTAAAAAACAATGCCGAGTTTATAAATTGCTTCAAGATTCTGTTAATTGTCCTTATTGAGCAAGAAAACTGACTCGCAAGGATTTCGCTTGAAGCTCCTTGTTTCCGTCCGGTCACGATCGCTTTGCGGATGTCTGATGACATGGTTTTTTTCCTTCAGGTCTACCCATCTATAAAAACGTCTATCAAAAACTAGATTTCAAAAGTAACTAAAGAAAACATTTAAAAAAAATTAAAAACGAAAAAATCGAAAAAATGAGAAAATCGAAAAATCGAAAAAAAATTATAAAAAATAATTTTCCGCACATTTCTGCAAACAGAAGAGCTGCAAATATGCGTATTGTGTGTACATAATCCTGTAAAAAAAATAGGAACTAATGGTCTACTCCAAAAAAAGTTATGCTCGATAAACCATTTGGGACATTCTTTATGGCCAGTACTGTATCTACAAAACAAATCTGATCTGAACAATTTCCAATCGGATCCGAGAAATTACCAATCGGATCAGAAAAAAATACAAAAATCGAATCGGATCCGAGGAATTTCGAATCGGATTCGAATTATCTAAACAAATCTGATCTGAACAATTTCCAATGATTGGATTCTATCGCATTTTTTTAAATTAATGAGGAGGAATGGCCAAAAAGGCTACATTTCCATAAATGGGGATGTCAACTGTCTTGTCGACTAAAAAAAACAAAAAAAACCAAAAATTTAGAAATAACATTAATTGATTCGTTAATGCTTGTTGATGCGTTTTGTTATATATAATAAAAATACTATAACGTTTTTTAGGCCCTTTGGTGCACTCGGTAACTCTTCCCGATTGCGAATAGCAGGATAGCGTTAACCCACATCGTCGAAAATTATTTGGAGCACCTTTGGTGAGTTGAAAAACTGCTTACTAGTAATCGATATTTCTTTTAGCAAAACTCCTCGGCCCAACCTTGATGTAAAACGTAAAAATAAAACATATGGTAATTTTAATTTCATGAAATTGAACTGTTATGAATGTGGAAACAAACGTTTAAAATTGACGGTTTTTTCCCACAGTCAGAAAACATTTAATTTATCATTTCATACATTGCTTGCGAGTTTTATTTTTATAATATACATAGCACATAATATAATATACATAGTATTATATTATATACATAGTATTATATAATATACATAGTATTAATATACATAATATACATATATATCTTCTCTCGTAACTCAAAACCAATTGGTAATTTGTCGAATTCGATTAGAATTGAAATATTAAAACACAACGGATTCGAAGAAAAAAAGATGGATACGAAAATACCCAAATAATCAATCGGATCCGATAATTTTCCAATCTTATTCGTAGAATTACCAATCGGATAAGGTTGATTCCGGAGCCGAATTTTGTCGGATCCGATTGGTTTTGAGTTTCCAGAGTTTATACTCGGTATGTTCTAAACTTGGACAGAATCATTAGCTTATGTGCAAATCAATTAAAATTGATATGTTCTACTAATTTGTATGGGATTCAATTATATACATTGGAAGTATATAAAATTTTATATAAAAATCCTTGTAAAAACATTCTGACAATAATTTCTCAGTTACGTTTTCTATGATAAAAATAATCATTTTGTCTGAGCCTGTGGACGATAATAGGTTGAAAACGTCTTTCGTGATTGCGAGGGGGATTCGATACGAAATGAATATGGATAGAATAAACATGAAACTATTGTACCTGAAACATAAGGACAGTTCCATATGATCTCATGAAACGCATTGAAATTTTTCCATAAAGTTGGTATATATTAGATCTAGAAATTAATTTCCGCGTTTTTTTTTCTTGTTGATATTTTGCCAAAATGAAATTATTTTTATATAACGAATTTTATGTTATAATATTCTCTGTATTATCAGCTTTCTACTTATATATACTGTAATATTCTTCTCGTACTTTATAAAAAATCATTATTATGGGTTCAGAATATGTCCACCTTTGAGCCAGGAAAACGTCAATTGCGGGAACCTCTTCTTTTCCTTTTCCAACCTAACAAGAAAGCCACTGACGCGCACCAAATGCTTGCCCAAGCTTACGGCGAGGCTGCAACATCTATAAGAACTTGCCAAGAATGGTTTCAGCGTTTCAAATCGGGACCGATCAGAACAGCCAAAAAATTTGAAGACGAAGAACTTCAGGCTTTGTTGGATGAAGATTCGGCACAAGCGCAGGAACAACTCGCGGCATCTCTCGGCGTCACGCAAAAAGCAATTTTTCATTGATTGAAAGCAATGGGGAAGATTCAAAAGGAAGGAAAATGGATGCCCTATGAGCTCTCAGAACGCAAAAAAGAACAGAGAAAAACAACTTCACAAATCCTCTTGGACAGATTTCGAAGAAAGTCTTTTTTACACTACGAGTGTACTACGACAATCCGAAGCGAAGAAAATCATGGGTTAGTCCCGGTGTTCCGACAACTTCGACCACAAAACCCAACATCCACGGGAAGAAGGTCTTACTGTGCATATGGTGGGACCAACAAGGAATTCTGTACTCTGAACTGCTCCAACAATAACTGCGAATCGCTATTAACATCAACTAGTGCAGTTGCGGCATGAAATCGCAGTAAAAAGGCCAGAATGGGCGGGTCGACACGAAAAGGTCGTATTGCTTGATGACAACGCAAAAGCCGCATGGTGAGCAGCGCTTTCGAGATCATCAAGACGTCAAAAAATGGCTAGTTGAATGGACTGCGTCCAAACCAGAAAAATTCTATTCTATTATGATTTAATCCATAAGTTGCCAAAACTCTGGGAAAATGTTGTTATTATTGACGGAAATTATTTTGAATCAAAGTTTTGTTTAATTTTGCCAGTTTTTTATAGTTTAATATGCGAAAAAAAAACGCGGAAATTAATTTCTCGACCTAATAATATTTCTTCGATAACCACATTCCGTCATGTTTTCATATTCCTAGCCCTCTTTTTAGATGTGTAGAGTGCAGATTTTAGAAAGAAAGGTCTCAAAGAACTGGCTAAAAATATGTTTTCTGCAATTTGTCCATAATTTTTCAAAAATTTTAACTTGTTTTTATATCTGTTTTTCCTTCAAAAATTGCACAGTGCGCGATCCATTCATTTTTTTGACTTATTGGTTACTTGAATTATGCGAAGACATTACAAAATTTCACCTCCCGATAATTTAAAAATAGTATCTGTCGTTCATATCGTCCAATCATTCAAAAATATATCCAATTCCATTGAAGATAAAGGTGAAGAGTGCGAGAAGACGAAAACGCCCGTGACGAATCTTATCAATCGAATTGATTTTTACTCGTCGCTGGTTGAAAGCGAAAAGAAAAACAAGTCTTCCTTCCCTTCATTATCTGCAAAATCCATGTGGTGACTGTTTATCATGAGTATTCGAGTGATTTTTTGGATATTGCTTGTTCTCAATATCATCAAGGTACTTGCAAAAAAAATTAGATTGCGCGTTCTGCCATTTGATTTGGCCTGTAAAACCAAAGGGACTCATTTTTTTACTTGTTATCGCCAGACATATTCGAAATTCATTTCAAATCATGCACTTTCACATGATTACAGCAAAAATTTGCCATCCTGAGACTTTATTTTTTCGAGTCTTAAAGCCGCATTTTAATTGTCCACTCGCGACAATATGTAGTTGCAGTTACGATCCGTCCTTTGCTCACACTATGGTAAACGTGAAGCCACACCATAGTGTGAAAAATTTTTAAGAGGTTAAACATTTGTTCGCTTAATTACATTTTCAGGTTTCTAAACTTACAACTCAAACGTCCGAAAAAGAAATAATCGATCTTCGCTCACGAATTGTTGCTCACATCGAGGCATGCACAAAATGGAAAAGCTCGCTAAACAAAAAAGCGCAAAAAACGGCGGAGAATTTTTTGATGAACAGTGATTTCGAGAGTTTCAAAAAATTATTTGATCGATATGCGAAAAAATCGAATTCTCAGAGTGTGAAATGCCTTGATAAAGTTTATTCAACTTTGATTCTAGAGTATCATTCATTAATAAATTCATATAGGTAAGACAGTCTTTGTTTTTCGACAACAACGAAGCTAATTGCAGAAAAGATAATTTTGGAATAGAAAAGAAAAATATTGTAGATTTTCTTGATCTCGAACAAATTAATCATCTCTATACAATATTGGAGAAAACAAATCGCGTTGATCTCATTCAGCAAGGCGTAAGTATTGTATAATATACTAATATATATATGTATAATAGTGCATAGTTATTTCAATATTTGAATATTTATTATTGGTTTTTAGTTAATGCAGCATTTTCATGGATTGCCGAAGTATCGGCAGGAGGAACTGATTTCGGATTTCTTTGCTATGAATCCTTCGAATCGTCATTCTCGGAGTGTCGAAGATAAACCTTCCAAAATCAAAGAGCCGGAACCGCTCGATTCAGCATTGCTCGCTTGGCAAACAACTAAACAAAAGTTGACAGTTTCAAGAATAAAAAACGACTCGTCATGGGAAAAAATGAATGTGATTGGAGAACAATTCTATCATTTGAAGAAATCGACAAGGAAATTATTTGAACAGTAATAAAACGATATAAAACGGTTAGAAAAATCATATCAAAATTTTTAATTTATAGAAAACTAGTGGAATATTGCAATAGAAATATCAAGGCGTTAATTGGAGAAGAGAAATTCGAAGAACTCGGTAATATGTACAATGATAGCGAGCAAGCCGAGCACATCAATAATAAATATACAATCATAATCAGTAGTTTAGAAAATGAAGAAGATCGACTAACAGCAGGTTTTCCATCAATTTTTAGCAAATAATTATTCGTGCTTTTTAGATCATTATGGAAAATTTTGTGCGAAAATATACCGAATTGTTCCCTACAAACACGCTGATTTAATGTCATGGCTGGATTATCGACAAAAACAGAAAATCGCATTAATGATACAAGACGATCAAGTTAACGATGAGGTAGTCTATGACCAACTCTACAAGTTTTATGACGAAACTCGGGGAATTGCCCGGGAAGAAGCTGAAGAGATTATAACATCGGGATGTCGAAGATTCATTTCCCATCTTTTGGGGGAACAAGTGAGCGAGGTAAACGAATTTCGTCTCTTTCGATGTCGGCTGTTCTATTTCAGGATGTCGAGGAAATGCGAGTTGCTC
The DNA here is from genome assembly GCA_902829315.1 of Caenorhabditis bovis. Taxonomy (NCBI): domain Eukaryota; kingdom Metazoa; phylum Nematoda; class Chromadorea; order Rhabditida; family Rhabditidae; genus Caenorhabditis; species Caenorhabditis bovis. The sequence goes on along the minus strand of CADEPM010000001.1, from coordinate 5,640,136 downwards.
GCAATGTGTCGCCACAGTACATCGCTGCATATTTAAGTGTAAAACGAAAAGATATCAATTTAGGCGATACAAGTCGAAAGAAACGGGTCGAGTAGGACTAAATCATCAATTTATTTGAAATTTAAAACTATTAATATTATGATTTACAGCGAATCCTTGTCAATATGCAAGAGAATCTACTTGGAATACGATGGAAAATGTGATTGCAACAACAACTCGGCGAAATGTGATCTCGAAACTCACGTGTGTCTTGATTGCGCTAATAATACTCAAGGCTATCAATGTGAAAGGTTTTTATTGCATAAATTGGCTGAATAATTTAATTGGCGAATAATTCAGCTGTGCGAAAGGATTCGCATATTCCGAGATAAAAGGTGGATGCGTCGAGAAGGAAGCATGCAATTGCAACAATCATACAGACACTTGTACTGATGGAAAATGCTTGGTACTGTTTATAGAAATTAATTAATGCAAGTTCATCACATAAAAATTTAGCATTGTGGAGAGAACACAAGTGGAGAACAGTGCGAATTGTGCATTTCTGGCTATTATGGAGATGCGACGAAAGGAACTCCAAACGATTGCATTCAATGCCCATGCCCGTAAGCATTTCGACGAGGCTGACTGAACTGCTTAATTTCTTTTTTTAGAAAACACGGAGAATGTGTGATTACTGAAAATGGATTTGTCGAATGTACTGATTGCCCGAAAGGTTTCATTGGAGAAAATTGCGAAATCGAGGTAAAATTTTGAAAGTCCAAAAAAATGAATTTCAATGACTGACTAAATATTATCAAGAATGATCGAAATAGTTTTTCGACAGTTTCGAAATGTGCACAATTCAGGCAACTGATGTCACAAATTCAACAATAGCACCAATATTAATGGTTTCTACAACTTCATCATCGACGGCCACACTATCAGGGTCCACAGAGGAAACACCGACAGACAATGGCATAGAAAATGATTAAGAAAAATATAGTCTTATAAACTTTATTATGATTATTATTGTTGTTTTTTAACCGGTATTACAATGAAAGAGCCTCGTGAAGTACTGTGTACATTTCTCCGTCCAATTCGCTTTCGAATAATTCCAGAAAACCGCAGAGTTCCAACTCTTGTTGATATTTCACAAAGGCTTTCTGTAATATTGAATAACGAAATGTCGTCAATTATCAAAACTCACATGCAAATGTGATAACATTAAAATCAATTTTCCGAGACGCAAGCAAGGCTCCGGATCGTTTTTGATTTTCGTAAGATAAAATATTGTTTCCGAAAATACTGCGTTTCGAAGTTTACGAAAAATCTCGATTGAATCTGAGGAAAGTCCATCCATTCCTAACAAAAAAATGAGAGTTTAAAAAAAATTGAGAATGTGCAAAATTACCGTCGTCGCAACAAATGAGGGCCACTAAAATAAGAAATTCGACAACGTCCGGTTTTAATGCGAAAATTTCATTACAAACCATGCGGTTATACGTTTCCCAAAACGGCCGGAAAATTCTTTAAAAATGTGATTTCAAGACACATTATCGACGTCGCACGATCGCGGAAAATTAGCTAAATGCCAAAACAATCTAGAGGATACGTTAAAGGCGCACAATATGAACGGCCGATGCTCTCGGGGTGGGCCAAAATTAGGGCGAATGGGGGGCAACGTGCTCTTGGAGGTCATCCGCTCAGAGAATCAATGTCTCTTAGGAGTCAACCGAACGTGTGTCTCGATGAGTGCATTCTACAAAGTCTTTTAAGGAACAACACATTTTCAGCATGGGTTTCAGAAGAAATGCTTTAGTTCCATTATTGGCACGACTGGAAGATTCGTGAAAAGTGTGGCTCCTACTTACTCTATTCATTTTCATTTTTTTTTTCAAATTAGGAGATCATGCTACTCTATCATTATGATCATAGTGCGAAGTTACTGAATCTTTGTATACTTGGACGAACGAGTTGTTGCTCTGAGCAAAGCGGGCTGTTAGAAATAATATGAATTTAAAACACCGTTTTAACTTGATAGCCTTTGTTGAATATATTTAATCATTCAGCATATTAAAAAAATTAGATGGTGTTCAGCCAATTTCGAAATAAAAGCGTACTCTGTAAAATAAGGCTTTGGTAAAAATGTGGCTTTAAATTGACAATTCTCTCTCGTCCGGCATTCTCAGAGCAGCAACTCGCACAATGATAAAGGAAACGATAGTCATTATAGCGAATAAATGAAGTGTTTCTGTTGAAACTCATAAAAATAAATCTGTTAATCCCTAAGAGACATTATTTCCCCTTTGAGCAGATGACGTTGCCTCCTTTTTCGTTGGCCACCGGGAGTATAGGCCACCGTGCAGGCCTTTTTTTTAAACATTGTTTTGGCATACAGGCAATTTTCTACAATCGCTCAACGTATTGAAACTTACTCTTCAGTTTGTTCCTTCGAAATGCGTTGCGATTTTAAGCCGCTTCCGTATAATGAAGCAATATCGTCGTTGTAAAAATCTCCGTTTGGCAGAAGAAGTTTATCACAACCAGTCATAAGCGATAAATATGGCGGCTCAATTAGTGTGTATTTGACGAAAAAATTTAGGAAAACGCTTTTCTAAAAGAAAAAAACTTCCGCCGTTGTTACGTGATCTTTTAGATACCATTTCAAATTTTCCAGCTTGACTAAACTCGGGAAAAGCTTGCGTTATAAATGTTTTGAGCAACTTCAAGTCTTTTTTAAGAATTATTAAAATGTCTTTCAGGTTTCTAGGGGTCGGAGAGACCTTCAAATACTATACACTATGCATAACATTTAGAAACTCATGGAATTACCGAAACTCCCAATTCAGTTTTCCGTCGTGATTCTAAACATTCAAATTTTTTGCTTAATCGAAAAATTAATGGAACATCATTTGAGGAACTTTGTAGATCGAACGGTGACTGAAAATTAACGACTTCTGATGAATACTTATTAATTTCGAAATACTTTGCTATAAGTAAAAGAATCTGCGACATTTTGAACGGGTTTTGCTTTTTTTGAACTTCCATATTTGTCACGAGACGGTTGGATTGCTGAAAATTGATTTGTAGCGAACCTTTAGTTCTTTTCAAACCATTAGGCCTCATTCCAACTTGTTTGCATTTTTCCATTCGACAATGTCGGCATAGTTTAATGTTGTCTGAAATATTATTTTTTTTAAAGAGGGTCTCTAATAAAGAATCCTTCATTAACATGATACTGACGGAAATCAGCATTCTTTTTCAAGATATTCAATATATTTAACTCGAAAATTCCAACCAAAACGAACCGGTTTTACATTTTCCTTCGATTTTACAACTAATCGATAATTTTGGCGACATGAAGAATCTTCTAAAAAATGCCGCACACGCTCTGAAAAATAATAAACGAAAAATTTGAAATCAAACATTTCCCCTACTTGCATGTATACGATTTTGAGCCAAAATGGAATTGTTTGGCAGGAAGACCACATACTGAACACTTCATGGCATGAAATAAGTTTCGACAAATTTTACAATGTAAAATGCGAAATACACAGACGCACTACGCAAATACAGAAGGTGAGAGTGGAAAGAACAATAAAGAGAGAGAGAGAGATTGAGGGGAGGTTCAACAGATAACATTGTTGCTATTATTCAATGATTTCTCTCCAAAAAAAGAAACAGAATTGTTATTGTTGGACGTAATTCCACTTACGATTAACACTTGTTTAACGGCCAACAAAAAACAAGGAGTGTTATTCGGATCCGATTGAAAAATATTGTCGAATTGGTAACAGATTATGCCAATAAAATGACGTAATTCATTTCATTTCATAAAAAGTATGCAGTTAAAAAAAACATAATGGAACCACTTTTATCAATCAGAGGTGACATCATCGAGTTATTTTGAAGAACATGTTGAAGCACTGAAAAGGCGGAGGAAAATAAGCTATTAATGAAATAAATATCGTTTAACTCGGTGATTTTACAAATATTCAAGAAAAAATCATGTTTTACTAGGTTTTTTAATGAAATTAGTCACCCTAAATTGCAATTGCTCAGGGTTGTCGCGGAGGTCGTGGACCAATTCGTTTCTACCTATGTACATTCAGATACGTATTGTATCGTACCATTATCGCGTTTTATTCGCCTTTGATTTTCTTGTTTTTTTTTCCTTGACGCTGTTATGGAACTATGCATATTTAAAAAAGTAAAATTCAAAAAGCCGGTTAAAACGCTTAAAATTCTTAAAAACCTATGTCCAAAATATTCGTTTTAACCAGTTTATATACGAAAATCTACATGCATGCACTCGAATTCGCTTTTGACCTACCAATAAATTTTGATTCTGCGAAATTTAAAAAATGATAAAATCGCTTATTATAAACTATCGATTTGTTAATTTAAATTTTCATGCTTTTAAAAGAAAATGTAGATACATACATTTGAAGAAAATCCAATTGGAAAATCAAAAAATAAACGGGGAATTTGAGCAGATTCATCTTTTGATTCCGCTTCAGTATAATTAAACGGCATGAAGATGTAATGTGTTAACAAATCGAAGAATCGAAATGAATTGCAGTATATAAATAATCTGAGATTTGTTTCTCGTCTCATCATAAATCCCACAGACGATTCATGCAAGCATAATCCTCATTTTCTCTGCGCTCTCATTTGCTGTAAATGAGTCGTGAAAAACGAAAAACCATTAAAATGCACAATTCGATGAGTTTTTGCATGTTTTACAGACAATTGTGCATTAGTTGAGCCTCTTTTCGAAGTGCTCTCCATTAATTCAATGCGCTAATTTTCCATCGAAAAATTGTCGTTTCACATGCGACGCGCTGCAAGATTTATCTTCAATCTTTTCCACTTTTTGATTTCGCTCAGAAATTGTGAGAGGCTTATTATAGTGAGTAGATGTATCACATCGGCTCCTGACAAAATTTGATTTAGGAGCATTCAGTGTTTCTTCATTACAAGTGTGAACAAACCGAATTGCCGACGCAACCGAGAGTTCCGATTGCGTTCTGCCTTTTGCGTCCGCAGGTTTTGTTTTGTGTTACACAAAAGTTATCCCAGAATTCAATTTCTAAAAATGCGAACGTGATTAAGTTTAGCATAATAAAGGAAATGGGCGTGTTAAGCTGAATTATTTTTATGTTATCACGAATGAATTCGCCCTTCAAGTGCGGCAAAATCGGAAATTCTTGAAAAATCCCAACTATTTCTCCATTGAAAATGAAGAATTTTGCATTTTCGAAAAGTATTCTTCGTGTCAATTGTTGCCACCACCTTTAAAATTCTCGAACCCGCCATGCGTTCAGTTTTCTGACATTCTCGGTGTGAAAACTTAGTCTTATTTTGAACATTTTCACTAATCGACGAGTTACGATTTATTCTTCCCTTGGGTTTTGCAAAATATTCCTAAATGCGTTTTAAGTTTCAAAAAAATGTCGAAAAACAAGAAAATCAAGGTCGCATATTTGTTTATGTTCGCTTCCTTTTCTCATTTTCTATTTTAATATTCCTGCTTATATTATTATTACTATTATTATTATTATTATTATTACTAGTTTGTCACTTCTTTTTTTTTTTGATTTTCATTCTTCCATCCTGGCAGCCAACTCAGCTACATTTCTGTTTTTGCCCCCAACTCGTGCCAACTTGTTTGTTAATTCACTAATCTGACATTTTTCGGAGAAAGTCGAAAGAAGAGGTGAGAGAAATGGCTGACATGCTTATTTTTTGATGTAAATTAGTCGTCGATTTCTTCATTTTTCTTCTTCTTTTTCGTTTAATGTTGTGATTTTTACCATTAGTTCATCATCCAAGATAAACTATTCACAATTTTTTTTAATTTTTTGCAGCTTATGACGAGATTCATTCATATTGCTGTCAACTTGCACTTCACGGGCTCATATTTTTTGCGCTATTGTCTTAAAACGAACAATTTTGTTTGGATTTCTTCAGAGGGACCAATTCTACAACCTTTCTGTTGAATATCTCGCGCTTCATACAAAATCGAATTTAATAAATTCAGCGGCCCGCGAAACGTCGCAGCAAACCTATAAATAATAGGCGCAACCTGTTGTTATAAGTTTCTAATTTCACCAATTGCTTTTTGTGTGTGGTCGTGCACACACTCACCTCCGGAAGTGTGAAGCTCTTCTCGTCGCTGAAAGCTTTTCCATGTGTCAAAAAGGGGTTTTCGGGAAATTAAAGTCTCAACGCGACGTTTGCCCTCTGTTTGCCGAACCTTTTTGTTTTTTTTCTTTGCATTTAGGTGACCGGCCATTTTTTAAATTCCGCCTCAACACAGCTTCTTCAAATTATATTTCGTTTATTCCCAATATTCTTAAGTTTTCTTATTTATTTTGTTTTCGAATTTAACGTCGATTCGTTTCATTTCAAAACCCCATTATTTGATTAATGAATCCGATAAAAAAGTAATTAAAGCGAGGTTCGAAATTGAGAATTTTGTTGTGGTTTCGCAAAAATTCTCGGCCGAGAAGCCTCTCAAATTCTTCTTTATAATATTTTTTTGTGATGTTTCGTATTTTGGACATTTTTAACTTTCTTATTTAATTTTTTTTCTAATAATAAATCATACCGGAATATTCCAACTAATCTTTCTTCAATTTCCACGAAATTCCAATTTTTATATTCGTCAAACGCAATTTTTATTTTTTGTTTGGTTTTTGAAAAATCATTTTTTGAATTTTTATAATGATTAGTTTTTGAATTCTCTAAATGGGTTATTTTAAGCAATTCTAGAATATCACATTCATTTCCCTTTTTTAAACACTTTCATTATTATTATTTATTTATAATTCTGGAAATTATTTATTTTTTTGTGCTCAGTTTTAAGATACAAAAAATCCTTCATTTGGCTTGATTTAAACTTATATAAAAATAGTTTAAAAAGTTGCATTATTATCATCAAAAATGTGCTATCGTGAAACCCCTTATTTGGTATTATAAGTGCCTCACAAGCTAAACACACACACACACATAACTATTTTCTTTCAATTTATTAAATATATTGCGTTTTTCGGGGCTCCGAAATCGAATTTCGACTTATTTTCTCGCGATTGTGGCTCGCCGCGCGAACATTTTCTGCAATTATTATCAATCATTCCGGCAACCACGCCCTTCACTCGACATGGTTCGATTTCCAACGAATTCAACTAAGAATTATTTCCAAAATCCTTTTCTTATTCTTACTTTTTCATTTTATATGATTTATTATCAAGTTTTGTGGCTGAATTAGACCATGTGTTTGACCAATTAATCATAATCGTTGTTTTTGCCTCATTTCGTTTTTTTTTCTTTCTGCATATCGTATAGCAGGCAGCAGTCTGAAAATTAGAAATAACAAAAATGGACAAAATTTTGAGGCAATAATGATTTCATCGAGAACTCCTTGGCATTTCTTGTCGGCCCGCTATTGTATTCGGGTGTGTCTATTGAATTATACGAATACGCAACGAGAGCATCGTCGAGCACGACGAGAAGAACGAGAAGGAGGAGTTGTTTCCGGCAATCAAGAGCAACAAATCTTCCGGCCGACACCCTCAATTACCGTCAAAAACACAAGAGTCGCAAACTTCTAATCACGTTACTCTTATTCGCCACAACTCATTCTATCGCTTCTCTTTTCATTCGCTCACTTCGATCACCTTCAAATTCAATAAAATATTGAAAAATTTTACTTCAATTAATCAAGAACTATTATTCCTTTTCAGCATTTTTTGTTAATTATTTGATATAATAATTGAAAAGCAGAAATCTATAAATGAATTTCCCAAGTTCATTCTAAAATCTTCATTGCGGAATGAGAATACGTCATATTTCATTACAAATAATATTTTTTTTTCTTATAAAACCATCAGTTTTTGATTTTTCAGAATGCATTTGCTGTCGATGTTTCTTCGATTCATTATCTTCGGATTTCAAGACATATTGGTAACAGCAGCAAGGAATCGCGGGAATCCAGATCATTGGAGAGATCAGCATCCACAACAGAGGTGGAGAATTCATTGTGAGTTGCGATTTATTTCGAAAAATTATTTAAGAAAAATACAATTCATTTTCATTTTTAACTGGCTTGTATGAGAAAAATTCGTTCATCTTCCGTTGCATGAGTATTACAATTAATCGAAATATTAATGGGACACTGTCTAAATTTTAGTTGCCGGAGGTCTCTCGAATTTTTTGGGAATTTTATAATGTTTCAAATAAAAACTAAATAATACGCTATTGTACAAAATTTTCTTTATGAAAATACTATATTCGAAATTGAATGATTCGAAAAAGTAGCGTCAGTGGTAAACTAGGATTTCTCCGCCCCGCATTTTCAGCTTAGAAGTTTTTGTCCCATAAAACAGCAATCAGTGCCTAGATCAGTAGAGAGACTCTCAAAAAATTATGATATTAGTCGTTGATGAGACCTCGAATTAGAAATTTGTGCGTGCGGGTGAATTGAACTCAAAAAAATGAAAATAGTTCATCTGCAATGAAAATGTGATCCGTTTATGGGCACTATTGAACAAATTGCTCGCAGTTTACACATTAAAAATAAATAAATTTAATATTTAACTTGGTTTTTTAATGTCTTTTTTCTTTCATTTTGAAAAAAACAACAGAAAAGCGTGCGGCTCTTTTTCACTTCACAACCCGTCAAAATATGCTAATTTTTCATTGTTCGCGCCGTTTTAAAGAAAGATTTATTAATTTTCGGCATCTTTTTTGTTCACCTCAAACCCAAATTTATTGCAATTCTAACACAATTGTTGATGGTTTTTGTTTGGATAAACAAAGAGGCCAAAAAATAAAGAAAAAGAAAACGATTTCGATATAGATGTCCGCCTAATTACCCTAAATCACACTATTTTCGTTTTACGCGAAAAAAACATGACTAATTACAGTGTAAATATTTTGTTTTTGTTGACATTTCTGCATATTATAAATAAAAGAAGATATAAGGTGCGAGGAAGCATGTAATATGCTGACTAAATAAATAAGGACCCATATGAAAGCGATGTGGAGTTCAAGGAAAAGTTTTGCGGACCTCTTTTTTCATTTCTTTATTAGGTTCCTTCGTAAATAAAAAATTCCAGATCAAAACCAAATATTCACTAATGAAATCAACGAAAATATGAAAGAAAAAAATAATCAGAACGTCCGCAAACTTTCGGGGCACCAATTTAAAATTAATTTAATAGTAAATACCGTAGTCTGGATAACCTTCACATCAAATTCACAATCAAATCATAAAATACCGATTTATTTTATTTTAGAGACTAAAATGTTACAATCTCGGCAATCCGTGCGGGAGAAAGGATTTTTTCGATCATTTGAAAACACTCAGTCGTTTCTCCCTCACGGATTTGCGAGATTGCAAAAACTTGAACAAACTGTGGACGATTGCACTCTTTTGAGGCGGAAATTCAAATTTTGATTTAAACAATGTTAATTAGAGTATCGCACTGCGGATGACATGCGAATCAAACTCAATATAAATAGGTGCTCATTTTTTGCGATTTGTAATTTAATTGAAAACGTTTGACATTAAAACAAGATTCTTCACGTCTTTGGCAGTTTGCCATGAGTTTTTTGTCTTTCGATTACCCGAACACTACAAAAATGTGAATTTTATAATATATTCTTCACATAACGATGGTATAACAGTTTTCGAACTTTTTTCATTTCAAATATTTTTTTTTGCGAAGAAATTCGAAATCGTTTTGTGAATCGAACTTGTGTATTTTCATTAATCATTGCTCTATGTTCAATATTCATTGCATAACCCTAATCTTATAAAAAAGTTGTTCCTTTAACAAGAGAACCTTGCGAGTGTGCCACTCGACTTACTACTTTATGGGATCGAGAAAATTTAGACATATGCACGACCGAAAATGTGCATCTTTACGATGATTTTTCTCGTTGAAATTGTTTGAATTCAATTTGAGACGAAAAAAAAACCATCTCTCACCTCTCACACGACACTTGAGCTCGCCTTTTCTTTTTTCTTCTGAGCTTCCCCCTTTCGAAGAGTTTTTGTTTGGAAAAGAAAAATGTCGCACGATGATCACATGGAACCCACGGAAAAAAAGAAGAGGAGTAGCTCATCAAAATGACCGAACATTGAGATAAGATGTTCATTTTGGTGTGGAAAAAAAACTATTGAAGTGTAAAATTGGATGCCGTCGAAACTCGCACCGAATTTGGGTATATCGCAATCAGAAGGAAAAAAGAGAGCTAACGCGAAAATAAAAAGATTCGATTATTGCGGTGTTGTGAGCAGCTCGCAATTGTATAATATGATCTTTTCTGTATAGGAAGTTTGAATTCTTAGAGGCTAATGAATATTCGCTGAGATGAAAGTCTTTTTAGATGAACGTCTCGTTTTGAGCATCTACACACATTTTACGATATAGTTTTTTTTTACAATTTTAAGATTAATATCTCCAAAATAAATCGGCATTTTGCCTGAATTTAGGATTCAATGAAATCGAATTGTAATCAAACTGTGATTTTAAAGTTTGCCAAAAAATAATTTTTAAAGTTTCACAGATCTATAATTCTAGATTAATACTGTGATTAATTATAAATTAGATTAATAGATTTCTTTATTTTCTCCTCAATTTTAGTTTATAAGAAGGACGGATTTGAAAAAAAAAAGGCTTTCATACTTGGTTACCTCATTGGGAGTCTCTTTAAATTCTCATCCATTAAAAATGTAGGATGATCTCGTCGAAATCCGAAATGCGAATTCTCTCACCGAATGAAAAGCCATCCATTTAGGTTGCGCCTCTCCATCCATCACTTTGCAAAATTGCTTAAAATCCAGTCACTTAATTTTCGCGCCAAAATGATCGAGAATTTATTTCGGGCATGGGGGGCCCATCCCACAAACATCCGACATTGCCTTCCTTCCCATTTATGTATATATTTTTCTTCGTATTCCTCTGTTTTTTTTCTCCTGGCTCCTGAATACACTCGATAGACGTCCTATGTGTGTGTGTGTGTGTGCGCGCGCGCTCGGACTCGAGAAGCACCGCCCATATTTAGGCTTGTCACCGCCTACTTTTAGCGTTGTTGTGCTCTCACATATAGAATTTGCACAGCCGAGACATTTATCTAGGTGTACGCTTTTGCCAACGCCGTCCCTCCTATTCCTTCTTGTCGGGTCGTGTTTTTTGTGAACCGGGGCGAGGCACCGGGCCAAGATCATTGCCCGCCGGGATGCCCGATGACCTCCCAGTTCACGAAACTCTTCTCGTTCATTCTGGCCAATGTTCATGATCCGGCGATTCTCGACGACTCAGGTTCGTTTTACAACTATTAAATGATTTCCAATTCCGAAGAATTGCACCACTCTCTTTTGAAATCTGAAATAACTCAAAATTTGAACTTTCCATTCTTTTTTTCAATTTCCGAAAATAAAACTAAAACATGGACAGCGACATTTGTCATATTTTCCCGACCGAGTTGAGATAAAATTTCGGAGTTTTTCATTGGATAAAAATGATGGTGCAAAAAGTATTTCGGAAATCTGTTTATTTTGAATCATTTATTCATTAAATCTCATCGAGACGGATACTTTTTCGCCGACTTTTTGAATATTAAAATCTCGTTCAAATCGTTTGTTAAACGAAACTGAAATGCAATTCTCCAATATGTCCGTTTTCGAAAAAATTCGCTTTTATGTTTTTTTTTTTCAAAAAACAATCATCCCACGCAATAGAAAAAAAAGAGCACAGCGAATGTAAAATAATCCCATTATTTCCTATCCACCAACCGTTGTGATTCATATGCGCAAAATTGTTTTATAATGATTAAAAACCTTCTCGTAGGGGACTATTTTTAGCCGAATTCGAGATTTTTCGAATGATTCGCTCAACGAAACAAATGAATTGACTGGCAAATTCGTGTTGAAGGTTTATTTCGAAAACTGCGAATCTGGGGACTTAATTTGATTGACTTGCCAATGCGCGAATGTCTCGTAATTCGATTAACAAAGTGTTCAGAAACACGCTAACAATAAGCTGTTCGAACCCAACAAAAGTGCAAATTTGCGAAAAGTAGCTATCTTTTTTTTTTTAAACTTTTCATCAAACATATATTAAAATTTGTTATTTTTTTTTGAGAGTTATTGAATCCTCGAATATTAGAAACATCTGGAATAGTAAGACGATTTTGGTGGATTCGAATGCTATTCGAAAATTGAAAATGATTTGTGCTATTGATTTTAAAGGAGACTTTCCTCATTTTCTACACCAATTTAGACAAAATTTTAGATTATATTATTGACGGCTGACGAATATAGTATAAGGGACGTTGTTCAGAACTAACATTTTACAGATTTGGTCTGCTAATCATTTTCGACATGATATTGTTGTATGATATGCTCCGAAAACTTTAGTGTTCATCCCGAATGCATATTCAATTTGTGGTAGCAATCGGTTTGCCGTGTTAATTGTGTTTAGGCCTATACATATATACTAAATTGATATATATGTATATACAATTAGAAATGCAGAATTCTGAAATATTTCTAGAATATTAAAGGGCTAGTTTGAAATTTTAATGCTTTCAAACGACTAGCTCCTTTTTTTTATTTCGAACACCAATTGGTCCTTCGATAATTTGGGAAATCTTATAACAATCGTTCCATTTGCTTTTCTTGTTATCCGATTATAAATCTGCTGCTCACTTCTCTATTTTTTTCGGAACTAAATGAGGCTTAATCGGGTCATTTATGTTCCGTCCATTTTTTTTTCGGCGCGCCATTTCTAGACAACAGAAAAAACATCAAAATATGTGGTCTTCTCCGCTATTTGAAACGACAACGAATAATGGCACTTCAATTTGTTTTTAAGCTTTAAGAGGTCGATCAAAAAAAAAAGAAGAAAAATGTAGTTTTAGGAAGTGCAGATAATAAAGAAAAAACATAACCAAAATACATAAATAGAAGAGCAAAATCAATTTTTTTTGGAAAACTGACGACTAATATTTATTAGCGAGTATTTTCTTAAATTGATTGACGAAAAATTTAAAAAATTTTGGTCATTTGCGAATTAAAATATTCAAACATTTGTTCTCGAAAATTTTGAATTAAATGACATTTTTTTCTAAGAGAACTTTCAAATTATGAAAGAATGACCTTTTAGGTTTGTTCCGTTTTTAGTTGTCGCTGAATTATGTCATTTCCATAAACACGATTTACACATATATCAAATTATATAATTATGAATTTCACAATAATTCTGTAGCATAATAAAGTGTTTCATTGATTGGAATTAGATACTTTTAGTTTTGTTTTTGTTTGAAAAATGCTAAAATGGCTGCCAATCAAAAGTTTCACCTATTCATTTTCAATGAGGTCAATCAATACGAATTGAATGGAAAAACCAAGTTGCAGTTGGAATTGTCGATCCATTTCAAATAATGTTCAATGTTCCAGCGGACGTCAAAAAAGGAAATGAAATAATTTATGCAAAATGAATGTAAAATATGCAATTCCTTAAGAAACCAAATATTTTCCAATTTATGTACTGTGTAAGTGACTGACTATACATTGTACATAAATGCTTAAAGAAACCCACGAACTCGAATTTAAACGGCTTATACGGTACTAATTATGTGTCGAATATAACTTTGCTGCTTTGGCGCGAAAAGTTCAACATAATAAAAAATGATATACTTTTTTTTTGGATTTTTTCTGTGACCTTCGTACCACGATGTTTTAGACTCATTTTTGCTCTCTACCATTTATTTATATATCATTCTGATCTTTTAAAACTCTTACTTTCTATGCTTGCAAAAATTTGCGTTCGTCCGCAAGTTCTTTACGAGTTTTGCCGGCGCGATTAAGATGTATTTGACGGTTCGTTTGTTTCAGAACAGAAACTTCTCAAATAATGTTAGTGTTTGCAGAAATAAAAAGAAGGTTCATAATTGGAAAGTGTTGTCTTCTTTTTATTCAATAGACTAATTGAATGTCGGAGACAATAATTTATTAAAGCACGTTTTCAATGCGTTCGAAGTTTATTTTTTGCGGGGCTACCAAATGTGTGTTGGTCGTTTGAAATTTCTAAAATTCGATTTCCGAATGTTTCTCTAGTCCGACCAACTCCATGCTTAATATGTTTTGCATAATTCAACCTCATATATTTTTTTGTGCTTCATAAATGACAGAACCCCAAATGAAGGACGTATGTAGGTGGTGGCCATTCTCTTCCATCCTTGCACTTCTTGTGTCGACTGCTTATGAGCACCTCGTCGTTCATCATCTAGTATGTGATGGCGGCGACCGGAAGCCGTTGAACAAAAGCTGGCGAAACATTGCTACCAAAATGAAATAGTTAAACTTGTTGGAAGGATTTTTGAGACATTTCTTGGACCCTATCCTAACGGAAAAGACGACGAAGAAGTAGGAGAAGAGATACACGCGATGGCTCTTTCAAGACTTGTCACTCATCCATAGGCGGGGTCCCTTCTCACGTTTTTTGCGTCTCTTCTTCCACATTCGTTTGGGATCCTCTTCCGCCCCTATTGGGTGCTTCGTCAAATCCAATTCGAGACTTCCTGATCGATCAACTCCGAACATCATAGCGTCAATGGATGGCGGCTGATGTTCTGCAGATCGTCTCCTATTTACTAGCGAATGTCACCGATTATAATTCTGGTTCGTTCTCTTCCATATTAGTTCAAAATTCTCATTAAATCCTTGCATTCAAGTTTTTTCACAATTGCAATATAAAATTTCAAAAAAAAAAAATAAAGATTTGTATACAGAATTAATCGTATTTTAATAAATTTTTCGCGAAAATTCCAAGTTTTTAAAAATGTTTCTGCTATTCAAGGACGTTTTTTCGAATTTCACATTTTTTCTATTGCTACTCAAGAATGTTCTTTTTCATTGAATTTTAGAGAACCTTTTTTTAAACCTTTAATAGTTTACTTAATAATTTGATGTTGATGTTTTGCTCGAGAAAGTCCATCTAAAACTGGACGAAAACTATTTGCATGCACACGATTGATGTCCGCCAGTTCTTCTTCTCATTTCCCTTATTTGTCAGGCGACGGGACCCTTGAGAATATTGCGATTCGCAGCGCCTTTTTTGATTATATTCTGTGGAGCGAGAATGCATTTTTTTTTCGGCGCTTCAATCGATCCAAATGTATTTTAAATTGAAATGCACTTCTTTTTTTTCACTTTCGGAAGTGGGTGTGTGGGCTACGAAAAACGATAATTGAGGCACGATATATGTCAGCTTCTTCTTCGTTTTTCGAACGGAACTCGCTTTTCATGTGTCCCGACAAAGCTCTCAAAAAAAACAAACAAAAGAATTCGTGATCCTTTGGGAATTTCTCAGATATTCAACCTGATTTCAAAAGATTTCGAACAAAATATGGACAAAACGATTTTTCAAAGCTAATAGTTGCCTGCTTATTTCGAACGTATTCGCTAGAGAATTGAGTTTTGATTTTAAGAAGCTTCAACGGAAAAATGTTGAACATCCTATAATATTTCCGTCAAGAAACCTAACAAAAAGAAATTGCTAACAAGCCTCAAAAGCTTAACCAAACATTCTAATTTCACGTCTCCGTTTGTGGAGATATCAAATGAATACGCCGTCGAAAATGAGCGAGAAAATAGAAAAAATATAAAAGTGCAAGCGGCCGTTGATTGAATTTTAAGGCCGTTTTTACGATTGCACAATGCATAAATATCCAATTTTGGAGTGCAAGCAGACGTGTGCGGAAGAGACGAAACCAAGCCAAGTTCACATTGTGTTTCATCTTTGAACTACACAATCTTATTTCCATTGAAATGGATGCCCAATAAACAAAAATAAAATTGTTTTTTTTTGAGATAAGAATAGATGGGACCATTATGTAAAATCGACGTCTGGCTATTTCTGACCGCTAGTAGATGTCGATTATATAGATGGACGAATTTGGGGTGTGATTACTGTATCATTTGAGTTACCCTGTTGGGTCTCGAATGGAAAAACTCTTAGCAGTTTAATTTTACCATTCAAATTTGTGAAATGCGTAAGTCAACGACTGTATATTCAATTTAGAAGTGGAATATTTTCCAAATCAATTCATGAGACCTGCACATGCAAAAATATCTTCTGATTAAAAAGTTATTCGAGTGTTTTTAGCGGTATACCTGCATAGTGTCATTATAATTTATGTTGGTCCAATTAATTGATAATAAATCATTTCAATAGTCATCACATCAAAATTGGTAGTTGCTCGATTAATCTATTTCCTGAGCAGCTTGCTCAAACGGAAATGAGAAAAAAGCGTAGCACATAAATCAAAATCGCATCGAATTTCCGGATGAATGATGAATATGACTGAATTCTGATTTGACGAGATTCGAATCCGAAAATATTATTGAGAATCTTTACAATAGAAAAATTTCAAGCAATTTTCAGCTCTCCGTTTGCCATGCTACAGTTGTATGAGTCCATATTTGGAGGATCATTATCCCTACATATCACATTTATATAGAAAACCAATGTCTTTTGATATTCATTGCGATAAACATAGGTAAAAATTTCAAGGAAAAACGTCAAGAAGGGTTCACAAATTGATATTACAGCCTAGATCAAAGCTACCTGTATAGCAAAAATTGCTCAGATATGTGCGTAACATTAAGAATCAACGATGTCGTTGGAGGTAAGTACATATTTTGTAGATATTAATGAATGTATGGTGATTGATTGATTCAGGGAGGCGGCGACACGGCTACATGAGAGGTTGCTTGTCTGATTTGCATGGTTACAATCACTCATTGGTGCGAGCATTGGCCGAACGCCAAGGATGTTTAGGTGTGCTAATTCTTCAGATGCATAAGCTCTAGCTAACATTCGATCCTTTCAATTATTGCATTCGATATTTGTAGACACGACAGCTCGCGAACTCTTTCTGCCAACAGCTCAACGCCAAGAGCTCGAGCCATCCCGTCTGTCACTTTGTGCGTGTCACAACAATTTGTGCAACTCGGTCGTGTCGCCGCCAACTCTACTGATATTCGCGTTCGTCATTTTATTATTATATTTGATTCGTTAACACCGATTCCGAATATTTCCTAATTTTCCACTCTCTCTATGCGTCGAAACTTCAATTTGTACGGGTTTGTTTGCCTCCAATGTTCATCGTCAAATCATTGTTTTTTTTTTAAGTCGTATTCTAATTATATATATAGATTTATTCGACCGAATGTATTGATAAACTCATTTATTATTCTGTTTAATCAACAATATTGATATAATTCTCGAAATCTCTGAAAAAACACCAATTAATTGAATTGAGGATTGACGAATGTTTTACTTTTTAACTGGTACCCTAATTCCATGTTCTCTATCTCGTTGCCGTCGATTTTTGAAGTAGTTTGATATTTGAGTTACCGTCAGATTGGTGATCTTCGCCAATCGGTTTTTCTCCGAATTATTTGGAAAAGGATTCGACGAATAATATTCTCGCAACGTTTGACGATCACTTATCTAAAGAATTTATAATATCTCATTAAAAAAATAATTACGGAAGATGGAAAATACAAAGCGCGTCATAATGATACGCCCCCCCCCCAAATTTCGCAGTTTTAAGAAAACCATATAAATTGGTGACAAGACAATTGCATTTTTCGAATTCAGGACCTTTGAAAACCTATATGTGCGTATTTTCATGAGGGTCCGTTGGTCCGTATCCGCACAGTCCAAAAAGTTGAATTTTCAAGCGCGTCATAATGATCAGCCAGCCCCTATTTTTTGTCTTTTCTTTCGGCATTTTTGCATGTTTCTCGCTAGTTTTACTGTATTTTGTATAATTTTCAGCAATATTGTCTTTATATCCATCGAGCGATGGTCCCCTTTACTTTTGGCTTGAAATCAGGCCGAATATGGGTCTTTGAAAGACTTCGTTTTATTTAAGGACTGAAACGCAAGAAAAATGTCGAAAATTCGCAGATATAGGTTTTCAAGGGTCCTAAATTCGAAAATGCAATTGTCTTGCCACCAATTTATATGGTTTTCTCGAAACTGCAAAATTTGGGTGGGGGGGGGGAGGGGTGTCGTATCATTATGACGCGCACTGTATGTATTTTTTTCATCAAAAACAAACAAACCTTTATGGTATATTTTCTAACCTCGAACTTGCAGCAAATCGTCGATGGAAATGGGTTTCGTTGTCTGACTCGAAATCTGTCTGTCGGACTTAATTCATGCCCAACTCTTTTCTCACACTTCGAACATTATATTTATATCATAATTTTAATCATATAATTATATCACTTACAACTTTATAATGACATTCTTGCCAAAGTTCTTGCAGCACCTTATGGTTGTTTGGCAAAAAATTAAAAATTTTAAGAAGTCTGAAATTTGAACACTGGAAACAATATGAAATGCAGCAATTCATACCTAATTGCTTCTTCATAATTTTCATTGCAAATTTCCATTGCAATTTCCAGTTTTTTTGTAATTTCAGTATAAAAAACACCTAGCTTCGATATGAAATTAGGCTAAAAAATAAAAATCGATTTGTTAAAGTCTGAAGGAATTCTTACAATTTTGGAGCAATTCTTGCGGTAAATCGCCTCTTGAAAAAGTGTTTCGCCAATGCATTCAATCTGATCCACATTGTAATCTTCGTGTCTCAAAAAATGCAAAATTAATAAAAGGAAGATAAAGAATAAATAATAATAATAATAATAATAGTAAACTCACATGTTCATAGGCGTTATCTCGATGCGGATGACACAATGTCGAATGGCGATGTTTTCAGCGAACAGTTACCAGATGCAATTTGTGCGGCACATGTTCGAATGCGCAACATTTTTATTATAGCTAGGTAATCAGTTTTATAATGCAACTGTCTCGCGGACTACAGTAACCCGCATAGTTAGTGCGACTCCTCCGCGACTGTGCAACTTGTAGCAATAATCAGTGTACAAATTCGAATTCAGACATCAAACACACGTTTAATACTAAAATTTTCAGTGTCGCAATGGACATCTGAATGCGTTTTCTGTGTGAAATTCGTTTGCTGAACTATGTATTACGTGTTCAATAAATAAAATGAATGTTTTTTTTTTATAATCGATGTCTGACAATTGTAGGTGTAATCATTACGTTGATTCACATTGAAGAATTGATTCAAGAAATCCAAAAAAAATTCTAAAAATAATATTTTATTGGTCTGTTTCCCAAAAAAACGGCCTCGACGTCGCCAGACTCGTTGCGGTTCGCGTTCGTTTATGTTCCTCTTTTGAAATTCAATCAAATTGGAAATTTGCAGACATGTCAAATCCGACATGCTGAATTCAAATATGGCATTATAAGTAAACTTTTCCAAAAGCATGTTGCCCAAAATAAAAAAAATGTTTTTTTTTACGTGAAATTTTATATTTGAACATAAAATTCAGAAATTTTAAAATAATTTTCTTTGTCATAGCCTTTCTGTACCTACTGTAGCCCAATATTGAATTTTTTAAGTTTCTTGGAAAAAAAAATATTTTTTGAACGAGAAGAATGCGAATTTATCTCAATTTTTTAACACAAGATGACCAAACTTCTCTTAAATTTTTTGAATTCAAAATAAAATAAAAAAATATTTTATTAACTGAAATGATATAAATATTACCATCGCAAAAAAAACAAGCATCCTAGATGTTAATGGACCATCTTATTTTTTGGGTTCGGTAATTCAAATTTCGATTTTAAACAATGAAAATTTTTATATTACGGATAACCTGTGAATCACTGCAATCTAGGTGCCCCTTTTTGCGATTGTCATATCTTAATATAAATAAAATAGAAAAATTAGTGACTATGGATGCCAACCGAAAAAATGATGAGTAATATATAATAAATTTTTCACAAAAAAACGTGATGGGATTCAAAAAATACTGTCAGGGAAATACTATGGACGCAAAAATTCTTAAAAGATTACCCAAGAAATGGAAATGAAAAAGCGAGTGCGAACAGATTGGTTCAATCACAAATTCTGGATATACGAAAAGTCGCAGGCAGGGGCGAAATAGGTTGGAGCTGGGTAGGCGGCGTATGGCGACAAATCGAACGCGGTCGGAATTTGTGGAGCTGGAGGACTTTCGATGTTGAGAGTTTGCTTCGATTCACATCCAGATGAACCATCATCACTATCGTTCGAGCGAGCAGAGCTTCTGAAAATAAAACGATTGGTTTGTTGGAAAATCAAATATTTTTCCAATGAATTCAATTCAAAATTCTTCGATTTTATCGATTTATCTGCCCGGAAATATCAATTTTTATTTGCATACGTTTGGAATATAATTAGCAACCCCGAGTTGGGAATACAAAGAACGAACAACAAGTATTTGATGAAGCTCTTCACCTCTCCGCACAATGCCCATTGTGTGAATGTATGTACCGGTTTGTTTGAGTTTGGTACGAGATGAAGCGTTCTCAAATACCGTACCATCACACCTGTCACAAATTAATCGACACCCCTCAAATTGCGCTAATTTGAATTTGAACTTGAATTCAAGTCTTCCTATGATGCCTCTTTACATAGATTGTTAAGATTCTGGATTGATTCTCAAGTTTCCGGTTCTAAGGATTACGCCAATAATCCTTATTTGGAGGAGGGGTGACGAAAACAAATTTTGTGGATAAACGGCGGGAGAGGTCGCACAAACTGTGCTCAGATTCCTGAGCCAATGATCCAACTTTTATTAGCTCTAATATGTCCGATTGCGCAATAAGTGCACACATACGCGCCACACTTGATTCCCCCTGCTAAAGTTTGCCAAAAAGTCATTCGCTACGCAACACTCTGTGTCTCGCCAGGAACAGTGCAAAACTACCGTACCTATCCAAATTGCCAGCTGCTCTTTCTCGTTGTCTTTTGTTCTTGAACCAGTTGGACACCTTCAAAAAAGAAATGAAATTCAATAAAGAAAACCAATGGTTACTTGAATAATCGAGAGTTCCGTTTGAGCGGCTAATCTTCGTTTTTCTTCAACCGATGGATATTGGCACTTTTTGTATGCGTCGCGTAGAACATTACGCGATTTCGACTGGAATATTTTTAGATTAATTAAAAAAATCACTTTTTAAAATTGGCAACGATATTGCATAAAATGACATTATCAAAACAGCAAAATAATAGAAATATGAAATAATTTAAAATATAACACTCAGTTTACAAGAAGTTCAAAAAATAAATTGATTTTAAACTATTCATTTTATTTCAATAATCAGTTTGCTCTGATTGTTAACGTCTCAAAAGTTAGATACTACTAAAGAAAAATAAATAATTATAATATAAACTACCATAATTATCAATAATGAGGCAAGCGATTAATATAAATGAATGCAATACATTTGAATTTGAAAATTTGCGATTATTTGAAACCAAAGCACGAATATCAAATGTTGAACGAACCTTAAAACAATAATTGGTTTCTTCTCCGTCCCAGATGGTCGGCGGAAACGGATTCTTCTTGCGGATTCGATACTTGCACACCGCTCCGAGTTCGCGCTCCTTCGTCTTCTCGGCCTGAAATCGGTGAGAATTGACTATTCGCTTTCATTACTCAACTATTACCCACAATATTGCGCAATTATTTCTAAATAAAACCACCACCTAGAGATTTGTTTATTCAACCAAGTACCTTTTGGTCCGTCCGTTCAACTACTCAAAATATATAAACAAACGAAAATTTACCTCTTTATAATGGGCGTCGAGCCAAAGATTTTGGAGAACTTGATGATTGTGAGGCGAGAATTTGTGACATTCAAGCAGCCTAAAATTTGCTATTTCAGACAAATTATTAGTCAATTGTTTTTTTTTTCGATGTTCACCTGTACAACGCTTTCCAGTTTTGCGTTGAGTAATGAACTAGAGCCTGCGCCTTTAAAGCCGACTCCGAATTTTGATAGCATGGTGGAAGCGAAAACAGGAAATTGGCCTGAAATATGAATATTCGTTCAAATTTCGCGCTAGGACCAGATGACGGCCGTTAATGGAGCATTGTTTGTTTAACGAGTGAGTGGATTACGGTAGATGGCAGATGCATGCTTCATCATAAAAATATCGTTTAATAAGTACTATTCGTTTTTAAAATTGTTTCGAAAATCAAACTAAATATAATTTGTCTTTAATATTCGTATATTTCGAAATATTTCAAAAGAATTTCTCAGCGCAGTTTGCACATCATCATCATCATCATCATAATCATCATCATCAAAACCGCAATACACCCGACCAGCGAGACTCCGGCTGAATCTCGCAACTGTCAAATGTTTGTCAAAAATTTAGTGATTAGTGACACATGACACCTGCGTTCGAAATACATATATTCCTCATCATTCGTCAGCAGAAATTCCACAAAATCTCATGCAAAAATTCTCACCAGTTGATCAGTTCGACCGTTTTGGATTCCCTCATTGAACAGCGATTCGCAGATGCATATCACTTCTTGTTCCGAGTACGAGGTCGTCGCACTGAAGTTATCAATTTATAATTGAAATACATTGAGAACACTGAGATGTACACCGAGTAACCTTGAGTCATTCGAATTTATGAGTCTGTTCTTACAAAAGTTGAACAATATTTTTTTATTTTTTTATTTCGTATCACAATAATTTGAAGAAATGTGTACGTTGCCTTTATTATATTTGGTTTTATCGATCATTGTTTAATTTTATTCTGATTTTTAGCTCACTTCGTTCTTTTAGATATGGATTTGTCCCTAGAAAATTTAATACAATAATGTAGAAAAAAGAATAGTTTAACAAATCGAAATTTTAAAAAAGAAAATGGGCAGGACAGTGTTGAAGAAGCGAATAAATGAGTAAAACTATCTATCGCCCCTGACGGCAACGCGACACCCGTTGGTATACAATTACCAAAAAGCAAGATCGTAACCCGAGCTCGCCGGGAGCAATATCGAATTTTGGCGCCCAAACTATTCGATTTCAAATTTGATGAGAAACAAGATAGGAGAGCAAAAAAGCAATAAATAAACAAACGATTTGGTTTTTGCGAAATTGATTTCAAAAAGTTCAACTTACGCCAATGGGTGTTGCGAATTGGTGGACATCGTTGTGTAGGGCTGCATTGTCGGTTTGGTGTATGTTTGACTTGAGGTTGTGAGGCTCGGCGAGCTGCTCGCCTGCCCCCCGTCGACCAACCAGCCGTCGGTGCTCCGCCCACTTCAGATGCCTCACCAATCGAAGACACATCTTAATGGTAACAAGGTTCTTAAATTTTACTTGAACATTCATTTAAGAAAAAAAAAATGTGAAGCAGAAAGTTGGAATCCGATCAGGTGTATGCTGAAATGAGAATGCTTGAAGGCCTCGACAAGGGTTAAAACCCGATACTGAATATCAATTTACACCTGTCTGCTATCTATTTCACATCGTGCGCCACCCACCCCTTCATTGAATTGGTCTCGATTTTGAGCCAGCTATTAATTCAACAATATATTATTTTTATTTTCTTCGAAATTTTTTAAATTCAAACTCGATCTCTCTTTCAAAATTAATGTCGTTTTATAAGAGAATCCGCTATTTAAGATATCACGTTTTCAAAAAAGAAACCGATGCAAATATTTGGCCAAAGTTAAAAAAATATATATTACTGACGTATATTCATGAATTTCATTAAAAAAAAGAAAAAAATTCCATTAATATTGGGATTTTTCATAACTGCATCGTAAAAATGTGTAATTTTTACATTTTTGAATTGCGTGATTAATTGATTTTTTTGAATTGCAATGCCTATAAAAGTTTCACTGTAAGAAAAATAAAAAATACTTTAATTGATTATATAATATATTTTGTCTATATTATTTCAATCAAAATAAGCCAATTTTTGAAATTTTAAGGATTTGGGAATGCCAAATAAAATGTCTTATTATTCCAAAGTATTTTCAATTTTTAAATATTTCATCAATTATTTTTTTGTGGTTTTTTGCTCGGTAACAATCCATTGCGTCACACTTACGAATGACCAAAATATCGTCGAGTAAATAAATATCAAATTTCTTTTCTTTTTTCGCGGAATCCAGTCGATTCTTCCATTATTCATTCTAACTTGCCTGTTTTAATGAAGCAAAAATAACCAATCTGAATAACGATTTTGATCGATAAATGTTTTATAATTAAAAATCGAAAATTCGAAATAAACAATTGTTGATTTCTATACAAATGGCGTGTGTTGAGGGTCAAAGAAATTTTGAAAAAAAAAATAGAAAAATAATAAAGAAAATTTCAATGCAGAAAATATAGCAAAATTAAAGTAATATAATTTTTCTTTATTGAAATTTTCATTTTTTTTTTTCATTTTGAATTTTCTCCGCGTTCGCCCATTGCGATTATTGGTTTTTTTTTGTCAGTCGGTGATTCTGTCGTTGTTGCAACCTAGTCTTGTCCTTCGTTTAGTACAAAATGTCAAAGCTGGCAATAAGGATTTGACAAGAAACACGTGTCATTTGTCAATCAGAGCGCAATATTGACTGATAGGTGCTCAAACGAGCAAATCGGCAGTCAGGGCGAGGCGTAGTGGGACCAACGAGAATTGGTTCGATACAAACATTTATCATCTGGCAATGTTTGTTTTAACCATGTGCACCACTACTTTTGACATCTGCGCGAACAAGACCTGCGCCTTTTTTGAGTTGACTCCGACCCAATATTATGATTAATAAAGTGGGTGGGCATCTGTCAGCTCGGCTGCAATTCGACACCGACCGCATTCTTCGGTTACCCGTTTTGCCTGCCAAAAAAGTTTTTCGCGCACCGCGTTTCTTTTGATGTTACCGCGAAACATGTGTGCATTTCGTTTTAATGGTTTGATTGCTTGTATCCCAAGTGTTCATTCTGGGAAAGTGTGTTTATTTCGAACATTCCCAAATAAACGAAGTGATCAATGAAGCTCATGTGACACTTTTTTTGGCAAAACAAAACCCTCACAGTTTATGCCGCGTTATTGCACAATTTATAAATTAAAATCAGAGGAAACGAGATCCCTCGTTGCTGGAAATTTCGATGTGCAATTTGAACGCAGTACAATGCATTGATTCCCACTAGGCATGCCAACTTCGCGGACAAGCCGAAAGCCGGATTTCCGTTTCTTTTAAATAATACGGTCCGTTAAAAAATAGATAAATAAAATACACGTGACTTCACGCGAACCAGAATTCAAAAAAACGACGTAGGTCTTGCAGCGACCGATTCTGGTAGCCGCTTCATAGACTTTTTGGAACTTTTTTTAATCGGCAAATAAAATTGATTGATTGATTCTTTTTCAAAACATATTCAAGACGATTTTCATCAATAATTTTTTCAAATGTGATTTGTAATCTATTGCTCAATACCGCCATATCGTCTGAGTTGTAACATCCGGTTATGAGATGTTGTTATGCTGCGACTCAAAATGCTTGTATGCGCCTATTTTCAGATTCTCCGCGCATCTTTCCCGGCGGCCTCGTTGTCGATTGTTTACCCTCCCAGATGTGGAATACGGTAGTTGTCGGCAAGCGAGAGAATGCTATCGAAAGAGTGTGTGCGCTTTTAAAAAATATCAAATTTCACCTCGCACTTGGCCCCGCCCAATTGTGTTTGTTCTCCATTAATTACACACTATTTCTGGGTGCATTATATGAGCTTCGCACACCACTCTTGGTCAATGAAAATAAATGAGACTCGAAAATAAAAGACGGTTCGTTTGAGGGTTTTGCCCACATACTTGCTTTATTCATTCGAATATATTCAAAATTACAATGTTTGGTATGAAGCTGACGATGGGACTGACACCGAAGTAGTAGGATTCGTCGCAAATGACATCATCTCGTTGTAATTTATCATGCTGTAGAAGCCGGGAATCGAAGTTTGATACTCGAAATCGGCTGAGTACGGAAGAAACTTTGTGGAAGATGATTTGCGGATCAGTCGAAGATCTTCTTCTTCACTTCCAGCTGCTACATTTTCTTTGATCACTCGAGGATCCCTGAATAAAAACGAAATTGGAAATATTAATAATTGAAGTATGAATGGCAAAATGAAGACTATCGATGTACCATCGTAGATTTTTGGCGCGGTATTTCAAAAAAATCTTGAACGAAATTTTCAGTGTGGAAAATTCTGTTCTCAAAAAAAATAAGTAGGTAGGAGTGATTTCACATAAAACTGAGTAAGTTTTTCAAATCTGATCGACATTTCAAATTTCCATCTACATATGAATAGTTAGTCGCAATCAAATACCTTCCATCTCCAGCTCGATCGCGCTGTCGCCGATTTTTGAACCAGTTTGACACCTGAATTCCTCGAACTTTTGTATAGTTGTCGTTCGGCGACTGCTGTACGCTGGTAGATTTACGGGGGTGCGTATTTCTCTTGGTCTCGTACGGACTAACTGGTTATTTCAAATTTTATGGACCGGTTCGATAATTTTTTAATCGAACGACGTTAGAAATTCCAAAAAATGCTAAACTCATAAAGAACAAATATATCATTCCTGTGAATACAGCAAAATAAGCATTCACGCGTGGCGAGACCTTTTCAAGGCGCATGCGCGTAAATCTACCCGCGTATATTTCGCTTGAATGATAATAATAATGACCTGTGTAACTGTCAGATGAGTTTTTTCAGCCAATTCTCTCTTTTCGCGCGGACTCGGATAATTATTGCGACAGTACCATTCACGAAGTAAAACTCGCGATTTGTCCTGAGAAATTCAAATAAATCACAAACATGTGGAAAAATTAGGCACCCTAAAACAGTAACTGGTTTCCTCTCCGTCCCAAATCGTTCGTGGCAGAGGATATTTTCTTCGAATTCGATATTTTCCGACTGCTCCCAGAGAACGACCTCGCAATTTCTCTGCCTAAATCACATTGATTTTGGCACATCGATAACTCGAAATAAACTTCATTATAATGTGCATTTAGCCAGAATTCCTGCAAGGCGGCATGATGTTCCAATGAAAAATGATGCGATTCAATTATTTGATACAATTCCTAAATATGGAAAGAATAGGTTGTCGATTTCATCGAAGCGAATACTTTATAATTTTGCGAATGGTAGGCAATCGTTGCCTGAGCCTTCAGAATATGCTGATTATTTCTCGTCTCAAGTCGTTCCAAAGTGACCCAAACGAATTGCGACTGAATGCATTCAATAAAATAATTTTGAAAACGGCAAGAAACGAACCAATTTGCGAATATCATTTGAGAGAAGCTCACAAATGCACCCGATTTGTTCATCGCTATATTTGGTATTATCACAACTTCAATGAAATCAAAATGATATTGATCGTTGGATATTCAAAACTAAAAAACTTACGGAAAATGATGAAAAGACGTTGGTTGCATGTTTTTCGAAAATATTGGAAAACTGAGACGAAATCATATCGGATTGACAGCTGCGCCTCCTTTCAGTATTTGTTCGTTTAAAGGATTACGGTAGCTATTCGCGTTATAAATTATTTATTAGTTATATTGAGAATATATATATATATATATATACATTACAATAAAAAGAACATTGGAAGCGGTAAAATAAACGAACAATTAATATGATTAGGATTAAAGGCACATAAAAGAAATAAAATAACTGAAAAACGAGAATGATCACAGTTAAAATTTTTGAAATTTTCAATTCGAATTCTCTTTTTTAAAAAATCACTAGATTTTGCGCGAAATGAAAATGGTTAAAACCATATGAGGAAGACGGAATAAATGATAAAATGAATATCGAATTCTCGAATTTAAGAGACTTGCGAAGTTGTCATTGTGACGACTTTCTCTTGAACAAGACTGATCACATTCTGATTCGCGTCTTCTTCAATCTTTTCGTTTTTTTCAATTCGTTCTGATTCTTCCGACTTTTTCTCGCCATTTTCAACTGCATCGTCTTTTCCATCGTTTGTCTAAAATTAGTTTATTTTGATTTAATTAGTTGAATATTAATTTTCTAGCTAAAAATGTAGTCTCTTTTAAATTTGGATTTGCCGCCACTTATTTATTTTTATTCGTTGATCTCGCATTCTTTTAAGGTCATGATCAAAATTTGCGATTTTTCGGCAATAAATTATCAGGGAAGAAATAGAAGAGGCAAATTTCCATAATAAAGAAATTGATTTTTTAAAGTCAAACCTTTTTTTCAGTCGGAATCTCTTTTTCGTTTTCAGCTTTCATCTCGACGACACCTTCGACATCCTTCTTTTCTTCTTCTTTATTTCGAGCATCTTCGCTTTTTCGGACCTCTTCTTTTTCTTCTTTCTTTCCAGCTTCATCAGCTTCTTCCTTCTGAGTGATTTCCTTCTCACCTAATGCCTTCTTTTGCTTCCTCTTCTCCAATCTTTCGAGCCAACAAATCTTCTCGACCATTCCGCGAACCACCTTCTTCACTGCATAGTTATCACTTTCATGTGTGCGTCGATTGCGCGGCTTCTGTCTTCTGACGGCTTTCTGAACATCGTCGCTCGCCGACGTCTCCTTCTTTTCTTTCTCTTTTCCTTCGCCGCCTCTCTTCTGCTCTTGGTTTCTGCGACGATGGCCTTTTGAACCGTCGTTGTGATTCGGCTGTTGCAACGTCTGGTGCGGCTGAAAAAAGGCACGTTCCGACAGTGTTTGGGATTGCGGAAAAGTGTCGAATGCGGCTGTGCCTCACCGCGGAAGTCGCCATTGAAATTTGAGAACACCGCTCGGAAGCTAGCTAGCTGGCTGTATTAAATCGTAAGGAAAAGTAACGAATTACAATGTGATTTTAGTCTCTTAGAGATGACAATCCAAATCGGGGGACAAACCTTTGAATGATGTTTTCGATCCCTTGGAACCTCTTTTCCACCTTCCTTCTTTTCGGACTTCTTTCCATGTTGCTTATCTCCTTCAGCATTGTTCGTGAATGTGATACGACCTTCCAAACGATTCGGAATCTGAAAATTATGGAACAATTTTTAAAATTATGAAATTACAATTATTATTTCAACTAATTATCAATTAAATTCGTAAAATAAAAACTCTCAATATTGCAAAAAATAGACAAATAATTAGTATCTTTGTTAAAAATGACTACTTTTTGAACTTTTTTTTCATTTTTTTTCCATTCTCTTAAATTTGCCCACATATCAATAATAGTTTCTATCATTTTTATAAAAGCGAACCTTGGGTCTTGCATGGTTTCCTTCGCCATCTTTTCTTTGATGGTTTTTCGGTTTTCCATTATTGGAATGCTTCTGACTAGCCAATTTTCCCTTCAAATCGATCGAAGGCACATTCTCACGCCACGTGTCAGCTCTAAATTATTCCTTTTTTTTATTATCAATTAAGTTGATCAAATAAACGAACGGCGTTTTTCCTTTATCCCATTCTCGGCTCCATTGATTGGCATTATTTCCTTTTTTAGCTCCCGCTGTTGCATTTGATTGCTGAGCAGCCGCTGGTTTCGGAGTCTTTTCGTTCTCACCGCCGTTCAACGCACGATCCTCTTCAATCTCCTGGAATAAAAAAACAGCACAAATAGAAAAGCAACAGACAAAAAAAAAGCACAGACCTTTGCGCGCTGCTCAATTCTTTGGTTTTTTTCCCGAATGAGGGCGATTTTTCGGTCGATTTCTTCTTCTTCCTCGACCGTTCGACGCTTTTCGCGATCCATCTCAAGCCCTTGAAATGTGCAAAAAATATGTTATTGTCCCACAAATCAATACAAGCACATACACACATATGACTATAGTGTTTATTAAAATTGAGAGAGCGAAAGGGATGAAATTTGCATAAGTAGGCTGACGGAATATTTGATACAAATACCATACATTTTAACAGTTATAAAATGTAGCAATCAGAGGAAAGTTCTTGATGAAATGAGCCGACGGCCTACCAATTGCTCTTTTTTATACATTCTTCTAAGTATCGAGAAAAGGAAAAAAGCTTCAGGATATAAATTTCAGAATGAAACAACTGAGTTTGATTTAAAAAATACCAGTGATAATCTAAAGAAAAAAAAAACGCAGACTGAATATACAAATTCGGCAATGTTTCCGAACGGAAACGAAACCAGATGTTCTCAAATAAGATTTGTGGTCGAGTCAACTAAGCTTCAATCTATAATGTGTATTGATAAGAGCAAATGGAATCTCATGGTTGATTCTGAAAATTCGAAATTTCATCAATAGGACTCATTTAAATGAAATTTAATTCGTTAATTCGTTACTAGGGCAACCTGGAAAATGCACACACAAATATTAATAAAACTTTCGTGAGCTGCAATATATTCTCTCTAGGAAGCAGAGAGAATACGAGGAAAACAGAAGATGAGCACCAGCAGAGAATACTCAGAGAACAGAACAGAATAGAATGAACCATTTGCACTACTCTAATAACTAAACACCATTTCGAGGCGACCAAATTTGTTTATGAAATCGACGCTATTCGATCCTGTGAAAAAAAAAAAACTGTGAAATTGTCGTATCCGACTTAAAAAAAAGAGATTTTCGTGGTTTTGAAGAATCAGAGTTTTTTTTTTGAAATTTGGTGAGACTACTTAAATTTCGCTCGTTATGGACAATTGAAAAAATAAATATAATCCAAAGAAATCATTAAAGCAAATCTCTGATTTAACTCATTATATAAAAATGAAAAAAAAGTGGAAGAAGAAGAAAGTATTTCAACAGCAATTAACTTCGACAGCTGTCTTATTGCGACTCATTTGAGTAGAACAAAATGACATAATCAGAGATAATCAAATTGACACAAATCCAACGAGTTGCAATCAAATATGTTTGATAAGAATTGATTGTGAACAAGCTGTTGGTATCGGTTAGACGGACAGTCATTCTCATTGAAAATTTGTACACTCAACGATTTGATGGTTTTTTTTTTCGAAAAAATACAAAGTCGACGAATGCTGCAAAACGGGACAAGTTTTGGCGATGATCGCATAAAATCATCGAGATATCGTTTTAACTAAATGTGTAGATAAAAAATGAATCGGACGCATTTTTTGTTTCTCGTACATGCGAGACACTGCTTTCGGCTGTGCGTCGATGTCCGTGTGTTTGTCTGTTTCTCGTCGCCGCCCTCCTGCACTCGGACGGTCTCTTCGCACGCAGAGCCGCCGGCAGGATCCGAACGTGCGGGAGAGACGCACGGGAACGAACAAGTTGGTCAATGAATGCAGACAACGCGAACAGTCAATATTTTGACATCGCTGTTAGGACATTACGAAATTCGTGCTCAACAAATGTGCCTCGACGTGGAATTCTATAGTCTTCAGAAATCAAAATTCCGGAATCGATGAATTGCCAAAGAATTCTAACAATTGAACACAATGATACAAATTTAAACAAAAAGTCGGAGTGAAAAAAATTGATTAGAAAATGGAAATCTGGGACGTTCAATAAACATTGAAAAATATATATATATTTTTAAATTATTTTTCAGTATTCTTTATCATTTTCAAGAAATACATAATGAGATAAAATGATGTCTAAAGGCTGGTGTTCTGATGTGGGCGAGCGTCAAAACGGACGCTGCCAGTCCGCCCATTGCGAAACCCTCGGCGGCGGACGTAAGAAATTAAACGAAATCGAAAAAAGAGACCGGCGGCAACGGGTTAAATTGTGGAAATTCTACTACAGGTCGGTATGTCGAAAAGTGAGAGCAATCTGCAAACCTCTCGTATACTGTGTATTCGTAAAGGAATACACATTATAATATATGAAAAACGCAGCAATTTTGGTCAAGGTTAAACTTCCGGCGGATCGTGTCCGTTTTGCTATCAGATCATCGGTTTCCTTCGAGGTCTCATTGTTTTCTCAGTGTTTAACACTATAAGCCAGTAGTCGAGTTGACAAACATTGGAAATATTTCACATGTTTAAATCCAAACAAAAACACTTTTATTTAACGAACGAAAACAAAAAAAAAACTAGGAAATGACAAATAATCAGAGAGTAGTTGATTTGAGATTTGTCGAAAGAGCAGCAATTCCACTTGATGAGATCTTACCTCGTCGACAAATCCATAAATTTCTTCGAATCCTTTTTGAAAACAATAGAATTGCTACGGAGCTGAAAATGATGGTTTGCAAAAAAAACAAAAAATTGATATAAAAACCTTATCAAGTACAAATCATTGCTTATTTCGGTAATTAAAACAATGAATGGTGAAATTTGTGGATATTTTTTGATCAATTCGATTGATGTAATTAAATAAATAATTTGCAAAAATAGGAAAATAATGAATGTGACCGATAGAAAAAGTGTGCAGATCGTCATCATTTTCTCGACAGATTTCATCTTTCGTGCTTCGATTTCTCTCAATCTTTTTATAATTACAGCATTTGAAATTATAATAAAAATGAAGGCAGGCACGCCAATCAGAAGTCGAAAGTGTGTTGAGCGGATCTCGAATGGAGTTTTTGTTAAATTATATTTGAATATTAAAAAAAACAAATACCGGAAGCTCGTGAATATATGCGATGATTCCTGTTCCATTAATAGCTACGACATACGTTTTGACAAAGGAAAGATGAAACGTGAACACTAATGGAAGAAATATGATGAGAGAAGCGACATGATTCGAATGGAGAACCCAGAACTAATAAAAACTTCGTTTCGAATTCCATTTTTTTGGAAAAGAGATTTACCGAACTGTGAAACACTGGAAATTTAATACTTGTGAATCGATTCGCGCATAGAACCAAAGTTGAGAATATCTTGGCGAATTGGAGATAGGCTGTGATGTAATAATAGGGAGTCAGCCAATAGGATGGCTCTGAGAACGTTTGAAAAAAGATTTCGCAAGCTGGTCGAATATCAGCAATGAGTCGATTGATTGCGAACTCGAATGTAATGCTCGCCACACTCTGAAATCAAGATTCTAAAATTGGCGGCGATTTTCAAGCAAATAGAACTGGGAGCCAGTCATCGAAGTGGAGCAATTTCGCTCTGATGGTAGTGAAATAAATCTAAAGTTTGTGCTCACCACAATTCCATCGACGAAATAAATATTAAAGAACGAATCAGCAAAAAATGAATCAATCTTCTTTCGAGTTGCTATTAAAAAAAGAATATATATAATAATAAAAGGAATAGTGTAGACATGTTGAAATATATACTTAAAATAGCCAAATATTTTGTATTGATTTGGAGCACATGTTGCACCGTCGTATTCCATATAACCTATCATTTTTCTCTTAACAATTCATATTTAAATAATTTTTTTTAAATATGATATTAATAAGAACAAAATTTGTAAAGTGTTAAACAATGATCTGGTAGATTCAGGCAGGCGGAACCGTTTGCGCTGGTATCGCAGGATTCAAAATTTCGAGTTCATTTGTTTTTTTTTTGTTTGTTTCAACGACGTTAGCAGTGAAAGAAAATAACGAAACCTCAAGAAATAATTAACATTTCACATGAAATTTTAGGCATTCAGATTTTATAAAATAATATATGTCGAAGTGTGAAAATTCTAAGAAAATCTCTGAAGCGAAATTCGAATTTATTAATCATCAAGGGATTAATCCGAAAAGTTCCGACTGGTTCGAATTACATAAATAGCTCTTCAGCAACCAGTTAGTAACGACGGCAAAGAACTACACGGAAGTTATGTTCTATTTTCTGCGAAATAAACAATACGTGTGACAATAAATTCTCAGACGAGACTTTCTCATGATCGAAGTTTTTTTTTCAATTTTCTTCTTTTATTTACTATCATATCAAATTATGTGTATATTTTTAATACATTTTACGCGAACAGATGAACGAAGGTAAAATGAAAAAAAAATTATTCAAAAAAGATTTATAGGTGAATTTCTATACAGATTGGCGAAATGCCAATTCAGTATTGGTATGATTTACTATAGATAAAGATAATGAAAATGAAAAGTTTGACAATCTCGTGCGCCTTTATGTAATTCAGAATTGACATTTTCAATTGTAGATCACTCGCTACAAAAACAATGACACTCTCAGTTCCTGAACGAACTCAATCGAATCAAATTCGATATCATTGGACTCAGTGAGACGGAAAATAACTTTTTTTTCCTAGGCAAACATCATGAGACTTCTGTTGCTGAAGGGGTCGGCTTCGTAGTTCACAGCACCCTCGCTCCTCGAATAGAAGAAGTAAGATTTCTTAACCACAGGATCGACTTTCTAACACGGTACTCCCTGTTCTATACAAGACTTTCACAAAATGCATCTTGAATAGAATCAGGAGTAAACAAGAAGCCAATCAACCTGTAGAACAAGCTGGGTTCCGCAAGGGCTTCTCAACAGTGGATCACATCCACTCTGTCCAAAGACTGCTAGAAGTGGGACGAGAATATCAAATCCCACTCACACTTGTCTTCGTTGATTTTATGACGCATAGTCCGTAAGCAGCATCAGAAATGCTAATGCTAAGTGAGATGGTCGCGAGATGCGAATATGCAGCTTGGGTAGCGTTTAATGGAAGCAAGAACACTACCAACCCGATTTTTTGAGCACAACTCTTCATCAAGACTAAGGCCTCCCGTGAGATGGTCGGACTCGCTTCGGAAGGAGATCACCACAAGAACAGCTGACGGAGCCGTAATCATACAGTACTGCGCTCAAGCTAAGGACTGAAAATCCATGGAATACTGTGGTTCGCACCTCAACAGGCGTAGGATTCATATTTTTTAGACACTGTGAATTCGAGTGTCTAACTCGGATAACCTAAGAATAAAAGACATCGTAAATCGGGACAAGGTATTCGTTTAGTTGCGATTGTAATATACATACATACATAATTGCTTAAATTTTTCATTTTCACGAATACGCAACAAATCACACGTGAATGGAGATTTCTGATGGTATCTTATAAATAGACAGTCTCAGCAACCCAAAAATACAATCTCGGCTGTTGGTCCCATAACTGTTTACCCTACCAGCACGACACGGGCTAAACTGCGTTGAGTATTGCTTCGACTAATTAAAGTTTCCTGCAGTTTGTTCCAATCGAATTGCCGAGCGTCTTTTGAAAAAAATTAAATAGCTGTGACTGCTGTCTGTGGATGAGCAAATGTTGAAATTGCGGCATTCGTATGTTTTTCGGAATCTTCTGAGTGCAAAAATAGAACACTTCGTCGGATTCGGCGCGATGTGATGAGAAGAATTACCGGAGAACTGCAATCGAGCATAATCGAGTTTACACGAGAAGCAAATAATCATGTTGGAAACCTCATCATATAAATATCATTGCTGAGTTGTTGAGCTGTCGTAACAAACACTTTGGCAATTTCGAGACGATCGCTTTTCGAGACATCATCAACCGAAACCAAGAGATAAAATAGTTGGAGAATTAGGAATATCACATATGCAAATGCTAGGAATATTGTTGAAAGGGTCATTGATTTCTCGACTGATTTTACACGACCCCCTAGTTTTGACAACTTTGAAAGAATTATTATAGTCGAGATTATAATAAAAATCAATGAAGGGAGTCCTACAAGTATGCGGAAATATGTTGTTCGCACCTATATTAACAAAACAATTAGTTGGATTGGTTTAAACGATGTCTTGCCGCTGGAACTGTATGAATATATGAGAGAAATGCTTGGCCATCAATTGCGATCATATAAGTTTTCGAAATTCCGATTGGCCATGTGAACAACACGGGTAGAAGTGCAATTATAGCCACTAATTGGTCTGAATGATTTCGCCAAAACTACAATAATTGCCTATGCACTTTCTCGAAGTTTCGTCATTTTGTTACCGTTCGATGTGCAATTGGAAAACGGACGCAGGTGAATCGATTTGAGCACAAAATGACTGTTGATAAGATTTTTGAGAATTGCAGATAATAGACGAAATACATATAAGGTGTTAACCAATACGAAGGATAATTGAAATGTTTGTGGAAATATTCGCAGACCGGCTCGATATGATTCATGAGCCGATTTACAGAGAAATCAGCAATCACACTTAGAATACTCTTCAAATAAGAAATGAGTTGAAGAGCGTTTTGTTCTCAATTCGTTTACCACAACACCATCTGCGCAGTATATTTTGAAAAATGAGTCGTCGAATAGTTTATCTCCTTTTCGAATAATTGCAATTACCAACAAAATATAGATGGCCAAAAATGGAATTGTGTATAGTACTTGAGCAATATATTTTATGATATTAATGACTTCTGATTGTTTGGATTTACACGATTGACCTTCCATGTTGTACAACATATCGAATTGGGACATTATCATTTGAGCAAGGGCTGAAAACTATTTTCATTTTTAACTAAACATTTCAATAATAATAATAATAATTCATATTCGCTAAATGGGTAACTATGGCAAAATTGGTATGCGTCATCAAGCTCGGAAATTCTTAGAGTTGCACCACTCCTTACGAAGATCAACAAACCACGACAATTATTAGGAAAAAAAATTATAACGAGTAATTTTTATTTTAGAAATAATTGAAATTTTGATTTAACCTGCCAATTAAGTTGAATGAATTCAATTAATTTCTTGGAATTAATTTGACGAATATAGTAGATAGTTTTCTTGAAAGCTTTGAAATTTCGACAGCACAAAAAAATCAAATTTGTGACGAATAAGTGTGGGAAATATTCACATAGGTGTTAATGAACTTTCAACTTGAATATTTATTGTGAAACGAGCAATATTGAATCGGCACGTAACAAAGTATTGCAGCCCTCCTTGAAGAACGGCTCGTAATTTTTGAGATTGCTATCAAGACACTATCATGGTATATATTTATCGGCATTGGTTCAACCTTCGGCAAGCAAAAGACATCGAGAAAAATAGGCAAAATGCCAAAAATTATTACTTAAACCCGTAAATTTACAATTTTCGTTTTGCTCCAAGACCACTGTCGTTGTTTTTTTTTTTGGCATTTGGCAAATTTTCCATAATCGCAGGGCTTCGACAATTGGACGGATAAATTAATTTATCCATTTGGGGTAAATCGAACTTTATTCATGCCGCCGGACATTGGCGTTGAATAAATATGTATCTCACGCTCTATACAAATCCAGTTGATTTTCGGAATGAATAAATATCGTGGTGTTGCTTAAAAAAAAACATTCAAACGTTGGAAATTTATTTAAAGCTCTGTTGATGTTGTGATGAATGTTTGACAATTAATCGACAAATTTTTTGTCGAAAAATCTGTTTGACTTATTTGGAACAACGTGATTTCCTCTTGAGACCGTGTTTTTCTACAATTGAAAATGATCGCTTCCATTGTAACGACTGCAACTCCCATCATTTTAATAAACAACTATGTGAATTCGAAAACCAAACTTTATTGTACATTTCATCTTAACATGTCATCAATTCTTTGAATTGAGCATAATTCGCAAATGTTTAAAACGCAAAGGACCGAAAAAAGGAGCATTTGGAATGGGTCAAAATTATTAGGGCTTCGTTGATATTCCAGTATCACTTTGATTGTCGAAACCGTTTTTTTCATCGCTATGGTCTTGCGGTTAAGCTTAATTGTCCTGGGTTGCTCGTTAAAAATCCCGATTTGCCATAGTCAATTGGGACGCTTCCAAATGGAAACAAACTTCTTCGAATTCGTCTCGAAGTCACAATTAAAGCAATCGGTGAACTGAAAAATTGTGCATGTCTTACAAGAAATGAATTAATACGAATTACCTCATAATATAAAAGTCATTGCATAGTTGAATTGCAGACAAAGCTGTTATTTTTACTATCGAACTTTCTTTGAGCATATCGTCAGAAACGATCAACGAAAAACCTTGAATCGTGATGAAAAGAGCATAAGCAATCGAAAGGAAGATTGTTGAAATTGTCATTGCTCTTTCGATTGATCTTGTCCGGCCTTCGATTTGAGACAATTTCGAAATTATTATATAATTCGCAAAGATTATAAAGATAAATGAAGGAATTGCAGCTAACATTCGAAAGTACGCTGATCCTAGCTAAAAATGAATATAATCTTTAAAATTCGAATTTAGCCGAAGAATTTTATTAAAATTCTATTAATGCAAATTTCGTGATTCAATTCCGATTATAAAAAAAAAGTAAAGTGATAATGACAAACCCATGGAATGTTGTGAACGTAGAATATGAATGCTTGGCTGTTACTGGCGGCAATATAACATTTCGATATTCCAATTTGCCATGTGAATAACACTGGTAATATTAATATAACTAAAACCAATTGACCCGAACGACGTCTCCAAAACTGAAAATTCCGATTGAAATTGTAATGAGTTTGAATTCAACACCGTTTTATGAGCAACTGGATATTGAACACAAGTATATCTATTTGCGCATAAAATGACAGTAGCAAATATTTTCGAAAATTGCACATAACTCGTAATGTACAAATATGGAGTCAATGCGTACGATGGATATCGATAATTTCCGTGAAAGTATTCACAAACTGGACGAATATGACTCATTGGTCGGTTGATTGAATATTCGAGTATTATGCTGATAATACTCTAAAATTGGACATTGAGAAGGGAACATTCAAAAATATATACCACTGCGCCATCGGCCAAATAAATTTTGAAGAATGAGTCCTCGAAAAGCTTATCTCTTCTTTTACAAATTGCAATCATCAAAAGAATATAAAACAGCATAAACGGAATTGTGTAAATGAGGTGAGCACAAAATTTGATGATATTAAAAATGGCGGGATAGTCGGGAGCACAAGATTGTCCTTCGATCTCCCACAAATTTCCGAGAAATTTCATTATTGTAGATTCTCACAAACGCTGAAGTGAAGTAAATTCTTTATTCACAGTTTTATCAGATTTCAATTTTTTTATTGAAGTCTCAAAGGAATTGAATTTTGAAGAAATGATTGGCTTTTTGGCAATTATCTCAATTTGTGCATGTCGCCGCCAAAGTCTTTTCGAATAGCTGAACTCAGTCAGGTCAAAAACTACATTGAGTTAAACTTTGATTTCGATTCTGCAAAATTTCAAACGAGTAGAAATTGGTTGGAATAGAGTCAATTTTTAGAAGAACTAAAGAATATGAAAAATTAGTTATAGAATATTTTCAATATATGTTATAGTTTTTATCTTGAAATTAAAGGGTGTTAAATATTGGAGATGCTCATTTAAAGTGATATTGATCGGACTAATTAGGTTAATTCAGATTCGTTTCGGCCGAAAACTTTATCAAGGAAATAAAAAATCAACCAGTATTTCTGAGTCTTTCTAAATAACACGCTGAAATATCGCATTCAAGGGAAAATTTGAAGGTTTCAAAATGTTCAGTGTTAGACACCGTTAAACAATTATATACATAGATAATTTTTTCAAAAAAATTGAAAAAAAAAAACTAAAATGCAAAATAACCAGTTAGTCCGCACGTGACCCAGTAAATCGATCTGAAAAATGTTTGGAGTGGTTTTTTTAACAATTCCGAGCGGCAATGAGGTCTACGTGGTTCCCGATGGTATTCGGAAGAAAAGATTCAATGAGTAGCTCGGAAAACACTTTTCAAACTACATATATTCGGCGTCTGATTTACGGGGGTGCGCGGTCTCATGCGGCCTAACTACTTATTTTGCATTTTAGGAAATTTTGTAGGACATTTTTCCATGATTTCACCGAAAAGGAAAACGGAAACGGAATTTCGTGCAAGCCTGCATCAATCCCGCCAACAATTCTAAATGACTGAAACAAGATTAATCCGCACAAAACTGTACGCGCGTTATCCAAAAATTTTTTCGCAGTGGAATTCTGAATAAACGAAATTCAATAGCGAAGGTAAAATAATTGATTAAAGGTTCATAAAGCGGAAAATGAGTTTGGTCTTGTGGTGATCTGGACTGATAGCCATTTTTCAAGGCTATCAGACCATGAAAGGGCTGATGAAGTAAAACCCAGTACATACGCAAATACTTTGTATAACTTCTCATTGGACTATTCAGGCTAATGCAAAATTGATAAATCTAAAAAATAATACATTATTCATTTATTCTATAGCTGTCAAAAATGCTCTAACTCATTGACCACCTAAAAGAGCACTCTTGCTAGTTTAGACTCCGCGAAAGCCATTTGAAATATAGCCGGCGTCAAACGATTGATCGAAATCTAAAAAAGGTTGACCACGTGTTTCGAGGCAAAAAGAATTATCCTGCATATTTTGCATTTTATCGCGTTAATAATACTCAGCAAAGTAGTGCGGAAATGAAATTTTTAACGGAAGTCGAAAGACGGGAGACCCCCCGCCCCACCCCGTATTCTCCTCTATTACTCTGTCAATAATTTACTCACATATATTGGAGTCTCTTTGAGCTTTTAGCACAAATTTTAGTTTACATAATGTCGATTATCAGGGAAACGAGAAACGAGATTAAAAACTTTCCGAAAATGAAGTTATGTCGGTCGGCGCCATATTTAGAAACTTCCTGTCATAACTAGCAATTATGTTTCCAATATCATAGATGTTGAGCATTACTCGAAACTGCGGTCACATGAGGTCCACTCATCACAATGAAAAGAAAAAATGGTATGATTGTATTCATATGTACGTATTAACGGATCAAAAGGGTTTTGTCGTCAAGTAAAATAGAAAATACGTATTTTCAGCTTAATCCGCATTGAAATTGAAATAATTCATTGAGTTTTTCATGGAATTTCAAAAAATGAACACACAAATCATGAGATGATTCGAAATTATTTCGAAACGTTCTGAAAACATATTGAGCATTACTTTATTTTATTGCTTATATGAATGATTCAAACATTACTAATCTGCAGTTATTGTATGAGGAGGAGGCAAATTGGTAGACACCGTTGATCGCACTCTGTGAACATTATTCGATCGCCAGAACAACAAGCCGGCACGTATTTTCTTTGATGTTGCCAAAAGAACTACTGGAGAGCTGAAAATTTTAGAATTTGGAAAGAAATTCCGGTCGAAGGTCTCTTTAACATATTTTACAATCCCAGAAACGAGCACCCTGTGTATATTTACGTCGAGTTGGATTCGTAGGTTATCCGTA
The DNA here is from genome assembly GCA_902829315.1 of Caenorhabditis bovis. Taxonomy (NCBI): domain Eukaryota; kingdom Metazoa; phylum Nematoda; class Chromadorea; order Rhabditida; family Rhabditidae; genus Caenorhabditis; species Caenorhabditis bovis. Next base: position 5,599,154 of record CADEPM010000001.1, on the reverse strand, counting down.
GTGCGGTACACGAATTCACACGGTTAAAATCGAAATTTGAATAACCGCCGCGGAACAAAAATACAATGGTCCACATCTACTCAAGGTGCTTGGTGTTTCGCTATTGTCGAAGTCAAACGACTTGACGAAATTAGAAAAAAAAGATTGGCTATGTGCCAATGCGTTCCAAGGCAGCGAGAAGTACGCGAGACTGCGTACATTGCATAATAGTGTATTTAATATTCAAATTGAAAAAAAATTTAAATCTATAGTCGGCGTCCGCTCTGATGCTACTGCCCGTCCGTTACAACATCCGCGCGGCGTCATTTTTTTTCTATAGAAAGCCGTCGGCTGAGATTTATCGAGTGCTGTATGCGGGTAGATTTACGGATATCTGTCTTTCTCTTGGTCTCGCACGGGCTAACCGGATATTTTAAATTTTATAGTTGGACAATTATTTAATCGAATGATGTTGGAAATTCAAGAAATGCGAAAGAAAAATGAAGCAGTTCACGCGAAAACAGCAAAATAAGCCTTAACACGTGGCGAGACCTTTTCAAGGCGCATGCGCGTTCTACCCACGTACAGCAGTCGCCGGACGCCGACTATACATTGATTTCGCGAATTTGAAGGCCCGCCTCCATTCAGTCGTTTGACGCCGACAATATTACCTCATCATATAAAAATCACTGGAGAGTTGATTGATGCAAATTACTGTGTTTGCTAGATTTGTATTTTCAAATATTAATTCGGTTGAAGCCATCAGCGAAAATGCTTGAACTAATAAAAATAAAATGTATGCAATTGCAAGAAAAACTGAAGAAATTGCCATGGCGCGTTCGATTGATTTCAAACGGGATTTTAGTTTCGACAATTTCGATAAGATTGCCAGCGTAGATGTCATGATGAATATAAATGATGGTGCACCAATTAAAAGACGAAAATATGTGGTTCTTGCCTAACTCAATGACTGCAATCAGGACGGTTATTGCAATGGATTACCCATGGAACTGCATGAATGTAATTAATCCATCCCTGGCCGCCAACCGCGGCCACAAATGTTTTCGAGATTCCGATCGGCCATGCAAACAAGATTGGGAGAAGAATAATGACCGACACGATGCGGTTTGAATTAGCATTCCAAAACTGAAATCCTCTCGATATTTTTTTCCCGTTTCATACTGCACTAATTTTAAATAATATCCAAATTGCTTTTAGCATTATAGGAATTAATACTCACCGTTCTATGAAAGAGCGGAAATTGGACACAAGTGAAGCGATTAACACACAATGCAGTAGTTGAGATAATTTTGGAATATTGTAGATAATTGACTAAATACAAATAAGGAGTTAGCCAATACGAAGGAAAATTGAAATGTTTATGGAAAAATTCGCAAGCTGGTACAATATTTGCGATGAGTCGGGTAATCGAGAGATCAAGAACAACACTTAAAATACTCTGAAACTCAAAACGATTATCCTCGAATTGAATGCCTTTTTCTGGAATAACCACAGCTCCATCGGCAAAATATATTTTGAAATATGCATCGTCGAATAATTTGTTTTTATTCATTGCAATCGCAACCAACAAACACACGTATATTGCCAGAAATGAGGCGGAATAAAGAAATTGAATAGAAAATTTAATGATATTTATGATTTCCGGATATATCGGTTTGCAGGTCTGCCCATCGGCCTTCCAAAGCGAGTCCAATTCAGACATTTTCTGAAAATCTAAGGAAATTGATCATAGAATAATAATCACAAATTGTGCATTTTTCTATGAATGAAAAAGCCAATTTGTGCTCTTCTGAAAAAATCAAGCGGAAACTGTAGTCACTTGACAATTTTAAATGAGTTCTTCAGCAATGAATGCCAATTTCACTTCACAATTCGCACGTTTTCTGACGTTTATGGGAACAAATCTATTAGTGTCAAAAAATCGCTGAAGGAAAACATTGAAATCGTGAGAAGCCAATATGATAAAAATGATTTTAGTTAGAATATATAGGTCATTAATTTTGTTCAATAAATTCAAACATTTGATTATTTCTTGAAAATATCAATGAAAGAAGTTACTTTTTAATCAAAGAAATATTTGAAACCATGCGTGAAACTTTTTCATTGAATATATCGAGAATTTAACATATAATTTATTTTACAAGCAGAATGTAAAGTTAAAAAAAATAACAGTCGGATAAAGATATGTTGCTCATGGCATTCAATCGACATCCTTTTGAGCAACATTATATACATACTTAGATAGATTGTTTGCTCACATTAAAAATATGGTTCGACACAAAAAAGTTGAATCTAGACGAAAAAGAGTTAAAAAAGGAAAGATTCATACACTGGAACACCGAAATGCACACATTTGATTATTTTATTGGATCCTCTTTATTTTTAAATGCTTGGTCCACTGTTAAAATTTTGAAATGTTTATTTGGGACATTTTCAAAGAGAAGCCAAATTGGTGGTAACGTGTTAGTATAAAAATATCATTAAAAAAATAATAATAAATAAGAGTTCGAGAAAAGTCAAAACGAAAATTCAGATAAAATGCACAAGTCCGCAAAAGTGCTTTGGATTGCATTTTATTTGCCGAAAAAAACAATTTTACTTCGCGATCGTTTTTCTCGGCGACGAGCTAACGTAGAATTTCCGTTATTGTTTGATTTTTTCGATTTATTATCTAGTTTCTATCATATTTTTGTACTTTCAATGACTACCTGCCCTCTTTTTAAATTTTAAGTTTGAGTTGTCATTTTAGAAAATATTTTATATTGTCCCTGAATCATCTCAAAAGCAAAAACCCAGTAGAACGCTCTGTTTAAAAGCTCACAACTCGTTTCATGTTCATTTCTCTTCGTGATCCTATCAATCTGATATTGTGGTAAATTACCAATTTTCAGTTTTAAACAATTCCATTAAATCAACTTTTTATATAACCTTCTGAAAATAGTTCTTATATGCAATTATGAGCCCTGAGTTCATTTATGAATTCCGGTTTTCAATATTAAAAAAGGGGGGACTTATAAATTAAAGAAACTATTGAAAGGTTGAAGGTAAAATGAGGAACATATATTCGAGCAGTTTCACGTGAATGTGTGTTGAGGCGGCAGACTGATCGACACCGTAGATCTTCGACTGCTCGGATTCGTCCATCTCAGCAAGCTTTTGCGAATTTTTGTTGAAGTACTCAACAAAACAATCGGCGAACTTAAAAAATAAAATGAATTTATCGACTTTATATTATCATTTGCTGAATTGCAAACACTCACAATCTGAATATTATACATATAATTCTGATTAATCGCCCGCTTTTCATTCGGATTCATTATAGAACTCTCAAAATGTCTATCTACAGTAACCTAGTCTCTTAAATTCTGCCAGTTCGTTTCAGATGTCAGTTTGCCGGATGATTCATCCGCCGATCCTCATTTTCGGCGTTTCAGTATTTTTTTGAATACAAAGTCGACGAAAATGTTCAAAACCCAAACGGAATGTTGACTAACCTCATCAAATAAAAATCGTTGGAAATCTGTTGAACCGTTGCAGCAACTGTCGTGACGATCATGTTTTTTGTCATTGTATCTGTTGAAGCAACCAATGAAAATACTTGAACAAACAAAAATAAAATATATGCGATCCACAAAAATATTGCAGTTAATGCCATAGCCTTTTCGATGGATATCAGCCGGTTTTTCAGTTTCGTCAATTTCGATAACATTGTGATTGTCGCAATTATAATAAAAACGAATGCTGGACCGCCGATTAGCAATCGAAAATAGACGGTTCTTGCCTTTAAAAGTTTGACATTTTCCGTGTTAGTTTGTCGAAAAATACCCAAGGAACTGTATGAATATAACCGATGAATCCTTGGCCGCTCACGGCAGCAACAAATGTTTTCGAAACACCAACCGGCCAAGTAAAAACAAAAGGAAGAAATATGATTGTGAAGATGAATCGTTTTAAATTCGCATTCCAAAACTAAACAATTTAAAATTCCAAGACGAATACTCACAATGTGTAACTATTGAAAAAAAATAATTCAGCTTTTTGGAAAAAAAACCCACAAATTTATGAAAGAGTGGAAATTGGATACAAGTGAAGCGATTAGCACACAATGCAGTAGTTGAGAGAATTTTCGAATATTGTAAATAATAGGTTAAATACAAATAAGGAGTTAGACAATACGAAGGAAAATTGAAATGCTCATGGAAAAATTCGCAAGCTGGTACAATATTTGCGATGAGTCGGGTAATCGAGAGATCAAGAACAACACTTAAAATACTCTGAAACTCAAAACGATTATCCTCGAATTGAATGCCTTTTTCTGGAATAACCACAGCTCCATCGGCAAAATATATTTTGAAATATGCATCGTCGAATAATTTGTTTTTATTCATTGCAATCGCAACCAACAAACACACGTATATTGCCAGAAATGAGGCGGAATAAAGAAATTGAATAGAAAATTTGATGATATTTATGATTTCCGGATATATCGGTTTGCAGGTCTGCCCATCGGCCTTCCAAAGCGAGTCCAATTCAGACATTTTCTGAAATTGAACGGAAAGAAACTGAAAAAAGCCTCATTAAATAATTTCAATGCTTTCAATGAATGAATTGTGAGAGTGAAAAAAATCTGATATTCAGTGATCTCATTTCATTTTAGTGTGTGATTCTCAACTTTTTTTGAGGAATTTTTTCAACAATCGCATGTAGTGACGTTGTGGGAAAAATCTTGCAAACGTTTAATGATTGAAAATTAGTCATCAGACATTATTCGCCATGTCAAGTTTAAATTGTCAAATGATTGCACGAACTGTAGAAAAATGGCCCATTGCCATCAACCACCAATTTTCAACTCCAGTTTTTATTTTTCTACCACCCCCTAATTTTCACCCTTAATTTTAATCCCCAACAACTACACCCCTCTTAAAAAATCTTTTTATGAATGAAATATTATTTCTCATTAAAAACATTAGTATTGCTTTTTTATTAAATACAACAAGAAATCTACAGGAATCTCAAGTAAAAAAATTTTAGAAAATCATTAGCCAAAAATTGTTAGTCAAAAAAAAATTCGTCAAAAATCACTAGTCTAAAATCATGAGTCAAAGAATAAAAAATCATGATACAATTTTTTGGAGTTTTCAAAAATCACGAGTCAAGTCAAAAAGGTATGATATTTTTTTATACGTTGTTTTTTTTATTTTACTAAACGAATGTTTTTAATGTGTAATAATATTTCGCTTTGACATTTTTGACATTTGTATTTCACCATTAAATTCATTTTAAAAAATCTAAACAAATTTGGGTTTTTATCGTTTTTGCATGTTATTTTCTGATAAAAACCGGTGAGCTCAATTAAATAGTTTTAATGTCTATCTGATAATATAATGTAAACTTTATTATGGTCTAATTGTGTTTCTGAGCGAGTCGCTCCATTTTTTAATGATTGATAAGAAATGTGTTGAAATCATCGAAGAAATAGTTTCGAGGTCAACAATATTTTGGAATAAGCATAATTTGTATAGTGACTTTATGCGAGTTACTTATGTATTTATAAAAGACATACATATGTATATTTATAAATCTTCAATAATTCCTTCGGCAACAATTTCTGGATAATTCGGATGACACTTTCGACCGGCAACATTCTATAGATGTCCACGAAGACGCCCAGTACACTAGAAGATATTGATGATCAAAATGCTGTCGGACTAATCAAAAGAAACAAAAGCTCGTTTTTATAATTCAGTGACCCAAAAATATGTATTTTAGATTTCTATCAATAAACTTAAAGAAAGATTGTAAATTTTTTAGATGTCTTAAGAATACTGAGAATATGTATTTCAATAATTTTTGGAAATTTAAGATTTTTTCAAATATTTTAAATTTTAATCAGTCTCCCTCATATGTTCTAAGAAATATTAATAAAATTTAAAATTTCTTAGGATGTTTCGGAAATTCTTTTAATAATTTTTGCTTTAGCTATACATTATTTTCGCATTTTCTCCAGGAACTTAAATGCCTGGAAAAATCACACGAACTAGGCTGCACGGAAAATATACGTAGGTTTAGAAGTTGGTGCAGATGACGTACAAATGTGAAAATCCGAAAAACCAAAAATTTCAACACACATTTTGCAATTATTTAATATTCAAATGAATTTATTCAAAAATAAGGAACAGTCGCAACTGATAATTACAGGATAATTAGACAATGAAAATCAATTAACGCGTGTAGCACCCGCCTAGAGCGACTATATTTCACAGTTCAATAATTATAAAGGTTAAATAAAATGAGAATGAAACAAAAAAATTAAAAAAAAACTATCAAATAGTTAATAAATCAACTCGTAACGAAAATGAGACAATATTAAGAAGAACACTTTTTGACGAAATTCAAATTGCACTTGAACGAACTTTCTCATAAATGCGAAATTCGCTTAATAGTGAAAGAAATTTGAGCAAATAATGAATTAATAAAGCAACATAACAATAAGGTTTTGAAGTTCTATCAAAAAAAACATCACATTGGGAACGAAACGCCCATTTTCTTCTTCGCAGCAACATTGTTTAAAACCTGCAATAATTGTTATTTAATTACAACAGTTAATTGGTGATAATCGGAGGTACCTCATTCACTGTCATTCGACTTGTTTCGGGACACATAAAGTAGCACATTACCGTGAAAATTCCGGTTGGAATCAAAAAGAGAAGGAGAGCCTGAGCGCCGATCTGAACACGGATCATAAAGAACGCTTTGATCATTGAATGATCGTCGACATACCACATTGGCTGTTGGATAAAACGCGAATTCTACAGCGATTTTGGTTAAAGCCTCGAACATTGTTAATGTGGAAACTGAAGAAAGCAGAAGATTTCTTGGCACGAGTTCAGCCGCGTAGAATCTCGACACTGATCCGATTCCGCAAGTATTCACAAGTAGAAGAGCAGTGAGAGCAACGAATGTAGCGTACTGAATTTTATAATAGAAATTATTTAACTGTCATCGGCTAATACCTTGAAGTCTCCGTTCAAATCGATGGCCACAATCATGACTAATAAAGAAATGAAAGAGACCATCATTGAGACGACAATCAAAGGACGTCTGCCCAGTCGATCAACCAAAAACACTGGAACAAGGGTAAAGGGAAGGCGAATAAGTCCTGTTGCAAACGAGAGCCACGTGGACTGCGAGTAGGTGAAGTGCGAAAGAGTGTACAATATGAAAGTACTGTAACCGCGAAGGGATCGGGCCCCTGAGAACACGTAGGCAATCTTGACCATCACTCCAATCCATGCGCAATATCGAATAAGTCGAGATGTGGCATCTTTGGCTTTCCACGGCATAAACATGATCTGCATTCCGGTGAATTCGCATTCAATTCCACTGGCGGTTTTCTTTCCTGGCGATTTGCTCAGACTCTGTTCGCAAATGCGCATTTCAGATTCAACCGATGGATCGTCTTCATTCACTCCGTGGTATTGAGCAAGAGCTCTTCTAGCTCGATCAACATCGTTATATTTCTCCATTATAAATTGAGGAGATTCAGCGACCATAGAAAACATTGCCATTGAGACAAGAACAACCGCGCAGTTCGGAAGAAAATTGTAAGGCCAGAGTTCGTCTGTTGAAAACGGAACTCCCACAGCCTGGGTTAGCAGAGAACCTTAAAATGGAAAAAACTGAAAAAAAACCGTTTTAAAAAACAGTCACACCTAAAGCCATGAAAAATTCTTGCATTGCTGCCATTCGACCTCGAATTTGCGGTGGAGCGCACTCGACAATCCAAACGGTCGCGTTGACTGTATTCACTCCATTCGCGAGAGACCAAATAATTCGACCGAAGAACAGTAATTCAAAAGCCGGGAAGAACCATTTGGCAGCAGCACACATTAATGCGCCGGGTATCTAAACTCTTCACCGTATACCTCAAAAATTCTCAAAACATACATAAAGAAACGATGCTATTAAGGCTGTGTGTTTTCGGCCAAATTTGGCACACATCCATCCGGCGAGAAATTGGCCGAATATAGTAGCAATTGGAAAGCAGACATTGAGAAGTGACCACAGTATATGCTAAAAATATATCGCGTTTCTATTTCTGTCTCTCAATTCGATTTTATTTGGAATTGATAACATTTGACGACTCTTCAATGGACTACTGTAACATCGACAAAAATAGGAGAGATGATAAAACCTAAGTGATGTTCAACATGCACTCATACACACAAGATTTTCTACTAACTAGACATGTTCTATCGAAAACTGAAGATGATGGGTTAAATGAAAACAGAAACAACTCCATTCTGTGTAATAATTCTGGTTTAAGACACATATTTCTTTCTATACATATAAATATTAGAGATAATTTGAAATGAATCGAGATTATCAAAAAAGGGGGATTTTTATGTTGAAAGTTTGTCTAAAACTAGAGAATCTGTTATATAATTCAAAATGTGAGCAATTCGAAAATGAAAAAAAAAGACTTACTAATGTGGCATCTGATATGGGTTCTCCAGTCCTTTCAATCCATGACTCATTAATGAACTGCTCAATTTGAGCGTATGGTTGATTGAGAACTGATGCGATGTATCCTTGCTGGAATCCAGACGACAGACACAGTGCTATAGACAATATGTGAATCGCTACCGAAGGCATGATCTGAAACAACTCATTCTTCACCCATCGGCACAACTATTTAAAGTTTCTATTCGTTGTTAGCAACCGGAAAAAAACAACAAAAACAACAACAAAACAATAGTGCGTATTGTTGAAAAGTGATGGAATTTGATAAGAAGACCCGACTAGGCAGTCCGCATATTTTTTATTATGTGCAAATAATATTTCATCAAGGGTGGCGGAAGCCTATTTTATATAGTAAAACCTGAAGAAGTTTGTCAAAGACATTCAATCATTCAACTTTGACAGATAAACGTTGAATTCGAGACCGGATTATCATGTGGTCACTTCGAAAATGATTCAACTGTTCGCTTAAGATACAAAATGTTTGCCTGTCCCATTCTAAGAATCTACGTACATTAGACCACGCCCACTATCATCTTAATCACGTCGATATTTGATGTTGAAACTCAATCACCGCTCTTATTATTTGATTTAACGCTATTATCGGTGTTGGGAATTTCGCTGAATTCAGTATCATCTGATTGAATCTTTGACTTATACCAGGCGATTAAGGAATTCAAGAATAATTTATATGGCAGATTCGCCAAACAGTCTCTGGTAAACATTTCCATTTATGGTCCGAGAAGAAATTAGACTCAATAGTAGAAACATACAAAAATCTGAAGAAATACCAACAAAATCAACTAGAATTTTCACAAAACGACAGTCTGGTCAAAAATCTGAAAATGCGCACGTCGAGCGACCAATTCAGCGTTAAAAAGGACAAAAATATGACAACAATATATTCAATAAAAGGTAGCTTCAACGAGAGAATACGAATCGATATTGGAATTTCGAAAAAACGGTGTTTTGAAGTTTTTTTTTTTCAAAAAAAAAAATGCCTATGCAAAATAATTCGTCATTTTCACCACCAAAAATAATTGCGTCATCGCAGTTTTTGTTTCAAAACTTGAATTATTTTAATAAACAGAAACGACGCATTTTCTAAGAAAGTTACGAAAATAAATGAACAAATTTAAAAAAGAAACCATGGAAAAGTTGTGAGAGGACGAGTGGAAAACCGACGAAATGATGGCAGTAATCGAATCTTCTTCGAATTGATGTTCGTCTGATTCTTCGATTTTCAAAAAAAAATGACGAGACAAAAAAAAAGAAATTTTGAAATCAGCAAATGCGTATTCTCTTCAACGAATAACCCATTTTCAAAATTCGGCAATTATCATGATATTTTAAAGATATAATGACATATTGTCAAAAAACCGTTTCAACAAGATTTACCAAAGAATAAATATGGGAGAATTGATCGAACAAAGACGAAAAAAGGCATTTGTCATCTGGTCTTTGCAACATTAAAACGCAATCTTGGTCAGTAGATCAAACATGTACTAATTGGTGAATCTAATTATTTAACACTTCAATCCCTTTTAGTTATTGAGGTTAATTGATTACTAGAAATTATTCAAACATCAAAAAAAACTGAGAATATTGTGAAAATGAGAGCATTGCTCCGATTGTGACCCCCTAATCGCATGATTTGTTGTTTCTAATTTTTGTTTTTACCAGTTTTCGATATCAGATTAGGTGCATTTCCATGCACTCATGTTTTCAATTCGTCCACTGAATTTCGATCATTAATTTCGAAAATAAGGCTAAATATTGTCAAATGTTGCTGGAAGAAAACGTAAAACTCTCTCTCTCTACACAATTTGGCGATGTAAAAATGCAGAACTACAGAATTCAGTGCGAGTAAAATGCGGCGGAAACATGATGTGTCCACAGGAATCGTATATATTCGGCGTCCGGCGTCTGCTGTATGCGGGTAGATTTACGGGAACGAGTCTTTCTCTTGGTCTCGCACGGACTAACAGGTCATTTTAAATTTTATGGTTGGATAATTATTTAATCGAATGATGTTGGAAATTCAAGAAATGCGAAAGTATCTGCAAGAAAAAATAAATCGTTCACGCGAAAACAGCAAAATAAGCCTTAACACGTGGCGAGACCTTTTCAAGGCGCATGCGCGTAAATCTACCCGCGTGCAGCAGTCGCCGGACGCCGACTATATGTCACCATCAAGGAGATAGTGATGTAGCATACAACATCATTAATGAAATTTGCTACCATATAATATTCAAGCGAAACCACATTGAGTCCATGTACAAAAAAAAGCTACCGACGGAACTCCCAACGTGGGACCACAAACATACAGCATTCACGCGAAACCACAAAACTGGGGAGACATATAGCACCCATATCGGATCTATATGCGTTCACATTATTGTGTATAGCACTTGTTCATTTATTTTTTCGCTTCATTTGACTTAACTAGAAAATATTAATGATCGAATCCATTGTTCACATCTATTTTTTTCACTTTTCAAAGCTAAAATTACGACGTTCGATTTCTGACATTTCATGATGCGGTTGCATATTTAAATGTGAAACAGTTGGAAAATTTCAGAGAGAGAGGGAGAGAGAGAGAGAGAGAGAGAGAGAGAGAGAGAGAGAGAGAGAGATCTTGTTAGTATACAGAATGCGGCTTATCTATCCCTATGAATAAGTTCGCCAATCTACACTTTTAGCTTTGCGTCAAGACCACTTTCATTGTTTTTTGGCAATTTCCCGCAGACGCGCGACGTCGGCAGTACAACATTTCGAAAAATAGACATATTCATTTTTTAAACCCGCATTTTTTTCAATATGCGTTTGACAGCCGATATCAGTAAAATAATGCCACTCAATCTGAAATAATTTGAGCGAGCCGAATTGTTTGACAATGTCAATCCTTGCAAATGAAGATACGTATGTATCTCTGGTGGTGTTTGAAATCCCTTATGCAAAAGATTCCTACGTTATTTATTATAGATAAACATGGATTTTTTAAAAGACAATCGGTATATATAATTCCACATTAATTTTTTACTAACAAAGAAACGCAATGTTTAAAAATGAATAATCTTACCTTGGGTGACTCATCAATAAGAGGCGCTTGAGAATCATCGCTAGCAATCGATCCTCTTGGAGGAAAATGTCTCATCGAGTAAATTCCGTACGAAATACGTAGGAAAGGGAGCTGTATGAGCTGAGAATTGAAGCGCGAGACTGATGAAAACAGCAGTCGGACGGGTCGCGGCCGAACAAAAATGGGTTTTCGAAAGGAAAAGAGCTAGCGGAGTAAGAGAGACAACTTTGGCCGGAAGTCGCTGCGTCTCTAATCTCTCACCTCCCGCAATTTTTTTTCGCGAAAAACACCGAATAAGCCTCTTCTATTTACACTATCTTTCGGCTATTTTTCGACAATTTGGGCGGAGTCTATTCACTGATAATGTTGTAATACTGATTCATCGTTCAAAGACGAACAAGGTTTGACGTCGAAAGTTCGATGTCTCTCCATTCGAATTACATCAACTTATAAAAGGCACGTGCGAATAGAAGAGACGATGAAAAACACGATTCTCGAAGTTGTTGGAACCTACTAGATGATCGGAGGAGTTGCTAGAATATTCGTCATTAAATTTATCATTTCATTTGGTTTTCTAGTCAAAATTTTGCGATCAAAATCATATTAAAACTTAATTATTATTATTTATGGCATCATAAATGTTAAACCCACACAAAACGAAAACGCTCATTTTTTGATTGTAGAAAATAGAACGAAAAAACTGAAAATGATTAACACTTTTACTTGAGTAATTGTATGTTTTTAACTTTAATAAATTATTCATCAGAAATTTAAAACTACATATAAGCCAATAGACGTGTTCTGAAGAGTATGTATATAAAACTAGCCGTATTTCAGAAATTTCAGAAAAATTAAAGACTTTTCCTCTGACATTTCGTTTTAAGATAATTCAAATATGAGATCACGAAACTTCGTAATTATTTTTAGAAAATTTTATTTCGAAGTATATAAGATTCGCTGAATATATGAATGAATAAATGAAAACAAGATACTTATAAGATATACATACATAAGTTGAATAGTTTTTATAAGATATTCGTCGTATAATGCATATACTCACTAAGCTGTTTTTTAATACTTTTTTGAGAAAGAGTTGCTATAACGAATAAATCTTCAAAAAATGATATAAGAATCAAATTAAGATGAAGAATGGAATAATAATCTGAAATACATGCAAAATAAAATAGTTCACGAGAGACATGAATACTCAACAAATCGAGTAATTATTCTGCAAATTTTGATAATTGCCTAAACTAGTTCGAATGAACAATCGCGTTCCACGAACGCAATTTTTAATAATCATCACGGGAAGCTTTCGATATTTATGATGACACGAGACCAATTAGAGTTCATAAGCAGAGGTGTCGAATAATTTAGCGAATACGGTAGCTGGCGCATTATGCGCTGTCCAGCGAAACAGTGTGCAGCGGAAGGAGGCTGCCATTTTTAAAGATTCGAAATGTCCGCGACAAACATTTTTAGATAAAATCTCATATCTGATTAGTTATGGTAAGGATTATTAATAAAACCGATATGATCAATTCAATAAATTATTCCGTTTTTTTTTAAATTTATATGTATATACATTTTGAAAAAAAAAATCCAGCATTTTGTAGATTTTCGATGTTTGATCGAGTGTATGCACGCAAATCCCCGGCCGGAAGTCTCATTTGATAAAAAACTCCTATTTATATCCCAAAGTCACATAATATTGATGATTATGTCGGGAAAATTGTCATTTTGTTACAGGCCTTCTTAATTGGTCATTTTCGGCGTTGCACCACTGCGAACATGTGGCTAAAAAAAAGTATGCAATATTGACGCAGAACTAAGTGTAAATTTACGGGAAAAATTAAAGGCACACACCACTCGCCAACGTAAATGTTTCGACATTTATCGAATTTTCCGCAGTTGCGCAACGCCGACGTTACTAAAATAATTACCTATTAGAAAATCCGATATCAACTCCCACCGACGTGATTTTCGCAAAAGACATTTTATCGATTCTTTGGCAATCATTCGGTTGAGATTGATTAGATCCGAGAGAGAGAGAGAGAGAGAGATGTTATGATGATGACGATAAAAATTGTTGGAGTAATATCAAATTCTATTTTCATACTTTAGAGATAATAACACTTCCTCAAAATATAGCTTACAACCACAAATTTATGACGGAGGAACACACTGAAATTAAAATTCCTACCCAATTGTTGGTATTGATCATACGAATTTTTAACAGCAATTCCTCTATTCAACTGTTAAAATGACCGAAAATTTAAAAGGATGCAATTAGCTTCGGGTTTATGAATGAATAGCTTTCGATCAACCTCGAAACATAATAAATTTATAATTTCATAATAATTTTATTGTATATTTTGAAATTAATTTTCTGCAATATTTCTTGTAATTTTAAAAATTTGATACCTCTGAAAAACTCCATTGAAATCTTCGGCAATAAGGTCCAAAAAACTGGAAATTTGTGGACATGTTTTTGACGAAGCTTATGTATTGAATATTTTGCGCAAAAAGGCGCAACATGAAAAGATTCACACAAGAAACTATCAAATTTCAAATAACCAATTAAAATTTATTAATATTTCTAAAAGGCAAAAAGGAATTATCATATTGCATGTGGGTGATTCAATGAAAAAGACTGTGAACGAATGAACGATTTTTGTGAATTAAGAAAAAAAACTAAACAAAAAAACCGACTCAATGAAATAGTACGGCTTTTCAGCTGAAAAATGAAATTTGGGAAATGAAGGTGAGTCATAAAACAAAGGAGAGCTCAAAAAAAACCCGTCTGAACGGATATTGTTACACAGCTGAACATAACACATGCCCAAAATTCCGGGAAAATAACATTTTCGCGATATTTCGAGAATGTCAACTTTCAAAATAACCGAAAAAAATCTTAAATACGTACAAAATTGTAGTTTAACGAGTTTTCAGGGTAAAAAATTCAATTTCCGAAGTCAGTTTCAATATTGCCTTTAAAAGATTTTTTTGAATAAAAATCTTATCACTTAAAATATGTTTTTTATTTTATTTTTTAAGCATTGAACAACTATTCTACACGTCATGCAGATGTAGAAGAAACAAAAAAAAGATAAATTTTACATAAAAGGTCGAATTCTTTCATATGTCCAAAACGTCTTCGATTCAGTTTCAAGAAGCTTGTAAGCAAGTCCCCTGAATAAGAGTAATTAATAGTTTTTAGTCATATAACTAATAAATTGACGACACCTCTCTGGCTTTTGAAATAATAAAAACTTGAAAAAATTGGTTTCCACTTCCTTTTTTAAACAAACCTTTTATCAGCGACAACTTTATTTCGTGGATCATAGTCCTCTGGTGGCAGATTATGAAGAACGGCAAAGTCTTCTGGAAATTAAAACAACCAAATTTAAAACATTTCTTCAACATACGATGCGTTAAGACCATAACAGCTCGGGAGACCATAAAATGAAACTCGGCGCTTCGGATAAATTGAATATTCCAATCCATATCAGTATCATCATCAATACCGTTCGACATTCTATTGTAGATTGGAGGAGGTATCATTCGTTTAAGACACGGGAAAAACTGCATTCGCCACGATTCGAATATTTTTGCTATTGGTCTGAAATAATTGATAAATAAGGGCTATTCGAAAATTAAAATCTTACGGAGCATCTTGGAAGTTTCTCGGCATTTTCGCATGTCCACCAATTACCAAAGATGGAATATGTTCGAGGCGAGTTAGGAGGCACGCGGATTGATCGGATTTCAAGATAACTGAAATTAAAAATTGGCGTTTAAAATGAATAAGGATCAAGTGTTCTATTGAACAATGGCACAATGTCGAATTTTAAATAGTTTTGAGGTTTTTTTTAATTGATTGGCCATACCTACACTAACTGTTGACTTTTGTAAGAGGGTTTTCGAACAAGTTACTTTCGCAATGGTCTTATTAATAATTTTCCCCTTATTAATAAGTTTCACGTGAATTGTTGGCGCGTAAGTGAATGACGGGAACTCGGAAAAATTACAGTAACCCGCGCTGAACATTCTATATTAGAAAAACGAAAGATCTCGTAAAGACCGCGTTAAATAGTGCAAATGAAATCGAATCACTCGTTAAAACATTTAAATGACATACCGATATTTGCACGAACTTTAGATTTGAATACTTCAGCAACATGCTCCATTATAAGACTGACGCGCTTCAGAATTTCAAGTTTTCGAGTATCGCTCAATGAATGAAGCTCCAAATAATTCGTTCGTGGAACCGTACGCCATAATTCCTTTCTCATTCGAATTGTGCTGCAAATTAACGAAAAAAATGAAGAACAATAACTATAATATCAAATGCTATAATAGTTCAGAAATTATGTGATTAATTTCAGCCAACTAACCTATTTTCTGAATTATTATTATTTGTCAAGGAATGAAATGCAAGTGATCCAGGCGGAGGTGTGTGATCCCAACAATTCTTTAATGATTTGCAAATAGGAATTGAGGAATGAAGTGAAGAAGAAAAGGAAGGATTGCAATACTATACTTACATCAGGTTCATCACTTTGGCTATCAAACATTTTTAGTATTTGATTCAATTCCAATAACATTTTAAACTCTATTTAATTATATAGATGATGCCTGACCGAGGTATTTTGAGTATTTAGTAATGATTTGACTCTATTCCAACGTGGTTACATCAAATAACGTGGCAATCACGTTGATGACCGAGTTAAATTTATATAACTTACTTATTACTTTCTGCAATTGGTGTTCTCAAAGGTATATCGCTTTCTTCAATATTTCTGCAAAAAAATAATTATCTGAATTAATTAATTTAATTATTATCTGTATTTTTTTAAATTTAAAATCAAGCAAAAATTAAACTGAATTTGGCCTAATTTGTTTACACTTCGTCTGTCTTCAAAAAACTTCGTCTGACAAAAAATATTCCTGCTTCAATAATTTTAATTCTTTGTCAAAAAAAATGAACGTACTCGAATAGGCTTCTATACTCCCTTGGTAAGAGTGGCGAGAGCTTCTTGGATGAATTCCAAAAATTACTAAACGATTTTTTATCATCTTCTTCTACTTCATATTTATTGTCTTCGTCCCCTGAATCTCTAAGTTTATCTCAAAATTTTCAAATTTCAAATGTTCAAAACGGATAATAACCTTGATATTCTGTATAAAGCTCTTCGAAGCTTTTCCTACACTCATGTCCGTTCATATCCAAAACAACCCGATTGTTCGTTATTTTCATTATTTTTGAAAGTTCCCACTTTCCAGTTTTTAAATCTTTCGCGATCACTTTATTTCCGATCATAAGTTGGCGTATTTCGGTTCGATTTAACGGACGCAAAACTAATTCTCCGACAATTACTCGATCCTTCTAAACAAAAACGTTCAAAATTATATTTATTTATTTACTATTTGGTTCTTACCGAATTTTTCAAATTATCTTCTCCTGACATAGAAAAAGAGTGATGAGATGACGTCGACGGCTGTTGGCTTCTGGTATTTTCCTCAACAGATGCCCATTCGATAAGATTTTTGATATCAGCAACAAGCTGCTTTTTATCTCCAATCGACATTATGTGAGCAATATCAGCTAATGATGCTATAGTCATGAATGTGCTTGAATTGAAAATTTTTTCCACGATCGAATCAATTCCTCTGCTTCGAAAATACAGCACTTTAGTTTCCAAAAGGGCAACCACATTGTTAAGCTCTTCATCGGCCCGTTCCATTTCCAAAACGGCGAGATGCTGTTGCTCCAGAATCATTCGTTGTCGCATCTGCTCCTCGTTTTCCAATCCGTACCGTGTTTGCTCTTCTACAATTATTCGCACATGATTATCGCGTCCAATATTTTCGCGAATTCTTCTTGAAGATATTTCCTCTTCGAACTCGTCTTCGTCTTCGAAATGGAGCTCAATTTCATTAATCGCCGAAGAATCGACTGGATTACTCCTGATGTTATGAACCGTTTGATTCCTATTTTGACGTACGCCGTACGAACACTTAAATTTATTTTTATGTTTTAAAAAGCAAAAATATAACCTCCGGTTTTCTTGTCGTTATTCTAATTTCACATGGACTTTTTTCTGGACAATAGACATCTCTTATAACCTAAAAATATTTTTACCAATAGCTTAATACTTTCACTAAATAAAAAAGACGAACCTCTTGCAGAATACATTTGAAATTTTCTATTATTTCTGGACTTAATTTCCTATGTGACATGGCATCCCGTAAAAGATTATCTAAATTTGAAAAAAATAGTCGTTCTGCTCCGAATTTGACTATATCTTTGCTTACCTTTTCTCATTTTCTTTCTGAAAAGAATGAGAGCTTCAATAGAATGTTCGATGTCACGACTGTATCTTTTCTGATATCAAACCAATATTTAAACAAATCAAAAATTTAATTGATTACTCTATCTAATCTAGTTTCGGTGGCAATTGCTTCATGCAATTGGTTAGAAAAAATTCCAATTCGATGGCACTTATCGATTAAGTCTTTTGCAGCCGAAGCTTTGGCGCTGCAGGCCGTCAAGCCATAACCACTTCCACAAAATATAGAAGACGGTAATCCATGGATTGTAGTATCGCAGTGAATCATTCGATACCGATCTGATTCACGGAAATTATTCGGGAGAACAAGCATCCATTTTTCTTCATCCGTCGCGTTGGAAATATTTTGCATCAGTTTTTTCACGCCTATCAAATCCCGATCATGAGATTTTTTGCATCTCTCGTGGAATAGTGACACCCAAAAAGAAAGAAACTGAAAAAATAAAATATTTTCAAGCACAAAGGAGAAGAAAATCACTTCATGATAATTTTCGCCTTCAAAAACAACACCATCTCGAATCTTCGGCGTCATTTCGTATCTTCTACGTTTCTCTTGAGGTGATGGTGATCTTGTGCTATGCACTCTTTTCGAATGTTTACTACTATCTGAAAACGAATTTTAAACTTGGAAACTGTTTAAGCAAACTTGCCTTTTTTATATCGAATTTCTAATATAGGTGATGATGATATTCCTTCAGATCTATCTATATCTTCGCGAAATTGTTCTTCAATGCCTGATTGATAAGTAGACCGTCTTATGTCCGACTCCAATTGTCGTTCATATCGTCGTCTGTGTTCATGAGCAAACCAGTAATCTATGTGATTATTAGACGGGTAAATATCGGGTGATTGGCGAGGATCACGCCTTCTTCTCGTTTCGGAATCCATTAAAGAACCTAGAGGCGATTTACGACGCGGAACGGGATCCAGAATTCGAGCAGGTGGAGAACGTGCTCTGCTCACAGTTTCAGCAGGAAGAATTCTTCTAACACTCTCCGGAACTGATGAGGCAGCATGTTGGGAATGGTATCTGAGAACAGATTTGTTTATTTCAGCAAATTTTAACATATTTTTCTATAAAATTATAAAAATAATATTTCGTCTAATACATGTATACCTTTTTTATATTTATGATACTTTTTTTCTATGCAAAAACTTACTATTAGTATTTATAAATAAACTATTTTTTGGCATACTATCTAACTTAAAATTTTTGTTTAAACACACAACACATACTTTCCATAAGTATCCTCGCGCAAACCAGGTGACCTTTCAAGATTTTTTCTTTTCATGCCTTAAAACAACGTTTTGAATTTATTAAAGAAAACGAAAATACAAAAAAAATTACTAATAAAAATATTTGGAATTTCCATGTGACCGATAAAATGGACGGATTTATTTTCTGTTTTCGGCCACATCGAACTCGGCCACAATAAAGCGTAAATTCGACCGTCGGAAAAGTATAGTTAAATTCGCAATTTTTGTAGCTTTCCCATTGGATTAATAAAGAAAATATAAGCAATAAGAAACGCTGAATTTTCGATAAAACGAAATGTGTCAACAGAGCGTGCAATAAACTATATTTATTAAATCAAGTAGATATGTATTAAAAATTGCTCGATTGTTGGCCTGAAGAGGAACACTTATAATCTCGGCGTAAGTTCTTACTACTATTTTTATTCATTTGAATTGGCTCACGTTCGAATAATCTCGTTTCAGTTTAAAGATACGCATTTCCTAATGTTGTCAAACAATAAAATGTGGATGCCAACGGTACCAAGTGGTACTATTTGCGTTTATATTTGCTCACAATTTTCAATTTTTATGTGCCAATTAGGTTTCGTATACAGCAATCGGGTTCGTATTTGATTGGATTTAAAAACACGCTGAAATATATCACCTAAAAGGGTGCGCCTTTGCCCAATGGTCTCGTCACGTAACTTCTCAGGCAAATCAAAAAATATTTTGAGAATCAAATATTCAATAATAAACTCTAAAATATTCTGAGAAATTCTAATGTTTATTGATACTTTCTAAAACTTATTGAGAATCGCTAAACTTAAAAATACTTTTTAAAATCTTTTAAGATTTTTTTAAAATTTATTGAGCAAATTCTAAGATTATCTCAACAAATTCTAAAATCTTAAAATAATTTCTAAAGTTGATCGAGAAATATCTAAAATATTATAGAGACACGTTAGTTTCTCAATGAATCTCAAAATTGTTTATTTGATTTGCCTGAGTGAGTTCTCAGGTAAATCGAATAAAATATTTATGAGATAATTTAGAATTTGCTCAATAAATTTTAGAAAATCTTATAAGATAAAAAAAATATTTTTAAGTTTAGCGATTCTCAAAAAGTTTTTAAAAGTATCAATAAACTTTAGATTTTCTCGAAATATTTTTTTTTGATTTGCCTGAGTTGGTGTGTTTTTATCTTTTTAATTGCATATATAAGTCCGTCAATAATAATTTTTTCCTAAATGGGAGGTGCAAAATCACCTAGTGATAACCGCGAAAGGCTCAATAGTCTCCAATATATAAATAAAAATGATTTAAAGTGTTTTTACCAAGGTTTTTTTTTCTAGTTCGCGAAATTCCCAATCTTTCCCTATCCTAAAAGAATTAATGGAAAAATCAAGGGGCACATCTGAAATTTTGGACTCAAAATTTTTATACTTTTTGGAATCTCTGCAGAAAACGGCACAGCATACACGATTGGGAATTTCGCGAACTATTTGTGTGCGAAATCAAAAAAAAACCCTAGGTAAAAATATTTCCCTTTTAAGATTTTAGTTAAAAATTCATAATTTGCGGACATTTTGAAATTTCTTCCATTTTTGGAGCAATTAAATACTTCACATCTATCAGTCATAATAATAACACAACGCTCAGTTTCAACATCAATTTAAAATCAATTACATGTGTCGATTCGAATCACTAATTTGCCTGCACTCATTGGGTTGAAACAGTTTTTATTTAATCTTCTAATAGAAAATCACGCTAAATATACAATATTAAACACACAAGGTGCACTCCAGACACACGCAAATTCTCAAACAATGCGAGCTAAGCGGTTTTCGAGAGCATGTGTTAGTTTTACCGTTAACTGCTATAAATAAATCAAAGGTCACAGGTCAGATGAAACATTTACAAAAAAAATTGTATTATTGTAAAAAATTTAGTATTATTATACCTTTGGAATTTTGCAGAATTATTATTCTCAGGTAAATCGAATAAAATATTTTGAGATTCATTGAGAAACTAACATGTCTCTATAATATTTTAGATATTTCTCAATGAACTTTAGAAATTATTTTAAGATTTTAGAATTTATTGAGATAATTTAGAAATTGCTCAATAAATTTTAGAAAACCTTATAAGACTTTAAAAAGTATTTTTATGTTTAGTGATTCTCAATAAGTTTTAGAAAGTATCAATAAACTTTAGAATTTCTCAAAATATTTTAGAGTTTATTATTGAATATTTGATTCTCAAAATATTTTATTTGATTTGCCTGAGTTGCCTGAGTTTTTGAGCAATCTGTATTGGATTTTAAGTTTTTTTAAAATTTTTAAACCGGTTTTTAAAAGTTTTTTTTTTTTCTAAATCTACATAGTACTTTTCAAATGTTCTGTCGGAATATTTGAAAATTAAAGTGATTTTAAATGGGAAATTTAAAATATTGGTGCTTTCATACCGAATTGCTCTTTATCAACTTGATAATCATCAAAGGTCGCCGGATCAGCGGTGCGCTCGTTGAAATTGTTCGGCACAAAAAGCAAACAGAAGAATTTCGGCACAAAAAGTATTGTTGCGCGAATAGTGTCTTCTTTCGCTCTCCTTCCTTACTATACTACTGTGTGTTGATCTTAATAATTCGCTCGACACTCACGCCCATTTGTGCAACGAAAGAAAGGCGTACGGGCTCTTCTCTGCCCTTCGCATTATCATCGCGTTTTTCAAACACACAAAGTTCAGCGTCGAAAACCAGACGACATCAACAATTTCGAGGCTCTCAATTCTGCGCACCCACGCGTCCTTAGCAACCTTTGAGAAGCGCTATTTCTCTTTTTTTTTCTTTATTTTTGTGTGTGTGTGTGTATTTTAAACACTATATTATATTATATTAGTTATTTGAATATTAATAGTTATACATTTCTATATTTCTATTTTTTTTTGTAGTTCCAAATTTATTTTCTCATAAAATTCAAAATTGCGTTAGAACATAATAGCGGCAAAAGTATGTATTGTTGGTTCAGTTGTATACTATGCGATGAGTCACATACGATTTTTCATATAAATACTTTTCTGGTACTTTTTTAATCGAAATCTGCCTCGTTTAAAATAAATTTAGTTGCTTGGAGACATTTATTGTCATCGTTTATTTTCTATATCTCGTGTTATTGTTCGAACACATTTCTTGGTATTCTGCTATTGAATCTCCACTTTGAGTGATATATTTATGTTCAACGTATCACCTCCATGCTGTAATAATTATCATAACACATCGACCACATGTGTTCTGGTCTTCTTGGAAATCAGGTTATTTTTGGAAAAATTGTACATATAACGTCTTCTTTAATCTGAAAAATGTGCTGTTGGTTTTGCGATTTTGAATGGTAGTTAAATGCGTTATAAAATTCCACAAAACCATGCAAATCGGTACCGGTCAATTAATTCGACAAAATCCGGAAAAGGGAAATCTTGGTATTATTGTCGATCGTTTCCTCACCTAATCCTTTTTCGCATTGAATTTAAATATGTGAATACATAATGATGGAGAGGATGACCCTATTTGGAGCGTTTGCTTCTCCACCTCAACCTCAATATCCACCTCCTTCTTCTCACTCTCTCTTTGTGTTGTTCGTCAATATATCGAAACCCATCCCATCCGCTCATCGTTCTGCCATAATCGGATGCAAACACAACAAAAAAGTGCGCGGCTTCGGGATCGTTTCGCCGTGTCCGATTTCGGCGCCGCTTCACCACAAATGTCCGGTATATTCACGATTTTGTTCATTCAATCATTCGCCACCTCTGCGATTCCTTTTCATCATCGACATTTTGTTTTCTTGCGCTCTTGAATCGTAATAATTCAGACGTGATTGAATTGCGATGTGATGCGCGCGCGCTTCTTCTGCCATGTTCATATTTATGTATTTCTCGGATTTTAACACAAAACTGGCTTCTGGTCAAACGAATTTATGGTTAACAATCATGCAAGATGAAAGGTGACAATGAACGGGAAACGTGTAAGGATCATCATTTACGATGAGGGTATCATTTGAACGCAAATCTACAGGAAGTCCAAAAAACTTGATTCTTAGGCGTTTTTTGATCAATCTTCCATAAAATCGCAAGCTCTTCAACATCACGATTATCCAATCGTTGGTGTTATGGCATTAAACTACTTCTCGAAATTTCGAATTGTAGTTCAAAAATAAATATTTGTTGAGTTTTTTCTTTGTGAAATACTCAACGTCAGCCAAGATTTAAACCTGTCATTCTCTCAGATGTTTTATAAATAAATTGAAAGGGAACACTCGAACATTCCATTCCCAATCCATACATGGTCATTTTCGTTTATGATTTTTTTTCCAGCAAACGACATCTATAATTGCTTCCGATTGGGCATTTCTAATATACTCACAATCTTCATTAATCTCTTGTTAAATAACGCAATTAATTGAGAAAGCATCGGGCCGGAATTCAGTGAGAATGAGGTTGAGGTCAGGTACCCTCTTAAACTTAAGCTTTCGCCGTATTCAGTCAGCAACTATTCCATCATTCCTTCACAAGAAATTGCTTATTTTTCAATTTTATCCAATTATTAATCATCGTTAACTAAAAGTTTTGAGTAAAATAAATATTGCATTTTTTGAAAAATGTGTAGTTTGTGTAGAATTTGGCTACAAAAGAAAGTGCTGTTTGCTCAAAAATGAAAAATCAAATTGAAAAGTTCGAATCGGTCTCGCTGACGCTGTTCACAGGGGTAGCCAAAAAAAGGCGACGAGTGATTCATGTGCGATAAATTCATTTTCATTCTGCCTACAGCTTCAACCCATTCTTATCCATCCTTCAGATCGCGACCAGTTTTGTCGCTGCCTCGTCGTTTTTCGGAATACCCTTCTCTCTGCTGTTTCATGTTTAGCTTCATCTCCTTCATCATCTCTTTTTACTTTACGTTCATCCCATTTCAGAAGTCTGAAACTGTTTCATCCGACCTCGCCCTATCTCTCTCTCTCCCTCGCTCTTGCAATAATTACCGTTTGAGTTGCGCAACTGCGTCCAACCCAAATTGGCCATCGGTCCTGTCGATCCTCGCCACCAAATTTATCTCACTTTTTGCATGTCCTGCTATCCAATACATCCATCAATTTTCCTTTTATTTCGTTTGCCGTTCGTCGCGCTCTTCCGAATTATCTTTTAATCTATTTCATAATGCGTATAGTTGCAACTTTCGATGAGCCCCACACATGTGTATTTTTAACCAATTCATACTTTTGACAAAAACATTTTGGAAAAATACTTCGAAATCTGTAATGCTTATTTAAGTTGGTAGTAGCAGAATGACAGTACTCATTGAATGGCGTTTTTTTATCAGTTCGTGACCACTCACTATGGCAAAATCCCAAAAGACACAAAAATGGCATGCCGATTATTAGTAATTTGCATTTATGACATACGTATATATATATATATATGGCAAACCAAATGCAGCTGGTTCCAGTAATGTGTGTTCATCATTGTCAGAAATGGTTCGAAACCTAATTTTTTTTTACCTAATTTTTTTTAAATTCATTTTTGCCACATATAGTGATGACCTCATAATTATGTTAATTCGATTCAAATTTGAAAACGTTTTCATTCATTTTTTTTTGATACTTTGTTTTAGTGTGACTCTCACATACGTTTTACGATGAATACGCCATGTTTTCATAGTCTTATCATTTTTTTTCCACTACGATTATAATGGTTTTCTTTTTGATTCAAAAACCAATTATGGTTTGTGCAATTTGTGATTAATTTTTTTTATTTCAACATAATATAGTTGCATCGTATAACTTTCTAAAGTCATTTTATTAATTTTATTTTTGATTATAAATATTTTTGAAAAAAAAAATTCACTATAAGATTTTCAATTCCTTCGTAAATTTTAATTTTAAGAGAATAAATATTAATTGCTATCAAACTCAAACTTTTTTTTCGTTATTCAACAATTCATATTCAAATATTATTTTCAATACCACCTTATAGCGAGCCGGGTTATTCCACAATCGAAGAGCCTTAACATTTGATAAAAATTTATGAGTCAAGAGAGAGAAAATTTCGAAACATTTGTGTCCATTCTCTTAGTTTTTCATACAATTTGTGCATACCTACGATACGATACAATTTTTGCCAAATGTGTTCATATCGCATACCAATTCGAGACCGTCTTCTGTGGCTCAGAATTGTGTGTCACAGATCATTTATTTTATGGTAAATCACAAATTTTATACCGATAGACTCCATCGTCGGTGGCCTTCATAGAAACACAATGACATTTCATTTATTAAATTAATTAATACATATGTATATATTTCGAATAAAAAATGAGCTCTGAACAGTGCGCTCAGCAAATTGTGCTCGGCTCATTGAAATCAAGTTTAAAATGATTTCCTCTTCCGAAAACGTCAAAATGATTTTTTTCAAGATTTTTTTCATATGATCAAAAATAACGTGAAAGTGAATATTTTTTGAGCCATAAATTTTTCAACATTTAAAGAGTCAATTCCACGGATTTCTACACCTTCGACATTTTTGCGTCATTCTCAATGTTTTATTTTTTATCCGAAAATTAAATTCGTTTTTTTCTAGCAACAATTAACCACCGTGATGATTTCCCTTCTTTTTGATATCATGTAGCGTGTTTTGTGTATGTGTGTGTGCCGATGGCATACCACAGCTTTATCTTCTTCTTCTTCTTCTTTTCCTTTTTTGGGAGGAGGCGGAGATTCCAGTTCGTAGCTGCGCCCTCACCGCCACCAACACTAATTCGAATGATTACAGAGAAAATAGTTCGATCGTTTCTCTATCAGATGCCCTCCGCCTTCTTCCATATTCGACGACGACACAATATCTAGACGACCTCCACCCACGAAAATTACATATCACCAGTGGCAAGCGAAGGATAAGAAGATAGCTAATTAATTTCGCTCAATCGATTCCTGCTGGTGCTCATTTACTCTCGATGACCCGCCTATTCATTCTGCCTGCTATATTTGGCATATCGTCGTTATCATTATGGTATATGATCTGTTCAGCGCCTGGGTGGCCGGAAGACGGTAAAATTTTACGATTGTGTAGAAACCGCCCCATTTTCTATCAATAATCGTTCGTTTCTTTCGTATCAAATTAGGGTTTATTTGGCACTTCCTTGCATGCTTTTCACTATCAAACAAAGATTCAAAATCGCAAATTTCCAAAATTCCAGAGGGCGGCGTATTTGAAATTCCGAAACAATTCGATAACTTCACAGTACTCGCCGAGAAATTCCGAAGTTACAAAGAAGAGCATTTCGGCTATATAACGACTCTGTTCGTTTGTGCCTACCTCTACAAACAGACGTTTGCCATACCGGGATCTTTTCTGCTTGTAAGTTTGTTGCGTAAATCGGTATAGCGTTATACAATAAGACGTCACAAACTTGATCCTTCTCCTTCTGCTTCTCCCTCGTATTCATTCATTTCTTCATTCACTTTCATTTATCAACGCTTCCTCGCTTTGAAACTGATTGTAATGTTAAATAAAAAGAACGAAACTTGTTCGTGAACGATTCTCGATTTTCAGAATGTCATCGCTGGAGTCGTCTACAATCTTTGGACAGGATTCATACTTTGCTGTTGCTTAACAACAGGTAATTCGTGTTTTCAATTTTGACATCCGATTTTTTTTCATTTTCAGCGGGGTCTACTCTTTGCTACTTGTTCTCTGAATTGTTTGGACGCGAATATGTGTTTTATTATTTCGGCCAAAAGCTGACATATCTCCAACAGAAGGTCCGATAATTTATTATTACACAAATCACTCAGAACATCATTTTTTGCAACAACAAAAATATACGAAACATTTGCAGATCGACGACAATTCGAATAGGCTTCTTCCATTTTTACTATTTGCCAGAATGTTTCCAATATCGCCGTCATGGCTTCTAAACATTGTTGCGCCATTCCTTAATATTCCTCTTCCAATTTTTGCCGCTTCAGCTCTTGTTGGTAAGTGTTCCTCAAAACGCCCTTCCTCATCATCAAAATGCCGCTCATTTAGGGTTGGCACCGTATAATTTTATTTGTGTTCAAGCCGGCTATATTTTGCGCGATTTGCGCTCATGGGACGACGTTTTCAGCACAACAACCATGCTGAAATTGTTCTCATTCGCACTGATACCCCTCGCCTACGCGATTTATATTCGTCCGACCGCCAAAAAGCATCAGGTTCGTTTGCTAAATGCGTTCTTCGCGGGTAAATATAATGGCAATATTTGTGCTCTTGACGAGAGCAACGTGAGCACTGCGAGAAAACGGTTAGGTAAAACCCAATCACACATGGCACAAAACGTGTGTTCTTCGCAAACATTCTTTTTTTTTCAATAAGGAATGAAAAGAGTTAAGGCGAAGTTTCGAAACTGGACATTGTAAATTTGAAAGAAATTCGTCATAAAAACAAGATTTTTTTAGTTTAAGAACTACAGCATTTCTAGAATAATAAAAATAAGACTGTTCAAGCGAATTCCTTAACTACAGCTTGTGACGGCTTGCGAAGAATTCGAAGAGAAGCCAAAGCCAATGGAAATTGTGTGATGTTGTCGAAATGTGCAAAAAAAAACTCGAAAAAGTGCAACAACTTGTCGATAATTCGCAAATATTGGATTATCCCCCAAATCTTTCTTTTTTCTTCTTCATCTTCTTAGTGCCTTTTGATGTATGCAGAAATTCACATATCTTGCCGTCATTCTCCCAATCGATTATAGATATAGGTGCACTCTTTGTTAGATGTATATTTGTTTTGTTGAACAACAAATTATTCTACTTGTATTCGCCGGTGCTTCCATTTCAATTCATTTTCAATTTCATTTTTATTGTTTGTATTTATTTTTTGCTCAGGCTTTTTTTTTCTCGAATTCATATTTTCTTCTCTTGTTCTCATGGTATCTTCACTTCGCCGAACAATCCTCATTCGTTCATAATTCGATTGAAATTTTGCTCAACAATTCTAATCGCTTTTTTGGTTTCATAATTGACGAACGACATAATAATGAACCATTTTTCCCATCAATTTATTCGTGTCGAGTTTTGCGCAATTAACCATTGAAAAGATATGAAAGAAGCCCCAAAAGAACGAATATGAAACGTCACAAATGCTTCGGAATAATGTGTAGACGTAGACGGATATCATATATAATTTGGGAGTGGGCAAAATGGAAAAAAAAAATGAATGCGAGACATTGATTAATTTGACGAATTCTTCTTGACGCAGGGCGATTTCGGATGTTCGTGAGTCAGATCATAACTGCTGCTTGCTCGCGTCATCGCTTGGCCCTGAAACAATCAAACTTCGTTCGAATTCCAACAAGACGTTGTCGTCTTCTTTGATGAAATAAACATTTGCTCTTTTTGACCTCTTTGCTCACGTATGACCCGAATGTTTGGTTGGAAATTTCGAGGAGACCGCGCGCGTTTTTCATTTTTTCGTTTACTCAAAAAGAAAAACGGCGAAAGGCATTGGAAAGAGGTAAATAATCAGATCGAAGGGACCACTCACATGTTTTAAATTATCGGTGATATAGGCGATCACAGCTAGCCATGCTCTACGGAGTTCTTTATGCTTTCGAACCGTATCCGATCGTCTCGCGTTGTCCATTATAGTGTCACCTAAAACATGGTATTTTGGAAATCGATCTCGAATTAGTACCAAGATCATCCCAGACGGCACTCGAGAGTCCTTCTGCTCGTAATGGACGATGCGTTTTTCCGAGATCAAGAATATAATTGGTAATTCGAGAATGGTCTTGGTCAAGATTCCGAATAATGCTATCAATGAGATCAACTGTGTATCTACAGTGCATCGCAGAGCAATCCATATCATTATTTGAAAATACTGCAACGCCATTCGCCTTAAAACAATGCGAATGGTTCATTCATAGTTGTATTAATCGCCCACGAACCTTTGCCAGTAACTGACGAGCTTTCGCGTTTCGGTTTCCCAATGAAGTGTATAAGCTTGTGGCAAACTGACCATTCGCTCCTGTCGAGTAGATATTCGGCCAGCATTGGGTAAGCAGTTTCTGTTGATATGACGTTAGTCCTGTAATCACTTCCATTTAGGCCGAACGACTGGAGAAGAAAGTTATAAAGCGGTTTATCATACATCATTAACTGGTTGGAATTGGTTTGAATAATTCGAAAAAAAAGAACACGATTCCAGTTGCCGAGAAACTCACCAATAATCTCGTTGAGATTGCGTCGAATTGGCGATGGCGGACATGATAGATCGCCAGTCGAGCGTTTCGCCTTCAAAAATTATGGCTAAACTAGAAAAGAAAAAAAAAACAATAGAATTATTCTACCGATAATGGCAATCGTAGAGTGTCGGATTCGACAGTCTCAGTTTGTGAGCGACCCATTTGTCCGAGATGGGGACAGTTTGTATGGTAAATTGGGCTAAGTGAGGACTTTTCCTGCAATTTCATATATAAAAATTTCAATGTTTCCATATTATTCGTCAATTATTTTAAAGCAAATGTTTTTATAAAAGTGTATTCAAAATTTAGAGTTTTGTTTTTAAATTTAATATTATGAGTTTTGATTTTATACGAAATTTCGAAAAAAAAAACTAGATGTAGGCTATGAAGAATAGCTAATAAATTTCGGCGAATCTTCCTAGTGGGTGTTCAACTAAATGAATTGACGTTATTTTTTCTTATGAAAAAGGACAAATGAAAATTCCTTTTTTTTTTCTTCTCACTGATGATTTATTTTCATATTGGAAGATATTAATCACTCTTAAAATATCCCGAATAAAAAACATGTTAAATTATAAAAAAAAATATTTATTTTTATTTGTTTGAATGATTAAATTGCATAGTTTTCAAAGAGAAATACCGTTTGAATGAATGAAAATCGAAATATTTTTTCAGTCATTTGATGGCCAATTCAAATCGGGCGGATCCGTAAATATCTCACTCAATTTATGGACCATGACCCTCATTCATTTTCTGTATTTGAAAAATAATAATGAAAGGCCAATATTCTGAGCTTTCAATCGCTAGAAATTTCGAAATAAATAAAAAAAATCAATTATTAGTATAAAATATACACAATTAGTTGGCATTTTTCTTATTTAATTAATCAAATTCACAATTAGTTTTCAACATTTTTTTTTGTTTTTCAACATTTCGATTCATTCGAAATCCAAAAGGAATTCAGAAAGGGATTTTCGTTTTGAGACCTAAACAATCAGAAGAGATTTTCAACAAAACGAACAGAATAAAATGACGTTCTGTAGGATATCATATGATGTGGTATCTAATTATTGCGGGGCTTACAGGGTGTCATTTAAGTTCCCGCACAACTTTGAAGACGTATATTTCTGAAACTAAAAGTCCAAATCAAACGAGACTCAAAATATTTTTTATCTATAGTATAACAAATATTTATCTATTAACTCTTTTTGATTCGGCCTCCTTTCGCAGCTATGACTTCACGGAAACGCTTCGGGTAGGATGCGACTGTGGTACGCAGGTATTCGATGGAAAGATTGTCCCATTCCGCCAGTAATGTCTTCTTCAGAGCCTCTACACTTGAATGGGGTTTTGCGTTGACCTTCTCCTGCAAGACCCCATCACGGGAAAGTCAAGCGGGTTCAGGTCTGGGGAGCAATCAGGCCATTCGGATGACTTGATGAAGTCGGGAAAATGGGTCTGGCACCACTCCTGAGTAGTTTTGGCAGTGTGGGCGGCTGCTCCGTCATGTTGAAAGACCCATTTCTGCCCACCGAAATGCGTTTGGGCCCAGGGCATCATATGCTTCCCCAAAATGTCCCGAACGTAGACTTCTTTGTTCACTTTCACCACCTGATCCACGAAAACCAGGGGCACTTCCCGGTTGAGCAGATGGCAACGAAAACCATCATGCTGGCAGGATGTGAGGCTGGATGATATGTTCTTCTTTTCTCAGAAGCTTGCTGGGATGTCTGGGCAAGTACTCAATGGTTTTGTGAGTTGAATGCCGTCTCCACAGTGAACAGCTTCTCGTCGGAGAAGACAGTGACGAGGTGTTGTCCAGACCGCGTGCGAGCGAGAAGTCGTTTTGCTTTTTCGAAGCGTCTCTGCTTGCTGACGGCCGATAGAATTGCCGCTTTTTGGACACGATATGGGGTCAGTCCAAGCTTCGTTTTGACAATTTGTTCCATAGCGAAGATGCTCATTCCCATGTCTAACGCCATCTTTCTCATGCTCCTGTGGGGGTTTCGCCTGATCCTCGATTTGACGGCGTTGATCTTCTGAGGAGTGGTTACTGAGACGAGTCTTCCTTGTCTGGGACGGACACTGGTCGTATTTAGCTCCTTGAATCGTTTGATAGTGTCATAAACCGTTCTACGAGGCACACCGACCCGTTGAATGATGTCTCTCGGGCTCACATTTTGCTTATGAAATTCGATAATGGAAACGCGATGGATGTTAGCCTTCGCCATTTCTCGGAAACACATCCGAATGAGGTGAAACTTGGAAAGTAAGTAAAATATACCTTATTTAACAAAAATAAATTGTATTGGTGCACGAAAAGTGCGACAGCCAAGCTCTTCATGGCGTCAAACTTTTGTGCGGGAACTTAAATGACACCCTGTAATGTTCCCTTGAGATTTTGCCCATTGTTTTCATTCTTAATGATATTCTAATGGGCATATGCTTTTAAGCTTTCGAGTACAGTAGCCTATTATAAAACTTGACATTTCGTTTGTCTTTTTTGTTTAAAATAATGCATTTCAATGAGAACTACAATATGAAATTTTTCATTATAAATTTATTGGTAAAAATTGTTTTAAAAATTTGAAGAACGAAAAAGAAATCTCTTAAACGGGATAGTTCGACTTTATCCCGTTTTTGTCTGTATACACATTGACGCAATTTTTTACAAAAAAAAAACGACTACCAGAACTTTTCGCTGCAAGACCTCGCAATTCAGTGTCGTCGCGTTTCACGATTATAAAAAGAATTTCGAAAAGATAAGCGAGAGCGCCCGCAGACCGCAATGCGTATGGCGACTAAAACAATTACGGTAGCCGGTTTTTTCTTGGAAACCTGAATTTATTTAACAACTTTTAATTACATTAGATAATTTTTTAATATTCTGGTGTAAAAATTTGAACTGCCCAACTTGGTCCCGCGACAATTTACGATTTGAGTTCGAATCAAGCATATTCAAAGCCATAGTATACATCGAAAGCCTAGCCAAAAAAGGTGTTAATTTGGCGCCAATGAGCAAAACCGAATTCGGTCTGAATTCTCTGGATTTCCGACAATTTTAGTAATACGATGTTTTTTGTTACCGTCGCAAAAAATGCAACTCGTGTGTGTGTGTTCGAAACCTTGAAAATACTTGAACAATGACTTACCCAACTAAATCAATTCTATCAATAATGTGACCAACAACGTAGTAAAAAGAAAGTCACGCGTTGCTCATTTCTATCATGTTTCTCAAAAGTTTGTAGTGGAGAGGGCGGATTAATAGTGATTATTGGTATTTGGCATTGTTATTAACTATTTGATAATCCGATATGCGACAATGCGACAAACTTGAATATTATGATTTACCTTATCAATACTGCTAGTATTCTCCATTATCCGTTGCCTTCTCAACTCTTTTCGCCCATTTTTTTCAAGAGAATCAAATGAATCTTCAGAAAATGTTCGTGTGAATCTGAAAATGAGAAGAGAACAAAACTGATAAAAACGGAAAAAGATTAAATAGCAAAAAAAAGGATTACCTGAGTGGTGAGCTGACAGAGACTCGTCGAGATCGCGTGATCGAAATGACAGGAGTGACCGAATTGGACATATTCTGAAATAAAACAAAAATGTGTCCTCCAAATTTATGAGCACCCAATTCGAATTTATGACTTGTTATTTTTTCTTGTAGATATATATATATATTTTTTTCATTTGGTTATGCACTTGAGTTTTATTGTAATATTTTTGTTGCTATAGCAGTCAAAGCAAAGGAAATATTAATAAATGATGAACAATAGAGTTTGCCGAATGACCAATGCCGCCAAAAATAAATGGAATATTGGTTTAACGAGAAAAATTAGAAATAATTCGGAATTGGAAATTTTTTGTAACATCTTAAATAACTAATTGAATATCTGAAATTGTAAGGGCGACATTCAAACAGGAACAATTGTTAACTTGAAGCCTAATCATTATATAATTTATTAGATATAGGACTTCTTTATGGAATCAATCAAAACGGGTGTATCGACGTCAAGTTTTCGCCAAAATAATATTCGATTGTGTCGATTTATTAATAATTTAAATGTCCGCCACCAGGAATTTATCATAAATTGCATATACACTCTTTTTCTGAAAAGAATAAAAAAAACTAGCACCCTGCGCATATTTAAGATGAATTTGATTCACATTGATTCCATATTCAATTATTTCAATTATTTTTTCACCGTTCAAATGGTCGCCCCGAAAAAAATACGATGGTCCACAATTGTTCAAGGTGCTCGTTCTTTTGCGACGGTAAAACAAGAATATAATTTTTTTATGTTGATGTGTACAACAGCAGATTTCATTTTGATACGTCATCAGAAAATCCGAATTTTTTAAATTGAAATTTGAATTTGATAATGAAACAAATAAATAAATGCGGATAGAAGGTGTGAATGTGGAGTTAATCGAGCTCGTTGGCAACACGCCAGTCAATTGGTTGCTTGGAGTCTCGAATTTAAACAATTCGCGAGGCTTCCCATTTTTTGTTTTTGTTTTATTTTGTTTGTACGGAGATCGGAAAAAATTCAAAAAAAAAAACATCATAACACGAAATCCAGCATTTTGTTCTTGATTAAATGTAGCTTCTGACAATATATTGTAATAAATTTCCAAAAAACGAAAGAATTCGGAAACAATGCCAAAAACGGAAGAAGTTTGCAAAAATGCAGTGAAAAGGACACGAAGAATTGAATTGGTTATTCGAAACTTTATGAAAATTGCACAACTATCATTATATTATTCTTCGACGCCTTTTCTTTTTTTTTCGACGGCCCCACCGCCCCAGCATATCGAATTAATTATTAATTTTCATTGTTTCTCAATACGGACTCAATACAACGTGACCAAATTTGCGAAACAAAATTGAGCAACTTTTTGTTTTCAATTATTGAAAGCAAAAAAAAACAAACAAAAAGAGGAAATACGTCGAAAAACATAACTTTTCAAATTTCTAAATGGCCTGACAAAATGAGAAAAACGCTGCAGGAAGTGTGTTTTTGCTTAACGACTTTTCTAATTCATTTATGTATTTTGGTTTCTATCGGCTATATTATTATTTTTTGTTGTAGTTTCAAAACAAAACCTAAAACAAACAAGTTTCAGAATCCGAGTAGTTTGGATCCGGAAATATTTACAGTGAATGTGGGGTCTCGCAGGGAATGTGTGAAAAGAAGAAGAAGAAGAAGAAGAAGAAGACATGATTTTTGAGGTTGCCCTCCCCCTCATCCCAGCTATCGAAAAAAAAACGAGGTCTTTCGTCTAAATTATAGTGATTTTGATTAGACGGGTAATTGTAGTACGGTATGCTAATTCCTGCGGTTTAAATTTGAATTATCCCACCGAAAACCTTCTGTGGTCCGCAAACATCCAGGGTGCTCAAATTTTTGCGATGATAATTTGAAGGGATTTTTTGGAAACAAACAAGAGAATTCCAAAATCAGCATGATTCGAAAAATCGAAATTTGTATTAAAAAGTAGATTAATCAATGAAATCTAGAGCACGAAATATAATAAAAAAGCATTTATTCTCACGAGGTTCTCCTTTCTTTCCTCAACATTCCGACAATCTTCTTGTGTTTTCCCACGATTTTCAAAACATAGCCGTATGAAATAAGTGCATCCCCGTTTTTTTTCTTTATTTTATCCCTCGCCCCCTCTTCCGATTGAATTTGTCAACTATTGTTTTGTTATTGTTGTTGTTTTTTTTTTGTTTTTCGAAACACATACCAATTTCTCGAATGTCGACGGAAATGACGAGGCGACGTCTTCTATGACTTCTTCTGTCGATTTCATGTTGTGTTCTGAAGCTTGACATTTAAAACATGCAAAATCCGAATCAAAACTAGACATGGCTTTTAAGAAAACGAAATGAAAATCGCTAATCTAAAGCAGACAGGTGAATTTTTCCAATTTTCTTGCCCCCACCTTGAAATCGATCGTCATTATTTCTGATTTATTATGTAACAAATAAAATGAGGGGTCTCGCCGCGATTCGAATTTGCATTTTGGTATTCTCTGCGTGAAACTTTTTCTTTTTCTTGGCGAGCTTGTAATTTCTTTGAATTCCAAAAATATGGCGATAGGAAAATAACATGGTATCATATGTGGTTGCTCGCATGCGGTTATTTTGTTTTTTTTTTTAACTTTTCCGTAAATGGCGAATCCATCAAATGTCGTAAAATGTCGTAAGATCCTGCGTTTTGTACGCAGAACACCGGACGACTTTCCGTAATCCGCTCAGTGATTTCTAAATAGTCTGTTCTGATAGCAAAAGCGGTCGGAATCGGTCTCTGACGAGCCTCAGAACAAAAGCTGCTCGCGGTATTCATTACGCAAAATTTTGAAAATCGAAAAAAATTTTTTAACTACTCCTCATGCAAATCAAATTAAATATTTTGAGAATTTATTGATATTTTCTAAAATTTATTGAGAATCACTAGACTTAAGAATACTTTTTTTTTATCTTATAAGATTTTCTAAAATTTATTGAGCAAATTCTAAAATTATCTCAACAAATTCTAAAATCTTAAAATAACTTCTAAAGTTGATCGAAAAATATCTAAAATATTATAGAGACATGTTAGTTTCTCAATGAATCTCAAAATATTTTATTCGATTTACCTAAGTAAATTTCCTCTTTTTTACATTATTTTTAATTTTGAAATTTTAAAAATTGAAAAGCTAAAGTTTGTTAATTATTTCAGTAAGTGATAGAAATAATTTCGCCAAGTTTTTTAAATTGTTTTTTTTTTAAATATATTCCATGTTTTTACTAATAAATTGGCTAAAAATTACGATATGTGTGCTTAAAAGAATCGAATCAACATTTTTTCGAAAAAAAAACGAATGACAATAATCAACTATACAGAACTTCAAGTGAATACCAATTAAAATGTGTATTTTATTCCGAGAAAATATCGAATTAATTGACAAGAA
The DNA here is from genome assembly GCA_902829315.1 of Caenorhabditis bovis. Lineage (NCBI taxonomy): Eukaryota > Metazoa > Nematoda > Chromadorea > Rhabditida > Rhabditidae > Caenorhabditis > Caenorhabditis bovis. Next base: position 5,562,724 of record CADEPM010000001.1, on the reverse strand, counting down.
GAGCTTGTACATTTGAGTTTGTGAGAATTTATTTTCTTTTCTATTGTGTGTCTAGACGAAGAATATGAAATTCACATACATTTCTGATCAATGTCAAAATTATTACCACCGCAAAAAAAAACGAGAGAGTTTTGCGTTTACGGACGGACCATTGTACTATTTGGTGGCGGTAATTCAAATTTCGATTAAAACAGTGCGAATTTGAGTGGATTGAATCAAACTCAACGTAAATCTTCGCAGACTTCTCGTTTATTTTTGCGATGGTAATATTGCATTTAAAAAAATGAAGCTTGCGATGGAACGATGATGGAAAATTATTTGCTGAATTCCACAAATTTCGAATCTTTTTCATGATATGGGTCACAAATCCAATTTTCCACAAATAAAAATCGCGCGGTCTTGCCTTTTTCAGATTTTTTCCAAAAAAAAAAGAATTTTGAAATGCAAAATCTGAGAAGTGCATTTGGAATGAATGAAATTCGGTAGACGAGAATAACAGGAATGGAAAAAAAACCCAGTGGAAAAGACAGAAGAAAAAAGTTTCAAGTTAATTTCGACTTCAAAAGTTGATGGCTTTGCGGTTCAATACATACTTGGCCGGTTAGCTAATTAACAAAGACCCGTTTTTTTGCTTCTGCTCGAAAATTGCTGTTTTCTTTTTCTTCTTCTTTTTCTCCATTCTTTCTTCTTTTTTTCTTGTACAATACATTTGAAGAAAACGCGAGAAAAATTCGGTTGCATAATTATGAAAAGGATGTGAAACTTCCGGAAAATGAGTGAAACAGAATAGAGAAGAAAAAAACGCGGAGAAAAAGTTTCACAGAAAAATATTTTCAAAAAATCAACAGAACAAAACAATTTTCGCGAATCGAAACGGGAAAAACATAATGCATTAAAAATGAGGCTCGTTTTCCGGCCTAGTGCAAATTATTTTTATTATTATTTTTTGTCGTAAATAGCAACAAAAGCATAGAGAAAAATGTGAATTATTGAAACTATATTAGCATGTATCATATGACATTGGTTTTGGCTCCTTTTTATGGCATTCTTTACTCCAAATTAATATTTCGAGTGTAAATAAGAAAACCAAAAATATTTATATGCAGACAATTATTAATTCGAAAGAACCAAAATCAATTATGACAAACAATATTCATTTTTTTTTTCTTGTCAGAAACGTGCCATATTTTTGTTTTAGTTCTGACCGGGCGCCATGTAATAGTATATTCGTGGTCGAAGCACGGCTAGACTGACTGGCCCAATGAATTGTCTCGTACGAACGAATTTGATATTCCTGCTTCAATTTTTGAATTCCGCCTACATTTGATTTTCGAAGCAAATTGTTTTGTTTCAATTTTCACACATCATTTGAATACATATGCAATTCGAAAAACAGCAAAATTCTCACGCACTGGAATGTTGGCGAACAGGATGAGCGAATGTTCGAAACGGGAAAAACGCGATTAGTTTCTCGTTGAATTATGCGCACTTATTTAAGAAAAAAAAAACAAAGAAGAACACTGTTTGAAATAAAAATGAGCGAGGGTAGGATAAAAAAAATGCAACAGAAGGAGAAGGGGAGAAAATTGAAAAAAAATGGCAATGGAGAAAAAAAGTTTGTCGTTCTTGGCATCGTCGACAAGTCCGCTATATATTTCTTGTTCGTCTGAAATTAATTAATTCAAAAAATAAAATAAATGCACAACAACGGCTCGGCGACGAAACAATGACCGACCGAATACATTCGGCCGTCTCTGCAATTACTTGTTTTCGTTGTTGGTTTTTTGAAAAAAAAAACCAAAAGCGAATTGTCAATTTTTGAATTCAATTCCATAAAATATATATGCATGGTTTGTTTGTCTTTTTTTGGTTACATTAAAAATCATATTTTGCGTTTCCAAAAAAATGAATTTTTGAGTAAACTTAAAAACCTAGTATAGTGAGAATTATAGTGAGAAATTTATTGAGCCAACAAATACAAAAATAAGAGGAATTGAATACAATTTGAGATAAAATAGATATAAAATTAATTGCTTCAAAAATCGATAAAAGTGGAAATGAAAGAATAAAATGTGTACATCAATATGGATACCGTAACCACGATGGCACAAAAATGATTGAATTCGACTAGAAAAAAAAACATGAAAAAGAAGTTATATGAAAGAGACCTGGATGAGGATGGAAAGATAAGTTCCTGAACGCGTTTTGTTTTATGATTTTGAGGAAGTTCGCGGAAAGTTCAAAAACTGATATCGTTTCCTTTTATAGAACAAAAGGGGCTTATTGTTTTCCTCGAGCGGAATTCGGAATTCTTCATCATTCAGACCATTATCGCGCAGTTTGATTGTTGATTGAACTGGCGATGAATGCATTACTGACGACTTCTGAAGGATAGCTGGAGATCGAATCGACGCTGGCGGTGTCTCGAGATCAACCTGAATCACTCGAAAATCAAATGATGCCGAAAAATCATCGCCGATTTGTTACCCTTCCGTTGCTCTCGACACTTCTTCTTCGCAACCTTCGTTCTCTTCGTTTTTCTCTTTCTTCGGGAGATTCATAAGCATTGAAAGTCGCACTAATTTTCTGAGTGGTCCGACTTTCACGAGGGTTCTGCACACCCATTGAATTTGAATGGCGCATGCCTTAAAATAACTACTAATTGCATTAGGCATCTTCGATTCAAATACCGTAGTTATCAGTAACTTCCGTTCGAATAGATGGAGCACTCGGCCGATTTCCGGTCTCATCAATCGAAGTTGTTCTCGACAATCGACTACCGACACCAAGATTGTTAAACGACTAAAGAGTAAATGGAATTGGTTTTGGTTTCATTTGTGATTCTTACATTAATCAAACCCTTGAAATGGCTGATAATACTGTGTGATTGTGGGGCACCACAACTCGCCGTTCGATGCATATTCGCTCTTTCTTTCTCTTTATCAGACCGGGATAATCGACGTTCTACAATTCGGCTAATATGTAGTGCAAATTGTTGTATTCGAGCTTACGTGCTATTGGAGAAGATTTAGGATTCATTGGAGATGAAGGTGATCCACCTCCAGGAGAAGTGTTAGAATCTATAGATCTAGGAGTAGATAGAAGGGATGCTTTCGGTACAGCTGAAATATCAAAAATCCGTAAATAAAGTCAAGAGGAAAGCATGAATGAATTGACATACGGAATGCTGGGTTCAATCGGGCGACATTTCTTTCATCCTCGGTCGCTCCGTCCATCATTTCCTCGCATGACGCATCGAAAGAACCTTGCCATTTACTGACGATCGACTGAGCTGTTCGAGCATTTGTTGCCGAGCAATCATCCATCTGGGCATTCGTATTCTCGAATGACGAGATTTTGTTGGTTTTTGCTCTTTGTGGATATCGATTAATCGACAACTAGAAAAATGGCAAAAACGCGTTTATTGAATAAAATGCGAAATTACCGTAATTGATTTGTTACTTTTAGTTTTCTCTGTGGGAAATGCGCCACGTTTAACGGATATCGACGATTCGGCAAGCTGAGGCTGAGGTTTGAGGATTGAGGAAGGCAATTGAAAATTCGCTTCGACGTCGCAGTTTCCGGCACGATTCTCTTCGTCGCAAGCAGCGAAACGGGCGTTCACAGCATCGATTACATCGAGATTCACTGTTCCGACTTTTGGTCTGAAAACAATTGAAAAAAAAAACATGAAATATAAATGTGTACGTCAGGTAGAATTTGAAAACGTTTTTTTTTAATAATAAAGTTTTGATTGAATTTTTATTTTTTAAAACTACCAACATCAATTTTTATAAATGAATAATTCATTGTTAAAAATAAAGTTTTAATTAAAAAATATTTCGATTTTTTTTTTACATTTTTTAATACTCACTTTAAGAACTCATGTCGTTTATATTTGGGTTTTTCGGCAGCTTTTTCATGTGTACTTTCAAATCCATGAAGTCCCATATTTGCCATTTGACCATTCGTCTGCTCGTCATCATCTTCGCCCATTGTAATCGGTGCTTGGGTGTCCAGTGCTCTGAAAATAATTAATTATAATCGATAATCGATCAATTATATCACCGGTTATCATTTCGTTGATCTCGAATAACAGCGGTCGTGTGTGATTTGAGTCGAGTTGACACATTTCCATTTGCTGATTTCTGCCGAGATGAGGTATTCTCGTAGCCGAGCTCCCAATCGTATGGTTCATCCCAGCTAATCGAATTTCTGCAATTTAATTATGAAATAAAAAAAGATTACTAAAATTAAAGTACTCACTTTGCTATAATTTTGTTAAGAAGAGATTCTAAAAATGCGTAATCCGGAGTGTCGGGATAACCTAATGTTTTGAGATGTGCAGCGAATAAATGCAACTCGGAAGGACAGTCTTCCAACAGAATGTTCAAATCGACTTCATCCTTCATTCTTCCAACCTGAAAATATTCATATTAATATGTTTTACTTCTCATTTCAACTAACTTCGTCTTTGTCCTTAATTTTACGCCACGGTAATTGGCCTTGCAAGAACTCAGTTAGCATATAAAATAGGGACCATAAATCGTCCTGTCGTCCCATTTCTTTGTTCTTGTGTGCAGTTACGGCAGCATATCGAACGGTTCCGCGAAATCCCGCAGCGCTTCTGGGACTTCGGATTTCACCTTTCGCATTCAAATATTGGCGGGCTAATCCGAAGTCGAGCATGTAAACGTTGCGCATCGTTTGAGCTGTTCTTCCCATTGCGAAATTCGACTGAAAATGACGAAATTGACACCTCCGACATCAAAATCAAAAAATACTACTGCACGCGGGCAGATTTACGAGTACGCTTTTTGAAATGGTCTCGCCACGAGTGAATTTTTTCTTTCCTAATAAATTTCGTTTTTACTTGAATTTCGTGGTTGAAATTAACAATTATCAAAGGGACCCATAAATTTCGAAAGAGTCAGTTAGTCCGCGTGAGACCCCTAAATCGACCTGCGTTCTGCAGTCGTCGGACGCCGACTATATTGGAAATCAGATTGATCTTTTAGTTGCATTTTTCTTGAATGAGCAACATTCTATTTTTTGATAGAAATGTCTTTCCACATTTACTCATAAAAACGGTTTCTCGTTTCTTGAAATAACTCACCGGTTTGACATCTCTGTGTAAGAATCCGATCGAGTGAATCTCGCGAATTCCGTTCAAAATTTGCAGACCGATTCGGATGGCAGTGTTCAGCGAAAAACACTGTTTCGGTGCTTCGCGTCTCAAATCGGCCAGGTTTTTTCCTTGTAGACTCATCACCAAATAGTTGAATTTATCATTGCGACCACACCCGTAAAATTTACACGCATGCTTTTTGCCTATAAATGATTGTTGATTTATGAAATTATAAAATGTCAAATAGGGAAACCTTGAAGACGACGTAGAACCGCCACCTCCATTTTGAGCACTTGCTTGGTCGCTTTACTTGATTCAACCTTTATCGCTACCCGTTCATGATGATTCTGGACGTCGGTGGCTTCATAAATTTCACCGAACCCACCACCACCGATTTTGGCCTTCTGCAAATTTTCTTTTCAAGACTTTGCTCAATTTTTAAGCACATACGATTTTCCATCGCTCCCTGATGACCTGACCAACTTGCAGTATCTCTCCTTCCGATGATGATGTCATTATTTCATCGCTAAAATATTGAGACTATAAATAAGTTATTGATCGATCGATTGAGACGAAATGAGACGCGATGAGATATTTTGAGAGCAAAATTCAATCGAGAGCGAGAAGATGGGCAAAGTTGAAAACATGAACGGGCTTTGAATCGAAAACAGATGTCTCGGGAGGCGAAGAACAAAAAAGTGACAAATGAAAAAAAGCGGACGAATTCTCGAATTGTGTGTTCGAAAATCGCATTTGACATATTCTGATTTAGGTTTTTTTTCACAAAATCTGATTTCAGTGTCATTCAACATGCGTTTCTTTTTAAATTGCATCAAAGCCAAAGAAATGAAGTTGTGGGTCAAAAGAGGAAAAAATCCAAATTGATTCTTCTGTGTATTTTTTTTACAAAAAATAAACAACATTTTATCACATCCCTGAATTGTGCTACATTATTTAAACATTCGTAAATACATATATTAATCGGCTAATAGACCAGGGTAGATTTAGCTACTGACTTAAAAGAACTTTTAATTTGTTATTAACGACTAGAATGGTCATCAGTGAGTCCGTGCGAGACGATAGGTAAAGAAACTTGCTCGTAAATCGTCTTGTGTACATCAGAAGCCTCACGCCGACTATATCTAGACACAAGATTAGCCGCGTTTTTGAGAATTCCCTCGAGAATTAATACGGAACTCAATAGAGTGTGATTTGAAAAAAATACTAAAATCTTCTCGAATTGAATAATTAAAAATGATAAATGTTTGGAAAAATCAAAATTCAAAAAGCTGACAAACCACACAGGAAGCTCATAAAAAAATTAAGGTTTTAGAAAAAAGCAACAAGATTATGAATGGTTTTTCGTTTTTACGCTAAAATCTAAGAAAGGTTGAACAGAAAAGAAGTGAAACTTGATAGTTAACGTATCATCACGCTGAAATAAATTCGATGATGTTGAGTGCGTCTGATCTCTTCTATAGTGTTAGAATTCAGAAATTGGAGAAAAATTTTGAATTTGAATTTGAGAATAGAATCGTTGAAAACGAAAAAAATATAAGCGAAATATCATAGCAACAAGAAACTATCGCGTTTCATCGGCAAAATTCGGCCATTAGTACACACCGTGGAAGGGCTTGCGAAAAATAAAAGACGGCGAGCAAAGTATCAGACATGGAAATCTTTTGAAAAAAAAATTCATTTGCCGGACAATGACTATGAAGGGGGAAATGTGGACGAAACACGCAGACTTAGAAAGGAATAAGGAAAAAGTTGCAATACTGCGAAGAGACATTATTCGTGGCGGCGGGGTGCGGCCAAGAAGAAGAAAATCCGAGAGGATTCCACCACATTCTTTTCTTGTTCAGATTTTTGCCCCAATTTGCATCTTGCCATTTTTGGGTCCAATGGGGCTCATAAATCTCGATGTATTGCTCTGAGAAGACCACCGCTCCACACTCGGCGACGACGACCGATCGACCTCGAATTGCCGACGTCGACTCGGAACGGATACGTTTCGGCTGCCAAATAATTGCGTGTTGTGAAATATGAGAATCGACATACACACATGCATATATGAATGTGTGTGTGTGTGTCGACATCAAAAGCTTCGATTTCGATCTGCATTTGTCAAACTTCAATTTTTTTTCAAGCGTTTTTTGTAAACTGCTCACTCAAGTTTGCGTTTTCTTTTTTTCGAAAAACCCGCTACCACATATTTGAAAAAAGAAACTTGCAAGTGTTGAATAAATTGCTAGATATGAATTTGTGAATTAAATTGTTTTTTTCGTTTGGCAAACTAGAGTCTGGCAAGCAGGAAAATTATAGAAATCTAATAGAAATGAAGCAGATGGTTATACCGAAATCAAAAAATATGTATTAATTAAAGACTAATGAGTACTTTAATTAACAATGAGGCAGAACAAAAATGATTTTCTGATAAAGAATTACTAAACAATCATTTAGTAATAATGAAGGTTTATCTGAATTTTGAGGTAAGAAATAATCAAGAAAAATTAAAAAAAAAAACAGAAAATTTCGAAATGAAACATTCGATGAAAATTGAGCTGTAATATGACAAAATTGCGATAAAAACTAGCAGTTGGTTTGTCGAATCAATAAGTACGGATAGAGAAGGGATTTGAATGAATGCTTTCCGGAAGATTTTCCTCTTGAGCAGCTGACGGGGTGACTCCCGGGAAGAAATGAGGACACACAAGAACATACACACACTCATCATAGATTTTATTATAATCTATTGGTGTTGGGAAATCATATTCACAAGACAGCAAAATCGAAGGAGATTAGATGAAAATGCTTCTTGTGCTTCTTCTTCTTCTTCTTCTTTTTTCGCATTCTTTTTTGTTTCAAAATAATGGCGAAGAGGCGAGTCGAAAACGTGTGAGAAAATCGAATTGGTGTACTTCCAATTCGATTATTTATACATATTTAGCCAGCACTATTGGGCTTACGACAGGGCAAATCTATTACAAATATTAGGCTTCTAAAAGAGCAGAAACCGCAAATGAGCGGATTTAGTTCTTCGCGTGGAATTTTGAAGGTAGAAAAGAATTCGAAAACATGTTAATTAACATCCATGAAAATGAAGTTATTACGCAATTATTCCACATTTTTGAGCAAATACAACAATTTTTTGGTTTTTTTTAACTTACATTTACCTAATATGCTTTTCCTATATATTTTGCACAAAAACGTTACGTCAAGGATTCAAAAGAAGATTAGGTGACACTCAATTTGCGAATAGTTGATACAAACTTCAAATTCTCATCGATTAATATTCTAACATTAAATTTCTCGAAAAAAAAAACCAAAGTTTGGTCATTTTCAGAGTATGATTAATCAAGGAAAATGAGTGTAGTGTGTGGGATTCGGAAACTATGGTATACGCCAAAATTGAATTGCGAGTTAGTCGAACGAAATTGAAAACGGGACCACTATGCCAGGTAAAATTCAGGGACGAAATGGCCCGCAAAACACACGCACGTAGTAGCCCCGAAATAATAAAAGATGCAAATGCCGAGCGGATGCAGGAGGCCTCGAACAAGTGAAGCAATTCAAAACCCAAGAACGCTGCAAAAGCTGCACTGAGAAAAGCGGGCAACGAGTTTCGGAGACGCTTTTGATTTTGACGGCCACAAATTTAAACGTCTTCCTTTTTGAGCACATCCTTCGTCTTCCTCTGCAGCAACAGAGGGGTCATCAATAAATAATCTGAAACTCGTCTCTTCTTTTTTTCGGCCATCTCCTTTGATGGGTTAGAATTGAAAATGAGAAGACTTGAACGAGTGCGAATGAGGAGGAATGTAGTCCAAGTGCATAATCAAATATTCCTAATCTCATATATGTACTTAAATGCAACGAATTTCTAGGGCGAATTTCGGAAATTTTGCATGAAATATAATGCGAAACGAAATGATTTTTTAAGCCGGATTTGCAAGCTCTCTTAATAGATATTTGATTTTGGATGTTTCGTTTAAAAAAGAAAACATACAATTAATGAAAGTTTTTAGCAAATTTATTGGCATTTATTTCAATTTTCACTTCATGAGAGGGTTCTAGGCAGTAAATGAAGGTTTTGAAGAAGATGAATTAAGAAGATACGAAAACGAATAAATGCATTATATATATATATATATATATATATATATATATATATATATATATATATATATATATATATATATATTCCAGCACATACAATTATTTATATCCGCTAGAATGTTCTTTTAATCTTGCGATAGAAGCTAGTGGATACATTTGAAAAAAAAAACAATAATCGAAATTGTTTGAAGGAATTGTTCTGAGTAATTTTCATCAATCGCAAATATTTATTTGTTGTTTTAATCTGTGTGTGTGTGTGGCGAAAATGTGTGACTAATAGGATTATGAGTTGCCGACTGGTATGTGACGTCAAAATCATCCCGGAAAATTTGGATGCGAACACAGAAAAAAACAAAACAAAACAAAACCGAAACAGTTGTAGACGAAAGCCGAGGATTTGCGAAAAGAATCCATCGCATAAAAAATGGGAAACATTTGAAAATGGCACCAAATAAGGGCAGCCGTGGTGCAATCATATTGTAAACCAGTAATTACGATGAATTCGCATCATCTGCTCGATCATGTAATCCATTCGTAATCCCACTCATAAGCACCATATTCTCTAATCTAGAAGAACAAGAGGAGGATGTCCAAAATGAGAGAATTAATTAAATTCGCGCGAACATCAAATAGTTGGTGGTGAGTTGGGCAAAAGTGCGTCTGACATAAAGGTGAACGGCGTAAAAATTGCCGCGACGAGGGGTGAGCTCGGCGAGCACAAGATGAGCTCAACGAGATAGCGGGCGATCAGGTGGAGATTCGGGACAGTGATAACAGATGACACATGTGCTCCGAAAAGAACCCACTTTGCCATCGGTGAGTACAACTTGCCGGCCGGTTTTCGCCAATAAACACACACGTAGACACACGTGCGCGAGCGCGAAATTAAAAATTACGTCCAATTATTTGTGGCTGTCAAAAAGAAAATCGGCCGGTTTGCAGCGGCCAATTCCAATTCAAAATCGCTCTAGCGACTAACTGTTTTTTGTTTTAATGGAAAAAGTTAAAGTTAAAATTAGAATTGCCAAATCTCTACCATAAATGAGTATTCAACTGCTATATATATATATTATAGAAGTCGGTGAAATTTTTAAAAAATTCGATTTTTCATTTTGACAATCCAGTCTCTTTTTTTAAATCTGAAAATAGCGAAAAACGAGTACCTGTTCTGAAAACATTCCTAATACTAATTACCCGTTGTTTTTTTTTCACGTTTCATTTCTCCTTCCCTCTTCAAAATAAACGACATGTTTCTAAGCATATTTGACTAGTAAACATCAGGAGTTACTATATTTAGCGAGTTGTGAATAGGGTTTGTGGGCGGCAGCCTTGAATAGCAAGGAAACGACATTTGGCCACAATTCTATTGGCGGTTTCAACAAAATAATTGAGTAGAAAGGCGAGTAATTGAAATAGAAAAGCATTCAGTCGGTGTTCATAAGTCGAAATAATGGTCATATTGTGCAAATCACATGGATCAGTCCAAAAATAAATTTAAAAAAAGGTGCTGTGAAAATGGATAATTTCCAAAGAAATGCTTTATAAATAAGACAAACTTCATTAGTAAATACATGCATTCTCCGTCGTTGAATAAAAAATGATTGTTTGCCGTATTGGCATTTGATGTGAGGTAAATAAAAGAATAATAATGAAGAAGGGAGGAGGATGAGGAGGAAGCGGAGGAAGGAAAGTCTCAAAGTGAAAATGAACCGAATACCCGAATATGGTGGGAAACGAAATGATAATAATTGGATACACTCATTTCATGTTTTATTCCGCTTATCATTCCCGGCCAACATTTTTCGAATCCCGTTTTGTTCTCGTTTCGTCGATGCTTCGCCAGCCAGTCTTCTTTTTGTTCGAAATCGCTTACATTCGCAAATGAGCTTCGAATTATTCATTACGTGCACCGACAGGTGCGTCAATGCCAATTACTAGCTACAAACATGCATAACGAAAGCGGGGGTGTTGAAAAGTTGAAGACAAGCTGAGCTAAATTCGCCGAAAAAGGATGCGTAAGATGAAAGTGGAGAAAGAGACGGCAAAATTGAACGAAACCCATGGGAAAAACGAGAAGATGTCTCGATTTTTGACACCATCGACGCATATACATCTACATATATGTATATTCCAAATTTCGAACCGAAATACTTTTGTCAGATGAAAAACAAATAGCAAACACACAACTATCCTTAATTACATATTGCAATTGCTTCAAATTCCTCGGAATGCTCAAAAAAAAACGAAAAGAAATAAAAACGAAAGTGAGCACTACACTTAAAACTATTACGAATCAAGCCTTTGCTAAGAAATACGAGACTATTTATAAAATCGATGAAAGTTCAGAAGGAATCGAGACTGCATACATTTTTAATAAAGACGTTCAACAAAATTGATTAATTAATTTTGGAACGTGAATCAATCGTTTCAATTGTTTCAGTTTTAAAAATAGTAAACATTGGAGCCGGATCAGAAATTTCGAAAACGAACATCTCGATCGACAATCGAGTAATGGGTGCAGAAATTGACAAAAAAGCGTCGTCGTTTATCCAATTCGTTGAGTAAGTTAACTCGAACCTGATTAATGTTTTATCAAATCGCAGAACAGAGGGATTTGAAGACCAATTGTCTTCGTCTGCCGACGAGGAAGAAGAAGTCGAATCGGACACGGATTTTCTCGATGAACTTGATCGGATGTTTGGTGGCGAAGAAGCAAAGAAGGCCGATGAAGAGAAGGAGTTCATTTCACCGGTTGATGCTCTCGGAGCAATTGCGAATGAAGGCGAGAATCTGCTCGCGGACATGCATAAAGCTGCGTTAGTGCATCCGGCGACATTTGATGATTTTCTCAATGAAATGCCATTGAATAGAGCTCCACATTTGGTTCGAAAATTGTTCAAAATGAATTCATTTTTTTTAATATTCAGGTTTGTTTCGATCATACCCGTGTGCACATCAAGGATAATTTCGGAGATTCGGACTATATTCATGCTTCTTATGTTGATGGTTACAGTCTGAAAGGTTGTGCAACTTCATCGTTGTTATAATTTCTATTCTAATTTCAGCTCATTACATTTTTGCTCAAGCGCCTTTCAATAAGAACACCGAAGATCAATTTTGGCGAATGGTGCTTGGTGAGAAACCGGCAATGATATTGGTGTTTGGTGATGTTGTGGTAGGACGATGCAGCGTTAAGTAAATTTGAACTTCGTCATTTTGCCTTTTAGGAATCACACGCGAAAAAAGATGATTTTTGCTATGAAATTGGGCAAAACGGATTTGAGAAGGCCTACTTCAGGGAATATGGAGTCGACCGATGGGAGGATGTGGTAATCGGACCATTATTACATTTTAACCCTATCCTATATTTGTATTAGGAATCGAAAACTCATATCGGCAAAATATTCTGGCCATCTGAAATGTCAGATCGAAAATGTTTTGCGAAGAATGATCATATTACCGTCTCAAATGTCGGTGTTCATAGAGAAACTCATATTGACGTCAACATGCTGAACATCGAAGAAGCTCGAATGAAGCCAAGTTCAACGACGTTGATTCATTTCAAAGATTGGACTGACGAGACCCCATTGCCTGAATACCTCGCTGATATGAGAGCTCAAGTGAAGATTCATATGATTCGCGCTCAAAAGAAACCATCGGCATTTAATGGACCAATGCTGCTCGTGTGTCCGACCGGTGTATCCAGATGTGGCGCATATGCAGTTCTTGACATTGTGCTTCAACGACTCGCCGAAGAGCATACCGTTGGAATCAAAGAATCGATAATGGCAATCAAATCGCAACGATATGGAAGCTTCAGAAATCTTCAACATTATAAGACGATTCGTGAGATTGTATTAAGGTAATTCGAAATGTTCTATATTGTTTGGATTTGTTTCAATTCATAGAAATGCGATATCATCTGGAGTTGTGCATGACACCGCCATTGGTGATAAGGCACCATCAGTGAGACCGAAGAAGAAGAGAACAAAGAAGAAGCCATTGACTGAAGCGCTCAAAAAAAGAATGGGAAAATAATCCGAAAAATAAAGATGATTTCATTATTGCCCTTTATTCATTTTGAAAAGAAAAACACTTAAACGGGCGAGTGTACTATTCGATTTAAAAATGATCGATTATGAGTCTTTTTCATACATCTTAACTATGCTCTCGATTCCTTTTCTAATTCTACTCGTCGCCGCAGCAAATGCCGCAACACCATATCAACAAATTGCTGACTATATCAGGTTTGGCGTATCTTTTTCTATTCATCTTCGAATTATCGGGCGGCCGCCGCCCGTTGCCTGCCCGCGGCCGCCAATTGTGCGGCCACGCCACTTTCACGTCCGCCATTATATCGAAACTTATTTAAATCTGAATTTTAAGTTTTTTTTTAGCATGTTACGCCTATTCCTTTTGAAATCACATTGAATGAATGAAAAAATAATTGAATTAATAGAACTTCTAGATTATTTGAAAAAAAAAATCGTTAGAAAAATTTTTTAAGAAATCGCAAAAACCACGTTCAAATGGGTTTTTTCCATACGGGACCCACTTCGGTAATTCATAATTCAAAAAATATGCCCCTAATTGCTTTGTCCACAAAAAACTACATATTTTTTATTTTATTAGTTAACTTCACAGCAGAAAATCAAGTCCAATAGAATTTGTTGATAACATCGACCGAGAATCCGATAAGACGCCCAAACCCTCGACAAAACCAGTGGACGTTTTAACGTGGAGGAATAATCTACTGGATCCGCAAAGCACTAACAACCCTGTGCTATGCCGGGTAAGAGACCGCTTGAAGTTTCATTCGTATTCGATTCAATTCCCTTAAAATTGAGAAAACTTTAAATTCGACGTACGACGCGATTTTTAATTGGTATTTTCTCCATTTCGCATATTAAAATTTTTGAAGGTATATGGACGATGCCAATATAATTCAATGGCGATGATAGGATTAAATTTCTTTCCAATATGGAAAAACTCTGGATATACTACGACAACGTCCGTTTATAGATTTCCGAGAGAACAGATTGCCAAGAAAATACGTAATTGCGACATAATAGTTACATTTTTTTCAATATTTTTATAATTTTCAGGCTCTTGGAACAACAACATAATAAACGAAATCACCGTAACGTAATACGAACACATTTTATTGTTTTGAAACTTCAATAAATAATATATAAGAGGAGAAAAGCGAAACATTTTGAGGGCATGATGCGAAATAAGTAAATATTAATCGATAAAGGAAAAGGCAAGTGAGTACACCGTAAGTAAAGGCAGTGCAATTGTCAGCAGCTGATGCATCAGCATCCTTTGACTTTGGTGTTGTCCGGACACTCACAATGCGCCCCGGTCTGACTAGGAAGACACAAATGAGCACAGCCGCCATTGTCGACGCTGCACGGACTTGCTGGTCCAGCACACGATTTCGGAATGCTTAAAATTCCGAACACTTTTCCGGAACCTCCCAGCGAGATTTGGAAGCTGCGGTAGCCATCACCGTAGACGCCAACGGAGTGAACACGATTGCTGAAAAATGCATTTGATTTTCAAAATTGGTTTTAAAACAATGCAAACTCTTTCCAATCGGTCCAGTAGAACTTCATCTCATTTTCATTGGTCAATCCGAACGGATACTGTAATCCGCTGAATACCACACGACGACCAGAACCGTTCATTGAAATGCACGAGAGTCGATGGTTGCCGGCATCAACCCAGCAAACTTCGCGTCTGTTTGGAAGGATCGTAAGTGCGTTCGGCAGATGAACATCCTCATTCAAGAACACCTTGTTATTCTTTCCGTCCAGATCGACCCGTCCAATATACGGGTTCTCACGGTGCCAATCGGTGTAGAACAAATGTCTGCCGTGCATATCAATGGCGACGGCTCTTGGATTCACGAGACCCTCGGTGATCAGCGATTTTTTGTATTTTCCGTCAAGCGATGCAACTCCAATCTCGTCATTCATTGAATCCGCGTAGTAAACGTTTCTGGAAAAATATCCGTTTTCGTTTTTTTTTTCGAAACTCAGAATTACCCAGAAGACCAATCAACAGCAATTCCTTCGGGACTGCTCAGTTCCTTTGCGTAATATGACTTGTGATCTGTGCCGTTGAGGGAAGCAATGCGGATCGAATGGCCGGACATGTCACTCCAAACGATGTTCTCATTTTTGCAGTCGAAATCAATGCCAACAGGAATGTGATGCGGAATAACAATAAGCTAGAATAACGTTTCATTAGAAGTAGCAGTTTTCAATTTTCAAAAAAAGAAATACCTGTTTGCCATACTCGTCAGGATTATTTGAGCGTTCGAAAATAGCCATACCTCGTGCAATAAGAAGTTTCTCATTTCTACCAGATGAATCGGCTGAAAATATTGGATAAAAACAACAGTTTGAAATAAAATGTTTGCGGAAACCCAATAACCCAAAAAAAAACCCATAAACAACACAAAAAGCTGAAATAGGAACAAAGGAAAACTCAGAGGAATGCTACACCATGAACACCTGAATAGGGCAACGATCAAGAAAAATGAGTGAAACCGATTTTCAAGTTTTGACTCCATATTAAAGTAAATAAACGCTGTAATTGTGTTTAATTGAAGTGATTTCAAATTGTAATTGTTGGGTTGAACTTACGTGAGCATGTTCTGCCATCTCCATGATACCCATAATGACAGTTGCACACATAGTGTCCACCCTCTCCAGGAACGCAGTCAGCATTCGTATCGCACAGAGATCTGTCGTCAAGACAGGATGCTGAAAATATTCATCAATTTGTATGTTATAGCCAAGAGATAAACTGACTCATTGAGACACAAAGGTATCCGTTTCCATGATAGCCAGCATTGCATTTGCATTGGTATCCGCCAGTTGTCGGATTCTGGGCGCAATAGGCGTGAATGGAGCAATTCGTGCATCTCGGAGTGTCAACGACTTCGCATTTCGAATATCCATCACCAATAGAGCCTGGTTTGCAAAGGCATTCGTAGCTGCTGGTCTCGTGACGGAATACGCATTGAGCATTTGCATGACAAATTCTCGGCTCGAGTTGGCAATTCGATGGCGGCGCATATGGTACACAACTCGTTGGGTCCCCTTTGAAGCCTTCGACGCATTTGCAAGCATATGCGTTTTTCATCTCGTCATAGACGCAGTGAGCATTCTGATGACAAGTTTGCGGGTTTGACGGGCTGCATTCGTCTGAAAAATTGAATATAGACTATAATTTAGATTAGGCTCGTCACATTGCGACTCATTTGCAAAACCCACGATGAGCAAATTACTACTACATATAGTCAAAATTAGACAGAACAAATTAAAGGGGGAGGGATGAAATTCTGAGGAAATTAAGGAATTATTTTCGTTCTTTGGTACACGCATACAGTTTGCTGTACAAATTTGAATTAGCACATTGTTCGTCTGGAGTAGAAACCGATGTCATACAATTTCTTACTGTTAGGAAATGTTTCTGCTAGACGACGAAACCAGTGGGATCAAATTAAGTATATGAAGGGAGTGAGGGGCTCAACTATGCTTTAGTTCTTTTACATTCATTGTTCATGTTACGAAATTGTGTACTGTACCTGCTGCTTGGCATTTGACATAACCATCTCCACTGAATCCAGGAAGACATTCGCAAATGTATTCTCCGGCGCCGTTTTCGTTGATAACGCAATGTCCATTGATGTGGCAGTCAGACGATTCGACACAGGTCTTTGGTTGTGCTACAATTGATTGGTTTACTGAATGAATGTAAGAAAATCAATCATACCGGGGACAAGATTTCCTTGCACCAAAGGCACACAATTGTACCCATCTCCAACAAAAGCAGCAAAACACTCGCATTTAAACTGACTATAAATCGACGCTTTAGTAGATCACATTCAGAAAATCTTACCCAGTATGGCTATCATAAAGACATTGCGCATTTTCCCCACAGTTGGGATTGCATGACAATTGTACGGCAGGAACTGAAATGGGTGGATTAGGAAAGGGGAAACAAAGGGCTTCGCATGAGGACAAATGCAGAAAACAATACGAAAAGCGAACCCGACGGGGAAAAAGCAGAGATAGCGAGTTGAGATTGCATGCAGTATTTTCCGTCGCCGGTGTATCCAGCTTGGCACACACATTTGAATCGGATCACTCCGTCACTGTTCCTCTCGAAGACACAATCGGCGAATTCCGAGCAGTCTTTAGTCACATCACAACCAGCTTCCGAAGCTGAACAAGGAATAAAGGATAGAGAGAAGCAGACAAGAAAAGAAGCAAAAGCATCAGAGTTGTTGAAACCAACCAACTGAGACCGCGCCTGGAAGAGCGCAATCAACGCCATTTCCAACATATGGTTCGGTGCAAGCGCATTGATAGTATCCGAGTGATGAATGGTATGCACATGAACCATGTTCTGAGCATTCCTCGTGAGATCGGCAGACTGTTCCTGAATTGTTTCTGTCATCCATTTATATTTTATGATGTTTTTGATGTGATTCGAAGCTACACAAGTGGCAGTTCAATAGTAGTAAAATTACCAAGTGTTCCCGCGTTTTGCTGACGCTGATTCTGACGTTGAGCACTTCTTGTGTCGTCAAGAAGACTTTCGCATACAATTCCATTTCCAGAGTATCCGGCTCTGCAGACACATTCAGACTGAAATAATTATGTCTCAAAATGTCTAACATTAATACTCAATTACTCCTCCACTAGGTTCAGGCATACATTCCGCATTCTCATCGCAAACGTGTGATCCACAAGCATGTCCTCCTCTTTGTGGAATATTAGCATTATGTTTCGGTTGTTCTATGCAGATTCATTTGCTAATGGTGTTGCCTTTAACACTTACCATTTGGTGGGCCGCAATGATGAACACCATCTCCGACGTACCATCCTCTGCACTTGCATCTGCCAGTTGGATGCTCAGATGTAAACACACATTCTCCCCATTGATGACACTGCGAATGCGCCGTGCACAATCCTTCAGCAGTGGCTCCAGACGTTGCTCCTGAATGATGTTGTGCCGCAAGTTGTTGTCCAGTTTGTTCTCCTGAGTTTATATGTATTCAGGAATGTTCAAAAATTCATTGAAAATCATTACTAATGCAAGTTCTTCCGTCTCCCAAATATCCTGGAAGGCATTCGCATGAGAAAGATCCGATTCGATTAGAACATCTCGCGTGTTGATCGCAGTTATGATCACCTCTCTGGCATTCGTCCAAATCTAAAATCACCAATTCGGATGTTCTTAAAGTGTTCGAGGCTGAAACCTTGACAGCTCCATCCAATTTGGGATGACGTGTCGGTGACTGCTTGGAATCCGGCTTCGCATTCGCACCTATACGATGGTTCGACAACTCGACACTTCATATTCGGCAATGTGCATTGATGTTGGCCGGATTTGCACGGATCAGAAGGAATTTGAAGCGGAGTCTCGGAAACCATTTGAGATTGGCCGTGTTGTCTGCGATCGAAGTGCCCACCGGCAGGAGGAATGACGACTTCAGCGCCAGTGTCAATGTTTCTAACGGCATAATTCTGAGATCCATAACGGACAACTCCTTCATCCGGATTGTAAACCACATTGACACGTTTGATAAGAAGCTTCATGGAGGTATCACGATCAAAGTCCTTGAAAGCGCATTCGTTAAAATTGATTTGCTGGTCAATCGTCATTCGGATAGTTTCTGACGAAGTTCCATCACGAACCACGACATCCAAGGCAGCTCTCGATGTCAAATATCCTAAATCAACAAAATTCTTTTCAGTTTTTGATCATCGTAATGCGTGTAAATAAAGTTTCGAACCAAAACGAACTTAAAAACATATGCATAAATAAGCAACAAATCATAATACCTAATTTGTGGGTCTCGAAACGATTTCCTGTACATACTAATTTTAAGTGCATATCGATATGAACCATCACTAACCTTTGCGCTCTCTTGTGTAAATTTCCTCATAATCGGGGAAAATAACTTGGGATCCCGGCGCAATATCGGGAAGAGTGCCCGATACAAACAAATGCGACTTGAAATAGTCGTAGATATCCCGTCCACTGAATTCTTGCTTGATGGTGACGTAGTATTTTTGGCCGATATGAAGAGCAACCGTTCGATTGAATAATCCTCCCGTCAAATGAAATCCATTGTAGACATCAGGGGATTTTACATCAGCAAACAACCATCCCATAATAGATCCGACGGTGTTGAGAAGCAGAAGCGGATGTCCAAGGTCCGAAGGAATCTTCGAAACCGCGGTATAAACATTTCCATCGGTCATTGTGGCAAACGTGTGAAGGTCGGTTCTATCGATCGGAGTTCGATTGATGACGCCTTCAAAGCTTCCAGAAATGCGTTGAGGTTCTCCCTTCGGAAGGCATTCCTTGCCATTTCCAAAGTATCCCGTTTCACAACTGCAGCAATATCCATGGGTGTAATCTCTGAAGAAATTATTTTATAATTATGCAATAAAGAGTAATTATGCATACTGGCAAACTGAGTGCGTGTGGCACACCGAATCGAGCTTTTGCGCGCAGGTTAACTCTGAAGATTATATTTTTTCTTATTGAACAACTGATTGAAATGTCTACTTGTTGTTGGTTGAGAAACGTGGCGAATAGCTTCTTGTTGTGGCTCCTGATATGGGGTTCCTTCTTCGAGCACAACCTCATCTCCCTCATCATCAATCTTGTTTTCAACAACTGCTTCTTTTGGAAGTGGCGGGGGTCCGCGGCGTTTTTCTAAATATTCAAAGATTTCATTCTTGTTTCTTTTTTTTAATTCATACCAGCACAAAGACACCTGGCACATCCTCTCTCATCTCTGATGTATCGACATTCTTGTGGACAGTGTTCCGCAAATTGATCCTTTGGGCAATCGGCAGCTGCAATTCAACTTTTCTTCCACTTCCGATTTTAATTAATTTCCTTACCGGTCTCTCCTTCATATTCTTGATCGTAGTTGTTGTAATCATAATCGTCACCTCCTTCATCTCTCGGATCTTCAATTGATGGTCCCGAAATTCGAAAGATGAATGAGTTGCCAAACAAGTTGTTGGAGAGGCTGTCAATTGCAGTTGATAAGCTTATAAATTTCCGCTAAAACTACCCGACAAGTTCCTTGACATCTGGACCACCAGAATTGATATTTGTTTGGAATTTGCCCTCTGAATGCACAAAACCAGTCTGGGCATAATATCCCATCGAAGAGGACCACGGCAGCTCGCCATAGTGAACAATGGAATATGTAGAAATTCCATCAGAAACTATGGCAATTTGGAATGAAGCTGGTCCGTCTTTTTCCGCGTTTTGAACATCAGTCCATGTAATAATAACAGCTTGGAGTGCATGGAACTCGCGCGAGTCAGCAAACACCTCCTTGACGGCATTTCCAAGGTGTCTGAGAAGAGATTGGTCCGATGATGTTACCCTGAAATAAAAACAGAAAATAAGAGGTTCCTCCCTAATTTGAAAACGACGATTGGCGCTTGTCTTTTGGTCCGACTGTTTTCATTTTGACTCAATGGGACGAACAGTGGACACTTTTTAGTTTGGCGATGCAAATTCCAGCCCTGGTTCAGATATAAATAGATGAAGATGGGGGATTTAATTGAAAAATAACATATGGTGATTAGCGATATGAAGTGCATTTTAAAATTAGAAAAAAAGCTACGAATTATTTTTTGTTTTTAAATGTTATTTGCCTTATTAGAATACCTGTAATACAAATTTCCTTCGGATGCTGGGGCATAGAAAACAGCAATTGCAGGATGTTTAATCTTCTGAAGCGGCTCAATATGTTCTAAAAATTATTTATGTTTCAATATGTCTAATTTTTGTGATCAATCAATTCTCACTGGGTACTCGATGTCCTAATCCGATAATTCCATTGTGTGACAGATATATTTCTTCTATCGATGTTTCCATGAAGACGATTGGAACATCAAGTGCAATCGCACTCTGCTCCACAGTATATTCTATTTTCTGAACAACTCTTATTATAATTTTTCCGATGTTTCATAAGCACCTTGTCATTGGCTTGAGGTCCATACGGATAAAATCCAGGAGAGCATTGAATACTGCCTATTAGCAGACAGAACAACAGTTTGAGCTTCATCGCTGGAAATGGATTCGATTTAATAAAAATGGAAATATATGAAGAAAAAAAAAACATCGCCGAAATGATGACCTGACCAATTATAGAGCGCATATATACAAAAATGTGTTGTTTGTTACACTCAATTAAAAATGTACTATGCGAATATTTGACATTGAATACTTGAAATTACTTTTTTTCTGGTGCCAAACGGTACGGTCAAGTCAACATTTGTATGATATGAGAGTGATAAATAAAGTAAAATTCAATTGATAAGGGTTTCGTGAAAAATTGGACGCTGCAACAAACGTTTTTTCGCCCGTTTCATGATGGGGTTGAGAGGGCTCGTTGACAAAATGACACATTCACGATTGATTGCAATTAAAAAAACGAGAAAATGATAAAGTACATTAGTGCGAATAATTTATGTACTAAATTTTGGGTGCATTTGAAAAAATAGGCATTTTCATGCAACATTCGAACAATGTGCGGCCGATAATTGGGTGCATCGCGTTTTTGAATTTGAATTTCGCGCCCATAAACAGACAAAATACGCAGAAACATTCAGGTACGATTATAAATAAAAAAGAAGACATTTTTCATTTCGAAAGAAGTTATTTTCAAGTAGTTCAAAATAATTAGACTATTAATAGATCACTTGTTCGGAAATTCAGATGGGGTTCAAATAACATTAAAGTGTGTTCTTGAAACTTTTTTTTCATAAGAAACGAACAGATCAAAGTGTCAAAGAAGGGCACCTTATTTCAATAAACGAGAATATGAAACGTTTTCAATGATCATTTCACACTTGATTCAATATAATTTTTTCCTTGAGACGACGATGATGTTGAAGATGATCGAACCCAACCAACAACACAAATGTTGTGAAATGATTCACTTTATTATGATTGACTCAACATGTGTACGATTAAAAAAGTATGGAGTAAAAGCATTTTATGATATTTTTAATCGATTTTTCGTAATCTTTTCGATTTGTCATTGAAATTCATTCAACTTGAATTATTCGCCAAAAATGTTTTGGTTTCAACAAATTTGATTTATTACTCAAAGAAGTAAAAACTAAAAGCTGGAATAGTACTAATTGGAGGAGCATCGTATGATAAACGGCGTTCGATGCGGGGCAACGACGAGTGAGAAGACGGTCGTAAAACGTATCGGTGCGCAATACGACACGTGCTCCGTCGCGCAGCTGCCCAACTTTTTTGCCGCTTTTTTCCCTCGAGTTCGATCGAGAAATGTGAGAATTGCGCAGGTGGTATGGTGGCGTCGGGTGTCTGGCGGGACAAGCTCAACGAATGGAGGCGAGAGCAAAAAAACGCCAAGTTCATGGTGTACTGTAGGGTGGAGACGAGCGACAAGTGCGCCAGATGTGTCGAAATTGATGTTATATTTATGAGATGGTCGAGAAAAGACTTTTAGACGGAGGTCACCGGAATGGCTCGATTCGGTTTATATCAACGATCGGGGCAATTTTTGAGATCAATGAGAGAATCGATGCTTGCGGGAGAAATTGCAAAACAAAATATTGGATCTATCCTAAAGAAACTCAATATCACAGAGAGTTGATGAATACAACACCTCGAAAGAAGATATGCTTGTTCTCAGATCACAAACACTAACTTCGTTTTTAAAGTGGTTTCCGATTCAAAATTCTGAAAAATACTCCGTTCTATTATTAAACAAATTATTTTTTTTGTCAGTATTCACAATAGTAATCAATTTCAAAACTTGTATATTTAATTGTTTAATTTCAGTATAAAGAATCGTTTCTACCTCGGCAAGTATCATAATTGTATTTTTTTTTTGCATTTTTTGAGAGCTAATTTAAAAAGTAGTTTTCATATAAAAGTGCAAGCAAAAACTGTCTGCCCGCATGCATTTCTGATTTTCCTTTTTCATCTTGCCCTATGTCATAAATAATAATGCGATGATGCATTTTGCGCCTATCTCGTCGTTCTCCGCCCCATCACCTCTTCTCGCCGATTCAGTGTAACAGGTCAAACGAGGTTCTCCGATTACTTTGATGGGCGGCGTTCCCTTTGACTGTGATATGGCTCACGAACGAATCGGCTCGATTGCCAACCAACGCCGAAATTACTTGTACAAATACTATTAGTGGGGCATCAAAGTAATACTAAAAAGTATAGTAGCAGCGGGGAAACGACAAAAAGACGTTCGGCAAATATTGGAGCCATTTGTCACTACACAGGTTACCTATAAAAAGGCGACTGGCGTTTTCGATGTAGATCATTCGAACAATGTGCTCTTCGCAAGTCGTGCTGCTGCTCCTGCTCACCGTGCCAATCTGCTCGGCTCTTCTTGGAATCGGTCGCACACAGTCGGTCGCCGTTTCGGGAAGGCTCATCTGCAACGGACAACCAGCGGCTGGTGTTAAGCTGAAGTTGTATGAGAAGGAGACTAGTTAGTTTTTTTTCGATTTAAACTCCCATCAAGCTGTTGAACGAGTTGTTGGTCAATTTTGAGTCTAATTTAGTTTGCCGAATTCAAAAGAATATAAATAAATAATCGAGTTTCAGCATTTGATGTGAAGATGGCCGAAGGAACAACAGATGCCAATGGGCAATTCCGATTGTCTGGCTCGAAAACTGAGATCTCGACGATTGATCCAAAATTGAACATCTATCACAAATGCAATTATAATGGGGTAATTGTGGACTTTGTTTTTTTCTCAGAATTTACTATATTCGGTTTCAGCTATGCTACAAAAAAATCGGAATCACAATCCCAGACAACTATGTTTCGAGTGGCGCAAATCCACAAAGGACATTTGACATCGGAACCCTGAATCTCGCCAACCAATACACTGGCCAGACGACCGATTGTATCAACTAAATCTGACAAGTGCACAAACCATATATTTGTATACTAAATGAATATTTACCAAACAGTATGTATTTGTATGTCGCAACTTGAATGTGTCTGTCGAAAAAAAAGTACAACCTATGTTTGTTTGTTTGCTTGCAACTTATGAAACACTCAAAAAATCAAGCAATTCATGAAAAAAATATTTGTTTGAAATACTGCTATTGTCGAAATCGCGTGACTATGGAAAATAGGCTAAAAATAAACAACGGCAATCGTTTTGGCGAAAACTGAAGGTGTAGATTTACGAGTCTAAGTATAGGGATAGGTTAAAGGTGCACACCGCGCATCGATACCTTTTTTTAATTTATTCGACATTTATCCAATTTTTGGAAATCGTGCGACATCGGCAATAACAATTTTTCTGCGACTAGCAGAAAATTTTGATTTTCACTCTGTTATCAACCTGAACTCTGATTAGAACTGTATAAAACGTGATTCCGGCATGGTAGATAAGGGCTCATTAGTTGCACTCAAATGCGATTCCTAACACCTGTTCCGTTAATTTTTGTGATTTTATCACTTCATACAGTACTCTCCAAAGATGTCGATCCTGAAATGCATATGACAACGGTAATAAAATAATTTAATATTTGCTATGAATATTGTTGGACAATTTACAAAAATGTGAATCTGACTTTTATTTGTTACTCTTAAAATAGAACTCTGAAATTAATTGGCACTTTTGTTAAAATGTAAAATTCTTATTTATTTCGAAAAATGATGCTATTGCACGCTATTATTCCTAGAAATTGCATTCTTTGTCAAACAATCTCCAAGGGGCATTCGAAACTCAACGAATATAAGCCGCTTCTGAATTCTATCACAAATGCAGCGTGACTAATGACGAATTCTAAAGTTTTTTGAAGTGAGTACAATTAAAGAGCATTTTTGCTCTTAATTATGTGTAATATTGACACTTTGGGTTTCGTAATGTTTTCTCAAATAATAACGAATTCATTTTGAAATAAAGTAAACTTTTTGATAATTGGTCAAAAACAATTAAACCAAAAAAACGTCTGAGTTTAATTTTTAAGATCGGAAAATTTAATTTCAGCCTCAAATTGCTATGCGATGGGGATATCCAGTTATGATTTATACAGTCACCACTGACGATGGCTACATTCTTGAGCTTCATCGAATTCCTTTTGGAAAAAGTGTTTTATTAGAAAATTTCAAAATTACACTCGAGTGTTTAGCGAACAATACGATTGGGAATGGAAAGAAGCCGGTGATGTTCATGCAACACGGTCTTGAATGCGACAGCAGCAACTGGGTTGTCAATCTTCCAGATGAATCGGCTGCTTTCATATTTGCCGACGCCGGATTTGATGTTTGGATGGGCAATTTCCGCGGAAACACCTATAGCAAAAAACACAAGAATCTGAAACCATCACACTCGAGCTTCTGGAAGTGGTCGTAAGCGATGCGACAAATCTCATTCATAGGTTATTTGTTTGAGATGGGACGAGATGGCCCAGTATGATCTACCAGCAATGATCAACAAAGCCTTGGAAGTGACCGGACAGGAATCTCTTTACTATATGGGCCATTCGCAAGGAACTCTGACGATGTTTAGCAGACTTTCCGATGATAAGGACGGATTCGGCGACAAGGTGAGCAGTGTATTCTAGTTTCTTATCGACATGTGACCGACAAAAATATGGCGTGGAACTGATAATTCCGTGTCATTATTGCAAAAATCAATCGAGGTCGCAACAAACTGTAGATAACATGAGCATGTGATGCGAATTGCATTATGTTTAGAAATATACAACGTTTTTGCAACATGTTTCAGATCCTTTGACATCTGAAATACCACAAATTAAAAAGCGGGCGGTAATCTGAAATATCATAAAAAAATATCATTGAATCTAAGAAATCGAAGATATAAAAAATGAACGAAAATTATTCGTAAATTCCGCGATGACGAAAAGCGATGACGAAGTAAAAAACGTGTTTTGTCGGCAAATAAAATGCACAAGTCCGCATATTTTTTTTTGAATTTTCGTTTTTCTGAATTTATTTTTTAGAATCTTATCTAGTTTGTTTCCATGATCTTTTCATGATTTTTGAGGTCCACCTTTGAATAATTAAAAAAAAAACTCACAAATTCAATATAGACAACCGCCGTTAGTAACTTTTCTTCGAATTCCTACGGTTGAACTCAAAATTTGAATTTTCGCTTTGAAAAAATCCAATGTGTGCTCAAAAAATTGTTTAATTCGACATTAAAAAATTCAAATAGTTTTATGGCCTGAACTCTGATCGTTGAAGTACAAACAGTATGATTCCAGATTCGCAAATTCTTCGCTCTGGCTCCAGTTGGATCAGTTAAGCACATCAAAGGAGCTCTTAAATTCTTTGCTGACTACTTCTCACTCGAATTTGATGTAATTTTCGTCAGTAGTAATTTTGATAATATTTCGAAATAGGGCTGGTTCGATATTTTCGGGTCTGGCGAGTTTCTTCCAAACAACTGGATAATGGATCTTGTGGCGCAGTCGATTTGCGCCGGATTGCAAGTCGAAAAAGATGTTTGTGATGATGTCATGTTCCTAATTGCCGGACCAGAATCCAATCAACTCAACGATGTCAGTCGTTCGTGTGCTTTTCTCATTTTATTAATATGAAATTTCTAGACACGAGTTCCAATATATGTTGCTCACACCCCAGCTGGCACTTCAACTCAAAATATCGTTCACTGGATACAAATGGTCCGTCATGGAGGCACTCCATATTACGATTACGGATCGAAGGAAAATAAAAAGAAGTATGGACAGGCTAATCCGCCAAGCTACGATTTCACAAACATCAAACGACCAATGTATCTCTATTGGGGAGACTCTGACTGGCTTGCTGATCCGACTGATGTTCAAGATTTCCTTCTACCTCATCTGAATCCGGCATTCGTTGTTGTGAGATCTATATTATTACGATTTAGACGTCGTTTTCTATTAAATGTTTTCAGCAAAACAACAAACTGACCGATTACAATCATTTGGATTTTATTTGGGGACTTCGAGCTCCCAAGGACATCTATTTTCCAATAATTGATATCATCAAAAAGGATATCAATGGATAAATACGTTCGTTTTGTATAATAAATTTTCATAAATTATTCTTATTTTTGCCTAATTTGGTACCTAATATGTAGTGAGACTACAATGTAGTCAAATTCTTATCAATCGACGTATATATTCTCGTCGATTTTAGTAGAACGCATTTCTTTTCGCATTTTCGCCAATTGGCTATTAATTGAAACCCGCTTCTTTTTTAAGAAAATGACTTCGAAATGTCATCGACTTGAAGGAAAAGTTGCAATTGTGACAGCTGCTACAAAAGGGTAATTTAATTATTCTTCTGACAACTGGTGTGTTCTTTAACTATGCATTTTATAAATTGTTTCTTTTTTCAACAATTTTCAAAACGAAAACGATGTGTCAATATTTGCGAATAAGATAATACTAATCGTTAATTATTATTTAATTAAGTGTTGATTTTGCTGCAGAATCGGTCTTGCGATCGCCGAACGGCTTGCCGAGGAAGGTGCGCACGTTGTGATCGGTAGTCGCAATCAGAAAAACGTCGACGATGCGCTCGAATATTTGCGGAAATTGGGATTAACAAAAGTTGACGGACTTGCTGGTCATATTGCGGACGTCGAATATCAAAAGAAGCTCGTTGATTTTGTATGACGAAAATAGTGGGTTTTTTAATGCAATATTAATTTTAGACAGTTCAAAAATATGGGAGAATCGATATATTGGTGAACAATCATGGTATTAATCCATCATTTGGGCATATTATTGGTGTGAATCAACTAATTGGTGTGAAAATTTAAAAAAAAAGATGATTCAGATGTAAGTGATGAAGTTTGGGATAAACTATTCCAAGTAAACTTGAAAGCTGGTTTTCAAATGTCCAAACTTGTACATCCACATATGGCTAAAAATGGGTAAGTTGTAACAAATATCTCGAAATGAATTCCTAAAATATGTATTTTAGGGGAGGTTCAATTATTTTCAATTCTTCTTATTCTGCTTACAAATCACCGCCTGTAGGTTTTATACAAATATGCTCTAAAAATGAGTATTAAAAAATAACCAAAAAATTTTAAAATGTAGTTTTTGTAAAACAAATTTATGGTATATAAATACTTTGGAAAAAATTAAATACTTCCGAATCGCGACCGTCACAAATCGGTCATTTTAGGGAATCGCGGCTTATGGTATCACAAAAACTGCTGTTGTTGCCCTTACAAAGGCTTTGGCTCTCGGTCTTGCCAAAGACAATATTCGAGTCAACGGAATCGCGCCAGGAGTTATCAAAACAAAATTAAGCAGAGCAGTAAGATCTTTTTCAATTTCGATGAACTGTTTTTTTTTAGTTAAATACCTTTTTTAATTGATAATTGTTTATTTTGAACCCGTGTTTCTTTTTTAATTCCATGTTTTTAAGCTTTGGGATGGCGGCGAAGAAGTTGAGAAGAATGTCGTCGAAATGCAGGAAATTGCTTTGAACCGTCTCGGAGTTCCGAAGGAGTGTGCTGGAACTGTCGCATTCTTGGTGTCCGACGACGCGTCTTACATCACCGGCGAGATGGTTGTGATTGCCGGCGGTGTCAATGCTCGCCTCTAATCACTGTTTGTTCATAATGATGCCAATAAAAATGAAATTGAATGAGATGAAATATGGAAAAAACACACACACAAACGAGACTGACGATCCGAAAATAATTTCGCGACACCTTTGATTGTTTGCTTGAGCCGACAGCATTGAGCTGCTGGTGGCGCCGACCGATACGGTTTTCCGGAAACGGTCATTAGGCAGGCAATTGTGTGCGAGTGAGTGATTCGCCCCTTGATTGTATGAATCCATCATGAAATCGTTGGCAATTCTGCTCACTGCTGCCTTTTTTGGTAGTGTCGCAATGAGCGAACAACGTCGGTACTTAAAAATGTTCGCTGATGCTGGAATTGGCATACAGTGCCCTTCAGGTATGTTATTTTTTAGTTCGCCGATTTCGAATTCATGAAACTCGATTGATTTTCTCGTATTTATGTATTTGGTGTTTTCAGGGAATAAAGTTTACATCCATCCGATCAGTGGTGATTTGCAACTATGCAAACAGCAGCTTGGAATCTACAACGAGACCTCGTGTCCAGGGGGTACTGCGTGTGAACGATTCCCAATTTTAATACCTGGTTTCCAAGTAATTAATTTTCTTTTGTGGCTTGCTCACGAATCTCTTGCAGGATTACTGCTGCTGGTCGGAATCGAATCCAGAAACAGAATCGTCTATAGAAGAAGTCCCTCGAATGTCCAAATTGAAACCAACAGTCACCGTTGAACCAATTGACGAAGAAGAGGACAATGATGAAGCTGAAGAGGAAAAACCGAAGAAAAAAGTCAACGGAGGAGATGATGAGGATGATGAAGATATTGAATGGGAATTTGAGACAACTACTGTAAAGCCTAGACGACCGAAAAATCGAGGAAAAATTATAACAACAACGACACCTGAGCCTATTGAAGTAACAACATCCATCAAGTAAGAATTACATCAAATATCGATTAATATAAATATGGATCAATACTTTGAAGACCTCCGGTTTCAAGACTCCCACAATGTAATAATCCACAAGATACCGTATTGATCGATTACGGTAACCGGTTAAGAGATTGCTATTTTCAGGTAATTTTCATAATTCGTCGTCTTTCCTTTAATATTGTTTCAATTTTGCTAGAATTTTTGAAGGAAACATTTTAGGCCCAACGGGTGAAAGAATATTTGTTAAATATAATAGAAACTAGGAAAAACTGCAATTTTACTTCAAATTTTCGAGATTTTTAACTGTTCTTTGAGTTTTTTTTTTCCGATAACTCCGTAGTATCGTTATATAAAAACGCGAATCTTGCTCATTTTTCGAAAATGTTGTTTGAATTTTTGATTTTTAAATTCTCATAACTTTGAAGCCTTTAGTTATAAGAATACAGTGAGAATTATTTTTCCATACAGTGATAATTATTTTTCCTGTTCTCCTTTTTCGGTGGCCACATTTTCTTCGGTGCTTGAATTCATGATATTTTTTCTGTTAAGCGATTGCCATTTTCTAGAAATTGTTCTCGTTTGTTATTTTCTTGCTTAAGCAATGCATTCGCGGCTTCAAATGCGAGTTCAATCGGGAAATTCGACGATTTATTTGTTGTGGACAAGGTGTCGATGTTCCGCCCGCCGGACTTCCAGACATTCCTCCACCTCGACCCCTCATTCCTCGCCCATTCCGTCCAGGACCTCGTCCGTTTGGTTTACTCAATGATGGGGATGATGAGCCAGAAGATAAAGATACTAATCAACCGCCAAGGTACTCTTTCGATCTCCCCAATTTCTCATTTCATTTTTTTTTCAGTTCCAAAAGCAAAACTTCTGATGATGACGGTTGTATGTGTAATAAAAACGCATGCTCTTGCGGAGGAAACTATGGAAATCGTAATGGCAATGGAAACGACTATGATAGTGATTATGAGCCACGTGGAAATGAAAAAGGCAACGGGAATCGAAGAAATCAAAACAAGAATAATAATAATAACAACTATGGTTCTTCGAGAAATTCATTTGGAAATGAGTGCGAGCGGAATTGCCGTCGAAACAACGGAGGACCGGATTGTGAAAATGGATGTCAAATGGGAAATAATGGAGAATGTTTGGGACCTTATTGCTCAAGAAAAGGAGGACCACCTTCTTCACCACACCCTCCGAAAAGGGGACCACCGCCGAAATCTCAACCGCCTCCGCCTAGAACAGGTGGAAACAATAACAACAATGTGGGAAGCAACAATCGGAATGCTAATAATATTATCGATGATGATTATGAAACCGACGATTGTGAAAACCACGGCTACGGACCATTACCCCCAATTCCTGAGCCGAAACCCATTTGCCAGTTCCGAAAAGTAAATAACAAAAAGAATCAAGGCCCTAAACCAAATAACCGGTCACGACCAATCTCCAATTCGGGACCACCTCCACCTCCTAACGGACCACCAAATCCGATGCCAATTGTGAAAAGACCACCATCTTCAAATCGACAGGGTCCCCCTCCAAATAGCAGCAATAATAACAATGGCAATCATAATAGAAATGGAAATGCCAATCACAAATCGTTCGGAAGTAGAAAGAACTCAAATGGTCCCAGGAAGACGATCACCAATGGTACAATAAGGAAACAGTCGCCATCTCGAGAAACGAGGACGGCGAGAGAATATCCACCAAATACAGAAGTATCTTGGCAAGGTTCGTGTGGTAGATTTTTTTTTGGTCCCATAAATCATACTTGTTCCAATATATTGCCGACTACAACTATATTTTCATATATGTACATATATATATATACATTTACAGAAGAATCTTGTCCGCCAGGTAAAGAATTTCTCGACGGATTGACGTCTCCAAAATGTGTTCCGCCTGGAATTGACTCCTGTCCAATGACACATAAACGGTATAGTTTCTCATTGTGTTTCTCAACAATCATTCAATTGCAGGTGCATTATGTCGGCGAGATTTGGCCATGCCGTATGTTGTCGCAACGTCTAAGTTTTCAAGCAAAAACATTTCAAATTCAAATTTATCCAATTAATTTATTGAAAAATATTCATTTGATTAAAATATATTTTAAATATTGTGTTGTTTGATCGAAACAAGCGAACGAAGCGAATCGAAGACGCAAAAAATGGAAAGTTGAATGAGAAGGGATGGATGTAAAAGAGGAGTGGGTAGATGCTTGAAGATAATTTAGCCGCCCAAACCGCACCTACTTTTGGTACTAATTCTACTTTGATGTGTGGCAATCGTTTCGTGTTCCTTCAATTACATCTCTTCTTTTTCTTGCACTTTCCTTATTCTGGTTTTATGGATTCACTGGTAGCCCCAAAAATTTATATCTTACATTTTTAGACAGAAGAATTTAGAAAATTGTTTTTTTTGAGAACATTTTGGAAGAAATTCTCAGGAATTTAATGTTACATTCCGCCGTATATTTCTCTTATAAATGGGGGAGATCTTGTTAAGAGTGTGAGATCCGAATTACCCACGATTGATAAGAAGCATATGAATGTTAAGGTGACCAGTTCCAAATGGCATGTGACCGTATAAGGCAAAACATTGCTGCCCTGCATAGGGCGTGTCGGCATCGCAATTGCTTAAGAAGAGGAACTCGCAACTTCGAAGACACTAATATATTTATGTCTTCGAATCTGAGATTCGGAGACATTCTCATTTCTCGATGGTAACCATGAAGATTGTTCGGAGTTCCTAATGAAAACGTGAAATTCGTATTAATGAAGGAATACATGGAATGAATAACTCAGCATATTGACATGCAAATCGAGCGGATCTCATCAAGAATTTCGACGAGTCGATTGGGGTCATCAGATTGTTCACCTGCGTCTCTTTGCCTTTTTTAGGCGATTGTCCTCGTTTTCGCAGCAATTCGTTGCCTCCTTATCCTCAAGTTTTCGCAACCTTTCAGCTTCTCCTTCCTTTCTTATGAGGCAAAAATGATGATGATGAACAGGAGATCAATTAAGCGTTAATCGCGGCACGACGACCGAAACATTCTCAAGAGTTATTTGAGACATTCCGTTTTTTTAGTCAACTTAATTCACGACACATTTTCCTGTCTCACATTGTTTTTTTTTCTCGCAATTCTTGTTTCATAGAAACAGTGAAACTCCATTACACATTCTGAAGTATGACGACGCTGAAAATTTGAATATCTGAACTATCAAGGTCACATTTCTCTTCGTAATTTCGCATTGAAGCTAGACTAGACAAATTCAGAGAATATTTGTGTTTAATTACTCATTTTTATTTCCATGTTGTTAATTTTATTTTTTACGTATTATGTAAAAGTCCATGATTTTGTGTTCCTACACGAAATGAAAGCAAATGAGAACAAATTTCACCTGATTAGATGATTCGAAATGAAGTTTCACAAATGTTGATTAGATTTGAAAAATAGTCAAAAACTTTCAAAAACTTCAAAAGCAAATGAATCGTGAGACATCTTTTTTCCTCTTAAAAGCATTGGATTATACGAAAGAAAGATGATAAAAGTGTCTTGGCAACAACGACAAATTTCACTTTTTTCCCCTTCATCTTCTTGTTCTTCGCCGCACCAGGGGATCGTTTCAGCTTCTCATTTTTCCGCGTCCTTCTCATTCGCCAATGTCTTTTGCGCAATTTTTACAGTTCGCCCAATTTTTCGAATCAAATCGTGCGTTTTTTTAAATATCCACCACAACCCGTTTTTGTGTCGCCGTGGTTTTGAGACATTCGAAATATTTCTTTTAATTTTCAAGCCATATATAGCTGTGGCTGATTATGTAAATGCGAAAACCGATTAGAACTGGTTGGACAATGATAATGCCTTATAATCATTAGACATGTATTGATCGTTGATTTTTGACGTTTTTTTTCACATTGAGGATCATTTATTATATTAAATTTGAACAGCATATTCTGTCGAAAAATGTTCAGTCATCACTCCATTTTCCGCTATTATCATCAATCAGTTAGCCTCATTTAATAGAAAAATTCTCGAGTTTAATAAAATGTTGCACAGTGTAACCAGCGTTGCTTTCACCTTCATCAGGTACGTACGTATCTCCCTCATTTGACGTCTTCAAATGCAAATCCGCTTCTCACGAATGGATTAGAATCTTGTCAACTGGCTTCCTTATTATTTTTGAAACCTTATTAATCCTGTTCATTTTATATTTTCAAAAATTGAAATTTTCAGAAAATGAGAAGTCTGATTTTCTTCCTTACCATTTGTGTGACTGATGTATTCTCACAGGTGATTCTTTTTCAACATTTCCGATTCCTTATATCACTTTGTTGAAGATTTCTTCAGTATCCCACCCATCAACCTACGAAGGTCCACAAAATCAAGTGGTCCCTTCTTTGATCTACCCAACTGAGCGGGTCAACCGCATTCGCTCTCGGGTTTTCCGAGACGCTTCTCAAGGTATGATTTTGAAACCAATTATTTGAATATTGCGATGTTCACGACTATTTCCTCTCAATCATTTTCTCATTTTCTGTTCAAAATTTCTGACTAATGAGCTTAGTCCTTGAATACTATCAAAAATCTTTAAAAATCCGATTTTTTTTAACGCAAATATGTGCGAAATTAAGGATACCGTAGTATTGTAGACAGTCCTCGACTGTTTCGCGCTTCTGGAAGATTCCACAAAAGAGTGCAATCGGCGACAACACACGACATTCAAAATGTTCCTCTGCCGCAGGATTCCGTTCAAATTGTTTCCTACAAATACGACGCTGAGAGACACAACGAAAAGAAAATGAACGAAAACGATATTTTGTCGAATGAAGAAGCGGAAGATGTAATCTTCTTTCCAAATCTAAATATCACATTTTAAAATCGAAATTTAGCATGCAAAAGGCATTGAAAGGACCACAATGGCTGTCAAAACGAGACCTTCTGATACTACGACCCCTGCAAGCACAACAATAGCAGCATTCACCACTCCATCGTCAGTCGGACTCTTCAGTAGTACGCCGATGATTGAACAGAACTCTATTAACGTATGATATTGGTCAAGTTCAATATTAGTATATTTATCGTATAATTTAGGAAGCTGCTCCTCAATTCCCTCAAAGACCTAAGACCTTCTTCCAGACGGTTACTGCAAATGGCGGTCAGATTCCGCAACTGCCACCCGGAATCCCACAACAACCACCAGCAGTGTTCACACCGCCACCACCACCTATTTCGCCGCCAACATTCACTCTTCCACTTCCTGGTCAACCTCAACCCCAGCTTCCGACGCAACCATTCCCAGCAATGGTCGGCATTGTTCCACCGCACCAAGCCACGAATCCCCTGACCGCAAATCCGCCAGACTTAACAAATGCGGGATTGAATTTACAGCCGCCAAATAATGCGGCGAGACCACCTCAGGCGACGAATGTTGA
This sequence comes from Caenorhabditis bovis, assembly GCA_902829315.1. Taxonomy (NCBI): domain Eukaryota; kingdom Metazoa; phylum Nematoda; class Chromadorea; order Rhabditida; family Rhabditidae; genus Caenorhabditis; species Caenorhabditis bovis. The sequence continues at coordinate 5,527,468 of CADEPM010000001.1, read as the reverse complement.
TCTGAATAGACCGACGGATGCAGTAACGGGCAGCAGTTCTCATGAACAACTCGGGTGTGGATGGGACTGGCTGACAAATTCATGCAAAGATGTCTTCAATTTGAATTGGTAAACTTTCTAGTTTAAACTAAAAAAATTATTTTTTAAATGATTTAGGTGCGGAAAATGTCACGATTTCGGAAACATTTTCCTTCACGACTGTAAATGTGTGGCACCTTTAATTCCACTTCCAACGACACCACGACCATCTGTCGCCCCTCCACCAACACCACCACGTCATCCTTTGCTCTTCTGGCTTATTTAGATCCACTACAAATTTTGACTAATAATTGTTCACATCATAATGATCTCGTCGTAAATAAAATTGTATTTATTGTCATTTTCAAGTATTCGATATGAAAAAAACCTACATACATATATAATGATAAAAAAAAAATTGGAAAAGATGTTAATTGAAAAAGGTTGTGAAGCATTTCGATGAGAACTGACACATTTTCTATAGGAACTGTTAAATTTAAATTTTCTCTCAAAAACAAAGAATTCAGAATTATTTATTGATATTTATTTTCTGTTAATTCTATAGTTATAATATTTGTCCATTTCGTCTAGAAGATGATCAGCTTTTTCAATTAAAACTCCACGGTATTTTTCTGCTTCAGAAGGATCCAGGTAGGAGAATTTTTGCTACAATTTCAATTTTTGTTTTCTTTTCAGTAATAGATAATCGTACTTGAGCAACTGGTCCAAACATTTGGAACATTACTATTCCAGCACTCGTATAAAACAGTTTATAGGATTGCTTAAGTTGCTCCAAAGTGTATGGCATTTTGTTTCCTTGCATTTCTTCTTTAAGATATTCGTAGAATTTCTCAAGCAATTCCTCCCAACGATTTTTTGCGTCAGCTCCGGAAAGCGATGAGAGGAAGAGTCGGACAAGGTCTTCGGCAGGATTTCCCATATGAACAAGCTAAATTCTTAAAACATCATTTTTATTTGTGCGCTATTTGAAACTTGATAGTCAATGACTTTGTCGATCACTTCAACTCCATTTTTGTTCACAAACAACAAATTTGCTGTCCACAGATCGCCGTGAACAAGAACATTTTTTTCGATTCCTAAACATTAAACCTTCATCACATTTTTTGCAACTATTAACCAAAAATTTGGTCTTATCTGTCAAAAAAGCGTTTCCTTACCAACTTCTTCGTTTAAATTGTCAGTCATGTCAACATCAATAAGCTTCACGCCAATCTCCATCATCTTTTCACACTTTTCAGTAAGACACTTGTCAATTGCGATTGTGGATAGAAATATATTTTTAATTCCCTGAAAACGAAATCGAATGTTCTGTTATCAGACTAGCGCTAAAAATAAGTCAAAATTCTAACGTTATCATCAAGAATTGATCCCATGAGTTTTTTGAAAGTGTAGCCTTCGATGGACTTCACTTCTTCGTCGGCCATCGTAAGACTCAGCGATTGCAATGTCGCGAGTGTTTTGAGGACCTTGACAAGAAAATGTGTAATTAATAAAATCAAATAGTATTTATGTAATTGAATACCGGATACAAATCCTCGGGTTTCAAATTCTCATAGATATGCCGTGTTTTGGCTGATTCGACCAATTCCATTCCCATGAATCCTTTGAGCGGATTTTTTTCATCGAATTTTACAGAGAAATACATGTCCGGATGCAAGAGATCCGTTTTGCGATTCCATTTTTCAAGCAATTTGTACACAGCCACTTCGCGATTGTGCAGCTGAATATTCGACAATTTATTTACTATTATAGCTTGAATTTTGAAAATAAATTATGGAAAATAACCATTTTCGATTCGTTCTCGAACAGAGCCCACAATTGCGCTTCAAGTTCAGGGCTGAACGTCTCCGGATTGGCTTTCACCATATTTTCAATCATTGTTTGAATGTGAAGAACCGAACTGATCTTAAGCACAAATCGTTTCGGAAGTTTCTCATCGGGAACAGTCCAATCAGCGTCTACCAGAATCACGCGGCTCATGAATCCCTTAATGAATTCGAATTGACCGCGTTCAATTTTACGTATTTTTACATTTCCGTCTCCAATAACCGTGTATTTCGTGTTTTCTCCTAATTGCGCTTCCGTGCTGAGCTGTTCCTTGATAACCTTCTGGACGTCTTCGAGATAGACATGAGTATTGAACATACCATTTCCAGGATCAAGAATTGAAATTTCTTTCGTTTCGGGTGTCATCAGAAAAGCTAAAAAATTCAAAAGGGTGAGAAATCAAATGTTTAGCGAGACAAAATGTGGGGCTTATCGCGTTATCTGTGACGGTCGATCATTGCTGGCAGGCATAAATCGAAGCACACTTTGACCGTTTTTATAACCGTTTTTTTCCGAGATCGAACATTCCGAAAGCATAAAGCACAAAATCATTGATTGACAAAATATAGTCAGTTTTATAGTAATTCATTATACTAGAAATTCAAAATATTCAAGTGATATTTTTCAGGTCAGAAAACTTCTCAGATATTAGAAAAATATTGATCATCCATATGCTCTTCGTAAACTCCAAAAAATGTCCGCAGCTGGCTTTGATATGCTGATAGATTATAACGTATTCCTGTTAAAAGACTTTATAATCGCGGTTGCTTGGTCGAACCCTAAAACGTTAAGAAGAGTCTATCATGTAGCCCCCGAGAAATCACGTTGTAAGTTTTTTTGTTACTTAAGATTTCTAATATTTGAACTCACGATGAATTATGGGGTTGCGCATGAAAAAAAAAACATCAATAGAATCGCAGACTATGCTGAAAAGCACAACCATCCCGATTTTAGTAGTAATTTCTCCGACATTCCGATATGTATAAACATTTATTGATTTAAAAATACAGTAACATTACAAACAAATGTTTGGATGTTAATTTCAGATCTAGTATTTCACATTTTTCTACACGGCATTAATTCGATAATTATAATATTTCTCCATTTCATCCAGCAAATGAGTAGTCTTCTCGAAAAGAATCTCTTTATATGGGCCCGCTTGGGCTGGATTTGTGTACGAAAGTTTCGTCTAAAATTATTAGCATTATTAATTCGAATTTGAAACAAACACATACCTGAGCAACCGGGCCAAACATTTGGAACATAATTAATCCAGCTCCATTGAAGTAGAGTTTGTACGATTCTTTGAGTTGTTCGAGAGTATATGGTAGTTCATGTCCTCTACTAGCCACTTCCTCCTTGAAATATTCGTAGAACTTCTCAAGCAATTCTTCCCATCGGTTTTGAGCATCGTTTCCAGAAAGAGCAGAGAGGAAGATCTTCACAAGGTCTTCTGCTGGGTTTCCCATATGAGCACGCTTAACGTTTTTTTTTTTGTTTGAGCAATACAATTCGATCTACCTGATAATCAATGATTTTGTCAATAACTTCGATCCCATTTTTTTTCACCCACAACAAGTTTGCCGACCACAAATCTCCGTGAACAAGCACATCTTTTTCAATACCTTAAATGAATCACCATCATTTCGACAATTATTTTATCAGTTTCCGGGTTTCGAACGAAATGCACTTTGACATAAATCAGAGTTCTCTAGAGCTCAGAAGAATGTAATTCTCATCAGTGTGCTTTGTTATAAATCAAAAAATGTAGCCACGATATAGTGTGATCAAATGTTCAACAAAGACATACCGACAACCTTGTTCACATTGTCCATCAGATCGATATCGATAATTTTCAACCCAAGCTCCATCATTTTCTCGCATTTCGGAGCAAGCGATTTATCGATTTTCGAAGCTTCCAAGAAGATTCCTTTCACAAACTGAAACATTTGAGTTGTTTTGCTGCAATCGAAATGATATGAGCCTTCTCGTTGAGCATTGGTCCCATCAATTTTTTGAATGAATATCCTTGAATAGAGTCGATATCTTCCTGGGTCATATCAAGGCTGAGAGCTTGCAGAGTAGCGAGAGCTTTTAATACCTAAAATATAAAAAATAATGCCAGAGAGAATCGATGCAGAGAATTACAGGGTAAAGCTCTTCAGGTGTTGCATTTTGGTATATATGATGCACAGTGGAATTCTCGATCATTTCCATTCCCATAAATCCTGAACAACGTTTTTTACTGTATTTCGTGCTAAGGGAAACCAATACCTTTTAACGGATTCGAATCATCAAATTTGAGTGAAAAATAAAAGTCAGGGTTCAAGATATCGTCCTTTCTGTTCCATTTCTTTAAAATTTTTAACATGTTCACTTCGCGATTGTGCAACTGAAATATTTGAGAAAAAATTAAATTAAGAATGATTAAAATTCAGACCATTTTGGATTCCCCTTCGAGCATATCCCAAATTGCGGCTTCTTGTTCGGGTGTGATCAAATCAACCCAGCTATCCTTGAGTTTCTTGACGTATGTGTGGACATGCTGGGCAGAGTTGATTTTCAATACAAAATTCTTCGGAAGATTCTCGTCGTTGACAGTCCAATCGGGTTCTACATGAACAACGCGGCTCATGAAGCCCTTAAAATCATGTATAACAATTAGAGGAATCAGAATAAATTAGCTTACATTTCCATCTCCAATCACGGTGTACTTGGTTTTTGGACCCAATTGAGCTTCGGTGTTCAGCTCATCTTTGATGACTTTCTGTACGTCGTCGAGATGTACATGGGTCTTGAACATTCCATCTCCGGCATCAAGAACAGAGACAGATTCTCTTCGGGACATGATTCTGCAGGCAATAATTTATTTCTGGTAATAAATCGAGTCTATCAAAAAATGAGACAATGACACCCTCCTTCTTATCTCAAGTTTTTGGTTCCGTTTTCGATATCATAAGCCGAAAACTTTAGACACTGATCGCTAAAATGATATTCGTCATTGAAATTAGGTTAGACACAATTCTAATCACAACTTCTGAAACAATGCCTCCAAAACAGCGACGCTTTCGGACATGCCGTCTTTGAACTTGGTTTGAGCTTACAATTCAGATTTAAAAACCAGAAAACATACAAACAAACGATAGCGCCTGAAATGCGTGAAAACACCGTGACGCAAATATCTCAGAAAAAAAACCAAAAAACACTCATTATATTTGAACTCTTTTTTTCAATGTTTTTTTCACAACAAAATTGATTTTTTAAACACTTTTATACATAGTTTCCCACTACTTATCGAAATATAATTACTGCTATATAAATATGCAATTTATTGACACTTCGAGTTTATATGGGAGTTCTGTTAATTTAGTTGGGTGTTCATCTAAAATAATACCTATTTGATTTCCGATTTTTAGTTTAAAGAATTGATTACTCCTTTGCCTCTTAAAGCCAAAGTATTGAGTTTTTCCTTGTTGCTTTTAATCAATTCCTACCGCATTGTTTGCTATTCAATCTTTATAATCAATTTCAGTTTCCCATTTCGTTTCATCAAGATCAAAAATCGAAACAACTGCGGATCATTAAAGACGATTATTCTGTTATCGCCGATTTCCCTCAAAAATGAATGGTTTAACGCATCTAATCATCAATGATTTCAACATTTCCAAAACGTTGCATTATCGAAAGAATTTTTGAAATTCAGAAAACGTTTTGAATAAATCACAAAGATAACGTGATAATTCTAAATTTCCAAAAAAAAAACTATAATAATCAATCGTTCAAATCGACCACACAGAAATAATGTGGGAACAGCCATTCGTCATCAAATAAGCTCAAAGCGGTAAATTTGATTAGTGAACTGAAACTGTTTCAGTATCGCTCAATGTCCAAAAATATCGCAACGGGAAATGATTAAGGAACTCAATGATACCACCCAGTTCAAATTTATTATTCATTCGTTTGTTAGTTTTCGTTTACAGTAATTTTGTTATTGAAAAAACTAACTAACAAATTCTCACTACTTAGTTACTTTCTTGATCCGTTCTTCAGCGTTGCGCACGGATCATAATTCTCAATTGCTCTTGATTTCTGGACTCCGAGATTAGATGAGATTAGATGATCTACCGATGTACCGACGTGTTAATTGTAGGAATGGAGTTCGGAGGACTAAGGCGATTTTCTTATTGTTTGTGCGTTTAATGTTTTCTCTTGGACACCGAATAGCAGACTTGCTGGGTTAGAATTCGGCCGGCTCTACAGGAAACGGCAGGCCGGGATATAAGTGCGCTTTTGTTGAAAGCTAAGACCGCCTGATCTCTATCAACGCAAGGAGGCTCAGCACGAAATTCCGCCGTCTCGCTCGCAGCTTTCTATTACTTTGGCATGATAGAGTCTTGAAAAAAAATAAAACTTCTCACATTTATCGTTGGATATTGAAAAGTTTCGCACTAAAAAGTTATTAAAGTCATTTTTCTCCTAAAAGAATTTCGGCTAATTTCGGGATTTGGAAAACGCGCGAATAGGATTAAGTTGAGTGTACTGGTATTTTCGAGTTCTCAACAGGTGGCTGCCAATCCATTCATCCTACAAGCGCCCTCTTCGATTCTTGTTGCGAACGATCAAAGGATTAACCTAGTTTCGTTCGAAGCTGCCCAATAGTTACTAAAAGACATCGCTGCTGCTTCATTCTAAGTTTCTCGAAAAAACAAGCATGCTATCGGTGATTATTTTATTAAAAGTGCTAGTTCCGCCGGCACTTGCATTCTTCTTTGGTTCTGGTGGTGCAGGGTGTGGGTGCCAGACCTCGTGTCCGCCACCACCAGTATGCCCATCACCTCCTGTTTGCGCACCACAATTATCGTGTGCCTCTTATTCTCAGGTATAATTTCAAATTTTATAATATTTTCAATTAGTTTTAGCCGGCTTATTCTTCAATTTCTTCCTACCCATCGTCCAATTCTGCTTCGTATTCGCCCACTTATCCTTCGTCGCCATCCTCGTATAATATCCTCCCTTCTTCAATCATGGTTTCATCATACTCATCGGCTCCATCTCTTCCAATTCAAAACCCATCTATTCAAATTCCTCCTTCTCCAATTTTTTATCAACCAAGTCAATCGCCGTACAGTACACTTTCAACCGTGTATTACAGCAAGTAGATCAACAAATAAAACAAAAGTGTTAATATTCAATTTCTAGGTTTTCCGCATTTGTTACACCGCCTTCCTACACCAATAACGGAATTGCAACACCCGTAAAATTTATATGAATTCAAATTGTCTCAATACGCGTTTATAGATGTCGTATGATGACAACGGTCTAGAAGGATTGCCTCCGTCTCCACCGCCTCCTCCTCCTCCAACAGACTCTGAACTAAATGACTTGTAAGGAGAATTTAACTGTCTGCAAAACAATTTTCAATCAAATTTTCAATCGGCAAAATCATCGGGCGAATCAGTGATTTTTTGGCCGATGAGCACGACCGATGAGTTTGTCGGTTACTATAAAATATTTATCAGAGCAACTCCATTGATCTACGACTATAGCACATCCCAATTTGTAGAACCATCTTCTTCGTTCAGACCAGTAAAACGTAAGTAACAATTGCTTCAACAAATATTTATTTCTTTTCTCCTTTTTAGCAACTTATATGCAACATTTGGAAGAGCTAGAAACTGAAATCGGAAAAAATGATTATTTTAATAAAAACAAGAATGAAGGTTTTGTTTCTATTTTTCTAAAAACATTTTCATTGTTAGAATAAAATTTTAAAAGTTTGAAATTAAACATTTCAAATTATTACGTCGAAATTCACTTTTCAATTCTAATTTTAGTAGTAACACCGTACGATACAATGGAGAAACGACATTTGGTCCTTAAGAGAATGAAGGTTTTGTCCGATGGAAAATTGAGTAAAGCAATGTATCTATCCAGGCACAGTCATCTGAAAATGTTCCTCGGACAACAAGCGCATGCAATTCTGTAAAACTAGCGAATGTCATGTCACGGGTATCTTTGTTTTATTGTATCGGTACTTGAAATTCAAATACGGAATTCAACATTTTATATTCAATCAGCATTACATTTTTAATGCCAAGATATTTATATTTTCAGTCAATGACGAATGACGTATCAGTTTCAAAAAGAATGATTCAGCACGCAACAAAACTCGCGTTTGATGGGGCAAAGTATTCATAGAATCGTTTCGTTTTAAAAACAAAATTCTCGATTCCAGATTCGACGTGTTCTGCGCAACCGGTGAATTTAGCTACAGTATTCATTCTCGAAAATATTGTGAAATCGCATTAGAAGAAATGACATGCTTCGCGTTTCGTTAATTGATAATTTATTGAGTATATATTTTGTTGAATAAGGTCACTCTTGTCTTTAAAAAAACCCAAAAAATAAAGCGTAATTTGACAGAAAACATCGGACTAAATTAAATAAATAATAACCACTGATATCACAGATGAATAAATATAATGGAAGAAGGCAATAAATTATTATATTACATATTAAGGCGTTTCAGAGTAATTGTTTACCCATTTCCTGAAGGTCCGGTGGTAATAAGGCTTTGAACAAATTATCGAACATTTTAAGAGCATTCGGCAGTGTGCTCGCAATTGATCTTGAAAGCCAAACGTGTTGGAATTGGGTACGGATTTCGAGAAGTCTAAACAGATTCATGAACCATGTGTAAAATAAATAGTTTTTTACGAGTTCGCCAAATCAGTTCTGGCAGTTTGCGGCAGATTAATAACACCAACGCGTCCTGGCGAATATGGCAATCCCTCATCAAAACTTTTTTTGCGGTCGATTTGCTGTGTTCCATATACACACATTGATTGACCAAGTCGACTGGTGAGAACCTTGAAAGGATAAATAAATAAATATTAAAAATTTCTTTTTACCATGAGCTCCGTAACTAGTTTTATTTCGGCCAAAATGAGTGCCAATTCAAAATTATATGGCAACATTCGTCGAGCTGTATCCAAAGCAGCAGTGGCACGTTTGAGTTCAATTCGGGCCTTCTAGAAAACAAAATACCGAATTATAAAGAAAGGCATTCAAATATACTTTGAATACAACCGGTGTTAATCTTTCAAGATTCATGTTTTCTGGGTTCAGTATCATTTCAACAAACACCGAGATCGGCATTTTTTTGTTCGCCGACATTCCCATTAGCGGGTCCAGCAAAGAGGAATTAATCTCTCCATTCGGGGAACTACTCCTATTCGGTTTCCAATATCCATAAGCGTACTTTGTAAGTTGGTGCTCTACTTTTCCAAGGGTCAGCACTTGTTCAAACAAGCAGGACATATCTCTAAAATCAAGCAATTTGAGAATAGCTGTGCAAAGAAACTGTACCCGTCCAAAAGCATATGATGAGCAGCAATTGTCGGAAGTAGGAACGCATACTTCTTCATATCTGTAGAACTGTTGAATGCAACTCCAACAGATGCGAGAAGGGACATATAAGAAAGCGAAGGAGGCATTGCTTCACATCCAGTCGATAAATCGCATACCATGGAGCCTTTAGAAATCTTATTTTTAAAGGGATTTTTTCAAGTATTGTATTATCGTTTTTTTTACAAATAAAAAGTGCGTAACCTGAAATGCGAATAACATACATTAACATTTTAATCAATCAAATTTCGCCCGCTCAGTTCGCAATTTGTACACTTTTGGAAATACGCCAATGATAATAAATTGAAAATAGCAAAAAAAAACAATTACCTAAAACAGTTGTTCTCTCGCTCAATTTAGCAGCAAGTAGCGCTTTCTTTGCCACCGATTCTGGTGCGGCGCACAAATATCCATCATCTCCTTAATTGGAAAAATTAAAATCATTCTATACAAAATATTTACCAGTTGAAAATTTAATGACTATTGAGACTCTCGGTGAAACATATTTCTCAACATCAAACGGCCAACATCCTTCAACGCAAAGCGTGACATATGGAGGAAGGGAGGACAACTGAAAATTTTTAATTGCATTGCATTTTGTTTTATTAATTTTCAAAATTTTTCGTTTTGTTAAGAGTCAATGCAGAAAAAATAAAATGAAAGAAAAGGGGAGAAAAATCTTATTTTTCTTTTTACTGCATTTAAAACCAATGACGACACTTGAGAAGTTGCTCATTTGAGAATTCTTTCGACAATTAAGAATAAATTATATTTTCTTACTAGTGGTCCACTTTTTTCGTCAGCATTCGTAGAAAGGAAGATTCTTGGAACACGACGTTGAACTGACCGGAGCACTAAAACAATTATTAAAATAAAACAAAAAATCTCATCTAATTCCTACATTTTCTATCAGCAATAAGGAGGCTGGCCAAATTTGGACCAAGGTGTACAACCTTGCACAACGGGAAATCATCCAAGAAGTTATCAATTATTCCACGAGCGTGCTCTGATTCCAGATAATTTGATTGTGTATCCAGAGAAGGCACAAACTGCAAGATGAATTTTCAAAAACTGAAGTCAATTTTCTTATAATTACTGTGACATATAGTTCTTGGCAAACTTGCATCATATGGAAAAGATCGCGATTTGTATACGGAAGTTGATATCTATCAGTTGTGCGAACTTCGAAATTAACGAACAAATAGTTCGCCTTGCATGCGGACAAACGAGTAGCCAATTGAAGAATCTAAACAATTTTATTAAACCACTTTCAGAAGGAACAACTACTGTATCAGGTGAAAGGATTCGGCAGCCAGAAAAGTCTTGATAAACAGCGCGGAATGAACGATCAGGATGATCACGGATTGTTAGTTCGCATATCGTTCCATCTGCAAACTCTTATTATTGAAGGTACATATTAATAAATGAAAACCCGTATTGATATCAGGTAATTGTTTAGGAACATCATTAGTTGAATGATCTCCGCTTCCATTCTGTCCAACTGGAGTGCTTCCATTTGGAATATATCCATTTAGAATATCATTTGTATTGGGTTTTGTTTTACTTTGGGCATATCTAAAAAATAATAATAATACGAATATTTTTATATAAGAAGCTCGTTCGAACTTGTGCAGTCTGATGATTTGGACAAAAGTGGCAAATGCATAACGAATTCCGGCATAATCAGTAGCAGTTACTTCGACTCCGCGAATAGCGTCGATTGAAAGTGTGTAAGCTCCAGATGGCCGACCATCATCAAATATTCCACAAGTTACTTTTCCATCTAGAGGTGAGGAATCATGATCTGCTGTTCTGTGCCCACGATATTCAATATCGACTCCCGCAGATACCAACAGGGGTTTGCTCAATTCGATAATTTGCATCACTTGTCTCGGATCAGCATTTGAGCAATCATCAAAGTAAATTTTTAGCCTCAAGTTGAACATATTAGAGCAAATAAAAATTATATGTTTCCTCACTTTCCATCCTTCGGAAACTCGAAACTTTTGACAGAGTTTTCCTTGATTGAGATGAGTTTTGGTTGCGGCCAAAGCAAATCTGTCCAACTATCAATCCCGCCTTCCATATATTTTTCATATCGACTTCTTAAAAGAGAAAATACCATATTTTAAATACTAAAATATCACATACGAGTCGTTAAAAATTTGAGTGTTGAGAGTTTCTGTGCAGGAAAGTAGAGAAGCCCGATCGTCAACATCGTCCATAGAATGCTCTCGACGAACATCTCGTGCTACCCTATTAATTTTTAGGGTAAATAACATGTGTAAACAATGAAAAATACCTATCCATGCTCAAAATTGGTAAAATTTGAGGACTGTGCGTTTCAGCTATGGCAAATGCATCTTGATTCTAGAATTTTCATTAAAAAATATATATTAATTTTATTTTTACATACCTTTTTAGTTTTTTGGTAAGGATCTGCTCCGGCTGCAAGTAAAGCTTTGGTAATTTCTATATGTCCTCGTTTTACAGCCGTATGTAATGGAGTTTCTCCTTTGGCGTTTGGCAAATCAATCGTCGCCCCGTTCGTAATCAATGCTCTTAATAAATTATAATTTCAAAGAATTCCGCGATTTATGTATTACTGAATAACTTCAGGCGTTGAAAAATCGGAGGCCCAATTCAAGAGTGAGTTGGCCGATTGAGGAGTATCCAACGAATCAACGGGAACTCCAGCCCATAAAAGTTGGCATACTCGACTCACGCTGAAAAAAAATAAAAACTTTTTTCCTAAATGCATCATTCCGAAATTTAATATAAAATGGATCTAAATAGAAACTCGCGTCAATCGAATACTTTACACGAAAGGCGATGCAACTGGCCGTTGTTATTACAGGTTTTCATTTAGTTTTAACATTTTGCATTTCGTATTTAGGCTCAAATGACTACTGGTCCCGGCCGGATGACTTTCGCATTTTACCCACCACCACGAAGTGAAACAACTACAAGCGACGATGACTCACGAACAAATCAACAGCATAAATAAACTTTATTAAATGCTTACTTCGACGTAGTTATGGATTGAAGAGTTTCTCTGATGAACGCACTTCGAACAGAATCCGATTTACAGCACTGATAAGCAGTTTTTGTTTCATTATTTTGTACACACGCGTTAACTCCATTCGCTAGAAGAGCCGACACAATATCAGACGAATCTGGATTATTCACGATTATTTTCATTAGACATGTGCTCAAACCAATTTCAACTGCTTTATGAAGAAGAGTTCCTTCTGAACAGCATAGGGCATCAACTTGTTCATGGAAGTTCGGTTTGTTTTCTAAATAATGAAATTTTTGCGTTAAATATTTAAATATTTCTCACTCATTTGTGCCAAAATCGAGCATAACACATCGACGCGACCAGTATCGATGCACTGAAGAAGCATTGGAGTTACATCTTCCTTTTCCTCACCCATGCCGAGAAACTGCAAAAAATTCTTATGAATAGGAAAATGTTCAAATAAACACATAAAAGATTGAAAGCACTTAAATAATTTTCTCTAAAATCATCGTTATGCAAATGTGTACGAATGTTTCTCTCATATTACGAATGGAAGTCTTGTTTCTACAGAAAAAAATGCGATATTAGCCATTATAATACCGGATCCACGTCCACATGGCCGAAGTTTAATGGCCGAGATACCGTAATGTGCGGAGCGTCGTTGTAAAAATTTCAACGATTTTCCTATTCTTTGATGTTTATTTTCTCGTTTTATGATTTTTTGCTTGAATTCTGCGATATAATTTTCACCGAATAGCGTAATAAAATTATTTTAATTTTTAGCTTGTGCAGTCAAATAAAAATTCACTAAAACAAACAAGTTTTTAGTAAAATTAGGATCACCAAAAATGCGTATTTATTTTTTCGATTCTTTATAAGTTTTTTTTTTGTAAAAATCCTTGTTTATTACAGAAAAATGAGGGTGGTTTTACAGCGAGTAACAAAAGCTGCCGTTACAGTTGGCGATACAGTGGTATTTAAATTTTATTAATTGTTTTATTATCGTTATTTTAAGTAGGTAGGATCTATTGGACAAGGCGTTTGTGTACTTGTAGGGATACATAAAGACGATACGGAAGAAGACATGAATTATATTATCAGAAAAGTACTTAACATGAGGATTTTTCCTGCTTCGGAACAAAAACCTTGGGATAAATCTGTAATGGATTTAGATTTGGAAATCCTCTCTGTAAGTCAGTTCACGCTATACGGACAATTTAAGGTAAATAAAAACATTATTTTTTATATTAAACCGCAATCCCTTAAACTTTTAGGGAAACAAACTAGATTTTCACAACGCAATGAGCCCAGACGCGGCTTTTCAATTATATTCGAAGTTTTTGCAAAGAATGAAGGATGCTTATAAACCAGAAAAAATCAAAGATGGACAATTTGGAGCTATGATGAACGTTGATATTGTAAACGATGGACCAGTTACCGTGTCATTTGATAGTAAAGATAAAAGTTGTAAATAAATTCTAATTAAATGTTTTTATTAGTTCAATGGTTTCTTCATTTCCATTTCAATTTCTTAGTATATTTCATTGTTTTAATTTTCAACTTTTGTTTAGAATGTCGTTTGAGAAACTCCAAATGTCTCTTCACGAGGATATCGAAGGGGTCAACCGGTAATCTAAGCTTTCATTATTTTAATAATGTTATTTTTTAAAACAGCTACAACCCGGAAAATGTGAGTAGTCTTGCTGCCTGTGTCGAGGCTATGGTTCACGAAAATAAATATGACAAGGATATTGTTCTTACCATTCTTAAATTGTACCAGCTCAATCCTGACAAGTATGAAGCGAGACTACTTTTTTAAAATGAAACCTTTTTCAGATATGACGAAGCAATCGTTCGTCAAATTCTTCTGAAGACGTTAATGGTTCTTCCTTCAAGTGATTTTGCTTTGGCGAAATGCTTAATCGACACTAACAGGCTCGGATCTCAGGTTTACTAATAATTGACAATTCTTCGATTAAACATATATTATAGGAGCTTCGTCGAGTTTTCGATCTGGGTGCTGTTCTAGAGTCATGTGATTTTGCTGTATTTTGGCAATTGATGAAAGGAAAGTACAAGCCATCAGCCAACGCTAATGAATCCTTCAAAAATCCGCAAGAAATCCCAAAAATGGTAAAACCAATGGTTGGATTTGAAGATGCTGTCAAACATTGTAAATTTCGTTTTGGCATTGTCTCGTAAGCTAAAAATTTCTAGATGCTTGTCGTGTTATCAGCGTGACATTCCAAAATATTGAAAAATCTCTTCTCAGTCGACTTCTTGGTGATGCTAGTGGTATTTTTCCAATATTTTATTTAAAAAAAATATTTTTTTAAGATAGCGAAGTTGCTACTTTTGCTAAAAAATTCGGATGGGAACCAAAGGAGAACGGAAAGGTGTTTTTCGTAGCAAATCATGAAGCAACAATCAGAACAAGGAACATTGACGAAAAAATTCAATTTAGTCGTAGGTTTTTCCATTTTATTTATCAATTTATTTTTTTTCCAATTGGCGTAAAAGAATAAATTGGAAGTCTTACATTATTGAATTTAAAATTATCCAGTTAATCATTTAGACGTCGCTGATGTATTGACTAAAATGGAGAAGCCAAAGACCCGTCAGTAGTTTTGTTTTTACAACGCAAAGTTTGCATTCGATGGTCCCTTGTTTAAATTGTTTCAATCAACAATACATTCAATTATGTTTTTTAATGTAATATTATCGTTTATAAAAATAAAATTTTATTGTTAAATTATTCGAAACCCGTAGGGAAAATATCGTTGTCCAATAATTAATCAATTGTCCAAAGTCGTTCCAATAACCTTCAGCTGATCTGGAGCTCTAACGACCCACTCGGGCCAACCACCAAAGTAAATTTTTGCGTTATATCCGGATCTTGTCAATGCCCACCATATCATTGAAGATCGCAATGACGTCGAGCAGTAAACTATCTAAAAAAAATAGAAGTATTCGTTTGGCTGAAATCTTGGTTTGACAAACCACTGGTTTTCTCAGCGAAAGCGCATTATTATTGAAAAGACCTCGCAAATGGTCAGCATCTCTCCATTGTCCAACTGTCCAATCATATACCTAAATAAAGTTTCAACACTTCAATTTGACCTTATGTTTCTACCGCATCAATGGGAATATTACGTGCACCTTTAATATGTCCGTAAAGGGCTCCTTGAGCTACACCAAGAAACTCCTGTAATCCAATTATTTTGTGAAGCTCATCACCAAATCTTACGTCTTTAGTTTGAGCATCCACAACATCATATGTTTCGATTTCCGAATTCACAAGAACATCGTCGTATGTTATTATTATTGATTTATTCCATGATGCTAAAAAGTCTCCTGAAATAAAATAAACTCGCTAAAAACGAAAAAAAAATATTTGGAGTTCGATACCTTGTCTTGCTTTTAAAGGAGCACCGCGCTCAGTTTTGTATTGTGCACTACGCGCTTGCTGAGTTTTCCATCCAAGATATCCACCGGACAGAAGAGAAACCTTTTGATGCCCGAATAACTAAAATCATATTAAATTTTGATTAATTTAAACTAATGTTCACATAAACAGCATACTTTAAATATCCAAACTGCATAAGTGCTCCAGATCATTTGCCCTCTGTCATAGACGACAATATGACAATCATTATCAATGCCTTGAGAACGGGCAAAACTATAAATAGAACTAGGCTAGATTAAAAAATTCCAAAAATACCGTTGAAACTGTAAGGGATGAACTGGGACTCCGGCATGGCTCATATTTGAATAAAACACAAGACGAGCTGAATCAATGTGATCAGCTTCGAAATTTTCGCGACTCTTTTGTTCATCTCCGCTGGCTGCTTCCAAAATACAAATTTTCCTTTTCGTAATTATCAATGTTAAAAGATGATTTGAGCTAATCTCCATATCGGATCTTTTCAATATTAAGCTCTGTTCCATTGCTTGTCGAGGCTAAATGTTATAAAATAGTTTTGTACATGTTTTACATTTTAGAATTACTAATCCATATGATGATTTTTGAAAAGGATTCGCTGAAGCAAACACGAAAAAGCTTAGAATTGTTGCGATGATGAACACGGCGAGAAGAGTGATTGCCACCGATATGCAAATAATTTTCCACCGTTTTGCAGAAGCCTGTAAATAACATTCAATTCTGGAGTTTTCGAACCGAGAATATAGTCTATTTAATTAAAATTTTTTAGCAGTTGCGTTTTCGCAGTAACTCAGTAATTATTAGAGTGATTTTAAAATTCATAAATAGAAGTCATAAAATTAGGTCTGCATAAGTTTATTTAAAACAAAACCTGATGTTGCCTTTTGGGGAATATTTGCATTGGAGTCTGATGATATTGGAACATCATTCTCTTGACACAAATGACGAAGTGAATGATTTCGAAGTGGGAATAGTGTCGCCTCGTAATTCAAGAATATACTTGAACTTGTTTGAATTGTTTTTTAGGGTGGCGCAGAAATGAGGATTAACAAGTGAGAGGACACGAATTATCGTCATACTTTGAAAGCTTGATCTTTCGAAGATTGTTCGTAAAAGAAATATGATATTATTTAAAGCCTTTAGTTTTTATAAAATCGGTTTTTAATACATATGTATACTGAGGAAAAGTTTTTTAATCAACCACTTCCCATAATAATAAATTATGTTTGAATAGCAATTCCTTCAAAGACCTTTTTATGGTCATTTATTTTTTACCAAAATTGTCTCCATTATTTTAAAAATAATCATTTCTTTACGTAAAATTCAAATATGAGAAAAAAAGAAAAATATAAGCCGTAGTTAATGAGTTGCTTTATCTTACAGTACCGCTCAAAAGTCTATCAACCTTTGGTTTTTTGAGGATAACTTTTTTTAAAGATGCAGTATCGATCCAAAATTTTTCCCATTATTTTTTGGAGTGGTTTAACGTGTTTTGGCCAGCTGATTTGACACCTGCTTAATTTTAAAAAAAAAATTTTGAAAAAAAATAGAATTTTCGAAAAATACCGATTTTTTGGGGTTTTCAATAAACAGTTTTGGTTTAACAAAAAACAAAGTTTATCAACAAAAAACAGTAACAAACATAATTTAAAGCTCAATATCGAGTTGCAAAGCCCTTAGCTTCAATGACTGCTTGACATCTTCTCGACATGGAGTCGATCAAAGTGTCGATGGTCGACATGGGGATCTTATTCCATTCAGACTGCAGTTGAGCAAACTTCTCATTGCAATTTTTGGCTCTTTTGTTGGCACAACGTCTTTCCAACTCTTCCCATAGATGTTCAATTGGGTTTAAGTCAGGAGACTGACTCGGCCACTCGATGACGTTAACCCGACGGCTTGCGAACCAATCCTGAAATTCATTGTGATGCTGTTTACTTATCAATTTTCTCACCTTAACAAACAAAGAAGTGTGTTTTGGGTCATTGTCTTGTTGGAAAACACTTCCACGACCCATTCTCTTCAAGTGCGGAAGCATCTGATTCTGGAGAATGTCTTTGTAGACATTCTTGTCCATGATCCCATTCACGCGATGAAGCGGTCCAATACCATTTCCAGAGAATAAACCCCATACCATACACGAACCACCGCCATGCTTCACAGTGGGTAATTGATACTTAGGATCATACCTGGACCCAATTGGTCTACGAATCCACTGAATTCCATCACTTCCGAAAAGCAGAAACATGCTTTCGTCGGACCACAAAATCTTATCCCAGTCTTGTCTTGTCCAGTCGACGTGTTCCTTTGCCCACTTCACTCTGGCCATTCTATTCTTCTCAGAAATTAAAGGTTTTTTCACTGGACGTCTTCCCATAATCCCAGCAGCACAGAGACGACGTTTCACAGTCGAAACGAATGGTGGAGATGGAGAATTCACGAAAACTTCCCGTCTGATTGCAGGGGCAGGGAGTCTAGGATTGTTTCTGTAAGTCCGCAAAATATTTCTATCTTCACTACGATCAGTAATTCGTGGTCTCCCGGAGCGATGAGGCACAGAAAAATTTTTTTGAACTTCCCAGAAATTACAGAGTTTGGAAATTCATCCTTTCGTTCGATTGAACATTCCGGCAAGCGTTTTCAAAGTAAGTCCACTTTGACGACCAGCCACGATGGCTTTTTTCTCGTTATCCGTCAAGTCTTTGTTCCCAAAAGCTCTAGGCATTTCTGAAAACATGAATAAGAACATATGAACGGATAACTACTCTAGAAAAATTAAAAAAAATTAAAATTTAAAAAAAGTTGAAAAACGCAAAAAACCTGAAAGTGTGTAAAATCGCGTCATGGACTTTGCGGATATGTGTTTGTGTACCTTATGACATGAATTATGTTTTAAACCCCATTTCACATTATCTCTGAAAGATTCATGTTGATCGGTGCAGTACTCTTTGAGAAATAAAGAAAAAACCAAAGGTTGATAGACTTTTGAGCGGTACTGTATATCAATAAATCATCAAATATCTATCAAATGTTTGCCGCTAATGTTCCGCAGAAACGTCGTCTTTTTTTTCGTCAAAACGACTGGTCAAACTCGTAAAAGTACACGGCGAAAAGGCAATAAATCATTTTGTATCGTCATTGGTGGTTCTGTTACGACGAATAAACCGCGCGTATTAAAAAACTTGATTATGCTTATTGCATAACGAACATGAAGAGGTCTAGTATACATAGTGCGGTTTGTAGCTTACAGCTTTCGGATTTCTGATAGCAATATGCGTTGGCGTCATTGGTGGGGGTATTGGTGGAGGGGTGGCCATCATTGGCTGAACTTTCATGGCAGCCTGCAAAGAATAAAATTCAATACAATTTGCAACAGTATGTATATAAAATTTTCTAAAATTAAGATTGATTCTTTCAAATTATGGGTTTGATTTTGAATATATTAGGAGAAAACTTCTTACAATTCTCTGAGATCTTCTTGATTTTCCCATTTCATCATAATAGTAATCGGGATCTTCATATTCTTTCTGCTGCTCATCAACTGTATTGTAAACACCGCCATCGCGCTTTTCATAAATATCATGTCGAGATTGATAATCTTTGGGTTTTCCACCCACTTGCCATTTTTGCATGCTGAAAACCTAGTTCTTCAACATTAATAAATGATAATACGAAGTGCAGCATTTTCATCAATCAGAGAATTTTAAAAAATCAGAAAATTTATATAACAAGGATTGCTCAACAATTTCAAGAATTTTAAAAAAATTACATAATTTTCAAAAGGATCCAGGGAAACCATGCAAGCAAAACACGCAGTTTTTAATAAGATCCAGCTGAAGGTCTGCGAAAACTCTGAACAATTTTCCTGAGTTGAATCTTAGATTTTTGAAAGAATATTTTTAAAAAAATCTTTAATTTCAAACAGACATCGAATAGATCTTGAAAAGAAGGTACAGCATTACCGGGATATAACTGGGAAAATGAAACAATGAGAGGTAATCGAATGCAATTGTCTGTCCGACGGCCAACAAAATCAAAACCGAAAATAGGTTGAAATAAAAAATGCGGACATCCGAAAGAGACTTGGCGACGACATGCGCAAAATAGATAAAGACGAATAAGGAAAAGAAGGCGAATGAGAAAACGAAGAAGTGAATCAGCAACAAAAATCTAATCGTTTAGTTTCGGTGTGTTCCAAGGCCGTCGGCTTACCCCCACTGTCCACACGGTTTTCTGCAGGTTTATATAGCAATATTTATTATACTTACTATTATTATTATTAATAATCCAACGATGATACATATGAAATTGTACAGAAATAATATAACACGACGTTTTACAAATCGAAATCATTTGGTTTTTCTTTCTCATCGTCTAAATTCAATAAACTCCGTTTTTTGGGAACTCCTGACGATGCCAACGATGTCGTCCGTCTTCGACGAGTTGGTCTGGGGACATACTGAAAGCCAATCACTTAACTATCAATTAAAGCAATCAAAAAAAAGAACCGGGATTTTACCTAAAATCAAATCGGTGTAAAATTAGAATGTTTGTACTGTCGCGGCGAATTTTTGTACAATTTGTCAGGAAGTTAGGGCGGCGGGAAACTGCACTGTTTTCACCCTTTTTTACGCCTAGGTCGAACGACGCGCTCCCTGATTCGCACAAGCCCGCCGTATTCAAAAACCGCGATAAAGTTTCTCCAGTTTAATCAAACACAGTTTGTTTAACATTTATAAGGCCACCACTATAGATGGCTGTAACTTTCTTCACAGTCAAAATTCCAAACTTCCGATTTCATAATTAAATTCAGAACTTTTAATGATCAATGTATACCACTTTTCATATCAGCAGTCTGCAAAATTGGTCGATTGCTATTGAAAAAACTGAAAATTGGTCTTTTGCAACCGTTCCATTTATAATACCATCCCTAAGGAAGGTTTGAAAGTAGTAGGTCATTAAAAGTTCCAATTGTTGTCGAAGTAAAATTATAAATACCTCGAAACTATTATTACAACCGTCATCTTCATCAGAATCAGTTTCGATCCAGATTTCTTCGTTGATTGTTTTTTTCTTCTTCGAATCAATCACTACATCGCGCTGCGAATTTTTTCGCTTCTTGCTACAAGTTTCAGGGATCGGTCCTTCAGCTTCTTCAAATACCTCTTCCTTGATATTTTTCTTAAAATCCAAAAACATTTGACAATAATTTGAAAAAAAAAACATTATAAACCTCAATATCTAATGATCCTAATTTAACCCTTAACGCTCTGTCTTTGATCGTAATGGTTCGATTACAGATCGATTGTAATTTTTTCAGTGCTTCAACAGTCATCTTTTCACCAAATTCTTTGACTTTCTCAAAACATTGAATATTTAAAAAGATTAAAGCATTTATAAAACCTGTTGAGCTAACCCGATTAGGTCATTTATTTCAAGCAACTGTGGCATAGGTACATTCTCGAGACGGCAGGAGCTTGCAATACCCCAGAACACGTGAGAAAGTAATGACGACATTGGGTTGTTAATTGCCCTTTTTAACAATTTTCGACATAGCTCGGCTTCAACGAAAAATTCAGTATCATCAACGGTTGTTTCGTCTACCTGGTATTTTTAAATAAAGTATTAAAAACACTATCTTCACGCACCTCGATTTCAACAAAATGTACGTCACAAAAATGTGATAAAATAGTTGAAGTCATTTCTCTCATATTGACAATCTTATCGAAGTTTCTATCCGAATACTCATCAAGGCATTTTAAATAAGCACGTAATAGATGAACTCTTCAAAAGGTTTTTTCTGTCGGAAATTAAAATAATTTTGGTCAAATTCAATTTTAATTTTTTCTCGATTCTCATCAACAATATTTTTAAATGAATTTACGAATGAATACCTGCTGAATTTAGAAACTACGAAATTTCTGAGGAATCGCTTAAAAAACCTTTTCAATTTGTAATGTTTGAAGTTTTCATTGAACACTCTGAATAATGAATGGGCATAACTCTTTAGAGAATGGTCTTTAAACCGTACGTCAACAAGCAAAATGATAACATATTTGGCCAGAAAATCCGCTTACAATGAGATATAAGATTGAGAACATCGCGTGTGCACTGTATTAAAGATTCGCCAGTCTAAAATCAATATTTACTAATGAGTTACAAAAAAAACATACCACTTGTTTTACAATTTTTTCAATAAATTCTGATAACATTTCCGAACATTTATCAACATCATTATCATCGGTTTTGTACAATAATAATGCAATTTTTCCAAATGAATATTTTCGAATCAACTCAACAAACACATTGATTCCAGCAGCCTTAATGAAATAATAGTCAAATAAAATTAAATTTGAAAAACACACTTTTAAATAATCACTGACATTTGTCTCAATAATCATAATCACAAATGTCAGATATGGTGCATAACTCTGAACATCAACCACGCTTGCACTACCGATGAGTTCTATACCGTCCAATCTCACTTCGTCATCAAAATTACTTAATAACGTAGGAATCTAAAATAACATTTCATTAATTGCCTAATTTTTTTCCTGTAATTGACCAAAAATTTGAAAAGTGTGTTCATCAAAACTGATCTGCTTTTAACATCTTCATGCTGGCAAACTGCTAAGAGCATGGCAGTTGCTCGTCGGAGCATCGGAGTTAGAATCTTTCCAGACGCGACCGCATTTTCCGCATCTTCATCAACAGGTCTTCCGTCGTCGCCAGTAATCAATATAGCGTTTGCTGCATAGCATGTCCAATCACATAAGCTCTTAAAAACAAAATGTTCGACATTTTTTATTTGAACGTCTATGTTACACTTATTTCCATTTGATCTCCAAGATTATAATCCATTCTCATCGTCACCATTATTTTTGTGATTTCCGGGGAAAAAAGCATTTTTCCATCTTCGATTAAATTTTCAAGTAATGTGCAAGCAACTTTTCTGATAATTAGCGTTAAACAACTATTTCTTACAAAAGAGGTGTTTTGCACTTCGTCTTAAAAATTTTTTATGTTCGCATAGATTTTTTCTTTAGAAAATTTTCTATAGAATCGATATGAAAAAAATGGACATTTTTTAAAGACGTACTGCAAAATGATCTCCCTTATTAGAACATTTTCTTACTTATCAAATTCGTCATCATTTTCTTTTACCGCCAAATCAATCAAATGCAGACAATTTTCTAATATCACTTCCAACATTTCTCCATGTTGTTTCGCAAATGCAAAATTGCAGAAAAACTTAAGGCAAAACCTGAAAGTTTTTAATGAATAAATACTTAACATCGCCTAACGATACAGTTTGAGATGCTGTGAAAATTTCAAAACACCCGGTACGAGATATCTTAAAGCTTTGTCACGGACCGCTAAATTCGATATTGTTCTCTCAGAGGTCAGCCGAAATATGACATCAAGCACATTCCGGAGTAAAAACACCCGAATATACGTCTTTTTTATCCATGTCATGTCATCGTCAAATATATCCCTAAAAATGAAAATTAGTCATTTCCGGGCATATTATCGAGTTGGAGTTGGATTTTCTTAATTTTTGATTTTAACAAACCATTTCGTTTCAGGAAGAAGTTTAAACGATTTTCGAGTCATCAATCCTACTTCTTCGCATTGCGTCACACTCAAATCAAGCATATTAGTTAGAAAAGTTTCAAAATCTATAAGATTCGTCGCATGACTTGTATTGAACCGAATGTATCTCGTGATGGCGAATTTCAACTAAAAATACAAAATTATTTTGATATGAATAGGCCGAATTACCGCAATAGATGTCGCATGCGGATTCTCTATTGGATCGAGATATTCGAGAATCAAACTGGGGAATTGGAACAAAATTTTTTCGTCAGCTCGATCTTCACCCGGAATGATGAATTGATGGCCTATTTTAAAAAGTGATAATTGACTTATATTTTCTGACGCGTGAGTCATCCATGATTCAACAAGGTTTTGATGAATTGCGTCTTGCATTCGAACTGAAGAATTTAAACTAAAATTAAATATCGGGGATTGTGAGAAAAAGTCATACCACTGTCGCTGTTGGCAAGAATCTCGATGAAACGAAATCTCTGTTCCTGAGAAAAAGACAATAAATGAACACTCGAAGCCAATCGAACAACCAATTGATGTCGAATCTGAATTTTATTTTTAATTTAATCAAAATTTGTATAACCTTGTTTTCTGTACACCGTTCAATAAAATAGAATGCACTATCAATATCATGTGAATCAAGAAAATGGACATGCCGCACAGCCATAGATCGCACGTTTTCGTCAATGTCCGACATGCTTTTACAAATCACTGTAAAATACAGATATTTGAACAAAAAAATCGTTGAGATACATTTATTTGGGGTTGTTTGATTACAGTTGCTATCAATGAATTCGTAATTCGGATCCATCTGAGAAAGTGCAAATATAGAAGCAGCTCGTACTTTTGGACTCTAAAAGAAAATTCACAAAAGGCATAGACAAGGCAGACTTACTTTGTCCAAAACAGAAGATGACAACCATTTAAGCCATCGATTCTGAATTCCTTCGGGTAGAGTATTCGCTTTAACTGCATCCAAAACTTCGGTTGTGTCATCTGCGATAAGCCAAGCTTCGTCGGCGATTTCATTATCCACCTCGCGAACATTATTTGATTCGATTAGTATAAGACCGATTAACTGGTAAACTCGTTGACGAACATTTGCTTCAGAGTGGTAGAATATCTGGAATCACATTGGTTTAGACAATGCGGCATTAAAAAGTATTTTAAAGATATAATATTGTCGGCGTCGAATGACGGAATGTATATATACCTTGTCAATTAAACAGACAAGTTCGTTTAATAATAACGCGAAATTTTGCGCATTCGCAAACACGGCAAGTTTGGCAACGAACATCATTATAATCTTTTCGACTTCTTTACATTCCTCTTCTCTTTCCTCTTTTTCAAGTATCATCATTGTGATACCGCGAACAATAAGAGAAACGACAGGATTTGGCTCAATTTCTTTGAACATGGCTGACTAGAAATTTTGTTATATTTTTTGCATAAAAATAGTTAACAAACGCGATAAAGAATTTTGATCGCATACTCAAAATAAGTTCCAGCAGACGAGATGCCCCGTTTTAATAAAGTCTGCAATAGCTTTGCCATTTGAATGGTCAATTCTCCGATCGAAACATCTTCTAAAAATGAAAAATAAACGCATAATTATTGTACCAATATAATTTGATTACCTATCGTAATCAAACTATTAACATCAAACATTTCCTCTTCTTCTTCATTTTCGACATATCCAACTTCTTGTTTCACTTCTTTCACATTTGTATTATTGGTTGGATTATCAAAACTATCATCGCTATCCTAAATTCCGTTTTGTCAACGAAGAGACATAGACAAGTTAACCTATCTTCTATTATAAAATTTTTCAAATGATACTAATAAAGATAAACAGAACTTAAAATCAAAGCTCAAAAAATTAGTTTTTAAAATCTCCGATTTGTAATGAATTTCATTGAAAAAAAAATGAATAAAAAGCTATTCGAAAAAAAGAGAGGTATAACTGTTATTCATGGTTTCTTTTTTCGCACCAAGACTCGAAATTACGGTATGTTCGTTACATTTGGTAGAAAAAATTCGGTTTATATTGTGTACCGCAAAACTTTGGTTTTGGTATTTAATTTTGACGAACTTCTTACCATTATGATGGGATATTCGTAATCTGAAAGATTAACGAAATAATTGTAAATTAACTAAACCAGTATTGATTGAGATCTCAACTTCAATTAAATAAAACTCGAATTAGATTTTTGATATTTTATCTAAACAAAACAATTTTTAATCCATGAAAAATAATGAATAATAATTTACAGAATGCACAAAATTTATGAAATAGGTACACATTTTAACATCAGTACGATTCAATGCGGTATGAGTGTATTAACAACGAAAGGTAAGCGCAATATTCACAATTCTATCCAGTGTGTTGAACCTTGAGGAAATGTTTTTCCAGACGAGACAGTATTGGTTTTCCGTACTGGAATTGTCGGAGGTACGGAATATGCGGTTTAGTCACTTGCACAAGCTCGCGACGTTGCTCCGGCGTTACCTCTTCAAACATTTTTTGTACAACGTAATTGCCGAACTGATCTTTCATCATTAAGACAATGACAGGGAGATTTCTGAAAAATTCCAACAATTAAAAACAATTATTGTCAGTTTCGCGCGAATGCGGAAAATTTACGAAATGCCAAAAAAAACAGACCGTGGTCTTGGCGCAAAAATAAGTGTACATTTAAGGGATAAGTATAAGGATATGCTAAAGACGCACACCGCGCACCGAGATCTCTTTTTAAATTTTTTTGGCATTTACCCAATTTTTCGCAGTCGCGCGACGTTGACAATAATAACGCAAGTTTCCTACTCTTCTGTTATACGGCAAGCAGATTTCACGATCATGTTTTTATGTTGAACTGTTCCTTTTTGGAAACACTTCTCAATTACGTTTGACGAAAACTTTTGAATTGCATAATTATACAAGTTCTTGGAAATCTGGAACTTCTTTATATAAGCTAAACATAAGCAAAACTAATAAACCAACCTTATCTACAATTATCATTTTATCCATTTCCGAACCATGCACAACAACATGCTGAATAACGTAATTTCCGTATTGATCCACTACAATTTCTTCAAATCTTTCGTGGATTCTTTCAATAACATGTTTCGTTTGTTCGGGAATGCAGTGTTCCAACACTCTTTGGACAACTCGACATCCATACGTATGAACAGACATTTCAAAAACCTGTATTTCAAAAATCGTTATTGTCGATGTCAAACGACTGAATGCATGCGGTTTCGCACACCTTACAAGCACATAGCCAATAAAAAAAATATATAATTCTGTTCGGTATTTTGACGCCAACAATACGATCATTAAAAATAATTACCTTGTCTGGTTTAGACAAAAGTGCATCAACAATGAATTGAATATGATTAGGATGGACTTTCTCGACGGCTTTTTGAACCACGTGATTTCCGTTTTGATCTTCCATACATTCCAGAATCTGAACATTTACAAATCTTTACAAGAAATAAAATTATACATACTTGTCCACGAATTTCAGATAAAATATCGAGTTGCAGTTTTTCGTCAACTTTTTCTAGAGCTTTTTGAAGAACCCGACAGGCGTACATCTTCTTCGCATATCGTTGAATCTTCCCGCGAAGCGCAGACACCAATCCATACCAATGTCTTGGTTCCCCGTGTTCAAAAAATTTCTGGAATTTCACTGCAAAAAAAATTATTGCTAAAATTTACCTGAATGACATAATTGCCAAAAATGTCATCAACAAGCTCAACACAGTTTTCCAACACTTCGTCGAATATTTCATCCTTTTCTACTTGATCACTATGTTCAATTTGATGTTGAATGTACCTTATAATTATTATTTTTTCATTTAACAAATATACAAACATTGTCAAAGTACCTCGAACCAACTTGATCCTTGGCAAACGCTAACATATGTCCTCGTATATCCGAAAGCTTCAATGTTTTCATTTCGTTTGGATTTGATCTATATTTCATTAAAAGCGTACTTGTAACGCTAGGTTGCATATTATCTCTAAATAAAAATCATCTATCTTTTATTTGAAGGTAACTTACGAAAATGAATTTGGTAATATAGTTACAGTTGGTTGACGAACCGAACAGTTATTAATTATTTGTGAATTGAGAATTTGTGATGGTGGTGATCCAACAGGAAGAAATGATTGCTCTTGGTAAAAACATGGATTTTGAGAATAATGGGTTTGTAAAACTTCTTAAATAAAAATATGTATAGCAATTGCGCAAAATATTACCGGTTGAATTTATATTTGGCGCAACACATTGAAAATTTCGATATGTGACCTGATCCATATTTCCCCATCCATTATTTACAGGATTATTATTGACGTTAAAGCAAGACGGAGGTGTGCCGAAGGCGTGATATCCGTTTTGACCAATAACACGTCCTCCCTGATTTATAAAAGACGTAATCTGACAAATAAGAATATTGTAATAGCTTATTTGAATTTTTGTTACGTGGAACTCTGGAGTTTCCGGATATTTATCAATTCGCGGGCATGCAATGAGCCGATTACCAAGCGATGCCTATGATCATAATTTTTTAAATGAAATTTTAGTTTGCAAACCGGGGATCCACAAACGTTATCTACAATACGGATCGCACCAGCACTTCTACCAAGAGAATCAATAGGTGAAGCAAGTTGCTCAGATCCACGGGAGTTGCGAATAGAGATGGGTCTGCTCATCAATAATTACACCTGCAGTTAAGAAATTTCATCATAATTTTTAACAAAAGGAAGTAACTTTACTACAAACATAATGCAAAAACTCTAAAAATAACTCGAACTAAATCGAAAATGAAGGTTAAGTTTAGATATTTAAGAAATGGGCCTATTAATGAAATGTAATTTTTTTACAAAATATGTAAAAAAATTTACATTAAATATGCTTCAAAAAATGTGCATTTTTAAAGTTTTTTAATTCCATAAATAGGTCCATAACAGGGTTAAAGCACACACTTCGAAGAAGATAAAAATAGGAAGTCTGATAAAAATTCTAAAATTACCGTACCACATTTAAATCCGCTTTAAGACTCATTTTACATTATTTAAAAATCCCTTTAATTGTTATTAAAAAATCATTACATCATATTTAAGTTCGTCCAAGTTTTCAAATCTCGCTACCACCTATTAGTGTTGGAATGTTCTATAAAAATCTCCTCGTTTTAAATATTCTGAAAGCTGTGTACAGTTAAATTTATATATTTTTTTTGTTTATTTATTTTAATTAATTAATTAATTTATTTTAATTTATTTATTTACTTTAGAGATTTGGATATTTTAAAATTTTCAGTATATTTTAAAAATCACGTAACGTCAAACTCAATTGAATTCTTTTTGACAGTAGCTCATTATTTTTATTAACCATTTTACTTTCTGCTCGGACTTTCAAAGCTATGAATTCCGGCGACAATAAAGCAAATCAAGATGAGTAGGAACCTTTTTTCAAAATCCGTGCAACATTTCTTCTTTCTCGATTTCAGTTTTGTAGAAGAAAAATGTCAGCCAGCGAAAAGGAATAATCCAGCAAAACCCGATGTACAGCCCGAGAAAAGTCACACTCAATCATTGCAATCGCCGCTGCCAGTCGCGTCAACACCGACTTCTCAAAAAGACGAGCAAGTCTTTATATAAACTCCAAACACCGAGCTAATGTTTTAGTCTTGCCGAAGAAAAATGTGTATATGTCAAAAGAAAAAAGCTATCCGCTGAGGTGTCAAAAAAAAGTAAAGAAGAGTAAGATATTCTGAGTATTTCATGAAGTACTCAGTAATTTAGAACAATTGAAGAGAAACCACCAGAAAAAGCTCCTTCAATGCCATCAGTTGAAAATGTAATCGCGATTCACTTTACCATGTGTTACATCAAATTAATTAGGAAAAGCTTGTCGGAACACCTACAACTCCTTCCGATTCTGCCGGTAGTCTTGGCAACGAAGTCAATCCAGAAGTTCTTGAAGTTCGTCAATATTAAAATGAAATTTGTATTACTTCAATTTAGCTTGCCCCCGAAGACAAGACAGATTTCGAAGAAAAATCGGACAAGGTGGCATCGAAAGAAGACGATATCGAACAGTCTGATCGTAAAAAGAAGAAAAAGAAAAAAGCTCCTGTAAAAGATGAAAATAATGCTGTTGGTCAAGTTGTCGCAGATGATTTGTCCTGGGATGAAGTACTTTTTAATGTTTTCTAACTCCAGTTCAATTATTTTTAGAAGAAGAAAAAGAAGAAAAAAGAAGAAAGAGTGGACAAAAATAATGCGGTTGGTCAGATATTTGAAGGATCGATTGATGAGGAAGAAAGGGTTTTAAGACATTTTTAAGTGCTAAAAAAACAGTTATTTTGAAGAAAAAGCGAAAAAAGAAGAAAAAATCGAGACCTGCCAAAAGCGAATCGTTCCATACAGAAATTTCGGAAAATGATGAGAATAAGAAAAAAGTGAAACGGCAACGGTCGATTGCCGTAAAACCGAAAGATGCTGAAAAGAAGGAAGAGAAACCGGCGAAATTGGATAAAGATGCTAGTGCACGAAATTTATATACATCTAATACCAGAGGATCAAATCGCAAAAAAGTTGATGGAAGTGTGGTGTGAATTATATGTTGAAAATATTTGATAAATTAGAAATTAAAGAGAAAACCTGTTAAATCAATTACAAATCTCAAGGACCAAAGAAGGAAACAGGAATCATCGTTTCGAACTATTAAAAGAAAGGGAGCAGATAAACAAATTAAAAAATCGTTTTTTGCGAAAGGTTCATCGAAATTGGTATCGTCCCGTTTAAATCCATAACTCCTCAGATGGATTCTTCAAAAGTATTATAAACAAGGCGAAAACGACCATTGGCGTTTCATTGAAACTAAACAAATATGATGATACATTTATACCGTATGAATTAATTTTTAAATTTGTTTCGGATTTTTGATTATTTTCATTCCAACGTCCACAAATTAAACTTTAGGAATGCGGAAGTTGTCGATAAAATAGTTGATGATGTCCAAGCAGAATATGACGAAGATGTTGTTCCACCGGAAAAACCAGCAATTGAGAATAATGAGAACAATGGTCATTTATTCATTAAAGTTTTTGCGATTTGTTACAATTAATATTACCAATTTCAATTACTTAAAGGGTCGTCCATTTTGGTGTAATAAAGATGAAAAACCTCCGGCATCAAACAATTATGTCATGACGTTAGCTTTAAGAGACTTAGCCGAAGGAAAATGGACGCTTCTCAGCAAAACGAAGGATCCGTTAGTTGATTTTTTCTGATTTCTAAAGCTTAAACTATTCAGAAAAGACTTGGACCCCTTCAATACGATGGAAGCTATGCAAGGGCGAGATGCAGAATTCTTCAAGAAAGACAAACGGGTAATTCCTTCGATTTCAAAATTCGTGCGGGTTACATGAATAATTTTCAGATTTTGAGCAACACAGTCCGATCTCTTGTAACTATGTATGATATCAAAGCGAGAGCAAAAAGAGTAAATTTTCATCAAATCTAAAAAATGGGAATTTGGAATCGGTTCAGGGTTCTTTGAATTCGGAAAATTCGTTCAAAGAACTAGCAGTTAGCAATTCTGTTTCCCGTCCAAAAATTTCCTTCATACTCCCAACGAATGCAACGCAATACAACAAGTTATTGAGATGCGAAAAACTGTAATTGAAAACAAACGTTTAGAAAAAGGCGGACAGATCCAACTAACAAGATTGCATTTACACCAGGTCAAGCTCAAAAAACAAAGAAAAAGAAAACATCTACAAACTCAACTGTGGAACAACCCACAAAAAAGGTAATGATGAAAAAATGTCGATGCACCCTCTCCAAATGTGTTCATTAATGTTTATATTAAGCAATAGGGATTTGTTTACAATATTGAAATTTTTTTGACTATTTCGTTTAAAAAACATTTTAAATTTATTTATGTTGTTAAATAACCAATACTTCGATTTACAGTAAATTCCTACTTGCCCATACAATTTTAATATGGAAAGTCGAAATGCTCGTCGTATTGAAACAATAAAAAAAACAAAAAATGGAAACAATTTAAATAAAGACTTATTACCAAGGTTCCTCGCTCTTCTCTTCTGGAAAAATGTTAGTTCATCAATTATTTGTTTGCTATAAAAAACCTTCGTTAATTTTTGTTTCCGTAGATGGTTTGAACGATGATGAAGATCCAAATGCTTTTCCACTTCCTTCCCCAAAAGATCCGGTGAAAGACGCACCACCAAAACCGAACCCTTCTGAAAAATACAGCGTTATTTTGTTCATATTACCAAAACTTACTAGTTGCAGGGAATCCTTCGCTAGAAAAATTACCACTCTGTCTGGTTTTCATCCAACTTGGGATTTGATCTTCCTTATTTGAATCTTTCATAACCTTAACTTATATTGTTTCTAATGCAGTACAAGTTTTTAAATTACCTTGATTATTTCCGACATAAGCGATTTGTCGTCATCTCCAATAAAACTGTATGCAGTACCTGGACGAAGACGCCCAGTTCGCCCGACACGATGAATAAAAGTGTCGATTGCATCATTGCCGTCCGGAAGATCATAGTTTACGACTTGATCGAGATCCCTGATATCGAGACCTCTGTAAAATAGTAACTGAATACAAATTACAATTACTATTACTGCACTACCGGTTTCGCACAACTCGAGACAGGATTTTGCGCGTTTGCGAATTGCATTTTAGTGTACACGCATTTAATATTTAAGCAGGGCATAAATATACAAATTTGTATATCTACAGTGATTTTGCAAAATGAAATATCTCGCCACCGATCAGTCAATTGAAACCGACAATGCATATAGTTGAAATAAGCAAAAAGAAATTCAAATCCAAACTTAGAGAATTAATTACCTTGAACAAACATCAGTTCCTACGAGGACGTTGATTTTTCCGGATTTGAACTCTCGCAACGCTTCCTCGCGGGTGTTTTGAGGACGATCGCTGAACATTTAGTTAAATATTTTTCTTGGCTTTTGGCAAAAACCCATTGATGCTGCGGGCATTGATCCCTTGCTGAAGAAGAGCAGAAGCCAAGAAATCCGAACGCTTTTTCTGCTTCACAAAAATTAAAGTCTTATTTCTCGCCTTTCCTAAAAAAAAAATATGGAATGATATTAACGGCTCATTTTTACAAATAAAAAGGGTGTAACTTAATATGTGTAACACGTAGACAAGAAACAGCTAGCAGATTGCCAATCATTCTGTTTCAATGAAATTGATTGCCGAAGACGGCAACTGCCGGAATGTCTTTCAAGCAATGCAACATTACCAAAAATCTACTGCAACAACCTATCGATTTGCTGATTTTTTTGTAATTTATGGTATATTTTTCCCATTTAAATGCCAGTCTCCATTTCTAATTTTTTTTTCTTGTTTTGCTAAAATAAATGTATATTCCTTAAAATTGTTTATTTGTCCAGGAATAAAAGTATATTTTTGCGGAATGCTATAGAAATAAAATGTCGAAATCTGCAAATGTGCGTCATAACACCGAATTTGACACGACAATTTTCAGAACCTGCGTTAATGAATTATTTTAAAATGTTTGGTAAAAAAAATTGTACGGTTTTTTTTAATACTATATAGACAATTAGGATCGTTTTCTGAAATTATCAAAGTGTTCAAGTTCAGATCTTTTAGAACCCATTCTGAAGTAAGTGATTGTGCATAAAAATTTGGACCTTCCGGTGATGGTAGATTGTTACTAATGTTTAATTCCATTGCATGAAAAACCTTGATTTTGCCCCCTTTTTTTGGCTTTGGCAATGTAGTTTTATAGATGTTGGTTTTTTGTAACCACACTTCTGTATAAGGTTTCCTATAGTATTAGGACTTCAGCGTAATGGGAAATTCAGTGATTTTCTTATTTGGGGATGGTCCATAATATCAAGAGACCTGCATCTTGTCAAAAATTGATGGTATCAAAAAAAAAAAAATAAAAATTAGTGCTTATTTTATAAATAATTTTTGTTATATTTATACCGAAATTTCGGAGGTTCACTCGTTTTTTTTTGAGATGGTATTAAATAAAATTTCATTTAACATCACTCAGTGATTCGAACGAGGCGACTCATTTTGTTTTGGATTAAACAGCGAAACATTTTGGTAGAAGAAGATGAAAGATTCTATTTTCCGGGGCAACACGTCTAGGAATTGTTAAGAAGGTAATTGAACAGAATATTGTTGCGTTTGGATGGGTTGAGAGATTTGAAATATACGGCCTGCAATAAAATCTCTACCCCGGTTTTTTCTATACGAGACCCAAAAACTTTGAAAAAAAAAATGGAATTTTTGTATTTTTTTTAACATTTGCGTTTTCACGCCTTTTCACCATTTATTTATATTTTTTCTGATCTTTAAAGCATTGAGTGTTAATGAATCGAGATTAAAGGCTAAAAACGCAGTGCTGTTTGCGTGTAAAAGTCCTAGCCGTCAAAAATCATAATTTTTCGCATTCGTAAAATATCAAAAATACATTTTAAAAAACGAACCACGTGACTTCGAAAGAATATTTTCCAGCTTTTCATTTTTTTCGGCAATTCCATTCGCTTCTTCGAATACTAGATTCACACGTGGGTTTAAGCGCCCCTGGGCCAAAACAACACGCACAATTCTTAAAAAAAATCCTCATCTTTATTCTAAAAAATGAAGTTTACTTGTTTTGACCGGAGATTGGCTTCATAATATCCTCCGCAAAATTTTCAACCATCGGGGAAAATGTTGCCGAAAACAGTAACGTCTGACGTTGCTTGGCTGTCTGAAATAATTTGAATTTTTTAAATTACAGAATAAAAGTCAAACATTGACAAATTCTGGACAATTAAGAATAGTTGCCAAATGTGGTCCTGATCCTTTGTGAACGTCTTCTAGAAGACGGTCGGCTTCATCCAAAACGAAAAAGCGCAAATTTTCCAAACGGATCTGAAACGAATGTTGTTGCTATATTTTGATATACGTTGTTTCAGTTTACATCTCCTTTCGAAATGAAATCCATTATTCGTCCACATGTACCGATGAGAATGTCGCATCCTCGGGATATCTCCTCCAAGCTTTTGTACCGGCTCATTTCACCATATGACACGACAACATTGATTCCAGTTCCTGAAAAAAATACATTTGGGAGGTATTCTCAAACCAGTACGCAGGGATAATTCTGTGAATTCGTTTTGATAATTTTTAGAATCCTCCACCTGGACCTGAATTTTCAAAGCCTTCTCGGCGTAGAATTAACGTAGAATTTTCATGTTTTTTAAAAATATTTTAATTAAATTTCTCATCTCGATTCAATTACATCTTTTTACTTTTAAATGTCCCCCCTCCCTTTTTTTTTAAACGCCCACCATCCGAGA
This sequence comes from Caenorhabditis bovis, assembly GCA_902829315.1. Taxonomy (NCBI): domain Eukaryota; kingdom Metazoa; phylum Nematoda; class Chromadorea; order Rhabditida; family Rhabditidae; genus Caenorhabditis; species Caenorhabditis bovis. Next base: position 5,492,725 of record CADEPM010000001.1, on the reverse strand, counting down.
CTGTCCCTTTCATACTTGCGTCGTGGCGTGTCGATCTGTGATTTAGCAAGTATGCTCACTTTAAAATATTATAATTCCTGCGCAAAACCTCTCTTTAAAATTTCCGCGCAAACCCTTCCTTTAACATTTTAAAATCATAGTTTCCATTTGGAACAGTTTTGTCACATTGAAAAATTTGAAAATTTGTTTTCAGCGGGAAGAGCCGAATGAAAAATGTGAGAACCAGAGACAATATTTCACTGCTCTGTTTTTACCGTAATAAATACTAAATCTAATAATACAGTAACATTTTTTCATCGAAGACATTATATCCATCAAGTTTAGACCTTATGAACTCATTCCGAAAAAATCTCAATTTTTCTCGAGAATTTTTTCTCACTAGCATACACTTGATGCGAGATAATAAAAACTGCGGTACTACAGGCTTTGAAAAAATAAATGGCGAACTGATTAAGATAAAAAGAAAATTTTCAAAGAAAAAAACACAATATGTATAAAATTTCACATGTGGCGAAATAATGAATTCTTTCGTTTCGAATTTTCGTTTCTTTTTTTTTTTGTTAAATTTCTTATTTACTGTAAAGGACATTTTTGAATATTTCTTGCGGTTACACCACCCCCCCCCCCTCCTCTTTAATACATGTCGCATGTAAAATACCCTATAAATATTAAGTACCTCTGCTATAAATGCGGAATTGATTATAAATTTGTCGTGCGAGTTCTCGAACAGGTGCCAGAATAATGCAATATGGCATCAGATGTCTCGATTTCTGTGTACGTTCCTCATCCGGAATACTCATTAATTTGTGAACAATTGGTAAACCAAAAGCGGCAGTTTTACCGCCTCCAGTCTCGGCTTGTCCCATTAGGTCATAACCACGTAAGACCAACGGAATAACAGCTGCTTGAATTGGGCGCACTTTTGTATAATTAAGGGCCTCCACGTTTTTCAAGATTTTCTCGTTGAGACCTGAATTTTTCCACGACCTAAGGTAAAAGAAGTTTCTTTAGCATAAAATAAATAAAAGCATACGATAATTTCACATCATCATCGCAATTGATAACATTGAGCTTTTGATCTGAATCAACCTCAATGCCCTCCATGTCGTCCGTTACCTCCGCAATCATTTCTTCAACCGAGATTTGTTCTGGTTCCCAATCTCTCGGTGCTCTTTCTCGCTCTGAAATTAATGTTTTTTTTTTTAATTAATATAATACATACGCTCCATGAGTTGATCTCTTTGATTAGAAGGACTACTATCTTCAAATCCTCCAGAATTATAAAATTTTCTTGGTTCCAATTGGAAATCGCGGCGAGAGGTACCAAATCCTCTACCATCATCATGTTGTTCGAAACCATCTGATCTACCACCGCTACCAAATTCGTTATTAAATGATCCACCACGCGTCTGATTTTTATATGATGGTACATTGCCGATCTCATCACGAATCGAGTTATTTCTGTCGAAATTTGAAGCGCGTTCTCCTTTAAATCCGCGTGTATTTTCGTATCTATTTTTGTCATTATAGCGATCGTGATAATCATCGTTTCGTCCACGCAATTCTCGATTGTGTAATTCATTATACCGATCACTATTCATTGATTTGTGCTCTTGGTTCTGCATTAGTCCCCGATTTCTATCGCTTCCTCTCTCGTAATCGTTTCTCGATCGGAAATTATCACTATGTTCATAAGACATTTTCGCATTCCCCGGATTGTATCTTTCTCTTTCTTGAGAAAAACCATTACTTCCGCCAAAACTTCTTCCTTCGTTATTATCGAAACCATTATAATTTTGTTTATCGTTATATGGTTTTCCTTCGCGGTTATAATTTATTTCTTGGTGCTCGTCTCTTCGAATTCGTCCTCTTTCACGATTGTCATTGCCATAATGATAATGTTGAGCCCCTTAAAAAATAATAGCAAAGTAAGCGAAAAATAAATTTAGACGAGGGGGGGGTAACATTCGAAAGTATAAAATATCATTGCAATTAAATAAGTTAGATCGCGAAATACATTTTTCGGCAAATAAAATGCACTAGTCGGCAATTTGATTAAAAGTTTCAATTAGAAATTTTCCGCCTTCTTTGTGTGGAATTACTACCTAACCGACTTGATAGGTATTTGAGACAAAAGTATCTCGTACATGACTGACCTTTTGAATGCCCAATTTTTGATGTCTCAAGGAGAGATGAATAAAATGGAAAAATTTCCAGAAATATCGAAAATAAGCGAATTTGAAATACTTGCGGACTTGTGCATTTTATTTGCCAACAATAGGCATCTTGCCTATTTCGCAATTGGTTTTCTCTGGCGCCAAAATTTGAATAATAAACAACGCCCCCCCCCCTTAAATTAGTAGCCCGGCAATGGAATATTCGTGTTTTTTATTTTATTTTTATTAAATTTCTTATTGAGATTCATTGATACTTTTTCCTTTTCAAGGTTAACCCCTCCCCCTCCCAGAAAGATAAGCATAATTTTGATTTAGTTCATCTCAACTTTCCTCCATAATAAAATTCTGTTGTGAAGTAGAAGTGTCCGTGATTTTTACTTTGTTTTTCTATCAGAAATGAAATGCATTTGAAAAGGAAATTGATAGGTATTAAATGAAATGAGTTCAAAATTTCGTCTGTGTACTTACAAAAACGGAATAAAAACAACCCCCCTCGTTAAGTTTTTTTCTTCTTTTTCGAATTTCAACTTTTTCGGACGTCAAACGACTGAATGGAGGCGGGGCCTTCAAATTCGCAAAATCAGTGTAAATTTAAATGTTTCGTTGATTGAATATTAAATGTGCGTACGCTATAATGCAATGTACGCAGTCTCGCGTACTTCTCGCTGCCTCGAGACGCATTGGCGCATAGCCAATAATTTTTTAAATTTCGTCAAGTCGTTTGACTCCGATAATATATTCGATAAAAATAGTGGTACATAAAATATAGTGGTTCGCCTTTATTTTATTATTTTTAAATCAACTTATATATTTCACATCATACCAATTCTGCTGTACGAAGAATCATTTGCACGGTTCGAATCTCGTACGCGTCTATTGTCTCTTGAATAATCTTCATCGTAGTTTTCGTTTTTCGATTTATAATCTACAGGCAAACCACTTCTGTTCAAATCTGTAAAAATAAAATCTCGACATGTTCGGTAATATTTTATTATTACGCAGTGGCCCCTTTCGATCGTCAATATCCTCTCTTCCTTCTAAAATGAAACGATAATATGCATATTTTTGGAAAACGACAAATTTATCAGTCGTGGGAGCCATTTTTTTTAAAAGTTTTTCGCTTACTTGTCTTATTTTCTTCAGTATTTTTTAAATTTTAATTATTAGCAACTGAAGCAACCCATTTTGAAACTATTTCGTGAGATATTTTTGGCGTAAACTTTTCAGGAAAAAATTTTGTCGTCAAAAAATTGTTCGTTGCTGTTTTACTCTTTTTTGTGTTTTTACTGTATAGTTCTTCTCTTATTAAAAAATTATGCTCAACAAACTCAAATGAACGAAAATTATTATTTATATATCGAAAATTATTATTTACATAGTATTTATATTGTTCGATTATTTTAAAATCGAACGAGGTTAAAAATTCCAAGAAATGCCAAACTCATCAAGAAAAAATAAACCGTTTGCTTTCAGATCTTTTCGAAACGACCCAGATTTATTTATGTACGAATGATGCGCTGACGAAACGAAAACATCTCCGAAATAACTGTTTTTCCTTCAAATCTTATACAGGGTGGCCCATAAATATGGAAACACATTCAAAGAGATGTAACTTTTTAAAAAATGATCGAATCATCGAATCAACTTTAAAATTCACAAATAGTTTATTGAATAAGTTATAAACAAAAATACATCAACATTACTCGATTCGATTTTCTTTGTTCTTCATTACTTCCTTGAGTCTCTTGGGGAATGCCTTGACTGTGGCACTGAGATATTCTGGAGATAGTTTGGCCATTCCTCAACCAAACATTTCTTCAATGACTCCAAATTGGTATAGGGATGTGCCTGGACCTTCGATTAAAGCACACCTTAAACATAATAGTCGAGTGGACTCAAATCCGGCGACGACGCTGGTCATTCTGAACAAGAAATAAACCGGCAAAATTGGCGGCACACTGGGATTGGACGACTTCTGCTTTGTGAGCCGGTGCAGAGTCCTTTGGGAATGTCCAAACCTGGTTTCGAAAGTAGTTTGGGTCCGTGGAAGCACATGTTTCTTAGAATTTCTTCTAAGTAGTATTCCGGTTAATTTTGACTCCGAGATCCACAAGAACAAGCGAAAAAGAGCAGCTCGTCCGTAAACAGCGTCTTCAAATGTTCATTTTGGCGCGTGCCAGCAAGACGAGATTTGCACTTTTGCATTCGCGCCAGCTTGTACTTTTTAGTTAATATTGCCGCTTTTCATGTGTTAAGCTCCCTGTATCGTTTTACGGTTTTACAAACTGTTGATCGAGAGATTCCGAGAGCTTTTGCAATGCAACTGTCGCTCTTTCCTCACGCCGCCATTTGATAACGGTACCTCGGTGTTTTGAATTGGCTACCATTCCAGTAAAAATGACGCTAGGAACTAGAAAATTTGGGAAAAGGGTAATTAAAACATGCTGAAAAATAAAATAATAAAACTGGTGCGCGAAAATTGCGCCAGCATCTGCCAGAAGGTTTCAAACTTGTGTTTCCATAATTATGGGCAACCTCGTACAGTTTTTATTCATTATTTTTTTTAACAGAGCAAATAGTTTGCAAAATGGTTTCAAAGTGGGTTGCTCTTCTAAATATATAATTTAAATCAGTTGCTAATAATTTTAAATAAAATAAAATCACTGCGCGGATCATGGTAAGTCGCTCATGTACAAAAACGCATGACCTCACGACATCTTTATACATTTGTCGCTTTCCAACACTATATTGAAATTATATTTTTTTATTGTATAAATTGTAGCTTACGGTGATTTCTATAACTGATCTCATCATCGTCGGAGAAACGATTCTTTGTACGATGATGAGGAGAGCGATCGAGATGATGATCTACAAAAATACATATCATTGAACAGAGAAATACATGTCGTATAAGAAATAAAACGAAAACAGCGTACAAAGGGTTCTCTCTCTCTCTCTCTTAATTATTTATTATCGGGCATTTAGTTATTTTCCGCAGTCGCACGACGCCAGAAATATATATCGATAAATACGAATGAATTTTTCGAAAAAATGTTTTTCTTTAATTTTCTTTTTTAAAAATTTCTTTAACGCAATGCGCGTTAATCGAAATGTTTTGTACACACCTAAATACAGAGAAATTGGCGTGCTATAGGGTAATTTAAAGTTCAGATATACAGCACCGCAGAAAAAGATACGAAATAGTTATTTTTCATCATAACTTTTGAATGCGTAGTTAAAATACGAATTAAAATTTTTACTGGAAGTCAAAAACACAATTGTAAAATAAATTACGCTAATTCGCAAAAATACATTCTGGCAGACTTTTTTTGAAATCTGCAAAACTGAAAAAATCGATAAATTTTAGCTATTTTTATTTTTTTAATACTTTGCGATCATACATATTCATTATTTTAAAGGATGGTTCGACCAAAGGGTCTAAAAATTCATCTAAAGCTGATTGCATTACGATTAACATAGGTCGACAAATGGGGATGTCTATTTGCGGTCTGGCCAAACAATTCCCTACTAGTATTTCGACCATCTCGGTTTCAATTAATAACCAAAATCAACCGGAAGGCAACCAAAACATCTCTAGCAATTGATCGTGATATTATTAGGACGAGCAAAAAAATCCAAGGCTGGCAAGTAGATGGTTGGAACTGATATTATCACTCGTGTACGACCGTGAATAGGAAAAAGATTTCGTCGGATTATCAGCATCTGGCCTCATTCACAGGAAATACAATGAAAAACTAATAAACCTTCACTTAATATAAATTAATAATTTCAAAAGGTACTTTGTTTTCCGTGTCTCACACGCCGACGCAAAATTGCACAGATCGCCTGTTTTCGAAAAATTAATACATTTTTGATAAATAAAGGAGAATTTTTCTCGGTTGCGCAAAAGAAAAATTAGCGAAAACGTTATTAAAATACGCGAAAGAGTCGAAAATGTAAGTTCAATGACATTTTTTTCGATTTCTTGAATTATGTGCCCATTGTTGAAAAAAAAATGATATATTGAGAAGATTCCTTTGTTCCGATTACATATTGAAACACATTTTCATAAACAACGCACGATAGACATCTGAGCTACAAGATTCCCTTTTTCACATTTGAATACAATGAAGCGAAAATTAGAAACTGAGAAGTATTATGTAAATAGTCTACCAATGTCGGAATTTAGTAGCATTTACCATTAAAAACGCTATTGTTATTAAATTATCTAAAATTTCGGTAATTTTTCCCAATATCGAACGGCCTGCAAAAAAACTAACCAAAAATGATTTTTTGTTACCATTTAAAGTTTTTAAGTGCTGTCAGAAAATTGAGTTACACGCTGTGAGAAAACTTTTTTTTACTCAATTTTCGAAACTTAATGAACGTTTCTTTTTAAGATTTTACCAAAACGCAACGATTTACGTGAAACTTTAATGGACCTATTCATGCAATAAAAAATGTTTAAAAATGCACATTTTAAATGTTTTTTTTTTGTAAAAAAAAATCATTTAAAAAACGATACCATTGCTACGTCGATTATCTCGGCTCCTTCCTTCATCTGAAATAAGCGTTTTTCTCCACAACGAAGTATTTTTGTTTTTTTTTTTTCGATTTCTTATCTATTCAACGACATCTAATGTCCACGAGATATATATGATTATAAAATTACTTACGTGAAATTTGACCATCCGTTCGACCACCGAAAGACATCTCTGAAATAAAAATTTATATGTAAAAAACTTTAAAAAAACGCCAAGCCGAAAGAAAAAGCTAAAAATCCCGAGATAAATCAAAGTAGACACAAAAAAATTTAGAAAATCGTACTGTACAAACGGCAGACAATCGCGAGATTCGTTGAAATGGTGGTAAAAATTTTCCGTGTTTCAAAATTCAGCAGTTTGTCAAATACCGTTTCATATCTCTATTCGTCGCCGTTTCTACAGCACGATTTGCTGGGAATTTCTCTTAGACTCATTCACGCAACAAAAAATGCAAATAAAAACTATAAATCAAATCAGGTATGCAAAAAAACACATTTCTCAAGTAAATGAAAATCAATCGGATTTGAAAATAATTTCGTTTTCAATCGAAATCGAATTTAAATTTATGTTTCGAATTATTCCAAAATTTCAATCGAATACGATTTCAAAATTGGGAATGAGAAATAATTTTTTTTTTCAAAATTTGGAGTGAATGATGAATCAATCGATTTCGAAATTTTTGAATCGAATTTAAGCGTTTTCTTAATCGAATTTGAATTATTTTATAATCGAAACAGGTTAATTTATATTTATTTTTTCTTCGAATCCGATTGATTTTCATTTGCCTGAGTTATTTCCGTTTTTTTTGTGAAAATCATTTCACAGGTGCAACTGATTTTTCGAAGATTAAAAAACCATGCTAAGCAAAAACATAAGGCGCAGCGTATGGCAATGGCGCCGCATATATTTTCGATATTGAAGAGAAATGAGAGAAACAGAAGACCGCTTGTTTCTAAAACTAGCAAAGTTTCGCAATAAGACATATTTCAGCAAAATCATGAAATTTTAAAAACGCCACAAAATATACCAAAAATTTTGAAAAGAACTCTGGTAACTCAAAACCAATCGGATATTTGTAGGGTCCGATTGGTTATTTGTCGGACCCGATTCGAATTGAAATATTAAAACAAAACGGATTCGAATAATCACCAATCGGATCCAACAATTTCAAAATCTTATCCGTAGAACTAAAAATTGAATAAGGTTGATTCCGGAGCCGAATTTTGTCGAATCCAATTGGTTTTGAGTTTCCATAGAAGTTTTAATTACCCAAGTTTGAGATAATTAGCATTCCTCTGATGACAATCTTGTGACCGATACGTTCGATGTATTGTTCTAACCCTTGTGCATGAAATAAAACTGGGCAAATCAAGAAGGCAATTCGCACTAATACATTGTGACAACGAAGAAAAAACTAATGTCATCGCAAGATTGTATTTCGAATTATAAGTTGGAAAATATTGAAATAATTGACAAACTCGTGAAAAACGGGCATTTCTCGGATTTGTTCAAAACAGGCAGGTTGCACTGTTTCACTGTTGGAAATGAGCAGATTTTGAAGAAAAACACAAAAAACCGGCTAAAACAATTTTTTTTACAATCGGCATAGCCTTTTGAATTTTTATCGCGAAAAAATTACCATAAGCGAGAAAAACTATTCTCTTTTTCCTGAAATCGACATCGATTTGCTGAAAATCGAATAAAAAGCGTTTAATTTATCGAGAAAACAATTTTGAAATTCAGCATACGCCTGTTTACTATCGGAAAAAACACGCTGCGAAATAAACACGCCGTAAGTGTATGCATTGTCGATTTGGTGCCAATGTTCAGTGACTCATACTTTTTGACTGGACGAAATCGTTAACTTTATTAATCATTTTTTACTTTATTAATCATTTTTTACAAGATTTAAAGTTGTCTGTACAAAAAATATTTGTATTGAAAGTTTTTACAGATACGTTTATTAGAACAATACGTCTCAGTTTAGCGTTTATGAAATCACAGGAAGAAATCAGAAATTACGGAAGAACCTACAAGTGTCTGATTTTCAACCAGAGAAAACGAACAGCACAATAGGACTATGGCTCGAAAATACGAGAAAAAAACAAAGTTCGAGGAAAAATATACAAAATTGGGGCACATGAATTACGCTACTTAAAAAATTAATCTATAATAAGAAGAACAAATAATCAAGTCATTCATAACGAAGAAAAATGAAACACCGGTAATACGAATAGAGTAGTACGGCACTGTTCAAAAAATTCAAGTTTAAAAAAGACGAATCATATTATTCAACAACGAAAATATACGTACACGGAAGAAGTCCCAAATTATTACTATTTTTACATCGGCGGTTCAACTTTCGGTTTTTTCTGATTAGAACGTTGAAGTGTTGAGGTTACCTGAAGAATTTTTTATTAATCTATCTTATGAGTTATAACTTCATTTATTTTGAGTTTAACTGGAAACTACATTTTTTGTTTATTGCGGAAGATGGAAAACGGTACACAAAAAAACCACGGAAAGCGGATTTTCGCACAAAATTCATTAGAAACTTTTTTTCCGATACCGTTTAGTTTTCATTTTCCAGAATTAATAAAATATATTTAATTTTAATTTTTTATCGAGGACGAACGAATTTCTAACATAAGGCAAATTAAATAGAACATTTTTAAGTTTCTTGAGAGACACGTGTCGTTATAATATTTTAGATTTTTATCTATGAACATTAGAAAGTATTATAAGGTTTTTCGAACGTATTGACAAGAGATAATTTCGATCTGCTCGATCAGTTTTAGGAAATCTTCTAACAAGAGAGACTTTAAAAATATTTTTTTATCATCACAAAAAAAAACGAGCGCCTTACATAAATTTAGACCATCGCACTTTTTTGAGGCGATAATTCAAATTTGAATTTAATCAGTGAAAATTCGGATAGTGTATTATATTATATTCCCAGAATTTCTGGATAACCTGCAAAGCTAACTCACCGTAAGTCGGCGTCGTTTTTTTTTGAGAACGTATTACAATTATTTGATTTTCAAAGTATTTTGTTCATTTTCCTGAGATGTGAATGTTCCTTATACTTAAAAAATATTGAAATTGCAAAAAAAAATTCGCAGCCTTGATTTTTTTCAATTTCGCGCTAATTTTCAAAAAAATATCGATTTCAAACAAAAATCATATATGCATAAATACTTCAAAGATTATCGCATTAATATTTTAAAAGACAAACGCTTGATGAACAAATTTCCGAATTCATCAAAATCGCATTTTAAAAAACTGATAGCGCTTTGTATATAGAAAAAATTAATTTTCGTGGGTCAAATGTACCTTTGAATCAACACGAGGAATGTCAACGCCATTTTCTACCTTTTCCATCACATTCTCCCGAATGTCGTGTTCCAGTGGCTGATTGAATGCGGCGGCAGACGATGGCCCCTTTAACGAATACATATATTTAAAAAAAAGCGAAACTCAATAAAAAAAACCGATGGTAACACAGGGTATTCCACTTCTCCAGATTGCATCTTTTTGACGTCTTCTGTTAATTGAGCCACTTCGTTTTCTTTTTTCAACGTTCCAATAAGAGAAGCCATTTGAGATGTGGATAATTTCATATCAGTGTGTTTTTCAAGAAATTCAATAACCTTCAAGAATTTTGAATGTTTATTTAATTCATATTTATCATACCTCTAGAACAAGCTTACGATCCACAATTCCATCAGCGTCGTCGTCAATCGTTTTCAAAAGAGTTTCAATCCGTTCTTTTTGCTTCACACTTTCTTCGCCGCTTTCTTTAAGTCGGGAAAGTGAATCAATAACGTCCTGAATCTTCACTTCTTTTTTTCTGGAAAAAAATAACTTGTGAGTAAATACGTATCATTGTTGATTTTACTTCTTCAAATCTTCATCTCCTTCTACAGCTGGATCAGCAAGTTGTTCTTGTATCGTGCGCTTCTCGTTTTCTAGCTTCTGAACCAACGAATCAACATCCTCAATCATGGAATTCAATTTGTTTCGGAGCCTTTTAGCAATCATTGTCTCCGCAAACGCTCCATCCAATGCATGAATTTCAATAAGGTCCTAAATTTGAAAATAATGTTAAACGAAAAACTGGAATATATACCTCTGAATGTTCGATAACTTTCTCTTTCAATCCAATAATGTCGTGTTTTGCCTCATGCAAAGGACCACCGGTAATTAGTTCTTCAATCGAAGACAAATCTTTCGGATCAAGCTTGATTTCTTTTGTTTCTTCATTGCTAATATCAGCAACTGCAGCAGCGGCAGTAGCGACAATACCACTTGGAATCTCTTCCTGAAAAGTAGAAGATAATAATGCTTAAGTCTCGGATAAATGAAAATCAATCGAATTCGAAGAAAAGCGAAATATAAATTAATCTGATTTGATTCAAAAGTAATTCAAATTCGAATGAGAAAGTGTTCACATTCGATTTGAAAACTTGGTTTCGATTCAAAAATCTTCGAAATCGATTGATTTACTTCTCATTTTCAATTTTGAGATCGTATTCGATTTAAATTGTCGCATGCTTCGAAACATATTAATTTAAATTCGATTAAAAACGAATTTGTTTTCGAATAATATTTATTTTCATTTATCCAAATGTTTATAATTTTAATATCCTAATAAGAAATTTCAGTACATATCGTCGAAATCGATCAACTTCTACAACACATTTCAGTGAATTCAAAAAAGTGGAGAGGCTCCATAAACGCAAATTTGTAATTTTAAACAAGAAATACAAACCTTAAGAGTTTGTATAACTGCATCTTTCTTTTCAACATCGGCCATTTTCTGCTCTTGTTGCTCTTTCTTCGCCAATTCTGCTTGTTTCTCTTCTTCCAATCGTTTTGTGGTGTCTTCTTTGTCTTTCCGGATGGCATTTTCAATTGATTTGATAAGTTCTATCCTCGCCTTGTAATCAACTTTACCGCCTTCAATTTCGGTCAACTTTTGTCGAGTCGTCTCGGCGATTCCTATAAAAATATAAATATCGTCGTAATTGAAAGAAGAACAAAAATACCATCCGGCAAGTTTTGAATAATCGACTTCAGTCGGTCTGGGAACGAAACGTCTTCTGGTAGGTAGAGCGTTCTCGATAAAAGTAGAAGCGACGGTGGAACTTTATCATTAAGCGACAACTCCAACCATTGACTTAGTTGTTCTTTTAAACGAGCCTCGCTCAAACCAACAGCTCTCATTCCACGAGCGCGGCACGCCTGTTGCAAATCGATTGAGCTCAAGGCATCAACTCCTCCTTCAGAGGCAATTTGCTTATCATCTGCTTTCAATTCACGAATTTTCAAGTTTAATTGGAATCTAAGAATTTCTGGGCTTCCAAATGAGTTCAATCCCATTAAACGACAGAGCGATCTGAAAACATAAAACAGTATAGTATTGTTACAGAAATTATTTTGGAATGTCGTCCAATATTTTGAAGACACACATTTTTACCTTAATTGTCCCATACTCAAATTGTCAAGAGTAAGTTCATCTTCGAATAGTTTCGTGAACTTGAGGAGTTCTCCATTCGAAACATAACCACCTTCTCTTCTAGCCTAAAACCAACCAAACATGAAATCATAAACCCTTGATTATTGACTTTTTTGATGAATTGAGCAAATTCAAGAGATTTTGATTGTTGATTTGATTTTCGTTCAAGTCCAATTTCCTCAATTGTATCTTGCAAAAATTTAGCCATTTCTACACGCAATTTCACTTGTTTACGAGACTTTTCTTCCTGAAATTCAATTAATTTAAAACAATATATATATATATATATATATATATATATATATATATATATATATATATATATATATATATATATATATATATATATATATATATATATATATATATATATATATATATAATTGATATATCTGATTAGATCAAAGGTACTTATAATTTTTTAATCTTTGGTGGTTTGTGCCTTAAACCTATCTTTATGTATAGGCTCGTGAATCTAAATGACCTCTCTTGTTGAATTCGTAAGGCCTACAAAACAAACAAAAATAAGTATTACTTCTTTACTCGATTCCTGAAATGTGCTCGGAAGGAGGTTGGGGAACAACTTGATGAAAATCGGCAATGCCAGTTCCATGAATGGAACAATTATAAAAAATGAGAATGGAACAAGTCGGAAGAGATCGGAAACTGTCCGGACCAACTGTTGACGCTCACGACGAGTTAAAGTCGCTCCACGAAGCACTCTCCACAAGTATTTCGCACTGACACGAGTTTCCAAAGCCAATAAACGAAAACCGTGATAATAGTGCTTTAACTCATGAATAATTCGATCTTTCAAAGGCGGTTTGGTTTCGACCACGTTCGTTTGGGACTTCATCTGAAATATAACGTCAATTAAGCATAAATTAGTTAAATATTACAAGACTGAGCTTCTGAGCATCTTCGTCCTGCTTTTGGACTTCTTCCCGTAACATTTTCAAGGTGTGTTCAATTTTTGATTTGTCAGTGGCCGCATACCGCAAGCTAGTATTGATCATTCGCGATAATGTAAGTTGATTCTGCCATCTTGTTGCTCTGAATTTATTATTATATATTAGACCAGCTTGATTAATTCCTCCTACTTTGCATTTGCCACCAAATACCTTGATGCATACCGCCCAATGTGATACGACTTTGTTAGGTGACAAAGGCTCATCCCGTATTAAATATCGATCAACTTGCAGAAATTGTCGATATTAATTATTAAAAGATCTGAATATTCATTTAATTTAATGATACAAAGCAATTTAAGAGTTTAAAAACTAAACAATTCTAGAAAAAATAGTATGACGAAATCGAATTTCAAACGAGACTAATACACAAATCAAGTTTCAATTAAATAAAAATCAATTTTTTGATTCACAATAGTAATTTTGCGAGAACGAAATATTGCAAAAAGGGAAACAAAAAGAAAAAACGAAAAAAGCAAAAACAAAAATTATAATTTGGAGGTGGACGAGAATTTGGTGTCACTAAAAATGCGGCCAGCCGTAGTCGCACTTTTTAGTTTTGAAAATTCATTGTAAAAATACATCTCTTGAATAGGTTCATAATTTAAAAATGGAACTATATTTTAAAAAACAGACATTTCTGAAATGATATTGCAAACGGTAAATATTAAAGCGTGAAATATGATTAATTTACTTTCTATTAACAAAAATGTTCTCAGCAAATCGCGCCGTAGAAACGGCGGTGAATAGCGAGTTTCGGTGAAACGGCGGTGGAAAGTTGGAGGAACGAAAGTGTCTGTTTTCTTCACCGATCATCTGCCGCCGTTTTACTCGCTATTCACCGCCGTTTCTACGGCGCGATTTGCTGAGTTAGCTGTTTTGATATTGATGGTCGGCCACGTCTTTTCTTATAGAGATTATTTGGAATTGCCTCGTACATTGTTCATGTTTCAAGCCGAGTTAGATTGTTGGCTTGTTGGTAATAAGATTCAATCGTATTATTTTCATATAGAACACGGAGAAAGTGATGTGTAAGTTAAGCAAACCTTCTCGAAAATTTATTTCATATGGCTGCTGGTAACTCAAAACCAATCGGATCCGACAAAATTCGTCTCCGTAATCAACCTTATCCGATTAAAAATTTCACTGATAAGATTGTAAAATTGTCGGATCTGATTGGAAATTTGTTGGATCCGATTGGTGATTATTCGAATCCGTTGTTTTAATTTTTCAATTTAAATCGGATTCGACGGATTTTCGGGTAAGATTGTAAAATTGTCGGATCTGATTAGTTATTATTCTAATCCGTTTGGTTTTAATTTTTCAATCCGAATCGGATCGTACATTGTCCCGGTTGATTCCGAAGCCGAATTTTGTCGGTTCCGTTTGGTTTTCAGTTACCAGAGCATCTCCAAACATTTAGATTCTCTGATGATATAATTAGTAATCCTTATATTGGTTTCGGAGAATTTAAGAAAGTATTTGTTCGAATTAATGGAACTCAGAACGGTGATGGACTTTTCGATGTGAAAATTCATTAAAATTAGATTCGAAACGAAATAAATTCAGGACAATTATGAGCCTTTTGCTCGCATTACTCATAGCTGTACGAGTGATAGTTCTATTCGACAAGTTTTCATCTCGCTTCCACCACATAATGTCGATGTTCAGTTCGTTTTTCTTTAAATCAACTTCGAATTTTGCATTCAGAACGATATTTTATCCCTATTCGTGTAATATTTCCGATAACGGTTATATTTTTTCATTTACACCGGAAACAGTGAAAGAAATTGAAACTCGAAGAAGAAATGGATTGTGGCCATAGAATTTATTCATATTTTCTTACTCGCTCATTTTAGCTTAGATTTAATTTTAATTCTTCATTTCAAATGAATTTTTTTCCTAATTATTGTCCCGTTGTGTGAATACATTTTTAAACATTTATTTTAAAAGTATTTATAAAACAATTTTTTAAAGGATTCAACTCAGAAAAACTGAAAAAATGTTTTTGACACGATTCCTTGCTACTAGTAATCCAGCAGGTACCATCGCTGAAAAACTTTTTAAAGCGATTTTTTTTCAGGTCGAAGAGCTAGTGAACTTTTAATTGAACGCGTTGGCCAGCAAAAAAATATTATACTATTGCGGATGAATCGACGACGTCAGATGAATTCCTTAAACTCAACATTTATGGAAAAGGTATTTTTCAAAAATATATAAAGAATAAGCATTATCTTTTTCTGACCCTTTAATTTTCAGTTAGCTGATGAATTGAAAAATGCTGACCAAAATGAAACTGTAAACGCAATTATAATTACTGGACTTGATAGGTGCTTCAGCAGTTGAATTTGATCATTTTTTTCTGGTACAAATGTTATGTCATTTGTAGTTGGAGCCGATATTTCTGAGCTCTCTTCAAAATCATTTCATGAACTTGTACACGATGATGCACTTAAAGATTGGGATGTAATTCCAAATATTCGCAAACCAATTATAGCTGCTGTAAATGGGTAAACAATGTATTTATTTATTCTCCATTTCTCTCTTTTTTCCGAATGGCACTCGGTGGTGGCGCGGAATTGGCAATGATGTGTGATATTGTGTATTGCGGTGACGATGCCTTGTTCGGCCAGCCTGAAATTATCATTGGTACTATTCCGGGCGCCGGAGCAACCCAGCGCATGCCAAGAGTGGCTGGCAAATCATTTACCATGGAAACGATCCTCACCGGAAATCGATATAATGCTTTTGAAGCGAAACGTAACGGAATTGTGAGTAAGGTATTTTTCAAAAAAAAAAAACTTCATATAAACTGAATTAATATGAATATTTAGATATTTCCACGCGAAAATCTTGTTGAAGAAAGTATTAAGACGGCAGAGAGAATTGCACGACATTGTTCCATTTCGGTTCTAAAAACTAAGGTAGGATTTCTGGTTTCGATATTTTGTTCTTTACGTATTTCTTCTTTAGCAGGTCATAAAACGTGCTTACGAGATGCCACTTAGAGAAGCAGAAAGAATCGATGCTAAAGGTTTTCTAATGCAAATAAAGGCCGCAAATGTCGATGATTTTAATATTTAATTAAAAACAGAACTCTTGAATAATTCTAAACGTCATATATATATATATATATATATATATATATATATATATATATATTATGCATGTTTGATTTTGCACTCGTCAACTAACAGATTGTAATGTCTTCAGTGACTCGAATTTTCACCACGTGACCGCCGGGGATTCCCTCGGCACATCGCCCGAACAAAACTGGCCTGGAGGGTGTGAGAAGCAGAGCATTTCCATTTAAACTTCCTTTTATTTATTCGCACTATTTTTCAGTGTATTGACAAAACCAACATGCCGATTTGATGGTTGATCTTCCTTTTTTGGATTTTATTCAAGTTCTTGTTAAATAATCCGGATTACTCCAAAATATAATGCTTCGCATCATTTATATAATATGAGAGCTCAATATTAAATTATTTCGCAAAAACTGGTCTATATACTTTAGTTTGTGATTTTTTCTCTGTTTAAAAGATATCGTATCGTAATCACGATGACTCGAATTCAGTTTTTTTCAGTCCAGGATTTTTCGAAATTTGTTTCGTAATTGATTGACAAAAACCTGCAGTTCGAAAGTTTTCAATATCGTCGAAGGAAATAATTTCGTGGAAATTTGTTGCACAACTTTGTTATTTCAATTAGTTCCCAAAATGTATATATTTTGGACACTGTTCATTTCAAGGTCAATTCTTCTCTTTTTGAGACTTTTTACGTGCGAAACTATTCATTTTTCTCTATGTATTATACATTTTTCAGTCTCTCCTCTAATATTTATCACACCACTGCCTATGAGCCAAATGGTCACGTGGTATGTTCGAGACCTTCACTATTTTATAGTCACATGGCCAGAAATTTTATCGTTCGACACACGGCGTGATCTCGTTTCAGTTATTACGCCGTATATAACCTACACATCAAAAGGCAGACAATTTTCAAATTTAATAATTTATTTTTTTTGGCTGGTCGTTTTAATTAAATTTATGTTTAAATTTGTCATGAAAAAAAAATTGTTTGAATTTAGCGTGATAATTGCGTAGAGTCTATGTATAAAAAACTAAAAAAAATAAAGGACTTTTTCATGAAATAAAAAAATTAATGAAATTATTCATGAAATGTATTTTTACAAAAATGTAAAATTACATCAAAGTGCATTTTCGTAACCTCTTTTTTTCATAAATTTTGTAGAAAAAAATACATGTCGTGAATAAGCCCATGATCAATGAATGTTTTCTCGACAAACTCATCGGGAGGCCCCGGGCAAAATCAACTTAGTCATTTTTTATGCCAATGTTTCTTCAAAAATTTGTAATTTTTCGTTTACATCGCAAGAAAAACAATGTTTCGTCCGATGAGTTTGCCGAGATATTTACCCTCCATAAGTGTGTCAGAGAATTCGAACACTAGCGTATATGAAAATGCTTGCGCATTTTTGGTGTTTACCTCATTTTAATGCAACAATTGCTCATTTTAAGGGCAATTATGAGCAATTCTCAAGATTCATTAATTTAAATTAAACAACGTTCGATTTTCAATATCTAAACGATCATCATTACTTATTCTCATCTTTATTTTTTTCCGTTTTCGAAAAGGAAATATTTGTTAGTTGTTGGGAATCATATCTCTTTATTTTCAAGCATTCAAAACATTCAAAAAGTGCGTACACTCTCATAAATAAGAGTTCATGAGGAATATTGAAAATTTTTGTTTGTTTATGATCTGGGCAGCCTCCTATCTCGATGACGATATGAATGATAGTGGATGTCACTATCAACAGGTTTTCAACACTTGCAATATTGTTTGTAAAAACGAATAACTTAGTGGAAAAATAGTGGAAAATCATTGATTCGAATTCATTTGATAATGTGATCTTCTAGTTTCGGCCCAAACGGTCAAGAAATTATATTTATATATATGAATCCAGTTTCCTTAGAGTAGAATGCATGAATTGCATACACCGTTAATCCCTTCTCTCGTTGCGTACTTTGAACAGCTGAACGAATGTTGTTCATTGTTCTATGTTCTCATCATCTTTCCAAATCAAAAGTGTAGATAAGAAGTCCAAAAACGAAGAACGCTATTCATTTCAAAGTTCATCATTTGATCAATGAAAGTCTACTAAACATTTCTTATTCCAAGTTAATTCATCACTTTTACAAATTCTGGTTATATTACCATTTTCGCAAAAAGCGAACACCCATTGTATTTTTTTCGGTGCGATAATTCAAATTTAGATTTAGACAGTGTGAATTAGGATACCGGTTCTTGATTTTTTTGTGATTGTAATAATAAATCGGTAAATATGGATATTATTCGCACAAAACGGTTGAACGAATATCAAAAAATATTGGCTATGTGTCTCGAGGAAGAATGAAAATTTTATTTTTCAATAAAGATTTTCATTTATTCGAAACGAATTTAACAACATTTCAAAATATGTATTCCAGAAATTAGAAAGTTCGATTATTCAGCGCTAACTTGTCACACTAACTTGTTCCAAGTCACTTTTGCGTTGATGTCCTTATTTATTTTGGTCTGTCCATTCATTGACCGCCCGCTAGTTGTTGCCTATCGATTGAGGGTTTCTTTTTTCTATCTGCTCCTCATTTTTGCTACATTTTGGCTTGCAATATTTCGTTTTTTGCTATGTTTCGGTCACTGCAGAAAGTACTCTGCAGAAATGGGAGGAGTCGCGAGCATTATAAGAAAACACACATAAAGTGGCGCCACCTTCACATATATTTTGCGTCTGGCCAACAGCTGTTTCCTCTATCAGCTTCGCTTACTATAAAGTCGGTTGAAAGCAATTTCTATATTGTTCTAGAAATCCGCACATTTCTCATTTCCTGATGGGAAATTGCGATTGGATTTCATTGTGCATTTCGCAACATCCTATTATGAATTTTTAAATTCACCAAAAATTTGTATTTTTTTCTGATCTTTCCAAAAAATACTACGACATGTATAAACATGGAGAAAATTGTCGTCGCCCAGTAAATAATTTTCTCAACATTCGTGCATCGTAACTTCTGTGTTTTGTGGTTCGCAGACACACACGCGAGACATCGAGTAAATAGAAAAATGAAACGATAGATGGCATGTTTTTCTTCATTCATTGCCTCCTGACTACACTGAACCACGTTCGATCATGCAATCACCTTATTGTTACGATCGTTCGATGACCATAATTGGCGATTGACGATAATGTCTATCATGAATTAATCATTGCGCCATTTTTTCGCATTCGCTCGTCTCTTCTCGTCGTTCCCTCCATTAGTTTTTGTTGCTTTCTCTGTATCATTTTTGTTATTTTTCTTTGTTTCGTCAATTTAACGATTTTCAGGAAACGTTACGGTGTGGTAATAATCGCGCCATTATTGATGTGTCAAAAATGGACTACGCATATCGTATGCTAAGTAGTGTCAAGTATTTTTATAATACTATTAATCCTGCAACTTTATCCGGTTTGTTTTATTTTCAGTTAATTATGAAATTTAGTTTTGCTATTTTCCACCTTTCATATCAATAATCATAATTTTCTATATTTCTTTTTATCAACCTTATTTGGTTTTGAATTCCAGGCGCTATTGATGTTGTTGTTGTCGAACAGCCAAACGGCGAATACAAATCGACCCCATTCCATGTTCGTTTTGGAAAATACGGAGTTTTCAGTTACAATGACAAGGTATTCATCATATGAAAGCATAATTAAATTTACATTACACATTCAGTATGTTGATATCTCGGTAAACGGGTACGAACTCGATCTGAAAATGAAACTCGCTGATAGCGGCGTTGCTTTTTTCGTTGAAGAGACTGATGAGACGGTTTCACATAGTTCTGATGCATTAAATGTTTGATTTGTGTTCAGGTTCCCGATTATTTGCTGACCTCGCCACTTCCCGAAAAAGAGACAACGGCACACAGCAATTCAGATATCGATAAGACACTTGCCGACAAAACGCTCGCCGAAACTGTCCAAAAATTAGAACATCAATCGGCCGAATATGAACGCGAAAACGATAATCTTGAAGAGAAAAGCCGCTCATCGAGTCCCGACGGCGGGCAGGGAAAAGCGAGAGAGCCGAAACAAGAGTACGAAAACGCTTTTGTTTAGCAATATGTGCACATTTGAATTTCAGACAATCGTTGAGTCAGGTTCAAAGAAAACATACACTTCCGCTTCAAAGTTCGGTATTCAGTGATCGCCGTTACAGGTATTTGAAATATTTTTTATTCCAACACTTGCACTCTCTGCTTTTTTTAGATCTCTCCCCGATTTGACTGTTTTGGACGACGACGGATTGCAAGGTGAACACGATAAATACGAAAACAACCGAGCGAAGGAAAGTGAAGACGTGCCAAAAAATAAAAAGTACGATGGGTCAATTATTATGCTTTTTTTTCAAATTTATCATTATTTAAGACCTCGTCCTTTCCTTCATTCTCATTCGCAATGCTCAAACTTGGATAGAAAAATGGTAGGATTATTTTGATTTGATTTCATTAACAAATATTCGCTATTTCCACAGTTGTACCAGATATAATAAAAATCATTCATTTTAGGCTCACAAATCAAATGATGAGATAATTAATTCTCTTCGTCGCGAGACCCATGACTTTGATAGAAAATTTCCGTCACGCAAGAAGAGCCGTGTCACGTTCGTGACTCCGGTTCGCTCGAAGCCGATTGCCATAATGACAACCGAATACAACGATTCTGAATCAGAATTTGACTCGTCGGTTGCTTCATCTGTTAATTCTTCGCCATCTCCGTCCCTTGTTGATCAACGCGAGATTGATAGGATTGCAGATGGAGCACTCTCAGACTCAGAGATTGACAGGCAACGAGACAGAAATTCTACCCCCGAAGCTGTTTGTTTGAATTTTATTTTGTTGTATGTTCAATTTATCTCGTTCAGCATGATGTAACTGATTGGAAATGGGGAGAATTGCCAGAAACGCGCGAAACAAATAATAAGAGACAAGCGCCGAAATCACAAATTTGGAGTTGGAAGTTTTGGTCATCGCGATCGAATGAACACGGTGAACCGGCGTATGAGGAACAAGAGCAAGGAATTACTCTAGAGGAGCTTGAAAAAGCCACTTCTGATCCAATCAACATGGAGAAGTATTTAGGAAAACCACAGAGCGTGTGAGTATCGATTATATTTTTTATAGCCTTTTTTCTCATATTTAGAGCTTCCTTTGATAGCGGTCACGTTTCCAGAGGTGTTTCACAGCCGTCGTCGCCGGTTTCAACACATAATGACTACATTGGAGAGCCATCGTCAAGCACGGAAAAGACGCCAACAAAAGAATCGATGCAAATGAATGATTTTGAGGAAAAAGGACATCGCTGCAGAGCTTCCAGTGATTTGTAAGAATTCCTATCAATTCACGCTTATTTAAGAATGTATGTTTTTAGAGCTTTGAGCGAAGATGAACTTGAAGAAAAAATTCAAAATGGTCAAAAATATATGCAGTCGCTTCGTTTGTCATCAGATAAACTCAAATCTTTAAATTTGGTTCATGGTGCAAATGAATGCCGTTTCTCAATAACTACTAAATATCAGGTGCTTATCAATTGTGCTCGTTAGACATTGAACTTGTTTGTTTGAAATGCTAGGGAACTACGTGGTGTAGCTGCAACATATATTTGTACAAATGGTATGAACAACTTGTGATATCTGATATTGACGGAACTATAACCAAGAGTGATGTTCTTGGACATGTGATTCCAGCGATTGGGGGAACATGGGCGCATGCTGGTGTCGCCGAGCTGTACACTAGAATTAAAAACAATGGGTTGGAAATTCGAATAAATTATTTAATGAACTTCTTCGTTCAGGTATAAAATGGTATATCTCTCTTCCCGTGCGATCGGTCAAAGTCATACAACAAAGCAATACTTGAAAAGTGTTGCACAGGACTCAAAACAGTTGCCAGATGGGCCAGTGCTTTTGTCACCTACGAGTATTTTGACTGCGTTCCGAAGAGAAGTCATTGAAAGACGGCCAGAAGAGTTCAAAATTGCTGCTCTTGCGGATCTAAAACAACTGTTTCCCACGGGAAATCCATATTATGCTGGTTTCGGAAATCGTGAAACGGTATATAAAATTGTTGCGACTTTCCAAACAATTAAATGTTTTTTTTTTTCAGGACGTGGTGTCCTATCGTGCTGTAAAAGTTCCACCGGCGCGAATTTTGATTATTGATTCCAGTGGACGTGTGAAACGCGCGGATTCGGTTGGAATCATTAGCAGTTATAAGACAATGGCTAATGAGACTGTCGATTACTTATTTCCACCACTTTCGATTCAGTAATTATCTAAAATGGAATGAAAATAATTAATATTTCATTTAGTGTCCGAGATGACGTGAAAAAAACCGAAAGACTTGCATCCGCATGGAGCAAACCTCTCGAGCATAGGTAAACTCTAAGTTATTATTTATAATTAAATGAAAATCAATCGTATTGGAAGGTAAACGAAATATTAATTATTAACCTGATTTGATTTGAAAACTTGGTTTCGATTCAAAAATCATCGAAATCGTTTGATTTACTTCTCGTTTTCAATTTTGAGATCGTATTCGATTTAAATTCTCGTGTGATTCGAAACAGATTCATTTAAATTCGATTAAAAACGAATTTTTTTCGTATCCGATTGATTTATTTTCGAGAGTTATATCTAGTAAAATTCTTCATTCTCAATGTCATAATCATAATCGTTAAAATCAAATTTTAGTGATTTCACTCATTGGAAAGTTGCGACTGAGAAAGATGTGATTGATATTGATGATGAAGAGCTGAAGGCGTACGAAGAGAAACGAAAAATCTCAATGTTAACGGCGAAGAAGAAATGAAAACCGATCATTTCTTATTAGGAGTGCACTGATCTCTTGTTTATGTATTCTACATTCTGTTCAAAGGTGTTTAATGATTCCAAAAAATTACAGTTTCATGTCTAGTCAAAATGTTTGCGTTGACTGCATCAGTCGTCATTATTGTTGTTTTTGTTTTAATTTTTAACTTGATTGTTGACTGTTTTATTCAAATCTCAATAGTTTAGTGCATTTGCAGCTGTTTCAAATTTAGCGGTTTTAAAAGACATGTCTTCCTCACTTTTCCCTTCGGTGTCTCATTTTTTTGTCTTTTGCCTTTATCGTTGTACACATATATTTTAGTTGTGTACATAATATATTTGCACACCGTATTCATATTACGTTCATCGTTACTCGTTAGTAGATAAATTATGTTTGAAATTTATTCAATATTTATCGCTCAAATAAGGAAATGAAATGTTTGCAGAAATCACTAGACATTGTTTTTCTCCATTAAATTTGGACTTTACGGTGGATTTGTTGATTTCGAATGGAAGTGAGAAGTCATACAAGCTTTTTTTACTATCGAGAAGAACCACGATTCGTGTCGATGTTAACTTCAGTCGGATTCTGAAAAACAAAATGATTAAAATCAGAATTACAATATCCATCAACCTGTCGATTGTAGTAATTTTTGGAGTTACTCTTTCGAAAGAAATTCTAACTTCAAGGCGGTTTCCGTCAAAGCATCGGATACGAACTTCCTCGATTGTTTGAATACCGTACAACTTCAAATAAGACCATATATTTTGTTTTTTTAAGCTCTATAACAACCTCATGTGCTTCTTTTGAAATCTCCGAATTTTCACTTTTCTCTCTCTGTGTTGATGAAGGATTTTCCAACCTAGAAATCAGATCATTGATACCATTAAAAATAATCTCAAACAAACGTTGAATTGCCTTCTTCTGCAATTTCTTCGACAACTCTTTGCTCTGGTGATTTTTTTAGACGAAATGCTTCAATTTCCCCAACAACTGTACGGTTTTTGAGAGTTATCGACGCCATTGGGTCAAGATTAATGCAGTGCTGCATAAATATTACACGCACTTATTAAGTATAATATTTACTTACTTTTGTTCGAATCATATCGCAAAAAACTAATGCTAAAAATTGACGAAAAAATAAGGAATCTGGGCTACGAAGCCGTGAATCATAAAATGCCGAGTTAACGAGAACGTCGATCTGCAGTTTGAAAATTCTTCTTGTCTTCCAATGAATAAAATGTTACTTTGATAGCATTTTCGTCTTTTTTGTCTCGAATGCACTCAAGATCGCCAATGCAGATTGGAATTCGATAAGAATTGTCTCCTGAATCGAGCTTCGCCGCCAGCTCTTCCTGGAATATTTTTTTTTTCATTTTTCTCAATATCTAAAGTCTTTAGTTATTAAAGTATTTAGATACCTCGTTTAAATCGGTGATCGGTGGTGGAATCTGCTGACAGTGACATACATTCACAAAACATTTCCGTGATTCTTCTCCGCCAATGCTATCAATTTTAACCTGAATTTATCAAACAAATACAATTATTGAAATTCGAAAATTTCACATTTTTCCATTTGCAAACATATCCAGGAACAGGCTTAACAATCCAAGCTTCTTCTTGCTCTTGTTTTTCCATTTTGATTGTCATTTTCTTCAATTGTTTGTTTAATACATAGTAGAAACGGAAAATCAAATACAAAGTTGACGGTGTTCCACAATCAATTTTTAAAAATCAAATTTGGAAAGGAAAATTTATGGAAGATAATTATGAATACACGAATTATTTAGTTTAGGCACCCAAGACACCAAAAATTTAATTAGAAACGAAATAGATGTGTGAATAAATATTCTAGATTGGTTTCTACACATAAATGTTAGAAAATGGCAAGAAGAGCGAAGACCGAGTAGAGAAGTACGCACGGATAGGCGACGAGAAGTCTTTGATGGTCCATTGACAATGCAATCACAAAAAGCTTCGAAGATGCCGAGGAGCACCAAAATACAGCAAGCGCAGATATTAAATAACCAATAGTACCCTGAATCCGTCGTTTTTAATGAAATTATTACAATTTCGGAACTTTTCTTACCTTAAATGACAAAATAGCGGTTACAATACTAAGAAGAGCCATAGGTAAGAGACAATAACCAAGAACAGATGCTGTACAGGTAAACGAAATACTTTTTTCTGCGGCCATTAGATTCATCAGAGCGTACATTCCGACACATCCAAGTCCTCCAATACCGTAGATAAATCCGAATGACATTTTTCCATGAAGCAATAGTGCAGCTCCTAAATCAATATTGTAAATGTTTTCTGAACCATTCATTATCGAATACCAAAAATTAGACAGAAAACTAATGGACCAGCTAGATCTTGATCTTCAATTACTTCGGCGGTCGCTGTTCCAGTTGGATTAAGAACAGCGAAAGTTTTCTCTTTAATATGGGAAAAATTTATGCCAAGTTCTTCCAAAAGAGGAGGTTCGTTTTCGTAATCTTCTCCATCTGATTGCACAGCACCGATTCCACTGTTTGGCACAAACATTTGACCTCCATAATAATTGTAATTGTTGGATTGTGGTTGTTGAAATTGGGCCTGGTTCATCTGATAGTAATCATTTCCAGTAGCAGCTTAAAAATGGCAGAGTTCCGTAAATTAAGAATTTTGAATACCCGTATTTGTAGTTTGTTGTGGTTGAGAATAATCAAATTGCCCCCAACCCATATCTTGACCTTGTCCTTGGTTTTGATTAGAGTACCAGTTATCTTTAAAAAACATTGAATTCATATAAAAATAAAAACTTCTTACTTTGTTGCTGTCCATCATCCATCCAAACATTATTGGAAGCCATTTAATTTCTCCTAAATCAACTAATGACGTGTCAAATTCAAATATATCTAAAAGCATAAAAATACGCTTATTTATTTCGAATAAGATGTCTTTAAGCTTCAAAAATTTACGGCGATTTCAATTATCACAGTCGTTTTGGAGAATCTTAAAAACTGCAGGAATAAAAGAGAAATGTCGACGTTACAAAAATTCAAGTTTTTCAAATGCGCCAAGGTTTGAAGATTGACGCGATTATCGATTACGCAAAATCGTGTACTCCAGGAGGAAAATAATTTACTGTTAATTGTAGAATGTGTATTATTTTATAATTATTTTAATATTGAACATTTTGGTAAATATGAACGGCAACATGTTAAAAGCAATGGTGCAGCCTTTAAAACTTTCCTCAACTTTACGATTCCTGAGAACGACAAGGTTATTTCAAACTAGTTCTACTTGTAAGAGAATTTGGTCATTTACATAAATTTTACATTTTTTCAGGTAGTTTTGAGTTCCTTCCGCTGTCAAAAATTAACAAGGATGATTTGGGACACTCCATAATTTATCATAAAGTATTGCTAATTTAAAATAACGAACGAAGTATACTGTGTTTACAGGGAACCCTACCTCCGGGTTCTCCCAAAACCGCGCATGATATAGTTTCCACTGGTGTGAAAGCGGCAAAAGTGAATAGAAGTTGAATTCAAAAGAATTACATAGTAAAAGTATACAGATTCTCTCATTGTCATCGTCAGTAGCCGGAGTAATTATGGTTCCAATTCTTTCTAATTATTTGTGGGATGCCGCTGCCGAACGCCCAACAATGATGATGTTCGCAATAGGTAAGGCAAGACTTATCTTTTTAATGCCTATCTTATTATCTTTCCAGTGGCCAACACTTTCTTGGTGCTTTTATCGTTTACTCCATTGTTACTTCATTTCTTGGCGAAACGGTTTCCGCTTGATATTTTCTACAACAATGACACAAAGGTATTTGAAACATTATTTTATTACACGACGAAAGAAATTGTTAGACATTTACGACAATAAGCTACAACTTCCTGATGCGACGACAAGCGTTGAGGTTTAACGCAAATGAAGTTGTTGATGCCCAAGTTGCTCCCGAAATGAAAAAAGTTTGGATTCCTTTGGCAACCGCGTTCGTTGCCAAAAAGCCATTGTTAATCTCGCTAGACCGTAATCAGTACATTGATAAACTCGCATTCGACGAACTTACAAAAAATATTGATATTCCCCTTAACCATGATTAGGTCATTGAAATTTGTTGATTTTTTTTGTTTGAAGATTTATTAATGAAGTGTGTTTATTGTTTTAACAATTTCCCGTGCAAGGTTTTCTATTTGACTTTTCAAATCGTAGCCATTCTCGTTTCTCAAAATCACATCAAAGTTATAATTATCTAGAGCACATTCGGACGCAGCATCATCGATGCCTTCTTTAAAAATGAATCCTCTACTTTTCCGTTCAAATTCGTTACATTCAATGCGAACGGTTAGCGTCGAATAATTTTCCTTGAAAAAATTTATGTCTGTTGGTCTTCGGCAATCACTGATTATAACAATTTCAGCATTTGAAACAGTTTCAATGGCAGCTCTGAAATTTACGTCTGAACAAGTTTTATGATTTTCGATCAACCTGCAAAACGCTCCAGGATCTTTATTCCTTAATTCTTCTCCAAATGAGATCATATCTTTTCTGTACTTTTCCTTATAAGGCCCATCTGATATCAGTTCATCGTAATTCAAGCCTAAAGTGTGATATTAAATTTGGCAGCATACATGTACCAAACCATGAATTCGCGCAAACTCCTTTTTGAGACTGTACGATATTCCCATAATGCGGACAACATATCCATCACATTCTAGAGAATTTCGTAAAAGGATCGATACATAATCTTTCCCGGATTTTCTTTTCCCGGAAATTGCAACAATTAATCGAATCAGCTTCAATAATTTGAGTCGATTTTTTTGGAATGAGCAAGCAACATATTTGGATTACTTCATCCATGTTTTTTCTATCCGTGATTGAAGTCGAATTTTTATTTATTTATGTTTGCATTAAATATATAAAGACGAATACGGATAAAAAACAATCACAACTTGGCTTTCTAAAGAAAACAGTAACATATAAATAATTTATACATTCCATCTCTGACGAGCTCTGTGGTTAGGTGTGGAAGAATAATAGAAAGAACCCGGTTGAAATATTCGGAAACATACGAATGCATTTCAAGTAGTAGCAATCTATGCTCCGACGATGATATTGTTAATTGGGATATGGATGAGCTTGACGAAGAATCCGATGAATCCCATGATAGCAAAACCGATGGCAGTGGCAACAGCGATCTTTTGATATTCTGGAATAAAATTGATTAATTTTTTAATCAGCCAATTTTGAACGGACCCTTTCTATCCGGCTTTGTGCATCTCTTGACGAGACGGTACGAATCCTTAGAAAATTGTCTTGCTGGCTCGATCAAAGCTTGAAATTGATCCATGTCGAAGCTGAAAAAATAGCTTTGAATATATTAGGCAAGAGGGCGACAGAATTAAGAAGGAACATTTATGTAAGACTCAATCTGTTTCATTACATAGCAGAAAGAGAAGAAAATATAAGGAAACGTGAACCATCTGATAACATAGAAGAATATAAAGAGAAAATTCGGAGCGACAGCGTTTCGGTGGTTGTGGACTGGCGCACTAGTGATCGCGTGTTCACGGAGACGCAGAGTATCTACCGTAGACAAACTGCAAGTTTGATGCGCAGGCAAAATGGCGCGTATTCAAAAATCTTTAGTGTAAAATTAACACTTTAGTGTTTAAAAACGAAGAAAGATTAGATATTAAACAGTTATGTTAATTATTACAAACAATATTAGTTTTTTCTGCAAATAATGGTAAATTCAAACGATATTCTTTTAAAAAATTATTTTGGATATGGGATTATTAAAGTCAGCGACACATTCAACAATTAAAATATAAATCAACCTGATTCAATTGATAAAATATTCGAATGCTATTTTTAAAAAGTGGTTCGTTTCAAAAATCTTCACGAATAATTTATTTTTATTTTAAATTTAATATTTGTATTCGATTGAAATTATTCTATTCTTCAAAACTGATTGATTTTTATTTGCTATAGTCCTTCGAAATATAACCGCTAGGTAGCCGAATATTTAAAAACTTCCCAATTTTTAAAGAAAAACAAAGACTTCAACCGATTTGGTTTTATATATTCAACATTTTTTTCGTCATCAGGTTTATTCTACAGGAATAATGATACTAAACAGTCAAAGTTATGCAATTGTCGTGTCTCAATCGTCCAAATCCTCCTCGATTACCATATTTGTCAGTTTCTGCGTCTCGCCACATACTTCAATCCGGTTCCGGTGCTGCTAGCCAATCAAGACGAGGATTTCGAGGCGAATCGACGTTTATCTGGGCAATTCGCTATCTGGCCGATTCTGCCTTGAAACATCGCACTCGTCCATCTCTTTCATTATTATCCATATTACTATTATTCACCTTCGTCGAAAACAACAAGAAATTTGTATTTGGTGAGAAGACGGCGACGACGACGAACCAATTCTTACAACTGCTGGGTGTTTGGTTTCGCCTCGTTTCGTCTTGCCGCTTCTCCATCTTCATCACCATCGTTTCTTCTTCTTCTTATTCCAATTCTGCTGCTGCCATTGCATTCGCTCCGCGAAGAACAAAATATTCCAGTTTGTATTGTTTCAATTCACTATGTTATTCCGCCTTATTATATTGATTGTTTCAATCGGCTGGATCAATTGTGATCTTCCAACTGAACTCGATCCCTTCCTTGAGAAGCTTTTCGAGTTTGAAGAATGTACGTTGTATTGATAATACGCTTAGTTCAAGCCATTGTAGGTGAGGAGTTCATTTCGTCGGCCGATTATACGAATGTTGCCACTTCAAAATGTGATCCACACGTGTGTGATTTCCCTCGTCAACTATGTGCCAGACCTGCTTCCAAGTTCCAGGACAATGCAGCAAATACTTGTAGAAACATTCCTAATGAGGTATCAAATTATATCGAAGGAATATCAAATTCGAAATAGTTTGGAATCGAATTCAGCTCCTCAGAATTGCATTTTACGCAGATTTCTTAGTTTCTAAAAACCTCACAAGTTCATAATCATCTTGAAAATCATTTTTTTGTGATGTTGATTTTTGCAAATACTGTTCTCAATTTTTTTAATGTCTGCAAATTGTTACTTTTAGTTATTCTAGTTTACAGCGCGACATTTTGTTTCGTTTTTTTTCGAGATAAGATAGAATATTTTACATGAACCAACAAGGTCGTTCAACTTTTTAATAATACACTACAGGGTTGTTAAATTTCGGGGCCCGGCCGGCTTTTTTAAAAAAAATTTTCGGCCCGCGATTCGGCCCCCGACTCCGTTGTTTACGTCCGCACGGCCGAAGCGGGAATTCAAAAAAAAAAACCGAAAACCGGCCAGCCGGCTTTCGGCCCCGGCTTCAATTTACTAACCCTGATACACTATAATCATCGATGTCATTTTCCACTTTTCAAAAGTTGTATGTTTGAAAATTTAAATTTTAGTGTTTGACTGCAGCAAATGGAGGTGTTCCAGTGAGATCAGTACGACCAGCAACACCGAAACCATTTATGCCACTGGTGCCACCTGGTGGACAAGGAATGTTTAGTGGAGGTGGTCTTATGATTCCGCAACCACAACCTCAACCAATGATACCGGAAACTAGTTTAGGTGAGAGTTTGATTATACGTTTATTATTATAAATTATCAAATTTAAAATATAATAATTATTATTTATTTAAACGTGTTTGATAGTGCTACTAAGCAATTTTAAGCTTTCCAACTTTGAGACCAGTGTAACACCATAAATCCATCATTAGCCAAGTTTTTTGTTCACTTTCATTGCGTATTACTCATTTCGATGCTTTTCGAAGGTCAAAATGTGTTTATTTCGATGACTCATTCTTTTAAATGGTTTTAGCATTGTCATTGTCCGTTGTATTTTCAATAAAAAGGCAAAACGAGAATTTTGTGTAATGCTTCTCAATTGCCTTGTTTCTCAATTTCCCAATCGTCGAACAAAAATCAACAATTTTGAGATTTTAGTTGTGTCAAAACCGTCGAATCCAATGAGAATTTGCACAATGGACGCGCCGACGGGAAGATTTTGCGGATTTCGGCCAATGTACACCTACAATAAGGTGAGCATTCAAATTCTGCATACTTTTGGCTCGGGAGGTCGGGTCACAGTTCGTCTGATGCAAAGACAAACTTCCCATCTCGGAGGCGCCCTCAACTTACACCTTATCCACGGGCGAACATCTCCAAAATGCAAAATATGCTCCAAATTGTATATAATTAATTGAAATTGTTTATTAGTGTTGTAAATGCGTATGTGTGGAGATTATTTTGATTCAGGAAACATTCCAATGCGACGAATTTTGGTTTCCTGGATGCCGTACGTCTGAAACTAATGCAAATCTTTTCGACGATTATCAGGAATGCCAGAAGATTGCAGATATGTGCAAACGTAATTAAAATGCTCATTACAGGTTATGTCATAAAATTGTCTTTTTAAGCAAAACCCACAACTCGGCCACCACCACGCCCAACTCCGCAGCCTCCTCGGCCAACAAATCCTAGAACAGCTCCAAAACCAACGACACCGCCAACATCTCCAATCGTTGACGTGATTAGTAAATTTGGTGGAGGCGGAGCAGGAAACAATAAAGTAGGGCAAGGAGCTCTAGGAGCAATCGGAATGTTTACGGGTAGCGGTCTCGGTGAGACAGGACAAGGCCCACTGGGAAATTTCGTACCAAATCCTCAAGCAGGAAATGGAGCTGGAACAGGTGGAGCTGGAGCAAACGGGGAGGGACCAGATCTTGGACTATTCGGACTGATTCAACAAGGAATAATGGGAGCACAAGCGGCTGGAAAGGGTGGAAACGGAGGAAAAGAAGCAGCTTCAAAAGCAGCGGGACAAATTCTTCAGCAATTCACAGGATTTGACCTCGGAGGATTAGGAAACAATTTCGGAGGACTTTTCGGATAACATGATTTAAGCAGCAAATCGTCAACGTCGCAAGTTTTACAAATTGCTTTCGGGTTACATAATTTTTTTTCTTTATTTTTTTAATGATTGATCATATAGCGGGTAAATTCAAAATAATAAATTTGAAATATTCATGGTTTTTTTGTTTTTTGCAATTTGTGCACGCAACGCAACTTTCTGGAAGAGTGAGAATACCAATGCAGAGAGAGAAAAAATTAAAAATGAATGAATCCAGGATCTCTAAATATCTCCTCAAATTGAAACGGAGTGACGTCCCGAATTCGTGTTTTCTTTCAATTTCCGTATCAGTTCAACAGTTCATTGGTTCAAAACACGTGAAATGTCTGTATTCTCAAGGTTTACCTACTAATTTACAAAATCAATGATCATATTCGTCCAAGTCCAACTTTGATTTCGAAAAATCCTGCTGACATCGGCAGCGGATTCGACGAACAAGTATCTTGCGACTACTCTCAATCATCTATAAAAGATGCGTTTGCGACCCAGAGAGCAATCGAACAATGTTGAAGTGCCTTCTTCTGATCTTGGTTCTTTTTGTCGCAGCTTCGTCCCAATACGGTGATTTATAAAGATTTCATTCTATTCAATATAAATAATGATTTTCAGGTTATGGTTATCCGATGATGGGAATGGGATATCCAATGATGGGAGGGTATGGCATGGGCGGTTACGGTATGGGAATGCATCCAATGGGTAATTTAAACCATTTTTCATCAATAACAAACCAACTTGCAGGAATGATGGGAATGTATCGGCCAAGTCTTTTAGGAATGATGCTTGGCAAAAAATAAACGAAATGCTGTCATCAAATTTCGAAATATGGAAGAATTTTTTTGAATCATAAAGTATTTTTCTACTCAAAGTATTGAATTTCATTCCCTCCTATGATCCAACCAACTATTTCTGTCGAAATAAAACGAAAATACTTGTTACTCTATTTTACAACTTACAATGTCTTTGATTTGCAGGCTATCGTTTAAACTACATCCCGCGCAGTTTAGTTTCTTTTCCAAATTAGTATCGTCTGTTTTCCAAAAAATTGTTCGCATCATGCACGTCATTTCAAACACATTTCTCATTTGTTGAACTTTTTTTTAGTTTCAGCCATGTTTTTTTGGTCAGATAGCTTTTCTTATTTTTAATTCGTATTTATTTTCAACCTATTAAAAATCGGTGTTTTCCAAAAAATCAGATCGGATAAAAAAAAAACAAAACACAGGCTGGTTTTCACACGGATCATATTTGGCTCATTCATGTCGATCAGCTCGTCTTTTGATTTAACCAGAAAATCTAGGCGCCTCTCGAATATCCTAGTCCAGCTTTTCTACGTAATACCCAAATGATCACATAAATTTATCATCAAAGACTGCCGTATCCAACGCCACACAACTCCCCCCGCGATAGCGGCGACAAACGGCTGGTTCTTAAAAAATATTTTATTTTCAGTTCTCATTTTAAAGTATGTACACGTGAAATTATATGAATCAGTATGTATAAAATCCTTGCTTCGTCTTCCTTCCAAGTTTTCCTTCTGCCACCAATTTGTCCATTAATTCAATGGGTGCGAAGCGTGGATCATTAGGGAATGATTGACGGAAGACTAAAAAAACGGTTAAACCATTACTACAGACAATCAAGTTACTTTTCAATGTGCTTTGAAGAACATCCAATCCAACATAGTCGCACAACTCGATTGGTCCCATTGGATAAGAAGTTCCAAAACGCATGGCGGTATCAATGTCTTCTTTCGACGCGTCTCCACGTTCGAGCATACGAATTGAGTCCATCAAATAAGGGATCAATAAGCGATTGACAATAAATCCCGGAGTGTCCTTTGCAGCAACCGGGTGTTTTCCAATGTCTTTACAGAATTCGAAGAGTGTTTCTTTGGTATTCTCCGAGGTTTCATCGGTGCTCACCACCTAAAGCAAATAAATGTGTTTATTTAAATATTGGGTGAGAACCTCGACGAGTTTCATAACCGGAACAGGGCTGAAAAAGTGCAAGCCTGCAAAAGACGAAGGATCGTTGATCACCGGAGTCATTTGAGCCAATTTCAACGACGAAGTGTTCGTTATCAAGATGCAGCTCCTAAAAGAAATACAATGATTTCTGAATATGGTTAAATAATTTTTCTAAATTTTCATTTTTAAACATTATATATAATTTAAACTTGTCTGATTACTTTGGGCAAGATTTCTGAGCGATTTGGAAAACCTCCAATTTCAAATCGAGATTCTCGGCGACTGCTTCAATGCACATAGCTGCCTCTTCAACGGCGGAGCCAATCTGAAAATAGCTTTCTTTTGCAGTTTATTATATTGACGATAATTGACTCCCAAATATTTGACTTACATCAGTGAACATTTGAAGAAGTGAGATCTTCAAATCAACAATTTTCTCAATTGCCTCGTTCTAAAATTCAATAATTTAAATGTGATGTCACTTTTTTTTGAAAATGATTACATCGTTGGCGATTTCTGGATTCTTCTTAGCGACACCTCGCTTCAAACTCTTCTTAATTGTTTCGCGGGATTCGAGGAGTCTCTTCTCAGATCTACCATACAAGTTCACAGGATATCCGGATTGAATGCAAACCTGAAATACTTAGTAATGATGGCTCATAATCAGAAGATAATAAATTAACCTGTGCGATTCCAGTTCCCATCAATCCACCACCTAAGATTGCGACAAGAGGTTTTGAATTATTATTCTGAGCATTGATCATTTTCGAAATCGAATTTTCTCTAAACCAAAAATTGAATTTATGTTGTGTTTAATGCATAAAAATTCAAGAAGATTTGTAAAAAAAAAATGAAACTTGCTAAATCGAAATTTCTCATTAATCCTATAAGGATCCAACTAGGGAAATTTTGGAAATTAACTGTTCGTTGTGTCCCCCGTGATGCTTAAATACTAGAAGAGCGCATGTGAAAAGTATGTGAGCAAACGGATGGCAACTGATAACATATTCATGGGACATGATAAGGAATCAAGGCAAAACACGAATAAATAATGGTTCGATTCGATCAGGTCAGCAAAACCGGAAATATCCTCATCGCAAGTATTCCATAGAATATTCAACATCTCGAATTATTGATTTTGGTACCGTTAGTAAGTCGAGAAATCATTTCGTGATAAGACGAATTGCTCGCAAAGAACACTCAATTCTCTGTTACGGTAGACCACGCCCACAATGTTTATAGTATGGGGTGATCGAACGATTATGCATATGACATGTTGAACGGTTTTTGGAGTTGCAAGCGTTGACGATTTGTGCTCTTTGAGTGAGCAGAATAGTCGAGTAAACCGATTTGGCAATTTTTGTTTGAAATAATACGAGTGGCATGTTGAACGCAGCTATTTATGCACCAAAAATGAAAAGAAGAGCAACAAATGCAAAATGAAGAAAAAAGTGAAAACAATTATGACGGAATTCAGTCGTCTTCTTGTAGTCGACGATTTTCGAATACATATGTAGATAGGAAAGCGATATTATTTTATTCAACCAGTTAAGAGAGAGCACACATTGAAACTGGACTCTGTGAAGAAATTTTTCATCAACAATAATTTGTATACGATTTGCGTTTTCTTTTCGGATTTACGAAATATAATTGCATGATTACTCATTTGTGAGTTTCCTCGCAATTGTTCGATTGGCAAAGACAATCGGACAATTCGAATTTGGTGTTTTGGTCGTTTTCGATTTGATCTGGTACGAAATGCATGGCCAATTAGTAGTGGCTCGTGATTTTTGGCCCACAAAAAGTGGCTCGTACTTACTATATTCTTTGGCTCGCGAATTTTGGCTCGTGATTTTTGGCTTGACTGCCATTACCAAGAAAAATGACAATTGCCAATAATTTGTTTGAAATCGCTGGATGGAGGAACGTCTTCTTTTTGTCTTAATGGGGGAAAGGACTGTATGGGGGAAAAGTTGAAAAATTGTATTTTTTGAATGGGGGGGGGTAAGATTATTGCTAAGTCATTTTTTATTTCTGTAAGCGTAAAAATTACGAAATAGTTTTTTTTTTCTGGAATTTCACCAATTATGGATTTCAAAGAGAACAGTTAATGGATCGAAACTTATTTCGAATATCTTACAAAACAATAAAATTCGTAATTCGTGGAGTAAGCTTAGAATTGTATCAAGGCACTCAATAATCGGAATAATCGAAATAAGTTTCGATCCATTAACTGTTCTCTTTGAAATCCATAATTGGTGAAATTCCAGAAAAAAAAAACTATTTCGTAATTTTTACGCTTACAGAAATAAAAAATGACTTAGCAATAATCTTACCCCCCCCCATTCAAAAAATACAATTTTTCAACTTTTCCCCCATACAGTCCTTTCCCCCATTAAGACAAAAAGTAGACGTTCCTCCATCCAGCGATTTCAAACAAATTATTGGCAATTGTCATTTTTCTTGGTAATTGCAGCCAAAGATCACAAGTCAAAAATCACGAGCCAAAATTTGCGAGCCAAAGAATATAGTAAGTACGAGCCACTTTTTGTGAGCTAAAAATCACGAGCCAAGCCACTTTTCACGAGCCACTACTAATTGGCCAAAATGCATTAAGAACTACCGCACACATCAAACGAACAAGCAAAATATGTTCAATTTTGGCCAATATCAAAAATCGCGATCGCGTTTGACCGTTCAAATTTGTCGAATTCGCGCTTCTTTCACATTATTCTAAATTACTGAATTCATCGAAAAAATGTTCGTTTTCAAATTTGAATCTGCAATTAGCGTATTGTCGTTTCTAACGTTATTCACTTAATATTCGTAATTGTTTAATTCTACATACATTACAAAACAAATACAAATTATTATTGCACAAATTTGCGAACACATTCCTTATTTTCCATATTCAAGAAGAACATTCTGAAAACTCCAGTGCCGGTTGGCAACGGCTTCAAGAACACCCAACGACGTTCCTGAAGAGCTTGGAAAATGAAGTCGTGGAATATGGTTTCTCCCTTTGGCATGTACGCAGTATGCACCTTTAAATTATGAATGGAGTTTCGATTATTTGATATATGCGATATATATACCTTCATATTGAACTGACAAATGGAAATATCCATCTCATCGAATGGTCCGCCCTTATTCAGATAATCGATGAACTCGAATTCACCTCCTTCAATGTCAATCCAAGAAATATCAATCCTACGAAGTCCCAAAATGTTGTGTAGAAAATAAACAATATCGATTGTAGTGACATCTTGCCACAAATATCTTCTTGTCTTCTGATTCTGGTTTGGAAGAACTCGGAACCTTGTCATTCCGGCTTTACGTCCAATCGCGAACGGGAAGAATTTTCCAAAAGCCGAATAAAGCTGCATGTTCGGCTCAATCATTGGATCAGCTCCGTAAAATTTGGTGTTCGGAAGAGTCTAAACATGAATGAATTCAATGGTGGATAGAGATGAAACTACGTACCACATTCAATCTTTCCTCGGCCAGAGTATCATGACCAACTCCAAGGGTTACCATGCTATTCTCTTCCTTCTGAAAAACGACGACATTCAACGTGGATCCAGAAAATTCAAAAACTTACGCATTTTGGTAAAATTGTCCATTTCGTTTCGTGTTTGTTCAAGAATTTGTCAATATTCAAATTTGCAAACTCTGGAATATTATCGCATTTCTGAGTGTGCGTCACCCAATCAAGAATCATCTGAAACAGAATCAACGAATCAATTGTAGATGATATTTGTGCTAACCTGGTGTGGTTTTCCTCTCCATTGTTCAACAATCGGCTTGATACAGTCATGAAACGCATCGACGATCTGGGTGACATTGTTCACGATAACATCGCGATCTTTCGAAAGATCGCATTGCGGCAAGCTGTTGAGCTTCTCATAGCGAGGATCAAGCTTTTGCTTCTCATCCTAAATCACATTCTTTACAACTAACAAGCTTGCATAAGTATTTTATTGACACAGTTAGAGACTATCGAATAAACTCATTTCCAAATTCTGAATGAACCTTCCATATCTGTAGTAGTTTTAATGCATCTCGCCCTAGATCAAATCGAATATTATTTCATTAATTACCATGTGACTAAACTTTGAATCACGACAACTTTTCACTAAATTCGTCCGTCCTCAAAATACCTAAATATTACTGAATGTTCTTGAGAAACTTGATTAAATTAATTCGGCTAACAATTTAAATTTCGTAGAAATCTGAAAACTGACCTTATTAAAATCATAACCAAGTCCATCAAGTGACGATACTGGATCTTTATAGTACTTTTGCTTAATGACTTCGTCCGATTCTTTGTGCAATGCTCGTTCGACTTCCGACGTATATACTCGTTCCTTCTTTCCGTATGTATTTTGAGGCAATTGGAATGAAGACATCGGTTGTGGTGCATTTGAAGAAGACCATGTGAATAGCAGAGCAACTGTTAGAAGGGCGATGACGATTAGAAGGAATCGGTTATAATGCGGTTGGTTGTAATAATGAGCTGATATTAAAACAAAAATGTCGGAATAAAAATCAATTTATGAGCGAAACATTACCTTTTTTCTCAATTGGATATAAGAGACGAGCGTCTTCTAGATCCATGATCACAGGATGAATGGACAACCACGATCTTGCTTGAAATGGATCAAAAGAAGATAGCATCAAATTTGTGGGAGGCGGAACGAGATCGAAACGATTTCTCATCTTTGCTGGATGCTTCCGAACAAAACCTAGATTAGGATGTAATTTGAATTCAGAACAACCACATTTTATTGGATTTTCCAAAAATTAAAAAAAAAAACTCATCCGTCAGCAAAAACGTCATGAGAATTTTCAATAATTATTAAATAGTGGCAATTTGTTATAAAAAAAATAAATTCAAAACAAAAAGAACCGAGTGATACAACTGAAAAGAAGCAACCAAATGGAAGGGAAGAAAAAAAAAGAAAATGAATTGTAATGAAAGAGTTTGACACACAATCCACATCAAACGTGCATTGACCCGTTCTGATTACCTATAATGTTAGCTGATTATAATAGTTCGATGATTGGATCGATACTTCGTAAGATACAATGACAAATTTTTTTGAGAACTCTATCGTCGACACAAAACGAGGTGTTTCCATACCTAAATAATCGTTTTTCAAATGAATTCTTTATTACAAAATAGTACTTATTGTTGCGTTCAATTTCTGTATTTGTTGTCCACTCATTCTCAACCAAATTAAACGACATCGAACCTTCTAATAAAGCATTACTTGGTGGCTTCGCTTTAATTACTATTCGATATCTCAATAATTATTCTATAATTGCCGTTAATCAAGTAAAATTGGAGTTACTGTAAAGAAGCATGTTGAAGAGGAACATCCAAATCTTTGCTGTTATGAAATATACTGCCTGAAGGAAGGCGGACCGATGCATAATCGATAGAGTCCATTTCAATCGGCTGGCACATATAATAGTCCTAAATAAATGTGTATAGTATGTATATGTACGTAGTACCATCCATAAATATACGAACTGAGTCGATTTTGGTCATATCTCAGGTTTGCCTCATCCAATCAGTACCAAACTTTCAAAGATTTTAAAGAATGCAAGAAAAATTTTTCAACAAAAAATATCAAAACAAAAAAATCGAAAATAGTAAACAACAAAATTTTTAAATGTACAATTTCAAAGATCGTGAAGAAAAAAGTAAATTGGTTTATGATAAACGAAACGCTTTTAAAGTACAAATTTATACTTAATACTTTTTTGTCATACCATTTTCTGCAATTTCAACTTCGCATCTTATGGGTATTGTTTCGAGCTGAGTGCCTGCGCTGAATGCTTCGGATCGGAAAAATCCATCCGCGATCCAACTTAGACATTCCACATGGCAGAAGTTCTTGTTCAAAAATGTCCTTGTACATAAATCGATCCATAATTCCAGAGCCGAGACCGTCTCAATGGAATTCAAGTCAGTCACTCGACTTGAATCGCATTGAGCACTTTTCGGAAGACCTTGGAAGAAGTTTGAAAGACAAAAAGACCAGAAACTGTGCTGAAAAGTTCGAGAAACTAAATTAAGAATAGATTAAGATCCCAGCACTGACACTCACTAACTTGCTCGAGTAAATACCCATTAGATGCGAGGCTGAAATAAAAAAAGGAAAAGAAAATGGTATGACAAAAAAGTATTAAGTATAAACATTACTTTCAAAGTGTTTCGTTTATCAAAAACCAATATACTTTTTTCACGAGCTTTAAAATTATACATTAAAAAATTGTGTTGTTTGCTATTTTCGATTTTTTTGTTTTTGTATTTTTTGTTGAAAAAATTGCTTCATATTGTTTTTTTTATGCATACTATTTTTAAGTAGGCCTAAAAATCTCTGAAAATTTGCAACTAATTGGATGAGCCAAACCTGAGATATGATCAAAATGGACTCGGTTCGTATATTTATAGCTGGTACATAAGTATTGGATTTTGACGGCAAACTTTTTCGGTTTTCGCTTCAACTGGAGCATCCTCGACATATTCTTTTGGCACTTCAGCACTTTCCAACAACTCATTGATTAGTTTGACTAATTGTGTTGCGGCCGGCATCGCTTCTTTTTTTGGAATTTCGATTTCAGCAAAACACGGACAATAATCCGACGGAACACCGGCTTCATTGCATCCATTTCGTCGGGAGAATTCATCAAAATATGAATATGCTCTTTTCTTTTCAGTTTGCTTCATTTCCTTGGTTATTTTACCCTTAACACAATTCCTAGATTTGAGGTTTTCTTCAGAAGTCACAAACTCGTGCAATTTTCAAAAGACTCTCATACACATCGAATTGGGTGGTCATTTGCCTCGAGTTGATCTCTAATCGCTCAATGATCCACGGATATTTTTTGCGCAAATTTTGCGGGATTCGGATCGCATGAAACGGCAAACGAGACTCAAGACGACCGACAACCTGAACATGGCAACGCTTCGGATGAAAATCTGATTGGCGAACAAAAGAGTGCCAACCGTTTCGCGAATGCGATCTGTGCGATGTCCGTGATCAGAGAACACGATAACTATCGAATTCTGAAGCACATTCTCGTTGCGAACGAAAAAATCTTCGAAATCATCATCAATGGCGCCTACAAATTCAATTATAATCACAAATCACATCAAATTAATTGAAAGAATATTTTTTAAATTTTTTTAATATCAAAACACAATGATTAATTTTTGTTAACTAGTTATTTTCTCAAAGCGTATATCTGAAGTAGTAGCAAGAAATTAATTTCGATACGAAATACCACGTTTTGAGTTCATTTTTGTTCATTTATGGTTGTTTTAAAGCTATACGAAGAGGACGCACAAATTTTGGGTGCTATTGTTTTTTATCGTTTGAATTGCCGCTTTGGGATTCGCATTGAAAAACCCTTAAAGACGAATTTTGCATTTTTCAACTATCATGACGCAAATAGCATGTTTTTGTTAGAACAGAGCATATTTTTGTAAGAGAGAAGGAAGTTTGAAATAAAAATGACGGATGAGTCCATTTTGATTCTAATTTTTCAAATTCTTGGATAATCAGTTGAACAATTTTATGTATAATCCGTGTCAGCGAAACTTTTTTCTCATCTGATTCCAAAATTCCTTCAACGATTCCCAATTTGTAGTAAAAGAGTACCTATCGAATTAAGGAAATCATGGCTGATATCTTGTGTCCACCAAAATGCGAATTTGCGTTTATCGTCATATTTTTGCACAAAACTGAAAACACCGCATTTTTCGGGCTCAATT
The DNA here is from genome assembly GCA_902829315.1 of Caenorhabditis bovis. Taxonomy (NCBI): domain Eukaryota; kingdom Metazoa; phylum Nematoda; class Chromadorea; order Rhabditida; family Rhabditidae; genus Caenorhabditis; species Caenorhabditis bovis. The sequence goes on along the minus strand of CADEPM010000001.1, from coordinate 5,450,881 downwards.
CTCAAACTTTGCAAACTCTTCCAAATAGTCGAACATTATCTGATGAAATGGTTTTTTATCGTAACAATATGAAGAGGATCTGCGGGCAATTAGAGACCAAAATGCAGCAATCCAAAACGTCCTAAAATGAATAATCATCTCAATCACAATTACATTTCGAACCTCATGTAATGATTTGTCGGCTTTTTCAAAAATCCTTTCAATTTCTCCTTGTATGAGAATGTTCCAATATCTGGTCGATCCTCAGCAAAAAATGTCGCGTATCCTAAGATTTTCACAGTTTTTGATTTACTTCATTCCGAATAAACGGACCATTATCACTAAAGTTTTTCCAAATATATGGATATTTATCAAATGCGATATCCCAACTTTCTTCAATTTCAGCTGGAAATTCCTGTAGATTAGCGAATTATATTTAAAATATTATTTTTCTTTTTGAGTTTTGAGTCCTACCACAACACTGACAGCTCGTTTTCCCATTAAAATTGCATTCAAATTGCCATATGTGTTATCATGAATTTTGACGTGTCCATTCATTACCACAAATCCAGTGTCTTTCATGTGTTTAAATGTTTTCGGTAACTGAAAATAGCTGCAATTTTTTGAAACTCAATTGCAGCAAAAAATATAATATAATAATAAGTTCTAGTCTCTCAATATTTGAAAAAAATTACCTGCCGAATAAAATTACTTTTTGACATTGAATCAATTCCAATCATGATGACACTCGGAAAATTCTCACTCTCTTCAACAATTCTGTAAATCGTTTTTAAATAATTGTTAAATCAATTTCGGAACTCAACGGTTTTTTCGAAATCGTTTCATTTTTCCTTATTATTTGTGCATAATGATATTTGAAGACCGATTTTTTAATAATTCCTTTTGATTCGCAATTCACTTCAAAGAATTCATCATCAACAGGTATTGCGAAACCTTTCGAGAAATCTTGAAAAATTAAAGAATCTCGAAGAAATATCTTCTAAATGATAGAATTTACCAATAGGAATATTCTGTTTAAAATCAACATCTGAATCGGAGACTCCTTCGAATTTTTCGATTGGAGTTAATGTGCAAACAATATTTTTGATTTTAGATGGATTGAACTGAAATTATCGGAATTATTATCAAATAGACAAACTCAAAAATAACAAATAATGTGCCGTTCTCAAATTTTTCCACAATCTCGTCTTGTTTCGGTTGGCAGTCCAATCGATTAGGCTTGTTGTAATATGATAGAATCGAGGGATCCCATGGATTAAGCTGAGGAATATCACATGTTGCTTGACCTAATGACTCTAGTTTCTAAAAAATCAACAATTAATTATAATTTATAATAATGTACAGATATACCTTTAAGTAGAGGAAATGCGGATGTTGAGAATAATTGGCACTTTGTTTGAAGAAGACTTCATAAATAAATACGAAGAAAACAAAAAATGTGGCTATTTTTAAACAGTATTGTCGATATGCGGAATAACGCCTTTGGTTAAGTCGCCATTGCATCTGCAACAAATTTGTAGCGAAATGGCGTTTTCGAAGTGGCGACAACCCACGAAGGAAAATGTTCCTATAGAAACGAAACAAAACGTGTGGAAATGGAACAAAAATGAATACCTAAATAATTCCACGTTTTGAAAATCCAAAAAATAAAAACGTTTGGCCACTGAAAAGAATACCAATTTTTCTTTTTCTTATAAAATTATGTTAATCTTTTGAAATACCATCAAAATGATTGTTTAAAGTTAGCCCTCTCCTCTCAAAAAAAATCTCGATTTGAAATAAAAATGCTTATACGGTATTGTGTTGTTAAAATAGTATGAAACTAGAGAAAAAGTCAAAAAAGTTTCAATTGAGATGGATGTTTTTTTTTTGAGATTTTCTGAAATATATTGCGTTTTTACACATTTTTGCGCGTTCCCATTAATTTTGATTATCTTTTCAATCTCGAGTGTGTTATAAATCAAGACGAAATACCATAAAAGAATTTTGCGAGAAAATACAGTGCGTTGCAGAATTATAAGGCCACCCCCAAATTTGAGCGCCGCGCAATGATTTCGATATTTTGAGACCAACCAGTGTTAAAATCGTGTTCAGCATAAAAAATAACCTATATGTACCAATTTTTATGTTAGTATCTTCAAAAGTAACCGCGCAGTGGTCCAAAACCGTTTTTTCGAGCGGTGCAGAATTATAAAGCCACCCCCATAAAACAAGTTATAAAATCAAAAATAACGACAGTTTAATGTTTAGTGGCACCTCCATTCGAGGTAATTATGTCAGAAACACGGTCTGGTATAGATTTGAGAAGGTTTTAAACATATTGGGTCAATTTAGATTTGAATTTTTGCTCTAACGTCTTCCATTCGACTACGATTTCGGTTTTGAGCTCGCCAACTCTTCAAATTTGCTTCCTTGGCCATAGAGATGCCGTACTAATTCTCCCCAGACGTTCTTCATGGGACTCCAAAAAGGAGAACAGGCTGGCCAATCTAGAACGTCCACACTGTGAGACTGAAGCCAGTCCAAAGTAGACCGACTTACATGAATGACCGCATTGTCCTGTTGAAAAAGGACAATAATGACGTCGGAATGGAAAAAGATGGATCTCAAGAACATTCTGATAATCCGAAGAGTCCACCCTACCAATTCCAGAAATCCGGCCTACGAAAACGCTTCCCCCATAATATCACGCTGCTTTCTCTAAAATTGAGTTTTGAAAGCAGGAGGCGATTCTTTCGTAAATTGTGCCAGCAACTGTTATTGCCGTCTGGGCTATCCAAATTAAATTTTTTTCCATCGGAAAAAATAACCTGTTGAAATTTGAATGGCTATTATTCACAATATTCTCGAATGTAAGCACCTTGTTCCAATCCGTATTCATATTTTTGAATGCGAACTCAAGGCGTCGAATTTTATGGTCCTCTGTGAGTCGCGGGGCCGGCTCCTTTTTTTCTCTAGCAATGTTGGGGTTATCCTTGATGGTTCCCCAAACTGTCCACTTGCTTTTGTCGAAGTTTAGCTTCTTCTTGGTGTCATTTGTAGACTTCATACTGCTCGAAGCTGCTCGAATGCTTGCTCGATTAGCGAGATAGTCCAGTTTTCCTCTGCCGCCTGCCTTTTGCGACATGTTGACACGAGTTGGATCCTTCACAAAGATGTCTACGAATGTTTTCGGATCATTTAAATTTTTCGCAACCTTACGGCTCGACCATCCTGCCGTTTTGAATGCGGTAATCTGAGATTGCTCAGAAGCACTAAGACAGCGACCACGTGGCATTTCAAAATGATTCAAAAAGTGAAAAATAAGGACCACTGTAGGTCCTCAAAGCCACACAACAATTTTTATGCACACTGGTCCCGCCAAAGTTTCAAAAAAATGCGAAAAAGTCCGTTTTATGGGGGTGGCTTTATAATTCTGCACCGCTCGAAAAAACGGTTTTGGACCACTGCGCGGTTACTTTTGAAGATACTAACATAAAAATAGGTACATATAGGTTATTTTTCATGCTGAACACGATTTTCACACTGGTTGGTCTCAAAATATCGAAACCATTGCGCGGCGCTCAAATTTGGGGGTGGCCTTATAATTCTGCAACGCACTGTACTAAAAAATACATCTAGTTTGCATTTCAAGCGTTTTTCATGTTTCTTAGAAATTTTCGAGCTTGGATGGTATATACATATATTAATCAACATAGATAGATAGAACATTTGAATATCGAAAACGTAATATCCTGATAGGGGGTCTGACAAACTCGCATGTGGTCGAAATATCGGTATTTGCCGAGTAAATGTAACAATAAAAAGGAAAAGCATATATTGCATTTCGCTTAAAGAAATGATTCACAAGCAATGAAATACAAAGAATAGTCGGCACACTCAAAAAAGGTTATGACCATATCAGGCACACGTCATAAAATCCTTTTATTTGAACATGACAATCTTTCAAAAAGATAAGAATGTTTATGAGGAACAAAAAGAAACAATGAGAAACAGATAATAATTGGCAACATTTATATGTTTGACATGATGCACTTTTTCGAGATTGTCTCCCTCAGATGGTCTAATAAAAGTTAGGAAATTAAAACGATCCGACAAATGAATATTTCCAGACGCCAACCCATGTCAATTTTGGTTTGGCATTCATCCAATATTTGAATTTGTTCTCGCCAACATAAAAATAGTTTAAAAACGCGATTGTTTTCATTTCACAATTACAAAAATTTATAAAAATTTGCAAGACTTATCATCTACTTTTCCATGCACTTTTAAATTATCAGTAGGATGTTCATGAAGGCAATTCATCAAAAATTTTGTCGAGAAAATGCCGAGCACGCGACGAAATTGCAAACTACTAAACGCGACCATTTGGCTATATTTGACCGCCTGAATTTATCATTTTCCATTCGTCTCACTCGTTTTCCAAATTCCATTCCGAAGTTTCTTAAAAATAATATTTTTGTTCTTAATTTTGTTATTATCCTATACTCGAAATTCGACAACTCCTATTTCAGTTTGATTTTCTATTGAACTGGTCTTGCACGGATTAACTACTTGTTTTGCACTATACATACAGTTTATTACTATTATTAAAATTGAAACTATTTAGAAATTCGAAAAAATGACAATACCGCGGATGTGTTTAACTAAAAAAAAACCAAAAATCAGTAAATCTACAGTAATTTCGAGAAATTTGCGATTTGAAATTTTCGCTGGACGAGGGTGTGTGGCCATCGGAATTTCTGGCAACTCGATAATTTTCAGAAATTACATGCCGCGCAGCTCTGTTTTGAATTCGACCATATACTTCAAGTTAACATTTTTTAAATTCAAATATTATCGTCGGAAAAACGAGTCACCCGAGTATTAGTGGACCAACGCACTGTTTCGTGGAGGCGGTTCAAATTTCGCTTTAAACAGTGTGAATTCGGGTACCGAACTACGAATGACCTGCGAATCAAACTAACCGAAATCGGCGCAAGGCGCTCATTTATTGTTTCTTGAATTTTGAATTTTCTGCATAAAAACAAGTTTTGCAAACATTCTAGATAATAAATATGTATCTTGCATACACATTTTTCATCATTTGTGCCCATTTTTGAAAATGGCGATAAAAATGAGAAATTCGAAAGTGTGTATTTAAATAAGAGAATACATATTCTTCGAAGTTTTCGGCCATCCAGAATTTAGGGTTTTCGTATTCACGGTTTTCTGTTTTCATAACAACAATTTCAAATGCACTGTTCGTCGTATTCGTCGATCAGTCAACAACACGAGCTTGGTGCTGCCAAAAATCAGAGGCGTTTCGCGAATACCTCTCGTCTGTGCTGCATATTCCCAATTGAAGATTGGTCCGATGAATCGAAGTAGACCGGCCCGTCTAATTTGAGTGTGTTTTGCTTCTGTTCTCATCGGATAGGAGCAGTGCGCAAGATATTCCGAGAAGTCTGGGGACATTGCAAGTTCGATGTGTGAAATTTGATTTGATCATTCTCGTTCGATTATATCTCGACGCCGAAATTTTAATTGAATTTTAATTCTTTAAGAGAAGCATTCACCTGTCTTGATTATGCACTTTTTGACCCGTTTTAAACATTTACTTTTCCAATGGTTTTCAAATCTTATTCGATTTGCTCTCAGATTCTGTATAGTTAATTAAATTTATTTATTCATGAATAATTTACCGTCTCATTTAAATACCAAATCGACTAAATTCTCGGAATTCTTAAAAGGAAAATTGTGTCTCAAAAAGAAAAACGATATAAATTGCACGTAGGTTTTTTGACATAATTATTCGACGGTTTCATTGAAAATATTGTATTAACCTCTTCACTTTTGAACTTATTTTTGTCGGATAAAAGAAATTTCTGAATAATTCACTGATAATTAATTCTAAGCCAACAATATTTTAATATGTTGCACTTTTTGGCAGACAAAATAATAATACGAATAATCAATAAAGTTAATCCAATGAAATCCTTATATACTGGGTAATCCGTCGCTTGTTCAGTGTTTCCAATTTGAGCCTGCAATATGTGTTTTCGTTCGTTGATCGCTCAACCCACAACGAAAAAAATAATAATAGTTGGTGTCTTAATTTTTGTGTTTGTTTGAAAACAAATTGTTTCGTCCCTGCAAATTTCGACTTTTACAACGATAATTGAATATTCCAAAAAGGGGCGAGCAAGGTAACAATTTGAGAAAGTACAAAAACATAATTTCAGTTTTAATTTCAAATTTAGATTAGTTGAATGATTAATAGAGATATAAAATAAGGTTATTTCAAGTTCATGAGCTCAAAAAATTTTTGTAATTGATTGAATACCACACAAAAACATTGATGACTAAACTAAATTAACCCGAATGAACTAATAATTTTCGAACAGATCAAGTTGAAAATAACGAGCATGTTTAAATTGAGGTTTTGCCAAATTTAAAACAGTATTTGACAAATGGTTTTACAAATTTGTATATGAGAAACCACCGAATTCCATCTTTAAAAAATATTTTGTGTTTTCAATGTTTTTCTATTTGGCAATCATGCATTCATTTGAAAAATAAACGAGACAAATAAATCGAGTTGAGGCTTTTTTCCTCATCTTCCAATAAATGTCCCAATGCTGTTTTTACTCATTCGGTTCATTTTCGGACCAAACGAAAGGATTCGCAAATAATTCATCGCCCTTCGACTTGTATTCATTTTATTTATTTTATTTTTATACTCGCATTCGATTTGCTTCCTCGTTATTTAATGGACATGAACATTTTGACATTGACATCGCTTCAAACTGCTTTTTTTGCAAATGTTGAATTCTTGAAATCGAGAAAAATTGACCAATCTCAAATATCAGAATCCTCCATTTATTAGAAGAATGTAGTGGGTGCAATCACTCGGAATACACCACAGAGTGACACCATCCGCGTATGCAACCACCCTCATCGGAAACCTATTAATATATCATTAAAAAGTGTTACGAGGGAATTGCGATTCTCAGCAAATGACAACTGTAAATAATTTTGATTTTATCTATTTATTCTGGAAAAAATTAATATATTTGTTAAGCCGACTAATGAGAAAGAAGAGAGAAAAAAACACGCATGTCGAAGGAGGTGTGTCCTCCTCATTCGATTATGTTTTCCATTCAGTCTTCCGCAACTTGCAACTCGCTGCCGACACTTTGATTTTCCATTTTGAATTTTATATTAGCTCATTTATACAAATGAAATCTATTCCACAATAGAGTCTTCAAATAATATATTTATTGCGCTCGGAACATGATCGTGTTCTTCTGCAGGCTGTGAATATCTGAAAATCGAAGTTCAGAGCGTTTAAACTGCACTTCGCAATTGAATATTTTAAGGTTTTCCCACATGCGCCTTCGAATATTCATTGTAACATTTGCATTAAAAATTGTTCGATTTTCCAGAATTTTCAGCTCAGGAAAGTTCGGTGCGACGTTGAGAAATTTCCCGGGCATCTCTGTGTTTGCCACCAATTCATAAAGCCATCATTTAATTCACATGTATTCACTCTTTGCGTTTGTCCAACAAATTAGTTGAAAATGTATTGGAAAAGACCAAAAACCTTTCATCTTCATGTGTCGCCATTTTTGTTCTCGCTCAATTACCGAGCACCCGTTCTATTCGACTCGCTCTCCTATTCTGTAATCATTGAACGACTATTCGATTCGCGAAACTCTCAATAATCATCGCAAATATTGAAATGCGGCTTGTTTTCAGATGAATTCATCAACAAACTCGTCTGCAACTAATGATGATATGAACACCACAATTTCAACCGATTACATCCAACTGCTTCTTTATACAATTTTCATGATCGTCGGACTGCCGGTCAATATTTCAACATTGATCTATATGTTGAAACGATACCGACATGCCAAATCATTCCTCCTTCTTCTACATATAAACCTCAATGTTTCGGATATTTTGGTGAGAATAAATTAGCAAAAAAGGGATATATTCTTAAATCCAGGTACTCGGCTTATATGTTCCTGGTCTTGCTGGTTGGCTCATTACTTGGGAATGGAAAGGCGGAAATGTGATGTGCAAGTTTATGCGGTTTGTCGACGCGTTTGTGCTTGCAATCAGGCAAATCCTTAATTGGAATTTCATTTCTAACGGCAGTCATGTTTTCAGTTCGAATATAATGGTATGTATTGCTTTGTACCGCCTTTCGGCTCTTCGATATCCCCTTTGGGTAAATGCCGTCGGCCACTCGCGTGTTCCGAGGATGCTCGTCGCTGCTTGGCTCATTGCCATCCTCACAATGTTGCCACAAGTATTCGTATGGCACGAGGTATATCCAAAATGTATTTTATAAATAATTGAAATTTGAATGCAATAACAAAAAAAACAGTAAAAGATTTTCATTCTAACAATAGCTAATTTGCAGGCTGAATTTTTAAACGGCATCCGCCAATGTGTGACAATCTGGTCAGAGCAGCTCATCAACGGAATCAATCTTACCGACAACGAAATGATTGATATGAAATTCTACATGCTTCAGAATACAACAATCATTTTCTATATTCCGTTGCTTATTCTCATAATCTGCTACGTCTTGATCCTTAAAGTAAAATAATACTAATTATATAATTAAAACAATCATTCAATTTATAGGATATTTACAAAACACTGAACACCGATACAGAATGCTCATCGGCCATGTACTTTTCGGAGATGAGCCGCAATTCCTCGAGTAAAGGGACGTGCAAGACAGGCCGGAAGGAAATTGAAAGCAACGGTAGATCGGACACTGCGACAATACAAATAAATGATATTCGTTCAGCAACCGTACTCAATAGAACGATGCGCGGTCAGGAGAAATTCCGTCGCGCCAAAGTTCGCAGTTTGAGGATCACATTGCTTCTCATCCTCACTTATGTCATCACATGGCTTCCTTACAATTTGCTCTCATGGTGGATTGTGCTCAACTTTGAATCTTATAAGCAGAATATTGACGCCAACTACATCCTCAATTCTCTTGTTATTCTTAACAGCGTCATCAATCCATTCATATACGGAAGGTAATATTTACTATAAAGTAATAATAAAAATTCGAATGAAAATAGTAATAATAAAATAATAATAGTTAAAAGAAGACAAAAAGAATATGATAATATCAATGTTAAGACAAAAATATTCAAACAACAGAAGAAATTGCAGGTGTCAGGGTCTACGATTATTGTTCAAGTGCCGAGAAAAGCTAGCAACACCAAAAAAGTCGAAAAAAATGCTGAATCTGCTACGAAATTAATGATGGCCAATCAATAAGAGGCAACTACAACACAGCAAATCAATTATCGGGTTCAATTGAGGTGTTTGATAAAGAGTTCTTCTACATTTCAATCAATTTTCATTGAATCGAATTTAGCAAATCTGGAAATTCCGAGAAAATTGTTCGAAAAACACAAGAAAAACGTTTTTCACGAGTGATTGTTGGTAGCCTTCTCCCAAATGCCTTCCAAAAACCAGAAGCCTGAGACCCAAAGAATGAAAGACAAACGGCCGTATGGAATTGTATGGCTGGTCTTGAAAGACCGAAGAGGAAACGAACCACAACCGACCAAATGGGTTTTTTTAGGCTTCCGGAAGCTTAGAAATGAAGACACCTAGGTGGGAACACATCTGGGAGCGTTGAATTTTAAAAATATAGTGGAAAAACAATTCTTTGAGTTTTTAGAACATTTTCAAGAAGTTTCCGAATTTGCACACGCATGAAATACTAAAAAGTTGCTGATATGTAGAAATACTCCGAAAACGGGATAAAATGAATCTAGTTAACAGTCGGATAAGGGAAAAACTTGGAAAAGAAAAACAAAACACACAAACGGAAACAGAAAACAATAAAGCGATTCAAGTGGAAATATAAAAATAAGTCGAAGATTAGGGATGAAATCAATGAATACCAACGAGAAGACTCGAAATTGGAGAAGTATGAGCGAATTCATCGCGCAAATGCTTCAGCGGGAACATTCGACTTGATTTCATTGAATTTCTGACACGCTTGCTGAAAAATGTTCTTTTACTATCAATCATTTTTCGTGAATCATATATTCTTTGTTAATTTAATTTATACAAAAGAAAGAAGAAAATTCGTCAAATCTGTAATTTTGATAGGGTCCGTACCAACACAAGACGCACAAATGCAGAGAATGCAAATTAAATCACGGTATTTTCGTGATAATTGAAAGAAAAATTCGAATATTGTAGCTAAAGACGTATAACTTGAGACGGGTCTCGGCCCAACCGTATCAAAATTCAAAATGTCTATTTTTTTAATGGAATCGTCCATAAAATTATGGAGAGCTACTAATAGAAAACTAACGTCGAAGTTGTAATGGAAGTCGGCGAGACATTTTTCACTCCACGCTGGTATCATTCCGCTATACTGTGAGAAGGCGGCAATCATTTGCGCTTTAACATCTGCTGGCGGCTCGCCAGAAAATCCCATTCCATTAAGTCCCTTAAACAAGATAAAATAATAACTTTCGTGAATAACAAGAAACCCACAATAGAGGCGTCTGCAATCGGATTGACAGGTGCAGAAGCTGAACCGTTTTTAAGTGCCAAATCGAGCAAAGCCTTATACTGAGTAAGCATTTCAGTTGGTGCAGAACTGATAAATAACATATCCGAGGAAACAGCGACACGTCTATAATGTTTCGAATGAAACGATAGGAAATTGAAACTTTTTTCACTCACTGTCCCTCTTTCGGAACAACTGTAAACGTTCTTGAAAAGAAATTAAGTTCCGGCGATTTTCCGGTAACAGTCAAATCGCCATCTTCGAACATTCCTTGAACGGTGAATCCAAGCAAAGCATTCTGAAACTCAAATACATATCACAGAGATTCAAAATTAAATCATACCGTTACAAGAAAAACATCGACAATGAAAGTGTCCATTAAATGTCGGGTTGTTGGCAACTTTGAAAGCGCCACAGCAATATCCATTGATCCTAGAATATATGCTTTTTGGTTCTGAAGGTAAATAAATAATAGTTACCAATAGCGACTCTGGCCGAGCGATTCCTATTGAACTTCTCCAAAGTAAGTAAATTATGTGATGTACGAATATAATTGTCGTAACATTCGCTAAAATAAAAAGATAATTTCGAAAAAGAAAATTGTCGATGTTACTCGCTAGGATATCGCTTATAGGTGTTGCATTTAATATTTTGAATGGCAAGAGTGAATGTGGACTGAAAATTAATTAATTTATTCATTTGTAACCGTGTTTGTTGATTTCTGACATTGTCCGCTTCATAAGCATCCACGAGACTCTTTCTTGTTTTTGTTCCATCTGGACCATCGTACAATCGGAAAAATTCCACAATGAAGTTTTCAACGATGGCGCGAATTTGATCATTTTCATAATATCCAGCCTAAATTCTTTTTATTTCATTCCAATATTAAAATAAGCAAATAATACCCGGAATGGTGCGAATTCTCCCTCACTCGGGTCCGGTCCTTGTAAAAGCGGCGTAACGGCGATCCCATCCTAAACGCAGAGAAAATAGTTCGCTTCTTTAATGAAATAAATGAAAACTCACCAATGCAGAAACTCGAGGGAATGTCTTGTGAATGAAGCTGAAGCCAATTAAAATTAAACAAAAACAATAATACAACTACACGAATGCAACTAATTTGCATGAAATAGGAAATGTGATAAGAGAAAAAAGAAATCAAATCTGAAATTGTGAAAAACTTCTCGATCTGATGTCGAAACACAGTGAGAAGTGAGCGCACAACAATTCCCAGTCGCCTATGAGAAACAAGAATAGAATTTAAAAATAAAACAAAATTATCCGGCTTGTCGGTTGACCTGAGATAGTCGCTGGCTCCTGACATCTTCTCCGTTAGCGGATTTCCTTCAAAACACAATTGTTCGACTGGTAGACCTCCGAATTTTTCGAACTCGGCTTCGGATTTGATCTGAAGAAAGTTTTTGAAAAAAAAATTACCTTGGTCTGTTTCCGAACAAAAGTGGCTACCAGAATCGGCCGCAGTGAGAACCAGGAATATTTTTGGAATTCAAAAACTTCTCAAATATTGCTAAAATTTACCGATTTCAGCCGTTCTGTTCAAATTTTAATTATTTTTTGTCGTATTCAAATATCAAGAAATTTCCATGAAAATTGTGAGTAAACTTAATTAAATTTCGATATTAAAATAATAATCGATTAAAATAAAAAACTCATTACGCGGAAAATTCGTTGGATCTTGTGACGACTGATTCTGGTAGCCGATTTTTTTAAGGAACAAGACAAAATCCAAAAAAAACGTACCAGATTATGACTTAAATCGAGGACTTTAACAAATTTGGCAACCGCGACAACCGCCGATGCATAATCCAAATGCGCCAGTCGATTATTCTGTAAAAACCGTGTTATACTTGTTCAAGAACTAATTAAAATGAATATTATTAATCGCATTAGAAGTACAACATACAGATAAACTGAGAGCCGTAATATTTCCATATCTTTCATCAATTCTGTCAACAATGGCTAGCATCACGTTTCCTTTTGTCATTGTCATCATCATGTCGCGTGAAGTGAATTCTAAACAAAAAACACTGAATTATTGATAAATAATAATGGAGTAATATACCGGAATCAGAAGCGAAATCTGATAAATCCAGCGCTCTGTTTTCAGCATTATAACGACGATCGACAACTTTCTAAAAAAATATACAATTAATTATTGCTTAACCATAGATAATGTATACTTGAATTAACTCGATTTCATTTTTCTTCAAAATCATCCAAGGCGCTGGAACTTTTGTCACATGAAACTCGACTTTACTCGATGATTCTCTGTGAAGGATACGTCTTGAATTTGCTTGAATTGCGGCAGCAACATCATCATCCTTAAAAAGAAATTTTTAACCTTGTCTCAATTGTAATGTACTTACTCGAATATAAAATTCCAAATGGCCATGAGGAGTTGGAGTAATAAGAAGTGGCTTGAAATTCTCAATTTTCTGATTCAATTGTCGACAAATCCATTTGACTTCGTACTTGCGCGCGCCAAATGGAACCTAACAAATAATATAAGAAATTTTAATTTTTTAATTAGCGAAAACCTTGATTTTGTTAACAATCTCAGCATTCCGTACTCCAGTATTGGCAATTGTCGAATTTCTTTGAAATGGATTGGTGCGTGGATTATTACCGCGAGCTTTGTGATTAGTCGTAAGTCTTGACGTCACTTAAATGTTTCATCGTGAATTGCAAGTTTTATCTACAACATCTTTACCTGGAACGGAAACTTCATCGTCAAGATCTTCGTAGCGACTTGAAATGTCAGGGTCGAGTCGTGAAAAGCGGTTCTTATTTTTCGACAATTGTTTTACATCACGATGGCCACCATTGCTTCTGTTTTGATTTAAATAGTTTTTGCGATTCATTTGTCTGAAAAAAAATAAATGAAAAATTTGAGGAAGGAAATTGAACATCTTCGTTTATTTTCGAAACGGAAATTATAATGTAGCGTATAAAATTACAAATATCACAGATAATGAAAATTAATAAAAGCTTTCAAACATATTTTTAGGGCTGATATTTAGAAAAAATTAAAATAGAATTATCAATTCTGTCAATTTCGAAATTCTCGCAGCTGGATTCATGTGACACATTCCGGCGGGAGACGCGCACTAAAAACGCGTCAACCGCGATTTGCGTCAGCACGAAATTCATCAAATGAAACGAGTTTCGAAATAATAACGTTTTCATCATTCGGTTCGATCGGGACGGACAACGGATATTTTTGATTTGGTATAACTCGTGGAAGATTTTGGGGCAAGCGGTGGAAAAATTCTATCGACCGAAATATAATTCGTCCATGGTTTATCCCCAAAATGTAAATTGAAATGCCAAATTATGTCAAATTATGTCAAATTATTGGCGCTTCGGTGGAAAAAAGGGCACACGAACCGGGAGAAATGAATAGATAAAAACGTTTTATCGAAGAAAAATAATACTTGCCCGATTTTCTGGTTTTTGTTTGTTTGCCAACGGCGAAAATTTGCGATTACAATCACCGCTTTTTTCGTTCTTTCTTTTTGACAAAACAAAAAGTTTAATTTTTAGAATGTTGCGAACTCGTGTGATATTGAGAGCAAATCAAATCTACAATTGCTCATATCGTCCGGATCCATTTCTTGATGATATTCAGACAATTCCAGTTATAAAGCAACCTCCAGTATTCGGAATTAAAAAAAATGATCAACGTGGAAGAGCTAAAATTGCTCCATATGCAGAAGGAAAACGAAAAATGGGGTAATTTTTGGTCCTTCCCCGAGTTACAGTATATAAATATAAACTTAAAAATTTGAATTATTTAATTTAGTGAAACAAAGAAAACACAAGATATGAAATAATTTGATTACAGTCGTCGAATCCTAATCGTATTTCTTCTAAGCACAATCAGTGGCTCAGTTATTGCGTGGTCCGGAGCTACTGCATTCGACAATCTCAATATGAGAATAGACCATTATAGAGATCAATATGAGACATCACTGTTCAAATGATTTGGGAAATGAAAGAATACTCGTTAAACGGGTATCAAAAAAAAAACAATTTATAGGCATTTTAATGCATTTAATAGATTTACTCTCAGAAATATTTAATAAAGCATTAACAGAAGTATCCGACATTCTTGTAAATTATTTGGATAGACCGGTCTGTTCCAAACTATAATTATATAAATCTTCGCAAGCTTGATCATCGGTTGCAAGTGGTGATTCAGCGGCAAGTTTGCATTCCCTGAGATAAGAATATACTATGTAGAAATCGTTGGACCTTACTTGAAATATTTTCCACTAACTCCTTCAACCTTTTTGCTAAGAGCACAATATAACGAGGTTTGGGCTCCATCTCTTGGAGTCTTCAAAACGAACCATCTATAAAAATGCAATTGTCATAAACATATTATACAGAAAAAAACAAATAATCTGCAAAAATGCAAGTTTAGAATTACCTGAATGGTGCGGTAATCTGCTTAATGACTGGAAGATAAAAAAAGGAGGAGCGCATAAGTGGAGTGTTAACACCACCCGGATGAAGCGAATTCACTGTTACATTGTGGGTTCCTTCTTTTCTCAATCGATGAGTCAACGCCCTAGCATGCATCACCTAAAAATTGTCAAAAAAAATCTTTAGTTAAAGCTTACATTAGCCAATTTGCTTTGACAATAAGACGACATGCTTCCGAAATATTTCTTATCGTCAACTTTAGATAAATCGATGCGTTTCGAATGTGTGTGAAGCAATGAAGAAACGTTCACGATTCTTCCAGAATTCGATTTTTTAATTGCTGGCAAAAGCAGCTCCGTGAGCAAAAAGTGTCCTAAACCGTGTTAATAATTCAAAAATTAATATATAAAATATTAATCTACCCAGATGATTAGACTGCCAAGTCTTTTCATGCCCATCTATCGTAGTTTCGAACTTGTTTTGGAACATTATACCCGCATTATTGATAAGAATATCGATATGATCTTCCGCTTCGAGTAGTTCTTTTGCTGCATTTCGGATGCTTTCGAAATTGCACAAATCGCATTCAATTATGTGAAGACGGAATGAGTGGCAACCAAGCTGAAAAAATGATAAAACTCCGAGTTTCGCAATACATAATTCGTATTAAATTCACTTTCACTAAATTTCTTCTAGCCTCATTTGCACGATCTTCATTTCGACAAAGCATATAAACCTGAAAAGCCAATTTCAAAGCAGAATAAAATAAGAATTGAACTCACTTTTCCTTTTCGCAAATTTAGCTCGCGAACGGTTTCAAATCCAATTCCACAGTTGGCACCAGTTACGACAATTACCAAGTTTTTCGCAGAAGCTTTTTCAGTGAATTGAGCACCTTTGAAGTATCTCCTGTAGAAATGCGGCAAATTTTATAACGGTCAAACATTAAATTCGCAATTTTTACCTGATCAATGCCAATGCTCCAACTATAATGAAAAAATAAAGACATGTGGATAAGAATGTATCAGAAGCTTCAATATCATCTTCCGCCATCTAAAAATCGATATCTCGGAAATGAGGTTGAAAAAGTATGGATATTGAGAAAAGATGAAATGCGGCATCTGTCAACAAAAAAAAAACGCAGCGGCAATGGAGCATAGTTGCAACTGATAAATAATCATTTCGCAAGTGAACGAATCATCTTTTTGTGTGAATATGTGAGCCAAAATCTATCAATCACCTCCGTTTCGCAATTTATTTGTGATACATTAAAATAAACACATGCATTCAAAAAGGAAATTCACCGAAAAGAAAAGAAACACATCGAATTAAATAAATAATAAATATGGATTTGAAATATAAAAAGAAATGGGGATGTTAAAACAACAAATAATTAATCGCGGTTTGCAATCTGATTCAAATGGTGTTCGACCTGGTCGTTTGTCAACTTTCTGAAAAAAAACAATTGTTTGAACGCAACAATAATGTAATGCTTTCAATGAATAATTTGTATAAACCCCAAAAACTTTTCAATAAGACCATTTCAGAGAAGCTGATTGAAGAAGCGGTCAACTTATCGAGATATCGGTTAGGTTACAAAACAATTAAAAACATTTTAAACTGATTAAAATCATACGTGAACTTGGTGTTTTCTTTGGTAACGATAACGACTTCGATGTCCTTGGAACGAACATCAACACCAAGAGCGGTCTGAAGCCCTTCAATAGCTAATTCAATAGCTTCGTTCTTGGAAAGATCAGCTTTCTTCTTAATCTTCTTCTCAAGAAATGAGGTGGCAGCAACCTGAAGTATCATAAATAATTAAGGAATTACATACATAATAAATTACCTGTTTGACACCAACAGATACTCCTTTCAATCCGCGATAATATCCAGCCGGATCAACTCTATACACAACTGGTCCGTCTTCATCGTCGTACGAAATGAACACCAAAGCTAGAATGGGTAGAGTATTGATAATACATTATTTTGGTAATACCACATCCGAGACTGCGCATCTCAGCGTTCTGAGTGTAGTATTGGTTTAAATCGGCCATTTTCTTGGCAAGCTGTTCACACGGCATATCGTATCCGTGAGTGTACTTCCAGTTTGCGGCCTCGTATTGCGCACGTTTGATCTATATAATAATGAGTAATGTTGTACATCTCGTAATTCGAACCTGATATTTAGCATCAGGAATCATTCCGATGGCGCAGCATCCGACGGTTGGAGAGATTTGATAAACCGAAGTAACAGTATCAGCGACAATCAAGCTGTCCGGTACTCGCTTTTGAACGGCGATCACGGCTGTATCTTTACCCTTAACAGCAACAGCTGTCAAATTTGTCGAGTTGATTGCCTTGAACGCATATTCGACCTAAAGAACATCACTGTCAGATCTAAAAATTACTAATGGTATTGAATAACATGCAGATTTTGGAGAACAACTTAAAAAAGACTGGTTAAAAGTATTTTTTGAAAAATCTGCATAGAGTATTTGAGTTATTGAAATATGCAAAGTTCCGTAAATTACCTGGTAGACACGGCCTTCCGGAGAGAAGATAGTAATATGACGATCGAATCCAGCGCTGCTTCCTCTCGACATCTAAAAATAAAAAGAAACGAATGAAGAAATAAATAAATAAATAATGAAATAGGCGAATCTCGGGAATAAAACCGAAAAAAATGTTTTAAAGTATAAAATGTTATTTTGAAAATTTATACAACAAAAAAATTAAAACGTAACAATAACAATAACAACTTTGGTTGAAACAACGTGAAAACTATGAGTACTCAATATCCTTCTTTTTGCACTTCAGACATGTATAGAAAACGGTTTGTCCTTCATCAGCCGATCTCGTTTGCATGGTAGAATACGTTGCTTTATTGTGTCCACATCTGCAAATAAATTTCTAACATTCTAGCGATTTTAAACTGTTTTACTTTGTGCAAACATGTTCAACGATAGCATCGGCTGCATCTTCGTGCTCAATTCCATCGGTATCCGCTACAGTTCGTTCGTATACTTTCTCTATTCGACACACCAATTGGTTATTTTTTTCTAGAATGTTCAACTTTAATTCGCTCACAGGAACATAGTGCAGGATTTGAGCAGGCTTTACGCAGTCTTAGTTAGCAACAACGTAAAATTTGCTGGCAGTCTGGGAAAACTATGCAGACTTTAAAATATGTGAGTTCAAGTAACGAAATAGTATTAGATTCGCAAAAAAAACGAGCACCATACGCCTAGTAGTATGGTACTGAATTCCAATTGCTTAAATTCAAATTTGAATCACCGCCTCGAAAAATTGCCAGTCTACAGTTCTACAATTTTACAAGCCTACAATTATGTCAGGCGCTCGTTTTTTTTCGATGCAAATATCATCACTGCCGTTTTTACAGCAAAATTTGCTGATTGGTAATAAAATAAAAGCAAACCTTTGATTGTCCACTGAGTAGCACATATTTTGCATGTTACCAGAGATGGAGCACGAGTAGGAACTGTTAAAACAGCTCCACAATATCCACAGAAATCACTATTAAGCGAAACAAAGCCAATTGTCATGATTTTCTGAAAGAAATCATGATTTTTCTGGTCGAAGATAGAGGATGACAATTTAAAAAATCATAGTGCGGTGGAGCGCATTTGTGTCGCGACACAAAAGGTATTGAGTGAGGATTTTTTTCGAAAATAAAAACGGAAAAATTTCAACGATTGACGGAATGAATTTGCCAATAGAAATATATTATCGAATGAACGTGTAATGATAATAATATTTTTAACAATATAAAAATTTATAAGACAACAAATCAACATAATTAAATGTGAACCAAAAAACGGAAAGAATACAACAACAAAAACAATAAAATAGGACAACAACAACACCAACAACCACCAATTTATTTTTTCCCTTTGCCTTTGCCTTTTCCACCAGTTCGTCCTTTTTTCTTATTGTCGACTTTGTTCTTAAACCATTGCTGTCGGTGGATCTGACTTTTCTGTCTTGTCGGTTGGCCGTTTTTCTTTTTTTCCTTCTTTTCTTTTTTGCTGAAACTCAAATGATAATTATTACAAAAATGAATTTCAATCTAACTCTGTAATAGGACCAGCAACCGCTGCAACTTTCTCTTCAATAATCTTTGCCTTTTTAGCCTTCATTTTTTGAAGAATTTGAAGAGCACGTTCCTTTTCGTTCGCAACAGGAGCCTCATTTGCATCAAACTTAAATAATTAATTGCAAAAACAAAATTATTAGTATCTATGGCATTACCTTTCTTTTCTTTCCAGTTTTGATGTTGACTTTTTCTCCTTTCAATCCATCTTGAAACTTACCAACGGAAGCCGTCGCTACCTTAGCGCGATCAACTGCAAATCGGACTTGCTGCTTCGTCTTTTCCGTCGCATCAAGTCCCGCTCCGATAAGCTTGTCAGTAGAAGGCCCAGATTTTACCGTAGTTTTCATTTGACGAGCCAAATTCTTCATTCTTTGTACTTCATTTTTGGCCACACGTTCTTTTTTCTTCTCTTTTCTCTCGGCAAAGTAATCCTTGTATGGATCTTAAAGGTTTACCGTTGTACACAAATATACCATTGTTTTACCTTCAGCATTATCAGGAATTTCGATAAGAATGTCCTTAGTATCATCGTTCGCCCTACGATATCCAAATGTAGGCTTCCATTCTTTGGTGGCTTCGTCGAAAACTTTCTTGTCCTTCTTTCTCTTAGCAATTCCTTTTTCAGCTGCGTATTTTTCCCATTTAGTAGGTTCTTTCTTTTCAGGAAGCTGCAATTATAAATACAAACAATTTATTTTTTTCACTAATCCAAAATACCTTTTTCTCTCTTGGAAGTCTATAAACTGGCTGCGGAAGCTCTACAACTATCGCATCTTCAACTCTTTTCTGCTCAAGTTGCCAAATATTATTGAAAAGAATTTGCGTATTATTCCTGGCTCGTGTTTCAAGATTTTCTCTGTAGATTATTACATATTTAAACGTAGCAAATTCATTCAACTAACGTGGAATCACCCTGAATCGGTTCTCTGTCAATGAAGAGAAGATTACCCAAATCAATAATAGGATCGACAACTTTTTCAACAGAGGTCGATTTTTCTGCCATTCTATAATAAAAATATTTCTTTGTATCAAAAATTATGGAAAATAATTGAAAACCGAAAGAAAAAACAGTGTGAGGATTAAAAAAAATATATGAAAAATGAAAAGGGCGTGGTCTGATTTGCAACTGCGGCATTGGAAATGCGCTGCGACCGCATAGACTTTTGCTCCTTTTTTTTAAATTTGTTTAATTTTTAAAGCATTCAATGGGCTTATTCATAAAATAAATAATTGTAAATTTACACATTGTTCGAATTTGCACAGTTAATGTAGTATTTTACAATTTTTATAAAAGATACATTTCCTGAATAAGGCCATAAGATGTTTTTTATTATTTATATAGATTATTTCCTGTAAATTAAAATCAATTAGATTCGATGAAAAAGAAAGTGTAAATTAACCTGATTGGATAGAAAAATAATTGAAATTCGATTGAGAAAATGTTTATATTCGATTTGAAAAAGTTCAAAAATCGTCAAAATCGTCTGATTTATTTCTGATTTTAAACTTTACCATCGTATTCGATTGAAATTTTCGTTTACTTCGAAACAGATTAATTTATATTCGATTTCGATTAAAAACGAACTTTTTTCGAATCCAATTGATTTTTATATACTTTGTTCATTTTAAATTTAATGCAACGGTATATTTTTTACAAATTCTTCTCATGTTAAATTTTTTTGTTTGATTCGCTTCAAATTAATCAATTATTAATAATTATTTCAGATCATACATCTTCACAGTATTTTTTGAGTAAGTTCTCTTGATTAATTTTAAACACGTACTTAGTTTGGCAAATTTAGTTATAAGCGAATAGCGAAAAAAATCCCATTCTCAGGAAAATGAATGAAATTTTTTAGATTCCATGTACAAGAATTTCAAATTGTTTTCCATTAAAAGTTTTTTTAAATCATGGAATGCAATGTTATGAATATAATAACAAACCTATTGTTGACTGCAAAAACTCTTCGAAAAAAGACCAAGCCCGATTTGCAAAAAAATACGAAAATAGTTATTCTTAAATTTTTTTGTGAATTTTCAATTATGAATTATAAAAAGAACAAATTTCTCTTTTTGAAACAAAAAGTAACAGTTTTAGGTTAATTTTTCAAAAAAAAATGTTATTTTTCCAAAATTTGTTAATTTGACTGCTGAATTTTCTTGAGCACCGTCGCAAGGACGGGGAAATGTCGCATTGTCGGTTAAAGAGGCATTTTAAAAATTTATTCAGTTTCTAGATTCACTCATATACATATTTAGAAAGATCAATGTGTTGTCAATAGGCTTCACCATTATGTTATATCTATTATTACGTTCGCAAAGAAGCCGATTTACGGTGAATTTAATTTGCAGTTTATCGTTTTAATTCAAATTGAATTACTGCCCGAAATAATTCCACAGTTACTCAAGGTCGTTTTTTTGCGATGGTAATATAGACAATTATAAATATTACAGTAAGTATTTATTTAAATTGAATATTCGGATATTGGTTGATAGACGGTGTGATCAAAGACAACAGGAATCCCATTTGATTCGACGATATTCATCAATTTCGACTTTTTGGTTTTTTCCATGTAGAATTGATTCGTAGTATCAATGAACTTTGATGGTCGAATACCGTTTCTAAAGAAAAATATAACTAAAATCTCGATTTTTGTCAATGGCTCGCGGCTGCGCGTAATTGGTTAAATGCGAAAAAAAAAAATCAAATTAAAGGTGTTGATTGCAAAATTAAAAGTGTCGATTTACGCACCTAATGATAGGTAAAAGGCGCACAACGCCCAACAAGGTTTCCTCTGATTTTTTAAAAACTCAAAAATATTACTCAATTGCCATTTTTGCTGCTCCAATCTCCAATGTTTCTCCAAGATTCTTTCCGCGATGACTCTATAAACGGTTTTCCATTTCTTACTGATATTCTAAAATCTTACGTCAAAGACATGTAAATTTGAGAATGTTCCGTGCGATTCTGACGAAATGTATCCAGCAAGTTCATCCCCTTTACGTGCGCAAAGGGCAGGGAAATGACGAAGTTTCTCACTGAATCCGAATTTTATTCCCCAGAATTTGTTGTTTCAATACCGTAGGAGCAGAATTTTTTTTTCATCTGTTGGTGATTCGGCTGAAGTTCCAACAATCATATGAATGTCTTCTTCCGGAACTGGTACATCTAAAGTTTTTCAATTTATTTCCCAACATCACGCAATAGAAGATACCAAGAGAATATCCTTCTGGAATTGTGTCATTGTTTTCGTAATGTCTGTATTTGAAAATTTGGCTCTCATTCATTGTAAAAAAATGCGCCGACTTTTTAGAAACATTGACCTTGATGTTGTTTTTGTTCAAATAATTCACAATCTGTAAAAACGCGTTATCATACAGTCGTCGTTGCACTTTTTGTAGCCTAACAGCATTTGTATAACAATTCTCGGCGACGGTAGACGGCAAACTGCCGACAGTGAACAGATTGACGGTCTTTGCAAATTCGTCGAAACATTTTAAAAATTCCGACTCTTGAAATTTTCCATCGTGAGTGAAAATTTGGCGATCCCTAAAAAGATGAAAGATTTTGGCTAAATTGCTTTGACGGGTTTGATTTTACGATATAGTTTTCGTCGTTCGGAATGTTATGTCGACGACAGATCACTAAGTTTCAATTCACTGACATATTATTGTGATAAAAATTATTTTGATTATTGTTGTCTTCTGCAGGCCATTTCTTTTCTACGAGAAATTTCGAAAGTTTCGATGGGCAAAACTAACCTTTCATACGGATTGCTCATATTAGCCAACCAATATGTTGTTCCATTAACATTTCTTGAATACAGCGTTGTTCTGGTTCCAGGAAAAGTCTGATTGATCTCGAATTTAAGCGGGTGGTACATGAAGAGTTGACGAGGCTTTCGAAAATTCTCGACGACCGTTTGTAGCGCTTTCTTCGATGTGTAGGCTTTCATGATAGATTAGACGAACCACGAGCGGATTGAAGTACTGTTTTGCGGACCCCTTTTTAAAAGCCATCCGCAAGCTCCGCCCATTCGATGTATTTTTCTCATACACACGTGGGGCAATGACGATAAATTGGAAATAGTGTGTTGTTAGAGAATGATGGATCAATGATGATAATGGCGACGTTATTGAAGTAGATACGAAAAAATGCGATTCGTTGAAATTAGAGTGAACATGCGTTTTCATAAAACATATTGGACTTGTTGACGACATAGTGATAATAGGTGATGTAAAAATGATTGTGCGGGAATCAGATGTCGAAAACGGGACGAATGATATAGAAAGATCTTTTAAGATTGATAAACACTTCGAATTTGTTTTGATCATGGAAAATTTGTAGCTTCAATGTTATGCAACTGATGTGAATATTGCATTTGGGTTTTCACTAATATAAAGGCACTAAAAAGTTGTAAGAACAGAATATCATTAAAAAGTTTTTTTACAATTTTTCAAAACATGATTTTTGTGGGATCATTCTATTTGTTGCGAACAACTGCGAGTTCTAGCGATTATAAAAAAAAGTTATAGTCGGCGTCCGACAACTACTGTACGCGGGTAGATTTACGCGCGTGCGCCTTGAAAAGGTCTCGCCACGTGTGAATGCTTATTTTGCTGTTTTCAAGTGAACGATTTATTTTTTCTTGATGAATTTCGCATTTCCTTGAATTTCCAACGTGATTCGATTAAAAAATTATCGAACCGGTCCATAAAATTTGAAATAACCTGTTAGTCCTCGCGAGACCATTTCGAAAGACGCATTCCCGTAAATCTACCCGCGTACAGCAGTCGCCGGACGCCGACTATATTATCATTTATAGTTCTTTTTGATGAAATTCACGCCAGACAGTTTTTGATGGATGCATTCTCGAAATTCGTTTCGGTACATGTCAGGTACTGTCGCCGCGTGATGTTCTGTGTTCTTCGACCATCGTTCAAAATGTTACCTGATATATGGTGGATAATCCGGGCAGGACTATTGGTCCCGCTCGGCCCTAGCATGTTGGACTGTTCCAGGCCGACCTGGAGACCCAGCCTAATCATGTCATAAATACCATGTGTGTTTTTTTGTTAGATTTGAAAAATTGTGTTCAAAATAAAACACAAAGAGTACAGTTTTTAGAATTTAACCTTTCTTATCTTTAAAATCCAAACAATCAAATTAGAAACTTCGATAAATCACGTCCGATGCGAAACTTGTTATTGGCTTAAAATGGTTTTGTTCAGGTGCAT
The DNA here is from genome assembly GCA_902829315.1 of Caenorhabditis bovis. Lineage (NCBI taxonomy): Eukaryota > Metazoa > Nematoda > Chromadorea > Rhabditida > Rhabditidae > Caenorhabditis > Caenorhabditis bovis. Next base: position 5,426,528 of record CADEPM010000001.1, on the reverse strand, counting down.
GTTTCACGTTCGTCGGCAACAAATTGCGAGAATTTTGTTCAATGCATACTCGTCTGAAGTCACACAGTGCTCAAATCTGCCCAGTTCGAGTATAAACTGAATAATTTTATTTTGAAAATACATATTTCAAGGTACGGATCCTTCTCTGATTCCAACTTTACCGTTTGCTGATTTTATCAAAGTCAAATATGGTTCTAAGATGGATAATTTGAATGTTAATATAGAAAATTTTAACCGGGAACGCTTAAAATTGAAAACGTACCAGAAACAAGACGAGTTTTTCGAAAAATTATTCGCAAACAGTCTAAATTTATCGAAATGTGATCTTCTAACTGTGGGATCGATGGCTACACAATTCGTCAACGAAGAGTCCGATTTCGATTTCGTATTTTTTCCGAAAATTCCGGAAATGCGTCGAAGATATTTGCGAGATTTTCACAGTAATCCAAGTTTCAAACAGTAAGATTATATAGGAAATAATTGCTCAATAATTGTTTAGTTTAGAAATTTCATGTCGACATTTATGAAAGTAATAGAACGAGAAAGTGAAAAACTTGGAGTGCCAGTGACAAAAGTCGTCGAATTGTCGAGACTTCGCGTTCCTTTACTGATTGTTCGATTCGAAAGCGGATTAAGTATGGATATTCAATTTCCTGATGAAAATTATCACGCAATTCGAAATACGCATTTAATTAAATGCTATAAAAAGGTTCGTTTTCAACTAATTAATAATTTCCATTTCCTTCTCAGAAAATTCTTTTCTCGACCATTTTAACAAAAATCCATCGAATGTGTAAAGGTCTAAACTATTGTCGAAACAAATACCTATATTATACACGTTGCTTTAAAAACCAAACGATTGCGAAAGAATGATGAAAAATTAGAGAACGTGATGTGTCGTTGTCTGATCGGATAAACATTAACACAGCGTACATTGTCGAATGTCATCGAATATGACATTTTTAACTAATTAAACGGAGAGGATTATCATTGAATGAAATGCAGTCGCTATCTCACCTTTACTTTAAAACCATCATGCTATAGAAAAAAAGTAAAAATTAAAAATTCACACGATTTAAGATATAAGAAATTTCGGAAGCAAATTAACATCGAAATATTACAATCGCAAAACAACGATCGCTCTGTGTCGATTTACGAGAGTTTAATTCGCAGGTTATTCGTAGTACGGTACCCGAATTCAAATGCTTAAATCGAAATTTGAATAACCGCCCGAAAAATTGTTTGTTTTTCCGATGTTATTATTTTCAGCGCAAAAAAAAAACGAGCGCCTCGCAAACTTGTTGACCATCGAACTTTTCGAGGCGGTATTTCAAATTCGAATTTAAACCGTGGGAATTCGGGTACCGTAAAAAGAATAGACAGACTGTAGATCGGCGCAGGATGCTCGTTTTTTGCGAATGCAACACATTTGCATTTCAGTGTGATGATAGATTCACATATCTGTTTTTGTGGCTGCGCAACATCTGTGATAAATTAGAGATCCGAAACAGTAAATACGGTTTATTATCATCGTATCATCTCTTGTTGCTTGTCGTTCATTTTCTGCAAAGCGAACAGGCGTTGTCACCATGGCCGGTGCTTCCGGTTCTTGCCAAATCGCACAATTCGCTAGTGTCGGCCGAAGTCAAAATTGATAAGGTTGCTGAGATGATTCGGGATGATTCAATTGATATTGGTAAATTTTATTGAATTTTTTGTAAAGTGATATTTGCTGGTTTAGAATGGACGTCACACAACAAAATGAGCATCGGCGAATTAATTGTACGATTCATCGATTATTATTATCATTTCAACGCAGCCAAAGAAGCAATTTACATTGAGAAGGGTCTCGCCTTGAAAAGGTCAGCGGTATAAACTTGCCTAGAAAATTTTAGGAAAAAACTAAAGAATAATTTGTTTTTTTTTCTGTACTCAAATGGTTCTTAATAGTATTACAACATGCGGAGAGAGGAAAATAGGAACTCTTATAGGAAGCAAGCATTCGGAGATGTTCGTCTTCAAATTATTGATCCTTATTCTCCATCTTCAGTATGCCGATCTCCATATGCAACATCCGCATTTTTCGACGCAATTCGCTTCATTAGGGGACAATTCAAGCAAGGTTCGTGCTCATTTTTAACTCAATGAATCCAATAATTTTCAGGAAGAATGATAGACAGCTTTCCAGAAGTTCCAGAAGCGGCTCGATTCAAACGGGAAACGCAATTTGCAAGATGGAGAACACAAATGGCTGATAAAATTGTGTTTTGAATTGAAATACGAAACCGATTAATGTTAAATATATTTATTAGAAAGAAAATAAATCCCGTGTTGATAGACTGAATATCACATGCATCGTATACATATCACCATTCAACTTTCATGTTTTTATATAAATTAGCTCTTCGAGAGAATTTACTCCCACTTCTATTTCCTAGATCGTCGACATGCCGAAGGACCTGTAAAATAATAAAAAGCCATGAAAAGATATAGAAAGTAGATTACCTCATCGAGCTGGTCCTTGGAATGAGCAGCTGAAATACAGAAACGAACTCTTCCTTCCGTCATATGAGTAGCTGGAAATGAAACAACGACAGCTCCAATGTTGCGTTCAAGCATACCACGACCATAAAATCTGAAATTATTCGAAATGAGGATAATCAAACAAAAATTGAAGCGAATTTTCTTACCCGCACATCGATGGATAGTAGATGAGCATTGGAACTACTGGAGAATCGTTGCTTCCATAAACGATAAATCCCATTTGTTTCAATTTGAGTCGGAAATAATGAGAATTTCTCGCCAATCTTTCGATTCTCTTGGCTCCATCATTTGTTCCGTCTTTTCCTAATATAATACACATTGATGTATAAATTTGTTGAGCAATTGGCGGTGACATTGGCGAAGAATAATAGCCAGTTGGTGAAGCGACACGCAAATGATCAATGGTTCTTTTCGATCCGGCAATGTAGCCTCCCGCCGATCCGAATGATTTTGTGAAGGTGCCCATAAGAATATCGACATCTCGTGGATCACATCCCCAATATTCGACAACTCCTTTGCCAGTTTTTCCCATTGCTCCTAAAACATTTAACAAATGACCAGATTGGTTAAAAAACATTTACCAATTGAATGGGCTTCATCGAGATACAAATTTGCCTTATATTTCTTTTTAAGCGCAATGATACCAGGCAGATTGCAAATTGAACCCTCCATTGAGTAAATACCTGAAAAATATTAATTTTAATTGACTAAAAGGCATAAGACGTGGTCGATGAATACCTTCCACAATTATGAGGATCTTCTTATAAGGTCGGTGAGTTTTCGGATTTCCGTAAGCGATGGCATCTCGCAGAATTTTTTCTAACGAATCCATATCTTAAAGCAAAAGTAGGGGTATTAAAGCGTCTTTTAAATAAATTTTTACCATTATGCTCAAAAACTCTTGTTGAAGCACCTGACAGTCGGCATCCAAGAATTAAAGAAGCGTGATTGTGCTTGTCCGAGATAATCAAGGAGTTTTTGTCAACCAAACATGGGGCGTTCATCGAATTCGTAGCGAATCCCATGCTGAAGCAAATCGCGTCTTCGACTCCAAGGAACTCAGCGACCAGTTTTTCGAGTTTCGCCTGCGACACACTTCGGCCGCGTTCATGAACAGTTGTGCAACAGGAGATTCCTTCTCGATCGATGCTCTCGGCTGCGGCTTCCGCACAAGGCCCCGAAGCTTGTGCAAATCCTAGATAGTTGTAGGAGCCGACATTTATGACGTTAGTAGTTGTTCCAGGATACTCATAGGTCCAGTTTCCATCGTGTGATACACGGTCAATGAGATCAACAGTGGCTCCGGGCACACTGCAAATCGGCCTCTCGAACACGTCCCGCACTTTGATGTAACAGTTTCGTTGGTAGAACGCCTCAAAGTCGCTAAACAGAGGCACGAAATCCTGAAACTCAGAGTATGGTTTGTGACACGAGAGTACAGTTTGTTTGCTTTTTCTCGCAGATAACACGCCAGTTTTCGGGCATATTCTGCTCAAAAAATCATTGTGATCAAAACACTAACTATGCGTACATTCAAACATGATAACGCGTCCTTTTTGATTACACTTGCAAAATTTCCGTAATGCAACTTGAAAAATGAACTTGATACGATAAAGATGTCTCGGAAATTGGAGAAAATGGTTCGATTGAACGTTTTTTGTGACAACGATGTTTGTGTCAAAACGAAGAGAAAATACAAAAATGGAAATGCATTAAATATTTAATCTGGGCTTGAAAATGTATTTTTGAAGACTCAAGTTGACAAATTCTCAATGAAAATTGTGTTGGATATTATTCAAATAGTTACTTTCATCTTCTCATTTTCTTTGCTCGACAAATCTTGAATGATTCCAAGTCTTGTGCACCATTCCCGAATATGGGCGAACACAAACAGAACGAACCATGCGAAATACACTGATAAAGTCGTGAGTTTTCCTATCTGAAAATGAACAAAAAATACTGAAATTTTAGAGAAAATAATCACTTCTTCAAACTCATTCGGTGCTCTTTTGCCGATTTCTCCGTAAATATCGCGGGTTGTACGGGAGTTCGTGGAATCTGGCTGTTCAAATTTGGTAACAACCTCTTCCTCTTCCTCCTCGTCTTCAACATCTTGATTATGGGCGCACTCAAGGATGTTGGTTCGTTCGGCTAATTTTCTGCAATCAAGCGTATTGAAATTGACGGATAATGTTAAAATATTTTAGGTAACTTCCTACCTACTCAGATACTCATCAATACACAACGAGTCATACTTCTTAGACATTGCGCTAACAAAAATTCACCCGCTGTCAATGCAGAGCACAGTAATTAAACACCAACTGCCTTCATCATAGACTCTCGTCTTCTTATCATTCCCTAACAATGACAGTTTGTATCATATTGTTTTGCTCGCATATATTCTTTTAATTTTAAACAAAAAAGTGGACCTATACTACTATTATAAAGAGAAATCTACAATTATTTTTTTCTGCGTAATATTAAACGAAAAATAGTGTTAGGGTGAGAAGCAAAAAAAACATTATTATTTATTGAAATTTGATTTATTTTTCCTTTCTGAGAATAAAAATATCGGGAAAAGATATATTTAGTAGTAAAACATTTCTCTCCATGAAAGAAATAAATTGCTTTTCAAACAATTAATTTTACCAATTAATTCACAAAATGTGAAGTCTACAAGCGTACATCTGTACTAGTTGTTGGCGGAATTTATGAGAATTTAATTACCTTTGAACGTCGAATCCCTGCGAATTAATGCATTGATTCTGAACAAAAAATATTTAAAAATTAAAATGTTGGGAACTATTTGTTATTCACCTTTAGCTTCTCAGTGAAATACAATATGAATGGTAATTTTTGAAGAAATTGAAATCCATTCGAAATGCGCGCGGTTTTTATTTCATCTGACATTCTGAAAAATCATTTGGTATTACATAGTTAGAGAATCACTGCATAGTTAATGTTGGTTGCCATTTTTGTGTTAGAAACTAATGATAACGGAATAAGTATATAAATAGACGGAAGGTGGAAGAACATTGACAAAATTTGAGAGAGAATAGAGCGATGAATCATTCGCCAATTTTTAATACTTTTTTGCACTAGAAAACACACAATTGTCGACTATGGCACACATGTTTGAATAAAATAAAATTTTTTGGAATTTTTATACAAATCATTGTTCAAATAATTGTTCTTTGCTTTGGTTTTTTTTGTTCCAGGTTCATAAACAATATAACGAAAAATGAGAATCATATGGAAATGTTAATGGCTCAGCCGCTAATATGGTTTCAAATCACGTATTCCCGACTCTCCTTCACCATGGCGACAGACACCAAATTTTCTAGAAGGTCTATTAAAATTTTGCGAAAGCATGGCGACTCTTTTTTGTGCCCGAGGAAATACGAGTGGCATGCAGAAGTTTGAGGTTGCATGCGAAGAATAGTCTAGAAACAAAGTATTGCGACAACCGTTGCCTCGCCCGACCGAGAGCCCAATGAATCGCAAATATTTGACAACATATTCGAGTTGGAAACATTGTTTGAACTGTTGAGAAGCAGACACAGTTATACCGGAATGAATAGACATTGCCATTTTGTGAATTTTGATGTTTACCGTAACTAAGTTCAGTTTAGTGAAATGGCAGAACTACATTCGGAGTTGGATGTTTGGTATTGCATTCGAGGGATTTGTCAAGATCATTCGTATTAAAAAAACAAAATACTTGAAATTTTGAATGCAAACTGAACTTGTAGATGTGTTTTTGGGTATGTGAAAAAAAGGAGTTTACACTTACAAATTGAATTTAATAAAACATTCCTTCGGATAAAATGCGAAATGATCGTAATTATTTTCAGCTTCCGAGCATCTAAATTATTGAACAAACACCGTTTTAACCTACAGATTGACTAGTAATAATGATTTAAAGGTTCTACGGCGGGATTAAGATATGCGATTTCCCCGGGAATTAGCATTGTGCATACGGCCCCGATTTCGCAAAAAAAGTCACAAATTGTGCAAGAATTGGAATAAAGTTCTAACGAGTTTTAACAAGTTTTTTGAGTGTTTCTTACCTACTTACAAGCCCGTTTTTGTTAGCCCGTTTTTTTTTTCAGTCTTGTCGTTTCAACCTGCCATATGGAAAAATCGGCTTCTGGGCCGAGGCATCTCATATTTGATCGAGACAGCCGGAGTTATCAAATTATTAAAAAAACGATCTCCATATTCAAATTATTAAATTGTTTTCGTTTCAATAAAATTCCTTTTTTTTTTTATTTTTTATTCTTCGGTCTAGGACCGGCTTCAAAACAACAAACCTATTTCTAAATTTCTACATTTGAAAAAATGTGCAAACTTTTTAACACATTTATTTCATTGCATGAATAAATCCATAAAATTCACTATTTTACAATTATTTGAAATAAATCTCGTAATGGTAATCTTCCACTTTCATCTTTGTTTAATTTCATAATGAACAATACCTCAAAAAAAGTGTATTGTTCTTAAATTATATGATCGTAAACATACACAAAGTCATAAGTTTTCTATGGCTTCACATCTCTTTAAACTGTGACAAAGACACTGAAATGAGATTGTCTTCTCCGATAACAATTTATTCACCTAAAGTCGTTCTCGGTTCACCGCTCATTTTTATGTAATGCAAACGCGCTCTATCGCACGGTTTGTGTTTCATCTTGTGATATTATTTTCAAAACATTTCTATTTTAAAAAATCTCATTTCTAGAATGTCTGAACGGAAATCTGAAGAGACTGCGGATAAAAATCCCAAAAAAGAAGAAGGAGGCGACAACGGAGATAGTTTGGCTAGTGGTTTTGGGCTGTTTGGAGCATCTGCTTCTTCATGGCTTAATCAAGGTTCATCATGGGGTGCGTCATTCTTAAATAATGCAAAAGAAAAGGTTAGTTGTTATATTGAATAATATAAATCTGCTTGATTATAACATTTAGACTATGACAACATTGGATTTGGTGAAGAAAGATTTAAATGATCTTAGCCAAGCTGTGACGGCCGAAGTAAATGATCTCGCATCTGCTGCGAAAGAAGGTCTTGGTACTGCTGCCAATGTGGTTAAACAACAAGCTCAAACCATCGAAAGTCTCTTGACCCCCGTAGAAGAAGAAAAACCTGTGCCAGGAGAAGCTGAAGGAAATGCGCCGGAAGTGAAACCCGAAGAGCACAAGTCGCCGTTCGGGTGGATGACGAAAATCGTGGATACTGTTTCAGACACTGTTAAAAATCTTGCAATGGAGGAAACTACTGAGGGAGAAGAGCAGTACACAGAAACAATTAAACCTAAACAGGTCCGGAAGATCTGCATTTCACAAGTAAAATTGTACTCAGTTATTAACATGCAATAGTTATTTTAGATCAAGCTGTCTGAAATTCAAACCAATCTGGACACGTATCTAATTGAACCTAAGAAAAGCGAATTTTATGAACGCTGGCTGTCAAAGTTCAGGTATTTATTCTGAAATATATCGTCCATTCCGAAAAATTGATTTCATTAAGACTTGATGAATATGATGGCGAAATCAATATTCTTTTGGCCAACAATCCAGCTCTGCGGCAAATTTTCGCTAAAATTGTTCCATCTCAAATTTCTCATGACACATTCTGGCTCCGCTATTTCTTCGCTATCGAAGTTGCCGAACTTGAAGCGGAAATGAACAATTCGACTTTGTCAGAAGCTTTAAATATTGACACTTCGGTCAAGAAAGGTTTGTAATGTTGAAAGAAAAACGTATTCAAATATTTTTAGAAAAAAAAGTTGCGGAAGAAGTTTCGAAGAAATCATCTCCGTCATCTGATGGATCAGCTGTTGTCGTTGAAGAACCGACTAGTCCTTCACAGTCAGAATGGAGCGTTTGCAGTGAAAAGAATGAGGTTGAGGTAATCATTCAATTCAATTTGCTTCAACAACATTTCTCATTAAAAATTTGGAAATTTAATGTCAGAAAGCGAAAATTCCTCAAATCCTGAAAATTACGGAATTAAAAAAATAAGAAATTAAGGAAATAAGTTCAAACGAAGGTGAAGACGAAGAACAAAAAGGCCCTTTAACTCCACGAGCTTCTGCGGAGTTATCTGACAAAAAAGGAAATAAAGAAGATGGATGGGTTAACTGGGACGAATAAAACATTTTTTTTAATTGAAACTGATGGTAAAATTCATATTCATTCCACTCCTTAGATTCAATTTGGTGTATTACTTCTGGATTAGAATTCTGTATATATTTTATTGATTAAAAACGAAATTGGATGGTGTTGTATATAATAAAATCAGTGCTTATTATTTGTATTTAATAATTTCTATTTACTTATTGGTTTCGACCATAATTCATACTTTTTTTTAATTAAAAAAATTATTGTATTGAACTTATCGATTGTAGAATGAGTGGACCAGGATTCGTTGGCATCAAATTTTGCCCGGAATGGTAAGAAAATTGAATTTGCCATTGTTTTATTGTAGTCGCTTTCAGCAATAACATGTTATATCCAAGGGAGAATAAAGAAGAACGAGTTTTAATGTATATGTGCAGAAATTGTGAACACAAAGAGGTTTTTTCGTAGTTTTTATTTCAAGAAGTATTCGCAAAATTTTAGCTGTCGGATAATCCGTGCATTTATGTGAACAAGTTGGTTCATGAAATTGAGTAAGTTTGAAATTTCTATGTCATTGTAATATTCAAAATGAAATATGTATATTTCTCAAAACCCTCTTGCTCTTTTATCGTGTTATCATTTTAATCGACGATCGATTGCAGCGAATTGACACAAATTGTTGCTGATATTATTCACGATCCGACACTTCCGAAAACTGAAGATCATCCTTGTCCGAAATGCGGCGGAACTCTGGCAGTATTTTTCCAGGCGCAAACCAAAAAAGCTGAGGTTTCATCCTTTTTTGTTTTTTTTAAATTGCAAATAATGTTATTTAGGAGGAAATGCGACTTTATTATGTATGCGCTGTTCCCGGCTGCCAGCATCGATGGACTGAATAATTTCGTTATACGCTTTTATTTATGTAATTTATTAAAAATATAATTTGCTGATAAAACTTGAACCACGGGATATTCAATTTGTTTTATCTAAAATTATGGTAATATTCCTTATTTATCTCATAACTTATTTTTTTTTTAATTTTCAAGTTTCTTTTAGACAATGTTGAAGCAGAAGACGTTGATTGAAGTTTTGTCCCAGGTGAACACATCTGATGTTCACGGAGCAATGCTTTTCAACAAAGAAGGTACTTTTTGTTTTAAATCCGTTTTGTCGATTTCGCGGTCGAGGCGAAAAACGGTCTTCTTTCCTTTGCCAATTGATATTGAATCGAACACGAATTGCTCTTTCACATACGAACATTTTACAATATTATTCGAGTGAATTCTAATCGAATTCCGAAAAGCAATCGAGTACGATAAACTAAAACTGAATCGGTTATTTTCGGAGACGAATTTTGTATTCGATTCGAAACGAATTATTGTCGGCATCGCACGACTGCGAAAAATTGGCTAAATGCCCAAAAGACAATATTAAAATGTAGATTTACGGACAAATGCATAACGATAGGTTGATGATGCATACCACTTTATATTTTTTGGCATTTAGCCAATTTTTCGCAGTCGCCTGACGTCGACATTACCAAAAAGAGAGAGAGAGAGAGACACATGAATCTATTCAATGTATTATCAGCGTGCTAAGGTTTTTTGTATATTTTAAATTTAGGTCTTCTTCTCGCATACAGCGGATACAACCAAGGAAAATGTGCTCCAAATGTCGCGGCTGCGCTGATTGCTGGAATCTGGAACGGATTGGACCGTCGAGGTACTTTTTTTCGGCAAAATACTTATTTTGGATGGTGTTTCTTCTTCTTCAGACATGAAAGAAACGATTCTCGTAATGGAAGACGGAATCATCGCAGCAACACAAGTTGCCACAATGTTATTGGCAATAAAAGTAGGATAATTGCGCAATAAATTTCTAATTAAAATCGCGAAATTTCAGGCTGCAAATGTGAGCGATATCGGAATGATTCGAACAAAATTGAAAGCCCTTGCCTCACATTTGGAAGAGCCGATTTCGGTTATCACTCGAGAATCATTATAATTGTTTCCATATCCAACTATCGGGTGTTTCAAAAATCTGGGCCTAGTCGTAATTTGTTGATTATTTTGATATTTGTTTCCGTCTTCGTTTTTTTCTTTAACCATTAAATATAACAATATTAATTTATGAATTGCAGTTATGAAATCTTATTTTTGTGCACTGCGCAACAGACATTCTTTATTTGCCCACAAACATGCCAATTTTTAACGGAATTTCTTGAATCAATCAACAGTTATCACGATACATTTATAGCAAGAATAATTTAGCAACACAATTTCATTATGAATTAATAAAATACTTTATTGGCATTCAAATCGTATATTTTCCCTTAAAAACACAACCAAAAACACTTTGGGCACTAATCTACTAACTTTGATTCTACTAATTTACAATAAAAACTAAAAACTAACAAAGAAAACATCAGACGCCGTATTATGTGATTGAGACGATTGGAATAATGAACAATCCAACTGAAGAGATTAGTAAATAAACACGAAAGTAAGAAGTTAAATAATCGATAAGAGGATTAATTAGTAAAAAATTGTTAACGTTTCTAAAAATTAAAACGAAATGTTTGAAGGAGAAAAGGCTACAGAATTTGGCAAAACAATATGTGGAACGATGAATATCCCGGCTAAAAGAAAGTTGTCGACATATTTGGAAATAAGAGGTAAATTATGGAAATTGCTGCTAAATATTTCAGGTAACCCATTTAAGCAACTTCTTCTTCATGATCAATTGCAATGTCGTTAAGAAGAATTGAACGGGGATTTAATAGTTCCATATTAGGAGGTGGCGACACTGAGCAAGGTGACGACGTTATGGGCATCGCAGTACTACTAAAAACTTAATTTAATGTTTTCAGGATGAATGCAATCCTCACCCTAATCTTTTATAAACGGTTCTTCCAGCAAACATCTTTTGACCATAGGTAACTCTGCGAATTGGATCAAATCTTCGTACGGGAACCATTCCAGTCGGAGTAGAAGCAGCTGAAGAAGCCGAGGAACTTGTCGTAGAAGACATTTCAGAATTTAAGCCGTGTGACTGTCGAATTGCTCCAGCTGATTTTGCCTCCTCTTTCCGCAATCTGAAATCACTAGTTTGCTCTCATTTATTTTCACTACGATAACAAGCTTTTTTACACAGTCGTGGGTCTCTTTTGTTTTTTTTTAACGCATTTCATCGATCTGTGACGGAGCGAAATGAGTGCACATTGAACGAGAGCAGGTTGAAAGGTTAGACAACATTTCAGTATAGGAAGAAGATATGAGAAGAAACTCAATCGGCGATAGACGATCGACCAATCGTATAAAATATTTAAAAGAAAACAGAGAAATTGGAACGTGTTTGATGATTTAAACGAACCAGTTTCACGGGTATAAAGCGCATCGAATTGACTAAGCTAACAATTTTTAAACTTGATTTTGAACCGAGAATTTTCACAAAATTAAAAAAATGCTTTGTAACTGTCAAACGACTGAATAACGGCTTGTCGAAATTCGATTAGGAAAATAATAAAGAAAATAGGCCTTACCCCGAAAAATATGCAGGAATTGAGGCGTTTGGCGGACAGCGATGACTCGAGCCAGTGCAGAAGACACTCTCAGCACATGCCACTTCGCAATCGGGATGCACGGTCCACCACGAGCCTTGCTCATTCATAACCAGAAAGTCCTTTCTCGGCTGAAAAATTATGCCAAATGTTTGCCGAGTATCAACCATTTTCCCCGCAGATCTCCCACACCGATGCTCCTCTCACTTAACTCGAAAGAAAAAGCACTTCGTAGTGCGCTTCTTATTTGTTCTTCTGTCTAGTAGCAACAAGACTTTTTTTTTCTTTTGGACTCTCTGTCCAAATTTTTTTCTCGCCAAGTTTTGCACGTCCGGAACAAACATGAGGTAGTTGCGACAACAAATTTGGATAGATTGAAACAATTTTTAAAGTGCGTTCATTCGTTTGCAACTAAACATCAGTTGAGTTTCCGTTTCATAGTGATAAATACACAAATGAAAATTGATGATAAGACAAACAAAATTCAAACGTCAATGAGAGCAAACCCCTGACGGAAATTCAGAAATTGAGCAAGTCACACTAACATGAGCAAATGATATAAAATATTTCAATATTCTTTCTATTAACCCAATAACTCAGTAATTTTTCAAAATAATCCGAGAAATTAAAAAGTTGTTTAATATTTGATAGAAAGTATTGTCGAATTTCCGCGACTACGGAATCATACACAAAAACAATGCCAAGGTTCACATAGTGCACCTTCCTATGCTGTCATGCTGTCGCATTACGACGACAGTATTGAAACTATGAAATAATGAAAATATCTTGCGCGATTTGCTAAAATTTGCGCATTTAACCTATTTCTTAGTTTAGCTTCTCTCTTCATACTAATCGAGTCCAATATTTGTCTTTTTATCTCACGCTGATGTTAGTGGTATAAATCTATAACCTAATCCCATCGTTCTGCGTCTTTACACACTATTGAACATGGCTTTGATATTCCGTATTTTTGCGTACTACAATGCGCAATTCCACAAACAAAAATCGCTTGCTGGGTACAAAGAACATGCTACCTCAGTGGGAGCAGGTTCGAAGGATCAACGGAGCAAATTGGGTTTTTTTACAACATTTCATCGCAACGAGTTTCCGCTTATCATATGAAGTAACACGATACTCACATTTGGGGTCAGAACTCGTACAAAAACTGCTGAGGTCATTAGCGAATGCCTAATGGATTGCCGATAATGTCGACCATGTCCATTTGACTCGCTTTGGATCTGGAAATTTGTGATTTTTAAAGGTATTTTATAGCTCTGCCTACCGTATCTTCAAATATTTCGTAGATGGCGTTGATTGGCAACGCACGGTACTCGGAGGTGAGTAGTGTACGGAACAGCCAGCAGACCATCGAGCACTCGCGAGTGCGCCGCCGAACTGCAGTATAAAGTTTCTTCACAAGGAGGAACATTACGGTGAATGCGGATTGAAGTCAATGGCTAATTAACTATTTACCTACTATACTTTTCCGCACCGATCGTTCCGGCTTCGTCGCGTTCGCAGCGCCACAAGACGATGTTGGATCAAGAAACATGTTCATCATCATATCAAATGATGACAGCGAGTTGCCTGAAATTATTTTAAATTAAATAGCAATTAGCATTCACATTGACGATATTCTGAGGTGATTATATCTCCATTAAAATTCACATTTAAAATTTTGGAATGAAATTTCTATTGGATAGAATTTTTAAATGTTTGCACAACAATTATTATTTGAACTTATGATGGAACTCTGAATTTTACATTTCATTTTGTCAGCGTCAAACGATTGAGTGAAATTTGAAAAAAATGGCTATGTTCAAAAATGTGGCAAAGAGAAATGAGCGTGTCTGCGTACCCTGCATTTTAGCGTACGCGCATTCAATATTCATTTCCTCCGCTCGCGAATCCTTACTTGCTTCATGAAGAACCCGCCTCTATTTTGTGTTGTCGATAATATCTTATTGACTTTTTGAAACAAACTATTCAAAAACATAGGAAACTAATTTTCTACATTAAAAAAATAGACTATGTATAACATTCATATTACTTATAATACTCACTTCCTGAGTCACATTGAAATGATGGACTAGACAACGAAGAAGAGGACGAATCGTCGAAATCATCGAAAAGAGAGGAAGACGGAGACTGAGCAGCAGAATCCAAAGCTTCTGATTTCAAAATGAATCACTGGATTGGTACCAAGAGTTACCTTCTTTCAAAGGATCTCGAGTTCCCGTTAGCTGCCAATCATCATCTTCGATTGGGGTGGCAACCGCTGAGAGCATCATTTCCATTCCAGAGCATTTATCATCCATATTGTATGTTTTTGCCTGTAAATTTGACAGTCAAAGGTGATTTTGTAGCGGGAAAACTAAACAGAGACGCTTGATTAATCGAGAGTAAGAACAGAAGTGAGAAGAAGGCATTGCAAATTTGATTAACAGACGAATGATGTATTCCCGCGAACACGCCGGTATGAACAGTAATTAGCGAGAAGTACAGGTAAGAGGTTCAGCAAAGATGGCGAGAAAGTGGCTGAGGAGCGTAGTGATGCGATAGTGAAGACCTCTAACGTATGTTGGATGTGTGAGTGGGGCCCGCGTTTGTGTGTGTACGATTGAGAGAAAAAGACAGAAACTACGGGTCCTGGGAGCAAAGAACACACAAGTGAAACGTGGGAGGCTCCTTTGGCGCCGATATAGAATATATCGGCGCGAGAGGTAGACATTGGCGGAGATTTAAAATTTTCGGAGAAACATGATTGACGTTGATAATTATAAGAAAGGTGTATATTTAATATTTACCGTATAAACACTTAGAAATTCAATTTTTAGGAGAAAAATTAAAATCTAAAAATTTGATAAATATGGCCTTGTAAAAAGTTAGGCCATTTTTGTTAAATTATAAAGCTCACTTTCTTTTTATTTTCGCGGTTTTCTTCATTCTTAGTTTTTATCTAAACTAATGTCTTGAAATTAACAAAAAATGAAATAGGAAAAATTGTCAAAATTAAGAATGTTTATTGAAGGCGTAAGTTCCAGTAAAAGTGCAATGGTGTCAAAAATATTATCAGTGATACGTAATCAGTATTAATGAAAAATGAAATTATCACAGAACAAAAATTTAAAATAAGCGAAATTCCACTGAAATCATGCTCTAGTATTCATAATTTTGGGATCATGCAATTCGTGTTGCCACGTGTTAAGTCACGTACACGCGATAAATTGTTTATTTCCTTTTTTTTTAAATCAAACAACGTCTCAATAAATATTCTGCGCCTTTATAAATATGTCGCATTTTGTTGACAGAATTGCGGCTCCTTTCTACTGGAAGTATATAAAGGTGCATCCACTTTTTGTTTGCAATCGGCTTATTTTTCATCATCAATGCATTGCTACCAAAAAGATGCACGCCAAAAAATAAGACAATTTATTTAAATGTGAATACAACGAAAATCGATGAAAAATAATCAAAAAATTCTTGGAGCTTTTTTCCAAAAAAGTATCAATTGGAACTTAAATCACGTTAATATCTAAAATCGCTTATTTTTTTCATAATTATGATAATGGGGCATAATCTTGAGAGCCCAAATGAAATCATATTCATCGTTAGAATTGTTACAACTGAAAACGAAATGTTTGCAGGCAGAACAGACGGTGTTTGGCAGCTGCTTCACTTTAAAAGGAAACGCAGGTGTGTTGGCCGATAACAAAAAGGCAAAAGAAAAGATGAGACAAAAAATCAGTAAGCGTTTATTGGTCTCGGTGTGAACGCTCGCCATGTTGCGATATTCTTAGTAACACTGCCATCACGAATAGCATACATTCAAACGAAAAAGGGGGATGTTCGACGGGTGATAGCGACGATATGATATCCGATGAGCCTGAGCCGATGCGTGTGCCTACGCCCGTGTGTAGTTCGCCCAGAAAACGGGGCGTGGCACACCGTTGGAGAAAATCAAAAAGAAGTTGACACAAGATGGGCGGGAGAAGAGAACGAGAGAGCAAAATATATAGTAGTAGTTTTGGCGAGCACAAAACTGAGTTCTTT
Organism: Caenorhabditis bovis; assembly: GCA_902829315.1. Taxonomy (NCBI): domain Eukaryota; kingdom Metazoa; phylum Nematoda; class Chromadorea; order Rhabditida; family Rhabditidae; genus Caenorhabditis; species Caenorhabditis bovis. Next base: position 5,410,252 of record CADEPM010000001.1, on the reverse strand, counting down.
GTATTTACGCGTGTTCATCTGCGTCTCGAAAAGAAGCTGGGCTCTCGTCGAAAAGAATGAAAAAAATAGAGAAGAAAAACGATTGGAAGAAGAAGTGAGTGAAAAAAGCTGTGTTTTTTTTTCTCACTGGAACTTCACTGGGTGGGCAATCGTATTAAAAATTGACACGGCAATGAATTGGGAGTAACTGCGGGGCAATTCCAAACACTGTATGGAATTTCGACTGATGAGTTTTGAAATTTCCAGTAAAAGATATATTTTTCCATCGCTACAATTTTGGATTTTTTTTAATGAGAAGGAATGAGGCTCCGAAAATATCAGAGTTGTTTACGCATTACGACTAATCCACAGCAAGTCGATTCCTCTGTTGCAGAAAAGAAATTTTTAGTTTGAGCAAAAATGTTGTTGGTTATGGTGTGAGCGGATATCGATAAACAGCGCGGAAGGCGAAACATTGAATTAATTTGCACAAATCGAAGGGATATCAAGAGGACGCGAAACTCGTTGAAATTCAACCTCTTAGTGCAGCAAAAAAAACTCGGCGTTTTGATGACGTCAACACAGAGGAAAGGCACAATCGGAACCGCCCGTTTGTCACGTAGGCGCATTGAAAAATAAAAGATTTTGAAACAAATAAACTATAGGCATGTTGCCAATGAATTTGTCCAATGATCAGATCATTAATAAATCAAAAGGACAATCATTCTATCGGCTTTGTCATCTAATTAATGCGACCGTTCTGCATCATTGATGGTTATCACCGTTTCGAGAAAGTCCGAAAATCAAAACAACAATGAATCTTGTTCTGACAGTTGATGTATCAAAGAACTACGAGATGGACGGTTTTTGGCGAAATTCCAAAAACAAACCCAAGGCCAGAAAAACATGATCAAAAGATCAAGAAACACCTCAAAGCTTAGCAATTTAATATGTAAAACTTAAACGAAACACTCAGCATTATTTTGGCAGATTGACTTTTGAGAATTTAAAGTAATCTTTTGTCAAATTCGACTGATCTGATCGAGGGCGAGAACTTCAATTTTTGAAATCATTGTATATTTAAATTAAAAATTGGCTGATTCATGCCAATGAAAATTAGCATTACAAAAGATTTTTTATATATTCCGTGACTCAATAATATTTTAGATTTTTTAAAACAAACTTAAGAAAATCTTTAGAAAAATTTTAAAATGCGTTGTGAAACTTTAAAAACTTTAAAATGTTTTTATAGACATATTTGAAAACTCGTTTAATCGAATACTGTGAGTTCGAACAAATTACCAAAGAATCTTATAAGTATTTTGCAAATATTTTAAAGATTTTCGCAAAAAAAAATCAAATGCCCTGCTGAACTGCATAGCCTCGTATTTACAACTTGGCACATTGCCAATATGTTTTTTAGTGAATTTTGTTGTGTCGTTTAAACGCGACAGTATATGTATTATATATATCATATATATCAAATTATGAATAGAAATCTGGGAATAAGTAAAAAAAATGAAAAGAGCATTTTTTGTCTCCCATGAATCGCCGATGGTTCACAATTAAAAAAAAGCTCAATATCATCTCGAAAATGGCCTTTTATAGTTTCATCGTCATTTTTATGGTTGTTGCGCGAAACAATACATTTGTTTTAATGGGTTTCAAAGTTCATTGGGATTTGTTTTGATTTCATATCAATTGAACGAATTCCTGCAAAATGGGTCATGTGATTTGCCTCCAAAGGACAGCTGGTTATCTCTTGAATATTGATAGTGTGAAGGTGCTTGATTAAATGTCGATGATGTTGAAAGCATTTGGTTCCTTCAACCTTATGACAAAAAAAAAATGAGAGATTGGGCACTTCGATTGATATCCTGGTTCTCATTGTTTCTTGCAAAATGTTTTCCAGGTCCGCGAATCAAAATCATTTTCCTAATGCCTTTCGATGTTTATTTGTTCCAATGAACGAAACACATGTAACAAACGTGAGAAATGCAAGGTTTTTCAATGATAACCTACAATAAAACAAACGGCCGAATTTTTTACACTACCGAGAAAAAAACCTTGATTTCATCCGTATAAGAGATATTTTCAATTCCTAATCCAATATTGTCTAAAAATTTCCATCGATTTTTTTTTAAAGTTTAGAACCTTTTATTTGAACATTGTTATTTAATTGTCGGTAGTAATTCGAATCATCGATGATGAATCACAATGTTCTTCGTCTCAACCATCGTCTTCTTCTTGCTATTAATCGAAGAACACAAAAAATGATGTTCAAACAATGTTGTCACTCTGATTGTGAACCTTGTCTGTCTTTTTGGATTAATTCTGTCTCGGACATCCACCGGTTCGGCGTGGGTTTCAAATATCGGCGCAAATGATTCGTGCAGAAATCGTTTTTTCAATTTTGATTGATTGCATTTCAAATTGTTTTGAAGGAATTATCGAAGTTTGACGGAACAGAACAATTACAAAATAATTCCTTTCAAAATTTTTCAATAAGTCAGAGAATCTGAATTGAATCGACTGTTTATTTATTAAAACTATGAATTCGAATGACAATTTGGACGAATATTTGGTTTTTTTTTTTTCATCTAGTGAAAATAACAAACTTTTTACATTTCTTATTAAACGGAAATTTTACACTGATGCCAGACAAACACCGGACGTTTTTTTTTTGCATGTGAACATCGGTCTGAAATCGACGTATCCAGACGGACAAATGTTCGCTATGCTCGTCGGATAGGTGGAAGAGAATGAACACCCGATGATAGGACGGAGAAAATCAAAAATCGGACGGATTCCGAGAAAATGGATCGGAGTTATGTATCACATTTGCGAAGAGTTTCAAACGCTGACAGAGAGGAATCTGAGGCAAAAGTTTAATAAACACATGCGTTTTTTTCATGTGAACAGCATCAATAAGCCAAAAAATTTGTTTATCAACTGCAAAAGAGAAAACGAGTGGCTCACGAATGAGATTTGTGTTGATCGTTTAGAAAAAATGCTTTTTGGTGGACCGAGGGGCAATTCGAAATGAAACAATTGAAAAGTTGCCAATTTCGGCCATTCACAATTTTGATCTTGGAAACAAAAACAATCACTTTAATTCGAAACATCACCAACAATTTAATTATTTCAGAGTTTATATAAAATACGAAAAAAGGGTAAAATACTACTTGAAGAAATAGTAAATGACAAGCGTTATACGCGGATTGCGACACTAATTTCCAATGCCTTTGGATAATTCATATTTTCGGTTTTCAGCAAAATTTAATTCGTCGCAAAATAAAAGCTAGAAAAACTTCAAGCTGGATATTGTTTCCAATCTCGATGTTCTCACATTATTTTTAAATTCATTATTGATATTTCTCAAAAATAATTTTAGAAATTCAAAAAAAACGCATATCGAACGTTGTAAAGCAATTTCATCGACTTTGCTATTTCTTTAAAAATCAAAAAAAAAAACGGTTTAGTTTAGGACAAAGCCATTTTCTGTATGGTGAAACGAGTGAATCTGAAATTTAAAAATATTGTATTTATGTATTATCGAAGACACAACGAATTTGGAAAATTCAGAATCAGAAACTCGAAATCGCTGCTAATTTATTTATAAAAGCATTGATTGTCTGCACACAATTTGTGTTTATTTCATTCGTGATTCCCACACTCACTTTTAAAATGTTTTCAAGTATCCTTACAGTACACGAAATCAATGAATAATTGATAACGAGGCCTCTGAAATTCGAGACATTTCTGCCGCCACCTTCGTGGTTTCACGCATTCATTTGTCGACAATTTTTTGTGCATTTTTTGTGTGTCAAAAGATGTGTACTCAAGATAATACAACGAAAAATGGGCGCATTTTTTGCCATTTTTTCATTCGTTGTCTTCAATTCAATCAATTACATTCGCCGATTTCGGCAAAATTCGGAGCCAATCTAGAAGAATACGCAAAACAAAAAGCTAATAAATTCTATGGAAACCAAGATGAATTTTCTTATTTTTTTAATGTTGTTTTTCTCACGTCTCATTTCATTTTGCAAAAGAATTCATTTTCATTTATTCGTATAAGTCCTCATTTTACGACTGGATTCATTTTCGATTGAAAATCTTAAAATCACTGTAAATTGGTTCCTATCAATTTTCAAAAGGAAACGAAATTTCGCAAAAAAAAATCAACAAAAGACTTGTGAAATGTCCGGACATTCGCAAGACAAATACAACATCAAAGTATTGCGCAAACCAATTTTTTGTTCGCGTTTTGACAAATAGATATGAAAACAAAAACTGTCTGCGAATTCCGTGAACACACAAATCAAAAAGAGCGAAATTTCAAAATTGTTTGAGTATTAACGATCACATCTCTTCTAAATTTGAGTCAATTAATGTATTCAGCTATTAAAAAAATGATACGAAGTTTAAAAAAATGAATATATAATATCAATTTTTAGAGATTACTTGAGTAAGATATTATTTGTTATTTATTTGTGCGGTATTCGAGTTGCTCAATTTAATCCCCACTACTTATACTATTGATTAATTTGAAGACAAAAATGTACCCGACCAGATTTTAGTTGCGTTTCATGCAAATGTGAACATCTTATAAAAAACAATTATATAAATTCGTGAATATTTAGTTTGCGAAAAATTTTAAAGAATATAGTTAGTAGCACTCAATTGAACCATCAATTCTAAATAAAATAAATAGGCTTATCGTGAATTTCAACTTTTCCTGCTTATAATTAAATGGACAATTTGCATCATCGGGATATGGTTTGCGGTCGAATCCGAATTGAAATGTCAACAAAAAACGCCCTCATCTTCGTTTCCTTTATTTTAACTCAGAAAATCTCAATTTTGTGTTCAATAATTGTGCATTTTCAATAGAATATATTTTTCATACATTTTTGTTCGAGAAATTGTATTATTTCGAATAACGTCTTGATTAATACAAAATTGGTCTCAAAACAGCTTAAATGCTCCGAATTTAAACTATTTTCTGTAATTTTCTTTAATTTTCCAATAGTTGTTACTCTACGACGTTCTATTTAATTGATTTCATAAAAAATGCGTATAGAGAGTTGTGTTATTCTGTCTTCTGTCAATTTCTTTTTCGGTTTTTTTCTAAATGAAGAGAATTCTCTGAGAATTTTATATATTTATCTTAATAAGATTTCAAGTTTGTCCTCGTATTTTCAATAACCATCCGATAGGTATTTTTCTTCGTCCCCACGTATTTTGTTGCCGAATTTTTGTTTCATTATGTTAAATAAACTTATCAAATATTAAGATTAAAAGTGCTGCGCATTGTGCGCCGAAAACCCCGCATTTTTTGAAGAATAGGAATAATATAATATTTGTAAAATAAAATTGAATAGTAATAATGAGGGAAATAATTAATAATTTATCGGCCATCTTCAAACTGTCTCCCAAAATGTTGATAATCTTATCAAATTTCTTGTCTTCTCATTTTCATTCAACTCCTTTAACATTGTTTTTTGTTTGTTTTATTCTGAATTTTTTGGATCAAATTTCGTTTGTATGACATTCAAACACCATTTCATTTTTTGGTATTCGTTCCAAAATCTCAGAAATTCACAAAAAGAAATATTCATTGCTTAAGGAGGAAAAGCGTTGTCAGGGTGGGTCAGTAATCTCACGATTATCAGCAATTCGTTGAAAGCAATGAGCCAATTTCGAAATTGTCATAATGATTTGAAAGTTTTATGTTTATATTCCCCTTTAAATACTGCGGACTTGGTAGATCCGTCGACATCACGACGTAAGAGGTCGATTCTTCAGTAGCAAAGTTCAATTTGATGCGATTCATAGAGACATGTCGATACTGAAGTCGTTTATAGTGATTTTTGGATTGTTTGCATTTTGGTTGCAAAATGGTCAATTCAATTTCCAAACTGGCGACAAACGGCCCACGCAAACCCTTCATCGCAAACTCAAAATTTCATGTGTTTCAACTCTGGGCTCAAAATTGCAAGTCATAATAGGAAATTTTTTGTTATTCTGTCAAGATTGATTATTGGTTGTTGGCAGAAAAAAGAAGAGTTGAAGCGAATTGCTTTAAAATTCGCACATGCTTGCAAAATCTTCTCTTTCTCGAGAGCTTTATCCCGGAAATGACTTCTTCTACACCGATTCTTGCGCCTCACTAACTATTCCAAAAAATGGGGATTTTTGTCGTCATGAAACCCGTTGTTTCACAAAGTAATTCTAACAAGCTTCATGCATGACCCAACAAGTTGGTCCCCCTCCCCTCATACACATCTTGTTAGTTGAATCCCCCCAACTTCTTAATTGAGCCATTCGTTCGCCTTTTTCTAAGCATTACAGAAGCATGTCGAATGAGAATAGTTTTAAAATAAGAATACGTTAAACTAGGATACAAATTAAAAAATTAATTTTAGAGGAAAATCGGTGAGTCTAAAAAAAAGACTTTTCAAATTACATTACGATATCGCTCATGATATGCCACAAATTAGTTTTCTTTTTTCGTAATGATAACTTCTCTCTTCCCATTCCTATGTTCCATTCAATTATGCAAAACATTCAAATTCTAAGAGTAGAATTCAGATTTTTTAAAAACAGTTTTCAATTTCGAATTTTTGGCCATAATCTCAATAGTGTCGAAATGAGTCTCCAATGTGTTCAGAATGTTCGAGTTTTTCTTAATTTCTTATCAACTTATAAATAGCGCATTTACAATTTTCATAAAACCACATAAATCGTGAGTGGATAATAAATAAAATGAAAATGAGAAGTCTTAGTTTGGGAGAATTAAAATCCCACACAAATGATGAGCTCATTTTATGACATATTCGGATATTTTCGTTTTATCTTATGCCACGCTTCCAATTTTGGGAAAACACTTAAAAAGAATTTAAAACAGTTAAAAGATCTAATAAAAGATGAATAACTTTTTATAGAAATCAGTCATTTAGTGCGAAATAACCAGTTTTTTTAAAGCAGTGTTGATTTTTTTAATATGCAAATTTTAAAAATTAAAAAAAATGAAAAACTGGTTAAAATAGTTTTTCGTGCAAATAGGATCTCTTATGGGGGTTTTAACCGGTTTTTCAAATTTTTCGTGCAATCTGCATACAGTGGAGCTCTGTGTTCAGTTAAAAATCAGTTTTCTCTGCTCCGAGCTCATACGTGATCCCCCGGCGAATTTTCGAATTGCACTTTTGAGCAGAGTTACTTTTCGGTGGAATCTTATATTATGTACATAATTTTAAAATTAGGTTTATTCAAGTCAAAAATAGGGCATTTCAATGATTAAAGGCGCATGCTCGTAAATTTACGCAATTGCATCGGGTCGAAAATAGACAATAAAAATTTGAATAATTAAAGTCAAATTCAGTTCGAATTGTTGGCACGAATTGGACAAACTATCGCCTGCCTCTCTGATGGGCGTTCTCAACCAAATTGTTGCGAGACCAAATTGCGTTCTTCAAAATTTGACGTGTCCGCAGAATTTGTCGGCATTCGACAGTACTCATTGCAGAAAATTCATCGAAACTGGTATTTGAAAGATAGTTTGCGTTTCAGTAATGAGTTTGGAATTTCTTTTCTCAATTTCTAGGAACCATTCTAATCATTTCAATTCCCTTCAGTTTTCTTCTTTGAACAACAAAAAACGTGTTGGCGATTTTTAAAAATTGCTTATTAATGATCGAATGTTGAATACATCATCAGGGGATTAAAATTTCTCGAAGAATTTCGATGTTTGATTGTTTCGAATCCCATCACATGGTTTTTTTTCGAAACTTTGGTCTATGATTTTATAACAATTTGCATACCCACCGCCTTTTTTTATTTTCATTTTAGCCCAACTCCTATTCCATTTCCATCGCAATTCATCCGATGAAGCGCATCCACTTTTTTTTCATGCATCTCATGAATTATTCAAATTTCTAATACAAATATGAGCCATGAAAATATTGATTTCTGAATGTGTGTTTCTTGTTTATAATAAAAATCTTACACACGGAGATGTACGAAAATGGAATGAACGAATCGAAACCGAAAAATATTTTGTTTTGCGCTCACAAAGGAAGAAATGCAGCTGAAAATAAGAATGTTGGAGTAGTCTCCAAGTAGTCCCCCAATTAGAATCCGGAAATCAAATTTATTTCAATTTTTTTTGTATTTTCACGTAGGCGGCCGCCGCAAAAATTCGAACTTTGTTTCATTGAAATCTATGCAGAGCTCCTCATAATTATACGGTCATCTCAATTTTTTTTCATATTGTTAAAGTTTAAATGCATTTTTAAAATTTTTCAAACCTTTAAAAATGTTTTTTTTTTCGTTTAGATAGATTTGAGCCAAAGAAAAAATTTCTTTTAGATAGACAAATTTCGGGAAATATCGGTTGCTGCCTTTTTTACCCGTAAAAACTATTTCAAAACTATGAGTTTTTTTTTCTCAAAATAGTGCAATAATTAAAATGACTGTATAATTAATAATATGCTCGTATTTCTACGCAGTTTTCTCTATTTGTCTCGAGACACTTGGCGCAGTGCTGTTTGTCCAAATATCAATCACTCGATTGAAACCCGAAAACGGAATTCGCGGCAGTCGTCCAAAACATCAGACATCTACCGTAGTGTGCAAAAAATTGATATTCTTGTAAAACCTGCAAATTAAATTAGCTCGGAGCATTAGAAATCGTTTTAGAATTATCTTTGAATAAATCAATTTATTCAATTTTACGAGAATTTCACATATACATATAAACCACCAAATATTGTTCTTTGAATGAAATTTTTCGTTTGTTAGTCGGTCGATGGATATTTGAATTTTTTTAGCGGGAAAATTTAGCGAAAGAAGAAATGAGAAACGATTTTTGAACTAGATAACAAAACAAAAGTGTTTCAAATTGTTTAGTTGAGAAAATTCAACGTGAAGAACACATAAATTTCGTTTTTTAATAAAAAATCATCTTAAATGTATCGGAAATGACAATTTCCGGGAGGATGAAACAGCAATCATAAGTTTTCTTCTCAAATTTTCATTTATTTCTTTTTCCAACAATCCATTTATCCGATTTTTGATATTAACTCCCCCACCTCCCATAATAAAACAAATGGCTTATAACCGAAATGATATGCATAATCCAGCAACAAAAAAAAAACAACGCAATATATTAGATTAGACGGCTAGAAAGAATGCAAAAACGGAAGAATAGAATGAGACGAGGGTCCGATATCAAATTTCACAAGCTTCATATAATGGGTTGGATGAAATATTCAGCAATTTCCTATTTTGGAAAATGCACAATCGAGAGAATTCGACAAATCATCGCGTAAGAAATTCATTAAACTTAATTTTTAATATTTCTCAAAAGAAAATTAGTTTTGAGAAGTTGAAATCCAAAAAAAAAACATCTCAAATTTTTTCAAAAGAATTACCAAAATGAGAAATTGTTCCGAAATTTTTGAAACTATTAAGAAAATAACAATTTTTTATAAAACATGAATTGAAAAATGAGAAAAATTGAAAATCTAAAATCCTTCCTTTCATTTAATATAGTTTATTAGGACTGGCGCTTATTTCAAAAAGCTAAAATAAAAAAAAAGCTTAAAAAAAATTAATTGTTTATTTGGCTACAAGTGTAGGTTGCTCTTTGAAATATTTTATGAAAAAAAAAATAATATCAAGTACATTTGATGAAATATCACGGATTTCCGTTTAGAAATTGAGACCAACATTCGAGCATCATTTGAATTTCTTTCCATATTTTTCGGAAAACAACATCCAAATTTTATTCAGCTCCCCAATTATTTTATCGGAATTCTCGAGAAATGGCATTGTTCTGTTACAGCCGAATTTCGTTATTGGAAATTAAGAAATTTCGCTATTATTTTCGTGTTTTCTATTCGATCACACATTCATTGAATTTCGGAAAAAAAAAACTCGAAATTCTCCCAATTGCTGGCATACTTTTGCAAATTGATTTCCTATTCAAACTACCCATTTTTAATGTTCAATTCTTATTATTCCTTATGAAATATTGCAGGCTTTCTAGAACTTCAAGTTGCACATAATGAACATAAAAAAGAACATTCGAATGAAATTTTAAAAATAGTAACCGTGCAAAAAATGCGATATGAATTAGACAGCCGACATATAGATGATATGAATTAAAGAAACACACTGTCGATATCTCGGAAAATCTAGAAGAAATATAATTTTCAATTAAAATATTATTAATATAATTTGAATTTATTACTTAATTATGTTCTATATTGGAGTTGCACTAGAAAGAGTTGAAATTAAAATTTAAAAATGACTTATATTAAACCAAGAACGCCAATAAAAATGAATTTCTAAAAATGAAAATGAAAAAAATTATTGGCTATGTGCCAATGCGTCTCGAGGCAGCGAAACGTACGCGAAACTGCGTACATTGCATTATAGAGTTCGCGCATTAAATATTCAGTCAACGAAAAATTTAAATCTACACTAATTTCGCGAATTTGAAGGCCCAGCCTCCATTCAGTCGTTTGACGCCAACAGTATAATAATTTACAAATTCATAAAACATGGAAGAGATATTAACAAAAATTTTAGATAGTGTACGGAATATTCTAGATATTAATTCCAAACTTCAATAATCAATTATTATTCATATTGTCGAACATTGTTTATTAATTAATTCGAGAGAGAGAGAATAAAGAGAGAAAGTGTAAGCTAAGAAAAAGTGGGCGGAGTCGAGTGGGGCTTCTCGTATGGGGGTGTGCCTCGTGCACCATTTTTTCTCGCATTTTTCGCGATATTCGATTTCCCATTTCAACGGCTCACAACCAACGTATTCTATTACTATTTGAAACAATAAATCAGAATGCGCGCTTGGCACAAATTCCGAACAGGTTGGTCGCATTTCGATATTCCGCTATTCGCATTGTACACTACTAGAAATGCAACAATTGATAAAGTATCAAACTCTTGCAATCACATTTCATCAATTGTTCGAATCATTTCCCATTTCTTTTCGCGATTTTCAATTCTCAAAAAGTTTGGAAAAATGTTTAGTCAAACTAATTCTCTCAAAGATGTCTTAAATTTTCTTGAAACGAGCAAACCGAATTTCCTTCGCCACACTTTTTGGTTCATAATTTTGTTTAACTTCCATCACATTTTGTTGTCATCGGAATATGAATGCGGGGATCGAAACAACTTAGTATTAAGGCGATTCTCATAATCCGAAAACCTTGTGTCGTCACTTTGATATTTAGAAAAAAGATAATTTCTCATTAACTCATTTCTATCAACGCAATGCGATGTTCGCTATAATAGTCGATTCTAAATTCCGCACAGTGACGGGCTGGAAAAACAAAAAATATTAATTAAAAAACAAAAAAAGAAAGAAAAAGGAGTCGGCTCTCATCAGATTAATTCGAATATTTCTCGGGTAATGAAACATATGTATATCACGTTTTTTTTTGACATAAACAAAATAAAATATTTAGCCTTTTGAAAAATGTTTCCCTTTTATGTAGTTTATTCGATGCGCTAGAAATATGAATAAATTGGCTTGCACTTTGAGCTAATTCTCGTTAGCAGATTTTTATCTTTTTTAAGCATCTTTCATTCTCTTTATTTCCTTATTTAGTACTCCAGTATACAAATTATCTGAATTTCAATTCAAAAATAGGTTTTTTGTACAAATTTTGTTCAAATTTGAAGCAAGATAAGAGAGATTTTTTCAATTTTTCGAATCCTGCAAGTATTTCGAAGTGCGCTTGATATTGTCTAGAAAATTCGAGAAAGTGTTATCAATACAGGTTATCCGTATATAATATGTTATTAAACTGTTTAAAGTTGTTACTCTTTTTTTATTTCAATGTGAAACATTGTTTCAGAAGAAGAAAAAAAATGATCAAATTATCGTTTTAGACTCCTATCAAATTGCACGTCGAATCCGCTTTTGTATGTCTGATTTTTGAACAAAACTCAATTGACTAATTGTTGCGCTCGCATTCATTTGTGTTTTTTTTCAGTTATGACCAATACCGACGAATGGCGAGAAGATCCGCTGAGCGTCGAAGATTTGTTCGCTGGTGGCACACTTCTGCTCATCGCCGTCTTCTCGATATCCATTTATTCAATCATATTGAGGATCATGCACAAGCAGGATAAAGTTGGTTTGAATAGATGGGCCTAATAGAGACAATTCATTTTTCAGGATATAGTCGGATATCGATTCTTAATATCTGCTGGATTCACAGACCTTCTGCTTCTTTTCAATTATGGAATTTGGCCAGGGTTCACAATTCTGCTGAAATCGGAAATTATCCCAAAATCATGGAGAACGTGGCAACAGGTAATTCTTATCTTAAAATACTGATTCAACTAGTAGAAGATTTTTCTTCAATAGTCTAGTTTTGGTTTCAGTTATATTTGGATTGGGCGTGGTTTTCGATGGTAGCTCATTATTCGCTGGTTAGCTGGTCCCGATGGATGGCGATTCGGCGTCCTCTCGACTTCCGCAACCAACAGCGTCATACTTCGTACTTACTCTGCTCCGTCTGCTATTTGTCATCGCTTGTATTGGTGAGATTTTAATTACTTCAACTAATTAGATCACGTAAATTTTTGAATAAGAACTATTACGAATTGAGAAATATACTATGTCGGTTAGCTAGTAAACAAGTTTTTTCTTGTTTTGAAGACCGTTTTAGATCATTTCATAGTTTATTAGTATAATTAAAATAAAATAGTCGGATGAAATATTTTTTTTTTGTAAATAAACAATCTAATAATTTTTGATTGTTTTGAAATTAGCTGTCTTTCTAAAAACGAAATGTTTTTTGGTTTCGATTTCTTCGAATATTGGGCATTGAAACAAAAGAAGTGTGGGAAACGAATGACTCGCTAAGCATCAATTTATATCTACAATTTATAATCTCTTTTTTAGGTATTATCAACACATTTTCAACCTTGGTATGTCACCTTCTATTATGAGCCTTCTTCGTATGGAATGCTCGCTGAAAACTTTGCGTTGTACCTGTCCGGCGGTCAATCAGCTCTTTTCCTGGCAATTCACATCATCGCAATCCTTCCACCAATCGTCTTTTATTCGTATGTAACCTTTTAAAGCAAAAAATTGAAAAATTAATATAGATGGTCAATTGCTTTGTTATATCGCCGAAGGAAATCGAAACATCTTGTCCATCAACCGTTTCAGAGCAACGTTGAGAGCAGGTATCCTCTTTCGGGAATTTAATTTTTTTGGTTCAAAAAATGTTTTAGATTACTCATGCCATGTCTCTTCAATGTCGTCACATTTATCATTGGCCAAGTGTTGATTACTGTAGGAACTGGCGAAGGAAAATGGGCGGGATACACCGTAATGCTCCTTTTCGCGACAAATTCGGCACTCAATCCCATCCTTCTTCTGATTTGCTCGAAGACATTGAGGTAATCCGACAAATTGATTCGATTAAACAGTTTACACAATCTATTTATTTCAGAAAACAAGTTCTCGAATTCCTTGGAATTGCAAAACATGCCGCATTGGACAAATTCGAAGCATCTCTTTATAGGTTTGCGATTCTGAAATTCATTTTGATTTCTAATTACTATGATTTTAGAAATATTAACACGGACACAATCAATCTGAAAATCATGGAATACGGTAGCTTAAAATTGCTGGAGACTCCATTTGCAAACCGTGAATCCACAATTGGAACACCCGTATAATCTGATGAATCGATGTTCAATTTAAAGTTAATTACCTCATCTCATCATTGTGTTGCACTTAATTGCGGGTAATTAATTCAAAGAATACTTCGGCTCTCTTATTTCACTATTCAAACAAATTCGAATACGTGTTCTTGTCGATTTTGATGATCTCTTATTGTCATTCTACTGGTCATTTTCATAAATCCTATCTTTCGAGTTTTCGATTTTCATGATTTAAAAAAAATGGCTCTGCGAAAAATTAAACAAATCGGTCGAAAAGATCAATTCAAAAAAAAAATAAACATCGAACTATCAATTTCACATATGTACATAGATGTTTCGAATGGATGAAATCATGATAAAAAAATAGAGCAAAGACATTTCTCAAGTGATGAAAAAATAGTAAAAGCCATAGAAATTTTGAATAATCTATAAATTGAAATGATTTATTTATAAAAAGATCCCACTCGAAATGTTTGATTTTCTTCCAGAAAGAATTCATATGCGTACATACATTTATCTATTTTATAGGTATTCGATTGTTACAAACAAATATAACTGAATATACACGAACACACAATTGAAATCCGCCACTTGTAAACAAAAAGTTCAGAGAATGGTAATAAGTATGAGTCACCTAGATAGGCCGATTATAATAATGGTATAATAAGGTCGACGATGACTGACGGCGGCAAAATAGTTATTGTTGAATAGTGTTCTGCTGTTTGTTCCGAATGCCTGTTTTCGCCGACCAACCTAATCTGCGGCGAGCAATTTCAAAAAAAAAAGCAAGCCAAAAAAGGCCCGATTGACTTGATCAAACATGTCAGTTATGCGTGTGTCAACAAGCCGCCGCGTTTTTTAATCGTGATGAGTCTCGCTAGAGCAACCAGAAGCTCAGCATCCTCTTCTTCGTCTTTGCTTTTCCGCCGTCGTCGCGCTCCTGTTTTGTGATGTTTTGTCTTCGATAAGCCGATTCCACAGAACAATTCGTGTTTGACACTTTGGCCCCGACGCTTTTCCTTCAGAACCTCGTTTTTGAACACCTTTCCAATCATCTCCAAATTATTTGAATGTCTTCTCTTTCATGTGAACAGTTATTTTACATTTATTGTTTTTTTTTTTGAACAATGATCGGCCAAATGTTTCTAAATTATCAGTGAATTAAAAACTCCAAAAAAGTCATTGAAACAAAAGTGTGACACTCTTAAAAATATTTATTTAAAAAAAACGAAAACTAATTTTTTTCGGTCAATGACAAATGGTTGTTACGAGTATAGAAATATCTATTTTTCATCGACTTTTTAACATTTTTTCTATTGTTTCCCAGTTGCTGTGATTAAAAGTCCTGTGAAAACTTGACAAATTAAAGCATTCATTTCTATTTGCCGGATCTTCAACCTTGAGAAATGGTGTTGACTTTGAGGTTCCTTTAAAGAAAAGAAATTGAATTGTCGTTTTCTTCTATTTTTTTTTCTTTCGTCGGTCAACCCATTCCTATTGTTCTTCGTTTTTGCACCATTTCGTGCTCATGGCGTTCGAATCGTTCAAACGTTGCCACGCCGGCCGTCGGATGTTTGTTGTTGTTGCTCCGACACCTCTCAGAGTTTCGAGTGCTCGCCCTCACTCAAGATCGTCGGCCGAGACTCAATTCCAAATATGAATCAATTTCTTTTATCGTCATTTCTCATCACTTATCGCACATTTCGATTGAATTTCAGCCAGATCAGCAATGGTCGAAGCGGGTTCAAACCTCGGCCTTGGTAGTATTCATGTGAAAACCGTCATCGAACCAACGCCTCCGCCACCGCCGCCGCCTCCCAAAATACTCGGACCATTTGCAACAATGATCAAGTTTGATTTTCTCCAAAATTAAATAAAAAATGAATTTGCAGATTTTCTGGTTTCGATGGTTCGAAGCTGCGAAAAGAAAGTATTGCGTCGACGAGAGGAATCATTTCTGCCATTATATTTATCGTTTTTGCTAGTTGTTTAATGGTCGAAACCATCATTTTAATGGGAATCGAATCAAAGGTAAAACTGTGTATTGATCCTCTCAAAATGTTCGTTGGAATTGAAAAACAGCATGAATAGGGGTGTGTGTGTGTGCGTGTTGAGTTAAAGTCAACAATGCCTAATTGAGATATCAAATGACATTATTAAAGATGAATTACAAATATTTGTTAATTGCAGCCTTTTACCCTCGGCTGGGCCGAATCCAACATTTATAGCTTCATGTCAGCTCAATCGTTCATCAGCGCTATCTGCTTATTTTCATGGACCCGCGAGAAATTTTTGTCGCAATTCGAAGATACACTAGCACGAATTCGAGGCCTTCGGGTAAAAACCCAATCATTTTCTGCGAAAAAAAAACGTAATTTTTTGCAGCTTTCAACAAGCCAAACAATCGACGATTATACGAAATTTCATCGAAAAGCAGCACTGCTAATTATTCCGATATTCGGTGTAATCCTCACGAATTCATTCTACACCTCCATTTCGAATAAGCATTTTAGAGATGACAACACGTAATTCTTTTGTTATTTTTTTCGGATTATTTTTCATTATTATCATCAAACAATGTTAAGGACGTTTTTCTCAACATCTTCCATATTTCTGGTTGCTCCAATCATTGATTTGATCGGATGCGTTGCGACTTCTCTGGCAATTATCACTTATGTGACAGTGAATGTGGCATTGAACCGCGAAATCAAGCATTTCAACAAGGAATTAACAAATTCGGCACGATTTCAACAGCTTACGGTAGCCATCAATTATTAAGTGCGTTCATGTTTGTTGTTGAAGCTTCCACAAGTGTTGAACACCTACAGTAAGCGGCATTCGGATATTCTGCAGTTGATCCGATTTTCGAATAAACACACGAGTTAGTTGATTTCATTGAAATCCAATAACTTTTCCTATTTTTTTCAGGCAAATATGCTACAATTGTTCCATTTTTCACTCTTGTCACCGTTATCAATTCATTTTATATAATTGGCTCATTCAAGCCAATTCTCGATTCGTTCGAATATATTCTATTCATTGGTTGGGTTTTCGTGTCGATGGGAATCACCATTTCTTCATTTTTACCTCTTGTCAAAATTCAAGAAAACGTAAAGGATTTGAAACCGAATAAACACATCGCACATAATTTTCAGATAGTGGATACTTCTGAAATTCTGATGCACGACGATGTCCTTCAAACCTGCGGAGACGATCAGGTTTGATATTAAATATTATCGAAGTCATTTCTCATTTCAGATGCATCATACCTATCGTGTTACCCTCGACCGATGCATCCACAGCAATACGAAAATCGCATTTCTGAGTGCATTCAACATTGATTCGGTGGTCTTCAACAGAATTATGTTTCTCGTTCCCAACATTGCTGAATTGTTGATAATTCTCAATCAACCTCATTGATTTCATTGTTTGCTTTGTTTGTATATCCGAATCGCCTCAAGTCATGAGGTTGTTGTCTGTTTTTTGTATTATTATTTATTGTTTGAAGAATAGAAAAAAAACTCAAGTATTCTGTATTTAATTAATGCGAATCACTACCATAAAAGATTGAAATTTATGCAAATTTATTGATTGTGAGTAAATATGAGCTGGTTGGTTAATAATTGATTACTGTTCACTAGCATCCGACTCATATCCGCTGTCATTTTCATTTTCGTTCCTTCTCATTTCCACAACCGCTTTTCGTTGCCGAATTTTCAGTCGGTCGTGTCTCGAGAAATACGGCTTCTCATTGCCTCCATGAATCGTCAAAAATATCTAATAGATTTTTATTTAATTTTGAGAAAATCAAACAAAAACTGCAACAACAACCTTTCCTTTATAGATTTTGTTCATAATACTCGTCAACATTAGACAACTAATCTCAAATTGCTGCAAATTGTCAATTAGAATCGGAATTCGACATAATCGCAAACTCCGTGGAGATGAGAATGTCGAAAAACTTCAGGAAACACGCATTTGGTGACAGTGAACACAAAATCTTCGATGCTTTCGAATGGAGCGATCGCAATAATCGAACCTTGAAAAGAACGAGTTGAGGTTGTTTTTGAAACTCAAATTCCAACCCGATTTTCCTCGAAAATGCATGTGAGTGTCCAATACGCAGATCGTGTTCAATTGGCGATCATAAAGGAAGCACATTGCTCTTTCATATGCTAGCACTCCGATCGGAATTCTTTGTAAATTCTCCAAATACGGGCTAAAACAAAGGGCTGAAATCATTTCAGTTTTTTTTTCGATTACCTGTTCACAACCATGCCGAATGCACTTATCAAATTGTTCATGAATCTTCCCGAATAGCACCTGTAATCGATTTCATGCATTTCTGGTCGGTGTACACGAATAGCCTAGAATCTTCGACATTTCCATTATCAACTCTTTATCAAACCTCTGGAACTGTGAACGTATCGCGAATTGGTTTTTTCATAATTGAGCTAAAACTGACAACAATTGTTAGATAAATAGAAACGAGGAGAAACCAAAACATGCTCTCCGCGTTCTCGCGAATCGTTTTAGCATTCACCAGATCGTGCTTGTCGATTGGACCACCGTGTCTAAAGATTTTCAAATAACACTGATTATCTGTGTCAGTCCAAAAAAGATTTGACCAAAAGCTTGGCGAAACAGATGCCGATTTATTACCAGGTAACATCGAAAAGAGAACTGTATCTTCTGAGACACAAGGAGCTCACTCTCCGCGTCGGAATCGTAGGAAATTTTCTCTACCCCAAAGTCCCTTGAACATTAACATTTCCAGTGTTTCCTATATCCCATTCTGTTTCAATAATTTATAAAAATAATAACACACACTTTAAATAGAGAGTGACGTGGCCCGCTAAAATGTCCCTAGCTATTATTTCATATCAATGTTTTATAAAGTGTATACTTTGGTTGAAAAACCCAGATACGTAAGGTAACTTGGTGATTCGACTAGAGCGTCGAATTTTAATTTTTGCGAAGCTTCTTCGGGGTGTCCGTCGAAGCGCTGATTTCGTACCCGTTTCTTCGAAGTGCCATGGCGTGTCCATGAGTTGCATTTCCGTCGATTACAGCGTTAATGAGTGTATCGAGAATGTATGCAGGAAGATCATGAGATAAATTGGCATCAGTTACGGGCATCGGAAGCTCATATCTTTAAAAAATTCCCATAATGATTATTATTGTTAAAAACCTCAAAAAGTCATAAGCGATTTGTACAGTGATCAAAGTGCAAGCAGAAGATGGTTTCGTTCGACCGCCGTATTTCGATTGAGACAAGTGCAACGGCAGAATCCAAACATGCACATTGTTTTCAAAAACGTTCGAACGATAGATCGTCATTGCTTCCTTTTCATAATTCACATTACGAGCAGAAGACGATGCATCTTCTTCGGCGTTCGCGGCAAACGCATTTGAGTTTTCTTCATAGTTCAGTCTAAAATCGGTCAGTTAATTTTTTAAAAAAATTGTTTAAAAAAATTGTTGCCTCAGTCGATGTTTTCGTGCAGCCGGCCGGATTACACACATATCAGTTGAAGGTTAGTAGGATCGGTTAGTAGAATAATATCGAGTAGAAATGGCTATTTTCGAATATCTTCAATTTATATCAACTTGCATGAATTTTTCACGCAAAATATGCAATGAATTTAGCAAAAACCAAAATTCACCTAATGAATCGTTTTCGTTTTTTTTTTCCTTTCTGTTACGAATTTGTTCCTGGAGGGTATTTGTGCCAGGAGTAGCCCGTACGTCTTGCCCGATGTATAGCGGGAATATGCGAAATGAGAAACGCGAATAGAATGTAACAGTTTATTATGAATGTATAAGAGGAGGAGTGTGGGTATCCAACTCCGAATCCGACTGCCGAAACGGTCGGCCTCGAAGCCAGAGAGCATGCCAACTGGTCTATTAGAAACCAACCCCACTTTTTAACCCCCAATTTTTAGGTTTCACCCCCCCCCCCCTACTTCTTCACTGCACTTCAAAATTTGCAGTTTCTAACAGTAATGTTTAGCAGTAAAGTTTTTTTTAAAATTTTTTTTAATTTGCAATAATTCAAGTTATCAAGAGGAGATTCGCAGAACTGATGTCTAAATTACATTTTTTAGAAACTATGTAGTGTTCTTATGAAAGGCTGAAAATTTGGCAAATTAGTAGTGGCTCGTGAAAAGTGGCTCGTATTTACTATATTCTTTGTCTCGCGAATTTTGGATCTTTGGCTGCCATTACCAAGAAAAAAGAAAATTGCCAATAATTTTTTGCTCCCCGTTTCTTACTCGCCCCTTGATTTTTAGGGTGGCACCCCGGAGTGGAACTCGCCGTGATCGAACTCGGCTGTAATAAAACTTGTGATATATATGTATATATGGTTAGATATTTTTAGTAGGTTCCGTTAGTTTTATGAAAACAACATAAACACAGTTTTTATTCGATAACATATTTATTAAAAACACTTTTAAATATTAATAAATTATTTTTCGATAGATCATTTTTACCGTAAAATCTGCATCAAAATAGTACTTCTAACAAAACAGCTTTCAAAAAAACTTCTCAAAGGTAACCGTGTCTTTTCTATATAACGTCTTTCCTTAATTTTAATGAGAAATAGCAAAATCAGAAATATTGGGCAATGTTATTTTGAAGTTTGTAAAAAAAAGCTTCGAAAAATCGAAAATGATACGTTTTAGAATATATATTCGTTTTATTTGCAAAAAGATTTACAGTTCAACATAATCTTTAAATTTCAAAAGAAAAATTCCGTCCGTAAAATTATTTTTTGAAAGAGTATGCTCATAGATTAAACTGAAATTTACCTTTGGAAACGTCAAATATTGTGAAACAAGTCAATACTTATCGAGTAGTCCTCGAATCGCTCAATCTGTTAAATTTAATATATTAGTTGTTCTCATTAAACTAACTGAAACTACTAAAAACATCTAACCATATAGATATTTGATCCACTACGAATATTCGTTCGATGTTACAGTGGACTCCTTGGATGGATCGGCCCAGCTGGAATCCTAAGAATCTGTACACATCTTGTGCAATAAGTTCGTCATGGAAGTCTTGCGGACTCTGCCTGAACCTGATTATTCCGATTATTGAGTACCTTGATACAATTCTAAGCTTACTCCACGAATTTTATTGTTTTGTAAGATATTCGAAATAAGTTGGTGAAATTCCAGGAAAAAAAAAAACATAATTTCGTAATTTTTACGCTTACAGAAATAAAAAATGACTTAGCAATAATCTTACCCCCCCCCCCATTCAAAAAATACAATTTTTCAACTTTTCCCCCATTAAGACAAAAAGAAGACGTTCCTCCATCCAGCGATTTCAAACAAATTATTGACAATTGTCATTTTTCTTGGTAATTGCAGCCAAGCCAAAAATCACGAGCCAAAATTCGCGAGCCAAAGAATATAGTAAGTACGAGCCACTTTTTGCGAGCCACTACTAATTGGCCGAAAATTTTAACAAGTAATGAACTATTCTCGGAAAATCCGGTTCAGAAAAATTTCATCTTTCGAAAACGTGAATCTATTCCAACAATTGTCGATATTTTTCAAGTGTCCAATTGTGCATTTTGATATCAAGCTTCTTTGCAAGTCTTGCGCAAATCAAATACCTAAAAACAATAGTGGCAACCAAATAGGCTTAGATTTTTTGTACAATTTAACACGTTTAAGGAATATAAATTTATTTTAGAAAAACAATATTAAATTAGAAAGGGAGGGGAACAATTAAATGGGCCAAATTTACCAAAAAGTTACAAATAAACCAGCGAATCGAAGAACATATATTGAAAAGCCCCTGAAAGACACAGAAATCATGGAATATTGTTGAAAAAAAAATTTGAAATATACGAATAATAAGACAATCCTAAAAATTGGGAAAATATTAGTCATTTATTAATTTTAAGTCCTAAATAGCCACTAGTTTGCAAAAATATACACTTAAAATACAACTATAAATAACTTAAATCCAATTTTAAAAGGATATATCGCAAATTTCCCGTTAGGTTCGACATTACCCGTTAGGCAATTGTGATAATTTCGTAATAAATGTATTATAATTTTTGTTAATCGAAGAAGTGAGTGTTTGAAAATAATGATAAACTTAAAACCGTGGCTAGAAAAGTAGAGATGAAAAAGTCTGGGTGGGTTGTAATAGGCCCACAAAAATGGATTTTTTTTCAAAATTGTCAAATTCTGTTTAATAAATAGCTTTTTTAATAAGTGAATACTCAAAATATCAAAACCTTCGAACAAACGGCACATCACTTAAATTACACCAAAAATTTGACTTGAGAATCGATTTAAAGTTTTTAAAACGAATTCTGTTATTATTTTTTAACGGATGTGTCAAAATGAAGGAATCGAACACTTTGAGAGGTTTTGTACGAAAAACCTTTATGGCCAATATTCTATGTGGCAGGATTGTACGGAAGTCCGATTCCGGAAGAAAATTGCGATTCGTAGATGATGAATTGACAAACTTTTAATGCCGACAAAAATTATCACATTTTTCCTTTTTTTTTTAATTTTTTTCTAAATTGCCCTATTTTAAAAAACATTTTTTTCACATATTTCATTTCTTGTAAACTTTTCAAAATTACATAATTGCGAATCAAACAGTAATTAGTTAGCTACTATTCAAATTGCTAATCGTTCACGTGATATTCGTATTGATGTAGTTTGCTCATATCTGACCTTGCGGCAATTCTTTTGTGAATAATCGCATAACAACCAGCGAGATAGTGTTGGAAATTGAGAGGGTCGACTTAGAAGATATTCAAAATATCGTGTGCAAAACACCCGAAAACAATGACAGATTTGCGACGCGAAACGCCCACCGAATGGGCGGTCGATGCTCTCGACTCCGCCCACATCGACTATAAAAGCAGGGGATGCGGCTCAGATGGCGGACAATGGCGAGTTGTCTATCATCGAAACCTTCTGATCATGATTTGCTGATCTCGTTAGGGATTCTCGCCTCCGATTCGGTCAGACGGATCCAGCCCTTAAGTGGGTGGTTTGCAGTGTTGGGTTCAGGTGATGCTAATCCTCTCGTTTGAAGCCTATCTTGTGAAGAGGGCTAGATGATAGATGGCGGACCGTTGTCCCCGTCCCCAGTGGTACCACTATCCCCTCTCCATCCCACCCCCAACCCCACCCCCCCCAGATCCTTCGCGATCGGGCAATGACCCACTCAGGATTTCCCCACCTGCAGCTGGTGAGCCTCCTCTTCACGTGCCGAGCCTCTGACGCAGATCGAGGAGGATTCCCCCTCCTCAACTAGGCGGCTTCTCTACGATCCAGCAAGTCGTGAGAAGTATTCCGAGACACATCCAATGCTTTCGAATTCCAACGGCTCTCTTAAGGGCTTTTAATTGTTTTATCTATTTTTCTCAAATAAAATTTTTCAACGT
Source organism: Caenorhabditis bovis (assembly GCA_902829315.1). Lineage (NCBI taxonomy): Eukaryota > Metazoa > Nematoda > Chromadorea > Rhabditida > Rhabditidae > Caenorhabditis > Caenorhabditis bovis. Next base: position 5,387,127 of record CADEPM010000001.1, on the reverse strand, counting down.
GTGTAAAATTGATTGAAATATTTCAAATTGCAAGAGCCTAAAAATGTTTTTTAATCCAAAAAAGGATAAAACATGGAAATTTGCAATAATGCTTCTTTAGAGTGTTAAAAAATTTCTTAAGCATTCGAGTATGACAAAAAATACGCCAAAATTAAATAATATTAATGTTGGAATGAAAACTTAGCGTCGGCATAATTTAAAAAATGTCTTAAGCAATAATTTCTTCATACAAAAATTTCATACGATTAAAAATGCATTTTTTTCGAAAAAGTAATAACATTTCCCCCAATTCCCTCCATTTCGTTTCTTCCCATCCATATTGGCCAAAAAACAGAATTGAACACTAAAAGAAAACTGAAGGAATCTCAAGTAAAAATTTTCAGAAAATCATTAGTCAAAAATTGTTAATCAAAAAAAATTAGTCAAAAATCACTAGTAAAATATCATGAGTCAAAGAATAAAAAATCATGATACAATTTTCATGAGTCAAAAAGCATGAGTCAATGAACATTGACCAAAATTGGGGGTTAACAAGTGGGGGGGAGGGGTGGTATCATAAATAAAAGGAGGGGTTAAAAAGTCGGGGTGGTTTTTAATAGAGGTTTTTAATAGAACTGCCTTGTTAGTAGTCGATTTGTCGCCGAAAACTCCATTTGTCGCACAAACCTGTAGTTGGCGGTGTAAAAATGAAAAAGAGATGCTTAGCTAGGTGACATTAAGGGTATTCTGAAAATTTTTGATTTGTCTATATAAATTGAGCAAATAATTAAAATTATTCTCTCTCCCACGAAATGTAGATTTACGGAAGGATAAATTTAAGAGTTGATTAAGTAGAAAATTAAAACAGGCTAAAGCAGACACTAGTATTTTCCTTGAGATTCTTGTTTCATCCCCGCTAGAAAAAAATATTTAAATTATTCCATATTTAATCCTGCAATAGAAAACCTAGTGATTTGAAAGCTGCTAAATTCTTTTGCCATTCGTTAAAAGAGGATTCATTTTAGTGTAATAAAAATAGGCGCAATAGTCACGTTTGGCAAAAAATGTTGACAAATTTTATGAGATTTTGAAAAACTGCAAACTTCGACAATTTTACTAGCCCTGAATAGATCCATTAAACTTTGCGATTTCAATTAAGCCTTTCAATATTCAAATTATGCGTTTGAAAACATATTTAATATGCATGTAATTGTTATGATTTAATCCACTATATCCGGTTTTCTGTCAGCAGCATTCGAGAGTATTTTGATACATTTCATTCAAATGCCAAACTTCGTACTCGTTTTCGTTATTCTTTTTTGTATTCCAATATGTTTTACTCAAGTCGTTCTTGATTTAAATGGAACATCAGCTGGAATCCAAACATTTTTGAATCAATTGTTCGAAGCCAGTCGATCGCAAAATATAAATCAACACTTTCAAGGTAAGTAGTTTATTAGAAATTAGAAATTGTATATTTAATTGAAGTAGAAAGGGTTGACGGAAATTTGGAAATGATTTCCAACGATTACAAGGAACATCATTAATAATTTGTACAATAAATTTTACTTTTTAAGCAACCACTCTTTGCTTTTCTCGTTTTGCATTTGGTTGATGATGTTCTGAAAACAATTATTGGAATTATTCATAAAACATAAGTATAATAAACCAACCCTCCATATAGCAATATCATCGTTAGATGGTGTTGAAGATTTCGTGGCCACGCTGGTTAATGTCGATTCGAATAATTTTGCAATATTATCAATAAATGCAGACTGATCAAACTTTTCGAAATCGTCCATCTCAGGCTCAGTAGAACAGGAAGTGGTTTCCATTTTCTAAAAGAAAAGTTCATTGTCGTAAATTCTCTTTAAAATTTGAAACATTACCTCATCTTCGCTATTTTCTGTTTTCTGAATCCATTGATCATTATTTGAACTTATGACTTTTTGGATAACATCATTGAACGCATATTGAGATTCACTGCTCAATGGTTCGTCTTGAAAACATTTTGGAACAGGAGCTGGAGGAAGTTCAGCGCATTTTGCAGATTCCGACACTTTCAAAAGCCAATCACACATTGGACGATGAAGATTCTTCAAATAGAATCAGTTTTTCTGAGAAATCAATTATGAAATACCTTAATAAAACGCTGACTAAATTGTTCTCTTGTTGATTTTTCATCGATATGAGAAATCGTCGAAGTTCGAGTCTTCGTATCATTGATAACCTCAAATGAGGCAGTCTCATCAGTCGATTCCGTCTTTAAAAATATTAAACAATGCTCAATTTTGACATCTGATTGACTGTCAAATTATATTTTTTCGGAATGATAAAAAAAATCAGAAGACGTTAAAAAATGTAGTAATTTTGATGAAAAAAAACAACATACTTCTAATGCCATTTGATTCAAGTCCACGTTCAGATCACTTCGATTTCCTTCCAACTTATCGAGCCAACCCTTGACAATTCCCGCTTCATGTGGTGTAGTCGGAGAATTCGCCAATCCTTGGCAAGATTTCTTTGCCAGCCAACAGTCCATGTCATCCTCATAATCCTCGAAAGCTCGAGGAAGTGTAATCCCCAGACTTGGTTTCGATCTTCTCTCACACTGACTTCCAACGCGAATATTTCCTAATTTTGCAATGTTGTCCGATGACGACACAATATCAGCTTGAAATTCAATTCGAACATCGTCTTCATCACACTTTAAAAGAAGTGATTCGATGGATGTCGGCAATCCTTTGAACTCATTGCTTGCAAGTGCGTGTTGACAGGCACCTTCAAGATATTCGATAGATTGAAATCTATGGATTAACCATACCAATCATATTTTCGATGGCCCGTTGTTTTCGCGAAATTTTCTTCTCCTTCTCATCGTGAATTTTGGTTAAATCATCGATGAGATCTTCCTCGCGTGCACGAATCATCGAAATCTCCATTGTCATTACTTGATTGATTTCACGAAGGGTCTAAATACTATTTATTATGCAATATTCACACGAAAAATTTAATTTGCATGAAAAATGTTGTTAGTAATCTACTTACCGTTTCATAGTTTTGTTTCAAGAATGATTTGAGCTCAGCAAGCTTTGCTGCACAATTTTCGAGCTCACTCAAACGATGTCGGACATTAATCTGTTCCATTTCTGCAATCAAAATACAATTTAAACACACGAATTCAACGACACTAGACACAAGTGAATAAAATTGTTACACTCGGCGAAGACAACCGACAATGTAATACCAACTACTAACTTCTTTTTATCACCACAGAACTTCCAGTCATCATATTACGCAAAATCGCCTGATAACGAAATGTACGGACAGAAAAAACGCGTAAATTTTTCGTTGATACGATAGATGTTGTAATGGTACTATACTAATTGAAAAAATCACCATTTGACAACGATTAGAATAATAATTCTCTCGCACAAAATTATTTGAAATTGAATAATTTCAATATTATCGAAACAACCACTCTCTATGTTATCAGCGGAAAATGAACCGATCGATTAATCTGTAAAATACTAATCACGCAATGTAAACATTTAAACTCAAAAAAAAATCAAAGACAAGAAAATCTCATCAAAAAGTTCAGCTGTGATAAATGCAGTTAGTCGGCGATGTTAAGGAACCTTTTGCAGTGGTCTCACCACATACGAATGACTATTAACTGTCGAAGTAAATCGGATGTGATGAGCCCCATTCTTGGGTTTTTTGAATTTAGCCCATTTTCTGTAGCCGCACGACATCGCAATTTTTTTCACCGGAACGTTATCTTTCTTGATGATTTTTCTAAACGTTTTTCAAATTAAAAATTATCGTTTTGAACTCTAATTGTCCATTATTCACCGCTTTCGTTTTTTTACGATGATAGTAGGAATATGATTAATATTTTTTAACTGTGAAGCATTAATAAAAATACAAAACGGAAAAAATATATAGTGAGCTTGGACAGACACCTGGTTAGATCACACAATTATTAAACTACATGTTAAATATGTATTAATACTTTATTTAAATATCTATTATTATCACAATGAGAAGCAGAAATTTGCTCGTTGGGTGATGGGTACGTGGTATTATTCAGATTTTGAAAAAAAAAACAATTAAAAACTTAAAAAAGAAACCAAAATACTAAAAGTAATTTTTAAAAGTTTTGTAGAGCTTTTTTCTAAAATCTGCGTAGCGCCATAAAGTGCATAGCACCACAGCTTTGGTATAATTTCAAATAAAATAAAATGCGGTTTTCGAAATTGCACAGTACGCATTTAAATTCGTGGGAGAATGAGTCTGAAAAAAAAAAACAATGTTTTAATAGAATTCAGATGAGAACATACCCCGCAACCAAAGTGACTAAAGGATTCGGATAGCTCGTTGATGGATGATCTCCAGAGCATCCTCCCATATCGATATGTGTATATTTCAACGGTTTTGCGCTATTCGTACCATGTTCATCGATTCTGCTAGCCTAAAATTAAACCAAAAGTGAATATTCTGTTAGTATATAGAAAAGATTTCGCATTCATAATATCTAAAGTAAAGTTTAGAGAAAATTATATTTAAATTTTACCATCTGCAAAAACGCGGCCGGTGACTGATGCCCACGCATTGTAGCAACCGAGGGTTTCGTATTTCCTTGTCTTAAATCGGCCTGCTCACTTTCAGCCAAATGGAATGCAAAGTCTTCCGGATGAAGTCGGCTGATCTCTATCGGTTGTCCGAATTCGTCTCCGACATCCTGAACCTTTCTTGCCCATCCACTATTCTTCGCTGGTCCATTATCCATAATAGCGGCGTAGTATCCATAAGAAAGTATTTCGTGACCAGTAAGCGTTGCCAAAGTAAAAATGTGCGGATTTTTTTCATTAAGCGCTTGTTCTTTAGCCAAAGTCAGAGGATCGAGCATAGTGAGACGACCTTCAGCGTCCGTGTTGTAAATATGGATTCTCTTGCCACTTCTTGATTTAATAACCTCATCGCACGTGTATGCCCGAGCTCCAATGCTGTTGCGAACCATGCACATATATCCAATTGCCTTGATGTTTTTCGGTTTGAGAACATCAATTGCCTTGAAGAAACCGGCAAGAACTGCTGAGCCGAATTTGTCGCGACACATTCCGAACATGTGTCCACCGGTTTTCAAGTCGCAGCCGCCTTAATTATTTTGAAACATTGAATTAAATAGACAAATGCATGCTCACCAGTGTCAATTGTGACACCTTTTCCAACAACGAAGAATGTATCTTGAATTTCTCCTTCGCCAACATACTCCAATTTAATCAAACGAGCCTTCATACAAACATTAAGAAATTCGGATCTGATTTTAAAGTACCTGATGTTCTTTAACCGTATTTGCACAACGGTTAACAGCAGCCATCAATGGGAACTCCTTCTCGATCACATTCTGGTCGTCAACAACGCTCACATTAACGTTCCCATTGGCAAATGCACCCTATAACTAACTAATCAAAACGTTCTTGGACAAATAAAAACCTGAATATATTCGGCAACTCTTGGTGGGGCCATTCTCTCCGGCCCCTGTTCTCCGACGTCGCGGCACACGGTGAAAGCGGCATCATACGCAGTGGCAAGACGGTCTAATTGATTGCTCGATTCGCTGTTCCCCACCTGAAATATGAAATTCAATTTGAAAAAAAAAGGAAGAGATATTTACCGCAAGAAGTCCGAGAGAGCTCAATTTCTGTGTGTTGTCCTCTTCGCGCACATTCAATGGGGTATAGACGGGAGTAAGGGCTCCAAGAGCAGCAACGAGCTCAGCATTGGGGAAACGCGAATTTGGCAAAGTGATGAGTAAAGGCGAACGAATTCCAGCTGAGAGAGCACTGAATAATATGAAATATTTGCTTTAAAATAATATTAGAAAAAAAAATGAAAAATGTCAATAGTCCCTCACTAATCCTTCAACTCTACTACTGTACTTTGAATCGTTGCATCACAATTATTAATTAATTTGTTAGGAGATTATTGTTTTCAACTTCCTCCTAACGAGAATTCCACAAATTTGTCGCATTCAACTATTCCCGGAATTCACTGATAACCCTACTCGCCTACGCATAAAAAAACAATGATCACGCCGTTTTTTCGTTGATGACGCGTTTATTTCATATTTAGATAATAAAAGTCACATTTCTCGCTGATAATCGTGATGGTGTTACAGCCCGACAAGACCCCGTATTCATTGCAACACAATGGAGGCAATGTCGAGCTCTTATCAGCTTGATGAAATTGGCATATGATTTATTGATCAACTTCTGACATATTTTTATCGAAAAGCGTGAGCGCTATATTCTTGAAACTAAAACTTACAGTTCGATGCCTTTCCTCGCGGCTAATTGGTAACGGCGAATATCGTCGAAATCACGGTTTACGTTTCCTGAACACAAAAATTTGATAAAGATGAATAACTACAAATAACGCTTACCTGTTCCTGAGAGGATAATGCGTCCGGAAGGAACTATACTGGGATCGACTTGAACAAGAGAAGTCGAATGAAATGCGCCATGGTGGAACTGCAATGTTTCATTCAAAAAATATTACATTCGCCAAAAAAACGAGCATCCTGTGCCGATTTACGGTGAGTTAGCTTCGAGGACTGTACCCGAATTCGAACTGTTTAAATTAGAATTTGAATCGCCTCTAAAAAGTGTGATGGTCCACAATAATGCAAGGTGCTCGTTTTTTGCGACGGTAATAATATAATAACGTTTATTTTTCTAAATTTCTAACAGCTTGTAAAAATAAAATAAAAACGTTTAAGGAATAGACAGCTTTCGGAGACGGCAAGATTTGAGAAATTTCCAGGCAGTGCAAAAACGAGAAAAATAAATGCTCAATTAAACGCGTTTTATATGTAATTTCGAATTTCGAAAATTCGGAACAATACTGCCAAATAATCAACATTTTGCTAATTAAGATTTCTTAAATAAAAGACGTTGTTTGACTAGTTAGGAAAAGTTTTCACTTTGAAAATAAAATACCTTTGCGAAATTGTCAACTACTGGTCCAATTGCGGAGACTTGTGGAATTGATCCAAACTGTTTTGCCCCATCCTGACTGCTGACAAGAATCACGGCGTCGAACGCTGTGTCCGCGATCGATACTGCACGAATGATCTTAGTTGAAAGAAGCGATTGGAGAGACATTTTAGCCTACGGGTTGTATTGCCCAAGAACTGAAATTGAATATATGAGATGGGTAATCGAATTGGTTATGAAGCGATATGGAAAGATACGACACAATAAAAAGAAAAACAGCGAGACGCTCGAGAATGCCCTTAAGAAAATCTTATCAATTTCGTGTCATTCTATTTATATAGATGTTTATTATCAATGTTTGATCTAATTTGTGGATTCAAACAAGATTCTCAGCTGTCATTGATAAAATATTACGATTTATGATGATCACTTTTCGGAGATAATTATGAAAATAAGTTGTAAAACTGTGAAATGAATACAGCTTTGTGTTTGCGTCATTCACAATTCGACTACAACACATAAATGATAAAAATGAAGTATTGGTGACGGAGTCTTCAAGTTTCGGATTATTCCTGAAACGTTTCCTCGAAAATCATTTGCTTATCAGTTTGCTTTGTGCATTTTGTGATTTACGATAGTGCACTATAAGAGACGGGAGAAATAAGAGTGATCTCATTATTTAAAGATGTATGTGTTATACATAGTATAAAATAATGGGAAGATAAGAACATAATGATTTATAACAAATATTTATAATATATCTTTGATAAGCCAAAATTTATACTTCAAAGATATTTTCCCAGTTGAGAAAAAGTCGCGTTTCATGTTTCCTGAACAAAAACTAATAACATAATCTGGCAATTCAAAACAAATCGGAACCCAATTTCCAACAATTATCAAATGAATACGATAAATTTATAATTTAAACCGAAGAATTTACTTTGGGATTAGCCTGAACCAGAAAAATTTATCGTCGAATACGATTGATTTTTATTTTACAGATTATTTTCATTCATTTCGAATAAAATAATTATGAAATTCAGACGATTGTTGAACTAAACCCATAGTGCATCGAGACAGTCATGAAAAACGATAAGTCCTTTGTGAAAAAAACCCCAGTTTCTGATAGAAATAATGGCAATGATAAGATGAAAAAAAAATCGAACCACGAGTTGTACAAAATTCAATACATATGGTTATAGAGAAATTATTGCATTTAAAATTGATTTTGGTTAGAAAAACACGAATGTTATATTTACAGGCGAACAGGAATAAAAACACAATAAATAAATAAATATGAATAAATTAACGTTTATCAAACAATGTTGTCAAACGAGAGACGCCGAACATAAAACAAATGTGTCAGCTCAAAAAAGACGTCAGTTTCCGCAACGTGGCGCAATTTTAAAGAATTTTTCAATATCCAGTTTCCACGTCAATATTTCGATTATATTGCTGCGTTGAAATTTTAATGACGTACATAAAAGTAAATTTTTAAAGGCATGGCCTCACTTCTTTCTTCATTTCTTCAAAGAGATCCGAAATCGCAATTTCCCTATGACATACCAACCGAGCAACAGCACTACTTTGACCGTGTATCGATAGGAAATACATTTAAAAAGGTAATAATCTCAGCTAAATTATAATCAATCGGTTAAACGTAAATTAACCTGCTTCGATTAAGAAAGCGTTTAAATTCGATTTGAAAACTTGGTGTCGATTCCAAAAATCGATTTTCTCATTTTGAATTTTTAAATCGTCATGTCCGTTCATTCATAACAGATTAATTTATATTTCATTTCGATTGAAATTTAATTAATTTTTGGATCCGATGGATTTTCATTCACTAAAAAAGTTATCAATAGAATATATTTATGGTGTATTTCTAGTCAGATCCAGATGAGCACGCAACTATTTTCTGGGATAACCGAAGTTCGACATTAAAACAGCAAGCACAGAAATTAAAGACAATGAGACATCCAAATATTATCACTTATCTTGATAGTATTGAATTGGACGGAACGTTTTATCTTGTTACGGAAAAATGTCAACCTCTTCAATTGTATTTGGAAAACTCGTCGATGAGTGACCAACAGAAAGAGTTTGTCGTCTCATGGGGAATCTTTCAACTAATGGTAACACTGATGAATGTTCTAAATGAAAAAAATACAAGTTTAGAACGCGTTGAAATTCATGCATGAAGCGAAATTAAGTCACGAAAACATTCGAAAAGGTGTTTATGTGACTGCTGGTGGCGATTTTAAAGTCGGAGGGCTTCACCTTGTTACCGGATTCACGTAAAAACCATTGTATCATTTTTCGGTCACTTCAATTATTTTAGAAATGCTCAAAAAGATTTGAACCAATTAGCAATTTTAATATGGGAAGTTTTCAACGGTTTCTCAGACTCGGTTTCAAAACCACAACCTCCCGGAAAAATTCCCCAACGCTTGCATGAATTATACAAGAAAATAGCAACAAATACTGCAGCACGAGTTTCAGTTTCGGACTTGATTACTGGTAAGATCGTCAATTAATTTCTTTAAATATTTGGATAATTTCAGAAAATCGCATGACTGGCGGATATTTAAAGAATAAATTTGTGGATACTCTACTTTTTCTAGAGGAATTTCAATTGAAAGAGTCATCTGAGAAGCAATCATTTTTCATGCATTTAAGGTTATCTGGGAATGATATCATTTATAAATAACATGATAGTTTCAGAGAAAATCTGGACATCTTTCCTGATGATGTCGCCAAATACAAGATTCTTCCAAAATTAATTTTGGTATTTCTAATTAAAATATAGAACAATACATATCGGTAGTTGATTTTAGAGTTATGAGTATGGAGATGCTGGTCCTAATATATTAATACCATTATTCAAATTGGGAAGACTTTTGGATGAAGCTGAGTATCAAAGGACAATTGTTCCCTGCCTGTGCAAGGTATTCTTTTTATTTTACCAATATTTCTATACTTTTTCTTCTATCAAATTTACCATAGAAAATTTATTTTTAAACTATCTCATATAAAATTTTTCTTTTGTTAAAATTGCAGTTTTCTTTTGTAAACATTCTTTTTCATAATAGAAATTTTACCCTTTTATTAAATTTCGTATTGAGGAATTAATTTTAGTTATTTGGAAGTCCTGATCGAACAACACGTGTCAAACTTTTGGAAAGAATAGATGAATTCGCACCACATCTCACATCTCAAGTTCTCAACGAGAAAATATTCGGAAACCTTACGTCGGGATTCTTAGACACCTCGCCGGCTGTTAGAGAAAGCACAGTTAAAGCGATGGTCTCATTGGCGGATAAATTGAATTACAACAATTTGAACGTTGAATTGATGAAATATTTGGCAAGACTTCAAGGAGGCGATGAACACGGAGGAATACGTACGAATACAACAATTTGCCTGGGAAAGATTGGGCATCTTTTGGCTCCAGCTAAACGACAGGCGATACTAATAAGTGCATTTACAAGAGCGTTGAAGGATCCATTCCCTCCTTCCCGAATGGCTGCAGTCCTTGCCCTATCTGCCACCCAACAATTCTATCCGCTAGTTGAAATCGCGAATCGTCTTGTTCCTGCTCTAATTCCGCTTACTTGTGATCCTGAAAAACAGGTTCGAGATCAAGCATTCAAAGCCATTCGAGGGTTTTTGGAGAAGCTCGAAAAGGCTAGCGAAAACCCAGCTTTGATTCCAGAGTTGGAAGCATCTGTTAAAGCGGGAGCAAGTTCAATCTTGAATTCTGACAAGGTTTGAAAAGAATAATCAGTTTTACCCTCTTTTATTCTGTTTGTAGGTACCTCAATGGGCAAGCTGGGCATTAAAATCACTGTCCGGCAAATTCTACAAAGGAGTCCCACCTCCAGACACATCAGCCAATGCGGCCCAAGGCTCTAATACGAGTGCGTCGAGGCCTACAACACCGAATACCGCGGCACAGAAAGGTATTAAATGTATTAAAGTTAAAGAAAATTTACTTTCTTTTCTGTTTTGGATTATTATTGTTATTTTTGTCATTGTTTACAAACGTTCAGAAAAATCTACACTAGTGCAAAAGACTGAAGGCAAGCCAGCTAGCAATGATGGTTGGGGAGATCTAAGTGATGGTGGTGAAATGTTTGATGGTATCGTATTATTTTGTGGTTTCCATTAATTAATTCTGTTTGTAGTTAAAAGTACTAGTGAACCAACAGTCGACGATTGGTCAGATTTATCAAACAACCGAACTTCTTCAAATGCAAATGATGATGATTGGGGAGTTGGATGGGATACTCCGGTATAAAATTCTATATAACACGAATTTTTAAATGTGATTTTAAGATTGCCACTGCGAAATCGTCACCTGTTCCTCCAGCAAAGAAAACGAGCAACACTCTTGGCGTCAAGAAACCAGCAATTGGTCGCTTGAATTTGCCAGGATCTGGATCTTCATTAGCACAATCAAAGACTAATAAAGGTAACATTTCTGTTTTCCATATCATACATCTGCATGATTTTCCTTCTTTTAAGCTATTGATAATAATATTGACGCTCTTCTTGGTATTTCTGCTCCGCCTGGGGGTTCTTCTTCTTCAAATAAACCGAAGACTCTGAATGCGCTAATGAACTCATCGACTTCTTCGAATTCCGGTTTGCCTTTTTCTAAAATGATAATTCTAATCAAAATTATGTACCCTTTTTAAAATTTAGGCTGGGGATTTGATGATCCACTTGCTAATTCATGTTCGGCTAACAAAGGATGGGATGATGATGGATGGGGAGAAGGTATTCTGTCGTTTTCATCATTTATCAAGTAAATATTATTTTAGTAAATGTATCTCCACTACAACCCACACCGGTACTCCAGCCAACAAGGGCTGCAAATGATAAAGGTGCTCGTTTTTTTTTTAAATTATCGTCCGACTTCGGAAAATTTTTTTTTGGAATATTTTGCAACTTTGCACACGTAAACTAAAACGTCTTCTGAGTGTTTTCACAAAATTCCAGCCTGCACTGGAGGGGGGGGGGGTTACAGACGAATTATGACCATCTAAAAATTTCATTTTCCATTTTAACCAACCATATGGGCAAGAGGTTATATATATATGCCTCGGAAAGGCAATTATTAATTCAAATAGTCATAAATAAGTCCGACTATATGTTAGTTAACGTGAAATTGCAGAGGCTCGTCGGGCTGAAATAGCTGCTCGCAATGAAGCTCGTAGAAAGGATAATATGGAAAAGAAGAAATCAGGAGGCGCTTTGAAATTAGCCTCAACCGAAAAGAAAATGGATGACTTCGCCGACTGGTAATTAATGATTACAACTAATTTTGTATTTATTAGACTATTTATTAATAATGGGTATTCGAGATTCATTTTCTGTATTTTATATATCGCTTTGATTAACAAAAAACCTGTGATAAACCTCTTTTTCCCGATTTTCAACTTATTAGCTCTTGTTCGCCCATTTATTCATTTTCCGAAAAATATACTAATTATATCCTCGAACGTGTTTTTATGCTTCATATAAAACAGAATAGCGAATTGATATGAAATCATTAAGAATGCGGATTTTTGTTTTTTTCATTATTTGTATTCAATCTATTAATTGTCGATTCTTCTGCGGAATCGAGCCAATTACTGCTAACGCTATGGAAGTTTTGATCAAATTGGATTGCCCAAAAATGCTTGGTTTCATTACATTTTTATTTTTGCTTTTTATCGTTTACTAATATACAGTTCCTCATCAAGAATGCTGCTTGAGGCATGGGTGGTGTTACGTGCATCGGAAAGGAAAAGCTGAAGCATGTGACAACGATTATTGTGCGTGCATTTCAAACCTGGGAAAAAAGGGCCTCTGCAAGGTTTGAAGTTTTTAAGAACATTATAGTATAAAGAAACTTTGATTTAGAATCTCAAAATCAATAACATACTTGTTCAACTATTAGATTTTCTGATCTGCTTTTAAGAGAATCGAAAAACATTTAGCCTCTTCTACCTTTTTTTTAGCAGAATTTATTAAGAAATTGTCATTATCGAGACGTTGTGGTTTATTATAAAATCAATTTGGTTCACTTTTTATTTCGAATATATAAGAATTTTTAATAACCTTCCTTTAAAAAGTAACAAAAAAACAATGAAGAAAATATTTATACAATATATTCAGTATCATTACAGTAATATCAATATCACAATCATTTTAGGTTCACGCTGACAATTTCTGCCAAATAATAAAGAATATTGGGCCGCCCATGTATCCAATGATTACTGCGAATAACATGATTGTATGAATAAGTTGAAAGTTTTTATACGACAGTAGAAAAATAAAACAAATTGATTATCCTCATTGAGGATACGAAATGTGTAAACATCAAACACAGTTCAAGGGAGGTATTTCGTTTCGCGAATCGACTCTAAATTAATTCATGAATTCCATCATGAATTCGAGCAACATTTCCAACATGGGTTCCTCGTCTCGTGGTTGGTCCGACACCTTTTCAATGATATTTTCGTTTTCGTCGAATGGCGGTGCTAACAGATACGAGTTTATTACAGAGGTGATCATCATAAATGAGTGCTGAAATAATTATGTGATAGAATTGTGTGATTAATATAAAATTGCTTACCATTGTGAATATGAAGCTTAGCCGATTCCTTATCACAACTTCGAACCCTTTTTATGAAACTCTGTTATCAGTGAAAATTTTGCAAACTCTTCAATAATAACTCATGTTTAATTTATTGATCTTATAACGTTAGTGAACTCGTAGTTATCAGCACATGACTTGCGTCACATGATAGAAAAAAGTGATTAAATGACTATTGCTTGATAATCCCGTCAAATTCTGCACGTGCTTTTGAATTCATTGATTTTGGCAGATTGTGTCATTTTCGTAGAGGTCTTCAATAATATTTTGAAATATTTCAAATATATCAGTTTGATAAAACATTAAACATTTTATTGATATAATGATGTAAAATTTTAGCTGAATGTTTTTTCACCATTTCTACGTTTCCAAAAAATCCGCCTAAAAATAATTTCGTCAAACTTATGGAACAAGTCCGTGTTCAAAAATCACATGATTGTTTTATCTATAAATGATACGTCGGTTGGCTGCTAAATAAATCAAAGTCAAATAAAGCGTACACGGGTTACGCAACTTTTTTTTAAAGACGTGTAAACGTTCAGCCATTTACTGATAAAGGAAAAAATTAAACTATACGGAACTACCGAATAATTACGTCATTAATTAGCAGAACTGATAAATATTTTCACATGACGACACCATTAATCATTTTTCATATCAAATTCTTCGATGAACCTTCGCGCACTTCGATCATCACTGATTCGCGTAATTTGTCTATGGAATTTATTGTAAGTAGAAGTTAAACGACAAAACAATTCCTCCATTTCTACATCCGTCATCCCTAGAAGTGACAAATAAAATACAATAAATGGATCAGATATGCATACCAATAGCACAAGCAATATTCAAATAGCCTCCGTGTTGCTCAGAGCAATGCGAACCAAAGTTCACAAGTTCCGTGTTTTCAATTTTCGTTACTTTTGTTGTTGAGGTTACAACTCTGAAATTTTTAAATTAAAAAATAAATTAAAGATGTTAAAAAAGTACCTGGATCCTGTAATTCCTCTACTGAAAAGTACTGAACCAAACAATGTTTGTTTATCCGGTGGAATTGTGGAAAGTGTAATAGCTGAAGCTCGACTAATTTTTCTTTTTAGGATTTTTTTTCAAACACCTAGGCTTATTTCATTGTCAGGAACTTCATAAACGCATTCGCCAATTTTTTCAGCAAACGATACCAATTTGCGCTTCATTTTTAGAAACATCCTAAACATGTAGGTTTTAATCATTTGTTTATTATTAAAGCTAATAACTGTTTTTGCTTTTCAAATTGCTGCCGAAACCCATTTTGACCTTGATACAATAGTGTTAAAACGAGATCCCTAGCTGGTACACTCGACGCGCGTCCTCAATAACATTGAAAGCCGTGAAATATTTAGGAAGTTTTGAACGAACCTGGATACGTTTGAGCTATTTGCTGCACGTGTCCAAATTTGAAAGTAACAATTACGGCTCCGCCAACAGGCACCTAAAAACAAAATAGAAACATGAAAAAGTGGCAATTTCGTTACTTGGTAATTTTTATCGAGAGATTGCACAACAGCATCAATTCTTCCAGCTTCACTAGCCTTAAAATATTACAAAAAATTGTGATTTTGAAAGCAAAAATTTTACCGCTGAAATTCTCCTTAACACTTCTTCGCTTTGTAAACCATAAGCATTATTAATTAGATGATATATATTGTGAGATGAGCATATCGCAGCAATCGCTTCAACATTATCTGGAGATCTTGGAGCGAAACACGAAGTTGTACTCATCACACATAAGATCTACAGAATATACATAAGATGGCAATTCCTGTGTGTTTGCAAACCTCTTCTCCTTTTTCTTCTAAAACATGATTCAATGTTTCAACATCCGTTATTAACCCATCACCTTCACGGATTGGCTCAATCACAATTGGTTCAAACCCTAGAAAATCTTTGTTGTGTTGCTTTTATCTCTATCACAATATACAAAAAGAACATCAAATTCGAACGAACCTGCGTGATAAATACTTTTCAGAGAAGACTTTTGATCAATCCTATGAAAAACAACATATTTCGCATTTGGACGGTTTTTCCTCCAAGCGGACATGCACAAAGAAAGAGACATTCCAGTGCATAGCGGTACAACAATGCAGCCTCTGATCGTGGTGAGACCTAACAATTGAAGCGAGTGCATTGCAAACTCATTCGCAAAACATGCTAACATTGAAGATCCTAAAGCTTTTGGCTGAATTTCGAGAAGATTACCACTTCTTCCAATTCCATGAGCAAGGCTAAAGAATTATCAAGTGTTTGATGATTTAAAAAGGAGAGGGGAGTTGTACTTCGAATGTAGTCGTTGAACCATTGGATTTAAAACACGCCCTTCCCGTTCTCCAGCTCCAACTGGCATCATATCGACTCGATTATTTGTATCGTGAGATGAAAGCCATGAAAGGAACAAGTCAAGTGCATGCTCACTCCACCCATCTTCAGGAATTTTCTTCTGAATAAATCAAATCAAAACCTTCGATTAATGTCAAATTAACCTTTTCCCACAAGTTGTTTAGAAGTTTATTACTCGATTTACTAACAAGCCGAGAATATTCTCCTTCCTTTTTTCCGAAACTTGACTTCATATTTTCAATATTTTGAGATCGCGAGCTCACACATTCCTCGACACTAAATTTTAAAAAGGCATTAAATTTGTTTAAACATTTTTTTTAAATTATGAATAATATTCTTCATTTATGAACAAGGATATTACAGCCAAATGCTGGCCTAATTGAATCATACCGTGATTGGCAATCGACGCATAATGGCAGACACGCGCATTCGGTATGGCCTGGTAAACTCATGAGTAACGTTTCAAATGACATAGCTCGAACGAATAAGAAGCGGCGTTGTTGGAAAATTGAAAAGAGTGTAAAACGGTGGCAACTTCCGATTACTTCCCGTGAACATTTAGAGCAAAAACGAAAAAAAGGTTGACTCGAAATTGCTCCAACACCCACCACTTTTGGAAAAAAAAAACGACACACACAAAAAGGTGCAAATATGCCTTTAAAAGTCCTGAACTCAATGATTGAAAACCATTTCAAATTAAACCACACTTTATTATTATTAATTATGTTATTTCAATAACAAAAAAGGGAATAATAATAAAAGTAATAATTTATCGTTCGAGTGGGGCCAAACCAAGATTAGCCCGGAGCGCATTCATTTCAGCAATTTCGCGCTCCTCATCAACTTTATTCGAATTCTTCTTTTTGTCATCACGATCTCGATCCTTCTTACGGTCACGATCACGATCCCGGCGATCATCATCTGTTTGAATTTAAAATAAACATTCTTTCTGTTTTTCATAGTTTGTGTGCAGTTAAATGAAATAATCCTATATTTAAAATAGCAAGAATTGTATTTCGTTTCCATATTTTAAAGCTTTCCAAAATTTTTTCAAAATACATTTGAAAAATAGAAAGACTACCTCTTCTATCACCGCGATCTCTCTCTCGATCTCTACTTCGTTCTCGTCTGCGATCCCGTTCGCGGTCCTTATCTCGGTCACCGCGATCTCTTCTGCTTGAACTGGCTTCCTCTCCTCGATCCTTTCTTTCGCGATTTCGTTCGCGCTCATAATCCTCGCGACGATCACCGACATCACGTTCGCGATCTCTACTACGACTTCGTCGTTTTGATGTTAATCGTGGTTTCTCCTATTAATTACGATATTTAGACACAAGGCATTTCAAAACGAATCTCTACCTTTTTAACTTCTTCTTCTTCGCTGTCAGATGAACTCATTCCGAGAAGATCGTCATCAAGAAGACTTTTGTAGGGCTGGAGTAGTTTAACTTCTTCTAGAGCAACTCTCTTCTAAAAATAAAATATTAGTAACGAAAATATTTTTCAACCGTTATTACCTGTAAACGAGGAAGTTGAATATCACAATAACGATCATCACGTAGCAAGTGATCAATAAATTCATCCATATGAATGATTTCAAACCCTGTAAAATAAATAGATCCAATCAATAAACTTTAATTGGGGATTTTCCACTTACTTCCCATCTTGTTCATATACCGCAATTTTCGGAAATCGTTGTAAAGAGGCTCCAAATATTTGTAAATCTCGACGGAATCAAAAGTGAGCCGGAGATACATGGCACCAAGAGCTCGGATATATCTAAAAAATATGATTTAAATGAATAATAACAGATTATAACATACTTGAATTCTTCTTGTTCGATGAATTCAATTATAATTTCTTTATCCGGCTGGATTTGAAGCAACTTCAACGCCAAACACAAAAATGGGGTCGGCTTAATGTTACCAGCGTAGATTCCTCCAATATACCGCAGCTCCATTCCTTTATCAACAACCAATTCCGCTTAAATAATATCAGATGTATTCATTGAAATTATGGTGTAAATACACGAACCTGTTAATGCGAAGCAATGTTCCTTCCAGTACATACTATCATAAATACGCTGGCGAATGATTTTTTCCACCAAAAATTGTGGATTAGTTCCTTTAACGGTTTTAGCGGTTTTCTCGGTACGATTTGCCATCTAAATTATTTTTTATATAAGGAAAATGCTGGAAATAAGAAAATATAATAGCAACTCGTTAAAAACGAAAGTAAAAGAAATATTTTAACAGAAATTAAATGAAAAACTTTACGAAATATAAAATTACATAAAAACGAGAGATTTTAATAAAAAATAAAACATATTAAGGTACGAGATAAAATAAATAATAATGTGCGCGATATATTAATAGGCTTTTCTTCTGACGATTTCTGGACGCCACACAATTGGATGTGTTTCTTCCGTCTGAAATTCAGAAAAATAATAATCTTTTTTATGTGAAAATAAATAACCGCTTGTTCATCCTCCTTGTACATCTTCACAGTCTTATCAGCTTCCGCTGTGATTAATCTCATTCCAGATTTATCGAAGCATGTTGCATAAATACCAGCTTCCGAATCGATGGAACCTGGTTGTGGTTTGGTTTGGACTTTCTAAATATTTAAATATAAATATTGTCGGCATTGTGCGATTGCACAAAATTTATTAAATGTCAAAATACAATGACATGGGTCTTGGCGCAAAATTAAAAGTGTCGATTTACGGGCTTAAGTATAAGGATAGTTTAAAGTTGCACAACGCGCATCGAGACTAGCCTTAAATTTTTGCGTTAGCCAATTTTCCGCAGTCGCGCGACGACGACAAGGTTATTTTAATAATATTGTGATTTCAAATCCACCTGGAAGCAGAATCCGGATCTCCAGTCCCAGAAGCAAATCGTACCGTTGTCGGCACCAGAAACCAGTACACCATCGTCGTTACAAGAAAGCGAATTTATAATGGCGTTATGACCAGAGAGATTCTAAAGTAGAAAAACTAAATAATTTCTGTGTTATTTTTTGGAATACCAACCTGCATGAACTCTCCCTGCGGCAATTTCCACTGTTTGATGTTATCTGGAGAAGCAGAAGCAAACATGTTCAATCTTGGATGTAAGGCAAGGGCTCGGACGGATTTCTGGAAAAGTTTAATACGAAAATGAAATGAAATAAAATCGAAAAAAAAATTACCTTATGGTGTGTTAATGTGCACATCGACTTTCCAGCAGCAAGATCCCATAGTCTTACAGTGGCATCGTGCGAAGACGTTATTACCTGAAATATTATTTGATTATTATAAAACATTATTTTAAATCGGAACCTGTGGATCTACTGCTTGGCAAACGACATCGGACACAGTGTTCGTGTGACTGGCAAGGCAGTGAACTTGTGCCTTTGTACGCATATCCCACACCTTATTTAAATAATATACATAGTTTATTAAATTCAGTTGTTTCATACTCTAGCGGTCGAATCACGCGATGTTGTGACCAAAACATCCAAGGTTGGATGAACAGATAGAGATTGAAGAGCACTCAGATGTCCGTGATAGTGACGAATAACTTTGTTATATTCCAGATCCCAACATTTAACCTAAATTAATAGTCGAAATAGTGAAAATACGAATTTTAAAAATTAACCGTCTGCCAATTAATTGGTATCGTCAAACGAAATTTGATTATACTTCGTCATTTGACACTTTTAAAAACAAACGAAGTATTTAAAATTCGTTAAAAAATATACACTTTCACATTATATTTTGCATTACGCTGAATAGGTTGATTGAATTAAGCAAAATTCGATCATAAGCGTTCTTTATACGAGTCCCAAAGTGACAATTCAGATATTATAGTAATCGCACCCCAAATTCGTCCGTCTTTGACTATACAATTTAGTTTTTAATTACCTGCTTGTCTTCTCCACCACTGAACAAAAATGGATGTCTTGGCGACACTTTGACAGCTCTTACAGAACTAATATGACCGGTTAAAGACAGTTTCAATTTTCCCGTAGCTAGATCCCAGATTTTGATGATTCGGTCAGCACCACCAGTTGCGAACCACTGATTTTCTGGTTCAACGTCGACAGCACGCACCCAACCCGTGTGTCCTGAATTTTGACATGAATTACTTAGATTAGGTTTTCTTACCAGAAATAACTCTATAAAGCTTCCATGGTGCATGCCATTTTGGTTTCATCATCATCGGAGCCCTTGATGGTAGTAGAGATCGCGTTGTGTTGTCTTCCGATTTTTGAGATTGCCCAACTGGGATAAGCGGAAGCAATTTTCTATTAAAAAAAATTACTCATTTTTTGCAACAATCTCGAAACTACTCACCCTTGTGACGTAGTTGGTTGCGCTTGTGGTACCAATTTTCCGGAACCATCGGTTATGGCTAGAGTGGTTCCAGCGGACGCTATAACTGATCCAGCACCAAAAACAGGTTTCGATGATGGTAAAGCTAACATCTCGTCTTCTTTCATCTTCTTTGCTTCCTCTACTTTTTTAATTACACCACCATATTCATGCTTTCTTTTAATCGACTTTATCAACGCCTCACTAGAAATTTTTCTGTGTAGATATTTATAAATAAAGAGTAAACGTACTTTACTTCTGGTAGAACTGGTGGAAGGAAATATTCATTATGAAATAAATCTTGTGTTCTCTTCAAGGATCTGAACACAAGATTTAACAAAACTTTTTTATCAGCTTCTGGTTTATCCTCTATAAATTAATTTATGACAAAAATAATAGATACATGATATACCAATGTCATCATCGACTGGAGCTGCAGGAATGTCTTCGTAAGGATCCACTACAGCTGATGTCATTTTATAACTAAAAAATATCAACAATTGTATATATTAATTTCAGTAAAAGGAACAAAGATTCAAAAATTCGAAATAAAGAAGGCGTGACCCAAGCCGCAACATGCGCACAGTTATATTGCAATAGGGCGCGATTTGTCATAGTTTGTCAAATAATCTCATTTCTCAGTTTAGCGAAACGCACAGGTTTCACTATTTCGTCGTTTTGAGGAAAACAATCGAGTTTATTATGTTTTTATGCCACTGTTTCTTCTAGAATTTGCATTTTTTTTCACCTGTGTACTAACTCACTTATATAAACCCAGGTAAATAAAATCAATCGGATTCAAAAACAATTTAGTTTTTAATCGAAATCGAAATCGAATTCAAATTTTCGAAAAACACGAGAATTCGTTTTCAAAATTGAAAAGGAGAAATAAATAAAAATATAAATGAAATTTTAGAAATCTACGTTTACATTTTTACATCCTTGCATTTTTTACATGTCTGCAATAGAAAAATGTGTAATTCTTTATATTTTTACTGCATAAATAAGATTATAAGAGTAGATACTCTTAACGCACCCAATACGTGGTTAAATGAAAATAAGCTAATATTCAGGTAAAATCATTCAGATTCCTCTGGTAACACAAAACCATCGGATCCGACAAAATTCAGTACCGGAATCAACCTTATCAGATTGGTAATTCTACGGATATGATTGGAAAATTGTCGGATCCGATTGGATATTTGTCGGATCCGATTGGATATTTGTCGGATCCAATTGGTTATTTGTCGAATCCGATTCGAATTGAAATATTGAAAGCTGATTCGTTTGATTCAAAAATCATCGAAATCGATTGCTCTATTTCTCATTTTCGATTTTGAAATCGTATTCGATTGAAATCTTAGTGTGTGTCCGAAACAAATTAATTTATATTCGATTAGGATTGAAAAGAAATATTTTTCGAAACCGAATAATTCTCATTTACTAAAGTACGTAAAAGAAACGGTGAAAAATAATTGAAATTTGATTGAGAAAGTGTTTAAATTCAATTTGAAAACTTGGTTTCTATACAAAAATCTTCGAAACTGATTGATTTAATTCTTATTGTCAATTTTGAAATCCTATTCGATTTAAATTTTGAAATAATTCGAAAAAGATTAATTGATATTCGATTTCGAATCCGATTAATTTTCATTTACAAAGATTGCTCGCAGGCGGCAATTCAAAACAGCCCGTTGTTTCTTTTTACAAGCCGAACCAAGACACAAGCTATATATGTGTCATCGTTATCGGACCCTCTTTGACTAATAAAGCTAACAAATATTTTACCGTTTCATTTTCCTCAAATTATGTGTATTTAAAATATTCTCTCCTTTGTTAACAAAGTTGTTATCAAAAATTGTTGATTTTGTTCCCTTCTCCCGCGATCGCGAAATAAGATGTTGTATTGAATTTATTCTATAAGTGCTCTTTGTGCGCATTCATTCGCAAACCCGCGTTATTTATTTTTATGCAAAAGAAAAAAGCGAACGCACAAAAGAACATCTGTCCCATTCCCGATCTCGTCGTGAAAGTGGTATTTAGATAGCGAGGATGAGGTCACTGAGGTCGCATTTGAGATGCATCCAAACCACAAGATTGACACATTTTGGGTGAATCGAATGCGCAAATAACATCTGAGAACAATATTTTCATAAAACGTGTTAAAATATAATACCCCCGTATGATGTCATTCACTTTGCCCTGACTGATTTTTTTTTATAAAGAACGGGAATTTTGTAGGCGTTCACTTGTTCACTTTTCACTGTCCGCTTGGAACTTTTTTGCAAAGCCGTGAATTGTCTCGATAAATCTACCTTTTTGGCAATTTTTAGAGAGAATAAACTTCTGCAATATCGATTCTGATAGCTGTATTTATAATTGATGTGCACATAGTGAAAATGATACAATTTCAGTTTTTCCATCAATTTTTTAGTAGAAAAAATTATATTTTTTTCGAAATTGAATGTATCTTTTGATGACGAATTTATATTCGGGTAAAAGACAGGGTCCAATGAATGGAATGTATAATCCGGTAAGCATAGTAGTTTTTGGTTCAAAAATGCTATTGATGAATGAATTAACGACGTCGACGCACTGTCTTTCTTTTCATTCTTCATGTTCTCTTTTTTAAACCAATTCTTATTTTAATGATCGTCTCTATGTATTTATTGTCTAGTTTTTATTTACCGCTGCTTATTTCATTTTCAAACCATTTTTTGTTTGTATCGTCAAGACAACAACCTATTCCTGTTGTTTCCCTACGCTCTCGAAACATTCAAAGTGACAATGAATCGATGTCGAGTGTATATGAATTACAAACGTGCGAGATAGCACGAATTTGAATTGACATGTCGATTTTTGAAGGCCAACTTTGAAATTGCTATGATCATGTGACGATTCTTCACTCCTCTCACATTCGGCCGGATCAACACAAACATGTGAACAGAAATCATCCATTAAGTTTATGCCAGTCGAAGTAAATGAATGGAAATTTCCTAATAATTCTTTAAATAATGAAATTAGGTCCAAGAGAAAATGATGGTTCCCCAAACAAGCAAATGGTAGATTGGACGAAAGTGTTCAGCAAGTTGGTCCCCAGAGCGTACTAAACAATGTTTTGCTATCTCATGGCACTTGCTCAGCCTTACGCAATAATTTTGGAGGTCGCTCTTTCTATTCGCTTACCTCAAATTTGTGCAAGTGAAAAGAAATCCCGATTATTTATTTTATTAGTTTTTATCGAGATTTATTAAAAATATTTCTTCAATATTTAACAATTTAAACATTTCTTGCAAGCGTTTTTCTGCAAATTATTGTTATGATTTCAGACATCTTCTGCAATTCAGGTTTCTTATTCGGTTTTTTTTGAGTTTTGATTACGTTATTTTAAGTAAAAAACTAACTAACAATGAATATCAAGCCGTATTTTCTTATCGGCACAGTTAAAAATTAGTGGAAGAAAAGCATGTTAAAATTTAGTAGTTATTACGATTAATATGATGATGATGAACAGCATTTGTTGATGTGCACACTTAAAACAAGCACACGCGTCCTCACACATGCATGCATTTACATTTTTTGTGTGCAATCAAAACATGTCCCGATTTATGTTGTTAGAAATTGTGTTATAGGGCTGAATGTGAGAGGCGCGGGAATGTGAGGCAATACGAGCAATTGGATAATAATTCGGATAGACGGAACTTTAGAAGAACAGGTGTGCAAATACATTCGCAAGTTGCGGATTTAACAAAAAACTATCGAAAAAAAAATCTAAAAATTAAAAAGCTGATAAATTTATTTGTATCAGCAATGTTTCACGGATGTTAAAGAGAAACAATATTATGTTATTAAGTATAGTTTTAAGACTTTAGTTTGAATATTTTAGGCTCCTATTTGGTGTAATTTCAATGGTTCATTTTCCGATCTACATTAAGTTTCTCTTGGTGATTCATCGTCCACAATCTCCACAATATGTTATTTGAGGGTTTTTTTTCGTGTTTTTACATCTACTATAATCCTAATCATCTGCCAAAAAAACGATGATGATTAAAGCATTTCGACGTCCGAATTTTTTATTCGGCGAAACAGATAAGAAATCTGTTATCAGTAAAGGTCTCGTTGAGGTTATTGACACCTAAATTTTAATTCGAGATTCATTAGTGATGAAGATACGGTCTTATCAAATGAAAAACCATCATTTTTTCTCTTCCCGTTTTGTGTTCTCTTTCTCCGCTTCGCAATCTTATCTTATCATGCAATTTTGTCAGAGAACAAGCGAACAAGACGAGAGCTGCGACTTTCAAAACAGCCTTGAATGATGAATTAAAAAACGTGATAGATATGTTTCTAACATTTGTACTTGTGTTTTCATCGCCTTTTTCACCGAGGCTCCCGCCGCAGCGAATACTGTTCGTACTTTTGCATCCTTTTAGTTGGCAGAAAACAAAAAACTGCTTGTTAGCGCCGGCAAAGTTCGGCGGCCAAAAAAAGAAATTCCGCAATGGCTTTTTGCACGTTTCTCGAGAAACATGCCACATGACGATCAAAAGCAAGGATTAGAAGCATATAACATCTCTCTTCATCATAAGCGGTGGTTCTTTTGAAAAATAACAAATAATGTTAGTCTGTTAGTTTTGAAGGGATGACGAGCAGGATTATAAGTATTATTATTTTTATTATTAGAAGGATATTGTTCAATCTAGACATGAAATCGATTTAAAGAAATAGAACATTTGTTTTTAATACCAGATAAAAGTCGAGATAACAAATATTTCTGCGATATATTATTTCTTCACATATTTTATTCCAATTCCCACCTATATTTACGAAATTGACGTATTAATATGTGTATGTATACAGTACACTACTCCCCCCCCCTTCTTCCATCCCTCGCCTTTTTCTTCTCATTTCTCGTCCGCAAACGCTTGCTGTAGGTCTCGTTTTAAAGAGAACGAGAGGAAGATATATGGCAAAAAAGCAAATAGTTGATTGAAAGTTGATGTGAAGAAACGGAACATTCCCCCCCCCTTTTTTTTTAGATAACCACGGTTTCTTCGCACCTTTGTGTTTTTAATGCATTAATTCGCTCCTCATTTATTATAATTATTATGGTTTGATTAATACATTATTTCCTATGTATTTGCTATCTTCAGTTAGTTTCCAATACCTCCAATTAAAGTTGTCAAGGATCTATATTTTTATTATTCTGTTATTATAATATAGAAAATAATTTAGTATTGGTGATGATCTTTAATCTGTTAAGATTAATCGGGGTGGCCGATTTTATTCGGCGGTATGAGTTTTCAAGTCGCCGACCGACGGTTATTAATTTTGCGCTGACTGAAAGCGGATCACCAGAGAAGGATATGGTCGGTAAGCGATGATGCGTGCGTCGAATCTATAAAGAGAATCGACGATGGTGGGAGGCAATGTAGGGGGAGGAAGGAGGTAAAAGATTGAGAGAGAGAGAGAGAGAGAGGGGTGGAGGGAGAGAGAACGATATACTGAGGGAGAGAGAGAAATTAGAGGAACGTAACGAGAGAAGAACAAACAGCAGCATTTGTGTCGGTCGGACGGACGGGCGCATTACTCTCCGTGATTCGCGTTGTCTCTCTCTGCGAAATCGTCAACAAATTGTGCCGCGCGCGATGTCGCGTGCGGCGGTCGTCATCGTCATCTACGTCTCTGCCGATAGAACTCTAGACGTCTGACAACCCGCCTCCGACGATCCATTTTCCCCTCGTCGGCCCCCAGTTCGTTTCTTTTTCGCACGCGCGCGCTCGCATTACAGCGGCCGGCAGCCGGACTGGCCCAGCCAGAGTCTGGTTTTTGCTTGAACACAATACGATTTTCCGCTTGCTCTTTCGAATTCATTTGTTTTCTATTGTATTTGGCTTACCTCATGAACTATACATTTTTTAGAGTATTGAATCTGTTCGGGTCAAAATGGTGTTATTCGTTCCTTGTACAACTTCCTCCATCGTTTCTTCATTATCCACCTCAACAACACAACAACAAGACTTTTGCTACGAGTTGACTACCTCGACGACGACGAATATATCGTCCGATGACGGCATCGAGAATCGCAAAAAGTCACAACCGATTCCTGTTAGGTGTGTTATACAAACTTTAAAGAAAATCGGGATCGATTGATCGATCGATGAACAAACGATCGAAAACCCTTCGAATATTTCGTATTTTCTGAATGCTTCTTGTTGCATTTCAGAGGTTTTTCCAACTCCGCCTGGCGACGTTTTGACGATCACTCAACATGTCCGCTGGAGCGACTACCATCTCCGCTCGCGACGTCAGCGGAGTCTGTCGGCTCCATCAAGTCGAGGTATTTGATTATTATTAATAACGGTTTATAAAAATAGTGTTTTTTAGTTGTTCGTCTCGATCATCTGCCGAGCGCGAAGTCGAACGTGCGCAACGCCGTGAGCTTCTCGATGTGAGCCTTGGCAAACTTCGCAATGAGTCGAACATGCCACTTCGCAAGCATCTGCTCGTGTTCAACACTGTCAAAGCGCTTCAGGTTGGTATTTTCGTCATGCTTCCATGCAGCATCAATCGTGTTACCTCATTGAATATTCATCATGCATCTGTATGTGTGTGTGTGTGTGTCTTATTATGCGCACCAATTATTTATTCGGTCTGTTGTATATGCGCGTCGTCTCCCGATTTGCGCATTTTTTCACAATTGAAAGCAAAAAGAAAACGCACTCATTATTTATCTTGGTCGCCAAAATTTTTAATTTGCGCAAATACATTTTTCCCCCGAACCGAATAAGTTGAGTATGATTTCAGCGGGATTTGGATATGCTCGATGATGAGGAACTGTATTGCTCTTTGGTGGGAATTGTGAACGAGCCGGCGGTTGACGATCGCCATATGGAAGTTGACGAATGTAATTGGTTTGTGAAGAATCGCGACACGTCGACTATGGCTCACGGCACTATCGGAGCACCTCCTAAGCGCGAGGAGCTTGTCGATGAGTCTCGATACGAGCCTGTGACTTTTGGCAACGGTAATTTTTTTCAATTCAATGTGCAGTATCCCACAGTTTCTTTATTATTGTCATTGGTGGCCATGTGTGTTGTATGGCCTCGGCGCAAAAAAGTGAAAAGGCGAAGGTCGTAAATTGTACGTACGGCGGTATTCGATCGTAAAATTGCATTTAGCGGCAAAAACCCGAAAAAAGGAAATAAAATTGTTGTTGTTATTTGCGGAGAATTCTTAGAGAACACTCCGCCCCCGCTCACCCACATCATCTATATTAGTAGTGACGTGAGATGAAATGAGAAGAGCCGTTTGGGGATTCGAATGACGTCATTGTTTGTCGCTCCGTAAAACAAATTTACTGTTTGAATAAGAAGTCTGATATTAAATTTCGTTCGCACAATTTATATTAGAAATGAAAGCAGAAAAGATTAGATATATGTGTATCAATAAATAATCTGTTAAACAAAATGACTACCGAGTATATTCTGTCTCGCACACTTGCTTCAAAAACGAAATGGTTCAAATTTCTCATGGAAATTTTTGCAGAGTTTGAAATGGAAGATGTGAATGAGAGCGATACGAACATTCTCAGCGGAACGAACACCTGGTCGTGGACAAACGAAAATTCGTTTTTCGATTCCTTCCATGTGAGCTTAATGTTTTTCTTGTGCTTTCTTGCTAAATCCCCTCGAAGGATAAACAACAAATTGAATAGAGAGTAAACTTCACACAATGTTTCTCTTTTGTGCCCACAAGATCACGCGGTAGAAGAAAAGGGAGGGGTGTTGACTAGCTTCCTCTCTCATATGCTATTTCCGAATGTGTTTCGCTTTCTGCTTCATCTCATGTTACGAATTGACCATTCAACAATAATTGGTGTGCGACTGAGCGACTTCTCATTTTGTTGTTGATGTGACTAGGGGCCTTTGAGTTGAAAACCTCTAGGGAGGTTGCCGATATGGGAATCACGTGATGATCCGCAGCAATAAATATAACAAGAATATGGTTTTTGCAGGAATCCAGAAAGGAGAGTAGTCTTTTCGGTCTCTCGCTGTCATCGGCTCGTACCACTTCGTGGCTAGATTCGATGACTACCGAAGAGTCGAACGACGATCATCTTGCCAACGTCAGTCTTTTCGGACTTGGTGGACAATCAGCGTGGTCGCTCGGCGATTCGGCTGGTTTTGATCTTTGGGGAGCTGCTGACCCATTGGGAAGTGCGCGTATTGATATGCAGCACTTGTTTCCATCTCAGCTTCTTCTCCAAGCTTAGAACGACTTAACAATCATCGAGCGACGGAGGGAAAGAAGCGACTGCTTATATTGCTCTATTCACATCAGAACGAAAGAATCTCTCACTACTCTCTTGCTTAAAAAGGAAAGAACACTCAAACTTGTCATCGTCATCATATCCATGAACTGTACAATTAATATTTCTACTAACCAAACCCATATTCTTACCGTTATCATTCCCACCAATTAGTTAATATAGTCGAAAAAGGAACTCTGTAGGAATTGTGCATAGATCAAATAGTCTTCATTGGTGTAATGCCTAGTGATCTCTAACCGGGCCCCTTTTGTCTTAATTGTTTCTCCTCAAAATTTCGGTTGACTACTATTTATGGTTGTTTTCTTTGTTTCATTTTTCTAATCATCATCATCATCAAGTGAACTTCAACATGGGTAGTTGTTTTTTTGAAGATATTGGCATCTGTATATACCAGGCTACCTCCACATGTATATATGTATTGTATTTGACGGTTTCTAGTGTCGAGTACAATGCGTAGTGTTTTTCTCTACACCAGAAATCGTCATGAGAAGCTATCTGTTATTCAGCCAGTCAGTCATTGTAGGGTCCAACGTCTAGCGCGTCCTTGTCAGATACTCCGGATATTGCCGGGTCTTGCTTTCGTTTTAATGTTGTTTCTCATCAAATTGTTCTCCATCGCATTCAGGGATTGTAACCAACCAACCAACCAAAAGAGCGAAAATCGTTACATTGTTTTGTTTAGTAATATCCACTACCACCAACAGCGGGTCCGAATGTTTTCCAATCCTCTTGCTATTGCTATTAAACCACAAATCCATTCTCCGTTCAAAACATTTAATATGAAAACGTGTAGCTTTTGAAAATTCAATCTCTCTTACTCATCTTTAACTTTCATGTACTTCTCGTTTTTATTCTTTTTTTTGCTGAAGCCTTTGTCTAAAATGCGCCGCACCATTTGGAATACCTTATTCCATACCTTTTCCCTATCTCCCAATTGCAATCCAAGTCGTTTCATTTTTTGTTGCCTAATAATATTTCCTGGTTCTATTTTTATTGCCCTTTCCAATTCTCGTTACGTGTTAACAGCTTTTCCTTTTTTCGTTGTCAATCTTTGTTTTCCAGGTTCAAAATATTGTTGGGTAGCCAATTTAGCTTTATTCGTGTTCTTTTTTTCTCATTTCATTCATTCTTTATTTTTTTGGTGCATTTTCTCTGTTGGCCTTTTATATTTAATTTAATTTAATTTTGACATGTTCAACCCACGGCGAAGGATAATCTATTGATTGTTCGTAATTCCTTCTCCGCGAGATGAACAATTGAATTGCAATTGGTTTATTTGGTAAGGCATGCGGCGTATTCGGTTGACAAGCTCGGTAGAACGAAAAGAAAAATGGCGAGAAGAGATCCCTGAATGAATGAACCGACACGAAGCAACCGAACGTGCCGACAAGCGCTAATGATTCTTCCTTTTCTTTTCCATCTCATTTTGTACCCTATAATGGCGACAGGCATTCAACCGCTTCTTCAAAACATTGTATTGAAAAACACTTCGTTTAATGCCTGTCTTCATTGCAACATTTCCATCTACATCCGTGTGAATTTCGCCCAAATGTGTACAATATGAAACTAGCTATGAATAGTGTAACTTAGTCTTCATCAACCCCAAAAATCATAATGTGATCTACATACAGTTTAGTGCAGTCTTTTGTTCCAATCAATCAACGTTTTGTGCATTTTCCTTTTTGTCATTTGTACCGGTGTGATTCTTTTTGTAAAATGATTTGAGCGACGAGGTCCCTCGTTATTCTGTCATTCTTTACTCCATCCAATGTGCTTAGAGCGTGTTATCAACGGTGTTTTATTCGATCTAAACCCTTCTCTTCTTTCCTTCCCGCTGTTTGTTACGAACTTAGTAGCTTGCAAACGCTTCTTTTCATCTTTTCCTGTTTTAGAATTCGTTTGTATTTTATCTGTCAATTAAACTGTAATTTGCGCCTACCTATCATCCGAAATCATTCATTCTCACAATTTGAATTCCATTAAAATCTCGTTAGCCCATCAAGCCGATGTGTCTATATATTATAATATATATAAATATATCTTATTTTCACGAAAGTAGTTTTGTGTACGTTTTCCCATTGGTAATTTCAATTTAAACTTCTCTTGGCTGAACTCGAATTATACGCGGTGTGCAAGCTAAAATAAATGTGTATTTCTCTTTGTCATTGTGATTTTTTTTTATGAAAAAGGAACGTTTGCGAAAATGCAAGATTAAAAAAACTAATTACGAGAGGATCGAAATCGGTTGCAGACAAGTTCTTCTTCTACGAATTTTCGATTTTTTAAAATTTTTGTCGGATTTAATGTTTTTGCGTTGTAATAAATAACGTGAAATTTGTTCTAATTTTGAATTTTAAAAATGAAAGTCGAGAAGCTGAAAAATGAGAAGATGTTAAGATTCCTTAATATGTTTATCAGCGCGTCCACCTAAATTCTAATTTTGAATCACATCCGTCTAATAGCGGCCGAGATGTGAAAAGACAGACCGAATTATTATTTCATTGGAATCAATTGGAAGACGAAGATATTTCAATAATTCACGTTATTACTTTATTTTCAAATATCGAATTTGAACTTTCAGAAAAGTGAGGGAACTTTCAATTTATTTTCAGAGTTTCTCAAAAAATTCTCACGGCAAAATTAATGAAGCCCTGATCTCGAGAGACGCATTAATTGAGCACTCATATTATTTGTCATACCGTATAAGTACAAATAAATGTTGGTATGAATCAATGCTAATGACGCGTCGACACCTTTTAATGATTCATTCATTCATTCATCTGCTTTTTTTATGTTTTTCTTTGTTTCGTTTTTTGGTGCACATATGAAAACAAATTGAAGATAAAGAGGAAATTTTTGGCAATGAAAAATCTGATTTCCTGTCAAAATGAAACTGAAATTGCAATATTCAGCATATTTTCTTATCAAGCAAAACCGAGAGTAGATTTGATGATCGAAGTTCGCACAAAATTGTCTATATAATGAATGCGTAATCGGAAAAAATAGGTTTAATACTTTCCAATTTTTGTATTAAATTTATTGCTTTTTGAATTTTAAATGAAAAAAAATTGTTTTAGTTTAATCAAAAAATATGTATTGTTAGTGATTCTTAAAATCTGAGGCATTTAACCGCGAAACCTTTTGATCTTCGTTTCAATTGGATGAAAATTAAAATGAAAATTGTGCGAGTTATTCCGATGAAAGTCTCTTCATTTTTTTTAACTAAAATATATATTTTAAGAATTTACACTTTAGATAAACATGTTTCTTCCCTATAAGAAAAATAGCTCTGAAAGAGAGATGCAAAAACTCGGGAGCGTGCACTTTGTGTTTTTCTCGCACAAACGGCTAGATTGCAGGCAATATCGATTTGCTACTCAAGGTCATTTCCTCGCGAATTTCTCGCGAATTTCTCGCGATTTCTTCACCGTTTTTAATTTATAAACGCATTTTCTGTCAACTTGAATTCAATTCCCAATGTTGACTGAATTTCATCGCAGATTTCACATGAGATGCCCGTGCAATTCACAAATCGAACCATTTGTTCGCTGATTCTCCCCACAAACATGCCATATTGATAAGAGGAGTTCTCGCTCGATATTTTGATAAACTTCTTTTATTTTCTCGGCTCGATATTCATTTTAAAATCAATCGTTTACTCGATTTTATTCACCACTTCTATTTTCATACTTACTTTTTCATTCTGTTTCGAAATGAATCGGACACATAAACCCAAAGTGATTTTTTTAAAAAGCGATTTTTTGGAATATGAAAAGAAAAACGAGCCCTCTGCAAATCTAAATTTTTTAACCTCAAATGACCCTTTTTAATATTTGAGTTCTAGTATGAAATTGAAATGAAAAAGTAGGGTTGGAAAATATATTATAAAATTGATTCAACGCTTATTTTTTTTTGCAGAATGTCGCGTTACGATGTGGTAATTTACGGAGCAACTGGCTTCACTGGAGCTTACATTCTGGAATATCTCGTATTGTCGCCCAAATATGAAGGTGTCTCGTTCGCAATTGCTGGAAGAAGTGAGAAAAAACTCAAGGAGGTGCTCGATAGCATTTCAGAAAAGACTGGTAATTCTAGGGTGAAGTTTTTCCAAATGTTGCAAGTTTGTTTTAGGTAAAGATATTCGAAACACTCCAATTATTGTAGCAGATTCGGCTAATGAGGATTCATTAGCGGAAATGGCAAGGAAAGCAAAAGTGATTATTAATGCAGTCGGTCCATATCGTCTTTATGGAGAAGCTGTTGTGAAAGCTGCTGTCGAAAATGGCGCGAATCATGTCGATATTTCGGGAGAACCAGCGGTAATATTTTGACGTTTGATATGAAATATGTTATCAAAACTTATATTTTAACGAATTGAAATTGTTTCAAATGAGTGCATATTATCTTATTAGTTGCGTTTATCTAACTGATTCATTACGAATTATTACAGTATATTGAGAAAATGCAAGCAAAATATTCGGAATTGGCAAAGAAAAATGGAGTTTATGTGGTGTCTGCATGTGGCTGGGATTCTATTCCGGCTGATTTGGGTGTCAACTTCCTCAAGAAAAATTTTGACGGAGATTTGAATCATGTCGAATCTTTCGTTCAACTGAACACCGGCCCATCTGTAATCTGAAATGGTTTATCAATTGGTCAATAGTCGCTTTTAGGGGTATTCGTTCAATGCTGGAACTTATCAGACATTGATCCTTGGATTGAATGGTGCTGCCACTGATCGCCTCGGAGCAGTTCGAAAGCAAATAATGCCGGAGAAAATTGTCCGCGGACCAGTTAAAGTCCCGAAGCGTGGAAATATGTGGGAGATCAAGGAAAAGGAACTTCAAGGCTTCGCGCTTCCGTTCCCCGGCGCCGACAAGTCAATCATCAATAGATCTCAATATTATGATGCTACAGTGCGCAACGTTAGGCCGGTATGGCTAGAAACGAATCGAACAATATTTTGAATGAATTTTGACTTTTCAGATTCATATGGAAACTTATATCCGTCTTTCGTCAAAATTCTGGGCTGTTCTTCTCGGATTATGGGTCACTCTTCTCTCGATTTTGGTCAAATTCTCGTTCACGCGCAAGATTCTTCAAAGATATCCGGATCAGTGCAGTTTCAACATGTTCAAGAATTCCGGACCAACTAAACAGCAAATGAAAGAAGCCTCATTTACGTATTGGTTCTTTGGATATGGATATCAAGAGAAGAAGCCAATCGATGAGCAGCACGAAGGAAAGCCAAACAGAAGAGTCGTTGCCACTTGCAAAGGGCCAGATGCCGGATACATTGCAACCAGTGGATGTGCTCTTTCCTCAGCGCTTACTCTCATTCGTGATACTCAGCAGTTGCCAAAAGAGTAGGAGTTTATCGTTTCAATTCCCCCTTCATATTCATTTTCAGAGGTGGAGTATACACAACTGCTGCCGCTTTCGGTAATTCGCAAATATATGATTATTTGGAGAGTTTCGGAATCAAATACCAAATCGAATCTGCGACCAACCTTTAATTCGATTGTTTATTGTTGTATTTTTTGCATCAATCTGTGATTTTCAAATATTGGAGACAAATAAAAAACATGTTTTCGACTAGAATCTAGCAGGTTACGAATAAATATGTAGTGCCAATTGCATTAATTGTTGAATTATTTTTGTTTGTTAGTTAGAAATTATTGCTTAGGTATTTAAAGGCAAAAATTTGTTTAAACTGATTTTTTATTTACCGTCGTAGACAAACGAATTTTAAGTGTCGTTATATTAACCATGATTTTCAAAAAAAAGACCCTGTTTTTGACTCTTAACAAGAGAAATGAGAAAAAGGAAAAAAGAGAAAAATGTTTTTTTTTCTTTTATTCGGCCGAGTAGACTGAAATTATCAAGCTTAATCAAATATTAAATACTTATAGTTGGCGTCCGGGGACTGTTGTACGCTGTTAGATTTACGGGGACGCTTCTTTCTCTTGGTCTCACGCGGAATAACTGGTTGTTTCGCATTTGATGGGCTTGTTCGATCATTTTTTAATCGATCGACGTTAGAAATTCGAAGAAATGCTAAACTCATCAAGAAAAATAAATGTCACATTTAAACAGCAAAATAAGCGTTCAGACGTGGCGAGACCTTTTCAAGGCGGGAGCTCGTAAATCTACCCGCGTACAGCAGTCGCCGGACAACGACTATACGATTTTCTAACTTGAATTACCCCACTCGAACAGATCTCTTGTTGGGGAAGATGTCTAAGAAACTACTTTTAATTCTAAATTTTATCGATATGATAGATGACACTTGTTATCTAATATGTATTTTAGATTTTGCATTTTCAAACTATTATATTCTGAAATGT
Organism: Caenorhabditis bovis; assembly: GCA_902829315.1. NCBI lineage: Eukaryota > Metazoa > Nematoda > Chromadorea > Rhabditida > Rhabditidae > Caenorhabditis > Caenorhabditis bovis. Next base: position 5,352,092 of record CADEPM010000001.1, on the reverse strand, counting down.
GTGTTTTTGTCATGAATTCAATATATTTTATGGTTGGTATAATATGAAGAATCAAGACGTTTAAACCATCGTTTTATTTTACAGAACGGATGAAAAACATCGGCGCATTTATTATAAATTTTTTAATTTAAACAGACCTCAAATGCGTTTCGACATTGTCATTTATGGTGTTACCGGATTTACTGGAACTTTTATTCTGGAAAGATTGGTAAAATCCAAAGAATTCGAAAATATTTCGTATGCGGTCGCTGGACGAAACGATGAAAAAATAAAAGCGGTTCTTGAAGAGATCACACAAAAAACAGGTTTGAAATTGATTGAATGCATTTGAGTTAGCGAAACGCCAATATTTTGAGGGATCAATGTGAATGAGACTCCAATAATACATGCGGATTCGTCAATTGAAGAATCATTAAATAATATGGCTAAGAAGGCAAAAGTGATCATCAACGGAGTTGGTCCATATAGCTTATATGGCGAGACGGTTGTCAAAGCAGCAGTTTCGAATGGCGCCAGCCACGTGGATATTTCAGGAGAGCAAACGGTAATTTAATTCAGCGAATTGAGGGGGCAGCTGCGTGCGGATTCGCCCCCGCAGCTCGTCTTCAACCGGACCGCTCTTACACTTTTTTGTCCCGATTTGCCCCAAGCCCGCCCAGAAGGACAATTGGTCCCTTACCCCCGGTCGTACTCAAAATTCGCTGAGAAACTAAACAGCAAAAAAAAGAAAAAAAAATCAAATATTTTTGCAGTGGATCGAAGAAATGGCTTTGAAGTACAATGAAGATGCGAAGAAAACGGGCTCTTTCGTGGTTTCAGCTTGTGGATTCGATTCGATTCCTGCGGATCTCGGTGTCAACTATTTAAAGAAACATTTTAATGGGGATCTAAACGATGTTGAAGCATTTATAAGAATTTACAGTGGACCAGAGGTTGGTTTAATTCAAATTTCACAAACAATCAATGCATGCTATTTGTTATTTATAGGGTTATTCATTAAATACAGGGACCTACAATACGGCAATAATGTTTATGGGTTCATTTTTCTCAAATCGTGCCAAAAACCTTCCGGCTCGTTTAATGCCGCAATCAATTCAAAAAAACGTTGTTAAGCCAAAAATGAGGTTATTTTTTATAGCTTCGATTTATTTCCATTTCTTGTTTTCAGAATCCCAATATCAAGAGTCGAAAAGGAATTTCTCAGTGGAGCCGTGTTTCCGTTTATGGGCTGCGATAAGCCAATCGTTAAACGATCTCAATATTACGACGCTACTGTTAGAAATATCCGACCGGTATTCTTTTTTCCCATACTATTTTATATAGTCCGGCGACTGCTGTACACGGGTGGATTTACGGGGATGCGCCTTTCTGTTGGTCTCGTGCGGACAAGTTGATAATTTTTATTTTTTGGGTCGGTTCACACGTAATTTACCATTTCGAAAGACGCACGCCTAGACTATATGTACATACAGGTATAAGTACATACAGATTTTTAAAATTTTCCAGGTTCATTTCGATACATATATTACTTTTCCACACCGTTATCAAACCGTTTTCCTTTTAATTTGGGCTTCTCTTGCATCATTGTTTGCGCAATTTGGATTCACTCGAAATATATTATTGAAATATCCGGAACAATGCAGTTTTGGTTACGTCAAAGTACTGTATTCCTTAATTTTTTGCAAAAGATATTCGTTTGTTTTTAAGAACAATGGACCAAGCGAACGTCAAATGAAAGAGTCCTCATTTTCCTACTATTTTAGTGGCCGCGGCTATGATGATAAATTGCCTCTGGATCAAGAACATCGAGGGAACCCAACGAAAACTATGATTGTCTCATGCAAAGGTCCGGATCTTGCGTACGCGGCTACTGCTGGATGTGTACTCTCAGCAGCTCTCACGTTGATAAAAGACACGGACAATCTTCCGAAGGAGTTGGTTGAGTTAATCGAAAACACCGAATGATGATATCAAATTTAGAGGAGGAGTATACACAACGGCTGCTGCATTTGGAGATTCCCAAAAAATATATGATTATTTGCGTTCGTTTGGAGTTGATTTCAAAATTGAAAACATTTGAATTGAATATGAATTGCATGTCAAATAAAAATTATCGATTCCATATTGTTTCAAATATTCCTTGTGAGCTAACTCATGTCGTAGTGTTTTGTTCCATTGATCGGTGAGTCATCAGCGTGAGTCACCTTCAGCTCTTTAACCTCATAAGAGAAAAGGTTATTTCTTGTCATGGTTTTCGTTCATGTCAAGCTAGTGTAATACGAGCCAACTGTTGTTTCCCGCCCGTTTTCCGTCACACTTTATAAACCATCAAGTGTTCTGAAATTTTGACACAACCATCTCCAACATGAAGCTAGTTCTCTTATTTCTGGCTCTCATCTTCTTTTCTCAAGGTTAACTTCCTTTTAAAGAGTTCGTATTCTATCTAAATATTTTAGGATATGTCTATGATTGCCTTGATGATTGTGAATGTGATACAGACGACGAAGTAATTCATTGCCACAATGGAGAACGCACCCAACTCAAGCTTCCTCAAGGACAACGTCTCCGTGGTTTCCCAGTCATCGGTTTGACATACAATAAGATTGTGCGACTTCCGGATGAAGCCACTCTTTTAGCGAAATTTCCAGATCTTAAGGTAATTTTCGATTATTATTATTATTTTAAATTTATTTCAAACGTTTATAGGTGGTTGATGTGGAACGAAATCCAGATTTCGATTGTGATTCGATGAAGGATTACAGTCAAATCAAAATCGTCTCGGATTGTTTCAAGAATGTCACTGAAATCGGGCGTGTTCCACGCTTATTCCGACCGACCAAGGTACACAGATCTCGGGGTTTTTCGCAGAATCTCGTTCTTTCCTTCAGGATTGCGACGTAGCGTGTCAGGCGTCGCGGCACTACGCGAAACTTCACGAATATGTTCTTTCTTTGTGGGAGATTATCAAACAAAAGTACGAGAATTTCGATATAGATGTAAGTGATAAAAATTACACTTTAAATGTTTTCTTTTTTTAAATTCATATTTTATCAACATGCTGCAAACTGCTAAAAATTGTACGCCTTGTTTGCAGGTCACTCTTCGTCAAATCCAGGATTTCTTTGTCATGGTGATCCAGAAAATGCATCAAGTGGGACGCGAAATCAGCGAAAGAATCGATGAGGAACGCCATCCCAAAATGGTCACTCCAATGCCGACTTTGTCAGAAGTCGAACTCGATTCCTAAATTTTAAACTAATACATATACATATACATATATATATATATATATTCGATGTGCATTCATTTAATCGTGTGTATATAAACCAATTGATATAAGTCGTGCAAATAAGAGGATGCAGCGAGAAGAGGAGATCCGCTGGATTACAAAGTGAAAATCTGAAAATATTTTGTGCGTCTCTGTTGCTCACAACACTATTTCTTTGTGTGTTTCAACGAAAGCAAGACACACTGAATATTAATCTGTGCCAACTAGTCGACTGCATATTAATCATTCGTTTCCCTCTTAAATCGAAGTATACTAGTTCACGAAATTTTTTAAAATTTTTATTGATCACTCATGTATCCCATTCCTCTTTGTATATCCACCGAGCAATAATTTGAAAATTTCTATTTTTTTGTGTTCTCTATGTGTATTTTATGTGAATTCCCAGATGTATTTCGCACAAAAAATGTACAATTTCACTTTTAAAAATTCGACATTAAAAGAAGAATCTCGAAAATTCTAATTTTGTAATAGGGAATCAATTATTGTTTTAAAATTGAATTTAGTTTCCCTGTTAACATCAACAATTCCTTCTGCCCAGATATCTGAATTGTCCAAAAAATGTCGAATCGAAGAAAATAAAGACGAATTTGTTCTCGAGTCCATAATCAAATCACGTGTACTTTCAGACGAATTCCCAAATAATCTTGTGTGCGAAAAAGTATTGGAGCAACACTGGATTATCCAAATTCGAAAAATATGTTGTCTGCCATTCGGATTCGTTTATGTTCATCTTCTTGTTTTCGCTCTTTATATGATATAAATTATCAGAAGGTGTGGTTTTAGTGGGAACTTAATACGTATCAGTAAAACAATGCCATTCCTCGTAAAACTAATTGATACTTCTCTAGAAGAATTTTTTTGAGTTTTCTTTTCAAAAGCTTCTTAATTTGAATTTTGGGAACTAAGAATAACGATGTTTTGTTGTAGACAAAAAGAATTATCTGAAAAACGCAATTTTTAACCATATTTTGAAACTATTTATTTTTCAAGGAATGTGGTCCCTTATGATTTGGCAAAATGAGATCAGTGTTTTTTAAATTGGTACATTTGTAATTTTTGGTCCCTTTTGGTAACTTATGAGATAATCAATGGACAGAAGGGGAAAATTGGGAATAGAAGTGTGGGGGTAGATGGCAATGGAATTGCATCGAATTTTCAATTAGCCGATTCATCTCAAATGTTTCGGGTGGGATTATTGGGTGTCGGATTCTTTTTGCGTTCTTCCTTTCATCTAACATTCAAATGTCTGAGATTAATTGCATTTTACGATATGCAAATCCGAAATCACATTTGAGCAAGTTTTTGATTCATTTAGCCAGAAGAGCAAACAATTAACACCACAAACTCTTTCGATGATTCGAATAAACCTCAATTTTATTTCATTGGAAACTAAAATTTAATATGAGTTTCCCATGCATCTTTTTAAATGTTAATATATATATATATTCATTGTTTATAATGCATCATATTTGAAAATATTTGATTGAATTTACTTGCATGCTGAAATCCAACATTTTCATCAGATGATAATAGAAAACAATTCTGATTAAATTTTTCGAATATCCGTGTTTGGCGATGAAGATTAGAATTTGTTGTTTATTAAATTTCGCATGAATGACGAAAATAACTGAAATTTCATTAAATCTGATATGGTTACATATGCGTATTGCGCTCGGCGAATGACAATTTCGCAGTCAACAAATGTGCCACAGATTATAACACAGCACTTGTTTTGTCGACATTTTCGCAAATTTTTGTAGTCCGAGCACTTTGAAAATCTCAAATAATCTGCAAAAGATTATATCTCATCGAATTCGCCTTTCCGATTTTCTATTTTACCCTACTTTTTTTTGCAAATTGTTTAATACGTATCATCGTTTTTCTTTGTTGCTGGTGTAAATGCTTAAATCTCCAGAATTCAATTGATTTTCGGAAAAAAAAAAACAAACCGATTCACATTATTATGCACAAGGTTGATATGACGCATTTAGTAGTGCCCAAGAAGATTTGATTATAATCCGCCTCACCAGTCTAATTTCACTTCCGATTTGTGTTTCTTAAGTGTTGGTGAGAATTAATTTCCAGTCATATTCTCGATTTTTCTCGAAGCTTCTCTTTATTTCTTTTTTTTGCAGAATGACTGGTGCGAACTGAAATGCGCATCCTGTCCGCATTCTTCGCTGTTCTCTTCACGTTCATCAATCCGACGATGATTGTAAATGGTATTACGCGGAAAATTTTATGATAATACAACACAAATTTCCCATTTTAGTCATCTCGCAAATTGAAGCTTTCTTCGCCACGAATCTGCCGGATGAGGTGAAGATCAAATTTCTTGATGAAATTGTTTCGTGGTTGAGGAATCTTGAGCTCAAACCATACGTTTATTCTTTAGGTTGGTTTAAGAATTTCTTTTTTAAAGGAGAAAAGCGTTTTGTGAGATATATGTCTAAAATTTGCATAATATTCATCATATAACACTTTTTCTTATAATTCACAAAATTATGCATTCGATATAACTTTATACATATATGAATAATATTGCAATGATAATGTATGCATAATGAAGTTTAAAAATATCCGCTGACATTTTGCTCATAAATGATTTTCCAACTACTTTAATAAATTGTTTCCTCGAATTTAGTAATATTTCTGACAATTGGCCACATCGCTGTCACCTGTTTTTCTTTATATGGCATATATTCGGTCAAGGCGAAATTCATGAAACCATTAATTTTTGATATTTTTGCGAGTTTGGTAAGTTTCTGATTATCTTGCATCTTAGTAAAATCATTTTTTAGGCATTCCTGCTATTCTTTGTTTTATTCTCACTTTTCATGTATTGGCGTTTGAATACATTTGGCTCATTGAATGAAAAAGACACGACTAAATTACAATTGAGGTGATTGTTTTTCGAAATTAATGGACGAATTTTTCATGAGCAAACAGTTTGAGCTGGCTGTTCAAATAAGACATTTGAATTATTCATAAAGTTTCGATTTAACTGATGCTCAAATGAATGAAATATTGAAAAATAAACAATTAAATCAAACTACTTTAAGGAATATGTATATTGGCGTTGGATTTCTAATAGTCTATTTAATATGGGCAATTGTGACATGCCTTGCACACTCAGATACACACAAATTGAGAGCTGACTTCATGTATTGGATTGAAGAAGAACGAATGTCAATGAGAAGCAGACATAATGTCTCCGTTGATAACAGGTAACCAAATTTTTAAAAAGAAATAATTGAGTATCTAAAAAATAGAACAGAACAAAATTGGAAAACCATTATTTTGTCATCTTAATCACATGTATAAGAGGGATAGGGCGAAAAATAAATAAAACGGACGAAGCATATCCATTTTCATGCGCTGTTAAACAACGAAATCATTGCAACCTTCTAACAATTTTCTTTCGGTTGTTTCAGATCCGATCGTTCTTCAAAGGGATCTAAAGTCTCTAGAGCATCTAGAAGCTCTGCCAGATCAGCGAAATCAGCAAAATCGGAGGCAGGCACAAGTTCGGGCCAGAAAAGTCCATCGAGCGAGTATCAAAAAGTGGCAGTGACGCCGTGCAATAGTCTATCGAACTCGAAAAAACAGTCGGTAACTAATGCACGGCTCTCTGTGCCCTTATAGGAGTCGACAGAACATGTTTCCGTGTATAGAAATAGCTGCCACGATTATTTGCACATCGAGATTCAATTCAGTTCAGTTTTAATCATTTGATCTCCTTATCATACCTTCACGTAGACGACACATATGCAACATTTATTCGAACATTTTTATATATTTTATTGCGATGCTCATTGTTAACGTGTATATTGAATATTTGATCGGTGGATTTAATGTTCTATTGTTTGATACAATACAATAAATATTCCACATTTGATAAATTAGGTTGAGCCCATGTTTGGGAAAATCCATTTTTCGTCAAGAAAATAAAAAAAAGGGGAAAAAATAATTGAAAAAAATGGAAAAAATTTCAATACAGGAAAAAAAAAGAAAAAAAATGAAAAACTTTTTTTTCTCTGAATTTAACCTTTATGAGAATTGTCATATTTGGAATTTATTGCTTTCGACTCAAAAAGAAAACACTTCATTAATATCGTACAAAGGTGTTATATGTTATAGCGCAAGTTTTATCGAATGAATATCAACTCGAACTCAAGTTTCTTTGTTTTACGTGAAGAATTTTCCCGAAGTTTCGAGTTTAGCCCAAAATTCATCAATTCTTATCTTTTCGTCGCATGTCATCGACTATGTGGGTGTAGCGCAAAAATATTCGATGGAATATACGCATGCCCTATCTCTTTTCCTCATTTGATACTTGATCGTCAATGGATTTCTTCGCTTATCAGTTTTGACAGTTGAAACGAATCGTGATTTATCCTTTTTTATCGATGACATGTTAAAATAAATATTGAAAGGGAAATTTCTTAGTTTTTATTTCCTTCTAGAATCGTCTTTCTCTTTTCTTTTCAACTGTCTGGCCGATAGATTCTATCATCTAAAGAAACAGCGAGCACGTGAGAGAGGTGCCTTCGAAGTGAAAAATGAAAAACGTGACAACCTGCGAAATAGTGGGTAGAAGGTGGAGACACAGAGAGGCGTGCTGACGCATTTCACGAGACACGCAATGTGCGCCAATGATTTGTCCAAAATTTTGGTCGCTCCGAATTCCTAAAACTGCATGTTTTCAATAACTCCGCTTAGCTTTGTCGTCAATATTTTTTATTTTTGCGGATATTTTTTATTCAAAAAATGTTAATGAAAACGAAAATTTTTAATTTTTATATGTAAAAGTAATACTGAAACGAAATTTACTTCGCTTATTCGTTTTAGCATTTTATTTAGTTTTAATACGGAAACTCTTGGTGCAGAATAAAAAGTGTAGATTAAAAAATTGCTAAACGTAAAGTTCAATGGCGTACTCGCGCTAATATCTCTCACGAATGCTATTTTTCGCTAATTGCACGCCACCGGAAAAAGTTCAACACGGTTTTCTTTACATTCTTCAAAGTCAGTTTTAATATTTTTAGTCTAGCATTATTGTCGATAATCGGATTAGATTAGAATAACGAAATAGCCAATGTGAATAAAAAGCGCATATTATAAAATCTGAACGTAAATTTTATTATTCGTTCGTTCTTTGTAAAAAATTTTTGATTATCTGTCCAAAAATCACCTCCATTTATCAAATCACAGTTGTTCGCCTTTCACTTTGTCACGTGTTATTCTTTTCATTTTTCGGCAGCATTCGAGCATAACGTGTGTTTACAGGTTATCGTTTTCCGTGAAGGATAAACGAGTCCTTAAATTTGGCCCCTAAAAGCTTCTGTCATGTCAACAAGCGAGGGAGGTGACGGCGTCAAAGCCGTCGAGCTCCCGAAAAATGAGAATGATAGTAGCCCAAAACAAGCTAACAACATAGGCGAAAGCACCGAAGCATCTGGTGCCAAGGTAACTAATTATTAACATTTCATAACATATTATTTTCTTTTAAAATTCAGAACAATCGTCAAAGAAGAAGATCAAACACAAAAGGCGAAAATGCGGCTTCTAGAAATGGAAGTCGTAATAATAGCCAAAGTGCGCCAAAGACTCATGCTACTCGCAAAGACTGGTCGGAAAGAAAAAGTTTTAGTCATGGTGGTAAAGAAAATCCGAAAGTCAACAAGAATGACGACCATCATAGAACACGAAGCACAAACTGTAACGTTCAATTGATATTATTACATTGAGTTTTGTTGTTTTAGCGACCAACGGAAAACGAGATCCCCGTGAGTCGACAAGAACTCTTTCCCAGGTTAGCAATGGAGATGCCTACGACTACAGCGATGAATGTGAGAATTGATATTTATGAGTGATTTATTTTCTTATTTTCAGACGATCTTGAAGAGCCGTTTTCGGATTCTGAAGACGAATCTTTTCGTCCAAAGAAACCGCAAAAAATGAATCTTACCATCGCACGTGGAAGAATCCGCACACTCTCCGGAACAGTACCACTCGTTGGATACTCGCCGCATTGGGGAGGCCCAACTATGTGCTTAAGCTGCTTACAGTTTTTTGATCTTCCCGATCAAATTCCGAAATTCGCCGATCATTTGCTCAAAGAACATAAGATCGTAGTTTCGGAAATGCATTTGATCGTTGATCCAAAGCGTTATATCGAACATTGGCGCCAGCGCTTTGTCAAAGAAAGTATTGACCAAGTTTTCCCAAGAATTGAGCCATCCGAGGGAGAAAACTACTACGGTGAAACGGATTATTATTATCTCATGTCGGAGAACGTTGCTGAAGACCGCACTCTTCGACAGAGACTCGCCATGCGAAGATTGGAAGAGGCTTTGTCATGTCAACAACGCGAAAGGTATTATTTCAGCATAGAAATGTAAATTCATTTTATTTTATTTTAGAGAAGATACTTCTTTCCAACTTCAATGCATTTTTTGTCGTTACAACGCTCGCGGAAATCGCTCAAAGATAATTCACCATCTTTATATGATCCACCATCTCAACCTCGGATCTCCAGACAATCTTGTATTCGTTACTGAGTACATAGAGCATCTTAAGGAAAAACTTCATGTAGGAAATTGAATTAAAGAATTAAATATATTTGTTGCATTAAATATTTTAGCGCAACGAGTGCATTTATTGTGAAAAAGTCTTTCCGGATCGCAACACACTGATGGATCATATGAGAAAAAGAAACCATCGTGAAGTTAATCCGAAGAATCATTATTATGACAAGTTTTACATCATCAATTATCTCGAGTTGGGCAAACGTTGGCTGGACGTACTTGCGGAAGATTTCGAGGACACAATGCCAACTTTCCAAGATTCTGACGAAGAGGAGGAAGATCAGGAATGGTGCGAATGGCAAGAGGACAACTTAGATGCTGATGAAACACGTGTCGTCTGCTTGCTTTGCGAGCATACCGATGATAATGCTTCAACTCTTTTGGAGCATATGAAGGCTACGCATGAATTCGATGTGTTGAAGTTATTCCAAGAAGCGAAATTCACTAGTTATCAAAGATTGCGTTTGATTAATTACATCCGCAAACAGAATTACCATGCGAACTGCTGGGTTTGCTCGGATGAGAATTTAGAGAATCCTCTCGCTCTCTCCAAACATATTCAAGAGCATAAACCACTAAAGGTGGGAACAACGAGCTAAAGAATAAACATAATAATTGAATTTCAGGCGCTTCCGGATTCTTCGATTTGGGATAACGAAGAGAACTTGGTCCCACTTTTCGGCAACGATCATTTCCTGTGGCAACTTGAATCTATGCTTGAGGAAGGTGAAGATTTTACCGATGGTGATGACGAGTTTGAAGATGCGACCAAGAAGTTCAAAAAACTTGTTATTGACAGTAAGAAGAACACTGTTGAAGGGGTATATTTTTCATGTAATCAATATTAATTCGAATCATAATTTTCAGGTTATTGCTGAAGATCTTCCTGACCTCCACGAGATGACTACAGCCGAGCTCGATGATTTAATGTAGACCCACCTTCTCCGTAACACTATACATAACTTTTTTAGACTAGTAAACCTTTTTAGTAATATTTTTCCCTCCCTCTCTTTCTCTATATTATTTGAAACGCTTACTTTTGCCTTTTCCGGTTTTAATTAACCTTTTGAATTTTTCCTACAATCATTATTCGGTGTAAACTGATTTTGATTTTTTAATGATTAGAAATATGGGAAATTCCCGTTTTTAATCATTGTTGTTATTCTTGTGTTGTTTTGTGTACGTTTTGTTCAATTTTTAATCCCATACTTCCCAACCAATCGACCCTCTTTCTCAATCACTCTTTAATTTCTCTCCCCTGTTCTTTGCCTTCTATCCTTCGGTTTCTCTGCAAATTTAAGACTCCTTTATTATCTCTATAACACCATCTTAACATATCCTCATCGGATCCCCTCCTTTACGTTGATATGTCGAATTTTAGGTTCCTAACGCCAAATGTAACCTATCAATTATTCGCATACAATCGTTGTTGAATAAATCGATTTAAGTGGGAGATTAGTGAAGCGGTTTGCAATTTGAGAAGTTTAATTCTTGCGTGTTGTATTTGCTTTCCCATTTGTAAGAAATTTAAACCATCGAATTTTCGAAAAACTATGAGAAAGCGATGAATAGGATATTGAAATCACTTGTACGAAATACTGGGTTTTTCCTGGATGTTCGAATGGTTTATGGATCTCAATTCGGCATCCAAATGCCAAGAAATTTTGCTTCCGAAGGCCGAAGAGGTAAACGAAAGTTTGTAGAAGCGGCAATTGTGAAATCGACAAAAAGTACGAAACGCGTCGTTGACGTCTGGAAAACGATGAATGCAACGTTCAGTTCATTTATTTCGATCGTTTCAAAATCGGTTTCTGTTCAGTGAATTGTCGCAAGCGCTTGGAGTAGATTTCGATGACGTTGTTGAGGTTCTCGAGAACATAGACAAGAGAAATGTGAATGCAATTGTGAATGAGACGCCCCTCGAAGATACCACAATATTGCAGGTTTGTTTCTGATTTGTGCGAAAAATGAAAATGATATTAAATATTGAATATTCATATCAGTTCGGAAAAATAAACTGCGTAACAATAATAATAATAATAATATCATATTGCGCGTGTTAACAGTCAGCCGATAGTTGTGGATTGCTGTGAAATCCATGATTAAAATCATGTCTTTCGACCTGTTCCTATTAACATTTCGAGTGAATTTTCCTTCTTATATTGTTCGAACGTAGACGAATGCATTTGCCGTTGGCAAAAAGTGACAATTCGTTTAAATAAATTTGTAATCGTATCGAAATGTTCAATTTTTTTTTAATGGAAATTTATTGTTTAGACTATTCATCAAGTTTGATTGCTTAGCGCGAAATGTCTAAACAAGGTGTATTTTACTAAACATTTTTTCTTATTAAAACGCCGTTTTTATTTCATAGAACTGTTGTTACGAATTATTTTTTTTGCAAACAAGATCGTATGAATTTCAAACATAAGCTAATATCGTTTCAATTCTTAGCCGAACCCAAATATTTTTGTTTCCTGACATGTTGTTGTTGAAATTTCCCAATTTTAAGACAGCTGCTGCCTTCTCATGCAAACCTCGTTTCGTGAACGGCCCTCCTAAAAAAGTGGAAACATTGGATGATGACTTGCGACCACAGTAGGATTACATTTGATTTAAGATTTAGAGTAAATTTAATTAATTTTTTTCAGACGAGAACCAACCGAATCCGAAAAAGAAAAACGACCACCGATTGTGACAATTATGGGGCATGTTGATCATGGCAAAACTACACTTCTTGACGCACTTCGGAATTCACAAATTGCTGCTGGAGAATTCGGCGGAATCACACAACATATTGGAGCATTTTCTGGTTTTATTTCATTGGATTTCATAAAATTAGATTTTAGTGGAACTTTCGAAGGGGAAAAAAGTGACGTTTTTGGATACGCCCGGACATGCTGCATTTGCTTCGATGAGAGCTCGCGGTGCTAATGGAGCTGACGTCGTTGTTCTTGTAGTAGCAGCAGATGACGGGGTAAAAGAGCAAACAGTGCAGTCGATCAAGTTTGTTGTTTAAGCCTTTTGTTGTTTATTTCTTTTTAAAGATTTGCCAAATCTGCTGGAGTTCCGCTTGTGGTTGCTGTTAATAAAATCGATAAGCCGAATGCAGATCCGGTAAGGATTCATCATAATTTAGCCAGACGAAACAGTGAAAATTTTAAAATATATTTTAGAAACGAGCAATGCGATCTTTATTAGAACACGACGTAGTTGTCGAGCAACTTGGAGGTGATATTCAATGCGTGGAAGTTTCGGCTCTGCAATCGCGCAATCTTCATGCCCTTCAAGAAGCTCTTCTTTTGCAAGCTGATTTGGCGAATCTGCGAGCGACGAAAATGGGAAAAGTTGAAGGAGTCATCATCGAGTCATCAGTTATCCACGGTATTTTGGTCTTTAATTTAAAAAATTAAAATTGTGCATAGTTGGCGTCCGGAGACTGCTCTACGCGGTTAGATTTATTTTTTTAAAGGTTTCGTCACTATTAACGCTTATTTTGCTATTTTCGTGTGAACGGTTAATTTTTTCTTGATGAATTTTGTATTTCTTTGAATTTACAACGTCATTCAATTTAAAAATTGTCGAACCGACCCATAAAACGTAAAATAACTAATTTGTCCACGCTAGAAACCGACAAATCTCCATTAATCTACGCACTTACAGCAATCGCCGGACACCGACTATATTTGATGCTCGTAAATTTCTATTTCGTTCATTAAATGTAGAGATTGAAGAAATAACGAACATTCTACATTATTTGGTTGCGGAGAAAAACTATAAATTGTTAACGATAAGCCCGAAATCAGTGGTTAATTTATAATATTAGAGGGGTTTTCGATTCTTTTAGTCACTTTTTGTGAGAAATACGCTAAATATATGTTTTAAAAACGCGAAATTGAACTCATTTCGGACAATGAATTTTATTAGATGACAAATTATTTGTTGTTTACTTCGTGATCGTTTTTATTAGCAACTTTTATCTTTTCTTATCATGTTTCTATAATATTGTTATGATTTTTGAAGTTACCGTCTCTCCCTCTTCCCCTTAATAGTTGATTTAAAAAATTAACTTTCAGGGATTGGAAAAGTTTGTACTTTGATTATATCTCGTGGAACGCTTAAAAAGGGAAACATTCTTGTTGCGGGAACATCCTGGTGTCGTGTTAAGACCATGCAAGATGAGAATGGAAGAAATTTACAAAGCGCACTTCCTTCGCAGCCAGTCAGAGTGAGTTTTGGATGATTCAAAATTTTGTCCTTATTAATAATTAGTTTTTTATGACAAAAATTTTAACAATTGAGAAAAAGAACACTTCTTTAATGGGAAAATGGAAATAATCCTATATATTAAAAATTAAATCTATTGTAAAAAAAAGTATTAATTTTCTTTTTATCTTGTCCGTCATGCCATTATTCTTATTTTACTTTTCAAAAATGTTCTTATTTTTGAGGCCGCAACATCTTTTTACGTGGCCGAGTTTTTTAACGGCCATATATAAATATTATTTAATGTCCATTTACCAGCGTCGAATTTACCCTATATTTTCTTGTATTGGATGTTTATTTCAATCAATTTTCAGGTTTCTGGTTGGAGAGAGGATTTACCAAATCCTGGTGACCAGGTACTGGAGGCAGATAATGTGGACCGAGCACAAAAAGCTGTCAATTTTAGAATTAATGCGGAAATGAAGAAAAGGGCTGAGCAAGATTGGGTTGGTTAGCAAGATTTTTCGGAAAATTCATCGCATGTACGTATTCAGAATGAAATTGAGGAAGATCGCAAAAAGGAACGAGAAATTTATCTTACTAATCGTCAAAAATTGCTTGATCGTGGCCAGAGGTAGTTCCGCATTTTAATTTGTTTAGAAGAAACGGACTAATTTAAGATATGGTTCGACTTTGCGACATGTAGTTCATAAAAATAAACGAATTCTAAAGGAAACTGAAGATACACATCCGAAATTCAATCTTCTCGTAAGATTTTCCGTAATTATTGAAATTTACTTGAAGTTTTAAGCTCCGAACAGATGTAGAAGGAACGTTGGAAGCGATTCTCGAAATTCTCAATACGTATTCGAGTGAAAAATGCAAGCTTCAGTTAGTTGATTTTGAAGTTGGACCACCAACAGAAAAGGATATTGAAATGGCGAAAGAAACCGGCGGTTTGTAATTTTTCAATATGTATTGTTGGCGTTGTGCGACTGCAGATATATTTATATATTTAACCTGTATACATATATTGGCCGTATAGCTAAACTTGTTTTTTTGTCAACGCCGTCGTCATTGTTTGTTTGGCATTAACTAATTTTTCGATGTCGCCGACGTAGAAAATTAAAAACCAATGGTGATCTCAAATTCAATAATATATTTCAGCTTCGATTTACACATTTAACGTTCTACCAACTCCAAAAATTCGTCAGAAGGCTGAAGCATTGGGTGTCCAAATCGAGAATTTCAATGTTATCTATCGAATGGTGGAGGCGCTTAAATCAGAACTTTCGTCAAGATTACCACGTGTAACCGAATTACATTTGGTCGGCGAAGGGCATGTTCTTAAGGTCCTCAGCATATATTCTTAATTAAAAAATTAAAATATTAATTTTAGGAGTTCATGATATCAGATCGTGGAAGGAAACGACAACCGGTTGCTGGAACTCTTGTCGATTGGGGTAATTTCGACAGGTAATTCAGAATTTTTTCAACAAAATTTAAAGTCGCGATTTATATATTTATATGAATCTTGGATTGTTTGTCTCAAAAAAATTAAAATTCTTAAGAATTTATTTAATTTCACACACCTTCATAAGCGCTAACTTTTTTGTTTTCTCTTTATAATATTCAAATAAAAACAAGAAAAAACGAATTATTCAGAAATTGTGTTTATAAATTCATACGCGGAAATCAAGTAATATACGAAGGTGAACTTGAATCGATGAAATCTGGAATGGAAGTGGTAACGAATGCCAAAACAAACACAGAGGTAGCATTTTAATCAGATAATAATGAAAGTTCAATATTTTCAGGTCGGCATTGCACTTGGCGATAAGAATATCCGATTTAAAGAGGATGATCAGGTGGAAGCTTATGAAAAACGCCATATTGCTCAAGAAATAGACTGGTATCCTCCGGGATTTTAGTTTAAAAAAAACTGTATAAAATAGGAGTAGTTGTTAGAATTTCTAATTGTTCGTCATGATAATAAATTATTTATTTTAGTTAAATATATATTCAAATCTCAACATGATCGTAATTCGATATTGATACTTATGTTATTTGCCTATTTTTGCTTATTCTTAATGTTGTCACTAATTTCAGATATTTAGAATAGGGTTGAAATTTGATGGAGCCGACAAACCGTCTCGGGGCTGTTCAGCTACAGAATCGCCTCGACTCACTAATTTTTGGATATTTACATCGAATGGGGGTTCGTTGATCATCAATCCGACCCCATTTATTGCAGCGTCCCATTTTCAGTATATCAAAAGTTCGGAGGCGTTGACGAATGAGTCGGCTTATTTGTCGTCTGCGGATCGAAAAGTGCAGATGGGTGGTCAAATGGCATTCAGCATCAATGATAGAGTGCATGATAGGACCCTTGAAGAGATTATATTGGTATGATGTTACGTTTTACAAAAGCTTATTATTGTAAAATTAATATAAGTTCTCCAAAAAGACCATCTGAATGATTGTGTGACGGAGACTTGCCTCAACATTAGATCTTTCATTTATTGTCGACGTTTGGCGACTGCGGAAATCAGACAAAATGCACAAAAAAATAGTGACAGCGGTCCTAGCGCAAAAAAGTGTAAATATACGAGCTATGCATAAGGATAGACTAAAGGGGCACACGAAATCACATTCCTAAAATTTTTTTCCAGTTTTTCGAAGAAGAAGCGCGATGTCAAGAAATTTTTATAATAGTGATTTCCTTTAAAAGCTTGTTATTTTTAGCAAATTTTATGAAATTTGGCTTCAATCTTTAAACAATTTTTTCAGCTGTTCATAGAATACGGCCGATTCGGTATTAGTCCCGATCTGCTTGCCATTAGTTCAGAATTGCGCCAGTTATCATTTCGATTGACAAATCTTACCTGTCTACCGGCTGTTAATCGAAGGTAAATTCTTCTGTTCCACTTGAAACATTAATGAAGTTGTTTTAAGCGAAAATCATCAAAAAATCTATGGAAAAGCCACAGTATCGCGTCATATGCAGCCTACTGCACTTGTAGGTGATCAGTACAATCCGCAGCGCGGGAATTTTCAGACATTTATTGTTCAAGAAGTAAGAACATACAATATTGGAAATTAACTAATTTTTTAGTCGCCATATGCAAAAGCTCACATGGCACATCAAGCAATAAATGCACAAGCAGAAGCAAGATATTTGGAGCAGCAGCAGCAACAACAACAACAACAACAACAGCAACAACAACAGCAGCAACAACAACAACAGCAGCAACCACAACAACAACAACAAGGGCATCACCTTGCACAGAATCAATCGAATCCTTCTGCGATTAGTTATAATGATCACATGGACGAAATGGAAGATGATGAGAAACGAGAAGTTGGATCAGCTCGTAGGAAGCCTCATGCTCCGCAAAATTTTAACGCGAAAGTCCGTGAGACTCTAATTGAGCCGATTGTTGAGATTATAAATGAAAAACCATGGGATTCCGTTTCTGATGTAAATAATTGCAGATCTAGTATTCATTTAAAGTTTTTACTTTTAGATTCATATTGATGACACTTCTATTTTCTCGAATTTGGACGTAATTGGAAAAGATGTAAGTTTGGCAAAAGGGTACACGGCTAGTAATGAATTTTTAGTTTTTGGCCACATTTGACTATGCACCGGAAATGGAATCTATGCAACATGATCAGCGATTGACTCTTGGATACAATCCTGTTCAAAATGATAGTTTCGATGCGAATATGATGCAAATTGAGAACGAAATTGTCGTAAACACATGCAATGAGGTTTACTGTTTTGTTTAAACAGAAACTATTCACACCATCAGGATTTTTATTTTCAGCCGATTCCGGAAACTACCTATCCGCCGCCAAATGATATCCTTAATGGGAGTTCCGAAGTAAGATCGCTCAAGAACATTACTGAGGTACCTGCTGCTCTTCCTCCTCACCCACAGCCACCAGCGAATGAATTACACCAGAAACTTACGCATTTTGCTGATCCTCAGCCACTTTTAAGCCCAATTCAGCCTATCCGAGTGAAACCACTAAGTGCTGAAAAGAAAAACCGTGTGAACTCGCCTGTTGAAGCGGATCGCGCAGATAAGCATAAATCAAAAGAACGGAAACGTGAAAAATCTAAGGAGCGCGATGAAAAGAAGGACGGTAGAAGAACTTCGGAATCAAGGTTTGTAATTTGGATGCAACGAAATATAATAAAAATAAAATCGATATATTACGTCGTTCTAGAAGAAATAGTTCGGATTTGGAGTCAACGCGCGATTCTAGAAGTAGCCGAAATATTGATTTGTCACCCAAAGTTCGCGATCGAAACAGGGATTTTGATAAGGATCGAAAAAGTAAATTGAGTAGAGATCGTGAGGTTGGTTAATTTTGTGATTAATCTAATGGTAGTCTTCGATGATTTAGTATCACAAAACTCAGGATAGTGCATCGTCAAGAAATAACGACAAGAAAAACAAAAAGCGGCCATATGTCAGTTTTGAGAATTTCATTTCTTTTCTCATTTCCGGTTTCAATTAAGGCTGACGAACGAAGTCGGCGAAGTGATGAACGAAATAGTGAACGAGTTAAACGAGAAAAAATAGATTCGAAGGAAAGTCGAAAAAATTTGCCAGTGGAAGATAATGAGACAGCCAAGGAAAAAGAGAGAGAAAAGCAAAAGACGGTAACGGAAAAATTCATTATATTCCAAATTCTTTTACATTTTCTATTTAGGAAATTGCTGAACGGAAACCTGTGGAAGATTCACCATCGACGTCAAATTTTAATAAAGAAACTTCTCCAAAACCAGCATTTGATCCGAAATTGAAAGCGACTTTTCTTATGAATAAATACCGAAATCAGAACAAAACAATTCCTGTGGTATTAAACTCAAAATTTCGTTATGTATCACAATATTTAACTTTAGAAAATTGATATGAACTTAAAGACAAGCGTCGCTGCTCCTGTTGATTTGCTTGGATCTATTGATAAGGAAATGCAGAGCTTCGAAAAAAAGTCGATCTGCCTGTTTAGTCGAATAATAATTGCAAGTTTTAACTTTCAGAACTGCTGATGAAATATCGATTCGAAATAAAAAACAACCCAATGCGTCTACTTGGAAGGTTAGTTGCAAAACAAGTAATGATCGGTATCCGACGATTTCAATTTCCATGTAAATTTTGTAAATTCGGTGGAATTCTAACGTTGTTGAAAATAAGATGATCTAAGTATACGAAATTTTACATGCGACCTTACTGCGAAACAATTTTAAAATATTAATATGTTTAGATTCCAAAGAAAAATGCCGCTGGTGCTTCACCAGCTACCTCGAAGCCCCTACCTCCTGCTTCTTCTTCTTCTTCTTCTTACCAATCGTCGACTAAGGCTGAGAACAGTCCACCGACTCCATTTCGCTCGAATCAGCCACCTAGAGAGATTCAACTAAAAAAAGAAAGGGCTCGTGAATTTGAATTATGTGATGGTGATAATCGAAAAGACACGACTGCGTTTATCGATGCGAAAATGAGCCTGATTCGATGTTAGTATTCATTTTTTTTGGATTTCAAAGAAATCCTTTCATTTTTAGTGACTGCTATGCTCGTGAATTGTGACAAGGACTATCGCAATATGCAGAGGGAACTTAATTATAAAAATAACCAAAAGTACTTTAATAGTAAAAGAAATTAATTAATTAATTGTTTGTGTATAGGAACTTGAAGACTGACTGTGATAGGCAAGATGGAGACTCATCTTCTGAAGAAAGTGTTGCGGAGCAATATAATACATCGATTGTGAACACCCACCCTAAAACTGTCAAATACGCCCCACAAAAAGTGAATTCGTTCAAAACGCAGCAAATGGTGGGTAATTCTTACAACTTGCTGCAAGTTTTGATAATTATACAGATAGCGTTGTCTGATGACGACGAAGGTGAGCTGAAAGATGAATCAGACAACAATGACGGCGACGATGATGATGAATCGGATTCGGAGTTTGTCTACAAAAATTCGAAAATCAACACTAGTAACGGTGAAATCGACCTGAATGCTGCCTCGTCGATTCTCGACCGAATTCATAATTCGGAAGGATGTAGTCCTCACTATTAGATTTTATCATGCGCGTTCCATTTTACAAACTTGTTTCTTCTTTTTCATGTTTTTCTATTTATTTTCATTTATCAATTTTTTTCTTCATATATATTATTCTTTTATCCTGATTCCGATTCGTTTGAAAATATTCGTTTGGACAATTCGGGTAATAGA
The DNA here is from genome assembly GCA_902829315.1 of Caenorhabditis bovis. NCBI lineage: Eukaryota > Metazoa > Nematoda > Chromadorea > Rhabditida > Rhabditidae > Caenorhabditis > Caenorhabditis bovis. The sequence goes on along the minus strand of CADEPM010000001.1, from coordinate 5,331,753 downwards.
ATTGGTTCAAAAAGGTATAATAATCGCCCTTCCAATCAATTGATTTTTCGCTTATCTGCTTGTATGCATTCCTTTCTGTATTTTGTCTTTTCGCTTAACTATTCCCTATTTCATTCTTCATTTCTTTCCTTCCGTTCAATCATATCCAGGTGTAGGTGTTGTGTGAAGTATTTCATTTATTTCCGACTGGTTATCACGTTGCTTGGGTACACTTCTATCATTTATTATCTTCTCCATTTCCGTTCTTTTATTCTTGTTTTTTTTTTTCGCGAAGGCACGTGTAAAATTTAGCAAAATTGTTGTGTATACTTAGAAACATTAGAATCGGTTTCCAATACGTTCATAATAATCTTCTTTTGTTGTATACATAAAAAGTTGTCATTCATTAAATTAATTCTTATTTTTATTATTTGAAAGTGATTAGTCTTTTTTATATTTATTGTTAGAATTCCGTTTTGTTATTGCATTGTTATTTATAATATCTTCAGATGATTTTTAAAAGAGTGTTTACAATTAGAAATTATTCGATAGGTAGGTAGGTCAATTGGTTCAGAACTAAAAAAAACAGATTTTGTTATATTTAGAATTGTTGAAAATGTTTCGACACCGCACACATCGAAATTTCGCGAAGGACTTTCTGTTTTAGTTGTGCATCCGAAGGTGATATTTTGGGTTTAGGAAAATAAATGATTTTAAATAATTGAAAACGGTTTTGAAAAAATGTGGCTCGTTGAATTCGAACACGAAATATCTTAAATAATGTGAACGCAGAATACATTCAAGAACGTATCCCTGTTTCTCTGTTTTTGAAAATTTCGATAAAATATTCTAATTTCCAAATATTGATAGGTTCGATGGGGTTCTGGCTCAGCTTCTGTGTTGAAAAACGCGGAACGGCAACTGGAAGAAGCTGTGTCCCTTGTCGATAATTTACCACACATGAGAGCAGTTGAGTGAGAGCTACTGTTTAATTCCAAATGTTTCTTATTTCATTTCAGTAGCGTAATTTTACCTGTGGATTATAATACAAAACGGAAAACGATTTGGGCGACGGGAAACATAGAGAAATTGATTGAACGAAAGGAACAAGCCCGAGCGACAGCGCTAATGATAAATGTTGACGTTTTAAGTCCGACTCAACAAGAAGAATTGTTCCGACTTTTCGAAGTGCCGATTTTCGATCGATACAATATAGTATTGTCGATTTTCAAAGAATACGCACAGACAGAAGAAGCGCGATTGCAAATTTCACTCGCCGAACTTCCTTATATAAAGTTGGTTTTATTTTTTTTAATCAAAGTTATTTGTTCATTTTCTTCAGAAGCAGAATTCATGCATTATCGTCGAAACGACTGAATAGTCGACCTGAGATTTTACACATTGATCCGAGATTCAGCGAATTAGAAGGTGTCGATTTAAACGAGATGCTTCGAAAACGAGAGCAAGAACTTCGAAAAGAACTTCGTGAAGTTATTCGAAAGAACGATGATGTAGCCGTGAAAACTTCAGTTGCTCACGATGCAGTTGTTGCGATTGTTGGCTACACAAATGCTGGAAAAACATCGTTGGTAAAGAAATTAACAGGAGCCGATGAATTAGATCCAAAAGATCGTCTCTTCGCTACACTTGATACTTCTCGTCATTGTGCACGGTTGAATTTGTTTTTATCCGAAAAAGAAAACAATTGCATTTTCAGATTACCTTCGGGACGATACGCTCTGTTCACGGATACAATCGGATTTTTCAGTGATCTACCAATTCATTTAATCGCTGCGTTCGAAGCTACCCTTGCGCATGTTAAAATTGCGGTTTGGTTAATTGCTTATGTATATTTGAAAATGACAATCCTTCTAGAATGTTATTATTCATTTGCGTGATATCGCGAATCCGGATTGGCGAGCTCAAGAAGAAGATGTTTTAGCGACATTGAAGTCGATTGGTGTTGACAAAAATATTCTTGAAACCAGAGTGATCACGGTTGATAACAAAGTAAATAAATTTCATGTTTGAAACAATTTTAAAATGATTGTTTTTAGATTGATAAAGACAACGCAGCCCATGTTTCAGATACGGGAAATAAAATACGAATTTCGTGTAAAACAGGAGAAGGGATGAACGATCTTGTTCAACTTATCGACAAAGTTAAGAATGAAACGTAAAAATAATTTTAAATAATATTTAGAAAGTTGTTGAAGCCACAGATTGCAAAACAATACGATTAAGGCTAGATGTTCGATCGCCTATTATTGAATATCTTTACAGGTTTATTTGTTTTTATTCAGAAAATAATTTTATTCGAAATTCATAAATTTCAGAAATGAATTTGTCGTTGCCGAGCCCAAAGAGAAAGATAACACACTTATTTTTGATGTGGTCATGAATGAAAAAGAAATTGCTCAATTGAAGAAGAAATTTACAAATCTGAAGAAAAAAAAGAGTTGCTAGACTAATAAATATAATATAAAACTGGAATAAATTATGTATTACAAATTGTTTATTAATATTGTTTTGTTCCCACGGTTATTGATTGCCGTTCTCATATGTTTTCTTTTCTTTATTTTATTTTCTTTATTTCTTGCACAGAATTTGGAATCGCGCTGATGGGCATAGAAAAGGAACATGTGAAGGTTTCAACAATGTGTTGAACATAAAAAATTTTTTAATGTCCAGGTTGTTTTGCGACGCCTTCCAAAGGCGATGACAGAAGAGGAGATGTTGGAGCAGATCAGCCCGTTGCCGGAAGAAGTCATTCACACGTTTTTCATGCCAGCGGATCTCTCGTTTGTTTATTTTGAGTTTAAAATCGAAAATTGTTTTGAAAACTATCAGATTGGAACCGTTCGCGTTCTCTTCAATGTATTTGGTGTTCTCTCAATTCTGTGATTCCTTGTTGGAGTTCGAAAAACGCTTCGATGGCTATATTTTCGTTGATTCGAAGGGAAATGACTCGATTGCCATGGTCGAAGCTGCTACTAATCAATCTTATGCCGTGTTCGATCGGGAAGCAATAAAGAAGGATTCGCGATGTGGAACAAACGAGCAAAGTATGAAAATGCAATCAATTGCTTTATATTGTTTCTTCCCTTTAGGTCCATATTATAAGGACTTCATCAAAAAAATTGAAGAAGAAGCCTCGATTCCAATAAAAACCGTCGAGCAACAATTGAAGATGCTCGGAATGGGCGATGACACGAAAACTAGTAAAGATCATTTCATGTTATCATTACATTCGCAAAAAGCGAACGCCTTGACTAATTGTGAACCGTCATACTTTTTCGGGTCGGCAATTCACATTTGAATTTTAACAGTGAGAACTTGGGTGCCGTACTTTGGATAACATGCGAAGATAACTCACTGTAAATCTGTGCAGCGAGCTCGTTTTTTCTTGCGAATGTAATATATTAACACAAAAAAACCGAGCGCCCCGTGTCGATTTATTCTGGTAGCTCAAAACCAAAATTCGGCTGAAATTTTAGCCGATATTTGTCGGATCAGATTGGTATTGAGTTACCAGAGAGTACTTGAATTCGCATTGTTTAAATGCAAACTTGAATTACCGCCTCGTAAGTGCGATGATCCACGATTATGCAAGGTGCTCGTTTTTCGTGCTCAGGTAATTGAAAATCAATCAGATTCGAAAATAATTTCTTTTTCAAACTAAATCGAATGTAAATTAATCTGTTTCGAATTATTCCAAAATTTCAACCGAACTCGATTTCAAAATTGAAAATGAGAAATAAATCAATCGATTTCGAAGATTTTTTAATCGAAACCAAATTTTCAAATCGACTTTAAACACTTTCTGAATAGATTTTGAATTATTTTTCAATCGAAACAGTTTAATTTATATTTAATTTTTCTTCGATTCCGATTTATTTTCATTTACCTGAGCGATGGCAACATTTCATCTGCATTTCATTCAAATTTCAGAAATTGAGAAATTGGAAACTCCATTGGTTCGTCATATATTGGAAAAAGAATATAAAAAACGTGATCGTCGTCGTCTCTATGATCGAACAGTTCAAAGAGCTCCAGATTCACCGAAAAAAGAAATTAAAGATATGGCGAAAGCTGATGCTAGAGTGAGATTCTATTACAATCGCTAAAAAATTACCCCCGTTACTGTATTTATGAAGTCCGTAGTTTTGATTTGCAAATTATCCGTAGTACGGTACAAAAGAATAGTTTAGATTCAAATTTGTATTACCGCCTCGAAAAAGTGGGATGGTCCACAATAATGCAAAGTGCTCGTTTTTTTTTTCGATGGTAATTTTATTATTTAAAAATTTTGATTAAAAATTATTTCAGCCATCTCATAGTTTAATTGGTTAATAGTATAAATTTGTTCAGTTCATGGTGGGGTCTCCAATCAATTCGTGCGGGTCCAAAAAAATATGGAGGACTAATCTGCGTTTTAACCATTAAAAAATTATTTCAATTTCAAATTTCAAAGTCTGTGAGTGTAATTATTTTGCAGAAGAAAAAACGCGACGAGGAGCGAAAACAAGCATATTTAGCAAGAAAGAGCGAAGAGAAAAGGCAGTCTAACGCTAAACATGGCACAGAGGGAAACACACTTTTGGTACTTTTCAATATACATATTGTCTTTATAAATTTTTGCAATACCTGGTTTTCAGAAAAATACAGGCCCTAAAACGCAGCAAAATGGTGGCGATGCAAGGGAAAATAATGCACGTCATAAGAAGAGAACGACTGCAATTAATGAAAAACCGGGAAGAAGTATTTTTTGCTTTCCTTTTTCAGTTCAATTTAATAAATGAATGTTTTAGGAACATAACTACTAGTATATGAACGGTTCTGAAGCGGGATCGGTTAGGGGAATTGCCCAATTATGGCGGGCAAATAAACTGAATTTAATCAATATTACATGTTCACTTATTCGGTTACTTGTTGATTTCTTTCTAACAACTTCTGCCTCTATAATTGTTTTCTTTGGATGCAGTGCCCTTTGTTTTTTATTTCAATCTTTTCTCAGGTTTTTTTTCCTTTTCATCGTTTTCGTTTACTGTATTTTACTCAACATTCATTGATTTGCTCGAAAATAAATTGTGTATATTTATTTATTCTAACAATTTATTTGTGGGGATAGCTTCCCTAATTTGTTTCTTCTATATTTGTACACGGTCGCAACCTTAACAAATGTTTAGGTGACAGCCGGACACTAGGCCATCTGCGTGTCGAAATGGTAAGGAATACCAATTAGTTGGCGACGACAAGTTTCTATAATTATGGGTTGGCCCGTTGTGTTGTGACTTTTGCACTAATTGTTCACCACCTTTATGAAAACAACATCTAACCATGTATTAAGAAATTGTAAATTAGTTTCTTCAGAATATTTAACTCAGCCTAGTCGGGTACTTAGACTAATATATTCGCTTAGTAGATTACACAATAGTTGGAGAAGAAATTTTTCACATAAAATTCAGTATTTGAAAATTTCAGCCCTTCCTTGCCTTGGAAATAAAATGTAACCTAGTTGGAATTACCGATCTCAAACCCAATGAGCCTGAGACATTCCGCTGGCATCTTAAGGTATATCAAAGATATCTGGTTAAATTTTCAGGTATTTTTGTGTGACTGCTGTAGGCGGGTATATTTATGTGCATGCGCCTCTTCTAAGGTGTCGCACGGATTAACTGGTTGTTTTGCATTTTAGAAATCATTCCGTTAAAGAATAATTAAACAGTTCACATAAAAATTTAAAAATGTTTTCTTTACGTGTGGCGAAACATTTTCGAAAGGCGGTCTCGTAAAATCTTCCCGCGTACATCAGTCGCAGAACACCGACTATATGTGGACTTTGATTTTGCGAAGTTGAACTTCGCGCCATCGATCAGCTAATTAATTAATGTTAACAATATTGACGCTTACAAGAATTATCAATAATTCGTCGGAAATCTAAATCTCGTTTAGAGTAATATAATATCGCTTATTTTTTATGGCTCCTGTCTAATACGTTCAGTTATTTAAATTTGTTCAAATATGCACATTTTATTTTCAGATGAAATGCACAAATTGCGGAGAAGCTCCAGAACATTGGCAATATATTGTGGCACATGTAATTTCTTTCCCCAATCTTTCAGAATTCAATATTTCCTCATTTTAAGGAGCTTCTGGAGATTCCGGGAAGCCGTGGACATGCTAATGTTGTCGAAAAATGCAAGCTGTGTAATCGCGTGAATACTTTGAGTAATATAAAACTGATATTGAATAGTTTTAGCGACTCGTTAAATTTTTTAGCCATTATTCCGGATTCGTTTAAATCGTATTCGATCGATAAAAACGAAAAATGGCAGCCTTTGGTGACATTTGACTGTCGCGGAATCGAACCTTATGATTTCGATCCGAGGAATGATTGGGTGGCGGTAGGGGTTGAATCAAATACCCCATTCAATGATATCGATTTGACGGATAAGATTTGAAAACTTTTTTTTCCTTGACAAATTTTCATATTTTAGGCTTGGGCTGATTATGATGAAAAAGCTGGAGAATCGGTTGAAATCTCCGAAATCACTTCACAATTCTCACATGTCAAAGATCCAAAGAAGAAGTAAACCTGCATTTATATTTGATAAATTCATAATTTTAATAATATAAGTAAAATTGTTTTGTCGAAAACGCTGATTTCATTGAGAAGCCAAATTGAAAGCAAGATAAGATGAACATTATAATTTGAACAGTAATCTGAAAATGAAATCTGAAAAAAAAATTAAACAAAGTTTGACCTGAACCGCGGCAATTTCTCTTTCGGTTTCCTGCGGAAGCCAATCGATATAAGGATGAGTGAAATGGACCACTCGAAGACAATACGCTTCACGTTCGGAGAACCAATGGCAATGTCTTGTTATCATGTGCGGAATTGTATTTCGATTCGCCCAACAGAATATTCCGAATGATGTCGTTGCATTTAATGTGACCGCGAAGGCAGCTCCGATTATATTGATTCCACGAGTTGCTGATCCATGACATTTGGTTCTCCAAGATACAATTCCTTTAAATACAAAATAAATGAAAAATGAACGCGAGTGGACCAAAAATCAGAGAAATGGAACTTCTTCCGGATTGAGTTCCGGTGTCAGTTCTAAGAATGCAAAATTTGGGTTTTCAAACTCGAACAAGAGGAAAAGATTTCAAATCAGTATTTTTTTTGACCAAACTTGAAACGATTCCAACAAATTCTTACCTTGAAAGACTGAAAATAATCCAATAGCTAGCGGCAGGTAAAGAAAGAAAAATGTGCAGCAATATCTTCAAAATTTTTTATTTAAAATTTTTACCTTTGATTTAAAAAAAAAAACCTTAAATGGAATATAGAAGTGAAAATGATTAAAACTCCAACTACGATTTGGTAATGATACGAATATAGTCTGACTCTGAATGTAGAAAAGAGAAATTGTATCTTGGAAAACTTTGGCTTACTTGGTTTCAATGGCGCTGTAAAATGTTAAAAGTGCACAAATGAGCAAATGGGTCCCGGAAAGAATTGAAAGACAGACAGACGTGACAAATAAAATTTGTTCTTTATCCTGAGAATTGAATTTTAATTGGGAGAAAACGCTGTATGAAACTTATACTTTCGGCTTCCAACCAAGTTTTGACAGAATTGAGAGTTGCATTGTTCCAACCAAATCGTTGCAAGACCCAACGAATGATATGGTGCGGTACTTTAAACCGTGACAAATTCCATCTTTGATTGTTGCCTCAGAATAATTGAATTCGCCGATACAATACGACTCAATCAAAGATGAAAAAAAGAAAATTGTACCAATAATCGATGAACTGAGTTGAAGATGAAAATCACATCTGAAATAAGTGTTTTAATTTTGACTCATAGTTGCTGATCAAGCTCTATAAACAATTCGAGTTAGCACAAACCTGTTGGGATAGCGAAGAAATATTGCGTGGAACGCAGTGACGAGACCAAAAACCGCATTGGCAAATGGCAGCAGGAAAAAGAACAACGATGAGCAGTAGGTTAAATGAATGCCCCCAAAAAGGAATTCGAACTAAACGTTAACGAGATTTTTGAGGAGATGGATGAATGTGTTCCACTTACGAATGCGACGACGGCTAACAACGGATACAGACTCCATTTCGGACCCGTTGAGGCCATTATAGACAAAGAAATGTTGGTCTAATAAATATTGGAAAGCAAACCGCAAAAAACGGGAGGGCAAAAAATGATTGCGAATGACACCAAAAAGCGAAAAAGAGCAAAAATGAGGAGATGGCGATGGATGTGCGCAATTTGCGACTGCGAGGGATGGATGTGTGCTGAATTAAATTCAATCAAAACAATTTGAAAACCAAGTGACTCGTCATAAAAACACGTTTTCAAGCAATCACATACACATGTTTCCAAAGGAGGTTCGTCACTATCTAGTTAGCCATTTAGATTTTGAAATGAGCCCCAAATAAATGTTGGCAAATTCTGGAGCATAATATACATATTTGGAAACGGTTAAAATCAAGGGAATGGAACCGTACAAACTTTTAGAATTCATTTATTTCAAATCATCTTGTAATTTGAGTTTTGTATTCTTGATTTCAATTTTATATTTGTTTCCCTTTATTCAAAACTAACTCAGTTAATTAATATTTGCAGAATAAACCACATAAATATTTCTTAAATTTCAAGATGACTTTGAATGTCTCATTACGCTTAATAAACCTTAGAAAAATGGAAATGAATGTAGCAAAGTATGCATTTTGAGTTGCAAAGATATATTTATTCCGATGGGAATCAAACAATGGTTTATCAGACGATGCATTCCTTGCGGCTCAAGCATTTCTATTCTTTATGATAATCATCATCATCATCATCATCATCATCATCATCATCATCATCAGCATACATCAACTTAAAATCACAAATAATTCTGCGCAAACGATTCATTTTTTCTAATCCTAATTATCATGAGTATTCAGTATTTAACATTTTCATTTGCTGCCATTTCTTAATTCAGCTAATTGAAATATGCTAAAAATAAATTAATGATGTTTTAGATTTCTCCCATGAATTCGTTTTTATATTAGACGAAATTTTAAAAAATCGATCATAGAGTTCACCAAGATTAAGAATTTGTAGAAATTGTTTTGAGGAGTTATTAATTTTTTTTTTAATTCTTCATAAGGCTTTTTGAAATAAAACCTGAATAGGTTCATCTAAAATAATAATTTCCTTTTTTCGAAATTCATCCCAATGTTTAGTATCGAAATATTAATTTATTCACAAATGTTTTCAAATAAGATCAAATTGCATTTTTTTGAAGTTCATTACAAGTATTTTCATAAATCTGCGAAACATATGAATATATAACGAATCAATTAAATTAGGATAGTAAAAGTCAATCGAATCAAGTATCGAACAAAATACGTTCTAATTACTTCTTGATAGTCGCTGACGCAGATTTCTAAAATTCCGAATTCGTCTCAAAAATAGATTTTCGCCAATCGGTTTGTTGTTAAAGCGAAATTGGAATGACTCCATCTGAATATAAATCTCGACAATTGTCTTGCCTCTCTCCCTTCTAAATGTTTTGATCTTTTGTGTGGCAGACGTGTTGTCTTTGGCGCGCCGTTGAGAATCGTCGAGCTCGAAAACCCAATTATGCTCCGGCTGCCTTCATGCCTGCCTGGTTCACGTTAAGTGGAAGGAAAGAAGGCGAGCCGAGGCGCGAGCACGAGAGACACACAGCGGTAATCTGATTTAGGGCGGTGCGCGTCGGTCGTCCAGTCGAGAGGCAGATGGGCGGAGTCAAGAAGGAATACTGTAGGTGCAGCCGAGTGGGAGGCCGAGCAGCAGCCGCAGCAGCCTCAGCCTCAGCCTCATCACGCAGCCTGTGTTCAGTTGGCGTCTTCTCCCACCGATTCAGCACGCTGGCGGCATTCACGATGAGCGATAACCTACTCGGAGGTACCACCGTCTCGCAGGTAATCGAAATTGAATTCTCGAATCCCGACTCCTCGCTAAAATATCGTGTTGGGTCTTGTAACGAAATAAACCGTAATACGATTTGGCGCCGCGCAGACGAGAGCGCCATAATTAACTTATCCAAGGCGTGTGCGCGCACCAATATTTCGCGTTTTTTCGTCGTCGTCGTCGTGTGGCATCTTGGAGAAGAAGAGACAAGCCCCTCCAGGCCCCCTTCCAACCCTCATAAATTCATTATGGAAATTTGATTGTTAGATGTGCTTCTTTTCTGCTCCGGATGCTGCTTGTCATTGATACCAGTCGGTCGTCTTTCGGCTATGACCGCACTCAATTTTCTTTTTTCGTATTTCAAATTTTCGACTATCCGCTATTTGACTTTAATTACTTTTGTATTATAGCGAACCTTTAATGAAGCGAGCACATGTAGAGTAATCTGAATTGGGAGAAATGATTGAATCACTTTTGATGTGATTTCGTAATTTATTTTTTCAGTCATCAAAATCTTAATTCTAATTAGCACGCAATTAAATCATTTATAAATGAAGAGAATCCACGTCGATGAAAATTCGAGATGTTAGCATTAATTATTTTCTTTCCTCAATATTTCGGAATTTCAAATCGTGTGCTCATATATTTTCCCAATAAATAGCCGGTAGTCGATAAATGATTCGAATAGTTCATTCTAAAATTCAAAATGGTTTCATTAATTATCACAGATTTTTTTCAAAAAATGTATACTTCCTTAACCTCTAAATAATTTTTACAAAAAGCGATGATAATAAAAATCAAATAAATCATAAAAGTGAGTTACTGTAGTTTTGAGAGGAATTATTCGAATGGTTTCATATTTAAATCGTTTGATGATGGATTTTCTAATTGGACAATATTCCAGTTTCAAGAGAAGGTGAAGGACCTGGGAGTGTCGCTGCACGATTTCACCGCTTACTATCCAGGTACTCTAGATACCGTTTCTGCAAGTCTTCGACCACTCGCTGACCCATCTTCAGGTTTGTGACTTTCTATTTTTTTTTTGCTTTCTTCCCGCCAAATTCGATTGTGCAACGACACATGCCGACTCGAAATTACATCAAAATTTATCTGATTTGCGGAATCATATTTGATTCGCCCATAGACAGCCAGCAAGTCAGCCAGTCAGTCCGTCATTCGCCTCTTGACTCAGTCCGGCTGTCTCGGTTTTTTGTTTCTTACTTGTTGCCATTGTTGTTGCGCGTCTGTTTCTACAGTACTTATAACTAGTGCCCACTGCTGTTGGCCTGCTAATCTGCTAATCGTCGTTTCTTGACGAGTCTCTCAAGAGACTGCTCGAATTCGCGCATCTGGTCCGACCTAATTGGACACATCCATTTCTTCGAGTTTCACTTCCAATCATTTTTTTTCGATATTCCATTTGGCATTTCATCGAAATTGATGAGTTCAAGGGGGGGGGCGATAAGCGCTTCCGACACCTTTGGCGGATCTCTGCGGGACACAAGGGCGGTCTCATTGAGAATTGCGCAATTTTATTAGAACAGTTCAAGTGGATCACTGTAGTGGATGTATTACAAAGGGATTAGCGATTGATGTGTATTATTAATAGCAATAACATTATGAGGAGGAGCTTTATTTTGCCACTATTGATATGGAATACAATAATTTCGAAATGTTGTCGCACCGCATTTGTATTTAGGATGTCCTTGTTGTCTAAGAATAATCTCAAGCCATTCATTGTAGTTGTATTCCTGTTGGCAACATCTGCGCGCTCGCGTCCCAACAAAAACTAATCCTCGAAATTTGCAGATGGCGCATTCAAGAAAATCAAAACCGAAGGCAACGGATCAAGTGTGTTCGGCTCGTCGCTTGCCGGAGTCGCGAGCACGCCAGCGAGGTTCCGAACGCAGGGCCCGACGAGTTCATGTTGAATTGTTTCAGTTGCCGACGACGTCATCGAACAACGTTCACACAAGAGCAGCTAGCTGAGTTGGACGCTGCTTTCCAGAAAAGCCACTATCCGGACATTTACGTACGCGAGGAGTTGGCTCGAATAACAAAATTGAACGAAGCAAGAATTCAGGTAGGCGACCGATGAAAATATAAGTCTATTAATTCGTAAGGACATATGCTCTAATTTGTGGCACCCTCCCATCCTAATTACCACCCTTATTGTTGCATAGTTTGTGCGCCAAATTGTGCGCACATGTGTGCGATCATCTCAAGCAGTACGGTTCAACACACTCGCTTTCTCGGAATTAAGCCAAGGTGTTGTAATTGACCCGGAATTGGCGAAACCCACTATTAAGTGCTTAGCTAACACAAAATCGTATAAGCTAATTAATGGATGTCCGGACAACTAAATTGACTATTATTTATGCGCGAATTATGAAATAAATGTGGGGGTTCGTTTTAAAGAAAATTATCTCATAAATTGAATAATCTTGTAAAAGTGTATCGAAAGCTTCAACCAATTCGAACTGTCGCATGCGATGCACAACCTTTTCCCCCAATGTCGTCTGAACACGTAGATTGGATAAATTGGGTTCAATGTGGATTTCATAACATTAAATATTTTTGAACTTCTTCAATTTTTTTGCTATTGATTTTAATTGTTAATTTCGAGAAAAATATGTAATATTCTATTCTTCCTTCTATGCGTTTTTTTTCGTCGTTCTTTCTCTCTCTTTTTTTTTATAAAGATATTCAATGCCCAATTACCGTATGCCGCTAGTCGTTTTGCTCGACAATGAAGCGAGCGAGGCGGACGGGCGCTGCCAAATTTGATTATTCGCCGCCTGTCCAATATCCGGGCTCAGCACAGCATTTTCTCGTAGTGCGCATAGCACGTCTAGAATGATGATTACGATGAGGAATATGCGCAGAGAAAATAAGAAGAACCCTAGGAAGAATAAGAATTTGAACATTCACAAAGGGGCCAAATCAACTGCAATTATCCACAGATCAATCTCGTTTCATATTGCATCAAATAATTAAACGTGACAAAAATTAAAATTGGGATATTAATGACGACGACCAACTAAAAAGCCAAAATCGATAGATTCTAAAAAAAAGTCCAAATTTTAATAATTCTATTATTCGTTATACAAAAAACAAGGCAAAATTGGTGTTATTCACCAATTTCTTTCTAGAAAAACTTTAAAAAAATGTTTTTTTTTTGGAAAATGCATCTTCATTCCCGATTCGTAAAAACAAATATCGTTTTTCCACTCGAAATCAATATTGGATTTTTTCATTTTGTCACTCGTTTGGTACGAATTCTCTCCGATATGATGTAATTTACCTGGAATCATGGGTATTTATAAATACGTGATATTCGTAAAAAAAAAGCGCTACGCTACGCTTAATTGAACTACGGTATTTTACGTGGTAGACAGCACAACAAAATTGCAGGTGTGGTTCCAAAATCGGCGAGCAAAGCATCGAAAACAGGAAAAACAATTGAATAAGGTATATCGCGAAAATTCCAAGTCGGAATTCATCAACATTTTCACATTTTTAGGCGATTAATCCTCAACATGCATTTTTGACGAATCAGGCTGGAAATTTGATGAGACAAGGAATGTATTCGACAGCTCTTAATCGAGATGGCTTCTGGTATAAATTTGACATATTAAATGCTGAGGCATTGGACTGATTTGTAGGTATCCAACGTATCCGCGACAAATGCCCTATCCAACGACAAGCCCGTCGTACTCAAATTCATTCACAAATCCAATTGCCAAGTGAGTTGAGAGATTCGAATCAAAATAATCAAATAATTCAGCTTCGGACAATCAATAACCCCATTCTCGACGGACGAGGAGTTTTATCAAAAAAGTCTCGCACTTCGGATGAGCAGTGCTCCATCATCAACGACGACGTCATCGACTGCCACATCGGGAAACGCGGCAAATTTGAGTTATTCCCAGAATCAGCAACAACAACAAAATGATTCGGCATCAACGACGCCGACAATTTGAAATTGTACAGTGTTTCCGATTAACAATAATTATCTAGTCGATCTCATTGTTTTTTTTTTTCATCTCCAGCTCAATTCGATTCGGATTTTTTTTTCAAAAATCCAACCAGTGACCCCCCCCCAAAAAAAGCGATCGGCTTCGGTTTAATCGATGTTGCTTTTTTCATTTTTTTTTCATCCAAATTTCAAATAATTTGATATGCTCGGCATACTCATCGGTCAAAATTGTGGCTTTTTTGCTTTCTGCGAAATAATGCCAAATTTTTGAAAAAGAAAAAACCGTGGCATAAAAAACTCGAAACAAAATAATTGAGAAAAATCCCAATTTTGATAGATGAATTTGTTGATTAATTTTAAAAACTACATTGCGTGTGTTTTATTTATTTTTTCTTGTCGTTTATATATTTTTCAATTCCATATTGCCAACAACACCAACAACAACAACATCAATAATAATCATAATAATAATAATAATAATAATAATAATAATACCGTAAACAATTGATTTGGAGTTTTCGAGCCGAGCGCGCGTAACCCGATCGTTTTGTGGTTTTGTTTGAAAAAGAAATTGCGACATAGTGCGGCGAAATCGGAGGGATTCGAGTACGGTTGTCGAGAGGCGAGCAGCTTCTATAGAAGTTGCTCTTGTTCACACGTCATTATACGTTTGATTTTTGCTTTTTGCCTTTCGTTTTGTTCTCAATTTTGGTTCTACGCATTATTTTTTATTTTACTAAAAATGAAAATGAACAAAATCCAATTGGAAATTGTTTAAAAATCCATGGGCTTGTAGAAGACAAATGATGCGATCAAACAAGAATTCAAACCATTCGTTGATGGAAATTTAATGACACTTTTGTGTATTTAAAACAATTTTAAAGAATGTATTTTACACTTCTTCTTTCTATTAGTGGATTTTTCTGTTTGATAATTTTGTTAATAGAATTAAATTTGACAAATTAGAAACCATCAGAGCTAAACATCCTATTTAAGTTGTATTATTTTCCATTCGAATCTTTTCCACATTATCTAACCATATGGTAATTAGTTTTAATTGGAATTAATTACTTTTCCAATGAAGGCACTTCGATTTTTTGTTTCCTTTAAGGCACACCCACACTTTCATCTTAGAAATTCTTTTGTCTCAATGAATAGGTCGCAGATGTGTATGTCGTCGAACCAACCAAGCCTCTTATTCCTCCTCGTCAGCCTCATTTTCAAATTTCTACCAAAATCGCCAAAATCCTGTCGGCGACACTCGAACAACGCCGTCGTCTCCGAAAAGTTTTCGCTATTTCGCGGCCACCCGTTGTGCGAATTATTCCCGATTTGTCATATGTTTTTGTATGTGATTGTTTCTTCACTCGCTTCATTTTCATTCAAAATCCAACTGTTCCGCTCGATTGTTTTGAATCGAAAAAAAGCAACAACAACAACAATTGTTTGTTTTTGTTCGCCGCATCTCCTTCGGGAATTAACACGTTTTCTCTTCTATCACACTCTCTTTAGCGACTTTTTTCGCCAATTCCAGATGATCTAAATGTCCGACGAAACTTTGCAATTGACCAGCAATCCGCGGACGTTGGCACATGCCAAAATATTTTATTTGCAAATTTTATTCGTAAGTTTTCCATTTTAATATGTATTATTGTTTATTTTAATTGCAACCTCATTTTTCTCATTTCAGTCTTATTTCGTTTTTAATTATAATCGACTACCCATTTTTGGACAACTCGATTTGGCGAAAATATATTTATGTGCAAACTACATAGTATAGTGATTTAAACTAGTACATATTTGCATAATTCTAGATTATGAAAACAAATCGGCGAAATCAAAACAGTGAGCAATAATAAATTTTTTCAAATGTTCAGCAATGTTTTTTTTTTTGCGTTTTCTTCGAACTTTCTCACACAGAAAAAGTAAAGACATTCGAGGAAGGATATCAAAATAAAAAGTAGAAAACGGTTTAAATTAATTAAGCTGAATGCTGCAAATAAAAAATATTTTTTCAAGGTTGAAAAACGGGAAAATTTATAGGCGATTTGCACATTCATCTTCGGTTCAAGAGCCATTTTGACACCGCATATTCCATTCTTCGCATGGCTACCAGGCCTTCTTTTATTATTCGACTCAACTCTCGCCTTCGCATCCCTTTTATATCTCGATTTTGTAAGTGTCTAAGTAGTCGATTTTAAAAAGAAAAAAGAAAAAAATTGTTTAGAGTCGCGAAAATACTGTTTCGTATTTGCGTCTTTCGCTAAGTCTCATTATATTTGTGAGTCTAATATAATGATGATTGAATGTCGAATTATTAGATATTTTCAGAGGTTCTCATGTGCATTCGTTTTATTTGCCGAATTATTTCTGCCGCACAGCGACCCTACCATATCGGTACCACTTATTTTCGGTAAGTTCAAACATTTTGCAAATTATGTATATCAATTCTTTCAGTCGCACTTCTTCATTGTACTTTTTCGGTTCTTTCGGCAGCCCAAGTGCACAATTTGACAAATTCGGGTCGAGACTCGACACTACATCTAGCCGAACCCGACAAAATGCAGCTCGGAAGTATGACGACGCTGGTCACTAATATTGATGATGAGTTTTAAATTACGGGTTTATTGATTTGCTTCATTTTTACATATATAATGCACAATACTAGAATTGAATAAATTAACCACCGTAGAAGGAATCAGCAGAAACAAGGAATGTGTACAAACCAGTCCAGAAATCAAGTTCAGCCTGTAAAAATGAAATCGATTCAAAATAAAATAAGATTGATTTGTATTACATCATTTTTCAAGGGATATCGGCGTTTGTACAAATGGTGATTCTTCGAATATCCACTTTTTATTATCTGAAATGGATCAATGAAATTATTATAACCCGAGATATGATAATGACGAACTCACCGGTTTTGAATTTACAACAATGACTGCAAAGAGAAAAAAGAAGAGGAGAATGGATGCACTTCGAAAGGACACCATGATAAACTAATTGACCGATTACAAATCAAATTTATTACTATTTATAGATATGTATTTGTATTGATGTGCATTATGATAAAATTTACATCATATCAATTATCATACAACTCAACATATGACGACTAGTTATCGTTCGTTTTGCTCGCCAATTTGGCATCGCTGACCGCCAAATCCGTTCGGACATTGGCATTTCGTTTCGCCGCGTCCTGTTTTCAGACACTGGCCTCCATTCTTACAGTAACCCAGACAGGCGTCGACGCAATGAAAACCGTTTCCGACGAAACCGGGCTTGCATTTGCACGAGTACCTGAATTACTCAAAATTGCCAACCCGGAAGTGTTTTTGGTTGCAACAACATTTTCTTGTGATTTTCGTCGGGAAGGTCGATGCAGGCGGCAAGCCAATGGCAGTTATGCGTTGCCGCTTTGCACTGATTCGTCCATTCGCACATTTTCGCACTGTTTGCTCCTTGCTGATACGTGGTTGTGGAAACCGGGCACGTCTAGAACAATTGACAGAATTCATGGAAGCCTATGCGAGCCGCTTCGTGATTTGTTCAACCTCGTCGGTATTCGACAATTGTTGCGACGTACCTTGCAAATTCGCCCGTCATATTCGTCCATATACGTTCCATAATCACATGGTAAACATTTGAATGTGCTCTGATCAAGAATAGTTCCAGGAAAGCAAATTTCTAGAATCATTCAACAACCCATTATTAATTTAGGTCTTACTAATGTGACAGGCTGCGAGGTTCTTGGACGCCTTTGAAAGTGTCGTTCTACCGGTTGGACACATCATGCACACCATATCAGATTCGGATTTGAATGATCCAATCGGACAAGGCTCACAAGTTGATCCATCGACGGATCTTTGATGTCCCGGTCGGCATTTGTCAAGGCATTGAGCAATTGAAGTCGAATTCTGGTAAATCGGAACAGTTCCTTGTGGACATGGAATACACCTGAAGTTAGAATTGCGATTCTGTAATTTCAAATGGCCAACTTGTCTTGTCCATATTCGGGTTGATATCCGCGTAGTCCACACGTTTCGCATATTTTCGAAGCAACGTCAAAATAAAATCCCGGCGGGCAAATGCCTAAACAGCTCTTCTAATCTATTAAATTTCATTTCTGTTACTAATGCATTGCTCTTTCTTTGAAGTTTTCGTCGATACTGTTGTCGTCGCGTCAGGACACTTTTTACATGAAGCCCTTCCATGTTCGTCTTGATAATCTCCTTTTGGGCACGGAATGCATTTCTCATCAAATTCATCGAAAAATGTGCCAGGCGGACAAAGTTCTAGAATGTCGAAGTGAAAAAACATTTTTTAAGCCGAGTTATTCGATGTTTGGGTTTTACGCATTTCTTAGTAAAAAAAATAATCGCAAGAAATCGAGCACCCTACGCCGATTTTCGGTGAGTTTGATTCACCGGTTATCCGTAGTTCGGTAGCTGAATTCGCACAGTCTAATTGAATTCCAATTTGAATTGCCGCCTTGGAAAATTGCAATGGTCCACAATTACTCGATATGCTCGATTTTTTGCGATGATAATATGAATTCCCCTTTCTTAATTATTGTGCTTTTTAAAAGTGGATTTCATATAATTAGTAATTCCAACAATTTTTGCTGGACACAATTTCTTGTTCGGACTCTGAGTATGAAATAATTAGCATATATTGCTTCTGAATGTGTTCTTCTCCCCTTGTGCGCATCCCAATAATATTGCATCTAATAAAACATTGTTCATGCTACCAATAGTATATACAGATATTAATAGTTATTAAATAAATGATCGAGTTATTAAAGTGCAAGTAGGTTAGGAATCGGAATTGCATGTTCGGTGCGGATCGGCTCATCGCGGAGGCGTCGTTGTGTTTCCTTACGGCATTTGTCACCATCGACAAGTGTTGCTCCGCGATAACAGAAGAATGCTTCGTCGAACTCGAGTTTCGGCTCAGGTTTTCCGAGAACTTTCAAAGCGTTCGTATACTGGAAAATGCCGCCTTTGAGCCCGATATGTGACACTGCGTGGATTGTCGACGTCGCTTCAACTTTTACGTTCCTCACTGGATCTCTAAAAATGAATGAATCAATTGTCCCGCGTCTAGTATGCTCGATCTAATAGCTTGAATCAATTTGACAAACCTTTCAGCGATAAATGTGATATTGATTCGATAATGATGATCTCCAACAGTTTCTCCGGTTATCTGGGCCTTTCCACAATCATTTCGAGAAGATCTGAATTTTGTTGGAAAATAGATTCGACTGCAATAAATGCTTACTCTTCGTTTGGAGTTCCTCCACAAATGAGCCAGTGTTTATTGATAAACTTCAAAGATGCCAAAACACTGTTTCTCATTATTCCGTTCCATCTGTATTCGATGAATTTGTTGCATTTTTTGCTACACAAACTAACTTGTTTATTTTTTGCAAATGATCAATTGAAGCATTCCGATAGTCGACCTGTAGACGAACCACGCGAACCGCGGGAACTGTTATGTCAGTCTGAGCGAACGAGGATGTCACAACCAGGATTGGAAGAAGGATCAATGAATGTTGGAAACCCATCAAAACTAAAATGAAGCAGTTGGTGAGGCTATGCGAATGATTCTCTTTTTCGATTGAAACTCAATTTTCTCAAAACCGGAATCGTCCGAAATTAAGAATACAGAATGACTATATGTACTAAACGACAAAAAACGAATTAAAAAAAATAACGTTTACAATCTGGAGGACGAGGATTTAATTTAAAACATTCTTCCACCGGACAGACTAATCTTTTTCATCAAAGTATACAGAAAGTGTAATTTGAGAAAAAATTTCAAACTGGAAATAATCGTTGTTTCAACGATCGCGGTTGCCTTAAAATCTATAATTTTCGGTAAACTAATTTGAGTTTTGGATGAAACCAACATCATCATCATCTGAAGGTAATCTAAATTTTGCGAAAATCAAGGATATGGGCCAACAAACAGCAGTAAAAACTAGATATTGTCGATGAAAAACGCTAGGAAAAAGTATTAGAAAAAAGCGGCATTCGGTACCAGAAGTGGTGTCTTCATTCTGAGCGTCATGTCCGTACCGCCAATGGCGAAACCAGTGGAACGGCGAAAGACAATGCAAGACGCGAAACACGCAGACATTCGCGAAGCACCGCCTCCAAAGCTTCGCGAATTCCCGGCTGATGTTTTTTTTTGTTTTGCATCTTTATTATTTTATGGATGTTCGTCTTATCAATATGTCGGAATATTATGTTGCAGCGTCTTGATTATCAAAGTAGATTTCGTCGGGTGCGAGATTGCGCGGAAGACGTGCTCGAGGTTTGTCGCGGCCGCCAAGTGCAACCTAAAATGGTCATCATACAATATTTGCATTGGGAATCCAGAATTGATGCGAGGCGATCGCATCAGATATAATTCATATTCAGGCGTCAAACCTCTAGATCAATGTCCGGATAGATGAGATCGATATCGGCAAACTTGTGATTCGTCAACAACTCGGTTGTTAACGAGCGCGCATTCAGATCCGAGTGCTCATACCAATGATGCCGAATTTCTAGAATTGCAAAGCATTGACCATTTCAGATTTTATAAAAACCTCCGTTGCGATTTTTGACAGAAATTTTAATTTTGGCATATTCAATGTCAGAAAATCGTATTAGAAGAACAGAACGGGGAACACTTCGCAAAATATTTTCAGCATCTTCTTTGCTACAGAATCCGTAAATCAATCTGAAAAAAATAGAGTATGACATATGGATTATACTATCAAAACGACGGTTTGCTCCTTGAAGGTTCTATCAAGGAAGACGAACAAAAATAAAATAATTTAAAACGTTTCTTAAGCCCACATTGATATTGCTATTTAAGTTTAAATACAACTCACCCATCGTACCACATGCTGTACAAATATTTGTTGGTGATTTCCGCCAATTTGAAAAACCAATCGTAAAATGGCACGAGTTTCCATTCTCCTTCGGACGAGCTCGCTTTTTTCTGTTGGTACTCCTCGGCAACAGGAACCTTCAAACAAGTCTAGATGATTCAAAACAACACAACAATTATGGTATTCGATTGGACAAAAAGAGGTATTAGAAAGTATTTGACGACCTTCATAAAATTATCCAACGGCAACAATCCGTTCGCATTGGGCTTCATTCGAATAACGAGATGTTGTTTCGTCTGCATACTAAACTTTCTCGGTTGAACAACCGCCGGAACATCAGCGTTTTTCTGCGGTGTTTCGACGATGGCCTACAATTTTAAACAATACAACAAATCATAGTAAGCAAACAAATTATGTACTTGAAACTTCATTTCTAGTGCATCTGCCATTTCAGCGCATGACGTATGCGTAGGAATATCGGAAAGAGGATGACGAACAAGATCCGCGAATGACCTCTCTAGAAATAGTTTTGCCTCGACGTCGGCTTTCGGTCCCACAAGTACAGCAAATGGGAGCGACACCTAAAACAATATTTGCGCGAATATGACCGCACAAGATATTTGTTGAAATCGCCTACTTTTTTGCCAACCAATTCGATTCCACAGTTGGTTTGCAATTGAATATTATAGCATAGACAATAGCGTTTCGTAGCCACCGAATCTCTTCGAAGCTGCACTTTCTTCGCAACTTTCTGCAACTTCTATACATTCGTGTAGGCTTAAGATTATTCTCTCACCATGTCGTCAAATTTCGCTTTAAGACCTCTTTCCTTTTTTTGGAATGTTGACGTGTTCGGTTCGATGGCAAATACCTCACTTTCGAAACTACAATGAAATCATGAGGTACAGAACGTTGTATCACGAAAAGACCCTTTTTCTGATTTAAGATGTCCTTCAAAAAGCTATACATTTCAAAATTATTGTTTCAGATGTACACACTCACACTCTCAAATTCACCCTTCAAAAATGTCGTTTCTGATGCTTGATTACTCACATTTCCAAATAGGCATTGTTAAGCAATTGTTTAGCGGTCTCGTCAGTAATCAAGTAACAATTCACGATGACGCCATTGCCTCGCGTATCAATTCCAAATGCGCTGCCGCCGAGAATTCTAAAAATCGAACGAAACAATTTCATTCCAAAAAAAAACTGATTGATACCGAATTTCCGTGTTGAACCAGAATCGGCTTCGTCGATGATTTTCGGCTTCTCCGCATTTCACAATAACTGATGGTGGTTGACGGCTGACTATGATCGAATAATATAAAAAGTAGTGAGCCATATTTCGAATTTTTGTGTGAATTTCTTCGAATCCAACAGCTGGATAATATTGCTTCAAGTAATTCAATCCTGAGAGAGTCTGTTGAAGAAGTTCTCCGAAGTATTCAAATCTTAATAAGTTTTCAACTATTTTTCTTTCACTTTTTTGTTTTACTGTAGATGGATTAGATCGAGTTCTTTGTAGTGCAGTTGTTGAGTGAAAAGAGTCGCAATGCTAACCTGCGAATAATTTTCTACTTGGATTTTGTCAAAATAAAGAACCTTCTGTTGTTTCATCGCCCAAGTGAGAAGAACGTCGCTCATCAGATGGTGTTTTTCGTCTTCAAACATCAAGATTACATTTTCGCAAATTTGGAGGGTCTGTTGAATTAAAGCGATTTGTTCTGGCTGTGCAAGTTTTCCAGATAACAACGTGTCTGCGCATTCTTTAAAACTCTGAAATAGAAGTTTTATTCTGGCTTGTTTCGTCGCCGATATTCTAGTTATCAATAAATAATGTTGAAAAAAAACGAAAATTCAGGGAATATTCCGACATATCAATTATTGCCCGTTCTCATTATTTGACGAACTTGTGTAGATATTTGGTAGTGTTTTTCTTTTTTGCGACTTACTTGATATGCTTCGGCGCTGAGATTATGCTTTGAAACAAAAAGCTCGTCGACAACTGGTTCGGACGGCGAGAATGCCGACGACGACTCGATATCCATCGCATCCGACATCACCGACATTGTTGCGTTTTTCGCTCAAAACAAACAATTTGAAGTTGGTCGCAACAACTATCTACATATCACAAGGCTGATTTTAAGAATAGACTAGGAACGACGCGAAAGGACAACACAGCGAAACGAGAGAGCGACGAAAGAGACAATTTTCGAATCAATTTTACAAATCGTCGGTCGATGAATCGAGAGGCAAAAACTCGTTTCTCTTCGCACCGATATTAGTCAGCAATTTTGCAAAAACGAAAATATTAAGAAATCCGACTATTTCCATTTATTTATGCTTGCTTACAAATAGAATTTGTCGTTGATTTCTCAAATAATTGCACATTTCCTTGATTATTGTGTAGATATTATTCAAAGCAGCCAATGCTAGCACGAATAAAACAACTGAAAACAATCGCGAAAAAATATTGTTGAGAAAAAAAAAATCAATTTCATGCTACATATTCTTCCCGAATCGTCTGGTCGGCAATACATTTTCTTGACGAATATCCTTTCAACGAAGTATCTTTCGTTCATTATATCGATAATGTAGTATGCGAGAAGAGTCACTGATAAAAGTATGAAAACTCCAACAAAACTCTAAATGTTGACCAATTGCGCAGACAATCAAATAATTAGTACCGAAAATTCAATTTTGGGCTTCTCCCAATTCCGCAACGGCTTAAAATGAGCACCGCCTTTCGCGTACTCTGATTTACAAATTTCACACGCCTTCTTATGTGACATATTCACCCATTTCGATAGGCATTCTTGATGAACATCGCCCATCTAAAATTCGTGCTCAAACAACACCATGTTAGAGAGCTTCTCACCGTTCCGGCACAATCGCAGGGTCTCACCATGTCTCCAGAATCCATCTGACATATTCGACATATTCGCCTAGACGCTGATGTTGTTGAAATTGTCGGAGATGGTAGCAGCCTTTATGAGCATTTACTATTGGACGATCACATCAATT
This sequence comes from Caenorhabditis bovis, assembly GCA_902829315.1. Lineage (NCBI taxonomy): Eukaryota > Metazoa > Nematoda > Chromadorea > Rhabditida > Rhabditidae > Caenorhabditis > Caenorhabditis bovis. The sequence goes on along the minus strand of CADEPM010000001.1, from coordinate 5,307,925 downwards.
TCATACCACGAATGCCGAATAACTCTTTTCGGGGTCGAAGAAGGCGATACCTGTGTACTTGACACGGACAATCCACTTTCGACCGAACTCGATCTAGCAGTCGTTCTCATTATCGCCCACCTTTTTTTGTTAGATTTGAATTAATTAGAAATGGCATTCGTTTTCTATACATTTATTCATTTATCAAATAAAATATCGAATATAATTATGAGATGAATCGATCTTCTCGTGCCTCGAAAAGTCTAAAAATTAAAACGTGAGCGGTTGTTTTTAAAACAGAGCGTTGTGTACTTGTAAATGGCTAGAGCAATTGTGGATCCGAGGAACGGACCAGCCCAATAAATGTATTGGTATGTCCAGAATTTCGAGGAAATTTCCGGCAAGAAAATGCTGCCGACGATACTTGGACCAAGTGATCTCGCAGGATTCATTGACGCACCAGTAATGGTCCCTCTGAATAAAAGTGAGTCCTTTGGATTGCGAATACCCTATTCGATCGAATTTTTTGAACGAATTACGGATTATGAAGATAGTTTTTTTTTAATAGAAAAATGACTACATAACTGCAACCCAAATGTGAAGTGAATTTACTTACGTTGACAATATATCAATTGAAAGAGTCAATCCAATGGCCAATGGTGCCAACGTGACTTTGTCCGAATCAACAGCGGTGATGAGAATGGTGTGAACGAGGAAGAACGTGACAATAGTTTCACTGATGAGTCCCTGAACAATGAAGATTCACACGGATAATGGAAGGAAATCAACCAACTTGCCACCATTGATTATCATCCGACAAAAGAGTTGCACCAGCCATGACCATTTTCAATTGATCCTTATTCAGCACTGCCTATAATTAGTTGTTCTCTTCTTGATTAATAATGTCTTAATATCGAAAAACCGCTGTCAAGAGAGCTCCGCAGAATCCTCCAAGAAGTTGCGAAAACATGTAAAACGGAAAATGGTGTATTGGGAGTTTTCCGGTTCCGACGACTGCCCATGACACTGCTGGATTGAAATGACCACCACTGAATGAAATGTACCACATGGCGTATTATTTACTATTGTTTGATTTTTAATTTTATACGTTTTGAGCTTGTTATAATATTTTCCGATTGGCATAAAACTCATTTTTGAATCAAATAAAACTGCAAATATTTACTTGGTCATAAAAATAATTATCATTGATTGAATTGATTTAGGTGTGTCAATGTGTAACATTCTGTACCCGCCATTTATCATCATATGCATCGATTCTAAAATAGGATCGTAAAACGTTGACGTGAAGTTGATAAGAATGTTCCAAAATTTTGCGGAATTCGACTCAGTTGGGTTGTGGACTTTCGAGTCTACGTCAAGAATTTAGTTTGATAATCCCCTTAAAGAAGCTTAGTTATAAATTTAAGGCGAACAGTCCCGGAATCAAAAGTTAAAACTTTAAAGAGCTATGATTCCTAAAGAAATAGAAAAACTCCCGCGAGTGACATTATGAATACTCGTAAAATCATTTTTGGAAGATATTTTTGTTAGTTGTGGAGCGAATACCTAATATGTCCCAATGCTGTTACAATTATGAAGATAGTGAATCCATGAGCAAGTGCTGCATGAGTAATAGCGTCGCCAATAGTGTAAGATTGCATTGTTCCTGGAACCAATATCACTACATATTCCGAACAGAACGTCAAGCAAACTCACCGACAAAGACGAAAGTGAGATCTCCGAGGAACTCAGCGACACATTTCGCAAGAAGCGAGTACTTCTTCTCTTCCTTCACAAGAGAATACCTACGCCTCAGCCCCTTGGAACTATCTTCATTTCCAATGCTCCAAGCGTCTCCAGTCTAAAAATGTATCAAATAGTTATAAGCGTTTTGTTTTTTTTTTTCAAATTCATTAACATACCATAACTGAAGTGAGGTAACCAGGACGGGAATCCGAAACGTATTGCGAACTCATCACAACACAATACTGATTGCGACGCTGCTAATAAGGGCAATGGGCGTGTCGTCATTGTGTGCACAAATAGTTGAATCATTATCAGTGAAATTTATGACATTTGAAAGCGAAAATTGGCTAAATTATCGATTAATTGCCAGTTCGCATATTTAGAATTATATAGAAAAGAGAATATTTTGCGAATTGGATAAATGTTGGCCGGTACATTAAAAAATGCGGGTGATATCTTAGGATTATCGACACATTAATTGATAAAAATTAATGAGAAATAATCGGATTAAGTGCGTTTTTTGCCTGATAAAATGATTTGAACACTTTTTGAAATTAAAATTCTCTACATCCAGAGAGTTATTGTGCTTGCAACGAATCAGATAAATTAGTACTTATTATAATATATCCATGGTCTATTAGAAACCACCCCTACTTTTTAACCCCCACCCCTGCTATTCCACCCCGACATTTTAACCCCGACTTTTATTTATGATACCACCCCCCACTTTTTCACCCCCAATTTTTAGATTTCACCCCTACTTTTTCACTGCTCTTCAAAATTTGAAGTTTCTAACAGTAATGTTTAACAGTAAAATTTTACTGTTTTTAATATTTTCAATAATTCAAGTTATCAAGAGGAGATTCGCAGGACTGATGTCTAAATTAGATTTTTCAGAAACTATGTAGCGTTCTTATGAAAGGTTGACGTTTTGACAAAAGACGAAATTTTTCTGAACCGGGTTTTCCGAGAATAGTTAATTTCTTGTTAAAATTGTCAACCTTTCATAAGAACACTACATGTTGTCGGCGTCAAACGACTGAAGGGAGGCGGAGCCTTTAAATTCGCGAAATTAATGTAGATTTAAATTAATCGTTGACTGAATATTTAATGCGCGTACGCTATAATGCAATGGACGCAATCTCGCTGCCTCGAGACGCATTGGCACATAGCCAATCATTTTTTAAATTTCTTCAAGTCGTTTGACTTCGACAATCGTTTTTGAAAAATCTAATTTAGACATCAGTCCTGCGAATCTCCTCTTGATAACTTGAATTATTGAAAATATTAAAAACAGTAAAATTTTACTGTTAAACATTACTGTTAGAAACTTCAAATTTTGAAGTGCAGTGAAAAAGTAGGGGTGAAACCTAAAAATTGGGGGTGAAAAAGTGGGGGGTGGTATCATAAATAAAAGTCGGGGTTAAAAAGTCGGGGTGGAATAGCAGGGGTGGGGGTTAAAAAGTAGGGGTGGTTTCTAATAGACCTATATCCATAGGCGTGTGCAAAAGAAACTCAGGATTTCAAAACATAAATTTAAACGAACAAAACTAAGATTTGAATAAAATTTATTAATCGAATTAAGAATCAAAAGAATCAATGGATTGTTGCCAATGAGAAGCAAGTTATTTATTTCGATTAAATAGAATTGTAGAAGCCACGATATCGTTGAAGATATCCTTGGCATCGTCTTTGATTTGAAGTATTTCTCTCGGAGAAGGTTGTTCAGAAGTCTGGTGAGTTGGGCGGATCAAGCAGATTTTCATAGATCAATTCGTTTAACTTCTGAAGGGTCGTTTGTGGGACTTATCATGAAGTAGAATAGGCCACTCTGTATTAACTTTTTTTCGAATTTTAAATCATTTTCATCACAGGCAACGTCGGCGCATCTTTGGCTACCTTGCATCATTATTTTTGCGATATTCGGGTTAGGCAATTTGTTACTTTTGTGAGATCACCGTATATACATATCTATGAGCACATATTGTCAATTTTGTGAATTTCATACCAGTAGATATTATTTTAATTTAAAATAATATTTTAAAATATATTATATTTCAATTGTTCGTGAATGTTGGGTCATATAGCGACCAATAATTTACCTTCTGGTAGGAAGTCCCAAATTTTCGCTAAAATCATGAAAAACGTAGTATTAAAATTGAAAAAGTTATGCTTTACACTCAGATTTTTCCTGTCTGAAAAGGGCTTCCGAAAAACTTTTCGCGTTTCAATCGACTTCTCGCTCAGAGAGGCGATTTTCTTCAGCGGGTTTGACAAGACAAAATCGGTTATCTTATAATATTATTTTTACACTATCACCTTTATAAATTTCAACTTAGCCGCTCTTAATATTTTTTCCGGCTATAGTTGAATAAAACATTTGTCGGCGTCAAACGGCTGAAGGAATTTTAAATAAATACTCGCTATTTTCCAGCTGTCTCCTCTGGTAGCTCAAAACCAATCGGATCCGACAAAATTCGGCTCCGAAATCAAGCTTATCCGATTGATAATTCTACCTATATGATTGTAAATTTTTCGTTTCTGAATGGTTGTTATTCGAATTCGTTTTTATTTTTTATTTTTCAATTCGAATCGGATCGGATCGGATAAATTACCAATGGGATTAAAAAAGAATCCAATCAGATCCGACAATTTTACAATTTTATCCGTAGAATTACCAATCGGATCGGTTTGATTTTTTGTCGGATCCGAAGGTCATACGCCTGCTGGCTCAATAGAAACAGCACAAAATAAAATGGAATCACATTGAAAACCGATAGGAAAATTTCAGGGAACCATGGTTATCAAAAAAAAACATGCCTCCATTTTGAAATTCCCGATGGGACACTATTTTTTGTCGAACATATACATAAATTAAGTTGTTTTCACGTAAAATATAATTTGAAATTTTGTGACTCGAAACGAGGAATGAAGATCCTCGCTTCGTGCACATGCACTACATGTAGAAGAAGGTTGCTTAACGCATGAATGACATATTTGTTACTTGATGAAATTTAAAAAATAGACAAAAAATTGGTGCCGTTATTGCAAATTAACTGTTGAAATATTTTTTAAATCTTCTCAGAAACTACAAAAGTATATTTTTTTAATGAAAAATACTATTTACGAGATAGAAATTTACGAAAAATGGCATCGCTGTGCTCACTAAAACCGCGCGGGTGATGATATACGATCTCTCCTTTTTTCACGATTAAACATAATGAAGAGAAAATGAGAAACCTATAATAATAATAATACATGTATTATAAATAGCCTACCCCAATGTCTCAATTAAGTAGCATTTATCATAAGCTCTGGCAAACGGTTCTACTCAATTTTTGGTACTCTATAAACATTTCGCTGTGCCATTTCGATAAAACACAATTTTTTTACTAAAGGTAATTTAAATGTATTTTTTTATATTTTTGTATTTGGACGTCTGATGTTCAATTGTCGTAAAGTTCGTAGTATGAGTAATCACTAAGGCGTATTATTAAAGAGAAAATCGAAACTAACTGCCAAGTGTGTCGTAGAAACAGCGGGAAAAGAGTTTCTGTGAAATAAATCCGTCTATTACAATCACAAGTTCTTTCAAACAGTCTTTTCACCTTCAAATTATTTTTATTTTTTATTTTTTCCCATTCATTTGTATACCTTCAATTTTTCCGAAATAAATTTCACACAATCATCGATTTAGGTGGTTTCTTCTTTAGGATCTATGTAGATTGTTGGTTTTCTAGTTTTTTTGTAGAATTAATATTTTCTCATATTCCATTCAATTCATTTCCGCATGCGTAATTTAACATGACAAGTGCGAGGTCAGAAGCCAGATGTTTTATTCGGAATTGATTCCGATTTCTAAAAGCGTATAGTTTCGTAAATTTAATTTTTTCGCAGCAATTTTCTGATTCGGTCTTAAACTGAGCACGTTTAGAACGAAGTTATCGATCTTCTTGTCATGAAAATTGATTTGAAATATATTCGCTCATTTAACGAGACATGTAAATGACTAAATTTTCTTTTGCATTATTAAACACTCGCGAAATTTACATTTTATGGCGCGAACTTGTTAGTTGAGTAACGATGAGATCCTAAATACGCATTGCATTAAATTTATACACATTGATTTGATATCTAATTTTGAATTATTTTACATTTTCTCGATATTCCGAATAATATTTCAACACGATTTTTTGAAATATGAAATATCTGGATGATAGTCACTTTCTTACACTTGGACCGGATGATAGTCCAACGTCATATTATCGGCGTCAAACGACCTAACGGTGGCGGGAAATTTAACAGTAGTGTGGATCTACGAAATTGGAAATTTTACGCTCGGCCTAAATATTATGTGCGCGTACGTTAAAATGCAGAGTACGCAAACACGCGCACGTCTTTTTGCATCGAGAAAGCTGGCAAATAGCCAATATTTTTTTTTTATTTCGTTCAGTCGTTTACCGCCGACAATATGTATTTTTTGTTTTAATTTAGCTAATAATGTCGTCAAGATATAGCTTTTCAGCTAAATTTTTATTTTTCTAGCTGACTTTTCTTTCGTACACATCGAAATTTTTAAAATCAAATACATCTTGATGATTGAAGTTTAAACAAATTTTTTATTTGACTTTTTTTTAAAGTTTGAAAAACTCATATCGTACTTTTTAGTTTGTTATTTTTAAATTCATATGTTATTCGCATTCGAAACTAAAATTTTTTATATAAAAAATATTCCTTTATTCAAGTATATATCGCAAACTTTTAAGAAAATCGTCAGTAGTCCAGCGTATTAAATACTCAGCGAGTGCTGTCCGTTTTTTCCGCATAGTCGTACACGACACTCGCACACATAGAGACACAAACATATAATGGTCGGACAGCAGAGAGACACACCTACCGTAGTTTGGTTCGCCTGCGAATCACCGATTTGTTCGCCTATATAAAAGACGGGTCAGAACAGCGGCGGCCGTCCGTCCGACGCTCCAACCATTATCGTTACTCTATCGCTCCTCCCTTTCTCTGCGCCTCTAATAGTTCTTGTGTCTCTCATTTGCGCAATGTGTATGTCTTTCATCTTTTTCTCGAATCTCTCTTTGTTATTCATAATGTTTTGCAGTCGAGGGCGCCGCTGTCAGCGGCTGCCTCTTGTGCCCAACCCTCTTGTGTTCGGCAGAAAGCCAGAAAAAAAGAACGATTGAGTGGCGGAGAGAATCGAAAATAATTTCGAGATTGTTTCATTGAGTATATGACATGAAATTGGAAATTATAAGTAGGACAATATTTCAAGGAAGCATTTCTTCATTTTGAAATAAAGATCCTGACACCACCATTTTCGTTGCATGTACATCGATATTTTGGGACACACTACAATGCTTAATTTGGAGGTCATCCGATGGAATTTGATGTGATAGTGTAATGTCAGATTTAAACTTTGCAAAGGAATTTTTTTACTAATACAATAAAGGACTAAAAAGAATGAATACAAAATGAAACTTTTCTTGAAAATCGATTGAACATTTCTCGTTTTAAGAAACAGTTTCATATAGAAAAATCTTTATGTTAGAACAAAAGAGAAACAATTTGTAACAGTTTTTTATTGTTCATCGTTTATTGTTTGAAACTGAATAGACTAAAGTCCGTCCGAACGTCCGTTATTTCTGGATATTTTTCGTTTTGCATTATTGCGCCATTCTTACGGATTAAAGTTAATGTTCATAATCTTTTATATCTATAATCTCCGGAATTTACCGCAGACCAACTTTCAAAGTCCGATGCCGAAGATTTTATGATTTTTTGAACCGAAAAATTGTAGTTTTAAAAATTTATATTGTCGGTGTCGCGCTACTGCGGAAAACTGGCTATATGCCAAAAAAAGTGACAGGGGTCTTGGCGCAAAACTAAAAATGTCGATGTATAAAGATGGGTTAAAGGCGCACATCGCGCACTGTGACCTTTTTAATTTTTTTTGCATTTGATCTAATCGTGCGAAGTCGACAATATTTTCATTTAAAAATTTGATAGTTTTTTGTAGTACAGGGTGTCATTTAAGTTCCCGCACAAAAGTTTGACGCCATGAAGAGCTTGGCTGGCGCACTTTTCGTGCACCAATAAATTATTTTTGTTAAATAAGGTATATTTTACTTACTTTCCAAGTTTCACCTCTTTCGGATGTGTTTCCGAGAAATGGCGAAGGCTAACATCCATCGCGCTTCCATTATCGAAGTTCATAAGCAAAATGTGAGCCCGAGAGACATCATTGAACGCCTCGCTGTGCCTCGTAGAACGGTTTGCGACACCATCAAACGTTTCAAGGAGCTAAATACGACCAGTGACCGTCCCAGACAAGGAAGACTCGTCTCAGTAACCACTCCTCAGAAGATAAACGCCGTCAAATCGAGGATCAGGCGAAACCCCCACAGGAGCATGAGAAAGATGGCGTCAGACGTGGGAATGAGCATCTTCGCTATGGAACAAATCGTCAAAACGAAGCTTGGACTGACCCCATATCGTGTCCAAAAAGCGGCAATTCTATCGGCCGTCAACAAGCAGAGACGCTTCGAAAAAGCAAAACAACTTCTTGCTCGCACGCGGTCTGGACAACATCTCGTCACTGTCTTCTCCGACGAGAAGCTATTCACTGTGGAGGCGGCATTCAACTCACAAAACCATCGAGTACTTGCCCAGACATCCCAGCAAGCTTCTGAGAAAAGCAGAACAATACATCGAGCCTCACATCCTGCCAGTATGATGGTTTTCGGTGCCATCTGCTCAACCGGGAAGCGCCCCTGGTTTTTGCAGATCAGGGGATGAAAATGAACAAAGAAGTCTACGTTCGGGACTTTTTAGAGGAGCATGTGATGCCCTGGACCCAAACGCATTTCGTTGGGCAGAAATGGGTCTTTCAACAGGACGGAGCACCCGCCCACACTGCCAAAACTACTCAGGAGTGGTGCCAGACCCATTTTCCCGACTTCATCAAGTCATCCGAATGGCCTGATTGGTCCCCAGACCTGAACCCGCTTGACTTCTCCGTGTGGGGTCTTGCAGGAGAAGGTCAACGCAAAACCCCACTCAAGTGTAGAGACTCTGAAGAAGACATTACTGGCGGAATGGCACAATCTTTCCATCGAATACCTGCGTACCACAGTCGCATCCTACCCGAAGCGTCTCTGTGAAGTCATAGCTCCGAAAGGAGGCCGAATCGAAAAGAGTTAATAGATAAATATTTGTTATACTATAGATAAAAAATATTTCGAGTCTCGTTTGATTTGGACCTTTAGTTTCAGAAATATACGTCTTCAAAGTTGTGCGGGAACTTAAATGACACCCTGTATATTCGCAAAAAAAACGAGCACATTGTGCCGATTTACAGCGAGTTAGCTTCGCGTGTTATCCAGAGTACGGTGTTCGAATTAACACGGTTTGAATCCGAGTTTAAATTTGAACTCGAAAAGTGCGATGAACCCCAATTATGCAAGGCGCTCGTTTTTTTTACGGTAATAATTAGTCAGAAAAAAAATTTTTTTTAATTGACAATACATACAAGAAAACTCGTCAAATTAAAAAAAGAACAGTGTGACTTCGTTTAGAATTATCTTTTCTTTATTGTTGTCGAGACAGTTTTCTCGAAATTTTTTGTTATAAAGTATTTTTTTCGTTTGTTTCAATCTTCGAAAAATTACAGGTAAATGACTTCAATCGGAAAGTAGGATTTCTTGATTGTGTCTATAGTTCAACTGTCAACTCTTTCATATTCACATTCAGTGCTTTCAACAATGGATGCCACTACCCATAAATCGCAATTCGCAGTACCGCTGATGCCGCCGACATTCGTAAATCAAGGTGAAATTTATAACGGTAAAAGCTAAGATGGGATCAATTATTTCAATTTTCTCTTGATTTAAAATTGAAAAAAAAAATCAACTTTTTAAATGAAAAATTTCGTTTTATTTAACGGAGAAAAAAAGGTTCAATAATCCTTTGAATACTCTTCATAGTGCATCGAAAATCTAGAATTTCCTCAAATTATATATGTGTTTTGATTTATAACTGACAAATTGAAGGTTCCTATTTCAAGTATGAATCGCTCATTAATTATCCGTACCGAGTTTAACGCGATAATTGCAGTGAACTCAGTGCCATCGAATACTCAAATGCTTCCATCAACATCTACCAGTAATTTCGCCGTTCCACAAATTAACAATGCTCAGAATGCAATAAACAGCTCAGCAGCAGGTGTTATACGACGGCGTCGATTCAGCACCGCGAAAATTCAGCCAGTATGAGTCATAAGATATAATAAATAAATTGTTTTTTTAAGACAAGGATTAAAAAAGTTATGCAATCAGATGAAGAAATTGGACGAATGGTGCAATCTGTGCCAGTGAGCATCGGCCGAGCAATGGAACATTTTGCTGAAAAATTTCTGCAGGTACCTAATTATTCAAGGACTTTCAAAAATGTTAGACATTTGGAATAGTTGGTTATACATATTTTTTCAACTGAAATATTTATAGAATTTATTAGATTTGAAAAATTAGCCTGGCTGCAAAAAAAACATTAGATGACCAAATTAAAGATTTTAATTTTTAAGGCTGCTGCTGATGCCACGCTATGTAGTAATTCGAAAACACTGACTCCCCAGCATATGTGAGTAACTTTTATAATGTTCCTGTTTTACCTATTTTTTTATTTTGATTACAGGAAGCAAGCGATGATTTCAACTCCCCATTTTGCATTTTTGGAAACGATTCTAGGCGAAGTGGCACTGCCAAAACCCTCTTTTGACGCTGCTGTTTCGAAATATGTAACAAATATCAAAGAAGAAATGGATTTAAAAGAAAAAATGAATATGGAAGCTGCAACACTTGCTCAGGCACAATTCCCGATTAATGATGATCAGAACACTATTCTAATGCAGCAGAATGCGTTTCAGAACGTTCTTTTACCAAAGTCAGAACTGGATACTGCTGAAATCACTATGTCTCCAATAACACCAACAACATCATTAACAAATGGGATGATGGAAATGCTTCGGACTGCATCGAAGCAGATTGCTGCGACAAACGCCTCCACCCCAAGCTCGGTACGTTTGAACGGTATCAAACGTTTGTCGACGGACTCGTTTGGGCCTGATGATGGTAGCGAAAAACCGAAAAGAGGGCGGCCCAAGAAGAAAAAACCGGACAAGTTGGACTTTTTGTATAAATTTATCTATTAATTGTTGGCGTTTTCAGTTTGCGGTGCATTGATGATGATCTTGTAGATGAAGCAACAAAGAACATCGCCAAGGTATATATTTTTTATGTGAATGAATATTTGACATCAATCAATTTTATTTTCAATTTTAAATGAAGGAAACTATTCATAGAAAGACTAAAAATGAATAGGATTCTTAGAAATTATTAATTTATAATCAAGTCGTCAAAACCAATATTTTTTAGGAAGACAAAGATCGGGAGATGATGCCTCCGCCATCCCTTCCAATCGGTGCAATTCCTCGTCAGTAGTCCAAAGTCCCAATTGTGTCGAAAAATTTGGTCTCTTTCTCAGATCTTGAATCTCATGCTTCTGCCAATTATTTCAGCATTCATTGTTTGTTCCATTTCGTAGTTTATTACTGTTTTGTTTGTCTTTTCCTTGTTCTCACGGGTTATTTTTAATAAGGTGGCGGATTAATTATTATATAACTAATTATCTCATTTTATAATTTAAAAAGTTGAAAGATCTTTATTTTTATTGTCAGGTTATATTGTCATATTTATCATTATGTTGAATACATTCGGTTGCCCGAATAAAATTCTTGATTAAATGTCATCATCATGACCATCATTCTTCAGTAAAATGCGGTCGATGACATTTCTTCGAGCCTAAATTTCGGCAATTACATGAATATGAATCCAAATGATATACCTCTTCGTATTTCGATTTTGTCATTGATGCATATTTATCATCAAAATCACGTTCGAAAGTTTCTTGAAGTTTTCGCGACGTCGGAACATGTGAATTCCAAGAATGATATAGATAGATCAAACTAGGTGCCATATCATCAAGAGTAATCTTCTTATTCCTCAATTGTTGTATACATTCGTACTAAATAACTACTATTTGGAACTGAATAATCTGGACGAATTTATATCTCTCTTGAAGGATTAAAGAGAGGGAATACATTTTTGCTATTCTATAGTTGGCGTCCGGATGACGTTACAGCATAGATCAAAGGCGCGTTCAAAAGCAAACGCTTTTGATAATTGAAACTTGTGGATCTCCGACGACATACCTTGAATAGCTCATCACTTGATGGCTGATAATATAACAAGCCGGCCACTTGATTGACTTCAACATTTCGCATAAGCCTCAACCAAAGTACAATAACCAATATTGTTAACAAAATTGTAAATGTGATGACTTGATATGAAGGCTGAAAAGGGAATTGATGATATATTTTGGAAATTGAAGATTTACCACTGATATTTCATACGTTAAATGATAGTATTTGGTATTTTTTGTATTGAAATTTATCGTTGGGAAAATCGAACCATTTTGAGGTTTGAGGTTCAAAAAGATTCCATCATTTTTTTCTGCCTCCAATGAGATTGGATTTTTGAAAAAAAGAAAAAAAAACAAACGTATGCGGTGAATCGTGGTTGTTTTTCACACGAACCCAATTTCAAATTCGCAAAAAATCTGAAGTTTTGCGAAAATTATTGACGCGGAAAAATTGAAAAAAAAAACTAACATGAAAATGAAACCAAAAATTGACATTTTATATATTTTAAAAATGAATATCGACTCACGCTTTTTTGTTATTAACTCGAAAAAAAAAGTTTTTTAACACTTTTTTTTCACAGAACTTCTTATATTTATGCATTTTACATGCTTTTTATTAGATTTTGAGAATGAGCGAGGGACAGATTGAAGAAGATGAACTTTTGACTCTAGAAGAGGTTGATGACATTGAAGAGAAAGAAGAGCTTGATTCATTTTTTGTTGGTTCGAAAACAATTCAAGTTTCTCCTGAAACGTTTAAAATCGTTTCAGAAGATATTCGACGTCGGCTTGGTGATGTGTTCCGAATGTTTGATGAAGACTGTGACGATCTTATTGAGGTGGTATAAATACACATGTACATACATACTTCGTATGAAAAATGCAGATAAAAAAGAATCATATATGTGTTTCGTTAATTTCATACTTTAGACAGACGACGTTGGACATGTTCTACGAAGTTTTGGTTTAAATCCATCGGAAGCCGAACTTCAACTCGTAATCGATCAGGTTTGATATTATTCAATTATTTATAACATTTTTGGATAAGATCGCTCGAAAAAGCGGCCGAATTTCATTCGAGGACCTTCTTCCTCGTGTTGTTTCTGCTATCCAGAATGGTGAATGGAAAGACGACACTCCTCAACAAGTTCATGCAGCCTTTCAAGTCATAACATCCAACAATTATGTGCAAAAAGACACATTATTGCAATTACTAACCACGATTGGTTGGTTGTTATTAAGCTGATCGTAATATGTTTGTCAGTTTAGGAGAACCATTGAATCCTCAAGAGATTAAGCAATTCTTAAATCATGTTAGCGTCAGAGCCAATGGTGATATCGATTGGGTGGCGTATGTGAAGGATACTTGCGAAATGATCTCGTCGAGAGATTAACTCGGTTAATTTGTTTAATAATTGTTTTATTAAATGTTACTGTATCATATAAAGTCTGCAATTTCCGCAATCATCTCGCGGTTATTTTTCTTGAATTTTTATTCGAAATCGTGAATTAATAAATTATTAAATAAATATTTAACTAAATAAATTGTTTAACACCATTAAAAATATTTTAACACGCGCAATACTTTTATGCTGAAATTTATGATTTGTCTATTAAATTGAGTTTTGGACCTATTCATGAAATGTATTTATTTACAAAAAATGTAAAAAAAATTACATTAAGTGTGCCATCTCTTACAACCCTGTGGTTCACACGTGTAATAATTTGTGTAATTAATCTGAAATTTGTTTCACATATTCGGCGCGTTGGTGAATTTCGGAGATTCGAGTTGTAGAAAACAGTTGTAGAAAACTAAAAACGTAAATTATGACAGCAATTTGAGAGACAGTTGTCGCAATAAATCGGGTCGAACAATCTTTGAGCAATCGCAAACGCGCTCTATTTCAATAGTTTGAAAGCACACCATTATTGGTTCAATATACAACGTCACATTAAATACTTGATGTCCAGCTGAATATTCATTTGGTTGATTCCCAATTTTCGTTTTTACAGTAATGGCTGCCGGCAGTTCATGGATTGTTCTTGCATTTTTGCTTCCTGCTGTAATCCACTCAGTGAAGAGAGAGGATTTCAAAACATGCGAGCAGTCTTCATTTTGCAAGAGACATAGAGCAATAACGGTAAAATTTTATGCTCAATTTGAAATTTCATTTCATTTTAGGAGCCTACTAGATACGAAGTGATTGCAAATAGTGTATCGCATGAAGGCGCAACCTGGACAGCTGTGATTCAGAATCCTGACAACAAGTTACGACTAAAAGTGACTGGTGTTAAGGACGGGACTATTCGAGTGCAAATTGACGAAACTGAAGCGGCTATAAGAAAGAGATTCGTCGCGGAAGGCGCTCTATCTGGACCACCGGAACAATTGCCATTCGCAAAAGTCGAAAATAGTCAATCGCAGGCAATTTTGACCAGCGGCGACGGGCGGTCGAAAGCTATAATTGTGTTTAAACCATTTTCGGTGAATATTTACAACCAATTCGACGAATTGGTTGCTCAATTGAACCGCGATGGAAAATTGAAGGTAACATCACCAGAAATTTAACATTAATTTTGAATTTAGGTGGAAGAATTCCGCACAAAAGAAGAAGGAAAAGAATATCCGGAGGGTTTCTGGGAGGAATCGTTCAAATCTTTCCGAGATTCGAAACCTTTTGGATCGAGCAGTGTGGGAGTTGATATTTCATTTGTTTCATTCAAAAACGCGTACGGTCTTCCTGAACATGCTGATTCATTGGCGCTTCGCAATACAGTTGGAAACAGTGATCCGTACAGATTGTTCAATTTGGATGTTTTCGAATATGAACTCAATAATCCAATGGCTTTGTACGTCTCTGTTCCATACATATTCGCTCATCGAGCCAATAGATCTGTTGGAGCTTTATGGTATGCTATGAAAATCAATATACCTAAAAATTACGTATTTCAGGTTGAATGCTGCTGAAACTTGGGTAGATACTCAATCATCAGTGACGTCAAAGGGGGTTCTAGGAAATTTGTATGACACGGTTAGTATAAAATAATATTTTATTTTAAAAAATATATATTTTTGGAGGTGACTGGTAAAGATACAAATGATGTTCCACATTTTGATGCACATTTTATGTCTGAAAGTGGCCTGGTTGATGTTTTCTTCTTTGTCGGTCCAACTGTCAGAGGTATATTTGGTAAAAATATTCTGTTGCTATCGATTATGCAATCTGCGAAAGGGATTTAAGTGTTCGTATTTCGCCATAGCAAAATCTCTGATAAATGGTTCGTGATCGTATACGATCACAGAGTTTTTCAAAAAAAAAAGTGGTGAATGGACTCTCGCCTCGCCACACACAGTCGCAGCAGGCCGACTATATCGATAAACATTTAAAAAATTCACTTAACATTTTTAATATATCTGATTTTAGATGTCCAACGTCAAAACTCAAAATTGACGGGCGTCACCCCTCTTCCCCCACTCTTTGCTATCGCCTATCATCAATGTCGTTGGAATTACAACGATGAGCAAGATGTCGCCAAAGTAAATCAAGGATTTGATGATTGGAAAATGCCAATGGATGTTATCTGGCTTGACATTGAGCACACTGATGGAAAAAGATATTTCACTTGGGACAAACATAAGTTTGCGCATGCAAAGGAGATGATTGAAGGTCTTGCTGCCAAGGTATGTTTTTATTCGAAATTAAAGTTTCATTCTGAATTTTTAAGGGTAGAAAACTTGTCACTATCGTCGATCCTCATATCAAGAAGGATGATGGATACTTCGTATATAAGGATGCCAAAGATTTGGGATTGTTCGTTAAGAAGTCTGATGGTACTACCGATTATGAAGGACACTGCTGGCCCGGTGCCAGTGAATATCTTGACTTTTGGCATCCACAGACCCGAGCGTATTGGAAGGAGCAGTTCGCATTTGATAGATATGTTGGTTCGACACCCGAATTATTTATATGGAATGATATGAATGAACCATCGGTATGGTATTCATTTTTATTATTATTAGCTTTAGGATTGTCAAAAAAAAAACAGGGCCATTAGTCGAAGCTCTGCCCTCTTTTTGACAATCCGTATTAATTTGAATATACATACGCAAAAATGTTTATAAATTAGGTGCATTTTGTTACAGGTCTTCAGTGGTCCGGAAATCTCAATGGATCGTGATGCAATTCATTATGGAGGAATTGAACATCGTGAAGTTCATAACATGTATGGAATGATGTATCACTCGGCCACGTTCGACGGGCTTTTGGCAAGAACTAATGGACAAGACAGGCCATTCATACTTTCGAGATCTGGATTCATTGGAACGCAGAGAACTGCTGCAATTTGGACTGGCGACAATACTGCTGATTGGGGGCATTTGGAGATTTCTGTTCCAATGCTTTTGTCATTGAGCATTGCCGGAATTCCGTTTGTCGGCGCTGACGTTGGCGGATTCTTTGGAAATCCTGATGAGCAATTGCTTACACGTTGGTATCAGGCGGCCGCATTCCAGCCATTCTTCCGTGCTCATGCTCACATCGACACCAAACGAAGAGAACCGTGGTTGTTCAGCGAACCTACCCGAAATTCAATTCGTGAATCACTACGTGCTCGTTATGCTCTTTTGCCATATTGGTACACACTTTTCCAAGAGCACACTCAAAATGGAATGCCACCAATGAGACCTTTGTTCTATGAATTCGAAAATGACGAATCTGTCCTAGAAGAGCAGAAACAGTGGATGGTTGGAAGCGATTTGTTGGTTCGGCCAGTTTTGGAAAAAGATACATACAATGTTAAAGTGGAACTTCCAAAAGGAGATAAAAAGGTTTGGGTCGAAATAACCCACATATGTATGTTTAATATTATTTTTTTAGAATGTTAGATGGTACGAATGGGTTTCTGGAATTGAACACTTTGAAGCTTCTGCATATGTTGACGCCCCAATCGATTTTGTTCCAGTTTTCCAACGCGGAGGTTCCATTATTCCAACGTGGCAACGAATTCGCAGATCGGCTTATCTCATGAAAGATGTTAGTAATTAGTATTTTATCATCCAGCATAATTATTTATTGAGGATCCCCTGACGTTGTTCGTCGCTCTTGATTCTGACGGAAATGCTAAAGGAGAAGTTTACCTTGATGATGGTAAAACTCACAGCTACAGAAATGATGAATTTGTGAGGGCAAACTTCACATTCGTGTTAGTTTTTAAGAAATTGTTTTAAAAGTTTTTAATGGTAACTATGTACAATATTTAGACTATTATTTTAGATTTAAAAAAGAAAAGCTCTTAAATGTAAAATCGCATAATAATAACAATAATGAGTTGTGTTTAGGACAACGTCACCTACTACGGCTAGTATTGTCGGTGAACATGTTGATGGAAAGTATGCTGCGAAGAATTGGATCGAAAGAATAGTTGTGCGAGGAATTGAGAGCTCACCTAAATCTGTTGAGGTAAGAAATGGTTTTGATCCAATAATTTTAAGAGGTATTCTGTCAGATCACTCGCATTTCGGATCCATTTGAACCACTCGAGTACTCTTATAATCGAGATAATAAAGTTTTGATTATCCGAAAGCCTGAAGTTCTCATCACGAACAGCTACCGTATCCACCTAAAGTTCTAATAAAGTTTGACTGGGTAATTTTGCCGTTTTTATATACCATTTCATACATCCCATCTACCATGTTCACTTAGTAAAGGTGAAAATTAGTGTTTTTGTATTTGTATTTATATTCAGATATTTATTATTTATTTTCTGTGATTTCTTTCATAGCCACACGTTTTATGGGGTCCTCATGTTTTTTTTCTGTTTTATTCGGTTTATAGTATAAATTTTTCGTATCGATACTACAATTGTTATCAGTTGCTATCGTTTGAGGGCTTGAAACTTTCTATGTTTCATTTATCGGATTCTGATTTTTCGTTTTTTAATGACAACTCGTAGTACAGTTGAATGCATCGTTTTTTTTTTGAGAAATTCATGGTTCTCAAACTATTTTCGGTTGGATCTATAGTCTAAAATTAAACTACAGTAGGAATTAAAAGCGCATGTTAAGATCAAAAATGATAAACGGGTTTGTTCATTTAAATTTCTCCAATTCGTCCATCTCGGCAATATGTGGTAGTTTGTTTCAAGTAGCTTCGTTATCAATGTTCTAGAAAATAATGATAAAAGCTTGCAATTTTATCTCCGCCTTCTCCAATTTTCGCTTACTCGCAATTTTTGTATAGTCGTGTAGCTTCGGCTCATACCAACAGGTATTCAATTTTATGGTTTATTGATTTTTTTTTCAACACTAACTAAATTAATCCTTTATAATATTGTTTTTTATTCCCGTGCTAAGTAAAATGTTTATTTAAGCAATAGAAATATAACCTGCCACACCAATCTGTGATTTATAAATTAAAGCATAAGTCACAAATAAATACAATATGTGTTCGCAAACAAACTAAAAACGGAAATCAGTAATCTGTACCTATTTATTTAGTGAGTCATTGAAAAATGTTTAATTTCAACCAAAGGCGCAATTATTTGATCCATTTTTTATTTGTTAGACACTAGAAAACGAGAGTTAGCGTCCTGTTCGATTGGTTGACTTTCCACGCGTGCTTATGATTATGATCATGCGGTGTTTTGTTTTGCTATGCGTCGTATAGTTTGTCTATTTCCTTCCCTGCCAATGCCTGCGTCTCTTCAAGTGCACCTCTTTTTTTTTTAAAATGTTTACTTCTGTCGAAATCCAAGAATCGAACAATGCCCTTCATATAAAGTTATAACGCTCATTTCAAATGGTTCTTTTTGTAAACTCAGGAATTAATTTTTTTTCGATATTAAGATGAATTTAGATGCTGAAATATGAGCAATCCACATCTAAATAATTCTGCTCATCCAGTACGGCGTCGGTTTGACTCCGAACATGCTGATACGATCCAGTCCGAAATATCAATGTCTGTGGTTACAGATGATACTAGAATGTTTGGTGTAAGCAGAATTGGGTTGGTTTTTAATAAAATTTTGATTTCAAATTTAGAATAGACGAAGAAGTACTTTTATGGGAGTAAATGATTCGAGCGGATGTTGGTAATGACAATTGAAACTATTGCAAATTCTCACATGATTTTTTTAGTTTTTCCATAAATGCTGAGCCAGTTCTGTTCCTAATAACCTCATGTTTTGGAATTTATTCAATAAACACATCGTTGTTCACCTATTGGGCGAGATGCGTTGAAATCGCTCAAGGCAGATCCGATTTGTCGACGAATGCGACATATTCTTGCGCGCTGCTCTCGAAGTTAAACTCAACATTAGAGAATGATGTGCAAAGTGATATTGCGGATGCAAAAATTTATCTACAGGTAAGCGATTCTGCGTGGTTTAGAGTTTGAGATGATATTTTAGCTAGCAAGCTCAATACCGACTCTGATAATTTGTCCATTGATCGGAACCTATTCCGATAGACACGGCCGCAAATTACCTTTAATATTTTCATTGTTTGGCATATTATTGGCAACTATTTGCCATTTATTGTCAACACTCACATACACTTCAATCAACATGTATTACTTTTTGTTCGCTGGCGAAACTATCATGGGACTTTTCGGAGGAGGACCTTCTGTGATAACAACATGTCTCGCAATTGTTACTGACGATGTTCGACATAAACTCAAGCCGGTAATTAGTATCGAAATAATCATTTGGAAAAGATAATTTGTAGGGATCTTCTACGGTTCCAATGCGAGTTATGATATCTTCAATCGGGCAATCTGTTGGAATGATGTTCGGGACATTTATCGTGTCACTTATCTCAATTCCCGCGCTGTCTTCGATTGAGAAGCACTCTTTTGGATATGTGAAATGCGCAACAATCCGTCAGTTTCCATATGAGTATAGTCGGCGTTCGGCGGCTCTTCTACTCGAGTAGATTTACGACCATGCGAAAATTTAAATTTTGGCAAAACGAGACCATAATTTTTTTTAGAAGTTAGCCATTTGTCATTTTATTCCTTTTTGGAACTATGTCCCTTCACCCCGACTTTTAGACTTCACATTTTGAAAGCGTCAAACTAGGGGTCAATGAACATGAACCTTTTTTGTATCTGAAAATATTTCAGTTGACACCCATAGAATCTGAGCAAACTTTTACATTTGCTTTTTCAATTACATATATTTCAAAAGACCACCTAAATCCGTAAATCCACCTAAATCCGTAAATCAATCCGTGTACACCAGCCGCCAGACGCCGACTATAAATCGAAATTGAATCGAATGCTTTCAGAAGTTGGAATATCGTTAATTGCATTGATTTACACCGTATTTTTCGTTCGAGAAACGCATTTTCCCAAACACGAAGATTTCCAATACAATGTCTTTAATGGTATGTTGTCGAATAATCACACACGAAATTGTAATATTGCGGAATGAGGGAAAAATTCCCTATGTATGCCTTGGTTTCGGCTGAAAAACGAGGAAACATCAAACAGGTCAAATGAACAAAACTGAAAAAAACATATGTTTGAAGCCGATTACATTGTATTCTCTTTTGAGGAAATTTCTGCCCAAATGACCCATGTAATTTTTGGTAATGTCATAATTTTAAAGGAATTCAGAGAATTTCACCTTGAGATCTACATTTGACCATGATCAAATCTTAGAGTTCACCCCGGGTCCTCCCTTTAGAAATATCGGATAGCTACAAAAAATTACGTGCATCATAAAAACGAGTGCTCTGAATAATTCTGGATCATCGCACATTTTCGAGGGGGTAATTCAAACAGTATTAATTCGATACCGTACTCTGGAGAGTGCTCATTTTTTGTTGCGAATCTAATATTATTTTTTAAAATTAACTGACAAGTGAAGTTCGAATTTAAAGATGGTGAAGAAGAAGACGAAGAAGTTGACGAGCAAAATGAAATAGCACTGAAACATTCGAGATGTCGACGTTTGTTCCAGTACGTTTCTGCTGTGCTGACAGTGCTTACAGTACGCCGACCAGGCTGGACAAGACTCTGTCTTTGCGTATCGTTGATACTAATATTCGTCGAGTTTCTCTCGAATGGTTCGACAATATCGAGTAGTTGAGCAAATAATATAATTTCAGACCCTGCACTTTTACTTCTGTTGGTTAAGAGGATGCCATTTTCGTGGAACGATTCGATGTTCAGCTACTTCTCGCTAATTCGCAGTTTTATCTCAACAGCTGGAATGATTTTTTGTAAGTTGAGAACAATTCATTCAATTTTACATTAATTTCGATTGGCTCCTTCTAGGTCCACTTCTACTCACATTGTGTCATTGGCTCGGTAAAGATTCTTTGCTTATCATCGCCGGATTGTTGGCATCTTCTTTCATCTCATTCATAACTGCATTCGCCACTTCAACTGAGCATATTTTCATTAGTAATCATACTAATATTAAATTGCAATCAAGAAACATCAAAAGATTTTAGCTGCTGGATTGACTCTTCTAACCGGTGCAATGCAACCAGCATATCGTTCTTTCCTTCCACGAATGGTGGCTAAAGAAGAAACCGCCCGTCTTTTAACATGTTGGTATTCATTTTATTATGAAAATTAATCGATTTTATAGGTGCAACGATTCTTCTTTCGTTTTCTCCAATTATTTCATCGTTGGTTTTTAATTCAATTTTCGAAGCCTCGATGACATGGTGGCCAGGATTCGCATTCTTCGTTGCTGGAATATTTCAAGCCACTGTTTTCATTGGTCAAACGTAAGAAAATTGTTTCTAGATTATAACGATACATTTCTGAAAATACAGAATTGTACATATTTTGATGCGACCCCAGTGGAAATTGGATAAACAATTGAGAAATCGTAGATTAGTTGAGAACGAGTCTCAAGAAGAGATCGACGATCATCCACCTGGTCAGTTTTCTTTCGTCAATTCAATATCGTCACCGTTTTCGCATTTTTAGTATCATTTTTCGTAGATTCTGAACAACGGAGTATTTCAAACACAGCTGTGGATTCGGACGGTGGTTCTCGGCGAGAAATAATTTGATAAGCTTGCAACAAATTTGAATTTTCTGTAATTAATGATGTATTAATTTGCTACGGGTGCAGATAAACATTGTGATATTTTACATCTCGTTTTAAACTATTTATGGCATCATACACATTTTGATCCTTTAAAAATCATATGAAAATTGCAAAATAAGCTATCATTCTGTTGTTTTTTTCCTAGGTTGTTTCCAATGTTTTTTTGTTATTCAATTTGTTCACTGAAATGTGTTAAATCGAAAAAGAACACATATTTCATTAGAAACGTTTATCTATTTTTTTTTCATATAAAAATGTAAGATTGTGGCGGCCAGTCGAAGCGACTGGTCATTGTCAGAATGAGCGAGCGACAAACACTTTTGAGTTGTGTGTGTGTGTGTTATTTCGCTGCCAGTGGATATCTGTGTGTGTGCTCAAATCCTCCGAAATACTCTTGACTTCACTCTGCCAACAAATCGTTGCACGAATCCGATCGGTGTAGTGGCGATTTTTTTCTCATTCACAGCATTTTTTTAGATTCAACGATTTATGTTTCAATTTTCAGTTGATAACGCCATGGCAGCGCCAAGAAAGAGTAGTGATGCCATTTTGGCAAAAGCCTCCAATTTTGGGCAAATGTTGGAAGATGTGAGCATTCGTAGAATTTATTAAATATTAAAAAAAAATATATATATATATATACAAAAGTTTTGATTTTAATGCGTAGACATTCAGCTAATTTATTAGCTATCCTTCAAACAGCCGCCTGCCGCTCATAAATTTCTTTTTTTAATCACTCTTCGAGTTATGCTCATGTTTTTAAAACTTTCAACAAAGCTCAAAAAATTAGAAATCTATTAAAGCACTTT
The DNA here is from genome assembly GCA_902829315.1 of Caenorhabditis bovis. NCBI lineage: Eukaryota > Metazoa > Nematoda > Chromadorea > Rhabditida > Rhabditidae > Caenorhabditis > Caenorhabditis bovis. Next base: position 5,285,054 of record CADEPM010000001.1, on the reverse strand, counting down.
TTATCATAATAAACAATTTGAAATGGTTTTAAGGTACGAAAATTGGCAATCTCGAAATCGCTTTGGGACGATGAAATGCAGCGCGATTTGCCGAAGAAGTGGGAGAAACACGGCGATTTGATCGTATTTCCGCAAAATAGTTTTACTCATAAAAACTGGAGATATATCGGCGAGTTTTTGTGAACATCTGCTCGTTTGTTTGAAAAATGTGCAAACAAGCAACTTGAACGTGTCAAGAGTCTAATAATAGATCGCATCCCTTTCTTTATGCTTGAGAAAAAAACCCAAACAAATAATATATTGAATTTCATTTATTTCCGTTCAAACATCTATGTTTTTTTTTTTTTTAAATTAACTCCTCAATTCATTTTTATTATTTCATTTCTGCTGTTCAGGTCGAGAAGTGTGGCCAGTAGTTGCAAAAGCTTTAAATGTGGCCCGAGTAGGACGAAAAAGACAAATCGATGAGCTCCGAACACCTCATGTCGATTTGCTTTATGGCTCCGATGGATGGGTTGAACACATCGATGAGCGTGGAGTTCGGTAGACAAAATAGTTTAAATCAATGGTAATTTGCTTTCCAGATTTCTCTATGATGCCACAAAAAGAGTTTTCGATAATTACAAGAAGACCGAAATGAAAAGAATCGCAAAGTGGGCGTGTCAGGGACAAACAATTATTGATTTATATGCGAGTCAGCGAAATTTGATCGATTATTATTCAGTTTCAATATAAAAATTCAGGTTTGGGATACTTTTCTTTAACATTTTTGGTGGCTTGTGAAGCAAAAAATGTGGTTTCAATTGACTGGAATGAAGATATTCTCGAGAGTCTGATCAGAAGCGCACAAGTGAATCACGTCGACGACAAACTCCTCGTGATTCACGGCGACTGTCGTCGAGTATGTCCGTCGCAATCAGCTGACAGAATCTATCTCGGGCTTCTTCCCTCGTGTAAAGCTCATTGGCTGGTTGCTTGTAAAGCATTGAAACCCGAAGGAGGAATGATTCACATCAATGAAATTATTGATGTGAATGCGAAAAAGGAAGCCGAGGTTAAGAAGGAACCAAGAAAACTATTAAGACAAGCGTAAGGCAATTGAATTCATTTTCGAAATGCATTTGTTGGTCTTTTTCAGCACATTGCCGGCCACAATGCCAGCTGAAGAAGACGAGCTCGAGAAACGATTGAACGCCGTTGCTGAGAGGCTGAAAAAGGAAAAACAAGAATCAGATGAAAATCAAATTCCATCCGAAACGGAGGAGAAGAAGGAAAAGAAGAAGTTCACAAGATCGGCGACGATTGTTGAAGAAATGGAAAATCGTGTTCTTCCGGACGTCAAGGTATCACTGTGTGCTGCTAGTATCAAAATGGTCCTTATAACACATGGTTGATTGAAAAAAATAGCCAAAATCAATCGACGAATAGAAATTTTAACAACGAGCTGAAAAACGATTCAATCTTTTTTTTAAATCATGATTTTTTGAAGATATGGAAAGAATTCGAACAATTGGGTTGGGCGAAAATCAGCGAAAAACATAAGGAATTTGCGATGGAATGTGCACAAAGGTTTGCTTTTTCAGAAAATTAATTTAATTTTGATGATGAAATCATGAAGTAACTATTTTTGAGAATTTCCACATTCTCATTTTCAGTTGCACCCGATTTTTGAACAATATTCATTTGTCCGATGCGATGTATTGCACAACGATTGTCAACGTGACCAGGTAATCCAACACCCTCGTGAATTCATTATATAATCGTCATTCGTTAGATATGGAGAGGTCTCGAAAGGAAAAGAACACATTGTGCTAGACATTTTGTGTTGTCAACAAACTGCACCAATCGAGCACTTGATAGCAAAGTTTACAGCTGAAAATTTAAAACCATTAAATTAATATAATTGTTGCTTATTTAACTATATATGTTGTATGTATATAAATGATGCGATTGTTGTGAGGATTGAATGGATCCGCTGATTTTTCTTCTTATTTTTTTTGTTTTGTAATTATTCCACTATCAATTATCACCACAAAATACAATATTTCATAATAATAAATGATAATGACTCAACTCGTTATCTAATCAAACTATTGCAGCTATGCAGCTTAAAATTTTGTAATTATGATTATTTAACGATGAAGATAGGATTTATAATATATTTGCTCAATTTTTGTTTGTTTTTTGGTGAACTATTTGAATCGATTCGACCGAATACTAGTCAATTTTGCCCGTTTTTTTTCTCTCATATCAAAACTAAACGAAATTTGAAGCACTTTGTTTATTAGAAATTATGAGTTGAAATTTGATTAGCAATTCTCATTTTTCATATTCTCGTGTTTCTCATGACATCAGAAATCAATTTGCAAATATCCACATGTGATTCAGAAGCGATTCTCGAATATTCTGGTAAACACTCCATTTGTGTGCATGCGCCGCTCGCTGTCTACGCCTCTCGGCTCTCTCGCTTGCGAGGGGAGGCGCAAGTCGGATCGCAAACATTACTGGCCGCTATTATCATTTTTCACATATCAAATGACTCACTTTTTTTTTCCTATTTTTGTTTTGAAATTCCGTCATTTTCATTGTGTTCCGGTTTCGGAAAATGCATACAACATTATCACATCATTTTCCATTTGCAAGAAAAAATGTTGAAAAATTCGAGCACGTAACTCAATACATTTCAACGTTTTCCGTATTCACTGTTTTTCGATTTTGTCTGCATGGAAATTTGGGGAAAATTCCTAGCAACATTTTTTGTTTCAAGTTTCTTTATGACAATCATATTCTAATCCTCATTATTCAGATATTTCCTACTATGTATTCGGAATTTTTAATTCTAAAAAAGTGCGTTCAGATAAATACTTGAATTTGTTTTTTTTTTCAGAAATGGAGTCCGGTTACGGAACAACGAATTACAACAATGCAGATGGAAAATACAGCTTCAATTTCAGCGAGCAATCGATTCGCGCGGCTTTCGTTCGTAAAGTGTTCATGTTAGTCACAATAATGGTAAGCAAAATATTTATAGCATATTTAGTTCGTCTGTTTTCAGTTCGCCGTGACAGCAGGATTATGTGTCATTCCGATGGTTTCCTACGACTTTCGAATCTGGGTCTACAACCATTTTTGGGTCTATTTGATTTCGATGTAAGTTTTCTTTCAAATACAAATTTCGTTTGACATCCGATTCGTTCAGATTTGTCTTCCTTGGAGTTTCCATCGCGCTCGCATGTTGTTCGAATCTTCGTCGACAATTTCCGACCAACATTATCCTGCTTGTCATTTTTGTGAGTTTTTTCAACCATCTACCGCAATCAGTTCTTCATTTTCAGACCATTTCGGCTGCTGTAATGACAATGTTCATCACTGCATGCTATAATGTGCAATCGGTGCTCATCACCTTGTGCATCACCACTGTGTGCAGTGCCAGTATTATTATTTTCTCGTTAAAAACGAAACATGATTTGACAAGGTAACGTCGATTTTCTCCAAAATCTCTCAACCCAATTTCTTAATATTTTCAGCAAAATGGGAATTGCCTTTATTTTGAGCATGGTTTTGATGACGTTTGGATTGTTTGCAATCCTTTTCACATTGGCGTTCCGCTGGGAATTCCTTTATTCGATCTACGCTGGTCTCGCCGCGCTTCTCATGATGTTCTACTTGGCAATCGATATTCAATTGTTGATGGGAGGTCGAAAATACGAATTATCACCGGAGGACTACATTTTCGCTGCGATGGAAATATTCTTGGACATTTTGAATATTTTCCTCATGCTTCTCAATATTTTCGGAAAATCCCGCTAAATTGTCTATGATCTTTTCTCTAATCAACACGTGTAAATTTGTACATTTGCATATTTTCTAAAATATATTTGTATTTGCTTTAATTGAATAAACTACGAAGTTGTTAAAAATCAATTGAAATAAGACATTTTCTTACAATTGAGGTCTTTTTGCTGTCCGTCTTAAAATTTTTTTTTTGCATACAGATTCTTTAGAAAATTTCGAATCGAATGAACTAGGTCCCTACCTGCGCAAACTTCTAGTTATCGAGATGCTGATATAAGCGCGAGATAAGACATCACGTTATTTCATTTCGAGTTTCCGCACATTTGTATGCAAAATTCACGTGGGGAGGTGCTAAAACTTTGAAGGTCCATGTCTCGATAATTAGAGGTAGGGACCTAGTTCATTCGATTGGAAATTTTCTAAAGAATCTGCATGCAAAAAATAAAAAATTTTACGACGGACAGCAAAATGACCTCCCTTGTTAGCTAATATGTTTTTTTGAACTATAAATCAAAAGTATCAATTTTATAAATTATTTCCTAAATCAATTTTTGAGCTACATATCTATTTAAAATTGTAACATTTTAAAAAGAAACCGGTTTTCTTTAATTGAATTTAAAGTGTGAAAAATCCTCAAAATACGAAAAAAAAACACTCCCACGTAGAAAGCCGAGTTCGCAATCTGGCTTGAGTTATCTGATATAATTTGTCACGGATAAGCAAATCTTATTTTTTAAAACACAATAAATGATTTTCACCCCACATTAATTCATCTCTATTTATTATGTCAATGTGTCCACAGGTGTACGTTGCCGATCCAATATGTCTCCTATGTATGTACAGTACTGGCCATAATGATGTTCGCCTAGTGTTTTTTGAGCATAACATGGCTCAAACGCGGCCGATCGGGCTGAAATTTTGACCATATATTTAAAACGCGTTGAAAATGCGTTTGAATGATATCGCATACTGCAGGAAAGTTTTTTTTTTCGAAAAATCACAAATTTCATAAAAATGCAGAAAATGGAAAAAATGACACAATGTGATTTGAAAGTCTCAGAAACCCGAAAAATTTACAAATGTGTAGAAAACCGGTTTTTAATTTATCAATACTTGTTTGCGTATCCCTTGGCATCAAAAACCGCTTGGCATCTGCGAGGCATCGAGTCCAAGAGGGTGCGGATCACTGCATCGGAATGGCACCCCATGCGGCTTCGAGTTGAGCGAACTTCTCGTCGGTGATTGATGCTCGGAGCCCTCTAACCATGCGTACCAGTTCTTCCCAGAGATGTTCGATCGGATTATGGTCCGGAATCTGCGATGGCCATGCAACAATATCAAGTCGGCGTCGCTGGAACCAATTCTTTATATGTACAGACGTGTGCTTAGAGTCGTTGTCTTGCTGGAAAACGAATGCACGTCCGACGTTTGCCAATGCCCAAGGTCTCATTGTGGTTTCCAGGATATCCTTGTACTGGTACCGATCCATGATTCCATTTACACGTCGGAGCGGTCTCATGGCGGTGTCGGAGAAGCAGTCCCAGACCCTGCAAGATGCTTCACCGTTCGGAGGTGGTACTTTGGCATGAATCTGGCTCCGATAGGCCGACGAATCCACTTTATTACATCAGTTCCGAACAAGTTGAACTTCGATTCATTGCTCCAGATGTGTTTGGCCCATTCACATCGTCCCCAGTTCAGATGATCCTTGCACCATGCCACCTCGTCTTTTGGTTCTTCTCACTGACCAATGGTTTCTTCACCGGGCGTCTTCCATGAAGTTCATTCTCCCCCAAACGACGTCTAATTGTTCTTCTGGATGACATTGAAGCATTTGGCGTTGCCACAAGCATCTGGATATCTTCTGCAGTCCGTCTAGGATCTTCTCTCGAAGCACGGCAGATGTTCCGATCATGGAGCCTAGCGGTTTTGCGAGGTTCGCTGTGTGATTTGTTGACAAAAATGCAGCCCTATAGATTAGAAATAGTCCGGAATGATTAAAAAATCGAAAATTTTGTCTTAATCATTGCAAAACTTTTGGATTCCTCTTCGGGAGCACAGGAACTGCTGAGCCAGAAGGCTTCTGGACGACCCAGTCTTATGACCGTTGACGATCGCTTTTTGAACGTCCGCCGTGAAATTTTTCTTTCCAGAAGGTTGAAAAATTACTAAAAACATGTTTCAGGTTCAAATTTCAAATAAAAACATTGTTATGGACAAAGTTTGAAAAAAATGAAAAATTGGTAAAATCGAAAAAAACAAAAAAAATTAAAAAAAAATAATTTTCAACATGAGGCAATTTTTGTTTTTCCCAAGGTTGCGCAACTGTGTTTAGCTTTTTCAGTAAAAATTTCAGCCCGATCGGCCGCGTTTGAGCCAAGTTATGCTCAAAAAACACTTGGCGAACATCATTATGGCCAGTACTGTATATGTGTAATTTTGGTGGGTGGCGAACTGTCCCGATCCTCCGGGCGAAAATACGCTGATAGAAACATGTAGAATGTGCTGAGGATTCATCTCAGAAGGACAAGAGATCCACGTTGGACCAAATGTGCTTCCGAAATAGTCATTGTGGGTAACTCAGGAGAACCATTCGGTTTTGAGTAAATTTGCCTGGTTGACATTTGACAAAATGGGACTAGAAATTTTTTAAGCAACGGATCTGACTTGTCGTTGCGTCTTCCTCCACTATTTTGCCGCAATTCAGAATAGTTTCAGATTTGATATTGGACCCATTTAAATTGGATATACAGGGTGCGGCAAAATTACGGGTGCATCGATAAAACGAAATAACTTTTTTAAAAATCAACAAAACTCTTTCAAATTTATACCAAAATTTATTCAACACATAGCAATCACAAATTAATTATCGTTGTTCGATTCTTCCTTCTCGATTCTTGATAACTTCCTTCAGACGCTTCGGATAGGCGTTGACGGTGGCACGCAGGTATTTAGCGTCCAATTTGTCCCATTCCTTCAGAAGGGCAGCTTTCAATGAATTCATATTTGGGTGTGGGAAAACTGACACCTTCTCTTGCAAGACCCCCCCAGACAGAATAGCCCATGGGGTTCAGGTCGGTCGACGAAGCGGTCCAATCCGTTGACCCGATGAATGGTGGAAAATGGCTGCCGCACCCTTTTTTTTCCTTCCTTGGGACCAAGGAAGGAAATTCTTCTTCAGGATCTCATTAAGATAGTAATTTTGATCAATCTTCACTCCGGGATCAACGAAATCAGTGGTGTCCTGCCGTCAGCACAGATCCCACCGAATACCATGATCTGCTGAGTATGGGAAACACGATGAATGGCCTGAATGGTTCTTTCCAACCATCACTTTCATTTTGATTTGGTTTTCATTTTGAAAGTCAGCAAAGTTCGAAGAACGTTTTCTCTATCTCGCCTTCGTCTCGGTGAGAAGAATCGATTTCACTCAAGGTTTAACAAAAAATTCGTTTACTTGATAATGCAATATGAATAAATATGGGCTCATTGAGTTGAAGATCGATAATGTCGAAAGTTTGTCGTTTCGGCTCATTGATGCTCATTCCGAATGAGAGGTCGAACGGAGAGCTCGAGGTGCAAGTGTTTTAAATTACTAAATTCTTAAGCAGCACCGTCCCATTTCTTTTTAGAGCCTCGGCGAATTTGTACTGACGTATTGGATCGTTCGGAATGCGTGCTATTAGTCGTGCAAAATTTTCTGGGATGTCGTGATCTGCATTTGTTTCCAATACAAACGAATTGTCACGAACACGCTATTCAAATCAATTTATCAGATCAAAAACATTCGAAGGTTGATTCTATTTAGAAACTGAAAAAGAACGATTTTCGAAGGGTACGAAAAAGGTATGTAGCGGGGCTATAAAAAGGGTGAAATCAGTAGTACCAGTGGGGCAAAGTTTTTTGATATTTTTTTGTAGAAACACAAGAAGTCATATGAATTGGAACGATGTGCGCATTATCACAAAGTTTGATTTGAAACATAAAAAAAAGAACAATGGGAAAATTAGGGAAGGGAATTGAAAGTTGTTTGACGGATATGATTGATATTGACTGGCTTCAAATAAATACTATCGAATCAGCTAAGCGTACGAGTCCCATGGACTCATAGCTGGTGGAGATCGGAGCCCGAAGTATGGTGAGGCATCGGTACGGCCGTTGGCACAAAATTCATTGTCGGCTGGCCTGAAGGAGTGAGGCCAGTGTTGCTCGAAAGCAAATCTCCTGCAAAGAAATCTACGTTAGAAAATATGCCTATTAGTTAGATCGATGGAAGTCATCTGATCTATCATTTGACAATTATTAATCAACTGTTGCTAATTAGCAGAAAATAAACAACGATATCGTCATAATGATGATGTTAATTAAAATTAAAAACTCCCAAAATAGAGTGGAAATGAATTGAAAGACACCATCACACACAGACGTACACACACACCACAGTATTGTTAGGGAGAATGTTTAAAATGTAAAAACAACACGACAAAAACGTACCACTCACCTAACGAGGGCGAGAATAGGCTGTGCTCTTTTGCAGTTGTCGTTGTCGCCGTTGACGGAAGAGCCGGCATTTGGAATGGTCTGGAAAACATTCAAACATTTATGGGGATGCGAGAACACAACTCGAAACCTGCTTGGAGTTGTGATTGCTGTCGATGTGGGCGCGCTTGGCAGCATTGGAAGTGTAGATGGACGTTCGACGTCATCCGCTGTGTTTGACGCCAGCGAAGCCAGAACCCGATCATGCTCGATTTTCGGGATCTTCGGCTCCGGCTCTACAAATCGATCCTCATTGCGCGGAGCTACTGGTGGAGCCGGACGCTTGATTGACGCGATTGGTGGAAGCTGTTTGAGCTGATCGATCGTCGGCTTATAATCCTCAGTTGGCGACGATTGACCGCTTGATCCGGTGGATCCGGAAACGATCGACATCATCGCCGAATCACTCCGTCTCGGCATTGGCGGCTGCGGCATGACGAGGTGGGTTGGCGGCGGAATCATGGCGATGTTGCTGAGCAAGGCTTTCTTCTGCTCAGGACTCATCTTGCAATCATGAGTGCTGATGAAATTCTGAAGAGCATTGATCTGCTTGCGAACATTCTCGAGTTCGGTTTCGCGTTGTCTATTCCGCGCACGATAATTGTCGACCTGCTTCTGCAGATCGGCCATCAAATCCAATCGTCGCTGTCGACATCTCGCCGCCGCCTCCTTATTCCGCTGACGTCGTTTCATGCGCTTCTCATCGTCCTCATCGTCGACGTCAATCTGGAAACCATCAAATTGATTACTGATTGCCGCCCTCATTCTTTAACAGCTCCATAAATGCGCCGTTAACACGCGCCGTACGGGACCGCGACGACGAAAGAAATGTGTGCTGTGATGACTAATTGTTTGCATTTACAGACACAAATGGCCCTATTTTGTATATATTTGACACGTTCACAGCATAAATCGTACTATGGATTAGCAAGAAATTGAAGTACTGTAGAAATTGACCACAATAATCGTTTATTTTTCGTTTAGAATATATTTCACAACAAAAACGAGCCCTCAATATTTAAAATGGAGTTTTTTAACGATTTCGAATCTCGCGTGATTTTATTCTGTCAGGGCATTCCAAAAGTCGCGAGATTAACAGGAAGTCTATCCCATATTACAGTCAGATGCCGTATTTGGATATAGTCGGCGTCCGGCGACGGATGAACGCGGGTAGATTTACGAGAGCGCCTTTCAAAATGGTCTCGCCACACGAGAACTATTTATTTTTTCTCGGTGAGTTTGGTATTTCATTGAATTCTAGCGACATTCGAATTAGCAGTTATTGAACCAAATTTGCAAAACAACCAGTCCGTCTGCGTGAGACCGTATACCCGTAAATCTACCCGCGTACAGCAGTCATCAGAAGCAAGCCGACTACAGAAAACGATGGGCAAAAAATAACTCGATGCTTGGGTAAAAGTGTTAAGAAATTTCGACACAAATCGAACACAAATGAATCACTGAGTAAAGCAAACGGGAGGTGCATTTCGCCTTCGACTAGCCTTTTCATCTCGATCATCATCAGCAACAAAAGAAATGACAAACCTGCGGCGGGAAGCACTCGTACGGCAATGATGGCCAGTGATTCATTGTCGAAAAATGAGTCAAAATTATAGCGAACGAGTGTCGAGTGCGATGGTTGACTGACAAAATCGAGAGCGGTATGACTCAATCCAGCCCCAAAATCTGACTCATTCTCTCAACCCCACCTCCAATACACCTGTTTTCTCAAAAAATCGCACACCGCCATTTACACTCGTTTTTACTGTCACCGCTCGCCGCTTTATCAGATTTTCAATATTTTTTGTTTCCTGTCCCTTCTTTTTTTCATATATCGTTTTGATTTCATTTTTTCATTTATTGCTTTACTATAAGTAGGGTAACAAACGTTTTTCTGTTCAATTTTACGATATTTTTATAGGCGCTAAAATGCGAAGAATTTCAATCTTTTCCGGGCATTATTATGGATCGACTTCGTTGGAAAAAATATTTTTAAAAAATGTTTAATTTCGTTTTAAAATATTTTCTCACAACGAAATCGCTCTATAATAGAAATTCGAGTTAATATTGAGATTATTTCGACTTTGTTGTGGATTTTGAAAAATATATTCGTCAATTCTTTTAAATTTTCAACAAAAATCTCTACACTTCAATATTACTATGAATACAATATACTCATTTCGAACACTAAGAATTTAGATATCTCAAGAGCGAAATATATAGTCGACGTCCGGCGACTGCTGTACGCGGGTAGATTTACGCGCATGCGCCTTGAAACGGTCTCGCCACGTATAAACGCTTATTTTACTGTTTTCACGTGAACTGCTTCATTTTTCTTGATGATCTTCGTATTTTATTGAATTTCCAACGTCACTCGATTAAAAAATTATCTAGCTGACCCATAAAATGCGAAATAACTTGATAGTCCGTGCGATACCAAAAGAAAGAAGCATCCGCGTAAATCTACCCGCGTATAGCAGTCGCCGGACGCCGACTATGACACTATTCGCGTACAAACTGACGAATAATGAAAATTGATTGTCAGTTTTCGAATTATTTCAACAGATCGTTTTGTTTCTATGTTAGTGATAATTGATTGTTTTCATTGCCAATACTTGAAAAGAAACAATTATGTGTTGAAAACTAATTTGGAGCCTTCTTCGAACATTTCGAGATTTTTTTTCCGATTAAGATTTCGTTTATCAACATTTCCAAATATAATTGTTTTTCTTTCAATATTAAGAACCTAGCAAATGCAATCGCAATCGAATGTAAACGTACCATCGCTGACGGTTTGCGTCCGCTAGACGACTTCTTCGTGGTTGTCGGGTTGTATTGTACCATAGGCGAGTTTCCAACGTAAAAATCCGGAAACGGCCAAGCTTGATTTCCCAAAGACGGATTGATTTGAGCTGAAAACATTCATTTATTTGCGATTAACAACAATTATTTCTTTCATTTTTCATAAATCTATTTCCGAAATTGGATTCGTACCCTCATTTGTTTCATTAAACAATACTCTTTTGACTACAGTAACCCGTGTATTGTTTGTACGTCCTTTTGATGGAAGTATTTTTATTCTTTTCGCTCTTCAATATTGCTACAGTAACCTACCGAATTGATTTGCGAGTGGTGACTGAAGACCTTGTGCGCTCGGCGATCCGCTTTCCGATGCAAACTGAAAAAGTAATTTTGCTGATTGTGTCAATCTTAATTGATTTCCGCATTTCTCCAAAAAACTTGATTCTGTTTTGAATTTTCTTTCTTCATTTTGTTTAATCTTACGAAATTCGGATATTGCTCATTAAAACCGCGATTGTCGTTCCAAAATTGTCGATTATAGTTCATCTCGATGTCACCCACCATAGCGGTGAAAAGTGCTGATAATACAACAATATATATGGGTATGAATGAATGTATGTAGTAATCAGAAAATTATCAAGGACGACAACGAAAAAGGTATACTAATGATGAGTCATACTCAGCGAATGGAGTCGAATCAAAACGAGCGAATGATGTAGAGAAGGCTTGGCTGATTGGGTGAACAGCGCCGCCCACCTACGGTATTTATTTGCGAGGTGAGGCCTGCGCTGTATGGTGTGTGTCTGTGGTACTGTAGATTCGGCAGACAGCCATTCTACTAAACCTGTCTTAGGCGCCAGCCGCTAAGCAACCTTCTAACTGAGACTAACGATAAGGAAGCAATTGAATTTAGGAATTTCCAATCATATTTGTCGGTTGAGAATCAGTTCAAAATGTGTGTTTTTTTATGTTTTATTGAATTCGCAAAAAAAGAGCATCCTGTGGTGAGTTTGATTCGCAGATAATCCGTAGTACGTTATCTGATTTCTCGCTGCTTAAGTTTTGAATTACCGCCCCGAAAAAGTGCGATGGTCCACAACAATACAATAATGCGTATTCGAAGAATATTTCGAAGAAATTAAAAAGAATTTCGTGAAGACGTCACTATCATATTTACGTAATACTTTTCACGGTTTTGCTTCGAATGATGAGATGAAAATCAGAATGAACTTTTTAAAGGCGAAAATAACGTGAGCAATTTTGAAATGAACCTATTAATAGCTGATTCGCGTATCAAAAATCAGATTCGTTAAAGTGTAAATGCACTTATAATTAGTGCACTCTGGTCGACATTTACGCTAATTATTTGTAGCGTACAACTCAAAAATGTTTTGTTGCACATGACACACATTTGGCAGACTTTGGCGAGTCGGCATTTATCAAAAGGACGGATTACGGTGCATCTGTGGCCAGCGAGATATTCCCGAAGGTGTTTGTGGATCAAATGCAACCAAAAAGGGGATTACGGTGCAATTGTGAAGGATTGCGACGAGTGCAAATATTGGAATAAAACGGGGATCATATACCCGCTACATGCATTGTATCAAATATTGATATCGACCCAATTTTCTCAATTTATTCAAACTATTAATGGTCCCATGCAGATTGCGCAAAAAATTAGTTTCAACGGTAGGGGTTTTAGTATTTCTTCAAAATCTGCACAATATCAAAATGATTTCAATTTTATTTCGCAAAATTTCAACATAAATTGTCGAATTCAGCGAAACGGTTCATATATAGAATTCGTCGACCGATTCGCCGAATTCAGATGATTGTAAAATTTCGAATGAAAATTGAAAATTTGTGATTTGTTCACAACAATTTCCCAAAAATAGGAATGCATATTATCAATGATATGCCGTCAAAAATTATTAATAATTTTTTGCTTGTCCCAATTTCCTTTGTTTTGGTGGTTTAATTTTGAAACTTTTTCGAAACAATGAATTGATTTTAAAAAAAAGGAAAACAAAATGAAATTACAAGTGAAGTGAGAAATGAAGCACATTGTCGACGACACACATCTACTCAACCAAATAGAAGCAGGTGCTATACATATGGATGGTCCCGCGGCGAAATGACGTCGTAATTGAAAAATCATTAAATGGCAAGAAAAACGAAGCGAAATATAGCATTTCAGCGTTTTTGTTGTCAAATGAATTGAGTGAGAAAAATGATTTTGAGAGTATGTAAAACTCATGGGAAATCTCGTTTCCATTATATACAAATTTCGACATTTTTGATGTACTTTCACGTGTTATTTTCGATTTATTTCTAATTATGAGACATTTCAAACAATTCGCACGAATGACTCGGAGTTTAGTTTTCGATAACAGCGAGCAAATTATTTCCAAATAGGCGAAATTTAAAATTGAGAAGTGAAAAAGAAAGAAGAAGAAAAAGAAAAAGGAAAACTGTGATGTATTGTTCGTGAAAAAATAGCTTCAAATGTGATGTTTATTGCCAGAAAAAAAAACGGAGATAAGAAAATATTATTACATCGATTTTTCATTATTATTATTGCCTTTTTTTCTTTTATTGCATTGTTCTTATTGTTTTACGAAATTCTCGTCGAAAATTCAAGAGAATGTCAAAAAATTAAAGAAACATACGAAAACCCATTATTATCATTATGAAAATTTAGCAAATGAATAAATAAAAAATTGTTGGGTAACTATAGTCTATCTTTACATTAGTGGAAGTAATTAGGTACAATTTAAATAAGAAAAACCATCTACTGATTTTAGCAGTGCTTTTATGTTACACGGAACCCACAAAAAAGAAATATTTCGAATTTCTATAGGACCACAGGACTCATATTAGGACAAATCGAAGATGATTACAAGACCATGACGCCAACATTCCCACTATAATCGAAGACGGACGAATTTAAGGAGTGGGAGGGGGGGGGGGCGTTTTTTTAAATTAAAATTTTGGCTCCGGTGTGATCTGGTTTGAAATCCATTGAAAATTACATTAGATATTGAGTTTGAATGCAAAAATAAATTCGACTGGCGAAAATATCAAAAATGGTAAACGCATTTGACCATTTGTCAAATTGGTCCGTTCTCGGCAATATTATATGACTTTGAAGGGCTATTTAAGGTGTTGCGCCTTTTTTTTTGTATGGTCTCGACGAGCGAATTTCCCGTTTTGTTTTTATATGACGTGATTCGACATTTACGCGTGTTTCGATCGTCTAGAATTTTCAAAATGAAGCTGAGGAACGATAAAAGTTCAAACAATCATCACGAAACCACATTTAAATTATATTGTTATTTCCAATTATAGTAAAAGTGAAAATTTATGGAATGAATGAAATAATCAAGTGAATTAGATGATTGAATGACTACAAATAGGCGAACTCGTTTAGATATTCGGCATTAGTTAAATTGCTCATAGTTGAAGTACGATACCTTAAGAACTAATATGAAATTGTCGAATTGCCATTTTTTACCCAGTGCGATCTCGTCAAATTTGTGACAAAAAATGACTATTTTGCATTGCATAGGTCCATGAGAAGTTAATCCACACGAGACCATAACGAAAGACGCATACTCGTAAATCTAACCCCACACGCCGAAAAAAAATAAAGTTCAATGAGAATTCTCACTAAACAATGCGAGAAACGATATTTTTAAAAACGGATGAAGAATATAAAAAATTGTCTAGAAATTCTAGGCAACACTAGAATTTAAAAAACTGCGAGATGCGAGCAAATTAGCGGTTTTAACTATGAAATCAAATGACTAAAATACAATCCCAAAAATGGCGTTGAAAAGGAACTGAAGCGAACGAAGATTAGGAAAATAGTTGATGATATGAATTTTGAAAACTTAGATTTGAAAAAGAACCACTTGGAAAATATAAAAAAATTAATCCCATTTGAAACTTATTCGAGACCCAAACAGAATATTAGAGTAGAAAATAATAGAAAATCTTACCGGGAATGGCCATTCTCCTCCGAAAAAGAATGGAAAATTGTAGGGATATGGAGCGGCAGCAGCATTCGAATAATAGTTCGAGTTACTATTATTATTATTATTAATATTATTATTATTATTACTAGCATAGACGAGCTGCTCGTCAGAAGAATTCGACTGTAGTCCAATCACAGAAGTCGGATGAGCAATCGGTGGTGACGACGACGCGGTCTCAGTCGATGATGACGAAGCCGATGACGATGGATCGAAAAACATTTTCTTCTTCTTCTTCTGCTTTCCTTTTGTGCCAAATAATAATAATATTATTATTATTAATAATAATAATAATAGTGGAATGAATGTGTATATGTGTGTAACACGACTGAATCACTGACGAACGAATGAGTCGGCCTCGTTTTGGTTCGGGAACGGGCGGGAACAACGTCGTCGGTGTTACCGTATGCCAAGAGCCCGCCCATTTTTTCAATCAGCGCCGACCCTTTTTGTCGCGCTCGCCATTTTTGGGGCCGCCGACGTCGGGCGACATTTGTGAGGTGCAAACGACATTTGAATATTGTATTATGGCAAACACTTATTACAACATGCAATGATTGGGTCTCGACGAGAGTTTTAATATAAAAAAAAACGAAGTACAGATTCCTATGAGGAGGAGCTCAAAAGATTAGATAACATTAATAATAGCGAAAGAATGAAATCCAATTAAACAAAAATTCTAAAAATGAAATGAAAATCGAAGGGAAAGTGTCTAGCTGCGGTCCCAAAAAGAAACGGCATGTTTTGAACAATTTACAAAACCGAAATTCAATCAATCCGCAACGTAAATATTTTGAACGAAAACAGTTGAAATAAAACGGAAAACATAAAATCATTTTGTAAACATCTTTATGAAATCCGTCGCAAACCAAAATGAGGTAGTAATAATAGAAATCGGAATTAAATGCCCATCTCAACTCCAATCTCTATAATTGAGCAAATTCTTTGTGAAATATGATTTTTGTAATTTATTTTTGAAACACGTGTAATTGATGAATTTGGCACCAGTAAATCTAATTTCGGGTTTTCATTTTTTTTTTTGAAATGGGGTTCGTTTTTTTAGATGTTTCCTAATGTCTGTACAGTACCATCAAATGAGGTGTAGCATTTTTTGCAATTTCGCTATTTTTACAGTATTCCCAACATTCCCAACATGTTTTCTATTCATTTTAGGCCGTTGTATTGTTGAGGAGAAGGCGACGACGAACCGTTTTCCACAATATACCACATTTGTTTTTGTTTCTGCTCGATTCGTCATAGGACCACGCGTTACGGTAGCTCTCAAAATTTGAAAGCGACGTTTTTTTATTTTGGCTCGCTTGGAAGGTGCCGCCCGCGACATTTTGTGCTAACCTTTTTCGGGGCGGTACGTACAACAGCGGCGCGCCGGCGCGATGCAAAGTGCAAGACGGCAAGTCGAGACAGCGTGTGAGTCGAAGAAACGCATATCGGCGGGTTTTTGAATGTTTCTCGGCAACAGACTTTTTTTTGCTACGATTTTGGCCAAAAAATGACGTGTTCCGATGGCCCGCGCGCGCGCTCTCGTCGATGGCAGCGAGAAAAATCGAAAGCAGCATCTTGTAAGAACAAAAGAAATGGTAAGACCCCGGGAATGCATACATATTTTTTTCCGCCACAATCCATTTTGAACGTCGCGATTTTGCACTTTTAGCCCACATTTGGCTGCGATCGCATGCGATTTTAAACAATGATGAGAAGAAATACTACATCGGGACTTTTGCGAATGCGAACACAGATAATTAATGAAAATTCGAATTTTCCGTCGAAATTGCCGAATACTGTAAGCTAAAATCAACTAATGAGCATTGAGCTGAATGTCGGGAATACTAAAAACTTCTCAAGGAAGCAGAGCTTTCGATGAGATCCATCCAACAAGTATTACTGCCAATTGAATAATTCAAGCACTTAAAATAAAATACGGACAGCAGATACGATCTTAAATGCAATTTTCCCGCGGGGAATTATAAGCGCATCTTGTGGGGAGCCTCTCTGCACGATTGCCTAGAATGGAAGGTCAGGTCTCCACTCCATTGAAAATGGTGCAGATAAGGTCCCCACAGGACAGAACAGGTCCCCACATCAATATACGCCATGAAGCTAAAGTCGCCCCAGTGAAGAAGAGGTCCCCACTTTCAGCGTAAACGGGGCCTTCGCTGCAAATGTTGGGACCTCATCTGCATAGGCCTATAAGCGGTAAAGACCTCTGTAACAATTTTTTGACATTTTTCCAATTTTTCGAAGTCGCGCGACGTTGAAATCATGTCGATTCGGTCCAAATTAAACGTTTTCGTAAAAAAAACTGGAGTTAAAATTAAATTTTCGATTCAAGCAGTGGGAATTCGAGAAAGGAAAAAATCGCTTGAAAATACATCATGATAGAGTCACACAAGATGTATAAGAATTCCGATTTGACACAAAATGCGAATTAAAAATACTGTCGAGGATCGATGAATTGTTTGGAGTGCCCATATTGCTTTATCATTTGAATTGCCGCTTTTGGTCTTGTTTGGAAAATTAAGAAAACAATTTCAGCCAGTGAAAGAGCATAATTTTTAACTAAATTTTAAGTATATTGGTTGTTATCAAAAGTGAAAAAGCTCATTTTGTTTAACAGAACCATTTAAATAAAATTGGTTTCTTCGGAATTGCCTGCACATTCAAAAATTTCAAATTCGCCTCATAACTCAATATCCAAATTTTCCTAAATTAATTTCAGTCAATTCTTTTTCTAATTTGAAAAAAAATGAAATTGACAAATCACGCGATAAAAACGCGCCTGCATAAATTTGTTTGTTGATTTCGGCTCAAAATAGAAATCAATGATGAATAAAAACGAATCAATTTTGAAACGAAAATATTCTAAACAATATCTAATACAAATTCTGCGCATTTACTCAAATTTCTAAAAACAAAAACAATATTGTGCTTATTTAATTGAGGAAAAGTTTAGGAAAAATTCCAAAAGCGAGAAAACATTCGCTTCTGAAAATTCTAGACTAAATTCAGTAGCAAATATGTAGGTGTTCGAGAAAAAATTTAGGTTCCACAAATCAACAAATATATAATTATTTAATTATATAAATTGTCATTGCTAAATGTGTTTGAAACAAAATTCTGTTTGAAAAAACGTTTTCGTGTCCAAATTGATAAATTCAAATTCGCATAAAATTGATGTTCAAAAAAATCGCAGAAAATTTAGGAAATGATTAAAAAATAATAATTGAAATTGAAAAATGAACAAACCTTGGATAAAATCGACGATTGTTTGATTGAAGCAAGAAAATACTGAAGAGCAGCGTTCATATTTTCTTTTGCGTGAATAGGTAAATGACTCTTTTTTTGCCAAAGTCACTCTAATTGTCAATATCTAATGCTTCGTCGTGTTGCGCGAAAAGTACGAGACGAATGAGAGAATATATCTATATATGTGTGTGTGTGTCAGTGTCAGTGAATGTGTGTGTGTGTGTGTGTATGTCAGTGTATCAGAGCTTCTATTGTTGTGCTCTTCGGTTAGCTTATTATTATTACTGATGAATTAACCGAATATGATGTGGAATCAGTGCGAGGTGCCGCCCTCGAATGCCCTCTCTCAAATGATAATTAGGCGCCAGCGGATTAATTGATAATTAGGTTGACGAGTTGATGAGAATATCCCTCAAGGTACAGGAAATTGCGAAGCTATTTTTGGACTTCTGCATAATTGATATAAGCTTTTCGAATAGCTCAGCACTTGCTCTAATTCAACCAAATTTTTTAATAATTATATTTTATGAATAGCGAAATACTTTTGACTTTTTATCTTTTTATTATAAACATGGATTTTTTCTTTAAAATTTTATGAAATTGTATTTGTGTGCCTATTGAATATAAATAATGAAGTGACAAAGGAAAAGTTATAATATTTAAGTACCATGAGAATTCCTCATTATTTGTCTGTGCAGTTCACAGTTCAATTTGGAAAACATAAAAAAAGTCCCTTGACACCGATAAGTGCATCGGAAATTAATCGAAATTGACAATAATAATAACAATAATAATAATACACAAAAAGCACACCGATTGAACCAATCGTTTCTAAAGTAATCTCATAGCAATAAAATTAGTTAGCAGAAGAAGGACAAAACTCGAGAAAACATGGTAAAACGAGAAGACTTGAGAGTCGATGTATGAGTACAAAAATTGTATTTGGATCGGATGAAAAAAGGATAAATGCAACCATATAATGATAGCAGACTGACGAAAACACGAGCGAAATTTTCTCACACCGTCCAACAAAAAACCATAATGCATGGGTAAATAGAGGCTCAAACCATATGAAGTTTCTAAATTTTGATACTAGCCTACGATTGGTTTGAAATGATCAAGGGAAAAAAATGAGGGTGGGCTTTATGATTTCAAGAATTATGAAAATAATACATGCAATGTTGAAAAATACATTTAGCAAATTCCGATAATTCCTTTTTTTCATCAATTTTAGCAATTTCGAATTTCTTTTGATCGAATTTCCTTGTATTTTTTCCCTTTTCGACCTACCTTTTATTATCAGCGTTTCCTTTGGTTGAGCAGTTGTCAAAAAAATCGTCGAATTGAATTGAAAACTACAAGTGCCTAGGAAGTGATAAGTATTGAATCTGCAAAAAATCGGCATTGGAAACGACGTACATTCGCACTCTTATATTTGCGCTCGCTCATTTTATTAAAGCGAATACAAGTAGAAGAAGAAGAAGGAGGAAATCGCGCGCGAGAAAGCGAATTGAACACATCAAAAATGGAAAACGGCAAAAAGTGCAAACAAATCACACGTATTCTCATATATACATATATATATATATATATATAGTCGACGTCCGGCGACTGCTGTACGCGGGTAGATTTACGCGCGTGCGCCTTGAAAAGGTCTCGCCACGCGTGAATTCTTATTTTGTTGTTTTCACGTGAACTGCTTCATTTTTCTTGATGATCTTCGTATTTTATTGAATTTCCAACGTCACTCGATTAAAAAAGCTGACCCATAAAATGCGAAATAACCTGTTAGTCCGTGCGAGACCAAGAGAAAGACGCATCCCCGTAAATCTACCCGCGTAAAACAGTCACCGGACGCCGATTATATATACATATCAATCATTAATCAATTTTAATTTTTCTTTTGTAAAAAATACATAATTGCGATGAAATTTAAGGATGCATAAAATGATGCTAATTTTCGGAAAAAATATTCTCGCAAAACGTAATTTGAATAAAACGAGAATGAGTAAGTGAGAGGGCGAATCAGCCTCGAAACTATGCACTCGCTTAAACGAATGCATGAAGTTTTTCGGATTAGGGAAAGCAAAAAAAAGGGGGACGAATTATTCTGTTTTTTACTAAATACTATCAATTTTTAATCTTTTTCATAAATATTGAAAACATATATAAGTATTGCTTCATTTTTTGCTCAATTCAATTTGAAAGTGCTCCAGAAAGTTTTGCTTTTTACAGTAAAAAAAATGGTGACTGAAAAATGGGAATTTTTTTAAGTTATGACCCCCATATTGAAATGAAAATCTTAAACAAATAATTTATATCGAGTTTTCTAAATAAGAAATTCAAACATTCTTTGGAGGTGTTTTTAGTTCACACATTCACAGAAATTTATATCAGATTACTCATTTGAGATTCCAAAATCGACTTTCCGCGTGGGAGTATTTTTTTTCAATTAATATTCGGAAATTAATAGACGAAAGAAAAAACATTAAAGATGAAATCATTTTTCAATCCATTGTTGGGGCGTGTGAAATGAATTATTCTCAATCAGAAATAGCACTCAAAACGTAATTTGTAGTTGAATGTCAAAAAGATATTCGAAGGGAAGTCGAATAATCTAAATATGCACATTTAATTTGCACTTTTACATTTTTGCTTTTCGGGTTAATGCGAAGTAAAAACTAGTAGGCGTAACAAAATTATAAAAATGAAGATAGTCATCGATAACGCGAAAGAGAATTATGAGTCAGCTTGGAAAAAGATTTGAAAAAAAGAACAGGAAATAGTGAAAAAGAATCGAATCGAAAACATGATTGATTCCATAAAAAATCGGTGTAGTAATCGCAATCATTTTCTAATTTTTTACAAGAAAATCAAGAACATCGGTAGTGTCTTAAAAGTAAATTGTGATTAAATTTGTCTAGTTATCAGTGACTCATTAAAAAAAAATCATAAATATGATTATTGTGAGAATGACTCATATATAAGCGCAGAAATATCAATTTTGCATTGACCGGGAAACAGAAAATTGTTGAATTTCGGCTACCGCTGTACGAATGTAGGTTTACGAGCATGCGCCTTTCGTTTTGGTCTCGTCCCGACGTATTTTGCTTTCTAATAATAGAAAATGAGGAATAAAAATTCAAAAATTCAAAAAAAAATTAGGACGTGGCAAGAGAATTTCAAAGACGCATCTTGTAAATGTAGCCGTGTATATCAATCGATGACTATAATTTAATTGAAACTAAATAATTTATTCAAAATCAAATAGAAAAAAGGCACATCTTTTCAAATAATCAAAAGAAAAACTAAATGAAACACTTTGATATACTCTATTTAAATTTGATTTTAAAACAAAGAATAGTAAACGGAAGTTGAAAAGTGTTATAAATGATAACTGATCGACAGAAAAACGGAACAATGAATTCCCAATTTGTTCTATACTTTTCTCTTGTTTTATTTGTTTTCTTATCACCATGCGCACGGAATACAAATATTTATAAAATAAATGTCAAGTTTCATGTTTATGCTTATTGGATTTTAAAAAATTTCTGAAACATCATTGAATTGAAAATTTTGGAAACAGGAAAAATGATAAATAAGGTTTGCTTTACTTCGATTGAATTACGGTTAAAAAAGATATGGTTGTTTGAAAATGCGAAAAATGGATATATGAATAATTTGGGAATTTGTTATAGATAAAAATGTAAGTTTAGCAGGATTCGGATTAATTCGAGGACGCTAAGCCGGAAATTTGAAACCTATAATTTCAATCAATAATAGATGAGTAAAAAATTTGATGAAGCATAATTTTCAATTGATTATGAGTTTATGATCACTTAATGATAACAAATTTTCCTTAAATCAGTAAAGGCTTAATTGAAAATTATAAAAATCGGATCAAAATTCAATGGCAAAATAAACATTTCGTTTCGAAAAAAATGAAGCGAAAGTGGTGTTTGTGAAACCAGAAGTGACGAAATTCGACAATCGCTGAGTCATGCGCTGTTCTCAGTGTATATTTCT
Source organism: Caenorhabditis bovis (assembly GCA_902829315.1). Taxonomy (NCBI): domain Eukaryota; kingdom Metazoa; phylum Nematoda; class Chromadorea; order Rhabditida; family Rhabditidae; genus Caenorhabditis; species Caenorhabditis bovis. The sequence continues at coordinate 5,262,594 of CADEPM010000001.1, read as the reverse complement.
CTGTGTTTCGCCCCAGGCGAGACGTGTCTCGTCGCGAGAGACTCCAGAAATGACGAAACATCGTGCCAATCGAGAGAATCGAAACCGGTCGCTTCGTGAATTGTGTTCATATTGTCGAGAGACCCAGTCTAGATCATGGTTATCACCTGAGGGCAATGTGAACGATTTTTGGCAATTGGTGACATCACTTTCCGGAATAAAATTACTGTATATACATTCAAATGGAGTTTTTTTTTTTAATAGATTGACGTTTAATTAGCCGAACTTACTGGTAAAAAACAAATTATAAAATCAACTTTTAAGAACAAATTATTCAAAAAAGTAATTTTGATTCATTGCGAATTTGAATTAAAAACTTTCGACTAAATACAATAACGTAATCTGGAAATAAAATGGGCTTCTTTGTAGTAAAACGGCTCAATATTGAGAAATTTCGTACTAACGAATATTTTACACATCGTAAGAACCTTCATGGATCGAACTAGAATATTTCCATATTTTCTAGCTTATTGAAATAATACAAATTCATGTCAACGTCATTGGAAAGAATGTACACTTTTGGATGTATGTATGAGCGACCGATTTGAGTGCGCATTGGCCGCAATGTGTCGTCGTTGTGAATGCACAACTCGAACGCGCCAAAATGCAAGATTTGAAAGGTATCGTGCGGGAAATTTGTGCGTTTACTGCGATATCATGTTACACTTCGTATCTCCTTAATTTCGTGTTTCTTTTTTATATTTTATAGTTTAATTGCAGAAAATGAACTCCGCTGACGGAATTTTTATCGATCGTGCGGAAGATGCTCGCAAACAAGAAATAACGCAGGAATATTTGAATTTTCTGGATAACCAAGTTTGAATATTCTGATAACGTCTCAAAGTTTATTTTATAATTTAGGCGGACACTAATCATTATAGGCAGAAGATTGTGAAAATGATGATGGATGGAGATAGCCGACTGATTGTGAACTTGGATGAAATCCGAGAAAAGATGCCCCAAAGAGCTGAAGGGTATTTTTAAAAATTTATTGAAATCGATTTTCAAAAAAAAAAAACTAATTTAAGGCTTTTGAAAGATTCAGTTTGCGAATTAAACTGTTTCCAATCCGCTTTAATGGAAGCGATTTCTCGGAGTGATGTCCAAGCAAACGTCAAAACGTAGTGTTGCTTGTAACATATTCTAATTAAGAAACTTCATTTCAGAGGATTTCATATCGGATTCGAAGGAACCTTCGGAGAAAGACACGTTAATGCTCGTTCTCTGAAATCTACTTATCTCGGAAACATGGTATGCTGCGAAGGAATTGTCACAAAGTGTTCGTCAGTTCGTCAAAAACTTCTCACTAGTGTGCATTATTGTCCTGCGACTAACAAAACTCTCGAGAAGAAATTTTCTGATTTTACCATGCTCGATGCTGCATTCACCAATAATTCCTATCCAACTGAGGATGAGAACAAGAATCCGCTGGAAACGGAATTCGGTCACAGTGTTTACAAAGATCATCAAACTTTCACCATCCAGGTAGAAATTGTTTCATTTACAATGTTCTTATACTACCCGATTTTATAGGAACTGCCGGAGTCAGCTCCAGCTGGCCAACTTCCAAGGTCGGTTGATTGTGTAGCAGATTTAGATCTGGCAGATCGCGTGAAACCTGGAGATCGTGTTCGAGTAATCGGTGTTTTCCGAGTTCTTCCAAGCAAACAGCAAGGCGTTTCAACTGGATCATTCCGCTCAATTATCATTACTAATAATATTCAACTTCTTTCTAAAGAAGTTATTCCGAACTTTGAACCGCAAGACGTTAAGGACGTGAGAAAAATTAGCAAATCCAGAAACGTAAGTTTATTTTAAACTCGAAAAAATTGGAAAATCGAGATTGAAGGTTTTCGAGCTTCTTGCCCGATCTTTAGCTCCGTCAATCTGTGGACACGAAGAAACTAAAAAGGCTCTTCTTTGTCTTCTTCTAGGAGGAATGGAGAAGATATTAGATAACGGAAGTCGATTGAGAGGAGACATCAATGTTCTGTTAATTGGTGATCCGTCAGTAGCCAAATCTCAACTTTTGAGGTATTTTCGTTGCGTTGAATTCATTAACTTTCTTTTTATAGATACGTTCTTCGAATGGCTCCTCGCGCCATCACAACCACTGGTCGTGGATCATCGGGTGTCGGTCTAACCGCAGCTGTTACAACCGATCCAGATTCGGGCGAACGACGACTCGAGGCCGGAGCAATGGTTCTCGCAGATCGTGGAGTTGTCTGTATTGATGAATTTGATAAGGTTTTTTTTACAAATTCAGTTATTAATTATATAAATAATATATAGATGTCTGATATTGATAGAACTGCAATTCATGAGGTCATGGAACAGGGAAGAGTAACAATCTCAAAAGCGGGAATTCATGCGAAGCTTAATGCTCGATGTTCAGTACTCGCAGCGGCTAATCCGGTTTATGGAAGGTCAGTAAATAATATAATTAAAATATTTAATTAAATTTTTAGATACAATCCTTTCAAATCTCCCATGGACAACATTGGAATGCAAGATTCGCTATTGTCTCGTTTTGATCTCATCTTTGTTCTTCTCGACGAGCACGATGCTGATAAAGACGCTGATGTGGCGAGCCATGTTCTTAAATTGCACACTTATCGTGCTCCGGGAGAAGCTGACGGAACTGTATTGCCGATGGGAAGCGGTGTTGAAACTGTCAGTACACTAAACGTCGAATCGAAGAAGTCTCGTAACTCGATTTATGAAGAAAATACTTCTTGGGCTGGATTGGACGAATCGTAAGTTTGCTAAAATAAAAAAGAAAATGAAAAATTTAATTCTCTAGCGCCAAAATTTTGACAATTGATTTCATGCGCAAATATATTCATTTGGCGAAGAACGTCCAACCGAAACTAACCGATGAAGCTACTGAATACATTTCCGAAGTTTACGCCGAAATTCGATCATTCGATATTGACAAGACTGATCAAGAAAGAGTAATGTATTCATTCAGTATTAAAATATTAAACCCTATCCGTTTTAGACGATGCCAGTGACTGCTCGCCAGCTCGAAACATTGATCAGAATTTCTACCGCATGTGCGAAAGCGAGATTCTCGAAGTATGTCGAGCGCGAAGATGCTGAAAAAGCTTATCATCTTCTCCATTACGCTTGCTTCAAAGAGAAGCCGAAAGCAAGAATGGAGTATGAAAAAAAGAAGAGAGGCGGTGAAACATACAAGAGCGATGATGAGGAAAGTGAGAAGGAGGAGGAAACAATGGAAGATCCAGATGATGAATCCGTTCCAACTGCTCCAACTCCCCGTCGTGGTGTTCGTAGACGTGCAGCAGAACTCGATGATGACAACGACAGTCAGGAGACAAATGACACTGTTTCTCAGACAACTGCGCCAATGGCGAAACGCCAGAAGACCGGTCCTGCCGCGATTGGAGTCGATCGGTATAAGGAACTCCGCAAATACGTTCGTAAAGCATTCGATGATGCCGGCGTTGCAGACGAGATGGTTGAATTGGAAACAATCACGAGAAGTAGGTGATTTGCAGAATATCATAATTTAATTTTATATTTAAAGGTGTTCAATCTCAAGCTGGAAATAATCGATTCAGTGAAGATGAGCTCAGAGCTGGATTTGAGCAACTTGAAAATGATAATGCTTCAATGATTGCTGATGGTAAAATTACACTAATTTAATTGTTTTATTTTCGTATTTCTATATATTCTGATCTCTATTACTCACCCATCCCAGTACTTTTTTTTTACAATTGAGGTGGTATTCTAAATAAATTCGACTCACGATTTTATTTCCAATACAATAAATATTCAGGCGCACAAACACCGATAGAAGAGAAAAGAATGAAGAAAAATAATAAGTGTGGAGTGGGGGATGGGATTACAAATACAATTCTTCGGGGGCTCCTTCCTTCTTACGATAAAGAACATTTTCCTTCGATTTTTGGAAATCTTCCATAGTTACGCGCATGCGGCGTTCACGAAGAGCCAATAATCCAGCTTCGGTACACATCGCTTTGATGTCAGCTCCGCTCAATTCGTCTTTAGCCGTAATGAATTCCTCGAGATTGACGTCGTCGCCAAGAGTCATTCGAGATGTGTGAATCTGCAAATTTCGTTGGATATATCTACGATTTACAAATTATTTCGGAACCTGGAAGATTCTGCGTTTTGTCTTTTCATCAGGGAGTGGGAACTCGATCTTACGATCAATTCTACCAGGACGAATCAATGCAGGATCGAGAGATTCGATACGGTTAGTCGCCATTAGAACCTTGACGTCTCCGCGCGAGTCAAATCCGTCTAACTGATTGAGAAGCTCAAGCATAGTTCTTTGGATCTCACGTTCTCCACCCGAATTCGAGTCATAACGTTTCGTACCGACAGCGTCAATTTCATCGATGAAAACAATTGACTGTAAAATTCTAATTACGATAAAATCATCTAATTGACTTTATACCGGAGCATTTTCCTCTGCAACTCTGAACAGTTCACGAACCATTTTTGGACCGTCTCCGAGGTATTTTTGAATAAGCTCTGATCCAACAATTCGAAGGAAAGTAGCCGATGTTTGATTAGCTACAGCTTTCGCCAAAAGCGTCTTTCCAGTACCCGGACAACCATAGAGAATAACACCTTTTGGTGGCTTGATTCCCATTTCTTCATAGTATTCTGGGTGAGTAAGTGGAAGCTCGACAGCTTCTTTGATCTCTTGAATTTGTTGATCAAGGCCTCCGACGTCGGCATATGTTTCTTGTGGCGCCTTTTCCAGTTTCATGACGGAAACCATTGGATCAGTATCATCGCTGAGAATACCAATAACAGCGTGATTCTTATGGTTGAGAAGAACTGAGCATCCGGGCTCGAGTTGCTCTTTGTCAACGAATGAGAGAATGTTGACATAATGTTCGCTTCCGACGTTCTTAAATTATTTTCCCGATAATAAAGAAAACTTAGACATATTGCTTACAGTTGAAACAATGGCGTGATGGTCATCAATGATTTCCTCAATTGAGCCCACAGCCATAGGGGTTCCGCGAATTTCATCAACTTTGGTGCGTTCCTCCTCTTGACGTTCATCCTGTGGCTTAAGTCTTTCTTGATTTTGGATAAACTCTTGCTCCATTAGCAAATAATCCTTGATTCTCTCATTTTTCAACAATTTCAGCCGGCATCTCGCATGGGGGGTTACAGTCGGCAGCTTGCTAGCGGCGTCTGGTCCCTTAGACCCCTTCTTCCTTTTTCCAATTCTAGTTGGAATTGGTGGCTCATATTTCTAAATAATACTTATTTTGGGGCATGGTAAAATGAGGAAAACTAACTCGAACCCTTTTTTTCTCTTTATCACCGTCTCCGCTTCCTTTATCGTTTTGTTTCCCACCAAAACCAGACTGTTGTTGTCCCATTCTGGAAAATAATTGCTCCTGAAACTATAATGTGGTTGTTTTCGAATAGTATATAATATTTCACGTAATTTTCGTTGACATTCGATGTAAAACGAAAATAAAAGAAAAATTGGAATGAGATTAAAGAAATTGCTTCTTTTGAATGATGATGACAAATAATGTTAGAAATGCGCTCCAACGAGAATATCTCCAATGCATGTCCAGGCGGAGTTTCGTTGCATTTTCATTCATTATTTCCACATGGTCAAAATCGTGTTCAAATTTGTTGAATTGTTGTTTTCTGGTGTATTTATGGACCTCTCAGCAAATCGTTCTGTAGTAACGGTGGAACGTTGGTGAATCGCCGAACAAACGGTGTTTTAGAGTGTGTGTTTTTAGATACAGAAAAATTTGCTTTCAACGCCGTTTCTACGGCACGATTTGCTGAGCTATTCGTGAAATTAATATTTTACAAAGTTGTTAAAAATTACATTAAATGTGCATTATTTTTTAAGAAAGCTGTCTTGGAAAAATGTGTAATTCTTACATTTTTTTATTGCATGAATAGTTCCATTAAATTAGTTTTCTTCTTTAGATTGCATTTTAATTATTTTATTGAGAAATAATTTTTAGTTTTTTTTTAATGAGCAAAACATTTCGTAAAAATTTTAATTCTCTTAGTATTTTTTGTTGTACATTCTACGTTATTTTTCAGCCGATATTTATATAACTAAATAAGGATTATCTGTAGACAAGATGATGCAATATATGCTTCTCTTCAGTAGGCAGGGAAAATTGCGCCTCCAAAAGTGGTACACTGCTTTTCCAGATAAGGTGAATATACCATTTTCTTAATAATTGATCATTGTTTTTTTTAGCAAAAGAAGAAGATATGCCGAGAGCTTATAACGCAAATTCTTGCCAGAAAGCCAAAAATGTGCGCTTTCCTAGAATATAAAGATTTGAAAATTGTATACAAAAGGTTTTCGATTTTAACCGTATGCAACAAATGATCAGTTTTTAGATATGCTTCCTTATACTTCTGCTGTGCTATCGAACAATCCGACAACGAGCTGATTTGTCTAGAAATCATTCACAGATATGTCGAACTTCTGGATAAATACTTCGGAAGTGTTTGCGAACTTGACATTATTTTCAATTTCGAAAAAGCCTACTTTATTCTTGATGAATTCTTGCTTGCTGGAGAAATTCAGGTTTATTAAAGTAAAATATCGTATCAGAAAATAAAAAGGTATTTTAGGAAACGAGCAAGAAACAAGTTTTGAAGGCGATCGCTGCTCAAGATCTCATTCAAGAAGAAGAAACACCACAAGGGTTCTTCGAAGATCATGGACTCGGATAATTTATTTGCACGCTTTCTTGTGGTATGAAGCTTATATTTATTGCAAAAATTATCGAAATTATTTATGTCACCTTTAATAATTGGTTGTGATTTTCATGTAAAATAAGAAACATTCTAATAAATATAAGTCGATAATGTAAAATATATTCCTCAAAAATTTCGATATGAATAATTGCGCACGAAGATGCACCTGGGAACTATTGCTTGAACATTCCCTGATAATTTCTTTTTCACTAATAATGGACTTGTTATACACATGTAATTGTAACTAAAGAAATTATCCGCGAATACTTTAGAATTCTGAAAACGAATAAATAGTTATTCGAATAAGATAAGCTGAACTTGGCTTCCATAAAGTAAAAGAATGGGCCCTTTCTGTCGACTTTGGTTGAAAATAGCTGGATACTGAAATAAAAATGTAATGTTTTCGTTGTAATATATTTCTCCTATACGTTTATCTAAAGCGACCCTTCGCAATGGTTTACTCACCACCAGAAGGAAAGCTGTGCTCATTCCGCCATGTTGAGTTCCGAGTAGTACCAGTAAGTATGAAACATCTAAACAAAATAATTTCTGAATCCTATTTAAACTGAAGTATTCGTTACATGTCCATTCCGGTTCAATAAATTCGATGAAATGTGCGACAATATATCCCATAACCGGAATGAATATAAAGAATAGATGAACACATGATTGAAGAAGGAGGTTGACCATAAAGACAATTTGTAAATTCACTGTCTTCTTTGAATATATTGATTGTGATTTTCGAAGTTCCAAGAATGAAGCAACAACGCAGAATAGAACGATTCCACCACCAAAAATTAAGAAAAACACTGATAGAGCAAATACTGAAATGCATGAGAAGCAGTCGAAGTCGAGGAAGAATATGCAGTTGTCACAGAATGCTTGTATCGGCATTGGTCCGCGTGTCAGACTGATCTTCAACTTTGTTTCGAAGCTGATCATATCCTCTCGACAATAGAGCAAATTTGTTAATACAATTATTGCCCCGAAGTGTATTGCATGCTTACATCTTCGAACATTTCGAGGAACTTTGCTGTTCGGGTTTAATATAACCGATTTCAAACGATATTCGAATAGAGTTAATATTATCAATCCGCTATCTAAACTAAATATTATTAGCAATGGGCCTATTTATCTTTTTTCATTTATCAGCGATTTATTTTCTGCACGCGTGAATATTTGAACGGCTCTTGCCCTGAGAATCGTAATAACGCTAATTTTTATTATTGTCGCCGATTATGGAAAATCGGCAATAACTTTATTCGTGTTCGAAAAAATTATCCTTATGATCAGCTCGTAAATCTACAATTGTAAATCTACACTCGAGACCACATTGTTTTTTTTTTGCCATATATAACAAGCCAATTTCCCGTAGTCGCGCAATTTCGACAATATTTTTTTGTTTTTCGAAATTCATTTGTTCGCGTTTTTTTATGATTTCAGACCGGTTTTCATTATACTTTTTCATGCTTCTTTGAAAATATCAATTTTACATTCAAAAAGATCATTTTATAGAGTGAAGTCAGCCAGTTATTTTTCACTATTTTTGAAGTGAGATTCAGCCAAATTCATCACTTTAATTGTTTCTGTTTGAATAAGAAAATTCGAAAAAAGTGTCAAATTTAAGAACATGTCTTAAATGTAATTTTAATTGCAAAAAATGCATGAATAAATAATATGTAAAAAATTGTCGTTTTTTATTATTATTTCAAACTTACAAATCATATTGACGTAAAATGTAAAAAACATTGCAAACGGATATTCATAAGCGAATCCTGTTGAGCAAGTCGCGACCCACGGTAAAATGACGTGCGGGTGCCAAAGAAATGACAAATAAGTATCAAACACTATATTTCTGAAGTGGTTTCAATCGTTTCAGAGGTCATTTGGCTCAAGGTTGTCCAGATGAATACCAGGCTCTGAGCTCTGCACCCCAAATAAGGCTAGACTCCGCGTTCTGTTTTTAAAGATTGAGGGAAATATTATTTTAAACATCTGCGGGCATTTTCCAGGATACAACCGCCTTTTGCTGTTATTAGAGGTGGCGGCAATTTAAATAAAGGCCTAACGATGATCCAGGCTTCATGGGCCGGGATTCTGTTTTTTTACAACCTTGGCTAGCTTACCCAAAAACATGTAAAAGGAGTAATTTTCTAAATGTGTGGAAAGCAGCGGGACATTTGTAGATTAATATATAGAATGTTGATAGATAAATCGGAGAAAACATTATATAACAGATTAGTGTAACTATTTTCAGAATCCGCTCGTCTTTAAAGGTGCAATCCATTCTGAAATACACAAAAAATATTAGATGTCCGGTTTGTATATGCAGATCTACAAGCAGGTGTCTTCGGCTATGTTCATGCATGGATTCACAGTTTATTTCAAATTCATGAGTTCATTTCATTATATTTAAAAACCAAATCAGTGAAAATTCAAAAATTCTAGAACATTTTTAGTGGAATACATATTTAATCGGCGTCAGCCGTCTGATCCGTGGGATAGATTTACGGGAGATGTAGCCTCGCGCAGAATAACTGGATATTTCGCATTAAATGACTGATTTCAATAATTTTTTATTTTCAATAATGGACCTATTCATGCAATGAAAAAATTGATTTTCAATACAAAATGTGTTAATTTGGATACCCTACTCGGGATATTACCTGCAAAGCAAACCGAAAAAAAAAATCACAAAAAATCATCATTTAAATGTTTCCCAAGAATACGTCCACATTGCTGAGAGAGTTAAAAATTTAAAAATAAAATTAATCGTAAAAATATTAACTGTAGGGATTGTCAATATAAGCCGGAAAAATTCTATGACACATAATTTTTGTGTGATTTTATAAACACAAGAAATTGTAAGCTAATTAAGAAAAAGCGCTATAAATAGTAGTGTTTCTCTCTGGAGAACGCCGAAACGTGAAAAAATATGAACATTCGCACGTGGTAAGACCGTAATTAAAGGCGCGTGCCCCGTAAATCTACCCGCAGCCGCCAGACACCGAGTATATAAATAATCAATTTGATCGAGACAAATTCCTACAATATAACTTCGAAACGATTGTTACAAGAGTTAGAATTTACACAGAGCTCCTTGATATAAAAAAAAACGAATCTGACGACGCATAGACGATGATATTAGATAGAAACTCTAATTAAGAAGCGCGACAAAAATATGCGATTCTAATTAACATTATGAAGCCTACTCGGCAAAATCGCCAAGTTTCTTTATCTACAACTACTGAGCATTGATATGGAGAAAGTGGAAAAAGAAAGAGCGAATCGTTTCATGAAAAAAAAAAACAAAATGAAGGCCGCACTAAAACTGTGAAAATACAAACGAATTTAAACGAGTAAAACGTTATTAGATACCTCTTAATAAAATACGTTTAAGTTGTTTTTTTTTTTTTTTGAAAAAATCGCAGTTCGATTTTTGTGATTTTATAATTAATTGACCCGACTAGAAATTATATGAGGCACAAGGATTACTACTGAGATCTATTTCAAATATATACAGTGTTTCTTTTTTAGATTTTACTTTTAACACTTTTTTGGTAAACCTTTCTTTGAATCTTTATGAAGCATTTCAATCGTAAAACTGAACTTCTAGGTTCTGTTTTAGTCTACCGCAAAACTCGCCTTCCGCTTTTAAAACATCCTCGGACAATTCAAGCGAACAAAAGCCAGTCGCCGAAGTGTAAAAATGCAAATCAAATGGAAGACCACACCGAACACCAAGCAATCAGTGCATATCATCTGTGTAACGTGACAGGTCCGGCTCATGTCGATCACATTACTACGAATGAGCAACATCGGCTACTCAACACGAAGCATTGTTGATTTCCGCGTGAACAAGTTTAGATGTTGCTTCTTCGTTTTTGCCAATCGTTTTGTGTTTCCGCTATCCACTTTACGGAGTGTCCGCGCGCTTTGTTTCGAGAGCCGCCTACAAATAAGTGCGCCTCCTGTTGTTGTTTTTTTATTACATATTTTTATGTGTGTTTTCAACCAAATATTTACTTACACACCAAAAAAGTGAATGCCTGTCTATAGCCCAAAACATTCTGTTAGTCTCGCGTTATTTACATTTTTGTCTAATTTTTAATCTTGAAAGAAATATATAACCCACCAAAAACATTTTGAAATAATGAACTTGTGTGAGATGGAAAAGCTTGATGCCCAAATATGAATTAATGAATATTATTTTAATAGACATATTTTTTGAACTGAAAACGCTCAATCCATAACCTTATATTCAATTCAATAACTGATGTACACACGTATACATATTTATTTAATTTTTTAATAGGAAAATCAGAAAAATTTTTTAAATATATAAGATTTCAATACAGCAAAAAGGAAAAATGAAGAAAAATAACTATTTATTTTCCTATTTTTCTTTTGTATTGAAACTTTACTTTTTTACTTTTTTCCTGCGTTTGTTTTTAAAATTTTCAATTTTCACAGTTTAGAGGAATAAGTCCATTACGTTTTATACGTTTTAGTAGGCTAGCATGATTTCATGGCGCCAGTGGAATAATTGACGTACAAAAGTTGCAATTATTCTACTTCATGGAATCCTCTTACAATACACATCTTCTTGCCAACTGCATTTTTATTTCGATTTCTAATAATCCGAGAAAAAAGTTGATAGCGTTTTCATTTTTCGTCAACTTTTGCCTTTTTTTGTTTTGACTCTTGCTTACCTCAATCCTACCAGAAACAATAATATGGCCCTGTAATTATGTGTAGACGCATAGTTTGAGTTGAGCGGCTTTGACGTATAATTACGGCTACCAGCGCAAGTTATGACACTGTTGTCGACCTCGACGTTTGTGTGTGTGTTTTTCGCGCAATCGCTGCGGGAGACATTCTGAATCTCGAATTTTATTCGTGAAAATTGTTGCAAATTCACATGTTTAGTTTCTTTAATCGTCATATTCAAATAATAACACAAAATAATTTTTTTTAGAAAACAATTAATTTTCATGTCGAGAAGCAACGATAATCCCGAAATCATAATTTATCTCGTTTCGAAATTGATTGTCATTTTATCACATCGGTTTTCTCGTTTTACACTCACTTTGCCCTTACATTAATTATTAGACAAAAGTAAACAGAAGGGTGTGTAATGAAATGATGCGCAAAGTATGCATAATTGAATGCAATTCTCGATTATGCAATGCTGTTTCATCGACTGAAACACCCATTTGTTTGTTTACCTTTTTGTTTTTGTTTTGCGCAATTCCTCATAATACGAATTGTGTTTACTTAACACAAACTAAGAAAAAGAAGTCAATTTTCGGGATTATGCCAAATTCATACCTTGTTCTTTGTTAATTCTTACATTTTCGCAGTGTTTTCTCAATCGTAGATTCTTATCGGAGCCATCAAAAATATTTGTCATTATTTTGACACAACCACAGTCACACGAACGATTTCGATTTTTTCCAAGATAATACCGTAATCGTGGGTAATATGGCTAATCGAGGTGACAATACTCGTTGTTTCTTTCAATACGAATATGCGGCATGTCAATCAAAACTATTCAATTCGATTCATCCAATCCAACTTTTATTAGTATTATATAATAAAAGTAATAATTGGGTTCTACGATTTGCTGATCGTCCGGACTTTATCTACTTTCGATTCAAAACCCTTCTGCTTTTGTCTCAGCTGCTGTTGCATAGTGGTCAAACAGACCCATTTGTCACGGCACCTCGTAAATCATAAGCTCGTCTTCGTCACCCCCAGCTCCCAAAATTTGAGATATGGTGTAAATCGATGGGCCGATGATTCATTTCAATTCTCTCGTTTGCTCATCAATTTCAAACCGAACTGTTTTCCTTTTTTTCCTTTTTTCTTACTCTTTCAAATTTCACAATAATATATCTCAACATTTGTTTCTCATCACTGAACATTTTTTCTTGAGATATCAAAACCGTTTTTTTTGGCTCATTTCGTAACCCAAATTCGAAAAATAAGTATTATTCTAAGGCGTAAAACTCATGAATATTTTATAGTTTCTCATGAAATTTGGCTTTGATGAAGTCACGCGATTCGCAAAAAAAAAATGATTTGATGGTAATAATTTTAGAATTTCTCAAGTATTTTACAGCAATTGCTATATTACACATTATTTTTTTTTTGTTCGATTTTAGACCGTTCAAAAACATATCAACAATGTCCCTTTGTTTGATTCGATTCCTTTTCACCAATTCGAATCGTCTTGTGATACAAAATACATTCGAATAAGTACAATACGTGAGGTAGTTTAGCGTCTAAGCCGTCAATTATGCGCTTCTTCCGGCCGCCAACCATTAACTCGTCTTGTGTGTCCCATTTTTCGCACGAAAAGTAGTATTTTACCTAACGCTGTTTGAACGGAACACGGCGATTTGAGGAGATGAGCCGCCGCGCAAAGCCCCCAATTTGATTTATATATATCCCAATGAAAGGTGCCGACCGGACAAATTTCGACAATTTCTTGTTGTCAATACTGAAAATAGAGAGATTTCTCACAATTAGCTCTAAATAGATGAAAACTCGACGGTCCTGTCTAATAACCAAATTGTTTTTGGAAATTTTGAATTATAATGACATTCTCAAATACGAATTATATCATAACTTGCTATATACACATCATTGTTTCACTAGTCCCAATTCGCACGAGTTAATTTCACCCGTAAAAATTTGAATCTAAAAATCTACAAATCGCGTATCACACTTTCACAATATCAATTATTAAATTGTTGACAACTCGAAAATGAGGCCATGTCAAAACTCGTGTATTCAACGTATGTGATGGCCATTTTATTATATGTACATAGATATGTATGCAAGATGATTTTTGCATGTTCTTTTTTCACTTGTCGTCATCCTTCAAGGTTAAACTCGTCGATCGGTTCCTCCACAATACATATTTTTTTTAGTGATGGGGGGGAAGGTATGGTGTTGCGGCGCGCTCTTTTTTGTAGGCCCGACCCTGTGCCGTATCGGCTTCTTTTTATTCCACCGACATCGCCCTCATCGACATTTTTTCTTTTGTGTTCGTCTCCCCTCAGCCGCTAATTGATTTTTTCTGTTTCGTTTTGATTTGTTCAAAGCAAACTTTTTGTTGCAGTATTCATTTTTTTTTTCTCGATGGGACCATATGGTTTTTGTTGGGTGCGCTCACTCATCAATTTTGTTGAATAATTTATTTGAGATCCTAAGCGCTGGGTTTATGAGAATTCGTTTGTTGGGAATCGTCCAAAATATGTGCTTAAAGAAATTACTTCAAGAAATCCACTTTCGTAACGAAATTTGCTGGTATAGTCTGTTCCTTAGAAAAGCTCGCTTCTAGAATCGGTCGCTGTGAGACTCAGCCAAAAAGCTGCGTTCATCTTTAATAACCGTATTCAATATTTTCAAATTTTACCAACTTCTCAATTTGTCTTAAAACTGCTGATTCCGGGATTCGTACGTCCAACTTTCAATGTTTTTAATTCGAATATTTGAACATTATTTTCACGAATTCCTCGTTTATCTTAACTTCGCGATCCAGTTGAATTTACTCACAATTTTCATGAAATTTTTTGTTAATCGAATATCATAACTTAAATAATTGAAAATCGGAAAGAAAAAAAGAATTCAGTGGTTTTTTAAGAAATTTGATTAGTTTTTTTAATTTCGAAAATATTTTTGGAGATCCATGGGCATGTGAATTTCTTTCGATTTTAAATGTTGTATATATACTGTAGCAAAATTATCTGTGAACATAGTCACGTAAATTCACGGCATTTTATATTCTATTTCCAACACGCCAATCTCGGGCAAAACAGTGTTTTTTGCTTTCGGATAAACTGCAAATTTTCGGAGAAACAGTGACGAAAAAATAGAACAAATTTGTTGTTTTCCTCATAAAGCGTGTTTTGCCCGATATTTTATTTTTGCTAAATTTTTAAATAAAAAATGGCTAATGCTTCACAACGTTATTCGATATTTTATTAAAACAATATGTTTCTGGGCACCGAAAACATTCGAACGCAAATGTGTCAGAAAACGTTAATTTTGATGTGATATGTGACGGCAATCGTAATATTTTGTATGGCATGTTCGCAATTAGTCCGAATTTTGTACCTAGCATTACGATTTTTAAATTCATTTTAAATATAACAAATGCAACTTGGTATCTGAAATATGTATATTTTTCGCAATATTTTTTAAGTGAAATAAGTAACTCACTTTATTCATTTATTCAATAAAATATACATGTTTTATATATTTATCGTTAAATCTTTTATTTAAACCGGCTTCTCATTTCTCGACTTTGTCGGTCGCTACGAGGTGCATCTTTAAGCACAAAAGTAAACGCATTTCCGGAAAGATTAACATCGTTGACGTGTGAAGTTGCGAAATGCATCCCGATACATTTTCCAACTTGTTTGCCGTATCATCTTCCAAACATATTATTTTTTGCGCGGTTACAGAATACAATGTCATCAATCGAGTCTTCAAGTATCTCGACTGTTCATTATGCGAAACCAGTTGTCCACGCCAAACTTGGCGCTTCTAGTTCGTCGCCACGTTCTTCTTCGAATCCATCAACACGTTAGTTTTTTTGTTTGTTCACTTAAATATAGGTAATTAAAATTTTTAATTGATTGAAATGATATCGTTTTACAAATCCTATTCGATAATTTTAAACGTCCTATCTTGAGTGTTACTAACCTGTGGAACCTTCATTTTCGCATAATTGCCCGTTTAAACTTAGCGGGGTATAATAAATACAATTATAATATATTAATTCTCGAGACCCGTATAAGTTCGCATCTAAATCGAATAAAGGAATCTCAAGTGGTTCAATAATCTTCGTTTTCACCTGTTCATGAACCAACCAAATTTACGTTTCAGCGAATTCTGTCCGTTCTCCGAATATTCGTTATCCGACTGTTGTCGTAAAAGAAACTGGAAATACATCACCATCTTACGCAGTTCCAGTTCCAAAAAAATTTGTAAGAAGTGTGTTTAAGATTTCAAATAACCTCAGAGTTTAGGGAATGTCGCAGCAATACTCTACTTCACATCTCCAATATGAGCACATTCGGCATAGATGTAAAATGCTGGATGAAGAGAATCAAAAGTTGATGAAGATGCAGTCTGATGTGGTGAACGATGCTAATCGTAGAGTTCAGGTAAGCGCTTCAATATTTGGGTGTTTTTTTCATATTTGGGAGTCGCGCGCGAAAAACAAACAATTTTTGATGGGCTTTGATTGATTAGTTATTATCTTTTCGATTGCTTTCTCATGTGCTCCTGGATTGGCCGCGCGCTTTTCCCAAGTAATAAGGTGCCGATTTGCGGCACTTTTCACGTTCATCAGATATCACTTTTCAGATGCATGTAAATGAAATCAGAATGCTCAAAGATGAGAATAAAAAGATGCAGTTAAGTAATAAGGTTGGTTTTTATCATATCTGGAAGAGATATTAAAATATAAACTGGGCGCGATTAATTTACAAAAAAATCAGGCTCGTTGTTTCGAAGCCGAGTTTCAAATAAAAACAGGAATACTTTTGAGTTTTCTGACTCTTTGTATTCTGTAAAGTTCAAGCCATAAATCACACAATGGCGGTAGTTGCGCACTCACGCCAATAAATTACTGAATTACGATTAAAATGCGAATTTTAAGGAACTTCGCGACTTGTGTTGTTTCCTTGATGATGATCGTCAGAAAACACGTCGACTCGCCCGAGAATGGCAAAAGTTCGGCCGTTATACTAGCAATTTGATGAAACAGGAGATACAGTCATATCATCAGAAGCTGTCAAATCTTGAAGAAAAGCTGACATCCAAAGAGCGCGAAGTCGACGAACTGAGGCAACTGTGCATGTACCTCGATGAGCAGCGCCAATGTCTCATGGGAAGTGTGAATCCAAACAATCATAGTATCCGAAGTGATGACGAAAGCGAAGATCTCGGTAAGATATACAGAATTAAAAGACCATCCTAAACATTATTTATGCGCAATAAAATAGAAAACGGGCTTCTGAACTAGTTTCGTACTAAAAATTTATGGCTGGGTTTATCAGTGGCTAAACATAAAAATGTAATGAAGAAAACAAAAGACCCGTTTAAATGATATCGAACATTCGCATAAGTCTAAAAATTGAATAAATTAATAATACATGACATAATATGTTGTTAATATTTTAATTAAAGGTTGCGGAAGTAGTGAGCAAAGCGGAGGTTCGAACGATGACAAGGAATACTGTTTCAATCAACATAAGGTTTTAGTAATTGTTGGCCCATGATTTTATGATTAATTCTTTTCTAGGAATCAACACTTCGTCGTATAACGGAACAGATGGCCACTTCGATGGATTCGACAATTTGCGATGAGGAACGTCGCGAAGCTTCGAAACGCGAGAGATCTCGCTTGCTCGGATACATTCAATCATTGGAAAATCGAATTAAGCATTTGGAAATGTCGCAGAATCATGAAAGTTTTTGGAACTCTAGTTCAAATATGGGATCAGATTGTGACGAGAAAACGATTATTGAAAGAAGTTGGGATGTTGAAAATACTGAGCCAAAAAACAACGGAGCTACTACTGAAAAGAGTATGAATATGATGATGTCAATGACATCTTCTGGATGCACTACTTATGCAAGCTCGGGGACCGACGCTGATAGCGTATTCGTAATGGGAGACGAAATTGGTATTACCAAAATTATTTGAAAATTGATAAAAGAATGATTTTCTAGACATTGGTAATCTCGAAGTTCGTACTTTATCACGTATTGACGAAGAAGCTGAAAAAATGGCGCAGTCGACGATTGAAGAGAGTGCACGAATGCCGCCCAAAATTGCACCGCCTGTCTGCTCGAGCTTGGTAATTTGAAAATATGTTTATCAATACGTTTATCTTTCAAATCTAAGCTTTCTGTGGCAAATTTCGATGAACCGCCAACATCGATTGCATTGATGAGATCGGCATCAGAGTCGTGTCACACTTCACAGACAACAGTTTTGAACGTGAAAGGTAGAAAGAATTTAAGAAAGCTATTGGAATCTGAATCAATAATCAATTTCAAATTTAAATTTTTTAGGGGGCCCGCGCTGCATTTCAATCGAAAAGTCGAATCCAATAACCTGTGAAAACACTAATGAATAATGTATAAATTAACTAATTATGTAATTATAATAACTAGCTATTAACATCACAACTAGTCTCATGGTCACATAATTCTTCTTTGATGATTTTGTCCCATTAAATAAATCCAACACTTTATGTACAATAATAGAATGTCTAGCGAAATATACACTACGCGGTGAACCTGTTTGGGCATTTAATGCTATTTTAGAAAAAAGCTTCCTTTTCTCGAAACAAATTTTAATATAATTAAGAAAGGAATGAAGAGCAGAGGTCTTGCGAATAAGCCCAAAGTCGCTCTTGAAGACGTTCATCGGTAGCATCGGAACCGCTTCTAAATAATATCGCTAATATCATCTCTGCCCACCTGATTAATAATACCTGAGCTGTTTTCCACTAGGATCTAAGTATTTTCCTGACACTTTTTCAAGAATCGGACCTTCTATTAGTTGCGCTAAGTTTCCAGCTTGACGACATATCGAAAGGGTTGACATGGATGATGAGAGGGCAGAGGTGGTTCTCCTAAAAAAAAATTGAGATGCATATTGGAAAATTGAGCATCTCGGCAATCTGTCCGATCGAAGCCTAAAAGGTTTCTGAGTAAAACGTACAATTTTCCATTATTATTCGGCTCCTTCTCTTTTCCCAGTTCAATTACGTTTACATTGATTGTTTTGTGTGCAATATTCATTCTAAAAAAAACCGATAATCGTTTTGAATTGATCTATTCAATTCTTCAACCTCCTGTGCAGTGCAAATGCCATCAAATGACACATGAGTTTCGATCTCGAATATTGCAAATATTTCTCATAGTCTTTTTCAGCCATAATATCAGACCAGTCGAGCGAAGGCCTCAAAATGTTTTTTTTTTTATGTTTTCAAGAAGTTTTGTTTATAGTTTTTTTTTTCAATCTTGGCGGAAAAAATAAACGCTGTCGGGATTAACAAAATTGCTCTCTTTATTGCAGAAAATTGGTGTTTCTTGAGCATTGAACAATTTGTTGAAAAAATAATTGGCATGCGCCGCATTTCTCCGGTTCACGTTGTGCAAAAATCTCGAACTGGCCTGAGCCGATTTTGCCGAAAAAAAAGAGCAAAGTACGGACCTCTTGTTAGAATTGCCACTAACGCTAATTTAACAAAAGAACACGATTGTGGCTTGATCCGGTAAATGTCCGCAGATGTTTAAAATGAAATATCTCTTGCATGGTTTAAAAATTAGGGTCCCCCTATCGACCGTTTGAGCTAATGTTCTAGGTTAGGCTAGGCCAGGCCGAACCACCCCTCCTGTTAACACCTCTGAAATCAGCTGACAAGGACGGCTCACGCCATAAGAAAAATATAAACGTCGTAATAAAAAAGTTGTTTGCACAACTAAAAAAATATAATTTCACTTGTGAACCTATTCTGCGAAAATTTGCCGATGTAATAATCATTTAAAAGAACTGATTGTGAGGAATCAGTTCTTTTAAATTCTTCTTGGTGCGAATTCGATTTAAATTTATATAATTCCTTGGCATCTTAAATTTTTCGTTTTATCCCAACTTCTTGTTTTTGCTCGTTGCCCATTTCGTTTCCTTTTTCTTTTTTATTTTCCATTTTTTGGACGTCCAATTTGCGTTTGCGCTTCAAAATTCAGGCGATATTTCCCCAGAGCATTCGAGTGTTATGCTGTGGTTGCATTTATTGTGTTGCTCGCTCAATCTTTCAACCCGCTTTTTTTGGGCATTGCGTGCGTTTGAGCCACGAACGCATTGTGTGTGTGCATCGGCACATGACGACTGACCATGTATGAAGAACACTGCCCACGATGATCACGTTTGACTGACTCCGAGACAGTAGTGGAATGAGCAAACTGCACAATAGAAAGTGGCTCAGATAATTAATCTGAAATTGAGAAAAATTCAACTCATCGCCGTTGTGCACCAAGAATTCGAAAGAAAAAAATTTGGCAACTAGAAATCAACATTCTATAGACAATCAGAATAAACTTCGAAAATTCGTTCTAATGGGTTTCACTCTTTTAGTAAAAAAAATTCTGCGGTTCAATTCAACAGATTTTACATATCTTTTTAAAATTTTTTAAAGGTTAAGTTTGTGACTACAAATAATAATAGAAGATTATCCAAAATTACCTGAAAGGTAGCTTCAAATCCATCTTTGGTTTCTAATCTTCTCGAATTTAGCACTCCTGTATTGCACAAAAGAACATTAAGTCGTGGAAATCGTCGTTTAACTTCATCCGCCATTGCAGAAACCTTCAACAAGTTAAGCTTCCAGTTAATTAGTTCTCATTAACATGTTATTTTCTTCATTTTCGGCAAATGGTAATTCAATTTTGTTTTTTTTTCTCAGAATTGGGAGGCGGAAAATATTGGCATTGAATAATAAAGGAATGAATTAAAGAGAAAATCTATTTGCGAAACATGCGTCTATTTATAAATGCAGCCATAGTCTGCTTCTTTTTTTTTTTGAAAAAAAAACAAGGTAACAAAAATCAGTCGCCACGGACTTGGCTCATTTTCCGCGGAGGAACTTACGAAATTTCAAAATATTGACGCCGTAAAATGATTGATAAGTGGCGGGAAATTCAATTTCGCAAAATAAGGACAGATCTAAGCAATTGTATTGTATTTACTCATGCGATAATTATTAAATGCGCGTAAGTTAAAATGCAAAGTACGTAGACATGCACAGTACCCGTTTTTTGTGTATACAGGCCATAATTTTGTACGATTTCGTCTATAACAATTAAATGAGCACACAGTTCTCAAATTTTTCTGTTAGTCGTTTTTTTTGGAAACAGCTAACAAATGTATTTGGACATACCTCTTTGAGGGAACAAAAATTGGCAGAAACATAATCGACATTGCTCGAATCGCCGTTCTCTTTATGAATCGTCTCTTTTGTCAACTGAAAATCAAATATTAATTTTGTAGAAATCTTCAATCCAGTGTTTTATGACCAACTAACGTTTTTGAATATCATTTCAAAAAGTGAGGAAAAAAGGGAATTCGGGTTCTCAATTTTCAAATAAATAATACATTGAGTTTGAAACTATCGAATAGCCAACAATTTTTGCTTACAATGCATTTTTGCTCAGTTCTTCCATGAATTATCACAAAGTTATCTGGATGTGCGGCAAGATCCAAAGCGGTTTGTCGTCCGATTCCATCGGTAGCGCCGGTGATAAGAATCGTCCTCTTATATTCCCTGCTCATTTGTCGTCTACAAAATTAATTAAAGAATGTG
This sequence comes from Caenorhabditis bovis, assembly GCA_902829315.1. Taxonomy (NCBI): domain Eukaryota; kingdom Metazoa; phylum Nematoda; class Chromadorea; order Rhabditida; family Rhabditidae; genus Caenorhabditis; species Caenorhabditis bovis. Next base: position 5,241,400 of record CADEPM010000001.1, on the reverse strand, counting down.
GTGCGAATGAAAAAAACGATAGCAACAACAACGAAGAAAAAATGCAAAGGGAGTGAGTGAGAAATACGCATTGATGGGTCAAAACAACAAAGACACAACCACATTTTGTGTGCATTTCGAAATGTGTGGCTTCTTCTCGTTTCTGCTCGCCGACCACAATGTTCCGCCCATTTCCGCCTGGAGCTGCCGCCGAATGAAAGTGAACATCTTATACATCATGGGACACCGCCGAAATTTATTTTTATTGATGTTTTCTTTCTCAACAAAAATTTAGAATTAGCAAGCAATAAAAAAACTACTTTATTTTTCACCTAAAACAATAGTTTCAATTTGAATTTAAAAAAAAAACCAAAATCCATATTCTTGGTAATAAATTTACACCAAAACGGCATTTTTCGTGTCGTTACTCGTCTTTTCAATCTTTTCCCCCCAATTTATTTTACTTTTTTTCTCATCCTTGTCCTCCCTCCTTCATTTCTTTTTTTCGTCCTTGCGAAAAACCTAGATAGGATGAATGGCATCGGATAAAAAAGAGGATGAAAAATGAAATAAATTGATGTCAAAGAAAAACGAAAATGAAGGAAAATGAATGGTTTAAAAACGAAAAAATTGGAAGAAGGAAGAAAAAAAACGAAAGAACGACAAAGAAAATTTTTGACGAAAATGCACAAAATTGCTTTCGGTTTCTAAAAATGGACAAAAAAGTTTGGAAAGCAATCTAAAGCTGTGCACGATTTGAGAGGAAACCAATAACGAATACTAGGTTTGTAAATTCTATGAAAACCAAATTATAACTATAAATAAATCAATTATGAAAAAATATGGTAGAAAACAGTCTTTCGTTTTAAGATTACACTCTTTATTACAAAAATATGCAACATAATCGAGTTTTAAAAAAAGCGAAAATTTCAATTTCAATGTTTTAAACTATGTTATTAATAAAGGTGTTGCCTTGTAAAAAAAAAACAATTTTTAGTTTTCATTCTTAATTCAATTTTATATTCAGTACGGTTGGCCATCATCAAGAGCGGTCAAAAAAGAAAAAAATTTGAAAAAATGGAGCAAAAATGATCTAAAAATAAACAAGAAGGAGTTGCCGGTCCTGAATTTTTTTGGCTCCTCTTTTTCGCCAAATAAACGATGAGAAATTCGAGAAGAGGCGTCGTTTCAAGGCTTCGAAGAACTCGAGAATGTTGCACACACACATACGCATACACCCAGACAACACCAAATTGACAAAGGATGCGAAAAAAGAAAAGGAAGAAAAAAATGAAGACGAAGGAAGCGTCCACACAAGCCTTTTAAAACAAATCTCGAGAGATAATATAATAAATCGATGGCCCTTTTTTTTGAGAAGAAAAAGGACCTCCTTTGAAAAATGGTGAATAACATGCTTCTCTATTTACAACCAATGGGGTTTTATTAACAGAATTATTTATAAATTAAATGTTTCGTCAAGATTTTTGTTGACTTACGCTGCTGAACGGAAGTGTGCCAAGTCCATATGACAGGAAATGCATGAGCTATTCATGCATTATGCGTGATTGTTCATGAATTCCATTTTAAAACGTTCTAATATTTTGGTAGAATATCTAAAAGGGGCCAAAAATCCATTTGAGGAGCTTTTCCTGGAGGATAAGAAAGCGAGAATGCATTTCTTCTTCAACCATATATTTAATCTCATTCTTTTTTCGCGAATTTTTTCGAGATTCGTTTCCGATAAACCCAATATTTTATTGTATTCAAAAAAACTCAGTTCAAAAAATTGAATGAATGAAAACCCTAACAGTAATATAAAAAATAAAAAACAATATAAAAACATAATTAGGACATCGATAAAAGTTTATAAATTGCCGGCGTCGTGAGCAGTGTGTCTACCCGGGACGAAGTTTCCCGGGAATGGCCGGGTTCCCGGGAAATTCCCGGGACCCGGGACTCATTGAAACTTAATTTCCCGGGATCCCGGGACAATCTCGGGACAATCCCGGGAAAAAGTCTGCAAACACCGCGCGCTCTTCGAATATTGCGTATTGTCGTTTTTTAATGAATTTTCTTATTTTAAAAAGATTCCAATGCTTAGAAAATGGCGTTTTTGGAAAAATCGTTATTTGCACATTGCAATTGTGCTCATTTTTCTGCGAAATTTTAAAAATTCCAAATAGGGACTTCCTATTCCATTTTCTAAGCATTGGAATCTTTTTAAAATAAGAAAATTCATTTTAAAAGAAACGAGAATACGCAATATTCGAAGAGTGTGCGTTTGCGCGCGCGGTGTTTGCAGACTTTTTCCCGGGATTGGAGTCCCGGGATTTCCCGGATAAACCCGGGAAACGAAATTCCCGGGATCCCGGGTAGATATACTGGTCGTGAGACTATGGAAAATTGGCTAAATGCAAGGAAATACATGTATTAGGTAGAGGGTTTCACCATTTATCAAGTTTCAGTAGTCGCGCGACGTCAAAAATATAAACTCGATAAGAAAATTAAAAAATCAGGCGGCCGGGCCAAAGCATTCCCTTTCATTCGTCCGAGTAAGCCGATACTATCAAGTTTAGTCAAATATCCAAACTCTGCAAAAAAATTTATTTGAAGAAAATCCTTTTACTATTGAATTTTTTTTATTCGGCCTAGGCGCGGCTGTGGCCGGCTACGTCTCGGATAAAACAAAATGAAAACTAGAGATGGAAACGTGTGGGGGTCTGTGAAAAATATGCGGGTGGTTTGTAGAAGCCGTCGATACATTTCCATTTTTTAACGTGGATGTTAATAATCGACATCTTATAAATAGCTACTACGCCATTTAATACTTTTGCTAAGAAACATGGCACTTTCATAAAAATTATTTAGACTCTTTCATATTATGACCGTAAGAAAATGGGGATGCTACTATCAGCAAATATGCCGTAGAAACACCGGAAAGTGGAGATTTCGGTGAAACTCCGATGAAAACATTTTTCTCCGTCCCTCAAAATCACACACACAAACACTCTCTCAAATATTGATTCCCTTGCGTTTCAACAGCGATTCACCGAAATCTATATTCCCTGCAGTTTCTGAGGCATTATTTGTTGAGCAGTACAACACTCCGCGAGACCTCGTTTTAGCGTATTTCGGTTAATCGAACATCAACGTGTCTAGAATTTTTTGTTTTTTTTTGGCTCGTTCATTGCACTTATCCAATTTTATTCCATTTTTTCCAGAGTAATGGAGCTCTCAGAATTCATTGAAGCTCCCAGAGTTCATGATGCATTCATGAGAAAAGGACCGCGACCGTCACAAGTAGGAGATATATGCATATTTGGTATTTAATCATTAAATATCTCATAGCGTCATCTATGTTTCAGGGCATCATTTAATTTTTGCACCATCTAATCCACAAAATGATACGACTAATCAAAATTTGAATAATGAAGAGTTCTGGGTAATAATTATACTCCGATGCGCCATATTTTATATGAATTCAGTTGCTTCATAAAGCCGTAGACAGAGTTTTATGTGAGCCAATTTCAAAAGAACAACCTTCAAAAGGAGGATTATTAGCACTAAAATGTAAAAACTTTCTGGTAATTAAACTATAGCTTTTATCATTTACACAATTTTTCAAATTGTAGATAATAATTTTTGAAATTTCCGACCTGGAGCTCTGCCGAGCTGCTGCTCGTTCCATTGAATCTCTTTCCAATCTAAGTAATTTTTTTCAAGAATTTGCAATAATTTTAAATTTAAGATGGAGTTGTTCACGACTACGCCTTCTTTTATAACTCGCCATTTACAATTCTCGATGATGGTTGGACTGCGTTCAATCCAGAGCAAGAGTTCGCACGTCTAATGACTTTCTCTGATAATTTTCGAATTTCTAGCGTTAATGAAAACTTTTCCGTAAGCAAAATATAATTTAAAAAAAAAGAAACATTGACTCTTACAGATTTGTCCTTCTTATCCTGACAAAGTGATTGTTCCGAAAGGAATTGGAGATGATTATTTGAAGATTTCAGCCACTTTTAGGGACGGAGGAAGATTTCCGGTTTTAAGCTATTTTCATAAAGAAACGAAAGTAATTTTTTGGAAGTCACCCGATGATTCATATGGGAGAAATTCGCTATTTCGAACAAACGCGAAAAACAATATTTTCTCCCGAACGAATCACCTATTTATTGAATTTACCATATTACAGTCTCCGTTAATTCGATGCGGTCAGCCACTTATTGGTCCAACTAATCGTCGATGTCGAGAAGACGAAACTATTCTTAATTCGCTTCTCACTGTAAACCGCGGGTTCATCATTGATACTCGCACGAAAACAGCAGCGACATCTGCAAAAGCGAAAGGGGGTGGAAGCGAACCACAAGGAAATTATCGTCAGTGGAAATATCTTCATTGTCCGATTCCGAAAATGCGCGATATTCACGATGCTCTTACAAAAATCGTTGACGCGTGCTCCGACCGCAAAATAAGTTCGGATCGTTGGGTTAATCGAATCGCTTCATCAGGATGGCTTTCGGCCGTGGCAGCTTCTCTAGAATGTGCAGCAAATGCTGCGCAATGTATTCATTGCGAAGGAACAAAAGGTAATTTTTAATATATCATCTTATAAATGTGTATTCTGTTCTAGAAGTACCCGTCGTTATTCATGGCGGCGAAGGAACTGATACCACATTGATCGCTTGTGCTTTAGCACAAGTGATTCTCGACACCGATGCCCGAACAATCCGTGGACTTGAATCGGTCATCGAAAGAGAATGGATCTGTGCTGGACATCCATTCAGTCTTCGCAATGCTCATTGCGCTTACGCTGAAGGAACAATCACCGGTCCTTTCGAGAGCCCAGTGTTTTTAGTCTTTCTTGACTGTCTTTTCCAGGTGAAAAGCAAAACGGACAATCCGTTTAAAATGAAAGTTGTTTTCAGATGGTATCGCAATATCCATTATCGTTCGAATATGATGAATCATTCTTAATCTTCCTTTTCGAACACGCTTATGCAAGCGAATTTGGCTCATTTGTTGGAAATAATGAGAAGGAGAAACAAGAGTATCAAGTTAAACAGAAGACCGTATCGTTGTGGTCTCATGTTCATCATCCAGAAACATTGAAACAGTTTGTTAATCCATGTTATGATCCAGAACCTGGAGTCCTTTGGCCTTCAATTGCTCCACAATCGATTGTAAGAAGCATATTTAAATTTTTTGGATATTTTGTTTTTCTTTTTTTTTTTAGAAAATTTGGGAGCGCCTATTTTTCCGTTGGCAGCGCCGTGAATCCAATTGGTCTTCACAAGAAACGGAAACAATTCAAAAACTTGCAGAACATTGGCAATTACGCGAAAAAGAACTTATAAGTAAAGCTTCTTTTTTGAGAAGGTAATTTAGATGAAATAAAATCTATCTACGAATAGTTTAATTTTTCAGGAGCGTTGCCGAATTAACTAAAGAGTTACGTTCTCTTGGAGTACCCACCTCATAGAAATTATGTTAACAAGATCTCACCAAATTGTGTCATTTTATATTTATCAAATATAAAAATAGTCGAAAAGTGAAAAAGAAATATATACTCGCAAAATACATTCTAATGTTATTTATGTACAAGATGCTTCTTCAATCATTCTTCTCTCGAAATCGTAATCATGGAAGAACGCGTCGTCCTTTTTCTCTTCTTTTTCCTCTTCAATTATCGCTTTTACGTTTCCATTTATCGGAATATCGTCATTCTTTTCAATTGAAATGCTTCTTTGTTTAGCTTTGGCCATTGATCGCGGAATTTTTCTCGGAAGCACAGACGATTCTTTTGAAGTGAATTCACGCGAAATACGCCAGACTCGAATAGTGCTGTCGTCGGAACAACTGACCAACATTGTCGGGTCTTTCGGATTCCATGTGACAGCATTAATTGGCGCTGTATGACCACGAAGTCTGAGTTTTGGACGACAATCGTCAATGTCCCAAATGCAAATGTGACCCTCCGTGCTAGCATCATCGTTTTCAATAGTCCCATCTAAATACAAATTAGTAACTCGCAAACATCCTATTTAAAAAATTACCTCCAATTGTTCCAGTAGCAATGAAACCATTATGAACACCGCCAAAAGTCGCATGAATCACAAATCGACAAACCGAATTTTGTTGACAAGCACCCGAGAAATATCGAATTAATGTTCTCGTCTTGAGATCCCAAAGACGAAGGTTAAGGCTAGTTGTGGTAAGTACGAGTCTGGAATTGCTGCATTTAACAAACCATTCAACTAAAATAAATACCTTTCAGATTCGTGCACAGTAAATGTGATTATAGTAGCTTCTTCAGTGATTAATGTGAACTCAGTGTTATCATCAACATAATACACTCGGAGTCTGTACAATTAATCGACACTTGTTGAAAACCATAAATATGTAACATTGTATACCGATTATGACTATCTGAAGCTAAGATTCGTCGCCCATCGCTGAATCCATAAACGCATCGCACACGGAATCCGGTGATCGATTTTACAACGCTAGTTTCTTCAGGAAGATTGAGGTTCTATGAACAAATAAATTCAAATGTTTTCTATTATTAACATTCTCACATAAACTTTCATTGTTCCATGCTCAGTGGCAGCGATCAGAAGACGTTTGTTCGGTACGGAAAAAAATGCGCAGCAAGTGTAGAATATCTGAGTTGTTGGTGACATGTCTTCTGGATTCACGCGAAGAATACGGTAGACACTTCGAGCGTATACGTTGTAGATTGTGAGCTGTAAAAAAACACTACGAATTCGAGCAAGCCTCTGTTCGAATGCATTTTATTACTGAAAATTTTTGAAATCAACTTACATGATATTTACTGTGTTGCGCATTTCCGCAAACGGCAATGAACTCATTATCGGCACTCCATTCAATCAAAGCAATCGATCCATCACCGGACGAGTCGAGTTTTGCGCATTTGGCAAGTTTTCCATTTTCGACATTCCATAATATAATGTTATTTGCTGCCGATCCACTAGCCAACATTTTTCCGTCTCCCGAGAACTTTGCAATCCATACATCGCTGTCATGGTCCGTACAAACCTAAACAGGTTGAACAATTCAAAAGAATCGCATGATAAAACAATACCTGCACACATTTCGGCTTCTTTTTTCCTACTTCAGAATGGCGACATTCGTCTCGTAAAAGCTTTGGTGCCAGTTTGCGAACTTCGAACGGATTATTCAAATCGGGTTTGCCTTGAACTGCAACAAATATACAAATGTCTTTAAGCCCTTACGATTGAATTACCGGAAGTAAGAAGAGACTTGAGACGATTCGCTGGAAGCATGAAACTCGTAGGTAACAAACTTTGAATAGCTTCAAGTTGTCCAGATCGTAATTCTTCTTCTCTGTAATTTTCAAAGACATTTTGATACTACATATAATAAAATATATCAGTCTTACGTGAAATCATATTCCTTTCCTTTTGAAGAAATTAATTCCTTGACATAAGCCGTCAAGACATTGTTTCTCACTTTGTCCTCATCCTCGCCAGTCATTTCTCGCAAAAAGTGAACTGCTTCCACAAGTTGTTTTCTCCGCAAAAATGAACCTAATTCGAAGCATTGCAAGTAGAAGATTGCCTGATCGGCGTCTTCGCGAGGTATATATTTCGGACAACATTTCTCAATTGTCGCAATCGCACTTTTGTATTTTCCGTTATTTATGAAGCTGCGGAGTTTAGCTGCATTGCTGTTTTCGACAGTACATCCAGTTTCTTCAACAATCTTGTCAACACTTTCTCTATAATATTAGATAATATTTTACAGAAGACACATGATTATATTTATAACTCAATAGTCCATTTAAATAGAGCATTTTGTAAAAAATTGTTTTAATGCGCTGAAAGAAGACTCACTTCAAACCCAGGGTATTCAAGAATTGAGCCACAATTCTTATAGTCGATTGATCATATTCGTTTAGCCCCATTGCGGAATTTCGAATATCGCCTTCAGCGACTTGATCGATTACACCATCATCACTCAATTGTGCTTCATCTTCATCATCTTCATCATCATCAACTTGTCGGGTGTTTCCGGTTTTCGACTAAAATCCATATTTGTGTTCATACTTGCTTATGTAATTAAAATAATTAAATATCACGAATTGTTTGTCTTCAAATAAAACCGAAATGATTTACCTTTTGTAATTGTTCGAACAGTTTGGTTAAAAACCTCATTCATTAATATATAAATCAATACACATAAACTGGAGCCATTATAGAATGCACGAAAAATAAGAACACCACAAAGAATTGGATGAAACCTTGCTCCAACTCCTACGCTTTCTAATTAATTGGAAAATGTGTCCATATGCGACAATTTTTTCGTACGTCTCGTTCTAATAATTATAATACTAAATAGAAAAATCGATGAAAACGCGTATTTAGCAATGTAAATGAACTTTAAGTGCAGTAACTGCCCTTTGAGAACAGTGCAATAAAAGAACTTTGTGTGAGCAATTTTGAAACGATGGAAAATAAAATAAAAACTATATTTTGCAGAATCTAAACCTTTTTCTCAAAAACCTTCTGTCCAAACTTCACCATTTAATTTAAATTGCGTTTAAATTATTAAAAACCAACGTTGACATATATGTTCTATTATAATTAAAACAGTTTTTTTTAAGTAAAACATTTTTGAAATTGATACCAATAATTTTTTTTCATGATATTTTAATCTTTTGACGATATAATGGATTTTTAAAGGGAAGCTATTAATTTTGTATAAACAATAAACTGAATTATCCTTCGCTTTCTTGAATATAAAATGCTGAAGTATTTTGTTAAAATGTTAAAAACCTTACGTTTTGACACATTTTGAATCTCTCCGCAACTGTCATATTTACTGTTAACACTTGGTTGTTTCTCTTCCGCTTTGTTGAATTCTTATCACCTTTTTGAGACCCAACACTCGAGCTCATTCTGCATTTTATTTATCAATTAATTTCAATTATTTTTCGGATATACTCACCTGGCTCGCTTGCGTGTCGGGGCGTTAGGCTCCTCCGATGAGCCGGAACGATGCTTATTCAGTGTGCGCACCACTTTGACTCGATTAAAATATCCACAAAAATAATAAAATACAGGAGTATACGGGGATGGTATTTAGATTACCGATGAACCTTTACCTTGTTTCATCGAAACTTTCGGAATTCTAAAAAACCTCTGTAATGTCGGTGAGCTACTCAGCTGATCGCGCTACCGATGGAACTCGTGTTGTGACCAATCAGAGAACGAACGCGCGCTAGAGACACAGAGAGATGAAGAAATTTAATGAAAATGAGAAGGAGAAAAGAGACAGACGAGTTGGAAAATAGTTTGTAGGCGTTGGTGCGAAATGTGGAGGAAACGACGAGACATCGCATATCATTGGGAGGGCTTCGATTAAAAGGGCGAAACGCCGGAGGAGAAAATGGGTGCGTCTGACGCGTTCATAACGGAATTGTAGATCAATGACTGTAAACTAGGTTTTCTTTCAACAGATAAAGTTCTGGAAAATGATTACAATTAAAAAATACGATTAATTGCAAAGCAGGAATGCAAAAAATGAAATCGGTACAGAAATTAAATATTAGCGAACCAATTTTTTAAAGATTTCTTAATTTTACTATTAGCATCACAAAAAAAGCACCCTAGATATTTACGGATTGTTTTCACATTTTTGTGAATTCACGTAAATATCTCTAAATAGTGGAAATTAATGTACCGTGCGGAGAGCCTGAAAACGGAGGACGGAACAATTGAAAAAAAAAACGGAGGACGGAACAACAAACGCCAGATACCTCCGAATAATTCCGTGTTTTGTTTCATTAGTTTCGAAACTTGCAATTAAATTCACACAGCACTTTTGGGAATGGTGCATTTTTTCGTAACAGTGTATGCACAACTTTCAAAAAAAAAGGAGGGAGGAGGAGGGGGAAATATATTTTTTTTTTCGTATTCGTCGATAAATGAGAAATTTTGGGAGAAACAGTTATAAAAAATACAAAAATTTGAATGTTTTCCTCAATACGGCGAAACAGTGTAATCAGCGCCTTTCGTCAAGACCAAAAAAATACTGTTTCGCGTGATGAGTTATATGAGCTACTAGAAATGATTTTTGGTGGCCGAAATAATACGTAAAGTGTCGCAACATTTTTTGACGGAACTCGGAACATCACAGTTGCGAAATTGCGTGTCGACCCGTCTTCGATCAGCAACGACACTTAAAATTTACGTAGGAAGACGGAATTCTGTGGAGTTATAATGCGAATTAAACTCTTGCTGGTATATATAAATGACAGTATTTAAATAAGGTGCTCGTTTGATTTGTAATATATAATCCACATAATTTTCTCACAATTTCACATAATTTTTATTGTAGAAATCGCAAAAAATCGGAAAAATCGACAGATGGTCACGGGGCGAAGAGTAGCGCCTTGCATAATTGTGGACCATCAAATTTTTTGAGGCAAAAATTTAAAATTCGAATTCAAACGAATGTCGATAATTGTTCAATGTGCTCGTTTTTTTGCGATAGTAATATTTATTACATAATATATTTATATTTCCTTCAGTATCAATCTTGTCAATTTAATTTTCTGTAAAGTTTTCGTTAAAACGAATCAACTTTTGTACCAAACATATGGAAATATTGATTTTCGAGTTCACTGCAAATCAAACTCCAATCACAGGCGCCTGCCTGTCACAATTTTAATTTTATCAGTGTATTTTCTAGGCTTGCCAGAGTAGTTTTCAATTCTTTTAGTTTAGCTGATTTTGCTTAAAATTCTCGAAACTGTCCAACGAATACTAAAAATGTTTTATTTATATTGAATGTCGATTGCAGACAACTAATCGAATTTTTAAAAAATTGGCTATTTGCCAAGGTGTCTCGAGGCAAAGAGAACTGTGCGTACTTTCCATATCTAATATTCAGCCAACTAAACTTAAAGAGTCGGGGCAAACTGTGTTAATCTAAAAATAGGCTAAACACAGTTAAGCAATAAAAAAAATAATGAACTGAATTCGACGTTAATTCGTCGCTGAGAAAATCGATCGCGAAGTAGACAACGTTAAATAAAATGCATTGTCCGCAATTATTTCAATTTTCGATTTTTTTCGATATTCCTGTGGCCGTATAGACAATGTGATTTTTGCGGGAAATCATATCTCTTAAACTTATGGTTTTCGCATTGTGCGTTGAGCCCCGGGCATTTTTTTCAAGTGAATAATATTTTTTTAATCCTTCGTGAAAATTTTAAAAAATCACTTTTAAAAAAATCCTTCGTTAAAACATAATTCTGAAAACAGCTTAAAATTCCAAAAAAAAATTTACTTTTTAGTTAAATGCTGAAGTATGTCAAAAAAAATAAAGTGCGGCGAGACGAAGCGAGCACTTCAATTAATAACAACGACAACGAAACGAAGACGAAATTAACGAAAGACATGATTTCTCTCCCAACTTTGATGTATGTATTTTCAAATTTGAACCTATTACATTCAAAAAATAACGAGCACCCTGTGCCGATTTATTGTGAATTAGCTTCGCATGTTATCCGAGTACGGTATCCGAATTAACTGTTTGAATTCAAATTTGAATTACCGCCACGAAGAAGTGCGATGGCCCCCAATTATGCAAGGCGCTCGTTTTTTGTGATGGCAATATTTATTAATAAAAAAAATATTTCAGGTCTCATTTCGGAGTCAATGACAATGGACAAATTATATCTAACTTTAGAGAAAATATTCAAATTAATGATAAGTATTTGCAAAATTTACACAAACATCCTTATTTGAAGGTAAGATGACATTATACCTTTTCATTTTCGTTTTGTAGACGTTTTCGATTTCACCTCGAGTTCCCTATAGTGATGTTAATCTCAACACTCAAAGCAATGGTGAGCCATCTTGATCATAAATGAAAGGGGAGGGGGGGGGTAACAGCAAAAATCATAAAAGATATCCTAGAAACTAGAGAAAAGGCAAAAATGATTATATTTCCTTATCCTGCATTAAAAGTTTGTGTATTTTTTCTTTTTTATTTTTTCTGCATTGATCCTTACATGCAGAATTTTATTTCAGAAAGAAAATCCCGTACTCTTCCAAACCGAAATTTATGTAAGTTTTCGATTACTGAAATAGATAGATACATGTTCATAATGCACACAAATCTTGAAGATTGTGAATTTAATAATTCGTCCATAAAATTACGTGAACCGATCCCAAAGAGGCCCGATCGAATCGACTCGTATGATTCAACAACTTCTTCCAAAAATGATGTTTCATTTGGCAGTAAAATCCCTTGTATGCAACGGTAACATTTTTGAATTAATTAATACCCAAAGATTGCTTGATTTTCAGGTTCCAATCGTCCCGGATATTAAATCTGAACACCAGGTTAAATACGTTCCTCATAAATATGCAACATTGCCGGTAAGCGAAAAGGCGATTATTACTAATATTATTTTCCACTCTTGGACTTTAACGTATATTTTATTCTATCATCTTTTCTGGTCACACAAAAGAAAATATTGTGAGTTATGCTGTTTCAGAGTACAACTCGTAACGGTGTAATAACAATTGGGTCAATTGAAGTCCCAATACCCCCAGCTTGTCGACCTCCACCGACAACAACATCAGTAACAGCATCTGGTTGCCTAGAATTAACCGACGTTTCATCTGTGAGCTTTCTTGGAAAAGAAATCGAAAAAGAAGACTCTAAAGACATTACATCTGAATTCATCGAGTTTCAAAAGAAGATGGAGGTTTGAATGAACTCGACTAAATGTTTTTTTTAATTGAAAGGTTTAGGCTCTTATTGAGAATAAGACTAGTAGCATGAATGAAATTATCCAGAACACTGCAAAACAAGAGACTCTTAAAATTGTGAAGCACATTTTGAGAAAAAGAGGATCGCTAGATTTGAAGAATAACAATGGCGGTACATTCAATAAAATTTTTCTCATAACAACCATCACTTTTAGAAATTGAAGCTCATATTTTTGATGACGATTCAAATTTTTCGAATCATAAAACTCGAAACAACGACGAAGATGAAGTTTATGAACATTTGTGATTACAATTCATGACGCATATTTTTTGTATTCCATGCAATCTGGAGGCTGAACCTCAACCTTTCGCGACTTTATGTCTTCCCAATTCGTCGACAACACGGTACCACCAGATTCTCTAAAAAAAAGTCGTAACAGAAACTTTTTTATTCAATAATTTTCTTACTGATAGCTTTTGATCATCGCTTTTTTGACGTCATCTGATGCATTTTGATATAATGTTTTAAACCAATGATTCGTTGCCTCATCCCCAACAGTTTTCTCTTGTTCTTCCTCTTGAATGGCAGCCTTTAAATTATATATGGACTTTGGCGATTTTTCAATGGTTAATAAAAACTAACTTTTTCAATGGCATCCCAATTTTTTTTGAAAAATGTCGGAGTTTCGGTGATGGGTCCTGGTGCCATCATTGCTCCCGTTGGTGCACATTCAGTGGACGCTAAAAGTGATGTCCAACGTTCGCCACGAACTTTCTTCGGCATTTTAAGTTCAATCTGAAAAACAAACCACTTGTTTTCTTATTAATTTTAAAACTTTTTAGACGATAGGCTAGCAGTCAGATACCAGGATCGCTTATGGGCTTTAGTCATCGCGACGAGAAGAATCTCGCCGCTAACACTCGGCCTAATGCCACTCTATGCGAGTGGCTCATCATTCTGCTGTGGGGTTCGATCACATTTTCGTTGTGCGACAAACATAGCACCTTGGCAATACACCATATGGTGCGCGTGTAATGTGACTTTCTGAGTCCTATGAACATATTTAGTAGGTAGGTGCAGAAGGGTACATGTTTCAAGGTGTTATTCGGCGAATAGACGATTTTAATAACAATTCAAAAATGTTTCCGAAGACAGGCAACTGTCAGAAATTCAACCGGTTTAGTATTAATAAGGTATTGTTTCTTGGTGCGATATTAACAGTTTTTGCAAGCGTTTTTTACGAATACTATCCTTTTGCAAACGGTTTATACGCAGCTAAAGCGAAAATTAATGCGTGACCAAACGGCCTTGTTTAATTTTTTACGCTCCGCCCCCCAGGAAGCCTTCGGCAATTGTAAAGTATACCTTTGATGGAGTGCATTTTACAACGAAATGGTCTTTGTCCACCTCGCTGAATAATACATCCGTGAACAGAACCTCATCATTTTGTTGGACAGTCAACCTGCGATCCGAATAAGTTACAATACATTCCTCGAGAGGTACACCCTTTTTGAGGATATTGAGTGCGACCTCCGACTCGCTCTGGAACCAGTCAAACCTAAATTATATGGAGTAATCTCATGCAATTTGATTGCAAACTTACTTCGGTTGTCCTGGCATTCGATGAACGCAAAAAGTTAATCGTTTTCAAATCTGGAATTTCTTAGTGTTAATTAAAAAAAAAACAGAAATCTTAGGAAGTATTCAAAGGTGAACAACCTCTAAGAAAACTGTATAGAATTACAATTTAAAGTCATAATTTATTCAGGTTTAAAACAATACCGGATGAAGGAAATAGAGAATAATTTAGGGATAAGGAAAATTGTAGAGTATATCGATAGGAAAGAGATAAGACATTCAAATCGTAATAAATTAAAACTGCATTAGAGAGTTCCGAGGTGATCCTTGACTTGTTGCTTTGTAAGTCTGTGAAATCCGGAAGCATTGCAGATGGCCACTTCGACGTTGTCCTCATTCATGCCGACGTCGAACGATTCTCTGAGTGTAAGAAGAGACGTGTGGATTCCATCATCCAACTCAAGAGAGTCGCTGAATCTTTTCTCAAGGAACGTCTTCGCATTAACATCGTTCTTTCCAAGAGCAGTTGCTTTCCAGGCAAAATATGCACCCTTAATATTTGTACTATTTAATTAACATTTTATTTCAAATATACAGATGGATCCGATTGAAAGAGAAGAGGTCTTCCTGGGTTCTTGTCCCATCCCGCGATCAACAACGATACTCCGAATGGACGGACTCCTCTGAAAGAATTACACAATACTATGATTAATTGGCTTATACAAATACCCCGATTGTGTGTATTCTTGCATGATTTCAGCAAGGTTCGTAACCAATTGAGTCGTTGGCATCTCTTCTCCATACATCATTTCATATTCGATAGCAAGCTTACGCGCTTTCTTGACGAGAATGCGGAAGTCTGGTCCCATACCACTGAAAAAAATCCTTTTGAATGCATCGAAACAAAATCGTCAAACCTGTAAACGCAGCCAATGTACTTGCTGATTTGCTCGATTTTTGGTTGTTCGTCATACAAGACTGATGCTACGTTTTCTGTAGCGAGCACGACGCCATCCTTAGCTGAAATTAAGACTTGAAATTCAATTCAAATTTAGCGCTACCTCTCAATCCAACCGAAGGTTGTCCATTCTTCACGGCATTAAGCGCATACTCAATTTGCATGAGCTTTCCTGACGGACTGAATGTGGTGAGTGAGAATCCATAGTGATCACCCATAGTTCCGCAATCCTACGTATATGATTTTTTTCAAAAATTATTTACAGCGACAGAAACTATCAAGCATGGAATTTATCGGCTTACCTTAAGGGAATCAAGAAATAGAGGACACGAACTACATATTAGCGCACAGGACAATAGAGATACGATATTTTTTAGTATCTATGCTATATCTGTTATTTTTTGTTTTAATAATGAGAGAAAACGCAAGCGAAAAGTGTGGAAATTGCTGGAAAACGCGAGAAAGCAAAGAGGAAAATGAAAATTGTCATCAATTTTCGTTCGAATTTACCGTGTCCGTAGAGCGCACTTGCACCGCATTATCATCATGGTTTTTAAACAAAATATTCTTAACTTCTGTTTCTTTTTTTTTTTTCAAAATTTCACGGTTTTTTTTCATGGCAAACTTTAGCTTACGATGAAAATTAGGCAACACATCTGACCAATGGGAAAAAGTTCGTCTTTTGCTGATTTGTTTTAGTACTTGTTCTTCTCAATTGTTTTTCACGACAGCTTATGCACAATGGCATTTTGAAATATCATTCAATTTCACAATAATGAGAATCACGAAGTTGTTATTCAACCGGATTCGTGAATTTAAAGGTAAATTCCTTTTTTGGTTAAGAGATAATAAGTTTTTCAGAAGCTAAAAGGATAAACTTGTCATTTAGTGGATGTGGTTTCTTAGGAGCTTACAACTTTGGAGCTGCATATTGTCTTTTCACAGAATCTAAAAACCTCATCTCACGAGTTGATCGTTTTTCTGGAGCGTCAGCTGGTAGTCTTGTAGCGGCATTATGTGCATTAACTCCAGAAAAGTAAATCGATGCATCTTAATGGTTATTTAAGCTAATTAAATATAATTCCTTTCAAGAATTGATTCTGCTATTGAAGCTCTTTATTCAATTGGCGATGAAGTGCACTCGCTACCACTTGGAGCTATGACCCCTGGATATTATATAAGCGAAAGTCTTTTGAAGGTTTTTTTTCCAAAATAAGAAAAAATCTAGCATTAGATGAATATTGAAGCATATGATCAACTTCTTGCCAGAAGACGTCTCCCCAGCTCAAAATAAGCTTTTTGTTTCCGTGACAAAATTAAACGTATGCTTCAAATGTTTGACTCTTTTTGAAATTGAAACCAACATTTGTAGCCAGTGAATAATGTGCTAATCAATAACTTCGATGATCGAAACCACCTAATGGACGTACTCCTAGCCAGTTGTTATATACCATATTATTCAATGGGATATTCAGGATCTGCTCCTTTAATAGACGGAATAGTTCGTTATTTTTTGCGCCGTTTTGCTAGTAATTGTTTTCAGCCATGCGTTGATGGGGGCTATAGCAACAATTTACCAATCTTCGACGGGTTTTCAAATATTACATGTTCTCCATTTTCCTGCCTCGCTGATATCTGCCCTTCGGATTCAAATAATAAATTTTTTCCAACAGCCACAGTGACTCTGGGAAATCAATTGTTCAAGGTACTGCTACCATTAAAATTTTGAAATAATTGATTCATCAGGTCAACTATTTGAATATTATCCGAGGAACGAGGGCGCTTTTTCCTCCTAATCGGCAAGTTCTTTCGGATTATTACAAAATGGGCTACGAGGATGCGCATAGATTTTTGAAAGAAAATGAATTAAATTGATTTATTGAGCAAATTTATTCCTTGCAATTAATGTCTTCTCCTTCCACACTAACGAAACTTTTGCTCGTCAGAATTTCATTATTTGGAGATTTGAGCCATGGGCGGTGCCAAAGGTCCAAAGTAACACGCTGCAATTTATATTTTTTCTGTAAATATTCGTTAAAATCTTACGGCTTTCGGACTTCCTTCTACATATATGCAGTCTTCCTTCTTCAACTCGTTAATGTCGTTACCCTCAAATGTTCGAAATAATCAATATTTAAAAAATTTCTCGCAATAAACCTGTTTCCGGCAGTTAGATTCTCCAACGAGAACAGTGAAAATGAAGCGGGCGCCGGCTACTGGCAGCTCTTTTTTGTTTTCAATCTGAAAGTCACAACTTCTTGTTCGTTTGTTTTTTTTTAATTCGAAAAAAACCTCGATCGGCACGAAATAGTTTTCATGCGCACACATGTTCTCATCAATGAGTTCATTGATGTCAGCGATTTTGTGGAATACTAAATCCTCATCGGGAACTATTTTGTGAAAAACGGCGGAGCCTCTTCCAGTTGGACGTCCACTGCATTGAACACCCATCACGAGAAATTGAACACCTATCACCACGAATACGAAATATTTCAGCATTTTGTTCACACTGTAAATAGAAAAATAATAAAACGAAATCGTATAAAAATAGGAAAATTTTATGGGAGGAAATGAGGAAGAAACGAGACAATAGAGATGAAATTATCGATTTGGTTGGAAACGACCAAATGAACGTGTCAAATTCGAGAGTTTGCATCGAGCGTCTGCTGTCGAATCAAACGCCGTCTCGTGACCTCCATTTTCAATTTGGAGCCGAGTAGAGCAATCGCTTTAGTTTTCAGCTCGTGTTCCTGGAAAATGAGAACGCTATTTCTTCTTACCGCTGTTCTGTTTTATATGCGTCGAATCGTGCGAAAATTATTATAAAAATGTTATAGCGTACTGTACGATTGTTTTATAAGTTTAATATATAAAAATGAATCATACGGAACAAAAGAGAAAAAATAATTAATTTTCTAAAAAGAAGAATTCTCTTTTGGAATTTTGGAAAAACATTGTGTTCTAATGAAAAAAAATTACAAGAATTTATATATTGGTGCATTTGTTATTTTTTTGAAATTCTTCGGGAAAAAACATTAATTAAAGAAAAAATTAAAGCAAAATGTCCTACCCTCTGTTTTTTCCGCAGTATCTGACGCCTCTCCTCCCGCTTCTTCTCTTCTTTGGCTTCTCGAGCTTCAAGTTCCTGAGTTTCACCACGTTCTCCATCTCCTCTACCAACAACCACATAGCTCCGAACTTGCTTATTCATTCCCGTCGGACGAGTGTACCGCAAAAGATGCATTTTTCGAGTTTTCGGTGACAAACTCATTTCGAGCATCAAAATGACCTGAGCCCACTATAATCAATAAATGAGGAAAACATTGAAGCGGATGCAAACAAAAACCTGTCTTTTCCACTCTTTCCTAGTTAAGAATATTGTTTCATAGGTTCTTGTCATCATAGCAATCAGAAGATTGAATTGAAGGATTGACACAAAAATTTCAAAAAACAGAAACATCACTTTTCCTAAGTTTCGCATCAAGACGCCATCACAAGCAGCCATTTCGCGATAAAGCACCGAAAATTCACCAATGGTCATGATAAATGTTCGTAAGAGCGCATCAATCGGATTCTGAAAAAAATTTATTTCAAGGAAAATTATTCAATTACCCACTTCCATTATATTCGTAAATTCCGACTTTGTGGGATCAATCCTGTTCATTTGAGCTGCGGACCGTTCGCACGACGTGAAAATCACATAGAACGCTAAAAGAATCATTTATTTTCAATTTTATAACTGAAAATATGAAACATTGGGAAAATCCAATGAGAAAAATCGAATAAATCATGGCGAATCGTACTAAATCGGTGGCTATTATAGTGTAAACCATTAAGACAAAGGGTCCCACAAATGGAATTGCTCTGAATGATTTAAAAATAACACATAGAAAATAGTAGAATCAACCTCATAAAATATAGGAAATGTTGAGTAACAAGTATAACACTTATGATGGCCAGTGTATTGTCGAAAGTGAGAAAATTCTAGAGATAACGGTTAAACAAATGAAAAGCTTATATGTAGACTTACCTCATGCAAAGAACACGATAATCTACACGGAACGGCAAGGAGAATGAATAAGAACGAGAATTTGTAGCAAAGTTTTGCCGGAAAGGCTTTCAGAAAATTGAACCATTTTTGAAATCCGATTCTCTTAATATCACCGATATCGAAAAATGTTTGGAAGATTATCAGAACAATAGTGGCACATTCACAGCCGAGACGAAGCTGAAAGCATTCAAATTCACGCTGAAATATTCGAAAAACAAAACACAACGAACCCATCCATAATACCAAGGCCATTGTGAATAGTGAAGCAAGTGGCATTGTGTTTCGGTGGAATCTTAATACATTTGTTTTTATATTTGAAAAATATATTTAAAATTTGATTTTTTACGCCATTCCAAGAAATTTGACGAATTCTTTGTTTCGGTTTCTCCATCGTCATTTATTCTCCCTTTTGTCAAATGCTAGAAAATGATGTTTGAACAAATTGTAGTATTCGATAACGAACTTCCGTAGTTGCTGAAGACGGCCTCAGCATGTAGGCTGTTGTGAAGCAACAATAAAATATAAGAAACATAAATAATGATCGAAGCCACAGTTTTTTGCCATACGCTTTCCATTTTTCATCAAGAATCTGTTCAATTAATCCATCCATCAATTCCAAGTGTTGAGTTGTTTCCTAAAAAACTATATTATATGTATAATTAGCGATTTTGCATTACCCCATAAACTACAAGGGAAAGTGCGCTAGTGTCATTCATTTCTCCAGTCAATTCATCGATTGTATCAATTTTTGTTAGCGGATAAGCAACGCATTGAGAATTCCCATATGTCCACACTTTTTCGCATTCCAGTTGGAGAATTTTATCAAAAATCTTTAAATGCAATTATTCCAATTAAAATTGAAAAGTGAGAAAATTATGATTACCGATTTCTTTGCAAGACGGGCAGCTAATGTGAGAGCTGTGAGATTTTGTTTATTCGCAATTCGAAGATTCCCGCCAGCTTCAATTATCGCGTCGAGCATGTCCTTTAAGCCCAAAGTCTTAATTGCTCGGTTATATTTTATACCATTTTGTTGTGAATGACGCACAAATGCACCACAGTGTTTCCATTCGTATCCTGAGCATTCATATTGGCCCTTTTGGCGAGCAACATTCGCACCAAATCGTGTTGTCCCATACAAATTGCAAACGAAAGCGGAAATTCGCCAAAGTACATTGATCTGAAGAAATTCAATCATTTCGTTCGACCCATGAGGGTGTCGTGTTCACCCTGTGTAATTTGTGTTTTTCGATAACTCGACAAATTCATGCTCAAGACTATCCGTTCGGCTCGCTTTTTGGTCTTCGGCGCAGAAAAATGCTCCGTAGCATCTACATATCATTATAATTTTGGATGTTAGTATAAATATGAAAATCGAATGGTACCGCTGGTTTAAATCGGCTCCCATTCTCAAAAGATATGAAACGAATGGAGCATCGTGGTTGATAATTGCTAGGTGCAACGGCGATAATCCTGAAGACTTTTTTGATTTTAAAAAATCTGCATAAGAAGCAACCATAATAATCCTCGGAAACGCAAATATCGTTGACAAGTTTCGGATAAAACGCGATAAGTCTTTTCACAATTATGTTATGAATTTCGGTTCCTTGTATTAGACAAATCGCCACTAAATTCTCTCCCATCGATCCTCTTTCATCCAATTTCCAACAAATTTCGCGATATTTCGATTCGGATTTGCCGCCTTTTCCACCGCCGTCCAACAATTTCAATGCTTTTTTCAAATCGCCCATTTCCGCTTGGCCTTGATCGAACTCATCCAGAATGTTCGGCCCACTTTTTCCTTTTCCTTTCTTTCGAGAAAATGCCCCGAGTTTTGCGTTTCGTTCCTTAAAATTAAGCAAGCTGTTTGATGTGCAAACAAATCGAATAAACTTTGTTGCGAATTTTGACGAGCTCAGCCACCGGCACCAATTTTCCTTTTCCGGAGTTGTAGAGATATTTGCGAATCTCCTGGTCGATATAGGCATCAAGCATATTCATCGAATTCATTTCTTTGCACGTCCTGAAATCACTAGCGATTCCATAATGTTTCATGTCAATACTGAATTTTCTTAAAAGAACCGTTAAAAAAGATTTCACAAAAAACCCGAAATACCAAATAGAGAAAATGTGATCAATAAAAAAATCATTTTATCTGAAAATCAAAGTTAAGCTTCAGCCTTGTTCAAAATCGATAAACTACGGGTTGGAACATATTGGTTCATCAAAATTATTGAATCGTAGTATTTCTGATTACCTGGCAAGTCGAATAAGCGATCCTCCGCCATGCATGTCAACCAGCTTGTAGATATTTCTGTTCTCAGATATCGTATTGGCCGCATTCGCATCAGCTCGCGCATCATTTGGCGTCACTTTTGATGCAGAACCACCCATGAGTGGAAGATGAGCAAAAAAATTTAAAAAGAGCCAAGCAACCTGAGAAAAATGAGCAATAAAATCGGGTGTGTAATGCGTGTCTCCGATTGTCATGAGATCTCCTCATTTGTATTTGAGATTGTATCCGATTTACGAGACAAATTGTCTTTTCAGTAACAATTTCTTCCTTCTCTTATTCATCTTTGCTTGAATTGCTTTCTTTTTTTTGCATGTTTTTGAAGGGAATGACCGGCTAGCAAAATGTCTTTTTTTTCTCAAAGTCTGATTTTATCAGGATAGCAGTTATAATTAATAATACAATATGTATAGTCGACAAAAATGAAAATTTTTGATTGAATTTGGTTTCTTCTTTGGTGAAAAAAAAAATTAAAAGCGATGTTAAGATAGCTTCGAGACCAATTATAGTCGGCGTCCGGACAGTTGTATATAGGTACGGGCGTAGGAACAGTAATTAAAAAATACACGTGAAAAAAATAATTGTCGAAAGAAAGACGCACCCGATTACAGAAATCGCCCGACTATACTTATTTTTTCAGCGGCGCAAAGAATTGAACAATAATGAAAAACAAAACTATCGAATTGAATATTCGATAGAAATTTTTTCCAAATATTTCATTCATTCATATACAAACACAATCACTTGTGGATACAATCATTTATTAATATCATCAGCATCGTTTTCCCTTCTTAATCCATTTCTCCGATTTGTTCAAATGCTCGACTTCTTTCCTATTTTCTTTGTTAATTATCAACAATCTATAAGTCGTCGGCATCAACCAAGCAGCCTCATTTGCCAGTCTATGAATAGCAATGCGCATTTAAAACAAGCATATTCAACCATTCGCCTACTTTATATGGTAGTAGCCGGCCTCTTCGCAAGTATAATCGAACAAATCCATCGACGGAAGTCCACATTTCGGAATTGCGGCCACTGCGAGCTCCATATTACTCTCGTCCACATTCTTTTTAGAAAATCGTTGAAAATGTGCGTATTTGTTTTGCTGAAAATCCACTTACCATTTCCTTCGAATAATACAACGTTATCGTGATATCACTCTCATTATGCGAATACATCAACAGTTCAGTATTCGGTTTGTCGATTTTGTAAACAAGAATCCGATGTTTTGCTGAAACGAACACCTATACGACTTGTCATTCTAATATTAGCTCACATGCTGGAATTGAGATTCGATGAAGAGTGTCGATATGCGGGTATCCAGCACGTGGTTTCCAGTATAAATCGCGAGGTACCGGTAGAACTTCGCTGAAATTCAAGTAAATGCTATCAACTTTCGAAAACAGAATTATTTTTGATAAACTTTAAATAAACGCATACTCAATATACTTATTGTTGCATAATTTGCCTCCGTATTTTTCCGGCAAATAGTCTATATCACAAATTTCGGCCAATTCGCTTTTCCAATTTGCACCAGCAAACACTATTCTTCTCTTTGACTGTTCGGGAATGAATGGAGCAAGAGCTGACCTGAAAAACAATCACTAAGTCTTCTAAAATATTTTTTTGAATTCAATTACCATAAAACATTGATAAAACTCGGAGAATTGACGACAATAAACTTATCGATAAATTCGCGATAATGTTGGCCAACAAGCTGCCATGACACCCTGAACGGACCATTGACAACACCCAAAAGGCTCGGGTCGAAATGGAGTCCATCGAGATCAAATATATAATGCATATAACACTGTTTGCCAGTCTCCTCTTCCATCTGCAAACATCATCTGATCGGTTGTTCGTATTGTGTGTGGCATAAGACCTTCATAAGAATTCGCTGAACATTTTCGAATAGTCTGTACATCTCATGTAGGTATTCTGTCGGTTGGACCGCCTTCATAACTCCTCCAATATCAATCCGTCCGGCCTGGTCCACAACAATCAGTCGGTCTCCGTCTTTCCGATGCGGCCCAATGATGTTAACCGGCGCGTATTTCGCGCGAACCTCGCTTCTTTGTAGCAGAGATTGGCTTTCCGGCTCATCGAGTCTGCGCGTGTTTTTGCGATGAACTTGAATGCGTTTCCACATGCACTTACCGTCGCTCTTTTCTCCATTTAAGGTGTTTCCGCAACATGTAAACCGTTTTTGGAATACTGAAATCATTGGATTGTAGCCAGCGAAGAATGTTGAATTTGGTGTCGTAGCGAGGATCGATCACATCGCGGACTTGCATTCGAACCTGCGGAAAAAAATTCTAACAATAACATATTAGAAGATTGTTATTACTTAAAATTCTCGTGGTAATTAATTCTAAAAGGCGTAAATTTAAGCGCTCGTAGTATAATTACATTTATTTCATGAGGTTTGAATATCTGCCGCCCTGCCGTTGTTTGAATTTGACGAAGTAAAATAGATGAAAATGGAAGGAAATAAAACAAGAACAGTAATAATTCGTTATTTGGTGGCGGAGATTCAATTTTAGTTTTCTTTTCTCTCAAATATTTATTCAGGTCTGTTTGATAATGAAAAGCACACAATTAAGAAATAACATTTGAATTGAAATAGTATTATTACCTGCTCAATCGCTGAATCGTTCATATCTTCAATTTCGGCTTGAGTGGGACAGTTGGGCGCCATTCGGAAGTGATGTCTGAAATTCTGAAGCGAAGCGTTTATTGCGGTGAGGAGACAAGAAAAAGAATGATGAAGCGGGTAGGTGATGGAGAAGAAGAACATGAAAATGAGAGATGAAGCTGGCTGAAAACTGGTTTATGGTCGACTTTGACTTTGAAACTGTTACCAATTTAGTTGGATTGAAGGACGACTAGAACTTGGTGATTGTTGATATGAATTCGAATAGCAGACAGAGAACAAGAAAATAAACAATAGAAGAACGTTTTGTTTCGTTATTTTAAACTTGAGTATTTGCATTGTGTAATAATTTTGAAAAAAATTTCAAAGAGCTGATCGAAATGATTGTTTTCTTTTTTTTTTGAAATATCGCACAGTTGAACAGTCGGCCAGCATCGCTCATTTTCAACAAAAACTGAACTTCTCGTTAGTCGACTTTTCGGGTGTTTCGAGACCCTGGATACTTTTAATTTCTACATGTTCAAAAGATGATTTTTAGTGTAAAAGCTTTGTCAAAAAGTAACAAAAAAGGCGGTGATTCTCGATGCACCACATCGGCAACAAAACCGGATTCGATGGGTGAAGGTCAACTGGAGAGGGTGTATCACAACAACTTTGTACGTCGAATTATAAACAAAAAAATGAATAAATGAATGATCGCTTCGAAGGGAAATTCGCAAAAAAAATTGGCTGTCTATTAGTGTTACCGACGTTGCTCTTAAGAATAATTGATAACACCAAAAATGGAAGTGTTGCCAAATAGAAACAGGTGCTTGATTGTTCCAATAAACACTAGACAAGTTGGTTGAGTATTCAATGTTTGTTTTTGCCTGAAAATTTTTAAATTACACAATGAAACATTTGATTTTAAAACTGGCTTGCTTCCAATTTGATTTGAAAAGTTTATTGTTTCAATTGGGCATTTGAAAAAAGGAAAATTTACTCAAGAACAGACAATTTCAAATAAAAAATTCTGAATTTATTAGAAATTTTAAAAATACGTTTTTTACTAATGATATTTTTAGTGAAAAAAAGGATATCAAACGATCACAATCTGATACGAAATCACTTTAATGACGACTTTTGAAGCCCACATTTTCCTGTATTCGGAGTTTCATGCTCAAAAATATATCCAGAATTGAAACTTTTCCCAAAGTGTTTTTTCCGAAACAAAAATTGTATTCAATTGTCTCTTCAATATGCCCGGGTTGTTTGTTTCGTTGTAGGACCACCCGTAACACGAAAATAAATCAAGTCGAATGTGCCATAAACGATCGGTGTTGCGTCGAACACAATGTTCGGCATTTTGACGGCTCCCGAGAGGATTCGCCAAATTCCGATGACATGCACTTTTTTGCAGTAACTCCTTTGCTTTTTTGATCAAACCGAGAGTTTCTTCTTCTTTTTCTCATTAGGCTTCTCTTTTTTGTTTGTTTTGCTTGAAATCAATCATTGAATTTAAGTACTTCAACATTCATTTCATTGATAAACAAAATCAATCGTACTTTAACAATTTTTGTAAAACATATGTATATTTGACAATTACTTAATAAATGTCGTCATTATTGAAAATTCATTATTTCAATTGTATTTCGGTCAAATTAAATACATATTTAATAAGAGGGGTCTTTTTGCTGACCGTCTTAATTTTTTTTAATTTTTGCATACAGATTCTTTAGATAATTTAAAATTGAATGAACTTGATCCCTACCTCTAATTATCGAGATATGGACCTTCAAAGTTTTAGCCCCTCCCCACGTTTGCATACAAATCTTAAATCTACTTTATAAGGAAAAAATTTTAATTTGAAGTAAAATACTTAAATTCTAAAAATTGTAGATTCCTTTTTTGAAGTATCTTAATTATTGTTCCACATAACCAACGTGAATATTGTAAAACGATTACACATTGAGAAGTAGAAATGTTTAAAAATCTAAAACTTTGCGAAATTCATTTTTTTTCGTTTGCTCCCTAATGGGGAGATTGTAATAATGAAGAGAGAATTGGTTCGGCTGCAAAAAAAAAACTAATCGAATTGCAATGGTTCATTTTGCCTCAATTGGACCCTCTTCTCCTTACTCCGATTTTTGTTTTTTTTTTTCGTTTTTATTCTTTCCCTCTTTAGTTGACCCCAATCTATAGAAATCAACCAAAATATTTTATGATATGTTTATAACTGAAATTCGAGCGCTGCGCAACCAACTTATCCGCAGCCGCCGATTATTTGACACATCTGGAGTGTTTCGGCTTTTGTCGTGTGATAAACGATACTTTCTTTGTTGGTCCATATCGACGAACACGTGCGAAGGCGCGCTCGAAATGATTTAGAGCCGCCGAAATATGGAGCAACGCGCGAATCGGACAAAGATGAACTCATTGAGTGAGTGAGTCGTCGTCGTCGTTGGGATAACATTTCACAGCTCAAATAGTGATATATGGCGGTTGTAAGGGTGTCGGAATGCGGCATTCTGCCTATTGTACAGAAACAAAAACAACATATGGTCGGATCGAGCTCACATGTGTACGCATGAACAATAGATGAATCAAATTGAGCACGTGACCCTTTCTCGATTACCGATTGACTTCAACTTTATTTTATCGAAATGTGGGCATTAATTTGAAAAATCTATTATGATAGACGAAGGTATTCTTTTGAAATTCGAAATCTGCGGACAATGATCGAGGATGGAGCAATTGCACTCAAATTTGAGAATTTAATCGAATCATATCCAATTAAAAATGAGAATTCATTAGAGTTCTCAAATGAATCAATATGATTACTTTTTGAACACAAAGAACCAGTGTTGAAAATTGGTGCGCAAAGGTAAATTTTTGATTCGATTCCGATCTGGCAATGTTCCAAATCGATTCGTCATGAAATCCGCCGCTTATTAGGGTTTATAGCGAACATGTGTTGATTGGTGAATATCCGAAAAAGGTGCAAATGACCAGCACCGACAGGTTTTGTATTGCGTTTTGCCATACGGGATTATCTCGCATTTCGGGTAGTCAGCCAGTTGGGACAACCAAGCGCTCGCCCGTTTCAAACACATTCACCAACTAATTTTTGCATCCCTTCATTAGTTGCACTTTCCGTCTTTCTTTTTTTTTTGCGGTTTTTGTAATGTCTGGTTGAATTGAAGAAACACAGAATACGCCAAATTTTTCAAAAGAAATCGCCGCGCGCCATAGGCGATTGCGCAACATTTTTGTGGGAATTCGCAATTTCTTTTCCTACTCATCGATACCTCGAAAATAGAAAGAAAAACCGAATCCACGGCTTGTGTGCACTAATAGATATCGTAGTCGTCCTACAGTACACCAAGAATTTTTCGCATTGGGCGGCCTATTTGTTTTTCTCAGGTGTGCTTATTAAGAAGCAATGAACTTAACGATTGATTTAAATAAATTTCCAAACAGATATTTTCGCGAGGATCACAAATCCCTTTCGGAATAGATTTCTTCCTTTGATGCTTAATAGCTTTATATCCAATTATTGGATATTCCATTATATGTATAGCATATTGTGCAACCGAATGTATTAAATCAAAATTGGCGAAATGTCGATATATTTCGATATTAGAATTTTTACTGTCGTTTTTTTTTACCCTGATTTCAAAACGAATTAGTTGTTGACAATTTTCGCGCAAACACACCCTCAAAAAAAAAAAGAGAGAAAAGCGGGCTGTGCATTTTTCACGATTAATACCCCTTCGTCCCCATCGTCTAAATCACCTTCACTCGTCCAGTCCACCATCATTATGGTATTTCGATTCTCGAGCCGAAACTAATCCTTTCGCACTTTTTTTTCCACCCCCAATTTTTTTTCATCGTGGGTGGCCTATTTGAGAAAACTCGTCTCGTTATTTTTCCATCTTCCTCGTCTTGTTCAACGTTCCTCCGAATCCCGTTTCAGATCGCTTTTTTCTGTTGCACATTCGACTGCGAATATGATATGAGTACTCATAACAAGTTGTGCGCGACACAAGCTCCGCCCACCGTTTGTCGGCGCGCGTGTTGATTCGTTTCAGTCTTTCTTTATACCGCAAATATTCGAGCACAGCACCACACAACTCCCGTCTTCTTATCCGTCCGAAATGGATAATCAACATGTAAGTCGTTTCGATATGTACATATGAACAACACATTTTATTCCAAAGGGTGGTCGGGTCGGGTCGGTATGTTGCGAAACATAAATCATCACCCAAATTTTTATAATAAACATATTGAGCGGCAAATCGTTTATATTTTTCGGTGTCAAATTTCGATATTAGTTGATGATAATCATCTCATATTTCTTGCACTTTCATTTTTTGCTTTCGAACTTTTGAGTTCGCAAAAAATTGGCGCCAAAAATTCAAATTTGTTCCCGTTGCTTTCTTTTTTCTCTTGGTTTTTCTTGTTTCTCGTCACAAACCGAATGGAAAAAAATGATTATAAAGCTTTCGATTGAATTCAAAATTTGTAGTCTATCCATGAGTGAGATTGAGTGGCTCGGCACATTTCCAGCCACCGTAGTTGCTCATTCACTGGCCCAATTTCATTCATATAAATGCTGTTATCATGAGATATTTTCAAGGTCAACAAAATCTTTCCAAGGCCAATTAAGGTGTTTCGTGTTCAAGATCTATTCATGTGTGTCTCATCATTTTCCGCTTATCATTTCGGCCTCTATTCGATATTGTCTGATATGGATACATGGTTAAATATTTGTTTAATTCGCTAATTATGTATGTCGTGATTGTGAGTAATTTGTGCAAAAATCGCGGTCTAATACTGTCTAGACACAATAATGTAACGCTGATAGAACGAGATAAAGCATTAAGGGCAAATATCGATAACCTTTCCGGAGGGTCTAATTCAAAATATTTTAGTATTTGGAATGGATTCCGAAACCAATTTATTCTTGCTATCCGGAATGTGTCAAATCGTTTTTCTCAAAATCTCAAATTTTCTAAAAAAAAAAGGTCCTCGTCCCTAAAACTGTTTAAGCGATTTTGTTGTTAATCCCTAAAAATGATATGATCGTTTATGGTTTTCCACCTAAAAGCGGGACTCCTTTTCAAAAAATCATTTTCCTTTAGCCTCATTATTCGTTGCAATATATATTTTTTCTTTCGTCTGTCTGTGTGTGTGTGTGTGTGTATTCGCCATGGCCGATGTGAAATATTGACCAGATGATTGCCAGCACAAGTTTGTACATCTTGATATTTATGAGCGCGACAAGGTTGCCGCAGACAGCCAGCCGATCGCCATATGTGCTCGGATATGCCGAGTGATAGACAGACAGCATGCGCGCCAAGAATCTCAGCTTTGAGCCAGACCTCTGTCGTCGGCGTGTCGATACCTTTTATATAACCGCCTACTAATTGGATCATTTCAAACAAAAAATTTGAGGACTACGAAGAATATAAATGCATGTTCTAATTAGATTTGGAATACGCTTTTTAATGAGGAAGGGAAATCGAAAAGCCCAAATCCCTGCATATTATCGTTTTATGGCTCAAACGAAATGTGAATTTTGAGATTCAATTTTTAATTCAATAATTTCAAATCATTTCTGCAATCGAATTCAAATTTTTTTGAAGGTTTGACATAAAAAATGTGTCGTTTTTATGAGCAGCATTGCAATAGTACGTGCGAAATTTAGAAGTATATGACACACATTGTTGAAACATTCGAAACGTTCATATTCAGAACGTTTGAATCTCCGCCTCTTCTTCTCCTTCTTCTTCTTCTTCGTCTTCTTCTTGTTCCTTTCGCCATCTCGCTCAAATCACTGTAGTAGTTTCATTGCTCTTCTCTCAACGGGTGGTCGTTGCGAACAATATTAAGAACCCGTTGCACTTTTCATTTCGCCCAATTTTTTCGATGCCACCACTCAGCTCTCATTTATCCCAACCCAGACATGTCAGAAATTTGCATAATAATCGTCAAAACTGAAATCGAATCAGGCCACCCACAACGTTTTTACGAGCTGTATGATGTCGACCGATTACGGTATGTCGACGACAACTGCGGTTTTCGACGAAGACCAACACGACAACAGTTGTAATGAGATGCACGAATGTCGATCTTGAATATCTCAAAATATTTGCTACTCGTTGCAGAATGCGTTTCGAACTCTCGATGTTTTTGGTTGCACAAAAACATTTTTCGAATGTTTGCTTTTCTCACATCGGATTTGCACTTTTCCGCTCCTTTTTTGTCTTTTCGAAGGTCGTACTCAAAATATTACGATAACCTTTTTTTTGAAACAAAGAATGTTTGCATTGTGAAAAGAAATGTGACCAGTTGAAAATGTATTCATCAAAAATTTGCAGATGATCGAATGGCAGCCGTTTTCATGGACCAACGTCGATCCATGGCACATTTGGAAACCAAGAAAAAGTAGGTGATTTTCGATTTATTATGAGCAGCATGTGCATGCTTCTTCCACAAGTTGACTGTTAGAATGTAACGAAATCTAGAAGCTCAATCTAAGTTGATATGAACGTGATTCGAATTCTGTTTTCGCCATATTTGACTTGTTCTAGAATTGAGCCGCCGAATAGCTCAATCACCGAGTTTGAGGCCTAATGAGCAAAAGAACATGTTCATTAGATTCCCAGATTTTTCGACGAACGAAATTATTTTGCTCACCAGTTAGTTGTGTTCGAGGTCTTCTCATAAAGTGGCAAAGCAATAATTCACGGCTCATTTTCGTATCACATTCAATTCAGGCCATTCCGTTGAATGTGATCCATTAGATCATTACTCAGGTCCGCACATTATTACACCACACTCTAATCGTAGTATCCAACCCACTCTTTTCGATTCATCACCTCTTCTTCTACTCAACCAAACGACTACAAATGGTGCTTTATTTGACAAGAACCACCTGATAAGCCCCATACTTTTGCACTTTTTTTCCGACTAGGAACAACTGCGGCGATACGAGGCACGTCGAATCGTAGACATTATTAAAAGATCAAACAAACGAAAATGTTGCGATTTTTCGTATGATGGCATCGAGGGCGATTACATTTTGAAGGGCGTCTTTTTTACACTAAATTAGTGTCAAATTGTCAAAGTTCACAACGAGGAACTGAACAATGAAGTCGATCAATGACGAAAAACATAATGAAAATTGCTATACATAGCGAGTGATTATCATCGGCGAAATGAAACATCTGATGATTTATCGATCATCTCAATTATCATTTGGTCGAAAAGAACTGCATAGAGCGAACTAGTGCTCTTCGAAGTAGGTGTACATATCTGGCAAGCCGAAATATTTTCTGTAAGAAATCCATTGTCTCCCTCATCGGAATTCACTTCGGCTGTATTCGAATTTTGGCGATTGTTCTGCCCTTCCCGTCGCGATTCGAAACGGTTTGAGCAGTCATCGGTTTTGACGGTTTCGTCTGAGGCGGCGAACCAAAGAAGGACAGATAATGAAGTGTTGCGATTTGTTACACACGTAACCTCGTTGCAGAACCGGCACAGCTATCGCCGGTTGGTTGGCCGGTCACGAAACGAATTTGATTAATTGGTTCCTTGGGTTGTGGACAACTACGAATTGTACAAATCATTTCTAGCCATTCACACCAAAATTCAATTTGAGACTTCTCTGATTTTCTAGTCGATTTGATGATCTTGACTGATAATATCTCGATGATTATTAACGTAGGAGGCAACAATGATTTTTGATTCGATTCATCTCTATCATTCAGTTCGATCGATCATCATTCATTTCCTTGTGTTTGTTGCATGCGCATCCCCCAATAGGTTGTCTCGCATTTCCTCGACCCTAATGATAATATCCCTATCATCGCCGTCGGGTGGCCGACGCTATCATCGGTATCAAGAAGTCGTTAAAGTACACACACTATTACGGAAATAAACGTTGCAAATCAGAATGCAGATGTGGTGCATGGGTCTGTGTAAAAAAACCAAAGCAATGTTTGATTGGCTAACTGAAGCGACGCAACAAATCTTCTCGCAAGGCGGTCTCGAATCATATTGACGAGAAGAGGAGAAATGGGAAGTCGATGCGGTGGACGACAGTGAAATCCGTTCAGATGCAAACTATTCGAAAATTCGCTGATGCGAGGGAATCTAAGGATTTCTTTTTTTTTTTGATAATTTTTAAAATTCGAGAATATCTATATATCGGAGATTAACTTTGGATGGATTGTTGAGGATTTTGTTGTTCACCAAAAAAGGAGAAAGAATAACATAATAAATGCAAAAATATAGAACTTTAGCCTTCTGGATTTTCTTTTTTTTTTTAGTCAATCGTTTAGAGCTTCAAACTCAAACTCCAAATTGCTAAACATTCTGAAGGCTTTCTGTAAATTCCAAGAAAAAACAAAGAAAAAAATAAATACGGTTTTGGAAGAATATGTTATGCTACCGTATTCCGTCGAAAATCCGCAACATTTTTTCGTCAAGTAAATGTTTTTTTTAATTGGCGCCCACCGTCGTTCTCTTTCTCTTTTTCGCCGTTCTGTCGACGAGAAAACAGTTTTCTATTTACACTTCTTATCTCATCAACCGTTTTTTTTTGTTCTCCTCGCGCAACCCACTATGAAAAAAAAAGTGGGCAAAAAATTTGGCGGGCGAAAAGTTGCGATCTCGGTGTTTGTCGGCGTCTGCTGTGAGCAAACGACGGAGCACACATATACACAAAAAAGTGCACACAAAACCATATGGAATTCGAAATCGTATAAACTTCGTTTGACGTTTTTTTTCTTCATTTTGGAAAAAAATGGTTTTCGGGTTTTCTTTTCTTTCCCAAAATTTCTCGATCAGACGACTCGTTTTGCCTACTATTAATATCGCAAAATTTTGCAATTAATAAGCGCAATTTTATCAAATCACAATTTGAAATTGCTTCGAAAATAACTGGTAGACATAATTTGGAAATAGGCGTGGTGTTTCGTTGATCAGCAGGCACAATGCAAATAATAATAATAATCGAATTATTTGCTTTATATGGCTAATTGTGGTTTAGTCAGAGGTCGACTAAAAAATTTAAACGCTGCCCTATATAAACTCATTTTTTGTTTTAGTGGGGTTTCAGAGAAGTTTTCGAAATCTCGAGCAAATTCACATATTTCCGCACCTTCGAGATTTGTCGTTTTCGCGTTTTGTGCAGGATTCTGATACCTCCCTTGAATCGCATTTGCAAAGAGGACGGCGAGAAAAAAAACGAGTGGAAAGCGAAGTGAGTAATTGATGTTCCAGCAGGCTTCGCGATGTTTCACTGTCGACGAAATCATTCCGAACAGTTGTCGTTGTAGTGTGTTCCGTTTTGTACTCGCGTTGATTGATGAGAGTTTCAGTAGAAAACATTTGATTCTTTCGCCTTCGATTTCATTTTCTTTTCTCGATTTCTGCGAATTTGACCTTTGCTCCGCGCATAATCCACTCGAGACCGTCGCTGCGCAATCTTTTGTTTCTCCTTATCAGGTCGCTTCTCGTTTCGCGGCTCCCGCGAGCACAAACACGAACTCTGGCTCCTGCCTGCTCTCAAGTAGCCGCTATCGGAGACCACCAATAATTGATGCGCTTATTTGGTTATACTCGCCCATCTTTTTCACATATTCTCGATTTTGTTCGAAGTTTTCATCATATTCGATTCAATATTTGAATAATGAATCGATCTTTGCTCCTGTTGACCGACAAACACTGCGACAGGAATCGTCGTGTTTGGCAGAATTCGTCGGGCAATTCTGAGAATCTTAAACGGTGTGTAACCGAGTAGAGAATTGATTCTAGCAAATAAAAAAAAGTCGATTGGCAATGCGTTGTTTCGATCCAAAATTCTCGAACTCCCCGCGCGAAATTGAGAATGTTTTCAGCTAGTTTCACCTAGAATTCATATTTCATCACAAGAGTGCGAATGGTAATCGGATTAGTCCTGTATGCGAGAAAAAGTGCCGCCAACTAGTAGTAGAACCGCGTTTTTTGTCGTGTTATTGCTGATTCACACACATACTCAACATCCGCTCGAGCTAATCCGTCCGGCGTGCACTACTTGACACGCGAATATTGCCAAAAACGCGGTTGGTGGCCAATCGACACCAAAAACGTTGGCGCCTAGGCCATCGATGAATCGATTTCCAACCGAAATTCATCACATATCTTTTAAAGGGTCCATTGAATCTCATTGAATATTTATATATGAAGCTCTAAAGCACAAAAATCGGAGCACCACATTTTCAGTTTTCTTTCGAAATACCCAATGAGATTTACTCATTGATTTTATGTTTTTTTTTTCAAATTCCTATTATTATACATAATTGGTAGCGCTAGACAACCAACGAAAAAAGAAGAAATTGAGCCCAATTTGGTGTCGACAAGTGTTGCGATTTTTAATAAGCACCAATCCTTCCCTATTATAATTTTTTTGCGTTGATCTTTCCGCGATGCCCTTTTTTGACGTCGTCGGTCGTCCGTCGGCGTCGTCTCTCTTGCGTTCCCATCATTGTCAGCCAGCCTTGAATGTTCATGCCGGCGCTACCGTAATCCGACAAATTTGAGACACCCCGCAGTGATCAATTGATATGTATAACGCAACAAAATTTTTTTGCACTTTTCCGAATTGCCCACAATTTTTGGGTTTTTTTTTGGTCAATGTGCTATTCGTATATAAAATAGGCACAAAAAACCCGAGACGCGATGTGCTCAAACTAATATTCTTTGCGCAGTCATTTTTTATATTGCCGTCGAAGGTCGTTATCGAGAGGTTTTGTATATAGTATGACTCCGATTGAGATACTAGATTTACAACGTTTCCGACTTGTCCATCATTGAATGAAAGATCAAAAAGGGATCAATAAGATAAGAAGAAATTTGTCAAAGGGAGCCGCTTTTTTGACTGCTAGATATCCGCTCGTGTCATATTTGATCCTGTTCCTCAGTTTGGTGCCAAGTTGAAGAATTACCCAATTTGTTAAGAATTCGATAAGCTCTATCGGAAAAGCATTTAATTGGACTCTATTTTCAATCTGATTTTTTTTCTTGAAAAACGACCTTTGCTTGAATCCTTTGATGTCTGTACAAGATTTTAAAAAACGTTGGGGCAGATCCCTGACACTTGTTTCGTTGGTTCAAATTGTTCACCAAATCTTCCTTATTGCCTTTTTCTGCATTCTTTTGCTAGTCGTAATATTTACAAACATTTATGATCGTCGGCATAAGGAGAAAAAGAATCGAAAAGTGTCGAACGCATTTCCATGCTAACATTGCCTCTTCCTGTTTTTTTATTCACCTGCTGAGTCATCACCATTATCGATTTCGCTGGCAAGGTCGATCTACCTTGAGCCTGAACATTCTTCTATTTGAATTTGTCGTTGTCGGTATGCGTGTCTGAGTGAGTGTGACGGACGGTAAACAAAAAAAAACGCTGCCAAAAAAAAATCGGCGCCAAGGCTTTTATCGGCATATTACTCATGTTCTAAAGGGTCCTATGATGTCATATTTACCCTATTTTGGCATTAGTGCCTGTTAGTTGCGAGCTAATCGAAAACTCGAAAGCATTCGAAAATTGGCCGTCGAGAAAGCACCTTGCGCCCGTAATAAGCTCAAATTGCACCTGGACTCCTCACCGTCTTGCATAATTAAGTCAGCACTAATGCAAATCGGATTGCACACATGCCAATTACAGTAATCCTCCTGCTCGTTATTTACGTCGTGTTCATTTAAAACAAACAGCTGACAGTTTTCGCGCACTTCGTATTCTCCAGATGGATGCTTGTTGGCGTTGTTGTTGTTGATGTTGTGTATTGCGCCTTTTTTTTTCAATTTTCATCGCAAAATGAAACCACCTGCCATTGGCATACTGCCAGCGCACATGGCGTTGCGCCAAACAACTTGGTGTGTTGAGTGCAATAATGAATTGTTGATGAAAAACGCGAGAAACATATGGGAATGGAGGGCAAAACGAAAAGATGATTACTTTTCAAAGCCGCGCTCCGTAATCGACCTATTCAGTCAACCTAGGCTTCTTTTTTTTACTTCCCAATAAATCGATTGAATTCGTTTCCGACGTTCGTGTCTAATATTACAATTATTCGTATCGCGGAGTACATAATAATTATTATTACTCCGCTAAACCTAGGAAACGAGTACCGATGGAGTGTCGTTAAACAGAACAACAGAATTATTTCATCATGGATATGTTTCGCGTTATTTTTTTTCGAAATTCCTTTCAAATTCATCTTTACAAAATCAAATTTCTTAACGAGATTTATATTTATTTTTCTTGTTCAACTTGTTTATCTCATACCATGTTTACCAAAGTCATCTGACCTCATTGCGACGAAACAAAAAATTGCTGCGCCGCCAGAATGTCGTCTCATCTGATTCGTCTCTATTATTATTATGGTTATTATCGTTATTGAAGTGTGTCTTTAAATTGATTTTTGAGCTGTTCACTGGCGAGCTGCCAATCCCAACACTCTTCTGACCCTCTTCTACAAAAGTGTAATAGTGTGTATTTCGGACACTGGCGGCTTCGATCGATCCACTCGTCACCTCTCGTTATCATATTACGAGCTCGAACGCGCTATTGCGCAATCCACACTCGATATTCATATGCAAACTGTTTCTTTGCTCATAATCCTCACTTTCCTCCGTTTGACATGTCTCCGTTTATGTGTGTCTTCTTCTAGTTAAAACGCTAAGGTCACCTTTTGACTCGATGCCGCTGCCGATTGTTTTCTTTTCGTTTTCCTCTTTTTGTTCTTTGCTGATTTTGTCTAAAACAGGGTGCCACAGCAGCATCAACCGATATCATCATCCACAGACACCCGCAACTAATCGGGATTGCCTTGCGGGGTCTGGTTTCGATTCGAGGATTCGATAAATCGCGCTGCGCGTTTTGCAACATTTCTCCAAGACCATTTAGCAAGATTTTTCCCGTAGATCAAACGTGACTCGAATTTTGAAATTTTCGATTCGCCGAAAATCGGTGTGTAGGTGTAGCTCCGTTATCGTTTTGCACATAATTGATGATAACTTTTTATGAGCATTCCGCCGGTATACAAAGCAGTGGCTGAGCGATAAAAAGCTGCCGACCAGTCCGTCTCTGATAACCGCACTTCGTATCGTATCGGGCTCCTCGAATAAAACCCCTCCTCCCTCTTCTCCATCATCTCCTCTTCTTTTTCTTCTTTTATAGAAAGACAATGGGTTGCTTCGTAACCCCGCGTACGACTCGACTTGATCAGCGTGACAAACGATGATAAATATGAATTTTACAATCGTTACGTGACGTCGCCGCCGCCGACGACGACGACGTCTTCAGCGGCGCATCGCTCTGATCACTATCTAATCCGACAAGATACACAAACATAGTGAAATCGAAGGTGTTGAATACACACTCAGACACAAAACGTGTGAAGAGAATCAATAAAAATGTGAAGATCAAGATTGAACATCAGCTTGATTCAGCTCGAGATTTTATCTCGACTAGACACATTCATTGGATTTAATCAGCGATTCGCAACATTTTATTGGTCTCTAGGCGAGATCCAATGCTAGCTTACGACAATTTATACCGAATACTTCCAGACCCTCTTTGTTCTTTTTGAGTTAAGGATATTGATTTTCAATCAAATTGTTTTATACATATTACAAAAATGAGATTTCTCACAATCCGCATAAAATAGAGATTCATTGGTCATAAATCAATGGAGTGCGTATCTTGATGGCAGTCGGTTCGGTGCACCCGCACGCCTATAATTTAGCATCTCTCCCGACGGTGTTTCATTGCGCTGAACTCGGCCCTCCGACCTCACTCCTTCCCCAAAAATTCTCCTATAATTACAATAATAATACGGTATGTTTGTTGTTTTTCATGCATTTTCTCGATCCAACCCCGAAGGGGTTTTTGAATGCCGGGGGGGGGGGGGTTGTGTCGGACGGACGAACGAATTTTGAAGGCCAAATTCTTTCGACTGGAGATTCTTCTTCATCGCATTTCATTTCGTTTTTGTCTCCACCTTTCATTCTTCAGCCTTCGACTGTCTTCTACATCTTGTTCTTATGAACATCGTGCAATTTGTTCGGTACCTTCATGATTTATAACATGTGCGATTTCACAAGTGCAACTTTCAATATCAATCACTAGCGCCATTCCTTTCGTTTGCAAATTTCTCGTCTAACAAGGCCACTTGAGAGCCGTATTAGTGGTAGACCAAACTGCAATAGAGCGCAATTGCTAATCCATGAATATTTAATGATTTGTGCGAGGTTACTGTAGCTTAAAAGATCAAGACTAGATGTTTGAGTGAGTGTGTGTGTGTGTGTAATTTTTTGATGGATGAACTCTTGAAAAGTGCTGCTTCGTTGAGCGGCGTCTGGCGCCAATGTCGGCGACATGCGCTCACTCTAAAGAATCACAGCATTGACACCAGAATGACAAAATGTACGAAAATGTAGCGACTCTCCCGCTATCAGCAATCCCATTAGTGCTTGCTAGCACTGGCGCCAGGCCGGTAGTATAACGTTCAAATATGTTGGCGTGTTATCAGCAAGACGAGCATCCAAATGTTGCCATATTCATTTCTCGTCTTTCCGCACCGTCAAACACACCGTCTACTCAGCTGATCATGTCAATCGTCGTCTCGACGGGGGAGGTGGCGAGTCGTCAGTTTTTTGTCGACTCGAAATTTCCTTCTTTTGGCGCGACCGGTGTTCATTTCGATGCGGAATTGAATGACCTTTCAATTTGTCAAGATTTCTTATCGAACGCTCCGCCAAGATTTCAAGGCGATTGTGTCAAGCACTGATTGTGTCTCGAGCTTTGTTTGTGTGCACTTCTAATACGATACATGACCTATCGTTGTTAGCATGAGAGATACTTTAATATTGACGATTATCAGAAATCCTTTCCATTGCTGGCAACTCATGCAATCTCTCAAACTTTCCATGCTTCGGGCTCGCACTTTGGTGATTCAGTCGAGGTGTGGCTCGAGGGAAGCTGGAAGTTATTGAGATTTGATGATAAATTGCTATCACGTGTGTTCCGTTGTCCATGTGTATTAAGAGTTACACAAACCTATGAGTTATTTCGAAATATTTCACCAGATACTGGTTAGTCTTATCTCTTACTAACAGCATCGTCAATAGAGTGATCGTCGCGGCCGGCGTGGTGTCTGCTCGGGCGATATCCACTCGATACCGGTCAAGGCAATCATCAAAGGCCGAGGGGCCAAATCAACATACCAAGCCGCTAATTCAACTCTGCCTATGTTTTGATCCACTCTAGCCGCCAGGTCATTATCAATTCGAAGGGCTCATAATGTTGATGTTGGGGTGTGTGTGTGTGTGTTTTTTTTTTTCAATGAATGAGAGAGGCGACGTACGCGAACCCCACACAGACACACACACACACATACAAAATTGCCGTTTTTGGCGAGAGAGAAACCGAAAGAAACCCCGGGCGCCTGGGGCTCAATTTTTGTGTCATGCTTCCTTCTATCGCATTTGGCAACATCTCGTCGCTGCTGCTGCTCGTTGTCCTTTTTTGCTGCTGCTGCTGCTGCCGCCGCTGCTGCAGCTCATGCTTCCTCTCTCTTTTCTTTTTTTTAGAGCGTCTGCCATGTTCTGCGTGTTTTTTGTTTTTGTTTTTGTTGTTGCCAAAAGATTTCGAGTAAACCCCGGCCGTCTTCCCTTTTTGCTGCGGCGACAAAGTGCCATTGCGCTTTGTTGGAGTCCTCAGATTTACTGGAGCTCGTAGAAGTGATATCAAAAACATCGAGAAGACATGTTTAATTAACGATGGAAATTGTTGATTTTTGTTCTCAGCGGTTTGCAAAAGAACGCACGCGAAAATTGGCGAGCCTTTTTTTGCGAAATTTCTCATAATTAGTCGATTAAGAGAGACAGACAGTAGGATATTTTGATTCTAATTCTCAAGAAATTTAATCATCTTATAATATTTTTAATGACAAAATTATCCAAATCTGTTTCGATCAGAATACTCATTCCTTTCACATATTTTTTGATCCGAATCTGATTCTTTCTTCGTGTTTCCCTCCAATGCGTTTTCCCATGCAAATACTGCGAAGCCCTTTTATTATCGTTTGGCATTCGTCCAGCAATTCTCAGCAGTTTTCCCTTGGCATCGTTTTAATCTGACCTTGAGGGGCGGGGACACTCTGTCCCCTTCATCATTCGTTCGTCTTGCAGTTGTTGTTGTTG
Organism: Caenorhabditis bovis; assembly: GCA_902829315.1. Taxonomy (NCBI): domain Eukaryota; kingdom Metazoa; phylum Nematoda; class Chromadorea; order Rhabditida; family Rhabditidae; genus Caenorhabditis; species Caenorhabditis bovis. The sequence goes on along the minus strand of CADEPM010000001.1, from coordinate 5,200,881 downwards.
TTTTTTTTTTGGGTGCGGGGTTGTCGTTGGAGAAGACGGCGACCTGATGAGAAGAGAAAAAAAACGCCCCACGAACGACCACCCTCCAAGAGTAGTTAGGAGATTTATTTGTTTTTTTTGCACTTTGTGTTGCGGGCCAGCGAAAAATGAAACGAGGAGGGCAGAAAATTTTGAATGAATTTTACCGCACATCGACGATCGCTCGGCCACCAATAAAGAAAAAATTAGACGCCGGCGAAGAAAAAAAGGGCGGATGAGAATGAAATGAAGAAGGAGGAGAAGATGGAGAAGAAGAAGAAGAAAATGCAAAACTAATGGGTTTCGGCAATGTGTTGCTAATACGGGTCCTACAGAAAAAGACCTATAAATTTTGTTGGCCAGTGTCGCAACAAAAGTGCAAAAATTTCATACTGTGTCCTAGTTGAAACAGCATCGCGTTTGTTTCGAAGACTCGGAATTTGCTTAAAAATTTTTTCGGATCCCAACTATCCTCCGAATGTGCCCAATTTCTTTTTATCATTTACTATTCATGTTATTGTTATTCCTATTATCTATGCATATGTTCGTTATCAGCAAATGGCTCTTTGTGCTCTCCACAATCATTGGATTATTTTTAACGCATGCGTATGTGTGTGTGTGTGCCTTCTACTCGAATCAGCTGTGCGTCTCATTTATTTAATTCCACGATATCATTCAATCATTTCTCTCATCACATACGTTATACGTATGCTGGTTCAATTTGTCCTCACTCTTGTTACAGTCGGCCTGTTAGGGTCCCGCCCAGATATCCGCGCGATCCCGCCTGCCCCCCCCCCTCCCACCAAAATTAGAAACAGACATGGGCGGAGTTGAGGCGTGCAGCTAGCCGCCAAAATACTCGCAGTGGGAGGGGTTTCGGTGTGTTGGTCGCCGTGGGATGTCTCGTCGTCGAACGTCTCTCCCTAGTGTCCTCCTCTTTTTGCAATCACTTTTTTTTAGATCACGTAACCCTCTACTCCCAGGGTCTTGTCTATTTTTTGTTTATTCTCTAGTTTGTTTCAACATACTAAAACATTTCGAGATCTTTTATTTCGATCAACTTTTCGAATACACTTTTGCATACTGTGTTCCAAAATTTTTGGCAAATATTTTTTTTTGCTTTTGAATTTTTATTTTTACTTTTGATGTTTTGCAGCGGATTCCGATGAGACAATGATGCGATACGACCGAAGTCTTTCCGCTCTTCAACAGCAGCCATCCGGATCAACTGCGTTTGGATGCGAGGAGCAGCTTGTTGCCAACTTTCAGAACGTCTCGATTTTCGGAGACGATCATGATTTGGCGGGATTGGTGAGTTTCCATTTTCGGGCGGTGCAAACGCCTTTTTTCGAATCCTTATATTTGTTACCAAACCAAACATTTCACCTTGTGTGATGCTTTTCGATAATAGCAAAAACATTGCAACGGCGTCGCCAATTTTTTTATAATAAAATCATGACGAATTCCACAACATTGTTGTTTCTTATTTGCTCGTCATACAATGTTTTAATGCTCGTCTCGATTTCAGGGCATCGGCCAATTGAACCCATGGCAGTTCCCGTCGGCGATGACTCGCTCCAACGGATTCAGCGGATCCGATTCATCGGCACCGTTGTCGCCGAATTCGCAGCGCTCCTCATTCGACATGAAGAAGCATTCCGATGGTGGCGGCAGCGTTCGAAATCTGCGGATTTCGGATTCGCAAAGTATGTTCTCTTCTACGTTCAAATAGTCTATGCCAAGTTGTACACACGCACAAACCATATGATGTTGAAAATGAATCGGACCATTTATCTTCGATAATGTGCTCATTTTTCGCAACCTCTCCAACCCTGAATGAATGGACGTGGGCCCCCAGAATGTGAGGCGGATAATGAATAGATAACGTACGGACGGGTGCTGTGTGTGTGTGTGTTATGTGCGCGAGACGACTGACGAGTGAGCACGCAATCTAAAGAGGCGCGATTGCACTTTTTTAAAGCACACCGCCTCTTGTTGCGGTTTTTGTTTGTACACAAAAAAACGCGCCAAACGGTTGCAAAATCCACCACATATTGGAATTTATACGTATTACGATGAAGTGAACAATAGAAGCCCGCAATACAATTAAACATTTCTGCAAAACGCTCAGACTCCGCCCACATTGTGTGGATATATAATCGAAATTCCATAATCCATTTTGAAAGTGTTTTTGTTGGAAAATGGCACTAGAAGAGATTTAAAACTCGAAACGTTGTTGGGATTCTTACCGGAAAAAAGACGTTGCCTCTATAGTCATAAAACGTAACTTTGCAGCGTTCGACCCGAATCGCAACATTCGCAGCGGTCATCCGTTGGCGCCACAGCGACACATGGCGCCATCAGTGGAAAGTAGAGGCGGCGGCCGTGGAAGGAATCGCGGCACAAAGCAGAAAGCCGCAGCAATGTCTGCCATCAACCACCACCACCATCAGCAGCAGCAGCATCCGCCGGCGAATCAGTGCTTTTCGACACAGCTCAATCAGCCTCCGAAGCAGCAGCAATCAGTTCAGTCTCAGCAGCCACCACAGCCGTCTCCAAAGTTGGCAGTCCACCATCCCGGCATGCGAGGTCAGTCGCTTTTTTCCTTCGTCGTTCTATCGCGCTATAGCCGTTTTTTCAAATATTTGTGTGTTCTGACCAACAAAACAAACGAGGCCTCGGCGGCGACGGCGGCCGCCGCCGCAGTAACTCAAGCGCTCGCACGCTCATTTTTTTGCGATCATTCGGCGACTATAAAATATGATGATTAAATGGGTAATTAATATGATCAGAAAGAGGCTTCCGACATGTTACGATCCTCTTTGTCACCATTATTCGCATCCTCTATTGAAAAGCCGAAAACGAACGAAAGTTGAGTTTTTCATCGGGAAATGTTGCGCACGAGAGCCACTTGACCTTTATTTTTTTTTCTCCTACGGGGCCTTTTTTCACTCTTCGTCGTCATCATCTTTTTGGTTGCCGTCGTCGTCATCGCCGTTGGGTAGATGATGGGGGGGAATTGTCGGAATAATTGCATTAAATTGTGAGTCACCAAATGGCTTTTAGTGTGTAATATCGCAAATTGATTTTTTTTTCGGTAGAGATTTTCGAGCAAATCTTTAGAATGTGTACAGGCTGTCGAAAACGCAACGTTTTGGTTGATTCGACGGAAGAACCAAGATGTTTTTGCTGCTAATCACTCGCAAAAATCGTATCATCTCCGATTCGCTTTTATCTTCTCACAATTTTCCGAATGACATTTGCTTGCATGTACGTGAGATCCATCATGTACTTGGCGGCCTCTCACCCTCGAGCAAGTTCAATTCAGTTCAGAAGCTTCAAGCGATAGGTACGACCACGCGGCTGTCGTTTTCGTGCTGCTCGTCCCCGTTTGATTTTTGCTACCATCCAACTCGAAATCCGAGCTGATTTTTGACACGTTTTTTTTCTTTCTTTTTCTCTCTCTTTCTCGCTCTTCGATTGTTGAGAAATGATGTCTACCAAGTGCGAAACAATCTTTGACTTGGTATTATCATGTTTTCCATTATTTTGTTTCGATCGAAAGTGCCAGAGCCTCGTTTGAATGGGAAACTGGCGAATGACAGCGAGCGAGCGAGCGATGAGTGAACACAACAAAATGGCAACATTTTTCAAGTACCGTAGACGTTTTTTTTTCGCCGACCGGACTGGGGGACGAACGGCATTTTCGGTGGAAATAGTGTGAATTTTCGAGGAGACGCCTCGATCTTTCTTTTTGCATTTCATTTTTTTTTCGTCGTTTTGTTTGTTTGTGCACGCGTTTTTGTGCACTCCTCAGGCTCCACGAAATGCCATGCCAAGTGAATTGCACTTGCCTGTATGACGGACGGAGTTCGTCGAGGTTGCACCTAGCCGTCACCCAGACGGAAAAAAATCGGAATAGTTTCAAAGTTTCGCAAAGAAAGAGATAATTGAATTAAATGAAGCGTTGAATAATGCGAGTCGCGACATGGCCCTTAATTGGCTATGCACATTTCCGGTCGGTTGAAACCGTTTTCCTCCTCATATTCGCATCATCGAAGTGGCTGTGGATGTTGTTGTTGTTCGAATTCTGAAGGTTGCGCCGACCTTATGGTGCTGATTAATTGAAGGGTGTTCGGACATTGTGTTGTTCTCTGAACCCCAAGTTCACTAGAAAAACGCGGAAGCAGACCAGGATGAGGGGAATGCGAAGAAAGATTGACAGCGATGTGATATGATTAACAAGATAGAACGGATGAGATTCCGAATAAAAAGATGCAGATCATCCAGTTCGGAAGAGCTCGGCTGAAACGGCACAGCGCAACGATCGTTCCCGTTTTCTCAAAAATATGATCTAGTAGATCCTTCCGGTGAATCTTCGACATCCATGGGAAGACATTTCCCATACCCTTTTTAGGTTTGCAACGATTCAATAGTGCAATTGTGACGGGGTTTTTTTTTTTCATTTTGAGTTTCCCACCATTCAACACAATACAAACGGTGTAAAACGCGTGAAACCGAAATTTGCATAAATATGCGTTTTTCATATCTAGTTTTTGTGCAAAATCGACTGCGGTGGTTCGCACGACGCCCTATTCATTGTTTTACGACGACGCGGCTATTAAAGTTTTACAAGAGTCGATAAAATGAGAGAAAGAAATGGGTGGGAAGAGAAGGAGGAATGGGTGGTCGAAACGCACGCGGGATAGATGAATATTCAATGATTATTTGGCTTGGCGAGACAAGGAGAACATTTGATGGTTTTTCGTTGTATTTCGCGCACTTCGTCGTCCTCTCTTCATTTCGCATCTTTAATGTGCTACATACATAGATGCGCGAGGAGGCGCTCTTCTTCTGGCAGACAAAGAACCATTAAGAGTGCAAAATAGGAGATGATCAGCTGCCTAACATACATACATACATACATAAACATACAGAAAATGGCAAAGAAAAAAAGAGCGAGCGGAGATTGGTCGATTTCAGTATGATAAAAATTGCCAAAGAAACGGGTTTTTTTTGTTTCATTTGAGAAAGGACATAAAAAAAAATGATCGATTACACTGAGAGTTACGAATATCTTGACCGCTTTAAAAAACTTTTCGATTTTTTCAGACATCATGTATTGGCTGAAAAAGTTGCGACTTCACAAGTACACACCGTTGTTCGAGCAGCTGACTTATAAGGAAATGATGGCTCTCGACGAGAAAACTCTCGAAGAGCTCAATGTGACCACTGGGGCTCGCAAGAAAATTCTGCAGACGATCGAAAAACTCAATTTTCGGTCGGAAACATTGCGCAATATTGAGCGAGGTCTTCGTCGTCGCGAACAGTGCATTCGGTGCGCAATCTGCACGATTCGTCAAATGCTGTGGACGCCATTCATCGCGTTCGAGTCAACTGATGCTTTCAAAAAGCACAAGTACTCGAAGGACGTGATTGAAGGGAGTTCTGTGCCGATGGACACGATTCCCGACGACAATCTTCCGGCTCTGATCTTCCGCGTCGTCGAACTTCTTAACTCGATTATCTATCCGATCAATCCGCGATCTGAGGATCTTGAGAATGAGTATTTGCTGACAACTTTCCAGATTTTCGACAGCATCATGAAGAACGACGTAATGATTGATGCCAACTCGAACTATACTAATATCGATTCGTTTTTTCAGCAATTCACTACTTACCAGCATCGTCGTGCTCTTTTCATGAAGAAAACTGCTCGCACCTTCGTTTCGCCGGAAGAGATGCGCAAACAGCGAATGGGACTTGTTGTGAGCTCGCAATGCGAGAGCTGCCATAACACCGAAGTTGTGAATCGCGAGCGAATGCTCGAGATTCGTGAGCGCGAGGCTCGTGGTGATAAGCCGCTCGCTTCTCATTGTCCTGATCCGGTGATCAGTGAAATTCCGCCAACCGGACTCGACCATCGCATTCAGCAAAAGCGTCCGGCAGACGATGAGAGCGGTGTGTTCGGAAACGCGAAAATCGCCTCTTCGAGCTTCGACGCTTTCTCCGCTCCGTCGCCATTCAATTTCCGCAGCATTTGGAGCACTGATGGTAGGCTTCAGTTGGCAACCGAAAAATTCGAAACATTCGTGATTTTCAGCTGACGATCACGAGCTTTTCAAGCCGTCCACTTCTGTCACCACACCATTCGCATTATTCCCGCAATATCGTTCACCCACTCATGCGGATCCATCGAAAATCTACTCATCCAATGATTTGGTCGAGCTCGCAAAGCCAGAAACTTTCGGATTTCGTGGATTCGATTTTAACATCTTCGAAGATATTGTGAGTGATAAAAACGAAACAATTTTGTTCCATCTATACACTTGAATTTCACATTGAGAAAAAAGAGAGATGAGTGAGTAAGATGGGGTGTTTTGATTTAACGAGATGAGAAATTCTAATCGAATATCAACCATGCAAATACGTATTTCAGCCTCAGTTCAATGATGTTCTGAACCGTCCACCGATTCCGGATCCAGTGAGTTCGGCAGAAGTGTCGAGCCATAAGGCCAACTCGACAGGAAGTGCCTACTCGTCATCGGAAAGCGAATCGTCGGCCGTTGTCTCGCATCGCGCTCGCGCCTTCTCGAATGCCAAGGAATCGACGACGACGGCAATCTCGCAATCGCCGATCGACATGAGTTTGAACACACTGCTCGTCTCGCCGCACTTCAAGTATTTCCTGAACACCGGCGGACGCTCGATTCAGCACTTCGAATAGAATGTATCCGACTTGGAAATTTTGTTTCTTAGTTTTAGCCATGTTCGTCACATGAAATACTCTTTTCGTTTTGCGCCTATTCAAAGTCATATACGTTTCATCCCTTCCCCTCCCCTTTAATCAAACGGTGAAATTGCCTTAAGTAACGCTTGTTTCTTGTTTTCGGCCTGTTCATCCTCTTCCCACAAATCATCCATGACTAATCCAATCTGTAGAAACCTTGTTCATAAGAAAGTAGTTTAACACCGTAGTTCAATTGTTTCCCTATTTGGTTCTCTTCAAATGCACACACCCACACACACCGTAGCTGCCTCATTTTCTCGATAGTCTCCTCAAAATAATGCACATATTCTGTGATGGTTTCGTTTTAGAAGCCATCTACTATCATTACTACTAATGTTGAATCGAAATGAGAAACTCCTCAACCATAGATCTTTCGCAAAATTATCGTATTTCGTCGCTTCTCTTCATTTTAGTTGTTTTCTCTTCTCCGCAAAATTCCTGTCAATTCAAAAATGTTTTTCTTTTCTTGTTCTGTTGAGAAATTATTGCCTATTCACTTTCATGTTCGAAAAAAGCAAAAAGCTGCCTTCCACCATAGTTGCCTTACACCTCTCTAATTTCATTTTCTGCTAATTTTTGCTCTTTTCAATTATTTTTTTTTCTGTCTACACTGTTGTATTTCTTGCCATTTCCTAATTGTTTCTTTTCGTTTATTGTTTGTTTCCCTTTTCCGTTCAATTCTGAATCCCGCCACGTGCGCGGCCAGACGCTGCTCGGCGTCTGGTAGTTGCTCAATGTATAAGTTTTGGTGTGCTCTGTTCACTTGTTGCTCTGTACAGTAGTTCTGTCCGTCTGTCTGTAAGTTGTGATTACACATTTGTGTAGATTTGTACACACCAACACACCAACACACCAACACTGCATTTTTGTTTCTTTGTATTATTCTCGTTTTACCCTTTTAGTTTCATTTCTATTTTGCCTTTCTACTTCCATTTTCGTTCTGTTAACTCTTGACACGAACACATGACATTGTTTTTTTTTCTGTTATATATAAAAATGTATGCATATATCCATTCTGTGCCTTCTTTCCTTCTTTTTTTTTCGAAATTGACAGGAATTTCATAATATAATAAATAATTCAACTGTTTGATTTCAAAAATAACTCAAAATGTTTTATTTGTCCGACGATTACAGTTTAAAAAAAAAAGAAGCGCGCCTAAATACATTTAATAGAAAATGGTTCACGAACATTTATGGATTTCGATGATCCTAGAAGATGCAAATTTTAAATGAAAGAGAGGGAATTTGGAACATTGTAAACATCGGCGGTCATTTCCCGGGATACAATAGCACTGCTTCGTTAAATTTGTGTTGGTGACAATTCAAACGAGGACCCTTGTGTTTTGACAACCCTGAATGCGACCAGGCGGTGCCGCCGCAAAATTTTCTGTTTTTCTTTGCGCACTCGCATCTCTCACAATGAAAAGGATAGAGTGTGGCGAAACCCGGCAAGTGTCGGCAGCGGGCGTTACATAGGTGTGCACGAATAGTGGCATTCGTCGAGACCATACTATACAGAATCATTTCTGTAGTGTGTATCTCGTTATTCCCATTAATCTGGTAGAGATGCCAACTGCGATGAATGGGAGACGGGCAGGCCGCCAGCGTGAAGCAGCACTTTGTGTGCTTGATGACCGCGTGGAGCCAATTAGCCATTTTTGGAGCCACAGTGGCCTGCTCATCTGAGCAGTTTATTCGATTCACAATATTAAAAAAATATATAGCTGTCGGCAAAGTAAAAAAAAATATCCACGAATGGCCGTCGCGAGAAATTGTCTAACAGAAAAGCCGGGATTAAATATAAGCTTTGTCTTTCCTTTTATCCATATTCGGCATAAGTATTACTCGTACAATCAGCGTACTAGTCGCACCAAATTCGTCCGTTCACGACAGTATATGGTTAATAATCGTATACGATTGTTCTACAAACGCTTTCAAATACGATTTTGATTGATTTTTTTTTGAAACTCGATTTTGAAATTCTGATTTTTTGCCTCAAATACCTAATCAGGTCTTTGAGATATTGAATGATTTTATTTGACGGCAAAACGCGTGACTTCGCCATCGATTTTTTTTCCTACGCGTAAAGCAACAATGAAGTTTGGAAACAATTTATTCACAGAAAATATGATATATTAGCAATCATACCCATAATTAAAATATCACAAAGAAATATTCAAACGAAACAAAAGAATTTAACTGAAATAGGAAAAAAAATTTAATACTAATAGTAGAAATTAATACTATCAAAAATCTGGATAAAGCTATTTTTGAAAAGAAAAAACCAGAAAAGAACCATTATGTACACGCTGACTCGTCGAATTAATGAGAATGACCCGATGCCAAAATCGCCGGGACAACAGCTCCACCAATGATGAGAAGCAACTCGCGAATACTGTAGCTTGTTCCGCCTGAAAGTTACGACTTTATCGAAAACAAAAATGTCATAAACACAAAAACGTTTTATTAACTATAAAATAACATTTATAGCGGTATTGCGGTCTTTGATTTCTTGATTTATAAAATTGCTAACCTGTATGCGAATGGCCTATGCTGGCCGGAGCTTGAGCATCGACTACCAAAGAATATTCATTATTTTGCCTGTTGTTCGCCTAAAATAAATGTTAAAAGAAATGAAGTTTTCTCAAACTGTCATACCAATTCCGGTAGAACGTGTACGGTGGCCACATAGAGAAACGTTCCTGCGGAGAACAACATCAGAACACCAGTCGACGATTCGGATCGCAAGCTTTCGCCCATCTGTTCAATAATAGAATTCTTCGTTTGAATACTTATAACACGAGCTCACGTGCGTGATCAACATGAAGGTTGTGAGAGCAGCAAAGGGCGCTGCTGACGAAAAAACCAGCAAGTGTTTTCGAATCGATCGACGATCGATCGCTTCCATTAAAAGGAACGAGACAAGACCAAATGCGGCGGGAGCCTGAAAAACGATTTCCGATGTAATTTGGATAGTTGAGAAACGTTACTTTATGCAGCATTATCGCGACAAAAACAATAAGTTGGACATCTGATTTGTTGATGACCGATGCACTTCCAAGGGCAACACCATCAGCTGAAATCGATTATTAGCAATCGCTACGTGAGAATTTTCGCGGAAAAAAATACGCAAAATTATTTTTTCTAATGATTATAACAGTAGAAAAAATAAAAGAGAATTCTCTAAGTTTTGAAATTAGTTATAGCCAGCTTCCATGCGGCGACTGAACTACTCTCAGCACATATTTTATTTTGTCATTTCCTTGAATTTTCAATGTTATCGAAATTGAAAATTATCGAATTGAGTTCTTTATTGAGATGTTATTCCGGGCGAGACCAGAGCGAAAGACACATACCGGTAAATCTACCACCATACATTAGTCGCCGTATATTTTGGTTTCAAATTTGCGAAAATTTCTACCTGCCGCGTGAACAACTAGCCCGATTGTGGCGGATATTCCAATTCGACTTCGTCCAGTTCGATCGTCTAAATTGGCCCTTTAAGTATTTAAAATTCCCCCAATAAGGTGATACTTCTTGAAGTCGCCGCGCTTCCTATTTGATCCACTAGCAGCATCAAAACAAATCCCAAAACGAGCGAATATCCGATTTGAGAATGTATATTATTATGAGAATGATGTTCTTCCTCTACTTTTTGTGCGCTTTCATTTTCGGAATGTGTTTCTATAAAATTCTCAATGAAAAATTCGACTTTCTATTAAAACACTTGCCAACTTCTCGTTTTGACCGTTCGTCGTTCGAATATGAAATTGATCGGACGGCTCGAGCAATTCTAAACGTAAAAATACGTTTCTGGAAATAATTCGTTACTTACGCTTCGTTTAAAACAGCATCTTTTGGTATAATTCTAGGTAAATTCTCTATTTGTCCATCTTTGTCTTTTGTATTTTCGAGAATATTTTTTGCTTCTGCAGGATTCGACAAAGATGGTGGAGATAATGATTGCTTGTGCTCGTGAGAATAATGCTCAAGTTCTCGCTGAGATGAATACAACGCCTCGACACCTTCCGGAATAATCACGGATAGTGCAGTTCCTACTAGAAGGCCGGCACCGAATATACTGACTAGACGTATTCGAGACTGAAAATTTTATTTTTCTATTCATTAATTTTAACCTAATAGGAATTAGGTTATAATTAGAATTTTTGAATTGCACATTTTGTTATTTTCTGTAAATGTAAAAATTTTGATATTCGTTGGCAATTTGTTCTTGATTTCACTACCTATTTAAAGAGAAAAAGACGTCAAATCGTTTTTTTTTCCAAAAATTAAAATTAATAAAATAACACTTTCAATTATTCGCATGTTTATAATATTTGCATCTTTCCAGATTTATAAAGCAGTAAATAGTTATTAGAAAAAAATACCTCTGAAAGTGTGAACATTAATGGAATTGAGCCAGCCAAGTAGCTACCAAAGAACATGGCCGCCGAAAGAATGAATAGAAACCCAATTCCTTCCATTTTGCTGAAATGTTCTTGCCTAATGTTTGAAATTTACTTATTTTCGCCATAAACACACGAAAAATAAAACACGGGGAAACAGGGGCGGGGCTAATGCTTCAAATTGCAAAGCCCGCACTGGTTTTGGCAGTGTGGCGGCGGGAATGTTTCTTGAGGAAAAAAAATGAAACATTATTGGTTTTGGTTATTAACAAAACTAAATTAAAACGCTTAAGAATAAAACCAACTTTATAGTTAATTGAATAGAACGACTGGAACTAATTTTTTTTGAAAAGTGTTTAAAGAAATTTCAAGCTCACCTAAGAGATATGCCTGGCGGGTACATCAGCGAATTTGCCACGGATTGTGGAAAAAACTAAACAAATTTTAAGAGAATTAATTGTTTTATTTTATTGAACGCACCAACGTTGTCATTATCAGAATAATCGCCGTGTAAATGAAAAATTTAATCTACCGTTTTGAATGCAATTTTTTAGTTTAGTAAATGATTTGCTTGTCGGTCACGTATAAAAATAACAAAAAAGAAAATTCTTAATTTTGTTGTTTAATACGACCTGCCAGATGACCAATAGTTGGGAAAAAATGAATGAAAAGAGGATCTGTGCCAGATTAGATTTTTTCCCAGATTTAAGCACTGATCTTCTCACTTTTCATCCATTTCCAACTTGGAGTGTAGTCGGAGGGGGTAAAAAAATCTATAAAAAATGAGACTATTTTGTAGATGACATTCTGAATCAAGTTTTGATACAAATATTTTACGTAACTTTTTGGACGTGAGATTGTATTCTGAATTAATTTTTGATTTTCAAAATATCAGGTTTACTTTAAATTTAAAATTAAAATTTTAAAATAAGGATTTAATATTTTTAAGCAGTTCGATTTCCTCAGAACATCAACTCATTAGTCTGATTCGATATTTACAAATTTCTCATTTTGTTATGTCAATTAAAAATTGTTGAAAACATATTTATAATGAGAATCATTTTCCTAGTCCAAAAATAGGGAAACATTGGAAATTCGGGAAATATTTACTATAATACCAGTGTCAGTTTTTTTTTCGGATTTCTCTGTGTTTCGATGAATCAAGCAGGTTGCCCCAGTTCGCCGAAAATTCTATTTGCGCCGTTTTAGCCATGTTTCCCTCTACTCGACCAGATAGGTAATTCGTCCCATGACCAAAGGGCTAACTATACATACAAATATTTTCTGTATTTTAAATTTAAAAAAAACGCCCGTTCTTTTTTCCGCAATTTCGCACCACTAATTTTGGGTCTTCGGAAAAGTTTATAAATAAATTTTTCGATATCAGTAGGAATTTTTTTTTTGATTTCGAATTCAGGACCAAGCTTTTGTTTTAATTACCGCGGTCATGAGAATTCAAAAACGTTTAAAATCAAATATCGAATGTGGTTTCAATATTTAATAATTTCAATTTGGTTCTATAATCGGTTTAACAACCAAACTTCACAAATACTAGAGATTTTATTGGTGAGACGTCATTGATAAATTAAGCCGTGACATTTAAATTAGCATTGTAAATCAACAAATAATCGTCTAAAGTTCACAAAAGCCCCTACGCAAATGATTCAGGACCATGATAACGAGAAATGGTGATAAGAAGATGAATAAAATGAAAAAGCGACCAATTCATGACCAATTTTTTCGGAATGAGAACAATTATCGTTCTTATTGCCATTTTGGCAATATTTCGAAGGTAAGATTATTAAAATGATATTCTATTTTCAAAGTATACGTATTATAGGGCGAATTCGAACCGAATAAATGGGCTTCTGTTCGATGACACGTAAGTGCAGAATATCGATGGATTGGGCAGTTTGAGATAAAAATCATTTGCGATCATGAGAAAGATGGGCGAAAACGTTTCAACAATTTTTGAGATTGATCGCATTTATGCACTTTTGAATATAGAATAATTTGAATATCATTGAAATTTAGTATAATAATTCACATACATTGCAGCGAGCAATGCGAAGGATTGGCTTGCGAATCAAAAGAGACCCTTCTCGAAATGATCAGCAAGATGCAGAAGGAAAAACATGATGCATACATGGCTCCTCTCAAAAATCCGCTCATGGTCAACCATTTGACATCCTCTGAGCTTTTCGTGAATCAAATGAGCAATTCTCAGTTCGATATGCAATGCTCGATTTGCAATCGCACCGATTTATGTATCAATGGTGGAGCTTGTGTTCCCGATCAACGGAACCCGTGGAAATACTATCAGTACGTTGACTAAATAAACCGTGATTAATTTGATTTTCTCGTTTTGCAGTTGCATTTGTCCTGATAACACTTCCGGCGAAAACTGTCAGCATGTCATCCAATGCACAGACAAATCTTGCGGTAAAAATGCATACTGTATTGTCACGAATCATCAACTTAATTGCGTATGTAAGCCTGGATTTTCAGGTAAATCTTTAAAAAAAATATGTAAATATCAAAATTTGTTAATCGATGTAAATTGTTAGCAAAAAAGAACGGAAAAGATTGCAATCTGAAGCGACAAAAAGCGTGTATAAGCGGTGATCCTCACTATGTCACCTACGACAATCTTCGTTATGACTACCAAGGTTCGTCAGTTTTTTTTCTGCCATACCAATACAAACCTATAATTTAAAGGAACATGCCCATATGTCTTCACGCAACCTTGTACTATACTACCCGATCCATATAATTGGTTTTCCGTTCGCGCCAAGAATCAGCTTCCCAGTAATGGTTACCAGTATGAAAATATAAAATTTAGAACATAAAATAATGAGAAACAATTTCAAGTGTATCATTCGTGTCGGAGGCTGAAGTCGACTTCTACAACATGACAATTCACGTTGACATCCGCTCAAAAATTGTGCTCGTGAACGGTGTTCAAGTGCTCACACCATGGTATTATCCAAATAAAAACAATTGGATGGTTTGTTTCTTTTATACATGTTGGTCTGTTTTAATATTAAGAAAACGTTAGATTCGAATTCGCCACTCCGGAAACACATTTACAATTGAAAACGATCAACAGATTACTGTAACATTCACATCATCCAATACGCTTTGTGTTGAAGTTCCCGATATCGACGAATTCCGCGGACAAGGAACCCTGTGTGGTCTCGCAGGGAATATTGACGGACATTGGTCGAATGATGTGATTTCAAAAGATGGAGTTGTTCTGCCGCTTGATAACAGTCGCCAGCCGACGAAAAAGAATCGCATCGATTTTATGAAATATGAGGTTTGACGATTTTCAAAAAAGAATCCACTACTTACATAAACGAGAAAATGAAATTTATCATTTTTAGGACTCATGGATTACGGATAAATTTTTAATTTTGCGACCTGGTCAAGAAGCGTGCGTAAATGGTCAAATCATCGACGATAACCCGGATTGTGTGAGTAACATCTAAATCAGGGCTGTGCGGCAATCGGAAATTTCGGCAATCCGGCAATTCGGCAAATTGCCGAAAATCAAAATGTCGACTATTAAATTTTTTCAACGATAATTCGAAATATAAATAACGAATTTTCACGGTATCCCAAATTATTTAATGGACATCGATTTTTGTTTCGTCGATTTTTTTGACATCAAATTGCCGAAAATGAAAATTTCGGCAATCCGCAATTCCATTGCCGCTCAGCCCTGATCTAAACCTTCGATTTAATTTTTTGAACTCATATTTTGGTACTCTATTAGTTTAGGGGATATTTATGATATTATTCAAATCGAATTTCGAAAACCATACTTGTTTTAGTCAGGTTTCTGAGTTTTTCTCGTGGAAGTATATATATATATATATTTATCGTTGAAGACAAGAAAATTTTGACACATTGAACGCGCTTGCGAAAATTTGTTCATTTAGCTCAAAGAGTTCAACTGAATCTTACTTATAGTATTTTTATGTCCGACAATTTTATGTTCTCGACAAATATGATAATAGAGCAAATTAAAAAAAAAAGAAACATAATGAGCAAACGAGAATGTAGAATTATCGTTTTTCCGGTACCACAAGTGTTCAACGCTGTCGCTGAAATTGAAAACTGTGTGAGTGAAAAAACGAATAAACCCCTGATTGCAGCTTCATTTTGATAATTCATTAAACATTTTGAGACGAATCGAATTCTTTTCAGGATGTCGAGAAGGTTGCTTCGAACTGCTATCCAATTCAGCAATCTGCCTACGGACTCGGACCATTCGCTGGTTGTAGTTTTCTCGGAAATGATACGATTGATGTTAGAAAACCAGCAACATTCACATGCTTCATTATTAATTGTCGGTTTTCAGGATTTCTATTATAATTGCATTTATGATGTGTGCATCAATGACAAATACAAATGCAACGAACTTCAGTATTACTACCACTACTGTCAACTTTCTCTTCCACTGATAGCACCGAATTCAAATTGGCGAGATCAAGTCGGATGCCCTCTAGCGTGTCCGTCGAATTCGCATTATAGCGTATGCACATCATCATGCCCGTCCACATGCACCGAGCCATTCCCTGAATTCTGCGACCAAGGTTCGAATTTGTAAATATTTTCGTGACAGTTTTTTGATTAGGATGTGCCGATGGATGCGAATGCGACCCCGGGTATGTTGTTGATAACACCATTTCGACATTTGTCAAGTGTATTCGGATCGAACAGTGCGGTTGTTCGGATGAGGATGGAAATCCGCATAGAGGTGAATGACTCCATATTCAGCACATTTAATCTCATTTTTTAAGCGAATAAACCATGGGTCACAAATAATTGTACAATTTATCACGAATGTCAGAATGGAACAATGTTTAGCGATGTAAGTAAAATGCTAAATCCTCCTCCTCAAGTATACAAAAATGCAAACTCAGTATCGTCCTTGTTCACCCGATGCGGTTTGTACTTTAAATGATATAAACCCTGCGTGTGTCTGCCAAAATGGATACCGAGGAGACGGCTATAATTGTAACGACATCAACGAATGTGTTGAAACTCCCGGAATTTGCAATCATGGACAATGCGTCAACACTCCAGGTATGCAAAAAAAACATGTTAAATTGAATAATTTGATTTCGTTGAATTCAATTCTCAGGATCTTATCACTGTTTGTGTGATAATTATTGGCAAGGAGACAATTGCGAAAAATACATGCCGAGAAGGCATTGTGCCGATTTGTATGTTTTCTGGGGAAACCGACAAAATGGAGCTTACACGTATCTCAATCATATTTTTGAAAATTAACGAGTTAAAGAATTACAGAATAAATCCACCATATGCGACACCAAATCGAAAACCGTATGACCCGTATTCGGTTTATTGTGATATGACAACTGACGGAGGAGGCCTCACATTGATGAGCGGCGATTCGATGAATTTGAATGAGAATAAAACCTATAGCGACTATTTGATTGGTTTCGGAGATCCGTCAACGCAAAATGTTTGGCTGGGATTGGAAATGATCCATCAAATGACAACTATTCAGCCGCACACGTAATTATTGAATTCTCAAAACCAAAATTATGCTGCTAATTTAAGTCTTCGCTTGAATTTATTCCGTTGTGCCAACAATGGACTGCCTTCGAAGACCACCGATTGCACGTACGGATCGTTTACAGTATTGGATTCGAATACACAATATTCTGTTTCGATTCCGGCGGTTTGTCAACCTTTTTCAGCCCAAGCTGTAGCTGTCTGATTTCACAATTTAGGCGTGCACGGGCTCGGAAGCCGACGATCATTATTATCAAGATGGATGGGCGAGATGGGATTTGAGTGGAATTGGTCCAAAATTTTCAACATTTGATACCGAAGACTCCATCAAAATGACCAATAAAGATGCTGGTGTGTTTTGAAAAAAAAACCGAAAATGTCTTGATTTTAAGTATATTATACTTGCTCAAAAGCCAATTTCAACACGGGTTGGTGGTATCTGGAAAACCAATTATGCGGAGCTGCGAATTTGAATGGAGTTCGGTACCAATGTCCGAATGTTCCATTAGAAAGTGAGAAATATCTACGATGGGCTGAAGGAACGTTGGGTCAAGCTTCGATGTACCTTCGACCTGCTGGATATCCAAACTATGATCCGAATAATTAATTACTTTGGCATTAAAGAAATGACACTCATTTATAAAAAGAACGCATTCCTGTCATTTTATGTCGTGCGTCTTCGCTGTGGTCTCGCGCGGACTAACTGATTATTTTGCATTTTACATTATTACAAGTATATCCGTCAATTTTTAATTTCACTATTTAATGAATTATATACTTGTAAATAAAAATTAAGCAATTCACGTGAATTTTTCAAAAAGGCCCTTACGTGTGGCGAGACTATTGCGAAAGGCGGCACAACCTTCTATGAAACAAACCGCTTATGGCATACAAATTCGATTTTCCAAAAGACATCCCATACGCGTTGGACTTTCATAAGTCCAGATGGCCTCTTCAAGCACGAAATCGATCACATCCTCGCCAACGGGAGGTTTGTAACAGATACTTCGGTGCTACCATCATTCACAGTAGGAAGCGACCACCGCCTTCTTCGTGCGAACATCCACTTCAACATAAATTGACTGAAGTATGATAAAAGCAGAAAGAGAAAGGCGCCAAAGAAAGTATTGGACCCGGAGATGGCTAAAACAATAAGCTCGATTATTTCAACAGCGTTGAAGAAGATTACTCTAATCTAACAACGCTACTCAGGAAACTATAAGACCAAACCATTGTTAAACCATCAAACCACCGGACCAATAGGATCTCTGTCGAAACAACAATTGATCGTAGTAGACGAAACATGAGAAGGCCCGATCCCAATTTCAAGAACCTCTCAAAACAATTTGCCTAAGGGGAAATGTCGAATTAGAACAAAATTTGGCAAAACGGCGAAATAGTAAATTTTTAGAGTTGTAGCGATGCATCCAAGGAAACCACCACTGGAAGGTTAAACGAATATCCGTGGTGGGTCTATTGGTATATATGATTAGATTTTGTTAATAGTCTTCGTTAGTTTAATGAAAACAACTAAGCACAGTTTTTATTCGGCAACATATTTATTTAAAACATTTTAAAAGATTTATTAATTATTTCGATAGATCATTTATACCGTATAATCTGTATGAAAATGGTACTTCCAACAAAAGAGCCTTTAAAAAACTTCTCAAAGTGTAACGGTGATCTATTTTTTGAATATAACGTCCTTGCTGAAATTTGGTAAGGAGCAAAATTAGAAACATTCGGCAATGTTTTTTTGAAATTTGTAAAAAAAACTTCGATAAACCGAAAACGATATAGGTTTCTAATAGGCTTGACGTTATACACTGAAAAATTCCACAATAAATAAATTTATAAAATCTCACTTATCGCGTTATTCAATCCCGTTCTTATTCGCACTCTCTGCGGATTTTACTTCTTAAAACTAGTGACTCTCTTGCTGCAAATAATTACAGTTTAACATAATCTGTAAATTTCAAAAGGAAAATTGCGTACTTTAGGAAACATCGAATATTGTGTTTTACAATCCAATACTTATCCGGTAAAGTCCTCGATTTGCTCAATCTGTAAAATTTAAATAACTCGAATAAATCCCACTAATAAAAAAACGTTAAAAACAACAAAGAATGTTGCGAAAGATACGAGATGTATAGATAAATATTAATACAGTGCGTTGCAGAATTATAAGGCCACCCCCAAATTTAAGCGCCGCGCAATGATTTCGATATTTTGAGACCAACCAGTGTGAAAATCGTGTTCAGCATGAAAAATAACCTATATACAGGGTGTCATTTAAGTTCCCGAAAAAGTTTGAGCCAGAAACGGTGACTTTCGTGCACCAAACAATTATTTTTGTTAAATAAGGATATTTTACACTTCCAAGTTTCACCCATCGGAGGTCGAGAAATGGCGAAGCAACACCACGCGTCCATTATCGAATTTCATAAGCAAAAGAGCCCGAGAGACACATCAACGGGTCGGTGTGCCTCGTAGAACGGTTTATGACACCATCAAACGATCAAGGAGCAAAACGACCAGGACCGTCCCAGACAAGGAAGACGCAGTAATCACCCTCAGAAGATCAACGCCGTAAACGAGGATCAGGGAAAAACAGAGAAAGAGGCGAGACAGGAAAGCAGCTAGAACAAATGCAAAGCGAAGCACACCAACGTGTCCAAAAGCGGCAATTATCGGCCGTCAGCAAGCAGAGAGCTTCGAAAAAGCAAAACGACTCTTCTCGCAGCGGCCTGAGAACACCTCGTCACTGTCTTCGACGAGAAGCTATTCACTGTGGAGGCGGCATTCAACTCACAAAACCATTGAGTACTTGCCCAGACATCCCAGCAAGCTTCTGAAAAGGAAGAACAATTCATCCAGCCTCACATCCTGCCAGTGGATGGTTTTCGGTGCCATCTGCTCAACCGGGAAGTGCCCCCTGGTTTCGTGGATCAGGGGTGAAAATGAACAGAGAAGTCTACGTTCGGGACATTTTGGAGAATCATGTGATGCCCTGTACCCAAACGCATTTCGGTGGGCAGAAATGGGTCTTTCAACAGGACGGAGCACCCGCCCACACTGCCAAAACTACTCAGGAGTGGTGCCAGACCCATTTTCCCGACTTCATCAAGTCATCCGAATGGCCTGATCGCTCCCCAGACCCGAAACCGCTTGACTTTTCCGTGATGGGGTCTTGCAGGAGAAGGTCAACGCAAAACCCCACTCAAGTATAGAGGCTCTGAAGAAGACATTACTGGCGGAATGGGACAATCTTTCCATCGAACACCTGCGTACCACAGTCATATCCTACCCGAAGCGTCTCCGTGAAGTCATAGCTGCGAAAGAAGACCGAATCGAAAAGAGTTAAAAGATAATTATTTGTTATACTATAGAAAAAATATATTTCGAGTCTCGTTTGATTTGGACTTTTAGTTTCAGAAATATACGTCTTCAAAGTTGTGCGGGAACTTAAATGACACCCTGTATATATATATCTATTTTTATGTTAGTATCTTCAAAAGTAACCGCGCAATGGTCCAAAACCGTTTTTTTCGAGCGGTGCAGAATTATAAAGCCACCCCCATGAAATACGTTATAAACTCAAAAATAACGACAGTTTAATGTTTAGTGGCACCTCCATTTGAGGTAATAATGTCAGAAACACGGTCTGGCATATATTTGAGGTTTTAAACATATTGGGTCGATTTAGATTTGAATTTCTGCTCTAACGTCTTCCATTCGACTACGATTTCGGTTTTGAGCTCTCCAACCCCGAATTTCTTTCCTTGGCCATAGAAACGCCGTACTAACACTCCCCAGACGTTCCACATGGGACTCCAAAAAGGAGAACATGATGGCCAATCGAGAACGTCCACACTGTGAGACTGAAGCCAGTCCAAAGTTGACCGACTCACATGAATGACCGCATTGTCCTGTTGAAAAAGGAAAATAATGACGTCGGAATGGAAGAATATGGCTCTCAAGAACATTCTGATAATCCGAAGAGTCCACCCTACTCGTCAGAAAAGCCAATTCCAGAAATCCGGCCTCCGAAAACGCTTCCCCCATAATATCACGCTTCCTTCTCTAAAATTGAGTTTTGAAAGCAGGAGGTGATTCTTTCATAACTCGGGCCAGCAACTGTTATAGCCGCCTGGGCCATCCAAATTATTTTTTTTTCATCGGAAAAAAATAACCTGTTGAAGTTTGAATGGCTATTATTCACAATATTCTCGAATATAAACACCTTGTTCCAATCCGTATTCATGTTTTTGAATGCGAACTCAAGGCGTCGAATTTTATGGTCCTCTGTGAGTCGCGGAGCCGGCTTCATTTTTTCTCTGGCGATGTTGGGGGTTATTCTTGATGGTTCCCCAAACTGTCCACTTGCTTTTGTCGAAGTTTAGCTTCTTCTTGATGTCATTTGTAGACTTCATACTGCTCGAAGCTACTCGAATGCTTGCTCGATTAGCGAGATAGTCCAGTTTTCCTCTGGCGCCTGCCTTTTGCGACATGTTGACACGAGTTAGATCCTTCACAAAGATGTCTACGAATGTTTTCGGACCATTTTAATTCTTCGCAACCCGACAGTTCGACCATCCTGCCGTTTTGAATGCGGTAATCTGAGATTGCTCAGAAACACTAAGACAGCGACCACGTGGCATTTCAAAATGATTCAAAAAGTGAAAAATAAGGACCACTGTAGGTTCTCAAAGCCACACAACAATTTTTATGCACACTGGTCCCGCCAAAGTTTCAAAAAAATGCGAAAAAGTCCGTTGTATGGGGGTGGCTTTATAATTCTGCACCGCTCGAAAAAACGGTTTTGGACCATTGCGCGGTTACTTTTGAAAATACTAACATAAAAATAGGTACATATAGGTTATTTTTCATGCTGAACACGATTTTCACACTGGTTGGTCTCAAAATATCGAAATCATTGCGCGGCGCTCAAATTTGGGGGTGGCCTTATAATTCTGCAACGCACTGTACTTATTAAATTTAATAATGTTTGTTTTGTGAGTTGTGGAGCGACTTGGTTTGATGTGATGTGAATTTACCTCAAACTTGGGTAATTAAAATAAAAAAAAAGGTTTAATTACCCAAGTTTGAGGTAAATTGACCTTCCCTGATGATGATCTAAAGATCGAAACGTCGGATAAACATTTCAACACTGTGCAAGACATTTAAAATAAAGGGTCATATCAAGAAGATCTCTTCTACTTAACAATAATAATGTTTGAACAAGTTTCGTGTGGTTAAAAACTGCATGGAAATATTTAAAAAAGAAAAATAGGCCAAAAATAAATTTAAAAAAATTCAGCGTACGGTATATCTGTGCAGTTAGCCGTAGAGTGTTTACGGACTGCGTGTTTTCACCAATCATTTTTTAAATTTTTATTTTATTTTTGGCCTATTTTTCTTTTTAAAATACTTCTTTATTGCTTTTAACCGCACAAAACGTTTTCAACATTAGTAAATTCAATAAGTAATAATTTTTATCTATACATCTCATTCTTTCGCAACATTCTTCGTTGTTTTTAACGCTTTTTATTATTAGTGTGAATTATTCGAATTATTTATATTAATTTTTACAGACTTGAGGATTGAGCGAATCGAAGACTTTACCGGATAAGTATTGGATTGTAAAACAAAATATTCGATGTTTCCTATGGTAAATTTCAGTTCAATCTATGAATATACTTTTTCAAAAAATAATTTTACGTACGCAATTTTTCTTTTGAAATTTAAAAATTATATTAAACTTAAATGATTTGCAGGAAGAGAGTCACAAGTTATAAAGAGCAAAAAGTAGCAGCAGAGAGCGTGAATAAGGGAAGAAAAGGGATTGAATAACGAGATAAGTGAAATTTTATAAATTTATTTATTGTAGAATTTTTTAAAAGTGTATAACGTCAAGCCTCTAAAAATTTACTATTTCACCATTTTGCCCAATTATGTTCTAAATCCACATTTCCCCTTAGGCAATTGTGGTAATTTTATAATAAATGTATTATAATTTTTGTTAATCGAAAAAGTGATTGCTTGAAAAAAATGATGAACTTAATACCGTGAGTAGAAAAGTAGGGCTGAAAAAGTCAGGGTGGGGGAAAAGCCAGGGAGGTATGGAAGTAAAAACAGTGGGTGGAAAAGTCGGGGTGGGTTGTAGTCATAAAAGCCATATTTGCGACGGGCGACGATCATGGTGCTTCTAACTTCGCCAAGGTCGTCGTAATGCCTCAAGAAAAAATGCGCGAGCGGAAAAAATACTCGTAGAACCCCCACAAAAACATTTTTTAAGCATTTCCATTACTTTTTAGATTTAAAAAAAAAGAAGTCAGGAAAACCAAAAACCACCTTATCTAGGACTCATTTGTGTGACAAAACCCTTCAAACCACTCAACATCCCAAAATACCAAAAATGGAAACAAATAATTTTTGAAGTTTTTGCTGCTATTTGAACTATTGCAAAGCTTTAGCACATTCCTTAAAAGGCTTACCCGACATATATCCATTAAAAAGGCTTACCTGATATATATAAAGTAGAAAAATTAAAAACAAAAAAAACAAGGATAAAAATAAAAGAAGCCAAAATTATCGTCCAATTTTGATTCAAATGTCGATTCGATTGATTCCATCGAAAGTGTCTTCCTGAAAATATTTGGAATTGTTTCAGAATTTCGTGATTTTATGTATTTTTACTATCTAAACACGGAAACATTTTTTTTCCAGAATAAAAAGAATCGACAAGAATCAGTGATCGTGGAGAATCAACTCCAACAATTGAAAATATTATCGAAATTTAAAAATCATTAAAATCAGGGTTCCAGAAAGAGGCGAGGAACCTGCTTTTTTCAACACTGATTGAAATCAAATTAAAAACTATCTAAATATTTACAACGGATAAATCGGACAATTCAGTACGGCCCGCCCATCGCAAGCATACTGATAATAGCTTCAAAAGTATGAAAATGGTCATTACAAAAAATGTTGTTTCCGTATCAATTGTAAATCTGGCTACTGCAAAGATTTGCAGACTTTAAGCTGGTGTTTCTTTTCGCGCGAAGGCGGTATATTGGATAAAAATTTAATTTTACAGTCACGGTGTGCAGTGTACGTCCTTATCCTAGCCTTATTTTTAACCATTACTTATAATTAATTTGCAATTTACAAACTAATTAGAGAGCGCTAATTAACCAGTTTTTTAAATGAACGAAATGCACGATAGAATGTTGAGTTTTCCAACTTTCGTCATGCATAGAAAAACAATATTTCCAACTTTTGAAAATTACCTCTCTCAAAAATATGCACTTTATTCCTTATTTTACCTTACTCTAAACATGCTCTACGAAAGGATTGTTAGCACTTTACCAATTGATAACAGCTAGTGTGCGATTACCTTATGTTTATCTTCTGATCCGACATGTTCCAATCAGTTTCGAATTTTTTTTAATCTGAAACAAAATATTGAAAAAAAAAGATTAAAGAAGTAAAAATGTCACTGTTTGAAATCCTGATTTTCATGTTCGTCATCCTCATTGTTCTCGAGACACGCTCACAGCGGTTCGGAACCTTCGATCTCGGGACAAACGGATATCATAACATTTAAAATATTTCGTAATTTTAACTGAATTCGTTAAAAAAATGATTTAAAACATAAAAGATGAAGCAAACACTTACACGACTGTTATTAGCCGCTTATCGGCGAATGAAGAGCGAAAAATAAACAATGGAAACAAATTAGAAATGAATGGAAATGAAGTCACGTTGGTTTTGATGTTTTAAATATTCACGTGATCAATTATTTTTGGAATAACCTCCTTAAAAATTGAGAAAATTTACGTAGAAGCGGATTTTTTGCCAACAAACACGAATTATACGAATTTTGGTCAATGATTTTTCATTACAGCTTCTCCGATATCGATTTTTTCGCGTCCATGATTTTCATTAAACGAAAGTTACATTTTTTCTGCAAGACATAGTTAGTTGCATGTCTAAAATAATGGAGTTCCGCCTAAGCAATGATGAAAGGTCATTGTGAACATGTATGTATATTGCGGAGAGATAATGCAGAACATTTTAACGGTCACCACCGTTTAAACGAATATCAAACTAACTTGAAAGAGCTGCTTTTCGTCTCCCCTTCTTTATTCACTTTATTTTGTCTCTTTATTTTGTCGCCGCAAAATTTTCTGTTTTTCTTTGCGCACTCGCATCTCCCACAATGAAAAGGATAGAGTGTGGCGAAACCCGGCAAGTGTCGGCAGCGGGCGTCACATAGGTGTGCACGAATAGTGGCATTCGTCGAGACCATACTATACAGAATCATTTCTGTAGTGTGTATCTCGTTATTCCCATTAATCTGGTAGAGATGCCAACTGCGATGAATGGGAGACGGGCAGGCCGCGAGCGTGAAGCAGCACTTTGTGTGCTTGATGACCGCGTGGAGCCAATTAGCCATTTTTGGAGCCACAGTGGCCTGCTCATCTGAGCAGTTTATTCGATTCACAATATTAAAAAAAATATATAGCTGTCGGCAAAGTAAAGAATAAAAACAGTGAGCACTTTATTCGTCTTAAATCAAATTTTAGTATGGTCTTAACCAGTCCGAATTTGAAAATTTCAAAAAAAAAGATTAGTCGAACTAGAAAGTTTAATTTTCAGAAAGTCTTGAATGTAACTAGTTTACCATTTTTAAAGAAATCGGTTAACCGAGTGATGAATCTAACCACTTCAGTCGTTCTTGATTTTATTTGTTCGATTTCTTATCTACAGTTTCATTTATACATATTTTTGTAATTTTTGAAGTTATCCCTCCCCTCTCATTTAAAACTTTAAAAAATCAATATCGAACCCATATTTCGACAATTGAACTCAGATGGAGGTTTTTTTGCAATGGTAATATTTTGGGAACACAAGAGATGTGTTTTAGTCCCTTTCGACATTCGTCGTTCTTCCCGAAGAGATTAATAGACGAGATTCGTGTGTTTATCTCATCTCCGCAAATTCGCTTCGACATTAGGTGCCGACTTCAAAACGATGAATTCAGGAAATTTCTGCAAAAGTATTTGCCCTTTTCTCTGCTATTTATTTGCCTTACTATACATTTTCTTAAGCTGTTATTCACAATATCTATTGTACAATGAAACGGTCAAAACTGTTCCAATGGTACGAACTCTTCGGGTTGGCAATTTTCTAAATTTATTTTTTTTATTTCAGTATCTTAGCACATTTTTCGACGATAATTTGAAATGTTTGAGAGGAAAACTAGGAAATCTTTCGGATAATCAGGTAACTCATTATTTCTCCAAAATTGAAAAAAAAATAAATTTAGATATGGGAAATGGTTACGCCGATTATTAATCAATGCAGTATTCGAAAGGTTTTAGCATTGAAACCGATTCACAATCAAGACGAAATTAAATTCTTTTGGAGTCCAGTAATTTAAAAAAAAAAACAAAAAATGTTGAATTGTAATCTCTTCAGAAAGAATCGCGTAGAATGACACCGTGTGTTGTTGTTACTTTGGGAGTTGGAAAAGATGTTTCTGTGGAATCGGAAATTAAAAAGCAAATACCCGATTGCACTTTTATCGGTGCCGATCCAATGGGAGATGACAATAGACCACTTTATGAGCCGGTAAAATTTTCTCGCCGCCTTCAAATCAAAGTAGTTTTTATTCTGGTAATTCATTTGTTCATAATCGTATATAGTCGCATATTAGTTCTTCGAATACTCAATAATACTATTGAAATTAAAAATTAACGGAATGACATTTAAAATGCAAGATATCCGGTTAGCCCTTGCGAGATATAGCGAAAACCCATTTACATACGTCGATCTACCGGCGTACAGTCGTTTCCGGACCCCGACTAAACTAGCATATCGCTTTTCGTACGCGGCCAAATGCCATTACGATTTTATTGTATTGTCGGCGTCCGGCGACTGCTGTACGCGGGTAGATTTACGGGAATGCGTCTTTCGAAATGGTCTCGCATGGACTAACATGTTATTTCGCATTTTATGGGTCGGTTCGATAAATTTTAAATCGAACGACGTTCGAAATTCTAAGAAATGCCAAACTCATCAAGAAAAATGAAGCAGTTCATGTGAAAACAGCAAAATTAGTATTCGCGCGTGGCGAGACCTTTTCAAGGCGCATGCGCGTAAATCTACCCGCGTACAGCAGTCGCCGGACGTCGACTATATACGGTTTTAATATTATCTTATAAGATAGCAAAATGAAGTTTTATAAACTAAAAAAATAATTTTTTAGATTGGCGAATTTTACAATTTTGCTGTTGGCGCAAAAAGCGGAAACGATATCGCCAGTGTTTTAACAGGTGAAAACTTGTCAAATAATGAAATGGGGCATAAAAAAATAAGCAACCCATTTTCCGCGTAAAGAGTTAGGACAAAATGAGACCGTTGGGGGTTCTTACGAAACATTTTGTTTTTTGGGGTTTTCATTCAAATTTTCGATTGAAACAATAGAAATTAGTGTAACGAACTAACCCGCGAGTCAAAGTTTTTTTTAGAATAGAAATATTTGTGAGTAAAAAAATTGTCAAGAATTTCACCCACTTTGCCCTGGTGTTGACATTCGACTTTTTTGGTGCAATTTGACATTGACTTAAAACTACAATATTGTTGAAAAATGACAAATGTATCCCGGTGTCGTAGGATCCTGCGTTTTGTACGCAATGCTAAGAGACAGTTACCGTAATCCTCGCAGCGATTTACGGGGACTTTTTTTTTAATTTCGCATAGTCATTTTTTTTAATTTTTCGTTCAATTTTTTAATTTTCTTTCGAAATGTTTTAATTTAAATTTTTAAATTTTGCAGAAACCGAGTTTAATAATGTATTTAGCAGAATAAGCACTTTTAAACGATATTTTTATGGTAAAATCAGCAGAGATTAAAAAGAAATCATTTTTGTCGTTAATAAAATTATTTAATCGTGTTTTGCTCTTTGTATGCGTTTCTATTATCTTGTTTTTGTATTCTTCATTTTCAAAATAATTTTTAGAACGTCAAAATCTTTACAATAATTCCCAACTCAACTTGTCAAGTGGAAAAGTGCATATTCTGAAAAATAAATAATTAAACTCGGTTTCTACCGGTTTTAAATATAAGATTTCTAAAGAAAATAAGAAAATACAGCAAAAAATTGAAAGAAAATTAAAAAAAAAACTCCGTAAATCGCTACGAGGATTACGGTAACTGTCTCTTAGCATTGCGTACAAAATGCAGGATCCCACGACACCTGGATACATTTGTCATTTCTCAACAATACCTACAAATACATAATGTTTCATTCTTATTTTTCAGAAGTTGAAGAAATTGGGAAGGTTTATACGAATAAAAATGTTGAGCATAAAGAATATTCAGCGTTTCTCAATGAAACTGTGAAATGTAATGTAAGAATGATTTTGTTAATTTGCGAGAGATTCGATAACTATATTTAAGTATATTGATCTGATGCTTATGGATATCGAATACGCAGAATTCGGGATTTTTGACAAATTATCGATAGAAGCTCAAGGAAATCAAGGAAAAATTATTTGTCAGGTAACGGAATCATAAAATTTAGTCAATAGAAATTCCAAAAAATCGGATTTTTTTTTTTTGAATATTCGCAGCTTCTTTCAATATTTTTTCAATCTAATTATTTTTATTATTTAAAATACTTAATTATACCCTAATTAGTTTTTATTTTTATCAATTAATGTCAGATTCTGACAAAAAATAAATAAGAATTGACGTTAAAAATATTGGAAAAGACTAAACGTGGTAATTTGATCTACTGGAAATTTTTTGAATTCCAGATAAACATTGAAGTACACTATACAGAATCACCGGAAAAGCGAAAATTATTCGCGGATTATATCCGCAAAATTTTAGAAGAAGGAGTTTACCATTTGTTAGAAGGATCGGTGGCTGATGGGCATTTAAGGTAGATTTTATGCGAATGTTTTTATTAAACCGAAAATATTTAGATTATTCATGACGAGAAGAAAATGTCGAGAATAATTTAAAGAAAACAATCAAGGAAATCGGGATAATTTTATTTTTTTAAATCTTTATTAAATATCACATTATAAAAGCTAATGCGAAGCAAGCAAATCTCTTCGATTGCGAGATGAAGCTGAAATTTGGTTTCGACGTAAAATGTACAGACAGCTGATGTTATTCAAGACGAGAGTTATTCAAGATAGAAGATTGGTCGAGGCTTTGGCCGAAGAGGAACTAATCGATGAGCAAATGTAATCCAGAAGCTGGTAACCACGACGAGTTGTACCAACAGAAGCTCCCAGACACGACGTGGACCAAAAAATGAGTAAACCACCCTGAAAATGGACAACGATGTACATATTAATCAGGAAAAGCGAATTACATGGAAACAATTGGAGCAACGCATCTTGCGATGATTTGAGAAACGTCGTATAGACTTTGTTCAACAGCCTCAAATTTTGACATCTCCTTTTTTTTCGAACCCGTCTCATACCTGTCCAACTGGATTGAACAGGGTTGAATAAAGTGTAGCATCAGTTACGTTAATGAAAGGAACCGATGCGCCAAATGTCAGTATAAAACCAATGTAGAATATCTGCAAAGACATACATTTTCAGAATCAATCATAAATTTACGTGATCATACAGAATGCAATTGATCTTAATTAAATGAAAATAAATAGTTCACTTTTTTTCTATGCAGATTTTCGCGAATAACTCAAAAAACCCGTTTAAAATCTATTAAAATCGTAAATTATAATAACGAAAAAACTGGTTTTTCACCAACTTAAAAAAATTGTATTTCAAACTTTGCATAGTGCTGTGATATGTTGATAATTTGTCAAACCTCTAGTGATGTTTTTGTCAGTCCCTCGCACCAACTATATCTACTCTGATTGCATCCGCCAATGCTTCCTTCAGTCATAATCGGCACATGAGTTTCTAGAAATTGCCATTGATACGTCGCAAGC
Source organism: Caenorhabditis bovis (assembly GCA_902829315.1). NCBI lineage: Eukaryota > Metazoa > Nematoda > Chromadorea > Rhabditida > Rhabditidae > Caenorhabditis > Caenorhabditis bovis. The sequence goes on along the minus strand of CADEPM010000001.1, from coordinate 5,171,134 downwards.
AAATACGCGCTGAATGCCAAAAGTGCGACTGTGTTCGATTTTCTAATATTGAGCTGAGTTGCAGCATCGGTCAATGAGAAAATGAGGTAGAAGCATATTGAGACAACTCCGGATACGAAAAGGACCACCGACATTGAGCCGACCGCATTCTGGCGACCTACGTTGTACATCATCATAATGAAAGCTGGGGCGAGCCTGTAATTCCGTTTTCGTTTTTCAATTCCATATTGCAATTTTACGTTTCAATCGAGAAATATGTGAAGTTCTGCGCATATCGTGTCAACATGCAAACGAACATTGCGATCCGATCAGGTGTTGGGAAATTCTCGACGACTTCCATGCTCCGTTGACTACAGAATGATCCATTCTCGACTTCGTGGAAAAATAGGAAAAGAGCAGCGATTGCGGAGAGATTGAGGATGATCGAAATAATTGCTGGAGCATTGTTCGAATGCACTTGGAACTCGCGATAGACATTCCATCCGATCTCCCCGAGATATAAGAAAATCAATTGAAGGCCTGGTCCAGATACGAGTCCGAGAGCTCGACCGCCGATGAAAATCGACATTGCTTTTGCACGATCCTCAATTTTTGAATGTGCTGTTATGGTGGTCCGAAGACAGCAAGTGATTCCTTCAATTTTCGATAAGTTTTCAATAAATCTTAAATAGTTTGGCGTGTTTCGACCAAACGCTTTTCTATGAGTTCAGTTTTTTGATGATCTATCGATGCTTACCCATTCCAATTCCTCCAATAAATCTGATAATAAAAAAATAGACAATGACGAACGAAGTTGGTATGAAGTCAGCAAAGAGGAATAGAATGTCACCGAAAAGTAAAAGACAATATCCGCATGTCATCGGATATTTCGTCTGTAATTTCAGCAGTTCGCCTATTTTGGTCATGATTCGAACACTACCCGATAATTTCGACGCGTCCAGTTGGCCAAATAGAAAGCTCCGAGACAATGTCCGATGCCGTGCACTGCCACAATTGCGCCGAACAAGACAAGCGTGGTTGATGGATAAAGCTGCGAAATCGGACGAGGCGGTTTCTCGACGAATCATTCGAACAAACCTTTGTTATATAAGTATACCATATTGTCGTAAATATCGCATATTGGAAATAAACGACAAACGAGAAAAATCCGCAAAGTGTCACAACATCCCACGAGGTTTCGATTATCACCCGCATTCGAAAATCTAAACCAATTTATGAGTTGGGATGTTTTAAACGTTAAAAAAAATCGAAAATGAAATTCCGACCGAAAATATCAACATAACAATCGAATTTGCATGTTTTGTACGCTCGACGACTGCGAAACTCAACTCGTTGGAACGAATTCGTGACGAATTCAATAAAGTTCATTGATCGCCTTATCGAATGATTATCATTGTTCCGAAATGTCCGCTATTCATTCTATCAAATGATCGCTAAGCTTCTCCTTTTTCTATTTTCCTTTGTTCTTTTTACAAATGCCAACATGTTTGGCCGAATTTGTTTGCCAGAAAGAAGGAATTTCAAGAAATATTGGCCTTGCGAACAAGATACTCTTGAAGATGAAAGTAAGTTCAATTAAATAAATAATTTATAGTCCATTTCTGAAAAAAAGAGCAATTATCCGATTCCAAACCTCCGTCTTCAGACGCGTTGCGGTTCGCATTTGTGAAGCCACGTGTTTCATTTTTCATTCTTGTTTCCGGATTTCCTAACAAACTGAGTTTCTAGAATTATCAGAACCAATTTATGTTGCGATCACTAAATTTGAAAAAAATTATCTTTTTGCGTGTTCTCGCGGTGTCTTAGGACAAGTGTTCATACGTTTATGCCCAAAGGAAGTTGTCCGATTTTTTTTTTTCAAATATCGAAATACTTGGTTGTCTACGAACGTTCGCAAACAAACAAGTTCACCGGTTTTTTTTTTTCTTAATTCAATTTTCAATTTAACCGGTGTAAGTTAGTGTACCGTAATACAGTAATCTACAAATCAAACTAACAGTATTTTATATAACATTCTCAAAAAAAAAGCCACTCTGTGCCGATTTACGCTGAATTAGCTTCGCATGCTATCCAGATTACGGCATAAGAATTCCCGCTTTTTAAAATTCAAATTTGAATTATCGCCTCGAAAAAAGTCGGCAATTATTCAAAGCGCTTATTTTTCTGCCATAGTAATAAATGACAGTAATTATGGCGCTCTTTTTTTGATGATAATATTTAAATTTACATTCATTTCATCTTCAATTATTTTTTTATTTTTGGCCAATTTCTATCTTTCCTAATGAAAAGGATAGAGTGTGGCGAAACCCGGCAAGTGTCGGCAGCGGGCGTTACATAGGTGTGCACGAATCGTGGCATTCGTCGAGACCATACTATACAGAATCATTTCTGTAGTGTGTATCTCGTTATTCCCATTAATCTGGTAGAGATGCCAACTGCGATGAATGGGAGACGGGCAGGCCGCGAGCGTGAAGCAGCACTTTGTGTGCTTGATGACCGCGTGGAGCCAATTAGCCATTTTTGGAGCCACAGTGGCCTGCTCATCTGAGCAGTTTATTCGATTCACAATATTAAAAAAAATAGAAAACTGGCAAAAAGTAAGGAATAAAAACAGTGAGCAGTTTATTCGTCTTGAATTGAGATCATTGCTTCAAAGCTGAACCTAATTTTCATAATTCAAATGAACAAAATCCCAAACAACCAATATTTTTTCAATGAAATTTTGCAAATCCGAACGAAGTTGGAATATACAAAATATCAAACAATTGTAAATTTGCTTCAGTGATAGAAAACGAAGATCGGATGAATGCGTTCCGTGGGTATCCGTCAAGATTTGCTCGTACTGGTTTCTATGACCGTCTATTCAGGCACATAATCCAACTAATTGCATCGAATAATTGAATTAATCGGTTTCAGACAACTCAACACGCCATTTACTTATTACAACAATGTACCTTATTACCCGAATTATGGATACAATGCCAATCTTCCACGAAATGGGCCATATCGCTACAGTAATTGGTTTGTGAAGACAGAATGAATTGTTTCTTTATGTTATTATTTATTTGCAAATCGAATAAAACTAAAATAACAATACTAAACGTGTATTTACAATAACCGAATATTTTCAAATCTTCTTCACATTTTTGGGATTGAGAATTTCGTCACGCAGAGATCTCCCGCCAAGAATCTAAAAACATCTTCAGAGGTAATTATTTAAAAAAAAAGAAACCTGTGCTCGATCAGGAACATAACTCTTATAGTTGATTCCAACGTAAATTGGATATGTCAGAGCACACACCGTGTAATATGCTCTGAAATTTCAGTAATTATTCATTACAATTGCAAAAAACGATCACCCTGCGCCGATTTACATTGAGTGTGTTTGATTCGCAGGTTATTCCTAGTACGGTACACCAAATTTTGTTTAAATTCCATTTTTTTGCGATTGTAAATAATCGTAAAAAATAAGAAGGGTTTGCGGAATTTTTAGAAAAAAAAACACTTTCGCGATTTTGAAAATTGGAAGTGAAATTTTTAGTTAGTGTGCTTTGAATTTGGTCATAATGTGGAATTTACATCTACGGGGACAAATATATACTCAAAGCCAATCGAATCCGACAATTTTACAATATTATCCGTAAAACTACCAATAGGATCGGGTTGATTCCGGAGCCGAATTTTGTCGGATCCAAATGGTGTTGAATTCGATTATCTATGGCGAATATTTTTCGGAAAGACGAATATTTCGAGAATTGTTTAATTACCTCAGCAGTCTCATTCGAACAGGACGCTCCAAATAATACCACGGCAAACTCATCTGAATATACATTGTGATATAGGTAAAAATTTCTAACTTTTTTATAAATGTAAGATGACGGAATATATACCATTTAAAACGTTTCAAAAATGTTATTTCCAACAATTTTATGGATCAAAACAATGAAAAAAGGAAGAAATAATAACAACAATGAAATCAACAAAAATCGATGTATAAAACCCATCCAAATACGATTGGAACGATGTGGTGGATCAAAAATGGAAAAAAACAACAACAACAAAAATTAATTATCAGAAAATTACTTCGTCTTGGTCTTTTTCGGTTCCGGAGCACTGGAGATGATGCCACTTTGCCTTTTTTTAGCCTTTGCCTTGGCACGCAACAAAGCTTGCTTGGCCTGAAAATAAGAAATGTATACAGGAGTAATCATTAAAAGCCTTTACTATGCATTTCGAAAAAAGTTCAAAACCGGAATGGCGCAAAAAACTAGTTCTTTTTTTGGTTTTGGAGTTTTCTCTTCGTAGATTTTCCGTAGGACCGTACCCAAATTCTCATTGTTTAATCGAAATTCGAATTTCCGTCTCGAAAAAGTGTAATGGTCCACACTTATTTAAGGCGCTAGTTTTTTGCGATGGTAATACTTCTATAAGATTCTACTGTCGGATTCCCACAAATGCGGAAAATGAATGGTGTGTCGTACTATCGTACTCATATTGGCGCGAAAACATATGACTAAAACATAATATGTAGAAAAAATTTATGGCAACTTGCCAATCATTTGATCGTGAAGCGTAATCGTTCGTGAAAACATTTAAAGCCATTTATAAAAATATTTAAGCAACTGTTTTGATAAATGAAATACCTTGAATTCCTTGGTCTTCTTTCTCTTGATTCTCTTTTTCAAAACTTTAGCAGGATCGATGGTAACTTTGATGCTGTCTCTTTCAGACCATTCATCTTTAACTGTAATACCAATCGTTAAAAAAATGAAACAAAAAATTGACAAACTTGTAGGATAGAGCACTGCCTCGGAAGTATCTTCTTTCAATACACGAATTCTTCCGTTATTTCTCACAGCAAGCTTTAGTCCTTCCGGTAATGTGCTGCAATCATCAACAACTTCTTTCAGCTTCTCGTTATCTCGTTTCGATGACAATGGAAGTTTGATCTCCGTAGCAGATCCTGCATTAAAAAATCAATATGAAAATAAATGTTTTGTTAAACTTCTTACCGTCATCAGCATAAATTGGAAGTTGCGGATCAGCAGAAGACGGATGCAAATAGATGTTTCGAATGTTGAAGAATCCTCCGGGACAACCTTTCGAGATAGCATCGAGAACAGCCGAAATGTTTTCATGGATCTCAACAGTCGATTGACCGAGATGACCAACGTTGACGGAGACACGCGGAAGATATCTCTTGAGTGGGTAGATGACAGTTCGAAGCGCATTCTCAATTGTCGTTGTCATTGGCTTCTCATAACGGAACGGAAGAGGAGCTCTGTAATTAAAATACACCTCTTAAGATGTTTTGAATTTTTAAATTGTATACATTTTTTTAAAATTAAGCTTTAACAAATATACATTTTTAATTTGCAGATAATTCTTTTTGTGGAGACATCCTACATGAGAAAACTTACTTGTGCGCTCTATAGAACTCTTTCCCCAAAAATGTTTGAGTTGATTTGTAGATTCGTTCATCGGCGAGAAACATGTCATATTGAGAAGCAAGTGCTCGTCGATCTTTATACGTGTGCGCGACTCGCTCAACTTCTCTCTTCGTCATGATTTTCGTAATGTGAGCATTCGTCAATCCATGATCCTTCTCAATCTTATCAGCCCACTCACGCGCTTGTTTTTCAACATCGAATTCCCGCTGAAAGTTTTCAGAAATTTGATTTGATTGTCATTATTTCTAAGAAAAAATACCTTCGCATCATCTGACTGATCAAGGTCCGGCATAATAACACAAATAGTCGTGTTATTAATTGTTTTTCCCGAATTAGGAATCTGGCTAAATTTTTTTCTATTAAATTGAATCGACTTTAGATAAGTTACATCTTGAGTCTTCCTTGATCAGTGACAATAGCTGGTTTCTTGTATGACACGGAAATAGACAATGCATAATCAACGTCCGGAAACAATGATTTGTCGTTTTTATCTGCGAAGAACTTTTTGAGTGAACTGATCGCTGATAGGGCCTGAAAATTAGAATCACACGCTTCCTTTCTTAAAAGAAATTAATTTTTATAATTTTATCGTTTTAGATATAATAATTATTTAAGGTAATACAACAAATAAGTTGTTATAATATTTACCTGATCCTTTGCTTCTTGGATTCGTTGAGTAGCATCAAAGTGTTTCTTCGAGGCTGCTGGTGCAGTCGAAACTTTTTTCTTATTCGGAGCCGATTTAATGTTAGACTTTGTTTTAGCATCATTCGCCTCTGCTTCTTCTTTAATTTCTTCTTTTTTAGGAACAACCTTCGTTGATTCAACTGTTTTCTCAACCACGACATCTTCATCAGAGTCTTCAATTACGATCGCAGCCTTCTTTTTTTGTTTCTTAGAAACCTACAAACGTCACGAATAAAATTGTTATAAATTTCAATCAATACAGTAGGCGGAGTTTTTGGAGTCGGCGGTGCGGGTGTCGCAGCAGCAGCCTTTTGCGCTCGGGTTTTCGGCGACTTCTTTGGCAAAGGAGTGTTTTCGGCCTTCTTTGGAGTTTTTGACAGCGTTTTGGTGGCAGATTTCGGTGTTGCCTAAAATGCAAAATTTTTTTTTGTATTTTTAACATGCGAATTCTCACCATTGCTTTACCGTCTTTTGTTTGTTTCACCATCTGAAAACAATTAAAAACAAACTTCTAGTTAATTATGTGTAAAAATAGATAAAGCTGGTTCAAAACCATATGAAACAAATAATCAAAGCGACAAAATTTGCTAAAACTTTATTCATAATAAGAATCAGAGATATAAACCAAAACTACAAAACCATGGTGCTATAAAATGAATACGTCTACATTAAATGGAAGGTTTTGGTAGTTTGAACGAGGCTATTTACTTCAATGCGTCTTGAAGACCATATCCTGGTCCGGTTGGTGGCTCTTTGAGTGATGTCAGCTCACCGAATGGCTCGGCAGCCAATCTTCCAGATCTTGGACCAGCCAATGGCTTCTTTCCGGCTTTCAACTCGTCCAAAATCTCACCAACGTCCTGGAAAAAAACTATATATATATAATCAACGCGCGACTGCAAAAATTGCTTTTTCGGCTTTTAGTCCATATTCTGCAATCGCTCGACGTGGACAATAAAAAAAACACAAACTTTTGGAGTTAGATCCTCGTAATAGTCGTCGTTTATTTGAATCATTGGAGCATTAACACAAGCTCCAAGACATTCAACCTCAGCGAGTGTAAAAAGCCCATCCTTAGTTGTCTCACCGGCATGAATACCCAATTTCTTTTCGATCGTTTCGGTAATCGTTTCAGCTCCACGGAGCATGCAAGGGGTTGTTGCGCAAACCTTTAATGTTCCTTATTTTAGAATTAATAATTAAATTTACTTGGAGGAAATATTTTCCGACCGGTTGCCTATTGAACATGGTGTAGAAAGTTGACACTTCATATGCTCTCATTCGTGGAACCTTGAGAATTCTCGCGACTTCGTGCATTGCCGAAATCGGTAACCATCCGTGTTGGCGTTGGGCCAAATCCAAAAGAGGAATCAATGCTCCAGCCTTAAGAAGAACTTTAAAATATGAATATTTGCTTGAAACAATTTTACCTTATGTCCTTCGGGATAAATTGCCAGGATTGCTTCAATTCTCTTTTCATTCTCTGGAGTAAACTTGAATTTGACATTCAAGTTATTCTCTTTAGTGTCACGATGAACCATTAAACCAGTGGCTCCACCTCGCTTTAGAACCAATCCAGAAAGCCGTGAGGCTTGGAGCATGACGCTAGACGACAGCGACATTTATCACAAGGCTGATCACCTAGAGATAAAAAAATACGTTTACTGATAATTTTTTAAAAATATGACAGAGAAATGAGCTATAAATTTGCGAAATCATAAACATTATGACGTGTAAAAACCTTCTAAATAATATTCATTAAAAGCATCCGGACTCTTTAAAAAAATTATTTGCAAAAAAACAGAAATGTATCGTTCAAAACGCGATTATCAACAAAATTTGCAAAAACGCTCTACAAAGTAGAATAAAAAAGAGGCGAACGAAATTTTTAGGAATGGGCGGAAAACGAAAAACGGCGTGGCCTAGTTTGTAATTTGATAATTCTAGTCCCTCGGTCACCTCAAACGCGTGATTTTTATTTTCGAATTTCAGCAAATCGGGACCTAGAAACGGCGGTTAAAAGAAAATTTTGGTGAAACGCTGGTAAAAAAGGTTTGTTTAATTTTTAAAGACGGATAAATATATTTTAATCGGCGTTTCACAAAAACCCATTTATCACCTCCGTTTCTATGGCACCTTTGCGTTCCTTAGTTATTTAGTTCAGACAAATATTTAACTCAAGCTTTTAAATAAAATTTTCGAAAAACTTTATTACAGAAAAATTAAAATAGTTAAAAACAAAAAAAAACTATTTATTCAAAGTCGAAGTTTTCTCTTTACTGGGTTTTAATTCTCGTGTTTTTCCTTGTCTTTTAGCTTTATCGGCGAATTCCGTAAGTTTCATTACATTATTTTTGACTTCTTCGTCTTTTCCCTTTTGTTCGCGGTAATTGTGAGATAATGTAGATATCCAGAAGCGATCGATTAATTTAAATAAGCGCGACAATATCTCAACAAAGACAACAACCGAAATGAAATAAATTGGATAAAATTCCACTAAAGAAATGTTGATTCATTTGATCTCACTATTGTTTATAGTACTATCTTCGATTTTATCTATTGCATTTAAAATCTCATCATCAATTAATGCTCCAGATCTTTCAAAAACTGTCAACATTTGAGGGTCCAATTTCAATGATGGACACTGCTGAATTTTAATCGGTATTCCACCATCTTCACAAGTAAATATTGTGTCCGGGGCAAATATTAATGTACGCAGCTGTACATTTTTAGCAATGTACAACGCAGGACCTGAATACAGTATACAAAAATATAGTTTTTTTTTTCTCTAAAAATCGAACATTTTTTAGAGTGTATTGCCTTTAGCGTGGGCATGTGAAATTCTGTTATTTTTATATTTCCAACAATCTGCAATTGTCCTCGAACCTCTCGTGTCAGACCAACATTTGCAACGATATTATTGTCTCCCGAATGCCGATTGATTATCAATCCATCGACCAATACTTCACATCCAATGTAAAATCTAGCAGTGTATGGTGACAAATAGCCACCACGGCATTCGCCGACTAAAAATCGTGTTATTATTTTTTATATGTACGCAAGACAGCTTTTCAGCGATTTCCTTACAATACCACAAGATATGTTGATCGTGTTAAAAATTACTCACAATCAACTTTTTTGAAAACATGCGACCAGAGAAAAAAATCGTTAAACTGACAACTCACGCTTGCAATTGATCTGTGTCTCATTATTTTTCCAGCGATCAACATCAAAATTTGTGTTCCATTTTGTTTCAAGTTCTTTCAAAGAATCGTCGCAAAGGAACGGATTTTTGTAAAATTCTTTGTAAACGTGTTTTCTCTTTTATTATCAGGAATGCTGTTCTTACTGTGTTTTGTATGGCATACCGGATAGAGATGTTTCAATCCATCAACGTTCTTTATAATAGTGTGCGACATCTTAAATACCAGCAAACATATTTATAACTAAAACGCAATTTTATAAATTTTGCAAAAAGCATTTATGAAACAATAAAAATTTGGAAAGGAAACCCAAAAACAATTATAAATGGTGAGTGTTTTCCGCAATTTGCATAATTTATTTAAAAGTTTTAGACCTTTTTTTCTTTTTCCCAAAGTCTGTAGTACCAAAATAGTACTATGCAGATTTTGAAAAAAAAACTAAAATCTCGCGCAGAATATTTAGAGTTTCCTAAAGAATTTTTTATCGGTTTTTTTTTTTAATTTTTTGGGAAATCTGCAGAGTACCATAAAAGAATCATTTAGAATACATTATTGCCTGTTGAAATACCTTTACACATCCCATTAACTTATATGGCATAGGTGGAAGAATTGTTGAGTTCCAATTAGAACTAAATTCCAGGGATGGGTGGATTATTGAGCAATTTTGCTTAATATCGCTCAAACTTTTTATTGGATATATTAAGCATTCTAAATTATTGATTTAGTAGTTTCATTGCTCATTCATATCATTCAGTTTACCTTTTTTCAACGTTTTCCGAGTTGAAGCGAATGTTTTCTTTTTTGATTCCTGTTCAGTCTCTGCGAAATCAAATGCATAATACATATATCTCGAATAGCTTGTATTTAAAAAATACCGACACGTGCAGGATTTTTGGAGGCCATTATTGAGGGACCCTTTAATTATAGAAAATTCAGACTCGTTTAACTTAATCTTACCGATAAAAAAACAATGTAAATAAATACATAAACAATCATTTTTATTATAAATTTTTATTTGAAATGCTTGAAAGCACGTTGTTGGCTCATTTAATAAATTGTTTCATATTTTTTTACAGGCTCTTCGAAAAATTTAACAAATCTGGATTGGATACGTTAATGTCCACTGGATCATCAAACTTCGGAATAGCCAATTATGTTGAGGGTCGAAATGGAAAGAATAAAGTTCTCGTTTATATGAGCCGAGTCCATCGGTCGCGAGTTTACACATTTCAACTTTCTGCAAAATTCAAGGTCATTTTTTTTTTCTTTGGTTTTTTTTAAAGAAAGTTGGTAAAGGTCTAAGTGCCCGCTGTGCACCTTAAGCTATTATCTTTGCCACGTAAATATACACTTTTAGTTTTGCGCCAAAACCACGTTTTTTGCCAGTTCACAAACTGTTTTTCAGGTTCCTGGTTTGGTTTCATGGAAATGTTCGACATGCGCAAAAATAAAAAATGAATATACCGCATTGGGGACGAGATTGGATCGAAAAGTGCCATTGATTCTTGTCGATAATGATGTGATTAAAGAAGATCCCGATCGGCCTCTTAATGCTGAACATTTTTGTAAAGGGAAACCAGCTGTTGATGCTGCGCTTCAACGTTCAAAAATTGTATTTTACTCGGTAATCAAAATATCTATTTGAATACAAAAAAGCAACTTTTCAGAAAAAGATGCAGGCGGTTAAAGGATCAAAAGATCCCGAAAAACTTTTTCAACAATTTTCCCAAGAAGCTATTGAAAGCGGTAGTCGATTTCAATTAATCGATAATTTAAGTTGAAATTTAGTACCCATATTATTGAATGCAAAGGAAAAACGAGTTGTTCGACAGAGCTTAAATAATAGATGTCAGACGATTCTTAGGAATGCCGCGAAATCGTCCTCAAAGGAGGGATATCTGAAACAGATGAAGGGCAAATTCAGTGTAGAAAGAAGAAATACCCAAAAAGAAGCTTCGCCGAATGGTAATATATTAATGTCACTACAATTTCTCTGATTTCAAACGTTTCAAATGAAATACCACTTTTACTTCGAACAATTGAATTTTTCCCTTGTTTTCCACAATGTTCCACGGTGTATCTCAAACTAAAAAGTAAAAAAATATCAAGTAATTAACTAATTAAAAAAATTATTCACCGCGATTCAAATTTCAAGTAAATATTGCCATGTGATTACAATTATGCGACATTTTGCATATTTTCAGGTTCCGAACTGCTAGTAAATATGACAAAACGTGAAGAAGACGACAAGGAAAGAGCGGAATTAGCCGAGATATTTTCCGACGGTGATATCATTTTGGGGAACATGCAGGATGTTGCTTATGATATTGAACTTCGTTAACAACGGTTTCTGATCTTTTGTATATAACTAATAAATGTTTTTTAATGAATATCTTCAATGTTATTGAATTAATATTGTGTTTGGATCACATTCACTACTTACCATTCAATTATTTAGAGATTTTCGTTAATTGCATTTTATTTCAGCTAAATATGAGCGCTTGTTTCGGCAATTTCAGCGATTTCGGTATGTTGTTTTTACCATAAAATCACTAGAGGATTAAAATTTGAAATTTGCTGCATAACTACAAATAAAAAAAGAATGTAACGTGCATATTTGTATTAGAAGCATTCGAAGAACGAATACTTTTGGTTTAATGCTGAAGACAATTAGATGTAAATCGAACCATATTTCATTGTTAATGCATTCTTCGCAGCCTTGCCCAGTTATTTTTATTGGCTTCTGTCCAATATAACACAATCAAACGTTCGATCATTTATCGAAACCAAGTGCTTTCTTATCGATTATAAGAACAGCTATCGTGTGATATCAGTTTCGCTTACAATTCGCTTTCAGGTTTTTTGGCGGATTTGACTGACGAAGTCAGCGTCGACATGAATTCTAATAAACTCAATCGAAACCGTAATTTTTTAAATATTGTTTTTCTATTCTATCATATGTGGTTTTAGCCGAGGAAGTTATGAATGAAAGCAATTCTTCCAACAACGATCACCCATGTGATAGTGCGACCGCCGGATTCCCCGACATCGGAAAATTGTCGATCGTCGAGGAAAATGATGCAAATGTCTCGTTTGGAACTGAGTGAGTTCTTCGAACCCTCTATTTATATTTACAATTGAAAGGGGTTATTTTTGATTCTGTGCAAATTTTTGAGAAAACTGAAGCAATCGGTTAAATCTTTTATTGACGACTGAAACTGTCGGAAATTCAAAAAATACAGGATGTCGTTTGTTTTCGACAATAAATATTTTTCCGCAATCTTCATATAGTCTGCCTCCGGTGACTGCTGCACTCGGATATATTTACGGATGCGCCTTTCAAAAGGTTTCATGTGAAACCTTATTTTTCTATTTTCACACGAGCTGTATAATTTTCCTTGATCAGTTTGTTATTTCCGTGAATTTATAACGTTAACAGAATTTAAAATTATCGAAAGGACCCCTAACATGATATTCAAAATAACGAGTTAGTCCATGCGAGACCTTAGCGAAAGGCTCGTAAATCTACCCCCGTACAGCAATCGCCGAACGCATTTTTATTTCGTTGCTTCTTCATCATAAGTTCGCGGCGGAAAGTTTTTAATTGATATGGTTCTGCGAGTTGTGGAACTACGTAATGAAAATGATAGTAAAATGATTATTCGACAATGTTTAAAAATAAAAAAATCCCCCTATTAATGTTTTGATCGAATATCAAGATGAAAATTAAATAAAAATGAATGTTTTACAGGAGTGGATTCAATGAATCAATGGAAGAGCGTCCCTTATCATTTCCTGACAAACCGTATTACTGGATGAATGATCATAAGACGATTCAGTTCATTCGAGGTTGATTTCGAGAATATGCTTTAATAAGGAGTTTCCGTCATTTTTCTTTTAGAAAATTTCGCGCCAGGAAGCTTCTATATAATGTACAATGGAAAAATTATTGAGGATTTTGAGAAATTTGTCGAGAATTTTTGGGATCAGCAACTCGTCAAATATTCTTTCCATTTGCGGATGAAAGGCGGAAAAGGAGGATTCGGCTCACTTTTGCGGTCTTTTCGTGTGAACAAAAGTACTAATAAATTGATGATGCGCGATTTGAACGGCAGACGATTGGCATCGGTGGACGAAGAAAATAAATTAAGAAGATATCTCGAGAGACAAGCTCGAAAGGAAGAGGAAATGAAACAAAAGAGAAAAGCAAAACTGGAAAGACTCACGGCTCCCGCTCCGAAACATCAGTTTGAAGATCAGGAATATTTATCGAGAAGAGAGGAAATCATTGAAAAGACTGAAGATGCTTGCGAAGCAGGATTTGCTTATATGAAGGAAATAAAGAAGAAGAGAATAAATTCTACAAATGGGCAGGAAGCTGGCGATGAGTCTGAAATTGAGGATGTCGCCGATCTCTTCCATGATCGTGGCGGAAGAAAAAGAAAGATTGATGCACCTTCTATTGATGACGGCGAAGATCTGAAGAAACGTCGCGACTACGAAGAAATGTCAAGTGATAGTGAAGATGATTCGGAAAATGAGCCAGATGCTGAAGAATTAGAGGTTTTTTTAAAAATATGTTTACTTTTAAAAATCTATTAAATTTACAGGCAATTCGTGCTTATTTCAAGGAGCGTGATGCCAAGAAGCCGGAGGAAGAAGGTCAAAGTTCAAGTGATTCGAAAGTTGAGGTCAACGAAAGTGTGAAGACAGAGAAGACGCTTGATGTAAAAAAATATTTCAATTTCTGAAATCTGTCATAATTATTTTCAGTGCGCCTCCAATGTCGATGATTTGCCAATGATCAAAGAGGCTACAAAATGCGAGTATGCTCCAATTAATCTGGACGAGTTCTCATCTATCGATGATCTGGAACTTCTTGGTCTAGAGCATCTTAAAAGTGCGCTGACAGGTATGGCGGTGCTTTTTTTTATTTTTTTTCTAGCCACCCAACAAAGCCATAATATTTGCACAACTTGAGATGAACTTTGCGCGGTTTTGTAGAGGCGAAAAGGTGCGATAGGATGAAATGCCTTGCAAGTGTACATTTCGTGATTGAAAATACCCGAACGGAAATATTATTTTGTCATTTCATACACAAATACTCCGATAGTCACTTTTAAGCAGTTTGAGATGTGTAATAGACGATCACATATCGCAATAAATCTATTTCAAGACATTAGACTATAGATTTATATAAACGAATCATCTCAAACAATTCATTGTTTTCTGATTTCTAGAGCGTGGCCTCAAATGCGGCGGTACGTTGTCGGAACGCGCCGCCCGTCTATTCTCCGTCAAGGGTCTCACCCCACACGAATATCCAAAGAACATTTTGACTCCAGAAATGAAGAAGAAAATCATTGAGGAGGAAGAAGCTTCCCGAAATGCTGCTAAGAAGAACAAGAAAAAGAAGGCAAATAAATAACCTATTAAACTTAAGACTTCTGATCGAATAAATTCTTATTAAACAATATGTGAGCCCGGAAAATGTTTATTTGAATGTGTGTTTTTATAAAGAAGTTTGAACACAAATATGCACAAAACAAAGAACAGAGCAAAAAATGGTGTGTAGTTGTGGCAGGATCGGAAATAAAATCTTGATGGTGTTGAGATGGATGTTTGAATTAACGAACTCTTATAGATGTCAATAGAATAAGAGAACAGAAACGAAATGAAGCACTTAGAAGCATTTGCGGTGAACGATCGAAGGGCCGGACTCGTCATATTCTTGTTTTGAGATCCACATTTGTTGGAAGGTGGAAAGGGAGGCAAGAATGGATCCTCCAATCCAGACAGAGTACTTACGCTCTGGTGGAGCAATGATCTTGATCTTCATGGTGCTGAAAAATTAAATAATTATTTGACGGAATCAGATTATGCATATATAACCTTGGGGCAAGAGCAGTGATCTCCTTCTGCATACGATCGGCGATTCCTGGGTACATGGTGGTGCCTCCGGAGAGAACAGTGTTGGCGTACAAGTCTTTACGGATATCAATGTCGCACTTCATGATGGAGTTGTAAGAAGTCTCGTGAATACCGGCCGATTCCATACCCAAGAAGGATGGCTGAAAATCGAATTAATTTATTATTTTGTGTGAACAATTCACAGCAAACCTGGAAGAGAGCTTCTGGGCAACGGAAGCGCTCGTTTCCGACAGTGATGACTTGTCCATCAGGAAGTTCGTACGACTTCTCGAGGGAGGAGGAAGAGGCAGCGGTGGCCATCTCTTGCTCGAAGTCGAGAGCGACGTAGCAGAGCTTCTCCTTGATGTCACGAACAATCTCGCGTTCAGCGGTGGTGGTGAACGAGTAACCACGCTCAGTAAGGATCTTCATCAAGTAGTCAGTAAGATCACGTCCGGCCAAGTCGAGACGGAGGATGGCGTGTGGGAGAGCATATCCTTCGTAGATTGGGACGGTGTGGGTAACACCATCTCCAGAATCGAGGACGATTCCGGTAGTACGTCCAGAAGCGTAGAGCGAAAGAACGGCCTGGATGGCGACGTACATGGCTGGGGTGTTGAAGGTCTCGAACATGATTTGGGTCATCTTTTCTCTGTTAGCCTTTGGGTTAAGTGGGGCTTCGGTGAGGAGAACTGGGTGCTCTTCTGGGGCAACACGAAGCTCGTTGTAGAAGGTGTGGTGCCAGATCTTCTCCATGTCATCCCAGTTGGTGACGATTCCGTGCTCAATTGGGTATTTCAAGGTGAGGATACCTGAAAGCAGGGATTTTTTTCGAGAAAACAAAAATTTGACATACCTCTCTTGGACTGGGCTTCATCTCCGACGTACGAGTCCTTCTGTCCCATACCGACCATGACACCCTGGTGACGTGGTCTTCCGACAATGGATGGGAAGACAGCGCGTGGAGCGTCATCTCCGGCGAATCCAGCCTTGCACATTCCGGATCCATTGTCCACAACAAGAGCAGCAACCTCGTCGTCACACATTTTGAGCTAGTTTTTGATACCTGAATAAAATTAATAATAAATAAGAATGGTAAATACATGGTAGAGAAATAAACGATATGATGGTATGATACAATAATAATCATATAAAAACAAATATATAAAGTTTAATATTTGAGAACAATAATGACGACCACGACGACGATGATGAGGAAGGTGATGATAAAGCAGCACACAACAAACTAGGCGGGACTTGCGGCCTCTCTTGCGGGCTCCCCTCCTCCCCTCGCATATAACATTCAAGAGAGCGAAAGAATACGAGAGAATCGAAGACTTGAGCTGAAGTCTGAGTGGCGGCCGCGGCGGCGACGCTCTCTCTATTTCTCTCAGTATAGTCTGCGTCGGGACCGCGCCTGCTCTCCTAAACTTCGTCATATTTCCCCGCGGGCGCGTCGCTCAGTCGTGGGAGGGCTGCGCTGGCGCGGATTCTGAGAACATCGTCCGTTCTCTTCGTCTCTTCCTCGCTGCCACCATCTGTTGAAGATCATCAACAAAGTTGCAAAAGTTGTTGTGACCAGCGCTAAGAGAAATGAGGGAGTACGGATCGCCAAGGGAATACTGACGGCTATAATTTAGCGAATGTTTCAAAATTATTACTATTCGAAGACTATAAAAATTTTAAATAGATGCACCTTTCCGAAAATTACTACAGTTAAAGATAATGGAAATTTCAATTGATCGTTACTTTCCGCAATGAAATAGAAGCTAAAAATTCATTAAAAATGTGTCGGCCAAATAAAGAGAATGCGAAATTTTGAAACAAGGGCGCCATAAAAAACAAAGAATTGATGTTCCGTCATACCCATGAATCACTTTTTCGCGGGGCGTTTGCACATGATTCATGCAACTAAAATGCCAAAGCTATAGGAGACCGCACCAAAAATATCGTTCGATTCCAAGAAATACGCTAAAGTCAACAATTTCGAAACGCGGGCACAGTTGACACAACCGCTGGACTTTCCAAGAATCTCTCCCCTTCTGCAGCTTTTCTATCGTGCGCCACATCCCGAATTACATGCTTGCGCACACAGAGAAACACCGTACACACCTACGCTCAAATATATGAGACATTGACGGCAAAAAACAATCAGGATTATTAGGTTGTGACAATGTAAGTGCGCCAGTGTGTACCGATGGACTCAACTTTTTTGCCAGCAATTTGCTGTCTAACGTGGGGTGGCAATAAGTATCTAATCACTCAAGTGCTCAACAAACACAGTTTTATCTCTTTGCGCACGCGCACATCGTATGCAAATTCACCGTCTGAACGTTTCGGCCTCTTCAGAAATTTTGCAACAAAAGTTGAGGTACTTCAAATCTCACAGGCCATTATATTTACAGTTCACACATGCTAATGTTTGAGAGGCCGATTTGATTTGCTTTGTTAGTGGGTTATATAGCTATATTTTATCTAAAACTTTGATAGACGTATTCAGCAAACCTGACAAGATGAATATGGGGAGCTGTTTCTGGCCGATGAAACCGACTCGAATGATTGGAAGCAATCCGAATCGTGAGGCGTGTCTTCGGACAAATTTACACTTTTCTAGTTGTGGCAGTGCCCAGTTCCCTGAATCGTGGGTGGAAGTGATTGCTACTCCACCGCCGCCGCAATGGCACTGCAGTACTTTTCGAGCAAGAGATATCTTTGCGATCACGGAAACGCAGATTTTTTAGCACATGGCACCCGAGATCGAGCTCAATGAATCTTTGTAACAGAAGAGAACGAAGACGAAAAGACTGCGATACACATGCTCAAGCACTTTCAGTGGCAAACAATGATATTCCCAGTATATTGCGAAAAGCAAAGGATGCTATTAAACTAGATTAATTTATTAGTTGATTGTTTGGATCACCAATAAATATGACGACTATACATTTGAAAACTTAAAACTCGTTTAATAAGTTTAATATGACCTTATAAAAACACTAAATAAAGGGCCAATGCAAAGAAAAAAAGAAAAAACAATTTTTTTGTTTTTCTGCACTGCAATTCGCTTCATCTTTCAAAAACATACTGAATAGCTCAATTAAAAACTATGCATTTTTATAGCAAATGGAGGGGGCGTATATATATACAAAAATTAAAATGTTTGAAAAAAAAGTACTAAAACTGTTTTATGATTTGGTTAAGATGAAAAACACCTCGAAACTTATCACATCACATGTGTATTGTCGTCATATAAAATGCAAAAGTACGAATTGTCATTTTTCGACTTATCCGCCCGAAAACACAAATTAATTCAAATCAGTTCACAAAACTTAACAATACTCTTTGATGAATTTTGTAATTATGAATATTTTTAATACTCAGTCATCCCGTAAACTATTGCGAGACCGAATTAGATCGTAAAAATTTTTAAGTGTATACCTCCAAACTTGGAATTGTCTGCTTTCAACTATATTTAGACATTCTCAGTCTTTCGAAAAGGACGATCCGCGGTTGTTTTTGGTTTGAACGTTTGAGGTTCTACGGAATTTCCCAAAAACTTCCGCTGTTCCTTTTTTATTTTATTTTTTCTTTTGTTTGCCTCCAAAATGGTCCGCCAGTTATCCCAAACCAAAGTGTCCGCCATTCGTTCCGAACGAATCGCTTAGTTAGTTAAAATAAATGTTTTCGGCGTCGCGCGACTTCAGAGAATTGGAAATTGAGGAGGGGTGATGGTATCTACTGCAAAACTAAAATAGGTGTATTAATGTTATTGGCAACGTCGCGCGACTACGGAAAATAAATATACTAAATTCCAGAAAATGAGGACATGCGGGGTGTGCTACAACCAATTCTTTTATTTATCTAGCAAATTTCCACGTTTAATTTTGCGCCAACATCCCTGCCAGTTTTTTGCCATTTAGATAATTTTCCGTAGTCGCGTGGCGCCGATAATAGAATATTAAAAGCTCGTAAATAGTATTCAAACTATTATTCAAAATATTGAGCTATTTGTTAAAGTCCCTAAATTGTTTTTCAGAACGCCAAATAAAGAGTGTGGTAAAGCAATACGCTTGTTTATCCAAAAGTGTCCGATATTTTTTTCTCAGAAATGTATTTTCTTCCCATGACTACAATCTTTTTCATTCCCATCGCCAAAAATCGCTCTCGTCGGAATGTTATTTTGAGGGAAAAATAATAAAAGACAAACGTTTCAGGAACACAAACGAATAACGTTATTTAAAAATTGAAAACAAAAGAGAAACATCTTATTTTAGGCCTTTGAATCACGATTGCTGAATCATGCCCGCAAAAACTCTTTCAGATGTTCGTTTTCAAGAGACCGTCATAAGAGAAGTTGAATCCTTTCATTTTAAGGTTCTCGTTTGAAAAAACGAAAATTTCCTTAACGAGGGAAAACAAAAATTTATACTGCTTCGAATACCCTCTTCGAAACGAAATGAAATTGAAGTATATAGAGCCTATTCAAAAGGTTATCCCGTTAAAATCAAACGGCGGGGAAGCAAACGAACAAAGGCTAATTCAAAAAAACGCGCCAAAACTCCTAGTTCAAATGCGCGGTTGAGGGCCATCAACTGGACATTGGGCAGTAAAAGGCGCATGCGCCAAGTCAAACGACAAAAAAGTGAGGGCGCAGCAAGGAGACGAAAAAGAAACGATGGCCGTCCAACTGGCGGACGCTCACCAATTTCGTAGGCACATCCAGTCACCAGCAATGGTTATCCATTGAGGGTTTGTTATTCACACGCAGGATGGCGAAGAGACACAAAAAAACGAGCGAAAGACTTATTTTTTACCGCAGGAACATTGAATAAATGTCGTTCAAGCAGAAAGCAACAGATTTTCTATCCATTTAACCCACAACTCATATTGCGTGAATTCCTAACTTCTAGAAGACATCCCAATTTTCGTGCAAGCGAAATATTTAGTGAAAAGTAAATAGAAACAATTATCGCGACAACTTAAATGCGGGTATTAGTGGTATTACTCGAGGTAAAAAGCGACTCTCTAGGTTAACGTCAGTCTAGTATTGACGGCTTTAAACGACTGATCGGTTGTGGGGGCAATTTCGTGAAATCAGTGTAGATTTACGAATTTTTTAATTTACGATCAGTCGATTCAAACCGGTAAGACAAAGAGCGGAGCTTTTTCTCACTCTTTTGATGGTGCGAACACGATAATATCACATTAGACAAATCGTAAAGTGTTGCGAGGCAATATATCAGTATGAACTTAGCATTTTTAAACACAATTCACATGTTGTTTACTCATTTTTCTCCACAAACAAATTACGAAAAAATTTCATTCATCCCACTTATTCCAAATGAAACGAATCTGAGTAAACAATAACACTGATATATCACGAAGGATTCCTTACTTCGTAAAAGACAATGAACGAGAAATTTACGAAACATGTATTTATCGGTGGATAAAACGAACGGTTAATTAATATTATTTATTATGCGAAGCGCACTTATAAATAAAAAATCGGGCTGTGAAAATCCGTAGACGAATGACGGTCAAGTCGTTTGCAATTGTTCAAGTAAATAATACATAAATAAAATAATGAGTTTAGAAGCATTTGCGGTGAACGATCGAAGGGCCGGACTCGTCGTATTCCTGCTTGGAGATCCACATCTGTTGGAAGGTGGAAAGGGAGGCAAGAATGGATCCTCCAATCCAGACAGAGTACTTACGCTCTGGTGGAGCAATGATCTTGATCTTCATGGTGCTGAAAAATTAAATAATTATTTGACGGAATCAGATTATGCATATATAACCTTGGGGCAAGAGCAGTGATCTCCTTCTGCATACGATCGGCGATTCCTGGGTACATGGTGGTGCCTCCGGAGAGAACAGTGTTGGCGTACAAGTCTTTACGGATATCAATGTCGCACTTCATGATGGAGTTGTAAGAAGTCTCGTGAATACCGGCCGATTCCATACCCAAGAAGGATGGCTGAAAATCGAATTAATTTATTATTTTGTGTGAACAATTCACAGCAAACCTGGAAGAGAGCTTCTGGGCAACGGAAGCGCTCGTTTCCGACAGTGATGACTTGTCCATCAGGAAGTTCGTACGACTTCTCGAGGGAGGAGGAAGAGGCAGCGGTGGCCATCTCTTGCTCGAAGTCGAGAGCGACGTAGCAGAGCTTCTCCTTGATGTCACGAACAATCTCGCGTTCAGCGGTGGTGGTGAACGAGTAACCACGCTCAGTAAGGATCTTCATCAAGTAGTCAGTAAGATCACGTCCGGCCAAGTCGAGACGGAGGATGGCGTGTGGGAGAGCATATCCTTCGTAGATTGGGACGGTGTGGGTAACACCATCTCCAGAATCGAGGACGATTCCGGTAGTACGTCCAGAAGCGTAGAGCGAAAGAACGGCCTGGATGGCGACGTACATGGCTGGGGTGTTGAAGGTCTCGAACATGATTTGGGTCATCTTTTCTCTGTTAGCCTTTGGGTTAAGTGGGGCTTCGGTGAGGAGAACTGGGTGCTCTTCTGGGGCAACACGAAGCTCGTTGTAGAAGGTGTGGTGCCAGATCTTCTCCATGTCATCCCAGTTGGTGACGATTCCGTGCTCAATTGGGTATTTCAAGGTGAGGATACCTGAAAGCAGGGATTTTTTTCGAGAAAACAAAAATTTGACATACCTCTCTTGGACTGGGCTTCATCTCCGACGTACGAGTCCTTCTGTCCCATACCGACCATGACACCCTGGTGACGTGGTCTTCCGACAATGGATGGGAAGACAGCGCGTGGAGCGTCATCTCCGGCGAATCCAGCCTTGCACATTCCGGATCCATTGTCCACAACAAGAGCAGCAACCTCGTCGTCACACATTTTCTATTAGTGGAGAACCTTAAAATGAAATCTTAGAGGAAGAAAAAATTAAACGAGAGCAGAAGAAAACCACCAATAAAAATTCTGGCCTAAAAAAATAAATTTTTGATTAAAAACTGAGCGAATCATTGCCTACTATTATGTAAATCGTTATCAAAATTTGGTAGAACACATTTGATAAAAAACAGCGGCAGGAAATGATAAAAAATGAGATAAAATGGGCAAATGCGGGTGACGCCGCATCGACTGCAGAAAAGACGCGAAGGGGGCGTGGCACGCGCGCACATTCAAATCGCGGGTGCGCGGGAAGTCCAATGGAGCGCGATTGTTGCATTATCGAATAGATTACGAAATCGGGCCTATTTTTGCAATGACGTTCGGTTTCAATTTATTTTGATTTTGTGAGTAGTGTTATTTTTATTAATATATTTTTTCGCGATAAAAATAAACTAACATTAGCTCTCTATTAATTAAATCTATCCAGGATTTGCTTACCAAATTTTTTATGCATTAACTTAAGCTTAATATAAGAAAGACAAATAGAATTATTTAACGCAGTTCTAAGAATGTGAAATTGAAACGAAAAATGAAAGAAGACGGCTATATCAATATTTTTAATCGGAATGCGAGAGGCGGCGGACCGAAAATGGGGCGGAGCGCTTCTAGTAGCGATGACTCATCATTGGGTGATGATGAAATCCGTATTTCAAAATGTTTTCGCCTTTTGAAGGCGTTGAGAGTCGTCTAACTTTTCGATTATAGTATGAAGCAATGTAAATCATAATAAATTTCTAAGAAAAAATATTTTGTAAGCGTCTCAACCTCATTGAAAAACCGGTTGTTCGCTGAACACATGTCGAAATAGGTCTAGCAATTGCAAACCGAATATGCGATAATCGCTACATGCTTCATTTTTTCGTTATGGAGTGCGGTTTTTTCACTCGCTACCTCACAACACTGTTGACGAATAGTTTAGATCGAACGTGACACACAAATAAATAGTATAAAATAGAATATTCGAAAGTGGCTTTTATACTAACTGTTCTGCCAAATCTTCTTGAAATCCATCGGTACTTTTTTCTGTTTCAACCTCCACACCAGCTTGTTTAATCTTTTCATCGAATCATCAAAGCCCACACGAGTCAACTCACGAAAATATCTTCCCTTTCAGTTTTTTTTGTTATTCTTTGATAGATTTCTCATTGGCTTCGAGGAAGTATCGCGGTGGGTGTGAAGCTATTTTCGCCGAATTTCGCTCAATGTGCAAGAAACAACTGATCAGTTGTGATTTTTGAGCAATCCCACGCCCTGCCTCCGAACCTATCCAAACAGATAACAATGTTTGAAGAAAAACGAAAAGTGTTGATTTGTTTGAAGTAGGCTTGTTGTCAACTAAGGTTCTCGGAACGCATGAATTCTTTTGAGAAACGCAATACAGCGATCGTTATCAAATTATGCAATATGTATCATTTCACGATTATATCTGATGTCGTATGAAGGTTTCTGTCCGATAGATGATTATGGGAGATTGGACGGCGACTATTAGTTAGATGTCCGCGATTCCGGGATGCCTCGTTCTCAGTCTGTCTTCCTTTGAGTTGTTTATCCGTTTAGGGTCATCTTTAATGACAAATGTCATTAGAGGAATGTGGCTTGCTTTGCGCACAAATGTGAACATGTGTGTGAAGATTTGTCCAAGAGAACCACATATGTTTCTCATTTCATCCACTCTAATTAGTTTCAATAAACGACGATGGCCTTGCGTTTGTCACTATTAAATTTTAAATAAATTGAATAAACCGAATAGGCGTCAAAATTTAAATGTGACCTTCGCTGATTTGATCTATTAAAATCGGTCACCTAACACCAGTATTTATCATTCTAGCATCATGTTTTTTTTAATGTTTTCCTCTTGTTTAACTCGATGCAAAATGTTGCTCTCCTGTTTCCGTTGTAGAATGTGCCATTACCTGCTGCCATCCATCATAATAATATTTCATCCCACCTCCTTATCTGTTTTCGTTTCCTAGGAACGCGTCAATTATATTATATATTGTTAGAGAAGGCAGACGAATGTTCGAATGAGAGGCGTGTGAGCTCTGGTCGATATACACAAAGCTCCCGCCTGGGAGTCGAAAAAACTAAGAGTAGGTGGGGCAGGCGGGGACGAATGCTGCGCTTCTCTGCGAATCCTAGATCTGCGTGTTTCCTCGTTCAATGTGTAGTCAGAAATCGCAATACGAGGAATCAGTGGCAATGGCACAGTATATAAACGAGACGGCACACTCGACGGAGCTCATTCCATCGTCGTTATATCTTTTTCCTTTATTTTTCACTCATTTTGAGTAGTTAATTGAATACTATCAAATTAAAAATTCATAAATTCGTTATCAAATAAACTGTTTAGTACCATAAAAACAAAAAAGTCTTTCGGAAATAGAACGATGATTCATTTGTGCTGTCGAAAGGCGGGCGGAAACATTAGTCACCATAAAGAAAGGGCGCCCGCCCCCTTTCTTATATAAATATCTGACCAATTCGCCTCCAAAATTCATTGCCTTTGTGTTCACGTTGTGCCCTTTTGATTTATTTCGTGTACGTCGAATCACATTTCATTTTATTCAGGTATCAAAAACTAGCTCAAAATGTGTGACGACGAGGTTGCTGCTCTTGTTGTGGACAATGGATCCGGAATGTGCAAGGCTGGATTCGCCGGAGATGACGCTCCACGCGCTGTCTTCCCATCCATTGTCGGAAGACCACGTCACCAGGGTGTCATGGTCGGTATGGGACAGAAGGACTCGTACGTCGGAGATGAAGCCCAGTCCAAGAGAGGTATGTCAAATTTTTGTTTTCTCGAAAAAAAATCCCTGCTTTCAGGTATCCTCACCTTGAAATACCCAATTGAGCACGGAATCGTCACCAACTGGGATGACATGGAGAAGATCTGGCACCACACCTTCTACAACGAGCTTCGTGTTGCCCCAGAAGAGCACCCAGTTCTCCTCACCGAAGCCCCACTTAACCCAAAGGCTAACAGAGAAAAGATGACCCAAATCATGTTCGAGACCTTCAACACCCCAGCCATGTACGTCGCCATCCAGGCCGTTCTTTCGCTCTACGCTTCTGGACGTACTACCGGAGTCGTTCTCGATTCTGGAGATGGTGTTACCCACACTGTCCCAATCTACGAAGGATACGCTCTCCCACACGCTATCCTCCGTCTCGACTTGGCCGGACGTGATCTTACTGACTACTTGATGAAGATCCTTACTGAGCGTGGTTACTCGTTCACCACCACCGCTGAACGCGAGATTGTTCGTGACATCAAGGAGAAGCTCTGCTACGTCGCTCTCGACTTCGAGCAAGAGATGGCCACCGCTGCCTCTTCCTCCTCCCTCGAGAAGTCGTACGAACTTCCTGATGGACAAGTCATCACTGTCGGAAATGAGCGCTTCCGTTGCCCAGAAGCTCTCTTCCAGGTTTGCTGTGAATTGTTCACACAAAAATAAATTAATTCGATTTTCAGCCATCCTTCTTGGGTATGGAATCGGCCGGTATTCACGAGACTTCTTACAACTCCATCATGAAGTGCGACATTGATATCCGTAAGGACTTGTACGCCAACACTGTTCTCTCCGGAGGTACCACCATGTACCCAGGAATCGCCGATCGTATGCAGAAGGAGATCACTGCTCTTGCCCCAAGGTTATATAAGCATAATCTGATTCCGTCAAATAATTATTTAATTTTTCAGCACCATGAAGATCAAGATTATTGCTCCACCAGAGCGTAAGTACTCTGTCTGGATTGGAGGATCCATCCTTGCCTCCCTTTCCACCTTCCAACAGATGTGGATCTCCAAGCAGGAGTACGACGAGTCCGGCCCATCCATCGTCCACCGCAAATGCTTCTAAAAGTCTTTCGAAACACTGTCAACACCATCAAGTTCAAACACCGTACAGCTTTCGCCAAAAATTGGGCAGTGCCCAAACTTCTCAAAAAATTCAGAAAATCACCCGTTGTCAATTCATGTATGCAAAAATTCTTCACATGTTATTGTATTTTTCGTATATGTGCTGCGGGTGCCAATAAAAATTTATAAAATAAGCGAATGTTTGTTTATTTTCGATAGCAAGAATGCATCACCAAGGAAGAGTTTCAGAGATAAGAGTTGGAATAAAAATTTATCCCTTGGAAAAAAGGAGATAAGTGTTCAATATGTACAAACAGTGCATTTTGCGCAGCTTCGTTCTTCTCTTCTCATTTTTAATAATGTTTGCAGTTTCGAGCCGTTCAGTCGCTGTGTGTGTGTGTGTGTGCCATTGCGCAAGCGGGTTGTAATATCGCTCGTGCTCCTGCTGCTCCGGCTCTTCTCTTATGCTTTTTCATCATAATACAGCGCTCGTTTTGTTACACACAAGAAGACGGCACGAAGTTTTTATTGCGACGAAATGTGTTTGCGTGGGGACAAGTGATCTGGATCAGCGGGAAGAGAGAAAAAGAGAGAGAGATATGGAATGGGGGATTCCGACTAATCTTAGAAACCATCCGAGTGTAATACGTATGTTTCGAATCGAAGAATTTTTCGCAATAATCGAACGGATTCGAGTGATTTTGGTTGGACACTTTCACGTTTTTATTAAAAAAAAAAAAACAATTTTCTCATATCTAATTTAAATAGAATGCTTCAAGAAAGAAAATGTTCTCGTTTTTCTTCCATTTGAATGTATGGTTCGAAATGTGGGAATATTATAAAATCGGATTGCCCCGGCTGATTCAAATCACTCTTCATCGTATTAGGATTGCGTATGCAATTGCGTTTTGAATCGAGATTACACTTTCATTCTCACAATCTTCATTATTAATATTATCAAATCGGAATTGCATTCCATTCCGAACTCGGGTATCTGTATTGTTGTTTGTGTTTTGTGATGCCGAAAACAATGACGGATCGAATAAATCTCGACGAATTGTCAAAACGGATAAATATATCTGATCGGTGTCCGTACGTATTCGTATTCACACCTGCCAAACCGATCGGAAATAATTGAAATTCCTCGTCCCGTCTCTGGTAAATGATTCCTAGTCGTATACGAAAAAAGCGAATTTCTTCATCGTATAAGATAAAATTAAAATCGTATACGTTAATGGTAATCGTATAAGTTAATGTGAATCGTATAGGATCGTATACGATTCTGATGAATGGTTTGTAATCGTATACGAAACATCCGCATTTCCTCGTCGTATACGTTATTGCAAGGATCGTATACGATTTGGATTTTATCACAGTAGTGTAACCACCACAATGATACACTGCGGACATGCATTAAAATTGACGTCTAAATTCGAAAAACAATTTTCGAAAATTTTCGAATTTTTTCATATTCGATTTTTATGCGTATATTGCGTTTTAATATATATACTTTCCAAAAAAATCGTGCATTTTACTGCCCCCGCTCTAAGAAATCCTTATTTCCTTTGTAGATATGTCGCATAATTCAAAATTATTTGCATATCGAAAGCGATATCGTTACACCACACGAGAAATCATGGAAAACATATATAGGGAATATCGGAACGAGACGGAAACAGGTGATAACAACAGAAAAAATGAAGAAAATAACTATTTTCAGAAAATAGAGATACTTCAACCTTAACATCAGGTATAACTAAAAGTAAAAACAGAGCAAGATTTAATTTCTATAGATTCTGTAGAATCGTCTGAAGATGAACTCACTTGCGCGGAAGAAGATTTTGTGTCAATGTCGAGCTGTGACAACTTGCAGACAGTCATTACGTCGAGAGGTTGTTACCGTTTTTGCATATTTTTTGAAATTATTTCGCTTTAGGCCAATGGGAAGCATTATCTTCGCGAGATTTACTGTTGATTCACTTTTTTTTGACTTATACTAGCTCAAAAACAGGTTGGTTGAAGAGTTTTTAACCATTATCATAATTTTCAGCGATCATTCGTTATTTTGAAATGGAAGAAAATCGAAATGAAGTTGAAATAAAGAAAATTTTGCTGGAAAATGCCAAGCAGACAATTATCAATGTGTGTGGAAACTGTGGAAATGACAATGAAAAGTAATTTACGTGTGTTGATATTTTTTTTAATTGTTTTTGGAGAAATTCAATAGCAAATAACATGATATTCAGATGTACTTGCGCGATTGGTTATGTAAATGCCGAATTATGTTTTTCCGATTTAACGGAAAGATTTCAATCATTTATACAATTGAATTCTAAGAAAATATTGCAAACTCGAAATAAAATTTTTCAAGATGAGCCATGCTCGTCTCCAATGGCTGAAGGGATTCTAAAGAAACGACTTCTAAAAGAAATCGAAAACGATAACCAAAGAGTCATTGTACATTTCATGTGTACATTTGATGGCGTAAAGCTGAAAAGAAATGAAAGGCAAACCATTTCGATAAATTTATTTTAAAAGAATGTAGTTTTAGTCGAAAGTGCTGGCCTTTTTCTATTCAATGTTTGGATTTCGAAGATAACGATCGTGCCCGAACTAGCTCGATTATAGTATCGTCTATTTATCTAAGTAAGGTGGACCCGTCTTCATACATTCACGATCGAATCGTAAAGTGGGTGATCAACTGCTTTTCGACGCCGTACCATCATAATGGGATTTGGTATCAAGGAGCTCTTGTTGCTGGCTCGCATGACGATCCCGTGAGTTGATTTTTTTTTCCTTTAAAAATTCCCATTTGTAGGCTAGAAGAAAGGTATATGGCTTAAAGGGTCATTCGTCAAAGGGGGCCTGTGTATTCTGTTTAAACCAATCAACTTTCGTGAAAATCAATGATGAGAGCGTCAAAGGTCTGTTACTTTTATGATTCTAAAACAACTAAATGTAGACCGTCACGAGTATGGGGTCCGAGTACCTCTTAATTTGGAAGACGGATTAATGCAAAAAGGAAAACACACTTTTTTTAATTCGATTATTCCAATGTGGGAGTCGCCAATTGATTCATTTCACTGTTTTGAAGAAGGTATATTCAAAAAAATAATTGAAGGTATTTATAGTTAACTTTCTGTTTTTATATGTTCTTTTCAGAAGTATTCGGAAATGAACGCCGTTATAAAGTATTCGAAGGTTGTCGCTTGATGTTAAACACGAGCATTCGAACACCCTCAAACTTTCGTTCAATTTCTGGACGGATTCATGAAATTACAGGTTGCGAAAGGACTGTGGTAACAAAAGCTATATCATTTCGCAAAAATAATAAGTTTAGATCTTCGAATCATCGCTGGTATCCGCTGCATTAATTGGAAGGCTACCTGCTGATGCTTCACTGATAATCCTCCTATTCCATTGTTTATATCGAACAATAGTATCTCCGATGTCAATCGGTGACAAGAACTTATACGATACGGTGAGTGAGGAGTTAGTTTCATTACAGTCGGCTTTATATTTAGGTATCCAATATTTGCAAATGTATAAAAATAACGCTAAACCGAGTATGTCCCGAATTTTATCGCGGCGCGAAAGTACATGTAAATCAGTTTAAAATTGAAAGCATTCTAAGTGTTTTTTTTTCAGCAGATTGTATTCCACTTATCCGAAAACGTTCGAATGTATGGGAGCCCGTATCCGTTCAGTACCCAATCCTCCGAGCACGTATATCACAGTTTGAAACGACTATTATCGTCAGAAATCACAAAGGGAATTGGGCAAAGAATGTTGCGGAAGTATGCTTTATTATAAAATTGTACACCGTAGAAAAATTTTAGTGCTGCAATTTTGCAA
Organism: Caenorhabditis bovis; assembly: GCA_902829315.1. Taxonomy (NCBI): domain Eukaryota; kingdom Metazoa; phylum Nematoda; class Chromadorea; order Rhabditida; family Rhabditidae; genus Caenorhabditis; species Caenorhabditis bovis. Next base: position 5,141,254 of record CADEPM010000001.1, on the reverse strand, counting down.
GATTTGACGACCGAAGTTCGTGCAAGACTTCATTCGGACCCAACGACAAAACAACATGATGTGTCTATCGTGAAACTGAGAAAACTGCTATTTCGATATTCGGAGAATGATGATATCGAAAAAACGACAGATGTCCCACTGAAGTACTCAATGCTGGCTCAAAAAGGCGATTTGTTTACTGAGAAATACAGCTATCAAGGCTCACACTACTCAATACAAAGAAATACTGCTTCGGATAATAGCGTCGTGATGTTTCGTTGGCGAAATTCACTGCAATATGGCGATGTATTGGGATTTCTCCTCAATGAGAAGTTCGGTGACCGGGTTATTCTACAACCATACATTCTAAATACAGACAACCTATTGCAATTAGCAAACTCACTCCATCAAAATTTTCAAAAAGAAGAAATTAAGCAATGCATTTCGACAATCGGTTCATGCAGATATGGTGCTGTGGTGAGAAATAAAGGTTCTCTATTTTGCTTGCCAATTTCTAACCTTATTGGCTACGCCATCACAGTTCCTGACAATGGAATCACGACTGTTTTACCATTTTCATTCAGACCTATGCTATCTTGAATAAAGTATTTATTGATCATTCAGTGATATATTAGAGTTTATCCGTTAGTCACGGTTAACTTATCTAATTTCAGTTAATACACACTTTTTTCCGATTATAATTTTGTTAAGGATGTCAAAGCGCACGCAGTCATTTGTAAAGCAAATAATTGAAGCGAACGCCTCAAGAAGAGAAATTAAAGAAACTCGTCCAAAATCCAAAGCAACATCGCATACCAATACCAAACGCAATTTGGTTTTACGACAAACTGGATTGCAAACGGTAAAAATGCTTGAATGGTTAAAAAAAATAGTGTTCATATTAAGGCTGTCGTTGACGGAGAGCTCATCGAGGAAGAAGTCGATGAAAATGAGCTGTACTTCGAAGACTATCGTCAAAACGAGCTGGATTTTGGAAGCATCGAAGGCATTCAGGTTGACGATATGCCAAACGACCAACCAGCAAGGAAGCGTAAAATTGTGGTGGGATTTTACATCTTTTTCCTGTTTTCGAATCTTCATTATTTTTAAAGAATGGTTTATGCCCATTAGAACTTGGCGAGGATCTGTATCATTCGACTCCGGAGGAATTGATCGACTTGAAAGCAGTGTGAGCGCTCGATCGAGTATGATCGATCTTGGTAGCGAAAATCGATCGGGATCGATCGATCTTTCTAAAAATCGATCGAGCGCTCGAGATCGATCGATCCCGAGATCGAACTTACCTGTGCTCGATCGATCCCGGGATCGATCGAGATCGAGCGCGTTCGATCTCGATCGAGCGCTCGATCGATCGCGCTCGATCTCGATCGAGCGCTCGATCGATCGCTAACGCTCGATCGATTTTGGTCGATCTTTTGTGAGCGCTCGATCGATCTTGGTCGATCTTTTGTGTCTTTTTTTAAACACATCTCATGAAATGTGAAGAATGCCATCATGTAGCAAACTTTTCGTAGATTCCGAATTTGCTTTCAAGACATATTTACTTAAACGAGCTACATTGATGCGAAAATTACGAAAGTCTCCATTCTTTTCCATGCTGCAGGTATTTCGATGACTAAAAAAGTTAGTTCTAGTTAGCAAATTTTATTGAGATTTGAACCGTAGTCTCTCGAGAGTTTTTCCTAAACGGTGAATGAAAAATATATATAGGTCACCGCGGAAAATGTTTAAAAAATTTATCTTAGAGTTAAAAAGTTTGAAATTTTTGGGTAAAAACTTGTTGGAAATAGACGTTACGAATGAATTCAGCAGACCCGAATGTAGTAAAATCTGTTTAGAAAGTTACCGTAAATGATCTGAAAATAGGCGAAATAGCCGAAAATGAAATTTTTTCATAGACATTGCATGATACTTGTCATACGTTTTGTCCTGACTCCACCCCCTTATTGCAGTCCCTGATTGGCTAAATACTACATTGCGAAAAAAACGAGTCCCGCTGCAAACACGCCCTAATGCACCTCGAAAACGCGACGCGTAGCGCGTTTCGAATCGCGAATTTGAAATAATTTTCGAAAACTTTATATAATTGCAAATTTTTCTCGCTTTAAGAGGCTGTTTCACATAAAACTCCGTAATTCAATGGCAGTTTATGCAATTTTTTATTCGTTGGATCGTTCTCAAATTTTTTTTAAATTGGAAACATTATTTATTATTATTTTTTTAGAATGACATCCATTGCGTGGGATTTTTTTCGCAAACCTACTGATCCCACTACTCAGTATATTAAGTGTCCAGTTTGCAAAGTGAATATAAGTTATAATAAAAGTACAACCAATCTCATCCGACACGCAAAGTCGCAGCATTTGGAAAAGTTTGAGAACATTTTGAACTCCAAGGTTTTTTTTTTATTTTTTTAAATAAAACATTTTTTTAATTTAGAGTAAACGGGTCATTGAAAAAGAAACTATTGGAGCACCAATATATAAGGAATGGGAATTGGAAATCACGAAGTTTGAATATTTTCGTTTTTTTTAACTATAATATAACACATTCCAGAGCTTTTTGCACAGGAGGAATCCCTTTCCGTTTTGCAGCCAATCAAAATTTTATCAGAACTTACAAACTCTTAGATCAATCTGCTGTCGTGCCCACTCCTAAAATGATTGCACATCACGTTGAGAAGATATCTCAAATTTACTTAGATGATATGAAAGGCAAATTAAGAAATGTGAAGTCATTTACATTAGTGACGGATGGCTATGGCGAAATAAGAAAAGATCGAAACTTCTACAGTTGCCAGATTTTTTCGTCTCTGAAGATTACAAACGAAAGAACGCCTTTTGTGGAATTCGTCACGTCGCTAAAAGCACAGCCGCCGATATTGCTGAATCGATATGCTCTTTACTTCAACGAGTAGGAATAAACTTAAGCATGTGCGAACTAACATGCACAGATGGAGCTTCGAATTTGCGCTCGTTTTCAACTGGTCATTTTCTCAAAAACGTGCATTGTGGCTGTCATTTTCTCGATCTAGCATTCGAGGAGTTTTCAAAATTGAAGAAGGTTGAACCAATTATGGGAAATGCACAAAATTTGTCATCATATCTCTCTCGAAATAAGAGCGTCCGAAGTGAAGTCAGAGAAAACGCAAAAGCCTTCCCGAGCACGGCACCCTTGCCGCAGTGTTTGTCACCGACTAGATGGGCTTCGATGTATCTATTATTAAACAGCTATCAAAAGAATTTGAAATCGTTAGTGGCAGTAAGGCAACTTCAAAAATTGTTATTGTCCGCAGCACAGCAAAAAGTTTTGGATGAGATTATCGATGTTCTGGAGCCAGTTTATATTGTTCTTCTTAAGGTAACCAATTATATTTGTATTCATTTATTTGATTATTTATTTAGTTTGAGCGCGAAAACTCGTATGCATCGGAGATCATCCCAAATTTCATAAAACTCGAATACAAGTTGGACAAAATGGGAACCTCGCTAGCTATAAAAATGGCAAAGATTCTGAAATTTAGGTTTTTTTTTAAATTTTTTAAGCTATCGGGAAAATGAAGCCTTTACAGATTCGCGCAATCTTATAAGGAAAATGACGCTCTGCAGCTCGCTATGTTGTTGGATCCCCGCTTCAGCTTCGTGCCAAATCTAGAAACGTCATGGGATAAATGTGAAGAACTTCTTATCAAAAAACATGAAACCAGTGCTCAAAGAGACCTAAGTTCATCACAATCAAATGATTCCGATTCGGACGATGGAATGAACTCATTTTTGAAAAGAAGGCTTGAGGTGCGGTCTTCTGAGAAAACAATAAAAGTAATTTTAATAATGGAGTACTACTTTGGTAAAATATTAATTTTAGTCAGAAATATTGCATTACAAAGCAATACTCTCAACAAATCGGCCATCGGCCAAATCTGACCCGCTTTCTTTTTGGGCCGGTCAATCTGCTCATTTTCCCATATTAGGAAATTTCGCAAAGGTGTATCTGAGTTGCCCAGCTTCTAGTTCCTCAGCGGAGCGACTTTTTCGTAAGTTATTTAGAAATTTTTTATAACTATTATCGGTGTCTACTACGTAAAATTGGCAAAATGCCAAAACAATGAAGAATATATGTGCGCTTTCAACCTATTTTCATGCGTAATCCGTTCCAAATTTTTTTAATTTGAGAATTTTCAATAGTCGCTCAACGCCGACAATATGTATGTATGCCGATTTATTTTGCAAATGAGTGTTTACTATTACACCGATTATATTTGTCATAATTTCAGAAAATGTTCTGATATTTTGCGAAACAAAAAACGCAATCGAATGAAACCGGACACAGTGTCCAATATTTTATTAACTGCTGCTCTCGCGAAAGAGTAAGTGCAAAAATTTAGGAAAAAATTGATTTTATATTTCAGACATTGGGAGGATAATGAAGAAGACGTAGATTCAAACTATGATATTCTTGATTTCGCCATAGAAGACGACGAAAAAATGCAGGATGACGAGGACGAACTTGAAGACGCGCAACAGCAAAGGGAGGAGTATAGACAAGAGGACGACATTGAAGGTGAACAAGAACTAAATTTCGAAATCGAAGACATTCAGGAAAGCAATTTTTAAAAAACTACACTGCTCCACAAAAGTTTAACCTCACCCATTTTTTTTTTTGAAAAAATGACATTTTCACGAATTCTATTTCTCGGCTAGAAATGGAGGTTGGACATCCAGATCATGTCGCAGTACCACAATCTGATGGATTCTTCAGATAATTATTGATCACTTTTGGTCTGCGCCCAAATCTCGAACGATTTGTCGATTCGAAAGACCACGATCATGTTTAGGAGAACTCTTTTTAGCCATATTTTAACAATAAAATCGTTTTTTTGAAATTTCGTGACAATGTCATTTTTTCAAAAAATATCAATGAGGTTAAACTTTTGTGGAGCAGTGTAATTGGTTTTAAAAATTTTATAGTCATGAACATTTTCGTTTCCAAAATTCCCTCATTTTTTTTTCTTTTCGTTTAATAATTCCCACTCTTATTTTATATTATTTTTGTTCTTCCTCGTTTTTTATCCTATTAGTATTGTACGTTTTCTATTATAATTTATGTATTTTGTTGTCTATTACGGGAAAAATAAATGAATACATGTATACATAGAATGAACTTTAATAGCTTTTTTCTGAATAGAGCTGGTTCGAAACGGAATTATCGATGCAAGGCTTTCATTAAAATTGTGCAGCCGGTAGAAATTAAAAATTTGCGCTTTTTAAAACGTATTCAAAACTAATTTTAATTGCATATAAATTTAAAGATCGATCGATCCTGCTCGATCGAGCTTTTCGAGCGCTCGCGATCGATCGAGCATTTCGAGCGCTCGAGATCGATCGAGCGTTTCGAGCGCTCGAGTTCGATCGATCCCGCTCGATCGATCTCGAGCGCTCGAAATGCTCGATCGATCTCGGGTTCGATCGATCTTTAAATTTTCGAGCAAGATCGATTTTTTAACGATTTTGAGATCGAGTGCGCACACTGCTTGAAAGTAATTCAAATTTTAACATTCCACTTTAACGCAAATTTACAGAAGACTGTACATACCAATCTCTCTGGAACGTTTCAGTTCGATCATACGAACGTGGATCAATTATGTTCTTCGTCCGATGATCATTTGAGGACAATTGCCTTTGCCATGAAAGGAATCATGTTCACGGTATGTTTTATTTATTGTTCAATCATTCCAAATGTAATGGTACCAGATTTCGCAAAAAAAAAAGCAGTAAAATCATCAAAAGCCGTAAAAAAAAATATCAGAACTCGTCAAAACCGGCAAAAACCATTATAATTATGGTTACCGCTGTTTGAGTTTTTTGCGAAATCTGCATAGTACCACAATAGAAACTATTGAAACCCTATTCTTCCAGATAGAAACTTTATCCCAAAAATTCGCGGCAAAGCCAAACAAAAACAATGTGAGTATTTTTTTAAATTTTGCTATTCTCTAAATTTAGATCGACGTGATCGCCGTATACAACCCTGAAGCTCTTAAAGACGCAGAAATAATTATTCGATCACTGGATGGAAATGGTGGGTTTTTTGTGTTTCGAAAGCTTTGAATTTGTATTAAATCTTTTAACAGGAGACATCAACGTGGCCCAAATATTTTTGGAAATTCCGTTCATGAAGGCAGCTCTGAAGCATGTGATAAATACTACTGTCAACAGATTTGTCGATAAGGTATCTTACAATTATTTAAAGTTGCAAAAAAAATACCTTCAGACAATTCCGAATAACGATCGTGTGAATTATTCAACATCGTTTAAGCCAACGCCGCCGCACGCAACGCTTCCAGTTCGGTTTGTCAACACAGCGATTGGTATGCTCAAATAGCGCGAAAAATGTTTAAAATATGTTTAAATTAATTTCAGCTGTTTTACAAAAGACGGTTACCATCGCTGGAATGGCTGACGAAACGGCGAATTCTACAATCTCCTATTTGGTACACGGTCATATGACCTATCTCCTGTGAGTTTTCACTTTTTTAGTGGGCCTATGCAGATTTTGAAAAGAAACGCAGTAAAAACCTTTTAAAGAAACTCGACAACATTATAAAGATTCGGCTAAACTAGTCTTAATCAGATTTTTCGCGTTTTTCTCCAAAATCTGCACATGCTGAAGACTGCCTCATGATTAATCATTCAAATGAACTTAATTCAGAAACAATTCACGATCGAAAGCGCGAGCAGTGGAAAAAAATGGTTGATGCGCCAACCAAAATTAATTTATTTATTCTTTTTTCTTTTTCATTTTTTTGTCTTTCATATTTTTTTTTAATAAACAGGTATAGAAATCTTTACATCATATAAAAACGTTAAAATGCCAAACGAGTAGTGTAAAGTGAAATGGTATACGAAAAAAAATCTCAATCGAATACGAAAAAATCTCAATCGAATACGAAAAAATCCCAGTCGAATACGAAAAAATCCCAATCGAATACGAAGAAATCGTTACCGTATATGAAGAATTATAGTCGTATACAAAGAAATCACAATCATATACGAAGAATTATAATCGTATACGAAGAAATGCCAATCGTATATTAAGAAATCCCAATCGTATTTGGCCGCGTTTGAAGAGCGATATCAGCGTATACGATTGAGCTTTCTTCGTATACGACTCGGAATCATTTACCAGAGTATCATTAAAATGGTTGCTTTATTTCGACGCGCTAATTCAAATTTTTGATTTATGAATCTATTCCATGCTTGCAATATAGTTGAACATGTCATTTTAGCCAATGCAATCACGTAAAATTGGTCAAACTGGAAACTAAAAATGATTTGATCCATACGCTGAGTAGGACCATTAAACTGTAGTAATCATACTGACAAACCTCCACCCGAAACTCTATATAATGGTAACGAGGATGTTCGTTTTTAGCGATCATGATAGTAGTTTCTTACATATTTTCCCGACTTCATTTTCTTCAGAGTTCAACAATTTTTATATTAAAAAACCCCCAGTAAGACTTCCATTGGTATACTTTTGTTATACACGAAATAGAAAAAAAATTAAATTTTCGGCTATCCTTAATTTGCGCATTTTTAAGTCACTATTTTCATTAATTTTTAGTCTTAACTTTTCAAAAATGGTAAAAAGGTCGAAATGCTAATTCAAAAATGTGGTCGAAATCCAGTAGCCGAAATGGTCGAAATATTTTTAAAATGTTGAATAAAAATAACGCAGAATAAATGAAATTTTCAAAAAAATTCAGTTGTTTGACGCCGACAATATTTACTGACTGAAACATAGATCAGTAGACAACAATGAGGACAGGGACGCAGCAACCACCACGCCAAGTTTTTAAAACGTTATTGTGACGTATTCGTTTTTTCCAATTATGGAAGAAGAAAACCGATTAAATAAACACAATTATTTATTGAAATAAACAGCATAAAAACAACAGCAATAATGAAACAAAATTTTATCTATAGCAGGATGTGAGAATTCTTTCAATTTAGTTTTTCGAAAATACAATCTGGATTATTTTTTTCGACATTTTTTGACGAAAATTTTGAAAAGTGCGTCAATTTTGACATTTCCTTCTCTGGTATAGTCGGCGTCCGGCGACTGCTGTACGTCGGTAGATTTACGCGCATGCGCCTTGAAAATGTCACGCCACGTGTGAACGCTTATTTTGCAGTTTTCACGTGAATGATTTATTTTTTCTTGATCAGTTTTTTCTTGGCATTTCCTAGATTTGGAATGTCGTTCGATTTAAAAATTATTGAAGAGACCCATAAAATGCGAAATAACCTGATGGTCCACGAAAATCTAGGCCAATGTTCATTGACTCATACTTTTTGACTTGACTCATGATTTTTGACTCATAAAAATTGTATCATGATTTTTTATTCTTTGACTCATGATTTTTGACTAGTGATTTTTGACGATTTTTTTTGACTAACAATTTTTGACTAATGATTTTCTGAATTTTTTTTAGTTGAGATTCCTGCAGTTTTTTTCAGTATTCAATTCTGTTTTTTTTTGGCCAATATTGATGGGTAAGAAGCTGAAGGGTGGGAGGAATTGGGAGAAATGTTAACACAGTTTTTATTCGATAACATATTTATTAAAAACTTTTAAAATTAATCAATCATTGAAATTTTCGATAGATCATTATACCGTTAAAACTTTATCAATATGGTACTTCTAACAAAACAGCCTTCAAAAAACTTCTCAAAGTATAACAATGTCTTATTTTTTGAATATACCGTTTTTCCTGAATTTTGATGAGAAATCGAAAATTATGTCGTTTTAAAACAGGCCTGGCCGTATAAGCTAAAATAATTTGCAAAATAAATTAATAAAAAATCACTTATCGCGTTATTCCATCCATTTCCCTCTTTTATTCACGCTCAATAATGAATGATATCGAATAAAAACTGTGTTTAGTTGTTTTCATTAAACTAACGGAGACTACTAAAAATATCAAATCATACATATCATTTGGCCTACTACGGATATTCGTTTAATGTTACAGTCGATTCCTTCGGTGGATCCGCTTAGCTGGGATTACGCTTCTCATTGAAATCGATAAGCGATGAAATGCCAAAAAAAAACAATTTTTTAAGCTTACAGAAGTTAAAAGAACTTTTTTTCCTTTCAGTAATAATCTTCCCCCCATTCAGTAATAACATTTCTCCCAATTCCTCCCACCCTTTAGCTTCTTACCCATCAATATTGGCCAAAAAAAAAACAGAATTGAATACTGAAAAAACTGCAGGAATCTCAACTAAAAAAATTCAGAAAATCATTAGTCAAAAATTGTTAGTCAAAAAAAAATTAGTCAAAAATCACTAGTCAAAAATCATGAGTCAAAGAATAAAAAATCATGATACAATTTTTATGAGTCAAAAATCATGAGTCAAGTCAAAAAGTATGAGTCAATGAACATTGGCCGAAAATCTACCCGCGTACAGCAGTCGCTGGACGCCGACTATAAATGAAAATCAATCAAATTCGAAAATAATTTCGTGTTCAATCGAAATCAAATATCAGTTAATCTGGGTATATACTGAATGGGGGAACGTCTATTTTTCGTCTTAATGAAGGGCTGAATGGGATAAATATTCAGCCCTTCTCCCCATTACTCAGGTAAATGAAAATCAATCTGATTCGAAGAACAATGAAATATAAATTATCCTGATTCGATTAAAAAATAATTAAAATTCGATTTAGAAAGTGTTTAAATTCCATTTGAAAATTTGGTTTTGATTCAAGAACCTTCGAAATCGATTGATTTAATTTTTTTTTTCAATTTTGAAATTGAATTCGATTGAAATTCTGGAATAATTCGAAACAGATTAATTCATATTGATTGAAAACGAAATTAATTTCGAATCCGATTGATTTTCATTTACCTGAGTAGGACAAAAAATAGACGTTTCAGCGATTTCCCCCATTCAGTATTTGTTCTTGATCCACTTCTTGATCCATTTTTTCTTGATCCACTTCTCATTACATCGAGACGCATTGGCACATAACAATAATTTTTAAAAGGAGTGAGCTCATTTTTTGACAACCCTCGATCTACAGACTACAATGAGGACAGGGACACAGCAACCACCACGCCAACTCGGGCCCACGACGACGCTAACTATTGCAGAAAGAGAAGTGTACGTTCAACTTTGGTTGTCCGAACGTGCTGAAAAAAAAGCGAAATAAGTTTTATTTAAAATATTGAATTGAACCTTCATTGTTGCGCAAGATTATGGAGGTGATCCCCAAAATAGGCGAATATTTTTGTTCTGCCGATAAAGCCAATCATTCATGAATCGTAGTATCAACATGGACACTGGAAGTACTACCAAGCAAAATCCCCCACAAACATCAAAAATTGTTGAAAACTGGTGCACCAAGATAGCAGCGTCTTGATCCAGAACTTCCGACTGAAAATTTTATTTTATTACATAGTCGGCGTCCGGCGACTGCTGTACGCGGGTAGATTTACGGGAATGCGTCTTTCGAAATGGTCTCGCAAGGACTAACAGGTTATTTCAAATTTTATGGACCGGTTCGATAATTTTTTAATCGAATGACGTTGGAAATTCAATTATCAAGAAAAATGAAGCAGTTCACGTAAAATCAGCAAAATAAGCGTTCACACGTGGCGAGACCTTTTCAAGGCACATGCGCGTAAATCTACCCGCGTACAGCAGTTGCCGGACGCCGACTATAACAAACTATTGAAAATAATGAAAATAAACAAATGAAGTATAATCTATCTTTCCGAAATGAATGTGATCATCCATGATCCCTTTGATAACTCCATGTAAATATAGTTCGATAATATTAAAAAATGAGATTTCAAATTTTTTTTAACTCAAATGTCATACCAATATGAAATACTCGCTTCTACTTGATATTTGAGCAGTTGGCGTACTGAGTTCAGGAACATCTGACGACGTGAGCAGAGCAAAATCACAACTCTTACAAGGAAAGTCATTTTACCTCCCGTCTTAGGATTTTTTGTAATTTTGCACACGTTAACTAGGTCTTCTGGGTGTGTTCACAAAATTCCAGCCTGCACTGGGAGGGGGTTACAGGCGAGTTATGGCCATCTGAAAATTTAAGGTGCGTATCCCTTGGCATCTGCGAGGCATCGAGTCCAAGAAGGTGTAGGTCATTGACATCGGAATGGCATTAAATGTTGCTTCGAGTTGAGCGAACTTCTCGCCGGCGTTTGACGCTCGGAGCCCTCTAACCCCCTGGGTTCCAGTTCTTCCCAGAGATGTTCGATCGGATTAAGGTCAGGACTCTGTGATGACTATGCAAGAATATAAACTATGCGACGGGTCTATTAGAAACCACCCCCACTTTTAACCCCCACCCCTGCTATTCCACCCCGACTTTTTAACCCCTCCTTTTATTTATGATACCAATTTTTAGATTTCACCTCTACTTTTTCACTGCACTTCAAAATTTGCAGTTTCTAACAGTAATGTTTAGCAGTAAATTAAAAAAGAAAATTTTTTAATTTGCAATAATTCAAGTTATCAAGAGGAAATTGGTAAAATTGATGTCTAAATTAGATTATTCAGAAACTATGTAGGCTTACAATGCAGCTTGATATCAAAATGCACAATTGGACACTTGAAATATTGACAATTGTTGGAAAATACGAAAATCTTACGAAATACGAAATCTTTCTGAACCGGGTTTTCCGAGAATAGTTCATTACTTGTTAAAATTTTCAGCCTGTCATAAAAACACTACATAGTTTCTGAAAAATCTAATTTAAACATCAGTCCTGCGAATCTCCTCTTGATAACTTGAATTATTGCAAATTAAAATTTTTTTAAAATTTACTGCTAAACATTACTTTTCACTGCACTTCAAAATTTGCAGTTTCTAACAGTAGAGGTAAAATCTAAAAATTGGGGGTGAAAAGTGGGGGTGGTATCATAAATAAAAGGAGGGGTTAAAAAGTCGGGGTGGAATAGCAGGGGTGGGGGTTAAAAAGTGGGGGTGGTTTTTAATAGACCACCCGACGTTTGTTTCATTGCGCAACTGCCCGGGATTTTGATTTCCCGGGATAAGCGGGTTCCGGGGATCCCGGGAAACCAACATATCTGACGTGAACTGAGTACATTGAAAAATTACATTTTAAATTGCTCCACTCATCGGAAATAATGAATTTTCTATTGGCCTAAAAATTGAACGAAATAAGTCCAGTAATGCCTACAAAATGCTTCCGCCAGCAAAACCACATTAGCGCTTCAAAAAACTTTCTTTTCTTTACGAGTTTTTTCCAATTCTTCAACTTCCTTTTTCTTCTTCTTTGCCTTTTCATAATCATCACTGTGTATTCTTTCCGAATGGCGCCTTATTCCGCTGGTCGATCCTCCTTTGAGGCTGGGTGATACTTTGCACGACGGGCACTTCACCGGGTAACACTTGTCCTCAGGACGTTTGAAAAACATCCAGAAAATTGAATCGCTCATCTGAAAGATTTGATTTGAATATGTCGCAAATCAGAATGACAAAGAAAATAAGAGAACTCATAAAATTTCGAAAAAAAAAACGAGAATTATATATTCGAAAAAGTGTGCGCATAGATTCGAAAATTGTGCGCTTGCGCGCGCGGTGTTCGCGGACTTGTATTTCCTTACTCAGCAAATCGCGCCGTAGAAACGGCGGTGAATAGCGAGTTTCGGTGAAACGGCGGTGGAACGATGGTTTACTAAACGCGCTAAACCGTGGGCTATGTGTAATATTAGAAGTGTCGTACAACCTTCTAAAAAAATCGAAATTAATTTAAATATATTTAATTAATATTAATTTTCGATTTTATTTAAATTTCATTTAAAGTTTTAATTAAATTTCAAAATAAAGATTTTTTTAAATTAATTTTATGAATGTTTTAATTTGTAATTAATTAATTATAATGTATTGATTGTTTTAAAACCTTCTATTGGTTTTAAGATTTAATATAATTAATACTACATTCTTTTTAAATTTGAATGTTTAATTTGATGAGAATGGCTTTTCCAGAACGTTCGTTTCAACATGAAAAGGAGTAGATTGACGAGAGAAGAGAATGGTATATCTGTGATCAGTATAAAGGAAAACAAATTTTGTAGACGCGCGAATTCAGGTCTATGGAGTTCGTCTTTTTTCGGAAATTTTGCGGACGCTGGATATGACGACTGTATTCTCGTAATAAATAATATGAATGGCGAAAATTTATGAGTCGAGCTGGGTTTAGGATCATCTGTTCACGGAAGGGTGCGACTATAACGGAACTGACGAGACCATGGATATGCTGCCAAAAGATAATGTTTTCAGTGTTTATCAGGAATGGAATAATGGTATGATTCTTGATTTATTGACACATTAATGCGGTTACCATATTTTTTCGATATCATAATGTAAAACCGTTTAACCGGTTAACCCTTTGATTGAAATTACTGGTTCCGGGAATTAATCGGCTTTATGAATGTTATTGTAGCAGAAAATAAATGTTATTCTGGTAGAAAAATAATTATAAAACGAATTCGAGAAAAAGTAATAATTATCGACCCAACCCATTAAATGAAAAATATCAACGTTAGTTCACGGGAGACCAAAAGAAGGATGCATCCGCGTAAATCTACCCGCGTACAGCAGTCGCTGGACGCCGACTATAGAATTTTAATATAACGTAAATTCTAATATTTAAACGTATTTTAATTGTTCATTGATTAAGATAAAGGAAGAAAAAAGAGGATGAATGCAATTCAACGAGTTGTCAACATGCTCGCGCCATACAGGATGTCGAGATCGGCAGTGAAGACAATTTGTGATGTTGCGGCTGTTATAATCGAAAACAATATAACGGTAAGATATGAATTAATGTGATACGTATTTCTCTTGGTCTCGCGCGGGCTAACTGGTTATTTCAAATTTTATGGACCGGTTCGATATTTTGTTAACCGAATGACGTTGGAAATTCAATGAAATGCCAAATTCATCGAGAAAAATTAAGTGTTTATGTGAAAACAGCCAAATAAGCGTTCACACGTGGGGAGACCTTTTCAAGGCACATGCGCGTAAATCTACCCGCGGACAGCAGTCGCCGGACGCGGACTGTACCTACCATTAAGACTCCGGAAACATTTCAGGAACGCGACATCTACGCATTCCAGGAAAAACTGATCGAAGATTATTGCCAACCGATATCGACAACGTTATGTACCAGGGCTGTGCGGCAATCGGAAATTTCGGCAATTCGGCAAATTGCCGAAAATCAAAATTTCGGCAATCCGGCAATTCGGCAAATTGCCGAAAATCAAAATTTCGGCAATCCGGCAATTCGGCAAATTGCCGAAAATAAAAATTTCGGCAATTCGGCAATTTGCCGAAAATAAAAATTTCGGCTATTAAATGTTTTCAACGATAATTCGAAATGTAAATACCGAATTTTCACGGTATCCCAAATTATTCAATGGACATTGATTTTGGTTTCGCCGATTTTTTTTGATATCAAATTGTCGAAAATCAAAATTTCGGCAATCCGGCAATTCGGCAATTTTTGCATTGCTTTGTTGAATCATTTCGTTTGTATAAGGCTTATTTTAGATTAATGCACGAAGTAGAATTTCTTAGAACTTCACCGGACTTGTACTGTTGAAGTACCAAGAAATGGGACTGATAGGAAGAGCTATAAATGTAAAAATTTTTCTTTTTCCGATAATTTTTTATTATTCAGTTGTGCGTAAATGCAATTTCGAAGGTCGACTACGAACCATTATGGTGCGTCTCAGAACTCACACACACTTTCACCTAGAGTCTTCCAATTAGGAAGTTTTTTTCATGTATGTTATATTTCAGTACAATCGTTTATATTTTTGCTAAACTTATTAGCCTTATGTGTTTTTGAAATGCGAAACCGGTTGGAAAAAATAACAAATTTAAACATTAAATTGCTTTGTTCGCAGTTTAGAGTTTCGCCATATGTGTCTAGTAATTGCGTAAAGTTTTGTCAAACTTTAAAGAAAAACAATAACGAAATCATGAAAATCATGAAAAAATGTATCATTTGAAATCAGATTCGGGTCGAAACCGCCAAAAATGGAATGAAGGAAAAGAAAAAAGTGTTTGAACCAGCATTTTCGCCAAAATTCGAGTTTGTTACAATGAAGTTTAATGGCAAGCCACCGTTCAAAGTATTTATCTAACGGCTATACGTGTAATATTAAGAATAACTTTTTAGAAAGAAGCAATAATTGATCTTCGAGATATAATAATGGACAAGAGCTCAATTCAAAGGCAAATTGGTACTGTTCTAAATGAATTGCTTTTAAGAGTAGGTCAAATTTCCCTCCTAATAGCTAAATGAAACAATATTTTAAAGACACTGGAAGACCACAACGCGCACCGTTACCTGACACTTCTAAAAATTCCTAAGGCGAATAAGAAAAATCGAAATTTCCAGGAAATGGATTTAGCTGTCCAATATTGGTTTTTAGGTAAGTGATCAATATATATCACGCGGTGCTTTAAAGTGATTTATGTATTTTTACGAAAAAAATTGGACAATTTTTGCGCAAAAATTGACTGTTTCGAATATTTCGCATTCTTTGACCAACATAAAAAATAGTACGAATTAAAAAAGACATCCAATATTGAGCCCATTTGCGTTCAATTCGTTCAATGAAACGAATTTCATTTCAGATTTTATGTGTTTATCTTTCGGATTTCCTAAGCATCTCCGATACCCTACGTACACATATGAAGATCTGAGAGCTGAGAATCTGAAGTATAAAAAAACTAATTGTTTCCCAAAATGAAAACAAATTTAGCTTGGCTGCAAGGATCGGTAGAACCGAAGAAGAAGGGAAAGAGAACTTTGGCAAGCTTATTGAAGATGTTAACAACTTCGCTCGGCTTGTAAAAGATAAACTGCAAAGAATCCTGTAAGATTATTTCTTTCGTCATTGAATATTTTACTTTACGTAGGAACGACCGACGAAATCAGTCAATCGTTGAGGCGGGGACAAGGATGGATCACATGGGCAATCATGTCCCTATTCTTCAATTTACAACATGCAAGACAATCGATGTAAGTGATTTTCTTCTGCTATTGTTGGTATTAACCAACTGAATGGGGTATAGCCATAAAACAAGTCTTTTGCTCTCATATGTAATAGTTTATCTTTAACAAGAACATTTTTCCAGGAGAGCCATGAACGAAACTCGAATGCAGGCGGTGGATCACTTTGCAGCCAAAATGCTAAATAATTTTTTTTGTAATAAATAATTCTACTTTTTCCGCGAATAACTTCAAAAAAGCAATAAACGTGGTGAAATATGACAATAGTTTGAAATTACTAAAACGGAGGCTGTACGACACTCCGCGCATACGCGTGCAATTTCGGAGAAACGCCGATGGAAATTTGGAGGAACGAAAGTGCCTGTTCTCTTCACCGATCATCTGCCGCCGTTTTACTCGCTATTCACCGCCGTTTCTACTGCGCGATTTGCTGAGTACTTGTTAGAGCGCGTTTAAAACTGGCGTAGATTCAAATTTCTGGTTTAAATTAAACGTGATGCTATGTATTTCTACCATTTATTGTTTACTCGATATCCAATTATGTTTTTTGTTGAAATAGTCCATTAAAAAAAGCTTAAACCATTATTTCGTATAAAATTCTTGCTAATTTTGAAAAATCGTTATTTGGACATTGCAATTGCGCCCATTTTTCTGAAAAATTTTGAAAAATTCCAAATAAGGTCTTTCTACGCCATTTGCTAAGCATTGGAATCTTTTTAAAATAAGAAAATTCATTAAATTTCGAAAAAAAGAGAATGCGCAGTATTCGAAGTGTGCGTTTGCGCGCGCGATGTATGCAGACTTTTTCCCGGGAAATTAAGTTTCAATGAGTCCCCGAGACTCGGATAATTTTTCCCGGGAATTTCCCAGGAACCCGGTCATTCCAGGGAAAAGATACACTGGTCACCAGTTCCGATGATCCTTGCACCATGACACCCTCGTCTTTTGATTCTTTTCACTGATCAATGGTTTCTTCACCGGGCGTCTTTCATAAAGTCCATTTTCCGCCAAAATGACTTCTAATTGTTCTTCTGAAAGGTGTTGAAGCATTTGTGATTTTTTGGGTGGTACCCCGGAAGTGGAACTCGCCGTGATAGAACTCGGCTATGATAGAACTTGTTTGGAATCGAACTTTCCTTAATATAACTCGCCGGAATAGAATTGGGCCGTAATAGAACTCGCGGTTAGAGCGCAATTGCAACATTGTTTTGTTTGAAAAATTTTTAAACATTTTTTCTTCGCAATTTTGTATGCTTCACAGTTATTTTGGAAAAATATTCTGCGTGGGCCAAAAAGAGAACTTTTAGAAATTGATGGCTACTGCATGCGATTTAAGAAAATGTATGGAGGCATTGAACGGCTTTCCATCAAACAAAACAATCATGCAATTGCGCTCTATTGAGAACCGAGTTCTATTAAGGCCCAGTTCTATTACAGCGAGTTCCATTCTAGCAGAATTTTATTACGGAAAAAAACTTTGACTTCTTTGATGGGCTTATTTGTTATTCTTACTAACTCAGTGATACCACAAAATCGTGTTCTAGGAGAATAATAAGCTTTTTCTAAATGATCTCTTTCATATTCACTTGTGGATTTTCTAAGAATTTTCGATATAAAATCGTCGCAATTCCGGATTCTGATATCGTTTACGAAATGGTGGTAAATCTTGTATTGTTTTCAACAGCATTTGTTGAAACCTGGCTTAACCTCCATATTGTTCCTCAAGCAGCTTCCAGGTGATTCCGGAGCTAGCGGTCGACCTGGAAAATTCTCTGGACGAAAGAAAAATAGTTGTTAACCAGCTAAAAGTTCCGGAGAAAAGTTTCAATGATATTTTTGGATGGGAATACACAAAATCAACGCGAATACAGATGAAAAATAAAACTTTTTCTATTCACGAAGGTTAATGGAAGAATGCGATGTTGGCTGTCTCTCGCTTTCTTCTAAGTATTTGCTCGCATCACCTCATCAATCGCATCATCTCATCAATCACTCTTCCATTTTAGCCCAACACGTTTGGACCAATACCAAATGAGACCAATAGGAGCCAAATGACAAATGTGGCATTTTTTATTAAAAAAAATTTCAGAACATGATTTTAATTGTCTGGTATTTTAGAAAATGTTGCTAAAACTATAATCTTTTTTTTTTACCAAATTTTAGATTTTTATTTAACTTGTAATAATTTAAGTTATCAAACCAATATTCGCAGAATTGATGTTTAATTTCGATTTTTCAGAAACTATGTAGACTATTCTTATGAAAGAAAATTTTAACAAGTAATAAACTATTCTCGGAAAACCCGGTGCAGTAGACTTCGTATTTCGTAAACGTGAAATTATTCTCACAATTGCCTTTATTTCTAGTGTTCAATTGCGCATTTTTGTATCAAGCTTCTTTTCAAGCCTTGCGCAAATCAAATACCTGAAAACAATAGTGGCAGCAGAATAGGTTAAATATTTAAGACAACAAAAACGTTACAATACAAATATAAAAAATTAAATCCAATTTAAAAACAATTAAAACAAAATATTTGTAGTTAAAATATTTTTACTTCTAATTATGGAATTAGTTTATTGTTGTTTTTTCAAATGTAAAAACTGATACTAATGAGATATTTGATGTTGAAACAAACTCGAAACGTTCTATGATAAAAGTGTTATGCCAAGAATACAATAAAGTGTAAGTTAATTCCAAAAACACAAGAGGTTTTGAATATACTTTATGAAAGACGCCCGATGAAGAAACCATTGATCAGTGAGAAAACTCATAAGACGAGGGTCCCATGGTGCAAGGATCATCGGAACTGGTGACGACGTGAATGGGCCAAACACATCTGGAGCGATGAATCGAAGTTCAACTTGTTCGGAACAAACGATGAATTGGTTCGTCAAACGCCTACGAGAAGTTCGTTCAACTCGAAGCCACATGGAATTCCATTCCGATGTCAGTGATTCAAGGGATACGCAACCAAATATTGATAAATTTGCAATCGGTTTTCTACACATTTGAAATGTTTTCGGGTTTCTGAGACTTTCAAACCACATTGTGTCGTTTTTTTCCATTTTGTGGATTTTTATGAAATTTATATTTTTTCGAAAAAAATTTTCCTGCAGTCTGTAATATCATTAAAACGTATTTTCAATGCGTTTTAAAGATATGGTAAAAATTAAGCCCGATCGGCACAAGAAGAGTTGAGAGAAAATGGAATCTTTTGAATTCTCCGAATTTTTTCAGATTGTCCCCTTCCGGTATAGTCATAGCAATTTCAGCAATCATCATTTTTTCTCCAAACATATTTTAATTAACGAGCTGGCCGAATTCACTACATAATTAATGTTGGCTTTGACGCCTAGACAAAACGTCGTTGCCGACTCAAAACATGCCCAAAAAAGGGCGCCCGAGCGCAGTGCGAGTTCATCGGTTTTGCAGGAATAGAGCAACTGCAGCCATTTAGGAAGAGCACCAACAAAAAGCAATGTTTTGTAGGATAGAAGAAGAAAAAGAGCGAATGAAAATTTAAATATTGACGGAATATGAAGGGATGAATAAAATAGGAACTATTATCGTGTGAGAAATTGGACGAGTAATTGCCTATGAATAAATTTATGGCCGACCGACCACATTTGAGCTCCGCATGTGAGTGGGCGAGTCGCGCGAGCAATTTTTTCTCGCGCACGCGCTTAGGTGGGCGAATCCCAACATTTTAATTTATTTTGTTCCAATCACTACTGAATCGTCTTTCAATTATTTCAATATATGGAAAAGAAAACGTTCTAGAATTTTTCGTCGAAAGAATATTCCAAAACTTTTTTCTGACAAATGGGATATTCGAGGGAGAAATTTCCCATAATCAGACTCATGAATTTCTTATTTCCAAATAATTAGAAGGGACCATCAATTCTCTGGTGTTGATTTCAAGTAACAACTATTATCATTAAAGTGGTTCTTTTATTTCTACGCTGTAATTCAAATTTTGATTTATGAAAATTTATTTTTTAATTTTTTTATATTCCATGCTTGCAATATTGTTGTTTGAATGTCATTTTAGCCAATTCAATCATGTAAAATTGATCAAACTGGAAGCTAAAAATGACTTGAGCAATACGCTGAGTAGGACCATTAAACTGTAGTAATCATACTGACAAACCTCCACCCGAAACTCTATATAATGGTAACGAGGATGTTCGTTTTTAGCGATCATGATAATAGTTTCTTACATATTTTCCCGACTTCATTTTCTTCAATAATTTTTATACAAAATTTGCAATTGTACACATGAATCAGAATTATTTACGAAATCGTCTTACTTCTTGCAAAAGAAAATATTTGATTTAGTCATTGGAAACTATGAGTAAGTGCTAATTTTGATCGGGAAATGAGACTTGGGTTTTGACAAATGTCTAATAACTTGTTACATTTCTCCAGCCAAATACTATTAATTCTCAGTTTTCTTCATTTTCCATCTAGTTCCTCTTTTTTTTCCGACCCAGATAATGCTCCTATGAAATTTTGATAAATGTTGGTGTTCGTAAACGAATGATTGAACAGATCTAGAGTATCACAAACACTGGGTCTCGATGTGACGACTATCTATCTATTAATGCACGTCTTTGATAGATTTTTGTTAGCATTTTTTTATTCATTTACTACTCTGCCAGATTTACTAAAACGAGAAATTGCAAATATTTAACGATTGCCCGCTAATTTATCAAGTTCAACTTCTTATTTTGATTCCTAATCAATTACAGTAAACTATTGTGATAAGTCGGCTGCTCTAACTTTCTCCTGCCGTTGATCCCTACGATTCAAACTACGATCGGCAAATAAAAATTGTAGGCGCGATGGCTTTTGTTACTTATTCGACTATTAGTTGACCAACGAAACACGTTTTTGTCGGCGGAGCAGTTATTCGGATAGAGCTGGCAAACCTCCCACGGCAGCACCGAGTGACACCAGAATTCAAATATCTCATCTCTTGAATATTAAATAGTTCGAATCTTGCGAAAAATGTGTTAATATTCAGAAATACTTTTGCAAAATCTAATCAAAGTTCATAATTCGTTGCTCGTGAAATAAAAAACAAAAAAATTAGGAGCTGAGTATTTATAATGTTAATAGAATTTTCATGACTAATTAGGGTTTTCAGCACCTTTTACTATCTAAGGCTGAAAAAATAAAATAAAAAACACGTCAACAAAAATGAATAGTGTTCATTAATATTTTTGAGCATAGCAGCGAGCGTCAAGCTATCAATTTCAGAGTTGTATCGAAAAAATAACGAGCAATTTGGGTACTTGTGGACTATCGCACTATACTAAAATGGCAATTCAATTAAAACTCTGGGAATTCGTTTACCGTACTACATAACTCCTGCTCATCAAATTTATAAAAATAATCTCACAAAACTGCTCATTTTTTGTGACTGTAATAGTTGATCCGAAAATACTAAAGCAACTATTACTTATCAAAAAAAAATAGCATTTTGATAAGTAATAGTTGCTTTAAAAAAGTTTGTTGATAGAGTATGAAAACATTTTCTTCTAGAAACAGGCTGTTTTTGACCTTGTGATCTAAGAAAGATAAAGAATTTCAGCAAGAAAAGTGCGAGTGCATTGTATGTTCCGAATGAGTTCCTCAATTGCACACTTGATTGCTCTCCAACTAAAAAGTGTGTTCATCAGTCACAAGTTAACGGGGGACAATCAAATGCAATTTTCCGAATTATGATCAATTTTTTTCTGTAAGTATATGCGCATATGTACGCATATTTGTGTGCGCTCATCGTGTGCTCTCACATTTTTTCTCGCTTTTTTGTGTGCCATCGAATGAATTCACACGGGGCTCTTAATCCTGCGAAGCGATGTGTGCCGTCCAAAATTAATTCATTCGCTTTTTTTTATCGAAACCCCAATGAAACACTTATTTAATTAAAACCTCAAATCCAATCCGTTTCCCATTTTGCAAATTACGATTCTGCAACATTTCGTTCCGCCTCGAATTCCTATTTATTTGATGATTTCTGCATTCATGAAGCTTTGCAAACAAAGCCCAACAAAATTTGGATTACGGTAGCATTTGTTTCTGAAATAGCCATTTCGATTGAAAAATTCCGAATATTCTGTCAGTATTGTATGCTCTCAACCCAATAGCCGTATAGTAATTAAAAGCCCCAGTAAGACTTCCTTTGGTATACTTTTGTTATACAGGAAATACGACATCTCCGCAAAAAATTAAAGTTTCTCCTCATCTTCTTTAATTAACAGAAATCCAAAGAAAATGGAAAAAATTCTCAATGTATGCCTTGTTCATCCATTTGATATACTATTGTGTATAATTTAGCATTAAAACGGTGAAGTAGTGCATGGTTTGGGGCTTTCTGCGATGAGAGCTTTGATTAATGCATCATACGGTTGTCTACACATTTCCGCGGAAGTATCTTTTTTCTATGCAAGACCAAATGGATCTCTTGATTAAAATCTTAGTTGTCTGTCATTTGATAACGATTGATTATAATTTGTGAAATAGCCCCACAGCCGCGATATCGCAATTCTCAAAATAATTCGATTCTCGTCGGATTCGAAAGGCATTGATTTAGAAAGCGACGTGCGCGTTGATTCATTTCTCGATAACTTACCGAAAAAAGATGAAAAAAGTCGCTATCAAACAAATCAAAGATTATCCCGTTTTGTTGATTTGTTCTTCTCATTTTTCGCCTCACTTTTGTGGCCCCGATTCTCTCTAACCATTCAATCAATCAAAATCGCCAATCGCTCGATATATCGAATGACCATGTAAGTAAGAAAGAGACGAGAAAAAAAAACCATTTTGTGGGCGAGAAAAGATGAAATGGGAATGATGCCAAAAATAGTGTTCTCGTCGCCATCGCAGTCCCGCCTACTCTGATTTTTCGACCAACGCCACATTAAAAAAATTGCGATTAGTGAATGAAGAAGATAGATATTGATGAATGAAGCCCAATTATTTCCAATGGATATATTTGAATGGAAACGCGTTGCCCGAAAATCCGATATTCGAGTATCCACTCATATACGGTAATATTTTTATTTCTTTGATATTTGAGGAATAAAATTTGTTGTTTTTTTTAATGTCAATTTGTAGAAGTATTCTCATATTGCGGTTTTTTCTTTTGTGTTCATATTTCATCATTAATCGCGTTTTCATTTTCCGCTAAAGGGTCCTTGTTTTCGTTATATTTTTTGTTTCCAAATGTTCGAAATTTCGTTTCTTTTATCGTTGATGCTGTCTCTCACTTTCGTCCTTTTCTTTTTTATGCGCATTTTCGATTTGAAAAACGCCACCCAGCTTTTTTTAAATGATAATAAATGGGCGAACCGAAGAGATCCTCG
Organism: Caenorhabditis bovis; assembly: GCA_902829315.1. NCBI lineage: Eukaryota > Metazoa > Nematoda > Chromadorea > Rhabditida > Rhabditidae > Caenorhabditis > Caenorhabditis bovis. The sequence continues at coordinate 5,117,797 of CADEPM010000001.1, read as the reverse complement.
GGGATAGAGCCATTCGAATTCTCCTCGACATTTTCTTTTTTTTTTTGTTCTCATTTTTACATTTATTCAGTATTTTCTGGTTCTTCCTAGATCAAATTAATGTTTGAAGTTTTGTACTCTTAACCTATTCCGGAATGCTGTCAATTTGTCAAAACAAGAAACCAACCACCTGACATGAATATCATCTTTTAATTAAAGGCGCTTCCCTTTTACACACCCTTATAAAGAAATATGATCAAGTTTGTGTGGAACCGATTGGTGGAGGTTGTGTAAAAAACTGAACAACCCAATTGTTTATCAGTTTTTGATAAATGTCTATTTATTATACAATAAGCAACAAAACTTGATAAAAAGGGAAAATTTGTACAATTTTTGAATATTTCAAATACAGAAATTTGTTAAATATTGGAATAATTGAAGAAACAAAATACATTTTTAAAAATTTAAAATATATATTTAATATTGGTTTTATATCATATAATAATTGAATATAAACATTTTGCAGTTATGTTTTTGAAAAATCCAAGTTTACAGACGTGAGCACACATAAATTGTCGACAAGTCAATGCTCTTCTAACCGAATGAGACCATACACTGTGGTACGCGAAACCGCGCGCGGTGGTGCCGCTCGACCGCTCGTGCTTGCCTCCGTCTTATGCACTGTCATCCTTGTTCTTCTATATTTTCTCATCAATTTCCCAGTGCCAATGACGACGACCACTGAGACAACGACGGTTGAGGCAGTGTTGAGTAGCACTCCGATCACCGAGACGTCGCCCGTTAAAACTGAAGAAGATTTATATGCGCACATTGATGAGGAGATGCATCGTCGTCAGATTCCTCTTATTCATATGCCTTACTTGTATCAAATTCGATTTAAATTGTTCATTCCATGGAAGACGTGAGAAAAACAGACAGTGGGTTCGAAATTATTTATCGAAATATTTCAGAAATGTCACGTTTGGAAAAGACAACTTCTCGGTTCAGGGTCACTTGAGAATGCACTTTACTTCTGGAGGAGGATCTCGAATTCTGCTTCATTCGGATGCTACTCAACAACATATTGGCGATACGATGGTCACGGACGAGTTTGGAAGGCAAATAACGATCAAGCATGTGAGTTGCGAGTGAGGTCTGCTGGGTATGAAATTGAGATATAGGCGGGACGAGAGCATACGCAAGTTCTCGATTTGCATTTGACGGCGGACATGATTAGCGGAATGAATTATACACTGGATATCGCATTTCGAGGGCATATCTCTTTGCAAAAACAGAAAGGATTGTTCGCAGTACCGTATGCGAATAAGACAAAGTAGGCATCACGACTGCTTGACAATTGGCATTTGTATGAAATGACTCATGCAGGTATGTGGTTGGCACCCAACTCCAAATGAGTGAAGCTCGCACAATGTTTCCTTGTATCGACGTACCCGAGGTGAAAGCTAGTTTCGAAACCGTCATTGTCCACCCATCCGGAACTACTGCTATCTCAAATATGATGGATAATTCGACCGAAACCGACGGGTTTGTGTGGTCCCTTGTCATTGCTTGTTTTATCAAAAAAACTTCAAGCGAATGGACGACGACAATATTCCACAAAACTCCTCCAATGCCAACTTATTTGTTTGCATTATCTGTTTCAGATTTTCCTTATTTGGAATCGAAATCATCTAGGGGAGTTCGGGTATGAAATCTTCCAACAACATCAAATTCGACATGTATTTATTGTTTTTTTTTAAGACCCGCGTCTATTGTGATCCAGACAAGATTGAAAATGCGGAACTGTTGGTGAACACAACAGGACCACTCATTACGTTCTTCGAAGAGTATTTTGGAATACCGTATCCATTGGACAAATTAGGTATGTGCAGAGGGGAAAAATAAGAATTTACTTTAAAAATTCGCCATCCGCAATCCTTCGACATAATTTTTCCATCCATCTTGTCTGCTCGTTTTGTTCTTTGCCCCGAATGTTTGTCAGAATTCCAATCTGAAACTTTTCATCTTGAGTGGATGTTCAAACGAAAATCGGTACTTGAACTTTGTTCCATGAATATCCGATGGCTTCTGTTCCTGCTAACGAGCCAATATGATACAAACTACCGTCTGTTCCGAGTTGAATTCCTCTTCCATAGTTCCATCGAACCAGCGAAGGTGTGATGATCCAACGATATTTTCTCAACTTGTTGTTTTCCAAGTAGTTGAAGATCCTAGCCACCTCTTTTGCCGTCATAGACCATCCAGCCGCAGAATCCAATATCGTCGTGTTCCACGAAGTGTACGCATTCGCGTTATCATGCGAATAATATGTAACTTCCTTGTTTGCATCTCCTTCTTTTCCAATAGTCGCATTGATTCCAAGAGGTTTTAAAATTGTAGTTTGAATATATTCCTCATACGACATTTTTGACAATTTTTCTATGACTCGACCCAATAAAATGTAGCCAATATTGGAGTATAAATGACGTTGTCCGGGTGGAAATAGAGGAGGTTGATCACGAAGAACGTGCCGCAATAGATCCGTTTGGTTTTGGTATTGTTGATCGAATTCGAATTTTTTTGTATGAGGCCAGGAACCCGACGAATGTTCGAGTAGATGGAGCACATTGATTCGGTAGAACAATGGATGACATGGGTTGCAAAGGTCCTCAAGTATTCCTAATAGAACGATATACATATAATATACCACTTATAGTAAGTACCGTTTGCTCCAAAAATAGGTGTAAGGATATCTGTATTCGAACTACTGAATATCTCGCTTATTCCCATTGCAGTGATCACTTTGCTCACTGACGCAATACGGTAGCGATGCAATGTTGTAGCCTAAATTATGTATTTATAAACTAGTAGTCAATTAAATTTTAATTAAAATTCGCCGTCTATCAATTCAATATTACCCTAATATTAATTAGAATATCGCTGAAACCGAAAGCCGCCGAATATTCTTCTTCATTATTCCTAATGACATGCAATGAAACAGAGGGAATATTGTGCAGCCTCATCTAAATATTTTAATTGTCTTCATCAATATTTTCAACATTAATTACCCAATCTTCTAATACTTTATTAAGTTTTTCCAAATTGAATTTTGCGGTGACATTCCTCGGAATCGTTTGATAATTACTCCATGAGAACTCATCACCATGCCATAAAAGCCAGCGAGGAATCGATCTTCGCCGTCCCTGTCTTCAGAATTCTTTCTCAATACAACACCGATTGCGGCTTCTACCTGGGAAGACTCGACAATTGCACTGGTTCCAATCGACTCTGCTCCATATCGATGAGCATTTCGTCAAGAGCTGTTCCGTATTGAATCTGATACTTTTTGCCGAAACCTTTTCTCCAAATTATGATTGCTCGACTTCCATTATCACTGCGGTATGTCTTCAATTCAAGAATATGAATTAAAATACGAACGGATTTCACCTGAAAACAGTCTGCATAATATCCTCTTGTCATTTGAAGTCGATCTTTTTCAATAATTTCCATTATACTTCCAGATTCAACAATAAAATGCCAAACAAAATTTGAATTGAAATGCCAAACTGCACTAGAATAAAATTGTCATCAATTCGAAAAAAAATATAAGAAAATTACCTGTATGTATCATTATTGGCTCCAACGCAAATGAAATTCACTTTGATTCTTCTTGCTGTCATTTCAGCCATTTTTCGCTCAATTTCGGTCATATTCGCATCAATTAAAACTTCATTTTGGCCAGTTCCTGACATGGTATTTATAGTATAAAATGTGACATTTAAATGTCTGAAATATGCGAATAATAATAATTTTTAAAAATTGGAAAATCAAACCTATAAGAGCACACAGAATGCACTAATGCTCCATTCTTATTTCTATTTTCAATCTCATTTTCGACAGAACTTTTTGTCAAATGAATTCGACTTGCTGCTCCGTTTAACGGAATCGCAGCAAATTCGGGATAAATTGTTGAGATCTTTGTGGGGAACAAGTGGCCTTTATCAAAGCTTCTCGTTTCCCAAAGGTCGCCCAATGTGAGCAATGAAACATTCTGAATCGAATCGACGTATGGAATCAGTTGACATAATTGAATGGCAACAACGATAAATAATATGAATAATGATCGGCGATGCATAGTGATTTTTGTCAATGAATAACTAACTAATCGGGCCGACAAATCTAGCGGAACGAGAAGCTGCCGCCTAAAAAAGCGGCGCGAATCGATGATGACAAAACGACAACATCACATAATTGTCGATTTGTCCTAGTTTTGACCTATGGTGTAAAAAATGCGCAGCCGATTATTGATCTCATACATAGATATGATGGGTGCGAATGATACACTTGTTCGATTAGAAGGACTAATTCGGAATCCTTTGCTGGGAAAATACAATTATGCACTTCTGATTTGTTTCAGATGTCGTTGTGCTCCCCGCTCTCGAAGTCGCTGCCATGGAAAATTGGGGTAGCCATTAGACATATTAGATAATTTCGAAACATGTGATTGGTTTGTAGGTCTCATCACGTGCAGACAGGCCGAAGGGCTTTACTACCCAAAACGATTCCCGATCTCGCAGAAGCATAATGTTCAAGAAGTGATTTCACACGAAGTCGCTCACCAGGTACATCGAATAAGAACTCATCTCAACTAATTGTCGCCAAATATTCAAGTGGTTCGGGAATCTGGTAACGATGAAATGGTGGAACAACTTGTGGCTGAATGAAGGATTCGCGACGATGATCAGCTATCGGGCAGTTGATTTTCTCGAGAATACCACATATCGTTATGTAAGATTTCATAATGCGAATTTCGATGAAAATTTCAAAATTGATTTCAGCAAGATATGACATCGAATATGATGTGCCAGGTATTGAGAACCGATCAGAACGAGGCATCGATATCTGTGAGTTCGAAAGGCGACGAGGAAGTGCAAAAAATAATAACGCAACGGGTGATAATCTATCGAAAAGCTGCGATTATTACTCGTATGATCGAGCGACTTGTGCAGGAGGACATCTTCCAAAAAGGACTTCACCGATTCTTGAACACGTTCATGTACAAAAATGCGGACCATGACGATCTGTTCAATGTGCTCACATAGTAAGCGAAACGCTTTGAGAAATCAAGACAACCAACGTGATTCAGCGTGCACGATTCTTCGTCGGGGGGTCATCTGACTGGACAGAATTTTTCACTGTCTGACGTCATGGATACATGGCTTCGACAAGCCTCATTTCCAGTGGTCCACGTGAACCGTAAAGAAGGAAGTGTGGTGACATTAAGGCAAGAGAGATATAAGGTGAATTCGAATCATTTTCGATTTTGAATATTTTCCGGAATTTTTTCTATCAATGTGCGCTTTTAAGCACAATCCGAGAGCAAAGAAAAATGCGAAAGACTCGTATGTTTGGAAAATTCCGATTTTCTACGATGATCCGGTTAGTGGAAGTCATAAAGTTTTCTGGATCACCGACAGATATCCAGGTAGAATTGTTGATATTTCAAAGATCATTAATGGCCTTGTTTTGTTAGTGGTGTTCGACATGGTTGGTGAAGTTTTGATTGACCCTCATCAACTAACATACATGAGAGTTCGGTACGACATGTCGATGTATTCGGATATCACGATGAAGCTTATTTCGAACCACGAAAGTATTCCGATAAATTCGAGGTAGATTTTTTTATACTAAATCCTGTTCAGTAATTGTTTTAGGAGTCGTTTGATTGATGACACTCTTGCGATGGCGGAAAATCAACAAATCAGTTATCAGGTCCCCTTCAACATGACTCTCTACTTGCCAAATGAGGTTTGAACTTTATTATTATTATTATACATAGTAAAAACAAATAATGAAAATGGAGGTGAGATCTGAAATACTTTCGATTAACGAATTATGTACAAAATAAAACTAATTGGATAATTAACAAATTATCCCTGACGACTACGCTCAAGGAAACGCTCGACTGCTCCCCCGCCCAAATGATCATGGCGATTATGTTTAGTATGTAAAATGTCTTCACGATTAGCATGATAGTTCTCATGATAGGGCAATATTGGAACTGGTACTCTAAAAATAATTAGGTTGATTGGATTAACAATTAATTATTAATTACCCATCCTGATCAACAAAAGTGTTTTCTTGGCGACTTTCGATTGTTCTTGTACCGAATGTTCCAATGAATCGAGCCTTTAATTTGTAAACCATTAAAACAAAATATTGGCATAGTTTAAACTCACTGATTTCATTCCCACATCAGCATCGGAAACTCTTTGATCTTCATACGGATCCGCAATAACCGAATCTCCATCTTCGGCACTGAAGTACCGATTAAGAAGCGATCTGCTTTCAACATCTAAATCATAGTAAATTAATTATTTATTCGAAATTGTATTAGCTAACCTTTAAAGGAAGTGATTGCAATTAGAATGCAAACTGAAACGCTGTAATTCATGAATGTAACTGAAAGGAATATGATTAGTTGTTGCTTTATATATATTAATATGAAACAGACTCTGAAAAGAAAACATCATATGGCTAGTGTTGATAAGGAAACAGATATACACAAAGGGAGAGTGGAGAAACGAGTATGTACAAATCGAAAGAGGCGGTGAAATAAATTGATCTCGAATCGTGTGATGTCATACTTTTTGTGAGGTTAAAATGTGTTCTTATACTCGCTTAGACCAATGAACGATTTGAACAACAATGATTGTAGGGATGACGATCAGAAATGATCTAGAAATCACGAAGACTTCGCGTATGTTCAAAGAACAATTTGTAAATACTCGATGTGTTCATTCCAGCCAAGGCAACGTTTTACCGAATTTAGTAAACACATTTATCGGCCCCTCTTTCGGTCACTTCTTGAAATTTAAAATAACGGCGGAAAAGTAATGATAAACTAGAAGAATTTAAAGAATGTTTCATTTTCGAAAATCAGACCCTCAAAGAAAAAGATAAAGTTTTAAATATTTTTTGGCTGTTTGTATTATGAATTTTAAAAATCGCAATGAAAAACCCGGAAATATGTATTTAAGTGGAATTTTTCAATTAAGAATGACATCCGTTATTTCTAATTCATAATAATAAAATACATAATTATTTCGAATTATTCAATAATTTTTATGGGATAATAGTGATCGATCATTCTCAATTGATTGTTCAAAGTGAAGTTTCTGTAAGTGAAGTTAGATCTCGTGATAATTTCGTGACGAGTTGACCTGCTGTCGAATCATTCTATCATTCATGATAGCAATTGTCAATTTAGCTTAGAAATAGAGAATTTGGTTTTCAGTCAAAACATATGTCACAAAATTAGGAAAAAAATCCAAAAATTACAATAAAAAGAGGATTTTTAAGAGGGTTATATAGTGAAAAAATTATAGAAAATAATTTTCAGACCGCTTACCGACCATTTCACACGTTCAGCGCATATCTCGACTTTTTCCTTCCGCGGATGTATCCACATCCTGAATACAATAAATATCGGGTATTTGGCTAATTGATTCAATTCAATTTTTAATTCATTTAGGAATATGTCATTGCTCTTATTGCTCCTCAGTATGAGCGAATTGAAAATTCTGGACTCGATCAAGATTGCGAAAGCGATGCCGATCAATAGTATAATTAATTTTTTCAAGATTTATTGATTCATTCGAATATTTTTTGCAGTCGTCTTCGAGAAATCATTATTCAAAGGTCCTGCGGTATCGATCATGATCCGTGTGTGAAGATGGCCAAGCAGAAATTCGAAGAACTACGCAAGAACTGCTCGAAGCCGAACCAATTGCTCAGCGATCTCAATTGCAACAGGTTCGAAATTTTGGATTCGTTTTTGCATTTCCTAAATTCAGAATGCCATTCTACCTTCGTCAACATGTATATAGCACAGCGATCAAGCACGGAAGTCAAAGTGATTTCGATTTTCTTTTTGACAAATGGATAAATGAGCATTGGATAATTGAGAAAGATCGAATCTGGTTTGGAATGTGCGCGACAGTCGACCGAAATAACACCGAGAGGTCGTCGAAAATAGCCGAAATCTGGTTTAGTAAAATTGGAATTTTAGAATGTGGCTCAGTATGCTCGAGAACAGAGCCCGAGAAAATATTTGGGAGCGAGCTGCAGCGTGTTCAAGATCAATCAAAGACAAGAGCATCGTTTTAGAACTGCTTGTCGAAAAACCGGCGGAAATCATCAGTCTGTAAGTCTCAAAATAACTTCATTCCAAACAATTGTGTTCTTATTAAAAGACTTCGCGAGTCCAAAAACAATTTCCATGCATTGGTGACATTGATTGCAAGAGAAGCGAATGTGGAACAGTTTCCTTTGGTATGATTATATGTACACAAATTCCAATATGATTGCATTGATCGATTTCAGTTGGATAAGCTTCATGCTGCTTATAACAAGTCATTGGGTCCAATAAATATTGAAAGCATCAAAGGAGCGATCGAAAGTCGCGAATATTGGCGCTACCGAATTGCACCATTCTTAGTGGGAAATGCAACAGCGGCTGTTAAAGAAATCCGCAAGCTACGGGCTTAATCATACGAATTTTCATCGATACATAAGATCTCTTCAATTCATTCATTCAATCATTCTTCTTCTTCTTCTTCTTTTTCTTCCCACAATTCCCGTATTGTTTTTCATGACAAGGCCAATAGTTCTTCGCTACCAATTTTTCGCTCCGCTACCGGTTTTTCACTACCACATTTTCGCTACCGAAAAAATAGTTTTTTCACTACCGTTTTTCACTACCGTTTTTCACTACCGATTTTTCACTACCGATTTTTCACTGCCGATTTTTCACTACCGATTTTTAACCACTGTTTTTTCACTGCCGATTTTTAAATTTCTCAATTTCAAAAAAAAGAACAATTTACACAAATAAAAGGGTATTCATCGAAAAAAGGGGTGGAGAGGAAATATAATATAGAACAAAAAAGGGGCCAAACAGCATAACTAAAAAAAATATTAAAACGGGGAGAACGATCGGCGCCTTCGTTTATTTCGTTGTGGACGTCTAAAAAGACTACTCTGTGTCGATTCAACTTCTCTGAAGACATATTGACATTTGTTATATTTACGTCGGTTTATTATTACCCATATTCTTCGTATGATGTACTTTCCAAAGACTCCACGCTCTCTTCATTTCTCGTACTTGTTAAAATTGGTTCGAAATCATTACTTATTGACGAATCGTCAAAGATCGTAATACTAAAAATATCAATAAATACAATTATATGAAGTAAAAACATACTTAGAAATCGACTGAAGTTGTCTTACTCCATTCATTTTGCTCAGCGCACTCCTCTTTCTAGGACAAGATTTTTTTCCAGTTTTTGCAGTGCGTGATGCCTTAATCATTCTTCTTTCAGATAATTCGAGGCATTTCGACTGCAGTAAATCGAACTTAAGGGCTCTTTCTTCCTTTTCCATTGATATTAAAACAAAAAAAACTGAAATTATAAGGATTTACTTTAGAAGATTACTGAAAACAACATACATATGCTCACAAATCTTAGGAAGTTTCGCTTGGCAATTCTTTTTGCAACATTCGAAAAAAGAATCAGAACATTTAACTTCAGATATTTCACTAAAAAGAGTTTGAATATAATTGAATAACTAAAAGAAACGTAAAACCCACGTTTCACTTTTTATAAAATAACCACATTCTATAGAATACAATTCGAGTTTTCTAGCAGCTAGCTCTAATTCGTAAAGATGTTTCGGTGGATTTGCTGTAATCAAACGTAAATAAAATTCATAGAAAAATTATTTTTCTTACATTGCTGAAAATAGGGAGGTATGGCAACAGTTGACCGTTCTTGGAACCCCAATTCCTTAAGCCTGGTCCGTTTTTCACTTTCCGAAAGAAAATTGAATTCGTCTTTTCGAGAATACACAACCAATTGATCTTCGGCCAAAACAGCTTGGTATAGATGATCTACATCATCTGAATTACTTTTTTTTGAGGTTTTGCTAAAATTGCATGTTAGAAACCTCCAAAAACTTTAATAAGCTTTAATGCAAGTTGGTCAGCCCTCATCGAATTAGGGATTTCATGGCGTAATCGGCTGTTTAAATTTTCGATTAGATTTGTGGATACGAACGGCTGCCACCATCCAGATTTCAAGCGCGTTAACAGCCCGTTTTCACGAAAAAGGCTCTGACCTTCAGTTGATAGCCTAAACCAGTTCAAAATTTACGCGATGGTGTAAACTTGACGCAAAATTGCAGTTATTTAAGCAGCTTTTATTACCATTAAAAAACTGGGCACTGGCCAAGTGGGGCTAAAGCCGATGTGAATGAACAAAAAATGTACTTTCCAGTCAAGGGGCGTCAAGTATGACATCTATATGTAGTAGATATTCTTTTTATATGTAGTAGTATATTTGAGTAATTCTAGAAGCCGCGTTATTTTTCGGAAAAAAGACTAAATATATCAAATTATGTTTTGTTGTAAATATCATAATTTTTTATGTAACATAATTTAAAATAGAATATTTTTGCTTCTTTACCATTTAAGAGCACCGGAATCGCTTATCATTGACGTGAGTTTTGCGAGTTTGGAATTGAATTCAATTTCGGTTACTGCGCCTAGCAATCCACATTTAATCCTCGAAGGTGATGTCTGAAATATAATGTTGATTGATTTGCCAGGTATTGTGGAAAAATGACGAATGTGAAAAACTTCAGCGATATCCTAAGCATTTCGTGCGTACACCGAGTCGCTACAGTAATTTTAGAATCTTAGTTACAATAATCTCAAATGAAAATTATTTAATCAATTATTATATATTTTTTTAAATTTCTTTCGCTGTTTTCTTGGCGAGTTTATGGTTTTATGTATATTATTGTGTTGAAAAAATGTAATAGTAATCATTTTTGTATATTATTCAAAGTTAATTGTTTTAAATAAAAATAAACTATCAATAATTAATTAAATCATTTTTAGTTGAGGTTACTGTAGATAAGATCTAAAAAAAATTGCTACCAATTATTTTATCCGAGGTAACATAAATTTGATCATTAAAACCACGTACCTCACCAAAAACCATTCTGGTCAGTCGAGCGCGAGTTGTTTTATCCGTTGTGGACATCGAATTTTCAAAATTAGCCATGCGATGCAAATCACAACGCAGACGTTGTGAATTACGAAAAAGTGGGATTGTCTATAAAAACGAAGTTAAACAATCAAAAACAAAAAGTTTTTAGTTTTTTGTGGGTGCGAGTTAATTGTTTGCTTATTTTTAAAAATTTCGCTCTAAGATAAAAATGGTAAACGCGTTTGATCATTCAAATTAATGAAAGGTTTCATTCAAACCTTGTAATATTCCTCAAAGGATTTTTCACCGTCCGTGATGAATCCAGGCACAACGCGGTCATTTTTGAAACCTTGCTTCTGCAGGTATTCGTTCACATGGTTTGCGTGAAACTTGTGGCATTCCATAGTCTTTTTCGAGTGCAACAAATAGCTAATGACAATAGTTCTCGGTTTTTTTGATTTTTTCGACCTGTAATAGTTTAAAATTGTAATAGAACAATAATCTTCAATGAAACTCACTTGAATATCTTTACTGTGGTGCACATTAAAGTGACATACAACTCGCTCAATCCGAATGTTGTATCCAGCTGAGTGACACCACTGATCAAAAATCCATCATCGTTTGAAACTTTCCATTGTTCTGAAAGGACAAATTTATATTTTAAATATTTCAACTAATCGAATACCTAATAGTGATTGGATATGTTCCTTTTTATTATTTTCGTTTATGTCTTCGAACAATCTCAGGTGAGATTCGTACTCGTTAGTAGTCGGTAAACAGTTTAAGACAATCCGAAAGGGTTCATCAAGAATAACCGACAAACAATCTACCATTCCACCGTTACCTGCAAAAGTATTTTCTTTTTGTCATTACGAAACGAAAATCTTACACTCAAATACGCTGTACTTTGCATTCGGAACGTTTCTCGCTATTTTTCCTAATTCGGATGTGGTGGCAATAGCTTTGACGCCTCGATTGCAGCCAATCGATTCAGGTACGTGTTTCCTTTGGTTCCTCACCTTAAACATGCAGGTTTCAACTTATTTAAGATTTAAAATGTGTTTATACCTGCTCAAGCGAGAACTTGAAGCCTTTTTTATGTAGAATTTCATATGCACTCTTTACAGACCTCCCAATCAGTTCGCTTCGAACGATATCAACATCTGAGGCTAAAAAATATAATATATCTAACAAAAAGAAAAAAAATAATAACCTGTCATCCTATGAATATCAAAATCCAAGCTAATTCGTTCTTCATCGCGGTGATAGTCGACGATAACAAAAGTCGAATCGTCCATATAAACTACCTGCAAATATTTTATTTTTATATTGATAACTAAAGCGAGAGAAATTTGCATACAGTTTTTCTGAAACTCGCAGTGGACGGCGATCTGCACTGGATTGTTCCATAAACACGTCCATTTTCATTCCATTGCCGATACTTCGGAGCGATTTTTTTTCTCCTAAACGGCAAGCGATTATGACGAATGAAACAAATTTCAACCTTGAACTTGTCTAAACCATTTTAAGCCGTCGTATGTTAACGGTTTTCCATTATAGCTACTTTTATCTACAACAAAGCATTTTCTGCCTTTCCAATCCCCTCTGATTTCCTTAGCAACGTCGTCAATCGTTAATAGTGTTCTAAAAGTCCAAATAGTGAGAAAAAAACTCTGACGAAATACCTCTCAGAGGATTCAAGCTTCTCTATTCCGTTCCAAATGGAAATTAAGTCTCTTTTGGTTGACTTCGAAGATATATCGCTTGAAATAAACGCCATTCTGAAAAATGTACTTTTTTTTTAAATTAAGTATAATGTTTAATGCAGGTAAAATCTGAAACTAAATCCATAAAAAATAAATTTAGGCCAAAAAATATTTTCGAAATGTCAAAAAATAAGCAATCCGCAAACACTGCACGACGAATGTATTCGCAATAATAATTGCACCGGTTACCGTACTCCGCGCAGCGATTTTTTTTATTTTCGTATTCTATTTTTATCCTACAACCATTGTTTTTAATGTTTTGCTTACTTTTCTTCTTTTCTATATTATTTTTTGATTAAAAGTTATTTTTTAAAATTATATATTAAGCAAAAACTAATATGAAAGTGTTTTTTATCGAGAATTTGGGCAAAAATCAGGAATCGAAATTAAAAAATATATATTTGCTGTTACTGAATTTTTTATCGCTGTTTCACTTTTGATTTGTGTTTCTATTATTTCGTACTTGTGTTATTTATTCAAAAATAATTTTTCAGATATAGTCGACGTCCGGCGGCTGGTAGATTTACGGGAATGCGTCTTTCGAAATGGTCTCGCAATCATTTTCTATCAACTCTTAGCAATTAGATAAAACTGAAAAGAAATAATTTTTTAATAACGTTAGAAGTGGGTTCGTGACAAGTAGATTAATAGTTTGAAAGCTTTGCAGCTTCTACAATTTTTGAAAGTTCCCGATAATAACTATGAATGAGTCGCAGAGATAATACGACAAACCGCGCACGAACTTGGATAAATTATCTACTTCATAGGATTTCATCACAAATTTTAAATAATACCAGCTAATCGAGGTGTATATATAAAGAAAACATAATATAGTTTCTTAAGAATTTTTAAAGATCTTTTGAAGACAGAAGCCATCAGGTTAATTTAAAAATTGAATGATTTTTTGCCCTTTTTTGTTCTATATTATATTTCCTCTCCACCCCTTTTTTCGATGAATACCCTTTTATTTGTGTAAATTGTTCTTTTTTTGAAATTGAGAAATTTAAAAATCGGCAGTGAAAAAACAGTGGTTAAAAATCGGTAGTGAAAAATCGGCAGTGAAAAATCGGTAGTGAAAAATCGGTAGTGAAAAACGGTAGTGAAAAATCGGTAGTGAAAAACGGTAGTGAAAAACGGTAGTGAAAAACGGTAGTGAAAAACGGTAGTGAAAAAACTATTTTTTCGGTAGCGAAAATGTGGTAGTGAAAAACCGGTAGCGGAGCGAAAAATTGGTAGCGAAGAACTATTGGCCTCATGACAAATTTGTACAAACTTATTTATAATATTTGCGCTGATGATCTCTAATGGAATTGAATGTACTACGTGTGTTTTATTTCATTCGGAAAAGAAAACTGTCGATCGTTTCTTCAAACCTGTATAAAATTGTATTAAAGTGCACAACTTTTCCGGAAATTTTATTTTTTTTTTTCAAAAACCAATGATTTTCTCAAATCAAACGAACATTTTTGAACTATTCATTATGTATTGTTTTTTCTTTAAAATGTTCATTTTCAATCAAAAAATCCATACTTCAAATTCTGTTTGACTTTTCATTTTTGTTGCTAGTTTTCTGTCATTTCCAATCATCTCTACGTCGTTTCATGTTTTTTTTTCTAGTTTTCTGAGCTTTCGCTTTCGCTACTTGTAGTTTGAATAAATATCCTGTTTCGAATTTTCAACCAATAATTTTGTCTGAAATTTTCATGCGGTTGAAGCCATGAGCTGCTCTACAAGATCGACTGTCTGTTAAGTAGAAGGTTCAACTGAAAGCGAAATGAATTCAATTTTATACTTCTAAGCTACTTTTATAGATTTGAATTATAATTTTTAGAAATTCGTAATGAATTTTTTGAATCTACTCACGCTTTTATTTTAATTTTAAATATAATATTCGAATAATCGTGGAACATCGGATGCATTCGATTATTTGAACTGATGACCATGAAGCATAACATATTCATTGAGGAAGTTGTGCAAAGAAGGAATAGTGACGCGAGTCCTAAATAATTGGTCTTGCTGCTATTCAAGATCGGTGCCAGGATCGAAACAAGCCATTTAAGGTGAATTGCCCTCGTCGAGAGTCTTTTTTCTTCGTCTTTTTTTTGCGTCGTCATCCTCTTTGCAAATAGCTCGCCCATTGTTATTGTGTTGCCCAAAACAGGAGAGAGGTCAAAGTAAGCCGAAAGAAGAGTGGCTCCGTCGTTGTTATTCTGTTTTGAGCACCGCATTACACATGGCTAAGCGATAATTCGATATCCGGATTTCCAAGTATGTCGCTTCTTCAAATTCAAATATTTCATTTCTTTCGAAAATTCATGTTCTTCTTCATTAATCTTTTCGTCTTTGAGAATATGTTGAGTTGGGAGAATAAAATCAAAAATTCCAGGATGTTCCAAAAATGGCGTACGGAAACCATGGTACCGAAACGGGCGCCGTCTCGAATTTCTCTTTCATTTCTAAACTCGATTCAAACGAAATCCGGTGTGAAAGAAGATCCTAATAAGGTAATAATGCCCACAATTTTGTTGTCGTTGTCGTGGCAATGCATCTACAATTTCACATCCATCTTTCTATTTTTCATGTTGCTTATTTGAATTCATTTGGACATTTTCGTTAAATATACAGAATGTTAATTCATATATCTGAGTTTGATGATTTTACAAGTTTCTAGTATTTTGACCCTAAAAATTTGATTTTCGTGCTGAAATTTATCATAAATTTTGTATTTGTGAATCTTATTCGTTATGTTTAGAAAGTTTAAACACTTGATTTTTGCGAATTATGTGCTTTCAGCTTATTTCGATTCAGCACAATATTTGGAGAAGTTCAGTTTGAAACTGTGAAGTAATCCGTATTAAATTTTGATTCTATTGGATTTGCAAAATTCGAGAAATCATTGAATTCTTTTTAATGAAAAAATATCATCTTGTGCTATTTGCTATAATGCACTTTTCATTATTAATATTATTGGTAATCAAAAATTCATATAACATGGATAATTATCTCATTAAGACGAATTACAACTATAGCAAATTTGCGAAATCAACAAATGGTTTAATGTTTTTCATACCAAATATTGGCTGCAAGAGTCTTTAATTATTAGAAGCAGAAAATCAAGTTATAATGAGTTCTGTTGAAAATTGGAAAATTGACTTATATTGATAGTCTATAGTTTGTAATTCAACAAAGTCTAATCAGATAATCATTATCTTGAAAGGGTATTGTGCAAATGATAAAAATAATTCGAATATTGGAGCAACATGAAATGTAATCACGTATCGTTGGCTCATGTTTCGATATTCCCCGAAAATAAGCAAGAATCGATGTTGTTCATAAATTATTTCCACCAATTCCGTGACAAGTTTCGTCCAATTCACTTAAACGTTTTGCAATATTCGTTGGTTTTCTACGATATTGATAATTATCAAAATTATGGGTTTCGAATGTGCTGTTGATCATTGAATATTTCGTCAGCATTAATATTATTTTAAATAACAAAGACTTTTTGTTCATTTTTTCTAATAAAGAACAAATAAGTTTAGAAATATGAAGTAATAATTTAAATTCGTTTTTTTAAATGAAACATTTTTTGTTGAATGGTTTTCTGATGGCTATTTTGTTTCATCTTACAGATTTCGCTTCTACAGAAATCCGAGTCGCTGCCGAATAGCTTGGCGCCAATCCGCAGTGACGTTTCGGACAATTCGAAAGAGAATTTGTCGCCTTCCAACCACACCAGCGAGACTATATTGCCGTCAAACTCGTTGAACAGGAAAAAATTGAATCCGCCGTGTCTCGAAAAAACTCAAAGGTGAGCTCACTTTATATGGATATTTTGTTCGTGGTATTAGTTTCCTATTATTCATTTATCAATAGTATAATCAATCCCTGACGGGATTTACTCTTAAATGTTCTATTCTGTCACATTTTTTCTTCCTTTCCTCTTCATTCAAATATTTTTTCTTTTTAAATTCTAATCAGACTTTTAGACAGAACATAGCAGGTTTGACCCCAGTCTGGGTCAATTATTGTCTAGTTCATTTCATATGACGTCATCACGTTTTTTTTCAGCGAAGACATGGTTTTTGCGGAAATCGAGGCCCTAACCGTTATGGAGAACAATCTCTTCTTCCCTCTTCGCAGGTAAATAGAGTTTCCATAGCAATTTGTGGTCACAATGGGACCAGCTGGCACCAAACAAAACGAGAATTTCCGCCAAGCAGACGAAAAAAAAAGATTCTTGTTTTGGAATGAAAACGAAAATCGGTTATTACCAATTGACTAAAACGAATTATTAACAGATGACTGAAGAAGAAATCTCGGTCATGTGAGAATAATGTTCTGAAATGTAGGCGAATATTTTGAGAAATAAAAATCACTACTGGAATTTAATCTTTAAATCAATTCTAAAAGGAAACACATTTCTCGATGAACATAACTGAATTATCCTTTGTTCTAATCAAATAACATTCAATAAGCTGTCGGAATCAAGCGTTTTTCGTTTCGTTTCTAAACGTTTCCATGGAAACAGTGATTGTTTGTCGGCGACTAATGACAAAACCTTTTACGTTTCTTGCTATATACAAAAATATTTCGCTTTTTGTTGCGATTGTTAAACGGTCAAAATCGAATTAATCATTTAGTTCAATTATAAATTAATTTCTCTTTTCAGTTCTTCAAAACGTCGTGCAGAAGCAATGGATAAATACGAGAAAATTTCGAAACTTGGTGAAGGCTCTTATGGTGTTGTCTATAAATGCAGAAACAAAGAATCCGGTCAGGTATGAGTATCGTTCAAAAATGGTTAAAGGCAAAAATAAAGTTTCAGATAGTAGCAATCAAAAAATTTGTCGAAACAGAGGATGATCCTCACATTAAGAAAATTGCGTTGCGAGAAATTCGAATGTTAAAGGTAAAATTGAAAAATAAAACATTTTACTTTCTCTCTAATAATGCTCTTCTTCGGTGAATAAAGCGTCATTTTTCAGCAACTGAAACATCAAAATCTTGTGGGTCTCATTGAGGTCTTCAAGCGAAATCGCAAACTTCATTTGGTTTTTGAGTTATGCGATCGCACAGTTTTGCATGAACTCGAAAAGAATCCCAACGGGTAAATGCGTAAAATATACTTCATTGAAATATTGATTTATTCGATGTTTAGTGTGAATGACGAACTCACAAAGAAGATCACATATCAGCTTCTCGAAGCTCTTCGCTTCTGTCACGGCCACAAATGTATTCATAGGGATGTGAAACCGGAGAATATATTCCTCACAAGGAATGATCAAGTGAAACTCGGCGATTTTGGATTCGCAAGAATTATTAGTGAGTACTCGATTGGTCAAATCAAATATTGGAATCTGATTGTTCAGACACATCGGAAATGTATACCGATTACGTCGCAACTCGCTGGTATCGTAGTCCCGAACTCCTCGTTGGAGATGTTCAATACGGCCCTCCCGTCGATATATGGGCTGTTGGATGTGTGTACGCAGAATTGATGACCGGAGAAGCTCTGTTCCCAGGTCGAAGTGACATTGATCAGTTGTATCTAATAAGGAAAACCCTTGGTATTTAGATATTTCTTTTCAGCAATTCTATTGTTTTTAATTGAATTTAGGGGAATTCATCCCTCGTCATTTGTCAATTTTCCGTACAAATCAGTTCTTCTTCGGCTTATCAATCCCTGAGCCGGAGCATTTGGAGCCGTTGCCATCAAAATTGCCAAACGCAAGCAGTGCCCAATTAGATTTCTTATACGTGAGTAACCAACGGAAAATATCAAATACACCAAAAACCAAAAAACAATTTTCTGTCGCAAAACAGCTTAACAAACTGCGATGTCTGATTGGCAGCTGATACAGGTTCCCGGAAAAATTTTAAAAAAATCGAGAAAAGAAGCAGAGTTGGCGCAGCTTCGAATAAGAAGCTCCGTAAAAACTGCACTATTTTAACTGGGAATGATCGCCAGATTCACAAAAATAGCGATGAAATTTCAGAAATGCTTCGAAATGACACCTGAACGACGATGGAATTGCAGTGAGCTCTTGCAGCATCCGATATTTCAAAATTGGACCCTTCGGTTACGGTTGGATGAGACGAGCTCAAATGGTCCTAGCACGAAGAGGGTATATCTATATGTATATTACATTCCCAAATAATTTCAATTACTCATAGAGTCCCAATTATCTGCCACTTCTCAATGGGAATGGCACCAATTTGGTATCGAAGAATTTCAATTTGCACCAAAACAACAATAGCAATAATAATAATAATAATCTAAATCGAAGCTATCTTCCCACTATATAATTTCAGTTTTTGTTTCATGTTTGAAAATAAGACATTTATTATTCAACCATTATTTATTGTATTTGTCACATCATGAATTGGAGCCACACTTGTTTCGGAACTCTTTAGTTGGCAGCAGAATATTCCAGCGCAATCTTTTCTTCGATTCGAACTTCCATAGACAATGAAAATCGGAACAAGTGCACCTGTTAAAAAAAAAGAAAACTCGTCATTTGACCAATATCTACTGTTATTTCTCGCCTTTTTTGAAAGCTTTTAATTGCAAGAATTCGACGTTTTAAAATACAGATACAGAAACAAGAAACTTACCAAGGACTACTGAAAAACTATAGCGAAGACTCAATAAAGCTTCAAATGAAGCAATATCTGCAATGCATCCTATTAAACCGACGATTCCCTGAATCTGCAAATCATTCAGGCTTCGATTCATTCAAATTTTATGCTCATCCTACCATTTGGCACAAGACTATTGAAATACTTGCTTCCAGACCGCACAATTATTGAATTTCGCGACTTTATTCCTGATTTTTCGAATTTTGAGTCGAATCGCAACGAATCCAACTAATGAGATAAAGATTAGAATGGCTTCAAAAAAACACTGGAGGTCATAGCACATTATTGAAAACTTCCTCAGATGTACTGCATCGTCTGGTTGAGTAAATGCTATGCTTCCAAGGGTTATAACGTATATAAATGGGCATAATATCGCAAATATTATAGGTCCGCTTAATTGAAACCAATCATTGAATAGTTTGTTATTGCAAAATAATATCGAAAATCGATGAATGCACAATATGAAAGTTAATACGGAAAGAAGGCTCGGATACGCTTTTAGGAATAGTCCAAAGTATATTAATATATCCGCATATGTTTCATAAAATGTTTTGAAAAATATGTAAGAAGAGAAAAAAGCTATAAGAGCAATAACGAAGAATACGTTTACCAGAATGAGAACAATTAAT
Source organism: Caenorhabditis bovis (assembly GCA_902829315.1). Classification (NCBI taxonomy): domain Eukaryota; kingdom Metazoa; phylum Nematoda; class Chromadorea; order Rhabditida; family Rhabditidae; genus Caenorhabditis; species Caenorhabditis bovis. The sequence continues at coordinate 5,097,727 of CADEPM010000001.1, read as the reverse complement.
AATGGATAATAAGTAAGCTGAAATATATTGATTTGAAAAATCCCCTGCATTTTATTGTTCTTTTTAACCTATTAAATGCAATTTCGTTAGTCTAAATGTCGAGAAGTTACTCTTTGAATCGAAAAATCGATTATTTCATACCTTATATTCCAATTTGATAACTCGAACCTTCATTATAACTACCATACAATTGGTATACACACAAACCGGTTGAAGAGTAAAAAATATAATAACAAAAACATTTTCAAAGATTTCATCGATATCAAGAATTTCTGTGGTGTTAGGCATACTTCGCATGCTTCAACTGAGCTGATGTTCTTCGAAATACCACCTGCGACGTTGTTTCAAAGGCAGAATAGATGGCGGAAAAAAGCAATCCGAGTGAGGGACAGACGACTTGTGGGCGGCGAGGTGTATAAATTGGATCTATTACCATAGCAAAAACGAGCAATAATTATGGACCATCGTATTTTTCTGACAGGCATAAATTCCAATCACCGCAGAAATTTAAACAGTCTGAAATCAGGTTTTCTAATGGCACTTTGCAGAGACTTGCCAAAAAAAACTCTGACAACCTCGGCTACGTCCAGATTTTTCGAAGCATACTGAAATCTTGAATTAAAAAAAAATAAAATCGTTACGGTTAAGATGTGACCACATTTCCTGATTCTTGCAGCGATTTAATAAAACCGGTGATACTGTAAGCTTCGAAAAATCTAACCGCGTCGGAGGTTTTTGGAGTTTTAGCAGCAAGCTGCACAGTACCATTAGCAATCATTGGGCAATTTCTCAATAAATCTCTTCTTTTCTGTAATTTATACAAGCCGATTTTAACTACTATCAGATAACACTTTTATTTCTGCTTTATTTTACAAATAATCGAAAACTATCATATATTTATTATTCTAAATTTGGCTGAGTAAACCTTATACCGGTAGAAATATAACTAGAATTTTTTGTTTTTGTTAACGTCGTCTTCGAATTTTTTTGTTGCTGCACTCACTTTCTCATCCACTTCGTAGTATCTAAAATAAATTTGAAGTTAACGAGAAAAAAAATGCGCATTGAAGAATATCCCCTGTTCGTATCATGAATTCAAAATATAAGAAATTGAAAAATAAAAACGACCGAAAATTTTACGTTAATTCGTTGCGGAAAAGAACGAATGCGACATGTGTATTTTTGGAAATTAAAACGCAAAGTTCTTCGCAATTATTTCAATTTTTCCTATTTTCAGAAATTCCTGGAAAATTTTTATTTCGTACTCATCTTGGAGAAACACCAAAATTGGTTATTCAAAATGATCAATCACGTGATAATGAAACGTTTAAATATAGGCGTGTGAAAAAATTTTAAAATATCTGGTAGGGTTTTGTTCTTATTTTACTCTGTTTTTTTCCAATACCATTGGTTGGCAAATGGAAAAGTTTTCCCGAAGGGTCTTGCCCGTACCTTCCTGGTTTGTTTTGTTGGACTGCGCGAAAAAATTCATTGAAAAATTTTTTTAAATACATATTTTCTAAAAACGAAAAATGCCTCCATTGTTTGTATGGTGCTTAGATGAACGAAATCGAATCTTTAATGTAGTAAATTTTATTTCACTCTTGAAGATGGTCCGACACCCGGAGAAAATTTCCTTACCTTTGTTTCATTGCTCGATACTTTCTCAATTTGTAAAGCGCTTCGATTTCTCTTATAACGAAATTTCCTCTCTCAATTAACTCTTCGATTTTCTTTGGATCAGTTTCAGTCTTTAAAAAAATTTTATAATTGTATCTAACAATTAATTATTCTACCCTATTTTTCAAAAATGCCATTTTGAGTCTTTGATGGAACCAATCGGCCCCTTTCGGGTATTCCTTTCCCATATGGTACAAGTTCTTATACAGTTCAATGACTTTTCCACGCAGCGCCATTCTAAATCTGCTAATTCGACTTCATCCTTTTGTCGGATGGTCAAGATATTAGTTTGGAAAAATTCTCCGATATTTTGAAATCAAACGAGAAAACACGTCAGCTTCCCAAAAAAAAATTTTAAATAAAAACTCAACAAATAATAAATATTGATTTCCGAATAAAAAATGATTCGATCAATCATAGAAATCTGCTATAGAATGAATTCAGAGCCAACAACAAGATGCAGTAAATTTTTGATAAGAAATGGAAAAAAGGCAATATGGTAGAATCCAGAAAACCAAAAGAACGGAATATAATGAAGGTTAACAATGAATATTCTGGGAATTATCTCAAGAAGTAAATTCTGTCGAAACTTTGATTTAATTGAAATAACCATATCTGAAGCCCTATGCACAATACGATTTCTGACGGAGACTATATGAGTAAAGATCCAATGCAGAGGAAAAAGACAAAATTTCATAGCAGAAAAAAAGAAATTATTTTTCCTTTTTTTATTTGCCTTTAAAAGATACGATTTCTCGCGGAAATCTTATTGTGCATACGGTTTCTGGTAGAACCAATGAAAATAGCAGTTGATCCGAAAAATGAGCGGTCAAATTTATTCAATGACCTTGAGAACTTTTCCGATCGCGATTGTTTTTCCTTCGTCTCGAAGAGTGAATCGGCCAAGGTATGGGTAATCCTGAATTAACATAGTTTATTTACAATATTTAGCATAGCTCTAACTCAATAATTCTAATTTTTCATCATTAAACGAGATATAAAATTGAATTATGAGCAATTAATTTCTACAATTAACATAATTACCTTGAATGGTTCAATAACGAATGGTTCTGGGCTTTCTAATCGCATAATACATTTCTCGTCTTGACGAACAAATTTGGCACGTTTTTTCTCGCCCGTCTTTTTATCGATTGTCGCAATGACACCCTGAGAACATTTTATAAAGAAAAAAAACGTATGAAAAGTACGTACCTTAACTGTAACTTCTTCAACACCGGATTGAATATGCAAAACTGCTGAATAGCCCGAAGCAATGATTGATTTGTGCTCAAGGACGAACACCTACAAGCCATTATTTTTTTCAAATCATCTTTTCGCGAAACCTCGGCATCAAACACTCGTCCTACACGAGCAAGCGAATCTGGCGAGCAGATCACAAATCCTCCTTGAAGCTCAGATTCTTCGATTCCCTTGAGCTTAAATTTAATATTATCTCCGGAAACAACTCGATCGACTTCGACTTCATCTGCCCAAATTTGGAGAACTTGTACTGGTTGCTGAACAATGAAATCAGTAACTAATAGCATTATCGTGCGAACCTTATTGGGCATAACTACAAGTGTGTCACCCTTTTGAACACAACCCGATTCCATTTTTCCAATTATAACAGTTCCCATTTCCGAGTATTTTTCTACAACAATACACCGAACGGGACCATCGAAATCACGCTTGAAAGACGGCAAGTGTGAGTCGAGGAATTCGATGAAGCATGGCCCTCTGGATTGAAGGAAAACAAATATAATTTTACTTACGAATAACTCACGTGTACCAGGACCCTTCAGTCGCAGGAGGTCGGTCTTTCAAGAAGGCTCCAGTAAGTCCAGAGCAAGGAATGTAGGTGATGTCACTTTTTGGATTGAATCCACATTTGCGCAAAAATGGTGACAATTTCGATTCAATCTCTTTGAATCTATAAAAAAATATTGTACAGACTTAAATGAGAAAAACAAATCAAGTGACCTTTCCTCTTCCCATTTTACAGTTGGATCATCCATTTTATTCACAAGTATGATGAGATGCTTCACTCCAGCAGTTTTTACAAGCATGGAATGCTCACGAGTTTGACCTCCACGATCGAATCCAGTCTCGAACTCTCCACGACGAGCCGAAATTACAAGAACGGCAAGATCCGCTTGTGTGGCACCAGCAATCATGTTCGGAACAAAAGATTTGTGACCAGGAGCATCAAGAATGGTAAAGTGCTTCTTTTCAGTTTCAAAGTAAGCTCGACCAACTTCCACTGTTTTTCCTTTGTCTCTTTCCTCATCATTTGTGTCCATGCACCATGAAAGATACCTAAAATTTAAAAAATTGTTAAAGTCGTGTTTCATTAGCAAACTACCAGCTCTCGCGCCCTTTCTCTTTAGCTTCTCGTTCATACTTTTCTAATGTTCGTTTGTCAACCATTCCAGTCAAATACATCAATTGTCCTATAGTAATTTCATAAATGTATCGAACGAGCATTCAATTTACCTCCAATCGTTGATTTACCAGCATCGACGTGACCAACAAAAACAATATTGACGTGCTCCTTGTGTGTTCCATCTTTAAAAATCGCTATTAATTCCAAGAATTTGTTAATTGATAAAATCACCATCGACAAAAACCGTTCTTTGGAATTTCTTTGCTAATGGAGCAATAATGTCGTCTTCCGGGCTGCTCTGAATGTTAAAATGTATATTGGAAGTTGAACAAATATTGAATATTAATATTTTCAATTAGTACAGGTCAGACGTACCTCTTTGACTTTGCACGCTTCAGCAACTGTTGCTGAGATCTTTTCATCAGGAACGGGTTCAACTACTTCTGGTTGGTTTTCTGCCGAATTCACTGCAGAATCTTGTATTTCCTCCTGAGTTTCCCAGTCTGAAAAAATACTTTAAACAATCGGGACATTTAAAAATATGAATAAACCTTCCGCTGGTTCAGCTTGTGGTTGTGAAGGGATTTCAGGTTGTTCATGAATGTATGGTTGCCCAGGAACAAATGGGCGTGCGTTGGGATTCGGCACAAATGAAGCCGCGTTCACGTTCCAACCGGACATTCTAATCTTTTGTGATTACCCCTAAAATTAGAATTTTCCAAAGTAAAGATTAAAAAGTTCACTATTAGAAAAATGAAAAATAGCCACATTTAAAAAATCTGACCAACAAAAAATTGATTTTCAAAAATGCACATTTCAATTGGTGAGATAAAGAGCGGAAAACCATTGCGAAAACACCGAAATGAAAAGTGGGGGCGGAGTTTGTGGGCAGTGTGCGGCACGCTGTTTAGAAATGCGACCGCACAACGTCACTTGTTTGTGTGCATCTTTAAAAGTGACCAGTCAACTTGCGAAACTTTTCATCCCCTCGTGGTTTATTTTATTTTTGTGTGCCTTTTGCGAAAAAATCGATATTTATCGATTGAATATTTTAAAACGAATCTCTTGAAAATTTTATAATAGTTTTGCATTATTCTTGTTTTAACTTTGTGGATAAGTGACGCTGCTAATTGGACTATCTGTGCAAACCACATCTTAATTGGCAACTAATTAATTTGTTCAATGGTTTATTTAATTTTTTGCAGTAAACCTTATTAGGTTCTCATTTGTTCGAAGCCGCAAATCGAGAGGTAAAAATGCGGTCAACTCCAGAGCCTGACGATGAATACAATGACTTCATGTCCACTCCGCTTTTTAACGAACAGTTTGACCCATACGGTCCCGAAGGCACACTCTATCTAGATATTGATTATTTTTCAACGTTTATGGAAAAAAATGATAGCAGATTGTTGTCGAAACCGATAATAGTACGTGGAATTCCGTGGAGGATTTTAGCATTATGCAGGTATTCATTTAAACTGTTTTTGTGTGATCAATGATTATAGTGTGATTATTGACTCAAGTTTCATGAAATATTTCATCTCCTGACGATTGTTTTATAATTTTATATAAGAATAAATATTATAAATTATTATTTAGTTAAGAAATAATGAATACGTCGGTTTAAGCTTTAAGATTTTGTTTTGTCTGGAAGTAGGAAATTGACCTTGAGTTTATATCAGATAATTAATGTTTACTATTTCAATTCAAAAAACAATTATTTTTCATTTTTGATTAATAAATATACAAGACTACAGATTAATTTTGAAAAAAAAGTAGGTAGTGGTCTTCATAGAGTGTGACTTAATATGTACTCAATAAACCGAATTTACAACATATTATTAATGCGGTTAGCGAGAATTCCAGGCCTCATACCCGCAATGCCCCGAATCACCAGCGACAACGCGGTCATTCTCTTGGTTTTTTTCTCCAATGCAACAACGAAGACGCGTTTCCAAAGCGCGGAATCTGGAGATGTCATGGAACGGCGACTCTCGAAGTCATCAACCAAAGCGGTGGCGAAAATATCAGCAAAAAAATCCACCATGCATTTCACAACAATGAAGTCGATTGGGGATTTACGAATTTTGAGGCATATGATGTAATATTTTTAAAATTTAAGAAATTTTTAATTTTTTAAATTCAGACGCTCATGGCTCAAGATGGTTTCGTTGTTAATGACACTGTTCGTCTGAAATGTCATTTTTCAGCTGACGTGCCGTCGGGAAACGGTTATCAGTAAGTTCTTTAACAATCAAATTCATATTTAATCAAATGACGTTGAATTCATTCAATCTTAAATAAACAACTAGAATCTGTGTCAAAGTTGAAACAAAATTTCGAAACATTTTCAGTTGGGATAGCAAAAAACACACGGGATTCATTGGACTACGCAATCAGGGTGCCACGTGTTATATGAATTCGATTCTTCAAGCTTTTTATTTCACCACCGCTTTCCGGAAAGCAGTTTATCTCATGGATACCGGAACTGAACCAACAGAATCGAATATCTGTCTGGCGATGCAGCGTGTATTCTACGAACTGCAGGTGTCCCGTTTAAATGTTTAATCAGTGAGAAAATGAATTTTTAGATGTCTTCGGAGCCAGTTGAGACAAATAGCTTGACTCGAGCATTCGGTTGGGATAAACTCGATGCATTCAATCAGCACGATGTTCAAGAGTTTTGTCGTGTTCTTTTAGATAATTTGGAGACAAAGATGAAAGGAACTCCGGTATTTTCGTGGATTTTCTAAAAATGTTCAATTCACCATTTTTAGCAAGAGCAGGCGATTCCAGAATTGTTCCGTGGAAACATGAAATCTTTCATAAAATGCACAGAAGTCGAATACGAGAGCTCGAGAACGGAGTCATTTTACGATGTGCAACTCAATGTGCTCGGAATGGAGAGCTGTGAGTTTTGATGATAATCGCAAAAATGAGCAAATTTTGATATTTTTCACTGTTCAGTGGAGCGCGCGTTCGAGGCTTACACCGCGACAGAGGTGCTCGACGGTGACAATAAGTATGATGCCGGCGATCACGGTCTGCAGCGTGCGGAGAAAGGTGTCAAGTTCGTCCAGCTCCCACCTGTTCTTCATGTTCAGCTCATGCGATTTCAATACTGTGGAGTTGAGCAGAAAGTCAATGAAAGGTGTGTTTCAAGATATCTGTAATTGTATGCGTGGTGTATGCACGAAAACACAATTTGGCGAGACCAGGTCTCTTTGGCGAAAATTTTACGCGCCACCCTCTGGAAGTCATCTACCATCGATAATGTGTTTTTATACGAGATTTACATTGCTTTTCTGATCTTCACCGTTTCAACTTTCTATTTTCATAACTTTAAATGTACAAAACTTCCAGCAAACACATGAGCTACATTGAATGCATTCTTATATGTACTTTGTTTCTTTTCTAAATTTTAATTTCAGATTCACGTTCCCTGAAGAAATGAGTCTCGAAATGTGCTGCGAATTATCTGATGAGCTTAAGAAAGAAGATTGCGTGTATAGTTTACACGCGGTTTTGGTGCACAGCGGAGAGTTTCATGGCGGACATTACGTCACGTTTATCAACACGAATTTGCATGAGAAAAATCCCAATTCTAACGAGCCTCATGTGGCAAATGTAACTCAATAAGAAAATCTCGATTTAAGCTAACATATTTAGTGGTGCAAATTCGATGATGATGTAGTTTCTAAAACAACGGTCGACGATGCGATATCGTCAAATTTTGGCGGAGAAAGATCGATGAATACGTCAGCTTATATGTTGATTTATGTTAGAAACACAGCGATTCGTAAGTTTTGCATACAGCAATAACATTTTACAATCAACGACAATTCGTGACATTATAAAATATAAAAGAAAATATTGTCGGCGTCGTGCGACTGTGAAATATTGGCTAAATTCCAAAAAAAAAACAATAACAGTGATCTTGGTGCAAAAATAAAAGTGCCGATTTACGGGTCTAATTATAAGGAATTTTTTTACATTTTGCCTATTTTCCTCAGTTGAGCGACATCGACAAATTTAAAAAGATTTGAAGAATTTGATTCAAATGATTTTTTTTTGAAATCGTTAAGATTTAAAAAACGAAAATCCAAAACTTAGTTGAAAAAATATCGAATTTGAATATTTTGTGAACGAATTTCAGCAACTGTTCTTGCCCCAATTCCAAATGATGAAATTCCGAGTCGCGTTTCGATGATTTTTGAGCAAGAACGAATTCAACGAAATCAAATGAGAAAAAAGAAGGAAGAAGAATCGATGTGCATGGAATTGCCTGTTATTACACCTGATGTCATTACTGGGCACCATGGTTTCGATTTAATCGATTTACATGTAAGAAGAATGAATCACAACATTTTAAATTGATCATTTTTTATAGACTCTTCATACTGCTGCTCACGAGAGTATTATGAAAAATATGTCAATTTATCACTTATACCGACTAATTGAAAGACGCTTCTTTTCATCAATTGACAATTCACACGACAGCGCAATGGATATCGAAGATGGTGAAGATTTGGGAGATTTGGATGACGAGGAATTCATTAGTCGCGAATCGTTCCGTTTTCGCTTGTGGAAAATTAGCGAGACTTATCAAAACGAGAAAGATTTGCGCACACCAACACGATTCCGACCGGATACTGTAATTTGAATTAGAAAAATCATCAGTTTGAATTTTGTTTTGCAGTATCTTGAACCATCTCTTAAAGACACAGTTGAGAGGATGTTTGCCGGAGAAACTGATGCGATATATGTGGAATTGCCACTTGGTCCTGAAGAATGCTTACAGCATTACAACTATGACAGTACGTTCAAGTGTACGGCCAAGAACGAAAACTTCTGCAATATGTTGCTTTCAGACGAAGTTATTGTGTTTGTCAAGTATTATGATCCAAATAGTAGACGACTAACTGTTCTCGGAAGCACGATTGTGACGCATCGTCGCCCAATTGCCCAATATAGCACTCAATTCTGTAAAATGGCTGGATTGCCTGTTGGAACGCAGTTCCGATATTACGAGGTTCGTTGATATTCAAGTTTGCTTGCCATTTTTATTGAAAAATATTTTCAGGAAGTTTCTTCGATGGTTATCAATGAATTGGAGGATCCTGACCGGTTGGCATTTGCACAAAGTTTTACCGAAGAAGATGGCGCAATAGTAATTATTGAACAGATTGATCTGTCGAGTCCCGAAAACAACGTTATGGTAGGAAAATATTTTCATTCGAATTTATAATTGTTTGTTTTTAGTCGAAGGTCGATGATATGTATAATACAATTCTTGTTGAATTCCATGAGATTGTCTTCAATCCGAGGCCGGACACCGTACTTCATAGGCCGCTTTTGAAGAAGGTCCGCCTAGACGAGAGACTTTCATCTGTGACGGAGAGGATTGCCAAAAATCTGAATGTTGACCAAAAGAACATTCTAATACTGCTCAAAGGTCATACAGCTCGTGCAGAGCCTTGTGTCGACGATTATAGGGTAATAATGCGCTTGATTAAAAAATCATTGTAATTGAAAAATTCAGAATGTGTATGGACGCGCGCTTATTGGGAAAAGTATCCATGATCCGCGACAGAATCAGAAGTATCGCACAAGTTATGCAGTGATGCCATTCCCTATAACTGAGATGTCAAAGCGTGTGCAAATGAAGATTTTGACGATGAACGAGAAAATGGAGACTGGAGAAATGACGATTTTCCCATTGAAGGACGGAACTGTTGCCGATATGATCGAAGAGGCGAAGAGATATTTCAATTTCTCGGAAAATGGAACTGGAAAATTGAGGTTTATTTAATTTTTCTGAATTTTTCAAATATTTTTTTAAATTTAGAATGGTACAAGTTGGCGTAAATCCTCATTACTGTCGGGTGCACCAAATCTGCCCAGAATCGCAGACAATTAGCGAAATCGAGCAAAAATACATTCACAAGGTTGGTTTAATTAATAAAATATTCATTAGCTGTAGTTGTTTTAGACAAGAGTTGAAGAGATCCCGGCCGATGAGCTCGAAGTTGGTCATGGCGAATTCTTCCTGCCGGTTGTTCATTTTGATCGTGAACCAACTCGTTTGTTTGGCACATCTTTCGTCATTAAGGTATTATTTTTTTTTAATCCGACGTTTAAGATTCATTCAGGTAAAAAATGGAGAACTTATGAAGAGTGTTCGTGATCGTGTAAGAAGAAAACTATCAGATGTGTCTGACGCGGAGTTCGCAAAGTTCAAGTTCGCGTTACTGGCCAAAGAAAAGGTTTGCAACTTTAAACCAACTGTTTTTTATTAGCAGTCGTTTTTTCAGCTATGCCGGTATATTGAGTTTGGTGAGAATGACAAAGTGAATCTTCAAGATATGTCAATTCAAACAACAGGAAATAGTGAGTTCTATATTTTTAGAAACAAAAAATAATTGTATAATATTTATGAATCATTAAAAAAACTGATTTTTCTTACAAATAGAAATGAATGAATTTTTCAGTGCCACAAGTCTACATTGGAATCGATCACAAATCACCAGTGTCGCATTCGAACGAGAACGCAATTAGAATTCTCAACTAATTTAATCCTAATCTCGAGAATTCAACCAACTCCTGCAGCTCTTTCGTTTTCTCAAGCCGAAATCAAGAAAAACGAGCATTCGCACTGGTACTTTTTGTATATTTCGTGTAAATGGCTTTCTTTTTTGTGATCGCCCTAAAGAAAAAAAAGCGTTGAATTATAGAAGATTTTTCAAAAAAACCTTTCAAGTTCCTACAGCCACACTTCAAATAATTTCTATTAACATTCTGTACAAGTGGAATGTTGAGAAATCACAATAATCCGTGTTTTGTCACTAAGCTTTGTTCTGACCCTCCTTGTGTAATGCGCTAGTTGTTTTCATTGAACAACTAGAAAATGAAGTCTATAACTGGCAAACCGCCTGCCTTGTCCTGTCCTTCCTAACGCATATATTGTTTTGTATTTAAATTAACTTTTATTAATATTTTAATTATTTGCTCTCTATTTGTTTAAATGTTTCGATTGTAAAATGTGTCTGTTCTCTCAATTTTGTAGAATCCTAGATAAATTTTTTTATCTTAAAATTCAACAGTTTTACAAAGACTTCAATTTGTGCATAAAATTGATGTTATTATTGCTCTTCAAATTGTGGTCCGTTTGATTTGGCTGAAGATCTTGTGATGCGTTTCTTCAATGGAACCAACTGCAAAAGTGCAAATTGGTTTTTAAATTTCAAGGATTCTTGCATACTTCTGGACTCTTTAACTTCTCATCCACCGATGTTGATGGATCGACGGCGGAAGCTGTACGCTTTCTCTTTGTCGGCGACGAATTCAACATTGTCTTCATTCTCTAAAAATAAAATTTGAATACAACAAGCATTCATTTTAATGTTTCGAACCAGATATTCCAAATAAAGAAGTTCGTCAAAATCTCCAGTTAACTCGGCTTTCTCCAATGTCACATTTCGTTCAAGTGCAAACGACAAAACGATTTCCTTGTCGGCAACGGATTCAATGTGAAGACCGCATTCAGCGAACAAATCGCTGGAATATTTTAATGTTTGATTTTAAAAATGAGTTGATTATAGAAAAAACATTGATAAATGATGTTTGTGCAACAAATAGAACGTTGCCGCGATCATCTGACGATGTGTGATCTTTAAACAGAACAATAAACAAACTGTGACACACAAGATATCCTTGCTTTCCTGTTGCTCAATAAAAAATTGGTTATTCAAATGCTTGATTTTACATGATTTCGACCAAATATTTTCTGAAATGTTTGATTTATATGAAACACTATTTGAAATCCATAGTTTGTAAACACCTTATAAGGGACCATCATGCTTGGCAACGTTTCTTGAACTGGTTTGGTGTCATTTTCGTGTTAATTATGCGCAATTCATTATTTTGGGCTAACTTTAAGTTTGCTTTTTATTTTTTACTTCATACTCCATAACAGCAAAATAATATAACTTATTGTCGTTCTGTGGTTCCTAATCTTTAGACAAAAAATTAACCTCCATTTGTCTTCTAGCAACGTTTTGGTGACATTCAGAAGATCCATTCGATCTTGAACCGTCATTTCCTTTTCATAAACAACATCTTTCGCATCTTTGACCCCTTGGATAGTTATATTTGAAACGACATTAGTATCTTTCCATTACCAAGTGTCTTGGACTTTGGAATCCAATAAACAAACCATTTCTTGAAGTTGTGCTCACGATCGTAAACCAAAATCGACGACATCGAAAAATCAGAAATTGGCGATTACGGCATTTCATTTCCATTTCAGATAATCAATAATTGAATGTACACTTAAAAAATAAGGGGATAAATGTGTATGTGTTTAATTAAATACTTGTTTATGAAAAATAAAAAAATATATAATAAATGAATAGTACATGAAAACTGACCGTAATCTTCTACCGTATAAAAAAAAGCAAATTTGACAAATTATGGCACTAAATGGATAGGTTACACGAATGGTTGATTGTAAAGACACTCTATGGAGATTGGCTAAGAATGGCTGTTACTATAATAATTAGTTAAACAAATAATTAAATGAGCGGGTTATTCTAAACGATAACAGTGTTATTCCGAACGTCGCCGTAGTTCAGGATATACCAGTCGAGTCCATACATAAGGATTGCAAGTGGTTGGCCGACGATCAACGAGAGCCACACAATTATATTTCCTTCACAATTTCGAGAAATTTAAAATTAACAGATAGTAATAGGAAGACAAACCTGCTCTACCACCGCGCACAACTTTATCAGTGATAAATGACAGAGGTATTTGGCCCATCATTCCATAATATGCCCATAAGCGGAACATTTTTAGTGGAACCGAAACGAGATATTCATGGAAGAAGGCGGAAACGAAAAAGACAACAAAAAATGCACTTCGTTTGCTGAAAAATTAATAAATCATTAATTTGAAAGTCAGAAGCCGATGGGTGCAAATTTAACTCCAGAGAATGTGGAAAAAGTACGGGAAAGACCAATCGAAAAATAATTTAAAGTTATTTTCGCTTGATTTTTAACAGTTTTATTTAATCTTTCATAAATGAACAAAATTCTTAACACTGAACATTTTTTGTCGCTGCTCAATATTTTTTTTTAGATTTGAAAAAAATTGTGTATGTAAAGATTCCCGAATTTCCCCGCTAAAAAGGTTCGGTGAATTTTCCACACCTCAGATGCAAATCATACCTAAAATTATTTCTCATCATCGGCATATAAATATGTCGTACGGCAAATCGATGGGCCGGAATATTCCAAGTCTTCCAGAAATATGATGTTGTCTCTGAATTCCAGAAATCTCTGAAACACATTACCTTGGCCTTATTATCTACTTTTGCTAGTAAAGACGAACCTGTAGAACTCTCGATCAGCAAATCGAAGAAGTTCGGCAACCAAGTTCAAGAATGAATGAAAGAATGTATAGAAGAAAATGAGCCAAATAACATGATTCGGAACGGCCAATTTGAGAAGTCGTTCCAAACATCTACTATATTCCATTTCGCTCATTGGCTTCATACTGTTGCGAACAGTTGGAACAACCCACTGTTGTACTAGAGCAGCAATAAGGAACGATAGGAAAATAAGCTTAAATCCGAAATAGAAAATGCTTCAGAAATAGAATTTGAGCATACCTCAACAGTCCGTTTAATCAAGAAATGCTTTCGAATTCGATGTGTCCGCGGAAATTTGAATTCATAACAAAGAGTTGGTGCAAACATGAAATAGTACAAATTGGAGAGTGTGAGCGATGCTTGATAAAGTTGGGCCATTTGATGAACAGAGAGCTTACAAACAAAATTAGAAAAAACCAATATTCAATTTGCTATCGAACCTCGTCTTTCAATTCCCAAAATTCCTTTGGATCGGTTGTCCTTTTTGCAAGTTCCTTCACATTTTCCTTGAGTTCATCAATTTTTTTGCGTGCATCGCGGGCCCAGTAATTGACATGCCCATATGAAACAAATTTAAGGGATTCGATGACATAAACGGACATTGCAGCCATAGAAAACATTGGATTTTTCGACTGAAAATTGTAACTCACTGAATAATATTTGATTTGGTGTGAGTAATTGCTTACAGATGTTCCGAAAGTGACAACGATTGGAATGGTGAGATGAACAGCAATGAGAACAGTGTAGAAAATGGCGGCGAAGAAGTTTCCAATCCATTTCTTCTCTTCAATGAAACTAATCTTCAGATATTCATGGATATAATTATTACCTAGCATTTTTTCGACTCCGAACATTGTCAAAATCTGAACATTAGAAACAACGATCAATGCCAAATTAGGCCAATTCCATATATGGCAGTCCTCCTGGAATATTGAGACCCATTGCTGCGGACGTATTAAAATCCCATACTTTATGACATTTTCAAGAGCCACACGACCATTCGACAAAACCTGAAAAGCAATAGATTAAAATATGTCGAATTAATAGCTAGGCTCTACAAAAAGCAAAATAGATAAATTGAAAAATCCTTGAAAATTGGTCCATCCAGAACTCGTCGAAAACAATGAAGCTTGTGAAGTGTGCACGACTTTCTCACAAGGGCTGAAACACAATGGGGTTGCCGAGACATTCCGAAATAAAATATACAATTTGTGGTGGGTCTTTTCCAGCATCGAAGAAGTTCGAAAATGTCCATTTGGTTCCGTAGCATTAGATGAACGACGACTGCTTAAACTTCCATTTGATTCGCCTGATATTTTTCTTCTTCGTCTAGCCTAGAATTTGCCTTTTTAAAATCATTGAGACAGGACAGGCTGATAACAGAAGCAAAACTCGTTGTATTGATTTATTTCTCATTTAAAATTCAAAAACTACTTTCCAGAAACATCGTACGAAGATCTGCAAATCACTTACCGTATTATTATTACTGGTTCTCATGTTGCGCGATAGTTGGATTGTGCACTAGAAAATAGCAAATGTGATATAGAAAAACGGCAATGATTGCAACTAAACGACGAGTCGAAAACAACGAGACACATCAAGATAAGTAATCGAAAAATCATCCGTATTTTCGTTATCGGCGTCTCTCCAACATTACGAGAGAAAGACGAAAAACTATGTTAAACAGTAAACAAATTGACAAAGTGCAAATCGGAAAAAAAACCGAAATGCTCATCTTGATATGAGTTTTCACCAAATTCGTCAACATCCGAATGTCAATCGCGATAACTTAACTTTTAAGCAAAAAAATAGTGAACTCGTTTTGATATCACGAAATTTGATATCATGTTCCAAATAGTAGTTTTGGCGAAAAATAAACACGCATTCGAGATCTATGGAAATTTGATGATGATATCTAAACTGGTTCCTCAGTATCTTCAGGCAAACCGCACCCTCCATGATATCAGATATTATTTGGCTTATAACAGCTGGCGTTCTCGGAATTTTTTGATGCCATCGAACATTTTATTTTACCACTCTTTGAAGAATCGCATCTACAACCTCCATCGATAAATAAATTCTCGACAGAAATTTAATAACCATAAAAATATCAACTAAAAAGAAACCACAAATACAAAAAAAGAAAAATAATAAAATGTGTGGCTAACTTAACGCAAAAATCGGTTGATATTTCCAGTTTAATGGTCATCGACCTTATCGGCACGTCGAAGAACCTGTAGCAATAAATTTTTAAATATGTTTGGTAAACTTTATTATCTACCTTGTAGTCCTTGAATCTCTTCTCAATCTCTGGAGTCTCGTTCAATCCAATATCGCATGGGTCAGGAATTCTGAAATTTGAAATAGAATATAAATAGTAAAATTGTGGAATATTACCTGTTCTGGTAACGGAGATCGTAGAAGTGAGCTGGGAAGTACTCAACGAAGTGCTGACGATCAAAGTGCTCGACTGGTGGAGCCTTCGCCCACTTCTCCTCAACTTTCTTGGCCTCCTCAAGTCCATCAGCAACCTTGGCATCATGCAACTTGATGCGAGCATTGTTGTACTCAACCCATTGGTCGACCTCCTTCAAGTACTCAGCTGGGACTTCTCCGTATGGGATCTTGATGGCTTCATACTGTTTCTGAAGAGAATCGAGAATGGCAGCATGAGCTGGAAGGTTCTTCTTGAGCTCAGCGAAGTCGATCTAAATGTGTTAATAATAATTATTATTACGACTTAAATACAATTTACCTTTGGAAGGTCAGCTGGGTATTGGTTGACAGCAGATTGGAAAGTTCCGCTAATTCCCTTCACCCGAGTAAGTTCAGCTGCATGTTCCGGGATCAAGCGATCGGCTATAAACACAATCTAATAAATTAATGAAATTTAAAACTAATGTTTCTTATTTAATTTTTATTTAGAAGTATGAATAAATTGGAAAACCATACCCAACTTAGCCCAGTTGACAGAGGAAGTTGCTACCCTCTTTGCGGCTCCAGACATACCTGTAATATAATTTGTTACAGTCGGAATAAATAAAATAAGTCTGAGAGGTGAAAAAATTGATGCAAAAATTAAACTTGATGTTGCTCAGAGATTAAGATGATAATTATAGTGAAAAGTTTGTTTCCAACTAATTCGAACGAAGAATAAGTTCAAATTATGGAAATCAGTTGTTTTTCCATACTTTTAACTAAAAAATTTACCAAATTTCAACAAAAATTAACAGAAATTAGCAATAAATGGGTAGAACGGGGACAAAAAGGAAAAAATGGGCGGAGGGGCGCCCGTGCAAATTGCAACTGCGGCGCATTTCTTACGCAAGTAATAGTTTTTCGGCCAGAAAACTTCGGCCACCTAGTATGATTAATTCAAACTTTCCGCACATCCCTGCGAAAAAAACGTGTGAATGAGACTGTCGATGGATAGAGAATATCATAAATTTAAATATACAGGGTGGCTGAAAATTATCCGGACTAAAATTTCGAGCCTTCGTGAGGCTCACTGGTGCTTTTTCAGCGCAATGTTTTTTAATTTTTTTAATTAGCAATGTTTTTTTTCTATCTCTCAAATTTTCATGATAATTGGTTCGGTTTTAGCAAAATGACGAAGCAAAATGCAAACCGACCCGCAATTATCGCATTGCACAAGTCCGGAATAGGCACGTATGCAATTTGGAAGCATCTGAGAATTCCGAAAAGCACCGTCTACGATGCGATTTCTCGTTTCAAGGATCTTGGCACAACCCAGGACCGTGCAGGCAGAGGAAGAAAAACTACGGTGACGACTTCTTCGAACGTTAAGATCGTCCGAGACAGAATCAGACGAAATGCTCATCAGAGCATCAGAAAAATGGCTTCCGCCCTGAATATGTCACGAGCTTCAATGACAACCATTGTCAAAAAGAAGCTTAAGTTGACTTCTTATTGTGTCAGAAAAGCGGCCATCCTTTCTCAATCCAACAAGTTCAAACGGCACTAAAAGGCAAAACTCCTTTTGGGGCGCGCGCGGGTTGGGGAACATCTGTCGATGGTCTTTTCGGACTGGAAGCTGTTCACCGTGGAGACCGAATTCAATTCGCAAAAACATCGAGTGCTTGCCCGAACGTCCGAGGAAGCTTCAGAACTCGGCTGGACGATTCATCGTACGTCGCACTCCGTCAGCGTCATGATCTTCGGTGCCATCTGCTCCAATGGCAAATGTCCTCTGATTTTCGTGGAAAATGGTGTCAAAATCGACAAGTACTACTATATCAATGAGATCCTGAAGAAGAACTTGCTTCGTTGGGCCCAAAAACACTTTGGTGGACAACGATGGGTGTTCCAGCAGGACGGGACGCCAGCTCATACTGCAAAGTTTACACAGGAGTGGTGCGTCAACAATTTCCCCTCCTTCATCAAGTCAAAAGAATGGCCCGCCTCGACTCCTGAATTAATCCGTTGGACTACTCCGTATGCGGGGTCTTACAGAGTAAGGTCTGTGCTAGTCCCCACCCGAATTTGGTCTCTCAAAAGAAAGCGCTGATCGAGGAATGGGACAAATTGTCGGTGGAATACCTGCGCGCCACGGTCGACGCATATCCGAAGCGTCTTCGCGCCGTCATCAGAAACCGTGGAGATCGAATCGGACAACGATAATCTATTTATGTTTGTTATTGTAAAAATAAGCTAAATACGAAATTTGAGCGTGTTTCAACAATTATTCACTGAAATACATTGGTTTTCATATAGTCCGGGTAATTTTCAGCCACCCTGTACATATATAAATTATTCTAAGAAATTCTTCTTGTAGAAAATTTAGCTTTTGCGCCGAACGCCTGAATGTTAATTCTTATGGTCGATTCATAGTCCCTCCTTTAATATCATACAAGTTAGAGATTTGGTAATCGATTTAAATCAACTCGCTCGAGAATGCATTACCTTTCTCAAATTGAAATAGTCAGTTTTAGCGTCAAATTTGACGTGATTGCGAAAATGACAAATTCGACAACTAAACAAGATACATTTAAAAAAACAATATAAATGAATAGTATCGAAAAATCGTATGAAATATTTATTTTGTTAGATTGAAGACGAAAGATAACAGCAAAATTTATCATTCTTCATTTTAATTTTACCAGTATTTTAGAATGTTAGATCAACTCCATAATCTTACCGGAATTTAATTACAGTCAATTTCAATTGCAGCCCATTTCAATATTTGTTTTTTTGTTGAGCACCTCTTATATTCTTTTGGAAGAAAATAAATATTGTGATGATAATACACGACTTTCTGCAAATCTTCAAAGCAACATGTGCGCATTCGATTGTTAATCCTTCCCTCTCCATATGGTCAAGATAGGAATCTTACTAGTTAGATATGCAGAATATATGTAGTCGTTCATAATATTATTTGATTTCAATGTTCTAAATTCATTTCCGTTAGTTGAATTCGACTGTGAAGAGGTTAATCCTTCAATCTTTTGTTATACTTCCGCCGAAATTAAAATCGGAATTATGCATACCGTATGAGGTCACATATTTTTGGGAAATCAAGTCAATAGATGATAGAAAGAAATTCGTTAATTTAAATTAAATAATATGTAAATTATATTATTGAATAATTTCGTGGAGATTTCTAAAAATTTTAAAATTAACTTGCTTTATCGTCGATGTCGCGCGACTGCGGAAAATAGGAAAAATGTCAACAAATTGAAAAAGATCTCTCGGTTAGCGGTGTGCGCCTTTAACCTATCCTTATACATAGACCCGTAAATCTACACTTCTGCGCCAAGACCTGCGATTGATTTTTTTTGGAATTTAGCCAATTTTCGGCAGTCGCGCGGTGTCGACAATACTAATTTTTTTGAAATTATATCATGATAAAGATGCTGTAAAAACTTTTTAAAAATGTTAAATTTCCTAATTATCGTTTGTAAATTGCTAATTTTTTTTGAAATCTGCCTCTTCTTTTTCAAAGAAAAATCTTATTTTTTTAAAGAAAAATTGTACTGTGCCACCAGTCAGCCGAAAATCTCTCAATTCTTCAATAGTTCAGAATTCGAGAAGATTGTCATTTTTCTACTATTTTCTCATTTTCTAGTCTTCACTTAAAATAGTAATAAAATGCGGTTTCAGTAATTACTAGGAAACGGAATTTTACAATAAAGAATGCCTGGGTTGTTTAAAAATTTTTAAAAACTCTTCAGAATTTAAAAATTATTGTTTAAATTGCTGATTTTACTGTCGTTGGTTAGGATTTGAAAAGAATTTGTTTTTTTTAATAACAGGATCCATTTGATTCAAATCGTAATCGAATTCGATTCATTGAGAAAAGTGATCATTTGTTTAAGCATTTCATATTTTTGACGTTTTGAAAAAGTATTTGTAGATTTGCGACATTTCAAAAGAGGATTTTCAATCATTTAATAATAAATAATTGAAGGCAATTAATGCGTCTTCTTCCTTAAACGCTTCGTCAGGCAAACATGGCGCCGCCCCCAAAAAGGGGTTAAACGGTCCTTTTAGGGTGTGTTGTCGCATCAAGTAGTCGTCCGGTCATCCCCAGACGCACCTCAGTCTCGTTTATTCGATCCGACTTTTACCTTTTCGCCTCATCTTCGCTGACGCGCGTTCCAATCGACCGGCGCGCACCGGTCGTAATCGATTCCTCGGTTTTTCGATGCTTCTTCTTCTTCTTCTTCTTGTTTCCACCGTATGCCTTTTCAAGTTTTACGAGCATATACCAACGCCCGAACCGTAACTAATTTGCTGCGTTTCAGCAACTGGAATCAACTTCTAATTCAATTAGAAAATTTTAAAATGAATGCGAATCCATTTTTTTAATTCACATGAAGCCGCTAATTTTTTCATATTTTAAAATTGGAGAATAATGGAAATGTTTTTTTCATCTACTTCCTAAACGTTTGCTTATTTTTTTTAAAGATTTTTTCAAAATATTCAATTTTGAATCTTTCCCATCATTAGTCATTCGCTTTATTGATTTTATTTAGGTCAGAAATGCAAGAAAATAATATATTAAACAAGAACAAACAAACAGATAAAGTGAAAATAACAAAATAAAATTTTTCGAGACCATTTGGAAGACGCATGCCCGTAAATCTACAACTGTCACTATCTGATTCTTTTGGTTAATTTCTATATTTAGCTCGTTTAGAAACGATTTATCTAAATAGATTAGACAACCCAAACGCAAAAAGAATACCATAATCAATAATTTAGTAGAAAAACCTAACAAATTTGTCTCCATACAATATTCGAAAACAATATTTTTATTCGTTTTGAAAAGCGTAATATTAACAATCTCCAGATGAAATTAAAATATAGTAAAACGTTGAATTTTGTATGAAATTTCTCATAGTTGTTCTTCATTTAAAATTATTCCGTTGAATATTGCAAAATTGCAAAACGGAACGATTCTTTCCGTAATTTTGTCAGTTTCTTGTTTCACTTTTCCGCATTTTTGTTGTCTGAACGTTTGAATATAATTTAGATTGAACAAAAACACACAGGAATGCGAACTGGATCAACACAATACGTTTTTGTATCAATTCTCCTTCTAGTATTCATTTTGTCAGTGAAGTGCGCGCCAAATTCGAAATCCAGATGCGCTTTGGAGTGCTACGCGCAATGTATGCGTTCGGGAACGGTATGTAATGGGGCAAAACATTTCGAATGCCAAAAAAGGCAAACAAGTCATCGTATCAAGTAAAAGTGTCCAAACTGGATCTAAACCCAATATTCGTTTACTACATATTTTTCGCAACAGGTTGTGCTTCGAAAAGGTAGAGCGGAAAATTGAAATGATTGAAAATATTTATAAATTTTTATCGTGCATATTTCTGCCGAAAGTTTTGCAAAAAATTGGTGAATATCTGAGGAAATTCTCCCAGGAATTGTGTGCCGACATTGTACGATTTTCAGCAATGCTTGGACAATTCTTAGTACAGGCTTTCCTTCGGTTTTATGGAGACATTCATCAGCATTCATTTTCAGCCCAACCACACTACATTTTGTTTCAACTTTTACTAAGAGTTTTGTTGGAAATTTCTCAGAATATATTACTGAGAACATCGTAAGAAGAAACTCAATTTTTTAAATGAAGTATTTTTCCAATTTTTAAATTGTCAAGTAGTTGGAATATGGTTCGATTGAATCGGAAAATCTTCAAAAGTTTTTATAATCTAGAATTTGCGGTCTCGAGATGCAAATTTTGTGCGTCAAGTTGACCTCCACTTGAGTTGTCTCCTCCTTCTCCTTCTTTCGTCGTTCCAATTAATATCCGTCACGATTCGTTCTTTTTTCCCTTTTTCGGTAATTGTTTTCTCCTGGAAAATGTGGAGTTCACAATAGCGAACGAGGCAGAGAGAAATTCAGCGAAAAACCGGCTGTCCGATGTTTTATTGTTTCCAGCTCGTCGCATTTTGCTTAAGACGCAAATCGAAAAGTAACAAATCGAAAATGTTGCGATAAAATCAAAGCGAAACTCAAAAAAAAAATGACCCAATTTGAACAAATGAATTGATTTTCCTGCCGAACAATTATACTAGATTTTCGTTCAGGCCAACGCGGGAATTTGTAATTGTCCAGTTGTCAAGGAGCCTCAAAAGTGCTCCAATTTCGAAGAGCAATTTCAAAAAGGTAAATAAAAATTTGAAAAAATAACTGGCAACTATTGAAAGATAACATTTTCTCGAAGAAAATATGAATATTTTAGCACTTATTGTTCAAAATTTGCCAATAACTCGGACAAAATACTTGGATGCTCACACAATTCATATTTCGATTAGTCCGCATCCGTCAGCATTTGCTTATATATTCGAATACTCGACTATTTCGACACATCCTGATAAATGGATATTCGCGGTATTTTATTTTTGTATCATTCAAAAATACATCGAATTTCAGGGAGCCTATACAGAACCAGAAGCGCAATTCAGCGTGCTGGATCCATGCCGCGATTACCATTTTAGGGTACTTGTTGTTTTGCGAAGTAGCGACCCGTCGCAATTATTCGCGATTATCCGTCCGCAGGCGATTCCCGTTCAATTGCCGCCTTTCGTTTTGAAACAAGAGCAGATCAAGGTGGAATTGCCAAGAATGGTCAATGCCACAGCCAACCATATAAAGATGTTTGTGAAATGGACAGTACCCTTGTAGGATAATGCACCGTTCAAAAATGAGAAATTTGTTTTATTTGAGTGGCTATTCTGATGGCGATATTTATGGATACGAGTCGCCGTCGCTGTACCCGATTCAATGCTCAACTCCAGAGGAAGAATTGCCTCAGCCTAGAATTGTAAGAAACATATTCTACATACAGTAGTTCATTCAATTATCAATTTGTTAGGAAATTGTGAAAGGCGGAGGTCGATTAGCAGTTCTCCTACCTTCTTCAGTTCTCAATTCAAGGTGTAGAATGTGGGTGGAAGTGAGAATGCTACCGAGATGTGTCCGTCTTGAACCATTCAATATCCAAAAGAACATCGAAATCGATTGCTCGAAGAATACTGATCTGGAAGTGTGCAGCAAAGATGCGAATCCGGTATGTCTTGAAAATGTGCGGATCGGCGGAGAACTTGGAAAAGCGAAAATAAGTTGGGAGAAGCCTCAAAAACCACCACTTTATTATCATGTGCGGTATGGACCAGCACAAACGAAGGTTGGTTTCTCGGGATGTTTGAGGGTTTTCAAATTCCTTATTAGGGAACCGCCCCGTTTGTTTCGTGGCAACTTGCTGCCAAACGAGAAGTTCGAGTTGACGGCTCGTTGAGCTCATTTTCTCTCGATATTCCGGAAGATGAAGATTTTGGAGTTCAAGTGTGCGCTATAATGTCGAAAAATCGAAAAAGACCCAAATTTGGGGTTGTCGAAGTCCTTCCATTTCAATGTGTCAGCTGCAAACCGGCAGGTTTATATTCAACAAGTTCACATAAAAGAAATACATATGTAGGAGAACAATCGGAAGCGATTGGCCGGTGTGGAGAATGCTCGAAGATTCTTGGTTCGACTGTTATCGAGAAGGATTGGAAGATCAAGACTCCGCCATTGAGGAATCAACCGAAAGAACAAGACATTGAACAAAACGTAATTGAAAATACATATTAATAATATTACAAATTCAAACAAAAATATTTTAGCCTACTGTCTATCGAATGGAAACCGACCTTTCGGTTGCACCCAAAAGGATCAGCGCCAAATCGGACACCAGACTTACTCCAGAGCTTCCGCTTGAAATTGAAAAAGCTGAAAAGATTAATCTAGACCAGAATTCAACAAAAACAACAACAACGACAATGAGTACGGAAACAGAAACTGCTCCACAAATTGCAACATCTTCTACTAATGAATCATCAACTGAGAATACTTTTTCCGAGAAATTATCCACTGACATCAATGAAGCGGCAGATGCACAAGACACTACCACGATGAAAGAGTCGATGAATATCAAGACAATCGTAGAAGAAGAAACTGATGAGCGTGAACAGGAAAATCAAGAAAAAGACGAAAAGGAGGAGGAGGAGCACGAAGTTGATAAGGAAGGAATTCTAGATTTAGAACGAAACGAGAAAGAAAGAATTCAAAAAGAGCTTGCTGAGAAAACAATTGATGAGTCTATTGAAAATATTGAGAAAGTGTTGGAAGGTACGACCAATTCGACTGACCAGTTCGAACAACTCGAAAAACGTCTAGAAGAAGCTGCTCAAAAGCTTCAGGAGACTGTCAGTTTATTGTTGAGAATATCCAAGAGAACTAATGGAAATTATACAGATTACAACTCTGGCCGCAAATTCGAGCGATGTTCGACATCATGAGCCTACGAAAAAATGTTTAACGAGCGAAGGAATCGTTTGTGAATTTGGATGTCTTGACAGAAAAACGTGACATTTTATGAAAATTAAAACTCTAAAATTCAGCTGGTTTCAGTTGTATTTGTCCACCTGTAACTCATGCTCGTCTTCGCAACAAAGTGTGCATTTCTCGTGACGCAATGCCTCACACAAATTGTCTACCGAAAAAGGAAATAAACGCGACATGGGACGCCGAAACTGGAAATGTGATGGTCCGAAGGAGTGATGCAATTTATCATATTGAAAACTCGGAATCTGTCGATAAACTTTTCGTTGAATTCGGTAAAGTGCGACTCGCTGAAGAATTGAATAATTTGAGCAGAATCGAATTCGCGGATGAGACGAGACAAAAAGTCGTCGTGATGATACAGGTTGAGAATTGATTGTTCCTTTTGATTTCAGTCATCTTTCCTTTCAGTCCATATTAAAATCATCAGTCTTTTCAACGGAACCATTTATATTCCATGTGAATCAAACAATCGATATGAATGCTATATATGGCATGAGATTATGCGTATTCAATTCTTCACAAATCCGTCATCCCCACACACACAATTGGGATGATGAGAGTCGATTTGAGAAAGATATCGCCGAGGTTTGTCAGGACTCATTCCGATTAAAATCATAAGATAAATGATTCAGGTTGTTCAATTAAGCCCCGTCTATTTTACGAATCAATTACTAGCAAATCAACCGGATAATTATTGGAATACTCTGGTTACCGTGGCCAAAGTTGCAATTTTAATATTATTGGTATTGATACGAAATGAAATTGACTTAGACGAACTCAAAATTTTTAATTTTCAGGCAATTGCAATGTTTGTATTATTGTATTTGAATTGCACCAAAATTAAGACTCTTTATGATCGAAAACGAACACATTATTTTCGGCCATTTTATATTGATCCAGCGGTATAATCGTTTCAAGTATTCCAATTTATTTTTCTCATTTAATTTTAGGTTCATATGCCAACCCGGCTAAAACGCGAACCTTCTCGAGGATATTATGACGTCAGATCGCGAGTTATCATGTAACTCACATAATTCACAAATTTTTTTGCTGCCAAATCAACTAAAAAAGGAATGAAAATAATAACAATAAAATAATCATGTTTTTATTTCAAATCTCTTGGCCAACGTGTATTTTCCTACTTTAATTTTTTAAAAATATATTTATTATTAATTGTTTATTAATTTATTAAAACCAACATGGTTCCTAATGCACATTATTTTTAAATATGTATGTATGTATTTGTTGAACAATGAAATTGTTGAATTCGCCGACCGAAATAAATGTCATTTTGAAGTTTTTTTGTGCATTAATACCTGTATAACTAGGAATGGCTCATATTTTAATTAATATGAGATTAGTCATTTTCTTTAGTAGAACACATCGAATATTATCGGCTGGAAAATAGTTGAGTTTTTGCGAAAAGTTGAAAATTGAGAATCATTAAGAAATTTTTCGAGTTTCTACAAATCTGCATGAATTTTTGAGACAACACAGTAAAGAAAATTTAACCGTTAAAAAATCATAAAAAGACAAATTCTAAAATATAGTGTCTCCATTTTGCCAAGTGGGACCACCAGGAATTGAGATGTGAACATGACCATTAGGACCATTTTGCAAAATAATCTTCTTAGTCAAAATTCAAATGCTTCTGCTGGCCCATAAATGCCAATTTCATCTTCTATTTTAGGATATTTTTATCGTACTTAAAAATCAGCTTTATTAATGTTGCGAAAGAAGTCTGAAAATCGAATACGACAAGTATAAGAGTATACACGAATTAATTGCAATCGTAATTGAAGAATGTTGTTGTCGTATGCGATTTATCAGAAATTCAATGGATATTTATCAAAATTCCAATACTTGCTCATATTCCTCAAATCCTTTCTTGTATGCTTTGCTTCTAATTGACCTACATCAAATATTGGAGAAACATACGAGAATTCCTTTTATGGCGAATCAATAACTAGACGACGTCACTTCACTCTCTAACCTTTCCGTGCTATTTTGTCATAGTTGAAGGCCCTTAGGGCTCATGGAGCATTCGATTCTCGCACACGCGCTCACTTCTCCTCCACCATCTCTTCTTTTCTCCTTTTTCTTCTTCTGCTGTTTTTGTCGTCGTTTTCATCATCATTTCCTACCACGTATGCTTTTACTATACTAAACAGACATATATATATATATATATATATATATATATATATATATATATATATATATATATATGTGTATATATATGTGTGTATGTATGTATTTGCATGCTTATGTTAGGGTATATGTATTAATACGCCAGAATTCCTAATCCCACCAGATTATCTTGTGTATTTTTTTTAGCGAAAGGGCGATTCATAAAAGAAAATAATAAAAGGAAAATTAAGAAGTTTTTCCTTAAATTTTCAACAATCAGTTTTTTCATTTCGAATTTGAGTAATTTTTTCATTGTTATCTGATTAGGCACCTAACTTCTGAAACAAAAAAGAACAAATTGTTTTCCAATGACATCACTTATGAGATTTTCGTATCAAATTGGTTGTCTATGGTAACTTTTGCAATGATGTCAAGTTCAATATTTTTTATTTTTCGGAATTTCCCAGTCATTAATAATTTTTTATTATTCACTCTTCGCGATAACCAAAATTGTTGTTATTGCTTGAAAAATCACTACAATTTTCTCTCGTTGTCATAGATACCGGAAACGGGCCAATTTGAACGCGAAAACATATTCAGATCCGTCACATGACATGACCGGATTTCGTCTGGGCAACAAAAAGGAGAAGCTGTCGCCTTCGACAGCGAAGCCTTCCGCGCTGGTTGATGAGGTACCATCATT
Source organism: Caenorhabditis bovis (assembly GCA_902829315.1). Lineage (NCBI taxonomy): Eukaryota > Metazoa > Nematoda > Chromadorea > Rhabditida > Rhabditidae > Caenorhabditis > Caenorhabditis bovis. The sequence continues at coordinate 5,070,538 of CADEPM010000001.1, read as the reverse complement.
CATATTCGTTTCATCAACTATTCAAAATAAAAAATGGCTATTTTAAAATATCGATTCTCGCTTCATTATAAATATATTCGCATTAATCATAGCGTCCGTACGCATTCGTCTTTTTTCGAAAAAACTGAATCTACACTTTCGTACGAATACTTACAGGTCTTATCTTATAAAATTAACATTGCTAATATTTTAGAAAATTTATAATACAAACTTAGAGCTTTTTTTTCTAAAATTTTTCTTAAAAATATTTTCTTAATCATTCTAGAACATTCAGAGTTTATTCGGTTAAAAACTCAAAAAAAAACCGAGTTGATGAGTAAGAAGATTGTTTTGATGAAATTAGTCGACACACGCATCATTTTCGAATCGAAATTCAATTACAAGGCTTCGTTTTTCTTTTCAAGTGCTTCTTTTGTCTAAATCATATCAGTATAGGGTGTATATTCATACAGAAAAATATACATAATGGTTAGTTTCGAAGAGAATTCCCAAAAATTATGGAAATGTTTGAAGGTGAGTGCACCGCGCAACTTCGGCATCCGCAATTATCTTCACCAGTTCTATGTGACCCCAACTGGAGAGGAACTTGAATCCGGAGCCTGGTAGAGCAAAACATGTATTCGATGGAGATTCATCGAATGCTTTTCAGGTATCTTCTTCCACCCCCACCGGCTCAACGACGCGGACTGCTTGTTTGTCGTGTTTGCACACTCATCGGTCTTTTCCTTCTGATCGCAGGTTCGTTTCTAGGGAAGCAAGTTTCTTTCGGTCGATCAACTAATCTGATTCAGAGGAAAATTATGTGAAATTGAAAACACAACACACATTTTATAGGGGCAGTTGCCATCACCGTCGGCTACACTTGGAAATACAACCGTCATATCGAGCAGTCGATTGAGCGTTTTGTCCTGTTCCAGGTCAGTCTTAGCTAGATTCATTTGAAAACAACATAATTTTCTGTTTAAGGATGAAAACGGCGGTCTTTACTTGCCAAGCGACAAGCTTCAACTCATTCTTCAAGATCCAATGAGATACTGGAAGACGACAGGTCGCATCGATTTAATCCGTCTTATTCCATCAACAATTTGTTTTAAGGCTTCTGTCTTTTTGCTTCTGGATCTGTTCTTCTCGCAGTATCGCTGATCATTCCAACTTTGGCAGCATGCGTCGGAACTCGTCGTTTCGCTGCATTTGCTTCCAACGACAACTCGCCGAATGAGCCACCGGTTCGCGTTTTTCCGCAAACGATTGCGGCCCAAGCGGCTACCGTAAGCAGGTTCGTCGAGCCTCCATTAACATCGAATGCGGTTTTCGAACATTTCCATTATTCACTTTCTCGTCAATTCAAATATTAATGAGGCTTTCCGAAACAGAATCATTGAAATTATGACTCAGAATCTCATTATTCCATTCCTGCAAAAAAAATTCAAAATCTCGAAGACCGCTACTTACCAATTAAAATGATCTTGTTTTTGTTTTTCGTTTCGAGAACATTGCTTACTTAAAGTGCATAGATAAAACCCCCACAAGTCATCAAGAATTAACCGTATTTTTTCGTGACATCACTTTTAAAACACCCGTTTTAATAATCTTTCTCGCAAGTCGTAATATAAAATATTATGAGACTCAAATAACCTATGAAATATTCTGTAGCGCGTTTCCCAAAGAAAAATCGTAATTATTCTATGTCGCCAGACGCGTGGCGGATCGCGTGCGCTTACACTTATTTTTTCGAAATTCTTTATAAAAATATGAACCGCGACGCATCCGAACTACAAGATCTCAGAAAAAATTCCATTGGCCGAGTTTTTTGGGAAACGCCTTAAAAAACTATTATTTAAAAATTTTTTAAACACTAGCAGAAGTCAAATCATAAGAAACGAATGGCGAACTAATATAATGATTAATATCGTTGCGGGACCAAAAGAGGATTTAAAAAATACGAGAACCCTGCGCCGATTTACAGTGAATTTGATTCGTACATAGGATACCCGTAGTACGGCACCCATATTCTAAATGTTAATTTTCGCCCCAACAAAATACGATGGTTCACAATTATTCAAGGCTCTCGTTTTTAATGTAAAATAGTTACGGTAGACACTCAATTAACCTCAAAATATTTGATTTGTATGAGTTTTATCCAAAAATTTCTGGGACAGCTTTTCGATTCGGTATTACATTGAAATTTTCAGCGGACCAGTACCAGTGATGGAAGAGATCAGCAAAGTGCAACCATCGGAGCGCAAATCGCCAACTGTGACACCGGACCTTCTCGACCAAGAAGTCCACTAAACGCACACACACAATCATTATCATTCCCCAATATGTTAAACAATACCCTGACAAAGAGAGCACGAGAATTGAGAGACACAGAGCTATCATTCTGTTTTTGACAAAAATTTACCATCAAATAGAAATAATACAAATAAATCAGTAAATGTTGCAAACAAACAGAACAATATGTGTTAAATAAAATACCAAAAAAATTGAAATAATAAAAACAGAAGAGTAGCATATTTTTATGTGGTTATTATATCGTTTCTTTAGTAGATCAATTATGTAGGGGTAAAACATTCACATTACAAGAAAAAGGAACATATAGTAAATAATGGTGATGAAAAAATAATCACCGAATAAATTACTGCAATTCAAATAGAAGATGTTAATTGGGGAAAAAGAAACAAAAGAAACAGTAAAAAGTAAAACGAAATTGGGGAGGATATACACATATGTTTAGGACACAAGAGGGAAGATATTTCCATTAAAAAAATCAAGACCCATTCATCAAAATAAGAGAAACAACGAAAGCCGATGGTATTGATTCAATTCGATTGATGATTGGTGTCATTAGCGCATAAATAGTGGAGTGAATGACGCAAGAAGTGATTCAAGATACGGATTTCGAGAGAATGGACAACGACTCAAGTGGCGACGGATATGACCCCGTACAGCTCGCCGACGTTCAAATCTGAAAAAAAAACGTCTTATTTTATTGCAATCAAAAATTTATACATTCAGATTAGGGAGGTAGATTTTTATTAGTTTTCGAAAACCTTAGCAATAAAAATCAAAATTTGTTACCTACGAGAGAATTTCATAAATTTGAAACTTCAAATATTTCTTTTTTCATATAAGAGATGAAATGCTCACATTTCCTAAGATAGCCACAATAATAAATCATGTCAAAGCGAATTTATTGGAACCGAAAAAAGACAAATTTCACTTTACGTGAAACGAAAACGTCCAACATCCAAAAATTTAATTATGCATCAAATAAGGGAAAAGCCAAGACGAATTTAATGCATTTCTCAATTTGGACGGCAAAACGAAATTCTCGCTTTATCGGAATTTATTAGATGAATTTAAACCTGGGAATTTATTCAAGGCAATTTAGAGTCAACAATTAACTAAATCACTATAAACCTAACCATAAAGTGCATGCTCGGAATATACAACACCAATAATAAGAATAATAAGAACTCCCATAAACATTAAGATCTACTTCTTTTTTTTGCTTGAAAAAAAAGAAGAGAAAAAAGAATGCGGTAGATCATAGCAATAAAAGTAAATAATTTTTAGAAGTGAAATGCAGATCTAGCGCATGTACTGAGCATGATTGATAGTGTCGAATGTAGAGGTGTGGGAATATTCGCTTACTTTAGCCTTGGGCCGCAAATATATCTCACGCCATGCTGTTTGACATCCAAATAACGTGAATCCGGTCGCCGACGTCTCACTGTCGATTCCGTCTTCAGTGGTGCAAAGCCCGACGGTGAGCCCGCCATCGCGGGCTGATGAACGTACGGACTTCCACGTGCGCATGCTCGATTCACAGCGAGTAACGTGTTGCCAACGATTTCAAGACTTTTGATCGTTTCAGGCGAGGGCTGGAATAACTGTGCCAATTCACCAAAACGCCACAATGTTGGGGAAGTGATGTGAGTTGATGAGGTGGTGAATGGGTTGAATCGGAAGACATTTAACAGAATAATAATGACAAGAAACAATTGGACAACGAATTAGAGCAAGCAATGCATCTAAGCACGACAGACAATTGTTGATTATTCGAATTAATTATTAATCCTTGGCTTTTCGTTGTAAATTTCAAAAATGAAATGAGGACAATGAAATCGACATGTCACACGTTATTATCATTGTTGGTTCACTTATTACTACTAAGACTTACTCGATTATTTTCCATTTTATTTTCAATTATTTTCTTATTTAATATTATTGTAGCCGAAGGCAATTCTGGGTTTCGATCACTGCAAATAACGTGATGAGCACACGGGAAAGGGCTCCAGTTCTACACAAATTACACCAAAATGAATGAAATGCAAAATAGGAAGCAACGCAGAACTACAACCCTCGGTGCAACAACGCATTGCAGAATTAATATCAAGGCGGAAAACGCCATAAATTAATTGATTGAATTAATTTAGAAAACCGGAAACTCAAAAGAAAAACTCTTCTAGTGCAAACATATCGGTCAGTAGTAATTCTCAACGGTACCATTCGAGTCAACCAATAGGCTTACACTGAAGACTCGAAAGAAAACGGTTAGACTTCTTACCTTCTGCAGTTTTGGCATTGGCTCGCCAACGACTGGAGTGTTACTTGAGGGTCGTTTTCCAGCTGCCGCGGCCGCACTCATCGCCTGTCATCAAAAAGGTAAATTTCAATAAATTCAAAAGAATCACGTACGTGTTGCAGATGAATAATTCCTTTGTGGAATTCGGTCTCGTTGAGTTTGAAAGATTTTTGACCAGCAAGACTGCGCGCCGTTTGCCAGATTGTATTGCGATCGGCAATAACAACTTAAAAATAGCACAATCATTTTTTGAGAAAACTTCAAAAAACTAATTCAAATTTTACAATACTCAGGTTAACAGAAATTCGTTGAGATTACTAAAAATTCTTATAATCGGCGTTCGGCGACTGCGTTTAAGAGCACAGCCATTTCGAAATTGTCTCGAAACGCGCGAATTCTTAAAAAAAATAGAAGAGTTTGCGCAATTAACATTAATTGGTGAAATTTTTTTCAATTGTGTACCAATTTAAAAAATGTTTACGTGTTAACGATTTTCAACGAAAATCTCTGATAGAAACTTCACATATTATTCATTAATTTTCTTCATCGATAAAAACATAAACAACAAAATATTTGTAAAATAACAAAATATGTGTAATTTGCGTGAGTGTGTATGAATCTTTTACTGTTTTTGAAGTTTTCTTAATTTATCCTCAACGTTTTGGGCCGAACTAAATCTTTCTAAAAGAAACGGTGACACGAACAGCTTACATTGTATGCCTGAACGCTGGACGCCGACTATAAGTTATACGAAAAAGATTCATGGACCAATGTACTTACCGGTCTTAAGAATAGCCTCATGATCAATGTTCGAGAATGGTTTTCTAGCCAAACGTCGCGGATTCAACGCACTCTTCGGTTGAATGCGTCTCAACACGCGTCGACAAATCGTCGTGTAGTACACAATATTCGGCTTTGAAGCTGGCTTTGCAACCACTGGAACAGTGATTCCTAGATTCTGCTGCAACTGAATGAGCTGAGCCTGAGTGATCTGCCCTTTAGCGGCAGCTGCTTTCGCCGCCTGATACAACGCCTGATTGTTGAATGTTGTTGGTCGCTGCGCATTTCCTAGATTTGGTTTAAGCGGATTCACAGCAACGTTCTGATTTATTGGCTTCGGCGTCGACGTTTGGCGGTCATTTCCGTTCATGACAGGTGCAACTGGTACTGGTGGACGGTTCTTGTCAAATCTCTCTGCAAACAATCAAATTCAAATCAATACTTTAATTATTTTTTATTTATACCGAGCTCATGCTTCCTATTCAATCCAGCATTCTTCTTCCACTTAAACCAGCATGTCTGGCATAATCTGAGATGTGATTTTCCACCCCATGAGTACCAGTTTTGCGACTCGTCAGTTTTACAGTTCTCGCACGGAATGGTGCTCTTCGAAACATTTTGGGTAACATTAAATGTACCAATGACACTTGGCGTTGTTTTGTTGTAGCTTGGAATGTAAACTTGTTTGAGTTTCGACTCAGATTCCGCCTGTTTCGCTTTTTTTCTCTCGGTGTAGCGATTAGATGCTTTATATTGATAATAATACTCAATGATATCTCTCATCGATTTCCACGGAAGCTGAAAATAAACAATCGGTAACTATTTAATTTAAAAAATCGTGTATACATAATCCGCTCTGATATCGTTGAAATCTTTTCCACATTTTTCGAGTGCTTCTTCAAACAAATTCGCTTCAGGCGTCGACCATTCTTCCATCTGATCACGACAGAGAAGTGGTCCTCCAAGAGTTTGTGTCTGGTTCCCCAATGTCTTATCCACCTCCAACGGATAGTGAGCCTTATTGGCTGTTGGGACTAGAAAAGTAACTGCTTTCCCAACATCATAGTTAGCATGATGCAGAAGTGACATAGCATGAAACACTGTGACATCTCGAGAAGCACAAGCTGCGGCCATGTGAAGAGTTGGGATCTTTGTCGAAGACGATGAATCTATGGCACGAGCAAATGTGCCAACGGCTCTGTAAACAACGAATCTAGTTGAAAGATAAAAAATAAGTGGATTAACCTGGCGATAATCAAAAATTGATCAATATCTCGTTCAGTTAGATCGTGGTATGGATGATATACTTGCACATCTCTCACGACGTCCTCTGTCACTTCAGATTTGGAAACCGACGTCGACGTTTTAGGTTCATCAGGTTGTTCGTCGATTTGAAGAGCACTATATTGTATCATTTTAATTGAAGTGTCTCAGGGAAAAAGAAGTTTATAGTGCACAATTTGCATTTTTAATAATTGAACAGCGCACTCGGGAAAGTCTGCGCAAACTCGGTTGAGACCATCAAAGTCTGCACACACCTTCAGTAAAGTTTGCGCAGCTTCTAATAAAATAAGAGTCGGCTGGAAGTCTGTGCCATTTCGGCACGACTTTCACGAGGTATACATGCCAAAAAATACAGTCCATGGCATTAATTCGACAAGGTGTTCATATTCATTGAATATAAACACCTTTTAGAAAGATTTGGTTCAATTGAAGCTAAAGACCACTCTCGCAAGCATTTAATTTTTTTAAAATAAGGGCGTAAATTACAGTTTATATTAATTAAATTTAACATGTTTTGAACAACATACCCATTCTGATTATCATCGTCGTCATCGTCGTCGTCATTTTCCATTTTCTCAACCCCGTTTTCCCCTTTATCCAAGTTTTCATCATAATCATCGACACGAGCTTGGAATCGATCACCGACACGAATTGCGCCTTTGTCAGCAAGAAGAGTCAAGTTGACTGGATCCCATACAAGCGAATAGAAAAATGTTTCCTGTATGAAAATTAGATAATTATTTAATTGGTAATTATTGTAATCACCTCAGCATTAAGGTAATTATCACATTCCTCAACTTCACCAAGAAGTGTGACTCGACACTTTCCACGAATCTGGTGCGCCGGCATGATTTCCGATTGTCTAGTGAGGAACACCTCGTGTTGTCTCAATTTGAGACGATCTTCAGGGGATAGTTTCTCGGATCCCAATGGAAGACCACCGTCTCCCCAGTCGATAACCATTGTGGATTCATCCTCGACCTTCTTCTTCTTCAATTCAATTTCTTCGGAATCTTTTTTAATAGTTAGTGTGTTATTTTCTTGAGTCTTTTCATTTTCCTCGTTCCCCTTTTTGTCATCAATGTCATTTACAGTGGGAACTTCGACATCTTCTTTTTTAATCTCAGAATCTTCCGCTGATTCGGCTTTTACTTCTCCGCCATTAGCCACCACGAATCCACGAGAGTTGAAGTTTTCTGGTTTTTTCTTATCGACCTCATAATCTGAAATTGCAAAATTCGTATTAATTCAATAAGTTTATCTTTTACAATTATCAAATCTTCTTTGAGCTTGATCGGCGATTTTCAGAAGATGCGATGGAATATCTCGACGACGAGCATACCAAACTGCACGAGCTTCAACACCGCTTGAAGTCTAAATTATGTGTTTAAATAGTGATAATAGTTTCCGATAAATTACTCGATTTAGCTCATCGATTCTTCGAATCTGGTACGGTGCATCTGGAGCAGATGGATCATCGAAGTACACAAAATCTAAAACCATCCAATTGAGAAATAATAGACGAAAACGACGTTTTCCATTTTATAAATGTATTTATTTTGTGCAATGGTGTTTTTTATCATTAATTTCGAAAATGTTTCTAATTAGAACCAGATGTTGTGACAACCAATTCTGGTATCCGTTTGTTTAGAAACAAATCAAGAGCTACTTTCATAACTTTGAATAAAACCTATTTATTTCTCTCTTCTTCTCTTTTCCAACGCAATAAAAGAGTACTACCTCAGCGAATCGCGATGTAGAAACGGCGGAGAAAGAAAAATTACCCTCGTCGGTAATCACCCAACAAGAAATCACATTGCCCAAAAATTACAATTTCTCGCTGTATTCCACGAGAAATTATAACTTTGAGGTAACTCCATTGTCACAAAACAAAAATAGAAAAAAGAAGGAAATCTATTTCAAAAAAATATGAAAATTCGACTGATAATTTTGAATTTTATATGGTCCGTGTTAACACCCGACGCACAAATACAGAGTATGCATCTTAAATTACGGTATAAACTGCATTTGTGCGTCGAATGCAACCTATCAAAATTCACCAGTTTTTTGCCAATGTAATCGCCCAAAAAATGATCCTCAGACCATGCTAATTACCTTTGAATGAGGATTTCATTTTAATATCGAATTCCTACATTTTTCAGAGAGAAATATTTTGAATATTAAAAAAACATGACGAAATTAAAAAAAAATTAATTATAATTACCTCCAACACGATATGTGTTGGCTGGTGATCCGGACATTCCAACTCCTGTTGCGGAAATTTTCGTTCGTTACCCGTTGAAACCGCTGCAATTTTAAGTTTCCAGTATGTTCTTCGACAACTTATGCAAAAAAAGAAGAAACAACGGGCAGCACAAACCAGACGCGAAAAATCGATGCGACAATGAGGGCGCAATAATTGCACAGATTCATCGCCTAACGTTGATTACTTAGAAATGGAGTAAAAAATTAAACTATTACTTTTTAAGTAAATAAATCAATTTTAAATTGAATCAACAAATTAGAAGCGCCAAATAATTTTGAGAAGATTTCAAGGGCAATAATAAAACGAAGGTGTGCACCTAAACAAGCTGCTAAGTTGGTTGGGAGTCCACCAAAAGGGAACGCCGGGTATGAGACGAAATAGTGTGCGATTAGAGAAAGTAGAAGGACGCGGCAGTGCCCACCCTCACCGCATCTTGTCGGCAGAGCACACTTGCATTCAGCAATCAAAATCGACATTTACCAAGAATCTAATAACAACAACATTCAATTGCAAAAATTGAAGCTTAAACTCATTTTTTCAACTGTGAAAAATAAACGAGGAAGCTATTACTACAAAAATGAAAAGAGAACGCACACAAATGCGAAAAATAATTTCCGTTCAATTCCTACGAAAATTAAACAATACATAAAGTATAAGAACAAGTTTGATTCGCAGGTTATCGGTAGTACAATACACGAATTTTTAGTTTAAAAACTGAATTCCGAAATAATAGTCGGATTAGTAAATATGCTGTCACGTTAATTTTGTTCTGAAAAGCGTTATTACATATTTAGTGATCTCAAATATGAGATAGTTTAGTTTCCTCGGAAATCATTACAGTCGGATGGGTAAAACTACAAAAATTATGTAGCATAAATGAGATGAACCACAATACGGCTATCGACGTAGCTAAATGATCTTGCCATTTTTGCGATGGTAATAATTGCCGTAAATATTCGTTTAGTTGAATTTTTAATTTACTCTTCAATAATTTACTCTTGAATGAATTAATTTGAATTTAATTGATTTATTTGTATGATGAATTGCAGATGCACCCATAATTGGCATAAACGAATTTCAGGATTTAGGACGATCCAGTAAAAGAGAATTCTCGGAAATCCGTGCGGGAGAATCGGCGTATTAATTTTTCACCATTAAACGCCAGAAAAAACTCCGCTGTGCTCACAAAAAAGTTTCTTCCGCACAGATTGCCGAGCTATTCTTGAGAAATGAATAATAACTTTATTTTCCAATTAAACCAAAGAAAGAATGTATTTTAGTAGTTGAATATATTTTCGATGAAAATAAATAAAAAATCAGTTCTGAAAATAACTTTCAAAAAAGGAAGAAAAACTAATTTTTTCCATGAAAATATCGTATTACACCACAACAAGACTCAAGAAATCGCGTCGTACAAACGGAGGTGAAGAGTTTTTTTCTGTGAAATACGAGAAAGGTTTTTTGTGTGAGAAAGCGTGTGATTTTGAGACACCGAGACATTTCTTTTCACCGCCGTTTCTACAACAGAATTTCCTGTGCAATAAATTCACCATCCGTGGTGTTAGGCGCGGTGGTTGCGGAATTACGCAATAATTTTCTTTATATATTGCTCTCTCGTCGAAACGAAATCTAGAAGCCGCACCTTTACAAAAAGAAAAAAAAAACATTTTATTTGTAAGTATTAATTCGAATTCCTAAAGAATATTAAGAACGTGGAAGTGAAGACGCCTAAAGTGAAACTGCAAATGATTCTGAAGTAATATAAACCAAACGACGAGAAGGAAAACTCAAGGTATTTAACTACTTTAATGCATATTTTACAGAAAATTGACCATCGTCACTATTTTTTTTTTCTAATTTAAAGCACAAAAATGCGGCTTAAAACAATATACGTAGTTTTTAGAAAATCTCGAAATCATTAAAATTGGCATGTTGTCGATTTCTCGCAAAATGAAAAAGACGTGGCTAAAATTTGAATTGCTCAAACTAAATTTATCAAGTCCGGCGATAAAATATAGTACGGTAGGTTTCTCGAGCAATTCAACATTTTCAAATTTGCGCGAAAACGACAATAAGATATGTTGGAAAAAAAAGAACTAAATCTACGGATTATTAAGAAAAGAGATAAAAGAACGAGGTATGCGGATAATTAATCGTCGCGGTATTTATCAGCTCCTTGGAATTCAGTTTTTGATGCACAATGACCATATCTGGCCAGTGAGTACATCGAGTATTGGCTGTCGCCGGTGATTTCTTTTTCAATCTTAAGGAACGCCGGCATCGATCCTTCAGGAAGCGGTGTTCCAACTGGAACCGTCGTATACGTTTCCAAGAACATCAACTTGCGATTCGCCTGTGGCGGAAGTGGATCCTTGTACATATCAAGGTTGAAGTACTGGAATATTAATAAAATCGCTCAATAATTGCTTAAAATTCGTTAAAAACCTGATTTCCGTACATAAAGCAACGACGATCTTTGAAGATTTTCGAGCGACTTTTGTCCTTCAAAGCCAAATACGAATGAAAATCGCGTTCGGTTATTTGCATTCTTAAATATAAAGAATTTGAGACTTGAATACTTGCCGATTTCTCAAACCTCGTCTCAACAGAATCACCACTTTCCGCAAAATATTCGCGATTCGTAAGGGTATACGTCGATCTCTTATTCTGAGTTCGTCGTCTAAGTCGCACCTGATACTTCGGATCATCCGAAAGCAGATAATAGTGCTCCAATTCGAATTCCTCATATTTTCCGAAGTTTTCAAAGTCGCAATGGGAAACCAGCCATTTTCGTTTCCTATATTACTAGAATTTTACTCAATTACAGAATTTCATCAAGTACTTTGAATTTTTGTCAAGACGATCTCCAGAGCGAACTCCAGTTCGATCACAAACGACTTGGATAAGTTTATTAACCTTGTCATCAAACGACCCAGTGAATCTGTTGTCAATAATATCCAAATATGGATGTCCGATCCAAACGGATCGTGTTTTTTTGTCCAATTCAATCGCCGCACTAATTCCTTCACTCCGAACTGCATTGTTCGCTAAAGTGTAATACTTTTCGGCGCCATCAGCAGCCGTCACTAAATGAGCAATTTGATCATATCGGCTGCACCGCAAATCGAATTCGTCATAGTTCAACTCGGCGAGCATTCGTTTCCAATCTTCCGGTGACGAATAAGCCGATGGATCCATGCAACCTCGATCGCAGATTACTAAAACGTTTCGATCTTTGATTGCATGTGCTTGATTGAAAAAGGTCTAAAAATCGGTGAGTAAATAAAAGATTTCACTCAATTCCTCTTTACATCTTCAATCTGCCGCATTGTTGCAAGTAAATCGCGTTGGAAAATGTACGATTGATCGCTGTCAAGTTCAGAGAATTTCACACGTCCACCAAGAAGAATTGTCGCCGTTTCAGGAACAGTAAACACTTTCCATCCAAGACTTTCGAAGAATGTCGCCAATCGAACCTGGAAGTAAAAAATACCTTCGATTATTAGAATATAGCGAAACTGAATGCGCGATCCTTGCTAATTTGTGATGTCACCCAAAGTAAGTTATTCGAAATATGATTTATTTCATTACTTCCACCAAGATCAATTATTTTATTTTCAAATATTTTCGTTCTCATATCCATTTTCTAACAAGTCAAATAAGCCATTTAAATACACACCTGAGCCGTAGTTTTGCCTCCACATGGACCACCGGTCAACACAATCTTGTAAACCTGCAAAAATCGCATATTCATCAAGTCATCATTGTCTTTCGATTGAATTCTTTTGCCGCCCATCATGTGAAACAACCTTGATTTATCGGAGTCACATGGTTCATTCATATCGTTTTTTTTTTCAAAATCAAACGAATTACAAAGCTTATCTTTTCCGAAATCACTTAATCAATCATTCAACAACAACTTATTGATGATAAATTGGGGCAACATTTAAACGGAACATGCTGACACCGAATTTATCATCCAACAAGTATTTATTTATATTTAGATCAGTTTAAAAACTAATGAGTTGGTCATAAATTAGTAAAAAAAAAAGTTTGAACATAATAGTTTAATAAAGAATTTCTAAAAGTTATTAAACATCAATACTTAACAAATGTCAATGACTGAAACAACCAATATATTTTCGCGGAAATTTTTTCTCATTTTATTTTCGAAAACAGATTCTTTTCTCCGGAAATATTTTCTTTTAAAAATATCACGTCTCAATAGGATTACGAACCAACAGGTGTTGTTTCACAGCAAAACTGGACACCTCTGAGTTCCGAAACATTTGACATTTTGAACGTTGAGTTCTTAAGAACGTGGCTTGAAAAAAGGAGTTTTTCCAATTTTTTTTTAATCTCGTTGCAGTTTTTAAACATGGGGGTCTGTTATCATTGAAGACACGCGAAGTATCGGCTACAATACTGGTTCGGAAAATAACACGTTCCTGTCTATGAAAATCTTTTGTATCAAAATTTCAAATGTGACGTCTTATTTCAATTTTAGAAGGAGATACCTTTCGACTTCCGGCAACAGCGCGACATGTTTCTCCGGAAATACTTCGCCGCGCTACGGGCCGTCGAAGGCGCTGACCGTTCAGCACAGGAATGCGGCGATGCACAGATCTCGCCGTCATGAAGTACGGTAACGATTTTGCTCGTGGCATCTGTGCAACAACCTGCGGTTCGGCGGTCCGAGCGGGAGGCATCCTATACGAGATGTAAATAACAAGGAAGAATTCAAAAGAAGGATATGCGCGATATGAAAATCCACAAACGACTTCAGGCTTCTATAATACATCGAGGAAAAGAAAAATTCTTGTAGAAATCGACACCAGTGAAAACATTCCGATGAGAAGATATTGGGCTTTAACACGAAAAAAATGATAGAACAGTTGGTGAGCAAAAAATCACGTCGGCGACCGAGGAAAATATTCTGACGGCAGAGATGACGAGAAAACGGAGAACCGTTGATGATTCAATCGGAAGGTAGAACATAATGTGGCACCCACGGGAGCACCAACTGATGAAGAAAACGACACGCACAAACTAGATATAAGAGATAGATATTATGAATCACTTTAATCCACACACGAACAAAGGAATCATCACATTCGGCTCGATGACATACGCAAATGAATATGAAAAACTTTAGACGATTCTCAAAAACAAGGCATGTTTTCATTTCGGGTGCACTTTTTATTTTTGGCAATCGTTTGGAAGATGCGAAAACAGAAGGTTGGAATTCCTGAAGAAAGAAATGAGGATGGTTGAAAGTTTCGATGGGCAATGGACAAATAGCGGACAAACTATTGTGCTACTAACGGCATATTGTATAGACCTATCCATATTGGAAGAGATTACTTTAAAATTTAACAAACAGTTTCAATAACCTCAATTCTTGAAAAAAATCTGTTTCCTAGAACAAGTTGCAATTTTTAAGAAGTGCTTCTGACATTATAAGAGAAAACACACACTTCCTCGACCGATGTTCGCTCTTTTCCGAATCATCAAATCATTTCCTCACAACTTAAACAGACGTATCGCAAAACCACGTGCCTTAACAATTGACGCCGCCCCAACGACAAAAATCAACTTATGTGTTGAACTACCGTATCCCGCTGAGAAATTGATGTGATCAGAAAAAGATGGAAAAGAAGAATACGAAAAAAATGTATGGCCGACCTTGCTGGGAATTTTCTGCCAATTATCACCACTTCGTCAAATCTTTTAGTGTCAAGAAACAGAGAACTGTTTTTATTGTGTAATTTCGACGATGCGCAGAGACTATACTGCCCTTTTAGGAGTTTAGTCCAGTTAGTCCGCGTGAGAAACGCGCCACGTAAATCTATCTCGTATACAGAAGTCGCCGGACACTGACTATATATAAATTAGAGAAACGAGAGTGCTCGTTTTAAATAAGAAATAATAGTTCCACGCGCCCTTCATTTTTTCAAATTTTGTTTTTTAGATCACAAAGGCATCTCCACAATGGAAAATATTGAATGTTCAAATGCCGCCCAGGTTTGCTTGTTATATGTACAAAACATTGATTGTGAACTCAATCTACACACAAGATATGAATGAAATAACCTTTTATTACTTTCGCAAAAAAACTATTTATTACCATTGCAAAAAAACGAGCACCTTAACTAATTGTGGGCCGTCGTATTTTTTCTGGGCGGTAATAATTTTGAATTTAAACAGTGGGATAATGCGTACCGTAGAAATGACAATCTGCGAATCACGCTTACCGAAAATAGGCATACTGTTCCCGTTTTTTTACGAATGTAATTATTCATTTCTTTAAATCGAAATCTCCCAGGCCTCTCCTAGACTATTAAATCTCACCTTTTTATCGTTAGTGGGACTACACAATTCATTTGAGTTGCAATGAAATGCTCGATCGTGCAGGTCCTAAAATGTACAAAAATTTTTATAATTGGCTCAGCCATCAAAATCTTCAACCCTCGTCATATCACCTCGCTCGTCACCCATTCGTCCGCGGCGCAAGCAGTTCGGAAAGCTGCGACCTACAATTTGCAAGCGTATTTTTCTGCTGTAGTATTGAAAATAGTGTAAAGGATAAGAAAAGAGGAAATTATGAGTTATAGAATTGAAAACGGATAGAAATATTTAAGTCTCATAACTTTTTAAACAGCTTTTCTACGCAGTTTGGTTTCCGGTTATCTAGTGTTTTTAGCTGATTTCATATTCGAATTATATAATTTCAGTATTTGTTTAAATAATAGTCTTTTCGAAAAATTCAAAAACTGAACTACCTATTATATAACGCACTGCAATGCTGGCAGCGCAAAGTGTAGTTAGAGTGAACATCCCAAACGGGGCATTGGAGCACAAAAAAACCAAGCAATGTGCGTGTAGAAATGATATAAATGGTCTTTTATTATTAGACAAAGAACGTGACAGCTGCAGGTCAACGCGCGCGCGGTTTTATGAGCATCGAATGACACTTGTGCTTTATTCTTGAATCAGATTGCGACAGCTCTCATTCAAAAAGTTAGACGAAACACAGCAATATGAAGTTATTCTTTTGAATAAGGCAAATCGAACCCCTTTAACCCTCTGTCGGTTACCTTTTGATATATGTTGATTCTCATTCTCGACGTCATCAAAAGACTGATAACTCACAACTGAACGAGAGTCACTTGTTTGAACGCGATGAACATTTTGACTGAAATTCTTACCTTGACTCAGACGAAAGCGATCCAAGAATCGAGACAAAACTCCAGGCATGCTGAATTGGTTGGCACGATGGAATGAACGGGATGAAAATCGATATTGATATGTGGCGAGAAGCAAATGTTTTTAAAACGGGAGACGAGCGCAGATGTAGACGCCGCCTACATCTTGGACGAAACAGTATGAAGCTTTCAATCAAATTTTCTAGAGAGCCCAGAAGTGACGGCGGGTTTCCTTTATAACGTCTTTGTTCCCACGAACGTCGTTGAAATCGTAAAACGCGGAAATATTCAGATGGGCAACGTCGGTGAAATATAGAACTGTTACTCCTAGAATAGTCAAAAGCGATTGATTTAGGGTAGCTCGTAGCGTAGATTCAACTTTTTATAATTTCAATCCGTAACAGAAAATCAATCAAAGAAGGTTACTTGAATGTCTACCTCGACTCTATTACTATATTTTAGACTTTCTCAATAAAATTTTAAGAAATATTATGAGAAAATTTATAGTATTCTTACTATGAGTAAATTTTAGGAGATACTCTGTCTTGAAAGAAATCTAATTGATTAACAGATTACTGAGCTAAAAGATTGTGCAAGGTGACCGCAGGACTCTTGTCGAAAACTAGGATGTATTTAGTTTCCCTGACCGATATAAGCAGAAATTAAATTCGAAGTAATTCTCTGACGAAGCAACTATTATATTCCGACTACTATGAGGAAGTAATTTTCATAAATTTCTATACAACCTCGACGATTGCTGATTCATCAGCAATTCTGTTTCGATGTTCAAACTTGACCTTTACGCGGTATTAATAGATGCGGAGACCGGCTGCACACCACCTGCACAATTGATATAAACGTTTATTAAAAACGAAAAAAAAACTGTGAAATGAAACCGCAGATCAATTTTGACGAAAGTAAATACTCTACAGCAAACAACGTTAATCGAAGAAATAAGATAGACCAAAAAAATTGGAGACTGCCGACAAAAACGGCAGCGCTTATTTGCGGAAAATGGATGAACAACATTAATCCTGAACGCGAGATCTCCTAGCAACTGAATTTTCAGGCAGCCTTATACGAAAAAATGTAGTGAAAATAGAAAATTTGTTTGCGTTGAGATATCGCATCTTTTGAGACCTCAGTGTTATCAGAAATAAAACGTCGCAAACGCATTAATTATTCAAACGAGTGTCTCGCGCCTTTGAAGGTTTTTGTTTTCAAGGTAAAAATGGCAACACCAAAAGATGAAAAACCTTTCGAAATTTTCATCTAGATTTAAAATTGATATTTCAGGAAAAATAAACTAACCATAAACTAATTGAGTGTGTTCATTTTAAATACATTCCAGTAACGTACTTAAAATATTTGTCTAAACTTAAAAAATACTAGTCGTGAAAATTGGATACTTGAAAAACCTCGGGAAAACATCGAATGTTTGAGACAAAGTACGTTTTAAAATCGAGCCGGTTTATAAAATGCAAAATTGAAATGATTTCAAATTTCCCAATTGAAAAAAAAAGACTGCATAACGTTTAAACATTATTTGTCTAAAAGGTGTTCATAATCTGCACAAGATTTACCCGAGATATTGATTTTCGGGAAAAATCCCAGACATTCTCACGGAAATAATTGGGTTTGCGCAATTTCTTTCAACAAATACAACCAAGAAATTGGAATAATTCATGCATACAACGCACCTGTCTCGGATAGCCGCATATGTCGTTTTAACATGAATGAGCGCTATCATAAACCTAATAAAATGCACATTTTCCGCGAAATGATGGCGAATTTTGGAATAAACAGTTGCGGCAAAAAAAAAACAAAACAAATTGTTGTTCCCCATAAAGAGACGAAACGTCGTGACTTGCGCATTTTGTTCAAAACCTAGAAATGCCCGTATCGAGTTTGCCGAGTCGAAAAGCTTCGGCTGCATTTCATACAACTAGATCTAATGAAAACTAACTGGTAGACATGACGCTAAAATTTTAACAAATTGCTCCTAAATTCTCTCGAAATTGAGCGATTCGTTAATGAGAAAGAGAAGAGGTCGAAATAGTCGCAGCTCGTTTCTCACACAAACTGGGTGGCGCGGCGCTTCTCGCTTCAAGATCACGTGTAGCTGCTTGTACGTCAAACACACGAGGTTACATGTTATTTATTCAAGAATATATTCAAGAATTTGGGCTCTTAATAGCCCAAATTTTCGGAAAAATGCAAAGATATCGACAAAATATAAAAAAAATCAGAAGAAAACATGTATTTAAGCTGAAAGATATTATATATCCGGATATTCAAATTTCTAAGAGCTGGTGTATTTTTTCGTAGCATCTGCTGCATACACATCCATTGCGCACCGTAGCTCGTCAGCTAAATAACGCTGCGTAAACATCTGTCAACAATTAATGCCTTGTGGTTCAGACAAATAAAATTTTTATTCCAAATATATAATGCAGATAAAGCTCAGAAAGCAAAAATGTGAGATCACCAGTTAAATATGGAAGATGAGTAATTATTCAGACCGTTGTCTCGAATTTCATTCCAAACACGTGCGCGTCGTTTGTTGTTCTGGAAGCAAGTATATATATACATATAGTGACGGCGCGTTCGTCTCTTCGACGACAGCGCTATTTCCACGCAAAAACAATCGAAAGAACAATAAATATTTCGATGGAAATTTCGATTTGCGAAAACACACACACGCACACACAAGTCAACAATATCGATATTTTTGTATGTATATAATACATATCTAAATATTTAATAATGTATTGTCTGTTTCTGAAAAGAAATTGCATCCAACTACTGCTTAGATCACCAGCACACGTTGGAAATCGTCCACAAAAAAAGACAGAAGAAAATTGATGAAACATGGATCAAAGGTGGATAAAAAACTAATCTTCAACAGATCCCATTTTCATCCATTTTTCGGTGTGACTTCGAAGGTCTCGCAGCGGCCTATTTGGTAGCAGTTTTTATTTCAGAAACTGTTCAGATGCTACATGCCTTTTTCATTTTTAATTTAAAATTATTATCATTACGATCTTTTTTAAGTTTTTTTTTAAATTTTTCGTCCCTAATCGATCTGTTATTTTCATCTACTGGACATATTCGGTGAATCTGCTTATATATTTCTATAAATAACACAACAACCACTTTTAAAGGCGAATCTAGATTTAATCATCCTATCATGTCTTATTAACATTAAATAGCGATTTTCAGAAAATCATGCTGCAAGAAATGTTGATCCTTTTACTTTTAATTGCTTTTACAGAATGGTAAGAACCATACAAAACGTTTATCAATCTTGAAATATATCAATTTTTAGTCTCCTTCTACATTATTGGTCTCTACATTCGCCACTTCCGCAAAATATTGACAATACACTGAACTCGGTTGACATAAATGATCGAATCATTCGACCATTGCGACTTTTGATTTAGATTTTTCTATAAGCCTTCCCAAAAAAAGGGACTCGGTCTGTGTAAATTACAATTAGTTTGATGAATGAAACAGTCGATGTTGAAAATTCCGAACATTTGCACTTTGCGTCATTTTGAATAGTCTAGTAGGTCACGATTGTGTGGAAACGTATGACGTGAGAAATGGTAATAACTCACCCACTACAATCCGTTCGAATGTCGCACTCCGGCATGGATATCGAATCAAACATCGTGTCCGATAATCCACCCCATGTCCTTCGCTTCGCATTCTCGACTTCTTCCGCCGAATCTTCAGAAATATCTTCTAATGGAATTCGAACTTTTGCACTCCCGTTTTGATTCAACCTCGTGTCTTTTAAATACTGAATTTAATGAGATTATTTAATGCTACCGTAATCTACCGTACTTCTAATCGTGGCGAACCTGATCGAGATTCGACGATTACACACTCATATTCGCGTTTCTTTTTGTTGCGTAGAAGAATTTGATGAATTTCGTCGACGTAATCATCCGGAAGCTTTTCAACGTTATTATTCTTTCTAAAACTGCTTGTTTTTTTTTCGTGATTATATTTGAAGAGATTAATTTATTTTAAGACGAATTAAAGGCGAACCTCTTGTTTTTGAACATCTCCCAACAGGTTGATATGCAATTGCAGACGACAATCAGAATCGAGAGCACCAATCCGCAGCCGAGGCAAAACGCGAGTACCTCAACGGCTGTCAATCCAAACATCCCGAAATCCGAACATTCGTCGTTCAACAGATCTCGAATTCCAAATTGTTGCGGCTCCCACGAAAAAAAAAACTCTTGAGCATAATTTTGGTCGAGACAGAGAAGAAACACTGACAAAGAACAAAGAATAAAGTTTTGGTACTCGAGGAAATTATCGAGTGGGAGGGGATGGGGGAAGGGTATTATTTTAGCTATTCTTTTTTTGGAACTATCATTTAAATAAGCAAACAATTGAAAAACAAAGTCAAAATTTTCATGGGCGTAAAATTTGCTTCGAACTTTGAGAAAAAAAAAACAATATAATTTGTTTTGTGAACAACAGCTTCAACAGCATTTGGTGTGTAATTTGTTTTCTCTTCTTCATTTTTTTCCAGAATTATGCCCCAGCAGTGTCTTATAAAACAATTTTATTGCTTCCTAGTAAATTAGGTTGTTCGCTTCTAACAGAATAATGTGGAAATGAAGGAAAAACAGAATGGATTGAGTCGATTGTGATAGGAAATTGCATTTGAACGCATAAATTTGACAGCTCGTCACAAAACAAATTTGTTTCCTTTTTTTTTCTGGTTAAAATCAAAATCTTTTGGCAAACTAAAACAATAAGAACGTGGAGTCGAATTTGAATCAGCAAACAACTGAAGAATACTCACAAATTTTAAACTTTTGGGTCATTAGTGAGAAATTATTTCTAATTTTTTTAAAATCACAAATGTTAAACTTGGTAGCAAATTCAGATCTTGTCAAAGATTTACGATCTACCATAGAATGGATGCAAAATTTATACTGTTTTTCTTTTTTTTTTGGACTCAAAGCGACTCGTTTTTGAAATGAGCCTAGTTTGTACACTTCAAACAGAAAATATAGAAGATTCAGACCAACCGAATTCCATCGAGATTATCCTTATAAATTTCGAATAACTTTTGCATATTGATAAATATTTTAAAAGATATTCAATTTTGTTAACTCATAGTTAACACGAAATTGAAAAGTGAAAGAACGCAAGTAAATGAAAATGAAGCGGGACGAGATGAAATCAATGAACCATAAACACCGATCTCATCCGAATACATACAATTGAGAATTCAAGGGCACATATATATGGCTATGGTAGACATATATTGCTAATAGACGCAGACTGGATTTGATTAGCAAAATGGCGCCTTCACACAAGTTTTTTTCATTCATCTTTTCGACATTCACATAATCAAAAAACAAAAGTGTCAAGTCAAGTGTAGGTGTGTATAAGTGATGATTGACAGCGCATACATTTCTTTTTGTCAGTCATCATGGGTGTTAATAAATGTTGAGGTTTAATCTGCTCGATTAATTACCTATTGAATGAAGGTTAGTAAAGAATCGAATGGATTGGCTTCACGAGTTTTGGAGAACAACAAAAATCCATAAAAATTCTTTTAAAAACTGCATTTCAAACATTTGTTGGCACATTTTTCTTTTTTTTTCTGGTTCGAAATTTTTGTCAGGCTCATATGCCAACTTTGGGACTTTTGATGTTTTTGTTCACGTGTTATTTTATGAAGTCAATGAAATTGTGCAAACCAATATCTTAAATTGAGTAAATTTGTTTCTTCGATGATATTAATTAATTTTTTTTAAATCGTATTGTAAATTTTCGAATGAACGTGCAAAATCTGATTGAAAAATTCTCATTATCCCATGATTTTTTTCATATGGACATGTGTTACTTTTTTCGTCGCAGTGAGTGCACAATTTGGTTGTACTCAATTGATTTGTAGAAATTTAAAAAATTCTAGCTCCAATGTTTTCATACTTATTTCGATTTATTTTTATCAAATTAAATGTCATTTCATTTAGTTTTCATATTTGGCGAAAAAAAGTGAAATAAATTTTTTTAAAGATTATGTTATTATTCTGAAACAAAATATAACTAAAACAAAAACTATAATTAACAAAAAAGTAATTTATTTAACAAAACGAAAATTAATTGAGTAATTGTAAACTCATATAAAGAGTTTTTGGGAGGGCACTCAAGTATAAGTAATAGTTAGAAACATATTTGAATGATCTTCATGAATTTGAAAACAATACAAATATCAAATAAAAGAAAATAATTGGAAACAGATATCATAGAATCTCAAGAACAGCATATATCGGGCAGTGATAAATCAATTCATACATCACAAGCGCCAACTTTCGGTCTCGTCAACTTTTGCATTGATTTCCGGTGTTTTTCATCTTTCGTTTTCCGTTTCTTATCCGATGTTTCGCACAATAAAACACGACTATTTGCTCTTTATTATATCATATATAGTTAGTAAAACACTCTGCACAACAATTCTTAATCTTTGCTACTAATTACGATGGAAAAAATGTTTCGTCAAACAGCTAATGAATTTGAGAAAATGATCAAGCAAATCGAAAATCCAAAATGGGGCAAATGAAACGCAAAATGTAAATGACGCGGCAGATGGTGAATGACACCCTTGGAGATTTGCTGCACCCTGCACCCGGCGCCAATTCATTTTAAATATCAATCATTCGAATAGCTTTTGATTCATGCGAAATCGGCAAATTTTGGAGCACATTGAACCCATAAATGACGAATTTATCAACTTAATTTATTCATTAACTGATAACAAAAAATGTGGCCAAATGTACACTTCGACACAATTCATATGCAAATTATAGGTTTTAATCGATATTTTTCCCGAATTTCAAATAATTTGCAAATCTTGCAGTTATCCTTTTCATATTATCGACAGTATATTGTGATCTTGAACCAAATTTGTGCGATGAAAAACGAACAACACAGTGCGATGAATATGCGGTTTGCTGTTCGTTAGGAAACGGACAATATGGTATGTCGTTTTGAAATTGGTCTTGAAACGTTTTGATAATACTGTTAATTTGTTGTGTTATATTAGAATCGCAAAAAACTAGAACTTTGGGTATCGTTTTCGGCGCGGTAATTCAAATATCAGTGATTTTCGAGACAACTCTGGTTTCTCAGAACAAATCGGATCCGACAAAACTCGACTCCAAAATCAACACGATCCAACTGGCAATAATGTATCGAATTCGATCTGTATTAGCTTTTTTCCGATTAGTTTTTGTTCGAATCAGATTTGTTTTTATATTTTGGATCGGTTTCGAAATTTTTAATTCGTAATTTTCCGTGTCCGTTTACAGGATTTGTCCAATTCGGATCAGATTTGATTTGAGTTACCAGATAATTTAAGGAATTTTTCTATTCACTTAAGAAAATCATGCAGAGCTTGCTCAAATTTTCAGCAGACTTTTGTTAGAGGCTGCTTAAACTCTGCTGGAAGAATAAAAAGCGGAAATCCTGCGAAAACCCTGCACGGCATTCACGGATATCATGGCGGCATCAACCTCACCGTGAATCTACAGGGTGCTCGCGTGTTTGCGATTATAATACTGATGAGATTTTCATATATTGTTGTAATCGCGTGGTCTACTGTAGCGTTGGGTCAAAATGAGTGTCGATTTACGAGCGGGGTTCACATTATTAACAATCATGAGAGGTGTATTATACGTACAACGGGCGTCTCGTAATCGCAAGACCTTTTCTGACATTTAGCCAATTTGTCTTCGTCGCGCGATTTCGACAATACGACAATGGAAATAGCGTTGCGGACTTATTCATTTTATTTTACGCGAATATACATGTTGATTACTTCAGTTGTTTTTCTTCGCAATAAAATAACGTAGAATCTTCGTTTTTAAAAATTATTATTGGTTTCGAAGTTCGCAGTAAAATTAACATTACACAAAAATAAGCAGAATTAAAAAATTTCAATAAATTTTTGGGGCCATATGTACAATACGATTTTCGCATCTTTTAACCATACATTTTCGCATTGTGGTCGGTAAATCACATCGGACGTCGAACGGGTTTCTATAGAAAAATTGATGTTCACCGCGCGGACGCCGATGTAATTTACCGAGGTGCATAATGCCCCTGATTCGAAACTATCGATTCATGAGCACATATTTTTTGATCGCCTATGGTGAACCTCTGACACAATTTTAAGACCATACAGATTCAATTTCTCTTTAAATTTTTGCTCGACGCAGTGAAAAAAAAAACTAGAATCTAAATCGAATGCTGATTTTTATTGATTTAAATGACCAACGGTACTTTCAGATAAGAATTGGGTTCTTTTTTCAGGATGTTGCCCATTCACAAACGGTATCTGTTGTCCGCAACGCGGGTTTTGCTGTCCACCAGGCTTCCAATGTTCTGAAACCGGAACTTGCCAACGAATAATACCATCCTAATAAACTTCGAGCAATTCATTATAGTATGAAATAAAAAAGCGAAAAAACTGAACTGGAAAGGATAGATAAATAAAAGAGGGGATACTGTTCATTTTTCATTTGAACTTTAAAAAAATAAATGTTATTTGTTGGAAAAAATAAGGGATCAACTGGAATTTGTTGGAAGAATGATAGAATGGAATTTCGAAAATGGAAAATATTTGACACGTTTCACTGCGGAAAAATAGGAATCGGGGAGGGTTCTGGCAAAATAAATAATCACAACTACATCATGAATAGATTTTTCGGAATGTGTTCACTTTCGGGCGGTTTTATTAGACTACGGTCGATGGTTG
The DNA here is from genome assembly GCA_902829315.1 of Caenorhabditis bovis. NCBI lineage: Eukaryota > Metazoa > Nematoda > Chromadorea > Rhabditida > Rhabditidae > Caenorhabditis > Caenorhabditis bovis. The sequence goes on along the minus strand of CADEPM010000001.1, from coordinate 5,045,618 downwards.
GGCGGCAAGCTGCTCTTCGCGGTAGTTCGCTTCTTCCTGCTCCAATGCTCTTTGCGCATCCTTATCAAGTTGTTCGAGTTGATCAGCATGCCTCTTTGCTAGTTGTTCTTCATGCTTCTGAGCTCTGTAACGTTTGAAATTAATGGTTGACATTGAGGATTAATATCTACTTCATTGCCAATCGCTTTCTCTCCTCAACAAACATTTTCAAGTTCTTCTCGTTGAGCTCTTTGACTCGTCGATCTCTCTCAGCTTTTGTTTTAATTCCTTTATCCTAAAATTATGCATTGTTAACTTCATCGTTTTATTATCTGAAATCGATCCCTCACCAACTGGATAACTTTTGCGTCTTCCATGCTCTTCTTTGTCTGAGTTTGTTTCAAATCCTTTCCTTCAGCTTCAAGACGCAGTTTAAGGGCTTGCATTTGGTTCTTCTGGGCTTCGATCATCAACTTCCTGAAAATGAAAATATCTGAAATCGTTTCATCGTCATTATTCGCACTTGAGAAGCTCATATTGCTCCTTGAGATGCGCCTTGCGCAACTCAAACTCCTCTCCGTCGTGACGTCGAACCATCGCGGACCATTCGTCAGTTTGAGTATTGACTAACGATCGCACCTAGAAAAATTAACTATCCCTATATTCAAAGTGCACGCCTTGAATCCAATTTCTCATAGTTACCGCGTCATTATTAAAAACAGCCAATAATAATATGATGTGATGTCTAATTATAGGATTAGTATCTGATCACAGTTTCACACATAATTCCCAGTGGAAATTAGTCAAAGCATTCTTACCCGATCATTGTTAATCAAATCGGTTGGAACCGGACTGCTTGCCGTTGCCGGCGACGCGGTTCCGTCCGAATGGCAGGCAGTAGCAGCACTAGCCGATGAATGTGCACTAGCCGTCGTCGAACCACCGCATCCACTCGAAATCGAAGCAGTCAACGATCGACGTGATCCTTTCTCCTTCTTTGTCGATCGTCGGTTATTAGTAATTAACTTGTCGACGTTCGTTTGCTGTAAATCGTGACATCCTGCACTTTCTGCGATGGTTGAGAAGTTGAAATTCTTCTCGACTATATGAATCGAAATGACACTCTTATTTTTAGTTTAAAAAAAACTATTATAAAGCAAGTAGAACACACAGTTAGCGAATCGCGTTTTTTTCTGAACGGGACGTAGAGGATACATGAAGCCTATGAAAGGAAGATTTTTTCCTTAATAGGCAGACATTGTGACAAAACGGAAAAAAGCAACACAGGAACGTTGAGCAAAAGTTAGCGGAGTAAAAGGTAGTTTTTAAAATCGGTTGAGAATGCAAACTTTTAGAAGGAAAATTGGTAGCATTTATTGCCGAAGACAGACAACTATCGGAATAATTTAGATCAAGGAATGGTTAATTTTTTCGCACGAATTGAGCAAATTTTCGCTCTCCCTTTGACGCTGTAATTTTGCATTGGCCTAATACTCAGCCAACGCCCAAACTACTGAGAAACCGACAAGAGTATTTCAACGTTTCTTTTAACACTGAAGTCGCCTGTCTTTGACAATATCATTATAATGCCGCCTTATTACGGTAGGTAAACTAAACACGTTTAGAAACTTACAATCCAGTTAAATGACGAGTTCCTGCGTGGCTAAACTTTGGTATAATTAAATATAGTGATTGGTTTACGTTCAAGAAATAACAAAAAGCTGACAGAGGATGATGAGTATGTCTGGTTTGAATGCATCGTGTGTTTATTTGTGTGTCTACTATTGTCTTATTATTGGCATTATAATGAGCCAATCCCGAAACAAATTCAACCGTTAAATCAAACCTGTTGCTTCTGGATGCTGTCACGCTGCTTCTGATGCTTCTTGCGCAAGTCTTCCAAATCTTTCTGGAACTTCTTCAACAACTTTAAGAACGCCTTGTCTCGGCGCAAATCTTCAACTTCAATGGGATCGACCTAAAATGTCAAAGTTCATTATAGTACAAATATGCGCTTCTAAGGGTTTTGTAAAAAGAAAATATTCAAAAAAGGGGAGTCGAATACTTGCATAGCGTAAGCCAAGCAATTTCATGCAAATAATCAATGAATAATACAAAAATGGGTAAGAAATAATTCATAAAATTGATATGGATGAACCTGTAGACGTTCATTCGGAACACACGAACTGCTCGGCTTATGTGATACTTCAATATCACAACTCAGTTTCGGTCTACGCGTTAGTGTGCGTGTCAGGTTGGCGATCGCCTATTTTTCATAATGGTATTTTTCAATTTCATCTATTATTTGAATTTCTTTCGTTAAAAATAGGTAATTTTAAACTTCCTTTCCTGTTTCGCTTTCTGAACTCACCTTGAACTTGTCAACGGCAACGGGGGCTGCTGGTTCAACAGCAGTTCTCGAGGTGCTAGTTGTCATACTCGTTGACTGTTCTGATCTTGCTGTTCCTGGAGCCGAATTGTTACTGAAAAAATTATTGGTAAGTCTGAATAGATTTGAATGTCACTTACGCTAGAAGATCAGCAGATGAACCGTTTTGTCTTGGGGGCTGCTTAACGTTCTTCATTGCCGTGTTTCGTGCACTTGGTACCTGAAATAGAACCAATGAGGACACTGTAGAAGGGTCTCGAAGGGATCAGTGTCTAATTGGCATTAATTACGGCGTCTGATTTCATATTATTATTATTGTTTTGAACAAATCGGTACAACACGCGAGCGGCGCCGCCCTCTCCGGGGAATTGCTCGTTTAGTCAGCGAATAAGCGAATAATCGGCAGGCGGCGAATGAGAGAAAAACAACACCATCCGCCTATGTATCTTGCGCCCTTCGTCAACGCCTTTTATATACATTTATATAAGTGGGCGGGGCGTCGACAAGGGCTCGAGTTCTCAAGAAGTAGTTTTGAGGAATCGAAAAGGTTATCATGATGTTGAGAAACGTCAACAGGCCTACATATAATAATTATAAGGGGTTCTAGGGTTGTGTTTGTGCAAATGTGACTTGCAGAAAATAAGCGCAACCGATAATTTGAGCTCCGTGGGTATGACTTTTCGGTAAACTATCAAACTTCTATTCAAAAACAGAACAAGTGATTTGCCGAACTAGAGCCTTTAAAAAATCCCGCATATGGAGACGTCTTTACGAGTAAAATGATAAAAATATCTTCTAAAAAGAAATGTGACTGCTTCGAATATAATTTTTCGGCAATAATGCTCAACATTAATAGCTAGCTTTCTAAAATCGATTGAAAGGAACATAAAATTTCAAAACGAAGTGAGATGGAGACATCTTTTACAAACAAAAAGTACAAAATTCTCTAATTGCGTCTCCAAGGGCTCGTTCGAACCTCTCACCTCTACAATATCGCTGTCGTCTACGCCCATATGTGCTAGCGCTTCGGTTCGCTTCTTCTGTTCCGAGAAATAAGCTCGAGGGTCGGCGAGAGCGTCGACGAGACCTGAAATTCGGTATATTGACATCATCATAAAATATTTTTAATTTTTTTCTTGGACGGTGGGAACCAAAATTCTACATTATAATTGAAAATACAAAAAAGTTGTCTAGGGAAACGAATAATTTCTCACTAATGACCCAATCTTTGATTATAAACATCAATTCAAAAACTACTTAAAAAAACGCCAAAAACTAATTTCTGTGTGTTTGTTAATAATATCGAGGACTGAAAAATGCGTTAGATATCCGAAAATATGAAATGAGATCCTCGGCGAACCACGCGAAGTGTGCCGTAACACGGACAGAGTGCGTTAATGAGCACATTCCCGCCTACATTCCTAATTGGGGACTTTGTCTGATTGATTCTCACATTTCATACTTAGAATTCATATATGGGATATGGCTAAATATATCCGCGCATCGGCGTTATTCGAGAACACTCACCGCTCAATTCATCGGGCACATAAGTCTTAATGACGATCTGCACAAAAAGAACCGGAGTGAGGATGTTGCTCTGATTTGTATCCGATCGTAGAGAAATGTGCCTGTAGCCAGCCTGAAGGCCGTCCAGAGGCAATATTCGTTGTCCGAGTTGTTTTCCGTTCTCATCGTATACAGCAAATCGAAGAACTGCGAGCTCAGGCAAAACTACTTTGCGGAATACAAATGGATCTTCATTGTACACCGGATTCAGGCCATTCGCAGGAACAACTTTCGTTTTGTGTTCTTTTCTTATAGTGTCAGTCGGCAATCCGTACATTTCAACTTCCACATAAGTTCCAATTTTTCGATCACATAGGAATTGCCCCGAAATTACCTAAAAATATTTGACTAAGGGGTCATATGAATTCTTGAACGGACCCTAACACTACAGTGAGCCGCAATGACTCCGTCGACAGGTGATTCAGAAAACGGATCGAATGTCCTATCGGGTCGTCTAAGAAAATCTGGCTTCAGCAAGTATCCCGATCCACCATTGTATTCAAATTTGCCCATATTCAGTTGCATGTAGACGTCGGGTGTTTGAAAATTGAGCGATACCATTTGGCATCCGGCGTTCCAGAAAATTTGAGGCAAAAAATTGCTCGAATCGACTCTCGCTCCTTTCGGGTAGATTCGACTCAGTTGCCGTTTGTTATAGTTGACAAATTCAGGTGCAGATTGTTTGAGGTAGCCAAGACCGGCAGATTCAGAGAATGATGACATATGAAAGTGAAGATTGTTGCCTAAAATACAATTTATCGTTATATTTTAAAACTTTCAGAATTTTAATGATACGTAATCGATGTCTCAAGCGAACTCAAATTTTGAATGAGATACACTATGCAATATAATTAGACCGCGAATAAAACTACATAAATTTTAAATTCCAATTTCATTCGGGTATCTTACTTTCAGCCACGTCGAATCCTGAAAATTTGACCGGATGTGTGTAGTTTATAAGCGACGACAACAATGGATGAATGTTTGTTGTAGCTCCCGTATAGTGATATTCGGCAATGATTTGTTCTTCTTCTTCTTTAGTAAGGCACGGCTGAAAGTATACAGATATCACGTTCAACGTTCCAAACTTGTTGGATTCTGGAGTGATACCCAAAAATAAAAAAAATAAAACAAAAACCGCACTTTCCGCAAAAATATCCAAAAAACCGCATTAATCGCTTAATTAGTTTCTTTCTTAAATGGGAAATGTTTTATTCAAGCGATAAATGCGGCGTGATTAATGCTAAAGGTGTAAATAAGAACGGACGATTTTTTAAAATGAAAACTTAAACAAAAAGACTTTGATGGATATTTGCGTGATATTTTGAAAGAAATAACAACGAAACAGACAATAAAGGAAGATTATCGGCGAGTCAACCAAAATTGAACAACACGAAGCGTAAGGATGGAATTTGTCAGCGTTATTTCCCAATTATTTCCGCATAGTTCGTCAAGGAGATCCGTAAACTCATTTTCATCCTGAATCGTATCAATATATCCAAAACCCTTTTTTAATATCCATTCGACTTATTATTTTATATCGATGCCGATAGCGAATTCAAAATTTTGAAGTTTTCAACAATTCGTTAATTGATGAATCAAAGATTTTCGATTAGTCATATTCTTAATTTCACACTTGCACTTTTAGGAATTATGCCGATAATTGAAGTGTTTGCAATGATCTCCTTGACAACCATGTTGACCAGAAAATGAGAAAATATAGGAAAATGACACATGATTACATTACAACAAACATCGGCTCATCAGAAGCAACAGAATAAGAGGGACCTATTATCGGTTTAGTTTGTCGGGAAAAAATCCAAAGGGAAAGAAGGGAACAAATGGTTAATTATTACGATGGTACACTTTGAATATTCGATATTAATATCAGATTATTGAGATGAATGTATAAGATACAAAAAATAGCGAAGATTTTAAACTTATACAAATGCAATTGCATGCATATAACATATCCATGCATTTGATAAAATAGAATAGATTGAGAAAGAAATTAGATCTGTTTGTCGAAATTTTATTCGGAAAATAAATGACTGTCATTTAAAATAAAATACGGAATAATCCATATTTCCGTTAAAATTCTGAACTCGAAATTTTTAACAGTCACAAGAAGAAGAAAACCAATTTAACAGTCACAAGAAACACGGAGAGAAGGTTAGAGGAAAAGCTTAGAAAATGTAGAATGGACACGATTAGAATCAATTATTTAGTTGGAAAAACGTGTTAGTTTTAAATAAATCGTGCGATCTACGATCATGCGATCCCCATTGCATATATAGAAAAAGAAAATTGAAAAAAGGCACATGTACGGATAAGCTGACATAGGGTGACTGACGTATTTTTAAACGTGTGTTTAGGATTTTCGAACCTTCTTTTTACGGCTCGAAGCCGTCCGCTTAAAATCGATGAGTGCAGCGGCATCCGAATGCATATCATCGCCACTCGACTTTTTGTATCGAAACGAGCGCTTCTCGCTCCTTGTGCGCTCCATTAGGCCACCGCCGCTGCCGATTTGCAACTGTTGTGCCATTCCGCCCGGCATCAGCGAGTTGGACGATGACGCTTCCTGGTGGATCGCAAAATACGCGGTATCAATCAATGTTTTTCAATTGATCAATTTAATAATCGAGATCTTTTTTTTCGAAAGAAAATGATTAACGGGAATTCCAAAAAAAATTAATTGTGTTAACATGTGCTTCGCTACGCGTCAAATTTGTTGCACAAACTTGAGTGGAGATTAGTATTGAAATAAATATTCTTTCAAACTACTCTTCACACATCATCTGTAATGCGAAATGTTTCGCAACGGTTTTTAAAAGAACAAATTGATGAAATTAAACAATCTTATGGGGATGAAATGAAATTATAGAGAAAAAAGAAAGAAAAAGAGAAAACAATCAACGAATCGATGAAAGTGGAGGAATCGAAATGAATTTTTCTTAAAAAAAAAATACAAACGTAGCTAAATTACCAACCTGTTTCTTTGAAAAGCCAAAACTTTTCAAATTTTTCGCTATAAAATTTTGTTTGAGCTCCGGATGCGCTTCGTCGTTTTCTTTGGTTGAAGAGATGTCTGCTGAAAAATCAATTATTCGATCGTTCGTTAATAATTTCCACATTTTCTATTATTTTCAAAATCTTGTGAATAAAAAACAGGCACGATTGGCGAAATGGTTTAAAATCAATCGACTTATAATTTTAAAATTCCATTTTAAATTTAAATTAGTGCCGAAAATCCCAAAAACATTGCTTGTTTCCTTCGTTTCCTATATACATATCTGGTTTTTTAATAGATAAAACTAAGAAAAAGATTGTATAGAAAGAACTGAGCAAAAAAAGAGAAAACCCAACAAAATCCCACATTCATGAGGTTCATTATGCTATTTTCTTTAGTTTGCGATTAGCTTCAGGCCCATTCAATACCCTACACAATTCAGATCAATGCCAATAAAATGACTTTTGAAGGTTAGTTGAGCGCGAGGAAGAATAGCGAAAAAGAAAGAGAAGGGAGCGGGGGGAAGGCTGAAAGTAAAACAAAACAAACCGCCTCCTTTTGGTGTGAGAGTCGATGTTGAAGCGCTATTCGCTGAATTGATGCTACCGGTCGCCGCTACTGGCGTTTCGATCGGATTCTCATCTTCAGGATGAGCTCGTTGATCGCGAACTGTAAATTGAGCATCGTCGGGGGATACAACATCAACATACAAATTCGTCGGACGGACCCGATTGCTGTTAGTGTGATTATTGTGTTATGCTATCTAGCCCACAACATTTACTACTAAGTTTGAATTTATTATATCGGATGGGTGCTATCTACTAAGTTTTACTCATTTTTCAACTGGACTCGAACATCTGAAGATTGAACCTCTGAAACGAAATGAAGCAGGCAGAACAGAAATATAGAACAGAGTAAACAGGGAAATCAGAATTGAAAGCGAGTGCATGCAATTGAAGCGTCTCGTTGGACGCAGTCGAGTACTTACCAGCCGCCGACGGAACGCCTTGTTGGCGTCGCTTCAACGACAACTTCTGGCGAATCGACGACGAAATGTTGGGCGGTCTATTAGAAACCACCCCTACTTTTTAACCCCCACCCCTGCTATTCCACCCCGACTTTTTAACCCCGACTTTTATTTATGATACCACCCCCACTTTTTCACCCCCAATTTTTATGTTTCACCCCTACTTTTTCACTGCACTTCAAAATTTGAAGTTTCTAACAGTAATGTTTAACAGTAAAATGTTTTTAATATTTTCAATAATTCAAGTTATCAAGAGGAGATTCGCAGGACTGATGTCTAAATTACATTTTTCAGAAACTATTGTCGAAGTCAAACGACTTGAAGAAATTTAAAAAATAATTGGCTATGTGCCAATGCGTCTCGAGGCAGCGAGATTGCGTCCATTGCATTATAGCGTACGCGCATTAAATATTCAGTCAACGATTAATTTAAATCTACATTAATTTCGCGAATTTAAAGGCTCCGCCTCCCTTCAGTCGTTTGACGCCGACAACATGTAGTGTTCTTATGAAAGGTTGACAATTTTAACAAGAAATTAACTATTCTCGGAAAACCCGGTTCAGAAAAATTTCGTCTTTTGTCAAAACGTCAACCTTTCATAAGAACGCTACATAGTTTCTGAAAAATCTAATTTAGACATCAGTCCTGCGAATCTCCTCTTGATAACTTGAATTATTGAAAATATTAAAAACAGTAAAATTTTACTGTTAAACATTACTGTTAGAAACTTCAAATTTTTAAGTGCAGTGAAAAAGTAGGGGTGAAACCTAAAAATTGGGGGTGAAAAAGTGGGGGTGGTATCATAAATAAAAGTCGGGGTTAAAAAGTCGGGGTGGAATAGCAGGGGTGGGGGTTAAAAAGTAGGGGTGGTTTCTAATAGACCATGTTGGGCGAACGAAGCGACGACGACGACGACGATGTCGGTGAAGACGTGGTGAGCTTCGCAGCCACACGCGACGATCTCTCAGAAACTGGCAACGGTACGGCAAGTACATCGTGTTGGTTTACGTTCATCGAAGTCTCCACCGATGGATCGTCATCGTCCGACGTATCGTCGTCATCGTCGTCGTCGTCAGCCGGCGTCGACGAGGTGCCTTCGGTGCCTGTGAGGATTAGTCATGTTGGTTTTGCATTGAATGGGTTAAGTTTCCTGATTGCAAAAGAAAAACCACAAAAATCGCATTTCCTAATGCAATGTAATGAAGGGGATGATTCCATATCAGGGAAGGTATATCAGCATTGGGGGTAGAAAACGACGCTTTCATGCATAAACCTTGCGCAGATTTTTCGAAGCAAAAATGGAAGGGGTTAAATCATAATGTTTTTAGTTTCCTATTATTAGTCAATTCGTATTTTTTTCAATTTTATGGGTTGTTATTAAAGTTTTAAAATAATAATAATAAAAATAATCAACAAAAACTCAATCCAGAAATTGAACTCAAGCAAACATAATAAATGATTCGGACCCGATAGTCACAATTTCCAGGTCAAAATTTGGAATGCATTTCAACTCACGTGGCGATGCGAGTTCTTCTCCGACAAGCTCAGGTGTTTCGTTCACTTCATCCTCTTCGTCGAGTTTTCCTTCACGAAGGAATTGTTCTAGTTGATGGCGTTCAATGTCCGCTTTTAATCGTTTATTCTTTATTAGAATTTTTCGACGAAGTCGATTCGGAGATGGGAGTGGAACACCTGGCTCAAGCTAAAAATGGTGAAATGGAATAATGGAGAATGTGAAAATAAAATAATGGTACCGCATAGTCGTCAAACGGCTTCGATAAAAGCATTTCACCGAAAATTTCCATACAATACTTGGCCATTTTGTGCTGATTCGATTTACTGCAATGATTCTCAAACGAGAGAATCACTGGGAAATCAGATCGTGCAAACGCAGTATCTCGAATTTGCAAAAGGACATCCTCAAATCAAGAATTGAATTTCAAAAGATAGTTACCATTTAAGGAAACCTTAAAAAACACATCAGTGCACATTGCTTTTCCATGAGTAATAATCGGTTCGCCTTTATTGTCGCCGGTTCCATCCCAGCAATCTAATTCAATGCAACGACAACCGCTTAGAAGTACCTTAAATTGGAGTGGTTAAATAAAAAAAAATGATATATACATATATATATATATACCTGTCGATAAATTTCTGATGAAGATTTTCCACCGTATTGTCGACCCGTTAAATAAGTGTTGTGTGAGCTATTAATATAATAATGACATAGAGGTTGATCCATATCCTGGTAGAGTTCGATTCGATCAAGGAAAACCGGCGGATTCTCGTCGGACATCAAAAACCGTAGAAATGATTCACCCGACATTTTGCCGTTTTCGATGTAGTTGTTGTCGGTCTCATATTTGGCAATAAGCTGTTGAACGCGATTCGAATCGAAGAATGGAAACAGGATCTCGTTAAGTCGAGGGTCTCGCTGCTCTTCGTTCAGGAAGTTTATCAACCGATCTTTCGTTAGATACTCTTTTTGACCGCTTCTAAAATAAAAATTTGATAGAATAAATTATATTGATTAGAAGAAACGAATATGCTTTGCTTAGAGACACTTTTTCTCCGCGCGAATCAACCGAGCGAGACATGGTAAGCGTTGGATTTATTGCAGCAGCTAGAATACAGAAGTATTCGTAATAATTAATCATTGCGCGAGCAAAGTTTATAATTTTCTGATATATTTTCTTTATTTATTTACCAAATTCATTTAAAAAAAAGATTTTTACCAAAAAATGGTATTTATATTTTAAGGTCTCAGTTAAAGGGCCGTTATGCTACGGAAATGGTTCAGCGTGTATGATATACTTACAATTTGACGAAAAGCTCAGTGACTTCAGTTCTCGGACAGATCTTGTTGTACAATTTGAGGAACTTGTCAAATGTGAGTGCATCTACATCAAGTTCTTCTCGTTCCTACAAAATTTGTTTCGATTGTTTTAAACTATTTTTTACGAATCATAATTTTACGTGATAAACACTGCAACTGGGAAAAGGATAAAAAATGGTTCAAACTTTAGAAGTATCTATTTTTCATTCACTTTAAACAATTTTCGTCCGTTTCACAATAGCAGTGTGAATATATATTTTTCGATATCGAGAAGATTCAAAAGCGCATGTTTTTCTCATTACTTTGACGAATCCAATATCCGATCATCATTGTTAGTTATTAATGCGCTTTTAAATAATTCTCATAAATACTTACATGCAAATAATCATGCTAGAGAAAGATACAGACTACAAATAAATTTACGAGTGTATATTGATTTCAAAGAAAATAAAACGATTTTTTGCTGGGAAAGAAGAAATGAATCGAAATATAAAATATTGGAACCTTTCGCCTCCGATTTCGGCTACATTTGTAGAAGTTTCGAATCTTCTTGCCCATCGAGATGTTCATCGCGCGAGCCGGTGTGTACTACAAAATCAATCAAAACCTCAAGAAGTACAACACTCAACATTCAACATCGACACAGAACACACGGGACAAGCTGTGTTGTGCCGAACGACGATTTAAATTTCTGAAATAGGGAGGGACCACAACACAGCACATCACTACGAATACAGACAGTAATCCACCTATTCTGCGAATTCAAAACAGTGATAATTTTTTGTTGCTTTTCCTTATTCAGCTGCATAAATTATGCAGTTCACCTCGCTAATTATCACATATTTCAATTGAATCTTAAATACGTCAAATTTTTCAGATATATATAGTTAAAAATAAAACAGGAAAGTAAAAAAGAACGAAAATCGCAAAAAAACTAAGTTGAAAAATTTAAACGATTTTTGAGTCAAGTCCTACAAAATTTGTATGGCATGTGTCTTTGAAGTTTAAGCGAAACGAAGATTACGACAATTAGTTGCGTGAACTGCACTTTTACGTCGCCGAATAAGAAAATACAACAGAAAAACGTTTCTTTTCTATTTCGCTGAATAAATAGTTCAAAAGGGAACATTTTTGGAAATGATGCCGGATTTTTGCACGAAAATACATGCTCCTCTACACAGTCAACAATTATTTTCGTATTTAGTGCACTAACAAAGGTGCGTACCTTATCGCCACCGAGACCTAAATCATTTAGGCACTTTTGAACCATTTTCTCCGGCTTCCCCGATGAAAATGTTTTGATGATGAGTTTTATGGGAATTTTTCGTCGTTCGTTCACACTTAGCGTAAGCCATTTCCAGCTGAAATGTGTTTTATTCATGCGTTTTTATCCTCTGTTTTTGGCATACTATCTCAGGAGGTGAGTTGTAGGGCACACGTGTCGAATTCGCGAGTTCTTGAGAATCTCGTTGATCCCATTTCGCCACGTCTTCGCAACATCAACAGAATCGGCAACAAGGTAAAACGATTGAATATTGACGAGATCTTGCCCATGCGTTATCCAAATCGTTCGTTCCTCTATTGTCTCTCGAGCACCGCGTTGCTCCAGCTCGAATAATATCCGCCCATCTTTTGGCATCCCGGCAGGCCGCGCTTCCCATATCTTAAATGAAAAAATTACTTTTTTACGAATATTATGTCACACTTGTCCCATGTCAATAACTGTCGCATCTTTACCCTCGACGAGCCAATAAAGAAAGAAACCGTATTCATCAATTCTAACGTTGGCATTCAAATCAAGACACGTGCTTTCCTGAAATTTCATTATTATTATTTTTTCAATTGTATTCACACAAAATATTGATATTTATTTTTTCTTTTATAAACCTGTTCATTAAAGAAGAAATAAATGCAGATGCAACAAATTACGCATTTCTTCTAATGTAGGGATGTAAAAAAAATTAAAATTTAATGAAATTTTATACATTTTTCATTGTATGAATCAATCTTTGATGAAGAAATCAAATCTTCTTTGAAGATTCCGAGATGCGTAAATATTACAAATTTTTAATGCAATTTTGACCGGAAACGTCGGTTATCAAAGCTTCACTACTGATCTTTATGCGTTTTCTGTGCTGTATCAGAAATCTCATAAAAGTTATTCACTCTGATAAGACGCCGGCGAGCTTTTTGAGTTGATCAACACCGCCCGTATCAGAATACTGACAGCCCATTAAAACTCGCCGCCATTTCCCATTTATGACACGCAATAATAAGAATGTTGAAAATTCAGCCAACACATATTGTTCGATATTAGAAAAACTCGCGGTCTCAATTTTTCTCAACGCTCATTAATAATACCATAAAATGATTGGGCTTCTGGCATCAAGAGGGCAATGTGTGTCAATTGATAAGATAATACGAGATGATTATTATCGATTCAATCGGCTACCGACAATTGCGATTTCGTTATTTATTACCAATAAATTTTCGATAAAACCGCTTGCCGAGCAAGCATGAAAATTCGATTAAAATCTCAAACATCTGTTGATGAATCAATGCATGGTGGTAGCGGAATAATCGAGAATATCCGAAATTCGAAAATCACAAATAAAAATCTTACATCATCATATCGATCGAATGTGGCGCCTTGTAATAAACTTGGCGGTATGGTCGGCCTCCAATTGAACTGGAACTCTTTTGCCATGCTTTCTGTTGTCTGATTCTGGTGGAAATAGGTGGCGGGCACACCACGATGACTATTCTACGACAGATTCCACAAGAAAGTCGGTTTTGTATGACAAACAGATGCACGCCTGTAAACGATGAAAATGATGAAAAAAAAACATAATGTTTCAATTTCACAATATACGTCAACCGTATATTAATTTAGATTTCCTAAACGGATATATTATAAAGTGTGCACTCAATTATAATGCAATTTTATTTGTTTTACGTGGAATGTGAAAAGCGCATAGTTTGTTTCCCCATCAAAAAATGTAACATCTTTAATAATTATCTATTTAAAAAAGGAAAATGTTCTTTTCATAAGTATATATGCATAATCTGCCATTGTATGCGTTGGAAAATTGGTATATTGGAAATCGAAAAATGAGTATCATGAACGAAATTTTGAGAAATGGAATCTGTAGACTGATCGCGAAAGTTATTATCAACAGAAATCAAAATGGTGCTGTACAGCAATTTCTGATAAAACATGATTGCGGTAAAAATGCGACAAAACACAGCAAATTCTTATTTTCTTTGAAATTCAAAAAAAGTGTCACGGGCCATAAAATTATTTTATGTAGTGAGAAGAATGTTGTAACACTGTCCTACTATTCATATCTAAAATACTGATCAAACTTGATGGCATTATTCACAACATTCCTATTTGTCCATTACGATTATAATAGTATTTGTGGAACAGTTTCAGAGAAATGCAAAAAAAAAAACAAATAATAGCACTTGCTGGACGCGTAACGCGAAAACTCACGATAATTGGTTTTTGTGAGCAAAACGACAATAATTGTGATATGGCGCGGGAGACACACACACACACTAGAGTGGGCGGAGCCGCGAAACGTGCTCTCTTCGAGGTCGTCGTCGTCGTCAATAGGAATTGGCGTGTTTCCCCACGATTTCTGACTTCGTTATAATGATTTAATAGTTGTTGGCGGAAAGAATGGGAGGGGAATGGGTTTGAAGCTCTCACTCGCCGCCACGGATCATCACGATTTGCGTCACAACACGTGATTTGTGTGCCTGTGATGTCCTAATTGGGTTCCGTTTGGGCCAGATTGGTTTCAGCACCTCAAGAAACCTGAAAATATTCAAATTTAACTCAGGGGATTTTTTCAAAAGACGAAATCTTTTACGAAAAAGATAAATTAGGAGTTTTTAGAAACAACAAGGAAAACAAATTTGTTAGTTTGTCATTTGTTTGAAAATGTGGAAAAGCGAACACTTTTTCCTATTTATTCGTAATATAATAAAGCAACTAACATATTTATAGGGATCAACCTTTTCTTAAACTATTTGATGGGCTTATTCATGCAATAAAATCTCGGGTAAATCGAATAAAATATTTTGAGGTTCATAGAGAAACTAACGTGTCTCTATAACAATTTAGATTTTTCTCAATGAACTTTAAAAATAATTATATGATTTTAGAATTTATTGATATAATTTAGAATTTCCTCTGCAAATTTTCGGAAATGTTATAGTCGGTGTCCAGCGAGGCTGTAAGCGGGTAGATTTACAGGGATGCTTCTTTCTTTTGGTCTCGCGCGGACTAACTGGTTGTTTCGCATGTTTTTGGGTCCGTTCGATCCAAGAACTTATAAAATCATCAAGAAAAAGTAAATATTTCACGTTTAAATAGCAAAATAAGTGTTCACACGTTGCGAGGCCTTTTCAAGGCGCATGCGCCTAAATCTACCCGCGTACACCGGACGCCGACTATATATGACTTTAAAAAATTTTTTGTCTGAGAATGATTTTTAAAAATACACTTTCACAATGCAGGAATGAAAAAATGCATATTTAAGGTTTTTTACATTGTTTGTAAAAAATACATTTCGTGAATTAGTCCGTGACGTTCATTGAATAAATCGTGAAAAAGAAATTTCCGTATTAATATAAGCGGTCTTGAAAGATTCGTACAAGTAATGCAAACACACTCTACGCATTCTTCGGCCTACCGGAAAATGAAAATTCGAAGTGTGCATCTGACTAATCAAGGTAAATATCGCATTAGGAAAATCAAAAGTAATTCCAAACAGGAAATGCATCGAAAACGAAGAAAAGCAAACACGTCGCAAAATTTGTAATTCAAATATATTTAAAATAGTTGAGGAAATTTAGAAAGATATAAGCTAGAAAAAATGCCCACGAAAATGA
Source organism: Caenorhabditis bovis (assembly GCA_902829315.1). Classification (NCBI taxonomy): domain Eukaryota; kingdom Metazoa; phylum Nematoda; class Chromadorea; order Rhabditida; family Rhabditidae; genus Caenorhabditis; species Caenorhabditis bovis. Next base: position 5,029,906 of record CADEPM010000001.1, on the reverse strand, counting down.
AATGTCGAAACATAACGTGAGAAAAAAAAGAAAAATTGCCAAAGAAATGTATGATATAACACCGTTTAAATATTTGACAAACACTGATCCAACATTGAGCCAATAATGAAGAAAAAATTGAAATAGCGGAATGAGACGCGTAGACCGTTGAGAGATTGTGGGCATCACAGAGAGTGCCGCGGGAATACGAAACGATATTGTTATCGAACAAAACTATCCTGATTAAACTGACAAAAAAATCAACAAAAAAAGCGTGGAATATTTTGGGGCCAATTCAAAAATCAAAGAAGCGCCTATTATTCGATCGGAAGACTAAATGACAACACACAAACACGAGGACAACAAAAAAGTGAGCAAACAATTGAAAAAGCAATCAATAATGCATAGCATTCATGAAAATTCAAAAATTACTCAAATTGTAGCTTTTTCTAGATCATATTTACAACTCAAAAAACCAAATATTTACATATTTCTTTTTAAAATTTTTAATATGAAGAAGGAAACAAGTCATTAAAAAAGCTTTAGAGAAGTTGAATCGAATGCATTTATTTTGCAGATATATTTGAAAAAAAAACAGGAAGTCGAGAAGTTTTCGAAATAAATTGTCATGTTTCTCGAAATATTCAAAGCAAACATTTTTTTGTTTCAGAGCAATATCCCGCAATAAGTAATGAATGAAATGGGACCCACGTAATGAAATTCTCGACTAAAATGAATGAAAAAGCAATATAAATAACACAGTTCGTAACTGAGACGATTACACACTTGAAGAAGGGGACGAGTAAACATTCGGACAAGCTCGGAGAGCCTATATTACTGATACTAGTGGACTGCAACAAGAAAATGTGGAATGAATAAGAAACACGTCATGAATAGTTCAGTCAATTTGACAAAAAAGCGGGCAATGAGCAAAAAAATGCGTCACTTTTTTCCTTGCACCAGTAATTGAGGTTTCCGGGTGCCGGTGGATAATCACTCACAATGTACGAAGTCGTTCAATTTGCAAATAACGCAAAGGCTAAAATTGTGTGTTGCGTTCGAAACAAGAAAACAGGAATAAATTTAATGCGGAAATTGAGTACAAAACCCTAATTAATATTTATTAATAAACTGAAAGAATGTAAAAGAAATATGGTTTGTGGGACGGAAAACTTTCTTTTCTTCGAGGACAAGGGAGCAAATATAATATTTACTCGAATAGAAATAATAGTAAGCAGAATGGAATATTTAGTCCAAGGAGGCAATTGGAATGCTATAGGATAAAATATTAATTTTGTGAATTAAAAACTACTGATCAAGCAATTGAAAAAAAAAAAAACATTTTCACCCTACTTTCAAGCATTCTTAATATTTACGTAGAAAATAAGCAAATAATGAAAATGATTTTTAAAATATTTATAACTATTTTTTGAAAATTGATTATGAGCGAAACGAGGCTTTCCAAACATGAAAAAAACGCCTGGCTTCGCCCGACGATTTTGCTGAAAATAATTTAATTTCGAAAACGTGTTCGATCACGAAAAACGTGTGCAATTTTGCGTGTGGTGTTATTGCGGAAATTTAGAATTTGGTTATTGTCGAAGTCACACAACTACGACAAAATCAAAAGGACAACGATGGTCTCGACGCGATTACCATACGGTCATAGCGAATAGTTGAACACAATTTTTAATTACGAGGAAAACGTTTGTGCATTCCTGACAAGTGAAAAATGTTGTGGAGTGAAAACATTTGGAATTCTTTGTTTTTTTAAGTGCGTGAATTGGTCCATGTGAATTTTATTATTTTCTCGTGTGGAACAAATGTTTCAAACTTATAGTCGGCGTGCGGCTTTTTTTTGGTCTCGCGCGAACTAATAGGTCATTTCGCATTTTGTGAGTCCGTTCGATAATTTTTTAAACGAATTACCTTGAAAATTCGAGGAAATGCGAAAATCATTAAGAAAAAATAAGTCGTTCACATGAAAACAACAAAATAAGTGTTCACACGTGGCGAGACCTTTTCAAGGCGCATGGGCGTAAATCTACCCGCGTACAGCAGTCGCCGCATGCCGACTATATAGATTTCTATTAATTCGAATAAAATGTTAATGTTGATATTACATACTTACCGCAATCTTGTGTGAGAAAATATGAAAAAAAAAATGTCAAAAATGTTTCTATCGCTTACTTTACTTTTTTTATACTTTTGGAAAAATAGAGAAAAATGCTGCGACAACTTTGGGTTTTCTATTCAAATTAGTATTCCGAACATTGTTTTTTTTTAAGAATGCAAATAAGTTTGAAAACTGACAAAACTTATTATTGTTCGAATTGATTTTGGGTGGGGTGAATAAAAGACTGTTCGAAATTGAATGGCGACACAGCGAAAAAGAGACGAAAATCATGTGCTTGTGTGAAAGCGATTCAGTCGGTTGTGAAAAGCCGTTATTCCAGTGCGATTGGCAAAAAAATAGGAGGAAAACAACACAAGTTTGTAATTCAATTTACAAAATGGCGGCCATTAGGGCCGAAAGGCAATTAACAGGTAGCTTTTACATCACCTGTCAGATGTGGTAAATGTCGGTTTTGGCAGGTGAAACGCTTTCAGCTGCACACTGTGCATTTTGTGCCCTTGCAAGACAAAACGAATATGGAAAATTGCTGAAAAGGGATAAAACGTTTTCGAAATGGGATAATGAGATCATCTAGTGTTTCATAATTCAATTAACTCTTTCAATTCATCCATCATTAAATTGAATTGCTCAAAAAGGCATTTACGATAAATTTCGTCTAGACGATATATCGTGAATTTCACAAATTAACCGTTACACTATCTTAAATTCAATCGTTGAAAAATCATTATTTCAATATTTTGTATCAGCTCAAAATTTTGTGAAAGACGTGTTTTCATAAATTGGTTTTAATTTTAATTAGATCTACAATTGAAATAAATATAATTAATATTAAATTAAGCATGTTTGCTAAACTTCAATTAAACTCGCGTAATTAAATAAATAGATTTTCTAGCAATGAATCCATTGGGAATTGTGATAAAAATTAAAAAAAAAAAAGAGCTTTCTTAGATTTGTCAAACGGATTTGGGGATGTCGAAGTACGGTAAGTTCTTCAAACTCAGCACAGCTTTAAAAGAGCACGAATCGAGCGGAAATGCGGCGAATTCGAATTAAGAGAATCCCGAAATTGGATTATTCGCTCATTTAAAGCTATACGAAAACTTAGAATCAATACTTCTAACTTTACACCTGCAAAGTGTCGGCAGATGCAATTTATTATAGAAAATCAAATTTTGTCAATAGATGACAGATGAAAATATCTTGGACGGGATGTTGTATTAAAATAAAAGACGCTTAAACGATCAAAAATGTTGTTTTCGGCGTTGGTGACAGAACGACGACCAAAAAAATGTTGGAGCCGCCCACGTCATCGCTAATCATATCGAATTTCCTCCACTTCAACATCCGAAAATTACGCCCTCGGATACCAAAAACAACAGCCATTTATTGCGATAAAATAAGCGAGATTTATCGCGGTTTTTTGCCTATTTGCTCAAAATTTATTGTGAAAATGAATTGCACATCTGGCTCTCGAGCAGCAGCCAACCAAACCCAGAAAAGAAGATGAGGAAACCAGGAAAGAAAAAAAAAAACAACGAAACAAACTCATGAGAAGGTTCGGAGAAAATGAATTGAGACGACCTACATGTTGATGAAGATGATGAAAAATGCGAAGAAAAACACTGAAAATTGACGAACCTAATTAACGAATTCAGGTTCGGCGTTCTTTTGCACAAAGACATAATATAATATCAAAATTGTAAATATATCGATATCAGAAGGCGGTTTGAAGGCTTCGAATTTCCGAAGAAAAATGGAATACCCTCAATTCATTTCATAATTTAGGATCATTTCCCAATGATTGGTTTTTTTGAGTTTCTAGTGAATGCTGAATTTATCTATCCTTTTCATAAATTTTTTCAGCCTCCTCTCTCTCTCTCCCTTAATATTTTCCTCAACTACAATATTAATATTACGGAGCAGCAGTGATACAAATTTTCATTAAAACTGTGGGAATTCGTAAAACCTTACCACAAATTTTGACAAATGGGGCAAGAAATGAAAAAAAAAACTGATTAAATCGCGTCTCCGTGTGAAATAAAGTCGAAAATCATTTGAGGATTCGGAAAATGAATAAGAAATACGCCCAAAAAGTTTCCTCGCTTCTGCTACAACAATTTAGGTTTCTTTCTCGCGCGCACATGAGTAATTTATGAAAAGCAAAAGAAGAAAGGAAAACACGAGAAGCGAGGAGCAGAATAAGGCGTAGAAGAAGAAGAAGAAGAAGAAGCTGAAAAGGATAAATGAATGAGGAGATGGATGTCACCGACGAGGCGTACGTCTCTTTTTCTCTACGAATTCTGTAGAAGAAGAAGAAGAAGAAGATGAAGAAGAAGAAGAAAAAGAAAATCGAAAATGGGAAGAAGCAAGGTCGCTAAATTTGAGCATGCTCCTTCTTTTTTCAATTGATATTTGCTGTGAAGAACAATCAGCTCGTCAATTTTCCGCAGAATTGCACAATGCGAGAAGAATTTTCTCAAAAACATTGCCTTATTACAATTTCATTTTGAATGAATTTTGTCTGACTGTGCATCTTCATCATTTTAAAATGATTTAGCCAATTAGAGTTTTATTCGGTGAAGTTGGGGGAGGTCTAGACGAATACCTAAGAATTAAGAATGTTACTTTTTTTTTGGAAAAATGAACACGAATCTGAACATGCAACGATCGCCGTTATTCGCCAACCTATAATTATGAAGCTCGAATTTGTTTGAATTGTGGTCAACAATGAGTAAGCAATTTTGGCTATAAGAGATACTACGGTAGTCGGAGAAATGATAGCGAGTGAATTGGAGCAAAAAATAAAATAATGAAAAGGTTGGAAAAAAAATTGGAGAAGCAAATGGCAATTGAGCACTTACACATTCGCATACTTTTGGAGCACGAGCGGCAAGCTTCTGCATGAGTCTTCCGGAAATGAGCACAAAATTGGTGAGGACGGTGATCAAATGGAATGGCCCACACACACACACACACACACACATTCACACACCAGACCGCTTGAGCCAAATGGAAAAAACGGAAGCAAGTTGAAAAAAAATTGAGAAAGAGGGAGAGAGAGAGAGGGAAAGAGTGACACTCATGGAGGTGGAGAGAGAGAGATTGCGCACACCACCGCCACCACCGACCGCCACCATATACGCATGTAACACAAAAACGCTAAAATAAATGTTGATGAAAAGACACAAAAATAGGTGCATTAGTTAGTTAGGAGCGCTCGATGCGAGCTTCGCGCAAAGGGTCTCTCTCTCGTTTTTCGTTTCCGAGCGCGCTCTCACTGCGCGGCCATTAGTCGGAATAATTAAGCGGAAATTTTTATGAATGGTGTGCCCAAAAGTAAGCGGGGGCCGAGTCGAGTCGGTCGCAGCACAAAAGAAGTGAAAATCGAGGAGAAAGCAGGAAAATTGAGTTTTTTTTTGTTTGATCATCGAGAAGGCAAGAAAATTGCCACGAGCAATAGGGTCCCCAACGATTTGATAAAGGAGAGAACTACAAAAGAATAGACGAAGAATAACAAGAAGGAGAGGAAGCAGAAGAAGAAGAAGAAGAAGCAAGAAGCGTGGCATCGAAATCTACGAATTGAGAAAATGTTCCTTATTCACGTGCATCCGAAATCGCTTTTATTCGAACTCCTCTTGTTGCTGAGTTCGAATGGGAATTGTGTGCACTTTCATTCGATTAGTACAATATAGGGATAATAAAAGGAATTTCGGTAACAATTCGAATTCAAACGATACGAATCTCTAAAAAAACGCTTATTTCTTTGGCTGTGTTTATAACAAGAGAAATACCCTCTTAACTCGTGCCCTTCTTACCTATTCAAAAAAAAAGTCATAGGTTTGCAAAAACTTTTTATTGAAATATACTGAATATGGCTAACGTAAGAAAATAAATATTCGATTTACATTAAAAATATTTTTGAAATATTGCACGTGTGCACACCTAATTTCTTTTGCAAACGCAAATTTGTTTCGCTTTCTACGATATTTCCCCGTGGTTACGAAACGGGCAACCCATTTGACAGTTTAATGCGTTACTCTGTGACAAGAATAGGTGATTGCTGGAACTTTCACTAGAGAAATTTGAATAATTTGAAAAATTTATTCGATTCAAGAGATTTCTGCAATTTGAGATTCCGGAAATTGGCATTGACTAACGCTGTTTTTCATATGTTCAGACGGAAATTCATATGTATTTATGTATATGAATATTTGGAATTTTCACGAAGTATCTACTAAGAAACTATTTGTTCTTAATATAGGAAGGTAGCATATATATATATAATCTCTAGAAATACGAACAAAACGCACTGGTGGTTAAGAAATAAAAACGAAATTTTGTGTTTTCGCCGTGAAAGTCCATTGCCGTAAAACTTCAAAAAATGTTTGCTGATTGCAAAAAAGAAATAATTCTGTTTTAGTAAAGTTTTGACGAAAAATTATTTTGAAAATATAGCGATTTCAGAAGAAAATCATCAAAATTTATAAATTGTTGTTATTTGAATGCGAAAAACACAAAACCGTCTTCATTTTTATAGACAAAAATGTGATTCCTTATTACGTCTATTAAACAAAATGTCTGAGCAATAAAAAACCGGCGACACAGAAAGCGACGAACAAAAAAAAAAGAAAGAAAGAGCCAGCAAAGATTTTTTGGGCCGCGAAAACCGACCGACCAATGTTTTATTGCATCGACATAAAACTTTTCTGACAGCCAACAGAAGACAACACTCAAAAAAAAGGGAAAAAGAATGGCGGATGTTGCTGGTTCTCTCTCTTCGTCAACGTTTTGCGTTGAGTTCGATACGAGGAGGCGGTAGTATTTTATCAAATAATTTAATAACGTTTTGTTTGCAAATTTGGCGACAAACCAATTCCAAATATGGAATGTAGTGAACGAGAGAAGTGATTTAATCCGATTTGTAGCAGAAAAACAAAACAAATTCCATTTTTTCGCCCACCTCCCCGAGATATTTGATACGGTTTTCCGAAGCAAAACGAACTGCAAAACTATTAGTAACAATATTAAGCCACGATTATTTTCTTAATATATTAACCGAAAAAAATATATAAGAACAGTCAAGAAAAAGGGATGAATTCGAAATTCACTCAGAGTTTTATCATATTTTATCCGCTAAGGAAAACGGTATATTTCCGAAAGAAATATAAAGCTTCAATGAAGTTCAAAAGTTGAACATATCAACAAGAAAAATAAAAAATAACTGAATTCGCTTTGATGCGTGGTGAGACCATTGCGAAAGACGCGCCCGTAAATCTACCCGTCTACGTCAGTCGCCACATACATAAAGCTATATAAATGATATAAATAAGGCGGAAGAGAATGTATAAGAACTTTGTCACAAAAAAATGTTCATGATAAATGCGAAATTCGCTGGAGCTTGAAATGCACTAACTGATAACGAGAAATGCCGAAGAAAGATGAATCAGCCAGATGAAGCAGAAGCAGGTAGATTAAACGAATCGAGAACGGAAGTGTGATAAATGAGAGTTTGAGAAACTGGTATTAGATCGAATGATGAAACGCAAAAAAATGAGCAAAGAAAAAGATGTGAAGCCAATACGAGTTGGCCGTTATTGGTATGTGCAAAATTATTAATGCATCGTTAGAAGTAAGAAAATATATATAGGTCTAGATAAATCTGGTTTGAATATATATGAGAAGAAAATGTAAACAAAACCCTCGATCATCTTCTGACGAAGGAGAAGGAGATGAGAAGAAATCAACCTTCAATTTGAAAAAAAAATGTAGAGGCGTAGATGGCGGAAATAGACTTCGGTGATTTGACTGAATCAAGCTACATTCAAAATCTTTTTTGAAAAATCACTTGATTAGAAATCATCAAAACTTTAACAGATAATTCTCAACAAACAGGATTGGTTACATTTGCTATCATAGGGTCAAAACACAATCTGGACCCGTTATGGTGTTTAGTGAGTAAACTCTGAAATTTGACTGCAATTTCCATAAACGACGGTTCTTGCTATTTTCCCAATTTCACCAAACAAAAATCTTTAAAAAAAAACAAAGAATAATCAGAAATGGAGATTAAAAATCTCAGCAAACATTATGAATTCGAATTCTCGAAAAAAAACCATTTATATATTCGTTTGGATACAAATTCATATTATTTTTCCAATGTCAAAACATATCCGCCATCAGTAAAAATGAATGTTTTGAATGCGCATTTAAAATTCGTATTTCCCCCATAAATTTTATGCCCGAAAGTGCAACGTTTTGCCATTTTTTGTCTCGATCCGAATTCTCGACAGCGCACCATACAAAAAAAACGTTAATTGAGAAGTTGTGGGTTGAAAATTGCGACAGCGAACAAAAAATGGGATGAAAAGATCTTTGAGAAATTGGTTTTCTTCAAAAATTGACAATTTTGATGAGAAAACGGGGAATCACTTAAACGTGAAGAAAAATGAAATTTACTTTATACAGAAATCAAACAAATATTTTAAAACGAATAATTGGCGGTGTCAATCGAAAACATCCAATTCAGAAAAATGGCAATTTTCATTATAGACTTGAATTTAATATTCAATCAATGATAAATTTTTTCCGGCAGTAAATCTACACTGATTTCGCGAGACTGACGGTCCTAATTCTCTTCCATCGTCGATTGACACCGACAATTTTAGAAAAATGAGACATGTAGATAAGAGTGGTGTCAGAAAGTGTGTTCGTTATTTGCCGAAACAATTCCAATGTAAGGCTATTAATAGAAATAGGACGAAACTAATTGGCAGAAATGAAATCATTCGTCCGTTTCTCATCGCTGAGACCAAGATTTTCGCATGTCAGTTTGAGAGACCGTCTGCAAATTAGCCGCTTGTAGGCGAACATTAAACATCAAAAATTGAGAAGAACAAAACGAGTCTCGCAATTTCCTCATTATTTTTTTCTTACAATACGACCATATTTTTGATAGTTATCTATATATTTTGTCTTATCGAAATGAAATTTAATGAGATTATAGAATATTTGGAAAAGGCGAAATAGACTGACGTTTCAGAATTTTTTTTATTACGATTAATTTAAAATTCTCAACTTTTATAGTATTATTTAGAGATAAGAAAATAATGTCGCAGAGAAAAACTAAAAAAAAAAATAACTTATGCAAAAGTATATTCAAAACGAATCATTTATTTTATTTGGTCTTTTTTCATAAATTTCCCTGATTTAAATCGAATGGTAACCACGAATTCCTTTGCAAGATAGTATGAGCAATTCGCATATATGCGTTATTCTCTTGTGTGCTTAATAATTAGTGCAATGCGAAATGGATTAATTGGACAATTAAAATAATCTCACTGGCTATTAATAATCGTTGGCTGGCTATTTTGGATTAAAAAATCGCATATGAGCGGAAAAGTAAGAAAATTGTGAGCAGCGTATCGAGCAAAAAGCCGGATGCTGATGTCGCGCAGCACGTTGAAGCTGACTAAGAAGAAAAAGAAGAGAAGAAAAAAGCAAACGCTAAAGGGGGGGGGTGTTGGCCACCCTGGGACCCTCCTCCCTCTTGCTCTCCAGTTTTCCCAAAAGGAAATCGGAGACTAGAAAAAGAGGGAGGAATGAGATGAAGAAAATTGCTAAAAATCGATATACCGCCTCTCGTGTCTTCCTTTTTCGGGACCAATGCATAGTTGTTCCTCTCTTCATTCGCCACTCTCTCTCATTCTTCAAATGTTTTTATGTGAGTGTCTTCGCCATCTTCATCTTTTTCTTCTTCTCCTTGTTGTTATTGATGAACGCACAAATCGTGTGATTTTGACGAACGAACAAAACTAAAAGGCATATTTACAAGTGAATGAGCATATATATATATATATATATATATATATATATATATATATATATGTGTGTATAAATAATTATTTATTTACTCAACTCCTACTTGTTCATTTTTATTCTCAAGCACACGCCCACAATCTCAGTGAATTTATAGTATTATTGAAACTTCTGCTACTAGCTTAAGTACACTCATTATTTTTATTCGACCCTTCACAATTCCCAGGACAATTTTGCTATACATTTTTGAAAATTCTTCAATTATTTCTTTGTCAACATTTTCTAAATTACATTTATAAATATTTGATGACAGTTCATTTTCTAGAAAATATTTGTGGAATTAATTTGCTTGAAATCTCGTTAAACACTTGGAATAATGAAAGTACTTCAATGAAATGAAACTTGTCAAATCCAACCGACGGGATACATATTAGATTCATAAAGAGCACGACAAGTTGATAAATGAACTTCGAGGCGATGAATGAAGTTAAATGAACAAGATAAATTTTGAATTATCCCCCGAAACCTTGACACATAATCTCGTCGTTATGTTATTTTCGAATTATTTATTTCAGGAATTCTCTTTTTACTCATGAAATTTCGTTTCCCTTCATAAGTAATGCACTCTCCTTTGATAATTTTCAGTAATATCTCTGTATCGTTCCCAAAATTTTTTAGTTACAACGAGGAATGTTGAAAAAACGTATTCAACTTAAAGGCGCATGCAATTTATTTACTTTGATATTACTAAGCGCCAGTTTACGGTAACCGTTGTTTAGCTGTGCGCATGGTGAAATTCAAATTCAACTCATTGAATTATTCAGCATTGTATTTTTTTTCGGAAGTTTTTGTTTTTTCGTAATCAAAGTTTTTTTATGTGATAGGTCACGATTCTACCTAAAATCTCTTCGTGTTCATCATTTTTTACATTTATTCCAAAAGCATAGAATTTTTTAGCACGAATGTCGGCTACTACTGTGGAATCTAATCACGTTGTGAGTTTTTCTAGTAGTGCCTATTTGTACCGAGTGTTGATTTATTTTTAGAAAGAAAATGAAACTAAAAATGAAGTTGGAATTCCACCCCAACTCCTCACTCGGCACCCACTTCAAAATCGTTGGGCTCTTTGGTATTTAAAGAATGATCGTAATAAGGACTGGGAAGATTGCTTGAAGGTGCAAATTTAAATATACTCAGGAATTTTTTAAATATATTTTTAAAGATGGTTTCCCTGTTTGACACCGTTGAAGACTTTTGGGGTCTCTATAATCACATTCAAACAGCTGGTGGGTTGAACTGGGGATCTGATTATTATCTTTTCAAAGAGGTAATTTATTTTTTATCTTAATATAATAATTATTATTATTTGGATTAAGGGGATCAAACCCATGTGGGAAGACGTGAACAACGTTCAAGGAGGTCGCTGGTTGGTCGTTGTCGATAAACAAGTAGTCTCGTATTGTTCTCAGTGTTTTTCATTTGAAACGTTTCAGAGACGCTCTCATCTTCTAGACCATTACTGGCTCGAACTTCTTATGGCTATTGTTGGTGAGCAATTCGAAGATTTGGGGGAATATATTTGCGGAGCTGTCGTGAATGTCCGCCAAAAGGGTGATAAGGTATTTATTTCTCATATTAAGCGTGTTTAACTTTTTGTTAAAAGGTATCTCTCTGGACCCGTGATTCGTCGCGTGATGATGTCAATTTGCGCATTGGAATGGTTTTGAAGGCGAAATTATCAATTCCAGATTCAGAGACTTTGAGGTAGATATTCATATATAGAAACAAAATATATTATTATTATTATTATTATTATAGATACGAGGTTCACAAGGATTCATCTGCACGTACTTCGTCGACTGTTAAGCCAAGAATCTGCATCCCGGCAAAAGATCACACTAAGGAAAAGGCGGCTACCCCTTCCACTCCTGCTCCATCAAACTAGATCTCAGAACCAAGTCCATCGTTCCAACTATAATTGGCGCAGTATGTAATGTTGTACGTATTTTCAATGTCTCTTATCTTCCTGTTTCTTACTAAAGAAGCATCGAGAACTATCAGTGGCTGAGATTCACTATTTTCATTTTTTTCAATTTTATTGAATCGCACAAATATTTTTACTGGTATTTCTTGAGTTTCGAATCTTTGTCGCCCGGGGGAGAAATCGAAATTAACGCAATTTTGATTATGACCGGTGTTTGATTTTTCGGTTCTTCTCTCTAATGCATGATGTGTTGTTTTTTTCGCTACAAGCTGAAAATAAACATTTTACATATCGGTTTAATATAATGAGTAATTTATAAATTATACGTTCGAATCAATATACATTCAATTTAATTCAATTTTTTCGGGTTTGGAGTCGTTTTTGCAGATGGTTTCGGAGTTCCCGCATTTTTTGATTTCGAAGCCTTCGCTTTCTTCTTTGGAATTTTTGTTTTTGTTGGTGCGGTTGTTGTTGATGGAGTTGCGTCGTGCTGATAAGAGTCAGGATCTCTTGAAATATAGCCCAGTTTTCCTCCAATTCCATTCCAGTTGTTAGTGGCAATATTCAATCCGAAATCAGTATGACCGCCACCGCCACGCGGGAATGCCACCTGGGAGCCCGGGAATGGATGATTCGGCCGCTCATCTGAGGAACCGAATCGTTCACGCAGATACGCTGGTCCGTATCTTGAAGCGTATGTTGCTAGTTCGCGAAGCGATGGCAATGCTTGATTGTTATTGTTGAAGCTACCAACAAGATCATTCGCAGGAAAATCAGCTGAATATAAAACATTTCAAATTTCGGTATTTACCGAGATATTATACGTAAAAAGTCTGGAGATGGCTTTCGATTGCTCAGTGTTTGTCTTCGAACACCAATTGAACTACCATAATAGCCGTTTCGACTACCGCCGATTAAACCAGAATACGGCGGACTCGGACGCATATTGTACACTTCGTCTACAACAAGTATTTGATATGAAATTTAAAAAATAAATTGAACAATTAAAAAATTAAACAATAACTAACCTGGATATGGGCCGTACGCACCATTTCCACCAATTGTAACCGTTCCATATGGATTGCGTTCTCTTTCGAAGAAACCTCCTCCACCCATACGAGAACCTCCGAATCTATTTGAACCATACCCTGTTTTATAAGCCATTCGACTGAATGGTATACGCCTAAATAACCAATTTACTTTTACATCGAATATGGTATTTCTAACCCTCCAAAAGGACCATTTATGTTCCGACGACGAAATTTTGTCGCCTTCTTGCGGTACACCGAATCAGCATCTTCATCTTCTTGTGATCCTGTCTCTTCTTCTTCGCCGGACGGAATGAATGGAATTGATTCTGTTGGAAAACCGCCGCCAGGAAGAATCGAATTGGGTAAAGAATTTGTAAGGTCTTCATTAGGAAGATAGGTGAGAACACTGTTTGTGAGCATCGAAAAGATGCACATTAAGGGCACCGAACCCATTTCGGCACGCATCTGAAACAATACCACTGATAACGATCGAATTGTGCATAACTTTGGACCATCGAACTCATTCAAAGCGGAAATTCAAACTTGAATTTAAACAATTCAGATATCGTAAACCTGCGAAGCAAAATCACCGTAAATCGACCCTGCTCGTTTTTTTTTGAGTTTAATAATTGATCTAACACTAATTAATCTATTAAGTGTGCAATCGCTTAATTTTTATGAAATTTACCGAAAAAATTTCAACAATTTTACATTATTCACGCGTCTGATGAGTGTCAAATATAAATAATAACATCATGCATAATTTTTAAAAATTTCTATTTTCGCGAAAGAAATTTAAACGGAATTTATTTGTTTTATTTTACTCCAGTTTGGAATGAACTGAACTAAATTGGCAATATACTAATTTTTTAATCGAAAAAAAATATTAGAGTATTACATTTGCTTCTCTTTCGTATAAAAATTTGATTCGATTGGATATATAATATGGAAAACGTAAATACAGTTGTTTAAAATGTATAAAAATGAAAACCATTGAAAGTGACATTTGTTCGGGTAAACAATTCAGTTTCTACAGGAAGCCACGCCCATAAAGTGAGCCAAAAATGGGAATAATACGAAAAACACTTGACTCTATGGAATTTGTTTGTGACCAGAATGGGGGGGGGGTGTACAGGGTGTCATTTAAGTTCCCGCACAAAAGTTTGACGCCATGAAGAGCTTGGCTGTCGCACTTTTCGTGCACCAATACAATTTATTTTTGTTAAATAAGGTATATTTTACTTACTTTCCAAGTTTCACCTCATTCGGATGTGTTTCCGAGAAATGGCGAAGGCTAACATCCATTGCGCTTCCATTATCGAACTTCATAAGCAAAATGTGAGCTCGAGAGACATCATTCAACGGGTCGGTGTGCCTCGTAGAACGGTTTGCGACACCATCAAACGTTTCAAGGAGCTAAATACGACCAGTCACCGTCCCAGACAAGGAAGACTCGTCTCAGTAACCACTCCTCAGAAGATCAACGCCGTCAAATCGAGGATCAGGCGAAACCCCCACAGGAGCATGAGAAAGATGGCGTTAGACATGGGAATGAGCATCTTCGCTATGGAACAAATTGTCAAAACGAAGCTTGGACTGACCCCATATCGTGTCCAAAAAGCGGCAATTCTATCGGCCGTCAGCAAGCAGAGACGCTTCGAAAAAGCAAAACGACTTCTTGCTCGCACGCGGTCTGGACAACACCTCGTCACTGTCTTCTCCGACGAGAAGCTGTTCACTGTGGAGACGGCATTCAACTCACAAAACCATTGAGTACTTGCCCAGACATCCCAGCAAGCTTCTGAGAAAAGAAGAACATATCATCCAGCCTCACATCCTGCCAGCATGATGGTTTTCGTTGCCATCTGCTCAACCGGGAAGTGCCCCCTGGTTTTCGCGGATCAGGGGGTGAAAGTGAACAAAGAAGTCTACGTTCGGGACATTTTGGAGAAGCATGTGATGCCCTGGACCCAAACGCATTTCGGTGGGCAGAAATGGGTCTTTCAACATGACGGAGCAGCCGCCCACACTGCCAAAACTACTCAGGAGTGGTGCCAGACCCATTTTCCCGACTTCATCAAGTCATCCGAATGGCCTGATTGCTCCCCAGACCTGAACCCGCTTGACTTTCCCGTGATGGGGTCTTGCAGGAGAAGGTCAACGCAAAACCCCATTCAAGTGTAGAGGCTCTGAAGAAGACATTACTGGCGGAATGGGACAATCTTTCCATCGAATACCTGCGTACCACAGTCGCATCCTACCCGAAGCGTTTCCGTGAAGTCATAGCTGCGAAAGGAGGCCGAATCAAAAAGAGTTAATAAATAAATATTTGTTATACTATAGATAAAAAATATTTTGAGTCTCGTTTGATTTGGACTTTTAGTTTCAGAAATATACGTCTTCAAAGTTGTGCGGGAACTTAAATGACACCCTGTATATGTCGATTTGCAGAATTTGGACAAGCACAAACTTTAAAATGAAATTTCTAGATCACAAAAAATTTACCTCGGTAGAATTTGGGCAGTAGCCAATTTGCGTGGAGTTCGGACCAATGTTGCGTGACGACACGTTGCTGCTGCGGCTCTTCGGCGCCAGATAAAATCAAAGCTTGTCTCGGTGGCGGCGATGCAGCTCAAGCCGGATGATCACACAAATCCAGCCAGCGGATAATGTGTCGAACAAATGTTATTGTGCACGGATATAATCGCGCGGTTCTTCGCCCTTTCGCGGCCCCCTCTCCCGACCGACGGTTTCGGGCTCAAAACGTACACATTGCGAGAGAGCGTTCGAGATGATGAGACGCAGCGCAACAACAACGGCGCGCGACAGTTTTGACATGAGGATGATGCTCATCGTGAGACGACCGAATTCGCGCTCCAAAATGAATTTGAAAAACCACTCTTGTTTTTCATCTACGGCGGTTCGTTTCAAGAACGGGGGGGGGGGAACATGTGATGAGAGTTTTCTATCGTATCAAAGTTCAATGAACAGCACCAAAACATCAACGCGGAAATCCAATTTTTATTCAAAGAAACTGATTTCTTAATTCTTTATTGCAACATAAGTAGGTCCTCCAGTATGTGCTCATTATTAGACCCCCCCCAGAAGTTGAGGCCGCTTTTTTTTTGATAATTCTAATGATATAATCGATATAGGTTTGCGATGAGACTGTTAAAAATCGACTCCGCCATACTGGATTGTTTGGTCGTCGTCCAGTGAAAAAACCAATGATCTGGGAAAAAATAAGAAATCACGATTGCGATTGATAGAGGATCATCTCACAAGGGTAACGGAGGTCATTTTGCTGTCCGTCTTAAAATGTTGTTTATTTTTTGCATACAGAGTCTTTAAAAATTTCCAATCGAATGAACAAGGTCTGCGCAAAAATCTAGTTATCGAGATATGGACCTTCAAATTGTAGCTTCCTCCCCCCGTGAATTTTGCATACAAATGTGCGGAAAAAACTCGAAATGAAATAATGGGATGTCATATATGGCGCTTATATTCTGCTTCAGAATGCAGTTATGGTTCAGTGATGTGTCGGTTATGTTGTCGACGATGAGGTCATGAATGGTGTGTCAATTGGACGATTCAAGATTATTTCAGTTGGACGATTCTTTACGGACCATCATTTTCCGATTTAATTTCAACTAGTCTGTTGATATTTTCACATTAATTATGGAATATTTTGCTCACTTTAAGATTTAAATTTACTTTTTTTCATTTCCACTAACACGTTTGAACACTTAAATTAAAACTTTTAATTTTTGTTACAACAGAGCAAGCCGAAACAGATGGCGCAATCTAGCTTCGATTTTCCATTCTCTTTTCTTCACAATTCATCAGGAGATAACTTTTTTGACTTAAAATTAGCTTACCTTGACAGAAAATTGATTGGAATACATATTTTTGTTGGACATTCCCTAGCTCTTCACTAAAATTTATTCAATCCGACGACATGAAAATGACTCCTGTCATGACATGTTTGATTTATCCGAAGCCCGTCCAAACAATGCCATTAACGATCCTAAATTATTTTTTTGAAGAAAATCTAATTAAAACAAAGTGTTTTCTTAAAACTGCTTTGACCAATTTTTACTTCTTTTTTTTTGTAATTTCAAACTTATTTCTAGTATTTTGTGTTTTTTTTTTTAAATTATTTGACTTTTTAAAAAGTTGCTTTGATAAAAGATGATATATTTAAATGAATTAAAATATTTAAAAATTTTATGAATGTGTGAATACAATCTTTTTTTCTCCATTTTTTAAAGAAAAATGTTAAATATTAGCAGGAAATTGTTAAGTGTGAAATAAAATGTGTGGAAAGTTGCGTCTGTGTGAGCACGTGCAAAAAAGGAATAAAATGGAACCCGACGGTATTCTTCTTTCTCTAGCTTCAATTTATTTCTTCCGCGTTAAATTTTATAGGAAGATATGAACATGAAGCATGCGTAAACATTAGAAATTAGTATCACAATCTAATTACTTCGTTTGTCTATAATTTACTATTCATTTAAATAATTTTTTTTTGAAATATCAATCGAAAACTTTGCGCCCTATAGTCATCAAAAATTGAACCCATCATATTTATTTATTCTATAATAATGCTTTAAATCATTTGATACACCTCCGTAAACAAACATCGTCGAAAAAGCGCGGTTCGCATTTGAAAGGCCTAGGCTCAATGTCAAATTTTATGGGCTCTATGTAATACTTGTGTGAGATGATTTGTGGAGAAAATGTGCCGCTGAATAGGCCCATTGATCTCTGATTGTCGGTATGAGATTCTTATTACCATGAAGACTAAATTCTACTTTGAAAATTATCGACTTTTAGCAGAAAGCAGTAGAAAGAAACTATATAATATTCCTATCTCTGGCTCGACTCGAATGGATCAAGTCGGAAGTCAGGAATGAATGTTTCAACACGCGTTTGCTTCTCCATTAATGTGTACTGTTTACGTTCAGAGATACAAAAAAACACAAAAAAAAAACGAAAATCTCTTAGAAAACTTTTTTTGTACATTTCACGGACCACCCTCGACTTTGTCTCAAATTTCCCTCGATTTAATTAATCGTTGTTCAAAAACTATAGAATTCGTATTTAGAATCAATTAAAACAATGTGGTCGGATTAAAAATGAATGCGCGATGTAATTTGACCCGTGAGCGGATTTCAATGACGAGTAATCTATCGAACGAAATATTCGAAACAACTGTAACACGTCCGAAAATCGCTGTGAGACCATGCACATTAAAAAACGAAACAACAAGAAGAAGAATGTGTAGTGGAAAAAAAAAGATCAATAATCTGGATTATCCATTTTACTATGATCATGGGAATATTGATAGATGCGGGTCCATGGATCTGCAGATACAGCAAATGCCGGGACCATTCAAAAATGGAGCTGCAAAATATGTATGTATGTTCAACATATAATCATTTTTTCAGGTCCAATTAAACTTTTTTTCAATCGTAGCTTATTAATATATCAAGAATTGATAATAAATGTAACTGCGATTTTATTTCTTTTTAGAACACGTTAGTTGCAAAAACATTCCTCGTTTAAAATTTGAAAATAATGAATGTTTGTACGTTTTCATCAATTTTCGCGAGAATTTCCAATTGTTTACCGTTGGCTTGATCTGAAATAATCCATTTCGATCAAAGATTTCGTCTATAAATAAAAACTAACATTTTCATTGATATCATGATATTTTCGAAATTTCACTCTAATATTCTGATATTTTTTGCAGAAATGTCTCGAGCAACTGTCGTTATCTTGCTTTGCGTTTCCCTTGTTGAAGGCCAAACGAATCGCTTCAAAGCTTGTTCAAAATCGGTCAACCTTGGTGTCACATTTTACACTGCGAAAGAATTGGAACCAGTAACATTTGCGGTTTATGACAAAATGGAGCTTGAGGGAGTTTTTTCAGATTTTAAAATGTGCCGAGAAGCCGTTTTATACTAATCCAGATGACACCGATACAATGATATCTAGTTAGAATTTCAGACTTCAAATTTGATATTACTTTAAATTTCAGATGGGAAGAGTTGTGTGATAAATAATTCTATGAATAAAGCGATTCCTGCATTGAGTTTGTACAACGGCTGTAATTTAAGCTGGTATATTATTGAACCAATATTGAATTCTATTTCAGTTAATGGATGCACAGATATAATGGAACTGCTTGGAAAGCTCACATCCATTTCTCAATTTGGCTAAACCAGTTATTGATTTGGTAATGCTTTCCGTCAAGTTTTAATTCTTTTTTTTCATTTAGGCGAAAAGCACACTAAACTATTGCAAACAGAACAACAAAAAGACAGGAGAGGCGAAACAAGAAGCATGCATGAACCAAGTGTACGGAAAATGCATGGCTTCAGTTACGAAACAATTCTTGAACAAAGTCTGCAAAGGATTGGTCAAGAAGATGAATGCGAAGGAATGGGCGTGTGTCAAACAATACGCACCAAAAGTCGCCAATGTTAACAACTACGACTGCTTTAACATTAATAAGTAAAATTGAACTAATCTTTTTGGTTTTTGCTCACTAGTAAACGTTTCGAAATAAACTTGGATGAGCAGAGGATTACGAATCGAGATTACAGTATCGTCGCTGCTTTTTTTTGAATATAATGTTATGTTCCGATGTATTCAAAATCACTCGAAGAAAAAACAATTTTTTCTGGTAGAAGAAGGCAAAAATGTTGCTCAAAGGATACGTTTTTATTGTCGTTACTGCGCCAATGTGAATTCTCGGAAATACTCGATCCAACTGTCCAAATTGTTGAAAACGGTCAAAAGTCACGATTGAAATTTTTGTCATTGTCCCGCAATCATCTTCGATTTCTTCGAAAACTACAATTGAATCAAATGAGCATATAAGAATGAGGTCATTTCGATCAAATCTATTAAAAAGAAAAACAAGTTGATTAAGCAGTGATGTACTAAAAAATGACAAATATTCATATAAAATAAAATACAAAATAAAAATGAATTATAATAATTTTTTCTTTTTTACTACATTGTAGTTTTATCTATTTTTTTTTTTGAATTCACCCAAAGTTTATCTATTTTCGATAATAGAAGTAATCAAATTATTACACGATTATTTTGACGAAATTTAATTGGCAATTTTTAAAATTATTAAAAATTTTAAGTTAGAATGGAAAGAAATACAGCAAATAAATATTTTGATTATTTTTATAGGGGTTTTATCCAAAAAAAACACAATGGAAGTGGTCTTGACGAAAAAAAACGAAAAGTATAGATTTACAGTCAAGGATGGGTTAAAGACGTACACCGAGATTTTTCTTTTTTGGCATTTAGCCAATTTTCTGCAGTCGGGCGAAATCGACAATATACTTAATTTTTCGTTTTTATTCAAATGAAATAGCTTGGAAAAAAACGTTTAGTTTCCACAATTATTTTCCCAGTGATTTGTGATCATTTAATCTGATATTCTCGTTTCGCGAATTTTTTGTTGAAACCGAAAAAAAACGGTAGTTGAGCCGCGATAATTCATTCGCCACGCCCATATTGGTTGTATAAATCATAGGTCAGAACATCATTTTAAAAGACAACCCCGTTTTTTCAAATTTTCATTTTATTGAACTATCCAAATTCAGATATGTTCAAACTTTTGTGTGGAATCACTTTATTGGCTGCCGTTGTGTCGGCACAAACCAACCGATTCAGAGTGTGCACCAAGGCCGTCAATTTGGGTGTGACATTCTATACAGCCAAAGAATTGGAGCCAGTAACGATATTTATATTCATCTAATATAGTCCAATTCACATGTTTATATATTATTAAATGTTGCGAAGGTCCCTTCTACAAAAACCCAAATGATACTGACACATTCATTTCCAGTAGGATTCCAACAAATATTAATCTCTAAACAATATTACTTTGTTCAGATGCCAAGAGTTGTGTGATCAACAATTCGATGAGCAAAGCAATTCCAGCATTGAGTTTGTACAATGGATGTAAGAGCTTTTACTATTCTATCTAATTTCAAATTTGTAACATTTAAGTCAACGGCTGCACAGATTTGATGGCGCTTCTTAACAAGCTTATGACACCATTCCTTAACCAAACCAAACCGGTTATCAATTTGGTAAGGGTTAGTGTTTATTTCTTCTCGGATTGTTTGATTCTAGGCTTTGAAAGTGTTGAACAACTGCAAGAAGAACAATAAGAAGACTGGTGCTGCTAAACAAGAAGCATGCATGAACCAAATTTACGGAAAATGCATCGGCTCAGTCACTCGCAAGTTCGTCGACAAGGTGTGCAAAGCTTTGGCGAAGAAGATGAACGCCAAAGAATGGGGATGCGCCAAGGAATACTTGCCAAAAGTTGTGGACGTCTCTTCATACTCGTGCTACAAAATTGTGAAGTAAATTATTGTATACTTTTACATAGCTTTTTTGGGAAATGAACACTTTACTCCGCTGATAATGTTCCATTACAAATTTGATCGAATCAATCAATATTATATATTCTGAGAGTGAATTATTCATGAAAGTTTGCAAGAAACACACCGTTGGACGAAATATTTAATTTCACGCGATAGGCGCTTTTCGATTTTCAGATTATTTCTCATTTTCATTCGAGTTGATCGGTTTCGTTAAAGATACATGACTGGGTTTCTAATAAATGAACGTAATTTTTTTTCCTTAATTTATAATTACTCTGCAAATTTTGGGACAGTTTGTGTGGGAGTAAGTGGGCAAATTGCCCATCTGCGGAAGTAGATTGAGAATGGGCGAATTCAGATCATATCGCAATTCGCCTCCTTATCTCCCGGAGGACTGCCTCCAAAATTTGCTGATGGTAATTGGAAAACTATACTTGTGTTTAGTATTGAATTTTGCGATCATGTCAATCATCACAGTGTATAGTATAATGATGTGCTCGTGTAATGACCGCACTCGGGAGCAAATTCACATTCAGAGAAGGCAGGCGCTTCGAAATCGGCAGAGAGAAGCGGCAGTGTCTGGCAGAAGTGTGCGGAGTGTTATCGAGACGGAAGCGATCGACGATGATGCGAGTTGTCCGAGATTCACCTGCGTGCGAATGACACCGCGTCTGAAAAACAGCGACACGGCCGACGTTTATTCAAGATTGAATAAATCGGATGGGGAAATTCCAAGAATTGCCAAAGAAAAGCCGCCAAGTATTTCTGGTATTGCATTCGCATTCATTGATTGCCTATAATTGTCGAATACTTTAGACTTCGACATTGCCCGCGCGTCGTACCGCGGCTCGCATTCTCGCGAATCTGGTAGCAATGAAATTGTGGAAAAATCAGATGAAAAAGACAAAAGATCGTCGGCCGAAGCAATCGATATGGATATTGCGGGATGTCATTCTTAGTTTTCATTCGAAATACATAATTATTTATTCGAATCATCAATGAACCGATTTCTGGCATTGCATTTGAAATCGGCTTGTTTGACAATAAATGAGAAATCAACGTGTTTCGAAGGAATTCCATCGGAATTTGGAAGCAATTCGAAATTGTTGAGCATGTTTGCAGTGAATAGGAAGAGCTCAGTTCGAGCAAGACCCTCGCCGAGACAGACTCTTTTGCCGATGGAAAATGAGATGAGTTCTTCGATTTTCTTCAGATTTCCTAGGTCATCGAGATACCTCTCCGGTTGGAATTCGTCGGGGTTCGGAAAAATCTAAAATAACAATTTATTATTTTCTTTATAACATCCCCTCCTTCTAATTGCTATGCACCCCTAGGTATCCTATTATTTTCCGTAGTCGTTAACCGCCGATTATATTTAAAAACCCCCCCCCCCTAAAAGAAGCTTCGGATGATAAAAGCTCGGCCACGTTTCCACAGATGGAAGAAAGAATGTGTTTCTGTGGGAGGAATTACCTTGGGATCGCTTAAAACGCTACTGATTTGATGTACAACTGCAGTTCCTTTCGGAATTCTGTATCCATCAATGTTGACATCTCGCGTGGTTGCGTGAACGAGATTTAACGGTAGAAGGTTTGCCATTCTCTGCGATTCCTTAAATCATTTCAATTCGGTTTGCCGTACTCGAAATTCCGAATCTTTGAACATTTAAGGATAGTAGAATGTATTGTAATCACCGTATGATAATCACTTACATTAATGAATGCTGTTGTGTACGGTAGACTGGGTCTATCTTGCATCGTTATTAAGCGATTGCCAATAACTCTATCCAATTCGTCATGAACTTTTTTCTCAAATAACCATCAAAATGTTTTCAATTATGAAAAAATCGAACCTGTTTTTGAGGATTCTGAATAGCATAAGCTGCGAGGAAACCGAGCGTATTCATCGTTGTATGCATTCCGGCTATCCACATGTCGAAACAAACATTTTTCAATTGAATATCTCTGAAAAATATAACGAATTCAAGTAGTAATATTCTATTAAAATATTTACGAGAATGAAATGAGATCACCATTGGCTTCTTTTCTTTTTTGTTCCTTCAAATAAGCCTCCGTGAAATCTTTACTTTCTTCGAGACTGTAGTCAATATTCATTTTATGAGCATTGATTTCTTTGTTAATATATTCAAAGATTCCATCGCGGCATTCAAGGAAACTTAATAAAATTTAAAATTTGAATTTAAAAATGAGTTTCACTTACTCTGGTGCTAATATTTCACTCAGTTTTTTTGGTATTCCTTCGGCAAAAACGCAAGATTTATTCGAAGTGTTCCAGAAATTTCAAAAAATTTATTAATATGAAATTTGATGTCGCGGAATTTTTTCGTCTGAAAAAATTTTCAAATATAATCGATAATTGAGAATGAAAACTCGCATTCTCAAATCGACCTCCAAACAAAAATTGATTGATAATATTTCCCACAGAAATATCAAATAAATTCTAAAATGAAATAATGGTTTGATAAATTTTGAGATTGTCTAAACCTGAATATCTAGATCGTTCGGCGTATTTTTCATTTCCGAAATCAATTGTTCGACTTCGAGAAGAATCTGAGATTCGACGTGCATTATTCTTTTAGATTTCACGAAGTTTTCTAACTTTATTTTCCATTAATTCCTTTCCGAGACCGAAATCTCGCAGTGTGTGAAGAGCAAATCGTCGATGTTCTCTCCAAATTTCCCCATTTGTGTCAATTACCCCATAGTCTCCTCCTGGGAAAATCAAAAAATCACAAAATTAGAGAAACTGTTTTTTTTTAGTTCAAACAAACCTCGAAGCGCATTATTGAAGCTAGAAAAAATTTTTTTGTCTTTGTATGAATCGCCGTCCATTAAAAATGTCTCCTTCAATTTCTGATATCCCGCAATGACGACAACTGGTTCGGGTCCCATCCAAACAGTGTACACATCTCCATATTGATTTCTCCATTCTTGATAGCATTCCAGACCCGGCGCTTTGCAAGTAAACATTCTATACAGATTGCCTATTAATGGGAATGGAGTTGGTCCTGTGAATTGGGTTCTTTTTTTAGAAAAAAAATTAAAAAAAAAGATATTCACCTGGTGGAAGGTTTCGACGTTTCCAATTTAATTCGTAAACCAACCAAAGAAGAATTAAAGTTAGAAGAAGAATAAGAACAGCCATCGAGAGTAATTTGAACTCACTCTTTCAAATTTCTTTTATACCAACATTCATTTGTTTTTCCTACACAAAATCGAGGTCTCGTTAAAAAGAACCACAGCTGACAGAAGCGTGGTTTGTAGCCACAATGATCACTAATTTCGCAATCGACTATAAGGAGATCATTTGAAAAAAACCATCATTCTCGAATGAATTTCGCGATAACATAAATATTTGAAATTGCACTGTGTGTTATTATTAGAAAAGAAGGAAAAAAGCACAAATGTTGTACGGAAAAATCGATTGTTTTCTTAATTGTAGTATAAAATTATCATTTTTAGTTTAAATGGCTAATTTCTTTTTTCTTTTTTTAATAAGATTCTCACAAAGTTTGTTATTTTTATAATAATAATAATAATTGAATAATAAGTTTATTTTTGTTCGAATCCTCCGTATGTACTTCACTGATATTTTTTCTATAAATATATATATATACACATATGCATTCATCATATTTTAAATAGTATTGGCATCAGTTGAATACTCAAAGCTTAATCCCGAGAATCCGTCATTCCGGTATTCGCGAAATACGTCGAACGACTCAAATATTTACTATTTTACTCACTAGTCGGATTAAGACATTTGTAAAGAATTACAGCCAAACAATAATTCTTTTGAGGAATACGGTAGAAAATGGACGGCGGCAATTTGTATAAAACGTCAATGATAACTCATTTTGAGTGTTGAGCTTCAATTGAGCTTCAATGGAATGGCTTATTTCTCATGGAGGAGACGTCAACACTATTCCCAATTTCAATTGCAGGTATTCATTTTATTTTTCGATTTTGTAAATTAAAATAAATTACCATTTCAGCGCGAAATATGCGACTCCAGAAGAATACACAAAAAATGACGGGACCCGCCGAATCCTTCTTGGAGTTACATATTGATGTCATCTATGGAGCATTTATTGAGGTACATATTTCTATCATTTTTTTTGTTCAAACATTGTTCAACCTATTTTTTAACTTTTTCATCAGATCGTATATTTGCCATGTTTGACAGTAATGATGAAAAAGGAGAATATTCGATTGTCGTGCTTCAAAATTATGCTTCTTTTGGGCATCGTCGACATGTTTGCCATTGGTAAATCAGTATCATTAAAATTTAAAACAAAAATGTAATAATAATTTAGGTGTGAATTCAATTGAAACTGGCTACTTCCTAATCGAAGGGTCTGTGTACTGCTCTCATCCAACGCTGATTTTTATTAGCGGTGCTCTCGGATTGGGCTTCTGGTGTGCCGCCTGTCTCATATGTCTGATACTCGTTCTCAATCGAATCCTTGATATTTTGTTTCCAACTATAGTTAAGCGTTATTTCTCTGGACATCGTACGACTTTGGTACTTCTCATTCCAACCCTATATGGGCTTTATTTTGTGTTCTTCACACCGCCGCTTCTTTTCACATCAAAATTCCAAGCGTGGTTTTTTGATCCGTTTATATTTGAAGGTATTTATTCATCAAAAAGCAATTACTGCAGTTTGGATAAAATTTTTTAGGAATTTCGCTTCAATACCAAAACATACCTCATACTGCAAATAATCTATTCATTGTCGTCGCAACTTGTCTTCTTTACGGATATTTCTGTTCAAGAATTGCAAAGCAATTTAAGAAAAATCAAGAATCCAATCATAAGAGATCACATACGCAGGTAGACGAACAATCAAAGCAATTATTTGATTTTTAAATTTCAAAATGACCAGATTTTCCTTCAATCAACAATCATCTGCTTGGTCAATTTCGTTGCTGCAATGGTCTACGTCTACATGCAATTCTTCCCAGTTGCCGACTTTATAATTGTGATTGGCCACATTTCGTGGCAACTTGGCCACGGATGCCCAGCAATTATTTATCTTCTTATGAATACAACTATTCGGAAGGGAGTTTTTCGAATTTTCCGAAAAAAGGTAAGCATATTTTGGATTGAATTGAACGTATTAACCGTATATCGTATCGTATATTCGTATTCAAAATCATATAGATCTATTCATGTAATAAAAAAATTTTTTTAATCTAAATTTTTACATGCAGGGCTGTAAAAGAATGCAAATTAAAAGTATTGTTTCGTAAAAAAAAACATTTCATGATTAGGTACAATAAATTATTCATTAATAATTATTAAAAATAAATTATAAATGAATTTAAGATTCTTCACGCAAGCCGAGGAACCAGTTCAGTTGTACCGCATCACACGAGTCGAACACACGCGACACATTCAAGCTCGATACATTAATTCGACGGTGTCACGAAATGAATTTTTGTTATTTACTTTTCTCTTCTTAGAAACAATTACGCCTAACAAGGGATGTCATTTTTGAAAATATTCCTATTGAAGCAATTCAGAAAAATAAAAGAGTAATAATGTTTTCCTTATATCTGCATCGAAACTTCCTTACAATATTGAATTTCTAGTCACTGTTAGGCCATTTGACGTCGACAATTGCAAAAGAAGAACTTACGTTCGGCAATCGAAACGATGCGATTTATTCGATTTTATCAATCCATATTCAAATAGTATAAATAAATATAGCAAAAACGTATTATTAAAACGGAATGTTAAAATATTCAAAATACAATCTTTTCAGAAGGTAAACAATTTGAGAAAATTTTGAGAGAAAATCGAAATTGGAGGTTAGTGAGCAAAAAAGCAGCAAAAATCGAACAGTGATTGATCAATATACAGAGATCGTTGTAGTAATTTGCACTTCGTGCCACATAAATTAATCGTTTAATTATGGGAAAGACATCTGTGGAAGTGGCGGAATTTCGCTTGTAGATGGATAAGTATCTGGAATCAATGGCACCAAAGCCGCCTTGAAAAACACTCTAAAATTTGTAATTTAGGGAAAAATGCATTTTTCTTTCATTGTTTCATACTCGTGTGAATATTTCTCTCTTATATTGACAAGCTGCTCCCATTGAGTGTTAACGAAATGAATCATATGATTCAGATGTTCCATTAGCGGAACTACCTCATCTTCCATATAGCCGGAATACTTGATGAGAATCGAATTCCTAAAAATTAAAACATAATGAAATCAATGGTGAAAATTAAAAATAAACCATTTGAAAGAGCGGTCTTTCATCTTCATCGCTAGCAAAAACGCAGCCGATGCGATGCGACTCGCCGACACCAATGAGTAGTCATAGACAAGAAGCGAAGTTTCGAGTAAATAACGCGACAGAGTAAGCGTCGCCATATCGATACGCATCACACGTCCGAGACGACGCAAGTAGCGATAACTCAATGGTGCTCCGAGGTCGAAGTCGACAATCTTGAACAGTTTACGCTCCATTGCCATAAGAGAATCACGATCGAAGCGATCACCCGCCAAATAAATCAAGTCATCAGCGAGTGGAGGTGAACGTTCCTAGAAAAAAGAATAAAAAGTGGTAAAACTCAATTTTCAGTTTCCGTTCAACGTTTGATGATTGGCGTTAAGCGATTGAAGGGAGGCGGGGTTTTAAAATTCGCCAAGTCCAAGTCAGTATATTGACAGATATTGGGTTTCTTTCGTTCATTTCTTAAAGTGGCCCCTTGCAGAGCTTATGTTTGAATTTGCACGTATATTCACGAAACAACGCAAAAAAAACAGGAGATCCGGAAGTTTCCGCAGATACTTACAATTAGCCGCGGGCGAAACACACACCAATAAGAATTTAGCGTTAGGATTAGGTGTAAATTAATAAACAGGAGGGGCTCGGGACTCCATTTAACAACCATTCATTCCCCATTTATGAAAGAAAAAAGAGATGTGAAAAAATTGGGCAATCGCGAGGAGATGCGGAAATTCGGAACCACTCAGCAAACCGTAGAAACGGCGGTGAATAGATTGATGGAGTGTGTGAGTTTGAGAGATAGATACATTTCTTTTCACTGGTGCACCATTATCCGAGTTTATATATGCAACCCCAACATCTCGATGCTCAAGATATCACACTTTTCGAACAACTTACATCGAACTTGGCAGCAATGAAGATGGCGGCGCAAGCCATCATTTGGATCGTGTCCCTTGAAACATTACTTGTCTTCGACAAATAAATGTCTACAAGCTTGACCGAATTATAGAGCGTCTCATGGTTGAGCTCAAACGATTCTTGAAGCTCGACAAGCCAGTCGATGAGAATCGCGCGAACTTTGATGTCGATTTCAGGGTGTCTCTTAAGATAATCAACAACGCGAAAGTTAACCTGAAAGATTAAAATCAGTTGGAAATTAGAAATATTAGATTACTTCTCTCGACTTGTAATAGCGGAAGATGTCTTGAGCAAATTCCGACACACTGTCCGGATTATGAGCCTCTTCCTTATCGAAATCGTAATCCGGAATAGGATCAACGAACGAATCAACACGAGCGACGGCAAGTTCTCCCGGCCTAATTTAACATATGTATATCATTTTCATAATAAAAACTACTTGACGTTTTCGTCGTTCGAACGGCACGCGCGTTTCGACGAGTCAATTAAAAATCCCGAGATTCCGTCGCTTAAATCCGAAACTCCTTTCACGATTTGTTTCTTTGGTGCGGGTTCGGTTGGGTATTTTAAATTGTCTTGTTTACGTTTTTGACGAGCGTCTAAAACTAATCGTGTCGGCCTAAACGAGCTGTGCGGAATCAAACGATCTTACCGGGAATAGTTGGCACGTTCTTCGACTTCGATCGGAGCATCATCTTGTCTACGTTTTCCGAGAGTCACGAAGACGGCTGAAATACTACGTTCAATATCAATGCATAAATACGAAGATTGCGAATGACAAGATATGTGTTGAATGAGCGTGCCGCACAGGTTTGTGGTACGCGCAACCGACGCGGGTCACATTCGAAATTGCCGCTATCCGTCCGGTAGCGCGCGCTTGCTGCGTGATACAAATTCACAATTTCAAACCTATTCAATACCCAATTATAGTAATATTGGTAAATGAAGTACTAATTTTCAATTTTAACGAATTAAACTAAAAACATTTAGATAATTTTGTAACATTGATAAACAAATACTCCAACCGTTGATAGGAAACGTTTATTACGTCAAATTAACAACAAAGAAGCAATAAATGATAAAATGCAATAATTGCAAAATTTGACGGCTGCTGCAGTAACGTAGTCGCCGTTACAAAGATTCTCATTGCAGAGATATCTGGTGTTGGTATCGAGTGATTCTTTTCCGTTTTGTTTCAGTATCTCCGCTCCATTGCTAACGCTGAAAATAAAAAATCAAATGAAATCACGAAAAGACAAAACTTTAAAAAAGCAGACCTTACACATCCACGTACCACATTCGTAGGTTCTTTTTGAAGAAAGCAGAGATGTCCTGAAAATCTCGTGTTCATTTGAATTATTACAAAAAATATTAGAACCTCTACAATATTTCGTTTTTCCTAGTGTTTCAATTGAATGGTGTAAATAGCAAATAGTATCTCCAACATCTACTGCGTAAGGCTGCTCGGCGTTGCAAAATTCCTGAAACTATTTCCATAAAAATCTTTAAATTTTTAAAATAATTAATTTAATTTTTTTGCTAACATGCAGATAAACACCCACATGGTGCGTTATACAGTCCCGCGGGAAAATTGCATTTAAGGGACCCACATAGTGCAGTATAGGTCCCCCGCGATCAAAATGTATTCGGCACCCTGCGTGGATCTCATCGGCACAATTATAGTGTACGCGCATTAAATATTCGATATATATTGTCGGCGTCAAAAGACTGAAGGGAGCCGGAAATTCTAATTGGCGAAATTTGTGTAAATTTAAATTTTTCGTTGACTGAATATTTAATACGCGTACACTATAATGCAATGTACGCTGTCTCGCGTACTTCTCGCTACTTCGAGAAGCCTTGGCGCATAGCCAATCATTTTTAAAATTTCGACAAGTCGTTTGACTCTGACAGTAGAGCCGCTAATAAATTTGATTTACCGTAAACTAAGGATCATACCGTCGAACAAGAGCATGATATCGTGACGTGATTATTTCCGGGTTGATTTATTTCACAAGCATCTTCGAGATTATTGAATCCGTCACCATCTAAAGCAGAGTTGTATCAATTTTAATAATGAATGCTTACAAATGGAGTCGAAACACTTCCGAGAAACGTAATCAAATGAGTAGTCTCCAAATTCGTTAACATACTGTAAATGTATGATTTCTTGCCTTTCCAGCCCAACTTTATATGTATAATTTCGGGAAAAATATGAAAACATACTCCTGAAGCACCCCAAAAACATTGCTGACCAAAGCAAAAATCATCAGAAATGGTACTGTCAATGTGGCATTTAATGATTGGCTTGGTTGCTATGATAGCGTCGTTAGGAATTGCGAACGAGTCACTATTGCAGTTATCAGAATCACCTGGAAAAATTGTCGAATGTGTTGGTAAATAAAAAGTGCATACAAAGGCAAGCAACTTCTCCTTTTCGTTGAGCTTGACAGGTTTTTGTGTTAAGTTCTACGCGACTTGATATGCACCCCTAAAAACGAATTTGGCTACACAATATTTAATTAATTATTTAATTCAGCCGTTAATTGAATACAGGATCAAATATAATTATTGGACACACCTTTCTTGTAACAGATCCACCAGCGACTCCCCAAGCACTAAAGCAAAAATCTCCTTCGCACGAATCAAACCCATAACAACACCCCACGAATCTGAATATCAATTTGTTGTTTCAATCATTCTAGATTTTAAATACAAACCCTACACATTCACATTTTATGGTCGCCACTACTCCGATTTGAAGAAAAATATGTAGGAATAAGGGAAACATTGGAAAGTATTGTTTGGGGGATTACTTCGGGGAAAACGCAATAATTCAAATCACCTGCATTATTAGAAATGACAACATATAAATATTACTGAAATATGAGAGAACTCGAAAATGTTTTTTTTTAATCAAGAAGTAGGAATTTCATAAATTTGATTGTTTCTCCTATTAGGACTAATTTTAATTTTTTTATTATTAATAATTAAAAAATTAAACCCAAAGAATAAATCAACTTTATTTGGAAAGATTAACATTGGATGGGGGAACAGCGGGCGTTAGCTGATGTTGAAAGCCTGGCACATCAGTCTGAAATCAATCGTTGAAAAAAAAACCAATTCTTGTTTTCACTTCTTTATTCCTCGATTCCCTCCAGTTTTTGAAAAATGTGATTTCGAATACAACGAGACCATTCATCAAAATTAAAACGACTGCCGTAATGGAAAGAATAATTGTGAAAGTATAGTCTCGATTAATGACTAAAAGGTCATATTACATTTTCAAATTTCGGAATTTACCCTTAGCTTGAATTATCTCGAAAAAGTTGGAAGAGCAATTTCTGTAGGTAGTAAAACGTTCCAACGCTAATAAAGTATTGTATCTAAATTAAAAGAAGAGCATTATTTAAGATTAATTAATAAAACATACGATTCTACCCGTTTGTAAATAAAATTTGCGTAATCATCATTGATAATTCTAATAAGAACAGGCTGAAAGATTAATAGCCGCCGTCACTGCAACTGAGAAAAAGACAAAAAAGAAATGGATTGAAAGTGGATGAAAATTGGTTCAGACAATAAAAGTATTTTTTTCTTTCAATTTTTTAACAATCCCCAGTTTCAGTGGTAAATAGAATTAAAAATTAATTCGAAATGTCAACTGAAAAAGTACGGTAGTTACGAAAATAGGCAATTTTCCGTAAATGAACATTGTATACTCGAAAATTCATCTGGTGTAACGGTGGAGCTTGCGTGTTTCGAAAAAACCGAGAAATGCCTAGTTTTCCGGGAAATATTTCAAACCATAAAAATCGAAACGGCGGTGAATCGAGTTTTGAAAGAGTGTGAGTGCAAGAGGAGGAGCTCTGGTAACTCAAAACCAATCGGATTCGACAAAATTCGGCTCTGGAATTAACGTTATCCGATTGGTATTTCTACGAATAAGATTGGAAAATTGTCGAATCCGATTAGTTTCTTGGGTATTTTCGAATACGATTGGTAATTTGTCGGATAAGATTGGTTATTTGTCGAATCCGATTCGAATTGAAATATTAAAACAAAACGCATAATCCGATTGATTTTGAGTTACCAGAGCTCGACTTTTCTACGTCACGATTTGCAGAGCTCACACAATATGGGTAAAATATTACCGTCAGTCCACTCTGAACATCACTTAATTTTGGAAAAAATATTGTTTCCAAGTGCTTATTATTTGCTAAAATTAGAGGCACATCTGGAAGTTACTTTTTGCATTTTAATACATTAATTTTTAAAAAACCATTTTGCGATTTTATCGTTTCAAGATTTGAGAATTCTATCGAATTAAAGCTATTGTTTGCTATAATCAAACCATCATTGAGGTGTTTAATTGCATCTAATTTCGATTTCACATTATTCAAATTTGCTAAAATTCTATTTAGATATATTTTCAGTAACAGAGTAATTTGCCATTGTCAAAACCAGTTATATGAAGCGTTGAGCTAAAAGTTTCACATACGGAATTAACATTTCGAATATCTTTTTCTGTACAATCTAAAGTTATTAACTGTTAAATGCTTGCATTCTTCTTATTTACATACCTTCACCGTGCGTTACCGTCGGAAAGAAACTAATTAAACTTATTAATTGAATCCATATTTTTCGCATATTAATTTTCAATTTCTTAGTTGAAATGAACGCTGCTTTTTTTTTTAGAAATGTCAGTTCTTCTCATTTATTCACTTTTTACAACGACGCTTCGCGTTTACATTAACTGCAAAATATAGTATTTAGTCCGAATATGTTTATTTATTTTGCTTGTGATGAATAAATATATTTGCTTTATTATTTGATGAATATCCATATTTATATTTCAGAATGGCGTCTATTGCAAATCCTCTTTATTTCTTCTCAGACTCCACGACAACATCCCCATCTTCGAGTAATGTTATTCGATTTATAGGTATTCTTATAAGTTTCGCTCAATTCTAATGATTTTTCAGATGTTCTTGACTTTTTCTTTATTGCACATCCTGATAGTGGACGGAAAGAGGGCGATGAACACAAAAGAGTTATGTATTTTCATCCGAAAAGCGAAAATATTGACCGACAGGTAAATTTCTGCAGTAATTTCTGTATTACAATTAAAAGTAAATTAATTACAGACAGAATTAACCGGATTTGCTGAAGCTGTTGTTAATTTCACCGATAATTTTTTGTCACATGCGAATCGACCACCTTTTCATTTATCAGGCACTGACGAATTCGAATATCGAACGGTATCGACTCAGAAAGCGGAACATATTTATATTCAGGTTTGTTAATATATATTATTTATATAAATGTTTGCTAATGATTATTTTAAATTTTATAGATAGAAAACAATAAATTCATCATGGGAGTCGCTTTGTCCAAGTGAGTTTTTTTATAATAATAATATATTTTGTGGGATTCAGACAACTCAGCTTCGTTTCCGATTACCCATTGTTTCAACCAGCTCTTCGAAACATTCTTTGTGATGCCTATAAAATGTTCCGAATGTTTTTTGGCACGTTTGAATCCTTCAAGTATAAGCTAAAAATATTTACAGGATTATTAGAAAAAAAATAAAAAATTTAGGTTGACTGAAGATGAATCTAAATTCAAAGATCGCCTGGATTTCTTTTTTTCCCGATACATTCCTCTTCTTAAGGTTCATAAGGTATTTTTCATATTATTTTAATATTATTTTTTGTTTATTTTATTTCAGATGCCATTATTGGATCATCTTGGCGGCGTCGAATTTTTGCGGATATCTGGACCATTATACCTGAATGTCGTTACTTTGATCTCTGAACTTCAAGAAGAGTTCCCTCTTATTGAAAAAATAGTTTTCTTCTATCAGGTATTAATTTAATAGGACTATGCAGATTTTGCAAGAAACGAATAAACAGGTTCAATATGAAAACATCAAAAACACTATAAACCCTGTGCCGAATAAAAAATTTTTTAATCACTTTCTTGAGTTTTCGACATAGCGCTATTAATGAAATTATTCTAATTGTGCAATTTTCAGAGCAAATTACTTTATTACTCATTATCTCGACGGGATCTACCTTCATTGTTTCATTATCTCACACAAAATCTTTTGCCAACAGTTCTCGCCCCAGAATTGGAACCAACCACGTAACATCTATATTTTGTTGCGTTTTTCAATATACCTATTTTTACTCCAGGACAAAATCAACGAAAGGAAGATACTTACGAGGACCTGTTAACTTAACATCAGACGACCCGCTTTTGGGGGATGAATGTTTACCAATTGTGCATCTTCACACTTCTGAACTCGGAGGGTCCGTAGATATTGGGATTGGAGAAGAAGAAGAAGAACTCTTACAAAAATATCAAATGGTTAGTCGGTGTCTTAATTTATATTCAGTTCTGCATATATTTCAGATGGTTTATCGCTGCTTAAATGCGACAATTTGTATGTTTGTTCGCTGCATTGAGCACACAGAAAAGCAATCTAGGCAAAGTTCTGTGAGCAGCAATGAAGGTATTTAATAATTTTAATATACCGTCTTTTTTATTTTATTCAGAAAAACCAGCTCAGACTAATGGAGTTCAAAAGCGGATTGTTAGTCGAAGAATGCTCAAAAACATCGATTCTTTCTTAGAAACTGAATTATCAATTGTTGCAAACAAAATCGGTGATGAGTGAGTTCTTTGAAAATTATTTTAATTTAAAGCTCCAAATCAGAATCAGCAGCGAACTCGAGCAAACATCAATGCCAACTGATTTCCATTATATTTATTTCAACCCAGCTTCCCTATCGATGACTTCTTCATTGTCGTCGTTGGCAAATCAATCGAATGTCTATCAAACGGTCAATTCGTTACCGAAAATTGCAATGCCTCCAATGGATGTGAATAGGTAATCGTTTCCGCTCTTATTTCACAATACATTCTTTTTTGTAAATAAAATGGAAATAGGCATAAATTTAGTTCCCTTAAATTCGATTATACACATCGCTTTTGTTTTTATTGAGCAGCAATTATGTATTCGGTCGTTGTAACAATACGACAATTTCCTGACACCTGCTTCGAATAATTAGCATGTCACATCTATTTTAGAGTGATCAATTTCAGGCTCGTGTGTGACACCATGTCAAATTTTGTGTCGGACTCTGAAGAGTTTGGAGAATGCTTTGTAAAATCGGACACCGATTGGTGGATAGTAGTTAAAAAGGTAATTTTTGCAAACAAAATTTTAATATATTTTTAATGCCTTTTTTTGTCGAATTTTTGTTCATTACCGATGCAATTGTTGTACATTTTTATTCAAATGTTTTTAAGTACCAGAGAAAGAAGAAAACAATTTTTTTGAATTTTCCTAATACATTAGATTTGCTTCTAGACTTCCGAATTCGTTGGCCTTGTTTATTAATTCCACGTAACCAGTATGCATAATTCAAAAGACATTAAATTGAACAGGTGAATTCTCGTCTCCTCGTCCTTCTTCTACCGCCGTCAGCACACACTTCTTCGTTGGCAGATGTTCAGTCCAAAACGCAGGTTATTGTCCAATCCCATTTCCAAGCAATTTTCTTGAGCTAATTCTTCGATTCTATCTATTTTCGTTATTTCCACATTGTGCCAAAATTATTATGTGATACTGTTCAATTGTGAGATTTTAATTTAGTAACTAACATTAATAATAAATCAAAATGTCTTTTCTTTTCTCGTTTGTTATTTTTTTCGCTTCGAACAAAATGCCGTTTTTTGTTTTCTTTTGACGTTTTCTTATGTGGTTGCGAGTTGTCAAGGTGACAAAAATCGGATTCGCGCTAATGCTTTCTTTTTTAAATGTGATCCTCGAACTTCTCATTCTTCCAACTCTTATGTATACGAATAAAACAGAAAATTCAAATGGTGATTTTTTGTAATTAAAGGGGTCGATACAGTTTTAAAAAAGAAAGCAAAATTCAGTAAAAGGAAAACTAAAAATAATATTTTTATTTTTTACTGTATTGAATTTTTCTTTTCTTTTTTAACATTTTTAACACATAATCTCATTATTATTTCCGGTATTAAATATATGAATAGTTAAGTGTTCACCTCTATTATTAAAATAGATAAAAGAAATAAAATGTAATCATTATGAAGAGATCGAAACTCAAATCCTTAAAAATCACAAGACTTGTATTTTCAACTACAATTTTTAATTTTTTGAATGTTTTGAAGACGAAATAACAGAAACGAACAATAAAGAACGGCTACATTCAGCCATCATCCTTGTAATCATCTAGTGTCCAAATTCAAGAAAACCTTTTTTCGATGTTTTAAAAACCATTGATTCATACAAAAATAATCGTTGGATGAGGTGAACGCAATGAATAACCTCCCACATACATAGTAATGTATAATTATACGGTCCGTAACTCAATCACACACAATTACCGGATGCGTGTGCGTTTGTGGACGTCGAACAGTCTGCGTCGTCGCATTGTCCGTTCGTTTTCATTTCAATCAGCGCTCAAATAATCGCTGCTTCTGTGTCTGTTTTCTTTTTGCGCGCGCGAATATTTACTTGGCTTCTGAATTGTTATGTTATCTCGCGATGATCTCATGAATGTCGCTTAATTGTGAATGTCACAAACATTCGCGCAATGCTCAATGTCGAAGTTTGTTCAC
The DNA here is from genome assembly GCA_902829315.1 of Caenorhabditis bovis. Classification (NCBI taxonomy): domain Eukaryota; kingdom Metazoa; phylum Nematoda; class Chromadorea; order Rhabditida; family Rhabditidae; genus Caenorhabditis; species Caenorhabditis bovis. The sequence continues at coordinate 4,992,699 of CADEPM010000001.1, read as the reverse complement.
CTTTGTTTTTTGCTCAATATTGTATCCTTATTTGGTTATTCTTATCAACAAACATATTTCGTCCAGGGTCTTCTTGGATCTGCAAATGTGAACCGGATTATTTTTTGTTAGTTTTTTGGGAAATTATTTTATTCAATGCTTCCCCTCAAACTCGTGAAACAAAATCGAAAAACAGGAAATTTGTTGAACAAACGGACATCAGAATTTCGCCTTTGTATTCTTTGCAAAATTCTCTATCGTTGAAATAATCAGAAAGATATCGAAATATTAAAGTTTGATAGAATTATTATCAAAAAGCTCTGTGGAGGTAGGTTATAAATGAGACAACCTACCGCAGTAGGAAGGCAACTTAAAATTGCATGATCTTTTTTTCGGGGAAGTGCGCAATTTGAAACAATAAACATTCGTTTTACGATTCTCTTCTTTTTTTTTCCGCGAGTCATTATTTTTTGTGGCTTGCGGGAGACCCGGCTCGTTCAGCTTCTCCTCTCATCATCATTTATGGGCATGTCGTGCACGATCAACATAAAACCTCGTTCTTTTGCCCCCACAAAAAAGGAGTTGAGCTCAACATTTCATGACATGAGTAATGTGTGAGAATGCAGAGCATTGAATTTCCCTTGAATCGCTTTGCCCGTTTTGATGCTTTTTCGAATATTATTTTTTTTTCATCATATGTGAGTCGTTATTATTATTATTACTACTACTACTACTACTATTTCTTCCTATATGGTGTTACTCGCCTTTGGAATTTAATTAGGATTTTTCATTCAGCCACACACGTTGAATAGAATTTTTGTCCAACTAACGAACGAAGGAAACAACATCCACCATCTCTTTATTTTTCTCCATTTTTCAATTCTTTCCAATTTTGTTTTTATGGCTCACAAAATCATGAATTCTGAAGGCGTCGCCGACGGCTACTTTGTGTTTTCTCCTGGAATGTTGAACTTTCGCCGCACAAATGATTGTTCTTGACGAATAGAGGAACTGCGTACCGAAAAAAAATTTCTTCAGCTCTTACTGAAATTGCAGATTTTCTTTAGCAAAATTTATCAATATTTGTCGTATCGCGACTTTTTTCGAACAAACAATCTCATGTTTTCGAAAAAAAATTCATATTTTTTGTTTGGCACCTCTTCTCGCATAATTTTTCGTCTCGTCCCAACTCGAAAAAAAATCGTCCATCAAAGTTTTTGTTGCTTTATTATGAGCCGCCAAAACGAACTCTGCCCGTCCATTTTCTGACTCCTTTGGCGAATTCTCGCGGGATTTTGACCAATCGGCTAAACACTCTGCCTTTTACCCTTTTTACAAAAAAAAAAACGAGAGTAGATCAACAAATTCCATTTTGCTCATTTATGTGTGTACTTGTGGTGTAATTCACACACACAATTTGTGTTTTAGAATTTCGCTCCGAATTAGAGCAGTTTTTGTTGTTGTGCCGTAGATTTATTCAATTTATCGCATTTTCAAATTTTCACGTTTTCCTTTTAGCAATGCATATGCTAATTTTCAAGTGTTTCTACAAGTAGTTGGTACGAATTGCAGCTTAAACATCTCATTTTTCTTTTTATGAAATAAGTTTCTCGAAGAATTGTCATATATTGAAAATTCATCAAAAGTGCTTCGAAGGATGAAAATCATCCGACGGAAACACATAAAAAATTCACCGTCGAGACCAAATTTTTTTTTGTTTTTCCTTCATCAATTAATTCACGAAATTCAAATTAATCCATCCATCTCCAGTGGGCCGATTTTCATTTCGTACCAATTAAGGCGATTTCGCAGAAATGATTCAAATGTGCTTTTAATCCGAAACCGCGAGTTTTTCCCTCAGTTTCATGATTAGATTTCGACAACTTCATCGCCTTCTTTTCTTTCGCCGAAAATCGAGAGCCCCTAAATCTATTTCGATCGTCTCGAATTTCATTGCGCGATTTTTGTTGCTAGTGCTTCTCTGCAGCTCGCCTTCCAGAAACGTGAGGTCACAGCGAAAAAACCGGAGCTGCCCGACATGAACTTGCCTACTCCACACCACTGCTCCGCCCTTTTTCGCCTCGATAAAACACTTTACATAGTAATATGCAAATTGGCCGGAGAGCGTTTCGTTTCGCTCTCACGACCCGACCGCTTGATTTATTTAGAGCCGCGCGAAAGCTAGTCTTGACTGACGTGGCTCATGCGAGAAGCTCGACGACTTCGACCAAGCAATTGGTCAGAAAGTTGCATTGCGTGTTATGGAACGACCAACCGACGGACGGATGCGACGGATGTTTTCGACGCACTCGAATACGGACTTCATTTTGACTCTTCAATCGCATCTCACACATTCTGCCGTTTGCTGCAACACTTTTACATGCTCCTTTACTCTTTCAAAATTCGATTTCTGAACATTCAACTTTGTTTTTCGCTTCTTTTCTGATGTCCTCAGTTTCTACTGAAATTTAGCCTGTCTTGTTAATTTTGCTTTATCGAATCGCCTAAATATACATCGTAGATGATCGAATTAGGCGATTACTCAACGAATAACAGGAAACATGATTTGGTGGACCCTTGAGATTGTCGCATTCTCATCCATGAATATATATCACATATTTATGTATCTATGGCTTTACGAATTTTTAGTTTCTTGAATATTTTCAAAAATTCAAAAGCAATTTATTTTTGATATTTTTAAAAGAAAAATTTTAGATGAAGAGAAACCACTATTTCACGTGCCTATTTTGCGCATATTTTGCACAATATGAATTCTTGAAATTAAAAGCAAATAATTAGGAATTCAATAGAAGGCATGCGGCGGCAAAATGACGCGTTTAACCCGAAAAATCTGCTCGGCTCGGCGTTTCGTTTCCCTTCATATTTTTCAGAATGTCTGTGTTTTTTTTTTCCAAATTCTCGTTTTCTTCTCCGTTATTTTTTTTGTCAAGGAGAGGGCGAAGCGTTAATAATATGTGCTTTCTCTCGTTCTCCTTTTATTTTTTTTTCACCTACTTCCCAAAGAAATCATAGTTGTTGTACGGAGGCCAATTCAAAATCAAAACTTCGTCGTATTTTTTATTTTTTATTTTTGGAATTTCAATACAAGTTTCGAAAAAAAGAATGTTTTGAAATTGTTTTTTTTCGGAAGTTACAAAATTCAAGTATTTGCATTTTTCAATTCGATAGAAAACAAAATATAATTTCTCAATTTTCACACATATCAACTAGATTTGAATAAAACTCGAATTTTTTTATTCTTGAGAAGAAACTCAAAATATATTTGCTGTCTGATGACATATATTAAATGCAAAATTCTCAAATTCTAATTAAGCGATTGAATGCATGTTATCTGAATGTCTCCTACTACTTCTTCTTCTCCTTTTTCCTTTAGGGAGTTTTTTTTTCCAGAAGAATTGAATTGCTATTCATAATTGAGCGACCTTCATTTTTCAACTTTCTACTTGTTTTTGACGTCGCATTCGTAAATTATTCATCAAATTTGTTCAATTTATGGCAGAAATTTTCTTTTTTTTCCGATGCATCATCAATTTAATCCAATCATTTTTCTAAAAAAAACAATTTTAGTTTTTTGTGATTTTCATCGACTTCTTTTTTTTGCGAATTGTTGGACCATAATTACAGCGAATTTCGTCTCCTTCATCCACACACCTTTTTTTGCCGTTTCTCCTTCTCTTTTCTTTTTTTTTTCCTCATTTTTTGTTCAATCTCAAATAATTGTACAGGGTGTCATTTAAGTTCCCGCACAACTTTGTAGACGTACATTTCTGAAACTAAAAGTCCAAATCAAACGAGACTCGAAATATTTTTTATCTATAGTATAACAAATATTTATCAATTAACTCTTTTTGATTCGGCCTCTTTTCGCAGCTATGACTTCACGGAGACGCTTCGGGTAGGATGTGACTGTGGTACGCAGGTATTCGATGGAAAGATTGTCCCATTCCGCCAGTAATGTCTTCTTCAGAGCCTCTACACTTGAGTTGGGTTTTGCGTTGACCTTCTCCTGCAAGACCCCATCACGGAAAAGTCAAGCGGGTTCAGGTCTGGGGAGCAATCAGGCCATTCGGATGACTTGATGAAGTCGGGAAAATGGGTCTGGCACCACTCCTGAGTAGTTTTGGCAGTGTGGGCGGGTGCTCCGTCCTGTTGAAAGACCCATTTCTGCCCAACGAAATGCGTTTGGGTCCAGGGCATCACATGCTTCTCCAAAATGTCCCGAACGTAGACTTCTTTGTTCATTTTCACCATCTGATCCACGAAAACCAGGTAGCACTTCCCGGTTGAGCAGATGGCACCGAAAGCCATCACACTGGCAGGATGTGAGGCTGGATGATATGTTCTTCCTTTCTCAGAAGCTTGCTGGGATGTTTGGCCAAGTACTCAATGGTTTTGTGAGTTGAATGCCGCCTCCACACTGAACAGCTTCTCGTCGGAGAAGACAGTGACGAGGTGTTCTCCAGACCGCGTGCGAGCAAGAAGTCGTTTTGCTTTTTCGAAGCGTCTCTGCTTGTTGACGGCCGATAGAATTGCCGCTTTTTGGACACGATATGGGGTCAGTACAAGCTTTGTTTTGACGATTTGTTCCATAGCAAAGATGCTCATTCCCATGTCTGACGCCATCTTTCTCATGCTCCTGTGTGGGTTTCGCCTGATCCTCGATTTAACGGCGTTGATCTTCTGAGGAGTGGTTACTGAGACGAGTCTTCCTTGTCTGGGACGGACACTGGTCGTATTTAGCTACTTGAATCGTTTGATGGTGTCGCAAACCGTTCTACGAAGCACACCGACCCGTTGAATGATGTCTCTCGGGCTCACATTTTGCTTATGAAGTTCGATAATGGAAGCGCGATGGATGTTAGCCTTCGCCATTTCTCGGAAACACATCCGAATGAGGTGAAACTTGGGAAATAAGTACAATACACCTTATTTAACAAAAATAAATTGTATTGGTGCACAAAAAGTGCGACAGTCAATCTCTTCATGGCGTCAAACTTTTGTGCGGGAACTTAAATGACACCCTGTATGTGTTTTGCACATTCAATCCACCAAACAACTATAGTCCATATTCATCCTTCTCCTTTTCATTGTCGGCGCTTCTTTTTTTTCTTTTTTTCAATCAGTAAAACACTTTCAGAATATCGCCACGAATATAATTCAAGTAATGTGAGAAATGCGAAAACGATGCACATTTCAATCATTTTGTCTGGTCGCTTTCGCGTTTTGGCAAACTGCGCAAGCATTGTTTCTACGGGTTGAAACTGGACATCAGAATATTGCAATCGACGGACGTGCGTTTTTATCGAAATATTTTCCACATTGATTTTTTAAACTCATTTTAAAATCTGTTATCTTTAGAAAATTAATTTTTGTAAATTTTTGTTAGTTGAAAAACCTTCAAAATCTCTTTCAAACTCTTCCAAATTCAAACAGTTTTCAACGAATTTTGAAAAGAGCGAAATCGAATTTCAGGTGATGTTTACTATGGGCATTTCACAAAAATCTTTTTCCACAATTTGACGTGCATCAACGCAATCGACATCCATTGTCTAAAAGAGTTGACGGGCGCCGAAGAAATGTAAGTATTCTCATGGTTTGACCCGCCCGTGTACTCGAAAATCTCCCCAAGGTACAATTCGTTTTTTCTTTTTCTGACGGGCATGCGCATCTCGGGTTTTGAGTGATTTCGTACGTTCGCAACAACAACATCCAACTTGAATATTTTGCAGTGATCTCCTCTATTCGGAATGCCCGAAGGGCCATTGGAAGGTGGCGCATTACACCAACTCGAAACACCATTTTTGGTTAAAAGAGCCTATTAATGCGATTCGACTTTTGATATCGAGCCGATGGGATTTGTCGATTATTGATGCACAAGTCGAATCTTGCAATAGCAACCTGACAAGGTGAACAAAAATGAGAGAATCTCACGAATCTCCACATTTTAGCCATAATTGCCGCCATTTATCTAATGGTCATAATCATCGGCACGGCAAAACTGGTGGTGTTATCCATGCTATTGATTCTTCATTTATGGATCCTCCTTATTATACAAGAACGAAACGGTACTAAACATATGATTCTTGCTCTCTATTGAGAATCGATTTAGATCAATTTCGCAAAATGATGAAATTATCGATTCGGGAATTCATAACATCGAAGAACCTAGAGTGGTGGGAGCAGGAAAAGTGCTTACGATTGTGTCAGGAGCCAAACTTCATTTTTCGAAAAATTCTGGAATCACAGTACATGGTAAACCTGAAATGGATAAATTGGATTACAATTTATTTAATCTAGGAAGGCTTATCGTAAAGGGATCGAGAAATCAGCCGGTTATTATGGATGGTGAAGACTGGAAAGGAATCGAATTCGTCGACGCTGATTTTGGATCGATAATATCGTACGCAAACATATCTGGAAGTGCGATTGGTGTGCACGTCGATCGAGGAAATGCTCCGGCTCTTGAGCACGTTATACTTGATAGAAACTCGTATGGAGTAAAATATAACGATTTGAAGGTTGGCAAAATGTGAATCCATCCGAGGATCACATGAAATTTAGGACTCAAGCGTAGCAAAACTATTCAAAGTGACGGTGGTGAATAATGAAAAGAATGGTATCGAGTACCTTGGAAAGGTATAAAACCATTTTTCTTGTTTTTCTTTTCACTTCTTCTTCTTCTTCTTCTGCTATTTTGGGCACTACCGAAGTCACAATCACTCAAAAACCAAATAATTTCGGGTTTCTTGTCCGTTTTGCTTGCAAACGTCCCGTCCATTTCATATCTCATGCAATCATACAAATTAATTTATTTGATTCCATGATTAATATCACATTCTTCGTTATTATATGTATATTTTTGAGCACCATAATATAATAATACTGCGAATAATAAAGAGCATTTTTATTCTGCTTTTGTGATTTTTCAAGTGCATGCGAATGATTTATGTTGGGAAGTGTCGTCAATGGGATCAACGTTTCGTCAGCAGGCATTCATTCGTTGCAGATTTCTTTGTTTTAAGTTTATTAAATTGAAAACCGTTTTAGGAAATAAAAGAAAAAAAACATAGTCAAGCTGATTGGATGCCATTCAACTTGTATGAGCAGTTTGAATAATACTAATTAATGTTCACTAGACGACATGAATGCTTATAGCTTTGAAGAAAATGAATATCGCATAACAGAACGAAACAATTTAGTTTTTCTTTTTCAAATTTCAATTATACTCTATATCTGACAACATTCAATTACGTAAAAAGGCAAACTCAAGAAAAAAATTCAAATATAAAATAAGAATTGACATGTTACGAGAGCATTGCAAAAGATGCATGCTCGAAAATAGACCTGTGTAGAGCAGTCAGAGGCTCGACTATATCAATTTCGAAAAAAAGAATATCACAATATTGCTTTAAAATCTCTCCGTGTATCAAAAATATAAAATGTTATTAAAAAAAATTTTTGAAGACGGAATAATTGTTTAGGGATCGATATCTCTTGACAACTGCGTAGCTGCATCAAATGGTGGCCTAGGAATATTTATAAACACGAACTCAACGATCATCATACGGTACGCATGGAAGAATTTATTTTTCAAGAAACAGTAATTATTTAAGGGATGCATTTGTCTATTCAAATAATGGAACAGGCGTCTATGTAGGAACTGGACCAATCACAATCGAAAACACTGCTGTCAGTTCGAATGGCTTTTATGGAATTCATGCGGAAGTCGAGAGATCGATTGAGGTTACTTTAATTACTAAAAAGAAAAAAATAAAAATAATTTCAGTTTTCAAATGTTAACATTTCTGCTCAATTCAACAATTTTGGAGTTGAAATTTTGACGAAAAATTCATCACATGTGACAGTTATGAATTCGCATGTTCATGATAACAAAATTGGTGCTTTGAGAATCAGAGGATATCCGAAAAATGTTTCGGTTGGTATTGGTAATTTAAGGAAATAATCATAATTCTGCTAAGGTCCACATTCACAACACAAATTTCACTCGAAATACCGGCAGTACGGTTTTCTTCAAGGCCGAAGCAGAATCTTCATATTTGTATGTATCAAAGTGCTGGTTTTTAAATAACAATTTCAAGGATTATGATGCCAAGGATGCCGTTTTATTTATTGAAAAAGGTAGAAATTTGCTGAATGAAAGTTAACGTGTGAAATTGTGCATTTCTCTTACAACCACTTGACACTTTCCGATGGGTTCAATCATTATTCCAGGTGAATCGGTGCACGTCGCTGAGAGTTATTTCGTGAAGAACACAATGCACGATACAGTTCACATTGAAAACTCGGATGCTTCGATTATTGGAAATATGTTCATGCAGAATCTCGGAAACTCGGCGATTCTGGCCAATTCGAAATTTGTAAACATCACTGGAAATTTGTTCTCCGACAAGAAATCGACATGTGAAGTGACATTCGGGAATCTCGATGATTCTGCTATTTTAGAAATGCTCGACAATGATTTTGGCAAGGTATCAAACAGCAAAAAATAAATCGTCTAAATTCTGGAAACCAGTATATTTTAGAGGGAAAATTGGTTGTGTACCAACAAGAACAATTCGTATGATCGATACCATAATGATATGCCGCAACGAAGTACGTCAACCGATCATCCGAACCTCGAATATCTTCCTGATCCTTTCATCGACGATTCGACGTTTATTAAATCATCAGAAAAGCCTTATAGGATAAAAGAAGAAGTGATTGTCGCTGATAATGAGACGATAGTGGTTGAACCGGGAACAATTCTTGATTTCGCTCCAGGAACTGGAATCACCGTTCATGGCGGTGGCCGATTGATTCTAAACGGAACCGAAGAAGCGCCGATTGTAATTCGCGGGCAGAATGGAAATACTTGGAGAGGTCTCGTGACGAAACCGTTTGGTGCACTCGAGATGAATAACGTCGTCATGGAAGATCCTTCGGTTGGAGTGTGGATCGACTCAGACCAAGTTACGGTTAACAATGGAAGAATTGTTCGCCCGACAGTTCATGGAATCGAGATAGCTCACAATTCGGACGATGTGGTTGATCTTGGAGGAATTCTGATTGAAGAAGCCCACGACGCAGCGATTGGAGTCGATGAGAGACGAGATGATTTGAAAATAAGGTGAACAAGGAAGATTCGTAATCTGAATTATTATTTCTATTTTTAGGAATTTCGTAATCCAGAATAGTGCTGGTAGTGGAGTCGATTTTGTGACGCCAACAGGAAATATTGAAATCAGCGACGCACGCATCAGCAACATCGGATCATACGCGATTCACCTCGCGGAATTCCCTTCAACGCCACTACACGCTGTTTTGATTTCAAATGTTACTGTCGAAAATCAGGAACGCGGTCAAGCCGGCATCCTAATTTCTGGTGGATGGGTTCAGAACATCGGATTGCATCAACTCAAGTTTACAAACAATCTAGTACCTAGTTTAATTGTTGCTTTAGAAGTTAGTTTGAAACTCAGAAAATGAAAACAAAAATGAAGAATTACAGTGTAACGACTTCAACGAACGTCTTCTGAGAATCGAAAATTCGACATTTTCTGAAAATCACAATGTCGTGCAACATTTCAACCTGGCGAACTGTGTCAATCTACAAGTAAATTCAAGATGACACAGGCGTTTGTTGATTATTTTCATATTTTCAGATGGAGAAAAACTCGTATTTGAGCAACAACGAAGATGGTGTCGGCTCGACAGTGGTTATTTCAAGCGAAAATTCGGCTATAAAGAAAAATGCAATAATGCAAATATCGGCGAATGATTTTTATAAAAATCATGGAACCTACTCATTGAATGTTGATTCAAAAGCGCATGAGCTGTTTCTTACAGATAACTTGTTTGAAGGTGAGTCCTTCAATTACTGGCAGATGCGAATTTCGCCGAACATATCCGATGACTATAATGCGACTGAACTTCAGAAAACGAGAATAGCGGAAGTGTGGTTAAAGTGATATCAGCGAATGCGAAAATTCTAACAAATCAGTTTTCAAGTCCCGGCAGCAAATTTCAATTGGCGGTCTCCCCAGGATCTGATGATAACGAAGTATACACATGATAGTCAGAAATGCGCACAGTCACGAGCATATTTCAGATTGTCGATGCGACAAACAATGATTGGGGATCAGTCGAATCCGAACAAATATTCCAGTATCTTGACGCGCCCGAAGGTATTCAAATTTGAATTGAGTTCATGACGTTGTGCAGATTTATAGGCTCCGTGCAAGTGTTCCCAATCTGGTCAGCAAATCAGAGTCTGCAGCTCGATTCACCGACAACGATGGAGCCCGTCACTATACCAATTTCCGCCAATTTCGGTTGTGCTCATCTTAATCATTGTTCGTCGAGAGGAACTTGCAAAGGTATTCAGAGAATCCAGAACACATTCTTTAGTATTCCGACTTCAGATGGAATCTGCATTTGTCCAATTGGTTTTGCCGGCTTTGATTGTTCGCTTCCAATGTTTTGCAATTGCAGTGGCAACGGTCTCTGTGATTTATTCAACAAATGCATTTGCAATCTAGGTAGGCACTTTGAACCAATCTTGCCAATGACAAATTTCTTTTTAAGGCTGGTCTGGAACTGATTGCTCCAAACCGATTTGCTCAAACAATTGCAATTCGAATGGAAAATGTGTTGCACCAAATCAATGCGATTGTAATCCTGGTTGGACTGGATCATCATGTGGGATTACAACATGCGTGGATTCAAGTTGTGTTCACGGTCATTGTCATAAAGGGGTCTGCTTATGCGAACAAGGATGGCAAGGCTCGAAATGCCAAATACCAGTCTGCGGTGATTGTTCATTGAACGGAATCTGTGTGGAGCCGAACCGATGCTCGTGTTTCGAAGGCTATAGTGGAAACGGATGTGCTCAATGCGTTGAAGATTCGTGTAGCGAATGCGATTTTGAATGCGACCATGGATACTGTGAGCCGATAACACGCACTTGCTCTTGCTCAGCGGGCTGGAGTGGAGGAGCCTGTGATGTGTGTCTCTCTGCTAAATGCACTTACACAAGTCGAATCGACTATATCGAACCTTCGACCGCAGAAATCGATAATACTAACACTGTGGTTAGTGTTTACGGATCGGAATTCCCGAAAACACCAAATAATTCTTATATTTGCACTTACGGAAAAACTTCGGTAACAGGAATTCGAATATCATCCTCCTTGATTAGATGTAAATTGTTTTTTTTTAATGAAACAAAAAGAAACAAGCAATTTCAGGCCCAGTTCCAGCGAATATGACCCTTGGACGACATGTCTTCAGTGTTTCTCAACCCGGATCATTCCAATCGATTTCGTCGGTGAGACCGATCCACTTCACATGGCATGATGGATGTGATCCATCGGTTTGTCAAGGATCGTGTGTTGGACCGCTCTGCATTTGTCCTCAAGGAAAGACTGGAGTCTTCTGTGATGTTATCGAAGTGATTCCGGTTATTGACAGAAGATTTTTGGAACATCAAAGAGCAAATAGAGCATTCGAAGGCACTCCATATGTGGTAATGCTTCCGACAATGGTAATTCGTTCGTTCAAGTTTTTAAAAATTAATTTAATCTAGACATCATCGGTATTACGTGTTAATTCAAACATTCCGAATTACAATTTTATTGCGTCAAAAGGAATTATTGCATGGCCAGAACCCATAGGATCACATGATCCGTACACTATTAATGTGACTGCTTTTTCACCGGCCGGAGAGAGCAGTATAGCTTGGAACGTGACCGTTGATCCAACGTATTCTTCTGAAGTGCTGAATGTAACGATCGACGGAACTCATGCGCGGATTCTTGGAAGGGTTGTCGGAGATTCGGTGAAACAGAAACCGGTAGTGATTCGTATTCGAAGGCAAAATTTCATCGACGAAATAATTGCGGAAACCGATGATAGCGGAATTATCGAATACGAGTACGTTCCCGAATCATCCGGAACGTATTCTGTCGGAATCAGCCACCCAAATTCGAATGAGACGTCGAATACTATCGAATTTACGATTCCGAATCTGAATCTTCCGATCATCGGAGACTCGACAAGAACGACATTGAAAATCGAAGTGAAAGGAGCAGAAAAATGTGAAGCAACACTCTTGGAACCGCGCGCTCAAAATCCGAGTCCGATTAAAGGAGGCTCCGATTTACTACTAGAATTTGAAAAAGAATGGGACGGACAAGTTCTGGCAAAAATTCAGTGCGATCAGAGGCCGCCGGAGATTGTTCGAGCACCGCCTGTTGAAGTCAGACAAACACGATCGAATCCTGACAAACTAGTGATAATCTATCAGAACGGAATCGAAACATTTCACGAGGTAGCCAACTAAACTATCCGAATAAAACCTACAATTCCGATGTGTTGATACAGATTGTTTTGAAAATTCCAATTGAAGCCCTTAATCCTATCAAAATCGAAATATCAAGTGACTCTTTGGAATTGTTGTCGTCAGATCCAAATATTGAAGATTTCGTCGAGAAAAAACCGGAAACTCTTAAATTGTTTTTCGCCACAACTGGTCTGTCACACATTAATGGTTCCATTGCAGTAAAATCGGATGATCAGGTATGTATACAATATTTTTGTACAAAAATAATTTTCTGATTACTGAAATTTAAGGTTCTAATTACTATACCGTACTATTTCATTCAGTTTTCCGAGAATACTTATTATACGTTCAAGGTATGTTTTGATGCTTACTATCATAAGTTAATAATTGGGTTAATTAGATTTGTCTTCGAGACGAATGGGATGGACAAGAAGAAGTTGATTTTAATGAAGTTGCGACCATTGCTCTACGAAATATCCAGAGAAACATCGACATCACTCGAAGCAATATTCGTCTGAACATTCAATGGGCAGACTTCACAATTCCTCCTGGAATTTATGAGCTCCAAGTCAAAAGTGATCGCCATGAGAATTTTGTGCAAGTGCTCGAACTCGATCCAATGAACACGACATTCTGTATTACGTTGAAATCGATGCAGGATGGAGCTGTTCCTTCGCTTCAGTGTCATCGAGATGAAAGCGAATGCAAACCGAAAATGTCGGCGTTATCCTCGACCGAACAACCACTTCCTTATCTCCAATTTGAACCCTCGATTATAACGAAGAAAGGACAAAAAACGCTAGTGACCGCTCGCGGAAATCTTGCAGGATCCATTGGATTATGGAACACTGAGGATGATCAGTTCCAAGTGGTAAGAAATAAAAACATTTAAATATTAATGAATATCAATTAAAATTTTGAGCTTCATTCGCGAAGAACCGTCAATGTCAACGAATCGTTCTGGACGACAGTCATCTGGAATGAAGAGTTGAATGAAAACTGCGCAACTCAAATTGTGAATGTTCCGTTCGTTTTCCTGCCAGAGAATTCGAATCTTCCCATACATGTTTCGTCGCAATTGTTAGCGAAAGCCTCGATGATGGCTGAAAACAGCATTTGCGATCAGGAAGGACTGATTGAGCCGGCCATGATAACCGAAGTGATGTGCAATTGTGGGGACGGCGCGAGGACGAGGTGCAGGTCCGAATATAAGCCGGCAACTGCTTGTGGAGCTTCTTGGGCAAAAATTGCCGATGACACGGTAGCAATTATTGATGTACTTCTCTTCACAGAAATATGAATAATTTCAGATTTCTTTGGAAGTCCTTGCCTCGTTTTTGTCGATGCTGTTTGAATGCAAAGAAGTTTCAGTGGATTTCAACGAGATTCGGCAATCTTTAGAGTAGTCGAAGAATTATTATACATAAATTATCGATTGAGTTTCAGATGTGTGGCTTCCATAGAAAGTGAATGTCCGATCGCAAATCTACCCAGAATCAAACGACAAATCAATGATGCGCCGGTAAAAATTGTGAATCACGTATGAACTATTTGAATATCAAAATATAAAATGCCTTCAATTTCAGCTTTCTTCTGTGAATCTGGATCTTGGGAAAGTGCTTCCAGTTCTGAATGTTCTTGATGTTCAAACAATTCGAATATCCACAGTTTTCATAGAGTTCATAGACAAATTACTGGTGCTCGATACCCGATTGCATTTTGCATTCTATTTCATTTCTTTAGAGCGTTTTCCCATCGTCATTATACCAAGATATGACTTCGGAAGATATTGAGAATTTCATCAAATCGATTGCCGATAATTCTCCACAAGGAAACCATATAAGTGGAGAAGAAATGGCTGCTCTCGGAGCCAACGGCGAGAGGCTCGCGCAATTGTGGAATGATACTGTAAAGTATTGGAAATCTGGAAATATGTTGGCGAAGCGTCAAGGAATTCAATACGAAGCTGTGAGGGATCTCGTGCAGGCAACTGACCGCGTCAAGTCTCTGACTAGACAAAATGTTGCGCAAGACCCGTTTGCAATGTTGCACGGCTATATGGAAAGAACACTCGAAACTGGCGAAAGCCAACAGAATGTAATGAGTTATTTGAGACAAAAAATCATATGTTGAATGTTGTAGAAATGTGCAACAACTAATGTATATATTGAACAAACCGAAGTTGAAGAAGATAATCAAGTTCGAATAAGAGTTTTTATCGAAAATCAATCGGTAATTGGATTGTGTAGATCAAATAAATTATCCTTTTTTAGAATATGTCACTGTTCAACATTGGTGTGTCTCTGTCGTTCGTCAAAAAAGATTCATCAACACCAAATGTTGATTTCAATGTCGGACCATCATGGTCGGCTGGAATTGGCAGTTTGACGGGTCTCGGGACAATCGATAGCAAGGGCTCTTTTGAAATTCATTGGACTCGTTTGGTCACGTCGTCTAGAAGATTGTCTAGCGTTGCAATTTATCAGCCGATCATCGTTTTCGCGTTTTCTTCGAACGGCAAACAAACGCAGCAGCGATTGAATGCGCCCGAACTCCGAATAATTCCGAAGAAAACTGTCAAGGCAATTAACATTATCAAAGACGGAAAATCACCAAAAGATGGCGTCGATTTCTCAATTATTTCATCAATTATAAATCCAGGGTCCTATTCAAAGCTAGATTCACAATTTCAGATGAGTATTGCAGATATTCGACGCTTGAAAATGTGAGAATCAAATTTGACAACATTGTTTCAAAACAAAGAGCTGAACTACACAGTGTGTTTATCAATGGAAAAGAGCAAGGTTCAATGTTAATTTAATTTTAAATTTTAAACAAGGATTTTTCAGAATTTCCCACCATATCTCCAAATTTCACATCAATTCCGAGTGGATCAACCCAATTAGTTCGGTTTATTCTAGCTGATGGAGATCAGACTGTATGATTGATTCCATTATTTCTAAAAATGCTTCGTTGGATTGTTATAGGCGACTGTCGAATCAATTAATATCACATGCATTGAAAACGGACGATTGCTGCCTTTAGAAAGTGCAGAAACTTATGCGATAAGAGCAGCTGGTCCTTCTGATTACGGTATCGAACATAATCCAGATTTGCCAAAAAAATTCTCTAATTTAGGCATGCTTCTCGCAATTCCCGATCAAGATGTTCCCTTGTTTTATTTCAAACCCGCTGCAGCGCAAATGACGAATGTTATAAAACTAGAATTTTTATCGGTAATTAATCAATTTTCGCTGGTTTCTAGAAATACGATTCAGACTCAAATTTCGAACTCTTCTGATCCACAGAAATTGATCGTACACGCGGCATTCCGGAATATGTCAGTTTTGTTGGAAATTAGCTCCAACTATTTTTTTTAGGGAATCAAAAAGTTTCAATGGAGCTCTTTGGGCGGAAATGCCGGTGCCGGAAGTTTCCGGAAAACGAAAGCTTACATCAATTGTCGATCGAAGCGGACCGAGACCACGAGAATTGCAAGCAGTTCAATGGGAAACTGAAGAAAATGTATCAATATTTTACCATTGAATATTAGCTTTAAACTTCAGGGAACGCCGATGCTCAATTGGATCGACTCGAGTGGATCGACGAATCAACAAGTGATCACATATGCATTGCAGTTTACAATTCCGACAAACGAGAGAGAAGGACCAAGTTTTGAGCAAACCAATTATAGAATTGAAATTCCACCGCATCTCCAAATAAGACCCTCAACTGTTATTGGACAACTTGCTGCCGAAGGAGATGATCTATCCTATGCTCTGTACACTCCTGATAATGAAAGAAGATTCAGTGTTGAGCCGCAATCGGGAAAGATTTTCTACGAAGCGGAAACCCCGCTGGAATCGGAAGAATTTTGTGCGGTTCTAGAAGCAAAGGATGCATATGGAAGAGTCGCTCGTGTGCCATTGGCGATCAACAACGGCGGATTGAGGGTTGATTGTGTTCTTTTCAGCACTGAAGAGTTAACACCGCATCTGCATTCTTTAGCAAGTATATCTACAATCAAACACGCATTAGCAATTTTCAAAAAAACATTTTTTTCAGCTATTCCTACTCCGATAATATTTACAATTGCGACAACTGCACCAATTGAAACGACAACGTCTAGCGATGAATATACAACGTCGAATGAAAGGTCGACATCTCCGATACCATGGATTTCGCGCATCACGCAGCCAACAACACTCACATTCCCGGATTCAACTCCAGCGATAATTACTAGTACGGCATCCGAAGGAACAACCACTGAAGCGTACGAGCAAACTACTGAGGGATTCACGATCAGCGAATCAACAACTGATTGGACCATGACAAGTCAAATATCAACAACGACGACGGTTGGAGACGAATATACAACTTCTGAAGGTGTGATGACGTATGAAACAACTGCGCTGAATTCTAACTCGCCCACTACTAATGCCGACTATATGACCAGCACAACTGATTCGGAAGACTATGACTTTAGTACAACTGAAGAGCCTTTGACATCTACCGATGTGACACTCAAGTTTTTAACTACCACCGAGAAGGTTGTCGTTTTACCAACCGACTCCAACATTCCTGAAACATCATCGATTATTTCAACGACTGAAGATTCGTCATCAACTACGACGACAACCCCATACTTCATAACATCAGATTCTTCTCCCGTTGAACATTCGACATCTGAAATTCCGGTTACAACTGAAGCGGTTTATACAATGACGTCAGATCCAATTCTTCATGAATATTCAACGAACACCCCAATGATTGAATCAACAACAGGCTCAGTCTCAGAGACGGTAACTACCGAGCCACATTCTACAATATCAAGTGATTCTACTCATTCTCAATCGAAGACGACCACACACATGCCGGACGAAACAACTTCCGAGATCGAAACAACCACTTCCGACGTTTTGCAAACAATCGGAACCGATGGAAGCCTTGTCTCGGTATATCCCACCGCCGCGACCACAAATCATCCGATTCTCTCGACATTGTCTCCAGAGGATGTCCAGAAGCAAGCATGCGCATTGAGCTCATCCATGTCCATATACAAAATTATTTGTGATATTTCGACCATCGCGAAACCCACAAAATAACCCTTATTTATTTCATTCCCGCTTATTTATGGGTGCTTTCTTTAGGTTTGCCAGTTTACAAACAAATAGTACATAAAGCTAAATAAATAGTTAATTTATTATTTATATATGGAAACGTTACACGATATAGTTTCAATTTTACGTTTCTCGAATAACACATTCTTTCGAAAAAAAAGCATCCTTTTCGTGTATGTTCGATATGGTTCGTAGATTGTTATCATAACAATCGAACTGAATAATCCATAGAGTGACATTATATAGAATCCGAAATTATTCAATTCTGAAAACATTTCGCATTTTTTGAAAGAATTACTTATGTCGTTGATGTTTGATTTTTGTTGGTTTATCGAGAATTTGTAACCATAGAAATCATACGAAATTCATCAAATATTAATACTAACTTTGATCATAATAATCGAATTGAATTGAAGCAAGAAAGTATGACATTGGTAGTGTTAAAGCCAAAATTGGAAGGAGGGTCTGAATTTAATGATTTCTTTTGTTTTCATACGTAAAATGAATTAAAACTTGTATTGTCATTGAGTTAACAAAAGTTCGATGCAATGCTAGCGTTTGTTTCGAGACATTATGCTTTCGAATTGAAGAGCTCAAATAATAAAAGCAATGGGAGGCGAAGAATATTATCTCGATTGTGTAGACCGTAACACATACACCAAGACAAATCACTAAAATAATAGAGGTAAGAGTCAATACGAGTGCACGATTATCGAAGAATGTTATTGTTGGGCATGGAATTTTCTGAAAAATATTTTTTAATGGGGGATGAGGGATGAGGGTAGCCTTTAAAACTATAAAAAATCATTGACTTCGGATAAGAAATCGAAAAAATCCAAGAAAACGAACAAAACGAATTCGTTGCGGAGAAAATCGAAAGTAAAGAATATGTGTATTGTCGGCAAATAAAATACACAAGTCCGCAATGTCAGTTTCAGCTACATTTCGACGTCTTTTTTTGTATTTCTGCATTACCTAGGAGGTCTGTGTACGTTTTGAGTCGAAAAATCTGAAATTGAAACACGACCTTCTATATATGAGCATAATGAATATTTTTTAGAGTGCAGCATTATTAATACCAAATTTATTAGATTTTGCAGGTCCCAGAAATACGGATGATGAGCACGGATGATTATTGTAGAATTTTCGTTTTTTTTTTTAATTTTTTTGTTTGATTTTTAATCTGGCCGCAATGATATTTTTATACTTTTGAAGGTTACTTCTCCAAACGAAATATTTTGACGTTATTGTACCTTCAAAATCTCCAATTTCGCAACTTCTGCATTTGGTAATACAATCAGCACAGGTATTATGGCAGTGAATGCAACAATAATGTGTGCGACATAATAAATCGAACGAAAGAATATTCGATCGAATCGAAACCAACTTGAACTTATTAAAAAATGTTGAGTGTTCTCAAATGCGAATGTAATTGATATGCAGATTCCTGTATGAATCGTGAAGGGAAAATCGTTCAACCGATTGCAGACCTGCTACAGATGTGGAATAAAGATATGCTTGGATCGTTTGAGTCACTCCAATTTGCGTTAACAAACCGGCTCCAATAGTTGTTATTGATGGGAAAAAAGCATAAGGAATTATGAGCACATTTGTTAGTAAATCATAAATAAAACACCAGACATGTAAATGAAATAAACACCATTTTGAATGTTTCAAACGTGGCGGCGTATGAAAAATGATCAAATAGTTTGCATAGATATCAATTGGAATAACGATTGCCGAAGTTGAATAGCCGGCAATACGAGAAAATTCGATTGAATCAAAATAGCCGTGTGGAGGGCATTTTGTGTAATTGTTGAAAAAATATTCGTCCATTGACATAAGAATATCAAACAAAAAAATTTTAAAAGGTAAAACCAGGTGAAAATAATTACACACGCGTTTTTTTCCCTTTTATGGCAGAACACACAAATTTCCACTAAATATATATCATTATATTATTTTTAAGCTCTTAAGATTTAAAAAAATCAACATTACAGAAATAAACGATATGAAATACTTCATTGAAAGAATTCAAGCCAATATTTTGTTAAGTGTAATATAACGTCAAGTGTTTGCAGACAAGGTTAAATTAGTCACAAAAATGAAATTATTTTTTTTGAAACTCATTCCAATTTTTCAATTCAAAGTTACTTTTTGACATCATAGACCGCCGTTTTTTTTTTCAGAAATAGTCTATATTTATTCATTAATTGTTGGCATACGAATCATCAGATAATACAGAAGAAGTTGACACCGATTTACCGCATAAAAAAACAGCATTTCATACATTATGAGTGTAAATCTCTGTCCACCGTAAAAAAATACTCATGTTGAAGCTACTATCGCATTATAGGATTTAGGTATTTAAGTGAAAAAGGAGAAATAATATCATTTTTTAGGCTGGTTGAAGGAAGGTTTCACTATGACTCAGACGGGCAAGAAAATACTTAAAAGATTTA
This sequence comes from Caenorhabditis bovis, assembly GCA_902829315.1. Classification (NCBI taxonomy): domain Eukaryota; kingdom Metazoa; phylum Nematoda; class Chromadorea; order Rhabditida; family Rhabditidae; genus Caenorhabditis; species Caenorhabditis bovis. The sequence continues at coordinate 4,972,777 of CADEPM010000001.1, read as the reverse complement.
AATTTATCGTCGACTGAATATTAAATGCGCGTACGCTATAATGCAATGTACGCAATCTCGCTGCCATTGGCACATAGGCAATCACTTTTTTTAATTTCGTCAAGTTTAATTTTGTCAAGTCGGTTACCGTATTTTTAGACGCGTTGCGGTTCGCGTGCGGTCTATAATTTAAACGTGTCTGTAAACACTTGACGATTTACTACACTCAACATGACATTAGCGTTTCAATTCATTTTATGCTATTCATTCAGTTTTTATTGTTTCTAATATCATATTTTGTGAGGAATTTCAAGGAATTGTTGTTAGAAAATTCTGAATTCTCTCAATCAAATGTTTCATGCCGTTTATTACTGTCGTGTTGATTTCGGCCGTTGTCCCGCCCACCCATTTTGCGCACCTCGAGAGACCAACACTCATACATATACCACATATACATACATTTATCGGCGTACACCTGTCTCGACACGGCAATTTCTAATTTGCTTCGATAATCCATCTGTTCGCGTCTGATTTACACACAACACATACACTCGTCGATTTTTGGCGGCTGCTTGGCACAATAGGGCGGGCGATTCGGGCGGTATAATTGGTGCGCCGCCAAAAAACGGGGTCACTGGCTCTCTTGAAACATTATCGACCTACAATGCCAATCGCGAGCAGTACCACCTTTCATTTTTTATTTACTACTTCGATACTAATTCAAATTGCTTCAGCACAATTAAGTGAGAATCCGAATTTTTATTCATTTTCAATCACAAACAATGATTGTAGGGCTATGCGAAACCGAGGGATCTTGCAGGCACTGCGCAGACGGCAGGTATTCATATTATCGTTGTCGAATGCAGGTAATTACTCATTTCAAGTGATTTCTAAACGGAAAATTTTCAAAAGTTGAACTAGCAAAAATTCACTTCCTAATTGATTCAACCTTCAACATGAAATCAAGAGCTTAAAATGACAATTCCAACGACACTTGCATTGAATTTAGCCAAAGAAAACCCTTGAAATGTCGTGAGTCATTGACATTTTAATCTTCTTTTCATTCCCGATTTGTTGTAAATCTTTTTTGTCCTTCAAACAACTTTTTTTGGAAAGCAATTTTTAAGAAAATTATCCATATTTTCAAAGTTCATTTTTAGGATGATTGCTTTATTGGAGAAATATGCGACGACGGATTCTGTTGTCCAAACAGTCTGCCAACATTTTCGCTTCAACGAGAACGTGAGTTTAACCCAATCAACATTGCTTTATGAGTTATCACTAATTCGGGCTTTTCACTAACATTCTACTAATCCTCAGAAGCGAAATCGAATCAGACATTTGATCCACAAAAAGGGGATCCATGTCCGGACGGATCGAAATGGGAGAAGCGGTAATTCGTTTTCGATAAGCCGCTCAATTAATTCTTGATTTTCAGATGTTCTAAAGACGAAGATTGCAATTTGCGGGAAGAGGTCTGCAATGAAGGAAAATGCTGCAAAAGTGAGTAGAAAAAAAACATTCACGAAACAAAATTGTTGCCACTGGTTTTGTCAAGGTTTATGCGCTCGTAAAGACTCTGTCAGGGTCAAAAATGGATGGCGGGTGGCGGGAATTAAAGAATCGATGTGACAAATGTGATTGAGTCCTGGTAGTTTCTCGGCGAAGAACTTGTGTATCGAAAAACATTGGTCTGAAAAAGGAAAACGAAAATACATTCACGTAATAATGGATTAGAATGGAATCAAATGACGCACCTCGACGTAAAATGTCGTACTTGTCTGATTCAGAATCATGCGGTAATATGGGGTACGGTAGGCGCCGAGATTGAAGACTACAAGAAGTTGAGAGGAGAAAACTAAAACTTTTTGAAATTCTTTCTTACTTTCATAATGCATTTTTCGGATCAATTCTGAATCCGAAACATCAATGAACAAATATAATGAGAATCCTTTGATATCTGATAAATAACAGCTTGTCAGTAATTGTTGAGCCCTAAAACAGTGAATAATATTAGGTTAAACTGTGCAGTCATTTCGAAATACCTGTCATCAGCATACGTGATTCGGAAATCAATGCTAGTTATGATGACAAAATAGGACTGCGAGACGGTAATTGTCGAAAGAACTGGTGTTGGCAACGGATAGCAGGCGATGAGTCGAACATTCGGCGCGAAGTTTGTGACCTCCACTCGAATCACCTTATATCCGGGAGATGATCGAATTGTGTCCTTATTTGATCGTTTCGTTAGCGATGATTTCAAACGAATATTGCACATTTGAGGCCAATTCGGAGCAGAATAGCGAATCGCATTATTGAAACATTCAATGTCTTGCTCATGAATGTAATCGTAGATTGAAATTCCAGTCATTTCAACTTGCGAAAGTCCCAAATAAATGCTGATCGTCTCGCTGATATACAGCATATCACATTTGGCGTCAAGTATTATAAAGAATCCATCAAAATGCTATAATTAACTCTTGAATATACATATCCACTTGAATTAGATCACCTCCAAGTGATTCGATAGCCAACTTATGTCAAATCCGTAGTAATAATTTAGATCGGGAAGCTCATTTTTCACAATTGGCTCGAAAATCTTGTTGAGCTTTATGTATGACAATGCAAGACGGACCATTGTAGTTTTGTCAATATGTTGACCGCTGATAGCTCGAGCCAATGGAAGTTCATGAGCAAGCTGCGAAAACTCGAAGTTTTCCAATTGCCTCCGCTGCTGAGCTTGAGATTTTGACTGACGAGCTGCAAGTTTCCAATTGTTTCTTCGCTTGTATATCACAAACCTCTTGTAGAAATATTAGAGCAGTCGCTCATTGAGACGTGCACGATGCCGAATGAGCCTTATTTGGCATTCATAGCACGAAATTTGAGCAATTTAATTACTCAATATGTCCATAAAATTGTTACAGCGTGTGCGATGCGTCGACGGGCCATGCTTGATGATCTGCGCGGTGTCGAAATACTCGGACGAGCGATTCCACAATGCGAAGACAATGGAATGGCTTACAGACGACGGTTAGTTGTTCCCGCTTGTAACTTTTCCCCGTTGCCCCACACTAGTCGAAGCGAACAGCAGCCGCATACATATAACGCGATTACTATGAGAGAGTCACTAGACGACAAGAGTAGCACATTTATATAACGCGCGAAACCGAACGGCCATCAGTGGCCGGATGGTCTAGGGGTATGATTCTCGCTTCGGGTGCGAGAGGTCCCGGGTTCGACTCCCGGTTCGGCCCAAAAACTTTTTTGTATTTTTTCCAGGCAATGCCTCGCTGGAACCGATGTTTGCTGGTGTGTCACGTCTTTAGGTAGAAGACTCTCGAGCAAAGAGTATAGAAATGACAAAGAGTGTGAAACAGTGAGACGAAAACAAGAGAATCAAGCATTGAAAGCAGCTGCCATATTAAGGGACGTGTCGAGGAGTGAAAAGGTTGACTATGACATTTAAGGCGATCAAGCTTCTTTTTTTATTTCAGGGTTGTACAATCAGTTATGCGGGAATTTGTCCAAAACACCCTACTAACCAAAAGCTAACAATATTCCCGTGCAGTTGTGACACTGAATGCCCAATCGGCAGAAAATGTTGTCCAACGGGAACCACCCACGCTTGCCTTCCCGTACTAACATTCACACAGCCTCCCAAATCTAATCAGCGTATCAAATAATTGATTTTCTTGAATTACTAGTAAATTTCTATCGTTTTAGTAAGTCCAACAATGTCTCTTGTGTGCGGAGCAAATGAGCAGTTTTCGGCGTGTTACTCTCCATGTCAACCATCATGCCAAGATCCGACAACTCCAGCGTGTCCAGCGCCTGATTGCCAAGCAGGATGTATCTGCCTACCCGGTTATATTCGAAGGGACGGATCCCCTAGAAGTGCATGTGTTCCGAGAGCATTGTGTCAAGCATATGATCTCACCATCAGATGTGCGGATGACAGAAGGCAGTACCAGACATGTGGAAGTGCATGCCCAGTAAGCTGTGAGAATAGGAATCAACCAAGATGCAGCGAGCGGTGTGTAACGGGATGCTTCTGCAAAATACCGTATATCTTGGAAAATGGCGAAGACCCGCTGCATTCAAGGTTTAAACCAATACGAACACGACTCGCAATATTTGAATTGTTGCAGATGTATTTTGCCATCCGATTGTCCTCCTTCACCAACGCCACCATCAGAAATCGGTCAGCAATTCCTTTTGAGAAACCCACATTTGGCAACGGTATGTCGACTTTTTGTCTAATAAATTATCGCCTGCAAATCCCCTTCATTGCTCCAATGTAACTGGTATCTACGAAGAACGAGAGTTACTATTGCGTCAGACTCCATTATCACCCAAGTTTGAGATCGGACCCCCTAAATAATCGGATACAACAATTTAATACATTTTCTGACAACCAAGACACTTAAAGTATTTGGAAATAATTTTGGCTATTTTGTTCCAACCCCATTTTCTTATACACTTAATACTTTATTGTCAATTTCATTCAATTTGGGCGGGTTCTTCCGAAATTTTTGGCCCGATCCGATTGGTAATTCTACGGATTAGATTGTAAAATTGTCAAATCCGATTGGATATTTGTCTGATCCGTTTTGTTCTAATTTTTCAATTAGAATCGAATCCGTAGAATTGATAGGGTTTATGCTGGAGCCGAATTTTGTCGGATCCGATTGGTTTTGAGTTAGCAAAGAATTTCGGAGCTGAAAAATACTGTGGAAATCTGAACAGACACATCGACTCCCTGAGTTGTCATTGAATATTAGCATGATTCATTTTCTTTCAGAATTTCCCACAATACGCAACAACTCCCCGTCCTCCATTTTTGACGACAACTCAAAAAACGATAATCGAGGAGAAAACGGCTTTGACTCCGACTTTAATTCCCAACAACGAACATTGTCCGGATCCATTGAAGAACTTCCTCAGCTGCGGAAGCAAATGTCCGGCGTCTTGTGATCGCCCGCTGTCTCAATCTGCCTCTCTAGATTGTGCTTTATCCTGTGTTCAGGGCTGCTTCTGTAGATTGCCTTACGTTCTTCTCAATTCATCAGTAAGCATTCTAGTGTTTTGTGATCCAAAACAATCCACTTCAGGATCCAAACTCGTCCTGCATTCTTCCACAGCTTTGTCCTAAAAAGTCGATTCCACCGAGTACAGCGTTGCCTTCGTCTGAAAAGTCGTGTCAAGATCCACGTAAGGAATGGTCCGAATGTGGCGCTCAGCAATGTGCTCGTTCGTGCTCGAATCCTATCGGACGATGCTCATCCGGAGAATGCTCTGCTGGTTGTGTTTGTCGAGAACCCTACGTCATTCTCCATCCAAACGATCCGACATCGCGTTGTGTTCTTCCATCAGAATGTGAGAAGAGCTGCGAAGATCCGGCGAAAGAGTTTGTCAGCTGTGGATCATCGTGTCCGATGGGCTGCGATAATCGCCATCCAAAACACTGTGCTCCATGCCAAACTGGGTGCTTCTGTAGGAATGGATTGGTGTTCGAGAATTCGTCAACATGGCACACCTCAAAATGCGTTAGATTAGAAGATTGCCCGTCAGAACCCGAAAGTGAAATCATTTCGACGTCAACATCGACTTCTACTACAACAACTACGACCTTGTCGGCGAACTCAGAAAACGAGCAAAAGTTTGAAGCAGCAATTTCGAAATTCCGGCCGGATTCATCCGACAACGACCTCCTTCAATCTCAATGCCCTGCGACTACGTTCGATGTCGGCGGTCGAGGATGCAATTCTGATATCGACTGCCCGGTAGAACAAAGATGCTGCCGACCTCTCATAGTTTCTCTCGGAGTTAATCCCCAGCGATGCGTTTGCCCGGATAAAAATGCGGTTTGGTCATCGTGCGGCACATTATGCCCGGAATATTGCGGCCAACCAGCGGTAGAAATTGGCAATTAATAAACCAGTAGAACCAATGTTTTTTCAGGTACCAGTTTGCTCTTCGACATGCAGCCCAGGGTGTCATTGTGCTCCGGGATTCATCAAATCCCGCAACGACGTCGCTGCTCCTTGTGTTCCACGAGAAACATGCTCAACGATTGTCGCAAGCCGACTGGCATCGATTTCCGCCAGCGAAGACGAGCCTAATTTCATGCGAATGGCGACGATTCGTGAGATCACTTCCCAACAACCGTATAATAGCGATGTGGTACACCACGAGAAACCCGCGCAACTTAATAATTCTCCTCAGATCGCGGTTGCTATTCTACTATCACGAGATGGCACGCCTATTGGACGATTCACGTTCACACAACTCACGCTGACAACCTTGAAAGTGCACGGAGAAGCGTTTGGCCTTCCACCTGGCAAACATGCGGTCGTCATTCATCAATTCGGAGACGCTTCTGAAGGATGTTCAAGGGTTGGAGCACCTTTCACGAGATCATTGGACCGAACTCCTTCCCTAGGCGATATTTCAGGTTGATTTATTGCAGCGTTGCAGTAGAACACAAAAAAGACATTTCAGAATCCGGAAAGTTCGATCACGTTGTTGATTGGCCGGTAGCGGACGTTGTGGGCCGGGCCCTTGTGATTTATCCATTCTCGACAGCTGAATGGGGAATCAAAACGCATTTATCTCAAGGTTATGTAGCGTGTGGAACGATTGGAATTGCAAAACGAAAACATTAATTTCTTATGCTCATTTTCACTATAAATTTGTTGCCTTATACATTCATATACATATATAATAAATTTGTATTAAATAATTTTTATTGATTTTTCAATATTACAAAATGAAAATCTGTACAATCACGCAGTGTTGAGCTTGTAAAGTAAATGAGTCACACCGAATATGGTAATACGTTAGCAGAGAGATCGTTACAGGTATAATATATGTAATAGCTTTAAACTCATTATTTCACATTTTTCTTCGTTCGAAATGAGATGCGCAATCGGGAGAGTTCGTCTTTGAAAATATCACCGGATTGGAGGGCACTGATGAGTTGCTCGAAGTCATGCTCCTTATGATCTTTGCGACGAGTTGTTGCTGAAAACAAAATAATTATTATTATTTCAAATATTTCTAGATGGATTGCACATTTTTTGGCTAGAAACGTTCTCGCAATCGTCTGTCGTTTCAGCTTCTCCTCTTCTTCGACTTCTGCCCATAATTGCTGATGGTATTCGGAGAAGGTTGTGATGAATTTAGCAATTAGAGAAAAGAATTCTTCAGGAGTCGTTGAACCACTACAGAAGTATTTCGTGCACTCGGAAAACTGAGAAAGAAATAAGTTTTGATTTGAAGTTTCTCCAAAAAAATTACTTTGAGTTGCATATCTCGAAATTGTTTCTCAAGGTTGTGGTAATCTTGAGTTGCCGAATTGATGAATGACTTGGCAACTGCTGCAAATCGGTCGTTCTCATTCGGAACACTTTCCGGCAGCTCCGTCATTCCGGATGTTTCCAGAATTGTGAGCTCCTTTCGCACGGTCAGCAAGTTTTCTTGCAAAGCCCGAATTTGAGCCGCAGTCTCCGCTTGGCTGAACAGTTGTTTTGACGAGATAAACACAAATAGGTTTTACTTGAATCTCGTCGCTTCCAGAACAGAATTCAAATCTCTTTTAAGCTTCGTTACATCTGGATATTTCTTCTCTAAGAATTGAATGAGCCAATGCAATAAATTGCGATCTGATCTTGTTGAATTCTTCACATCGCTCAATCGGTTTAATGATGATAATTCGAATCCTATCAAATAAATATGTGAAGATTTCGAAGCAAAAAATTGAATACCATAAGCATTTCCCAATCGTTTTCCATGATTCAGATAATTTCCAATAGCGAGAACAATTGTGAGAAATTGACGGAATCGTTTGCTAGATTGCATTGTTATCGAAGCTTTTGTAACTGTCTGGATCAGAGGAATGAGAGAGTCAATGCTGTCACGGAAGGATCGGATAATATTGAGACAACGGAGTCGCTGCTCAAATCGAGGTATCCTGAATCAAATATTAATAATAATATCGATGAGGAAACATACAAAGAAATTTCGTAGAGATATCGATCGGCTGTCGCAAGAACCGTCGCGGTTCCATGCTTTTGCACGGCGTCATTTATTAGATTTTGTTCCTCCTTGGTCGGCACAAATTTCAACATCTGAAGGAATCGATGGCTTTGCATGATATCGAATATTAGTATTGAACAAAAAACCTGCTCGATCATATCCTTCGGCAATTTGTTATTCTCATCCATCGACATCAGCGCTTGAATTATTTCATTGTGGCTCAGTTTCAGCTTACTCAACATTATCATGCAATGCTGATATCTTCTAGGATCAATGACGGAAATCTTAAACGAATCATTCAGAAAAGAGACCGTTTGATGATCAACATACGTTTGCTTGGGATCGACGAGTTATCGTACCATAAATGGTGTCATTGTCATCGTCTCGATGTGATGAGCTGGCCGCGAAGCAACTTGCGAGGTCGGTCATATCCATCTTCAGAATTTATTATTCGCACATCAAAGGCACAATGGTTACCTGTTTGTATATTTTCTCGTCTTCTACTCCATCCCAAACTGTTCCTTTTACTTTGTCAGCCGACAATTTTTGCCAATTCAGCCGTTTCATGTTATTTGACGGTTCTGGAACATTCTTTAGTGTCTGCTCTTTTGGTGCATTCAATCCCATTATTGGTGGTGGTGGCGGTGGGGCAGTTGGCGGACACACTGGAGGTAGAAGAGGCGGTGAAGGACATGGGTCCGATGGGCTCGATGAGGCCGATGTGGATGCCATTGAAATTCTGCTACCACTGGTTGCTCGTCCATGATCTCCAGCATCGGCCAGACGATTCTCGAGCTCGAGTATGCGCGTTCTTTCAGCAACCATGTCTTCTCGAGCCTTCTCTAGCTCTTTCTCTACTCTCTCATAGTCACAATGATTTTGAAGTCTAAAATTTCGAAAATAAAAAAATCTCAGTCAACATAGACATACCTTGCGAGAATTTCAGCCATATCTACATTATTCTTCACAGGCGCATGGATATCCGAAATTCCTTCAACGGTACTTTGGAGGGTTAAATGTTGGAGTATAAGGTCAAATAATCGCCAAAGCGGAACATGTTGCTCATCGGAAGGGACCATAAATAGATGTTGAAGTAAGGAAATAAAATGGGGAAGCGCTTGGGTATTCTTGAGCTTCTGATTTAGCGCTTCAGCCATTCCTACTGCAGATTCGAAATCGACCGGGGTATGATTGCCAGAATCAATTCCAGCATCGGATGAGCTGGACGAGGTCGAACACACCGAAAGTTCGTCCTCTTTGCGCATCATCTCGAATAGATCAATATGATCTTCGAGACGAGATGAAGCGCCTGCTCTGCACATTCCGATCGCAGTCGTCATACCGAGCAAGAGCAGCTCGCAGCGCAAATGCTGGCGGTAAGTGGCGCACGTCTGAAACGAATACGAACAGCTGAATGATATGTGGACGATATCCATTCACGACCAATTGATTCGCATTCTTCCGAATACGGAAGAATAAGGCAAAAGAGAAAGTTTATACTACATACTAACTTAAGTGAAATGAATTGAAATGGAGATCTCACCTCAGCTGGTCCAGTTCTCAACAAAGCATTGATGAGTCCGAAAATGGCGGTTCGGACCCGATCCGTATCTCGATCCGTCGAAAACAATCGATGTAGGTCAGAAACCAGAGTTTGGAATCTCGTTCTTTCGCCGATCACCGAGCTCACCTAGGAATCGGAATCACATAAGAATGCAAGACTATCAAGGCTTAATAGTTGAAGGGGGGAATTTCGTTGATATTCCTGTTTTACAGCATGAATATATTGCCTTGAATCAGCTAAAGAATGCGTCAGCAAAATCAATACAAAACTGTTCAACATTATAATTGATTAAATTGTTTAGCGAGCATGAATTGCTGACTAATCAGACTTACGGCTTGCGTGGACCACTTTGAAACAGTTGACATGCTGTCGGTTTGTTGAAACAATTAAAAATCGAGAAAAATTTTGAATTTTTATACAAGGTAATCACATCACATTAAAATTAATTGGCAATTTAATTGCTCATTTACATAATTTTGCAATGAATTTTTCGTATTTTTTTTGTTCGCTCACCTGTGTAAGCGCCTTCAACACTTGAACGTGTCCTTCTTCGGGAATAAAACACAAACCCGCCAATATTTCGATGGCGACTATCTGAAAATTCAAGACTTATTAATACATATCAATTTTTGATTTTTATTTTTTCTTGTATTACCAATGCATTCTGCCATTCTTTTAGATTTTCGAAGAATATCAAAATGATAAGCGATGCATTTGAGGCGACGAATATTAGTTTTAAAAAGACGCTTTGCGAGCTGGAGAGCATTCTATTAATGCACAGTTAACGGAATTATTAATCACTAATATAGTCAAAGTCAATATAGTTTTGGAATGAATGAGTGCTGGCCACAGACATTTTGCAGGTGCGCAACGACGAGCGCAAACAGTGCGCTGGGGGGAGAGACGCAGAGAACGCGTGCTCCTCGAACATGATTGTATCAGTTACTTGATCGTGTTCGTCTCTAATTTCAACTAATTGGCCTAATTATTAGTACATAGTACATACTTGCGCAATAATCTACTAGTTTGCGCGATTATCGGCGGTTGTTATCCCCATTTTTGCAAATTGCTATCATTAACCTCGATTTAAGGAAAATACGCTATCAAAATCTTTCAAAAATCTCTCGAAAAATTCTTCTAGCGAAATATTAATTATTTTCAGATTCTAAAGACACTAATTACATACATAATAAACTAAAATCGAAAACAATAATTAAGAAGGGGTTATCGGATAGAATGTGTTGATCCGAAAATCGGTAAGAAGGCGCGATTTCCTGAAGACAAAGTGTGATAAAAACGGATACACTTTCCCTAGTCCGAACCGTTCCGAAATTCCAAATCTAGAGATAATTGGATCGCGACAAGACCAACCCCGAAAAGGGGATTATACGGTTATTTTAGTTTACAATTTGACAAGATTTCATGCCGCAATTTTTTTTCCGCAAATAAAACAAGCAACGAAATAAGAAAGAAGAGAACGCGTTGAGTTTGATTCGAATAAAATATTAAAGAGCAACAAATTGAGCGAGGACAAACCTTAAATGCTCCACAGAAGCAACAACAACAATTATTGTCTCGAAAATGGGCGAATTAAGAATAGAAATGAATTTGGAAAACTATGAGCCGCGGATAAACGGTACGTCGGTAATGTGATAGAAAACAATGCGGCCGATTTGCAATTACTCGAACAATTTCGGGTAAAACTATTGGAATGTGAATGCCGGCTTGGATATGACACAAATCGAAAACGAACGTCGACAAATTGTCGCCAGCAAAAAAAAACGTCGAATAAATTCAAACAAAGACAACAGAGACAATGGAAATTATCACGTAAAACTATACAATGTTTTCGGTTTTGCTCTTATCGAAAATCATTTTTGCGGGGGTGAAGCTAGCTGACAACAAGAAAACAAACGTTTGAATAAATAATAATATTAATTCGAAATTCTATAATTCGAGTTGACAATTTTGTTGAATTCACAACTCAAAAGAGATTGAATTGGAGGCATTCTCGATGAGTTCGATACGCCGGGTTAACTTTTTTTTCAAATTGAATGCCGGAAAACCGGATGATTATTTACAATTACCACTCGGAAAAAAATAGCGGTCGCCCCAAAAAAAGACTCACTTTACACTTGAAATCGCGAAAATCGACGGCTCGCGCGATATTCAGAAGCACATTCTCGTCCTGTAGAACTGCAGTACGGCCGTTCTGCAAACAAACTCGATAATATAGGCGACTGATCGAATAAGGGAATTTGGGTTGGGCGCGAGGAAAGAACACTCCTGTCGGCCGGTTACACCATGTTCATTTTTTGCCGAAATCGAGGATTAGTGCCCGGGTTCGAGTGTGCTTGTGTTAACACTACGTCTACGTCATTGATATCGGTACTAGAGTGTTCATAACATTTCGTTTTTTCCGGGTTCTTATTTTCTTCTCTTTTATTATAATTTTTCCATTATGTCTTGAAATTGGTCTCAATTGCTTACCGGCGAATTGAGCAAAGCCCGCAGAGCGTATAGAAAAAACAAGGCAGGTTGCTCCAACGAATACTGTAGATGACACTTGTCCAACAATTGAGTGAGTAGAGAGAGGCCCGATTGCGATAGAAAGCTCTCCAAGTAACTGAAACATAAATGAAATTGGTGGCGACGGGGTGCAAAATCTGATAAACACATTTGACACCCACCCACAGTTTTATGGCGCACGTCTGGCACCAACAATTGGTGAATGGCGGGGTGAAAAGCGCGTTAAATGGAGAGGGTGGCGAGCTGGAGCATGCACAACTCGCAACATAACATTCACAAACATATTAGTTTGATTTCAAATGCATCAAATAATTTAATGGGACTTGAAATTGCATCGAAATTAATCTATTTAAATGGTTCGCTCTCCGGGTTTCAATATGAATGCTTCATTTTCTGAGGTCGCTCTCACCTGAAACTTTGAGTTCTTAAGGAAATGACAAGTTCTTGGAGTTGTCGCAACGTGTTCGAATCGACGATAAACGAATTGTTGAGCTGCTCGAGAAACTGTATGAATTGAGCAGCGTCTTCGGTTTGTAAGCCCTGCAAAATGGAAAGTGAACAGTGAAAATGGCAGGCACTTGCGCATCGTTCAATCTGGCAAATGTCAACAGATAATCGAATTGATGAGTATGATGCTCGTTTTAGCGCTTGCGCGGGTGCAATTTTGCAAATTGAATTGTTTCGAAATTAATATAGGCAAATATTTGAGTTCGCACCCTCGCTTAAGTCTCTCTTGAGAGCTGCACCACATTCCTTCATTGTTTTGATGTTCGATGTCTTAGGAAGACAAGAAGATAATTCAAAAAAATTAGAATTATTAATTAAATCTTACATTTTGAGAAACCAACAACGACATTTTCTTCTCTATCGAATAATCGTTCATTTCCTGCTGCTTCTCATCGCTGAGCCCAAGCTCTTTCTGAAACACAATGATTTGAGCAACGGAGTCTTGTTTGTTTCCTCACCACAAGACATTCAAAATCCTTATTCACTTTTGCTGGATCCAGACTTATTGGGTAAATCGCGACTTCCGATCGCGAGTTTTCTCTTTTTTCCGGATCATCCTTGTCCCTAACAAATTCGGATTTTATCCTAACAGCTAAAAATCTAATAATACCTGTCTCTGTAGAAACAAGACATTGCGCGATCAACCCAATCTTCAATCAATTCCATTTTTCCTGAAAAGAAAAACATTTTACACTGAAAATGACAATACAAGAAAATCAGATTTAACAATTTTTTCTCATTATCTTAGTTGAGAGTTTTAGTAGACTTCTGGAAATATTTCAGCGACCGGAAGAATAGTATACATATGAAAAACGAAAGTGAGAGGCCGATGGAGAAATAGCTGTAGTAGATTGTTTACTTTTTGCCAGAAAACAACAACAACAACAACAACAAGCGCGAAACAAAACCACGATAAGAAACAAATACAGAAGGGAAGTAGTACAACACACAGCAGTTGCGTATTTTTTCTTGAATAATGTGCCAGCAGGTAGTCTCGCGAGACAGTACGAAGCCATCGGAGAAACTCGACTCGGATTAAGAATTCCAATATGGAATGGCGCAATGAATTAATTTCATTTTTTGGAGACGCCACAAAGGGATTATGTTGATCGTTGATCGTTGCGTTAAGAAAACTACAGTAACCAAGAATGTTGAATCGGATCCGGCCGCCATTCATTATTATTCAAAATTGAAAATTTTATGCGAGTCTTATGCAACTTTTTAATGTGTTTTGCTTGCATTTTTTGCTTCTCTGAAAACAGAGAAAAAAACTTCTCAAGTGTTTATCGCGACTGGAGTTCAAGTAGCAAGTGTCGTCTACCTTATGCTTCTTCTGCATCTTCTTCTTCTTCTTCTTTGCATTTCCAGTATTTTGGGATGTTTCTTACGTGCAAACCGAATAGAAGTAGAAGAAAAAGAAGAAGAAATTTGGGGGGAAAAAATGAAAATCTTGGCGAACAAAACAGAACGAGACTCTCATTTATATATAGCATACATCGGAGAGAAAACCTGGAATTATGCGGGATGTTTCAGTTCGTCAAAAGGCAAAAAATGGAAGCATTTTGATGGGAAAGGTCATTTCATCGAAAGTTTTAATTGGTTTCGATGAACGAGAAAAACTCGATAATCTGAAAATGATGTTGAGGAAAACGTCAAAAAAATCGACATAAAAATGATTTATCAATTCGGGAAGCGATGAATTTGTGGAGATATGAATTGAAAATACCTGGAACTCTGAAATGCTTCTCTTTTAAAGGGTCTCGTATGGAAATCATTTTGTGGAGTGTGGAAATTCGGAATTTTCAATATTTGTGCTATTCAATAATAACTTTTAAAGTGTTTTGAAATTCTTTCAAAAAACGTATTATGTCAAGGATTGCAGGAACGAGAATCACGTAAGATTGAATAGGTAAGGAAATGAAAGAAGCTATTCAAATGTTGTTTAGTTTTTCTCGTTCGATCCACCAAAAAGACGTTAAAGTGACACGGATGGACGAAAAGCTGAAGAAATCCACATAATGCGAGCGGCAAGCGGAACGGAAAGACAATGCGACATTGGCGGAAAAAACGAAACGAATCGACAACAATATATGTATGTATATCACATGGACACGAATATCAGACATTTCACAAGTACGGGTGGTCAAATCTCAGAAATATGAAGCCGAAGACCAACCAATGAAAAAATCATCCGATATTCAATAGAAAACGATGGGATTATGAATGAAAAAAAAAACAAGAATTTGATTGAAAAGTCGAGATGCTTCAAAAATGCTTAGGCCAAGTGGACTTGATTGTAGCGGATTTGACCGAATCGGATCAAACTGATAGAAAAACATGTGCGAAGAACCTTGACCTGTTCGGTGATGCCGCGGCATCAATTTGAATATGAATGTGAAGCACCAAATTATTCGCATTGATTCGATGACCATGAGACCCAGTGTCTGTCTCGATTTCCGCACCAAGAGGAAGGAGGCGGGATGGACCTCGACAATTATGGGAATACAAAATGTGTGTGTGTGTGCGTTATTGGAAACAGTTTTACAGTAAATGTAAAAAAAAATATGCAATGAATTAATATGAGGGATAATATTGTCGAAACTGTTGAATTTCATTTGAATATTTTATTGGAAACAACAGGGATGTGCGGCGAAATTTAGCGGCCAGGAATCGGGCGAAGTTTTTCAAGCAAATTGTTATTCATTACTAATTAAGCTGATTTTTAAATTTTGATATTTGAATCATAATTAATTTTGGATGATATTTTTAAAAGGATTAATTGAACTGTCGAAGATGTCGTTTAAGTGAACAAATCCGACTAAGAATATTTCGAAAAATTCGATTCACGACGGCAGCTCGATGATTTTTTTTGAGAGCCTTAAATTGCCTGCTTGATCTTTGTACAATTCGCCGAAAATCGTTCGATTGCGTACATACAAGTAGCCTTGAAGCATCTCGTAAAATTTACAACTTGCAGACATTATTCGAAGAAACATAAATCGCGAACAATTTTGGCAGTCCGCCAAACGTGACCGGACGGATTACGGTAGGCGATGAGGAGGCGATTAACCTTATAGATGGGTAATTATTGCATAAAATCACAAGAAAATTCGTCATTGTTTATGCTGTCGATGGTTGTAAATAATCTTGAATGAGAAGACCACAAGAATAGTGGAAATATTAGGAAATGGGGTGGGGGCTGAAAAAAGTTGAGTTGCCTCAACGACGAAATGATCAAATTTCGCCTTGGCACACAATCATTTGCGAATGATGCTCGAACAAAGGGAATTAGGAGAAAATAAACGAAGGAAGGAAGCGGTCAATCGTCAACTCATTGGCACACCACGTCTAAACGCAACAGAACCAGCATTTTCGCGTGAAAACCGCGCGTAACCGGGCCAAGCTTCTCGTTGGCGCCGCCGCCGCCGCCGCGAGCGATTTCCGATCAAATACTCGCCGGTGTCTCGTCGTCGCCAATGGTGTCTCGTCGAATTGTGAACAACAGGAGCACTAACCTGCCCATATTTGCAGCACAGATTTCGAATAACACGTTTTTTGGGCATTGGTTTACTCGAGAGTTGACGCGAAAAAACTGGAATGGCTTGAAAGTCGAACTAGAAATGTGTCAAAAAGGCAATTCTCAAAAATATGTGAAATATTTGGAAAATGTTTCGGAGTTCACACGTTCAAAAGCACACCTTCCGATCATATTAGCTTTTTGGCACAAAATTATCGTCTTGTTGAAAATTCAAAAATAAAAAAGGTTTGAGAATTGCCGGTGGAATTGAGAAAAAAATCGCCACTCAATTTTCTTGCATGAAATATTCAATTTCAAAAGTGTTAAAACTTGTTTTTTTAGGAGATATCGGATATTCATTTTCTGTAATTATAAATATGATGAGATATCAGCAATTATAAATACATATATTCCTGATTGATGAAAAAACCAACAAATTAATTTTTTTTTTTGCAAGTAAATTATTTCTTGCTCATTAAAGATATCGAATGTTTAAAACTGCATATAAAACACAATGAATTTTCCTGAAATTTTATGAAACTTTCTTCATTTTGTTTGATTTCCTATTTTTCAAAACTCGAATAATCAAAAGCTATTTTGTTAGCTCGAAACTATAATATGGAAACGAATGTACACAAACAAAATAAGACCGGCATGTACATATAGAAACTGAAATTGATATATAATAGTGTGACAAATCTGCATGACAATGAGAATGACTAGCAGGTGGCAGCAGTTCGGGAAAAACGGCGACTGAAGACAACGCATTCGACACATATTATAACTAGTTAGATGGTCGATCACACAAAATCAAATGTTTCGAAAAATCGGATGAAATTGCTTGCGGTTCAATCATTGAAATCGTTTCTTTTTTTGTGATTCGAAACTACCGCAATGTTCACATAGTTAAGTGAAAACCATACTATCGGAGGCTAATTATGTATGGCTATAGTCGGTGTTTCTTCGTAGCAATTTGTTGGAATAATGAGGTCAATATTGAGTCTCTAGTTTAATTTTGACTTTGTTTCGGACAATTTTTGAAAAATTTCCAATTTTTAAGAGTTGTTATGAATTTGTATATTATAATCGGCATATTGAATAGATCGAATATTGAATAAAAGTATTGCAAATAATAATTTATAGTGTATTTTTGGAGAAAAGATCATAGGAGATCGAAGAAAAAAAAGTATTGAAGAATTCAACATTGACACATCGCGTGCCGAGCAACAAGAAACACGAATTGTTCGACAAGACGACAGCTATCGGTTTGTTGTTTTTTGCTGCTCCAAGTCCTACAAACGAACATCCAAAAAAGGCAATGTTTAGTGTTTGTCTGTTTGCGTATTTGCGCCGTCTTACAAATCGCGCAAAACGGCCTCAATGAGCATTGAAGGAGCGCCTTGTAAAAAAGCGAAAAAAACATCAAAGCAACCGATATATGATATTTTCGGAAATTATTATCAACATAATTTCGAGAAAAATTGAAAATCAGAAAGGTCGATTTGACATAGCACGCAATTCATAAAATTGAGCCACGATTCGAAGATCTTTCAATTTCTCCTGAAAACGTTGGTGCGAATTAACCTTCTCGTCCATAATTAGACAATATTTCGAAAAAAAGCGGACGGTCCGATTTGTGACAAAACGCTCAAATGAGTCTTGAATGGAATCCGATCACCATATGCCAACAAAAAGCAGTACGGCAGAGAGGACACGACACATTAAACCTCAATTTGTTGATTTCGGTGAAAGCGATGCGGAACTTGTTTTCGCCGATGGTTTAGCTTTTCGAGTGTTGCCAAAAACCTATTTTGGCATGCTAATCGAGTAAGTTTACTTGCTAAACCAAATTCAATATTGCGATGTTTGAACACTGCGTACAGTCGGAATCAATGGAAATCAGATTGAATGATTTTGGATTTTGTGGAAGAGGTGCTCGATTCAGAATCATACGAACACGGCGATCTGAAATTTTGGTTGAGCAAATTGAACTCGTTTGGCATATGCAATCTTGAAAAACATAACGGCGAATTTATTGAATAAAAAAAATGATTGAACAAACATTGAGGACACGATGAAATCTATGCGACAATTTTTGGATTAAGCTCTGTGGGCAGCCGCGCCAATACGGATTAGGCGAGACAGTGCGCGCGACAGACGTCCGGAAAGATGCCGGGCGTCAAAACAATACAACAAAAACGAGAGCAAACAATAAACTGATACCCCTTTGGAATTTTCGAGGATGAATGCCCAAGATCGAAGCACATTTTCGATTTTTGTGTTTTGAAAGAAATTTCGGAAGTTCGAAGTTTAGAAAAACCCGGGTAGCGATGATTCTTTCAAGTTTTTTTTTGCCTTCTTCCACAAAGAAAGCGTAAGTTTTTGGTAATTAAACTAATTTTGTCGCGCGCCGTTCCATAAAAGAGAAAAAAGACACGCGGAGGTGTGAATTAATACGGCGAAATTATACCGGAAATACCCGAATATGCATATGCAATACATAGATGTATACAAAACTAAAGCTTGAATCAGACGATTTTTCGCAGTGCATGGATAAAATGACCTCGAACACAAATTCACATTTTGGCATATGAAACGAACCATTTAATTTAATGTGAATTCGAGAAACATGAAAGGTCGTTTTAGGCACCTTTTCGCATAATAAATGAGGATTTGAGGTTGTTTCCTCAAAAAAAAAACCATTATTAAAACTGATGTGCATATAATTACTATTATTATTTTAGATATTCTAGTGTTTATTTGGCAAATATATAAATAAATCGAACAAGAAAGTTAACCAAGTGAAACATGTCAAGTGCTATACTTTTTCCGAATTATTGTAATTTATATTAATCGGAGATTACGGCCGCTCGTAAAACTATAGTAATACAAGAAAGGACAATCCTGCCTGCGATTATACATATATGTACAGAATATGTTCGGAAATTGGGTACAACAGAAATATTACGTAAATATGGAAAATGAAAATATGCCGACAAAAAATGCAATTGAAAAATCAAGTGGAAATTTGAGATCCGCTCGCGTTTGTCGAGAAGTCAAAACAACAATGGAAAAATAAACTCGAAAAAATGAAGACAACAATCAACTTTTTGCTATAAACGGATGAGAAATTACTGCGAGAATGCGAAATGTTCACCATCCGGTCGCTTGTTCACATTAAAATCACACGCCAATTCACTACTCTTGCGGTTTATTATAACCGTAAAATTGAGCTAATCAAAGCTGTAATTGATTACAAAACAAACTTTGACGATGTTGAAGAGGTTATTGTATTATTTACTACAATCATTCTTGTTAACCAAAATCAGTTTCAACGATAATCCGAGAGGGAGAGAGAGAGAGAGATTCTCAAATGCTTATATGAATAGGCGTCCACAATCGGATCCGACAAGTTTACTTTCAGATGAGTTATGGCTGTCTGAAAATTCAAGGGAGACCTTCTAGGGTAAGTGTGCAAAGTTACAAAAAAAATTCCAAAACGGGATGTAAGATGACCTGCCGTGTGAGCAGATTTTCAGTTATTTAACAAAATTTGCTTAGTGGCTTTGCAGATTGTGTCCAGACACTCAAAAATCTTTCATAGAACTTCCTCCGACTTTGCTCCAATTTTTATGCAAAAAATAGCGGGTCAGTTATTTAAGCTTATTTCAGAGTACTTCGTGCGGTGTGGATTTAATTGTATTGTTGAGAAATGACAAATGCATCCAGGTGTCGCGGGATCCACGCAATTCGATGATCGAGTTACCGTAATCAGTGAAACATTCGGGATATGGTGAGTTTCATCCTTCTAACCTTTCGGGAAAGTCGAAATTGAGCAGACTTCAGCGTTTCTACAGAGTTTGAGAAGACCTTCAGAAGAGCTCCCGTAGTTTAATATAAGAGTAGCTGATTGTCTGCGCAAATTCTGCACAACTATCTCGAGCTGTTCGAAACTGCGAACCGCACTGCCGAAAAGAAGCGCTAGCCCTACAAACACTGACGCAAAAATTGTGATCAACTGGCGTAATTTATGATTTTTTTTTTCAATTTAACTTTGTACTGGAATAATCGATTTTTACATATTTCTTTTCAATCTTTAAAAGTTTTGGGCTCATCTTCTATATACTATTTGGATCGTGAACTATTGAGAAACATGAGCACACATGTTTTTGTGAATAATAATCGAGTAATCACGTTACACTTCGCCTTAAAATAAAATTAATTATAAAAAATTATCATTTATATTAGGTGAATGGATGTTCCACTGAGTTTATCGCAGCCCAGTGGATCAATTGAATCGAGATCGAAGCACCGTTCCATCGCCGATTATACAGTAAGTGTTTTGCTTATTTCGGCGCTCTGGTAACTCTAAAAACAAATTGTCAATCGGATACGGAAACAAAAAAAACGAATTTCTCGGGACGATATCCATCTTAACAGTACATATCATTTGAACTTTTAGGTACTCAAAGAGATAGGAGAAGGTTCTTTTAGCATAGTATACCATGCCAAAGAGAAAGATGAAAAAAAACGAGATGTTGCGATAAAAGTGTGTCTTAAAAAGCAAATCATTAGGGACAAACGAGTTTGTTTTTCTTTTTTTTTAATTTTCTTATATGCTGGAAACAATTTCAGGTGAAATATGTGCATAGAGAAAAAGAAGTATTAGCACAACTCTCAATAAAAGAAAATTTGCATCATTCAATTGTCACGTTATACGCAACATTTCAAGACGCTGAAAATTTATATTTCGCACTTACTTATGCAAAGCGTATGAACTCAGTGTTACTATTAATTTAAATTATTCTATACAGATGGAGATTTATTACATATTATGCTAAAACAAGAAAACAAATGTTTCACCGTTGAACATTCAAAATATTATGCGGCCGTTTTATTAGACGCGTTAAGTAAGTTCAATATAGCAAAACTTTAGATGAAGGAATTATGTTGCCGATTTCAGACCATTTGCATACTCATGGAGTTCTTCATAGAGATGTTAAGCCTGAAAATATTCTGGTCAAGGAAAACGGGAAAATAATTCTGAGTGATTTTGGATCTGCTGCATTCCTTAATGAAAACGAAGAAACTTCTTGTTCTTCTTCTTCTAGTTCAACTCCTCGACGGTGTTCCTTCGTTGGTACCGCGCAATACGTCGCACCTGAGGTTCAAATCGACGTTTTTCTAAATATTTTTTTTCTTTATTAGATGTTGAAAGGCGAAGAGATGACACCATCGAGTGATTTGTGGTCCTTCGGTGTTGTTCTTTACCAATTCATCACCGGTGATCATGCGTTCCATGATGAATCAGAGTACCTGATTTTCAAACGGGTCACTGATGTTTTATTCAAATTCCCCGATGATTTTGATGTTGATGCCAAACACCTAATTAGCAACTTACTCGTTCTCGATGTAAAAAATTTTATGCCTATATATATCCATGTTTTCACTATTGTGATTTTCAGCCATTAGCTCGTTACACGTATGCTCAGATAGTCGCGCACGACTTCTTCAATTCGATAGATTTCGAACATCTTCTGCAACTCGAGCCTCCTCAAATATTTCATTGAAACCAGTAAAATTTACGCATTCGGTACAATTCGCACAAAATAAATTATTTGTGTTTACCATTTATTTTCGAACAATATTCGGAGTTAATTCTTCATTTAAATATCTTATTATTCCATGATTCTGTGTAATTGAGTAAACCATTATTTCAGATCAAAGAATGGCAAAAGTTATCAGAAGTGAGTTTATTCTTTTTTTTTTTTATTGGCTTTCGACTGAATTGCAAATTTACACAGATTTAATTTCGAACCAATTAATCTTCTTTTAAAATGCTTTTCTTAAAAAAAAGTTTGTATACTAGTGAGACACTTTCATATTATGTTATAATCTCTTAGGACAATCCTGCCTGCGATTATACATATATGTACAGACGTCGCGCGACTACGAAAATTGACAATATTCCAACAAATCTAACAAGAGCTCTCGGTGCGCGAATTTGACCTATCTTTATGTCTAAGCCCGTAAATATTAATATTCACGCAGCAATAAATTTAAATCTACAATAATTTCGCAAATTTGAAGTCCTTGCCTCATTTATGTCGTTTGCCGTCGGCAATAGGATTTATACAAAAGACTCCTCGTCGAATTCGTTCATCGATAATACCTTTTTAGATCGCTGGGTTTACCGACCAGACAACCGTTGGACTCGTTATCTTCCACGTAGAAACGATGCTGTGAAAGAACATATTTATGATATGAAAATTGACGAAGTAATTTTTTTTATACTTTGTGATCATGTTCATTAACTAAAAACTTGAATTAGGCTTCGGAAAATGCACCGAAACTTTGGATGGCTTGGCTTTACCGAAATGTTTCCGGTGAGCCGAAGTGGACAAAAGAACGAGTTGAAAAAATATTCGGAAAAGATTACAAGGTGATATTTTAATTTTATCGTAATGTGGATGTCACGCAGCTACTGAAAATTGGCGAAATGCAAAAAAATTTAAAAGAAGTCTCGGTGCGCGCCTTTAATCTATCTTTATACTTGGACCCGTTTATCTACACTTAGTTATGCGCCAAGATCGCTGCCATTGTTTTTTTTTTTTCATTCGATACCATGGTACAACAATACACATTGATTTCTGCAGGTGGGAAGAATGGAAATTTTTCGCAATAGCCCGCTTGTCAACGAAGAATTGTGGACAATAAAGCACCTCATCGAAATCCGACCAGTTGATTTTGTCAATGGAGAACCTTCTGAGGATGACATTTATTCGATGAAGTTACATCCCAATGGAAAATGCGAAATTACTGAAACCGCCCACGTTTCGAGTTATAAGCAACTTAAACTATTCGAAGAAACAAAACAAGTAATAAATCCGACTTATTTACTTGTTTAAATTTGTTTTTCAGTTTACTAAAAGAGACATTGCTCGAGATTTAGCTCGAAAGGAACACCGTTTTCAACCGATTCACGAAGCGAACGTGCACACCCCTTCAAACATTACGATAGTAAAATGATCTCCGTTCAACTTATTCATTAGTTATAGCTCGATAAAGTTGTTTGTTGTTTCTACTCTATCTCCTTATATTTATGATTATATACAGCTTTCGTGAACAGAACAATTTATGTAACAATAACGAAGTATTTATTGCTTCTTACGGAAGGAGCATCCCTCGGTAAGCTTGGCCTTTCCTCTGGTTGGCTGGCAAAGGACGGTGTTACATCCGACGCAGACAACGACAGTAGTGGCGTGCGAGAAGACGGTGGTGATCTGAAATTATCAACGTGTTTCGGAAACGTAATTTTCACTTTGACACTCTTCGCCTAAATTATGTTATGAATGAAATTTTACCAATTGAATTGACACAATGAATCCGATTGAAAAAATAATTTCAAAACTTTAAAATTTATTCCTGTTTAATAATCTTGTTTATCCAAAGAAATTACCTTGTAGCATCCCGAGCACTTCACGTCCATGAAGAAAGAGTTTGGATGCTGAACAAGACGCTTCAGCTTGTGGCGTCTTCTTTCGAGCTCTGGATCTGGGTGAAGCAAGTCAACAGCCAAAGGCATTTTTTCCACTTGTTGAGCTTCGCTGAAATTGAATTCATAGATTCCGGAATATGGTAAGTTACATTATTAAAGATTTATGACACAAGTTTTTAAAGTCAATTGATTACGACACGGCAAAAACGAATATATTGTCGACGTCGCGTGACTGCGGAAAATTGGCTAAATTTCAACAAACTTAAGAGCTTTCGGTGCGCGCCTTTGACCTGCTCGCCTTTAACCTGCTCTTAAGGCCATAAATCTACACTTGTAGTTTTGCGCCAAGACAGCTGCGATTGTTTTTTTTTTGGCATTTAGCCAATTTCCGCTCTTACGCGACGTCGACAGAATTTCAGGAAATATAACTTATCTGAAAAAAATAAAAATTTTCATGATTATACTTTTTTAGTATAAAAAATTAAGTCTTAAATTATAAAACAAAGCTGTCCGCAAGCATTTTATCAAAAAATTGAAAGTTAACATGCAAAAATTCAATAAAAGTACGGAAAAAAGATGAAAATTTTGGGCCCTCGACGATATATAACGAAAAACAAAATCCGTGCGACACTTGCAACGGAACTGCAACATGGCGGCACGTTTCATCGGAGTGTCGTAGTAGCCTAGCTTTTAGCATAAAAACTATGGGAATTTAAAAATTTGTGACGAATTTTTCATTCATTTCAAGAGTTTTTAGTTCGAACTTAATTTCTGTTCATAAAATTCAAAATTGCTTATTTTCTTATAGAGGGATGCTCGCAAATGTTAAACAAGAAACTTCCAATGACATAATTAATCAGTCGAAACTAACTAATAGGGTTAGTAAGTCAGTAGACGATGAAGAAGAAGAATCGTCAGATGATGAGGTATAAATTAGTATTTTTTGCTTTTAGATTTTTGAAATTCCATTAACGTATTCAAGAAATCAGTGATAATTCTCGAAAGTGACACTGAAAAGGAAGGAAGTTCGGGATCATCGGACGAATCTACTGAAGACGAAGAAGAATCTAATGAAGACGAAGAGTCTTCGGAAAATGAGTCTAGCGACGATGATTCGGATTCAGATGAGTCCGCGTGGTCTACAGCTGACGAAGAAGCTGGTGAAATGCTGACAAGTGAAGCTGCTGTAATTTGTGATCGCTAATCAAATTTTTGGTGATTTATCTGATTCAGGAAGCCAAAATAATTGCAAAATTTGAAAAAGCTGTTATTTTAATAGCTGACAAACAGGTTGACGGCGGAATAAAAATAATGGAGAAGCTTTTGAGAAATCCTATTCTTTCGCATTTGCATCGAGAAAACATCAACTTTGAAACACTCGAGGAACCGACGAGGCTATCCAAAGTTCATCAAGTCTACATTGGAATACACAAGAATCTTGCGAGACACACAGAACCGAGAAAAGCAGTCGAGCATTATTTGCAAGTTTTGGTTCATCAGCCAAAAAATACTGAAATCTGGTTCAATGTTGCGATGAAAGCAGTTGAAAGTGGTAACTTGAATTATGCAAAATACGCTTTCGAAAAATGTGAAAATGAAAATGAATCAATGGAAGCGAGAGCAACTGTTCTGTATTTGACACACGAATATCATGGTATTCAACGATTCAAACAAATTTTAGAAGCACAGTAATATTGCAGAATGCTTAAGTGTTCTCAAAATGTATCAGGAAACCGTGGACAAATTAAATGACAAAATGATGTTTTTGAAGCAAAAAATTCGATCTACAAACCATTATTACCAGTAAATTTTAAACGATTGTCCTATGAAAAAATAAACCTTTTTTTAGAACTCTCTGCGATAAAATATTCGAAGAAGATGAAGTGTACACTGATTTGGAAAAACTTCATCCCACGAAGTTTGCTGAAGTAAATTTATCAATATTTTTTCAATATTTTAAAAAAGGAATACTTTTTAGTTTGAAAAGCGACTAGTAGAATTGAAAATTTCTATTGAAGACAAAGCGAATAAAATGAATGATGAACTTCTTAAAGATGACATTCTTGAGCCGATTGAAGTCGAAATAAGTGCTGATCAAGAGTAATATTAAAAAAAAAAAAAAAGGAATTCGTATTTTATTTTCAGTTTGTCTACTGTCGCCACAATATTTTGTGATTTATTTGATAGAATTCAAGGATATTCTTCGGTTGGTCTCTTTTTTTTGCTTAAAATTTTGTAAATTTTAATTTCTTAATGGAGTATTGACTGTTTAAGATATATTTTTCTTCTATGTATATATCTTGCAGATTTTTCGTCAAACGATCAAATTCGCGAGTTGGGAAGATCGCCAAGAATTTCTCGACATCAAAAGTGCAGTAGAAGAGATAGTTGACGTTGTTTCGTGTGTCGAAAATATAACGGCAAATGTGTTTCCGAGAAAGAAGAAAAAAAGACATGAATATATGCAAAATTGGAAGCAACGCTTATTCCAAGAGCCCGAAGAAGACACCGAAGACGAGGAAATTATAGATACGGAAGACGACAGTTCACAATCCACCGGAAAAAATCACCTGCCAATTTCCGAGGTTTTTTATTTGAAAAAAGAAGTTTAAATGGAAAAAAAGTTGATTTTTCAGATCGCTGAAATGTTTGGTTTATCCTGCTCTTCGATACAGCCGATTAGAGGAAATATGTTGGAAAAAACGAATAATACTGCGTAATTATTTTTATTCATGAAAAAACAGCGAAAACCAATTCATTTTCGCAGGGATGATGTACAAAAGAAAAAGGAGAGTTCATATTTTGACGAAGAAAAACTTTTGAACGAATTACGATCGAAGTTAATTTATACAGATTATTACACAATCATCGATATTTTAGGTAAAATATTTTTTAAAATGTTAACAATAAGCCGTCTCTCTCTCTCTCTCAGAAATAATTCTTGTTCTTCTTTCTGAGCACTGCCCTTCATCTGGAACTTGTCCAAAAAACTTGCGCGTGGTTGTAATTCAACTCTATCGGAGACTAAACTTGATAACAAATCACGCGGTTGAGAAGAAATTCTGGAATTTGCATATAATGATGCTCGAGCTTGGCGAAAACGAAGCGCATTCATATTGCATTAAAAAATTTTTGTTTGATTCGTACGACAAAGAAGATATTGAAGAAGAGCCGAGCAATTTGGCCGAAATTAAAGCAAGATTTTTCTGGGCGCATGTGAACCGAATTAACGACGATGATGTCAAATTGAACTTCTTGTATTGTCTTCAAGATATGTTCGAAGAAGGAAATGATTGTTATTCTACCGCGAATGGTATTTAGTTTGAAATTTAAGTAACCAAGTAAGGTTTGGATGTCATAGGAGCAATTGAGTCGAAAGATGTTCTTGCGACGATTGCGGAACTTGAGAAGAAACGACGAATAGAATCCGTTAAACGACTTCAATTATCAAAAAATCACGAAGATGTATTCATTTTTGTACATTTCATTTTGTAATTTCTCTTTTTGAGCTTATTTCTATAATGGAAAATGACATCGATTTTTCGAAGATTGAGTACGAAGAAACTTGCGAATTATGTAAATATTGGATCGACGCCTACAGTAAAGTTAAAGACTTCAAAAAATTAACTCAATTAGCTGTTCGGTATGTTTTAAATTTCATCTTTCGACTATTTTTTTTCGTTTTTACAGGGTTTTTCATTTATATTTGGTTGATAATCGCGGCTTGTCTGATGAAAAAACTGAAATGTATTCCGAGAATTTGATTGAACAGTTAGTTTTACCTACTATTTTAAATTATTAAACTGATGTCATTTAGGCTATTCTGTATCGATTGGTCTGAAATTGAAATGGAAGTTAAAGGATCGATTGGATATTTTCTTCTTGTCTTAATGGAAAAATTCGAGAAATTCGAAAAGAATTGCGAAATTTGGAAACTTGTTTATAAAATCTTGAAAGCTATGAAAGGAAGAGAAGAAATATTTAATTATAAATAAAAGTAATCTATTTTAGATGTTCCAATACTTGAATATATATCAAATCTTGATAAAAACGAGGATCCTTTGGCAATGCCGACTCTTGCTTTAGATTTGCTTGTAAAAGCTCACGAAAAGCTCGGAGAATATCGCATCTGCGGACAGAATAATGTAGGCTATTGTATCTCAAATTAAATATCTGTTTTTGACCATAATATTTCAGTATTCATTCATATTTTTCATAATTGATGAACTTCGCGAACTGATTGATGACATACCTGTACTTGATGCAATATTTGAGTAAATCCTTTCGATTTCTCAATTTTCTTTCAATTTTTTCGAATTGCAGGAAAGAGAATTTGTGGATTTGGGCAAATATGAATCAAGAAATAGCGCAATGTCTTTATTGTCTCTTTGGGTATTTTGTTACAATTGGGATCTTGAATATTAAAAAACTACAGAAAATATGGCAAGAAGCGAAAACTTGCTGAAGATCATGAAAGCGCATCGAATTGCAAGACAGATTGGGCAATTGCCAAAAAAGTGTTGCCAATCATTCTAGTTCAACCACTTCCGCTACATGATGATAAGGTATTCACCAATAGTTGTTTATTCAAATATGTATTATTTGGGCGAATTGAAGGAACGATTAGGACATGATGTATCCGATTTGATTCAATCCAAATTTGAATTTCTTCTCAACGTCTGCGATAAAAAACAGGAATGTGTGGATAAATTTCAATATATTCTCAAGACTTCATCAATGCTCCAAACGGAACAATTGAAGTGAGAATATCATCATTTCTATCTATTTAAAAGTTTGTTGAATTTTAGTGAAAAACTCGAGAAAATCAAGACAAGGGATGAGGACGAGATGCAATCTCTCGTTTGGTATGCAATGTCTCTAACTGCTTATCGTCAAGGTTCTCACGACGATGCCAGGAAGTATGCCGAGGTAATTGCAGAATTTCGCACAATATGCTATTCTTTTGTTACATCAGTTGTTCCTGACAAGTAACGAAGCGTCATACGACGATCGTCTTCGAGCATCTGCTTGGGTTATATTGGCCCATGAGCATGTCCACGAATTGTTTCAACTTGAGTCGTTTGAGAGATACGAGCAGTGGAGATGGAGAATTGCTCCGTTTAGACTTGCTCTGCAATCACAAGAGCACGAAGCAGTTATTCATTTTGAAATGGCCGCTACAATGTACCAATTGGCCACTGCGTTAGACAGATTTTTGAATAATGTGAGTATTTTTGTTTTGTGTTTTTAACGATATTTCCATTATTTTATACGTCGTTATTCAGCTTCCCAGTGACGATTTGCGTCGAAAGCGTTTAGTTGATGTTGAAATTCTTCGAGAAGAAGCAAGTATTCATTTCGATCGATGTTTGGCACTGGCTCATCCAGCCTCGGACGGAACACCGCCCGAATTCCAATGGCTTTGCTACTTTTTTATTGCGAAATTGGAATCGAAAAAGGAAGATGCTGACATCGTGAAAGTTGTTGAATGCTTCTATGAAGCTGCATGCGGATGCGAACTTGCTGGATTTTATTATCCGTTGAAAGTGAATTCCAAAAAGCAGACGAATTTCGAACCATTAGAAGTTCATTACCAGGCACATTCTGCAGTATGGAAATATCTTCAAGAAGAGTTTGGATAACCGCAATTGTGATTTTAGTTTTGTTTTATCAATTTCAGAGATAATCCGCCATTGCAAACGCTTGAAAAAATTGAAATATATTTGAAAACATTTGCCGAAGGGCATCGAGTTGTAAAATGCGGAAATTCGATGTTCAGTATGCCGCCAGAAGTGCGTGAAACTGTTGAAACCCTAATTTCCGAAGTTACGCAAATGTCTTTGGAAAGAGACGAAATTGATATTGAACTAGCTGAAACGGTATTTCGCATAAATTATAAATTCATGAAAATATTTTAATATTAGATGGAAGATATTAAAAGGAAGTTAGAAATTATGGAGAGTTTGAAGGATATGTGCTTTAAAGCGTTCACGGTAAGACAACGAAATCAATCAATTTTGCATTTTTAGTTTCATTTGATTTCAGCTTGTTTGCGAACGCTTTCCACATATCAAATCTTACTATCGTCTTGCTCAGATGCATCTTTCAAATAGGGAGTTAGTTTTTTATTTGTTCAACATTGTTGGACGGCCATTGATTTCAGTATCCAAGCAGCATCTGATCAGATTTTGAAGCATGTATTCAGAAGGAAAAAGAAAGATGATAATCTATTTGATGTGAGTTTTGAAATTTTTTATCCAAATGAATGGGTTTTCTTCAAAAATTGGACGAGTATTTTCAGAATGTTGTCGAAATCTCGTGCAGTGATATCAACCGGTCTGGATCATTTTGTTACCATGTGGAGCGATGCCTTCGTATGGGCATCAAACTGACTCGAGATCTAAATGATCTTCATAATTTGGTTTCAATTCTGATGGCTATGATCACCACAATTGTGTTTGATGACGAGTATTTTTCCATTTTTAGATCAATCATACAAAATTTTCATTTTTTAGTCAATTTATTGAGAAGACCTCGTACTTCACTTTGGTTCGATTCATTTTGTTGTCTCTTGACGCTATGATTGTCGAATTGCCGAAATCTGGTTTTAAAGTTATTTTGTCATTTTCGAGATAGTTGCTGTTTCAGCCAGAAACACACCGTCGCCGCTGCCTGGAGGTGCTTCCCAATTACCTAAAAAGCCAAGATCGCCAGCTCCAGTCGTTGTTCGTACAGAACTTTGGAGACTATGGACTTATATTCAACGGTTTGTTATTGTTCTTTATTTCCGAGACAATATGATTGTTTAAGACAAAATAAAACAGATCGTCGATTACTTTTGGCAATTGAGAAAAGGGTTCAAAATGTGATCGAAAAACTGTTTGGAAGCGTTGATAACCTTAAAAATAGAATGTCTCTCGAGCAGGCGCAAGAAGCGGCATCAAGAAGAAAGGCGATTCCGAAGGTTATAGTTTTTAGAAACTAATTCAAACTTAATTTTAAATTTAAGAAACGAAAAATAGGAAACTGTGATAGTTTATCGATTGTGCAACCGTTTCTTAAAAAGTTTTCAACCTCTTCTAAGCCGCCAACAATTGATATAACGGAAGATGATGACGACGATATTCAGGTCAGTTATTTCGAAATAATATTGATTTTAATATATACTTTAGTGCCTCGATGGTCCTTCAGCATCAATTGCGACTGCGCCGAAAACCAATCCAATTGGTTTAAACAAATCGATGTTTTCTCAAAGCAGCACCATGCCTGTTCAAGGAACATCGACACCATCACTAAATTCAATCACAGAGGTATAATAGAGTTATACTGAAATATTTTTAAACATTAATTTCAGCGTTTAAATCAGCTTATTCAAAATCCACAACTAATAGGAAATCAACAAATTCTTCAACTATTGCAGCTGACGGCATATCAAAAACATCAAAAATGAGGATAATACCAATTACGGCAATTTTAAATACGGCGTATATTTATATATTTTATTTTTTTAATATTCGGTGTCCTTGTTAAATTAGTTATTTCCTTGCAGCGTTTTTTCTTTCAAAATTAACCATATGGATATGAATCCCAGAATGCTAATTCTCTATAGAATTCGCGTGAGATGGTCGCAACAAATTCATACTCGTAAATCGAGCTCAACACAGTTCCTCGTCGAATGTTCATACTTTTACGTCGATGCAAAAAAATGTGTTATTTTTCAAACCATTTTTAATTGCACGAAAAAAACCATAAATAGTTCATTAATCCCGCATTGGACTTCGCTAAGTATATGATAATCAATACAATGTATACATTGCGTCAAAATTGTGCAAAACTACACAATCCTCTATGAAAAAAAAAAATTGAAAAAATTCTGCGGTTAAAGGAAAACCACCATTTCTCTCGCGAGTTTGTATATCGAATAAATTTCGAAATTCATTTTTTCATTTTTTCGTTTTTTATTTCAAAATATTCCAGCTGGCCGTCGGTTATAAGTTAGGCCGTAGGCCATAGCTGTTTTTTAAAATTGCAAATTTACTATTTTCACATAGTTAAACCCATAACCAATATATTTGAGAATTTATTGATTTATATTTGAGAATGACTGACACATTGTTGACACACTAACAGTGGCATTCAATTGTATGCTGTTTTCATAATTTTAATTTCTTTTTGTAATGTTACGCTATATTTCGCAACAAATGTTGCGCGATATTGCCCAACAATTTTTATTTCGAATATTTGAATTTTCAGGCATTATTATTATAGCTTTTTATTTGTATATCTTCCATGATATCTCAAAAAAAAACCGGTTTGTCTACTCTATTGTATACGAATGTCGCTTGAACTTCCGTCTTCACAGGATATTTATTTATAATGTTAGTAGCATTTATATCAGTTAAAACTACGTTTGAGGAATCCATCAATATGCTCGTAGGCAATTATCATTATTGCACCGCCCGGTCCAAGTCTCATTATTTTCGGTAATAAACCTCGGCATAGGGCTCGGGCTCTTAAATTATAAATATTTAAATTTTAATTCAAACATCTTGCTTATTATATAATCCAAATATAAAAGAATACTCAAAGAGGGTGTCTTACCCTTCTTCGTTATATACCACTCGAATTGTTTGTGTCATTCCATAATATTTTCGAATTTTTGGGTCTGGTTGAGGCCCTTGGATCCTAGTTTTTGCCACGTCTAAGTGTATATTACTGCATGATCCAATTGCACCGGCGACGAATCCCAACAAGACCTTAGAAAAAAAGATCGCAGTTGGATGGTCCTAGAATATTTTTTGGTTGAAAATGAAATATTGGATTTCAGACCTTTGGATCTGGTAGATTAGGTTGAAAACCATCATATATTCCGAAATAGAACATATTAAAAAGTCCATTTCGAAGCATTGTTGTCCAAACCGCTCTGTATAGGCCATTTCTACCAAACCCATTCTCATTATAAATGCTCTTCGCCATTTCAATAGTATTTTTCTATAAAAAACTGATTGAAGGCGGAAAACTCATTCAAATGAACCCCTTTTGCGCTGTGGTCGGCTTGTAAATTAACTTTGACTACGTCAAGTGGACATACTATAACGGCTTCTGTCATTCCGGAGAGTAGCCCAGCCATTGAGAGACCCTCAAATTTGATTTCATTAGAAGTTTTCTATATTGATCATTTACTAGTGTTGGATGAACATCGGGATCACAAAGAACCTTCTTATATTGCTCATAGGTTAAAAATCGGATTGCAGTTTTTGGAGTCGACGCGAGAATTGGAGGAATTATTCCCTAAATATTTGTTTTTAAATATTTTTCAGATTTGTGATACTTTATAAAATCCAAGTACTCCTTCATGCTTATAAGTTGATGCAATGCAATGCATCATGCCCTTGTTATTCGGAAGTTGCAAACGAGTTTTCACTAGATCGAGGGGGTGGAGCGTGCAGACCTCAATGAGACCTAGAAATTTTGCTGAAATTCTCTATTTGGAATTGATTCAACCTGCTGAGCCTCCGGCAATTATTTGACGTATTCCCTCTTTAATCAAGTCGTCAGTCATTTGTTAGAAATAGACTTCTTTCAAATTTCCCTCACGCGTTATATTCGTGTCATTGTGTTTTTTGAATTTATCGCAAATTTACAGTGTTCAAACTAACTAAACATGGATCGAATACAAAATGGAATGTCCGAGAGCAAAACCGCCGGACTTTGTGCACTTTATGGTATTATTTCGTAGCAAATATGAAACTATTCAAAGATAACACATTTGTATAGGATCGGATAATGAAGATGATGAAAAGAAGAAGAAAACGGGACTGGATTCAACTTTCCTCGTTAGGAATGAGCCAGAAGATATGGAAAAGTATGCGATCCATTTGAAATCGCTTCTCGTGAAAGGAGAAGGCGAATGTCTCATTGAAATAGGGGTTCCCGTACTTGGAGCCACTAAAAATTCCAAAGGTATTCTTAACTTTGTTTCAATTATTTCTATTTGCAATTTAAAGGTGGAGGTCTCACTGAAAAAGACCTAGAAAAAGCAATTGAAGTTCATAATAAACTTCTTGAGGTTTGAAATTTCTATAAATCTTTTTCAATTAAAGTTTTAGACAATTCCCGCAATTGGAACAAAAATAGAGCGCCGATCATCTAGAAATAATCGTTTCACCGAGGTTTGGTTGATTCGAGACCCGCCAAAAGAACAAGATTTCACTGAGGTGGGCAAAAAGAATAATGAAACCTTTTATTATTTTTTGTTCTAGGTTCGGGTCGCTGTTGTCGGAAACGTTGACGCCGGAAAATCAACACTATTGGGAGTACTTACGCACAGTGCTCTTGATGATGGAAGAGGTTTGGCCCGAACAAAGCTGTTCCGGTATTTAAATCATCTTTATGTTGTCTTTTAAAATTGATGATATTTAGTCATAAGCATGAATTTGAATCAGGACGAACTTCGTCAGTTGGAAATGATATTCTTGGCTTCGATGTTCATGGAGAAGTTGTCAATAAACCTGATCCGCATAATCATAACCTTGACTGGGTACAGATTTCAAAGGAATGCAGCAAGGCAATTTTTCAAATATAATATCATTGATAACTCAATATTTTAGTTAATCACATTCATTGACCTTGCGGGACACGAGAAATACCTCAAGACGACTATTTTTGGAATGACGGGGCATATGCCCGATTACACAATGCTTATGGTAGATTTCAAATTTCATTTCTTTTGTGTAATTTATTTAGATTTTTACAGATCGGTGCAAATATGGGTATTATCGGAACCACCAAAGAGCATTTGTCGCTTGCACTTTCACTAGCTGTTCCTGTATATCTTGTTGTTACCAAAATTGATATGTGTCCACCCCAAATTCTTGAGGAAACAATGAAAAACATTGCCAGACTTGTTAAAAGTTTGTCATATATCATATAATACTTTAAAACATTTCTAGAAATTTAGGCGCAAAAAAAATGCCTGTCATTGTGCGCAATCTCGACGATGTCATTCACGCCGCTTCGAATTTTCCAAGCAATCGGTTTCCTCGCTCTCCTTCAATTTTATCAATAACTTTTCATTTGCAGAGTTTGCCCGATTTTCCAGGTTTCGAACGTTGAAGGAACCAATCTTCCCCTTCTTAGACAATTTTTAAACATTGTTCCACTCCGCCGAGAACTTTGTGAGAATGATGCTGCCCATTTTCAGGTTTTAAATTCTACGCACATTTTCATTTTCATATATATATATATTACTCTATCAGATTGATGACGTTTATTGGGTTGAAGGTGTTGGAACAGTTGTGAGTGGAACGATGCTGGCTGGAACTGTTAATGTAATCTAAACCTCGCTTTTAAGCTTGTCATTTTTTAAATCAAGGTGAACGACGTTCTTCTCCTTGGTCCAACCTCAACTGGTGATTTCATTCCTCTGCCGGTAAAGTCTATTCACAGGTACATTTTGTGTTTTTTTTACAATTTCCATCACAAAAAAACGAGCACAATTCAAAAAGGGGATCCACGGGGGGCTCGGACGAACAGAGTTTGTTCTTTGTCAGGGCCGCTCCAGAGGCTTTATTTTTTTGACAACCATGGTACTACGGGTACCATGCGAATCAATTTCCCCGCAAATATGAAGAAAGTGCTCGTTGTTTTTAATTGTAACAATTCCTATTTTTGAATCACAAAACGATTTTTTTTTTTCATTCAGAAAAAGAATGCCTGTGACTTCTGTTCGATGCGGTCAAACTGCTTCATTCGCGTTGAGAAAAATTACGAAAAAAGAAGTGCGAAAAGGAATGGTGATGGTTGATCCGAAAACAAATCCGAAATCTAGCATGGTATTCGAAGCAGAGGTAGCTCAGATTTTAGGAAATTCATAAAAATCCACAATGTCAGATTCTCATTCTTCATCATCCTACTACAATTAAAACTAACTATCAAGCTATGCTTCATATTGGTTCGATTCGACAAACGGCTACACTCATCAGTACAACTAAGGTATCAATATTTGGCTATTAGTTGATAAAGTCAGTAATAATATTAAATCTTTTGGAGATATAATTTAAAACGCATATTACCAAAGACCCATAGATTGAAAAAAAATAAATTTGAGCGATCCTACACATTGTCATTTCTCCTTATCGTGAAAGGAACAATTATTCTTACGCCTTTTGGGTATCTGTGATACATTTTGATTTTTATGCACTTCTTTCTTATTCAAATCAAAAATTGTTGCTAGAGCACGGAACGGAAATTTGTAACCACACGATTTATTATTTCGATTATTCGCTATGATATAATTGCTGAATAAATTGTTTTAGGAAGTTTTGAGAACTGGAGACCGAGATAAAGTGCAGTTCAAATTCATCCGACAACCTGAGTATATTCGACCAGGTGCCAAATAAACACAATTTTAAAACGGATTTAATATTTTGAAGGAACTCGAATGGTTTTCCGAGAAGGTCGTACTAAGGCTGTTGGGCAAGTTGTGTCGGTTGTTCCTCAAGAAACACTAGCTCAACAAAGAGCCAAAGGAAAAGAGCACCGACAAGGAAAGCAATGTAAGATTTCAACTTTCGGCTGATTTTTAATTGAAAAATAAAACTTTTAAGATACTAAGAAGGGACCGAAACCGCCAAATGGGAAGCCGAAGAAGGATGTGGCCAAGGAGCTCGAAGCTCTTTCGATCGACAAAGTTGCAGATTCGAGAATCTAAAACGTTGCAAAATCTGTAGATAATACTCCTGGAAATATTTTTGTATTTTGTATTTATTTCAATTTTGTAGATCTCGAATTTTAAACAAATTTGTTGATTTACGAACACTAATAAAAATGTTCTATGGATGTACAGTGTTTTCTAGGCACTCAAGCAACAAACCAATACAAGTAAGGCTTCCAAGGTCAATAATTTATCGCGAAACTTTCAATTTTGCTCGCATACAATCGCACTCAAGGACGACCACTGTAAACTATGAGTCAATGTTTCCTATATAAGTAAGCAGCCTTGAATATTTTTCTGCAAGTACTATTATTTTTGTGTTGCTACTGTAACTTTTCAATTGGCTATGCAAACGAACAATATAAATTCGGTTCTGAAAAAGTGCTTCATGCTTTAATGCTATTTTTTGAATTTAACGAATCAAAAAAATTATTACTGAAACAGACATGTTGTCTTTCAATTCCAAAAGATTTTCCCCCATTCCCAAAAAAACCTAGAATTAAAGTATAATTGGAAATTGTCAATTATCTCAATTCAGATATTTTGTGTAAACGATTGTAATCTGTTAAGAAAATCCTCTTGAAATGATCTTATTTAGACAGAAACCGTATATTTTTTTTCATACTGTGTCCCATATCGATACTAGAAATTACTTCTCATCAAAATCTAAGCACTTCAATTGAAACGCTACTTATCCTTCCACTTTTTGTTTATTCACGGATTTCTTCGTACAGTGTGACAGTGTCCATACAAGGTCATTTAGATGCATTACCATATATTATTGCTAGTTCTGCCGTACCTCGTTTCTTCTGCAAACCTCGAATGTTTCGAGAAATCGTCGCAAAAATCACTTCTGGCTCGCCCTCTTTTGTCCCTAAAAGGTCTTTCGGTTCAAAAATGCGTCGAAGCATGCATGGAAATGCCACGTGAATCTTGCAAGTAAGATTCGAAAATTGAAAGTTTGGCAATCCAAAATGTTCAGAAGTTTCACCTACAATCAAAAATCAAAAATGTGCCAATTGAATGGAAAATCAAAAATGGATGTGAAAATTGCGAAGAATCCGATGGCTGACTATTATCACCGAAAATGCTTTGGTATTTCTTCCAGTCAATGTATATTGCACATTTAAATGTTTAGGAAAGGTTGCAAGACGTCGTGATGTCACCCCAGGAAACGCAAACTGTTTCGCAGTGACTCCGGGAAAAGTTTTGATCGGAATTGTGGACCAACTGATTCGTGATGTTCCATCAATCACATCTTGTCAAGAACATTGCGCAAATAGTCAATCGAAACATGATGTCACTTGCAAAAGTGCTATGTATTACGAGGCTGAAAAGGTATTTTTTCGAGATTCAAGGATTTCCTAAAAATTCCGCAGAAAATCATTCGAAATATTTATTCGAATAGTTTTCAGGAATGCATTATTGCTTCACAGGCTAAAGCTGATATACCTGATTTGTTTATCGATGATGACAAGTCTGTGTACATCGAGAATTCCTGCCTTGATGGTTCCGACAAATCAATTACTTTGAAATCATCAGATGTGTTCAAAGGATCTTCAAAGTTTTCAGAAGATGATGAAGTATTTAAAATTGAAAAAACAACGCTCGCTACTGTTCTTCATAAAAGTGGGATATCCAGTGGGGATGCGGTTATAGATTTTTTTTATTTTTGAACCATAAACAAAATAATTTTAGGGGACTAAGCTCGAATTCTCTGGATACGACGGACCCTCAGATTCTGTGAGCAAACTAGATCAAGAAGATATTTTAACAACGACCACTACAACGACAACGACAACCCCGAAACCAACGACAACGCAAAAAGCCGTTAATCCACATATTGTTGATTCATACAATGTTGTGAGCAATACAAAAAGCGATTATGGTAGAAGATTGAGGGACACAAGAGTCCGCGAGTGTTTCGTAGAAGTTCGACCCAAAGGAAAGGTTGAAGCAATTCGTGTAGTCAAAGCGTACTCATTGGAGCAATGCACAGATATGTGCCGACTTTGTGTGAAATGCTTAGCGAAACAGAAAAAGTGTCACGCGGTTGCGTTCGATATGTAAGTTTTTTTTTCCAAAATGAACAGCTGAAATTTTTTGGTTGATTTAAGCACCCGCGAGTTGTGCGCACTCTCGGCCAAAACCATCATGGACGGCGGAAAATTCACCGATGACATCATTTATCATAATAGAGTTGATTGCTAATTTGAAGAACCATGCATGATTGTATGTGTACGAATTTTACGGTATAATAAATGGATTTACTCAACGCGACACTTAATGCATTCCCGGTCACACCGTCAATTAAATGAGGAGAGCGAGACCATCTCGCGAATACTGTATAAAAAGCGAAATAGTTAATTTGTCAGAAACACTATGACTTACTCCTTGATCGTTTTCTTATTGTTCGGATTTGTCGAATCGCGCGGACGCTACGAGTTTATTGAAGAAGCTGATCTCCCCGCATTTTACACGTAATCAACAAAATTTTGGTATCTACGACATTAAATTCTTCAGAATGCGATCTGCACAACTTGCACAAAAAGCACAAATGGCTCCACAACAAATTCTACCAGATTATTCACCGTATTATCCGTATCCATATCAAACGGTAGTGGCCACCGAACCACAACCTTTTTCATATAGTCCTCTACCATTGTATGGTCCAACAATTAATAGGCCAGGTTTAACATTCGCATGATCATCAAAAAAAAAGAATAAGACTTTTTCAGCTCCAACTCCATTTCCCACTGCACGACCAGCTCCAGTACAATATCCTCCGATGGCCTATTTTCACGGGAATCCAGGTTTCCTCCGATTCATTTTCAGAATTTTCGCAAAAATGTGAATAATTTCAGCAGGAATAGTGCCTCCGAATGCGTCGCCAACGTCACAAATTCGTAAAAAGACAGCCTAATCCTGTGAATTTCCGAATCCCGGCTTTGTCATTTCTCGAAACAGTTTTGGTTTTAGATTAGAAAAGAAGAAATAAAGTGCGTCATTTCTAAGACCCCATCATATTATTCTTTAGCCCTATTTGCTCGACAAAATATAGAAAACGTGTGTATAATCGAATTGGTGGATATTTTCATAGATGGATGGAAACCCATGAAAAAATAATTGCTTCATTTGTGAGACCATAAATTGAAGACAAAGCTCATTCGTCATTTTATTCTTTTTTACTTTACGTTCGGAAAAATTCTCATTTTAGAAGAATAAAACAAGCACCATATACTTGTTTGCACATTTTCGGCTTATTTTCGATTCCATTAATAAATTAAGCAAAAGCAGGTGAAATTTTCAGAATGAAATCACTTCCTGCAAATGACCTGAAATTTCACCTGCTTGACCCGTTGTTGTTGCCCCTATAAAAGAGAAACCTGGAACGCAAATTGTCATTTTAGTCTTGAAAATGTCGCTCCGTCTTCTTATCATCATCATGCTTATTTTGTTGGTTGTGGAAGCTCAGTATCGCATTATGGGTAAGCAAAATTTTATATTTTATTCTAATAAAATTATTGATATTTCAGCCAATTTCGGTCCTGCCTGGCGTCAAAAGATGTTCAGAAAAACCAACACTCTTCCAATGTACTACGATGATTAAAAGAAAAAAAAAACATTGGGATATAATATTTGTAATATTGCGAATTCTGTTAATAAAGTGCATTTAATGACTTTTCGCTCATTTATTTCTCGAAAGTGGCAGGTGAATCGAATGAATTTCGAGACTTTATGACGAATTAAAAATGAAACCAAATGATTTTGTCGTTTCAATCAAAAATTAACCACGTTTTGGTAAAAAAAAGTTCGCAAATCAGTTGATGCGTGATATTACAATTATCTTATTTACTAAATATATAGTTTTTCATATATAATAAATATTATTGGTAAAACTTTTATTCGATATTTACTTCTGGTTCAGTGAGTCTTACTTTGAATATTTTGAAAATCTTTGCAAGATCAATTATTTCTTGCCGATCAGAATGGATTTTCTGAAACGCGTTCAAAACCGACATTATTTTGATGAGACGGCTCGCATAATTTTTCGTTTTCACATCCTTTTCATAATAATCA
This sequence comes from Caenorhabditis bovis, assembly GCA_902829315.1. Lineage (NCBI taxonomy): Eukaryota > Metazoa > Nematoda > Chromadorea > Rhabditida > Rhabditidae > Caenorhabditis > Caenorhabditis bovis. Next base: position 4,932,348 of record CADEPM010000001.1, on the reverse strand, counting down.
TGCAAATTGTTCGACACTTTTTCCATGAATTTTTCACTAGCTTCAAGAATTCGTCCTTGTAACACTTTACCTTAAACTATTGTTACAAACATATAGGATATATTGAAACAACCTGATATTTGGAAGCATAAATAGCAAAGCATAAAGGTGACTTCCATAGATTCCAGTTTGATATCAATTAACGGCTTAGCGATATTTTCAAACATTCGGATGCAGAATGGATCAAAAATGCTTTAAAAATAAACAAGAATATTCAATTTTTTTATTGAGTCTACCTTTTTATTCGTTCAACAGGCAAATCGGTAAGCGGTGAAATGTCGAATTGGACCTTGTTCATATTTATTGCGTGTTTATCTGACATAATAAATATCTAGAAACAAAAATATTTTATTTGAAATCAACAAAGAATAATAATACCTTATCCTCATACATTTGTAATCCAAAAACGTCAATAGATCGCGTAATTCGTTCTAATTTCTGCCACAGTGCCCAAACTAATTTGAAAAATGACATCTAACGTATATTGTTTAATCAATTTGAGCGATAAAATGATAAAACCTTTTCGTTAAGTTGGAGATCTCTGAATTCATCACAGTGTATCATCCATTTTGCAACACGGCACATTTCTTCTCGATTTAAAGAAACAATCTGGCCTAGATCAATGAAATTTCTAAACTAAAACAATTTTTTTTGTAAGGATCATGATGATGCTTAAATTAACTGTAATTAATCGTTTATCTTTTTGGCCAATTCTATGTTGTTTCAATGCCCAATCGAGCCTTTGAAGTGTATTCATTTCACGATATTTCTCACTGTGCATAGGAAGAATCGGCTAAAGTATGAAACTTTTCAAAATTTTTCCCGCTTTCAAACCTCAGAAAATATTTGCTCAATTCGTTTCATTGTGTCTGATATATCATAGAGTGCTGGCGGTGAGGATGTTCGTTTTATATTGCGAGTTATTTTCTGTTTCGGTTTTTCTTCATTAATAGAAAGTACATCTCGATTCCATTGAACGTCTTTAAACATATTTACTTATATAAAATGCATTTTGGAAAAGGATTACTATCAGCAGTCATTCCAACTTTTATACATTTTTTGAAGCGACAATGTCGACACAAAAAACGTTCAGCGGCGTTAATTGGACACAATTTGTTAACTCCGCGGCATTTGTATTTCTTTCCGAGCACTACTGATCTTCTATATGCTTTTCAAAGTAAAAAAAAAATATATATATATATTCATATAATACCTGAAAAATGCGGCACATGCACGACAAGATGATACCCCAAAATGTACTCCGTGGGCAGTATGCGTGCATATTTTACATACCAAACTAGTCGGCTAAGGATACAAATTATTTATTATTATGATTAGAAATATACCTTTGACTCGCTTATTTCAGCGTAACTATGTTGGTCTGAACTCATCAGCTGAAATAAGTAAATGTAGAAAGAAAGTGTGTAACCTTTTGTGAAAAAAAATCGTAAACTTATTTGTGGTTTGTGTCTATGCTACACACCGAAAAATGTGTCTTGTACAGTTTTTGTTACTATAGTCAATAAATATGCACTTCTCGGCCAAACAATTGAAAAATAGTTTCTGTGCAGGACACACGAAGAAATGGAATTACTTAAAAGAATTTGAATTTCTAACAAAAGTGAAAATTACCTATTGAAAAATAAATCTTTCGTATCATCAAAGATTGTCGGTTGGTGATAAGACAATGAACGAATCTCCTCGAGGAATATGAGAAGAAAGTGTGTATTCAATGACGAGACACCAGACGTTACCTGTCAGATGTCAATGAAACTCGGCTGGCGTAAAACTCGCGCTGACGTGTTTTTAGACTATCATTTACACATTTGATAATTCGTTGCCTATTATTTAGTAAATCTTTTATAATCACTAATAGGAACGTGTGCACATTATGATTTCCGAATGAAGTCGTACCCTAACCATGTGGTTTCCGGCGGAAATCGCATTGTGCATACAGCGCATGGCCTTAATTCATGAATTATCTCTTTACAATAAATGAAAAAAAATTATATTTTTACATTTTTTATTTCATGTTAAATCCTCGAAAATCTCAAAATTTGATTCCTATGGTTATAACGTAAATTTTTACACTTCTATTTTTAATATTTCCAAATTAATTGATTTCTTACGCGTAACAAGTAGTTTTTTTTTAATTCCGATGTAATACGCTTTTGTGACGTATTTACTTGTTATTTAATATGAAAACAATAACAATTCATTTTAGGATGGCAGCGCCTAAAAAACAGAAGTCCGCGATACCAGAATCCACGTGGAACTTAACAGTAAGCTTTTTATTTGTGGAAATTAATTGGAATATTTGTGGAATTACAGCTTTCGAAAGCATTGCGACCTGGCTCTGAATGGCCTGATAAAGACGAATTATTAGATGTGGTTTATTGGGGAAAACAGATCCTTTCACTTTTTGTGGGAGTAGTTTTTGGAATGACTCCGCTATATGGATTTCTTGCGATTATTTCTTACGTGTGCATTTCATCCGTTGTAGCCCAGCATTATGTAACAAAGTTTCAAAAGGTACTATTTTTATCACAAGAATATAAACCCAATTGCTAAATTCTAATGGACCTATTCGTGAAATGTATCATTTACAAAAACTTTAAGAGAGAGTACATTAAATGTGTATTTAAAAAAAGGGGAATTTAATGTAGTATTTAGTTGTTTTTTTTTAGAAAAAAAAAAAAACAGATTTCATGCCTATTGTCGAAGACGGGCGAATTGGAAAAATTTGAATGACCAAACGCGCTAGCCATTTTGATCTTCCTTGTCAATACATTTCATACTAGATCAAATCGAGAATGGTTATAAGACCATGGCGCCAAAATTTGAATAATAAGAAACGCTCCCCTAAATTCGTTCGTCCTCGACAATAAATTATGTTTATACTAGTAAACTATTGTCGGCGTTAAACGACTTGACGAAATTTAAAAAATGATTGGCTATGTGCCAACGCGTCCCGAGGCAGCGAGAAGTACCCAAAACTGCGTACGTTGCGTTATAGCGTACGAGCATTTAATATTCACTAAACGATAAATTTAAATCTAAACTGATTTCGCGAATTTGAAGGTCCCGTCTCTCTTCAGTCGTTTGACGCCGACAATATCTTACTATGATTTTCCCAAATTTGAATTTTACATTTAATTTTTTACAAAAACAGAAACTTGTGTTAATAAGTGTAATATTATTCAATTTCCTCTCGGTATTATTCAATCTTTCTGAAATTCTTTTATCAATTTGTGTTCCAGGTTGACGAAGATGAAGTAGGCGGCTTTTGGGAACTAGCAAAAGAAGGATTCGGAGCAGCTTTTGCTACATTCATGGTTTCATGGATAACTGTCTACACATCATTGCACCATGAATAGCAAATCATGTAATTTTGAACATTAGATATATCCAATTCAGAACGCCAAAAGTGCCCCAAATATTTCCAATTCGATCTTTCTGCTATTACTCCGAATTATACTTGTTTGTTTTATTCATTCGTTCATATTTTCTATATTCGTGTTGCGAATCATCGCCCAGAATCTGTGATTTTTGATTTAATTGTATCAAATTTTGAAGAATATTTTTATTTATTAATTTTAAATATAATAGAACAATGAATATCAAATTATTTTCATCAGTTCAACTGTTATTTCGTAAATGTCAGGTGTTCCTATGAAAATATCTGGAAACAATCTAATCTACGGCATATATTCAATTTTTAGATGATGAAGTATTTTATGCTTTCTTTCTTGATGTTTCACAGAATTTCTTCTCATGAATTATCGGTGTTGTTAATTGGGTCTAAAGGAGAAGTATCAAAAAAACAAATGCTTTTAATAAAAGAAGATATTTACTCAACCTGCAAGGTATCCACAACCTTAAAAATAATCAAAAACTGGAATTTTGAAGGGAAAATGTCACGTTATTGATGTTGTCAACGATTTTGAAGAACATCAAGGAATGTGGACAATAATTCCGGCAATTTTTAAGATTTCGACCCACTCGAAATGGTATTTATTGGCTGATGATTCTTCGGAAATAAATATTCGAAAAGTCTTATCTCGTATATTAGACGCCGAAAATATTAGTGGAGATTTTTTTGGGTTTGCGTTACAGGATAAAAGGTGAATTACCTCTATTATATTGAATATTTCTGCATTTTTAGACCAACTATAATTCATCACTTTGGATTTGATTTACCTGATAATTTCCAATATCCACTTATTTCCGCTGGCGTTTTAATATCGAACACAGTTATAGAAAAGTAATTGATATTTGTTAAAATGTATAAATGAAACTGAACAATTAAAGGATTAAGAATTCTACTGATTCACTCAAACTTCCCTCATTTGCTATAGATTCCAGCCATGAAGTCTAACATTATTTAATGTCGAATATGCGATTCATCGAAATTTCAGTTCGCTGTTTCACTCTTCAAAAACTTTAATATCACCCTAATCGATGATCCCAAATTCTTCTGCGAAAAACCTAATGATCATGGTTCATGCGGTATCTGGCGAAAAGTTTTTTCGTAATTTATGAATTCTCAACGAATTAATTTTTGTAATTTCAGAACAAAACAGAACCATTGGAAAGTGTTGAAAGTAATGACATACAGGTCATGATCAAAACATTTCATGGAAATCACAAAACAAGGCGTTAAGTTTTTGTCTCATTTTATTATATATGCTGATTTTGGGAAGAAAAATAGAAAAGCTCTAAAAAACTTTTTTTGCAAACTTGAAAAGCACTAAAAATTTGTCATTTTTTGCGAAATCTGCGTAGCACCAGAATTTTTTAATATGTTAATTTTTTAGTTCCAATACTTCTACAAACATGGTTCAAGAAGTTGCCTGTAGCCGAAATTTGTAGTGATCTTGAAGACCCGACGATTCCAACTATTGATTTGAAAGTCGGAAATACTGAAAGCGGACATTGCTCAAAAACATGGGAAATAATGCGTCGTTTTCATGGAAATACCAATGGCCCGTCTTGGTTGTTAATTGCAGATGATGACACTTTAATTGGATGGGATCGACTTCGAAAAATGCTCGGACAATATAATCCAAAAGATGATTTAATTATTGGAGAACGCTATGGATACGGATTTAGTCTCGATGGAAATAGTGGTTATGATTATCCAACTGGTGGCGCTGGAATGGTATTTACTAGACCAGCAGTTGAGAAGATACTGAAAGAATGTCCAAAATGCTTCTCGAGTCAGGATCCAGATGATATGATGATTGGAATGTGTGCACATATGGCTAAAGTGAAAATTATTCACGAAAATAGGTTTCATCAAGCTAGAGTTACTGACTATGCTCAAGAATTAATAAGGTATTATATAAATTATCATTTTAATAGTTTATCTTTTTAGAAGTCCAATATCGTTTCACAAATTTGAAGAAATTGATGCCGTAGAGACATATTATGCTCGTCTGATTGAGAAAAGTTATTCACATGCCGAATTGTAATCCGGTAGTGTTAATAATTGTTTTTAAATGTAAATAAGTGATTTGCATAATCTAATCGATAACTTCATTCTTTCCTTTCCACTGAATAAACATATATTCTTATCAGCAAATTTGAGATCAATTTTGGCAAAATTTGGGTTATATCGAGTCACAACGAATTTAGAAAGAAACGAAAAAGCATCGACTTGAAATTGAATGAATAAACGTGTAAAGGATTGCAATTGAAAGGAATTTTAATGAAAAATTGATTAGCTCAAGTTGCAAACCGAAGTTGCCTTTTTCATTGCTCACGTTCGACGTGTTATCATTGAACTTGGACATTTTTTAACCTAACCCAAAGAGTGATATGGACGAGCAAACTATCGAATCAAATTTCTTTTCAATACAAACAACGCTACGAGATTTATGTCGAAATTAATTGAGGTGCGTTTCAAAAACGGTAGATTACATTCATTATTCAGTTTAACAGGAACCTTGTTCAAATAATAAACATCAGCTGCAATATCGTTGGTGCCTTTGGTTTTCGAAGTACGAAGAAAATAAAAACTTCGAAGACTGTTTGATAGTTTAGTGATTCGTGAAGACTAATTTTAGAATCTCAAATTTCAGATGATTTCAAGTTTTGGAAGTGTGGAAGAATTTTGGCAGCACTATAATCACATTGAACCAATTCACAAGTTGGACGAATTGTCTTCCTATTATATATTTAAAGAGGTTTGGCCTAAATCATTTAATCGTTTTTTCACATGGTGGGAAAATTTACGATGTCTTTATGGAAATCGCAGTTGTATTAAATATTTTCAGGGTATAAAACCAATGTGGGAAGATGAAAAAAATGCACAAGGTGGCAGTTGGTGTTATCTTGATGTAAGTATAAATTGTAATATAGCAAGAAAAGTTGTTATGGGCTCATTCATTAAAAAATACATTTTGTTTATTTTTCTTTAATTGCGTGAATAGTTTCATTATACGATTCATCATAACTCACAAGAGTTTCTGTTTTTTCCAGTTTTACAAAAAATACTTTCGCAATGCGTGGCTCGAACTCACAATGGCTGTAATCGGTGAGCAATTCGAAGAGTATGGTAAAGAGATTTGCGGTGTCTCAGTAACACGAAAAAGACGCGCAGAGAAAGTTTTGCTGTGGACGCGCGACTTTGAGCACGACCAAGAAAACCGGAAAATTGGATTTTTGATGAAGAAAGCGTTGAATATTCCGGACAATTACCATTTAACGTAAGCGGCATAGTTTTCTTTTCGTTCGTTCAAATATAAGTTTTTAGATATTCTGATCATGGTACACGAAATGTTCTCCTTCGGGTATAACTTTCTATATTTGAACTTTGTACTAAATTGTCGATTTCTAAGCACTATAGCGTCCTTTATGAAAGGAATTTGATATTTTAACCTTTTCAAACAAAACCAATGTATCACTTTTTATAATAAATTAAAATGATATGAAATTTAAAATTTCTTTAAAATATTTTCGGATGTCTGTGTTTATTTGGCCTTTCGGCTCAGCGCCAAGCAGCATTTTTCCGCAGTCTGTTCCATATGAGACGATAGCTGCTAAGTAGAATCGATTGTTTAGAGCATATAAAAGACCCCCTCCACTGTCTCCCTGAAATTTAATTGTTCAATACACACACACACAGACAACATAACACCTTGCACACGTTTTTTTCGGGTTCCTCTACAGTACAGATAGCATCTGGAGGAAGACTTTCATACCAGTTCTCGTTGCATTCTTCAAATGGCATTATGTCTAAACGAAAAAAAAATATAATATTTCCAATTTTTTATACAAACCAAGGGTTATTCTTTGAAGCATTGGATATGAGATATTGTCATATGCGCGACTAGCTGGAGTTAAAGCATATTATTATAAATGTATCAAATAAACATCCTCACGATCAGAACCCCATCCAAATGCGTCCAAACTTCCTTTTTTTGGAATTGTAACATTACTGAAGAATGGTAGACAGGCATGATTTGCTCCATCAAAATTGTCGATAGACTCAGCTAGTTCCGCTATAAAATAATCTCCACCATTTTCGCAATTATTTTCAAACAAAGGTCCCATCAAAAATCTGAACACAAAACGGTTAGAAAGTGAAAAAGAAAGTCATAATAGAACCTTTTTACGTTGACAAATTTTCCGAGTTGTTTTCTATTAGTGCAACCAAGATCCTTATTCAATTTTGTGCAGGTTGCTCCAACGCGAGCATACAAATTACGCAATATTTCCTCATTGGAATAGCGGCTATCTCTAAAATTTTTTAATTCTTATTTATGCGTGCATATTTAAATTTTTGTAATGAGAGGGGAAGTAACATCATTTACTTTTCGCAGAATCTGGACGGATTCCGAGATTTTGTCGTAATCAAAAATTTTTTCTGAAAACAGTGGGCAGCTGTAATGACGTGTTTCTTTGTAATAAGAGTTCCTCCGCAAGTAACCGCTGGAAAAAGAAAAAACATCCATCGATATCCAGTTTTGAAAAACCCACATCCAACACCATCGTCATGCTTCAGTTGAAGTTGTACCGCCCATGGCATCATGTTCGTAGGATATCCTTTGTTTCCATTACCATCTTCCTAAAATCAACATTGTTTCAAAATTTATTTTAATATTTAACATGCCAACTGAAAAGTTGTGTAAGTTTTAGGTTTGCCACAATTTTCGGCGCCTGAAATTTTATATCATTTTATTTATGTCCGTGTCTTTTAATTACACGTACTGTAATCTCTAGGGAATCCTCGTTCAGTGAAACACAGCGCTGCACATGTGGCAAGCAATGTTAAGCACCTCATGGCCTAGAATTTTTCATGACCATTAAAAGATGACCGCAAAAATATTACGGCCAGCGTGTTGTAGATTTACAAAGTTGCTTGCATTTATTTTAAATTTATGAAGAAAATCAGCAATAAAGAGATTCTAAATAGATTTTTTGCGAAGAAGAAAGAAGAATGCTCACGGACAGAAGCTTTTGACAATTCATCATGTAAGATATAAATAACAGTTTGTAAATTTGATAATAGTTTTAAGGGTCCTATGTCGTTATTCGAAATATACCAAAAGAATTACATTCGAAGGATTTACGAAAATATTTTAAAGGCTACATAGAACACGAAAAGTTTGCTTGTTTTCATTATAGGCATCGCCCAGAAGTACAAGCAAAAAACGTAATTTCAAATTTCAAAAACAATTGTAATAAAATCATTTTAGGATGACGTAGCTGCAAACAAAAGTCGTACATGTTGCTGTATTGTTGCTTTCAAAAACATGCAAGACAGAGAAGAATTTACTAAAGAATTTCATGGACGACTTTGGCAAAACAGTGAGGGGACCGAGTTAATGCGCCGATGTTTTATCGATCGTTTAAAAGTGGAAAGTTCAACGACTGAAGCTTCTTCTTCCTTACTATCACGAGAAGATTTAAAAGAAATGATAGAACTAAAGCCACCAGCAGTAATGCCACAAGGAAACATTGGTACACCGAGCCAATATTTTCTAGAGCAAATTCGTCAATGTAAATTACCGTCGAGTCTAATACAAAAACTCGGTATACAAAGTGGAAGGAGAAAACGAAAGTTTGAGGCCGTTCCATTCAATTATAAAAACGAATGCATGGAATCAAATGACCATCTACAAGAAAATTCCAGTAATAATAAGAATGAAATTTTCAAAAACCCGGAAAAAGTTTAAATGAAAACGATTTACTCAAAATAATAACCATTATTTTTAGCCATTACGAGAAGAATCTATAGAAGAAGATTTCTTACGACAAAAACCTCCTGATAATGATGAGGGACCCGATGACGACGATGATCAATGCGAGGAATGGGAGAGACATGAAGCATTGCACGACGACGTCACTGAACAAGACCGGACGAAGCCCAAAAAATATGAAGAAGAAATGGAAGTGACGTGGGAAAAAGGAGGACCAGGCCTTGTCTGGTATACAGACAAAAATTATTGGGACGAACGCGAAAAAGGTAGCGCCGAACATAATCGAATCACCATTTTTATTTGTTTTAAGGAACCGATTGCGACTGGGCATGGGCTGACGATTGGGACGTTGATTATTCTGTGTATTATGAGGGCAAATCAGCAGGAGATTTGGATGCTAAAGCTGCTGTCGAAATGCAAGAAGATGAGCTCTTAAGATCTGGAAAATTGGAAAAATCTGTTTTTACGCGAAGGGCAAAAAACCCTTCCCAAAAAACGCGAAAACGGAAATATAGTGAAAACGACGATCTCAAAATAAATAATATTGTAGGAAATCGTTTATTAATCAAGTATGAATCATTAATAACATTTGTAAAATTTTTGTGAAATAGGATGGGCTGGAAACCAGGAACGGGATTAGGACGAAATCAGCAAGGCCGTGTGGCACCCGTTGCTTTTTCAATGGAAGAAGATGGACAATCTGGAATGGAGAAAAAAGGATTGGGATATCGAGGGGAAAAGCTGATACGTACTACAAATACATCGAATTCAACGTAAGCTTTTCCATTAAGACTCAATTCTGAAATAAAGAATTAACTTATATATTAAATATTTTTATTTCATAGCCATTTTCAGGACCGCTAATTTCAATGGTTATCATAAAATATTCGAGGCAACTGTTGCAAATGAGGTCTTGTTTCGACGGGCTGAAACGACACACATGAAGTTTACCTGAAATCAATTTAATTATTGAATTAATATCGAATTTAATAAGTATTGTGAAATATTCATCTCAGTCGCATAAATACATATAATACGCTGTGTCTGTAATCTCAAATGTTTACGGCATTCCATTAAAGTCAGATCTCAGGTAAATGAAAATCAATTGGATTCGAAGAAAAATAAAATATAAATTAATCTGTTTCGATTGAAAAATAATTCAAATTCGATTGAGAAAACGCTTAAATTCGATTTGAAATCTTGGTTTCGATTCAAAAATCTCCGAAATCGATTGATTTATTTCTCAATTTCAATTTTGAAATCGAATTCGATTGAAATTTTGGAATAATTCGAAACAGATTTACATTCGATTTAGATTGAAAAAGAAATTATTTTCGAATCCGATTGATATTCATTTACCTGAGATTCTAAGATTAAAATGGTAAAATATCCTTGTTTATAAAAAACCGGCAATTTGATCTTTCAAGAAAATAGCTAACTTTATCAATAATTTTCATAAACCAGAGTCGGAATTCCGTTTCCGCGGAAAACGGGAAAAATTCATTTCGCTTCCATGTAGGAGCGAAAATGTTTTTCTTTTTCACATTCCGTTGTGCCACGGCAGGAAAAGTCTGATTTCCGTATAGCTCTGGCATCAAAAGATCTATAAGATCATGGGTTAATAACAAAAAATGATTTAAAAGCGGATAAAACATGGTTCAGGCTAAATTTTCATTCTTTTTTTTTACAATTTTTTTTTGATATTTGAATTACTGCCCCCGAAAATGATCATAAGTACCCAGGGCCATCGTTTTTTGAGAATGATTAATATATTCATTACAGTGACGTCATTACTAAATCAATGCCTCGAATTCCCATGAAGCATGTGATGTGCAACGAAAACGACTTTGTCGTCTGGCCGACCGCGTCGCGGCGAAAGATATTGATCGAAACTTCGGTTAATTAACTTTGTTAAAAGAATAAAGTTGCTGGATAAATTGCAAGTAATTTAAGAAAAAACGGAAGCACATCAATTAAATACAATAGACTATTTTGAAAAATTACTTAAATCTTAAAAAATTAACAAAAAATCTTCGATTGAAAATGTGTGAGCGCTCTTTGCGGAGGAATTTTATTTGGACGCGTCGCGGTTAGTATAAATAGACGGGTGCGTCGCGTGTTTGTCATTCGCATTCTCAGCAGCCCTCATTGTCGTTGCGTTTGCTGTTTATTTCGAAGATCCTTCTGTTCGTCATCCAAATCATTTTGAAGATGCATTTCAACGGATTCACCACTTGTTCACCAAGCTCATCGTCGTCATCGGAAGATGACCGAGTACCCGTTGAAGAAATGACTGCCACTGAACTCCTGAGTTTGGCAATTAAGAAGAGACGTTCGCTCTACAATCGTAAGGAACGCGACTACCGGTGCGAGCTCTTGCAAACGAGCTTCATCACTTCACTGTGTAAGCATATGGGTGAGAGTCGCAAAAATCGTAGGCGTGGGGGCAAAGGGCGTTCTAGTACTGCTATTGTTTCTAACGCCACTTGTGACTCTGAAATTACTTCGACTCCCCCTGCGGAGGTATCCATACTGAATGGCGAACCTTTGGTTCAGAATGATCGTCGGGCGCATTGTGAAGAACCGCGTATGAAGAAAAGGAAGCTAACCAGTGAAGCGGATCCATTCGGGCTAGATGAATTTTTTCGACAACTCTCATCAGAAACAGGTTAGTACTTTTACAATTTATCTTCCAACATATGCTGGCAAAAACGAAATGAAAGTGAATTGATAGAGTTTAATCTCTTTCTCTCTAAGGGTGACCACGTCAACGGCACTATTCTTCTCATCGAGTGCTGCTTATGGTTTGTACATTGATGATTTATTAAGTGTTTCTTCATAGAGTATTGGAAAATACCGATAAAATGGTTACTATCGTTATTTTTCAAAACTCGGCGCAAGTAAACCCTTAGCAAATGAAGTTTCTTTCAGGTTCATCGAAGCGGTCTAAATCGGACAAGGAACAATCTAATTCGCGTTCGTTTGCTTCATAAGGAAGAATGAGATGAAAGATATTGTTTTCGAGGATATCAGGCTCTTTGTGGATATGTGACATTTATCAATGCGAGCTAGAACAGACTTCTGTGATCTCATCAATACGGGTGGTTCTAGCGAGCATCACTAATTTAATAAAATTTGTTTTTGAATTATTATGTTGAATCTTTTATAGAGTTTCGAACATGCAGCCATGGGACTTCCACGGGGTGAAAAAGAAGTTATTGATGCGTACTCTTCGACAGTCTTTTCCTAGGGCGTACTGCGGGATTTTTGAATGATGTCCAGGCATTTTTGGAATTCTTTTACATAAATATAATGCGAAGGCTATCCTTCACATTTTATTTAGATAATCTAGCTACGACGACAGTTCAAAGATGCTCGAAATACCCTTTCTAATGCGGATTTTCTTTTCTCAGTTTCTGTGGCTTTTTTTCACATTAATTTTTAGAACTACATATCTCGTGTCATCAAATAGGAAGCCTACATTTTAAAAAGTCTACACAAAATGCAACTTCACATTGCCAATCAAACTGGTGCATAAGTGTGTCCGTCTTCTCTTTTTGCCCAAATATTGACTCAGAGAGTCTTCTTCACGGTTACTGACATGTTTCTGAAACAGCGCTCATTGAAACGAGTGACGTTGAACTCCCGCGCGGAACCGCTACTTATTAACGATTGCCGCAGGTTTTGCTTTGATTTGAAAAATTTCATTTTAAGGTTATGAAGGAAAAATGTAGCGCGATTGACAGTTCATTGGACATTACTGCTTGTGTGTCTATCAGATCGCAGTGAAACCGGAATATCGGACGCAATCAGAATACGAGTAAAATACGAACAAGGGAAAATTCACTCATGGGAATGTTGGATCCATCCATAAACAAAATGAAAAGGATATTTAAAAAATTGATCTGACGAAAACTTGTATAGGGTCCCGGAAAGCAACATAATGTCATACTGCGAACCATTCGATATAACTCGTTGATGAGATGAAAACTATTAGAATTTGTGGCGGTGAACTTCTTCATCGGTCAAAATTGTCTTTCGCGCGTGTTGCAACCTGGATGAAAACTCCTGAAAAGCTTCTGATGAAATTACGCCTACCGTTGGGAAACTAACAAGAAAATTATATGGCTACGGCAATTCGCGAAGAAATGCATGTATTGAGTTACCGGAATCAATAAAAAAAGAAGTGTGGACGAGCAAAATAGGATGATCAGAGATGAGGGTGAAATGAAGCCATGTGACCACTTACTGACGTAAAAATAAGTCAGCGATGAAAATCCTGGAGCTGGATATGCGACGTTGATCATTTTGAGGAACGACAAAGAAAAAGACCGAAGAAGGGGTAGGCTGATCGGAGGACGACTTGAATCGACGACAATCACGGGGCTGGTAGGCGACGTTGATCATCTTGAGGAACGACGAGGAAGAAGACCGAAGAAGGAGTAGGCTGATCGGAGGATGACTTGAATCGACGACAATCACGGGGCTGGTAGGCGACGTTGATCATCTTGAGGAACGACGAGGAAGAAGACCGAAGAAGTAGTAGGCTGATCGGAGGACGACTTGAAGCGACGAGGATGAAGACCGAAGAAGGAGTAGGCTGATCGGAGGACGACTTGAAGCGACGAGGAAGAAGACAGGAGAAGGAGTAAGCTGATCGGAGGACGACTTGAAGCGACGACAATCACTGGGCTGGTAGGCGACGTTGATCATCTTGAGGAACGACGAGGAAGAAGACCGAAGAAGGGGGAGGCTGATCGGAGGACGACTTGAAGCGACGACGATGAAGACCGAAGAAGAGGAATGCTGATCGGAGGACGACTTGAAGCGACGAGGATGAAGACCGAAGAAGGGGTAGGCTGATCGGAGGACGACTTGAAGCGACGAGGATGAAGACCGAAGAAGGAGTAAGCTGATCGGAGGACGACTTGAAGCGACGAGGATGAAGACCGAAGAAGGAGTAAGCTGATCGGAGGACGACTTGAAGCGACGACAATCACTAGGCTGGTAGGCGACGTTGATCATCTTGAGGAACGACGAGGAAGAAGACCGAAGAAGGGGGAGGCTGATCGGAGGACGACTTGAAGCGACGACGATGAAGACCGAAGAAGAGGAATGCTGATCGGAGGACGACTTGAAGCGACGAGGATGAAGACCGAAGAAGGAGTAGGCTGATCGGAGGACGACTTGAAGCGACGAGGATGAAGACCGAAGAAGGAGTAGGCTGATCGGAGGACGACTTGAAGCGACGAGGATGAAGACCGAAGAAGGAGTAGGCTGATCGGAGGACGACTTGAAGCGACGAGGATGAAGACCGAAGAAGGGGTAGGCTGATCGGAGGACGACTTGAAGCGACGAGGATGAAGACCGAAGAAGGAGTAGGCTGATCGGAGGACGACTTGAAGCGACAACAATCACTAGGCTGGTAGGCGACGTTGATCATCTTGAGGAACGACGAGGAAGAAGACAGAAGAAGGGGAAGGCTGATCGGAGGACGACTTGAAGCGACGAGGATGAAGACCGAAGAAGAGGAATGCTGATCGGAGGACGACTTAAAGCGACGAGGATGAAGACCGAAGAAGGGGTAGGCTGATCGGAGGACGACTTGAAGCGACGAGGATGAAGACCGAAGAAGGAGTAGGCTGATCGGAGGACGACTTGAAGCGACAACAATCACTAGGCTGGTAGGCGACGTTGATCATCTTGAGGAACGACGAGGAAGAAGACAGAAGAAGGGGGAGGCTGATCGGAGGACGACTTGAAGCGACGAGGATGAAGACCGAAGAAGGAGTAAGCTGATCGGAGGACGACTTGAAGCGACAACAATCACTAGGCTGGTAGGCGACGTTGATCATCTTGAGGAACGACGAGGAAGAAGACCGAAGAAGGGGGAGGCTGATCGGAGGACGACTTGAAGCGACGACGATGAAGACCGAAGAAGAGGAATGCTGATCGGAGGACGACTTGAAGCGACGAGGATGAAGACCGAAGAAGGAGTAGGCTGATCGGAGGACGACTTGAAGCGACAACAATCACTAGGCTGGTAGGCGACGTTGATCATCTTGAGGAACGACGAGGAAGAAGACAGAAGAAGGGGAAGGCTGATCGGAGGACGACTTGAAGCGACGAGGATGAAGACCGAAGAAGGGGTAGGCTGATCGGAGGACGACTTGAAGCGACGAGGATGAAGACCGAAGAAGGAGTAGGCTGATCGGAGGACGACTTGAAGCGACAACAATCACTAGGCTGGTAGGCGACGTTGATCATCTTGAGGAACGACGAGGAAGAAGACAGAAGAAGGGGGACGCTGATCGGAGGACGACTTGAAGCGACGAGGATGAAGACCGAAGAAGGAGTAAGCTGATCGGAGGACGACTTGACGCGACAACAATCACTAGGCTGGTAGGCGACGTTGATCATCTTGAGGAACGACGAGGAAGAAGACAGAAGAAGGGGAAGGCTGATCGGAGGACGACTTGAAGCGACGAGGATGAAGACCGAAGAAGGGGTAGGCTGATCGGAGGACGACTTGAAGCGACGAGGATGAAGACCGAAGAAGGAGTAGGCTGATCGGAGGACGACTTGAAGCGACAACAATCACTAGGCTGGTAGGCGACGTTGATCATCTTGAGGAACGACGAGGAAGAAGACAGAAGAAGGGGGAGGCTGATCGGAGGACGACTTGAAGCGACGAGGATGAAGACCGAAGAAGGAGTAAGCTGATCGGAGGACGACTTGAAGCGACAACAATCACTAGGCTGGTAGGCGACGTTGATCATCTTGAGGAACGACGAGGAAGAAGACCGAAGAAGGGGGAGGCTGATCGGAGGACGACTTGAAGCGACGACGATGAAGACCGAAGAAGAGGAATGCTGATCGGAGGACGACTTGAAGCGACGAGGATGAAGACCGAAGAAGGAGTAGGCTGATCGGAGGACGACTTGAAGCGACAACAATCACTAGGCTGGTAGGCGACGTTGATCATCTTGAGGAACGACGAGGAAGAAGACAGAAGAAGGGGAAGGCTGATCGGAGGACGACTTGAAGCGACGAGGATGAAGACCGAAGAAGAGGAATGCTGATCGGAGGACGACTTGAAGCGACGAGGATGAAGACCGAAGAAGGAGTAAGCTGATCGGAGGACGACTTGAAGCGACGAGGATGAAGACCGAAGAAGGAGTAGGCTGATCGGAGGACGACTTGAAGCGACAACAATCACTAGGCTGGTAGGCGACGTTGATCATCTTGAGGAACGACGAGGAAGAAGACAGAAGAAGGGGGAGGCTGATCGGAGGACGACTTGAAGCGACGAGGATGAAGACCGAAGAAGGAGTAAGCTGATCGGAGGACGACTTGAAGCGACAACAATCACTAGGCTGGTAGGCGACGTTGATCATCTTGAGGAACGACGAGGAAGAAGACCGAAGAAGGGGGAGGCTGATCGGAGGACGACTTGAAGCGACGACGATGAAGACCGAAGAAGAGGAATGCTGATCGGAGGACGACTTAAAGCGACGACAATCACTAGGCTGGTAGGCGACGTTGATCATCTTGAGGAACGACGAGGAAGAAGACCGAAGAAGGGGGAGGCTGATCGGAGGACGACTTGAAGCGACGAGGATGAAGACCGAAGAAGAGGAATGCTGATCGGAGGACGACTTGAAGCGACGAGGATGAAGACCGAAGAAGGAGTAAGCTGATCGGAGGACGACTTGAAGCGACGAGGATAAAGATCGAAGAAGGAGTAGGCTGATCGGGGGAAGACTTGAAGCGACGACAATCACTAGGCTGGTAGGCGACGTTGATCATCTTGAGGAACGACGAGGAAGAAGACCGAAGAAGGAGTAGGCTGATCGGAGGACGACTTGAAGCGACGACAATCACTAGGCTGGTAGGCGACGTTGATCATCTTGAGGAACGACGAGGAAGAAGACAGAAGAAGGGGGAGGCTGATCGGAGGACGACTTGAAGCGACGAGGATGAAGACCGAAGAAGAGGAATGCTGATCGGAGGACGACTTGAAGCGACGAGGATGAAGACCGAAGAAGGAGTAAGCTGATCGGAGGACGACTTGAAGCGACGAGGATAAAGACCGAAGAAGGAGTAGGCTGATCGGGGGACGACTTGAAGCGACGACAATCACTAGGCTGGTAGGCGACGTTGATCATCTTGAGGAACGACGAGGAAGAAGACCGAAGAAGGAGTAGGCTGATCGGAGGACGACTTGAAGCGACGAGGAAGAAGACAGGAGAAGGAGTAAGCTGATCGGAGGACGACTTGAAGCGACGACGATGAAGACCGAAGAAGAGGAATGCTGATCGGAGGACGACTTGAAGCGACGACGATGAAGACCGAAGAAGAGGAATGCTGATCGGAGGACGACTTGAAGCGACGAGAATGAAGACCGAAGAAGGAGTAGGCTGATCGGAGGACGACTTGAAGCGACAACAATCACTAGGCTGGTAGGCGACGTTGATCATCTTGAGGAACGACGAGGAAGAAGACCGAAGAAGGAGTAGGCTGATCGGAGGACGACTTGAAGCGACGAGGAAGAAGACAGGAGAAGGAGTAAGCTGATCGGAGGACGACTTGAAGCGACGACAATCACTGGGCTGGTAGGCGACGTTGATCATCTTGAGGAACGACGAGGAAGAAGACAGAAGAAGGGGAAGGCTGATCGGAGGACGACTTGAAGCGACGAGGAAGAAGACAGAAGAAGGGGAAGGCTGATCGGAGGACGACTTGAAGCGACGAGGATGAAGACCGAAGAAGGGGTAGGCTGATCGGAGGACGACTTGAAGCGACGAGGATGAAGACCGAAGAAGGGGTAGGCTGATCGGAGGACGACTTGAAGCGACGACAATCACTGGGCTGGTAGGCGACGTTGATCATCTTGAGGAACGACGAGGAAGAAGACAGAAGAAGGGGGACGCTGATCGGAGGACGACTTGAAGCGACGAGGATGAAGACCGAAGAAGAGGAATGCTGATCGGAGGACGACTTGAAGCGACGAGGATGAAGACCGAAGAAGGGGTAGGCTGATCGGAGGACGACTTGAAGCGACGAGGATGAAGACCGAAGAAGGGGTAGGCTGATCGGAGGACGACTTGAAGCGACGAGGATGAAGACCGAAGAAGGGGTAGGCTGATCGGAGGACGACTTGAAGCGACGAGGATAAAGACCGAAGAAGGAGTAGGCTGATCGGAGGACGACTTGAAGCGACGAGGATGAAGACCGAAGAAGGAGTAAGCTGATCGGAGGACGACTTGAAGCGACGAGGATAAAGACCGAAGAAGGAGTAGGCTGATCGGAGGACGACTTGAAGCGACGAGGAAGAAGACAGGAGAAGGAGTAAGCTGATCGGAGGACGACTTGAAGCGACGAGGATAAAGACCGAAGAAGGAGTAGGCTGATCGGAGGACGACTTGAAGCGACGAGGATAAAGACCGAAGAAGGAGTAGGCTGATCGGAGGACGACTTGAAGCGACGAGGAAGAAGACAGGAGAAGGAGTAAGCTGATCGGAGGACGACTTGAAGCGACAACAATCACTAGGCTGGTAGGCGACGTTGATCATCTTGAGGAACGACGAGGAAGAAGACCGAAGAAGGAGTAGGCTGATCGGAGGACGACTTGAAGCGACGAGGAAGAAGACAGGAGAAGGAGTAAGCTGATCGGAGGACGACTTGAAGCGACGACAATCACTGGGCTGGTAGGCGACGTTGATCATCTTGAGGAACGACGAGGAAGAAGACAGAAGAAGGGGAAGGCTGATCGGAGGACGACTTGAAGCGACGAGGATGAAGACCGAAGAAGAGGAATGCTGATCGGAGGACGACTTGAAGCGACGAGGATGAAGACCGAAGAAGGAGTAGGCTGATCGGAGGACGACTTGAAGCGACGAGGAAGAAGACAGGAGAAGGAGTAAGCTGATCGGAGGACGACTTGAAGCGACGACGATGAAGACCGAAGAAGAGGAATGCCGATCGGAGGACGACTTGAAGCGACGACGATGAAGACCGAAGAAGAGGAATGCTGATCGGAGGACGACTTGAAGCGACGAGGATGAAGACCGAAGAAGGAGTAGGCTGATCGGAGGACGACTTGAAGCGACAACAATCACTAGGCTGGTAGGCGACGTTGATCATCTTGAGGAACGACGAGGAAGAAGACCGAAGAAGGAGTAGGCTGATCGGAGGACGACTTGAAGCGACGAGGAAGAAGACAGGAGAAGGAGTAAGCTGATCGGAGGACGACTTGAAGCGACGACAATCACTGGGCTGGTAGGCGACGTTGATCATCTTGAGGAACGACGAGGAAGAAGACAGAAGAAGGGGAAGGCTGATCGGAGGACGACTTGAAGCGACGAGGAAGAAGACAGAAGAAGGGGAAGGCTGATCGGAGGACGACTTGAAGCGACGAGGATGAAGACCGAAGAAGGGGTAGGCTGATCGGAGGACGACTTGAAGCGACGAGGATGAAGACCGAAGAAGGGGTAGGCTGATCGGAGGACGACTTGAAGCGACGACAATCACTGGGCTGGTAGGCGACGTTGATCATCTTGAGGAACGACGAGGAAGAAGACAGAAGAAGGGGGACGCTGATCGGAGGACGACTTGAAGCGACGAGGATGAAGACCGAAGAAGAGGAATGCTGATCGGAGGACGACTTGAAGCGACGAGGATGAAGACCGAAGAAGGGGTAGGCTGATCGGAGGACGACTTGAAGCGACGAGGATGAAGACCGAAGAAGGGGTAGGCTGATCGGAGGACGACTTGAAGCGACGAGGATGAAGACCGAAGAAGGGGTAGGCTGATCGGAGGACGACTTGAAGCGACGAGGATAAAGACCGAAGAAGGAGTAGGCTGATCGGAGGACGACTTGAAGCGACGAGGATGAAGACCGAAGAAGGAGTAAGCTGATCGGAGGACGACTTGAAGCGACGAGGAAGAAGACAGGAGAAGGAGTAAGCTGATCGGAGGACGACTTGAAGCGACGAGGATAAAGACCGAAGAAGGAGTAGGCTGATCGGAGGACGACTTGAAGCGACGAGGATAAAGACCGAAGAAGGAGTAGGCTGATCGGAGGACGACTTGAAGCGACGAGGAAGAAGACAGGAGAAGGAGTAAGCTGATCGGAGGACGACTTGAAGCGACAACAATCACTAGGCTGGTAGGCGACGTTGATCATCTTGAGGAACGACGAGGAAGAAGACCGAAGAAGGAGTAGGCTGATCGGAGGACGACTTGAAGCGACGAGGAAGAAGACAGGAGAAGGAGTAAGCTGATCGGAGGACGACTTGAAGCGACGACAATCACTGGGCTGGTAGGCGACGTTGATCATCTTGAGGAACGACGAGGAAGAAGACAGAAGAAGGGGAAGGCTGATCGGAGGACGACTTGAAGCGACGAGGATGAAGACCGAAGAAGAGGAATGCTGATCGGAGGACGACTTGAAGCGACGAGGATGAAGACCGAAGAAGGAGTAGGCTGATCGGAGGACGACTTGAAGCGACGAGGATGAAGACCGAAGAAGGAGTAAGCTGATCGGAGGACGACTTGAAGCGACGAGGAAGAAGACCGAAGAAGGAGTAGGCTGATCGGAGGACGACTTGAAGCGACGAGGATAAAGACCGAAGAAGGAGTAGGCTGATCGGAGGACGACTTGAAGCGACGAGGAAGAAGACCGAAGAAGGAGTAGGCTGATCGGAGGACGACTTGAAGCGACGAGGAAGAAGACCGAAGAAGGAGTAGGCTGATCGGAGGACGACTTGAAGCGACGAGGAAGAAGACCGAAGAAGGAGTAGGCTGATCGGAGGACGACTTGAAGCGACGAGGAAGAAGACCGAAGAAGGAGTAGGCTGATCGGAGGACGACTTGAAGCGACGAGGAAGAAGACCGAAGAAGGAGTAGGCTGATCGGAGGGATGGAGGACGACTTGAAGCGACGAGGATGAAGACCGAAGAAGGAGTAGGCTGATCGGAGGACGACTTGAAGCGACGAGGAAGAAGACAGGAGAAGGAGTAAGCTGATCGGAGGACGACTTGAAGCGACGACAATCACTGGGCTGGTAGGCGACGTTGATCATCTTGAGGAACGACGAGGAAGAAGACAGAAGAAGGGGAAGGCTGATCGGAGGACGACTTGAAGCGACGAGGATGAAGACCGAAGAAGAGGAATGCTGATCGGAGGACGACTTGAAGCGACGAGGATGAAGACCGAAGAAGGAGTAAGCAGATCGGAGGACGACTTGAAGCGACAACAATCACTAGGCTGGTAGGCGACGTTGATCATCTTGAGGAACGACGAGGAAGAAGACAGAAGAAGGGGGAGGCTGATCGGAGGACGACTTGAAGCGACAACAATCACTAGGCTGGTAGGCGACGTTGATCATCTTGAGGAACGACGAGGATGAAGACCGAAAAAGGAGTAGGCTGATCGGAGGACGACTTGAAGCGACGAGGATGAAGACCGAAGAAGGAGTAAGCTGATCGGAGGACGACTTGAAGCGACGAGGAAGAAGACCGAAGAAGGAGTAGGCTGATCGGAGGACGACTTGAAGCGACGAGGATAAAGACCGAAGAAGGAGTAGGCTGATCGGAGGACGACTTGAAGCGACGAGGAAGAAGACCGAAGAAGGAGTAGGCTGATCGGAGGACGACTTGAAGCGACGAGGAAGAAGACCGAAGAAGGAGTAGGCTGATCGGAGGACGACTTGAAGCGACGAGGAAGAAGACCGAAGAAGGAGTAGGCTGATCGGAGGACGACTTGAAGCGACGAGGATGAAGACCGAAGAAGGAGTAGGCTGATCGGAGGACGACTTGAAGCGACGAGGAAGAAGACAGGAGAAGGAGTAAGCTGATCGGAGGACGACTTGAAGCGACGACAATCACTGGGCTGGTAGGCGACGTTGATCATCTTGAGGAACGACGAGGAAGAAGACAGAAGAAGGGGAAGGCTGATCGGAGGACGACTTGAAGCGACGAGGATGAAGACCGAAGAAGAGGAATGCTGATCGGAGGACGACTTGAAGCGACGAGGATGAAGACCGAAGAAGGAGTAAGCAGATCGGAGGACGACTTGAAGCGACAACAATCACTAGGCTGGTAGGCGACGTTGATCATCTTGAGGAACGACGAGGAAGAAGACAGAAGAAGGGGGAGGCTGATCGGAGGACGACTTGAAGCGACAACAATCACTAGGCTGGTAGGCGACGTTGATCATCTTGAGGAACGACGAGGATGAAGACCGAGAAAGGAGTAGGCTGATCGGAGGACGACTTGAAGCGACGAGGATGAAGACCGAAGAAGGAGTAAGCTGATCGGAGGACGACTTGAAGCGACGAGGAAGAAGACCGAAGAAGGAGTAGGCTGATCGGAGGACGACTTGAAGCGACGAGGATAAAGACCGAAGAAGGAGTAGGCTGATCGGAGGACGACTTGAAGCGACGAGGAAGAAGACCGAAGAAGGAGTAGGCTGATCGGAGGACGACTTAAAGCGACGAGGAAGAAGACCGAAGAAGGGGTAGGCTGATCGGAGGACGACTTGAAGCGACGAGGAAGAAGACCGAAGAAGGAGTAGGCTGATCGGAGGACGACTTGAAGCGACGAGGATAAAGACCGAAGAAGGAGTAGGCTGATCGGAGGACGACTTGAAGCGACGAAGATGAAGACCGAAGAAGGAGTAGGCTGATCGGAGGACGACTTGAAGCGACGAGGAAGAAGACAGGAGAAGGAGTAAGCTGATCGGAGGACGACTTGAAGCGACGAGGATGAAGACCGAAGAAGAGGAATGCTGATCGGAGGACGACTTGAAGCGACGAGGATGAAGACCGAAGAAGGAGTAAGCTGATCGGAGGACGACTTGAAGCGACAACAATCACTAGGCTGGTAGGCGACGTTGATCATCTTGAGGAACGACGAGGAAGAAGAAAGAAGAAGGGTGAGGCTGATCGGAGGACGACTTGAAGCGACGAGGATGAAGACCGAAGAAGGAGTAAGCTGATCGGAGGACGACTTGAAGCGACAACAATCACTAGGCTGGTAGGCGACGTTGATCATCTTGAGGAACGACGAGGAAGAAGACCGAAGAAGGGGGAGGCTGATCGGAGGACGACTTGAAGCGACGAGGATGAAGACCGAAGAAGAGGAATGCTGATCGGAGGACGACTTGAAGCGACGAGGATGAAGACCGAAGAAGGGGTAGGCTGATCGGAGGACGACTTGAAGCGACGAGGATGAAGACCGAAGAAGGAGTAAGCTGATCGGAGGACGACTTGAAGCGACGACAATCACTGGGCTGGTAGGCGACGTTGATCATCTTGAGGAACGACGAGGAAGAAGACCGAAGAAGGGGGAGGCTGATCGGAGGACGACTTGAAGCGACGAGGATGAAGACCGAAGAAGAGGAATGCTGATCGGAGGACGACTTGAAGCGACGAGGATGAAGACCGAAGAAGGGGGAGGCTGATCGGAGGACGACTTGAAGCGACGAGGATGAAGACCGAAGAAGGAGTAAGCTGATCGGAGGACGACTTGAAGCGACAACAATCACTAGGCTGGTAGGCGACGTTGATCATCTTGAGGAACGACGAGGATGAAGACCGAAGAAGAGGAATGCTGATCGGAGGACGACTTGAAGCGACGAGGATGAAGACCGAAGAAGGGGTAGGCTGATCGGAGGACGACTTGAAGCGACGAGGATGAAGACCGAAGAAGGAGTAAGCTGATCGGAGGACGACTTGAAGCGACGACAATCACTGGGCTGGTAGGCGACGTTGATCATCTTGAGGAACGACGAGGAAGAAGACAGAAGAAGGGGGAGGCTGATCGGAGGACGACTTGAAGCGACGAGGATGAAGACCGAAGAAGAGGAATGCTGATCGGAGGACGACTTGAAGCGACGAGGATGAAGACCGAAGAAGGAGTAAGCTGATCGGAGGACGACTTGAAGCGACGACAATCACTAGGCTGGTAGGCGACGTTGATCATCTTGAGGAACGACGAGGAAGAAGACCGAAGAAGGGGGAGGCTGATCGGAGGACGACTTGAAGCGACGAGGATGAAGACCGAAGAAGGAGTAAGCTGATCGGAGGACGACTTGAAGCGACGAGGATGAAGACCGAAGAAGGAGTAAGCTGATCGGAGGACGACTTGAAGCGACAACAATCACTAGGCTGGTAGGCGACGTTGATCATCTTGAGGAACGACGAGGAAGAAGACCGAAGAAGGGGGAGGCTGATCGGAGGACGACTTGAAGCGACGAGGATGAAGACCGAAGAAGAGGAATGCTGATCGGAGGACGACTTGAAGCGACGAGGATGAAGACCGAAGAAGGGGTAGGCTGATCGGAGGACGACTTGAAGCGACGAGGATGAAGACCGAAGAAGGAGTAAGCTGATCGGAGGACGACTTGAAGCGACGACAATCACTGGGCTGGTAGGCGACGTTGATCATCTTGAGGAACGACGAGGAAGAAGACCGAAGAAGGGGGAGGCTGATCGGAGGACGACTTGAAGCGACGAGGATGAAGACCGAAGAAGAGGAATGCTGATCGGAGGACGACTTGAAGCGACGAGGATGAAGACCGAAGAAGGGGGAGGCTGATCGGAGGACGACTTGAAGCGACGAGGATGAAGACCGAAGAAGGAGTAAGCTGATCGGAGGACGACTTGAAGCGACAACAATCACTAGGCTGGTAGGCGACGTTGATCATCTTGAGGAACGACGAGGATGAAGACCGAAGAAGAGGAATGCTGATCGGAGGACGACTTGAAGCGACGAGGATGAAGACCGAAGAAGGGGTAGGCTGATCGGAGGACGACTTGAAGCGACGAGGATGAAGACCGAAGAAGGAGTAAGCTGATCGGAGGACGACTTGAAGCGACGACAATCACTGGGCTGGTAGGCGACGTTGATCATCTTGAGGAACGATGAGGAAGAAGACCGAAGAAGGGGGAGGCTGATCGGAGGACGACTTGAAGGAACGAGGATGAAGACCGAAGAAACAGTAGACGAATCGAAAACCTAGGTAGTTATATTGGTTTAACGACCCCAAAGTTTATTTTTAGAATGAATTGATGAAAAAATTCAGCCGATTTATTGAATTTGAGTGTATTGGAACTGCAATAAATGTTTTTTTTAATGGAATTTTTTAGTGAATAAAGAATTCTGACTCGAAAGGAGTATTGCGAGATGTTTTTTGATTGTTAAGTGCTTTCAAGATTCTTCGTCAACAGAATAGCTTTTTACGACAACGATTTTTTCCTGCGTTTTTTACCACAACGATTTTTCCTTTTTTTTTTAACATTGGCTATGTGCCAATGCGTCTCGTGAAAGCGTGAAGTACGCAAGACTGCTTACGTTGCATTATAGTGTACGCGCATTTAATATTCAGTCAACGCAAAATTTAAATCTTCACTGATTTCCTGAAATAGAAGGCCACGTCTCTTTTCAGTCGTTTGACGCCGACAATAAATGTTTTTAATAATAATGAAACTTGCAAGAAAACTAGTTGTTCGAATAATCTTAGCAGTTCGCAAAGGTCTCTCGCTCGTTTTTGGTAAAAGCAGGGTTCTTTTCCTTTTTTCAGGAACATTGACGGTGCCAAATGCACTGGTCAGCTCGAGATCATCTACTGCGGCACCCACTCAGGTAAATCGAATAAAATATTCTGAAATTCTTTGAGAAACTAACGTGTCTCTATAATATTTTAGATTTTTCTTAATGAACTTTAGAAACAATTATAAGATTTTAGAACTTATTGAGATAATTTAGAATTTGCTCAATAAATTTTAGAAAGTATCAATAAACTTTAGTATTTCTCAGAATATTTTTGAATTTATTATTGAATATTTGATTCTCAAAATATTTTATTTTATTTGCCTGAGCAGATGCCAATTTCTTCTCTTAAAATTTTTTTATATAATAAGATTGAGCTTTAAAAAACGAAATTTTTTCTATTTTTGTTTCACGTAAAGGAAAAATCTTATTTCAAGTACAATCACCCCATAATTCGATAATTCGAAATATAAATACCGAATTTTCACGGTATTTATCTCAAATGATTCAATGCCATTGATTTTTGTTTCGCTGATTTTTTACATCAAATTGCCGAAAATATAAATTTCGGCAATTTGGCAATTTGAAAAATCGGCAATTTCGATAATTTCAGCAATCGGCAATTCATTGCCGCACAACCCTGCTGTACACATTGTCCCAAACCAAAAACCATTTGCCCTCTGTTGTTCTGATCGAACCGCTGAGACTAAAGAAACAAGATGTCTAGACGAAAAAATCAATGTAAAATATTAATTCAAAAAGTGAAAATTTGGAAGTTTTGAGAAATTAGCGAAACTCCCTAATTTTTGGAATATATCGCATAATAATAATAATAATAATAATACACTATTTGTTTCTAAACAAATTTATTACTTCCTATTATATGATTATCGAGATGCTGATAAATAATTCATTACGAAATTCTTGATTGGTGGGAAGTTGTTGAATGCGTTGAGACCAAATGAACGTGCAGCAACAATGACCGGGGCATCAGTGCGGTAAAGACGATTTAACAAATCGACGGAAAACTGGAAATATTCAAAAGATATGAGTTTCAAAGTTATAAAAATACCATAATTGGAACATTGTGCTTTTGAGCTTTTGAATCGTATTCTCTCAGGTATGTGATGCCACCAATATCAGCGCCGTCACGTACAGCATTTTCTAGAACATCTCCAAGAATTTCAACATCACTCCATCCAAGATTAACGCCCTGCCCTGCAAGCGGATGCATGCGATGCGCCGCATCTCCAATAAGAGCACATCGGGTTGTAATGTAACTAAACAAAATGGTTAGTATACATTACGTTGTGTAACACTGAAACCTGTGTGCATTTCCGAATCCTAAAGGGAACGAAGCACGAGATTTCGGTTGCACTTGCAAAACCTGAGGTGGAACAGTTCCTTCCGCTTTGCGGACAAATGAATCACTTGCAAACGGATTGAGACGACCAACAGCAAACAGTGCTTGATTGATTAACGCATTCTGATCATCTTGGTTTAACTGAACGAAATATGTGATGCTAGAATTATGCCTCGTTATACCAAAACACGGTTAAGCTCATCAACAAATTGGTCATCAGGCAAGGCGCATAATCGCTTTGCTTCTTCTGGTGAAGTAGACCATGTCAAACCGGAGGTATCATCAGAAATCGGAATCAAAGCAATTGTTCCTAGATTTGTGAACCTCTGCCACCCTGTCTCATTTTTACCATCATGCGCCTAAAAATGAAAACCATATAAATTAAGAACCATTATTGTCCTGCGTTGAACGACTGAACAAATAAAAAAAAACGCAGGTTTCGTGCCAAGTGCCTCGAGACGAAGAGAAGCGTGATTCTCAATGCCCCACCTCCCTACAGTCGTTTCGCGCATACAACACAATTTTGTAAGATTTTACTTCGATTTTCACAATTCCAACAAGTCCATGCTGGTTGTAACTGAATGAGGTGTAGTCTAGATTAGAAGCTTCTCGGACACGTGAGTTGACGCCATCGGCACCAATCTAAAGTTGTATAAAATTGTACTAACGAGAACACACGCGCTACTAATCAAAATTGTATTTCAAGATTTTGTGATTTTCATTTAACATAAATTGGTTTCGGTTTTTTCTGAAATTTACTCAGTTTTACCATTTTCAGATATCAAATAACTAAATTTTAAAAAAATTATACCATTGTTGTCAAAAGACATATTGAAAATTGAAAAAATGGCTATTTTCCAAATTGACTCGATGCAAAAAATGGGCGCGTATCTGCGTACGCACATTTAATATTATTTGAAACCGACAATAGAATTTCTTATAGGCTATTCGAATACCACTGCATTTTCTGCATGAGATATCAATTTTCTTAACGTTTTTTACCAACAAAGCCGTTTCAATGACATCCCCATTGTCCAAAGTCACCGTTGCTAAATTTTCCAAAGAGGTGGGAATTCTGAAATTCGGGTTTCCAAGTTACACGAAACTGTTTCTACCTGCAATTTTTGACTTTCGCAAGTGACCTGACTTCAAGGTTCTTGAAATTATGCAATTTTTCGTATAATGCTGCAACAATAACATCGTTCTCAATGACGTATGCAACTTCTGAAATAATAAAGTGAAGCGGATATCATGTAGACAATTTCTTCAAAACCTTCGCTTCCAGGACTTTTGAACTCGATTTCTGAGGTTGAGCAACTTTCGTAGACCTGCAAATCAGCAGATTTCATAGTCGGCGCCCGGCGAGTAATACGTAGGGACATTTACGGGAATACGGCTTTCTTTTTGCATTATAGAGTCCATTTCTAATGCAACGAAATGACAAAATCAGTAAAAAAAAATAATAATTTCAAAAAATAGCAAAATAAATATTAGCGTGTAGTAATACCACGGCAAAAGTTAAATCTAATCGTTTAAAAATTTCAGTATCTTACATATAACCGATTGACTCTTTTAGCGCGAATTCCTGTGATTCGATCCCAAACACCTAATCCTGAATTTAAAAAAATCATTTTGTGAATTTGAAAAGAAATAATACTTTTGAATATACTAATTGACAACGGACTTGTGGCAACAACTCGATTCATAAAAACGTTGGGGTCTTTGAATTTTTCAACACTCGGTGCATTTCCTGAATCTAGAAGGAGAACACTCTTCGACTGAAATGCCTTATTTGACCCTGTAACACACTCTCCAAAAATTTCTTCAAATTAAATAACCTAATAAGCACGCCATTGCATTTCCAACCATCCCACCGCCAACAATTACTGTATCATAGTAAGAAGAAAGACGGCGACTCGATGTTGCCCAAACAGCGATGTTTGAAGACAGTAGCCTCATTCTAAAATAATTTTACGAATTTGAAACATTTTAATAAAAGGAAAAACGATAAACAAGGCAGAAACCATACAATTATAAATGTATTATAACGAGAGTACGTTTATTACTTTCTGAGTAAAAATCTTAGAGTCCTATCAAACTGAGCAACTTTCTGAAATAAATGGCACATAAAATTTCGGGCACATTCTAGAAAAAAAATAAAAACCCGTCGAAAGAAGGTTAAAAAAGGACTAGAACAAAACATATTTTGACGGAACTATCTAAAAACTCGATGCGCCTGTTAACTTGCGAATTTCTTCATACGAGACCCAAAATGTTAACGACCAAGGTGCCATACGAATGTATGATGGAAGAAATCCTTTGTAAAGTGAAAAGAATCCTTCATTTCTGATTATTTTTATATAGCAATCGACGACGCCGCTGTACAACTCTGCATGTGTATTCTTTTTGTGCATCCTGAAAACATTTTGTTTTTTTTTAATGGTTCATTTCGTCGCATGGGAAAGTAACGGTGTCTACACTAGAATGACCTTACAAGTTAGACGAATTGTCACGAAACTCATGGAAGAATTTTAATGTAGATCCGACAAAGATAGCAAATAAATAGAAATATAATATACATTTTGGCATCTAGTTCGTGTCGGATCTGATCCATCATTCGTGTTTTGACAACATCAGACGGAAGAGAGACAATCGCTGCCGCGAGGCCAGCACACGAACTCGCAACCGCATGAACGAGCCAATTATCCTGAAATCATTTTGTTTAAATGATATGATGAAGAAAATGGAAACGTTTAGTTTTAACTGAAATGATTCACAACAAAGATTAACGGCTGTGTGCCAAATAATTTAGAAAAAGGTTTTTGTGTACGATGCCTTATTGTGACTTAATGCTATAGTTCCGCTTCAATGCTATATGGATATGGCGTCTACACGTTATTATACGGAATCTACACGTTATTTTATTTAGACAAAGATCGCTGTCATTGTTATTAGGAAATTAGAGGATTATTCCGCAGTTGCGCGACGACGACAATAGAAGATTTATAGTGCTGGAAATGTTTCGTATTTGTTTATAAATTTTGTGCAATTCGGATATGATTTGTTTTAAAATACCAGAGCCCACAGAAGAATATATTCCAAAGTGATTTTATGTGCTTGAAAATAAAAATTATTTTATCGCATAAAATGTGTTATAGAAGTTTTATCGGCAATAACTTATTGTCGTTAATAGCTTGTATTTAAACTTTTATATGTTTTTTTAGATAGGTATAAAATATGAGGAAATTAATGAATAAGTTACCTTCAGATCTAATTTATTTATCAATCCGTGTTTTACATTATCGTATGTGGCGATGTCCGCCATATTCAACAAAGCAGCACGTTGACAATTAGGAACCCATCCAATCCATAATCCAAAGAATCCTAAATATCTAATGATTTTCACACTATAACGTTTAAAACCTTGTGTTTTGTAAAGCGACGAGAAACAGTGAAACGCTCCAGTGTATCGAAGAGGCTGGTTTTGAAGACGTCGAAGACCCTCCATTTGCATTTGAACTTTGACTAAATCGGTTGGACTAGCAGCAAACTGAGCGATAAGTCCAGAAAAAGCACCACAAAGCATTGATTTCCACAAAGGAAACGATTTTTCTACCTAAAATGATATCACTTTGAGTATTTTTAAAAAGCCTTCACCTCTTTATTGAATGTCATTGTTCGAATTTGCTCATAAGTTCCCATTCGTATTCCAGTATAAATGTAATGCCGGGTTATTGCTGGTGCGACACCTGTCCAAAGTGCCATTGCGCCTTCTCGCCGAATAATATCGCATGTTACTTGCACCATGCCTACAATATCAAGGTAATCATATATTCCAAAATCAGTAGACATTTACCTCCCTTGGTTAATTTATTTTTCGCAATTTGCAATCTCGTCTTCGTTATATCTAACGGATAAGTCACAGTTTCGGCAACGAGCGCAGCGGAACATGATAAAAAATACTAATAAAATATATTAACTCACATAATTAATGATATAAACCTTAGTTGCTATTCTTTTGACTGTACTAGGTGGAGATGTTGAACTTGACGCCGTGTCATTAGACATCTGCAAAATATATAGATTTATTGGCCTATTATTACACAATGAAATTTAAAATTTACATCATGAAATGGAAAAAAAAAATACGACCCTCCGATTTTTACGCCTATCAGCAATTTAGCGTAAATTGGAGGCTATTTTTTTTTTAAATCCATGTTTTGATTTTCGCAACAGTTGTTATATTGATGATGCAAAAATTGAGAAAAAAAATAAGTTTGACTTTTGGAAACTCGGGAAAACAATAAATATTTTCAGTTTGTGCTCTTTGAACTTTTCAATCACCCATTCTCTCTGTCTTTTATCTATCCTCCCACACAGAAAATTTTGTCGGTGAAAACGTTGTATTTTTTGTTCCCGGAACACGTGTATTGTTTATCTTTGTACTTCTTCAAACGTCTTCGAACTGCACTCTGTGTTTCTCATGTATGGGCACTCTTTCTGCGTGTTTGACCACCTGCGTCGATATTCTCAATACTTCCAACGCGTCATTTTTTATCGACATAAGCGAGTTTTTTTCACTTCTGTTATGTTTATTTTACTATTAATATCAAAATGAATATCACGTGTAATTAATAAACTTATTATCTATACTCCGTTCTCTAATGATCAATGTAATGTTATTGTCGTCGTCGACGCACCTTTAACTTATCCTTATAGTTAGGATCATAAATCTATAGGTTATGATCCACTGTCATTATTTCTTATCATAAACTTTTGGTAATCGCGCGACTTCGACAATATCGAAATATCAGAAAACCAGGCATCCCTCTTATTTCTAGCGCATATTAGTTATTGCTTGTTGTTTTGTAGCTAACAATTAGAGCGGCTTTTTAACTATATATTTTTTCTCATATTCCATGGATTTTCTTATAATCTTTCTTTCTGATTCTATTCATACCCTTGATGTTTAACGAAATCTCATTTCCTTTTCACGGAATCGAAATCTTAATTGAAACACCAGGCAAAATTTGCGATAGAATAGTTGTAAAGAAAAATTATAAAATACGTGTTGGAATACATTTAACATACCCTTTTTTGTATCTATGTATCGTAAAATATTTGCATACAATAACCTGTTTTACATCTTTTAATTGAATGATTATATTATATAGTTATTTTAGTGCAGATTAAAAAATGTTGTCTTCATTACTTTAGTAACTTGAAACTTCTCAAAAAAAAAACGAAAACAAACTAGGAAAAAGTGTAACTGAAATACTGGAAACGCTTAAAAGGCGAAAAAGAACAAAGTGTCAAATCGATATCAAAATGATACGCAACGCGCCGCGAATCTTTCAACTGCAAAACCAAATTGCAAAGAACCCTCAAGCAGTGATTTATTCAAAAAGTGCTTCGGTATCAAAAATAAAAATTAATCTAGACAACATTCGGTTAATGAAATGTCGAACCAGTCATATTTTGTCACGTGAATCAAACAAAAAACAATACGAGTATCGCATTGTTGAAATACTATGATAAACGAGTCACATTAAACGGACCGTAGTAAGAAAACAGATGACGCGGAGAATGCATTTTGTGATCACCTCATTTTTCATCATACATTGATTAAAATGAATAGTCATATGGTCCTTCTCACGATGAAACCTATAGATTATCCGATTACCAATTCCCCGTAATTTCGAAATTCTAATAAAAAATATTAAATCCTCTACGACAAAACTTCTAGAAACTATATAGTGTTTTTTTGTGTCCGTCGTTGCACTTAACGGTATCTCGCCATCAAATATTTACTCTATGTAGTGTTTTGTTGGGTTATTCGTCCGCCATCTTCGCTCTCTTCTCATTTCACCTGACAATTCCGCAACATTTATCCTCATTTCTCTGGTTTTTTAGTGTGACAAATGTGTGACGAGCAAACGAGAAAACTCATTGATAGGGTGCATGGAGAACGGTAAGTCGAAAAAAAAAACTTTAATATACGATTGTAATTATTAATTTCAGTCCGCCGGGTTCACGACTTGTTATTGAACAGGGTTCGATTTTCTCCCGAATATGGTGGCTCATCAAAGTGCCGTTTCGCGCGGTTATGTGTTTATCTCTTGTTACAGTATTTTTTGCAACATATTTCGGTTTTATGCTTCCGGTCATGTGGGCGAGAACAGTATGGCCAAGGCTCTACTGGTTTGTTGAAGGAAAACTGTATAGATGGCTTCAATCGTTTATTGCCTATTGGGGATACACCGCTGGTTATGATAGTAATTGAGGAAACATCTGGAATATTTAACATTTCTCTTTTTCAGTCTATGAGTATGGGGATGATGTTACAACTTACTATAGGGATGAGAGAGTATTGATGATGTGCAATCATCAAAGTACCGCTGATGTTCCCACTTTGATGACGGTTTTGCAGAACAAGGGAGTTGCGAGCAGAAAGGTAATTCTTTATTTAATTTTTCCTATTTCAAAATTTGAAGACACTTTGGTTGATGGATATAATGTTCCGTTGGACGCCGTTTGGAATTGTTGGAAATAATCATGGAGATCACTTTATTCAGCAAGGAAAGGCGACAAGAGACAAGGCTATTGTAAAGTAAGTTTCTAAAAATTCATCTAATTTACTATTCTATATATTCAGCCTCAAAAAACATTTGCGCGACGTTTTCTGGGACCGTGATCGTCGTTGGGTGATACTGTTCCCTGAAGGAGGATTCTATTACAAGCGTGTTGAAAGCAGTCAGGCTTATGGTAAAAAGAACGGATTCCCTCATCTTTTGTACACGACCCTTCCACGAATGGGAGCCGTTAAGGCGATTCTTGAAGAAGTTGGACCTCGAAAGGATGAAGAAGATGAGCCTCGCGATAGGAGCAACAGCAAATTGAAATTGCTTCAAGACACAGTTGGAGCAATTCGAGAAAAGAAATATGTGAAAGGTATGAATTTATTCGAATTGATAGAGATCATTAAGTGGCAACTACACGCTATTGAACAGATTGAGTGAGAAAAATAATAATAATATAATATAATAATATTACGTTGCCGTTTCCGCGCAACTGTTGAAATTTTGAATTGCACGAGAAGAGTGGCTAATTGTCTCCAGAGTTATTTCGCGCGATTCAAGTTTTAAGCCACGCCTTTTTTCTTTGCGAGAAAAAGACAACATGTGTACTAGATTGAGAAACCGGCATAGATTGGAAGTAATGATCATTTAATTGATTATTAGCTTTGCACTCTCCGGAACTCCGAATTTCGTTTTATGAGTTTCGAAGAGTTCCATGAGTTTTTTCATATAAATCTGATGGACCGTTTCGATTTCCTCACTGGTCGGATTCGAGTTTTGCACTACTTCGATTGGCTCGCCGAGTACTGTATTTATTGGTTTTCTAAACGGATTAACTTAAAAATGCCATTTTCAACTAAAAATCTTACCTGAAGGGCAGCAATCCGAATGTGTAGTTGAATACACCGCGACCGTGGAATGCTGGTGGCGAGAATCCCAAAATCCGTTTCATCATAGTTTGAAATTCGCGAATGGTGGAACCTTTCGGATTATCAGCCTGAAAGAGCCCCTATTTTAAGAAAATAGTTATCGATAATACCTGATTGAAAATGTCATTTTCTCCAAATGAATAGCAAGGAATAAGATGAGCTCCAGTTTGAATTGCAATTCTAACGAATCCCTTTCGCCTTCTCAATGTCAATATGTGATGTCCCGGATGAGCATCAAGCGCTTCTTCGGCTCCACCGACAACGAGCACTACCGCATTTCCTTTCCGCGTATTATTAAGTAAGTATTTAATAGACTCTCGACTACAATCCACCATTCCGTGCAAAAGTCCCCATTCGCGACGCCATGGAGTCCAAAATTGTCCTACCAATGTGCAAAGATGAAAGTGAATTTTTGGGAAAATATCCAAAATTCCTGTGCCATTCGTTGCGAAATTTATAAAAGCCGCCATCGAAATAATTCCATGCGGATGATAACCAATTAAATAATTCTGCAATTTATTTTTCATTTTCAACATTTTACTCTTTCACCTTATTTGGATCCAATCCGGAAGTCGTGTGAAGTTTAACTGGAAAGTAGTTGGCATACCAGGTATGGATCCTCTGTCTCATGAACCACTCCGACCGATAACCACCGCGTTTCGGAGAGTTCCAATCGAAATAGAGCCAAATTGCATAGAGAACAATTAAAGGCCAGAATACGGTAGAGAGCTAAAAGTTATCAAAATAACATTCCGAATTAAAAAGCAAAAAATTACCAAATAAAATGGCAAAAGAAGAACAATGACCGGTGTGAGGAGAGTAATGAAAAAGAAGTGAAGAGCACCCAGAGTTTGGAGACGCCGCTCCAACGGAATACTCAGTGGGGCCCACTCGATTCCTAGTAGGTGCGGCATCTGAATATCTATGGTTGATCGGTCGAAGAATCATAATCAAGCATCGAGCAAATTTTTACAACGCAAATCGAAAAAGTATTCGTGCGAACGAGTAGACATGTGTTGCGATTGCAATGCGGATTCACATTTTTTTTCCTCACGAAAATCGCAACAGCATAAGAAAAATTTGGGCACGAGAGGAAAAGACACAAGACACTGACGTTGTTTATTTTATTGAGGTAGTTGAATGAGTGAGATAGAAAAAGAGAGCGAACTGAGCCGATCGCAGTTACCAACAAGAACCAGTATTCTCCCAACTACTCGTTGTAAGATTTCGAAATTTAGAACAATTCTTTGCGTTCTGTATTTTGATTTCAATCTATCTGAAATTGAAACGAGAAACGAAAAGATTTTCATCTATTGCGTGATGCCAATTAGTTACATATATGAGAAGTTCATTTTGAGCGGGAACAACTATTTCCATAATAAAAAAATTCATTTCCATAATAAACCTATTCATGAAATACAAAAAAAGTGAAATCGCATTTTTTACATCCCTGCATTGAAAAGATATTACATTTTTTAATTGCATTAATAAGCCCATTATTATAAATAAATTGTGAAATTTAATGGAACTAGTCTTTTGGTCAAGATGAACAAAAAAAAATAGAAGTTGATTGAAAAGTGTGGAAGACAATAAGTTCGCCATAAATGTGTGTAAAATGTTTACTAGACAATATAAACACGCTTCTGTTAATGAAAGCGAATACTTTAAATTTCCAAAATATCAAGTTTAGAATAGCTTAAGGAGAACTAGAAATTTAGATTATTGTTACCATTCTTCTCTCAGATGTACGAAATTTGAAATACTGGGACGAAAAAAATCAATCTATTTCCATAATAAAAATAATATTCGTTTAATTTTTATAGATACTCGCCCACCAATTAAATATGTACTGGATGTTACAATTGCATATCCGAACGGAATCCCTCTTACTTTGGCGACTTTTGGATTTGGAACACGCGAAAAATGCGATATTGCGGTCAACTATAAAATTTATGACGCGACTGAGGTAAGCTACTACAACAAAAACGAATGGCCTATTTGGTATAAATACCCATTTGTGTGCTGATCTTGCACATTTTTAAACGATAACCTGAACCATATTTGCAATTGATAAAATGTGATAATTGTAAACAAGATTACGCATACCTTTTCATCGCTATCCGATCGACTTAATTGCCGCTTCGGTGAATGAGGTTTTTGTTGAACATTTTGAGAAACTAACGTTGAATCAGGAGCCATGAAATACTCTGAAAATATCGTTTTAGGTACCATTCGAAGATGACGATAAGCTAAGAGATTGGATGTACCAAGTTTATAAAGAGAAAGACGAGATGCTCGGTGAGATTTTACCTTTTAAACATTTCGATATCAGTTCGAACATTGCTGATAAGAGTAACGGGTGTTGCCAGGTCGCTTTTCGTTTTCGCGGTCGAAACACGAAAATCGAAATTAATCAGCGATAGCGCCGAATTTGGTGTTTATAAAAAAGGAAAATCAAAAGTCATACACTTTTTTTTTATGAATATTTTAGATATTTGGTATTTTAGAAACAATGGGTAAGCATTAGATATCATTATCTACCAGAAAAAATTAAACTTAAATTGTAATGTTGATGTCCAATTCTTTTGGATATTTTAAACGTTTATCCGTTATTGAAAGACAAAAGATGGGATTTCTAAATCTAAAAAGAGTCAACCCACAAATCGTATAAATTGAGAAGAATAATGCGTCCGAGTATTGTTTTTTTTGTTGTTGCAAATTTCATTTTTTCGTAGAGCGAAACTAATTTTGGTGTATGAAGGAAAGATTTTTATATTCGGAGTGTTTTCTCTTATTTTTTAAATATTGAATTCAAAAATAATGATGTCAGAATATAAATTTAAAATATATAGGTATACGTATATATGTTTCTTCTGATTAATATCTGTTAACGAGATAAAAATCAAGGTCGAAATGAATATATAGTCGAGGACGAACGAATTTAGGAGAAAGGGAGGCGTTGCTTAATATCAAAAATGGTTATCAAATTCATCCGTCTTTGACAATATATAAACTAGCTGGTAGAAACA
Organism: Caenorhabditis bovis; assembly: GCA_902829315.1. Classification (NCBI taxonomy): domain Eukaryota; kingdom Metazoa; phylum Nematoda; class Chromadorea; order Rhabditida; family Rhabditidae; genus Caenorhabditis; species Caenorhabditis bovis. The sequence continues at coordinate 4,894,648 of CADEPM010000001.1, read as the reverse complement.
AGGAAGAGATATATTTGAGTAATCAAAACAGACGATTTTCAATAAAAATGAACGATCTTTGGACTGATTGGCGAATCGCAAGAGTTCTTCCGCCAAATTCAAACAAAACATGCCGAGTAGATCAAACAACGAATGAAATTTGCAACAAATATGAATAGTTTGCAATAATTTCCAAAAATCACACACACAATCGATGCGTTTTTCGCGATAATGCATCTTCATTCGACCTTTGTCACTTTTTCGTGTACATTTTCAACACACTGATGATTATCTTATCAGAAGTAGAAGAACCCATCGATGTTGTTTGACCATTTACTGTGTATTAGATGGTTCAAAGAGCAGCCAATTCAATTTTTTTCGATTAAATTCTTGCATCAGTCTTATTGTCAAATTTATCCTTTTTTAATGGAAATTAGTGGGAAAATCAAATGAAAAAGTAATAATAAAGTATTTGCAGCCCGTTATTACGAAACTGGAGAGTTTAACCCCGGCGAGAAAGGAACCCGCATCGCATTTTCATGGGCAAAAATCATCGGAATGTATGCATTCTGGTTCGGCTCATTCTACGTACAGTATAATGTGTATTCTTATCTTCTCAAACAATTGTACCATTTTCTCATCTACCCATTCTCTTAAATTATTCCTGCAATCTGCCTGAAGTCGCTAATAATTGGAAGACCAGATCTCTAATCCCCCTGTTATTTGCTTTAGTTAATATTAATTATTTTCCGTTACGTTCTTTACGGTTAGCTAACCACCCACATCCCATTTATTTTCACCCGGTCAATTCTGACCAACACAGAAGATCAAGCTTTATGTTATCATTGATCAAATGAATAATAATTTAAATACTTTAAAAAGGGAGAACGCACAATTTTGGCGTCAACGAGGTCGAGAGAAAAGAATATGTAGTTAAATGAATATAAAAATTGAAGAAATACGCAAGAATTCTTAATCTATGGACACAAGACGGCAAAGAACATGAACAGAACAGTGCAGAATCGACGACAAAGAAAATCTTGCGAGTCTAGAAGTGCTTCGTAGATGGATTGTAGGGACCACCTGGGAACGAGTTGCGAAATTGTTGCTGCTGCTGTTGACTATAATGTTTCTGTTGTTGCTGCATTTGGAGAAACACTTGGTACATCTGAAAATGAAGGATTGATGAGTTATTGTAGCCCAATGTTAAAAACATGAGGTGTTAGGTAAACATACGCAACAAACACCACCACTCTAATTCTTCGAACAATTCGATAATCAAACCGAATGACAGTGTGAGATCTTTGTTTCGTACCTGTCGACGAGCGGTTTCCGTTGATTGGGTCGATTGTAATTCGGGCGGTAAAGGCGATCGGTCAGGTGATGAGTCGACAAAACTAAGCAAGCGACGGTTTTGAGTACTTCTCGAAGTTTCTGTGCCGGCACCTCTGTATACAAGCACCTTGTTTATTCGCTCAATATAGAAAACGAAACCTATTGAAAGCAGCTCTGGTCGAAAGAGGAATCGAAAATGACGCAGTGTTCTTTGGCTCATTGGAAACTTTCTTCAGAATCGAATTTCTTGTCATATCTCGAACATATTTATCCATGTAATGCACCTCTTTCTCCCAGTTGGGAGCGAGTAAGTCGGCACTTGGAACACACATTTCTCGGGAAATCTGTAATAAAAAATAGCAATTCTTAGTTAAATGCACTTACAATTCGAGCTTTATCTTTGTCGTAAACCTCAAAAATTCCCATTTCAATCTCTCCGGCGGCAGCGAAATTTGGTGGCATCATCAAATCTGAAAATTTTCAAATTTCGTTTTGTTGAAAATTTAACTCATTTACTTTGATCATGCAGTGTTTTACGCACCCAAACTTTTTCGCCTTTAAAGAAACGCCAGCCACGGTTGACACTGAATGAGACGAGAATTTGAATCAGTCGAATTAGACCTACAGTTCGACAGTAACCGCAACTTGCCAGTATTCTCCGGGAAAATTGTAGAAAATGAAGAAAAGCTCATGAATGCCGAGCTAAAACGGATATCAATTTAGACGAAAAATAAATGGAATAACGACCTTTTTTGGAACTCTGCTATCTAAATTACTCAATCCTGGTATAATTGATGCCGTATAATAAACATTTGGAAGATCACAAGCCTGTATAAACAAAGTCCTTCGAACATAAATCGACAATTATTAGATTTACATCAATATCAATATTTGGAGGAAGCAATGGATCATGTCCATAAACACCCGAAAAATTTTTCCAAACTGGCCTGAAAATTGATTCGAAAGTATTTTTGTTAGGGATAGTTTTTTCACTTGTTTTGGCTATTATTCATCGGAACTCCACAATTGTTTAAATCAATACCTAAGGTGAGAAGCTCGATCTAAAAATTGTTTAATTAGAATAAATTGCTGACGTTGTGCAACCGCGGAAAATTGGCTAAATGCCAAAAATTTAGAGAGGTGAAGGGAAGTGTGCGCCTAACCTATCCATATGAATACCCGAAAATCTACACATTCAGTGTTGCGCCAAGACCGCAACCATTGTTTTCTAGCATTTAGCCAATTTTCCGCAATCGCAGGACGTCAAAAATAATTATATTTAATCATCTTACAGATTCCTCTTTTTGCCTGATTTTCTTTTGTTCATCCGTCATTTCCGAAATTGGCGGATTCATTTTGCGTCTGTTCGCCAAGGTAATAATTGGAAGAAGGGCGGCAAGTCCAAATTGATCTGTGAGCATAGTTGGTGGAATATTCGACATTTCTAAAGAACCCTATTAAAATTTCGAAGTGTAACGTTTAAACACCTCCGTCGTCATTCACAATAATTCGACAACTTTTCCCATTTTCAATTGTTGTTTGATTATTATCGGAAGCTGGTTGGTTGACTTTTGGAGTGTCCGTTCTAAATTATTTCATTACTACGAAATAAAATTAATTAATAGCACCCAGAAATTTCCTTTTCAGTTTTTGTTCCATTCTCTGATGACTTAGCCTCATTTTTTTTCGAATTCGCGCCACGTCGTTCTGGTACTTTTATTCCAGATTTGCTAATTTTAATAAATGACGGTGGGCATGGCGAGCTAAGAGAAGAATTTCCAGTTTTCTGAAATAAAAAATGCAGAATAAAAAATTGCTAAATTATTCTGAATACCTTCTTTGGAGATCCGTTAGCTGTTGAGCATCTCGACGATTGTTTAGGCGTCGTTTTCACAGGAGTATCCTTAGTTGGCGACGGAGTCGGTTTACGATTCGATTGTTTGTCATGAGTTTTCTTCTTCGGTTCCACATCGTCCGAATCGTTTTGTGGAGTGGTTCCACGGCTGCTTGACGAAACACCGCTGTCATCAGTAGAAGGACACAAAATACTCTGTTCCTTAAAAATCCTAATATAAATGTATATTAAAGAAAACATGATACCGAAAGATCCGTTGATTGGGGACGTGGAGAATCTTTTTCCTTCTTTCCACCTTTTGCGATTGCGTTCCTGGCGACATTCGCGACAGGAAGTTCAGGAAAATCTTCATTTGTTATTGTAAACTTCGGGTCTGAATTGGCATTCGAACTACGAAAGCCACCCCTATTTTTCCAATGACTAGTACGACCTGCCTTGTTCGAAGAGAGACCTTTCTTTGGCGACGATGGACTGACTGGCCTGCTCTGAAAACAACATTTTTTATTTAATAATAATTGAAATAAATAAATATTACCCCACGCCCGACGCTCATCGCTGGGGTGCTTCTTGCACTTTTCTCATTCGTCGTTGAAGCAGTCGAGCGATCGCCATCAGTGACTGAAGACGGACGGGAACGCGATGACAGTTTTGAGCTGCCGCTGCTTCGCAATCCGCGCCGTGCCATTGTGCTCAACGCTCGATATTCTAATCTACTTAGAATTGTCGACATTGATTTCTTTCAAAATAACTTACCGTATGACCGATATATCAAAAATCCGATAAAAATAATGAAATATGATAATCGAAAATCTGGAAAGTTGTTTTTGAAATAAAACAGATTGACTTCAAGAACATTATCAGTGATATATTGTAGAATAAATCTTCGATGTAATAACGTCTAGTGCGTTTGGATAATGTGAAATAGCGATGTAAAATGTAAACGAAAGGAATCGATGATTTCAAATTCTAAAACGTTTAGTAAATCGAATAAGGTACATTTATTGATTTTTTTTTATTTTGAAAGCACAGCACCGACAAAGGTAATTCGAATTGTGGGATTTGTTTATACGAAAATATACGCGAACAATGACTACGGTGTTTTGAAAACGGTGCAATATTTAACGCAGAGTTGCACCATAAATTACGACAATAGCGGTATTTCAAATTTTTTAATTTTTGGCATCAAATGCTCGGATTTTTAAAGCTATAAGTTGTAAGTTGATTGATAAATTATTTTTATTACACACTTTCAAAAAGGCACTAGAAATGCAAATTATTATACTAATCAGTGCTACTTAAAAATAAAATTATACCCGAATTACACATCTACAAATATTTCGAAAATATCTACAGGGTGTCATTTAAGTTCCCGCACAACTTTGAAGACGTATATTTCTGAAACTAAAAGTCCAAATCAAACGAGACTCAAAATATTTTTTATCTATAGTATAACAAATAATTATCTATTAACTCTTTTCGATTCGGCCTCTTTTCGCAGCTATGACTTCACGGAGACGCTTCGGGTAGGATGTGACTGTGGTACGCAGGTATTCGATGGAAAGATTGTCCCATTCCGCCAGTAATGTCTTCTTCAGAGCCTCTATACTTGAATGGGGTTTTGCGTTGACCTTCTCCTGCAAGACCCCATCACGGAAAAGTCAAGCGGGTTCAGGTCTGGGGAGCAATCAGGCCATTCGGATGACTTGATGAAGTCGGGAAAATGGGTCTGGCACCACTCCTGAGTAGTTTTGGCAGTGGTGGCGGGTGCTCCGTCCTGTTGAAAGACCCATTTCTGCCCACCGAAATGCGTTTGGGTCCAGGGCATCACATGCTTCTCCAAAATGTCCCGAACGTAGACTTCTTTGTTCACTTTCACCCCCTGATCCGCGAAAACCAGGGGGCACTTCCCGGTTGAGCAGATGGCACCGAAAACCATCACACTGGCAGGATGTGAGGCTGGATGAATTGTTCTTCCTTTCTCAGAAGCTTGCTGGGATGTCTGGGAAAGTACTCAATGGTTTTGTGAGTTGAATGCCGCCTCCACAGTGAACAGCTTCTCGTCGGAGAAGACAGTGACGAGGTGTTCTCCAGACCGCGTGCGAGCAAGAAGTCGTTTTGCTTTTTCGAAGCGTCTCTACTTGTTGGCGGCCGATAGAATTGCCGCTTTTTGGACACGATATGGGGTCAGTCCAAGCTTCGTTTTGACGATTTGTTCCATAGCGAAGATGCTCATTCCCATGTCTGACGCCATCTTTCTCATGCTCCTGTGGGGGTTTCGCCTCATCCTCGATTTGACGGCGTTGATCTTCTGAGGAGTGGTTACTGAGACGAGTCTTCCTTGTCTGGGACGGTCACTGGTCGTATTTAGCTCCTTGAATCGTTTGATAGTGTCATAAACCGTTCTACGAGGCACACCGACCCGTTGAATGATGTCTCTCGGGCTCACATTTTGCTTATGAAGTTCGATAATGGAAGCGCGATGGATGTTAGCCTTCGCCATTTTTCGGAAACACATCCGAATGAGGTGAAACTTGGAAAGTAAGTAAAATACACCTTATTTAACAAAAATAAATTGTATTGGTGCACGAAAAGTGCGACAGCCAAGCTCTTCATGGCGTCAAACTTTTGTGCGGGAACTTAAATGACACCCTGTACTACTTTTGCAAAATTATCGGGACCCATATTAAAATCCAACATATCGTTTGCTTTTCTTCTTTGCTGGTGGGCCACCATTGTGGCGTCCGTGTTCTTCATCTTCTGTTTCAGGGCCGCCCGACCATCCGCCAGTCGATTCGGCGAATTTATCGATTATCATTGAAATAGGGAATGCGAGTACGATGATTCCACAAACCGATGCGAGGGCAGCAACAACTTTTCCGCCTCAAATCTTTCTTAGGTAAACAGCTTTAATTAAGTCAAAATTACCTGCAGTTATTGGGACCAAGTCTCCATATCCAACTGTTGTCATCGTGATAACACCTAAAGAATGCAAGACATGAGGTCGAAAATTGGTATATTGTTGCTTACACCACCAGCATGCCGCTGGAATGCTATAAAATTTCGAATTGGGTTCATCTCTTTCGAAAAAGTAAATCGCTGTTGAGAATAGCATTATTCCTGAAACAAAAACCTGTGAAAATTTAGAAAATGAAAATAAACGAACCAGTGACAAGAAACATTCCGAGCATACTCAACTCGGCTGCACTTTTCTTCATCGTTTCTCCAAACGCACGTAATCCGGTACTGTATCGTGCCAGTTTGAAAATTCTGGCAACACGAGCGAGTCGCATTACACGAACGACAAGCATTGCTCCTATAAATTGAAAGCTTTTTCATTGAGTTAGCGAGAAACGAAGCGTACCTCGAAATTCCTTCATCCATTGGAGTTCATTGAACGCTTCGATCATAAATGGCAATACGGTAAGAAGATCAATGACGTTTAAAGGTGATCGAATGAATTCGGCCTTCTTGGGATTAACAAGTAACCGGGCAATATATTCGATGGTGAAGTACACCATGCACCTTTAATTAATTAATTTGTTGATTTCATCAAAAAATGTGTGTTGTTACAATAATTCCAGCCATCTCAAGAGATAATGCGGCTCTTTATGAGCGTCTTGCAATTCGGGCATCGAGCTCAAAACAAGCCCGAGAAGCGATAGAAGCACGAACGCTGCAGAACTAATCGAGAACACTTTTGCTCCAAAAGATGATCGCGGATTTTCCATAAGACGGTAAAGCTTAAGCCGTTGCGGTCCAAGAACGACTTTCTCGAAACTAGACGAAGGCATTGATGAGTCGACATAAGCCTAGTGATATATTCGCGATTCGTCGCAAAATTATTTTATGATATTCTCACTTTTTCGCCTTGAATTCGAGACGTTACGTTGTTGTTTTCTTCAAGAACACAGCATGGCGACATAAATGGTGTCGGTATTCGCCAATAATCGAGTTCGTATCGAAGACGAATCGGGCAGATATCCATTGGACGATGAAGCTTTCCAGTAGTATAGAAGTCGACTACATACTCGAAAATGATAGGAGAACGCTCGAAGTAATATTCGGCAGTTGACTCGAAGTAAGCATCACAGTCTGTTAATCGCTCAACATGACTCTTCTCGCAAAAGACTGCAAGTCGCGAAGTAGCTAATCGTCGTGTGATAATTTCAGGATTCAATCTTGCCCGTCTTCCGCCAACATTCACAATAATAATTGAGCTCGGAGATTTCGCATGCGCCTCAATGAGAGGCAACTCTTCACTCATTTCTAAAAAAAATATTTTTTGAAAAAAGAATAGAGAATTTGGAGGTATGGGGAATTGAACCCCAGACTTCTCGCATGCGAAGCGAGCGCTCTACCCCTGAGCTATACCCCCACGAAAGCAGACGGCGAAAACGGCGTTGACAAGAGGCGGCAAGGCGGACTTGCAATATTGTCGAATAAAAGAGGGAGAAAAGAAAGGGAAAGATTATGATAACTTATGGCATTTAGAAGATGGAATTTTTGATGAAACACTTAAAATATTATTTTTTCAAAACGGAACTGAGATTTTCCAGTGAAATTATATGTAAAGCGTGAATGAACTGTAAAGGTAAACATTCAGTGTTATGCTTCGGATTTATATTGTCCTTCTTTTTGGGTATAATGTACACGCCCTTGTAATATTGAAACCATAATCTTATTTTGGTCTCGAAGCGAATGTGTTTCAAAATTTCACACATTTCTGACACCTGAAATATCTCGAAAAGTGTCGACGGGGGGTGAGTGCTTCGAGAACACGAATCTTTGATTTTAGCGGGAAATTTTTCTTTCAGGCCAGCAGAAATTGAGTTTACAACCATTTCGATGTCGAAAATAGCGACAAATGCAAAATGAAAACAGAGGGAAAATACGAGAAATGGGCAAGAGTTCAACGGAAAATTGAGTAGCGCGGGTAAATGCACTTTGAACATTGATGAAGTGCCGTATAAATCTTGTGTTCGGTGCGCAAGTGCGAAACGTGGGTTCAGCATGTTTCGCGGAATTAAAACGCGTATTTTTATGAGTGAAATGAAGCAATTAGTTTCGAAGTGCCATGTTTTCTTCTCACAACACACAATGAGACACTAAAAAAATCAATCAAGCTTCCATATTTAGGCAGTGGTGAGAATTCACGCGTGGTGTCAAATTTCAAAGCGATCTTTGGATGAATCAAAGTTGTTTCTCGTAGATGAAGCGGCAAAAAGAAAGAAATGAAAAATGTGAATTTTTTCTATTTCACAGCTAATCTCCCAATAGACTAATCTATTTATCTGAAAATTTTCAGATTTGTGAACATCTGGAAAACGAATGGACGTGTTTTTTTGGAGAACGAAAATACTGTAATGTCCCATTACCTTATTCGCTAATTGGCAATGCTTTTAGTAAATGTCAAAAGGAAGGAAAACTCGAAAAACAAACTTTTCTCTGAAAATATAACATATAATTATGTAAACGTTGTTCTGAAAGCATATAATTTCACAAAAAGTTGTATCGAAAAAAAAAGAAATGGGGTTTCGATTAAGAAATATAGGTTTTGAAATTTAAAAATGTGTTTTTTGCGATTTTGGAGTTGAATTTTATTTTCGCAAATTTTAAAATCATCAGTTATTTGGAATATAAGAAGTGTTTTTATGGTAAAGTCGATTTTTGAATAGTTTTTGAGTAGAAAATATGACTGACTCATTGGAATAAAGAAAAACACTTGTGGGAACAAGAATTTTGAGAATAATAGAGTTGATTTCTGTGTAGGGATTTGTTGTGATTTCTACTAGATTCTATATTCCCGTAGCTCGGAGAATAATGCGAATCCGATTGCAGAATGGAATTGCACCTGCACTTGCAACAATCAAGAATCGGCCCATGCATACATAAATGAAAACCTCATAAAACGAGAAGACAACCATCATTTGAGCATCAAAATGCCAATTTAAATGTAAATTTGTTCATCCACTCAGACGCGTCGCATTTTTATGGAGCACTCAAGTTGGTGTGCGAAACATTTTTTTGGCACCAAAAACGGGTGACTGCAAAAGCGTGAATCAACAGGAAAAGTGTGAGAAATCGCAATATTCGAGCTCCGTGCGAACACGTGACGTCGTCCAAATCGAATATATAAAAATTGAGGAGGGAATGTCTTGAGATGTGCCAAAATATCGGCGTAGTCATGGTGACCGACTGGTGTGAGTAATCCCTATAGTCTCTCATACTCATTTATATGATCATTCACGCGAGAGATTAGAGATTTTTTTAAGCACAACTAACATATCAAATGAATTTTTCATTCGTTCAGAGATTTAAAAACTTTGATTACTAATGCTCACTTTATAGTGCTTATAACATGCTTTATAAGTACATTTGCTGATCTTGTTAATGGGATTTCGCACGTGTTTTACACATTAAAATTTAGAGATCAAGTTTTGGCGAAGAAGAAAAGATCATTGGGATTGTCTGAATATTAATTGATACGAATTTTTAAATTAAAAAAAAAACTAACGAATATAATAAAAACCAAGGAAAACTTGAAAAACTAAAAAAAACTAGTTCGTAGCGCAATCTTCATAGGGTTTTAGAATTGTTTGATGGTTCTTTTTTAAGATCTGCATAGTACCTTTACAGTTAGCTGTGACCGTCCTCACACAGCTCATTTTGAAGAATATCTGGCTTTGTCAACCCTCAGAAACATGGTCCAACTCTCATAACCGAGCTTGTTTGGGCCATGGCGGTGCGAAAATGTCCTATGATTTTATACTTCCATTGTGTTTGAGCACACTCCAAAATTTAACTATTTGACATTTTTATGGGAGCTCCAAATGAAAAACACTGGGGGGGCTAATCTTTCCCTCAGTTGCTGAAAATTTCTTGAATTTGAGAGTGAACGTGTTTACTAAAAAAAATAGCGTCATACAATTTCCAAATCAGATTGTTTATCAAAACTCGTTTGAGGCTCAGCGATTCTCAGGCTGGCTTAGTGACGATTGAATCTCTTACTTTGAGCTGCGCAGAGTCTTTGCTAAATGCCAAATCAATTTGTTCCGGAATTGGGCAAATTTCTAGGTGAAATTGCGAATTATCAATTTCTTTTCGATAGTATTTAACTTCGGATAGCTTTCGGTTTCAACATTCTCTTCTTGATGAGTCGTCAAAATGAATATTTGTTGCTTTTTGAAATATTTGTGACTCGGTTATACAATTTATTGCTCTAGTTTTCAACATTCATCAAAAATCTTCAAAAAAAGATTATCGTTTTTAAAAGCGTGAATAAAAAAAAGAGAGCAAAAAATTCGAATGTTTGCCAAATTGATGAGTGGAATACATGTGATGAACTAATATTAATAGAAATGAAATAATGTTCGCGTGTGTAAGCCTAAGGAAATAAGTTTTTGGGACGAACAAAACGATTGGTTTTCGATGTCAAGTAGGCGCGAAGATGCCAAATAGAATTTTGTGAGACGAATTCTCAGATGCGCATATATGTACGGGATTTATCAACAAAAAAGAGAGAGAGAAGAACGAGATGAATATGGAAACGAATATAATAAAAACCAAATGTGTCTGGACATCGTGATTCTTGAATTTGCCAATTCTTGCAGTTTCTTTAATTATTACTATTCACTTCCAAAAAAAACCAAAAATCAAAGCTTCTCCTCTATATATATTCAGTTCTAAACACACTTTAAGAATTATTATCCAGCATTTTTTTCTGAATCAAATTTGGAATATATTCTAAAAAATATTGCACTACATCTGAAAAGAAAAAATAACAGGAATTAAAATGTTTGAATTGTCGGAAATTGAATATTTAAAAACACAATCAAAAATTCGTTCGTGAGAACTGCACTCATATTTGTATGATTAGAAATTCAAATTGTTACAATAATTTCACTTAAAATAATGTGTGAAATATAATATCCATATTTAGAATTGGATTGTATCAAATTCGAAAAGAAATCGGTTCTCAAATTCTAAAATACCGAGTTCAAAGAATTTCCATCTTTTGAGTTCACTACTACGAATGATAAAGTCAAACAAGCAGCCGTGTTCCCTGAGTTCCCGGGGTTTATTTGGGAATTCAGAAAAATATGCAGGTCCGTATACGCCCCAAGGGTCTCTTTTTGCAAAGATATTAGAACGTGTTTTGTTGGTCGAAAGATCAGCGCACAAACAATGAAAATTGTAAAAGGATTAGTGATTGAATGGAATTCGATGAAGTAGAGTAACAAACGCATTGGGTCAAACGGAAGCGAGATTAGTTTTAATCGAAAGCGTTAAAAGCTCTCATCAATTATTCGTTTTAAAGGTTTGAATGCTAGTCTTTTATTTGAGTAGTCTGCACAAAATAGGCCGTGTTTTTAATACATTACAAATGAATAAATAGGAAATAAAAGAAGGCAAGAAAGGACTCGGCGGGGGAGATCGCGATGAGTTCCTTTTCTATTTTTTATACATCAAAAATGTATTGATGCAGTTAACTCAGTAAATCGTGGGAAATAATTTGACTGCCTTTTCAACATCCATCTATTTATTGCGAGCTCAGCAATCGGAAACCTTTATTCGATAAATTGTCGATCAATTCTGTGATTTGCCCTTTGACACAACCAAACCGGCTAAAATTTACAAAAAATGCTCTTTCATATATTATGATGGGTATAGAAAATCCAAAAAGCTCTTTTTAAATGAAATTGATAATTCGGCAGCCATTCGGCAAAAAAAAACTAAAATATCTCAAAAAAGAATAGAAAAAACGCGATTACAGTTTCATATCATATGAACTTATTTAGTAGTATTTCGAAGTTTTCAGGATCAAAGTGTCCAATTACTGCCAATCACTTATATTGCTTCGAAAACGAGGCGGGACCATGTTTCTCGTGAATATAATGCTACGGTTCAAGGAAATTTACATTTTGACACGTAGAGTATTCAAACATAGGCGAAATTCTCTTTGGCTCAAAATCTGATATTAACAAAACTATAAATATCAGACATTTTGAGAAAATCAACATATCGCAATAATTATTTTCAATGATATTTACAATACGTGAAATCCAACCCAAAACTCATGCTCATTTTCATATTTGTGTACTTTTATTCGAGTATTGTTAGTAATTGCAAAAAGAGAAGCGCTGTTGACTGAAAATGACTGAAATGAATGCAACTGCGAATGAATTTGGAGTTAACAAGTTCCCAGAAGTCGATACGAAATTCTGGCTGATCGGATTCCTCGCGACTGGTGTATTCATCAATGCCTTCATTTTCATTTTCATTTTGAAGTGTTTTCAAGTTGAAAACAACAATAATGATGGTGAAAATAAGGAAAATAATAAAAATAATTGTAACAATTTAAATGATTGTGAAAATCAAGAGAAAAGCATAAGAAATGAAAATCGGGTATGTGACACTTTGAAATTTCTAATAAAAATCTTGAAAATTTAGTCGGAACGACGCGAGGGACCAATTAGTGATCGAGGTAATTATGTATTCAATTTCGATAAATCATTGGCCAAAAATGGAGGAGGACAATAAAGAACATTTGATTATTTCACCTCATTTCACTCAATTTGCTCATGGAAAAAGTGTCGGTGTTTCAGGCGAAACCGATCATGTTCGTTTTCAACCAAAAAAACACGCGTTGAGAAGGATCGACAAAAAAGGCGATATTTCAGCAAATAGAAGTTGCGATAGTGTCCATTTCGAGAAGCGCAATAAGAGAATGGTAAGAAAACTTTTGGAAAATTATTTTTTTCTATTTTATTTTTTAAAAATCTAAGAAATAAAAAACACTACAATTCGATAAAGTTTTGCCCAGAATATATGAAATTTTTAGATTATCACTTGAAGAATTAAAGCAGTGTGGGCAGGTTTTATAAGATGCCAATTAGGCAATTTAAATAGCTGTTATTCGATAAGGATTGTTCACTTGTATCCGTTTTTAGCTGAATTTAGTCTGTCCCAAAAAATGGAAGCTTCATAATGAAAAAATAAATGAAAAATGAGGTCCGTACCCAATGCGAAATTCTTCAAACAAATATTTCGACACTTTCTTTTCTTAACAATTTTCGATGAATGCTCTTAAAATTAAATTCCCTGATAATGTTTAAAAATATATGAAGATGTAATCCGTTTCTGAAAAACGGCTACCAGAATGAGCCGCTGTAAGACCTTGTATTCAGACGCGTTGCGGTTCGCGTACGGTCACGTGTTTTTATTTATTTTTCTCAATTAATTTTTGAAGATTTTACCCTATCAGACATTGATAATATCATAGACGGTAATAAATTCGGGAATAACCGGAAATAACTGATATTACATTGGAAGTCACACTATATTTGAAAATACGTTTTTTCGAATAATAAATGAATAAGTCGCTTTTTTTCAGACACACACTGTAGTTGAAACATCTTCAATAATTTCTGTTTAGTTTTTTGTGAATATTTAGAAAGTGGAGCTAAATTGAACAAATCGGGAATTCCTAATACGTAGTTTTCAATTTGTAAATTGCAGCCAATTGATTCGTTGAGTTTATTCGACGATGCCGATGACATGCCGCCAGATACATCGTTTAAAGTGTTTCTTTTTTCTATTTCTACTACTTACTTCCTTTTTTTTGATTTTCAGATGAATGAGGAGCAAACAGATTCTGGTCCATTGCCCCTTTCAAAAAAAGGCAAATTCTGAATCACTCCCTCGTTTTTTTCTTTTTCGTTATAATTTGCATAAACCATAATTTTATATTCGTGGTTGCCTCCCAATGTGTAATTATTCAGACATGAAGCCTATTATTTGAGATTTTTTATCCCCATATTTGAAATGAAGTTAGCTTCGAATTTTTTCTCGTGATTTTTTTAAATATTTAATTCCAATAATTATTTTTTAATTGCTCAACTTACTCAAAGACATCTATGTATCTTCATTTTATATGCTGCAAACTATTTTTTCTAATGAAAAATTAATGAATTTGGAGACGCAATTTCATAGATATGACGATATGCTCATTTCGTAGTGATTTTTTGTGGAACTCTCTTCGAGAGTTTTAGTTTTTGATTCAAGAATTTATTTAGATAAAAACGGCAATTTTCGAAAATTTCGTGTTTTTCCATGTTTGTTGTTTTGAAGCCAAACAGATCCAGAATGAGCGAACATTCTTTAAAGAGTATTTTAATAATTTTTACCGGTCTTTGATTTTTTTGAAACGAATGTTATTGAATAGTTGAGAAATAATTTAATATGTATATGATTAAACATTCAGGACGAATTCAGGGGGAGGGGTTGCTTATTATTCAAATTATAACGCAATGGTCTTATAATCATTTTCGATTTGATCTAATATGAAAATTACAGAAGATATTAAAGTCGCTTGCGAATTCTGGTTGATTTCGCGCTAAGATAAAAAAATGGCTAACGCGTTTGATAATTCAAATTTGGTCAAGATCAGTAAAATTGTCGAATATTTCATTTTTTTCCTCCAGTGCAATAAGATAAAATTTGTCGAATTTGGTGCTAAAAGTGATTATTTTGACAATTTTGCATTGAATACGTCCAAGGGAAAAATGCTTTGGTCCGTCTTTTTAATAAATATACTTAATATTTTCAAAAATTTTGCAAAAACAAACCGCCCGGAAAAGAAAGGAAATTAATCCCATGTGCAAATAAGCATTTTTCTTTTGTGTGGTTTTGAAAACACGCATATTCTTCTATTTATAATTAGCTCGGTGCGAAAATCGCAACATTTTGTTCTGACGACGTCACTAATGAACACCTCCGAGTTCGATCAGACGTCGGAGAACCGAATTGACAACACGCCAAACGAAATTAGCCTCGTTTACTTCCGAAAAGTGTCACCATTTCCTGCCGAATTTTCTATTTTTGAAATTTCGACTTTTTCAATATCAAAACATTTTTCGCAAAATTGTTTTTTTTTTTCAATTTCTACATACATACATTTATGCGGATTTTTGATTGGTTGTTTTTCTTTCAAATTTCCAAATATGATCAATGTTTTGAAGAGGCAAAAATAAAGTTAAATGATGAGGAGAGCAAAAAACAAACTCGAAAATATCAAAATGTGCATCGGTCATAAGGAGAATTCATCATATTTATAAGAAATTCAATAATTTTCAAAAATAAAATATTTTTAGCATTACAGTAATAAAACAGCTCGTGCTGCTTCGGCTTTTTTTTTGCAAAATCCTCTCAAGACGGATTAATCAGCTTTGTCTTATATGATACATATGTATTGGAATTAGATGATATTCTGGGTATCCCTTGTTTCTTCATTATTTTTCCAAATTTTGTCTTAAAAGTGTAGTCATTTCAAATCAATGCTTTCATCCACATTCAGAGCACAAAATATATGTATATTCTCCAACAAATATTTGGACGCAGGAAACAATCATTGTTGTAGTCCCGTTAGCGCACAATTCAACATTTCCTCGATTCTCTCATTTTTTTCTCCAACTTTTGCCTTCCTTCGTTAATTTTTATGAAAAACAAGAATGAAAGAAAATGTTGACTCGATTAACGGAATTTTCAATTTGGCGATATTTTCAAATAAAAAAAATCTAGTATTATAGTTCATATTTTTAAAATCTTTTTCCAAAAAAAAATCCAAAATTAATTAATTTTCGTCTATAGTTGGGAAATGAGCTGGTTTTTTTTAAATATCATATCTCTCGAGAGCAAAAATAGCGACTATCGCGAACAAAAAACGCGAACCGCAACGCGTCTGGCGACATAAAATAATTACGGTAGCCACTTTTTTTTTGGAAATAAAAGATATAATGACATAGAACATCAAACAACTTGCTAAATGAAATGTTAACATTTAAAACCTAATGCGATATTTTGCAACTCATGATATCATTTGGTTTTCCGCTTCATGTAAAAAGCATAAGCTTATCTTGATTAATGAAACATTTCAATATTGTGTTTTTAGAAATTTTTTTTTCTTTTTGTCGAAACGAAAACAAAACAATTTTCTCAGAATAATTATTCGAATACAAACTTAAGACTCAACTGCATTCATATTCCGATAATCCGAATGCGTTCCGATTTTGCCCGATATTAGTTCGCATGGTGACGATGACGTCGATAATCGGAATCAAGGTGTTGATGTCAACGATTTGCACAAAAAGTTCAGAGATTTTGTTTTGGATCCAACATTTCCTCGACGATGTTCGCTTTTTTCGATTGTTGTGAGCATTCGCTGTCGGAATGCGATTAGAACGAAACACATGCTTGTCTAGCCGTCAAAATTTATTACACAACTATCATTTCGACGTATTTTTGAACTTTTTCTCACCTTGTTCGCGATTTTTTTGAGTTGCTCTTTGGCTCTGCCAAACGCTTCTCCAATTTGGGCGAGATTTTTGTTATTCACAAAGCAGTGCATCACCAAATAATACTACATACTTTTTTTTTTGAATACGAAAACTTTGCATTCAACTCGTTTCTTTTATTCATAAACATTTCCTCATTTTAAAACGCCAATATTGTAATATCTATTCAACAGCAAAAATTGAGAGACACATAATTGAATGTCTTTTGAACATTTCAAATCCTTTTTTAAATAACAAATTTCAGTGTTGTCGAAATCGCTCGACTGCGATAAATCGGCAGAGAGTCTGAGATGGTCTCGAGGCGATGAGTTGCGGGAGTGAACTCGACAAGAACAACAACAACGCGTTGTAAATATCCCCACTCGTAAATTGACACACCTCGTCGGCTCTATAATAGAGCGTGCCGAACGCAGTCGCGCGATATCGACAATCTGCGAAACTCGCAAATCTAGAAAATTTATAGAATCAAAATATTTCCAAATCTGGCAAAAAATAATTTGTGATCGAAAAAATTGTTATAAATGTGATAGCATCAAACACCAGGCGTTTTTTTTTTTTTAATTTCCATCTAAAAACAAATGTTAATTTTTTCGATTTATTCAATTTTCAATCAAATATCATTTGTTTTGTAAAGAATCTTTTCATTATATCTAAAATGCGATTTTCTAATTGAAATAGATCGATGCATATTCTCGAATCCTCCATTGCTATCGAAATCCTTAAAAAAGTTTTTCCTTCCGATTTCTATTTTGATTTCGATTTAATTCTTAATTATGAAGGGGAAATGCCATTTATTGCTCAATATCCAATACTTTCTTCGTTTGGAGTGTCGTAATCCGACGAAATTAAATTTGAATTCAATCATTTCGTTAAAGGCGGGGGGGGGGGACCAATGCTTTTCTTCGCTGCACTTTCTTTCATTTTCCCACATTTTTTAGTTCTTATGGACGTCGGTATAACAACAAAATGATATTATTTTGGCAAGAAGCACTACTTGAAATTATGCTCATTTACGAACGAAAAACAACATTTTATAGCTTTCGAATAATAATATTGTTTTTTTTTTCATTGAAATTAATTAGCTTGATAACAATTAGCAAAATAAAAGCGAAGCAAAGTCAGAAAAGGATTTGTGTGGGTGCGGAAGTGGTCTCATTACGAAACGGCTTCTTCCGGAATTCATTGATTTCTTTGTTGAGTGCTCCAAAAGCTTCTCAACTCGACCACCTCCAGTTGCTCCAGCTCCTTTTTGAAGGTCATTCTTTGTTATTCGTCATTATCGGCCTTCATCCTTCAAAATTTTCAAACATTTAACCGCGAAAACAAACATAATTTAATCAACTTTTTTCATCCGAAAAGAACTTTTTCGTCGCCGTCCGAAAATGTGTTGCTCTTTGAGCTTCATCTCATCTCGAAACAAACATTTTCGTTTAATGTTTTTGTCCAAACTGCGTGACATTACAGCTCTTTAATTATTCACCAATTCTATTGAGATATTCGAATCAGGCTGACATCGAGAACATCGAAAAGACAAAAATGAGAGCTGCAATTGATATTATCGAATCTTGCGATTCGTCGTCCATATTTCAATTTTTACAACATATGTTGTTGAGTGGACATAGACATTCCAATCTATTTGTGTCTTGTTCGTTGATCTCTCACGATTTTATCGAAATATAATTTAAACAATGTCGAATAGTTAAATAAGATATTATTCTTCCAGTTTGGGAAAAAAACGTTGGTATTTTAATTAAATACTAAATTAGTCGATTCAGTTTGAATTGTTATGTGATATGCAGAATAAGATACCCGAGATTTATCGAAATAATTCTTTACATTTTTTGGTTCTGAATAATCTCAATTTCAAGCAGGAACTGCAGCGTATTTGCCAAATCAGTTTGGAGAATGTCTCGATAATTTGTGTTAAAATTTGAAAGCATTTCCTTAGATCGAGATTCACACATTTCCTAGTACATATATTTCCTCTATATTCTCGTTTCTGAAATTTTTGATTCTCGCTGCTCATTTGTTCATCGGCGAATCGATTTCGGCGAGAAGAACACTCGCCCACCCCTCGATAAAATTTATGTTGTAACTCGATATCAGCTGCTCTCTTTGATGTCCATCATCTCCATCACAATCCCATACATGATTTCAACTTTATTGTTCTCGTTTGGAGTTTCTTTTTTTGGCGGACCACGTACATACATAGTTGCAAATCGAATTCGAATTCTGAACAAAAACTGGCCCGTTTTAGCATTCAATTCGGGAATAAATCCAATTTGTTGTTAGCTTGTCTGTCTAGAAACCCACTACTCGGTTTAACTTTGTTTTTGCGAACACTTTGTCGAGGTTAACACAATTCAAAATTGTTTCCCAAAATGGAAATATTCCCTATAGAATGACGACAAGCATAACTCGGTGATTTATAAATTAGATTTAGTTGATATCGCACGCACACCTGGCTGAATTTCTCACAAAGCTTAATCGATTAAGCATGTGACAGCAATTATGTGCATTTACCGTAATAAAATGGAATACACATTTTGAAGTACCTAAAATGATTTTGGCTATTCCATGACAACGATTGCCTCAATTCTCTCAATAAATCAGATTAAAGGGACATACGAATGACAATTATGAGAAACGCAAAAACGGAAAATCGAATTTAGATTTTATTGAATTTATTTCAAAAAATAATTTATATTCATATATGAGAAGAATGGTTTATTAGAGACACTTTATTGAAATTATTGATTATTTTCTTCTTCATCGGACCCAAACATTTATGAGTTTTTTTTCCTAAAAGTATAATGCAAGAGAATAGAAAATAAAAAATGTTAATATTCACTCATGTTTCTCATTTTTGTCGTTGTTAAAATAGAAAAAATTTGAAGATTTCGCAAGGGAATTGAATGAGATTCCTGAAACACCAAACATTTTTTGATTTTGTTTTGCATAAAACGCTTAATGGTGTTTGATTCGTGTTAGGTTTCGCATAAATTCCGCCGTTTCGCTTACAATGAACTTTCGGCATTCCTCAGAGGATTCATCGCCAATAACACACATCAAACCAGCCGGCTAAATTTTTGTCATCATACGCTCATTATTGCATTCAACAAAAAGAGTCCCTTTTTGCTCCACTTTTATTCTCATCATTTTTATAGTAGTACGAAAAAACAATGTATGTGTATCCTCATTTTTCTTTCGTCTATTCCACTTCACCACATATTCCAGAATTCTTCAAAAAACGTTTTTTTTTGTTTTATTTGTTGGCCAAAAAACGCAACAATTTTGCATAATTTATGTGCAAATGATTGAATGAGAATGAGACACAAAAAAAAATATTTTGATTTATTCAAGAAATTTAAAAATTTTCATTTATTCTAAGTGGGAATATGAACTGAATATTGGCTTGTCGAATTAACAACATACAGCGCTCATATCAACTCTAAACATTTAATATTTTATTTCCCATTTTTCGAAAAATCAAAAAATATATAAATATTACAAAGGCTGTTCGAAAATTCAAGATGGCTTTATAATATTTCGTGGAATTATGCAGATTTTTGAAGAAATAGCCAAAAATACTGGTTGATTTTTTAGCAATCTGTATAGGATTTTGCATCGAATTCTTGAGAATATCCAAAATGTCGTCGATCGACTCAACCACGACCGAACGTTTCCGACGGGTGGAATTTAGAAATTCTTTAAACTTATATTTTTTGAGAAATTTCAACCAATTAAAGCGGTTTGGCAATTAAAATCAAAATTTTTTTGAATTTTCTCAATAAATTTTTTATCTATATAAAAGACATTTCTAAAATTATTTAGTCTCAAGATTTTTTTCAGAAAAATCAAACAACATTGCAATTTCTTATAATATTTTTTATTCGATTTGGTTGAGGAGTTGAAGTCCCATTAAAATTGCGTCTGATGAGCTGTTTTAGAAGTCAATTTTCATAATTATTTGAGAATTTAATTTCCGTTATCCGAAAATAAGCAGACACTGATGATGAAAAACTCTTCATTTTTTCCATTTTAAAAGCAAATTCGCACCGGAAATTTGATATACATACACATACTCGGAATAGTTCAATGTCGTAATAAGTGAAAAATGAATATCAGGAAAACAAGAGACGGCGGGAGGCTAAAAATAAACATTTTTGAAACCAAACAATTTGAAACTTTTAATTATTTTAAATTAATAATGTCACATAAGCGTTGGTTTTCAATTTGATTAAAATTTGAAAAAAAAATAAGATGAATTGAATTGCAGGGGAAGTGAAACGGTCGAGTTTCCGGGCATTGCCGCGGAAGCCACGCCCACCTAAAAATGACATCGCCATCTGGGCTCAGTGTGGCCGAGCTCGCCGAGCACGTCCACAACAAAAACAACAACAACAACTATTCTTTGAGCTTGACGACATTACCGTCGGATTTAAGTGATATTCAACTATTATTGCTTCAAGAGCTTGGCGACAACTACACCGAGCTCGTTGAGATAATGGAGAATCAGCCAGAAAGGTGCACCAACTGCTTCATTTTTGTTTCAAATTTAATTAACAAAAAATGGGAACGCATTTCCTTGTTATCTAAATATCATAGATTTTCATCAGAATGCAAAATATTCTTGAAATATGAAAACTTTTCTATTTTTTACAAGTTTAAAACCTGTCAGGCTTAATTCAAAAATATGGGAAAACAAGTTTTCTGGTGTCTCTAATAGGACCCTTGAGAATTGGAACGACGTCAAAAACTCGTTTTTTATGCTATCAACTCATTTTTGGGTAAAATGTACGTTTTTCGAGATCTTTCAAATGTCTACTAATTATGTAGAAAACATTGAAACACGTGTCTCAATTTTCGCTCTTCTAATTAGAATGTCTCCAGTTTCAAACGGAAAATTGAAAATCTCGAAAATTCTTGTATGAGCGAAATCCGAAAAAAAAAAACACTTTTTACTGGATGACTGTTGAAAAATTGAAATTTCTCTTAATAATTAGCATATATTTAGTAGTTACCTAATCTCCCCAATGACAATATACTATTGGCATTTATCGTATAATTTCTCGTATTATGACGAAGGCAAAACTAATCCTCAAAGAATTGATAAGCGCAGAAATTTCCCCGATTTGATGGGAAGCTTTTGCTGCTTTTTTTTGTAACACAGAGGGATTTCGGAGATTTTAGTGCAGAAAAATCTGAAAAATAAACGATTTTAATACATATTTGCACCGATTTGTTGCTCTCCGTGTTTGGAAAAATAAACTCGGAATTGGGCAGCCCTCGGGCAGTTTTCTCACACCCAACATCATTTTCTCAACTCGAAAACCGATTCTTGAGAACTATTGAAAACAAAACCGCTTAGTTGTTATCTATTTTTGGAAATTATAAACAATTGGGTGAAACAAAAAAAAGTAGTACAAAACAGCCAACGAACGGCGAAACCATCAATCATTTTAGCCACTGAAATTTTTGCGTGGAGTATTTCTTGAATAAACAAATTCCGTTTTTTTTAAAGAAAATGAGAACGTTAATTATCTCATTTTCAGAACTCTTCTCCAGAATCTCTATTATTTCTATATGCCGTTTTGTGTGGTCGTCGGATTAACTGGAAATACAATGGTTTGGATTTTGATCAGGTATTTATTCTTGTCTTTTTGCTCTTATTTTTGTTTCTGTGGGGCAACCCATTCAATCGGAACAAAATTAGGCATTCAAAACTGGTCAGAAAAACACAATCGTTTGAGTGGAGACGGAAAAATATTTAAGATATTTCTCCTTCACATGGGACCAAGTGCAACGAACGATCGAATGAAAAGAGAGAGAGAGAGAGAGAGATTTTATTAAATATTTATAGAGAAATATGATTTTCAAATACATTTTCAACGTTTGATTCGAAGTTTCAAAATATGAGCAACTGCGAAACGAAGAACGCGGATTATATGTATAAGGGATTGTTTGCTCTTTTCGAATTTTTGATTTCTCTTGTTTTTTTTTGCCTCAATTTCCTCGCTATGTCAAGGGTCTTCGAATATTTTTAATGCTAAATTTAAAACAAGTCATTTCAGGAAAATGCTGAAAATTTTGACATAATTTAAAAATAGTCGAAAAAATTCTAGCAGAGTAGAAATATCTCGTGATTCACTTCAGAAGTAACCGTATGCTGAGCAAATTGCCGACGAATACGTATCTTCTTTGTCTGGCAGCGATGTCGTCGATATTCCTTCTCTCGCTGCTCATCTTCTGGATTGAAGAGGTCGTCAATGTGTAGTTCTATGTACGTGCATGCACTTTGTCCCACAAGTATTGTCATCACTGGCACTTCCCCCACGATTATTAATCGACATCCAAATCCTCATCTGACTTCATTTCGTTGCAGGACCTGTTCGAGAACTCGCCCCTTCGCAATTCCTATTACAGCTGCATTTTCAACACATTTCTCGCGCATGTCTGCGATTTCGCCTCTGTATGGCTCATTGTGTTGGTTGGATTCGAGCGGCTCATCCTACTCTATCGCAAAACTCGCGGGCTTACTGTAGAGCGTGCGAGGACCCAAATTGCATTCCTTCTGGGAGTTGCGATGCTGTTCAACGCGTGGATTTTATTTGTCGCTGGAATGGACAAAGATGGCCAATGCGACATTAAGGAAGACTATATTCGATTATACAATACGATGACAGTTCTTGAGGTGAACATCAAATATTTTCCTTTTCTCATTTTTCCAATTTTAGACATTTGTGTGTATGGCACTTCCATCGTTCATTATCTTCGTCTCCAATGTCTTAGTCATTGTGAAATTGAATCAACACGTTAGGTACGAATTTATATAGAATTCATCTGAATATATTCAAAGAACCGAATTTGCTTCAAATTTATTTTCGCAATCATTGAACCTAAAATCGAATAATTCATATTACTTATGAATGCGTCTGATTTTCAAAAAAATATTAGAGCTTCGAAAAAAATCAAAATTGATGGTTTTCAATAGAAATCAAAAATTTCCAGACGAAATCCCGGATCACCAGCAGTCTCGTTTAACACTGCCGATGTCGTTCTGACCACACAAACGTCAGCTCCGAGCAATACTCTAAAGAGCTATAGCAGACTGTCTACGCGATTCTCCATTGAAGTCGAAAAAACTCCGAAAAAGAAGAAGAAGGGAATACGGTACACTGACATCCAATTAACCAGGTCGCTTTTGGTTGTCACCTGGGCGTTTATAATGTTGAATCTTCCCAACTACGTCTATCGCATCACTAGCATTCTGTTCGGTGTTTCCGATCAAGTGAGTCCATTCTCCTCGCCCCAAATTGATTTTATTTCGAATTTGTTTAGACCGAGGCAATGCAGAAAATGTCTCTAATCGCACACGTCTTCCTATATACTCATCATGCATTTCTTTTCTATTTATACATTTTCTACTCTCCGCAAATGAAGCGACGACTCAAACCGACGGCGATGAAACTGCTCGAATGCTACTGTTTCAAGCCACCCGGTGATTATACGGATCATACATGAGCCGGTCTCAAATCCCCCACAATACATATTCTAAATTATAATTGTTCAGCGAATTTCTTGTCCAATTTGTGATAATTAAAATATACTGATATTGATAATTTTTAATTGAAAAATAATAAAAATACATACATATTGAAAAAAAAATCAATAACTCGAGTGGTTATTATGTAAATTATTTAATATTATGGCGTTTTTCATGAGTGTTTGCTCTTATGCGTTTTCAATTGACCTTTTTTGAATGAAAAAACGGGAATTGTGAAAGCTTTTTTTGGCAAAAATTCTGGAGTAAAATTTCTAGAATTTAAGAATTTGGAACGGTGAAAATTGTTCATTTAGTAGTAGAATTGCCTTCTATTTGTACTCCACACGAAGAAGGTGTTACTTCAATTTTGCACGGCCTGCATTTTTTTTAAAGTCTATCGTTCATTTTTCGTATTGCATTGCACCAACACTTTTTAGCAAATCAAGCCTTCATGAGGGTCCTCTTCAAAATTATTTCGTTCGTATTCTTTTAAAGCTTTAAACCAACGGCGAACTGTTCGTTTATCGAATAGTTTTCGAAAGATACCAGCGTTCGTCAATATTCGGCGTTTCTTCATTTCGCCTTCTATTTCCTATCACCCGTTGTCTTGTCGAAGTAAACACTGTTCACCTTTGCCGTCGGCTCGTTTGTTTGCTTATCGTCGGCGTCTCTCGTGCTCTACGAGCTTCTCGCCAGGTCGCACAGGTCATTTGCATACGTGTTTGACCGTGCTGACCATTGCTTCAGCGTTTTTCTTATTTCCTTCCAAATGCTCGCGGTTTTCCTGCTATTCGGCTGGCTATCCGCCGGTTTAGCATCAAATTCTCCGCTGGTTTCGACGACTTATGGACCAATTCGTGGATTTGAGCACATTTCATCGGAAACTGGAGCGAAATATCACGTTTTCTTAGGAATTCGCTATGCGAATCCTCCTGATCACATCTACAGATTTCAGGTTTTTGAAATGCACGAACCGATTTAAAAAAAAAATTCATTTATAGAAACCCGATCCTGTTGAAAAATGGACCCATTTACAACACGATGCTACTCATTTTAGGGCTTCCTGTATTCCTTCTCTTCGCTCTGAACTTGAAGAAAACGTAAACTACAGCGAAGACTGTCTATTTTTGAATATTGTGACTCCACCCGACGCGGTATTTTCCATTAAAAAAATTCAATCAAATCAAATTTTTATTTTATAGCGAGAAAAAAAGAAGTTACCTGTGATTGTCTTCATTCATGGCGGCGGTTTTCAATTTGGCGACAGTTCAATGATTGGCTACGAGCGCGCCGCTGACCATTTTGTTTCGAAAGATATTATTTTCGTATCGATCCAATATCGATTAGGACCACTCGGTAAGTTAAAAAAAAAGGTATCATGGAGGTATGGGGAATTGAACCCCAGCCCTCTCCCATGCTAAGGGAGCGCTCTACCACTGAGCTATACCCCCAGCTGAGAAGACTTGTTTCAAATGACGTCTCATTGCAGGCTTCTTCACAACTGGAGACGCAGAGATACCGGGCAACATGGGCATTTGGGATCAGACGCTCGCATTGCAATTCCTCCACCATGTTCTCGCTGATTTCGGAGGAGACGCCGATAGAATCACCGTGGCCGGACATTCGGCGGGTTCTGCAAGTGTCTCGGCACTCTTGTATTCACCACATTCCGACCGTAATTGAGAATTTCAGGCGATAATTAAAACCCTCCTATTTTTTAGATTTGTTCGCTCAAGCAATTCAGATGTCGGGATCGATTTTCAGTGAAAATAATTTGAGTCAAGATGTTGTTGAAGGTTGTTATTTAAATCGAAAATTTAATAATTTTGAAATGTGAAATTGAAGACAGTAAAGAGCTGGCAAAAGCCGCCGGTTGTATTCAAGAAGATACGAAAGAGATTCGAGAGTGCATGGAATCGAGAACCGTTGACGAAATTCTTGACGCGATGGAGAAAATTGTAATTAATTAACTTTTTTAATTTTTTTAAATAATCGTATAATAACTTGAGGGGGAACTACTTCCTGGACCGCGCAACAAAAAGTTCCACCCATACTTTGACAAGGACTTTTTCCCATACGATGTAATGAGATTGAATGAAAAAGAAAATTCAAAATTTGGAATTTTCAGATTGAGAAAATGTCGAAGAAAGCTCCTAAAAAACGAACAATGCAAGGATTAGTTTCTCTCGAAAGTGGATCAAGTGTGCTCTACCCAGTACGTTTGGCGAAATTGCTTGGAGTGCCAAAGGAAAGCTGGAACACGTATGACAAGGATAACTTGGTTGATTTTATAAGGGATCAAGGTATTTTTTATGCGGAATCTTCTTCAAATATAAATCAATGTATAGTTGCTGTCGAAAAAGATTTCGGAGGGCACGCTACAGAGCTTTCAAAAATTGTTGAGCACTTCTACCTAAGCGGGCCGCTTACTGGAAACTCGAGTTTTTACATGAATGCTTATGCATTGGTAGGATAATCTTAAAAAATAATCATTTTGAACTATGTGTGTCTTTAGCTTCTCAGTGATCTTCAATTCAATATTCCAACTCTGCATGAGGTCGAACTCAAAAGACTCAACGGATGGGAAACGTACTTCTACGTGATTGATTATGAGAGTGAGACTACCAGAGATCCTGCTCATCCAATTCGAGGAAAATCTTTAAAAAGTGAATTAAAAATCGAAATTTTGGATTTTAGGACCATTCCATGGCGATGAACTCCGTTTTCTTTTCAATTACGCGGGACTTGATACCGTTCCTTTTAATGAGAAAGACAAGATAGTTGAAGAATTTTTGGTGAATTCGATTGCCAACTTTGTTGCTGGAGGGTAAGTGTTTCCTTAAGCTGTAAAAATAATAATTTTGAACTATGCATATATAAGTTGTAATGCCGAAAAAATCTAAAAAAGATTTTTCTTTTTCGCTGCATTGAAATTTCTCTCGGATCAAATAAGATTAACTCAACTCAAATGTGAAAAATGAATATGAACTTGTTAAAAACAACGTTTCAGAAACCCTAGCATTCCCAATGTTCGTTGGGAACCTGTGAGCAAGTCAAAACCATTCGCTAACCTGCTTATAAATGAGTCACCAAAGGTACACTTTACTAAAAGCATTGATGAGTCGGCTTGGTTTCAGATGCAGCAGCAATTCCGAGCAGATGCTTATGAATTGTGGCAACACGAGATTGCGAAACTCGTCGGCGCTGATTTAATGAAGAAACGTCTTCCGGCCTCAAAGGCGACGTTCCGACACACCGAACTGTGACTAGTGAAACTCGCGGAACAACTCGCGCATTCTCGTCGACCTGCATACCAATTCTATTCTGACAGACTCAGAAAGACCGGCACACTCAGATATCATTTGGGTCTTAGCTATACGTGATACTCATTTCTTGAATATTTCAATTCTCTTCTTATTTTTCGTTTACGGTTAAAAATGCCTATGTTTGAAAATAAATAATATAGCTTGATGTTGATTTTAGGGCCCATGGGAAGAGGATTTTTCTGAACATTAACAAGCACTGAAAAGAAAAACTATGGAAAAATACAAAAAATTACGGAAAACAAAGAAAATATGACTAAATTTTGAAAAACGAAAGCAACTGCGTGTCGCAAACACGGCACGGTAATTTGCACATTTACCAACCGTACCACGCGAATTTAATTCAAAAATAGTGAAACGCAGACGTGTGTCATTTTGTAATCTACTGTGCGATTTTGGTCAGACATTAAACTTTGTCATTCCTTTTCAGACTGCTACAGATATGTATTCGGTTACTAGAGGTTTCACATACATATGTGCTATAAAATATATTAAAAAAAAACAGCGGTCATCATCATTAAAAAAATAACAAAAAGAAGCTGGACACCGACTATATGCATTGTCGAACATGTTTATGAAAAAAAGTCCAGACAAACATGATTTGATTTTTGATCAATCTTGACAATTTCTGTCCAGTTTTGATCAACACACGTTATCTTCTTCTTCTCGTTTATCTTCAACTTCCTACTAAAATCTTTATCATTTCGGGTTGTTCTTTTATTTTTTTCAATTCGAAAATGGTCGTCATGCATTTTCTCAGCCTATTTTTCGTAATTATTTTTCAATTTTCAACTACTTTTGCCTGTAATTGCGTGGATTTTCAATCTGAGAAACAAGGATACTGTTCAGCTCCATGGAGTAATTAACCAGATTTAATTAGTCATCGATTATCGTTTTTTATTTCAGTATCCCAGGTAAAAGTGTTATCAAAAGAAGAGGATGATTTGGGACTAATGGTTTCGTATAAAGTTGAGCACATCAAACTGATAAAGGCCCCGAAAGACATTAAGGAGCTACCGAATATTCTGAATTCGGCGACAGAAGAAAGCGCTTGTGGACAGACACATTTCAAGATAGGCAAAAAGTATATCTTCGCTGGTAATTTTTATACTTTTATTAATTCAAAAATTTTCTTATTTAAGGCTCTTCATTAAGCAATTCATCAATATTTATTTCATTCTGTGATTGGAGAGTTCCTTTGAAATATTACGACATTAAAACGGTATTTCATTTTTGGACAAATTCATATAATATGCATGGTTTTCAACGGTTTATTTCCAGCTGGAGCTCAATGCCGATTGGGACAAATTTGTGAAATCCGTCGGAGAATGCGCAAAGAAATCAAACGTTTAAAAGAAAACTTGTATTAATTCACAAAATTCAATATTTAAAAAAATACAATGGCATAAATTTATATTTATTATTGATCAAGTTAGTGTGGCAACTGATTACAATTTCTTTGGAATGTAGAAGATTACTGGTCTTGTCTGGATGATATTGTTTCGGGAACACTGTGCGGCATTGATAAACGTCTGAAAGTGGAAAAAAAAACAATAATGTTTGTTTACTCGTATTTTCATACTGTGTGATTATTGGTCATCGTACCATGACGCTCATGGACATGTCCGAACACGTGGAACCTGAAAATAGAAAAGTTGACGTCATCAGAAGGTTGTTAGCTATTTTTATTTTTAAATAATAATATTATTAAAAATAATAGGCGGAATTCTTTTTACTCAAATTAAAAATTATTAACCTTGGCTTAATCCTTTCAACGACATACAACAGATCCTTGCATCCCCATCTCTCGTCTCCAAACTGATCCAAGTATCCTAAAATGGCAATTGGATTATTGCAATGAATTTTGTTGTACCCAATGGTGGAGTATGTGTGATGAGCACATCGGTGT
Organism: Caenorhabditis bovis; assembly: GCA_902829315.1. Classification (NCBI taxonomy): domain Eukaryota; kingdom Metazoa; phylum Nematoda; class Chromadorea; order Rhabditida; family Rhabditidae; genus Caenorhabditis; species Caenorhabditis bovis. The sequence continues at coordinate 4,865,349 of CADEPM010000001.1, read as the reverse complement.
CATTTGGCACCAATTTCCAGCATTCCGCCAATTCGGTGGCGCGTGTTCGATAGAATGGGAAGCCCATGAGGGGATGATACGAGGATCCGTAGAATTTGACACCATCGATCTGCAATCGAGATAAATACCACAAAAATAAGAAACGAGTCCTTCGGGACCCTTCGAAAAGAATGACGTATATCGATGATTTATGGTGCGGAACAATGAAAGCAAAAATATAATCAAATGAATACAACCACCTACCACAATTTCTTTATTTTGCAGATAGGTGACGTTGGTCAGCAATTCGTACCCTCGTTCTGTGCCTACGCCCACATCTTGCGGATTCCTGAATTAAAAAAAAGAACAATTATCGAATTGGCTGCTCGTTTCATTTACCTTTGCTCTTTTCTCTCATTTTCATCGAATCCGAGCTCATGGTTGCCGGCAACAACGAGTTTGTACTTATGCGGTAAATTCGCCATTTGCTCATTGAATTTGATGAGCTCGTCGCGATTTCCGTTGTTCGTGAAATCGCCGGCATGAATAAGCACATCGCCATCGGGAATTTCCTTGAAACACTTTTAAGATCGACAGATGCGCTCTTCGTTGAAACGAATTGTACCTCAACTTTGCCGAGTTGCTCATGAGTGTCTGATATGCATACCACTTTCAAATATGGCACATCCGGAGGCGAATTGATTTCCCTGAAATTAAACTTGAATTTTGATATCCAAATAAACCATTTCTCACCATTTTTCATTTTTTTCGATTGGAATCTGCACTCGCGAATCTTTGAGACTTTCCCAAAGATCATTTTCAGCGTGAGGATCGATGCGCTTCTTTTGGGCCTCCATGCACTGAATCAACCAACTAAAATATTTTTCATTTTTTGAACATTTTACATTTTATTATCGATTGGCTTCACTAATTTTATAATATCAATTTGAAAATGTAATTAGCTAACTGTAAAAAGAACTTTAATGCCCTCAATTTGGATGTTGAAAGGTCTCACCAAAGAAATATAAATAATTGTGGGGTTCCCATCGGTGAATTCGCGGTGGCCAGCAAATACAAATGTCTTATTCTCGAATTAGACGAAATCGAGATAGAGAGAGAGAGAAAAAGGCGTGCTTGTGAGGGAAATGTGATGGAAATGGCGGCAGATTCGACGAGGAAATAGTCCCCAAATTTTTTTTCGATGGGTCCCGTGGGGGAAAACGCCGCGCGCGATTGGCTGGGCCAGGCTCATGCTCAATTTGAGAGATTGCGATTGATGTTTGAGATCAGAAAACAACATTAAAACGCCCAAAACAAAGGTAAATAATAATTCAAATTTTTGAGCCATCAAAGTGTGCCGAAAATTGTTTAAATTTTTACACTCTCAAATTTGTCTATCATTTGTGAAAAGTGTTCGCGAAAAGACTTCACGTAAATTTTAGCGACATACGTAAAAACTTACTCAAATCACAATAATACCACCCTTCATTCCTAACCTTCCTGTATTTGTCTTCTTCTTTTTTTCAATTTCTATGGCATTGTCGTACGGATCAGAAAGTGTCTTGTGGTCACTATTAATCCATCTCATTTTTTAATTATTAAGTATGATGTGGTTGAAAATTTTTAACAGTTCCTTCTTTTGAAAAGTGAGAGAAACAATTTTAATAATAGGAAACATGATATTGGAAAGTGAAAAAATATTAAAACTAGTTAAAAATAGGGTTTCTGCGACTTTGAAACAGTTGGATTTTTTTCTAAAATCTTTTGGATTTTTTTCTAAAATATATATATATATATATATATATATATATGCATTCCTTTGCATATCATTGGTTCTCATATATACCCTTACAATGTTGTATTTTTAATTCGCTACATGTGACGAATGATTCGAAAAGACTTTCAAAAAGGCATTAAAGATTTATTCGACGACATGTGGCATAATCCAGACTGAATGCAAGGAATTATGCTCATCTGAATAGAAAAATGATTGCTAGGTAATCCGGTGTGATATTGAAGGAAATACAAAATGAATTTGTCGAATGTTTGCTTCGAAAATATGATTTTCGTCATATAGACCATAATTTTTGCGTAATTGGGTTTTGTAATCGCAAATTGCTCGCAAAACTAGAATAGAAATGTAGCGGTGAATAGGGGTATTTGAACAATTCATGCAATCATTTAAATTATGCAAACATATCGATGAATGTAGTAAATTTGTACTGAAAGAAAGAAATTTCAGAAATGTTTCATGAATTTTAATTAAAATAATGAGTCACCCAGAAAGTGCAAACAAAAAATGAAAGCTTTTATTAAATGCCTGAACAAACACATCGAGAACACAAAAGTTTTCCTTATTCGAATAATTTATTATTCATTTCAATTTTATAAAATGGTTATTAATTTGAATTTGAGAAATCGTACTAGTTTTTTAAACATCAGCGCAGTCTCGTGTTTTTTTTTTTCGATGTAAACTAGGAATCGAAAAAAATAATAGACGAATAAGCGGAAAATGAGGCGTCAACTTACTTTGAATACATGACGAGTAGCTCTCTAATTAGGAGAAGCTCTCGTGAATGCTTGAGCGCTGCGCAAGTCGAAAGTTGGAAATAAGCGAGAACGGGGCGGTACGTTTTGTGGTCGGCAAGACGATTAATTAGCCGTTGAATTCATGCGGGTTTCAAAAGATTTATGCCTTATAGTTAGGAGATAAATACCGCAGATTAAGTACGTATCAGGTGGGATGCGAATGGAACAATTTTCGAGATATGTAAGTGCAATATATCCACATTACTTTGGGATTCTTTGATGTTTAAATATCGTAGAAAGTTTGATGACGAATCAATTTATGTGCGAAAAACTAAGCCCGAGAGTAACGCGAGACATATAATTATGCGGAGACAACATTTCAATTTTTCCGCTGGTTGTGGCCTATTTATTATGCTAAACCCTCAACAAGATCGATAAGAAAACGGGAAAAAGTCCAATATTTGATAACAGTGGCTAAAAATAGTATTTCCACGACATTAATCTTCTATAGAAAAATTGTGAGTTTGAAATATGCAAATCGAGGGGAGCAGTTGCTAAATATGCAAATCGGTGACTGCCTGGTTGGCTGGCCAATGAATGTCAAGAGCATCGTCTCGCATTGAATAATGAAAAAAATCGAAGAAGGCAATCCAACGGGTATCCTTGAAAACGAAACAAATTCGCAATGGTAATTACGAAATGTTTATTCAGCACAAAATGTCTAGCATATTCCAGCTAATAGACATATACTTATTTTAGACTGTTTCAGACGGTCCTTCGCTCTCTTCTTCCAATTCTCCTGGATTAAACGGTTGACGACGTAGAATTGTTGGACGAATTGAATGGATTGTCGATTGAATCGTTGACTAAATATGCTATTATTATTTCGGCTTCGTTTTTGTTTCCCATTTCTCACCTGCTCATCTGCTTCTGGAACTACACTCAACTTCTTATCACTCGATCTTCTTGTCGGAAGCGGCGGAATTTTTTCGATTTTCTCGGCCGATACCACATTTTTAAGGAACTCCTGAAACGAAATTTAAAATTGGGAAATTACAAGCTAAAAAGCTTACATGACTTATGTTCGCTTCTTCGCATTTTGCAATAAGTTCGTTCGAGTCGTTTGACGGACAATATCTTTCTTTTCTGAAATATCATATTGCAAATAATAAAGCGCACAACAAACCTTCCAGAAAGGAGATTAACCATTGCATCCGGGCAAATTGCCATCGAAAGAAGCCACGCGAAAAACATCAAACAACAAAGAATGACAATTGCAATAATTGCCAGCAATTCATTCATTCTGAACAAATTTCGAATCGAAATGGTATTAAAATTATTGAAAAAATGTTGTAATCAATGCATTATCATTTGTTTTATCAAATAAGTAACTTTATCATTATTCTGAATTTATATGTTTTCGTCTGTAGAATTTCAAGCTTCGAGTATCGAACAAAAATATGACAAATTTGCAAAAAATGATGAAACCTAGAAAACTAATAAATAAACTTTATAATCCAAATAGAATCGTGAGCAACAAATAAATAAATGGTTTATGAGCAATTCGAATTGGCCAATGTTCATTAACTCATACTTTTTGACTTGACTCATGATTTTTGACTCATAAAAATTGTATCATGATTTTTTATTCTTTGACTCATGATTTTTGACTAGTGATTTTTGACTAATTTTTTTTTTGACTAACAATTTTTGAATAATGATTTTCTGAATTTTTTTTAGTTGAAATTCCTGAAGTTTTTTCAGTATTCAATTCTGTTTTTTTTTGGTCAATATTGATGGGTAAGAAGCTGAAGGGTGGGAGGAATTGGGGGACAGATTATTACTGAAAGGAAAAAAGTTCTTTTAACTTCTGTAAGCATAAAAAATTGTTTTTTTGGCATTTCATCGCTTATCGATTTCAATGAGAAGCTTAATCCCAGCTAAGCGGATCCACCGAAGGAATCGACTGTAACATTAAACGAATATCCGTAGTGGGCCAAATGGTATGTATGATTTGATATTTTTAGTAGTCTCCGTTAGTTTAATGAAAACAACTAAACACAGTTTTTATTCGCTATCATGTATTATTTAGCGTGAATAAAGGAGGGAAATGGATGGAATAACGCGATAAGTGATTTTTTATTAATTTATTTTGCAAATTATTTTAGCAAAAATAACACATTGTTATACTTTGAGAAGTTTTTTGAAGGCTGTTTTGTTAGAAGTACCATTTTGATAAAGGTTTAACGGTATAATGATCTATCGAAAATTTCAATGATTGATTAATTTTAAAAGTTTTTAATAATTTTTTTGAATATACCGTTTTTCCTGAATTTTGATGAGAAATCGAAAATTATGCCGTTTTAAAACAGGCCTGACCGAATAAGCTAAAATAATTTGCAAAATAAATTAATAAAAAATCACTTATCGCGTTATTCCATCCATTTCCCTCCTTTATTCACGCTAAATAATACATGATAGCGAATAAAAACTGTGTTTAGTTGTTTTCATTAAACTAACGGAGACTACTAAAAATATCAAATCATACATATCGTTTGGCCTACTACGGATATTCGTTTAATGTTACAGTCGATTCCTTCGGTGGATCCGCTTAACTGGGCCTAAGCTTCTCTTTGAAAAAAAAACAATTTTTTATGCTTACAGAAGTTAAAAGAACTTTTTTCCTTTCAGTAATAATCTGTCCCCCAATTCCTCCCACCCTTCAGCTTCTTACCCATCAATATTGGCCAAAAAAAAAACAGAATTGAATATGAAAAAACTGCAGGAATTTCAACTAAAAAAAATTCAGAAAATCATTAGTCAAAAATTGTTAGTCAAAAAAAATTAGTCAAAAATCATGAGTCAAAGAATAAAAAATCATGATACAATTTTTATGAGTCAAAAATCATGAGTCAAGTCAAAAAGTATGAGTCAATGAACATTGGCCATTCGAATTGTTGACTTGTGCGGTGAAAATGTGACTGGCAACAGCTGATTCGAAAATAACGAGCACTTTTTGCTTGAACGGTTCGATGTCAGAGTAATTTTCGATATGAGAACTTCGCTTTCCAAATGTTTTTTTAGAGGTGTTTTTTCTACGCCAGATGTGTTCACTTTTGCAATTACATATAAACTATGAAAAAAAATAGGATAACTTTGCTATATTCTTATAATGATTGCAAATGTTCCAACAAGAAATAAACCGAAATACGATTAAAAATCGTTTGTTTAGTTTGTGCTAAGAACGGCGAACGAAAACAAAAAGCAATACGACGGCGAAATTCATCTTCATCGATTCATGCTTTGCAAGTCTAAGCTCTCCTCGGCTCTCGTACTATTTCAAAATGTCATGCTTACTTGAAAATATTGCAAAATTCATTCGATAAAACATAACAAATTTGGGAATATATTAACATTTGAAAATTAATCAAGGAAGTAAAATGTTATTGAAAAAAATGGGGCACTTCAAAAATTGAATTAACGCAAAAAAAAAACTCGTTCTCACATAATTCCTCGTTTGTTGACCACAACCTCGTGTCTGAAAATTTTGAGTGAAAATTTATTACGATTTTTCTTCAAAGAAATAAATCAGACTAGAAACTAGAAATGATTTTCCGCTTCAAATTAACTAAAAACAACCTACCCATCAGGGAATCTCTTCTTTAAGAAACTGAAACCATGCTCATTCTTGGCAAGACAGTAAATGTATTCAGGTCTACATCCTCGTGTCAGACGATTAACTAATCGATCATCGTGTGTAATAATAACCATCGGAAAATTTGAAGATAAAAAAAAGTGGAACTAAATTCTTACCTGCATTTGCCTCCCTCTTATTTGACCGTTTTCATCAACTGCTTGTCGAGCTTCAATCAATTCAACAAGAACATCAGCCATTCCTTCCACTTTTCCATCATCAAGATTTGTCGTTGGTTCATCAAGGGCAATCATAGAGCACAATCCACCAAATACTTCAGCAAGAGCAATTCGGATTATCAAAGAGGCGAGCATCTGTGTGTGGGTAAATCGCGAATGAATTTGTTCCTAATTAAAACAGGTTCAATTACCTTCTGGCCAGCACTGCATCTTCCTCTCATATCGATTTCCTTTCCACCTTCCTGAACCATTAGAACAGTGTAATCGTATGCTCGATTCTTGGCACTGCTTTCATTTGTATTCGATCGAATTCGAATAGTTTCAATATCAGTCGAATTGTATACTCTTCTCCACAATTCATCGATAATCTCATTGATTGCTGTCATTTTCTCCTGGTGAAATTTCAAAAGCGAATCATCGAAACATTTTCGATATTTCTCGAGGTCCTATAATTGAATTAACTTAAAATATCGAACAAATTTCTAACTTTAATCGTTTCTTCAATAATTTTCTGTTCGAGAACGACATTCCGATAATTATTTTCGGCATTAACAATATCAAGCGTCATGAGTTTTTTGCTGGACTCGGTGAGCTAAAATAAAGATTATAACTCATATCGATTGACGTTTTATACTTCATACCCTCAAATCATTTTCACCAAGAACAGCACTGATTCTTGTAAATTCTTTTCCAATCAAATCCAAATCCTGATTTATTTTTCTTAAAGAATGAGTCGCTTCTTTAAGTGTTTGCCTATTCGCCCCAAGTCGACGCAAAGTATCCAATTCATCTTCTAATTCTGTCATCTTCTTCTCAATCAGCAATCGGGTTAACTGATCTTGAAGCGTTCGAAGTTTTGATTGCTGAAATAAATGTATTTAAAATTTATATCCAATGGTTTTCTTCGGATAACCGATCCGTCGATATTCGAAACTTTCAATTCCAACTGAATTTTACGATTATTAAAATCTTCAATCTGCTGATTGATATTTCGAAGATAGTCTCTCTTCAATGTCAGTTCGTTTGCCGTTGTTGTCAGCATTTCAAGACGTTCATTTAATTGCATCATTGTTTGGTGTTTCCGTTTGAGTTCTTAAATTTCAGACCTATTTTCATACGAACCAATCTAAGTACCATTCATCTCAGTCATCATTTTGGTTTCCTCCTGCCTCAATTCATCATTTATTTGAGTTCTCTCCATAGTAACTGCTTCAAGCTTTGATTTCGCTATGGGATATTCCCTTCGATATCGAGATATATCTTCTTCGCATTCAGATAGCTCGATGTTTTTTTGTTTGATCTCCAATTTGTATTATATACACAAATATTTGCAATTATATAATCATGAGCTACCGTATCTGATATATGAGCTGCTTGAGCTGAAGATTCACCCAAAGATACGCGTTGTTCTCGAATTTTATTTAGCTGAATATTATTAAAAACAAATAAAAACGCATAAGATTATAAATTACCTCAGCTCTTAAGCTATTCTTATGGTTTGCCGCTTTCTGAATTTCATCGACTTGTCGAGCAAAATCACGAACCACTGTCTCCTGTTGCACACACTTCTTCTTCAATTCTGCGTAACTTTCATTATCCGAACGGGATGTGAGGCTTCTCTTAAGCTTGGACAACTCCTTTTCAAGATGTTGAATCGTTTCAAACAACGAATCCATAATTCCGACGTCCTTCTTAAATATTATTTTTTTCAGAGTTAATGCTCAAAAAATTAACCTGAAGAGCAGTAACGTATTCCATATTTTTCGATAGTTCTTTTTGTCCTTCAAGCTTTTCTTTTACTATATCTTCGCTTGCTTCCAATTTGTTTTTAGCAATTTCCAACTTATTTTCCACATCTTTCAAATCAACCCTCATTTTTCTACAAATAATATATGCCATTCGTATAATACATATCGATTATCTTACTTCAACTCACATCCCAAAACGTCAGCTTTTGCGAGTTTAGCTTCCTGTTCCTCACTTTTTAAAACCAATTTTTCGAGATTTTCTTGTTCATTTGGAAAACTTATTGAAACGTCATGAAGTTTCTGTGAGAACGAGCTCGTTTCCGATTTTGAAGGGAATTTTCGCTCGCACAGTGGACAACATGATTTCTCATTCACTTCTTCAATCCAAGAATCGTAAAGAACCTAGAAAGTCAAACAATTTAAGCATAAAAATTGATGTTCAAATAGTACGATTTTTGCGTTGATTGGCTCCAATTTCTTTCTGGCCTTTTTCAGCTGAATTCTCACTTCCTTCAGGCGTTTTGAAATCTCTTCAGGTTCACAAGCAGATTCCTGAACAAAACATATGTTAATTTACATGGTTTGTTTAAAAAAGTAAATACCTCAAAAATCTGTTCTTCCAACACAAGAATCTTAGCATTAAGCTTCTGCTCTTCATCCATGAGATGTTTCACATTTGTCTTACTCTCTTGAGCAGAAAGTTGAGCATTTTTCAATTGGTTTTCAACAAAATTGAGACGAGATCGGATTTCTTCACTGATTTGTGATACACAATTTCTGAATACAAAATTCCCTATAAACTGGTAACATTTGAAGAACCAACGTCCACGGCGGTAGCGGTTTTTCTGCGTCACCATAAAGCGCATCCCAATTCGATTCATGTCTTTTCGAGAGTTGTTCAAATCTGGATTTAAAATTGGCTTTTTTTGTAGATTAAACAATTATTTCTACTTTTCTTTATTAATTTTCAATTCGCTGAGCTTCTTCTCAAAATCTTTTTCGATTTCTGCAAACTCTTCCGCTTTTCCGCATTTCTCAACGAGTTCGTCCAAAATATTTTGCTCATTATCTCGTTTTTTGATCAATTCATTGTCATCCACTTCTGGCAATTTCGCTATTTCTTTCTCGATCTGCGCCATTTTTGCCGAGTACATTTCCATTCTAAAAATTACCGAACAGAATTTTGTAACAATAGCGCGTTGGTATACTTTGAAGACGCCCCTTCACAGCTTTTTAGTTTGTTCTTCATATTTTCAATCAAGTTTTCCAATTTTTCCATCTCCTTTTCACCATTCTTTATCGCAAATTCAATTTCTGTGACTTGTCTTTGAGCTTTATCAACTTTCTCTTGAATAGAATCAGCATATTCGGTTCCAGACTTCTGAAAAAATTCTCTTTGACCATTGAATGGTAATTTTAACTTTCCAGAATCTCAGCCAACTGCAATTGTTTCTCATCAATTGCTAATTGAAGAGCCTCAATGAATAATGTATCTGAATTGATGTTGAGCTCAGAACGAAGTTGCTCCTCCATTTTATTGATTTCCTCGACAATTGAATCACGGTGCTTAAAATTAAGTTTTTTTTTGGTTAAAACATTCACAATACTTTTGCGTCAGCCATCATTTGTGAAATTAGATCCTCTAGTTTCCGTTTCTCATTGGTGATCCTGTGCAGATTTTGAACAATTCTATCGATTTCAACTTTACAATTCTGCCGCTCAGCTTCAATACTGCGAACTTGTCCATCATTCTCAATCTTAATTACACATCCGTTTCAAATAGCTAATTAAAGAATAACGAAAAGAACCTCTTGAATCTCATTTCTCAGTTGTTCTTCTGCTCCATGATATGACGGAACACGCAAAACTTGAAGGTTTGAAGCTGCAGTTTTCAGTTCAAACTCCTTTTGTTCTATGATATCAGCAATGTAAAAAATAATATCTAATCGTCTTACCATACTGTTTTAGTGTTTTCTCAATATGACTTATTTGCTTCTCCAACTGAGCTTTTTCATTAATCAGCTGAGTCTGCATTTGTGTCATTTCATCCAACTTCGCGCGCATTTCGTTTTTCTTTTCCGTACATTCATCAAAAACCTTTTTCGCTTCATATTTTATTTTTATCATATCTTCACATCGACGACGACGTTCCAGAATCACCAACTTGTCTTTTTTCTAAAATAAGTAGACTACAACAATATCAAAAATGTATGGCACGTACATATCCAGTAACCATTTTTCTCATATGATCTTGAGCAGTTACAAATTTTGTTAACTCAAAAATTTCATCAAATTTCTTTTTGAGTTCCTTTGGTTCACTTAAAGGCCATGTCGATTCCTCTTGATGACAGAAAATGACATAATTCAAAATTGCTTTTGGAACACCAAGATGATTAAGCATCTAAAATTATTAAGAATAAATAAATGTTTTTTTAATACCAGTAATATCCAACCACTCTGTCAAAATCGACGGCTTTACTCGAAATTGATCGTTCAGTGCCATCTGGGTGCTTAATACTGAGAGTGAACTCATCTTTTCCATAAGTAGATTTACTATTCTGAACAAATTAATGTTATATTATTTTTCTAAAAAGCAAAGCGGTTGTACTACTAAAATTTTACTTTTAATGACGCGGTCATCCTCCGAACAGCAGTACATTTTCTTCTTTTCACATCTAGAAATTCCAGAGTGATGCTTGCATCGACACGCGTTTTTTGAGCCATCTAAAATACATATAATTTTCAAACATTACGGTTACAGTACTATGCAAGATTTTGGAAAAAATTGGCTTTTCGCCCAATCTTCAGAAAATCATAACAGATACAATTATACCTCAATACTCTGCACAAATGTCGAATAATTTCCAAGCGGTAATACACCAGTCGTTATATAATTCATAGCCTCAATAATTGTCTGTAATCGTGCAATAGATCATAAAAACGTAATGTTGAAGGTTGTAGTACAGTTTTTCCAGTCCCATTCGGTCCCGCAATTAATGTGCAAGGCTTTAAGAATTCAATATAATGTGCATTGCTCTCGTCATCGCCAACACTGCGAATTCCGCGAATTTTTAGCTGAAATATTTTTCTTTTGATATAAAATTAATAATTACTTACGCGTAAAAACTCAGCCATTTCTCATATTAGGTTTACTTTCTGCTAAAAAAATTTCATCTTGTTCAGATTGAAACGAACAATATATAATGGCATTCAAGCATATACCAGGTTAAAATGGGTGCTTAGTTTTTAATAAGAACTTTATTGATGTAGTAAATACTGTATTTAATAAAATATTTAATTAAATTGAAATTTGGTTTATATATTATTATAAAAGTTGTTTAACACCATCCAATGGCAAATAATGAATTCCTTTGTATCCATTTTTCTCGTTTTCCAAATTGTTGATGATAAATTCGTATATCTTCAGAAACTCCGTTGCAGTTCGGTTACGAATGGCTTCTCTGAAATTCAACACAAAGTTATAATATTGCATTTAAATAAAACCTTTCATTTTCAGCCAAAATCTTTTCGCATAAGTCGAAATCATGGGCACTGGCATCAGAATTGAGAAAATGGGTGAATTCCACGATTGCGGCCGAAACTGTGAATGGTTGCAATCCAGAAAACTCTGGCATTTTTCCCGAATTGTCAAAATCCTGCATTTTCTTGTAAATTTCAAAAAGTCCGGAAGAAGAAAGAATTTGAGATGCTTTCATAGATACAAGAACATCGGAGTTACTCTCAATCTGAAAAAAAAACAAAATTAATAAAAAGGGGTGGGCAACTTTAGAAAGTATAAAAACATCATAGAATTAATAAGAAATGGAAGAAATCAAGAATCAGAAAATTTATACGCTATTTGTTTGCGAAGAAAAACGAGTGCTTTAAAATTAAAACTCGAAAATCACCATTGCGTCAATCATTTCCAGTCTGTCAGCAATTTCAGGATGCTCGCGAATCGAATTTCGAATTGTCGTCAAACAATTTATAGTGAATATTGCAGCATCTAAAACGAATAAATGTTTTAATATCGTAATAAAAAATCAGAGCCCTCGTTTATGTCATTTTCTAAATAATCACGGATTTTGGTATTCAGGTTATCCCTAATACAGTACTACGAAAAACATGTGAGTCATACACAAATTCCTATTATATTAAAAGCGAAATTTGAACTACCGCTCGAAATCATTAAATTATCCGTAGACAACCAGAAGCTCACTTTTTTGTGAAGTTAATAAACATAAACTTATACCTAAATTTTCTTTGATCATTGAAGAATTCACTTGAACTTCGCGTAATAACGGATCGAGAACGAGAGCAAAGATGTTTTTGACATCGAATAATCCTGAATTATTTGCATTCAAGTCAAAAAGACAAGAAATCAATTGTTTTAGGAATCCGAGACATTGGTTGATTTCACGTGATGGAATTAAATCAGGACTTGGAGGATGACACATCTAAAGTATTCAGAAGCTATTTAATGTAAACTTGATAAAATTTACTTTTGCTGTCAACACGTCAATGTAGTAATTGATTCCAGCGATTGAAATTTCTTTACCAGTTTTACTAAGTTCGTCAAGCATTTCCGATATGTGATTCTTTTTTTGTAACAGATTTCTGAAATTCTATTAAAGTTAGGAAAATACAACAAATAATACTCACTCAAATATTGATTTGTAAAAATAAAGCATGTTCGCGACACTACAAATCACTATTGGATCTGTCTCGGAGCCTAATGCTGATTCGACACGAACCTAAACACAAATCTTTTTTTTAATACTACGAATTTCGATAATGTCGAATATTACTTTGAAAGGTGTCGCCAATACTTTGGTTGCCTCGTTTATAGCAGATTGTCCATATTTTTCGAATAGTTCAGGATCACACGAAGAAAGAAGAGATTTGAGTAATTCATTTTCATTTGCACAGATATTGTGAATTGAAGTTATCAAATCACCGACATACCTGAAACAAATTCTTGCAACTTTGAAATACATTCTAATCGCTTACCCAATAGTTGTTGTCCCGGAATCAAGAGATTTCCGATGTGAATTAACGAACTGCCCCAATAAATCATGAGCACGGCAATCGGCATATTGCTCTAAAAATAACACACATAAATAGACTTATTTCAAAAACAGAAAATACTAACCTAATGAGACTTTTACCATTATCGGATTGGATTGAAGTTCTTGAAATGCTTTAATAATCAGTGACTTCTTTTGAATAGAGTCAGCCGATATTTGACGGAAAACTCTTTTCAGATTCTCACAAATCGTCAAATAGGCATTTTCTATTAATAATTGCATATTTTCCATAATTTCGAATGCTGCGACATGTCCTTCTTCCTGTACCAATGTTCGACATTCTCCGTGAATTCTTTTTGCCTTTTCGAGGGCTGTGAAAAACGCATCATTTAGAAATCCATTCTGTTCGCAATTTTCCAATTCTTTCAAATCTTGGGTATCCATCGAAAAATTTTCAAGGAAATCGTTAATTGCCAGATATTTTGACTCGATTCTTTGATGTTTTTGGTAAAGATCGACCGATTTCTGAACAAGATCCCAGTTTTTCATCTTCGTTTTTTCGATATTTTCGTAAAGTCGAAGACAAATCTTGTTCATTCCATGAGCAATATCGTCAAATCGTTGAACTAATTGGTTTATCTTAAATTAAAGTTAGAAATTTTTTTACACTAAAACTATTTACTTTTTCGAAAGCAACCAGATATTCATTATTTAGATCAATGTCCCGTTTTTCCAACTTTCGACATATCTTCTGTTCAGTTCTATTGTTAAGCTCTAAGTTTTTCGCAAACGGTGCAACATAGTTCGCAATTTCCAATGTCTCCTAAATCATCTACTTAATAATGAATTATAATTTGGAACTTACATTTGACACATCTTTAGAAACCGCAATGACAATCTTTTTTTGCAAAATATTCGCTTTAGTGTTCGTTTCCATCATTTAAAAAAATGAAATCAAATCGTGAAAATATTGAATTGCGTAGTATAGACTGCCCAAAACTTGACGTGGAAATCATTTCTTTGACAAACTATTTTTAAAAATTTCGAAAATTTGGATATTTCCCTGCTTTCGTATAATTTTAAGTTTATCAAGTTTTATTTGAAAGTTCGTATTTCAGAAAAACTGGGATTTCGTCGGGAAATTCGAAAATTTGAATCAATCGTTGTACGACATTCCGCGTTTACACGCAACACCCGCGAACGATTCGAATTTGAATTTGCGCTCTCGCAACTCTGCAAATACATTTCTTGTTTCCAATTTTTCTGTTTTCTTAATTCTTTGGTTGCTATTTTTTCAGTATTATTAGAAAAATAGTGATTATTAGAAATTGAGTGGAGTCTGTGATTTAATTATAAAGAAAACATTTTTTTTTTCAGAATGTCCGGAAAAGAGAATGAAGGATCTGTTGCCACACAGAATATGGGAAGCCATGAAGTCTCCACTTAGTTAATTTTTCTTGATAAAATCTCTTTTTTAGCACCACAAGAATGAAGGAAAGCGTAGGGATGAATCCCAAGGCTGGGCTCTCGACGATTTTGACATTGGACGCCCACTTGGAAAAGGAAAATTCGGAAACGTTTTTATTTCAAGAGAAAAGAAAACGAAGCGAATTATTGCATTAAAAGTATATATTTTTTTTAATGCTAATCTTATATGATCAAGTTAGGTTCTTTTCAAAAATCAGCTTGTACAACTTGGAGTAAGTCATCAGTTAAAGAGGGAAATCGAAATTCAGTACCATCTGCGGTAAGTATTATTCCAAAAAATAATGTTTAATTTATAAATTTAGACATCCAAACATCCTTACTCTTTTTGGATATTTCCACGATGATAAACGGGTCTTCGTGATGCTTGATTATGCTAGTCGCGGCGAGCTTTTCAATTTGCTTCAAGGACAACCAGGACATAAAATATCCGAACCTCTGGCTGCTAGGTATAGGAAAAAAATACGGCTAAAACTCACTTTCGACATAGATTTGTTCGCCAACTTTCGAAGGCGCTCATGTATTGCCACGCAAAAGGAGTAATTCATAGAGATATTAAACCGGAAAATCTATTGCTTGATGGAAAACTCAATTTGAAGGTAATTTTTATTTCAAATTTCTGAAAGCCTTAACTTCGATGTATGCAACAAAAAGATTCTCCAAAACTGTCTGATTACAAATGATGAGGGGTAGCGTGTAAGCCGTTGAATAGCTGACATATATTCAAAATTTAAGTACAAATTAGGTTTTCATTTCATTTATCGAGAAATTGGTTATCTGAACGCGTCCAAAAATTTAAAAAGATAGGAAGAAGTCACAGGGTGAAGAGATTTATTCCTTTTGTTCCTAGGTCATTACTATTCCCCGAAAAACACAACGAAGTTTAACTACGTTGTCATTCACCCAAAAATTTAGCACATCGTTGCGAGAAAATAATGCGTGATACGTATGTCTCCCCTCAAACAGAAGTTGTGACTAGCGCAGTGGTATAGCACTCGTTCTCTGCTGCAGGCCGTCGCGGGTTCACTCGCGCTTCGTGGTTCTGCACATTTAAGGACCACGATACTGATTGGCTTGCTATAAAATGTTCGCTCGAGATGCGTGTACCGAATTGTTTCTCAATGCGATTTGGTTCCTTATCCCCTCGGGACATTTCAGGATTGATTTTTTCTAAATGTTGAAGCCGTTTACTAGTGCTTATTTTTTTTTCAGCTTGCTGATTTCGGATGGAGCGTTGTCGCCGATCATTCAAAGCGACACACATTGTGTGGCACCATGGATTACTTGGCTCCTGAAATGGTGTCGAACATGCCGCATGATTTTGCCGTTGATATTTGGGCGGTCGGTATTCTATTGTTCGAAATGTTGGTTGGACATGCTCCTTTTGCAAATCAATCTGGTGAAAACTTAGTGGCACGCATAAAGGAATGTAAAATCTATGTAAGATCATAACCACTTTAAAATGCAACTTTATTTATTTCTAAGATTCCATCGTCGGTTAGTGAAGACGCTTCAAAATTGATTAAAGCGATTATTAAAAAGGTTCCACAAGAAAGGTCTGTTTATATGTATCGAATTAAAAAAAAAACGCTTTTAATGCAGAATTCCGTTAGCTGATATTGTTGCACATGATTGGATAAAAAATATGGAACAACTCGAAGAAGCTGAAGTGAATGCGTTCCTCTCGTCGACAAAATCGAAGACTTCAAAGCCATCGAATTAACCTTGAACTCTTTTTTCGTTGAATTAAAACTTTTCTGGTTTTCTCTTACAACTAATTTCACTTCACAATTATTTCATGCACTTTCTTTTTTGCTTTGAGCTCTTTCCGATTAATTTATTTTTTCTATTTCTAAAATAGGTAATCTTCAAGCTATGGGTTTAAAAAATTTTTTTGTGCACAGGCGACTAAATTCTACTCCCCTTGTATGCCTATTATTTATCATATCCCATTGCTTCTTCGTGGTTTCTATTCAAACCTAACTCTATAAATGATTTGACTGTAATTCAATCATTTATCCGATTGTGAAATTCAAGTTTAACCCGCAACTATACCTGATTTTGAAATGATTGTAGAATTTTTGTAGAAATAAAGTCCAAAATGTCTTATCAGTTCTCTTTTTTTTAAATAATATTTCAGACAATATTTGCAACTTAAAAAGAAGAATCAAGCAGTTTGATTGCGTGTGTAATCGGAACGCTGTGTCTTTGTTTCCCACAGTCGGCAGTTCTATCGGTCACACAATGCCAATCCGTTTATTAAATAAATGAACGCCGCCAAAAAAGAGTAGCATGTTGAGCAAACAATAAGTGAAGTTAACAAGTTAACCGTTTACGGTCAACGGTGCTAAGCCGGTTGAGTTGTTGGCGGCAGATGGACATCCGGTTTTATTTGTTTCCCAATTATTGTGTCAACTGGTTTTATGTATTCTGAGAAATTCAACGCATTCCTTTTTTTTCTTTTGAAAATACCGGTATTTATAAAATAAAACATTTCAGTGGAAATATATCATTCTAGCTGAACTGTCGGAAATCGACAAAAACATTGAAGGCGCCTGGCCAGAAGCAAACTATTGTGTGAATTGCACACACAACTGAATAATTCTGTATTTCGTGATTTTGAATGAGCAGAATTACATATAAAATAAGAAGGGCAGATTTAACAGTATTTCTAAAACATTTCTTGATTGGTTTTATTTACATTAATTTCTTTCTGATTATTTGTTCCTTTTTGATGCGCATTACAAACAAATTCAAATATTAATCTGACTACTGTCTGACCATTATCGGACCAGTCAACAAATAAGTATTAAATAAATATCTTTTCGTTAATTATTTATTAATAGATCAACGAAATGATCAATTATTGAAATTTGGAACCAAAATTTTGTCGAATGAAACGATATTAATTAGTTATTTATGGATCAATTCCGTTATAAAACCAATAAAAAAATAAGAAAAGAAAGAAAACCACTTCTGGGTGTGAGTTTTGATATGGTATAAAAAATGTGCATAAAACTTTTAAATTTTTAGCAAAAACAATTGATAAAACTTAAAATTGGATTTCGCTCATTTATGCGGTTTTCGGTTATAATAGATTTGTGGATTTCTTTTAAATAATCAGCTTTTATCATTTTCATTGAAAACCATTTGGTGATTAAAAAAAGTTGGTGAAAATGGTGATTTAAAAAATTTGGTGATTAAAACTGATTAAAAATGGTTCGGTCGAATCAATTTTTCGAAGGATCTTTCCCGTACTAATTGACATTTCATTTTACGACGAAGTGGTCGCCGCACATATATTTAGATGAAGGGCGCTAGCATCCTAGCGATTCTAAAAGAAAAGTTAACAGTGTTTCAAAAAACGGTCATCATGTAGATACTCGTTTTCGCGCAGCATTCTTCGGCGACCGCAAATCCCAATCCAAATATGCTCATCGGAATACGGTATGCGTATTTGGCTAGTGGGCGGTGCTCTGCAACGGACCAGCTAGTTTTTCGTGCCTCATTTGTTCCCAACAACCATGAATTGCTCTCAACCGTGGAGCTCCGAACAAGTTGCACCATGGACGAATTCACAGTATTCTGATGGCTTCAATGGTATTAATATGTATATTGTTTTCAAAAAATCACAAATGTCTATATTTCAGATTCTTCTCCTCAAAAATCATATGGCAGCGCGGAAGTGAACCAATTGGGAGGAGTTTTTGTGAACGGTAGACCGCTTCCGATCGGAATGCGATACAAAATAGTCGAATTGGCTCATCGAGGTGTTCGACCGTGCGATATTTCGAGACAACTAAAAATTAGTCATGGATGTGTTTCGAAGATTCTAACGAGGTATTCAGAAAACGGGACTATCATGCCTGGAACTATTGGGGGTAGCCGGCCAAGAGTCACGACTCCAAAGGTAATTTGTTCATTTCGAATTGGTCGAATTCTTCCTTTCAGGTTGTTGAATATATAAAATCACTGAAGCGCCTTGATCCGGGAATTTTTGCCTGGGAAATACGCGATCGATTGGTACGAAAATTTCTCAACAGACTGAGCTATTAAGTTGAATTTCAGATAAGCGACCGTATTTGTGACAGGGGCAATTTGCCATCGGTTAGCAGTATTAGTAGAATTCTTCGAAAAAAAGAGACAACGAAATCGATGGAAAACTCAACAATGGAACATCAACAACAAATTCAGCTGGATGAGCAGTGTCGAATTGAATGGAATAATCGAACACAAATACCAAATTCTTGTGTTCCGTATAATTCTTTTCTCAATCAATACCCAATCGATCAACATTCTCCAGAAACGTATCCTTCTCATTTTCAATGCTGATACCGGATGTAATCCGGTCTATCAAAATATTTTCTCATGAGGCTGAATTCGGGTGCCTCATCGAAAATTTTTTATGGTATTCTGTTTTTTTCAAAATAAAAATCAATATATTCATTTTCATATCGAAAATCGTGTTTTTATCAATCATCTGCTGTCCACACATCTGCCTCCTTCTTATCATTTGCAGTTTCTTGACGAGATTCCGGATGCTGTGCTTCTTGGTTGTCCTGGTCTTCTCCAACTCGTTCTGCTTCCTAAATATTATCATTTGATTCAATTTTTGAACCCTCAGTACCTCTTTTTCTTGTCTTTCGGGAAATTGCAATTTTTCCATCATCTCCCTTTGCATTTGCTCGAGTTTCTGCATTGTTATCGTCTTCAGCGGAATCAGTTTCGGCTTGCAGAAAATTGGAGTTAAAGTGTCTTCCTATACAAAATCATTTTAAATTGCCGACAGAACTAACAAACCTGAAAAAGGAAAGTCTCATCAACTGACAACTTCTCGTCGAGACCAATTCCGCGTTTTCCCATTTTCCTAAAATGGTCAATTGATATAATTGCGAAAAAAAATCGAATCATGCAACAGTTTTTTTCTTACAAAATTAATTGGTGATTTTATTGTGATTAATTGGAAGAATTGACAAAACGAGGCAGAAATAGAAGCAAATGAGAGTCGGAAGTGAGCATTGCCTAGCAACAACCAACCTCGTCGGCGTGTCTGTCGTCTCTTGCATTGCTGCTATGACAACACCACAAAATCCAATAATTTATACAATAAGAACAAATAAAATAACAATTAATAATACTGTGTAGATCACACTTGCGAAACTCGATTTCGTCGAGATTGGTCATAGGATGGCGTCGCACTTGGTGCCCGGTTTCGTGAATTCGACGATCGGGGTGCCTGCTCACCAGAAAGGGCCGTCCAGCTACGGCTTAACGCTGCTGACGAGTCTTCAATAGGATACGCATCAGTCAACAATTATATTCTCTCACTCACTACTACTTTCGTATCCATCGTTGATGACACCAAGAGCTGGAGCGGCACTCAGACGACTTTTGGGAACATCGAACGGAGGCTGAAGATATTGGCCGATGTTCGATGGCATTCCAAGAGGATTTTGTCGAGTTGATGACAATCCTGGAGAATGCATGCTTGAAGGTGCTGAAAATGTGGAGTGAAGAATATACAGTGCTGGCCATAAAGAAATCAAAAAATGGTTTTTTGAGCATAACTTTTCTGAAAGTAGTCCAATCACTCTGAAATTTTTAGACAACAACTAAAACAATAAAAGTGATAAATTCGACACATAAGTTATTAATTTTTTCGAAAAATTAAAACGAAAAGATCAATTTATTAAAAATCAACAGAAACCGGTAAATAGTGACCCGTTTTAAACACGATCTAAAGTGGTCTTAAAGTTGCAAGCAGGTAATAAATGATGTACGCAGGCTTAATACTTCGTGGCAAAGCCTTTAGCATTGATGACAGCCTGACATCTTCTCGGCATTGACTCCAGAAGTGCGGTAATGACGGACTGTGGGATGGCTTTCCACGCAGCTTCGAGTTGAGCGAATTTTTGATCCGCATTGTGGGCTCTGACCCCATTAAGACGTCTCTGGAGCTCCTCCCACATGTGTTCAGTCGGATTTAGGTCCGGGGATTGGTTTGGCCACTCAAGAACATCCACACGGCGCCGTTGAAACCAATTGCGCACATGAAGTGAAGTATGTTTTGGATCGTTATCCTGCTGGAAAACATATGCACGACCCACGAACCGAAGCGTCCATGGTCGCATTGTATTTTCCAGCACGTCCTCATATTGGAAACGATCCATCGTTCCATTGATTCGTCTCAATGGCCCCATACCACTCGCGGAGAAACATCCCCATACCATTACTGAACCACCCCCATGTTTGACCGTTGGAAGTTGGTACTTCGGCTGATACCTGGTGCCAATAGGGCTGCGAATCCATGTAAGACCATCACTCCCAAACAAATTAAGTTTAGATTCGTCGCTCCAAATGTGCTTTGCCCATTCTTGTGGTCCCAAGTGAAGATGAGCCTTACGCCACTCAACTCGATATTTTCGATTTTTAAGACTAATGAATGGTTTTTTCACTGGCCTTCGCCCATGGAGCCCCATCTCTTGCAAACGTCCACGAATGGTTATCTAGATGGTGCTGGATCGTTTGGAGAGTTCACAATCATCTGGATCATCGTTGCGTTTCTCTTAGGATCTTCTACAGCGGCCCGACCAATGTTGCGATCCATGGTTCGAGTTGTTTCACGCGGTCCTCCAGGAGACTTTCGAACAATACATTTGTTCTAGACATTTAAAATTGTTCAAATATGTTTTAAAAATGTTTCCTGTTCATCAAATTGTTTTAGGATTCGCGAAATAGTTGAAATGGATAGGGTGAATTGCTGAGCAAGCATTTTCGCGAATGTCCCTTGTTTAAAGCCGTTGACGATGGCTTTCTGAATCTCTACAGATGTTGTTTTTGCTTCTTGACGTCTACCCATATCTGGAAACATATTCTCAACTTGATTTATTAAATATACAGCACAATAAAAAAACTATGGCTGGTGATTTGAAAAGTGTGAAAAAAATCAAAAAATCAAAAAATTAAAAAAAATCCCAAAAAAAATTTTTTTTTCAAGCATGATGCAATTTGTTGTCTGGATTTGTGCGTAATGATGCTGCGTACACACTCCAAAAATTTCAGAGTGATTGGACTACTTTTAGAAAAGTCATGCTCAAAAAACCACTTTTTGATTTCTTTATGGCCAGCACTGTATTTTTAAAATTTAGTTGAGGGAAAGGGTTTTTAACTAAGCGAATTTTGTGGCAGTTCGTCCGGTGGAAATCGGGCAACCTAGGGGTTACAAAGGGTAGACACTGGGGCAACGTTCGCCCGGGGGCGACAACCCGCAGATCAAAATATGATAAATCATTGCAACCCCCAAAACCCAAAAAAACGTGCCCCCTCGTCAGTTTAAGAAAGCCTCTGGTTTACAGCCATAGTTAGCGTCACGATAGATCAGACGGTAATTCGTTTCTTCACGGGCTTGGCCGCCGTCTGCCGCTCGCAAACTGATGGGCAAACAACGCCCGACATATTACGGGTTTCGCCGCACACCATCTTTCACGCGCTATGTGGGCGGAGCCTACCTCGTTCGCCGCCGCCGTATTCTGTCGAAATTGTGTCAGTTGAGTGTACACTAAGCGGACGAACATTTCGATTATCTGAATCATCAGATGAACACTAAAATTATGAAAATTAAATGAATTTCCGCTCATTCTACCTGTGCTGTTCTCATTTTTGCTTTTTCTTTTCTCAATGAGCGAACTGCATTTGATTTGGCCGAACGTTTGGCGTTTGCCATTACAATTCTTTCCATACTTCCTGCCAATATTTGCTTTGAGATCATTGCTTTTATACATTTTGCTTCTACCATACGCATGATTGTCAAACCCTCCGAAACTTTTGTTTAAATGGGAAGGAGATGGAGGTTCGCGCGAAAAATCGCCACGTTCACTTGAAGTCGAATCATGAGAAACATCAAAATTCACATTATAATGGCAATCTTGATATTGCAATGGTTTATCGTCTTGGAATTCGACCCTTTCGCGGAATGACTCGAAGATTTTGAGGATTGTGGCGAAATTAGGCCGCTTGAGTGGATCAAATGCCCAACATTGTTGCATTAATTTGTATCTGCAATATTGAATTGGAATATCAATTAATACTACGATCAATTTGGCACAATCTATCCGGACAGTAAATCGGCTTCTGAGGGACTTCTCCAGCTCGAACATCGGTCACAACCTGAATCCTCCAAAATTTGACATTTTCTTTTTGCGTCAAACCTTTCTGATCTCTTTATCCGCATATGGGGTCTCGCCGAGGCTGAAAATCTCAAACAGAAGGACTCCAAACGACCATACATCACTTTTTGAAGTGAAATTGTAATCTTTCATAACTTCTGGCGCCAACCATCTGATTTTGTCGCTATTTTCGACATCGACTTGTTCTTGAAGCGGATTAACCAGTCCGCTGGAAATTGATAATTCTAATTTCACGACACGTTGTTGTCCAGAGGCAGATCGATTTGACAATAGGCAGTTTTTCGCGCACAAATTTCGATGAACATGAGGTAATCTGAATTGAAACACGTTTCTTGATAATTAATGGTTCTCTGCTCGGCGAGAGATGGGTTTCGACAGGATTTGTCCCCGTTCGCTCGTGAAACTCTTGAATTCTGACACCATCCGAACTGGAGTAGTCCGAACGGGGCAAATTGTATTCACCGAGGACCCTGTCGACTAGGCTACGGAAGCACACGATACCGAGGAACAGATTGCATATTTGTAAGGGCCATTTTACCTCTCCAAGTAGTTCATTCCTCGTGCAATGTCGACAGAGAACGCCAACAAATCGCGAAGACATAATTCTGATACTTGATTTTCAGAAGGAATGCTGCAAATGTCGAAAAACAAAAGTTAGACAATCAAAAAGAAGAAATTTTACGAATCACGCAAAAAGTTGAGAAGTGTGCCTCCTTCCATTAATTCCAGCAAAAGAAATTCGGATCCCTGAGAAAGACAAACGCCGAGTTCTTTAATTATATTGGGATGATCGACGTTACTGAAAAACGAACAAAAATTGGATCGGCAATTAAGGAATATTATTACTTTAAAAGAATAGCTTCTTTCATAAATATGACTTTATCTCGGTAAGAATAATCGGGTTTCAATGTCTAAAAAAAGAAAAATTTCCACAAAAAGGAGGTCATCTCACTTTGATTGCCACTTTGATATTTTTCTCCCAACTCAGCGGAACTTCTGTTGCAATTCCTTCATGCACGTTTCCATACGATCCCATGGCTAACATGGTCCCTATTATCACATCTTCTTGGTTGACAAGTGGCAAATCTGAAAATATTCTCTATTGAATTTTGTTCAAAACGATCTGCATACTTTTGAGTTCATGGTTTATTTCTGGTGGCAGGGGTTGCATTGGTGAAAGCGCCAAATTGGTGACAACGTCTAATCGAATACAGTTTCTCTCATCTTGCGCTTGCCGTTTTTTAATTTTCTGTGCTCGCCGAGCTTTTACTATAAAATAATTTACTATAATAACAAATAGATATTACTATAGTGAAAACGAGCACCCCCGTGTAGATTACAGCAAATTTGAAGAGCAGGTTATTCATACTACGGTAGATAATATTAACTGTTTAAATTCAAATTTGAATAAAAATACTCTGGTGCGAAAACACCACAAGGGTCTCGTTTTTTTTTCGATTTTAATAAAATTAAATTCCAAAGAACTTACGCCAAAAACATAATACAAATACAAGAGCTGCTAGTAGAACAATTATGAAAATCGTAAGAAGAATGTATGTCAAATATCCGGGCTCATTTTTCTCTTCAACTTCCCGTTCCTCAGTGTACGCGTACGGTCCAAATCCTTCGACATTTGCTGCTCGAATTCGGAACTCCAACGTCTGATGTTGCTGATTATCAGTGCTGATCGGTCTCCAATATGTCTTCCATCCATCCAATCCCCGTTCAGCAATTTCCCATTCAGCCGTTTTATTCGTTCTTGTCTGAAGTCAATTCCAAACATATGAATTTTACTCAAATTTGCACACCTCGACAGCATAACTTGTAATTGGCGAACCGCCATCGCTGATCGGCTCCTTCCATGTCAGAATCCATCCTTCCGTATCCATTCTCGATTCAACATTCTGTGGCTGGGTAGGTACTCCAGCTTTTGTCCTTGCTTGCTGCGATATCTGATAATATTCCTCTTTGTACGCCAAAACCTTTCCATCGATCGTATACGTTCCCGTATAAGTGGCAGCATATCGATAATCATAAGAAGTTGCCGATAACAGATTGGAAATGAGAACAAGTTCAGTCGGCACATCAGCTTCAAATGTTGCATTTTCGGGTATAATCCATTCGTGATTCTCGCCAGATTCCTTATATTGCACAGAAATACTGCTCGGCAGCTTCTCGGGTTGAAGTCCATTCCATCGTAGAAGGAGTGTTGAACCAGTGACATTATCTGGACGAAGAGTTCCAGGGACATCCAGAGTCTTGGCTGATGCTTCCATGGAAACTGCATCGTCATCTTTCAGAAATGTTGAATCAAGATGACTGTTATGAATTGCTGTGATCCAAAATTTGTAATCATTCGAAGGTCGCAGGTTGGCGATTTTCACTCGACATGGATTAATGAGACAAGCAGCCGAATCGGACGATACATTCGATGAGACCACTTCCGACAGTGGAATGACAGCAATCGAAGTCGGCGAAGTTAAGCCGGCTGCTTGTTGACTCACGCGATATTTGATTTCCGAAATTGGCGCATTCAGAGTTTCCGGTAGATTCCAATAAAGATACACTGTATCAGGTGTTACAGGAATCGCGTGAGGATCTCTCGGTGCCGACGGATACCCAAAACCAGTGCGGAAACTCTTTGTCGCAGAAATTCCACTAGCTGGAGAATAACGATTAAGCCAAGTAACCGTTACGTCATAATCCGTTTCTTTGTCGAGAATCCCATTTTCGACGTGGATTTTATCCGAATAACTTCGAACATGCTTGACTTTGTCAG
The DNA here is from genome assembly GCA_902829315.1 of Caenorhabditis bovis. Lineage (NCBI taxonomy): Eukaryota > Metazoa > Nematoda > Chromadorea > Rhabditida > Rhabditidae > Caenorhabditis > Caenorhabditis bovis. The sequence goes on along the minus strand of CADEPM010000001.1, from coordinate 4,839,743 downwards.
TGTTCTTCCGAGTAAAATAGATCTAAAATGGAAACCATTGTTTGAGTTGATGATTCTTCGAAGAACATTATTAGCATACCTCGTACTGAGTCTGCGGCATGCTCACCATCTCACATGCTGACGGCAGCATCGATTTAGTCACATCAAGGTATGCGCCGGTTTTGCCTTCATTCACAATAGTGAACGCGATTCCTTTAGATGACGGAAGTTCGAAACAACTCCGATCGGGATAAGGTTGGCTGCTTTGACTGACAGCTAGAATCTGTTTCAACGGAGGATTTGCAATTGGAATTGGAGTGATCGACTCTTTTCCATATATAAGCATTTCGGACGATGTGACAAATGCGAATAGAGTGTCTGCAATCGCAAACGAAGAGATCGCGCGAAGCCCTTTTTCGCCGAATTTTGACCAATCAATTCGAACTTCATTGCACTGATAATCTTCTGCAAGATCCACGTAGATCAATCCATTCCACGTGAGTGCGTAGATTTTCGGTGATGACGCGCGGTTCCAAGCAAACTCGGTCATCATCCACGTGACTGTTTGGCTAGTCAGGCATGATATTGTCAATGCGAGATTTGCTTCTGTGTTTTGGTTGAGGTCTAAAGCGAACAGTGATCCATTTTTCGTTAGGAGATAGGCGGTGCTATAATATTTGGATTTAATGTACTAATGAAGTGAAATAAACGAACTTTTTGAAAGGATCGTATGTGAGCTGTTTCGCATCAGTCGCTGAAGATAATTGTATCAATTTGTGAGGATTCAGAAGAGATGTTGACAAGAATGGCTCAAGCGGAAGTTGGTATAAGGCGGTTCCCGCAACAAACAGAAGACGATGTCCAACCCAATCGGATGTCATTGCGTCGATTCTCGTCACATCCCCTCCGATCGACACTTTGTGCACCGTATTATCAATATGGTTAGTATCGATTTGAACAAGAAGAAGCTGCGCAGAATCGCCTTCGTTTCGGACTGCATACAAATCTTCACCGATGAAAGCCAATGCTTGATATTCGAGCTGTAACAATGAATACGGATAATCGAGTGATGAAACAAGAATCTGACTCTAGTTGGGAGTGTAACTTGACGAATTTCTCTTCGAGGTTCCGCATTATTAAGATCATTCAGTGCAATCAGTGAATTCGTTGAATCAATGGCGAACAGACGAACCAATGGTTTCAACTCTGCAATTTTGATTTTCAACGTGCATTGACACGATTTCTTACCGGAACTATCAATAGTGATGACTTCCGAAAAACTGCCCTGATTCGTCGGCTCGTTCGCCGCCGCAGCTTGACAAGAAACTTTTCCGGACTTGACCGCGAATGAATAATGAGATTGTGATGTCGTAACAGGCCCGCCGATCCATGTTCCGTCGTCTTTTGTACAGTTAACAACATACTGATAAGGTGTTCCGTTCCATTCCAAAGGCGGAGACCAAAAGAACGAAATGATTGCTCGCGGACCATCGACAGTTTTCTGTTGGGTCGCATAAATCCGCAAATCTGTCGGCGGAGTAGGTGGCTTGACGGGAGCAAGAAGACCAGTCCGATTCAAAATTGCAGTCGTCCAGGGTGTGATCGCCTGAATTGAGACATCAAATCGTTGGGCACTGCTCCATTGTTCGAGGGTTTCGTCAGGAATCGTATAGTTGGAATCCAGTTGCACGTTGATCAAAGGAGCGTCAAGACCCATCTTTTCCCGAAACAATATCACCTAAACGATCGTTGAATTGTTAAGTCTAATATATTTTTTTTTTGAAATTACTTTATACAAAACGCTTCCTCGGTGAATAACTGGTGACAACGACCATGTCAATTCTGTTTTGCTTCCTTCGATAAATTTAATCTCATCTTAGTCAACATCATTTTTCAATTAATTCGTATTTTTACAAACCAGAAAACTCAATTTTGTGAAGAGAATCAGCATATCGAAGGGACACAATTCTATCAACTCTTGGTAGATTAATCCCGACATTGATCGTCTTCAAACCTTTATCGGTTTGCACAATTTGGCCAGATTTTGTGATCAGAAACATATGATCATTTTCCATATGAAACCGACGAAGTCTACAATTTTTATCTAATTTTTGTCTATTTTCAATACCGATATGATTACGGTGGAAGATCTTCGCATGTTGCAACCAATTGTTTTATTCGATTCTCGTATTTTGTTTTCCATAAAAGTGCAGTTCCATTTCTTGTTTGTGTTAGAAAATAAAGCTGAAATTTCGTATCGTTTTATATATCAAATCCGTTTTCGAGTGAGCTTTTCCGCGGAATTATGAGGTGCCAGATTTTTGCGAGCACTTTTTCTGCCGGTAGTCTTCGAGAGTCCTCGGGAATTTAGTCGAGAATTTCGGGACCACCGGAAAAATTAAAACGAAAACTTTCCAGAAAAACACACTCATCTCGTTGACAATTTTGATGTCATTTCAAAAGAAGAAAAAAACTCACTTCCGACGACTTATCATTGCTTGAAATTCCAATAACTTCGGCACAATCTTCCAATGGCTCTTCACAAGTATAATATCTAAATTTCTATGAAATATTCACATCATTTTCACTTACTCATAATCAAAAGTTGTCGTCAAACGATATGAAACAATTCGATATGATGAAGCGATCACAATTATCGCTTTCGATGGCATTATTGTGATCATGTCAACGAAAAGACCTTAATTTATAAAACAAAATCTAATTCATACAAATTTGCAAACGAAACCATCTTTGAATGGTTTTGGAGGTCCTGCGAGATCATTCAAATCTTTTTTGAAAATTCCCATCTGAAATATTCCAATTTTAAGAATTGTTGGGTCAAATTCTACCGAATGGTCTCCAGCCATATAAACTGTTTTTGTCGTATTATCCAAAACATGCGGATTGGTGAATGTTGCCAATTTGTGAACTGAAATGAAATCAATATTGGTCGAAATACTGATCTTGTACTAATTTATTACAGTACCCTAATTAATGTAGAAATTACATTAAAAAAAAGAATATTAATGGACCTGATTCGTCGATAGAAATTACATCTCCGATAATGTTGATCGCCTCAATGTTGTCTTCTTTCTTCCGTGTGAATACGAATGGAATGACTAAACGAAATCAAATTGATTCGAGAATATAGAATTAGTAAATAATATACGCAAATGAAATATAGAGTTGGAATTTTTTCTGCGATTGATTTTGGCGCGAATTTTAAAACTTTTAAAAATTTGTTTTTCTAATTTTAAATGATGGGAAAATGTCACAATCAGCCAGGAAATTTCAAAGATGTTCGTTTCAAAAGAAAATTAATCGGTGTTTAATGAAATGCACATCCATATGCTTACCATTTCCAAGATCTTCCAATGCCGTGTTTTTAGTTGAAACTGGTGTTGAGCAGAAGTCGTCAGAGCACAATTGAATTTGTACAGAATAGCTCACACCGGGTTTCAAATTAATCTTCTAAAAAATGCCATCAAAAAATGTTATAACTCCAATAAGCTCTCAATTACCATCTCATTGTCGGTTGTGTATATCTCTGTTGCTGTTTTTTCAGCAATCGTCGACTCGTCAGGTGTCGTGATTTTCAGTAGAAACGTTGTATTTCTCCAAAATCGATTCTGTGCTTGAAACGGCGGATTCCGTCCGGCATTCCACGAGATTCGTCCAATCTTGTCGCCAACAATCATCGATATGGTCTTTACCGCAGCAATTCGTGGCTTCAGTAGAACGTCCTCCATAAATGTGAAATCGACGAAACTCGAAGAGTACGCGAATCTGTAAAAAGAAGTTGATGAGAGTGGGATTCGAACCCACGCCCCCGGAGGGACTGGTGCCTAAAACCAGCGCCTTACAAGGGAAGTCATTTTACCTCCCGTCTTAGGATTTTTTGTAATTTTGCACACGTAAACTAGAAGGTCTTTTGAGAGTATTCACAAAATTCCAGCCTGCACTGGGGGGTTACAGGCGAGTTATGGCCGTCTGAAAATTCAAGGTGTTTTTGCATTGTCAGCAACTGTGCTCGTTAGCACTGTTCAGACACGCCCATTGATGCAATATTTGTGATTGTTACAACGATGATCAATCATTATTAACATTGTGGCTCGCTATGAACTATTGCTTTTTCTATTTGTATTTTTGTTGATTTTATAACTTACTTATATTTTATTCTTGCCTCGTTTATTAAATAAAAGGTTTAATTACCCAAGTTTGAGGTGTCAAAACATTGGTGCATCGACAATTCGAACTTGGACGCAAACGTGTGCAGCAGAGAAGCCACTCAGCTGTTAAGTGGAACGTTTGAAGTCGACGACATCGGTGTGAAGTCGAAGACATTGGTGTGACGTCGAAGACATTGGTGTGAAGTCGAAGACATTGGTGTGACGTCGAAGACATTGTTGTGAAGTCGAAGACATTGGTGTGACGTCGAAGACATTGGTGTGACGTCGAAGACATTGGTGTGACGTCGAAGACATTGGTGTGAAGTCGAAGACATTGGTGTGACGTCGAAGACATTGTTGTGAAGTCGAAGACATTGGTGTGACGTCAAGAATTGGCTGGACGTAGAAGTTGGATAATTTTTGGACGACTTGGTTATCACCCTGTTAACCCAATCGTCGTTTGGAACAATTTCTTTGATTCGTGGGCCATCAGACAACAAGTGATACGGAGCTTTGGAAGCTCACCAGTTTGCCTAGGTTTGGAAACCAACTGGTTATCGCGGACGACAAGCGGAGTCGAGCAGTGCAAATTTAACAAGTCAGTTTATTTACGATAGATTCACCCTGTTCTTCCTTTTTTTTTGAGATAATCTTGAATAGTTCTAACATTTGTTTATTTTCCAAACTCGTGTTGTTACCACGTAGGCCTGAGGGATCTAGTTCGGAAAAGCCGACGGCTATAGGATTCAGAAAACTTCCGGAATTGCAATACATTCACGAAATTGCATCATCTTTCCATTTTCTAATATCTTTTTCTTATCTTATCGATTCAGCTCAATATTAATCATCCCTATAACGCTAAAAATAATTGGATTTCTGGTTGCCCGTTATAATTGCATGACTAACATATAACTTTGCTGACAAAATGTCAAGTCTGTCGAGTCTGTTGGGGCTATGTACCAAGGCAGAAAAATTGTTTGAAGAAGAGTATTTAAAATTAGTTGCTAAGCAAGGAGTATGGGAGAGTGTAGCTAGAAACCATGAAGCGTTGGAAGAACTGGTGGATGAGATAGAAGAAGAAATGTATAAGATGGAAACTCTAGCAACGAAGGTACAAACAAGGTTGGATAAGTTGGTTGAGACGATAGATGAGCTTGAGGAAACGACACAAGAGGACGAAATAAAAGTGAAAACCAAAATGATGAAGAACGAAGAAATTCAAGACAAAACTGATCGCATGACAAACTTGTACCGACCGAAATTATTCACACTGAAGAAGAAGTTGAAAGCAAACACAGGAGATACAAGAAGACAAAATGTTACGGGAAACAAACCGTTGAATCAGAAATACGAATACCAGAATTTCATGGGAATCCAAATGAATTCGTTGCATTTTGGACCATATTTGAAGAAGCCGTTCATATGAATGACAATATGTCAAATGTGTTGAAATTTTCATACTTGATGAATGCATTGAAAGGAAAAGCAAAGATTGCTGCAAGCAGATTCCCAGTAACCAATGAAAACTATCCGCAAGCAATTGCCTTTATCAAGGAGAAATTTGGAAACGACAAAATACGAGTGAAAGAATTGGGAAAACAACTCAAGAATTGTAAAGCACAGTCGAGTAAGATCGAAGATCAACAGATGTTATTCGACGAAGTAGCGGCAACTTTGAATCAATTGGAAACTAGCGGAGAAGCAATGGATATCGAAATGACCAGAGAATTGATTACGAAGAAATTCTCGCGAGAGATCCAAAAAAGTGTCTACCGAATGCGTGAAGAATCACCGGAAGATTGGAATTTGACCACACTGATGAAAAGCCTGGAAAAGACTTTGAAAACGGAAGCGAATGTTGAGAACGACTGTGAAAACGAACAGGTCAGAGAAGTGAAACAAAATGTGGTTCGAAGAAATATAGTTAACGAAAAACAATTCCGGTGTTATTTCTGTGAGAAAAATCACCGCGCAGACAATTGTCTTAATTATTCTTCTATTGATGAGAAATGGAAACGAATTAAGGAGCTCAAAAATTGTTTTAATTGTTTAAAATCTGGGCATTCCTCAAGAGAATGCAGAAGCGAGAAATGCAGAAACTGTCAAAGAAGTCATCATCGATTGTTGTGCAAAAACATAAATAGCAGGAACAGGAGCACACGAATCTCATTTGGAATGTGTACCAACTGGAGGAAAGCTGAAAGCCGATAAATTTGAAATTTCCGAAATCTGCGTTGATGCCTACTGCATTAAATCGACAACATATAATGAGGAGTTAGAATTATGGATACCACCGAGCAGAAGAACACGACTTTTTGAATTAAAAATGAAAGCTCGAAAAGGATCGACATGGATAATGGAATCGAAATCATGTAATCCATCAAAAAGAGAATTTTGTGAGGAGATCGATTGCCTCGTATGCCTTGAACTAATATTGAATCCACACTGTCACCCAATCAAAGCAATTGCGACGACCACAATACTATTTCTTTTTCTTGTAACTATCGGATGTATGTGCACTATGATGACAAACTTGATATGGATTGTGTCGGTTGTAACAAGAATCCTGATCAAACTATGCTTTTCAATATTGCAAATAACAGTGAAGCTTGGGAAATGGACGGTATTACCATTATTCAGATGGTTTGCAGGAAAATTTATAGAAAAAAGACGAAGACGACGAATCAACTGGGATTCAGTTTCTATAGCATTAGTATTAGTTCACTTTGGGATAACGAATGGATGCCAAGAAGTCGATGTTACAGAATCACGGAATTTGCTATGTACAAAGAGCGCAGATCACGAAAAATGCGCATGGAACATCAAGGAGAACATTGCATTTAACTCGTGGACACGTGAAGCATGTTTGCGAGTAACAAAAAATGGAATAACATTGAGAGAATTGAAGATCGAATTCATAGAATCGCGAATGAAATGCATAAAAAATACCATCGCGTTTTCTAGAGAAACAGAACAAAAAGTATTAAGTGTGAAAAGATGCCCTAGAATGGGATCGTGTACGGAAAACAAATGCGCCAACATCACAGAAAATTCGAAAGTGACAGAACTGGACGAAGTCAATCGATTTCCAGGGACGACGGGTTGTAGTGAATCATGTGGTGGATGGGGGTGTGATTGTTTTTACACCAGCTCAGGATGCATTCTATACAGAATATACGCAGTACCGATCAACGAAGAAATCATGGAATTGTACAGATGCGATTGGAAGCATGAAATTGTGTTCAAAATCACGGAAACTCGGTTGCGGAGCTTCAAAAATGTCAAGAAACAATGGAATGTGACACTTGCAACAGGCAGCACACTGGGAAAAATGTCCATTCATCTACAAGAAGTGAGCCTTCCAACATCATCGATCAACAGCGAATGGTTTATGAAAGGAAACCAATCGACAAGTTTATGGACGAACGGGAAATTCCCAGAGCTAAGATGCAAATCACTGAAAGAAGCAGAATTGTTAAACTGTGAATTCGAAGAAAATTGTAAATGTGTACCAGCTGAAACACAAATGAATTGCAAATGCAAGAACTCATGGGAGGAATACCATGACATTCACAGAAAATTACCACTGCAACGGAACTTGTGGAAATTGGAGACTGACGATGAAGGGACTGCAATTATGAAATCGACAGAAATAAACAATGCTGAACTTGTGTTGAAAATCGAAGACGATTCTCAATTGATGATTGTCAAAAACAGCGATGAGTGCAGAATTTCAAACGTCGAACTGACGGGTTGCTACAATTGTGCCAAAGGAGCAACAATTTCTTTAAAATGCCATTCACTAAAGGAACAATTGACTGGAGATGTGGAGTGTGGAAATCACAGGGCCGCAGTGAAATGCTCGCCGGCAGGCGAAAGAAATACGGCGAACATGTTTTTTGACAAAGCAAGGATTACAGAAAAATGCACGATCGACTGTGGCGGAAAGACCATAAATCAATTCAACTTGGAAGGAATCCTACGTTTTGAGGCCGACGTTTGGAGTTCAATGAGCCGCATACTGAACGGAGAAACAAAAATCTATGATGAATGGAAATTACCAGATTTTTGGTTCCTTTTGGAAACATACTTCCAATACATGGAATACGTTTTCATCGCAATAGCTACGGTTATAGTCATTATACTCTGCAGCTACTTGTTTTTGTGCAACTTGTTCAAATCTCTTCTTTGGAAACTTATCAGCCTTCCTTTCAAAATTTGTCGCAAATGCAAGCCCACACAGCGCAAAGACCACACTGCGTAAGTCTTTTTTTTAACTTTCTTGAGTGAATTGATGTGTATGCTTAACAATAATAATGCTTTTGTGTAAAAAAAAAATCTATCTTTTACTAATTTTAACTTAAACATCGTGAATAGTGGCGCAAATTTTGATGAAGTTTTTTTTTCTGAAGCCGGGAGGCCATTACGAAATTGGTTGAAGAATAATAGTTGTTACTTATCGTTCTTACATATACAATGTTAGATTTTAATTTTGAACTTTGCCAATTCTGTTATCATCTTGTTTCTAAATTTTAATTGTGTTTTGCAACTCAAGTGTATTAGTCACTTAAGCGTAGGCCCGGGGAGTGTGCTCGTTAGCACTGTTCAGACACGCCCATTGATGCAATATTTGTGATTGTTACAACGATGATCAATCATTATTAACATTGTGGCTCGCTATGAACTATTGCTTTTTCTATTTGTATTTTTGTTGATTTTATAACTTACTTATATTTTATTCTTGCCTCGTTTATTAAATAAAAGGTTTAATTACCCAAGTTTGAGGTGTCAAAACAGCAACTATTTGGGCAAGGGGTTACGCATACGCCTCTTGGGGCCCCAGTTTGGCATCCAGGTGAAGTGAAGTGGTATGTGTGCGGGGCCGTGACTTTATGATGAAGGTTAGCACCCGGATCATGCATTTTTGCATTTTTTTCTTTTTGCCACAGAAAATTCCGCTGCAAATTGGTTTCAAACGCATAATTTCATGTAAAAGTGTCGTTTAAACATTCTTTATTATTTTTTTTTGCATTTTACAGTTTTTCGGTTTTTTCAAAAATTTCCTGAACTCTATTGTTTTCCACTTTATTGTTTGGTTCTTGGAGTGGATGGAAAGGAATGGATGGACTGCAAGGACACAAATACAACTCCAACATTTCGAAGTTTCTATTCCAACTGGATATACGGGATTCGTGGAATCACTCGATGTTGGAGTATTCGGAGGGCCCAAAAAGTTATCAAATCCATCGGAGAATACACCACTTTTGGCAACATTCATTCAAGGTCCACAAGCGAAAGTCGATTTTTTTGGTAAAAACCAGTAATGAAAATGTTATAACATTATTTTCTTACACATTCTTTATGTCGTGTACAGGAAATTGTGTTATCCGAAATTTCAAGATTGGATCAAGCATACATAGTTGGGCTGCGAGTGGATATAATGTTGCACGGCCTCCACCATACCTCACTCCAGCGCAGAAACTCTTTTCGAGAGACGTTGCCAGAGAATGCCAAACGCCAGAATGTAGCAATATATTGATATAACTCATTCATTCGTTTTTTGTATTTTGAAAAATTCTTATGTTTCGAACTCATGATTATTAACAATCACATGAACTGTTGGTTGCCTGGCCCGCTGCTGACCTGGTGTTGCAAAATAAACTCCGAAAAAGAGTAAATTGTTAAATATGTAAAAAAAATAAAATTATGCGTTTAAACGATCAGAAGTGAGTTTTTCGACATCCAATTGTGGAAAACAATAGAGTTCAGGAAATTTTTGAAAAAAACGAAAAACTGTAAAATGTAAAAAAAAAATAATAAATAATGTTGAAACGACATTTTTACATGAAATTATGCGTTTGAAACCAATTTGCAGCGGAATTTTCTGTGGCAAAAAGAAAAAATGCAAAAATGCATGAGCCGGGTGCGAACATTCATCATAAAGTCACGGCCCCGCACACATACCACTTCACTTCACCCGGATGCCAAACTGGGGCCCCAAGAGGCGTATGCGTAACCCCTTGCCCAAATAGTTGCTGACAATGCAAAAACACCTTGAATTTTCAGACGGCCATAACTCGCCTGTAACCCCCCAGTGCAGGCTGGAATTTTGTGAATACTCTCAAAAGACCTTCTAGTTTACGTGTGCAAAATTACAAAAAATCCTAAGACGGGAGGTAAAATGACTTCCCTTGTTAGACCACTCGGCCATCTCACCACACGTGAAAATCCTGTGTTCGGTATTTACGCGTCTGCCTTTCCCTCGCCGAAGACCCCCCCCCCCTCCCCCCTTCTCTCCCTTTAGCAATGTCAACAGACACAGACATCTAAACGGAGTATACTCACTTATAGGGCAGCCCAACTTCCGATGTCTGTATATTTTCGCCGAAAATGCAAATCTGAAATTAAGCGAAACACATGAGCGAAAAGTCGACGAACAACTATTCACCTGCTCCTCTTGCTCCTGATCGCACTTCAATTTCATGTAGTAAAGCATTTTGTCGACAATCCGAAATTGCGAAACATCGGCAAAACCATCTGCTCGAATTTGGTGCGATTGATCGGCTATCGGACTCCAAGAAATCATTGAACCTGTAGAACACCTTTAATGGAGAATCATTGAAACTTGGACGTACCGTTTTCAAGTACGGAATTCAGCTCAAATCTATCCTGGTCGTAAAAAATAGCAATTGCTGGAGATGCATCTTTTATAAGCACAAAATTCTTGACCGCTTCGACTCCGCTCACATTGAATGCCACCAATTCCGATTTGTAGACTTTTGTGTCAGAATGTAAAGAATACATGTGCCTTTAAACAATCAAGTTTGAAATTGCCCAACAAATCATTCTACCCATTCACAGAATCGAGACATATTTGTTTCGGCGGATTTGAGGCATTACTGTTCACAATAAGAACACATTGTGGTGGTTCTTCGGAATTTATCATGTGGATTTTGCATCTGAAACAATTCATTTAAAGGGGGTGACGTAACATCAAAAAGTAAAAAAATATATCAAAAAAGAAATCGGAGTAGAAATAAAAAATAATCCAACTGAAATTTTGGTGTTGTTTGTTGCGAAGAAATAGAGGAGAGATGTAAAACACAGTGGTCGTCAAATAAAATGCATTAGTCCGCAATAAATATTTTTAAATTGAGGGAAAAATAAATAAAGTGCCCCGCGTGTTTACACCAAAACATTTCATTTTACGAATATTTTCAAATGTGTAATTTTCAAGTGAATGAATATTTGAACGCTCACAATTTTCATTTTTGACGTCGTAGAGTTACGAATGATGAATGCCGATGAAGAAATGCCCAGGAATATCGAAAATAAAAGAAATTGAAATTATTGCGGACCAGTGCATTTTATTTGCCGACAATACTCCCAGTTGTTCACTTCTCATTCGTTTTTCTCCTCAACGAAACAACGTCGCGTTTTTGAATCAGAATATTCATATTTTCAAAGATGATTTATCGTGACGTGCCTTAAAATTCCTTTATCTTGCTGAATAGCATATATCCTTTTTTGAATATGATCTAAAATGCGGAATATTAATTAAATTCGAATTGTTATTCAGACCAATTTCAATTTGTCGAATTGCTGTGTCGGTTTCCTCTACAGTTCTGAGTTGAACTACCGTATTCGATTGAGATTCGTCGGTCTGATTTGCGGAAATGTGAAATGTCCAAAGGAATCCCTTCTGACTTCCGATTGCAACAACATTCTCAGATATTCCCGAAATCGCTGTGATGGAATCTCCTTGTGCGAGAGGAAATCCGATCACATTGATGATTTGCGAACTCTCGAAATTCTCAGCTTCTAATAAATGAGTGCCATTTGTGAAAACTAGACGCGATGGTTGCGGTGTTGCGTTCAATTCATTTTCAACTAAAAATTGAATGAAAATCGGGAAAAACCACGAACATTTTTCACCTTGATTAACAAAAAGATCGAAAACGAATTCAACATGAGCTGCTGTTGCTCCACTTTCGTCGATCGCTGATATTGTCGCTTTGCAGCAATTTTCGGACGGAAGATTCGCAAACAAATGACATCGTGCTATCGATTCTTCGGTGTTCAATGCATTTCCGTCAAGTGTTAATACAGAAAGTTTGAATTTCGGCTAAACAATTCCATATTGTATAATAGAAGTTGAATTACCGTCGGCTGATTGGTTTTATAGCAAACTGCTAATCGATCATTAGATAATTGCAATTGACTAATTATTTCCAAGGTAGTTCCGCTATTAAGAAGTGGCAACTGGTAGGTTGTGATCTGCGAGACGAGCACCTGACTGCGGTAAGCGAGAGCAAGTCGCACTTCGACATGACCCGACTTTTCGAAAGGAACACTCACTTCAGCGGATAATGTCGAATTTCTGAAACACTGAAAAAGAGTGATGATCATTTCTGAAAATTGTATTCATACGCCTTGGGGAAAGCTTGTCCAACGCCATCCAAGATTTCCATTCAACGGCCGAGTTTGCGCAAACCAGAAGACATCGGCAGAAGCGAGTTCTTTCAAATCTTCGCCAGTTGATTCGGGAAATGTCCATTGCAATTTCATTTCGTTATCGATGATTTCCATGTTAACGCGGGTTTGAATCAAAAGGGCTACAAAAAAAATATCGAACATCGGCGTTTGATTTCATCGTGTATATATTATCGACGTCGTACGACTGCGGAAAATTGGCTAATTGACAGAAATTGAAGGGATGGTGTTGGTTGGTGGTGTGACCAATATTTATTCTTGTTAGATATAAAACAATCTACAGTTTTAGCTAAAAGTTCAAGTGTTCCGCAAAGACCACTTCCATTTTTTTGGGCATCAATTTTCCGTTGACTTCGAAAATATAAATTTCAAATTTTAGAAGTGTTAAATATTGAACCTTGAGCTTGCGCAAGGAATGACACCAGCACAGCACGACAGCCTTGCTCACACGAGACTGTCACAATGTTCGGCTCAACACACATTTCGGAACATTTCGATTCTTTGTCGTCTAAATCCTCACAACCATGACGACACTAAAACTCACAGTAAAATAATTCAATTCATATATGTAAGTAGATTTAATGAATACCGAATTGATTCTCATTGTATAATTGAACTTGTCAATATCATCCCAAAATAATTCGTTTTTTCCAAGTGGATATGCCTAAAATTTTTATTGAATATTCATCAAATTATGCCAAAACTTACTCACCAAATTTCGGTCTTCGCATTGCGTTTGACAGTTTTTGAGCGACGATGAGAACACAGTGGCGGCATGGATTGAGCCGAATGCACAAAGAGCCAATACAACTAATTCTAGGATCATAGAGGGCGGACGGTTTTAGGTTGGCATGCGTGTCTTCTAAATCCCAATTCCGAATCAATTCGCGCGGTTTTCATGATTGCGGCGTCGAATCTCTGACGTCTCTTCGATTCACATGCTCTCTCATCCCCGAAAACACTGATCATCATGCCTGTTGATTGTCCGTCAATTGATATGTGTTATGTAATTGCCCTACTTTCCAGTTTGCAATTTTCATCTGTGTTCAGAAAATTTATTATTTCTATTTTTCAAGTTTCAAAAGTTTTTTTGTTCACATTAAAATCAGCGATTTCGTTTGCTCAAGAGTCGGTATAATGGGCATTTAAGCAAAACTGTATTATTCTTTTTTTTATTTAGAGTAAATATTGAACGACGTGACGAAAATCATTTGGTTAATTAATCGTAAAAACAAAAAATTGTCAAATATGAAACAAGAGCAATAAAAGAATGAAAATATTGAAAGAAACACAACAGTAATATTTATTAGCCAATTAAGACAGTTTCGATTCAAATATTCTTAATTTTTATTGATTTCTTCATCATAATTCTCTAATTGTTCGAGATTATTGTCCGGAAATTCTTCGAAATATTTCTCATAATCAAGTGTTGTCGTCGAAATGTCTGGATTTCCAGATATCTCAATTTCATTGGCTTCTGTTTCGTTGTAAATTCCTAATTTTCCGAATTTGACACATCCATATGGGTATGGAGCTGTACATCTGATAAAAACAAATATGATCGGCGTCTGACGAGTGATGTATGTGGATTGATTTACGGTCGGTGTGGTCTCGCGCGGATTAACTGGCAATTTCACATTAAATCGCTTATTTTATTACTTTAAATTTTAGAATTGCAAAAAATTTACAAATTGTCTAATAAAAAATAACCAAAAATGCATTCAGTTGTGACGAGACCAATGCGCGCCCGTAAATCTACACCCTTATAGTACATATTAGTTGGCGGCTATAATATTGTTTTTTTTTGTATACCTGCTGTCTTCAAGTTTCAAATATGCCGTATCAATCACGAGACATCTTCCACTTCCATCGTAAGTTCTTAATCGCAAAGAGAGATCGTCTAGTACTTCTCGATTTTTCGAATGCCCATTTGTCCAGTACATCTCAAATTATTTGTATTTTATTTCACCACATACAGGGTGTCATTTAAGTTCCCGCACAAAAGTTTGACGCCATGAAGAGCTTGGCTGTCGCACTTTTCGTGCACCAATACAATTTATTTTTGTTAAATAAGGTATATTTTACTTACTTTCCAAGTTTTACCTCATTCGGATGTGTTTCCGAGAAATGGCGAAGGCTAACATCCATTGCGCTTCCATTATCGAACTTCATAAGCAAAATGTGAGCCTGAGAGACATCATTCAACGCCTCGGTGTGCCTCTTAGAACGGTTTACGACATCATCTAACGTTTCAAGGAACTAAATACGACCAGTGACCGTCCCAGATAAGGAAGACTCGTCTCGGTAACCACTCCTCAGAAGATCAACGCCGTTAAATCGAAGATCAGGCGAAACCCACACAGGAGCATGAGAAAGATGGCGTCAGACGTGGGAATGAGCATTTTCGCTTTGGAACAAATCGTCAAAACGAAGCTTGGACTGACCCCATATCGTGTCCAAAAAGCGGCAATTCTATCGGCCGCCAACAAGTAGAGACGCTTCGAAAAAGCAAAACGACTTCTTGCTCGCACGCGGTCTGGAGAACACCTCGTCACTGTCTTCTCCGATGAGAAGCTGTTCACTGTGGAGGCGGCATTCAACTCACAAAACCATCGAGTACTTGCCCAGACATCCCAGCAAGCTTCTGAGAAAGGAAGAACATATCATCCAGCCTCACATCCTGCCAGTGTGATGGTTTTCGGTGCCATCTGCTCATCCGGGAAGTGCTCCCTGGTTTTCGCGGATCAGGGGGTGAAAGTGAACAAAGAAGTCTACGTTCGGGACATTTTGGAGAAGCATGTGATACCCTGGGCCAAAACGCATTTCGGTGGGCAGAAATAGGTTTTTTAACAGGACGGAGCACCCGCCCACACTGCCAAAACTACTCAGGAGTGGTGCCAGACCCATTTTCCCGACTTCATCAAGTCATCCGAATGGCCTGATTTCTCCCCAGACCTGAACCCGCTTGACTTTTCCGTGATGGGCTCTTGCAGGAGAAGGTCAACGCAAAACCCCACTCAAGTATAGAGGCTCTGAAGAAGACATTACTGGTGGAATGGGACAATCTTTCCATCGAATACCTGCGTACCACAGTCACATCCTACCCGAAGCGTCTCCGTGAAGTCATAGCTGCGAAAGGAGACCGAATCAAAAAGAGTTAATAGATAATTATTTGTTATACTATAGATAAAAAATATTTCGAGTCTCGTTTGATTTGGACTTTTAGTTTCAGAAATATATGCCTTCAAAGTTGTGCGGGAACTTAAATGACACCCTGTATGTATTTGTTTATAATATAAATAATAACATTTTGTCGATACCTTTATTTTTACAAATTTGGCAGGTTCAGTTTGTATTCCATATCGTCTTGCTCCAAGCGAAAAGTATCTTCTCATCTTCCGAATTGCAGAATTTGGTTTCATCATTTTTTCTAAATTAAAAACGACTCAACGTCATTGTTTTTTGGATAATTTTCTGTGCTTCGACAATATTCGAAAATGAAAATTTTTATATCGATAAAATGTATAAAACCCAAGTAAAAAAAAGCACGTCAATCCATCTCTACCCCCTTATTTGGCAGACGCCTATTCAACCAAAAAGTTTTTTTGTTTTTGCACACATTTTCGTGAGCTACAAAACATTTTTCAAAGTTGTTTTAGAGACCACTGATCTCGCGACTTTTGGTTTCAAATATAAAAAATTTTCGCTGTTCTTTTAAAAAATTAATGAAAATATAGTCAATTCAATTGCGAAAATTTCGAGTATTGAAGGTTTCTTTAATAAAATGGGAATTAATCGCTGAAAAAGAAACATACGCGTGAAGAAGAGGAACTCATCCTTGGTATCGAATCCGACCAAACTTCCAGAAATTCTCGCACAATTCTGTTTCGCCGCCTCTTGTCCGACAATTGTTTGATTTGGAAATGCGACATCCGACAGAATAAAGCATAATTTGACACCGTTATATTTGATATAAGATGTCCAATTATCGGGACAACGAAATGTTTCGAAAGCGAGAGAATTATCAGGGGAACATTTTTCGTCGGGCTTATAAATTAGAGAATAAAGGTATGTTGTGGAGTTATATGATCGACAGTAACCTGATTTGGAACAGGTACTTGTTTGATTGAAGACTACTTCATAGCCATTACTCTAAAAACCAAATATCTGATTTTGTATGTCAACCAGAACCACCTGATTTGAGCTGCGATAAACCGCAATAAAAACGTCTGAGCTATCCGGTTGGAAATATCGTGAAACATCTTGACCACTTATTGCTGGTCCTGCTTGTTTCTGAATCAGAAACTCGAATGGAATTCGATGTTTGATTACAATTCCAATAACCTTAAAAATCTATCATGATTCTAAATAAATGTTTGAAAAACCATCAACTGTGTAATGCTTGCTAGAAATAGACCTGCCCAAAAATGTGGCCTCATACTCAACTGACTCCAATTTGTGTCTGATGTAACCATGGATCGCTCGATGCTCGTTATTTATATACTCCCTAATTTTTAGTTTAATTTTAGATTATTTTACTAATTTTTCAAACATTAAATAAATGAAAGTAAGGACACCACATACAGTGCTGGCTATAATTTTATAAAAAACCCCATTTTCAGTCGTAAAATTTTTCGAAGTTAGCCGATTGTTCTGAAATTTTTTTGACAATATTTCCGACGCTTTGTTCAACTAATTCAGAAATCTGCTTGTTAACATTTCAAAAAGAAAGTGAAAAATTGAAATTTTATTGAAATTTGAAAAATACAAAAATGAGGCAGCACTTAATTTTAATCATTTTTTAGCTCACATCGGTATTATTATTAAACCAGAAAATTATTCGAAGCTGATTAGTATAAGTTCGTTGCGTAGCCTTTTGCGTTGCTTGACATTTTCTTGATCCCATATGGACGCTGTCTCCTCGGATGCATGGAACTCACGTGAATGATATATGTGTGGTCCCACGGTGTTTGTTCAATCGGTAGCATGGTTTTTGTATACGAACTATTTGGTTTTGAGTAATATGATAGCAAATTTCATTATTGTTGTTGTCTCCTGTGTTATTTCATAGATGAAAACATTCGATTCCTCTGGTCACATTATGTGTCATCTTACCTGTGATGGTTTGTTGTCTATTTCTTTTGATGGGAACGAGCAAAATATATGTATTATATGTAAAAAAAATGGTTGCGAGACGAAGCGATGTAAATCAAATTTTTAAGCACCGTCCCCAGAAGCCATAGATCTACGGTTTTTCCAAAACAACAGTGTAGTAACAGAGAAAAAAACCATTTTAATTTAAAAAAAAAAAGTGTAAAAATTGAAATTCTAAATATTTCATATTGCATTAATTTTCAAACTGTGTCTGGAGACTGCTGAATCAAAGTAGATTTACGAGCTGGTGAATTATTTTGCGCTTTAATACACTTTTTTTTCAAGAAACAAGATTATCAAAGCGAAAACGGAAATTCAAAGAACTGCTGCGGACCAAAAGTGAAACCGTAAATCTAGAGCAGTCG
Source organism: Caenorhabditis bovis (assembly GCA_902829315.1). Classification (NCBI taxonomy): domain Eukaryota; kingdom Metazoa; phylum Nematoda; class Chromadorea; order Rhabditida; family Rhabditidae; genus Caenorhabditis; species Caenorhabditis bovis. Next base: position 4,821,583 of record CADEPM010000001.1, on the reverse strand, counting down.
CCGGACGCTGGCAATATTCAAATGAATGAAGGAGTGCGTGTCATGCAGCCAAATGGATATTTATGCTCACACCTGAATACCATTCATTAGAATATTATTCGCAAAAATCGGCCAATATTACTTTCCGTCGTCAAACTTCAAATAGCGGTTATCTAGTAATAAACATGGTCCACTCCCATCGAAGTTGGTCGGATGTTGGTTTGTCTTATTTTGTATTACCGAGTCGTCATTTTTGATTTGATTATTCCATCTCATCTAAATATAAATAAAAAGGCCAATTCGATATATTAACATATTTATAACTGTTCTTCTCGCGCATGACATTTTTTCAATGCATGGTCCAATTCTTTTTCCTCCAAGAAGGAAGTAGTTTTTATCACGAAAAACATTCATATTATTTTTGAGTAAATCTACAAATAATTAATTGAAAAAAAAATAATCATTATAAAAGCACAAACCTTGAAATGCATTGAGTTCCTCGTTTGTGCTGAACCCAACAAGTTCTGCTCCAATACTGCTGCACAGTTTTTGAGCTTCGAATGATGTCCCTCTCACATTATCCGGGAAAATATCCCGCGAAAGGGTATAGCAAATCGTCTCATTTTTCGAATTCGTGAAATTCGCGCTGCACTGACGAGGGATTCGTTGCACAATCTTGGAGACTCTCGCGCATGAGTTCGTTTCAGATGAGTAGACAAAACATGTTTCGTATCGAGATTCGATTGAAGACGAACAGTTTATTGTTCCATTGCAGCTATTAGTGGTTCCCAGAATCGAATATTCCTTTTTCTAAATAAAATCGTTTTGATTATGAGCGTTTTCCGTTATATTCAAAATGATGCAACCGACAATTTGAATTATTCTTGAAAAAAAATCGACCAATCAATTTTCTGTTTAAATGTTTAACATAGTTTAACTGTTTTTGTGTGTATATCAATTTTTATAATACATGAATAAGCATAATTAAAACTAAACTCCATTAGTTGTATTATGCGAGACAATAATATAAGTTTGGTTTTGATTCTGAACGATTTCCGAAACTTCGTTCAATGAGCTGATATTTTCTTTGATAATTTCCCGATTTTTCAAAAAATCATTCGAAACTGGATGTTGTATAATTAATGAAAATACCTAATAAATATAAAATAAGACATTCATATCAAAATTACCAAAAATGAAACCGTTGGTACGAAGATGAATTCGAGCATTTTCCTTGAAATTTGTTGTGTTTTGGCTCTTTTGAAGTGTTACGATGAATTCGAAACAAAATTTATGAATGTGTACATGTATGTAAGGTGTTGTTAGGAATGAAGGACGTGTCCGTTTCTAAGGAACCCCATCGGAATCGAAGCTGATCATTCGAAAATAAGAAACAAACGCTTTATAATTATTAATATAAACGTTAGTAAAAATCATCAGCCGGTTTCATACATCCAAAATGATAATAATTTTGACATCTAAAAAAAACGATAAATTTCACAAATCACAAAAAAATGAGTTTGCCCTCCGTCTTCGAAATTATTTGTGATATTTTCCATTAATAGACATTGGCCACTTCCATCGAATGTTTCATATTTATATTGTCGAAGTAAAAGCACTCGGTTGTCCACATTATAATTATTTATCCATTCCATCTGAATTGAGCAGTTAATGTTGCTTTTTTTTTTGTTAAAAGCCCGTTACCTTGTGTGAGTTTGCACATATTTTATCTCCCCATTTACAGTTGAAATTCCGTTTTGCACCTAATAGAAAATATCGACCTGATTTTGTTGAATTGTAAAATTCTTAATTTTAAAATTTTGAATTTAATTTTTGTTTAAAGCCAACTTTGAAAATACCACAACTCATCAATATTGTTGAATCCGATGAGATACGCTGAAATTGACGAGCATCTTTCGAGCGCATCTGTCATGTTTCCATATGGTTTATCAGGAAATACTGTTGGTGAAGTAATATAGCACATTTCAACGTTATTCCAATTAATATAAGAACCCCACTTAGAAGGGCATTTTCGTTTCCGAACTGGAGCAGTCTGATTGATTCCGAAGTTGGCTGAGCAATCTTGAGAATCTTGTACTAATCGAATTGTGTATAGATATTGATTTTCCGTAAATGGAAGGCATTTTGTTGTATTACAATTGCTAACTTTGTCAGTGAGTAATAAATATCGCATCTCCTGCAATATAAGCCATTTGTGATGTAATACTCATCGTCAAATGACTGAATGAAATTTAAAACAAATACTCATGTCAGGTAAATCGAATAAAATGTTTTGAGATTCATAGGGAAACTAACGTGTCTCTATAATTATTTGGACTTTTCTCAACGAACTTTAGAAATTATTATAAGATTTTAGAATTTATTGAGATAATTTAGAGCATTCTTAATAAATTTTAGAAAATCTTATAAGATTTTAAAGTAATTTTAAGTTTAGCCATTCTCAATAAGTTTTAGGAAATATCAATAAACTTTCGAATTTCTGATAATTTTTTAGAATTTATTATTGAATATTTGATTCTCAAAATATTTTATTTGATTTGCCAAGTGATTCGATGCAAAAATAACTGTACGTGTTTGCGTACTCTGCATTTTACCGTACGCGAATTTTGCCGAGCTTTTTTAAATTTATAAGTTCGTAGATCATCACTGCTTTTGCAGAATCCAATTTCCCGCCACTGATCGGTCATTTGACGCAGACAGTATGTTAAAACTATTTTTTTTCTCGAGGCCGGTAAAAACATCAAATTACCCAATCTTCTCTGATAATTTTCGCCATATAAACTGCAATATAGATGTCATTTTGTCGAATTTCTCGGAGTTTTTTCATTTCAAATTCCGATATTATTGTTCTTCTTTCAAGAAAACTATATGGAGTGTTAGTTTTGACAAGCAAGCCAACAATCTTTAAATATGAAACTTAAAATCTGCAAAATAGAAAATATTACCATTGATTTGAATACAATTATGAATAGAATTATTAGAAATAAGACGACAAACTTCATCATGAAAAAAGTAAAATTGTGGAGTTTGCACGCATTATTCGTAGCCATGGATGTATTCGAATTTGTGATTTATTTTCAGCAATTTGCTTTCCTTTCAGGACATGGCTGTAATTCAACGTAGATTTTTCGAAAATAAATAATATGTAGACGACATTACACATTTATTCTTCAGAAAGATATATATGTACATATAGTCGGCGTCCGGCGACTGCTTTAGTCGGGTAGATTTACGGGGATGATTCTGTGTCTTGGTCTTGTGCGAACTGGTTTCTTCGCATCTTAGGTGTCGGTTCGATAATTTTTAAATCGAACGACTTTAGAAATTGAAGAAATGCCAAACTCATCAAGAAATAATGAATTGTTCCGAGATCCACCCACGTACAGCAGTCGCCGGACGCCGACTATTTGCGAGGAAAACGCGAATTTCGTGTTTTCCTCGCAAAACCTTAATTTATAGAAATAGTTTCATTTGAAATTGCTTCGATTTCCAATCTCGTCGATTCTATAAATTTTTTCCGATGGTGCAAACCATCCTTCATAAACTACAGTATCCGGTGTGGTGTCATAATGGTAATGTCCACCATCTCCATGCTCACTATAGCAATGCGTGTGCTCCAATCTTAGATTGTGTCCGGGGTCGGTTGAATGAATTACGGTAGTGCAAACGAGCGGAGCATCCATTTCGAAATAACGAAGCCACTTGTCAACATGCTCAGCATTTTCGAAAGGACATCCCGGGAAATCAGGCATCACGTGCAGCTTGGCTTTTCCCTCACGAATGATGAACACACCAGCCATCGAGACAAGCTTATTCCCAAAATGAGCTTCGAGACCCTCGCGTAGACAAACTGTCAAATTATTAGTTCCTCGCCTTTTCGACACTTTCAAATGAACTGTAAATTTTTAATATTCAACGATTCATTTGTATTCGAGTCTTACCAACATCGATTGTTTCGTCGGCTTCTGACAATGCGAGATTTGCCATCAAACTGAATTTCGGTTCGGCTACAATGGAAATCGCGTAGCCTTTTGGCGATTCCTCATCAATTTTTGCTATTTTTGTTGATGTTTTGTTGGTCTTCAAGTTCACGTCAGCCACCATTTCGTTGTTGACTCCGACGATTGGCCATGGTCCAGCTCCAGGTCCGATAACTGATGCTGAAGGGCTATCACAAACTTTTGCAATTTCCTTTAAAAATCGATTTGCAACTTCACAACAATTAAAGATGATTTACCCGAATATCAAACTGATGATCTGGATGAAACTCAGGAAACAGGTTTCCAGGTCCCCCAACTTCGGCGATCCTCAAATTTTTACCGAATCCCGATGATTGTTGATTGAATGGCGACTTTGATAAATCTTAAAATATCACTCTTCGGGTTCTCTTTGTTTATTTCTACCTGGGCATGCTACTACATCCACACTAACATTTTCAAAATTTTTCAACAGCGCGTTTTGAAAAACATTTTTCAGCTCATCCAAACTAGGCTTGAAGTTATCGATAATTTTAGAAAGATTTTTAGAGCAATCCGGCATTTTCTTCTGAATATTTGAATTGAATTTCTAAAAAATATAATCAATACGATATTAGTGATAGGAAAAGATAAAAGTAGCGGATACAGATGGTGATAAGAGGAGAAATCGAAATCATTGATAATAGATAAAACGTATTTTCATTGAGTTTTTGACCCTCTACTTTTAGTATAGATCAACGAATATTTCTATTCAACTTTAAATACTTAACTTATTTTTTTCACATTTTCAATATAAAAACCTCAATGCATATTTTGTCTCATACATGCGATTGTGCGATTTTAAGTTTGAGAACTCGGTGCTTGCACATTGCCAAATTCTACGCAAAATTGCACAACCAATGTTTTGTTCAATCGGAAATTATTCATTTTACACACATTTTGTACAATAACAAAAAATAAACTCAATACACAAGAACCTGAAATTGAAATAATGGATATCCTAATCGGAACAAATGTATCGAGTTGAAGTTCTAAAATCGCAGGCACAAATTAGGCGCCAGATTTCTTGGGAATGTCAAGTTTAGCGAATCGGTCAGCAAATTTCGAATGAACGATTTCGCGGAACATCTCGTAGCAGGGTCCCGTGAAATTTCTGACGAGATGCCGGAAATTGCCGGCCGCGCACATTTGATTGAAAACTCTTCAACAGATAAGCGATATTTAGCAAGAAATCAGCGGAAAACCTTGTGATGAATCCTGAACATTTCGGGCACGATCCGTCGAAGCAATGGAATGCGCAATCCACACGGAGGCATTTGTTGATCTCGAATATGTCTTGATTCGACTCGGCAACACATTTAAGAGCACAATCCATTAAAGCAGGACATTCTTTAAAAAATAGAATGGCTTTCTATCCAATCGAAATTCCCTTACCGTTAGACGATTTTTCGCCAGACAAAATATCTACGATCTGCAACTTTGACGTCAGACATAGCGGGCAATCGTTGCATTCATCTTGACAACCTGTCGTGAAAATACATCCATAATCGGTGTACTGAACAAATGGATTCCATATTTCCAATTCAGAAAAAATGAACCTTGTCAATGGCATCGTACATCTTTGATGAAATCGTTTGGTTGTCGAGATATTTTTTGAGGGCAGGGAGCTGAAAATATGTTTACACTAATTTCCAGTGTTTAAATCCTAATTCAACATTCTATGGTTCAAGGCTCTCGCTTTTTTTTTCCGATCCATTCGTATTTTTTTCAACTTTTTTCGTAATACAAAAAATTTCCGAAAATCCTACATTGACACATTTCTTTTGTATCGAGCACTGCAGAAGCTCTCGACACTGCTTGTTGATAGCCGACGCGGTCATCGTGGTGGCAACGAGAAAAGCCGCACAGATGAGCACCGTCGTGATTTGTGCCATCCCCCTACAATGTACTCATCAGTGCTATGACTCAAGTGATGACAAAACGATCGAAGATTGAACAATTAATGTAAATGAAAAAGGTGTGAAATCGATAAAAAAGAACATTAATTTTTAATTGCCTAAATGCTACAATGAAGCCCAAAAAATAAGGAAAATTAGTGGAATTTTTAACGATATGTTTTAAGTAATTGAAACATTAAAAATAATCAAAATAATCGATGTTCTTCTATTAAAAACAATGAGACAAATTAGGAGTTCAGTGACCAATCAATATTGGGTTTGGGTTTAATTTGATGATCTTCATTTCTGATTAGACACCTTCTATCATTTGATTTTTTGGTTACACACAAAAGAACAGAAACGAAACGAAAGTTTGCGATATTTGGAAAGTCTCGAACATTCATGATACTCTCAGAATTAATTTTTATTTTTATGAGAGCCAATTATAGTGTTCTAATTATTGGGTCATTTTTGAAAACATTTATATGAGGACAAAACGAAAACGATTTGTCTTCCTAATTTTTATTTAAAACTACTACTGCAATAGCAATTTCTTTTGCAATTACTTTTAAAATAATAAAAAATTTTCTTTTCTGTATTTTAGGTCTGGAAATTTTTAGAAAAAAAAAATATGAAAATGATTGAAGATTTCTGAGTTTGGGAAACTTGATGCAAAAAATCGGAAGAACAGAGAAACATGAAATCAGCAAATTGTCAATATTGTTTGGGCGCAAAACTGGTTGCGCGGTCGACTGAAATGGGCAAGAAAAAAGCAGTTGTCGCCTTGAGAACGTGAGTGGATATTGTTACACTGAATGACCAACGATAAACAAGAGTACACGCCTCGATAAGGAAGGCATTTTTTGGAAGGCATTTCTTTGGTCGGTTTTGATTGCATCAATGTTCTGCAGATTACAGTATACTGGAGCGCCGACAAAAAACTACGAATATACGAATGGCAAATTGGCGCGACGGCGGCAGGCTAATGGAAAAAAAAAAGTTGAGAAGAGAGGCGGAAGAGATTAGAATCTTGACAGGAACTGGATATGAGACAAGATGGTGCCAAAAACATTATCTACAGGGTGTCATTTAAGTTCCCGCACAAAAGTTTGACGCCATGAAGAGCTTGGCTGTCGCACTTTTCGTGCACCAATACAATTTATTTTTGTTAAATAAGGTATATTTTACTTACTTTCCAAGTTTTACCTCATTCGGATGTGTTTCCGAGAAATGGCGAAGGCTAACATCCATTGCGCTTCCATTATCGAACTTCATAAGCAAAATGTGAGCCTGAGAGACATCATTCAACGCCTCGGTGTGCCTCTTAGAACGGTTTACGACATCATCTAACGTTTCAAGGAACTAAATACGACCAGTGACCGTCCCAGATAAGGAAGACTCGTCTCGGTAACCACTCCTCAGAAGTTCAACGCCGTTAAATCGAAGATCAGGCGAAACCCACACAGGAGCATGAGAAAGATGGCGTCAGACGTGGGAATGAGCATTTTCGCTTTGGAACAAATCGTCAAAACGAAGCTTGGACTGACCCCATATCGTGTCCAAAAAGCGGCAATTCTATCGGCCGCCAACAAGTAGAGACGCTTCGAAAAAGCAAAACGACTTCTTGCTCGCACGCGGTCTGGAGAACACCTCGTCACTGTCTTCTCCGATGAGAAGCTGTTCACTGTGGAGGCGGCATTCAACTCACAAAACCATCGAGTACTTGCCCAGACATCCCAGCAAGCTTCTGAGAAAGGAAGAACATATCATCCAGCCTCACATCCTGCCAGTGTGATGGTTTTCGGTGCCATCTGCTCAACCGGGAAGTGCTCCCTGGTTTTCGCGGATCAGGGGGTGAAAGTGAACAAAGAAGTCTACGTTCGGGACATTTTGGAGAAGCATGTGATACCCTGGGCCAAAACGCATTTCGGTGGGCAGAAATAGGTTTTTTAACAGGACGGAGCACCCGCCCACACTGCCAAAACTACTCAGGAGTGGTGCCAGACCCATTTTCCCGACTTCATCAAGTCATCCGAATGGCCTGATTTCTCCCCAGACCTGAACCCGCTTGACTTTTCCGTGATGGGCTCTTGCAGGAGAAGGTCAACGCAAAACCCCACTCAAGTATAGAGGCTCTGAAGAAGACATTACTGGTGGAATGGGACAATCTTTCCATCGAATACCTGCGTACCACAGTCACATCCTACCCGAAGCGTCTCCGTGAAGTCATAGCTGCGAAAGGAGACCGAATCAAAAAGAGTTAATAGATAATTATTTGTTATACTATAGATAAAAAATATTTCGAGTCTCGTTTGATTTGGACTTTTAGTTTCAGAAATATATGCCTTCAAAGTTGTGCGGGAACTTAAATGACACCCTGTAAACATGCATTGCATTTTGGCAGCCTGCCCAATGTTCACGGTGATTCTGATCTGCTGAAATATTTTGAAAATGCCTCGAATTCATTTCGAAGCAATGAGCTGGTTTAAAACCCGAAAATTTTCCAAACTTTTCAAAATAGGAGTTTCAGCATTAATTAAACTAATTTTGGGAGAGCATTTCACACTTGTTCTTAAAATTTTGCCTTCAAATACGATAAAATGTCAGAAATCGTCTTGAAGCCGGTTGATTCGTTGATCCCTCAAACACATCGATATTTCAACACTCGCTTTTCCGTGTTCAAAAAAAAACAAATCAAAAATTTTGTGAGTTGTGGAGCGACTTGTTTTGTGTGCATCGTGTGGTTTATTGATAAGTAGAAGAGATCTTCTTGATATGACCCTTTATTTTAAATGTCTTGCACAATGTTGAAATGTTAATGTTTATCCGACGTTTCGATCTTTAGATCATCATCACGGAAGGTCAATTTACCTACAAGATAATAAGTAATAGATTGGTCAAAAAAGGAATAAAAGAGTTAAGTTGTAAGTATCAATCAGAAAACAAACAAACCATAAGAACAAATCAAGAAACAAAACAATGTCCAATACGTAACACAAAAATATGTTAGGAGCGTTAATGTGAGGATGTAGGTAGATCAAAAATTTTAGAGAACTAGAGGATAGGTTTAGAAAAGTTGTTTTAGCTATGACTAAGAGAAATCCCCTCGAATTCCCAAATCCGAGACCAAATCTATAAGTTCTTCTTTAGTATTAAGTTCAGGATTCTTGGTTTTAATATAAATTCCTTCCAGTATTCTTCGACGAGTTGTGTTCCTCTCAATATCTAGTATTTTAATAGAAAGTTAAAAAACTAAAGAAGAATTTTAATAGAAAGTTAAAAAACAGTTAAAAAGTTAAAATGTTAGTTTCACCCCCTGATCCGCGAAAACCAGGGAGCACTTCCCGGTTGAGCAGATGGCACCGAAAACCATCACACTGGCAGGATGTGAGGCTGGATGATATGTTCTTCCTTTCTCAGAAGCTTGCTGGGATGTCTGGGCAAGTACTCGATGGTTTTGTGAGTTGAATGCCGCATCCACACTGAACAGCTTCTCGTCGGAGAAGACAGTGACGAGGTGTTCTCCAGACCGCGTGCGAGCAAGAAGTCGTTTTGCTTTTTCGAAGCGTCTCTGCTTGTTGACGGCCGATAGAATTGCCGCTTTTTGGACACGATATGGGGTCAGTCCAAGCTTCGTTTTGACGATTTGTTCCAAAGCGAAGATGCTCATTTCCACGTCTGACGCCATCTTTCTCATGCTCCTGTGTGGGTTTCGCCTGATCTTCGATTTAACGGCGTTGAACTTCTGAGGAGTGGTTACCGAGACGAGTCTTCCTTATCTGGGACGGTCACTGGTCGTATTTAGTTCCTTGAAACGTTAGATGATGTCGTAAACCGTTCTAAGAGGCACACCGAGGCGTTGAATGATGTCTCTCAGGCTCACATTTTGCTTATGAAGTTCGATAATGGAAGCGCAATGGATGTTAGCCTTCGCCATTTCTCGGAAACACATCCGAAAGAGGTGAAACTTGGAAAGTAAGTAAAATATACCTTATTTAACAAAAATAAATTGTATTGGTGCACGAAAAGTGCGACAGCCAAGCTCTTCATGGCGTCAAACTTTTGTGCGGGAACTTAAATGACACCCTGTAGAATAGGTGATAATGATACGAAGAATAAATCTCTAACAACTTCAAAGCAGATCCACCATTAAAATTAGTGCATAAACAGGCCCGAAACTACATATAATCCTCTAATGAATATAAGAGACAAACAAAGAAATTATCGAAAGAGATTTGGATTCACGCAAGACCCAATTATATTACTCATTAGTCTTTAAAACAAATTGTAAATCTTCTTTACAAAATGACGGGATGTTTGGATAACTGATTCAAAATTCTCAAAGAATTAGTTTATCATTAACAAATAATCAACAACAAAAAGAAAACAATGTAAAACAACAAAAACCTTTTTTAATCTTCATCACTATAATTGGTATCATCAATTTGTTCCTCGCCGATCTCCATATTTTCATCCTCCTCATTTTTAACTTCAGTTTTCGGATTTCCATACCCATAATCGGCAAACTTCTCTGGATCAAAGTTACGGCCATCGAAACGTTCGCGAGCCTAAATGATTTTTTTCCAGTTAAAACAAATTGGATTAGAACAATAACCAATCGTATACAAAATAATTACTATCGGATTCATCAATTTTAAATCTCATCCGTAGAATTTCCAGACGGAACAGATTAATCTTACAGGAAAGTTGCTGCTGGTTTTGAGCTTCTAGAGTTCTATTTCAGAAAAATATGCTTTTGACATTAAATATTTCCAAAAATTGTATTATATGATAATGTGTTTGCATTCCCTTTTATTATATGAATAAGTTCATAGGGAATAAAATATTATAATGTATTAGTCAATTTTAAATAATAAAAAACAACCTCTTTTCTTTCTTTTGCTGACATTTTATTTTTTACTGCCTCCGACATTGTCTTTTGCCGATCAGCAACTGCATTAAATAACTGAACAACGCCCCTAAAACAGATATATTAATAGTTTTAATGAAAACCATTTTACTTGGTAGCAGTTCTTCTAAGAATTCTTTCCTTTTCACGATTCGTAGTAATATCGGGTTTGATCAATGCCAATTTGATGCGATATTCACGCAAGCTTCTCTTTAGGCTTTGCTCTTTTCTTGTTAATTTCTTAACTACCTTTTTCTTCTGAAAATATAGTTATTACATATTAATCTTTTTTATTTAATACAATACTTTTTGTATAGCCGGAAATTCAACTGTTTCCTCAGCATTTAAAGAATGAGCCGATGTCCCTTCGACACCCTCATCATCTAAATGATTAATTTTTTTCTAATTTTTATATCTCATCAAATCGTGCCGTAGAAACGGCGGTGAAAAGAGAAAGAGATAATCAACATACCTGAATCTTCCTCAACATCTGATATTTCCCTTTCGTTGTCTGAATCGTCTTCTGTTATAATTAAGCGATCTTGTCCTCTAACCGCCATAGTTTATAACTAAAACTGTAATAATTGGGAAAATACGAAAATAAAATCGCTACGGCCGCAATCAATAACGCTGAAAACCTCGTCCGCGGCCACGGTTTAAACACTATTTTACAATTCGCCCTTCCATTTGTATGCTGCATTTCTGCGAAAAAAAAAAGAAAAGAAACTTATTCCGTTCCGTTTCCGCCATGGAAGGAAACAGTTTTCCGTTTTTTTTTTTCGTTTCCGTTATTCAGCAGAAGGAAACAAGTTATTTCTGGGCAACTTTGCTGATATATAAGGTGGTTTCAAGCGAAATGCATCATTTTAACCCTTGAATTCAAACGAACATACTACTGCATAGAATTAACCGGGCGACAGGTCTGATGAGTAGAACTGATGAGGCAGAGTTTCATAGCCCACTTCGTTGAGTTTCTGGAGTGTCGTTATGCGACGTGAGGTCGGGCATTGTCGTGGAGACGAATAAGTCCCGTCGTATTGGCCAACCACGTGCGTTGAGGCTTCTGATGTTCTTCGTCGATTTGCTGGCAGCCCAATCATTTAATCTAGTAAATTGAAAAAAAAACAATAACGCGGATCTACGTGAACACATTTCAAATAAGTTTTATAACAACAATCTGGAATAGTTCAAAAATTCGCAAACCGAAGATTGGGCGAGGCACGTGCAATTTGAGCTTCAGGTAATCACGTGAAATCACGGAAACCGACGAATGTACGTTTCTAATAGTACTAAAGTTCGGGGGAAAAAAGATACTCGGTTAAAGGGAGCGGAATTCGCGCGGCTAAAGCGAATACTCGGGATACAATATTTCCACGATGCCTCGAGTTCCCATGCGGGTGACTTTGCAGTTTCAACTACGCGGACTCCGCAAAGTGTATTTTTTTCCAAGCGTCATTTTCATCGGTTGCGAAAAAAACTTGTTTTATTATTATTTTTCAATTTTTTGGGTTTCTATCTAAAATCTGTATAGCACAAAAAATAATTACAAAATAATTCCGGCAAACATATTTCCCATTTCGTATTTGTATTTTTTTTTTCCTTTTAGGTGATAAATTGAATTATGATGTAAAAGTTTTTTTTAATTACCGTCTATAACCTTGTTCCACTTTCATCAAGATAACGTTGTTCGGTTTCAGAATTAAGAATGACGTCGCCGCAAATTTGTGAGTAATTTAAACAGCAAAATGATATAATTAGCACTCATTTCTTTGATTATCTGCGTCAGTTGATTATTTTAGATTAATTATTTTGAACACAGACGCACGACATAAAGTCACAACAGTCACAATTTTTATTTTCATTTAAATCGAAATTGTGATAACAGCGCAAAAAAAACACGCTGATTCGGAAATTCCTTCCAGTTTTAAGATATTGTTGAGAAATGACAAATGTATCCAGGTGTCGTGGGATCCTGCGTTTTGTACGCAATGCGATGAGCCAGTTACCGTAATCCTCGCAGCGATTTACGGAGTTTTTTTTTTTAATTTTCCTTTAATTTTTTGCTGCATTTTCTTATTTTTTTTTTAGAAATCTTTTATTTAAAACCTGTAGAAACCGAGTTTAATTATTTATTTTTCAAAATATGCACTTTTCCACTTGACATGTTGAGTTGGGAATTATTGTGATTTTGACGTTCTAAAAATTATTTTGAAAATGAAGAATACAAAAACAAGATAATAGAAACGCGTACAAAAAGCAAAACACGAATAAATAATTTTATTAACGACAAAACTGTTTTATTTTAAATCTCTGCTGTTTTTACCAAAAAATATCGTTTAAAAGTGCTTATTCTGCAAAATAAATTATTAAACTCGGTTTCTGCAAAATTTAAATAACAACATTTCGAAGGGAAATACGAAAATTGAGCGAAAAATAAAAAAAATGAATATGCGAAATTTAAAAAAAGTGCCCGTAAATCGCTGGGAGGATTACGGTAACTGTCTCTTAGCATTGCGTAAAAAACGCAGGATCTTACGACACCTGGATACATTTGTCATTTTTCAACAATACCATTCAAATGCGATAATTTCCTTGAAATGAGAAAAAAGGCGTTTTAATTGCTACCAAAATAGCAAATGAGTGGAAAAACCGTGACAGAAAACCAAAAAAAAGAAAACATTTATCTCAATTTAATATTATATTCCCAAAAACGCGCCGATTCGAGTTGAGTTTGATTCACATTTTATTCGTAGTGCGGTACCCGAATTCCGCCTAAAAAATGCAATGGTCCACATTATTCAAGGCGATCGTTTTATTTAGCTAATATGACATCGGGTTTGGGTGGTAATTTTAATCGTATGATGTTGGAAAAACATTTCGATTTTCATAATTAAATCGGACTATTGAACTTTCAGCAAATAATAAATGGTGCTAGCCATAATTTGGTAGTTTGTTTTCTTCTTTATTTCCGCTGCAAAGTTATAAATCGAATAAAATAAAAAGAATAAATGGAACTAATCGACCAAAAAAAAATGAAATCAGTTGTTGCTTTAAATTTTGGTGTTTTTTTTTCTTAGATTATCACAAATTTTGTTTAAGTCTCCCTCATTTTCAATTATTTTTCAAATTTAAAAAATTTTAACAGTTAATCGGGAATTGAACATGTATTGCACAGAAGATTATGCCAAGATTTCTAAAGTGGTCATTTATATTGCATTTCCATTCCTTCTTCCGGTCTATTTAATAGCATTTTATATCTTAATATTCAAATGCCCTCAATCGTTCAATCGCTATCGAATTCTGTTGCTTCGACACACAGTCTGGTGAAAAAGAAAAGAAAAGAGAAAGGATTATTTAAAAGAAATGTTTAGTAATTTTCTATTCGACATATTGTTGTCATTTTTATGGCATCCGTCTTTTATTCTTCAATTTTGGGCGCTTTGCGCAAATGGTCTTGGAATTGCCACACCTTATATTACGTTTTTTCTATTCATTCTTGGAATTATCGGTATAAACGGAATGTTTTACTTAACTTAGCAACACCTTCTTCAGGATTGGGTTTAACCACTGTCGATTTATTCGAATATCGATTGAAACAAGTGCTTTTTAAAAAGGCGGACATCCGCATTTCAATAGCAAAATATGGAAGATATTTGGTGTATTTATTGTGCACTGTTAGTGTCATTCTTCTGTCAGTCTCTCAACCGCGTTTGACCAATCAAGACGCGCTTAAGATGAGGTTTCGAGAGGTAATAATCGTTGAGAAGAACGATAAAAATGAAATTGATGTCGGTTGCCAATCTCTCATTCGTTTGCAGCTGACGACACCAAACAACAAAGTATTTTGCCAGAATTGCCTGGTTATCGATATCTCCATCGGAATATGCTGGTACTTCATGATATCCGCAACTTTGACAATATCCAGTGCTTCTTTTCTTATATTAATCAACGTTGCTTCCTGTTTTCTATTACTTTCGACAAGCAATAACTCATTTTCTGCTAAAACATTTTCGGTACAAAAAAACTTCCTTATCAGTTTATGCGTCCAGGTACTAAATCAGTTTTCTCTTTAACATTTTAAAATGTTAGTTTTTATTCCGAACGGTTTCGACACTAGAACATTTGTTTTTAGCGAAAAGAGGTGAAAGACCGTGTAAAACTGAGAGACGCAGACAACATTTCGTTTCTCTGTTTCTACCGTAATCCGAATCAATCGATAATATTGGCTCAGATCCGTTGTAGTTCCCTTCGTCGAAGGGTACAAATCTAACCGATTGCTCATAAAAAAGGGTATTATAGTAAATACGTAAAATAAACAGACACGATTACCAAATAGTACATATATAGAAGATATAGCAATTAGAATGTCTATTTTAATATGTTAAAAGCGCACTTTTTCGAGACGGTAATTCAAACTCCAATTCAAACAGTGGGTATTCGATTACCGTCACTTACTTACTTAGTCACTTAGTCGGTTCGTCCTTCGCCTGTTGAGGCGCGAACCACAGCTTTCCAAGCTTTTCGGTCCATGGCTTGGGTGGACCAGGGGGTGATAACGGCTCCTTCAGCTGTTCTTGTAGTGATCTCCTTCCGAAGCGAGTCCGACCATCTCATGGGAGGCCTTCCTCTTGGCCGGGTCCAATTCCACGGCCGCCACTCCGTTAGAAGAGTAGTCCATCTTCCATCTGTTCTTCTAGCAACGTGTCCAGCCCAGGTCATCTTCCTCTTCGTGATGTGGTGTAGGGGGTCCCGAACTTTAGACATGATGCGGATGTCCTCTCGATGAAGATCTTGTTCACGTTGTTGTGATAACGTGAGACCAACCAATCTTCGCTCAAGCGCAGCGTGACTAATTCGGACTCTCTCGGCAAGAGCTTTGGTGAAGGTCCAAGTCTCTGATCCGTAAGTCAGCGCTGGGAGAATGATGGAATCGAAGAGCTGTGCGCGGGTTTTGTTACAGGAAATCAAATCGGTGGTGTTCTTGATTCCATTAAACGTTGCCCAAGCTGCTCTTCTCTTTCGGAAGATCTCCTTGACTAGCTCGTTTTTGGGGGTGAGTAGTCTTCCAAGGTACACGTATTCGTCAACATCGTCAATGATACTGACCGAATTCTGGTGCGTTAGGGTAACCTTGGCGGAGTCTGCGAAGGGGTTACGTAGGACTTTGGTCTTTCCAGCGTTAATCTGGAGCCCTACTTGTTCGCTCTGCAAACCGCAGGTGTGTGAGGTTGCGGCCATTCACTCGTAATCCTGGAGTGTTCGTATTGTCTTCTGAGTCGTTTTTGAATTGACTCCAAGACAATTCACGGAAAACTTGCTCCAGGCACGCGGAGAAAAGGTTCGGCGAGATTGGGTCACCTTGCCTTACTCCTCTTCGAACAGGTATCTCTACCTGTCGATGGAATGGCGTGATGCTTGTGGAACAGTCAGAGTAACAACTTTGGAGTAGCTGGATATACGCTTCTTAAACGCCTTGGTCTCTTAGGATCTGCCACACTGCTGAATGCTCAACACTGTCGAAAGCCTTCTTGAAATCAACGAAGACAAGTGTGAGTGGGATTTGATATTCTCGTCCACTTCTAGCAGTCTTTGGACAGAGTGGATGTTATCCACTGTTGAGAAGCCCTTGCGGAACCCAGCTTGTTCTATAGGGGAGTATCTATCACCTTTCTTGAAGATGATAGTTGTCTCTGACTTGGTCCACAGTCTCGGTATTGATCCGGTTTCTAGGTAGCGGTTAAATCGGTCCGTTATCAGCGCGATAGTGTTTTCGTGGCAGCATTTGAGGAAGTCTGCGCTTATTTTATCACTACCAGCTGATGTCCCATTTGGGAAGGACCGAAGTGCCGAAACGATCTCCTCTCGTAGAAATGGAAGGGGCCTATCCTTGACTTGCGCTGTCGTAGGCGTAGGCGCTTGTGGGGCTCTACTCGCAAAGAGCTTCGTGTAAAACGATTCCACTTCCTTCTCCATTTCTGTTCTAGAGGTGAGAGTTCGGCCTGTAGTAGAGCATTTGAGGCATGGAATCAGTGATTTGTATTCGTTCATGTCTCGCGCTACTCTCTTCAAGTTTTGCTGCTCCTAGTAACCGGGAATTAGTGAACTCCTTGTGATCTCGTTCGATTGCTTCTCGGCACTGTTTTGAGAGGTTCTTGAAATTGGGATCGGACCTGCTCATGTTTCGTCTGCGCGAGAGCAATTGTTGTGTTTCGACAAAGATCCTATTGGTCCGGTGGTTTGATGGTTTAACAATGGCTTGGTCTTGTAGTTTCCTGAGTAGCGTTGTTAGATTAGAGTAATCTTCGTCAACGCTGTTGGCTACTGGAAGACTAACAATCGAGTTTATTGTTTTAGCCATCTCCGGGTCCAATACTTTCTTCGGCACCTTTCTCTTTCTGCTTTTATCGTACTTCAGCCAATTTATGTTGAAGTGGATGTTCGCACGGAGAAGGCGGTAGTCGCTTCCTACTGTGAATGATGGTAGCACCGAAGTATCTGTTACAAACCTCCCGTTGGCGAGGATGTGATCGATTTCGTGCTTGAAGAGGCCATCTGGACTTATGAAAGTCGATTACCGTACTACGGACAACCTGCGAATCAAACCCTCGTTTTTGCGGTCTAAATACACATGTTTGAAGCATATGAAATTGAATGAGAGCAGATTTAGTTCATGTTGATTAGCTATAAATACACAAAATTGTTTTTACTATTAAATGCTACGTAAATATTTATTTCAGTTGCTTGTCCATATTATATTCCTCGCTCTACCTCTTTATTTTTTTCTGACTATGTTCCTTTTTGAATACAAAAATCCGATATATGATGGTATCAACATGATGCTTGCAGTTTTTTTTTCGCATTTTTTCTTCCAGAAATTTTACATTTTATCGGCGTATTTGCTTCACAACATGGCTCATTTTCCACTTTATCGTTTTTATTTACCAATAAAATTATATTCGAAATATTGAAACATTGTGGTATGATTATAAAGAGTAAGTAGTCCTTAATGATAAAGTTTTAAGCAAAACGAGCAATTCAAAAGCCTTGGCAACGATATTCACATTCGGGAAATGAAATATCAATATTTAAAATGACGAATGTTCCTCAGAAGAATATTGATATCCTAATTGAGCAAACGTCAAGAGGTATTTCAAGTGTTTAGTAAGCTCGAGAATTATTTGATTTTTATAGCAACACATCCCACGCTTTTGAAGAACCCAACGATTCGATAGATGTTTTTTTTTTCTTTTGAATACACACATCCATACATCTCATACGAGGCCAACCAGGATACTGTTATCGTGTTTCATTATACTAGAATGTGACAAATATCAAAAAGAAACTGGGAGATCCAAAACTTCTCAAACGCATAAATAACATTAATTTTTATGGTATTTAGTTATTTTTAATAATAATAATAAAGCCAATGAATTATTGTAGAAGAAAAAAATCTTAAATTTTCACGAATAGAAATGAGTAACTGTTGGTAATTAGTTTCGTTAGATGCAATGAATTTGTGAGCACGTTTAGCGGGCGGTTCCCTGTTTTTTTTTTTTGGAATCCCGCCTAGATCGTTCGTGACGTTTAAAATGACATTAATTTTACTCGAAGTCATTCACGTCTAATAAAGTTTTTTAATCCAACAATAATTTCTCAACATTTGTAAAAACATTCGCGCATTATATAATTATCCTAGGTTTAATGCGTCATTTGATCGTTTGTTTCCCGCTAATTGGCTCTTAAAAGGAATTACTCACAGTTACTCAAAATCAGATTAGCCAAACTCAACATGTTATCAGAACAACTCTGTATATGCTGTTCCCATATATGAATTGTGTTGAAAATTATGTGAAGACTACTCAAACAGTCAAGAGTATTTGTTATCCATTCCAGCTGCCCGTGTATTTTGTGGCATTCTATATTTTAATATTCAAATGTCCAAAATCCTACAATCAATATCGAATATTATTGATACGGCACACAATAGTGTAAATTGAATTTCGTTACAATCATTCTTCCAAATTTATTCAGAAATACTGTATTCGATATATTTCTGGCATTCGTCTGGAATCCTGGATATGTCCTTCGATTTCAAGGTGTCTGCTCGAATGGATTGGGAATAAACCATCCATTTGCCACGTTTTTGGTTTTTATATTAGGTTTAGCAGGTGATAATTCTGTTGAAGTATTGAGATAATTCCAAAAAATTGAGTACCATTATTTTCAGCTTCTGGTTTAACGATTGTTGATTTAATTGAATTTCGACTTAATCAAGTGATTCTCAAAAAACCTGATATTCGTACATCTTTAGCAAAATATGCGAAATATTTGGGATACGTTTTATGCATTTCGACGATTATTATTATTAAAAGCATACCCATATTTTGAAAACCAGGATGCCATCAAAATTCAACTACAAAACGTATCATTCATTTAAACGAAATTCGATTTTAAACGAATGATTTGAGATTATTAGCACCGACAACAAAATTTTCTGCGAGAATTGTCTTATAATTGATATTTGAACACCACTTGTGCTTTTATTCGTAATTTTCGCATTTTCGACAATCATTTATATTACCTCATTAAATGCTTTGAATGCAACTCTCTCTTTTTTTATTCTGGCATTCAACAAACACATATTCTCTGCAAAAACACTATCTCTTCAGAAGAATTTTCTGATTAGTCTGTGTATTCAGGTAAATGGAATCATTCGAGAGCAACGCGTGCATTTTCAATGCCCCCCCCCCCTATTTTTGGCTCGCCAAAATTTATTGTTTTATGAAATTTAAACAATTTGAACACAAATATTCATTGCACTTCATATTTTCTATGATTGTATAGGGAACGGCAAAAATTTGCACGGATTAGTTCGGCAATATATATAGAAATTTGTTGTTATATTCATGGGTTTCGTTTCGTGTATCTTCATCATGCCTCTATCAAAATTGTCTAAAAATTTCTTCTTTTTCTTGGTAGTGGTATCAGATGTAGACTGGAGTCTAATTATGTGCCTTCGAAGGTATCGGCTATGACATTTCGAAAATCACTACTTTTCTCGTCGTACCATTGATGACTCTCTTCATCCTTTCCTCTAAATAACCAAACACCATCCCATTAATATATTCCTGCAATCTTTGAATATCTGCTATGGCACCGTTCGAAGGATTTTCGAATGTTGCGATACAGTCCCATCAAACTTAACACTCATGAGCAGATGATTTTTGTCAATCAGTTAGTTAATCGCCGATCCTGATGGTAGAACTTCTTCGAGATGCATACGAGTATTCTAACTCGAGTCATCCCTAGCCCCTAAGTAAAAATTGAACCAATGGCCTCCGTGCTCGCCTGATGTGAAATCCGAGATTTATCGGGTGGTAGGTTCCGGAGGACAAAGCCTGCAAGAGACATCAGCACAATTTGGAGAGTCTCGAGCCCGTCCTTCAAAAGAAGACGTCTTTTTTTTCAAAATGAGATTTTAAAAATTTAAAAATGAAAATATTTGTTTGTAATTGTTTTAAAAAATTTTGTTTTTTCAAAAATTTATAAAAATTGCTGAATCCGGGAATTTTTGCCGCTCCCTATATCTATAACAAGTATATGTTTTCTAAAATGTATATTCAGTGTTCTGTTCATGTCTTCTTCCTAGCCAGTCCTGTTTATTTCCTTCTCACAATGTTTATTGTTGAGTATTCAAATCCATTATATGACCGTAAGTAATCGTGAAAATGAACCTTCCTTTGAAAATCGATTCCAGATATATTATACTTTATAACGGTGTTGGCTTCAGAGCACGGAGTTATCGCCACAATCGCTCTTATGTTTACAAATAAAACTATTTTTAGCATATTAAAAACAACTGGTAAGATTTTTGAAGGTTCGATACTCCCGCGGGCAAAAACAATATGGAGCATCGTGCTCACGGGGGGGGTCAACGAAAAAATTTCACTTCTTTAATGGTGTGCAAATTTCGCAAGAAAATATAAAATCGCTTGGCAGATTGTGAAAATCACTTTTTCCTTTCTACAAGTTATTGTTTTGAGCAAACCGAAAAATATTAATTAAAAAATACTATATTATTATATTTGAAAGCCAGGTTTTTTTTTGAGAATTAGATTCTCCGGGCAAAAAAAAGGGGGGGGGAATAGAAAAATTCAATAATGAAATAATTATTTGAAAGGAATGTTATTGAAGAGTTTGAAAAAAACCCTCTATATTTTTTTTATTATGAAGGAATTGTGCCAAAAAAATCATTGATTTACCATTAACCAGATTATTAGCTAAAAGGAGGTTTGAAATTATCAATTAAACAAAAAACTCATTTGTCGAAGCATGAAAAGAATCGATCACGATTAAATTTTGACCTACGTTTCAGTTTTTCATGTTTTTTCGTTCACTTTTGAAAATTTTACGACAAAACAAATTGGAATAGATCCAATTTTGATCCATATTCCAACGCCGTTGATCCCCCGGGAGTATCGGGCTTTCTGAAAAACTGAAATTAAAAAACTCGTTTTAAAGTTTTACGTTCTCCATGGTGGCATTCGAATAATTCCGTTAACAATGTTTCGGCAATAAAGATATTTAAGAAATAGAATTTATTTTGTTTATTATGCGTATACAGGGTGTCATTTAAGTTCCCGCACAAAAGTTAGACGCCATGAAAAGCTTGGCTGTCGCACTTTTCGTGCACCAATACAATTTATTTTTGTTAAATAAGGTGTATTTTACTTATTTCCCAAGTTTCACTTCATTCGGATGTGTTTCCGAGAAATGGCGAAGGCTAACATTCATCGCGCTTCCATTATCGAACTTCATAAGCGAAATGAGCGCCCGACAGAGATCATTCAACGCCTCGGTGTGCCTCGTAGAACGGTTTAAGACACCAACAAACGTTTCAAGGAGCTAAATACGACCAGTGACCTTCCCAGACAAGGAAGACTCGTCTCAGTAACCACTCCTCAGAAGATCAACGCCGTCAAAACGAGGATCAGGCGAAAACCGCACAGGAGCATAAGAAAGATGGCGTCAGACATGGGAATGAGCATCTTCGCTATGGAACAAATCGTCAAAACAAAGCTTGTACTGACCCCATATCGTGTCCAAAAAGTGGCAATTCTATCGGCCGTCAACAAGCAGAGACGCTTCGAAAAAGCAAAACAACTTTTTGCTCGCACGCGGTCTGGAGAACACCTCGCCACTGTCTTCTCCGACGAGAAGCTGTTCACTGTGGAGGCGGCATTCAACTCACAAAACCATTGAGTACTTGCCCAGACATCCCAGCAAGCTTCAGAGAAAGGAATAACAATTTATCCAGCCTCACATCCTGCCAGTGTGATTGTTTTCGGTGCCATCTGCTCAACCGAGAAGTGCCCCTGGTTTTCGTGGATCAGGTGGTGAAAGTGAACAAAGAAGTCTACGTTCGGGACATTTTGGGGAAGCATATGATGCCCTGGGCCCAAACGCATTTCGGTGGGAAGATATGGGTCTTTCAACAGGACGGAGCACCCGCCCACACTGCCAAAATTACTCAGGAGTGGTGCCAGACCCATTTTCCCGACTTCATCAAGTCATCCGAATGGCCTGCTTGCTCCCCATACCTGAACCCGCTTGACTTCTCCGTGATGGGGTCTTGCAGGAGAAGGTCAACGCAAAACCCCACTCAAGTGTAGAGGCTCTGAAGAAGACATTACTGGCGGAATGGGACAATCTTTCCATCGAATACCTGCGTACCACCGTCGCCTCCTACCCGAAGCGTCTCCGCGAAGTCATAGCTGCGAAAAGAGGCCGAATCGAAAAGAGTTAATAGATAATTATTTGTTGTACTATAGATAAAAAATATTTCGAGTCTCGTTTGATTTGGACTTTTAGTTTCAGAAATATACGTCTTCAAAGTTGTGCGGGAACTTAAATGACACCCTGTAGTCTAAGGTTCCACGGAAATAACGTTTACCTACCATCAAAAAATAGAAATGGAATGTTCGTTTTTCCCTCCGAACGAAGCGCCGGCACGGATTTTCTCTGCAGTTTTTTTTTTCTGTTTCCGGTTTGGTTGTTTGATCGAAATAAAAAAGCTATTTCGGAAGGCTATGAAATTAGCTACTCTCATGAAAAAGCAAACACTATTTAAAAAAAAGTCTAGAAAATTGCCAAGTTCACAACATGTATGATAAAACAATGGTAGTCTGTTCGTCTATTGGAGCAGTGTGGAAGTTGCTCGAGACGAGTTTCAAAGAAGTTCTCAAAAATGCACATTATGGAGCCGAAAATCTGCAGATTAAACTGCTTACAATTTACTCGAAGGTTCTCGTCTTCTGCGTTCGAAATAGCCGGTTATCAAAATACGATAATTAAAACCGGAAACGTGTCATAATTATTTCAACTTCACACTTATGAATTCAAACTTGGTTTTCCTTTAGAATCATTGAACAAACTCGTTTCATTTTTTCGAGATTTTGGTCTAAAAATTCCAATTTTATTATACAGACTCCATTCGTTTTTGTCTTTTTATTTTTGAAATTTCACCTCATTTAATATTTTCTCAGGAATACGTCAAAATATTTTCGAGTTTTAGACTTTCAAGCATTTTTTCTAAATCTAATATTCAAAGCCAGTACTTGTTCCCCCGACTTTTTTTTCCTTTTTAGCTTTCTCACAAAAGGATTTAAGAGAATGAGGCTGCTGCTATGTTTTTTTAGGCAATTGTTTGCGCTATGTGATTTTCTTCCAATTTAGAGTAACATTTCGACTCATTTTTCACTATTTTAATTTTTCTAAAATCGGTTTTTTTTTTCAAAAAATTCACACAATTGATTTAAAACACAACGAATTTGTCTGAATTTGATACTGAACATTTCCGTATTTATTAAGCTCTTCACTCGCTTTTTTTTGTTTTATATTATTAACGGTGACTTGCTCATAAATGCGCGAAGGTTTGCTTCTTTCGTTTTCGCCAATTTCCGCATTCCTTTATTTTCATACTAAAAAAGAACTCCCCCAGATTCTCACCGGATTTTCGCAAAAAACTTTAATTATTCATTTTTGGTTCTGGGAAAAATTCTTTTGCCCTTTAATTTTACGACGCCTTTTCTGTGCGAACAGAAACGAAACCAATTTGGTCTTAATTATATTCTCTCTCTTATTTTTTTTTTTCAACGTTCTTCGTTTTACCCTAAATTCATTCTTCAGACAACTGAATATTCTTCAGATGCATTTCAATTTTTGTCTCATTTCATTCCTTTTCGTGGTGAGTATTTCATATATGAATGCATTTCTTCAAACAACTTTAAATTATGCTTCCTAGAACTTAGTAAACTGTCAGCAGAAGAAGTTGCTGAAATACTTGTTTAATGATTATCACAAAGAATTGAGGTAATTAGTAAATTGCTCGCAATCATTGCCGAGTTTCTTCAGACCCGTGAAAGATGAAGCATCCGGTGCAACGAATGTTACAGTACAATTGTACTTTAAACAAATTCAAAAAGTTCACGAAAATGATCAGATCATTACTTTGTATTGTTGGATAGAAGAGGTGGGCGGATTTTGAGATTGAGTATTACACCATTCTGGATTATATTTTTAGTATTGGCAAGACGAGTTTCTTACTTGGGATCCCGAAGATTATGGCGGTATAAAGTCACTTCATGTGCCGTCGGAAATGATTTGGAAGCCTGATCTTCTTGTATATAATAAGTTGGATTTCGTTTTGAATTTCCCCATCAAATTTCGCCAAATTCAGTGCCAATATGAATATTAAAGGAAACGAAATGCAAACGAATGTTCAAATTGAAAATACGGGAAAAATTTCCCTGTTTCGGTCGATTATTACCGACATTACGTGCGATCTTCAAATGGAAAAGTTTCCATATGATCAGGCAACTCTCTATTGAATCGATTTTAACAAGTGCAATGAGTTTCAGCAAATCTGCTACATAATGCTCGCTTCATGGTCGTACGATGGATCGCAGATAATGCTACACACCGCTGAAGAACCGACACAAACGCCAATAGACGTCAATAATATGTAATAATTGAGATATATACATATAATATTAGTTGAGAAGACTTTGCAGATCAAGTAGTACTATTTTAAATCATTATATACCTAATATGGAATGGAAGCTCATTGATTTCCGATATCGAAAAAATCTAAAGTTTGAAAAATTTGAATTGATTTGAAAATATTTTGAAATTTAAGATTCTACGACTGCTGTACCAATCCCTATCCGGATATTTCGTATTTCTTTGCCATCAAAAGGAATCCTTCATATTATCTGTTCACTTTGATCATTCCTTCAGCGTTTATAACCATTGTGACAGTTATTGGATTTTTTACGCCTCATTCATCCACCGGGGAAAATACTGAAAAAGTTTATTGAAAAAAAAATTTTTCAAAAGTAATTTATTTCGTTTAAAGGTTAGTCTTGGTGTCACTGCTCTGCTATCATTGGCCATTATATGTAAGCGGTAAAATTTCGACATTTTAATTAATTGACTTCTAAATTTAGTAATGATGGTGTCGGACAAATTGCCAGCAACTTCGAATTCGGTCCCTCTGCTCGGTAAGAATCCATCAAATTCTATTCGGGAAACTTGCTTTCAGGACAATATTATATTGGCTTAATATTCATCATGTTCTTGGCAACATATTGCACGACGTTCACATTAGGCATTCAGATGCAGGGAAATGCTGTAAGAATGCGAAATATCCGAAATTCCTATAGAAGGGTTCAGGGTCGCCCAATAACCCGCCGACTTCGCTCATTCCTATTGTCAATTCGAATGAATCGCAACTCATTTCTGATTTGGTTTTTTGGAAGGGAATTGATGAACACACAGGAATCGATCAAAATGCGACTCAAGAAATATGTAAGTGTGTGATTGCTCATTGTGCACCGCCGATCATCACGCTTTGTGTACCATTTATTTGCAAGCATGCTCTATTTTAACAGGATAAACTATCAGCTCTCAAGAAGGCATTTGCGAGTGATTTCATCTCATTTCAGCAGAAGTTGTTCAAGACGGATACCAAAATGAATAAGGTATTTCCAAATGTTTACTGTGCATGACAGTTTTTATTGTCCCCAGTCGCACAAATCCGGCGTATTTCCCTAAAATGATATTTTCTGTTACCTTTGATTCATGAATGGAAGTGATCATTTCTGAACAATTACCACAAATATTTGTTTTTATTTAAGAGACGTTTGTGTAAATATAGTAAAGCTTTTGTATATGTTGCTTTTCAACTTTCCTCTGTCAAAATTATATATGTACATATATACATATATAAGTTATAAATAAAAACAACGAAAAAATAGAATGGAGAAAATGTTCGCAATAATGATGACAAATAAATGAACGATCTTTGCTTGTACAATCGCAAAAGATCAAATAGCAAACACGGCCGAAACCATTCGAATGTAGAGTTTCTTCAGCAGAACCCGGCTCCACTAGTCGAGCAGGATGTGATTGACTGCTCAAAACAATCAGATCCCGCAATGTATAGTGTTCTGATGGACATTTTGAACGGAATTCAGGCGATTCGTCAGGATATGATTTCTCAGGAACATTTAAGAAGAATACGCAAAGAGTGGCAAATGCTGGCAAGGTTTCTGCTTTTGGAATTCGCACAAATTAATTCATGAAATTTCAGAATGCTTGAGAAACTCATTATGTGGTTTTTTACAATATCAACCGTTATTTTTGCATCGTTTATGCTTTATGACACCCAGGATCCTACGTATATAACTGATTCTGTTATGCGAACTAAAGTCATTTGATCATATTTATATAGTTGTTTGTAGCCAATAAACTCGGTTCTTCGGTCACTGTTGACGTACAATCTTTGTGTCTTTTTTGAAGAATTGAGTGAGAAACGCAGATTGTTAGATGCGATGTTCGCTGTCAGCAATTTTATCTTTCGTCATTTAAATGATTTTTTCTGGTTTCACTGCAATCCAATTTGAGATATTCATTAACTGTTTTAATTCTGTTTTATTTGATTTTTCAGTATTATTATTGCCGGCGCTAAATTACTGATCGGTGGCAGGAAATTAAATTTTGGAATATCAGTGTACTTCTACGAAGTTATAAATTTACGGGTGACAAAATCTCTGGTAAACGAAAACCAATCCGATTTCGAATTTGGTTTAAATCAAAATCAGATATAAATTAATCAATTTCGAAGTATACAAGAATTTCAAATTCGAAGTATACAGAAATTCATATACAAGAATTTCATACAATACGATTTTACTATCGAAGACGGATGAATTGGAAAAATTTAAATGATCAAACACGTTAGCCGTTTTTGCTCTTTCTTGTTAGCGCGAAATCAACAAATTTTTGTATGCCGTTTTGATATCTACTGTAATTTTCAATTCATTTCATACTAGATCTAATCGAAGATGATTATATGACAATGGCGCCAAAATTTGAATACTAAGCAACTTCCCGCGTTTAGCCCTATTCTTCCAGAAAATATATGTAAGCGTGTATGGTCGTTATAGCCCTCGGTTTACCGTATATTCACTTATACTATATTTCGAATGGAAAAAAACGATTGGACACGAGTTTTTATAAACTTGAAACTTTATTATTATTAAAAAAATAATATTAAATTTATTTTTGGCATGAACCACATTCGCTTTTTTTTTCTGTTAAGGCTATCATCTTCATTGTACGAAACACACTTACTGATGTCTTGAAATATAATTTATAAAAGGATATATATATATATATATATATCCTTTTTTTCTTTTGAAGAACCTAGCCAGAAACGAAATTTAGGCCTAACTTTAAAGATTCTTTGAATTTTTATTCCAATTTGTCGATCGAAATCTTAGATATCCTCGAGTAATTTATTGAATTTGTTTTCTTCTATATGCGTTTTTTCAATTACCAGATCGAATTTAAACTTTTTCAGAAGCGCAAGATGGTTGAAATCGATCACGAGAAGAAAATTTTGATTGGATTTATTGCTGGATCATTTGTTGTCTATCATGTACTTATTACTACTTTTTTAAAGCGGTATTAATTATTTTTCATCAGACGGTCCGTCAAATTTATTCTCAACTTTCTAAACCGAAGCTTTCTGAATGGATTCCAGTTGGAACTGTAGCAAGTCTTCATCTTTACCCAATAAAATCTTGCAAGCCGGTTGATGTTTTTTCATTCAAATGTACAAAATTTGGAGCTGCTCTGAAAGAAATGGAAGACCGCTCATTTTTGGTTGTGGACGAAAACACTGGAAGGTATGTCGCATTTCAAAATTATGTATATAAAAGTTAAATTCTGATGCAGGTTTTACACTGCTCGTCAAAAGCCATGCCTTGTGAATTTGCGTTCAATCGTAGAGTCTGGTATTCTTACCGTGGAGGCTCCTAACAAGGATCCGGTTCGAATTAATCTTGAACAAGTCGTGAAAAACAATAAAATTCTTCGTGCCACGTTCGTTTAACGTTTTAAACATCTTACGATAACTTTTATAGACTTTTCGAAAATTTGAAGCAGGATGGTTTTGACTGTGGAGATGAGATTGCAAATTACATAAAGGAGTTTATCCAAGAACCAAGTACATAATTAATGGTTAATTAAGCTTATATCCCAATTAAGACGCAAGATTAATCTACTATAAAGAAGGATTGTATACTGAAAGAACAGTTGTTCCGCAAAAAGAATGGTGGAATAATCCGGTTCCAAACAGAAAGGATGATGTAAAGAATATAATAAATCTTTATTTGAAATTTTAATTTTTAGGCTCGTTACTGTGATTTGGCGCCTTTTCTTCTGATAACTGATGCATCTTTGGAAGCACTTAACGAGAAGTTAACCGATAAAGTGAGGACATTTATAAATTAACATGTTGATTTTTTATTAGGTTACATTCCGCAATTTCCGTCCATCAATTCGAATTGCAAACTTTGAACCATGGGAGGAAGACAAATGGGCTCAAATTAAAATTGGCGATGCTTTTCTTGAATGTTTTGCTCCATGCACGAGGCATATTTTCGTAGTTATAATTGTTTTCAAATATACCCTTTTCAGATGCGTTTTGACTACCGTGGATCCTGTAAAAGGCACAATGAGTCCAGAAAATCAACCACTGAAAAAACTGCGCGAGTAATTGTTTTGAAATTGTTTTATTTTTCGAGCATTTAAAACACAGGTTTCGATTGGCACCAGAAGGACAAATGCGTGATGCACACAAAGACAGCCCGGTGTTTGGCGTTTATGCTGCAACCATAAATCCGGTATAGCGAATTATATTTTTAAAGAAAATGACAATTAATCCCAAATTCAGGCATACATTCATGTTGGACAAACCGTTTACGCCCGGTTCAAATCATCTCCATTCTAATTAAATATGTTTACTGTATGAAAATTGTTATAGACCAATGAAGTCTAATGCAAAAGAGTCATTTTTTATCGTCAAATTGAAAAGAAATTAACATGATTAAATTAAGTAAAACTGACAAATTCGACAATTTTCCAACACCGAATTGTTCCATTATTTGGCAAATTCAATTTTGTATAAAAAAATGCTCGCAAATTTAATACTAAAGAATATTTGAAAATTGGTGTGATGACAAGTGACATACCTCGTACATTGAAGCTTGTCATGTCCTACCTATTCGACGTTGCACACGTAGAGCCTTTTCTGAAGTGCTATACTGAAGGGAGATGGCAATAAATAGATATTGTCGACATCGCGCGACTGCGGAAAATTGGCGAAACGCCAAAAAATGGCTGTGATTTGGTGCAAAATTTATAGTTTAGATTTACCGGACTATAATCATCACATTTATGACACTTTTATTTATTTGAAGAAAAAATTTTTTATTTTATATAGTACGGAAAAAGAGGTCAACGACCACGTTTGAATCGACGATTTTTTGATCAAATATTGTGAACCCTTCATTTTGATTTGCGCAAAAGCAGATTCGAAGTTTTTGAAGTAATTTTGTGAAATATTTCGTATATTTCATATTTCGTATATCGTTGTTGATTTTTTCTAGTGTTTTATTTAATACTAAAATTGGAAAAGAATGCAGAAAAAAAGTGGAATCGCCTGCGCAAAAGAAACTTTGCTTTACGACCGAATTTGGAGAGCTCGAAACTTTCTACGGATGTAGTAGTCTTTATATAGTCGGCGTCCGGCGACTGCTGTACGCGGATAGATTTACGCGCATGCGCCTTGAAAAGGTCTCGCCACGCGTGAATGCTTATTTTGTTGTTTTCACGTGAACTGCTTCATTTTTCTTGATGAGCTTGGCATTTCTTGGAATTTCTAATGTCGTCCGATTAAAAAATGATCGAACCGGTCCATAAAATTTGAAATAACCTGTTAGTCCGTGCGAGACCATTTCGAAAGATTTCCCGTAAATCTACCCGCGTACAGCTATCGCCGGACGCCGACTATAAGTGATTTTAATTTATTAAATGTATAAGATTACGACATAAATAATAAAATTTGTACTTAAAGATCATTTGAATTTTGCTAACACATGTTTTAATCATATTTTAACTACGCACTGCGGTACCAGAATTCCACAGCGTTTAAATTCAAATTTGACATTCCACACCGAAAGAATGCAATGATCCAAAATTGTTAAATTGCTACTTCACTGCTCCTTGAATACTCAGTTGAAAAGGGTTGAAACACTACGGTAAGCAAAAACGCGTTTAAACAATGTGCGCGTCAAATGTGGTGCATGCAGACACAATTGTCATCCCTTCAAATATTTTAATACTTTTTCAAATGTTTTGTCATTTGTTGCTCGTTGGTTTTTATTTTTATTTTGGAAATTCCGTAGGATACTCGATTCAAAAATATTTCTTCATATATGTATCATATTTTCAGTACTTAACTGCCTGAAATGTTCAGAAACCAGTACGACAGTGATGTCACAGTTTGGAGTCCACAAGTAAGTATTTATTTAAGGGGTAAATCCAAAAAAATAACAAACAGGCTATAGAAAATTTCTATGTAAAAAAAGAAATAAATAATCATTTTTTCCTTTTTCATTTTTTCTTCATATCTCTATAATGAAATAAAATAAAAATGAACTTTAGGGACGCCTACACCAAGTTGAATATGCTGTTGAAGCTATGAAACAAGGTTCCGCTAGCGTTGGAATCAAGAGCGAAACCCATGCGGTCATTGTTGCATTGAAACGCGCTCAAAACGAATTGTGCTCACATCAGAAGAAAATTTATGAAATTGATACCCATTCCGGTGTTTCGATCGCTGGATTGCTT
The DNA here is from genome assembly GCA_902829315.1 of Caenorhabditis bovis. Classification (NCBI taxonomy): domain Eukaryota; kingdom Metazoa; phylum Nematoda; class Chromadorea; order Rhabditida; family Rhabditidae; genus Caenorhabditis; species Caenorhabditis bovis. The sequence goes on along the minus strand of CADEPM010000001.1, from coordinate 4,790,501 downwards.
TCCGATGGGCGTATTCTTGCAAGATTCTTGCAAACTGAGTGCTCTAGCTGGCGTTGGGACTACAAACTTCCTATTCCAATGAAGAAACTGGCTGAGGCCATGCAATTGAGTATGCAACAATCTTACACGTATTTTTGAAGTCATTATTTTTTAAGAGCTTCAAGCTAATACACAATATTATGGTCGTCGTCCATTTGGAGTTGGTTTGCTTATCGCCGGATATGACGTATTATAGATATACTTTTCGAAGTTTAAATAATTATTTTCAGAAAGATGGAGCTCACATTATTCAAACTGATCCATCTGCCGAAGTTGTGAGCATGCTCGGAACATCTATCGGTGCACGATCTCAATCCGCAAGAACTTACTTAGAAAAACACGTTGAAGAGTTCGAAAAATGTATAAAAACAGACATCGTTCTCGATTGAGAATATCAATTTTCAGCTTCTGCTGACGATCTTATCGTACACGCTCTTCTTGCTCTTCGCGATACTCTTCCAGCAGAGGAAAACTTAAGCGCACAGGTATATATTGTCGACGTCGTGCGACTACGGAAAATTACCTAAATGCTAAAAAACAGCGGCAGTGGTCTTGATGCAAAAAACTAAAAGTGTAAATTTACGGGCCTATGTATAAAGATTGGTTAAAGGCACACCGAAACATCTTTTTTTTAAACATTTTTTGGCATATAGCCAATTTTCCGCCGTCGATAATGCATAGTAATTATTTCAAAGTGAACTGATATTTCAGAACACTTCCATTGGAATCGTTGGAAAAGACTGCCCATTCAAGGTTCTTGCCGATTCACAAGTATTGGTTCATCTTGACAAGGTAAACACGCATCCACGAACTATCGGTGTCGCCCAGCCAGCTGCTGTTGGAGGAGCTTCGCCAGGACCACAACCGCCAGCTGGAGGAGCATCCCCTAGCGGACAAGAGCCAATGCAACAATAAATGGATGTAACGTTTTAACTTCGACAAATTAATTTTTCATTTCTAAATTATTTCTTTTCCCGATATTTATCAATGCACGGTGTTTCCTTATTCAACATTGTTTGTTTCTTTTCGTTGACATAAATTATGGAGAATGTTTAAACACATGAATGTTGATGAGATATTATTCAAAGTTAAGAACAATGCAATGTTATGTAAGATTGGAAACCAAACGAAATTTGGCAATTAACGGAATGTGATCACTCGGAACATTTGAATTCGGCCAAGGTATCATTTTCGATATTTGTTCATTCGTTGGTAATTCATATCTTTTTAAAAGATGAAGACGTGCGCTTTCGCACCTGGGTTCAAAATTTTGATTAATCTGAAATGTGGAATGATGATATCAAAGCGGATGAATACATGATCTCACCTCATTCTCCCTATTTTGAATACTATAAAAAATAAAATCGGGATTTCCGCGATCCTTATGATAAGTAGAAATACTCTTTAGGTTAGGTTCATTGTTATACGGACTATATGCGGATCGCAGTTTGAATGGATGACTAATGTGTCCTTTTGGGATATTCGGTTTTTGCGAATTGCGGCTCAGAAACATTGAATGCAATCCAATATTCGTTTCGGTTGGCAGCAACTTGCTGACTGAGCATTTTGGGCCATTAAATTCAAGCGACTTTTGGCCGCTCATCGAACGAATCGCAAGACCTTCTACTTTTTGACTGAAAATCGCTTTTTTGTGATTAAATTATTTGTATTCCCAGAATGTAGATGCGACTTTAATTTTAGATTAGCTCAAAATAACTTCCGACATTTGCTCGAACAACATTAAACTATACCATCCAGTGACAATATATTTGTAGATCAAGCTGTTCGGCTCAATATTGAAATCACCGAGTATAATAAGGGAAGGGCTGCTATCGCGAAATTTCTCAGATACCTGCAAACCATAAGCATTGCCATCTCATAAATGTTTTTTACTTCATGAATATTCGCGAACAATTTTGCCAGCTGTGCTAGTTTCACATCTCCGCGGTTTTCGTTAAAAATTAAATGAGTGTTTGCAATAATGAGAACTTCATTGGTTGCCTTGCAACGTAAAACAACAATTTGAGCTAAAATTGTTTCATTATTATGCAAGCTATAATTGATTTGGAAATAAATAACTAACCGATTTGTTCCCTATCTAGCGTTGTTTGACAAGCTACAAAATAGTCTACTTCACGATAGTAAAGTTCACTGAATTTTTCTGAAATTAACATAAGTGCGTTGGAAAAGAAATAGTAAGCATCGGACCATTTTTGTAAAAAATAGCGCACCCATCTTGCTTGAGCCCATCCATTCCACATTTCTGTTTGTAATGGGACCCATATCTATCTGAATTTTTATTTTTCTATTTTTCCGAAAAAAAACTAATAATTGCCTTTCAAGAGTGGTTGAAAGTTATTTTTAAAATGATACGCTTGTACTTCTTGCATTCCAAAAATATCAGCATCAATCGATAATATTTCTTTTTCCATTTTCTTCCATCGATGTGACCAAACAATCAAATTTCGAAAATATCTATAGATTGCCAAATAAGAAAACAGTTTTGAAAATCCGCGGTTTACTTCAGATGTCCATACAAGTACTGCGTTCTTGTAATTGTGTCCTGACACAAAACATTATAAGAGCAGACAGTAAAATCCGAATAAGTGTTCGCTCCATTTTCCGTACCCACGTTTGCATTCTGCACGTCCACAAAGACACGTCGAGTACTTCCTGGAACTGTGGCACAATCCAATGAATATCCATCATTAGGCAACTCTTGTCGATTATGCGATATTAGCATATTCGAGTAGTTCAGAGTGTCTGAAGTTGGTGAGCCACAAGATGATCCAACGGATGAAGTTGAAGGCATTTTATGCGCAGAATTTTTTCTCACTTCTTCAACAAAAACGATCTCGCCAATTTCGTTAGTTTCCTGTTGCACTTTTGGTGGCTCTGATTCGGCGATTTCGGGTGAGTCGTCCGATATCACAATGCAATCGTCTGAAATTCTTGAAATATTAAAAAAATATTGAAAAAAATTTATTGAAATATTAAGAAAACAATCTCATTTGAAAATGTACGCAATCACAAATCTTTGAGCTACATGTTGTATGATAAGACTGACAACGTTATGATGAAAATCTGGTTAAAATTTCGAAAAATTTTCAATTTTCAGAAAGACGGTAATAAAAATCTTATAATGAATATTGGACAAATTTTGTGAATAATCGAAAACATAAAAGTCGGGATTAAATCTATATAAAATAACTGTTATCAAAATTGTATTGATAAGAGCCTTTTTTGTTAGAAGATGTAACACTACCCACACTTCGGCAGTTTGATATCTTTAAACGATAAAGAACACCATTTCATATTGCTGAATATTATTCATCAAAAATCAATTAAAACTAATTTTATACATAAAAATAAAAGGAAAACGCGCCCTAACGCACAATTTTGACTTGAAAAAATGCTCGAAAATTGTTTTCTTGGGAAGAAAAATTGGTTAGCTTCGGTGGACGGAGGTGCTAGTACAAATATTTAAAGAATGAAATAATCCTTTTTGAAAACTGAATTAACAGTAAATGAACCAATATTTATTAACAATTTCGCAAAAAAAAACATGCATATTAGTCTTAAATAACTTGTTAAAAAACACAAACATGAACTTACCATTACAGTCCTTTCTTTTTTCGGCAATGCACCACGGTGGACAACCGTACGGAATTTTCTTTAAAAAATATCATAAACAGTATTTCAAGAGAATACCTTTGATACCTTTTTACGGGGAAATGTTCTTTTTGGATTCTGAGAAGGCTGAAATTGAAATTTTTTTTACAGATTGGCACAGCGTTGTCTTACCGGCAGCACAGTACTCGCCGCTTCAGAATTCGATAACTTCCTTTTACGGGAAGTTTCTTTTTCTTCAACAGTTTCATCTCTGAAAATATACTCAATTATTCGAAACATAATAAACTTGTAAACATACGTTGACACATCCAATACTTCCGCTTGAGGTTCCCTATTTGAGCGAACTAAAATAAATTTTTAAATTGAAAAAATTTTGTTAACAGCAAATATTTTGAAATATTTTGTTTTTACTTAAAAGGTAAACGAGAAAAAGTTCAGTATTCAAACGATTATTTTTCTTTGTTATTTTCTTTAATACTGCATTAAATGTTTTTTTTTTTAATTTTTGCTGAAGTGTCTTTTTTTAATTACCCCAATTTGCGATAATTCTTCCAGAAGTGTTATTCGTTTTCTCCGTTTCTATTTGATGGTTTTGCTCTCTCTGTAAGACATTTTATTAATTAAAAAATCATTAATTGCTAGCTTGAATACCGAAACTGTAGGTCTGAATGGTGAATATGTTGTCGCATTCTGTGGAAATCGATGATTGTCTCGACGAAATATATTTCGACCTCCGTATGAAGCGTTCGGATACCGTTGAAATACTGGCCTTCGAGCATAGTTATGACCCATTGACACTAAAATAAATCATTAAAATGAAGAAATTAAGGTGTGTGATTAATTTTCATTCATTTTTTCCATATTACATTTTTGAATCACACTTTTGTTACTTGTGAAATATCACAATTAAAATGTATTGCAGCATTTAATGTTTTATTGGAAATGTTTCAACGTGATGCCACACGCTGTATATAATTATAAATATTACTAATTATTAGTTATAGAAAATAAAAATAGGAAATTACCTCGTAAATTTTTGAATATTAGCTGAATTATCATCGCGAAAGAATTGTGTCGTCAGCGTAGCAAAAAAACTACAAAACAATCGACCTGCATTGCAATGCGCCAGTCAATTTGTTTAAATAAATGTGCGGACAATAACAGCAAAAAATTAAAGATCAATCATTTTTCAATGATATTTAGATTGGCGAAAGTTATTCATGGACCTCTGTTTTCATTTTTAATTCGCGGTCTCGTAAACAAACACCGGCCATTGTCGATTAAATCAATCAATTAATCACAAAACAGTTTTAAATTTCATATTAGCCGTTCATTGTCCACCTTTGACGCGTGTTTTTCTTCTTAGTTGTCTCATTTCACTTTTCTCATTTTTCATTCTCATTTACTTTTTCATCTTTTTGTATGTTGTTCTAATATAGGTCATCACTAAAACTAGATTAAAACAATTTTTGAATAAGGACAATGCTATTGTGTTTTCTAATTGTACAATTCAACAAATGTAGATCATTCTCTCGATCGATATTGGGGATTTTATTTATATCATGAAATATAAATAAATTGTTTTTGTCGAAATTTGACGGAATTTCAGAAATGAGTAAGAAATTTGTGAATTCTCCAAATGATGTGGTTGACGACACTCTTTATGGATTAGTGCTTACAAATTGCGGCTTGAAGTTTCACCCGGTAAGATCGATTTTAGGAAAAAAAAAACAATGCTAAATAATGGAATCAAAATTAAGGAAATAAATCGGGTGATTCTTAGAAGCGATATTGAGGAATATTCAAAATCAAAAGTAGCTCTGATCGCAGGCGGCGGTTCTGGGCATGAGCCTTATGCTGCCGGCTATGTTGGCGAAGGAATGCTGACGGCTGCGGTCGCCGGCAACCTCTTTGCATCGCCTCCATCGCATTACGTGCTTTCGGCGCTAAATGCCACCAAATCGAGTTCGGGAGCTATATTAATCGTGATCAATTATACTGGAGATCGTCTTCATTTCGGTCTTGCTGCAGAGAGATTTTCAGGAAATGTAAAAGTGTTAACAATTGGCGATGATGTTGCTATTGAAAATCCGAGCAATCGAGTAGGTCGGCGTGGATTGGCTGGCGCCGTTTTAGCAATTAAGGTGTGTTGTATTCTACAGTGTAATAACAAGTGGTTTTTCCTAATTATAGATAGCAGGTGCAATGGCTGAACAAGGAAAATCTCAAGATGAAATCTACAATCTAACGAAATTTGTGGCCGACAATGTCGCAACTCTTGGAGTTTCTCTTTACCCATGCAATCTACCCGGAAAAAGAAGAGAGTCTCATTTGAAAGAAGATCAGATTGAGATCGGAATGGGAATTCATGGAGAACCGGGCAAAGAGAAAGCACAATACACAAATGCTGCGAAAATTGTGAACGATGTCTTGGAAACGTTGAAAAGAAAATGCGGTCTTCAAGTTGGTGATCAACTGATCGTTATGATCAATGAGCTCGGAAGTGTGTGTCCGATCGAGATGAGCATAGTATCTGGAGAAGTCGTCTTATGGTTCAGTAAGTACTAATTAAATAGACACTATCAAATAAAAGTTTACAGAAACACAAAACATGGTGATTAAACGACTTTACCGCGGCCCATATATGACATCGATCGATGCACATGGAATAAGCATTACTGTTTTGCGTTCGAACGATGAACTTTTGACCTATTTAGGTAAATTATTTTTATTTTAACACGTAATAAATTCAACAATGTCCTAGATTATCCTACAAAAGCTTCTGGCTGGATTCCAGCTATTAACATAAATCAATTTCAATCAGCGAGTAAACCAAAAGCTTCTTCAAATAACATTAATATTGCTGAGCTCAGACCAGTTGGAGGAATAGGAGGTAGAGATGATGGAATATTTGTAAAAAAATGATTATTAAGATTCCGATCTAATTTCCAAAATACTCTCCAATTTGGGTAAAGCGATGGTCGATTCCGAAGAGAAACTAAACAATCTAGATGGGGCAGCCGGAGACGGCGATTGTGGAAGTACATTTGTTACTGCATCGAAGAGTATCTGATTTCCAAATATTCAAACAGTTTTCATAATTTGAGGTCTTGAGAAGGCCAGAAGCGTTTTGAACATTTCACATCCTCAGACACTTCTTCAACAAATTGCACTTATTTTTGAGCAAGCCGTCGGTGGAACATGTGGAGCAGTAAGAGAACAACAGAATTCGAATATAAAAAATAAATTTTTCAGCTTTACGCGTTAATGCTCAGTTCGGCTGCGTCATGTTTTGAAAAGGAAGTCAAATTTGAAAATGTAGCAGAAGCTTTTAAAAAGGCTACGTATGCGGTTCAGAAATATGGAGGAGCAAAACCAGGAGATCGGACAATGGTTATAATTTTCTTTCATATCCATTACTTTTAAAATCAAAAGCTATACCGTTAGGTTGATTCGTTGGACGCTGCTGTTAAAGCTCTCAGCTCGTATACCAGTTCGAAATGCCAATGGTCCAAAGTTGCTCAAGTCAGTTTTTTTTGCGTACTACCTATAATCTAGAAATAAAGGTAGTCGAAGATGCCGCTGAGAAGACTATTCATCAAACAGCCACCGTCGGTCGTGCTAGCTATACATCGAAGGACGCGCAGACACTTCCAGACGCTGGTGCGACGGCAATTGCCATTTGGATTCGCGTAATTGCTGACACAATCGAATCGCATTCAAATCTATAGGAAACCTCGGGGAGTCGGAAATACAACCGAAATAAATTCTTGTTATTTTCATCATACATAAATGATTTATTTGAACACTCGACCAAGAGGCTGATCGGATTGACTTAGCGACTTTTTACTAGCAAATCGGAAAATATTTAGCCTTCGTGATTCGGTAGGATTCGGGGACGACGTTCCTGCTTCTTGAATTGGTCCCATTCTAGGCGACGATGTCTGTGCTGATTTAGTCGGGCTCCTCATTTCCAATCCAGGCTCGTTTGGTCCGTCTTGGTAAAAAATTTCAGCCGTATTCAAATCGAGTTGCTTCAGCTTTGAGGACGAATTATTCGCCGACATCAGTGGTGATGGGCGGCCTTGAGTGTAACTAGGCATCGTCATACGACGTCGTGTCGCTATCAATTCCTCCTCGAGAGTTCGATTTGTTATACTTGAAACTGTGGATCCCGCTAAAAATCTCTCTATTTCACCGGTATTAATTCTTACGATTTACCCCGTGGACGGCATTCTAATGAATCTGATTCCATAGAGATTCTTTGCACCATTTTCAAATCGAAATCAGCTCGTTTCTTTTTGTTTTTTCTCAAGATTTTCCACTGATAGTTTTCAAGGGCTTTTACGAATGGTGATGTAGAAAATCCATTGATATCCTCGCGAAGAACTGTCATTCCAAATGGAGTTGTTACACTTATCTCATTCAGTCCGGATTGCTTAAATGTTAATATTTCCAAATAACCGTTTCACAACAAACAACTTACCTTTATAGAATAAATTGGTTTATTCTTCAGTGCCATAAAAGGTGTACCAATCATTTTAAGATATCGTTCTGTTTTCCGAACATTGGTCGTAGGCATTGGCAACTTGTATCGTAGAATTTTCTGAAAATTTCACGTTTGAAAAAGGGGAAAAACGGTTTAATTAATTACCCCTGAATATGTTCCAAGCAAAATCCAAGGTGGAGCGCCATGGTAAAATCTATATATACAAGCGCAGAGTACCGAATCGTGATACTGAGAATCATCTAAAATTGATTCAGGTTCGTATCGAAGTTTGTCATTCTGAAAACATTACTTAATTTTTAAAATATTTAAAATATTATGAAACCTCGAAATGAATTCTCCATATCGCTGCAGGACCCATATAAGAGGACAATAAAATGCGTTGAACGTTTGGGGCGATTTCAGGCAAAAACTCGACAACTGTCATGGGAAAACCAAATTTCAAGCGAATACTGTCGAGAATAACATTTCCTTCAAAAACACACACGGATACGATGAGAATTCCAGTATCCAAGCCGACGGCACTAAATCTGTATCCACCACTGATGCGACATGATGAATTGACAGCGCCTCCAGGTAATTTGGTGAGAGCCAATGATGGAAACCACTCAAATACGTCTTCGATTTGTTCAATACAATCAGGCTGTGAGTAAAAATCATTATTATTTATTTTCCTTCCACAACTAGATCATACCTTGACAGTATATGCCGAAACTTCGGCGCCTTTTGAAAATACAAGAAGGCATAACTGATTTTCAATAAAACATCTTCTATCAGTTAATCTACAGTAACCAATCATTGAAGGCGCTTCAATCTGTAGGATATTCAACGTATAAGAAGAAAATAATCGGTTTTTCTTACGAATTTGGCCAATTTGATTTCAAGATTTTTATAAACGCGGAATATCGTGCCGAAACATTTTGTTGGAGTGCTAGTTTTATTCACTTCAATCCAGCTGAAAAAAGTTGAATTACATTTATTTTCGTAAATATACTTACAACACAACTAGAATCGCTAAATTTTCGTGAGTAAGTTCCAAACAAGCGTCCGAACATGCAACTTCGAAAACATTTGCACGATTAGAAGGATCAAGTGGTAAAAGCTTTGTCAAATCTTTTTTCACCCAGTGTTTCGACTTTTTCCTAAAACTCTTGTTTCAAGAAAAAAGAAACAGTTTTTAAAACCTGTCATTTGTTAGCGAAATCGTTCCATCCCATGAGAGAACACACGAGAAATACGGAATGCTATGTATATTTTCTATAAATTTCGACTAAAAAATAAGTTCGGTGAAGTAAACGTACGATCAAGAATTGAGTTAAAAACGTATGGTAATATATGCATTCGGAATGATTTTTCTTGAGATTGACCTTGTTTAGATAACTGAACAAAAGTTGAGTGACCCTAAAGCATATAAATATGATATTTTTTCTAAAAAAATTTACCGAATCATGTGCTTTTCTAAGTCGATTTGCTAGCTTGACTAGAATTTTCTGTCGGCGATGAGCGACAATCACCCTGAATATAATATGACAATTAATACCACTAACAAGAAAAAAAAATGAACCTTTTTGTCCGAAACTTGGGATAAAACAATTTCTGAATCATCATTGTCTTCTAACTTTTGACGTGAAAGCTCTTCTCCTACACTTTGAATGTCTTGAAGAATTTGAAATGATTCTTTACGATCTTCGTCGGTTTCGTCTAATTGACGATAAAATTCGTGAAGTTTCTAAAAATAATTATATATCTAATTTCTCGGTTATTTTAAAAGAAGCACCTGAGTCAGATCGTACTTTACGATTGAAGCAAGCTCAGATTTGTTGATGGCACACGTTTGTGGTGCAATTTTTTTTCTTATCAAACTGGGCTCGATAGTTTTGTCGAGACGTGTTTCTTCTTGAACAAAATCGTTCTAAAAATCAAATTTTATTTCGTAAAATTATGAATAAATACCTCAAACTTCTGCTCTTCTTTCGTCAATGGAACTTCTTGAGAATTAGAAAGTAATTTAAACAATTGGTCGTTTTTTAATGATTCGATATCAGCAATCAATGTTTTAGAAGTGATTTTCTTTTGACTTTTGACTTGTTTTAACTTATTTTCTGAAATGCTGTTTTTATTAGAATTATAAACATGTAAAGAAAACATGCCTAATGCCGCAATATACTCTTTATCTGGTGTGCGATTTTCAGGATTTGCAAAAGCAGCCAGTGGATCGATTTTATTCGACATAAATCGTTGTTGCTTTTGTTTGCATAGATAAACTTGATTGGTTGCTGAAAATTAAATAACTTTTAATCAAAAATACAAATGAAATCGAATCCGATAATTCTGCAGAAATTTTCGAAAGATGAGCAAACTAAACAAAAATTCTAGGCCATTTTCGGCAAAAGTTAGTCCACGATTTTCTAAATTTTTATCCGGATAATTAATTTAATTATGCGCATGAATAAGCATATTTATAATATTACCAAGGGTTTCTCTTCAATTTGGAAAAATTCTCGGAAAAATAATTGGTCATGTCGATAAAAGAGTGGTGAAAAACTCGGAAAAATCGTGCAGAGTTGGCGTATTCTTTCAATAGATTTTGCGCTGTTTCGAATTAGATTCTGCTGAAAGTTTACACTATAGTCTGCCGAAATAGGTGTTTTTTCCTGAACGGATTACCGAGAAAAACATGGTCCTTAATCGTGAAATTTTTTTGCTGCTGAATATTTTAAGGTTTTCAAACATGTGCCTTTAAAGGTCGTTTGCAATCTTGACTTGAAAAATTTCCTGAATTCTATTTCGTTTTTCGACAATTTTCCCTATATTTATATATAAATATATATTTGGTACTAATATTGACTTATTATTTTTCATTAAAAATATTTACATATTATTTAGATCTAATTCGAATTATTATAATTTTATTAAACATGACGCAAATATTTCTCAAAAGAACATTTAGCACTTGATGTTTTCCAATTGTTGAGCTAATATCTGTGGAACCTAAAAACCAATTATTAATCAGTACTTCGAATAAATAAAACCGACATTTTGCCATTCCAGAACATTTTCGTACTGTGCAGCTTCTCTTTTATCCGGAAGAACTTGACCGCAAAGAACTGTGTACAACGCTCCAGGACTTTCAACTCTTCCTGTAGGTTATTTATGAAAAAAATCTTTTTATATAATTAAACCAGCTAGCAAATATTCCTTTCCTGCCGTAATTTTTAATCCACATGCTGGTGCCTCCGAAGGAGTAAAGATTTCGTCAGGAAGTGATGTCATATTGGCTGGTTTCTGTTAAAAACAGTAAGTATTAACGTAAAATAAGTTGAAACCTTAAAGATTTTCTTGTGTTCAACAGTGTACTTCAAGTTGTTCAACCCTTTTCTAGCAGAACCCTGTGGCAATCCTTGTTTACCAACACGAACATGTATTTTCACATGGGAAACTGAAGAAGTAACAAATTGTATTTCGAGATTATCTAAATTTTACCCCAATGAGCATTACAAAACGATTCCTTAGTAGTTTGTTCCTTGCATTTGCAAGCTAAACAAACGGCGACTAGAGCTAATAAAAATATAGCGGAAAGATTGAACATATCTGAAATATCGAAGCAATTAACGAAAAAAAATGAACCCGCAAATCAATATGTGAGAAAAACCAACAACGCGAACTAAAAATAAAAAGAAGAGATATAGAGAAAGTTTGTTACACAATTCGGGAGAGGTGGACCAGCATTAATCAATTATGATGATTCATTTGAGTGTTGCGGAAGTTTTTGGTCATGAGATATCAACATAGCATTTGATTACAACGAATTTCTCGTGAACACCTTCATTGACCAGGAAAGCAAATTCGGACAATTTTAGCGAACACTAAAAATTATGATGTCATATTTCATAACCATAATATTGATGAGAAAGGAAGTATCACAGTGGGGAAAAGTTATGGTTTATTCTCTGCGCATTTCAAACCGGGTATAGTAGTAAATCGACCAGTTCACGCAAATCGTTTGCCTTATTATTCTTATTAATGTTTTTTAATTGAATAAATTTTTTTATTATTGAAAAGACCTCTCAATCTAATTTGAAATCCGAATAGGTCTCGCCACGCGTGAATGCTTATTTTGCTGCTTTTACGTGAACTGCTTCATTTTTCTTGATTAGTTTCGTATTTCCTTGAATTTCCAACGTCATTCGATTAAAAAATTATCGAATCGATCCATAAAATTTGAAACAACCTGTTAGTTCTAGCGAGACCATTTCGAAAGACGCATTCCCGTAAATCTACCCGCGTACAGCTGCCGCCGGACGCCGACTATGGCTGTATATTTGTAGACAAGCAGTTTGTCCCTCTGCTAAAAGAACAAAAAGCAAAGCGAATTGTTTGTCGTCGTAGTATCTCGTTCACAGACATTTCGCTGCCTTTCATACGTACACATATCGTCGTGACTACACAGAAATCAGGCGAAAGTTCATCATAAGAAATTTTGTTTGCTACACGTTTATTATATTTCTCGAGCCGTCAACTTTTTGTGTTTTGTCATCCGTTTCGTGTTATATTACCTCAAACCATGGACGTTTGAAACAATTCGTTTTGCTTATCTCGGGTTTGTCGACAATACTGATAAAATACAAATATTTCGAATTTATCGTTGAACTCTCAACTATAAACTGTGTTATCATTTCCGAATTGTCATCGTGCATTTAATGCTTCAATTGTTATAGGAAACGATGGTAGAATCAGATAGTTCCCCAGTAGTCGAGGAAGTTATCGCAAGTATCAACGATGTGCCCCCTGGAACGTAAGTATTCATTTAGAAACAATTCAATTTCAAATTCATTCGACTGTTAACACAAAATTGCAAAATATTTGTAATTTTAGTAAAAAAATGTTTGAATTGTATGACCGTAAAATCTTGGTGATTAATGATAACGGAAGTCTTTATGCGATCAATGGATTATGCTCTCATTACAATTTTCCGCTTGAAAATGGAATATACGCAAATGGCCGAATTAGATGTCCTCTTCATGGTGCATGCTTCAACGTGAAAACTGGTGATATTGAAGAATATCCGGGATTTGACAGTTTGCACACTTTTGATGTTCGAGTAGAAAATGACTCAATTATTTTGAAAACAACTGAGAAAATATTAAAAACCGGTGATCGAAGAAGAAGAGTTTGCAAAAAAGTTGCGAAGTGTGAAGATCGCCCAATTATCGTTATCGGAGGGGGTTTGATCAAAATCATGTTTCCACCAATAAATATTTGATTCAGGAGTTGCTACTGCCACATTCATTGAACATTCGCGTTTGAACGGTCTACAAACACCGATAGTTGTAATTTCTGAGGAATCATTCACACCCTACGATCGAGTTTTGCTTAGTAAGGTACAATTCCAACTAATTATTTGAAGCCAATAATTCATTATTCTATATTCCAGAAACCTGCTGTCAAAGGTGAAGAAATTAAAATTCGTGATGACGAATATTACAAAGAGAGAAACGTCAGTTTCAAACTAAACACTACTGTAACCTTTTTATTTATTCAACTTTAACTTTACTTGTTAATTAAAGGTAACTGAGGTTTTACCAAATAAGCGACAAGTAAATTTGTTGAATGGTGAATCTCTTCAATATTCAAAATTAATCATCGCCACTGTTGGAAAGCCTCGAAAGCTTTCGATCCCTGGATCCGACTTAAAGGCAAGAAAATCCCCCTAATTTGATTGCGTAACATGAAAAAGTTCTATTCACCAACATGCATGAAGTATGCCAAATCAAATTTCCTTTTCAGAATATTTTTTATGTACGTAAAGTGCACGAAGCGAATGAGATCGCGGAGAAACATGTTGGAAAACATGTCGTTTGTATTGGAGCATCGTTTATTGGACTGGAAATGGCATCAGCTCTTGCAGCGAATGCTGCGAGTGTTACTGTGATCGCCAATAGCGAAGAACCTCTTCCAATGTTTGGAGTTTCGATTGGACGGGGATATCGCAAACGTTTTGAATCGAAAGGCGTCAAATTTGAAAGGAATGCCAATGTAATTGAACTACGTGGGGAAAATGGAGATGTTCGAGCAGTGGTTCTTTCGAATGGTGTAGAAGTTGCCGCAGATCTCGTCGTTGTTGGAATCGGAATCACACCGGCTACTGAATTTTTGAAAATAAGTGGAATTGCTGTGGATTCGCGAGGATTTATCACTGTCGATGAAAAGTTCCGAACCAATAAGAATTTCATTTTTGCAATCGGTGATGTTGTTTCGTTTCCGTTGCCACAATGGAATATTGAGAGTATCAACATTCAACATTTCCAAACGGCCCAAACTCATGGTAAAAGTTTCAACGTTGAAATATCAAAAAAATGTAATTTCAGGACAACATCTTGGTTATTCGATTGTTGGAAAACCGCATCCTGGAGCAATTGTGCCTTACTTTTGGTCATTATTCTTTTTCGAATTTGGAATTAAGTTTTCAGGTTTTCAAACATCACAATGTTTTCACAATTTATAAATTATCAAATTCCTAATCAGGATGTTCTCATGGAGCCAACGGTGAATGGTACTTTGGCGACCCGGAAGAATTAAATTTCGTCAAATATTACTTGAAGTTGGTTTTCGTTACTGTTGTACGAGCAAATATGCATATAAATATTTTTGCAGAGACAATCGTGTGATCGCTGTTGCATCGGGCGGACCGTCTAAGGCTGCTGTCGAATTTGCGGAGCTTTTCAAGCGCGGAATCACCATTACGTTGGATGATTTGAAGAAAAGCGAAGATCATGTATGGACTAGCCGTTTAATTATTAGCCAGTAAGTGCGTATGTATAATAACTGCAGATTTTTAGTTGATTAATAAAAAGTGCATTCAGTGAATTTTTTATCGAAAATATAATGAAAAGTGAAAGACGACATTTGATCAACATAATCAAACAGGAAACGTGAACTACCTCGTTTTGGAAAACATTCATATTTGAATGGAACACGGAATTGAGATCAGGAATTGGATTGTTTCTGCTGTTATATGAGCGGAAATGGAGAACTCGAAGCTGTTATTGAGACTTTCTTCACAATTGGAATATCTTTTTCTGAAAAAAAAAAAAGGATTTATATTTTGAAATACATAGATTGAATAATTGCCAATTTATTCAATACTTGCAGGGTTGGTAAATTGAAGCCGGGGCCGAAAGCCGGCCGGCCGGCCCGGCTTTCGGCCGGCTTTCGGCTTTTTTTTGAATTCCCGCTTCGGCCGTGCGGCCGTAAACAACGGAGTTGGGGGCCGAATCGCGGGCCGAAAATTTGACAGCGAAAAAAAGCCGGCCGAAAGCCGGCCTGAGGCCGGCTTTCGGCCGGCCGGGCCCAAAATTTAACAACCCTGAATACTTGGAAAAATCAGACAGACTTTGCGAGGTAACAGATTGCCCCTTTTAGAAACTACTCAATGTTTGCCCAATTTTTCCAAATAATTTCATACGTACTATCTGGAGATCTGCTGGATTTACTTCGTGTCGTTACTCCATGATCAGAAGATCTATATTAACCAACTGTAATACATATATAATTGAGTCGAATTACCTTCTTCTGTGATGGCGATCTTTATAAAATGAAACAACTTCATCGTACACATCTCCACTATCAACAGACTTATTCTTCTTCAAAGATGCTCTTCGATGAGTATGTTCCATTCTATTTTAACTCAATTATTCGGAAAATTCAAATAAAAAATTACTACCGTGTTGGTTCATTTATTAAGCTGCTCTTCTCTTTTGACGAAATCCTTTGAACATGAGGCTGATGATGATCTTTTGACATTCGGCGAACTTCATCTTCAAGTTTACTCGCGCCTTCAGATGACGTTTTCTTCACGTAACGTGGTTTCTTCTCATCTTTCCGCGGCGATTCTGAAGATCGCCGAACTCTGTTCGATCCTGTTGAATTTGTTGAATCCCTTCTATCATCATGTTTCGTCGATGTTCGGGATATTTTGCTGCAATTCGACGTTTCGATTTTATATAATCAACCCGTTTTCTTTTACCTGGTTTTTATCGGAACAGGATTTTTGACCTCATCTTCCGGAATAGGGCTCAATTGTGTGATAGACGGATCAATTGATTCCGTTCTACAAATAGATGTTGTAAAATTATTCGTAATGAAATCCCAACCTAGCCAATTCAATTATTTCTATTTTTGGTTCCACCTTCTTTAATCCCGTTTCAACATCAGTGTTCCATTGAACATGAAAACCTTTGCTCTTGCTCTCTTTTTTCGGTTTCTCCATGTCATATTGGCCCTTGTATTGCTGGAATCCGCCTCCCCAACTAGTTGTCCTCCACAATCCGTTCTCTTTAGCAATTCGAACCCGTTCACTACATCGTTCAAAAGCTGATTCCCGTCGGCGCCGATTTTCTTCGATATCCTAACAATGGTTTTAAATTCAAACATGAAAAACTAAAAAAAAATCACCGCTAAATACATACTGCATCGAATGACAGACGAGAAAAGATAGGATTGCAATCCTGATAAAATTAAGAGCACAGTGGCGAGCCACATGCGTTCGAACATTGATTGAATCTGAAATCCTAGTGTCAAAAAAAAATCATTTTAAACGCCAACCATAAATTCTCGTTTATGTGTATACAAGTCGCCGTAAAAATATGACCAGGCGTAGAGAATGAAATAACCAATGGAAAAGAGAAGGAATATTGCTTGGACCACGATGTGAGGTAGAATTAGACATGACGTATCGCTGAATACTCCACAAAACAAACATATCACCTGAAACGAAAAAAAAATGTTGAAACTTTGGCATTCAAATGAAATTGAAGGGAACTGGGCGGTTACAATTTTCACAATAACCAAATATTAAATCGAGTTTAGACAAATACTTACCGATATAATGATAAACACCATCATAATAATGACAACATAATCGAAATAGACGGTGATGTCAAAATGTTTGTAGAGAAATATGTGACAATCACGAAATAGTCTGAAAACAGAAATATTTCAATTCGTACAATTATTTCATAAAACACTTACGTGTCAATGCACGATCCGGTTAACTTATGATCATTTTTCCAGACAACTTGTTGCAAAGCTCCGATGAGCACTGAAACCGCAATCACCGCCTCAATAAATCCCAGAAATGCGGCGCCTGCAATACAAAAGAAATTGATTTTGTGTTTCCTCATATGGCATTTTATGCACCAGCTGCTCTTTTAAAAAATAGGATTTTTTGAAACATGAATCTCAATTATTATTCAAAGACACCCATCATTTTAATTTTTCATTAAAGTCGAGTGAACAATTAAATGAGTAGTGACGAGTTGTGTGTAATATTTCTCTTGACGACGATTCTCAATTAGCATCGTTTGCCCCCCTCTATCATCCCGCCGGGAGCCCCCATGTCGATTAATCGCAGACTCTCCAACTGAGCCCCCGAATCTTTTGGATAACAAAACAAAAAATGTGCATTTTTTATAAAACTTATTTTACTCAATTTTACAGCTGAAATTAGAAAGTTGACCGTTTTATAAGAAAACAATACATAATGTCTCAAATAAAATCGGATATACCAAATACAGGATGTCATTTAAGTTCCCGCACAAAAGTTTGACGCCATGAAGAGCTTGGCTGGCGCACTTTTCGTGCACCAATACAATTTATTTTTGTTAAATAAGGTATATTTTACTTACTTTCCAAGTTTTACCTCATTCGGATGTGTTTCCGAGAAATGGCGAAGGCTAACATCCATCGCGCTTCCATTATCGAAGTTCATAAGCAAAATGTGAGCCCGAGAGACATCATTGAACGCCTCGCTGTGCCTCGTAGAACGGTTTGCGACACCATCAAACGTTTCAAGGAGCTAAATACGACCAGTGACCGTCCCAGACAAGGAAGACTCGTCTCAGTAACCACTCCTCAGAAGATAAACGCCGTCAAATCGAGGATCAGGCGAAACCTCCACAGGAGCATGAGAAAGATGGCGTCAGACGTGGGAATGAGCATCTTCGCTATGGAACAAATCGTCAAAACGAAGCTTGGACTGACCCCATATCGTGTCCAAAAAGCGGCAATTCTATCGGCCGTCAACAAGCAGAGACGCTTCGAAAAAGCAAAACAACTTCTTGCTCGCACGCAGTCTGGAGAACATCTCGTCACTGTCTTCTCCGACGAGAAGCTATTCACTGTGGAGGCGGCATTCAACTCACAAAACCATCGAGTACTTGCCCAGACATCCCAGCAAGCTTCTGAGAAAAGCAGAACAATACATCGAGCCTCACATCCTGCCAGTATGATGGTTTTCGGTGCCATCTGCTCAACCGGGAAGCGCCCCTGGTTTTTGCAGATCAGGGGATGAAAATGAACAAAGAAGTCTACGTTCGGGACTTTTTAGAGGAGCATGTGATGCCCTGGACCCAAACGCATTTCGTTGGGCAGAAATGGGTCTTTCAACAGGACGGAGCACCCGCCCACACTGCCAAAACTACTCAGGAGTGGTGCCAGACCCATTTTCCCGACTTCATCAAGTCATCCGAATGGCCTGATTGGTCCCCAGACCTGAACCCGCTTGACTTCTCCGTGTGGGGTCTTGCAGGAGAAGGTCAACGCAAAACCCCACTCAAGTGTAGAGACTCTGAAGAAGACATTACTGGCGGAATGGCACAATCTTTCCATCGAATACCTGCGTACCACAGTCGCATCCTACCCGAAGCGTCTCTGTGAAGTCATAGCTCCGAAAGGAGGCCGAATCGAAAAGAGTTAATAGATAAATATTTGTTATACTATAGATAAAAAATATTTCGAGTCTCGTTTGATTTGGACCTTTAGTTTCAGAAATATACGTCTTCAAAGTTGTGCGGGAACTTAAATGACACCCTGTAAGGACGATTTTCGAGATTGGAAAAATTGGGATGAATGTGTATAAAATAAAAGTAGTTAATCTATTAAATTCATACGTGAAAAACAATTGATCTTTCTAAACATAAGCATTTAGTAAAGAGATTACTCATATCATATTTGAAATACCTACCCAGTTTGATGTGGCACAAATTGCAGCATGTGCGATGATTAATTTTTTGGTGTGATGCCGGCTGCGATTTGACGGCGATTTGTACGCGTTCCATCGCCGATTACATCGATTCGATGATGAAGAAAAATCGAAAGGATTCACAAAAATTCCAATGAATAGTAGGTGGAATCGTTACGAAAACTGCACACGACTTCACCCCAACTTATCAGACTAATCATTTCGCAGTTGTCTCTGTAGCCCTCTCCGAGATCCGCCTACTATCCGCCAGCGATTGTGCGGTAGAGCACGTCGCGACATGTGACGGGGGGCCTACGAGAACAACCCAACATTTTCATTGATTCGATTTTGATCGCCACACGGGGGGGACTATGATGACAAGATGTGGCAGACTCATTTACACGGCTCGCACTTTGCCCATTTTTCAAATTTCACATTTCGCTCTTTTCAATCGAGTTGTAATAATTCAAAAGCGACGTCTTCGGTTGTTCGCATCACCAGGTCAATCATAAAAAACATATGTCAGTTGACATGAGTAACATAACAAATGTTCGTTTTTTTTGTTTTCAGAAATTATATGTATGTAGGCCAACTTTAAATACATACAACGAGTAAAGTGCCATTTGTCATTAATGACTACCGGAAAGTAGTCTAAAGGCCATCACAAATCATTCCTCGCCATCACAATTTAATATCTGAAGCACATTATTGAAAGTTTAAAATTGATAAACTATTATTAAATTGTACCGCCAAAGCCACACGCCACCAAAGCCACCTACGCACACAGTGTAACTTTTATATTGCATTCGTGTGCCCCTATAAAAGGGAGCCTCAACGCCCATTTTTTCACTTTCTTTCCCTTCGTAGGTTGTTGTTCAGCTTATATTCAATTTATGTCCAATTCATGTTTAACTTATTTTTAATTTATTTCTTTTACAATAAAGTTTAATTACCCAAGTTTGAGGTTGTCCATCTCCTACTGGTTAATAAATTTGGTGCATCGACGACTTACGAATTCATGCCGCCGAAAGATCAAGCCAACAAGTTCAAGTCAACAACCAAAAGCCATCCTGAAAGAAAACGACTCAACCACAACTACGGCCATCCAGCTTCATCTTCGAATTACAACAAATCGAAGGTCCGTTTTCTCAACATTGCAAGACCCGCGTGGCACAACTCATACTCCAACGCTTTGCACGATACTAACAACACAAAGAACATCGATTTGATCGAAATCGAGTCCTAAACCATCAAGCCATCCATCCATTTGTTAGTCCTTCCAAAAAACTACACAGTCATTCATTAAAAATGAGTGAACTTCGCTATTACCTGACGGCAGCCACACGCTCAATGAACTCCCTGGCACAACAACTTATCGACGCAGAAAAAATGCGATCAGTCCTGAAGAAACAAGAAGAAAGTCATCAATCTATCACGGAAATAGAAGCCAGAAAAGTCTCAAATCGATTGAGACACATCATCCAAAACAGGAGCGACCTCGAAGAGCGAACTAAAGAGCTTATGACAGCAACCCGCCAAGTAGCTTGTGATGAACAAGGCCAGAAAACCCTCGACGAATTCATCGATAAAGCCACTGACGTAATCCAAAGAGCAAAGGACCAGGAGTTCCAGCTGGAAGACGACGAAAAGACAATCGAGACAATAATCAGATTGGAACAACCCAGCATAGAGCCATCGGAATCAAACGTTACACAACGACGAGAAGAAAGCAAACTGCCACCTATTCCAATCCAGAAATTTGCTGGAAATCTGTCAGAATGGACGAATTTCTACACAATATTTGAAGAGACTATCGACAAAAGAAACATATCCGACCTGGAAAAGCTCAACTATCTGCAACAAAGCTTACAAGGACAAGCGAAGAAAGTCATTCAGAAATTTGAATTCCGAGAGGAAAACTACAAAATGGCAATGAGCGCACTAAGAAAGAGGTACGACAACAAAGACGCCGCCATTCGCCAACTCAGCGAACTGCTGACGAACGAAAAAGCAGAAGGAACAAAGCTGAATCATCAACGCGACCTTTTCGACAAAGTATTCGCGATTACTCAGCAACTACGCAAACATGGCGAAGATTTGAATTCGCGAATAATCAAAGAAATGATTATAAGAAAGTTTTCGGGAACCATCCAACGAAAAGTTTTCGAGGATCGTGCCGAGAATTACGACAACGACGACAGATCATGGGATCTGGACGCAATTATGGACGAGATTGAGAAAACAATCAACAAAGAAGAACAACTTCAATCATGGATGCCAGAAAGCGCCAACGAAGCTGAAAAAAGTCATAGTTATCGACATCAGGAAAGGCCAGAACTATATCACCAAGGGAAGCCAAGACAACCAAAATATCGACAGGAATTGGGAAATCAACGACATGATTTCCATCGATACGAACCCAAAAATTCATATCGTAATGAAACTGATACCAAATCAGACAGAATAGTGGATAATCGACATCGAAGCTCGTTTTCGTGCGTCTTTTGCGAAGGAAATCATCTGAACAAAGAATGCACAATATCCATTACGCAGAAACGGGACGCACTCAGAAGAAAAAACCGTTGCTGGAAATGCTACAAAAATCACAAATCGAACGAATGCCCGACTTCAATCAAATGCTGGAAATGCAATGGAGATCACATTCAATATTTGTGTCTGAAGACTACGGAAGTCGACAATCAGAACTCTGGAAACCAAGGAAACCAGAACAACAATAGACGATCGGTACATTCGTCTAATCGCAGTCCGAATATAACGCATGCCACCATTCAAAGCAAGAAGGAATTGCCATGCGAATCAGAAAACTCGTCCGAGATCAAATTTATCCCAAGGCCACAATCGGGAATTCTACCAACCATCAAGGCCATGGCATTCAATCCAAAGACTGACCAATGGGAAAAAATAACAGTGATGTTCGATTCAGGAGCAGAAAACACATTCTGCACGGAAAAGCTTGCTGACAGCTGGAACCTGACGAAACTCGGAACCTCGAAAATCGTTCTTCAAACGTTTGGAGAACAAAAACTGACACAACATACGAGTGAAATTGTGGAATTGAAAATGCTCATTCGAAATGGAACCGAAACCATTAAGGCAATGCTCACAAAACAACTCGTCGGAACAATACGGAAAGCGGATATAAGTCAAGAAGACAAGCTGTTCATGGCCACGTTAAAAACGAAATTCAACGAGGATGAACACAATCTAGCCGCTGTAGAACCAGACATGATCATTGGTATGGACCATTTGACAACATTCTGGAACGGATCAATGATTAAACTTCCATCCGGATTGCATCTCATTCAAACGGAATTTGGGATGACCGTGATAGGCAAGACGATCAAGCAATCAATCGAAGACGAAACCGGAATTAGTCGGAGCAACATTATAATTTCCGGAGACGACACCATCGAATGGAATGAAGTGACGAAGACTGACAACGAATCAGCAGAATTCACAGGTTCCACAAAAGAAGAAAAAGCGAAAGAAGTTGAAGAAGTATGGAAAACGTTCAATTCCACCATCGAAAAGAGAGAAGATGGATACTTCGTGCGTCTACCGTTCAAAAAAGATGCAGATCAACTTCCCGGAAATTACGCTATCGCGCACAAGCGACTGGTCAGTGTATTGAAACAGAACACACCAGCCATACTTCAACAAATCGATCAAGTGTTCAAAGATCAATTGGAGAAGCAGATCATCGAAAAGGTCAATGATCAGGGAAATGGACCCATCTCGAAAATCGTCCATTACAACCCACACCAACCTGTCATCACGCCGCATAAAACAACGACTAAATGCAGAATCGTGATTGATGGAAGCTCACATTTTCGAAACAACCTGAGCCTCAACGACGTACTTTACCAAGGAGACGTCATCCTGCCTGATTTAAAGAAACTTCTCATCCGATTCCGAACCGGGAAAACAGCAATCGTTTCCGACGTGGAAAAAGCCTTTCTTGCGGTTCACCTTCATGAAGATGATCGAGATGCAACCAGAGTTTTATGGGTTCACGATACATCAAAACCAGCATCTGGAGATAATCTCATGATCCTGAGATTTCGACGTGTACTTTTTGGACTAAATTGTTCACCATTCCTACTCGGAGCTACAATCAAATACCACATAGAACACTCACAGCAAGCGATCGCAAAGGAGATCAGCAATCAGCTATACGTTGACAATCTTCTGGTGACAACCGATGAAGAATCCCCGGAAGAACTAGAGAAGAAATATCGCGATATCAAGAATCTGTTCAACGAAATGAGCATGAACATCAGAGAGTTTAGAAGCAATGATAACAAACTAAACGAAATATTTGATGAAAAAGACCGATCAATTGAAGAAGACATGAAAATACTAGGAATTCAATGGAAGTCAACTACAGACCAACTTCAAGTCAAGTGCGACGTCAAGCCACCTGAAAAATGGTCAAAACGATCAATTTCCGGTCTCATTGGAAGCATTTACGATCCACTGGGACTGATGGCACCACTTGTCTTGCCACTAAAAATCGAACAGCAGAAAAATTGGATAGAGCACATCGATTGGGATGACAAACTAGACGACAATCAAGAAACCAAATGGAATAATCTAATGGAATCGACAATTGGCTTCACCAAATCTATTCCACGGAACGTCATCCTGAAAAGCGGAACGAATACAATTATCACCTTTACGGATGCCAGCATACACGCAACTGCCTCATGCACATTCATCGTCAATACTCTAGGATCACACCTTATATATGCAAAATCCAGCATTCGGCCAGCCAAGGAAAAATGGACCATCCCGAAATTAGAGCTCAAAGCAGCATGCATGGGAGTCACATCAACCATAACCACGATATCAGCCCTCATAGAAGGAAATATCAAAGTCGACAAAGCTTATCTTCTCACCGATAGTGAAATCGTCAAAGCCTGGATAAAATTACCTCCAGGAAAAGAAAAAGGAGGAGTTTATGTCACCAATCGACTTCGACAAATCCGCAACGACGTCGAGAAGATGAAAGAAATGAACGTTCAAATTTCATTTGGCTACGTGAGGACAGATGAGAATCCAGCCGATCATGCAACCAGAGGACTCACAAAGGAAGAAATGGATAATAAGCTGTGGTGGAATGGCCCAGAATTCATCACAAAACACGAAGAAACCTGGCCAGAAGATACCCAGCTGTTCCAGATCAGTGATCCAGATGGCGAAGAGGAAATCCACGTCAATGCAGTCAAACATTACTGCCCAGATCCGGATGAAGTCATTTACAATTGTAACCGAACAAACTCTTTCGAAAAGATGACACGGATCACCAATTACTCATTACGATTCATCAAAAAGTGCATATCGAAGATGAAGTCAAAGGAACGAATACAGGACACCATCCCGGAATTACATTCGATTCCCGAAAACTTCACAACCAACACAATGATGTCAGAAGAACTTGAAGCCGCTGAAAAATTACTCATTCGAGATCAACAAAAATTGATTACGAAGAAACAACTCGAAAATTTGAAGAACCTCGGATTGGTACAAGATAATGAAGGAATTATCAGATGCCACGGAAGGATGCAGAAGATGGACGGAAGTCGAGATGAAAAAAGACCAATTTTGCTTCCACCAGATTCAAATTTAACAAATATGGTCATTTGGAAATACCACAACCGACTCCATCGACCGACAGGAACCACAATATCGGAAATTCGACAAAAATTCTGGATTCCAAGAATCAGGTCGCGAGTTAGACAAATCATCAGGAGATGTATTCCCTGTGAACATTTCAACAATTTACCATTTTCTTATCCGGAAATGCAGGACCTCCCAGCGAGCAGAGTCAAACGGTCACGGCCATTTCAACACGTTGGAATCGACTACTTTGGACCATTCAATGTTCGTACTAAAGGAGATTTATGTAAAGCATACGGATGTATCATCACATGCCTGACTACTCGAATGACGTTCTTAGAATTAGTCAAGGACATGTCAACATCTTCCTTTCTGAACGCTATGAGACGATTTATGACAATATACGGATGCCCTGAAACAATCACATCAGACAATGGACCACAATTCGTGCAAGGACACCAAATGATAGAACACGCAACCCGATCATTCTGGAGTGCTGTTAATGAAACCTGCACGCAAAATCGTATCAAATGGAAATTTAACACTCCTTTCGCACCATGGCAAGGAGGAATCTACGAAAGAATCATTCGCATCGTCAAAGAATCTTTATACAAAACAATCGGGAAACAAATATTGACGGAAGATTCCCTACGTACAGTTCTTTACGAAATCGCAAATATGACCAACTGCCGACCCTTAACATACATCGAAAACGACATTGACGACGTCACAGCAATTCGTCCGATCGACTTCATTCAGCGACATTTCGAGATACCTCAATTCACGGATTATCTCGTCAATCCAATCAATCATGAAGACGACGAAGATTACATGTCGCCAGAAGACGAAATTCGACTGAAAACACGACTGGAAACGCAAAAAGCTCTTAAATCATCTATCGAAAACGTCGAGAAATTCTGGAAAATTTGGACTACAAAGTACATCCAAGAACTCCGAGAAGTGCAAAAAACAAGAATCGAAGACAAACGATACGCCTCAGCACAACCCCAAGAAGGAACCATAGTCCTAATCATCGACGAAAACCAACCACGTCATCAATGGAGAATGGGAAAAATCGAAGAAATCATCTTGAGCAAATCTGGAGCCACAAGAGAGATAAAAATCATTGTCCCAACAAATCCAAGATGTGGTGGATGGGGAAAAAGAACGATCCGAAGACCACCGAATCGAATCATCCCTCTTGAAATCGAAAACTCACCTCAAAATTTCCTCGAAAACAAAAATTCGAAGACTCAGCCAACGCCATCACATGATTTCGAAAAATCGATGACAAAGGAAACTGATACGAATCTAATCAGAGGAAAAACCCGATACTCACTCAGACAACAGAAAAAAGTGAACTACGACGAATCAAGACAGGAGAACGGAGACGATGAAGCAAGATCATCCAATCAAGAAGGATCAGAACGGAAATCATCCTTCAGAACGAACAAGATATCAACTTTATCTATGGCTATGATAATTTTGATGATCGCTACCCAAGGATCTACAGCAGCTGTTGTCACAACTCCAAGTCAAATATCACAAGAAGACATATGCACAGACGCCGGAATCAGAATTCGTATGGAAAAATTCAAGAAAATTGAAGTCTGTGTAAACCATTATTGCACAACCAGGGACAGCCCAAGTGAGGAAAAATGGAAGGATATTTGGTTACCTCCATCTCTCAAACGACAAGAGCAACTCATAAAAATGAAGAAACTGCAGAAAGAGGACATAAAAATCTCCCAAATGACATGCCCAGCCATTCCATTCTGCAAAACGATCGACTGCACTTGGTGTCTACCAAATCTAGCGAACCCAGAATGTCACCCAATTTTCGCCATCACGGGAGGAGTCATCACATTCTATCTGATCTTGACAATGCTCTACGTGATCAGCACAGTCCCGATTAGACTCGGAGGACCATGTCTCCTCGCTATCAAGCTCATCCGGATTTTAATAAAATTGGTCATCGTGATAGTTATATTCATGGGAAATCTCGCCAGCATTATGTGGAGAACTATCAAAAAGTGGAGACGAAGAGCAAGAGGCAATCGCCAAGAAATATACAGCCTAGTTCAACCAATCATCATGATCATATTAATTGTATCGACGACAAATGCTTGCCAAGAAATTGAAATGATGAACAATAGGATGCAAATCTGCACGAAATACGCAAATGGATCAACAAATTGCCATATAAGGACATCAGAAATAATCCAAATGAATCCACTCAAACGCGAAGCATGCATACGACTCAATCATAATGGACAAGCCATTCGTGAGATTCGAATCAACTGGAAATCAATCGAACTAAAATGCCTAAGAAACCCACGATACTTCTCACGTGAAGTAGAACAAAAGGTACTGAGCGCAAAGCGATGCCCACATATGGGATCGTGCACAGAAAAGAAGTGCATGGACATCAACAGAAACTCAATCCTTCCCGAACTAAGCGAAGCCAACACCTACCTCGGAACGACAGGATGTGTTGCAAGTTGCGGATCGTTAGGATGCGATTGTTTTTACCCCAGCAGCGCATGTCTCTTCTACAGGTTATATGCAGAACCTACAAGCGACGAAATCCTTGAAATCATGGATTGCCAATCATGGGATGAACGACTGAAATTAGAAGTGGCCATCGCCAATCTACACACATCTGAGAACAATTTCAAACAATACAAGATTCTCACAAAACTGAACGAACCATTTCAACTCGAAGGCTTCGAATTACGATTATCATCCATTCATATTCCACCTTCGCCAATTCTGAAAAGCTGGTTCATTCTATCAAGGAATCACACCATCATGGAAGAACAAGAACTGAATTTACCAGTCAAATGTTCATCGCGTCAAGAAGCAAAAAATCTAATGAAATGCACTTTCACCGAAAATTGCAAATGCGAAGCAGCTGAAGAAGAAATGAAGTGCAATTGCATCAACTACAACTTCAGTAATGAACTACAAACTCTAGAGAAAGTTCTACCAATCTCAACAAGTATCTGGAATTTACGACGAGTAGGAAACACAATCATCGGATCAACAGATGCGACAACATCAACAACAATCACGATCGATATAAATCAAGATGTCATTCCAGTAATTCTACGATCACATGAAATCTGTAAAGTTCAAGTCGAAGCAACGATCGGATGTTACCAATGCGAGCAAGGAATAAAAACCGACATTATATGCAAATCCGAAAAGGAAGACGTCATGGCAGATATCAACTGCAGCTCCGAAAAATTCGCGATTCCATGTTTACCGGCAGGACGAAAATCCACAATCCGATTCTCATCGGAAACTGCGCGGTTCAGAAGAAACTGCGAGACCACCTGTGGAGGAAACCAGACAACTCAATTTGAAGTGATTGCATTACTCAAATTTCACGGAAATTTGTGGGACGCATCATGGAAAATTATCGAAGGAAAATCGAAAACTTACGATGAAATCAAATTACCGGACTTCAATCATATCTGGACTACGTACCTCAACTACATGAAGACACTACTGATCCTGATCATCGTCATCGGAATAATCGCAGTCATCATCTATACCACCATAGCCCGTTATGGCAGCCAAATTGTCATCTCCACAATCATCATATGCATAAAGATTGCATTATTTATCATAATATTGCCATTCAAAATCGCACGAAATTGTTGGAGATCCATGCATGTTATCACCATCATGTATCTAACCATACGCATGACAACTGCATGTACAATCAGCTACACAATCTCAACGTCATTGATTTCAGCCCGGAAAACAATGAACTTCTCATACACTGAACCCGAAAGAACAGACTATTTGGCCAGAAGAAGATGCCATAGAATCAAAGAAATCTTCCATGAAATGTTCGCGGCAGGACATGTCTTCGAACAAAAAGCGGACACGGCAGACAAAACGCTTGAGGAAGTAGCAAAAATGCGAAGCAATGCAATCGGAAACAGATGGTCCGTGAACCGATTCAGAACCGAACAAGAAGCACGGGACAAGATTATGGACACAATCATCACAGTGCAAAGCTCCTTCAATCGATACGCTCAAGCCATGGACAAAATCACAGATTTGCTAATCCTGGGAGACATAGACACCTTAGAAACGGCCATCCGCATAGAGAACAAAGGAATGGAGAAAAGCAGGATCAAAGCAAGATTCGAGGGAATCATGAACCGACTCAGCTCAGCCTACAAGACAGCAAAGTTGGAACACGACCGACACACACAGGAAAGATTGATTGCCCAGAACAAAGAAGTTAACGAATGGAGAACAACGGCCATGGAAGCTACGATTCAAATCAAGGAGATCAAAGAATACCTCCGAAGACATCAATCCGACAAGGAACAAATGACAGGATTACTAATGGATCATAACCAACAACTATTTGAGGCCATTCAAAAAACAATGCGAGAATGCGCCAAAAACATTGAAAACACTTGCCAGTCATTCGCGCCGGAGGCCCAAGGTCGAGCCAGAAGCACGACAAAATCTCCAAGGCCAAACGCAAAATCCCGAAATTCGTCATCCCGCTCGCCAAGATCAAGCAGCAGTGAAACACCCAAGTCATATGTGAGATCAAATACGAAATCGAGATCACGATCGAAATCAAGATCACAATCACGATCAAGAAAAACATATCGTCAACATCATCGACGAGAATCACAAGATCGCAACAATCAACGCCATCGAAGAGAATCAGAAGACAGCAACAATCAACGCCATCGAAGAGAATCAGAAGACCGCAACGATCAACGCCATCACGGGAAAACCGGACTCATCATACGACGGATAGCCACTGAAAACACCCGCGATGGAGACGACTTGAATTGTGCGTTTTGCTACAGACCGCACTTTTCCGACAAATGCTTCGAAATCACAAACGCCAAGGACCGAGAGCGTCATCTGGAGAAAACGGATAGATGCAAGAGGTGCGTGAAGCGGAACCATCGAGGAATATGCCATTCGAAATGTTATTACTGCTCAACCCACGGAAGGATGGAAGCAGCAAAGACCCACCACACGGCCATTTGTCGACTCCCCAACGTCACCGTCCTTGAGGGGGAGTGTCATTAATGACTACCGGAAAGTAGTCTAAAGGCCATCACAAATCATTCCTCGCCATCACAATTTAATATCTGAAGCACATTATTGAAAGTTTAAAATTGATAAACTATTATTAAATTGTACCGCCAAAGCCACACGCCACCAAAGCCACCTACGCACACAGTGTAACTTTTATATTGCATTCGTGTGCCCCTATAAAAGGGAGCCTCAACGCCCATTTTTTCACTTTCTTTCCCTTCGTTGGTTGTTGTTCAGCTTATATTCAATTTATGTCCAATTCATGTTTAACTTATTTTTAATTTATTTCTTTTACAATAAAGTTTAATTACCCAAGTTTGAGGTTGTCCATCTCCTACTGGTTAATAAACCATTCATCTTTTTGACTTCTTAGATTGTGTCTTAACAACCATATTTTATTGTCATAATTATTAGAATTAGCATAATCAGCATGTTATAAACAATGAAGGCGATCGCCACGCGATGAATGCCGAAAACGAAGCAGGACGACTAAGCGGACACGTCTAGAACGGCGAGGCGAGGCACACATTTGCACATTCGGTGATCATGCATGCGCGGATCAACTTGAGCGTAGCCATCGCTTCGCGTTCGCCAGCCTCGCCAGGCATATGACCAAGTTCGTGGGTGGCCGCCTGAAAATGGCTAGTCTCAATAGAGAAAGTATTAAATAAGACGATAACAATATTATTCAAATTTCAATCTCTAATAGCAAGAAGATGTCAAACCAAACCAGAGATCAGCTTTGAATCTACTAATTTTCGCCCCATCATAAAACGGTAATAATACATATAATAACAAATTTATATAATATTTTTATAGTTTTTAAATTCAATCGGTTTCTCAACAAAACGTTTAATTAAAAAAAAACAAACCGCAGCAATTGAGTACCAGCAATCCTTCTTACAGCACACGCATGGCATATTTGATCGCTCATCAACAGAACACGATGTGGGCGGAGCTTGCGGAGCAGCGTTTACTGAAATTTTTGATGTTCTCGTAGACCAGAAGATATTGAGAGGGGGGGGGGTAAGTGGGGTTAATGTGATCAAATTAGATCATTCCGGAAGTCACCAAAAATAGTTTCATAGAAGAGAATTGAAATAACCGACCAACAGCTGAAACTGCAATGATGGCGAGAAAAACGAGGGCAACAATCGCGGATCCTTGCATTTTTGGCGTTTGATTACAGTAAGTCGTGTGCGCGGGGTTACCTGCCAAAATTGGAATATCTCACGATAAAAGAATAGACATATAAAGAGTAAAACAAAAATAAGATATCGAAACGGAATGCAGAAGTGAAGACCTAACAAGGCTAATTAGAATAGGTGATGTCAGCGGGTTGCTGCTGGGCGGAATTAACCGGGCAATACCACCAGTACTCCAAGTTTTTTTTCTCGCTTCGATAACGAAACCTCGTCACGTCATCTTGCCGAATTTGATTAATGGCAACCAGCCACATTTTTTTTGGTAATACACAAATCTCAGGGGTCCTTCTCTTCAAACAAAATTCTATGCATTTTCGAAATGACATGGTCGTATGCAAAAGATGAAATGCTTCTTGAAAATGAGACAATAAATGGGTAGTTAAGCAATTCAGAAGGGAATTGCAAAAACCCTATTATAGTTTTTAATTATAATTACTCTTGTAGTAATAGTAAATGAAAAATAAGAGTCTATTTTTAATTATTTACCGTTAAAAAAAGGTTTTAGAAATTATTGGTTGGTAAATAATTTAAAAGAATCCGAAATTTTCAGATAAAAAAGAAACGAAATTTGTAATCAAAGAAAATTCGCTCAAAAATGGTGGTTTAAAGAGGCTCTTATGTTTTGACCCCTTCAAATAGAAGGTGAGTACTTCGAGAACCTTTATTCATCATTTCTGTTCACTATAATAATTCCTGTCTATTTCGTAGACTGAAAATTACTTCAAATATGCAAATTTGAATCATCTGAACATTGTTTTCCTGAAATCACATCAGCCTGGACAAAAGCAAAAAATGTTTGCTTAAATTTTGTGGCACGAAGGATGGAAATTTGAAAGAAAAATAAATGATAATAAAGAATTTTTGACTTTCGCTGAAAGTTCTACTAAATATGCAAACTGTGTTGTTTTCTCCTGACATTTTTCGACAACGCAATTGGATATTTTATTGCGATGATGCGTTTTGTTTGTGAATGGATTGAAACAGAAATAAA
Organism: Caenorhabditis bovis; assembly: GCA_902829315.1. Taxonomy (NCBI): domain Eukaryota; kingdom Metazoa; phylum Nematoda; class Chromadorea; order Rhabditida; family Rhabditidae; genus Caenorhabditis; species Caenorhabditis bovis. Next base: position 4,758,378 of record CADEPM010000001.1, on the reverse strand, counting down.
ACGAAATTAAATTATTTTGACGCATTGCAACGAATGGAAACAGATTTCGAAAATGTCATACGCTCATATGGAGATGAGCAAAACAACATTGAAGCGAATGCCTTGGGGCAATCCTTTTTGCATATTAAAAATATTCGAACAATCCTCGATACCCGTCGTTTAAGTCTTTTTCATTAAAAAAAACACGAAATTTAGAATGTGCGTTCAATTGACGCAATCGTAGTAACCGAACAAAAAACAGGCTTATCAGAGGGAACATCTTGAAGCCATAAATACATATAATATAATTAATTGTTTTTAATTAAATCCTAGTCGAAGGCAGTACACAAACAGACAACATTGATAATCTGTAAGCCGCATTTAATTGTTTTATGTACTACAACGAACCAGGTGAGATTATAATGATGTGATACTGATGGAAGGGATTTCGGTCGATTTATTGAGAGCTTCAATTATGATGTCTCATGAACAAAAAAGAACAATGACAATCAGGGAAAAATTCGAATTGATGTCGAGTCAAACAAGTAAACATATGAACATTTTGGCAACTAAAAACATTGAGCAAGCAAGTGCTCTCAAAATTATGGATGTATACGTTGTCCTACTTTTAATATTCGCTTTTACGTTGACGACGCGCATTACAATCTGGTTTTAAAATTTGCAATACGGAGCACGTATTCAACATGAGTACACCCACCGAACAAGACATCTTCCAAGAAAAGAAACAACGTTTTCTGATATTACCGTACCTTATTATTATGCTTTGTCAATCTGTTTAAATTCCGACAAATTGGGATATTTTTACTTTTATAGCCGGATAAAGATCATGAAATATTCAAATTTCAGGTGCACCTGCAGCTGAAAAAAAAATAAAAAAGCGGCAAGAGTGTGAGTATGATTCTGAGAAGAAATGGGCGAATATTAATTTCCATAATTCACCCACTTAATTTATACAGTTCAAATGTAAAATCACTTCCTCGTTAATTGCACAGAAAGAGAAATGCATAATAAAAGAAACTTTTCAAATCGGTGACATTGAAAAGACAAATTCTTGACGAGAATCGAATGAGAGTCAAAGCACAAAATCGAGTGACGTGGAATGAAACCATGTAGAAAACAAAATAAATGCAATTGTTCCACTACTGTAGATATCTAGGAGCCCGAGTTGAAAATAAAGTTCTTTTGCCTCAAGGCGATCGCCGGCTTCTCGTAATCGAATCGCCGCTTCTTATATCGCAACGAATGGGCGGAGCCAATGAAAGTTGCCTGCATTGGCTTTTCGCAAGAATAAACTCGTGTAAGATCGAAAACTCTGTTCAAGTAGGTCTATCGTGACATACTCCACTTTGATGATTGCTTTTACGAGCTATGATGACGAGTGTAAACGCAGAAAATGGATTTATGGCGAGAATCATGCCGTTACTCACAACTAAATTTTCGAGTATCGAAAGCTTCAACTTATAAAGACTTTGCGATTTCACAAAATTTGATTTTTTTTAACGAAAACCAATAAGTTTGAATAGCACGTAACTCGAAGAACCGAACGGAATGTACTCAGTTTAACCATCTTCCGATATCAATGTGAATGAACTTCCAAAAACAATTGAAATTTTCTATATTTTCAGTTTTTTTTTTTGTTAATACGTTATCAGATAATTATTATTAAAACTCGATCTTCCAAAATCTATAAATAATTTTTCCAGCTGCTTTTATTGTTGTTCAATCAAGAAAATGCGGTTCATATTTGAATTCGTCTACGCATAATTAATATTGTTTTCAACTAAAATTACTAAAATCTTATTAAAGCTTCATAAGCTTCTGTAATATGTATGTACATATAATCTGAAAAGAGCCAATTTAAAACGTTATAATTTTTTGAGGAAATGCGTAAGACATACGTAATGAACTTTTCTGCGATTTGAAGCAATCTCGTCTTTATTTTACCGATGACTGATTCGAATTCATGAGAATTTAAAGAAAAATCAGTCTGGTGAAAACATTGCTACTTTTCTAAATCTCAGAAAATCATTCCGCGTAATATTGTTGCTGTTGAGATCGAATTGAATTGTTTTGTCTATAAATGATTTATTTGATGAAGAATGCAATATATGTATGAATATATGAACAGTACCCCGAATACCGTTCAATAGTTAGTAGTAACAGAATGAATTAAAAGTTGGAAATGGAAAAGCAGCAACAGATTGGATAACAAAAAATAAATTTAGAAAAAATTAAACATGCGAAGTTAGCTAATAAGAAAATAAATGGAAAACATTTTTGACAGTTTTTAGGACATTTAAATATTTGCAAAAAGCAGCGCACGAATATCGGCAATTTCTTTTTCGAGTCGGACTTGTTCTTCGCGGAGGAACGCATTGCGAGCAGTAAGACGAGTCTGAAACATCAATCGGATAATCGACTGCCGGAAACTGAAAACCGTCAAAACCTTTTCTTGTTCGTCGCTTGATCGTTCCTCGCGAAGTTTTTGTCGATATCGGATTGCCGCCATTCGATTTTGCTGCTTTTTTCTTTCGGCGATCTAAAAAGCACATTTAATTGATTTGTTGAGCTCAATTAAATGTCTTACCTCTTCCATGCTCATATTTGCAAGAGAAACTGGTGCGGCTCGTTTTCTTTTTATTTTAGGCCGAACTGGGGAAGGACTGGAATCGACGGTAGACGTCGACGTTGTTGAGATAACCGATGACTTTCGCTTAGGTGCACATTTTTGCAAATCGTTCTCGGGCTCGACCGGCTCAATTATAACTTTGTACTCTTTTCCGTCCTCTGCACGGATAGTGATGGTCTCGCCGGGTTTCATGTAGAGATCGCGTCTGCTCACCGATGTAATATCTGACGCCGATTCTTCATCGTTCAATTCTTGACGAACTTCGGCGATGATCGAATCAATGAATGGAATCGAGATATTTGGTGAGAAATCGCGTCCAAAACCGTCAATGTCTTTAAGTTGTGGTGAATAACTAGATGATGAGTATGTGGAGGGAGATAATGATGATATGGAATGGTTGAATGGACTGTTGCTGCTGTGGCTCGAATCGAGTGCTTCTTTACTGCTGATCAACGACAAATCGCTGCTGATAGGAGGTGGCAACATTTTCGGACGACGAATTACTGGACGAGTGCCCTCCAAGATGGTGGTGAATCGACATGCTTCCGATTGTGCCCCCAGTGGTACGCTAAAATGAATTTATATACATCATGGACATTGCGAGGTCGATTTACGTACCATTTCGCATTGAGTGCCAGCCCCGAGAAGGCAACGTCCGGCTGGGCCAGCGGCAGTGGTGGCGGCGGTGGCGAAGGCCCGCTTAAAAACACACTTGCTGTCGGGGGCAAGCGCGGTGCGCAATTTGGCGGCTGAGAGACAACGTACACGAGATTCGGATTCCTGCAAAAGTTGGCATCATTTTCATATCAATTCGCCTGGCACGAGCTTACAGTGAGAGCGGTGAGACAATCAAAGTCCTGTGGAGAGCTGTCGGCGAGCCAAACTCCCCACTCGTTTACGGTAGCGGAGCTCTCTAAAAAATTGGGATCTGAGACATAATTCCTACAATATTTATGTATCTACACACCATATCACAATAAAAATTGGTTTTTTTCTCTGTTCTCCTAAAACAAATCTCTAAACTCATTGGAATCATTCTACACGTCTGCGTCATAATTCACTCAGAGATTCCGTTATTTTTATTTCATTAATTCTCATATTCAGCGTCCGGCGACTGCTGTACGCGGGTAGATTTACGGGATGCGCCTTTCGAAATGGTCTCGCTACACGAGAATGCTAATTTTGATCTTTTCACCTGAACTGTTTAATTTTTTTCATGAGTTTATAATTTCCTTGAATACTTTATATCAAAATTAATAGAGCAACAGAATTACCTCTAAAATACAAAATAACCTGTTAGTCCGTTCGAGACCATTGCGAAGGCGCATGCGCGTAAATCTACCCACGTCTCGAACTATATTTTTAATCGAAAGAATCAAAAATTTAATAACGATTGAATTTTTTTAGAAAACCATATTATATGAGAATATTGTTTTTTTTTTTCAAAAATAAATAGCCTGACAGTGTTTCCCCGCAATCAATGTCATACGATCCATAAAATTATTATCAAAAGTCCAAACGGTTCACTCCTTGTTTCGACAATTTATATTTCGTGTTCTAACTATTTTATCATTGACAAGACTATGCCTGAAGTTTACCTTCCGACGGCGGTATACACGGAGGAGGGGCGGATTCGAACGATTCGGCGGCGAACAAGGCGGTCTCGGAGAACAAAGCACACATTTTGGTTGATTCCTGCAAAAAATACACTCTTGCAATCGAAATTTATCTTCTATCTTCGTGATTTTCACGTGATCTGCAGAAACGACTTACGATGTTTTTTTTTGAAGAAAATTAGATGCAGTTGATTTGGAAGAGTCGATAGACGAGAAAGCCAACAACAATTGTTGAGTTGTGTGAGCTGGACAAAGTTCTGGATGAGAGAACAAAAAACACTGGACGGCTGTGAAGCTGTGAGAGCTGAAGAGCTGGAGCAAGAGAAGAGCTTGAAGGTTGCGGAAGCGGCGGGAAGTTTGAACTGTAAAATTATGTTGATTGTTTTGCTAAATGAAAAGAAACTATGCATCGGTTCAGAAGAATGTTGTAATAATGTGAACGAAGTTATCAGAACATTTCCACTTCCACCAATATGGGCATGATTTAACCAGAATTGTACATTTTTTGCGATTAGAAAAATCATAGCTATTAAGGAGATGTTACAAAATCGAAAAGATTTGTTGAGACAAATTTTCGCTGGTTTCGACTTTGACAAATTAGATCAAATATTGCTACGGGGGAAATCAATTTGAGAAGTGTAAAACGACTACGATAGGAACCGCTCATATGATAGTGTTTCACGACGATTTGATGTCAAAAGGTCTATAGAGATTCTAGAGAAAATCTCTGTGGTAATTTATGTCCGCCGTGATTAGAATCGCTATCGGAACAAAACCAGTCGATAAGTTTTTTTGATTGAAAACAGCATAGGTCAACGAAAGTTTAATTAGATGTTGTTTACTTTTGAAGACGTTTGAATATTCCACGATTAATAATATTGAAAACAAATATTTGATATACAAATTATTAATAATAAAAAATAGCAACATTAACGGAGTGCAACACAAACCCGCGTCTGATGGTTAGAGATTGGAGAGGGAAGATGGCGAAAGAACCGCGACGCGACTCAAATGTGATGCAATAGAATCATCGGTGACGTCACTTTTCTTGGCAAAATTCCAAACGTTTTTGAAGATTACTAATAAATAGGTGTTCAAAATATTGTTTCATATTTTCAAGTATGTTAATATAGTGCAAACTTGCTTTAGTCGTCTAATTAAATTTAATTGTTTCTTTTTAACGAATATACATTCTTCGTAGAAAACAAAACAGGGAAATAATGCCCATCCTTCTAAAATTAACTGATGGTGAAATGAAAAGACAATGCGAATGTAGGCGTGATGTTCCGCTGGGTTTTAAAGTAACGACGATAGAGGCCACGCCTTCCTTTCTGCTGGTCGAGTCTCATCGATGTATTGGCCTCTAATATAAGTCAATACGATTATCAGAGGTTTTGATGACATAAAAATAAGATAAAGAGCATTCATTATCACAGTTTGCCTGCATCCATCGTTGGCTAGTTCAGAGAATTGAGAGCATTCGAGTTTGCTCTTTGTGTTTTAATACTATACAGAAAAATGGACATTTTTGAAACATTTTAATTAAAATTTTATACATCCAATATTAAAGGAAGTGAGAATTCGTTTAAAAACAGTATGTTAATTCGGAAGGAAACTAATAAATATTATTAAAAAATTGAAAGAAATTTAGTCAACGTTTGCAGCGAGTGTCGCTCGTTGCGACTCCATTATTGAGCGCGGTGTGGCAGCGAGAAGGAATTCGACACGGAATCGCTCTCGAGCTCCTAAACTGCGACCAGGTTCACTGATCAGTTGCCGAAGCTGAAATGAACACATATATTTGTGATTCCGAATCGATCCGACGTACCATTGTATCGACACATTCAGCACGAGCAGTGTCAATCCAAACACGAGCATCTTGCTCGTTTTTGAAATGCTCACCGGATGACCATAAAGCGAGTTCGAGGACGTTCTTTGCTTTTGTCAAACTATTGGATTTGTCTTCCTGTAGCAGAATCGCACAAGCGGATAACGCACGAGAGAAACGTGACCTAGAAATAGAAATATTTATTAGAGAATTATATTAGTCGGCGTTGGGCAACTGCCTGGGTAGATTTACGGGTATGCGCCTTTAGCATTGGTCTCGTCACGTAGAAATGTTACCTATCAAAGACGTTAGACACAAAAGGAAATTATAAACTCAACAAGAAGAATGTACATTTCCTGTGAAAATTGCAAAAAAACATTCGAACGTTGTGAGACCATAGTGAAAAATGCACTCCATAAATCTAGGGCAATTTGCTCCCGACCAACGAGCAAACTACCCCAAAATTCGCTGATATTGAGGTAGATCAAATTTTTTGCGAATCTCCTCCTCACGGAAGTCGGCTGTCATTGAAACTACCTTAATTTGATGACAGGAGCTTTTCCATCCATTTTGTGATGTAATAATGTGCAAAGGGCTCGAAGAGCATATCGGCAGAGACCCACAAGCTCATCTCCGCCGATTTCAATTTCTGCTCCAAGAGTTTCCTGAATCGGATCGTTCATTTAAGCTCTCGTAGAAGCTTGTGCTTACCGGCAAAAATAAAAGACGAGGAAATTCGAAAGTGCTACTAATATTTTGATAGCGATATGCTAACAGAAACTCTTTGAAATTTGTGCTCAATGATTCGACACCTTCACCCTGAAGCATTTTGAGCGCTTGAAGAAGCTGGAGCAAAATGAACGAGACGAGCTCTTCATGATGAGTACGATCAAGTCTCTGATTAAGTTGATGAGCGGCAAGAGAATGGAAAGAGCAAAGATTCAATCGAGGCATCGCAATCACTTTCACATTACGACCATCAAGGTTTTGAGTTCCGGTATCGTATAAAAACTGTTTGATTGATCCTTCATGATCCTCAATTTCCAAAAATCCTGGCAAACCGAAATGATTTGATTCGGTTTTTCGCATTAATGGAGCATATTGGGAGCATGGTGCTATCTAAAAAACCCAGTATCTGAGTACTATGCAGCATACAGCATAATTATTTACCATAAGAGTGACAAGATAATCTGGAAGACCTTGTCTCGGCAAAACTGCGTTGTAGAAAAGGCTCTTGCCCTTGGTAAGAATCGGATGAGGAGAAGTGACAACAAACGAAGTGAAGTCGAGTTGAGCCAATCGATTGCGGCTCACAGGCTCCTCGCCGCGTCGGCTCTCTTCCGACAATTTGTCAGCGACGACGTTAAGCGTGTGAACGTGTGAAAGAGCCATCTGGAACCGTATCATATAAGCTGAAGCTGAAAACGAACATTTAAGATACCTGTTGATAATGCTTATACATTTCATCACTGGCGATATTCTGCTGACTTTTGCCAGTTTGAACAATATTATGAATCGACTGAATCGGACTGTTTATTGGAGAATGGATGATGCTGCTCGTCTGAGCAATGCTTTCTTGTGACATAAATGCGGGAATCGAGGTGGTTCTTGGAGGCGAGATACCTGCAAATTTCAGTCTTCTTCATTCTTTTTCGACTGTGTTCTTTGGTACATTTCTATTTAATTGCGTTTCAATTAAATAAAGTTCACATGACAATTTTTAATTGTTCTACATATATCTCGCATTCTTTGATTCGCTGATGAAATTCACGTGCTAAACTCATTTTATTCACATGTTTAGAAACTGTATATTTATAAAATATTAATAATTATTTTCTCATTTATTGGTTTCTCTTCTATCAAATTCTTTAAAAAAAATTATCTACATAGTTCGATGATATTGCGTCGCTATTATTTGTCTTCGATGTTTGCACGAACTGTTTATTATGTTACTACCGTAACCTTCATTTTTCGGAGACGAAATCCCATTAAATTGTTTGATTGATTTATGATATGCAATTATAACCGTTTATCAATGAGTTCTTTTTATCGTTTCAAGACCATCATTTGGTCGCGGTTACACCCTGATCGATTAAAAGTTGACAGCACGGATTCGATGTGTGATTAGTTATTGTAAATTCATTTCCGTTTTTTCTAGCTGCCCGCTCGATAGAACGTATGTCGAAATTTTGTTTTGATTTGTGATTCTTGAGTGTTTTCCACTCGAGAGTCTTTACAGTAACACTCACGTTGGCTATCCATATAGTTGGACAAGTAGCTCAACGATGGCCGATCATCTTTTGATCTACTTCGACGTACGTATACACCATTTGCTCCTTGATTTGGAGTTCCAGAAAACACGGAACGACGACAATTTCGGTTATTATACAGGCGGGAATTCTTAAAATTCGAATATTTGATTGCATTTGACTGCCAGATACATTTCTCGATCCATCTATTTTCTCCATGCTTGGCACTTTTGATAGTGGTGCACTTCGTAATGCGACTAAATGCGCATCACATGATGATCCTGACGATCCGACTGGACTCATCATAGGAATTGAGAGCGGATCATCTACATCTGTTTCCTTTACCCAACGTGTTCCGTATATGTCGGTATGTGGCTGATGAAAGCCTGAAATGCGGCGAGAGTCAACTTTGTTTTGTGAATCCGTTTTCGGAACAGTGTGCGAGCTCATATAATCTTCTCGCTCAACTCGCCCATATGCAGCGATGTCCGAGTGGTTAAGGAGTTGGACTTGAAATCCAATGGGCATTGCCCGCGTAGGTTCGAACCCTGCTCGCTGCGGCCAGTTTTGCAGAACTCACCAGCAGTATAAGACGATCGGCGGATCGGTTGCGCTTTTGTTTTTGTTGGCTCTGGGGTAGAACCGGTATGACTTAATGGCGAATGGTGAAGCTCATTTATTGTTATATCGGGAGAGCTGTCTGGACGCATAGGGACCATTGAAGGGATTGGGATACTGCGCGGTGAAGATTCTCTTGTTGGAAGGTAACAGTGAGGACTTTGTGCGGAAGAAACACTGAGTCTTGATCTTGCTGATGTATTTCTTGAGTTCGCCGGACTGTCCATTAAATTAGAGTGTATTCATTTATAAATTTAATCAAAAACCTGTAGCTCGAATTCAAACTGCCGCGGTGTGGGTGATGCGGCGGCAGCGCATGATTCCAAGAATCTTGAGATCCTCCGATTTTGTGCGGCGTCGACCACCTAGAAAACAAGTTGCAACACTTCACACTCAGTCAACATCCCCCACAGCTATTTTAAAAAGTTATTTCAAAAATGTTGGACGGATATTGATGAAAGAAAACAAACTTACGATGAGGTGGTCCCGTGCGGTGGGGTCATTCGTGGAGAGTTCTTTTTATCGGCAGACTGAAAGGGAAATGTTAAAATTTAAATAAATAGGGGAAACTGTTCAGGAGAAAAGGAACATCGCTCGAGAAATCGGACATATTGGATAAATATTTGAGGCGAGCAGTTATTTTTTTTTTTTAATAACTTTGGGGTCTGTTTCTCGTTTATTTTGAACAAGAACAGATCCACATTTCAATATCTCGAGTTTGCTATTGGAGTTGTCATCGAAATAGCGGATTTCAAATATCATTTCTTCCATTTTTTTGGGACTTTTTGGAACTTTTGCAGAAAACGGCATATCACACTCGATAGGGAATTTCTCGATCTATTTGTGTGGAAAATTAGAAAAAAAAATTCCGAACCACTAAGTAAAAACACCTTTTTTTCGTAATAATTATCTTTAAATTTAATTATGTAAAAAAAACAATTAATTGATAATAAAAGAAAATGCTAGTCTAAGAAAATCTCTATTAAAATTTGAATAGGAAATGTTATTCGCAGATATAAATTATAATGTGTCATAGACTTCAGTGAAGCATGGAATTGAACAGTTAAAATGAAATCAGAAGGCTCAAATAGAAATTGTGATTCGAAATCTACCGAACCAAAATTTTGTGGCGTTTTTTTTTTGCTGAGAATAAAAAGTGAAAATGGATTCGAAAACAAGCGAATGATCGCGTTCGCGATTCGAAGCTCGCTCTCTCATAATGAAACGATTTTTCACTGTCGAGCAAATTTTTTGTGTTGCTTGTCAAACACATACTACTTGAGAAAATCCAACTAATTGTGTATGTTTGATGAGGATGTCAACGAGCAGCAGACTATACTCTCAGTGTCTCGTAGGCGAATTTTCGAGCTCTTCGTCAAGGTTAAACAAGGACCGGGTTAACACGATAATAGGCCAAATACCTGAAATCGTTTGAGGATTTTTTGAAAATCGTGCGAGCGCTGCTCGGGAACTCGTCGCTCGCCCTCTTCCTCGCTGCTCGCAAATATCGAAGGCCTGAAAACGCGGAGGTCAAATTTATAGGCACCAAAACTGATTGATTACTTGTGTCAATATTGAAAATTTTTGGATTTAAACGCATTCAACTATTTGAGTTTATATGTACTCTTGAATTGGTTTCAAAACTCTGGAGAAATGATCGAATTCTATTGTTTAAAGGATTCGAAGGTCATAAATTGTCGTGGGATCTTGCGTTTTGATACAAAAAGCATAAAAGATCATAGAAAAACAAAATAAGAAATAGAAAAAACACACACACAAATTATATTCTTTGCGAAGAAAAACGAATGAGTTGTGACCAACAAAGAGTATTGTCGTCAAATAAAATGCATAGTCCGCAATGATTTCAATTTCCCTTATTTTCAATATTCCTAAACATTTTTTTAAAATAAAATTCGTCTCAAAAACGAAAATCGGGCATTCAAAATATTCAATAAGGTGAAAATGACAAGTTTTAAAATATAAAATGCATTAGGTGTAAACACACGACGACGGCAATTCATATTACCATAATTTTCTCAAATATGTGTTCAGGTCTGTTAGGAAATGAATAAATACACAAAGATTTTTTCGATTTTGTGGGAAATAATAAACCGTACTACTGATAAAATGAACCTCAAAAACAATACAGAGAATCTAGTCCAAATACAGTTTTGTCTCTTGGCGCGAAATTTACAAAATTTCCTGAGCTTTTGATGATGAATTTTGTAGTGTGTTTGATAAGCAGCCAATATATATATTATTTAAAATTTGCTACTTGAAGTTTTTAATTTAAAAAAAAAATTATTTAGTTCAATCGAAAAATAGAAATCGAACGGTAATTTGAATGAAAATGAAATGGTGTTGAAGTGGAATTTGAGCAAAAGCGCGAAAAAAACTCGAATCATTTGTGGGGGATTATATTATATAACAGTGCGGGAGCAACGGACGGTGACGGCGGCGCGCAGTCTCTCTTGTGCCCGCACGTGCTCATTTTGAAACTCGTCAAATATGCGCAATTCGCGCGTGAAATATCGCCGTTTAATTCAACCGGGTCGGATTGTTTTTTTTTGCCATTTTTGGTTGAAAAGCTCATACCACATAAAAGAATGCCATAAAAAACCGGAAACTCACCCCAAATCGAGTAAGCCGACACTTCGCGGACGCTCGCGTCTCTTTGTGCGAATCTTCTTCGAAATATTCGAATCCGAACCTTCTTGCTGAAAATATTTATTTTGTTATTTGTAGAGAAAATCAGAATTTTAACGAATATTATCGTTTTTTTGTTTCAATTTTCAATTGAACACAAACCCGCGGTAGAATAAGGGGAACCGCAAGACGAGGTTCAGGTCGCAAAACTACATGATCTCCATTGCTTCTATGGTCCTAAAAACTCGAATTTCTCTATATATTGCAAACAAGTATGAATTATTACTGATAGAGATGATATTTGAGGTCGGGCATAAACTGTGAATGCCGAGTTTTCCGAAGGAGACAACGACGAGTTTGTAGGCTGCTTTGGAATTGAACTAATGCTATTGAAGCTCGTGTCGGCTCGATGAACCGTCGGCATTCTGCAATCGGCGGTTCAATAAAATATTGGTGGACAAACTCACACTTTAATCATCATTTTTCGAATTGATTAGTAATCCAATTTGGTTTCAATTGGAATTGAATATTTAGGGGATTACTGTAAGTCGATTCTACGTGTTGTAGGATTAAGTGGCACAACACACATTAAATGCGCAAAGTAAGAAGAGAAGCGAAGAAGAGAATAGGAGAGGGGGATTGGCGAATCAAAAGAGCGCCGAGTGCTCGCCAAAACCTGCATCGACTCGCCTGAATCCACGTTCGTTGTGTCCGTCCGTCGGTTCGTCGCGACTAGTTACGTCAGGTCGACGGACGTGAACATTTAAGGAATTGTGCGCAAATATTTGACGCCGGGGTGGGTTTCGATTAAACATGATGGATTATATTACCAATAACAACCGGTTAGGCACACTAAGCGAATTTACCCAAATTTACAACCGGAAAATTTCATAATATATCATTATAACAATCAATTATCAAACTATTTTTGAAAGTATTTTGAAAATTAAAGCATTATACAATCTGACACCAAAATACTTTTGGACTTTTCAACAAATATTACATTTCAGTCGCAAAAAATGAGGACCCAGATTTACGGTGAATTTAATTTGAAAGATATCCGAACTACGGTACCGGAATTTCATAAATACGGGGTGCTCGTTTTTTTTTGCACTTATAATATACATGTATAAGATTATTTATTTAATAATTCATCAGAACCATTAATTTATATTATTTATACATAATTCAATATTATTCATGCAATTATTAATGTATTAAAATGTCAAACTATGAGCGGTTTCAAGCAGTAATTTCTGATTTAAATTCAGATTGGCGCCACCCATTCGATGTGTCAATCGATTCCAATAATATAACCACAAATAAAACGACGGATAGCACACAGTGAACTTTTTTTTTTAAATAAATCCAAAAATCACAGGCTGATATCTCGGTTTCACACAAAAAATTGTCCACTCGTTTTCATTTTCATTTTTATTAAGTTTTGCTAGATATTTTCAATAGTTTTGCTTTAAAAAAGTAAAAAAATTAAATTTCATTTAAAGTTATCTAATCCAAATATCAAAAAACTGTTCAACAATTTTGAAAATTGTTAAGCTGAATATTTTAAGAGTGTTTGAAGCATGTGCAAACATTCTTAACTGTAATACTGACACATTTTTTTAAAAGAAAGTTCGCATTTTGAGATGTTCAAAAATCTCCTAAAAGCCAATTTTAATCTTCGGGACAATCCGAATTTTGAAAAGTTGACTAACTAGAAAACAGGAAACAAAATGATATCATTGAGAGGATTCGAAATTCAAATGTGCGAAGGTATCATGAATGACGGCCGGCTCTATTGTCGGCCGATCGTTTCCTTCTTTCTTTCTCCAATATTTGTGATTTGATAATCAAGAGATGGATAAACAAAATGCGTTCGGGTGCGTTTACCTCGAAAAGCTCGCACTGGCGCTCAGCGAGGTGTTCACAAATGGAGGTGCGGTGGAGAAGATTCGATGAGGTTGCACGAATATTGCCGTCGGATCATGAGCCGATATGTCACATCTTAATTATTCATATTTCTTTGTTTTTGTTTTTATTTATAAGTTTGCTTCCAAAATATATTTTAGTCGAATTTGATTTATTTGAATTCTTCTAAAATTTGTTGGAAACAAAATACAAAAGAAGCATGAAAACATTACTTTGAGATTTTTTCATATTTCCATATTTTAGTATTTAATCTTTGTGATTTTATTAGTAATTCAATTATTTTTGTAATTTCATAAATCGTATTTTAATTTTACAAGCGAAAAAACGTTGGATACCTGCAAACTGAACATTTTCGGGACCCTCGAACTTCTGCAACGAATAATGAGCAAGACATTGCTCCAAACTACTGCGGCTTTGTAGTTTCGCAGAGTTTCTACAACATGTTCCCTTTTTTCACGTGGCCAATATCGTGAATGGAGTAAAAAGTTTGATTGCCGACAAAGAATTGTCAGCGACAAATTGTGGGCGGAGATTCGGGCGAGAAACAACTACTAATGACCACTTGAGCCGATCGAGGCAGGCCGGTCTGGCAGCGCGCGATGCGCTTCGCAATGTCGGATTATCAAGAAGAAAAATAAATGACAAAATAACCGAAATCGAATGTGCCTGCGTAATGGACATTACGTGCACTTTAAGCTTCATTGTCAATATTTGAACGCCGACTTGAAACTATGTAAAACAAGTGAAGGACATTTTTTGAAAATGGATCGAGAGCAAATAAAACAATCATGAAAACATCGGGATTATTTATACTGGTTTTCGCGAGTTCGTATTTTCGAAGTATTACTATTTCTCAAGGAAAAAAATTGAAATTTTTCAAAAATTGTTCTTTCCGGGTAGGTTTGTAGATCCTGCAACAATCGATTCTGATAGTCGCGCTTTTTTTCAGAAAATCACTTTTTTCCGTTATAAGTAATTAGCTATATTCTAATAATTAGCCTTATTTTTCTAAAAATTAGCAAAGAGCATGAGAGAATAGCGCGAAGACAAATTTGATTGAAAGAAAAGATAAAGATTTTAAAAATTTCGATTAAAGAGAGGGTCAACAAAAGCAAAAATATTTTTTTTCCGTATTGTCGGAGAAAAATGATAAAAAAAATTTACGAAAATCATTCATTTTCAATTGTATTTTTATAACCTAGAAACAGGAATTTTTACATCGGATGACGTTGGAAATTCAAGGAAATGAGAAACTCATCAATAAAAATGAAGCAGTTCACGTGAAAACTGCAAAATAAGCATTCACACCTGGCGATCCATTATTAAAAATTTTACTACAATTTCAGATTTTTTAAAATCAAATATTGAGGGATTTTAGGAAATAAACGAAACACAAGGAAGATGAAACATTGTTTAAAAAAAACGCTGAAATTATGTTACGGACTTGTGCATTTTAATTGACGACATCTTGTCTGTTTTTCTCAATAAAGACAAAAAAAAAATGAAGAATTTTCAATTGTTTTTCTGTATTCAATCTAGTTTCAATGATAAATTTTATGATTTTTTTGAGATTATCATTTTATTGATAAAAATTTGTTTGAGTTAGGC
Organism: Caenorhabditis bovis; assembly: GCA_902829315.1. Lineage (NCBI taxonomy): Eukaryota > Metazoa > Nematoda > Chromadorea > Rhabditida > Rhabditidae > Caenorhabditis > Caenorhabditis bovis. Next base: position 4,743,255 of record CADEPM010000001.1, on the reverse strand, counting down.
AGTTTTTTCAAATAATTATAGATTTTGGTAAATTTTGCAATCAAGCAATTATCTGTTTTTTTTTGCCAAAAATGTGGCACAACAGAAAATGAGAAGGAATCATTGGGAGTTGTGGGAAACAGAAAAAAGTGTTGGCTAAGCATTCACTAGTTCTTTATCTCGACGGACACGCACACACCGTACATCGGATTTCCAACAAGTGTGGCTCTCTATTCCCTCCAAGACCTGCACACTTCCTAGCGTGCGAACTGGCGACGGTCTTGTGTATATTTCAAACTGCTTGTAACTCGAATGGCGCAGAAAAGAGTCGAAAAGATATCGGTACGGTACTCGACGCTGTGCACACTTGTTCAGAAAAAAGCGTCTTGTGTGTGCGCGTTTTGGGTGACGCTTAAATCGTGGTAATCGACGAGATGAGTCATTGGCGCGAAATTCGTCTCGAGGTGACCTTCTGATGTCCATATTCATCTCAAAAAATCGCATTTCTTTTTGTTCAAACATTTTGCAGACTTTTTCGAGGAGATCAATATAAACTTCAATATTGACATTTTGACCTGAACTGCGAAATGTCAAAACTTTGTGTATGTCTGTGGCGTATTTTTAGAATATCTGTTTCAGTTAAAATCTGAGGGTTTTGTGAAAAAGAAGATTTTGCTAAACTGATTGTTTGAAATTCAGTTTACGTGGCTCGCATTCGTATTGGAAATGTTTATTCGATTCGATTTGCTCGAAAAATATGAAAAAAAAAGAGTTGTGATGATTGAATCGAACATCTGGAATGAATTCAAATTGAAATATCCGTCGTTCGAGATCGGTGTCTTCAATTACATTGTTCGAACATTAATCGAGGTACTTAAACTTGGTATTTTCAATTAAAAATGAGGTCTTCTGAGACGAGGCAATTCATTTTATCAATGTTTTTTTCATGATTTCAATTCTCGGAACGAAATCGAAACATTAAAAGCGTGTGAACACCCATCATCAATCTCGTTCCTCCTCTTTTCCTTCTCGTCATTCCCCCTCCTCCTATTCCTCCTTCCCCCTCTTTTTGATTCGAATCCCATTTTCGAATAATCAAGTTCGGCCAGTCGGTGTGTTTGTTATTGTGTTGATCATCAATTTGTGTATACTATTGCCCATATATACACATTTGTCTTGTTCCTAAATATTTTTTATCTTCGTCTTCATCTGAATTGTCGCTCTTCGTTGTCGGCCTCTTTCTACCCATTTTTGGATTTCAGTATCAGTCGGTCGGGTGACTGAAGATGGTTGGTCTCACCCTTCTCTTTTCGTCAATTTTTATCGGTCAGTCTTTTTCTGAAATACATTGCAATTGATTATTTTGTAAAATAAAACTTTCAAAGTTTTTCTAGGCTCCATAATATGCCGAGGACATCAAGATTCTTCGGATTTTCCGAAACCAAGTTGGATGATTGAAATTGAGAACAAGAATGCCTTCAACTCCATAGATCAAGAATTGAAAAGAATTCTTCGGAGAGAATTCCTCGATGATCAACATCTTCAAAATATTGATGATGGTAGTGGTGATGGATCTGGCGAAGATTTTCCATTAATATTTGAAACGTTCCCCACAATAAGTCAATTTACTACAACAACTACAACGACGACGACGACACCAAAACCAAAACAAGAACCGGATCTCTCGTGTATTGCACAAAAAGAATGCTTCCATGACTCAGAATGTCCAACTGTAATTTTGAAAAAACAAAAAATCTCAAAACTCCAGAAATAATTTTAATTGTAGGGAAAATGTCTTGGAAGTGAATTGGGATTGTGCGATTGCAATGCTTGCATCAACGCACTCGAATGTGCTTCGGATGAAGATTGTGGAGGTTTGCGAAATTCTTGTGTAGACGGAAGATGCGATTGTGTCATGGTAGATTTTCTGAAATTGGCTACAAATTTGTAAAATGATTATTAAGGCTTTCCAAACTCACGGCTATGATTTATTCGTGAAAGTAATCCTCAACTTCTGCCACCAGACCAGATGTTCTTCAACTTCTGACAACTGCTTCGGACTTCCATGTAAAATCGGCAAATGCGCTTGTAATGTGCAACATTCCAAACAGCCGGTTCACTATTTCACCGGTTAATTTTCTAATATTTATTATTATTATTATTATTGTTTATTATTAGCGGGTTTGACGTGATGGTTTCTGTCACATTTAATCAATATTTCTAATGTTTAAAGAATTCAAGTTCATCTCGAACAATGACTAGAAATACAACTGAGGTTTTGTTGATTTTTGAATTACATTGTATTTCGAGATAAATAATCAAGGTCAGTGTTGTTCTTAATGTTCGTCCGTTGCACTCGAGTTGGAAGCCGGTTCAACAAGTCGATTGCCCATCAAAATCCGCAGTAGGCAAATCTCTCGAGAGCAATATTTGGAAGGCAGCTCGCGTCAAAACACTCATCGTTTCCGAAAAAGGTCCCAACATGGAGAGATATTCCACAGACACTGCCGGAGTCATCACAGAATGCGGCTCTTGTGCCGATAAGCCACCTTGTTCGAACGATCGTGTTGCACTCAGCCCGATTGTCGAGAAATGTGAATGTACGAAGTGCAACGAGGCTGAAATTGTGGCTACTAGTCTTGAATTGAGTCCAACTCCCAGCATTAGATGGATTGAAAGTGAACAAGAGGCGTAATTCGGAATGATCAGAATATTATTATTACTATTGTTTGATATGATTTAGATTTCATGCAAAACCGAAAAGAGCAAAAGCAATGAAAATAGTTGTTCGAAAGCAGAAAAACGATCGCGAGGTTGGCTTGAACAATCTGAAGACAGATCGATTCCTAACGTGTCCGTCGCCACCACTTCCACCACCGCCGCCACCATCGCTGCGCCATAAGAATGGCGACAACACCTCACAAATATCAATTCCATCGGTCACCGAAATGCGCATCACCTCGCCGACGGCGACGACTGAAGAGATACAAGCGATGTGTCAAAAGATTACCAACACTTGTGGTGAAAAATCGCCTGAATGGTAATCGGGGGTTGGCTGGTTGCTTAATTGGAGTTTGATGGTTTCAGGAAAGAAGAGAAACCGGCAGAGAGTTCAGTGAGCGAACAATCTTGCCCAGAAGAAAGTGCAGAAACCAATGAGACCATTCAGTCACAAGGTATTTTTCAACCAAAATGAGCTTCATTTGTTTCGTACCACATTTTGTTTGAAAAAAAAATGCATATCACACTCGAAACGTTTTTGCAAGTTCGAGCTCAGGCAAAACTTGTCATTCAACCTTTTTTTCTGCTTTTCGTTCCTCGGCGTGTTATTCTTTCTGCGAAGCCAGCTGTTCCGATGTTCCAATGTTCGATTTTTGTTTCTTTCACTCGCCTTTGATTTTATTCAAAAAATTTCTTTCATTATGTTACATCGTTGCGTTTTATCAATCAAATATTTGAAATTTGAGAACCTAACAAAAAATGTATGGGTTGTATGATAACAAATTCAAGTGCAGACGGCAAATATGAGATTTTAATTTGCATACGAAGAAAAAAACATTAATTTTAGCCTGAAATGAACAATCTAGACATTTTCAGAAGCTTTGCGAAATGAGATTGAGCAGTGTCTTTCTAGTCCAACCACTCTACACCAAATGGTTCAGGTACCGTGTTCCTCGAGCCCAATTCCTCAAAATACGATTCGAACTGATTGCAGCTGTTCTATTCAGCTGAATCGAACATGTGGCTCATGCTTGCGGTCATTATAATGATGATTTTTGTGTACCGAAGCTCTGTCGAACAACACACTTGCTATATTTATGATTAGTTTTCGACAAAATGAAATTCGATATTCATTCACAACAGCAGCCAGCCGACTCGCAAGCACGTATTTCGCCCCATTGGTTTTTTCGAACACGTCGGTTTATTCTAATAAACTCATTAAGCATACAAACTTGACATTTCGGTCTGTTTCCCCCACGCAACCTCGCCTACTGTTCAAATATGGACACACTTTGTCACTTCTATTTCGGGGGAGAGCCTAGTAAATATTTATTATATTTAATATTATGTATAATGTGGTTGTGTTTGGATTGATGCGATTTTGTGTCCTACCTGAGGTTAAACCGGATTACCAATGCAGATTACGCAACCGTTTTGGTCAGCCAATTTGAATTTGATCCTCGTGACTGGTAATCATTTTAATATTTGCAATTTGGTAAACGATTTTGAATTTTTGTGGGCGTGCTTTTATAATTGCCAAAAACATTCTGGGCGTGTTGTGTAATTGAGTAAATTTAAAATCAATGCCGTTGAGAATTATTCAATCAAACATGACCAAATCGATGCAACCAATCTTGTAGATCACAATTTACCAATATTCGATCTTTCTATATTTTTCTTTGCTCTCGTCTCACATTTTCCCTTATTCTATTGTTGATCGATTTTTATGTGAATTTCTATCAAAAATGCCATTGTTGCCATATTTGAATTGTCGATAAAAGTTTTGAAAATAGCCTGAATTGCTTGCGTCATTCACTGATTTCCAATCCATGATTTCATTTCAAATTGTTTTCGCTCGTCCTTTTCTTTTCTTTAGACGTTCTTTATGATGATTAATCTTTCATCTATTCTGTATGATAACCAACGACAACCCCAAACGCCAACCGCAAAAACAATTCAAAGTCAGTATTTTGTTGGTTTTCAACATCTGAATATAATTAGCACATAAATCTTTGAGTGTAGAATACATATTGCGGGAATCGTCTCATCGCAAAAGTGTATGAAAAAGAGATGAAATGAAATTGAAACCAGATGTCCAGCTGATGTCCGTTTTGACCGCCGCCATCATCGCCGCCGTCGTCGTCGTCGCCGTAGTTCGTTCAGTTTTTGCGGACCTCGTTGAGTGATACTCAATTAATTACATTCCGCTTATATCTTTTTTATTTTTCTTCTTAATAATTATACAGATCCGGTTTTTGTTCAAGCAAAATTAGTTACACAAAAGTGTAGTATTTTTTGAGTTGAAACATTTTAGGAAGTGAGTAAAACGAGGTTGTGATTCGATTAGAAACCACATGGCAAAATATATTTCATTTTACTCAAATGTTGTTTTGCATCTACATATTTTTTGTGAAATTTCAGAGCAGAATGTTCTCTAATTGCAATTCCACCTAATTTCTTATTAAAAATCTCTAATTCATTTTTTTGCTTTGTCAAATCCACTGTATCAGAGTTGGAAATTTTCGCAATATCTCAAAGCAATTTGACAATGCTTTTCATTCTCCTCTCCTTGCCCAATTTAATCGTTCTATTCGTCGAATTTCAAAAATATGAATCATAAGCATACAGTCATCAGAGAAAGTCGAAATTGCGAATGATTTTCAGTTTAGTGATCATGGTTCCAGCGATACCTTTTTTGTTCGTCATGTCGAACATCTGACAATGATAGATAGCAGCACATAATTGCTGTGATGACTGTATGCATGTATGTTTTCTCATATTCTTGTTGGTTCGAAATTTGGAAAACCGTAAACTAGTTGTGACTCGTCGTTTTTTTTTCGATGAACAAATTAATTGTTCAAATTGGTGCCGGGTCGTACAAAAAAAGAAGACGAGACATTATTCGACTCATCGGTCGCTCTCTTTCGTCTCCTTGACAGTACCACACCAACACATGTACATACGAACATTAATCTTATCGACGGGGGCCACAAAATTTGCGGAGCGGCGCATAAAAGCCTGGGCGATGTTCGAAAAATGGGTGTGGCGATGTCGAATTGTCGAATTTGACGCGCTAAAAAAAACCGAGCGTTGTCTCGTTTTAATAAACATTTCCTCCACAGGAATCTCCATCTCTTTCCTTGTTTTCTTTTATTAAACTCGAAGCCAACTTGTATAAATATGCAAGATGCTGTAATTACATATATGTATGTGTTTGTTTGGGTGTATTTAACTTGTATTTGCCTCGTCAAAATTCGTGTTTTTGTTCGTAATTATGTGGTGTTTCTTGTCGATCTATTCGATCACATTTTCCTCGTCATTTTACACACTGCTCGGAAAGTTTAACGCAATTTTTATAAACGCGCAGTTCACATCAATTCTGTGCAGCTCGCAATTTGTAACTTTTGACTGTCTCATCCTTCGAATTCGCGCTAATTTATTGGTCTTGTGACGAACAGATGCGGCTAACTTTCATTAACAAAACGCGCAAATTTGAGAAGTTTTTCGAAAAAATCGAAAAAATATTTTTAAAGACACGAACTTTCATTTTTGTGAAAACTTGAATGCAAACCCTTGTGTGACCTCGTCTACCAAATCAACCTCATCGATGATATGCAACTGCCCAGTGACAGGCGCATCCATCATTCATATTATATCTATATTCTACTATCTCTCTGATCCCATGTAGAACTTCATAAAAAATACATTGTTTCGTTTCGTTTCGGAAACGCTGATGCTTGTGTTTAGAAACTATTCATGATTCCTCTATCGGAGTTTTCGATATTTTTAGAGTCGGTGTCTGGCTATACGCTGGTAGAGTTACGCGTGCGCCTTTAAAAATGATATCGACAGCGGTTATGCTGATTTTGTTATTTTCACGTGAATTTTTTTCCATTATCATTGAAATTCGGAATTTTCAAAATTTGGCATAAAGTGGTTCCGAAATGAGACCATAGCGAAATGCGAATACTCGTAAATCTACCCTCGTTGAGCAGTCGCCGAATATAACCGAAAATTCAGCCGTGATTAAATTTTGTTTCAATTTCACTTTTTATGAATATTTGTGTCTTAAATAGATTACGAAGGAATGAAAACCCGCGAATCCATACATTCACCAGCAAGTAATCGGATTATCAAATTTGCATGGCGACCCTTCGGGGGCGCGATGAATGAATGAACGAACGAATGAATCCGCCCCCTCATCCTCCGGATCACTTGCCAAATCTATTCGATTTTGCTATAAATCAAGCGACCCTGTTTTTGTGTTCAAGAACTCCATTTCGGGCACTGTTTATTGTCACATACACCTGCGTTGAATCAAGGCCGGTGCCATCTCTGCGCATCGCCTTCATAAATACTATTCCATTTTGTGAACCATCCATTTTCCCCTTTATATGAGCAGTCCCAACAGTTTTATGTGCCCAAATTTTGCTATGCTTCATTTCACTTTGAACGGTTGAACCGTTTTTTCTAGAACAAAACTTTCTTTTTGATATCGAATGTTATGACTTTCTTTTTTTTTCGCTAAATTGTGCAGAACATTGAATTCTCAAACAGACCGACTTCTCATCCATCACGGTTACCTCATTTTTTGTTGTTAATTGTTTCTGTGGCGAAATTTGTTCGGCGAACAATGCGACTACAGATTGAACATACATATAATATGCCAATATAATATATGTATGATATAATCATCATTATAATCATTATAAGTGATTCGAAGGAGAGGACGAGAAACTGGAAGCATTTCGCGATATCTCCGCGTCCATATGAAAACAAATAGTGCCCTCCTCAAGAGGCGAGAAATTCGCGATTCCGTGTGCTCAGTTTTTAAATATTGTTTATGTTTTGATTTGTGTGTATAAATAAATAAATATTTGATACGGAGCTTTTGCTGCGACCGCTGCCGATCACAGCCGTATCCATTTTTATCTACTCCCATGTTTATTTTATTCTCAGCCGCCACTCTCTTATTTATCAAATCATACGGATTTCGCACATTTATTGTACCATTGAGTTTTTTTGACAAGAAAGTGTCAAATTGGGACAAGAAGGTGTAAAGGGCTATTATTCATTTTCTTCTTCGTATTATTATTGTCATATTTGCGGATGAGATGTTTTTCGTCCGACATTAGTCATGTTTTATACCATGTATTTTTAATAAATTCTTAAATTTCTGATAATCTCTGATACGTTATGAATCATCCAATTTTAAACTGTTTCCATTAATAAGATCATGTAGGATCTCAACAATATCTTTAATATTTGAAAGTGGCAATTTCAAATATCACAATCTTCGTTTCACTTCTCTTTTCCTCAAGTAATTCTCAGTTTTTCAACTCTTCAATCCATTCATTTTCAAAAAATAAATGTCAAGTAATATTAACCCCAAATACCATCAGTTTCCATCGTACAATTCAGTAAAGTACAAAAGAACTTCTTGATCTTTCGACTGGTCCTTACTCCTTTTTTTATATGATCTAATAGCAGTTTTGCGATCTCATAAGCGATTCAATCCGTCACTTTCATTTGTGTGTGTGTGTACAATCTAACGCAAATTTCCTTACAGAAGGAGAATGCTGAAATACCAAGTGAAATCCTCGATGTCACTTCGCGCCAGCAACAATAATACGCCGACGATTTCATCGACAGGTATTACTGTTTCCTGTATGGCTTCGATCTTGCTAGTAACATTAGTCATGAAATATATGTATAGTGATTAGAGTGAATGAGAATGACGATAACAAAGTTGCGCCTTATCAAATTTGTTTCGTGGTCAGTTGGTCGGATTTTAATTCAACTTGATTCGCAATACTGCTAGAAACTACAAGTTTCGTCCTTACTCATTTCCTTTCGTTAGTTTCCCTTTTTGGCCTTGAATCGTTGATGATTATCCGATGATTATCCACCAACGATTACTGCCATTTTACTTTTAAAAACTATTGCTTTTCGAGCTTGTTTTTTCTCCAACTACTTTCGAAATAAAATCATTTGCTTTTGTTTGATATTCTCAATTTTAAGAACTTTTCTGTTTCAAAAATATTATTAACAATGATTTAATATTAAGTATCATCTCCTTCATATTCCTTCTCGATGACATCTTTACTTGATGACACACTACTCGGAGTTCCAACCACAAGTCGCAGTAATTCAATGCTTTCACTTAATTCGATGGATTCCGGAGGTTCAGACTCTTCAGAAATGGTAAATGACGAATCGAACAATAAAATATTCGTTAATATTAATCAGGGAGTTCTCAAAGTGGATACTCGAAATGTGAAACAATGCACTGATTACAAAACGATTCGAGTTACCAATAGCACAACCACGCGACAAGTCATCGAAAAATTCCTCAACACCCTGAAACTTACTTGCCGGGATCCTAACCTTTTCGATCTTTTTATGGAGGTTTTCCTATTTTTGTTTGATTACTTTTAAGAGTCTCAATTTTTAGCTTAAAACAAAAGCAGCGTCTGGTATTCCTGTAGTGACGCTTCTAAAACTCGACGATGACTCGCGACCATACGAATTGCAACGATGCCATCCAATGGGAATGTCGCGATTCATCCTTTGTCAGAATCCGGCCGGCTTCCTCGTCCGCGTTTATGATCACAATATCTCACCGCAATCCAACTACAAATCTCTGCTACTCTCAACACGAACCACATGTCACGAGGCAATCCAAATCGTGCTCGCACTGAATCGTAGAAACGACGATCCGGCCAAATACGGTCTATTCCTTTCCGCTCAGGAAGGCGATGCTCAGATTCCGAATGATGTAAGACGAGTTTCGGACACATTCGCTCAAATCCATTTTCGATTTCAGGTCGCTCTTGTCGCAATTGCCCGCCTTTGCAAAGATGGCCAACGTATTGTCATTCGGAATGTGGCATTCCTATGAATTCGACGGAATAATGTGTACACTTCTTGCTTTAATTATAGCCTTGTGAAATAAATATGATGCTATGCAAATAATTTCTGATTCGACTGATTCAAAACTTGTTCAATAGTCTCACAAAGAATTCTCTCAATCAATCGAGTATCTATGATTAATTTTATAAAGAGAGAGAGAGAGAGAGAGAGTAGGCGGATTTCGATAAAATCGAAGTGTGTTTGCAAATTTAAGAAATTTGGTTTATGCTCGTTGTTTTCATTCGGTCCTTCCATTTTGTAAACAATTGAAACACCGCGGAGACTATTTCAGGCATTTGATTGAAGATTGACAGATATCGTATCAACAAAATCTTGTACCGATTAAGTTCAATGGCATCAATTATTTCAGCCAGAGTAGCAATTATCTGAAATATAAGGATGTTTTAATATCAATCGGAATTCACTGTAACCAAATAAGTAATTGATGTCGAGAAAATGTTGATAGATAGCCGCGTACAAATAGTTGTTTTTTTCATAAAAATCAATTTGGAAAATTTTCGGATATACACGAAAAGATGCAAGTGCATAAAGACTGATAATAAAGGAAATATGTAAATTAGACGACGGACAGTCTGGAAAAAGAAAAGAGTTTATCGATTTCAGTTTGTTCATACTCTATCGTGTTCCTCTTCTTCTGAAGTATCAATTATACCGATATATTTAAAAAAATTTCTCTTAATATTTCCAGATCGAATATAATAATAGCTAAGGATAATCGATAGTGTTAGTGATATCAAAACCAATAGCACATATCGTTTTCTGGAATTATTTTCAGTGTTTTATTCTATTCAAACATTTAAAACCTTTCAAAAATTCGTTTGGTAAAGCTTGGGAAACAAACAATGCAGTATTGATTTAATGTTAAAAGGAATAAAAGGAATAAATTGAAAGAATCGCTTATATAGTCAATATAAAGACTGATTTGAAAAACGTTCACTCGGAATATAGCAAATATTAATAATATTGTCTGAGAAATCGTGGCTCGAATTAATATCGACGATGATAGAATAATATGAATTATAAAAAACACATTATTTTTATAAAGCTTGTCGATAAGAATAATATAAATTAAAATAGATTGAAGTAGAATATTCAGCAATAATATAACAACTTGCTCATATTTGACATCATACAAATCACAAGTAGTCCTGAATAATACCTCAATCCATTCTGTCAATGGATTATGAGTGTAAACTGTTCCAAGTTCATTTGGTGTAAATATGTGGTCTATATAATGATCCGGGATTTCAAAAGTGAAAGACATGTGAATGAATGTGAAACTGGTGGGCAATTATACGAACACTATTCATTTATTTAAATACAGCTTTGCCGAAATGCCATCGCCACCTTCTTCTATTTTTCTTTCATAGCTTTTGCTGCCACAATAGGATCAGTGTAATTTGGAACTTTCTGAAAAAACCAAATATATGAGACATGTGAAATGAAAAACACGAAAGATCACCATCATTGTAGCTGGATTGTATTGATCACATCCAATTGTGAAATTCTCGACTTTGTTCGTCATGGATACTCGCAATTTGGTACTTAAAAATCAATGAAAACGACAAACTATTTAACTCATCTGCATATACATTTTCTTAACAAATCTAGACATGCGATATTAGCAGTTGATGGCATTAATTAGACACGCGGATTGGTTCGATTAAACACTTTTTTAGAAAAATTTAGATGGGCATAAACATACCGCAACTCGATGAAGATAAAAATCACAACATCGGTCGATATTCATATACAGGGTGTCATTTAAGTTCCCGCACAACTTTGAAGACGTATATTTCTGAGACTAAAAGTCCAAATCAAACGAGACTTGAAATATTTTTTATCTATAGTATAACAAATAATTTTATATTAACTCTTTTCGATTCGGCCTTCTTTCGGAGCTATGACTTCACAGAGACGCTTCGGGTAGGATGCGACTGTGGTACGCAGGTATTCGATGGAAAGATTGTGCCATGCCGCCAGTAATGTCTTCTTCAGAGCCTCTACACTTTAGTGGGGTTTTGCGTTGACCTTCTCCTGCAAGACCCCATCACGGAAAAGTCAAGCTGATTCAGGTCTGGGGAGCAATCAGTCCATTCGGATGACTTGATAAAGTCGGGAAAATGGGTCTGGCACCACTCCTGAGTAGTTTTGGCATTGTGGGCGGGAGCTCTGTCCTGTTGAATGACCCATTTCTGCCCACCGAAATGCGTTTGAGTCCAGGGCATCACATGCTTCTTTAAAATGTCCCAAACGTAGACTTCTTTGTTCATTTTCACCCCCTGATCCACGAAATCCAGGGGGCACCTCCCGGTTGAGCAGATGGCAACGAAAACCATCACACTGGCAGGATGTGAGGCTCGATTAATTGTTCTTCCTTTCTCAGAAGCTTGCTGGGATGTCTGGGCAAGTACTCAATGGTTTTGTGAGTAGAATGCCGTCTCCATAGTGAATAGCTTCTCGTCGGAGAAGACAGTGACGAGGTGTTCTCCAGACCGCGTGCGCGCAAGAAGTCGTTTTGCTTTTTCGAAGCGTCTCTGCTTGTTGACGGCCGATAGAATTGCCGCTTTTTGGACACGATATGGGGTCAGTACAAGCTTCGTTTTGACGATTTGTTCCAAAGCGAAGATGCTCATTCCCACGTCTGACGCCATCTTTCTCATGCTCCTGTAGGGGTTTCGCCTGATCCTCGATTTGACGGCGTTGATCTTCTGAGGAGTGGTTACCGAGACGGGTCTTCCTTGTCTGAGACGGTCACTGGTCGTATTTAGCTCCTTGAAACGTTTGAAGGTGTCGTAAAGCGTTCTACGAGGCACACCGAGGCGTTGAATGATGGCTCTCGGGCTCACATTTTGCTTATGAAGTTCGATAATGGAAGCGCGATGGATGTTAGCCTTCGCCATTTCTCGGAAACACATCCGAATGAAGTGAAACTTGGAAAATAAGTAAAATATACCTTATTTAACAAAAATAAATTGTATTGGTGCACAAAAAGTGCGACAGTCAATCTCTTCATGGCGTCAAACTTTTGTGCGGGAACTTAAATGACACCCTGTACACTTATTGTCGGCACCGGGAGACTGTTGTACGCGGGTAGATTTACGGAATGCGAATTTCAAAAAGGTCTCACCACGTGTGAACGCTTATTTTGCTGTTTTCACGTGAAAGATTTATTTTTTTTTTATGAATTTGGCATTTCCAACGTCACTCGATGTAAAAATTATCGAACTGACCCATAAAATGCGGCGAGACCATGAGAAAGACGCATCCCCCGTAAATCTATTCGCGTACTACAGTCACCAGGCATCGACTATACGCACAATTGCACACATTCGATTATTTTTTTAGAATTATTTTTTTGAAATGAATTTCTTTAACTTTTTTTAAAAACAATAATTGAATTGCGTAGCTCCTTCGTAAGTAGTTGAAATTGAAAACATTGTGAAAAGTTTTGAAAAATGGGGCATAATTCAAATTTTTCACCACTAAATATCAATTTGCAAACTTAAAAAAGAAACAATTTTTAAATTCTAAATTTTGCAAATATTAATTCTTCGATCCTTTTGAATCAATATTAATACAAAATTGTTGATTTCGGACTTACTCCTGTTTTTTGGAGCTGCTATCTCGGAGAATCGGCTTCGGTTCGGGTCCGAAACCATTCCTAACGTGATAATCGTATCTTTTCCTTAAAAAGAAACCCATTGCATACCACAATAAAGTAATGAAACAATTCACCGAGCGTGTGCATGGTGAATTGGCCGAGGCATGTAAAAAAATACTTGCAAATATGAATGACGTCCATTGCCAGTTGGGGATCAACACACTTGTTCCAGAATAATACCGATCTCACAAAATTCGAAGCAGCTTGTGCTGTTGCTCTCTCAATTATCAACGTCACAATTCCATTGTTTTGCAATCCATTTATGAGGGTTTGCTGCGTCTTTTGAACATCGAAAATTTCCTGATCATCGATTTTGAGAATAGCATCGCCGACATATAAGAAACGACGAGTTGTTGAGCCCCAAGTATTATCGATCGATTCGACATATACCTGAGTTAAAAAATAAAAGAAAAATTATATATTATGAAAATGTAATACCACATCATTATAGCTTTTCACATTGATTCCGAGCTTACTTTTTGGGAAGTATATCAGAATTGTCCTAGAATGTGTTTATCAATATTTTAACTAAAAAAAAACAAATATAACGGACTTGTAGTATTCGTATCCTTCTGAGGGTTTCACTAACGGATTATTCGTTTTTGGACGTTTGATTGAAGCGTTCGAAGGCAATTTTGAATGGTCCGTTATATGTTCAACACTCATTATTCTCCGAACATGAAACACAAGCTAAACAAAAATAGATTTCAGCAATTTTCTTTTGATTTTGCTATACCACGTGTGGTTTGTTTTGATCTACATTTTCGGCCAAAAATTGAGCTAAAACTTTTTTTGATTTAATTTGTGTATCGTTGATTTTGAGAAGATGATCGCAATACTCCACAGGTGGCACCATAAAACTTGGGACTCTGATTAAAAGCATTCCTTCGGTTAATTTGAAGTCTGTGTACTTCGGCTGAATTCAATTATGCAAAATTAATTGGCTGAATATATTCGATTCGACACCTGTCCAGGTGCACATTCAATGGCAAATGTGAACTTTTTAATTTTTTCGGCAGTGATCAGATCATCTGGGAATTTTCCCGCGCGAAACGCTAATCTTCTTTTTCTCCTTTCTCCGTCGCTAGAATATTTTAATATTTCGAATTTTAAGAAAACTTTTTTTACTCACACAGGAGTGCTCATTTTCTCGATTGCAACTTTTAAAACTCAATATTTGGTTTTGTGAGAAATAAGCCATTTTGACCATTTTATTCACGCCTTTATTTTATTTATTTTTTACATATTATAAAAAAATCTGTTTTCAAAGCAATTGAAGTTCTACAAACGAGAAAATGTCTTCTGCGATCTTTTTTGCGTCCTGTAGATGATGGAAGAGACCCCCTTTTGGAAGATGTGTGATTCTGAAACGCGAATTATTGGATTCGTTCCAAAATTGCGAAAAAATTACCTTGTAATGTTCAAATATTTGTCACTCAATAGATTTTCTGAGCATAACCACGGACTTTCTTTTGAGTACACAACAGCTGTTGGAATCTTTGGTTGAGCACTGAAAATTGATTTTAGAGCATTTAATTGGATTCGTCATTACTACCTTAGCCATATCAAATCTTTATTATAGCACTCGTTGAGAATCTGGAGGGCGCTTGGAGCAGACGATGTCAGCCAGTAAATGTAAATCTCTGTCGCGATTTCGTCTAATGTGAACAAATTGAATAGATTGGTTGTTTTTGCACGACTTGATAGAGACTTCCATTCATTTTCGATGAACAAAACCGTCGACATTGGAGAGTTTTGAAGCGATGTCCCTTTAAATAGTTCACAATAATGCATAGATTATTTTACAAAATGAGACACCTATCACTTCTGGGCTCATCGACACTGAGAACTTTTCATCTCTGAAGTACTCTTGAATCTCAGTGAACCCACGTTCGTCCTCATTGCCAAATATAGCGGAGAAGACGTATTTTGACAGAGTATATGTTGAAAAAGTCGGACGCACAAACGGATTTGACAAATGAAGTCCAAGGATGTCATCGGGATAGAGGGAAGTCAGCAGAGTTGCAATATCAGATCCAAATCCTTGGCAGCCATGAACAAAATACTCATCGATGTCCAAACGATCCATTAATTTTGCGATGATTCGCGTTATGGCGATTGCATCAAATCCTTTAAAAAAACCTCAATTAATTAATTTTGAAAGCAGTTCATATTTTCAAACCGGATTTTTCCGGTTTTTCTGAGAAGACAAATCCGGGAATGCTTGGAATGATGACATCAAACTGAATAGTTTCTTTTACGCCGAAATCGAAACCGTGGCGACTGGGATTTGATAGAATTGGAACCAGTTTGAAGAAATCCCAGAAGCTGCCTGGGAATCCATGCAGAAGCAATATCGGCACGAGTTTCTTGTTTTTTCCTTGTAGCGGCGTACTGATACGAGCGAAATGAACATTTAAACCTTCGATTTCCGTTCTTAAAAGAAAACCTTTATGATAATATTACAAATTATAATAAATTTCGAATTGAAGCATACCTATATTGCTTGAACGTGTTTAAGAAATTTTCGTGCTGTTTCCAATCGAAGTTTTCAATTACTTGAAAAAGTCTATCCAGATACTTGTCATATTCCTCATTTCGATATTTTATCCGCGTTTCTGATGCCAATTTATTCTTGAATTTTTGAATTCTTAAATCAATTTTTTTCCTTAATTAAATTCAATCAAAAATTACTCAGTTTCATCGATTTTGATAGTATGGCTATAAATTGTGTCGTCATCTTTGACAGGATTACCAGGCTTCCAATATCCATCCTAAAAAAAAGGAGCCAACATTTCAGTGATTTTTTTTCATTCAAGAAGTTTTAAAATTTTTTTAACAGTATAATATTTTTAATTATGAAATTTGAAGCTTTCAACGAATAATTCTGGTAACTCAAAGCTTTAATTTGAATACAAAATACTTAAATATCGAATATCACAAGTTACCAATCAGATTAGAAATATTCAAAAAATGAATAGAGTATAATCGGCATTACCAAATCTGGTATTCTGTGGGTCGAAATTTTCGAGCTGCGATTTTTATATTCAAAATTTAAATCAAGTTTTTGTTAAACGTTTGAATAGAGACGTATAAAAAATAATTTACATTTTGTTTTTATACGTTTGCTAAAAATTAATTCCATACCTTATCTATTTCTAGCGGCGGAAATTGCGGCTTATGAAAGTATATACTAATGAATATCGAAATAATCGATATAAATAGAACTGAGTAAAAGAAAAACGAGCTCATTTGCCAACTCGAATGGTCAATCGATGTCTCTGAGCAAACTCAAGTTTACTCATAGTACAGAGCAGTGTGCAAGATAAAGAAACGCAGAGCTATCCTACCAGGATTGACCGTCAATAAAAACTGCGGCGGAAACGGTTTGTTTGATTAGAAAATATTCATATGTAGGTTGCACAAAAAACGATACAATTTATGCTTATTATTTAATAGTTCATGACGAATTAATTATTAGATATTTTAAAATGTCCTTATTGACTGTTTAAACATCCAGCATAAGCTTTTGAGCAACCTTAAAATAGATCGTGTACAAGGAAAACATTGAATGAAGCAACCCATTTGAAATATTCTTTCGTTTCAGAATCCACGTTCTTTTTCATTAAATCATTTCCTCCTCTTTGTCTCTTCGAGCTTTTCTTCGATCTTTTACTTGATCTCGCTGAATATGTTTTTTTTTTCAAAATTTATTCTCAACTTTTGAAATCTACGTCTTCCTTGCTCAACATCATTTTTATCATCGATTTTTCCATCTCCATCCTCATCTTCTTCTTCGCCTTTAACGTTTCTTTTCTTTCGAGTACTTCTAATACTTTGTGAAATCGCGTCGAGTTCTCGTCTGGCGCTGCTCTTCGCTGTTGTTGATTTTTTATCATCTCCTACGAGAATCATGAATCAATAGATCGAAAATTCGCTATTCAACATACTGGCGAGCGAAATAAACATACAGAGGCACCATAAGACACAACAACTGCAGCTGAACATTAGAATTGACATTGTTCCGATATAAAACCACTGGAATTAGATTTACATAAGTCAAATTCAATTTTTATATACTAGTGGTGCTCCAAGCGCGACGTTGATTACAACGGGAGCATTTGGACTGCCATTGTTAATTACCGCCGAAGTGTTCATCATTTGCAATTTGAACTGAATATTTTTATTAAAAGTCACGTCTGATAAACACGTTAGTCACATAATTCATATTGCCTTATTTTTTAAAGATTACTTTGAAATTATTTGTAGGTAGTCCCATTCTTTAAGAGCGGCCAAGACGGCTTCACCATCTCCAAGTTCATTATCAAATGAGAATTTTTATCATGATATATGCAATTTGACTTACTCCAATTAATGGAATATATGTGTTCGCTTTTAATTCGATGTGTGGAAACGAGTTCAACATTCATGCGACATCTGTTTCGCGTTGAAATGCGGAAACTCATAATGGGAAGAGTGCGGCTAATTCAACCCCGGATTTTGTTCAATTTTCGAACGTTTTCTCTTCCTTTTGCAATTGCAACGACTGTTTTTATTTTTATAAACCTAATGTGAATATATTGTCCATACTTAATCATAAAAAACATTAAAATTCTTGCATATCAAACTTTATAATTCAAAATGGCCGAGTTCGCATGGCCGAAGTTTTTATTGAAATTGGCGACCGGGGTGTAAATTTACGCGCTTTTTTTTCGTACGCCCTCAACTATCTTTTGATATTATTATTGTTCCATTTTATATTTTTAGTATTTATAATTTTGCAAAAAATATGTTTAATTCAGATTTATATAAAACACAAATGCACAACAGCTAGTTCGCTGGGTGGTAATGAATCGAACATTTTCTTTGCGTCGCAAAGTAAAAAAGACGGAAATCTCAACTCCTAGTAATTTTGAGCATCGAATTCACGCGGGATATGATTCCAGAACGGGAAGCTATACTGGATTACCAAAGGTTTGCCTTTTCTGGAAATTTTTTCCGGTTAAAACTAGAATTTTCTTCGTTTTTAGCTTTAACAATTGACATTAACTGTTCATCGATTGAACGAATCATGCTTGATTCTTTTTAATTTCTATAAAGCAACTAAAATTTTGTTAATTCCTCTCACATTTACGGTGTGGTTTAATCGAAATGAGTCAAATTTCATTGAAAGCAAATAATGCGAGCGAAATGGATGAGAGGGCATTGGGCAAAAAACAGACAATTGAGTCGAGTGTACTTGATAGTCTAAAAAGAGGAATTGCAGCAATGGCAAGCACTTTTGGGACCGCCCAGGTCGATTACAAGACCAAAACCAGTCGTCGACCCATCGTGCATTACACCAATGGATGTAGCTGAACTGAAAACAGTAATTCGAGGTCCAGAGTCGAGGTAATTAGCTCATTATATTTTTAGTATTTCTTGTTGTAAAATTCAGGCTAAATACACCCGTACAGGCGTCGTATTCTCAACTTCCTAGTGTTGCCCGGAGTAATAGTCTAAGGATGGCTGCTTCACCTGTAGTAAATATTTCCCAGCGCCAACCATCTCCTATATCTTATCGTCCATCTCCTGTTCCTGTCAATCAGCGTGGTTATCCATTTAATGAGCCCACTTATTCACCCTTGCCAGTTCGAACAAGCAAAAACACCACCACCTTTGGTACACTTCCACCAACTCCAACTAGACCAATCACCACCATTGTTGCTCATCAAAGACACCAACCAGCAAGACCGGCCGAAGGCGTTTCGTACGAAGAATTTCGAAATGCTTTACGCTTTGTCGTAGATTCGTCTGATCCAAGGCACGATCTTAAAGATTTCAAACAGATTGGGGAAGGTTCCACTGGAATTGTCGAAGCTGCTTATAAGGTATTGGTTTAAGCTAGTTCAACAAATTTTTTTCCTATGCAGATTTCAACACGCCAAATTGTCGCTGTGAAAAAAATGAACTTGAAAAAACAGCAGCGTCGTGAGCTTCTTTTCAATGAAGTGTCAATTCTTCGTGAATATCATCACCCGAACATTGTTCAACTATTCTCTTCTCATTTGGTCAACGACGAGTTATGGGTTGTGATGGAGTTTATGGAGGCTGGTAGTCTAACAGATATTGTTACGGCGACGAGGATGACCGAACCGCAGATTGCCACGATCTCGAAACAAGTTCTTGGAGCGTTGGAATTCTTACATTCGAGAAGAGTCATTCATAGGTAAGATCACCTTATGTATAAGACATCCCGTTATTTCATTTCGAGTTTCCACATTTGTATGCAAAATTCACGTGGGGAGAGGCTAAAACTTTGAAGGTCCATATCTCGATAACTAGAAGTTTGCGCAGAAAATTCGATTGGAAATTTTCTAAAGCAGTTGTATACATAAAATTAAAAAAAAAACTTTAAGACGGACAGCCAAAAGACCTTCCTTGTCAAGTATATGGATTATCACAAAATTGAACGTTATTAAGAGACATAAAAAGTGATTCGATATTGTTGAAACGCGACGGAACAGTCAAATTGTCGGATTTCGGTTTTTGTGGCCAACTCTCTGAAGAAGTTCCGAAACGAAGGTCGCTGGTTGGAACACCGTATTGGACTGCTGCTGAAGTAATACAATATAATTCAACTACTCAATATTGTTTTCATTTTTTAGGTGATTGCTCGTGAGCCGTATGATACTCGCGCCGATATTTGGTCGTTCGGAATAATGCTTATTGAAATGGTCGAAGGCGAACCTCCTTACTTCAATGATCAACCATTCCAAGCAATGAAAAGGCTACGAGATGAACAAGCGCCGAGGTTTAGTAGACATGCAAATGTACGTAAATTTTGAGTTTTTTCTTAATCGTCGTTTTACTTCACGGCAATTCTCGTTTATTAATTTTTGACTCATTGGGGCCCAATTTTTCTTATATTCTTATTTAAAAAAATCAATTCACCGTATCCAATTATTTCAAGATTTTGAAAAAAAAAAGTATTGTCAGAGTCAAACGACTTGACGAAATTAAAAAAAAAATATTATTGGCTATATGCGTCTCGAGGCAGGGAGAAATACGCAATACTGCGTACACTGCATTATAGCGTACGTGCATTTAATATTCAGTCAACGAAAAAATTAAATCTTCACTGATTTTGCGAATTTGAAGGTCCCGCATCCCTTCAGTCGTTTCACTCCGACCATATTAACTATGTTGCTTGTTGTCGGTTTTCGAACGACTGGTTGAAATTTAAAAAAAAAACTGGCAGTGTACCAACAATTCCAAATGGCGCGATGTTCGCAGCTAAGCCTGGGCGGAAATTATCAATTTCGTAAAACTACACTTATTTCCCGAAATTGAAGTTGCCTCACCATTTCAATCGTTTGAAATTTTTTGAAATTGTTTTAAAGGTATATTTTAAAAGTATATTTAGGTATCTTTTGAGCTTGCTGATCTACTTTCACATTGCGTCGTCAAAGACGTTTCGCACCGCTGGCCGGCTCGCGATCTTCTCCGTCATCCATTCATGGCTCGTGCTCAAAATCCATCGATTATCGCGCCACTTCTTCTTCAACTCGGACATGTCACGACGCGACCCTCGACGGCCCAACACACTTTTATTTCCTAATCCTCCAATTAATGGGTAATTTTTTCTTTTACTCCAGAGAACCGCCAGTATTAACAAGTTTATGTGTCTATTAAATTGGATATATTGAATATTGCCTGCATTTTTTTCAAATAATCTCACTTATCATTCACTTGTGGCTTTTTTCGTTAAACGTTCGTGTATTATTTTGATCTGCATACATGTTTTTTTTCAAATTGGTGAAATTATTGCAGAAATATTTTCTTTAAAAAAGAAAATGTTTCTGCAAAATTACCTATTTGGGACGCATTCGGGTCTTTTCTTCAATTTCTATCCACTCTTGTGCTTTTTTGATTTATGTAATAAAAGTTTCTAATACATTTAGTTTTTGTTAGCCGATCTCTTCATTATCTTCTAGTCTGACGATTTGATGGATTTAGCCGACCAGTTGAAGAGTGAGAGATGAACGAGAGACACACGACCCGTCAAATGTCCTTCGGGCTCCCGATGAGCAAAAGAAAGAGCAAGTTTTTCTTCAATCAATTGCTGTGTTTTACAAGCCGGCTTGTCTTTTTTCTCAGTTTTTCTCTGCGATTTTTCTTCTTTGTAGATTTGCTAATTTAGAGATAAGAACGGATATTCCTAGGTTATCGGTCTTATTTTGGACAAAAAAAAACTATTCTTCCAATTTTTAAGATTTATAGAAAACCTCGGTTGAGGATTTTGTGAAAAAAAAACTGATACTATGGAAAATGGGCTCAATGCCAAAAATACTATGAAAGAGGTCTTGGAGCGAAGCTAAATATATAGATTTACGGGATCAGTAGGTTGTAGGAGCAATGCTCGGGTCATCTCGCCAGAACCTATCACCAGATATTTAGGCTTTTGGCCAATTTTAGGAAATCGCACGATGAGAAAAATATATTTCAAAAAAAAACTATGCCGTTTTTTAACAATTATTTGCAAAACAATTGTTTCGTGATTGATCTTATTTTCCCTAATTTAAATTATCGAAATTTGTAAATAAGAAATGCTAAAATAAATATTTAATTTGTTAATTTTGAATTTCACGTCATATTTTTTTCGCTTTCATTTCATTGTTTATTCAGCTGTTTAATATTATAATACCAGAATTATTGTGATTCCCCAATTATCTCATAAAAACGTGTCCAATTTAAACTAACAATCCATCAATCTTGGTTAGTAGGCCGAAAAAACGAAACATAATAGAAAACGACACATTTAAACGAGTGAGTGTTTATCACATTGCTCTCAACGTTCTTTAATAGTTGTTTTATTGCTTCCGAGGCACATCGATTTTAATTAATTTTGCAGATATTGCGTATATCTCGCCATATTGAGCCAATCTGTTTGCCGGAGCTTCGTCAACACTTAAAAGCCGAGTAAGTATACGAGAAACGATTTTCAAATATCGACAAACGACAATTTATACAAATTTTATTACGGCTGTTCTAGAAGGACACTCAAACAATCAGTTTTGTTCAATCTTTTCATGAACAGGAACTTATCCGTTTATTACAGTAGCTAAACTTTCTACAAGTACTTCAATTTTGCTCGGAAAACCTATCGAATAAAACAGTTGTTTTCTTCGATTTTGGCAAAATACGCAGGTTATACCGTTTCGACGGAAACAACACATTTTTTCTATTATTTAAGTCACTGTCTCTCTCAAAATGTTCACGGTGTTTTTTTGCCAGTGTTTGTTTTGAGACAATGCAGAGAAAATAAAAAATATTAAAATAGAGAAAATTAAAAAAAATTCGTGAAAGCGGTGTAGATTTAAATTTTGCGTTGGAAATATTAAATTCGCGTAGGATAAAATGCAATGTACGTAGTTTTGCGTACCTCGAGACCCATTGGCGCATAGCCAATATTATTTAAAATTTCGTTCAGCTGTTGGACCTCGTCAATTTCGAAAATGTTGCTCAATAATTTAATAGTTCTTTTCTAGGGATAATGTAGAACATATCACTTCTATCATGATTTCTTTTTCTGTGACGTAATTAATAATTTATATACTAGTGGAATGAGTGCATTGCAAAAAAAAAGAATGTTTTCAAAAATTCATTTTGATTATTCATCCGTTCACTTTCACGATTTTTGAAATGTTTGTTCGTTTCTTCCGACCGAAACGAAATTTTAAAAAATGATTTCGAAATAACAATGCTTTGGTGCTTTGATTTTCGATGAAACGAGTTCACTAACATATAATTCCTTTCGTCATTCCAAAGCGCGCATCTATCTTTCCTTTTTCGTCCACCAACCACGTTTTCTCACGCAAAAAAAAAAACGCCGAAATAGAATTTTGGTGAAATAACCACAATCCGTCAGTTTTCGGCAGTAAGAAAAACAAATAAGAGCAGGATTCCCTTCAAGACATTTAACGAGTTAATCAAAATTCAAGAATTCTCGTCAATGCTTTTTCCTTTCCGTCGTCTTCCGACGTGTTTCCTTCGCCAAAAATATTGTTTTCCAGAATCAGATTGCTCTATTATGCATTCAGTCTTCCTTATTATATATATTTTCGTTTTCTAAGTTGATGACATCACTAAACATAATTTCACGAGACAGCAAAAGTCAAAAAAAAAAACGTGGCAAGTGCTCTCATATTCTTCTTTTCATATATCTTCACTTCTTAGAAGGTATCTTCTTCTCGTCATGTTTTACAACTTTTAACCTAGACCTTGCTTCTTTCTTGCCTACATAATTAGAAGACGCATTATTTTAAATTAAATATTTCAATAATTTTCCAACAGCAAAATCAAATACTAATTTAAATGCATTTTACTATATTTCAACCTTTTGGGAATTTTAAATAAAAAAATAAAGAAAAATTTACCTCCTTTTGTGATCGTTGCGCTGAATAAAATAAATATAATTCAACGCTTCAACAATTTCTGACAAGAAACAAAAATGATTTTCAATATTGTGTTTTTTGTTTGTTTTTAAGCGAAATCTCTGAACATGGTGTCAAATTTGGTACATTCCGCCATTTTTTTTGTCACATGTTGAAAGCCTATTCGAGTCGATGCCTTCTCGTTTTTCGTCATTTTTTTTTTGCTTGATTCTGTTTCTCTTCAACCCGTCGACGCCTTTTTTCTGCATGTTTTTTTTTTCCGTGCGTGCCTCACTTTTTCTTCATGTTCGTCGCCAAACGGACCCCGTGCGTGTGTGTGTGTGTGTGATTTTTGTCGGCGGCCGACGTTTAGTTCAGCTGCTAAAAAACGTGGAAAAATATGCGCGAGCGCGAGAAAAAAAAACACAAATGCCGTTGTGTACTCTTGTATTGTTTTTCTTGGATTCTTGATTTCAGGCAGTCGGCACTGCTTCGGCAATGTTGCGATCGAAGAAAAAGGACAAGGAGAATGGAAAGGTAATTCCCATTTCATGTCAATTAATTCTGGGGGTCGTAAATCGACACCGCTGAAAAGCTGCACGATTTGTTTGTTTAAAAGATGGAACATTTAGCAAAAAAAAAACGAAAAATATTTCGAGGAAATAAAAAAACGCAAAGAAACGAGAAATTGCTTCAAATTATTCGGCTTTGTTAATAGTTAAATGCAATTTATGGATCAAATGAAACTCATATTTCTGAAACTAATTTTTACTATAAACGGTCACAATTATTCTTCATTTAATCCTCTCCCAAGGCTACGCAATTTGCTTTATTAGATGTGTGAATAGGAGAAGCCTTTCTATTTTCGGATGCCTTTGTTTTTATTCTGCTTTTCGTTTTCATCGTCCACATATAATTAATTTTTCGAATTTGAATAACATTATTTTTTGTCTTGTGGTTTTATAGATCGATAGCAAAAAAATTGTGAATCATTTTTGGCTAAAAACAAATCCATAGTGAAACATTTTAAATTAAATGGGACACCCATTCTTATTTATCAATATAAACGAGATTATCAATTTTGCTACATTGATTGATTTTAGAGCGAAAAAGAAAAGAAGGAGAAACTGAAGAAAGAAGAGTCGCAAAAGATGTCAATTCCGACAATTCGCACAGAAGATGTTGGAGGTATTGTTCGTATTTTTTTTTGCATTTATAATTTTTTGTTTTGCTTTTCTGGGGCAAATTTTCTGTTGAATATATTTTTCGAAAAAAATTGAAGAATAATGAGATGATAAATAAATTTGATTGTAAGACGTCAAATTGATTAGAAATCGATTTTTTTCCAATAAACAATGATAATAGCCGTTTTCGTACCAAATTTTGGTGAGTACGCTCAAATCGATCAATATTCTTTTATTTTTTCTCTAGACTTGGTTCCTTAAGACTTTTTGTGTCGTCAACTCACACCGCTGTTGTTTGTTTTCGACTTTAAATTGTGCCGACTGATGGGAAAACCTACTGATAGCTCATTGTATTAATGAGATTTTCTTCGTTCCACTTGTTGCGAAAAATATGTTTGAAACGAAAACAGCAATTTTTAATTATTTCCTCTCTTTCCTTTTCGGAATTTGTTTCATTTAAATTATTAATCATGTAATATATTATCATCGCAAAAACAACGAGCACATTGCATGATTGCGGACCATCGCACTTTTTCCAGGCGGTAATTCACATTTGAATGTAAACCGTGGGAATTCAGGTACCGCTCTAGGAATAACCTGCGAAGTTAGCTCTCCGTAAATCGGCGCAGTGCGGTCGTTTTTTTTAACGAATGTATTATTTATAAAAAATATTCATCGCAGTTTTGCGCGATTGAAAGCATAAATATTAATTATTATGGCTCGATTCATATTTCGCATTTATTAGTTTGGAAGAACCGAAAAACTCAAACTCATTTGGTATTTTTCGTTCTTTCTGTTTTTTTTTTTCGATTTCTATCAATAGCTTTATCGAATTATGTCGTTAATTGTGTTTGGCTGTTTAACACAGACAATCCTATGCTCGTTCATTATTAGGCGTATTTTTTGCGGGCTCACGTCTCCACTGCCGCCGCCGTGCTCATCGAGCAAAAATCTGAGCGGAAATAGGTTGAACAATAGAAAACTTAATTGGATTCGTCGTCTTGAGACCTCTCGAGGAGCCGGGATGAGTTGATTCAAATTGAGGCGAACATTCAGCACTTTTGTCTAGCCGCCGGCATTGCTTTTTATTTGTTTCGTTTTTCTTATCTTTCTCGGTTTTTTTGTTTCTTTCTCTCTGTTTCATAGTTTTTCATCATTTAAACATAATCCAAAACTAATTGTATGGAGGGTTTTAGTATTCATTTTACGCTAAGATGGACTATATTATAGTTAATCATTCTGTCAAATTTTGTCAAAATTTGTCTGCCTCAGTCAGTATGAATACACTAACGGTCTAATGAACCTATTCAGTTTCTTGCAAAATATTCGAAATAGTCACTTAGCGTCGAATTTGATGTGATTGAGTTGATTAATAATGAAAAATTCAACCATTTTTCAAACACTAAATACAGTACCGTGCAGTAAGATATACAATTTCACTTTTTTAATCATAACTTTCTGAAAAGTTGACCAATCGATCTGAAATTTTTGGACAAAACAGATAGCGTGTTCCCAAACATAATTTATTCATTTTGGGGTACTATAGACGCAATTTTTGTGTTTTGGACCTTTTTTTGCGTATTTTCAAAAATGCGATTTTTTTAAATTTTTAAGTTTTTTCGATTTTTTTTTAGATTTTCAATGTTAACATCAGTTTTTTTTTATTTGTTTTAGCAGGAGACGATCAAAATGATCAAAAAACATTCTATCAGACGTTTTAAAGCAATCAAGGATGACCGAGCACAAGGTCTTTTCATCCAATGTCTATCACACCAGTTGAACTCATCAACTTGGACCATTCGTGTATGTTTGAAACCTCGATCGGATTCCAAACCACTTGGAAATCCTTCCAAAACATCCCCGGCAATCAATCGCACCATTGTAGGAAACAGCAAGAGCAACCCGCGTCTATCCGCTTCCGAGATTAAGCGACAACTGAGTCAGTTCTATGATGTCAACGTAGATTTTTCCGAAAAACCATGACTTTTTTTCACCAAAAGTCACATACAGATCATTGTTAATACTGTCAAGCGTCGTCTACGTGGTTCTGGATTATTTGGACGTCGGTCTGTCAAAAAACCTCTCCTTTCGGAGAAGAAACGCCGCGCCCGTTTGAAGTGGGATAAGGAGCTTTTGAATTGGACTTTTCAACAATGGTCAAAGGTTGTATGAAGTGATGGATCGAAGTATATCTTGCTCGGAACTGATGGTATTACCTTTGTGAGGTGTTCGGACGGCAAAAGATTCGATCCAAAGCATCAATTACCAACAGTGAAACATGGAAGAGGAAGCGTGATGGTTTGGGGATGTTTTACTGCTTCTGGAGCTGGCCCACTTCGTCGAATCGAAGGAAATATGGATCGATTTGCGTATAAAGACATTCTCGAGAACCATATGCTTCCGTTAGCAAAGTCTTTGCTCGGTGTGGATACTTATTTCAACAGAATAATGATCCTAAACTTTTTTCTCGCTACATCAAAGAGTGGTTCTAGCAGCGTCGGGTGGCCGTCATGGTCTGACCAAGCCACTCACCTGTCTTGAACCCCATTGAACATTTGCAGGATGATCTTGGTAGACGTCTTGGTGGTCAAACTGTACAAAATGTGTCGAAATGATCGAGCAGCTGAGGAGAGCATGGATGGATATTCCAATTTCAACCCTCCCGAAGTTGACGAGGCCATGGGTCTCCGATGTCAAACTGAGATCGATGCAAATGACATGTCAACAAGATATTGAGTTGTTTTAATCTTCCTGATGGATAATTGGTGTTTTCCATTTCATTTCAAGTCGTACCGGTATCAAAATTATTCAAGTCGGTTTTTCGATATAATGGAATTTCGGATTTTTTGTCAATAAAATTTTTCCTAATGTGTTTTACACCTTCTAATTTTGTTACATAATCACTCTATCGATGCTTAAAGTTGTCCAAAAATTTCAGATCGATTGGTCAACTTTTCAGAAAGTTATGATAAAAAAAGTGAAATTGTATATCTTACTGCACGGAACTGTATATCTATTCGCGTTTTCAAATAATTTGTATTTAATTTTATAATTAATTTTTAAAATGTTGTTTTTTATGAGACTGTAACAGAAAAAGAATTCACGCAGTAAGTAATATTTGTGAGAAGACCTCTTTTCGAAAATCCTGTAACTTCTTAAAAATATTTTAAAAATAAAACCATTTTTTGTGACGCCTTCCCAAAAAAGACATATGTTCGGCCACTCGGCCACGGTCGCCAAATTCTTCGCGCCATTTTGATATTATCGGGATGAACGCCCATGAAGATGAAAAAACAATTTGAGTTTTTCAGGTGACATGATTCCACCAGATGCACCGCCGCCCACAACAATTGGCAAGAAAAATAGTTTTGGCGGAGGTAATTTATTGATTTTCATTGCTAGAAGTTGAATTTGAACTATAATAGGATTTAATAACTGGTATTTGCCCCACTGTTCGTTGTTTTTTTTTCAGTTTTCAATCTGGGTTTAACCAAAAAAGAGGAAAAATTGTCATTTTAGGTCCTATGATCCCACGACGAGAACGACGACAATCGAGCAGTTTATTCAATATATCGCAGAATCGTGAACTTGTTCGATTGCCGCCAATCAAAGAGGCCGAACCGAATGCGCGCGAAGAATTGTTCATTCAAAAACTGCGACAATGTTGCGTTGTTTTCGATTTTGCAATCGACGCATTGAGTGACCTCAAGTACAAGGAAGTGAAAAGAGCTGCATTAAATGAGCTTGTCGACTATGTAACCACAGGGAGAGGTGTTATTACGGAAGCTATTTATCCGGAAGCAGTTAATATGGTATGCCCTATGATTTTTATCCGAAATTTATCAATTTGTAAATTGTACAGTTTGCTACCAATTTGTTCCGACCGTTGTCGCCGCCAACGAATCCAATTGGAGCAGAATTCGATCCGGATGAGGATGAACCGACACTTGAAGCCGCTTGGCCACACTTGCAACTCGTTTATGAATTTTTCTTGCGCTTCCTGGAAGCACCAGATTTTCAATCATCGATAGCGAAGAAGTACATTGATCAAAATTTCATATTAAGAGTACGTGTTGTGAAATTTTGAAAGTTTCATTTTTTAACTGTAGCTTCTCATGATAATGGACAGTGAAGACCCTCGCGAACGTGATTTCCTTAAAACGACCCTTCACAGGATATATGGAAAGTTTTTGAGCCAACGTGCTTATATCCGAAAACAAATGAACAATATCTTCTACTCTTTTATCTACGAAACTGAACGACATAACGGAATCGCTGAGCTTCTTGAGATTCTTGGAAGCATTATCAATGGTTTTGCGATGCCGCTTAAGGAGGAACACAAAACCTTTCTATTAAGGGTTCTTTTACCTCTACACAAGGTAATTTGAAATGTAAATTAATAACAATGCAATTATTTAGGTGAAATCGCTATCGGTGTATCATCCACAACTAGCATACTGTGTTGTTCAGTTTATTGAAAAAGATTCCACATTAACCGAACCTGTCATCAACGGATTATTACGGTTTTGGCCGAAACAGCACAGTCCGAAAGAGGTTCATTATCTTCGATTATCAAAATGAGCCATGTGTTCAGGTTATGTTTTTAAACGAGTTGGAAGAAGTTTTGGATGTTATCGAACCAGCCGAGTTCCAAAAAGTGATGGTCCCAATGTTCCAACAACTTGCCAGATGTGTTAGCAGTCCTCATTTTCAGGTTTCTTTTATTTTCGTATTTATTCTCGTTTCCAAGCGATTAATTTAAATTTGAATGCACTTGCATGTTCCAAGTGTCTAAATGCGCATATCTGCACATATTTCTTTACTGATTTCGTGAGACCGACAGCATAGAAAATGAATTCCAATACTTTCAGGTTGCTGAACGTGCCTTGTACTATTGGAACAATGAATATGTGATGACTTTAGTGTCTGACAACGCAAAAGTCATCACACCGATCATGTTCCCCGTCCTGTTTAAAAACAGCAAATCTCATTGGAATAAGTAATTTGGTGTTTCTGGAAACAAAATGAAATGAGAGTTGCAGAACTATTCATGGTCTTGTCTACAATGCGCTGAAAATGTTCATGGAAATGAATCAAAAGCTGTTCGACGAATGTTCGCAGAACTACAACAAGGTGCAGAAACAAGTTGTTATCTATTTTGATTATATTGATTTTCTTAACAGAGTCTTGCAAACGAAAAACAAACGATTGACGAGAAGGAACGAATGTGGTCGAAGATAGAGGAAGCTGCTAAGAAAAATCCGCAGTATCATGAAGTAAAGGCACTGTTCGAAGAAATGGACATTGCTCAGCAATTGGCACTAAATGGTGCATTGAAGGACATCGATAAGCTGACAAATGGAATAGCGGCGGTGTCGGTGCCAAGCAAAGAAGAGATTTTGAAGAATTCTATAACACCTGTCAGTATTTCTGTCTGAAACATTGTTTTATTAAATCCGTTGATTTCAGGAGGAGCTCGAAAAAGAGAAAGGATATGCTCCGAACCAGAAGAGCTCAGATTTTCCACTAGATGAGAGCACCTCTCGTGCACTTGGAGAATATAAAAGACACGATGCCTATCTGAAAAAAGTGATGAGCAGCGATGAATGAGCCGGAAGCGAGAGAACTCTGATGAAAATCGGGTCGTGTCCCTTAAAAACCATCCAATTTGAAAACAGGTGCTTCTACCCAACATACTAACTTCAATAACTTCCATTCCTTTACTACCATTACAAATCTGTATTATGTACTGAACCAAATTCCTGTAAATAATGCCACGTCATTGCATTTCTTCTACTTCGTCTTCTTCCGTTTTTTCATTGTACTCACAATCTTATTGTGTTTTCATACTTTTTTGTTACAATTTTCTTATAATTTTTATTATTTTTGCGTGAGCCACAATAAATTTTTGGAGGACGCTCGTAAAAGTTTATGAGCTCATCTATTCCATTCAGTCCATATATAAAATAATATATAAAACAAGAGGAAGGAGACTAATTCGAAAACATATGGTCGCGAAACGTTGGCTGCACTTTTTTTTGGAATTTTTGTAAACATTTGAGGTTTATTTATTTTCCGTCGTTTCTAAATAAATTGCTATTTATTTCTAAGTAATTGTTCTTGAATTAAATATTCGTAATTATCTGAAAATCGCTCGCTGAAACTTGATAAAAATGGTGTGATCGAATTGTAATGTTTTAAATAGTCCAATGTTTTAAAATTAACTCTAATAAGCAGCTCGACGGTTGACTGATTGCATTATTGCATGTCTTGTACGCATTTTATGGATTCATTGCTGATGCTTTATTTTAAAGGTCTTAAATAATGGTTTCCCAATTTTTCGCGTTGGTATGGAAAACGTTTAAAATGTAAACTGGGAAGTTGTTTTAGAGTTCGTGTTATGAATTGCGGCAGGATGAGAGGAATTTTTCAAACGCGGCGAATATCGTCGCATAGTTTTGCAGTAGTTATTTCTTGGCGACACCAATTTGTCTTTGCCACAAATGCACCAATTAATTTTTGAGAGCCAAGCAGCTGGTCCTAGCGCATTTGTGCGAATTTTGTGCACAATATGTTTAAGCTCATCAATCGCAACTTTAATTTCTTCGGCGAACTTCTCAATTTTTCGGTCGAATATACATAATCCCAACGGACGCTCGAGCGCGGTTTTTCGAGTTTTGGATGACAGATTTGAATAACGCAGTCGTCTTTGTTTTTCCGGCGGCATTTCGGTCGTTGGAGCGTTATTTGTCATTTCGTTTACTCTTTGAAATAATCAATTTCAGCGAATTGTGTTTAATATTCAAGAATTTGTTCTTTTGTTTTAGTAATTCCGCGAAGTTTTAACAATTCCCTTATTTGCCCAATTCAGTTTTGATGCGATTTCGGTGAATATAAATGCTTCATAGTAATTCTTTTTATAGTGTGGGCGCAAATTTCAGAAAAAAGAAGCATGCGCGAACCGCAGCGCGTCTGACGATATAGAATAGCTACGGTAGTGGTTTTTTTTGTGGAAAACAGACTATACGGTATAGTCTATACCATCGTTAAAAATACTTTATTCCTTAAATACGCCAAAGATCTCGTGCTGTTCGGAAAGGCACAAATTTTTCACGAACTGACTGATTCTTTTTATCGATGGTATTGTAGGTTTTCAAGAAAAATTTGATATTAACCCAACATCAAAATTAACAATTTCATAATTCTTACTGATTTCGTGAGAATAAAAATCCCGGCATCGAGCAGTCGTTTCAAACCGCCAATAATCTTATTGAAACGTATTCTCAACATTATTGCACATTTGCATTTTATGAGCGAGTGTTCCGGATTGAATTAAAATCGCGAAATAACTCAACCAAATGGGTCCCATGTCGACAATTTGGCGCAAATTTTTCACACCAGCGGGATTCGTTGGTGGCTTGTTACCGCATTTACATTACCCATCACAGCGGGTGGTCCCGGCTCGAAATTGTTTTGTTTTTCGTGATCTCACAAAAATTTTAACATTGGGAAATAAGAAAGTTGAAAAACAATCGGCCTGTGGGGTTGCGAACTTTATTGTTTTTGATGCTTCCGGTTGAGCGAGTTCTAATTTTGTAATTGCTCATGTTATATATTCATATAATTGGATGGATCCTCATAATAGTCCGAATACCATAATGGATTCATAGCTTGTAATTATATATACTAACGTGCATTTTTGAGTAAACACACTCAACGATTTTCGCGTGTTCACAACCATTACGAATATCCTTGATTCTCGCGTTTAGTCTCGTCAAACTTTAATTATAAAATCAAGGTATGAAAAGGGATTTGTGAAAATAATTTAAAAGAAAGCCACCGTCTCAATAATTTATTCTTCGCTGTTTTCTCCAACAATTCATTTTTTTTTCATGTTTGTCATTTTTTTTGCAAAACTTTCAAAATTATTTATAATTTTATTGAAAATAATATTAATAAAAGAATCGAGTCCCTTCACACGTTTCAATCTTTTCTCAATTGGTTCAGTCTATTTTCAGACAACAATTTTTGTTTGGTTTTTTTTTCACATACAATTTTTGAGAAAAGGATTTATGTTTCAACGACTAAATAACACATTAGAATGAAGGTTGATGACTGATTGAAAAAAATTAAATTGGATTCTGAAAATACGCGATTTCGAAGAATTGTCTTTGATTATAAATATTAATGATTTTTCAGGAAATTCAATGAACTCAAAATCTTTGGGCGGCTCGCGATGATTCTGAAATTCAAGATTTTACTGCTACTAACCACGTTTATACAAACCTCATTAGGTAGTTATTTTTGTGAAACAAATTTTGCCTTATTTATTTATAAAATGGTACCCTATTTTATAAAATTAAATTTAGTTTGTCAAAAACTCATACTGATAGATTATTTAAAGGAATCAATTGTTATTCATGCATTTCTCCGGACAAATTGTATAATGCGACTCTTCGCCGTCAATTCGCAACCCAATCTGATTTATTTTTCTATCCGCTGAATCCGAAAACCGAAACGTGCAGGTTATTTCAGGCAACAATAATTAGTCACTAATTTACTTCTTTTATTTCAGAAAGCCAATAGATGCGAATATTCCGTTGCAAATCGAAGCTGACATTTGCTCAAAATATCCCCTGTGCATCACTTTGTTCCCAAATCTGCCAAGTATGTCATTTTAATAGGATTTATTTGGACGAAAAGGCGTCGAATAATAAGACGACAATCAAACGCATATCATTGCGTCATTAGGATTACGGCTAAACTATACTGAAACGCAAAACATATTTTTGCTCGATTTTCAAAAAAAAAATCAAATAATCTTATAAATTTTCGTTAAAAAATATGGGCAAAGTCTACGGAAAAGTTCAATGCTTAGCATGATAGTCTTTAATTACAGAAGCCTCATTTGTCATTCGCGGATGCTTTGAACATGTAATGAGATATGCCTTCCGCGAATCGGATAAACTTCAGAAGCCAGGGTAAGCTTTTTCTTAATTATACAATTCTCATAAGTGTTTGAAATGTCCTTTTAATCCCGAACACTCATTTAATATGATTTTCCCAGTTTTGCGATGGTTAATTGAATTTGAAACATCAAAGTTTAAATTAATGTACCCAATAATATTGATTTCAAAATATTTTTAAAAAATGGGACATCAAAATCAAACTAATTTCAGATGCTTCCTTATCCACTCGGTTTCGACCTTCCATAATGTTCCCCCAATGGATTATATTGCTTGTATTTGTCAAGGTGCTTACTGCAACACGATGGCGATTCCCGAAACTGTTCCCGAATCCTATTCCTTCACTCATTCCAATATTCTGCAATTGAATGCTTCGAATCCAGAAGGCGCTCTTCGAGTAGTTTCGAGTTCATCGCCATTTTCGCAACTTTCGATTCGCTATCTTTGTATATTTTGTACATTACTACTTCACTCAATATTCCAATAATGGGTTATAAAATTTGCCAAATAATTATGTCATATTTAATGTGAAAAGAGGACAAGAATGTCCCGATGGAATGTGTCCCGAAAACAATTAGGCTCAAAATATTGCCTTTCCAATTTTTTATCACTTTCAAAATTGCGAGAGCAAATATTTAAGAGCAAACAAAAAACACATGAGCAGTCATGACCACCCACGCGGTCAAAAATGTTCCAAATTCTTATTGGCTACGTCATAATTGTCCATCATCAGAATTGGCAGGAAGAAATTGAATGACCCTCATAAGGTTTCGAATTCCGCAATAACCCGCAAACAGATTAATCAGAATCCAATTCTCCCAAAAAAATGCAATGGAAAAAAGTTGAGTCCTCTTATCAAATAGTTAGCTTTCGAAAATTTCAAAAATGTAAAGCTTGCTTGCATTTCCGCTTTCATTATCATCGGCATCTTTGAACTTTAAAAACTCATCCATGAAATGATTCATTCAATATATTTTTTTTAACTTCCGCTAAAATTCGAAAATCTCCTTATTTTGAAACGTTAAATTATTATTATTGAGCATATAATTCGATATATTTTATTAAGGATTTCCAGACATCGTATGCGAAAATTTCGATTTCATTTTGAAATTTCGTTGGAGCGAAAAATTGTGATCAACCGGAAACACAACACACAAAATAATGTCACTCTGGAATAGCTTGATCAAAAATTCAAGATGATTCAGATATAATGCCGAGTATGTCTGGAAATAAAAATATTAAAAAAAAAATTCAACCTTTTGAATGAGCTGCGCCTAGAACTGGCCAAATTATTTTTTTGATTCATTGCTGACACGCTGAAAGCAAACTTTGGAGTGAAATGTTGTTCCAATCAATTCCCATGTTTATTCATCATAATTTCCAATTAGAAATTCAATTACTGTAGCTACCGTATGAATTGAAATTATTTGAAAGAATTCAGCAAATCCCCCGTCGACATTTCTGTTGAAACAATGATTTTTGATATGGGCGAATTTTCACATGAAATTTGCATCCGGATCACTGAATTTTATGACATCGTGTCTATGTTTCCAAAACAGAACATACTCCGATGAATTTTTAGATTTCTGCAAATTTCCAAACTGCAGACGGTTTAGCTCTTCGCACATGGGAATCGGCCAAATTCTGAATTGAGCTGACATAGACGCAAATCGGGTGCAGGTCGAAAAGATGATCTTTCTTTGTCACCTGAAAACACCCTCGAGTGCAACACCCCCACCAGAATAATAATATTAATCAGTGTAGTCGAAGTATTCCAGAAGTCGCGCATTCTATATATTGCACGTTTTGATGAGGAAATTTCGCAGTGAATAGCGACTGATGAGCCAATCGCACGTGCTACGTGAAAATCGCAAAATTTGTGAAGAATATAAAAAAAGTGGCTCATTTATACCCGCAAAATGCACCCAACAAGGAAAAAATAGGATATGAATGTTAGAAAATTGTCGCGAAATCTCATTCGGTGAGAATCTGAAATTTTCAGTGAATTTTCAGTGAATCGAATCGAAATACAACAAATGTGTAGGTCGTTTCTCGTACGACTTCTAAAATTGGCACGTGAAAGAACAATTGGGGAAATTTCCAAAAATTGCCGAATTCATGATATCATAGTTGTCAAACAGACAGGTTTCATTTAGTTTGTGGCCTTGTCTTTCGTTCGAAAAATTCCCCTAAAATCATTGCGATTTTATTCTTGATGACCCAATATTTTTCTTTTTTGCCCAGATCCTTCGACAAAATAAGCAATGATTTTAAAAATAGTTCCTCGCATAATTTTCCGTTTATTATTTATTACTTGATATTAAAAAAAAGTAGAATTGTCTATTGAAAATTTAGTTTCTTTCAATTTGAGATCTAGACGTGCCCGATAATTTATTGTGAATACCTCGATTAATTTCGGGTCCAATGTATTTGAAAATAAATATTTTCTTTTGCCAACGCATTCATATTTTTTCTATGAAGATTAATTGATAAATGAAGTAAAAACTAATAGCAATACCGATTGGCAAGATTGTTTGACGGCTATTTTTATTACACCAATCGCAAAAATGCATAATTGTGGACCATCGCACTTTTAGAGGCGGTAATTCAAATTTGTATTTACCCACCGTAATTTTTTGCAAGTGTAATAGAAGATTTTAATATTCTGATTTGTATCAAAAATTTTTTAACCTTCATTTTAAAGAAAAAAATGATTTTCCGTTTGAGTTATCTTTTATTAATTTATAATTTTTTTACATTGTTCATCGATCTCTCGAGAACAATATATTCGAGAATTCATTGATAATTTCGAATTCCAACAAAAACGTTCTTCGGGCTTCATTAGCATTAATAATTGTGCTTAATGAGCATGATTAAATTGAAATTTTTATTCCGTGATTAATTGGCTACTTTTAATCTTTCAAAACAAACTTATTGGTTGATTTCGAAATGAGAGAGATTGAAAAACTCGATAGGAATTATTTTTAAATTCACAATCAAACAAACTTATTCGAGCGAAATTCCCTTCAGAAGTTGAAAAATCTCAACTTTTTGCCGATTTTCAATTAAGCATTTTGTTTTGATTCCGACGTTTTCAATAAGAAATCGAGCCCGGAAGCCGTTTGCAAACATTTCTGCAAAAATATTGGTCACGAAGAACAACAACAACGATATTGTTGAAAGAAAAGCTATTCGATATGAAGAAAACCTGAAAAAGATGGGAATTTCAATCGAATACCCAAAAACAAGCTGAATAAATAACATACTACTCAATAAAACATAATTCAGAATTTGAAAAGTGAGAAAAATTTGCCACCGGAGAAAATATCAAAAAATTTGAAATCGTTAAGAAAAAAAAAATGGAAAATTTTACGGCGATATTTTGTTCTCAACAATTATGGAATTAATAAAAGGTTGTGCAAATTTTTGCAATGCCTACAACCTTACTGAAAAAAAACCTTTGAAACCTCGGAAAAAAACCTTTGCTAGAAATTGCTGAAAATGGGAAAAAAATGTCCAGAAGCCGTGAATTGGTCTCAAGACGATAATCGTTCAACGCTTAATTCCTTCTACACATTGTCAGAACATTCTTTGCTAATTACTCATCTAACAGATTATGCGACAACAAATGGTGTCTAATAATTTTTTTTGCTCTGTGTAGGCTAATTTGTGCATATTTGTTTCTTCTAATCCTCTGAAAATGAATTTTCGATCATGTGAGGTGCCTAATTATTAAGAATGTAATATGTTTTAATTTACAACAACGAATGCACTATAATCAATTATTTTTTTATTAGAAAATTTTAAGAAAAATTTCGAAACCTACCTTTTCAGAAGATTTCCATTCAAGCTTATTTCTTTTTCATTCAGAATAAATAGACAATAAACATATTAATCCTATTTATGGTTGACATTGCTCTACAATATTTTCATTTTTTTTGTTGCGATTGTTGAGAAAATAAATATGATTTTCACACGTTTATTTTTAAAGATGTTGTTCGTGAAGGGGGTGGTGTGAAAGATCACCAACGATTATTTGCGTGTTTTTGATACTTTTGGCGTACTAAGGATTCGGAGAATCCATCAGGAAGGAAAATCCCACCTTATGATTATTGCCAACATTGCCATATAGAAGGGTTTTGATGTCGCCATTTGGAAACAGCAAACGTGTAAACAAAAACTCTGAAACCAGCAGAACAAATGTGTTCCGTGTGAACTGAGACTGACACACAGACAAATATCATCGTACGGTCATCTGCCGTGAGAACGGTCAACGCTCAACTAAAGTCACGTGGTCGAGGATACAATGATCAAATCATACAGAGTTCAGAGTCGAGACAGCGGCCACAAAAAACACACAAAGGATACGCTTCGAAAATACAAAAAAATGACTACAAAATTGCCATTTTTTGTGGAAATTTTTAATCTTTTGGTAACAAATCACAACATCTGTGATTTTTTCCCACTAGCATTCGAGCAATTTCCGGCAAAAAAAACCGACATTCTTTATGCTAGAATAATTGTCTTTAATGATTGCAAAATTTCGAAAAAATGTTTCTCAACGAAATCTCGAAGCGGAAACGTATTTGACAAAGAGTTCACGTGATTGAGGGTCATGAGAGCCGATTATGTCATTCCATTAAATTTCGCAACATGAATGTAATTGGCGCGAATATGAACCGGAAATCTTGAAGAACATCCGTCACGAAATACTCGTGGGTTGAGATTTATGTTCGACTTGTTAAGTGCACTTTTCTGAGTTGAGACATTTCGAATGATGAAAGAGAAAAAAATGATCTAAGAATAACGGCGTGAAAAATTCGAACAATCTGGTCTCACATCGTAAGATTTCCAGAATTTTCTTGCTTAAAAAGATACGGATGAGCACTTGTTTTGCACCATTGACTTGTCGAAATACGTCGAGTGTTTAATATTGCAAAAATCTTATGTATGTTTAATGTATGTCATTGGTGAAAATCGGAAGTGTCTAATGTTTTAAATTCATTATTGGGACGCGTTGCCCATAGATTCATGAATCAACTATTCTGACGCTATATTAAAATCAGAGCTTCTGCGTAGAGAAAAAGACACACAAATAGTTTGCTCAAAAAATCGAGAAAAACCGTAGAAAATCGCCATAGTTTTTATTTGGCAACAACGACATTTTCTTCGGCGAAAAACAAGGAATACCGTTTAAATAACACCCACGAATGCCTGTTTCTGACTTGCCGATAAGGGGTGTGGAGAATACTCTTTTTTGTTGTGACCGATTCTCACAATTCTGCCATCAATTCGATTATTGACGGTGTCGGCAACCAATTTCTGGAATGTCCGGTGATACACTCGCGGATCTTACCGGATGCTTCCGATTGAGTAATCCATCAAATATTCTTGAACCAATTCGGCTCACCGTTTTCGTGCGTTTTTTCTTTGCCCTCGCAAGCGCCGCCTTCTTCGCACCTTTCGAAGCGAGGGAGGAGATGAAGGGGGCGTGGTTTCGGCGAGCGTATATAATGCGGTGTGGCTTGCCACCGCTATGATACGCTGCCTCTGCGCGCCTCTACTCAACATGATTTTCGAGATTCCTTTGGATCATTTCCCGGCTCAGCAACAAGCTACTAAAGGTCCCACTCGTCCTTTGCGATTAACCAATAACGCCATACAAGAAGTTTCGCAAGCCGTGGCTGTTCCGCCAAGCCCTCAAGGTAAATTCATTGAATTCCTCGATTTTTTTCTAATTCCTGTCTTTTTTCAGTTAAAAAAGGAGCATTTAGTTTCACGACTACTGAAAAACGATCAGTTCCAACACTGCGGGCTACAATTCCGCCATTGAAGCGCGCTTTCACATCTCCAGCTCTTCCAGTTCAACATTTGAACTTGACAAATCTTCGAAAGGCATCGACGCCATCTTCAACGCATTCAATAACCGAAATGCTTAAATCAGATTTTCTGAAAATGCCCTCAAGATTATTATGTCAAGCAGTAAGCCTCCACCAGCTAGCTTGATAACCACTTTGAGCGGTCCTTAATAATATTTGAATGCATCCATTTAGTATTTATTTGTCTTCCCCACATCAGATTCTTTTGTGCAGCTTTCAAATTCCCAACCGATCTCAATTATTGTTCTTCGCATAATTTAACAACATTCTGTTCACATTTATACATTTGCGAATGCTTTAAACAGAGTTTTTTGTTATTCATCTAGTCGAAACACCAACATATACATGCACACATAACCCAGATCCATTGGACATATCCTGAGATCTCTCGTATATATTTTTTGATGTTTCAATTTAACGTTTTTCTACGTGGTACAGTATTGATTTATGCTTTAAATGAAGCAATTTAAACCAAATTTATTCGAAATCAACGTTAAATAAACAAAAGAAGGAATTAGGAATTGAGTTGCGAGTTGTGTTTGATCTGATTTGAAGATTCGAATAAATCCGCAGATTTTCTAAACTCTTCCATGCGTTTTTTGACGATTAAAGGATCACTGAAAATAATCACCATAAAACTACACATAAATACAGACGAAATTTGTTATGAATCTCGTATTCTTCTCATATCGCTCATGGCAATTTTCAAACAAATTTATTAAGCACACAATTTTGCTGGCTTGCAGTTTCGAAGCCGAGACGGGCCGAAACCGATAATTTCGATTCGCGCGTCCGCCACGAGTCGGTCGCGATGCGTATGCGTTGCGTATGCGTCACAGTTGAAAATCGGTCTGGTTGCAGTCAAAAAATATGGACCTATTCATGCTATGTTTTTTTTAACAAAAAATATGTAAAAAATTACATTAAATGTTATGTATTTTATTTTAATTTTCAAAGTCTTCTTCATATAATAATTAATCATAAGAAATATATTTTTATTATTATTTAATCTTCCACACACACATTCTCTTGGTCAATCATAGATCAAAGAGCTATGTCGAATAATCATCATTCGGAACTGGCAATGTATTTGATTAGGTTTCCGATTTAAGCCGAATCGGTGGTCAAACCAATATTCTAATTATGATTTTCAACCAACTACTATTGTCGTCATAGGCACGTTTTGAAGTGAGCAGGTGATTCGAATTCTGAACACTTTCGACCTGTTTCCTCGTACATTCTGGCAAATACAATATAAGAAATAATTGTAGTAAGTGGGTTGTTGACAATGCTCCGACATGCATCACATCATCTATCCATATTTTAGTTAACTGCCAAGTTCAATTTTATTTTGCACTATTCCAGTGCAAGCAACGACAATAATTATTGGCCGGCCTTCTGTATGTCTCTTCTATTGTAGCCTGGGTCATTTTTGGCAGCTATAGTCGACGTCACGCGTGTGCTATATGTGGGTCGATTTACGGGCATACGTATTTCGTTATAGTCTCGCCCATATGAAACTTGCAAGTTATATATAATGATAAATAATTTCTCGCATAGTAGTTGCCGGACGCCGACTATATATATATATATATATATATATATATATATATATATATATATATATATATATATATATATATATATATATATATATATATATATATATATATATATATATATATATATATATATATATATAAGCTAAATAAGGGAACAGACAGGGATGATTCAGGAATTTGTTTGACAAACTAAGTGAAAGTCTCAAGTCGTCAATTTTCTCTATTGGCAAAGACGAAGTGTGGTTAAAAAACGATCAAACGCCATAGGAACAAGAAGGACATTGGTGGTATTGACAGAACTGCGTAAGAAACCCCACATCTCACTCATAAACATACAGAAACCTCTCTCTCTTAAAATGCTTATTATTACAACCGGTATGATCAGTTCAGAAGAACGTTGCAAGCGCCGCCGTCCGACCGTCTGACTGGGTGTGGTCTGGTCACCACCATAAAAAAGTGTTGTATATTGCGATAGGATTTGACGGTGTCTGCTAACAAAGCAAATTAGCAGGTCGAGATATTTTCAGAACATCTGACTCATTACAATATTTCATCCTGTTCTTCTTCGAGACCTGACGGCCACACCTTTCAATTTCTTTCTTGTGACGTTGGCTGGCCGGGCGGAAAAATTGTCAAAACATTGCCATAATTGAATTTCGCTAGCAAGATCACGAGCGATGAAATCAAAATGAACTTCGTAGGCGTTTAAGAATTTTTTTATTTCGCGGTTTCTGTCGTCTCCTAGCTAAACAGACATTTTATTTTGTTAATTTTTTTTTATTAACACTTTTTCACCTGTGTTTCACACCAGCTGGTGGAATGATGTAATGATCTGAAAATGAGCTACTTGTTCTAATTTGACTCGCAAATTTGTCATTGTATTGGGCAAACAAACACCAGCACACAGGCAAAACGCGACGGATGAAATCCGGGCGAATCACGGTCCGTTATTGACCGTTCCAGCGTGTCGCTGACGTACCGGACACGGACGTCTTAGCGTATCCGGGAACGGACCGTGATTCGCCCGGTGGCGTTTTTCACATGCTTTTTTTTCTTCCGTTCGTATAATAATCAAAATTAAAATTGAAATCATATAGACAGCATTATTATAAAAGTTTTATTTAAGAAAAATCGAAAAAAAAATTATTTACGAATCGCAATCGCTATATTCGTTTTGAATTTAATCGTATTCGATTGTAAAATGATTAATTCGTATTCGATACGAAAGAGTCAATTTTTTGTTTCACAATCAAATACATTAAAATTCGAAATGAATACACCGAGTTTCGCACCAAATACGAGTACATTCGGGTTTTTCCAAAGAGTAATCGAGTACCACAAATTTCAAACTTAATTTTCGATCAAGTTTGTATCCGAAATTTGTTGTATTCGATTCGAATCGAATTACTAGAACAAAAATAATTCTAAAAACAAAAAAAAATATTTGCACATTCCATTTGCACACGCGTGTTCTACCTGGATTGGAACATTTCCATTAACTCTTCGATTTTGGCGGTTTTTCCGCGTCGTTTATCATCGCTGAAACACAGTATATAGCATATATATAACATTCGCGTTGCTCACTTACATGAAGTTTCTTGTCATTTCTCGTATATGAGAAACGACGACGGTTTCTTCCCACCCTTCACTTTTTTATATCGAAGCCTCGGTGTAATATTTCTGAAAAAAGCATAGTTTTTACCATTCAATTTCTCATTGGCCAATATGGACTAGGCGCAAGTTTTTAGCCGGTCAATGTTACTTCAAATCTACTTACTTCCAAGAATTTCGAAGAACTTGTCCGGTATTTTGGGATATTTCGTTCGTTTCGTTGACGAAGCGGCCGAATAAATTACAAAGCCTTTTGAGCCTTTTGCATCTCGCCTGTTGGTATGTCTCTCCATTCAGATTGTGATGCTTGTTTGTCCCATTTTTTATTTCGCTTCTTATCCGATGAATATCTGTCCAGTACTCCTCCACTATCTCCGAGATTGCTGAATTCCTCCAATTCTAACATATTTAATTATAGTTCCACAACTGAAAACCCAAACAATAGATAAAAAGTGCCCAACGTCTATACCATTTTGCGAACATATTATTTGTTTCTTTCCCACAACTATTGCACACATAGTGCGCGTTATAAATAGTCATATTGTTCTTCCATAGCTGGAAGCTTTGCCGACGGAATGTTAAATCTTTATGAGAAGAAAGGAATCTCTTGAAATCTGTAATTGCCTCTTTACTTCTTCGTAATTTTTTCCTATTTACCCGCATCGGTACTTCGAGCTATGCACGCTGAAGTTACGAATGTCAAAACTTCGTCCGACACATTCGCTAAATACTGCGCCAAGTCTATTCGAAAATGGCGATTAGTATTAAGACAAATTACCTACCGCTGTGGGGACAATCTTCTGAAGATTTCTCATCGTTTTCCTCAACATCGTTTTCCTCAACATCGTTTTCCTCAACTTCGTCACAATTCACATCCCATTGAAACATTTCTTCCTCTTCATCGATGTCTATATTGAGCGACTCAGAAAGTTGAACATCAATCGGTTCAGATAAGTTTTCTTCACTTGAAGAAGATACTTCTCTTGATCCTATTGTAGTAAAAGAGAGTATAGCAAATAGTTATGCAATTTTAACATACTTTTTGTTGGTAAAGATGGTAGAAATCTTCGATATGACCGTCCCATGACTGAAAT
Source organism: Caenorhabditis bovis (assembly GCA_902829315.1). Taxonomy (NCBI): domain Eukaryota; kingdom Metazoa; phylum Nematoda; class Chromadorea; order Rhabditida; family Rhabditidae; genus Caenorhabditis; species Caenorhabditis bovis. The sequence continues at coordinate 4,699,247 of CADEPM010000001.1, read as the reverse complement.
CGTAGTCTTTATCAAAACTTGAACGAAAATTGGGAAATTTTTGTATTTATTTAAATGACCTAATGACCCATTTACAATCTGAAAAAACAATTTCAAAGGAACACTATTCATTTTTCAACTACAATGGAATAAAACAGTAACTTTTCCAAATAATGATACGGTATTGGAACCGTTAAACAAGTCGAGTAAACCTCAAACTTGGGTAATTAAACCTTCATTATTGAACGAAAACGAACAAAATGTTAACAAAGCGATACAAACTAATAACAAACTTGATGATACTAAATATGGTGGATGGTGGGCTTGGGGAAACAACTTAATAAACTGAAATAATACGACTAAAAGCATAAGTAATTGACTAAATCGGTGTTTACGATTGGGGACTTGCATTTAAATAAAGGTGAACTTCGGCCGCGGCCCTCTTTTTGCTGGACATTGCCCGATGGCATGATGGCGTGCGTCTCTTCATTTCGCACTCTCTCTCTCGCCCACCGCCTCATCGTCTCGCCCACTCTCCCATTTCCACATTATCTCTACATTACAAAACAACGAATATAAATATGGAGCGGAACAGTTAGAACGCATAACGGTGAATCGACAGCAGCGAACTTAGACACATCGATCTTAGGAAAGGAAGTCTCGAGCCGTGCTATGGTTACCGCATCGGTATCGGGCAACCTGCAACAAGAAAATTTAATTATCAGCCATCGGTCGCCACAGCTTCCAGTGAAGCCGTTATATTAAATATTAATTAACTTTTGTGTCGTAACGTTTCAGCCAGGAAGTGTCGATCAGTAAATAGTCCTTTGTTTGTCGGTGACATTTTCACTCGAAAAAAATTGTCACGTAATTGGTCCGTTTTTTGTCTGTGATGCCTTTCAAAGAAATATTTCGTCCGTACTTAATCCGTTTTTTAGCCGTGGCGTTTCATACTGAAAATCAAGATCCGTAATTAACACGTTTTAAAAACGTGGCCAATAAATCTCCGGACTTTGTCCGTTTTTTGTCCGTGATGCCTTTCAAAGAAATTTTTGGTCCGTACTTGGCCCGTTTTTTAGCCGTGGCGTTTTATCCTGAAAATCAAGATCCGTAATTAACACGTTTTAAAAACGTGGCCTATAAATCTCCGGACTTTGTCCGTTTTTTTACCGCGGCGTTTTTCAAAGAAATTTTTGGTCCGTACTTGGCCCGTTTTTTAGCCGTGACGTTCAAATATCCGGACTTCGCCCGGACTTCATCCGTCGCGTTTTGCCTGTGCAGATATCTCGTCAAATACTTCGAAGTGAACATTTACGTACATGAGCTGCTGCAGCTGCGGACATGCTGCAATAATTCGAATCAAGTTTTAACTTTATAATCATGTTTTGCGAAGCAAACAACGAATGAAATATTGCCAACGAAAACCTTAATGTGAAATAGAAAAAAAATCGTTCGGCTCCTGAAAAAATCGCAAAATACCGTATGCATATTTAAAAGAAAACTATTTTTGATGATTCTAACAGATTGTCATCAGGTCACACTAGATAATAATGGTTTTCACTCAAAATTCTTGCGATTGTCGTGTCGTTTCTATTAAATCGAGAATTCCATTGTTGTCAAAAAATACAAATAATTTACGTTCTAACAAATGAAGCTTGCGAATGGGTTTTGCCTGAAATTTCAATTAACTTGACTGACACTTTAAACATTTCGTGCATTTTCGGCAAAATCAAACTTTTTAAAAATACAAATTTAAAAATCCTGATAATCTTGGAAGTTGAATGAATTTTTCTTCCCGCAGAAACACCTCGTCTGCTGTGTCGTCGCAAGAAGATTATAAAAGCTTATCACTTTACTTATTCAATTCTAATCATAAATTCATTGTACTTTCCACACATTCGAGAAAATTGAAGAACTTGAATGATTTTGTTGCCAACTAATAAAGAGGCAAATACCGCCGAAGAATCAATCTTGCTATCTCGAATGTCCTACATTTCGTTATCTCATTGTGCGGGCGTTGGATGAATGCCAAATTTATTACGTCACAAAAAAAGTTTGCAGAAGGTTCCCCGGAAACTATTTGAAGATATGCACATATGATGAACATTCAAAAACTTTGCCAAGACAACGTCTTAATTCCATTTTCTGTTTTAAGCTTAACGTTCTTAAAAAAATCTAATTTATTATCAACTGTTTGGTTTTATTAAATGTTTAAAAAATGTTCAGATATAAATTTTGAATTTATGGAAAAAGTGAAAAAAAATATTTTAAATTATTTTAAACTACATACGAAAAATGAAAATCGTTTGGCAAACACGAAGAAATTTCGGCTAGAGCTATCATTCCTAATACGTCATATTCTACGGCGGCTGATACAAAATTTTGAATCTCGTGCGTTGCTGCGATCAGTTCAAGGTTCTTCAAGACAACTTCAATGTGGACCGTTGTAAACAATCTCTTATTAATTTTAATCGTTGCGTTTTGAACTATTTTTTCCAAATTTCAAGGAATGACAGATAATTTCCGGACAATTTGTATGAATGCACTTTGCCTCGAAGAACTTCCATGATTGGAAGCCGCTGATAAAGTCATATGAATGATAGATCTGAGAAATAGAAGGAGCCTCATGTTTATGAAAAGGTGTTTGCTCGCATACGACCATTGGTTGTTTAACCAACATCGTGTTTATTGTTGACGGGTCATGTGTGCATGTTTCAAATCAGATTCTTTCAATGCTTCTTTAGCCAGTACACCGCATGAACACTATAATGCATCAATAAAAAAAATAATCGAGGAGGAAAGGGATTCCGAATTGAAAATCAACTCAATTCAATTTTCTCGAATGTTCTCAAAAATTTAGAACAACGCAAACATTTGGATGTTTCCTATTTTGGCAAGAGCGCTCAACTTAGAAAAACTCAAATTGCTTAAACCTTGTTGTTCTCAAAAACCTCCTGCTTGAAATATGATTTGTTACTAGCAATTCCAAAAATTCGCGAACATTTGTCCGAAATGGGACATCACTGATGAATGCACATTGTGCAGAAACCACAATATTTGTGTCATACCCATCTCCATTTTAAAATGCCATCATTTCGAATGATTCTTGCTCTCATCTTTTTTTGCACATTTTCAATTCTACAATAAACGATGTGAGTGGTGCGATTCAACGACTTATCTGCGAAAAATTTGATCAATCATCAAAAGCGTTTCACTCGACACAAAACTGGGAAGTTCGATAAGATATTGAAAGCGAAAACAGTGCACATTATTGTAAATTAAGAGAAAGGGTAAAGTCGAACATTTTTGCAGAAAATGCACATTTTGATTGCCAGTGATTATGTAACATTTAATATGAAACACTGAAATGGACGAGGGGTTTGAAGTTTTTTTTTTGTTTTGAAATGATCAGATGTTATGTGTCGACACTTTATTAAAAATTTTATATCATTTTGAGAACGTCGAAAACCAATTACGACTACTTTCGATACATAGTATTGTGTCGAAGCAAACTACTACAAAAATATTGGCTATCTGCCAAGGTGTCTTGAGGCAAAGAACATCTTAGCGTTCGCGGAGTTATATTCAAGGTAGAGGTTTACAATCTCGTAAATCTACACTAATAATGAGTCGTTTTAAACCAACAATATAGTTAATATCATGTGTAACAAAAATTATGGTGCTTTCATGCAAAAAACAATATATTTATTTGAAAAAAATAATAAATAAAACAAGCTAATAAAAAAAAAAAATAATGCCAAAACTCTGCATAATCTTTTTTTTAGCTTATCAAGAGATTTCCTCTTAACTTCCTTTTGTATTGAACAACATTCTTCATATTTTTGTTTTGGTTTACAGAAAATAAAAAAATTATAATTCGAGTTTTAAGATAATTCTATAGATATTATTAAAGGAAATGATATGCGTGATTTATTTTTTAAAGAAAATTCATTTCATTGTCTATACAAAAACCGAATTTAAAACAATAATGTGAGGATAGAAATTTGAGGCCATTAAACATTAAATATTGATACTTTTGAACGTCGAGTTCACCACTTCATGCTTGTCAAATTTTTTGTTTGTTCGCACGCCCCTGACAATGTTTTGGCGTAGAAATGAAACCCAAATTGATAATAGAAGGAAGCGAATGTGCTGAAATTGAAAGTTCTTTCGACTCGAGTGTCCGAAAAACATATTTTTGGAAGTCTTTGATTCGATCAACATGATATCAGCATTGTACCAAACTTCTGTTGTTTTTCTAATTTTCGAAAAAAATTCAACCCTCGACTTTTCAAAGAAATAATTCCAGAATTTTTGAAATTAAGAGTATTTTTCGAAATGCGAGAAAATAAGTCGAAAATAGCAACAATTGTTATCAATTTTTTTACCGACGCAATCATTTAAGCCATCTTTTGTGCTCTGCTCAACATGCCAAAAATTTCGGTCGCGATTAATGAATTGAGGAATTTATGTAATTCAAACATCTCCATTTAAAAAAATATTAATAGGGGATTTGGAATTTCACAATTTTTTCAGAGCGAAGAAATCAATTAATTGAATGTTCAAAACCGCTTCAAAATGTGGGAGAAATAAAGAGAAGTGACCGCTCAATTGTTTCGCAAAAAAAAACATTTCAAAATACATCATGACTCATTCTTTTTCCATCGTCTTGTGACAATTTTGTCGGCAATTCTGACAATTGGGGACTCTTTCGCGAATATTCGCGGACATCCATATTCAGATATCAGTTCGTTTTACAATTAACCAAATGATGAGATCAATAGTGTCATTAAATGTCGAACTCATCAAAATGGCAATTTTCGAGATTCTTATTTAATTGTTCTATCAATCATACTTGTCAATGATGTTCGATCATAATACGCATTTGTGGCATTCTTCGACTCGCATCACTTCGATTTATCAAAATTTGAACGTTTTTCTAGGCAGTTTCAATGATAAAGAAGGAATTTTTTGTAAGAAAGAACACATAGAGGTCGAAATCGAATGGATGGCACATTTCATTTGTTTCCTAAATGAATTGGTTAATGCAAGAATTCAAACTCCAATTTCTATTCGGTATATTTGTGAATTATCACAGCCCAAATATGAGATATAGGAAGTTTTTAATGATTGTCTTGCAAAATGTTTGATATCACCCCACCATGTTGATATTGTCATCGTAAATGATCCAATGTTTCAATGTTTACGGACCAAAGTATGTTTTCTGAAGAAACGATAATTCAAATTCAAAATTAAGCCTTAAAAAAATGTTTCACTTCGAAAGGTGTAAATTTGGGAAGACTTCAATATCCAAGTTTGTTCGAAATTTGCTTTCATGGTCCTTGAAGAGCAACGAGCGAGATATAAAAGGATTAGTTCAAGTGGCATTCGACATCGTATTCGATTTCCGACATGGTTCTTCAACTCCTAACAATTTTTTGCATTTTTTCAATGTTTGCTGATGCCCATTGTCCTCCAAACAGGTGACTTTATTCCAAGATCACTAGAAGAGCATTCCAAGATCACTACGAGCTTGTAGGATTGTCGTCGACTCGTTTCTCACTATCGCCAGTGATGATTATCTCACTCAGGACGTGAACGAAGGAGATTTATGCCAAATTGAAATCGACACTAGAAATAAAGAATCCCTGCTTGTATCCATTACCAACTTCCTGATATTCTCTCATAGACGGCCAAAGAACACGAAAGAAATAGTGATCAGCAATGAAGATGCGACATTCATTGTAGACAATAAACCAAAAGGATATCAATATCTGAGAACCCCAATCCTTTTAAATATTCCAATGAATTTGAATTTTCGATCTGTCTTGATGTTCTCTAGGCCATCGGAATGCGATGAAGAGTCAATGAAGTGTCCGAGTTTAGATATTGGACCGAGTTAAACACAACAATTGTCCGATTCGCCAATTCAATATTATTTTAGACACTACCGAATTGTGTTTTCCGAAGTTTCTGAGTTGCGATGGTCTTGACACTTGTGGAGAAGACGAGTCGAATTGTCCTGCGAGTCAGCCGAAAATCCTATTGTCTTCATATAAATACGGCCGGGAAGCTCTTTCTTCGAGCCAAATAATGCTCATTTGGTTTTTTGCGTTGAACGGATCTTTTATTCGTGAGTGAAATTGCGTATCTCCTTTTTAAGCAATTGTTTCAGTATTTTTCTTGATATTGTCGCTTTGTTCCGTTGGATTGTTATTTGGAAAATGCCCGATTTATATGAAGAAGAACCAATCTTCAAGGCATACCTTCATTCGATACTTGAGGTTATTTCGTTTTTTTCGGCTTATTCGTACATAATTTTCAAACCAATTAACGGCGAATTTGCAAAAACATTTTCAGAGAAGCAATTCCTCCGGCACCACCGGTTGACAAACCTGTTCAACCACCTCCTGTGGAATCACTTCAACCAGCTCCTAATAACATTCGCTCACGTCATTCGATTCTGAGCCGCATCAGTTTCCTACCAGCTCCTGCTTTACAAGAATTGGAACCCGGTGATCAATATTTCCGTTTTATTATTATAAAATATGCGAGTTTAAGAAGTGGAAGATCGAGAAGAATCACCAACCGAATCGATTTGCTCTCCGCCTGCACATCGTCCAGAGGTTTCGTTCGAATGGCCACCCAAACTTCAAATTTTTTCTTCCAGGTGTTCCTGCGTCGCCAAAGCATTTCGCTCGGCGAAAATCTGTGTCAGAAAAACAATAAATTTCGTAATACAGGACGTGCGATGTCATTCCAACAATAATTAAATAAGCCACTAATTTCGATATTTTTTCCACTCATTTCTACTTATTCTTCTTATGTCTTTTAGGTTGTTTTAAATTGATGTTGTTGGGAATATTTTTCAAATTTCAGAAAAAGAAAACAAAAAGTATTCTAGAAGAAATGTTCATAGAAATGTTGTCCATGTTTATATTGTCGCTTTGTTTATCGGTGACTTGTTTTACAAAAAAGAAAAAGTCCAGTTCCAAATATTTGCAATTATCGAATTCAAAACAAAGCGATATTCCGATGATGAGTCCGATTCATGTGGACCCGGTTGCCAAACCGAGCGAAAGCCCAGTTATTCAGGAAAAACGCTTCTCTTCGAAGAAAGTGGTACCGATTATTTCTGAATCGATTTCATTGTATGAACTAAATGCCGTATTTCTGCTTTAGGACAGTAACGAAAAAGTGAAAATGAGCGGAGAAATTACAAAAGCAAGCGCTGAAGAAGTTCAGAAATCTCCACCTGCTGATAAGAAAGTCCATAAAGAGGAAAATGAGAAACCTAAACCAGATGCGACACCACCTAATGTGCACATTTATAGGAATTACAATAGAAAACAACAATTTTTAGATAAATCAGCCAGATCCGTTGGGAAGGAATAAATCAGAAAACAATCTTAGATGCGATAATGATAAACGAGGACCTATTCCGAAAAGTCAGAATCCATCAACAACACTTGCTGTGGTAGAATTTTGTATAAAAATTAAGATGAGATCAAAGAAATTTAAAGACACAAAGTCCACCGCTTACATTTTCGAGGTCAGCCAAACTTATTATGGTCAAAAAACCTCGAGCAAATATTGTTTCGATACGAAGAGTTGGAAGTTTGTTATATTAACCAAACAGTGGAAAATAATTTTTTTGAGAAAAACGATCGAAACCGAATATTAAAGCAAATGGAGGCGCGAGCATAGCAACAGGTATCGAAATAACGGAGCCATCAAAGAATGATGGGTACCAAATTTGTTATTTGTTTTATAGTAAACGTTTTATGTTTTAGTAAAATATCCACCGTTGGAACTGTTGAACCTGAATTTATTAATTCTGTAAACGACGATGATACCCTGCGTTGCGTTAAAAGCATAAGGCATAGGTATACTAATCGCTTCATTTCATTCTGAAATGTTGTACAATATGTGTACGTAGGGTATTTTATTTTAGGAAAACGTGAGGTTCCAGTTGTTTCGTTTTAAAGAAATGTTTGTTAAATATTACCAATTCATTTTTAATAAATCATCATCAATTAATTTATAGTTTCGTTTTAAACAAAAATCCGAATTCTTATGCAACGAGACTCCGCGCGCACGCTGTTTAGCGTATACACCCAACTGTGCGTCTGCCAATTCGAATTTGAATTTTCGAAGTATCCCCCTCAATTATTTAAGCTTTTAGCGCCTTTCAACAGAATAGTATTCAAAAATGGTTAGTTATTTTTTTATTCTTATGTTTCACAGATATAAAACGATTAGGTTAATTCGCGAAATTTTCCTTTTTAGGCTCGTAATGCTGAAAAGGCTATGACAGCACTTGCGCGTTGGCGCCGAATGAAAGAAGAAGAAGAAAGGGTATTTTTAATTATTTTGTATATACATATGAAAAAATATTCAGGGACCAATTGCAAAAAGGCCCCACGATTGTAAAGATTGTAGAAACGTAAATGATGCCGAACGGTTTCGACGCGAAATTATTCGCGACGCATCAAGAAAGCTTGCAGCTATTCAAAATCCAGGTCTTGGAGAGTATAAGTTACGAGATTTGAATGACGAAATCAATCGATTAATTAAATTGAAATATGCTTGGGAAGTTCGAATCAAGGAACTAGGTGGAACTGATTATAGGTAACATTTAGTTAGCTCAAGATTTTTTATTCAGTTTTTTTTTAATTTAGGAAGTACGCTACTAAAGAACTTGATGCGTCAGGGCGCGAAATAAATGACGGCAAAGGTTATAAATATTTTGGTGCTGCCAAAGATTTGCCTGGTGTTCGAGAACTGTTCGAGAAAAACGCGGAGCACGAAGAAAATCGACAAAATCGCCATGAAATCATAAAAAACATCGATGCACACTATTTTGGGTACCTTGATGACGAAGATGGTCGTCTCATTCCACTAGAAAAACTGGTGGAAGAGCAAAATATTGAAAAAATTAAAAAAGAATTCGACGAGAAGGGTGCTCAAAATCAAGCTTCACCGGATGACTACCAAAATATTTATAAAGTCGAAGAGGTCTGTGCTTCCAGATGGTTCGTTCCAAATTATAATTATTTTTAAAGGACGAGGGTGATCTCGAAACCCAAGAGACAACTGTTATCGGAGATGATGGTCGGCCAATGACGATTAAGCACGTTTTGGTAGATTATTTAATTCCTGTGTTAAAAATTAATAATTTTTTCTCAGATTCCAACTCAACAAGATATTGAGGAAATGCTGTTGGAGCAGAAAAAACAGGAACTCATGGCTAAGTATCTCGACTGATCAAGATCTCTTTTTGATTTATCTTGTTTTATTTTCAATGAAAGAATATTTATATATCACATCAAGAGCAATACTAGAAAGAAGATATATAGCAAAAACCGCGTCGGCGATGAATTGCAGAAGTCGCGATTAGAGCATAGACACAGCTTTTCGCCAGATCCGAGTTCAGTTCGGCATCCTTCTGGATGATATGTGTGAATGAGGGAATCGTGAGGTAGACACGTCATCGCCACTGATAATCCCCGCTGTGGATGGTTCCTAAAGAAAGTATGTATATTGACAACAAAATTAAAAAAACGCGTAGCCGGTTTTGTTTAATTTTCAGTCAATAATAAATTTACACGTGCGTAGATCTAAACCGATTTCGGGATGTTGAAGTTCTCGCCACCGCTCAATCGCTTGAAATCTACTTTAGTAAAGTTAATATATAGTGAAAGACGGGCGAATTTGGCGTGAGACGCTGGTAGATTTTCTGGTCTCACGCAGACTAAGTAGAACCACTTAATTGGCAGCCCGCGCACTTCAAATTCGTACGTCCACAAATTCTTCATTAATTTGAGTGATCAAACTTGCATACCATTTTTCTTGAATGAACACACTTATGCATGTATTGTCGAAGTCGCGCGATTGAAGAAAATTGGCTAACAAGGGAAGTCATTTTACCTCCCGTCTTAGGATTTTTTGTAATTTTGCACACGTAAACTAGAAGGTCTTTTGAGAGTATTCACAAAATTCCAGCCTGCACTGGGGGGTTACAGGCGAGTTATGGCCGTCTGAAAATTCAAGGTGTTTTTGCATTGTCAGCAACTATTTGGGCAAGGGGTTACGCATACGCCTCTTGGGGCCCCAGTTTGGCATCCATGTGAAGTGAAGTGGTATGTGTGCGGGGCCGTGACTTTATGATGAATGTTCGCACCCGGCTCATGCATTTTTGCATTTTTTTCTTTTTGCCACAGAAAATTCCGCTGCAAATTGGTTTCAAACGCATAATTTCATGTAAAAGTGTCGTTTAAACATTCTTTATTATTTTTTTTTGCATTTTACAGTTTTTCGGTTTTTTCAAAAAGTTCCTGAACTCTATTGTTTTCCACTTTATTGTTTGGTTCTTGGAGTGGATGGAAAGGAATGGATAGACTGCAAGGACACAAATACAACTCCAACATTTCGAAGTTTCTATTCCAACTGGATATACGGGATTCGTGGAATCACTCGATGTTGGAGTGTTCGGAGGGCCCAAAAAGTTATCAAATCCATCGGAGAATACACCCACTTTTGGCAACATTCATTCAAGGTCCACAAGCGAAAGTCGATTCTTTTGGTAAAAACCAGCAATGAAAATGTTATAACATTATTTTCTTACACATTCTTTATGTCGTGTACAGGAAATTGTGTTATCCGAAATTTCAAGATTGGATCAAGCATACATAGTTGGGCTGCGAGTGGATATAATGTTGCACGGCCTCCACCATACCTCACTCCAGCGCAGAAACTCTTTTCGAGAGACGTTGCCAGAGAATGCCAAACGCCAGAATGTAGCAATATATTGATATAACTCATTCATTCGTTTTTTGTATTTTGAAAAATTCTTATGTTTCGAACTCATGATTATTAACAATCACATGAACTGTTGGTTGCCTGGCCCGCTGCTGACCTGGTGTTGCAAAATAAACTCCGAAAAAGAGTAAATTGTTAAATATGTAAAAAAAATAAAATTATGCGTTTAAACGATCAGAAGTGAGTTTTTCGACATCCAATTGTGGAAAACAATAGAGTTCAGGAAATTTTTGAAAAAAACGAAAAACTGTAAAATGTAAAAAAAAATAATAAATAATGTTGAAACGACATTTTTACATGAAATTATGCGTTTGAAACCAATTTGCAGCGGAATTTTCTGTGGCAAAAAGAAAAAATGCAAAAATGCATGAGCCGGGTGCGAACCTTCATCATAAAGTCACGGCCCCGCACACATACCACTTCACTTCACATGGATGCCAAACTGGGGCCCCAAGAGGCGTATGCGTAACCCCTTGCCCAAATAGTTGCTGACAATGCAAAAACACCTTGAATTTTCAGACGGCCATAACTCGCCTGTAACCCCCCAGTGCAGGCTGGAATTTTGTGAATACTCTCAAAAGACCTTCTAGTTTACGTGTGCAAAATTACAAAAAATCCTAAGACGGGAGGTAAAATGACTTCCCTTGTAAATGCCAAAAAATTTAAGGAGATATCGCGTTGCGTGGTGTGCACCTTTAACCTATCCTTTAACCTATACTTACCATTTTTAGGCCCCTAAATCTACACTCTTCGTTTTTCTCCAAGGGCACTGTCATTTTTTTATGGCATTTAGCCAATTTTCCCCAGTCGCGCGATACCGTAAATAGATCAAATGAAAAATGATTACAGGACTATGATGTAAAAAATTTCAATTATAGGAAACGCTCCCGTTTTCAATTCATCCATCCTCGACATTACCTTTGAACGCGAAGGCAAGCAGCTCCATCGCATAAGGCACACGTGTCAGTAGCTTCACAATCTGATCCATCAAAACACCACATTCCGAATGATTCTAATACAAGATTTCAACAACCGCAAATATCATTATTATGGTGTACCTCGAATTAGAACACCCAAGAATATAATCTGAAGTAGTCGGCCAACGTTCATCGGCGCATGACGTGGAGAATCTGAACAATTATACTAAAAACACATTGGAATAAATAAATCATTGCGTTGAGAAATGGAAGAGAAGAAACATAAAATTATCGCGGCATGTAAATAAAAGCGAATAAATTAGAATCCATATTATTATGCGGAATAATCTCAGTTAACTACATATATATACATACATGTTAAATGTAGAAGTTATAAAAGCAATGTATGAGTTGGGTGTGGTTCTCTCACAAAGTTGGTGACGCGTAGTAAGCCTTTTGATGCGGCTTCAGCTAGTGCCTCCGACAATACGACCTATGAATGAATCTATGAATTTTATATGGAATATGTGAGTTGAGCAGCAACTTGTTATATGTTGCCGACGTTAAACGGCTCAAGTGCAGAAAGAAATGGGATGAGTGTTCCGCAATATAGCAGGACAAATATTTTGGAAGAGAAAAGATTCATTCATCGGTGTCGGTGAGAAGATGAGCACGAAGCACGCGCTTGGGTAATTTATTTTTTGGGTATCGAGATTGATGGGCGCCCATCCAACTGATCATCTCCTCTTACCTGTGCGAGAGTTTTATAACATTATTTTCCTCCATATTTTCAATAAAATTTCACCTGTACACCTATTTTGTTGATTTATGTTGTCATAAGAAAGAAAACAACTGAAGTAATTGTATTCATCCGAAAATGGTCGTTTCAATTTTAAACCTAATTAGAAGACATGCATAATTTGTTCGTGTCAAACAATACAAACCGAAATTTGAAAAACTTGTATTGTTGTTGTTTACCGGATGTCTCACCGAAAAAATTGTGGCTTCCAATAATTGAAGAGTTGAGTAGTAACGAAATTTTGGTATGAAACAAAACGACTAATTGGCGGGTACAAAAAGAGAAATTAAAGAATTAGCCCATACATATTTTGGGGCTCGTAAAAAGTGGCTCCCATTTACGGTATTTTTTGAATCGTGTCTCCCACCTTATGATTTCTTTTTTTAGCTTGCAATAATCATAAATGCGATTGGAAAAGAATGATAAATCTAAAAGATCGTATCGATTTCTGCTTCTTGATTTTAAACAACGAAAAATAAAATGAAAAGGAACTAAGACAAATTTGGAGAAAATTAGGATTGACAAAATAAAAAAATTAAATAAAGATAAAAAAAAATAGTAAATTTACGAATAAAAGGAATTTTTACTCTGAACAAACCAAATTGTCAAGAACAAAAGCAATATATGTATTCCCGTTTTAATAAATAATGTTGTATGTATTTCAAAAAATTATTTCTAAAAAAAATGATTTAAAAAATGCTCTATAACAACATTGAATTCTAATCTCGAATAGTTAGACCTTTCGGGACCAGCATGAATGCGCACGTTATTTTCAGAAATGGGAATTTACTCGTTCAGATGTGCACCTGAAAAATTTCTCTCATTTATAGACATATTCTGAATCCAATTCGGAATGTTTCAAATTCGTTCGTCTTCCAAAATAGTCATTTCTATTCAGAAATCATGAGTCTATGAATATATAGTAAGCGGTTTTCGTGAACCAAATCGCAATTTGAAAGCTACTGAATCGGGGCCAATTAAGATTGAAGCAAAAATGTTCGTGAGAAACCAATGTCGAAGTCGGAAGATTATGGGCTCAGAACAACGTAAAATTTGGCCAACTAAAAACCAATAATATGGAATATTTTTATGGATATTTTCATTATAATTGCTATTCGCTTGGTATACTATACATTCATAATGCGGAAAGGAATTGTATACAAACATTGCTATTTCACCGGGAGAAATATGGGATTCGAGACAAACTTGCTCGAGAACAATTATTATTTCTTCTGTTCTTTGTTTTCTTCGCAAAGCTATTATAAAAAAGGAAAAGCTGAAAAAGGGGAAAATTTAAGAAAAATAACTCTTTAGATTGTATAGCTTTTGTTTCCGGGAACACAAAATGGTTTTTTTTTTTCGGAGGAATGTGGCGGTATGTCTCCCCCGACAAATTAATACGAGCATCGTAGTGTTTCTCATCGAATTTCACGACCAATAATATTGGTATTCAAAAGTGCACATAAACCGGAAAACGATGTGAATAGGCAACACAAAATTCGTCTTTTTTTTCGATGGCGGTAAGCCGAGGCGACGGCGACGGGATGCGACCGAGTTAATCGAGTATTCTTGTGAATTATTCAAATGAATCGGACGAAATGCCACCGAATGAATAAATGAGACAAATTGAAAAGAGGTATAGCAAAATAACAAACGAATTTCAATAAAATGAATTTTGAAGTATGTGTGGTTTCTTTATGAAAAATCTCAAAGAATAAATCAATTGTCAATATTTCAAAATGGACTCATTCTATTTGAGAAACCTCTGAATTCTCAATAATTTCAGAATTTTCTTTATTGCGGTCTGTTCATCGGTTTTCCTTGTTTCACTTATTCCTTCCATTTTGTCCAGTTTAAATTATAGCAGACATTTTCAGTCACTTCAAAAAGCGGGGATTTTTTGAAAATTAATTTTGCTGATATAATTTTTAACCGAAATGCAATCTTCTTTTTTTTGTGAGTAACTACAAAAAATTCAAAAAAGAAAAAAATAGCGAGGAGATCAGTTTACGCGGAATTGACATTCGTGTTAGTGACATTCTTCTAATTAACTAAACTATTCAGAAAACGTAAGGTTTCTCAGCCGTCCGCATTCAATTTCCTAGACACTGCAAAATGCGATTGAAGGAAATGAAATGTGACACTTTGGCGTCTTGAAATTCTCTACGATTTCAACTGAAAACAATATATCAAACATTAAATGTTTATTCAAGAGTCGAAACGCGCAGATAAAAAAGAAACCCGTTGATTGTAGGCGAGACCGAAAAATGATGAGAATATTCCGATGAGTTTACAGTTTTTTGGGTGGAATATTTAAGCAAGAGTGGCAAATCTTAACAGTTTCCGTTTTGAGCTTGATCGATTGGCATTATCTGCAATCAACAAATTATCATTAAATTCAATAAAAAATATATAATTAATATCTTAAATATGCAGTTATTCATAAAATAGAAAGGAAAATTTTGTGAATGCGTTAAACATTTGAAACAAAACACGGTAGAATAATTTAGCATAAATACGAATACTATTAACGAATGAAAATATAAATCAAAAAATATTCTCCATTCGAACTATCTATCCATTAAAATGACGAATCTATCTGTTATGTCATCTGATTTCAGTTTTAATTATTTGTTTTGCCTCTTAGAAGACACGATTCAAATAAAGCATGAATTACCCCTTGAAATGATACTTGTTGTGCTTGGCTCTTCGAATGCAGGAGTCTCGTGAATACCGCCTTCGTCGCTCGTAGTGGCCCGAATCGACCGAGCTTGTCTTAGATCAGCTTCGGATGTTGTCAAAAACAGTTGAGCGGATCGATTGAGAATATGCTTTTTGGCACCTTGCCGTTTTTCTAAACGATGCCTTCGAGACTCGACCTCATCTGGCAAAATTGACAACTCCAAAGCCTTTTGAGCCGCCATCGCTGTCGTCAATGCGACTCCGTTTATCTGGAAACGCTATGAATTACGAAAACCGATCAAATCATTTCATGTTCACCCTCTTCCTCTTCTCCAAACCAAGCCAATGTTTGATGATAGACCTGTATTTCGACGAGAAGATCAAATAGACGAACATCGAGCTGGATGAGTTCAAACTTATAAGGATATTGGAAATTTCGACGGACAAATCGAATGTCCACTGACGAAATAGAGACCAAGAATTTGGGAATACATTGAGGGATTCCTGAAACACACTATTTGAAAGCGAATTGGAGCATCATGCAGCAAGAAAATGAGCTGCCTAATCAAACAAAGGAATTCAATTGAAATCAGAACCAAAATTAGTGTTAAGCGATCCAATAAACTTAGAGACGATTTGAGGGAATTTGTTAAAGAAAATAGTCATTTTTTGGGTGGATTTTCACGGCGACGTTAACAAACCTCTTGCTCAACTGTCGTTGTGTTGATTAATGCTGATCCACGGGCATCACGCACAATCTCATAAATATTGTTGCAAAACGCCAAACAATTACAACAGAGAAATATTGCGACAATTGCGAGGAGCATCATTGTCACCGAGCGGTCTCGTAGCGAATTCCCATTGGTTTTCAACAATGATGGTGTTTTTAGAGGACTAAAACTACGATTTAATCTGTTCGCATTCGATTTTTTTTACTTTAAATTCAGCCTTCCGAATCTGCCGAAAATCTCTGAATATTTCGCATTTTTGAGAAGTCGGAATTGAGTGATGATTCGACTGAAATATTTCAGAATTGTTACTCATGCCTTTTAAACAATGAAAGCAATTTCTATAGAGATTCTGATGTTTCAATTTCACACTCATGCACAACCCATGCTCAGGCTGAAACTTACAACTCTGGAAGTTTCCATGTGAAAATGCTGAAACGATTAATCAAACACATCCAAAAATGGAATTTTGGCGGAAAATGAACAGATTCTTACGATTGGGTATTCTTCTTGATGGATGTCCCGTTTCGCATTCGAGTTGATTCCTTCAAAGCCACTACTATTCGACAATTGACGATAATCAACGTAATGAAAGGTATCTTGAAATTCGATATAATCTAACAGATATTTTGTATTTGACTCACAACAAACATGATCAACGTGTAAAGAATGCATTTTGTTATAATGTTGAATGTCGCATAATTTTTGAGTTCTGTCAGCGCAATACTCCTGAAATTCGCATGATTTTTGTTTTCTCCATTTTTCTTCAGTATTCCTGCTTGCTATTTACAAAAATGCAATTAGAGTTGTGATCGAGCGAAATAAATAATTCACAATTCGCTTGTGCTTTGTGTGTTTTGTTTGCTCGCATCTTACAACAACAATCTAGCAACTCTCACCTCAATGGTCTCTTAAACTCTCGTGAATAGCATGTTACTATCGCGAGTTCCATCCATGTATGGATATTGATCGCAATACTAAATATGATCGAGCCTAAAACAAATGTTTGAGAATTATTGTGAACATTCTTTCAATAACCAATAATGGCCCATTTCACAGGTTTTCCGGAAACCCATCGTTTCGCCCGGAACGGATGACACACACCCAAATAGCGATGGACCGAAACAAGCACTGTCAGATAGACGCCGCATGTTTGCGTGCTGAGACCAACTGGATATGAGTACCTGAGACAATCTTGATTGTGTGCAATTAACTCGCAAATACAAACCATAATAATAATGGGTAGTAGTCATGCAAAAGGTAATTGTTGCTAATTGATGCAATTACGGGGAATATGAGCATGAAGAAGTTGCAGACGAGTAAGAGAAGGTCCGATATTGAGAGCACCTAAAAAATCATTTTTGAGAAATGTTCGCTTAATAATATTTATTTTGCAATATAATATATAGACAAATATTTAATGACACAAAATTTGCTATATCGCCTTCTGACTAAAGGGACCGAAAAACTTGAAAGCTCCGCCAGAATCAATAATATCGCAAATGCTAATTGGAACAAGAGTCTCAGAAAAAGCACACTAGTTTACTGTTAGTAGTAAATATCCCGTGTTTGATGTACGTGGGTTTTCCGTAGTACGGTAGTTGAAATTGGATTTTGAATTGCCAAAAAATCGCAAGTATCCAAGCCGTTTTTAATTATTAAAATATTTACATATGCAGAAACTTTTCCTATTAAAATATGTATTGCAAAAATTATAAATTTGTCTTATTCGTTCAGCACCTTGAGTAATTTATATTTTAAATTGAGCCGGCCAGCGGGAGAGAATACAACGATTTAAACAGTAGGCCTTGGATTACCGTAGTACGGATAACCTGCGAATCAAACTCTCCTCTCGACACTCATTTATTTGCGATTGTAATATTTTTTCATTAATATTCAAAATTATTGAATTCACGTTTGCATAACAATTTCCAGCAAATTTTCTGATTTTATTTATTTTTCAGAATACGTAATTTCATATTGTCGCACAGATCACCCGGAAACCAATATTGATGACACGTTTTCCGTTGGCGTTAAGCGGATTTCCTCTATTTAAGGGTTATAACAGAAAATCCAGTTTAAACAAAAAAAAATGCGAATGAGGTCTTGTCGCGATGCGCTCAGAGATACCCTTTTATTCAAATAAAAATGGGCGCATTCAGTTCTACGCAAAAAAAAACTTTCTAACAGTTTTTTTTTTCGATATTAATTTTAGTGCAACACCGGCATTATTTTAATGAAAAATTGTTTCACTCTCACTGAGCTTCTCTGATGAGCCACGAATAAGGTGCGGATTATTAGTGCAAATATTATACCCAAAAAATTGGAAGAAAAGAAAGGCAGGTAGTCCAAATTTTTCATTTCGTTTCAAATATTCTTTATCAGCACGGGAACATTGTAATTTTCAACAATTATTTTAACCGGAAACCCTACGTGCTGTTGTGTTATTTATGTGAATCAATTGATATAATCCGCTGGTCATCGACGTTCGTTTATTTACCACGCAGCTTGTTACGTATCGTGTACTCTTGAGCACATAGTTATGTGAATAAAACCATGAACATGATAATATATACATATTAATCTGCTTTGTAATTTATACTAATGTTGAATGTGTAAATTCAGATTGTCTTGCCTGAAGCTTTCAAAAACTTCAAATTCGTTTAAATTCAAAGCACAGATCATTTCGCATTTCTACGTCAGTGAAACTCGAGGATTATGACGCAATGTTGTTCATCAATTTTAGAGGGACATTTCAAGAAATGAACTATTGAAATTTAAATCTTTTACGAATTTTGGAGCAAAAATCCAAAAAGGTCAGGTCAAGTTAATCATTTTTTGAATGGTTGACAATGATATTTGAATATAATGATATTGGGAACAATCTGAAACCAAAACCAACTTCAATGTAGATCACTAAATTTGAAAAAAAAAATTACGAGGAAAACCGCGAAATCAATAAGACAATTTGTAGTAATTAGTCTTTTTCTTTAATTTTCGTCTTTGTTTTTTTTTGTTTGAATTTTTTAATTCATTATTTTTTCTTCTAATCATCGCCTTTACTCTTTCCATTTTCGAATTTTTTTTCAAAATAAATTTTTTAATATGATTAATATGATACGTTAGTATTCTTTTAAAAAATTCTGCAAGAGAAATATCTGGAAATTAGTCATCTATTTGATCCCAAAAATTGTTTTTAAAAAATTGGCTCACTAATAAAAAATGATTGACGAGCGAGCACTTCATTTCCGGATCCCAAAAAACAATAACATTAATGACATTTGTGATGAAGCCAAAAATGGCAATCGGCATTCCTGAATTATATCGAAATACCAACACATGTTGATAATGACGGATTACCTCCAAATAAACGTGCTGATGTCTGAATCTCATTGAAAACCGACGGCTCACACAACGGCAATTGTGTCAAGATATCATTGGACATCTGAAACGACGAAGTAAGGCGAAGTGATATTGAAGAACTGTATGGAAAACGATTAAGCGAAGCGGCTGAAAATGAATGAAAACTGCAAAACAAATGCGCAGCGGATTTTTCGCGAGACGGATTATCCGAGTGATAGAGCTGAGTCTGTAGGAGCAAAAAAAGAAGAAGAGAACGAAAATGTTTTTTGCATCATTAATAGAGTATTAGTATAATTCTCATTAGAGTGATTTTCATAGAAGCAACACAAGAAACTTTTCAGTCTCGCGCGCTTATCAATTATTCAGCAGATGGTGGCGATAATTGCGAGAGGAGAAGAAAATTGCACTGAAACGGTCACGAATCAGCGATATCCGCAAAAATTATTAGGAGTTCAAAAAATTGACCGCAAATCGATTTGCTACGCATTAATTATTATGTGCATAAATAAATTTGCATTAGAGTATCTCATCAGGGAAAATCGAAAGATTTTTAAAATGCACCAATAATTGGATTACTGTATCCAACCGAGCATAGAAATTTATTGGTGTTTTCGAGAATGAATTTAGATCAATCTAGAAAGGGTATTGCAGAAAAGCGAACAAAGTGTTCTCTTCTAGAAAAGAACAAAATTCGCAAAGCCGTTGGAGCAGTTATGAAATGTCATTATTCCGGTTGAGAACCGAAAATCTGTAGCCAATTATTCGCAATTGGTGTCACGAGATCGTTAAAGCAGATGTCTTCACCCAGCTCATGCACACTATTTCATAGAAATCCGATGTTTCGGATTTACGCGCATGAATTAAGCCTTAAAATTCACTTGATGTAAACCAAATTTAAAGCCCACATATCGAAATTCCGGATGGAGCCAAATGGGACCATAATTTCTTAAACGTTGACTCCATTTGTCATTTCACCCACTTTTGAGGCAAATTTGGCCATTCTAGAATATAAAGTTTGTTTGGACCAATTCAAGAGAAATGCGTCTACTGACGTCGTGTACCCATTCATCACAGATTGTTCCTATTGCATCAAATTCTAATTATTCCTCAAAATTGATTCAATCGATATCAAGAATGATGATAGCCGATGAAGTTTTGTTGGTCTAAACGAACTCTAAATCTTGAAAAAATGCGATTTTTAAATTATTAAGTGGATTAGAAGGTATTGTTTTCAAATGTTTAATTTCCTAAAAAAAGAAAGCAAACCAATTGAATGGGAACAACTCATAAAATGGAGCTTCAATTGGTTTATGGGAATGCAATGAAAGGAACAACGTAATTCAATTGTAATTGAAAGGTTCTAAGGCTTTAAAAAACACTGAAAACAACAATTTGCCATTTATGGGAAATGGTTATCGTTTTGTTGGTTGCGTTATAAGGGAAAGCCATAAATTGAGACCACTAAACCACCACCTATTGATGACAGCGATTATCCGTTTTCCCGTGAAGTGTGCGTGTGTGTGTGGCTCTAATCGAGTCGCGTAAAAGTAGCAAGCGAAAGCAAACGAAGGAATTGCTAATCCGCGAAGTAGGAATTGAATATGGATGAGAGCTGTACACTGATTACGCATAATTGCTTGTAAACGGCCATTTTCCAAATTATCGAATGGCTTGTCGGGACGGGGGAATTCGGCGAAAAAGATTAAGACTCGTCGAATGCCATCCAGAGAGATTTCTTCGAGTTTCACCATTTTCAGCCCCACAATACACCTAATCTGGTTTGAATTTTTCGAATCTCTATTAATAATCTTCTTTGCTTTTGTTGAAAAAAAAAAGAAATGAACCGAGAAAATTGAGAGAAAAAATTGGTCAAAACGTGCAAATCCGGCTAAATCGATATTGGCATTTAAAATTTTCGCAGAACTCGACGGAATGAGTGGGAGTAAGAAAAATGGATATCCGCAATAAACAGGAAACGCGCGATTGATTGGCTGGCTTCTGACTTATATGACAACTAAAGAAAGAATCACCGATTCTTATGGTTTTTCGAGGTATCAATGAATATTTTTGGATTGTTACTCGCAAAAAATCTAATTATTTTCCGAAAATGGATTGTTTTCTATTAAATGATGAAAGAGATCATCTAGAAGAGTAGTATATATATAAATTTGCAGAACTTCTTGCAAATCACATTCTGGGTAATGGAAGCAAAACTTCTTCGGAGCGTCACTTCTTTCGGATTTGTACAAAACAAAAAAATGTCCAATAAGCAGGATGTTGGGAAGAAGGAAGATCGTGCTGAATGAAAACAAATAAAAATCAACAACAATGGGTGGAGAGAAAAACGTAATCAGGCACATTTTCATTGTATATGAAATTACGTATTTCATTTTCTCGTTTTCAATAAGATGCGTCGGTTTCGTCGAAGCACACCAACAAGGCAAACTAGAAAAAAAAGCGAATCTCGGACAATTTTGAGACTATGGAGTACGAATTTTGGATTAGCATTTTCCATCATTTCATGGCTTCCGATGAATTGGCAAAATGTGTGATTTTCGAATTCAGTAGCACCAACGACAATAACACAGCCATTGCTCAAAAAATCAAAAGGAACACAAAAAAAAGAGTTCAATTATGTAAAAAAAAAGAAAAGAAAATTGTTTCACTTATAGAATTCTGGAAAAATAAGCAATATTCGAAATTAAACATTTACTGAAAAAAATATAATATGGTTCCTTCCTAGAATATAGTTTTAGCGGTAGAATTTTAGCGAATTTCGATATAATCTTAATAATTCGATTGCCACCGCGTTTGATATCTTTCTAGAGCAGGCTCTCTTTTCCATTTATCTGGATTAAATCTCCATGATAATAATCTGTTTGGAAAGGCGGAACGAACGCCTTATCTCAATATGTATTCGCCTATTCTCAAGGATTACTGCATTTTCAGTGTTTCGATAAGAAATGACAAATTAAACTCACAAATCGTATATGTACATATATTGATTGATTCATGGCAAAAAATATTGTTTTTTTTTCTAGTTTCATACTTTTCGAATTTTTACTATTGCGCCAGTAATTAATTTCGTATCAAAAGTTTTAGCGACACATCGAGTTTGGAGATAGTCTTTAATGTTTTATTCTAGAAAATAGACAATCGGGAAAATGTGAAATAGTGTGTTCATTAAAATCTTGAATGTAAATCGCAAATAATTAAGTATTGTGACTTGCATACGTAAATAAACGAAATCAAAAAAATAACAAATAAGAAAAACACTGTAAGAGACGAATTAGAATGATGATTAGGATATGAAATTGAAAGACCCTGATCGCAACAACATACACGCAACCACCAAAAAAACATCAAATAAGAAAGAAAGGCTTTATGAACCATATTCTCGGCGGCGGAAGAATGAAAATATGTGATAAAACGAAATTAGTTGGCTCAGCCAAGATTATCCTCGCCAATTTTGAGAATTCGGGTTTTCTTTCGCTATTTGATTACACCCTCGAGATGAAATCAATAATCGCACATTCTTTGAATGACACTCAGTATTTAAAATGATTTGATGATTTTAAAACGTTAACTTTTAATCATATCAACTACGAAAACTGAAAAAAAAGTAACGATGTTGTTAGCTATTCTCAATTTCAAAGCTTTTTCATTGAATGATTGATGTTGTGTCATTTTCCAAACAAAAAATAAACATCAATGTCAATCATCCTTAAGGAATTTTTGTAATTGCATGTAATGAACAACAGAAGACAAATCGAATAATGGGATTCACCATGGAAATTGACATTTTTCTGATTCGAACAGACAAAAGTGCAAAATCGGGAGGGATTAGCAACCAAATATTTATGTACACATATGAAGTAACAATTAGGATATAAAACACGCGGATAATTAAATTTTTGTATTAGCAAATAACGTTGTCACGTTTCTTGACGACTAAAATATTAATACAATTTGCATTTGTTTGCTTGATTTTCCTTTTTGTTTCGTTTTTGAGTAGTTCATTCATTATTATGCAAGCATCTTTTTTCGCGATTCAATAAATATCGGTGTTTTTAATTTTAAATTAAATTTTCAATCGAAAAGCAATGAATTGCAAGTAGTTGAAATATGTCTTTTGCTATTTCAAAGCTTTACATAAATATGGTTTTTAGGTGATGGAAAAAATATAATAATAAAATTTTTTTCTTTTTGTCTTAGCTCATTGTCAAAAAAGCTTACCATTATCATAAGGTCATAATTTGTCTAATAAAATCTAACAAAAGCATTTATAATCCACTTTCACGTCATAATTGAGTTATTCAGCATTTCAGTAGTTTTTCATAAATTTGAGCTTTTTGGCTCAAGCAAAAAAATTGGGTGAAGTAAAAAATTTGATAAATCATTTGAAGCAAATAATCAAATTAAGAGGATTTTGAACAAAAACACCATTTCAGTTTGCAGCACACACTTGAACACGTTCAAAAAGCGGAATTGCGCCAACGCTGTGCCAACGTTTCTTCTCAATTTTCGGGATTTCATGAACATATAAAATTTTAAACGAATGGTGAAACGATATAAATAATACTGACTGAAAAAGAAATTGTTTCAAAACGTTCTTGATACAAACAGGGAAGCCCGAAACGTAAATGCGAGTAATTTTCAGCACCCTGAATATATCCATACATATGTATGTTAAACGATACACTCTAAACAAAGTTATTTCGAAAATGTTTGGTACGAACACCAATAACGGAAGGCTCGGCAAATAACGTGTTCAATTTGATACGAAATTGGAAAAAATTCGAATTTAATTTTCACGGATCGGAAATTGGCGTTATTTATGGAAAAGAAAAGAGAAAAAAAACATATTGAAAAGCTTTATGAGATATCGTCGCGAAATTCTTCGCATCATTGACGTCAGCGAAAATTAGAAGACTTCGAAGGCGATAATTGTAGATTCGGTAATTTTTAAGGCAATTATTTGAGTGCATTTAGAAAATTATCCTCAGTCCTTTTTCGAGACTTCAAAAAATGAGTGCCCATTTGGATGCTGAGTGCTCATAGATGAACAATTATTATTTATACTGGATTGGGTAATTGTTTTGTGTGAATCAATTGTCTAACTAGATGTCTACTTGAAGCGTAATAATTCAGTATCCAATTTAAATGGGATTTTTTAAATTTATATCGTATTTTCGATGCACGCCGGAGCATATATTAAATATTAAACCGCTATTTTTGAAATTGTTTTCATATGTACCCTCTCTCTATCTATGTATTATCATTACACGTACTTGTAATACATTTTAATTTTGAATTGGCTCAAAAATACGATAACTACACAATAAAACTTATTAGATACCGCAATCGGTGAAATACGTTAACAATTTTTTTTGTAGCAGTTATGCAGGGACCATAGGAAAGAATGCAGTTTGTGAAATCCATTTAGCTTCAAAAAATCACGATAATACGAAGCATCAGACAAACAAAAAAAGCAAATCGGTTACAGAACGTGAATAATTAATTTCAGCCTGGCACCTTCTCCTCGCGGAGTACAGCGACCGTCGACCTCGGTCATCTCCGATTGCTCAAATACAATATCAACTTTGCTCAAACATTCATACGGACGATGGTTTCTGGAGTATATCCATAATCATGACATCACAACTTGTCGTTGCTCTAATCGTTCGTCCGTCGTGAACATTCTATCCTCCGTTGAGGACTACGCAAGACTAACATGAATTCTACGAATTCCATTATCATTTTCTAGCCTATTTTGAACGCTAAAATTCGTCGATCAGTTGATAGATACAGTAGTGGCCATAAAGAATGTCGCAAATGGTTTTCCGAGCAATAGTTTTCTAAAAGTAAACCGATCATTCTGAAAGAATAACACAGTCTTTCTGACACTAAAATACAATATTTAAACACTTTGTAGCCATTTGTTTCGACAAATTTGACCAAAAAACAGAAATTTATGAAAAACGTCAAAAACCGGTAAAAAGGAAAATCAACTTTGGAAAGCAGAAAACATTTTAAAGCGATGGTTCTTGGTCGAAACAAAAAAATAATGTATTAATACTTTGTTAGGAATTGCGTATTTTGCATCAATAACGGCTTGACATCGGCACGGCATCGAGTCCAGAAGCTTGTAAATGACAGACATCGGAATGGCTTTCCATCCCAGAGATGCTCGATAGGATTCAAGTCAGAAGATTGACTCGGCCAGTCCCGAATAGTTCTCCTGGATAGTGTTGGTTCATTTGGAGACTTCACGATGATTTGGATGTCCGTAGAAATACGTCTAGGGTCCTGTCTAAATGCTCTAACAATGTTCTAATCAACGTTCCTGGTGGTTTTACAAGGTCTACCGGGTGACTGAAGCACATCACAGTTATGCTAAACGTCGAAAATAGTTTTCAAATGTTTAAAAAACAATACCGAGTTTCGAAATTGCTTCAAGATTCTGTTAGTTGTCCTTATTGAACAGGAAAACTGACACGCAAGGATTTCGCTTGAAGCTCCTTGTTTCCGTTCGGCCACGATCGCTTTGCGGATGTCTGATGACATGGTTTTTTTTTTGAAAAAAATGAGAAAATCGAAAAATCGAAAAAATAATTATAAAAAATAATTTTCCGCACATTTCTGCAATATGCGTATTGTGTTGTACAGTATCCTGTAAAAATAGGATAGATATATATACTCCAAAAAAGTTATGCTCGATAAACCATTTGGGGCATTCTTTATGGCCAGTACTGTTAATGAACGGAGTGGATGATTTTCTCTGAACTAGTTTCGCTTCATTTTCACATAAACTATGCGGCATTGAGTTCGCATTAATATTTAAATACATACCTTATACATATTCAGTAAGAACATTAAAAGAAATACATTTCCTATTTTTTTTTCAGATCAGATATTCGTCAAAGTCCCAATTTGGGACATTAAAAATTTCTAATTCATTCAAAATGTCGCAAATGTTGAAAAAGATCAAACTTCTACAACCATGAAACCCCCGTTGAAATATTTATAATTGACACTAGAATTGTCGAATTTCGCCAACGTGCGCCCTGAGATTAATCTCCTCTCAACTCGTCCAATATAAAAAACCGAGTTTGATTGCAACTATTTTTTGTTCGCCACAATTTTGGCTAAGCGCATTTTGACACGAATACTTTGTTTTCATTTTTTACCCTCTTTTTCTCACTTATTCACTCCTACTTCCGCATTCTGATTGACTCTGATAATAATTGTTAAAATTAAAATTAATATTTGATACAGAATATATTCCTAAACAATTAACAGACAATTTCATTTAAAAACAGCTTGAGATGGTTTCGAAAATTGCTCATTGTATTTTTATGAATATTTCAATTTGTGTTTTCATCTTTCCTTTATTTCATATAATTCTAGTCTTTCTCGATCGTTTCATTTTGATGCGCATTTTCGTGATTTTTTTACAGTATAATGATGTAAGCCTAGTATTTTTTGAGCATAACTTGGCTTAAACGCTGCCGATTGGGCTGAAATTTTTACCATATCTTCAAAACGCTTTGAAAATTAGCTTGAATGATATCGCATACTACACAAAATGGAAAAAATTAAACAATCCATGCGGCTTCGAATTGAGTGAACTTTTCGTCGCCGTTCGATGCTCGGAACCCTCTGATCCTGCGTTCCAGTTCTTCCCAGATATGTTCGATCGGATTATGGTCAGGAATCTGTGATGGCCATGCAAGAACATCAACTCGGCGACGTTGGAACCAATTCTTTACAGGGCCAGACGTGTGCTTTGAGTCGTTGTCTTGCTGGAAAACGAATGCACTTCCGACGTTTTCCAATAGTTCAAAATGAATAAAAATTCGTACATTTTGTCTCAATCGTTGCAAAACTTTTTAGATTCCTCTTCGGGAGCACTGGAACTTTTCTTTCCAGAAGTTTGAAAAATTACTAAAAAAAAGTTTTAAGTTCAAATTTCAAATGAAAGGATGCAATTTTGTTGTCTGCAAGCTTGCGCAACTGAGTTTAGCGTTCACAGTAAAAATTTCAGCATTCCATTATTTTCTATCCTTGACCATAATGCTCCAGGTAACCAACCTGTTTCCACCCCTCCTTTTCTGACATTATTTTTGTAAGTGTTCACACTTCTGAGTTATACGTAAATTCTGGAAGTACCATAAAATCGAATAGCTTCGCATGGGTTCTGGAACATGTTGGAGCGTCGGCAGTGTTCTTGATGTTGTTTATCGACGCCCAGGCACTGTTTTCCTTCTTTTGTGAATTTCTGGTTGTAACTCGTTTTGTGCATTCATTAGTAGTCCATGGTATACGTCTTCTTCAACATCTTAGATGGAGGTGCTTGGGGTTCCTCTTTTTAGGACTACACGGGTGTTCGATGCGAATTTGTTTCAAACGACCCTTCGTTCTGCTTGTGTTAATTCTTGGTATAGTAACTTCCATACTTCGGAAATAATTTTCATAAATCCCAAATCATTTTCTTTGATATATTTGATCAACAAAAATAAGAAGTAACCATTTCGAAATGATCAATTTATTAAAAATTATATTTTCAATACATTTTTTTAAATTAATTATTTTTAATAATTTACACCCTTATGTTTTTTTTAATAAATCCAATGTACTTAATATGTTTTCCGTTAATTTCAAAACCAGTTTCAAAAAATTTTTCGAACGCAATAGGCGACGTATCATCAGAGGATTACAGTAATTTAAAACCGATTTCATATATTGTTCTTTATTTTTAATGATATCGATTGACCATTTCAAATTTTCAGATACTGCGAGTTCAATTTTTCAAAACGAAGCGACAATCACACTCGAGTTATCCATATGGGCGATTTATGAAGTCTGACGGGTTATCTTAAAATATTCGTTTTTCTCACCATCTGATTATTCATTCAGGTCAATGCAGAGAATAAAGACATATTCTATAAAGAACAAACCGCCCATTCTATATATACTATTAATATTCCTTACTTATTTGCCCGTCGGTCATGCTCTATTCGGTTTGTCTTGTTCAGGAGCGACATGGCAAGACTGGGGTGCATGGTCTTATTGTCCGGAGGGCGCGGTAATTCGAAGCTCAAAATTGAGTGAAATATGAGAAAACATTTCAGAATGGCTTAGATCCGACTCTAGTTGCTAGAAGGACGCGAAAATGTGAGCAAACACCATCTGGCTGTTTTATAGGTGGATCATTCAAATGCGAGTGAGTCTCATGTGTAGAAACAGGCGAGTGCCAAATAAGTTAGAAACTGCCGAAGCCCAATTGACAAAATCTGTTCTTCTTTTATAGAAACCCTTTTTGACTTTTTGTTCCATTTTAAACTTACTTGGCACGACCTATTTAGCATTCACAGTTAAAACGTTTTTGCATTATTAATTCTGCAGTGGCGAAACTGCTGAAACCTTAGTATGTGGAGCGACAACAACAAAATGTAAGTAATGGATCCACTCAGTGTTTGCAAAATATTGTCGAATTTGCCATTGACTATTTCGACATTTTTTCATTGCGCTGAACAGATCCGTAAATTCTTGAGCAATTTGAAATTATATTCATTTCAGGGACATATACAACATTCGTATTTGGAACGTAAGGAAAACTATTGTCGAGACGATCAATATAATTTTTTATTTAGAACCGGGGTTGAAACAACGACGGATCAAGATACGACTACAGAAGAAAAAACAACGACTGAATCTGTGACCACTACTGCCGACGAGACTACTACCAAAGAAGCCACCACCATTCAATCAAAGACTACGACGGTCTCAATTATCGATAAAACGACAACTGAGGAGACGACTGATAAAGCCACAACTCAAGAAGCTGCCGATGCAACAACAGCGGATGCGACGGAAGCTGCAACAGATCCGAATGAAACCACTGAAGCCAAAATTGATAAAGCTACAACTCAAGATGCTGCCGACGCAACAACTGCGGACGCGACGAAAGCTGTGACAGATCCGAATGAAACCACTGAAGTCAAAACTGACAAAGCTACAACTCAAGATGCTTCCGATGCTACAACTGCGGACGCGACGAAAGCTGTGACAGATCCGAATGAAACCACTGAAGTCAAAACTGACAAAGCTACAACTCAAGATGCTTCCGATGCTACAACTGCGGACGCGACGAAAGCTGTGACAAATCCGAATGAAACCACTGAAGCCAAAATTGATAAAGCTACAACTCAAGATGCTGCCGATGCTACAACTGCGGACGCGACGAAAGCTGTGACAGATCCGAATGAAACCACTGAAGCCAAAATTGATAAAGCTACAACTCAAGATGATGCCGATGCAACAACAGCAGATTCGACGGAAGCTGTGACAGATCCGAATGAAACCACTGAAGCCAAAACTGACAAAGCTACAACTCAAGATGCTTCCGATGCTACAACTGCGGACGCGACGAAAGCTGTGACAGACCCGAATCAAACAACAGAAGCAACAAGTGATAAGACATCTGACAAACAAACACAGTCGGTTACAGCAGAAGCTGTTACAAGTGAGACTTCGGAATCCTCTGATGCTGTGACAGATGAAGAAACGAATAAATCCGATGCACCGACAGATGAAGTCACTGAACAAACGTGGACAGGCGGCGTTACCGATCCAAACGGATCAAGTGGTGAAACGACAATACGCTTTGAATTCCCCACTGATCCAACGGGTAATGATATGGAAACGACGATATTCAAAGATTCAACTTACAATCCGGATGATTGTATTGAGCCGGTAACAACACTTGAGCCAGGAACATTAGGAACTCTCTTCCCAGGAGGCGGAGGTGGTGGAGGCGGTGTGGAACCAATGACGTTCCCAATGGAAACACCGACTGCTATGCCTGGTGTGACTCGTACCCCTTCTTGCCGGACAACACCAATAATGACAACAACGATTCCATTCCGAACTTGTACGATGATTTCTGTTTCGAGTACTTCGCCTTACATCACGAGTACGACACCAATGGATTCTACCACGTCGGATACCTTGTCATCAAGTACAACAGATAGTGCGTCTTCATCAACATCGGAATCAGCTTCATCAACAGTCGATGTTTCGTCGTCATCGTCGGAACCATCTTCCTCAAAGTCATCTCAGGAAGCATCCACAACAGATTCTGGATCATCAACATTTAATTCACCGTCTTCCACACTCGATACAGCATCTTCCACTTCAGCTGTTGTGTCTTCCACACCCGGCTCAGAATTCTCCACTCCCGGATCAGAAGCATCCACTTCAAAATCCGAATCCTCCACTCAGGGATCAGAATCATCAACACCCGGATCAGAATCATCCACACCAGATTCGGAATCATCCACCCAAGATTCGGAATCATCCACTCCCGGATCCGAAGCATCCACGCCCAAATCCGAATCATCCACTCCCGGATCCGAAGCATCCACGCCCAAATCCGAATCATCCACTCCCGGATCCGAAGCATCCACGCCCAAATCAGAATCATCCACACCAGATTCGGAATCATCCACCCAAGATTCGGAATCATCCACTCCCGGATCCGAAGCATCCACGCCCAAATCCGAATCATCCACTCCCGGATCCGAAGCATCCACGCCCAAATCCGAATCATCCACTCCCGGATCCGAAGCATCCACGCCCAAATCAGAATCATCCACACCAGATTCGGAATCATCCACCCAAGATTCGGAATCATCCACTCCCGGATCCGAAGCATCCACGCCCAAATCAGAATCATCCACACCAGATTCGGAATCATCCACCCAAGATTCGGAATCATCCACTCCCGGATCCGAAGCATCCACGCCCAAATCCGAATCATCCACTCCCGGATCCGAAGCATCCACGCCCAAATCAGAATCATCCACACCAGATTCGGAATCATCCACCCAAGATTCGGAATCATCCACTCCCGGATCCGAAGCATCCACGCCCAAATCAGAATCATCCACACCAGATTCGGAATCATCCACCCAAGATTCGGAATCATCCACTCCCGGATCCGAAGCATCCACGCCCAAATCCGAATCATCCACTCCCGGATCCGAAGCATCCACGCCCAAATCAGAATCATCCACACCAGATTCGGAATCATCCACCCAAGATTCGGAATCATCCACTCCCGGATCCGAAGCATCCACGCCCAAATCCGAATCATCCACACCAGATTCTGAATCATCCTCGCCCAAATCAGAATCATCCACACCAGATTCGGAATCATCCACCCAAGATTCGGAATCATCCACTCCCGGATCCGAAGCATCCACGCCCAAATCCGAATCATCCACCCAAGATTCGGAATCATCCACTCCCGGATCCGAAGCATCCTCGCCCAAATCCGAATCATCCACACCAGATTCTGAATCATCTACTCCCGGATCCGAATCATCAGCCGAATCAACAGATGAAATCGTTAGTTCAACTCCAGCGACTATGTTCACATCTGATGGCATGATATCATATACCAAAGATTTGTTGACGACTGCCGAACCAGAAGAATCTTGTAAGATGTTCTCTATTTAAGAGAGACGGTTTAGGGGTATTTTCATGCTCAAAGTTTTTCGCAACGTTGGGAAGTACATGTACATACGCATGTATGTACATAAGAATTTTCTTACGTAAAATTCCAGACATATCAATTTTTTCGTGGTTTCGTCATGGTCTCGCCACAGCTGAATGCTTATTTTGTTATTTTCACATGAACTGTTTATTTTTTCTTCGTCAAATTGGCCGTTCATTACATTTCTAACAAGGGAGGCCTTTTTGCTGTCCATCTTAAAATTTTTTATTTTTCCGCACATTTGTATGCAAAATTCACGTGGGGAGGGGCTGAAACTTTGAAGGTCCATATCTCGATAACTAGAAGTTTTCGCAGGTAGGGTTCATTCGATTGGAAATTTTCTAAAGAATCCGTATGCAAAAAATAAAAATATTTTTAAACGGACAACAAAAAGACCTCCCTTGTAAGGTTATAAAAATTGAAAATTATCGAAACCATCAATTCAATGCCAAATAACCAGTTAGAGACCACAACACCTCGAAAATCTACCTACGTACACACAAACTATATACATATAAACTTATTTATTTTTTTAATTAAGGGAAAACATGTAATGATTGCTCTCATATCAATGTGCAATTGTTCGATGGAAATCCATTTGAAGATGCTTCATCAGTCTTGAATCGATA
The DNA here is from genome assembly GCA_902829315.1 of Caenorhabditis bovis. NCBI lineage: Eukaryota > Metazoa > Nematoda > Chromadorea > Rhabditida > Rhabditidae > Caenorhabditis > Caenorhabditis bovis. Next base: position 4,666,767 of record CADEPM010000001.1, on the reverse strand, counting down.
TTCGGCATCTGGATGTTATTATGTTCAGTTCTTCTGCAGACCCATCGAGGTAAACAGGTTACAATTTCATTGACAGAATCGTATTGATTCTTTAGTTTGGAGATCCTACGCCAGTGAGCACCATTTTATCGGGCAACACTTCCGATCTCTCGGCTCCATTGAACTTGAGTTTAGCATGTCGGGACAAGAAGTGGATCCTCTTAGGCTCCGCAAAGAAGACTGCAGTAACATCTTTAAGCTGCGTTTACTCGAAACCAGCGACAAAGACTCCGAAACGTATTTTGCCTGAAATAGTACATATCATTTTAATGTCTTAATTTCAGCCAATCCTGAAGCTCCATGCATGAAATGCACGAATGTTGTAGTAGGACAATCTCGTTTCCCAGAAGGTGTAGCGTATCTTGATCACACCCTGGATAAATGCTTACGCGTAGTGGTACATTGTACCCCGGTTAATGTGTGTATTAATAACAATTCATTAATTAAAAAAACATTGGAAAATCATAGGATGGAAAGGAAGTCGAGATGATGTACAATCTTCAACGAACCTACAACGGAGGTCCCGAAGTGAACCGAACGTTTACTTGCAACAAAAATTCCAAATGGGTGGATGTAGAAACGAAGACGATTATCAATAACATTTCATGCATTATGCCAAAAGGTAATTTCGTAGTTTATTGTTCATTATTAATATTGTAATTATTTTATAGAAACATTGAAAACGACCACATTCCGAACAACCGAAATTGTGGATTCAACTGTTTCGAATTTACCATCAACGGACATTGGTCCAATTTCTTCAGTTAATCCAACCTTGGAACCAGAACCGATCTCAACAACCCCGGACAAGAAACCACCAGAAGACAATGAAACAACGGACCACGGAGGATCAACCATAATCGATGGCACAACCGGAGATCCTACAATGACACCAATCGATGTACAAACAACAGTTGGATCATGCGACACATGTGCTGACTTGGAACCTGAAGCCATTTCAAAGGCTGGAACATATAATGGAATGCTAGTGTTATGGCATTATCGTGACCCTATCACATTCTGCAAAAGAGTGGACATCTCTTGCCAGGCTACTATGGTAAGACCAATCAAGAATTTTGTGCAAACAATTATTATTTAGCATGAAAGCGACAACGCAACATTGGTGTTTAATCCTATTGGAAATGTTGAAAGTAACGTAGCTGAAATAACCAAGGACATTCAATGTTCTGGTGGAAGCTATTTCTGGAATGATGAACCAATCGATACGGTTAGCTGCATCGCATCTGTCACGTCTCTTGTTCCCATCACGACGCCTTCGCCGGCAACAACTCCAGCACCCCCAAGCGGATGCTCTTCTTGTCGTCGAATTCCGGTGCCAGTGTTGGATCACAGTTCTGGTTATCTTAACGGACAGCTGAAAGCGGTTACCAGATACAGCTCATGTATGCATCTTGATCTCGTGTGCCACGGAATGTCAGAGCAGGATCCTGTTGCATTAATTTACGAAGGAGCGGAAATCGCTACTGGCGTGGGAAGTGTCTCGATGACATTAGATTGTTCCGCAACCTCAGTTTGGATGACCCCAGGACAACAAACAATTGACAAAATATCTTGCGGATATCAAAGCAGTAAGTGAATACGACAATTTTCTCAAACAGCACGATTCAGTTGCACTAATTTCGACAACTCTGTCAAGTGAATGCGGAACGTGTGAAGATATGCAATCGGCAAAAGCTCTCCTCCAAGATCAAACATACGATGGAATGATTGTTCTATACAATTACAATGACGGATGCAAAAAAGTTGATATCAGTTGCCAGGGAACGACCGCCACCGAGAATGCCACTCTACTGTTCCATCCGATCGGAGTCATTTCTACAGGACCAACTCTTCATGAGATGACAATTTCATGCTCAGCTGACGGAACGTGGCGTTATGAGAACGAAGTGATTGAAAGTGTCAGCTGTTTGGTGTCTGAGCCAACGGGACCAGTTGTTACAGTACCTGTGATATCCACAACTACGACAATGAACCCATCACTACGTTTGTTTAATTAAAAGGGGGGGTAACCTCAAAAAAAAATTTTTTTTAACTATAGAAACTGGATAAGAAACGGATTAAATCAAAAAAATTAATTTAACATTTTTTGATTGCGGAGAAAAACAGGCGCGATGTAAGCAACATTGGTATTGATGTGAAATAAAACGCACGTTCGCAATGCCATTTTTGGCATTATTTTGCACTTCAATTTAAACACGGATTTTCAAAAAATATAAGGCTGTGTGATTACATGTTCAATATTTAATTCGACAAATATTTTGTGGTCTTTACGTAATTAAGCATTATGAATTCCCAATTTTTGGCGTTTCGAGGTCGTAGTGATACAAATTAAAAATGAAGTAATAAGAGGAATATTGAGTTAATGAAATTGAAGTCATTGCGGTCCACGCTTTATTTGACGATGATCTCATGTTCTTTTCACGTTTATCCTCCTCTTTTTCATCTGTTGTTTTGCAATCAAAAAACGTAGAATTTTTATTTTTTTGAATTTTTTTCCAGTTTCCATCTAGTTTCAAAAATTTTTTTAAATGATTTTTGCGGGTTTCCCCATTCATATATATAGAATTACTTCTAATGATTGCATTTCAGCTTTATGTGCACAATGCGGACGATTGAATGTTGGACCAATCTCAACAATTGACGATTCGATGCTGAATGGAGTGTCAACAATTGCGTTTAGCACAGTGAATAAATGCAGGCACGCGACAGTTACTTGCAGCGGAGAAGATGTTTGCAGATTATTCGTGCCATTAAGATGCGAGTGCTATTTAGGATTCGGAAGGGGTGACTCTGTTTGCGGCGTCGTCTTCTTTGATCAGCGGAAAAGGATCGATCAGTTTCAATTTTATTTGCAATTCTGCTTCTCATTGGATGACCAATGCGGGAACTTCTATTAGTGAAGTAATGTGTGGAAGATGGAGAGAAACCACGACCACCACTTCGAAGCCCAGTCAATGTTCAATCTGTGAAAACTTGCGAGCTACTTCAATGCAACCCAACGATAATTCTGCATATGATGGAATGATTATATTGAACCATTATCAAGTTTCCACAGGTTGCCGAAGAGTCGATATTTCATGCGGACCAACTCTGCCTACGGAAAATGCGACAGTGTTCTTCGGATCAGCTGTTGTCGCTACAGGACCGCAAGAGCATACATTCACGATAGATTGCAATTCGAACGGCAACTGGATTTACCAAGGAAGTGCCATTGCATCAGTCAGTTGTTTGATTTCAGGTTGTTACCTAACAAGGGAGGTCATTTTGCTGTCCGTCTTAAAATTTTTTTATTTTTTGCATACAGATTCTTTAGAAAATTTCCAATCGAATGAACTAGGTCGCTACCTGCGCAAACTTCTAGTTATCGAGATATGGACCTTCAAAGTTTTAGCCTCTCCCCACGTGAATTTTGCACACAAATGTGCGGAAACTCGAAATGAAATAACGTGATGTCTTATCTCGCGCTTATATCCCACTTTGGCAACCAGTCGTGGTTCAGTGGTGTGTAGGTTATGTTGTCATGGATGGAGTTGCGGATTCGGTTCCGCTATCTTCGAACTTTTTTGCGTATTTTTTTAATTGGTGTTACAGTAATTATGACAGTGCAATTTTGCGTTTTTCTATTCAAATTTGCCATTTTCATCATACTGAAAGGTCATGTATACGAAAAAAATAGTTTTAAAAAAATTTTCAAAAATTGAAAAATTTTTATAAGTTATGTGGTTGTTGATCATGAAATGCTTGGAGCAGTGGTTGTCACAATAGAAGGCTACATTTCCTGCTCGCAAAAACTTCGACGTCCAAAGTTGTACGAAACCGGTGCAACCGGCAGGAATTGTTTCGGTCTTCAACATGTTGTTTCGAGAACTCTGGAACACAACTTCTTGGGGAAGCCTTCTCATCAAATCCTTTGTCATGACATAATACGGTCAAATATGTCACCCAGAAAAAAGATTCAAAAATGGCTCCAGTACAGTTAGACAGCTAGTGAAAATCTTTTATTGAAGCCTTCTATTGTGACAACCATTGCTCCAAGCATTTCATGATCAACAACCATATAACTTATAACTTATAAAAAATTTTTCAATTTTTAAAAATTTTTTTAAACTATTTTTTTCGTATACATGACCTTTCAGTATGATGAAAATGGCAAATTTGAATAGAAAAACGAAAAATTGCACTGTCATAATTACTGTAACACCAATTAAAAAAATACGCAAAAAGTTTACGGATAGCGGGACCGAATCCGCAACTCCATTCATGACAACATAACCTACACACCACTGAACCACGACTGCTTGCCAAAGTGGGATATAAGCGCGAGATAAGACATCACGTTATTTCATTTCGAGTTTCCCCACATTTGTGTGCAAAATTCACGTGGGGAGGGGCTAAAACTTTGAAGGTCCATATCTCGATAACTAGAAGTTTGCGCAGGTAGGGACCCAGTTCATCCGATTGGAAATTTTCTAAAGAATCTGTATGCAAAAAATAAAAAAATTTTAAGACGGACAGCAAAATGACCTCCCTTGTAAGATTGAAATTGAAAACAAGCGTGCTATTTAGAAACTACAAATGGAGTCACAGTCGCACCAACTACGCCAACCACTACGACAATTGCGGATCCATCAGTTCGTAAGTGTTTTCAGCTCTTGATTTTCTATTATCGACTGGTAACTTCAGCTGCATGCTCTCGATGTGGTCGCGCTCCGATTGTGTCAATCGGTTCCATCGGAACATACATGAATGGGTTCACCACCGTAGTACAAAGTGTTGATGAAAATGATTGTTCGGTTATTACTATCAAATGCGAAGGAACAACAACTGGAAATGGAGTAGCCTTACTTTCATCGGGGCTACCAATTGCGAGTGGATTTGGTAGCACTACAACTGAGTTGATATGCGGCGTAGACTCGACGTGGCGAAGTGTGAAACAACCAGACCACGTAATTACAGCTCTTGCTTGTGGACATAAGAACGGTAAAAACGGTCGTATGATGAGCATTTATGAGATTAATTTAGCGCCGGTAACGCCGATTCCAACAACAACTATTGCCACAAATGGATTATGCAACTCTTGTCCTCTCATGACTGCACTTGCAATGAGTGATGGTACGACGAACTACGATGGAATGGTGATCATGGATCATTTCACCGATCCGATAAAGAATTGTCGAAAGGTGATTGTAACATGCGGCCCGACAACCATCGGCGAAAGAGCGACGCTACTATTGGATAAAAACCAAATTTCTTCTGGCACATCTGCGCAAGTGCAAGAACTCGACTGCAACGAAAATGGCAATTGGATAACGTCAAGTTTGGCGAGTGTGACCACTGCGAGCTGTTTGATTGAGAAGACTACTGAGGATGACGACCCGATTACTGCAACAACTGTGATACCAGTGACAAATCCAACAAAATGTAAGATATCCTATTCATATCAATTGTCATTATGGTACGTTGCAGCACTTTGTACGCAATGTGCTCGATTGCCAGTAACACCGGGTCCGGGCATTTACAGAAATGGATTTGTTGTCATTTCGAACACCTACCATACTTATGGATGTTTGGTGGTTCGGTTCACATGCGAAGGCTACGAGGTAATTCTTTAAATATTATTCAATTCTTTATTTTCTTTCTATTTCTTAGAAAAGCGAACTTACGAGCATTGTTGCTGACGAGTCCAATCACTTGGATATGAGCACCGGTTCATCATCGGTTAACCTTACATGCAACACTCAAGGAAAATGGGTATATGGTCCTTATGGCGAAATAAATTCTATTTCGTGCTTGACCTCGGAACCTAGTACTTTATTTTTTCTAATGCAACTTGAAATGTGTGTTTATTACAGAAACGGATATACCAGTTACATCGAAATGCTCGAAGTGTGATAATATTAGGCCAGTTGCTCGCGGATCTGACGAATCGGCACAGTACGACGGAATGTTGGTTCTCACTCATTACACTAGTCGCGATTCTGGTTGCAAGAAGGCAATCCTGACATGCGAAGCAACAATGGATAACGAGAAGGCAGATTTGTGGATTGATTCGGAGACGGCGGACATAAACGACGAACGACAAGAATTCAGCTTGGAATGCAGTCCGAACGGCCGATGGAATTATAACTCAAAGGAAATATCTACGGCATCATGTTTGATTACTAGTAAGTCGTTTAATTAAATTTTGTATTATTTAATGTATCTCCCAATTATTAGACGCGACAACCACTGGAAGAAAACGAAGAAAGAAGCGGCAAGCTGGAACTGGAGCTTCGGCGTGTCAATCGTGCCCAACATTCCCAATGACGTCACTCCGTTCATTCTATCCGTATATGAATGGATTCGTAACGTTGAGTTTAGATGATTCAGGAGAATGTATTCAAGCATCTGGGATGTGTGAAGGAATATCGGTACGCTCAAACACAAATATTATACATATAAATGTCGTTGCATAGGACAATAACATTGCTGCGTGGATTCTGTCAGGAGACGTCATCGCTTCGAGCCCTGGTAGAATAAACATGTCGTTCTATTGTAATTCGCAGAGTAAATGGGAATCAACGGCCGGACATTCGATTTCTCAAATTTCGTGCGGAAGGCAAGTCGGTACGCTTATTGATTAATGATGACGCAAAATGTTGTGCATTCGTTCTAGCAACTACCACTGCTGTCGCGACCACGACGACTTCATCGAGAGCAATGCAATGCCCGAACATGATTGCATCTCCATTTAGCGAAACGGAACTAACGGATGGTCAGAAAAATGGGCAACTAATTTTGGATCATCGTGTGGAGTTGGACGACATGGTACGCCAAGTCACTATTACCTGTTATGGATCGATGGTATTCTGAACTCTGAATAGGGAACGTATAGAGAACATCGTTTAAGACAAGTGACAAAGTAACAATATCGTTGAATGGAAAGTCACAAACAGTTGATGGAACCGGACAGATCACAATACTCTTAGAATGTTCCCCAACAGGAGAATGGCTAAGAGATGGATTGAGCATTACGACGGCATCGTGCATTGTGACATGTAAGACATGAAATGTTCACTTTTCCCATTATTGGTAAAATTCAGCTGGCACGGGCGTGTCGGAACCTCTCACGACTCCTCCGCCTATTTCGACCACAATCGGAACAATACCCAATACAAACTGCAATCGGCAACTTATAAGCATTGTTCCTAGTGGTTACTTGCCAGCTTATTTGTCGATGAATACAATTTCTACATCCACGTCTCTCACAGTTGATATGGTGTGCTATTCGACAACAAATGGAGAAGCAGCCAAACTAATATTTGACGATGGATCCGAACTCTCAGCCGGAGCCGGCCTAACGAATTTGTCGATTAGCTGCAATGGGAACGCGCAATGGGTGGTCACGGCACTTACAGGAACAGGAATATCGATAGGAAAAATCATATCAACAGTAAGCTGTGCAGTACCAGCTCCGATTACAACAACACTAGGTCCTGTAACAGCAAATCGTATGTTGAAACATTGAAAATTGGTTGGAAATCCGAGTTTCATTTTAGCAGCGTGCCGAGCATGCGAAAATCTTCCTGGAGTTCCGTTGGAGAGTTCGCAGCTCGCATCCAATGAGAGAAATGGCCAGTTTATTCTCGATCACTATACTGACGAACGAGCGAGTTGTCGAGTTTTGTACTTAACGTGTGTTGGAAGCGGATCAATTATTATCTTCAATGGAGCCACTGAAACGTCAAGCGGCAACGGAATCACAACCGCTTTTCTAACGTGCAACGCGCAATCCAATTGGAACTGGAACAATCAGATCGTAGCACAAGCATCTTGCAAGGTCAATGACGGTTCAATGCTCATTACTACTCCTGTTCCAAGTATCACAACAGAATCTCCTTTGAATTCGGAAAACACACTCAAATGCAATCGAGACAGCCTGAAACGACCGATTTTGAATGGAGACCAAGGGGCGTATTTAGTATTGGACACAATTGTGCAAAACGGAGTTTTGATCACAACGTTATCGTGCTCAGGATCTGTAGGTTCAGAATTGCTAATGATAAATCTTGGGCTTATTCAGACACCTGGAACTGCAACTCTTACAAACGGGGACGGAACAATTCTAGGACAATCTTCGTCTCTTCTGAACGCCACTCTAACATGCAATGCAAACAGCCAATGGGTAGTGTTATTAATGCGAAATGTGATGCAGAACTCAAAAAAGTTCAGCAACTTCTGTCAATTTCCGGCTCCGAAACATCTGTGTCTCCATCAGGAACCATTGTCGAAAATTTGAGCTGTGGGGCGATTTCAGCGACGACGACTACTACGACATTAGCAACAACTACGACGGACAATGGTTAGACCAGCATTTCTATACCTATTTTCGAAACGATTGGTTTAGATCGTTGCAAACGCTGTGAGAATATGAAGGCTTTTGCTTTAACATCTGCTCAGCTGCAAGCGAACGAGAAAAACGGTGAACTGCTCCTTGATCATTATGTGGAGCCAACGACGAAATGTCGCGTTGTGGTGATCAAATGTCGTGGGGAAAATGTGAAGCAAAATGCAACTATCTACCTTAATGATGACTCATTGACGTTGTCTGCGCAATATGGACAAATGTCCACATCAATGTCTTGCTCATCATCAAATGTCTGGAATCGTAACGGCATCGCCGTGTCATCGGTCGCTTGTAAAATATCGACGGATAATTCGGCCACATCAGCAGCACCAATCACGACACAAGCACCAGTAGCTACTACTCCAAGTAGCTCAGTACCCGATGCAAGCTGCAACAGAGAGTTTGTGAGAGCAACAACATCCGGCTATGATAGTGGATTCATGACACTCGATACAGTTGTTTCCGGGGGATCGATGACGGTAACTGCCAGTTGTGCAGCTCCTCAAGTAAATATTGTGTCTTTCGGAATGTGAATGACATCCCCCGATATTGCAGACTTCTCAAACAGCAGCACTTGTCGATTCGGCGGGCACTCGACTGTCTTCTGCGGTTGGAACGACCAACTTGACGCTCACCTGCAATACAAATTCACAATGGGTCACCACGGACGGAACAATTGTCACAACTCTCAGCTGTGGCGCGATTCCTCTGCCGACGGTAATATTCTTTTCACACCATTTATTGTTCTGCATGTCTCTCACACCGGTTGTTCTTCAAACATCCCTCATGATTCTGAGTAATTATACGTTTCACCGTAATTCACCAGTTCGGATTATTACTGCGGTGATCAATTTTATCAGATTAAGTATATTAAAGAATGATTAAGAGATATTCAGGAAGCACCGGTGGTTGATTGCTCACAGGCGGCATGGGCGGAATGGCAAGAATGGTCTGATTGCACGGATACTTGCGGATCGTGCGGAACACACCAAAGATTCAGAGTTTGCAATAAGCCGAGAGACGATTGCACATGTCCAGGGTTAGTTGATCTAATTTATTTTTTACTCAATTTCTCTAATCTATGACTTATTCTTTAAAACTTAGACAAATATTCTTCCTTAATGATTTTTTTTATTTTAAAATTACGGCATCTCGGCCGGCTTCATAGGGATATGTTGCCTTCGACTACTAATTTGATACATTTGAATGATCGAACGGAATTTATTGTTTTTAATCCTAGAGCGAAATTAATAATCTTAAGTTAGTTTAAAAATGAATAATTAATTTCCAGATCAGTATATGAAAAAACAAGTTGCAATACTGCGGTGTGCAAATACCCACGAGTTTCGTGCTGCGACGGCTTCACACCACGCTCGGCGGCAGGAACATTCGTCTGTTTGTAACTCTATAATATTAGATTCTCACGATTTTTATGAACATTATTTGCAAAAATAGTTTCAAACTTTGTTGCCTTTTTTTCTCCGTTTATATTAATTGCGTTATCTATACATTATTCGTAGATGTATTTCAAAGGTTCACAAACTTTATCTTATTCTACAATTTATTCCCAAAAAACATGGGAGACTTCTTGAAATTGTCGCCGAGATATAACGCAAACATCGTCCGACTATTTTTAGGCTTTTCCGAAAAACCGGGTGTGTAACCAGTTTGTACTGGGTCATCTCAAAGCATAGAGGCCGCGAGTGCCATCGGCGACACTTATTAGCACATCAAAAGTGCAAATCTACTCATATTTGTTCTAGAAATTTATCTAATATGATCAAATATTATTCATTTTTTAATTGGATTTGCATCCAAATTTTGGTATTGTTTCGATTGTCGGATCAGGTAAGAGTTTGTTTTGTTTTTTGACGATTTTCATTAAATAATTCGCCATCGTAAGTTACGATAAACGTTGTATTCGCACATTCATTTTATCAATGCTCGGGCAAAATTTCTCTTGAGCTTCATTAGATACTGTGAAAAGAACGATGCAGTCTTCTATACTACTATAAACCATTTAACAAAAAGGTTCGATAATATTACGATCTCAAAAAACAAGAGCCTTTGCGTAAATTCCAATGAGTTAAAAGTGCATATTATCATGCATTAATTCTTACTATTTAAATCGAAATTTGAATTACTTCGCAAAAAAATTCGATGACTCGTTTATGCGATAGTAATTATATCATTATCTCAATGTAATTATCTCAAAATCTTATCTCTTACAATTTCAGTGTATTTCGGGATGTTTGAGTATTGGAGGTTGTGGTGGCTGCTTTTTAGGGTTGTGTCTGGGTGCTCCTATGGTAACTAAATTGATGTCTCCCCTGGATAATAAAAGTTGAAGATGCCGCCACTAGGATGTCCTTGCGGTGCAGGTTTCATGTGTATGCGCGGTGGCTGTGTTGCTCGAGCAGCTGGAGCTCGAACCTTTCGCGATGTTGACACTTCACATGATGCCGAAACCGTGAAATCACCCGATGATCATTTCAAATCGTGTTGCTCGATTCTCGATGTGCAGCCAACATGTATGGGGATATGTAATTATGGCGATTATTCAGTCGATGCGGTATTATAAAAACCACAAAAGGAAATGAACGAAAAAAATTTTAGATTCAATCATCCATAATGCTTCAATCGAAATGTCCACCATCAGATATTTCAAAAGTTCATTTCTGCGCAGCTCGAGGCACTAATCATACAACTTGCTGTCGTCAAATGCGGGTTCCAAGTGACTGTGATACATTCTGCGATCAGGTTATTTAAAACCCCGATTCCATTTAAGTAAATTATTAAATTAAGGGTCAGGATAATTCTGAAGTCCAGCTCTCAATTAATCATTTACAATGCATGAATTATTTCGATGACATCAAGGGATGCTTTTACGAGCATGCTTTAAATGAATACTATGAGCAAAAACGCAGCAACGCCGATAAGAAAAGCATTTCCTATCAAATGTCATTTTTAAAATGAGTTGTTTCACTAATTTCATAATACATATAATTTATTCATGAAATACATGCAAAATAACCGAAACAATTTATTCTCATGCGACTCGGTAAAAACAACAAAAACCAATGACAGTCACCGGATGTTAAAATTGCATCGGATTTACTTGAAAATCTTTCCTTGGTTGAATTTCTTTCCTCCGAAATCTCCTTCCCAAAGAAGGTACTCATTAACCTCCTTCTTGGTGGCCTCGTCTTTAGGATCGAGTTTCTTCCAATCGTAAGATTCGTAGTCGACCTATATAATAAGCTTTGTTCATATTCTTGCAATAAAGATTTGTTGCTTGCATTTTAGAGGATTCTATTCAAATTGAATGAAACCAACGAGAAGAAGCCCTAATATTCGAAGAATGTAACTTTGACGAAAAATTGCTTCTTGCCAAATGACTATTCTTCGCTAAGAAAACTGATAAAGAACTGACCTGCCAATCAGCAGAAAGTGGGAAAACCAACTCTTGTCCTCTCCAAACCCAGATTCCGGAAATTGTAGAGTTGTTGTCAGTGCCGAAGAGACAAACCGAGGCGAAGGCGTTCTTCTTCAACTTCTCCAGACGCTGGAACATTCCTGAAATATAATCATTCAATCGGATTTTCTAAAGTAAACCAAACCAGAGATCAAATTGCAGCTCATGAATCCTAGAGTGAGGTCTTCTGGGTATTTGTATTCAGCTTTCCAAATAGAGTAGTTTTCTGCGTCGAAATTCTCCCAGAAAAATGGAATGGCCTTCGTGGCAGTGTCTTCATTTGAGTACACTCTCTTGAAGTTGTCCATGTTGAAAGTTCCTTTTGGCATGCTGGCAAATGGATCGACCGACTTTTCTTCACGTGGGACTCCATCGTCTTCCTCATCGGCAGCGGGCTTAGCTTCCTTCTTTGGCTTTTCAGCCTTCGGAGCAGCTGGCTTGGCAGCCTTGGATACCTTCGAGGAAAGCTCCTTGAATGTGGCCTCTGCAAACAAAATACGATTGGCTAAGTAAAAAAAAGACTATAAAAGAAATTTGAGGTCCTCGTGCGACTGCGTAAAAATTAGTTAACATTAATAAAAGTCTCACGCGCGCCATTGAATTAGCCTTATGCTTAGCCCTTTAATCTACACTTAATTTTGCGCCAAGATTCAGTTCTTTTTGGCATTTAGCCAATTATTACGCAATCGCGAGACACTAGCAATTTCTTAAACAAGTTTAATTCAAAATCTGCATGATGGCATATTGTTGGCGTCAAACTACTGATAACACGTCAACAAAGCTGATTTTTAAGAAATTGTTTGAGACAATTCTAAGGCATTAGGGGAATGGCTAGAGGAAAACCTAAAACGACACAGCGCCATAATGCCAACTCTCAGTCTCATGGGTAATACTATGCATAAGAAATAGACAATAACTGCCTTATTTCAAACGCATATTGTATTACTCTTTCTTTTCCATCACTGTAACGCCTGTTACTCACAGAGAATAACCTGCTGACTTCGCAATGGCAAAAATAATTCCAATCGCAAAAAATGAGCACTTTGAACAATTTTGCGTCATAATTTTTTCGACGGTAATCCAAATTTCAATTAAAAAAGGATTCCGGCACCGTAGTGCGGATAACCTGAGAATCAACTCTCCGTCCTCACATGGTGCTCGATTTTTGGTATTAAAATGTTGTTGCCACTTACGGTTGAACTGTGCGACTGAAGATGCAAGGGTTACGTCTCCGACAACTTCGTGAACTGGTGGTTGATTGACAATAGTTCTGAACCAACGGGTGACGTTAACGAATTGCTTTCTAGCTGAATCATCGAGAACATGCTGAATTAAATATATAACATACGTCAAAATACAATTTGTTTACCTGGAAAGCCGGGAGCAAGTCAAGAGCGACTGAGATATCAGCCAAGCTAAGGCGCTCTCCAACAAGGAATGTTTTGCTGACCAAAATCTTATCAAGAACTTGAAGCTGAGCAAAGAGCTCGTTCTTGTATTGCTCAACGGTCTAAAACTGTTAAATATTAAATATAATGTTCACCGAAAGAACCTTCTTGTCAAGATTAGCAGCAGAGACGGATGGAAGGACGTATCCCAAAACAGCTGGGAGAAGGGTTCCCTCGGCAAACTGAAGCCATTGGATCACTTCAGGAAGGTTCTTGCTAGAGTTTGCACCAGAGAGATGAAGAGCAATAGACTCGGCTCCAAAAAGAAGTGCATCTCCTTCATATGCTGGCGTCTGAAAGATAACTACTAAAAACAGAGAGATAATTTCAAGACTGACATCAAAATTAAATTATAAAACGTACAACGCCGAGAGGGAACTTGTCGACAGGGGCGATTTCTCCAGCAAGATCGACGGTCTTGTTTCCAAGCTTGGCGGCAATCAAAACCTTTTGGGTTCTGAAGTTGTTTTTGTTTCCGTACAACTTCTGAAAAAAATTTCGAAATTTTAAAAGTGAATAATAAAAATCCTAAAATATTTTCAAACATCTGGAAGCCCAAAAATTTGATAACTAATTTCAAAATTCTTCTTCATACTTAAAAAAAAAATTTCACAAAACTTACTCCGGTCATTTTGCCACTGATTAGTCGAGAATTGGCTTGAAGCAGCTCACCACGGGGTAGAGTCGCTTGAAAGTGACGTTCGAGACGTAAAAGTGAACAGGCGACGTGTTAAACAGCTGCGTAGTTGCCCTTGGCAAACAGCCAGCATGTTAAACATAGGAGCTGCGACGCAGCGCAATAGTCCACACTTGCATCAAGGCGCGAGGAAAATAAATTTAAAATTTAAGCTGTTATTGTTTTCAATGAATTATTTTCTTTAATCTTTCAGATAAAACTTATGGTACTATGTAGGTTTTAAAGAAACAAATCTTGCTAAAAATAGTTTGTTGCGCAATTTGCATAAGAGTTTTTTTTTTAATTTTTTAATGGTCTTTTTCCGGTTTTTTAAGCGTCTGGGAAACCTGCGCATTAGATTTTCTTGGCAGATGGCTTCCGGTACGTTCACAAATATAAAAAATCTAAACGATACTGGTATTCAAACCATTTGCACGGATATATCGAAGAAAAATAAAGAAAATGTTGAGTCGAATTTCGAAAACCTCGCAAATTGAGCTTATTCAGATATTTGTTTGTGGATCAGAAGGATGCGTGCTGAAGTTTTCAAAAGAATCCTTAATCGGTTCAGACAGTCCTTCAATTTTTAATATTGGCGATGCTACCTCAGGATCCATCGCTTGGAAAGTAAAAATATAATCAAATTCAGTTAATCGATATACGTTTTTAAATTAGGATGATGTTATATGCGTCGGATATTGCACTACCGATTTTGTTGAAGGAACAGAACAAAAAGTTCTAGGGAAAATCGTAAATGAAGATTTTGAAAATCCATCAAATTTGGCTGATTTCCAACTGGAAATTACAACAATAGACATTAATGACACGTATGCTGTAGCAGGGTCAAGTGATTTTGCAGTAAAAAGATCAACTATTGCCGGATCTTCGAAAGATATTAAACGCTACGATACCGACGCTGAGCCAGTTTGCTTAAAGATCGATCCAAATAATGAAGTAAAAACAAAACACTTTTATTTTCTGCATTTTATTTTCAGTTTGTTGCTGTTGCATCTATTGATGGTATGGTTCACATTATCAGACTGGAAGAGTTTGAACTTGTTACGTCATTTAAAGCGTTTCCAAACTTTGGCGTTATCGAGTATGTATTTATTTTCCCCGATTAAAAAAGCATTTCATGTTACGTATTTAGCGAGAAAAATCCATTAATACGCATGTCTTGGTCAATTGATGGAAAACAACTATTTGTTCCAAGTAACAGACACGTGAAAGCTTATCACCGAGACAGTTGGGAATCCGCAGAAAATTTTAGTGCAAATGAGACAGAATTGGTTCGGTACCTTCATGCTGAAAATGATATATTTGCTCATTTCTAGAATTTCTCTACCTGTTCTGTTTCTGCATGTGGTAATTTTCTCGCCGCTTCCACTATGAATAACAAAATAATTGTATGGAGAATAGAAAATAGGTATCAAAAAATTATTGCTTTATTTAGTATTAACATTTGTGATTTCTTATAGAGAACTAGTTTCTTGTTCGCAATATTCGAGAAAATCTCCTGGCCATACATTAATTACTTCTGTGGAGTTCTCACCATTTTCAAACGACATTATTGTTGCTGACACGAACGTAAGAATTTATACGCGAAACTGCGTACATTACATTATACCGTACGCGCATTTAATATTCAGTCAACGATAAATTTAAATCTACACTGATGTCGCGAATTTCAAGGCCCCGCCTCAAGTCGTTTGACGCCGACAATATTTGAGGAATTATTTGCGGTTTCCCTCAATCAAACATTTTGAATGGCGTGGAAAACCACCGTTAGGCTTGAATTTCTTTAAAGGATATATATATATATATATATATATATATATATATATATATATTACTAATGAATTTTATTCGAATACCCTTTTTGGATCGCTTTTTAAATTTTTCAATTTTTCAAAATTGTCGGCGTCGCACGTCTGTGGAAAATGGATAATTTCCAAAAACCATGACATCTTTAAAAAATTAAAATTGTAAATTTACGGGCTAATAAGGTAATAAAGTTTTTCTATTTACATTTTTCATTTTCAGAAAGGTATTTGCCTTCTTCAAAATGCCCTGGGCAACAAATCGACGTCAGGCTCTAAAAAAGCCATAGAATTCCTCAATCTGAATTTGGAAGATGATGACGCAGATTCTATTATTCTGAGCCGTACCAGGCCTAATTTTCTTGACGACGAGGCTTCAATGGACGTGGACGAGAACACTAGATTCTCATCGGCATCAGATGATATTGGAGCGATCAAAAAGAAATATGGATTTGATAACAATGGAATGACTGGTCTTGAAGAGTATGGATTTAATGTAGGAGCTGAAGACGTTCAAGAAACCAAGGAATCAGTTTCTACTTCCAATAAAAATGGCGATGGTACTGAATTTCCAATGTACGAAGCACCACGTAGAAAATTAATTCCGGAAAGGTTTGTGTGTGGATGTTCGCCGATGGAAATGTCGCAACGATATTTGGTAATTGCAAAATTTTCCTTCGGAGAGTGTTATTTGTGCTTTTCTTTCAGAAATATAATCAATATGGTGTGGTACGCAGCTACGTTAACCAGCAAGCAAAAACTAGTGGCATTGAGGTATATTTCGCAATAGAATTTTGAATAGACGTGCGTTACATGGCGCAGTGTGAGTGCTAATGTGTAGTTATCCGAAGGTAGTTGGCTTATTCCCGTTGGCATTATATATTAATGTTGAGTATAGTTGCTTAGCATTATGAATGCAACGGAATATTATTGTGAAGCGAAAAAAAAACAGTCGAACGGTACTTTCCATGTCGAAAGAATTGTGATCGTTGTGGTCTTAGACGTTCGAACAGCTCAATTTTTAATTAAAATATTATTTTTCAGATCGAATTTCACAATAAAGCAATTCACGCTGATATTATTCTGGATAATTTCGAAACTAACTATGAACTCGCGGACATTTCTTTAAATGTTGTCGCTTTGGCGAGTTTTGAGAGTAAAAGAAAGGAAAAACAGCAGGAAAAAATAGATGATCTCTGCTTGGATGATAACAAGAAAGAAGAAAATAAAGGAACAAGTGAGCTGTTCGTGATTCCCGTTTCAACGTTTGAATCTCAACGATGGACGACCACATTGCCAAGAGGAGATGGTGCTATTGATGTTCTTGTGTCTGAGGAAATGGTCGTTGTGTTAACTAAAAAGAGAAATGTGCGAAGCTTTACAATAACCGGACTACAACGGCAAATCTTCACACATCCTGGTGTTTAAAAATGTTTTGTTTGAATTATTTATTATCACAACTTCAGGGCCAATACTGACAGCTGCTTGCTTTCAAGATCGAATCTCCATTGCCAGCGTCATTGGAGGTGAATTCTACGAAAGTGATAGAAAAAAAGAACCACAGTGGAGGGTTTGTTCATTTTCGCCAAATTGAAATGAATTTTTTACCAACATTAACATTCAGTTTGAAGTAACCGAGTATTATGTGAATAATCGCGATTGGTATCGATATCCGATGAATCGTAATAGCTCAGGAGCACGAAATCGTATTGATGTTCCAGTCGCTGCTGGTGAACAACTTGAATGGCTGAGTTATTCTACAAAAGGAAAACTTGTCACAATGGATAGCGCTTGTATGTTTATTGTCTTATATCGCGGATTTAAAAATGAATACTTAAGATAATGTTCATGTTCTAACGGCACCAGCATTATGGATGCCCATTTTTGATAGTCAGGGTGTCTTGCGTGCATTGTCGGATGGCATTTTTCCGATTGGAGCAGTTGAGAATGCGAAAGGGAATGAATTCCGGTACATTTACTGTCGAGGAACAAAGTACCCATTGGTTTCGGGTATTAATGCCCCAACTAGTGTAGGATGGGCACTTCCTTATTGTCAACCGGATAATGAGAGAACGAAGAATGAGCAGGAGCTTTTGTTCAATGAGCTAGCACAATGTGATGCTATTCGTGAAGGCGACCGAAATGCTCTAGAGCGACTTGAAAAATTCCATTTGGCGGCATTGACTAAACTTTTTGCTTACGCTGTCAAGTAAGTGAGATGAAAATGAAAAAGCTCTTACGAGTTTATGTTTAGGAGCGATTGCGATGGTCGAGCAGTGGAACTTGCATCTCTTGTAACTTCTTCAAAAGGAATTCAACTGTTTTGTAACTATGCTAGCAAAAATCGGAAGCAGATGCTCTCGGAGAAAGTTGCCGAGCTTGGAAGGAAGAATTTAGAGCGTGCTGTTGAACCAACAATTGATATGTTTCGACCAACGCCTTCCCGAATTAGTGCAGTAGTTGTCAATGAGGAAAATGAAATTCGTCCAGTTTCACGAATTCCACTTGGAAGAAAAAGTATTGGCTCTCGCGTTGCTGAGAATTTCGATTCTGCAAAGCGGTCTACAAGTAAAATAGTGACAAGCTTAGAAAATGATGATTCTAATGATTCTAATGATGATTATGATTGTCTTGAAAAGTCAACTATTTTTAATGCAACAATCGAGACCGAACCTGAATCTCAATTTTCATTAAACGATACTGTTTTACCAATGGAAAGAGTTGGTCGAAATCCATTTAAGGTTATAAAATAGAAAAAATTGTTTAAAAAAATTTAATAAATTTAGAAAGGATGTGCGAATGATTCTCAATTAAATACTTCAATTTTTGATCAACTTGAACAAACACCGGTAGATAGAAAGAGAACTAGAGAAGAAGAGACCCAAAACTCTGCAAAAGCACAACCTGCTCGGAAGCAAGCAAAATTGCAATTTGGTACTGGAACTCCAAAAAACAAAAAAGTCGCGGTTGTTGGTGAATCAGTTGAAAAAGAGAATACGCCCGTTGAAGAAGAGGAAACCCAAGTGAAAAAATTGTAAACTTTCTACGATTTTATAAATGCTCAATGAATATATTTTTGCAGATTTACTCCGTATGATTTATGGTTTGAATCATCAGAAGATTTACTTCGCTCTGAATTTGATGGAGATATATCAGATTTCGCAAAATTCGGTATTCAGAAATTCCGGGCGTTGTCGAAAGAGCAGAAAAATAAATGGAAAGAGCTCGCCCAACAAAAAAACAAGGACAACTAACCCGTTGTAATATTTTATTACCATCGCAAAAAACAACCTCGTGTAAATTCCAATGAGTTTAATCTGCAGATTATCAGTAGTACAGTGTTCTAATTTCCGTTGAAAACGAAATTTCTCCGAAAAAAATACTCTGGTCTGTTAACTCATTTTTTGTGATGGTGATATGTACTTATTTTGTAAAACGCTGTGAATAAAAATCAATCACTTTGCATATAAAAAATTTATTTCAGAAAAAATTGGCGAAGTAAATCTTAATATATGAATATTTTCTTCACATACACGAGAGAAGTTCATTTTAAAAACCCAGGGTTTTTGAATATTGTTAAGCGCTGAATCTGCCTCAACTATAAAATGCTCACAATCAGAGCAACAAGAGTGGGCACTCTGGGTCTCTTATTATCTACGTGCTTCCGATCACAATACATTTTCACGTTATAAACTAAAAATCGGCTTCACATTCATCTCACAAATAATAAAACACAAAACTTCTAAACGTTTAAACTATTATTAACATAAACTTCTGTTTTTGAGTTTTGAAAAATAGTTTTTTTTTTATTTTTTCGCACGTATTGTTTTCAAGATATAATGTTTCAGTGATATGAATTAGTTTCTAAAGTTCACAACGAGATGAATTTCTCTTTGTAAGTTACAAGTTACAAATCAAATATTTTTTTGCCGTTGCTTTATTTTGTTTTCAAACTTTCTTTTACTCCTCGTTATTTGATTACAATGGTGGGCCGCCTACGCTCATCTTGAATAGAAATGTGGTTGTGCCAAATTGGTCCAGCTCAATGTTTAAGTGCGAGCTGCTGCATTCGATTTCTTAGAATAGCCGCCCATATAAATGTTTTTTGTTGATGATTTCATCCCCGCAATTCGATTAATAGTGCTTTCATATTATTCCACTTTTCGGTCATATATAAAGCTCATTCAGGACAAAAAAGCATTGAACTCCAAAATGTTCAAATATTAAACTATTTTTTTTGTCCCATGACAATTTGACCCATGACATAAATGGTGTTGCTGTTTCGTTTAAATTCTTCTAGAAGTTTTCAATGTAAGCTAGGGAATGGGTCCCACAACATGCATACATATTAATATGTTGTTTTCTTGGTCTCATTAAATTCGGTTCTCAAAGGCGCCAGCAGTTTTACCTTCTAATCCGCATTTTCATTTTTTTTTCTTACTTTGTCGTCGTTTTCTTCAAAACGTCGTCGAAACAGATTTGAATTCTCTTCATGAATTGCACTCAATTTTTTGGTCAAACTCTTCCTCTCTTCTTTTCCATTTTTATCCAACATTTTGTGTTATATTGAGACGACTCATCGGCGCAAAATGAATAAAATAAAACGAAATGGAAAAAAATGAGACGGGTGCTCTCGCGGCATCGAGCTCCTGCACCGATGAATTTTTCAGCCACGTGGCACATTTCCTGAAAAGTAGAGTTGTCGGTGAAAGAGCTGAGGATGGATATAAAACTCTTGTTGTGTTGTGTCAGTGGAGAGAAACGGGCGGCTGCTCTTGTGGAGGCAAGCTTCATCTCTTTTTTTCTTCTCATCACTTTTTTCTACTTCTACTTCAAGTTCTAGTTTATTTGTTACTTTTATTTCCAAAAATTCCTATTCTTTGAACACCTTTGGTGAATTTCATGCTCACTTTAAGTTATTACTAAAAACAGGAATCCCTTCTTGACTTATTCATAGTTTTCGTTAAATATTTAATTTAAAAAATTACAAGCAGCAAGTGAAAGTGGGTTGTAACTTTTTTTGTTATTAGAAGTCTTAGACGTACATTTCAAAATTTTACGATAAACCATGGAATTAAAAATTTCCCCCAACAGCGTTAAGGATTTTGCGATACACTTTCATGTGCCAAATGCCCTTTTCCTTCGCAATATTTATATTAATATATATTGTCGGCGTCAAACGACTGAGGGGAGGCGGGGTCATCAAATTCGCGAAATCAGTGAAGATTTAATTTTTTCGTTGACTGAATATTAAATGCGCGTACACTATAATGCAATGTACGCAATTTCGCGTATTTCTCGCTGCCTCGAGACGCATTGACACATAGCCAATATATTTTTGTAATTTTGTGAAGTCATTTGGCTTCGACAATACTTTCTTTTAACCAATTCCGATAATTTATGGGATATATTATGAGATACTTTTTAAAATGAGGTTTCTTCCAACGATAATTGGAGCTATATAATCAATTCGACTTAAAAATAACGCTACTAATTTAACGCTCTGGTTTATTTTCCCAACATACAAACGGATTTTGAGAAAATATTTAGTTGTATTCAAAATACTGAGCCTTCCTATCAAAGTTAAGCGGAATTTCTCAATCATTTTCCCCCAATTCTGCTCAAGCTTCCGCTTTTCAAATTTTCAATTCCGCCCAACTCTGATTCATCTCAAATTCAGTTTTCATTTTCGACTGCGGTGTTCCTTACCACAACGATGAACCATTAATTAGTGTTTTCACAAACTATATCTATATTTGATTATTAAAACATGTTAAATTACTTAATATTTATAATTAATTTATCAAAACCATAAGCTCTAGTTAAATTATCATGTATTACAATTAGTTTTCAGTTTCTTTTAAGGAAACATTGCTGTTGAAACTAACGCGTTGAACAAAGAATATATATGCTTGCCTCGGATATGGCCTAGAAATTTATTAGGCCATTGAACATCGATATTTCGTGTTCATTTAGCACATCGGTTCTTTTTGTAATTTTGCACTTGTGTGTCGCTCATTTGTAATAATTTTTTAGTCAAACTCCTACTAATTATGAATCGACTCACATGGTACACCCCTGGTGAGAGCACCGAAGAGCTTTTATGTCAAGCGGGTCATGTTGGAATATATGAAGGTGATTTAAAAAATGTGCGTAACCAGTCAACGTTTTATTTAATTGTTCAGCATTTATATGAATTTCAGACACAATTCGAGCAGGGAACAGCGTCATTAACCCTTCAGCGAATAATCTGGGCCGATTCTAGTGATCCGGTAACGATTTTATCGATATTACCATTTAAAAGAAAATTTAGGATCGTCGACTAGTGCTTCATCATTCTTTAGTTCTATCTATGGAGAAACATCACAAATCAATGTTTAGTAAAGGAGGAAAAATTGTTGTAAAACTTGACAAGCCGAAAGGCAATCAAGTTGGACCGGTGAACTCAAGCCAATACGACACGATCCGGTTCGTTTTCAGACATGGAGGAGAAGATGACGTAAATTCTGTTACTTAAAATTCGTATTTTTGTTTTTCTTCAGTTTTTTAAAAAATATGAAGACGCGATCAGACGGAAAACGTGGCAAAGATCAAGTTCGAGTTCGAGTTCAGGCTGTTCACGCGCCAGCGGAAACTTGAGAGCCGTTGGAATTTCGGGCATTGAACGAAGACTTGCTGAAAATCACCAGAAAACTCATGAAACCATAACTCAAGTATACAATTGGATCAGTATTTCTCACGACTGAATATATGTTCAGGCTTTCGACGACATGTCGAAACTAATGGAGACGGCAAGGGAAATGGTCAATCTTTCTAAAAGTATTTCCGAGAAAGTTCGGACTAGGAAAGGAGAGATTAGCGAAGACGAAACAATCGCATTCAAGTCTTATCTGTTATCTCTTGGAGTTTCGGACCCAGTAACAAAATCAACGTTTGGTGGATCCGATTCTGAATATTATCAATTGTTGGCGAAAGAAATTAACGATACGCTATTACCAACTATAAAGGTAAAACTAAATTTTTCATTTATTCACCCAGATATATATTCATTAAAATATATATCCATTATTCTAGGAGCATGGAGGAATGATCGCACTTCCCGAAGTTTATTGCCGTATTAATCGCGCCCGAGGCATGGAATTGCTCTCCCCGGAAGATGTGATGAACGCATGCGAGGCTCTTAAACGGATAGATTCGCCGTTAGAGTGAGTGATTTATCGGTGAAACGTGCTCTAATACCAATTCGTAGATTACATCGATTCCCATCGGGAGTTTTTGTCGTCCAACTAAAAGATGCATCGGTTGAAAGCACTGTTGAACAAACGCTTGAATTGGTGGCAGCTTTAGGACGAGCATCTGCAAACGATCTTGCCGAAAATTTAGGAATTACTGTGGTTTTGGCTAGAGAACGGTTTAAAATGCTTTTGATAACAGCACAATAATTCAATTTCCAGACTTCTTGCTGCTGAAGAAAAAGGTCTAATATGTCGCGATGACTCAATAGAAGGTCTTTTGTTCTATCCAAATCGTTTTCTTGAATCGAGCTCAGAAGCAGAAAGCTCAAACTAATTTTTCTTCGATAATTTGTTAGTAAATTATAATCTTTTTTCGTATGTTCATTCATTCATACGTGTTTCTTTTAAAGATTTGTCGTCTAATTGTTCTTGTATCCTGCTTGAATGTGCCTAGTTCTTCTCGTCCCACATCCCGTTTACCACAACTCGTATTTTTGCCTTAAACTGCTCGTTTTTTTTCCAAGATGATATAATTGTATAGCATGCCGTGTAGATCACTAAATAAAGTTAAATTACACAATTGAATTTATTTTGAATATAAGAATGTAGTTTAGACTTGTTTCATACCTTGTTTGATCAAATTTGATTGAGAATTCACTTTTCGGTTTTTAGCATGAGATGGATGTTTCTAATATTTCTATGGATTTCAAAAATCGTCTGTCTGGAAGAGGAATATCATGAGAATTTAGTTATAACTCCTCATGGAATGGATAAACTTCAAGCTGATTTTCGTTTTAACATGAAAAGAAGTTATTACAAAAATGGTAATTTTTAATAAAAAAAATTATTATGTGAAATTTATAAAATGTTGAATAATTTAGGAACTAATGATTTTCTATTGTTTCCTCGAATTATTCAAGATCTTGTCGATAAGTATTCAATTAGACACATGATGGTTACAATGGGGCAGGGAAGATGGAGAGTTAAAGACTGGGGTAAAATTGCATTTTAATTTGCAATTATCTCAAAAAAAACTCCTTCTAAGGTGTTCCTCCACAACCTTCTTCAGTTCCTGGCGCTCAAGTTTTATTACAATTCAATGCTAAAAACGATAATGAGTAAGTTTATTGGTTTTTGACTTTGGATTTTTCAATATATTCATTAATAGAGCCGATACGAAAGTGAAAACGATCGTGGAAGCGTTGAATGGTATTCTGTGCACCTCAATTTCACATTTCCCAGTGCTTACTTCTCCTGAACTTTCATTATTCTCATCAGTATCAAAAAATCATAACGTGTATACTAGGTAAATGGTTTTCTCGCCATAACTGCTAATATTAATACTATAGGTACGGAATAGTTAGCGGAGAAACAACATGTACAGAAAACCTCACAAGACTCCGAAAATTGTTAGCATGTCAAGAGGTAGTTTCGTAAATATTTGAATTTTTCTTAAATATCTCATTTCAGAATGGACTTTCTACTTCATTGCATCCTTCTAAACTATATGATGTTTTATATCATAATTCATACATCGTAGTTGAAAATAATTGCGAAAGGGTTTGTAAAAGGAATGTCACTATTCAAAAAATTTTCTATTCAGAGTTCCACAAGGTGTCACATGAATATGGAAGTTGGAGTTAGTGCGGTTTCTCGACAAATTAGTAATAAACGTAAGAAAATAATATTATAGGCTGCTACTCAAAAATCATTTTTTTTGCAATGTTGACAGTATCGTTGCGGTTTGTTTTTTTTCGCACTCTTGTTTTTTTCACGAGAACTTATTCATTTAAGAGTTTGTGATGATCGATTCCGGTCCCCACAGAATGTACGATCACTTGTAGACACCGCGGTCGCAACGCTCCTGTCTACATAGGTTTTAGAAACAGAGTTCATAGCAGGGCTGTGCGGCAATGGAATTGCCGATTGCCGAAATTGCCGAAATTGCCGATTTTTCAAATTGCCGAATTGCCGAATTGCCGAAGAGAACGTTCGATCGGCAAATTGCCGAATTGCCGGATTGCCGAAATTTTGATTTTCGGCAATTTGCCGAATTGCCGAATTGCCGAAATTTCCGATTGCCGCACAGCCCTGGTTCATAGTACATAGAATACAGTAATTCCCATTGTTTATTTCAACATTTGAATTTTCGGTCCGACTAAATACGATCGGCAAATCATTATAGGCTCTCGCTTTTTTACGATGATAAAATATGTGCATTTAACATTTTTTATATTTTTTAAGCCACCACTTGGATACTTTCAAGTATGTTCGGCAGAAAACTGAATTCGATTTGCAATGCAGCAAGTTCGAGCAAAATTGAGGTGAAATATAATGAAGTAGGAACGCAATCTGCAATCTGTTATACGTAAAAGTTTATTCAGAATAAGGTTTCGGTTCGTCCAAATCCTACATCAAGGGAAACTCGGTCTTCTACTTTCGATCTTTCTAAAATTGAGATTACTCCTACTAATCCATTTGATGTGGAGATTGATGTAGAAAAACTAAATTTGTTAAATACATCGAATTTGATACAAGCATGGTCTTCGCAAGGTGGTTTTGATCAGCACTCGGGAATACTGAAATTGTCAGTGCAAAATGGACCTGAAGAGCAAGCGGAAGTACAAATTTCTCAACTTATTCCGTATTTTGTGAAAATTCGATTTTCTAAAATAGAAATTAAATGCAATAAAAATGTAAGAAATTTATTTTATGATCAAAATTGACGATGCAAATTACAGGATTTGGTAGTAAAAGACAAAATATTCAAAACATCTCGAAATTCCAAAAGTCCAGTTCTTCTTCAGTACCAACTCCTTCTTCCAAAAGGTGCACTTTGCGAAATAATTATTCCATTTGAGAAATTACTGTTAAGGTATATCCATTGTCTTAACATTATTTAATTTTTCTTCGATAATTTTAGACGGGAAGAGTATCCACCTGATGCAAACCACGGAATGCATATTCCAGCAGCTGTTGTTTTAGTGGAAAACTCAAAAACTATGTGCATTTTTATTCTTTTATTTTGTCCAAATAATGTTGTTGTTCAGATACACCATTCATGCAAATGCGATTCTCATTGCTCTTCCGGTGCCCGATTTTTCGATGCCTTTTAACGTGATCTGCTTTGTCGGAACAGTTTTCTCGTTGATTCTGAGCCCTATCCAATTGTATTCCACTATGTGGTTAGAGATTCCAAATTTACTTCTTCGGATGAATAAACATTTTTCAGGCTTGCACCGGAGATCAAATCACCTAGTAATATGATTCGAAAATTCTACAAATTAATTTTATTGGGTCTAATTTGTTTCTGCCTCTATGCGCATTTCATGGAAATCAATTTGAACGAAGTTCGCCGTGCAATTTCGAGTACTTTCGAAAAGCTAAACGATCTACGATGACATTTTTTATGTCCTTATCGGGTTCTTTCACAAATAAACGGATTTGTTCTTACTGTCGTCATAAAATGTGTCGACTTCGACTAGAAATCACGATGAATTTTTTACGAGCGATAGTATCGCACCGTATCAATTGTTGTTTCAAGTTTTTGTTCATGTTTATTAGTTGTTAACCTCGTTTTTGAATCCAGCGAGAGTTAAGATCTTATATAAAAAGGAATTCTTGTCGGACTTCGCAGATGTGGTCTATTCTAATTACTTTACTCGTTATTACTAGACGAGATGACACACTAATTCAATTAGCATCTATTTTCCCTCATTTTCATTTTCCAGGCAATGACCTCGTCGTTGTTCCTCCAGATTTCTCTGCTGGCATCTCTTACAACATTTCTTTTATCATTAACAGCTGTGGCTTACATTTTTAATGATGTTGGTGCAATGTTTTCAGAATTAGACGAGGAGTTATATAATCTGAAGGTGAGGTTTGCGAAAAATAAACGCTGTATTTAATAATTTCATATTCAGACGAACACAGATTCGATTTGGTCATCCATGCTCGAAATTCGAAACGATATCGCTAGAATTGAACGAATAAAAAGAGAAATTGAAAAGAGGGCTAGTGATTATTCAGGATATCGTAAGGTTTTTTATATGTAATCAAAATGATTTTTGTTACAGAAGCTTCTGTCAAAGTAAGTGACTTCATTCAAGAAGGGTCTGGAGAAAATCCTGATGAAGATTTGAAACTTGTCGTTCGAGAACCAATAATACCTCTGGCAGGACCCCTTTGCGCATGCTTTAATCACGAATCAACTTGTCCCGAAGGACCTGCAGGTCCTCCAGGAGAACAAGGACCAGATGGTGAAGACGGAATTGATGGAGTGGATGGATACGATGGATTTGATGCACATCCAAGTGAGCCAGCTAAGCCAACAAAAGCACCGTTCACATGCCCAAGAGGCCCGCCGGGAGATCAAGGACCAGAAGGTCCGCGAGGAAAAAGAGGTTTGCGTGGTCCCCGAGGAATTCCAGGAAAACCTGGAAAGAATGGAATGCCCGGATATCCTGGCGATATCGGTCCTCCTGGACCTCCTGGCGAAGATGGAATTGTCGGAGAACGAGGTGTGAATGGAATTGATGGTGTTAAATATATACCAAGAAATGGTGTCAAGGTATTCAATTAGAACATCTTCTCAAATTGAAAGTTTTAATTCAAGGGTGCTGTTGGACCAGCTGGAAACGAAGGCCATCCAGGATCTAAAGGAAAACCTGGATTACCGGGACCACCTGGAATCCCAGGATATGAAGGAATGTTTGGATTACGAGGAATAGCTGGACAACAGGGCCCCGTTGGACCACCAGGGCCTCAAGGTTTACCGGGAGAAGATGCAACGTACTGTAAATGTCCTGAAAGAGATAGAAAAGATCAATCAGCTGTCGACGATTCACCTATCTTAAGTTAATAGTTTGAATTGAATTGAAATATGTATGTCAGTGTCACTTAATAAATTAGTTTTTTAATTTTTTTTAAATTTTTTAACCATCAAGTCAAAATATTTACAGAAACAAAATTATTACGATATATTCTAATCGATTTATACATTCTTTTCTGGCAAGCAATTATCATTTGTACAAAGATCGTTCGATGTCGTCTAGTTATCTGTTGTCAAAGTTGGTTTGACTGGAGCTTGACGAGGAGCTGGAGCAGCTCCCTTGTTGGATCCCCAAGCATAATAAGCTGGTGCTGCGTATCCATAATAGGCGGCTCCGTAGTATGATGGATAGTAAGCAGGAAGAGCAGCAGCAGCAGCAGCTGGATAGACGTATTGAGATTCACCACATCCAAATAAGGCAACGATGGCGACAAGAGCAGCGAGAATGCTGAAAATCTCAACATTTCCAACTGATATTTCCACACAACTTACAATTTTGCGAACATTTCGAATTAGACCAACTGCACTTGCTGATGCTTCTCTTTCGACTTCCATTCAATACTTTTATACTACTGTTATGTGTGCTACTATTTTTTTGCATTGTAGCTACATTGACTCTCTAATATAAAACCAGATAGGTTTATACAAATAAATTTTGTTCGGGTGTAAAATGTTTGAGCAAATAAATCTGAAACCTGTCATCGAAAATAACTGAGCATACATCAAGTAGTACTATAAAAGTGGCGGGTGGGAGTCGAAAGAGAAGCATCAGCAAGTGCAGTTGGTCTAATTCGAAATGTTCGCAAAATTGTAAGTTGTGTGGAAATATCAGTTGGAAATGTTGAGATTTTCAGCATTCTCGCTGCTCTTGTCGCCATCGTTGCCTTATTTGGATGTGGTGAATCTCAATACGTCTATCCAGCTGCTGCTGCTGCTCTTCCTGCTTACTATCCATCCTACTACGGAGCCGCCTATTATGGATACGCAGCACCAGCTTATTATGCTTGGGGATCCAACAAGGGAGCTGCTCCAGCTCCTCGTCAAGCTCTAGTCAAACCAACTTTGACAACGGATAACTAGACGACATCGAACGATCAAATATTAATTTCTTGCCAAAAAAGAATAAATAAATATGTACGTATTATTAATAATTTGTGACATCCATGCACTTACAAATGGCGACAAAAAATCAAAACAAACATATGTATCAATATTCTGTCTTCGGCAATAGCAATAGTTCAAATTTTTGAAGTCGCTCTACTATTGTCTACAAAAAAAGACGTTGCGGGAGTGACAGATTTTCGAAGTAGTTGTTTTGGATCGAATATGACTGATTTTGTAAAATCGCGATAAGCTGAATGTAGAGAAATCATGCAGATTGTATCCAATAATCCGTGTAAGGAAATAACAAAATAGGCGATATTGTTCAAAGCTGAAATTAAATATGTGAACGTCTTTAATAATGATTTCACCTTGATTGTGGTATTCAAACATAATTGAGATGACAAAATAAATGATAGGCACTGTGCAAATAGTTGTCGGTGTGGATACCTTGAAAATTGTTCGATATTAATCAATTTAATACTGATACCTGCAAATATACGGCGAATAGAAATTTCTTCTGAAGTTCTCTAGTCTTTGCTGACATTTTTGAATCATTTTTAGACAAATGAAAATAGCAGTGGACCAAATAAAATGCAGTTTCAGAGAACGTGATTATGACCGAGATTAGAAATGAAATACCAAATAAGGTTGATGATTCCATTGCCGGAATTTCGATATGTTTTGTGAAGAATTCCAACGGAGGACAAGGCATAACCGGAAAATTTTAGAGATTTATTTCTGTTTAAATTCGATGATACCTTGACAACTTTCAGCATTTCTGTTTCGAGATCTGCTAATGGAATCAGAATAAATGGCAACATACTTGTGAATAAATAGATATAATTGACTGCATAAAATGCATATCTTGTTCGTTTCTTGCCCATCCGCAACCGACTATGTTTTATCAAGTTGCGTTGTCGATTCTCAAATAGAAATGCGAATGATATTCCTATTCCCGTCAGAGCCGTAGAGCTCAAATAGCCTTGGACCATATGTCCCACACCAAATTTAGATAGAATTCCAGCACCAAATCCGCTGACAACCGGAAAAAATACATAAGGAACAACTAGTTTTTGGAACATAATATCACTTAAGGAACACCAAATATGTAGATGAAGCAGAACCCATTTCACTGATATCATTTTCGACGGTGTTTTGTATATTATCAAGAATGTCCCGTAAACATTGATGGGTATAACTATGAACGATGTGTAGAAACATGCGGTAGATAAAAAAAGAGATGAATCGAAATAATTTCCTGGCGGACAGTTTGAATAATTTTTAATAAAGTATTCTTCGATTGTCATTTCCAACATAAAATAGTAATAAAAACTGCGGCGAGACGAAGTTGGCAGATGTTTTTTGCTTGATTGTACTGATCAGAAATTAATGCTGAGTTGTGTCATCGATCATCGAGCGAATTTAGATAAACGTTTTTGAAACCAAAGTAATGGAAAGTTAGTTTTACCAATATTATTGAAAACATTCAGTTTGGTTTTTTTAATCGTCAAGTTCAGGGTTATTTGTGTTACATTAATCGTGGAGAAACACATTTTTAAAATAAAAAATAACGATACTAGAGCAAGAGATAACACTAAAACACATGTACAGTATACTCATCATTAAAGGAAAATTAATGGTATTAATGCACAAAAAATAGGAGAAAAAAAGGTTAGTGTAATAATTGAAACATCCTGGGTTTTCTGATAGGACGTATATCGAGGAATTCTAACAATTTCAAAGAATGGCGCTGATTCCAAATGCTAATTTATTCATTGGAGATTTATCCGTATATTAAGAAAAGAAAAATAGAAAAATATTATTTTTTCTTTTTTATGCTTTGAGATTTACCTCTTTTTGTTGTTTTTTTCTTTTTTTGCTCCAGTTATGAATGTAATTGAAAATTTGATCGAAAACAATTTATTTTGTTCGTGTGTAAAATGTTTGAGCAAACACATCCAAGAAACTAGTTGTCACTATTAACTAAGTATACATCAAGTAGTACTATAAAATTGGCGGGTGGAAGTCGAAAGAGAAGCATCAGCAAGTGCAGTCGGTCTAATTCGAAATGTTCGCAAAATTGTAAGTTGTGTGGAAATATCAGTTGGAAATGTTGAGATTTTCAGCATTCTCGCTGCACTTGTCGCCATCGTTGCCTTATTTGGATGTGGTGAATCTCAATACGTCTATCCAGCTGCTGCTGCTGCTCTTCCTGCTTACTATCCATCCTACTACGGAGCCGCCTATTATGGATACGCAGCACCAGCTTATTATGCTTGGGGATCCAACAAGGGAGCTGCTCCAGCTCTTCGTCAAGCTCCAGTCAAACCAACTTTGACAACAGATAACTAGACGACATCGAACGATATCAAATATTAATTTCTTGCCAACGATTTTTGAATTTAAACAATAAAAACGTCATACAGAGTAATTTATCATTAACAAAGATCCGGATTGCGGTAAATATATTGATTATATGAAGTTATATGATCGGAAGTATGGTCGTATCTCCACTCCAATGTGTCCAAATCGCAAGTGAATATTTGTCGGTACCGAGATGAGTAAAAAACGCATAGATGAGCATGATCGTAGAGACATTTTCCATCAGGAGTTTTAAACGCATATGCTGCTAACAACGTGCCGTTTACTAAAAAAAATGTGATGTGAAATCATCATTATTGAAAAAAAATACTTTTTGAGCAATATGCAATTCCGGTGGCATCACTTCTTTCGAACATTGCTTCACCGACACAGTCTTCGTCGTTGATGTCAAACACTGGATAGTTGTATGGCTGAATTTCACTATTACCACATGTAATCTCATTTGCTAATGTCTTGCATGGACATTCTGAAATATGATATCTATTATGAAAAACACAGCAATAAACGAACTGGTGCTATTCTCGATATCAGCTCCTTTGCATGGACATCCGGACGATTCTGACAGACAGTGTCGAGTTCGAATGTACTAGAATTGATGTTGATGGGGTGAAACGTTTTTTTTTTCGTATTTTACCGCCGTCCTTGCGTCATTTCGTCCATAAGAGGACCATTCACTCCACAATCCACCCACTGGACAACATTGAGCTTCCGTTTTTGCAGCAAATGGGCCACACTGAAATTTGCCGTCGATTGCCATGGCTACGTATGGAATACAGCAAGATCGTTGAGCTGGACTCATGCACACATCCATGTTACATGGCACTTCTCTCGAAGAAGCCCCACTGAATTGAACCTAATGCATTATGTTTAGTGATTTTAACATACGAGCATTTGCAGTTCAGATGGTCACTTAGGCAGTATCTTGTTTGTAATCGTGTGGAGCAGGAGCCACACGGTGTTGCACAGTCCGTGTCGTTTCCGCTGTAGGCCCATTCACTCCAAAACCCTCCTGGAGGACATGTGACCCCGGCAGCACACGCCGGTGGAGCAGAAAATCCGGGTTGAACATTGCACGATATCAGAAGGAATACGGCAAAGAGGAACGATTGCGACATATCGAGCATAATAGCGATGAAAACGATGGAGTATGCTTTTATAGAATTCTCCTTTTCATATTCAAATGTTGACCAAAAACTAGAGTTGATTTGTTCGAATAGAACTAAAATGAATGCGGTCGATCTTTGCACGAGCTTTTCATTTAATAATGTTTTGCGGAAAGAAAAAACCAAAAAACATGATACATGATGTTGGAAATATTTATAAGAAAGCACTGGAACGCATACATAGAAAGTTTTTTTTTCATATAAACTTACATTCATTATTTTCATGATTTAGATTTTAACGTTTATGACAAAAAAACGATGTACGGTCGAACAGAACGTGAAATAGGCATATTCACTTGATTATCGGCATATTCTTCGATAATCTGAGTGGAACACGAGATCACGTGATCATATTATTTCGATTATTCTTATGATGGGTAACACATAATTCGTATATTAATAACATCATTTATTCAAATTATATATTAACAAGTATTTGGATCCTTGTATGCAAATTGACTGTACGAGACAATTTCATCGCCCGTTTGATCATATCTCCAGTAGCCGGATTCATAATCGCACGTGAAAGATTGTCGAAATTGTTGAACCACGTCCAAACACGGAAAGATTTTGTCGAAAATGCATCTACCATCGACAGTTCTGACAACAATTCCACCCCGACTAATGCCGTCGACTGAAACAAAAAATATTCGAAAAACACCATGGAAAGAATAATTCACTTGGTGATTTTGAGCAATATGCATCTCCTTCAATATCAGTCCTTAACAGCATTGTTTGAGCAGAACAATCGCTCAGTGAAGCCCCGAAATCTGGATACGAATACCAGATTGCTTCATCGTTTTCGCACGTCTTCTCAAAATCTGGCATTTTGCAAGGACACGCTAAATAAAAGTTTTTACTGAATTATCGCCAAATATTAATTTGGCTACCTGCGGAATATTGAGTGTCTTCGCCGGAGCAAGGGCATCCGGAACTTTGGGATAGGCAGTCTCGTGTTCGAACCAACTGAGTTCAATTGTTATCAAAATAAAAGCAAAAAAAAATACTTGATTGCCTTCTTTATAAAAACCACTCCATTCACTCCATAAACCATCTTTTGGGCAGCACGAAACGCCTTTTGTAGTTGTGATGGGACCACACTGCATTGTACCATTAATAGGAAGTGGGGAATATGGAATACAACATGTTCTTTGAGCTGGGGCTTTACAAATTTGGGTATTACATGGAATCTTTCTGCTATTGGTTCCACTGAAAGTAAATTTTTAATAAGAAGCTTCTCGAAGACAAACGAACATGCATGGGCATTTTAGAACATCACTGAGACACTTCCTTGTTTGCATTTTAACATCGCATGATCCACAGGGAGTATTGCATGTCACTGGATCATCGACATACGTCCATTCACCCCAAATTCCTTCTGGGGGACATTTGCCTGTGCCCTGGCATTCTGGAAGTGCAGCCGACGCCAATATTGATTGGTGGAGAATAATGGTGACGAGAGCAAAGAGTTGCATTTCTATGAATTCAATCGTTCTCAAGACGTTTTATATACCATATTCATTGATATTTAAATTTTCCCAAC
Organism: Caenorhabditis bovis; assembly: GCA_902829315.1. Taxonomy (NCBI): domain Eukaryota; kingdom Metazoa; phylum Nematoda; class Chromadorea; order Rhabditida; family Rhabditidae; genus Caenorhabditis; species Caenorhabditis bovis. Next base: position 4,632,644 of record CADEPM010000001.1, on the reverse strand, counting down.
AAAAACCTATTCATGGATTCGCGCTGAAATCGACTCAATGTCCGAAACTAAATTTTTCATTTTGCAAATACTATCGAGAAAATGTTATATAATATTTTGAGTCGCATTACAGCTCAGAGTCTGCACAAACGCACGCTTGTTATGATTAGTAACAGCTTGTTTAATAATTTGTCCAACAAGGAAAGTGTTTTTGCTAAGGGATTTCGAATTTTGACTGATTTTGAATCCACAAAGTTCGCGAAATTACTTCTCCAATGCGTTTTCTGCAGAGCTTTCAAATCGCTCCAGTTGGTATTTTTTTAAACATGAACTTTGAATTTTCAAACATTGTTTTCAAAAGGCCAATAATATTCCATACAATCTTCGATTTTCTATGCAAAATTTCGATTGACACCGAAACTGGTCTGGCTCAGAGGCTAAACAGTCTACAAATATTTTTACACAGGGAAAATGATTGGAAATATTCAAATTTATTATTGTTTCTGGCAAGCAATTATCATTTGTACAAAGATCGTTCGATGTCGTCTAGTTATCTGTTGTCAAAGTTGGTTTGACTGGAGCTTGACGAGGAGCTGGAGCAGCTCCCTTGTTGGATCCCCAAGCATAATAAGCTGGTGCTGCGTATCCATAATAGGCGGCTCCGTAGTAGGATGGATAGTAAGCAGGAAGAGCAGCAGCAGCAGCAGCTGGATAGACGTATTGAGATTCACCACATCCAAATAAGGCAACGATGGCGACAAGAGCAGCGAGAATGCTGAAAATCTCAACATTTCCAACACATATTTCCACACAACTTACAATTTTGCGAACATTTCGAATTAGACCGACTGCACTTGCTGATGCTTCTCTTTCGACTTCCACCCGCCAATTTTATAGTACTACTTGATGTATACTTAGTTAATAGTGACAACTAGTTTCTTGGATGTGTTTGCTCAAACATTTTACACCCGGAAGATTTGTGTTTGCATAAACCCATCTTGTCTTTTTGGTGCCTCGTGCGGACGGTAATGTCTATACTAAAGTTGAGTTTCACAATTTAAGATTGCCAATATTTACGGAGAATTGTTTAGCGGTGTGTGATCCGTGTGATGTGCACAGACGCATCTCTCGTCTCGAGACCATGCGATCATTGTTTGAACTCTAATTCTTTTCTAAGTGCAACTCAACAAAGAATAAATATTAAAATGACTTATTGATTATGGCTTATAAAACTGTGCAATATATGTTAATTTGAAATCTTTGAATTGGTTCTTGTTTCTTCTGTAGTAGTGCAATGTGTCGAGATTGCAGTCGAACCAAACTTTTCCGATCGCACCATTCTCCGTCACTCCCCACACGTAAGACTCGTAATCAAACACTGCATTTCCTTTATCATCGATATAACAAACATCAACCTCTCCTCTCGTCGAATCTTAATTCGAATATTTTTTAATTGAATAGCAATCATTTTGTCTTTACCATAGGTTCCGTTATAAATGAATTGGCGACGGAAGTTTGAGAATTCATACACAGTATAAGCTTCACAATTTGACGGTCTTTCTATCATCACTGGTCTTCTACTTTCATCAACTGGTAATTTGCCAGCAAGTTGTGCAAGTTTTTGACAACGAGTATCTGAAGACGGGACTACAGATGGCTTCTTGCATGGGCATTTATTGAGTCTTTCCATTGATTCGCCAGTGCATGGACAACCGTGGTTTGCAGATAAGCACTTTCTGGTTCTTGTCCACTGAAATTATTTTTGAAGTTAATCAAAATTTCGAATAGTAATACCTCGATTCGACTGGGTGTCTTCGTAAATTTGCTCCAATTCGTCCAATATCCGCCAGCCGGGCAACACGGCAATGTATTTTTTTCTGGTGGCGGAACACAGTGATAAAGGTTTCCGTGGAGTTTTGGAGATCCTTGACAGCAGTCCACGGAGTTTGCCCTGACCCGCGGGAAGTTGCACGCTTGTGTTCCACATACTTCCACGGACTCTGTCGGACCAGTACATGGGCATCCGATTTCATCAGAAATGCATTTTCGTGTTCGAGAAACGGTGCTACAAGCACCACAAGTGGTAGCGCACGTTCCAACGTTCGTCCAACTCGACCATATGCCATTCGCCGGGCATGCTGGACAATTTTGTGCGCCAGCAAAGGAGATCAATAAAACGACAAAGAGAGCTGTGCTAAGCATTGCATATGGAGAATGCCGTAAGCACAGAGTTTTATAATAAACGTTCGAATGGTGATTTGCATCAGAATAGGCGGCGACTAAAGAATTTCGAAGAGACGTTTTTGCTGACATGGCCTAAGATGTATTACAAAAAACGCATTCTTTGCACAATATTGAAAATTTTAACATATTGGAAGCTACATTCATTTTGCATATTCATTCTTAACACAAAAATGATTTGTTATGAGGCTGAATAATAAAACTTTGTGTATAATATTATAATCGAAAATCATGTAAGACATGAAAATGGCTACAACCAGCGGAGATTGTAATTATAATGAATATCTAACATTTAAAACTTTAATTGCTCATATAAGGTGTGAAATAGTTCTCTTATATGATAAATCAAACCGTCAAAATTAACAATTAAAGTATTTTTAATAATTTTTAAGCAATTTTTGTTAAAATTACGAAAAAAATCTTACCCTCAAGCAAATCAAATAAAATATTTTGAGAATCAAATATTCAATAATAAACTCTAAAATATTTTGAGAAATTCTAAAGTTTATTGATACTTTCGAAAACTGAGACTCGATAAACTTAAAAATATTTTTTTTAAATCTGTTAAGTTTTTCTAAAATTTATTGAGCAAATTCTAAATTATCTCGATAAATTCGAAAATGTTATGAGATTTCCTAAAGTTAATTGAGACAAATCTAAAATATTATAGAGACACGTTAGTTTCTCAATGAATCTCAAAATATTTTATTCGATTTGCCTGAGCCACCCGCTATATCTTGAAGAAGTGTTCATGCGGGGAAAATGTCTCCAGTCAAGATGCATTATTTTTTCTTGTCAGGAGCTGACTCGAGTAGAAATACTTATTACCCGAGGTAGCCGTTGAGGTAGTATCACATGGACCCTTGATTGACGAAAACCAGTTAAATTTTGATGTTTTTTTTGTAAGCGCGAATTACAACAAATAAGGCTTTTCGAAAACACACAATGATAGTTTTTTGGCCTATTTGACCAATTTTCATCGAATTACATCGATAAGGTGATAAAAAAAAATAATATTGTTTAAAAAAAACTACTTGCCGGTGAAAATGATATCCAACGTTTCAGTTTGAAGGTCAAGGCATACCTTCAATAAATCTGTCTTATTCTGAACCAAAAAACGTATGCATGATATAAAGCTTAGTGCGATGGTATCTGATGCAGTATTCGGATCCTTGATTATGGAAGATAGTAAGCTAATTCAAGAGTGTTCTAAGGCCAAGCGTGTGGTTTTATTTCAGTTCAAGATGTATTCGCCTTCACCTGTTACGGAAATGAAAAACTTTTTACACTATCTAACATCGTATTTATTATTTATTTGTTTACTTTTGAACAGTAAGACAATAGTTTATCTTAGTTGTATCGACAAACACGATGCCTTCATTATCTGATCAAAACCTTCCATAGGCAATGAAAAAACTGGAAGAAACTCATGCTTATAAAACCATCTGATTTGAATAGCCAAAACCGTTTCGAATGCGAATGTTTGATTCTCAAATTCACTATTTCATTCTCATTTTTCTTCCAATTCTTACGAACATGTTCGGCATTCTGTTGTGAACAAAGTTCAATAGCGAACTGTGAAAGAGAAATCTAGAAGAATATGATAGTGTCATTTTGCGCGTTGTCTCCATTTAACAATATTATATTGCTTCATTTTTGAAGAGACAAAGAGAGAGTCTTACTAGTTTTCTTTATAGTTCCTCTCTATTATAATGAGTAGGCAAGACATTGTTAGATTTCGAATAAAGAGACCAGTCCAAAACATTTTGTAAATTGAATGCTATGAAGTGAAAACGTGGGTTTTGATACAAAAAATAAAACCTTTCACTAACTCACACTAATCAAGTTCGATGCACAAAACTGAAACCATTCAACATCCTTATAAAGAAGAAATATAAAAAAGGGAACATGTGTATTGGCATATTTTCATTTATTCTTCTTCGAAATGTTGAGCAAGATCTATGCGAACAGTTCCATGTGATTTGAAATAAATTCTCATCTTCTAATAATATATTTTCCCGTGATTTACTCAATTTTTGGAGATGCATTTTTAAAATGGTGATGAAATAATTACTTGGAAATCTGCCCTATTCTCGCCGTTTTTTTTTCTAAATGTCTGGTATGCAATCTGTCAGCATTTTTGTGAAAAAAATAAGTGAAGATGCGAGAGTATTTAGTGATATGATCGGTTGGTTCCACGTGAGATCATTGTCAGTGATTTACGATTCCAGTCCCTCCTCCCCTTCAGCAGAATCAACACAGCCAGTCGCGTCTGGCCGTCTTTTCGTCATTCGTCGTCTATTTCCTTCTTATGTATATGGTTTCTCTTTCTCCACGTCACCGTCAAAAAAAATTTCCATACACATTATATTTATCCAGATTGACGGATCACCGGAAACTCATTTGCATGTTTTCCCATTTATGGGAATTTTCAGATTGATTGCTTTGGTTCCATTTTTATGCTTCGCAATTCCTCGCGTTCCTCTCATTCATTCTCGGCGGTCGTGCAAATTCGAAATTGTAGCCCACAATCTCAATTCCTATCCGATTTCATCCGGTCGTTAAATCTCAATTTGGAGAGAGACCCACGCACCTGAATTTTTCATGATTGCTGTCCAAAATTGGTCTCATATTTCCACGATTTTTTTTGGGCTTTGAGTCATTGATTCAGGTGATATTTCTTGCGTTATTCGGCAATTTGCATCAATCACGGCTATATAATGCGTCATTCTCATTTTGTCATGTTTCCTTATTGACCGAAATAGCCTATTTTAAAAATAATGTTTAACCATTCACCTATGAAAACAGAAAACCAATCGGCTGTTTCAGAATAGCAAAATTTCGTTGTTAGACCAAGAAATTCGCATGACTCTTTGATCAATCAACTTCTTATACTGCGTGTCATCAATTTTTGATAGACTAATCGCCTGACCCTGATAAAATATTGCTAGAGTCTCTTTGCAAACACAATGAAATTTAAAAAATAGAGAAAAGGAGGGAAATAGAGAACAGTGCATGATTATTTGTCATGAAATTGGTTCAGCGACTTGGAATCATTTTAATCAGATTGGAGAGCTTATGATACGATTGTCGTCTTTGCATCACTTTCGCGCTTCAAGTTATCAATTGTGTTCGTATTTCTCTCTAATTCTACGTAATGTCCGGCTCAATTAAGAGCGATGATCGAAATTGTCATCATCTAATTGATGATGAATTACACATGCCAAGAAACGTATTCGATTTTTTCATAAGATAAGCCTAGTCATATCAGGCGATAACAGAAATGTCTGCTAAATCGCTGGTATAAAATGAGGAGTGTCTATCCATTCACCCCATAAACGTGCACACTTACGTATTCATTCAGTAGCCGGAAGATGTCAAGAATCGAAAACGAAAGCGGCTTCATGTCGTCGGATAATGGCAGCGATCATTCTGAAGACGACAAGATCATGAAGACACCTGATGCTAGCAAAGAAGACCACCTCAAATCAATGTGCAACGCGTACAGTAGCATTATTCAACACGTTGGTAAGAGTTTCCTTTAAGTTCGACATCAATCAGCTATTATATTTAAGGGGAAGATATTCATCGACAAGGACTTCTCAAAACTCCAGAAAGAGCTGCAAAGGCTATGATGTACTTCACCAAAGGATACGAAGAGCAACTTGATGGTACATTAGATTCGAAAAAAAAACATATCGTGTATCAGTGGAATTCAGAGCTTCTCAACGAAGCAGTTTTCGACGAGGATCACGATGAGATGGTGATTGTCAAAGATATTGAGATGTTTTCGCTATGCGAACATCATTTGGTTCCATTCTTGGGAAAAGTTCACATTGGATATATTCCAAACAAAAAGGTTTTGGGGCTCTCGAAGCTGGCAAGAATCGTAGACATGTTCAGCAGAAGATTGCAAGGTCAGTTCTTGTTGAGACATTTTAATTGAGCTTCGATCGTTCTTTTCTAAATATACCGAAATCTAAATATTTTATTATTCCTCTAAAGCGCTTTAAAAAATGCTTTTTCGTTGGAGAATGACTGTTGAAGATAAGTGAGAGTGGAACCGCCTAACCAATTAAAAAACAATTGATATCTTTGAAAATTTTGCAGTACAAGAAAGACTAACGAAACAAATCGCAACTGCTATGGTTCAGGCTGTACAGCCAAGTGGTGTTGCAGTTGTCATCGAGGCGAGGTAACTTCTAATATACATCAAACTGCCTTCTAATTTTTCTTTTCAGCCACATGTGCATGGTGATGAGAGGAGTTCAGAAACTGAACGCAACGACATCAACATCTTGCATGCTCGGCGTCTTCCGAGACGATCCAAAAACTCGCGAAGAATTTTTGAACCTTATCAACAAACGATAATTATTTCCTGTGCCGAACCCGATGGTTGTATATTTTTAACGTAATCAAATAAATAAATCAGATTAGTATAAGTACTAGGCATTGTGATGAAAAAGCGATTCAAATTATTGGCCACTTTCAGTGTTGTCGTTTGAAATCATATTTCAGAATATTCTAGCGAGCGTAAGCTCGCTGTTTTATTAAAGCAATCGTAATAGAATATGGTGCAATAAATTATTCACAAGGCCTTGTTTGTACCACCCAAAAACGGATTACAGAATCACAGTTGATAAAGGAAAGCCCCGATAAATTATTGAACAATTTCAAAATTACAAAAAGTAAGCAATCGTTTCAAAATAGAATATACAACATCTAATTTGTAAATAAAATATCATTGAGCGAATCGGTTTCCATCGATCGACAACTTTCCATCATTGTCAGATTTTGCTGATAGAACATGTAGTCCTTGGTGACATAGCTAAATTATTTTATTATATTCTGAAATTTACAAAACATTTTCAATTTACCCAAATTTCAAACTATCGTGTGGCGTGATTTTCATTTCTTCGAGTCTTTCTTTCAAATTATTCTTGAAGTTCTCGTGAACTTTTTCGAACAGTGCCTGAATCTGCCGTTTAGGCATAATGCCAAACAATCCATTATGAAATTTTGTCATATGTCGACAAATCTGTTGAAATTCTTTCGATGGTATCGTCCCGCTTACTTCCCACTGAAACATTAAAAAGTTTTGGTCTGATATTTATCGTCGTCAATCTACCGTTTGCAGGCAGCTGACCGTATAATGGTCGATCACGTTTATCAACTTGAGTGTGATTTCAGCCACATGGTCTTTGTATTCACATTCGACTTGTTTGAAATAACGAAGCAGGTTTTTTTTCTCATCAGGAAGAACTTCATCAATCTCGTCGCGTATCATTGGAATCAAACGAATAACCAATTCAAGGGATCGCGCGGCGAGCGCTGAAATTACAAATTCACATAAATAAAAGCAAATATGCTTAGGAAAGCATACCTAGATTTCTAACCGATATCGTTTTCAGACCAACAAGCTGGAGAGCGCCAGCGCCTAAAATCAGTTGACAACACCGACTGTTGTAGGTCTTGAGCAGCTCAATTATTCGAGAATTCCAATCCTGGGCAAAATGTGGCATCTGGGAGACCGCTTCACAGTAGTCGGCAAGAATTTTAATCATGGCAACGCAAGATCTAAATTTGAATAGAAACAAGAATTTGATTAATTGAAATTTACCCAACAACCACGTAGTTTTCCTCACCAATCATTAACCCCGAACTCGGACTGCTTGCCTGAAAATAAGTCAATTCGAAATCAATTTGAATCTATATTAAACCTGGGTACTTATCGTGGATGAGCTTTCTGATCGGTTCAATTTTTCCACCTTTGGTGTTGATTCACCCGAACTCAAATTATTATGAAAATTGCGAAGCTCAAAATTTTCTAAAGACATGTCAATCATTCGCTGATCGTTTTGGCTAATTTCAACAGCTTTCCACAATTCCGTATCAAGCATATTTCTAAAAAAGATAAGCTAAATTTAATGAAAACTTCAACATTGTTTTACCCAATGCGAATTTTTCGGGATGCGTGAAATTTCTCAATGTAATCCATTGAAAGCTTGTTGACAGCCTTGCTCAAATGGCCAGCTTTGAAGCTCTAAATATACAAATAAAAAATAATAACATTTTTGCAATAATAGAAACCTGTGTTGATGACCATCGCTCACACCTTTTTTGATACGTACTGACTAATGACAATAATTCACAAAGTTGAGTTGGTGTTGTTGATTCTGTGAGAACCGCGTTCTTAAACGAATTCGGATTATGTAACACCAAGAAAATAGCATCATACTTTTGCTCTTGCAATCAGAAGCTTGGCAATAATATGCTGTGTACATTGATGACCGTATTCGGCAATCAGATGAAGAACCTTTCGCAGAAAGGCTTCCGACCTCACTTCAATAGACATTAAAGTCGTCGCCGATGCATTTGACGTGCTTGTCGGGGCACTAACATTTGAGTGTATTGAAGTATTCAATGGATCCGAGTCATCTGAAGTATCTTCGCTTCCAGATTCATCGTTAAAATGAGCGTCTTTGATCGTTTCTACCATATCACTGGTAGCTTCAGTTGGAGGATGCGCTCGATCCGCAATTTCTAGCATTAGTTCTTGAATAGCCTTCAAACAATCCACATAATTAATTTTCAATTCGTTGAATGAACCTCAAGACGAACACAAAACTCGTAACATTCTCTCATAACTGTGTTGATCGCTTCGACAAATTGTTGATGTTTCATTCGACGAACCGGTTCGCTCAGTTTACTGTAAAAATGCAAATTGAACTGTAATTGAGTGAAATGTGTTCATCACCTCAAACTTGGATCGAAATCGCTCAAATCGACACCACTCTTGAGAACCGATGTCTTGACGACTTGACGCATAACTTTGTTGACGCCTTCTCGAATTTCCTCGCGAAGAACACCAATGAATGCGTATTTTCGCATACGCATAAGACCAAGTAAAACAGCAGAAAGTTCACCCTAAAAACGTGAAATGAGGACATTGTGAAGAATGAAACAAAAAATATACTTCCGCCTGAATAAGATTTCCAGAATCAGGCTTCATTCCGAGCTCCCTCTGAATGGTCGTGGCAAAATCTTCATTCATCATTCGTCCAATAACATCGTAAAGTTCTCGAAGTTGAGAAGATAAATGTCTGAAACAATGAAACTCACACAAAATACATTTAACTGATTGTTTAACCTAAAACATGTAACTCCGTTAAGAACACCAGAAAGCACTTCCAAACTAGTTTCTATACATTCTATGGCTTTTGGATAATCTCCTTGAGATAACATCATTTGTACAGTGGATTGCGCCTCACGAAGACATGCAATATCCTCAAAAAAATGTTTTGGACGATTCGAACCATTCGCAAACTGACATTTAGCTTTGTTAGAAGTTTCTTCTTTTGCTCATTCTTTTCATGAATTTGGACGATTTTCTTCGACTGCTCACAAATCAGCTCATCGACTTGTTTTAAGCTCGACCTGGAAAAAATAGTTTCATTTTTATTTTTATAAAAACCAATATTTATAGATTTATTACCTAACATTCTTGACACTTTTCATTGCTACTGCGAGCTGTTCTTGCAATCCACTATAACTTCGAACAACTTGCCAAAAGTCGTCTGTTTTTGAAACAAGCTTTGCCGCAAGCCTTCCGTCGACCACGTCATGCATCATCTCGAGTCTACCATGTAGTGAATCATAATCTCGAAACTGACCAGGCTTCTGGAAAAATTGATTTATATTTATTTTTTCTCCATAATTTTTAACCAAATTTGCAGAGACTTCAGCAGGAGTTGCCGGAACAACATTTCTGCCAGACAAAGTCCGTCGGAGAGCGTCTGCATTTTCATTTGATGGTATCGTAAAAACGGTCGAAAATGTACTCGGATCTGATAGGGAAAATCTCGGATCGATAAATATCTGAAAATAGTCAAATTTTCGACTGAGATGAAGGGACAATGTAGATTGCGAAAAACTGTAAAAATTCACAGCAGATCTACTACTTTCAACAACAAAATACTACTTTCAACAAGTTTTGTTTAAATTTTTTTATTAAAACTTTAATACCATTAGCAAAAATACGAGTTTAAAAAAATCAGCAAGACATGATTTTACGAATACTGTCGCTTTTGAAAAATTTGAATTATACAACGCTTTTTCAATTTCGAGTTCAACCTGATATAAAAATATTCTTCTGTAATCCTTTGATATCTACCGTAGTTTTCAATGAATTTCATTCAAAATCAAATCGAAAATGATTGCGAGGTGTTAAAGTTCATAAGCATCATCTCTTTTAATTCGTCTGTTAACGACAATATTATCAGTTTCGCAATTAAATTAATTTGATTTTTTTATTTAATAGAAAACACATGAAGCATATTTGGTACTACATACGGTTTCCATATTTAAATAAATATCAGTTGAGTAATGCACTTTTTCTGTTCGAATTGCCCATTCATCGTCACCAAAGAACAAGACAACACAATTGTCGTCAGCTGCTTCATCCACCCTCACCTAGTTTTGAGCCACAAAAAACACGAACGTTAAAATCAACGACTATACTGATCAGATCGGATCACATACCGAGAAACCAACTGACGCATCTTCAAATTACAGACTATTTTGGCTATGCCCGATCAATGGGCTAAAAGAAGCAATGATCGTCTGATTTTTTAAGTAACTGGCGAAAACTGGTACTCACAATCAAGTATCAACAATGAAGTCAAAAACGAGACGAAAACAGCCCAAATTGAAGAGAATTCTAAATAAAAAATAATATTGTCAATTTCGAAAAATTAGCGGTTGATATACTTAAATAGACAACATTGATGTTGGAATTTCATTTTTTTTACTCCAATCACATTCCAAATCATATACGTTTCTGCAAATTTATTCTTCTCTCAAAATTCGAGAAAATATCATGAGACTATAGCAATAATGCAAAAAATCATTCCTCTGTGAATAACCGCGAAGAGCATATTTCAATAATTATCACCCATAACCATTTAGTCGTATTCTCACTTTTATTCGCCCATTAAACCCACCAGATCAGCGACTACTTCCCTTTATCGTATATGTGTGTGTGTTGTATAGCTGCTGCAGCACACACAAACACACACCACAAAAAAGAAACGTGAGATGAAGAGCAAGAAGATCGCAGAGCTCGGAGAGTTGTATCACTCAATTCATTGCTTGATATTTTGGTGAGGGTGTTCTTACTATTGCGTCGCTGACATCTACCGAAATTGATATTCCGTCTTGAAACTAGTTTAACACCAATTCCAAATTTGGGCCGATTGACGCCCATGCCAAACTCCTATATTAACCGACTTCAATTCAATTATGTGCACACATTCCAGTCGAGACACAAATTAAGCGGTCTGCCTTCACAATGATTGTCGCACTCGGAAAAACCATATATGACGATGAGCGGGCTCATCAAGAAGAACAAAAACGAAGACGAATAATGTAAGTATTTCGAAAACATTTTGAAAATAGGAAATCTTTTCTCTGTTTTAAATGGGAATTCAAGGTTAAAATACTGTCCGTTCAGAACGTTCTCTGTCATTTGACGATTAAAATGATCACTGATAATATTTCCCAAATATTTACTATATAAAAAATAAATAATTTGAAACATACCGTAGGAAGATCATCGGCATCTTGCTTCTCATCGCCAAAAGCTCCACCGTCACCGTAACTTATCCTCAAAGCTCTCCGAATTGACCGATATCGTTGATATAACTGAAATCAGTCCAATTCGATTCATGTTTTCCGTCGTTAATTTTCTTTAATTGATGAACGGGCATCATTAGCCATTGGACGAGAAAAAATGGGAAAACAGTTAGTTGAATTCCGATCACGTACAGTTCGACTTTATCAACTCAATTCGATTTGATAATGACAGACAGGAGAAAGAAAAAGATAATTTCTTTAATCCCAAATATTAATAATTAAAAAAATCTATTTTGAGCAAAAATAAGAGAAAGAATAATATGAACTAACCTCGCCCGTAGTTTTACTGTACTTTTCGATGTTTTTGCTCGATACACGTTTGAGGTGTTTAGAAGGTGGAATTGTGGTCACAGGAACAAATTGATCGCCCCAATGACGAGTGAAAAATGAGCTTGTCTCACTACGAGACCGATTCGGATCCGCTAGAACTGCTGACAAATTCTGTGTTGGGCTGTAAATAACAACAGTATTCATTTCTTTTTTTCCGAGATTTTCCATTAAATTTTGAAGATACGACTCGTAATATTTTTTGATAATTTTCGTTATTTTGAAATTCAAATTTTGAGCCATAGAACTATTGCTGGAAGTGTCTGTGTTGGCCATGCGCATTTTTCCATTTAAACAATTTGCCATATCTGCTTTTGAATGCTTAAAATAAATTCCAAAAATGATGTTTAACTCAATGGAAGTAATTAAGATCTTTTATTTTTGTTTGACGAATTCATTATTTCAACTTGTTTGATCTGATCAAATACTTGAAATATTTAACACTTCACCACCATTTACCATAAACAATCGAATCCGTAAATGTTTAAGGGTCAATCGATGACTTCACTCATTTTTGATTTGTCCCATAAATTAGTCTCAATTTAACTTCTCAAACACTGTCATTCAATTAAACACAGTCATTTTTTCATTTCAAAATTCCAAGAGACCGATAAACTCATTAAAATGAATCTTCTTTTCAATTAAAGGTCATCGTCGATGTCTTATCAATACTTTAGTTGCATAAAATAGAATGAGAGAGAGAGAGAGATCATCAGTCTATGCAGAAGGGAGTAAAAATAAAAACTGAATTAATTTTTAAGTTCGATTTTTACATTTAAAAACGCTTAGATTTATTAAACAGCGCCACAAATATACAGGTTAAGTACAAATATTTTTCCATCTTCATAGAAAAAAGAAAGAATCCAAATAATACAATTGCTTGCAATCCTTTTCTCCATTGATTTACTGTGCTATCAGCAAACCTTCTCTCCAGAAGGCAATTCTACCATCAACCATCTTTACCAGTTGGGAAAATTTCAAATTCATTAGAGACGATGTTAGAGACGACGGCGAGTACAGTAGAAAAAGAAGGCGTGACTTCAAATGAAAAACAGATCACGAACCTATTTTCCGCAATAATTCGAATTACCGTCCTTCCTTCGCGTTGAATTCCACTTAACTACCAACTGTTTCTGTTTTCTTTCTTTTTCATTAGTCAAAAACACTAAAAACAATTTTTAATTTTATGTTGATTCATCAAGTCTATCTACTTAACTTTTTAATGTTATTGCCTACCAAATTAGCACTATTTGAGTGGGTCACCGATTACGGTAGATAAATATTCATAAATGAAATTCGGTTCGTTTATATTTATTCACTCTTTGAATTTTAAGGATGGGTGGCGCTAAAGTTGGCGACGCTACAGCCGTTGAAATGCCTGAGAATCGAGATGAAGACAAACCAAAATCATGTTCGGATGCAGTATTTGGACGAAGAGCTCGAAAATACGCCTTCATATTCATTGTCTCATTTCTCGCAATCCTCACTATAAAGGACGTTATCGATTTGGTAAGATTCATAATTTTATCGAAAAAAAATCGAAATCAATTTCAGTTCAAAGAGTATTTCGAATATCCGAAAGAATCTGATATTAATATTGTTTTTAACGAAACAATGACAATGCCGAACATAACGTTCTGCATGTCCCGACAACAAGCATGGTCCCATTTCAAGCTCAATCTCTCAGCTCCAGTTGACGAATGGGACATGATTGTGGATGAAAGCCTCGCCAATATGACCGATCACGACGGCTTCATGGGGACACCATGGGATTACCGCTTAGTTATGGAAGCTTACGACATGATAGCTACACATAGTAGTATTGAACGAGAAACTACCGCTCACGGCTCAGCTCGTTCCATGTTTGGCTTCAAAAATGCCCCGAGACTTGCCGGAAAAAGAAAAACGTTTAAGGTTTCCATTTAATATTGTCATACAAAAAATGAAGGAAATTTTTTTAGAAATGGCGCGATATTCTAGATACTCGTGGAATCACAATGGATGAGTTCACTCAAAAAACGGGAATGGAAGTTCTTCGCCGTTCGCTACAAGTTTTCAAAAGATTCACATTTGATGAAGATGTTATAATTAAAACAAAAATTCACATTTCATGGATTTCTCAAATGGAAATGTGCTTCCAGCCAATGTTCGACACGGATAACTTCCCTCCAATTAATGATCAAGTATGATATAGAACTTATTATAACAAACAGAATATTCTAAAGGGGCGTTTCTTCGATATGCTTCTATCGCATAATGCTGAAAATCTCGACGGGCAAAGTGTCTCTTGTATGTCTGTCGATTTCCATGGCCGACCATCATCTCTCAACAGATTCATGGAAGGAAAAGGTCGTTCTCGTGACGGATTCATTGATGAGGTAAGGATACACTTAACACAAGTTAGTTGAAGTTAGCAATAGCTTTGTCTTGGTCAACGGCATGAAGTTACTGTACATGTAACCGCGCACTATCAAATGCTTGAAAATGATGATGATGGAACTGCGTGTCGCGATGTTGAAGAAGGTGAGGACAACGAATTTGATTGTCGATCGCGTTGTAGGATGGAAATGATAAGAGTGAGTAAGCATGAACGAACACTATTTTGAATTCGGTTTAAGGGTATGTGCAAATGCACTCCTCTTACGCTAAGTTATTTGGCAAAGGACGATTTAGACCTGTTTCCACTCTGCGACTACACCAAGTGTGATGTCGAGTAAGTTGTCACACATGCAAAACAATATTTTGATTATAACTTGTTAGTGTTCAAAACGGAACATTCTCCGATTCGGAATGCAGCGCCAAATGCTACCACGACTGCAATCAAATGCGCTACGAAGTTGACCATGCCGTCAAAGGCCGAATGGTTCGACCTGATTTGACTCTTGTCAATTTGCACTGGGGATCATTCGAGTATCTTTCAATGGAACAGCAATGGAAGTACACAACAACAACATTCATTGCGGCTCTCGGAGGTTCTATTGGAATGTGGCTCGGACTTTCGATTCTTTCTCTTATTCAAGTGTGCTTTAGCGCAATACCACTGCAAATCAAATACTTTTCAGCTCGTCACCTATTCTTACACCTACTTTACAAAGAAGATCGTCAATGAGAAAATACTTAAAAAGAGTGGACCTCCAGAAAAAGAGGTATCAAAAAAGACTGAAAAATAGAAAATTAAAAAAAAATAAAACAACCGGTTTTGCTTATTGAGAGAGGATTACATTGCAGAAAAAATTGTCTTCTTTTTTTATTTTTATTCTGAAATGTAATGCTTCCTTTAAATTTCATTAATAAATTGTGGAATTGGAACCATAGCTCTTAAATAAAAATAAACCTATTGCCGTATTTTTTTAGACCGATGGTGATGCAGATTTCCAAATTGACAACGGAACCGAAAAGAAGAAAATGTCGCTAGCCGAAAATCCGTTCGCCGAGTTCTTCCCAAGCGGGTCAGACGGAGCGAAAAAACCAAAAATGGGCTCTAGACAATCATCATTAGATAAGGTATTACAATCTAAAAAACACGAGCACCCTGTGTCGTACGGTGAGTTTCAGGTGCTCATTTTTTAATAGTTTTCTATTGTTCGTAAATAATTTACTTAAAAGTCTAAATTGCCTATTTTCAGGATAGCAATGTTCCAGCAGTAAGCTACACCTCTAATCCAGGTGGCACTTCAAAAGTGCGAATAAATTAATGTTAACGTAAAATTTATAACTTCAATTGTAATCAAACTTCCCAGTCATTGTTACAGGTTTACCGAATTTTCGTAGCGCTCAGGCCCATTCACTTACGACCCCCATTGAAAATTATCAATATCATTTTTTTTTTGGAACACAAAGAACATTCCCACCCCAATGAATATTTTCTAATAAAGTTCAAAATAAAATATGGATAAACCAACCTCAACAAACTAAATTTCGTTTTTTCGGTTAATTCTGTTGGAGTTTCACTCGTTAAACGAACACTTCGCAAGCTTAATCCATCTTCGTCAGGATACCGGTGTTCTAAAAAGGAAAATTGAAGAATACAGCAGGCTTGTCGTTTTGACCCCCCCCCCCCGAGTCAAATTTAACAGCGTTTCACATTTGTGGCCGCCTAATTTAAATATTCAGTTTTGGGCTGGTCGGCTTCGAAACAACGCGTCTGGATACAAGGAACTCATGATGACAAAAAATACCTCGGTTAGAAATATGACAACGTTGAAGATGCGCTTCAAAATCGACATCACACACCCCTTCAAGTGGCAATTTTTGGCAAACACCATTTTCCCCGTATCTGCAACTAAATAATTATGACAAAAGAAAATGTTAATAAACCTGCACGAAAAGCTTCCACCCTCCTGCGTTGCGTGTGTCATTCGAATATGGCGCGAAAACTCACTAGACGTGAGAAACTCGATCGGGGGTTTACAAAATTCACATGATCTAAACGAAAATGATATATTTGCTGAATACTCAATACTATATAATATTGTGGTACACCTCAAAATTTGAACTGAAAGTCATATATATATCCTTAAGAGCAAATTCACTAAATTTCAACCACGTCTATTTTCGTGTTGTAGGGAAAATAAAACAGTAAATTGAAAATATTCCCATGACCTTCATGTTGCAAGTTTTTTACGCGTATATATATTTTAAATGCCAGTAGGATACGAACATTTCATAATCTTTATTTATTCACATGGTGAAAAAACTAATTCGTTAGAAAATTAACTCAAAAATATACCTTGGATATCCGTGTTCTTGAAACCCGCTGAGAACTTTTGAACTTTTTCGTTCATTGAACGCACCAAAACTCGATATTTGGTCGGTCGATTTCATAACATCCAACACATTCTGAATTTTTGGTTTCTTCCTACACAGATCTTGATGATGAAGATATCAAAATTGTTAATAACAAAAAATGAAATGAACACAAAATTAAAGTTCGTTAAATAGATGAAAACACGATTTATTATTTGTAACACTAATTTTGATGGTACACGTTTTATAAGGAGAAGTAGCACACAGAAAGTAAATTAATTTTAAGAAAAATGTTTAAAATGGGCTACTTGAGATGATTAAAAGTACGAATTCTATTAAGCCTGAAAGGCAAGAAAACGAGCTGTGAAAAGAAGAACAAAAAATTACAATTGAGCACCAATAGTCGAAAAATTCAGAATAGAGAAGAAATCGCCGCTTTTTTGAAAAAAAAAAAAACTAAAACACTTGAGTTGAATAGCACAAGAATTGTTGTCTTTGTCATTCTTAGTTCTTCTGACGCAAAAAACGATAAATCGCGAAACCAGTAACTGCGAGAGCACCCAAACCAACAGAAACATACAAAATTTCGGTGAACATTGAATTGCTGAAACATCAATATTTGTCTTAACTTCTAATCTTCTTAACACCAATTAAAAAAATTTACTTTCTTGGATCCAAAATGCTTAACGATTTCCGCGGTGTTCTTGGTACATCATCAATAACAGAATGTGTCGATGGCGCATACGAGGTCACACTTTGAATGTCTTCATCATCGTACGAGTATTTACCACGGAGACTGTAAAAACAAAATGCTTGTTTCGGCAAACAGAAACAAAGTCACCGATCTGCAATCGCGGCAAGACCGTGTGGTGTGAGACGGCCTCTTGTCTCAGAAGAAGGTATCGAAACACTGCCAGCTCGACTATCGCTTCGTCTTCTATTCATGTACTCTTGGTAACTTGTTGATGACGGTGTTGGAGTTTGTGTTCTGTCATTTTGAAACAAAAATAGAGCGTCTGGATTTCTATCGATAAGCATTTTGACGACACTTCCGACAGGAACACTTCGGAAAATATCAACGGCTTCATTGTGTGTCTTATTCGTCATATCAACACTGTCGAGCTTAAATGAATTAATACAATTTTCAACAATTCTAAAAATATACGAACGCTCAAAATTTTGTCTCCTTTTTCAATCAAGCCATATGACTTTGAATTTGGGTTGACAGACGAAACATAGAAGCCCATGGCATCCTTATAATGTGTATCATCGGTTCCACCGACAATATTGAAACCAAACCCTAAAAATAGAACAATTTTATAAATCTTTTTGTCGAACGACTCCTACCATTTCCAGTTTTTTCCACTTCAATTACTTTTAAAACACTTTCAGGATCGTTTCGATGTTCATATCCGTCATCATTATCATCATTTTGCGTTGTATTCATCGACATATCGTCGGTGGCTTCTGCAGCGAAGGATATATCGGATAAATCATCGGCGCGAAATGGAGAAGAGCACAAACCGGCTCTCGCTGAACATTTCAACGCCACTAAATAAAACAATATCAAAACAATTAACACATACTTTCATAGGAGAACACAGCTTCGCGAGCGCCTGGAGACAATATCATAACGCTTTATAATCTATTTAAAAATCAACTAAATCTGTATTATTAAAACAAACAATGTAGAAATAATTAGGGAAATCAGCCCATTTAACGGTTAATATGATTTTGAAAAGATAAAAAATTATTTATGGAAAACGCGAGATCAAGGCTCATCAAGACGAATGAATAAACTTGTTAGTCAAATACCGGTAAAAATATAATACGAACAATATTAAATTGTCTCATTATCATCAATTTCAGTGCCATTGTCTGCTCGAGTTTTAAGAAGATCGAATATTTTCTCTTTAATATAGGTTTTGTCATGTGGAACGTATTGGCTGGTTTGCTAAAAATGGAATTTTTTTCATTTAACTCCCATTGAATGGTTTTTACTCTGTTGAACACTAGTATCGAAAGATCGGTAAGACGATCGATGAAAGTGAATAACTGACTAATGTCGTACGTGATGCTTGTCCGTCCTGGAGTTTTCTTTTTGAGGAACTCTTCGAAGACTTTGCATATTCCTAAATTCAATAAAAATTGTACCTCTGAGTTAAATGCTTCAAAGTGCATTTAATATACAATTGTATTTTAATTATCAAAAATTATTTAACTAACCTTCGAGACAGTCCGGAAGGCTTTCATAATCCGACCACGATCGAGAATCCACCTTTGGGGTTGGTTGGATAAGAAGAATTGTATGATCCATAATCTACAAAATATTGAATTTTAAAAACTGTTAAAAAAGATCAGGATTAAAATAGGATTAATATAAACGTGTGATGATTGACGCTTCAAAATGCCACAAAGTAAAAAATACGAAAAATGTGTCAACACAATAAATGCGCCAATATACTTCAATTGGCACATTTGTGGAACATGAACTTCCTCGGTAAACTCATTGAGGGGATTTTCCTGTTTTCGCTAAACACACTAGTTGGTTGAATTGAAAAAAAAAACCATTTTTCTGTTTTTATGCCATTTTTTCTCTATTTTTATGCCATTGATTTTTGCAAAATTTACCATTGTTTCACGGAATTCGAAAAATCTACTGGTTCTCCCGATGAGTTTGGCGAGTCACTAGCATTATTTATTCAGTGTTTTAAGTTTTTTTTTTTACATTATCTGCACACAACATCCAATTTCAGGTGAACCATGTCAAGCTTGGCACAAGCCAGCAAAAACGTTGCTCGAATTGCTGTAAGACAGGCTTCCTCGCATTCGCAGTAAGACTTAAAGTTGTTTTTTTGCGCGCTTTTTTAATCTGCGCGACGTTGACAATAGAAACTTGCCGCAGCACAGTTTCTAATATTTTTATATTAATAAATAAACCATTTCTAGTGATTCTCATGCAGTTTGGCGTGAAATCAATCGACTTGGAAGCGAGGGAAAATGGGATAATATTAACAATGCTCCTAAACTTTTCCTTTTCGGACAAGCGAAGAAGGAATCCTATGCTGCATACAATGCCATCGTAATTTTCAAATGTCAATTATAAAACCCTTTAGCTTTGTTTTCAAGAATAAGAATGCTGATTTCTTCAAATCCACTCCATATGGCCAATATCTGAAGGTATTTTGGAGAATTGCTCTTCTTCTAGGTGTGATTAAGGTTTTAATTAACGCACTTAAAAAATTGATGTATTTCATTTTCTAGGCCGGAGTTGTCGCTTATGAGTTCGCTGTTCCTGAAGAAAAGCGTCTGCATTACAAATATCGCCACCATGGAAATCACGGCGAACACCATTAAGTAGAAAAGTTATTTTTACTGTGTATTTTAGAATCGTTTTGCGAAAGAAAATCCGTACGAATTTTTATAAATATTAGATAGTCCATGTTTTATACGCAAGGTATACAGAAAAACATAATTAGATAAGAATGTCGCCTCAAAGATCCACCGACTCCCAGTGAAGATCAAAATTTACGAAATAGACTATTTTTAGCATAATCAATTATTCGTTCTGATTTTTCTCAAATTGCATGGTAAATCAGAGCTGCACGGAACTTAAATTTTCCAAAAACGGAATGCGGAACAGAAAATTTTTAACTGAAAACGGAACACGAATTTAATCTAACTAGAATATTTTGAAATTAAATGTGCAGAATGTGACATTTCCCAATTGCTCATTCGACAAGGACCTTTCTGTCGAATAAATTTCGACGGCTGTGGTTTTTAACCATTAGATTCGCTAGACGTGCTGTTTTTGACGGAACGCGGAGCAGGAAAATGTCACGGAAGACGGAATTCCGTGCAGCTCTGATGGAAGCAAAAAACCCAATATCGAAATATTGGGCCACATCTTCATGGAAATAAAAGAAAACCGTAACTAAGCATTACCCATAATTTTAAAAATTAGCCTTCCAGTTTTTCTCAGAATTTGTGTGCCACACTTGCATTTTAGCTTTTTGAAAGTGCCGACCAAATTTTCTAGACCGCACGTGAGTTGCGGCGGGCGTGTATTGATGCTGTAGACAGATCAACAATTTGATAAAACCCGTAAACCCATCATCGCGAATCCATGAATAGGTTTTTGTTGGCAAAATTTAAATATCAATGAATAAGGTATATAAAACGTCTTGAGAACGATTGAATTCATAGAAATGCAACTCTTTGCTCTCGTCACCATTATTCTCCACCAATCAATATTGGCGTCGGCTGCACTTCCAGAATGCCAGGGCACAGGCAAATGTCCCCCAGAAGGAATTTGGGGTGAATGGACGTATGTCGATGATCCAGTGACATGCAATACTCCCTGTGGATCATGCGATGTTAAAATGCAAACAAGGAAGTGTCTCAGTGATGTTCTAAAATGCCCATGCATGTTCGTTTGTCTTCGAGAAGCTTCTTATTAAAAATTTACTATCAGTGGAACCAATAGCAGAAAGATTCCATGTAATACACAAATGTGTAAGGCCCCAGCTCAAAGAACATGCTGTATTCCATATGTCCCATTTATTGTTAATGGTACAATGCAGTGTGGTCCCATCACAACTACAAAAGGCGTTTCGTGCTGCCCAAAAGATGGTTTATGGAGTGAATGGAGTGGTTTTTATAAAGAAGGCAATCAAGTATTTTTTTTTTGCTTTTATTTTGATAACAATTGAACTCAGTTGGTTCGAACACGAGACTGCCTCTCCCAAAGTTCCGGATGCCCTTGTTCCGGTCCAGATACTCAATACTCAACATGTATCCCAATCATTAAAAAATTTAGTACAAACTTTTATTTAGTGTGTCCTTGCAAAATGCCAGACTTTGAGAAGACGTGCGAAAACGATGAAGCAATCTGGTATTCGTATCCAGATTTCGGGGCTTCACTGAGCGATTGTTCTGCTCAGACAATGCTGTTAAGGACTGATATTGAAGGAGATGCATATTGCTCAAAATCACCAAGTGAATTATTCTTTCCATGGTGTTTTTCGAATATTTTTTGTTTCAGTCGACGGCATTAGTCGGGGTGGAATTGTTGTCAGAACTGTCGATGGTAGATGCATTTTCGACAAAATCTTTCCGTGTGTGGACGCGATTCAACAATTTCGACAAACTTTCACGTGCGATTATGAATCCGGCTACTGGAGATATGATCAAACGGGCGATGAAATTGTCTCGTACAGTCAATTTGTATACAAGAATCCGAACATTTGTTAATATATGAATAAAATATAATTTTCATATATTTATTTAATGAGTTTTTAAAAGAAATCGACAAAACATAAAAAAAACTCGATGGCATCTAGGAGGGGCCAATGTTCAATGACTCATACTTTTTGACTTGACTCATGATTTTTGACTCATAAAAATTGTATCATGATTTTTTATTCTTTGACTCATGGTTTTTGACTAGTGATTTTTGACTATTTTTTTTTTGACTAACAATTTTTGACTAATGATTTTCTGAGAATATACATATTATCGAAGTCAAACGGCTTGACGAAATGTAAGCAAATATCGGCTATGTGCCAATGCGTCTCGAGGCAGCGAGATTGCGTACATTGCATTATAGCGTACGCGCATTTAATATTCAGTTAACAAAAAATTTAAATCTACACTGAATTCGTGTAGATTGTTCGGCTGATAGAGAAAATTTGGAAATTTGCAGCAGGCAGTATTGATTTCTTTTCCTTGATTCACCCAATCGAGCAATCAATGAATAGTAAACTAAACGTATTTGAAAGAACATAATTTTTGTGCGAGTCCAGTGTTGCTTGGCAATGTTGCTTGTTTTCAAATTCTTAAAACCGACCAAATGAACTTAAATGATTTGAAGTAATCAAATACGTTTAAAAAAAATAAATTTATTCAAAAAAAACCGAAATTAATTAATTAGCGTGGAGAAAAGACAATAAAACTGGAAAAAATATACCAAAAGATACAGAAGTAGAGAATCGAATGTTGAATCTATCAAATAGTGCTGCCAACGCACGGAACCTAAAAAATTATTTATTAAAAAACTGTGAGAAGTGGAGTAAACATCGAAATTTGCGGAAAAATTAAAATCCTAAAAATTAATGAGAAATAATTGAAATTTACGCAATTTCAAGCCTTAATTGCCGTGAATTTATAATAAATAGACTTAAAATTGAACTAGAAACATTTCAATTAATTTCGAAGCAACTAACTGCAAAAAGTGGCAAAAAAATTTAAAAAAAAAAAAAAAGAAATAAAAATGACAGTTAAAGACGCAGCGTTACGGTAACATTTTCTCAAATGTGCACAATCTAAAAATTTAATTAGATAAAAATTAGTTAATCTTTTCGCTTTTCTATGTTTTTCCTTTTTTTTAATCTATGTAGAATATTTTAACTACAGTCTTTGAAAATGAATTTATAAGTTTTTATAAATAAAACACGTTGCAGTTCATTATGTAAGTAGTTGTGGAAAAAATACACGTGGTTGGTACGGTAAGCTCGGTGTGCATTTTATACCGTTGTGTTTACAGATCGTTTTCGTTTTCATGTTTTTATTGCTATCAATCCTAAATTCTCCGTTCATTCACTATTTTTCGTGCCGTAATTCTTAGTTACATGCTGAAACTACATGTCAGATGAAATTTGTTCCGTTTAACTTTATGACACTAATAAATCACTTTCAGTCGCCTTCTCGGAAAACTTCACATTTGGTTTTGTTATGTCTCTTCAATCTAAAACGGATTATTTGAAAAAGCACGAAGCTTTAGGCTTGCTCTTGTCCGACGACGAAAACGTGATTCGGTGAGTAATTAAGTTGAAAAAATTGAATTTTATAGATATTGGCGCATGCAAAAATTCAAAAATAGCTAACGCGTTTGGTCATTCAAATTTGTACAATTCGTCCTTCTTCGACAATATTTGTATTTTATAGATATTCGATATCGATGAACGAAATCAAATCGAAAATTGATGGAACATGGATTGGTTCAAAATATTTCATTATAAAGAAGGACGCCTTGTGTGGCCTAAGTGCGATGAACGATGGCCTCAAATGGTCAAGAAGGGAAAAAGGTTCATAATATTTTTGCAATTTAAATTATTTATTTTATTCTTCTAGGAAAAAAGAAAATTGCTCCCATTTATATTTATTGGAACCAAGAATACGAAAAATACCAAGTAATTAAATGCGAATACGTGGAAAACCCCGATCTGAAAAAAATGGTATTTGTTATTTTGTGTATTTTTTAAATTATTAGTTTTAGATAATTCATAAGATTGGCGGCGAAATTTTTTTAATCCAATACATTAAAAAATCTCCGAACATAATTCTTATTGAGGAGCCTTCGAGGCTTTCAAGTAAAATTTTGCCTACAACATTAAATAAATTTTTTTTTCAGATCAAGAAGCTCGGATAATTCGAGAAACGCTGAAGGGGCGTACGGTTGACTGCACAAAAAAACAACTTTTGGATCAAGGTTTTAAATTTAATAAGAAACAGGTAAATATGGCACATATTTAAAATAGAACTATTTTACTTTAGATTCGGAATCAAGTTCGGTATGTGCGCGATGCAGTAATCGGGAAACGAGGCCCAAAACGAGTGGCAACCCCATATCAACTGTCAAGTATTTCTCATAAAATTCCAGATTGCAAGTTTTCGATTGAAAATTGTATGTTTCATTCACTTACACTTACTTACTTTTGGGTTTCATTAAATTCTGAAAATATTTTAAGGTGATGGAGATATATCGGAATGTTTGTCAATAATAATCCGTGAAAACTGTAACATTTATTTGAATTCCTTGCCAACTGAAGACGAACTAGTTCAACATCGCGAAAAGATTGGACAATTATGTGACGATGGACCGCTTAGTTCGATTCAAAAATACTTGGGTATGATAGCCATTGTTGTATAGAATTAGATATTATTTTGAATTTTGATAGACGATTGGAACAGGAAGGAAAAAGATGCATACATGTTTGAAGGAGTTATATTCATTGATACAACATTCACACTATCGGATCTTTTTATAACTATCATTGGGACTGCCTCAAAACAATTCCGGTATAATCAAAAATGAATTTGAAAAAATAGTTATCTTTAGAACTCGAAGTTCCGATAAACCCCGATTTCTTGTTTTGGGAGTTCTTTTCCATTCTAGAAAACATTCCGCAAGTCATTCGTTCCATGCGCAGCATTTAGAATCGATTTTGTCTCAGCTTGAGCCAAAAAGTTAAGAAAAACTCCTGCAATTATTTGTGACGGTGAATCTTCATTCTCCGTATATCGCCAGGTTCTTCAATTAACTCATATATCTATTTCAAGAGAGAACTATAGACTGTTTCCGCATTCGACCACGCACAAACTCTTCGTTGTGAACTACACAGATCAAAAAATTTGGCAGATAGTGTGAAATCTAAGGATTCGAGTTATAGTCGCAGAATAGTCCGAATGGTTTTTGGACAAGTTTAAACATTTACATTCACTTTTTCAATTAAAATTACGAGCCTACAGATGGGACCGAACTACTTGAAGACTGGACTTCTTGGAGCTTTGAACATACAAGACTATCACCGTCGTCTCGAATTGTTTGAGAAGACTTGTGATGATGATGGCGCAAAAGCTTGGTATTTTCAATATTTTAAATTTAAATATTAGGCAACGATGAAATACGATTAAAGAAATGCTGGCGTTTCGAGGAAAAACATTAAAATAGCATATTAACTAAAAAAAAAATAAATCGTAATAAATGAAAGAAAAACGAATTTTTTAAATTTTCTTGTTTTTCTCCTTTTTTCAGGGTACGTCGAAATTTCGATAACCTTTTCGATTGCAATTCCTTGCGGAGCCGATTGATTGCTGGTGTTATTCAACCCTTTTTATCGTCGAATTCAATTGAATGTTTCAACTCAATTTTGGCTGAGCTGATAAAATCGCCGTTACGTGCTGATGATGCTTGTTTGAAAATTATGGAGTTCTTGAAGGGTAAATTGCAGTAGTCGTGAGTATTTCATTATATTTTCAGACGAAAGCGATCGCTATCATCGATCTGTGATAGATTACGACGAAGTCGTACGATTTGAGCATCAAGAATTGTTTTCAAATCTCCGGGAATTCGAAAAAACCCAATTTCTAATTAAATTAGGGTTTCGTGAAAGACCAATCTTAAAACTACCTCTTATTTTAGCCCAAGGTATGTGCTCACCAATCTCTGAGGAAATTCTTATTTTCAATTTCACAGACAATCCTGATTCGCATGTTGTATGGTTACACCAGCAGGTTCAGAAATTCAAAATAATAATGTATGAGGAAGGTTTTATAGTGAAGTCAAATGAGTATGTTTTTACTGGAAATTTTGCTGGAGAACTTCCGAAACTTTATTTCAGCAGTATTGTCGATGTGAAATCTTCGGACAATCGCATAGGATGCTCCGATATGAACTGCAAGAGACGATTCCCAAAAATATGCCAGCATTTGTAAAAAAAAAATTATCTTTCTAACCTTCCAAAAAATTTTAGATGGGCTGCGGTTTGTTCTTTAACGGAAAAAGAAAAAGAGGTAGAAATCGAAAAGATTGCCGATGAAGCACGCAAAGTTAGTTTGAGAAAAAGGGTAACATTGAGTAGGCCAGTATTATGTGGAAGAAAAGCTCCAATGCGGAAGAGAACAAACAAGAGTAAAAATAATGGGCGAAGACTTTTGCAAGATTTATCGCTGTAAGTTGTTTTCAAATATTCGAAGTACGAACACTTTCTTTCAGCATGACAATGTACAATGATAGTGAAGACAGTGTACTTCAAAACAATGAATCCAGTGTAAATTTGTCTTCTTTCACCCCAACATTGGCACACAAAAGGTAATTGACCGTAGTAACCAAAAGTTGGACCAATATTTGAATTTTTAGATATCGAGATTTTGAATCTGATTCTGGATCAGTTTCCAATATTTTGGAAACATCAACACAGATTTGGACAACTCCAAATGAAAATAAAAGGTAATTGACCGTAGTAACCAAAAGTTGGGCCAATATTTGAATTTTTAGATATCGAGATTTTGAATCTGATTCTGGATCAGTTTCCAATATTTTGGAAACATCAACACAGATTTGGACAACTCCAAATGAAAATAAAAGGTAATTGACCGTAGTAACCAAAAGTTGGACCAATATTTGAATTTTTAGATATCGAGATTTTGAATCCGATTCTGGATCAGTTTCCAATATTTTGGAAACATCAACACAGATTTGGACAACTCCAAATGAAAATAAAAGGTAATTGACCGTAGTAACCAAAAGTTGGACCAATATTTGAATTTTTAGATATCGAGATTTTGAATCCGATTCTGGATCAGTTTCCAATATTTTGGAAACATCAACACAGATTTGGACAACTCCAAATGAAAATAAAAGGTAATTGACCGTAGTAACCAAAAGTTGGACCAATATTAGTATTCTTTTAGAAGTCTCTCAAACTTCGAATCGAGCTTAACGATGTCTGGAGAAAAAAGAAAAATAAAAAAACTACGGAAATATTCGCCCATTTTCTGATGTCCACCATTTCATTATATAATTTTGTTTTTTGTTAATAAAAAAATCCTTTTTGGTTTGAGTTAATGTACAAAAATTTAAATAATATTGCAATTCTCATCAGACCAGAATAATTTTAATTTATTTAAATTATTTAAAAAATTCTCAGAAAATCATTAGTCAAAAATTGTTAGTCAAAAAAAAAATAGTCAAAAATCACTAGTCAAAAACCATGAGTCAAAGAATAAAAAATCATGATACAATTTTTATGAGTCAAAAATCATGAGTCAAGTCAAAAAGTATGAGTCATTGAACATTGGCCTCTAGGAGGTGGTAAAACTTATTCTCTTGAGCTAGAGTCACTTGAACATCAATTTCAAAAATTTCAAATAGCCTCCGTGCCAGGGCTGTTCGGCAATTGTCGATTGCAGAAATTGTTGAAAATTGAGAATGCAGCAATTTTTCTGGAACGACATGGAAACAAAGATTTATCGGGTGGTAAGAAAATAAAGGTAAAAAATTCTAAAAATTTTCGGATTTCTTGATTTTAAAGAATAGATAACACGTTATTGTCTTCCACCCCGACATTATCGAAGAATGCGCAGTTTTTGGTCAACATTTGAATATGAAAAGTAGAATTCTATAAAAGCATACTCCATCGTTTTCATCGCTATTATGCTCGATATGTTTTTGCCGTATTCCTTCTGATATCGTGCAATGTCCAATTCGGATTATGTGTTAATGCCAAATTGATCAAAAATGTCAAATTGGACCTATTCGTGAAAGGCGTGCAGAGCAGAGTTTTCAGCAGATTCTTATTAGAATCAGAGTAAAGCATGCAAAAAAATCGTCTAAAAATTATGGACCCATTTTGGGGCATAGGAATGGAAATATTTTAAAAATCATTCCTCTACCTATTCTGTGAAATGGAAAGAATTAATTTTTTGCATTTGAAAATATTTGCAATAGTCCGATGTTTATCCATTTTATATTGGTTGCCCACACATTGTACTCACTTCTTTGCATTTACTTTCAACACTATCAAATCTTTTCTTCTCAAATATTATTCAAGGCTTCAATTCAGGATGTTAGGATGAGGTGTATTGGGTTTTAAGTTATTTATTCAATGCGGCATGTCTGAAAAAGCAAGAATCTGGAGCAGTGACTTCATGACGTATTGTCGATCAGTTCTCAGTTCTGCGTTTCTATCGAATTTCTGTTCTCTCAAAGAACCGAACTTTTGAAGACTAACGGTTGTTCTATGATCACATGTGCCGAGAAAAGCGAATCGGTATTACCTAGAACATGAATTCGCACATTTGCATGCCATGTACGCGAGGTGATGACGTTGTGAGGTTGAATTGAATTTCTAAAAAATGAACCTTACCCGAATGCACTTGTTTGGGATTGAACCTAAAAATGCCGATTGAAATCTTAAACTTGGAAGAAATCAAACTCGATTTAGAACATAGGAGGACTTTTAATTAGAAGAACTAAATGTTTGAGTTGAAAATTGAAGGAAAGACATTTAATTTAAAATTAAATAGAACGTTTCAATGGATGTATTTTAATATTATATAATAGGCTAAAGTGTTATTTTTTTTAAACGTTTATTTTATCAGTTTTCATGATCTTCAATTATCAAATTAATTATTATAACAATCAACTCTCGAAATCTTGTTTATTTTATCTAAATTTAAATGGAATAGTGGCATATGAGAGAAAATGAATAAATTGTGAACCCTTGTTTGTTAAATCTATCATGGATCTATTCATGAATGCAGTGTTGCAAAATAGCGAATTTGACACTTTTAGCGTACCACGTTGTAACATTTGATATTAGAAATGCCTATTTGCCTTTTTTTTGTTAGAAAATTTTAAACAACAATAATTTCGTATAAAATCACATTTCTTAATTTAAAAGTAAGAGTGGTCCAATATTTTAAAATTTTACATGTTACAAGATACAAAAAAAACTTTATTCCAGGATTTTAGTTCCGTCATTAGCATTAATCAGATCAAAATCTTCATTATTTCGAACATTGATCTATTGTCTATCAACTATTTCTGCCATACCATCCGTCAAGATTATTCTCTGTGTTCAACCAATTTTTGCATATTCTTCTCTGAATTTCCCTTCCCACTTTTCCCGTAACGCGGGCACACTACAAATAGCGCAACTCGACTCGGGTTAATACACATCGGTACCCGCGCTCAAAATTATTTCGCCATGCCAGGATTTTCAGTGTCGCGTAAATTGGACGAAAGCCAAACCAATGACGCCGACATTCATTTTCTGCACAAAACCCGCTTCATTATTCTGATTATTTGCACGCTATGCCTGTCGATTGCTCAAGCCGACACGCTTACTCTCAACTTCACGATCATCTGCATGTCGGGACCACAAAACTCGACGACAACAATGCTTAACGACACCAGCTTTTTTGGGGAACTCGAATCCGAAATTGTTCGAGGACGGTATGACTACACACCAAATGAGAAGAACCTTCTGTTCTCGTTGGTTGCCGTCGGTGCAATGGTGGCCGTATACCCTATCATGTTTCTTATACAGGTACAAGTAATACAAACCGATTCCCAATCATTTCCAATTCCTTTAGAAATTTGGTTCCCGAAAGATTGTATTCCTCATGGGAATGTTGTCAGCTGTCACAACCGCTCTTATTCCTTGGATGGCCCATCTCGGATTCTATCCACTTCTTATCATGAGATTCTTGCAGGTAAATAGAACAAAAACGAAACAGTAGAATGTTCCATGTGTTGTTTTGATAGAATTAACATATGAATATGACTAAAGGTTGAAAGTTGATTATGCAAAGTCAGTCCAAACATTCAGGGAACTGGTCTTTCTACTGCATTCACTCTTATTGGAATTGTAACTCGACAATGGTCAATGCAAGTTCAAAGCGCCTTCTACATTGCAGTCCTCACGTGTTTCTTCCAGGTATACACAATTTCCTGCTTCGAAAAACACGCTAATTTAGATTGGGCCCATTTTCACAATGCCAATTGCTGGAGCCCTGTGTACCTCCGATCTTGGTTGGCCAGCAGTTTACTACGTTCACGCCGTGGTAACATTTGGTCTTTTTATTCTCTTCTACTTCTTCTATCGGTGAGATAACACTAAAAATTTCTGAAATTCTGGAAATTTCAGCGAAAGCCCGACACGGCATGCATTCGTTTCTGAGAAAGAACTTGAAATGATTCAACGTGGCAAAGGCGAAAGCAAACGCGAGCCGGTGCCTGTCTTGGCGATTGTTCGTGATCCTGTCATCATTGCAATCTGGATCTCCGCCATTGGAAACTTTATGGGCATTCAAGTCACCATGCAATTCTCGCCTACATATTTAAACAAAGTCATGAACTTTCCCGTCGAGCAGACAGGAACATTCAGCGCGATTCCACAAATTTGCACATTCGTCTTGAAATTGATTGCTGGCTATTCGGCAGACAAAATGCTGTGCTGCACACCGGAAACCTCAACAAAGATCTTCAACACTCTCGCGTTGGGAGGAATGAGTCTCGCCTTCTTGGGACTCGCTTTAATTCCAACGTTAGCCAACTTATATTTTGCAAAATTGAGAGCACACATATTTTCAGATCGATGCCAATATTCGGGCTAATTATGCTCATTATTGCTTGCTCAATTATTGGATTCAACTGCGGTGCATTCTTCCGAGCATCAGCACTCTATGCTGCGTAAGTCGACCTTATAGCCGCATCTTTTATGGATTCCGATTGTTCTTCAGTCAGCACAATCATTTCATAATGGGCGTCAATTCTTTCCTAAACTGTCTCTCGGCATTGCTTGCTCCTGTTATTGTTAACATCTTTGTAATTGACGACACTTGGGATGAGTGGTGGTAAGTCAACTTTTCTCGAAACCATCGACGCATTGTTATGTATTCTAGGTGGGTTTGGATGGTTCACTTCGTTATTCTGTTCGTCTTCAACATCATTTTTGTCATATTTGGCAAAGCTTCTCCAGCTGAATGGACCAAACCAGGCTATTCGAAAAACCGCAATCGTGTCAGTGATATCGAATCCGTCCCTAAGGCAACAACTTTCACTGAGCCAAAACCTGTAGAAAATAATTGATAAAACAAGAAACTGTCTAGCGCTTTATTCCCGCATTTTCTGTGCTCAACTTCTTGTTTCTATATACCCGTGACTTTTAAATGCAACTTTACCAACTATCATGATCTTCAGTTCCTCTCTATATTAATATGATATCACTTGTAACATAATATGTGAATGAATAGACAACATGCATAAACGCTTCAAACTATCGGTATATATTTTTATCAACACTTCAAAAATTAACAACAACAAACAAGAACAATTATCGACAATAGTGGTAATTACTTCTCTCCTTCTGCATTCGCCTCCGCCTCCTCCTCCTCTCCTTCCTCCGCCACATCCTCTAGTTCGCCGTAATTTTCAACCTTCATGTCATTCAATCCAAGTTCGTCGTTCTGCTCATAAGTCCGAGTATAAAACTCCTTATGTAATCCATCGTCGTCCATTGGAGCAGTTAGACTCTGAATTACTTCATTTACTTGGGAAATGACACAAAAGGCTACCTGCACGTAGCTACAACCAGTCGGGTCGTCCAATATTATTGTTGCAGGCATTTTTAAGTTTATGATATCATCAAGTTTTAGCATGAAATTCATCACCTCGCGTTTCTCTTCAGATTCCGCAGAATCTCCCATGAAGAATGATGATTGCTGCAATTTAAGAACATTTTTTATTCGTAATGATTTTAAATACAGAATCGAGCTGCTCTTTTGTCGCATTGAGAAGTCCTTCGATGGTAGTAAAGCGTCCACATAATGCAGCTCCGCCAACATTCAGATCGATTTCAGGAATAGTCATTGAACAAGTTTCAGATTTTAAAACATCCCTTTTTAAATCAACATCCTAAAGAAAAATAGTTATGGCAAAAATTACATCGATGAGAAACTAACACTTCGAATTTTGACATATAGTCGACAACCTTGATCGCGAATAGCTCCACCGCTTTTCACTTCATTCGATTTGTAGCCGCAGTTATCACAATTCATTGCCATTATAATAACAGTTTGGAAGAATGGAATATCTAAATATTCACCTCTCATTTATAATTAAACAACGTCAATATCTTTACCAACCTCTCATTATTCTTTATGAAACTTTAAAATTCAGGATAGGCGAGATATCCGCCTGATTTAGATATTTTCAATGAGAAAATTAATTAACAACATTCTGATTGAATCACTGTGCATTTTTGAATTTTTTCAGGTATGCGGGAATACAACGACATTTTAAAGTTAAGCTTTTTTTTAATATGTTGGAAAACTGAACCTGTGGGTTTCATATTGATTTTTGTTGGAGCGTTACAATTGGGACAATTCGTATTGAAATGCAGAACTTCATTCTTCACATCGTCATAGCTGGTAAACTCGGGCGCTGGTTCAGCTTCTACCTCATCTTCCTCACTAAAAGTATTGACATAATTAAAGCACAAAACCGAAAAATGTCATACAAATCGTCAGCAAGTCCAAGCATTTTTTTCTCATTTAAACATCGATGATAGTGTGAGACGATGCATCGTGGATCGACGTGACGAACATCAGGATTTTGAATGAAGCAGTTTCCCGTAGGATCACGAAGTTTCTATACAAAAAAGATAACTATAAAAAATTTTCGTCTAACCAATGTCCATTTATGTTCCAATTGCATGTACGATTCGAGTTTCTTGAGAAAATCATCGATTTGTGCAGCACCTTCTGGATCTTCAGCTCGACGCTTTTCTTGATCTTGATTTAAACCTTGGTACACCCTTTGTAGGACTCCTTCGACTGTCGTGATTTCTTCAAACATATAATTAATCACTTGAAATTTATTCTTTAATACCTCCGGGTTGAGATTTATGAGGAATCGTTAATTGAAGTTCTGGCACTTCTATTTGGGCATACTCGGACTTGACAACTTGACGTCTAAGATCAACTTGCTCATGCACACGAAGTACAATTTCCGTTCCATGTTCTTGAACAGCTTCTCCACTTTGTATTTCGTTATTTTTGAATCCACAATGTGGGCATTCGAACGACATAATAATAACAGCCTTGTAATAAGGGATTGCGGTGCACATAATCTTGGTCTCACCCTGAAATTGTAGACTCGCTAATTATTTGTATATGGTTTGTAAATGGTTTATTATTGTTTATTATAGTTGGCGACCGGCGGTTGTTGTGCGCTCATTTCATGCCCACAAATCTACCAGCTTACAAATTGAAACAAATATTTTAAAAAATTTAGAAAAAAACAAATTCATTAAAAATGTTCTATTTTCCTAGTGTAAATATAATGTTTTTTTGTAACGAACATTAAAAATACATTCCTCGGAAAATTTTCGTTTTAAGGTGCATTTTAGCGTGTGCTCATTGCCGTCTAAATTATGAATCCATATTTCAACTACCGATTATCAAATTCCTTAGCTTCTACATTTAAAAAAACTAATTTTCTAAAGACTTGCGGGAAATCTCCGACGAATTTGTTTGGAAAAATCCCGCGAGCACATACTGATCGCATTTATCCGGTCATGTCATTACAACTACTTTTTCAAGACTAGACTTCGAAGAAAAACGAATTTTTCAACCGTTTGAAGAAATCTTACATTTTTTTCACAGTTCATGCACATGCTCTCGACGGACATTGGCTTCACCTCATAATCATCGGCTGATAGAGAACGATATATCTGACAAAAAAAAACACGAATTCCCTGTCATGTACTACATGATTTACTTACATCATCTGCATTCGCAGCCATTTTGAAACCCTTTAAGCGCTCCACATTAAAACCTTGTTTGTTCGATTAAGGCAGGTATTTGTTTTCACGAGAAATTAAAACAAACTCGTCAAATATAGAAACAACTTCCCATCAGATTTATCTTAAAACAACATTCATAAATATATGTTAAAACAAAAAATATGGAACGAATCGACGAATTTACATGGAGAACTCGATGTACATCCCAAGAACGTTCCGCGAGAAAATAAGTTAAGAATTGATATTTAATATTAAAACAAGAAAATTAAGTCTAAAATTTGAATTTTCTGGATGATGAAGACGACGATGATTTGTTCTTTTTCTCTTCTTGTGCCTTTCGCTTTCTCTGAAATTTTAACATTTTATGCACATGTACAAAATTTCATTGTGAAAATATCGTGAAGAAATTTCAGACTTACATTCTGCTTGGCAGAGTGTTCAGCGACCATATCAGTCAAATCTTCGCGATCTTCATCGTCATCATCGCGAGTTTTTCTCTTTCTCAGTTGTTCTTCGTAGCGTTCAGCCAATCTGTAATTACATCATCCGTGATAACAGTAAGTAAATTTTTAAATTTCACTTCATAATTTTAATGAACCTATGAAATGTTTAATTCAGCAACTTACTTTCCCTCATCCATATCAATTGCATCGGGATCCAATGAAATGTCGACACCGTCTTCGCGAACTGCTTGTTTTTTCTAAATAAATCCGAATAAGTAAAAATTATGATTTTAACAGTTTACCGAAAGATCATAAGTATGTGTCGAAGCCATCATTTGATTTCCAATACGATCATTCTTCTTCTCAGGAATGATATGATATGCTGCAGCCGGAGTATCAGATCCATGCAACGAACTAAAACGCATAAATAAAACGAGTTTTTAGAAAGTTCACACCTTTCTTCAGTCCTTTTGCCCTTTCTCAATTCAATAGTATCCGGAGTTTCCAATCCAGTAACACCTGTTGTAATTCCAGAAGGAGTGACGAGTCCTTCTGGCGGTGCAGGCGTAACAAATCCATCAGCCTTCTCCACAACCTCATCTTCCATATCAACGTCTTCATCAGATTCATCGTCATCGTCACTGCTTTCATCAGAACCAATTTCACCCCAGTAACGACGCTCGATTGCTGATTCGTCTTCAGGTTCGAAAGCTGGAGCCTGTGTAATTTGAATTATAAACCCGTTTGATGTTTTATACATACTTGAAGGCCAAAGACATCTCCGTAAAGTGGCTGACCATACTCATCGACGGGTGGTTTTCCCCATCCACCAGCATGATAACCAAATGCGCATCCCTCTGGAATCGGTGCATTTAAACCAGGTATTTTAATATTTGGATAGCTCGGCGGTGGTCCATATCTCTGCATAGCAATAAGCCACGGTGGAGGAAATTTGTAGGCGTTCTATAATTATATATAAATAACTACATAATATAGGATTTGCAGTGTACCGATCCTATTGGCATTCCCAATGCGATTCGTAACTCGTCGGTTAATTCTCCTGGTTTTTTGTCGCGCATCATTGCTTCCATTTCCTAAACATTGACTTTTATTGGTTTAAGAATATTAATGGTACGCATACCTTTCCTTCATAATACAATTCTCCCATTTTAGTCATTGGCGGTTTTGTTTGCCATTTGAAGAATGCATCGTGCAACTTTTGGTAATCAATGTCAATTTTACCGAGTTTCGGTCTTGTGCGTTCTCTCATTTTCGATTTCAAACTTTGATGATCTTCTTTTTCGTGCAATGCGTCACGCATATCTTGAATTCCGGTTCTTTTAATGAAGTCGGGCAATTCAAATGGTGGTCTTTCAAATCCACGCTTTCCCGCCAAATATTTCCTTTTCGCGTTCCAATGACGTGGTACTGGAACGGTGTTGCGATAGGATTTTAGAGCAACAAGAAGGAAAGGATCGCGCGATGTAACATCGGCCCATTCAACCACATCGGGGCGTACAGTAGATTCTTTGAGCTTAGCAATGCTTGGTTGAAGCGAAAGCCGCAATTTTCTTCGCGATAGTTTCTCCTCTTCATTTTCTTTGGCGCGTTCTTCCATTTCTTCTTGCAAAATTCGCTCAGCTTGTCCAGCTTTTCCAAGTTCATCCTTTACACGTTCACCGCGTGATACTGGATGATGGCGCTGCTCAGGGACGCCATCTGTTGAAATCTAAATTAATAGAGTTTAATGTAAATCGAAAACCAATATTAACCTTGAAATTTTCGAAAACTGAGGCATAATACTTATATGTCGGATCATTTTCATCAATTTCTTCGCCAACATACTCAATTTCGACATCTAGACCGGAATCTTCGGAATTTTCATCTTTTTTCTTCTCTTCGACTTCGTCCATTTTTACACTTTCATCTTTGACCTGTTTTTTGGCACGTTTCTTTGATTCCTTTTTCTTCTTATTTTTTAATTTCTTCCATTTCAACTCCTATACAAAATAGTTTTCCGATAATTATATTAATCTTAAAAACCTGAATCTGTTTTTTGGTTAAATTGGCGGCTTCTTCATCGGAACTATAATCCTCTTGTAGCTGCGGCATAACTGAAATATACAATTTTTAAATTTATTACATTCAAATAGCACATTTTATTAGTTGAAAAGTAACCAAATAAAAAATCAGACGACTACGCTTAAAGAAATATTTAATTAACGCAAAAGGGTACAAAGATATGAAAGAATTAGGAGAAAACTTCGTTTTTCGAAAGCGTCTTCAAATCGAGTGTGTAGTATTGCGGAATGTGCGTCGCGGACCAAACACGTAACCGCACGACCATGATGGGATAATCTAGGCCACGGCCGTATCTTAAGGGTTTCGAACTTGTTTCGTATATTTATGGATAAATAACTCGATTAATGTGACTACTACTAACGTAATGATCACCTTTGGTCTTGCCACTCAACTGTTGAATTCCAGCTCTCGCACGTCTTACAAATCATACAAGATTAATTGTTAAGATTAATGTGTCATTCGTATTTACTGCCAACAGAGATTTTTTTTGAAACAAGACCCAAATTTGCTATAATATGTGTGGATTTTCCTTTTCCTGATCGTCTTTAAATTCATAGGCTATATACATTTGAATATTTTTTCAATTGAATTTCTATTAGATTTGAGTACCAGAGAAAATATTATAGTTTTTTTACGGCGACCGGCGACTGCTGTACGTGAGTAGATTTATGGTGCGTATTCTTGTAAACAGAATTTCAAATTGTAGCAAGTTTTCGATAAGCAAAGATTTCGAATCTCTCTCAATTCCACAAGTTCTATGGAAAGTTTTCAACGCTCATTTCGAAATCGAAATCGAAGGTTTTCAGTACGCGTCATTGTCAAACTTTTTCGGAGCTAAATTATTATTGTAATAAAAACGTAATGAATATCACACAATGTTGCAAAATGATTGAAAAATCACATTAGAAACACAAAACAGACTAAAATCGCTGACAAGTGAGATCAGGATTGAAGGACAAATTATATGATTACGTTGAAATGCAAGAGATAATACGGATTTAAAATGAATGAAATAATTCAAGTACATTTATTGTTGCAGTTCTTGGATCCACAGCGGCAGACTAGCTGTGTTGGAAGTGCCATTGTAATAACGGACCACTGAGGATTTGGCTTCTCAATTGGGGTAAAAGCTGATCCGCTGGTGGAAGGGTTCAGCCCAATCTGAAATGAAGTACTAAAAAAGGAAACACAAGAATACTGTTACCTTGATTGGGCTAACGGAAGGTGTGCTCGGAACTTTGACTGGCTCGGTTTTGGTTTTTTCTTGGAAAGCTTGAATCGAAGCGATCGGAACCTGTGGCAACAGAACCGGGGGTGGTGGAATCGCTGCTGGAATGAGTCGTGGTTGGGGTGGCATAGATGGTGGAGCCATCATTCTTGGCGGCGCAGGTTGCAAACTCATTGGCGGAATAGTCGGGATTTGAGTTTGCGCGTAGAACGGATTGTTGATCGGCACGAATTTTCCGTTCTCTTTGAACTGAATGATAGGATGGCGTAGGTATGAAAGAAGTTGTTCCGAAGTGATCTCCCCGTTATGAGCAAATATAATTTTGGTGAGAAGTGAATCTCGTTCTTTTCGCAATTGTGGGTCATCTAGCGGTGGAAGGACAGAAAGAGCTTCTTGAATCTCCGGATTCTTTATAATATTGTAGCTGATAGTTGCAATATCAAGTGGCGGATTCTGAAATGGAAATTTCGAATAAATTAAAAGAAAGTACGAATGCCTTATTAGGCTCTTGAGCTGGACGACTATTATGCAAGGTCTGCAAATAATTTTGATGAGCCAAAAAATTGAGCTGTTGCTGTTGAATATGCATCATGCGCGGATCGATAAACCCATGTTCGATTGGAACTGAAATTTATTTATTTTCACTTTTAATTTCCTAAAATGCTATAATTCACTGACTTCATTGACTGTTAAATGATAAGAATAGGTATTTTTTGAATCATTATTCACCTTGCTTCTTCGGTGGTGAAATCACCGACGGCTTCTCTGGAGTTACAGCTATTCTCTTGTTGGGCTCGAACTGCTGCTAAAAACAATTGATAAGCGAGTTATTGTTTGCCAAAGCAACTGATAACAGTCGATATATTTATTTACCTTGAGGGTTTCGATCCGATTAGAGAGGTCCTGAAGGAAATGAAGTCGCTGACGCGGATCAATGCAGTTCAGATTGCTGATCAATTGAAAGCTCATCGTCTGAACAACGCTGTTCGGATCTAAAACTGATGATTGAATTTATTCGTCAGTTGAATTATTCGAATCGCCTGGAAACGGGGACATCATTTGCGGAGGCATCGGCATTTTTGCGGGAATATCATAAATCGCACCATTATGTATTCGTTTTCGCGAGAGATCCATATCTGAAAACTTCTAAAATATCATTGAAATAAATAAAAAGAATAAAACAAAAAAAAGATAATCTTGTTTGCGACACACATTTTGATGAGTGACCCATATCATATGCATACTTAATTTTAGAGTTTTCAACGCTATCATCTAATGATAATAGCGATTTAATTGATAAACGTCGGGTGGTTTGGAGAGCCCGATAAGAGCCAAAGCATGACACGACAAACAACATGAACGGTATGATATGAAGACACAATTTTTTGTAGGAAATTGCAAACGAGTTCCGGAAAATAGCGATTAAATTGTGCAGCGATAACGAGATGCATTTTTGTGTTTCTGAATAACACTAGTTGAAACATCGCAAACGAAAATAAGGGACATGTTTAGCAAGGTCTACTCATAATTATAGGATGTTGGATTCATTTTAAAACTTATAATTACTTTACACATACTCATTAACTCATTATAAACCGACGAAGCATATTGAAGCGAACTGCTCGTTCTTTGAGTTCGAACGCTTTTAGATTCAACTTCAGTGTTGAAACCATTAAAAAAGCGAAAAAGTAAAGTTAGTTTATGACCAAAAGCTGGTGTGTTTCAGAAATTTTCGAATTAATCAAAAATATCATGTCCCGAATCATTTTTTTTCAAACGTGAACAGTATATAAAAATTGTCAATTGAAATCTTAAAGCGATCCAAAACCGCAAAATTCAAGTGCAGGCAAGCCAGCTTAAAAATTTTCGACAAACATTATCCGCTATAAGATGTTTGCGTTTTTTAAGGCTTCAAATCGTGTTGATGATTACTGCACATCAGTAAATTTAAAAATAGGCATTCTTCATAAAATATTCAAATAGTTGATTTAAAAAAGTTTTTTTTTTCGAAAAAAATAATGGAAAAATCGAAAGCTTACAAAATTAATATTTGCTGAATTCTGAAAAAAATATGATTTCAGAATCTGTCTCAAGCTTTTAAACAAAACCTCTTATTATTCATTATCAAAAAAAAATCAAACGAAATATTTTTATGCATGCAAAGTTTCATTACTCAAAGAGATTCCAGTCTCGTCATGCTCCGGACATGAAATAATGAGAGAATCTAATTGGAAGCATGAGTTGAATGGAAAGTAGCGC
Source organism: Caenorhabditis bovis (assembly GCA_902829315.1). Classification (NCBI taxonomy): domain Eukaryota; kingdom Metazoa; phylum Nematoda; class Chromadorea; order Rhabditida; family Rhabditidae; genus Caenorhabditis; species Caenorhabditis bovis. Next base: position 4,592,274 of record CADEPM010000001.1, on the reverse strand, counting down.
CCCGATTTTTGGGGCGGCGACAACATAGGGAGAATTTCGTTGGAAAATGAAAACGGCTCAATCAAACTACAAGAAATACACGTAAAAGGAAGGAATTCCATTCCTTGGAATTAAAAAAAATCGGAATCATCATCATCATTCTTTGGTATTCAAAAATTAATAAATACACGAAAAATGAAGAATCGTCGTTCGTCAAATTCATAAAATTTTTCAAATTTATCGGTTATCTTTTGCCGATATCAAAAATGTGACATTTGATAGACAGGTCTATTAGAATCTTACTCCATTTTATCTAAAACTCCGATTTGAACAGAATACGATGACATGCTAAAACTTTTTCTGTGATAAGAATATGAAACAGCAGAATGTTGCGAAATATCCGCGTGTATACGGTATGAGTCCATTTTGAATGATAACGTGAGAAAATTCTGGACCAAAATGACAATTTGCATCACATTTATATTCTTTATCATTCATAACAAAACATTCTATTTGAATAATCAGAAGGAGAGGACTCAAGGATTCATGATCGTGAGATACCGGATTACGGTAAAGCAAAAAAGAAGCATCGTCTGAAAATATATTGAAAGAAATGCGAAATTGAGAGGTTGGTGCTTCATCGGTTAGGTGAGAAGAACTTTTGCTGATATTTGACTTATAAAAATATCTGTGTGCGAGAGAAGAGAGAACGACTCAAATAAATCATCGGTTTGAAAGATAATGAGGAGCAACGCCTCCCAGGTCGACGCGGATTGATTCGCCTTTTAGATTTTGACAACTGACGCTCTCGCAAACTAACAAATGTATGATGGTTCCACGGAGCGGATCAAAGCAAAAAGTGCACGAAAACAACCAACAGTTTTTGACCTCAAGACTAATATTATCTATGATTTCCCCCCTTCAGTTATCAGCAAACTAGATAAGCAATCAGGTTCAGAATTTTGGTACCGAGTGGTGAACGGGACGACCAAGATAAATTCTGAATTGTTCGAATGGCAGAATGATTGAAATCCAAATAAATACATATTTTCTTAAATGGGAAAATGTACGAGAACACACTTTCGAATCGGTCTATTGTTTTTTCGACATGATGGTTCTAAAAAGCTGATGTCGAAATATTGTTTGCACCGAAAAATTAAAAAAAAAAAACACCGTCGAGTCGAGCATATGTACAGAGGGATGTTGTAAGGAATCAATGGTAGCCGAATCGCATAGCATTAATAATTTTTGGTTTTTATAAAAGTCCAATAAAGTATTCTTGAGTTTTCATAATGATTCCAATAGATTTGCAAAAAATGGATCAATCTACACAAGAAGCGCTTTTGAGGAATACAGAATTTATATACATTCTGAGGGTACAAATATATAAAAATAATTCTCAATAGTAATAATATGTATGTACATACATATGATATGGAAGATGAAGCCTTGAAAAGCATAATTACGCATAATAGGACCGCCCCTTTTTCTCTTCTCTCAAAAGCATGAAAAGGTGACAATATATAGTGATTCATGTAAAAAAAAAATGAATTCCCCATTTTCTTTTATTCGATTTTCAATATGCTAAATGTTTCTTTTCATCGAAAATATTGGTATTGGACCGATGAATATGACGCCAATCGACAATTCCCGAATTGTTGATGAGAATTCCATTGAAGCACACAATATATATATTCGGACACAATAAACTTCATGGTAATGTTTTTTTTTTGTGCTTGTAAAAATTGAAACGAAAAAATGAGAAAAAAAACGCGAAAACAAATTCAGATTATTTTTGAACGCTCACGATTATGTCATTTCAATACACCATTTGAAACGTGGTCAATTCGAATTTCGCATTAGAGATTGGTGTTTATGTGAAAACGAAATAGGGTCCCACCAATCTCTAGACCATATAATTTCCGGCTTATAATTTGGTCACCTGCAAATTACGTATGAGCACGAAAATGGCGATATTTAATTATGATCGTTTTTGTTATTCGGTTGGAGAGAGATGAAGCCAGAACAGATTAAACGAGACATTGGCTTCTAATCCGTTGTGTTTGATTCAACCAAAACCGCGGATTAGAAACATTGGAGCTCGAAATGCCCACTGAGCAAATCCATTATTTCTCAATAATATTGCTCGGATTTATTGAGTGCCGAGTTTAATACATTTTTCGAAGGGCTAGGGGAAGGTGGCCTGGTGAGAAACTCAATTCTTTTATTATTTATTGGGCACTGATGGAATAAGTTTACGAGCGAAAAATCAAATTATATTGCGATAGATCTCATCTCAAGAAAAGTGGAAGCAATAAAAAAAAGATGCACGCTGGTGGGTGTTGATAAAATGCAATATCTTTTTGCAAGTGCACCAAGAGCACTACTAAATTCATGAAGGAGGCAAATGAAATCAGAATTTTATCTCAAAAGAAGCCTATATCGATAATCCGGAAAAGGCATCTTAAAACGAGGGAAAGTAAATTCATTTCTTTGCGCCGGATGAATTCTCAATGAATATGTATTTGAACTTGTATTAGCTCGAATTATTTCGCCTCATCATATAGTATTACACAAGAAAAATTCAAAATACGACTTGGTCTTTGTTTAGATGAACATTCATAATAACGAAGTTGGGGGATTAATGCCAATCCGATAATACTATTTAACAGTATTAGCAAAAAATATTTTGAGGATTTGCAGGTGAACTAAAGAATTCAATTCACTATTTTATTACAGCTATCGAACAAGGAACTTAGACGACCTTTAACACACTAATAGAATTCAATTGAAAAATCAAACCAACAATTCAATCATAATGTTAATTATATCTTTTCTTTGGTTTTTTTTTGCAATAATCGTGTGTAACATTACATCCACTATCTTATCAAATGCTTTAGTTCAATTAAAAAAAAGAAGGCGAGGGATAGAGGGATCATATGCGATTCGTTCGTTATTATTACCTGACAATCTCAGCAATGATATTCACAAATGCGCCTTGTTGATTCCATCAATTTTTAATTTGTGTTTTTTCTCTTTTTTTATATACGGTAAGATGTAAAAAGTTGTACTTGCGAGAACAATTTATTGTAGCTCTCAGCATGCTCAAAACACAAAAATTGGATGAGACCCGTTGATGAAAACACGTATGGTGCAGATATTCCATCTTGTGCATTTCTATCAGAAAGGAGAAAAAATGAAATAAAAAATGTATGAGGTGGTGGTCAGTCGAAGGCAAAAAAATTGATACATAATACATAAAATATGAGAAACCGGGCAAATATGTATGAGACGAACATTAAAAATGAATTGTATGATGTTGTTGTTTGTTTGTTTCGTTTGTCTGTTTTTTATTAAAACAATTTGCTATTATTGTTATTTCGAAAGAATGTTTTAATGAGAAAAATAACGTATCAATCAATAATTAATCATCGATTACACAAGTTCTGTTATAAGAAGCAAAAAATTGGTAATTCAATTGAATTTCTATTTCTAACACTTAAAAAAAAAAAGAATTTTTGTTGGGTTCGGACAACAAGGAAGCGTTTTTTTCTATTGAACGAATGCAAACCGCCGATTTCTCTTTTATGATTCATCAATTATTAACAGCCGAGATAATGTTTCACAAAAAAGTTTTTTTTTCAGAAAGAAACATTCGGAAGATTTGATACCAATCAATTAATTGCGATGAGCGTCTAAAACGAAGCAAAAACTACGAAGAATGAATTAAAAATTAATGATGTCGATGAAACGGACCATATTCATCGGCAACGCGCAATTCGAAATTCATGAGGTTTTTAGTGACTGAATAAATTATACGATGGATTAATACGTTTTTTATTTGGCATTATGTGCCAGCCTAACTAAAAAAATAAATTGAGCCGAGTTAAAAATACATTCATTCATTGTAGTATGTAGTCAAATAATAAAATCAAATTCGATTTCCAGGTAGCAGCGGAAATAACGGTATATCTCGCGTTTCAATCTTAAGAAATTTGCGAACGACGCCCGCAAGGTCGCACTATTCGCAAATTTCATTGAATCCTTCTTTCTCAAAAATTCGTATCTGATTAATTTAAATAAAAATTCATACCATCATAAACTCAAACTAGTTGATATCATAAGAAGTTTGCAATTTATAGTTTGGGTAATCAAACGAGATTAGCAATTATCTAGAGGGGTCCATTTATTGTCGTGGACGGCCCAATTTGCAATTATTGAATATTTTCACAAATTTTCCATGCGATACCGGCCATGACAATAAGTATTTCAACACGTATTAGTTTATTAAACTAGAAGTGACTTACGTCAAACGAATATGCGTTTAACTAGAAGATTTATATTATAATTATGCCATGCTTGAACGAAAAAGATGCGAGGCAAGCTCGAATTCGATACGTCTTAACGAACCTTTGACAAATACCAGTTTTCTTTGAGAGAAATCAAATTTCCATTTTATGATATGTTTCCCATTTATTTGTTTCCATATGACCCCGAAAACCTATAAAACATATATAAAACGTTTTATAAAAAAACATGTTGGTCTGAAACATTAAAAACCCTTAAACTTGGAAATTTTTGGCGAATTTCCGCATTTTCAAACATTCATAAATAGATAATTTTGAACAGAATGAATAGAATGAAAATTATTGGAAAGATGTAATAATGAAAATGGGCAAAATAATGCAGTCAAACAAATTAATTCAAATTAATTGAGCACTAATACGGTTTCTCTTAGACTTAAAAAAACAGCCACTGAGTTATCGTGTCTTCAGCGTGTTATTATTGTCAAAATGGGGAGGTCCGGGGCCTGTTTTTTTTCAATTTGAACAAAATGTTTTTGAACATCTGCGGACATTTTCCGGAATATCGCAGTTTTTGTGACAACACCGTGCGTGCTATATTAAAAATTGTTGAAATAAACTAAAATTTGAACTGATTTGAAGTCTCATTTTTTTATTCAAAGAGAAATCGCAACTCTTCGGTTCGTCTGTGACTTTTGCTCCGATATTTGAGGTGTTTTTGAATTTCGATTAAAAAATATCATGAGAAAACTGAAAGAAATGCAAAAATTAGTGTTAATATTGTTTCTATTGAACATTACCCATCCAGACTGATAACAAACATTAAAGAAAGTGAGCTAAAAACAAAATGGAACCATTCGGAATCGTAGAATGTGAAAACATAGGTATTATTCACACAATCAATTGTATGAGCACAATCTTGGATAAAACACTGCATATTATTTTTAAGATTGACGAAAATCTTAAGGAAAACCTGCAGAAATAGCAAGTTTCGCCGTTTCTTGCGAAAAGAAGAAGCAATTTCAACTCCCGTCGCAGAGGTCTGAAATCATATCAACTTTTCGATCCACTGAATCGTCAAACTTCAATTTTCACAATTCGAAGTAACCCAGTGAAATTCAATGAAAATGAGACAATCGCAATGAGTAATACAGCGTGTGTAACTCGCTGTGAAAATTTCATCGAGCAAATTGTGTTCATTGGACCCCAGGAGATTTCTTCAGAGATAAATATATACGAGCATCCTTCTGTAAAAAAAACGATGAGACATAAATATAGCAATGCTTCAAAAAGCAGCGCGAGATAATCACATCAAATGAGTTATCTTTCGAAAAACATAACAACATGTTTATTGAGTAATCAGTGACTTAGTGGTTCTCATATGGAGGCACTTCGAGATTGAATCAACGAGAGAACGATGATAATTGAAATCTAAATCACTCGATGCCTTCTTGAAGGTGACTTTCAGAGTCGTTAAAAATCGAAGGACAAAAGAAACATTCAGAATGAATTATCAAACATTTAGTGGTTTCAAAGAAATCCATGAGTAACAGTAATGAACCCAAAGAAATGAGTGGCACACCACATTGGCTACGGTTTGCCTTTTATGACAATTTTCCCGACATCCTTTGCGAGATCATGAGAAACTGGCCGTCCTTGTGGCTATTTAATTACTTACTCAAACCGAACCTTTTTACATGAAATGTAATCGGGTGAACATTCAAGATTTTCCTGTCCTGAGTCATGATGCTCCACTATCATTCATTTTGAGACCATAAACCAAATTCTTTTTTTAAGACATTGTTGAAGGTTGAAGGTTGTTCTTCGTTGTACCTATTGTAGCACTCGGAACAGACAATTGCTTTTGCTCATGACAGATTTTTGAGTTCCGAACTTCACCCGAACACAATTCTGAACGGATAGGCAGCCAACATTTTTCTCGCAGAAAAAATCTCAGAATGAAGCTTGTTCAAGATAATGGAATAAACATCCAAAATACGGCACTCAGGGCACCAGATGTTACTTAAATTTTCGGCGCTTCATTTTCGCCCCATCCTGTGAATGGTTGGGAACTTTTCACGGAATAAATATTTTACCTTGTAATGAAGGAATTGAGAGAATTATTGCGAAAATCCAGAGAAATCCCAAAATTATCTGAAAATGTTCCATTATATCAATTTATTCGCAATGCGTCCTACCTTAATAAATGGTATTCGATGTGTTCTGTTGAAATAATATGGAGCAAATATTGCAATAAATCTGTTTAATGAGAGACATATTTGCGTAAATGGCCCTTAATTTTTAATTACAATGGAAAATTGTAGAATTTAATTTACCTGACATTAGATATGGAGCCCATCCTACTATTAAACCAAAATATTTATTAAATTCTATTGGTAGGTAGTAATAATTACTGAAAAATAAGCTATATCAATTTAAAAATGTTTGAAACTACAAATATGCAACTGGAGCAGCCCATACAAGGAGTGCGAATCCTATGAGGATGTTTGCGAACGCCTTATTCATACAAATTTTGTGAAAACTTTCTTTCTGGCTCCATAATAGTTTAATGACGACAATATTGATGTATATCATTATAAGAGAACCCTAAACAGTTTTTGTGATATTTACCACTAGGTTGCTTTTTTTTACCAAAAATATTGTACACGATGCGACGTGACGAAACGAAATCATTTTTTATAGTGAATGAAGAAAGTTCAAAGTGAACGAAATGAGCATGAATATTGAAATAACTCTGAAGTAATTGCGCAAAGTACTTCCTTCCGTGAGAAAAATTCGATCATTTTAAGAGGAAGGGAAAACTGGATAGAAAACGAAAGAAATACAAAAAAAAATAAGAACGAAAATTATAGAGTCTGTCTCTGAAATAAATCGGCTTCCGGAATCGGCGTCTCAGAGCTTATTTTACACGTTTATTTTTAAACATTTTTTTTTGAGATTGCTTCAAACTGATTGAAATAATATCGGAAAATGAGTTCATTCTGGAGTAACCAGAACTAATTTATATGCACAACAATGGAATTCACTAAATTGAATCTAAATTCTGAAATTAAAGCACGAATTTCCAATAATGAACATGTCGCGTGTTTACACCTAATGCATTTTATTCGACGACAATTTTAAAATGTTTAATTTTGAAGTGACTGATCATATGTAGTCTCTTTCTCAAAAAATTCGACTACCGGAATTATTCGAAGTTGCCATATGCGGTTGGCTTAAAGTGCAATTTGCAAAAATAATATTGTGAAAAATGAATAAAATAAGCATGACCTCTCGCGAACCGCAACACGCCTGAATTACATAAAATGCTTTGTACCAAATATACATCTGGTAGCCGCGTTTTTCTTATCGGCAAACGCACTGTACATATAATGAATTCTTAATTTTTTTTCAACGAAATTGAAATAAGTGCAGACTTATGTACATACATGTATGTACTTTATTCAGTACCTTCTCAGGCAAATCAAATAAAATATTTTGAGAACCAAATATTCTCAGGCAAATCAAATAAAATATTTTGAGAATCAAATATTCAGTGATAAACTCTAAAATATTTTGAGAAATTCTAAAGTCTATTGATACTTTCTAAAACTTATTGAGAATCAATAAATTTTAAAAATTTGGAATTTGTAAATTAAATCTTTTGAGAAAGTTAAATCTTTTGAGAAAGTGTAATGTATCTCAATATATTGTGAGACTTTAAAATTTGAATAGGGCCCTTATGACTTCCACTGACGCAATTTGCGGCGTCTCTTTTTAAGATCTCCCAAATTCCAATAAATAATTTATGTTTTTGATGTTCCTTCCGTTTTTTTTAGCTTTTTGTAATAGTTTCTTCACTTCAGTGATGGACGTATTCATGAAATGCAAGTTTTTATAATAAATGTTTAACACTACCTTAAATCTGCATTGTTTTACATGCTGAATTTGAAACAGTTGTGTCTAAACATGTCATTGCATGAACAGGTTCATGAATTTTAAAAATAAGCACAATTATTACAATTAATTACAATTATACTTCAGTTTCTAATGATTTCGATATTTTAGAAGATCGGGAAAAGTGTGGAACAAACATTCCAGAAACATTGGCCGATAGATTTAAGGAACGAGGTAAATACAGCAAATTCAATGAGCAGGTGCCCATGTGGATCACGGCCATGGATATTTTCCACCTTTTTCACGAGGGAACACGTATAATAAAAGGTACTTCAATTATGTCTCTCCTTTTTCAGCATTTAAAAATTGAAGATTGTCTTTTAGAAGTCTTCGTTAAAAACGAAATAAATATTTTTCGATGCGAAGCTATTGATGTGAAAGCGAGACTGCCATCTTCGGTAAAGTCGCTATCAGGAAAATTCAATGACATTAATAGGTCCGAAAAAGCTAGTGTAAGTTAATTTACCACTTGCAATTATCATCCTTTGAAGATTTTTGAAGTGAAAATTGTTTCTAACGCCATGATCGGAACCATCCCTCCGTTAGGTTCAGCTGTTGTGTTGCTTATACATGCCTGCTACCGATGGATGGTGTCACCGACTCGCTTAGTTACAAATACAACATTACCAAACAAAGTAATATGGGATCGTTAGCTATGTACATAATAGAAAATTTTTATTTCAGATCGCAGGTATTTGCAAATTATTAGAAATTCTAATTTGAGATGGGGCGCCTCAATTGTTTTCTGGTTCAAAAGTGCACGTAAGTCGTTTTTTTTGCAATTTTAAGAGTTATTGAACGTTGTAGCATCATGCTATTGTCGTTGATATAAGAAATAATACTAATGATTACTGTATTTATTGTTTCAGCAACTTATATACCATTTGTACAGTAATGTCATGGTCAGCTGTCGGCAATAAGCACGCAAGCGCATGAGCACATTTATCACGTTATCAAGAGAAACATGTGCTCGGAGCAGACAAACGGGATTGGATATAGTATTTTGAGAAAGTTAGACTCATTCAGTTATTTTTTAAAACTGGCAATTTTCAGTTATAAACTATATCACGAGATTGTGACTTCATTGAAAATGCGTTTCAACGCGAATCCGGATTTAATTAAGAAGTCATTTTATCGCAAAGAACTCATGAAATTAATCGAAAAACGACAAATTCAATCATCAAAATTTGTAAGTTCAACATTTTCTTTCAATATATGCAACGAATTCCTTATAGCAACGTTGTGCGTCATTCGCAGAAAAAGGAGAAAATGCGAAAAGGATAAATTGATTCATTTATTTTTTTTCTGATTTTTATTATTAATATATTCATTTCGCATTAATATTGTAATAAATGAAATGTTCATACATATTCAATTATTATGGATGTTATTACATTCTATTTGTGTGAAAATTGCTCGATAACGTATGATATTACATAATATTGGACAGAGTTTATTGAGAACAATCTAAAATTTATTGATATATTCTAAAGTTTATTGAGACAAATCTAAAACTTATTGATAAACTTTAAAGTTTATTGAGACAAATCTAAAACTTATTGATAAACTTTAAAGTCTCACAATATTCATTGAAACTTATTGATAAATTCTAAAATCTTATGAGATTTCCTAAAGTTTATTGAGACAAATCTAAAATATTATAGAGACACGTTAGCCTCTCAACGAACCTCATAAGATTTTAGAATTGTCTCAAAATATTTTTTTTCATTTGCCTGAATTCAATGACAAACTCTGAAATATTTTGAGAAATTCTAAAGTTTATTGATACTTTCGAAAACTTATTGAGAATCGCTAAACTTAAAAATATTTTTTAAAATCTTATAAGATTTTCTAAAATTTATTGAGCGATTTCTAAATTATCTCGATAAATTCGAAAATGTTATGAGATTTCCTAAAGTTTATTGAGACAAATCTAAAATATTATAGAGACACGTTAGTTTCTCAATGAATCTCAAAATATTTTATTCGATTTTCCTGAGTTTGTTTACCGCTTTGACTGGATTTCGGCAGCTAAATAACCTAGAATTTTGTACTTAAAACAATTTCTTCGTTTTCTAAGCCTTCTAAGATTCTTTCTAAGATAAGCTTCTGTTATGGATGCTTCATAAAGTCGGCGTCCGTTCCTTTCTATATACATATATTCCATTCATTAAAATTTTAAAATTTCCTAGCTTAAATGAAAGAAAAATGCGATGATATGCTAGCTGTTAGAGTTTCTCTTAATTTAAAATATTTAAAAACAAAATTTTTAATTTTTTGCAAAAATAAATTTGAAAAATTCAATAAAAATTCATTTTCGAATTTACTATTTCTTTAAATATTTGATAAATAAACATTATAAATACATATATTTTATTAACATGACCAGTCGGTCGGCTTGAAATTGATCACCCTGATTGAAATAATAAAACGAGTGTTCTGAAAATTCCAAATAGTTTAAAAAATTTTTCCATATCGAGTATTATGAGAACAAAATTTTTTTAAAAATAAAGCATCTAAAAAGTGTAATTTATTTCACCGATGTATTAAAACTTGGTAATAGATATTCTCGAATTTAACGCCATTTTCGAATTTCTATGCTTTGAAGAGTTTCTCAATTTTTTGTAGAAGAAAAGCATAATAAACCTTAAAATATTTCCATCAAATTATTAAAAAAATTGGTTATTACGCGTCGAATAAAGTAACATAGAGCGGAATGCCGGCGTTGCTCAGAAAAGAATACCAAATTGCATTATAAAGATTGTAAAAGTATACCGCCTGAATCGAGCACAAGACATACATCACGTCTTGAATCAGACACTTCAATTCAATCATAGAATTGTCTTGAAATCGATATATTCATACCTGCATGAACATTTTGAATGTTCTTTTTTTCCTAAGATTCGTTATTCTGTCTGAAACATTTGATGAAGCCTGAAAAACGGAAAACTGATTTTTGTAAAATTGGAGATTTTCAACTAATAGTAGTAGTCGAATCAGTCCAATCACATTAGTCAAATTGATTGAAGACGTGAAAATAGCACAACAAATGACAGTATTAGCAAACAATTGTCCTTGGAATTCGCCACAAGACGACGGCATCGTAAGCCAGGATAGATGGTTGAGATCGAAAATGTATCCGCAGTCATCAATTTGGGCCGGAATTGAAATGAACACAGCGAGAATCCAGAAAAAAACCAACGCTATCTGAAAAAAACAACAGAGTTTTTTGCGGATTCTTCAAAATACAAAAAAAACCTTGGTGGGTGGAATAGCTGAACGCTTTCTATAAAATTTTGGAAAATAAATAGCAATAAGTCGGTTTATGTTAAGGAGAATTTGTGTAAACGGACCAGACATTAATAATGGTCCCCAGCCCGACAATTGTCCGAATAGAACATTCATGCGATAAGGAAGAAACAATTTTTTGCTTAAAGAAAACATTTTTGCTGAAGGAAAAACGTTATTTTATAATTTTCACACAAATTTTGTTTCTATTATAAAAAGTAATTTTGATCAGAGATTGATCAGGGGGGGGGAACATCAATTTTATCAAATTTCAAGACATCAATACTCATAGCAGGATGTCTTTTCTGCAATCTTGGAATTCCGACTTCACAGAGGGAAGGCTTTAAAGAGTTGTTTCGTTTTATTCTGTTTTTACTGTGCACACACTGACGCCATTTTGCATACTTTTCCAATCAAAGCTGTTCCTCTATCAATTTTCTTTAAACATTATCTCCTTTGAAATTTCCTGGCTGAAATGAATCGAAAAGAGATTGCACGCACGTTGTGACACATTCAGATCATTTTAATTTATAATTAATGACGGATGTTTCAAAATTGCATTTAAAATGTTCAATAATGCAATTAAAAGGTTGGAAAAAATTAAAGGCAAAATTTCATTTTCGTATGATTTACTATTTTTTCAAGAATAAATCGCCCTTAACATCATGCTTGGATTTGAACTTTTTCTTTCAATTTCGGCATAATGCTCTATTATGAGTATGAAACAAATATGTATTTCATTTTTGGAAGAGATAATTTTGAATTGATTGAAAAATCGAATCGAAGAATTCAAAACAATTCATGAATACCCGAGTTTTCTATACAGAATTCGGAGAAAAAAGTAAAAAAAAAAAAGAATTTCAAAACCCCAAAAATCGCAATAACTTACACAAACATAACAGTTGTTGGTCATATAAGGTAGGAAACAGCAAGTATAATGTTCGAAGCTGCCTTGTTCAAACAAATTATGTGGAATCCTTCCTTTTCTTTGTACATCTCATGAACCACTCGAAGGTTGAAAACAATTGACGTTGTACTTCCCTTTAAGATTTATTTCAAAAGCTACAAAAATTTGTTTATGTTTTAGACAGGTATACACTATGGTATTGAGAGATTGTTTTAGTTTGAGATAATTAAGAATCGTCATATTTAGAAAAAAATCAAACATTTGACTTATAATGTTATGTTGAAAGAAAATTGAAAAGATACTTACAATTAAGCACATAGTGGCTGCAAATATTCTAAATTCAAGCATGTCACACGATATGTTTTCTTTTTCAAGATTTTACTTTTGTTATTCTACCTATTCTTTGTAATTTATTGCATTATGTGGCTTTACACAAATATGTCAAATCCATAATTTTATTTGCTCATTGTGCATTTGAAATATTACACTTCTAATGATATGTAGTGCATCGATTGAATATTTAAGGATCAAGGAAGATTCATTTTCAGGTTATTCGATATTCTGGTGAATTTCTTTGATGGTTTCTTAAACTATGCGTTTTTATTTTTTAATTATAACATCAATATTTAATCAGTGACATTCCACTCAATTGTTTGTCAACTATTTCATTTCCGGAATAAAATTTTTTCAAAATTTGAATGGTAATCATAATTAGTGGTTTCGAGATTATTTCATCAAAATTTTAAGTTCGAATTTGATCCAACGCCGATGCATTTCATAACAAGAGTGATATATTCGAAACAATTATTCATCATCAATTATTTCAGGCTGATCCCAATTCTTGTCAGGACCCATTCTCGTTTGGAATATACCTAATGCATGCCAAAGCAAACGTTATACGACTTCTTTTATTCAAATCGTAGCTCGAGATGTTTCTTTAATTGTGTATTTTTATAATAAAGTTCTTTTCAGAAAGATTATTGCTTTGAACATTAAAAAAAAACTTTGAACATTAAAAAAAGCGTTAAACTGATCCAGACTAATCAATGAATTTACAGAAATATTTTTCGCTTTAAACAATTAAATCAACCACAGTACTCTACATGTTTTTCCCTTGAGGATTATCTCACATTTGAATCATACTACATAGTTTTCAATTATCGTTTGAGCCAAAATGCTAATCAAGCTACGCCCTCAAAACTTCTAATTGTTTGCGCGCGAGCTTATTGGGTTTTTTTTCTAATCGAAGCATCGCTGATGACGCATTCAGATCCCGAAGTCCTCTTTTCTCTCATCGATTGCCCAGGGCAACCCATTCTTCTTAATTAAGCGCGTATAGCGGCTCTTGCTCGCTTGCGTGCGGTTCGTCGTCAAAAATGGATTCGATGACTATCATCTGGGCGATTTATTGCCCAATATCCTATATTCTTCTAATTTTGCTAATTGTAACACTAGGGAACTTTCAAGTCTTCAGATACTCGTTTTATCGGATGGTTCAGTGTGATGCCTGTATAGTAAGACAAGATTGAAAATTGATCTCGAAATTCTCTATTAAGGGTTGTATTGTTCATGTCAACACTTGGCTTATTCGCTTAGCATTTGATGAAAGTACTAAAGATTACATTCGGTTTTTATATGAGAATATCCCACTTGTGTTCAAAATGCAAGGGTTTCTGGTTCATTTCTTCTATCATTGTCAAACGATGAGTACAATAATGCTATGTGTTCACAGATTGTCGATTGCGACATTCCCGAACTCCCCGAAAGTATGACAAGCAATTAACAGCAGAATTGCTTCATTCAATTAATGACTGATTTCAGATATGGTACAGATACTACCGTATCATTTATGTGGCAGTAATTGGCTATGGATTCGGAATGACTATGATACCAAACTTTATTACCGGATCTCGTCATATGACCTACAATTATGAACTGCAGAAGTTCTCGTTTGTATATGAAACAGTGAAAGAAAAAATAAATGGAAATCTAAATGAATAGAATCAATTTAGGAAGGAAAACTCAATTTTGGATGGTTTTTGTGGTACGAGAGCATCGTTTATTTGTGCGTAATCGTATCTATCGGAATCATGACTGTTTATATGATCCTCAAACGATTCGAGGGCAAATTCAGCAGCGAATCTCGTCTGATTCGATCGCGAATGACAAAAATCGTCGCAACGCACACTGTCATCCATTTTTACGTTATCGCATGGCAACTTTTATCGTCTAGTGGAACACTGAACATTGACAATAAAGTCTCGAATGCGCTGATGATGATCGCCTCCGATTTGGTTTTTGATTAAAGAAAAAATTTTGTTTTGATAATTTAAAGTTTCAGATGTCATTGTCAACGCCTTATGTTTTGTTCATTTGGGACGTAAATGTTCGCAGAATTGTGATGGACTTTCTGAAGTTCGTGTACGCGATCGCAAAATCAGACAGTGTTATTCCGACGATATCTTGATGCATTTTTGCAGATGTCCGAGATGCCGTTAATCTATTCATTATATCGACCCAAATAATTATTGAGAAAATTTCTAACTTGAATAAAAATAGAATTTTAAGAAGGCAGTAGGTAACAAAAATTCCAAACCTATTCTACGTTGATTCATAGCGGAGAAAAACGACTGCGATGTCATCAGCATGTGTACTGTCTTCAAATAAAATGAAGAAGTCCGTAACACCATTTTTAACCTTATTTCAAAACTTAATTTCTTCCTTGTGCTCATTAGCTAACAGGTGTGAATAAGAATTTGAGTCGAAAAATGTGAAATTTAAGAAAAAATTTTGACTCTCTATTTTATTCGACGACTTTCAAAGCTTTCACTTTTGAATATTTTGAATACAACATGTGTTCATATTTCAAGGATGTGGAGATCAAAATGAAGAGGAATGAAAAATCCTGGCGAACTTCGAAAATGAACAAGTTTGAAATCACTAAAAAAGAAATTTTCGATCTCCGTACACAACATTTCATCAACGATCACGAGTCGCCACTTCTTATCAGCTTAACCATCCTGACCTCTAAATTACTTGATAGCGGCATTCAGTTCACTCATGTTCATTCTTATTAGTCTCGTCGGAATTGCTCTGGCCCAAGCCTGCTCTGGACGTAAGTCATAATATTTGCGATACAATCATACTGATTTAAAATTTTTCAAGTTTCTGTATTTCGACTTATACATTTCAGCATGTATTCCTGATAGACTACACGGAAAGATTGTGTATTATTGCCCTGCGGGATTCGAATGTGTGAATAAGCAGAAGTGTTGCCCCGTGCCGGCCCCAACAACGCAAGAGCCCCGTTGTTATGGACGTCAGATCTCATGGGAATGTTAATCACAAATACTGACGCATTCCAGATTGCATTGGCCTAAACTGCCCCTCAGATCAATATTGCAACGAGAAAAATTTGTGCTGCAAATTGGATCCAAACGCTCATACTAATAATAAAGAAAAAATTGCGCAAATCCATCAAAGAGATTCCAAAATGTCCAACATCCGTCTAAGAGTTCCGAGCATTGTGAACGAAGCTCGCGGTCATTCTTAATTTTACAAAATTTAATGCGGTCAAAAATAAACGCATTATCATTTAACCGCATGACAATAAACTAATTAAGATAAGAACAACGAGCTCATTGAACGTTTGCAATAACATTTTTAGTCCAACAGCGGGAGAAATTTTCATAGAAATCCATCCCAAGTTTTTATTGAAATCAAAGGAACAAAAATGAAAAGCTGGTGCAGTCTTTTATCCGTCAAGCTTGTATCCTGGCTTGGCCTTGCGGCAAAGCACAATTGTGTTGTTGGCACAGTCCTTGCCAATAGCCGACACTTCCTTTCCTTGGTATCCATAACCGGTCTTCTCATTACGGACGTCAACCTTTAACGAAGCTCAGACTAATTGGAAGACTCCCAGTCAGCTTCTTACCTTAGCGAGCACTTGCTTTCCTCCTGGAAGGTTGACGACTCCAACAGAAATGTCTCCCTTGTGATTATTGACGTGCACCGGGTGCCATTCCTTATCTCCGAATTTCGCGGCTTCTGGGAATGGAATCCATCCGTAGTCGAAACCACGAACATGGTCAGGAAGATGAACAAGCACCTGGATTGAACCGACGTTCTTCGCGTATTCGTTGTTGAACCACGAGAAGCAGGCGGCCACCTATAATATCAAATTATCTATTTTATCATTAGCAGCGATTGATCGAACCTTTCCGTTGTTGTTCCAGACACGACCCATAACTGGTTCTCCTTGCATGTACCAGAGACCGACATGTTGGTCTGCCGGGAGTCCCGCCAAGGTATCGAGAGACTTGTCCAAAGCCTTGACAAGTTGGCGATCGGTTGGCCATGGATCTCCCTCACGGATATCCATCCATTCATCGATAACGACGCGTGGCACTGGCTTAGGCGGTGGTGGAGCAGCGGCGCAGTTCTTGCAGAGACAGTTTGGTGGACCGCCGATACAGTTGCGAATGATGATGTACATATCAGCGAGATCATTCGAACCGGCCTTCTTGATGACCTGTCCGTTGATCGAGAACCAAGCCTCTTCAGTCTTGTTGTCGACGTAACCGAGAAGGTTTCCTTCGGGGCGTTTCCAGAAGATTGGGAATGAGTCACCGCAGCGCACAAGCTGGTGCTTATCATCGATCTTCTCAAGACGGTCCTTGTACTTGATCCACTCGTACCAGAATCCCTGGTTGTTGTGGTCTCCAACGTATTGAAGCACCTGGATCTGTCCCTCGAGTTGCTGCTTCGTCGTCAACTCGGCGGTCTTGTATGGGAACGAGCATTCGACGACTCCTCCGTTGTTCCACGATCTTCCATGGATCGGTTTTCCGTGTTTGTACCACAATGCGACGTACATGTTCTGCTCTCCCATACACTGGAAACGCACATTTTATTCATCAAACACAACAACGCGAATGCCATACCTTAACCGGACTTGGCGGGAACGGCGAGCCGATGGGCTGGAACGCCCAGGTATCCTCCTTCGGTGGTGGGTTTGGCATTTTCTCACTGTTGTCGCAGATTCACAGCTATAAACTACTCCAAGCAGTAATTAGTGAAATCCATGCGAATCACGCTATTTATAGCAAACCCCTATTTTATCAGACACGAAAATCTCTCACGAACGTCTTCATTTTTATATATATTTTTTTCGAGCATGATTTTCTTTTAATGGTTCACGATTTATTCAAGAAATTACTTTTGTTATCAACTGATACAATATATGAATCGCTTATTTTTAATTCTCAACCCGGAACTGATATCGACTAGGCAAAAATAATTCGATCAAGGGTCTAGTTGACCATGAAATTGGTCACTGAGGTCTGTGTGTGTACATATGTATGTGTGATTACTATTGGAACAATAGAATGTTTTATAATATTATGTTTTAAAAAAATTACATTAATTGTGAATTTTTCCATGGTCCTGCATTGAAAAAAACGGGTTAATATTTTAAATACATTTTTATTGCTTGAATAGGCTCATAAGCGAATGCCAATTTTGAGGATCTCGTTTATTTTTAAATAGAATTTGAATGAAATCATAGTGGAACCTTAGAATACAATATAGAAGTGTGTTCGGACATTTTGTGCGAAAGCGTTTGAATCGACAAACGGGCTTTTAACTTCGAACTGTCCACAATTGTCCATTCACGTACTAGCTGAAAACAATCATCAATGGATAAATGATACACATCAATTGCTGATCAGCATACATTGTGCAAATGCTCGTCTCTCACAAAACTGATCCTTCCAATATCTTTTAATACGAATTTTATGGTGTTTCCAAAAAACGGACCTTCTTCAACTGTGATGAAGCCTGAAAAATTTCGATTTTATTGGTTTATAAAGAAAACAAGAACTAATAGCCAAAAAAATCCTCGTATCAAGAATTGCTTATTTAATTGGCAAGTCTGCTTGGTCTAGAAAAAAATTACCATTTCCCATCACTGTTGTTAGTAATATTTCTCGAGTATTCGGTTTCACTGTGATGTATCCGTATTCACTATGCAGTTCTTCGTTATCACTGGACCAAGCAACTGCTCTAAGCTTATTAAAAAAAATAAAATCCATACAAATAATATAAAAAAATTACGTATAGTTCAGAGAATTCACTCTTCCTCCTTCTGGAATCGAAATATCAATTTCTTCGCTATATTTGAAAGTTGGAATGGTGGGAAAACTGACCTAAAATATTACTTAACCCTTTTTTTAATGATGAATTTTTACTCTTCCAGTATGTTCTCCTCGCCATTTTCCAACTAATCCAGTAATTGATCGAAGTTGAGGTGGAAGCCTTCGAAGATCATATTCTGGAATAAGTCGACAAAATTCTAGACATTGAATACAAAACCAGACTTGCTTGATATCGCGGACAATTCCTGCAACTTCTTCGGCAATTCGTCTTGATATAATCCTTCTTAAGACAGGATCTTGGATCTGATGAAACCCATGATGGACAACTTGGATCATTATCGCTACATGTTTGTGCTAAACATCGAACAATGCTAAACAATTCAATGAAGGCTGGTACCTGTGACAATTACAAATATAGATTGAAGGCACAATAAATAAAATGTAGGAGAAGACCACATGGCGAATTGCAAATATTTCTAGGCACCGCCAAATCTGCGATTCGTATTTCGAAGGTCATGCTGCAATGATAAGAGTGGGTTTCCGTTTTTTTTTTTCTGTTTTCGCGATTTTAAACAGGAAACTTGACTGAGATGTTCTTTCTTTGAATGTTTGAATGCTGCTTGCGATTACCTTTTATGATCTTTACACTACAAGGAAGTTTCTCGAATTTCCTTAACAATTACACATCTACGTATGTATTTATGGTGTTCTTATATTAATTGTAATAATTTATTTTATTTTATATTTTTCTCTTTTATTCACTTTATTAAAAATAATATATTAGAATACGTTACAATATTTTGAATTCAGACTGAAATAATAATCAAAAAATAATAAAATGTAAGGTTGTGAAATAAAGATGACACTCAAACTCGAGGTGCTGTTCAAACTGCTTATATGGCGTTAATCATGGAATGAAACCAGATAAAAAATAAAAAAATAATAATGCGAAAAAAACCGATCAAAAAGAATATTCAAATTTAAGTGGGTTTTTGATTTTTTTTTAATATTTGTGTCACGGCATTTCCATTTATTCCAATTTTTCTGATCTTTTAAACCTGAAATATTAAAAAAAATCAAGATCAAAGATCAAATGTAGGAATATATTTGCGAGAAAATCCAAAAAATATCTCTTGTCCGCAAAAACTGCTGTTTTGGCGGAAATTCATTTCAACGCCATTTTAATTTATAGAAAATTTTCGCGTTTTGTTGGTATCTTTAATGCTCTAGTGTTATACACATACAATGTATATTAAGTTGTTTTGACTTATTGAAACGGAATAATTGTTCCAAGAAAAAAGGATGAGCTGTTAAAAGTCCCGCGGAAGTAATGCCAGAGTTTCATAATTATCGTCCGATAACTGGTTGGATTTACGAGAATGCGTTTATCGCAACTGTCTTGCCACTGGACAAGTATACAGGGTGGCTGAAAATTACCCGGACTATATGAAAACCAATGTATTTCAGTGAATAATTGTTGAAACACGCTCAAATTTCGTAGACCCCCATTCGGAATAGTCCAACAGATTAAGGTCAGGAGACGAGGCGGCCCATTCTGTTGACTTGATGAAGGAGGGGAAATTGTTGGCGCACCACTCCTGCGTAAACTTTGCAGTATGAGCTGGCGTCCCGTCCTTCTGGAACACCCATCGTTTTCCACCAAAGTGTTTTTGGGTCCAACGAAGCAAGTTCTTCTTCAGGATCTCATTGGCATAGAAGTCTTTGTCGATTTTACACCATTTTTCACGAAAATCAGAGGACATTTGGCATTGGAGCAGATGGCTCCGAAGACCATGATGCTGACGGGGTGCGACTTACGATGAATAGTCCGGCCGAGTTCTGAAGCTTCCTCGGACGTTCGGGCAAGCACTCGATGGTTTTGCGAATTGAATTCGGCCTCCACGGTGAACAGCTTCCCGTCCGAAAAGACCATCGACAGATGTTTCCCAACCCGCGCGCCCGCCAAAAGGAGTTTTGCCTTTTGGTGCCGTTTGAGCTTGTTGGATTGAGAAAGGATGGCCGCTTTTCTGACACAATAAGAAGTCAACTTAAGCTTCTTTTTGACAATGGTTGTCATTGAAGCTTTGATGATTAAGGGAAAAGTCAGATCAAGGTGTAATATGAGGATTTTTATACCGCGATAATACGGTATATATAAATGAACACAATTTTGCATTTTGAAAATTATTGAAACGAGTTTATAGTAGGTAGGCGTCCGGCGACTGCTGTACGCGGGTAGATTTACGCGCATGCGCCTTGAAAGGTCTCGCCACGCGTGAATGCTTATTTTGCTGTTTTCGCGTGAACTGCTTCATTTTTTCTTGATGAGTTTCGCATTTCGACTATATTCATGGAAGAAAACAATTGGAAATGTTTATTTCTTCGTGTGTGTTTTTATACAAACAATGATTTGATATCGTTCGATGTCGTCTAGTTATCTGTTGTCAAAGTTGGTTTGACTGGAGCTTGACGAGGAGCTGGAGCAGCTCCCTTGTTGGATCCCCAAGCATAATAAGCTGGTGCTGCGTATCCATAATAGGCGGCTCCGTAGTAGGATGGATAGTAAGCAGGAAGAGCAGCAGCAGCAGCTGGATAGACGTATTGAGATTCACCACATCCAAATAAGGCAACGATGGCGACAAGAGCAGCGAGAATGCTGAAAATCTCAACATTTCCAACTGATATTTCCACACAACTTACAATTTTGCGAACATTTCGAATTAGACCGACTGCACTTGCTGATGCTTCTCTTTCGACTCCCACCCGCCACTTTTATAGTACTACTGTGTATGCTCGGCTATCAAAAACTAGTTGAACTTTTTTTTCGTCAAACTACTGCCAGCCGCACAAAGTTTGTTTTAGCATAAGTGAAATGTAGTAAATACATATAAAACTATGACCAATAATTTAAAAATATGTTAAAACGAAATAAATAAACACAAAGTTTGTCAATTATTGGAGAAAAGAAAAAGTTATTTTTAAGTTTAATTATATTGCATATATATATAATTAAACTTAAATACTTTTATTGAATAAATTGCAACTCCAACAAAATATGTTGAGCTTACAATTTTTAATTATTTGAATAATTGGTTTTTGTTTCCAAGTCTCGTGATCCTCGCATAGTTGCTCTTTTTTGCGAATTGCACAAAGTGTAAAGCTCCTCCCCTCAAAGATCCATAGATTTTCACTCGATTGCAAATTGGTCACTGTCGAGATGCGCCTTCTAATACTCTTACCATGCTTCATTTTGCTCGTCATCGCAGCCATCGAATATCCATTTCTAAGTCATATTCCCGAATATAAGGCAAAATCACTCGAAGAAGAAGTCTACAAACGTCGGATAATTTATCAGCAAAACGAGTTCAACAAGAAAGACGTCATCGTCAAAACGAGTGTAATTTTCCGGTTCAAAACGCAAAAATGTGCAAAATTTTTTTAGTTGCTACGTGCTCGTCAAAAGCCGTTTCATGAGAACCCAATCGATTATATCGAAGATGTCATTGTTCAAGTTCGATACGATTCTGTTGACTGTAATTAAGTGCCCATTATTGTTAATATTCCTATTTTAAGTACCCAAAAATAATTCATGGGATTATATTGAACTTCGGAATGGATATACTCATTATTTTCTTTTTGAGTTCAGAAGCGCAAATTTCGCAGAGTGCGAACCGAAATCGGTTGATTTCAAAGGAAAAGGAATGTATGCAAAGTAAGAATAAAATGGGAAATTTAATGATTGTCCTCGAAAGACAGAGAAACTCAAATTATGTCAAATTCAGATTTAATTGTTGGGTTGAAAATGTTTGACAAAATATAAATTTAAAAAAATTTAGAACTGATGAAAACACTTATATTCGATTCGGAAAACTGAATGTTTACCAAGAATGTCTTTCTTCAATTTCTACTGTTAATCTTCCATATATGGTCAGTTTTAGATTTTGAGATTTATCAAGAATTATTATGATTTTCAGACGATCGATAAGCGTTTGTCGATGATTAATATTACACAAACCGAATACGAATTATTGGGTGTCAAGAAATTTCAAAATACCCTTTGAGAAACTCAATAATTTTTTTTAGGAAACCGATCGTCTTGAAACTCTTGCCGAATTGAATCAAGTTTATAATCAATGGCTCAAAAGCAATGGCTCATTCAAATCAATCTAGTCAATAATTTTCTAATGCATGTCAATAATAACTTTTGGCTCAAATAGTCTCAGACATCTGTTTTAATGTGCCCATCGCAATCGTTGAATCGTTCAATTCATGTGTTTTGCTACATACCAAATATTTCAATAAATGTCGTTGGAGGTCTAGCTTGACGAGGAGCTCCAGCTCCTCGTCAAGCTCCAGTCAAACCAACTTTGACAACAGATAACTAGACGACATCGAACGATATCAAATCAGTGTTTGTATAAATAAATGTTTGATGAGATCAAAAACGATTTATATCTACCAAGCTCTGTTCAATGCCCTAAAATAATCAAGTTGCGTCGGTCGCATAATTATATCGTGTCCATCGATTGTTTTGACATTTTCTTGGCCAATCGCGTAAACTTTTGAATTTTTACCAGCTAAAAGGCATAAATTTCGCCGGTAATTTTTGTGGCGAATTATTATAATCCATGGAAATACTGTGATTGTGATATTGGAATACTGAAAACTAAATTAATATCACACCAATTAAAAAAAATATGACTAATAGCAGATAATGATCACAAATTGCCTTACGGTAATAATTAAAAGAGTTCATTTAATTTCAAGATTCACACGTAAGCTCGTTTATTGTGAAATATTTAAAACGTGTCTTACCAGTAAGTATAGTTGATGATTAAATGTCTTGTGAGTCTCATCACTACTATAGAAAAGTCGAGAAACCCAAAAAGCAGATAATTCAACAATCTGAGTAGTCATCAGAAACAAAGAGCCAATGATAAAGCATTGCACAATATTAAATGTACTAGACAGCTGTAACAGAATGCAAATTTGCAGATGCATTTTATTGGGGCCATTTTTGATTTGAAATACTATGAAATACATTGAACAATACATCAGATATTAAATGTGCATACTGGGGCTCAGAGATTTCATCAGGATGAACAATTGGAAACTTTTTGCTTTAGGATTACTACAGTGAAAACAGTGGAAAAATTCAATTAGAAGGCGCCCACATTTTAGCCCGACACGCTAAATTGAGGGTGTTGTGAAATTGGAGTGTCGTATTGGTACTGCCAAAAAGATTGGAATGAAAAGCCGCATTTTTTTGTTCTTAACGAATTGTTGAGAATGTTTTCTTATATCGTGTTAACACCAAAAATGCTAAAGATTTTGATTATTCGAATTCATCCAATTCGTCATCGTCGATAATATGTTTCTGTGTGTAATTCTTACCTCACATTTGCGTTCGAGACTTTTTTGTTTAGTTGATTTATACTTTGATTTCGAGAAAATTCTCACAATTATTTCTACCTAAATCTCGTATTGCAAACTAAAGAATTAGGATATCTTGAGACATACTATTAAATTAACCAAGATTAAAACGTATAATATAAATAAATTGATTAAGAATGCTGGTGAAGACTTTCGATCTGCAACCAAATAAAAAATATTATAGAATTCCATATTTAACGGCATGCGAAATAATCGAAATAGACATTTTTAGCTTACACTTTTACAAGCTTTACGTGATTACATTGGTTAATAATGAAACATTCGATCATTTTGCTACAAAAGTTGGTTTGCTTAAAAAAGTTGTAAAATTCTCACTTGCATCACCATAAACAAAATTTGAGCAAAGACATTGACCCAAGAATATTAAAAAAATAATCAATATCAAATATCCTCTTGATTTTTGAAAGTTGTTGAAGAATGTACACATGAACAAATCTATAAAATTTAAAGTAATGTGATATTGTAATTTTGTCGATATTGTAAAAAAAATTGTGATTTGCAGCATCAAACCATTTATGGAATAATGAAATACAGATCGATTTTTTTGGCACTCAAAAACTAACTCCTTTTCATGATTCCTTTAAACCGCCATTTTTTTTAGTAATTTCACGAATTCTTTGTGTTCAAAAGAGAATAGAAAAAACCTCTTTTTTCAGGTTCTTACTTACCAGCTGTGAAGAGTAATTGCGCAACAACCGAATTGCTTTCAAAGAATATATGAAAATGAGTTGATATGACACGAATGTCCACAAAATTCAAAAATAATAAATATTCATCTGGGTTAATTCCTTACTCGAATTTTCGCATTCCGCTCCTCCGATTGTCAATCCATTAAAAAGACATAACGAAATTTCAGCAGCTGAAGATAATATTGTGAGTATTCTGGATAGGCACAAATATAGTAAAGCGACCCTATAAGAATTTTTTCTGCAAAATTGACACCGATTTTAATGATACCTGCAATATCCATATAATAACTTTGAGAATACTACCAATTTGATAAATACTAGATATGAAGTAATACCAATAATAATAAACAAATATTGAATGACAGGATAGCATTTCCAAATCATTTTAAACGTGGTAGTATTCAACACACGCAATCATTCATTCCAAGTACATTCGTTTTATATGACACACACACAATTCACCTGAACAATTTAATAAAAATAAAATATCCGTACGTTTATTAGTAATCAAATATGAATTAGCTTTGCATGTAACTGAAGTCAATCAATTCAATTGTTTTTCATTTAAAAGAAGTACTTGAAAAAACATTACTTGATTGAGCCTACGCAGGATTTCAGCAGACTCTTGTTAGAAAATGCGTAGTCTACTGAAAGTCTGCGCAAACTCGATCGAGCTATGTTCTTTTTTTCATCGGACTTGTTGTTTCATTGCCGAGCCGAAACGAAACTGACATTAAAATTCACAGCAGTGCCTCAGAATATTCCGGAATTCTTCGTGAATTTCTCAGGAATTTACTACATTTCTAGAGAGCACACTGCTAAAACTGCACTGCTTTTTTACTGCTAGTAAAAAAACCGAAACTGAATAATGAATCATATAATTTTAATCGAATTTAAACTTTATGCGGAAAAATAGTTATAATCGAGGTGATTCTTTCTTTAAAATAGCTTATTGGTAGATGCTTTGTGATAATTAACCCCCAGTTAATCAAAAATTTTGATCATTAATTGTGACAATAATTTAGCATGTTGTGTCTTTTGGAGAACATCAACTTATGAATACGCTTATTTAGACACAAACTCAAAAACTCAAAGCCGAAACGAAAACTAAAAGAGAGCATGAAAGCGTTTTTTATATAGCGCTCCTATATCTTGATGAGAGCGTCAGTCACGCAATGTTGATTCATACCCTATGGTCCATTGGTTATGGTATACATATTGGACGTCGAAATTACGTATCACTTATTCGGCATTCGTGTGGTTGAAAATATTTTCACAAAATTTAATTATAACTAAGACAAGCAGTAGTAAGAAAAACGGACAGATAAATAAGGTAATAAAGTTGTTTCGAAAAAAAAAAAGAATAAATGAGAAGAATAAAGAAAACTAATGTATTTTTCTACCTTTTTTTCTTCTTTACGGCATTGAATTTTTCTCTTTTTTTAAGCATTAGCTTGTGTGTATGGACACTTCAAGCCATAAGTGTGCGAAAAACTATAATTATAATGTATTTCGAAAATCACATTTGTTTATCAGAATTCTACCTGATTAGAGGGGTTTAGAAAATTGAACAAATATTCCCAACGGAATCCCAATTAAAACACTCATGGTTTAGTTTAAATCTTCAAAAGCAGTTTCACTCACTGTTAAATATCAAATTCAATTTAAAAAAAAACGCATATAGCACAATTTTTAATTTTATTAGAAACATCGAAATTGTGCCGATATACATTCATTTTCCTGGAAAGATGTTTTCGTGAATATGTCGAACAAAACAATAGTCATAAACTGATGACTATTAATTATTATTAAAAGAAACATCACGTTTAACTTAAATTTCAAAATTCAATTTTGAAAATTGCTCCCATCTCTGAATCACTTCGGACTTTGCGCGCACGGATATTTGTGGACCAGGGCTACGTGGTAATCAGAATTTTCGGCGATTTCGCAATTTGGTCATACCATTGAAGCACACAAAAAATGTTTGAATTAAATGGAATATTTTTAATTTTTAAATCATACGTGCTCTCAATTCAATCACTTTTTCCCAATTTTCATTTTCCTTCTTCTGGTTGATCGTTTTTGTGTCGATGGATTCGTTGGGAATATCTGAAAGAGGAGTAGAAATGATGATGTAAGTTTTTTTAACGGAATAATCAAAATCACAAGTAAACATAATATCAAAAATGGCTTCGAAATTTTGTAAATTAAACGTTCCTGAGCAAATAAACTCAGCGGAAGTCGATTTTTTCAAATTTTTTGGATGGCGAATTTTGGGAGAAACAACGATAGAAAAAAAACAGAAAAAAATCAATGTTTTTCGAAAATTGGCGACTCGCATGTTTCTCCACATGAAATTGCTTAGTCCGCATTAGATCGTCATTTTCGTTAATTACGGATTTATTTCTACAGTAAACAAATATTCCACGCAATTTCGTTGCCACATTTTAAGTTTCATTTTCAGTTTAACATCGTCACTTTTTTTATTAATATCGAAACTTTCTTGCTTTATTGCTCTTACCTCGTTATTAAACCATTGAAATGTGAGTTTTTTAGGCTGAAAGTGTGGGCGATATCATTTACTTCATTGGAGGACTGCTGTTTCTCGACGAGTTTACGTATGTTTTCAATCATTTTTAAAATTCATTATCGGCTATATTGAATACAATTAAATAGAAAAGATAATTTATTAAACATTGAGTTCTCCTAGTTCTTTTTTTTTGAACCATTGCGCTTTCCAAAGTTTCTACAACGAATATGTCTCGGACCGCTGTGAGCGTGTCTCGAGAACATTCGTTAAGTCGGATTTGAGAGAGCCCGCACGGGTGCCGCGCTTCTCGTGGCACGAGACGCGGACCAACACCCCGCATCGGTGGCCCAAAGGGTCCGACCCAGGAGGGCAATGCCTGGGGAAGTCTAGGCGCACACGGTGGAGTGGCGTCGAGACAGTTCGTTGTAGAGACAGCCGAATAGGCAACCCTATCATTATTTCTCCGGAGAGCGCAATAAAAAATAAACTCAAATATTAAAAACTCGAAAGATTTGATGGAATTTTAATAAGAACCTCCAGCAAATAATAAATACATATATATCCTTATTATTAATTTAAAGTTCTAATATTACATTTAATTTATTTCATGGGAACTGGAGAACAAGAGACGAGCAACAACGGAGATTGACTACAGCTATTGAAATAGTGACAGTATTCAACATTTAACCTCTCTTTCTATGTTTTTTCCAGAACGGAGCAGTTTGCAACTGGGTCATGTGAGTGGCACTTGGTTGTTTGCTGATGCCTAAAACTACAATGAGATTCCGATCGCTGGAGAAACTACATATTTAGCTTATAGAATGGATTCAATAACAAAAACTTGCATATAGGGTAGTATATGTTCATTTTTCAACGAAATTCCATTATTTTCAGCTCGAAGTTAAAGTATCTTGACGTTGATCTAGCCAGAAAAGCCGTCGGGTCGTCATCATATCATCGTCTCTCTTGCATGGACAATAATTTTAAAAATCGACATAGTTTATTGTTTTCACTTTACTGATTTTTATTTTCTTTTTGACAATATCCAGATATTCTCTTTGAAAACTGACTATCTCCATAAGCTCAAGGTGCCATTGCCGGTAAGTGTTTTTTTTTATTTCAATATTTAGTTGCCGCTTTTTGGACACGATATGGGGTCAGTACAAGCTTCGTTTTGACGATTTGTTCCATAGCGAAGATGCTCATTCCCACGTCTGACGCCATCTTTCTCATGCTCATGTGTGGGTTTCGCCTGATCTTCGATTTAACGGCGTTGAACTTCTGAGGGGTGGTTACCGAGACGAGTCTTCCTTATCTGGGACGGTCACTGGTCGTATTTAGCTCCTTGAATCGTTTGATAGTGTCATAAATCGTTCTACGAGGCACACCGACCCGTTGAATGATGTCTCTCGGGCTCACATTTTGCTTATGAAGTTCGATAATGGAAGCGCGATGGATGTTAGCCTTCGCCATTTCTCGGAAACACATCCGAATGAGGTGAAACTTGGAAAGTAAGTAAAATATACCTTATTTAACAAAAATAAATTGTATTGGTGCACGAAAAGTGCGACAGCCAAGCTCTTCATGGCGTCAAACTTTTGTGCGGGAACTTAAATGACACCCTGTATAAAGCCACCCCCGCGAACGCAGTAAAAACTCTATTATAAAACCAGATCAATATTTAGTTGCGGTGTCTTTTAAAAAAATAAGGTCGTAAATACGATTTGGCATCGATTGGACCAGGTTTTCCACATTTTGGATGGTCTTGGTGTTCCTGCTCCAATAGATCCCACTCGTCGGTAATCGCCGCTTTCAATTAATTAAAGAATCGGTATTGCTTGCCATGGCGATAAAAGCTGCTAACCAGCCCTCGTCAACCTATTTAAGTCTGGTGAGCATTGAGGCATTGCCTGTTGGAATACGAACTTTCTGCGCAGAAATTGTCGTCGAAATGGCAATAGGTGGTCCTTTACTACTCGCTGATAGTCCAGCGAGTTCATTCGACAGTTGACAACCGTCAGCTTGAGAAATCCCGCCGACGAGAATGCTCCCCAGATCATGAGTCTCCCCCCCCACCAAAGTTCCGCTTTGAAAAAATTAGGTTGTCCTTCCATAAATCGTGACAATAACATTTATTTCTATCGGGACCATCCAGGTTGAACTTTTTCTCATCCGAGAAAATTATCTTATTATAATCGTATTGTTTTTTTTTAAAGAAAAATTTGGCTTAAAAGTTACCTTTGTCCAATTAGTAAACATGTTGTCTTGAGCAAATGCGAGACGACGCAACTTATGATGGTCCTGGAGGGTCGGAGCTGGACGCGTAACTGCCCGGATGATGTTGGGATCATCATTAAGTGTCCTCCAAGTCGTTGTTTTACTAACATCAAGATTCCGCTCGTTTTTGATGTCGTTGCATGACTTCATCGTGTTGGATTCTACTCGGATGATCGATCTTCGGTCTCGGGAATTTAGTTTCGCCATAGATCCGGGATTTTTTGGGTGCTGGTTTTTGTCGATCTTCACACAAAATTAATAATGCAAGTTTTCGACCGCTTCAGGTGCAAAAAATCCTTCGGTTCGACCATTCAGCGAATTTTAAGGAATCGATGGTAGCCTTTTCGGCATCAGTGAGCAAAAATCCCCGGGACATGTTCAAATGTTGGTTAAAATACGCGAAAACAAAGAAAAATATCTGACAGTACTCTATTTATAACTACACTGCTCATTCTTCTTCAGGTGTCCACATTTTCAGACCTTTCACGGGGGTGGCTTTATAAATGTGAAACGGTTGCAAGTGACCAATCTTCAGTGTTTTCAATGCCACTCGGCCAATTTTTTAGATATCATTATGAACATTAGTACATATACGTATTTTTTATCCCTGGATTCAATTTTGAAAATAGAATTTAGAAATTTTCACAATTGATGTTATGCCGAAAAACAGGGGTGGCTTCATAAATGTGAAACGCACTGTACAGTACCGCAGAAAAATATACGAAATAATTAATTTTCTTCATAACTTTTGAACGAGTGGTCCAATTGGGGTGAAATTTTTAGCACTTATTTTTCATACATTTAAATGTTTAAAAGCACGTTCATATTATGGAAATTAATCTTTTTCAAGTATAAATCGCAAAAAATCGAATTTTCAAAAAATCATGAAAATCGGTGAATAATTTCAAATGGCTGTAGAAACAAAATTAGATCGTCAAACATCAATCAATATTTTTTCAAGGTTTAATAAACCTAATACTTAGTCGCCATACCATTTGCTTCAATAGAAGCATAACATCTTTCAGGCATGAAAGGTACTAAGTGGTTTAGGGCCGCAGCTGGCAGGGCATGTCAAGCTTGCTCTAATTGTGAGAATTGTTCACTGCAATTTTGAACAGTTTTTTTATTTAAACAACATTCAAACCCTTCTGAGCGGTGTTCGATATGATTTGGGTCGGGAGATTGGCTCGGCCAGGTCATAGCGTCCACCCGAAGCTGCGCGATCCAATTCCTGACCAAGTGTGATAAGCGTTTTGGATCGTTGTCCTGTTGAAAAATCCAACCAGGCCCAAGTTTCGAACGTCCAAATGGTAGCATATGGTCCTCTCTGATGTATTTGTACAAATTCTTGTTCATAATACCTTCTATTCTGCGCAGAGGACCAACGCTGATAGAAGAAAAACATCCCCATAGCAATACAGTTCCACCCCAATGCTTAACAGGTGGAACATGGTACTAGGGATGAAATATTTTTCCTGATCAATGTTGTACATGAGTTTTACCACCAGTTTCAACCATCATAATTTGATTCGTCACTTCATAGGATGTTGGACCACTGTTTAATTGTCCAGCTGAGATGATCCTTTACCCATCGCAATCATGCCTTCTTAATTTGGCCGGGATTATTGGATTTTTCACCGGACGACGACCAAACAATCCAACATGGTGGAGACCACTTCTAACAGTCTCACAGCAAACCTATATCGGTTGTATCGTTCCAATTACCGTAAAAAGTGGCCTCAATTCCATATTGCTGCATAAGTCATCTGGTGATGTCGGTACTTGCCAGCCTCGGATTTTTTCTGCTCATCCTAATAATGACACAACCAATAGCTGGAGATGTTTTGGTGGTCTCTCTCCTATTGGTTTTGATCGGTTTTGAGTATTATTTGAAGCCAAGATGATCGAAATACTCGTTGCGAACCGTTTGGCCAGACCGAAAATCGACACCCCACATTCTTGGCCTCTATTAATCGCAATGCGACCAGCTTTAGATAATGTCTTAGACCCTTTTGGTAGACTCATCGTTAAAAATAACCAATATGATCACAAAGTATTGAAAACTAAAAAATATATTGAAAAAATATAGGAAAACTAAAACTTATCGATTTTTCCACTTTTTGCAGATTTCAAAAAAATGTCCGCTAGCACGTATTTTTGCGAACTAGTGTAATTCATTTTACAATTTGTTTTAAAATTGTGTTTTTTACTTTCAGTAAAAATTTCACCCCGATCGGACAACTCGTTCGGTTCTGTAATTTTTTATTTTTCATTTTGTGCTATTTTTCCGTATTTTTTGAAAACTTTGAAGAGGAAATGTGTAACGGATTGACGAATTCGAATAAAAAACTAATGAAAAAAAAAACTGATTTTTTTTTTAAATTTTTTTCATTGCATGAATAGGTGGAAACGGAAAACTTTTACGAAATTCCGTGCGAACCTGTCCCGCTTATGGATCTATTCAGTGAATGTAAATTAAACAAAAACGACAAATTTTCATTATGCAGCGATGTCGTTTTTGTCGCAATAAGCGCTTAATTTTACTGAGGGGTACTGTAGATCGCGGGTCGATATTTCAAAAAAATTGGCACATGCTCCTTGAATATCGATTTTTTTAAAATATTTTTTATATTAAAATTTTCGTATTTTCACTCGTTTTTCGCGGATTTTTTTAAATAATTTAAACTTTTTTTTGAGTAACACTTGGTGATATTCATAAAAACTACTAATTTGTGCATATATTTCCTTTTTGAAGCATGTCATTCGCTGAGTATGAAGGAAACGACTCTTTGGTCGAAGACGTGGTGGAGGCACATGGGCCAAGAAATTTGCCAATTGCTGAACAGCGTGAAGAAGCTAAGCGCACGAGAAGGAGAAAGCCACTTGTAGATGACGGATATGAAGCGGTGAGTATTTAAAAATGAATTGTTGGATTTTATAAATTAATTAAATTTTTTTAGTTAGTTTCCACAACACTTTATTGTGGACTTCATCAAGACCGTTGAGCAGTACCCAAGTATTTGGGACTCATCTATTAAAGAATACCACAGGAGAGAATTGAAGCTTAAGGTCTTTCAGAATATCGAAAGCATGTGCAAGAAATTTCTCCGCGCCGGAAGACCAAATGGTATTTTCAAAACCACTATCGGTAAAATTGAAGTTTTAGGTATGACGGCTTGGAAATTGTGGGATTCGATAACGCGCGATTTCAATAGACATGTGTTGCGAATCCAAAATGCTCGATCTGGAACTGGAACATTGGAATCATCATTTCCGTTTGCGGAATATTTACAGTTTTTGGATGGAGTCAGACACAAAAGACAAGTTAAAAAGTAAGTTTACCTGTTTTTTGTTAATTTTTTTTACTACAGTGCCTTCATATGCGGTGATAAAAGTATTGAGTTGCTTGAATCGCGGGGACCCTCGGATAGTCCGAAGACTGCTAAACGAAGAAAATCAGGTTTCTAGCAATAAAAAATGGAGTTTTATGGGTATGTTTTAGACAGCGATGAGCTGATGAGTATGTTGCGCGAGACGAACAGCGAAATCAAGCAGCTGCTTAGATCGAATGATGAGGAAGCCAAGGAAACCCCCAAATGTAAATTTGACCGATTGTGCAGGGTCATGGCCAGCCACGTTGCGGATTGGCCTGAATTGGATCAAATTCAAGCCGAAGCGAAAGCGATCGCCTTCATCATGGATCTCCAACCGACGGGCAAAAGAAATGAGCAGACGACTTCTCTCAGTTTGTTGGACGAAAATTATTTTTAAGTATTTTTTTATTATATTAACAATTAAATTTAAAAAGATAAACATTAAACATGATAAAGAAGATAATTTTTTAATGCCGTTCTTTGATCTTCGGCATCGCTGTATGGGTCTTGAAGTAAGGGAAAGTTGTGGTCAGGTGGAAGATCGGGAGGAGCACCTAGTGATATGTTATGTACAACTGAAAGTGCTACAATGAGGGCGCGAAGAAGACGGGTCCATATTAAGGGCTTTTTTGAAAATCTGGAATTTCGACTGCATCACACCAAAAAATTTTCAATTTTCACCCTAGTTGCCGACATAATCTCGTTAAAACGCATGTTTTCTGGAGTCAAGGAAAGCTGCCTATAGGGTTGCATAAGAAACTTAGATAGTCCAAATCCGTTATCAGCAATTATAAATGGAGGCATTATAATGGATGAATTCGGAAGCGGGCGATATCCACCTATTGTGGCTACATTTTCGAGGAGTGCTCCCAAAGGCCCATCTCTGAACATTTGGGAGTCCGAATTTACTCCAAGCTCAGAGATTTGCAAATATATAACACGCAAGTTTGCATCACAACAAAAAGAGAATTAAATGAATAAAACGACTTATAATTATAATTTAACGATCCTGTATGCGCAGGATGCTCGATCTTCCAATGCTTTCCATCCAATATGGCAAAACATGGAATTCTTCGACGAGGAGTTCGATCAGAAGAGTTCATAAATCCTTCTTCCAGACGAATTAATTCTCTTCGATTTTGTGGCAATCGGATTTGTTCTCCGGCAACTTGGACGATATCCTCGATTGTATCTCTAACTAGTCGAGAAATCGTTGATTGCGAAACTCCAATTTCCTTCGCAAGAAGATTTTGGCTAATACCTATAAATTTTATAATTTTAATGCTTGTAAAAAACTAACAAACAACTAAAAAATAACCTTCTCTTGTGTATTTTAAGAAAACTGCCAATCGAATTGTCGCATTGATTCGACCTTCGTGATTTCGGCATATCTTCAGAAGTTCCATGAACGTGCTGTTAGAAACGCCGGTCACGAACTTAATTTATTCTACATTACTTATGCAGAAATTCACTTGTTTTACTTGTTTCCTTACCTCAATACCACCACAATCTACTAATCGGTTGACTTTTTCACAAAAAAGATCGAAGCTCTGTTTCTTGATCACTTCAATTGTTTCAGATGCATTCAATGCATTTTATTTCAATATCCAAACCAAAATAATTCGTTTTTTCATAAGCAGTGCAATCTATAAATTCATTTATTTGTTTTTTGTTTAAATTGTATTTCTTACTATAGCCTTTTTCTTATTTCGTAACCTATCCAAATTAGCCATGGAACGATCTGAAATATTCAATTTCTTTAAATTAAAACAATATTCGAATAAAATCGATTCAGTTTTGGAATAGAAAAAAACGAAAACGATATGAAATTATTATTTAAAAGTGTTACTCAAAAAAAAGTTTAAATTATTTAAAAAAATCCGCGAAAAACGAGTGAAAATACGAAAATTTTAATATAAAAAATATTTTAAAAAAATCGATATTCAAGGAGCATGTGCCAATTTTTTTGAAATATCGACCCGCGATCTACAGTACCCCTCAGTAAAATTAAGCGCTTATTGCGACAAAAACGACATCGCTGCATAATGAAAATTTGTCGTTTTTGTTTAATTTACATTCACTGAATAGATCCATTAGAGCCGCCCTTCGCAATAAACCAAGTGCTCATCATATACGTAGTACCGGAACCATCCTAAGATTTCTATATCTCGGCGACTACTGTACTCGGGTAGATTTACGAAGGCTGCGTCTTTCTCATGGTCTCGCGCGAACTAAGAGGACGTTGGAAGTTCAAGGAAATGCCAAACTCATGAAAAAATAAATCGTTCACGTGTAAATTGCAGAATAAGCGTTCACACGTGGCGAGACCTTTTCGAAAGGCGCATGCTTAAATCTTTATTTATCAGAAAAATAAATCATCGCAATTATTTTTTGCCAAACGCTCCGGCAATTCCGCCGACTCCATCGAAAAGCTTTTGCAAGTCGAATTGTGGCTCAGCCTGAAAATTGATAGTTAGAATAGAAGGGTATTCTGATTGTTGAGATCTTACCGAGACAGCCGTGCAGAGAACAAAAGCGATAGCGAGGAAAACAGCGAGGAACTTCATCGTTCGAATTATGCGAATTTTTTGATTCAACTCTATTTTATACGCATTCGCGAAACGTTCAATTCAATTATTTTTGGGAAAAATTCATTAAATTTTCATATATTTTTTAAATTTTATTATTAAATTTTTTTATTTTTATTTATTTTTAATGTTTTTATTCAAAATTCTCTTGTGGGTTTCTTAAAAAAAAATCAATGCACCAACATGGCCAATACTCGGGCATGTGCTCAAGAGGGTCAATGTATCTTACATTAGTTCCAGTTTGAAAAAAATAGGTTGTTCTTCCGTTAATCGTGCCAATAACACTTCTTTCCACCGGGACCATCATGATTTAACTTTTTCTCAAAATGCCCTAATATATTGATTTTTTTAAAGAAAAATTTGGTTAAAAAGTTAGCTATGTTATGGGTCAACTGTCAGTGTTACTTATTTTAAATAATTGCTCCAAGTTACTCTTCAAATTAAGGGTGTGTTCAGCGGAATAAGGTTTATGCTCAGAGCAGCAACTCACACAGTGAAAATGGTAACGATAGTCATAATAGCAAATATCTGAAGCATTTCTGTTGAAATCCATGAAAATATATCTATTCCCTGAGAGACTTTGTAGAACGCCTCCTATGATACCTCTTCGATTGACCCATAAGAGACATTGACCCCGAAGAGTGCGTTGCCCCTTCATTTCGGTGGCCCTCGGGAGCATTAGCCTTGGGGTGCGCTAGAGGTGCGCTAGAGCGATATATTATCTATTATTATAATTATTTTTATTATGCATTTATATTTTAATTAATTTCACAAGATCATTGAGGTTTTATTTTAACTTTTCTGGTTTTTTATAAACCGTCGAAAGTGTATTTTATTCTTAATGAACAATTTGGTTTTCTTTGTGACGCCTTAAAAATTGTGGCTCCTTCCACCATAAGGGCCCGTTAAAAATAACACTATTCACATAGGTCTTTATCGTGTATAGCGAGAGCAGCCGGATGGTAGGCCGTCTCCGCAACAGAATGACAAAATATTCCACAGAGAGCGAGAGAGGAGAGGCCACATGACCCATCAATGACCCATCTGGTTATTTTGCATTTTAGGTTATTGCTTTAATTTTTAATTTCATTCATATTAAGCGATACATATGAGAAAAAATAAAGAAAATTCGTGCTGAAGTGGTTGGAAGACCAAAAAGATAAACATTTCCGTAATTTCCCGGATGTTTGGACCGTTTTTATAATTACCCGATGTCTTTCCCAGCACATTCTTGGTGTTTTCTTTTATCCATTAAAAAATTCCTTTCCCAGCGATTATTGGTTGAGAAGAATCTATGAACAATGGATATTTTAATGCAGAATATTTAAAAAAAAATTAAACGCTATTTTAAGCAAAAAATAGTTAAAACTGGCCTGGAAAAAACTGGACATTTGAATTTAAAAAATTAATTATTTTTATTATCTATTCGTATATAGTCGGCGTCCGTTCTCTAACTGGGTTATTTTGAGTTTTATGGACCGATTCGATAATTTTTTAATAGAATGATTTTGGAAATTCAAGGAAATGCGAAACTCATCAAGAAGTCGCGGGTAGATTTACGAAGGCTGCGTCTTTCTCTTGGTCTCGCGCAGACTAACTTGTTATTTTGCATTTTATGGGTCGGTTTGATAATTTTTACAATGGATGACGTGAGAAAATTAACCGTTCACGTGTAATATACACATACATATAAATACATATATCGACATATGTTACCAAATTTTCTCTAATTGACTAAAATAATCGTTCTGGCCGGGATTTTGCAGCATAATTTGTCCATTCAACGTTTTAAGCCGCTTTGAAAAATGATCTGTTAAATTTACCTGCAACCAAGTTAAATGATATTTGTATTATTAATGCTTCAACTTTAACCTTATTATTAAACAACTTCATCAGTTTTCTTTTCGACACCTTCCATCTCCACATTATAATGCATGGAAATATTGCAACGGTAACATGAGTCAGCTAAAGCTAAACAATAAATGAAAAAGAAAAATAGACTCAATGAACCAGGTTTCGAATCATTCGATCTTTGCTTTTATCATCCCAAATAACTGTCATTGATACGCGAAGTGATAGGAATACTGAAGTAACAATCCATTGAGCAACAAGGCTAAATATGGAAGAAGTTACTGTACTTCTTGTAAATGTGAAAGCGGTTGAAAGCTCAAAATTCGTATTGGTTCTTATGCTGGCGATTAAAGTGATTTACCTCGTATCTTCTATTTAGACAGAGTTTGCCAATGGTGGCATTATATGCCGATTTTGAATATCTTTGATCAATTAGTTCAATCTAAATTTGTCGTTTTTTTCGTTATAACAATCGTAAAATATAATTACAATTACAGTCGCGATTGTTATTAAATTCACAACTGTTAATACAAGGTTTAACCAATCCGCTTGACTTTCATCTAAATACAATTATTTTTAATTAAGCACTTTTAATGTCATACCGAGAAAACAATAAGCAAAGAAACATGAAAATAAATTAATTATTATGATATTTACGGTATAATAAATTGAATAGTAGGTAGATTTGTGAAAGTTGTAATAGAAAATGTTAAAAAATACATCTGCAATTTCTAGAGATTTAGTAATATTCTAAATTAATTTACCAGTGCTATAAATAAAATGAAAAAATGCGGAAGAAGCTTCACAATATCTGTAAATGCTGTGAAACACTTTATGAATAGCTGCAAATGAATAGATTTTCCATAAATTACAGCGGAAAATTACTCACAAACTGCATGGCATTTTTCATCTTCGATTACGTTTCCCATTATCGAATAACATACCGTAATCCGAGCAGCAAACATTGAAAACAATAGCACTTTTGTAATGGAGAGAAAAAATAAATTTAATCTTAAAATTTGAATTTTTGCTCGTTCGACATAGAGAATTTTGTATAAAATATTTAAACGACCACCCGTTTTTGACAACCGGCCAGTTAGCAGTGGCTCGTGAAAAGTGACTTGGCTTGTGATTTTTGGCTCGCAAAAAATGGCTCATATTTACTATACTCTTTGGCTCTCGATTTTTGGCTCGTGATCTTTGGCTATTGATCTGCCATTACCAAGAAAAAGACGATTGCTAATTTTGCTCTACTTGTTTTCATTAAACTAACGGAATTTACGAACAATATCTAACCACATAGACCATTTGATCCATTATGGATATTCGTTCAATCTTACAGTGCACTCCTTGGATGGATGCTCCCAGCTGGACTCCTAAGAATCTATATATATAATCAGTGGTGTTTGCAAGTGTTGCGGACTTTGCCTGAACCTGATTATTCCGATTATTGAGTGCCTTAATACAATTCTAACAATCTTACTCCACGAATTCTTTTGTTTTGTAAGATATTCGAAATAAGTTTCGATCCATTAACTGTTCTCTTTGAAATCCATAAATCGTGAAATTCCAGACAAAAAAAAAACAATTTCGTAATTTTTACGCCGACAGAAATGAAAAATGACTTTTCCTTTTAGTAATAATCTTACCCCAGTTCAGAAATAATTTTTCAACTTTACCCCCGTTCAGTCTTTTCCCCCATGAAGACAAAAAGTAGACGTTCCCTCATTTCAAAAAATTATTGGCAATCGTTTTTTTCTCGGTAATGGCAGTTCAATAGCCAAAGATCACGAGCCAAACCACTTTTCGCAAGCAAGCCACTGCTAATTGGTTTTGATTGAAAATATTCAAACAACATAATTTTCCTCTAGAACTTTTGTAAGAGATTGTTTGAAAAATTGAATTAGTTATTAAACAAAATACTTTTTTTGTTTTTAAAAGAACATAACTATTTTCTTTCAAAATATATTAACTTTCGCGAAAATGTTAAAGAATATCTCAACTCGACTGTTTGATTTACCTGCATTTATTACGTAGGACACCTGAGAAGACAACGAGTTGCATAAATAAACCGTAGAAAATGATGCCAAAAATTGTAACGAAATACTGTAGAATTAATAGAATATTCCATAGCATGTCTTTATTTTGTTTAACATCCAATTTACGTATGATAGAGGGGGGTCTTTCTCTGCAAGAGTGAGTCGATGAAGGATCTCTGGAGAATTTGAGGCATTAATTGTATAGCTATTCAAAGCGAGCTTGATAGGAAAATTGAACCCAAATTGAATTAGGCGGAATATCTATAAAAAGAAGCGAAAACGGAGATTTAAAATAATACATGTTGAATTCCATGATTTTCTAAAAATTTTCTTTATTGTAACATTTCGCCTTGCAATTTAGTGGTTATTGATTCTCATAAATCTGATTTTATGAATGAAATATTTCCTTATGATATTTCCCACCAATAATTAATATGAATATGTCTAATATGACAAATGAGCCTATAATTTGATAGAGGAAGTTGGAATTAAAGAATTTGAGTGATTTAATGAAGGAACAATTTCTATCTCTTTTTCTTTTTGTTTACATTCATTATCTATTCATTATTAATGCATCACAATCAAATAATTTTTTTACATAATTAGTGACTTAATGCAAAAAATTGACATTTAGGTTGAAAAAATTCAGTTTAGTGTGTGATACGAATGTTCAAAAATGAATCATTACATATTATAGTCGGCGTCCGGCGATTGCTGTACGCGGGTAGATTTACGCGCATGCGCCTTGAAAGGTCTCGCCACGCGTGAATGCTTATTTTGCTGTTTTCACGTGAACTGCTTCATTTTTCTTGATGAGTTTCTCATTTCCTTGAATTTCCAACGTCATTCGATTAAAACATTATCGAATCGGTCCATAAAATTTGAAATACAGGGTGTCATTTAAGTTCCCGCACAAAAGTTAGACGCCATGAAAAGCTTGGCTGTCGCACTTTTCGTGCACCAATACAATTTATTTTTGTTAAATAAGGTGTATTTTACTTACTTTTCAAGTTTCACTTCATTCGGATGTGTTTCCGAGAAATGGCGAAGGCTAACATTCATCGCGCTTCCATTATCGAACTTCATAAGCGAAATGAGCGCCCGACAGAGATCATTCAACGCCTCGGTGTGCCTCGTAGAACGGTTTAAGACACCAACAAACGTTTCAAGGAGCTAAATACGACCAGTGACCTTCCCAGACAAGGAAGACTCGTCTCAGTAACCACTCCTCAGAAGATCAACGCTGTCAAAACGAGGATCAGGCGAAAACCGCACAGGAGCATAAGAAAGATGGCGTCAGACATGGGAATGAGCATCTTCGCTATGGAACAAATCGTCAAAACAAAGCTTGTACTGACCCCATATCGTGTCCAAAAAGTGGCAATTCTATCGGCCGTCAACAAGCAGAGACGCTTCGAAAAAGCAAAACAACTTTTTGCTCGCACGCGGTCTGGAGAACACCTCGCCACTGTCTTCTCCGACGAGAAGCTGTTCACTGTGGAGGCGGCATTCAACTCACAAAACCATTGAGTACTTGCCCAGACATCCCAGCAAGCTTCAGAGAAAGGAATAACAATTTATCCAGCCTCACATCCTGCCAGTGTGATTGTTTTCGGTGCCATCTGCTCAACCGGGAAGTGCCCCTGGTTTTCGTGGATCAGGTGGTGAAAGTGAACAAAGAAGTCTACGTTCGGGACATTTTGGGGAAGCATATGATGCCCTGGGCCCAAACGCATTTCGGTGGGAAGATATGGGTCTTTCAACAGGACGGAGCACCCG
This sequence comes from Caenorhabditis bovis, assembly GCA_902829315.1. Taxonomy (NCBI): domain Eukaryota; kingdom Metazoa; phylum Nematoda; class Chromadorea; order Rhabditida; family Rhabditidae; genus Caenorhabditis; species Caenorhabditis bovis. The sequence continues at coordinate 4,551,103 of CADEPM010000001.1, read as the reverse complement.
CCCCTACTGCCAAAACTACTCAGGAGTGGTGCCAGACCCATTTTCCCGACTTCATCAAGTCATCCGAATAGCCTGCTTGCTCCCCAGACCTGAACCCGCTTGACTTCTCCGTGATGGGGTCTTGCAGGAGAAGGTCAACGCAAAACCCCACTCAAGTGTAGAGGCTCTGAAGAAGACATTACTGGCGGAATGGGACAATCTTTCCATCGAATACCTGCGTACCACTGTCACATCCTACCCGAAGCGTCTCCGCGAAGTCATAGCTGCGAAAAGAGGCCGAATCGAAAAGAGTTAATAGATAATTATTTGTTGTACTATAGATAAAAAATATTTCGAGTCTCGTTTGATTTGGACTTTTAGTTTCAGAAATATACGTCTTCAAAGTTGTGCGGGAACTTAAATGACACCCTGTAACTTGTTAGTCCTTGCGAGACCATTTCGAAAGACGCATTCCCGTAAATCTACCCGCGTACAGCAATCGCCGGGCGCCGACTATAAATTCGTAAAAAAATAAAAAAAAACGATACCTTTCACAGCTGTTAGTGGTCAAAAAGAATGTTTGATAAACAGTGTGTATTATTAAAAAAAACACACACATTTTACGCTATCTTAAGCAAAAATAAAATAATGAAAAATGACCTGATTTTTTTAACGAACTGAACATCTTGTCAAAGAAAACTATTTATAACATTCGCAAAAAAAAACGATCACCCTGCGCCAATAAACAGTGAGTTAGCTTCGCAGGTTATCCAGAACACGGTATCCGATTTCCTAGATATTCAAATTTGAATATCCGCCTTGAAAAAGTGCGATGGTCCACAATTATGCAAATCGCTCGTTTTTTGCTATTTTAATACAATCTTTTAAGTTATTGCTTAATATCTTTATATATACAGTACGCGTCATAATAAGACCACAATTAGACGGGAATGTAACAGTTTGTCACCTGGAGACCTTGAGATATTCACCAAAAAAAAATCGAATTTGTGAAGTGATTAAAAGCTATGGAGGGACTACTGATAATTGAATTTGTTGTGCTCTTGCATTCAGGCTTGTTGTCATATGGTAATTTAAACCTTTTTCTTGCGTTTTAATTCTCAACTTTTTTATGCGGATGGATACGAATCAACGGACACTTATGAAAATATGCACATATATGTAGGTTTTCAATGATTAGAAATTCGAAAATCCAATTGTCTTGTGGGGGGGGGACGTTGTATCATTATGACGCGCACTGTATAGTACGAGAAGGATGAAATTATAAATATTTGTCATGCAAACAATTACAATAACCTTGGCTACTTCATGAATTGAAGATGGCCACGCAACTTTTAAATCGTGTTGTTCATTAGGTACTTTATTTTATATTCAAATTATTTTAAGAAAATAGGAAACAGTATTTCGAAAATGTACGACAATAACAACTTGAAGTTTGTTGCGGCTAGGATCTACGAAACAATATGTTGTAGAAACATTTACTCAATGTTTACAAATCAAAAACGAAAATGACATGCGTATATGGAAAAAATAGCTGAAAAATTAGATTATTTTCGAAAATTGAATTATTGAATCCGGTGTGTGTTGTATGATTTGAGTTGATCACATACATATATTGAGAAGAAACGGGGAAAATGATTGAGACATTAAAATTGCAAAAAAATGAATTTATTATTACAATAGGACATAATTTGAGGCAACAATTGGAAGGTAATTAAGAGTCACCAAACAGTTTGGAGTTGATTGAAATAATCGTTTTGATTGGGTGTCTGCACCATTAATTGTCCATTCAACGTCTCCAATTTCCCAATTCGATCCGAATAATTGATCTTAAATTCGAATTGCAATCATCTGAGAAGAATTTTCCCGAAAACCTTATTATTAAATAGTTTAGTGAAAATCCTTTTTGATTGCTTCCATTTAATCATTATAATCCAAGGAAATATTGCCATTGAGGTGTTTGTCAACTGAATGTTTTTTTTTGTCAATACCGCTCTTTTTTTAAATCAATTTTCTACCAAATTTCTCAACATTTGATATTCGAAAATGTTGTTAAAAACTGAAATATATCCCAAGCGATATGCTAGAAATGTCGACATTCCTATCAATTGGGCACACAACAGAAATATTGATGCTATTACAGTACATCTTGTGAAATGATAAAGAGTTGATAACTGAATTTAGATAAATTCTCAAACATAATTAATGAAAAAAAAAACCAATTTACCTCGTATTTCCTTTCCAATGTTAATGTTCCAATAGTTGCATGATACGATGATTTTGAATAGAATTGGTCAACGAACTCCAGCTGAAATGTTAGTTCTTCTTTGATTCGATGGGAAATTTCCTGGCATTTGCAGGCCCACTGTCATTAAGCCCCGAAATAAAATTGAATGTGAATCTGAGAAATTTTTTTTGTTAAAAATGAGAATTTTGAGAATATTGAATCAAACTAATGAATTGCAGCTCGAAGCAATGCGAAATGTTTTAAAAATACTAATTTTAAACCCAATTATTTTTTGAAAATTCTAAATTAATTCAAAATGCGAAATTTCACAAATCAGTCGAAATGGTCGAAATTTAAAAATCGGGTTAGAAAATTGGAGGTGAAAATAGGGGCCAATGATTCCTCACTAGCGATTTCTCACTCCACTACGGATTTTTCACTACCGAAATTATAGTTTTTTCACTACCGATTTTGCATTACCGTTTTTTCACATTCGATTTTTCGCTACGAAATTTTCTTATAGTCATTCTTCTTGACTTTGAATAATCCACTTCATTTCAGAAAAAACGAGTTCAAAGAAAATCTTTTTTAATTAAATATTAAGAAAATAGCTAAATTTTATCTTTAAACGAGTGAAAATTAATTAAAAAAAACACTTTACAAGGTACAAAAAATATTTCAAAATTTTCGTCCGTCCGCAGCCATGAATATCAACCTAACTGCATTGTTTTTATATTTCTCAAAAAAAACTTTTCTGAACATCTCTGATATTGTTTAATGGTTCAATGCAGATTTTGGAAAGAAAACTCGAAAAACTCAAATATCTCCATAATACTTACAGCTAATGTAATGAACATGACAATATTCATAACAGTCAAATATAAGTTGATAGTTTCAGAATCTTCTAAATCTGAAAATATCGAGTTGTTTTTGGTAAAGATTGAAACGTACGCAGGAATGATTCGGTGTAAAGAAATGAGAAGACACTTGTTCCCAGCAAATTTAGAAAAAAGAATAAATGATAAAAATTGGATTGATGAAATTTGTAAGTGAATATGTTGAAGAAAATGTCTAAAATTGCAAATAAATATATTGAGAGAATAATTCAGTGAAAACCTGTATTGAAAATCAAGTGAAGAAATGTTGTCGCTGCTTCAAAATACCGATATGTCACATAAAAATATTGATGAAAATCTGAAATATTTCTGGATCTAATTTTCAATAATTCATATAGTAGGCGCCGGGCGACTGCTGTACACGGGTAGATTTACGCGCATGCGCCTTGAAAAGGTCTCGCCACGAGTGAACGGTTAATTTTTTCTTAATGAATTTCGCATTTCCTTGAATTTCCAAAGTCATTCGATTAAAAAATGATCGAACCTGAGCACAAAACATTTCAGCTCTTCAATCAATTCAAAAATTTTTAGACAACGTTATAAAACCTTGTGACAACATCAGTTATAGCTTGAAATCCTTCGAGACTCATTTTTGCATTTTCAATAAAAGTGAAAACACTCACCGTCATGAAAGCAGACTTTTTCTTCAACAATGTGACCGAGCCAACAGCATATCGAAACACGACATGCGTAAAGAATAAGATGAAGAACCTTGGATAATGATAATAGAAGAAGTGATGCTCTAAAGTATGATAAATTTAATAAAACGATAAAAAAAAGAAAACGAAAAGAACAACTAGAAACCTGCAATATGGTTGAAGCATCCCAGAGAAAATGACGAATTTAATGAACAAAGCGTAAGAAAGAATTCCGGTTGAAATAACAAAGATTTGCGCAATCAAAATTGATTCGAATAACATTTTCTATAATTGATTTAAATTATTTACGATTATTATGGATTCCAATAAACACGTTGATATTTGGACACAAATTACGTATATTTACCATTTTTTGTCATTGATATATGATTTGATCATGAGACTTTTGAAAAATCAGGTTTGAGCTTAAATGCCTAAATACGGTGAAAAAATATTTTTTTTTAATTGACCTAAAACTTTTTTTTGGTGTTTAAGGAAAAATAATCAATATTGATATATTTAATTTGATTGATTGTCTTCACAAATTATGGAGACATATTGTCGAAGTAAAACGACTGAAGGGATGTGTGGAATTCGCGAAATCAGTGAAGATTTAAATTTTGCGTTGACTGAATATTAAATGCGCGTACACTATAATGCAATGTACGCAGTCTCGCGTACTTCTCGCTGCCTCGAGACGCATTGGCACATTGCCAATCAATTTCTGTAATTTCGTCAAGTCGTTTGGCTTCGACCATAGAATGGATGCAAATAAAACGTGCGAATTTCAAACAAAGTAAATACTCAAAAATTATGTTGCAATAATACATGAAAAGCTACTGAATCAGGCGATTCCATTCAATGAAAAATTTTTGCTTTCAATTCATTTTCTGAGTGGGCGTATCAACTGAAGAAACTAATTCTATTTCATATTCCAAACATGGGGTAAATTTGGCAAACTTACAATTAATTAGAACGACGCAGAAGATAATAATAATAATGATGAAGAACAACAAGTATGAATGACTCAATTAGAAGTCCGGTCCGATCATTTTTGGTTGTACTAATAACTCGATGAGAAATTTTTAAATATTGCGATCATGCTGCCAAAATATGCAGGAAGGGCGAAAAATAAAGAAGCAATTTTGTGGCGAAATACCAAAATCTCCGTATGCTAATTGCCGGTTAACCATCAAACATGTGAAGTTCAGCTTTTCTTATTTCAGGGTTAAAAAACCATTCATATAATTGAAAAATCCTCCGATTAAAAAAACTATAAAGAATCTCCTAGGAAGCTTGGATTAAAAAAATAATAAGAATTTGATTGTTTTTCTATTAACATCGTATAAATAACCGCTCTTTTCGTTCGAGACTTGTTGTTCATTTTATTATATTGTCGGCGTCAAACGACTTTCACAAGAACACTACATAGTTTCTGAAAAATGTAATTTAGACATCAGTTCTGCGAATCTCCTCTTGATAACTTGAATTATTGCAAATAAAAAAAAATTTTTTAACTTTACTGCTAAACATTACTGTTAGAAACTGCAAATTTTGAAGTGCAGTGAAAAAGTAGGGGTGAGACCTAAAAATTGGGGGTGAAAAAGTGAGGATGGTATCATAAATAAAAGGAGGGGTTAAAAAGTCGGGGTGGAATAGCAGGGGTGGGGGTTAAAAAGTGGGGGGTGGTTTCTAATAGACCATATCCCTGCTTATCTCAAATTGAAAAAAAATGAGAATATAACAAATTGATAATTTAGGTCCACATTGTCTCCAACTGCTTGAAGTAGTCGTTTTGACTCGGAATCATCACCATTTCATTTCCATTCAATGCTCTCAATGGTTTTGGACATGATTTCGAATCATCGAGCACAGAAACCTAAAGCAACGTACATTTGTTGAATCATCGTCCTGTCTGAAATCGTATAGACATGCATTTTTGCATTTCACAGGCATGCATTTTTGGCAATGGTCTCTATGTTCACGTAAGCTGCTTAATTTTACTGTTTTTCGTTGTATATCTAATGATTTTGAAATTAATATTGAAATGAATCCAAAATCACGAGTAATTCCGCGCAAGGCCATTATTAAAGACGCAGACCATTATTAAAATTCCATAAATGGATGTAATAGGAAATAATTTCAAATAAAATGAAGCTTTCTTACAGTGCTCTTCGTGTTTCGCAGAATTGAAGAATCTTCTGTTTCGTTGCGTCGTGGTTGAGCATCACAACCCATGGATACATACCAATTATGACATTCGTGTACTGAAATTCTTAACAGTAATAATTGGCCTCTCTATCTTTTACCAAATTTCGAATCATATTGAATTCATAATCATTTTTATAAGTCTGAATGTAGTTAAACATGAAAAGCGCATATACGCAGCTAGCAATTAGTTGAGACACTATCAAGAAAATAGTGGCAACGACGAAATATCGAGTGAAACGATAGAATGTTGAGAGCTGAAAATAAATTGAATGAATTCGAATTGGTGACTTCTCATTCAACCTGATATTTTCGTTCGAGATTCATAGTTCCAATCGCTGCATCATAAGCGGCTTTTGAGAACGTGCGATCAACTATTTCCACCTATAATCCAAAAAATCCAATTTAAAAAGTAGAAATTCTCACAATGAGAGTTGCTAACATAATTGCATTTAATATCCCAGAAACAAAGTACATGGTGTCATTTAAGTTCCCGCACAAAAGTTTGACGCCATGAAGAGCTTGGCTGTCGCACTTTTCGTGCAACAATACAATTTATTTTTGTTAAATAAGGTATATTTTACTTACTTTCCAAGTTTTACCTCATTCGGATGTGTTTCCGAGAAATGGCGAAGGCTAACATCCATTGCGCTTCCATTATCGAACTTCATAAGCAAAATGTGAGCTCGAGAGACATCATTCAACGGGTCGGTGTGCCTCGTAGAACGGTTTGCGACACCATCAAACGTTTCAAGGAGCTAAATACGACCAGTGACCGTCCCAGATAAGGAAGACTCGTCTCGGTAACCACTCCTCAGAAGTTCAACGCCGTTAAATCGAAGATCAGGCGAAACCCACACAGGAGCATGAGAAAGATGGCGTCAGACGTGGGAATGAGCATTTTCGCTTTGGAACAAATCGTCAAAACGAAGCTTGGACTGACCCCATATCGTGTCCAAAAAGCGGCAATTCTATCGGCCGCCAACAAGTAGAGACGCTTCGAAAAAGCAAAACGACTTCTTGCTCGCACGCGGTCTGGAGAACACCTCGTCACTGTCTTCTCCGATGAGAAGCTGTTCACTGTGGAGGCGGCATTCAACTCACAAAACCATCGAGTACTTGCCCAGACATCCCAGCAAGCTTCTGAGAAAGGAAGAACATATCATCCAGCCTCACATCCTGCCAGTGTGATGGTTTCGGTGCCATCTGCTCAACCGGGAAGTGCCTCCTAGTTTTCGTGGATCAGGGGGTGAAAGTGAACAAAGAAGTCTACGTTCGGGACATTTTGGGGAAGCATGTGATGCCCTTGGCCCAAACGCATTTTGGTGGGCAGAAATAGGTTTTTTAACAGGACGGAGCACCCGCCCACACTGCCAAAACTACTCAGGAGTGGTGCCAGACCCATTTTCCCGACTTAATCAAGTCATCCGAATGGCCTGCTTGCTCCCCAGACCTGAACCCGCTTGACTTTTCCGTGATGGGCTCTTGCAGGAGAAGGTCAACGCAAAACCCCACTCAAGTATAGAGGCTCTGAAGAAGACATTACTGGCGGAATGGGACAATCTTTCCATCGAATACCTGCGTACCACAGTCACATCCTACCCGAAGCGTCTCCGTGAAGTCATAGCTGCGAAAGGAGACCGAATCAAAAAGAGTTAATAGATAATTATTTGTTATACTATAGATAAAAAATATTTCGAGTCTCGTTTGATTTGGACTTTTAGTTTCAGAAATATATGCCTTCAAAGTTGTGCGGGAACTTAAATGACACCCTGTATGTTGATGGTAGATGTTCGATGTCTAAATACTCTTGAATTCGTTATACCATCATCAATTTTTTACCATTTATAAACCAGGCATAACACAGCGAAAAAGCGCTTCCAGACAACAAAATTGAGCAATACATTCCGTGGTATTTTGCAGATTCATGGAAGGAATTCCATAAAATATTGAATAAAACATCTGATAAATATTTTAATTGCAATTTACTAATTAAATAAATAATTATTACCCAGACTGAAAAGAAATTTAAAACATATTGTTAAAGACTCGTTAAACCGGTATAAACTGTAGAGCATATTGTGCAATTCTAGCAACTCCTTATAATATTGGCAGAATTTTTTCGTTAACATACCCATTCGGAAACATTTAGATTCTTCTAGGACAAATCCGTCCAGTAAACAAATAATGACGCTGAACGCGTAAAAACATAGCATGAGAATTTTTGTGATCGATACTAGCAATAGAGTAAATCTGAAACAAAAATATGTGCACTGATTTTTTTGGTCAAAAGCTTCGGGGAATTTGGTTTGAGTGATGATTTCTAAGCAGAGTTGGGCGGAATTAATAATTTGGAAATGCGCAATTTCGCCCAACCTTGTTGTTATATTATATGACCATTTTTAATGTTTTCTTTTAACAAATGAGATACCAAATAGATTCTTCGATCCCTTGTCATCTTTAATTTTCCAGCGATTTCTTGTTGAACTTACCGACAATATGCCTGAAGAATATTTGAAAAAACAACTAATTTTATGAAAAGCGAATAGGAGAAAACACCAAAAATTATCACAAATGCTTCGATTGCAACCACTGATTCCCAGATCATCAAAAATTAATTAATTGATTAACTCCAATCGACAATTTTGTATTTTCCTAAAATAAACCAAATGAAAGCATTAATTCTTTTGGGTATAAAAAACACTGAATATTTGAAATAGCTTTAAAAAACAAAATAGGGATTATTGTTAACGTCTGAATTATTTTTTCTGAACTGTTAAGTAAACAATTTGGGACTTGGTTGAGTCATTTCCAAGTATTTTATGTATTAATGAATATCGTTAATGTTCCCAAGAGAAAACTAAAAACTTGTTGTTGTCTCAATAGAAAGAGGTGCCGCAATTCACAAGACGTCTTTCGAAGAAACTCAAACATCTTAATGTACTTATTATAGAGAAATATTCGAATGTTTCATTAATAAGGTTTAAAGAAAATTCCTCGAAAAAAAAAATTCTAGTGAAATCTAGAAACTATTCTTGTCGAATTTTTTTCAACTAAAGGAAAAATGTGAAAATGAGTGTAGTACCGGTAACTGATTAAAATAATCGTTTTGCGTTGGGAACTGGATTAACTTTTTCTCATCCAAAGTAGTCATTATCTTCCTATTGTCAATTCCACTTCGACGTCACAGCTCTATTTTCACAATTATAATCTATGGCAGAATTCGTATTACTTAAGTATTCATTACTTAATATCAAGTGAAAAATGTATGAAATGAAGAAATACTGAACCTAATTAAAGAAACGATAAAGTAGCTCTACGAAAATGAATTTTTTAAAATCGAAATCTGCGGATGACTCGCTCTACTGTAGAGTTGAGTTACGTAAAATTCGAGTTTGCTCATGCGGAGTACACAGACACAACTCTGCCGCGACTCGTGGCCATTCGCGCCTCTTTGTCGTCGTCGCGCGACTTAATTACAATTTTACTGTTAATTGAGGCAATTTATTAAATAAATGATTTATTTAAGAATTTCATTTCTTAAATATTTACCAAACATTTCTCAATTGATCGAAATAATCATTTTGCGTCGGAACAGTGACCATCACTTGTCCATTGAAATTCTTCATATTTCTGCTATTGTCGTCATTCGAATTCGTCAATTTTCGAGTCATCTGAATTCATATTTCAATCGTCCTTATTCTTCGTTATACTTAATCCTACTTTAAAATGTCTTGATATAAAATCGATAACTTTTCCCCTCATATCCCGATGGTTTAAAATGACTAACCATGCAAAAATTGATATCATAATATTCGTACACTGAAAATTGCTTATAAAATCAATTTGGACCATTATGACTACCAAGTTATAAAGTGAATAAAATTTAGGAAGATCGAATGGAAGTGGAAGAATGCCGAAGAGAAATAATCGCCCAATTATAAGTTCCGTCAATTCAAACACAAAACTCCAAATGGAAGCATTCAAAAATGATAAGCTTATCGTAAAGCTTGTAGAAAGCTGTAAAATATTTTAATATGTGTAGTTTCAATACGATTCCGATTACTTCATATCGGCGAGATATTGAGATTTTTCCTTGTGTTTCCCCATAGAGTCTTCGTGCGATTTTGCAATCTATTGTATCAATCTGAACAAGTCGAGCTAAATCAGAAAATTTGCAATTATTTACAATAACAGTCAATATTATAACAATCATATAAGCAGCTGCGACACCAGTTTGCAGAAAATTTGAGGTATGGTCTGAAATTAATCGAAATCAAAGCAATCAGTCGCCGATGATTACCATCAACCCATCCTGAATATCGATCATAAAAATATGCAACGCAAAAAGAGAGAAATTTAAACAAAATCAAAGTGCTAAAATAAAGAAGTTGATAAAGTTTAGACGAATAAAAATTGTAACACGTGAGGTTGAATAAGCGATCTCAAAAATATCTATGAAAATAATTGCCGATCTTCATTTAACCTGCGGTAAACAAGAGCTGCGACAGAACACATCCGAATTCTGAATAACGATGAAGTTGGAGGAAAAACACTTTCCAATCTGAATAATTTAATGTACTTTTTTGCAAAAAAATATAGATTTTTTTTACAAAATTGTGAACAGTAAAGATCATCAAAAATTGTTCCGTTATAAAGACAAATCGATAATTCGGCAGCGTATGACAGAAGCAATAGAATCTTTTCAGCAGAAACAAAGAATAGGGCTAACCTAAAAAAACAGACGAACATTTTATAAGCAATATTATAATGTTGACGCTGGGCGATTATGGAAAATTGGCTGTCAAAAGAATAGGTGTTAGTGCGCGATTTGCGCCTTTAACCTCTCCTAATGTAAATCTACACCTTTAAAATTCCTCCACGACCATTGTCATTGATTTTTTTTCTCATTTAGCCAGTTTTCCGAAATCGCTCCACGTTGACAAACATTTTTCACGTACCAACAATTCAATTTTAAAACGTCGGAAAATACTGCAATCTTGATGAACAATAAATGAGAGAAAACTCCGAAAAAAATGACAAAAAATTGAATAGCGAGAATAATGTGCCAAAGCATATCAAGAACAAGTGTAAATGACAAATGATTTATAACGAAAAACAAAAAAATAGTAAGAGGTAGGATAATTGTGTTGAATGGCCTTATTCAAGTGGCGAATAACAAAAAAAAAATCAAATCCAAGAGGCTTGGAGCTGTTCAAAATAGTCTTGTTGCGTCGGAAACTGCACTAACTTAATACCGTCCAGTGTGCAAATTTGTCTTTGATTATCGTTGGTTATCGCATGTGAAAAAATATTCCTCTACAAAAAACAAATTGAAAAGAATAATTGATTATTACAGAAAATTCGCTTCAGATATTCAAAAAAAAAACCATTTTTGAGACTTACAATTTTTGAATTGTTGAAGCAAAATAGACGAATTCGATTTCTCATTGTTTTATGAGTTAGCATGACTATCCAGGCAAACAGAATGGAATCGAAGCATTGATACTGAATAAGGATTGAAGTCATCCTAATACGGTTTCGAAATCACACCAATGAAATGACATTATAACTGATCGTCGTTGTTCTATGAAAGGTTTTATTCAAAATCTGGTTGAATAGTAAATAGCATATAACAAATATATGTGAAATTGCGCTGCAAATCGAGGCACGCACGACACTTTGGCTGACTTCGTAGGAAATTAGAAGCTGCAAAAGAAACCGAAATGAATAATCCGAGAATTAAAATAAAAATTGAAATTTAAAAAATTCAATATTTAATGTCCTTCCTCTCGTCATTTCTAATTTCACCCCTCAATTATTTGTCTTTCGCCTTACGTTTCCGTTCAATTCTATATAAGTTTTTTTTACATAATTAATTCTCAAATAAAAGTAGGATATGATTTTATTTCCTAATACTGTTTTTTTAAAACACCAAATCAGATCATTTTGATTTTTCAACGAATTCGCCCCACACCAAACACACCACCTAGGTCCCCACATCGATATACAGTGCTGGCCATAAAGAAATCAAAAAGTGGTTTTTTGAGCATAACTTTTCTAAAAGTAGTCCAATCACTCTGAAATTTTTGGAGTGTGTACGCAGCATCATTACGCACAAATGCAGACAACAAATTGCATCATGCTTGAAAAAAAATATTTTTTGGGATTTTTATTAATTTTTTGATTTTTTGATTTCTTTATGGCCAGCACTGTATGTACATTCGTCGTCGCAATAGTGAAGTTAAAGTCCCCAGTGAAGAAGATGTCTGCACTTTTAGAGTAAGTGGGGACTTCTGCTGCAATTGTGGGGACCTTTCCTTCACTGTGGGGAGCTATACAGTGCTTTTCACATTTATAAAGCCACCACTGTTTTTGGGCGTAACTTTGCCAATTGTGAAAATTTTTAAATTCTGTTTTCAAAATTGAATTCGGGGCTAAAAAATACATATGTTCACCAATGTTCATAATGATATCTGAAAAATTGGCAGAGTGGCATTGAAAACACTGAAAATTGGTCACTTGCAACCGTTTCACATTTATAAAGCCACCCCCGCGAACGCAGTAAAAACTCTATTATAAAACCAGATCAATATTTAGTTGCAGTGTCTTTAAAAAAAATAAGGTCGTAAATACGATTTGGCATCGATTGGACCAGGTTTTCCACATTTTGGATGGTCTTGGTGTTGAATTCTTTTATAATTGAGTTTTTACTGTTTTCACGGGAGTGGCTTTATAAATGTGAAACGGTTGCAAGTGACCAATTTTCAGTGTTTTCAATGCCATTCGACCAAATTTTTAGATATCATTATGAATATTGGAACATATACGTGTTTTTTAGCCCTGAATTCAATTTTGAAAACAGAATTTAGAAATTTTCACAATTGATGTTATGCCGAAAAACAACACCAAATCAGATTACTTTGATTTTTCAACGAATTCGTCCCACACCAAGTAATACCGAAGTTTACCCGGCATGAGTTTATCCTGAAATCGTAAAAAAAATAATTTTTTTCAAGTCCATTTCGAGTAAATGAATATTTCCATTCCCCCGCAATATTCAATGAAACCTTGGTAATTTTTAAATTCCACAGCGCTTTCGTATTCAGTTCTGATTTTATTTTTAGATGTTTCTTTATATTTCTATTTCATTTAAAGCAAATTATATCTCTGACTTTAAAAACTTTTCGCAATTTTCGAAAAACGTTTCCCATTGATTTTTTTTTTCAATATATTGATACCTCATATCTCCTTGAAACACTTGCTAAACCTCTCGTTTCAATAAACCGCTTTTTAGATAATCGACAGTCAATTAGTTCCAACTAAAAATTAATAGGTCAAATAGAAATTAAATAAATATTGAAAACCACTAAAGTGGAAAATGATAACAAAGAAAGAAACAACATTACAAATAACATAATTGAATAATACGCATTTTCTAAAATAAAAAATTCTTTTGTGTTAAAATATATTTTTAAAAACCTTCAACAATGGTTTTAATGACAAATGCGCAAAATATTGAAAACAAATGTGCAATAAATAGTAGAAAATATAAAAAATATCGATAATTTGTAGTTTTGTAGGTTGTATAGTAGTTAATACTAATAAGGCGATCTTGAAAGAAAAATTGAATCGATTCAATTATTGATTAGTACCTGCACTGAAGAGAAATTGAGCTAAAATTGTAATAAACTCGCCATAACGATGGAAATTGTGCCAGAAATTTGACCAAACTGCAGAAAATTGCTGCATTTTATAATTCTAGAATTCCTCGGTGGTAAGATTGGCAAGCCTCTCTTTTGAACCCCTCGCCCGATTTTCCATGCACAGTTTTCGCATATTTATTTTCCAACAAAAGAGTTGTTTCTCAGAGCAATTTGGTAATCTCGAATAGATTGGCATTGTGGGATCCACAAGAAAATATAAAATGTGGTTATGAAGATTATCTATTAAATTGAGTCAATTGTCAGTTTCAATTCCTCGTCCCATATGGCAAAATGAGGTCTTGTAATTCAAAGAGATTTGCCACAATTGCCGTTTTCATCTTTTTCGAGTTAATTGACGAGACACATTTGATATTGCCCACAAGGTGCATAGTTATGGCTAGGGCTTGAAAATTGTAGGCACAAATTCTTATGTGGTGGAGGTTATGTGAGGATTGCTCTAACAGACATGGTTGTGGTTGTTTCAACACAAGCAGTCCCTTTCCACCGAGAACTCTTAGATAGACAATTTTATGTCATCATAGGATCTATTTGTCTTCTGACAAGATTTCACTGAATGCAAACCAGAATTTTGGCATGGCTCATCATCAAGCGACACCCCGTTTAGGCTGCATCCAATAATTTCCAAAAATGAAAAAAATAATATGGTTAACTTTCCAAACGATAACGTAGTTAATGTCACCCTTAAAATCTTTGAATTTTCTTTTTCTATTTTCACATTATTCAACCTTGTATATGAGCTCAAAATACCCGTAAAAATTGAGAGTTTAATGAATATAATGTTAGATAAAAGACCAAAAAATATAAGAGTGCTTTGAATTATAACTAAAATGATGAAATGCATACAACTCTTTGACGTTAACTTTAGCAAATTTGAATCTGAAAAATAATGCTGACAAGGGAGGTCATTTTGCTGTCCGTCTTAAAATTTTTTTTATTTTTTGCATACAGATTCGTTAGAAAATTTCCAATCGAATGAACTAGGTCGCTACCTGCGCAAAGTGGTGTGTAGGTTATGTTGTCATGAATGGAGATTCGGTCCCGCTATCTGTAAACATTTTCGCGTATTTTTTTATTGGTGATACAGTAATTATGACAGGGCAATTTTGCGTTTTTCTATTCAAATTTGCCATTTTCATCATATTGAAAGGGTATGTATAAGAAAAAAATAGTTTCAAAAAAATTTTTAAAAATTGAAAAATTTTTTATAAGTTATATGGTTGTTGATCATGAAATGCTTGGAGCAGTGGATGTCACAATAGAAGGCTTCAATAAAAGATTTTTACTAGCTGTCTAACTGTACTGGAGCCATTTTGAATCTTTTTTTCTAGGTGACATATTTGACCGTATTCTGTCATAACAAAGGATTTGATGAGAAGGTTTCCCCAAGAAGTTGTGTTCCAGAGTTCTCGAAACAACATGTTGAAGACCGAAACAATTCCGTTGCACCGGTTTCGTACAACTTTGGACGTCGAAGTTTTTGCGAGTAGGAAACGCAGTCTTCTATTGTGACATCCACTGCTCCAAGCATTTCATGATCAACAACCATATAACTTATAAAAAATTTTTCAATTTTAAAAAATTTTTTTAAAACTATTTTTTTCTCGTATACATAACCTTTCAATATGATGAAAATGGCAAATTTGAATAGAAAAACGCAAAATTGCACTGTCATAATTACTGTACCACCAATAAAAAGAAATACGCAAAACAGTTTGCAGATAGCGGGACCGAATCTCCATTCATGACAACATAACCTACACACCACTCAACCACAACTGCTTGCTGAACCAGGATTTATGCGCGATATAAGACATCCCACTATTTCATTTCGAGTTTCCGCACATTTGTGTGCAAAATTCACGTGGGGAGGGGCTAAAACTTTGAAGGTCCATATCTCGATAACTAGAAGTTTGCGCAGGTAGCGACCTAGTTCATTCGATTGGAAATTTTCTAAAGAATCTGTATGCAAAAAATAAAAAAATTTTAAGACGGACAGCAAAATGACCTCCCTTGTGAAGTGAGAAAAAAAAACGTGTAATTATTGACATTTGAACAAATTCTGACATTAACCAATGATTATTTTTTTGTTTATTCTCGATGCAGAATCGAACAGTACTTTCAACGAGATAGAATAAGAATATCTTATTGGATCACTTTGGCTTGTGCCTGGTAGTATGTGGTGATTTTTTCGGCCACGACAACATTTATACATCAGATCTGAACCGATTTAACGAATTTGGCTCATTGTATCACAAAAAACGCGTGTTTTTCGATTTGTCGATGCACATATATTTCAATATAATTTTATTTAATTCTTTTTTTGTATATCTCTGTGAATTTGCAGTTTCTTTCGAGGTTTACCGCCAAAAAACGAGCGTCTTGCATAATTGTGGACCATCGCACTTAATTTGGATAACCAGCGAATCTAACTGGCAGCCAATCAGCGCAACGGGCTCGTTTTTTGCGAATGCAATACTTACATACTTATTATTAGGTCATTTGCTGAAAATTTTTAGATTGGAATATGAAGCCTTAACTATAAAAATGGCCCTTACAATCTGTTATAACAAACCAAAATGATACCAATGTTACAAATTGTTTTAATGATGTTTAGAACATTCCCATACAACCTTCGTATTTAGCTGACAGGTGATTTTGTTATCCATGCTTTTTTTTTCCTTTGTTTTATAATGGATTTATGCAGTTTTTTCTTGAATATATTGATCAGCATCGTTTTTGTCTGATATTATGCTCTCATAATGACCAGTATATAAGTTTATATGATATATTTGAACACCACAAAGAAAATTATTTCAACATATACAAGATTGCTTTAATTTCATTAGCCGTCGGTAACTAGAATTAACAATGCTGCCCGGACGAATTTCACCTCTGCACGGGTCTTGAAGCATAAACAGCTAATAGTGTGTAATTATATACTTGATAACTAATCAAACACCAGTATAGTTTATGAATTCGTCCGTCCAGATAAATAAATGCTACTACCCATTTATAAATTATTTTCAGTAACTGATATTGTCGCTCCCATCACTATTGCTATAATTTATTTATTTAGTTCGAATCTTTTCCAGTCCTATCGAAATATTCTTATAATCAATATTTTACTCACCGCATTATTCACCAACTTCGTCTGCCTATTATGGCGTCCGTATATAATTGGACCTTATTCCATAATATTCACACTGGGACCACTCCAGTATTGTTATTATACAACGGCGATATGCATTATCTGTTTTGTCTGCTTGTTGGTCCCATTCGTGTATTGCCTCATTTCTCAAGTTTTCTTTCACGTCTTATCGATTATTTATCCCGAGAAAATGAAGTAAAATTTTATTATTGAGGGTTAAACCAGAAATAGTTGAAAATTTAATTTTTTTCTAATTTCAGAATTGTGCTAAAAGTCAACATATTTTGGTATTTCTGCGCAATTTTCAGTTTTTTGCTACATGCAGTTGCAATTTATTTAGCAATTGATTATCGTCATCCGGAGATGATTTCACAAATTTCTCTCGTAGATCAACGACTCAAATCAATTTTTATCGATTATGCGGCATATATAATTGACATAAAAAATGCCAATATTCCAATGAATATTCTACTTATCGAGGGTTTTATTATACCATTTCTGTTTGTTATTGTTACGTCGTTATTCATTTTAAAGTATGTGTCATATCAATTGCGAACTCGTCTATATAATTTTTTTTTAATTTAGAATGTGCTTATCATATTCCAAATATAAAGCTATTTTATCCCGAAATATCAGTGAGAATCAGAAAAAAGTTTTCGAAGTGTTTATTATAAATGTTATCGCCTACTGCATACTATTGGCTATTCCTTCAGTTGCTGTATTTATTCTATTTGTTACAAAGTTTCCGATTGTAAAGTACGCCATAATATATATTTTAAAGCTGTATTTTCTGTATTTTAGATATCCAATAGTGGCTTTGTACATGTTCGGAATGTCAAGCACATCAATCGTTTTCTCAATTATAACATTATCTACAATTACGCCATATCGAATGAAGCTTATGAAATTATTATCGAACATGTTTGGAGCGTATTCCAGATATCCTTTAAGACGTCCCGCTTCACAATCAGTAACTACAATTCCGAATAATTCACAAATATTTTCGTTGTTCAATTTTCGATTGAACTCATCACCATGAATATCATACTATTGTATTGGTGTGGATGTGCGTAGTTCTTCAATGCTTAGTCGTTGGTCTCAAAAATTAATTCTTGTAATACTTTCTCTTTTGACACAATTTACTTTACTTTTTTGCCTTGGTCAACTTGCGATATTCGAAGACTGCTAATCCCTCCCTTAATCCTTAGCGAATACTGTAAGCTGATAAATATGTTTGGAACAAAGTTGATGATTAAGGGAAAAGTCAGATCAAGGTGTAATATGAGGATTTTTATACCACGATAATACGGTATATATAAATGAACACAATTTTGCATTTTGAAAATTATTGAAACGAGTTTATAGTAGGTAGGCGTCCGGCGACTGCTGTACGCGGGTAGATTTACACGCATGCGCCTTGAAAAGGTCTCGCCACGCGTGAACGCTTATTTTGCTGTTTTCGCGTCTACGGTTAATTTTTTATGAGTTTCGCATTTCCTTGAATTTCCAACGTCATTCTATAAAACAATTATCAAACCGCCCCCATAAGATGCGAAATAACCTGTTAGTCCGTGCGAGACCAAGACAATGAAGCATCCCCGTAAATCTACCCGCGTACAGCAGTCGCCGGACACCAACAATACAATTTTTTGATTTTCAAAGTAAATTGAAAATATTATTTTATAATAAGGTTGGTCTTATGATGTCTACTGTAGTTTATTGCTGAATTTTGAACATTATCAAATCGAAATTGTTAGAAAAACCTAACCGACAAAATTTAATCACAAAAAGGTCCATAAATTCATTTCTACTTACAAAAAAAAAACAACACACTTAAATATTTATAACGTGTCAGAGAAATAGTATTTATTGTTTAGTAATAAAAATGAAAAAAAAAATTAAGGGAAAGGATTTTTATCATTTGTGGTTCTGTGATGCTAAGGATGTCGTTTCAATTGTTGCTTCAACGGTTTCAATAATTCCCTTTAAATATATATAAAGAAACAAAGATTATTTTCGAGTAAGGGAGAACTCAGCAATAATCATAAACGAAAAGTAAACCAATGCAATTGCAGATTAAAATAATTTGTAAACGTTAATAATTATTTGATGCGTTTTTGCCATGGTTATTGTCATCACTGGAAGTGTTTGCCTCTGAATTTCAACCAAATTATTCTAAAAATAAAAATTTCTATTTCACTTGTAATGAATGAAAAACGAGAAGGAATTTTGGCACGGAATAATTTGCCAAAAATATAATCCAAAACTTCTTTGTTGTAAGAAATTGTAATTATTCTGAAGTTGGAGCTTTCTAATCGAAAATTTTCTTCTCAACCTACCCATCGCACATATGAACGAACACCCACGCAAACGTCGAAAGGAAAAATCGCGCCCATTTGCTTTCCGCGGAGACCATTGGAGTAATTATAAAATAGGTAATAAGTTCAATAAGAATAACACAAGCTTGAAGACATGCCTGTAATTAACTAATTATCGCTTTAATTACTTGGCTGTCGTTTATTTGATTTCCTGCTTCAAAAAGTTAATTTCGCTTTTGCGTTTCTTCGCATGACTTTGACAAACGATTCCAGTAACCTTCAAATTCGGTATTTTTAAATTTTATCATATTCTCATAGACATTTACCTTATGCTTGAAATTGCGGACTTTCGAAACTGTGATTAAATCAATAATAACGATCATACAAACGATGGTATTATATTTAAGAAAATCTGCATATAAGGTAATCGTCTTGCAAATCGGGGTAGTTGTGAAGACAAAAGCCCAAAAGGTTTCGAGATACGGAAAACGACAGTCAGCTATAATTCGTAGTTTAGAAATGACTACAGAAAACCAAGTTACCATAAATATAAAGATAAAATGTTGGAAGAATGGCTGTCATCCAGGAGATTGTAATAATTATAAATGTATTTCTTTTGCTAAATCATATGAAATTTTTTATTAAACTGAATCTATTATATTACCTGAATATTTTATCATATTGAACGGGACGATAAATTGCGCAGAATCGATTCAAAGAAATTGCCAAATGAGAGTATGTGGATAAATCATAGGCAATTAACAACATATGACCACAATATTGTGAATATGTTTTGAGAATTTCAATGTTGCTGAAAATATTAAAAGCTATTTTTGAAATGACACCCAAATGACTTACAATAGACACATTGGAACGTAGTAGAAGAGGAAAAGAGAAGAATGGGTTGCGTCGCCGATACTTTGACTCTCGGTAAGTCGGCCGAATGAATTTTGCATACTCGGAAGTTTTCGGATGATTAATGCCACCATCCAATTGCACACAACGCCAACAAATGCGGTCTTTGAATTGATTTGGTCGAATTGTTTGATTTTTGTTTGATTTCTTACCGGAAGTATAAAAAGCCCAGCAATTTGACGAGCTTCAAGCATTGTTTGAAGAAAAAAAGCAAGATATTTTGAGAAGTAAAATAAGGTAATCCTCTAAATCCCTGATTGGAAACCACGCCCATTTTAAGCTAATCTACAGAGTTGAATTATTCTAATGAAACATTATTCAATGGTAGGATTATTGCTTTCGGTATCGCTAACAGAATGATTTCCTGAAAAAAAATGAATAACAAAAATAACGATTGAAAATCAATAATTGAATTACTGCTTATGGTTGCCGACGACGTATTCGAAGTTTTCTCGATGATATATTCGGTGAACTCCTTATTGTATATAATAGTTATGATCCTTTAAAGAAGATTTACTCTGTTTAGATATTAAAAACTAACCCATCACTCATATGAACGAAAACCCAGACGAATGAAATGAGGAAGAATTTGATCCATTTGCTGTATTCATTTGGAAGAACATTTGGAGTAATGAAGCAAGAAATTAAAAGTATAACGAGATGAAGGGTTTGGAAGCATGTCTGAAAAAAGACGGCGCTCATTATTTAAATCAGAGATTAACCTGTTTCAGAAAATTGACTTCGTATACATTGTTTCTTCTGAGAGCCTGTTGCGTTTGATCAGAAACCTTGAGAATCATTTTGTTCTGTTTTGACTAACTGAACTCACTTGTTGATTTAACTTCTTCAATTTGAATACAGTGAGGATATTTAGTAAGACTATGAAGCAAACAATTATGTGGTATCTGATAAAGACAGCATAATATAAGAGATTACTACAGAAAGGGGTTTCGGTGAAAACGAAGCTCCACAATTTGTCATAGTAATAAAGATGGCATGGAACTAAAAAGAAATAGTTGGTATTGAAGGAAACGCTTGAATTTTACAATAAGTGTAGAGGGAAAAGGCGAGTAGAATCGAGAGGATCCACATTCCCGTGATAATCCAGATAGTGACGATTTTGCTTAATTTTGAATGATTCGCTAATCGAGAAACGAGTTTGTTTTTAATTGAATTTTTCAAAATATTCGCTGATATTTTTGTATTGGCTCACCTGAACAGAATGTTGTACATTTGTGGTCGATACATCGCAATCAAACGATTGATTGACTTAATCAAATGAGAGCACATCGAAATGTCGAAAACAACTAAAAGGTAATGACCGCAATATTTCGAATAATCTCTCAGGAAATCATTGTTCCTTAAAATAAATTGCTAAATTGTGATTATTAAAATGTCAATAATTTACAATAAGAGCATTGGAACGTAGTAGAATAGGAAGAGTGAAGAATGGATGGCATTGGCGATACTTTGACTCGTCGTGATCATGCCGAACGAGTTTTGCATACTCGAAAGTCTTCGAATCACTATCGCCACACACCAATTGCTTATGAAGCCAATAAAGGCAACCTATCAAAATTCAAAATTAGCAGTAGTTGTAATAATATTTAAATAGTTT
Source organism: Caenorhabditis bovis (assembly GCA_902829315.1). Taxonomy (NCBI): domain Eukaryota; kingdom Metazoa; phylum Nematoda; class Chromadorea; order Rhabditida; family Rhabditidae; genus Caenorhabditis; species Caenorhabditis bovis. Next base: position 4,529,411 of record CADEPM010000001.1, on the reverse strand, counting down.
TGCAATCAATCAACCTACCGGAAGAACAACAAAAGCCGCAATTTGGCGGCTTTCCACCATTCTTCTGGAAATATTTAAATTAATTTGTATTCAAGAAACGAAACGCAAGACATGAAGATTTCTATTATCTCAATTATTTTAATTTATATTCTTTGATTGAAAACTACTATGATTTCTTAAAAGTCTGATGACAAATGATGAAAAAACCGAGAAAAATTATTCAACCAAAACTATTTACTAATTGATTACGTAATTTGAAAAAAAGTATTAAATAATTGGATATGAGCATCGAACCATATGACAAAATACCCTAGAATAGTACATTTGAACCAATAAATGACGAATGAATCAAACATTTGTTTTCATTTGTTTTTCGAAAAGACGAGAAATTTCGAAACGCGAGTAGACTGGCCAAGAATGAATGTACAAATGTCGGTTATATTGGACTAAAAAACGCGATTCTAATTAATATTATGATTAATTGTTTATCACATTTCTTTATTAAAAGTGCAAATTAGTAATAGCGTCTAAAAATTTGAGAAGTGTTTCCAAAAGACGCTATAACAGAATTTTGTAATTTGATCTTTTGTAGAAGATCTGCTCAAGAACAAACGAATCTATTTTGTGTCTGAAATGTTGAGAAATAATGAAAAAAAGTGATGCTTAATTGAGTGACTCAGTTTTTCGGAAATTTCGCGAATCAAACGAAAGCTATTTTTGTTCATCAGGTTACATAATCAATTCTATGATATTAATTAAGGTTATTTAATATTCACGTTCTAATATCGACTTTTTAAGGATTCTCAAATAAATAATTCAAATCATTTGAAAAGTTTATCGTAAAAAAGTATTTGATTAATGAATGCTCGACGGATTCTTTGGATGTTGAATGACGTCGCTTGATGTTCGTGCCCCTGAAAAAAAAAGAAAATTGGCAAAAATATAAGGAATTTCTGAAAAAGTTTACTCGTGATAAACGATAATCTTGATGGCATTTTGTCTTGTAAGATTTTTCCAAAAATATATTCCAAGACTTCTTTGTTGAAGGAAATGGTGATGATTCTGAAGGGAAACATTTTTTTTTAATTTTTTAAAATAATACCCATCACTCATATGAACGAACGAACACCCATGCAAATGTCGAAAGAAAAAATCGGCCCCATTTGTATTCGTCGGTAACTATCGGAGTAATAATGAAGTATGTGACCAATTCGACAAGAAAAACCGCTGCTTGAAGGCACGCCTATTCATTTTCATTTCATTTTCATTATTCTTTGTCAATTCGAAAATGAGTAACCTGCTTCAAAAAATTGATTTCATTCCTCTTCTTTTTCGCGTGACTTTTGCAAACAACACCGGTCACCTGAAAATGTCCGATTTCAGCAAGAATTCTCTTCAAAATTTTACCTTTTGCTTAAAATTTCGAACTTTTGATACAGTAATCACATCAATTACAACGATCATACAAACGATCGAGTTGTATTTAAGAAAATCGGCGTACCAAGTGATTTTCTGACAAATCGGTGTAGTTGTGAAGACAAAAGCCCAAAAATTGTCAAGGTAAATAAATCGGCAGTCTTCTAAACAAAAATTGCGAATTATTCATTCAACATGTGTTGAGTTTTCCTACTGTAGACATAATAATAGAATGTTGGAAATATAGCGACAACCCAAGAAAATACGATTGTTAAATTGGTATTCCTTTTACTAAATTTTTCATGAATGAATTTTGATTATTTTTTTAATGAGATTCGCTTCTTGCCTGAAAATCTGCTCATATTGAACAGGTCGATAAATTGCGCAGAATCGATTCAACGAAATAAATAAATGCGAATAGGTGGAAATATCGTAGGCAATCAGAAGTAAATGACCGCAATGCTCGGAATATTTCATTAGAAAACTGCTGTTGCTAAACATTTAGTCGTTTTTTATTTATTTATTTATTTGGTTTTTTACAATAGACACATTGGAACGTAGTAGAAGAGGAAAAGAGAAGAATGGGTTGCGTCGCCGATACTTTGACTAGATGTAAGTCTTCCGAACGCGTTTTGCATACTTGGCAATCTTCGAATTATGATAGCAACCGTCCAGTTACAAATTACCCCTGTGGCTGCTAACTGTAATTCAATGATCAATTAAAAATTATAGTTTTTCCAAAAAAAATTACTGGTAGCACAATCAATGCTGCAATTTGACGATGGTCCAGCATCGCGTTGAAAACTTATTGATAATCCCGAACCTAAACTTATTTTTATATAGAATTTGATATAAAAGCTCTATTCATGCATTGTTATGCTTCTGTAGACGAACAAGAGCCGGATTAGTTGCTACATTAGGGTTTGATGACGTGTCGTGCCAGTGACTATTTTGTGGATTTGGGAATTTAGCGGCCACATAAGAGAGGGATTATTTAATAGGGACATAAAATGTGTTATCAGGAACCTATTTTTTGAAATAAATAAATTTCAGGGACGAAGATTAACATTGAACAGAACTTCTTTGAATTCGAAGAAATTCTCACAAACATAGAATTGAGTTATGTTCCTGAGAAATAGGCTAATCGAGGAATCCAATTTCGAATTTGATTCTCAACATTTCTAATGAGCGCATTTTTTATGATTTTTTAAATAATTCGAATTGTTTGGATACAACAATGTAGAGTTGAAAGTCTCAGTTTTTGTAATTATGTACATATACAAAATTGGAGTCCAGAAAAAAAATGTATATAATTGGAGTCCACAAATTATTGGCTCAATGTCGAATAGAAATAAGTTCCCAAATAATAAAAGTAAATGATTAAATAAAGGCAATATTCCTGTGTAGTACAAAAATTCACGCAAATAATTTCCGTCCTTGGTGTTATTCGTTTCGTAGAATTGTATAAAAAGGTTAAATTCGCTATCGTAATCGTATATGCTAAAATATTGCCGGAGTGAAACGACTGAAGGGATGCGTGGCCTTCAAATTCGCGAAATTAGTGTAGATTTAAATTTATCGTTGACTGAATAGTAAATGCGCGTACACTATAATGCAATGTACGCAGTCTCGCGTACTTCTCGCTGCCTCGAAACGCATTGGCACATTGCCAATCAATTTTTAAATTTTGTCAAGTCGTTTGACTTCGACAGTATTTACTAGAAAGTGAAAGAAATATCGATTTAAAAAATACATTTTTTTTTAATAAATGGAATGCAATTGAATGTATTCGACGCCCGACGACTGTTGTAGATTTACGGGGAAAGCGTCTTTCGCTAAAGTCTCGCGAGTAAATTCTTATTTTGTTATTTTCACAAATTATGTATTTCTTTAATCGAGTTTGTACTTTTCTTATATTTCTAACGCCATTGATAATTGAAATTCGAAATCATAGACCGAAATACGAATTCCCTTAAACGTACTAAATGTACTTGCGTACAACAGTTGCCGGATGCGGACAATGCGTGTAACTTGGAAGAAATGATATAAAAAATTAGTCGTTCATGGCATCACATAGACTTCGATTGGGAACCGGAATTTCGGAGCAACTGTGAATACTTTGATATCCAATGAAACCTTAACAATTTAATTGTTAGAATTAACTTGATAAATTATTAAATGATATGTACCTCCATAGTGTATGAAGTGCTAACGAGAGAACCTTCGTTTCCGCCGTTGAATGTCGCCGCCAATGGTGGAAATACGAACTGATGAGTGTATTTGAACTCTTTCGACTTTTTCGGTTTGTCAAACTGAACGTTTTCGTTATAAAGATCGATTTTTATCAAAACTATATACGTTGACGGATTGCTTCCATGCTGTATACGGATCCTCTTCTTTCAGCTCGTATTTCGGGATTGTTGACTTAAGAACCATGTCTTCGATCATTCTTCCGATCTCTTCCTCAGCATGCTCACTATGTTCTGCTCTCATCACGGCTTTACTATTGATGTAAGTGTGGATCTCAAAAACCGATCGAAATACTCCCAATTTGAAATATGTCCACCTACCCCTCTAATTGCTGTTGTGCTTTGATTATTGACTTCAAACTCCATGTTCACCGTTTCCCCGACCCTAATCCGTGTTTTCGGCATATGGAACTTGACTTTGATTTGCCCTGACCCAAATAGCCCACAACAGGATGCTCCGAGGTCAGAAGTTACTTCATTATCAAGTGGTTTCAGGTCTGTTGGAATGTTGCCCAATGATGGTCTCAACACGATTATCGGACAAGTTTCAGTCTTATCAAGAGCTCTTGGTCGATTGATTTCCACTTTAATTGAATATTTAATCGATCCATTTTGAGCTGAAAGATTCTCAAATTACTATAATTCAAACACTTAATTGGAAGTAATCACATTGAAATGAGGGCTCGCAATTGTCGGGAAGAGTAAATGAGAAATTCCATTTGTATTCGCCGGGTGGAATATTTTCCTTCAAATTTTCGATTTTCATTTTTTGGTGTTCAAATTTCTTACCGATCCATCAGCGCATGCCCATAGAAGGCTCTGGTCATCAATGAAGGCATGGCGGGTGTAGAAAGAAACGTAACCATCATTTGTATCCAATATGTCTATTCGATTGTATCTTGCCGAATTTTCTCTGAAAGAGATGCGGGCCTCTCCTTTGCAGTATGCTCGAACTTCAGTTGCCTTAAAATAAAATGAAAATCGATGAAACACCGAGAAATTCACGCGCTACGACAATTATCGAATTTTGTCGATGACAGACTGCTCTCGAAAATTTGAAATTTTCTCGATATATCGTAAAAAAGCGTAAACTAGACACCGATTGCGTAGTTCAAATTTGAACGAACACGCCCAAATCAGTAGCGTCAAAAGACTGATCGATGGCGGGATGTTCAAATTCGCAAAATCGTTGTAGATCTACAAACTTGAAAGCAAATATTATACATATGCGCGTATTCTAAAATACAAAGTGCTCACAAAATACAAAGTACTCACACTTGTCAGACGCACACTGTTCTCTTTGCTTCGAGGCCATTGGCACATAGCCAAATCTTTTTTCAAAATTTCGTCCAGTCGTTTGAAATCGTCAATATATGTAGTAACATTAGAGCATCGACTCATGTTTGAAGTTGTTAAATTGTAAAACGTGGGAAAAAATTGAAAACCATATGGTGAGGAAAACTTTGAACTACCTAATATGGTATCGAATTCTTTTATTCTTCGACTGAGTATCAAACATATGTAAAACTACAGTATACTTAAAAATAATATATGCGAAAACTTGTTATTTACGCGCGAAGAATTCAAAATAAATTTGACCGAAATTACTTAAAATTCCGGCAGTTGCCTGTCTTCCGCAATTCAATTGAATTGAATTATTTAAATAACGAACATAAAAAAATTCACTACTATTTGGAGTAGTAAATCTTAATTTTAAAACCAACCTTATATGGTTCTGAAGTTTTGAACGTGGCCACAGCATTGATGGTTTGGCCAGGAAAATAGAAATCGCGACTGTCTGCTAGCTCGATTTTGAGAGCGGCCATCTTTGACAACTTTCTAACAAAAAACCGAGAGAATGGCTGAGGAGCGGAGAAGTGAATTACACTTTGCGAATTGTTCGAATTTCATTCTCTAGTTCCGGGTTGGTCGATCGCTGAATAGTCGAATTTGTGGTCGCCAAGCGTGTCTGACTGTCTACCGTGTACTATATGTACATGCATTGTTTTTTTTTAACAAATATTTTAAAACGGAAACATGAGATTTTTGATGTTTAAGTTTAATACAGAATAATATTAACATCGAAAAAAACGAGCGTCTTGCATAATTGTGGACCAACGCACTTTTCAAGGGGGAAATTCAAATTTGAATTTAAACAGTGGGAATTTGTGAACAATTCTCTGGATAACCTGCGAATCTAACTCACCGTCAATCCGCACAGGGTGCTCGTTTTTTTGCTGCAAATTTAATATACAAAGTAACATTTCAATTATATTACAGCCTAAATTTTTTTTTCAAAGAAATTTTCATTCGTCTTCATTTTCGGCCGACGGAATTACGTAATGAATTTTGGAAATGTATTATATAATTTGTTCAAAAGAAGTCAAGAAGCAAAACCAAAATTAGATACAAAATAATCCATAAAACAAGCATAAAGCATAAAGTCAAGCTTGTTTTTTTGAAGTCGAGGCGAAACTGAATAGAAAATTGGGTGCTAAAAATTGTTCTTGAAACGAAAATTATTGAACAGTTTTATATGGAATGGAAATAAATGAATATTTGATTAAATTTGATAGTTTCAGCTTTTCAACCGATTATGAATGGTTTTTATGAAATATCTAAAGTATATTTTCAAAGGCATGCAGATGCTAAAAACCGTTTGACTGATGTATTACATTCGCAAAAAAAGAGCGCCTTGTGTCGATTTACGGTGAGTTTGAGTCGCAGGTTATCGAGAGTACGGTATTCGAATTCCCATTTTTTAAATTCAAATTTGAGTTATTGCCTCGAAATCGCGCGATGATCCACAATTTGTCAAAGTGCTAATTTTTTTGCGATGGTAATAATCTGAACTGAAAAAGTTTTTTTTGCGTGCGCCTTTAAAATCCAAATATGTAGTGTAAAAACATCAAATTTACTTACAATTAGTAAAATTTAAAAACTTAATAGAATAGTTGAAGCACGATGGAGAAAACAGTTAAACGAGCGAATTTCATCATTGTGCCTTTTTTATCTGTACACACACAAACGCAATTTTGCACACATTACAATTCATGACCATAAATTGCGTTTTAAATCGATCGGCCCAAACGTTTTCAAGCTTTTCTTGAAACGAAATGAATCAAAATGAGATTTTATTCAAATGACTCTTTTGCAAAATTCAAAATTTTTCAAAAATATATTTGAAAAATTCCAAAATGCGCGCACAATTTTACTATTTCTTAATCATTTTAAAACTTTAATCTATTAATTCATATCAATTTCGTAACGTTTTATCTTTCTTCTTTAGAGCTTTGAATCACATGGTCATTCCGCGAAGGTGAAAATCAAACTATGAAAATTTTGAAAAAAAAAACTATTGAATCAGCTCGCACTCCTCGAAAATATTAAAAGAAATTGCAAAGTTTTATGATATTTCGTGAAATTTATAGAGATTGGATAAAATTGTTTAGAAAATATCATAAGATTTTTTATTATCGAAATTTCAAATTTAAACCGCTGAACGTTTTTCTGTCAATCGTCTGATATGGGTCAGCAGGAGTCAGCTGTCAGTAAACAAGATTATCAGTGCACTGATAAAATGTGATGAGCGACATTTTCATCATTCTCAGTTTACTTGTACACTGCTCAACACAATATTTCAGACGATGTGCAAACTGTTTACAGCGCTGCTCTTTTGCGCAGTGTTGCTGGAAGCGGCTGAATGCGCGAGAAGAATCAGACCGCTGAAAGGATTGGCGGCGAGAAAGAAGCAAATCAGGTGACGCATTCGACATAGATCTGTGGAACGGTAATCGGCACTATTCAGATCTGATGGAGAAACATTTGTGGTGCTGGTTGCTGGCTCCAATGGTTGGTACAACTACCGTCATCAAGCCGATGTTGCTCACGCGTACCACACGCTTAAAAATCACGGAATTCCCGATGAAAACATGATTGTGATGATGTACGATGACGTGGCAAATCACAAAATGAATCCCTACAAGGGAAAATTGTTCAATAAGCCACATGGAAAAGACTTGTACAAAGGATTGAAAATCGACTATCGAGGAGATTCGGTGACACCCGACAACTTTTTGAACGTTATCAAGGGAAACAGCAGTGGAATTCGAGGTGGAAATGGAAGAGTATTGAACACGTAGGAAATTTGAATATTGAAATGCACAGGCTTGATTTATATTTAGAAATGAGGATGACAGAATATTCATTTATTTCACTGATCATGGAGCAGTCGGCCTCATCTCATTCCCTGATGAAATGGTATGAATGGAAATGCCCGAAGAATCTGACAACTATTTTTTACAGCTTACTGTCAAACAGCTCAACGAAGCCCTCACCTGGATGCACAAAAACAACCGGTTCTCGCAATTGGTCTTCTATCTCGAAGCTTGCGAATCCGGAAGCATGTTCGAGAAAGTTCTGAAGGATGATTTGAATAGTAATTCAATATTTTCCATCATTATTTCACAATTTACACCTAATTTCCAGTTTACGCTATTACTGCCGCAAATGGTCATGAATCATCATGGGGAACATTCTGCGAAAACGACATGAATCTTCCATGCCTCGGAGATTTATTCAGTGTGAATTGGATGTCTGACAGCGACGTCGAAGACCTGTCGACAGAAACACTTCAGTATCAATATGATCTGGTCAAGAAAGAAACCAATTTGTCGCACGTCATGCAGTTCGGCGATCTTGACATTGCACAGGAGGCTGTTGGACTATTCCAAGGAGAAAGCGACGGAAACCAATATTACACGGAAAATGTAAAAATGTTTTGAATTTCGAATTAAATTCGAAATACTTTTAATTTCAGACGTTTTCTGCTAAGGAATCCATCAACTGGCCGTCAAGAGATATCGAGTTGAATCATTTGATCTCGATGCAGCTCAGATCAAATAACGCGTTGGAGAAGGTCAACCTTCACAAAAGAATCCGCATGATCCGCGAATCTCGACATTCGATCAAAAAGAGCATCCACATGATTGTGGAGAAGTTGTTCGAATTCGAATCTGACGATTTGATCGAGCGCATGTTTATGAACAAACGACCAGTGTTGGATGTTGATTGCCATCATGACGTCGTCAATTTGTTCAAGAAATATTGCATCGACTTTACTAAGGTACTTCTAATGGTGTAAAGCTATTTCTAGAATATTGTTTTCAGCACGAGTATGCGTTGAAATATGTTAATGTTCTCAACAACATGTGCATCGAGCTCGGCGGCAAAGAGCTCCTCAAGAGGTTACCCGACATCTGTCTCGACGTGAACATTTCAGTCGAACTTCGGCAACACCGTCACGCAATCTCCTTTTTCTGAGATAATTTGTATGTATTTTGAAGCTTTATTTCATCAATATGCTATACATATAAATATATAATGCGGAATAATAATAATAAATTGATATATTATAGTATATTAGCATGTATGTATGTATATACAAGTGCAGAAATAGGCCATAATTGGTTGGGAATGATGAATGAAGCTCAACTATGAAATAATGAACGAAATTGTGATCTCACAGGGGTGTCAAATACAACGCGGACCGGTAGCAGAAGTGCGATGCGACGAGATTCAGGAAAATCAAAGCGTATCTACAGCAATTTCGAGATTCGAGGGTTTCATTGGTTCGACATCATTTTTACAAATTCCTCATAATCGATTTCTCCGTCACCGTCAACATCAACTTCTTTGATCATCTCATCGACTTCTTCTTCAGAAAATTGCATTCCCATGTGAACCTGAAATTGATTGAAATCAGAAAAATCGTATTCAAAAATTTGCCGTATATACCATGAAATAGCGGAACTCCTGGGCAGTGATGACACCGTTGCCGTCTTTGTCGAACACACGAAATGCTTCGCGTATCATCTCGGAATCAGTTTCTTTCATCATTCGTTTCATCATCACACAAAACTCGGGAAACTCGATTTGTCCGTTTCCATCGATGTCGACTTCATTGATCATCTCAAGAATCTCTTGCTCAGTCGGATTTTGTCCGAGACTTCTCATTGCAATTCCCAATTCCTTCGTCGATATCGTTCCATTGCCGTCCTTATCAAACATCATGAACGCCTCTCGGAACTCGTCAATTTCTTCCGGAGTCAACTGAAATTTTTATAAATGTTGAATCGAATTGCGAGAATCTGTGAAAAACCTGTTTGATGATATCCTCCGAGAATTGCATCAGATTTGAAGGGACCGTCATTTTTTGCGCGCGTGCTGCCTATAAACGAAAATCACATCAATCAAATGGTTATTGGCAATTATAATAATTGGGTAAATAATAAAGTTCTGCTCAGCACACAAATCGGTCATATGTCAGAAGTCGACGACTCGCAACTGCTCTGGTACAATAGGAGCATCACCGCATTCGTTTTTTTTTCGCAAAAGATAACGGATAGGAATTTTTGCCGATTTGCGTTGAAAACCGCAATTTGTGACGAAATATTCGTCGTGTTGTGAAACGTTTGCAAACTTGAGCATATTTTCGTAGTGAGTCACCAAAAAATGCAGAAGAAATAAAGGAAAGTCCGCAATCGAATGGATGAATATTTCAGTTGAAAAGAAGAAAACACGGCGAACATGATTTTATACATGTTGTTCGATGACTTAACTCACTCTATCGAACATCATCAGCCGGAAAGATTTACGAAGCTCATAAAGATCATCTAATGCGATTTCTCATTTCCTACAGTAGGAATTCATATGTATATTTATATTCGTCGTTTTGAAATATCAAAATATATGCATATTCACAAAAAAATCGAGTTATGGTAGTAGAATCACCCGAATTTCGATAATCGTTTAAAACTGAATTCAGAGCATGAAAATTCGGTTCTGAATGCCAGAAAAAATGGGCCATGAATTGCTAGTCAGGTGGTTTTGCGACAAATTGTTTTGATAATTGTTGTTTTGCCACGAAACTAATGCGATTCGGCAATGCTTTAAATTTGGTTTCGGAACGATAATTCTCATTCAAAGCAATCGTTGCATTAAGTTCTTAAATACCAAAAACAAGCAGAAGAACTAAAATATTCTATATTTCTCATCATAATTTGCAAATCAAACAAGATGTTTGAAGTTTTATTTATTTGCTGATGCCGAGGAATCTAAGACGGATATGAAATCAGAACCTTGTGCTTGAATAATTCAGCGTGCCAAAGTATAATTGATTACACCAAGGAAGGAAAGAAATTGGTGTGTTTTGGTTGACAACTACCAATTGAATTTACTTCGCGAATTATATTATGATCTTATCGTTATGCCAACAAAACACATTAATATAACATATAATGAATAATTCGACCAGTTGTCACGCAATAAACGTTTCAAAAAAGAAAGTTATGGTCACGAAAAATGGCGTAATTTGATATAGTTTATTCATCTCAGTTTTCTGGAAAAAAAAGGAATGAAGAAATATAATATTCTGTTTATGATAATTTTTGAGAAATTGGAGTTTCCCACAGGATCTGAATAAAGTCGTCCTTTCGAAGAAGAAGAAGAAGAAAATATAAATAAACCAAGGTTGGCAAGTTTGTGCGCCTTTAAACGTGGTCTCGCGATGATGTTATTGTTCTGTTTGAAATCCGTTGAAATAAAACAAAAGAAGTAGAAGAAAATTACTGCGAAGCTATTAAAAATCGAATAAAAGCATAAAAATAGAAACATTATTTTGTAAAACAGCTTGTGAGTATATTTAAAGGCGCAGAAAATCCTAGATGATTCCGGAAGTCGATTCTAATTGAAAATACGTTTCATTAAAACAATCGCAAGTCTAGCAGGTGATATGATGTCAAATCCCAAAATTCCGACTCAATTTCTAAACGCAAAAGTGCAAATTTGTGGTTTTCAAAATAATACGCGAAGCATGAAATATGCCTTTTCAAGATGGCGATTTTTCGATTTGAAGTTAAATTTGATTTTGCTTACCATTGTTTGGGCCATTCTAGACGAGAAAAATCGAACCATTTTTGACGAATCTCGAATTTCGATATGATTTTCGGGTCGACATTTTTTTGTTTGATGTACAGTTTTGACAGCTCCGTTTTCTATTTATTTGACGTTTATCGACTTATTTTAAAACCTTGATGCAAAAACGAAACGCGAATTCCACAATCATCTTGATATTTAATTCAATCGTTTTTATTATTAATCTATCATTTTTAATCGGAAATTTGAGAGATTCAAAACATTTCCGAATTAAGATTGTTTAAAAAACTTTTCTCGAATAAAAATTAGTCGACGACCAACAATTTCATTATAATGAAAAACTTGGGTGTTCGGAATTTCTGATCTTAAAGATAAATCAAAATAATTTTCAATTCAATTTCGTTAATATGTTTCAAGGCTATAATTTAATCAAGAGCAATATAGTTTATGGTCCCATCTATGTTCTCTATATGTTTGGAGTTACGTTTTTTGGACTACTCCGACTCAGTTTGTTTGCACGCGGACTTTGTTGTCAGGTATTTTTGGTAGTCGGTATCAGTTGGGATCAAGACAAGCGCCTTCTTGCAAAGCCTAGATTGAATTACGCCCAACACTGAGAGATACTGTGGCCAACTGGGCTCAATATATTAAATATATTTGGAATGTAATGGATGGATGTTAACAAGAAAGGAATGACGTGCAATTAGATAAACGTGACGTGTGCACTGGATTGACAAGCGATGAATGGAAAGGAATTCGAAATATTTAGACGGCACCACCTGCTGATCTCATGCATCTCCGGAAAATCCATTTTTCAATTTCCGAACAAGCTCGAGACAGAATAAAAAACGAAAGACAAGGCGCGGCCAATTTTTACGAGCTTTTGAAACTGCCAGATGTGTTGTGTTGTACTTATCGTTTGGGTCTACATGTTAATAAGAAAGTTGTCGAGAAGAAGAAGAACGCAAAATCATGGTGATGGGTCGAAAAAAATCAAGTTTTATTAGTGGTAAAGAAAGAGATAGAAAGAAGGCTGCGGCGAGAAGGAATCGACGGAAAAAAACCCGAGACGAGCAGTTGTTCGATAATTTATCACGATATTTATCACATTGTGGGGGAGGCCGAATTGGCGACAAATGAATGCACGAGAATCCATGAAATACGATCGAGCAATACGCAAGAATTCGCTTGATCGAATTCACATAAATTTCTCGCACAAAATTTTCGAAAAAATTATGAAACGCATTCTTATTTTCGAAACAATTGGTCAAAATATTACACAAAATATGAACTCATCGGAGAACCAACGGACTAAAAATGAAAGAACGTGGAAAACATCAAGTTTTCTAGTTATTAACAATAAATTTTAGAAATCGGTTATTCGATTTGCTTCGTTTTAAGCTCGGAATGCGCTTTTGGCATAAATTTATAACAATTTTGATGTGACTTAATTATGCTGAAGTGAAAAGCCGGACTCTACTGTGTACTTGAAAGGTGCACACTGGAAGTTATCTTACTAATCGTGTCGAATCATTATAAAACCTTCTAATGGTTTTTTAAAGGAATATGTTAGTATTATTTTACATAAATATACTCTTCCAGTATATTTCTACAAAGGTTTAACCATTTGAAGTGGATTCTCTCAAATTTATTCATACTATTAAATTGGAGTCCAACCAAATTTTAGAAACAGAAAAATATATATGTGGGTGAACTCCGAAACCAAAACGAGGCAAGTGTGAGCTGGTGTCAAACGGTCTCGCACAATGGTCTCGAAAACAAATATTGCGACAATTAGATGAAGTGGTAATTGGAAGAGAAATCCGAAAAACGCTGGTCGAAGCACTCGAAACTTAAGTGCCATCGGGGTTTTGACACTGAAGCTGCACCACCGTTTCGAAATTTTGCAAAGTCCGCTCGGATTGGCGCCGAACTGTTTGAATCAAACATCTTCTTGAATATTATAAGATAAACCATATGAGCATGAAGATAATATTTTTAACAAAAAAGTTTATTCATTCGCAATAAGTCCTCTATCACTATCTATGTATCTATTTAGAACAGTGCTGGGCAGCCAGCGGAAATTAGGCAACTTCGGCAATCGGCAATCCTATTGTCGCACAGCCCTGGTTTAGATCAACCTATTGCCAGATAATACACACCTAGAATGTAATTTTCCTTCCGCCACATTTCACCTGTGCTTGTAGTCTATTTATTTAATAACATCGTCTTTTTTATTTACCTATATATACATGTCTTCTTATGGACTTATTCATGCAATGTATATTTCATACTACAAATGGGAAAATCACATTTAATGTGAAATTTTTTTGCAACCGCAAATCGGAACAATGTGAAATTTTCTATTTATTTTTATTGTATGAACAGGTGATTTAAATTACCACCGAAACGCGAAAATTTTCTATAAGTGAGAAAGGTGTTTGAATTGCCACCAAAACATCAGCGTTTTCGAACTCAATTTCGCAAAATTTTGGTGTTTGCTCTTGACTTATTAACATTTGGGGTTTAAAAAATCAGAAAAAATGGGATAAATGGTAAAGCGTGGAAATGCGTGAAATCACCGTGACGCAAATTTTACAGAAAAAAACACCACTTTTTTAATTTTTTTCTTGATCAGTTTTTCCACAGTAAAGTCAAAGTAATTTTTAATTTTGTTAATGAATTTGTTTTTCTTGAATTCTTGTTCGTTGAGTTACAATATTAGCAGGATCTTAATATATATATATATATATATATATATATATATATATATATATATATATATATATATATATATATATATATATATATATGTATATATATATATATATATATTCATATACATATATACATATATATATATATATATATATATATACATATTTTGCATAAAAAACTACAGTATACATCAAAATATATAAAATAGAATTTGGTCAAAATTGTTCAAATTTCCGACAGTTTTTTTCTTTTCGACAATTGTTTTTTTGGCGAAAATAGTCAGAAAGTATGAAAAAATATATTAAATGTGTTGAACAAACCCAAAATGAGAGCACCAATCCAATTAATGCTCAGAAAAATGATTGAAGAACCGGAAAATGAAAAGAAGAAGAAATGCGAAAAAAATATAGTGTTATATGAAGATGGATAGCCATTAATAGAGGCAAATTGGGATAAATGAGTTATAATGAATCAAAGAGCTCAAAATAGGGTGATATTCGCAAAATGCGTCACAATTTCGCATTAATTAGTGCATCTAATTGACGAAAATCTACTTATAAAAATTAAAAATCTTATTTTTTTATATTCTTTTATATCTATATATAAAAACATTTCATTATTTACAAAATTCGGGTGAAAACCCCATGAAAAATACAACTACAGCAAAAGTATTAAACTGTTCGAAAATCACTTTGAGACTTCTTGAATATTAAAAAGAAAAGTTATCCCACTGATCCAATGATTTTACCAGGTTTTTAACGTTTTGTTTTGGATATGACGACACTTTTGGCATTGTCATAAATGATTTTCAGTTAGATTTCTTCGATCGTTCGAAATTTAGATTTTCATGGCACATTCCCGAATGAATATTGTTGGTTATCTTCTATAGAATAGCTATATACAGGGTGTCATTTAAGTTCCCGCACAACTTTGAAGACGTATATTTCTGAAACTAAAAGTCCAAACCAAACGAGACTCGAAATATTTTTTATCTATAGTACAACAAATAATTATCTATTAACTCTTTTCGATTCGGCCTCTTTTCGCAGCTATGACTTCGCGGAGACGCTTCGGGTAGGATGTGACTGTGGTACGCAGGTATTCGATGGAAAGATTGTCCCATTCCGCCAGTAATGTCTTCTTCAGAGCCTCTACACTTGAGTGGGGTTTTGCGTTGACCTTCTCCTGCAAGACCCCATCACGGAGAAGTCAAGCGGGTTCAGGTCTGGGGAGCAAGCAGGCTATTCGGATGACTTGATGAAGTCGGGAAAATGGGTCTGGCACCACTCCTGAGTAGTTTTGGCAGTAGGGGCGGGTGCTCCGTCCTGTTGAAAGACCCATATCTTCCCACCGAAATGCGTTTGGGCCCAGGGCATCATATGCTTCCCCAAAATGTCCCGAACGTAGACTTCTTTGTTCACTTTCACCACCTGATCCACGAAAACCAGGGGCACTTCCCGGTTGAGCAGATGGCACCGAAAACCATCACACTGGCAGGATGTGAGGCTGGATGAATTGTTCTTCCTTTCTCAGAAGCTTTCTGGGATGTCTGGGCAAGTACTCAATGGTTTTGTGAGTTGAATGCCGCCTCCACAGTGAACAGCTTCTCGTCGGAGAAGACAGTGGCGAGGTGTTCTCCAGACCGCGTGCGAGCAAAAAGTCGTTTTGCTTTTTCGAAGCGTCTCTGCTAGTTGACGGCCGATAGAATTGCCGCTTTTTGGACGCGATATGGGGTCAGTCCAAGCTTCGTTTTGACCATTTGTTCCATAGCGAAGATGCTCATTCCCATGTCTGACGCCATCTTTCTTATGCTCCTGTGCGGTTTTCGCCTGATCCTCGTTTTGACGGCGTTGATCTTCTGAGGAGTGGTTACTGAGACGAGTCTTCCTTGTCTGGGAAGGTCACTGGTCGTATTTAGCTCCTTGAAACGTTTGTTGGTGTCTTAAACCGTTCTACGAGGCACACCGAGGCGTTGAATGATCTCTGTCGGGCGCTCATTTCGCTTATGAAGTTCGATAATGGAAGCGCAATGGATGTTAGCCTTCGCCATTTCTCGGAAACACATCCGAATGAAGTGAAACTTGAAAAGTAAGTAAAATACACCTTATTTAACAAAAATAAATTGTATTGGTGCACGAAAAGTGCGACAGCCAAGCTTTTCATGGCGTCTAACTTTTGTGCGGGAACTTAAATGACACCCTGTACATAGTATTTTGATATGGTTTGTTCCACGCATTTACTAATTTGTTTTAAAAGCTTTAATCCAACTATAGCTTATGGCTCATATGAACATTATTTTGAATTGTGAGAATGTGATACCAAAAAAACTTGGGGGCAAATTGATACATACTACAGAGGTATGAAATCATGATCAAATGATTGTGGAAATCATTTTTATATGAACTCACGAGATCTGTTAACACACAGCAGAAGGAGCCTATCAGAATTTGATTTCGACTTTTGGCCACCCAAAAATAATAATGATAATAATGTTGTTTGAGTGCTCGTTTGTGTTCTTAGCGGCCTCTTGACAAATCGAAAACAAAACATTATTTGAGCGCTTCATCGACGAATACGGTATCGCAATACATATTTCAAAAAGAAATAGAATATTCTAGAATTCTTCTTTTTCTATATAATAATTAAATGAGATTTAAAGCAATTTATAGACAATGGTAGCTAGGAAACCAAGTATTGAAAATCAATGCGAATAATAAATGTCATTTGTATAGAAATGATGTTTGATTTCTAATGTCGAAGAATAACGAATGAATGAGAAATATGATGTTTCTCATCCTAAATAATAGATTATTGGAAAAATTGAACGGCGGATGCTCGGCGATATTCAATACATAAAAAGTGACGAATTCGAGAACAAATCAAAAAGTGACGAGCGCGTTTTGTATAAAATGATCCATCCATCAATTCGCCTCGAGATCCTCATTGCACCGCCCACTATTTTACATTTGACATTCACGATAGTTGGCCGTACGCGCGAGATTAATAGCCACAATTTTATTATTTACATGGTGAAATTCGATGATTAATAAATAAGGAATTACTCGTGCATTTGGTTTCTTTTTACTGTTTTTGGTGTCGAGCCTAGCTATTTCGAAACTAGATCAGAAGAAGAGTGAAAGACAACAAGATAACAAACAATTAGCAAATATCGGGACAATGCTCGCAACAAAGCTTTTCGTTCCAGAAAATTGTGCAATACCTAAAAATTAATGATGAGCCAAATTTGGACAAATTCCGTACCGTTTTAGATGGGTTAACCTTGGCGACATGGATTCAACACATGCTCTCGACATCTGTAATTGACTGATCTCCCTGTGTTCTGCTGTTGGCATCACAGGCTTCGGAGCCGGTGTGATTATTTCATTGGGTCTCAATTGTGCTGGAACTGCTCTCGCTGGAATGTTGCTGAACTGGGCGGGATTGTAATTTTGAAGCGGGTAATTATTTTCTCGAAGAAATTGAACAACGTCGGCGTAGGATACAGTCATTCTGAAAGTTTTCTCATGAGTGTAAATGCGAATTTTCGAAAACGAAACTCCTTTACCTATAATTGAATTCCACCGTATAACATGCTGCAATTCTCGCAGTATTGTGAAGGCATTGAAGAGCCCAACCGGTTTTGCAGTCCTCCATATTGCAATACAGATACGAGAGACTGTCGCAGTTTTCAGAATTTTTGTTGAAACAACACTCGCACTGTAAATTTCAATAAATTCTTGTATTTTTATAAGCGACTAACATCTTTCGATCCAGCGAACCATCGATTCCTCGAAATTGCTGGCTTCTCAGCTGTGATCAAATTCAGAAACACTTGGAATCTTCCTCTTCCCTTGTTCAATCGCTTCTTAATCTCGTCGTCCACTCCCTGAGCTTTACTTCGAATCAGATTTTCCAAGGTCGATCGACTTGGTAGTTGAATAGTCCTTCTAAAATCATATTCATTCGCCTCAATATCGTGGCATTTTCCATTTGGCGTGTCGTTGGGATTTTTCGAAAGAAACTGAAATATTAGTCTCGATTAGTAGTGGGCAGTTTGAAATCGCTTACTCACTTGATTGCGTCCATTCGCCAAATCGCGTTCGACGGCATTTCCGACTTCGCACAAATCGCAATATCGACAGTACGTTCTGCCGTTTCTCTCAACAACTCCGCTGTATTCGTCGCATTTTTGCGAGATAAGACTCGTTTCAGGAATCATCGTGTACGGTAGATCAAATCGAATGCCAGCGGGTCCTTCGATTATCGGCACTTGAAGTGTCACGCCGATTTCGCCGGCCAGAAAGCCGAAATTTTTTTCGACTTTGATTTTTTTGAAATTCAGCGAATAGTTTCCAGGAGCATGGATGTAATAAACTCGTTGACCGCGTTCGTCGACAATTTGAACATCCTCCTCATTCACTTTGATTTCGTTTTTCACTAAAAACTCGTAAATCATTAAGAAAACAATTTTATCAAACTCAAGCAAAACAAAAACAATCACGAGAAATTACGTGCGATTCTCGGCTCAATTTTCACTTCAAATCAAACAACGAACCTCCTCGACAATTGTAGACGCTTATTTCATCAATCAGAATATACAAATCGTCATTTGCTGTTACAAAATCTGACAAGAATTGTGCGAGAATGAGCAGAAACCATCTGGTGTACATGAGGTGGTCTGAGTAGATGGCGATATTTCAAGTTTGAAACGAATTGTGCAAAACGCCTGGAAACCAACAAAGACGAATGAAAAAGAATGAGGTGTGTAAAAGATTTCTGAAACGGCGGATAAAGTAGTAGATTGGTAGGTGGAACATTGCATAATCCAGACAGGACCAGTTCTCTCGGTCCGCCGAACGAACAAATGCGACCGGCTATTTTTATGGTTTCGATGCCAATGCGGCTATCCGAAAATTGCCGCCCATTTCGTCTGCATTATTTTCACTTGGAATTGAAAGTGAATTTATTAGCAATGTATGTAGTATTTTTAAATCTAGCAATAAAAAGGCGTCTGTGGTCTTTATGAATAGCTACATTTCGCCGTCGTGTTAAATGATCTTCGTTAAAAAAAAAACTGATTTTAATAATATTGATTTTAATTATCAAGGATTCTAGATTTATTGAGTTACACTACGATTACATTTTAATAATTTAATAATATTATATGCATATATAATAAATTAGAAAATGAATTATTTGAGGTTTCCTGCAAATATCTATCAACTAATAGAAGTAGTTAAATATGAAAAATTAATATCTTTGTCGTTTTTGCCAGACATTAAGCGGGATGCAAAAAAAAACCAATTTGAATTGCGCACAGACCCCACGATTGAAAACGAATTGAACATGGAACGGATGAAAGTGTGTGAATGAGAAATGAAAAGAAAATCCGGACAGTTGGCCTACTCATGTGTGAACATGGAAACATTTTCCGTGTGCGAGTTTTTCGCATATTTCTCAAGAGACACTTAGACACCTGAGCGAATTCTGGTTATCATTCACACATGGAAATAGATAGATGGATTTATTCGTCGTATTGAGGTCAGAATGAAGGTGAAAACATGATCAGTTCGAAATTCGTAATGCAAGAGGCGTTTGTTGGAATATCATTTTAGATGATGTAATTTATAATCGAAATGGACTGTTTGAAAAAAATACACTATATATATACATAAGTATATATATTTTAACAGTCAAGTATTTTAAACCTAATCATACTTTCTTAATTTTTTTTAAAGATTTTTTTTTCACTTTTTTATGTTTTAAGTTTTTTTGTTAAACATTTTACAACTTTAATTTTTGAATTTAATGAAAAACTCTTGATGGTAAACACTTTGTTTTATTTCTTTTTTTAATAATTAAAATATAATAAAAACAATTGCTTAAATTCGTACGCTTCGAATTCTAATTCAGACACAGAAATATTAGGTCTAGAAATTAATTACCGCGTTTTTTTCGCATATAAAACTATTAAAAAAATGGCAAACTTAAACAAAACTTTGATTCAAAATAATTTCCATCATTAATAACAACATTTTCCCAGAGTTTTGGCAACTTATGGATTCCATCATAATAGAATTTTTCTGGTTTGGACGCAGTCCATTCATCTAGCCATTTTTTGACATCTTGATGATCTTGAAAGCGCTGCTCCGCCAGACCATGAGCGATTGACTGGAAAAGATGATAATCCGACGGGGCAATGTCCGGAGAGTACAGCGGGGGCGGTAAGACTTCCCATTTGATCTGTTTCAGCGTATCCTTCACCGCTTGAGCAACGCGTTGTCATCAAGCAATACGACCTTTTCGTGTCGACCCGCCCATTCTGGTCTTTTTACTGCGATTTCATGCCGCAACTGCACTAGTTGATGTTGATAGCGATTCGCAGTGATTGTTTCGCCAGGTTGGAGCAGTTCAGAGTACAGAATTCCTTGTTGGTCGCACCATATGCACAGTTAGATCTTCTTCCCCTGGATGTTGGGTTTTGCGGTCGAAGTCGCCGGGACTAACCCACGATTTTCTTCGCTTCTGATTGTCGTAGTACACTCGTAGTGTAAAAAAGACTTTCTTTGAAATCTGTCCAGCAAGATTTGTGAAGTTGTTTTTTTCTCTGCACTTTGTTGCGTTCTGAGAGCTCATAGGGCATCATTTTCCTTCCTTTTGAATCTTCCCCATTTTTTTCAATCGATGAGAAATTGCTTTTTGCGTGACGCCGAGAGATGCCGCGAGTTGCTCCTGTGTTTGTGCCGAATCTTCCTCCAACGAAGCCTGAAGTTCTTCGTCTTCAAATTTTTTTGGCTGTCATGATCGGTCTTTGTCGTTGACGTCAAAATCTCCCGATTTGAAACGCTGAAACCATTCTTAGCAGGTTCTTATGGATTTTGCAGCCTCGCCGTAAGCTTGGGAAAGCATTTGGTGCTCGTCAGTGGCTTTCTTCTTGAGTTCGAAAAGGAAAAGAATAGCTCCCCGCAAATGACGTTTTCCTGGCTCAAAGGTGGACATATTCTGAAAGAAAATAAAGATTTTTTATAGTACGTGATGAATGTTATATATAAGTAAAAGCTGAAATATAGTGAACATTATGACATAAAATTCGTTATATAAAAATAATTTCATTTTGGCAAAATATCAACAAGAAAAAAAAACGCGGAAATTAATTTCTAGACCTAATAATTTGACTTTCATCCAGTTCTTGTACATATGTTTTTTAAAATTAACGCCTAGATGGATAGAGAAATAAACACTAATACAGTGCGTTTCACATTTATAAACCCACGCCTGTTATGAATAGAGAACTGTAAGATATTTTTCTTTATTTTCCCCGTATTTTAACCAACATTTGAACATGTCACGGGGATTTTTGCTCACCGATGCCGAAAAGGCTACCATCGATTCTTGAACATCGCTGGATGGTCGAACCGAAGGATGTCTTCGCACCTGAAGCGGTCGAAAGATTGCATTATTAATTTTGTCAACAAGATCAACTAAATTCGACCCCCAAAAAATCCCGGATCGAAGGCGGAACTGAACTCTCGCGACCGAAGATCGATCATCCGAGTAGAATCCAACACGATGAAGTCATGCAACGACATCAAAAACGAGCGGAATCTTGATGTTAGTAAAACAACGACTTGGAGAACACTTAATGATGATCCCAACATCATCCGGGCAGTTACGCGTCCAGCTCCGAGCCTCCAGAGCCATCATAAGTTACGTCGTCTCGCATTTGCTCGAGACAACATGCCCACTGATTGGACAAGGGTAACTTTTTAACCACATTTTTCTTAAAAAAAAACAATACGATTATTTTGCAATTCTTGAAACAAATGGTTTTGAGAAAAGAAAATGAAAATCACAGAATATAAACAATCGTTTCAAATTGAATTCGAATACCACTCCAGTGAGAAAAGAATAAAGTTGATACTGTTTTGTTTTTGGCAGAAGCCATTTAAAAAAATGGAGGTTGCTAAAACTTTTACTGTAACGATTTTTTCAGAGAAACACTCATTTTGAAAGGCTGTGTATAATTACTTCGATTAGACGATGTTAATTATTCGAGAATACATATTTAATTACAATGCAGCCGAGAAGCTGATTGATTCATAACATTTCGACATATTTATTTTCTTTTCAAATTCGCCTGTCGTATTGATAAACACCAACTATTTTAAAGGTTCGTTAAATATGTAAATATCACTTGGTCTCGACACGATGATGTGAGTATGTTTTTCTTCTCATTTTAGAATATTTTATTCAATATCTATTCTTTAAAACTACGATAAATCCGCTCAATCAAAAACTAATTCCAACATAAAGCAGAATCTCGTTCAAAATCTTTATATCTTTTATTAGTGAGGCATTCTATTTTCAGAATTTCTTTCTTTCAAAAAAAAACAACTTTAAAAAAAAACACTTGTTCGTAGTTTTTTCAAGCCATTTGTTGCTGCTGCTGAATTCATTAACCGCCCACGTAAAACGGGTCACATGCCGATTTTCAACATTGGATTATTTCAGAGATGCTGAGAACACTTGAGTTAAACATTTATGATAAATAGGCTCTTTCGTTCCAACAAAAAGAAAAGCATGAGGCCCTCACAGCAAGAAGAAATGATCATAGGAGCATAAGCTTTTAACATCGGTGTCACCGACGTCATTCAAAAAAAATCGAAAGAGGATGATACTTAGCAACGCTCGCTTTCGTAAGAAATCGCCTAATTTGGAAACTATTTACACGTAGGTCATTTTGCTGGATACTCTTGTACAAATATTATAGCTCTATCGAAAATATTAATTTACTCTTTATAATAATTACATATATTATGTAAAGTATTAATATTGATACTTTGCTCAAGTTTTTAGAACGCATAATACACGTTATTCCTGAATTTTGAATTCGGATTTCCTCCTGAAACTCTGCATTCTCCCAAATGAATCGTCATTTTGTTAAACTTTTTATTGTCGATTTAAAACGAGTGATTGTAATTTGAAAAATGTATTAGGTATGTTCCACTAGTCTTGAGACGAAGAGTGCGTGTGTCTGCGTACTTTGCAGTTTAGCGTACGCGCATTGAATATTCAGTCAAAGAGTAAATTCCGACTGATTTCGTGAGACTGAAGGTTTGATCTCCTTTGAGTCGTTTGAAATGCCCATATTTACTCATCATTTGATTTCAATTTAATTTATTAACAAACAAATTGATAGCCATTCATGGACCACGATATAAGATGAATGTGATATGAATAGATATAGCTTAAAGCTAATCACAAATACCCTAATCCATCCACATTCTTTTCGAAATTATTATTTAATTAACAAGATTTTAGCCTTCCTTTATGTTACTAATAATTCCGAAAAAAAGGGGGGGGGTCTTAAAAGATGGTAGCTTTGAAAAGGCTTGCCCTAATCCTACTCTTGAAATTCCAAAAATGCTTTAACTAAAAATATTATGCTCGATCATTGTGCAAAAAGGAAGCAACTCTGATTATTTCCATTATTTTATTAATTATTCCACTTATTGGAGAGTTTTTAGGAGGCGAGCCCTCGTGAGCCGGCGAGCAAATCATTAAAACCCATTAAAAATAATTTGCCGCCTCTTCATTGCCTTCTTTTCCTCTTTATGCTCTGTGTGTTTATCATCCGTTCATTTTGCAGCTTAGACAGACTCTTGTCGGTTGTTGGTTTGATCAGCCCAGTTCAATATGTTCGTCAAAACCTGTATTGTTTTACTCCTGGCTTCGATTGTAAACGGTCAACAATTTGTTAATCAAAATCTCACGAACTGCGGCGAACTACAAGACACTTTCATGTCTCTCTATGTCATGGTAAGTGCGAAAAAAAATTTAAAGAAAAAACGTGAATAAAAAAATGGGTTTGACTAATTTTCCATGATTATTAACGACAATTTCAGAAAATGCACATTGCACCGATCAGCAAAGGGCCTCTTTATTACAGCAATGAGCTCAAAGATCTTTATGATTTTGCCTTGGTGATTTGCGTTTTTTTTTCGTTAAATTTTCAAAGTTCTAGAATTGCGCAGCGACTAAGGAATCATGTAGGGGATCTCTAGGACACTTTGGAATCGGATTTTGGCACAACAGACAGTGCGAAGGATTCTATGATAGGATCTCCTCATGTGCTTCAAAGGTATTCTCGAAGGAGGGGGGTTGCTTTTGAATTATGTTTTGGAATCATAGTCTTGGCATCATTTTCAATTTGCTCAAATTTGCTGAGAATCACAGAAGGTCTTAAACTCGCATGCAAGAAATTCTTATTAGTCCGTCTTTGACAATAAGAATATTTATGATATTAGAAATTCAAACACCTAAAATTTGTTCAATTAAAATTTTCAGATAATTAACAGTGACTCGGAGTGCTTGAATGGCTGGAATCCAGAATATGAGCTGTTTGAGGTGATTTCATTTAAAACCGGGAATTGGCTATAAACTATTCATTAAATTAAGATATAAGAATTAACCAGACTAACAATTATTGAAAGAAAAGTATTTTTGTAATGAAAAATTAGAAAATAATTGAATTACATCGGAAAACAAGATTAAATGAATTTCCAGTCGCTCAAATTAGGAGGATGCGAAGATTTCGAGAAGAAGGTTGAGTGCTTCACAAATGAGCTTTTGATGAAGTGCGGAGCCGACGAATTCAAAACAATCGCGAAGTTCTCTGACGCATTCTGCCAGCTATTCTGCAATATGTTGTGAATCGAATCCTTCATTCTGCCATCAATTCCATTCCCGTTTTAGGTGCTCAAAGTAGACATTTTGTGACTGAACCTGCACAGTTATCTCTTTTGTATTGTTATTGCTGAATCCAAAAATTGAGGATACCTAAAAAAAAGTGTGATGTTTGCTTCATTTATGGGCACTTTCTCCCACTTTTTTCGTGTATTTTTTAAGACTCAATAGCATAGAAAAGGAATAAATGATGGCATCAATATTCCATAACTGCAACACCGAAGTAATTGAATTAAATAATAAGAAGTGTGACGTACCGAATTGATGTAGAAAAACACGATTGGAAAATCATTGACAGTAAAAATGAGACCATTGATGAATAGAAACATGACGCCGAGAATAATTGTTTTGAAGGTAAGATTTATTATAGAAACTGGTAAAAGATATTTTGAAATTCTCATACTTTCAGAAAGCTGGAAAAATGAGTTTGCTATAAATTTAGTATTATATTGGTTAATATATTTGAAATTAAATATTCAAATATATGTATGTGTACCTCGTATCGTTTATTTAAAGAAATTAGCCCGCGAGTTTGTCTGAATTTTAATCGTGAATAAGCAAATAATTTTAGCTCAACCTGAAAATGCAACATTTTGGATATTTGATATAACTGAAAATTCTACAATTAAAATTAGAGTAGTTGGTAAAGTAATTGCAAAAACAGTGAGCTTTTGAACGAAAGTTACACCAGCACCAATATAGCCAAACGCGATGCACAATAATACTCCAAATATACAGTGCGTTGCAGAATTATAAGGCCACCCCCAAATTTGAGCGCCGCGCAATGGTTTCGATATTTTGAGACCAACCAGTGTGAAAATCGTGTTCAGCATGAAAAATAACCTATATGTACCTATTTTTATGTTAGTATCTTCAAAAGTAACCGCGCAGTGGTCCAAAACCGTTTTTTCGAGCGGTGCAGAATTACAGGGTGTCATTTAAGTTCCCGCACAACTTTGAAGACGTATATTTCTGAAACTAAAAGTCCAAATCAAACGAGACTCAAAATATTTTTTATCTATAGTATAACAAATATTTATCTATAAACTCTTTTTGATTCGGCCTCCTTTCGCAGCTATGACTTCACGGAGACGCTTCGGGTTGGATTCGACTGTGGTACGCAGGTATTCGATGGAAAGATTGTCCCATTCCGCCAGTAATGTCTTCTTCAGAGCCTCTACACTTGAATGGGGTTTTGCGTTGACCTTCTCCTGCAAGACCCCATCACGGGAAAGTCAAGCGGGTTCAGATCTGGGGAGCAATCAGGCCATTCGGATGACTTGATGAAGTCGGGAAAATGGGTCTGGCACCACTCCTGAGTAGTTTTGGCAGTAGGGGCGGGTGCTCCGTCCTGTTGAAAGACCCATTTCTGCCCACCGAAATGCGTTTGGGTCCAGGGTATCACATGCTTCTCCAAAATGTCCCGAACGTAGACTTCTCTGTTCATTTTCACCCCCTGATCCACGAAATCCAGGGGCACATCACGGTTGAGCAGATGGCACCGAAAACCATCACACTGGCAGGATGTGAGGCTGGATGATATGATCTTTCTTTCTCAGAAGCTTGCTGGGATGTCTGGGCAAGTACTCGATGGTTTTGTGAGTTGAATGCCGCCTCCACAGTGAATAGCTTCTCGTCGGAGAAGACAGTGACGAGGTGTTCTCCAGACCGCGTGCGAGCAAGAAGTCGTTTTGCTTTTTCAAAGCGTTTCTGTTTGTTGACGGCCGATAGAATTGCCGCTTTTTGGACACGATATGGGGTCAGTCCAAGCTTCGTTTTGACAATTTGTTCCATAGCGAAGATGCTCATTCCCATGTCTAACGCCATCTTTCTCATGCTCCTGTGGGGGTTTCGCCTGATCCTCGATTTGACGGCGTTGATCTTCTGAGGAGTGGTTACTGAGACGAGTTTTCCTTGTCTGGGACGGTCACTGGTCGTATTTAGCTCCTTGAAACGTTTGATGATGTCGCAAACCGTTCTACGAGGCACACCGAGGCGTTGAATGATGTCTCTCGGGCTCACATTTTGCTTATGAAGTTCGATAATGGAAGCGCGATGGATGTTAGCCTTCGCCATTTCTCGGAAACACATCCGAATGAGGTGAAACTTGGAAAGTAAGTAAAATATACCTTATTTAACAAAAATAAATTGTATTGGTGCACGAAAAGTGCGCCAGCCAAGCTCTTCATGGTGTCAAACTTTTGTGCGGGAACTTAAATGACACCCTGTATAAAGCCACCCCCATAAAACGGACTTTTTCGCATTTTTTTGAAACTTTGGCGGGACCAGTGTGCATAAAAATTGTTGTGTGGCTTTGAGAACCTACAGTGGTCCTTATTTTTCACTTTTTGAATCATTTTGAAATGCCACGTGGTCGCTGTCTTAGTGCTTCTGAGCAATCTCAGATTACCGCATTCAAAACGGCAGGATGGTCGAGCCGTAAGGTTGCGAAAAATTTAAATGATCCGAAAACATTCGTAGACATCTTTGTGAAGGATCCAACTCGTGTCAACATGTCGCAAAAGGCAGGCGGCAGAGGAAAACTGGACTATCTCGCTAATCGAGCATGGATTCGAGCAGCTTCGAGCAGTATGAAGTCTACAAATGACACCAAGAAGAAGCTAAACTTTGACAAAAGCAAGTGGACAGTTTGGGGAACCATCAAGGATAACCCCAACATTGCTAGAGAAAAAAAGGAGCCGGCCCCGCGACTCACAGAGGACCATAAAATTCGACGCCTTGAGTTCGCATTCAAAAATATGAATACGGATTGGAACAAGGTGCTTATATTCGAGAATATTGTGAATAATAACCATTCAAACTTCAACAGGTTATTTTTTCCGATGGAAAAAAATTTAATTTGGATAGCCCAGACGGCAATAACAGTTGCTGGCACAATTTACGAAAGAATCGCCTCCTGCTTTCAAAACTCAATTTTAGAGAAAGCAGCGTGATATATGGGGGAAGCGTTTTCGTAGGCCGGATTTCTGGAATTGGTAGGGTGGACTCTTCGGATTATCAGAATGTTCTTGAGATCCATCTTTTTCCATTCCGACGTCATTATTGTCCTTTTTCAACAGGACAATGCGGTCATTCATGTAAGTCGGTCTACTTTGGACTGGCTTCAGTCTCACAGTGTGGACGTTCTAGATTGGCCAGCCTGTTCTCCTTTTTGGAGTCCCATGAAGAACGTCTGGGGAGAATTAGTACGGCATCTCTATGGCCAAGGAAGCAAATTTGAAGAGTTGGCGAGCTCAAAACCGAAATCGTAGTCGAATGGAAGACGTTAGAGCAAAAATTCAAATCTAAATTGACCCAATATGTTTAAAACCTTCTCAAATCTATACCAGACCGTGTTTCTGACATAATTACCTCGAATGGAGGTGCCACTAAACATTAAACTGTCGTTATTTTTGATTTTATAACTTGTTGTATGGGGGTGGCTTTATAATTCTGCACCGCTCGAAAAAACGGTTTTGGACCACTGCGCGGTTACTTTTGAAGATACTAACATAAAAATTGGTACATATAGGTTATTTTTCATGCTGAACACGATTTTAACACTGGTTGGTCTCAATATATCGAAATCATTGCGCGGCGCTCAAATTTGGGGGTGGCCTTATAATTCTGCAACGCACTGTAGAAGCAATAAATAAAGTAACACGATCAGTTATTTTTCCGGCTTTATGAGCCACTGAATTTCGCCGAATCGATAATAATCTTTCTAAATATGGTTTTTAATTGACTCAAGTGGCTCTTAAAGATACCTAAAGTGTGAATCAATTGGAAAACTAAAACTGACATCATCGAAAACATGTGAATGTGTACAAAATAACGGCGAACTTTAATATTTTCATTTTCCTTTTAAAGCTTTCAATTTAGAACCTGGTGTGCATTGAGGAATCTCAGTGATTGAGCCGTATGGTACGCATACTCCTACCATGAATATAAAGCATATAAGCATTGTTTGATAGCCGAGAGATACCAAAGTTATTCCCATTCTGAAATTGGGCCAGTTTCTTTTGGTTATTGATATTCGATAGTGAAATAATTCGCTTTGTTTGAATATCTGCATTTTTTCTATGCAAAAAAGTCGTAATGATTAAATGAAAAAAAAAACCTCGTTAGATATTCCTAGAGATTGAATTCTTTTACGATGAGAATTGTCCTGGAACAGTCAGCATATTTTCTCGACTCTATTTCTTACCACAAAACAAAAGTAAAATTATTCTAGAATGAAAAATAATCGAGTTATTCAAATATTGGGAAAATTCAAATATTAAGGAAATCTGTTTTCCGACATATAGTTGGCGTCCTGCGACTGCTGTAGATTTACGGGAATGCTTCTTTCGAAATGGTCTCGCAAGGACAAACAGGTTGTTTCAAATTTTATGGACCGATTCAATAATTTTTTAATCGAATGATGTTGGAAATTCAAAGAAATGCGAAACTCATCAAGAAAAATTAAACAGTTTACGTGAAAACAGCAAAATAAACATTCACGCGTGGCGAGACCTTTCAAGGCGCATGCGCGTAAATCTACCCGCGTACAGCAATCGCCGGACGCCTGACGCCGACAATACAAAAAAATTAAAACGTATTTTGTTTAAAAATCTTGTAATATTAATTTTATAATTTCCACATTCTGAAATAAAAGAAGAAGTACATAGATGCTACCTTCCAGAACATTGGAATCGCTCGGTCGAAAATAACGTTTTCAACAATATTGCATGCGAAAGAAGAGCAACAAAAATGATGGCTGCTTGGACTCCAAGATAGATTTCAATAAACTGTAACATTTCGAAACATTCAGTTGAAAATAATGAATATAAATCCGCCTCCATTTTTGATTTGCTCCCTGGTGAATTGAATGAAAATGCAACAGAGGTTGAGCATCATTAATTTAAGCATACTTCATTATTTAGCAAATTGAGAAACGTAAGAATTGACGATTTACTCATTTTCCAGGTATTATATAAACAATTAAACTATTTTCAAAAATCATCCCACACATTAGTTAACCTCATTCAAGAAAAGCTAACGTCAAGTATTTAAACGTTCGCTAGTCTCTGACGGAACTATAGATTGCAGTTCAAATTTTATAATGCATATTATTCAAACAATTAAAGCACCCACATTCAAAACAGTTTTCAAGATTTTTTCCTGATATTTTACAGTTTTTCGTTTTTCGTTTTTCACATTCAGTCAATTTTTATAATTTATAGCAAAAAAATAACATTTATTACGTTTTCAAAATTTCAATTCTGTCCAATTCTGTGCGGAAGTAAAAAATTTTCAACGGAAGAAGGAAGACGGAAAACGGAATTCCGCACAACTCGATGATCTCAGACCGTAAAATCTTTTTTTTTTTTTGAATTTATTTTTTTTTATTTTTCAACTATGTATGGAAGTGGCCGGCAGCGGGCGGAGCGGAGGACACATGTCGCCGGTGTGGACACGCTAGGATCTGCAGTAAACACTAATATGATTGAAAAATATTATTTCCTAATAATAATAATAAAAACAATAATAATATAACAAATTAGAAACATTCATGTCCACGAATTTCGCAAATGGATAAAATATTCGTTTTGAGATAGGATACTTTCAACCCGGAATTGGTCTCTGTCTTCGATCTGGCACAGTATTTGCTTCACCTGTAATCAAGGAAATCAGAATTGTTAGTAGAGCAACAAAATATATTGTTGTCATTTATGTTAGATTTTCACTGACATGAGTGGCATATTCCCGTATTGCTTTATAATACCACAGTCACAATAAAAAAACGTCCTGAGACTAGAAGGGATATACTCGCGTAGATTTACGGGTATGTCTGTCAAAATGGTCTCGCCACACTTGGAGACTTATTTCTGTTTCAATAATCTTGATGAGTATATCATTTCCTTGAAGAATTTATGTCACTTCAGTAAAAATGTAACATGTCTTCTAAAATACAAAAGAACGTATTAGTCCGTTCGAGACCATGGTGATGCACGTAAATGTACAACAGTCGCCGGACATCAACTATAATTAATTTCAATAAATCTCATGAAAAATCGGATGTATGATATTTAATCAAACAATGTGTTGTGCTCTTCAATGTTTTAATTCGTCATTTGTTAATTTTTTTAAATAAAAATTTGGATATTTTCGAATATTTCTCATAATGAATAGTCAGGCTCACCTTTGCGCTGATATTAGCTTTATCCATGAGAAACGTAATAGGGAATATCGTTGAAGTGATATTCATAAAAATATTCAAAAAGAAGAAATACTGAGGAAGAATATCGGTTCCCAATATTTGAAAATTAATAACGAACAAACTAACAAAAAATGATATTGATGTCAGGATGATGGTTATAATTGACGCACGAACCAATACTTTTACTAATTTCTTCGATGTGGACAACTGAAAATTCAGTACTTTTTAGTTTTTTTCTTGTCATTTATTAGATTGGCCTGGAATTTTTTGTCCATTTTAAACATTAATTTGAGTGCACTTTGAAACTGAAATAGTTTTTTTGAGTCAGCCTACGGGCCAAGTCTGTGATAGTTAGTATACACCAGTAATTCCTGGTAAAAGACATCTTGTTTAGAAAAGTAATATTATAAAACGAGAATAATGTGCTAAATTGAATCTTCTTTCTAATCTATGCTCAATGCATGGTTCGTATCTAATGCGACTCTCAGTTCACATTCACAATCATAGCATTCGGTAGAAGTAGATATCTAATTACAAGTTTGCGATAATGGCAGCCGCCTGATCGAAATGCATTCACTAGGCAGACTAGGGGTGCATCGTGATCATTTTCAATAATGTAATTACTATCCAATTTTGCTTTAAAAATTTTTTTAAGTCAAA
This sequence comes from Caenorhabditis bovis, assembly GCA_902829315.1. Classification (NCBI taxonomy): domain Eukaryota; kingdom Metazoa; phylum Nematoda; class Chromadorea; order Rhabditida; family Rhabditidae; genus Caenorhabditis; species Caenorhabditis bovis. Next base: position 4,497,485 of record CADEPM010000001.1, on the reverse strand, counting down.
AATGGACAAAAAATTTCAGTTCAACCAATTATTTATTTACCTCATGTCTATTATTCAATGGTATGACTCCTTTTGTTCTATGATACACTTTCTCAGAAATTTTCGAAAGTTTTACTTCAATCTTAAACAAATTTTAATTAATAAAACATGAAATTACTAGAAATAAAAACCACGAAATTTATAATCAGAATGAAAAATACGAAGAAGTTTGCAATATTTTTAACATAACCGCGAACTGCAAAAATCAAAATGATTGGCTATCAATTTTGATTGTGCTTTTACTCATAATTATATGCGTATAAGCTATGCATATTATAATGCTTATTGGGAGTGCTGTGGAAAATAACAGTTTATCTCTACGGGAATACGTTCGAGTGGGATTAAGAGTCGTTGTGAGGCGATCTGAAATTTTAATTTTCAGATAAGTGAGATTATTACCTATTTTCTTCGAGTTTAAAAGCCAATGCAGGAAAAAACTTAGAAAATTTCGAAGCAGATAAAAGAAAAATTGTTATTCTTTTTTTTTCTGCATTGACCCTTTAAATACTAGCGCATTCATACCGATATTTAGGAAAAAATGAGATACTAGACTCCAACTTTCGCCGAAATGATGAACGAGCAGGCTATTGATTGACATGACTCAAACAATTGATTTAAAAAAATGAATTGTATAGCTGTTCTGATACCCAAATTGGAACATGGTGGTTGTTCGAACATGGTCCCATGAGATAAACAAACAACCAGAAGAAATAAATACGATAATATCTGCATTAAAAATCCCAAAGATATACTAAACAGCAAAATTCTGGAAATGAATTGCCTATATTGAAAATTTTCGAAATTATTTGTATTGGTTTTTTAAAACCTTGAACTAAGACTAACGCTTCCCTTCAGCACAGTGAAATAGATAAAAATCACATGGGACAATACTCCAATGAAAACTATCAAGAGTTGAAGGACCAAAAAGAACGGCCATGGTCCACCTTCCATCGAAATCAGCAAAGAAATTAGTTCTGAAAAACTGCAAAAAAAACATAGTAAATTCGCATACAACGAAAGACTCGACAAAGTGGAAAAAGATAGCTACTATTATTTAATCTAGTTGTCTTCCGTTTCAGAAGGTTAGAAAACACACAACTGAATATGATAACAATTATTTCCTTCCATCGAAATCAGCAAAAAATATCAAAAAAAAAACCAACTGCAAAAAATGGACAGTGTTAATTCATTGGGATATGTTCAATACATGAAAAATAGTAATAACGATGTCAGAAAAAAAACAACCCGAAAAACCAAACCTCAAATTCATCAGAGAAGCTCATGCGAAATTCTCCGAGAAATGTCTACTAACATCGAAATTGCACTCAGTATAAGGCATAATTAAGAACATTTATAAAGCGATATTTACAAAAACATTTAAAGACAATATTGGGGAGATTTATTTCTATTAAAATTATATGTCTGCATCAGCCGACTGCCGAGAAATATGCACGTTGTGCAATTGTCTTGTATCATGAATTGTTTTAAATTCATTTCCATAATATTTAAATTCGAAAAACGACAGAAATATATTTAAAAAATAACAAGAAAAAGCTAGAAATGAATAAAATCAGTATTTTTGACGTTTGACGAATAGAAGCATAGGATGACTAAAATGTGTTTCAAAACAAATGCCCAAATTAGGAAATCAGATTTTTAGAGACTTCGTTTTTCGATATTTTCTCTAATCTAGGTTTTTTTTAATTAAAAGAGTTGTAAAAACAATGTATGATATCAACGAAATCAGAAATATTTCAGCAACAGAGGGTTCAATCAAAAGTCCAATGCTTATAAAAGTCGAAGCAATTGGTGTGCATCAATTGATCGAAATAGAAATCAGTGAAGCAGTTGATTATTCAACATTGACGTGCATCAAGGATTGAATCATCGATAAAAATAATGAAAGAAATATGAGTTTATGTATGAGAATTAATGTCGGTTTCGAACGATTCGTGAAATCCGTGTAGACCAGACACATACAGGTTAAGAAATCAAAATTCGATTAATCGTTCGACAATTGTTTCGCTTAAGTCATTTTACTATTGCTCTCTTGAGAAATTTATTTGAATTTCCCGCCAAAACAACAACTTTTGCGAATTTTCGTATTTTCTCGCAAATATGTTTATTTCATTCATTGGTATTTGATTTTGGTTTCGAAATATTTGAGATTTTAAAGGCCAGACAAGTTTGAATAAATGGTAGTGTGTGAAAACACCGTGTCGCAGAAAAATAGCCAAAAAGCAAAATCGATTTCTTAAAATCTGGTTTCACACTAATATTGCTCACATAAATAATGTCATCGTAGCGGTTTTAAAGGCACATCGAGTTTGAGAGGTTTCTTCAACTTCCATGGTTAAGCTCAAGTTGAAAAATAAAAAAAAAGAAAAATGATATAAAGAATAATTCCAAATGTTCGAATAATTGGATATTCAATAACAACCAAAAAATAAATAACGAAATATTCGTGCACGGAGGCGATTTGTAGCACAATCATAAAAATGGCAAAACTCAGTCGACAAGTGGTATTTTTTGAGACATTTTCTCATATTATTTGATTTTCCAAATATGTCTCAGCTGAGCGAAATATTCGTTTTGCGATGGATTAATTTCGATTCGATATTGATCGTCGTCTTCAATTTGGCAACACTTGAGCTTCAACTGAAATCGTTTTAATAACATCATAAAATATTGATCATTAGCATCACCTTTCTCCAGATTTTCCATTTATCAAATAGAAAAATTAATGGAAATATCGAACAAGTTGCATTGAGCCATGTGTTCAAAAAGAAATAATATTTGATTAGAAGATCATCAACCAAAAGTCCGAAAAATAAAATAATCGATGATACGAAATACCATGAAATCGTCAATATAGTTATTAAAAGTGATCCCTTTCTTAACTTTTTTACCAACATATTCGATTTTGAAAGCTGAAAATCTATTATAAATATGTTTGATGAGGATATTCATCATAAACTTCATGTCGATTGTTCAAAGGAATGACTCCTTTCGTTTGTACAAATATTTTCGTTGTGATTTTTGATAATTTCACAGTAGACTATAATTATTTTCATTTTAATGATAATTGCCACTCGAATAAAGCAAACCGTGAAATTCATAATTAATATGACAGAAACGCCAGCAATCGCAATCGCAGTTGTTAACAAACCAACTGAAATATGATTGCGAAAATTGAAATTCAAATAACTGACTTGTTACGAGATAAGTGTAAATGATGCTCAGAGCGATATTTATCGGAAATAGCAAAGAAAATAGGAATTTATGATTTCGAGACATGACCCGCGTTGGAGAAAGAGCTTTTGAAAGACAGTCTGAGTTTTTATAATTAGAATTATTGAGCGAAAAAGTGAAACTGAAAAAATTAAAGCCAACCAATATTAAGAAATAAGTGAGATATTAATGTCCAAATTTCACCAAAATGGTGAACAACAAGACTAGCTTTTGATATAGCTGAAAATGAAAAAAAATAATGAAGGTTTGGAAGGTTCAACATCGACCTGATTCGGTACAAATTGGCTGTTCGAACATTGTTCCGTGATTTAAACAAACCAAAAGACGAAGGATATATGCTAAAAATTGCATTTGACATCCCATTGACATACTAAACAGCAATATTCTGAAATACCTGAATGTTTTTGATGTTGAGTTTAACTTACCTTGAAGTTATTATGATGGTTCCTTTCAGTAGAGTGAAATAGATAAACATCGCATGGGACAATACTCCAATGAAAACTATCAAGAGTTGAAGGACCAAAAAGAACGGCCATGGTCCACCTTCCATCGAAATCAGCAAAGAAATTAGTTCTGAAAAACTGCAAAAAAAAAACATAGTAAATTCGCATACAACGAAAGACTCGACAAAGTGGAAAAAGATAGCTACTATTATTTAATCTAGTTGTCTTCCGTTTCAGAAGGTTAGAAAACACACAACTGAATATGATAACAATTATTTCGTTGTTCGTATACTCCACACGGACAATGCGATGATAAATATCCCTGTGTAATTATCCTCGTTTCAAAAAAAAAAGATAAATTGAAATTTACGTTCCGAGACCCAACGATACGTAGAGTCAAGACGCTTGCGTGGCTCTGAAAGAATGTACAACATATGTTGAAGACTTTTTTTTTTCATTTAAATTGTTTCGGGTTCATTAAAACCATTTTAAATGTTTAATATTTTCACTTGATCATAAATTAAAGTTTAAAAAAAATAGAAGTGCTTTATCGAACCGTGTGAACTGAAAGAAACTAATTTCAACGAATCGCCAAAATATGTAATATCAAAATGAATTTCAATTCACATATGAAGTTTAAATCATTCAAAAATCAAAATTATGAAATCATCAAAAGGAAATCACGTTTTAGAAAAAACAAATAAAAAAAAAAGAAAAAATAATAAAATATCGTCAAAAAAAAGCACGATATTCTAAATCATCAAATAACGCTATTTATAAAAATATGTATATTGAAATACGCATCTTCATTCGACTTGAAATGATCAGATTATGATTGATGTTAAAAAGTGAAGATTTTTTGATATGAACTCACCTCTCATTTCAACTTTAAATACTTACTTAGTGGTTTTAAATTATTTGCAAATTAATTTCGACATTGCGAATTTGGTAGTGGCAGTAGTATACAATTAAAAATGTTCTTTCAAAAAGAAGTTTGCTAAAGTTACTAAAAGTGATGCGTTAATTTTTTGAAGCCAACATATTTATATCATCACACATACATACATGTCAGAGAAGAAATAAGTCTTATTGGTGTACAAAATTGAAGCTACGCTTTGATACCGCAGTCTTCAATTCCTTTTCAGCATCAAAATTTATTGGGGCGCGATTTCACTTATTAACTTCGCGCTCCGGGTGAGACGAATGAAATTAGTTCAAACCTCAAACTTGGGTAATAAAACCTCTTTATGATATCTAAACGGATCAATTCATGAAATGTAATTTTTTCAAAAATTAAAAAAAAATTATGTATGTACATTAAATGTGAAATTTTTAAAATTTTTTATTTTATGAATAGTTCTATAAAAAGTATAAGTTGTGCTTCAATAATTTGGAGTGTTAAAATATTACGCTCGCAAAAACCAGAACACTCATTATTTTAATTTGTAAACGATTTTGAGTTTGACTCGCAAGTTATTTGTAGTACGACACACTAATTCAGTCAGCTTAAAATCAAATTAGAGAACCAACAACAGGGTCTCATGTGAAAGTAATACATTAGCCTTTTATGTAATTTTTTTAAGTAACGGTCGATTATGAATAGACGACCGCAAAGAAAAACTATACTACAGAATTATTATGAAAATGTTAGTTTTGAAGATTTCTCAGATCGTTGAAAATTTCGTCCAAATTTCAAAAATGTTCGTGTTTTAGGCTTGTCAATTCGGTATACTCATTTTGCGGAGTTCATCACTGCGGCTGAATAGCCTCCGTCCAATCCAGATTTAATCCAGACGATAGACACCAACAGCCTTCATTGACGCATACACGAGGAGACTTCGAGCGGTTATCAACGGATTATCAACGATGGCATATTAGAAAACTGTTTAAAAATATGTTACTGCATAGTTACCTAATAAACATTTTGTTTGATTTTTCTAATATATCTCTTGATTTGATATTTTTATACCGTTTGTTGAGATCTTAAAGAGATCAACCGTCGCTAATTGATTTTCATAATAAAGATTTTCTCGAAATTTCTTGGAATTTGCCATTCACAATTATTGTCACATGTCATTTTTTTTTTAATTTTTTGTTGTTTTCCTACGTTGTTTTCATTAAACAAAAGTAATTAAATGTTTTCAAAACTTTATTTCCACGAAGTTTGCAATTGCTGAAAATATTCATTTTGGGTTGGAGAGTGCTCCACCTTGAATCGTTCGCTATCCTCAATTTTGAACAACTTCCATTTAATCTGAAACTGCACTTATTCCCTCTAATGCCCTTCATTCTATTGACAGAAACAATAGAAAAATCTATTATTTACCGGAAATATCACCTTGGCCTTCAAATTGGTTTTGTCGATTAGAAAAAATAACGGAAATATGGCGATTTCGATATTAAGCCAAGTGTTGAAGAAAAAGAAAAATTTCGCCATCTTCTCATTGTCGAATACTTCGAAAATGTATATTAGAGCAGTTGTAGTAAATAAAAGAAATTTCATAATTATACTAGTGAAAGATGCTGGCAAAAATGTTCGAATTAGCTGAGTTGAAGTTAAAAGCTCGTGTCGATTATTCAGTGGGATGATTCCTTTCGTATTTTCATAAACAACTTTCGTCAATTTCTTCAATTTCAGTTCAACTATTAAATTGACAACTAATATAAGAAATAGCCAACAAAATGCAAAAAAAAATAAAACGCCACTTTCTGCAAAAATTCCATTTTTCTCCAATTTCGCCATTTTCGAACCCATTATTAGCCAGGTGTAGATAATGCTGATTATTATAATAATTGAAATCGCGATTCCGAACAAGAGCATATCGCAAAATGAATATTGTCTTGTCGGTTTCCGGAGTAATGCATGACGTTCTGAATCGATCGATATCGTGTAATGAAACGGAACACCGATTAAACCAAAGTTAACAACAGTGTGTATCATCATACACCAATTTTCGCCAAAATGGTGAATTCGGAGGAAATAATTGAAGCTAGCTGTAATTCTCTATCATTTATGAGTAAATCATATTTGGCCTCGAATTATTTATTTTTGTTGAAGAAATATTATACATATGTTGTATAGACAAACGATATAAGCGGGTGGCAGCAAAATTCTCTATATGTATATATGTATGAATACTAGAAATTCTGCGAGAACGTTTCTTTAGAATGTTTTTCGGAAAAATTTTCTCTATCGAAAAATTAGGTAAAATTGAAAGTTCGGGAAATGTACGTTTTTGGTAAAATTATAACTAAACTGTTATAATGTCATGGAGGTTTTGTGCTCGATTTTTTGTATATTTCTATTTACTTCTCCTTCTGTGTCTTCCCAACCTGCTCCATTTTTCAATCTGTAAGCGTGAACAGGATAGAAATTTAAAATCGAACCTTTAAATATTATCTAAACTGATCAAGCTTTAATGATTTATTTATAATATCTGATATAACTAAAACTAATGTAAGTTAACAAAAAAGACAAAGGTGATTATTTTCTCGCAACAGGATATTAGCAAAAACTTGATTAACTCTATATTCACAGACAACATTCCATAATTATCAAATAATTGTATATGATAATAAAAATTTCAGAATTTGAATGGATAAGTTTCAGAGAAATCGGAAAATCGTCCGGCAATGAAGGCATTCATGAACCGATTCCCATACCACAACCCGATGTTCACACTTCAAGCCGATGGCGGAAGGCAGAGACCATTTTCAGGATTCTAATCCGCTTGATCTCTTTATGAATAAACCTCTCGTTATTCAGCTCGTTTTATCAAAAGCTTGATATTTGATATTAAATGGATTTCTTCTCATTCTTTTCTCGCTTTTGTCCTCTTCGTATATGGATTAGTTGAAAACATTTTTTTTTCTTCAATATCTGACTAATTTCTTTTATCGACAAACATGAGGAATGCGAGGAAAGACGTGTGTATCGCTTGAAAAGAGCGGAAATATCATACTAAGGAAATGCTACAAATTTTGAGATTGAAAAATGAAGAACAGCAGAAAGTTGCTCAAATCGAAATGAGCAAAATCTGATTAGCATGTATTTAGTTATCAGGTAGCCATTTTAATCAAATTGTTTCGTGATCGAAGTTGAACAATCTAGAGAAAAATGAGAAAATACTTATGGTGTTGTTTAAAAAGAAATTTTTATCGAAATAATTTCAAAAGCATGCCCACTCGTACTAGTTTTGCCAGGGAATCATGAATCCACATCCTTGACATAGCGTGATGTTTGAATTATTTCCAATGTACAGGTTCAGGTTTGCACGAGAATCTAGAATATTAGAAAACGTATGATTAGAAAACCATGAGTCATTTGCTTTTGTTTTCCTTTTAACTTTTCGTATTCGGAAAAAAAGAAGGAAGTGTTCATAAGACCAAAAGTTCAAACGTTTATTATTTACCGGCCGAACTTTTATTTTATTTTTTTGAATTTTACCCACATTTTTCCCAGAAGAAAATACGTTAGTAAATGGTCATAAATATAATTTTTTTTCACAACTATGAAAATGGAACTCTGGAAATTCACTTCCAATCCGAAATTGACCGTTTTCAGTTTGTGTCATATTCGATTGGGAAATTATCGCTTTCCAGGGCTTGAATTCGATTCGAATGCAGTGGTATTTCGAAAATCGTCGCTTTATTTATCTGGTCGATCTGGTAACTCAAAACCAGTCGGACCGACAAAATTCGCCTCCGGCTACGGATAACACTGTAAAATTGTCGAATCCGATTGGTTTTTTGTTACCTGAGCATATTCGATTGTAAAATAAGCCACTACATGGGAAAAATCATATTCAATAAATTGGTTACAGAATTTGCAGAAAAAAATGAGATTTTTTGTAACTGTAAACAACTTATAGTTGATGTCCGAAAAAATAAACTTTTTAGATTTACACAAGTGAATGCTTACGCGCAAACTAAATATTGAAATTAAAAAAAAACACTTACCGGCAATGGCACCTTGAGCTTATGGAGATAGTCAGTTTTCAAAGAGAATATCTGGATATTGTCAAAAAGAAAATAAAAATCAGTAAAGTGAAAACAATAAACTATGTCGATTTTTAAAATTATTGTCCATGCAAGAGAGACGATGATATGATGACGAGCCGACGGCTTTTCTGGCTAGATCAACGTCACGATACTTTAACTTCGAACTGAAAATAATGGCATTTCGTTGAAAGATGTACATATACTACCCTTTATGCAAGTTTTTGAATATCTTTGTTATTGAATCCATTCTATAAGCTAAATATGTAGTTTCTCCAGCAATTGGAATCTCATTGTAGTTTTAGGCATCAGCAAACAACCAAGTGCCACTCACATGACCCAGTTGCAAACTGCTCCGTTCTGAAAAAAAAACATAGAATGAGAGGTTAAATGTTGAATATTGTCACTATTTCAATAGCTGTAGTCAATCTCCGTTGTTGCTCGTCTCTTTGCTTTGTTCTCCAGTTCCCATGAAATAAATTAAATGTAATATTAGAATTTTAAATTAATAATAAGGATATATATGTATTTATTATTTGCTGGAGGTTCTTATTAAAATTCCATCAAATCTTTCGAGTTTTTAATATTTGAGTTTATTTTTTATTGCGCTCTCCGGAGAAATAATGATAGGGTTGCCTATTCGGCTGTCTCTACAACGAACTGTCTCGACGCCACTCCACCGTGTGCGCCTAGACTTCCCCAGGCATTGCCCTCCTGGGTCGGACCCTTTGGGCCACCGATGCGGGGTGTTGGTCCGCGTCTCGTGGCACGAGAAGCGCGGCACCCGTGCGGGCTCTCTCAAATCCGACTTAACGAATGTTCTCGAGACACGCTCACAGCGGTCCGAGACATATTCGTTGTAGAAACTTTGGAAAGCGCAATGGTTCAAAAAAAAAGAACTAGGAGAACTCAATGTTTAATAAATTATCTTTTCTATTTAATTGTATTCAATATAGCCGATAATGAATTTTAAAAATGATTGAAAACATACGTAAACTCGTCGAGAAACAGCAGTCCTCCAATGAAGTAAATGATATCGCCCACACTTTCAGCCTAAAAAACTCACATTTCAATGGTTTAATAACGAGGTAAGAGCAATAAAGCAAGAAAGTTTCGATATTAATAAAAAAAGTGACGATGTTAAACTGAAAATGAAACTTAAAATGTGGCAACGAAATGCGTGGAATATTTGTTTACTGTAGAAATAAATCCGTAATTAACGAAAATGACGATCTAATGCGGACTAAGCAATTTCATGTGGAGAAACATGCGAGTCGCCAATTTTCGAAAAACATTGATTTTTTCTGCTTTTTTTTCTATCGTTGTTTCTCCCAAAATTCGCCATCCAAAAAAATTGAAAAAGTCGACTTCCGCTGAGTTTATTTGCTCAGGAACGTTTAATTTACAAAATTTTGAAGCCATTTTTGATATTATGTTTACTTGTGATTTTGATTATTCCGTTCAAAAAACTTACATCATCATTTCTACTCCTCTTTCAGATATTCCCAACGAATCTATCGACACGAAAACGATCAACTAGAAGAAGGAAAATAAAAATGGGGAAAATGAATGAATTGAGAGCACGTATGATTTAAAAATTAAAAAATTCCATTTAATTCAAGCATTATTCTCAAACTAAAGTGGTTTGTTTCGTTTTCTTGTTAAAAATTGGTATGTTATAGAGGTTGTTCCTTTTTCTGTTTTTTTTTGCTTACTCGTGCCTGTAAATTATTATACCGAATGGAACTCCCAACTCCCATGCATTGCTGCTTCCGTTGGTGAAATTTATATATATATATATATATATATATATATTGCTCTCATTTCATCTTCTTTTTTTGTGTTTTAAACGCCTCAAATTAAAATACTTCCGATAAAAAGTTCCAAACTTTTCCCCTTTGAGAGAATTTTTCTGCACTCATGTTAGCGTAGTTAGTGTAATTTTTTTTTCAAAAAATTGTCTAATCGAATATGAAGAACAACTGAATGAAATCATATCGGCATTAATTTTTGCCTAATTTTCTAAAACTACCCTCACCAATGCCACCGCCCTCCGATCAATTGTGTTTTAAGACATAATTTTTTGCCGCTACAATATTTCTCATTCCAATAATTTTAATTGCAATTCCCCATATAACTCAAGAAAGCAATGAATGTCGAGCGATGGTTCATGTCTCTGCTCTCCGTTTCAATGGTATTTTTAAATTAAGATGGTGGCGGCCAAAAACTATGGCTGTGCGGCAATCAGAAATTTCGGCTATCAAATTATCCATCAACATTTCACATAAAATTACAATTGTTCTTCTCAACAAATTCCCGAACGAAATTTTTTCGGTAATTTTATTGCTGCACTGCCGTGGTTCAAACCAGTAGTGGGGGGGGGGGATCTGCGTTATTACCGATTTTTGTCTAATTTCCTAAAACTACCAACTTTTCACTGTGTAACTTTTCACTTAAAGCTATCCCGTATAGAATAGTGGCTATAAATTTTTTTTCTTTTTCAATTCCACCGCCCTCCGATCCACTTGTGTTCTAACACATGGTTCATCATTGGGCTCAAAAAATTATTACATATATCGTTATAGTTGTCAGCCGCTACGGTGTTTCTAATCCGAATAATTTTAATTGAAAATGATCTCAAGAAAGTAATGAATATCGAGCAATTTCCCTGCCCTCCGTTTCGATAGTAGTTTTTTATGGAACATCATCGGGCGAAAAAAATAACAAACGTAATTTTCAGACATTTGGATTGCTGAAAATGGGACAAAAACCTTGCACAGCTGCGATTTTCAATCTTCTTTCTTCAAGAAAACGAAGAAGATTTCTGAAATTTGGAGGTATTACGATATAAGTTGTTTTTGTATGTTCCTACCTTATATATGAAGCTCTATCAACATTCTAAAGAAAAAGAAATTAAAGAAAAACCGTAAAAACAGCAACGGGTAGTTTTGATGTTTTCAACACAATAGCGGAAGATGCCCGACTTCTTTCTCATTTAGAAGCTTTTAGGAGCATTTAAGATCCGTGATCCCAATTTAGATTCTGAAAAGTTAATAGTAAATTTTTATGAAATATTTAAATATTCATTACCATAATTCAAGAGATTTTGTTTCGTTCATCATTTTCACCCTGATTTGGGCAAAAAAGTCTTTATCTCCAATAATATTTCTAATTTATAGGTATATTTGAACTTATTTGTATCCAAAAATTCGACTTTTTTAAAAAATGAAGAAGGAAACCCAATTTATAGAGTTTACACGTGATCTTGTAAAAACTTCATTTCTAAAAAAATTTACTTGAATGAAAATAAAGTGGAAATATAATCCTACGATTTAAGCGGCACCTTTCTTTTCCACTGATTTCAGCAAATTGAAATAATTACGAAAGTTTGCTATATCAATTTCATTTATTATTCTGAAAGATAACTTATGATTTCGGTGAAATTCTTGAATTACTTACATTTAGAGGCCGACAATTTTCGTGTCAAATCCTTTCAATTGACAAAGGAACATAGAAGAAACGAAAACAATACAATAAAAGTAAAACGGAAAAAATCAAACGATAGTGGATCTTTTCGATTTTTTTTTTACAATCTTAGTTGTCCGTCGTTTAATATATCACAAATTCGGGAAATAAGGGAATGTTGTAACTGGGAATTAGTGCTAATACGAAGATAAAAATAGGGAGGAAATCGATATTAAAAGGGAAAATAAACAAAGGTTGTCAGAAAAGAGGAATTTAAATCAACTATAGAATAACTATAAATATTTGGGAACATGAAATACAATAAAATGAGAGTTCAAAACGATATATGGATCTTTTCTCTTTTTTTTAACAATTCAATTTGTCCATCGTCTTTAATTGGGGCAAAATAAACGGAAATTCGTCTTTCATGTTAAAATACGTTCAATACTTTTAATTATTCAAATTAGATGAATAAATTTTAAGAGTACTAAAAAGAAATTAATTTTGAAAATAAGACAAATTTCCTTACCTTCAAATGAACACCTTGATTGCGTGCTTGAAAATCGTGATTTCTTTTTAAATCATTATTTTTCTGAAAACCAATCAATTGGTTGAGGAAACTAAATTGCTTTGTTACCTTTTAATTTGCACCATTATTATGTGCTTTAAATAATTGTTCGAATAATATTCGATTTTTACCATCACATTTTTAGATTTGAATTATTTTGTTTCATCTAATTCGTCTTTTTGGATTCAAAATAACATAAATATTTGGATTTGTTTCTAAATGGTTGATTAAAAAACGAACAATATACAATCGCTACCATCTCAAGAGCATATCGATCGTGTGCTCTATTCATCAGATAAATTTAATCAAGAACATCTTCGGGAGTCAAGTCGGTTCGTTTGCTTCTCTCATCGATCATGGCAACAATTCGGACACTGTTATAATCGAGACCTGTTACTTTCTAGAACTATTTTTAGAAGAATCCGAAAACATTTGATTACCATAAAATTTGCACTTTTCTCTTGTCCCTTTAGTTGTGAATCCGACCAGAATATATACAAATAACTGTACTATTCTAGTAATTCAAAAGCATTGATTCAGGAAAACATCGAATCGTCATATGTTCTTCAGGAAATAACAATATTGAGGAAATTTGAACATTTCTCTTTAATCTGGATCCATGCTCCTTGATATTCTAATTCGCTCGTTTCGGAATTGAATTCAGATAATACATCAAACTGAAAAGAAATATTATTTTTGCCCCATCGTGATAAACTCATACTACAAATGGATCGCAATTAATCCAATCAGACCATTCTTTGAAGCATTTGGCCAAACTTTTGCCGAAAATTCGAGTAGTGAAAAAGACGATTCGAGCAGAATACACAAGTAACTATTTCGAGACAGCGCCGAAAAGCTCAAATAACGCATCATTGTCGGCTTCATTTCAGTTCCAAATAATTCGTAATTGAACGAATATTAGAAAATAAACGGTTTCCTAATATAGGAATCGACCATAATAATAAAAATAATAATATCAATAACTTTAAAAAAATTTCTTTTATTGTTTTTTATTTATTTTTTTTGTCTTTTCTTTTTTATTGTTTTTTTTTAATTGTTTTTTCTTTTTTTTTCTTTTTTTTTTTTTTTTCTTTTTTTTTTTTTAATATTTGTTTTTTTAATCATAAATATATATTATATAATTGTTTTCTATATATTATTTTTTTAAATGTTGCTCGTTCACACCAATCTCTCGCAGAACAGTCGTGTGATCTTTGTTGTTGCGCGAATCGCCGAGGTTCTTTTGGATCTTATTGAAACACTCGGGTCATTTTCGGGAAGAGGCGGATTCGCTAATGCCTCGTCCGCAATTGTTTGAATTTGCGGACTCAGCCCTTTCACGACGACTCGCAAAAGGTTAAGATCCCTCGCCACATCCATACGCTCAGCCGCCGCCAGGTTGCTTGATTTTGAGCACAGAAATTTCCTGGCATTGGCGATCACGAACAGGCCGCAACTAAACCCGTCCGTCTGGGCCTCTTGGTGTTTTTGAGGAGCCCATCTGACACTCGAAAGTGTCGACGGATAGAGTGCGGCAAGAGCTCGTTTCAGCCCATTCGAGATGGTGGCCTTGGTTTTACGCGAGTGGCTTGCGACAAGCGAATCATAAATGACGCACTTGCCGGTCGCCACTGTATAGGCTGCGAGCAGCCAGTGCTGATGTTGGTGCACTGGCATGAGGAGCACCTCGCAATGCCTTCGGACTCCGGCAGTGCACTCCTTCAGCATGGTTGCAACATGCTTGCCGTCCTCGTCCACCGTCCGCTCGATGACAGCTTTCGTGGCCGACGGTAGGACCACACCGACCTTACGGTTTTGCGACTGCACCAGGTTTAGAAGCCCGGCCGTCACAGCACCAGATGTTAACAAGGTCTGGTATCCCGTGGGCAGGTCATCATCAGTGATGAGACCTCGCAACGCGCCCATGATTTCGGGATGAAAGTGTCCCATCTCTAAATTGGCCACCACCACCTCTTCCTGAGCCTCCACTAACTCAGTCTGCCCTGACTGTCCTGCTCCTTCACTGCTGCCGGCCGCCATCTCTTCCTTCTCCTCCTCCGGCGCCACAACCAATGGAGGGCGGTCCTCTGCCACCGGAACCGCTGACCACCACTGATTGGCCTCGACGAGCTTCGCCTTCCTGTCTCGACGGGCACGGTACTCTGCCAGCAGCCGCATGGTGTTATGGTTGCGGCAGTTACTGGGCACGCATGGGCAGGTACCGTCACATTGCACCTCGTCGAGAAGACAGGGGCAGCTGTCGGTGCAGCCAGACGCCTCCGAGCACTGCGATCGGCACATCCGAACAACCGGCTCTGGCTCGGCCCACGTGTCGTCCTCCGGTCCAAAACTTTCCTCGATGTCGAGCTGGGTCCAGACAGCGGGTCGTTTGGGGCTGCTCGGCACATCTTTGAGCTTCGATATGCGAACGTCGATAAGATCGCCAGTAGTTCGTGTACGTTTCTGGCCGATTTTCGGATCTTAAGACCGAAATTTTCGAACTCGAACGGATTTTTTTTGCCTTTAAACGACTTTAAAGGCGATATCGCATGACTGAATAAACGGAAACAACTCGCAAGACTTCCAAAATTGAAGAAGAACGAAGATGAAACGACGAAGAATATCCGAATCCATGTCGCCCGAGTCACCTTTAAAGTCGTTCAAAGAATCAAATGTTGGCTAGAAAAAAACGAAACTAAGTTTTCTTCCCAAATTTTACACACTGTTTTCACAATATTCAAGAGTAATTATGGCTATTCGCTCGAAAAAAGCGACGCGCCAAAAATGCGTAAAATGCGAAAGGGTGTTTTTTTTTAATGAATATAGCCCAATCCACTTACTAAGTTCCGACCCCCCCCCCCCAAAACCATTTTGGCTTGTGATTACAAATTGAAACATATGTCTTGAATTTTTAACATTTTTTAAAATAAATACATATAGTATGTTTGATTTGAAACAAAATTTGCGAGAAAATGGCAATTAAGAAGAAATATGGCGCACCTTCAATAATCTCGAGATGGACCTCAGTCACATCGCTTTTAAAGCAGACCCTCTTTGGTGGGATCGCATTATCATCATCATGAGCTTCTGAGCTCTTTCTCTTCATTGTCACGTTCGACATAGTGATTGCTTGTATTGAATTAAGCGTAATGAATGAAAATGCGAATTTTTGATAACAGATCAGGATCACGTTATTAGAATTTCGTGAGAATTCTTTTTTAATTTCTAAATCTGCTTTCATTTCTATCATTTCTATCGTCGAAAGGTGGCGCTGTTCAATTCGAATTAAAATCAAATGCGTGAAAGGCTCGAATTGGATGAGTATTATTGAGTATTATGAAATCAAATATTGGGAGAAAAATTAAGAGATTGGATCAGATTGTTTCAATTCGGACACCAATTTGCGTAGTTCAAATCGAGGATTAACTCTTCACATCTGCCTACTTAAAGGAGCTGACTTATCAAAACGAGACGCTCTTCATTCAAGACGCTATTTATCCATTAGTGCAAAGAAGCTCATTATCAAACCCTTATATTGTGATTAGTTGAGGATACATTCTCTATCGAATTAATCTCACTCGCTACTAAATAAATTGGCTCAAAAAATGCAAAACCATATGAATATCACAAAAGATGAAATCTGATAGAAACATTAAGAATCTAAAACTTAACAACGATGTGATATATTTCTGGGGAGAATGTTGGGATTTGAGGATGGAATACAAACCGAAAAAAATCGTGTCGAAGTAATTTTTCATTGAAAAATGAGTATTGTTCGAATGATCAGAATTTATTCTTGTTGCTCTGAATAAAACGAATTATTAAAAAAAACACAAATTAAAACTCCCCGTTTTAACCTAAGCCTGATTATTTTCCAAAATTATTTTAAGAGTTGGCTCTATTGATCATTTCCACGGAATTTATGCTGATTTCTTTTAAATTTTCATATCCACGCCATTATATGAATATATTTACAGTACCGCAGAAAATGATACGAAATAATTAATTTTCTTCATAAGGACAATATGGGAAGAAGATGGCTGGAATGGAAGAAGATGGCGCAAGAATATTCTGATAGTCCGAAGAGTAGAACTAATTATTCACGAAAGCCAATTCCAGAAATCCAGACGCTGAAAACGCTCTCTCATATCATCACGCTTCTTCCATCAAAGTTGCGCTTTGAAAGCAGGAGGCGATTCTTCTGAATGCGAACACATGGCGTCGAATTTTATGATTATCTGTGAGTCGCGGAGTCGGCTTATTCTTATTCTTGATCGTTCTCTGTCCACTTGCTTACAAAGAGGTTCAGCTCGAATGATTGCTCGATTAGAGCGAGAATCCAGTGTTTTCCTTTGGTGCCTGACTCTTTTGGCTTGTTGACACGAGTTGGGTCCATCACTAACTTGTCTACGCATGTATTCGAACCATTTAAATTCTTCGAGACCCGACGGTTCAGACATTCCGCCGTTTTGATTATGAGAATGTGAGATTGTTCAGAAACACTAAGACAGCGACCATTTAAAAATGATTGCAAAACAGAAAAATACAAAATAGTGTAGGTTTTTAAAGCCATATAATGAGTTTTATTCACATTGCTCCCGCCAATATAGCAAACTATTTCAGATTGTGCAAACAATTATTATAGGTTCAAACATTTATTTTGTTTCACATTATTTTTTTTTCTAATTATTCAGTCAGAGCCTTTAACATGTCGTGAGTATGCAATCCCATGACAAGCGTAGATCCGCCATCAGCAACAATTGTCTGTCCGATGATATAAGAGGATTGTTTGCGATCAGCAAGGAACAGAATCAGATGGGCGATGTCTTCCGGTTTTCCAGAAACTCCTGCTGGAATACAATCCCGTTTTCCCTCGAAATAGTTGTACATCTGAAAGGCAACTCATTTAAAGTTTTCGATGTACTAAATCACTTTGGTGGCTGCAGTTTCAGGGAACCCGATAGCTGAAGCGAATCCGGTGCGAACGATTCCAGGGCGAATCGAATTCACTCGAACACCATGGACGATAAGTTCTTCGGCAATTGCGCGGGTATATTGATCTAATGCAGCCTTTGCCATTGCATAATATGGGAATTTGGATACCTGTAAAACAATTTACTACTAAACCATTCTAATTAGACTAAATACCGCTGTATCGGTGGCTGCAATGCTTGAGATATTAACAATTTCTCCTTTCGATTCAATCAAATGTGGTTTGCATTTCTGGATGAGCGAAACGACGCTTCTCGTATTTGAATTGAAATTTTTGTCCAAAGTTTCAAGAGACATTTCGGACCCAGCGGCTCCAGAAGGATCTGCAATTGCAGCCCCAGCATTATTGATCTGAAAATATTGAGATGAGACTACTGAAGAATTCCTAACTATAAGTATCTCACCAAAATGTCGAGTTTTCCGAATTTGGCCAATGTAGTGTTCAGAATCTTATCTTGTCCCTCGCTCGTCGTCACATCAGCAGCAACAACATTGATGTTATCAGCCGATACGCCGGCATCACTAATCAGTTTTCTAGTAATTTCGAGTCGTTCGACATTTCTTCCAGTCACCGTTACTTTTGCTCCTTCTTGAGCGAAAAATAGAGCGGCAATTCGACCGATTCCATTCGATGAGCCTATAAATACAAAATGTGGTTTCAATATATGTAGAAATATGAAATCAACTACCAGTAACGATAACAACTTTTTCGGCAAAACGAGACATGTTCGAGGGAATATGATGCGTTTCACATCAGCGATTCGCTCTATTTATACTGGCCACTGCAATGAGAAAATAGAGACACCAGAGAAACCTTGGTCACAAAATTCTGTGCCACTTCTGACTTTATTGCGAGGTCGAGTTCAAAATGTTTGGTGAGAGTTCAATGAACAATTTCTGTTTGTTCGCATTGGCTTAAATATTTGCGGTTACTATAGCAGTATTTTAATGGACCTATTCATGCAATGAAAAAAATTTAAAAAAATCATTTTTTTTCATTTGAATTCCCAATACACGCACGTCAAAAATTACAAAAAATTGACCCGATATATCGTAATTCTCCGCTATTTATTTTTAAAGGCGCATGCGAAAAGTTGCGCGGGTCACGTCGCGAAGTCGGTACTGTAATTTATATTTTTCATTTTGTGTGCTAGTTTTTCGTATTTTTCAAAAACTTCGAAGAGAAAATGACGAACGGATTTAAGAACGAGTAAAAACAATTATTGTTGGTATAATTACTCCTAATTCGACAATATTTGTCTACTTTTTGTCATTTAGCAATTTTTATGAAAAATCGTGATATTTGTGTTAATTTGATGCAGATTTCGCTCGATGACGCTTTTGATGAACCTTCAGCGTTTATTAAATAAAATACTTCTACAGATTTCCAAAAAAAAAAACGTTTTAAACGCTCAAAAAATAAAAAAATCGAAAAAAAACAGCCATTAAAAAATTACAGTACCGACTTCGCGACGTGACCCGCGCAACTTTTCGCATGCGCCTTTAAAAATAAATAGCGGAGAATTACGATATATCGCGTCAATTTTTTGTAATTTTTGACGTGCGTGCATAGGGAATTCAAATGAAAAAAATTGATTTTTTTTAATTTTTTTCATTGCATGAATAGGTCCATAAGAATAAAATTTCTCTCTGAGATGAGTGTTCATCAAAACATATGTATGTTCAAATAATATTTTTTCACAAAAAAAAATTCTGGAATTCTGTCATCACGAGGTAATTTTGAAAAACCATGAAAAACCAATCTCTGCCATTCAAATGTTCAATGCATAGAGAAAAAGAAAGAAATAATCAAAAATTAAACAAAATTACAACAAAAAATATGAAAAACATTTATTTTTTTCTTCTATTATTTCTGCAATGGTCCCTTAAATAGTTTTGCAGAAATGAGGCCTACAATCGCGAAAAAACCAGCAGAACCTGTGACGATTAGATTAGTTCTGTGTGTGTCAGGGCTGTGCGGCAATCGGAAATTTCGGCGATTCGGCAATTCGGCAAGTTGCCGAAATAAAAATTTCGGCTATTAAATGTTTCAACGATAATTCGAAATATAAATACCGAATTTTCACGGTATCCCAAAATATTCAATGGATATTCCTTTTTGTTTCGCCGATATTTTTAAATATCAAATTGCCGAAAACATAAATTTCGGCAATCGGCAATGGAATTGCCGCACAGCCCTGGTGTGTGTGTGTACATGGTGTCATTTAAGTTCCCGCACAAAAGTTTGACGCCATGAAGAGCTTGGCTGTCGCACTTTTCGTGCAACAATACAATTTATTTTTTGTTAAATAAGGTATATTTTACTTACTTTCCAAGTTTCACTTCATTCGGATGTGTTTCCGAGAAATGGCGAAGGCTAACATCCATTGCGCTTCCATTATCGAACTTCATAAGCGAAATGAGCGCCCGACAGAGATCATTCAACGCCTCGGTGTGCCTCGTAGAACGGTTTAAGACACCAACAAACGTTTCAAGGAGCTAAATACGACCAGTGACCGTCCCAGACAGGGAAGACTCGTCTCAGTAACCACTCCTCAGAAGATCAACGCCGTCAAAACGAGGATCAGGCGAAAACCGCACAGGAGCATAAGAAAGATGGCGTCAGACATGGGAATGAGCATCTTCGCTATGGAACAAATCGTCTAAACGAAGCTTGGACTGACCCCATATCGTGTCCAAAAAGCGGCAATTCTATCGGCCGTCAGCAAGCAGAGACGCTTCGAAAAAGCAAAACGACTTCTTGCTCGCACGCGGTCTGGACAAGATCTCGTCACTGTCTTCTCCGACGAGAAGCTATTCACTGTGGAGACGGCATTCTACTCACAAAACCATTGAGTATTTGCCCAGACATCCCAGCCAGCAAGCTTCTGAGAAAGGAAGAACAATTCATCCAGCCTCACATCCTGCCAGTGTGATGGTTTCGGTGCCATCTGCTCAACCGGGAAGTGCCTCCTAGTTTTCGTGGATCAGGGGGTGAAAGTGAACAAAGAAGTCTACGTTCGGGACATTTTGGGGAAGCATGTGATGCCCTTGGCCCAAACGCATTTTGGTGGACAGAAATAGGGATTTCAACAGGACAGAGCACCCGCCCACACTGCCAAAACTACTCAGGAGTGGTGCCAGACCCATTTTCCCGACTTAATCAAGTCATCCGAATGGCCTGCTTGCTCCCCAGACCTGAACCCGCTTGACTTTTCCGTGATGGGCTCTTGCAGGAGAAGGTCAACGCAAAACCCCACTCAAGTGAAGAGGCTCTGAAGAAGACATTGCTGGCGGAATGGGACAATCTTTCCATCGAATACCTGCGTACCACAGTCACATCCTACCCGAAGCGTCTCCGTGAAGTCATAGCTGCGAAAGGAGACCGAATCAAAAAGAGTTAATAGATAATTATTTGTTATACTATAGATAAAAAATATTTCGAGTCTCGTTTGATTTGGACTTTTAGTTTCAGAAATATACGTCTTCAAAGTTGTGCGGGAACTTAAATGACACCCTGTAGATAGTACGGTACACAAAAAAATTAAATTTGAATTACCACCAGAAAATGTTCGATAACCCACAAACACTTTGAAAATATGATTTGAAATGAAAATGATTTATTTATCAGAACAATAAATCATCGCAATTATTTTTTGCCAAACGCTCCGGCAATTCCGCCGACCCCATCGAAAAGTTTTTGCAAGTCGAATTGTGGCTCAGCCGAAAAATTGATAGTTGGAATAGAAGGGTATTCTGATTGTTGAGATCTTACCGAGACAGCCGTGCAGAGAACAAAAGCGATAGCGAGGAAAACAGCGAGGAACTTCATCGTTCGAATGATGAGCATTTTTTGATCCAACTCTATTTTATACGCATTCGCGAAACGTTCAATTCAATTATTTTTGGGAAAAATTCATTAAATTTTCATATTGCTTTTATTTTTATTCATAAAAATTTTCCCACCTCAATTTCTTATCATCATTTTTCCATCGAAGTCATTCTTCTGGATGTCTTTTTTTGTGAAAAATCAACTAATCTCATTCATATATCATAAAATACGGTACAAAAAAAATTATTAGTACAGCTATTTTCCATTGTTTTATAAAATACAACGAATCCATTTTTAAAAGCTAATTTTTTCTATCGAACCCATTTTTGAATTTCTCCGAAATTCGCTATTGCAGTTTTTGATTTCCTTTTCACATTCTCATTCGGCCATCGGTTCACCATTAGCGGATTCGGCATTATTAAAATTCCAGCATCCAATTTCACTTCGTTTATTTTCGGAGTAAAGAATGATGAAGGTGACGGCATGCCGGCTGAACAACCGCATTCGTCAATTGTTTCCTGAAATCCAGAAATTATGATTGTGAAAAAAATCACGTTTCGATTTCCACCTGCGATTCGTTCAGCTTCGAAATTGACATCAAGTCGTTTGGAATGTAGACTTCGATATTGGCTTCCGCGTTGGTTTTGGATTCAATGAATGGCCGAGGATTATTTGGAATACTTCCAGTTGATGCTCTTCTTAGAAGTGCAGAATTGCTCAGCGGAGCACAACTCAACTCCGATCTGGATCGTTGAAAGGGTGTTTCGAAATTTTCTTTTGGAACTTCGAGATAAGTGCCACCGCTGCTCGAAACCCTGAAATGTTGATATATAAAGAAACATTATGAAATTTGAAACAGCATCAATCGGTTCTTTCTCAGAGACCTCTAATTTCTATATCAGCTGGTCGGCGACTGCTGTAGATTTATAGGGATGCGTCTTTTTTTTGGTCTCGCGCGGACTAAATTGTTATTTTCATTTTTTGAGTATTTTAATTTTTAAATCGAATGACGTTGGAAATTCAAGGAAATGACAACTCATCAAGAAAAGACTAACAGTTCAGGTGGAAACAGCAAAATCAATGTTCACATGTGGCGAAACCATTTCGAAGGACGCATGCTTAAATCTACCCGGACGCCGACTTTATTTCATTTAAATACAATTTACCTAATTGATTCATCTTGTCTAGTCATAACGGTCATTTGAAGATCATACAATCCTTTACATCTTCTCTGTAGTTTAACAAAAGAATGCAACGGATTTTTGATAAGAGTTCTAGCAATGTGACTTCCTGTCTCAGTTCCAGTATTAATGACTGAAATTCTAGGAACCGGAACCGTTTTTGTCGATCGTACACAGACATCTAAATATCAGTATTATACGTATTGTACGAATAGATCGAATTCACTCAAAAATGCGTGGATCTCGAAACGCTCTTTCGGATATTGATAATTGACGAGGAACAAAAATGTGAAATTGACGATGGGGAATACGAGTAATAGATATTCTAAGTAAGGAAATAGAATGTTTGTGTTGAACATTAAAATAATGAGATAGGAAATTTTGAAAATAACAAAATACGCAATATAGATTGTGATCTGCAATTATTGACTGACTAATTTCATTCATTTCGTTTTCTTTTACAGTTAGGACGAAATGAAATAAAAACGATTTCAACTCAGTTCTTTCATATTTCCATATGAAATAAATTATAATAGAATTACATAGAATTATAAAAAATGCTGAAATTTAGATTAATATTAATAAGCATTATATCTCAAAATACCATGAAGTAGATAATATGACAAAAGTTTACAACTGGTTTGCTTCGTATCTTCCTAAAAAAAATAAAGAGATGATTCGAACGTAAATTCAACCTGAAGTGTCCATTCGCACACACTGAATGATCCGAATAAGGTAAAGCCAAGAGACAAGAAGACAGTAAGTGCCAAAAATGGGGGACCGTTTATTTTTACAGCAGTGTGCAACATACAAAGATAAATAATATTGGGAATGCATGTACATACGAGTTCGCTTTCCAATAATTGTTTCTACGAATGAATGAAAAATATTTAAGAAACATTTATTTTTTATCGTACCATTATGTTAGATCTCGGAGTCGCAAGGAAATATGGGTTGCCGAATGTTGAAATATAATAAATTGCGAATAACTAACATTTTTTTCTTACGAGCAATTTCAATCAAAAAAAAATGTTACCTGATGCACTATGAATAGTGAACGATGAACTGCGAATATATATTTTCTACAGAATAGCGAAGCTAATAGTGGGATTATTGCCAATACGATTTGAGAAACCATTATTGGAATATTTGTAGAATCTCCGAAAAGCATTTTGTGTCTGTGTTTTGTTGGCAATGAAGTTAGAAACTGGGATGAATTCAGGGGGACATGTTTCACCTGTCGACGCACATGACATTCGCTGAAACTTCCAGCAATTATCGAGTCCAAATCGAAATTCGAGTTACTATTGATTGAAATGTTAGCAAAATTCCAGTGAAACAGAACTTGAGCTGCGTTTGATTTGCGCTTTCTTCGTCTTGTTTGTCACAACAAAAAAGGGTATAATTATGAGTGCATATTGATTCAAAAATGTGATTTGTATCAGCGACTACTAGGAAAATAAATGTATGTAGATTTGAAATGAAAATGATTTATTTATCAGAACAATAAATCGTCGCAATTATTTTTTGCCAAACGATCCGGCGATTCCACTGATTCCACCGAATAGCTTTTGCAAGTCGAATTGTGGCTCAGCCGAAAAATTGATAGTTGGAATAGAAGGGTATTCTGATTGTTGAGATCTTACCGAGACAGCCGTGCAGAGAACAAAGGCGATAGCGAGTAAAACAGCGAGGAACTTCATCGTTCGAATGATGAGCATTTTTCGATCCAAATCCTTTTTATACAAAACGTTCAATTCAATTATTTTTGGGAAAAATTCATCAAATTTTTCATATTGCTTTTATTTTTATTCATAAAAATTTTCTCACGTGGGTTTCTTTAAAAAAAACCAATGCAGAGCTCTAAGAAAATCATTGACCAACACTGAAATTTCTTGCCGTTATTCTTGCAATCGCTTTTATTTTTTTCCGCTGCTGTCCGGATAATCAACTTTTTTTCTTTTTTTTTGTTGTAGAAATCAAATTGAAAATAATTTTTTCAGGCCGGTCCCATCGGACGAATTTTCGACGGAGTTGGCCAAATTACTGGATCATTTGATAAATAATAACTGATAATTCGAATATCAGATCAATAAATTATTTATTTGCAACATTCTGATCTGCCATCTTTTGATTCTCTGCAATCCTACCTGTTTTTCATATCCCTCGCTTTACGATGCAATGAGACAAATCAAAGGGGACTGTTTGCTATTCAATTGCTATCAACAATAATACGAGTGCATGTTTTTGGCACTTTTTCGTCAATGATTTCATATTATTCCCTTGATGTTTCGTTCGACTAACCATTAAAACCTGATAATGATGAGACGAGTGCGACCTCGTGATATTTGTCTCGTCCTTCCTGCAGACTTCCCCACGTGGTGCAACCGATGGCAGCCAGAGGCGCTCGGCTCATGACCTTCAAGTTTGTCGGCGGTTTCGATAAATAAGCATGTCAAATCGCATTCAAATGGTCTTTGATTCTTTCGGTTCATTCAGGTTCACACATATCTTTTAATCACTATTAAAACTTCTTGACGTCTGATGAAAAGAGATCATCGCGAGATCGATTATTTTCACGTTTGTGGGAGTTTCGTTTTGAAACAACAATGTCGAATTCTGATCTGCAGCGAGAACACGAACAACAAAAAATTTTGCCCACAAGATTTTTTTTTTCAATAATTATCGTTCAAATAAGTTCCCGTTTATTCTTGAATTGATTTTTCACCGAGGCTATTATATGTAATATTGGATCAAATGCATTTGCAAATTTCTTCAAAGGATCATTTTATCACAATTATTACATATATTTATTGTTTGTTTGTTTGTAGCCCGCCGATGTTCTTTGTTCCCTCGACCCACTGCGTCTCGTCCCTCTCATCTTCTCCCAGTCTCTATTACCTCTTTTCCCCCATTCCGCTTCTTTCCATCCTCATCATTTCTCTTTCCACACTAATATACATTATTTTCTATTCAATTGTTGCGTTTTATCATCTATTTCGAAACTTCTTTTCTTAAATTAGCTGTATCCTTTAAATCATTTTTCAAATTGAAAACCTTTCGATTTCTTATCATCTAATTTCCGTTTCATTCATTTATCCTATTTAATCAATGTTCAAAATTCTATAAATAGTCATCATCGACGGTGTATACCGAATATTTGAGATTTCTGAGGAAAATTTGAATATTGCCAAAAAAAAAACAGATAAATAATTTCACGTTTTGAAACAATTAGAATGAAGCAAGACATTTTAGAGAATATGTGATTTTTCGGTTCGAAAAATGTCGTTATTCCTCTTCATCTTTTGATAAAAAAAAAGTGTTTGATAATCGCCTTTCGCCTTTCGATCACATTTCACACGTGGTATCCAACTATTATCAGTGGTGATCTAAAGTTTGTTTCAAAAAATATGGTTTCCCATTCTGATACCCTATTCAACATGAGAACAGTTTACGTGAGCTCGCTTAAATATTTTTATCGAACTCTTCTAACATCGAGTTTTTGTTTAGAAAAGGAGAATGCCGAGACAGCGTAGACAAGGAATCGTATACGATATTCGTGAGCGCGGAACTGCTCGACTCATCTTCGACGAAAAACGCACTAAATTCCAAGTAATACTTCTTCATAAAGCCGCATAATCATGGAATTTTATAGGGCGTTCTTGAGACAATTAGCGGTGAAACAATGCTGGTTCGTGGAAAACTCTCACCAGATCTGGCAAGTACTTCGGAGAATGGTGTAATTGTGATGGATGTGGATATCGGTGGGTTACTGTATGTATCTCAATCCATGTCTAGCAATTTTGTCTTTCAGTGGACGGCGAGGAAGGATCTGTGTTTCATGTGAATCACGTCAACGTCTGTGTGGATTCTCAAGATGCTCGTATCGAATCTCCAGCCGTCAAATTCGATTCAGTTGAAAGATACGTTGGTATGAGGTGACAGATTCTAGCCAAATGTGGGCAAATCAATTGCGAGTGTTTTTAGAGCTTCGGTTGAAATTCAGCAACACATGAATCCGTCAATTGCTGAGAATTCGAATGAATTGTTCGTTGGTGATATGCAAATCCATTTGCTGACTTCGCATCGCCCTCAACCATCAATCCGTCGCGAATCGATTTGCACTGACAACAACGACATCAAGATTCTCGAAGTCTCCGACGACTTCCTTGCTTAAGCTATTCGACAAGCCTTTGTTCTTTCAATTTTCGGGTTTATTCTCTACTGTTAAATCTATCGCAACCGCTTATCGCCTTTTAGAAAAGTTTTTTTTTCAATTGCATTCTGTTTTATTCGTTTATTTCATTTCCCCAATAATTTTTGGTCATTTAATTTTGATTCTTCAATTCGCAATCGATTGAATTAAACGCTGATATCTTGCTCCTTTGCATTCTTCGTTTTTGTGAATTCGGCCGGTTGATCTGAAGTGAAGAATGGGAACGGAATATTGGTGACGACGACGAGAATTGCAACTATTATATAGAGACGAGACCACTGCAACAGAAATAAAAATTCATTTGGAAAGGTTTTGTGATTGGAAAAAAAACCTGATCAGGTGAGTTGTCTGGACATAAAATACAGGGTGTCATTTAAGTTCCCGCACAACTTTGAAGACGTATATTTCTGAAACTAAAAGTCCAAATCAAACGAGACTCGAAATATTTTTTATCTATAGTATAACAAATAATTATCTATTAACTCTTTTTGATTCGGTCTCCTTTCGCAGCTATGACTTCACGGAGACGCTTCGGGTAGGATGTGACTGTGGTACGCAGGTATTCGATGGAAAGATTGTCCCATTCCGCCAGCAATGTCTTCTTCAGAGCCTCTTCACTTGAGTGGGGTTTTGCGTTGACCTTCTCCTGCAAGAGCCCATCACGGAAAAGTCAAGCGGGTTCAGGTCTGGGGAGCAAGCAGGCCATTCGGATGACTTGATTAAGTCGGGAAAATGGGTCTGGCACCACTCCTGAGTAGTTTTGGCAGTGTGGGCGGCTGCTCCGTCCTGTTAAAAAACCTATTTCTGCCCACCAAAATGCGTTTGGGCCAAGGGCATCACATGCTTCCCCAAAATGTCCCGAACGTAGACTTCTTTGTTCACTTTCACCCCCTGATCCACGAAAACTAGGAGGCACTTCCCGGTTGAGCAGATGGCACCGAAACCATCACACTGGCAGGATGTGAGGCTGGATGAATTGTTCTTCCTTTCTCAGAAGCTTGCTGGCTGGGATGTCTGGGCAAATACTCGATGGTTTTGTGAGTTGAATGCCGCCTCCACACTGAACAGCTTCTCGTCGGAGAAGACAGTGACGAGGTGTTCTCCAGACCGCGTGCGAGCAAGAAGTCGTTTTGCTTTTTCGAAGCGTCTCTGCTTGCTGACGGCCGATAGAATTGCCGCTTTTTGGACACGATATGGGGTCAGTCCAAGCTTCGTTTAGACGATTTGTTCCATAGCGAAGATGCTCATTCCCATGTCTGACGCCATCTTTCTTATGCTCCTGTGCGGTTTTCGCCTGATCCTCGTTTTGACGGCGTTGATCTTCTGAGGAGTGGTTACTGAGACGAGTCTTCCCTGTCTGGGACGGTCACTGGTCGTATTTAGCTCCTTGAAACGTTTGTTGGTGTCTTAAACCGTTCTACGAGGCACACCGAGGCGTTGAATGATCTCTGTCGGGCGCTCATTTCGCTTATGAAGTTCGATAATGGAAGCGCAATGGATGTTAGCCTTCGCCATTTCTCGGAAACACATCCGAATGAAGTGAAACTTGGAAAGTAAGTAAAATATACCTTATTTAACAAAAAATAAATTGTATTGTTGCACGAAAAGTGCGACAGCCAAGCTCTTCATGGCGTCAAACTTTTGTGCGGGAACTTAAATGACACCATGTACCGACGAATGCTGGGGCACCGAATTGAATGACACATACGCAAAATGAGATGAACGCTATGACGAAATGAACATGCTGGCAGGCTCTCTGAATATTTTTTTCTTATGTACAAGTGATCCGTTTTTATTGAGCGTCTTTTAATTTTCTTCCTAAGTCCACTTCTAACCATCAATATAAAAAAAATGCATAAAATCTAGAATGTTCCTTTGTCGCCATTTATTTGGAAAAAAAGTTGGTTTGTTTGCCGGCGCTAAACGCCGTAGATAAGAGATTTTCGTACCCGATGATAAAATTTAGACACAAATTTTAGATTTCAGAAGGATTCTGAAATTAATTTATTATTAGGCTCTAGAATGTGTGCTGTTTTCAGACGAGCTTGAATGAGACACCGCCCTTCGTATTTCAATTTTTATACTTACTATTTGGCAACACTTGAGCAAGCCCATTACATTTAATCCTGATGCTGTTATTGCTAACGTATAAGCAATTTGTGCAACAGTCCGATTCGTTGTGAGAGCCATGACGACAAGTGCCGCAGCCATACCAAATTGGGAAACTATCAAACAGATCGTAAATCGAGCTTTTTCCGAAACAAACACTAATCGATCAGAAAGTGGTCCAGCTAATGCTTTGACAATTGCGGAAAATATGAATGGCAGCGCGCTGGCGAATCCAGTAGATGTCACATCGAAATGAAGTACTTCTCTGAGATACGTTGGGCCGTAAAGAATGAGGAGATAGAAGCCGACGTGGCCGCCAAAAGCTGACAGCCAACACATGAGAACTGTGAGGTCTGTCATAACTGCGATGTAGGGAACTGCTTCTCGTTGTTGGGATCCTTTTCCGTTCTCTATTCGACTCAGCTCTTTCTCGGATACATTTCTAAACCATCACAATTTTTCTTTCAAATTTTCGCATCTCGTTTTTTCACCTATGAACTCTCGGAGCATCAGCGTAAAACCAAAAGAAGATTGCATAAAATATAATGGTGACAACTCCAAATGAATAGTATATCGATCGCCATCCGAATGATGACTCGCACAAAATTCCAGACACCGGCATGCAAATGATATTGCTGAATTGAAGTGCGCAAGAAAGAATGGCTAAGAATGTTCCCATTTCCATATTTGGCGCCCAGTAGACTGGAATTATTCCGATGACAGAGAAAATAATACTGATGCCAAGGCCTTGTAGAAGTCTGCATAAGAAGGCAAAATAGAAATGTGCATCCACTGCGACAGGAAATAATAATGTACCAACAGCAGAACAAGCTCCACAAATAGTAAGAATGTATCTAAGTAATGCAGGGTTTATGGGCTGTTGCAAGAAACATATTACCTGACACCAAATTTGGACAACAACGGCACAGCTGGAAGGAGACCGATGAAAGCTCCAATTCCGGTTGCCGAGAATAATGCCGATATTTTGGATTGATCGTGAATCCAATGAAGTTCTGATTTCATTCTTAGGATTTGTGAAAATCAAAAAATTCACCTGTTGAATTTGCAATCTTCAGATCATCCATGCAAATAACTGAGAAATTGAATGTTAGGGAATTCATTTGAGCAATTGTCACACAAATCAGCCTGAAATGAATTTTAATAATAGCAGATTTGATTTCGAAAAATATACCCAATAATCATTATTAGAATTCGAGTTTTATTTCGGAAGTTGACACTCGATATTTTGCGCTGCGGCTTTTCCGTTGATACCTTCATCGTGTCGAAAGTGTCAGGAAATCAGTAACCATATGAATAAAAACACGATGATATTAAATACTCACCGTTTTTTTGGAAATTTGCATTTTCAAAGCATCATGATGATTTTTTTTTTCAATCGGTGTTCTATGATGTGTTGGAAATGTTTGGTCTGAAACTGTTTCGGGTTCGGGTTGCATCATTTTCAACAATTCCTTGAAATTCGGCCGCCGGATTTAGACAGGATTTGAATAATTAAAATGACAATAATTATTCAGAACGTCCAGTCGTATATCACATGAAATTATTGTCATTTTCATTCATTGAACTCTTCTCTTTTTTTTAACATTTTTCTTTTTTTTTCTGATTATTAGAAAATGATACTACGAATGGAACATATTTTTGCTTTGATGTACTAGATCAAATTTGTTATGATTTACTGAATGTTGCGTAAAAATTAAATTCATAAGCAAATTATTTATTACAGAAATCTAACATAAATTACACGTTTTTGCACAACTAGTCATTTTTTGTTCATTGGTGTAGAAAGTTGAGGAGCAGAAGCCATTGGCATTCCATTGGGCGCATCTGAAAATTATTTGAATTATCTTTTCTTTTTCGTTTTGCTTACGCTTTTTGGCTATCGCTGCATCCTGCAGCGGTACTTCCTGTTGAGTCGGTCCCTTGATACGTTGCGCCAGTAGAGCCTTCAGTATTGGCCTCAGTCGTGGCAGAGCCATCAGCTGTCGTTCCACTAGAAGAGTCGCAAAGATTACAGGTTTTCGCGCATTTTTCTCTCTTCTTCTCTTCTGTGTAGAATGTCGATGAACAGAATCCGTTGTTATTCCATGCCGTACAACTGTTTTATTTAAGAAATTGACTTCGATTCAATGTTGATGAAATCTTACGCAGTTGCGGTATCTTCACAGCACAAAACAAAAGAAATACAGACGAGGGAGATCAGAACAAATCGAGCGAGCATTGTGGAAAGTTTTGGGGACTCACACCTACGCTCTAACTATTTGTATCGTTTTCGCTTTTATTTGAACACCTTTTGAATAGTTCAAATTATTAAAAGAAGACAGACCAACAGCTGACCAAATATAATCATAATGATCTCTTCTAATTAAGGATGTTCGAAAGATTGATTCATCATTTTATGGTTCGTATCAACAACTAAGAGAGTATATTCCGAAGCAGATGAAAATCAAGTAGATGGGAGACAGAAGATGAAACATGGTTCGATTGAGAAAGTTTTGAACTCGTTTTGAACACGTTTTATTTGATTATTGATTTCGATTAAAAATGATTTTTTTTTTCGAAACCGATTGATTTCGATTTACCTGAGTTGTTTTGCTGAACTATGTGTATGCAAATGTTTTTTGTTTGTAAATCACTCAATACTATTCACCCACTCACAATTCACTCTGATAATCGATGCTACTATCCGCTGAAGGCAGTCAAGTTCCAAATTTTGTCTTCTGGAACTATACAAGAGTTTCTATATTATTGTTGACGTACGCCCATTAATATTATTGCCGATCAGTTTGAATTTCAGACTGTTATGCTCTTCAATATCCCTCATTAACTTTTCAATATTTAATTTTAGTATTATTTGTATGAATGATGTCGAAGGTTTCATTCATGAAACTGACAAACGGTCAATTCTTTTTTCTGCTCCTTCTATTGGAAGCTTAGTTGGAATTATTCCAAGTGTTCATTTAATATCCAAATTTGGCGTGAGGTCTCTAATATTTATAAACTTCAAAAATAATTGTTACTAATACAGATACGTGTTAACTGTATGCGGAATCTGCTCTTCAATCGGCACATTTTTCTTCCCATTTTCAATAGATGTCGGTTTTGGAGCTGCGGTGATATGCCGTGTATTGCAAGGTCTCGGAACAAGTGTCCTATTCATGGTTGTTGGGGTTGTGCCAGTTCATTGGGCAGCAAACAACGAAATGGGAACTTTCTTGGCAATCCTCTCATGTTCATATCAAGTTTGCAATGATTTCAATAAAATGAAATAAACCTCACATTTTATGTAGTTGAGCAATGTGATTTGCATGCCAGTATCAGGATTGCTTTGTGAATCCTCATTCGGATGGCGATCAACATATTATATTTTCGGTGCATTCACAATGGTCTTTTATTGCTTATTTTTTCTGTTCTATCTCGATTCGCCAAAATCTCACAGGTTATTTTATAATGTTAAAAATCGTCTGAATAGGGAGAGGTTTTAAAGGAATGTCTCGACAGCCGAGCTGCAGCATATTGAATACAATAAAACAATTCCTGAAAGGGAGACGGTTCCATATTTGAAAATTTGCAAAGATCCTACTGTACTTGCTGCATGGCTCTGCGAAGTTGGAGGAAATACCGGTTTTTACATTCTAGTCCTTTATGGTCCGACTTATATAAACAAAGTGCTCCATTTTGATGTGCGAGGCACTGGATTCGCAACAGCTCTTCCGTTCCTAATTGCTGTTGTTGTCAAATTTATAACTGGTCCGATATCAGATAGATCAACTTGTGTTTCTGAAAAAGCTCGATGCTGCATTTTCACACTTTTGTCGCAATTCGGATTAGCTGCTGGCTTTTGTGTAATGTCTTTGGTAAATAAAGAAATGAGAAATTCAATCAAATCGATTTTGTAGACATCAAACCAAGCAATCGCACAAATCGCATACACATTTTCAATTGCTGCATCAAGCATTAATATTGTCGGCGTCCTCAAATGTTGCCAATTGGTAGAGATATTCTGAAAAGATTTTTGAAAATGACGATTCTTCAGCGAGCTAGGCAACATGTTCATTTCGTGGTAGCCATGATTTCTGTAAATGCTGCAATTGTTCGATTCGTTGCTCCAGTTTTCGTAGGGACCCTCTGTCCAGACAATTCGTCAGAGCAGGTACGAAATCTCGAGTAACCATTAATGTACATAGTTTACCAAACAGTGGTCCCGTTTTTTTATCTATGTGGCAATTCTCGTCGTGGGAACCAATTTACCGTTCCCATTCGTCATAACGGATAGGCAAGCCGAATACACGAAATAGCACAATTATTCGTGGTGTAACTCACATACACTCAAAACATTCAAATCAAATGCTAATCCCCTTTCAAAAAACATTTCAACTGTTCCATTTTGAATTTGTTGATTTTATTTTTCATTATCAAATCGATGAAAGTAGTAGGATCGAATGATTTTCCGCAAATTCGGAAAACTGCGACGATAGTTTTTTGGAATCACACACGTTTGACTATTCTTATTCTAGTGTAACCATTTTCTTTTGTAGCTTATTTTGTTGGATTTTCATTCATTTAAGATTAACGTGTATCACAGCTTCATTGATGAACTCGTTGTCCTTCAATTTTTCTGTTATCTGTATGAATGACTTGGATGGTCCGAATAGTACCCATTGGATTCATGAAACGAACAAAAAGTCCATGCTCTTTTCTGCACCTTCAATAGGAGCTCTGATTGGGCTTTTGCCAAGTGTCCCATTAATTTCCAAATTTGGAGTGAGGTCTGTGTTTTTAATCGAAACATTGCATTGAAAATGACTGTTTTCAAGATACGTTTTGTCGTTCTGCGGATTTTGCTCTTCACTAGGAACCCTCTTATTCCCAATAACCATGGAATTCAATTTCTATTTTGTGGTTCTCTGTCGACTCCTTCAAGGAATTGGAACAAGTGTTGTATTCACTGTAGTTGGGACCATTCCAGTTCATTGGGCTTCAAGCGACGAAATGGGCACATTTTTGGCCATTCTTTCCTGTTCGTTCCAGGTTATTTTTCAACGTTGAAATTATCTTTAAATGATTATTGTTTTTTTCAGCTGAGCAATGTTTTTTGTATGCCCATATCTGGGATTTTATGCGAATCAACTTGGGGCTGGAGGTCAATTTATTTCATATTCGGAATTTTTTCGCTCTTTGCTTACATTGTATTTTTCCTATATTTTAGAGATACTCCTAGATTTCACAGGTTAAAAATTCTAAAAATGAGCTGAAAAACACATCAAATTTGAAGAAATGTTTCTCATAAAGAGCTAAAAAAAATCGAAGTCGGAAAAAATTTGCGCCGACGTCAGCAAGTTCCATACCGTGAAATCATTCACGACCAAACAATTCTGGTGTCATGGTTATCGGTAACCGGAGGAAACACTGGCTTCTTCCTGCTCGTCCTTTTTGGTCCCACTTATCTTCGAGATGTTCTTCATTTCGATGTTAAAGCCACGGGCTTCGCAAGTGCTTTGCCATTCCTTATTTCGGCAGCATTCAAATTCCTTGCTGGCGCCATATCAGATAGATCCACCTGTGTATCGGAGAAGATTCGATTCACAATATTTGCAATCGCATCTCAAATCGGACTAGCGGTGGGATTCTGCATAATGTCACTAGTAATGAAAAGTGATTTGAAAAACCAAAATGATTTGATTTGACATTTTTCAGAGCTCGAGTAAAACTGTTGCTCAGATTGCTTATACGTTTGCGATTGCATCGTCGGGATTAAACGTCATGGGAGTAGTGAAATGTTGTCAAATCGTAAGTTCGCAGTCCTGCTTCGACATTTCCTGGCTACAGAGATCCCGTCAACACGTTCATTTCGTAGTAGCGATGATCTCTATCAGCGCTGCCATAATTCAATTCATTATTCCAATCTTAATCGCAATTTTCTGCCCCGACAACACAAGCGAACAAGTTACATTTCTTGTATTGTCCAATGTGTTTTTTTTTAATTTTCAGTGGTCTCGACTATTTATTTGTGTGTCCATTTTCATCATCGCCACCAATATTCCATTTCCAATATTGGCCAGAGATGAATCAGCCGAATATACAAAAGAGAAATTGGCAATGCCGATTGAAGAAGCCCAAAGTAAATAAAGCAGCAACTGTATGGGACAATAGAACTGTTTCAAATTTATTCATAATATTAATGAATGGGAATGAGAAATATTCTAGTATATAAACAAGTTTGAAAATGTAAAAACTTAAAAATGGCCTCCTTCAAGACTTTCATCCTCTTGCTTGTTGCTGCCGCTAATTTGGTAAGTTTTTTAACGATTTTTGATTCAAAACATTCCATTAGTGTTTTGCTGAAAATCCGCTCTGCGAGCCATGCAAGAAAGCGGTTGCCCAAATGAAGGCTGATGGCGGAATCGCGTGGATGCAAAATTTGTCTCAACAGCAAATCAACGACTACATCAAAGAGCGCGTCAACGTTTGATCCCCAAATCGATCATCGAACATTCATAGCAATTTTTAGAAATTCTGCACCGCTGATACCAAACAGTGCAACAAAATGACGACAGATTTGATTGACATCGCTGACATCATTGATGACGACAATTCCGAGCATACTCCAGAAGTATTATGCGAGTTCACGTATTTCTGCAATTAAAATGTATTAAAAACAACAATAAATAGATGAATTCGTTGAGAATTTTATTGACGATTGATTTCATTATAGTCAGATGCAAGTTCTGGGGGAGGAAGTAGCTTCTTCTGTTTTTTAGAGCTCGTACTTTTCTTGCCTGGCTGAAACGATTTTTAAGGCATTCGAGTCAAAAAAGGGTCAAACCAATAAATCAGAAAAGTAATCATTCATAATTGTAGTGTTCTGCGCATCTAAAAGGAATACAAGCATTGTTATAAATCCGCAAAGAGCCATCGAAGCTCCAGATCCAATGCTTTTCTCCGAATATAACTGAAATTTGTGTTGAATTTCAAAACGAATGCCATATAATCGCTGAATACATCTCGAACGTCGCCGTTGAAATTAAATTGAATGTATGTGAGAAGGGCCATCATCGGAAGGCGCGCAAGCGTCGGAACGTATTCACACTGAAACAACGATGAAGGTTGTTCTTTTTTATTCGAAGCTAACTTACCACATGAACTTTAACAAGGAATACAATTACATCTGTAATTATCGATGCGGTTATTGCGGCACTCATGTAAAAAACAGCTTTGATTCCTAAACACTTTTCACCTGTTGGATGCGTTTTCTAACAATAAATATTCAAACCTGTGATTGTTACTTTTTCAATGCATATGTCGATCATATATCGGTATAGAGTCAAACCATCAATGAATGCTAACAATGCCAACAAGATTGGCGCGAAAAATACAATACTGAGAAGTCGATGTTTTGGTAAAGCACTAAACACAATTGAATTAATAAAACAATTGGTTTTGATCATTTACAATGCAATCAAAATTGTGACAAACGAAGCTGCGCCATAGGAAATTGGCATAACAAGACCTTTGTCGAAAAACTGGAGAGAAAACGTTTGAGCAAGTTGCTCTTCAACGAATCCGTTAATCGAGGAGCAGGTTCCTCTGAGAAAAACCTTCGGATTCTCATTGAATTCAGAACCTACAAGAGTATTCCAGCGGTGAACACTTCTTTGAGAATTCTCCAATTTTTAAGGATTCTCCATAATGTCTCGATCGCATATTCGTCATATTCGACTTTGGCAAACGCCAATGCATCGACAATTGATTCGATGGGTCGATTAATTCCAGCTTAACGAGAAAAACAAAACGCAGTGATTGTATTTCGCAAAACATACCGACTGCGAACATTTCTGTTAATTCATTTTGTAATTGATCGGTTTTCGATAACGCTAACAAGTTGTGAAGAGAGTCTCGGAAAAAACTGAAAATACTATTATAACTACCAAGTATTGTTCTTTTTTCTAAAAAAAAATTGAGAACACGTACAGATGAGTGTAAATAGCGCTGACGGCTACAGCAACTGCTGAAAATATATAAATTTGCGTAGTTTCACACAAATAGTCCAAAGAGACTCGAAGATACAGAACTGCTGCAAGCCGTCCAGTTGCAGCGGCTGAAAGTAACGGAAATCAACTATTCATAAAATTCAGTTATTGTCAAAAATTAAAATAGAATAAAAAAAACAAACTTAGTTCAATAAGTCCAAGGCTTACTAATCGATGGTTTGCGGGAACAGATTCCATTACTTTTATCATGGAAACGTGGCGATAAAACTGGAAAAAAATCGTTTTCAGAGTTCGAAATTTAATAGGTACCTCAAGAAAGATTTGAATAAGCAATGTATTAGTTTGTTGAAGTTCTCCTAAGAAAATGTGCAAAGTCAGTGTTGGAACGAGGCACATAAGCGAAAATATCGCGACACTCTTTTGACTGCTCCTATTAATATTTCAAATTAATCAATTTTTTATTTGATACTTACAATGTTAAACTAAAAGTGAGAAGTGCAATTAGCGTTATCGAAAAATCCCAACTCGGAAAATCTTTAGTGAGAAACGAAGCTTGACCAGAGAGCTACAAGGAATTGAAGAGTTCAAACTGATTCAAACATTTCCAACATCTTGCGCATCTTTACTTCCTTTAATACACTCGACATAGATACTATAGCGTTTATTCATTTCTTTATGCGCCTAAAATTTTGTTTAAGACTTTTTTATAACTGCTAGACTATAAATTCAGCCAGATCTTACCAATTTAGCTTCTTGCATTATTGTCATCAATCTGCTGACGAAGAAAATCAGAAATGAAACAACTAGCACTGGTAGAACATGAACCCGAAAAAATGGATAACTTGAACCTGAACGCAATTAAAATATTGTAGCTTACACCTTTTTATAATCAATTTTTCGACAAATTGAAATTGAATGTGTTACACTACGCGGAAAATTTCAAACTGCGTATATGCGAATAATATCATACCAACAAAATTAATAAGATCGTCAAGACAATGAAACTTTTCATCCATTGTTTGGGTTGGTTCCGGAGTTCGCATCAGATCGACATTTTCAATCTGAATTTGAAATACAATTCGAAAAAATAGTTTAGTTTAAAGGAATTTCTGAAAAAAATAACAAAAACGAAAATAAGAAAAAAGTGAGAAAATTTCAAAACATCAGAAAAACGAAAAAAAAAGATTTGTTCTTTATTGAAATTTTCACACTTTTTAATTTTTAAAAAATTTTTTCTGCATTAAAATTTCAATTCAAAGTCACATTATCTGATGCCGCCGTCGAGGATCCATTCGAAGTCGATGATTTTTTATTTTGTAATTCTTTTGCTTTCATTTATTGATAAAACTCGAAATGGCATTCAATGATTAAATACATCACGTTATTTTCGCACTAGTAAGAGATTTTAAAATGTTCATTCATTCCATTTTTGCCAATTTTGGAAAATGAAATGAAGATCACATATTATTTACTATTATTTTCGTATTTTGTGCGATATTCTACTGTACAATGAGAAGGTTTCGCATAGTTTGCCGTTTCGTCGGTTGACCAGAATGGAAAAGGGATGTTTGTGAGGATCACGATGACCGCAATTCCGAGGAAAAACTTTGACCACTTCAACAAAAGAATGGCTGAAGATCATGCAAATTCAAGAAAAAAAAACCTGTTCAGGGGAATTGTCAGGACAAAAGAATCCGACAAGAATAGGTGCAATCCAAAGGATGATGCATCCAAGAAGACCGACTATCGAAATTGCAAAGTGAACATGGTGTCGAGCTCTCTTAATGAAAGAATGTTTCGATTTTTATTTCGCCGTTACCAATTGTAGACATTTTACAGTGCCTACAATATTTAAGCCAGCCATTACAATTGACAACGTGAATGCGAATTGAGCAATTGATTTATTTCTTGTCTGAAATTTGTATTTTTCAATTCTATGGGGGATTGATTATTTAGTAGTTACAAATGACATAATAACGAATCCAAACGCTACGCCGATTTGTGATAGAAGAGCACAAAATGTGAAGCGAATCTTAAAATTATAATCGTCTTTACAGAACAACTGATATCTCACTTTTTCTGAAACCATCGTCATTCGGTCCGATATCTGCCCTCCAAGAGTCTTCACAATAATCGAGAGAACGTATGGAAGTGCTGTTGCGAAGCCGGTTCCTCTTACATCAAAATCAAGAACATTTCTCAAATAGCTTGGTCCGTACAGAATTAGAAGAAAGAATCCAAGATTGCCTCCAAGTCTTGATATCCAGACCGAAACGATGCACTTATCCATGAACATTTCTCTGTATGGCGTCTTGCTCTGAATATTCGCTCCTTCGTTTTTTCCTTTCTCAATTCGCGACAACTCAAGAGATGAGACATTTCTTTGAACCGCATTCTAATTATAACGAATTTTTGGGTATTCATACTTATGGAGTTTTGGAGAGTCGGTGTAGAAGAAGAAGAAGATGAAATGAAAGAGCAAAGTTAGAAATCCAAATATATAATATATTGATCTCCAACCCATTGAAGATTCACAGAGCAAACCAGCAACTGGCATGCAAATTATGTTTGCCAGCTGAAAACATGAGCATCATATGTTTGACGAATACTTACTTGGAAAGAACAGGAAATAACGGCCAAGTAGGTGGCGAGCTCATTCATGGGAGACCAAGCACGCGGAATCATTCCAACAACAGTCAGAAGGATGCTCGATCCAACCCCTTGTAGGCAACGGCACAAGAATACTGCATTTCGATCAACTGTGGCAGAAAATGGAAATAGAATTGTGGCAAGAGCAGACACTATTCCAAAAATGGTGAGAAGCCATCTAATTTGAAAAAGCAATTATTTAAAAATTTCAATTTTTCTGTATTTAGGCTCACCGAACTCCAAGAATGCTTATCAATGGTATTGCAGGAATTAAGCCGAAAAATGATCCAACACCTACCCCAGAAAGAAGAAATGATTTGTCTGCATTTGTCTCAAGCCAATGTTTTTCTAAAAAATCGACTATACAAAAATGTTTATGAGATGTTAAGAAACCGGAATTATTATTCAAATAATGTTGTTCAACCAAATCATCCATACAAATCACGGAAAAATTGAAAATCAACGAGTTCAACTGAATCATTGTGATACATGATACTCTGAAAAAATGCATGTTCCGTTCAGGCTAATTAAATAATAAAATACATACGATAATATAGCAATAATAAAACGAGTTTTATGCCAGAAAATGGTCTGAGATTTGGACGAACTCTTCCAGTCTACACCGAATTTCATTTTGTTTCCATCGAAATGATTTGAAATGTCATGAACTATGGGAAAAATATCAAATTTACATAAAACTATCATGATTTGTGCGAAGTATGACGTTGGTCATCTCAAGTTCGAAAGTGATGGTATACTGAGAGTAGGGTGAGGCACAGCCCACACTAATCGCGTCTGAAGCCAACTAAGAAAGCATTTCCAATTTGTAGAAAAAAACTTAATTAGTAGATTTAGGGACTTAATAATAAAATTGTGTCGAAACTTTCAATGTCACTGAACCGCAAGTATTATCGACGTCAAATAACTGAACGAAATTTAATAAAAAATATTGGCCATTTGCCAACTGTCTCGAAGACGTGTGCGTGTCTGCGTACTCTGCATTTTAACGTACGCGCAGATAATATTTAGACCGAGCTTAAATTCATATTTTCGTAGATCCGTGCTAATTTTGCGGTTTCCCGCTATCGTTAGGTCGTTTTACGCCTATAATAGGTAGTATCTTGATCAACAAAAAAGGAAAATTATGCTTTTCCCCACATAAGATGAGACAATGTCACAAAGATAGCGTGGTTGATTATCAACTGAAAATTCATTTTCATTTTTCAGAACTTACGATGCAAATCAGTCTAAATATCTGAAATAGAGCACGTATAAGTTTAGAAGAGAATCCTACAAGAATACATGTTTATTTTACAGGAAAATATTAATTAAATATGAGAAAAAGTATATACAATTTCTTGAGAATAATTTTGTCCTGGGCGTAAAGAAACATCCGGAAAATGACTCTGAAATTTAAGAACAATTTATTTGGAAAGAATTCTGTCAAAAAAACTCACAAAGTTTGGAGCTGCTGAATGAAATTGCGGTTCAATTGCCAGAGCCTTGTTTTTGGAATAAATCTCTCCATTTCTTCCGGCCCCATTTAAATAATATCCAGCGTAAAGATGAATTACTGGATAAGATGTCACAATAGCCATTTCGATTCCCGATTTTTCAGACCAAAATCTATAATTCTAAAATTGATTGGCTTTTATTTTTTATGTATTACCTTAAATGAGTTCGAGGCACAACAGATGGAGAAACCGTTGGGAGCACAAGATCATTATCCAGCAAAACAGCAGAATCCTGAAATTTCGACTTCGAATATATTATTTAGTTAGTTGAAAACGTTACATTGTTCGCAATTGATCTTAATTTTCTCGCCTTTCGAAAATCGTAATTCGTTGAAGTTACAGAAAGAATCGCTCCAGTCGGGCAAGCAGTCTCATCAGTTTCGACATATTCGGCGGCTTCTGATTCGAGATAGTGATCCAATATTGTTTCCTAAAAACAATTCGATTTCGCAAATATTCAAAAATTTGATTCGTACCGAATTATCTAAATTCCAATACGCATGATTTGTAATTGCCAATATTCCAGGTTTTGTGCAAGTCGCGTAATGTTCAACAATTATTTGATTTCTATCGTTTATTGTGTATGTCACCTACAAATACATCTTATTTATTATGTTAATTAATTGAAAATGCTTTGAATATTTGGGAAAATTATTTTCTTGGCAAAATCGTGCCCATTTTACTACGACTCCGATTATAGAATTCGCAAATAAAATATATTGGTTTTTTTTTTCAGAAACCATTAAAAAACTCAAACAATCCTGTTCAGATTGCCCAAAGCTCCTATTTTATCCGGATTTTCTTCTAAAATCGGCATTATGCCATTAGAAATTGCGCAATATCTGCTGTCAGGCCCTTAAAACGACGCAATCCTAATTGGTCTATTGATTAATTTAAGTTATTCCAAATTTTTTATCGTTGTGGGAGTTGGTTACTATGGTTCCTAATAATAACTCATAGCCACGCTTCCACTATCTTCTCGTAAAGCCATATAATAATTTATTGGAATAAGATGATAGTGGGTAGCGACATACTCTTTAGGAAAAAGCAAGGATAGAATGGATATTGATCCCATCTCCGGCCTTCGATGGGCGGAGTCTATCGGTCCGCAATTAGCAATATTTGTAGACATGCTTACATCAATTTTGGCGTTTCCTGGTAAATCATCTTCGAGTTCTTCAACTTTGCAGCTAAACGACACACTTTCCGGTGAATCTCGAACAATTTCCCATGTTTTCTATAAATTCAATATTATTTCCCA
Organism: Caenorhabditis bovis; assembly: GCA_902829315.1. Taxonomy (NCBI): domain Eukaryota; kingdom Metazoa; phylum Nematoda; class Chromadorea; order Rhabditida; family Rhabditidae; genus Caenorhabditis; species Caenorhabditis bovis. Next base: position 4,454,957 of record CADEPM010000001.1, on the reverse strand, counting down.
TCGAATGCATTGCATTTACGAAGCATGGGCCTTTTGAGCCACCGTGTATGAAATGCGATCCATTGTTGGGCGGAAGGTGATAGACCCTGCCGTCAAATTCAAACGTCGCATTTCGAATGCGATTAGCAACACGAGCAATGGTTCGTCCCATGTAGAATGTGTCCGTTTCATATTCTAAAAGACAATACGTGTTCAAAATAATTCAATATCAACGATATTCACCTTTAGGTGTATCAAATCCAAGAATCAAGTCCGTTTGAACATTGTTTTTGTCCGGAAAAGTGATGCGAGCGATGGTTGCTGAGTATGGTAGCAAGTAAGCATTTAGACCTTTTTCATTTCCTATCTTAATGAATTGATCGGACATCTGAATCGTTTTTATATTATTTTGTGTAATGTTTCAAAAACGAGAGAAAGCTACGAGCAAATTTGTATCTTTCTCAGTGTACTCTGCGATTTTCAATAAAATGATACAAAGAGCAGATTAGAACTAACAAGCGCTAATTGTAATGAAGAATGAAACCCCATTCTAGAAATTGAAATTCCATTCTTGATCAAAAATGATTTTCTAACATTCTTATCAATTAATCCAAAATTGACTAAATGAAGGGTCAAGCGAAATTGATATGATTGAAGGAAAAATTCAATAATGTCAAAATTCACATAACTTTCAAAGATACTTGAAAAGTCGACTTTTCGCAAGTTTTAGAATGAAAATAAAAGTTGAACGTTTGAGTTTGAAATATGAAAAAAAATGGACGAAGAGCGGGGAAACCAATATCAATAGTGCTCGTCAATCAATGTGTACTTTCAAACGCAGGGGTCAATGATAATCGTTGCAAAATATGCATGGTGTAGATGCAAAACAGAAAAATAGGCGATGTGAGAGACAAATGCTCGTCTGCTGTTTAAACTTGCTCTCGAACAAACAAACAAACTCAATTTACACCAAAGTTTCTACCGGGTTTTTCAACACAACTGGATCAATTTTGGAAAAAAAGGACTATCAAAATTTTAAATATATATATATATATTTATTCTCCGGAATAGTTTTTTTTATGTGTTTGTGTATTTTCAAACTGTGATAAGCGGGTAGATCAAAATATTATTCACATTTAATGGAAAGAATAAAATGAATTCATAAGAATTTTTGGTAATCATACCATCAAAATTGTGACCGAAAAGTTGGTTTATTGAGTTCTTTTATGTTTTCTTTGATTTCTTCATCAAATTTCCGATTTTTCATAGCAATCTCATCAATTTATAACAGAATCTGCTATTACTAAAATTAAAAATTGCTTAATATTAAGTTTTGACCAGTTATTTAAAATGCCGATAGTCTTATTGGAAATTATGTACAGAGCAGGTTATCCGTACTACGGTGCACTAATTTATTTCAAGATTTGAATTCTTTCCATCGCAAAAAATGAATACACTTAGTATTTGTAGACTAATTCTGTATGGCAATCGGATTTTTTTCCGTATAAAATGTCTCTATTTTAATTCTAAATAAAAAGCGTAATTTTCATGATATTCATGACATTTCGCTTAAAATTGCAATTGTTTTATTCTGAAAAATATTTTATTCATAATTTATTCATAAAAAATTTGAGAATTAATTACTAAATTCAAAGCCCTTTTTGGGTTTTTTTCGGTAACAAATTGCCAAAAACCATTTCAGCAATTTGACACAGTTCGGCAATTTCGACAATCGGAAGTCCCATCGTCGCACAGCCCTGTTGTGGACCATCGCATTTTCGGGCGGTATATATTCAAATTTGAATTTAACCTGTGCTCACCGTGCTACGCAGGTACTATAAAATGTGAATCAAAATCTATACATGGTCTTCTCTTTTTTGCTGTCATTGTATAACCTTCGAGAAAATACGTTGGTTCGAAAACACCCGAAGGGTCTCTTTGATGGTAATGAAATCATTATGAACTCAACACTTGAAATTCATATTTTGGTGAATTTTCAACGAGTTTTGTTGAAGCAAATGAGGGTTTGAATTATTAGTGTGGAAGGCAAGAAAACAAAAACATCTAACAGCCGATCAGACATCCTTCTAATTTGGGCCTCGAAAATGAGTTACGCAGTTTTTCGAACTCTTCTGAATCGTTTTCAATTTTTTTTGAGTTCGAGTGCATCTCATTTTCGCGGCACTAATTAAGAAGCGAAAAATAACTAATCAAATTAATCGCGGGGTTTTTTCAATTTTCAGTTTTTAGGTCATTGTATTTTTATTTTAAAACACTTGCCACATTTTTAAATATTTAATTATTATATAAATGTATTAAATTTTTTCTTTTAATCTGTTTGCCTAATTCTATTTGTGTTTTTAAGAAAATTTTTCAACCAAAAATTCGTAAAGTGAATCGGAAAAATTATGTGTTCAAGGGTTATCTTGTCCAACTTTGTGTATATTTACATGCCGGAAGTCCTTTACCTGTCTTCTCATAAGCAAATCTAATAACTATTAGCGAAGCACAAAAAACTGGCCTTTGGGACAAGAATTTGAATGTTTGCTGAGTGCTCAAAGTTGGCGAGCGCATAATATTATACTCAGTTATTAATATTTCAAGAAACCCAAAATGTTTCGATTTTGTTTTTGTTTTCATTCACCTCTCTCGCCTCTGTTTTTCGTACCATAAAAATAAAAATTTCATTGACGATTTGTTTTTGCTCAGCATTTGCTTATTTTCAACTTTCCCCCCAAAATTTATACAACTACGTATTTTAAATTTGCAATATTATGTGCAATATTTGTTTCAATGAAACGTTGCTTGAAATTACTAGAATAATAAGATTTGACTACGTCAAAACCAAAAAGCACCTTCCAAAAACATTTTAATCGAAGACTAATAACATAAAAATGCTTCCCGATTTCCCGAAAAATTTCCCGAAATTATTGTTTCTTTTTTCTCCGAAACCACTTTGAACGGAGAAATTCCATTGAAAACAAAAGTTTTTTTAGTGAGAACGATCTTAATGAAAATTCGGTTTTTTTTATTACTATATAATATTTTATTATATTCTCTTTGCTTTGGAAGAATTTAAAGAAATCAATCTTCTTGTTTGCAATTTTTTCATAATTACCATTTGAGGCATTCAAAGCACTCAACCGCAGGAACATTCTAGCTCATCGTTTTTTGTGCTTCCGATTTGCTCGCGATATTTCGCGCAATCGACTTTGATTGAAATATCGCACTCCGAACAATCGTTTCATTTTTTTTCCAAGAGGATCGGCGTCCTGTTTGAACTCTTTCCGCCCGCGAGTCAAATAAATAAATGAAAGTGTTCAGTTTCTTTGCTCGATTGCCCAGCCTATTACTGTTTGCCTCGATGCTTAGGTTAGAAACAGGTGTGGGTGCCGCTTTACCACTTCATTTTCGTGCCTTTTTTTCGAATGTTTGAATACTCATTTAGTTAGCTTAACAAGTAGTCAACTCGACTTTTTTCATTGCTTTTAAATTAACTTGGGTTTTTTTTTTCACAACAATGCCGTACTGTTCTAAATGATATTTATCTGCATGACATTCTTCCTCATACCATATAAGGATAGCGATATTTGTCCGAAATGGTTTTTTTTTACAAAAGCTGAAATGCTCATCAAATTTCGATATACAATTTCGCATCACATTTTTTTTTCGCAAATGTTTTCCAACACACCCCGCTTGTTCAAACAGGCTCAGAGCGCAAAAATCCGCCTTCGCGTTTACTTTACGTCTTACCCATCTTTAAGTTGTTGTCAGATTTTTATATTCAAATTTTTAGTGATCGCTGCCGTCATGTCGGATATCAATTGGATGAACCGCGAATCAAAAATTCATGAAAAGGTAATTAATATTTATTTATGTATCCATTTTCTATATAAATTATACAACGTCAGCTGACTAATTAAAATTCGCAATGTTTTAGTGGGTGTCCGGCTGAAAATGGATGTTAAAAGAGTCGATGCGCCTTTCGCTAGGGTCTTTCGCAAAGTTACTGGTTATTTTGCATTCTATAACTCATTTCAATAATTTCCAAAACATTGGTTGTTCTTAAGAAACAAAACAAATAATTAATTGCAAAATATAATTTTTTAATTGAAAATTTTCCATGAAAATAGCAAAAAAATCATGGCGAAACCAATGCTTAATACGACTCGTGTTCAGAGCAGGAGCTGGGCGCCGACTTCAAAAAACCACCAAAATAAATACAAATTATTTAATTAACAATAAACTCGCAAATTTCCAAGAAATGTGAGAGGCGTTGGAAATGCCGCCAAAGCTGTGGTGATTGCTGACTTATGATATGGTTTCTCAATTTCTATCAAATTTCCTTAAAATTCGTTCAACCTTCTTGATATTTAATTCAATTATTTTTATTATTAAAGATATTATCTAAACTAAACAAATTTGAAAAAAATTTTATACTTGAGATAAAAGATCGAAAATTTTCTGTAAAGACCTACATGTATTTGAACTTTTTTTTGTTTTTTTTTACGTTTTTTCGAATTTCATTTAATTTATTGTGTATAAGCCGTATAAACAGCACATCGTGTTTGGCGGGTTTCCCTGAATTGAGAAACAGCGAGTTGGATTAGTAATTTGTGACCCGGTCGACGTATTTCCTCAAAAATCCGTTATCACAATCGTAGATTTTATTAAGGACTGGATTTGCGAATTGTTTAATGAATGAAAAAAACCCATTTTTAAATAATTATTTTAAGCTCGAAGAAGAGGAAAAATAATGATTATCTGTGAATGTGTGTGTGATAAAACATTTTCGTATTATTCTTTTTGGTCACAATTATTTTCTATATATTTGGAATATCTCCTTTAATTTTTAATTATTGTTGGTTTAATCAAATGTCAAATGAAGTCATACTTGAAAAATTCTGGAATTTTCGAACAACCAACCCCGTTTCAAGTACGAGTGAGACAGATTTACAGCATGCGCCTTTAAGTGGGGTTCGAAAACATTTTTCAACAAATTCATTCCAGCTACAAATGGAAAAACAGAAATCAAAAATAGCGCAGCTAAGATATCAAAAAAAAAATAACAAATGACACGTAACAAGATTTCGTTAAATATTGCAGAAAATCAATTTCAGTATTTAGTTTCTTAACCTCGGTTATAAAACTTTCAAAATATTGGTGATTTAAAAAAATTGATTTCCTTCTAGGTTTTTGACACGTTATCAAGACCGCTCTCTCGCGCAGCTAGCCGTTCCACCAACGACAGCCCAAACTCTCCGTAAGTATATTTTCGTTTTCATTCGACTATTTTGGCTAAAGTACTTTCATTTGCCGCAAAAATACGCGTATGATATGTATGAGCTCGAGCACAAGGTCATTTAGGTGTGTATTGCCGTGGTCATTATTTTTGCCAGTTGCATTGTGTTCGTTTTTTTTGGCCTTCTTTCTAACAAAAGGAAGAAGTTCCACATATGCCTCTATAGTTGTCAAATATTTTTGAGTGGACGCACAACTAGGCAACGTTCCGCATTTTCTTCCTATAATTTATAGGCACATTTTGAAATGGTGTCGATGAAAATATTCGTTGAGAAATTCCTCTTCTTTTTCATATTTTTAAATCGTCTTTAATTCGTTTGATCGAGAAAAATCATTTCAGCTCTTCATGTTTTTCGACTTGATGTATTTAAATTGGTAAGTTTTATGTTCTTTTACCCGCAGACTCTATCGTTTTCCCATAATTCGGCACAAAAAAATGAGCAGAAGGCATTCTCATAAGTCCGGAAGCGCAATAAATTTCCGACGTAGAGCATTCGTCGTTGCAATTCATATTCCTACTTGAAACAAAGGGAATTGAGAGAAAACCAAATTCAGCAATGGGAATTGTTATACGAAAAAAATAAGTTATTGATGATCATTTTTTGTGTGAAGAGCGTCAATATTCGTATTGAGTTATGAGCTCCAGAGGCAAACTTTGATAATTTGAAGCATCTCGTTTACTAGACAGAATATCATGCAAATTCCGAAGTGCCAGTTTATGAAATATTATCTCAACATACGTATGTTGTATGTTGTTGTATGTAAGTATTGTCGGCGTCAAACGACTGAAGGGAGGCGGGGCATTCAAATTCAGGAAATCAGTGTAGATTTTAATTAATCGTTGACTGAATATTAAAGGTGCGTACGCTATAATGCAATGTACGCAATCTCTCTGCCTCGAAACGCATTGGCACCTAGTCAATAATTTTTTTAATTTTTGTCAAGTCGTTTGACTTCGACAATATGGAGGTAATATTTCATAAACTGTAGCTGTTTGAACTCTAGAATTTTCACATTTTTTAATTTCTTATTATTCAACTGATTTTCTCATAGTTGGAGTATTCTCACGATTTCGCACGTAATCCTACAAAATTCTGTATAAGAAGTCAAATGCACTTTTTTGGACAAAAGTCAACTATTGAATGGGCGGAACGAAAGTACCTTCACCTATATATAATGAATAGATAGAGATTCCATTGTCTTTATTCATAATTCGGCCATTTTCCACAAATAGGAATTGGATTCATTTATTTAAGAGGAAAAAAACCCAATTCTTTGAGGATCAATCGAGTGAGTACGATTCGTAACACACAGCATAACTCATGGTTGAGTAAATTTGAAAAAAGTCAAATTGGATATTTTTTGCGCTCTTTTTCCAAACAACTACATAAAAGGATTGTTGAAGGCCGGAAATGCACGATAACGAAACACATTTGATTTTTGACCTTTATGAGTTGGAGCTCTTGAATGAGGCACTGATTTTCAATCATGTAGAAAAAAAAATTCGCGTTCTTGTGGTGAAGGATTCGTTGAATCATTCTTAATTGGTTATTCTTTCATATTCTATTATATTTATGTAAATATGTTCAATATTGTCCTCATTTTCGAATATTCAAAATTCCATCATGATTTCTGATGTCGTCACAAATTATTACCAAGAAATGGACCTTTATTAAGATTTAGAAATATTCAAATATTAATCCCAAAAATGAAATTTATTTTTGCTATTTGTCGAAAATCAAATAAATCGGTGTCGTTTTGCCAAATAGTGACTTTTCCACAATCGTTTTGTTTTTTTATTGCCGGCCGTAACTATCAAACCGCTCCTTAAACATTTAAAATGTTTGTTTTTCTCAAATTTTTGATGGCCAAGTCCGTTCACCTTTTGAAGCAACGACCGAAACATGTTTAATTGATGAGAGCTTCACTTTCTGAAGATTTTCGGCCTTCTTTTTAGTGTCGTAGTTGATCTTTCTTTTGAAGAAAAAAAAAAGAAAGAAAAGAAAAGATGCATTAAAAAATCATTGTGAAAAGTCTCAGTAGTTCGATTTTAGACTGTTGAGCGTAACAAATGAATAAAAACGAGAAAAAAAAACTGTTGAGCGTAACAAATGAATATAAACGAGAAAAATCTTTCATGAAATTCCACAATTCTTTCCTAATTTGCAATAATGTTAGAATATTGTGCAGCTTGGATTCCAATAAAACGAAATCATAACATTTTGTCAAATTTCGCGAAAAACTGTGAAAGTTTTCGAGAATTCATTCGAATTTCACCTGCTTTCCAGTCATGTTGGTCATCTCGTCTAATTATGATCCCCGGAAATATCAACTTCCGTTTTCGCAAAAAAAAACGATGTGTGAATCTCGACTAATAGAAAAGCCCAACCATTCAAGGTGTTGTTGTTGTTTAGAGGGGTTGTGCTACGCATTCGGCTTATTTCCCATATAACTCGCATTTCAAATGGTGTTGTTTTTCGGAAACTACACCGACAATACTTTAGCCCTGAATAGCGACAAGATGAGGACGCGATTTCTGTAAAATTGAAACATTGCTATCATTGAAATTGATGTTTTTAGAAGTTGGGGGAAATTCTCATGATCGCATGCCTTCTTTGTAGCAAATATTACGTAGCATCAATCACTGAGAAGAGAATGTTAAATTTAGATATGCCGTTTCCAATAATCAAAATTCTTCAAGAGGCAGAGTCATAATTAACCTATCATGTGAATAGAAATGATTGAATTCGCCGTATGAATCGAGAATTTCAATGTCATTCAGGTGCACTTGTTTCCATTTAATCTTCCAGCCTTTCGCATATTTCTATTTTTGGAATTGCTATTGTCATTCTGAATAATCCTCCATGGCTTAAATTTGACATCCTTCTCATGCAGTTAATGACGTTTTCCGCTTCAAGGTCATTCAGATTGCTTCAACTAAATTGTTAACCATTTATTTTTTCTCTTCCTTGAAAATTGATGGCGATGTGTGGCTTCTCGCACATTTTTCTACAATCGACGGATAATCCCAGTCCGCGTTAGATTTAAATTTAACGATTCGAGATTACTTTTAATCTATTTCTCACATGCCGACATGTTTTTTTTTCTTCCACTTAACGGAATATATCAGAAGATGCATATTTATTTATGTCAAAATAACAAAAATCAAGCACTCACAATTATGTATGCGTTTCCTCTTGTTTTGGAGGAGTCTCAGTCGTGACGCAAAGGCATTGGGAAAAAAAACAAAATGGGCGGAGTCTCGAGTTCTCGAGACCGAACGAGTAATCGTAGGGCGGCGATCATCACACAGAGTGTCGCTTCGAAATCTAGTTTGGTGTTATATTATTTTACAAGTTGATTTATTTCTCGAAAATGAAAACATTCACACGCTGGTGGGAACTTCCTTAAAAGTCACGTAAAATCACGACGTTCGTTTCATTCGAATAAATCCGATGGAAGTGACAAGCCGAACGTTTTCATTTATTTTTTCTATTTCTCTATAAACTTTAGTATTGTTTTCAGCTTCAACATGTTCTCTGGACGCAAAGTCAAATGGAATCACTTTGGAAAGAAATACGCTTTGAGATTCTCTGATTATGAGATGGAATACGCCGATTTATATGATGTAGACTTTCTGTGAAACTTTTTCAAATTTTCCTCATTGTTTTGCTTCAGGCTCTTCTCAAAAAAGTTCACGAGGTCCGACCCGATTTCGAAGGCGGTCTCGCGTTCATTGATCAATATGGAAGACAGGTAATCACCCCGGAAATGGTCAATAAATATGATTGCCCATAAACTTTTGTAAACACGTCAATCACATTTTTATTTTCATATAGGTGGTCGTCACCAGCGACAAAGATGTGCGTGAGGCCATTCAGCAATCGAAGGGAAAGCTTAAACTTCACACCACTTTACGTGATGGAGCTGTCATTGCCGCGGCGGATATGGCCGAAGCGGCTCGGAATGGCGGAAGGCCGACGAGATCGCAATCTGTTCCACCGGTATGTTCGGATATCCTCCCGAAAAAAATGTAGGATGAGCTCTCTCTTTTTTCCATAATTCCGGGAAGTTTTATGAAATCACTTGTTGTTTAATATCAGACTCCTATTTTATTTCGAGCGGATAATTACGATTTTATCTAGACTATACGCCATTATCTATAACGACAAATGACGTAACCATACATTGTTCGTGAGATGAAATTTTTTGCTCGCATGAATTAACGTATATTTTTCATTATAGACACGTCACAAATATTTCATTTTTTGGCGAATTCTATTACCAAACAGAAGAAAATAGATGTCATAAACACTATATAGAGTAATCCTTGCTGGTTTTTGAGATATTTTTCGGAAAGGGAGGGCTATGCGAATTTTTGAAACGAAGTCATTTTTGGTTTGAACAATTCATAAAATGATGGTCAAATTTTGAGTTGGAATTTTGGTTTTTTCGCAGCATTACTCATCTATAATTTCATTGAACTTGCTAAATATTTCATCTGTATTCCCAGGTACATTAAACATTTATGCGATTTGTGCAAAAGCTGCTCTAGGAAATCAGCTGCAAAATAGGCTAAGCATCATGGAATCTGATATGGGGACCCGGGAGAAAAAAAACGAAACTTTGATGCCGCAAAATTGCGTCGACCACAATCTCGCCTCGAAGACGTCAATTTGTCAAAACTCTGCGAAATGTGTTGAAACTTTTTCTTTTTTTGGTTTTTCCTCCCTCTGAGATGCATATTTATAAAAAGTGAGAATTTCCGAGGGGATGGTTGAATATTTATGAGCATCGAGTGACACATATCATTAAAAACATTCGAGAAACACGGAACTTACCATTTAAGGGCAACGATCTCTGATAAAATATTAATATATCGTCAATACATTTATGAGATCTACCGATCATTTTTAATATATTTATAACTTGATATATGTACATATCATTTGAAAAAAAAAAATGAAAAAAGTTGATAAACGAAAAGAATGGAAATTTTTTTGAAAGAAATGTTTACGGAAATTCGCAGATTTTCGGATAACGGCCCAAAAAGGTAAAATCTTGCGTATAAAAGTATGCACATTTTCTGAAAAATTCTATTTTTGGAAAATAAATTTTTCTAATTTTGAACTTGTACGAAATTCGTATGACTTCAGGAGCGCTCGTACAATACATACCCGCAGCGAGCGCCGTCTTCCATGGAAAGCTCTCCAGCGGACAATTACCGACTTCGATCAATGTCGCCACCGCCGACATCGGCTCAGCACTCACCAATGCCACGCGAAATGGTTAAGACAACATACGCCCATCGTGGAAGTTATTCGGGATATGTGAGATATTCGCTGAATTCTCTTGTGGAATTTCTAACTTCTGATTTCAGTATCCGGGATTGAAATACCCACCATTTGGCCCGCAATACTCTCAGAGCATTCTTTATGGAATGCCTCCGCATAATGGCATGCTTTGGAGGTTTGCATCATCTATCAGAAAATGGTCCTTGGAATAGAAAACTTTTTTCCAGATTTCTGGCTAACCCCTTCCCATTCGGATCTTCACGCTCATTCGTTGGACCCAACAAGTATCATCACTTTGGAGGTTGGGGAGCAAATCACATGTACTCGTCTAACTGGGGACCCGCTTGGTAATCAACATACACATTTTCATGTGTAATAATCTTCGCATAATATTTTGCTAACTATTTTTGCGTACATACTACATATATAACCATATAATGTGTATATATACTTTTTTTGATGTTGAACATTTGAATTTTTCTTGTGATCCTTTTTCGAGGTCTTCATAAATCAGTTTCATCATCGTATGATAATGACGACAAAGAAGCGAAAATGAAAGTGGGTTTTTGATAAGGAGCTCAATACGCGCCTACTTAAGCGTCCTCGGAAGCCGAACTTATCAGTGCAATTATGAAGTTCTTGATTGCCCTTTCTTTCCTTGGTCTCGTCGCCGCTAATGCGATTCCAAAAGGTTTGAACTTTTGATTCTCATTTTCTCACCTATACAGTTTTAAGAGTTTTCCCCAAAGGGACAAGCTCTCGTTGACAAGATCAATAGGGCGCAGAACTTGTGGAAGGCTGAGAATTATGACTTCTCCAAAATGAAGGTGCAGAAGAAGCTGATGGACTTGAAATATGTTGCTCCAAACAGCGAGGAAGACGTAAAGCAAATCGAAGAAGCCAGCAGCATTCCAGACAGCTTCGATGCCCGTCAACAATGGCCAAACTGCGTCTCGATCAACAACATCCGCGATCAATCCGACTGCGGAGGTTGCTGGGCTTTCGCTGCCGCTGAAGCCATGTCCGATCGTACCTGCATTGCTTCAAACGGAAAGGTCAACACCCTTCTCTCGGCCGAAGATCTTCTCTCCTGCTGCGTCGGAATGCTGTCGTGCGGTGAAGGATGCAAGGGAGGATTCCCAATCAAGGCCTGGCAATGGTGGGACAAGCACGGTCTCGTCACCGGTGGATCGTACGAGACTCAATTCGGATGCAAGCCGTACTCGATCGCACCATGCGGACAGACCGTCAACAATGTCACGTGGCCAGCCTGCCCAGAAGACGTTATGCCAACCCCGAAATGCGTCAAGACTTGCACATCCAAGAACTCGTACCCAATTGAATATGAGAAGGATAAGCACTACGGTAAGAATACATGAAATGCTACGGATTTATAATTTATTAATATAGGAGCTTCTGCTTACGCCGTTCCAAAGAAGGTCGCCGCCATCCAGACCGAAATCATGAACCACGGACCAGTTGAGGCAGCCTTCACTGTCTACGAGGACTTCTACCAATACAAGTCCGGAGTCTACGTTCACACCACCGGAGCTTCCCTTGGAGGACACGCCGTCAAAATCGTCGGATGGGGAGTCGACGCCGGAGTTCCATACTGGTTGATTGCCAACTCGTGGAACATCAACTGGGGAGAGAACGGATATTTCCGTATGTTGAGGGGCACCAACGAATGCGGAATTGAGCATGGAGTCGTCGCCGGTATCCCAGACCTTAAGCGTTAATTAATTTCTTATTCTATGCAATTTCATTAATAAATACATAATTTGAAAACATCTGGTTTTTGTAATTAATTGAAAGAAATTGAATGGTAGCTGTTTGAGAAGCTTAAACGGATAATCATATTATCAAAATAATTCTTTTGATTCAGAATAAATTATTCAAATATAATTTCGGACTAATAGATCGACATTTCGATATGTAATTTAAACGGTGATCAACAAACAGTAAAGTTCGTTGTGTCCTAATTTTAAAACTCGATTTTAGAAGATTACGACTGATTATTATAGAATACAGTGGACTGGCTGTCTGGATGATGCAAATTCAAAGAATTTCATTAAACATGGTGTCAAAGTCTGCTTTATAATCGGTTCAAATTTAAAGAAAAGACGTCAGCTACTTTCCCTTATCTGATCTTTTTGTTCTCAAAATCAACTGATTACACGTAATGAGGTAAATGAATAGCGGTATCGTTGAATAAAACCGGCAACATGCACATGTCAACAAACTTGAACTAATTTCAACCACGAACTTTGCTATTTTACGAAACGAAACATCGAAAATCTTGATGACACGCTTATTTGTGTTTACCATATTACGAAAAAAGAATTCGGCATGTTTGCAAAGTGTAAAGATTCGTCAAATATTGTACAGGGTGTCATTTATGTTCCCGCACAACTTTGAAGACGTATATTTCTGAAACTAAAAGTCCAAATCAAACGAGACTCGAAATATTTTTTATCTATAGTACAACAAATAATTATCTATTAACTCTTTTCGATTCGGCCTCTTTTCGCAGCTATGACTTCGCGGAGACGCTTCGGGTAGGATGTGACTGTGGTACGCAGGTATTCGATGGAAAGATTGTCCCATTCCGCCAGAAATGTCTTCTTCAGAGCCTCTACACTTGAGTGGGGTTTTGCGTTGACCTTCTCCTGCAAGACCCCATCACGGAGAAGTCAAGCGGGTTCAGGTCTGGGGAGCAAGCAGGCTATTCGGATGACTTGATGAAGTCGGGAAAATGGGTCTGGCACCACTCCTGAGTAGTTTTGGCAGTGTATGCGGGTGCTCCGTCCTGTTGAAAGACCCATTTCTGCCCACCGAAATGCGTTTGGGTCCAGGGCATCATATGCTTCCCCAAAATGTCCCGAACGTAGACTTCTTTGTTCACTTTCACCACCTGATCCACGAAAACCAGGGGCACTTCCCGGTTGAGCAGATGGCACCGAAAACCATCACACTGGCAGGATGTGAGGCTGGATGAATTGTTCTTCCTTTCTCAGAAGCTTTCTGGGATGTCTGGGCAAGTACTCGATGGTTTTGTGAGTTGAATGCCGCCTCCACAGTGAATAGCTTCTCGTCGGAGAAGACAGTGGCGAGGTGTTCTCCAGACCGCGTGCGAGCAAAAAGTCGTTTTGCTATTTCGAAGCGTCTCTGCTAGTTGACGGCCGATAGAATTGCCGCTTTTTGGACGCGATATGGGGTCAGTCCAAGCTTCGTTTTGACCATTTGTTCCATAGCGAAGATGCTCATTCCCATGTCTGACGCCATCTTTCTTATGCTCCTGTGCGGTTTTCGCCTGATCCTCGTTTTGACGGCGTTGATCTTCTGAGGAGTGGTTACTGAGACGAGTCTTCCTTGTCTGGGAAGGTCACTGGTCGTATTTAGCTCCTTGAAACGTTTGTTGGTGTCTTAAACCGTTCTACGAGGCACACCGAGGCGTTGAATGATCTCTGTCGGGCGCTCATTTCGCTTATGAAGTTCGATAATGGAAGCGCAATGGATGTTAGCCTTCGCCATTTCTCGGAAACACATCCGAATGAAGTGAAACTTGAAAAGTAAGTAAAATACACCTTATTTAACAAAAATAAATTGTATTGGTGCACGAAAAGTGCGACAGCCAAGCTTTTCATGGCGTCTAACTTTTGTGCGGGAACTTAAATGACACCCTGTATAATGATATTATTGTTGGTATTATTGCGTTCAATTCGGTTCGAAAATGTACTGTTTTAGGCTCTTAATTGAATTTCAACTAATATTCCGAAATTCTTGAAATCTATGATCCCGGTACTCATTAAAGATAAGGGTACTATTCAAAAATCAAATTCATTATTTGATAATCGTCGCTGATGTTTGTATTGTTATCAAAAAAATCAGTTTTGCTTTGATAAATCGGGATTTTGAATATTTTGCTGGAAAGCCTAAATTGGAATTGTTTTGAGAGTCATTCGAAACTCTAGGTTTCTGTTTAAATAATATCTCAATAGTTATTTCGTAAAAAAATCCCTATAGAATGTAAATGTGAAAATTAAAAAATAGGCCAAATTCCATGAAAGTAGTTCACAATCTAACCGAATCATCCATGTTTGTGTAATTCGTAAATCGGAAATGTATGAAACCTAAACTTTTTTAATTGACCGCTTTCAATTCAATTTATTGCGCAAACAACCGAGGGAGCCGTTTGAGAATTAATAAGAATTTGGAATAGATTGTCATTCAAGGGCATTTTCGGAATGAATGTTTTCCTCGGGTCACTCGTCAGCTATCAACGTTACGCACTTTTTTGGGTGGCCGACGCGAATCAAAGATGATTTCAATTATTCCTTCCACTTCTTAAATGTTTCCATTCAGTCATCCAGCTTTACGTCTCAAGTGACTGTTTCAATATCCGCCAACAAAAGCCACCAAGAAATATCCATTTGCATTTTTTTGCACTTTCATCACCCACACTACCTAACCCTAGTACACTTTCAATAATAACAACATCTACAATAATGGGAATACCAATAATAATTAGGGTGTAATTATTAGATGACCGTTTTCTCAGAAGACGCTTTCACCGCCGAAGCCATCGCGGCCGTAGAATATGTATTTTCTGTGATCCGTTATTGAAATCGAAATTGTGGGAAAGTGTTGCTAAGTTTTACAGGTGCCGCTGCGAATCAGACAAGACTCATGCAGTTGGAGAATAATGCGATATATTATTCTTGAACTATTAATATTCTTTTTAGCAGAATCCCTCAATATAAATGTGAGTTATAATATTTATTCTTAACATATTCAAATGAATCTCGTCATTCTAAATTAATATCTCGAAATTTCAGACAACATAACAAATCAACTTTTTTTAAGATTGATTTTTTATTTCAGAATAATCTTTTTTCTTTTCCTGGCATTGTTCATTTGACCCCCAACAATTTGAATCAGGCCAAGTTCTTCGAACTTCGTCGAAGTCCTACAAAATCCGCAAGAGCTTCCCAACGCATTGAAGGTATTCACTTCGTCTCAAAATCTCGATTTATTAGTAATTGTTTGAGAATCTACGGCTCCTCGAGCTTTATGTGCGAATGGTAAACTCGGAATCCGATGGAACGGAGAGCTGGGAAATGTGCGAATTTATGCGCAAAACCACAAATCGAATTCTTCGTGCTCATTTTTGTTCGAAAATGCACAATTTCAAAATATCGAAGCAATTTTCGATTTTAATGGGGAGTGTGGAGTTCGAAAAATTTATAAAGGAGTCCCGGCAAGCATAGTTGAATACAGTATACAATTGGTAGTGTCTCATAGCGACGAAGAGATCACTGAACATGACAAGATATTCAAAGTGGTTTGCAGTTATCAATTGCCGATTTTGACAGTAGAAGCATCATACGACGTTAAGTAAGAGAATATAATTGGATGAGAATGTATTGTAATTACCAAATTTAGACGTTTCACACCTATTAAGCTTGATAATCAGATAATTGCGAACACTTGCAACTACTCAATTCATCAGAATAATTATGAGGGAATCCCAACAGCCACAGCGATGGTCGGAGACGTTGTACGCCATTTTGAGTTAAAATGAATGAGCGAAGAGAAGATTGTTCAGGTTTATCATCGATGGAGCTGCCCCTCAAATGAATTCGTTTTTAAAGTTTTCAATTGTTTTGTTAAAGATGAGACAAATCGAACGTATACTATAATTGATAAGCATGGGTAATTAATTAGTTTACTTTCAATTTTAGTCAATTTTGTTTTCAGGTGTTCAATCGATAATGAGATTATGCCAACTCCTGAATACGACATTGTTAATAACTTGATCTACACACCTTCTAAGGCGTTCAGGTTCTTTTTTTAATATCCCTTGCTTATTTTCATGTTTCGTTTTCTTTTTTGCAGATTTGCCACTTCAAATCATGTTCATTTTCAATGCATGATATCTCTTTGTCGTCGAGTAGATTCGAAATGTCGCCAGCAGATTGTCAGTGTTTTTTTTTTGTTGTAAAGACTAAAAATGCATAGATTACAGCCGCCGAGGTGTCGAAAATCGCAGAAAAAACGTCGGGCTCTTGACACCAGCGAGCTCACAATCGAGCAAAGATTGCGGCGAATTCAAGCAATCATGAATGTCGAGAATTCCACCGAAATTGGCGAAGGTCTGATTACGAGCGTCGCTGAAACCCTACAAGTGAAGGAGCAGAAGGATTATAGTGAGTGCACACTCATCAAACCAAGAAACGATGGGAATCTCATTAAATTTATCTTGATTCCTGATCTAGAACCGCATTTTAACGAGCTCTCTGATACTGATCATCGGAGTGTTTTATATAGATGTTTGGCTTAAAAAATATATTTAAAACAAGATATATTGCACAATAATGTTGATGATAGTTGACTTCAAACTTCCTCAATGTTTCAAAAAAACTGAAGAAGCAATATGAAATTCCAATGCCCGAATACTCCAAACTTATATTGATGAATTATAATTGCAGCAATTGAAAAATACGAATCCATCATTCGGACATATCAAGCATGGACGTCAATTCTGTGCATTCTCAACATCTTGCTCGTCGTTGTCACCATTCTCATCACACTTCGATTGCTCAAAAACAAGTACATAATGGATATCAAAGACAAAACCCAAGCAATATTCCGACGATCACCATTTTAATACCGGTAGCCCAATAAAAACGAATTTCGTTACCAAATTTGGTAGTGTCCTGAGCAAATATAATAAAGGATTCATTGTTAAACCGAAAAACAAGCAACCAATAAAGTGTGTGGGTGTTTGTCTGTTTGCCGGTCGTTTTTTCATCTCACTTGGTTCATTTTCTTCAGTCCGTTGGTGTGCTTTTTTTTGCGTTGGTGTAATTTTTCGCCTCGTTCCACAAATTTGGTAAGTCGGTTATAGGAAATGGAAAATGGAGAGCCAAAAGCAATTTAGATGATTAGCTTCTTTTTCGTTTTTCTCATTTGCAATTGTCGCGTCTTTTTTCTTCCTCCGCCGCCGTTTTTTTTTGTGGAAACGCGCTTTTCCAATGCGCATCTTCATTCTTTTGTTTTGTTTCGTTTCGGTTCATTTCGTTTCAAAAACAATTAACGGAACCAACCGAAAAAAAAACGTTGAGAGCCCCCCAAAACCGACCTCATATGAAATTAATAGGAAAGACTTTAGGAAATAATAAACCCAAAAAAAAACACTTGGCATTGTTTTTTTTTAAAGTAATTGTGGAACATCATATTTTATCGAGTAATTCACATTTTGATTGAAACTGTGAGAATAAGTGTACCGTAGTACGAATAACCAACGTATTAGAACCTACACAGGGTAGTATGAATTTGATATCCAAAGAGTTGAGCCGATTTATCTGCGTGCGCCTTTGAATGCGATCATGAAGTGTCGTGTCGTCTGCATTTTGAAATCATCTTTCCGTAAAGTTCCATGTTATAATTTTAATTTCCAAATTTACAAAGCGATAGCTGATCCCGAAATTAAAACTATTGAGCATATTGAAGCCTAGTCTTCACTTTTGCGAGTTTCCCCCGATTTTCTCTTCGTTGTTTCTCACAAGATTAATTTAAGTTGCACTTGTATTTCGAAAGTTGCAAAATGTTTCATAACGCATTACGAAATGTAATTTTATTAAATATTCTTGGAAAAGTGATGAAGGATTTCATAAAATCTATTAATCCTATATAGCATCATTAGTTATCCAAGAATTATGGTTAATAATATGGATTCTTACATTGTTTTTTGTTTAAAAATATAATCATTATATTATAAGTTTCTTAGAAACAAAGCACCAAATATTCATTATTCGCGAAATCTCAATTTATTTCAAGAATAAATCTTTGGAACCATAGATAATTTATTTGGTGAAAATTAAATGAAAAAGAAAATTTTGAACATCACTTCTGATTTGAACCCCATGATAAATTCGTAGTTTTCGCGGATTAAAGTTTTTTTTTCAAACGAATGTATGACAATAAACATGAATTAGCATATAATTTAAATATTAAGCGAGGTTGAAACTTTTAGGTTTTACACATGTTTTTTTGCATTTGAATAATTCCATGAAAAATTATTATGCGACAAGAATTGCGAAAAATAATTGTTTGCGAAAATATATTCAATTTTAATACAAAAACTGTATTAGGAATACATTTTTTAATGCCTCAAAAACTTTTCGAGGAGTAAACAAATACAGGGTGTCATTTAAGTTCCCGCACAAAAGTTTGACGCCATGTAGAGCTTCGCTAACGCACTTTTCGTACACCAATACAATTTATTTTTATTGAACAAGGTATATTTTACTTACTTTCCAAGTTTCACGTCATTCGGATGTGCTTCCGAGAAACGGCGAAGGCTAACATCCATCGCGCTTCCATTATCGAACTTCATAAGCAAAATGTGAGCCCGAGAGACATCATTCAACGGGTCGGTGTGCCTTGTAGAACGGTTTATGACACCATCAAACGATTCAAGGAGCTAAATACGACCAGTGACCGTCCCAGACAAGGAAGACTCGTCTCAGTAACCACTCCTCAGAAGATCAACGCCGTCAAATCGAGGATCAGCCGAAACCCCCACAGGAGCATGAGAAAGATAGCGTCAGACATGGGAATGAGCATCTTCGCTTTGGAACAAATCGTCAAAACGAAGCTTGTACTGACCCCATATCGTGTCCAAAAAGCGGCAATTCTATCGGCCGTCAACAAGCAGAGACGCTTCGAAAAAGCAAAACGACTTCTTGCTCGCACGCGGTCTGGAGAACACCTCGTCACTGTCTTCTCCGATGAGAAGCTGTTCACTGTGGAGGCGGCATTCAACTCACAAAACCATTGAGTACTTGCCCAGACATCCCAGCAAGCTTCAGAGAAAGGAATAACAATTTATCCAGCCTCACATCCTGCCAGTGTGATGGTTTTCGGTGCCATCTGCTCAACCGGGATGTGCCCCCAGGATTTCGTGGATCAGGGAGTGAAAATGAACAAAGAAGTCTACGTTCGGGACATTTTGGAGAAGCATGTGATGCCCTGGACCCAAACGCATTTCGGTGGGCAGATATGGGTCTTTCAGCGGGACGGAGCACCCGCCCACACTGCCAAAACTACTCAGGAGTGGTGCCAGACCCATTTTCCCGACTTCATCAAGTCATCCGAATGGCCTGATTGCTCCACAGATCTGAAACCGCTTGACTTTTCCGTGATAGGGTCTTGCAGGAGAAGGTCAACGCAAAACCCCACCCAAGTGTAGAGGCTCTGAAGAGGACATTACTGGCGGAGTGGGACAATCTTTCCATCGAATACCTGCGTACCACAGTCACATCCTACCCGAAGCGTCTCCGTGAAGTCATAGCTGCGAAAGAAGGCCGAATCGAAAAGAGTTAATAGATAATTATTTGTTGTACTATAGATAAATAATATTTTGAGTCTCGTTTGATTTGGACTTTTAGTTTCAGAAATATACGTCTTCAAAGTTGTGCGGGAACTTAAATGACACCCTGTACAATTGAGAAAAAAATTAAGTACAATTCTGAACCCGTAAGCGATCAAAATCTTTTAAGGAATTGAATATTTATCATTGAACAAATAATAATTATTATTGAAATCTATATCTTAGATATGATTGAATGTAATTCGAAAAAATGGAAAAAAAGAAATACATTTAATTTTAAAACATTTCATCATTTCTTTGGGTGAACATTTGGAAGGAGATTAATCGAAATAAGCTTTTTCTTCTTTTCTCAAAATCTCAGCGTTTCAAATAAAAATACTAAAAAATCAATTGGGAATTGAAACAACACATATGATCCTCACCAAATTGATTACTTCGATTCGTCACAAAATTTGAAATCCGCAATGTTCATGTGAGATACACTTTAGCGCCACGTGAAGCTTCAGGGTTTTGTTTTTATTAGTACGCGAGTTGTATCAAAAAATGCACTATGTCGCCCCTAATTAGGTAAATAATCCAATTCTTTTGGGAACTAGTTATTTATAGTCAAATTTAAAGCACGCAATGATTGTGGTAAACAACAACTTCATTTCAGTCTGTGTTTTATTTTTTTTTGTTTTATAGTCTCATTATTTCGAATTCCACTTTTCAACAACATTATATGTCTCCGTAAAATTTGATATTCCTTTGCAATCTCTCAATTCGCCTTAATTGAACTTTTGCTTCCTTGTCAGTTCTGGCCGCAACAATCATCAATCTGCCTCGTGTTCGTACCCTCATTCCACATGCAAAACCCATTCATACATGTATGATGACGCGTGGGGTATCAAGCGTAACAAAAAAGGTGTGTGCATTGCCCAAAATTAGCATAAAAGAACGAGCGGCATTGCGCGGCGCAACCAGCCAATCCGTCAAAATTTGTGACTATAAATATATCATATTTAATACGTAAGTATGCTCGCTGTGTTCACTCATAAATTTCATTTTGTTTTCAATAATCAAGAATTATTAATCCAAATCTGCGTATGTAATGAATATACGCTTTTCGATTCTTATTTTGAATATTCCACCAAATAAAATATTCCTTTGTGACAGCGCGAATAAGCGAACGCAAAGATAATTTTCAATTCTTTAGTGGGATTTGCATTAAAAAACAAAAAACAGATTTCCCCGAAAATACTTCAGTTTCGAGGTTTCGTAAAAAAGAATATTATTTTGTTCAACAGGCAAAATGAAAAAATATTAAAAATTATTATCAGAATTTTCCACTTCCGCTAATATACAGTCTGTATTCAGATCATAAATTATCTTAAAACATTCTTGTCAAAATGAAAAAAAGGGGTGTAAAATCATTATTTACCAATTTATGAACCGATTACATTTAGGAAAAAACGAAGAAAATTGAAGAAAAAAAGCGTATGAGAGTGTGTTTTTCTACGTTCCGCACTCGACGCATAAATGCAGAATATCTGGTGTTCTTGGCTACAGTACCCGAAAAAAGTAAAAAAAAAGCGAACATTCCGTTATTTAGACGCATATTCTGCATTTTTGCGCCGGGTTGACTGTTCATATCCAATCGCACACTCACAATGATCTATTTGGTTTCTTCGTTTTTTTTTCGGAGTTAACTTTTTTCATTTCATTTTTCTACTTTTCCTCAAAGGGTTGCTCCAATAGGCTTTAGTTAGCATTAATTGTAATTAATACGAAATTTCAATTGAAAATGCATTAATGACAGTATATATTTTTTTCAATATTTTTTTATATTGTTCTAATCACTCGCTTACTCAACTTTGTCATGTGTATGTATATATCGGTTTCATTGAAATCATATCTCAAAACTTAAATTCATTCGGGGCCGCGGCCGTCCTGCATCGGTGTCGGCGCATTGCGCGGCTAGAGAACGCACGCTGGGTGGAGTGCGCAGACACTCGGGCGCAATGCGCCGCCGCTGCGCCGTTGGCCACGCCTTTTTTCGGGTTTTTTTTTCGTGTGTGTGTGTGTGTGCGCCGACTCCGGTCTCCTGCTCGTGCTCTTGCTGCTACCGCCACCGCGGCCGCTTCTGCTGCTCCAGCTTCTTCTCCGTCTCCTTTCCTCTCCAGGATTGCGCTGGTGGTGGTGGTTACCGCGACGCATGAGTAGCAGGCGGACAACGCTCTGCTTCACTTTATTTCATTTTCTTGCCTTGAAAGGAGAATATACTTTTATTATTTATTTTTTCTTCAAAACAAACCAATTACATTTATATTAATATTCAAAATTAGAAGCAGATACAATTCTAGCTTACGTAAGTTTTTTACGATAACGCGTTTTCTATGATTTTTGCTACCGAATCAGATTAACAACATAAAAACAATTTCTCGAAATGGTTAATTGTCACATTTATTGAATATTCAATTTGCTTATTCATCCATAAACCATCGGTTATTCCAATTTAAAGGCAGCTATTGTTCATATACGAGCAACATATATTTTTGTGGCCCGCAAAACAAAACCGATCTATGTATTTCCTCGACATTTTACTTTCCCTGAGACACTTTATTCTCACTAAAAAAATTCCCAATATGGGGAATAAGCACATCAACTATTTCGAGGGTAATTCGTTTTTATTGACGAATTGATAAAGAGTGACGTTTTCCGGCAAAACTTGCATTAGTCATGAATTTATTTATGAGATGGATCGTAGGGTGTGTGTGTGTGTGTGTGTGTAATAAATCATACACATGCCGCGAATAGACATCAATCTCAATTATATGAGCAATTCAGAAAAGGTCGAAGATCTTTGTTAAATGTTGAAAATAACCCCACAATATTGTGTCGGATTAGTTTTGTGTGTGCGTGTGTACAGTGTGTAACTTTCCTCGTTCTCTATCTTCAATTTTGCTCATGGAGTAGCAGCTGACTCAGTGTTCCTCGCGAATTTCACAAGTCGTTGCCGAAATGCGAGGCCGAAGTGGGGTACACTTCGACGAAAAAAAAAACGATTTTTCGACATAATTTCGACAAACAACCCGCCAATTCGTCATGTTTTGTTGTTGTTGTCGTTACACGAATTTTTATGGACGTGAATGGGAATGTCATCCGTAAAAATAAAATTGCCGCTTCTTTATTTCAAGTAGTCCGTAAAAAAACGTGGAAAAATAGTCAAAGCATCAAAAGTTTGAATGTGAATTCTATTGTCAATTATGGCATACCTTTTCGTGAACGGCGCGCCGCGTGTGCACGCGCGTCTTCCGCCACCCTGCTCGTCGTCGGTTGCCTCTCTCCAGCGCGTGTTCATTTCACTGCCGCCTTGTCCAGACTCGATAATGCGCGGCGCATTGCGCGCAGATTAATCGTTATTTGGCCGTTGTTGGTTTTTTGTGTGTATGTATGTGTGTTTCCTCTCATTTCGTTGTGCTTTGTCTTGCATTCGCCTTTTTCGTGGCTCTGTTTTCCAATTTTCTTCAATTCTATTCTTCAACTATCCTTCCGCATTTGGTGTTGCTATTGGTGTTTTGTGTGAGGCGCCGCGGTTTTTGAAAATCACAAGACTTTAAAAAAAACTGCAAATATTTGCATTGGTTTTTTCCTTGCCGCCTCGTGTTACTCCAAAATTTTCTCGCGCTCAATGAGACATGTGATTCTATTGCTACAATGATCTATAATTCTTTCCTTCGTATTGCTTCTAACGCTTACATATTTGGGTACGTTTGAAAAACGAAAAAGTCACAATTGAAGCGAAAAGTACTTTTGAAAACTGATTAATTCTTCATAGTCGATCTCAAGATTACATAAGTGAATCCATTTAATCCAGCGTATAATATTTCACTTAACGACGGACTTGTATTAAATTACACTCATCTTTCTTCAATTCCATCGTCTTCCTTTGTTATTTGAGTTCCGATGTTAAAAAAAAAACAATTTCGTTCTTCTATCTTGAAAACTAGTTTCTTCTAGGCCAAATTCTTTTTTCATTAGGTGATAATGTCTCACGTAATTCTGGTTGATTTCGGAAACAATTGATTGTTGTTCTCATTTCCGCGTTCGCATTTCATTTCAATTAAATTTCATCGCAGCAATTTGTAGGGCAACCGTCAAATCAATAAGCGGAAAACAATGGCCGATCAATTGACTGAAGAGCAAATCGCTGGTTCGTTTTTTACCGTTTTTAAATTAGAGTATGAAAAATGTGAGGGAAGAGTTGGATCCCATCGGGAAATTACTTCATTCACATATGTTTCTCAACTTTCGCCCACCAGCTAGCCGCTATGTTACGATGAGAAATTTTAATGCGGCGTCGTTTCGAGAAGCTACAATTCAAACTCTCACATAAATAATGTAATTTGAGAAGTTATGGAAAAAATTCAATATTTGATGAGTTATTTCTCATATATATCTAAAACTACGTAATTTCAGAGTTCAAGGAGGCGTTCAGCCTTTTCGATAAGGACGGTGACGGCACCATCACCACCAAGGAATTGGGAACTGTCATGCGATCTCTTGGACAAAACCCAACTGAAGCTGAACTTCAGGACATGATCAACGAGGTCGACGCTGATGGAAACGGAACGATCGACTTCCCAGAATTCTTGACGATGATGGCTCGCAAGATGAAGGACACAGACAGTGAAGAAGAGATTCGCGAAGCTTTCCGAGTAAGATTAAGCTATAAGAAGTTCCGATTAAGTGAAAAGAATTTAGGTATTCGACAAGGACGGCAACGGATTCATCTCTGCTGCTGAGCTTCGTCACGTCATGACAAACCTTGGAGAGAAGCTGACAGACGAGGAAGTTGATGAGATGATTCGCGAAGCTGATATCGACGGAGACGGACAAGTCAATTACGAAGGTGATTAGGCTAAGGCTCGTTCTAAAGGAAACTAAAAATTGAATTATTACAGAGTTCGTCACAATGATGACCACCAAGTAAATTGAAGCTTGATTTTCAATATAATATTGCCGCATCTCCACCATCCATCTTCCGTTTTTCCGCCGTCATCATTTTTATCGTAACCAAAAATAAATCAATGCAATTTTTCCCCTTACATCCCGTATCTGTGTTCAATCATTTTTGTGTTTGTCGATGATGATTTTTATTATTGTTGCAATCCAAATCTCAACTTCTTTCCGATCCAATGTATTCCAAACCTGCACATTCAGCCGTTGAATATATTAGAGATGTCGTAGAAACAAAAGCAACCACGCCTAGCACAACCCAAAAGAAACACGTAAATCTACAACACCACATCACACGGGCCTTTTCATTGTTTTCCCCGATTAGACATTTCCCGTTGTTTGAGCGATAATCTCGAAATGTCCCATAAATGGCTCGCCGGCTTTTTGTGCAACATTTCTTGATGATTAAACTAGTGAATTCTCCCTACTTTCAAATTTTTTCTGCACTTCTGTCCATCCACTGCACAGCTTCCAATATTTTCGAACCAAACCCGCTTATATTATAATTATTGATTATTTATATATTCGACACCTCCAGGACTTTTTGTAATCCTTGCGTTTTTGGTGGTTTCGTTTGTATGAAATATTCGTCTCCTTTACTCTCCAAATAAATGTATTTGTAAAATTTTGTTTCATTTCGAACAAAAATCGTCATTTCTCCGTTTTCGGGAAATATCATAAAATTCAGAAATGTCGAAAATATTAGTTGATGTTTATTCAGTGACAAATAAATACAATTCTGTTCTGTTTGTTCCATTGGACGATTTGAAATATTTGTTCAAATCGGCTTGGATTCAATTCAGAGTCACTATGTTTAGAGGGTTCGGGTTCGAAAACATGTTTTTTTAAATGTATTTTCGACTAGTTTTGAAAAATTATGTTCTTTTTGTTTATTTAAAGGAAAAACATATTTTTAATTATAAATTTCCGCTAATTTTGGCAATTTAATGAATTTCACACCATTGTAACAACGTGAAAACAATTGAATTCAAATTTCAATTTAACGGTGTTGTTTCGAAAAATTTCCAATTTTGTGTGAATTCGATGTGAACGCGTTTTTTGTCATTTGCCGGCCCCCTTTTTTGGGCTCATTTGGCAGGTCCCATTTAGAAAAAAAAGTCTACATTAAAATCAAAATCTTGGGTCAATTCACAGTCTAATTCCACTAGTGTATTTTTGTCATTTTAAATCATAGGAACTGCCAATAGTTTGGTGAGAAATTCTATCGTAAGAAACGCCTCTTAAATTCGTCTGTCCTCGTCTAATATTTCATTTCAAGTAATTAATTAAGAATTTTGGGAACGTAAAAAGTGATATTATTTTTTTTATCAACATTGAATTTGATTTTTTTGTGATTGCCAGATTTGATAAGCAGAGAATTTCCTCAACATGCCATTTTTGAAAAATGTCAATTTTCGTTTATGGGGGAAATTGGGCGTTTTCAGCTGTTCGGCGTATGTGTTATTTATAAATTCTGACTTATTTTCAGCTTATAATCAAGCTTTATTTTTCAAGCGAAGCATTTTTGTGCCTGACTTTGTGTGTATCGGTTATTAAATATTTCCAAATGATGTGTCCAACATTTAAATTTCGGTAAAAGTTTCATGCGCTCAGATGACGAATGTTCAAAAAAAATGGAAAACCACACGTAAATTCTAAATTCCAACGAAAAAATCTATTAGAAATTTCGAAGGTACGGAGACACACGTAAATGTCAAAGGAGCACCGGGGACCATTCAAGTTCCCAGTCGATTAAAAACATCTATAACTATTCTTCCTGCTCAACTCTGTATTTTATATATTTAACTGTAAAAAGTTTATTAGGTTCAAAATTGAATTTTAGTATGGATACAAAGAAAGTGTGGGGAATACCGGTTTCATATTTAACATTTTAAAATAACAAAAGAAGTATTTTGTTAAGCAATACATCTAAAGCAAGCACCAATAAAGCTGTTGCGGGAGGCAAGTAGATAGAAGGAAGCATTTATTCAGGTGAGGATCGGGTAGAAGAAGGACAGGAAAGACCAGTGTGAACGGTTATTGATGCATTCGCATTTACAGAGAAGGCTGGATAATAAAGGCCACGTGGCATGTTTCTGAAGAAAAAACCGAGTTATTTAAATATCGTTATAAAAACAACTTACGCAAATGCTAGACGATCTCCGTCGTAAACTCGACTTCTATCATTTATCGTGTATTCAAGAGTGCCTCGATCACAATCCAATTTTACACCGATCACAGATCCTAAAAGAATACGTTCAAGACTTTGAAAATATTTTAGAAATTGCAACCTCTTCCGATTCCTCCAGCGATTCTATTATGATGTGTCTCATTATGAAGATACCAGGAGCGTTCTCCATCAACGTACATAGACCAGCCATGTAAATCTTTTCCGAGCATCAGATTCCGGTTGATCGCTGGCTGTGCTACACCAATAACCACATCAGAATGGCCGTCATGACGATCAATCGTCACTTCCCAATAGTGAACTCCTTTTGAAAAAGCAATGGATCCAAGGATTGTTCGATATTCCAATGTAGATCCAGACAAGGTTGCACAATCGTTCGATAGAACCATGTCTCTTTGTGATGGAGATTTTGTCAATTGAAACCAAGCCACTAGATTAATTAAATGTGACTTAAAAGTATTTCGTTTGCTATTTACCATGAGCAGTTTGCAGACATATCGGCTCACTGTATTCGCTTTCACCAGCTGAATTGTAAGCCTTGACTCGCGCAGTATAAACAGTGTTAAAATGAAGACCGTCGATAGTGCAAATCGTGTCAGGACCCGAATAAACCTCCTTGAATATGCCATCATCCCTTCCGGTGTCGATTTCAAGGGCGAAACCATCGACAGCGCTTCCATCATTCTTCTGCCGCCAAACCACTGTCACTGAATTGTTCTCGGATGAACATTCGGAAGTCTCGATGATCGGAGCAGATGGAACTGGAAAATAATGAGCATGATTTGAAAAATGGAAAAGGAGCAAAACTAAATGGTAAGAAATTGTGGTTGAAAATCTTTTTTTTTTTATTTTACCACAAGGTGCAAGTGTTTCACGGTGTGACGGATTGGGGAACAATCAATATTTTTCACAACTACAATACATCACTATTCTTTTTATTTACCTCTTGACGCATCTCCTTTAATTCGTCTACCACGACCAACTAAATGTTTTGACAGTTTTGACATTTTATTTTTTTTTTCAACAAAAAAAAAACGAAAAATAGTTCAAAGTCGAAATACCTTTGAGTTGAGCGAAATCCAGCGTTTGAATAGTGTACTGAAGGTGCTTTGTGTCGAGATTCAATATGAATTCAGCGTCAGTTTCAGGTTTCGTTTTCATTTCCTTGTGCCATAGAAACTCCAAACTTGTTGAGCGATGAATCAACGTATTCGAAATCTTTATAAAAAATGCGATTTGCCATTTTCACAACATTGTATTCAGACCTGCATGTATACAGATGGATCAGGTTCCTTTAAAGCTTCGATGCAAAATTGAATCAACGCAGTTGTTTTCGCTAATTTTGAGGTACATCGAGATATTTGCGATTTCAACACCATTCTCTATAAATGACCGAATTCGCGTATTTATTATGAAATGAAGACGGCGATTACTCACCTTGTGCTCAGCTTGCTCATCAACATGCTGCATTAGCTTATCTTTGCGCATTTGTAGTTGCTCAATGAGTTGATCTATTTGAATACAGACGGCTGATTTAAAATCATTGCTGTTGTTCTAAAAAAAAATCAATTTTAATAGAAAAATGGATATATTTAAAGAAAAATTATACCTTAATAATTTCTTGCATCCCTTTGAGCTTCCCGATTTCTTCAGTAGCCATTTTGGCCTTTTCACTTAGCTGTTGAAGTGTCGATGACAGTTCAGTCTGAAATGAGCCCATAATTCTTCCATCTATCTTTCGCGCAACAACATCTGCTCTCATTAATTGCTTAATTGAAATACTAGACCACCAACACCAAAACCTTCACCCCCCTCTCCACCCTTAGGTTTCGCCCATTTTCACCCTCCTCAAAATACGCTTCAATGTGACAAGATATACACTCCAAGCAAGTGTCCATCGTCTTGTGAAAATTAGGCTAATTTGGCGAAAAGAGAAGAGGAGGACCTCATGCTCTCAAGATGAAACAGCGTCCCCATCTAAGTTTTGCGGATTTTGATGAACCAATGGGAAATCGGGTTTCCTCGCGCGGCAATGCGCGCCAAATAATTGGACGACAGCCAAAAAGAAAATGTTGTCGCATTTCAAGATTTATCAAGTCCCCGACAGAAACTAGTCATCATCCATCAAAATGCACAAATTCCCTGTTGTAGATTTTACGTTTCGTCTTCTTCTTCTTCTTCACTTTCGTCCGTTTTTTTTCCGAGGCAGGATGAATGTACTACACGAGTCAACGATTTATGGCACCAGATTAGTTGGTGGTAGTTTTTGGCAAAATTTTGCAATAATAGATTCAAGAAGCCCCCCTAGACTAAGAAAAAGCAATGGAGAGATTCGCGAACAATTCGATTTCGTGAAATGTTGCATCAATCAATTACGCCACCAGAGCTACCTACTCCAAGAAACGTGTGAAGCCCCTCATTCATCATCTCGAAATCGAAAAATGATGAATGGCCGCCGTCAGACGTTATCCGCGTCCAAACAATATGCCACGCCGGCCCCCCTTCTCGGTCTCTTTCAATTATCGCCTTCTTCAATGCTTTTTTTTCGTATGACTTGACAAAGAGCAGCTGCGATAATGTTGCGTAATACATTATGGCGCGGATCGGTGGCAAAACGGATTAGGACTGAGCCACCACTAGGCCGCCGTCATCGCGTAGACTAAACAAATTGGTATCGGCGAATCTTATAATTACAGTACGAGTGACAGCGGCAAGATGACGTTGTCGGGATCCATTTCCTTTCATGGGGGAATCTCAATTGAATTAATCTCGCTACAAGATTGGATATTGTGCGAACATGCCGCGAATGTGTCAAACATTGATCTAAAACCAACTAATACAATAATACCCTCAATATGAGAGAATGTGGGAAGAGACGTTCGTACAAATCCAGAAATGTTGCCACTATCTCAAATATTGCTAGTAAAGTTGATGAACGCGTTTTCTTATTTGGCTTCCCTCGACACCTAGAACAATCGAACATGTTTGCCGCTCCCTATTTACTCGAGTAATCCGATATTAAGAAATATATCTACAATATCAGGGAGTGCAATTTGTTACCAGATACTCCCCTTCATTCAATTGTTGGCCGAGTATAATAATATCTCGTTTACAAGATAAATTATAAATGATTCCTCGAGTCGGAGCAGACGTTCTCGCGCAACGCAACATGATTTAGTGTTTCCGTATGGGACCTCGTCGACGAATTATTACGATTGTCGTGATTGCGTTGCTTTCTCGCGCAAATTTATGAGCGTCTACATTCAGCTTGACCCTCGGACCGAATGCAATTTGACCTTTACTATCACCTCAACAAAGACAGACCTATAAAGTTGTCAAGGAGGTGTCGGTGACCGGAACGCTTACACACCAAAAGAACGCCGACACTGCGACGGCTAATTTTACGATGTGTAACTATGTACAAATGACAAAGTAACGTGCTCAATCGAGAGCAAACCGACATGTGTTGTCGCAAACCCGCCATTTTTTTAATGCTCGCCCCTTCCGGGAACACAGCCACCTGTCTCGCGTCCTCCGCTGAATCTCGTTCATTTTGCTTGCTTCAACGAAATGTTCGAGATGTCCTACACCTTGTAGACACATACACACAAGCGAGGAGGTCGTTACATTTCGTGATTTGTGGGTGTCAATTGCGCAACGTACAACGTGCTCGTTCCCACCACTCGGAATGATGTGCGGGAAATGGGAAATCCGCTAATTGTTTACAACGAGCGAAAATGACACGGTCGAATTGAGGTTAAGGAACCACTAAAACTTGCGAAATATCGTGAACGAATTTATCGAAAAATTTGAGTTTAATGTACGACTCAGAATCTCACCAAAAAATGGAGATTCCTAGAACTCAACAGTATTCTACTACATCAATTTCTGAAATGCACCATATTGGGTAGAAGCTGTCTCTTCATTATAAGGTGGTTTTCACTTGAGACCATTCTTCAACGAAATCCCATTTCGCGCAGCCATCTGCCAATTGTCAACGGCTACCAATCACAATTGGCGAACATTTTTGACAAGACAATGTAATAACGAAATGACCTGATCGACTAATTTATGGGTATCAAATTGCGTGCCCTCTGATAAACCCCTTGTTGGTTGCATAACGACTAATAATAATCTTCGAGTGTTCGTTCGCTCTCGAGCCGAATCTCGTGTCCGAATCGGTTTCATATTTCATCAGCATACATCGCTACCCACATTTCCACACTTTATTAACAGCTCATCATTCCCGTTTGCGTGCGTATCCGATGACACTACACGAACCAACTGCATCTCGTCGTCAAGATTCTTTTACAACTTGCCAACCACCACATTTTGAGGAGAAAATGATGGGGTCGCCGTGCATGATGAATGCAGTGATCGACGACATAGGTTGTAATTATGAGCAATTTTTCGAGAAAGCTTCTTCGTTGAGCAAGAAATAAACCGAGAATCCGAACATGGTGATGTTTTTGGTTGTTATCACTACTGCTCTCTACTAGCCAGAAGCCTAATCCATTCTGCAAACTGATAACCACCTTATCTCATGGGAACCACCAGATTTTCGAGTTTTGTTTGTTCGAATGAAAGCTTATTCATTACCGTATTCAACAACGCGTTTTTTGTATTGTTCGGAGCCACAATACAAAACAATACATTAGCGTTCATGCAATCCCTTCGTTAAACTTTTTCTTTCCTCGCGTCCCAAATTTTATGGAATATATACGAAAGGAAACGAAGGAAAAGCCTATAAAATACGACGTTTTTCACATCAATCCTGCCTTGAAAAGTTATCGTGGCGCGCGCGCGTCGTCCCGACCACGCAAAAAAATTGTGGACGCCAAGTATGTGTGTGTGTGCCTATATGTCCATATAGATTTTGGTTGTGTCCTCTTCTTAGTATATACTTTGTTGTGTTTCTTGCTTATTAGTCCGACGAAAAAGGGCCCCGAGGGCTATTAAATGCAAAGTAGCAACAAACATTGACGCCTCCTTGACCACCCATCAAGAAAAATGGACGTTACGCGCCGAAAAAAGTTGTACTATGAAAGACGCCAAACTTAAGTAAAGCGAAGAAGCCTCAAAAGCAATAGGACTAAAAGCAGAGAGAAGAAGTGAACAATTTTTGAAATCGGTTACGATCCCGTTCAACTAGAAAATCCCGTGTAAAATCCCTTATTAGGAATTCATAGAAGTTTGACGAATGAATATCTTCCTCATTATTATTTCGATTCCGGTGTCTTGCATTCGAATGCCTTATAATAATGCGCCTTTAATGGCCCGTTTGACACTTCGTCCTCCCATTCACCAGGTGAATCTCCAATGTTAATCCACATGGCAAACAAACAACAATTTGTTGTTGAATGCGCGCAAGAGCGGAGGGTTTCATGGTAGCGCTAATTAAACTCGCTTTATGCGGTACCAGTCAGCTGGAAATTTGGCAAAACTTTTGACCTCCCCCTCCCCTCCCAAATCGCTTCCATCCCCCCCCCCAAATTGGTCAAACAGATTTTTGATTGACGCCGAGGACGACAAACGGTTTTTGCTAGTTGGGGAGCGCATAATTAATAAATCTCGTGGCATACAGGAAACCTTGAAATCGGCCCCAAAATAAAGAAAAAAAATAGCTGAACCTTGTGCGATTTGCAGGCCGCCGACAGCGATTGCACGTCGTGACTAGTATGACGAATGTCCTTAAATGGTAATATAATGAAGTAATGGACTGCGATATTTTACCTGGAGGCAGCGCGAGCAAACTGCCATCTTGCAAGCTAAACAGTACATAGTTAAACCGTCGGACGGATGAATAATGCATTTGAGACCATCTCGGACTGATTTTGAATGCGATTGTTTCCTGAAAAAAAATAATTTTCACTTTTGACGAGATTTTGGCAGGCAACATTTTTTACCCTTCACTTTCTTTCTTAAAACTAATACTGGTATTGCATTTTTTCTCGATTCCCACATATTCGATTATCGCATTAACAGGTGAAAACACCAACCTTTTAAGCGGCGCAGTCAACGTATGCTTTGCTAAAGGACCTCGGGCGGGATGAAGGGCAGTTTGACATGGTGTACAATAGTAGATATCGCATTGCTCGCAGAACACCGTGGCGGCTCGTCGGTTGTCTTCGCACAGTTGGCATGTCGCTTCCTTTTCATCCGAACATGATGTCGATGTGGTCGCCTTGCCCGGATGTGTCGCCAAGTATCTATTTATCACATTTTGCATGGCGAAGTTGGTTGGAGCATTTGCGATAGCATTCTCGTCGCAAAAGTATGACGTCTTCTGACAACAATTGCAAACTAGTTGAACACTGCTCGTGGACGGTGTTAAAATATTATGAAGCCTTGAAAGTGGAGGACCGATGATAGAAGACGGTCGACTTGCTGAAGACAACCAACATTTATCAGAGTTTCCCGAATATTGCTCACCTCTTCCGCATACAACGACACCAGAGTCGGTTTCGGACACCACGCTGAGTTTGTCGCTTTCATGATCGCCGTCCGACACGCAAAGTGACACAGTATCCGAAGCGCCTGCAATAATTTTATTGACTTGTGCAGAGTTGCTCCAAAGTGCTCTTCATGTTATAATTCCGCCAGAACTATATAGCTCTTCCGTGCCGACGTATCGATATGTTCAATACATTTCTTTCATTTTTTTTTCATCGACGACAATAAATCGAGAATAAACTCGATGTTATTGTAGTTAAACGATTATAATGTCGTCGGGAAGAGTGGTAGTCGGAGGATAGAAGCCATATGGTTATTGTTTTTTGTTAAAAACCTACCGCTACTGCTGCTTTGAGGTGACAGCGGGCTCGAGGTTAGAATCGGCGTGTGAAGAGGAGCGCATGAACCGGGCGTTGAAGGACGCGTTCCGGATTGCGACGAAATTGATGAGCTCGACGTGCATGGTTGGTGTGACTGAATATATACATAGAGAGAAATTAGAAATCGAAAAAAGCGAATTCGGAAAATAGTGGAAAACACGCAAGAAAAAAAAACTATGAAGCGAGACAAAAATTTTATCAATGGGGCCTAATTGGATTAATAGTATTCAAATTCCCGGCCGATTGGAGCATTATTTCAAATTCCCGGCCGATTGGAGCATTATTTCTCGAACATATTTTATACTTACTTTTAAAGCACACATTCGGCACAAACTGTGACCACAATTCAGAATAATAGGATCGTCGAAGAATCGCACACAAAGTGCGCATTTCAGTTCTTCCTCCATTGATTAGGTCTCGATTTGATTCCTGAAACATTTAATGTCAGAATTCATACACCAAATACAGAACAAAAAATGATAAAAAGTGAGAGCGAACAACACAAAAAGTTGCATGAGAATAGCACACAAATATAATATTTGTCGACGGCTTTATGATTTCCATGGAAATGTAGTTGAATGTGAAAAGGCAGGGGGGAGGGGTGAGGTGAATTCCAAAAAAGTATTCAATTATTACTGAATGGAAATGAAAATAACATAATAAATTAATGGAATTGAGGCCAAGAAAAACTCGAAAAATTAGCGGGAAAATAAATCAAAAAGGACGAGATGTGGTGGGAGTATGCGAGCAAGCAGACACGAGCGAGCGAGAGGGCAGGCCGATGCGCGGAAAATGGGCGTGTCCGTCTATTTTTTGGACGGAAGGAGGAGCGGGGCGGTGGCGGCGGCGGTCAATCAGCGACAACCCGAAGATTAGTGGTACTCTAACAAGATAAGAACGAAAACAACAAAAATATTGGAGAAATTAATGCGTGTTTTTTCTTGAATGAAAATATTATTTATTTACTTATGATTTTTAATAATATAATTTATTCGAGAGTTGCTATACTTCCTGGTTAGGATATTCACATCCTCAAATGTACAATTTAATTTGCTTTAAAATACTACATATGCTTTAAAGGGTATTATTTTGAGAAATTGAAGAATAAATTAAAAAGGTGTTGAAAATAGCTGTCAAATTTTCTATCAGTCGTAAGCAGCAGCTGAATTTATTTTTTGGCTTTTTTGTTTCTCATTTATTTTATTGTTATTTAAATGAAATATGATTGAGTAAATCTGAAATTCAACAAAAAAAAACCAATTTCAATTTGCAAAATGAATGTATTGTCAAATCAAACAATAAGATTTTGATTATCCCAAACAACGCTATTGAATTAGTTTATATTGAGAATGAAAAATGTTTCAAAAAATTTCGTATTATAAGAAATGTGTAGTTGATTTTATATTTTTTGAGAGATCAATGTACATTATAAACTAATAATATCACCGTATATGTCCAAAAATTATGCAAAGAATCTAGAGAATTTCTCGATTCTGAGAATTTTCATTGGCAATTGATGGGAAAATAACTTGGCCAACAGGAAATGTATATTCGATGCGATTTAAATCATAAATTTTGCAACAATTTCCCAGCGGCAAAAAAACGAAAAGTCGGGCAGGAAAACTAATAAATGAGCGGAGATTTGAGAGGATGAGCGGCATTGACTCGGTGGGAGCTGGAGGAGGGGATGATGATGGAGAAACCTGGTTGGGCTGGGGGTCTGCAGATGCTTTATGAAAACGAAAATGAGAGAATTATTAAACACGAAAATACAAAGCGAAACGGCGAACACAACGGCTGGCGATTTTGTATATATTTATTCTTGGAATACCTTATATGGGGTAAACATTTTCGACGACGTTTTGACACTTGCGCACAAAATTGTTTATGGAGATTAAGAAGGAAATCGATTATAGAAATCTCGACGAACGAGAGTCATACGAAGCCAGAATTAATCTATTAATTGAAAATCTCCGAGAAAGCAGGATTAAAGCTAAAATTAGGTATTGTAAATTAAGACCTTAATATTGAATTTTTTGGAATGATTTCATATTGTAATAATTTTTATTGAAAGATTTAGAATTAGTATATTCTAGATTTGATACGAAACTTCAATTGAAATGGCATGGCTAAATGCCGAAACTTGTTTCATTCGACGCATTTTTTGCAATTGTTTCAAAGCCGATTTGTATACAATACAAATGTGTTGAAGGGGCGTGCAGGTAGGCACGAAAAAAAGTTTCGCTTAAAAATCAACACGGCGAAGGAATTGGAACCCATAAATTTGAAATCGAGGCGGTCGCACCTCCGCCGAATCCAATCCAATCCAATTTTTAATGATTTGTTGATTTGGAAAAAGGTGTTCACTTCTTCACACCCATTTTCGCCTCATCAATTTCATGTTCCGTTGTCTCTCGGCTCTCCGAAACTCACACGCTATTTTGACAGGTTCTCAAGTTCTGATTTTATCGGAAGCCGAGGTTGCGAACTGCAGAAGGACTCACGCTGACAAAAAACTGAACATCGAAAAACATACATCGGGGAAAAGAGGGGCGAAAAAAACGAGATTCAGGAATGCTATGAAGTTGCCGAAATCTGAACTTGGCTGACATAACACACCCATATTCATGTGACTCACTAATATGAAGTGAGCATATTAATGATTAAAAAAATACGAATTGGGCATATTGAAGGATCGGATATCATTAAATGGCATTTGTTAAAAAAAAAACAATAACTGTAATATTCAGCTGTTCTAGAATTTCTCGAAAATGAAATAAAACGAATGAAGCATTAAACATCCAATATTTCGAAAGTGAGTGTTCAAAATGTGGGCTCCAAAATGAAACATGAATATTCAAAGTTTAGACTCATGAATACCTAAGCGAGTTGGTCGAGCCACGCAATCCGCTAATTAACTGGCGATCCATAAATGGATTGAAGTATCCTTTAAAAAAATAATATCGTGGGAATCCCGGACACAAAAAAAATGGGAAATCTATACATTCGACGGCTGCGGAGTAGGAAAAGATGGAAAAAAACCACATAGACAAAACGAAATCGAATGCTTGGAAAATAATATTGAGAAGGCGACCGGCCCAGGGGGTAATTGGGTGCGTTCAACTCGGCGGAAAAAAAGAGCAAAAACGATATGCATGTTGTTCGACGAGTTTTATGACTTTTCATGTTTAATAGGTTTGGCGAAGGGAAACAACTAGAAGCATAAGTTTCGCTTCAAGTTTTTTTTAGTCGTCGTTGCACGCAATTTTAACAACCAAAAACAACAGAGAATAATTGAAAACTGAAGGCTCGCTTCGTTGGTGATTCTTAAACATAGAAATTCATGGAAAATAATACAAGATTTGCATTTAAGATAAAGGAGGAAAAAAAATGGATTCTCAACAAAAAATCATGAAATGAAAATTGAACATTTTTTATTTGAGGGCATCACGTTTCACTTAATTGGATTTTTTTACAATCATTTTTTATTTCACGGGAATTTTGTTTTTTTTTTTGTATATTCTAGAATTTCATCCTTTTTGTGATCATTTTTCTGTTATCTAAATCTATAAAATTAAATTAACAGGCTTGATCAACCAAGGAGGTGCTTAAATCGTTGATATTTCCAGGAATCAGTTGTACAGTTTGAAATCTAATAAGAATGCGAAGACAAGATGATTAGCACAACAAACATGCCGGAGGGTGTGTTGTTGGAAAAACATCGCCCATTGACACGCATTCCCGCCTCATTTTGTAACAGGAAAACGTGAAGCAACTGACACCGGTTGAGCGATTTTTGCGGGAGCAACGAAATGAAAAAAAAAACGTTTTTACGGATCGGATATGTGTGTTGTATATACAACAACTGGTCAAAACGCGAGAAAGCGGTCAAAACTCGGCGAGATCATGAGTTGTGGAACGTCGCCTCGCTATCGGAAATAATTATATATACACTGGGTTTTGGGACGACGAATGAAAGAAGGGAAGGAAGCGCACCGATGCCGATCTGTAATTAATGCACTCAAGAGTGTCAAGACATTGAGCCGATTTCGCTCCTTATTTGGGCCGCACACCCGCCGTGTTGCTCGTCCGTTTATTCATTAGTCACATATAATTGTTTTCGCTGGTGTTCGGCACTCCGATGGTCCCTTGGGTGGCCACGTGTTATTATATAATTGGTATCGAATTGATTACCAAACGCAGATGGATTCGATGCGACCAGAATGCGGTAAAAGCTTCTTCTCAATTTTCCATTAGGTCAAACCAATATCGACTGTAATCATGAATTTCAAGGCTTTTACTCATTTGTCAAATTTTGATTGAATTCCACAAAAGCCACAAACATTCCCATTCCCCAGATGGTTTTTTTGTGTGTGTGTGGTGTGGCTTATAAACCATAAAAAAGGCAAATGAAATGTGATGAGATGCTCATAAATACTAGTGCGCGGCGTCCTTTTCAACACCTCGCGCCACAATAAGCGCTCGCATTTCTCTTTTTTTTTCGCACCGACGACGGGAGAGGCGAGGGAGGTCAAAAAAAATGGACGATCGCTCGTTTAATTGGATTGGTTATTTGAAGCGATGACATGGGGTGTTTACAAACCGCCGACAATGGTTATATGATTTTTTTTTGAGGGAAGAGATTAGGATTAGCATATCGGGCTGACAGGTTTTCGTCGGACAATCTGTTGGCCCAGATTTTTTGTAATAAATTAAGAGGAGCTGCCAAATAATGGCGAGATAGGGTCGAAATCAAAAATACGGAGGGTTTGTTTTAACGCATATTATTTCTGTATGACACCTTTTATGGAATGTTTATTCGCCATAAAATCGTATTTGATGCTTTCGCGACGAACCTACATGAGTAAACCAACACCATTCGGCGGAAGTTCTATTAAAAAAAAAGACGAAGACGATCCCGTGCCGCCTATTGCGTCACCTAGGCCATCTTTGTTTATTTTTTACACAGACACTGGATAAAACGGATATTGGTGGTCCGTAGAATAATTGAATATGTGAACACGAGATTTCGAAACAATGAAGGAGGATTTGAAAAGAAAGAGTCAATAATGGAAAGGTAAATGAAAATGGCAGATGGTGGAGGCCTCCCACAGCGAAAAGGATTGAGAAGTGGGTGACAAAATCAAGGAGTGAGATCGGTTGAGTTAATCTCATTTTGATAGTGGATACAGTAATAACTGGTTTTGTTGTGATATCGAACGACGATATAATTGTATAGGATTGCATTTTCAAGATTTATGGACTTGCAAGAACTTGACGAAAGCGAATAAAAGGAGAAGGTAGGTTTGGGTGATTACGTACTTCTGTGGAAAACGCCTTCTATTAAATGCCATTAATACGCAATTAACTAGCAATTCGATCTTTCACTACTATGGTGTTGATTGTTGTTGTTGTTGTTGTGATATGTCATTTTGTTTAGCTTCCAAGAAGACTAATAAACAGGAAGAAAAAAGAAGACGGATAGGATTGATGATTTCAGGTCAGTGGCCACAGATATCACAAGCCAACCGTCGAACGAACACTAATTGATTCAAGTAGATGTTTTCAGAGGACTACTGATAGTTTACAACGAGCAAAATAAATGAGTTTCGACGGGGAGCACTCTTCTTTTTCATTTTTCTTTCCCCAGTCGGTTGGAAGGAAAAAAAAACGAATAAATGCCAAGAAAAAGGACGACGAAGGGGGAACGGAAATTGTTGTTCGTCGGGCCCATAGTTGGCAGAGTTCCCAATCAGCAAAGGAGCTGCTGCTCCAGCTCCTCTAGCTCCCTCTACTGCACTGAAATCTAATTAAATTGGTGGCGAACCCGAAACGATGAAGTTTGGATATTGGATAGAGAAAATTGATTTTCTAATTTGATAATATTGCGGTTGGAAGTGATAATTGGGAACGGCGAACGAGAATTCTTCGAGTTTACATTCAAATGCATGTTTGTACGACGAAAAAATTAATTTAATGATTTTTTTTGCGTAGAAATCATAAAAATGCGTATATTTATTTTTTGGTTTTAATCTCGGCGAAGAAAACCTGCAATTCGATTTCGCCGTTTTCGCATTAAAAGTGCAATTTAAAAAAAAATCCAATACACTCGTTGTTGTTTTTTACGAGAAATCTCTAGAGATTAGTGTGCACGTACACTTGATTATCCAGGACGAAATATGTTGAGGAATCGAGAAGAAGCTGAAAAAGCAATTACTCAAATGTAAAATTGATTTTGGGAGAAGCTGATGATGAAGCAGAAAATGGATAACGGAATTGATATTCGTTCTTCTCAAGACACCAAAAAAAAGAATGTGAAGATGAAAAAAATGTTGCATTTGAAAGGGGCAGATGAAATGCATTAATTATTAAATGAGAATAGTGAGCAAAATAGACAATGTCATTTTGTTTGAGAAAAAAAAATCGAATTCGATACAGGATAATGAGATTTATAGACCAACAATAGTTTGCACTTTGGTTATTTGAATTCCTATTAAGTTTTTCAGTTGGCTTCAAAAAATATCTCCGTTGGTGTTCAATTCAATAAACTGAATTGAGAATCGGCGAGAAGCACATTTGCACAACTCTGGTGGCAAAGTGTCAAAGTTTCGGGTACGAAACAACTCGAAATCATAAAAAGCCATCTGGCCGACGAGAGCGCGAAATGAGCTCGCTAATTTGCAACACTCTGATATAAAGGTAAGAGTATTTCGTTAGAAGAGCGAGCAGAGTATTGCGCGGATCATAAAAATATTAGGGGTCCGATTCGACTGGTCGTAAATATGTTTCGAGATCGGTGATAACGACCAACTGGCTAGTTATAATGGGTATACAGAAAATTACGTTTTTGGGGAAATTTCGTTCAGTAGATTTTCTTAATAAGACTTTTTAAAGTAAAAAAAAGGTCGTCGTCTTTCGGGTGCTTCACATACAATTGTACTAGTTGAGGCAATATGAAACGAATTAAAAATATTTATTTTGCTCATTAAACAAACCTAATTAATAGAAGGAAAACCTAACGTTTCGGTATTGCTTGAAAATGTTTGCCTCTAATAAATCATGCGGCAAGGTGCTAACTACAGTCATATCAGACACGAGAATCTCCAAAAAAGGTCAAACAACTTAATCGGACCCTGATAATCATCGGACCATTCATCCTACCCCAGTTATATGTATATTTTTATGAGGATAATAGAAGGGACCACTTGCATGCGCCATAGATCCACAATTAGTTGTATAGTTAAGTGCTTGCCGGAGTCACTCGACATCGTTAAAAATAAGAAAAAAAAAAAGAAGTTGAAAGCCGAAATCACGCTGCTTAATGGCGCTGAAACATGCAAAACGACCTCACATCGATTTTTTTTGCGAAAAATAATGAAATGGAAACAATGAAAAGCCGTCGCATATACATTGTGTATTTACAAATTAGGGATTTCAAAACTATACTTTAGATAATTAATAAAGTTGCTGGATATTTTTGTTCAAAAAAAAAAAAACAATCGAATGTGCCTTTTTGGGATGGAAATCACTCGATTTGTTAGAATACTTGAATATTTTTTGTTGCTTTTCTAAATTAACGCTATTCATTTTCAAATGGTTTACTCTTGCTCTTCTTAATTGTCAATCTTCCATATTTTATTATCCTACGGAATATGCAAAATTTAAGCTTAAAATGTTTTTTCGGTGAAGAGGATTTTATTTTGTGTCGGGTAGAATACAAATTACACTTATTTTGGGAATTGAATTCGTGATAATGTGGAAAAACACATCGTCAAAAACAAGGCCCGCATACAAAATAAATAGCCACATTAAAATATTTTTGGTGCTTTCAAGTGTATTTATCATGTGAAAATTAGGGTTTTATTGGAGGTTTAGATTATTTTTCATATATGTATAATTTTTGAACTAATTACAACATTGCTAGCGGATTTTCTTCTATAAATAATTTTTTTAGATGTGTCGTCAATACAGAATAAATAATGTACATACATTGATTGCTCGAGAATTCAATGATGTATTTTATTTGAGAAAAAATTGTTTCTCACTTAATTTGTCGGTTTAAAGTTGTATTATGGAACACCATTATTAGAACACGAAATTTATAAATAATTTCAAGTATAGTTATCATTGAGGCTCTGGGGATCCAAATATTGAAAAGCTTATGTTAGATAGATTTAGAAGAGGCTCAAAACTACAAAATAATACTTTTTATTTTTCATGATAGAATTGAAATTTATCTATTGCGATTTCACTCGAATCCTCCAGTCGCTGTAGCTTACAAAAATGAAAAAAAGCGAATTTTGCAAACAGTGCCAATTAAATGATAATGTAAAATTTCGTCATTTCGCTTCAATCGAAATTACCGTATTCAACGCAAATTGAACGAATATCAAGCTTTGATAACGCTGTTAGAATAATAGCAATTAATATTATCTCAAAAGCGTTCGAAAAACAAAATGAATAGTGTAAATAAGGCGAGGGCACGCTTATTGGCGAACGAGATAACAAGCCGACGATTGGGAGGAGCATGTCGCGTTGAAATAACAAGCCAAGGTCTAACCAATTCAAACTTGACAATGAAACCATTTGACAGGTCCGAACCAGTGAAAGCCATTCCAAATTTCCCTTTTCATTCAACATCTGGAAGAAAACGGAAAATACGACTCAATTATGGGAATTGAAAGATGAAATCGGAATGTGATGTGAAAGGCGGAAAACACGAAGATGCCTTCACAATAATCGCGAAAATTTCAGACAAATGAAATTCCGCTTATTTTCCGAGCATAATTCTGCTCGTTACTTCATACTCAAAACAGCATAATTTTCAGAACAATGGTCTGAAACTTCTCAGAACAGTACT
The DNA here is from genome assembly GCA_902829315.1 of Caenorhabditis bovis. Taxonomy (NCBI): domain Eukaryota; kingdom Metazoa; phylum Nematoda; class Chromadorea; order Rhabditida; family Rhabditidae; genus Caenorhabditis; species Caenorhabditis bovis. Next base: position 4,412,107 of record CADEPM010000001.1, on the reverse strand, counting down.
CTGAAACAAATTCACTAAAGCTAGTCTTTCTCCGAGTAAGCGACTACCATAATTGGCTGCTGCGAAAGGCTGCTTACTATAAGAAAATCCAAAACAATAAACGAAAAATTTAGGTAAAACTGCACAGCCAAAAATTGCAGAAAAGAGCCCGCTGCGATAATTGAATTAGTCACCTCTGGACTACTCAACCTCAAAGTGCCCATATGTCATGCAGACCGCTAATTACAAGTGTCTCGATCGACATTTTATTCACAACACATTATAAAAGAAAACCGAATATAAAAGAAAACTCATGTGCTGGATACGGGAACGGAAGGGAAGGAGACAAGCATGGTTAGTGGTATACATTAAATCACAGTGTGGATGGTAGTTTGCACAATTCCTTCAGATAACTATGCATACAATTATCGCGTTATCGGTTGCTAACAGAAGTTTACGGTAAAGCTGCAGGAATCGTCAAACAATCCAATCAAGTTTACCGTCAAATTTCTCGAGCATGTTATCCCGATATATACCGAATTCCAATGGGAGGAGCGTAGAATAAAATAAACTATTTTTTTACGAATTAAAGATAAAGATGTGCATTTACATATAAATTATCTTGGGGAGAGCGAGTAAGCACAGGAAAATGGATATAATAGTTTTTACACTTTACCCACACAAAAATGAATCCTCTAAATATCAAGTGGGGAAAAAGAAAGAAAAGAAGAAGAAAAGCGGAGCCGATGTACAATAAAAGATAATTATACGAAAATGATGAAGATAAAGAAGAAATCTTATAGAAAAAATCCAGAAGCAGAAAAGTGAAAATAAGTTAGAATATGATAGTGCGAGGGCAAAAAGGGAAAATTTTGGCCACTCAGAATCTAGGTATACAAATGAATTAAATTGCGAGAAGAACAATACTTTCTCTCTTTTTCTCGCACTTGATCGAATTTTATTCCAATACCATCGTTTAACAGCATCCGCCGCTCTTCTTGTCTTGCACTGGCTGCGATCCCGTAATACGAACACCTAAAGCTCCACCAGCGCCTTGAACTGGTCCCATTCTCGATTTGATCTCGGACGCCATGGTCAAGAATGCCTGGAAATAAGAATTGAAATGAATTCGAATATACGAGTGTTTTAAATGACAACTTTTATAAATAGGACTTCCTCTTTGTAAAGGAACGCTCTTTACTGACTAATTTGCATTCCTAATGAATCGTTATTTTATAACTATTTATTACCACGTTATAGTTAAGAACTCACTTGCTCGACATTAGTTGATGACTTAGCCGATGTCTCAAGGAATGGAATTCCGAGTTGCCCAGCATAGTCCTGTAAAATTAACAGTTCATCACCGAGGTGGCAAAATTTCACATTACCTGAGCTGCCTGAGTCTCGACAGCACGCTTAGCGGTCAAATCACACTTATTTCCCACCAAAAGCTTATTCACATTTTCGCATGCATACCTATCGATTTCTTGAAGCCATTGCTTGACATTATTAAATGTCTCCTGAATTAATTTTTTTGTTAAATTGTTTCAAAGATGATGAGAATATAGGACATTTTGGCGGAAACGTCGCAATAAAAACCAAAATGTTTTTATTGTTATAGGCGATAAAATAAATCACAATTTCGCTTAATGCAAATCATAAGACACGAGTTATCCACTCTTGCTTCAACATAACTTTAAATTAACACAATCGTATGATCGTATGCTCTAACAAAACTTAATTCGTAAAACACATTCCACGACTGGTTTTTCGCGTGTCCACGAGAATAGTTCAACGAGGCAAACTTGTGATTTTTTTTTAAATTTGAAAGAATTTATACCTGATCAGTGATGTCGTAAACGACGATAATTCCGTGAGCCCCTCTGTAGTAGCTGGATGTGATAGTACGGAAGCGCTCTTGTCCAGCAGTATCCCACTTAAAAAAGGCTTAATTAAAATCAGCGAAACTTTTGAAAATCTTACAATTTGAAGCTTAATAGTTTTTCCGTCAAGCTCAATTGTACGAATCTTCTGAAATTGCATTAATTCCAGTTTAAAGACAGTATTAGTTCAAACTTACGAAATCCACGCCAATGGTTGAGATGTATGATTCGGTGTACGTGTCGTCGGCGAAACGGAGCAACAAACACGACTTTCCAACTCCAGAATCTCCAATGAGAAGAAGCTTGAACAAATAATCGCTTAAATTTTCATGATTAAACTGTAAGGATATTGAGAGAACTTACTATTCGGGATTCATGACGACCGGAAAAATCGAACGGTAGAAGACCCTGAAATGATTTTCATTTGCAATTCATAGCATTTAATGAATGAAGCGTAAAAAATTGAAACGAAACAAACTGAAAAATCTTTATCCGTAAAAGAATAAACATTTAGCGCGCGTTTTACTAAATTATATAGGTAAGAAAAATGGCAGGTTTCTTTATTGTGAAATGTAATTGTATGGCAATGCTACAATGCTTGGCCTTATTGCTTTCCTTACTTACGCATCACTTTGATAGAAAAAATATTCGAGAAAAACCAAACTTGAAATTATGAAATACCAACTCGTCGCAAAGTTTTATGAATACCACAGAAATACGCATAAACTAAGGTCTCTATACTATTCAAGTTGATTTCGAAGAGGGGATGGTAAATTATCTGAAGAGAAATTAGCGGAATATCTGCAGAAAATGCGAATATGACGTGGCGACGAGCGGAACTCTCCATTTTCGATGATTGAACAACCCGTGACTGCGACGCGGTTTAACCGCAACGCGTTCAATGAAGCACACTTGCGTCATTTTATTTTATGCGCTTAAAAAGTTTTCTGCAACAAAAATTATTTCATTTATTGTGTTACAGCAAAAAAAACCAATTTATATATGATTTTCAGAAGAAAACAAATTTATGACCTGAAAATCAATGGGAGGTGGATCGTCGAAAGACGTTCGGCAAAACACCGAATGGCTAGAGTAATATTTTTATTTGATAAACATTTTAAACAGTACAGGGAAACGTTGAAGCAGTTTTTATTGTAATACTTAAGCATGGAAAAAATGTTTCAGTTCCAATCACCCGTATCGTAATTAATTTAATTTTTTAGTGGTGATTCAAGCGGTTCGTCGACAATAAATCGCAATCGCAGCAGAATTTCCAATGCATTACGCGGAGTATCCAAAAAAGTACGGAAATGTACATTCAAGGTTTTTGTTTATTGTTTACGAAAATAAATCTTATGGTCGTTTTTAGAAACGATCACGAAATCAGAATCACTCGAAACCTTTCATTGATTTGATAAAAGGATGGCCAATTGCGGATATTGAAAAATTGCGTAAAGAATTTGATGCTAATGAGCATCTTTATAAGCTGAAACAACTAAGTGATGCTGCTCGTAAACCAACTACGAGCTTTAGTCAGGATTTGTGGAAGCTTACCAATGTTTCAACAGACGCTGAGTTGGTTTTTCAAGTGAGCAAGCATTATTATACATAAACATAAAGTTTTATTCTTAAGGAAACCCATTTTCCTATCCATCGTGATTTTTTCCAAACTCGATGTAAAAAGTTACACTTGGAAAATGTGAATCACGTTCAAACATCAATTCAAGAAATTAATGTGGACCATATAAGGTTTTCGGTTGAAATACATATAATCAATTATTAAATTAAAAAATTAAGAAAATTTATCAATTATGTGTACACGGAATATTGGGATGATGATCCATTGATGTTAGAAAAGATGCGAAGAGAATTCGGCTGCACCAAAACATTATTGGACGATTGTGTAGAAAAATTGAAAAAAGATTTAACGAAGGGAAATCTGACGATAAATATTATGTCTGACACTAAAGAGAATGGTTGGGGCTAATCAAATGTTTCTAGTTGTATAATATTAATAATTCAGATGGAAATGAGAACGAATACAAGATATCGTGCGATTCGTTTATTGTGTCCGCGCGTAGTGACGTTTTTCGCAGTTTGATTGCTCGAAAAAACGATGCAAAAGCGTTGACTTTCGCTGAAGACATTTTCCCGCGATCATATGCGCACGTCTTTATTCATTTTCTATATACAGATTGCTTGGATTTATCGCTGGTAAGTTATTCGAATCATACGAGAATTTTTTGAAAATTTCGCAGAGACGAAAACCATATACACACTGCACAAAAACTAGTTTTAATCAGTTTTTTTTCCAAAATCTGCATAACATGAATGGAAATTAATATTTTTTAGGTTCCTTCATCGGAAATAACAATTTCTTCTTTATCAGAAGCTAAAGCGATCGTTTCTGGTAAATCACCGGATATTCAATTACATCAATCCCTTCATATTCTCCAAATCGCCAAGTTTTTCAAAGTTGATCGACTTGTGCAGTGTACGAATAGTTCAACACGTGGTATTATAATTTTTAAAAACTATTTTTCCAGGCTGTGAAGACGTTGTTGTAAAATTTCTGAGCGTCGAAAATTGTATTGCTGTTTATCAATGGGCCAAAGAAGGAGGATCGAAGTACATTGAAAAGAATGCGAAAAGGTAGTGCCACGTTTTTTTTTTTTAAACTAATCTAATTTTTCATTAAAAAAAATTCAGATTAATTGAATCTGAATTTTCACGACTCGCAGAATCTTCACATATTCTCGATTTGACGTCGTCCCAATTTGTCGAAGTGCTGGAAAGTCAATTTATTCAAGCAACCGAACTTCAAATACTATCCGCTTGTATTGCTTGGGGTGAAGTCGAACTTCTGAGAAAACTTGAGGTATTTTAAATATAACCAATTTACATATTTAATTTGGTTTTCTTAAATAGGAATGTGAGCCTAATATAGTTGCCGATACTTGTCATTCGATCAGTAGAAGAGGGCTAAGAGAATCGGATATGTCTAATGGTAATCTACGAAATATCGTTGGCCCACTGACGAATCATGTTCGAAAGGATTTTATACTTCCGCCATTTCATCAAGTAAGTTTCGATATTCATATAGTCGGTGTCTGGTGACTGCTGAACGCAGATGGATTTACGAGTATGCACCTTTCGCAATAGTCTCGTGCTGAGTCACTTGCTGTTCTGCTGTCTAGAGCAGATTTTAACAAGTTTCAATTTCCACGACGTTTGAAATTCAAGAAAATGCCCAACAAAAATAGCAAATATATTTGCTGAAAATTCCAAAATGAGCATTCCCATTTGGCGAGACCTTTGAAACACGCTCCTCGTAAATAATCTACCCAGCAGTCGACGGACACCAACTACAGTCTTTATTGATTTCCTTCAAGACGTTAACCGATGCGTATAATCGCCACGTTCTCGATAGAGCTCCACTTCCTGTTGATTTGATTGTATGCCCTTCAACATCGGAAATAAATCCTGATTTGCACTGGCTTCGAATTCCTAATCGAGCCACTGGGCCACGTTATTACAAGCCTTATCATGAAGTATAATCATTTCTTATTTGCTGAAAAGCGTAAGCACTCTTTTCAGGTTCTTCAAAGACACTCATCTCTCCAATTGTGTCCAGTTGAAGCTTCGTGCTCTTTTTCTACTTCTCCTGCTCTTTCTTGTTCTGTCGAAGATGAAGCTCAAATTTCAATTATTTCAAGACTTGTGATTGCCAATGCATATCCAGATATAATAGGTCAAGATGATTTTGAGAATGTAAACTTCATTTTTATATCATTATTGAAAACGAAATTCAGGCGAAAAATCGAATTATATCTGCAATCAAAGAAGTTGAGGAGCAGGGAATGTGGAAGTGCCTTCCGAGGAGCTTCCATAAACGATTAGCACTAAATCTTGTAAGTTTTTATAAAGTACGATTAATGTTTGTTAAAACCGTATTGCAGATCAAAAAGCGGGTTTTAGCTGAAATGGATATCAACGAAGAACTTGTCATTTGCTATTTTCGCTTTCAAAATATTGAAGAAGATGAGGAAAATAGGAAAGAAGTCGACAGTATTGATTCAATTCCTAGCATTCCAGACATTCTGATTGAAAATTAGTACGTGTTTTTTTTATCATTCCGGGTTATTTATTAAAAAATTTTTAAAAATGGATTAGATATGTGTTTTTTCTTCGTAGTTCACTGGAATATTGTGAATATATTTAATATTTGTTTGTAGATTAGATTTCGAACGAAAATCTAGAAAATGGGCTTCAATCTAAAAATAAAAAATCTGTAATGTAGGTAAAGTAATCTTTTATACCTTGGCAAATGGGAGTTCAAACATGGCAGACCAAAGTGTAGCAATTGCGAACGTGATCACGGTTATTGGAATAACAGTCTCGACGAACTGAAATTGACTCAAATTCATTAATATGAACTAAAATTCTCACAAATAATGGCAACGTTGTAAAGTAAATTTCTGAATACGTTTTTCCGAAGAAATAAGCGACAACCATTATATGAATCAAATATGCGCAGAACGACAATCTCGCGAGAGGTGTCCATATTGGAAGACTCATAAAATCATTGATGATTCCTGAATAGGAAAATGCTCACGATTTTCCAATCATTGATACCTTTCCTACAATATGTTGAGAAGATTACCCAACTTAAAGCAAGACCCCAAACAACGCGACTGAAACAACTGAAAATAAAAAAATACATTTGCAATTCAAAATGTTATCAAATAATTTTACCTGTACATCATGTTTTCCATAGGTGTCCAGAGATTTCCACTAGTGTAGTTTTGAAGAATCATTATAACAAAAAGCATTGAACTCAACGATATTACCCACAATAAGCGATCAATCCACTAAACTTTTGTTGTATTTAGGCTAATTAAACGATTTTCTTGCCGGGTTGATTTTTCTTATTTTGATTTTTTGCATACAATATCCTACAACAAATCCCATTACATAAATTTGGCATCGAATCAGAGGATTGTAGTAATTCCAAAGATCGTAGCGTCTTCAAATATATCAATTGATACTGAATAATTAGTAATTTATTTCATACTTTTGACTGTTATATCTTGAATCTTTTGGTCCAAATTGGTATTGAGTTGGTGGAAAATGCCAAGCAAGCATTTGAAACGCATTGAAGCCAGTGGAAATTAAAAAGACGATTGAGGCTGTTATGAAGCCTTTGACAGCTCCAAAATTGGCAAATGAAAGCAACAAAATTGGTGTAAATAAATAAATTTGGAGGTCTGTAGCCAAATACCAAGAAATTACGTAACACTGAAAACATAACATAAATGTTAGCGAAAATATCAATTGATTACTATATGAGCCGTATCAACAATATTGTCGATATAAAGGAGGTTCAACCAATAATTGTACTGACAACTGTCGTTGTCAAGAGCTGGCGAAAGGAATATCGGCATATCGTGAAGAAATCGGGTGAAAACGAATGTGAAAAAGAGTATTGTTATGTAATAGACTGGGGTTATTCTATAATAAAATTTCAACGAAATTTCATGATAAAGCTTTGAACCTAAAAATACGATGAAGATAGAACAGTAGCCAGCCATATGGGGATAATATTTTTTCACGATCAAATTTTAAATGCTGAAAAATTCGAAAAAGATTCAGAAATTCTTTCAGCGGCCAATGTTCAATGACTCATACTTTTTGACTTGACTCATGATTTTTGACTCATAAAAATTGTATCATGATTTTTTATTCTTTGACTCATGGTTTTTGACTAGTGATTTTTGACTATTTTTTTTTTGACTAACAATTTTTGACTAATGATTTTCTGAGAATATACATATTATCGAAGTCAAACGGCTTGACGAAATGTAAGCAAATATCGGCTATGTGCCAATGCGTCTCGAGGCAGCGAGATTGCGTACATTGCATTATAGCGTACGCGCATTTAATATTCAGTTAACAAAAAATTTAAATCTACACTGAATTCGTGAAGTTGAAGGCCCCGCCTTCTTCAGTCGTTTGTCGCCGACAATATATGTAAATTATTGCAGATTTCAATATATATATATATATATATATATATATATATATATATATATACTGCAATAAAACTAGTTGTTCGGCTGATAGAGAAAATTTGGAAATTTGCAGCAGGCAGTATTGATTTCTTTTCCTTGATTCACCCAATCGAGCAATCAATGAATAGTAAACTAAACGTATTTGAAAGAACATAATTTTTGTGCGAGTCCAGTGTTGCTTGGCAATGTTGCTTGTTTTCAAATTCTTAAAACCGACCAAATGAACTTAAATGATTTGAAGTAATCAAATACGTTTAAAAAAAATAAATTTATTCAAAAAAAACCGAAATTAATTAATTAGCGTGGAGAAAAGACAATAAAACTGGAAAAAATATACCAAAAGATACAGAAGTAGAGAATCGAATGTTGAATCTATCAAATAGTGCTGCCAACGCACGGAACCTAAAAAATTATTTATTAAAAAACTGTGAGAAGTGGAGTAAACATCGAAATTTGCGGAAAAATTAAAATCCTAAAAATTAATGAGAAATAATTGAAATTTACGCAATTTCAAGCCTTAATTGCCGTGAATTTATAATAAATAGACTTAAAATTGAACTAGAAACATTTCAATTAATTTCGAAGCAACTAACTGCAAAAAGTGGCAAAAAAATTAAAAAAAAAAAAAAGAAGAAATAAAAAATGACAGTTAAAGACGCAGCGTTACGGTAACATTTTCTCAAATGTGCACAATCTAAAAATTTAATTAGATAAAAATTAGTTAATCTTTTCGCTTTTCTATGTTTTTCCTTTTTTTTAATCTATGTAGAATATTTTAACTACAGTCTTTGAAAATGAATTTATAAGTTTTTATAAATAAAACACGTTGCAGTTCATTATGTAAGTAGTTGTGGAAAAAATACACGTGGTTGGTACGGTAAGCTCGGTGTGCATTTTATACCGTTGTGTTTACAGATCGTTTTCGTTTTCATGTTTTTATTGCTATCAATCCTAAATTCTCCGTTCATTCACTATTTTTCGTGCCGTAATTCTTAGTTACATGCTGAAACTACATGTCAGATGAAATTTGTTCCGTTTAACTTTATGACACTAATAAATCACTTTCAGTCGCCTTCTCGGAAAACTTCACATTTGGTTTTGTTATGTCTCTTCAATCTAAAACGGATTATTTGAAAAAGCACGAAGCTTTAGGCTTGCTCTTGTCCGACGACGAAAACGTGATTCGGTGAGTAATTAAGTTGAAAAAATTGAATTTTATAGATATTGGCGCATGCAAAAATTCAAAAATAGCTAACGCGTTTGGTCATTCAAATTTGTACAATTCGTCCTTCTTCGACAATATTTGTATTTTATAGATATTCGATATCGATGAACGAAATCAAATCGAAAATTGATGGAACATGGATTGGTTCAAAATATTTCATTATAAAGAAGGACGCCTTGTGTGGCCTAAGTGCGATGAACGATGGCCTCAAATGGTCAAGAAGGGAAAAAGGTTCATAATATTTTTGCAATTTAAATTATTTATTTTATTCTTCTAGGAAAAAAGAAAATTGCTCCCATTTATATTTATTGGAACCAAGAATACGAAAAATACCAAGTAATTAAATGCGAATACGTGGAAAACCCCGATCTGAAAAAAATGGTATTTGTTATTTTGTGTATTTTTTAAATTATTAGTTTTAGATAATTCATAAGATTGGCGGCGAAATTTTTTTAATCCAATACATTAAAAAATCTCCGAACATAATTCTTATTGAGGAGCCTTCGAGGCTTTCAAGTAAAATTTTGCCTACAACATTAAATAAATTTTTTTTTCAGATCAAGAAGCTCGGATAATTCGAGAAACGCTGAAGGGGCGTACGGTTGACTGCACAAAAAAAACAACTTTTGGATCAAGGTTTTAAATTTAATAAGAAACAGGTAAATATGGCACATATTTAAAATAGAACTATTTTACTTTAGATTCGGAATCAAGTTCGGTATGTGCGCGATGCAGTAATCGGGAAACGAGGCCCAAAACGAGTGGCAACCCCATATCAACTGTCAAGTATTTCTCATAAAATTCCAGATTGCAAGTTTTCGATTGAAAATTGTATGTTTCATTCACTTACACTTACTTACTTTTGGGTTTCATTAAATTCTGAAAATATTTTAAGGTGATGGAGATATATCGGAATGTTTGTCAATAATAATCCGTGAAAACTGTAACATTTATTTGAATTCCTTGCCAACTGAAGACGAACTAGTTCAACATCGCGAAAAGATTGGACAATTATGTGACGATGGACCGCTTAGTTCGATTCAAAAATACTTGGGTATGATAGCCATTGTTGTATAGAATTAGATATTATTTTGAATTTTGATAGACGATTGGAACAGGAAGGAAAAAGATGCATACATGTTTGAAGGAGTTATATTCATTGATACAACATTCACACTATCGGATCTTTTTATAACTATCATTGGGACTGCCTCAAAACAATTCCGGTATAATCAAAAATGAATTTGAAAAAATAGTTATCTTTAGAACTCGAAGTTCCGATAAACCCCGATTTCTTGTTTTGGGAGTTCTTTTCCATTCTAGAAAACATTCCGCAAGTCATTCGTTCCATGCGCAGCATTTAGAATCGATTTTGTCTCAGCTTGAGCCAAAAAAGTTAAGAAAAACTCCTGCAATTATTTGTGACGGTGAATCTTCATTCTCCGTATATCGCCAGGTTCTTCAATTAACTCATATATCTATTTCAAGAGAGAACTATAGACTATTTCCGCATTCGACCACGCACAAACTCTTCGTTGTGAACTACACAGATCAAAAAATTTGGCAGATAGTGTGAAATCTAAGGATTCGAGTTATAGTCGCAGAATAGTCCGAATGGTTTTTGGACAAGTTTAAACATTTACATTCACTTTTTCAATTAAAATTACGAGCCTACAGATGGGACCGAACTACTTGAAGACTGGACTTCTTGGAGCATTGAACATACAAGACTATCACCGTCGTCTCGAATTGTTTGAGAAGACTTGTGATGATGATGGCGCAAAAGCTTGGTATTTTCAATATTTTAAATTTAAATATTAGGCAACGATGAAATACGATTAAAGAAATGCTGGCGTTTCGAGGAAAAACATTAAAATAGCATATTAACTAAAAAAAAAATAAATCGTAATAAATGAAAGAAAAACGAATTTTTAAATTTTCTTTTTTTCTCCTTTTTCAGGGTACGTCGAAATTTCGATAACCTTTTCGATTGCAATTCCTTGCGGAGCCGATTGATTGCTGGTGTTATTCAACCCTTTTTATCGTCGAATTCAATTGAATGTTTCAACTCAATTTTGGCTGAGCTGATAAAATCGCCGTTACGTGCTGATGATGCTTGTTTGAAAATTATGGAGTTCTTGAAGGGTAAATTGCAGTAGTCGTGAGTATTTCATTATATTTTCAGACGAAAGCGATCGCTATCATCGATCTGTGATAGATTACGACGAAGTCGTACGATTTGAGCATCAAGAATTGTTTTCAAATCTCCGGGAATTCGAAAAAACCCAATTTCTAATTAAATTAGGGTTTCGTGAAAGACCAATCTTAAAACTACCTCTTATTTTAGCCCAAGGTATGTGCTCACCAATCTCTGAGGAAATTCTTATTTTCAATTTCACAGACAATCCTGATTCGCATGTTGTATGGTTACACCAGCAGGTTCAGAAATTCAAAATAATAATGTATGAGGAAGGTTTTATAGTGAAGTCAAATGAGTATGTTTTTACTGGAAATTTTGCTGGAGAACTTCCGAAACTTTATTTCAGCAGTATTGTCGATGTGAAATCTTCGGACAATCGCATAGGATGCTCCGATATGAACTGCAAGAGACGATTCCCAAAAATATGCCAGCATTTGTAAAAAAAAATTATCTTTCTAACCTTCCAAAAAATTTTAGATGGGCTGCGGTTTGTTCTTTAACGGAAAAAGAAAAAGAGGTAGAAATCGAAAAGATTGCCGATGAAGCACGCAAAGTTAGTTTGAGAAAAAGGGTAACATTGAGTAGGCCAGTATTATGTGGAAGAAAAGCTCCAATGCGGAAGAGAACAAACAAGAGTAAAAATAATGGGCGAAGACTTTTGCAAGATTTATCGCTGTAAGTTGTTTTCAAATATTCGAAGTACGAACACTTTCTTTCAGCATGACAATGTACAATGATAGTGAAGACAGTGTACTTCAAAACAATGAATCCAGTGTAAATTTGTCTTCTTTCACCCCAACATTGGCACACAAAAGGTAATTGACCGTAGTAACCAAAAGTTGGACCAATATTTGAATTTTTAGATATCGAGATTTTGAATCTGATTCTGGATCAGTTTCCAATATTTTGGAAACATCAACACAGATTTGGACAACTCCAAATGAAAATAAAAGGTAATTGACCGTAGTAACCAAAAGTTGGACCAATATTTGAATTTTTAGATATCGAGATTTTGAATCCGATTCTGGATCAGTTTCCAATATTTTGGAAACATCAACACAGATTTGGACAACTCCAAATGAAAATAAAAGGTAATTGACCGTAGTAACCAAAAGTTGGACCAATATTTGAATTTTTAGATATCGAGATTTTGAATCCGATTCTGGATCAGTTTCCAATATTTTGGAAACATCAACACAGATTTGGACAACTCCAAATGAAAATAAAAGGTAATTGACCGTAGTAACCAAAAGTTGGACCAATATTTGAATTTTTAGATATCGAGATTTTGAATCCGATTCTGGATCAGTTTCCAATATTTTGGAAACATCAACACAGATTTGGACAACTCCAAATGAAAATAAAAGGTAATTGACCGTAGTAACCAAAAGTTGGACCAATATTAGTATTCTTTTAGAAGTCTCTCAAACTTCGAATCGAGCTTAACGATGTCTGGAGAAAAAAGAAAAATAAAAAAACTACGGAAATATTCGCCCATTTTCTGATGTCCACCATTTCATTATATAATTTTGTTTTTTGTTAATAAAAAAATCCTTTTTGGTTTGAGTTAATGTACAAAAATTTAAATAATATTGCAATTCTCATCAGACCAGAATAATTTTAATTTATTTAAATTATTTATAAAATTCTCAGAAAATCATTAGTCAAAAATTGTTAGTCAAAAAAAAAATAGTCAAAAATCACTAGTCAAAAACCATGAGTCAAAGAATAAAAAATCATGATACAATTTTTATGAGTCAAAAATCATGAGTCAAGTCAAAAAGTATGAGTCATTGAACATTGGCCTCGACAGAAAGATAAGCGTTCGCCATCAACAATCCAGTGTATGTCTTAGTGTAGTCGAGAAGATCCAAAGGATTTACTGTAGGAAATTAACAAATAAAAAAATTTAGATTCTGTTGAAGACATACTGCATACAATTGCTGTTAGAGCGGAACAATGCCCCATAATAACCCAGACGGTAGAAATGGTCCGAATACAATTGAGAGATGTTAGTTGACCGGCAGACGTCTTTCGAATCGTGAATATACTTTTGAGATTACGATATAGTGAGAAACACATAAAAACCTGCCAGAATGTATCTAGAAATTAACAGTTCTTCTAAGCAATGTAAATATAAATGAAACTTTTGCTATCAATTTCAGAATTGAGAAGTTTTCCGTTTTTCGAAACGAAATAATCCAAGATGCCAGCAACAAAACATATCGCCGCAATTATAGACAAGATAGTGCTGAAATAAGCGAATTGAATAATTGTGAATTAATTTGATAACTAACATAACCATATAAGTAGCGAAAATCTTTTAAGGGACATGTTGATTTATATTGCGAACACTGCATATGGGGGAGGAGGTAGCATTTCGATCAAACCCTGAAACTCAAATTTTAAATTAGTGTTTAATATTTTAGTCGGCTTCATTTCTACAACATAATAAACCTGTTCGGAAATATTCGGTCAAATCGTCTTGCGCACATGACAATGGCAGACAGAAATCCAATCCGATTTGCGGTATCCCGCATGCCCCTACGGCATTATATTCTCGCATTTTAATATCCAAATTAATTCTAAATTTTTTAATCATTATTTTTATATTATAAAGCTTTCTACCGATAATAATCTCCTTTGATTGTACGGTTCAATGATGTTGAGAAAACCTTGACATTTCGGCACTCACTAAATTGGCCAGTACTTATTAAATGACCCCTAGCAATTCCTGGTCCTATTTTTCCAGCCGAATCGAGCACTAAACATTCAATTTGCAATTGTATTTAATATTTTTTGAATCACTTGGAATTAAGTAATGTTTCTTTTCGTCGGGAGTCATTACTGCCGTAACATTTTGCGATCTTCTTGAGACATCAATTATCCCATAGCTAAGAAACTTGAGCTCCTCACGGCACTTTTCCGATATATTCGCGTTTGAGAAGCCATTTACTCCAAGAATTCGCAATAGTTGATCAATTTGGTAGGTTTTCTACCAGCAATTTTGTTAAGAAAAAAAAAAGAAAATCACAACTCTTACAATTTTATCAATAACGTCATTTGGGTGTTCCACAAGCTCATCGAGAAGTTGAAGCGCCTTATCTGGATCAAAATTCAATCCAGATACCAATAATGAAAATGAAAATATGAGAAGCGTTGTAGATATTAGGTACATCACAATGTCAAAATAACGCCTAATCATACATTTTGTGTTTACAGTTTCTTATTATCAGCTCAAAATTCTGTTTTTGTTAAAAAATCGAAAATGGAAAGCGGATGACAATAAGAATCGCATGAGTATTTTAGATTCCTTTTCGAGCCAATGGAATTTAAGGATTTTCTACATGGAAATGCCTATTTGATAGTCTAGCCGGTACGGTAGACATTCGTCACATTAAAGCTTAAATGATGCTTTCTAAAAATATCTTTAAATGTTATCGCTCTGTAACCTGTATTTCTATTTTTCGATTAATTTGCATTCAAAGAAAAATAATACAACAGATGACAAAATGAAACATTTTTGTTTGAATTTCCCATAATTTTCAAGAAATTGATGTTACGGGAATACCAACCATTCAATTTGTGTTTTTATTTTCCAATTCCTTTGACCAAATCAAATTCAATGACGTCAGCCTTTTTTCATCAAACATCTTTTTTGTTTCAAATCGTTTATTTTCTCGTTTGCAGGCCCCGAAAAAATGATTTCTAGTGTTTGTGTGTACTCGTGTAGTGAATACAAGAGCGCCACGAAATGAAAACTAGTTAGCATAAAGTAAATAAAAGATATATGAATGGCGGCGATAGCGCCTGTTGACTTTCCCATCACCTTCAACATCAGTTTTTCTTGCCAATTTTATTCAAAAAAAAGTTTAGCTCATTTATTCTTATCTCATCTTAATGAAAAATCCTCCCCGAAATTATGTTAATAAAATTTGTTTGTTTTGATTTTTTTTCAACAAAAAACGTTTATGATAGGATGAAAATTTTACTGAATTTTCATTCATTAAGATCTTCATTATAATATACACGACACATAATTTGAAATTCATCGCTGTCCCATGAATGAACGAATCATCAAAACAAACACGGGGAAATATTGAAATATACACCCTTTTATGGGCAAAGGCTCTTCAATCAATACCACACATTTTGATATTCGTTGTAAATCAACCATTCCGCCACGCATCATCAAAATATGCCAATTGCTCATTGATCTGGAAATCAATTCGCGCATTTCATATTCTGCTTTGGATCCGTTTCTCTTTTCATATTCCATTTTGGCATGATTTACTTCCTTCTCCGAAATTGTTAAAGACAAACTATGTGTTTAACATCAAGAAGGAAATCTTCGCATAGTGATTTACAATTCGTTTAAAACACTCAACCGTGTAAATATTGTTTCTCATTAAAGTGATCCAATTAAGCGTTGAACGTCATTTTCTTTGATAATCGAAATATATTGAAGTTCTACGAGGCACTTGTTTAGTGTTTTTTCTCTCAAGATGTTTTATAGTTCTCCAAAGGTCTTTCTGTCGTACGAATTTTAAAAAATTAAATGATTTTCTATTGTAGGCGGGACTATCCGCAACTTGTCTTGCTTTTGTAATTTTTCTGTTTCAGTACGCGTCTCTCTGACACTTTAATGTTGCATTATCACAAATACAAACATTGAATCAAACCAAAAAATGTGTTATCATAATGACTCATGGTGTGCACTATTATTATTTTTTTTTAATTCAACATGTTTCTAATTTGTATATTCAGATGTGGTCTCCTTGGCTGATTGTGATTTACACATTACTATGCTTAGTCGTCATTTTCTTCCTGCTCACTGTTCTATATTTCTTGAATGACGACCGAAAGAAGAGGAAGATAATTGAAGGTAAATTATTGACTAAAAAAGAAAAGAATTTGCATAATTTCAGAAGAAGTTGTTGATCATCGAAGAGCATCAAATGTCTAGATGATTACCCATATAATTAATATATTACGGTTCAACTCGGTTTGTATATAAAGTCATTGTACATTCAAAACAAAAACAATATAATTGTAACAACAAAAAATAACAAAAATATACAGTATAAGAAATACTAAAAAAAATTCAAATAAATCTGTTGAAACGCGGTTTTTGGTTTCAGCGAAACAATGGTAAAAAAAAAGGTTTTCAGCGAATCAGTAAAACAGTGCATCCTGTTTGTTGAAGAAAAATCGCTTAAAACCGAGAAATTCCCGTGTTTCGCCAGATGAGCTTTCCAAGTTGAAAATGCTTACGGTAACAAATCAAGCCAATTATCGACAGGCCCTGTTGGCATCCGAATCTCTTTTTTCGGTTCAGGTGTCTTTTTAATTTTCGGCGGTTCAATTATTAGCGAAGCATACCGTGAAGTACTCTGCGTTTCAAATGATTCCTGAATAATCGTTTACGGTAATCCGCAGCTTTATATGGCAATTTACATTTTCAAATGAATCCCTATTTCCATTTGCCAAATTAGTCTCTTCAGTAGATACACTTATGTCGGGAAGCTCCTCCGCTAACGCATGTTCTTCTTCTTGGTCCGAGATATAGATCGGCGACGAAATGTCTTCCTGAGAAGAAGGCGGTGTTGGAACCTAAATAGTTCCAAATTCATAAAAATAAAACAATCAAATCGTACCTCAGAAAAAATATCGACGGACCCTTCACGAGTTTCATTATTACTAATAGGCGAAGACTGAAAAATAGAAATAATCGGAATAAACTTCCATAAAAATTTTTCAAATCATTCTCAGCCTTCTCCGCGGTATCAATGAAGAAAATTTACCTGATGATGTGTTTCTGATGGTTCTAAAATTCGCACTTTCAATTTAATTCCATCATGAATAGCTGGATGTTTTCTTTTTGCCGTCGTAATTGCTTTAAGTTGTTCGGGGGTGATATCCGACAAACTCACTGCTTTGTTATACTCAAATGTTTCTATATGATTATGAACGATCTCAAAAAAACCACTAACCTTCTCCAAAAAATGATTCAGCGAGTCTGGTGGCTGCCAATTATACTTTGCTCGATAATATTCATAAGCAACATTGAAAAACATTTGGTCATTGATTTTGAGACGAGATCGCTTAAATTAAGAGCGGTCGAGATTGACGAAAAACAATTTACCATCTTTGTACAGTTATCTCGTGCAAACGTCCTCGCGCGCACCATCGTTTCATAAAGAAACAGTACTTTTACTGCAAAATGAAAAAATAATCAAAAAGGCGCAATCTTGGTCAAATACCTTTCAACGTTGGTTTCGGTTCAAGTGCATTCAAAATCGTCGAATGATTCCGAAAGCGTCCATGAACTCGGATAATAAACAGTAAACGATTGAATGGTCTTTCCTCCATCATATCAACAAAATCAAACAGATCATTCTTTTTAAACCTGCCAATAAAATGGATCCATAAAATAAATATTTTTTGGATTACCTATATTTTAGCTTCTCGACGTCTACAGTTGTATCATCAAG
Organism: Caenorhabditis bovis; assembly: GCA_902829315.1. Lineage (NCBI taxonomy): Eukaryota > Metazoa > Nematoda > Chromadorea > Rhabditida > Rhabditidae > Caenorhabditis > Caenorhabditis bovis. Next base: position 4,394,255 of record CADEPM010000001.1, on the reverse strand, counting down.
TTGTTCTCCGTCAGCCACCACACATTTATAGAGACACTTCAGTAATTTGCATTGAACCACAAAAGTGTCTTTTTCACGAAAGTACTGAAAATTGAATGCGTTTACACATTGAAACCAACAACAAACAGAAATTCATATACCAGCTTTTTATAATCTTCCATTCGTTGATAATATTCGTCTTTACTGACACCATTGTTTGATAAAATTTTGTGCTTCTTTTTCATAAAATCTTTTAGAATGGAATTCCTGAAAAACAACAAACGATGTTCCGAGAAAACGATCAACATCATACCAAACATGCATCAATTCCATTTTATTCAATTTGTGCTTTTTTGCCACATCGCGCCAATCAACATTGGCTAGCATTTTTTGATTAATTGTTTTTATATCACTCATTTTTCTAATACACCGAAAAAGAGATTTCTCACATTTCTCTGACGCTTCGATTAGTCCATCTGAAAATTATCAAATTTGCAATTACCCTACTTCGGTGAAAATTCTACAATAATATTGATTTTTTGTTAATACGTGAATGCTCCTAATCACTTTAATATCCTCCATAATTGGATAATAATAAGGAATTGATAATCGTTCGTGAATCTCATCAACCGGTATATTGTCATCAACCATTCTGAAATATTTTTAATTTTTCGTAATTTTCAAAAATATTATTCTAACCCTTTCATTATTTCCAATGTGATTTGATCCAATTCTTTATTCTCTTCATAAAATTCATCATATATCAATGCCATTCTATGCTGAATTTGTCGAGCCGTACGATTTTTTAAATTTTCGCACAATTTTGGCCAAAATCCTTTTAAAAGCAAATCTCTCGCAATGTCAGGAGAGACTACCTGAAATTATTTTCAATTGTCACACATACACGTTAATTTTCTTACGTGAAAATCCGGCGTTGGTTTGAAGCCAATATAATAATATACGCCGATTTCTGGGTTGACGTCTGTGAATTCTTGACAAACAACTTCCCAATTATTTCGGATTTGATCATCTTCTATTTTCGAAAATGAAGAACTTTCTTGTAGTGTAATATCTGAAATATTATTATACATAGAATCTAAACAATAAATTTAATAGATATTAGTTCAGAAATAAAACAACTCATGGATAATTACCATTTTTCTGCAACAAATTTTTATAATCTTGATTAATCTCCATCGGCATAAAATGATGATATAAGTATCCACCAGTTGTCGAAAGCTTTCTTCGGTGCACATCTCTATAATTTTGCAACACTGATTGCTTTAATACAACAAAAATAACTCACACATCACACTGTGGAAATTGAAAATAATAAGAACACCGGGATGGAAATGTTATCATCTACAAAAAGCATTGAAATAAAATTAAAATATTAGCTAATATAAATAATAGATAAAAAAAATGGATTCAACCACAAATTGAGCCCAACATTTCAAGAAACAAACAAAAAAAATTTATAAAACAAGAAAAAAAAGATGCTCTTTAGAAGATATTTTGATTCCATATTAATTTTTCTTTTTATAACTTTTTCTCGTCCGTTTCCTTCGGACATCATCTTCTTCCGCGTTCTGCTCAGCCTTAATTTGTTTTTCATTATAAATCCTTCTATATTCTTCGAGCGGTTCGTTCGTTTCATCTAAAAATTCCAATTCGCGCTTCAATCTTCTTTTTTCCGCTTTTCGTCGGTTTTTCTCTTCCACCTCATTCAAAGATTCATTTGAAACCCCTTTGTTTCCATCAGTCTGCTCAGGAACCTCATCGGCATTAGAATTATCCGTTGCCAACACATCTTTTTGTTGGTTTCTTTAAATTCCCATTATTTTTTAATTATTTATTATTTCAAAAATATATTCTAACCGTTCTTTTTCATTTTTCCGATGCTTCTTTTTCTTTTTCCTATTTCTTTCTCCTTCCACCGCAGAATCTGAAAACGCTTCGGTCTCGCCATTTTTTCGAAATGCTTCGTGATCCTGATTGCCTTCTTGAGATCTGCATGCTCTATTATTATTTTAGTCAGTATTGTCTAATTGTACCTTTCGTATGAATCATCCTCAATTTCTTGCTTGCACGTCACTTCAAAATTGTTGCTTAAACTTTCGTTTCTTTCACGTCGCAATCTGAAAATTTGTTACATTTTCAATTTTGTTGATAAAAAATATTTCCGAGAAGAAAAACTATATTTCGATTAGTTAACTGGCACAAATTTAAATGATCAGCGACATGTACCATTCTTGATCTTCGCACACTCTTTTAATAATTATTGTAGTTATCAATTCATTACATGAGAAAATCGAAAATTTCTGCAAAACCCACAAAATTATAATGAGAAACACCAACGCCTTTTAAATTCGTCCGTCCGCAACAATAATAAATGTTCAGCGGAAAATATCACGTTTAATATAAGTATGCCTCACGTCCAAAATGATATATTTTGTGAACTATTAAAATCGAAAAAGAATCCCTGTGTAGATTTACTGTGAATTTGATTCACACCCGAATTCTCAGTAGTTTTTTCAACTCGATTACCATCACAAAAAATTCAATGGTCCAAATACAGAGTGCTCGTTTTTTGATAACAATTTACTGAAAATTTCTAATGTCTTCCTATTTTAGATTACCTCTTCAAGCGTTTTTTCTCCTTTCTGCGTCTCCTTCTTTCTTCTTCTTCTTCGTCATCTTCCATTTCTTCATCAATTTGATTGTTTGAACAGGGTCGCATATTTTCATCTCCGCTTTCTGTGTTATTAAGTTTCCTTTCGGCTTCTGCAGAAGTCGATTCCTGAAAAAATACGTATCTAAAATAGATATCTGTTTTTGTATACTTACATTTTTCTTTTTAGATTTTTTTCGATTACTTTTATGATCCGATGGTTCCGCTTTTTCTTCAATGCACGCAACTTTCAAATTCTTAATTTTATTTTGAAGTACCGATGAATTCTTTCTCTTCAAATTAACATTATAGTGAGAAATAAATATTTTGTATTTTACCTTGACTGGTGAAAATTGAATCGTGTTCGGTGGCAAATCATTGTGTCCCAAGCTCTTCGACATTTCCTCGATAACCTTATTTCTTGTTAATAATTCATTGTTGTTATCAGGCTCGAAAAATCCTTCAATGATTTGACTGCGCGTCTAAAGAATGCAAAAAATTAAAAAAAAAAGAGAGCAATGAAAAAGTTACCAATGATTTGAGACAAAATGGCGGAACAAAATCGACGTTTTTTACAAATTTTAAATATAAAACTAGAACGTCAAATGCGCATTGAGTCCGAGTCCAAAGCTTAGTATTATTTCTATAAGTTCCTGTTTCCTGAAAAACCGATTAAAATTGTCTTCAAAACTGCTATCCCTAACCGAAATCCATCGCTCGAAAATTTCGGTGCTTACTAATTGTTTCGTCAGTTCCGTGGCATCCGGGTTTTCATTTTCTAATTCTAAACCATAAAAATTAGAGATTTAAGAAAAAAAAACAGAATTCATTTTTTTTACCCTTTACGGACTCATCCCATATATGGATTCGTTTGTAAGCCCAGAGAAGAATGTGATATTTTTCTGAAAAAAATGTTATTTTCTTCCTATCGAGATCTAAAACCTCTCAACGTGAATTTGTAAACTAAAACTCCAAATAAGTCTTGTTCAAGGACAGCGAGACGTGATTTATATTTATCGATAACGGCTTTGGCACTCGAACGGCATTTTGTTTCAAACTCTTTTATCTTTCGAGCGTCCAATCTGTAAAAAAAACACTTCAAAAGACTGCAATAAAAGATAAATACTACGCTTCTTGGAGATTTTCATGAAGTTCGCGTTTCTGAGATGTCCAATCATCGGGTATCACTTGACAAAGCACTTCTAAACATTCGAGAAGGTTTCGAGAACCCATGGACTTCTTCTTATTACAGTACTAAATAAAAATATATTATTTATATTTTGTCAAAAATGTTATTTGGCAAACCATACATTTATATATTTTTTATTATTTTGTTAACCATACATTCATATTTTTTCGGTCGCGCAACTAGTTAAATGTTAGTAAAATTTAGGGAAAGTCTTAGCGCGCAATGTGAAAGTTTAGCTCGCAAATCTACCATTTTCGTTTAGAGCTAATACTGCAGTCAGTTTCTTTTTGGTGTTTGGCCAATTTTTTCAGTTGCGCGATGTCGACAATAGAAAAATAAAAGTGCGAAAAATTTGTTTCTTGAGACTATTGTTGGGATGTTTCGAATCGAAACACTCGATAAATATTTTATCGTTCTTGCTATTATTAATGTTTAAAACTACCTTTTTGACGGCTTTTTCATAAGCCACATTTGGATCACAATTTTCGTTTCTCTGCAGAAATTCACAATAATTCTTGATCTTTTTAAATAAGATATTCCTAAAAACAAATAGATTTGCATTATTATTAAATTTTATATATTCAAACCAGTTATATTTTGTGGTTTCCTTGCTCGATTTCATTTGAACGGCTAAATCCGCAAAATCAATTTCCTCTTCGATCGCATTCAACCTATTTTCGTCGTTGCTTAGAACTGCCTTTTTTAACTTCTGAATACTTGTATATTACCAATAAGAGACTTGACTTTTGAATCAAGTTTTTACTTTTTTACTAATACTCAAATTGTTATAGATCGCAGGAAATGATAGTTTTGGCGGCAAACACGTTCGAGCTTTTAATTCACTAATTTTTGATCTCGCTCTTGCGAAAGGAAGTCCTAGTTCGGTAGCACATTCCCTTGTGAATGTCTTGTCCGGGTGGTCCACAAAGTCCATTATTTTTATTAAATCTTCTGCAGTCCATGCGTGTCGTCTTAATTGAAAATATTGCTTAAATTCGAATAAAGTGGTTTATACTTATTAAAGCGTTCTGCCGCATCTTTAATACTGTTTTCGTTGTTCCAATCAATGGATTCAAGCACATCAGGCGTCATAACAGTAGCCATTCTTCGTGCCACTTGACGTAAAGTTCTATAAGGTAGTCCTTTACCTAAAATTACTTGAAAACTATTTTCGGCAGAAGTTTTTACTTACACATTTCTGCCCAAAAATTATTATACTTATGCTCTTCTCTTAATTCTTTTTGCGTACTCTGAAAATAGTAACAATTTGGCGAACATTGAAAAATAAGATAAGCTTGTTTAATTAATTGAATATACATAATTGACGAAGTTGCGCGACTATTAAAATTGGCTAAATCTAAAAAAAAATCAATGACAATGGTTTTGAAGCAAAACTAAATTTATATTTACGGCCCTAATAAGGCCGTAAGCAAACGGACAAATTGAAGAGGCACATCGAGACCTCTCCCTAAACTTTTTGACATTTAGCCAATTTTCCGAGCAACGCCGACAATATGTATGTTATAAAATAAAATTTTAAAACCTCAAAACACATTTGGACATGATTAGTAAAATAATTACCTTGTATTTAGTGTCCGTACCCATATATGTTATGCATTCTTCAACTGGTATCTTATACTTATCGCTATACCTTGAAAATGAGAAATAATAGTTTATAAGGTACGTATAATTTACATTACCTTTTCCAATTTTTCAAAATGATAACTGTTTCTTCAACTGTGAATTTCTTATTTGAACGTGTGATATCAATCCCATGTTTAACAAGCCAATCCCGTATTTCATCGTTAAGATCAAACTGTATAGTGTGATGCCATAAAGTTCCTTCTTCTGTATATAACCCGGTCTAAAATGTATAAATTATTATTAAATTTTTACGAGGAACTTACTGTTGGTAGTTTAACCATTATTTAATTTGTTTAATTTCAACACCTAAAAAATCATTTCAAATTTTTTAACATTGGTATTAGACATACAAGTAGTTTTGTGGTGTATAAACCATTCAATTAATCGAATCAAATTCAATTTATTAACGATTTTATTTCCAACGGAAACCCGAAACTCAAAATAAATAATTAACCGGTTGAAATTAAATTCAGTTGAAATTTACGCCAACTTTTGCTTGACTTCCATTTGTCGTTTGCCCTTTATTATGTGGGAAACTATATGAAATATTAAGAAAAATACAGCAAAACCAGACACTTCGCAAAACTCTGAAAAATTTAGTAATTTTTGGCAGTTTTTCTTCACGTGGAACCAACCTGGTGGACATGTATCGTTTCCAATAAGTGCAGGGAATCGAAGAAGAAAATTGAATGGCCAGAAAATATTGTCAGGCATGCAGAATGCAACTATAGACGAGACATATCGGAGAAAGAAAAGCCCACAAAGTTGAATAACAATTCTGGTTGCACCTTCAATTTTCAGATTAGTTGCAGACGGTGAAGATCTTGAAGACTCTAAATTTAAACTGATTCTTGTATAGAAATGAACATCGTTTACCAAGCACTGCAAGCTGATCTCTTAATTTGTTGAGTTCACGGTCTTTTTTGAAATAAGCAGCAAACTGGTCAGTTGGTGAAATTGAGTTCAATTCTCGTTTCAACACATTAATCTGCTTCTGAAGTTCCACAATTCTTGGATCAACTGGCTCTTTAAACAAGAGTTTAACCTGAAAAATAGTCTCTCGAATATTATCATTAATCAAATTTACCACTGACGAAACAGCAGATATGATTTTAGCACTATGAATGGCTAAAAACGCAGCAACAAAACAACAAATTCCATTATATATAGAAATTTTTTCGAGTTGTGCATCCATCTGAAATAAATTTTGTCAAAAAAAAGGGGAGGGGGGGGATAAAATTATTTTTATTTTTTCAGGAAATAAAAAAACGCATGCGAACATTTTTGAAATGCCTGTTAAATCGACAAGTCCGCAGTCGGTGTTTGCACTGATTACTCCTCATGCGCAGAAACTTACGACAGGGATATTTAATTTTATTCAATTTTAAGGGCAACACAGTTAAAAAAATGAATGTTTCAATTCAGTAAATCGAAAAAATTATGATTATTGTTATTTTTTATTAAAATTAATTTTAAAAATTTTTTATTTTACTGCGTTTCCCCATTTATGTGTTTAGATTCTATAACAATTGAAATCCACTGTTTTATAAAGTTTTTAGAATGTTAGAACTTGGTGTGCCTTGTATATCATTTGAACCAGATCGATATATGAACGATGGGAACATTACGCGGAATTTCTTTGATATGACAAGCCAGCGAGTAGGGTTTTTTTTGTTAAATTTCAACAAGATGATCAATTTAGATATGTACCATGCGAAACAATGGTGTTTTAGGCTTGACTTCAAAGCGTTTCAACGATGATAAAATTATGAATGTTCGGTAAGTTTTTACGTATATTATTTTATCATCGAAAATTATTAAAGAACACGGGATCGCGGTGAGCCATCTTCCGTCAAATTTTCTTCTGATGGAAGACTTTGTCTTATGCAAAGAACTACAACCGCTGTGGACATTATATTTCTCGAAAAAACTGAAAATTCCTTATGTCTGGAAATAACGGTAACTGCGAAGTCCAAGGAGCCTTTACTAGCAGTAGAATGGGTAACAAATAGTCAGGTATTGTTTGATTCGGAAAAAACGTGCAATAATAAATACGAAATGTTTAGATTCTTATTGTCACAAATCGTAGTGCTGAATTAGTATATATAAACGAAGAAAAAAAGACGTCAAAAGTGTTGAAGTCAACGAATGTGAATGCATCGTGGGCGATTTATTATGTAATTCACTGTCCAGTTTTTTTTTACTTTTGATTTTTAAGGCTCCAAGTCAGTTATTACTGATAGCAAATGGTGTAGGATGTGCGAACATCCAGCCATTAGTTGTAGCACATTCAAATTTTACACGACTGAAGGTAAAAATGTGTATAATTCTTCAAAAAACATACGATTATAGAGTTTTGAAGTGGAATTTAATGCATCAAACACAAAGGAAAATCTTTTAGAAAAAGACGTAACTGTTGCCACAATGTAACAAAAAATTTAAATCTCGTTCTTCATCTGCATATTTTTAAGTTATGGAAAAGTGTACGCTATGGTTCTTCGCTATAGCGTGAGAAATGCTTCAACAGTTGATCTAGTAATGTACGAGCTTCCATCAGATACAACGAGTGCTGCCGTCTTCAAATATTCTCTCGTTCTTGGTAATCTCAATTTTTCAGACTACACAAATAATCATCTTTATAGGATTCACTGGAGGATGTGGAATTCATGTAATCGATAATTTAGTCATTGTTCATCATCAAACAACAGCAAAATCATATATATTCGATGTTGCCATCAATTCTTTTCGGGTTAATCAATCTCCACTGGTAATTACCTCGATTGGTATGTTTAATTCACCAATTAATTAAATTTTAAACTCAAATTATAGTCGCAAATCCTCAACATCAACCTCCTCCGCCACTCTACACAGGACATTGGTTCACATTCTTGCCGAATATAGTTATCGGTTTTGAATTGTTCCTTATTTTGTAAAATCATTGGTTCAGATTCGAATGGCGGCGTAATGTACGGAATCAAATTGAAAAACGAGAATTGTATGCTGGAAATTGCTGAAAAGAATATAATGCTTGAATATTTGGCTCGGCGAAGGGATGCGAATAAATTACTCATTTCATCCTTTTTAAGTTGCCTGAAAGCAAGAGCACTATCATTGAGACAAATTCGGAAGATTTTTAATCTGTTATCGTCAAATATATCTGAAAATAATTCCGATGGTAAGTAAAAAAAATGACCCCAAAATATTAATATTGATTTAAGATTCAGCTCCAAAACCGGTGTTCTCATGTCCAAAGTTTGAGAAAATGCATATAAGCCAACAGGAAGTTCAGAGTTGTGTTTTAATACCTTTAAGAGTGAGTTTTTTCTATGAATTTGTTTCCTAATCAATTTTGTTTTAATTTGTAGGATGATGTTTCTTTAAATATGTCGTATGTGGCCAATGTAATGCTGCAATATCTTCGTTCATTATACGATAACAATGTCCCAGTTGAGGCATATTTCATCGAATTGGTCGTCGAAACATTGGCTGAAGCTGGAGAAATGTCGAAATTACATCAAATTGTTACTTATCGGGTTAGTTTTTCTCATTTTCCAGTGTATATGATATAAAAGCATGTAAACGCGCAATCGTTTAACCAGAAACTACATAACTTCTAAACAGAAGGAGTTGAAAACTTAATTTGAAACTTTCAAGGTTGTGAATGATTCGAAACCTCTCGCTTTCCTCCTTCTATCGTATGAAGCCAGATGCTCTACATTGTTTCAAAGCGGCGTAGATATCCTCGCTAGGTAATTTCGTGAACGAAATAATAAACTCAACATTTCTATTTTGAGAAATAAAGCGAACGACGAAATTGTCGAAGTTATGTTGGAAAAGAAGCAAATCGTTGATGCATTTAGGTAGACTGTTTCATTTTATTAATTATTTTCCTGACAGGTCTTTTCAGATTCATCGATGCCATGAATTTGAATGACAGTCTTCTACCGAAAATTATTGAAGGTGCTGATGAAAACTGCTCAGTTCAAACCAAATATGCAATCAAAGAGCACATGATCGAGAAAAGAGTTAAATGTAAGGAAGCCGCGTCTAAAAATCATTCTGTTTCTGCTTTTTTAGCAACGCTTCTAACCAAATTTGATGATTTGTACGAAGAGGAAAATATTGAGAAAGCGGAAGATGAATTGTCCACATTTACCCTTTATGAATTTTAGTTTCTTGTTTTTTTTCATGTATATAACAATTCTAGAACGCATAACTTGTGCCAGTTTTGCCATCTATCACTTACAATTTTTCTGTGCCTGATTACTTACTACTTCATTTTTAGGTGCTTTTTAATCAAATTTTATTTTGTTCAGAATTTGATATAAAATTATTTTCACGCAATGATGATGATGCCGACTCATTATTACTTATCACGAGTCTCGATTTGATTAGAGGGTTCCGTGTTCACATGATAACCTGATTATTTGCATCTTTGATTCCGGGAGGGCAATCAGCAGATTTTGCAATAAAATCAATTAAACAAATGAGGAATAATCATATTTTTCATAGATTTTAAGAAATAGTTAGAAATGCTAATTTATTTTCGACGACACATCATTTACTTTCCGGCGCAGTTGGTGTATCCCAAATTACTGACGTTCTCGTTGAAGTAATTCAGATGGTCCTTAAAATGTTTCCATTATAAACTTAATGTTTTTTTTTTCGATTTGCCTTGATGCTGGCGTCTGGGAGAATGTTTCCGTTGGAGCAGAAGGAGCTTTCGTCAACGTCATCGCAGATCAAGTACTTGGTCATCTTCTCTTTGTAGTAAACCTCAGCACGGTGATGGAGGTATCCTTGCATGTTCTTCTTTGGAAGATGTGGGACTGGATCTCTGGCGTGCGTCACGCGGAAGGCATTCAACACCTAAAATGCTAAACAATTTCAATTTTAGTCAAGCGCATGTGTACAGTTTTGTCGAAAGCCTTGACGTAGTTGCCATCTCCAACACGTGGTTCTCCGAATGTGACGAGTTGCACGTTCTTGGTGTCATAGATCTTGTTGTAGGTGATGTAGGAAGCGGCAAGAGAAGCCATCGCTCCTCCAAGAGAGTGTCCGGTAATCTAAAAATAATTATATAACTTTGAAAAGTGGTGTGCTCCATTCGTACCCAGACTTGATATCCTGGATATTGAGCGGCGAGAGCGTTGAAGTCATCCTTGATTCCACCGTTCCAGAGGTTCATGAATCCAGTGTCGAAGTATGTTGAGACATTTCCTCCAGCAACCCACGGCGTCTAAATTGATTATTAAACTATGCATTTGAAAAATTCCTAACGTGGTAGGTGAAGACGGTCTCAAGTCCCTCCATGATGAGTTGAACATTGTTGGTTGTTCCACTGAAATGCTCAATTCACTCAATGAATTTTCTCGAAGAATTACCGGAACACAATGAGGATAGCCTTGTCTTGTGGACTGACGGCAGTGTATCCGACACATTTGTCGGTTGGGCTGTCGTCGCATCGCACTTGAACAATGCGTTTCACCTAAACCGAATCGAATCACCTTAACTAGTTTGATCAGTTCTCACTGTAGCTCCAGTGAACACTTTGTCAAGACACTGTTGTGGGTTAGTTCCGTAGGCAGCTCCAGACGAATAGATGAGCTTCTTTCTCGCAATTGGATCACTATATGGAATGGTGTAAGATGGTCTATCAACTCTGACATCTGCTGGCATAGCAGCCAACAAAGGCAAAAGAGCAAGCAGTAAGGCCTTCATACTGAAATTTCAAAAAAGTGCTGCTTAAAATGTGAATTTGGTTAAAATGAGTGCCTGTTATCGCAATTCGTGCTCCTTTCTTTCGTGATAAGACTTCTCAGATAATTTTTATTGGATGATTTTATGTTTGATAAAATTTGATGAAACCATCGGTCGCAGATTGCCTTGGGGCAAAGTGCATTTGTGTAAAAAAAACAAAAATCAATTATTTCATGCAGATCCACACTTTAAAATATATTTACAAAAGATTTAATCAGCTCGGAATTCGGAAGCAGGTCGAATTTGATGACGGTGGTTTGCAAATGATCGGATTTTCAACCAAAATGCCTACAATTTTTCAATTGTCCGTGAAATACTATTTTTTTGTGAAACTACCAGCTATGGTTGCGTTTAAAAATGTTGCAATTGAGCCAGCAATTAAAGACTGAAATACGGTTCGACTAATAAACTGCTTCTTTTTTGGTGCAATTGCGCCAAGAAATTCGATTTGCATTCCCATTGAAGCGAAATTTGCGAATCCACAAATTGCATATGTCGCTATCAACACTGATTTAGGCTGAAAATCAATATTAATAAAAGCACAATTATTCCTAAACTTGCTAGTAATTCATTATTTGCTTGTAGTTTTCCAAGAGTATCATATGCTACAAATTCATTAACAGCAGTTTTTGTTCCCATTAATTGTGCAACTCTGAACATTGCCGAATTTTGTCTTTATTTAAACCCTATGTATACTTGGGTTACTTACAATAGCGTTTGATGAACATCGTAGTTTACTCCCATCATAAAGGCGAGTGGAAAGAATACGTACCCGAATAACATCTAGAAACAATTTGAAGAGAATTGAACTTGCATGTTATAGGCATTAGAATTGACAAATTTCTCACCTGAAAACTCCATCCTTCGAAGCCAATTAAATCTCCGATGTAATACATAATATTATCGAGAAGTGCCAAAAGAGACATGATGACGACCAAGCATGCTCCAATCGTCGACACGACCGGAATAAGTGAAACTCCTCCCGAGCAGATACAATCGATTACCGATTTATTGTCATTTTCATGTTTCAATTCAAACCCGTCGTCGTTAATCTTGGTCTCTTCGGTTTCCGGGTACATGAGTTTCGAACAACCAAGAGAACATGGCGCTGATAATAATGAGGATGTAAGCAGATAGATTGGACAGGCTCCGAGAGCAATGTAGGCGGCGAAAACAGTTCCAGCAACGCATGCGAATCCACTGGTGACGACAGCGAACATTTCAGAATCTGTTAGCTTATCAGCATATGGAGCGATCAACAAAGGACCTTCGCTCTATGAAACGAATTCAGTTTTCGGAAGAGTTTCATGATTCTAACCATTCCCAAAAAGGTGCATGCCCATGCGTTGACAGATTCGACAGCTGTCGTTCCAATTAATACCTTCATAAACCAGCGGGTTTTTGATAGGGTTGACTGAAAAATATAGTTCGACAAAAAATGAGCTATATATTTTTACCTGGATAATTCCAAAATGAAATAATAAAGAGACTATTGCTCCGAAGTAGATTAATGTTTGAAGGGACTGAACGAAACAAATCTTTTTTTTTTAATTTGACAAGACTACCGTAAATATAAAGACGGGACGAAGATCGCAGATATTTGGCGGATCGGCAATAAATCCGAATACAAACTTCGCTCCTTAGCATTTATGAATTTTTCTATTTGAATGTGGTCATTCTACAAACCAACTTGAGCAAATTCAAGTAGTCCGACGATTAATTGAGCTAATTGTTGGAAAAACCATTGACCGGTCGACCATTGCAAAATGATAATGGCAAGAACATAGTGGAAGATGAAAGCATTGCTCACTATTGAAAAATTTATCTGAATATTGCTTCAATTACAAGTTAATTAGTTATAAATAATAATGAGTAAAAAAATTTTAAATTCAACTACATTATTTTTATGGTACAATGCAAATTTTGTAAAAAACAAACTTTAAAAAATCAGTAAAAACATTTTTTATATCCTATGCAGACTGCGCAAAAACTAGTTAAAATCGATTTTTAGTTCTTTTTTTTTTCAAAATCTGCAAAATAATTTTGATAAAGGCTTACTTTTGTTCTATTATTCGATATCAAAATCATAAATATAATAAAGAAGACATATCCGAAAAGACCACTCAATCTGGACCATTCATTTCGGCATGTAACAATTGTGTATGCAATGAGTCCAAGTATTATCGCAATTCGAATTGATCTAAACATGCAATGTCTGTTTTGAATCACTCAAAATAATGTCACATTGGTATGAATCTCCGCTGATTAGCAAAGTTTGTCAGAATTTGCTCCAAAATTGAATAGTAATGCTTGAAAATTGGTGTTTTTGTGACTAAATTCAGCGCAAAGCAGGCCCATAGAAAAACAGTTACGTAAATTAAGGGGGCCGCTTTTTGATAATTATGAATTCCCGCAGCGACTGTAAACAATTGAAATTGAATTTGTGCATTATTAGGACAATAAAACGCTTACTTAAATACCCATGATAAATCAATAAGAATAGAACAAATGCAGAGAAACCCAAGTAGGGTCTTATTTTGGCAAAGGCATTTCGCACAAATCCCGCATTGGTAGTGACTGTTCGCGAGGTTACTGGAAGATGATTGTGTCAAAACAAAAAACATGAGAACTTACTGCTGAGACTTCTGGTGAACACATTTTCCGAAGTATCAGCAACCTTCATTCTCAATAAAAACTTGATACTGAATATTTTAGTATCGGAATTTGTATGATATCAGTTCAAATTGGGTGTGTATTTGCCAAAAAATAGTTGATATGACTGAAGTGATAATATTCCCAAGTAAAATTCCTCAAATAGTTTAAAGAATTATTTGGGCAAATTTTGGTCATATCAATCTGAAAGTTTGCCCGTCATATGAGTGTCGACAATATTCAACAAAAAATACTATTAAAATATCGATTTCAGAAAAGCTAATTAATATGATTTAAAAAAACGATTTAATTACAATTAGGCTAAAACTTTTGGATTCATTTCGGAATATCAATCGATCGTTGTATTCGATTCGGCCAACATTTCTCTTTTTCTCACCACGCGGAAGTTTAAAAACGAAACCAGCTTTATGAATATATATTTTTTTCATTGATAATAATCGACATATTTTTTTTTGCAAACACAATTCAACATTTATTTCTGGTCACACACTTTTTGTCGGCGTTCCTGTAGAATCCTGGCTTGCATTGGCATACATTCACAATGCATTGAAGTGTGCAGAACATCTGAAAATAGAATGGTATGTAGTTTTCAGTTCAGTTCTCATACAATTGTTCCTTGGAAGCAGTTGGCCTCGCAAGCAGTTCCACACTCTTTGAATTCTTCATTTTCTGGACATTTTTCTAAATAGTATTTTTTCAATCAGTTTAATCAAACAATTCGTTTCTTACTTGAAGGGGCGGCCTCGAATATTCCCAAAATCAAAAAGACTACAAAAATGGCCTAAAAAATGCATAGTAATAAAAACCAAAATGTCACAAACCGAGAAGAACCGCATGACGATGAATGAAGGTATTGGAGTATGAAGTGTTGTTACACTCTTATCATTTCTTTGAAGAGAAAACAACAAAACGAAAAAAAAACATTTGGATGGTTTTAGACGAAGAACGGTGGAATAGAGAGACAGGTGCAGAATGCACTCCATCGATGATAGTTTGGTCTCGAAACGAACAATACTTGTTTTAATATAAACAAAATTTGCAGCAGGGCTACTTTGAGGAGAAAAATTTGATAGAATATCCCACAACATTCAAATGAATTGTGCACTCCGATCATTCATTTTAAAATTCGCTTCTCCAGTTACCGTATTTGATTGAGTCAAATCCATTTTATTGTTCTTTTTAGTTTTTTACACTTTCCTGCTGGATTTTGTGCTTTTTTTTATTATTGTTGATGTGTTTTTTCCTACCTATAATTGTCCTTCTCGTTGCCCAGAGAAACCGCCGTTCGGAGCTTTCGGTTGACGCTCACTTGATTGTTCGCAGCCTTGTCACCGGCCGTAATCATTCAATCCTCGTCATGCTGCTCGCTTCATTGCCTCGTTTTTGCTTCGACGTCGCAATTCTAACCGTCATCCGAACGTCGCTCGAAACTCCGGATAATATTGAACCTTACTATCAGTTCGTGAGTTTCTTGGCAGCTCCGCTTACTGCCCGTCTTCTACCCGAGTTTATCGACATAGTTACCATGACGTTCGATCGTCAGTATATTCCAATTCAAGAATTTGACAACACTTTTGAAAGGTAAATTTTAAATAATAAAATTGCTGTAATTATACCGACGTTGTTTCACGTTTCCTGAATGTTCACGGGGTTATGAATAAGCATATAATGTGTTAAAAAATAAAAGCTATAAAACATATGTACATATACGATGAGATAACGTATAATTATAAAGATGTGTTTTTTATTTTAAATCTAGAATATGTAATATAACTAAAAATTATTCTTGTTGTAATTTTAATGGGCACGAGAACACCGAATTCGATATTTTGGAGGAGCACGTTAAAAAAATTAAAAATGGGAATTATGTAAAAAAAAAGAATAAATCGGAATTCAGCTACCATTTTATCGACCGTGATGTATTGTTCCAACAAATCTGCAACGACGCCTTCCGCTATTTTTCCTTGTTTGGAGCTATAACCGTCATTTGGCCATTTTACAAATATGACGAAAGCGCAAAATCACCCAACGTTCTTCGGTTCGTTTTTAGGTTACTACGGATGACGCTATTCGAAAATGTTCTTTTGTAGTAAAAATCTATGCGTGGCTCTGTTCATTTCCGCAATATTCTCTATCATTCTCAACATTTCGGTATTGCCGCAGCTCAATTCGGTCTTGATCTCAATTCTGCTCGTCAATTTCCCAATGATCTTCTTGTGCTTGATCCTGGTAATTCGAGAATATCTTCAAAAACTCAAATTAAAAATTTTACGTAGACTTCAATGATTAAAAAATCCCTTGGGCCATGCAGTTCTCCTAGTGATTGCAAACGTCGTCAATTGTTGTGTTCGATGTTTTCCTATCTTTTTGTCGCGTTGGCAACTAATGGATATTATCAAGGTAAGACAAAAAATCGACGTTTTTAATCTTGTTTCAATTAAGTTCGGGTCTTTTCTCCAAATTTCTTCGCTGAAAACCATATTATCTTCTCACCACTTATCTGCGATTTTATTACATCCGTCGCACTTCTGATCAGCTTCTTCTTGACTCCAGAATATTTGAAAGAAATCCGAATCTTCCGTTATTACGTTAACCGCTTCTGTGCTCACGTCGATGCTCCAATGGCAGAGCATCGAAAGAAAAGTGCCAAAAAGCAGAAAGATGAGAAGAAGATTTCATTGGTGAGAATTTTGAGAGGCATAATTTTGTTATATGAAGTTTAATTTGATTTAGACTAACAATCTCGAACTTGGAGTTGCTTCACCAGTCTACGCCGACTAATTGGCGATTATCTGCAGTTGTGAATCAATAAACACATGTTAATATTTTGATGATAACTATCTTGGTAAAGATCCTCAAAAAATTTCATATTAGCTAAAGACCGAACACTTGGAATACTCTGGTCTGAGCTTCAACATGCGAAGGACGATACGACTAACGAAAGTAAGAAAATTTGCCAAATTTTAATCTGCGATCAGCGTATTGATAAAATAAAGCTTAGGCATGTCAACTCTAGAAATAGTGAAATAAATCGAAAAAAGAACATGCAACAATTCAATAATTTTTTTTTCAATAGTATTACATTTGTTTTCGTTTCTGTCAGACTTCTTGACCATCATCGTCAAGCGTTTCATCATTGTCGCACTTTGGAACAAAACCCAAAAATTCTATTAAAAGATGATTCGGTGGCTCAGATATGTCGCGTAAGTTGTCAGTTGGCCCCTGGTGGAGCGGATTATGACAGCTTGTCGATTTTTGCGACGATGAATCTCGCTGATATTTCACATGATGATGAGCGTCAACCCAATACAAATAAGCGTTTTACGTTTTTTCCCCTTTTTGCACTCTGAATATTATATTCAATATACTATATTAATAATAGCAATTCGGTGATGATCAAAAGAGCACTTGTCGGCTCATCTTGTGTACAGGTGCACTTGAGGTTGCGAACATTTGTCTAATTTGATTACGGTAGGCGGTTGCCGACGGAATTGGATTAGCATTTTGTTTGCATGGTTATTAAGATAGAAATTAGTTTGGTGCACCTAATAAGGCACAGCACATACACAAAGTTGAACATGCGATAATTAGTGGTGCCTAATTTGAATTATTCCTCCTTTCGAACACCAATTTTCTTTTATAAAATCTAAAAGTGGTTTCTGGTCAGCCATTATTAGATAAACGAAAAGTGAATATATAAAACGAATTTATTGATTTCATTCTCTTTTTTTGGGGTCCCTTCTCTGAGAAGAATTGATTTGGGTAATTAAGAAACTCTCGATTGCCCATTACCCAATGTAGTTGTTCCATTTTTCAATTATCCGAATGCATTCATTATTGGTTCTAATGCATTCTTCGAGGTCATTCATCGTACTAAAAACTATACAAAAACAATAATACAACGTCGTGAATGAAGAAATTGCTCCGGGATGCCGATTTCACGCCCAAATGCACAGGTATGGAATGTTCGCGCGAAGGTTGCGCAGTGGACAAACGCATTCATAGGAGTGTGGGAATCAGATAAAAATCTTGAGGCACTCAATCTTCCACATTATTGCCAAATTGTGTGTGTCAAAAATATTTTGACGCATTCCAAATTTCCGTGTTTCTTTTATATCTGCTTCGTTTGTTTGTGTGTGTGTTTTTTTCTCCCGATTTCTGGAATGTCGCGCGCAATTCAAATCTGCATATTTTTGCATAATATCCAGTCATCTCGCACGAATCTATGTATACTCTCGAAACTCAAAAATCTCATCATGTATATACATATATATGTGTGTGTATGTATAGATGGGTGGATATATCTGAAGTCGGAACGTCTAAACCAAGCCATAGCCGATTCGGTCTGATTGGCGTGTGAAGTGGTCTCGTCGCGGCGGTGCAGCTCGTTAGCGACAAATTGTGTTAAGCACAGCTAATATAATGGCCGCAAGGCACAAGAATGACCAGCAGAAGCCGGCCTCTTCGATGGATGGCTTCGGCCAAAACACTTGAGAGCGAATTCATTTCTGACGATCTTCATATAATGCCATCGCAATCTGCGAAAAAAATGTCGCCGTCGGAAATTCGATCTCAATTACAACTTTGCTGAAATCTCATTTCATGAAATTGGAGAATTCGGGATTGCCTCATATATTTGCCCTTTTGCCTTTTTTTTCGGCCTCCCACAATATTCATGCTTTTGCCATCAATTTTGTTGACCGATTTGAATCGAATTCTTCATTTCCAACTAGGGTGCCGTTTTCCTTCTGGAAAAAAATAGAAAAAAGAAGACGAATTCGTCAATTTTAGTTCGGTTTCCCTCCATTCATCACCATTCTAAACGAATTCCTACCATTCTGTCAGCGAAAAACACTTGAGTCTCGCGAGCATCAGGAGAATCTCGACAGATTGCAAATTCAATTTATTTCCACCTCTCGCGCACTACTCGACGTTCGTTTCATTGTTACCAGTTGTTGTGTTCGCGCATATAACACTACGGTAGTACTCGAATAATGATGAGCATCCATGTCATCTGGCACCACGCGCGCCACTTGTCATCGTTTTGTTGTTGCTCGTACCTCATCAATATCATTTGTCGATCATTCCTGATAATTGACACTTCTAATCATTATATGTATTTTTGTGTTCCAAAATCGAATATGCGAGAAGCCGTCCGCGACAATTAAATTTGAGAAAATTAACCTTGAATTTATTCATGAAAATTGATAACGTTTCATGCTTTTTTAAATTTCAAAATAATAATATTTGTGGCTACGATAAGAATAAAGGAAGCCTGCAAAACAAAAACATTGGTTGACAATTCTTTCCTTCACCCATCTATTCTAATTACAGAAATTCGGTGGCAATCTGTTTTACATTTGATCTGTTGGATTTCTTTTTGAATACGCCAACGCTTCGAGATCCTCCCTTCCCGGCGCCGTGCGAGTTTGGCAGCATTACTCTAATTTTGTTCGTAAACTCATGCGATCCATGCAGAAAAAAACGACATCGATTTTTTGTGCTCGATAACATTGGAAAAACCCCAATCATTTTCCCGCACTGATGTCCGAGATGCATATATTTTTCTCGTAAATTTCGAGATTTCTCAAATACACACTCTAATTCGTGGAGTCAGAGGGGTTCTCAATGAAGACGAACTTAGCAGTTCCTTAAAAAATATTACTCAACATTTATAGAAATTTATTCTCCGTTATTCTCAGTTTCGTGACCATAAATAGTATGGAACGATCGAGTTCTGACTTCGTTTTCGTCTTCTGCACCTCATTTGAACATTGTTTTATTGGTTCTAGAGAATTCGAATTAGAGACGCGTTATTCTGACAGTTCTCAACCAAAATAATTTGATAGTACATAATTAGATCAGATTAAATTGTATCTTTTACTGTATAGTCACTCCATTAAAAAAAGCGACGAATTGGGAAAAAGACGAGAAGCGAAAAAAACTGCATTTGTCGTCTGGCTCATTTTGTTCAATTCATTACGAATTAATAGGTTTCGCCGTTTTTTTTTTCGGTGGCGTTTTAAGCGCGCTTCAATACGTTTTTTGCGCCTTCATCATTTTATAGGCAACCAATTTCTTCTCAATTTTTCCTCTTCTTTTTCATTCGAATTCAAATCGTCGTTTGCAAATGAAAGCGTGCGCTTGGGAGGAGTGGGGATTAAAAAAGTTGTTGGCCGCATTTTTTGTGTGTTGCCAAATGGATGCCTCATCGGATTGCGCCTGTCACAACGATTATCGGGCGGTGCCCACGATGTGAAGAAGACCTATCACAGACAACCGTATTCGATTCGTGTCATTCCCTCGTTCGATAATTTGCATTATTTGAATGGTTCTCAAATCGCGATTCCTCATTCCTGGCTCGTTTTCTCGACAAAACAAGCTCCATCCGCAACTCGAGACGAATCGTTGGCGTCGTGTATCGAAGAGAACCATAAAGTTGACCTGGCAGCGCGCAATTATTGCGTAAAATCTACTGTATTTGCTCGAATAACATGACAAATATAAGGCGAAAAAAAGAGCAATAGAGACTGTTCTCTTGGATATTTGTGTTTTTGTGCTCTTCACAGGAAATTGAACTTCCTTGCCGACATTTCCCGTTTTTATAAAAACGACGCAACAATATAGTGAAGTGGTCGGGTCCTGTGTGTATGTTTACTCCTCGTTCGAGCACTTATTAATATCTTGTTCGCTCGTTCTTCTGCTCATTTATTTACCTTTACTAGGCAATTCGGCTACTGGCCTTTGCTGACCGCACCAATCATCTCATTCTCGATTCGCTCTCCCAAGTTTCAGAATTTCCAATTATCCGCGGATCGCCTCACCGGGAGCAACCGCAAACTTTTGTTGCCGTCGCATTTTCGATTTCGTTTGCATCCCTGCGTGCGCTTGTTCACGAGAGTGTTTGAATGCGCATGCTTTGCTGGATGTTCCATCAAGCTTTCAACGCCTTTTTAATATACATACATACTCGTCGCACTCTGCGCACAAAATATTCGCGCCGTTTTACTAATCAACTTTCCGTCCAATGTGTGCCGCCTTATAAATCCAGGCGGCAATTTTAATTTCGCCGCACTTTTTCGCATTTCAAGTGCTCGTCTACTTACTTCCAAATGAGTTTTCACATCATTCAACAAAATGTGTCGTCTTCGCGGGCGGCATCACAAACGACAATTTCCGAAAATCGTCGACATCCCTCTAATTTGTGTATTGTTTCTTTTTTGTAAAAAGAGACAAAAAATCGTTTTCCTTTCACCCATATGGTCTCTAATCGAGTCGGCGGTCTTTAACATCTCATCTCGAGTTTCTTTTTCCAGTGCACATTAGTCTAATAGGCGGCGGTCTTTTCGGTTGGTGGTGCGGGACCTTGTCGGCGAAATGTGTGAATGGCAGTCGTGACACGGGAAGCGTGTTATGTGATGTGCACATCCTGAGCAAATTGATTTTATGTTGCCATTTCTTGCCCGAAGCAACTATTATTAAATTCCTATTCAGAAAATGATGATGAAATTTCTAATTTTTGTCGTCATTTCATTCGTTAATTGCTCAATAATTTTATATGATGTCGACTTTTGAAATTTTCCGAAGAATCATCACATTTTGAAATGAATTAAGTTGACTTTCATAATCCAGTCAATTTGGATATTTTAATCCGTTCCTTTTATAGATAAACGAGAGATAAAACACATGTCGTCTCCAATTTTTCGTCACCTCATCCCATCTGTCCACCCATTCAATTTGGCTCTAATTAGCGCTTTTCGCGGTTCACCTGGCTCAAGAAATAAAAAGTTGGCTAGTACGACGAGTTATTAGTCGGCGAGCTTTCCTATCAATATTTCATATACATATATACGCATAGACGCTCACATATACACAAGCTCACGCATGCCTATATATGGGCAACAGGATCGCAGAATTTTAATTACGCGCGGCGATGTCGCCAACAAAAACATTTCTGGCTTTTCCAATTTTTTTCCTCCATTGACATTTGGTTTTGCGACGGATTTCAGTTCGACTGTGTGCCGAATTTCCTTCGTTTTTTTCTGCTCGGGACATGTGTTCTCCCATCAGTAATTATTGTAATTACGACGGGCATGGTTGCATCATCGACATGTCTTGTCATAATTCACCACTACTGCTGCTGCTAATCCATTGTTGGTTCGACAAATTGGTGTGCAAAACACCTGGTGATCTTGTTTGTTGTGATTCGCATAAAGTTCAAGAACTCCCTTCAATACTTGAAAGCCATGAATTTGTTATAATTTGCAATCTAAACCACTCAATTCATAGCCAGTTTTTGACTCTTCTATTTTGTTGCCCAAATTAAGAATTCCCACTTCCTAATCATATATGATTAAGCTTGAACCCCTCCCCCTCCCCCCTAATTTTATGTATGATACGAGGTGCTGTTTGACCTTCACTCAATAACACCCCAACTATTAGTAGTACTCCTACTACTTTGCTCAAATAATAGTGGGTGCCTCAAATTTCTGCGCACAGCTGGAGCTCGCCACACCTCTATTGTATGTGCAACTTTTTTTGTGGGGTGTCTGTGTGAGTGTGTTTCCTCAAAACTTTTGTTGTTGCTCCATTTTTGCTTTCCCTCCTGAATTTAGACGCCTCGGCTCGCTTTGCGTTTTGCCGCCGTTGTCCATTTCTGGAGCCGCTGGCCCGTTTATTATGAGAACCCGCTAATTGTTGACATATTAAGAATGCAAATCGCTTCGAGAATTGTTTATGTTTCTATTGAGCAAGATACTTTTCGCCCTTTCACCAGTCTCTTCTTTCCACAGACACCCATAACCATTGTATTTGTAAACTATCTCGGTCATCAACGACATGGATCGTGTCAAAATCCACTGTTCAAACAATGTTAATACCAGCACTCGACTACCGTAAGTGCATGATGCATTCAGTTGGCAAACACATGCACCCAACAAAAATCGCACTAGGCCCCTATTTGGGGGTGGCTGATTTAACTGATTGACGGCCCGCTTGATTTTCGCACTTCGAACAATGAACTGCGAATCGTAGCACCTTCGCGGTTGCCATTTTTTGTTGAAAACTGTTAGTAACAGGTGTCGGATTGAACCTATTGTTCGTCTTTTTTGGTATTTTTGGAAACTTTGGATGCCCCAACAATTTTTTAGCTGATTTCGGTTTGTCACGCAATTTTCCCTAAAATTCATTAATAGTTCTCATTCAATGAGATTTTTATGCCAAAAAGCAGGCCGAGAAATAATTTTGTGAACATTGAATCAATTATCGACAGCAGAAAGTTTCGCAGTTTTATTATTAAGTTAAAATTTGCTGAATAATTTTTTTTCTGTAATTCCAAATTAATTGAAAAAAACTGAATAAATTAATAGTAGTCTGTTTTCTAGTCTTGTTGAATCTCTTTCAATTTTTTATAAAATGTTTGCTTTTTTTATTAAGCTCTTCCTCATCTCAGCAAATATGAAATGTGCGAATGGATTGATTGACATCCCGCACATTCTTATCAGAAGTGATCCGTTCGAGCCAAAAGCTTACCATCATCGATACCACCCATTTTTCGCACCTCGCATCAAATACGGGGGGTGGCTCCGCCTTCTCGCGATCTCTCAATTCGGTTATTCATCTAGTCGGCCAGCAAACCATTCTCATCCCGCACAGCGCGTTGATTATTGTTTGCTCCGGCTCACTTGAATCTATCTATTTTCTTTGCCCTTAACATTTTTTCGTTGCTACTCTCGCTATCAAAGTTTTTTTTTTGGTCGTCGAGTTTCCGGCTTTTCGCGTGTAACCCCGACGCCTCGGCATGTTCTATTTCGTTCAATCAAGTGTTTTGTCTTGTTTGACGACTACTTGAGCATCGATTTCGTTTTACGGGAGGATCTCGCGTTTTTTGTGTTGATTTCACATTTATCACGAATTTGTCTAATTTGAAATGTTCTTTTATTCGCCAAAATACGTACAACCTGAGAAAAAGCTTTTGGGGGGAGAGATCAGGTGTCGTTCTCTTAACGTCCACCGATCGTCAGCCTTCTTTGTAATTCGACACTCGTTCGCCGGTTTGCTCTTCTCTTCATTCTCATTCCATTCATACTAAGTTTAAATATGTACACCTATTACCATTTTCTTATTCCAGCGGCATTATGCGGTTGCTCGTCCTCGTGCTTCTCGTTGTCCCGTTCATCGAAACTGCCAAAAGGAAATGCGAGCCTATTACGATACCATTGTGCAAAGGAATCGGCTACAACATGACTGCATTCCCGAATAATTACGGCCATGAGAAACAAGAAGAAGCTGGGCTCGAGGTCCATCAATTCTATCCTCTAGTCGAGGTCGGATGCTTCCAACATTTGAAATTCTTCCTGTGCACAATGTACACACCAATCTGCCAGGAAAACTATGATCGTCCGATTCTTCCGTGTATGGAATTGTGTCTGGAAGCCAAAAAAAGATGCAGTCCGATCATGAGCAAGTCAGAGATTAACTCTTTTATCATCAAACTTATTGATATATTTCAGATATGGATTCCGTTGGCCGGAAACTCTTAATTGTGATGCTCTTCCAAAAATGTCTGACCAAATGATTTCTGGAAACATTTGCGCTGCTCCACCAGACACACCAAAACCATTGAAGCCCAAGATTCCCGAACTTGAAGGAATGGATATTGATTTCAATCGTCCGCAAGTTGGAATAAGTGTCGACGAACTCGAAAATGAATGCCAGTGCACGTGCAATGCGCCATTCCAATATTCTATTTCTCCAAAAACAAAGGTAATTTCATTCGTTGATATGATTAAAGAATAATGCAAATTCCTCTAGATTGGAAATGTTTCGAATTGTGCATATGCGTGCCACTCGCCAGCTCTTGATAACAACAAGGGATTGATCAATAATTGGATGGCGTTCTGGTCGATCACATGCTGTGTTCTGTCCACCTTCACATTCCTCACGTTTCTCATTGAAACTGATCGATTCCAATATCCAGAACGACCAATCTTTATGCTCGCATTTTGTCAATTGATGGTCGCTATTGGATTCATGATTCGATATTTCGTCGGCCACGACCAAATCGCTTGTGATGCGATGAAAATTAAAGGACACGACGACAATTCTGGCTCACTCTGCTTTTTGGTAACAATCTTCAATATTTCATTTGGTTCTATTTATTTTGATTTTAGGTCTTCCTTCTCACATATTTCTTTGGAATGGCGGCTTCGGTTTGGTGGGTGATTCTTTCACTCACTTGGGTTCTCGCTGCTGCTTCGAAATGGTCTTCGGAAGCGATCGCCTCGTATTCATTCCATTTCCATATTCTTGGATGGGGAGTTCCGACTGCTCAAACAGTTCTTGTGCTCATTTTCAATGCAATCGACGGCGATCCAATCACCGGAATCTGCTATGTCGGTAATACCGACATCGACTTTCAACGCTATTTCGTTCTTGCTCCGCTCGTGGTCTACTTCATTCTAGGAGTTATGTTTCTAATGATCGGATTCTTCAATCTATGGAGCATTCGCAATGAGGTTCAAAAGCAGCACCCGAGTCTGGATAATGCTCATAAGCTCACACAACTTATGTCAAAGATTGGAATCTTCTCCCTTCTGTATACAATCCCGTCTCTTCTTATAATTTGCGTTCTGTTCTACGAGCAAAACCATAGGCCGATGTGGGAACAAGCCCAGCTGTGCTCATGCTTCCCCAGACAAACAATCGGTAAGAAATCGTAAAATATTTATTAAGTTGAACGCTTCAATCGTTTTCAGGAGACTCGTCATTGGTCACTGCTCTTCTGAAGACATGCTGTATGTGCATCGTCGGATGGACTTCCGGATTCTGGGTGTGCAGCACAAAGACGCTGTCCTCTTGGAAGAATGCGATCTGTTGCCTCGGAAATAGCCGAGCGACCGCAAAATATCAGCCAGCAGACATTCTTTATGCTAAATCTGACATGTCTTCTCCGCAATTCTACAACACAAATCTCCGACATAATCATCAATATGGCGGAATTCCAGATAAATTATAATTCCGGCAGGTACCGGAGCTATTCTTTTCACCAAGTATAGTCTTCTGCATTACTGTGTAAATGCAAAACCAAATTCCCTGATCTCATTTTCATAATGTTTTTTTAATGGATAATTTGAATATTTTAATTTTATGGGTATTTATTCCATCTCAAGGAGCTTTCTGCCTGTTGTTGAGCTTTTTATGTACATAATACTTATTAGAGAATAAATGCACTATTATAACTAAACATTGCGACGATTACAATCACATTCGTTGAATGTTGTCTGATATTGCGTTGATTCGTCGCTGATTGAATTCGTAAGCACGACAATGCTCATATTTGGCGCCGACTTCGAAATTCGCTGGATCCAATGGTTCGCATTCGCCGCTGCTTGTTCGTGGATAGCAAATGAATTGAAGGTGTTTGAGATCGTCGAGACATGTGAGATAGAAGATGAGATAGGCGAATATAAGACTGTACTCGAGGAAGGCGAAATCACGTGGAACTGCAAATGATTAATGAATCAATCAAGAGAATGTCAACTTTATAATTTGTTTCTTTTCCATTTTTTTCTATTAAGCCAGAAACAAAAATCTTCAAATGGCTGAGAAAATTCAAATTTCGATTAAAAAAGTGGTAATTACTGTTAAATGTAACAAAAATTGCATCTAAATTGCCTACTCGGAATACTTTGTGAACTTATTTGCGTTTTATTTGCTTAACCGAACGAGAATGCTTTCAAATGTGAGATGTTGACTTTCATTTTTAATTTTCTTCTGGTTTCTGCAGAAAATTCGCAATCAATTCACGTTTGTATCGAATTCGCTTTTTTTAATCAAAAGAAAAAACGCCTGCGCTTCTTCGTCGGAATGCACGCACTTTCACTGCGATAAACTCTCTAAAAATTCGATCCATCATTATTATCTCAGCGTGGCGACGATGATTCGAAAAAGACCTACTGTATGAATGGCAGAGACATTCTTTTGTCCATCCGATGTGGAATTCAAAGTACTGTGGCGCGGTGTAGGCGAACACAAATGCGCAAGCTAGACGAATGATGACGGTTATCGCGTTTAGAATCTAAACACGATTCTTGCCAAAAAATGGAATCCGACAAGAATTGGAATGGAAACAGACCTTGGGTGAGTTCACTGTTGCCATAAACGAAAGCACGGCGATGAGGAACATGTTGACGGTTCCAGACACCGCGAACACCGATTTCGCGAAATGATTCACATCTATGAAATACATTATTGGAATGCTGAAACGTTGAATTGATGTCACCTTTGAAATCATTGTGCATTGTAATAATGCTGAACAAAGCCATCGCAGTGGATTCAATAAATGAGAGCATCGGCATCAGATCGCAAAACCATCGTAATACTGGATTCGGATAATTGCTCCATGTGTTGATAACGAGCTTTTTCAGGATAAATACATGGAACACACGAACAGCAACCGTGAGACATGCGGATAATCTGAATATCACATTTGCCCACACATTCAGTTCGAAAAGATTCAATATTGATGGAAGACCATCTTTTGGAAACTTCAGGTGTGTCTGAAAATTATCGAATCTTGAAAGAGCGATTAGCGGAATTTACCCGACAACGAAAAGGCTTCGAGCCGTAGAATATAATGAGAGAATTGTCGAGAAGCTCTTCGTCGGTGAATGGCTTGTAATCTGTTCGAAATGCTGCATAAATTGCCGCTGAAATATGAAACATTTCGATTTGTGAATATATTTTGAAATATAACGAGTTTCGAACATGCTAATAATTTCTAGAAATATGTCTTGATAATAATGGAGATATCATTCAAAAGTGGTCTTTATCAATTAGACGCTCACGACTTTTTTTTCAGAAATATTGATGTTCATTTTTTTCTCTAATATACCAAAAATGTTTATTCAATTACTAAAGCATTTGTTCACACGTAGATTATTACACTTGAAAATTGTGAAGCGAACAACCGAAAAGATTTTTGTAAAGCACCCAGGTTGTCGAAATGCTTTGCATTACAGTTTCATTCATCAAAACTACAAACGACTGACAAAACGTTAAAGTACACGAAATGTTTGATCATTTGACAGGATCAATGTTTCACCAGTTTTTTCACCAAGAACCACCCTAATGAAAATTTTATAATCCTTTTTTATATGGGTTTTCTCATTAAAAAATTCGGAGGCGAACGATGATGATGGCGTTTTTCTGAAGGAAATCTTATCGGTGATTAAGCATTCAATTCACTGGGTTTTTTCTTTCTGAGAAAAAAAAAACTTGCCAAAAAAGGATGTTAACGAAATAATTGTGAATAAACAAGAAGCACGGAGTAATGGAAAATTCAAATAAGCGATGTCAACATTGTCATCTTCAACATGTCCGTATTTCAGATTTCGATTTTCTTTACTATTCTTCGGTACCTGAAATTAATTTATCATCATAAAAAGAAACTTTTTTTTTCAATTTGAAAAAATAGACTAACGAATTTCGCAATTTTGAAAAAAATGTTTGTTTATTCTTGTTATTCAATATTAAGCATGTTGTATTTTATTTTTATTGTATTGGCTTCAACTATTATTTTTCCAACGAAATGCTATGATTTATTAGACAAACTGTAAAATTGAATGAGCCTCAGCAATAATCTAGGTAGGCTGAACCCGGAAAGAACCCGGAAATAATATTTTTTTCAGTAAAAAAATATTAATGAAAACATTATTCATCGAATTGACCATTTAGAAATTTCAAGCGGGGCTACTTTATTGGCTTGGGAGGAACGAAAACATATTTAGCATGATTAATTGATTGGGGTAAAATCAATCATCAAGCGAATCAAACGCAGGTGATCCTATCGCGAAAACTGGCAAGAATGAATCAAATCTTGACTTGGAACCCGTTGCTGTAGCACGCTGCCACATAATCCGTCGAATTGACTGTAAATGTGTGAGCCGACATTTGTATTCTTTGCTGCAAAATTAAAAAAAATACATCTATCAATATGAATATGAATAAGAGATAGTTTGGTCGGATGGTTGATTTTCAAACCAAATGGAAACAAAGATGAGAAAACGGCTGGAAACGCTTAACTTTGAGAATATGTTGAACACGTTTTTCAATGAGATGTTTCTGAAAGAGGGACTCGTCAAAAACACGTGATAAAGAATACTTGACGTATAAAGCTTGAAGGAAGGACATTGAAACAAGACGCATCAGATGGGCGGGCACCCATCGTGCTGCTTTTTTTTTAATTTGCTGAATTAACGCGTGATAATATTCATTCTCGAGATGAAAACGAGTTTCGTCTTAAGCATAGCCCATAAATTCCAGTTTTCACAATCTCCCATCATTTCCAATAAGTTCAATAGTCCGTTGCGATTTTTTAAGAGATGTTGCCTTGTTTGAAAATCTTGTTGCTTTTCGCGTCAAAATCTTCTTCAAAAAAGAGCGAGATTCTTATCGTATAGGGTCTTCTTCAACGAAACTCCTTTCTGGCATTGAATTTTGTTTTTGTTAAATCTTCTAGGCTTTTATGGATGGCATGTGATTTAATTGAAAGTAAATTTGTTTTTAATTAAATATTCAAATTATATTTAGCAATGACTGCAAGACTAATTAATTAAATTAAAATAGTCTTTGACGGCCGACTAGGTTGTAGGCAAAGACTCAAGGACTTCTGTTTAGTCGTGTTCCAGGAATAATAAGTGTTTCCTTGCAAACACATGCATTGCAAGTTTTATTCGCCATTAAGTGAGAGTCTCACACCGTTCGCCGCCTTTATCAGATGACGTGAACATTTTGGAAAACACTAAATACCATTAGAGCAAAATTCATGTATGAATCGTTTGAAAATTGAAGGCTTATCTGTTTAAAACAACAATCGGACGCATTATTACAACAAGGAAATATCGCAGTAGACAATGAATGTTACGTCATGAATGGGAAATGGGATCCGCATCAAACAAAACCAAAATGGTGTAAAGGTATTCATTAAAGATCTGCTGATATATAATGTGATTTTTCATACGAAACAAACACCTGATTCGGACTATACCCCCATTTCAAGTTAGCCACAATTTATTTGTGAAAGAGAATGAAGCTGCGAGAATCTGGGCGGAGATGCCCAACAATTATTCGGATTTTGCCGTTTCCAATACGATGTTTGATCCATAGAAATCGTGATTAAACATTCCATTTTTTCATACGGTAGTTATGCGGTTTTTTTTTGTATTCGCTAATAACACGAAAATCGATGATGTTATTCTTCCGCGTTTACCAAAAAAAATCAACTCTCTCGTTTTTTTTCTACTTTGAACCATTTCAATGAAAAAAGTTTCTACATTTTTATTTTCTCTGTGCGCTGGTGGAAACATGCAAAAGAATAGGTTGCTGCGTTATGTTACAATTATCCGATTATTCAAAGACACCGATGAAATCTTGCTCGGACGATTGTTATCTTTTTTTTCTGTGTTGTTGTTCTTCGTAAAAAAAAGAAAAAAGTTCAAAAGAACAGATAAAAGAACTAATAGAAGAAGTATTGCAACAACTGTCCGCTTTTGCCATTTAAAATAAATGACCAACAGTGAAAATTCCAATATTATCGCATCAATTTTTTGCATTTTTGGAAATTCGTGTTTTTACGAAGAAATGTTGCAATGTTGATGTTCGCGTGGAAAAAAGGGTACATTTAATTTTATTTATTTTCCAGCTGACGACAAATCATTTATTTTTTTGGGCACCAATCCTTGTTGATCTTGCTCGCGAAAATCGTTTTTTCGAGCAAATATTTCTGTTGATGTTTAAAGGCACATTTGCAAAAAACCTACAATGAAGTAGCAAAGCAATAATTTTCAAAATTCAAGATTGGTTTTTGTTTATTCTTGTGTTTCCGCGGGAACATTTTCATCTATAATAACCGCCAAAAATAAAATGAACATTTTCAGAGTTTTTAGACCGAGAAAAATTTTATCGAAAAAATTTGACTATTTTACGCATTATTCTGGTTCATACGTGAATTATGGGATATTAGAGATAAGAATTACGAATAGCCTTAATGTTGAAGAAAATGTGTAATTTTTTGATCTTCTCAAACATTGTTGTTCCGTTGAACTGGTCGAACTCATCTCGTGAATAAACGAATCTGGCTGTTCCGAATTCTTTGGGATTCGCTTCTTCAATACACTGTTTTCGCTTTGACGCAACACTCTTTTCTGCCGCCGCAATTTCTACCTGTTTCACTGCAGCTTCTGCTATTTCTTCAACGGTCAATTGATAAGAGAACCTTGATTCATGGATTGTGCTTTTCTCCTTCCGACGAACATTGAAAGAATGAGTAAACCGCAGTTCACACATTTCCTACAATATTTATATACATATATGTAGATGAGGATGTGAACTGTTTCTAATGGCGTAAATGACTGTCTAGTGTTCGGCAGGTTTAAAACTTGAAGCATCGAGTGGATGACGTGATACGTATTTCTATGTATGTATGCAATTCCTTAACGAAAACAGCGATTGCGGCGAATTGAATGTTAATTATAAAGAACAATTTCGAACAACATTCAATTTGTTTCTTTTTCCGGGAACGGGTGTGATGAATCACAACAAACAAAACAATACGAGGATCCAGAAAGGGATACGTATGTGTTTCTCTCTTATCACTGTTCGCAAGTTTCAGACTTTTGTGATATCGAATTGAAATTGAAGTGTATAGAAAATATCATAGAAATAATCGAACCGTAGAGAGTCGATATGATCTGAAATTGATGGCCAACGATTCGTGCGTAAATATTGGTCCAGTCAACGTTGTAGTTGAAGTTTCGCGACTCCAATAAATTGGCAAAAAGTCAGAGCATACCTCGATTTTAAAATCAAATTAATTTTTATTCTTCATAGATTTCCTTTTAAAAATAACATTTATTCGAAAGATTGATGGCCTTGTTAAATTCTCAATGATTCGACACCAGAAACGACTATGTTTTTCTCGTTTCGGGAAAACTTTTTTCCATCTTATATAGGGTAGACAAAAACACAAAAATGAAAGATTATAAAGGTCTATTAGAAACCACCCCCACTTTTAACCCCCACCCCTGCTATTCCACCCCGACATTTTAACCCCGACTTTTATTTATGATACCACCCCCACTTTTTCACCTCCAATTTTTAGGTTTCACCCCTACTTTTTCACTGCACTTCAAAATTTGCAGTTTCTAACAGTAATGTTTAACAGTAAAATTTTTTAATATTTTCAATAATTCAAGTTATCAAGAGGAGATTCGCAGGACTGATGTCTAAATTAGATTTTTTAGAAACTATGTAGCGTTCTTATGAAAGGTTGACGTTTTGACAAAAGACGAAATTTTTCTGAACCGGGTTTTCCGAGAATAGTTAATTTCTTGTTAAAATTGTCAACCTTTCATAAGAACACTACATGTTGTCGGCGTCAAACGACTGAAGGGAGGCGGAGCCTTTAAATTCGCGAAATTAATGTAGATTTAAATTAATCGTTGACTGAATGTTTAATGCGCGTACGCTATAATGCAATGGACGCAATCTCGCTGCCTCGAGACGCATTGGCACATAGCCAATTATTTTTTAAATTTCTTCAAGTCGTTTGACTTCGACAATAGTTTCTGAAAAATCTAATTTAGACATCAGTCCTGCGAATCTCCTCTTGATAACTTGAATTATTGAAAATATTAAAAAATTTTACTGTTAAACATTACTGTTAGAAACTTCAAATTTTGAAGTGCAGTGAAAAAGTAGGGGTGAAACCTAAAAATTGGGGGTGAAAAACTGGGGGTGGTATCATAAATAAAAGGAGGGGTTAAAAAGTCGGGGTGGAATAGCAGGGGTGGGGGTTAAAAAGTAGGGGTGGTTTCTAATAGACCATTGAATCTTCGAAGGAATTGAACCAAGCCATAACAATTCAGATCAAACACGATATTCAAACAGTTACTCTGATAAATAAAAATTTATGAAAATTTCAAAGTTAAAATATGAACTTATCGATTCGATTGAGAAAATTTCCCGAATTGAAAAGGTGACTTCAACATTTCACATCTGTAACCCGACAAACCGATGTTGTTTTCCAATCAAACTATTCGGGTGCTTATTAATTTCAGAAAAAAAAACCAAAAAAGGAATTTAAAATAAAACGTGCCACGGATTTGTTTTTCCATGTTGTCATTTTTAAAAATGTTTGATCCATGCTTCATCGGGTTTTCATCTGTTTTCCGCCAGCTCATCAACCGCGTTTCGTCTATTCAACTATCGTTCCTCATTTCTACTATTTTTCTAATTATTTTTAATCGGTTTGGTTTCAATTTAATCATTGTGCAAATCCAACTGTTTCAGGAACGCCGAGTTGATTGCATTACAACGAAACATTTGGTTTTTTTAATGTTTAAAAAAAATATTATGATAAGTTGTATATACCGTTTTTTTTTCGAAAAAAAGTAATCTTATGTAATAATCGAAACGAATAAAAATATATTCCACACTATTGCTCAGAGAAATGTTTCGTTTATTCGTATTCGGTAGTATTTTGACACTATTAATAAACGAATTGTTGCTCTGAACAAATCAACAAAAAAACTGATAAATTCATACCATTTCAATAAAATCTCAATTTCTTGAAAAAAAGGAACCCAATTGTTATATATTTCATATTTATTATGTTGTTTATTTAAATAATACATTAAAATATTATGTTTTTGCACTTTTTTGCATTCTGAGCAACATGAGTATGCTGTTATTAGTAACAACGTCAAAACCCATAATTAGTATAATAGTTCAGCTCAATTCTAGAAGTGTCTCTTTGCCGACACATGCTATTTCGCGTGGCTTTTTCGCCAATCTTATCCATCATTATCAACCAAAAGCAGTGAATAGAGTCTCTCATTTGTCATTCTGTTTGTCCTTTGATATTACTACTATCGACCAAAATATAAGTAACCGTTGTTCCTTTTATTTTTATTTATTTATATGTTTCAGTGTCGGAGGCCAATGAGAAAAATTTTCTGTCGCCACAGGAAATTCTTCTGAACTTGGTCAATGCCGAAAGTAACAAATTAGATAATTGAAAATTGATCAACGTCAATCGGTTTCAGTAACCAAGCAGAAGCACGAGAAGGCGAGGAAAACTGCATCAGAAAGCGTAGAAAAGAAACAGGTGATCAATGTTGAAATTCAATTGGATATCACTAAAATTGCATACAGTACCGCTCAAAAGGTTGGAAACTTTTGGTTTTTTTGGGCATAACTTGATCGAAACCGTATGGATCGAGGTGAAACTTTTAGATATATTAATAAATATAATCAAAAGATTATTGGTACGGTAGTCTTATCATACGCAATTATGTGTGGTTTTTGTTGATTTTTTTTCAAAAGTTTTTTTTTTACTATTTTCTGTGCTTTTTTTGCATGCCGTTATTATTTTTGTAATTTTACACATTTCCATTATCGAAAAAAAAGCGGAACTTGACTGTTGAACAACAACGGGCAATTTACGCAGGGCGTCAAACAGGAGCAACCCTGCAGATATTTGCCGCCCAGTTGGATGTCACAAAAACTTGCATTTTCAAATGTTTGAAAAGATGGGAAACTCAAAGAGGAATCCCAAAGAAGTACCATATTGGACCTCCACGCGTGACAGATCGTGCGACTGATAGAAGCATTGTACGAGCGTCCAGATTCAATCCGCGAATGACGGCACCGGCGATCCAGAACGAAGTTTTTGCGAATTCTCCATCGCCTGTTTCGGTATCAACAATCAAACACCGTTTATCAGCGGCAGGATTGCTCGGAAGATAACCAGTGAAGACACCGTTCATTTCGGAGAAGAATAGACGACGTCGAGTGGGCTAAGCAACATCCGAATTGGACGCGATTTGACTGGAATGGTGTTATTTGGTCGGATGAATGCTCGTTGGAAGTTACGGAATTCAATGGGTCCGCCGTCCTGTCGCTTCTCGATACAATCCCAAGTATCAAACTCCTACCGAAAAACACGTGGAGGCAATTGCATGATTGGGGGTGCGTTTTCCGGAAAAGGCATTTTCGCCCTTCACCATGTGAAAACAATTGTGGATCGCTTCGTCTATAAGGAGATCCTGAAGAAGCAGATGTTGCCGCATTTTAAGGCAATGGGTCGTGGTCGTGTTTACCAAAAGGACAACGACCCAAAGCACACTTCCAAATTTGTGAAATTAAGAAAATTCGTTTTTTCTCAAATATTCATCAATTGAGGATTGGCTCGCAAGTCAGCACATCAAGGTTATGGACTTGCAAAGTCAATGCCCGGACTTGAATCCCATCGAGCACTTGTGGGAAGAGTTGGAAAGAAGAGTGGCAAGCAGAACCACCACAAATTCGAACGAAAAGTTCCGACAATTAGAACCCTTTTTACTCGTTCTTTTTGACAAAATATGCTCGATCGAATACTTGACTCGTTCCAGCAAAAACGCAATCTCGCCGCCGCAACAAACGGGCTCGCACACGGTCAGGTCGTGGGTTCAAATCTTACCGTTTACTGGAAAACATACACAACCTAACAACTGAACCACACTAATTACTAACAAGGGGATTAGAGTGATGAGGCTTTATTTCTGATTAATGCCCGGCTGCAAAAATCTGTCGAAAGACGTGAAAACCGGCCACTGACCCAATTTTCAACATAGTTTTATAGTCTGTTTCTGAAAACATGAGATTTTTGTCTTCAGGCGCGTTGCGGCCGCATTCATTCTTTTTTTTTACAAAAACATATCTGCAGATTTATTAATGTGATATAAACTGGCTCCGGTTCTTTCGGAGTGATCTCGGTATAATCTTCTTTGAATATCGACACAATCCGATGAAAAAAAATCAAAATAAATTAGGAAAAAA
Organism: Caenorhabditis bovis; assembly: GCA_902829315.1. Taxonomy (NCBI): domain Eukaryota; kingdom Metazoa; phylum Nematoda; class Chromadorea; order Rhabditida; family Rhabditidae; genus Caenorhabditis; species Caenorhabditis bovis. The sequence goes on along the minus strand of CADEPM010000001.1, from coordinate 4,358,460 downwards.
TTTAAAAAGAAAAGACCGTACGCGTACCGCAACGTGCCGGACTACACGGTTTTACCGCTGCCGATTCTGGTGGTCGTTTGTTTTTGCCAGAAAAAACTGCATTGCATTTCTTCAATCAATTTCAGCTCAAGATCACCGCGACTCCCTACAAACCGCCGTGGAAAGCGAGCACATACCGAAAGAAGACTCTAGGCTCTTCGATGAGTCCAAATAAGAAAATAGGGAATGAAGCCGTTCAGAACGAATCACGAAATAGGATAAAGAAGCACAAAGGCAATACCGTTAATTACAACAAAATGTGAAAATAGATGTCGACGGAATTTCGAAAAATCCGTTATCAATAATTTGATACATACATATATTTCGTCTGTTTGTCATAATGGTTGATTCGAAAAAGATTGTCATCATATTTTTCTAGGTTGCACAAATTTAATCGATTTTCGAATTGCCTGCTTAGTCTACGATTCTTTAAAATTCTCTTGTCGAATTTGTACTATTATTCTTCCTTTGTATAAATTTTAATTTAATATATCCCGTCTCCGTATCAAAAAATCGAGAACTGAGTATTTGAGAACCCTGAAGATCATTGTAATTTTTCGAATCGGTAAAAAATGAAATATGTAGTTTGTTGCAAACAATTTAGCAGATAATTATCAATTAATTACATAAAACCAGAAGCCACGAAATTTGCCTACGCAAACATTCAAAAGGGCGTGGCCCATTTCAATAAATTTCAAATATTTCAGTCAACTTGATGTGTGCTGATAAAGATTCATCGAAATTTGAAGATAATCGTTTCATAGCTGGAAACTTGAATATATTCATTGCTGTTATATATATCACGCCATCGTTTTTTTTAGTATTAGATTTTTTAAAACTCTACTTTTAAAGAAAAAAAAACTAGCTAGCTAATTAAATTAAATCAATAACAATCAATCGAAAAAAATACAAACTGTCTTTAAAAAAATCGAACTGTCTTTAAAACTCTTAACATTGATAAGAACTTTCCTTTCTGGAACCCTTCAAACCCGCAGAAGTTTTATCATGCAAAAATTTTATTGCTCTCCAATGGTCTCGTTCATCGTTACCTTAATTTATCGTTTGATATCGCCATTTTAGCATTTCAGAATGTTCGTGTTTCTAGTTTTGTCATTTCTTATCGCCTTCGGAAAATCGTCAGATTTCCCCGAATGTGACAATTTAATTTTTGGGACAGCTAGCACGTTAACAAAAGTGAGACGCTTAAATAAAAAGTGTGTGTTTAATATTATGCTTCAATATGTTCAGATTGGAAATAAATGCATTTTCTATACTTCGAAGCAGTTTGCCGTCAAGCAAGCAACACCACAGTGCCGAGGGATTTCAAAATCCGCACCTGAACCTTTGTCAATAGATAGTGAAGGTGAAAATTCTGAAATAAGAGGTGAGAAATGGTGTTTAAAAAGATCAAATGGAGAATTGTCAAAGAATTGTTGTAATTAATTTCAAATTCAATTTCAGAACTATGAATTAAATATATATTTCCAAAAATCATTCAGAATTCTACAAACATTTTTCAACAATAATACACCATAATAATCGCCTTAGTATGCTCCAAAACCGATTAAAATCGTCCAGTGTGTCGAATGATCGAAATTCTCAAACATTGTTTTATTTACGTTCCAATTCCATTAATTCAATACAAACCGGTAATTGCTAAATTTTTTATCGCCTGCAATTTATCAATTTTATGATCTATCGTAAAACACTGAATATTCGTAATGTCATGAGATTGGTCAAGAGCAAAAATTAAACAAGGAAACTCCCGGAAAATGTGGCTTCGAGGAATAAAAAAATGTAATTTCAGATAAACTACTAGATTCTGACATCGAAAGTGCCTACATCGGATTCGTGTCAAATGATGGAAAATCGTGGTATTGGTTGAACGGAGACAAATCAAATTATAATAATTTGTGTTTGCGAAATTAAATTTGCTTTGAAAACGTAGATATATTCAGTAAATCCTCCGATACCTATCTCGACATTACCGCCGGCTCCACCGACGACTCTAAGAACAACTTGTGAGTAAACATGTGAAGTTGTTGAAAGATTCATGATATAATTAGTACCTCCAAGTGAGCAACGAAGATCAACCGCCGTAGTAATTGCTGTAGACGCTTCGATTTATTCAACAAGTGAACTCAGTATTGCGGTAATTAAGTCTTCAACTAAAAGAAGAATTGTGATTTATTTTAGCAAATCAATTTTGCAAATGAATTGACTCGTCATATTCAAGATCGTGGTCCATCCGAATTTGCCTATTTCCTTTATGGCTGCACAAAAGTATGAATATGGGTATGAAAGTGTTCATTTATTGGTTTATTGCAGCTTCCGAGTAATCAATGGATTAACCAATATCCTCCATTTATCAGCTCATTCGAAGATACTAAAAACGCAATATTAACCTTAAACGAAACATATATTTCAAATTGTTTGCGAACAAATCCATTAGACTTCAATTCGTGGGTTTTTCTTTTTGCAAATCTAAATCTTTCGAAATTTCAGAATGTTTTCAAATATGGAAAATGTCTACTACAATCGTTATACATTTTCACCACGAAAATTCAAATCCGATTACATTTCTATGATATTTTTTAGCGCTTCGACGTAAAGAAAACCCTTATTAATTGAATTTTAATCATACAATTTTTGTCTAGAAATGCAACTAACATCAAATCAACATCTTCCATGTTATCAATGCCAAGATCAAGTGTTATTACTGTAAATGTAGGTGACAAATGTAAGTGAAACATTATACAGGAACGTGATTTCCAAAAATCGCATTAACAAGAAATTTTTGGTCGAATCGCCCGATGCAATAAATTAGCTAAATTCCTAAAATTTTGATAGTGGTCTTAGTGCGCGGTGTGCGCCTTTAATCGGACCTTTATCCCGAATGCCGAATAATCGTAAAGAAGAAAACAGAATTTTTTTTATTAGACAAATTTGATTTATGTGGGGCCTTTAAATTGTACTGTAAAAAGGTCTATTAGAAACCACCCCTACTTTTTAACCCCCACCCCTGCTATTCCACCCCGACTTTTTAACCCCTCCTTTTATTTATGATACCACCCCCACTTTTTCACCTCCAATTTTTAGGTTTCACCCCTACTTTTTCACTTCACTTCAAAATTTGAAGTTTCTAACAGTAATGTTTAACAGTAAAATTTTTTAATATTTTTAATAATTCAAGTTATCAAGAGGAGATTCGCAGGACTGATGTCTAAATTAGATTTTTCAGAAACTATTGTCGAAGTCAAACGACTTGAAGAAATTTAAAAAATAATTGGCTATGTGCCAATGCGTCTCGAGGCAGCGAGATTGCGTCCATTGCATTATAGCGTACGCGCATTAAATATTCAGTCAACGATTAATTTAAATCTACATTGATTTCGCGAATTTAAATGCTCCGCCTCCCTTCAGTCGTTTGACGCCGACAACATGTAGTGTTCTTATGAAAGGTTGACAATTTTAACAAGAAATTAACTATTCTCGGAAAACCCGGTTCAGAAAAATTTCGTCTTTTGTCAAAACGTCAACCTTTCATAAGAACGCTACATAGTTTCTGAAAAATCTAATTTAGACATCAGTCCTGCGAATCTCCTCTTGATAACTTGAATTATTGAAAATATTAAAAAATTTTACTGTTAAACATTACTGTTAGAAACTTCAAATTTTGAAGTGCAGTGAAAAAGTAGGGGTGAAACCTAAAAATTGGGGGTGAAAAACTGGGGGTGGTATCATAAATAAAAGTCGGGGTTAAAATGTCGGGGTGGAATAGCAGGGGTGGGGGTTAAAAGTGGGGGTGGTTTCTAATAGACCCTGTAAAAAGCAATATAGTGCGCTCTCCAAAAAAGCGGCTGATAATTCTGTGCGAAAAATGCTGGTAGAAAAATGCTTCCGTTTTTGGCATTCTCAGGAAATCGAATAAAATATTTTGAGATTCATTGAGAAACTGTCTCTATAATGTTTTAGATTTGTCTCAATAAACTTTAGAACTTATTATAAGATTTTAGAATTTATCGAGATAATTTAGAATTTGCTCAATAAATTTTAGAAAAACTTAACAGATTTTAAAAAATATTTTTAAGTTTATCGAGTCTCAATAAGTTTTCGACAATATCAATAAACTTTAGAATTTCTCAAAATATTTCAGAGTTTATAATTCAGAGTTTATAATTTAGTATTTGATTCTCAAAATATTTTATTTGATTTGCCTGAGTCATTGTATATTTTTGCATCATCAAAAATTATCATCTTTCTCGTTTAAAACATGCAAAACCATCTGGAAAATGTTTTTTTTTCCATACGAGACCCAAGACGTTAATCAGTTTTAAAAAATGAAATTTGTCCACGACGATATGTAGCTTTGCTATTTACTTATTTATTTTATTTAGCAATTGATATAAGCGGACTTGCGATTCCCAAATATTCGAATGGACTTCGAGTAAACAACTCAACAGAAATCGAAAATTTAGTGGGCAAGATCGATGAGATGATATTCGGATATACCTCAACAGGAAATGATTTGGTGTTGAAGCTAGACGTCGAACAAGTTAATGGTACATTTTTTTCATAGAATTAAAATCGTTCAATTATCAGAATCAGAAGATTCGGAAGTTCTTGCCGCATCATTCGCAGACTGCGCGTTTTTCAATGATCACCAAAATTCGGATAAATGGTATTCAGGAGAAGCTTGTAGCACGACACGAACAATACTCTGTCAGGTACTTCATTTCAGAGATTAATATTCCGAAACAATCAAGTGATTTCAGTACGTTATTCCGACGCCCGCTCCGCCACCGCCGGTGAATCCGACTATATCTTGGGCAGATCCGTATGAAGAGCATTATTTTTCTTATTGGGAAAACAGTAGAAAAATTTCAGGTGCGTCGCTGATTGGAATTTCACCTACTACGAACAATTAAACAATGCGAAATGTTATAGGGTTATTATAAATATAATACACAAACTGTTTTAAAAGAACGAATTTAGCCATCCAGCGACAAAAAAAGCTTCTACGATGCTGAGAATGAATGCCTCACAGATCATCCGACATTCTTACATTCGCCAAAATTAACATCGATTCAATCGCGGTCTGAAGAAGAGAAAATAATAGGTCCCGAATAATTAATCATTTCTCAGAAATTATAGAATTTATATATAGGACTATTCGATAAATATCCCAATGAGGGAATGTTCTGGATCGGCCTTCGTCGTGATCCTCACAATTCAACAGCATGGTATTTCATCAACGGTGATTCATATGACGGTTACACCAATTGGTATAAAGGTAATTTTCTATATAAACCTAATCTTGGAATTGATGGAAAATATATTGAAGGTTATCCAAGAGAAGCCGATGGATGTGATTGTGTGGCATACGTGATCAATCTCGACGGCTGGATCAATACCGATTGCAACAAGAATATGTTTGCAATGTGCGCATACCGATTCAATTCAACAACTTCTTAATAAAAACAACAAAGATATATTGTCACGCGAATGCGGAAAATTGGCTAAATGCTAAAAAAATAGGGAGAGGTCTCGTGCGCCTTGAACCAATATGCTATGGCTCGTAAATCCACACTTTTATTTTGGCCCACTGCCATTGATTTTTTGGCATTTAGCAAATTTTCCTTAGTGGCGCGACTTCGACAATCATTACGCATTATAAATATCATCTCATCATTCATTAAATGAGGTACCAGTCAATTAGCCAATAATTATGATAATACGACGAAGAAAATGAATAGTGATCGGGACAACAAAACTCACAGAGATTGCAATTATCTGAATCAGAGCACAATACTTTACAAAAACAAATCGTTGAAATCGAACACAAGAAAGGGCTCACAATAAAAAAACAAGAGAGTAATAGGAAGATCACCAGAAAGCAACTACACTGATTAGATTCGAGCTTGCATTCCTCCATTTATTCCGATCGTTTCTCCAGAGATGTAGCTCGCTTCATCAGAAACCTGCAAAACCAAATGGATTTAACTATCTATCTATATAATTTTATTCTCGATGGACAAAATGGGGCGCGCAATAGAAAATGATGTGGAATAAACCCATATTAATTTTTAAAAATTCAATTCAAAATATTTCTTACGCTACGTGTCGTTAATGATTTTATTTAATTATGAAATTGTATTTATCATAGTGTTACATACCAAGAAGGCGACAGCTTCGGCGCACTCATCTGGATGGCCAAATCGTCGCTGAGCGATTTGTGACAAAAATTTCTGTTTCTCATTCTCGTCGGCGAACAGCGCTTGTGAGAAATCCGTTCGGATGATTCCTGAAAGTTCGCATCTATTCCAAAGCAAACGTGTCTCGTGCATCTTTTGCAAGTCTCCTCCCCCGTCAGATGGCAAACAACAGGCACGTGAGGCCGATCAGCAGCAATAGTTCGTGAGTAAATATAGTAACGGTTTAGATTTTTTGAGCTAATACAAGTGAGCTCTAAGCTTAACAAATCGAGATTTCATAATAAAGGTTACAAAGTAAAATTTGTTGAAAAAATGTTACCTGGCGCGATTGTGTTCACTCGAATATTTCGCTTGGCCAAATTCAACGCAAGAGATTTGCTGAGTCCTGTCAATGTTGTTTTCATAACCGAATATGCTCCAATATCGTTAATGGGCGAGTATCCTAGATATTTTTGTCAAATCTCCTTAGATTAATTGCTGATTTTAATATAATACCTGCCACAGAAGATACGAATACAATATTTCCTCTGCCAGAGGCTTCGAGATGAGGCACAGCCTCTTTGGTGAGTTCAAACGCCGATTTGACCTGCAAAAATCGCAATTGTTTATCGATAAACACCCAATTGAGCAAATCAAATTGTACATTGGTGTGCGAAAGGATAAGCGCATTTCTACACCAAACTCAATGAGGCGACGATGGTGTGGTGTCGGTAGCGATGGCGTTGTGCGACGAACGGCGACAATCCACATTCAACAAACTGTAGGAAAGCGATTTGAGGCCGACAATTGCTCACCTCGGCACAGTTCGTGTTGTATGCAGATCAAGACAAAATAAGGGAACACAAAAATCTTACGTTGATATCGAGCATTTTATCCCATTGCGATTCCGAGACGGACATCATGTCTCCATAGTGCGGATTAACAGCCGCATTCGAGACCAGAATATCGAGTTTGTTGAATCTGAGCATTGACCAAATTAGTTTTCATTTCCTGAGAACAATTTCAAACCTTTCAATAGTAAATTCGATTAGTTTTGTGCGATCGCTTTTCTTACCAACGTGCGCTGTTGTCCCATGAGCATCGATATTCTCCAATCGCAAAGCGGCGACTGCTTCCTAAAGAATACACAAATTCAGTTAATTTTAATATATTTTCGAAGCATACGTCGACGTTTTCAGGTTTTCGACTGCATACGACGACGGAGGCGCCAGCAGCGCCTAATTGTTTCGCAATAGCAAAACCAATGCCCTGAAAATTTTGTTAATTTCAAGCTGTTACGTGTTTGATTGCGAACCAATTTGACCATTTCTTATCACAGTTCCTCAATTTTATCTTATCATTATATTTGGTCTATGAAGTTTCCTTGAAAAGAATAATTCAAAGAACGGAAACTGTATATTGATTTTCCAATAAAAACTTGTTTCTATCTGTGCTTTAAATTGTTCTATATTACGATTCTAATTTTCACATGTACAAGTGTAACCAATAACAAAGTTATAAAATCACAATTCATTTCCTACTATGTACACTTAGGTTTGCATACTTTTTTAATGATGATATTCCTTAAAAGAAACATCGATTCATGGACAACTCAAAAACAAAAACTTATATTGAAATCCTAATCGTCTAAACACGTAAGAAGGTTACATTTTCATTAGCGTAATTTTAAATATTTGATATACTATATTTAAAAAACAATATAAAAAACAACAAGTGCTTCAATCAAATGTTGAACTCGTTGATTCCAAATGTACTTTTGTGGAAATGAATTGATACTAACCTTTGTCGAAGCGGTGACGAGAGCGACACGATCGGTCAAAAACTTGGTTGCTGCCGATGCTGAAGCCATTGCAATATTGTGCGTGTGTATACCCTTCGCGTCTACAAAAATAAATGAAACTGAGGAAGACAGCGAAGCAGGCAAATAAATTCGAATTGTGCAGAAAAAAAATGGGAGAGAAAGGGCGGTCACATAGCAGGCTCTAGGGATCCCGATGCAATTCATGTGAACGGCGGGTGGGACGACCAGCGGTGATAACACATTTTTTCGATGACAAGGGAGACGGACGGATGCGCAGAAGAGAGGCGGGCTACGAAAAATATACGGGTTCGTCTATTGACTGTTCAATGTTGAGAGGGTTATGGCTTATGAAGGAAATGCATTAATTGCAAAATAGTTGTGTCCAACGTCAAAGACAGTGAATGATCGCTTGTGCGAAACTGATAACGTTTAAGGGATTCCCCGAAGAATGTTATTGCCTTATGTGAAGAATTGATAGATCACTATTCACCGATTACAACGGAAAAATTAACTCATGACTCTGATAATAATATAATTTTGGCCATAAGCAGTGCAGAGTACTTTGAAGATACCACACAAACTTGAAAGTTTCCAAGGAATGAGAAAGGAGCTTGAAACGCCGGCAAAATATCAGTGCTTGTAGATTTCCATATTATTTAGATTTCCTCGCAAGTAAATGAATTTCATCTTGGTTTATTAACATTTGAAATGTCAGAAAAAACCACCGTGACACAGATATCACAGAAAAAAACCAAAAAATACCCATCTATTTCAATCTTTTTTGATCGGTTTTTTTTAATATTTCGTGATGTGGTTTTTCAAGAGAAGAAACTTCGAGAAATATCTTTCTTTGGACCATGAAATGCAAAATATGCCTCATGACGTCATTTCTCCTTCCAAAGCCAAGAAATGTCGTTTAAAATAAATCGCACCATGAAAATGACGACGCACCACACAAAGAATGTTGTTGACCTATGATGACAAAAGACAGATTTTCACGAATATAAGTTCGATTTTAGGAAATGTTTTTTATTCGATAAGTTTAATCAAAAGTATACTTGTCCTCATTTTCGTAAAAACAATCTGCAAAACCCACATGTTTATTTTTATCCGTTGCACCAGAGGCTGCAGACGTGCACTTTGTTGGTAGGCAAAAATGAAAGATGGAAATATATGACTTCACGTGAAATGTTGTTTGGCGGACGATTACAGATAATGAAAAACTAACAACACCATTATGGCAGCATTTTGTATGATATTACGATTTAACAGTGTTCCGATTGTTGTGTGAAAAATAGATTTAATTGTTAATACCGGTAGACCTCTAATCTCTAGAATTTCGCTTCCGGAATTAAACCATTTCCAACATCTAAACACTTATCAGTTTGGCCTTTTTCCAGTACAAATGTTCAAATTTCCAAAAAGTCATGATTGATAACCGCCTGATTTTATCAGCCAGCGCACCATGGGAAAATTGTTAGCATTGAAATTTTTAGGAAAAACCCTTTTTTAATAAACATACTGCAAAATTTTGTTAAAACACTAATATATATTAAACACTTCATATAAATAGAAAGTAATGAAAAGACTTAAAAATAGAGAAATTCGTAAGAAATGGAAAAGAAAAATGGAAAAATTGGGGGAGCAAGCGCAAAAAAAAAAAAGAGAAAGCTTCGACGGACGACATTCTGCAATAGAGCGCATTTGCTCTTCATGGGTGCGTTAGGGATCACTCGACAAATTAATCGGACGAAACTTTTTTTTTGGTTTTAGCGAAATGGTGACGACATTCTGAAGAAACGGGTGAAAACTGATAGTTTTAATCAAAACCGGGAAATGTCCGCATTTCGCCCGACGAGCTTGCCGTTTAGTAAAACTAAAACTAATTGCATCAAATGATCATAAAAGATAAAATTGAATCAAGCTTCAATTGTCATTATATTAAATATTTAAGAAGAAAAATTGTCGCACTTTGAACGCACCCGAAACCTTAGAAAATATTGTGATTCTGAGACGCGAAAAGATGCTAATTCAATAGGTTTTTTGCTAAAAATAGAAGGCAAATGGGCAGTGTGGCGACGAATGCGCTAATTGAGTCATTGCAGTAGTCGGATTTGCATAAACATTGTTGAGCAGTAATTCTGAAAAATAAGATTTGTATTGATTGATGGCCGCAGGTATTATTTCAATAATTAAACACGTTTCTCACTAATATGAATTGTATGCATAAAAATGACGAAAGGTTGCATAAGCACAAGATTATGTAGTGATAGTTTGGCATGTTATAAATAGTTTATAGCGTGTTTTACGTATAAAAAGAAATCAACAACTGAGCCCGGCTCGACAAGCCTGCAACAGACCCCCTAATTCTGACATCAATGCATCCATCACTTAAATTATCGCTTCTTTCGGCACATCGTTTTTCGACATAATACGTGCCGTCCTAAAAATGAGATTTCAAAATGTATTTTAATTTCGCCATATCGAAGGTATACCGTATTCTTTCCAGTAACTTTAAGACATCCAAAATTTTCCGGGGCGCAACTATGATTTCTAACGGTTCCTTGGCATTGTGGCTCAACTGCCGACAAGAAAATTCCGCACGAGAAACAATCGAGACTAAATGCGACTGTCGAGAGAACCGAAATCAATATAACATGAGCAAGGACCATTTGAAAAGCCTGTAAAATTTAAAGCATTAATGGAGTTGCGAGGTTGAAAAGGCACAATGTGTAGAGCGGAGTTGAAGAGGGCAACCGGCGGCAAAATAAACAAGTATGCTAACTGCTAATTTATTCACATAAATATTTGAATAAGATATGAAACGCATATAAATGTATACAATAGGACCTTCTAATTAGAAACTAATTATTTCATTTCAAAACATTAGTTGATTAGTATTTTGCTCGAAAAAGGAAATGGTTCCCAAATCTCTTTCCACATTATAATACGAATAATAGTTTTAGAGAAAAAACGGAGTGCTAACAAAAAGAGTTGAGAAAACATTTGCATTCGAGATTTTGGTTTCGCACTCAAATCGTAGGGAATATGATTTAGTGTTTCAAGGATGTCATAAATTCAAGAAGCCAATAAGTTTTTATAGCTGCGCACTAGCGATTTTTTAACGACTTGGCATGCAAAAACTCGAGAAATAGTACAAATTGGACGCCCTCAACGAATTCGGCAAAAACGCTTTTTTCCGTTTGAAGAACGAGGCGTGAAAACGTTTTTGAAGTGCCGACGGGAAAATTTTGGCCATTATGCATATGTGAACATTTCCCAAAAGACAATGTATACGAAAAAAGGTGTGTAGTGTGTTTTATGAAAAAAAAAATGAGAGAACAAGTTCAACAATCTAAAGGAGAAAACAAAATAAGGCGTAATTTGGTTTGAGCACAACACGAGGCATTCAGTAGTGTTGAGAAGAAAGAAAAACGGAATTTGAAGTCGATGATGAAGACTTCGAACTATACAACGAGAAATCGATAGGTTTGAAAAAGAACCCGAAAAAAACCCGAAAGGAATGGGAAATAAAAGTGAAAAATGAGCAATTGCATCGGCTCAAAGGACCACATAAGGATGAATTTTCAGTGGAAAACTGGTCGCCGCCTCATTACCCTTCTTTTCTTCATTGTTCGCCACTTCCGCTCGTCTTCTGAGCCCAACTTTATTTAATGGAGTACAATTGTTCGAGAGCAACTGCTGCTTTTAAACATTCATATATAGCGCGTATAAAAATGAACGAATGACTAGTGTTCACCAAAAGGGTGTGAGGTGCACGCGACGTTTGCAACCCGAGACCACCCACAACCTCGTTATTAATTTCTTCTCCAATGGGAATTCGCGACTTAATAAGATATTCGAAATTTGCGATTAGCATTCTATGCGTGTTTATGGGTTCAACTCAAATTGGAAAATTGAATTTCTTATGTGATATTTGAGTATTAATGAACAACACAATCAACGAACCATTATGCGATTCTTGGCGAATAATAAAAAGTTTGAAATTGCGGCAAAGATTGAGAATCATGCATTAAAAATATGTTATTTTTAAATTAATGTCAAGTCCGGCTTAAAAAAAGGACCCAAAATCAAAAGAAGCCATTGAATATTCTCGGAGGGAAATAGTGCTGACAAGGGGGATTTCAGCAAAATTCTTAAAACAAACTGCGCAGCGAGAAACTGTGCTGACTTTGTAGTGTCTTAGAGTTCGCGAATCTCAAACTTAGAAATATTTATTGTCTGTTTAAGAGTTTTCATACAAAACCTGAAAAATAAGATCAATTTTCATTGAATTTCTTTTAGATGCGATTTTTTAATCTTACTTGTTCATTAACAAGTATGATTAAAAGATTTCAATATCAAAGTTAAAAATGGTTTTTAATATACAAAATTATTAATTGTTTCACAATTCCCGTCAAATATCAAATTTTTTTTGAAATATTTGTGTTTTATCTAGAATTTCCGTTAATCGGTGTTTCTAATTTTTGGCAAATGTTCGCCGACGAGTCGGTTTGTTCATAAAAACCCAGATGCAAAGAAATTTGCGGTGGCCATCCCAGATTATTTTCAAAGATAAATCGCTCAGCAACAAAGGTCATCCTCATTTCGCTTTGTCGCTTCGCCAAATGCGCGCCGTCGCTGCTTGTCGGTTTTTATTCAAATTCAGTATGATTCCATTTTATCATCATTAACCCAACAATTGAAAAGTGAAATTAGAAATGACAAAGGCGCTCGTTTTTCCGAAAATTTTCGAATCGCCGCTCTCCTTCTTTTGCGACTTTTCATTTCTGTGACCCCCATCAGTGGTGTTAAGCGACTGTCTCAAAAACCCGGTCAATCTCTGTTTTCTTTGGTTTTCTCAAAGGTTTTTCGAAATGTTTCATTTTTTCAAAAAAAAAACCATCAATTATTAAATGTTTCAATAAAATCAAAAGTTCGATGCCGACAACCACGAAATTTTCTCTTAATTCATAGCTTTTGCATCTCATTGTTGTTCATTCTTCGTAATGAATGTATAATAACTGAGCACGTGGAAATGGCTCCACTTGTTTTTTTTTGAAGTGAAAAAGTGAACGTCGACAAATTCTGAAGATGTCGTGTTGAGACCCGTTGATATTCGTTCGACCCCAATATTCATAGGTATCTTCGGGACATTCACGTAAATTTGAAGTGATCCGTCCGCTGTGAGTTTAAATATGAAGTTCATATGCGCAAAAAAAATTTCACATAAATTATAATTTTGAACGCAGTCTATTGAGATCCGAGAAATTTCTGCGAATTTGGAAACACTACACATATGTAGTTTCAAATATGATTATTCAACTTTAATACATTAAAAATTAATGTAAAAAGAAAAGTGATTTACAATTTTACACAAATCAATTGAAAGCACTCTTCATTTTTTAATGAAATGAATTCTCTATTGGACCGATTCATGCAATTAAAAAATTCGAAAAATTGCACACTTTTAAAATGTGGGAATGGAAAAAATACACATTTCACGCAATTTTTTAAACATTTTTTTTTACAAAAAATACGTATCATGATAGATGCATATGGGTTTCTAGCTTTTTTTTTTCGAGAAATGTCTTCTTTTGTTGTTTCCCAAAACGGTCCTCTTTTCATGATGTTATCCACTTTCTCGATATCCATCGGAGGTATCAGTTGAGAAGAACACGTTTTGCAGGATCTTCACTCAATCCGCATTCAGTCATTAAGAGAATGCGGTGGGCGACGATCATCGCGGTCGTTGTCTTCACAGTTGAAGCTCAATATGATCCAGGTATTCGATTATTCGTCTCGTGATCCTCTCACTATCATATTCAGTTATATCATCCTCATGGTCAGTTTGGTCTCCGTGGTCATTCTGCTCGAATAACGTCATGATTCGAGTTCGTGCTTGTTCAACAGTTCGAGGATACAAATGTATTGGACATAATAAGGTGAGAGTGTGTGAAAGAGATAGACGAACCATGACGATATCTAGGAATTTCAATCTTGCACTTCACCACCTCCAAGAAAAAATAATCTAGACTACGAGGATGCGGAATCAGCGGATCGCGAGATCGCCATGAGACAGTTATATCAAGATTATGAGCCTGATACACCTGAAGAAGCAAAATGTGAGTTTTCGCTTAAAACAAAATATTATTAATTATTTAATTGCCGCTTGTATTTTTGTATTTCTTCAGCTACAAGTCGAGAAAATCGAAATTTCCACATGATTTCGGCAACATCTCCGGTATCTCCACTCGATCAGCCAGCTTCTTTCGAGTCTTTGGAGATTGAAGATTATCCCGAAAGACGACGAGTTCCGCAACTTCCATTTTCGGCATTCCCATCATCGAGTAAAGAGGTGGTAACGACACAAGCAATGACAACTACAACAACGACAACCGAGAAACCTACTACGACCACGACAACAACAACCGAGACACCGACAACCACGATTACAACCGAAGCTCCATCTACAACCACAACCACCACAACAACAGAAGAGCCTACAACAACTTTCACAACCACACAACCTAAAATCATGACCACAGAAGATATAGTCATTACTACTGACGAAATTCCAGTTACTGTAACTCCTGAAATTCCGTCGTTCGAAGGCACTGAATTTAGTGGGCGATATACATTGGAATCGCCTGATCCACTTCCAACAATCACCAACAATTTGGAGCCAATGCCTCCGGGAACACCGGAATCGTTTCCAATCACGCCAACAGAATCGGAAGAATATAGCAGCAGCATTCATAGTGTCGGATCGTATGCAATTCGAAAAGAGCCAACAGCACCACCAAGAAAAAATTACGGAAAAATTCGCAGAGCACAAGCGACGACGATGGCAACGTCTGAGACACCTATAACACCTGAGCAAATTGTATATACGACTGAGACACCTATAACGCATGAGCAAATTGTGTATACGGCTCCAGAAGGCACCAAAATTGCATTGGTTACGTCGCAGCAGAATCTCCAAACTTTTCCACGATTTATGAATGAGCAAAGACATCATCCAAGATTCCGATCGAGAGTAATTCCGAATACATCTGAGTTACCCAAAATTATTTCTGATGAAACCGAAGCGATTGTAGCAACCAAACCACCAAATGTATGTCTACAAATAATTAATTATCATGTTCTAACAATTCCGTTCGGTTTTTTCCAATCTCGTTTTCTCTAAATCTGTCATACTTCTTTTTCCGTACAAAATGTAATCAATCAAAATAGATTGCTGGCCATTAAGGTCATTTCTCTTTATTTGATAAGGAATGTTCAACATTTTTTCTTTAAGCTAACCGTCGAAATTACCAATAAACCTCTGAAAAAGCGAAAGAAGAACCGCCGTCTGAAGAAAATCAATCGATTGGCTAAGAAGGACAAGATTGTCGCAATTATTCCAACCGAAATTGCTGTTCCCGCTTTGCCTTCAGTTGTCGCTCAGGTAATTAGTTTGTTTAATAAAAAAGGAAACAAATTGATGCCATGATTTATTGATTCGCTGAGTTGAATTGGCTTGAACATATATACATTTCAATATGATTAGTGTTGCGGTTGCTGCTGCTGAATTGGCTGCTGCTGGTGTTGGAATTGTGATGGTCCGAATCCAGCCTCGCGTTTGCCGTAGTATCCGTAGTATCCGTACGATGGATAGGCGTATCCGTAGTAGCTCGAGTAGTATGATGGATATCCGTAATAACCATATCCGTACCATTGAGCCGAAGTTTCGGTCACCATGGCGCAAATGATGAAGGCAGCAACAAGGGCGATGCTGAAATTCATTTCGCATATTTCGTCGCGATTGCCGAATTTGTCAACTTACAGCTTGGCATTCATGTTTAGAGCACTTGCAATTGTTTGCATGAAGTAGCGACATTCCGCCTATTTTTATATCAAATTCTGTTTGTCGACCGCCCAAAAGTTTCAAACTTTTTTTTGACAGTTACCTTGAGTTTTGTTGGCACAAATAATCGAGCAATCTGCGCGCGAGAATAGAAAAACGAAACCAAACAAACTCAATCTTTGATGCAGAATGAACACGATCGGCAGTTCATCGAGGAGACTAAAGAATTGGAAGCAAGATTATTGGCATTGAAGCATCGCGTTGAGATGAACAAGAGAATTCTTGCATCAATGGGGGTACAGGATGAAACATCGGAGGTTTCAGTGACAACCCAGAGGAGTACGACTAGAATGGATGAAGACAAAGTGGTACGAAATGACTTTGTGCTATTAAAATATTTGTTTATTTCCATTAAAATTTTGCTAAAAGAAAAAATCATGTAAAACATGCAATTTTGTCAAAATTTTATTGATTCCGTTAACATTAAAATAGAATTTCATTTTTTATTTATTAGAAAGTCGAAGAAGACACCGCTCGCGCCCTGTCTTGGATGATAAATGATATGGAAAGACGCGTCGAAGATGAATCAAAAACTGAAGAAGGAACACGAATCGGCGATCCAGAAGAAGACCCAACCACAACACCATTCCCATTCCCATTTGAAGAAGGATTTGCTCTGATTCGATCGAAACGCTCCACAAGCCGACGAAGAGGTATGAATCTTGTTATCAAATTAATTAATATCTCTCTCTCTCTCTCTTTCTCACTCACTCACTCTATCACCTTTTTTTTAGTATTATGGTCGCAATGGTCGGAATGGGGAGAATGCAATTGCGGGCGACAATCCAGAAAACGCTCGTGTCTCAAACATATTGGTCCGAAGTACACAAATGATGACCGTAAGTCAAGGCCGTCAAAAATATGTTTATCTAACTTTTGATTCATTTTTGCAAATTATTTGCTCAACTTTTGGTTTGCAGAGGAATTCATTCCGATTGGCAAAGATAACCATGTGAATGAAATACTCGATGAAGAGCCCGCGCCGTATCCCGAAGGGGTCGAACAGCCGGCATCTATCGAAATGAACCGACTGAAGCGATCAACGCTGAAATGTCCGCCGTCTGAAATCGAGTTCCGAGAATGTTTTGGCGCTGTGTGCCAGTAATAATCATATCACAGCAATAATAATAATAATAATACATTTAATAATGTTCGAATATGGGTATTTTGTGTGCATTTAATAAATCATTTTCGTCCGAGCAACCAGAAAGTCTCCATGACTCCTTTGCCCTAAAAATTAATTTCAAAAATTTCGATAAAGGATAAACATTAAACCTTTATAATGACTTCTCCTCGACTTTCGCAAATGTATTCCTGATAGAGACTAGATAAAAGAGAATGAGCATCAGATGATAAGTGAATATGTCCAGCTATAGAATTCTGAGATTGCTGTTTTCTGGCCAGAATAGTACTTACGCTTTCCATTACTTTCCATTCGGCTCGCTGTATTCACAGAATCTCCGAAAAGGCAATAGCGTGGCATCGTAAGTCCTACAACTCCAGCAACGCAGGATCCTGAAGGGCTTTTTCAAATTAATGAAATCTTAAAACCAAATCAAACCAGAATGCACTCCAACTCGAATATTCACGCGTTCTTGAGGTAGATGAGCAATTCGAAACGATTTGATATTCTGAAAATGTTGAGTTTATCGCAAATTTTGAAATCCGCAAACTTCAATCAGTTCCAATGACATTTTTGCGATATTATTGATATGCTCTTGTCCATTTCTTTTCGGTAATCCTGACACACAAAGATATCCATCGCCAATGGTCTCTACTTTATACGCATCATTTCGATCAATAATTGCATCGAACGTCGTGTACAAGTCATTGAGTAAATTGACAACCTGCAACATGTGTGCTGATCAAGCAACATTTGTTTGATTTTGTTAGCTAACTTGAAGCGGAGAACACTTGCTGGCTAAGGTCGTGAAACCGACAACATCTGAGAAGAAGATTGTAACGCTTTCGAACGATTCAGGCTCGACGGATTGGCCAAGTTTGTGACGATCGGCCACCTGTCTAAAATTGACTGTTTGAATATAAATCTGCGAATTTAAAATTTTCGAATGTTTGAAAATATATTTCCCAAACACAGATCTTGTTTATGTTCACTCAAAGTCGTGCAATCTTATCGACTAATTTAGTTAGTTTCTTAACTTTTTTGTACGAAGTTTGATCTCACTTTTTGTTTACCAGTTTTTCTTTTCGCGGTTTTCTTCAAATGGCTCACTTCAGAATGTTCTCGGCTGTTGACGATCGTGTAAAACAACTCACAGTAACTCAATGTTCAAAAAACCGCGTGTATAAGTGTGTGGAATGTATTGACATTGGGTGTCAACCACCATTTTACAAGTATTTTTGCCACTAGTTCGGTTTTGTTTCTCAGTTTTTTCGTCAAACTCCTATTCCAAACATTTCTTTTGGCGGCCGAGAGAGTGAGCAAACAAACTGTGCTATTTTCAAAACGAGGCGGAGCCTGGATTAAGAGGGTCTCAATTGGTATAAAAATTGAGTTGGTTGCCGATTAAAATCATCAGTTTCTTCGAACGATCTTCTTCAACAACAACCAACAATGAACGCCAAGCTGTAAGTTGACAAATTCGGCAATCGCGACGAAATATGCGAAATGAATTTCAGCATCGCCCTTGTTGCTGCCTTCATCATTTGCGCCATGGTGACCGAAACTTCGGCTCAATGGTACGGATATGGTTAT
Organism: Caenorhabditis bovis; assembly: GCA_902829315.1. Classification (NCBI taxonomy): domain Eukaryota; kingdom Metazoa; phylum Nematoda; class Chromadorea; order Rhabditida; family Rhabditidae; genus Caenorhabditis; species Caenorhabditis bovis. The sequence continues at coordinate 4,339,780 of CADEPM010000001.1, read as the reverse complement.
TACGGATATCCATCATACTACTCGAGCTACTACGGATACGCCTATCCATCGTACGGATACTACGGATACTACGGCAAACGCGAGGCTGGATTCGGACCGTCACAATTCCAACACCAGCAGCAGCCAATTCAGCAGCAGCAACCGCAACACTGAACAAGCGACATTGTAAATTGAAATTGCCACCCAACTGCCTTCCAATTAAGTATTCCGAACGAATTAATTCATTTTTCGGTGTTGCAAATAATAAATGTTTGTTTCCCCGGCAACAAAGGAATTGAAACATCAAGGTTACTCGAGAAGAGTATAAAATGAGCGCGAAATATGATCAAAGACATCTGATATTTAATACTACAACATGAATGTCCATTAGTAAGTTCCCCCATAATTGCACAATTCAACAGTTTGCAATTCGAGCTTCGCTATCTTCCAAATCATCGCACTTTTGATTTTGGGCTCAGCTGCTCAATGGGGCTACGCTACTCCGTGGGCTCAGCCAGTTTACAATCAGGTGTATCAGCAACCAACGTATGGCTACAACAACTACTATCAAGCTCCTGCTTTCGGCGGTAGCTACGCCTATGCTCCGTACCGCAAATAATTCAGTTCGAACTTACTGTGGCAACATTCGATACAATAAAATATCGCTTTTCTTTTTTTCTTCAACGAGTTCTTTCATTCGTTCTTCGACCTCATCCTCAAGGCTTGAAGCATGCCGTTCGAGAACAGCAAAAACATGGTCCATGAGATTAGAGCTTCTAAAAAATTGATCATTTAAAAAAATGCTTTTATCGGGTTCTGGACCCATTCTCGTTTGAGCCAGACCTTCCAGAGTTCAGGGAGCGCATTTGCTTAAGAACATTATCAATTGAAGGCCTATGCTTAGGATCTTCTTCCCAGCAATCTCGTATCAAGAGGACCTAAAATATATGCATTTAGTGAGAAATTTAATAGAAGTAAGTACAAGTGATGGATTAATGTCGTCTTCTGAAGTGTCAAGACTTGGTCGTAATGGATTTCTAGTCCCTTTTCGAACCATGAAAATTATTTCTAAAAGAATAATTGAATAATTAGATTCTATAATATAATAATTAACCATCAGCTTCTTCTTTTCTATTCTCGATATCCCATGGTGAACAATGACCAATATGTTGAGAACAAATAATCGCAAAGCTATAAATATCCCCTTCTTGACTACCGATTGTCTCATTCTCTCGAAGCTGCTCCGGTGCCATATGCAAACGCACTTAAAGTACAACATGGCTCTTTTCGAAGACTTTGGGAAATCCTACCATCTTCGGTGGGCTTCTCATGTGATTGTATGAAATTCAATCCGTATCCACCAATTCTCACTTGCCAACGATCATTGATGTAGCAACAAGACGACGAAAGTCTTCCATGATATTTTAAAAACGAATGGTGAATATACTGAATTCCCTAAAATGTGATCATTGTTGATGGTATCAATAATGGGAATATGATACGTACACTTGCAATATCTTTCATAAGACAATAAATGAAGAAGCCATCCATTGTTATTGATGTTCTACTGATTACATCTTTGACACTTCCCCGACTACAGTATTTCCAAAGCGATAAATACATTGGACCATCGATGCTCAATCCAATAAACCGATTAATGTTGTCATTCTCCAATTGGCGGAGTTCTCGTAGTTCCGCACGATACTCCGGTAGCAATGAGATATGAGCAGTGTGTTTGAGGGCAAAGACAGGCTCATTCATATACAGGGTGTCATTTAAGTTCCCGCACAACTTTGAAGACGTATATTTCTGAAACTAAAAGTCCAAATCAAACGAGACTCGAAATATTTTTTATCTATAGTACAACAAATAATTATCTATTAACTCTTTTCGATTCGGCCTCTTTTCGCAGCTATGACTTCGCGGAGACGCTTCGGGTAGGATGTGACTGTGGTACGCAGGTATTCGATGGAAAGATTGTCCCATTCCGCCAGTAATGTCTTCTTCAGAGCCTCTACACTTGAGTGGGGTTTTGCGTTGACCTTCTCCTGCAAGACCCCATCACGGAGAAGTCAAGCGGGTTCAGGTCTGGGGAGCAAGCAGGCTATTCGGATGACTTGATGAAGTCGGGAAAATGGGTCTGGCACCACTCCTGAGTAGTTTTGGCAGTGTGGGCGGGTGCTCTGTCCTGTTGAAAGACCCATATCTTCCCACCGAAATGCGTTTGGGCCCAGGGCATCATATGCTTCCCCAAAATGTCCCGAACGTAGACTTCTTTGTTCACTTTCACCACCTGATCCACGAAAACCAGGGGCACTTCCCGGTTGAGCAGATGGCACCGAAAACAATCACACTGGCAGGATGTGAGGCTGGATAAATTGTTATTCCTTTCTCTGAAGCTTGCTGGGATGTCTGGGCAAGTACTCAATGGTTTTGTGAGTTGAATGCCGCCTCCACAGTGAACAGCTTCTCATCGGAGAAGACAGTGACGAGGTGTTCTCCAGACCGCGTGCGAGCAAGAAGTCGTTTTGCTTTTTCGAAGCGTCTCTGCTTGCTGACGGCCGATAGAATTGCCGCTTTTTGGACACGATATGGGGTCAGTCCAAGCTTCGTTTAGACGATTTGTTCCATAGCGAAGATGCTCATTCCCATGTCTGACGCCATCTTTCTTATGCTCCTGTGCGGTTTTCGCCTGATCCTCGTTTTGACGGCGTTGATCTTCTGAGGAGTGGTTACTGAGACGAGTCTTCCTTGTCTGGGAAGGTCACTGGTCGTATTTAGCTCCTTGAAACGTTTGTTGGTGTCTTAAACCGTTCTACGAGGCACACCGAGGCGTTGAATGATCTCTGTCGGGCGCTCATTTCGCTTATGAAGTTCGATAATGGAAGCGCGATGGATGTTAGCCTTCGCCATTTCTCGGAAACACATCCGAATGAAGTGAAACTTGAAAAGTAAGTAAAATACACCTTATTTAACAAAAATAAATTGTATTGGTGCACGAAAAGTGCGACAGCCAAGCTTTTCATGGCGTCTAACATTTGTGCGGGAACTTAAATGACACCCTGTAGATATAATACGCGTATTGATCAGTTTCCGTGTTGAATTCCGGCCGGGAAACTCCCGTTATTGTGGTCCCTGTGCTACTCTGAAGCGATCGTGATGATTGCGTCTCACGTTCCTAACATTTCAATGAATTTCGAAAATTGATTTTTGTGAAACCTTCTTTCCAATTTGTTGAAGCATGACGTGAGGAATCTGCCATTGTTCATCAAGTCTAATTTGCTCGTCACGCCGAGCTCTTAAAAATAAAAATGGAATTGTAAAAAGATTGTCACGTACTTGTACACCAAATATGCAGCAACTATAGCGGCAACAATACACAGAAATAGAATAATGGCAACAATTATTATAATGTAGTAGTAATCGGTAAAGAAGTTTACAGGACAGTTTTTGCCGTTGTAACCGCACAATGGTCTTGTTAGAGGTGTTACCCCGCCATACGCATCCCATATTAGGCTCTCATCTTGTAGAACATATGTGAAATTCTGCATAAACCCTCGGAATTCATTGGATATTGTTAAGGAATTTACCACTTCTACCGCATCAATATCCATATTTGCAACAGTTCTCTGAGCTGCGTTTGAGTCAAGATTTGCAAGAATCATATTCGGAAGGCGATAGCCCTGTTCATTCATTCGAACCAGTCCAGACATTCCGTCGAATTGAATCCCGCTGGTTTTGTAAACCATATTACTACCGTTTGCAATCTGATCTACTCCTTGGAGTTCGATCGTTTTGTTCAGAATCAGAGCATACATGTACATCGTATCATGTAATTGGTCAGCATATTCAGCAGCCTGAAAAAAAAGTGATTTTAAATATACGAAAAATAAATCTCGAGACCTCGCTGTATTTGGTTGCATTACATTCTTCGATACAATTAAATGGCGGATATTTCATCCTTTCAATAACTTCTTTTTTGAAATTCGCATAATTCTCACCCTCAATTGGGGTGGCAACAATCTGAAATTGGCTGAAAATTGGCTATATGTAGAATTATTATAGCCTACCACCATTGTTCTCATAAACGCGAGTTTCGCTTCCTCGTCTCTCCCATCTGGATTTTCAGACCAATCAACCCAAATACCGACGACGTCTCCAGTCGACGATGTTTGTTCTGAATCATTGGCATGTTTTAAGCTTCGAGAGCTTACAGTACGGTAAGCAGTCGATTTGGGACCAGCAAAAAGATAAACATATTCGTCGGATGTCATTTCCAAATCGTAAGCCGATAGCATGAATTGTCGCTTTATAATGCTATCTTCCGGAAGGCAAACGGTAAAAACTAAAAAAAAAAGAATCTATTTCGATTTTCAAGTAGTGGATTTTCACTTCTCGAAACAGTTTTTAGTCTTACAAGTTGTCTTGTGAAGCCATAATATGTTGTATCAAAAATTTGAACAGTTCGCGATAGCGAAGTGTGATTCGAATCAGAAGTCAATTGTTCGAGATCCTCGCGAAAATAGCCACACTTTTCATCTTCGACATAAATATAAACGAATTCGGCCCAATCGAACTGTCTCATAACTTCGATTATAGCTAAGGCAATTCTGAAAATCTTAATTTTTTTCTTTTTTCTTTTTAAACAAAGTTCTAACGATTTAGCAACGGGAACTAGCGATATTGACGTTGGGAATCGACTATTGTTGATGAATTCTGATGAAATTGTCAATCCCCACGTCAAAACTGCTGTATTGTAATATGACGCCAAATTGGCAACAGCCAAACCAGCTGAAAAAAAAACATGTGACTGGTATTGATGCACACCATAATTACTATTGGGTACCTGCGTTACATGTTGGTCCGATAATAGCACTCACATTCCCATTCATAAAAAGATTGGCCGCCTGGCCAGCGGCTCTTGATTCGATGCAATCATCAAAAACATATATGAAACTAGTAAATTCTTCGTAATTTCTAATCGACGTTGGATCTCACTTGATAAAAACATTATCTATTAAATGTTCCTGTTTAATTCGATCCATTGCTATTTCAATAGCGGATGCTGATGTTTGCCAACCAACAGCTGATGCCATTTCCTGTAATTTTATATTCCAATCATATCAAAAATGTTGATAAGAAATCTATTCGACTATAAAAATAATTGTGAATCAATATTCAAACATTGATTCATTTGCCAATTATGGTTGAAACTAAAAATTACCTCAATTACCTCATTATTTTTGCACATCATAACCCCAACATTTATCTGAACTCGATTATTTTGAAATTGACAGTAGGCAAGCACAAAAAGAAAAACGAATAGATACCGCATGTCGTCGAAATTATGGCTTTTTGAAAGCGGTTATCTCATTTTTATATTCGAAACGATTCTTTGAAGCCCTTCCTTTTCTTTAGATATATTCTTATTATGTTTTTTTTTTCTGAAAATTTGTGAAGATTAACAATCTTTGAATGAAAAATAAGGACAAATTAAAAGATTTTATTATTATTATTAATTTTATGGGGAATTAAGAAAACATTGAATAAAAATTGTTATAAATACAAATATGAATTGAAGTTGAATACTCGAACTCGACTTCTTCCAACTTCGCCCTCCTCCTATTCGCATCCGACGTTCTTCTTTATTACAACTGAAATTAAAGGATCAGGGCTATGGAAAAAATGAGATGTGATTGGAACGAACCTATCATATCCGCAAGTATCACATTCCGATTGCGGACTGATGCCTGGAATATCTTTGCACGAAAATTCTGTGCATCCTCGACGAAATGCTGCAGTAATTTTATTTCTTTGAGAATTTTGAATCGAAATTTACCTTTTCCTTTGTAAGATAATTTGTAACAACTTCTTGCTGCTGGCTCACATATTTCCTGGACCCAGAGCTCTTTGTCGAAACAAGTTGGTCCGTTGCATGTCTCGCATATAAGGCAGTTGCAAATCTCTAAAACAGAGGGAAATATTTCAAACGGAATCCCAAACATACCAATTATCAGTAAAAAGTAAACAACACTTTTATAGACCCCGATTCGCATGATGTTAAGAAAAACGGTGCAGAATAATACAAAGGTAATGCCTATCTATATCATTACCTTATCAGCTGTAGTGTTTTCTTTGACCGTATTATGTCATTGTTGTTTTTTTCTAGTGCTCTCCTCCCCTCATTCTTTGTGAATAATCGCTGATCATTGAATGGTCGCCGATGATTTCATTAATAGAAATAAACAAAGGATTAGATGGAAAGGTTTAAATTGGCTGGCTTTCAAATTCGTCGAATATCGGATTAAAACGGAAAATAAAAATATTTGCCATATGAATTTTTATACTGACATTTAAGCCTAAAAGAGACAGAAAAAATAGCGTGGCAGTTAAAAAAAAACGTATTTTGTTTCATTTATGGTTGTCGGTTTTTATTTCTTCGGTGATTCGCTTCTTCAATGCTTTATTAGGTGAATTTTCAGAGTTTGTAGTTTTTATTTTGAAATTATTAATACGAAGGAAAATGATTTTTCCAAATTTCCAAATTGTTAAATACTCAAAATTTGCATTGTTTATTGTGTTTTAGGTTGTTAAAAATGTATTTTAAAATAAAAAAAATACTTGAAAATAATTTAATAAAAATATAGTTATTTTGCTTTCGTAATACATATTTTCCAGCAAAGTTCAGAGATATCTCTCAATTTTTGTCAATTCAGAGCATTTAAACAACATTAAATGGACGAGTAGGCGTTTTCGATTATTTTTCAAGTGCACCGCGCATCTTATTAGCCCTCTGCTCGATCGTCGTCAGTTTGACTTCAATGGATTTTGAATATCGCATTTTGTGCTGTCATGTCTCCATCGATGTCGCAATTCTGTGCACATTGGAGATTATCGTTATTATCTGCACCTATTTGACAGGTTTGTTGTCGTTTCAGTTCTTTTCAGTTTCAAGCCTTTCAGGTTTTCAACATCCATTGATGACTTGTCAGAAGTACAATGTCACACTTTTGGAACGATATAATGAATCTCCAGTTCTCACAGAGCACAAAATTTGCACTACAAACGGCCCACTCCTTTTTTGGATTATCATTCATGTCTTCACAGATTTGCTTGCACTGGTAACTCATTGGGAATTATACAATTTCAATGTTATTTTTTCAGGTTTCCATTTATTCTAAAAACACAAGATTCATCATTGGATTTCTAATCGTCACTTCAATGGATTTACTCATGTCGCTTGCATACTTAGTTGTGTTGCTCGTTTTTATTGTACTCGGGGAAGATGTTGATAAGGTAGATTTTTTTTCGAGACCATCACCTTTCAAAATATTAAATTAAGGCACTAATGGTGTTTATAATTGGAATGGTTATTTTCAAAATTTACCATGTTTTATGCGGACGGCGATTGTATTGGTACTTGAGTTGGCAACAAGACAATTTGATAACTCCTCGATCCGCTTTGGTGAAGCATGAAGATAACGCATTCGAGTTTTAAATCAATAACTTATAAATATATTAACCTCTGTTGAATAAACTCTTCTTAATATCCATTCATTTCATTGGTGATTGGCTTTCAATATTTTCAATTTCGTAGTGAAATCGCGCAGACACTGCACAGCCACAGAGTTATGACCGAATATTAACCAAGTTGATACATATCGGTTACATGGTCCACCGTGTAAAATAACCTTTTTTTTAATAATTGAGCATCCTCTGACTTAAGAAGGACAACAAAAAGATCTCCCCTTGTAAGTCAAAATTGCGAGAAATAAAATAATGAAAGATTCCGTCAATTGTGACGCATCTCTGCAATGCAGACACAGCAGCAATAACTGCACACCGTAGGAAAAAAATGTAATTGATTTGCGGCCGCGCTTCCCATTTTTGTTTGCTTAGTTTTCTCGCTTTTCGCAAATTAATCTTCAAGTTCTTTAAAAGAAGTTACGTTATTTGCTTCCTGAAAAACTTAATGTTCTACTTGCTTCGACAAATTAATTGAATAACGTGATTTTAGAGAATAGGAGTTATAAGTTTATGAATAAATATTATTATAATTACAGATTTTAGTAGTGCAAATGCGCATAAATCGATAGGATTCATGTCACTGATAACGGTATTGAAAGAGGTAAACTTGAACAAGTAATCTGCCTGTTTCAGGCCGATCAAAAGAAAACTTTAATAGCAGTAGCAGCCGGTATAGGAATCGGTGCGTGTTTCGTAACGGGAGTCAGATTGTGAGCATTATTTTATTTTCTTTTCGAGATACGAAAACCTTTAGATTAACGCGTGACAAAGGCAATAATGTTATTCGAAGTTCTGAAGAATCCATTTCGAACATGATTGAAGATGAGCCAATTGCTGGTTTTAGGAGAAATCCGTTCTTTGTTTCTATTATTGAGATTCAGAGTTACGTAGATCGACAAGCGGGCGCGGTTTGAGGCCAATTTCATCGCAAGGTGAACGAGGATCTCTACGCGGCAGTATGCGGCAGAATTCACAACGAAGTTTGAGTATGAATGCAATTGAAGTCGACATGAATCACTGTCAAGAACTATCGACGGAACTGCGCAAAATTGTAGAAAAGGTGTATCACAACTTGGAATTGGTTAAAAATCGGAGCAATAAAGATATGGAGCGATCCGTCAAAGTTGAAGGAATCCTGAATAATTTGAAATTAATTGAAAATGAGATTCAATTGCTTTTGCCACATTTGGAAGACGTTGATAGTAAGAAATTAACTCATTCTAGCAAAAAAAATCAAAAATATGTCAGATTACGAATCAGTAAGTGGATATGCGGTTAGTGTACGCACTGGAAGGTCTCGGACATTATCCGTTTTATCAGATGACTCATTCCAATCGGCGGTGGAAGAATTCGTAGGACTCTTAAAATTTTTCAATTATTATCTAATTATGTATTTTAGACAACAGAAATCGACGATGTTGATTTATCCAACGATGCTGCAAAGCTGAATAAAGAAGATTTATTGTTCCTTCAAGAAGGAATGAATGCTGCGTTGAATGGAGATGTAAAAATTGAAAAGTGCAGAACTAGTGATTTGAATCTTACATGTTTAGGTGAAATATCGAAAAAGTCGTGCTGAGTTTTGTAATTGTGAGAGCGAATTGGATTTCGCTGCCAAACTTTACTGCATTCGTCGTGCTCTCGATGTGATAAAAAAATTTGTTCATTTTCAGAAATTATTTTCCTTTTTTAGCACACACTTGAAGATGAGCATAAACGAGTTTGGCTTGCGAAATGTGGCAGAGCGCTTTTGGCAGACTTCATCCGACACACGAAACAAGACCCCATGAAATTCTACGTCGTTTATGATGACATGCTGGAGTTTGCGTCGTCTGAAAAGAATCTTGATTTGCTCCAACAAGATGTTTCCTCTAGAGGAGTAACCCATTTTGGATTTTACGACATTGTTATTGATTTCATTATTCTCGATGCGTTCGAGGATCTTAAATCACCACCTTCTGCAATTTATTCAGGTTAGTTTTTCTTTTGCAAATGCTCAATTTTTATCTCTATTTCAGTCACAAAAAATTACTTCATGTCCAATTCTATGAAATATTCGACATTGAATACAATTATTTGGTCGATTATCAAATCAAAACGACAGAGATTACAGGTATAATTCGATATTGATTCAATGAAATGTTTTATTTGAAGAATCCTGATGGCTTCATCGCAAAATTCTACAGTTTATCGGAATGCGTCATGCCTGCTATTACATTAGGATTCCTCGGAACTGATGAGCGACTCGGTGAACTATGCCAATATTTTAAGGTATTTTTTTTCGTAAGCATTTCATTGTCAATATTTATAATTTATAGGAACAAATCGTTCAAATCGTTCTTGATATGTTCAATACGCAAAAAGTTTGCTACCGCTCGCTTGAGGAAATGTCGGAAGATGTGTGGATTGTGATGCGCAATCGACTAGAAGCTGTCCAAACACGATTGAGCAACGAGCTTCTGCCTGCTTAATCTCGATTTGTGTCCGTGTGTGTGTTTTGTTTTGTGACATTTTCAGTCTTCAACGGGTTCTAGGAATAGGATGCAGATTAAACGTTTATTTTTCGAGGATATACAGAAAAATGGAAATGAATAAAATTACAAATCATCGTTAAGCGAGGCTTCTAAGGCTTCCCATGTGTCTTCAATGGCTTGAGAGCCTGCAATATATTCAAATCAGCATAAATTTAGTCTGCGTTCGGCAAATACTGTACGCAGGTAAATTTAAGGGTTTGTCTTTCAAAATGAGCTCGGTACGTGTGCATTTTCGTATTATCTTTTCAATTTATTTTTGATAAGTTTGTTATTTTCTTGAGTTTCTAGCGTTATTAGAATTAAGAATGATCGAAACGACATTTAAAATGTAATATAACCAGTTAGTCCGTGCAAGACTATAGCGAAAGTCACATGCCCGTAAATCTACTCGCGCTTAGCAGTGGCCGGACGCATTATTATTAAAAAACTATTCTTGCCTGAATTGGTAGAATTGTTCACAGAAGGTCTTGGAGGAACAAAGCGTGGTCTCTGGCCGGGGAATGTTTTCAGAGTTTCCGGTATATTGTAGTTCGGACTTGGAGGAACGTAAGCGTTTCCCTCTGAATAGAGAAATATTAGCTTTGTAAGGAGAACGAAAAGATCCTTCCAGATTTCTTTCAAATTGCAGAATTCAGACTACAAAAAATAATTACTTTTCTCTCCGCTTGGTGCTCCATAAACACTGTTTGCTCCTGGAAAATAGAAAACTGTTAATTTAGCAAAAAAAAAAGATTATTATACCTTGGCTTTCAACAGGTGCTCCGTAGACATTATTTGCCTGTGGTAAGTTAGCTGAAATAAATTTTTTATACACATCGTAATTCGAGGAATACCAAGGAATGGATTTATCTGTTGATAACTAGGCTTTGGCATCTGCTTAGGTTGTGGTCTTACAACGAGATCATACATCTGATAGGGAGATCCAATTGTGTTGACCCCAGTGTATGGAAGTTGATTGAATGAGTAAGGATGACTTGGACGAATGAAATAAGGAAGCATGTATTGCTGATTGTGGGATGGTGGTTGGTAGAAAATTGGCTGCTGGTATTTGGGACCATTGACAACTTGTTGCGAAGGTGGCTGATATTGAGCAAACGAGGAAACGATTAAAGCGAAGAAAATCAGTGACATCATCAGCTCTGCAATATTTGTGCTTTATAATATCAGAAACGATTTCTGTTTTTCGCAATAAGACCATGAGCTCGTGATTTTGCTACAAAAGTGCCAATGACGTGAGAAAAACGCAAGAAGTTTCGGAAAAAAACATGGGGTTCTCAATGCTGCTTTGAAAACAAATGTTTGCAAAAATTTTATTCGAGGTTAGATTTTTGCGAGTTTCTTCTTTTATTTATAAGCTTCCCGTAGTCGACTAATCCGTTCGCACCAGTTTTTTTTTGTGGCAACTCAATTGGATAAACCGTTTGAGACCTTGACAAGATTTGCAATAATCCCTTTCTCTCGTCTCGTCACAATAAAATGTTATTGAGTTGTTACCTTTCACTTTTTCACGCTTCAACTTTCAAACAATGTCAACGCACACCTTGTTTTGTGGGTTTTATTACGCAAGTTTCTCGTTCTGGCAAAAAAAAAACCTGAGAGATTACTTGGAAAAATGAACGAAAAATGTTGTCGTTTTTATAGTTATCATGAGGTTTGCAAACAATAATGAATAGACGTTTTTGAATTTTGTAGGCCACCTGTTGAGAATCGCATCTCAACTGATTGATTCGTAAAGGTGCTGATTCACATATATTTTTTTTTGTATTCTATCCCTTTTATTTCATTTCCTTTCCCAATATTTATCATGAAATGATGTGTAATATAAAAAGAGCCGAAAAAAAGGAAATCATGCACGTTGGAAATTCAATGGGCGGGGCTTGTAATCTATGTTGAAGATTTGAGGGTGTCCATACACGGATTTGGCGTCTTCTAGTTCACATATCTATGAGATATTGTTATCAAGGAAGCTTTCTCCATGAATAGCTTGTTACCCTTCGGCAAATTGAAAAGGAGTGACCTAAAATTCGAATATTGCCAACCTAATATCGAATCAATTTTCTTATTTTCTGCAAAACTTTTAAACCCCCTCCCGAATTGTAAAACTACCGTTTTTGTTCAAACGTGTGTCATCGCAAATTCGATTAAAATTTCAAACTTCACTGACAGAAAGTTGCTGAATTCCTTCATTATTCTCCACTTGCATCGAACACCAGTTCATTCAAGAAACTTCGCTCTATTCCATATATGAAACGTGACATAATTGTGCTAAAAGTGTCGAATATTCAAAACCTCGACAGCTCTTTTTTTTCTCTTTCCTCCTCAAGTGAAATAATCCAGGTGACGTGGGGCCACAAACAAAGACAAAAAAGGAATTATGCTAATCAGATTGAAACCCTTTTTATTTCCATATACTCTATTAATCTTATCATAAACAAGTTACCATATTTCTTGAAATGCTCCGCCCATCTGGATAATGGTTTATGGTTTCTCATTTTCGTTGAGTTTGATCTTTTTCCCCTCATATGAACTATTTTATCAGACATTCTCCTCGGTTCCAAAATAATCGGATCTATTCAAAATTCAGGATTCTTTTTTGCTTCAAGAACATTGAGATTGAATTCAAAAAATTCAGCAACAATAATTCGCATTAATGCACACCTGATTTCTTAGAAATCAGTTATTATTATTATTATTATCGAATTAGTATGATCGACACTCTCGCATAATCCATAGAAAATCTTTAAAAGCCACAACTTTATTTTTTTATTATTGTCGCTTAACATTTAAAAAAGAAATAACCGGACCGCTAGAGCGATTTTCATTAACAACGATAATTTATATTCTGAATTGAATTTTTTTTTAATTCTAATGGTACTATGCAGATTTTCGAAAAAAATTTTTTTACTGGTTAAAACAATGTAGTTTTTCTGCAATCTGCATCGAGATTTTAGAATTTTGAACCATTTTTTGAGCTATTTTCTTCAAATTTATTAGTTTATATTTTTTGCATAGAACTGCTTTATAAATATGGATTGAATCATTCCATTATAGGACTTAAGGTGCAAGTCTGCATATTATTTTATTATCTGTCCATGTTATAATATTTTTTCTTTATTTGAATTATTTTTTAAATTGTTGAATTATTGAAAGCATCGCATTCGAGGTGTTGCCTTTTATCAATCTGCTTTGAAATAAGAAGTTTCATCCGAGATAATTCGTTGTAGTTCTTTCATGATAGCATTCCTTCAATATTAAAATATGTCTTAATGAATTTATGTGTGAAATATTCAGAATCGAATATTCGAAATAGGAGCTGCTTATGTATGCAAGTTGGTCTCAAGACCTAAAATGTCTTGAAACCCACTAATATTTCATTTGGTATTTCATATAAACATATTCTCTTTAATCTCGGTTTAACGCAAAACTTTTGAAAAACATTTTTCAAACATTCGTATTGTTTCTAGTTTTGCTAATTAGTCGTCTTAAAGCCAGTTTCTGAAAAAAAAAACGACTACCAGAAGCGGCAGCAATCCTATGTAGTTAGTCGCGTTGCGGACAGCGCGCTCTCTTTTTAAATTTAAAAAAAACTTAATTGAAATGATATTTAAAGATAATAAAGATATTGGAAGAATCAAAACAAATGGCCTTGCTAAATTATTTTAGAGAAAAGTAATTTCGATGAAGAGCCGCACGCAAACCGCAACGCGTTTGAAGAACTGATTTTTTTTAGAATGAAACGAAACTCAGAAGTTAGTTAAATGGATATTTTCTTATTTAATAATTATTTCTCGGAAAAAATGAGACAAACGAATAAAAAATGATAAATTTTCAGTGATGGTTTCTGGACGAACTGGGCATCGTTTCTCGTTGTGGATGTCCGACGAAGTGCACGTTCTCCGGCGAAACTCAGTTCGGGTAGGTCAACCGGCGAATACCGACACTCAAAGACGTTCATCGTCGAAAAGGAAATCAATTGGGTCTCGGGTGAGTGCCTAATCCAGGCAAACCAATTTTGTTCCGTCTTCATCATCATTTGTTGCTCACTATTTTCCTCTGACACTAGTATTAATTCATATTGTAAAAATCCGGATAATCTTTTTTTTTTGGGCGATCCAATTGAGAAATATTTATATGAATAAGGAGTAAAACGAAAAAGACGAATATTTTCGTGTTATCAACTCTTTATTTTTTTTATATAGCAAAAATAAATTTATCTAATTATCACGCGGTCATGTTTCCGCTTCTTTTGATTTCCGGTCTGAATTAATCAAGAATTCCTTAATTTGCGCAAGATAATTGAAATAGCAAAAATCACCTTTTTTTATTTCCTGCTAGACCAAGATTATTTTTTTCTGTTTTTTTTTTGTTTCATGGTAAATTCCACTTAAATGCGCGTCGCTCTCAATTTGGCTTCGTCCGACCTCAACCCTCCACTAGTGGTTTGTGTACTTTTCGAAAATTTTTACTCTGATCCATGTTAATTCAACAAATACTTGCTTTTTCCAGCTCAAAACCTATTAATATAGTAATATGATACAAAATGCAAACACTTGCATACGCATGAATTCCAAAAAATGTTGATATCAATATTAAAATATTTTCCATGTTTTTGGTTGAGCATCATCTAACTTTAGTTCGCACTAATTTCCCATGAGTGTTATTGTTTAGGCGATATGTCAAACATTTCATAATTGTTTTACGTCACAAGTGTCACTCATAATTCAAAAATTATAATGAGAGAACGGAAGGGTTTGACCGACGTAAATGAGATATTAATAGAAACATTTTGTAGACAGTCAGGTTGCGAAATAATTAAGAATAAATAGCTAGACATTCGGCTTAAATATTAACATAAATATCTTATTATCAGCCGTTCTTGTTCGATTAATTATTCGACGAACTTTTAGTTAAATCCATTCGGTTTTTCCCACAGAATCTTGAATTCCATTTCTCACATTTCTTTGAAATTAAAAAAATCGAATATCACTCCGAATTGTTGAGCATACATTTCCGATCATCTCTAGTCGGTGTTCTAGAGATGATAAGCTCGGGTAGATTTACGGGATGCGCCTTTCGAAATCGTCTCACTACACTTGGAAGCTTTTTCCTAAATTTTCACGTGAACTGTTTAATTCATCTTGATGAGTATATTATTTCCTTGAATACTTAATATCACATAAATAAAAAATTAACGAAATGACTTCTAAAATGCAAAACAACCAGCTTTTCGCTGCGAGACCATTGCAAAGGCGCATACACATAAAGATAACCGCGTACAACAGTCACCGGACACCGATTATATTCAGATGTGAGTTTTTGATGATAATATTACTTTTTTCGCAAAGCGATGTGCTTAAAGGCGCATGTGATTTGTGACAAAATGATTCCATATTTATAATTGAATTCATACAAATTGATCGTTTCATTCTTTTTTTGTAGGTTAAAAAAAAGGTTCGACAAATGTATTCATGCCACCCAAATTTTCAAGTGAACGGAAAAATTAGAAAGTTATCTGAATGATATATATGTTATATTCTAAATTACAATAATAAAACAGTTTTAAGTTGTCCGTTTTTTTTTTGCTGAAAATCCGGAATTTTCCTGTCAAAGATTGTTATTGTTTTTTTTTGTTCGAGATCAAACTATCGTATTCAAATTTACATGCACATCCCGGAACTTTTCGAAAAGAATGAACCGCGGTTGCTTTTTTTTGTTCAACCGGAGTTTCCAAAAACTTTTTTTGTCAAACTAGTACAACACTCCATTCACACATCACCCTCAATTTAGCGTGCCATCGAGTCGATTTTTTTTTTCGAAAATGCCACCTGTCAACCCTCAAAATTTCTAATTTTTCATATCTCTTTTGTGGGTGGCATTGTCGAAAAGTCGACTTTCGAAAAATGTTGCATTATTCCGGGAGTGGGTAAATTCACTTTTTTTTATAATGAGCCAAAACAAAAATCGGGAAATAAAACACAAATTTTGTACGGAAATGTCTTGCTTGCGAATTTTCGCCCGATACGTAGAAAAAAATTGATTCATGAAATTCTTACGTACATTCATAATGTTGATCACTTATCAGGTGTAATATTTTCGTATTCCGAAGCCGCAAGCAAATTGAGTTTTAAAGAAACAAAAATACATTCTTGAAAATAATTCGATTCGATTATCAGTTTTGGCGACAAATAATGCATTTCTTTTCAAAGGGTTTCAATGTGTCTATCGTAGACATTTAGTTGAACAAAAAATTTATTTAATATTTGTGAAGTGTATACTGAAACCATTGTGTCGGTGAATTGACGGGAATGCGCCACGAGACCCTCTCAAGAGATTCACAAATTACACATGTTGCTGGAGATCTAAAATTTGAATTCTCTGGAATTTGAAATCTCGAAAATAGGAAATTTCTACATCTTTTGGGATAGCTCTCTCAAAAACTTTTGATTCTCCTAACTCACTTTAAATTAATGAAACATCAAGAAATTACTCATTTTATTCGCGAACAATCTTTTAAATTAAACATTAAAAAAAAAAACAAAGCAACAGTGGAATTCATTCTCGACTCCACCCACTCGGAGGCGAGTGCGCGAGTCTCAAGCTCGAGGTGAGCGAGCTCTCCGAAAAAAAAGGCAGTGCTCAGCCGGAGACTCGCCGCAGCTCGAGCCATAATCACAATCAAAAGCACCTGTCGCCTCCCTCGGCCTGGCCATTCTTGTGTAGCTCTTTTGCTCCACTCGCCATATCCCAATATTTCCATTTCGCTATAGAAGATACATTATATTTTTTATATGAATTTGCATTCCTATTAATATTATTATTATTATTATTATTATTATTATTATCAGTGAGAGGCACATACACTGCGCTCACGCACTCGCGATCGAAAACGACCAAAAATCCGCACAGGCGAGAGGAAGAGGAATAAGCCGCGAGACCTAATATATATATATATAGACATACACATTACCTGAATCATAAGACGAGCCTCTCATCCCGAAAGAGCTTGTTGAATGGCTATTTCGCAGACAGTCATGCACAAATTACAGTTTGCTCGCGGCATTGGGCAACGCGAAATGCTGCGTGCCAATACTCTACCATCAATCACAAGAGCAAAGGTGAGTCATTTTACGATTCTTCCCAACATTAGAACATTTATATGAAAATCATTTCAAAATACTAAATTGTTATAATTTTATTCTTTGTTTCCGATTGCCGAGGACTTCATTTCCTGGCTTCTGGAAATATTTGCTTCTCGCTTGTGAACATTTTGAACAAACTGAAATGAGTACTCCTTTCGAACAAAAAAAAACACACAAACGAGAAATCAATTCTGATATTTCTCGTTCTCTGACCAAACATTTTTATTTGAATTATTCATCTCCAAATTATCCATTGTTTATCACTTCAGAATACATTCGAGATAAGCTTTATCTCTTATTTCTTTCCCATTTTTTGTTTAGCCAATTTCGGATGTTTATTATTTTTACAATTTTTTTGGCTTGAACTTCTCGAAAATTCTCAGTCACAAACTGGCACCTGCACCGAGGGAATAGAAATTAGACGCGAATTATGAACAAATTGTAATTGTAGATAAAAGCAAATTTAAATGATTTTGTATTCGTTAAGAATACAAAAAAATCTAATCATAAAGTTCTCATTTTATTAATACGATAAAAGAAAATTATTGAAACAAATCATATAGAAACAATTTAAAAAACATATGTTGCAAATCAATGATCAACTAATTAATTATTTTTGGTTTCGCATCACAATTTGTTGGCCTTCATTCAACGATGCAAATTTCGCGTCGAAAAACTGTAAAGTGATTCGAAATTTGCATTCAACACGACAAATCTTGAATTTTTCCAAGACTTTTCAAGATAAAAATTTTTTAACTGTTTAGATGAAAAAAATACTTCTTCTGGAATAGTAGTCGAATAAAAAAAACATTAAAATAGCACCTGGAATAATCAAAAGTTTCTCGATAAATTAAATTTTCGCCAAACTTGATTACCACCGTGATTAAGTTTATCAGCAAGAAGAAATAATAATAATAATAATAATCAAATTCGGTTTTCTTTCAGGTTGGCTGTTTCGCGCGATTACGGATTTATGAGGAAAATGCAAGATTTGTTCTGATATGCTTGATTCTAATGTGTTATTTGATGTTCGGAGCTGTATTATTTCATTGGCTCGAACGCGAAAATGAGCTCATCGAACGGAAAATGGTACGTTAATTAATGAAAAAGTCTTAAAAAGAGTCGTTACATTTTGGTGTAGAAATTATTGTTTTCTTCCTAAATGGCTCAGTCATCTTTAAAATGATGAATCCATATATTGACAAATATTTTTTTGAAAAATGAAGCTCTACAATTAAATATTATTATTATTGGGAAATCCTAAAATATTATTTTGACAAATTATAAGATATTAATAACATTATTGCAATATATTTTTTGCTTCCTGTTATGATTTTGACATATTTTTGAATATGCGTCATTGATTATCTTTTTTTTTTTGAAACGCGAACAGTTTAGACGATTTGTTTTCTGTTCTAGTTTAAAGCAAATTTCAGAACTTGAAGCTGAAATTTCCAGTTGCTTACATTTCGAAAAAATCTTGCAAAAAAGTAGTTAAACCAAGCAATTATTGCCTCACATTATCAGTTGATTGAATATCTTTTTTCCTTCATGTTTTTTATCGCTTCTATTCATTCTCGAAAAATAATCAAAATACGAATGATAATCCAAGCCTTTGGCTTCTTTTATCGTGATATATACATGCATTCATCTATAAATATCTTGTTTTTCCTGCATTTTGTTCTTGCTTCCCATATTTTTTTGAATGAATGAATGAATAAAAGCGAGGAATGCAGGGATCATTTCGAATGCATTGTGAGGGCAAAACCACACCAAATTAATCGGCTCGCCGACAAGCAACAATACACTTTTATTAACGACATTCTGCGGAATGAATGAATTTCCAACAGGGTTCAATGGACTCTCGGATTTTTCCGGAATTTCGCTTTTTGTAATTGAATATATTATTATTTTTGTTATATGTATAACGTGTGCAAGTCAGTTGACGCACGGATAAGCATTCGGCATAGATTAGCCAAAGTTTTCGGGTAGAATTCAAATATTTTAAGCCTTTCAAATACAATGAAATACGACTAAAAAAACCTTCAGTTTTTTTTCTTGAGAATATGAATTTTTAATTCGAAAATGCGATTTCCACCCCCGAAAAGATTAAAAGCGCAGGTGAAAAATCGATAAATTTGTTTCAAATTGCAGTTCGACGAACAGATGAAAAACTATCGAAAAGCGTTCTGTCAGCAAAAGTCCGAGGATGAATGCGGGTTCGACAGAATGGTGCAGGTGATTGCCGATGGGGCCACTGGCGGGCTTCTCCATAATAGACCAAGGTTCGATTATCTTGGGTCGCTTTTCTTCTCGGGTACAGTAATCTCAACAATAGGTACAGTAACCGATAAGAAAGTCAAGTGTTTAGTGGTTCATGTTCAGGATTCGGAACTTCAACTCCAAGGACAACGTTTGGCCGATTAATGACAATAATTTATGGAGTCGTAGGGTGCACTTGTTGTGTTCTCTTCTTCAATCTCTTCCTGGAAAGGCTCGTAACCGGCATGTCGTACATTTTGAGACAAATGCGAGAAAGGAAGCTTCAAAAACGAATGAAAGAGACAAATGGAACCAAGCCAGTCACACTTCTCATTAATAATGAGGACTTTGCTGAGTCTTCAAGGTAAACCTTTGATACCTGATATTCAAATTATGAAAAATTCTAAAAGCAATACTAAATTGTTGTATTTCAGCTCATGTGAAGGTCAGTTGGATAACTGGAGACCATCAGTGTACAAAGTGTTCGTTGGCTTGTTCAGCATGTGCTTCATCCTCATCACATTATCAGCTCTCGTTTATTCGAATATCGAGAGTTGGCCATATATCGACTCACTTTATTTCTGTTTCATCAGGTGATTAAAATTTTTCTCCACGCATTTTCCACAGGAAAACCGAAAAACAATGTGAAAATATGAATTTCTTGGAAACTTTTTCCATCTCGTATAATTTTCAAGGAAAATTGTAGTGAGTCCATGGGAAAATATTTGAAATAACTGGGTGTTTAACAAAAAATTGAATTTCAGTTTCGCTACAATCGGGTTTGGTGATTATGTTTCGAATCAGCAGGAAATTGGAACTATCGATGCAGGACTGTACAGGTTTAAATTCAAATATTTATACAAAATTCCATTATGAGATTAAATTCAGATTCATCAATTTCCTTCTTCTCACTCTGGGCGCTTGCTTCTTCTACTGTTTGTCGAATGTTTCTTCGATCGTTGTTCGGTTTGTCATTTCCTTTTCTTTAACCCGACTAATTATGTCTTATAGGCAACTTTTGAATTGGATTATCAAAAAAATGGATATCAAAGTCGAGGATCGCTCATTTCTGTGCTTCAAAAAGAAGCGGCGCTATATGGGATTGGGATTGCGACCACCGAAAGGATACGATATGACATCAGAACGCAGTTCAGTGGATTATGCCGATGGCCTCTTGTCACTCAAAGAATTCCTGATGAATAATCAAAGTTCGATGATTTTACTACAAAAGCAGCTGATCAAAAGTGCAATGAAGAATGTTGTCGAAAACGAGGAGCAGAAGATATCGGCGACGCGAGTTGGGCCGATGGGAATACTTGACGAAGCGTTTGGAGATGAGAACTAATCAAATTCCCGATTGTTGTATTAATTTATGATAGATAGATAGATGTAGAACGTTTTTGAATACCGTGTTTTTCGCATTGAACTTGTACATTTTTTGTTTTTTTTCTTTTCTCAATGAATTGATTCAATTTTTTAATATAACGTGTTTTGTCTATCAAGAGAAACTTATTTTCAATTATTCATTTATATTTAAACAAAACTGAACGAAATGGCTCAAAAAAGTATGCCGATATCGCGAGAAATTTTTTCTCCGATGTCCCTTCAACGAGGTCCATACGCTGTCGAAAACAAAAAGAAGAACTCACTAATTCAAGTTGAAAGAAATTTCGAGGTTTTTGGAAAAATGAAACGATGATTTAGGTGCCAGAAACTGGGTTTCGAACTTGGAAGAAAATTGAAGACGAAATGTTTTATCATGGATTTATGGAAAGAGAAGAAGCTGAATCGGTACTAAAAAAGGCAAACACTGGCCATTTTTTGAGTAAATATTCCAATTTTCAAATCAAAACTGTCAAATAGCAACACAGTTCGAAAAGCATTGGTTGGCCATATGATGCATTATGTAATCAGTGTGCATTACTACGATGTCGTTTATCATTTTGTGATTCGTACCACTAACAGGGTTTCAATTTTGGTGATCAATTTTTTGAAAATGGTCCCATTTAGAAACGATTGTATTGGGTTGACACATACGCATTCAAGTCGATCAATCAGCTGATTGATTTTCACCGAACGTATGATAGTGTCATTTTGATGTAATAATTATTGCTACAGTACCCGCACACCGTTTCGTGCGTGTCTCGACACGAACGAAGACATTGCTGTTTACCGTAACACAGCTGTAAAAGAGTTAAAGAAAATGAGAATGGAAAGGATGCGGTCGCGGAATAAATGCGAGCTTGTGGTGCTGACATATCCAGTGAGAAAGTACGAGTATCAGTTGAATCATGAACAGGTTTTTCAATTTGACATACATATTTTAATTTGAATAAGTTGCCCTTTCAGATTGAACTGGTCACAAAAATCGGAGAAGGCCAATTTGGAGAGGTCTATATCGGCTTGTTGCAGGTTTAAACCCGCTAGAATATCAATCTCAAAATTGGTTTTATCAGAAAGCGTTCTTTCGTCCACGTATAAAAGTTGCCGTCAAAAAATTGCATGATCACAAGTTTACAACAGAAGAAAGAATGTCGTTTTTACGAGAAGCTGATATGATGAAAGGATTCAAACATGTTCGAAATTTTCCACGAGCAAATTATAGAAGCATTTCAGCTAAATGTGATTCGAATTTACGGTGTAACTGCGGCTCATGATCCTGTCATGATTGCAATGGAACTTTGCATGGGAAATTCTTTGGAATACATGATCTCTGAAGTGGTATCGCGATAATCATAAATAATTCTGGCATCTTTTTGTCGATTAAGGGAACTAGTTTGAGTCAAAAAATTGTATATCTCCTAGGTGCTGCAAACGGTTTGAATTATCTCCATGAAAATGGTGTCATTCACAGGTTCTTCCTTCATTCGCTCATTCGATCAGCTCTCAATTTGAGAATTTCAGAGATATTGCTGCTAGAAATTGTTTACTCGATGGTGATGAGAACGTTTGATTTTTTTTTCGGTGTTTACGTGCTCATGTCTATTTTAAGGTGAAAATATCCGATTTCGGATTGTCTGTTGTTGACGCCACTGGCAAAGGATTATCGGAGAGGAAAGGAGGCCGTTTGCCTGTCAGGTGAGCATGCTTGACGCGTTCTCAAATTCCGTCTTCCGCAGATACATGGCTCCAGAAACGCTGAGAATTGGAAAATATTCCGCTTTGACTGATGTTTATGGGTTCGGCGCAATGATGTACGAGGTATTCCATAAATGTAAAGAGCCATTCGGAGAATATCGAGCAGATGGAAACGTTCTTCGGCGAGCATTCATTAATCGGAATGTGAGCTTTCCAGTTCGATTCAACTATCCTTTGGAAAACCGATTTGTTTAGATTCAATTGTATCTTTGGGAACATCCTGAAGGGGTTCCGAAAGTCAACTATGATCCGCCCCCACTCACCAAGGATATGATGGAAAAGGGCGAGAAGTTGAAGCGGCATGAGAAGATCAAGGAGGGATCAATTCAAGTGCTCGCCAATTGGGATTCAGCAATGGAAAAGCCAGAGCAACCGATTGCGGATCGTCTTGAGCTGCTCTTCAACGAATGCCGCAAATACAAGTCAATCGAAAGGGCTCAGTTCGCAATTGGCAGCAAAACGACAAGCAAGATTATAATTTCAGATTATTTGAAGAGAATTGTAAGAATCTGATTCAAATCGTTTCCATACAAACACATATTTCAGATATTCGACTATAACCTACAGACAAAAAAGGAAAAGCAGATCAGTGGATTTGTGTCGAATCTTTTGAATAAGATTGTTTAAATACTATCAATATCTCTAATGTATTCTTATTTTGTTGGAATCAGTTTTATAGGAAATCATGAATGAAAAAGGATTATAGCCATTTTAGGAAATTACGAAGAGATATATTTTAGATGTCTAGCTTTTATTGACTGTCACGTCTGCGTCTACATTAGTACTTCCAGAAGATCCGGACGACGAACTGAAGCTGGATGAGCTTGATGAAGAGCTGCTACTGCTGCTAGACGACGAGCTACTGGCTGCTGGATCTTGAACTCCAGGTTTCAGTGTTGCTCCTTGGTCCATTGTTCCATCCTCATATTTAAAGCATTTCACGTTTTTCTTCTTCTTCTAAAATTTATTCAGATGATTTCAATAATTTCGACAAACGTTCTACCATTCTTTTCATTTTTCCACCACCTCCTCCTCCACCTCCTCCACTTCCACTGTCTTCCCCTGATCGCTTCTTCCTACCTTCCGTGTCACTTGTTCCATCGACTGCAAACGAAACAGATTGAATATTATTGTTCAAATTTAATTACCGTAATATTCGCAATAACCATGCGCCTTTTTCGGTCCGGAAGCACACACCCATGCTACAGTAACCAGTCCCAAAAGAGCGATAATACTCAAAACCGAGGTCATTTGTCTGCAAAAAACGGGTTTCAAATCATGTCAGTTCGCCTAAGAAGCTGTGCGGATCATGATCACACAAATTTGACTGATCTGAGTGCTTTAAAAAATGCGGAAAGATAAGATAGGGCGATTGTCAAATATTTTATATTCAAGAATCTGAGATCACTTAATGAAATTCTGCCAAAATGTGCAAAAGAATAAGGAAATGTGTTTAGAATGTGTCTATTTATGCAGGAAAAATAATAATCTAAGCTTCCAGTTTTGCTTAGTTATGTAACTGATATCCTGTTCGATAGTTGGAGATAACACGGGATTAATCAATCATAGCGGTTATTATTGAAGACTCCAAAACATTGTGTTTTTTTCCTATAATGATTGACTCGTGAAATTTATAAATAATTGCGTTGGAATGATTTATTGAATTATAAATGACTAGTATTCATTAGAATTGTCGTATTTCTCGAAGAGCTGATCGACATTCAAACAGAATCCGTCATCGCAGATTCGATCGTCGGGACAGTCGGATTCTTCATGGCATCTCATGCTTCCTGAGTAAGATTTGCGGATGTTGTAGTGCGGTCTCGATGAAATTTTTCGGTGCTGTTTGAATCTTATCGTTCTCGAATCGAGAGCTTCAACCATTGCGATCGAGCAGATGACGACGAGAAGAAGAGCCTGGAAATGAGGAATACAGAGGGAGAAAATTTAAGGAAAAGGGTCTTACCAAGAAATTCATTATGAACAGTAGAAATGAATGACTTATTTCGAAAATTCAACTCATTTTATACTCCCAAAAACTAATAACATTAAATAATAATGGCCTAATTATGTGCACTGAATTTGAAAAAGAAAACTGCAGTTTTTAATTTATTTTTTTCATTAGAGAAAAATTTGCATAAAATATTATTATATTGTTTCTGAAAGTAACTATTCATTCAAAATATATATGTATAAAATACAGTCGATAGGGACCATTTGTACAACTATGCACATTCCAATTTCTAACTCATTCATTTTCAATGGTCGGCTCTCTGACATAATGTAGACAAATGTCCGACACATGATTGATCTTGCGTTATTTAATTGATATGAATGTTCAAGGTGGGTAACCCTGTCTGCGTATCAAGTGAGTCGAAAAAAGTGAGGTATAAAAGGTGAAGAGTTTAAGGTGTCTACAAGCCTCAGCAAGCTTCATCTCATCTCATCATGATTTCCCTTCGGAGTATCATCATTCTTCTTGGCCTCATTACTATTGCCTATGCTTGCGCTCCAAGTGTTCACAAGTCGCACGGTTACTGCGAGTATTACGGTAAGACAAATAAAGTGTGCTTGAGTCAGATTTTTCGATTTTCAGTCGACGGAACCAGTGACATCGAAGAAAGATCTAAGAGATCGACAGATTCGGATAACAGCGGCGGCGGCGGCGGCGGCGGAAAATTCCGCAGAACCGTAAGCACGAAACAATTCAATAATGAAACAACACTGTGATTTTACAGAAGAAGAAGAAGACCGTCAAGTGCTACAGATACGAAGACGGAACATCCGATAGTGGAGCTACTCTTGAGGAAGGAGTTGAGGAACCGAAGGGAGGAAGCGGTGGATCGGGAGGAAGCTCGTCCAGTTCATCTTAAGCTCGCCTAGCTCATCTAGCTCGTCAAGCTCAAGCTCGAGTGGATCAGACGTAAACGTTAATGCCGACGTCAATGTGAATGGTCGATAATTGAAGTGTTAGACCTAGTCGTCTTCCCAGTTGTTTGTATATATGGAACGTTTTCTTATTTATGCTCTTGACTAGAATAAATGATTATTGTTCAATTCATTTTCACTATCAATTAAAATAAAAATCGGTTTTGAAAAAATTGGAAAAAACCATACAATATAATATATTCCAATTAAAATAGTTTGATTCTATGAATGCTGCAAGATTTCACTGTTGGATCCTACGAATGAATTAATAAAAAAATTATACTTAGGGAAAAATTTTGTAGCGCGCTGTGCTTAAACACGAAAACCTACATAATTACGTTTTTACAGCTGTCGACAATATGATCGTTATATTATATTACTTATAAATGGTTATTTATGGTAAATCTGAAGACCTATTCAGAGTCTGATGAGCATCAATTCACATTGTTTTGTCTGATATAACTAAGTAGTGTGTATGATTATACTGCAAATAATTTTTTCTGCTAATAAATCTGTTTTAGAAAATTCTTAAGAAATCATAGATCATGCTATTTTTATGCCTTCGATGATATGATATTTCCATCAATCATCTAGCGATTCATGCTAAACGTAATACATCAATTCTGAGGCTGTAAAAAAGGTGTTTTGGCTGTAAAAAAAGTGTGTTTTACACAGAAATGGAAACATTTGGAAAAAAGTTTTTTTGTCGTTTTTAAAACATATGGTTTTCATTTTATCATTTATTAATAAATTTGCCAGACTGGTGATCATTATCCTAGACTGCATCTAACTATCATCTTTGATCTTCGATTGATACAAAAAAACCCGATGATTATCATATCGCATTTCTGTCTTCACACGATTGGGACACAGCCGGTTCCAATCTCTATTGCGCAATTGATCTGGCCTCGCTCGCCGGGTTGCGGGTTTGGGTTCGGACTTTGGCGAACAATAAGAAGTTTTACGGTGGCAATTATTAGCATTGGAATGCTGACAGGAAAGCAAACAATATGAATATTACATTTTTAGACAACACTCTTCTTTGTCAAAGCGATCTCTGATTGAAACTGAATATCTCATGGAAACTTGTTTCATTATATACGGTTATCATAATGAATAAAACTGCTGAAAAAAACTGAAACTGCTGGGGCGCATTTGCAACTTCCACTATATACGCTAATTTTGTCGCCTACGCTTGCGCAAAAAAAACCCTGCTCGGGAACATTCCTGGGTTTTTGACAATTTTGTTGCAGTCGCGTGTACTCGACAATACTCTTTTTGGAATTAACAACCAAACACAATTTCATAGAAACTTCTTTTTAACCTCTATCACATTTTTCTCAGAAACCTATAGATTTATTGAGTGTGATACTATGAACATTGATAAATAATAATTCGATATATTCGATTTACATAGCCAATTGATACAATTTAATTCACTCAATTTATTTTTTATGGAATTCAATTGATTAACGCGAATTCGCGTATCCAATGCAAAAGTAGCATCTCATGCATACAGGTAAAATGCGACGATGGGATTTCATTGGTACCATACATATATGAACTAAATTTGGTTTAACGTGAAAATTATATGATAGCAAATTTAATTAATGATGTTGAATTCTTTATTGCCTCCTTAAGGGTACCAGATACAATTCCTGTGGCCACATTATATATCCGTCCCATTTTTGCTGTGTACTCGAGCGTTTATCTTGCAAATAAGACCAATTTTTATCGACACGAAAAAACGAGAGTTTGTCAATTTGAAGTGATAGTAATAGTTGACCGATCACGGGAATAATAAATCAGTTTATCTCTACCTATCGCTGCATTCACTCGGTCACATTTCTCTTTTCATTTCCATTTTGCGACAAACCGCCGTCGAAACGTATTCAAAATAAAGTCTTCTACTTCGAAATGCATCGTGGTAATCACCAATCTCCTTTCTTTTGTGGATGGAGCATCAAACGATCGATTCAGAGTAATTTATCAATTTTCAAAAATACGAATTTCATTTGTTTTACAGATCTTAAACCCGAAATGGGATGAAATGAAATTCATATTCATCGCGACATTATGGTTGTTGGTCACGTGCATCGCCAAAATTGCGTTCACCCATTTAAAAAAGAAATTCAATCAGATTCCCGAATCTGGTCTTCAAATATTTCTCGGATTGGCGCTGGCTGCAATTTTCTCTGCAACTGGATTCTCAACACAATTCTACTACTTCGATGCTCACACCTTCTTCTCATTTCTACTTCCACCCATCATTTTTGATGCAGGTCTTTCAAAAACCGATTCTTTCTACAATTATACCAATTTAATCGAATTCAGGATTCTTTATGCCAAATCGCGATTTCTTCAATAATTTCGAGAAAATCATGGTATTCGCCGTGATTGGAACCGTTTTCAACACATTCGCTATCGGTGGCTCTTTGGCGTTTTTGAGCTCATATAAGCTATTCAGCTTCAATCCGAAAACGTCTGAGATGCTACTTTTCGCATCACTGATATCAGCGGTTGATCCAGTTAATCATTATAAAATATTTAAAATTTAAAATAAAAATGAGTTTTTATAGGTTGCTGTGATTGCAGTCTTCGAGGAAATGCACGTGAACAAGCCATTGTTCGTGACTGTGTTCGGAGAAGCACTATTCAATGATGCAATTTCCGTGGTTCTATTTGGAATATTCAAGAGTTTTACGCTTGCTGCCGACTCTGTCCAAAATATTGACTATTTCTATGGAATCATCAGTTTTTTCATTGTTTCTCTGGGTGGTGTGTTGATCGGAGTTGTGACCGCATTCGCAACAGCATTGCTAACAAAGTGAGTTGAAAAATGTCAAAGCAAATCCGATAAAAATGATTTAAATTGTTAAAAAATAATTCGCAATTATTTCAAATTTTAAGGTATTCTCAGTGCGCTCCTGTAATCGCATCATTAATAGTATTCATTCTATCCTACCTGGGCTATGTAGTTTCGGAAATATTTTCGTTCTCCTCAATAATTGCGTAAGGCCATACATAAATCTGAAAAGAAAATCTAGTAAATTATAAACTTTAAGTGCAGCCGTATGTGGTATGACATTGAGACAGTTCATCCGCAAAAATGTCGATTCTGAATCGCTTTCGGCTATCAAAACGTTCACAAGAAACCTTGCAATCTCATCGGAATCGTTTACATTTATGTAACATGGAAAATATATAGAAGAAAAAAAAACAAATATTCATTTTCCAGACTTTTGGGACTTGCTGTGATTTCGGTACCACACCACTGGGATACGCTGTTTGTTATTGCAACAATCGCTAGTTGCCTTATCTACCGATTTGTCGCCATTTTGGGATTGTCGTGGATTTTAGGTTGTTTGAGAAACCAGAAAATAAACCTGGTAAATACATTATTAATATTATGAAAACGTATGGGAGGTTGGTTCAGAATGAGCAACTGGTCATGTGTTTTGGGGGTTTGCGCGGAGCAATTGCGTTTGGAATTGTGGTTTCAATGTCCGACGAAATCGAAGGAAAGCAAATGTTCACCACGGCAACATTGGCGGTCATTTTCTTTTCTGTTATTATTCAAGTAACGTTTTCAAATATCTTGTACAAAATACATATAATTAATTAAGGTTTATTAATGTTAAAATTAGGTTAATTAACTAATTTTTAAAATTAAGGGAATGATAATTCGGCCACTTCTCAAAGTATTGAAGATAAAGACTTTGACGAATGAAGAAATCTCAATTCCTGATGAGGTTAACAAACAAAAATCACAATCATAAATTTTGCTTCAGGCCGGAATTCAAAAAATGGAAATTTCAGAGCCAAATGAAAATGACAATTACTATAAGAGGTTAATTGGTTTCTTTAATCGTTGAATTTGGAATTTTACAGATTCAAGGTGTTTCGAGAAAAACGTTTTGGATGGTTGACAATTCGAAATCTCAGAAACTCCACTTAAATTTGTTTAGTTTTATCAAAACAAGTTAAGTTTGAATCGGCAAAATTAATGAATAAATTCCTCGTTTGCAATTGCAAATAGATATGTATTTATTGGTAAAACAAATGCCAATCAAACGAAGAAATCACGATGTCATTTGTAAATATTAAGGTTCAACGAAATACATATTTTGGCATATTGGTATTAAGAAAGTTAAAAAAAAAAACAATTGAATCGAAAGCACATAACATAACAATAGTGGAATTTTTCGTTAATTCCAGTTCGCTTCGCGGCACCCTTCTCATAAATCGCGAAGTTCGCCATCAAACGAGTCACAAATCAAATATCATTGAATATCTTGTCAGATTTATTCATGAAATCAAACTCAATTACAATAAAAAGAAAAGCAGATAATCATTTTCTAACTTCTCAATATCCAAATCATTCATCTCAGGATTGCCAAATACCTAAATTAAAGAGTAATGCTTGTCTTATTTTTAACGAAATCATACTTTTTCAAAAATAGAAATCGTGAGAATCGCAACAAAAATGAACGCAAATTTCATTTTTGAAGCGTTCGTTCAATGCGTTTATTTTATATAGCTATTTCATTGGGAAACGTTGATGGAAAATTATATTTATATTCGCAAAAAATTCCCACTTATTATGAGATTATTATTAAATAAAATGTAGCATCAATTTGAAATTATTACCATAAAAAAATTGCGAGAGCGCTACGAACTAATTGTTTATAATTTTTTGAAACCATTGTAAATTGCCATATAGTCGACAAGTTATTCTTGATTTTATTTTCTCCTTAAATTCAAAACGTCATTAAAATTAAAAATGGCCAAAATGGTCTCTAAAATGCAAAATATCCAGCTAGTCCGTGCGAAACCATAACGAAATGATGCCGAACTGGAAATATAAAATGTGAGATTATGGTAGAACATTTTCCGAAATCTTAAAATTTATTAAAATTTAAGTTCCGAATTGTGAAGCTAATGTGTAATCTTCGGTAAATGAAAATCGAACAGATTCGAAGAAAAATGAAATATAAATTAACCTGATTCGATTGTAAAATAATGTTTAAAAATAATTGATTCTTATTCCAAGTTCTCCATGCCTCTATGTATTTGTCTTAAAATTTATTCGGAAATCGTCCTTGCTAATATTAATTTTATTCTGTATTGCGCAATGCAGAAAATTTTCTATGCAGTAAAAAAAAAAGAAATAGGAAACGAATATTATATTTCTTTTTTTTCGGTATTGAAATCTAAACAAATTTCAAATGTTCTAATTTTTTCAATTTTCGAGTCATTTTTCCCAACCAAATTGTTATCAGATTTCATAAAACGCGCGGACTAGAAATTTACGGTCATATACATATTCAATTTTAGCGGCCAGCTCAGAACTATTAAAAAAATAAATGCTTTATATAAATGACATTACATCCATCCATCTTCTCCTATCTTGTTTATTTTTAGACGAAATAATGGATCTTCTTGCAAATTATGGTAGTGATGGAGATAGCGACGAAGATTTCTTCGGAAAAAATGAAGAAAAAGAAGATGAAGAAGAAACTGACGGTTGGTTTCACCGAACAAAATCATTATCACTTATTTGCATATAAGACGAAAAATGGGCTGAAAACAGTGGATATATCTAAAGCAGCGTCGTTCTTTTTTGTTCAAGAATCTGACGCGAGTGATTCTGATGAAGCAAATGAAGATGACGATCCAGAAGGTTTGTTTTATCTCGTTGACGTAAATAAATTATACGAAATGCTTGTAATTTTTGACAATTAATTGAAAAGAAGTTCTTTGATAACGAAGTTTCGTCAATGCATTAAATAATGTTCATAAAAATATTCATTCCAGAAGCCAATCGATTCATTCGAAAACGCAAAGCGAATGATTTAGTCACAGAGCTGGGAACATACTTCGTAAATCCGCTAGTTTTCACACATGAATTTTCAATGATCATTTAGGAGAGCAGCATTTTTGACAATTCGTATTCGCGAGAGGAACGTTTCCAAATGAAAACACTCAGTCAGCACGTGGATCTTTCAGAAAAACCAGCGGTAGACCAAAAGAAGGCGATGTCAACTTGTAGGTAAGCCTTTTTACTCAAATTTAGAATTTAAATCTCATTTACTCAGAGCTTATTTGAAAGGAAGATGCCGTTTTGGCGATAAGTGTCGTTTTTCCCATCCAGTTCATGATCGTTCAAAATCTGGAAGTTCAAGTGAGGCTATTATTTCGTCTAACCCGACATTGTATACAGAATCACAAGAAGCGCAAATTTTTCATTCCAAAAAATTCAAATCAAGCAATATACCTGAATAAATTAATATATGCAAATTTGTATTATTGTTGGCTTATAGGACTATTCACTATTCATGGAACAATGTTTAAAAAAAATTACATTTTTTACATTCCTCCTTCCCTCCGCCTTGGAAAATCATTTTATATTGTATGAACATGCCCATTATATTTCCGGCGTTCCTATGATCTTGACCAGAATATTATTACAGGTGACCGATTGGTTAATACATCGAAACTAAAATCTAACGAAAATGTTATTTAAAAATCAGTATTCAAACATTTGTACCCACTTGGGTGACACAAAAAATCTACATAGCACCATAATAGCAAGTTAGTGTTTATTATTGAAATAAATCAATCAAAATGAATATCAACATATTCCACACGATATAGGGCATTTGGTATGCATCATCTCTTTATAGTCTGGAGTTTCACATAATGATACTGATCGAGAACAGTGAAGCGAGAAATCAGCACATCTTCCTAAATTGTTTTTTGTTTTTCTTGCTAAAGTCGATGTGAATTGAAGAGTGTACCCGTGCTCGATTTATTTCCATTTTCATTTAATAGTTTTACCGTTGTGGTTGCCGCTGAAAAGTAATATTTATGAAGGGCGCAATAAGCAACTCACGTCTGAGTGGAGCCCGATAGTGCACATTTCCCTCGACAACATCATTAATCTTACGATTGCACCTAAAAAAACAGAAAGGAGCTATAAATTGGCACTTTTAAAACTTTACCAGTTGCATGTACTTCGACAGAGTTTGAACATAACACCGTCATACGCTCGATTGGAACATAAACTTTTTCTCATTGGGCATTCTAATGATACGTCAGCACATCTGAAACGATTATAATTTGAATTTTTTTTAAGTGATAATTTCTTTATGCTCTCACCTTGAGTTACTGTTAACATCTGCGGCAGTAAATAAGAAAAAGCTGAACAAAAAAATTGGTAGGAAACGCATTTTTATCTAACAATACAAAAAACATTGATATTTAAAGGAAGTTCTGTATTTGCGCAGCTTCTCATATGTTACAATAACAAAAACAAAAGTAGAAAGTTTATTATAAATATATTAATAGTATGTACAGCTGATAATAAAAAATAGTGAATGTGGTGATGTAAATGACATATTTTATTAGTCACAGCTGCATAAGTGGAGATGAGCACTCCTTTTCACGGATTTCTGCCTTCTTACGCAATGATGAACGGAATCCACGTTTCGATCTTCTAATTGATCTGAAATCCAAATATTGTAAAAGTAGAACATGATGTTATATTGGAAAGACTGCGAATTTGTATGTAAAAAAAAGATAGAATGAAGCTAGAGGAGCACTCAATTATACCCTATTCGCTTAAAATTTGTTCTTCCCGCAACACTAATTCCACGCCCACGATTTGCAACATTATTCCCATTTTCATCAAACATTTTTTCGATTTCGTTTAAAGGCACGTTTTCCAATTGAAGAAATCCCAACTCAAACAGACTTCTGGATAATTAAATATTGGTATTGAATGAATAAATGTATTAGGAGAAAAATGAATAAAGAAGAATTCCTACTTTCTGGCATAGATTGCCTGTCTCATGATTCCCGTTCGATTCGCCTCAAATCGGGCCTCTTCAGCACATTGTTCGAAGAACTCTGAGCATTTTGAAATATACAAAATTTATAAATTTGAATTTTTGAATACTGCGAAGTTTGTGGACATCTGGAAGAATGTGCTCTTGAAGCTCAGTCATTTGCGCTCCAGTCATTTTCAGAGCCATTTCGAGATGCTCCAGTGCTTTTTCAGCTGCATGCAATTGTTTTTCAGCTCCCATACGAGCCATCATTTGCTCACGCAATTCAGCTTCAGTCATTTCCTTCTGATCACTTACTTCCTGAACAAACAAGTTCAATGAATTATAATCCAAATAAGTATTTTACCTTCAGATGATCCATTAATTCTGAAGTTTTATTCGTGTAGTATTGCCTTTCCTTCTCTAAATCCAACGTTTTCTGTTCGTTCAATTTCAGCATCATTTCGATTTTTTCTTTTTCAGTTGCAATACAATTTCGCGACGTTTCAATTTCCATGAGGCGATTGCTCAATTGGCACTTGTCTGTCGACAAATTCTGATTGTCAATAAGCACTTTTTCTCTCTCTTTCACAATATCGGCGAGTTGTTCCTGGATTTTCTCTTTTTCGATATTCAAACTCTCCATATTCGCTTGGAGATGTTCAGTCTTTGAATTCAACGACATTTTCTCTTGTTCCAAAGTTTTCTTCATTTCGTTCGTCATTTTAAGTTCACTGAAAAATATTGAAATTAAAAATTAAAAAAATATTTTTCCACTTTTTGACATTCTGTAGATCGTCTTTAAGCTTTTTCGTTGTTTTAATCAATTTCTCGCGTTCTGCTTCAAGCTCCTCTTTGTCTTTTTCCAATTCCTAAAGAATATAATTATTTCGAGTCGTTTCCAATATAATTTGTTCACATTCGCTCTCTCCAATTGCTCTTTTCGAGCTTTTGCTTCTGCTTCAAGACGTTCTTCGTAGCTTTTCTTTTCTTCGTTAAGCATTACTCCACGGTTTTCCAATTCGCGGATCATAGTCTCTCCAACAACTGTGTTTTTGTACGAGCTGAAAAATAAAACATTTTTCGCATTATAAAAAAGTTGATCAACAAAAAGCCGAAACATACATTTTAGTGGCACTTCTTAATGCCTTCAACCATTTTTCCTGGATCGCATGATCAGCCGCAGCTACAATAATCGCACTGGGAAATTGCGGATGCGCAATGAGAAGACAATTCTTCTTATCAACATCTCCACCAGAAACGATTGAACAGCCAATAAGAGGAATTATTCCCTGAATTATTTCGATGATCTCTAAAGAGACACTTCATTTTTACTTTCGGATGCATATTAATTCTTTTAGTTTTTTCGAAAACTTTTCGAAAACTCGCTGCGTAGTATATGAGGAAACACTCTTTCAAAACAAAAAATCGTTTGGTCCATTTTGCTGGCCGATTGTTTCGCTTAATCTTTTTTAGAAGAATTCCGTAACATTGAACACCAAGGACTGGGCCAAGTTCTTCAATTTGACCATCTTCTTCAGGTGTCAAATCGTAATCATTGGACTTCTTACGAGTCAGATTTGAGAACTGAAATAAATATTAACTTAACATGAAATAAAAATAAAACATCGCATAATATAATAATAATGAAAATGATCAATTTTTGAGAAATTGGGAGAAAAAAGAATATGAAAATTATAAGGATTTCCAAAACAAATGAAAACTTTGAAATGTTACCTGAAACGAAAGACTTCGGAGAATTCCCTTTTTCTCGATTGTATTTGGCGGCGTCG
Source organism: Caenorhabditis bovis (assembly GCA_902829315.1). Taxonomy (NCBI): domain Eukaryota; kingdom Metazoa; phylum Nematoda; class Chromadorea; order Rhabditida; family Rhabditidae; genus Caenorhabditis; species Caenorhabditis bovis. Next base: position 4,304,651 of record CADEPM010000001.1, on the reverse strand, counting down.
TTTTTGGTGGACCATTTTTTGGAGGCTCCGGAGCTGTTGCCTTCTTTTTACTTTTCTCCTTGAGCTGTTTCGGCGTTGTGCCCTGTTTCGGCGCGGTTTTTGTTGTCATTCCAACTGCAAAATTGGGTATTAAAATGGCGAAAATCTGAATGAAACAATGGACAAGAGGATCACCAAAAATGCATAAAATAAAATTAAGAATGAAAGTGAATTCAGACGCCCTCCCGCCATGCGGAATGATAATAATAATAACAATGATTTGACCTGGTATGCAATCCGGATTCGTTCTCGTCGTTCTCTCGCCGCTTTCTCCCGAATATTTTGGCAATGGATACAAATTTTAGGTACGTGCAAGCGAGTGAAATATTGAATCACGAAAAAATGGAACGTTTTTGTCAATTCAGGTTCGTGTTTGCGTTCGGTTTGATCCGCCTTGCGTGCTGACAGCTTGACGCCCGATTTTGTTGTTTGGCACATTGGCCGAGCATGACGCGCATGATCCAAAAACAATACGAAGGAAAATATCTACATATTTAATCTTATGACCAATTTTTGCCATATATGTATTACATATTTTTGACTAAAGAACCGAGAATTAGTTTTTTTTTCAGGAGACTTTAATAAGATAACATTCGACAGCTCTCTTTTCAGGTTGATGCGTGAATAATATTTATTGAAATTCCAACAAATTAATTTCCCTTTTTCATGTGCTTCTGGAAGACTTCTTCAGCGGTCAAACACTCGCCTTCTTCACAGACGCGTTCATTTGAACAATCTTTTTGTGCGACACATCGAGTCTTCCCAGTGGCTCCCTTGGACCGATTGATGAGTTTTGCCGTAGTTGTAGTGCCAATCGACTCAGTAGTGGTAATTTCATCCGCGCAAACCATCGCAATTGAGAATATGGCTATTAAGGCAAGAGTCTGGAAATAAGAAATAATGATATTATATAAGATGGGCAAAACTACCGCGAAATTCATTGTGAGCAGAATGATTTATTACGAAAATTATGCTCGTTTTATAGCCTCCAAAACCAATAACATAAAAAAATAATGACCTAATTATTCATAAAATTATAGACCTCTTGATTATCAATTTTTTCCAATTTTTTCATTCTATCGGCAGTAGAAACTTCGAATTGGTAATTTAAGATCCATTTTAGATTTCCCATTAATCAATAATACACATTCCACTTTCATTCCAAATTAAAGAAAATTAATTTCCAATATCAAAATTTCATTCAACTCTCGACAAAAATTCTATCGTAACACTATGCGGTAGGGTTGCAGTTGTGCGCGCCGCATTTCCCGTGTGCCCGCCTCCTAATTTATATCTGCCCGAGTAAAAGAATTTCGCGTTATTTATATTAATAAATTATCATTGTATCGTTTTCATCATTTGATAATTTTGCACTAATTTTTCTACTTAGGATGTTTATATATTTATTTATATATTTATTTCTTTATTTATAAATTAAAAAATATTTTGTACAATAGTTTCCATCTTAATATGTTCAAATCAAAAGATGAAATCGGTTATAGCTATGTGGTTCGAACAGTTCTACTCTGGAATAATTACAACCGCTTTCGTTGCTGGAGCCGTTTACATGAGTTATCCGTTCAACAAATGGGACGTTGGAAGAGCTTTCCGCCGTAATATGTGCACTCCACAAAGGTTTGGTTTCTTTGAAAGCAAAAAATTAAAGTTTTGCGAATTTTCAGAGTAGAGCTCTCAAAAAGAGATCATCGCCTTACGGGAAACCAGTACCGTATTGCGGGACTTGACACTTTCCCAGAAAAGTAAGTTTTTTTCAGAAATTAATAACTTCTTTGAGAACTTTCAAGATTATGTAAGCATTATTACAATACAAATCAATTTTCATACAAAGTTTGAATTAGTCACTGTTCAAAAATAAGTAAAAATCTATGGGATGAAGATGAATTCTTATGATTATTGTTTTGCAAATTGTCATAATTATCTTAACTGGCGAAAGGGGGTTCCTTCGGTTTTGAACAACATAGTGTCTTTAAGGGAAACAAAAAATTGGTTCTATTTTTTATTTCTTTCTTTCTCCCAAAATTTGGCATTGTTTCACTGAATACAAAAACAACGCTGTTTCAGCCAAGACGTAAATTCAAGTATAATCTTATTTTCGTTTCAGATAAACTGATAGGCTACGTCAACATCAGAAATCGGCGAATCTTTCTTCATCACCATTTGTATTTAACAAATAGCTTCGAACTTGTTTCTTTTTTCGAGTTTAAAAATAGAATCAATGAATATTTAGAAAGACCCACGTCGTTTTGAAAAGTCGCATTTCTGTCAGGTTTTTGTGTAACTCAGCTGACATTGTAAACTCTAAAACGGCGTATGACCGGGTAGACGTCAAATTTTGAGAACCTAAAAGATGCGACATATGAAAGTGAACTTGAGACTCGATAGTCGAAGCTCGCGGGATTTAATGGGAGAAAGGTGAAGGGAGGGCGGACTTGTCAATTCGAAATCACACTCCGTTCGACAACAAGGATACGTCTTACACACATTTCAAACATTCACATGATGCTCGCAACTCTTTTATTCCTCGTTCCACTGGTGACTCATGCTCAATCTGAAGGTAAAATTTGTTGTTTCGAGGAAATCATTACTAGAAATATTTTCTTTTCGAGTTTCATCTCAGCTAGTTGGCATATTTTAAATCTTCCATTTCGCATTCTGTATTTGTCTGTCGAAAAGGGAGAGAGAAATTTGTGTTTCCTAGACAATATTGTCCTAATAATTTGAAGGTGCATGTCCGGTCGCATTTACTTACATTGCCCAGCTCGATTCGTGCTTCTTGTCGCCCATACAGCCTGCAAACTGGAGAGATGCTGAAACTTATTGTAGACTATTCAATTCTCATTTGATGTTTATTCGATCAGACGATGAAGCTTCGATAGTTCGAGGTTTCTTTTGAGGCTATCATTCATGAAATCGAAAATTTCTAGATTTCATGATTCATGAAAATCCGAGCTTCTTTTCGTGGATTGGTCTTTCTTGGAGTGAAAAGACTGCAAATTTCACCTGGACAAATTCCGAAAGAGCTGACGATTACTTACATTTTCTTGAAGGTTCTTTTGTGATTTCTATAGACATTTTATGAAATTTTCGCATCAACTAGGTGAACCGAGTGTACAGGGTGATTGCATTGCCTGGGTTATTGACGAGAACATCGACGGATGGAAGGCAATCAGCTGCGATTATTCGCAATTTTTCATGTGTCGAATGCCTAGCAATGAGTAATTTTTGTTTTAAATTTTTTCGATTGAAAACGAGCGACAATTTAGAGTGAATGCTCATTGGTTTACCGCCGAAGAAGCAACCATCGAGAGTCCGAATTACCCAGAAAACTATGATAATGAAGAGTTTGAAACATATATTATAAAGGTAAAATTGTTCGCGAAATTCATCATGTCGTCGAAAAAAAATTGCAAGACTGAAAATGGAACCCGCGTTCTTCTGAATTTTGTGGAAGTCTCGACTGAAAAGTCAACCGACATCGTAACAGTATATGACGGATTCTCAACGAATGGAAGAACATTGGCGAGGTTCCAATATGCCCCCAATGTTAACCTGATTATTCCTCATTTCTCAATTTGCAGACTTTCCGGCAATCATCGTAATTATTCAATAATCTGCCCGAGTAATCGAGTAATGATCATTTTTAACTCCGACGAAGATGTTGTGGATCGCGGTTTCACTGCCTCTTATAAAGCCCTGTATATTCCGAACCCGTTCTATTTAAATTTTTCTTCAATTCAGAACTCCGCTTCCATTAAAGATCTTCACAAACTCGTACGGGATACTGACATCAAACAACTATCCAAGTTCACCAGATTCATATTTGATACAAAATTATCTCGTTCAATGCATCGAAGGGCATTACGTGATTATAACTACTAAAGGTAATGAACCAATTCAGTTTCTGAGCTCATTCTAGAACATCAGAAATACGTCTTGATTCCGGTGATCGCATCAAGTTTTATAATGGACCAACCGAATCAAGTCCAAAACTTCAAATCATACGGCAATTATCAGCCGACGTTCCGCGAATAATCAAGTCGACAAAGTCAAGTATGCTCATCAGCTACGACGCCGGTGAGCAAATAAGCAGTTCGAATCGATGGAAGTTGGAATACTCGTGTGCCGCTAATGGAAATTTCGGCGAAGAAATCATAATCTAGCTATGCATTCATTATTCAAATATTAATTGATGCCATAAATTATTGATAAAAACACATGGATGAAAGAGATCACACTTCTTGAAAAAAATGGGGAATAGAAACACAAGTAAAAAATTGATGGACAACTTATTCGATTAGGCGTTTGAGATGCTCTCGTTGCTGGTCGATGGTTGCGGCTCCTCCATTTCGTTGATTCCGCTAGGTCCTGGCAATGGTTCATCGGCGATTTTGCCAAACAAGTTCTTGAAACGCTTCTTATCGCGCTCGTTTTGTTCGCGAAGTTTTGTTTTGCAGTTCAAAATTTGCTGCACAGCAGCCTAAACAAAACAAAATTATTACCAAACATCATCTTACATTTACCTTGTTGTCAGGCTCAATCTCAACAACGGTCTCGTATAGCTTCATAGCGTCGCGAATTTCACCGATGACGAACAAAGCGCCGGCCTTTCTGTACAACGCCTTCACATTCTTCGGCGCAATTTCCAAAGCCTTGTCGCACCATTTAACGCATTCAAGTTGTTCATTTTGTTTTGAGGTGACAAGTGAAAGATTCAGATAGCAGCTAAGAAGGAGGGCCGATCGCTGCTCTTTTTGTTCTGGGTCCGTTGTTCTTTCATATTCGAGAACGTCCTCCATTCTCTTGTATTTGTTGTAGGCAAGTCTGAGGTTGCCTGCAAAAAATAGTCCTGCTTCCTAATTCAAAACCGGTTTCAACAAATTCCCATTATAAAATTATTTCAAAAGCGAACAAAATTTCGTTATTTGAGTCGTCGCAATTACGACAAACCATTTTCAAAATTATCTTTCTCTCGCTCACCTTTCTGAAGGAACATGGTTCCTCTTTCTTTCGCTGATTTCGCGGCCTCCAATTTTTGTTCCGCGGTCATCTCCCATGTCGCCGGCACCTTTTCAAAGTTCTTAAGGAAAATAGTGAATTCGAGGGGAGCGTTCGGCGGAAGGTCAGTGCCTGGCGGTGGCGAATTTCCGTAGGTGAATCGCGATCCGCTGATTTCAATTTTTGATTTCTCGCCGAGCTGGAATCGACGAAGCGCACGATCAACTCCTTCCGGAAGATGTTCTTCCAATCCTTCACCAATGCAGAATTCGACGTCACGATTGTAGAATTCTTTTCCGTTGTGGGTTCCGACAATATGAGCATTCACCTTGCTCGTATCATTCGGATTTGTGTTCTTGCATCCTTCAACGATGATGGTTCGTAAAATCGATCCATCCTTCTCGGGCGAGATATCTTCCGCACTCCATCCGAACAATTCAACTTCGAACACTAAAGTGGCACCACCAGGAATTTTCGGCGGGCTTCCGGAATCGCCATATCCATAGTCTGAACGGATCGTAAACTCGGCAAGTTCTCCCTGTGTCATTGTCGCAACACCAATATCCCATCCTTTGATAACCTAAATTTCTAATTTATTCATTTACAGTTTATGCATTATTCCATTTTTTTGCTTCGCATTTCACAAAAACACTTGTCCTTTTCAAAAAATGTTCTCTTCATTGCGCGGCCCTCCCTTCAGATTGTTGCGCGCATGTTACACTAGTCGCCTCAACATCCCGAAGGCATTTCGTACTAATCATGATTTTCAATCGCTTACTAAACGTTTCACAGTTGGTCTACATAAAAAACCAAGGAAACCGACAAACATCGGGCCCGGCACCGAGAGGCACATCAGCCGTGCAGGCGCCGCCCCCTACATGCACTTTCAGTCTACAAAAATGTCACGATTATTGGACTTCCAGCGTCTCTCGCTCGTATTCTCGAAACCAACGAAAGAATTGTGTAAAGCGAGAGAGACGAGAACGAAGACGTATCACCACACAACTGCGCAGATGATTTTGCCAGATAAAAGTGCAAGATTAATAAGAACACAGACCAGCGCATTTAAGCTAATGATGAGATCCCGCATTACTCATAAGCAGCTTATGTTATAATAACTACAAGACATTCTAATGAGACGGAAATCTTGCTTATTAGTTTGCACGCATACATGTAAATATGATGCAGAAATGTCGAAGGAGTCGTGCTAAAGATTTTTCCACAGGAAAAACAGGAAAATTTGTGTTTGAGTGTATATTAAGCAATGTTATATAAATGTTATCGTTTGACCTTTTCATAGGGGAAAGTGAAGAAAGATGTGGCGATAAGAAGTTAGTTCAAAGTTTCAAAGTAGCGTCGAAGTAAACAATTGAATGCGTTCAAATTCAAAAAAGTTCTTTGACAACGAAACTACAAACTACCAAATCGTTGGCAAACCTCAACAAGAAATCATTCTCATATTTATTTGAAGTGCTAAAAACATCCGCATAAATATTTTATGCCATGAAGTATGATCGCAATTGATATAAGAATTATAAGCATTTTATTATCATATACACTGAATTGCGCACTTTGTTTTCGGTTACAACTTTCGATTTTCATGAAAATTTACCTGCCCACGTCCAAGAACAAAAGAGAATCTTTCCCCACGATCACGGCTCGAGTCAAACATTGATCCATCTGATTGGAGTGTTCCAACATAGTGAACCTGGAAATCATGACCATCTCAATTCCGTTCTCAGCCTCTCCGCATTTACTTTAACGGTGGTGCCGGTGGTTGGTTTAGCGATGCCTTCACCGCTTCGGATCACCTTCTTCAGGACACCTCCGTCTTGTTTCGGTGTAATATCAATAGCTTCAGACATTCTTGCGTGCGTTTGTGTATGGGTAGCTAAAGATCGCACTATTACTTCAAAGTAGCAAGAGATATAGAATTTCACAGAGAGAAACACGTAAACGGAAAGGTGTTGAAGTGGGCGTGGTCACGATGTACTATGGCAACATAAAGAGAAAGAGAGAGCAAAGGCAGAAAAAGGTAATTAATCGCAGAAGACGAGTGAACCAGATTAGAAAGCGATGTCCTATCATACAGCTCCGCCCATCCCGTCAATTCATAGAATTTTTGTCTTCGAAGACACTTCATTCAACTGCCATATACGCCAACAATATTCCTACTCAGGCCTATTAAAGTTCTAAGCAACCATACTACCTCTAACAGAAACTGAGCGTGTTTGAGGTAGTTATTGTTGTTTATAACTTTTTGATGGCAATATTTTACGGGATACTCAATAGAAATAAAAGGTTCACAAAAGGATAAAGATTAGCTTTGTATATATTCGGTGTTTGTTTCGTTTTATATCGAGAATAAATCCGTGAGGGATTAGAAAGTTCATAAAAGCAGACCAAATGAGAAATCCTAATTGGTGTAGATAATCTCACCGCCGAACTTAGTTTTCCACTTTAACTGAATTTATCGCCGACTGTTCCCACGCAAATTATCAATTAAAGGAGCGACGCGGACGCAGTAATTACAAAATTGAGAGAACTATAGAGCTATTACGTGTAAATAAGAAATGATCGTCACATTATTCGCAGTTATATCTACAACGGGCGTGCCTGCATTCTTATTTTTGTTTCACTGCTCTATGTCTGGGTAGCGAAGCGCCACGTGTATCTCTCAATCTCTTCTCATTTTCTTCAGTTTTCGACATTAGACGAACACTTTCACCTAATTTTCTTATAATTTCTATCGTTTACTACTTGCAACATATGCTGCAAAGTCCCCCATATCATCGATTCAAAAATTTATCGCGGAAATTTTTTTGATAAGGACAGCAAAGAAACATGTTTTGAACAAATTTTCAAACTGAACTGATATCGAAGCGGGAAAAACGTATTGTTCTTTCCAGAATATCTTTTATAATTTATGAATTCCAATCGCGTTTGATTTAAATTACTAAAATAATAACGATAATTGTGAGCATAAGCAATAACCAAAAAAATGCATTAATTTTTCAGATTCTGAAATCCGTATTATAACAAACATTTATTTAATTCAAAATTTGTCATGTTGATTTAATGGATATGCATTTTGACATTTTTGATCCTAGGACGTTTCATGTAAATTATTTTCCCCTATTCTTTCAAATTCCCCGACAACTATGTATAACGAGAACACCACAATAACTCTCTTGACGCGTCACGGAATGGGTTTGATAAGCAATCTGCATTTCATAAGTTTTGCAAAATGATATCTCCTACCATACAAGCAGGTAGAAATTGCTTGTGATAACTTGCAAAATTCGAATTTCAACTTTTTCAATTGGTTTGCTATCGATCTTAACCTGAACGTTAAAATTTGTCAGTAATTTTGTGTGAGTTCGTCTATCAATTTTGAAATTTTAATGTGACAATTTTAAAAATTTTATATTGACACTGAAATCTTATCTTTGTTTGACATAACCTATACAATTTTTAGCGACTATTCGAAATACCTTTGCACCATTGTGACAAATGCAGTTTTCGTCAAAGCACCTTATGTTCCCACATAATAAACTCAAAATTTGAGAAGTTTTACATTATTCCAAGCACGTTGTGAGAAAGTATCCTTTTCAAGCCCCGAAGATCCGCTTAGTAATGCATTTTCTTATAACAGATTTCTAATCTTGGTGAATCATGTCCTTTTTAATTAAAATTATGAATCTGTTTCGAGTTCATTTCGAAAACAATTTAATTAGAAAGTGCAAACTTACTGCATAAAACTTACGAATCTGCACATATCATCGACAACAAGCGGCCGGGAATGATTAAGCCGACGAAAGATTCTAATTTAGAAGCGACTATGTCAGAAATGAAAATGAAAAACTCAAAAATTGAGACGAAAACGCACTAGCCTACATTGAAAAACGACAAAAATGGCCGTGTGTGCAATAGAGACAACAGTCGAGGAAATTGTGGAAAATTCGAGAAAATTCATATTTATTTCAAATTTTGCGCGTCAACTGCGATGTTTGCGGACATCTTGGCGCACATCTTTGTACACCGTACTTCTCTTGTTTTTGTTTTTGTGTTCGCTTGTTTCATTGTATTTCCTATTAAATTTTGCATTTAAATATATATTTTTGATTACAGAAAACGTAGGGTTGAACCAGCAAAACGGGGTACTATGGCGACATGTGAGGAATTGGACAAAATCGCTCCGAAACTCAACGGACGAAGAGAAGGGTGCGTGCGATTTTTAAAAGTGTGTGTATCATTTGTTTTCAGCACCTTTGCGTATATTACAATCAAAGATAGATGGCCTAAAATTGTAACCAAAATAGTGGATTCCTTAAAACGAGATATGAAGCAAATAACCCTGGATTACGGAGAAGTACGTGATTTTTTTCTAGAATAATTCAATAATTGATTATAGGAAGCAGAGGCTGACGTTCGTTCGTTTATGGAAGTTCTTTCGAAGCTTCGTTACCTTATTATGACAGATAAGCCTTTGACGAATTTTTACGACAATGCGCCAGATGCAACGATGTGGAATGAACTTTTAGATGATCTACGCGATAAAGACCCTGTATGGCTTAAAATTATCTTTAGAAGTATCCATACCTTTTTACTATTTATTTCAGCAGCTGGAATGTGAGACTTTAACTTGGTATCGCGGGGATTGGTTATTTGTCGAATGTTATCTGTACCGAACCATTTATGGAGCCGCTTATTCCACCATAAAGCTTCGTGATTACGACTATTTCAAATCTAGCAAAATTGCGAGCTTCACTGACCAGTAATTAGTGATTACAAAATATGAAATAGTAGAAATTGCAGCATTTCTCACATGGAAGACTCGATTTCGTACCTTCTCTCGATTGTCGAAGACGGCGCCCCAGTTCACGAGACCTTTGGATTGAATTGCATGATCAAGGTGAGTATTAGTTAGTGCTAAAACCGTCATGGGTTTATAAAATAAATTTTAGACTAGTCTTTGGGGAAACCGAGCGGACATGTCACTTACTGGCGGAGACAATTCAGTTATGGCAAGTATTTTAAATTTACAGTGAAATTTTTTCGGCTAAATGTCAAAACAAAATGGCAGTGATCTTAGTGCAAAACTAAAATGTAGATTTACGATCCTGTTCATAAGGATAGGTTCAAGGCGCACACGCGCACCGAGACCTTGCCTTAATTTTTTTACATTTAGCCAATTTTCCACCGTCGCGCGAAGTCGACAATACAATCGCAATTTGTGGACTATTTCTTCGGGTGATAATTAAAATTTCGATTTGAGCAATGGGAATTCGGGCACCGTTCAACGGAGAACATCGCGAAGTGCTCGATTTTTTGCGATTGTAATCATTGAGAAAAATTCGCAAAAACGCTCTTTTACGTTGGATCAATTTGTTTCTAATTTAGAATAGTAATAATTAAATGCGCAAAAAAACGAGCACCCTGCGCCGAATTAACGGTGAATTAGCTTCACAGGTTATCTAGAACACGGTATCCGAATTCCCACTGTTTAAATTCGAATTTAAATTACCGCCTCTAAAGAGTGCGATGATCCACAATTATGCAAGGCTCTCGTTTTCTTGTGATGGTATTAAATATATAAAATTTAGAACCAATCTGCTATGCACGCGTCATCAAAACTTGATGATCTTATTCTCGTGAATGACATTGACAAAGCTGTCGTCGAATACCTCTACCCCTTAGTTAAAAAGTAAGAGCACAAATAAAACATTCGTATTAATTCATTCCGTTAAGCGCAATAATATTTCAACATAACTATTATATATTAAAATAACATTACAATTTTCCAGCAAAGAGGGATTGACTAACAGAAGAATCGATATTATTCTTGACAACGCTGGTATCGAGCTCGTATGTGATCTCGTGCTCGCTGAATACTTCCTTTCGATGCGCTTCGCTGATAAAATTGTTGTTCACGGAAAGGTGAATTTTTATTTGAAAAAAGAATCATAAGTCTAATAAAAGTGCCTATTTACCTTCAATCGTTTATGTCGAATATTTATTGGATTTCAGTCTTACCCTTGGTTTGTTTCGGATGTTACCAAGCAAGATTTCGACTGGACGATTAATGCGCTAATGAATTCGACGGAAATATGTCAAAAATTGGCTTCTAGACTTCAAAAACGCGTAGATGATGTAAGAAACTGAAAAGTATAAAATTAATTTCGATTTTCAGAAAACTATTGAGTTTAAATCGCACCCATTTTGGACTTATCCGCACGCTTATTTCCAAATGAAAGGAACTGCGCCAGATCTTTACGAAGATTTGGCACAAGCCAAGTTTGCATTTTTCAAAGGAGATCTCAACTATCGAAAATTAGTTGGAGACCGTGATTGGGACCTTGAAACCAGCTTCAAAGTCTCATTACGCGGATTTTCACCGTGCCCGTTCATGGCATTGCGAACGCTCAAAGCCGAAACTGTTGTCGGTTTGAGCAAAGAAAAAGTGTGCCAGTTGACGAATGTAAGCTACAGTGTTTAAAAAGAAAAACAGCTCGGGTACAAATATTTTTAAAGTCTGTTTTTGAAATAAATGCGACTGTCAGAATCAGTCGCCACGATACCCTATTCATTATCTACATTTTGATTCTTTAATGCTTTTATTCCTTTTATAGACCTATCCATACAATTTATTTTTATTTACAAAAAAATTCATTTAATGTGCATTTTAAAACCCTACCTTGGAAAAAAGGTTATTTTTTAAACATTTTTTATTGCATGAAGAAATTCATTAATTATGCGATAAAATTGTGTTTCTTCACAATTATCGTTGAAATGTCTCAATTTTCGAATACCCAATAGCTAAAATGGTTGAGCTAAAAAACCACAATTAGTGGAGATTCAGTTTTTTTTTAAATTTCAAAATAAGCGGTGAATTCCGGTAATTAAAGGCGTACGTCATTATTACAAGTTGGTCGCGTAGCGATTGATTCGGACTATAACTCGAAAAGTGAAATATGTATTAAGTTTTGTAATATACAGCCAATTTTGTCATAGATACAACGGCGGAAGGAAATGTCTCAATCTTATAGAAACACTTCACCGAACTGACGACTATTGAAAATTCAAGCAACATAGGCCAAATTCAATTTTTTTCTTATGTTAGCGCAAAGCTGTGAATCGTTCCTATTGTGTTCCACGCTAAATCAAACATAAAAATTATTGCATTCACAAAAAACTGAGCTCCCTGTGCCGATTTACGATAAGTCAGCTTCGCTGGTTATCCGTAGTATGGTAGCCGAATTCCAACTGTTTCGAAATTTGGCGCCCGAAATCGCCCGAAAAAATACGATGGTCCACAATTGTTAAAGGTGCTCGTTTTTTTTGGATGATAAGAGTTATATTAAAGTATCACGAGACAAAAATCTAATTTAGTAATCGGTGATGTTTCTACGTAAGAATTTAGTTTAAAATCGTTTGTTTGCGAAACATTTTGAAAATTGGCGCACAACTTTTCTTAAGGCATTATAAAAGAGTTGCATATCGCCATAAATATGTGGTGTTGCGTTACCAAAAAAAACATTTATAATTTTTAAGAGACGAGTCTTTCCACACGGATACATTTATTAGTTTCAGGAATATGACGAGAGCACTGATTGGATGGTGTCCGGCAAATACGCGGTCTGCCAGTTGAGCGGATCCTCGTGAGTCGGTGCCCGTTTCTGACCATATCCGATATGATTCATTCTCCGAACAACACGGGACCACTCCAATCATTTTTTTTAAACCAGATAATATACCCATTTCAATCATTGTCGAATTTGTAGTCATTGTGCCAATAGAATTTATTCTTGTGAATGAATGTTTTTTTTTCAATTATATCGATTTATTATCAAAAGCAAAAAACCGGAAAAAAAAACTTTGCGAAAAGAAAGGCACACTTTGTGTTAATTGTAATTGAATTGAAACACGAACAGAATTGTGGATAAATTAGAAATTGAAAGAACAAACTATAAATATGCGTAATTATGCCATGGAACGGTTTTTGGGGTGTGATTTAGTGCGCTATATCAAAAAGAAAAAAATTAGACGGGGGTGTAAATTGGTTCGGTAATTATTCGGCATTGGTGATTTGAACTCCGAGTGCAGCGGTCTCCATGAGCTGCTGGAAGTTGATTGGAAGGGTGAGCATTGAGTTCGATGAGGCATCATCGCCTTGTTTGGCGGCACCAGAGAAGAGATTGGTTGCATTCGCACCTCCTGTAAAAAGTTAATTGGAAAATGCCGAGATATTTGACTATTGAAAGGTTCCTTTAAAAGTAAACAAAAGTATGTATGATGCCAATTCTACAGTATATCATCAGGGAAATCGATAGTTGGGGTGGGTAGCAACAGTGAAGGAGAAAAAAGGGTCCATAATATTGGATTTTTTTCACGAAATTAATCGAAGGTAAATTCGGAATAAGTTTTTATTCCATTTTAAGAGCATCCCTCAGTTTCTCAAATGGGAGCTCATTCTAAACTTCCGAGAATGAGTTAAACAAATATTAGCGAACTGTGGGGCATAGCTTTGTTTTTCCGCGAAATTTACTCTTTTGGAAAAATTGAAAATAGAATACTTGGGAATGAAAAAAAAAGAAAGAAGATAGCACAAACCTTCAGAAGCATTGGCGTACATGCTGGTAAAATTGAATCCTGTGCCATTGTTAGAAGAGGCAGATGTTAGACCTAGAGGGAGAAAAGGGTTGCATTCAGTGAAAGTGCGATTTAAGGATATGACGAACCTTGAAGTAGGAAACTTGGAAGGAACGATGGTTTTCGTTCAGGTGTCTGTTTTTGAACTTGCTGTTGCTGTTGCATTTTAGCGCGTTTCTGCTGCTGTTGTCGGTTGCTGGCAGCAGCCTTGAGAGCGTCTTTGAGAGTTTGCTGCAGATTCGCCGCAACGTTCTCATCGTCGCGTTTTGGCGATCCTTCTTCATCATATTTGATTTCGCTGGCAGCCTCTTCGGAATCCGAATCGTCGCCGCTTTCATCGTTGTTGTAGTCGTCTTCTCCGAACGACGAGAAAAGAGTTGAAGGTACCATAGTTGGCAGAAATGCAGGGAACGAAGCACTCTGAAACTAAAGGGAAATTATCCACATATTCGATTACATTAGCAAAAAACCCCGTTTTGAATTTCATTCGCAACTTATCCGTAGTACGGTACACTAAATCATACTATGTAAATCGAAATTAATTTGAATAACCGTCTCGAGAAATATACGATTGTTCGAAAATATTACGGTTTTTGTTTTTTTTTGCGTTGGTAATATTTTCATTTTAAGTATTAAGTAAATCATACTCATAACTTTAGTTTCGAGTTTTACATAATACTAATGTGAGCCGACCTAAAGCGAGCTTTATCGTATTTCTAATAACGTTTTATTAACTGCTTTGTTTTTTTTTCTAGTTAAATATAACATTAAAATGTGCACCGATTCACTTTTCATTTATCCCTCCGATAATTCATTTTCGTATATGTTGTTCCCTCCCGCTTGTGGAGATATGGGATTAGTTTAAAATCGTTTCGAATCTCCTTGTGCTGCTGATCCATTAGATGAGCAAGGAAGCAGGCGCGCCCTCCCAAATGCATTACACACTTCCCGGGACGGATGTACACCGAGCCGTACGGCCGTCAAAAACGCGACACCAGTCAGAGAAACAGCGGCAAGTAGCGGGCCCACGAGTTGTGAGGGTACAACGAGCCCATTTTAGTGTTTTTGTGGGGCCCCTCCGTTTCGCGACGAGCCGATGCCGCCGACGGCGCACGCGCTGTGTAATGATTTTTAGGGAATCGGAGATAGGCGACGCGTCACATGCTACCTATTTTTGAAGCTTCTCCTTTTCACATCACTTGGGGCTCGGCAACTCACCCAGTACATGTTTACTTTACTTGGAAAATATTGGAAAAGTCGAGAGGATCAAGAATGAGTACCGTGATTTTTTTGGGTTGCCGATTGGGAGCGAAAGCGAAAAATGGGCAAATGGCAAATAAAGAGTGATATTTTCAAGTGTAATTCCTTCTCAGTGATATTGGAGTTTTTCATTTTGAAAATAAACATACCGGGTTTTGTTCCATAACGTCGGCAATCTTGCGTTTTCTTGGATTCCCAGCTCCATTTCCTGCTTCGAATGTGAACTCTGTTCGACTTGGTTGCAAATCGTTACCTTCTTAAAGAAATTAAAATGAGATTTAGTTAACAAGCTCATAATAGTTACCTCCTGGAGCATTCAAGCAGGTTTGAATTAAAGCTTTTCCTGCTTCTGAATTAATCATCGGTTGCAGCTTCTTTGTGGCATAGGTATAGACGTGACCCGTTTCGGAGGCGACTAGGAGCATGACCTGCGTACCCGTTAGTGTTGAAAGTTCGAAAGCCTGAAGTAAATAATGGATAAATATAGGCAATCAAGAAAAAACAATATTTACTAACCTTTTTCATAATTCCAGTTTTTCTTTTGCTGAAAGTAGTATATCTTCTAAGCTTGTTGCCGATATATTCCATCTTGATCTTGACGCGTCCCTTGGTCTTTTTGCCATTTGGAAGCAAACCATTGGTCGTCGTTGTCGACGTCGTCGGTGGCGATTCGGGTAGTTCCTCCTTGATCATTCCAACGTTGGCAGGAGCCGCCGCTGACTGAAGTTGTTGCATGAGTTGAGCGAAATCGTCAGTCTCCGACATTCTGCAAATATGAATGTTGATGAACAAGGGGAGGGGCGGAATCGGGTCGAACACATCGAGAAGAAACCAATAAAAGAAGCACAACTACTTGGGGCCGACTACGACTGCATTCATATAACTACTATAATCATCGTCGGTCGGTTTTTTAGGGAATACGGGAGGCAAGACTGGTATACGGTAGGACGACACCACGACGACACAATTAAAGGAAATCGGGTACGGTGGTATGGGAATGAAAGAAAAGGAATGCAGGACGACAACGAGCCTATTCACGTTGTAATATTCGTGGTGTGTTACAAACTTAGGATTCGACGCCGCCCTCTTGTGGCCACACGCGCATCGACAGCCTCCTACGGTAGATGTGGGCGGGGCCTGGTATTATACTCGAGATAGCGAAGATGGTTGGTAATGTAGCAAAATGTGACATATTACCAGAAAGGTTACGAATGATTGGCTAATTTGTCTGAGGAGGAAGCGATGATATATCGATGAGTCATGATGATTATCATGGTTACTATATATGTTTACTTTGCGAGTTTTCGCCAAATTATTCACGCAGCAATGTTCCAATTATTTTATATGGTTTACCTTTTATTGTAGATTGAAAAAAATAGCAATAGTTATTATAAAATTTACGCAACTTAGGGAAAAATGAGAAAATATTGTAATAGTTTTTTTTGCGAAAAATAATTCATACACACTTACGTAATTGTGCACACTTTACAAGTACAGTACCCGATATTGGAAATGTTTTTAGTAGTTGAAAACGACAACTGTCGCAGTACACTTTGCACCAGGGGAACTGAAGGTGACTAATGGAAAGCGAAAAGAAGAAGGTCATGATATTCCAGAAATGAGAGAAATAATGATAGATGCATTCCTGAACGAGACAAAAAGTGTGCGACACATCTGCGAGAAGAAATCGAAATCGAAAACGCTTCGAGACGTGCTCTTTATCATTCTCTATGGATAGGCGAAAAGAGGAAATGATGGATCTGAATCGATTTGGTATCGAATGCCGTCAAAAAAACCAACTGTTGGCCCGCAAAAAAAGTGTGCACGGCTGGCGAAGCGCGTCTTCCCTTTTACAATCGAAAGCCGCACCGAATCCGAGTCTGGCGACTGATATACGATTGTGCAATTTCTGGCGGATCTTTATATGGTCCAATTGTAATAAGAAACTTGTGGCGTGCGAGATCAAAGAGCAGCAAACCAGGCATATGGTGCAATGATACACGTCGGAGACGCTTTTGGAGACGCGCAAAAAAACTTTTTTACCGAGCAGTCGCTCGTTCCCCAAAACGATATTGATAATGTTGACATTTTGAAAACGAGGCACAACATTGAGCTAATTGCAAATATAAATGTAGGTCGGCAAATATGAAAAAAGTCTTGGGAGCGTTTTGGGTCATATTTTATGGAATACATCCTACTAGATAAGAAAAAATGTGTTAATTAAAATTGCATTGTATGAGAAAATTGTCAATCGAAAAAAAAAACGAAGGATGTGTGTTAAAAGTGTTACTTTTTTACAGATAGCTAAATATCAATCATCATTGATCGACTGGCATTGCAAAATTTGAAATAAAAAAAATGATGAGACATATATAACTGTGAATCTATAAAAAGAATCGTTGTTCATACAAAACAATTTTGTTTTCATTTTGGTCGCGTTTCATCGTGTTGATCGCGATTCGTATATTTTGCTCGAATCTCTTCTCTTCATCAATTTTTCCTGTTAAAGACGCCTGACTTGGAGCAAAAAACGCCAAACATGTGGCGTTTTGCTCATCGCCGTCACATTCCAATTTACACTTTCTGTGGGTGAATGTGTGCCCGCTTTTCTCGCACGGGTTCCCATTGATGGGGGAACAGGCGAGCCGTTTAAGTGTAAAGTCGAAGGCGTCTTTCGCCTCCTGTTTACCGCGGCCCTCGTGGGCTCCCAGGGGCTCAACCCGCATTGTAATAAATTGGCCGTTTTTGAGCACAATCCCCCTCTCTCCATACACCCCATACGCCGATCGGATGACAACATTAAAGGAGCAGATCAAGGGCACAGCTGAGAAGAGAAGAAGAGATGGGATGAAAGTCGACGCACAAGAAATCGTTGGACTGCAGAAATCAAAGAATCAACGCTTAATATCAACGGTGTACCGAAAAGCTTGAAATATCTTAAAATGTGAAGCTCCTTGAGATGTAAAACTTCCTCCACTAAAAATCAATTTTTACTGTTATTTTTCAAGTTTTTATTATTATTGATCAGGATTAAAACATACGAGTTATTTCTAATTTTGTTCAAAAATCGATACACATGACTAATTCCAAAATATGTGACGTTTTTATAAAGTATTTCACTTTCAAATGATCACAGAATTTCTTGAATTTAAACATTGTTTTCAGTGGTATTATGAACCTACTGACAATGACGAGGTTGGAGATAACAATCTTGGATATAAAAGGATGAAGAAGTACGAGGTTTGATGAAAAGCTTTACAAAACGTGAGTCGACCACACACACAAGTTTTTGGTCAATAAAAAAGGGCGGAGCCGGCGGGCCGGGAAGGCGGCTGGCAGCGACGGCGGGGAGGGAGGATGACGCGTCATGAAGATTACGGTAAATAATGGCGAATGACATACATAGTAGACGGGCGCCAGCGGTAAGAAAAAAACACACATACACACGCAAATGCGTGTATACTGTAACAGACCGGAATTCCGAATGCATGTGGGAAAAGAGGGCAAACTAGGGACGGGGGGATCCGTCGGAGAAACGTACGTCGAAGGATTTTGTTAAACAATCAATCTGGCTTTCATCAATTTTTCTCTTTTTGTTGTATTCAGAAAACTGTTAATTTATTATCATTCTTTTAATACATAAGTCCACAGCGTCGATCTGATTCAGACATTTCAACTACTCGGTTTGTCTCCTTCTAGGTTTATCTGCCATTTGTGTCATCCAACTTCAGCTGGTTCCAATATAACCGCGAGTGGATGGATCTTCGCAAGAAGTTTTGTGCAGATGCCGCTGCATATGGTTTTCTGGCACATATGGCACATTGCTCGCCACTCGCCTTTTTCCGCCATTTTTATGAGAGGCGAGGCTGTTTTATTCGTTTAGGAGACTTTTCCACTGCGCTGATTTATGGATTTGGTTCGATATGCGATGGAGACAATCGCATTCATTTTGGGGTTCAGATGCAAACCGATGAGCAAAAAAGAAAACGAATACTGAAGTGTTATATATCTGAAACGATCTAGCCACATAAATGTAATATAATCATTATAGTCCCAAAAAAAGAGAGTCTCTGTTTAGATTTATGGTGAATTTGCTCCATAGTACGGTATCCAAATTACCAGTGTTTAAGTCGAAATTTAAAACACCGCTCGAAAAAAATAGTCCACAATAGTTCAAGGTGCTTGTATTTTTTTACGTTGATAATAGTTGGAAATTCGGATATTCTAGAACTGTTGGCTCTCTCTCTCTCTCTCTGTCTTAACTGTTAAAGTGAAATATTTATTTTTCTTTATCCTAAGTTTGTTTCAAAAAAAACAAGTATATGCTCAAGCCCCATGTGTTAATACAACATCAAAAAAGATGCTCGTTTAATGACTTGACTGTAAACATGAATCCAGTCTTCTTGGAAATCGCTAATCCGCACGTCGGTGTTGCGTATTTGGCAATTCACCACCGCAAAATTTCGTCATTGTCTGCGCACTACCGTATTTCTACATTGCCTAATATATGCTTCCAGAGGCGTCCGACTTTGTTCTTAAGACAAATACACACACATGGGCTCCCGGGGAAGAGATGAAATGTGTCTGCGTCTGTGCGGAGCACACGCTCTCCAGTTTCACGTTTTCCATTTGAAGCGCCAGGGCGCCCGCGCGCGCGAGCGATGCGATCGCAGAAGCCACACTCATTACGGCATGCCTGTGAGATGCATTGAGGACGAAGACGCGCAGACTCACGTATATGGTGCTCTCACATTCTATTGCTCTCTTTTTCCCGCGGGGGTGACGATTGAAGCTTATGTATACAGGAAGGAGATGGCATCGAAAAAAAAACAAGACACACACTCACTTATTGAAAGCGCAAAACTTGAGATGGATCTTCCGGAATTGGGGGATCAAAGATGGCCTAATCCCCCTTCTTTGAGTTTGAGTATTTCAAAACTTAATATTCATGAAAAATAAATATTTTTTTGAAATAATGACTTTTTATCAAATAAAATGCGAATTTCAAAATATATGACTTTTTTGAAAAATTTGTACAAAAATGATTTGTTTTCATCATACATGTTCGACTTGATTCGGCAAGATAATTTAAAAAGATTTTTTTCGTTAATTGTCGACGTCGCGCAAATTCACAAAAAAAAACATAAGAGTATGTTAAATTCGCATATCGTGCGCCAATACTTTAACCTCACTTTTTTTATAGGAATTTAGTCACTACGCAGTCTGGCGACGCTGAAATTATATAGCCTAAGACTTCAAAATTTTTAATTTTGGATTGTCATCAAAACTAAAAATTATTACATTTTGTAAAAGCAATCCTATTGAAATTTGATTCTAGCAAATGAGTGACTTAAACATTAAAAAAAGAGAAGCAACCGAATTTGGAAAGAAGAAGGACACGAAACAGATCGGAGCATGCAAATAGGGGCCCGTCGGCGGCAGCATAATAATAATTTTGGAAAATCCGCCTCCACAGATTCCTCGTCAAACATCGGCTGCTGCAGCAGCTCCTGCTCCTCTTAAGGCTCCCTCTTTTCTCCCGATGCTCCCTATTATTCACCTGTGCATAAATGTTTGCCTCTCGCGGGGGTCTCAAGCGTTTTCAATCACGACTTGTGTTCTTGTCTTTTTCGCTTCTTCATTTTTCGATCTCATTATACCTTGGAATGGAGATCGTAGTAAAGAATGATAAAAATCCATCATTTAAATTTGGGATCAATACATGGCAATTCAGAAGTGTAATACAAATTTGTCGAAATTTTCATTTTGCGTCAAATTTGACGCACATGCACTGGGTAAAACTGACGAAATTCGACAATTTTGCAAACACTGAACAGACCCGGAAGAGGTGTCTTCAGGGAATAAATACAATTTTTTGAAAAATCGATAGATAAAAGATACTTTAGCATTTCTTTTTCGAAAATGAACATGCAAATAAATTCAAAACCACGATGAACATAAGGCAAAAGTCGAATTGTGTCCCACAGTAATTCCCGCCCTTCAATCGAATCGTCCTTCAGACAGATATTCCTTCTACGCTTTTTCATGTTTGTGTATGGTTGTACGTGTTCATCGTTTTTGTTTAATTGGCGTGTCATAATAATAGCCTAGGAATCCCGCGGTGCCATTCGACCTTCTTTCTTTTCTTAGGTTTCTCACCTTCAACATTTTCATGAATCTGATACATAATTTCAACAATTAACAACATCCACAAAAAAGAGATTGGACCAAAAATTATAACAAGAACGAATGTCCAGGCTTTCGATATTCCTCCGTCTTAATTCGTTGGAGGAGAGCTTCATGAAGTCCCTGAGCTGATGCTTTAGCCAACTTGATCATATCTGATATTGATTCAGATTCCAAGAGTCCTCCGCCAACCTATAATTGTGGATGAAAAATATATTCTGTTGAAATTTCCAACCTGCTTGACACAAGTGATCTCGAAATCAGTATTCGGCCCCTTTACGATCGATTTGGAAGGAACAACAACTCCAATCCAGAGTTGAGATCGAACACAAGTCTCTTCTTCCGGTGTATTATCAACAACATTTGCACATCCAATTTTTGAAACGGTGATTATAATGGGACATCTAAAATTAAAATAACAAAAGATCACGTAAGGAATTCACACTCAAAAAAATTCAACAATGCATTTGCATGAGAAATGTTACTCAAATTGAAAATATCTAACGAGTTGGTTATTTTTGAGCATAACGAAAAAAATGTAAAAAAAAATACAATTTAACGTGCATTTTTTTTACAACATGTAACAGATTATTTCTCATGAATAGATGCATTAGATAAACTGGGTAACCAACCTAGAAATATCAAGTTTCCACATGGCAACTGGGACTTCTTCATCTCGAACGTTTCCTCCCTTTCGAGGTCTCTTTAGGACGATTGATACTTTCCCGCCATCATCCGGAGCTACATCGACCTCGGGAATGTTGAGATCACTGAGAGCTCCAAGAACCTAAAAAGTCATATTTATTCGTTACAACATAAGAGTGCAAATATAAAAACAAAAATAACCAGAACACGAGATTGAACATATCAAAAATACGAAACGTACCGCAAGAGAAATAGCATCGATAACGCTTCCATTCCATTGCAAAACTGTCACATCGGCATAAATTTTCCACCGATATCCATCCACAATTTGAGTCCTTAAAGTCTGTTTAATAATTGAAACATTAAAAATTAGAAAACCTTTCCAAATTCGGAAAAATGCTCAATGATTCCGAATATGCAGTTTGAAGAGCAGCCGCAATTTCCTCTGCGTAACTGTCGCCTCCTTTTCCTAAACTTTTAATAGTTTCATTATTAGATTATCGAGACAATCAAACCTGCAAACTGTGAGCTGGCATTCGCAGAAAAATCCACGAAAAATTTTATTGGCTGTTTTGGCTTCGATTCATTCAATGGATCATACTGCTCCAATTCCAATTTAATTCCGGCCTGTTAAAAATCTTTTAAAATCTCTGATTGTAAAATGAGCATTTACAAGAACATCGGTTGTGTGCCCGAGTTGCACTCTACACGATCCATCGGTTCCAGAGAGAACACCTCGTTCGAGAATAATCTGGCGGTAATCACAACATCTATAATCAATATATTCAGGTTTTAATATTATTATTCGAAAAAATTGAACGCCTTGTGCCGATTTACGGTGAGTTTAATTTGCAGGTTATCAGCAGTACCAATTCCCACTGTTTAAATTTAAACTTGAATTATGGTCCCGAAAAAATGATGGCCAACACCTATTCAAGGCGCGCTTTTTTGCAATGGTATAACAAAGAAAAATGCTAAACTGCGCATTAAACTTTAAAAATAAATAATAAAACTTGCGCTCTTCCATCATTCCGCAAATTTTCTTCACATCCACTGATTAAGAACAACTTTTCGTCATCGCTCAAATGCACATCCATCCCACCTAAACTCTCGTTAATTTTTCAACGGGGAATATGTGTTAGCTAATTCAAGGTGTACGACCAATAATGCAAATCAGCAGTGAAAAGAAACTTCAACATTTATTAACAGTAAACAGTAAAATGGGCTATACAAAACCTAAATCTACATTTTCATTTTTTATCTATTTTCTTCCACCAGTTGAAGGGGCGCAATCGAATTTTCCGCGGACAATATTTGCTTTCACAGAGATCAAATCACGTCTTCGGCCACCTCTAACGAGAACCTTGAAAAACGTATTATTTTCGACGCCGCACCACTGCGGAAAATCGGCTAAATGCCAAAAAAAATTTAGGAAAAATTCGGTGAGCGGTATGCGCCGTCAACCAGTCCTTATACTTTGGCCCGTAAATCTTCAATCTTTGTTTTGCGCCATGTCAAATTACATTGTTTTTTGGCATTTCGCAAATTTTCCGTTGTAGCACGACTTCAACAATATTTTTACAAAATATGTGAATCTTAAGATTTATAAACCTGGGAATGCTCCTGGAGATTGTGCCCAACATTCGGAATGTATGCACAAACTTCAGCACCAGTCGATAAGCGAACAATAGCACATTTTCGATTTCCGGAGTTCGGCTTCTTAGGATGACGAATAACAGCTAAATATCTTATTCATATAGCTAATCATGATTAACGTACTTTTTAATACAATTCCTTTAAAATGATTGTATCCGCTAATTGGACTTTTATCTTTACTTCTTGCGCGCCTTTTTGGAGGGCCATTGCGATAATGAATGAACTTAATTTAAAATTAATCATATTATCGTTTTAATATATTTATACTAACCTGAAGAAAGTTGTTCCTGGCAAAACTGAGGGACGTTGCAAACGAAGAGATCTGAGTAAAGAATGATGCACTCGAAGAGGTGGGAACTAACCTAAAAGAAAACAATCGGTTTAAATGAGGTTCAATAAAATCCAATAAAATACCAAGTATCTCATAGGTTATTTTCACAGGAAATACGTAAATAATATATATATATATATATATATATATATATATATATATATATATAATAATATATATATAATATATATATAATATAATAAATAATATAATATATAATATAATATATATAATATATATATATATATATATATATATATATATATATATATATATATATATATATATATATATATATATATATATATATATATATATATATATATATATATATATATTGTAAATTTTTGAGAGAACCTTGTAGATAGGACGGTTTAAAGATCTCTCATGAACTTACGCCTCGATATACAGATTTCAATGAATTTCGAATCAAAATTATTGCAGCTCTGAAAACTCAAAACTAATCGGGCCGAAATTGGACAGATTTTGTAAACCAATACGGGAAATGGTTAAATATTCAAAATTGGTTCTCATGTGACGTGTTGCTGTCAATTGGCACAGATGAAGTTATAATTATCATTGAACGTGAAAAAGATTTATTTTATTTCCATATGACGACAAGAACTGGACGAATAATCAGCAGGCAGCTATCCTAGCGTGAGTTGTACATAAAGCAAATTAGTTGAAGTCCCCGCAATGCGCAGTTCAGTTCCTCAAATTCAAACTTATTTTGAATCTTGTGGGGACCCCTATGCAGCACATGATTGGGACCTAATCTACGTTTTCGCCTGTAATCTTTGATCAGGTCCCCTTACCATGGAAAACTAGTTCAATATGAGTCCCCGTAGATAATTTAGAGTTCCTATCTATTATCGAACCCAACAGCCAAGAACACGTCCCCTCATTCATTATAGGTCCCCATTTCTAATGTATTTTGGAGCCTATTCTGAAAACGAGGGCATGTTCTTGGCAGGGTATCTACCTAATCTGCGTTTTCGCCACCAATGGAATAGGAATATATATGTATATATCGGATGCGACAATTTTGCAATCTTGCCCGCAAATTTATCGGTCGGTCACGATTGACATCCAATTGGTTTCGAGTTACCAGAGAAGACCACGTTTAATATAGATAATAATCAACACATTATTGGACAATACAGTAGAAATAAAACCATTATTTTTACTGCATTGCCCTTATATTTGTCCGTAAAAAATTACCCAGCAATTCTCACAGGCGAAATAGTACTCGCACAATTCGACAACAGTCCACTTATTCTAGAGAGCATCTGCAAACCCCAAACATTTTTTTTAGCATGACTTATCTTCAGATAACCTAACACAAAGGTAAACAACCAAATCGTCAAATACGCTAATTGGAAAAAATGGACAAACAAAATTTTTATAAAAGAAGCTGTTAAGACATTTGTTAGTGTTCATTTTCTTTCCGCGATCATAATTAACATCTTGGCTATACATATATAACCTGTACGAAGAGCAATTGACAAGAAAAAGCGCGCAGACAGACATCAAATGTAAAAGGGGGGATTCAAAAAAACAATATTAGTTAGTATAAAATTATTACAACTATTATTAGTAATATTATAATTAATATATGGGCGATAATAAACAAATAAAAGCTTAATATTAAATACGTAAAACGTATATAATTTCACCGGGACCAATCACTATTGAACTACATTTAATTAGTTGGAGCTTTTTGAAGAAACCGCCGATTTACTCCAGTGTACGTCAAAAGGGTCAGTTGGTTTTTGGGGTACTGGTGGTAAACTTGGAGCAACATCCCAATTGATTCCAGAAGGGTTTGGGCTCACCGACACTGGAGTCTGCAATATGAACGATGATATGAAATATCCAATTTATTTGGTTCATTTTATAATTTATTTTTCAATAACTTATCAAAAACTCTTTCTAAACTAACGTTTTGATAAAGAGACGGATTTCCATTTGAGACCGCCTGTTTGACAGGAAGCGGAGGAGGAGCATGCGAAGGTGGTGGGCCTGAGAATGATGTTGAAGGTGTCACTCCGGAAGAACCCTGCAGTTTGGCAATATGTACAAACAATAACTATAACCAAAATTGTAATAATTATAATTATACAATTACATTTGATGTAGGCGACATTGTCATCGACACGCGCAAAACATCATCCAGCCATTCGTCGGCTTTCGATCGAGAAACCGAGTTCGTCATTGATGAGTTTCCCGTTTTAGCAACCATCGAGAACTGTTCGAATTGCTTTTGAATGTCATCAAGCGGTGAGGACACATTAGAGTCTGGCCATTGAGCAAAATTGGCTGCAAAATCTAGTACATGGATAATCATTCGTTTTTTCCAAATTGTTCATAATTTTTAATTAAAATTTCTCGAAATAACTTGCATATGACTAACCAATTTGGTTTCCAACAAAACTTGAATTAGCCTCAGGAAGTGGTGCTGGTTTCGAATTCCATCCAAAATCTAAACCAACAAGCCCATTCTTCTCTACAGGGTTGGTTGAAGCGGAGTTAGTTGCCGATGACGAGATTCCTAAACCCAAAGGATCCTCGTCTCCTTCATATATCGGTTCGTTGTGTAGAGATTGACCGAACGTCTGCAAGAAAATTAATTTTAAAAAATACATCTAACTGGTGTTGTTTAGTCTCATTCTTTTCAGTCGAAAGCACAAATTAAGCGAACTACAAAGTATATGTTTTTTTAAATAAAAATTCTCACACAGTCGAGAGAGTAGGCTCTCTGCTTCATTTTTGGCAATTTTGCAAACGCATCATTGCTAAAATTGTTCGGAATATCATATGAATAATCCGGACTTGTCGTGTTTACATTGAGATCGACATTGGCGAATTCGCAAAAAATGCGATCTCTTTTTTGTTGATCTTCGTCGAACTTTTCACGATAACAAATCGCCAACGTGGGATAAAATTCATCTCGTCCATCAATATAAGCGGCTCTTTCGCAAGCTTGCGAGTACGACCGAAGGCGTGCTTTAGAATGAGCAACTTTAAGTGCTCGAATTCTGGATGCCACGCCTCGTCGAGCACGATCGGAAATGTTGTGGACGACGGCTTGAATATACTCAACATCGATTGGCGGCATGATTCGAAGCAAAAATGATAGTCGACAGATGTGTTTTATGATTACGAGGTCGCAAATATGCAAATGCGCAGTTGATTTTACTCATGACAAAAAACCGAACTACTAGTTTTTGAAAGGCAGGCATGTTTAATATTCATTGGTTTAAACTCGCGAAATATCTCGAAATTTTAGTCAGAGAGTCAGATTCATGACGATATATTAAAGAGTACGTCGATGAAACATAAAGGGGCACTTTGTAAATTAATTTTGAATCTCTGCGAAAAATGAAAGGGATATGCATATTTGTAAATTTCTTTATTTTATCTTTTTCGAACTTGATTTCCATTTACTAGAGAAGTTCAAATCCTATTGCTAGCATCAAAGGACCTATTGATGGAGGCAGATTTAAATTCGCAAATCGGTGTAGAATTACAAATTTGTAAATTTACGCGCGGCAAAATATTATCTGCGCGTATGCTAAAATGCAGAGTTCGGAGACACACATTCCTCTTTTCTTCAAGACACTTTTTGATTTCGTTCTGTCGTTTGATGACAGTTTTGGAGTATTTTAATGATATACTCTAAATTGTTTAAGTTAGAAAAATATTACCTTCTTAGAGGGAGAAGTGTCGAATGTCGAGTTAGTACGTAAAGAAAAATTTCGTCTAAATTGATCGGATCTTGTCGGAATATCTGGAGCACGCAACGATCCTTGTCTTGCAAAAAGAGCCGGATTGGAAGTAGGTCGAGGCTTGGCCATAGTTTTAAATGTATCGTTATGACTGCATGCTGGAGCCTCGTTTACTATGACAGATTGCGGATCCTAAATTTAATACTGTCTTGAGATTCTGGTAAAATGAAAAATTTACGAGGTATCTGGCTTCCATAGGAACATGCTTCCGGAACGATTGATATGCTAAATTCGATCTGGAAGTCGTGGCCTCACTAAAATGACAATTTTTGAATAATTACTATGTTTTTTACATTTTCATACGTTTTCGGTTCATCCCAATTTGGATTTAATGCGGCTTCCACCTTCGCTGAACTAGTCGAAGCGCTCCCATTAGAGGAACCAATTGCATTTTCCTCATCTCTTTTTTTCTTCCTCTCGAGACAAATTGCGAAAGCGCATCCTACGGCGTGTGACAGCCGTTCACCCTTCAAACGGAATATTTTATTGAAAAATAAGGAATAGCTGGAAAAATTTTACCGATTCTTTAGTAGCTAAGAATCCATGACACATCCATCGTCTTGAAGCTCCATCTCTACATATATAGGCAAAACCTTTATCATTGTTGCGGTCCGGAGCACAGAATGATACCTACAAAATTTAAAAATTAATTGGTGAATGATATTTTACGTGATACCTTCTCTATTGTTTGATCTACAAGAAGACCTCTGCTATTTCCTTGATCAACAACCCGTAATCCGTCTCCCGAAACGTAAAGAACAGCTTTAACCGGTTTTCGTTTCGAAGCTTTCATGGATTTGAGAGCTCCTTCACATACTTGCATACCACGAGACTCGAAAACTTCAACAGCACCGAGATACTAAAAACAATTTCGGTACAATAATGAGAAATCCAAATTAATTAAACGACGATCGATCTTTTTTCTTTTAATCAAATCTTGCCATTGTCTTGCAGAATTTTATGCAAAAAACGTAAGATAACTAATATATTAGTTTCGTTTGTGCTGAAGAAAATTAACACGAAAATTTCGTCTCATTAAAAAAATATTTCTCTTAAGGTTATAATAAATATTACTTTTACATTGAAACTGCAGCACCCTGTTCGAACCGCACTTTCATCCGGTTGCCATTGGTATTGTTTTGAACCTCCCGTTGCCTTAATTCCTGATTTAAATTAGAAAACTAAATTTAATCTACTTGTGGACTGAGATGTCGATCGTTACTCCGATCCCGTCGACGCGGCAGTCTTAGGGACCGCCGCAATCGATTCATTTTTTCAAACAACGTTCTGAAAATTAATTATTATAAATAATAATTATGTGAATAATATAAATGAAATACGCGAAAAACGCTTCAATTTTGCATTGTTCAAATGCATAACTCAGTGACACTGGAGCGCACTTGCCCACTAACGGAGGATCGACGCAATGCGACAGCGACAATCGAAAAATGAGAGGCAAAATTAGAGCCAATTATCCCGAAGGGCGATCATTCTGGGTGTTATTTTCCAACTAAAAAATGACATACGATGAATTATGAGACTCAAACGCCTGCGGAGGCTCCGATGATTCGACGAGGCCTTTATTTGGGATTTTTATAGACTTCTTCTTTCGTCGTGAAAGTCGAGCGAGGCTTCGTGCAAATATGTTTCCAGATGCATTGCTCATCCCCTGAAAAAATTTCATAAAGAAACAAAAAAAATGCAATCGAAAAATGTTTGAAATAAAATTAGCATTTGATATAAATATCAATCATATATTTATTTATTAAATCACGAAGCAATGAATTACTGTAATAAAAACTTTAAAGGAGCAGACCAAATTATGAATTGCACTTTGCAACGAATTGCTTCTATAGCTGATCAATATTGACTCGTCGCTAGGAAACAAATTAATAAAAAATTCTTTCGCACATCGGACTAACTTAATATTTTAAATGAACAAAAAAACGTAAATAATTGCATAAATGCATCTCGTTGATTCATAGTTATATTAATAAATGTGAAACTTATGAAAATGTGGAAAAAAGCGCAGGTCGTATCGGTTACGGTCCGCATTTCTCTTTAGCATCTCTCATTGCGCACATTCCCTCGCTGATTTAGTCGCTCGGTTGTCGAATAGTTTTTATCATAATATTCATCAAATTGATGGCACAAATGGGAAAGAAGACAAGTTATTGCCCGATGTTTGTATAGAATTCGGTGAAAGTTGTCAGTCGAATGTTCATATTCAAATTGGGCAGTTTGATTGCAAATTCAATAAAAAAATCTTTTATGGATGATAAAAAATCAATATAAATTGAAAATATGCTCTTTGTGACAGTTTTTTTTTTTGAAAAAAAGTTAATAAAATGGCCGACTAGACGTTTATCAAAGACGCTGTTTATTACCTGAAAATCGCTTCCATACTCTTCAGCGCTTTCGGAATGCCGAAATGAATGTTTCACAAATGGCACAATCATTGATGTTGAGCTCTGCAAAGTCAAATTTATTAAACTACTTATTTCATTTTTGAAGTAAAAAATGTTTTTCGCATAAGATTTTTTTTCCAAATTTAGTGACGGTTTTCATTGCATTTTAGTTCAGGTTCATCCTGTTTCATAATTTTCTCGAAATTTAGCGTAATTTGACTTTTTTTTCAATTTATTTCCAAAAATTTTTATATGCATATATGCATATTATTTTCAAAGGAGCTTACAATATATGTTGTAAAAAAAACCATGAAAAATTGGCTAAATGACAGAAAAACTTAAAAAGAGGCCTCGGTGCGCGGCGTGCGCCTTTGATCGATCCTTATACTTAGGCCTTTAATTTGACACATTTATTTTGCACCAAGATCACTGCCACCGTTTTTTTGGCATTTAGCTAATTTTCCGCAGTTACACGACGTTGACAATAGAATTTTCATTTCTTTACCAAAAATATAATAATTTTAGAAATAAAAAGTTTAAAATGGTTGTCAACATTGTGGACCAATGATACTTCACTACCATTTTTTAGTGAATATTTGGTAGCGAAAAAAAACAGCCGTGAAGGATCATTGTTCCATTATGAAAATTGCGAGAACGGAGCGATTTTACTTAAACTGAAATTTCACAAAATATTCGATAACACCATATAATCCCTTCTTATCACTATCACGCCATTCTTTAATTCGTTGGCCGTAAAATTTACCGCAAAAATATTTATTTGTATTTATCCGATTCACACAATTTCAATTTTGCATTAACTGTTAATCAATTTCGATTTATTGACGGTTTTAACAGAGACGGATATTTTTTACGTAAACGTGCTTTCTATGTTATGCCTATTAGATAAATATATATACCTTCTTTTTAGAACCTTTTCTGTGCATTGTCTTGTTGTTCTCTCTCATAAACATTGCGGCAATATTTGGTGGACTAGCACCAAATCCATTAATGGAATAAATGTGCCATGGGTTTTCCATTTCGACATAAAAACTGACGACAAATAAGAAATAAAACCAATTGATAACCGAATGTGTCAATCAGTTGCCAATTTAAAGGTTGGTTCCGTTTTTGTTGTCTCGTTTTTTTTATTTTGGAAATTTTGAATACAATTCAATAGAGCTGATTCATCCACGCTTTCCAATAAAAAAAACCAAAAATTCTTACCATTCTTCTATGTTTCAATATGATGGTTAATTATAAGAAACAATTGAAGAGGACGTTCGGCTGCAACAGATTAGCCGTATTGAACAGAATGATAACGAGTCATCGATTAATCGAAATCAAAGAGCAACGCCTGATCAATAGCAAACAATGGATTGGTTGAAAATTGATTGATATCTGGACAATATGGTTATTGTTGGAACTCGAATTTAACAATTTAATAATTTTGTAATGAAGATTTCCATCGTTTAGAAAATTCTTTAATTTATACTGAAATTCGGTAGAAATTTTAAGAAGGAATGTTACATTCACAAAGAAACGAGCACCCTGCGCCGATTTACGGTGAGTTTGATTCGCAGGTTATCCAGATTATGGTACCCGAATTCCACTATTTAAATCGAAATTTGAATTACCTTCCCGAAATAGTGCAATAGCCCACAATTATTCATGACGCTTTTTTGCTATGGTATTAAAGGAGAGATTATCTAACGAGAAAATACCGGAATCAATATATTGAAACCTCTTAATTATTTAATTACACATGATGAAAATGGCATGTGAAGTATTTCGCTGATATGTAATAAACATCTTTAAATTTCGTGTTCATAAAAATTATAGGTTAAAAAAATATGTATATCAGCATATGGTTCCAATCAAATGCCGTCTTCTTGAAAACGAAAGCGATTTACTCTTTAACTAATCTACTCAAATGAAATTTCGATGGAATGACAACATTTTTAAATATTTGTTGAATGGATAGGGTAAAAAACCGCATACTTATTATTTGATAAAAAATCAAAAAATAAAAAAAACAGCAAATTCTATCCTATTACTGTGCTAACAACAATCATCAAAGCTTCCCTTTGAAATGTTAATTTCTGAAAAACCACTAAAAGGATTTTAAACAAACAACTGCAAAACTTGACTCAAAAACGAAAAGAAATAAAAGTGAACACTTGATTGTTTGAAGTTCAGAGAAACGGAAAAGACATTTGACAATGTACTTTGAAATTAAATTCTCACGTATTTAATATTATTCAGAACACATTCATGGTAATCATTTCATAAACATTATACGCTTGTTTAAAGAATAATTCAATTATTCTAATTTTAATGCAATTTTTCATTTTTATCCGAAATTCTCTAGAATCGAAGTATAATTCAACGTCCATTCATAATTTTTTTCATGTTTTCATTCAAAAAAAATTGGAGATGACGTTTCCCTCGTCCTAAAATCTTTCAGGCTCCTCTTCGTCGCACGTGCTGCCATCAGAATATTGATCGAGTGTGGCGCGGCGAGCACACTCATACTCTCACAACACATTCCTTATTCGGTTGGCTCTGCTTCTCTTGCGTCCAATTTGCCGCTGCCGCCCAAAAAACACACCACACACACACACACACACATAGGCCTTGATATGCTAGGCCTTGTTCTGTCGACTTTCCTATTTATTCAGGTTGCAAATGGATTAAATGTCGAGAGTGTAAGTTCTTATCCAATTGTAAAAATTTAATTTGAATAATTGGAATTCAGCCGAATGACTTAATGATGCCATCTGGCAGCGATTTCATCGATCTGATCTCGCGAGATGCTGAGAGCCTGCCGGACCTCGCGGCATTCGGCGCAAAGCACATTTCGGGTTCGTTGGTTTCTAATGTCACAAATACGGCCCCACAACCCGCGTTTTTCATTTTTTCAATTTGATTCGCATCGCATAAATCTTGAAGACCAGCTGCGTTTTTTCGCGGCCGGCGAAGAAAACGACCGCAATTGCACTATCCCCAATATTTATTGGCGTTTGTGAAATGAGAAAAGGATGTGTGACGAATGTATGGATTTTAAATAAAAAAATTTAAAAAAGAGGAGGTAATCTAATTAATTTAAAAATTAAAATGTAGGCCGAAATTGTTTATTATGTAGTAAAATCATTTCTTTTCTTATTCGATTAAAAAATCCAAAATCTTAAAAATTCAAGACAAGAAAATTTGGATAAAAAAAATAAAGCAAAATAATTAAATATTTTATCTCCAATAAATCAGAAATTCATTAACAATTGTAATTTTCCCAATTTATCGTCTCGAATGTTTGAAATTAATTGCGGAATATTAAAAATAATCAAAGTGTTTCATTTTGATTTATTAGAATTATTTCATTCTAGATTCCACAAAATTTCTATTTATTTATATTGACGGTCAAATTTATGATGAGTCTCATATGATTTAAATTTTCTCGTAATCTTTTTCGCTTTGCTCCTTTTTTCATTAAAATCGAAAGTAGACTTCAAAGACTCTAAAAATAATCGTGTTTTTGATCCAAAAATGGTAATTGTTCATTTGATTACGGCTAATTCGTTCGACTTTGACAATAGTTATTTCTATATACATATGTACATAATATGTGTATATTATAATATAATTATATAACATAAATATAGTTTTTTTTTTCGTTTAATCGTGGTTGACATCACCATTACGCACGCAATCTTTTATTAATGGATTTTCCTTATATTAATACTGGTTTCTCAGAATTCGAAATCTCAAGAAGCATATGTTTTTGACTTCTTGTGATACAAAATTATCAACGAAATTCAGCTGTCATTTTCTCATTTTTATTACCGCGATTTGCTGATTTTTTTCCTTAAACATACAAAAATCATTTTTTAGGCGGAGCTGGCGAGGGATCGCAAAAATTGCTTGAGGAGGATGACTACCGAGAGAGGCAGGAGGTGAAGAGCGATTCGGTTCTTCCCGCCTACTGCGAACCACCGAATCCGTGTCCAGTTGGTTTCACGAAAGAGCAAGGATGCCTCGAGGACTTTGAGAATACCGCCGAATTCTCGCGGGCCTATCAAGCCCAGCAACATTGCCTCTGTGATCAAGAGCACATGTTCAAGTAAGATATTCATAATGGATAAATAGAATCATGAACTTACAGCTGCGCTGAAAAGGAAGCTGAACAAGTCAGCGAGACACTCCAGAAGCTACTCGAAGAAAATGGAATGCACGCAAACACGATCGCGAAGAAATTCCATGAGAAGCGATCCTCCGACGAGGTTCGAGGCTTTATATTGACAGGATTATCATCTAGTCGATATATTCGGATTCTCTTAAAATCGGTGTTCTCGATATACTTGATTATTTTCAGTATGTGCCTCGACGAAAGAGATCGGCTCCTCTGGGCCAGCATAAGATCAACCCATACCTTCAAGGCGAACCACTTCGAACCATGCAAAAGAAGAACGGCATGACCTGGTAGATGATGACACAAAATGTTTCCAACGTCAATCGTTTCAATTAATTAAATTTTTCGAAAAGAACCACTACATAAGAAAAGCGGCATTTACTATAAATATTAAAACCTGTTGTTATACTTATATGTATACATGACCCGGACGAAATGAATGGAAATCGTGAACAGAGCGATAAGCGGATCATTTGTCAATTTTTGTTGAGAAACACTCTTCTTCTCGTTTTCATCATTGAATCTTGTGAGCAAATTGGAGAAAATACGTAACAGTTGACACCGCCTGAAGAAGCTAGGCAAAATTCATCAGTGTGTGCTGAAATTTCACTAAATTCGAACCATTTGTTACTGAAAATGGTACCGATGTAGCTGAAGAAGCCTGTTCCGCATATTGCATCGAAATATTGTCCAGTCTCAGCTTCAGCCGAACTCTGTACAGCTCGTTTCGACGCTTCTGCGTCGTTGATGACTATATTCTGGAAAAAATTAGAAGTGATGTGCAGATTTAACAAATTGATATAATAAAATAAAATACAAAATTAAATAATGCATGAAAAGACTTTTAAAATATCAAAGTAAAATTGTTTTTATTTTTACATGTAATTTAAATTAAATAAATTCAGTAAAACAATGTGCAGGTTTATATTGAACGTTGACTGAATTTTAAATGCACGTCCTGCGTAATATTTTTTGTTTCGAGACGACTTGTCGCATAGCCAATATTTTTTTCAAATTTCGATCAGTCGTTTGAAACCGATATTAATAAATCATAGCTTACGTTCATTATGATTGTTCGAAGCCGAAGACTGTTGCACTTCTCGTCATTGCCTATCGGAATCTCGTTAACATCGCCACCGCAAGATCCACACTTCAAAATGCATTTCTTGTGCACTGAAGCTGTTCAAATTAACTCACATTGTTCTGTTTCTGTGGAGCATCGTTGATTTCAATTGGAGCAAATGTTGAGTATGGCATTTGAGTGGATGTTGCGAAATATGATAATGGAGGTGCCTGGATGATTAAATCAATATCACAATCAACATAAAAGTATGTTCAAATTTTCACTTAATATTGAAAAATTCTAAAGAGAACAATTCACATTTTTTATTACGGGAGCAATATTAGAGGACAGCGGGAAACAAATTGATGTATCTCCTATTTCGGCTAATTCGTTGAGTTTTCTGTTTGAATAAATCAATACTATTGTAAGCATACCGTAATCATTGGCTGTAAGATATTCTGGTGTTGTTGATTTGGTGCAGGCGAAAAAATGAACTGAAAATATACGCAGAATACCAATAACATTTTGCAGGACATTAGTACCTGTAGCGGTTTTTGTTCGGGCACAATTTGCAATTGGATTGGTTGTTGAGGCTTTGTCTGAAACAAACGAATTCAAGTATTAGTTGATTTGTGAAAAGTCGAAAAAGGCAATATTCTACTGTGACAAGATAAGAGGCAACCGGTACTGGAATTGTCTCCTGGCTTCGTGTAGGAGCAGATGGCACGTAGACAACATGTTGGCCTTGAGGAGTCCGATAGGCATAACGGATTTCCTTTGGTGGATACGGTCTATAATTCAATTCAAGATCACTTGAAATACTTTTCAATTGATTACTCGATGATCGATTGCCCTGGAATTCCTGATGATGAAGATTTCGGCACTTCTAATTCGTATAAAGGTATCAGCTTTCCATTGGGATCCCTTCCATATGTGTGGACATTCTCTCTTGCACTTTGCCAGTTTGGTCTTGCCATTAGAAATTGTCGGTTCTTGTCCACTATTATTGGGCTTGTATCGGTGAGATCTTCTACTTCCGGTGATTTTATAATTCTCTGACTGGCTCTTGATCGATTCTTGAATGCCTTATAAAGTCTTTTTCTCCAGCTCCGAACGGTGTCAAGTCTATCTGTCGGAATTCTCCCTTCAGATCGTATTTTGGTTGAAGGCGCTGTCGCCATTTCCAATTCGACATTCGGGTCCGAATCGGGTTCTCTTGGAAGAAGAGTTGGAAATGACGGTAATTCTGTGACCAAAGGGTCAGTATCGGGAGTTGCTTGTTGCGAGGGCTTATTAAGCATTTCGAGTTGTTCTGCCGGTTCGACCGATGGAAAAAAATTGTTCAAATTCTCGAGTAGTCTGTAAACGAAATTTAATTTCTTAAATGATCCAATACATATGTGTTTATTGAAATTCTGAAATATATAAATCTTTGATATGACGAATTTTAACATGCGAGTTATAAAATCAAGTTTCCACAAATTTTTGTGTCACAGAGTACAAGCATATTAAGAGCAAGTTTTATGTATTTATAAATATGTACAATCAGTGTGTGCTCTCGGGAGTAAGTTTCTTGGGCAATCCAGTTGTAGCCCTTTCCCGAGAGTCTTCGGTGGTTTATCTAGACATTTCACCGACACTCATTGTAATATTTAAATGCCGATAAAAGTTCAAAATGTTGATCGCTTGATTTTTCATATCAAAAACCATAATTTCACGTCAATGTAAATATATATCAACCTGATAAGAAATTCAAACCTTGATTTCAAAAAAGCCTTGTTGCTGGTTCCTGACAAACTATCAAATAATGAGTCATTGAGGCGGCGACCTTCGAAATCAGAGAGGCAAATCACGAATTTAACAAGCATGGCTATTAGCAGTAGCACAACCATATTTAGTAGAGAGACAGTGAAGATTTGGCGGATCGGTTTGAAAATGGTTCAAGTGGCGTTGCAACTAGCCGCCGAAGCGCGCGATTTATTTATACCCTATTCATTCGCGTTTGTTTGTTCTTAAGGATCACGTCTTCCAGGATGAGTGGAATATGCAAGCATTGTTTTTTTTTGCTGGTCGAAAGTTGATTCATTTAATCACCGACTGATAGGGAAAGGCGGGCTATTGGACGTCACTTCAAATAGTTTTGTGTGTATTTAATGCACATGAGTCGTATCATTCGGACATTCACTATCACGTAGAACATTTTGCTCTTAAGGTCATGACGTACAGGGTGTCATTTAAGTTCCCGCACAACTTTGAAGACGTATATTTCTGAAACTAAAAGTCCAAATCAAACGAGACTCAAAATATTTTTTATCTATAGTATAACAAATATTTATCTATAAACTCTTTTTGATTCGGCCTCCTTTCGCAGCTATGACTTCACGGAGACGCTTCGGGTTGGATTCGACTGTGGTACGCAGGTATTCGATGGAAAGATTGTCCCATTCCGCCAGTAATGTCTTCTTCAGAGCCTCTACACTTGAATGGGGTTTTGCGTTGACCTTCTCCTGCAAGACCCCATCACGGGAAAGTCAAGCGGGTTCAGATCTGGGGAGCAATCAGGCCATTCGGATGACTTGATGAAGTCGGGAAAATGGGTCTGGCACCACTCCTGAGTAGTTTTGGCAGTAGGGGCGGGTGCTCCGTCCTGTTGAAAGACCCATTTCTGCCCACCGAAATGCGTTTGGGTCCAGGGTATCACATGCTTCTCCAAAATGTCCCGAACGTAGACTTCTCTGTTCATTTTCACCCCCTGATCCACGAAATCCAGGGGCACATCACGGTTGAGCAGATGGCACCGAAAACCATCACACTGGCAGGATGTGAGGCTGGATGATATGATCTTTCTTTCTCAGAAGCTTGCTGGGATGTCTGGGCAAGTACTCGATGGTTTTGTGAGTTGAATGCCGCCTCCACAGTGAATAGCTTCTCGTCGGAGAAGACAGTGACGAGGTGTTCTCCAGACCGCGTGCGAGCAAGAAGTCGTTTTGCTTTTTCAAAGCGTTTCTGTTTGTTGACGGCCGATAGAATTGCCGCTTTTTGGACACGATATGGGGTCAGTACAAGCTTTGTTTTGACGATTTGTTCCATAGCAAAGATGCTCATTCCCATATCTGACGCCATCTTTCTCATGCTCCTGTGTGGGTTTCGCCTGATCCTCGATTTAGCGGCGTTGATCTTCTGAGGAGTGGTTACTGAGACGAGTCTTCCTTGTCTGGGACGGTCACTGGTCGTATTTAGCTCCTTGAAACGTTTGATGATGTCGCAAACCGTTCTACGAGGCACACCGAGGCGTTGAATGATGTCTCTCGGGCTCACATTTTGCTTATGAAGTTCGATAATGGAAGCGCGATGGATGTTAGCCTTCGCCATTTCTCGGAAACACATCCGAATGAGGTGAAACTTGGAAAGTAAGTAAAATATACCTTATTTAATAAAAATAAATTGTATTGGTGCACGAAAAGTGCGCCAGCCAAGCTCTTCATGGTGTCAAACTTTTGTGCGGGAACTTAAATGACACCCTGTATACTCTTCAAGCATCCCTATTTCTCCTAGTATTATCCAATTATATTGTTGCTCAATCTTGTAAGTTTAATTTAAGAGAAAAAAAACAAACCCATAATGCCCCGTTAATATTGCCAAGAATTGACATGAAATATACAATTCAAACCAATCATTTCTAAATATGCGTGGCTTAGTTTTTGAAAAATCATGATGTTAACAATTATTCTGGTAAATGATTAAAAAAAAAACAAATTTCGTCGTTTTTAAATGTCCTCTAATTTTCCCTTATCTCTCCAAAGGAACAGACAATGACTGATTTTATTTAATTTCTAATTCTAGATAAAAATTCCAAAGAACATATTTCAGTGTGCCGAGATGGAATACAGTATATAAATGTGCAAAATGGGACAAATGGCGCAATTCCAGAAAATGCGACAAATTTGACATCAGTGGCAGCGGGCACAAATTGCTCGTTCGTGGTACATTTTTAGAAGTTTGAAATCCTCGAAGCAATTTTAATATTCTACAGTTTAATATTCCGAAAGGATTAGTTGTAACACTCAAGTTCGCAGCGCGATATAGTATTGCGAAAAACGAATCATTGACTTATACAGATGCTAGTGGAACTGTCTACAAGTAATATAAGAAATTGTTAGTCTACGAATTCTACATTTAATGCTTTTAAAGGGTTCGCGAACCTGTGAACAACGCAATCGCTTTTGGAACCGCACCAAAAGTTTCAATAGGAGTTACAAGTCGAACAGATAATTTCCAGTTATACATTACATATAAAGCTAAACAAAGTAAGGAGAAGCCATCTAAATATTATTGCAATATAAATTGTGCCTTCAGTTGCACCGCTTCGAACAGAAAAACGACATTCTGGAGACATAGTATCATTAGGACTTCTGCAGACTAATTTTGTATCGATCCAATCAAATTTGAATTACTTTGTAAGTATTATTTAATCGAAATGACCGATTTGAGATCAATTCAGCCAACGTTGAGTGCAGACTGTACTGATGAAAATTATGAGCTCGAGCTTGGTCAAATTATGGTTTTTGACGGAGCCGATCCGATTAATGGAACATTTTTGGGAACGTAAGGAATTTTATTGCTTGCGAATAGGAAATTATGAAATTCTACAGATTGACCGCATTTCTCAAATACAATCCAAAACCAAGTTCAAATGTTATTTCGCTTACTACCTTTTATAAAAGCAATTTCGCTGGAGAATGTTATGTTCTCGCAGATGACAACTCGAGTAATTTTTCCTCTTATCACTAGTTATTTTAAATTTCTCAATTTTAGCTGTTGCAAATTATGGAAGCCACTCATTAGTAGTAACAAGAAAAGGTGGAAATTTATCTGCAAAACTTAATGACTATTCGAATAATGGTGCCTTGTACACAGTTTACTGCACAAATTGCTACGAGTTTTACATTAAAAATGTGACTTTCGACTCATTGGGAACATTTGTGAATTTGAATTTTACAAAATCATAATCAAACAGAAAAATATTTAGAATACGGGCTATTTGAACTTTAGAGGAATGACGCCAACGCATAAATATCCTGGACTTCTTCAATATGTGTAAGCTTCTGATTTCTTTCTAAAAACTGTATATTAAAAAAAATAATTTTCAGTGTTCAAAATTACACTGATAACCAAATGCCACAATTGATTCCAAGCCAGACGTTCACACTTCTTGTTTACATGTCAAAAGTCAATATAATGTTTTCAACATTCGATGATGGTAGGAATTAATATCTTAAAAGTATTTCTGAAAAAATGGTATTTTAGGTAATTGGCTAAAACCATACGATGAACGAACCGGCTTCATATTTGCACCAAGTGTATGGAATCATGCTTCATCAAAATCATACGATTATAATTTCAGTTAGTCTAAATTACTTTTAATTCAAAATTTGATTTTTAACATTAAGATGATAGCACGGGAACACATAAGTTTACTGTTGACATGGGCAATATGAAATTCTTGCCTGGAGATAGTTTGAGTTTAAAAATCGGGCCGAACAATGGAAATGAAGCTGTCGACAATAAATATCCACAGGACAAAAGTTCAAATGGAATCGTTGAGGCAATCGGAAACCATATGAGAGTTCAGTACCAAGGAACCTCGCTGGATTCATATATTAAATTTAAAATTGGCAAATCGTCTTTCTTTGGTAATCGACTAATTTAGTAAGATAAACATTGATAATTAAATATTTTCTTTCAGTAAGCGTTCTCTCAGCATTTGCTCTTGCTCTCTTCAATGCTCTCCGATTTTAATTCATGTTTCTGGAAATTTAATTTTTCAAGAATAAAATTGATTCACATGTTGCTTTTTTGTAATCGTAAGTGCTGAAAATCGAAATATCCAACTTGAGTAGTTTTTTTTTTCAATTTTTAAAGTATTATTAAAAAAGAACTCATTCAAGATACATGTCTGACTTTCTTATATGGCAATCATTCCGGCTATTTGATTTCCAGTCTTCACCTTGGCAACAATGTTCAAGGCAGATGGACCTGAAAAAGAAATGAATTTCTCGATTGCAGGTGATTATTTGTTTTAAGAAGAAAAACCATAAACATTCAATTTTCCGCTAAACTTTCCTGCATTTTTTTAGATTTTCTAAGCAGCGGTGCCTAGAATTTAATTATCACATACACATATCGAGTGTAATGTCGCTTGGCAACTCCTTTCACAACTCTTTTTTCTTCTGAAAACTTCTCGTTTTGCCATTTCAGACATGGACGATATTGAAGAGTTATACTACAATATTACCATCGTTATCTCTCTTTTAAGCCTGCCAATGTACGCAGAAGCCCTTTTCTTGGTTGTTTTCAAAAGTACGCATCTTCCAAAGAATTGTCGGATCCTGTTATCGGCTAACATCTTAATGTAACATTCAATTGATTATTCCTTTTAACTATGCTGCATATATTTTAGTAATATTGTTCTTGAATTATACGGTGCAATCTTAATGCGTCCGATGATCCATCCGCCAATTTTCGGATTTTATTCACGTGGCATTTTTTCCGGAATGTCGCCGACCCTTCAGTTTGCTGGATTCATCATTTTATTCCAAAGTAATTATCCGATTTGTTTTTTTGTTATGAGAAATGGAAATTTAGTGAATTACACTGTTCTTATTCATTTATATGCAGCAAATTATCAACATTTGGTAGAAGAAGAATCAAAAAATGTCCGGGTAATAATGTTTATGGGATATAGTCTAATGCTGGCCCCCATATTTGTCGCAATGTTCGCCATTCAAAATCAGACATTGGCGAAAACATATTATTTTATGGTGAGTTGTCATGCCAAAAATAGCAATATCGCTCAAAAATATTTTGATTAATTTTTGACAGACTGTTGAAAATCTTCCGCCGAATTTCTGGCTAGACGAGTTCGCCGTCGTTTCGCCAATCACATCGGTATTTCAAATATCCGAATATATCATTTTCTTCGTATTTGTCTACACAATTATAACAGCAGTTGCAATAACCGCGTCTTCAATGAAAAGAGTGAAGCCAGAAGCCATCAATGTCAGTTATAAATTGTTAAAGTCATTATTAGCAATGGTGAGTGCGTGAAATTACATGTGTCGAATCTAAAGACGATATGCAGACGATTTTCCACTTCCTTCTAATAATATCAGCATGTGCTGTTTGTATTGTTTGTGGACAAGCTGGTATTAATAGTTCTGGTGAGAATTGCTGTTGAAATATGTTTTCATATACTCGCTGTTTTAGGTCTTTCTTTAACGGCGACATTAATTGTCCTTTTTCAAGGACTTCCTTGTATAATGATTTTAATATTATCGCATAAGCCATTTCGAGCAAGTATGAGGAATCAAATAAGAAAATGTAGGGATTCGCGAAGGAATGCCAACACTTGAAATTGGCAATTTTGCAGTGATGTGCCAAAACGAGATTCCAATCGAACCAACGACAAATTCAAAGCCGCCAATCAGCGCATTCTCCGAAGATAAAAAAGCGCCGGAATGAAACACTTTTTATGTTCTGATTACAAATAAGTTTGCAAAAATAATCGGTCTTTGTGTACAACCAATAAAATTGAAAGTTTCAATGCAATTATAGTATTATTCACTTATTTGGTAATCATGACAACCAAAATTTACGTATAAATAGCGCCAAATTGAAATAAATGTCATGTGCCAACTATGGATTATACTGATCAGGAAAATTCTAACCGCTATTTTTGGTATTTTTCGGCTATCGTTTCAATCATTACAATTCCGATTTATCTTGAAGCTCTCTATGGAGTTTTATTCAAAAGTCCCCATTTTCTCAGATCCTACAGATTTCTACTCGCTTCGCACGTCACATTGTATGTTTAAATTATCTTAAAAAAGTTCAAGTTGTCGATGAAAACCTCTTAAATTCATCAGTGAAAAATAAAGAAAAAAGAAACAAAGGAAATTCAATTAAAAAAATGAAAAAAAAAGAATATAGATTTTCATTCAGGTTTTCATTTTCCGCAACACGACATCGACCTGAGTCTCTTTGGGTCCCTGTTTGAATTTATTATAGTTAATTTTACGAAATAAATGTTGATTCCAGAAAATGTCGGTAATGAGGTTTAGTTTTTTATTTAATAACGGGGGGAATCCAACGCGTTGACCTGTGGCTAGTACACAATTGTACGACTAATTCGCAACTGATTTGATTACGAACCACCAAATGTTATTTATTATGTGATACTTGTTACAGAAGCTTGTTCTCACAATTCTATGGCGTTTTTCTTATGAGAATCAATGTGAATTTACCAATAATTGGATATTATACAAACGGTCTTCTCGACTTGATTGATGTTCATCCACTGACTCAAATAGCTATATTTTTTATACTTTTTCAAGGTTTTCGGAAACAACATTTCGAATTCAGGATATAAAACATTATTTTCAGTGAATTGTGCCACATTGGTTCATGCTTCCGCATTACGCGTCAAACTTGTTGTACCACCAACCTCGAGTTATTTCACTTTTATTAAGTATCTATCCAATCTTGATATATTTATGACCTACCTTCTCGCGTTAAACCCAATACTTGTGGTAATTTTAATGATTGAAGATCAGTATACAGTTAAGATGTTTTATTTCAACGTAAGACTGACTATTTTAGTAATTCGAGAAAGTTAATCTATTTCAGATTCTGTCGGCTAATGTGCCGCCGAACTTTTTTTCGAACAGTT
Source organism: Caenorhabditis bovis (assembly GCA_902829315.1). Taxonomy (NCBI): domain Eukaryota; kingdom Metazoa; phylum Nematoda; class Chromadorea; order Rhabditida; family Rhabditidae; genus Caenorhabditis; species Caenorhabditis bovis. The sequence goes on along the minus strand of CADEPM010000001.1, from coordinate 4,260,696 downwards.
TTGTCGCCTCAACAGCGTCGACACCCAACTTCAAGATTGCTGTCAAAATTCTAATGATCGATGTTCTATACGCAGTAGTTGTGTCTTGCGCATTCCCAATTGTCGCTTATTCGATACTTTATTCGTGTAAAGATTCAATATCAGAAGTTGTTGCAAAAGCTCACAAGGTTTTTTTGAGAAGCACATTATTCACGGTATATTTGAGAATATTCAATATCAAATTTAATAAATTCCAGGCTATTATTTTCTTTGTGTTTGTGCTCATCCCATTTGCTTGTTTGGTCGTCTGTACGGAATTGAAACTGTATGATCAAAGTGAGAATTTTTTCTCAATAATTTGACGTTGAATTTCAAATAATTTCAGTTCTTACAAATGCTGTGATTTTCTTTATAAACATTCATGGATTTGCTTCAACGACGACATTACTTATCACGAACAAGCCTTATCGAAAGATGATCGCGAGACATTTGAGGATCAGTATGTTGATATCTTTACCAATTAATAAGTTCAATTCGAATCTTGAAGTCACTCGTCAAGAGGTTCATTATCGCGTTTCGTCCGATTCGGTGAAATGACGTGAAGTGCACATTGAGATATCTGTCGGATTCTTTTTTAATTGTATTAATCTTTTTTATGGTTTTAATGGACTTTCACAGTGTGAAATTTGGTCTGTGCCAAAAAAGAAGCTTGCCGAGTGCGAAAAAATGAAATTGTAAAAAAAGCACGGTCGTATCGGCTCTCCAGAACTGAATTTTTAGTGTGGTTTGAGACGCTCAAATGAGTTTTTCTGGAGGGAAAAGGAAAATTTTTTGCTTTTCTAACGCATGTATTAAAAGTATGGGTGGAGTTTGAGAAAGGAGTAACTACGAAGGAGAAGATTCCACGTTACGGACTACGATTGGTTCGTCGAGAAAAGTTATGGTTTTTTATTAAAAAAAATTGACCGTGCTGACCACAAATTTTCAGTGAGATGTGAACCCTTTTGGGACTTTTTTGTACCAAAAAAACCACAACAACTTCACTATCAAGCAAGATGATGCTAGTCGTCGAACCATCAAAAGTCGAACAACCGATAATACGTTTTTCTCGGCTTGTGAGAAGAGACATACATGTACATACATGTACATACTAACATATGAATAGTTGGTATCACGCACAAAAAAATTGGCATTGCGTAAAATTATCTTACGAACAACACACATCTTATGAAAATTGCCGATACGACAGCGATTGAGCTAGTTTTACATCAATTTTATGCACTGCGCACAAAAATTTAAGCATTGTCCGCTTTTAAGAGTAATTTTGAAAAAAATAAACTATCAACTATCTGTCTACGGCAATGAATTAAGCGTACGGAAAGAAAAAAACTAAGAATAACAATGTTTCGTGTTCTAACAATAATTGTGTACACTACGAAAAAGACGGCAGTAAAAACGTTAAGACTCTTCGAAAAATAAATGCATTTCAATAGTTTTCGTACCAATTCTGCTCCATTATTTGTTTTTTTCTATTCCATATCTATTTCTAGACAATTTTTGATGGTGAAGTTTTAATGGTGGTTTGGTGCAAAATATTGGATCCAAAAATTTTTTTAAAACACCATAACTTGATTCTTCTTGATGAGCGAATTGTAGTCCGTATCGGTCAATTTGGAATGGTACTGGTCCAGAAGACACATGTCTGACTTTCTTATATGACAATCATTCCGGCTATTTGATTTCCACCCTTCACCTTGGCAACAATGCTCAAGGCAGATGGACCTGAAAAAGAAATGAAATTCTCGATTGCAGGTGATTATTTGTTTTAAGAAGAAAAACCATAAACATTCAATTTTCCGCTCAACTTTCCTGCATTTTTTTAGATTTTCTAAGCAGCGGTGCCTAGAATTTAATTATCACATACACATATCGAGTGTAATGTCGCTTGGCAACTCCTTTCACAACTCTTTTTTCTTCTGAAAACTTCTCGTTTTGCCATTTCAGACATGGACGATATAGAAAATTTATTCCAGGGAAAAAGAATTAATACATTGCCAAAAAACGAGCGCCATACGAACTACGGTGAGTTTTATTTCACGGTTGACCGTAGTACAGTACTCAATTCACACTATTTAAAAAATAAAATTTGAATTTCCGTCTCGAAAAAGTGCCATGATCCATACTTACTTATGCAAGGTGCTCGATTTTTTGCTAATAATTGGCACAGAATGCGGCTCTGCTGGGCCGGCATCCTATGGTGTGGTTCAGTGGTTTCACATAAATTAGTTTATTGAGCTAATCACAGTTTATTGGATCAAATAATCAACAAGTTGGGGCGTAAGGGACAGGTAATGAGGATTCACCACCTCAGTTACAATCGGGGGACAAGGTTTGCACTTTGCCTTCGGCTCCATGGAGGCCTTGCAGTTGCTGTGCTTCGTGCAGTTCGTGCAAGTTGGCACAGTACCTCCTTGCGCTGCTTCCAGTTGGTGAAAATGTGGCAATCAGCCAACCTGTGATCGCCGCGGCAAAATGAGCAGTGGCGCGATGAGGCGCTTGCTCTATCCGGACCACCGGTCGGCTGTCGCTGCTCGAAAGTCTCCCATGCCCCATGTGGCGAGCGCATCTCGCCCGTTGCACGTGATCCGTGCTCAGTTGTCGGCGTTTTCGAGATGGCCATCCAATGGCTAACCGCCTGCTCAATCGTCCGGCGCAGTGCTGCGATATTCTCATTAAGCATCTTCCACTGGCGAGCGTTGCCGTCTCCCCGATCTTTGACGGGCGTCTCATCCGCTGCGTGCTCCGCTTTCGTCGTCTTGACAGTCTCGGCACTTTGTTCTGCTTCATCAACTTCGACGTCCATGTCATCATCTAACAATGCCTTTTCCAGACGACGAAGATCGTCCGCCAACCCCTATATAAGTTATATTTGATTGAGGCACGTTGAAATTCGACGGTACGGTAAAAAAGTTATGCACGAAATAGCGTTAGTTATCAGAAAAGAGTTATGGGCAGTGTTATTGGATAACGATTGTTGTTGCACGCTTAAGTTGCTGGGCAGGAGGCAGGAATTGTTAGGCATTAGTTGGGCAATAATCATAACTAAGCATACTACTCTTGTACTTCCACGGCAGTTGTGGCCATTAAATGTGGATGAAATAAAAGTTCGAGCCGAGAAAAAAAGAACGGAGAACAGAAAGATTGTAAATTACTATAATATTTAGTGAGGTACCAAGAAAATGGGAAGAAATCGAAGGAAAAAATAAATATCACGGCAATCAACCACCGGAACAGAAAGAAAAAGAAAAAAGTCACGTACCGCATTCCTAAATTCTGAAATTCTGAAATAGCCGTTACGGTATGCACCGCGTCGCAACCGCTCCGCACTCGCGTGGTGTCGTCCGCGTGGGAAACGGTATGAATTTTTTCGCGCGCTCGGCGATTTTCCGTTACCGCGTTATCGCACTTCCTCGTTTATTGTTGAGAAATGACAAATGTATCCAGGTGTTGTAGGATCCTGCGTTTTGTACGCAATGCTAAGAGACAGTTACCGTAATCCTCGTAGCGATTTACGGAGTTTTTTTTTTAAATTTGCTTTCAATTTTTTTTGCTGAATTTTCTTATTTTCTTTAGAAATCTTATATTAAAAACCTGTAGAAACCGAGTTTAATTATTTAATTTTCAGAATATGCACTTTTCCACTTGTCCAGTTGAGTTGGGAATTATTGTGCAGATTTTGACGCTCTAATAATTATTTTGAAAATAAAGAATACAAAAACAAGATAATAGAAACGCGTGCAAAAAGCAAAACACGAAAAAATAAATTTATTAACGACAAAAATGTTTTCTTTTAAATCTCTGCTGTTTTTACCAAAAAATATCGTTTAAAAGTGCTTATTCTGCTAAATAAATTATTAAACTCGGTTTCTGCAAAATTTAAATAACAAAATTTCGAAAGGAAATACGGAAGTTGAGCGAAAAATAAAAAAAATGAATATGCGAAATTAGATAAATTGTCCCCGTAAATCGCTGCGAGGATTACGGTAACTGTCTCTTAGCATTGCGTACAAAACGCAGGATCCTACGACACCTGGATACATTTGTCATTTTTCAACAATACCTTCACGATTCTTTCCCAAAATGGCCGTTTATTCTTCATACATGTCTTCTTCATGTATGCTCTTCCTTTCGTATCTATATAATTCCCATCGTTATCTTCATAAATGTCAAATTATTTAGTTGCAGATACGTCGAAACCACTCCTCCACTACTGTTCAATTCGTCCACCACGCCAAGTACCTTTTCGCCTACGTTTTGTTATATTTAGTTCATAAATCACTATTATAGATTCGCTGTTGTTTTTTTTTTTTGAATGGACCTGCCCTCGGCAATGTATCCATTAGCTGCGGCCTCGGCGTCTATCTTAATTCGCATACAAATTTTACCTGCGCCCTCGGCGTTTATCTTAATTCGCATACAAATTTTACCTGCGCCCTCGGCGTCTATATTGAAAAAATTCCTGCGCCCTCGGCGAATAATATGTTAAAATTTCTGTCACTTTTTATAATCCATGATCCAGCAACTGCGCCTTCAGCGTTTATTGCGTTGCTCGCGCGCGCGCACAAACTTACTTTAACCTTCTCTCTGAAAAGATCGTTACCTGGCTCCGAATTGATGTGGATTGAGAAGTTGTGCTACTCGAGTGGCCATCCCATTCGCGACAACATTCTTGCAATTTTTACTTTTTCGGTAAAAATCCTGCGAAATCGTTGTTTTTGTTTCGGCGTCGCTAAAAACGGCCGCAATGTACATACAGTTCAGATAGTTGTATGAAAGTTGTCGCGATCAACCGTGATCACAGTCAAATAAAATCGATTGTTTAAGTTGGTTGCAAATTCTGTTATATAATCGTCAATAAGTTATTAAGACACAATCTACCATACTTGCAACGGGGCGGGTCGGGGCAGGGCAGGGCGGGTCAGAGTGAAAATTCTAACGACCCGCCCCGACCCGTAATTCGAAATTTTTTTTTGCTAAACAAGGGCCTCGCTGTAAACTTGGAGTGTCGTTGCGTGTCGGCGGGGCGGGGGCGGGTCGCGAAATTTTTTACTGACCCGCCCTGCCCCGACCCGGAAATTTGCAAGTATGCAATCTACAGTTTATTTTCTTTACTGTTTTATCTAATAGTTTAAATGATTCATGGGAGAAAATACCCGTTATAGTATTTCCGTTAATCTCGTCATTTCGTATAGTGATTATAGTTTGTAGTCATTTTCATTTTTCGTTAAATCTGCAATTGAATGTACAGGGTCGGGCATAATTACCGGTAATTTTTTTGCGCCATGGTGACTCATGATGTCGCGTTTTTTTGAGCGCTCACATTTTTTTTCCAGTTGTTTAAAGTGTTTTCTATTGTTTTTCCAAGTTTCGGACAAAAATACTAATTTTCTGCCATAATGGTAAAGACTAGTATCCATCGAGTCACTGTTTGCTCGCTATTCGATCAGGGAGTCAAAATTCCCATGATCATCAAGCTCCTCAAACTCCATCCGAACATAGTTTATTCGACGATTCGCCGCTATCAGGAGACTGGAGGACTTGATGACAGACTTGGGAGAGGAAGAAAAGTTTCTGTTAGAACTCCAACTAAGGTGAAACCGTGAAGGAACGTGTGAGACGAAACGCTCATCGGAACCTCTCAACGATGGCTCATGAGATGGGAATGTCCCGAAGATCGATGACAAGGATTGTCAAAGATAAATTGAGTCTTACCCCATATCGTGTGCGAAAACCAGCTATTCTCTCTGCCACCAATAAGCAAAAAATACTCCAAAAGGTAAAACTTCTTGTGGAGCGCACGCGAGTCGGCGAACATTTGGTTACCGTGTTCTCCGACGAGAATCTTTTCACAGTCGAGCAAGAATTCAACTCCCAAAATCACAGGGTTCTTGCTACGACCTCCCAAGATGCTTTTGACAATGGCAGAACTATTCACACCACTTCCCATCCAGCCAGTGTGATGGTATTTGGCGCTATATGCTGCACGAGAAAGTCGTATTCGCTGAAAAAGGCGTTAAAAGCAACGAGGAAGTCTACGTTGACATTTTGAAGGATCACGTATTGCCTTGGAGCCGAGATAATTTCAAAGGCCAACCGTGGATGTTCCAACAAGATGTTGCCCTTGCTCACAAAGCTAAATTCGCTCAAGAGTGTTGCAAAGCGAATTTTTCGAGTATCATCGCTTCAGACGAATGGTCAGCTTCGTAGCCGCATTTGAATCCGCTGGATTACTATGTCAGGGGAATTTTGCAGAAGAAGGTCTGTGCCACACCCCATTCAAGTGTTGAGATTTTAAAAAAGAAGTTGGTCGAGGAATGGGGCATGATGTCAGTCGGATATTTGCGTGTGGCGGCAGATGCCTACCCAAAACGTCTTCGAGCCATCATCAAGTAGAAAGGAGGCCGAGTTGAACAACGTTAGTTTTTATATGTTTGTTTTTACCCAGATAATCTTTTAGTTGAATCTCAACTTGTTCTGACTTTTACTTTTTGAAATACATCCGTTTGAACTTCTACCGGTAATTATGCCCCCCCCCCTTTGTACTTTTGAAAATAATAAAAAATGAAACCTAGCTGAACACGGTCGGGTTTCTGTAGTAGAAATTTTGACACCGCGTTGATGCTGTAACGGATGAGCAGTAGCATCAGAACAGACGTCGATATGATTTACCGAGTTCGTTTTCCCTCTTATAAGCCTTCGAAAAGCTATTTTATGGGAAATGTAGGTATTTTCAAACAAGACCAACACTTAAAATGGCAATTTTGCAGTGATGTGTCAAAACGAGATTCCAATCGAACCAACTTCAAACATTCAAACCAGTGATGATAAAAACACCAGAATGACATTATTTGCTGATCTCTGGACCAGTAGAATGCGTAAAAATTGTTCTTTGGGTGCACATACACACAATAAATCAGAGGTATCAATGCAATTATAATATTATTCATTTAACTTTGTAATCATAACAACCAAAATTTACGTATAAATAGAGCCAAATTGAATGAAATGTCATGTGCCAACTATGGATTATGCTGATCAAGAAAATTCTAACCGCTATTTTTGGTATTTTTCGGCTATCGTTTCAATCATTACAATTCCTATTTATCTTGAAGCTCTCTATGGAGTTTTATTCAAAAGTCCCCATTTTCTCAGATGCTATCGATTCCTAATTGCCGCGCATATTTTCATGTAAGCACTTTCATATTATATGAGTAAAATTCATAACGGTGGTTCGAATGAGAAAGTAATTATTTTCTTGTTTTGCCCACTTCATCAGTGAAAATACTTATTTTTGATTTTTTTCAAAAATAGTAATACAAAAAAGCAGAAAAATATAGGATTTTCGTCAAGAAAAAAATTGATTGACAATTCCGAGGAGAAAAAAGTGAAAATTTTTCAACTGCTAAGAAAAAGCTAATCAAGCGTATGTTCAGTTGCGCCAAGACACGATGGTATTTCTTTCGAAATCCTCTGACTTTTAGTAGAAAAAATCGCTTTGCGCAAGAATAATAAATAGTTAATGACGCGTAAACTGAATTTGTTCGTCGGGTTTTGACCGAACTTAAATGCACGTTCAGAAATCGATTTTTTTCCGTAAAGGAATTGCTGTTTTATTTTATTACGAATGTGTTACTTGTTGCAGAAGTTTATTCTCCGAAATCTATGGCGTTTTTCTTATGAGAATCAATGTGAATTTACCAATAATTGGATATTATACAAACGGTCTTCTCGACTTGATTGATGTTCATCCACTGACTCAAATTACTGGATTTTATATTCTTTTTCAAAGTATTTTGGAACAAAAAAAGCAACAACAGAATGCAAGGATTTTTAGTGAATTGTGGCACATTGGTTCATGCGTTCGCATTACGTGTCAAACTAATTGTTCCGCCAACCGCCAGTTATTTCACATTTATTAAAATTTTATCCAATTTTGGTATATTTATGACTTACCTTCTAGCCATAAACCCAATATTTGCGGCTATTTTAATGATTGAAGATCAGCATGAAGTTAAGCAATTTTATTTAAATGTAAGATTCTCTTAGTGATTTGAGAATGAACCCATAATTCAGATTCTCTCGAATAATGTGCCTCCTAACTTCTTTTCGAAGAATTTCATCGCTACAACAACGACGACTCCAAATTTCAAGATTGCTGTCAAAATTCTAATGATCGATGTTCTATACGCAGTAGTTGTGTCTTGCGCATTCCCAATTGTCGCTTATTCGATACTTTATTCGTGTAAAGATTCAACATCTGAAGTTGTCGCAAAAGCTCACAAAGAATTCCTGAAAAACACACTATTCACGGTATTCGTCTCTTCGTTTTTCTTTAAATGTAATAAATGTCAGGCTATTATTTTCTTCGTATTCGTGCTCATCCCATTCGCTTGTATAGTCGTCTGCACGGAATTGAATTTGTATGATCAAAGTAATTTTCTACTTTCTTAATAATGTATAAATCTCATATTGAATATTTTCAGTTCTTACTAGCACTGTGTTTTTCTTGATCAACTTTCATGGATTTTCTTCAACGACGACATTACTTATCACGAACAAGCCTTATCGAAAGATGATCGCGAGACATTTGAGGATCAGTATGTTGATATCGTTATCAATTAATAAGTTCAATTCGAATCTTGAAGTCACTCGTCAAGAGGTTCATTATCGCGTTTCGTCCGATTCGGTGAAATGACGTGAAGTGCACATTGAGATATCAGTGGGATTCCTGTCGATGAATCCCCCCTTCTGCGTCTCCGTGTTGTTCTATTCAATAAAAATCGGTCGCCTCGAGAAAATTGAATGCACATGTCGTGTCGTTGTACAACATAAGCACCAAACACACACACAGAGAAAAAAATCAAGGAACACTGAAAGAAGAGATATGAGAAGAATTTCAATATATCTATATATTTATCACGATGTTTTGCGGCTTTTTGAGCCCTCGTCTTTTGAATAATGACAAGTGTAAACACGCTGAAACAAATGGGTTCATGTTGTAAAATCGGCTGGTTGTAAAATGCTTACAATTATTATCAATGAGAGAGAATTGTGCCCTTATAAAATTTTTCTGCTTTGATTAAGCCCGAGGAAGGAATCAGACAGAAGATTCGTCGAAAATCTCAAATCAGAGATTTACAAGAAAATCGGAAAAGAGTTCGATTCTTGAATTCTCATGTCGATCGTTTGACTTTATAATTCGAATTTTTATTATTTTGATATGTCGATCTCAACCCGATCACTCAGTTTTTTTTTCATTTTCTCTTCCTCGATAATCGAATAGCGATTTGCTTTGGCAAGTGATCCTGTGAAGACGAGGAGAGGCCTGCTCCGACATCCTCCGCAATTCACGCGTTGCCTCATTTTTGAGCGGCACAATGGCAAACCAATATTACATAGAAGAAACGGAGAGCGGCGACGAGCAATCGTTTCGTTCATCTGTGGGCGAGATCCTCGAGGCCACGCCCATTTGTGCTCTCGGCCGGGTGCCGTCGAGTCAAACCGCTTTCATTCACGAGTTTTGTGAATTGTCTCGCTAAGCCAACATGTCGGACGTCGAGGATGAGTACGAGGATGAGGAGGAGTACGAGGAAGAGGAACCTCAAGCCGACGAGAACAAGCAGCCAGAGGTAATTTTATATTTGATATTTTCTTTTAAGTCGTTTAATGCTTAAATTGCCCTTGTTGATCCATGTTCGAATGAAATTCTGAGCAACCTCTTATTTGTCGCTTTTTGCACAAGACAAGTATTCTTCAAAATTTGTGGTGTTTATCTAAAATGTTTTGCTCCAATCAATGTTACACCTGACGGAGTTCTCCTCTATTAATTTCCGCAAACTCGAAACAATCGCCGTGTGGCGTAATGTTGTAAAGTTACACCAAAATGCGGGAAATCAAGTTTGCGTTGGGAAATTGCGATTTTTGCAGGCGAAAGAAGAGCCAAAGGAAGAGGCCAAGGCTCCAGAAGCCGATGCTCCAGCCGCCGCTTCTCCGAAGGCTGCTGTGCCACCATCGAGCCTTAAGAGTCCGACTCCAGGCCGGCAGATCCAATTCACTCCAAGCATTCCTTTGAGTGTTCAGCGAAAGTATGAAACTGAAAACGAATAATTGGGGAAATGCTGACGGTTTTTTCCAGACAACAAAACTACTCGTCTGGAAAGCCATCGACTGTTCACACCAAGGAAAAGCTCATGCGTTCCGAGGGAATCATCCCAATCCAGGCCGGATCGAACAAATATGCTTCCCAAAAGGGAATGACCGGATTTGGTGTTCCTCGTGACGTCATCGACAAGGTCAAGTCGGACAATCTCGCCGAGATCACCGATGAAAAGAAGATCGCCGCCCTTAAGGCCTCGACCTGGCTCCAATCGGGAACCAACAAGTTTGCTTCCCAGAAAGGACAAACCGGATTCGGTTGCCCAAGAGATGTCAACTATCTCACCAAAGGAACCGGTGGTGCCAGCGAAGTTCCAGAAGAGAAGGCTCGCGCTTCTGATGGAATCGTCCCGCTCCAATCTGGTACCAACAAGTTGGCTTCTCAGGCTGGAATGACCGGAATCGGAATGCCAAGAATTGTTGATGGTTCGTTAGAGAAAAATCTTTGAATTATATTTTGCTAACGTTTAGTTCGACGAACTGCCGACCAAGACCGTGATTCTCAGGGATTCATCCACTTGCAGATGGGAACCAACAAGTTTGCCAATCAAGCTGGAATGACTGGATTCGGAATGCCAAGACACAACATTACCAAGTAAGAAATCGACAGAAGTAGGCCGGTTCTAATAGCATACTTAGGTACAAGGATGAGGTTCGAGGAGAGATGCCACACGACGAGGGATCCCTTTCCCGACAAACGTCTGGATGGAAGGAGGGAGCTTCGCAGGCTGGCATGTCTGGCTTCGGAGCTTTCCGTAACAACACCGTGGCGTTCATGCAGGCTCAAGATCAACGATCACAGGGAATGATCCCATACCAGATGGGAGTCAACTTCCTCGAGTCGCAAGCTGGAAAGACTGGATTCGGACAGCCAAGACAAGTAGCAACGCTGAGCAGCCGCCGTGATGTAATGCGCATGTTTTCAGGTGTACACTCCATTTGTCGACGACACTCACGAGGATCTCCCTGCCGATCTTGCTCGTCAACCAGACGTTCCATTCTGGTCCGGACAACGTGAAGCTGAACATGCTAACCAGGTACATCGCCTCATCTTCGGGATGATGTTAATCTAAATTGACGAATTTCTAGACCGGTATGACAGCCTTCGGTACACCTCGTGATGTTCGCGGAGAATATGTGCGTCGTATGTGGTAGATCAAATAATAATAATTATTATCATCATCACCAAACCTTCTTTCCTTCGCTGTGTTTGTTTTCGTCCAGATTATTGATTGTATTATATTAATAAATGCATGAATTCAGTCTAGTCTTGGGAATGTTGTCTTTTATCCGCCCCCTCCCCCCCCCATCCCTTCAATTTTTCTTTCTTTCTTTCATACTCTCACTAGTCCATGAACATTTCTGAGTAGAATTACGAGCGTCATAGTTGCTATGGAAACGAGGGTCCACACTCCCCCATTTATGGTGGCGAACACTTGCGACAGACTGCCACACTGTGATTTGACGAAATGAGCGCTGAGAAAAATATTCGCTTCGAAGGATTTGTTAAAGCATATCGACTATTTCGAAACAACAAACTGGCAGAAGCTGAGGCAGTTTGTACCGAATTATTGAGGAAAAATCCATTGGATCAGGTATTTTTCAATTATCCATAAAAGAGAAAAAGAAAGAGAGATTGCCGGTCAATGTTTGGATTTGTTCAAATTGGAAATTTAAATTATCCGGGTCCCAATTAAGCAAATTGTTGCCAAAACAGACAAATCTATAAGAATTTCATGATTATTGAACCCTTATTCATGACATAATCATTATTCTTTAAATACTGCTTCAGAATACTAATTCTTTTCTATGGAAGATGAATGCACAAAGAAGCTAGTTCGTTGAGAGAAAATCGTGAAATGAAATGAAAGTGCATTCGGAACCCCCATCACTCAATCATTTTATGTGTAAATCGGACGGCAGAGCATACCAATTAAATGCAGATGTATTCAATGTTCGTACCACCTTCAATATTAAATGCGCATTATCAGAATTCTTTTTTTGATAAGAGCACTGAGTTGAATTTTGCTCGAAAACTTATTGTGTGTTAGGTAATTTATCGAGAAGTCGGTGATCACTACGCTGCTTTGTCTATTTCTCTGCGCACTCTCTCCCTCTGCCGCGTTCTCTCGAGTGCCAAGAAATGCCAACGGCGTGCCGAAGTGTAATAATGGAATGTGTAGGCGCAGGATTTCTCTCGGCACATCTTGGAAGATGAAGACAGACAGATCAAAAACAAGAAGATGTGATAGTGGAGACAAACGCAATATTGACGGAGGGATTTTTCAGGCGACATGGGCTCTTAAGTTACAATGCCTTTCGGATGCGACGTACGTCGATGAGCTCGAAAACGAAGACGTCGGATTGGCCGAGGCGTTTCTGGATCAGAATGTGATTGCGACGAATACTCGTCCGGGCACGAGTTTCCAACGCCCGACGACTACCGCTAAAGGGATGAATCCGATAATGAGGCCAACGACAAATGCCGGAAGACCGCTTTCCGGAATAGTAAGGCCGCAAACCATGAGACAAGGAACCATGGAACAAGCTATAAGAACTGCCAGGTGCTCTAAACATCGAAAATTCTTCCGAATTTAATTTTTTTGGTAGAAATAATTTTTGATGATTCAAAATATGCAAAGTACCTAAAATTTCTTAAATACATATATAAATATATATTTTTTCTATACAATATAAGAACGTTAAAAGTGAATATCATATTCAAAATGGTTACATTTGTTTTATTTAGAAAATAAAATATATTAATGAGAAATTTGATTTAGAACAGCGAAAACCGCACGAGCTGTTAGCAGTACTTCTGCTCGAAATATGCGACTTGGAACGGCTTCAATGGCCGCTGGAGCTGATGGTGAATTTGTGAATCTCGCGAGGCTCAACATCGAAAAATACGCTTCTGATAAACAAGTTAGCGTTATGAGCCATTCTGAGATTTCTACTCGACTTAATTGTTCAGGTCAATCGACAATTGTTTGAATATGTCTTCTATTTTGTTGGTGATATCAAGGTGGCTCATCAGATTGCTGGATGCGCAACAAGAGCCGCTGAATACGAAGATTATTATTGGAAGAATCAACTAGCCAAATGCTATTATAGGTGAAAACCAATTTATATTTTTATATGTGATTCAAAGTTTCATGTTTTTAGGCTTGGAATGCTTCCTGACGCCGAGAAACAACTTCTTTCCTCAGCGAAACAAATGTACGTGGTTGAGACATTTGCGTTCCTCGGAAAAGTCTACAACCGAATGGATCAGCCAGTGGCGGCGCTCAAGAGTTACTCGGAAGGATTGTCGCAATTCGAGCACGACGTCACACTGCTAACCGGAATGGCGAGAGTGAAAGAGTTGCTCGGAGAATACGACGACTCGATCAATATCTATAAGAAGGTTCTGGAAGTTCAAGCGAATAATATTGAAGCGATCGCATGTGTCGCAACAACGCATTATTATTCTGGAAAACCCGAAATTGCTTTGAGATATTATAGGTAATTATTATCAACGATTTATAGAAATCATTATTTTTTGGTAAAAATTCAGAAGAATTCTTCAAATGGGCGTTTCCTCGGCGGAATTGTTCATGAATATCGGACTTTGTTGCCTTGCAGCTCAACAATTCGATTTTGCTCTTTCCTCGATTATGAGGTTTTCTTTGGAATTGAATTGCATATTCTTACAACTATCAATTCTCAGAGCACAAGCTACAATGACTGAAGATGTTGGGGCAGACATTTGGTATAATATTGGGCATGTAATGGTTGAAGTCGGCGATTTGAGATATGCAGCGAGAGCTTATCGCATCGCGTTGTCTATGGACCCAGATCATTGCGAATCGCTCGTTAATTTGGGAATTCTCAAACACCAAGATGGTATCTGTTTTCGCGGAGCGATTCCTTTAGAATTTCTACATTAAACAATTTGAACTTTGAAAATGACAATTTTGAAATGAAAACAGGCCTTTTTACAAAAATCCAATGTCAAATATAACATTAAATTTGCATTTAAAAAAATCCTAAATTGGAAAAATGTACATTTTCTTCACATCTTTAAATGCATTTATAGGCCTATAAGAAATTAGCAAAATTGGACAAAAGCTCTATGTACATACATGAGTATTAAATTAATTATTTTTCTTTTAGGTAAAATTGACGAAGCGCGATCGTTATATCAGGCGGCAGTTTCGAAAAACCCGCAAATGTTCGAGGCAAATTTCAACTTAGGAATGGTCTCGTATCAACAAGGAAAATATGACGATTGTCGGAGGCTCATCACAAAAGCTCTTGAGGTGTTCCCTGAACATGAGCATTGCCTTAAAATTCTTAAAATGATCAAATCGATGTATGTATCTGTTTGAGAGCAAATAAATAAATTAATTGGAAATTCAATATTGAGAAACCTGATATTCTATATTCTTCACTTCCTTGCCACCTTTTCCATTTAGCTTCCAAATATGCGCATCCCAACCATTTTGTTGATTCTCCTCATAAATTATGTATTCTCGAATCCGATAGAATTGATTATAATTATTGAGAACCCTAAAATGATTCAGGCGGTATTCAAAAATATAGACTCAGCCATTCAAATAATTTAATTGAATTCAGAATATTGAGCGTAGCGAGTACGAAATGCGATTTGATGTTATAATGGAATGGGACCAAGAAAGGAAAAATGCGAATATTGGGAAAAGTCTTGTCGATTTTGGGGATTCTCTTTACAATTTCGGAATTGTTTTTGAGAACGGGCTAGTTGAAAAAATTGAATTTGAGAAGTTATCTCAACAAATTTTTTTCAGAAATTTGCTTCGATCGTCTCCAGTGGTTCGAACTATTAATCAGAACACAACGCATTTATATTCAAACGTTTTGCTATCAATTTTCGATTCTTCTCAATATAATATAACTGATTATCCCGAAGACACTCACACATTTTCGCTTCGACTTTCTTCGGTTTTGAAAAATTCCAGCCAATTAACGCTGATTCCGCATTTCGCAATGGATAGTGTCCAGGTCTTCTTTGGTTTCGATATTTTTTGGTTGAGCTTCTCACTTTAGAATAGTCTTGAATGGAATTTATCGTGCACTAAAACGTACGTGCAATGGATTGTTCATCACAATGATTCTTTTGAACAGGTATTTCAAGCAAAATTATTCAAAAAAAAATTGTTTCAGACAATATTTGAGTTCAAAATTTCTCGTCAACAGAATTCATTCACTCGAATGCCAATTGTCTGCATATTTCTCGCAAATCTAATTCAAATTTTTGCAAAATTTCCAGTTTTCAAAATGGAATCGAATGATCTTATGGTTGCCTACTGTCCATTTCAACAATTTCACATTCGATTTTCAGTGTTTCTTTCCAATCATTCAACTGATTATTGGTTTGATCTCGTCTTTTTCAACTCCGCATTCGATATATTTAACAACCTTTGGTAAACGATTTAGTGGATTCATATAATCTCGTTTTTTTTTTCAGAATCTCGTCTTCTTGCCTTCATCATTTTATCTGTAATAATTGAATTGTCGCAACAACTTCTACCGTTCTTCGTATTTTATTTGAGATGTTGTCCAATGGAATCCGATCCGAATCCACCAAAATATCCATCTCCCGGTGTGCAATTCAGCTTAGATACTGAGAGATCAAAGTGAAACATTCAAACTAGAAAATTTAAAAAAATGAATCGCTCAGATGTCACGCAGCATTGGATTCAGCTAGAATTGATAGCGTGAGAAGCCCTCGAATTGCAAACTTCGATATGTGTATGGTAAGAATTTTTTGATATTAACAGCACATTTTTTTGAAATTTTTGTCTAGGCAGAATTGAAATTCACAATGAGTCTTCTCGAGGAGACAATCAATCAACACTCATCAGCAGAATGGAGGCAGAGGCTTTGGAGGAATTCGTATCATCGGATTCAAACCGCCATGCTTCTTATATTCAATATTTTGAACATTTCCATGCTACTCACATTCCTCAAATGAATTCATTTATTAATAATCGGTTCATACTTCAAATGCGAGATCATCAACGGTTTCTTTTTGTAACTATCATGAAGAAGAAAAATAACAAACCTTCGGATGAGGGATGGATAACAAAAAAAAATACAAATAAGGAAAGGAAATATTTGGAAGAGCAAAATAGTACATGTGAAAGAAGAATCACAGGCAAACAAATAAATTGGTAACGAGTGAAGGAAGCATTTTCAATTTTTGTCGGAGTTTGACGGAAGGGAAAAGGGAGGGGGGTTGTTTTTTTTGGAAGGGCATGAGAAAACGACGAATCGCACCCGTTTCGGATTTTCAAGTGTTAAATGATGATGACAAAACAAAAAGTGATTAAATGTTGTTAGTTTTGTAATGGGATGGATGGGCTCAGCGGCACCCGCAAGTTTCGACCCGCATATCGGCATATTCTTTTATCACTATTCTGAAAATTTTTTGCTTATTTGAATATGGTGCTCGATTTTCTCTATTAAAACAGTAATAACTTACACATTTTCTATATCCATGAAAAGAACTGAAAGAGGGCTCGTTTCGGTGGGAACACAACACGGAGGAGGCACCTGAAATCATCGATATTTCTCAATTTCCGTACATAAACATATGTTCGAAAGCATTTGTCTTCATTCCGTTGATTCTCGAGAAACAATTATTTTTGTGTTTCAATTTTTGCCACATGTGCTAGAAATCAAGAAATCGCTGTCCATCCTTTTTTTTCGGATGCTCTCTGATGTGTTCGGAACAGCAAAAAGTGCTCTCTTGACATCTTTGAAATGTTTTCAAAACATCCCAAAAAATCTTTGAACTGCGAAACTTTTCAATCTTACATCATCCGGATTCAGCGAATGCAGCAACGATTGAATAATGGCATGATTCGTGGCATTCAGATGTCCCGGCATCGGACTCGGGCACGATCCTTGGCATTGACCAGCCTCGTAGCCTTCTGAATATTCTCACGTCAATGTGGACACTTGTGATCATTTCGTTCTTACTCGGCGCGATCAACCAACTTTGCCAACCAAGTTGCTCGAAATCCACATATAATTCGGTTTTCTTGCAAAGACTCGTGTCCGGCGAATAGCTCTGATGTTTTCGTCCCTGAAACATTTCAGCAATATGCCTACAATAGCGGGCGAACTCAACCTTCTTCCGTGATTTTCGTTCGCTGGCCTGTGCGCTGCGTTTCCGACGCACACTCGATGGTTCAGAGTTGTCACTGCAATAATTGGTATGATAGAAATTGAGAATGACAATCATACCTAAAAACAATTAATGGAGCACTCTGAGCATTAGCATATGGTAGCCAGCTCAATGAGTCGCTAGGTGTCTCGTCAATCTCTATTCCATCAGGTAGATCAACAACAATTCGAACCTGGATTAATTAAATAATTAATTTCAATTTGAGAGTCTCATCGATTTACAATGTCGGATCCACCCGCGAATGCGTTGGTCACATCGATATCAATCCAATTATTAAAATCGCGCACTTCGACACTCCCAATTATTTGCTTCGTCTAGAAAATCATGATTGAGCTTCAGATGAGAACACACTTTTATGTAATACCTTCGTGCTATTGTCATATTCATATAAATCGATGTGGTCCCGTTTCATTGCCTCCATTCCATTTGTTCGTAATTTGAGCTAGATAACATTTATTGATATTATTTAATCTCAAATTCCGATTTACCTTCAGAATTGCTCGAGTGACATGCTCATGTCGTGAATTGCGCGTCGCCGCTGTCAGATTATACATGAGAACGACTCCGGTTGAGGTGTCGTCGATCCGACGTGGGTAGTAGTGACGCAGCCAGTCGGAGTCGTGCTCACCGAGCTCATACAGCTCCCAAACATGATCGGGAACGTGTTGGCGTTGATTCGGCGGCTGACGATCGAGCAACTCGTTGAACGCCGACGACGTCGATGCCATCGTAAGGCAGATCAAAACGAGCGCGGCGAAATTCGGGTAGAGAAGCAATGGAAATGGAGGAGTAGATGAACGCGAGACGAGAGTTTTTTGTCGGGCTCTTGTCGTCTTCAGCGCGTCGTTCATAGTTGGGTCCGGCGCATCAGACGGCAGCCTTTTGACATATTAGGGGAATCGTGAAGTTGAGAGAAGTCAAGTGAGGTGGGTGGCCGCCGTTTTACTCAAAAAACGCGCGGGGTTCTTAACGCATCAGGCTGAAAAATGAATATGTCGAATGTCGCAATCGGAATCGGTTTGTAGTGAAGAAGAGATCGTGAGCATGATTTGGGTGTGGGTGGAGAGATTCAAACGTCACGTTCGCGTCAAGAATATTCGATTTCACATAAATGCGCGCATCAGCGTAATATTATGTAAGAAAAAAACACACAAGAAATGATGCGCCTTCGCAAATTCGTCGCCAATTTATAAATATGCCTAAAAATAGACGAACATTTTTCGAGGGTGGGTGGAATGCGCAACGAAAAACCAAAGATAGCAACCAGAAAGATGAAGGCGAAAAAAAAAACGAAGTGCACTTGGAAATATTGTTTTTTTGGGAGCCACTCGGTGCCCAAATGAATGATAAATCGCACTATTGGGAGTGTTTTTTTTTTGTGTTTGTGTGTGTGAATTCTGCAAAAATAATGGTTGGGTTTTGTTGGGAAAGGTTACAATCGAGCACAAAATGTTGCCAAGTCGTTTTTTTTCGTGGAGAACATTCGAGAAGGAAAAAAACCATAGAAATCGAAATATGGGAGAATCTCAAACGATTAGCGAATGACGTTAACATCGGCTCCACGTGATTCATTAGGTCACGATGGAATTTAATTTTTAATTTTTATATTAATTATTAAGCATTCTAACTCAAATGAAAGATATTCTAATACCCGCTAAAATTCTTTTAAATGGGCGGAGCTTATTTCCTTGAATGGAAGGCGCGGTTACTGTAGGCGACAATCAACCTCAAACTCTTATAGAAATTGACTAGAATTAACTGAAAACTGGATAATTTTAAATACTGTAATTTCAGATTAGCTGCAATTTCCGTAAAAGGAATATGTCAAGTTTGACGGCTCGCGAATTTTTTTTTTGAGAATCGCTTGAACATTTAGAGCTTAAGAACATGATCTGATGGGAACGTGACACAATAAAGGAGTACTGCCGGCTATTTGGGAGGGGACCGTCGTGCCGTGCTGATCCATGCATGAATATGATATGGCAACACTGAAGAATGTGAATCCAAACAGACCTTCGGAATGCGATTTTGACACCGGCGCAAATGTTTTGCGGCGGCCGCCGCGCTTGTCGCCGACCGCGTCATTCGATACCGCATTGTCGGCGAGATCAAAACCGCGATCAGAAGACTGAAGAGCTGGGATTTCAGGGGCGGAATGAGTGCGAGTTGGTGAAACGATAGGCAAGAACATGAACGTGTGACGACACCGTGAGATTGCGATAATTTCGATACGAATAAATAGAAGAACATTCATCGGATGGGAACGAAGAGAATGGAGAGCACCAACAGAAGTCTTATGCAAGTTGTTAGAATTTGACGAAGAGAAAAAAGTTCGACAAATCTTGTTCCTCATTTGTTTCCTAATAAGGAAGTGGTGCTCAAATTCTGATAAAGCGCAGAGAAGCGTTCAATTCGGCATGGTAAGCTGCAACAAATGAATGTCAAATTATATAGACTGAGGGTTGAGGAATAAATAAAGAAGAAATAAAAGCCTTAGAACTGAAGATTCCAGTATATATATTAAACTGTATGTACACCAAACATTTGCATATTTTTTGAGAGAAAAACGTTTCAGCGAATAATCGCGAACATTCTAGAAATATTTTTTCACAGTACTTATTCCGCTTTCTTACAGCAATAATAAAAATAGCCTAAAAAGGAATGGTATACCGTAACCGGTGAAATCGAGGCCAAATGCGCCACATACAGGAAATCGATTCGTGCGATGTTGGATTACTGTAAATGGTATTAGCGATGGGTGGGCCGAAATTATATTGTGCGACACATCGGCGCCACATTACAAAGGTCACGGATTTCGTGGAAGAAAAAAACATCTTGACAAGTCCCAGTTTATGAACCAGCGATTAGATGCACTGTGTTGATAATTATAGGCAGACATACACAAACACACATACGACAATCTGAATTGAGCTTTTTTTAATACCGAATGAGAGTGTTCATGAATCGCGGCGCAATTTTATAGTCAGCGAATGACGAAAGTTTTCGAGAACACATGGGACCAGCGTCAGTTTCAATTTCAATCGAAATCGCTCACACAAAAGTGGGTGGAGTTTGGCTGCATTTATTTTAATCAAGTGACGAATTCGAAAGCCCAAATGTGCACTTTGCCATAATTGGGTTTTGGTAATGGTTGGCGAATCTAAGAAAAACATCTATGTGGGTCAACAAAAATTGAATTATCGACAAATGGATGCACGGGTGGGAACTAGCAAAAAATTGAAAGAGATATTATCTTTTGTTCTCGCATATTTCGTTTTCGTGCATGGTGGTTAATGTCATAATCGGTTTTGGAAAGAACGCGTGGGATGTACTATTCAAGAAATGCGCGTTTCCAATTCAGCCAATTAAGAAAACGACGACGATTCGAAGCAGAGCTTCAGAACATGAACTAGGAAGTAATTTGGGTTTTCAAAAATATCCGATTTCAATTAGTTCAGGGCAGTTTTTAATAAACTCAACTCCCAATATGTTTTTTTTGTGAGTGCAACATAAAATATCACTGTATAAAGTGTTTCTTCCGTTTGTTTATTTTTATTGTTGTTGTTTATTTGTTTGTTTGTTGTTGTGTTCAGTTGAAATCTCGTGTAACTTCGAATGATTGGATGATGTTTCAATGATCAAACTGATATGAAATACACACAACGAACGAAAAAAATCGTTTTGGATAACTTGAGCGCGCGTGTGTCTGTGTGTGTGTGAGAGAGAGTTTGTATGTGTGTGTGACCGAATCGCAAATCGGAGCCCGTGATAAATGACCTACACTTTCGAACTCAGGAAAAAGGGGCACCGATGGCGACAACGCGACAAAAATCATAAGATGTTAAGTAAAACTGTGCGGGAATAATGAGAAAAACTAGAAAGAAGGCGAATGTGGAAATTATTTGAGAAACAGTAAGGAAAATAGAGATTTGACAATTGAATGAAGTTCTATATACTAGTGATCTTTGTTTTATCAATATGAGAAAAGATTCAATTAAAAATAATCATGGCGTCTCGAAGCAATCAACTGGTATCAATTAGAATTACACAGCAATATTTGAGAAGCATCGAAAAGAAATCGAAATAACATTACTCAAACTATTTTATTATAATATGAGTCAATTAGGAAGCGATGAAATTTACCAGTTATTTTTATATTTGAGGGGGGCTTTAGGACTTTTCGATTTGCTTTTATTTTGAGAGCACACGGAGGGAAGAGAGATGAACTCATTATTTAGCTGAATGATTGAGGAGATTCACACAAGAAGCCGGAACGAAGAAACATTATTTACGAGAACACGAGATTGGTATGAAAAAAAAATGGCAAGATTGGTAGATCATTAAGAAAAAATGTTGAAGGTCCGATATAACAAATTTCTCGGCGGCGAATGCGAGCAACGGATAGATTGATTAAATCGAATCGGTAGGCGAATAGTCGAATGGCACACGTTGCCAATTGATTTGTGGCGGTGATTCCGAGACTCGAAACCATATTTCAGCGAGACGCGAAAAATGCAACACTTTTTTGTGCAACGCAATTCGGAAACAAAAAGATAAAAGTGAAGGCAATTGGCGCGTCTGTGGCGCGTCCCGCTGCCGACGCGACCGTGATTAATGTCGCCTTTCGTGTGCTCCCGAAGGAGTTTGCCGATATGAGGCTTTTTCAGGTCTCGCCTCCAGTTTTCAATAGGGTTATTTTTCTGTGTTGCCAAAATATGGCATCGAACACATATTGCTTAAAAAGAAACACATGGGTGATCGATTGCATTTTGTAGCACATGTTCGAGAGTACAGATTTTGCCATGAGATCTAGGGAGAGGATGGGCTCTATCTGGATATATGGAACGTTGTGAAATGAGAGAACCAAGTGGAGATTGAAGTACGTGAGAACTAGTAAGCCTTTATTGAGAATTATTTCAATCGAATTGGTCGTCAGACAATTCGAAATGGTCAACGTACAGTTCGAACCCGACTTGTTTACCTATAAGGAAACATTTATTTATATTTTTAGAACAATGACCTTTATGATGAAAAATATTCAGAATTGAGTCGTCGAATTACCATTCGATGTCATTTATAAAATTACAAGTGTTTCCGAAGATAAATGGTGTGAGATAGTTGCAAGAAAGCTGTCTTGATAACAAATGTCGAAGAAGCAACACATCTGCAAAAATTGGCGGCGCTTTTTGCAAGTCGTCGGATTTGAACTCGAACAATTGTATGTATTTCGATTTAAATAAAAAGAGGAACGATGAACGGATTACCGTGAAATTGGTTGAACATCTAGTCATTGATTTGAATGTGACAAAGCGCGAAAATGCCGAAGCAATAAAAAGCTCATAAACAAGATGAATAAGAAGAAAAAGCGGTGGCGGCGCCTTTTTTGGCGCAACCCGCCCGATTGAAACACCATGCCGGCGCCAATACGCCAATTTTCCTGAAATACAATAGCGAACAACGCGCGGCATATGGGCTGGAGACGGACGATGACAAAGGATGATTGATCGCCACATGTGGGCCGAAAATAGAAAAAAAAACGAGGCGAAGAAGTTGGGTTGTCCTATTGGAAGATGCCACAGACAATATCACGATTCCTTTTTTTTCGAATGTTGTTGTTGTAATAATTTTGGCAAGTAAATATGTACAGCGTGGCTGTTTTGAGATCTCGAAGGTGATGCCTACCAAAAATAGAATGATCGCTAGAGATTGGAATGCGAATGAGAGACGAGTAGAGAAGCTGAACAAATTGTGACATTTATGGTAAAAAAAAAGGATGGAGGAGGAGGTATCAACTATTGGAAGGAAACAAATGAATTGTTTCTTCGCACAATAGAAATTTCGAAAGAAATAGACAAATTTTCAATGGTTTTTTCTTTGTATTGAATTACGTATAAAACGTGCTTTTGAGAATTTCTGGAGAATTAAAATCCAAACAGAAAACTCCAAAAGTGGTTGGACTGTGAGAAGATCGAAGAAGCAGAGATAGAGCATCATGGAATCTGTTCATGATGCTCATACGTCCAAAAATTCTTACTTTATTCTCTTTCTTTTTATTCAAAAAATGTTTATTTTCCTGTCGTTTAGTGCCATAGAAAAGCCTCGAATTTAAATTTCATTTTTTATTTCCTCATGATTTCCAAACGAAATCAATCTACATCAATGAATATTCTCCAATTTTGGCTCATTTTTATTTTTGTGGAACCCTGCGAAAATGTGATAAAACCACGTGATTCACACCTATCACAACTACGTACTTATTATGAGCGAAAATGTTTTGTTGGTCATATAAAAATATTGAAAAATGAAGGAAGAAATCCGAAAAACCGGTTGATATTCACGGTCACACACTATCCAATGTTCACATACATATTTTGATTCTTTTCATTTTTCTTCGACCCGTGCATTTTGAGATGATGAAGGAGAAACGAAGAAATGTGGAGATTTGTGATGTCTACCGTACCTGCTCAAAATCAATTTCGAGGCGGTTAATTGAGGTGACATTAAAACAAGGGAACACGACGCAAAACGAGAAGCGCGACTAACCGCCGTCATTGTGTATGTCAAACCCACACAATTATTTGATCATCAGCTCATCCCCCGGCGTTTCTTCTTTTGTTCAGCAAACTTTTATTTCCGAAAAAAACATTCAGAAGAAGAAAACGAAAAGTCATACATACATACAGACATACAAATGTATCGATACCCGCAAAATTATGTGTGTTGTGGTTCCTTTGTTGTTTGAGCCAAATGAAATTCAAAAAACAAAATTAGTAGACGAGAAAATATTAGGAAATGACAATACTGAGTCAAAAATACCATGTATGAATGAGAAATAGAAGCAACCAAAAATAGACAAATTTTCTAGAGACTACGACGAGTTGAAACGTTCCTATGGATTGTTGGCGTTTCCGATTCTAAGAAAGGTGGAGGAGGTGAGGATCCCGATGGAGTGTTGTGATCATTTTCGGCATGCCCCTCTCGATTGCTGCCCTCGGTCGTTGGTGATGTGCGAGGTTGCATTTCGATTCCAGCAGACGTTGATCTACATTCATATATTCATATTTAGTTGGTTTCTATTTCGTTGTGATTACGTAATGATTGTGTCCTTTGTTGCATCCTCATAAGATGGCAATGGCGGAAGATTCTCTGGAACCCTTCGAGTTCTGGCTGGCTGATATGGCGGCGGCGGTTGGATTCCAGCTGAAACGAATGGCAGAATCCTCATGTCGTCACGACTGATTGTCGTTCCACCACCACCGCGTTCTGCACCGTAAATCGCTGCGGCGCGATTTATTTCTTCTCTTCGAGAGTTGGCGAATTGCGATTGCACCTGCATGCGATGCTTCATTAGAAGGTACATTGAGACCACTAGAACGATGATCATGACGAGGCTGAACACGGTTCCCGAAATATCACGACTGAACAGTTCGCCGTTCTAAAATGGTTGTTGTTTTTTTTTAGTTTATTATAGAGCTATAAATACTTCATTGTTTTGTTGTCCGTATCGCTGGAATCTCGAGTTTGACCTCGTTCGATTCGTGTCAATCTCGCAATGGTATCCTAGGAAGTTGTGAGGGCAGCTGCATCGTCCTCTCATCTCGAAACCTCCGTTCAAACACACGAGATCCTCGCACGTCTCTCCTTGATAGAATGGCAAGCAACTACAGTAACTGTGTCCGTCGATGCCGACGAGCACTTGTCCTTGATCGCAAACCTTTTCGCAAAACTCGCCAAAATACGGCTGCGGGCACGAGCATCGACGGCCCATCGATTGACTACGGTAGCCTTCGTTTTGGCATGGTGGAAGTTGACGGCAGTGCTGATCGAGCTGCTGGTCCGATTCGGGACATTTGCATTGGACACCGTATCCCATGAAACTCGAATTGTAAAGGGCTGCGGCTGAAAGAAGGAATGTTCCTTGGAACACTCGGCAGTGATCATCGCGATTTGTGCCGACGACGCTCTCATCGA
The DNA here is from genome assembly GCA_902829315.1 of Caenorhabditis bovis. NCBI lineage: Eukaryota > Metazoa > Nematoda > Chromadorea > Rhabditida > Rhabditidae > Caenorhabditis > Caenorhabditis bovis. Next base: position 4,235,318 of record CADEPM010000001.1, on the reverse strand, counting down.
CAGCATAATCCAATGCAGTTTCAGTCCAATTGCTCACTAGCTGAAAATTTATAAAATATAATAATCATAGTTGAACTGATAAATTAAGGACACCACGTCGACTTGAAAACTTGCATGAAATTATAAAGGCGTTTGAATTGCCGCCAAAACAGCAGTGTTTGCGAATTAGCAATATTTTTTGAATTTTCCCGCTAATTTAATTTTATTTTTGGTCTTTGATTCATTTTTTAACGCTCAAACATTTAAAAAAATGAGAAAAAATTGGAATTAAAATCGGGTTTTTTGTAGTAAAGTTGAAATGTTTAAAAACTTTTTAAAATCTAGTTTTTTTTTTAATCTAGTTTCATACTATTATTGGACACATAATAAATGCCATATAAGCAGTTCTAACGGTTCGTCCAGTTTGGGAAAAGGGTGAGTATCTTTTAAGAAAACCAGATAGATATTATAATGCACACTTGATGTGAGTTTTTTTTTTAATTTGATGCTCATTATCTCCATGTTTTCATTAAAAAATGAAATTTAAAAAAATCGTCGAATTCCCCCTTTGTGAAAATGATATCATGCATGTGTTTTCGAAAAAATTGAGATGGATTTTCTCATTTGATCTTGTCTCTACTGTCGAATATTTACAAAAGCTCGGGTTTCCAACTAGAAATTTTTAAATTTCAAGCGCAAAGCAATTCATTTCTCTTTTTATATGTATGTATAGCTAAATCAATCTGTGTCAATAGACATTTTTTAAATAAAATATCTATGATTTTTTATTGTCAATGTCTTCTTGAAAATCCAATAAATTCAAATAGTTATCGACGCCTACCTTGGGATTCTCGGCGATAGGAGTGCCGCGTCGGCAACATGTGATTTTATATGTTCTCGACAGCCATAGTGGTCCCAAGAAATCGACACCGTGCCGCGGTTTCGGAGCCCTTGTCGGCAGAGTTTCTATAACACTATCATTATAGAATTTGATCAATTGTGTTTGAGTTTCGGATCACAGCGTATAGACGTATTTGTATCATTTTGTCAAACAAAAGACTGCTCACCCTTTGCAACAGAATCGACATCAGAATACGCGTAATGTGCAATCAAAATGAGCACTGTGAACGTCGTCAATGTGGGCATAATATTTTTAATAATACTCGAGTTTCCCTATATTCCATTTATCGTTTCGAATCGAGTCGAGTCGATTTCGAATAAGAAAAATGCTACAACGACAATCCGATTCCTATCGTATATTCTGAAAACACGAATTTCAATATTCAGTAGAAATGAGAAGAGCAAACAACATCGTGTGAGGGTCAATAAGGTTCAAAGTATTCTTTGAACGTCGTCTGGAGGAGAATGAGAAGGAAATGAAATGAAATGACGATTCGAAAAGCTGCTACGATGAAAATCAATTAAAAAATTGTTGTGAAGCCGGTGAGACGGCAATTTGTGTGAAAATCAATTGAATGTCACAATATTTCATATTGAAATCATTTTGTAAAAAAAATGTGAACGAAACACTTCCAAGTAGCTTCCTTCTCTTTGGCATTCAAAAAAATTGAGATAAAAATGGCAGAATGAAAATTGCTTTTTGCAAAATTATGGATTAAACAAAGCAAAATTGTAATTTGCTTGTCGATCAAAAAATTTCGAACAATTCGTGTGTGTGTGTGCGTTTGAAGATATTTTGTAACACGGAAAACCAATTCAAAATCAGTAATGTGAAACATTGAATGTATAAAACACAATGGTTCACAATAATCGGCTTTTTATTATTTTTCGATCAAACCATTGTGTAATTTTGTTTTGATTTTATGAACCCTGTTTTGAGGATATAAATTATTTATGTTCAGAAATATAGTCTAGAAAAAACTTGGAAAAGTTTCATACCAAAACGGGTGGCAGAAAGGGACGAGAAAAAAAATGAAAAAGAATTGGCGGTTGGGGCGTCGAACGATCGGCATTAAACTGGCAGAAAATTGGATTGCAAAGAGGAACAATTGGATTGGTACCAAATACAAAAGTGTGTTGTAATATTAAATGATGGACGAGGGAGACGACAAACGGGCGGTACTAATGGAATTGCACAAATGAAACGGAAAAAAATATCCGCCCAAAAAATAGAGAACCTCGATTTGATATCAAAGTGCTCACTCAACACAATGAAAGTGCTCACTCAACACAATAAAATATATTCAATTTTCACCGCCCAAGGCCAATCTTTTCCCTTTTTCATCATCATCTTCATCTGTCTGTCTTTCTCTCCCTCATTTTTTCGGCTTCATTTGACGAGAATACGCAAATGCGCGCAAATCGGTGTGATGATAATGAGCGGTTTTATGCATCCGATTTCGTCGCTCGCCAAAAAAAAAAAACATACATATTATGAGTGAATAAAGAAGTGGCAAATGAATGAACAAAACGAGTTTAGTGGAATGATGAAAAAAAATTGAGGAGTCGAATCGATTTATGAGTGGCTTAACCCACCGAAAATTAGATAGATTCGACAACAGTACTAAAAAAAATCCACAAATTCAAAAAAATGAAACTGGAGAGCTACTTTAATAATAAGGGATAGAGATTCACAATGTGATTAAATTATGAGTACCATGAACAATATAGCAAAGATGCAGGGTAATTGCAAGGTCTCGAAACGACTAAACCTGATTTTGAGAGAACAAACACATTCTTCGAAGAACGTCATGCTATAGGTCAGAATTACTGACTCGCTTGATTGTTTTTCTTTGGTTTTATTAAAACTCGTGCAACCCATACACTGAACAATAAAATAATAGTAATAATACTACCTATAATAACAATATTAATAATGCGGGGAAACGAGAAAGAAACGAGGTAGCGGGTCGAATTTCGCCCTATTGTTTTGAGTCCGTTTCCATTCAGTCGGTTCTCGAATTTTTGAAGTGCGCCCACCACAACACATGAAACATGCTCATTTAATCGGCTCATGGTTGGCGAACGCGGTTTGCCAAAAAAAATAATCGAGCGGACGGACGGAAATCCGCGGCACACCGGATAAAAATTCCGAGTGTGTGAGAGGTATTTGCGCACACACACACACTCACAAAATTGATCAGTCAGGTTGGTGACCGACTGGTTCCCGAGAGCATCGGTTTTCACACATTTGCAATCCTACCAATACTCTTCATTTCAATTTTTTGTTGATCTTTGAGGAATTGCCTGTCAAAATCTGGAACATGAAAAAAAATATTGGCTGACACGAGTGATTCGGATTGCCTGAGGAGTTCAATAATTACCGCTAATGAGGGGTGGAAATTTTCGAACGGAAGGCGGCGCTTTAGAATTTGACTGAATCGGTGTAGAATTACGAGAGAGAAAATTTACAAGTTTCCAACGAACACAAATATACACCATGGCCAATTATTTTTTATTTTTATTATAAATTGTGTTTGATAAAAAGCGAAACGTTTTAGAATTAGATATAAAGAATATTGGACATTCAAAATGTCTTCCAAATTGTGAAAGAATGTTTAAAACATTGGTTTTGTCCTTCAAGAACACAAAAAATGCGAACCTCATTGACCGCCAAATAAGGAAGTTGGCGAAAATCAATAGTAGCAAATGAAAATGCCAAATTGATGGTGTTACAAATAGAAATGAAAGGGTATCTCGTTGTAAACTTCTTCTTCGAATCAACCAGTTCCTATTTTGCATGCCGAAAAATTTCGAGGAATTGTTGGATTACAACGAAAATGGTCGGGCGATTATCAGATGTTTATGGAAACTATACGAATGTTTGTTAAACAGTGCCCCGAACGAATCGATTCGAAGGCAAATAGACGCCGCACCTTTTCAGCCAGAATATCGTTTGATAAGCAGCCGAATGGCATTGTTTCTGGGTGCGCGAAGAACCGTGCAAAAAACGAGGCGATCGGGGGGCGTCGTACGTCAAGCCGCGCGGCAAACATTGCGCAATTCCTGCGGTCTGCCTTCTTCTTCTTCTTCTTCTTCTAGGTCACTTTTTAGAAGCGTCAAAATGTTCGAAGATGCGTTTTGGCAGCAGGAGAATAAAAAGCAGAAGCATGGTAAATCGAATTGAGTCACGAATGAATGAGTCGCGAATCGTCCGCCGCGTGGGAATTCGTAACGGTTCAAGTGACTATTGTCTAATATTATTTGTTTTTGAATTCGAATGCATTTTATTATTATTATTACTATAAAACACATGCATATGCGTAGTTAAACTGAGGTAAATAAATATTTTTAAATAGTTTTACGAGAATCGATTCGAAACCTATAATTAAGCGATATTGGCGCGGAGAATTTGGATTTTATTGGGATTGGCTGGATTCAAAGATGCTCCTTTAAATTTGGGATTGGCTGGATTCAAAGATATGCTCCTTTAAATTCGACCTCTATAATTATTTAAAACATTGCATCTTAAAAGAACAATGTATTTTTAAGCACTTTAACAATTTATAAAAAACGAAATAAATAGAAAACTTTGACGAAATGATGTTTTTTGTTCTGCTTTTTTAATTGTGAAAAATCCAACGAGACTACATAATTTTTTCATGTTTTTTTATTGGATTCAATCCGATTGGCATCAATATATTCTGTGGTTTTGCATAACTAAATTTTCATCATTTGATTTTTTCATTCTCTTCACCAAAAAAGGAGGCGTCCGATGAGAATTGTTTTCAGATAATTTTTTGGGAAATGAGCGAACTGAAAAGTTGAAACATTGTTGCCAAAAAGAGAATCAAATAGGCTTCTTTTCACAAGAAAAACCAGTTTCATTACAAAACGAAATCAGTTCCAGAAAAGGAGGCAAAAAAACGGTTATCATGTTTCTTGTTAATGAGGGGAATTCATCAAAAAAAAATTACAATCAAGTTTTTTGATGAATTATCGAGCCAAAAATGAATGTATCGAAAAAGCGAAAGTCAAAATGAATATTAATTGGGAAACAACACACAGACAGACATAACAAACTGAAACTGTAAACGATGAGACTGTCGCGCTATTTCTGACTATTGTGTTTGATGTAGTATACCTGTCGTTTCGACTTTCACTTCCAGCACTACCCATCATTGAGTAGAGGCAGGCATTGTCATCTGAATTTAATCAGACCATCAAATCTGGCCGGTGTAAAGCAACATATTCAAATTCTCAAGAGTGAACTTCGACATTCAATCAAAGCTTTGTGAAGATTCTCATGAGATGTCTATAAATTTCTAAATACACATTCAATTCTAGTCATTAATAGAGATTCTCTCTAATTCGATTAGAAGAGTTCTTCATTTCATATTAATCCATTCTGATAGCGATGCTTGGATCGCTCAATCGATTGGGATGATAATTAGAGATGGTTTCAGATGGAATTCAATGTAACAAAATATGAAATCCCTCGATTGGTCACATTTTTTGTTGTAAATCGCGTGACTAATTTTTTGATCGATTGTTGTTGGAAGTCGGGTTTTTGATATTTTAGCGGTATTGTATACCAAAAATGTATATTGTCATAGTATTTGTGTTGTCAAAAACTAGAACATCGAAATAGATGACGATTTTCTGAAGGACTAAAACCCCCTAACAGAACAAACACTTGATTAAAGGATCATCGCGACAAAGGTGTTTTTTCTGTGACTTGATCAAAAACAGCCTATTACACAGAATCAGAACGAAAGTGACAAATGAGGGAAGGAATGATTCACTAGGTAGATGTTCGTACATTTTTATTATTATTATTATTATTAGATGGTCGACGAGGTAATATAACTCTCATAATGGGAGTTCATCATCATCAAAAAAAAAGCTGTTCGACAACATGTCATATTTTCACTTTCTATATGACAATTGCGCAATGCCATTCATTGATTGGTCGAACTAGTAGGAGGAGCATGACCTTTTTTGGAGGATGAACTTTTGATATGAAAGCACGAAGATGTGTATATATGTAATAAAGTAGCATGGAGGAATCTAATAGAAAGTGCCATATGAAATCCCCGAAGAGTTGTGGGGCGATGGGGGCTCTTGAAAATGTAAATTGCGTATAAATTTTGGATAGATTATGCTTCCTCCTCGTCCTCGTCCTTCTCCTCGTCATCCCCTCCCCTCCCGTCGTTCGAAACGAACATCATTCCTCAAACATATTCAGATTTGGTGTCTTGATAACAGAAATACTACTAATTCGGCGTTCGAAGGAGACGACGAAGGGACGAGGCGAAAAATGAAATTGTTGGCTGGCTAGCTAGCATTTTGGTTTCGACACAGATAACATCTTCGGGAATTGCACGTTGATTATGATGCATTAGCAATGACGGATTGAGTAATTCGGATATCCGCTAACACGAGTTTAGCATAAGCATTGAAACAAAGCAGCATAATTAAAGAATGTTTCAAATTATAAAACGCATTTCAGAAAAGTGAAGAAATAGAAATCATTTCTGAAATTCTCAAAATCCAATTGAATTAATTGAATACATTATTCACAATATGTTCTTTTTTTTTTCGATTTACCGCAATAATTAATGCATAATTGAGAGGATTCACGATCATATTTTTACGTGATTATAGGTACCGAATTGGATTTTGTTTCTGCAATATGCCTGAAGAAATTAATCATTGCAGATAAGAAAAATATGAATCCTTGTTGAACAAAACTATCAACTCATTTGTACCAATTCAGCGTAATAAATAAATAGTCGAACAAATCATTTTTAGATGTAAATTTGACAAGTTTTACCAGTTTGCATTGGTTAAAATGACGAAAAAATACAAGGGATTAAATTTGTAATTTGTTATAACCCTGTATTGGAAAAATGTGTAATTTTTATAAATTTTTGAAAAAAATTAGATTTTATGTATAGGTTGATATAAAACAACAACAAAATAAACAAACAAACAAAAATAGACAATTTTAATGAGGTTAAACAAAAAATATTTTATTTCTGAATCCATTTTATAAACCTGACATCAAATATTGTTATTAACACATAGTTTTTTATTAAAAATAAACCAAAATTGAAATTTTCGAGAATATTAATTTGGAAATAATTGTTATTTGATGGCAAATAATTAGAGAAAAAGCATTTGAATGCACTTCATAATAGCCTTGGGGGAATGATACTTCAAACTACTTTTCATCAATTTATGAATGCGGTTTTAATAATTTAGTTCGCGATTCGGACCACAATTAAATTTCATCGATTTTCGTTTTTCTTTCATTTTATATGAAATCGGAAAAGAATAATTGTAGAAGCCGGCATATTTTTTTAATTTCGCATTTTCAAATATGCCATCCAGAAGCAGATGCATCGTCAAAAACGGCTCAAGTGGTCGGGTGTGCGAATAAAAAAATTGCAAGTGGCCAAATTATTAAAGGAAATAAATGGGAGAGAATCAGAGGAGCATATATTATGCTTCAACACAACATTTCTTTACTACCAGCTTTATTTTTTTAAGACTAAAAATAATTTAAGTTCCAATTTTGACGATTTCTATTGCTGAATCAATGAATTGCAGCAATAAGATAACTATTATGTTTTTTTCGACCTCATTCTAGATCATTAAAAACAAACCGTGATAAAAAAAAGATAAATGGTCATAGTGAAATTCATAATTTACTATAGCTTAAATATTAAATGTTTAAAAAAATCTTTAATTTTTCAGATTATTTTTTTCCAAATTATCAAACATTTTTGCAAATCCTTGTTGACGCAAATCCTTTTTTCTTAATTTCAAATAAATATTTCTAAATTATTTTGATGAATAATCAATTAATAAATTTTTAATAATTTAATAAATTTTCCCGAATAAATTTTTTTCATGAATTAAAAAATGATACCAATTAATTTGATAAATTGATTACTGCAGGGCTTCTTTGTTTTATTTTATTATTTATTGTTAAATCTTCAATGCATATGTTAAAACTTTTTTGAGCTTTATCCTCGAATTAAAAAAAAATATTGTCGGCGACTATTCTAATTGGGTAGATTTACGAGCAATAGTCTCGAAACAGTACTCATTTTCGGAAGAAAAGTTTTTCTTCACTGTAGCTCGCAAAATGCCAAAAATTGTTAAAAATTGAATAGAAAATGGCTTGAACTATGAAAATATCTACTTTTATCCTTTTTTGGAAAAACTATTTTCGCCCTTTTCGCAGTTGCGGTGTTGATGAGTTTAGAATTTTGAATGTAAAAGCTATCAATTTCACCTGCTGAAACACATTGAGGCAACACTAAACTACCGTAATCAATTTGGCAAGAATTTCTAATTTTTTGACCACAAAAAATTCAGCTGCCCGTCTTTTTCACGCAGAAATCATAATTAAATTCTGTTTTTTTTTTCAATATTAAACTACATCCAAAATTTGATAAATGGATTCAACAAGTTCCTCGCTAATTGCTTCACACGTTTCCAATTATCATCCTGACCCGTTTTTCATTTTTTTTTTGAGTGAACCAAGTGCACTGTATCAATTGGAATTAGTCGAAAGAAAACAGGAATTGCTAATTTTTGAAGTCACAACTAAACAAAACTCGAATTTTGCTTTTAAATAAGTAATGTTTGCGCTCGCTCTCTCTCTATTCCATTTTTGGGGGTCGAGTATAAAAGAAACCCGAAACTCGAGGCTTTCAGTCATTAATCAACTATGCTTCATCTCTTTTTGCTTGTTTGTGTCGCATCTGCGGCCACTGTCACTCAGCCGACGCCCCTTCCGATTCCGGCACCCAAAACGGTATTCAGATGACAATATGTATATTCAACATTCGACATTTTAGACAGATGAGATTGAGAAGAATGCGGTCTCTTTGAAAATGACGTCTCCTGGAGAACACACTGTTGCCCGTGAGTTTATCCAAGTAAATTTCTGACAATTGTCTGTCTCGAATTACAATTTTCAAAATTGATTATCTTTCTTTTTGACACCTAATTTTGTTTTCATTCAATTATTACAATGACAAAAAAAAAACGAGAAGCTTTGATTTGGTTAGTACGGAACCCGAATTTCTATTGTTTGAATCGAAAATTAATTGGCCGCCCTGAAACAATTCGTTGGTCCACAATTGCTCAAAATGACTCGTTTTTCTGCAAGGCCACTTTATTTCAGATGTTATTCCGGACTTCCACAATGAAATTATTTCAGCATCAACCCACCGAATCCGATACCATTCCAGAGATTTTAAGGCATTTTCTAGACAAGACGATGTGATTCTTTTGAACAGAAAATGCAACAGCGAAGAACTTGAGCAGATACTACAATTGGTTCTTCGTTTTTTCCCGAAATTTCAGATTTGTTATTTCTCATTTTTTTTGCAGAGTATATCCTCAAGTTTGAGCACTTCGAAAATGGTGATATCAGAGCGAGCAGAACGCGAATTCAATTCTCAATTCGACGTGATCTGTGCGAAAGGAATCTTCTCGTACTACATCGAAGCGAGCAAATATTGCGAGGTGACCAAAAATGAGATCACCTGTCTCGCGTACAACTCCACGAAACGGGATCAACAAAACGAGGGTTCCGGAGCGGAGGATCCGAATGACGAAGATGATGAATAAACTGGTGTACTGCTTCCTATATAACCAATAATAAATAAACTTGTACACTCGTTGATAAGCCAGTTCTTGCGGCCGTATATTTAGGCAATTGCGTTGGATTTTATCGAGAAATCGACATGCTGCGTTTTGCCAGTTTTCTGCTGATAACAACCATCGTGTATTGTTCGCCGCCAATGTGCCACTGTCCGAACGGACAAGTCGGCTTGCAATGCCCGACTCCGATCACCTTCAACTGTCCGCCGTCTCCGCCGTGTCCCAGCTCGCCGCCGTGCAATATGTTCGCCGCACTTCCCACTCTACCGACGTTCGCCACTTTCGCGCCATTTGCGGTCACCCAATCACCACAGCAACTGCCACCTGCGATCTCGCCGCCAGTAAATGGACAGGAAGCGTTGGTTGGCATTAATCAACCACCAACTGCGCAGATCCGGGAACCTTATGCTCCTCAGCAGCCACCACCACCTCCACCACCTCCCGCTCCACAGGCACCACCAGTTCAGCAATACGTTGAAGCCGGAACAGAACCGCCATTGGTGATTCAGGATTCAACCACAATTCGGCCATCAACACTTCCAAGTGAAAAGTGAGAATTATTTACCAGTTTAATCGTTTTCTAAGTAGTTAATTTTACCCTTCCCCAAATCAAAACGATTGAATAATTTTAGTTTTTAATAAGGCCAATTTTCATTGTCTGGTTTGAAATCGTTTAACTCAGAAACACTTAAAATGCTAATTTGAATTAGAATTCGATGGGACTCAAATTTGTTTGAAAACTGGTTCGTTGAATCATTTGAACGCTAAAAAGGGTTACTGTAGGAACGGATTACGAAACTTGAGTTGTTTTTTTATGCATGTGACGAATATTCCAGTTCCAAAATTCGAATACTATTTCATAATCGAATGTCCAATATAAAATTTCCAAAAAAAATCACATTTTTCGAATTTCAGATACGTCGAGCTTGAGAATCCGGAAGATTGTCAGCCACCTCCACCAGTTCTCCACAATGTCGTCGACCACGTATTCGAATCCGAACCAAATAGTTAGCATAATTAGCATACATATCCATACAAGAAATGCTTTTAGACGGTTACCGACAGCCAGTTCGTCGTCAAGCTGTCAGCGAGAAATGCAACGATGACAGGTTGAAGAGAATTATCGAAGATGTAAGGGTCCATTTAAAGCGTATTTGAGTTGATTTATATATATTCAGAATGTCGACGAGAATCCTTCAACGTCGAAACGGAAAATCCAGAAGGCGGCAGCCGAGGAGATTGGCGGATTATTCGATGTGATCTGCTCGGCACACGACTTCTCGTATCTGGCCAACACTCAATTATTCTGCGAAGCCGGCAACGACGACGTTACCTGCTTCGCCTTCTTGCATTCGTTAATTCAATAATCTCATTCATTTGTGCAATTCCACACTAGTATTCGATTCATAATAAACGCTGCCATTTAATCGCTTTAGTCGCTTTAGAAAAAGAAGTGAGGAAAGAGGAAAAAATTATTGAAATCCAACCGGTTTTCGACCGCCTACCGGTCATCAACTTTTACTTTGTGTTACCGCTGGATTTATTTGTACGATCATTACAATTTTATTTGTTTCCATTTATGGTGTGCTAGTCGGGTTTCACGCGATAATTGGCTTGGTTTCGATTATTAATCATTTCAAACATCATCCTAGAAAGTTCCACCCAAACGTTTATTCTAAGGACCCTTATGAGTTGATTATTATTTTTATTGTTATTAGTAATAATGAATACTATATGTATATTCATTGAACAAGAATCTCTATTGTCTTATTCGAATTGAAACAGAACATCAATGCACCGGAAAGACCAGGTCGGTGTGGCCTTGTGTAATTTGAGAAGTGTTCCTTCGCGCACTTGCCCCGACTCAATACAATCCTAATTCGGCGGGATGATTTCGCCGGAAGCGACCCCCCCCTCTCTAAATCCTTACAAGGTAATCGGCTTCAATATGGGTTATCCAGCCGGTTACGCAGGTGATCCCATAAGCCGAATCTAGCGGACCAGATGTCGTTGAAAAAAGCCATCGGGTGTCGATGAATGTGAGAAATCCGCCACACGCTTTTTCCCATTTCCCCCAATTATGATAGTTGAATTGTATTATGTAAAATATATATATATATATCTATTGCTCGTAATACGTACAACATATTTGAACTTATTTGATTAGTGCCAACCCGAAAAAAAAATTGCGTTTCGATTATGCGCCCGGAACTATTGAAGGCCGTCGATGTAAATCAATTCGGCAACAAAAGCGCTCTTTCGAGTGTGAAAATTCGGACGGATTCGTCGGGTCGTCGGAGGCCAGCCAATCTGTCGTGCCATTGTTCGCCAATTTCGCAGCGACTTCCTGCGCGAGACCCGCGCATCCGCAAGACACGCCCACTTCTTGCTGCTTTCGTTGTGCGCTCGCACCGCGAAATCATCGCCGGAGAGCTTGTCTCCCAGAGGTACCATAATATTCATTTGCCAAATGGCCAATTGATTTGATTTGTTTTGTTGTTGCTCGATTGAGTGAAATGTTGCAAATTTTCAAATTGTTGATAGAATTTTTTTCGCAATTCCCTTTTTTGCAGAATCGTTCTTTTTACATTTTTACACAAACTTTTACATACAAAAAATGATTACAAATATTAAAACAAATTATTTTTGGATCTCAAAAATCGCAAAGGCGCGCAAATTGATTCGAAATAGAAATAATGTATGATTTATTAATGATCATAAAAACTCGCAACTCCCAATTTGTCCCTTTCATTTCATTTCAATTTTATTCGTTAATTAGTAAGCCCGGCTATTCCTCATTTGATTATTTTACTATGTGGATCATCATTATAAAAACGTAAGACATTGCCCTTTTATGGCGCCGTCACTGGGTCGATGTCTAATTATTTCGGGGCGTAAACTTGAATGAAAAGAGTCCTTGAAAATGAAATTATTCGACTTTTTTGTTTGGTGTTTCTCCTCTCATTCGTCGCCGTCTTCTTCTTCTTCTTCTTCTTCTCGCCGTCGAAGGTGTTGTTGATGGAACCGAATAAGTGTTCGTTTGAATTATGCCCTCATTTCTAACTTTTTTGGAGAGTTCGACGCCCTCCTCCGATTCAGTTTTTTCGCGCCAAATTGTCGTAATTAAATCTATTCTCTTCTTTTGTGGACTTTTTGGAACGAAATCCGATGAAAGTGTGTCACACAATAAGGTTTTCATCTTAGGATTAAAATATTACCTATAAAAAATTTGCAACATTATTTTAAATGACACTCTGAAATAGTCTTTCGGACATTTTTGAATTTGGAAAAAATCTTTTCAATTTTTTTTCCGTTTTGCGTTATTCATTAGTATTCGCCGTTATTCTTTACGAGACCCATCCCATTATAAAAAATGCATTTTTTGTTGTTTTCTTCAAATTCGTCGAATCCCTCTCGATTTGGAAGATTCTCATTGAACCAACTTCAAAGCTGGGCGGAGTCCTCCTACTTGACAATTCAGGCGTCTTTTCTATATCAAGTGGATCCAGTCTTGACGGTGTTGGTCAAGACTACTTACGTATTCTGGAATTCCTTCTCCCCCCGCTAACCGAATCACATCTTTGCCATCCCGCCATTCTCAGTGCATTTCGTTTTTCTCGCTCTCCACAACAACAACACAAAGCATAATGTTATGTTTACTCTCTGTCTAAACTGATTTTTGCACAAATTCTTTTGTGAAGCCTAATTAGCGAGTGTAAATATGTGTACATGGTTGTGGTGGTGTCGATGTGTCAATATTCGTATTCATAATCCCTTCAAAAAATACACCTAATTGGTGGAGAGCTTATTCGTCGAATAGAGCTTCTCCAGCGCTTTTAATTCTGTTTCTTTTTTTCATTCGATTTGAGTAAACATTTTTTTTGTGTAAAAGGCTACTTCAGGAATTAACAAAAGATGATCGAAACCTGAGATTTTCGGCAAACAATTGTATGAATGATCCATCCATGATCGGTGATTTTTTGCCGAATGTCTACTCTCACTTCCGAAAATTATCAAATGTAAAAACGTGTTTGAAATTCCCATGTATAGTTTGAGCACATTGCTAAATCAATTCTTTTTTGCGTAGAAACTCTAATTGCATTATTTGTTTTAAATTTTTCGATATTTTTTTCTATTCCAGCAATGCTAAGAAAACTTTTTCATATCCTCGCACTGTCGTAAATTGCCTGTAATTTCCTTTACTATTCCATGAATACTTCATTCTTTTTATTGCAGTAGCCATGAGTTGCCTACAATTGTTGCTTCTAATCGCCATCCTTCCATCGATCGCGTTCGCCATCGAATGCTACTCCGGCTCGCAACTACAAGTCATAAATTGTCCGTCTGTCTCATGCATCAAACAAACACTCGGTCTCGACACGGTAAGTTGTATTGTTGGCAAAACAAGCGATTAGTTACGGTAGAGTGGCGCCGCCGGACGAACTGATTCACAAATACATCGAAAATATGTTGCACTGGCGGCGAGAAATCGTGCGAGCATCGGCCGCCTCAAGGGACACTATTTAATCCTGGCTAGCCCCTGTCAATTTGATTTTTGATTGACACCCACAACACATTCCCATCTGCGCAATGAACCCAGAATCGCGTCAAATTCCATACCATAATACTCGACGGTATACCGTATAATTAGAACAAATTCATGCTTATTAAGTCAACATCGGAAGGTTGTCTGATGGCGGTGTACGAGTCGGATGGGCGCGAAATTTGGTGCGATTGAAACACAGAAGAGATGCGTACAAAAACGGTCTATTAGAAACCACCCCTACTTTTTAACCCCCACCCCTGCTATTCCACCCCGACTTTTTAACCCCTCCTTTTATTTATGATACCACCCCCACTTTTTCACCTCCAATTTTTAGGTTTCACCCCCCCCCCACTTTTTCACCGCACTTTAAAATTTGCAGTTTCAAACAGTAATTTTTAACAGAAAAATATTTTAATTTTCAATAATTCAAGTTATCAAGAGGAAATTGGCAAAATTGATGTCTAAATTAGATTTTTCAGAAACTATGTAGGCTTGCAAAGAAGCTTAATATCAAAATGCACAATTGGACACTTGAAATATTGACAATTGTTGGAAAATACGAAAATCTTACGAAATACGAAATCGTTCTGAACTGGGTTTTTAGAGAATAGTTCATTAATTGTTAAAATTTTCAGCCTTTCATAAGAACACTACATAATTTCTGAAAAATCTAATTTAGACCTGCGAATCTCCTCTTGATAACTTGAATTATCGCAAATTTTAAAAAAATTTAAAAATTTTACTGCTAAACATTATTGTTAGAAACTGCAAATTTTGAATTTCGGCGAAGAAGTGGGGGGGGGGGTGAAAAAGTGGGGGTGGTATCATAAATAAAAAGAGGGGTTAAAAAGTCGGGGAGGAATAGCAGGGGTGGGGGTTAAAAAGTCGGGGTGGTTTCTAATAGACCTACAAAAACACTTAACATTTGAAGAAACGCCAAGTTACACCGACAACTTGAATATTGAATTAAACATTTCGGCAATTATGCAAATTTTGTTTATTCGAACAAGAATAAAACGCGCAATGAAGGGGGTTCTCTGCATAGTTCTTTTTCTCAAGAAAAAAACGAATTTAACATAATTTTCTAAAATTTAAAGGTTCGATATTGCGATGGAACCGGCGTGAGCTCAATCTGCCAAACCTACAGGATTGTCGAGACCTGCGACACCATTCCGAACCTCGGCTACATTTGCTGTTGTAGCGGAGACCTGTGCAACTCGTCATCGGCATCTTACATCATTTTGATTCTTCTGATCCCCGTTCTCCATTTTTTGTTTTTCTAACTGTCGAAATCATTCAAAACATTAGTAGTTTCGGGTCATGTGCATAGACTTTCTAGTTTCCATTGTTTTCGTTTTTATTCGGGTTGCTATTTTATTCTATTCTTTTCCAGATTGTATTTTAAATAATAAATAAAATCAACGTAAGTACCCATAGTGATCGGAAACTATGCATTGAAAGATGTCTTGCGAATGAAATCTAGAATCCTTGCGGGATTTGTTCGGTTTTGCGTCGATAGTCTCCGCAAGCATAGATCCCGTCTTCCCTGAAAACGAACCGACATTTCATGGGCTATTCAAAATCGGAAAAAAAAACAAACTTGACGTCAATTCCCTGAATAACCCCCTCAAATCCATTCGTGGCTCGGAATTTCTGCAAATGCTCCTTCTCTAGAATCTTTTTCATTCCTTCGGGGAATCCATCGTCAAGTTGAGTAATGTCTGGTGTGAATTGATTGTGGATCATTAGGGAATCAATAGCCTTCTTGATAGAGTCATTGAATATCAAACTGCGGACGACGGCTTTCGAGAGCGACGAGATAATCTTGGCTCCTCCAGATGCTCCAATGACCATTCGGACCTTTTTATTTTCCGAATTGAAAATGACTAATGGGCTCATTGAGCTCATCGGACGTTTTCCAGGTGCAATGTAGTTGGTTTCCGATGGGGCGAACCCAAATCTGTCAAATTGAATGTCAATCATGAAATTGCAACCGCAAATTACCCATTTTCCATGCCAGGTGTGCTGAAGTCATCCATCTCGTCGTTCCACAAAATTCCGTATTTAGTCGATTCAACGGCAGCGCCAAACCTGAATATAATCTTATTATTAGAACTGGACGCCGTATGAGAGTATTACTTACCATCTGTTAATAGTCGTTGTTGCGGAAACGGCATTTCCATATTGGTCCAACACAGAAACGTGAGAAGTTCCATGATCGGGGGGCTAGAAATTTTAAAAAAATCAAATTATATAATTATTAAAAATGGCACGATTTCTGACTTGATATTGCGCAATTCCTCCATAGTTTTTCGACGGCTGCGCTTTATCTGTCATCCGATCAATAACCCATTGTGTGTATTCCGGTGTCGTCAAATTTCTCGACAATTCCAATGCGCCTTTAACGTAGTCGTGATCGCCGAGCAATGTTCTTTGCGCATAAGCGAATTTCATCGATTCAATATATTTATGAATGACGAGCGGATCTTGGTAAATGTCATCCTTATGTCCTTCGGGGAATAATTCTAAAGGAATCACAAGGTCTTAATTGTATTTAAAACTTTATGAAACTTACTGCTCATCACAGAAATGATAAGTTGAGTAACACCGAAAGAGGATGGCGGTGGTCCGCCGCACATCGAAAGAGATCCACGGAATTTTTCATTCGAGTTCGAGTTTGCATATTCTCGTACTCTATAGTTTGCTAAATCCTCCTCAGTGATGAGTCCTCCACCTTCTTTGAATTCGTTCGCAATCGTCTTCGCCATATCTCCATGATAAAATAATTCGACCGGATCCGATGAATCCGCAATCAATTGCAACGTTTCAGCAAGTTTCGGTCGCTTCAAAATATTGCCTGTTTTATAGGTGTCGTTGGTTTCCGGATTGATCCAATGCCTTAATTATAATCACTATACATATAAAATAAATTTTTGCAAAATTGGTGAATCCGATCTTACTTCACTGATGGGAACAATCTGAAATGTCTCTCCTTGACCTTCATCACATCGCTGAGAAATTCAGAAACAGGATGTCCTTTAGAAGCGAGTTCGATCGAGGGTGTCACGAGCTCTTTCCAGCTCACTTTTCCCGATCCGTGTTTCGTAAATGAATGCCAATAGCCGGCAATTTCGCCAGGAATTCCAGCGGCTTTAAAACCTGTAATAATCGATTATTTGTTTGGCTTCTTCTGCCTACTATTAATAACCGTATTTCGAGCCGTCGCTATCATTCAAAAACATGTTTTTGTGAGCAGCCGCCGGCGCTGTCTCGCGAGCATCAATTGCATAGCAATCACCTTGTTGCCTAAAAAAGACATACATAAATGGGCGAGTTCAACCAACAAAATTCAATGAATACCCATTATAGAATGTCATGAGAAATCCGCCGCCAATTCCCGAACTTTGCGGATTCACGACGCCGAGACAAAACATGGCAGCGATAGCCGCTTCGATCGCATTTCCGCCCTTATTGAGAATATCCCTTCAAAGCTTTATGAGCATCCGAAATTCGAAATTAATTTACCCTCCAATTTTAGAGCACGCCGCGTTATCACACGTTATCGCGGCCTTCTCGAATTTCTTTTGCGTTGAATTCGATGGTCCCGGCCATTTGTACAATGTTTCTGATTCACTCTATAAAAAATTGAGTAAATTTTTAAAATTTGACTCTAAATTCATAAATTAACAACAATTTTTAATAGCATTTCATAGAATATTTCACCGCACCCAAAAAAAGATCTCACAGCGGCCAATTTTGATTGCCGCTCTTTTTTTCAGAACCGGACTATGAATTAAAACTTTAAATATTGCTTGCTATTATATAAAAGAATAAATCATTTTAAATTCATCATTTTTTGTCTATTTGTTCTGAATTATCATCAAAACGAAAAATAAAGATACACCGTGAATTTGTTTAATCCGTAGTACGGATTATTAATTCCCAAAGTTGAAATCAAAAAAAGACCACTCTGAACGCATTCGATGGTCCATAGACATTCTCTTTTTTGGGTTGGAAATAGTATGTTTGAACAATAGCTGGTCTTGAGAGTGGAACATTTAGTCTTATTTGACTTGCTCTTTAAACATTTTTGCAAAGAACAGATATGCATGAGAGAAATTATTAAACGATTTGTGCTACCAAAAATTCTAAAAGAAAATATTGGGCATATTTTGATTTTGCATGAATTGAAAAAAGATTCTTAATGAAAACTAACCGAGTTTGGACCATCATTTGGTGCTGAAGCAATTGGTGCGGCGAACAGGAATAGTAGAAGAAGTAATATAGTCATAATTAAAACACCCAATCCAATTCGACACGCGAACCTAAATTTGAGCATATTTCGATAAATGAGAGTGATCTTTGCAAAATTGTGTCAAAAATTATCACGAACGCGAGGACGAGAACGCATGGTTGTTAGTGTTTGCTGGCAAAATCAAACAGAAAATTGTTGAGGCCGGAAGCTTTTCGGTGGCCAACTGGATTACTCGCAGCAATAGCAGCGGTCTCATCGATATTATCAGATGATCAGAAGTGAGACGGACGTCTGCGAACCAACTAAAAAACACCAAACAACGAAATCGGGGACAGTGATGACAGAGGAATGATGGATGAGTCGGCGCGATCCGACGCGATTCGCCAACGGATATATCGCCCACTTACTGTCTGAAACCGCTTGATGGCGGATTTTGAGAATTAGCTACGCGAGCTTCTTCTTCGATCTCGAACCTCTCCGTGGAAACGTGAGTCACGTACACGTCGGGTTGCTGGAAATTGTTTGTCTTGGTATTTGAAATTACATTTTTGAAATAATAAAATTCTCATATTTAAGCGCATTGTTTTGGGAATCGGAACCTTCGGAAATGCATTTTTGGACTTGATAAAAACTACAAATTTCAAATGAAATGTTGAAAATAAGGAAATGGCGACTTTTAAAGAATTTCCATGCAAAATCGTAACCAAAAATTGAACAAAAAAACTAGTTTGAAATCAAACAAACACGAATTGATAAGATTCTATAACGGTTTCGGTGTTTTTTTTTCTGTCTAATTAATTCAAACAAACCTTATTGGCCGTCATCGTAGTAGTTGTCGATGAATCATGTTTGCATGTACAAATTTGGAAAAGAAGCCCCCCGAAAATTCCTGTCTTGTCGCTGTTGTTTCAAATACGCGCGTGTTGTCACAATATGTAGAAATATATTAAATTTTTGGGTGGCGTCCCGATTTTGAAACAATTGCAATAGAGACGCAGATGAAATGCGCGAATCTCGTCCGATTCGACGACAAATAGAATAGTTTATTTTTTGAAAAACAATAATATTAATAGATTAGCGCAATTATTAAAATTATTCAGATTGCTGATTCGCCTCTTGCTTCAATTTCCTCTTTGGTTAGAAGCCAGTGCGTCTGAACAGCGCCTTTTCCCTGGAAAAATTCAAGATAAACGAAATTGGAAAAAAAACATTTAAATGAAACAGGAAATTATGGAAAATACCAAAAATGGACATCTTTTGATGATTGGAGTATTTTCATCGAAAGGATTAAATAAGATAATGTAGAAACAAAAATAAAAACTTGTAAAATGTATCTTCATAATATACAGTACTGGCCATAAAGAATGTCCCAAACGGGTTATCGAGCATAACTTTTTTTGGAGTAGATCATTAATTCCTGATGTACACACAATACGCATATTTGCAGCTCTTCTGTTTGAAGAAATGTGCGGAAAATTATTTTTTATAATTATTTTTTCGATTTTTCGACTTTTTTCGTTTTTAATTTTTAAATTTTTTTTCTGGAGTTTCTTTTGAATTCTAGTTTTTGATAGAAAATGTTTTCTGCTCTTCCACAGTTGATTTTCCATTTTACCGGTCTTAGACGTTTATCATAAATTTCTGTTTTTTGGTCAAATCTGTCGAAACGATTGGCTACGATTTTTTAAATATTGTATTTTAGTGTCAGAGAGACTGTGCTAATTTTTTAGAATGATCGGTTTACTTTTAGAAAACGTATGCTCGGAAAACCATTTGGGACATTCTTTATGGCCAGTACTGTATGTGATCCAAAGATGATCATTTACCTTTACAATGACTTCTCCTCGAACTTCTGTCTGGTATCCACCAATGACTTCAGTGAGGAATTTCATGCATTCTGTCGAGATATGCACTCTTCCAGCTGAATTTGATTTCAATTTTCTAACACATTTAACATTCTTCTTCATACGTTTTCCATTACTCTCCATTCGGCTCGCTGTGTTCACCGAATCGCCAAAAAGGCAATAACGGGGCATTGTGAGACCGACGACTCCGGTGACGACGGGTCCCGTATGCAAACCGACGCGAATATTGATTCGTTCTTTCGGCAAATGGGGAATTCGGAATGTTTTGATCGCGCGGAGGAGCGAGAACGACATTTCGGCGATTTCTCGCGCGTGCTCGTTTCCGTTTCGATGCGGAAGCCCAGAGACGCATAAATATCCATCGCCAATGGTTTCAACCTGCAATGAGAACGAATCAAAATGAAAGGCAACTAGTAGACAAACCTTATAAACATCGTGATTATCAATTATAGCGTCGAATGTTGTGTATAAATCGTTGAGTAAATTGACAACCTGCAAGAAAATTGGTTTGCTAAAAAAGTTTTGCTAAAAATTCTTTCAGCGGATAATTATAAAAACAAAAGCAATTTTTTACCAAACAACCCCCAACAAGCAATTAAGGCAAGAATTATCAATTCGAAGTGCTCATTTTTCAAAAAAAACCTGAAGCGGTGTGCATCGACTTGCGAGTGTTGTGAAAGAGACCACATCGGAGAAGAATATGGTAACGCAGTCGAAGGTTTCCGGCTCAACACTTTGCCCAAGTTTCAGTTTTTCTGCCACTTGCCTGAAAATGATTCGATTTCTCCGATTCTTTGTATTTCTCACTTTGGTAGCATTCTGTATAGAAGAACATCACTTCGCTTCTTCTCCTCCGTCAATTCCTTCATTCTTGCTTGAACTTCTTCTTCAAGGTTCGAAGCATATTGCTCAAGAACATTGAACACGTGATCCATTAAGTTTGAAGATCTGTTATGATTCATGCTCTTCATTAATGTTTTGATTTGATCGCTTGTCGGCCGCTGATCGGGGATTTCATTCCAGCAGTCTCGAACTAGAAGAGACATCGATCCATTGTGCTCATCCTCGGTGTCCAGAGAAGGTCTTATCGGGTTCCTTCCGCCTTTTTTGATTTTATACACCAATTCATCGACATCAAATTGCTCGTTTTCCAAATCCCATGCAGACTTTTTTGTAATGATTTCGGAGCAAATAATTGCAAAACTGAATTTCAAACAACTCGCATTTCATTACAAAACATTTTCTGGTAGATTTTTCAATTTGGCGTATAGTCTGCGTCCTCTGTACGCGGGTAGATTTACGGGGATGCTTCTTTCTCTTGGTCACGCACGGACTAGCAGGTCATTTAAAATTTTATTGACCGGTTCGATAATTTTTAAATTGAACGACATTAGAAATTCCAAATAATGCCAAACTCATCAAGCAAAAACAAATCGTTCACGTGAAAACAGCAAAATAAGCATTCACATGTGGCGAGACCTTTTCAAGGCACATGCGCGTAAATCTACCCGCGTACAGCAGTCGCCGGACGCCGACTATATTAGATTTTTGAAATAATTGCCAGACGACCAATCAATTTTCTACTTTCCAAATACAATAGAATACCGTTATCTCACCAAAAAATGATTATTATATGTAGTGTTCCCGCGTCATTTAAAATTTTCAGTTTTTTTTTAAGAAAAACGGGTACATAATTGTTTACCTATAAACATCACCTTCCTTAGTTGGTGGCAAAGAGTTGTCTCGAATATGCTCAGGAGCCGTATGTAATAAATCTGAAACCCATCCGAGCACACTGATTTGAAACCGTTTATGATTTAAAAAAAAACCTCTAGGCTCTTTCATTTCAAATCGTTTGATAGCAGTCAATCCATGAAAACTGACTTTGACTTGCCAGCGTTCATCAACAAGACATGTTGAAGAACTCAGCCATCCATGAGGACCAATCGAGGAATGATGAATGTAGAACATGGCTTCGGAGACATCCCTCATCAATGAATACTTAAAGAACCAATCCATTTGAAGCGATCCTTTGGTGATAACATCAGCAAGAGATCCACGAGAACAAAAGCGCCATATCGAGAGCAATTGAGGAGAATCGATAGACAATCCAATGAATTTGCAAACATTATCATGGTCCATATTTCGCATCTAAAATAAACCATTCATAGAACTCAAGTTTTCTTCGCATTTCGAAGTTAATCAACTGGCAAAATTATGAAGAGAATGAACATTAAATGCATATGATTTTTATTACTTTATGTGTTTAGTTTGAATTTCAAAACCTTTCGAAATTCGGCGTTATCCGATTTAGTGAATGCGATCCGAAAATTATGTTTTCTGGCGACAACCGAATCCCCTCCAAGAAAATAGAATGCGTGTCTTTCGGTGTCTTTTTTCGAGTTGATTGTCACTTTTGTACTTGATGTCACTGTACTACTGAGCGATCTCGAACTATGCATTGTATTCTGAAAATATTCTAGATTTCGTATTCGCTATTACACTTAAATCAAACCTTTTGGGGTGGTTTTGTTAGACTATTGAAAGGCACATGCCATAGCTGATTGAGACGTTCCTCTTCCTTCCGCTTTGACCTAACGAAAAATCGCGAATCTGATACTTTCCTCATTGTTACTATTTCCTACTTGATAAAGAATACAATAGCTGCTATAATTGCAATTAACATGACAATCGCCGCTGCGGTGCAGCCTAATATAATAGCCAAATATTGTTCGGCAAACGATTTCGGACATTCATCGCCGAGAAATCCACAAAGCGGTGTACTTAATGGCTTCGATCCACCCCATGTGGCCCAAATTTTTTCGAGTGAAGCCAAGAGAACAATCTTCGAATAATTTGTTTTCTCAATAAATTGCTATTAATTGAATACCGGCTCAGCATCCTTATCAAGATCTTCCTCCATTTTTAATATTGGAAACTCATTATAATTATCATCCAAATTGTATAAATAGAATACAGGAGTTCTCGTTGAGTTCTGATTGATTATCACAGTTCCAGTGAATCCTAAATGGAATATCTCAAAGTGAATTAAAAAACAATTAATAATACCTTTAAAAGTGATTCCTTTCATTATGTTACATATTTCGACTCCACCGGGTTTTGCATTGCCAGACTGTATTGAAATATTCAATGCATGTGCATATAACAGCAATGCATCAGCTAGTTGTCCGGCTTGAGAGTATAGAACATCTTCAAATTCAACGTTGTCATTAAGCCTGATTTCAAAAATATACCGACTGAAGTACAATTCTGACAGTTGAACGGCGGTTTTTTGATGGCGTCGATGATTTGCGAAGAGAATAGAGAAGTGTCGTTGAACTTTTGATTGTCCAACTACGTATGTATACATTAATGATTTTTGTTAAGTAGAAGAGATCTTCTTGATAGGTCCCTTTTAATTGTCTTGCACACTGTTTAAATGTTTTTATCCGACGTTTCCTTAAGCCGGTTTAATTACCCATGTTTGAGGTAAATTGACCTTCCCTGATGATGATCTAAAGATCGAAACGTCGGATAAAAACATTTAAACAGTGTGCAAGACAATTAAAAGGCTCCTATCAAGAAGATCTCTTCTACTTAACAATAATCCACACGATGCACTCAAAACAAGTCGCTCCACAACTAACGAAATTAATGATTTTATAATAATATGGTATTTGACATTGATGATAACACGATTTTTTAAAGTATTTTCAAAAATGAACCTCTAATTAATTAGTTAGCTTACCAATAGGAATCTATTAGCTCCTCGTAGTGCTATTTCATTCTTGCCATCCGTTCCATTCCAAATTGATGATGCTGTAATATTTCAAATTTCCAAAACCCCATTTTAATTCAAACTAACCAAACCCGACTCTTCTCGATTCAGCCATGATAAATAGAAATTCATTAGTGTCGAGACCCGATTCAGCGACAGCGATCATTAGATTCCGGCGTGCCTCGTTCGATTCTAGACACACAATTGCGATTCTGGCGAGTTCTTTCATGTTTTTCAACGCATTCGCGAAACTGTTGTTCGTTATGACACTCATTTGTCGACGATAAGTGACTGTTAGATTATCATTGTTGCTGACAAGAAGATCGAGATCCGATATCAGTGGACCACAGCGATGAATGAGGTCCGCACGAGCAAGATAGTAGATTAATGCAAATTCGGTCCATTGGAAGTATTGCAAAAGTCGGATAATCGACATTGCTTGGCTAAAAATTAAAAAACGAAGCTAATGAAAATAGTAGTACATATTTTGAACTAGATAGTGCTAGAAGATGTTGTTGCAATAGTTGGATATTCATATTGATCCAGAAGACCTGAATCAAATGGTGGACCCCATAAGATTAGAGGCATGTTCAAGTATTTTGCAACCGATCCAGCCACTTTGGCGGCTGAAAAACTCTTTTGAAAATTGTAGAAATTGATTTTAAGAATGTACGTCTTGTACATGGAGGGCCCAAGATCACATGAGCTTTTGCATCGTAGTAGTTTATGACGGCTCCAATTGATTCAGATTCACTGCACGAGTTGA
The DNA here is from genome assembly GCA_902829315.1 of Caenorhabditis bovis. Lineage (NCBI taxonomy): Eukaryota > Metazoa > Nematoda > Chromadorea > Rhabditida > Rhabditidae > Caenorhabditis > Caenorhabditis bovis. The sequence continues at coordinate 4,210,544 of CADEPM010000001.1, read as the reverse complement.
TCACCCAGGTTAAACTGAAATTCATTTTTTCATGATTCAATTTATTTTTTTCCAATACTTCATCGATTCATAACTAGGAAGAATCTGTAAATCTTTAATTCGGTCCCATGCCACACCGAGTCCTCCGGCAACTTGAGACCATCCCAAAAACTGCAATTGTCCATTTAGTTAATGAGTCTTCAGCGACAGATACCCTATTTAATTCAGAATTATCATCCGGTGCCGCGATGAGTCCAACTTGAAGAATTTCGCAAAATGATGGCAAAAATAAAAGAAGTAGTAACAACATGATGGTGTTGATTGACGAAATGAAATGTGTGGGAAGCCATTCGAATTTCGAATTTCAATTTTTCATAAAAAGGATTCAACGAAGACCCACATTTTTCGAAATTTCTTAATTTCTTGCCATGCTTTTTTGGATTAAATGTTGAATCATTCGTATACACATTTCAGAACTGATAGAAATATTTTTGGTTCGCGAGATATACGAAATATTCCCTGCAATTTCAACATTCATGACCTCGGAAACGACTAATATAATCTTGAAAAAATTGGCAATGAGATAAGGGTCTTGAAGCTAAGAGAGATGCATTTCAACGTGCCTAGAATTAATTTCCAGATTAAATTTGCCGGCACATAAATCAACACTCGAAAAAAGAAAGATTCCGTCAACCTCTAGTCGTTTGATTAGATTTTAAGCGTCGAGCGATTAAGGAAAATAGGCTAAAAACCAATTATTTTTTCTATTAAACAAGGGTTGATAAATAATGATAGGTTAACACATCAAAACCTCTCATTAAATGCTTTGGCATTTTGCCAATTTTCAGCAATCGACTCCGACAAAAACAACATTTTCCATTATTTCCTTGTCTATTGGACTATAGTTGATATTCAGAAACTAGGAATTTGATTTTCGGCCAAAGCGTTACTTGTTCTAAATAAAACAAGTCAAAGAACACATCCAAGAATATTCATTGGCCTTTGACGGATATTTTTGACTTCAAATTTTACTACCAATTTTTTCTTCCATTTTTCTGCCAATTAAGATATTTATCCTGGCCGGCCAACAGGCACCTCAGAGAGCGCCACTGAATGTTGGAAAACGAATGAAAAGGTTTCCTGTTTCGAGAATTTTCCAACGTGCAGTGCTGGTTGGGGGCATGACGTGTCAGCATTATTGGCTACCTCAAAATGTTCAATTCCCAATGATATCAGAACCCGAAATTCCAGACAAAACCCAAGATTACTATTTTTTGGAAGGGGAAGTGTGGATTATTTTTCATATTCCCAATTAGTTGCCCATTTTCAAGAAAAGGCTTACAAGTCAAATAATTTTACCTAGGGGTTTGGAATTTTTTCTAATTTTTCGCACAATTATTTCGCAAAATTGGCTATCGTGTGTTCTATGCCATGCAGAGATTTCAAAAAGGCTAAAAACATCGAGTCCAAAATTTCAGATTTGCCACTTGATTGTACCATTGCTTTTTTACTCCATCTGCTTATACATACTTACTCTTGCTTATATATTCACTTATATGGAGCGGAAAATTTATAGAAATTTCAAGTTAAACGTTTAGAATAGAAAGAAAATCAACAATTGATATCATTTTTGAAAATCAATTGTTGGAAACAATGATGATTGTTGCAATAAATACGTTTAATGAATGATGTGTTCTGGCATTCTTATATGTAGCGGATATGTGAATTTGATGGACCACTTACTACTCGAAACAGGGAATCCACAGATACCTTTTCATTCGTTTTCCAACATTCAGTGACGCTCTCTGAAGTGCCCGTTGGCCGACCAGAATAAATACCATCATCATTTATTAAACATATTTATTGCAACAAACATCTTTGTTTCCAGCATATGATTATCACAAATCATATCAATTATTGATTTTCTTTCTATTCTAAACGTTTAACTTGAAATTTCTATAAATTAAAGTAACATATGATTTATTTTTTTTATTTTCACGTGAACGATTTATTTTTTCTTGATGAGTTTGGCCGGACGCCAACTATATCTATATGAAAAATAATTTAGTTAATTAAATTTTTGATTTTTTAAGATTAGAGGTTGTTTTTTTCCATGCGAGCATTTTTACAATTTTTGCCGTCCGGGTGAAAACGCTATACCATATGAGCTGTGAAGCAAACTCGAAGCATTTGATTTGTCGATTTCTGTCGAATGGAAAAAATGTTTGGAGCCATTTTGTTAATGAAAGTGTATTTTTGTGAATTATAAGTACTTTGGTTTTTAGCGAAAGTGTCGAATTGGCACAGTATGAGCACTTTTTATATTTTGGCATCGACATCGCTTCTTTGAAAACCAAGAGATCATCAAAATCAAAAGTTTAGGATCTTTGAGACTTCACAATTAGGAAATCGCACACACGAATTGCATATATGTTCAATAATCAATCTCTGAATTTTAAGAAACATTTTTTGTCGACACAAAATTAAATAGCAGACCACAATTGGAAGGCGTACGAAATTGCTTTCCAGAATCCAATTATTGCCTGTTCGCCGTGCTGTTTGGTGCTCTCACAGATCGCATTTTCAGTGTTTCGTCGATGAACGCTTCTGATCATACATCAACAATAACCGACTATTTTCGGACCAACTATACGAAATGCCCAAAATCAACATTTTTCGACAGTCCGACCTTCCATACATGGTCTTGTCATATCATATCGCTGTTCACACTTCCGATGAATGTCTACGCGACTTATCTGATAATTGTAAAAACTCCGCGGAAACTTCAACAAATGAAATACTGTCTATTACATCTACATTCGTGGTGTTTTTTCACTGACCTACTCTCGGGAGTATTCGTGGTCCCTTATACATTGGTCCCATTATGCGCTGGTCACGGAGCCGGTTTGCTCTCGGACCTCAATGTTCCTCAGCCATTTCAAATCTATACATTCGTTGTGGCAGTAGCTGGTGTTGGTTTCGCAATCGCATTCATGTTCGAGAATCGTCAAAACAGCATGATCTCGGAAAGTTGGTTCCGAATTCAAAATAAATCCTCTCGCTTCTTATTCTACACTCTCAACTATGCCTTCATGATATCGTTTCCGATTCCCGCATTTCTCGACGTCCCGGACCAAGAAACTGCAAAAATGGAATTATTGCAAGTACGTGAATTTTGAAAATGTTAAGCGCGAATATTTTTTTCAGCTTATTCCTTGCCCTACTATTCATTTCTTCTCCGATAAAGTATTTGTGCTCATCGTCCAACAAACCATGTCTTTCAAGCTTGTCTCTGCTGCATTATTCCTCGCTTTCGTTCAAATCCTGTTCTTCGCGATTCATTCGTTTTGGTGTTTGTCGAATACTATGAAAAATTCGAGAGTTTCTGAAAAGACGCGAAAATTACAACGCAAATTTCTTCTCGCAGTTTCGATTCAGGTTTTTCTTATTTTGAATCGACGAATTCAATTTTAAACCAAATTAATTGAAGGTGATCATCCCTTTGGCCGTCTGTGTTCTTCCGGTCGTCTATTTCACATTCTCAATGTTCAAACAATTTCATTCGCAAGCACTTAACAACATTTGCTTCATGATAATGTCCCTTCACGGATTCCTTGATTCGATCGTTATGATCTACGTTATCACACCATATAGAGAATATACGAAGACCGTTTTATTTAGAACATATCAAAAACGCCAATCGATAATATCGGTTGTTGGTGCCGAATCAACTCGATATACCTTCTAGGCATTTTTTTTGTCATAACTTCTTTAAGTCTAGGATTGTCGGCGACGAATCACTGAGTTCGCAAAAATCAGTATAGATCTATTGTCGACATCGCAACGGAAAACTTGTGAAATGAGCAAAATATAATGGCATTTGTCTTGGTGCAAAACAATAAGTGTAGATTTACGAGGTAAGGATAAGTTAAAGGCGCACCCCCGCGCACCGAGACCTCTTCTTAAATTTTTTGCCACCAGATCTAGAAAATACTGCGCGTATATTAAAATGCACACACGCGCATGTCTCTTTGCCTCGAGACACCGGGCAAAGTTTTTTTTTTTTTTAATTTTTTGTTCAATCGTTTAATTCTCATACTCATTCGCTGACAATACTCACTCTTATAAATATTTGTATTTATCATTTTTTTGAAATATGTTATATGTTATTATTATATTACACCTGACTTCTGATCGAAATTAATAAATATTTAATGAGTTTATTCATTTTCCAAAAATACACACACGCTGAATGCTCAGAATAAAAGTTGAAATGTCGCAATTCTAAATCGACCTCGTGGATGTTTTTGAAATATGTTGCATTGACGAAGAATTGTCAATGTTTTTCGTTGATTTCGAGCGTAAGCAGAATACTGTAAAATGCAATGATTAGTTTAACGAAACGTAGACAATTGGATTAGCGAGACTTTTCGATATTTGGCCTCTCATGATTTCGCGATACGGCTTATTTGAGAGTAGAAGGGCAATGGTGGATCCGACGCCATGGAATATGAGAATGATTAGTGAAATTGTTGCAATCACTGAAATTTCAGATCATTCGAATTATTGGCTTACTGAATTGTTAAATTACTCGGATGATCGAGTCGATTTTTAATTGTTACCATGAAAATCACGCATGGTATAATGATGAAAGCAAACGATGTAAAAACCTATATGACTTCGTTAAAAAACACAAGAATTGGCTGGATTTCAAACGTCACCATTATTAACGTAGATTTAAAGAAGGCTCGATGTGCTTCAACGATCCTATCGGAAAGAGTATTTTTCGATTTTTCGAGCACTTTGAACGCAATTATAGGGAATGTAGCACATGCAATCGCATAATATACAAATGTGAGGGACGAAATAGTCATCGATATCGAGAATTCGCGGCTTCTTGCTGAGTTAACTGCATAAGCATCTGTCCAGAAATTGATTGGAACGTCACGATAAGTCTAGAGAATCGGCTACCTTCGGGATGTCATTTGTTTATCCACTTACTGTCACATAATACATTTTTGCACTGTATTGATCTTCAATTAACAGGAGAGAAGTGAAGATTGGAAGTATTGCACATAGGTAGGAAATTGTCAAGAATACGGTGAACACTCGGCAAACAAAATCGCAATGCTTCCATGTCGGTGGAACGATCATTTTGAGGCGTTGAATGAATAAATGGTTCATCACAGCGGCATTCGCTGAAGAAAATGCCATTTGTGAGGCTAGCAAGTTGATTGATTACCGTGGAAAATCATATAAAACACAGTGAGCTGAATGAGCGGATTGACATGGAACATCGTCTGAAGGATCCCGCTCGCGTAGAATCCGATGAATGGAACAATTACAACAGGTCCGAGAAGGATTCCGCCATAAAATTGTGCCGAATACGATCTGTCTCAGAATATTTTGTGAGATAGGCAATTTTGAATTCAACTTACAACACAACATTCGCTGTGAGAAGAATGATATAAGTTTTGTCGAAATGTGGGCTTTTGTATAAAAGACAAAAAACTGCTTCGAGATAAATGGGCAATGTTGCAATTGATAAAACCTTTATCAATTTTTTGTATATTCCCCAAATTTGTTCTTGGTGCTCGGCGCTGTTGAGCAAAAAATCCATCTTAAATATTTAAAGGGTTGAATCGAAACAAATTGGGCGCGTCTGGGCTGTAGTCGAATTGGTCAATTAAACGCGTGCAGCTTATTCTGAATCATATGAAAACTTCGGCGGGGCTTTTTAGGAAAGTTGACAGCAAATATCCATGCCAACGTTAGAAAGCCTTGTAAAATTGAATTATCATAAGTCACAAGTCGACTTTGAACTGAAAACGCGTTCAGATCAAAATGCAAAATATTGAAACCTAAAATTATAATTGCATTCGTCATCAAAAAAATCTCGTAAGACCGATGATTAGTGCTCAATCAAATCCGTCAAAAGGTATAGTTACTGAAGAATCTGGTGCTCAAATTTTCGATTTAATTTAGCAGACCTTCAGCACTCTTATAAGAAACTGCGCAAACTCGAGCCTCTCTATTGAGAAACTGCAAAGTCCGCGCAAACCTTCAGCAGACATTGCGCAGTTTCTTAAGAGTCTGCTCGAAGTCTGCGCAAACTCTTTCCTGAAAGGTCTGCGGCAAATCGCGTAACGCCGGCTATGATCTCGAAACGAAAAGAGCATCGATACATAGTATGTTGCGTGACCCAACTCTACAATAATCCACATCGCGCGATTTCGACAATACACATGTTTAATGTTTAACCACCAACAAACAAGCGCAGAATTAGGAATAAACGAGAAAGACGGCAGAACGATCGTCATACAGGACGACTCCCAGAATGACGACGGAAACTCCGGTGTTTGCTTGCAATTCTCCCAGCGCGGGAAACCGCAGGCCACAAAATAACCTTGTTGTTATTGTCAGCGTCCAACGGCTACTGTAAGCGTGTGAATTTGCAGCGTCATTCGATTTAAAAATTGAGATGTCTATAATATGCAAAATGACCGGTTAGTCCGGGCGAGTCCAAGAGAAAAACGCATCTACCCGTGTACAGCAGTTGCCGGACGCCGACTATAATATTTCAGCGAATATATTTTATTGTATCTTTTTGTGATGTTATCATATGTTGTTACCGATTATTTGATGCTTAACGAATATTCGGTGGCGGGAAATTTAAGTTGGCAAAATCAGTGTACATAGATCGACGAATTTGTTAGCATTATTTGCTCATACTTTAAAAAGCAATGTACGCATGTACCCAATATTTTTTGATTTCATATATTCAATTTTAGTCTGAGTACGAAAAACAAATTTATTTGATTCCCAGCCCAATACGCGTAATTCCGTATTAAATTGAACTTTTGAGATCAATTCGATCATTATCAGTTTTTATGTGAATAAACAGTGGAAACCCGACGAAGTGCGACTGATTGATCCGAGCTGGTTGTCTTGATATTTTTACAACAAAACACTGAAAGTCTGATTATATGAAATTATACGTAAGAATTATTGTCACCTCTTAAAAATTGTTTCTTCATTATATGACGATAAGGCGCATTTGAAAACAACAAAGCAACAGTGGATGCAACGCCGTGGAATATCGAAAAAATCAATGAGACTGATAAAATAACTGAAATCGTAAAATATTATCACCACTAGTACAGGGCCAATGCAGATGGAATGAAAAAAAGGTTTTTTTTTCTGCATGGACCCTTAAGTAGATTGTGTCTACTTGGATCGTCCCACTTGAATTCAATGGTCAAAACAATGGTTATGCATGGAATTACCATGAATGTGAATGCTGTAAACATCTGCAAAATGTTTCGGTTTATTTCAAGAGAATCGCATGAATTACCGAAAATACACTCGATTTGAGAAATATTTTGTGAGCTTCAACGACTTTGTCGGAAAGTGCGTGACTTGATCTCTCAAGAACCCGAAATGCAATATATAAAAAAGTTGAGCAACCGATCACATAATACGAATAATTAATGATACATATAATGATGAACATCGAGAATTCGGGGGTTGCTGCACTGTTTACTGCATATGATTCGGACCAAAAATTACTTGGCAGATGATCGTAATTCTATCAAAATATTCAATTTTGTATTGATTTTCAACGAACATACAGTCGCATAATACATTTTTGCCTCTGTTTGATTTTCAATTAATAATAGAAAACTTATAGCTGGCAGGAAAGCCACCAAGTATGAGAAAATAATGAAAATCCAGAAGACTGGAACCACCAATGAATAGAACTTCCAAGTGGGAGGTATTATCATCTTGAGACGAAGCACATACAAGTTTGTCAATACGGCTGCATTCGCTGGAAGAAAATCATATCGAATTGAATAAATGAAAAAAAAAAAACAACTATGGAACATTATGAAGAATATCATAATTTGTATCAGCGGGTTGAAATATTCAGAGAAAAATCCTCGACTGTAGAATCCAACGATTGGAGAAACAACCACTGGACAATAAATGAGGCCGCCATATGTCTGCGATGCGAAAGATCTGAAAACTGCGAAATGGAATAATTCAATTTGAAGCAAAAAAATCTTTACAGAACAACATGCAGGATGAGAAGACTAATATAAGACTTGCGAAAATGTGGACTTTTGAACATAAGACAATAGACGGTTTCGATATAAACCGGCAACGTTACTATTGCTAATGTTTTGAGAACAATGACGTAAATGTCCAATACTTGTTCCTGATAGATGTAGTCTTCGTTAGTTTTCAGTGGATCCATCTGAAACAAATTAGAAATGATTCTACACATTATCGAAGGCAGACAAGAGGGTAACTCGAAAAACAAGGCAAAAATTATTGGTCTCCCAATAAGGTTACCCTAACGCCCCAGAATTCGGCCAGAATCATTGACGATGTTGACGAATACGTGTACCTTGGAAGACTACTCCCAAAACGCTCCCAAAAACGAGCTGGTCAAGGAGATCTTCCAAAGAGAAGAGCAGCTTGAGCAGCGTTTAATGGAATCAAGAACCGCACCGATTTGATTTCTTGTAAGAAAAACCCGAGCACAGCTCTTTGATTCCATCGTTCTAAGAACAGATGGAAGATGTACTACTCTTCTAACGGAGTGGCGGCCGTGGAATTGGACCCGGCCAAGAGGAAGGCCTCCCATGAGATGGTCGGACTCGCTTCGGACACCTCAAGAACAGTTGAAGGAGACGTTATCACCCCGTGGTCCACCCAAGCCAAGTATCGAAAATCTTGGAAAGCTGTGGTTCTTCGAAATCGCAAAAAATTTTTTTAATTTCGCACCCATAATTGAATTCGAATTATTTGACAAAAATTTGTAGAATTTCCGAGAGTTGTTTGCCTTCCACAATATTTTAAAACATATTTCTATAAAGAAATAGTAATGAAAAATAGGCAAGTGATATATGTATGTGGATTGTGGCTCAAATTTCTAATTCCTACGGATGCTACATTGCACATCGTTGTCAAAAAAAAACAACAAGATTCCTACCCGACCCTGTAGGGCCAATTTCAAATTTTCATTTGCGTACACTTTACAATTTCTTTAATTAAGAATCAATGTGCAAACAATCTAAATGAACCCAGCACGTTTATTTCCCTTCTGTTGACCGAATTCGGCAATAGGCGGGCAAAATTCGCGAAAAATCCCATAATTTAATAAAATGGCATAGCACTGACAAGCACCATTATAATTATACATATAGGCTATTTCTAACTAATTGTCATCCGCACACATCAATTTTGTCGATATTCGTCTTATTTCAGCATTAAATGAAAAAAAAATGTTATGAAAATCAATAGAGTGACAAGAAATCACGATGAATTGATGTCGAAAAATGAATTCTGCTAATTGCATTTTTACCTACTAACTCGCATAATAAATCATATGAAATTTGGCGTGAATAATATTTGGAAATCAAAAATAAATTATTACTCATTTCAATATAAAATAATTGAATATACCAATTCATATACATAGAAAATTATTTAAATTCTACTTATCTATTTCAAAAAGACCTTTATAACTGAAAATCTAAGAAATTCTCTATAAATCGTTTCAATGTTCTGATTTTATTCCAATGCATTCTTTTTCGATATCTATTCCATTTTCTTGCATAATTATGGACAATCGCACTTGTTATGATACTCTATTCTATCAGTGGTTTTTGGGTGCCGTACTATAGATAACCTGCAAATCAAACTCATTGTCAATCGACGCTGAGTGCTCGTTTTTGTGCGAATATAACAGTCAAAAAATGAACTGAGAAATTTCCGATTTGCTCGAAATTCCGAGAAGTTTTCTCGAAAATTTTCCCGAAGGATCGATTCCGAACATTTCGGATATAAACATAAATTCTACGAAATTTGAATGCTCTCACTACATCTATTGAGTATTGCATTATTTTTATTTTTATTATTTGAAGTCGACTATTAAACTAAAATGTTTGAAACAGTCTATCCACGGCAATTTGACTACGCCAATAGTGAAGATAAACAATTGCATTTCTAAATTTAGGACCATTGAAAACCTATTTAGCTACATACATATATTCACATTTTTCATGAGTACCCATTTTGTAATCGCACACACCAAAAAAGTTTGATTGTGAAGCTCGTCATATCGATACGCCACAACCGGTCTCTTCCCTCATACTATCTTTTCGGTTTTTCGCATTTTTGCACGTCTGCAAAAACGCGCCACGTGCTTGGGTCTAATACGGTGGAGTGAAAACGATCATCGTTCGTTTTAGTGTTCACTTTAATTAAAATATAGAAGATTATCAAATGCAAAGCTTTTTTAACAAAATTTTCTGTATATCTTGGTAGCGAATTCTGAAATCTTCAGGAAATCGCACGATGTGGAACAGAGCGTTTGATAGAGTGTTTGATGGGGAGAGACGAAGACATTGCATTCCATCCGTGTTTCGCCGAATCTCTCTTTTCCCTTCGTTTCTATGACCCGCTTTTTGTCGGCTCAATTAATTTCGTTGATCGCTTATGACAATTTTCTCCAAAACCGTTCCACATCAAAAATTACTCGGAATATATCAAACATTTTTCTCCGGTGAAGAATTATTCAAATACCCTCCTATCTCATTTCTATGTTTTTTTTTTTTTCAATCAAAAACATCAATTAATTTTTTTGTTCGATTTGATCTTTTTTTTGTGATCGTGGTGCGCAGGTCCACCCTCCAAAATTATCCCATTCTGCGACCAGATTTTTTTTTTCAAATTCTATAATTATTCCGAAAACTTGTTTGATTTTTCCATCGCGTTTTGTGAATTGAAACCGCGAAAAAAATGTTATCCTGACCAAGTAAATACGATTGTTAGTGGCATTCAAAATAAGCAATTTCGTAATGTATGGTTGTTTTCAAGTTTTTTTTTTCAAGTAATTTGATCACAACTGAAACTTGCATGATTTGTGATTTTGAACCAAATTTCGACCGAATATTTTGTTCCCATTTACTACTTTCGAAATCGAATTGATCTTTCGATATCCCTGCGTCCGCCTACATTTAAGTGATGTTTGTTCGCCGAGTGTCTGTATAAAATCATTATTTTATTGACATTTCGCAATTATTTCTTTTTAGAAATGGTTTGCTGTGATTGTCCTATCACGAATGTTCTCATCATCGGAGGAATCGCCTACTTCATCTATAAGATGTTCATACAATCAACTCCTCGAATTTCGTCAAAACCAGAGGTTCGCAATAAAAAATGAGGTTTCATCTATCGATCAAATATACACACTAGGTTCGCAAGAAGGATTACAAGAAGGACACCGTCTATTTGTATCAGTTCCCACGTGTCAAGAATTGCCCGAATCTGTCTCCATTCTGCTTGAAAATCGAAATTCTTTGCAGAGCATTTGGAATTGATTACGAAGTCTGCCATATGTTCATTTTCCCTTCATTTTGCCTATTCTAGGTAATCAATGTGGTCAGACAACGATCTCGTAATGGAACATTGCCATTCATCGAACTCAATGGAGAGCATATCGCTGATTCTGATTTGATCGAAGTTCGCTTAAGAGAACACTTCAAGATTCCCGTGAGTATAGTCAATTGTAGCCTCTTATCATCATCAGTCTAATTTCGCAATTTATTAAGAACGACATGTTATGAAAAGTTCAAAAGATTAAGGCGTCAATGAAAATAAAGAGAAAAAACGAAAAAAAAATCTTCTTTTCATCTGGTTGACGCCTAAAATCTACCTAGAAAATACAATTTAAACTATTCAAGCAATGAAAAAAATTGAAAAGTTGGAATGTTGATTTTTTTTCAGTTTTTTTAAAGTTCCAATTACAAAAAAATAATACAAAAGAAAAGTTTGCGTCATAATGATATACCAACCACGAATTTGACAGTTTTTAATAAGATCATAATAATTGATAAGTGGAGAATTGCATATACGAATTCAGGACCATCAAAAACCTTTTATAAGTCTCCGTTGATACCCAAAAAAAAATCAATCAATCGAGAAACTCACAAAAAAATCAAAAGTCGTTTGATTCCTTTAAATCATTTTTATAGATCCTTTAAAATTTAGTTTATCGGATTATTCTATCTATAGAGTTTGCCGCCTGCCGAGGAAGCTCATGCCGTTGCAATTTCTCGAATGGCCGACAATCACCTCTTCTAGTATGACTAACTTCGTATCATAAATAATGTCGGTGCTTGCAGCTTGGGAATTGTCTTCAAAATTCAATGCGATGAGTTTCACAAAATGATTATTAATATGGTTGAAATGCCGTCATTTGTTAAGTCTGCAGTTGGTCCGTTGGTGAAGAGGAGGTTTTCAAGCAAGGTCCATTGAAATGTTGAAAGCAAGTATGTAGATTAATTTCAATTTTTTAGGTTTATGCTCGTGCCAAGGCTGCCATCGGTGATTTTGAGCCACACGAAAGAGAAATGTTGCTGAAGCGAGACCTCAAGGCAATTGAGGACTCGATAAAAGGCAAATTCCTGTTTGGTGACAAAATCGCACCAGTCGATGCTACCGTTTTTGGACAACTCGCCAGCGTCTATTATCTATTCCCAACTCGTTTTTCTGAAATTTTGGATGGAGAGTTCCCAAAAATCGTTGAGTACATGGATCGTGTGAAGAACGAAATCTACCCTAATGACTTTATTTCTGAATAATTTATACTAAATTTGCTTTTCAAATGAATTATTTGTTATTACAAATTCGATCGAACACCACTAATTTCTTTGGCGCGAATTCGCCAAAAATCGTGATACGTGAATTTGACATCTGCATCGAAGCGCTTCATTACTTTTTTCGAGATTTCTTCAAATTCTTTCGCCGCCAATTTCGTTGTTAAATCTTCATAGTCAATATATCTGCAGACGTCATCGTTTGCGAAATGGCCTGTTATCGCTTTTCTATAACCTGAACTGCGGAATTTCCAACAATCTAGTTTTGATTTTCCTCACCGCTGGTTCGATTTGCTCCTGATCCATGGATTAACAATGGATGAAAGAATACAGTATCACCAGTGTCCATTTCCAAATGAACCATGTTCAAGTCCGCAGAATATGCTTTTATTCCATGATAAACACTATTCACAGCTCCTTTCCATTCAGGATAATCGTGCTCCAGCAAGGGTCCCTTGTGCGATCCGGGAACTACCACTAGGCATCCATTGGCGCGGGTTATGCGTTCCATAGCAGTCCAAGCACAACAAATGAAGTCTGCGGGACGGAAAGGAAAGTAGTGAAGATCCTGATGAAGAGGATGACGTGAAGACAATTGACCTTATATATATAGATGTGTTGAATTTGTTTTTTTTTTGGACAAACCTGCATCCGGCGGTTTATTGATAACCATTGTGTTCATTGCGAGAATTGTTGATTTTCCGTTTCCAATCAAATCTTGTACACCTCCAATTATCTGAACTTCAAATTTCCATGCTCAACTTCTATGCGGTACAACATACTTCAGGCTGCTGACAATATTGCCAAAGAACTTCGTCTTCATGGAAATTCGTCATTTTCGTGAGGACTCGTTCCGCTAAAATTCGCAGTGTTATTTTCGAAATGAAAAAAAAAAACGGTCTGAATTACATATTTGCTTGGTTTTATTCTTATTAATCGCAACATCTCGCATCAGCATCACTAACGGTGAAACTTTCACTTTTCCGGAGCAAATATCCTGAAACATTCAAATACAATCAAAATTCTCCGAATAAGGACTACTGTAAATCGATTTATGTACACTTCAATGGCCTCCTTTGGAATGAGTCCTTTCACCACAACATATCCATTTTGATTGTAAAATTGTTTTTGCGATTTGCTCAACATTTGGCCATCGGAAGAAATATTCAAAGTCATAATGACAAAATTGAGATGGGAAATTGATATGAAAATTTTTATCAAAAAAAATAAATATTTATACCAGTTGGCTACGCTATGGCATTAAACATCATAACAATAAAGTGCAAAAACAAAAATAACGGAAGATTAGAGAATAATGAGCTCGATGAATCCATTAGCTTCTTGAATCTTGTAAATTGCTAATGTGCCATGCTATTTTTTCAGCTGTTGTTGTTTTCCAACCCAAAAGATTACGAAAATCTTGAACAATTTTCTCGAATTCCGAATAAATTCACGATCCGGACTCGATGTGCATATTTTGCTCTACAATTTTTGTCCCGTCTCGTCAAGGAACCCCCTTGGCTTGTTCTTTGTGTGTGTATGTATTTGTAGGTGTCCGCATTCCGATTCCCACTAATTATTATTCGTTTTTCATCTTCTTTTCGACGAATTTATGCAAATCGCTCAACATCTCTTCTCGTCCAGCCAAGGTTATCTCTCCATTACTAATTCCGACTACACCACGCCATCATACCGTAGTTCGATTCATTAAATTTTCTAATAATTTTTTCAACGCATTTTCGATTATTTAATGATGAGGAAACTGCTTATGAAGCTTTGAAAAATTTCGAAAATTTACATTAATCGGTACATTTAAAATTCATATAATTGGGATTGTGTAACTTAGTTGAAGAAAAATTTCCCAAATAATCCATCTTTGGATATTTGAAGGTATTTTTCTAAAACATGAAATCAAAATTTCAAAATGTTATGCCCAACATCTAAACATGTTCATAATTTTTTCATAACTCTTTCCACTCCCATCTTATTTGGCATAAAAGTGTCATTTTCAGTAAATACGTAGCGCCCAAAAAAATGTATCCCTTCATTTATTTATTCCAGCTTTTTTTATTTCCCGCCAACTAATTTATATAGATTTGTTTTTGTTGCGATCTGTCCTATTCCAGCCAGCAACAAATCTAATTTCTTGCTTTATTTTTTTTATTTCCTTCGTTGTGTTTCTACTCGCCAAAACAACTAGCCTAGCAATTCTCTCTACTAATTTTTTTCGCATTTCATTTAATGCCGATTAAAATCTCGAAAAAAAAGCGAAAAATAAGAAAATTGGGAAACGCAGAATATATGAAAGGAAATGGGAAAGTGAGTGGTTTCTTGAAATTTATATATCGATGACATTATATATTGTTTACTTTGCATATTTATATGGGGGCGCCCATTTCGGCTACTTTTACGAATTTTCATGCAATCTTCTGAGGTTTACTCTGTGATTTCACATATGAATTCGTTTATGCATCCATCCTATTCTTCTTTTCTTTTTTTCCCCCGTTAAATATTTGTCGAACTTTGGGTTCGTGATGATTCCCAAACTTTTTCGAATTTGTTGAGACTTCCTATGTAAAATTGGCATTCATTGTATTTCTTTATAAACTATTGATTGAAATCAATTATTTTTCAAAGAAATTTTCATTTTTTATTCGCCTTAATTTAATAGTGTTCTGGGAATCAATATACTAAATTTAGTTCAAATATGCTAGTTTGCCCATTTTTTTTTTCTTTGTTTCTGATTTTGAATAATGTTTAAAAATTTATGAACTTCAAAGTGATTATCCAAAGTAATAATGTGGTGATTCTAGTAGTTCGTTTTTTTTTTACAAAAAAAAATGATAAATCGTGCGATGCGTGTGCTTCGTTGAAACACACTCATCGCGATGCCAACTGTTCCGCCAAAAAGAAATTAAGCGAAACGAAAAAAAAATTAACGATGTTCGCCTGCATTTTTCGCTTCAATATTGTTCACCTTTGAGTGTGTAACAATCGCACAATTCCTCTGATTTATTCGCCGAAATACCGCGTTGTTCTTCAGGTGACTCGCACCGATCGCGTTCGGTTGTCTAATCATATTCGCGCCGAAAATGGCTTAGTGCACATCCCTTTCTGCCGTTTTTCACCCATATTTCCATTGTTATAATGCAAAAGTTAATTTGGCTCGAATGATGGAATATGTCGAAAGATGCGACATGATGAAGGCACGGATGAAGCGGTGCTCTTTTAACGCAATTAAATGCGCGCCGGTTCGCGCATTATACGCCAACTTGCTCAACAGGAGAGATATGACACAATGAATTCTTCTATTTCCTCGATTCACACCTATGATTTTTGCTTGAACAATTTCAATAATGGCTATTCAAATCATATTTTATTTAAAAGACTTTCAACATGACTCTCGATTTTTTTTGCAAATTAATTTATAGAAGTCTACACTGATTTTACATTTTAACACTGCATATCTATACATATATTTTAAACATGTTTTTCCCAAAATTTTAATTGGTATTTCTAGGCTAATAAAATTCATTTAGATTAAAAAAATATTCACGTAGATGACAATGCCGACGATTTATGTTATTTTACTCGATTTTATTTGATTGAAGAACTCAAAGTTTACTTGAATTTTACGTGATTTGCTGTTTAATGCAGAAAAAATCGAAAATAAGACAGGTTTCCTATGTTTCGAAATATTTATAAATTGAATAATGTAAAGTGAAACACGAATATCGCTTTACCTCAAATTCTTCTATGGACTCTGTTTAACCTTTTTGAATGTTAAAAGCGTTTTCTGTTCATCGCAAGATTTCGAAAAAAAAACGTTGTCAAAAATTGTCTGAATTGTGTAATTTGCGACCATTTTTCACCTTCTATTCGCACTTTTTTTTTTGCTTTGAATTCAATGGCTCTTCCTAATTGTCGCCGGCAACAATTATTCAACAATTGTTGCCTTCAAAAGTCCATTGAGTTCTACATACTTTTATCCATTTTCGTTTCGCGTTTTCCGCACTTTTCTTCTAGTCGCCGCCCATTCTCCACCAACTCCTTTCATTAATTTCGTCTTCGACTTTTTTTTGTCACGGTCGAATGCCCAAAAGCATATCGCGCGTTTTTAATTCCGAGTTATACTCGCTTTTTCCGTTTGTGTGTGTTTTTGTTGAGTTTCTTAACCACAATTTTATTAAAAATTTGCCATAATGTTCATTCATCATCTTGTTTGCGGAAAGTCAGATAATATATACACAAGAAAGAATTGTAACGGAAATGAATATATCATACGGTGTGCAGCAATATTTTGACCGCAAATCCAAAAATTTTATGGGGATTTCGCGAGGCAATGGCATCTCGCCGCCATTCGTCGCACTCCGATCGCCCCGAAATCCGCCATAAAACTGCAATTTATCAAATGAAATAGGTCAAACTCGGCACTCGGAGCATGAGCTCGAGACGCTCATTATCACATAACAAAAAGCCATTGAAGCATGTTGACAACATCATTAAGGCGGCTTCTGCTCTCATCGACTCTCACCTGCTTTATTTTTACGTTTCCTTTTTATATTCATCGCTTTGTCGGTATTCGAGAGCCACCCTTCCACCTTCTTGACGCATTCCAAATACAGTAATTGTTTGAGCAAACACGCACACTTTTTTGATGTTGCGCAATGTTTGTTTACTTTATACTTGAGGATCGGACACGCCTTCCCATATACCATATACATACTGTTCTGTTTTTATATCACATCTATCACTTTTATGTTTTTCAATTTATTTCGACTATTCGGATCAACTAAATTTCCCCCTAGAATTTGTGTAAATTTTTTTATTTCAAAAATTCAAATTCCAATAAATATTCAAACCATAATTAATAAACATGCTGTTAATGTCATCTTCTTTAGGATAAAATCCCCGACAAAATTTGCTTGATCTTTCTTTTCATTTTTTAGGCGAATCCTTTATTTTTAAAATATTTGTTTCATAAGATTATTATTAATATTATCGACGAATTCTTTTATGGTATCTACCGCCACTTTGCTATCAATGAATGGCCACGTGCGCAATGCCACAGTTATTGTTGAGAAATGACAAATGTATCCAGGTGTCGTAGGATCCTGCGTTTTGTACGCAATGCTAAGAGAAAGTTACCGTAATCCTCGCAGCGATTTACGGAGATTTTTTTTTTAAATTTTCTTTCAATTTTTTGCTGTATTTTATAATTTTTTTTAGAAATCTTTTATTTAAAACCTTTAGAAACCGAATTTAATTATTTATTTTTCAGAATATGAACTTTTCCATTTGTCCAGTTGAGTTGGGAATTTTCGTGAAGATTTTGTCGCTCTAAAAATTATTTCGAAAATGAAGAATACAAAAACAAGATAATAGAAACGCGTACAAAAAGCAAAACACGAATAAATAATTTTATTAACGACAAAAATGTTTTCTTTTTAATCTCTGCTGTTTTTACCAAAAAAATATCGTTTAAAAGTGCTTATTCTGCTAAATAAATTATTAAACTCGGTTTCTGCAAAATTTAAATAACAAAATTTCGAAGGAAAATACGAAAATTGAGCGAAAAATAAAAAAATGAATATGCGAAATTAAAAAAAAAGTCCCCGTAAATCGCTTCGAGGATTACGGTAATTGTCTCTTAGCATTGCGTACAAAACGCAGGATCCTACGACACCTGGATACATTTGTCATTTTTCAACAATAGTTTTTTTTTTATTATGTCATCATATGCGCAAATGCGCATGACGATAATGGAAAGTGCAAATAAATAAATAGATTGTGCTCGTGTTTGAGCCGAAGACGTTCTTGATGAGAAGAAGAAATGATTATCAACAGAACCAAAGCATTTCTAAAGAACTTCTGCAGAAATGAGGCGTCGCCGCGATGTCAAACTTGAAATCGGATTATTTCGGAAAAACGAATAAAGTTGTTTGATGGCGTTCGTCACGGGCAACCGCGTGCCGTAAAATGGACAAAAATAGGATCCATTTGGGACGCGGTTGGAGATGGATATTCAAAAAATAATGAGAACCACACCTTTCTTGACTTTGTACTTTTTTGATACTTTGCGCAAATCACGGCAAATGTTTTTCGTCGGAGCCGCCGCAAACGTCGTTGAGTTGCGCAGGTGTATATGTATATCGTGTGTCATATCGCATACTTTTCAAGCTCTAAAACGACAAAAAAATCGCATATAAACCTAATTTGCGTCGTTCGGCGTTTTTTTTTTCTTCTTTTCTTTCTTCTCCCAAATTGATTTTCGTTTTGATAGTTCACAAAATGTTGCATTGTTTCTTCCCAAAAAAGCACATGGCATTCTAAATAGGGAATCATTTTTCGTGCATGTGAAAATTTGAGACGAATGCATATATGTTGAGAGGGAATTTTAAATCACTGTTGGACCAAAACTTCGCCAGGAACTCGATTTTTTCTCGTGTCTTCCGTAAATATCGTATTTTACGTAAAACTGCAGACAATTATGCGCATCAGCTACAGTGTCCTCCTCTCAATTCTTTACACGTTTTTGCCGGTTAGCGCTGTTCTACGTTGTCTCTCAGGTAATTATTGTGTTTTTACGACATCATAAAACTTTTTGAATATATATTACTCGGTAGAATTGAAATGCTACAATTCGGGCGTAAGCGGCCGATCGGGTGCAAAAACACTCCCGAACGGGAGCAGTACACTTGTTCGGGTGCAATTTGGCTAAATTCACAAAATTTGGTGCAGAGATTCTCCCGATTTGCTCCCATTATTCACATAACCCGAATTGGAGGCGAATTGCACTCGATTGGGAGCAGAAGTAAGCACTCATCTATGTGCAATCAGTGCAATTCGGGCGCAAGCACCCAAACCACAGCAATTCATTTGAAATTCTTACACCTTTTTTTACTTGGGCCCAATTGCTATAAATTGATAGCGGAATCGCAGGCAATTCACCTACCGAAAACGTCAGTGAAGTTCTACTAAAGCGCAAATGCAGTGCAAATTTAAACTGAACTTTTAATTTTTTTCTTTTAAATTTTTTTTCAATTTTTTTTATTACTTTTCGTTTTTAATAAAACTAGTCTTTAAATAAATAATACATGTTTTTTCTTAAAGATTCCTCCGGAACAACGAAACGAATTGTGTCATCGCTTAACGAGGAATTAGGTATTAAATATATGGCAAAATATGTATGGTTGTATATGTTGCGAACGGACCGGATCCCTTCGAGGTTGAAGATATTCACTTGATAGAGTACAACAATATTAATGCTATTTAGATCATTTCCTTGAATCAGATATACGCTCGTCACAAAATCACCGTTGGCGATATTCAATCAATTAGGGCGCTTGATTAGAGAGATACTCATGAAGGTGCGCACACAGTTAATCTTCTGTCATGAGGAATAGTTGTTTCAGATGACTATCCCGCCATGGAAATACACAGTACTACTTCGTTCGGTTGCGGTTTCTTTGGAAGGTAAAATTGATTCATTTATAATTGGGCTAGTTGACTCAGGCAAACGATCTAAAACATAATAGAGTCACGGAATATCATTAAAGAGCATTTGTAGAGTTTATTATCGTTTGCCTGTGATCAGACACTCAAAATTATTATTAATATGAATGTGAATTTAATCCGCTCAGCTTTTTTTGTTTGACACAATGGGGCTCTGGGTTAAACGTTAAGGTTAAACTAGTATTAATGCGGCGTTGCAATTTTAACGTCTTTTTCGTAGTCACGTGATGTCAGCGTAAAAAAAGTAAACAAAATCAAAACGCCGATAATATTAAAAAAAAACCTTCTAGAATTTCATTTTTTATACGCTATTTTGCCTCACAACTGAATTTGAAAGTTTTATACAGTGCCCCACATAACTATATACCGACCCCAATTTTGTCGAATAACTCGAAAACGCGAATACCTCCAGAAATGGTTTCAATTAGAAAAATATGCGCATTTATTATTAGTTTCATGTTACATTCACGAAATTCAACAAAAAATAATTTAGTAATTAACTGGACCTCCATTGAGTCGTGTTACGTCAAAAATTCGGCAGTCCATTGATAAATAAAGGTTGTCAAGAAGCTGTTGATCGACAAGCTTCCAGGCTTCCACGATTGCCTTTTTGAGATCCGTAATTGAATGAAAATACTTGTTGCAATCGTAAATCTTCTTTACTATAAACCCCAGTAACATTGTGATTGCGTTCCAGTTCATTCCCAATCTGTCGATAAGAGAGAACTTGAGCCAGCTTTGCTACAATTTTATCTTTTTCAAAGTCGGTGAGCGGCTTTTCAAAAGGCATGTCTAAAAAAGAACAGTAAAATTGCAAAAAATTCGAAAATACGAAAAAAAATATCGAAAAAACGCAAAAAAAAAATTGAGTGGGTATATAGTTTTGTGGAAAATTTTTTTCCATTTTTTCGTGAAAATGACGAAATTTTTTAAATTGTTATTTTTTGTTGAATTTTGTGAATGTAACTTATGTGGAGTTATGTGGAGCACTGTAGATTAATAATTAGTATTATACATAATTTATAACATACTGCACATTTCAGAGAAGAGTTCCTGAAGTAGATGTCAAAAAAGAAGACGTTGTATCATCGAGGAGCTCAATACACATGGATAATTTAAAAGTTACTCATAGTTCTATGGTATAGCCAAGGACCGAAAAGCTTGGAAAGCTGTGGTGCGCGCCTTAATAAGCGAAGGACGAACCGACTAAGTGGCTAATGCAAAGTTTAAAAAATGTTATTTGATTTCAAATTAAATTTTTTTTGTATTATATATTTTTTAAATAAAGATTTCACTGTTACGAATTGGGAGAAATCTGGGAAAAATTCTGGCGAAATTAGAGAGCGGTGTTGGTGTAAATCGCTAACCGAATTGCAACAAATTGCCGAGTCTGCTATCAATCGGGAGACGCTTTGCTCCCGTTCGGGCGTGATTTTGTAGCAGTTCCGCCGTCGAACTAGAGCCGAATTTACGCCCAAATCGCAGCAATTTTTTTCTACCGAGTTAATAGGCGCAATGAAATAACACCGTTATGCCTTAAAATTTGAAAGAATAAATATAAGTTTTGCAAAAAATTGATATAATATATGTTACACAAAATTTTTAAAATTGTTGGATCCTGTGTAAACAAAAGTATGCAATATTTCTGACTTATTTTAAAGACTAATAATTAGACGAAGTTCAAACATACAAGAATTCTATTTTAGGTCATTCTCGGTACCCGACTCAATGCACTTCGCAGTCCTACTGCGTCACTATCACATCGAAGACCGGCCCAGTCCAGCGTTCGTGCGACGGTGAGTGAGGGGCAGACACATGAACACAAGTTATATATGAGATGCCAGGGGTCCTGTGGTGTAGTGGTCATCACGTCTGCTTCACACGCAGAAGGTCGACGGTTCGAACCCGGCCAGGACCTAGTTTTGGATTTCATTTTCTTTTTCAAAAAATTCAAACGCCACGGTTGGCTATAGCCAGTATTTCGTATTGTATTTGTATTGTAGTTGTATTTTCCGGTATATTTTTATATTTTCAAAATGTTGTGTTAAGTTGTTTCAAACTCGTCGAATGAAAAAATTCAGGAAATGCAATTTCACAAGTTTCGCTGTGTTCAATGTATGCAATGCACAGTATCCCGCGGGTGCAAGTCGACTACTCCAACTACCCGATCTCAATGGGAGGTCCATCGACCATTTCTAAATCAGGTTTGTGACAATTCCGAATGTGATTCAGATTGATGTTTTCAGGATCGTCATCTCTGACTCGAAATCAACGACGCGCACCCATGCAGATGTGCTTTAATGCCGGCGATCTTGGAGAAGTTTGCTGCTGCAACACAGATTACTGTAACAGCGGAGCTCACGTCGGATATCGATGGATCACTTCGATTCTACTCATCACATGGATTCTCATGATTTGATAGATTATTGACAAATTATTTAACTGTATTTTGTGATAACTTATGGGTACATTCTCTTCAAATGTTTGGAGAAGTGGTCAACTCAGGTTCTTTCTATTCGAATTTCATTTCAATTGCCATGCCAAATTATATCATGCATCCAACGATTTATTTATGTGATCCATTTATGCATTTTATTATTATCTCAATTTTAAATAAATTCTGAAATCTGACTTGGTTTTTAGTGAGTTATTTCATTTTCTGATACGATCGGTTTATCATTTGAATTTCCGCCTCGGTTCGCGTATAAAAAACCGTTGTAGGAACTCCTTTTCATTTTGCATATTCTAATGCTAAGCGAAGCGTCATTTTTATGAATTTATGTAAATATGAGTCGGTAAAGTTTTTCAGTTCGAGCAGCAAGCCCAATTCGATTCGGGGTAGAGTACGAATTTGAACAGTTGTTTTTAAAACTCCTGGTCGCGGCTACGAATTGTTCGGTCAGACATTTAACGTGAAAAATTGAATTAATCAAATTTTAGCCAATTTTACGCGACGCCAACAATATGATCTTTCATATTACGGTTTTAAGAAATCGCAAACTATTTAAGCAGAAACGTATCGAACTCGTCGGTTTTAGAACAATGAATCAAACAAAAAAAATCCCATTGATGCCAGATGACACCCACAGCTGTTAGATGCAATTTAATCGTGTCTCCTCTGGTAACTCAATACCAATCGGATCCGAGAAATTACCAATCGGATCTGAAATAATACAAAAATCGAATCGGATCCGAGGAATTTCGAATCGGATCCGAATTATCTAAACAAATCTGATCAGAACAATTTTCAATCTGATCAGAACATTTACCAGTCGGATCCGAGAAATTACAAATCGGATCCGAAAAATACAAATCTTATCCGTAGAATTACCAATCGGATCGGGTTGATTCCGGAGCCGAATTTTGTCGGATCCGATTGGTTTTGCGTTACCAGAGGATCGTTCGAGCCGATTCCAACTACTTTTACAGACCGTCATTGTTTCAAAAATTATTCTCTTTGTTTCGATTTCACGGTTATTTATTTTTATTTACATATATCATTTTTTTAATTAGTCAATACATTTGCAGTGTATGTTCATTGGAATTCTAGTTATCATTTTCATATAAAACTTCAGCATAAAATAACTATTTCTTAATATTTGAGCATTCAAAGCCACTGATATTGAATACTTGTGGGGTATACTGCAATGCGCAATTCCATTCTTGCTTGGTGACATTCTGAATTCAAATTTTGGTTAAGTGGAATAAATTGTTCGAAGTCTGACATTATTCACTAGCTTGATGCACTGATTGTCGATGTACTTCTTCGTCATGCTGGCAAGCATGACTTCATACACTTTTTGAGCACAAGCCTCTTGCTTCGCCGCTCCTGTCTTCTTATTATTCTTTTTGCAGTCAGCCAATGTGCTTTTCATTTTCTTTATTAACGGTTGATTCTGTTTCACAAGAGGATCACACAATTTATCAGCAAGACTATCGAGACTTTCGGGATCCAGACATTTATTCACTAAATTTCGATCGAATTCAGAATTGCTAATATGAATACCGTTATTGTAAAGACTAAGAGCTTGAACAGCCTTATTTCCAGAGTTATTCAAAATACAGCTTTTTGCCTCCGACATAATTGCAGTATTATTATTCGGGGTCTTATAAATCGTTGGCTCAATACATTTCAAAATCTTCAATTATTTTGTGAATTACATGAAAAAACATTTTGCCGACTTACCGGTTCGAGTTCGTTTGCTTTATAGAATTTCATACCAAATTTGACAATTTTTTGGCAAAAATCCATGCGCTTTGTGGCGACAGCTAATGAAGAGATTGATAATAAAATAATAACGAAGCGCATTTTCTATTGTGGGTTCGCTTGCGTTTCAGTCGCTTTTTATAGATTTGTAAAACAGGATTAAAATCATCGAAACGTGTATCAAAACAATTAGTGTAGTTTTCCGGTGTTTTTTCGTCTGTTAAACAACGGTAATTCGACAATCAAAGATTCAACCATGGGATTATATCTGTTGTGTCACATTTTGGTCTATATAATTTACCCAAAATAATAAGAAAAACTAAGCAAATCAAAAATGTAATACTATGTTTATTTTTGCTTATTTAAGTTTTTTTCTAAATAAACATTTGTATCCAGATCCATTGCTCAATAATTTCAAAATGAATTATGGATGAAAAAAAAATGGAAAAAATTACGTGGCCGAAGAACCTTTTACGCGTGGACTAGGCTCATATGTGAGTAAAGTTAGGCCATCGCTTATTTTCGAAATTTTCTTGCAACTTAAATATATATATATATATTTCTATTTATTTCTATACGAGAACGGGATTCATTTTTAATTATAGGTGATGGAAGTGGATTCGCCAGCATCGCCCCAACCCGAGGTAAACAATGAAGAAATTTTATCTCCTGAATCACCCGATCCTGTTCCAACAATCCCCGAAATTCCAACAACTGAAATAAAATCGGAAGAAGAGGTTCCAACAATAAAGGAGGAAATTGAGGAAATAAAAGAAGTGAAACATGTCGAAGTATCTGTTTATACAGTAAAACTTTTAAAAATGAAATTCAGAAAGAAAGAGAAATGACGCCAGAAGAAGAACAAAAATCAAAACGGGACGCATTAAGTGAAAAGCTGAACGAGGTGAACCGATTAGAAATCAGCGCAAGATAAAATTGCTTTAGAAGTACAAAAATCTTCAAAAAATGTATGAATTATTCAATGAGCTGGTGTCTTTGGGTGATTTGCCCTCAATCTATAGAGGTCGGCCATGTTGGGTTTCCCAAAAGCGTAGCCATTTGATTAATTCAACTCTCAGCATGTTCAAGGAATTTCCCTCATCGCGGCTAGCAGTCTATAGTTTTGTGGGACTTTTGATTCACGAAAGTGCTCACACAACATTCAATAAGCGAGAAAATCCTCAACAAAGTAAAATAAAATCCAATTGTATATATTTTATTTTTTAATTTTTTGCAGCGACTTCCTGTGTTGCACTAAGAGATGCAACTATTAAAATTATGGATTGGTTTCAAAAGTTTGCCAACGATTCTAGAAGTACGAGAGCTCTCTCTGAGATTCTTACGGTATATTTAATT
This sequence comes from Caenorhabditis bovis, assembly GCA_902829315.1. NCBI lineage: Eukaryota > Metazoa > Nematoda > Chromadorea > Rhabditida > Rhabditidae > Caenorhabditis > Caenorhabditis bovis. The sequence continues at coordinate 4,184,819 of CADEPM010000001.1, read as the reverse complement.
TTAACTAAACATTTTCGTTATTGAAATCTTTTATTTTTAGTGGGTTTGCTCACTCTGCGCCGAGCTTTCGGTTCATAATTCCGGACGTCCAAGTGTTATGAAAACAACAAATGGGCCAGACATTGTTCTAAAATCATTCCAATCATGCGAATCTATTGCAAAATTAATGTCGCTGCTCGACGTCATCATTCATTCAATGTACTTTTTCCTCTTTTTAAACTTGAACTTGACTATTTTTCATTTTTAGGTTAGAAATAGATCCTGACACCTGCATGAAAGTTCTTTTCGATGCAAGTCGGCATGGGCCTCATTTCAATTGGGTTTGGCTTCATATTGCGTAAGTAAAAGCTATTGATTTTCGAATTCCACCAATTAGATATAGGATGACGTTTCCTGGCACGATTGTAAAACATTTGCTACGTAATGGAGCGCAGCAATTCAGAATTTACGCCGAAGACACCGCTAGTCGTAAGGCAGCCAAGGTACTTATTTTTTCCTTAAAATATCTTACATATCTTGTTACATTTTTGCAAAATCTTCTCAATTCATTTTTTTTCTCAAAATTATGTTTGTAGGCACCACCTAATGTTTTAAATGTTCTTCATATGGAGTATCAGGCAAAATTCCTCGCAATATCCGATGTATTCAATTTTTTGATGAGAAAACGAAATCCGGAACTCCAAGAAGTCGTTACTGCAATGATAACGGTAAACGTTTTGCTTATGTGTGCTCTTATGAATCTGAAATTGCAGAAAAGCCTCGATTCGAAATTTAATGAGAAAACCGGTCTCTACGACGATTTGAGTTTTGCATTTTTCTTTAAACTCGTCACATTTTCCATGGAAACCTTACGAATTTTGATTACGTCAAATCAAACGCTGGTTACCCCTTGGAATGCGATTCGAGCTTTTCGTCAGATAGCCACTGTTGAGAAATCAACGATTCTTACAACTTTGCAATACGTCGATTTTATGAAAAAGGTGGTTGAAGTCATCGATCCCGACACGCACGGATTGGTTTTTCAAATGCTCAACACGATCATTTATGATAAAAGGATGTTTGCTGGTAAATTATTTTTTATAATTTGTCATTGAACATTTTGTGCTCATCCAATGATGAAAAAATACGTTTTTGGTATTTTTGGATTACTATAATCCAAAATTATTACTGAAAATCTATTTGTACTCGAGAATGAGACCACGGAAAATCCGATTATTCAGATGAGACAGATCCAAAGAATATTGAGTATAACAAAATTCTCGTTGAGAACTCAAAGGAAATATTGGTATTAATTATGTTGTTGCCATTTTTTATTATTAAATTTGAGGAAGTGATGATGAATCGGATTGTGCGAATTGCCCATGCTACAGGTCGAGCCAACTGTCCATCTCAACATCCAGCGGTGAAGGCATTTGCTCACTCGGACAAACTTCAATTTATTATTGATGCAATACCAGATAATGTCGATAGGTATTCAAATGCGAATATTAAAATTGATTATTATCGTTTTTATTCAGATCTTCTTCAATTATTCGACATTTGCACGCAATTGCAATCTCGTTCGGAGAAATGAAGGCTAGTGAAATTACGTTCAGATTTCTCCTGACTATTGATTTCAGCGAACCAAAATATGTAAGTCATACTAACCTAAGCGTGATACTCAATTTTATCATTATTTCAGATGTACGTTCTAATGGCTTATATTTCAACGACTGCGCCATTCTTCCCTACTTTTATGGATTACATGTATCGAGAAATGGATGCATTGAAAACATTAGTTGAATTTGGTTTTCCAGATGGTAAAATAATCATTTCTGTCACAACTCGTTTTTTTTTCAAATATTAAATCATCAAATTATTGTCGACGCATAGTCGGCGTCCAACGACTGCTGTACGCGAGTAGATTTACGAGTGCGCCTTTAGAAATGGTCTCGCTACACGTGAACACTTTTTTTGCTATTTTCACGTTTTCAATTTTTTCTTGATGAGTTTGGCATTTTCTTGAATTTCCATCGTCATTCGTTTAAAAAATTGTCGAGCCGATCAATAAAACGGAAAATATTCAGTTAGCCCGCGCGAGAGCAAGAGAAAAACGTGTTCCCGTAAATCTACCCACCTGCATCTGTCGCCGGACGCTAACTATACACTTTTAACGTACCCTTATTTGTCGTAATCTACACGTTTAGTTTTGCGCCAAGGCCGCTGTCAGTTGTTTTTTTTTTGGCATTTAGCCAATTTTTTGAAGTCGTGCGACGTCGACCGTAGTTATCGTTTATCTTTTAGATTCTGACAAATGGAAGTTCCATTTGAATCTTCTCAACAACCTTCGAGTTCTTTTCGAATGGGACGCTGCTTCGGAGGACTCAAGCCCCATTGCGTTTCTCCGAGTGTATCCTGGCGAAACTATCGGCGAGCTTTTGAATACAATCCTTGCGGATTCAATATTAATCGCGAATGAAGGAATAGATGTGAGTTTGCATTGCACATATTTTAAAATCTAAATATTTTTCAGAATAATAATCCCGAAAAGGCGCTTACCGTGTTCCGAATGGTCACCAAACTAATTGAAGCGGTGTGTTCTGTAAACTCGAATAAGCATGCATCGGTAATTATTTTCATTCGAAATTTTGATTTTTTGATCATAACATTTTAAATATTTAGGGACGAAAATTCTTGACAAACCTGTCAAATTGGTACAAACTGATGTCACAACTGTCTATTCTGCTAAAAATGAGCCTTTTCCTTATTAGCCGAGAAGTTCCACAAGGGATAACAGTTTTCGAAGAAATGCGAACATCATTCCTTATATTTCTTTACAACGATCATCTTGATTCGCAGCTAACGAAATTTGTTCCGATTTTCACCAATTTGTTCGTCCTTTCTTGTTTTTCGGTACGAATTTAAAACGAATGCAGAAAATTAAAATGACTTACGATTTTATAGGATTCAGAACGGCTATTTGGAGAAACAATTGATGAAAATATGGAATGTCTACTTGATGAGGTTGGAAATAATAAATTGTTCAATATGTTTCAACTCGAGGTATCAAATTACGTTTTTTTTTATTATTTAATTGCTTAAGGACGGACCTTCGGTTCTTGAGAAGATTCGACAAATTCGAGTGCAGGATTCCGCATTGGATATGGTTCACAGTGGGCAATTAAAAAGGAGGAAAGTTCAAGCCGGCTTCAATAAGAAAATGACTCCCGAAGAAGAAGTGATATGTGTATGTTTTAGATGGAATAAAAAAATATTTATATGCATGCTTTAGGAAAACCAACGACAGAGGGTTTTTGTGCTTCTTGACGCTTTGCGCGCGATGTGCATGACAGGATCGTTGGAGATGAAACTTAATAACAGCAAACAAGTGGCAATGGTGTTTGTCGAACTCATCTGCAAGGATGCTTTGGTTGGAGATATGAAAATTGAAGATTGGGATCTTGAATCTGAATTCATTCATAGGTTTATACTTTTAACATTTTCTTTAAAATGAGTATTTTTAAGATTTGTGGAAATTGATCGAAAAGTGCAACGGAGTATACTTTGCGATGGAATAATGAGGGTTTTGAGTGATACTCGAAGTTTTGCTTATTGCCTTCCAATTATTAAAGCCCAACTAGCAGTAATTATCAACGACGCTGAGGTAATTTTTTTTAACAAGAGTGCCTTCAGATATTATTGTTTAGAAAAATTCGGACCGATCACGATGCTCGGAAATGGTTCGAGCGCGACTTCATCGTTGGATGCTGATGAGCTGCAAGGCTGGAATTGTGCCGGCCCATTTTTCGTATCTTTGCGATCTCGAATATTTTTGTGATGCTCATGAAACATATTTATTATTATTAGAAATATGGAAGTTTTTAATGGTATGTCATTTTTTTTATTATCCGGGTTCAACGATTAATGTGGGGGCATTCCTCTCTCTTTCGCAAAGTCAGTGTAGATTTGCGAGCGGGTAAATTTACGCGTAAATAGATGCTCACTCTAAAATTATGAGTGTTAATTTCAGGGTCGAGGTTTAACACAAACAACTATTGAGCATTACCATCGGGAGTTATTGAATGGTGACGTCGATGAGGGATTACCGGTATGCAACTTTTTCGATCATAATTTAAAATATTTCGAAATCGATGTTTTAGAACGAAAAAGAAGGACTAGATCGCTCGAATTTCGATGTTGTTCGACTTATTCTTCAAAATCATCTAGTTGACGCGTACCACTTATTTCCAAAATTATTCCCTAACGAATATAATCAACTAAAACTAAGCCAAATTGATTGATTTTCCATCAAAATTTCAAACATAATTAAGTCGTGTATTTTGCATTGTGTCATATTAATTTTTGATATGCTTTTTTGTATAAAGATTTCGGTAATTAATGACCTAAAGCTATACCAATTTGATGCTTACACGATAAACATCTGCTCTGGCGCTAAATGCAGAAAAACATGCGTTGGAATGATTTATTGATATATAAATGACTAGTATTCATTAGAATTGTCGTATTTCTCGAAGAGCTGATCGACATTCAAACAGAATCCGTCATCGCAGATTCGATCGTCGGGACAGTCGGATTCTTCATGGCATCTCATGCTTCCTGAGTAAGATTTGCGGATGTTGTAGTGCGGTCTCGATGAAATTTTTCGGTGCTGTTTGAATCTTATCGTTCTCGAATCGAGAGCTTCAACCATTGCGATCGAGCAGATGACGACGAGAAGAAGAGCCTGGAAATGAGGAATACAGAGGGAGAAAATTTAAGGAAAAGGGTCTTACCAAGAAATTCATTATGAACAGTAGAAATGAATGACTTATTTCGAAAATTCAACTCATTTTATACTCCCAAAAACTAATAACATTAAATAATAATGGCCTAATTATGAGCACTGAATTTGAAAAAATGTTTCTTTTACAGTATGTTTTTGAAAATAAATCGACTATTGTCGGCATATGTAATTGTGAAATATGGGCATTGCTGCAAAAAAACTAGGAGTTTGTCTAATAAAAATAACTATCAAGTTTCGATATTTGTTGAATTTCTCAATAAACCAAAATCTTCGTATGATATCGTAGGTAGATCAAATTCGGTTATATTGTACCAAATCTGTTAAAATATGTATTTAAAGTAAATGACTTCTGAAGACCATGAGGACAATACAGCGCGGTGCAGAATGGAAACCCATCCCCGAATAAATCGAATAGTTGTGCTCAGATTGTGAGATAAAAATTCTACAAAAGTTAAGACTTTTTATTGGAAGCTTCAAATTTTAAATTTAAATGAATCGTATCCATTGGTCTGAGTCACTCCAGCGACATTCGGAGTGTTCACGTAACGGTATTGAACGGAGAATGTTTGATAGTCGTACATCGAATAGACAATGATGGGAGTTGGGTTCAATTTAGAACTAATTTCTTTTCTAATTTGATTCCGACAGCAAATTCTGTAATAAATTGTTTTTTTTTTTCAATGTTATGTTTCATTATTTACGTTGGATTTGCAATACGAGGATCGGCCAGATATTATCCTCAATTCCGTTATAAAAGCAAGCATTCACACAATCAAACGCATTGATACTGTCTATTTTAATGTGAATTGTGGTATTTTCAGGAGCCTGAAAGCTGATCTAAAATTAGGCTAGAAAACGCAGTAAACCTTAATATGAATTGTTTTGAACTCGAAATCGTCTTTTAGGTAATATGATGGGCTTCCAATGGAGCTTCTATGTGTCTTCCATTCTGTTGAAGCTTCGAGCGTTTCTCCATTTTCAGGCTACAAGTTCAAAATTATCGCCAACCAGACTTTTTTATTTGCTAACAATTTCATTGCACAGTTTTCCGCCATATCCGAGGGGGCAAAGACAGTTTGAGCAGTCCGCTGGATTCGGATAACCGCCATTTTCACATTGCAAATTTGCCGAATCGCCTGGAACAAAAGAAAAGCGAATTTTTTATAATAGATACTTATAAGAAAACACTGGCTCACATTTACATTCGTAGAAATCATTGATTGCTTTGATGTCATAAAATGTAGCAATTGGACGACCCAACGAACGAGTATAATTTGTGTCTTTGGGAAAAATTGAGGGTTGCCCTTCGCTTAAAATTCCACATTATTTATTACCTTCTACTGTACATATAGCGCTAACTTACTATTTGCTTTCATAATGCATTACACTTGCATATTCATATGGTACAATGTTTTTGGTTTTCGTAATTCTCGTATTATATTTGAAAAATGACTGAAAATTGAGCTCTAAACGGTTTGGTTTTGAACCATCCCATACATCACTTATGTGTGGGTTTATTGTCACATATTTGTCACGATCCATTCGTACCATTGTGTGATGAACTCCTAGCACGTGCATCAACTCGTGTATAGCAATTCCAATCTGTAACCTCAGTTTCCATCGGACCATTTTACCAAAAACGTACGTATTCGCAATGCCTTGCAAATTCCAAATATTGTATTCCACCAACCATTCCAAGCTCGGCCGAGCAATTATGCCCACTGAAAAAGATTCTTGTCAACAAAGGAATTCCATCAAACGTGTTACTCTTCGATATAAACTAAATTTCTTGCTCGTCGATTTTCATAAAATTTGACGCATGTCTTCGAACTGATGTATTTCATTGCTTCAGTGAGTATATGTCTTTTGTAGCTTCGTTTATTCGCTGCCAAAGAATAATAGACTATAGCATTCGTCCATTTCCGAACATTGGGTTCTATTTGTCGTTTGATTCGTTGATTCTCCGTGGCATTTCTTCTCAAAAATTCATTTTACGTTTTCTTTCGAATTATACTGTAATTTCTTACTCTCTGTATAGTAGATCACCTTCAATTCGGTATTTAATCGTTCCTTTTTTGTGAAGATTCACCAATTTGATTTCGGGTTCATCTGGATTCTAGAAATTTCATTTGTAAGCATAGATTGGCTAAAGAAAAATTACTTGAATTCCAGATGGAGCTGGAGTTGAAATTGAGTAACCTTGAGAGAAAAATAGAGCAATAATCGCCAAATTAATCATCTGAAACTGATTTGAATATTTCTTGAAACAATGATTGTGATACTTTTAGAAGGTTTCGGTTTCCTTTTATATTAGAAAGTTTCTTTTATTCGAAATATGACAAACAAAGATTTCATTGAAAGTTTTCAATGCTCAACAAAAAAAGGCCAATGTACTTTATTATTTGAAAAAAATAATTATACAGAATTCTGTAAATATTTTTTGAATAAAAAAAAAGCTTTTCAAACTTCATGAACTTTCTTTTGAAGTTTTGAAACTGTTAAATTGCTCATTGATTAATGGACTCCGGCAAACATTTAATGTCCCATCGATTCAGATCCAACCAAATTAATGTTTTTTTTGTGTTTTGTGAGAATAGACGTTCTCATTACGAAAACTGTTACAAATTACTCAATATTTATCTAATTTTCGTTTATTCTAATGTTTTTTTAAGAAAATGTAAAAAACAGTTCTGGATGAGATTAAGTTCCGATTGCAAATTAGTATTTCGGTAGTTTATTATCAGGTCTTTATTTGTATTGAACTCAATTGATTTAACAATTGCGAAAACGATTTATTTTCAGCGAAACAGCTTCGGAAACATCGCCAAACAAGACTCACTCGAAAAACAATAATTTGCGTATAATAGATGTTTATATTATGAGCAAGATGTAAATTTATAATAATTCAGAATTTATTTTCCTGGTCGAAAACCATCGCCACGTCCGATAGCAATGTTACGTTTTCCGAACGATAAAAACTCCTTGGCTCCGTTATAGTCCTGCAACGATTTTGAGAATGTTTTTTTGTGAAATTGAAGAACTCAGCAGCTTACATAGTCTGCGGAGTTGTCGTTTTCAAGTTCGGCCGGTACTGGATAGTACGGCAACGAGTAAGCGATGGCGATGAAAATTAAAAGAAGAATCGAGCGAAGAAACATTACCTGAAAAGAATAAAGTTTTTTACGAGTGGATAGAATATAAAATATGAGCCGAATGGACATAAAATGAAGCATTTATACCAGCTGAAGCGCATCCCAAATTCTTTTCAAAAAATGAATGATGGATCCAAAACTATTCGCGATGATATATGACGATGATGATGTCAAGCTATCTCTTTTCCTTTTAAAGCTTTTCCAAAATTAGAGGGTTACTAGATTTCTTGATAATGTGTGTCCGAAGACTGCCGGTGATTGGAGGAATTGAAAAATAAAAATATAAAGTTCGATTAAAGGACTCTCGCTATTTGAAGATATGGTATGTGCTACATATCAATTACCGTGTTCACTTATCTTCTCTTCCTTCTATTCAGCTTTTCGGCTCAAAACTACTTGACATCATGCGACATTTTGTTGAATAGGTAGCGAATAAATTATGATGGCATCTATTTCAGTTGGTAAAACGTGCAAATTGGCAACGATGTTTGAAGAAAAGATTGATGGATCCATAAAGGCTGAAGTTTAAAGGAGCAAAAACGTTTTTCATTATGCACGAATGAATAACCGGTTTTGGAAAACTCATCGTATGAAAGCAAAAATGTATTAATTTTTGGCAAATGTTGCAACATTTGAATTCTCAGAAATTCAGCTCAAGACACATTCCAAAGATCCATCATTATAAATAATGCGTGTTTTGCCTAGGTATACTAAATATGTAAAAAAAATATATTTATTTGAGTCAATATTTGAGACAGAATATTTTACGAAAAATAGAAGATCGCTTATTTATCTCTTTAGAAGAACGTAACCATAAAAATAATGAGATTTTGGTTTTTAAATGAAAAACAGAAACCGAAATTGCGGGTTTCTTGTAAATTACCAAGTTCGTCGTTCAAAAATAATGTTTTCTAGTGGAAAAAAAACAATTCTCCATAGATATGCGGAGACTGGCTAACTTAGGTTCGAACACAGAAAATGTTCCATGATATACCTGGAAATTCAGAATGAACCAGCACCATAACTAGTCGCTTATTCCGATTAATCGTCGAATATGACGTTTCATAGCTCAGAAAAGAAAACAGCAATTGGAACAATTTCGCAGTGATTACTTTTTGTTTTTAATATTCGACAATAATAATAAAAACAACCGATTTTATTAAAAGCGTTTGTTGGATTTGGCTAAAAATGCGTCGAGTTCGTCAACGTCATTATCATCGAGACCAATATTTAAAAAGGCAGCATCTTTTAATACATCAGCAAAGCTTAGAATTTCAAACGATCGCTTTTCTACCATCGCGTCACTTGCAGGAGTATTTCTAAAAATAAAAATAAAACAATTCAAGTGAACAGATCACTCATAATACATTGCGACAGCAGCACAATGATCTTCATTCACGAAACTCTCTTCGAGAATCCAATCAGTTTGAAGCTCCGAATCATAATAATACTGTGAATTGGTAACAAAGTCACCTTAAACAAAATAAATTTCCACAAACGAGAACATTCTGAAAATCTTACCTGGCTTCAGTTCTTCATTTACTACAAAGTCGAATTTTCTTAGATCTCTTGTTAAACCAATTCCAGTTGCTTTCAGTATCGCTTCCTTCAAACACCAGATTCGATAAAATCCTCTCCATCTAAAGAAATTCCTGTGTGTGTGTTCTTATTATTTCCAGAAAATTGCACCAGTCTATTAACGTTTGATTTTCTTTCCGCTTGATTTTCAATAGATTCTCGATGTTACAAAAAAATAGAAGCAATTACAGAAATGATGCTCTGGTGGTCTAGTACGTTTTCTGATTCGGGCAGTTCATTTATTACAACTCATGCAAGCATATAACGCATCTAGGAAGTATGCAAAAGTGTCGTGGAATAAATAAATTCACCTTTCAAGCTCGGTTGGTTTTGAGCGCATCACAATAACTTCCTGGGTGGTGAATTGGCGCTTGAAAGTATCAATTAATTCTGCAGCTGTCTTACTGCGATTTTGGTTGATTTCCATAACATCAACACCTAGAATAATTATAAATATACGTTATGTTTCTCAAATATGTATTAAAATTACCAATGGGATATGGGGAACATCCTAATATGACAATATCACCTTGATGCGAAACATTGAAATTATAAGGAATGCTTTTAACACTTTCATTTTTCACGAATGGTTTGCCTCGATTTGTTCGACCGAATTCGATATCCTCCCATGGTATTTTCAAACATTCGACGGCAGCTTTTCTAAAAAAAAAATGCAGTACAAGCATTCATGAAAAAGTCTCACCTTGAGAGCAGACGACCGATAAGACATGCTAATGCATCCTGGCGATACATGAAGCTTCTTTGCTGTTTAACATCTTCTTCGGTAACGCACATTATTGCTTTTCGGAAAAGATGTTCAAAGTTTTGCAACGACGAAGACTTAAAATAAAAACTATGATATTAAAAAAAAATCATTTAAAAAAACTATTTTTCGAAAGCGAAACTCTTAAAACTAATTTATGTCTAATAATCTGAAAGTAAACCTCGCTAAGAGAGACCGCCCATCTTAAATTGTGCATTGCTGCTTCCTTTTTTCAATACCTTCAAAATGCCCTTTATACAATTCTGAAACGCCGATTATGCCAATTATCCGAGAATGCACTAAACCAGCAATAATAGCAGACAACTAAAAAACGACGAGTTTACATATTTATATTAATTTATACGTATGAAAAAAAACAGAGGAAAATAAAAATTATTATTATTATCAGAATAAAAGGCATACAGAAACATAATTATTGCTGATGATTAAAAAGAAATACTTGAACAGGTAAAAGGAAATAAATGAATAAGACAGCTAATGCAACTATGAGATTCTCGTTACAACTCTGCGAACAACAACAAAATAAGAGGAAGACAAAAAATAATAAAACCCGAAACTTAAATATAGATCAATACCGGGAATCATGCTTTACGGATTTATTCCAAGTTTTCGCGATTGACCTTCAAACACTAGTAATCTCCACATTTTTACAACAAACATATCTGCATCATCATCAATGATCTGAAACAATTCAACATTTCTTTTTTTCTAATAAAAATAGCTTTTACCATAGCAATATCTTTAAGGATTTGATCCGGTGGAGTTCTAGCTTCAATTTTTTCGCAAATAAAATCGACCAATTGTTTTTCCTCTTCTCCAAGAAATTCTTGAACCTTTTTCGCAACCCATGGTTTGACCCTCTGCTCCATAGCTGCCGCGTCGATGAAATCCCATTCAATTGGGGTTGCAAATAATTCATCTAAACAAGGTTCGAAATGAATTTAACAATTGAAACAGAGTCAACCTTTAGAAGTAGGAATTTTCTTAATAATTCCACGAGTTAGCTCTTTTTTCTCCTCAGCCGTCATCACCTGCATGCGTTCTTCGCGGGTAATTTGGAATGGTTTCAGCTTCTTCCGTTTATAAATTTCATCTTCTTCTGGATCATCATTACCTGCAAAAAGATGGAATTTTGATTTATGAACCATTCTTAAGTTTGTAGAGTAATAAATTTCCGCGCCGTACGGCCAAATAACACAAAAATCCTACCAAAAACACCATTAAGTCTTTGGGCAATTGGTTGAACTGAACTTATGCCGACTTGCGGGCTATCTCGTCTGGGAGGAGGCCTTGCAATATCCATCTGCTCTTCACCGATTCCACCAATAGCTTTCCATCCGCCATTTGGTTTTTGCGAGAATTCGCCCGGTGTCGCGGTTTCTACTGCTTCCGCCGGCTCATCATTTGTCTTCTCCTCATCGCTACTTCCTTCATCTTCACTAGATGAGCTCTCTTCGCGCGGAACAACTTCAGAATGTCCAAGTGGTTTGTGCGGATTCGGGCTTCCACTGTCTCCACGATACTTTCGCAATGCTTCCTCCTCCTTTCGCTGGTGTCGCTTTCGTGCCTCTTCTTCAACATCGATGGAATTTGTCGAGTTTTCAGCAAGAATCTGTTTCTTAAGCTCCTCAATTTCGTGTTGCTCGCGCAGCCGATCCTTCTGATCAGCCTCCCGCTCCTTTTCGAAATCGCGTTTTCGTTGGAACAACGACGAACTTCTATAAAAAATTTCTAAAAGAGACAAAAAGATAATTACTACTTGTAATATTTAGGATCGTCTTTCTCATCATCATAATCTTCCAAGAAGTGTCGTAATCTTTTTGCTTCTTTCTGAAGTTCTTTCTTTCTGAAATAATTCGATTCGTCAAAGCTATTAAGAGAAAAAAAAACGAACCTCTCCTTCTCCTTCCTCTCAGCTCTCTCATACATTTTGGCTCTTTGTTTTTCCCTTGCTTCCCATCGATGTAATCGTTGCATATAAGCCACTTCCTTTTCTTTTACCTGATGACGTATGGCACGACGTTCCCTGGCCTCATCGCTATCTTCAGAGCTTCTAAAAATATTGAAATGTAAGAACAACTAATTTTGTTAATCTCACCTAGTTCCGCTACGATCTCTTCTACGTTTTGACGATTTGTTACGAATAGGTGAACGGGATCTTGACGAGTCAGACGACCCACTTTCCGACGTGCTCGACGATCTACTGGCAGTTGAGGAACTAGAAGCAGAGCGACTTCTACGAGATCTCCTGAAATGAAACATTTGATATCAAAACTAATTGCGCCACTTTCCCTTTCTTCATTTTATTCAGATTTGCAGAAAATATTGATAATTTTAAGGTGTGCGCAAAAAGTTTGTTTATTCTACAATTGAATCATCAAAACATATTTAGAAAAAAAAACAAAAAATGGCAATAACGTTTGCGTTAAGCAACAAGAAGAATCCTGATTCGCTATTGTTATTAAAAATAATGTTCAATAGAATTTTTTGAATATTAATCGTTTTGCCTCTTGTTTCCTGCTCATTTTCACTTCATAAATTAAAACCTTTTTTCAACAATTTCGGGCGATTGGAAACTTTTGTTTGAAACAATTAAATACACGGAAACTCACTTATTTCTCGGTGTCGCCGGACTTCTGGACCTCTTCCTCCCTTCGCTTCTGCTTCGCGACCTTCGTCGTTTCTCTCGATCAAGCTGAAAAATGACATAATCAGGCAATCAAATGCGAAATTGGCGTTTCAAATCATTGGTTATCGCGAAAATCTTCAGAAATGTTCAATTTCAACATATAATAATAATTCATGTTTGATTCCAAATTTTGTGGCCGAAAATGGAATTTCGTTTGCGGATTTGGACATAGACACACATACCGAATATAGCCAATTTAACAAACCCGATCAAGGCTATTTGTTGGGAAAAATTCAATTAAAAACACAAAATACATGCAGAGGACGTAGCAAAGAAGATGAGACGAAATGAGCGGCGTTAAAAATCGAAAAAGCAAGGGAAAAATGAATGGCTGCAAATTTTGATCAACACCGCTCATCTCGGATTCAGTTCGATTATAAGTTTCATATATATAGATTCGAGTTCGACTTACGACTCCGGCTCGCAACGCCTCCAATAGGACTTATTTCTTATCTGAAAATCACTTTTTACACCTTATACAAATTTTGAGAGATTTATAGCTTGGTGGATCTCTTGCTTTAGAAATTTTAAAAGCCATTTCGACAAATTGTGATGGTGCGCTGTGTGTGAAATAAAGCGTCTAGACACATCAAGAAGTTGTTGGGACGCCGATAGAGGAAATACACCAAACATGAAGAAATTGACACACCGCAAACGCATGCTTCATCCAATTACCACACCACACAACAACAACCATTCATATCGTTAGTTCTGTTTTTTTTTGTCACATTTTACAACGCGATTACACCCTGAAGCCATTCGGCACCAATTGGCACCCAAGTGTTTGTTAATAGTAGTTTTAAAAAAGCAGTGAGGACAAATGAGAAGAGCAGCGCAAGGGGAGCAGAGTTAGAAACGAAACAAAGGACTTAATATAAATAATAATAATAATAATAATAATAATAATAATAATAATAATAATAACAATGATAATGATATATGTATATATAGATATAAATATATTGATCGTAATAGAAAATACGGAATGTACGATAGTATTCTATTTCAGATGGTTTAAACAGTTTCAGTTTTAGAATTTTTAAATAAATTATTATGTTTAAATTATATATAAAAGAAAACATGTACAAAACTTACGAGCAAACTCCCATGAGGTTGTTGTTTTTTTCGAATAGTCCCTATATGTCAAAAATCAGAAGCTAAGGATTTTTCGAAATAAAAAGATTCAATTTCGACTACAAGCAAACCTGATTCTCTTAGGTGCGAAAAAATCTCTAAAATAATTAATCAATTATGTACCTTTTTACGATCACCGTTGTTGCGCTGTTTCTCTTCTTTTTTGTCCTTGGCTTCTTTCTCCGATATTTCTCCATCTGAATTCAGATATAAGAAAATAAAAATATTGTATTTAATAAATCACCTTCGGCGAGTGTTAACAATTCCGGATAATCATTTTCGATCCAATTCAGTATTTTTAGTCGAATTTCTTCGTCTTTCTTAAGATCGTCTTCATCAGCAGGAAGCTCATTATCTTGTAATTTTATGTCTTTCTTGCCTATAAAACAATATCTTGATGAGAAGAGTTTTTAGTGTTATCACCAAGTGCCCTCCTATGACTTATAGACCAATTTCGAAGCTCTTTCCTAACCTTTTCTTCAGCCTGAAAATATTGAATTATAATCGGAAGAAAAATTTAACAACAAACTTTCACAGTTAACTTTTTATCGCCGAGATGAAAATCGTTTAATATACGGAGAGCTCGTAATGTACCTTCAGGCTCTGCGAAATTACAAAAGCCAAAACCTTGAAGTTTTCCATTTGTCCCTTGAACTCGTTTCCAACTTGATACTTTTCCGCACTCCTTAAACAATAAATGAAAAAGAATGTATAACCGAATTACCTCTAGCATTTTTTGCAAAAATTCTTCTGAACATTTTTCAGAAATATTTCCCACAAATACAGGCATTGGCTCCATTTGCTTCGGTGCGGCTGTCGGCATTCGCATTTGGCCGAACATTATAGGTGCTCCATACGCTAAGAAGTTTTTTTTTGATATCAATGATTGAATCAAAGCCACTTACATTGAAAAGGCATGGAATAGCCGCCTGGCCGAAACGCCATGCTGAATGAAAGTTGAAACACTATAAATAAACATATTTATGGATAACATAACTTTTTTTTATAGAAAATGCAGTTGTTTAAGAAAGACCTGTTGAACGTTCAGCGAAAAGATTACAAATAAAGAACATTTACTCTAAAAATAATAATTATAAATTTTTCCATTTTTTTCAATTTCGTTAAATAGACACCTTACATTTCAGTTCTAAATTTTTTTTTAAACTTTGAAGATCAAAATATAACAGTAAAATCATTTATAAACAAACGCTGGTCGACATACTTATCGATTTGTCTAATGACGCACTTCGAGTGCACGAAATATGCGTCAGTGCGTTCTTGTCTGGCGCAAATGCAAAACATTTTCTGCATTCGAAACAGTTGTTTAATTTATTTTCTTAATTACTCGATTATCCCACAACATAACATTTTCTGTTTCTGTACGTGTTCAATATATGCAAAAACTAAAATTAGAATTTATTATTTGCGTTAATCATGTATATCTAAATTTTAAATCTAAATTGCAGAATTTGCAGATGACAGAAATGGATGACGCTGGTTTACAAGAAGAATTAGATGTCGACGGTTATATGGATGATCTCAAAGTGCACGGAATGGGTCAAACTATTGAATTTTGTCAAAAAAGGCAACCTGGGGCGCGTTATTTGTGTCCTTATGGTTGTGGAAAGCTAGTAGCAATGCGAACAATTGATTATCACAAAAATAACGGGGTTAGCACAGTTATAAGAAAAATTATTATAAATAAAGCAAACATTTTGCAGTGTGGACGAAAGACGGAAAGTGCATTCAACAATCCTGACCTCAAAAAACGATATTATTGCTGCGGAGTTTGTTACGTTGAATTTGTAACAAGATTTGAGTTTCATGCTCATCTTCGAATGGAACACGATGTTCATCCTGATATACATCAGCTTCATTTTAAGGACAGAACAACATTTGATGTAATTATGATTTGAAATTCCCGTTAATCTTATAAATTTCAGAGATTCGTTCGTTGGCTCGAAATGGAAGGCGGAGCGCATTTTCGACACAAATCTGGAACAAAGCGTCGACAACGCGGAAAGGGAATCTTTATGGCATGCAATCGTAGTGGTTATGTTAATTCTAATCAAATCCCTATGAATCGCGAAAGGACCGGCCCATTTCGTCTTGGATATTCTTGCACAGCTTATATTCATGCAACGGAGTTTGCCGATGGGTACTAATCTTCAAAAAAAAACATTTTTTCATTGTATTTTAAGACGTGTTAGTGCAGAAGTTTGTGGTGATCATTACGGACACGATGCGAGAATGAGATTACCAAATGTAAGATTTTCTTTAATTTTTGGAAATTCAGAAGATCTGTCATTTCTGTCAAAATTTAAGTTTTAAACATGTATTTCAGATTATCAAGTATATTGTTGCACACAAGCAATTAGAAGGTGAAACAAATAGTGAAATTATTGGCTATTTAAGAAGGCATTTTTTAAATTTTGCACATGATAATATCTATGCTCAACGCATTTGCTTTGTCGATCATGAAGAACTAAAGTCGATATTTCTATCATACACCAAAAAATGGGATGCGGCTGGGATGATTCCGCAAAAGTGCGAAATTTGGGAGGAAGAGCTTCTCGATCGAGCTGGAATCGTTCGAGAAGGTGTTCCAAGACTTCGAGATTATAATGAAAAAACGACAAGTGATATTGCTGTTGAAGAGGTTTCAAATTAATCAGTTTAATTAGAAAATTTTCATTATTTAGCAATGGCCTCGACCGAGAGTTTTCGTCGCCAAAATTCGAGCCGAAGATGGATCATTAGTTCCAATTGATATGACTAGGGCAGATGAAGGAGGAGAAACTTCTTTATTATCTGCTGTATGTCATTTTTTCAATGTCGTATTAAATGGATAAAAAATTTCAGAATGGATTTATACCAGATGCCGAAGGAAACGGTGTTGACGATACGAGATACGACGATATTGATGTGGTAATTTTGACAATTTACTGATTTTATTGACTCGAAATTATGATTTTAGGATGAATATACTGAAGAACCATACGAAGAACGAGGGATAGAAGACGCTAATGATGAATATTCAAATCGAATAATGTAGGATTTTTCTTTATTTTTTAAAAATATTTTTTGTAAACAATCTAGCCGACATGATGTTCGAGTTGAAGTGGAAACACCGTCGTCATCTCGATTGGAAAACGTTGGCGCTGAAAAAAATAAACATGAAGATTTATACGAAGAAGAGCAAATCATTTTAGAAAGTAATCTTTATTTTTTTTTTAATTATTGTTTTTCATCATATTTTTTACAATGCAATTTTTCTGCTTTAGACCCAAACGAGGACGTTGTAATTGTTGACGATGATATAAAAATGCAAATGGAGCAAAGGAATATTCCTGGAACATCTCACGAGGATCACATGGGTAATATTAATTTTTCTTTTAACCCGTCGTCTTAAAGAATATTCAGAGCAAGTCGGAATGATTGATTGTCCCTCCAGTCGCTTGACAAACAGCTTTCTGGAGGAAATCGAAGCCTTCAAATTAGATTTATTGGTATGACATTTATTGTTCAATATTTAAAGATTTTGTATTTGTTCAGAAAAAATCAAGTACTATGAATATAACGAATCTGAGATCATTGTTCATTCGATTTCAAACCTTGCATAATTCTCTTATGGATAAGGTTTTGGAAGATAATAAGCCAATCACCGTATTTCCGAACAGAAATCGACTAGCTTATCGGCCGGGAAAAAGTAAATACTTATTGCTTTCTTATAAAAATCAGAAACAACTTGAAGGTCTTGATAAGCATGAGCCAGCACATGCCCAATATGGAAGAGGAGATATCACCCTTTTGCCAATAGCTGATGAATTAAGTGATGATGAAGCATTGACAGAGCCTTGTAGACATGAGATGAACTATAACGCCAACTTCTGGAGCTGAATTCCAAATTTAAATTTTCTTTCTTTTAAACTTATGGCTTATAAAGTTTTGTTTTTTATTTCCTTTTGTATTTCTCGTTTTGGGTTAAATTCCCTTTATTGGTTGAAAAGTTCTATTAAAAACCAGTGAATTCTTAAGATGTCGATTCGACGTCTTACCTTAGACATTGGTCGAATGTGCCTTAATTCGTCTGCGCAGAATTTCTTTAAAGGTAAGACCGGATTATTGATTGATCGCCTTGAAAGCAGCTTTAGCGTCTTTAAATTTTCCCAAACTTCAATGTCGGCGAATTCAAACATCGACATGTCTGCCGGACAGTATTCGTGATAATCATAGACAAGGAACAAAAATAGTTGGCGCTCAGCAGGTAGCAAATTATTGATTAAATGGTCTATTGGGTTCTATAAATCTTGTCTACATAAAAAAGACGAATTTTGAGTTTAGGAAGTCATGGAAGGAACAACTGGCGCTGGAATGCAAACTGCCATCAATCTCAAATCGGTGGAATCGCGCTTTCCGACTGCCGAAACATTGAAAACCGAATTCGATGGAATTTTGTACGCTGAACTACCGATTGTGTATATAAAGGCAACAAAAAATAACACACTGGTGACTGTAATGGACAATAAGAACGAAGTTATCACGTATACATCGTGCAGACTTGAAGGATTTAAGAATGCCAGAAAGAAGACGACAATTGCCGGACAAACAACTGGCGTCGCTGCTGGGCAGAGATTGGTGAGAAGAGGAATTCGGACGGTTCGAGTTGAGGTATTTTGACAAAAGAACATATTTGATTTATTACGAAAAAATCCAATTTAGGTTAAAGGTCTTGGACCTGGAAGAATGACTTGTGTCAAGGGACTTACAGTAGCTGGAGTACATGTTGTGAGCATCACAGATCACACGCCTCTTGGAGAACTTGGACCCCGGCCCAGGAAGATTCGTAGAATTTAGAATGTTTTTTATTTGTTTTGTTAATAGATTGTTTTGTTTTTTTTTTTTTTTAATTATAAGTTTTAAGTGAATAAAGGGTATAAAGTGAGCATTAAACACCCGTTGAAATTCTAACAAATAAACATAATATGCAATTAGATTGATGCCACATTGCTTGCGCGTTTCGTGTCTTCCGATGATGATGACGATGATTCGTATCCATCCTTTTCGGCAACTAATTCTGTGCTGAATTCTCCATTCTGAAACCAGCATGATTTTAGAAATTTCCCTGGAAACTCGCTTAAATTTTCTATTAGTTTAAACCGCGAAAAATATTTGAAATCTTTTGAATTGCCCTATTCTCAACATTATTGATGATTTAATGTGGTAACATGTGGTAGAAAGTCGGAAATCCTTCAATTTCACTATGTGGCTACTGATTTATTAGATTTTTTTTATTGTTTTTCGTACCAACCTCAATGTAGTCGATCATCGACTTCTTTTTACGATTTCGCACCGATGATATTGTTGTGCTTTCTCCGGTCATCGGACTTTCTAATTCTGATTCGTCACCCTTCTCCTCGATACCGTAGAATGTTTTCCATAGCGCCAAAACGAGATCTGTTCCGAAAATGATTCCCGCATGTGCGGAAACCATTCGAAGCACGAAAATTCCATCGCGATGCAGGTAATTATTGACAAAATGCTCGACGTCTTTGGCGGATTTGCGTGTTGATGGCGCAAAGTTGTGCAAAGAGCTGAGCTCCAGATGTTGAGAAACAAACCAGCGTGAGAAGCATGGGAAGCACAAAAGTACGAGCCATTGGATAAACGAAACAACTGAACTGAACAGCAGCAGCAAATACCTAAATTTGTTCTTTTTTTATCGTATCACATCCATTCTATAATCATATTTTTAAAATATCGAGCCTCTCAGCAGTTTTCCATCCTCACAAATCATTCAGAGAGCTGGGTTTGTTATCGATCATGGAAGCTACGGCAGACGGCGGAGGTCGCCGCCTTTCTCATTGTCGCTGCGGACACTTTGCGGGTATCGCGACACTCTATGTTTTCAAGGCAAAATGGGCGGAGTCTCACTCACCAAAACCAGAGAAGAACGAAAATTTTCTCATTAAAAATATTAATGACAAGAACGCATTGAACAGAATACTTCTGAATGTTTCCTACTTGACGGACCTTCAAATTCAGTTTGATTTGATGAAATTGGTGTGAATTACTACCTCAAAATCGCAAACGGCAGACCGTGGAAAATAGCCACTTCTCTCCCAAGCAACTCCTGAAATAATATCGCGAACAACGCCTAAACCGTACCATTGGTATTTAGAGGTTCCCAGAAAACTGAAAATTGAAAAAAAATGGACAAATATGTTATATTTCGCACTTATTCATGAGCCAAAGTTGAGCGAACACGTTGACAACGTATAAAGTTTTTGTTAGAAGATAGATTGAAGAAATAAAACTTGACGAGTATTGATAATTGAGACAAGTTACCGTACGATGTACGACGACCTGAATAGCCAATAATTATCATGCTAATATTGAAAGAAATTGCCTTTTTTCTCTGCATTCGACGCTGGAATCGGAGGGCGTTGCACAGATGCCTCTTAAGAACCAAAATGTTTTTTTCGCGAACATCCTCTTCAAGATTACTCGAATCTTTGGCTTTTTCAACTACTTCATGAATGCGAATACCTGAATTCACATATTATAATATAATTTCCATATTTTTCAAACCAGAATGATTCGAAAAATATTGCCACAAATAGCTGGGAGCTCGAAAAAATGCAGCTTGGACGAGAAGAAAAAAAGGCACCCATTGATAATAGGACAATTGTCTTTCCGGCGTGTACCTTTCTTCTGCCTTGAGAAGCTCAACATGTTGTGTCGGCTCGACGAAATAAGTGTCTTGTGACCAGCAATAATTCTCAGCATACTGTAGAAGCAAACAATTGCGAGGCGATCATCAAATGTTGTTTACCTGCTCCCAACTGCCAGGAAATTTGTTGGGAAACATGCACTCAATAGGTCTTCCACCAAATTGTTTGAATGAGATGAGAACGGAGAACGCGAGCAGAATGTTCGGAGTGAGAAGGTAATTGAGACGATCCGACCAGTCGTCGTCCTGTCTTGGAGACAAGTACTTGGCCATGCCAAGGAATGTCTCGATCATTACCATTTCGAGTTACCTCAAAACCTTGGAAATTTCGTGATATCAATAATATTTGAATCTATTAAAGAACATATCCAAAAAGTTTGTGAGGAATACAAATTCTTTTAAAAAATATTCATTCATAAAAGAAAAACACTAATCGGAAGACGAAGATCAAACATCAATTATTCATTTTTGAAAAAAAAAACAGCGTAATTTTTCAACAGCTCTTAGTTAGCAATGTCCTCACTTTAATTATTCTCACACCCGTGCAAATGCCATCTCGTTGTACGCAACCCGCACGTTTGAAAAACGAAATGAAGAGAGATGGTCGGGTGACAGTTGTTCGCAAAAAAATGGAAAGAAAAAAAAAACAAGTTCCAAATAAATCAACATTTTGATAAGAAACAATTAGCAAATTTTGGTCTTTTGTTAAAAATCAACATTTTTCTCGAAAAATGATGTCAATTTAAGATCGTAAAATGATCGCCGTTTTAAAATTGCCGAGCTATAATCAAACAAATAAAAGTTGTGTGAATTGGCAATATCTAAAATTGTGTAGGTGTCAGTTCGAATATTGAAAAAATACGAAAACAGGCACCATCATTAAAATTGGTGAAACGATTCACCTCGGTGCGCCACACGGTCTCTCATTTTCTCTTGTTTCGCTCTCGCTGTCTTCGTCTCGATCGCGTGTCGGTTATTTACGAGTTTTGCAAATCATTAATCGAAATTCACATCGATTCTGATGGGTGGAAACAAACAATTTTTGACCGATGAACCAAAATTTTGCCAGAATTCACCAAAATTTATTTAGCGAGGTTCAAATAAACCGATCTAGCATTATCAGCGAACTTATTTTGTTTTGGATTATGAAAAGATTTTCCACAACCCAGGGTTCTCAAGGGGGGGGGGCGGGCGGGCCGGGTCACTGTTTTTTTTTACCTCACTGAAAAAGCTATTCTGAAACTTATAATTACAAATTGTAAATTGTCTTGAAATAGCTAAGAGTGCATTTGAATCCTTAAAAAATTTCAAATGGATTTAATGAAATAAAAAGGGAATCGAAATGTCTAGAGATAACATTGTTATTGACACCATCACTACGGGAGCAATGTGTACCAAATTTGAGAACGCGCAAAAAGTTTTTGGATTATTTACCTTTGAGATTATGCCGGGTCCTCCTCTCCTCACTCCTCTCTCAGGCAATTGACAACACTTGAGGTGAACATCACCGGAAGTTGAGGATATGTGAGCTTTTCAAGTGCATGCCGTATTGGCGAGCAGTTTATGATCACGGTCAAAATTGGGAGATTCGCGTGATGATCTGACATTGAAATGAGCGCATTATTATTTCGATACATCTGCACAACATCAATACGTAGATCAAAATGGCAATTCAGCCGATGAGCAGCGCAGATATTACTGGTAAACCTAATAAATCTATTGTGATTGTCTCAAACTCGCATTTGAAGCTATATCAGATGGCGATAGCAATGCTCGAAAATGTGTTGTTATCAAAAAGAAAAAAATTGGAGACGACATGGAGAAAATTGAAATGCGTTTTGTCTCATACAACAAAATAGTAAAGGGATCGAAGGCGTCGGTTTTTTAATAATTCGTCAAATTTTCTTTGAATTTCAATATTAAGCACATTGATATAATCACTGAAGCGTCTTCATACTTGAAAGAAAAAGCGAAAGAGATTGATTATCAATCATCGCATACTCCGAATGGCTCGTGTCGAACTGAGAATTCGGAATCGAAACCGAGCGCCACCGAAAAAGACAAAAGGAAACTTTGCCTATGTATTCCAGTCTTGACAGTACGAATGATAACTATTCAGATGTGAATGGTTTAGAAAGTGGTTTAGAAACTTCGCACAAGTTTTGATGATTTGGAACAAGATAAAAAGGCAAGCAATCATACAAGACGACAATGTGGAACCCTTAAAGCACTCATTGATGAGGTATTTTAGAAAATCCAGAATAGCTGACATGATGAGTTAACAGATTCTATCTGAAGCAGCGTATACCCTTGATAATGGCCACCCTGTTCATCAGGATTTGCTGAAGAAGGTCCAAAATATTAATAACTTGGCGAGGAAGGTGCTAATGAAAGGATCAACCGTTGAGACTTTGGTTCAAGATGAGGTGATTTAAGAAATATCAAAATTAAACAAAGTTTAATAACCAATTTTAGAATGAACTCGCCGTTTCAAAGTCGAGAACAAGTCCATCGAGACTTTGAATCATTTTATTAAATTCTTTTTGATTATCATAAACGAATTTTCGTACAAAATTGAATGTTTTATTTCATTTGTTGTAAAAAACAAATATTTGCCAAAAATGATCATAATGTAAAGAACCGCCCAAACTTTTGATTTTTCGAGCATAATTTTTCTCAAATTGTTTGAATCATCCTCAATGAAATTTTGAGAAAATCCATTGAAATATTGATAATAAAATTAGTTAAAAACCATTTTTTTTAGCAATTCTGCGTAATTGTGTTGAATTTTTAACGCAACAAAACCATATTTGGTAATAAAATGTTTTGAAGGAACCGCATTTGATTTTAAGAAAAACTGAACCGGTAGCAGACGAGAATCGAAATGAAAACTTCGATGAACGCTAATCGATTTCAAACAAGATCAACAACCAAGTTGAATAGAAACGATTCGAATACCTTCTACGGTAGTCTTCGTCACAGGAAACAAACCTCTATACAGAAAAATACACGAAATCCTCTTTTCTTCATAAAATTTGAAGGAGTGGTAATATCAATGGGAAATTTTTACTCGAAGCCACAAACACAATTGAAAAAATAAATCGTAAAGCGAATTACTGTAGTTCGAAAAAAGACATGTTTGCGGACTATTTTTTTTTTAATCTAAACAAAATGGAAAAATCGATAAATTTAATGGTATTTAATAAGTTTCTGAAATTTGGCTTTTTTGCGATATATTCTTGAAAAAAATAATTTCCGTAATGTATTCAGCGATTCAAAAAAGACGAACCGTGATTGGTTTTGAATTTTGGCTTGTTCCACGGGGGTTCCCAAAAACTCCAAAATTTTTTACCCTATCAGTACGACACTCCAATTACACATCGCCCTCAATTTAGCGTGGCGGGTCGAAACCGTGGGCGACTTTTTTTTCAACTAATTGAATAGTTTCCCCTGTTTGTACTTAAATGTTCCGTCGATTATCCAAAACCAAAAAGTGTCCCCTGTTCGTCCCGATCGAATCCATGAGAACAAAAACTTTCACATCAATTGGATCACTCATTTAAAAGTTACTTACTTACTTAGTCACTTAGTCGGTTCGTCCTTCGCCTGTTGAGGCGCGAACCACAGCTTTCCAAGCTTTTCGGTCCTTGGCTTGGGTGGACCAGGGGGTGATAACGGCTCCTTCAGCTGTTCTTGAAGTGATCTCCTTCCGAAGCGAGTCCGACCATCTCATGGGAGGCCTTCCTCTTGGCCGGGTCCAATTCCACGGCCGCCACTCCGTTAGAAGAGTAGTCCATCTTCCATCTGTTCTTCTAGCAACGTGTCCAGCCCAGGTCATCTTCCTCTTCGTGATGTGGTGTAGGGGGTCCCGAACTTTAGACATGATGCGGATGTCCTCTCGATGAAGATCTTGTTCACGTTGTTGTCTCACTTAGCATCTCGGATGCCGCTTGCGGACTGTGCGCTATGAGCACGACGTCGTCTGCAAACCGCAGGTGTGTGAGGTTGCGGCCATTCACTCGTAATCCTGGAGTGTTCGTATTGTCTTCTGAGTCGTTTTTGAATTGACTCCAAGACAATTCACGGAAAACTTGCTCCAGGCACGCGGAGAAAAGGTTCGGCGAGATTGGGTCACCTTGCCTTACTCCTCTTCGAACAGGTATCTCTACCTGTCGATGGAATGGCGTGATGCTTGTGGAACAGTCAGAGTAACAACTTTGGAGTAGCTGGATATACGCTTCTTCAACGCCTTGGTCTCTTAGGCTCTGCCACACTGCTGAATGCTCAACACTGTCGAACGCCTTCTTGAAATCAACGAAGACAAGTGTGAGTGGGATTTGATATTCTCGTCCCACTTCTAGCAGTCTTTGGACAGAGTGGATGTGATCCACTGTTGAGAAGCCCTTGCGGAACCCAGCTTGTTCTACAGGTTGATTGGCTTCTAGTTTACTCCTGATTCTATTCAAGATGCATTTTGTGAAAGCCTTGTATAGAACAGGGAGTACCGTGATTGGCCTGTAGTTCTCCAGGGAGTATCTATCACCTTTCTTGAAGATGATAGTTGTCTCTGACTTGGTCCACAGTCTCGGTATTGATCCGGTTTCTAGGTAGCGGTTAAATCGGTCCGTTATCAGCGCGATAGTGTTTTCGTGGCAGCATTTGAGGAAGTCTGCGCTTATTTTATCACTACCAGCTGATTTCCCATTTGGGAAGGACCGAAGTGCCGAAACGATCTCCTCTCGTAGAAATGGAAGGGGCCTATCCTTGACTTGCGTTGTCGTAGGCGTAGGCGCTTGTGGGGCTCTACTCGCAAAGAGCTTCGTGTAAAACGATTCCACTTCCTTCTCCATTTCTGTTCTAGAGGTGAGAGTTCTGCCTGTAGTAGAGCATTTGAGGCATGGAATCAGTGATTTGTATTCGTTCATGTCTCGCGCTACTCTCTTCAAGCTTTTGCGTTGATCGGCTGCTCCTAGTAACCGGGAATTGGTGAACTCCTTGTGATCTCGTTCGATTGCTTCTCGGCACTGTTTTGAGAGGTTCTTAAAATTGGGATCGGACCTGCTCATGTTTCGTCTGCGCGAGAGCAATTGTTGTGTTTCTACAGAGATCCTATTGGTCCGGTGGTTTGATGGTTTAACAATGGCTTGGTCTTGTAGTTTCCTGAGTAGCGTTGTTAGATTAGAGTAATCTTCGTCAACGCTGTTGGCTACTGGAAGACTAACAATCGAGCTTATTGTTTTAGCCATCTCCGGGTCCAATACTTTCTTCGGCGCCTTTCTCTTTCTGCTTTTATCGTACTTCAGCCAATTTATGTTGAAGTGGATGTTCGCACGGAGAAGGCGGTGGTCGCTTCCTACTGTGAATGATGGCAGCACCGAAGTATCTGTTACAAACCTCCCGTTGGCGAGGATGTGATCGATTTCGTGCTTGAAGAGGCCATCTGGACTTATGAAAGTCCAACGCTTATGGGCTGGCTTTTGGAAAAGCGAGTTTGTGTGCCATAAGCGGTTTGTTTCACAGAAGGTCGCGAGGAGTTCACCAGCGTCATTGCGCGGTTCCATCGAATTGACTCCGATGAACCGCTCATTCTCATTACTTCTGGCCCCTACGCGTGCGTTGAAGTCACCGATGACTAGCTTGTAGTCGCTCCTACAAGAACGGTAAGCTTCTTCCACAGCGTCATAGAATTGTTCAATTTCTTCAGGATCGGCGCAACAAAACCATATTTGGTAATAAAATGTTTTGAAGGAACCGAATTTGATTTTAAGAAAAACTGAACCGGTAGCAGACGAGAATCGAAATGAAAACTTCGATGAACGCTAATCGATTTCAAACAAGATCAACAACCAAGTTGAATAGAAACGATTCGAATACCTTCTACGGTAGTCTTCGTCACAGGAAACAAACCTCTATACAGAAAAATACACGAAATCCTCTTTTCTTCATAAAATTTGAAGGAGTGGTAATATCAATGGGAAATTTTTACTCGAAGCCAAAAACACAATTGAAAAAATAAATCGTAAAGCGAATTACTGTAGTTCGAAAAAAGACATTTTTGCGGACTATTTTTATTAATCTAAACAAAATGGAAAAATCGATAAATTTAATGGTATTTAATAAGTTTCTGAAATTTGGCTTTTTTGCGATATATTCTTGAAAAAAAATAATTTCCGTAATGTATTCAGCGATTCAAAAAAGACGAACCGTGATTGGTTTTGAATTTTGGCTTGTTCCACGGGGGTTCCCAAAAACTCCAAAATTTTTTACCCTATCAGTACGACACTCCAATTACACATCGCCCTCAATTTAGCGTGGCGGGTCGAAACCGTGGGCGACTTTTTTTTCAACTAATTGAATAGTTTCCCCTGTTTGTACTTAAATGTTCCGTCGATTATCCAAAACCAAAAAGTGTCCCCTGTTCGTCCCGATCGAATCCATGAGAACAAAAACTTTCACATCAATTGGATCACTCATTTAAAAGTTAAAAGTTAAAAATTAATTATTTTGTATTTTTTTCAGCGATACTTTTTATAGATCGAGCATTTAAAAATGTCGGTTTTTGGAGAGCATTTTATTTTATCAATCAAAAAATCTGTTGGGATGAAAAATGGAGATCAAAAAAACCGGAAGCCGAATAAATAGACGAAAGCTTTGCAGATTCAGGCAGACAAATTTTGAAGCATACAAGAAAGGCTCATTATTACCGAAAAAGGGTCGTTTCATGAAAATACAGATATTGACACCGATTGGCTATTTATAAATATTTAAAAGAAAGGGAAAAAAACTAGAATGACCCGTAGAAACAAAGCGCGCGTGTAGAATTCGTTCGAGTTCCTAGTTGACGGTTTTCTCCGGAGTTGAAATCGTGACGTGACGTTTGAACTGGCTGCGTATCGGCGACATTGAGCATTCGCGAGACGGCACATTTGACGCGAACTCTCCAGGAGCATTCGAGTTTCCGGCTGGACGATAGAAGCATACTACAGCGACGCAGTTGTTCGTTGTGTTCCAATATCTGAATAACCAATCAATTGAATCGAATGATTTGCGGGAATTTACCGAGCCGCTCCTAATTCAGTGGTGTCTTTCCACACAACTTGCGAGAATCGCTGGCATTCTGAAAAAATAAGTGTTCAATGAGATTCAATTCATTTCTTCTCCCCACTTGAATTCCATCGCGGTTTATCGAAATCAAAATATTGTGCCTCCTTCTCCCACTCTTCAATGACCTCGGGTCCAGTGGGAAGATGCGACGCGTGATTTGCTTCTTTCATCAATATGTTTTCACCGATTCCGGGTAATTCCGGGTACAGCATCCTACCGCGATCGGCGAGTTTCACTGCCCATGCGTGAGCCATTTCAGCGAGCTCTGTTGACCAGCATAAACTATCGTTACCGTAACGCTGTCTGCATTCATTGTGCGCATCGAGACACGATCTTTGGAAATTCACCTCGCCTGAAATTGGTTTTCCAATGCATTTTTTCGAAAGTGTCTAATATATTACCCAATGCAGTGTACTTGCTCTTTTTAATCATATATTTAACATCGGTGATTGTCTGCATCATGTGTTTGTCTAACTGCGCATCAAAATTTTTGCGCGATTCATCGCCTATCGATGAACAGACTGCTTCATAGTCGTCCCCATAGGAATTGGAAATGTGTCTAAACCACAACTTCAATCACAGATATTCGCACAAAATGACATACTGCACAATATTCGATGACTTTGATTGCGGTATCGGAATCGCATCCGACGTCGGCACCGCTCCGTTTTGCTGATGCTGCGAGCCATCATCGATCTCTTGCTTCTCTGCGGTCTTGTCACTGGTGAAGTCCGACTTGGATTTGCGTAATTTCTTGCGCGAGAAGAACCTCTTCATTCGACTGAAATTCGACGAAACGATTACAAGAAGAGGAGGGAAAAAACGAAAAGTAAGGTCATAAAACAAAATTGAATTGGGCGAAGGAGAAGACGGCCGTTAAAAAATTTGTTGATGAGTATTATGTGCACTTGGAGAAAGAAGAAGGAAGAGAGGAAGAAGAAGGACAAAATATATATGCACCAAGTGGTCGCGGGTTGCCCCACCAATACCCGGGGGAGCACTTTTTCAATAGGACCACGTCCTTCAGTTTCCCTCAGATTTCTAGCAGAAGCAATGTGAAAGAATTTGCTTTTCTTATAAACAATTTGCTGCATTTATAAGCATTCGTTTTTTTTTCTTTTAAGAGAATCAAGAACTAAAGTACCGCTTGACGAGCAGCCCGAACATGCTTTCAAAGTGTACGTCCAATTTCAATTGTCCGCTTCTTCCAAGAGAAAAAAAATCAACGCAGCAGATGTTCGATTTCGATTCGGCGATTTTTATTCTAAAACAAATGTGTTCATGAAGCAGATAAAAGCAAAAAATGTTAAGAGTTTTGTGATTGAACATGAGGCAAGAATGTCGTGTAGTAGAGCAGTATGGCGTCGTTGCTCCTCGCAAATTGTTCGACCGGAAAGTGGGAATTAGACTTGCGCGGAACTCACCCTCTCCTCGCTTTTGGTTTTCTGCTGTGTTCCCCTCCCACAAACTACTACTATTATTCTTCGACGATTCGCGGCGTCGGGTTTTTTTTGTCTTCAATACAGACAAAATCATTTTTTTTGTGGAGGCAAATAAATTATGTAATAGGACATCATTGCAAATCGCAGACTCAAAATATACGAAAATAAACAATTTAAAAATGATAATAATGTGTTTATATACAAAGACGAGGGTCGATTCAGTTGTGGAAAAAAGAATTGAAAATTCTTTTTCATTTTTCTTCCACACCGGATCGCCTCCATTTTATGTAATGCATTTCTCGAAATCATCTTTTTTCCATATTGTCGGAGTCAAACGACTTGACGAAATTCAAAAAATGATTGGCTATGTGCCAATGCGTCTCGAGGCAGCAAGAAATACGCGAGACTGCGTACATTGCATTATAGCGTACGCGCATTTAAAATCCAGTCAACGATTAATTTAAATCTACACTGATTGACCGAATTTGAAGGCAGCGCCTCCCTTTAGTTGTTTAACAATACATTTCGATATAACCCAGAATTGAAATACTATTATTATATTATTGGAAAAAAAATATCAGTAAGAAAAAATATGATAAGACATACTCAATTCATCGTAGAAACCTTTGCGTGGCCAAATAGATTATGTTTTGTGCAAAGAGGAAGGCGACGATCCAGTGAGAAACTAATTTATTTCGTCCGGACCAAAACTTGGGTGGTGGATTATACGAACAAGGGTGCTTGAAAATGACGCGAAAAGAGAACGGAAATACACTTTTCGGAAATTAAAGTCTCCAACGATTGCAAAAAGATGTCCTAACAGTGAGCAAGAGAACAGAAACAGAACTCAATAGAAACAATTTTCAATTATCTCAAGAGTTTCTTCCATTCATGTTAATCACATTCGCCGTTTTTTTACATTCTTCTATTAGTAAAATTGGCGAAAAGGTCGGTTAGCATTTCACGGAAGGGAATCGAAGACGAATGCACATTTAAAAATAGAACGCTCTCATTGAGCTTCGTAATTCGAAACCAATGCAACATTTATTCGTAGGGCTCATGATTTGTAGATTGGCAACCAAAATTATTAGTAGAATCATAGAAGAATATTCAAATTCAATTCTTCAAATTCTCTTTTGACAACAGGAAAGAAAACAAAAAGAGGCGTTGAAAACATCAAATTTGTTTCGAAATGTGGCACGAAAGTTGAGAACAGCCGTATGAATTACATACCTCTGCAAATGTATTGTTTTACGACGTGGAATCGAATAAAATATTTTACAAGTGTGCGAAAAAACAATTCTAATTTGTTTCTTCGACCCGTTTGATCTTTAAATAAAAATTCGATAGAAAATAAAAAAAAATGAAATGTATTATATGAAAAATAAAATAATGTTGCAATCTAGAAACATTTTTAACATTTTTTAATTTTTTTTCTCCAAAATATATTTGGATATTTCAGGGATTTGTCTTTTTGTTGCTGCCGAAATAAATAAGCTCGTGTGTATTTCTCGAGCTCGAATTCCATTTTCCATATATATATATATATATATAGATCTTCATGATGAATTTGTTGAGAATTCATCAAATTTGACGAGAAATGGGGCGCGAAAAAATATGTGGTAAAAGTTGGAAGGAGAGACATCAAAACATACATAGAAGAGTATTGGGTGCACAAAGCAGTGAAATAAGCTCAAAGTGGTTGTGCGTCGGGCCCGCCGAATCGGGGGGTGCCCTCTCTGCGCTTCTCGATGTGCCCAACCCTCTCGGTGGGTCTTCGGAAGTGAAAAAAAAGTGAAAACGAAGGCGTCTTGGAATAGCGCCAACGGCCAAGATGTATACATTCATGTTGGGTGACATGATGGGTGTGAGGTCAAATAAATTCATAAGCAGAAAAACGGGCAAAAATTGTATAGAAAAGATGTTCTCTCCTAAAATTATATTATGAGCATATAAAGGGCTCGTCTGGCGAGAAGAATGGTTCTCGGATTACAGGAAGAGCTAAGAGCCGAGAGGACTCGCCAACGAATTCAATTATTTTTGGTGAACCCGATGAGTGACACTCACAAAACCAATATCTTTATTTCGCTTTGGACGTTGGACAGTTTGAAAAGAAAATTACGAATAGACAAAATGGGCCGCTTAAATGAAGCGAATGAATCAATCGAACAACTTAATGGATTATTTGATATACATCATGACAAAAAAAACTTAATTATCTAAATAGAAATTTTACTATTTTTGGGGATCTACTATGTTAGAATTCATTAAGAAATTTCTATACGAATCTTATTCGTATTCACATGGTGCATTTTTCAATATATTATACAGTATATACAGTGCGTTTCACATTTATAAAGCCACCCCTGTTTTTGGGTGTAACTTTGTCAATTATGAAAATTTTTAAATTCTGTTTTCAAAATTGAATTCAGAACTAAAAAATACGTATATCTACCAATTTTCATTATGATATCTGAAAAATTGGCCGAGTGGCATGGAAAACACTGAAAATTGGTCACTTGCAACCGTTTCACATTTATAAAGCCACCCCAGTGAAATGTCTGAAAATGTGGAGACCTGAAGAAGAATGAGCAGTGTAGTTATAAATAGAGTACTGTAAGATATTTTTCTTTTTTTCCGCGTATTTTAACCAACATTTGGACTTGTCCCGGGGATTTTTGCTCGCCGATGCCGAAAAGGCTACCATAGATTCCTTAAAATTCGCTGGATGGTCTAACCGAAGGATTTCTTCGCACCTGAAGCGGTCAAAAACATGCATTATTAATTTTGTCAACAAGATCGACAAAAACCATCACAAAAAAAATCCCGGATCGAAGGCGAAACTGAATTCCCGAGACCGAAGATCGATCATCCGAGTAGCATCCAACACGATGAAGTCATGCAACGACATCAAAAACGAGCGGAATCTTGATGTTAGTAAAACGACGACTTGGAGGACACTTAATGATGATCCCAACATCATCCGGGCAGTTACGCGTCCAGCTCCGAGCCTCCAGGACCATCACAAGTTGCGTCGTCTCGAATTGCTCGAGACAACATGGCTATTGATTGGACAAAGGTAACTTTTTAACCAAATTTTTCTTAAAAAACAATACGATTATCATTAGATCATTTTCTCGGATGAGAAAAAGTTCAACCTAGATGGTCCCGATGGAAATAAGTGTTATTGGCACGATTTACGGAAGGACAACCCAATTTTTTCAAAGCGGGACATTGGTGGCGAGAATCTCATGGTCTGGAGAGCATTCTCTTCGGCGGGATTTCTCAAGCTAGCGGTTGTCAACTTTCGGATAAACTCGCTGGACTATCAGCAAGTGTTAGAGGACCATCTATTACAATATCGATGACGATTTCGCCTAAGAAAGTTCGTATTCCAACAGGCAATGCCTCAACTCATGCGAGTCGATCAATTTTGGATTGGCTCAGCAAAGCAAATATCGACGTTTTGAGGTGGCCAGCGTGCTCACCAGACTTAAATTCGATGAAGAATGGTTAGGGAGAGCTGGTTAGCAGCTTTTATCGTCATGGCAAGCAATATCGACCCATTGATAAATTGAAAACGGCGATTACCGACGAGTGGGATCTATTGGAGCAGAAACTCAACACCAAGACCACCCAAAATATGGAAAACCTGGTCCAATCGATGCCAAATCGTATTTACGACCTTATTTCTTTGAAAGAAACCGCAACTAAATAATAATCTGGCTTTATAATAGAGTTTTTACTGCGTTCACGGGGGTGGCTTTATAAATGTGAAACGGTTGCAAGTGACCAATTTTCAGTGTTTTCCATGCCACTCGGCCAATTTTTCAGATATCATAATGAAAATTGGTAGATATACGTATTTTTTAGTTCTGAATTCAATTTTGAAAACAGAATTTAAAAATTTTCATAATTGACAAAGTTACACCCAAAAACAGGGGTGGCTTTATAAATGTGAAACGCACTGTATTCACATTTCTAAAGAGAATATTTTTAAAATATCCCAATACAGAAATAACGATATCTTGTTTATTACATTATATATTATTTTACTTTGCATGATAACAATACTTAAATTTTGCATATTAATTTTTCCATATTTTTTTTTATATTATCAATAATTATATTATATGTGGAGCTTGAAGAAATGTTTTTTTTAATATTTCAAAGACATTGAATTTATTATATTTAATATATAATTATATTAGGGATTATATTAGGGTTTTATTATAGAATTTTATAAATATCGAAATAGCGATCATTGGCCGATTTAGCTAATAAATTGAATATTCTTATTTGAAAATGATATAATAATTTAAACGAGTGAGACATGTTGCGGAGAGAATCAATAGATAGATTTTAGTGTAATCCCAGCTGCTGGTCAATAGGAACACCCGAAACTCTTCATTTTATGAGCTCAACTGCATCTGGGACCGATTTGGATGCCTTGAATATGCTATTACGATGAAGCATCTTATATTTATCTTTTCAATACTAATAATAGGTAAGCTTGACACATTGAAAGCTATTAATCATCACGAAACAAAACATTCAATTGCAGGAGCAGACACAGCTGTTTCGCTCATCAAAAAACGAGTTCATGATGGGCTCAAATTTTCACGGGTCATTGGCAAATCGAAAAAAAACGTAAATGTTAGAACATTTCAGATTGTTAAATACACGAATGAGACAATTGTCGATATGAAGCAAAATTTGAACGCAAACATGACACAAGAATTGTCGCTTGACGTATTATTTGTGGCTGATTTCTCAACGTACCAAGCGTTTTTGGAAATGACAAACGGTGATGTCGGAAGCGCGCAGCACTACGTGAATATTTATCTTGGAGCCATTTTTGAGCAGGTTTAATATGGCATTTTAATCATAATTTTACGTTTTGATTTATGTAAATCAATTTATTGCGTCTTTAATTGTAGTTTAAATTATTCAAATATATCTATACCGTACTGTATTATACACATACATATATGTATTTTTTTCCAGACGAAGCTAATCTACGAAAATTTTAAATTTGGAGACAAAACTTTAAAACTGACGTTTTCTGGAACTTTCACCGCTTACAGGTTTACTCAGGATTTCAGAAAAAAAACATTTATTCGATTTTGTTAAGAGAGGAAGATTGTCCGTTGTGGCTTAGCTGGCAAGAAGAACTTGAAGCGGATAAGGAACTCCTTGACGAATTCGATTATGATAATTCCACAGAATTTTCGAATTCGACAGACGTGTTCGCCACAAATGGAACAAGCGGCCAAAAGTTCAACAGTTATGTCGATGTGACACTTGATGAGCTACAAGAAGCCAACACAACAGAGTAAAATTGCTCAAAGTATAATTAATCAAAACAAATTTAGTATGACGCTACAAATCGATTCCAAAAAAGCAATTGACAAGTTCACGTTATGGATCAAAAAGTACGCCGAATTCCTTCCGAAACATGAACACGCTGTTCTTATTACAAAGTTTGATCCGAAATTCTGCTTTTTTCTCACTTCCTCAGTGTAATTAAGATTCGATTTGGTCACTGTGAATGGGCATTCCGCGACCCAAGGAATGGCTTATGTTGGACATATTTGTCAACTTGGCGAGTCGAGTTCGGTTGTTGAAGATATTGGCGCTTCATTAACGGCACTCATCGCCGCACATGAAATTGGTCATTCGTAAGTCTCTAAAATGATAGCAGAAGTCTTTAATTTTATTTGAAATTTAGTTTGGGTGCTTTTCATGACGGCTCTTCTGAAGCAAAAGATTGCGATTCGAATGACAACTATCTTCTAGCAACATCGGTTTCTGGTATTTTCATAGTTTTAGTTCGAAAGTAATCAAATTATTTTTTGAGGGAGCTCTAATCGTGAAACTTTTCTAAATAGTCGAAGAATGAGCAATTGCAGCATTGAATCAATAATGAAGAATCTACGGTTAGTGGCTTTGCTATTCGACTTATACGATGGTCCAAAAAGTCTATGTAGAAAACCCAGCTTGATCAATTAATAAAGTTTCTTTCTGGAAATTCTATCATACAGTTTTAAATGTTTCTGGTGATTGAAGATGGAATTCAAGTTGCCCGCTGGGCAATCATAGGCTTTACAATACATCTTTACAATCGTCGCATATTTTAAGAAATCCAAGTGCCAGTTGCATCAAAAAATGGAAATCGAAATCTGAGAAGAAGGTTCACAAGGAGTTCGCAAAGTATTGAGAATGAGCATCAATAATAAGTCCAATTTTTTCCTTTCAGAAAGCCGGGTGAATCTATCACAATAATGCAGCAATGTCAAATATCATTTGGTCCAACATATGGGAATTGCTTGAATTTGGGATATTATCATGGAAAATCCATTTGCGAGCGAGTATGGTGCTCGAATAGAAATGACAAATCAAACGATCAGTGTACAACACTCAATTATTTCCCAGCGTTTGATGGAACCGAGTGTGGATATAATATGGTAAGAATCGTTTTTAATTATAATACGATTGATTGTCAATTTGACCTAAATAGGAAATTATAATCAGTTTGTTTCTTCGCATGAAAATGAACAACTATTTGCATGCGACACAAAAATTGAGAACCCTGGTTGCTGAAATTTAAAATTCTCCCCCAGTTTGACGTGTAGGCTATCAGTAGTATGGTGTAATATCTGTTTAAGTCAAGATTTGAATTATCTGAAATTGTTGTTGTTCGAATAGAAACCCGCAAAAAATAACGAAAGCCTATTCAACATTTGAATTTTTTTTTTCATTGTTTAACACATGCGTCCATCTTTAAATACCTACAGTAATATTCTCTTCAAAAAAAGGACTTTGATTTCTTGATCAATCATTATTATTTCAGTGGTGCATCGAAGGAGAATGTGTTCGAAATCCGAAGAAGTGGTTGGATTGCAAGGATCTCAACGCAAAGACGTGCACGCGATACTCTGCATCCAAATTGAAACATTTTTGTAAATCGAAGGCTTTTCGCGAAATCTGCTGTCGTACTTGCGCTAAAAAAGTCAAGTCATAGAAATGAAATTACTTTATTATACAAACAATCTTGATCAATGGCACGAAAATTAGTTGGCGAATCGTCTTCTGTACTGCTCCTTAGCTGGCGGGACTTCGATGGCAGCGCCAGTCCTGGCTGGGCACGGGCAATAGGCAGCATCAGATCCGGGAACTCCATCGGATCCGTTTTGTCCTGGAGTTCCGTCTCCTCCTGGAGCTCCTGGTTGTCCTGGAATTCCGGCTGGTCCTGGAGCTCCCCGCTGTCCTGGTGCTCCATTTTGTCCTGGTTGTCCTGGGGCTCCAGCGTTTCCAGCTGGACCAGCTGGACCTGGGGCTCCTGGAGCTCCACGTCCACGACGCCCGTTTTGTCCTGGACGTCCTGGCTGTCCGTTACTTCCTGGCTGTCCTGGAACACCAGCATCTCCTTGTGGTCCTGGAGTTCCTATCTGTCCTGGTTGTCCTGGGTATCCATTTTGTCCTGGCTGTCCATCTTGTCCTGGTGGTCCGCTGATTCCTGGTGGTCCTTGTGGTCCTGGCTCTCCAGCTGGGCACTTGATGCATTCAGTAGCATCTGGTGTGATGCTTGGGATGACGGCGTTTTGTCCTGGTGTTCCTGCCTGTCCTTGCTCACCATCATCTCCCTGCGCTCCTGGCTCTCCTGGTGGTCCTGGTGGTCCAGCTGGGCAGTTGGATGGCTGTGTTCCGCAGTTGCACTCGGCGTTTCTCTTGTTACGGCCGAAGAGAAGAGCTGGACGGTTTGCGGTGTTGCTTGTTCCCATGGTGATCATGGAAGTCCATGCATCATTAGCGAAAGTATAAAAAAATGTATCAAGTAAGAAAATGCCATATTTTTACTGATACCTCAAACTCATACATGTCATTCATGACGACATCATGAAGCTCATTGATATCGTTGAAGAGAACTGCCAAATAAATGAGACATCCAAAAATGGCAACTCCTGACACCGCGGTCACCGAACCGATAGCAGTATTGGAAAGCATGATTTCCGATACGCCACCCAGCAGTTTTTTTTCCTTTTATATCGCCACTATCCCGCCCATCTTGCGCGTTTTTTTCTTGTGAACATGGCGAAAAAAAATGGCGCGCGCGAAATAGTCAGTTTTTTTTTACAGCGGACTGCCTCCCTTACTGATTACTTCCTTCTCCCACCATGTTTAATACGGTATTGCGATTGTAACAGATGAGGCAAATGGGCATCTAGTTAGCTGATCGTTCGGAATTTAATTAATTTCCCATTTACGCAGGGAACTTGCTTGTTTTCTTCCTATGAGAAAACGCCATTTTGTAATCGAGACAATTTGAAGACCTCCTTCTGCTTATGATCAAACGAAGAGACAAAAATTGCAACGATTGGCAAGTTTTTTTTATCAATTAGACGTTCGCCGCCACGGCTAAACGATGGAAAAACTATAAGTGAGAGAATTTTATTTAAAAAAAAAATAGTACGGCGAAACAGGGGTTGATATTCCCAGGCATTCGGGCAAAGTGATGGATGGACGCTATCGAAATGGTAGGAAATTGCATATAATCAAAAAATGCCAATTTGTACTGATTTATATAAAACAGTATCATAGTAAATTTACAGCGGTGCGAAATTTCTGCATTTATAAATTAAAGACTATTTTTCAGAAATTAATTACAAGTCGTGCCGATATATCTTTAAATTTCCCTTAAATTCTTATCGATACTATTCAGGTGTTTCATTACACAATAGGGTTCGTATCTAAAAATAATTTTATTTTAGCTTTTCAGCACATCTAAAATTTTCCATAATGCTACATCACACATTATCCGCGGAGCAGGTTTGCTGTACGCGCTCATTCAAATTTCTTGCGTTTGCAACTTTTCAACAATTTTTTCAATTATTTTTAGGTTTTCCACAATGGATCTATACTGCGAATTGAAAAAAATGTTTTTTGTTTTCTATTATTAACGAACGTTAAAATACATTTGAAAAAAGTACACACACCCTTTTTCCAATTCGAAGTATAGTCTTTTGAATCTATTTATATTTTTCTTTTAACAAATTTATTTATATGTTAACAATCATATCGTGAAACCAATAAATAAATCTAAAGAAAATTTTCGGAATGTAGATAGAGGTCATATCTTTCGTCGTTCCTTTATCGTGAACGCTAAAAAATAAATTTCTGGAATATTTATCACAATGATTAAGAAAAATCTCACCTTCTCTTGAAGATAGACTTTTTGAGTTAAACTGTTGTAGACAAGATTGCCAACGACCAGCAGAATAAGTGTGAAAGATACAAAACAGACAAACCCTGCGCTAACCTTGACCAGAAGGGCTCCATAATCGTATGGTTTTTGCTGAAACAGGAGAAAGATGAAATTAAATATTTATTTTAGTATTTTTAAGCTTAACATTAAATTATCAAAATTCCATAAATCGTATTTATTAAAATTTTATGAAACACCCATGAAACTTTTTTGAATTACTTTTAAGTAAATTTAAAAAAATACTACTAACCTGCATTTCGATTTATTTCAACTTGAATATACAATTTGTAGTCGGCAAGATAAGAAACACGCGGAAGAAGACTGAGTGCTTGAGAATGACAACAACACTGAGAGGAAAAGAGAAAGTATTTGGAGGAGTTCGCCCGCTTACCCCGCGAGCCTCAAACTCTCGTTTTACGAAACGCAAATCGCCACTCGCTGATATTGATCAGCGGGTGGGGCACAATGAATCCCACGATAAATTAGGATTATTAAATGTGAGGAAGAGAGCGTAGAAAGAATAATCGTGTAAATAAAATTATTATTTTAGAAATGTAAAAATTGAACTTTTAAAAAATCCTTATTCGTAATCAATTTCGCTTCTTTTTTTTGGTAAAATTCCAAATGTAAATCCAAATTTTTAGTTGTAAATGAACGACGATGTTGACGTTACAAGAGCGGCAAATGAATTGGAGCAGCTTGGATTTCGTATTAGTGGATCGACAAAGCTGAAACAGTTTTTATCAAAATCGCGCAAGGTCAACACATTTTGTGGCGCGATCGGCAAATTTGAACTGGAAAATCGTATTCAGGTAGGAGATGTGCTAAATTTGTCTTCAATTTATTGCTAGTATAGATGAAACATCTACGTCCAGCTCTTGAACTCTTGGATAATCAAAAAATTAGCAGATTTGAGTTCTATGAAGCGGTAAGATTGTCAAATTTGGTTGAATAAAAAAATGGATATTAAGAGTATCCAAAAACTTTGCGAAAAAATTATCGAAAGGATTGAACAACTTAGCGAAAGCGACAAAGAAGAAGGTAAAAATTTTCAAGTTTATAAAGTAATTTCTAATTTAAATGATTTTTTCCTGAAATTCAAGTCTATTAAGATCGACGAAAACTTGAAACACTTCTTGAACGATATTTCTACACCTATAGAATACCTTATTTTCGACCAATTGTGGTGAAACTTTTGGAAACGGTTCCTGAATTGCAGGAAAAGTAAGAAAATTGGGGATATAAGTTTCTTGATTTTTTTTTGTTTTCAGATATGTAAATATTGTATGCGCAGATCCGTCTTTGTATAATTCGTGTGGATTGCAAGTTAAAAGAGCCGCGTGGAAACACAACCAACATTTGTTCCTTGATTCGATTCAACCAATTATCGATAGTTATATAAAGTTTGTTAAATTAATCGATTTTAAATTTAGTGCAATTCTATTTAGAGAGAAACAGGATATAATCTGTGCAATTGATCATTCGCAAACGTCATTTTTTACAAGGGAAACCACAAAATCAAGGAGGCAATGGAAACAAATACAGGAAATTTTGGAGCTTATCTCATATGCGCCTGAATATTATGAAATGTTTGTGCAATACATCAGAAATCTTTTTGTTGAAACGAAGGATTTACATTTATGTTCTCTAAGGTGAGATACATATGAAACTGGGTCTCATACTTTTGTTTTAAAAAAATCATATCAGCAACAAAAACATTAATGAATTTATTAAGAATGGAAATCATCATGGCTGCTCACGATCTAAATATGGAACGAATAACTAATTACGGTAATATAAACCTTAACAAATATTAATTAAATCAAAACTTAGATCATTTACATGGGTTTGCATGGGCATTAGATACTCTTATTCGTGATAAGAAACTCGACACATCGCATTTACAAAAACTTAAATCATTACTTGATGCTATGATGTCGAATGAGGAGGTCGAGGTAAGCTTTCTATTAATTTTAGCGTATAAAAACGATTCTCGTAGAAATATCTGGATTATTCAATGATTGCATCTGATTCACACGTCGTTCATTTTTTAAACACACTTCTAGCCAAAAAAGTGAAAGATGTAAGTCTAAAATGTTTCAATATGACCAAATTCTTGTTATCGATTATTAATTCGCTCTCAATTAATCCGGATTACTGAGATTATTCCTTTTTTAGTCTTAATCCAAAACATCTCCATCGTTTCTTGGCAATTTAGAAACTTATTTTTCTTTAAGTCTTCGAAGCTTATTTTTCTTTAAGTCTTCGAAGTAATCTGCATTGAAATTCGTTATATTTTAGATTGGATCAAATCTTCCCCGCGAATCTGTTCCTATTCAAGTAATTGTCCAACTTCTTGTTGTCTCTGCTCAGCTCTATGTATCCTAAATGTTGATGTCATTGTAAAACGTTATAACTTTTTTTTAGAAAATTTCTGATTCTTGGCTGGTTCCAAGTGACGAAGATAACCAAACTATTAAGTTCATCACGGAGTTCTTACCGAGTTTTTCGGCAATGTTGTGTGAAGATACTATTAGAAATGAGCTATATAAACGCAATACGGAACCATGTTGGTTTTCATTTCGATTTTTGCGGAATTCAGAAATTGTCGTTTTTCAGGCGATTCTCCAGATATTACAATCGCAAATTATAGCAAGAATCCACCAGATGAGGTTATCCAATGGCTTGAAGTAATTCTTTAGATTTTTTGAAACATTTGAAAAGTCAAATATTAGAATTCGGAACTTGCTTGTATTTTATGGCTGCATCATTGTCTTTCAATTTTGCCAAAAGAACCAGATTTCATGGATTTTCCAGGTACTTTCAACTAATTCTTCATAAATATATTACAATATTTCAGGCCTTCTACGATATTTCAGTCAACTTCCAACTGTATTCAAAACGGTTCGAAATTCATTTATGAAGTTACAAGTGGTAAATTGCTTTCAGATAACTTCAAAAGGAGTTTGGGGGCATTTGCTTGTTCATTGTATTATATTATCTCATCAATTCGAACCTTTGTTAGCAAAAAATGCAACTTTCCACCAAATAATTATTCAAGAAATCATCCAGGCAAATCTTGATGTAAGTATTTTTTGAACAAAGTATACAATTTTTTATTTTTAGAAAGATGAAGACATCAAATACTTGGTTTTGCGCTTGATAAATCAGCTCGGATTCATTTGGGGTGTGCCGATTTGTCTTCAAATGATGGAT
This sequence comes from Caenorhabditis bovis, assembly GCA_902829315.1. Taxonomy (NCBI): domain Eukaryota; kingdom Metazoa; phylum Nematoda; class Chromadorea; order Rhabditida; family Rhabditidae; genus Caenorhabditis; species Caenorhabditis bovis. Next base: position 4,142,939 of record CADEPM010000001.1, on the reverse strand, counting down.
ATCATACAGCCAATAAACGGAAAAGTAGTTTTGGGTTCACATTGTGATGTTGAACGATATAGCGATGATTTTTTACGAGTTGTTGAAAAACTTCAGCCAAAAAATGTGTCAGTGCCGGTAAGAAAATTAATGGTTCTTTCCCGAGATTTCATGTTTTATTTCAGGAATCTGCAACATCCTTCGTACCACACGAAAACAAAGAAGAAAATGTCTTCCATCAAATGGAATTAATGTAAATTTGTAATTATCTCATATATGTTTACCTCTACCCAATCGCAATACTACCTCATTGTATATGAAGAATATGTGTTAATAATAGCTTTAATATATGTACATTTAATTTATTAATAAACATTAAGACCTTATCGAGTTTATATCGTAAAAAAGATTTTGATATCTTTAAATATCTCAAAAAAATTTAATTTTCTGTTTTAAAGGATTAATTCAAGATGTCGAATTCCAATTTTGAACCGATGCCTTTTCGAAGAAAATTTGGAAATGAGGCGGCTTCTTCGAGTTCTCGAACGTTGGCTGATCTTGAGCCGGCTCCTCCTCCAATTTACGATCCGAATGCATTTGTTGGTTCGTTTCAAAGTTTTTTACGAAATTTTATTTTTATGTTCAGATGCTTCCGGTTCTGCCATTGTTCGACCCGTCGTAACTGGAGCATGCAAGAAATGCGGATATCCCGGTCATTTGGCTTACCAGGTAAATTTTATTCGAATGGTGCAATGACTTGCAAATTTTCAGTGTCGGAATTACATTCAACTCAAACCAAATGTTTCGACTGTTGCTTATGAGCTAAGCTCAACTTCTTCGGATGAAAGCGATGAAGAAGAAACACCGCTAGGTTTGTGAAATTTGGAATTGCAATTGTTCCACTGTATTTCCATTTAGTGAAAGATACAAAAAAGAAAAGAAAGAAAGAGAAAAAAGAAAAGAAGAACAAGAAACACAAGAAGAAAACAAAGAAAAGACGAGCTAAAGATTCATCTGATTCTGATTCTGACGAGGAAGAACGAAAGAAGAAAAAGAAGAAGAAGAAGAGGAAGCGAAGACATGGAAGTTTTAGCACTTCAATTTCAGATTCGGATTTGGAGGAAGAGCGAAAAACAAAGAAAAGGAGTAGAAGAACGCGTCAAAATTCTTCGTCATCTGATGAATCTGAAGCTTATGCCGATTCTGGAAAAAGTGATAAGAGGAAGCATCACAAGAGAAAAAGATCGCCGAGCTGTTAAGAAAAATCACAAAATTTTATTAATGTATGAGATCAAATTTTGTACACATTTTCTGTTACATTCAAAAATTTGTATGGGAAACTGTTTTTAATCATCATTTTCCGGCTCTTGTTTGTATTGTTCAGCAACTGAATAGTTGTAATCGTATTTTGTAGCATTTTTGACATCACTTACCGTCTTTGTAAATGTCGGGATATTTTGTAGCAAGAATCGACTTGAACACTCGAATCTTTTTGAAAATGAAATCCAAATCGGCTTTCATCTATAATCATTAATCATTGCTTTGTTCAAATTTTACTTTTAAATAGTTTTGTATTATGAACAATTGTTTATTTGTTATTGTGAAAATCGTGTTAAAATTGTTTTCTGCGCTATTGAAACATCAATTATTTTCATTAATTAGCTAAAATTTGACGGCTCACATGTATCAAATTGGTTCAAATTTAAAAATTTTGGTTTTGATAAGAGCCTTCTCAAACCTGCAAAATCGTTGCCTTATGCGCAATCGAGTCTTTTTTTGCTTTCTCAATTCGCCGATCGCCCAGCTGTGCGCAATTCACCAGCATCTCATTAGTCTTTTCGAATCGCTTCAGGCTGCAAACTTATTACATATTCATTTTATTCGCTATAAAACCAACCTTTGCCTTTGGGTATCGATTATTGTCTGGACTGTGGTTTCATCAATTTGACTGGTAAGGGCATCGATTAAATATTCCTTATCATCATCGAATGAGCTGTTCGGATCAGCAAACCAAGGATTTCGAGATACCATTGCAAACGTATCGACTCTAAAGATATTAATGACATTTTATGGGCAAATAGTAAGATATTAGTTAAATAAGAAATTCATAATTTTTTAAATTTGAAGAAAAAAAATGTCACGTGACGTGTCAAGGCCACGTCTCCAACAAGTAAATACTGAAAAAATATGTTTTAACTATAAATGGAGAACAATAAAACTCGGTCAAGGCTAATGTATTAAAAAAAAAAACAAGAATCGTATTTTTTAAGCGAAACGTTTCATTGTGAAGCAATGAAGAGAAAAAGAAAAACAAAGTTTCCATGTGGAAAAAAGTCATTTTTAAAAATATTATCTTCATTAACCATTTATGCCATAAATTGAAAAATGAATAATCGAAAGTTGTGTCAGTGTTAATTGAGGCTTACGCATATCCTGTGAGCTGACGCATTCCTCGTGTTTTTCTATTATTCTGTTTTATTTACATTATTTATCTTTGGCTCGCGTTCTCGTTTAGCTGAATGAGTAATGACTCCAGACGTATTGTTGAATCCTTTCATATTGACATTAAATTGTCATGATCTATATCATTTAAGTTGTTTTATCAGTTTTAAGACTTTCAATTAATTGATGAATTCTCCTATTAGGACAGCACACGAAATTCAAAAATTATTCTCATATTTGTTCTTATAGTAATCCAATTTTAAATTTATCATATCCGGTGCCTCTTTTAACGTTTTTAAACACAAACGTCTGAAAATTATATTATTTTCATCGTTAGTTGATAAGTAATGTAATTTTTCCAGATGATTGTAAAAAATGAAAGTGATTGCGAGAGTCGAATATCTTGTCATGGGATGTGTGAAAAGGTAAACTTTTTGGAATTGCCACATATGCTCAACCAATGGGAGTGAATGTAAAACTCGCATGTCTCGCTCATTGTTCATCTTTTGCGTAGTTTCTAATAAACCTTGCTTGAATGTTTGTATAAAGTCTCTTACAAGGCCTTAGGCCTGTTTTAGGCCTTTTCGGCAATTATTAATCAATTCGTAATGATTTATAAAGATGTATAGACAGCTCGAAAATTTTACAGTCAATATATTTGTTGAATGTAATTCTCTGCAAGATTTTATTCTCAATTTTGGTGAAAATTTAAACAAACTGCGATTTTGCCGAATTATTAATACAAATTATTTCTTAAAAATAAGATATTATCAGATATCACTATTTGCAGAATGCTGAACCAAAATTATCCAGTGGCGATATTGAAGCAGTCACATTGAAATTAATAAGTAACGAAGTAGTGATGAGAAAAATTATCGGATACGTCACAAGCGTAAAAGATCGAATTCGCATCGAAAGATCATCGAGATGGATGAATGAGTTATCGAAACATGCGCCATTCAATGCTTCCGATAATAACAGAACAATGCGTATTGAACTATCGGTAAAGATTTTACATATTTAAATATGAAATTTGAGAACTGATACTTTGTTTCTGTCTTGTTTTTAAGTAATATTCAATTTTGATTATGAAGAAAACTTTTGAAAAAACATTTTCATTTAAATTTTAGGAAAATCCTTCAATTGTCTCTGTTCAAATCGGTGATGTTTCGTTGTATCCATTAGTTTATCAGCGCAATTACAAAGAAAAGTACAGCCACTCAGAAAATTTGTGTATTAATATTTATAATACGAAGTTACAATTATTTTCTTTCAGACTTGGCTTTAGAAATAATGTTCACTCGAATTGGAACATTCATTAGCCGGATTATTATCAGTTCAACCCTGTCAATCCAGGAAATACCAGCTTCGGAAAACATTAGAGTAACAATTTTTAGAAATCTCAACATATATTATTTTATAGTTTCAAGTTGAACCTAGATTGCTTCAATGTTTTGAACAACTTCCAAATTTAAAAGAGATCCAGTTTCTTTTCGTGGAATTCTCCAAGGAAGCAATGGAATACGGTATGTGAGCAATTTTGTGTTTTTTAGTTACAATCACAAATTTCAGTTAAATCCGAAGGTTTTTCGGCAAAAAACAGACTACAAAGCGTCACATTTATTACATCATCAGAATCATTCGAGTCTCCTAATGAAATTCCAAGCAATCTTACGGTATTTCATATTTGAACCTTTTAAAGAAATTATGCTTTCAGAGTTTTCTAACTGCATCTCTCAAAAATCTTCGACTTGGAATTGTTGCAAATCATCACTTTCTAGATTGTGTTTTATGTAGAATTAAAGAACTCAACCTTCATCTTGATGTATTTGAGTTCTATTTGATCTATGCCAAAAAGTAAGTTTCAATGTGAAAAATTTATACGACGAATTTAGCGAGCCTTTTATTTTGGGTTAGGACTAAAAAAGTTTTCCGTTATTACGCATTCGAATTTGTTAAATTTGTTTTACGACAATAATAACCATTTTTAGAGTGATTGAAGTGATTGCGTTTTTGCGAGAAATGAGCTCCCGAACTAGACATGTTCATCTGCATTTAATAGCTAGGAAAGAGACTTTTCCAAAGTTTGTAGAAATGAGCCAGATGGCAGCGATGGCAACAAAATCGACCAATGTAGGTTCAGAATCAGTCTTTTTTTCACAAAACCCTATTTAGATAACGAAATTCTCATGTGTATTCCCTGAAATGAAAATGCGGCATGTTTCTAATTATATCACCGCATTCTCAAATTTGAAAAATTTGCCGAATCTGGAATATTTACATGTTGGAGGAATCCATGACAATGAGATTTTACGATGTTTGTCCAATTGCTTGAAATCCTACACAAAGCTTAAGGAATTCAGAATCGAGTAACCTAATTTTTTGTATGTCCTCCTCAATATATTCCAGGTTTTCAGAAATATTGAACATGGATCAGTTCCAGAAGATTTTAATAACCTTATGCGGAATTTGCCTTTATCCCTCAAAACGCTGAAGCTGGGTGGTGTACTGGTGTCAAAAAATATGATTGAATGTCTTGCTGAGGTTTGAAATCAAATTTCAAAATTCCATATTTAATTTTTTATAGAATCTTGGAAAATCGCTTACATCCTTGGTATTAACGAATTCCAAAAAGTGCTCCAGTACAACCTGTTATAACTTTGTAAATTTAAAGACTCGATATTTTAAATAATCATTCGATTTCAAGATATTAAGCGAATTTGCCGTTTTGTGCAATTTTGTTTTCGATACGCCAATTCCAAGCATGTTGATCGGTCGATTGATTGAAAAGAGATCTATCAATCACGCCACGGTTACAGTTTCTGGCGGAATTAATCCTATAATTGAAAATATGGTTGGTTCTTTAATTGGATTTGATTGATTGTTTTTGACTTTCAGATAAAAAGGAATTTCAAGTACTTTGTTAAAAAACCAAACGAAGTCAATAAACTAATAATTGTAGAAATTCGAAGGTATATTAGATATTCTAATTGTTATACCAATTTGAATTTGCAGAACTCCCCAGGAGAAGATGGAATCATAAATTTAGAAAAATTGGTGAAATAAGTCTGAAGTTTTGAAAATAACAAAATTGGAGTTAATCTTCTTCATATGGTAAGGAGCGAATGTTACCTTTTCTGGAATGTTGTTTCTAACCCAGTGCCTTATTTAAGCATTTTTGAGTATTATTTTCGCAAAATAAACGATCACTTCAATAATAGTGGATTATCGCCTTTTTTTCGGTGCGAAAATTCAAATTTCGATTATAACAGTGGGAATTCGACTAAGTAATGCTAGAGTGCTCGCTTTTTTGCGATTGTAATAATTTGTAGATAATATTTCGAAGAATTTGTTTATATACATATTATTATCGGGATTTTGGAGTTAAAAATCGTTCCTTTGCATTGTTGTTAAAATTTCTTTATAAAATTGATAATTTGGTTATTTGTCATTAATGAAATCGGTAAAAATACCAAATCTATCTAATTTATATAATTTTTTGTTATTCGAAATTATTTTTTTATTAGATGTCACTTCAAGAAACTGCGCAGAAGTTACAAGAATTTCGAAATCGACGAAAGATTGAGCCCGAGGTGTCCTAATAGAATAAGTCATCTAAATAAATTCCGATTCAGAAGCGAAAAGAAGAAGAAGAAGAAGTTGCGGAAAAACCGGAAATTCTTAAAAAACCGTGGTACGTTCCCGATTTTGATAGTGATGATGGTGAGTTCGAACTTTTCTATTTACCACATGTGCCATGAGTTTTTAATTGCCCCTTATAAAAGTTTATGAAGAATTGAAACGAGCATATTGTATGCACTTTTTATTGGGTTATTGTGGTTTTCTTCGGTGTTTTTATTGTACTTAGCGTACATTTTTCTTTCGAGTATATGATGATGTTTTCTTTTGTTTTTAATAATTTGATGAAAGCAATCAAAGTGTTGGCACATTATTTTCATCCTTGCGTGAAAATGCTAATTTTGCTCTCCAAGTTTTATCGCATTTCTATGAATATGGACTGCTTCGTGTTTTCCGACAACTATTGCCAAAGCCTAAAAATAATGAATTTTCTGTGAGGAATTGGCTTCGTTTGTTTCAAAAAAAAAATGAAAAAAGTTGCAGATTCCTGTAATTGCGTACCGCTTTGGCTCCAGCTTGTCATTTATCTTATCGGACAAACTTTATTTATCTGGTAAATGTTTGATTTATTTTATGTTTTGTTAGGAAAATACATTTTCGAATCGGCAAAAATTTCGTTTAACAATTGGTTGACATATCTGTCACTTGAGATTTTTTCTTTTTAAACTGTCCATTTGAGTTTGTTTTCCAAGGCCACTATTTTCAGGATTGAATTTGGGCTTGTCTTCTTCATCATCGCCGCCCTCATGTTTGTCTATCACAACACGGGACGCCGCAAGCGGGGCGAGCTGAGCGCTTATTCAGTGTTCAACAAGGAATGTGAACGACTTCCCGGACAGTTGACTGCTGAACACTTTGAACGCGACATGTTGAGACAGCGTCGTGCGCCCTAGGGTGCGCCGGCTCCAACGATAGCCTCAATTTCGGGTTTTTTCGACGTTCCAGTTCTATTTCGAAATGTCTATTATACAAACATGTAGGACTTAATTTAATTTGGGCAACGTCCATCATTAGTATTAGGGGTTCTCTCATGCTCAAGTGGCCATATGTTTGTACATTCCCCAAGAAATTGTTCGAGCATTTTTGTTAAATTCGCGTTTTCTTTCTCGATAACTTGGCTTTTGGCTTTTTTGCTGCAACTCTAACGCATAGAAAGTATGGGAATTTATAAGTACGCAAGGCTTAGGCATAACGGACATGGATTCAACGGAGAAAATGTATACGATTTTCATATAAAATATATTCCATGTAGACTGGTTCGTTAATTATAGTTGATATGATTAGCTAAGATTATTTCGGTATTTCTCATTAAAATTCTGGAGAAAACGCCCTCGAACATTTTTTGCTCCACTTTCCCATGAGAGCCTTGAACAATTGGGTGCACAAAAAAAAAGTGATTTCAAAAGTTTGTAAGTTATCGCTGGCAGAGACGCGAATTTTTTGGCAAGAAAGACATGCGCGAGAATACACAGAATATTGTGTGCTATTATCGTTGGCGATGCCTTCGTTTCGCCTTCTTTTTGTTCGCCCGACGAGACCACTCGGCTCCCTCTTCGCTAGTCAGAATATCTCGTGCATGGACCAATGTCACATTTTTCGGATGTGCTCTCCCATTCCTTTTGAGGCGATTTGCTGTAGTCCCGATTTGTTGCGCACGAAATGCTTCATTAAACATTGTGTCCGAAGTTTTGACAAGTTTTTTTCTCATGAAGTTGCACTTTTTACTCTACATGAATATTCTTCTGTTATTTTCACTTATTCTGAAAAAAGCGGTGTTTGTGCATATTTTCTTCGATTCCAATCACTTATGATATTTTTGTGAATATTTGTATAATAACCCGGGTTATAAAAAATAAAGAGTTATGGTTTTTCTTGTTTATTCTTGCTTTTCAAAGGTTTCAATTCCTTGTCTACATTTCTATCTTTTCCTTTGAACGTATGTGTTCCATGTTTTGTTTACTACTATCGAATAGCTTATATTTATTTTCTGTCCTACATTTTGGCTTTTTTTCGAGACCTCATTTTTTTGGTTTTCTTATTTCAATCTCTTCATTTTCAGTCTGAATTGCCACTTTGATGGATGAAAGCCACAGCTTTTTGCTGAACGAGGAAGCTTTTGAGGTAAATTTGGATTCATAGGAAAAGAAGATGCTTTAAAATATAAATGAGATGAACCGAGTGGATGAAATTGGATAAATTGAATAAAAAATGAGAAATGCCGCAAAATTTCGGATTCGTTTTCAATGCGAATAACGGGAGGAGAGATTATGGAATCATGAAGTTCTATCAAATATTATTCAAATTATACAAAATACTGAAAATGATGGTCACCGAACTTTTTGCTTTTATAGTAAACAAATGAGTTAAGAAAATTTTTAGGCATGTCCTGAGAGCAAACGATCGATTTTTATATATGAATGGCTGCGATATCTTGATCGCATTCTGCCAATAACCGAACGAGACGATCTTAAGAATGTACAAAAGAAGCTGCAATTACAACTCGAATCGCGGTTAAATAGTGTTACTGGTCCACCGACAAGAAAACTTATTTCAAGGTTTCTCCTACCATTTTCATTTTTGTTCCAATAAAGTTTTGTATTTAGATGTATCGCACGCGTCTATTATCTCAGCGGAGATACTAATGCACTTTTGACAACTATTAATTCGTGTAATGACACACTTCGGGTGAAAGATGAATCGCCGACGCAGGTGCAGAGCAAATTGTAAGAATTTAGTCGAAAGTTTATTTTTTATTGAAAATATATCTATTTCAGAAATGCTCTTGCATGCTTATCTGCACTTTATGATACTATGGGTCGATTAGTTGGTCGAAGTTTTGAAGAAACTTTGGCAATTCTACAGAAATGGATGAAAAGTGCTGAGGTTTTCGCATTTTCTTTTGTTTTTATGCGAATTATATTCAATTGAAGTCCCACTCTCGTGCTCATATTATGAATACGTTGACGAGCATGGTGAAAGGATTAGGAAGTTGCGAGTCGTCTTCTCACAAGGACATTTACAAATTGGCGAAACACAGCATTCAGGACAGATCGATGTCTGTTAAAATAGCATCTCTTGAGTGTCTCACCGCATTAGTTCCTGTTTATACGCCCCTCTTCACAACAGAGCTCGAAGCTGCTTGCACGATGTGCATTAAGGTATTGGAAGGATCGACGTATGAACTGAGAAGTGCAGTTGCCAAATTCACCGCTCAACTATTGGCGACGTCAATGGTCCCACCAGCCGGCGCGGTTATACGTAAGATGCCAGACGTGATTTATTTCCAAAATACTTATGTTTAGCTGGAAAATCGAATCAGATGATTCCTGTTAAGCCTGCAAGTGCTGTTGACTCTCTGAATTTGCTTGCTTCCGGTTTTATTCGAGGAGGAATTGGTGGTTTTTTGAAAGGGAATTCGTCCAACTTCCCGACATCCGGTGGACTCACTGATGTTCGCATTGGCGTCTCGATTGTAAGAATCATCTGCAGAATGTGCCCAATGTGTTTTGACTCTTTTTTCAGTGTTATGTTGAAATGATACGCGAAATGGGGCCGAATTGGCTTGAGAAAAACTTGGGAGTAGTCTGTCATCATTTAGTGGATTTGGCATCGAAATGCGGCCATTTGGCATACACACAGTTCGGTTTTATTATTTGAACAAATCTGGAAAAATAATTTGCAGAAGTGCACCGCAATTGACTGAAGCGCTTGTACTTCGTCGATGCATCTCGTTCATTTTGCGGCAAACTGTTGGAACATTACTTGGAGAAAATGCACAAACTTTGGCGTGCAAAACCCTTGGATCTTTGTTGTCCACATATGTTTCTTCTATTCGAATTTCTGATGGAGGTTGAGTTTTTTTTTAATAAAAAAAATCAGTTGATTCTATTTTAGGAAACGAAGTGATCGATGGAGATATGCATGGAAGCGCATTTGCAGCAATCGTCATTCTCCAGGAGATATCTGTTCTCGTTCGCCAAATTGGTTCATCGGTTATGTCGTTGTTTGTTGAGGCGACTGGCATTATGGAGCAAGTTTTTGGATGCTTACTTCACCCAATATCATCGGCGAGATTTGCGACTGCTTGGTGCTTGAGATGTATTGCGAATGCCGTGCCAAATCTAATGACTCCACTTGTAGACCGTTGCATTTTAAGGTTTTCTAAAATTATATTGCATAGTAAAATGAAAGCGAGAAAATTGTAGACTTGAACAGATGAAATCGTCGTCGGATGCTATTAGCGGATATTCTATGGCATTGGCTGCTCTTCTAGCTGCATCGAATGACAGCAGCAAACTCGGAATTCCAATCATGAAACCATTGAATGTCCTTGACATTGCCGAAGAAATGCTGAAGACGTCAACGCAACAAACACGTCTGACTATCGCGAAACTCGAAGCGGGATGGAATTTAATTTATGCGATCGTCTTAATGGGAGCACCTGTAATTAAAGACCACTTGCACCGAGTGATTCGACTATGGAAAGCAGAATTTCCGAGAAGTGCAAAGGAAGCGGAAGCCGAGAATAATCGAGGTAATCATCTTCCTGAATAATTTAGTTACAATTGACAATAGGTGATGCATTCTCGTGGCAGTGTGCCATGATTGGACAAGCCGGAGCTCTTTCTGTGATGGAAGCTGTTGCAATGAACCCGGAATTAAGTGCAACGAACAATGCAATCGAATCCATTAGAGTTCCCATTGAATGCAGTTTAATTATGATGTCACAGTAACTATAATTAGTTGATATTTTTGAATGTCGACAACTAAATTTCCAGAGTTGGAACTCTGATCCGCTCTTATGGTAATCGAATGCGTCAATTAAACAGTGTCATCAGAATACGTGTATACAAATTGCTTATGATTCTGCCCCATAAGGCTATCGAGGGGTGCTATGTTTCTTTGCTCAGGGAGCTTGTTGCGGATATCACACTGTCGGATAATTCGCAGAGCAGCACAATAACCACAATTCCACCAAATATGTTCAATGGAGTCGAGAAAGTTCTATTGTCGCCGTGGTTTGCAGCTACCGACTATGCGATGGTTGAAAATCTGGTTAGACAAAATGAATAGTTCCTAATTGCTTCCAATTTTTCAGCTTCACGCTCCTTCTATTGATGTCGGAAACATTGATGATGACCTCACAGCTTTAATAAGGTAATTTGGTTTTTATTTTTTAATTTGGTTATTTTTATTCAGAACATCATCATCCAGAATTGGTGATACTTGGCCAGAGAACGATTCGATTCCATTAGTTTGTCTCAATATTGCACTTCATACGTTTGGAAAAATTTTTCCTCTGGTTTATACGAAACACAAAATTCAAATTATTGAGCATTTCGTTGATGTCCTTAAAAATTGCAAGAACACTGCACGTCAGCAAGCGGTTTGAAAATTTTGAATTTTTTTTGGACATAAGTATTGCATTCAGATACTTTTGAATGCGCTAACGGGAACAATGCTGGCATTCAAGACAATGTGCGATATCCGGAAGAATGCGGAAAACGCGAATCTTCAAAAAGCATGCCAAATGCTCATTTTCCCGGCATTGTCTAACTCTTGCCCGACGGTTCGTCTTGTTGGCGCGGAGTCGTTGGCCCGTTTGTGTCAAGCAGTGGCAAATCCCAAGGTTGACTTTCAGATCTGAAATGTCCAATTTGAACAAATTACAGTTTGTGGCTGATATTGCGCAATATTGTTTTGAGCAATTGGGGAAATGTAGGGATGCTATCAATCGGTCTGGTCATGTTTTGGCGCTCGGATGCATTTATCGGCATGTAGGATCATTAGGAACTGGGCAGCATTTGAACACCGGCTTTCAACTGGTTTTGGCTTTATCGCAAGAAACCACTTATCCCAGTGTGCAGGTATTGAATATGTCGGTCGATATAATTTATTTATCATTATTTTTTTTTCTAGACATGCGCTCTAATTTCGATGGCTCTTATTGCTGAGACTGGTGGTGGAATGTTTCGTGGATTTGTCGAGGTCGTTCTCAGCATGTGCCTCAAACTTCTCATCTCTACTCCCACATTTGTTGTTGATGTTATTCAGGGAATCAGCAAATTGGTGAGGTCTCAATAGCAATTATGCCCTATAACATCTAATCTTTAGCTTACGGCTCTTATTACTTGTGTTGGTCCTGAATTGAGTTGTCCAGGAGTTATTGATGGTGTTCGAACATCTCTGCTGGCAGCTTGTGCCATTCAACTGTCGCATTCGGATCCTCACGTAAAAGCAGAAGCGATATCCGGATTGCAGCAAATGCACTTGTTCGCACCGCGCTACGTTCACTTAAACCAACTAGTCGTTGATATTTGTTCTCTTCTCAATTCGAGGCATCTGGTGATTCGCCAACAAGCAGTTTGTTGCCTTCGTCAACTTGTGCAGCGAGAATCGAAGGAAGTCCGCAACCACGCGCAAGAACTTGTACCTCAGGCAGTTGTTGAGACGAATCGCAAAAAGTTTCCATTACCGGATTCGGGATTAGAAGGGGCGTTGTTCGCGATGCTTGATTTAGAGGTGAAACAAGACTTACGCAATCACATTGAGGTTAATATTTACGATTAAAAATAATTTTTCATTCTAAAAACCTTAGGAGACAATAATTTCTTTGGTACAAGGAACTAGTGGAGAACTTCTTAACAACTGGCTGACTCTATGCAAGGATATTTTGGCGACATCAAATGAGCAAAATCGTCGAAAGATGAAAGAAGTAAGCGTTGTTGAAGGAGAAGCTGACGAAGAAGATGATGAAAGTGGAGATGACGATACGAATTTGGCTGGAATTCAAACGGTCGAAGAAGACAAAGGAAAAGTGCAACCACGGTGGCCGACGAAAGTGTTCACAATGGAGGTATAAAACAAAGTCCTATATATTGCCAAAAATATTTTTTTAAAGATAGTCAATCGCTTAATGAGTGTGTGTGATACCGAACGTGCACATTTGGATATTGCATTAGCCAAGGAGCTTCAAATGACATCTGCTGGGAAAAACGACTATCTTGTTCTCCATTTGTCAGACCTTGTTAGAATGTCGTTTATGGCTGCCACGAGTGACAATTGGCCGCTAAGAATTGCCGGTCTTCGTTCTTTAGAGGTGCGCTTGTCTATTTAATTATTTTATTTTATTCATTTTTTGAAGGAAGTGATTAATCGATTTTCGTCTGTGCCTGAACCTGAATTCCCGGGTCATATGATTTTGGAGCAATTTCAAGCGCAAGTTGGGGCCGCACTTAGACCAGCGTTCGCAGATGAGACGCCCAGTAATGTAACATCTGTCGCATGCCAGGTGTGCAGTACATGGATCGGAAGCGGAGTGGCGCGAGATTTAAACGATCTCAAAAGGGTTCATCAGGTATCTCATTTTAATGTTGCTTGGAAAATGATTTATGAGATTGCAGCTTCTGGTATCTTCTTTGGGAAAGCTGAAGCATGGATCTATAAATGTGCAATTGTATAGCGAAAGTGCTGCGACCCTAGAAAAATTGTCCATTCTAAAGGCTTGGGCGGAAGTGTATGTGACAGCTATCGATCAAGAAGAGAACAAAAAGGAAACGGACAAGACTGATCACTATGGTAATTATTACTTGTGTTTACTATTTGGGGTCTTCACGATTCATTGTACAGGTAATACTGGAAACTGTTCGCTGTTGTCACTTGTCGAACCGGAAGCAAACTCGTTGATTGTCTATTGGTTGGCAGCTTTAAATGATTCGGCTCTTCTAGCTCTTCCTCATCATTATTCGGAGCAATTCCAAAATCGAGGAGGCGCATTTTTCAATTCGCACAGTGCAGATGTAAAATGAATTCAAAAGCCCAATTCATTATAATTTTGTAGGCTTGCCGTGAATACTATCGGCTTAGTTGGCCTCCAATTCTATTTGCATCCAGTACCTGGTTGAGCAAGAAGAATTTCGAGATTCCTTCCGAAATTGTTCTAACCGAAGAAACGGGAACGATTTGGAAGGACGAAGGAAACGTGTCAAGATTCTACTTGCTTGTTGGAATTGCAATTGAGTCCTTGAGCAACCGAACACGACAGATTGAGGATGAGACGATACAGATGTCTGTAAAGTCACTGACATGCTTACTCACATCCGAATGGTGTCAAATGTACCTCATGAGCGACATTCCGGCAGCGGTCGAAATTCTCAGCGTTCTTCACAGAGTCATCTTAACACGAGACAACGCTGCGACCCAAATTTTGTGCATCGAGTGTGCAAGTGCTATAATTGATGCTGCTCAACTTTCTATGAGAATCGTTTCATCTCGAGGTGGGCAATTTTTTGAAAATCATTTTTTTAGGGGTTTTTTTTTTTCAGATATTTCTAACGGAAATGATATCAGCAGCAATCGAAATATTCCCAACAATTTGTTTGGAGGAAATGAAGGCGGCGAGGATGGTAAAATTGTAACTCCAAAGGGACAGAAATTGGATAACTCCGAAATTTCAACTATCAGTTACGCAATTCTTGAGTTGTGTGTCTGTATTATTTTCAAACAGGTGCGTTCGAATATTAAAAATTTTACTGTTTTATTATTTAGATGCCACAAGTCAATGCAAACCATCTCAAAACAAATAGCGTGGCAGCGTTGCACCTTCGAAAAGTCGGAAGGATGTCGGCGGAAAGCATGCATCTGGTTATCAAAAGCATGCAGATTCTTATTCAGGTTTTTTTAAAGTTTTGAATGTGAAATTAATAAGCATTGAAATGATTTAAGGTTCCCGCCTTGTGCTCACCTCAAGCAAAAATCACAATTCTTCCCGTGATTATGTACCTTCTGGTGTCTTTCATTAGGGAGTCTGCGAGATTTGATGAAACAGCTTGTGGGAGAAGCACAGGCAGTTTGAATGCTGTGGCAACGTCTTCTATTCAATCGACTAGGGCAATATTAAGCCAGCCTCCGAATGATGGAACTTTGCCGCAGTGGAAATCTATAATGAGAAATACATTCTATTCAGTGGTTAATTTGACAAACGGTCTAGTTTTAGCATCGTAGAGTTTTTTGAAATAACGTATGATTCAGATGAAGATGGGTCTGGAAATCGTGTTTCACTTGATAAAAGTGTGATAATGCTTGCTGCAGTTGTTTTTGCCACTTCTGCATCGGTAGATGTTGTACTTGGTCATAGCGATTCATTCAATAAATTCATAGTGCTTCTCAAAAGGCATTTGCACTCGGAATCTGTGCCGGTTTTTTTATTATGCAAGGGATAAAGTAACAATCTTTAAATTTCAGGTGGTTCTCAAAACCCTTCAATCACTTACTTCGATATTCAGTCGAAAAGCATTTGGTGGAATTTTTGTGAAGCATCTTGGCAAAGAGATTATGGCTGTTGTTAAAGGATGTCTTGTTCGAATTGACGATGAAAATGTAATATATCGCGATCCGAATTTAACAAAACACAATTTTAGGCTAAAATTTCCGAGACCGACGTTGCCGTGATTAATGAATGCGTAAAAGTGATTGAGGTTCTAGCGATTAATGCTCAAGAAACGAAACGTATTTATGAAACCTGATAAGAATATTAAAAATTGCATTATTTGCAGGAACTCAGGTAATTTGTCTTTTGGTGCAGACTTTGGTTCGGCTTTTGCGTGCCACTACGCATCAAGAATGGCGGCAGGCTGGACCGATTGAGAAGAAGCTGCATGAAATGGCGATTGGAAGACTAAATGCTGCCGCTTCGTTATGGCCAATGGAATTCAAACGGGTCATTGATTGGGATGGCGAGCTTAAGATGAAGCTTGAGAGTGCTATGGCACTTCAGGCCACTCGCCACGCTCACCAAACCACTAAACTTAAAGCGACCGAGGCGGCGAAGACTGGTGCTCCTACTGTGGCGCAGCCAAAGATCAAACTGACAATGTTTGGTGCGGAAACTGCTTAATGTAGAAAAAAAACGTGGCTTATTATTTTTAAGAATGCAGCAATTATCAATACGAGTAGATTTTATGACTTTATTTGTTATTAATATTATATATTTTTTGTTTTCTGTGATTTTTTCCTGTACCGATTAATTGTATGTTTTAATTTCACTTTTATTTATTTGTTTACTCTATGTATTTGTAGCAACTACAAAATAAATAAATTATAAACAATCTTTTAGAATTTCTTAAAGTATAATCACCGTAATACAGTTTGTAAATATGTACACTGAAAAATATTGACGTCAAAGAACCGTAGTTTGTGAGGAATTATTGATTTTGAAAATATTAAGATTGCAGAAAAGTATTAATATGGCACGGAACCTCTTCTGGAATTCTTTTTCCTTTTGAATGTCTTCTTGAATTCATTGTCCTTGTTAAATGGATTGATTGCATTCAAAGAAGGAATGAGGTTATGTGCTTTTGGAAGATTCAAATATGATTTTCGTTTCTTTTGTTGTTCATTGTTCGCTGAAGCTTCTTCATGTTTCGATTTCTTCCGAGATTCGCCTATGTTACAAAATTATTATATTTTTAATGAGTGTAAAATAATATATATACTTTCTGTTAAGCTGTACTCGCGGTTCAGCTTCACATTGCTTCCTTTCTCGCGAGATTTGCAAGTAAGCGATCGGTTTCGGAATCCTTGGGGCACTTCATCGGTAGTTTCAATTTTAATTTCAGGTGGCGTTTCTTCGATTACTTCAGGAATCACTCGATAATCTTCTGTCTTTTGAAGCACTAAATACCCATAATTCTCTGCCGAAATTTCGAGTTGATCGGCGAAAAATGAAACGAGCTCATCGAAATCAGGACGTTTCATTGGTTTCTCTTCCCAGCATTTATTCATAATTTCCGCTCTAAAATGAGAGAAAACATTTTAATTTATTAGTTTTTACTCACACTTTATCAGTTGCTAATGGCGGAATTTTCGGTCGGCCGCCGTTTCTTAGATACGTAACAAGTTCGGTTGGCTCGACATCAGCGAATGGAACATCACCGAGAGAATACATTTCAAATATGACTATCCCAAACGACCATCTAAATATTTTTGTGGTGATATTAAATTTTTTGTGATGACAAAGCCTTACACATCGGTTTTATGAGAGAATTCGGCTTTTTCCAAACTTTCCAAAGCTAACCACTTTATAGGAAGTTGATCAGAAGCTGCTACTTGGTTATTTTCCATATAATTCTTCGAAATGGCCAAACCAAAATCGCCAACTTTCGCAGTTTTCATTCCAGCAAATGAGGAAATCAAAATATTCCGAGCGGCGAGATCGCGATGAATAATTTTCTTCTCAACGAGGAAACACATTCCTTGAGCGATTTGCCAAGCCAAATTTAGAAATTCTTTATGACAATCGAATAGATCGTCCACACTTCTAGACTGAACATGTGGTTTTTCGTCGGCAAAACAATTCCAAAACAAAAAACTTACGATATCGAGCTCCGCTTTTTTATATCTAACATATTTGAGTAGATCTCGATTTGCGCAGTACTCCATTACTAGGCAAGGCTTAAGATCAGCTGTTATGCATCCAAGCATATTCACAATATGTTCATTGTATCCGATGCTTTTCATCTGAACTATCAATTTAATTTTATTATTAATCTAAAATTCACCAGCTCAATTTCATGTCGAAATTCCGATTTAGCAGTCTCAGATGCACCTCTTGGAAGCATCTTGACAGCACAGTCGCAGTCGGTGTAAGCAAGAATTTCAGATTGATTAAATTTCTCAATGGCTGGTGGAACACCTCGAATTTTGCCTAAAATTCAAGGTATCTTTATTAAGTTTGAAAGTAATTCTACCCTTGAAAACCTGTCCGTACGCTCCGTTGCCAAGTTTGTCATTTTTCAAAATTATTCTATCCCACGAAAGTTCCCAGTAATCAATGCTGAAAAAATTATCTTATGTTTTAAATTACGACATCTATTAGACATTGCATTCTCGTCGTGGTGAACAATATGAGATGTTTTGAATCGCTTAAGTTTTCTCATCCACATGTATTTTTGTCGGTAAAGAACCGTTAGAAGAACGAGAATAAGCAAAGCTCCAGCACAAGTTCCAATAATTATTATCATAATTGTGGTGACAGTTGATGAACCTGCAAAAACAATTGTTTTTCAAAAAAATCACTGAATTATGTGCGAAGATTTTTTTTTGATAATTGCACTTACTTTCGCACATTCGTAGTAATTTCGAATCTCCAAAACCGGCATCATTAATAACTTGAGTTAACTTGATAGCCAGTGAGCGATATCCATCATATGCATCTTGTGTAAAGGCAATTATGACAAAATCGTACACTTCCAACTTTACTATCAAATCATTGTATTGACCAACGAAGCTCTGAGAACCAATTTTTTAAAATTAATTCCAACTACTAATAACCTGTGAAACAAAATCGGTAAGTAATGTAATTCTTGGAACTCTTGCTCCACTTTCTTCGCCGATATTCACTGGTATCGAGACTGCTCTTACAATCATGTCGAGTGTCGCATTTACACTATCACCGACTAACTGATTGCCATCTAGATGTTTATTAATGATTGGAGTGTTTCGTTTATTTACCTTGTTCGATCAACAATTCATTTCCCACTAATCCGCGAATGTAAACGCCAGTTGTCGTAAGATCTGTGATCCATCCGGAATCAGAATTATTGCTTGCGAGAAATCGTACAATTATTTCATGTCCCTGAAAGAGAATGATCAACTTACTATGTGAACTATAAGAAAGAATCGAAGAAATGGTGAGTATTTTATTCTCCGAAAGCAAAAAATCAATTGTTTACAACTTTAACTTTAAAAAACCGAACATTTGAAATTTCAAGATTTTTTTTGATAAAATTTCCTGGCTTTGCTATGATTTTCGATGTTCTGAGGTATGATTACGTATGCAGTTTTCTCGTACTTGACGTTTTGCAAAATTTACAACTACGTTTTTATTAAATTATCAGCAAATGTATACATAATATGATTGAAAATGTTTTAAATTTATACATTTGGCTTATGCTCATTTGATCTTAAACATTTTTAAGATTCATAAATCTGTTAGGTAAACAGTTTTTATCAGAAAAATTTACGAACTATGGAGTCAGGATGTGAGTCTACAGGATTAATATTCTGCATCATATTGGGTGGTATCACACGACCCAAAAGAAAAAACACACGATCCAAAAGAAAACAAATTCGAGTATTATGATAAAGTTTTTAATTGAAAAAAATCACATACTTCACACTGTCTTAATGGCTCCGAGACATATCGGACCATTCTGTCGAACTGCTCACTGGTTGTTCGGTTCGAAATAGCAAATAGATATATCACTTGCCAATAATCCTCGTATTCAGGATCAAGCTGAAATTTCGAAATATGAATGTTTCACACACATGAGGAAACAAAAGTCATTAGCAACACAACAATGCTATGAAGAAAATGTCAATATTATGAGTAGATTCATTGAAATTTTGGAAATCGTTTTCTAGAGAATATAAAAATCGGGTTGACATACGGTAGGAGCAGGTGTTGTCGCTGTTGTAACAGTAGTTCCGGGAGTTGTAGTTGTCGGTATAGGGCAATTTTTTTGGTACTGTTGATCACATGAATTCGATCCTCGAGAGCCACAAGGTTTTATGCAATCCCAAAATATTATTTAAATGAGCTTTGAAGATTTATGCTTTTTTGCCTACCACAAGTACATCAAGACAGTTAAAACTGGGAACAACGTATGTGTTATACGTGATGCCTTTATATTCATCGTACATCATTTTGGTGTTAATTTGGTTGTTCCCGACAGTGATTACTGTAAACGTTATACACCCAACGCTAAGAATTTCGCTGATTTCTTTCGTTATTTCCTGGGTACCGGTCATATTGAACAACCTATTTGTTATCATTATGTAATTGTTGTATAAACATGCGGCAGGCGGTGTGCCAATTCGTTTCAGCTGAAAATATCTAATCTGATTAATGTAAATTAAAAAAAGATCAAACGTCGCCTATCAACGTGTATGAGAAATTGAATTTGGAAGTAATCGGTTGAATTGGATCCAATGTATCGTATTGTCCAACGTAATTTCGATAATTCATGAAACCGAACATTTGATAGCAGATCGATTGCTCACAGCAGACGGTTTCGGTCGTCTTCAATTTGTAAATATAGCAAATTCGAATAAAAATTATACACGAACAAAATTTGAATTGTTAAACATCGGCCAGGCAAATATTTTGTAGCCGATTCCACGATCCATGCACGTAGTCGTTGCACCACTGATGAATTGAATCACTTGACCATAATCATCTTCGGACGTCAGAGTCTGATCAAGATCAAGAAGAAAGACCATATCACAATAATGAACTGGCTAAATTTTACTGGTAAATAATCTGAACAATTATTTGGAAATAGTTACATAATCGTCGGATTTATTGTACAGTTTCGGTGGAGGCATTAGAATTTCAGCGAAATTTGTGACATTACACCAATATCGATTATCAGTAATAATCGGCTCGTCACTTCCATCTGATGCTGGAAATTTGTCTATTGTTAAGCATCATGTTCACATTTTGCAGAATCAGATCCTTCTATACGTGAAATTGATTGAGCATCGCGCTCCTTTGAGAAATTTTTGATTAACATGCGATTATCAGTGTCTTAAACGAAGCGTCATCAATCTGATCGAAAAGTTTGACATTTATTGATTGATTTCTGCACTTATCACAATGCATCAAAACGTACCACAAAATTGAGCGGCAAATGCGACAGAGGTAAGAAAAAGGACAAATGTGAGAGAAGCGTCGACATTCCGCACCTGGAAAAACCGCATCTACCAACGCATCCAGACTTTTCCCTGAAATTATTCGAAACGAAATCAATGCACACTTCGATAGAGCAACAGTTTTTATCAGATGAAAAAAAGGAGGGGGGTAACGGGTGAAGAGGGGAGCGGGACATAATCAAATTAAGTGCCCGAAACTGAATTGATAACGCAGCACATCTTAGATAATTGTACTTTACCTACGTTTATTAAATCAAAACCTTGTTTATTTAAGAGGTTCTAGGCACATTTAAGATGTTCAACGGATATGTTATTAGGCTTAACAGAAGCATTATTTAACAATAAAATTGAACTGATTACATGAGAAACTCGGAATACGAAACATTACAGCATCTTGAATTGATTTAGCCGTTCGAGTTTCAACCATGAATGTTGAATTAATTAAATCGTCTTCACCATCATCGCAGATTTCAAAAATTGGATTATTAAACCAGCTATCCTCGATCACGTTTTCAGCACCAGTTCCATCATCGGAAAGAGATACAGAAGGCATGATGATTGTAGTTGTGTTGCTCTTATCGGTAGATTCAGAAGATGGTGTGCATAAGGTCTGGATCGTTGTCGACATGATCATTAAAGAGAAGCAATAAAATATTGAGGCGGCACTAATAACTTCAAATAAGTATTTCAGAATATCCAAAAGCGGTAGAGTTGATGACTGAAATATAAAACATGTTGGATTAAATGGATTGCAACTTATTACCAAAATAGATAACTCATTGTAGGTCACAGAATTGTTCTTCTTGATATGAAACACTGCCATCCAAGATTCCAACGAGAATAAATACTTCTCGAATTCTTCGCATTTCACGGAAACATTCCAGTCAAGGTTTTTAACGAAGTCCCATTCCATGTTGTTTAAATCATCAGCAGGGATTTGTAAAGATTCAGCCCAGTCCGAATTTGGTACACGATCGTAGGTATCAGCATCATGTATGTACTTAGAGGCAAGAATCAGAGCGGGGACGTACAGAGCAGTCGGATCAGTTGATTCGAAAAATTGCTAAAATACTTTAATAGTAAACAGGTTTCAAAGTTTTTCAAAGACTGACTTTGTTTTGTACTCGTAATCTGTCCAAATAAACAAGAGCGACAACCAATGTGCATGGATCGGCATAGCCTTTCTTTGAAATCGAAGTCGAAGTCTCCGGCTCCATGTAATCGAACGTACATTTTTTGTCGAAATATTCAACAACAAATTCTAACAATTATTCAAATGTATCGAAATTTTGGGAAATATTTGGAAGCTTACGAGAAAGTGGAAAATTTAAGTTAGTCGGCTGTCTGGACCCGTAGCTCAGCGATCTCTTTACGCGTTTTCGAATTTTACGGAAGTCTGGGAAAAACGGTGCCATTCTGAAATAAATAGGATGTTAAAGTATTTAAAATTTCAAAAAAAATAAGAAGTCCCTACTATAACAACTTAAAAATTTAAGTGAGATAATATGAGATAATTTAATTCTGTCCACCTTAATTTGATAAGTTTTCGTTGCAACACTAATTTTCAATTATCGTTTCAATTTATAACATTAATAGGCAAAACTTTTTGAACATTCCCAGAACAGCGTGCTCGATTATTCAATTCGAGGAAATATTTAAAAAAATACAAAATAAATCGAAAACTGCGTATCGCCTTTCTATTGAGATGAGTTGATACGCAGGCACGCGACGCGTCTGTCACGCGATGCGTTTTTCATGGCGTCAGGTCGCTCCCGCGAAAATTTTTGAAGCGTTGATATTTAAAAATATGTTTACTCAACAAACATTTTATTTTCTTTTTAGTTTATACCCTTTGTTTTATTTTTTTTTCGGTTATAATAATTAAAACAATACTTTAGTAATTGATTTGAATAAAAAATGGAAAGTTTACTCGTTAAAATATTATATTCGCTTAAAATATTGTAACACGTTTTTCAATATGTAAAGTGATTGATTTTCTGTTAACCATTCCAAAAATCGAAAAATGATTTTTTATTATAATCTTTGATTTAGTTTGACAATAGTTAAAGCGCATTAATTCGAAACTGACAAACAATTAATCTTAATATTATTTATCCGGTGTTTGATGTTAATCTTTCATAGTCTATCAATAAGTTCCTCTAATATCATTACCTCGTACTTGTTTACGTTAATTTCAACATTTGCAGCTTGAAATGTCTGACGAAGCCCCAGCTGTTTCTGAAGTTTCAAAAGTTGAGGCAGCTCTGCCGGAAAAGGCTGCGTCTGGTGTTATAGGTATATTTTTAAATTAACTATTGCTTACAAAAAAATTAAAATAGATGAACCACTAGCTGAAGAACAGAAATCACAAGAGGCAAATGGCAATAACGCCGACTCCGTCGCTGCACCAGAAGAAGGAAAACAAGCCGAGGAGGTAGATAAAATATTTTTGATAATTATCACCTTTATACGTTTAGAATGAAGAAGCTGCAGAAGACGTTGAGCCAGCCAAGACTGAAAATGAAGAATCCAAGGTGCTCGCGATAAAGGAGGCAACGGAGACTCCGGAATTAGGAGAAAGTAAAGAAGTGGAAGTCAACGCAGAAACTGAGGACAAGAAAGAAGAGGATGCTCCTGAGGAGAAAGGAGAGGAGATTAAAGAGTCATCTGAAGAAACGAAAGAGGATTCAGAGGAGAAAACTGGCGAAGCCGGAGATGATGGTAAACCAGAGGACGAAAATAAGGAGGTAATCAGTTGTAATTCAAAACTTATGAAATTGTCGTTTAATTCGTAGGCTGATGGAGGAAACACCGATGGGGGTGATAACGCGGAAGATTTCGAGGCAGTTGGAGAAGGGGAGGCTGCCGCTCCTGCTTCTGGGCGTGGGAGAGGTCGCGGTAGAGGACGCGGCCGAGGTCGCGGTCGAGGTAGACCAGCTGGTGGGTCAGGAGAGCCAAAAACTCCACGAGCTCCGAGAACTTCGAAGCCGATTGATGTAAAAAAAATTTAATGTAATGGAATTAGTAGAAAATTAATTGTTTAGGCAGCGAACTCAATCGCTTCGACTCGTCCAAGACGCTCTACCACAAAAATCGATTATGCGAATCCAGACACTAGCACTGTTCTCGCTGAGGTTGACGATGAAATTCCAGGAAAGCTCTTCAAGGCATGTTTTTTTTTTTAATTTATGATCAAATTTTTTTTTCTTAGAACACCCGGAAGGCAAAATCGCGCACGGATTATTATTCTGATTCCGATGGGGCGCCGAGCGATTCAGATGATGTTGAATTCGGGAAAAAGAGAGGAACCAGTAAGTTTAAAAAAATATATTTATATTCCATATTCCAATAGTTTATTTCTGTGCTTGTTTTAAAATAATTTTCAGAGCGCACACGTGGAGGTGCTGCTGGTGGACGTGGTGGACGTCGAGGAAGACCGGCAAAGAAAGCATCGGTTAGCAGATAAAGTGTTTTTGTTAAGTTATTTTTTAATTTAGGCTACTGATGATGAGGACTATGAAGAATCTCCGAAGAAGCGCGTCAAATGCGACGGAGACGATGACGATGAAGAGTAAAACGAAAATGCTTGACTTTTAACAGTGGCAATTTATTTGTTTTATGCCGATCGGTGTTTATCCTTTTCCACCTATTTGCTCTATTTTTACTCTTCATTGCTTCTTTTCATTTCTTTTGTGTTCTATTCTGTTATATACTGTACTATCTGCAGGGATATGTTAATCTATTATTAACCACAAAGTATTCTAGTAATCATGTTCTTAATAACTGTTAATTTAATATTTATTTCAGTCCTTACATATATATATATATATATACACATATACATATATACATAACTCCAAATATACGTTTTACATTTTAATTCTGATTTGTTAACTCGAAATTGCTGAGTTCGATTGTTTTTAGATTCCAATAATCTTAAAAATGTTTGTAAATTGATCTCGAGAGATGCGTTTTCTCGTTTTTTTACTTCCAATTTTTACTTTTTCATATTTTCCCTTTCACCTCGTTGTTTGTTTCAATGATAACAATTGAATAAACCACATGTATCCAACATTGATCCCTTGAAATCGTGTTAGTATACCTTGTCCATGCGATATTTGTTGTAACGATTGATTACGAGAATCTCGAATATTTAGAAATGACCAAGGTTACGACAGGCGAGAAGAACCCACTGCAGTGTGAGGTAGGTATTTTCGGCGTCGCGCGACTTCGGAAAAATTGGCTAAACGCCAAAAAAAATTAAAAAGAGATCTCAATATGCACCTTTAATTTATTCTTATACATATGCCCGTAAATCGAACCTTAGTTTTGCGTTAAGACCACAAGCCATTGTTTTTTTACATGTAACCAATTTTCCGCAATCGCGCAACGAGGACAATAGAATCCTGGACTGTCCAATAGTTTTTTTTTTCCTTAGCTCGTGGAATTTTCACGTGATTAAGCATTTCGTATTTGAATTTTGTATCCCCATTTACTTCGCGATCGTCTTTCTCCGCGATTAATTAACGTAGAATTTTTTGTTTTTTTTTTTTAAATCTGTTTTCTATTATATTTTATGTCTATTGAAAGGCGAAAAAAGGGTCGTCAATCCGTCTGAGACAACGAAAAGTACGAGTGCTTCGCGTAAATTTAAGTATACATAGATTTCGCGAAATTGAAGGCCTCTCCTTCTTTCAGTCGTTTAACGTTGGCAAAATATTACCATCGCAAGAAAAACGAGCTTCTTGAACAATTGCGGAGGACGCTCGTTTAAAAAGGTGCCGAATACGGTCAATCTCTCGATGCTGGTTATAATGAACCTACTTTGGAAATATTAAAAAAATGTAAAAATTACACATTTTTCTTATACAAAGTTGTAAAAAATGCAAATTTGATGTATTTTTTTATTTTTTGTAAAATTTTCATGAATAGATCCACAAAAGTATCGTGTCCAACTTGTTTCTGAACGTGTTTGAATACGATTAGTCTTGCAACCGATTGGTAATGTTTCTTTTCTGTTTGCATAATTTGCTACATCTTATCCGATTGACTTTGATTTATCAAAGTTTCCAAAGTATCCCACGACTCTCGAGTACATTCGCTATTTTTTAAATTTTGTTTTAAATATATAACGTAGTGAATTGTTAATTGATGTTTTCGCTTTCGTAATTCAACGTTATACGAATGTTAATCAGGTGTTTCGTGTATAACTTGAAGCATACTCCAGGGTTGCATGGAAATAACTTCCTTCCGTCAAACAATGGAAACGATAAAAATTTTTATCTAGTAATGAACAGTGTGTCTACCCGGGACGAAGTTTCCCGGGAATGGCCGGGTTCTCGGGAAATTCCCGAGAAAATTTTCCCGGGACTCATTGAAACTTAAGGGATCCCGGGAAAAAAGGAAGTCCCTATTTGGAAAATTTTGAATCTGCGCCAAGAGGAGATGATAGTGAATGTGATCGATAAAGACGAAAGGTCTTTTTGAATCAGCCCTGCGAAAAACGGCACAAATTCACGAAAACGATGCACTTCATTAATTACTTGTGATTCACAGGTCTGGTTTAAATTGAACGCGATGCGATATTATATATTATTATAATTTATTGTATATTATATATTAATATAATTTACTGTTTACTTCATCGATCTCCAATACATTTTTTTGTTGAAATAGTCTATTGAAGAAAGTTTAACTCAGGCAAATGAAAAAAAATATTTTGAGACAATTCTAAAATCTTATGAGGTTCGTTGAGAGGCTAACGTGTCTCTATAATATTTTAGATTTGTCTCAATAAACTTTATGAAATCTCATAAGATTTTAGAATTTATCAATAAGTTTCAATGAATATTGTGAGACTTTAAAGTTTATCAATAAGTTTTAGATTTGTCTCAATAAACTTTAGAATATATCAATAAATTTTAGATTGTTCTCAATAAACTCTGTCCGATATTATGTAATATCATACGTTATCGAGCAATTTTCACACAAATAGAATGTAATAACATCCATAATAATTGAATATGTATGAACATTTCATTTATTACAATATTAATGCGAAATGAATATATTAATAATAAAAATCAGAAAAAAAATAAATGAATCAATTTATTCTTTTCGCATTTTCTCCATTTTCTGCGAATGACGCACAACGTTGCTGTAAGGAATTCGTTGCATATATTGAAAGAAAATGTTGAACTTACAAATTTTGATGATTGAATTTGTCGTTTTTCGATTAATTTCATGAGTTCTTTGCGATAAAATGCCTTCTTAATTAAATCCGGATTCGCGTTGAAACGCATTTTCAATGAAATCTCGTGATATAGTTTATAGCTGAAAATTGTCAGTTTTAAAAAATAACTGAATGAGTCTAACTTTCTCAAAATACTATATCCAATCCCGTTTGTCTGTTCCGAGCACATGTTTCTCTTGATAACGTGATAAATGTGCTCATGCGCTTGCGTGCATATTGCCGACAGCTGACCACACCGCCTGACATTACTGTACAAATGGTATATAAGTTGCTGAAACAATAAATACAGTAATCATTAGTAAAAAAAACGACTTACGTGCACTTTTGAACCAGAAAACAATTGAGGCGCCCCATCTCAAATTAGAATTTCTAATAATTTGCAAATACCTGCGATCTGAAATAAAAATTTTCTATTATGTACATAGCTAACGATCCCATATTACTTTGTTATATTACTAGCGAGTCGGTGACACCATCCATCGGTAGCAGGCATGTATAAGCAACACAACAGCTGAACCTAACGGAGGGATGGTTCCGATCATGGCGTTAGAAACAATTTTCACTTCAAAAATCTTCAAAGGATGATAATTGCAAGTGGTAAATTAACTTACACTAGCTTTTTCGGACCTATTAATGTCATTGAATTTTCCTGATAGCGACTTTACCGAAGATGGCAGTCTCGCTTTCACATCAATAGCTTCGCATCGAAAAATATTTATTTCGTTTTTAACGAAGACTTCTAAAAGACAATCTTCAATTTTTAAATGCTGAAAAAGGAGAGACATAATTGAAGTACCTTTTATTATACGTGTTCCCTCGTGAAAAAGGTGGAAAATATCCATGGCCGTGATCCACATGGGCACCTGCTCATTGAATTTGCTGTATTTACCTCGTTCCTTAAATCTATCGGCCAATGTTTCTGGAATGTTTGTTCCACACTTTTCCCGATCTTCTAAAATATCGAAATCATTAGAAACTGAAGTATAATTGTAATTAATTGTAATAATTGTGCGTATTTTTAAAATTCATGAACCTGTTCATGCAATGACATGTTTAGACACAACTGTTTCAAATTCAGCATGTAAAACAATGCAGATTTAAGGTAGTGTTAAACATTTATTATAAAAACTTGCATTTCATGAATACGTCCATCACTGAAGTGAAGAAACTATTACAAAAAGCTAAAAAAAACGGAAGGAACATCAAAAACATAAATTATTTATTGGAATTTGGGAGATCTTAAAAAGAGACGCCGCAAATTGCGTCAGTGGAAGTCATAAGGGCCCTATTCAAATTTTAAAGTCTCACAATATATTGAGATACTTTACACTTTCTCAAAAGATTTAACTTTCTCAAAAGATTTAATTTACAAATTCCAAATTTTTAAAATTTATTGATTCTCAATAAGTTTTAGAAAGTATCAATAGACTTTAGAATTTCTCAAAATATTTTAGAGTTTATCACTGAATATTTGATTCTCCAAATATTTTATTTGATTTGCCTGAGAAAACCATTATTTCGTATAAAATTCTTGCTAATTTGGAAAAATCGTTATTTGCACATTGCAATTGTGCTCATTTTTCTGTTAAATTTTAAAAATTCCAAATAGGGACTTCCTACGCCATTTTCTAAGCATTGGAATCTTTTTAAAATAAAAAAATTCATTAAAAAAACGAGAATACGCAATATTCGAAGAGTGTGCGTTTGCGCGTGCGGTGTTTGCAGACTTTTTCCCGGGATTCCCGGGAACCCGCTCATCCCGGGAAAAGAATTTCCCGGGTAGTTGCGGGACGAAACCGGGACGAGACCCGGAATTGGAGTCCCGGGATTTCCCGGGATCCCGGGAAATCCAGTCCCGTGTAGATACACTGGTAATGAAATTCCGAGCAACACTGATGCGTACAGCCGTATTTAAGTTAAATAAATTTTAAACTATGTGATAATTGGATTTGGTGTATTACTGAAAGAGTTAATTTGTTAAAAATCTAATGAAAAATAGGAGGGGTATTGCTTTTTCCTACACATACACTGATAAACGTCAAAAATGAAATGTTTCGGTTTATACAACCGCGAATTTAGTTCGAGGTAAAGGCGAATTTGCGTTTTGCTCGCGCTTTTCTGGCTCCAATCGGCGATATTGGTAATTTCGCTCCTTGAATCCTGAGATGTCGCCCAAATTGGGTCGAAAATAGGACGAATGAACCGTGAATTTGCTATTTTATCCCCGAGTAGGTGCTTTCATGAAGATAAGTCAACCTAGTGATTGAGCTCAATAAATTTCTCCAAACTCTCCTACAATAAAACTATTATTAATATCGTACTGATTTTTTTAAATTGCATTTCTTTTTCGTTTTCAGTAACATCAAAAATGAAATTTTAGGTTTTGAACGTTGTAATTAAGTCATTTGAAAAATTGCAATTGATTCACACGTTCTCTTCATTTGTCGAACATATTAATCGCCAATGCGCGGATATTGCATTCTCATTTCAAACGATACCGGAAATTGGTATTTCCATTTTTTGGCGGGCGAAACCCCATAAAACATGCAATTTCGAATGTCGTGCTTTTTCGTTTTTGACATTTTTTGGGGGCGGTCCGAATATTTTCGTTGTGCGCAATTAATCAGTGCGTAATCATTGAGTCTTTGGAGTTCTCAGAATCATGTAGTATGGAATTATAGTTGGTATAAAAACCCTCATTAAAACTTGATGAGAAGCTTAAATTTGAAAAACAATCAAAAACAAGGGGTTGGAAGCGGACGCGAAAAGAGGATGAGGAGGAGGAAGAGTAAGAGGTTACTAGGAAACGAGAGAAGAGTGCCTGCTGAAGAATGAGGCCACAGTTATGAAGCGCATAAATCGCCGAATATTCAGCTAACAGTTTGGTGTGATTTTCATAAATGCGGTACGCGAATTGTCTCCTTTCCACCACCACCAAGGATTGTCCAAATCGGCGCCGAATGGTTTATTGGGACTTCTCCGAAGTAGGTTTTCCATTTCTGGAACAACTATAGATTAGGCTGTTATTAGATTATGAGCGTAAGAATTCCGATTATATTGTTTTTTTCTTGATTACCGATAAGGTTTTGAAATAAATTTGACGAGAATCATTGATGGAAATTGAAGTTTTGCATGAAACGGGCGCGATTTTCGAGATTTCTATTTATAAGATAAGAATGTGCAGGTTTAAACTAATACTTTCTTTCGAAATCATGTGATCCTCTTCAAAAGGCTTAATCGCATGAAAAACTTGTTACATGGATGTTAACTGAATATTCGCTTATTTTGAGGTTTCGAATATTAGAATGTGATTTCCTATCACATTCATCTTAATTGGTGTTAATTGATGAACTTTTGCAATTTCGAAGGATTACAACAAGGTCAACAGAACTGCAATTTTCTAATTTTTTTCGCTGGACATTTTAAAAAGTGTCAATTTAGAAGTATTTAGTTTTCATGTCATACCACATCATTTAAGGAACATGATTGGCTTCGTTTTCGTTATTTGGGACTTCTTATTCGATTTCCACTTATTTTAGCTGTTAGGGGGGGGAGCAAGTTAAATCTAGCAAAAATCTAATAGACGTTTTCAACCTGTGCGTATTTCAGGTTGAAAACCTGAAATTTTGCACGATTATAAGAACTCAAGCAAGGGCCCTTTGAGGAACGCGGGTATGTTTTGGGACTTCTGACTATGAAACATTTCATGATTTTTTTTTGATAAATTTTACAATTTATAATTCGAATTTATCAAAAACGTCAATATAAGACTTCTTGGTAATGTAGAGTAAATTCAATTTCAATTCGAAAAATTCTCGACTTTTTTTCGGTTGAATGAAAAGAAAAAGTGATTTCAAATAATTAAAGAAAAAAGTTTGCAAAGTTCTCGGAAATTAAAACTCATCAAGAAAAATTAACTTTTCACGTGAAAATTCATATGGCGCCTAGTCACTCGTCACTCGCAAGATCATAGCGAAAGACGCACCCGTAAATCTACCCGCGTACAACAGTCGCACGACGCCGACTATAATTGATTAAAGACTTCTAACGCTGAAAACGATCTAGGTCTTGTTGCGACTGATTCCTGTAGCCCCTTTTTCAGAGCATAGAGAAAGGATAATTTATTTCGAGATGATCTATGCAATTCGAACATTAAATAGAAAGTAGTCAATTTCACAATATTCAAGTTTCGCAACCAGTTGCCTTGTTTTTGTTCGTAAACTTGCCCATATTGTCACATTTTCAACAATGACAGTTCCTACGAAACTGAAAGTAAGAAATTCACTTCATATCGTATTGGTTTTTTTTTATTTTTTTCGATAACCAAAGAGGCTTAATTTTATAACAATAATAACATTTATTATTACGTTCTCGCAATAAATCAACGTGATGATCTTTTTCGGCTGCCAGATGTGCCGCTGCCAGACGTTTGAGATTCGTATAGCCATTTTTTGTTACCAGCAGGACTAATGACAATTATATTGAGAGAATATATTTTTTAACAATAAGACAATATTTCATACTTATCATTCTAATGGTAATGTTTTTAATATATGCATTAAAATATGCATAGATAGTAGGCATGACTTATTATCATTGCGGGCATCGCGTGACTGCGGAAAATTGGCTAAATGCCAGAAAAATAATGACAGTGTCTTTTCGCAAAACTAAAGGTGGATTTACGAGCTAAGCATGAAGATTTGTTAAATTCGAACACCGAGCACAATGTTCACTCCTTTTCCAAACTGAAAAATTATGAGAAAACAATAAGATAATGGCTAAATATTTGAATACTATTCTAATAAAATTTCGAACTCTCTTCTGTTTCATACAAATGGTTTTGAATCACAATAAAATCTTTCAAAATTTGTAAATTATTTCTTATCATATCTTTATTAAGGAAGGGTTGAAGCTCGGTGAAAAAAATGCATGTCAAAACAGCGCGGTCCTCGTCCCGTTGGTGAAAGTTCATACACACGAACGCAAAATTGCACACATTTGATTATTTTTTAAATAAAAAGCAATAATAGTCTATTCACAATACAATAAAAAAAAAACTAATAATAAAACGTGTTTTTAAAAAAATGTCCAAACTTTTTCAATTTAAACACTTATTTTAATATCTGTTATGTTTCAACATACTATTTTAGTTAAAAATCTATGATTTGTGAATTTTTGAAAATTGGCATGTTACTCAAAAACTTAAATAAGTTCTACTCCTTAGAATTTTCTATCAGATTTGGTTTATTTTCACATTTTTTGACTTTTCGAATAATCTATTTACATCATATCAGTAATATTAGCCATGTTTCTCCTCCTATTTTTTCAATTTCCGAGTACTTTAATTCTTTTCCTGAATTAACCGGGTTCGTGATAAACATCCGACTGGAGAGTTATTCCTTTCAATATATTTATTAGATTCTCTCTCATATTCTCAATTCAAATAATGTCGCTAATCGAAATAATTGGAAAAATTTCGATGCTGAAATTAGCACTTAATCCGGTTTGTGTGTGCATATTTGAATTAAGACGGCGTCAATCAGACGACGTGGGTTGTTTAGTTGTGAAAATCGATTATTTCCTTCCTTCATATGTGTGCGTATGTATGTGTGTGCGTTGTTTTTTTTTTTCGCCCCGTCCGTGAGCCATTCAAATGAGAGAGGAAGTGCCGAATAGAAACGGAGAGCCGCAGGCGCACACCTTTCTTTTCCTCTTAATTTTTAGCCAGTTGGTGTCATATTCGCGTGTGGTTTTTTTCACCACGAATCGATGTGCAACTATAGCGAATTCTAGCCCATAGGCTTTTCGATTAGATTTCTTCTTCGATTTTATTATTCCGTTTTTGTATTTTTACGATTACGAGTAAATCGCGATGATACCAATTGGAGAGGTAATTTATTATTTAAAAAAATAATCCCCCCCTCCAATTCTCCACCAATCTGACATACCGGCTCGGCCCATGTTTTTACCTACTTCTCAGAAAATGTTAGCAATACTATTAGCAATCTTAAAATTATAGTAATTAAAATTTTCCAAAACCTCTTGTTAAGTAGTTTTATTTTTTTAATGTTTGAAAACGTCGAGAAATAGTAAATTCGTAATGTAGATTTGACATTAGAAATTATTTTGAATAGAACGTAATCTGATTTTGGCATTACGAGATATTTAAGAAAACAAATGTTTGAATCAAGAAATAGATAATCAAAAGGAATGTATTCAGACTCATGATGGGCGGGCTGACATGACGAACTTTGAGATGGACTTGTTCGACACAAGGATAAATGAGATCAAATTGGAGAAAAATGAGGAAGAGAACAAATCGAAGTTTTGCGGGTTAGTGTTGGGTCTAGTTTTTCAAAAATGCTCTATGAAAACACGGTAGCGCGACAGCATTTAGGCGTTTTGGTATCGTCAAAGGAATCGGAAGCTACAAAATCACATGGTTCGTGAGATTCTCGCATATCCATCGTTGTGCTTTTTTTCTTTTTCTGCAAATTTTGAAGTTGCATGAAGACGGTTTTGCGTCTTGTGTAGTTAAGTGCCTTAAGGCGAGCGAATGATGAAAGTTCTTCCTACCATTGTTTTTTTAATATCTAAATGTGATGTTGCATGACGCTTTTTGTGCTGCTGATTATGTCACGCAAGATTTCGCATAGTTTAGTTCCTCTTTATTATAATTAATTTCTCTATACATATTGTCGGCTTCAAACGGCTGAACGAAATTTATACAAAACATTTTCGACGTCCCGCGACTGCGGATAGTGGCCTTGGCGCAAAACTAAAAATGTAGATTTTCTTGGTTATGCATAAGCATAGGTTAAAGGCGCATCCCGTGCACCCTCTCTTCTTATTTGTTTGACATTTAGCTAATTTTCCGTTGCGCATTTTTAGCGTTCGCGCGGATATACTGAAGTGCTGAAACTGTAAACACGAAGACTTACCCCAATTAGTAAATCGAGGTATTCTAAAATTTTGTATAATTTATTGTAAGTCGAATTCAGTTTGGCGTAAGATTAGAATGCATTCAAAATACTTTCTCTGGTTTTGTATTTTAAGCCATTTCCTAATGAACTTACGCATTTTATTTCCGCAAAACAAGCAAGCATGTTAAGGAATATCACGAAGAAACTATTGAATTACTTTGTACAAAAGGGTCACATAATATAACAATTGAAAATTTAAATTTAAATGTACGGAACCCATTGTTCTATTAATTTGCTTTTTTTTGGGTTATTGACTGTTATATCCAAGGGGTTTATTGACTGTTATATCCAAGAAAATTTTATTCTTATGGACCTATTCATGCAATGAAAAAAATGTAAAAAAAAAATCAATTTTTTCATTTGAATTCCCTATGCACGCACGTCAAAAATTACAAAAAATTGACGCGGTATATCGTAATTCTCCGCTATTTATTTTTAAAGGCGCACGCGAAAAGTTGCGCAGGTCACGTCGCGAAGTCGGTACTGTATTTTTTATTTTTCATTCTGTGTGCTATTTTTCCGTATTTTTCTAAAACTTTGAAGAGAAAATGAGTAACAAATTTAAGAACGAGTAAAAACAATTATTATTGGTATAATTACTTCTAATTCGACAATATAAGTCTATGTTTCGTCATTTAGATGCCAATTATCATGAAAAATAGTGATTTTTGTGTTGATTTGAAGCAGACTTCGCTCGATGACGCTTCTGATGAACCTTTAGTGTTGATTAAACAAAATACTTTTACAGATTTCCAAAAGAAAATGTCTTAAACGCTTAAAAAATTAAAAAAAAATCAGAAAAAAACACCCATTAAAAAATACAGTACCGACTTCGCGACGTGACCCGCGCAACTTTTCGCGTGCGCCTTTAAAAATAAATAACGGAGAATTACGATATTTTTGTAATTTTTGACGTGCGTGCATAGGGAATTCAAATGAAAAAAAAAATGTATTTTTTTTAAATTTTTTTCATTGCATGAATAGGTCCATTACTGATACATATTTCGTGCGCTTTATCTGTGCTTATTAAATTATTGTAGAATTCCGGCCAAGCCGAAATTGAGCGTATGGACAACTTTGAATTCCATTTGATTAATGCCGGCGTCATACGACTGATTTGAATTTAGAAAAATATTTGAAAAAAATTCAAGTTTTCTGTAAATTTACGCTAATTTTGCGAGTCTGAAATCAATGCCTGCTTTCAGTCGTTTGCCGTCGATGATAGGTTTTCTAAATTTCAATTTGTTACAGCTCATCTCGCAATAGCATTATCAAGCCAGCCTGCGTGCCGATTACTGTACTCTCTTTGCTCATCATTGCCTTGGTATTTTTGCCGCTTTTTAACGAAGAGGATTTGGCGTCGCCGATCAAACTAACAACGGAATGTAGCAAAAAATGCAGGTTTTTGAAAAGCTTGTTTTTTTTTCCAATCGTTCGGTTTTTTGATCGTATCTGATTGAAACGATTCCCACAGATGTGAAGTTTAATACTCTGAATTCGACAGCCGACACTTGGATCAAAATGATTGATAGCACCGAAAAGTGAGTCGAGATGTTTTGAAATATTTTAAGATTTGTTTTTCAAGGTACCTTGATATGTCTGTAATGTATTGGAACTTGAATACTTCGGATTATGAGACTGCTTTTCATGGAAAACAAGTGTATGAAGCGCTGATACGAGCAGCGAAACGAGGGGTGAAGGTTTTGATTTAAAAATTTGAACACAAATATAGTTAATAATTTATAATAGGTGCGAATTATACAAGACGGTGACTCGAATTTGTCGGACAACAAAGAATCGAAATATCTTGCCGATAACAAATTGGCAGAAGTGCGAAGTATCAACATGACAAGGTTGTTAGGGTCGGGAATTGTGCACACGAAATTCCTTATATCGGATATTCGCACAATTTATGTTGGATCCGCTAATATGGATTGGAAGTCGTTGAGCGAGGTGAAAGAACTTGGAGTTGTCGTCGAGAACTGTCCTTGCGTGGCTGCTGACTTGTACAAAATTTTTTCTGGTTATTGGAAACTCGGTGCGCATAATTCGGTTATTCCACACAAATGGCCACTTTCCTATCGTACTCCTTATAATTTCACACATATGGGACCATTAACATTAAACGGCGAACCGGCGAATTATTTCATATCGGTATCATTGCATTTGTTCTCGAAATGTTTTAATTAATACATTTCAGAGCTCACCTCAACCGTTTAATCCGAAAGGAAGAGAGCACGATTTGGAGGCGATTCGAGCCGTTATTAAACATGCTAAAGAGACTGTTGCGATATCGGTAATGGATTATATTCCGACGACATTGTACATGAAGAATGGAAATAGGTAAATATTGAAAATCAAAATTTTCTAATGGACCTATTCATGCAATGAAAAAAATTAAAAAAAAAATAAATTTTTTTTTTCATTTGAATTCCCTATGCACGCACGTCGAAAATTACAAAAAAATGACGCGATATATCGTAATTCTCCGCTATTTATTTTCAAAGGTGTACGCGAAAAGTTGCGCAGGTCACGTCATTTTGTTAGCGTCGATTAAACAAAATACTTTACAGATTTCCAAAAAAAAACGTTTTAAACGCTCAAAATTTCGAAAAAAAAACAGCCATTAAAAAAATACTGTACCGACTTCGCGACGTGAAAATAAATAGCGGAGAATTACGCTATATCACGTCAATTTTTTGTAATTTTCGACGTGCGTGTATAGGGAATTCAAATGAAAAAAATTGATTTTTTTTAAATTTTTTTTTCATTGCATGAATAGGTCCATTAGAAAATTTTGATGCGATACAGTGTAATTTGCGCGTTTCAACCAAAACGAGATATTCCCGTATTTGTCCGATGTGCATTCGAAGAATGGTGCAACGCGAACATTACTTTTTAGAAAGGAATGAATGATCTTACATTCAATTTGAAACAAATGTTCATCATGTTTTCAACAGGACAATGTTACGACAATTTCTAACACGAAATCTTGTTTTTTGTAGCATAATATGTATTGTCGGCGTCAAAAGACTGAATGGAGGCGGGGCCTTCAAATTTGCGAAACCAGTGTAGATTTAAATTTTTGGTCGACTGAATTCAATGCGCGTACGCTATTATGCAATGTACGCAATCTCGCTGCCTCGAGACGCATTGGCACATTGTCAATAATTTTTAAAATTTCGTCAAGTCGTTTGACTTCGACAATACATATACTATAAATTATTACAATATATCAATAAGAATAATATCGATAATAATATCGATAAGTTGGATTTTCTTATTTTCTAATTTTCAGCTTTTGGCCGGAAATCGATGATGCCGTTCGAGATGCTGCGTATCGCGGAGTTAATGTGAAAATGCTGATTTCGCATTGGGACCATTCACGCAAAGAAATTATTCCATTTCTACGAAGTCTTCTAGCTATTAATGATGCGATGCCATTGAGACACGGTAAACGAGGAAATATTGAAATTGTAAGTTTTCGATGGAAAATATGAAGGTCAACAGCTGGAGAATTTCAGAAAATCTTCACAGTTCCTTCATCGGAAAAACAAAAAACTATTCCATTTACACGGGTAAACCATGCGAAGTATATGGTAACTGAAGAAATTGCCTATATTGGAACCTCGAACTGGTCCGGTGACTATTTTATCACAACTGCGGGTGTTGCAATTGTATTTAAACAGGATCAATCAGCTAAAAAGTTAAATTTGAACCGATTTTTCTTTTAATTTTTAGTTGATTACAGACTTCAAGCGATTTTCGATAGAGATTGGAACTCAGAATATGCGAAACTTCTCTCTTAAACCCTTGTATTAAATGTATATGTAAAACTATGGAATTACGTGTTTTTTTCTCACAAGTCAAAACCTTCATTTTTACATTAACGATAAAACCTTACAAAATATTAATAATGGTAGTGCGGTAGCTCAACGAAGAGCATTATTGTATTATTAGAAGTTGATTCATGACACTTGCAGACTGTCATTGTTTCATAATTTACCGGTAACGATCGGGGATTGCAAATTTGAGAAGCCAGACGTAAAGCGCGGCGAGACCTCCTGCAAAAAACCTAGTTGTATAGCGAAATTGCAAGTTTGTAAAACCTGCAACAGGAAGTGTGACGACCCATGAGAGAGCAACACTTCGAAAAATTCTCCAATCGATTTTCTTGCCACTCTTGACACTTCCTACAGCTACTACAGCTCCAACAAGACTGTGTGTTGTCGAGATGGGCATTCCTAATTTGGATGCGATGAGTGCTGTGACAGCCGCGCCGAATTCGATGCAGAATCCCGATGCTGGATTCACTTCCGACATTTTTGTGCCCACAGTGCGAATCACCTGAATCAAGACCGATTGCCAATTTATCACTGATTTATCAATCACCTTGTGTCCGAGGCACCACAATCCAATGCAAATGGCGAGCACACCGTAAAGAAGCACGTATATCGGTGTTTCGCTATGCTGGTAAACGTCGTGGTCGCGATACACGGCGATCAAGGCGACTAGCGGGGCAATCGCATTACTGAAATAATAGTTTGCGATTGTAAGAGTTTCTTTAGTACATTTATCATTTATCGCGCCCAAAACTCCGATTGGTCATTATCAAAATAATCTCTTTCACAATTGATTTCCGGTGATTTTGTATTTTTAATAAACTCCGTAATCCGTTTGATAAGAAACTGTTCTTTGCCTTTTGGACGCATTGAAACTTCTTACCAGACATCGTTGGCTCCGTGTGCAAAACCGGCGAAACAAGCGGTCAGAGTTTGAACAGAAGTGAACATTCGCAATGTGTCGGCACTTTCTCTGCGCATTTGATCCGGTAGCAACCAACGGAAAAATTTTGCGACAGCTATAAATTAGAAATTTAAAAAAATAACATGAATCATTTATAATTTTTGGTGTTTCACACGAAAGTACTTACACGTCGTCGGTTCGGTTTTGAATTTTGGAACAGTTTCTTGGCTCGATTCTGACCAGCTCCTTTTTGCCACTTCACAGCTTTCTATAGTGGCCACTGTAGCCGATCGCAAATCTTTCTGTTTCCCTTCTGAAATTTGAAAATTGAAAATTTCTCGATTTAAATATTTTACCTTCAACGAATTTGCGTATCCTCGGATTAATAATGAAGTAGCAAACAATTGATGATATTATTCCAATTCCAAAACTGATCAGCAATGCAATCCAAATAGGGACGGTTGATAAATGGAGAACTAAATTTTGATCAATTTAAATTCATCGGAAAATTGGCGATACCTCGAGAGCCTTGATACGATATCATAAATGTGTTGAACGTGAGACATACGAAATAGAATACTGGGAGCCACGCGAGACCATTTTTGATAGGATCAGACTGAAATGCATGAGTTGGCTAGCAGTTCTGGTAAGAATTTTACCGTCCGAAGAATCATATGATCCACGAAAAGATAGAGAATCAACGAGACAATTCCAGCAAATAAGGGAGAGATAAACCAGGAAGCAACTGCAAACATTCGTTTAAAATTTAATCTTCGAACTCTGACTTTGTGTAGATTTTATTTCTTATCAACAGTTCCAAATTTAGTATTTATGATATAAACAAAATTGATTACTTTTTTTATCAATCGTATATATATATATATATATATATATATATATTTGCATACTACTTTTTATGTTTGAAAATCGCACATAATTTGACTAACTACACATACCAATATCAACTACTTTCATCCATCTGATTCCTTCGAGTCCTTTACACGCAATAGAGAATCCAAGAGTTGCGCCGACAATGGCATGTGTTGTCGAAACTGGAAGATTCAGGAAGGTTGCTATCATGAGCCATGAAGCACACCCTCCGAGAGTCGCAACTTGTCCCACAAGGAATTCACCGGCCGAGTTGTTGTAGAGGCCCACATCCACCACTCCTTTTCGCATTGTATCAATCACATTATATCCTAAAACGTTTTATTCATGTGCTTTGACAAACTCTTTTTTTTTTTGAAAATCTTACCAACTAAAACGGATCCCAGTGTTTCAAATATTGTTGCGAGAATGTAAGCTTGTATAAGTGTCAACGCACCGCTTCCTATAATCCCAATTCGCAATTATTTTTAATGTGTCAAAATCCTACCAACAGATGTACCAAACGCATTCGAGACGTCGTTTGCTCCCATTCCGAAGCCCAACATGAATGCCAATATAATTCCAACAATCAGTGCCCATAAGAAGACATGCTGAAAAAAATCAGAAAATTGGGATAAACTCTCTTCGAATTTTAAAAACTCACTCGAAAATCTTGAATATTGAATACATCACCGGAGGTGCTCGTAATGACATCAAATATTATTCCGATGTCCATTTTCGATTTCGTTAACAAACAATTCCACTTCCATTGTTTCGTCGATATTTATAGATGTGTTTTTGAGCTCCGCCCCAAGTTTTTGCACTCGGTTCATTATCACAAAGAATGTTCATACAGTCAAGATAAGGCCGGAAATGCGAAAAAGGCGAATGTGTCTCGGAAAAAAGGCTTGTTGTGTATTTGGTCTTGAAAAAAAATGAGAAATTTCCATGAAATATATTGTCACGATGGAAACAAAGATGATTTATTGAAAAAAAGAACATTTGATATGAATTTTTTCTTCCATTACACTGACATTTTTCATTTTTTCAATGGTCGATGATAATACCTGAACTATTACATATCTTTTTAATATTGCATACAGTCAAACTCTGACTAACTATAGCTTTTCTATTTTTTTTTCTGTCAATGACCCCATAATTGAATTTTACCCATATCGTTTTTTTTTCGGCAATAATCTCGAATGGTTATTGGGTTCAATATCTTGAAATTATTCCCCCATTTTGCCTAACGAATCCCGCGATTCAAAATTGACCAAAACATTTTAAATTGAGAGGTTTGTGAAAAACGAATCAGACTGAGACACTCAAATATGTAATACATATTCTAAAATATACACATTGTCAGCTGAAATGTGAAGTAGAGCGGCTCGACAAATTCTCAGCAAATTCGGCTCGTGGATTCTTAGAAGGCATTAAATATTTCATTGTCTGAAAAAAAAAAACAAATTCACATTTTTTCTGTTGTGCAAATTTAAAAATCTCACCACTTTGTATGAAACAAGACTTCTTCACAATAAGTTTCTTTCCTTTCCGGCATTCCAATATTCTTTATATACTCAAATATGAGATTGGAAATATTTTCAGAAAAAAAATGGTATTGTTAATAATTTAAAAATCAAAAGAATTTTTTAAGTTCAAAGTTGTATTAGATTATTTCGACGTTTAAATCATGCAATGTTTCAAACTACTTTTATCCGAAAATGGAAAGACGACAATTTGAAAATGAAACATCAAACTACAATATATTCAGTTACAGTAAGACGGGGAAGAAGGTCCTTTCAATGCTCGCGAACACTGTCTAAATACGGCTCGAGTTTTATGGCTTGCCTCTTGTCTTTTTTGTCGCCGCTGCATGTCCAGGACAATAATTATAATAAAATTGGACAACTAAATTTGCGACCAGTATTTGATTTCATTTTTCACGGAAATAACGAGCGAAGAACCTGACAAAATTGAATACTTCATTCGAATTCAAATGGAGATCAATGAACATACATAACGAAAAGCACAACAACAACAAAACGAAATGATAACTATAAAACAGCAAATTGATCATAAAACAAATGTCGAAGAGCGTAATAATCCTTGGAAATCGCGCCTTCCATTAAAAACAGTCCCGTTTCACATCGCCGAATTGAGCATTTACCGCCGTTGATGAGCAGAGTTCCGCTCAAAAACTCTGCCTTGTAGCCGCGATCGACTAGAATATTTTTGAAATCTGATAATTTCGGATCATTTACAAACACCGCCTGAAAGTATAAAAAAAATAAGGAAATATTCCAATGAAACTCACATCGTGGCACGGAATTTGTCGATTAGGAAGGATATCGAGAATCAAATTTCCACGAAGTCTTTCCTTCAACGACTTTTGATTTTGCTGGCTAGATCCCTCCTCTTGTTCCGTATCCATTGGTTCATTCTCAGAATCCTAAGACGATAACAATATATGTTTCCAGAAACACATATACTACATATATATATACACGATTTCTTGCTCCAAGGACACTAAAAATTTCTCGGCCCACCGATGTCCCCTATTTCTTTTAAATCAAAACAAGGAAAAACCCAAAAGCAAAAGGGGGTCTTCGGACATTTTCCGGTATTAACAACAGAACCGTGTTCGTTGCTTCCGCTCATTGTTTATTTTTATGTTAGCGGAAATTCAATGAAAATATATCTGAGAGCATCCGTCTCCCAAGGAAAACCAAAGGACCTTTTTTCTAAACCTTGCTTGCGCCATACCATATCTAATCGCAGCACAGTTAGTTTTTTTTTTTGACGTCTCTCGTAAAGTGCGTCAATAAACAAATTAGATAACACGTTTAATGCGTCGCCGACATTGTTAAAATGCGCTCACTAATTCGAAAAACACAATAAGTCACAAGTCATAATTACATCTCGGATAACACTAATATAATCATCTTCAAATTCAGATAATAGTACTATTTTCATCTTATTCAAAAATTATTTTTTTTAATAAAATTCAAACTAACCTTTCGATTTGCGTGATCATCTATTGAGAGTTGTGCAGCACTGGATGTTAACACCCCATCGATCATCTCTTTTTCAATAACACGAGCATCGATCCAGGCGAGACCGTTGCCATCAGAAACTTCTTTGAATTGAATATCAGCCAGAAGTTGGTCGCTAAGAGCGACTTGGTAGATGAATGATTCAACGGAAGCATCGACGAGTTGTCCAGTGCTCGGTGCTTCTATTTTACCCTGAAAACAACTTTCCAGATGTATATAAAATATTTGAAAATGTATGATACCTTGGCGATTCCGTTATCAGAAAAATAGCCGTACAATTCTCGTGTGTCTTGTATTGATCCATGAACAATGATAATCTGACGAGGATCTAGACCAGCTAACAACTTTTTCGTCGATTCGCCATCTGAGATGCCTTCGTATTCGATGAACTCAACTCGACACAGAACCTAACAAATCAAGTAATTATTCAGTGATTAATTAATTATTTAATTACCTCTATCCTTTGTTTAAATTCTACACATTTTGTTGGCATTTCTTCAACAACTTCAACATATTCTTCCTCTTCCTGCTCTTGTTTCTTCACCACAAC
Organism: Caenorhabditis bovis; assembly: GCA_902829315.1. Taxonomy (NCBI): domain Eukaryota; kingdom Metazoa; phylum Nematoda; class Chromadorea; order Rhabditida; family Rhabditidae; genus Caenorhabditis; species Caenorhabditis bovis. Next base: position 4,099,715 of record CADEPM010000001.1, on the reverse strand, counting down.
CGGTGCGTTTTCGTCTTGATTATTATTAGGCGCTTTTCGAGTATCGACCTTCATGTGAATCGTGTATTCTTCCGGTTTAATAATCTCTCCATATTCGTCGCATCGAATTTTTTCCTCAAGATATGGAAACATTGGAAACGACTTCTTTGTTGATTTGAAGAAGGAAGTTCTGAAATTATTTGAGATTTGTTTCACTTAAAAAAAAACGAAAAAGAAACGCACTTTTGCTGATTATCCCATTTTGCCATAATATCGAAGCAATGCACATCATTATTGGTAATTTCGTTGTTCAGCTCGAATCGGGCATCTTTCTCGGCTGGTTGTCGCAGAACAAGCGACGACGAGATTTCCTCGTCGTCACTTTCATCCGATTCGTTGTTCTCTGTCTGCATTTGACGACGAACTCGTTCCATACTATAAAAATTGCAACGACAATGAATATTAATCAATATTGATCTACCGCAGTCGTGTCTCTTCGGCATCTCGCTCGGCTTTTCTTCGTTTATATTCAAACAATTCCTCGCCTTCTAAAGGTACTCGCTTCTTGACAACAAGACTCAAAAATCGATCGTCGGTGGTCTGAAAGGGTATAATAATAAAAAATGAAATATTTTTGAGAAATCCGTACGAGTTTTCCATCGACTGAATTTTCGGCCAGATTTACTAATTTAGCGGCAAGTGTGTTTGAAGCAGTTCTTCCAGTTAGAATCACACCGTTTCGAGAGTCCGAACACCATTCAAGAAATAATTCTCGCGAAAATCCGGATTCCATATCTTGACTACTGCATAATACGACCTTAAAAGTTTTCAAACTCTCAATGAAATTTTTTTTAATACTAACTAACCTTTGGTGATCGAACTCTCATCAATTCAAGATTCGAATGACACAAATGCACATTTTTCAACGAAAATGGATTTGCTCGAGCTGAATCGTATTTGAGAAGTTTTTCGTTCATCCATTCCAACTGCGATTTGGCGAATTGCACGACGGATGATGCAACATGTGACATCATGACTAAATTATAGGTCGATAGACCAGCTTCGGTGCTGAAATTCAATTAATTCATTTTCAATTTAAAAAAAATCGGTTTGATTATTCCTACTTCGACCATAATTGATCTAGCAAATGAGCCAATTCAAGAACTCTTCCGGCGGTGTCGATAACAATCAGACAATCACCTTTTTGTCGAACAGTTCTGAAAACAACTGGGATAGATTTAGATGTTGCCTGAAAATGTGTCAGAATTACCGCAAGATTTTGGTCACCAATTGCTCATCTCGATCTTTTCTTCTCATTTGTGGAAGCGAAATGTGATGAGCACCCGTAATGAGCAAATGGGGCCGATTCAATGAATCAAACGAGCAACCATTCAAATGCCGCTCTTTTTTATGATTGAAATCGACACAGTACACAATATCTTCTCCGGTTACTCGACAAATTCTCCACATTGAACCTCAAATGTTATAATTTATTTGAATGTTTAAAAAAAATCTGTTTAAGAAACCTCCAATCATGTGTCCTGCTGGAAGGGCAGTGAAGTGAACACCGGAATCTCCTTTCAACACGACAGTTTGATTGTATTTAACTTGTTCAACTTTTTCAAAAGCCATATCGACATCGTCAAGAGTGTAATATTCAAATTCTTCAACACTCAAATGACTGTTCACAAGATCGTACATAAACATTTGACCCATTTTGTACACGGGAACCTGTAAAAATAAATCTCCTTGATAGCGATTTCTCAGTAAAAACATACTGTAGCGTATACAGGTGCCTGAAGTCCACATTTTGCTACAAGATAAGGTAGCGCTCCAAGATGAAGAGGGTCTGGATGCGATATTAATACCGCACTGATTTTTGGAATAAATGGTTTTAAGTCTTCTATGTATTTCACGTCAAATCGCTCATCCCAACCGCAATCAAGCAAAATATAATCACCGTCAACCTAAAAGTCGATTATAAATTATAGAGACAACTAGAAAAAAACCTGAAGGAGATAGCACAAAGGTCCTTCATCCTTCGCACCGGCAAATATTTGTAGTTTAATAATTGAGGTCATACCTGCAATAAATATTTAAAACTCAAAAAACCAGTATTCATCGCAAATATCATTAAGACGGAAAAACGCGCTCTAATTCAGGTACAAATTTAAAATAAATGAAAAAATTACATGGGCGTGCTAACACCGAGGTGTTGTATTGCGGAGATGACACCACATTTTCCGCAATAGCTGTTCCAGACGTGCACGACCGATTTCTCAAATGGATCGATTCACGATATGTCAAAAAATAAAAATATACTAATCATATTTTTATTTTTTGACATATCGTGAATACGACCATTACAGTTATAATTTATGGGTAAGCATTTATTTAATAAGGAAAAAAAAATAAAAAATATGTATTTTCTTTGGTCAATTTTGACACGTTGCTTTTGCGACCGACAGTCAAAATTTTTTTTATCAAGAAACGACGGGTTTTTTTTTCACCAATAGACGGCAGAAAAACTCCTTTTGTTTGTCCCGCACGATTGCTGATAACATGTGCAAAAAAAACATAAGCCCTTGTATAAATTAGAGTGAGTGATGTGCGACCGTGGTCATTTTTTCGCATGGCGTGCACATCACGTGCGCGGGCGACTTGAAAACGGCTAAGAAATTTCCAATTCTTAAAGACAACTTCGTAGCAATCTTAACATTTCTTGTTAGCAAACCTTTTACATCTTTAAACAAAACTATAATAAATCGTAAAAGTTTTATTGAAAATACTGATAATATAATATTTGTTTATTAATATTTTTATAAGTTTAATCAGTGAGCAATTAGTAATAATAATAATAGTAATATTATGAATAAAGGGAAAAATCATTATTAATAGATTCTAGTTGAAAGACGATCGCCATGTAAAGTAAAGCCAGTAAAACACACAAAACGATGTGAATACCGACGGAAACAACCAGCGGCTATCTGAAAATAGCAATTTTTCAAAGATTGCAGCAATTTTTTTCGATTATAACGATGGTCTTACACTCGTCAATCTTAAGGGCCGTTTTCTCATTCATGATCGTACACTTTGGACAAGGTTTCAGTGGATCAAGCTTGAAATGTTGACGGGGGCCATTACTAGCTGATATGAGAGTCTAAAAGAAGGCTTGTATTTTAAATTTTTAGATGTAGCTATTAGCTGTTGAATCATTCACAGAAGAAGCAATTCCATGACCTATCGAAAATTGCTGCGGGTTTTTGTTTTTTAGTTCTCCATCAATACTTTGACTCGAGCTTTTCGCTGATAAATTGTTTTTCCGCATCTGGAAATGACTATGAAATGCACATATATCAAACAATCCCAAGATTACCTTATCGTCCTTCCGTTTCGTTGGTTTTTCCTCAAAAATAAGATTCCTATGTTTACAATAGGTGGTCCGTTTCGTCATATAATAAGAGACGAACGAATATTCCAAAAGCACAAGGAAAATGAGTGCTTGCGAAAATGTTAGCCAGATATCCAACGCTTTGATGTATGATACCTGATGTTGAAAATAATGCAAAATTGTATGGCAAAATATATGGCACCTGAGGTAAATCCTGTCGAGCCCCATTACTCATTGTTGTTAATGTCAGCAGCGATGTGATGGTGAGTGTTATTCGAGCAGGACTTGCTCGTGGATCCAGCCAGAATGACATCCACGATATCGATACTAGCATTCCTAAATTGCGAGTATTTTTTTCGGAATTACTTTGACCGGAATTATCGCACCAGTTGGAATGTAGGTTTGAATAATATGGAAAAGAACGAGCCGTTTCATCACAATGAATCCTCGAATGCAACTCCAAAGTGCTGAAATCAGTTAATTATGTATAACGCATTACTTGCTAATTGCACATACCATCACCCCGGAACATTGGATATGGTCCCGCACATTTTTCGAAGCGTTTGTCGATGATTTGCATATCATTCAGCTGAAAAATTCAAGTAATTTTAAGATAAAATGATTAGAGTTTACCTTGATTTCTGTATTGAAACCAATTGGAAAGTTCGGAGGATCATCATGCCATGTCAAATTCACAATTTGCTCTATGTAAGCAACTGAAAATAATATTCAGACAAATATCACTTTGAGGGCCTTTATTTTTACTAACAGCTCTGAATAGTTAGTGGACACTCTTGATAATCCAACGGGAAAAGCTTTAGATCCATCATACAACTTAAGGTAACATCAAGTCTGAAAGTCGATAATATTTGAGATGAGATTTATTTCTAGAAACCTCATTGATTTGAATATCAACCCGTCTGGATAAACAATGAGCATTATATTTGGAATTGTCACCTGAAAAATTTTCAACTAAAACTCGAGGTCATTTCTTTTTTTTAACCAAGAGCGCATTAAATTTGTTCCCTTATAGGTTAATGATATAACAACAAAAAAAATGACCTCTTGTAGATAGGCGTATTTGCTATTGACGAAATACAAATCCGGATACCAGACACGATCTGCTATCAATTTGCTGGTCACCAGAATCGGATACGTGCAATTGTGAGCTAGCCGTCGATCGAACCAGGCCATCACGAGATACATGTCGACTTCGAAATCCTACATTTGAATATATTTGAAGGAAATGAAATCACTAATTATTTCCAACCATTGATTGCGCTTTGAACGACGACATTGATTCAATATAGACTGCAACATGAACATCAGTTCGACGACCTGAAATTATCCAAATTTGCGAAAAAGAAATTTTCGAAAAAAAACCTTGCGATTGTCCAGGAGCCATAAACATATTGTACCCGTCTTCGACTACCCCGTTGCCTATCACTTTTAATAAACGATCGCCGGACTCTGTCCATGTGAGCGTATCAGCTTGATTTCCAGACCGCTCCGGCTCGCAGAGCTCATGGATCTTGTAGTTCGGATCATACGCAAACTTCTTTAACAAATTTTCCTCGTCGTGTCTGAAAACCCATTATATTCATAGAATTTGCGCAATTTTTATTACTTTTCCACGTTTTCGCGTATCCTGCGCCCAAATGATTCGGCATATTTTAGTGGAGGTTCAATCTGAAAAAAAATCCATTAATTAATTTTTCAGCTTAATCGTTCGAAACGAAAATGTTCAAATTGGTTCTATATGACATTTCTTAATATATTTCTTGTTATTAAAACAAAATGTTTGTGAAGATTCCAATAATTTTTATTATATTTTCCAAAAATTCGATTGATTCAGGTTACTCACACCTGAAAAAACACTTACAAACTGGTTATAGTACTCTGCTGTTTTCCTGGAGTCTCGTAGCTGCTGTATGTGTTTTCGTTTCAAGAATTCCGCGTTATTCACTTTCTGCAATTTAACTCTGCGAGACTGCTCAAATTAATCACATAATAAGACCCCAGGGGGAAAGGAGGACCGATTCGACGGAAGCAACCCGATTAGCCAATTCGGATGCACCTTTGGTCAACTCGAAAGATTCGGACTGCAGATATGTAAACAAACAACACCCACTGGGATAAACAAGCCATTCGGAAACAACTAGCGACTTACCCTTGTCTCGAATTGACTGTAACAAACGCAAATATTAATTATGTATATGAGAAAGCTTGGATGCATGTGTGTGCATTGGCGAAATCTGCAATCAATTAATCCATTTATATTAATTTAATTGTTTGATTGAATCTAAATTGAATAATTATGAATACGAAGAATCAAGTCCAAGGTTCAAGTGTGAAGACCATTTTAAGGAGACGAAAAACGATTAAATGGAAGTAGCACGTGCAAACCACGTCCTTCCTACTGCTCTGAATCCCATAATTACCCCGATACAATGTGGAAAATTAGGCTATTCCTTTGACAAGTATACATGTGAGATTGATGTCAGTGCTCGAAGAGAATAATCAATATTTGAGAAGGAGCTCTATAAGAATTTTCTGGAAGTAAAAATGTGTACAGAATAAGTCGCTGAGATATGTGGATTCTTTCGATCATCCGGAAAACTAATTTCGAATTCCTACAATAGACCACCCAGATTCATGAAAAGAGGTTCAGGAAAAAAATAAGGTTTTGCTTTTGCAAAGGTATCTCGTGTCGAAAAACGAATACACGACACAAGACGAGTGGCGGAACAAGCGGCGGCGGTTACTCAATTATCCGACGACGAATAAATTGAAAAGTTTAGGCGGACGATTGAGTAGCCCAACCAGAATCGAATTGGATGTGGAAGTCGGAGCCCCGATATCTCCGGATTCCAAGAATTTCCGTCGACAACCGAAACTCATATGAAATCATTAACAAGGTTCAGAACAACAACGAAAAACTAACGCATGAAGAAGAATGAAAAGAAAACGAAAAAAAAAGAGGAAGCGCCAATTTTTCGGTCCAACAAGACTGAGTTCCTTTTCGCACTTGAAAAAAGCGGAGAAGCTGAAAATAAATTATTCACGTTTTTCCCATTCTCACCTCGACGCTTGTTTCAGCATTATTGATTTCAGAACAAGCAACAACTTGAAACATGGGAACGAAACTAAAGAAACCTAATAATGAACCTAATAAAACATCGTATTTTTTGTGTTGTCATGCGGCGAAACAGCACGGAAAAAAGATATAATCGAGTTAGGGATCCTGGGGAGAAGCAGGGTGAAGCACGATGCAGGCAAACAGCAAATGACAAGAGATTACTAACAGGACGCTTTTTATGTTCCAGCACATCCCCATTTACCCCCCCCTCCCCCCCCCTTTTTCGACAACCTCCCACTATAACTTTTTTTTGTTATAAATCTGCAAATTTATCTGGTTATGTTCTTGAAATGAGCGTTTTACACGATTTTTTTCAAGCAAGTTTCGAGGCCAAAAATGTCTTAAGGGAAATGATTTGAACGGTGAAAATCGAGCAACTCTTTCTATGAGATTTCTTGTGATTTCTTATTTGAGCTCAAACTTGCTAGCTTCTTCTTTCGACAAATTCCGGAAGAAAGAAATGCAACGCGATTAACACATGAATTAAGAGATGACGGTTTGTTGCTCTAGTTTGCCTAAGCTTTTAACGTAGGATTAGAATAATCCATTCAAATCAACCGTAGAAGCTTATTTCATTATTATTTATAAAGTTTCTTACTTCTTGGAATATATAGCCAATTGGAGCATCGGCGAGCACTATTTCATTTCAAATTATTACCATCGAAGAAAAAAATTCAAGCGCCCTGAGTAATTGAGGACCATCGTCAAAATATTTGAAATCTTTGTTATTGTAAGCTGGCCGTTTGGTTTTTTTCAGATTTATTTGCTCAAAACAAATTTTACAAAATTCCCATAAAATCTCCGAAACTTCACCTTTTTGTCGCTCTTTGATACTATCGAAGGGATTAAGCAAAATAATGCACTTTTCGGCGACCATTTTTAAAGACAACAAAAAAAACACAAGAAAACCAAGAAAGAGAAATCAAGAATATTTTCCAAACCACTTTTTACACGCTTCATTGTAAAAAATATCTAAAAACTTTGTCTGGAAAGCATTCAAGAGAAAAACACGAAAGACCCCTCACATCAGAAGTAGGCGGAGCGTGGCCCTTGAAAATAAAAATTGCATTGAATGCTGCTACTTGTTATTATGTTTTTTCGCTTTTCTCATTGTAGAAGAACACTGAATTTTTAAATGAGTTGAAATGAGGAATGATGCGAGATTAAAAACGAAAAAAAAATGAAGGGTTGCTCTTTTATTTATGACTTATTGAAGAATTACTAAAATAGATCATTCGTTCATTTTTTTTCTTTGAAAAATGGCCTTTGCATACTAAACATTCGGATTCGACACAATACAGTAATCAAAGTCATGGAATCTCGTAAGAATCTCTACTTGTCGAGCATCTAAATGAAATTTTTTTTAAATTAAACACTCACAGTTTGTTTGAATAATATGTAAAACACTCACAGTTTGTTTGAATAATAGAATCAGACGAATGCCAATTTCTGAAATTTTCAAAAATTAAAGGTTTGCTCAATAGTCTAATGAGACCAAATCGTTGGGGATGTAGGCATGCGATAATGAAAAAAAATGTTTAGAAGGCCGAAACTCATAATAACATCTTTTGATTGGATTCGAATATTCCCTCAAGCCCTAATAATAGTTTGTTTAATTTCGAGAGCCGGATTCGATGCACCTATAAAATAAACATTGGAATGATTCCAGATGTTCATTCATCTCAATCGACCAAACCGCAGACGGATTCGACAAAAAGAGGCAAAATGGGACAAGCGAAGGCCCCGGGGTCTGGATGGCCTTCGGGCAGGCAGGCAAATAGGAAGGCAGGCAATAAAACGGCAAGTTGAATGATATCTGGATTAAGAAAATGGGTGGAGTCGATTCGTTTGGCGAGTACGTATTTACGTGAGTGAGCGAGTGAGCGAGTGAGGTGGACGAATGTGCGTATGAGTGCAGATGCCGGTGGTGTGCCTCCACTTTTTGCTTGTGAACAACGAAAATTAAATGATGATCATCATCACCCTCTGTTGTTATTTTAGCATTGCTTTCGCCTAACAAAACAATTGTTGTAGGAGAAACATCGCGGCACAGAGATGAATGGAATCAGCTTGACACGACTAATGGATGATTCGATGGGTCATAATGGACTCGGCGCAGAGTTGGACAGCCGGGGGGTCAATTTGCAAGAAAAAAAGAACATCTACTACATCTCTTTTTGTTTAGGGTCTATGATTCAATAAATTGAAATAACTTTTACATATCCAAGTATTTTATAGGCCAATTTTTAAAATGTCAAAAGAATATGATAAAAAAATGTTTTAATGTTGTTTTCTTTTCTGCAATATAATCAATTTTCGTTTCTGTAAAATTTTAATATAAAAAATATTTAAAAAATCGATATTCAAGGAGCACGTGCCAATTTTTTTGAAATATCGACCCGCGATCTACAGTACCCCTCAGTAAAACTAAGCGGTTATTGCGACAAAAACGACATCGCTGCCTAATGAAAATTTATCGTTTTTGTTTAATTTACATTCACTGAATAGATCCATAATATACTCAGTGATTCGATCAGAGGACACTTTTTGGTTTTGGAAAACCTGGCAAAATTTTGGTCCAAACAGGGGAAACAATTCAAATTAGTCACAAAAAAAACGAAATTCGACCACGGTTTTCCCCCGACACGCTAAATTGGGGGCATTGTGTAATTGGAGTGTCGTACTGATAGAGTGAAAAAGTTTTGAGACAAACCGCGGAAGTTTTTGGGAACCCCATGGAACGTTTAAACCGAAACCAACCACAGCTTGTCCTTTTCGAATCGCTGAGTATTTTGAATTATGAATAGAGAGAGCATGCTTTTAGAATATTGAAATATTGTTATGATCAGGCGAATTTTTATCTGCTTGCTAAATGCTACTCGTCAAAAAAAAAATTCATTAACAATTTCAATTCGTTATTAAATTCTAAACTCCTTATTTAAACGTTGTCTTAGACGTTAAAAACGATTACGGTAGAGGAAAACTTGTATTGTTAAATAAATAAAAAAACGAGGAAAGTGAGATGGGTAGTTGTACCAGTTCGAAAGTTTGAAAGCCGATGAATTTCAACCAAAATGAAACGTTCATCAGCTAATGCAAATACCTTCAATGAAGTTGTTGTTTAGCAGAGATCCGAGAAGCATCTGAGGAGCGAATGAAAAAAACACGTTTAATCAAAAATGTGCGGTTTTCTTGTTGCCTTACACAACAGGAATCCCTTACAAGTTTTCTCACCCAATTTTTCATTGGAAAACAAAAAAATATTTATATGAATGGCGAACATATAGAAATACATTTCTGAGCATTACTCGACGTTATGTGAAACATTCAAAGAAGGAATATGAACTGGTCGGGTGGAGTTTGCTGCAAAAAGCGGGGAAGTAATGAAAACCATAGGTTAAGCTCGATTTGCAGTTGCTAATGGAGCCCGGGCAAGGCTTAAAAGCTCATAAATACTCGATTGAAAAGGTTAACGATTCTTTGAAAATTCACATTTTGAAGTAATTTGTCCATAAAAAGACAATAAACTTATATCGAAGAATCGGAATTTTATGCAAAAATGAGCATTTCGCGAATGTTAGCGTAAACATCATTAAATGATTAATTCTGCCCAAATATTTGGCATATTATGTGGTTTTTTATGAACATACATATATGGACAACAAACCGTTGAGTGTTAATGCGTCGATTAATACTGGTTGTGATAGGCTGCTGCTTCGAGCATATTCCTCTTCAAGCGCAGTATATAATAAACGGAAGTGCATAAATCTTTTTTTGACGAACACGAACAGCAAGCGGATTGAAAAACGATTTTCCATTTCAAATATATAATTTCGTCGGTTGTTTTTTTTTTCTCACCCTCTTCTTTGGGTTGGCTTCGAGTTGACATGTCAAGAAATATGTGAAAGAAATCCATATCCAATGATTAAGTCAAAATTTATGACTTGAGGGTCAAAGAAAAAAATAGACGGAGAACGAGGTTTTCGATCGAAGTGGCTTCATGAAAAATGGGATTTTCATTCGTTATTTGCGTGAAAAATTGGACACAATTTTTTCGGGTAGCTATGATTAAATGGAGTTTATGGAAGAAAATTAGGGACCAACTCAAACGGATATTTTATTTTAGGTATGATTTTAGGCAAATTTCAGCTAAACACAAGTTTTTACTAAAAATAGAACAAATTGAGTCCTCTCAACATCATTTTTTTGTGAATTTACACATTCATATTGTTGTGGACAAATTAATGAAATTTTTTTTACAAAAACAATGTTAATAATTACATTAAATTTGCAATATTTTTAAACCTTTGCATTGTAAAAATGTGATATTTTGAAAACATTTTTATGGTATGAATAGGTCCATTAATGATAATGAATACACACACACACGATTGAAAAAAAAATAAGAAAGTCGTTCTTTATAGCCTGAAATTTTGAAAAATAAATGCACAAATGAGAAACAAATTGTAATTGAAATACAATAAAAATAAAAATCATTATAGACCTTGAATAATTTTAAAGGACTTGAGTGGCTTGTCTAAAATCAGTGGTTTTTCTCAAATCTCAAATTTACATCAACTTTAGAAATTGTATCTCATGAAAAGAAAGGGTTCAATTTTAAACAATAACAGCAAAAAAATTATGAAATCTAAAAATGTAAAAATCAAATGTGAAATGTTAAAAATAATCATTTTTTGACCACGTTTAGTATTAAATGTCGAAAAGAATTGAAGAGATATGCAAAATAAGCATATTTTTCACGACTCACGATTTTGACAAAATGAGTCTAGCAGAAAACTGAGAAATTATTAATGATTCTTATTCCTTTTCTAATTTTATTCACCCAATTCTACTAAAATTAATCAATGTCTAGGTAAAATTGCTGATCTACTCCAGATAGTCAAAAAAAATGTTGTTTGAGACATTCCTAATTAGAATATTTAATGAATCGCTTAAGATAAACGTCGAATTGACATCGGAAAAAAGAATAGAGCAAATCGAATCAAAGTGCATTTTGTTTCCTTTTTTTCGTGGTTTTTTTCTTTTGCAGAACAGCCAACGCACATATCCGTAAAAATTGCACAAAATAATTGTAGATTAATGAAACATATCGAGTCCGTATGATTGATGGCCAATTTTGAACAAAACAATTCTTGCGAAAAAAAAACGGATTTTGTGGGTTTTGTGAATTGAAAGGACAACAGTAAAAATAAAAATATATAAATATTTTACGAAAAAAAACTTTTGAAAATGTCTTTTCGCGAAAAAAAAAACTAAAAAAAAAACTTGAAAATTTAATTATTTTCAAAAATACTCGTGTACGCTCTCGCCGAATGCTCAAAATCTCAATTAAATTCGAAAAATATCAACATTGATAAATAGAATATAATAAATTCGCTGCGAGACCAATAGAAGACAAATTGGTTGGTAATTTCTCATAAAATGTTTTCGACAGCTTCCGTCTTGCATGATCATAATAATTAATCGTCGAACGTATTCATATTCATCAGAGGTTGTCGAATCAAAACTCAACTGCGGGGTTTTCGGCCTCCTCAAATGATGACGAGTTCAACGAATATATGAAAAGACAACTGGCTTGTTTGGAGAACTTGGCTACTTCAGAAAACCTTGGAGAAATGTGGAGGATTGGAAATGATGTCTGATGCGGGGCCTGACCTGAAGTGAGTGAATTAAATTTTATGAACTTCCGCACCTCATCCAATCATTTCATTCAATAACTTTTATGTCAATCATTATTTTCATTTTAAAATATTTTTGCGGAACATTGGCTAAACGCCGAAAAATTTTAAGCAAATAATTTTAAACTTCTCTTTACTTAGGCAAATCCATACCTAAATCCTCAAATCAACTCTATTCTTATTTCTTTTTTCTACTTTTGGCATCTAGCCAATTTTTCGTAGTTGCGGCGAATTCGACTCTTCAATTTTAACCAAATTAAAACAAAATCATTCTCAAATTTATATTCTCTACTTCTTTTTTTTAAAGTGTGCCTAGCCAGGTTTTTTGTGTGACATGTGAAATATAAATCGAAAAAGAAATTTTTGCGAACACGTCAAAATCGGTATGAATGTGCATATATGAATGAAAAAGAATATCAGGTAAAAGCATGAATATTGATAAAAGTTAGAAATTTTATTGATTTTCCAAAAACTGTTCATATGGTATTTGGTTCTAATTTGCCTCAACCACTAGACGAAAGCAATCCATCGTGAGTTCCCGGTTTCATCCCTGAATAGGAGCAAGATTTGCAGTTTCCGCAATCATATTGCTAAACAGCATAATTGTTTAATTGACATACCGTCGCAGTCAAACGACTGGCTATGTGCCAATTCGTCTCGAGGCAGCGAGATTGCGTACATTGCATTATAGCGTACGCGCATTAAATATTCAGTCAACGATTAATTTAAATCTACACTGATTTCGAGAATTTTAAGGCTCCGCCTCTTTTCAGTCGTTTGGCGCTAACAATATTCATGCAATTAAAAAAAATAGAAAAAATTCAATATATATACATTTAATGTATTTTTTTAACATTTTTTTGGAACGAAAAGAAACATTACATGAAAAAGACCATAAATGAATTTTATGTACCCTGAGAGCTTTTTTTGAACCAATTAAATGCCAGCCCGTGTAGTTCAAATTTCTTCGTTGTTATGTGAATTCTTTCTTGCGTGCGTCTGGGGCCAATGAACTTCTAGCGATAAGATTAAGAAGATGGGATCCTGTGTCAACAAGCAATAGAATCTCTTTCGATTCAATTGAAATTTATTAGCATGCATCATTCACATTTGTTTCCAAATCTCCCATCAAGTTACTTCTCAAAATCCCCCGTTTGTGATCGTCAAAAAACGTCAACGAATAATCAAATGCACTTGATGAATTCCCTTGAGTGGCGAGAAAAATAATGAAGGCATAACCTCGTCCCAATTAAATCACAAATCATTTGGAAGCTGAAATGATAAACAATTTGAGAAGTCCCTTGCTGTACTCGAGCACAATTAGTTATTTAGACGAAGCAAATCAAAGGCGCTAATTAGAAAACGGAGTCTAATTTCCGGACGGTTGACAAATGGGCCCCCCGCCTTCGCGTCGATTAGCCCGATATCACCAAACATTTTGCGCACTCATTCGAGCCACCGTATTTTTTTTTGGTGTTAGGCGGTCCATCGGGAATAACGGCGACGGCGGCGACGACGACCCGAGGCAGAAAAATGGAAGGCGGATTATTCAGCACGTCGTTTGCCACTTGTCATCTCATCTTCTCCTTGTGTTTCCTCAACGATTTCGACGAGATTTTCGACGAACCGAAACACTAACAACCAACCGAAATTGTCATTATTGGTGTTCGAAAAACAATTGAATTAATCAAGTTAATGTTTCCTAGAAACGGCAGACATGTGATTCGTTGAGCAGCAAATTTTAATTGCAATTATCAAAAAATGGGATGGAAAAAGGCGATCTTTGGGAATTCGCCTAAGAGGTTTGAAGAGAAAAATGACAGATGAAACGGTTTTTCTCATCACGAATAGTTAAAAATTTGAATCGAAGCGAGACCCAAATTTTGAATAATTTATTTTTTGAAAATATTTGGTCTCAAAGGTTTTAAGTTGTTTGTTATTCTGATTATTCTGATATGTCAAAATGTCGACTCAAGAATAGAATTTGATTAAACGTGAACTTTGAAAAATTATAGTTGTGGGCAATTAGGAATGCTGCGACGGCATTTCTCATATTTCATCTAAGTTAAATATTATCTTGGCGATTTTTGTCCGCCAAAATTTGCACTTTTTCTTCGTTCAAATCCATCGAGCGCAATATTCAAGATCGGAACAAGTGGCGGTGGCGGTTTGTCAAGCCATCGCCACTTCGAAATCATAACTCAAAATCATGGCTGGTTGCCGGGTGTCGACAAGCGAAGTGGCAAATGTGTCCCCCGAGGGGGTCATGTGTCCCGAGCATTCCACAAGTCACATCCGTTCATGTCGCTTTTTTTGTGGAGGGGCGGCGCGCGGAGCCCGAGAGCCGGCAATCCCTGCGGGATGAGCGTCTCCGAGTTTTTGTCTCTTGCAAATGAGGCGATGAAAAGAAACACACCACCACGCCCATTTTCTCGCTGACATTCTGCCACCATCGATATTTCGTTTCGTCGATTAGAATGCGATGGATCCGCTAAACATAATGAATTCGAGATTCCCACCTTTATTCATCACAATGCCTCATATCATCTACACATCGTGGCAAGTCATTCAATCTGATCGCATCTGAACGTCGATCGTGTTCAGGCTGACATTCCAGAACATCTCGAAAGCAGCTCAATTCCAGCCGATTGCGAAACAAGAACCTATTCCAGTTTCGACGTCTTCAATGGCTCAACCTCAAACGTGCAATATCAAAAAACGGTGTGTGTTTGACATCTAAAATTCCTATTGAAAAATAGTACCTGGATCCCTCATTTTAGAATACTTGACATGGAATTCACTGAAATATTGAAATCACTTTAAGGTTTCGTTTCAGGAAAGCCGCCAGAGAAAATTCGGTGCCAAGAGCAAAGAAGGCGCCAAAATATGAAGCGGACAATTGTGAGGTAGCAAGAATATTTGAAATTTCAATATTAATTATAATCAATTGAGTCTGCCGATCTAATCAAAATGAAGCGACGCGTAGTGTGCGAATCGTGCGGCAAAACATTCTGCGACAAGGGTGCTCTGAAGATCCACACATCAGCGGTGCACCTGCGCGAAATGCACATTTGCACAATCGCAGGTTGCGGAAAACAATTTTCAAGTCGTCGTAGTAGGTGAGAACATTTGATACGGTGGTTTTTTTTGCAAAATTTCAATTGATATTCAGGAATCGTCACTCGTCTAATAAGAATCCGAAGCTCCATGCAAATGAATCGGTATCCGTTGGTGATGCCCGCGGCTTCTGGCCTAAACTCGAGCCGATGTCAATCGTAGAGCATCAACAGAAACTGTTTCCTAATTTGAAGTAGTTGATTTATTTCGGAAAAAAAACGCATTCAATAAAATTATCGAAACGATGAGAATGTATAAATAGTTTCTTCGTAACTACTGAATATCGAATGAAGTCTCTGAACGAATAAATCTCGAATTTTAAGAAGAAATAATGTTGAATGCCCTACTGAGACGCCAATTTTTTTCAATGCAGTTTTCCGTATCGTCATGTTCATTGTCAGATAGATAAATACTGGGCATCCTGAAAATTGGAAAATAAAACTCTAGAATAATGGATTTACCATGTGATATTTGCCATAAAATATGGCCCAAAGTGGTAACCCATTGTGGTAATTCCATATAATTCATTACGACATAAATTGCTGATGCCACTTGATTCACTAGACAAATCAGTGTTGATTGTGTGTAAATTTGGCGAGACTGAACATGGAAAATTAAGAATACATCTATTAGATCTACAGTACTGGCCATAATGATGTTCGCCTAGTGTTTTTTGAGCATAACTTGGCTCAAACGCAGCCGATCGGGCTGAAATTTTTACCATATCTTTAAAACGCGTTGAAAATGCGTTTGAATGATATCGCATACTGCAGGAAAGTTTTTTTTTCGAAAAATCACAAATTTCATAAAAATGCAGAAAATGGAAAAAATGACACAATGTGATTTGAAAGTCTCAGAAACCCGAAAACATTACAAATGTGTAGAAAACCGGTTTTTAATTCATCAATACTTGTTTGCGTATCCCCTGGCATCAATAACCGCTTGGCATCTGCGAGGCATCGAGTCCAAGAGGGTGCGGATCACTGCATCGGAATGGCACTCCATGCGGCTTCGAGTTGATCGAACTTCTCGTCGGCGATTGATGCTCGGAGCCCTCTAACCATGCGTACTAGTTCTTCCCAGAGATGTTCGATCGAATTATGGTCAGAAATCTGTGATGGCCACGCAAGAACATCAACTCGGCGACGTTGGAACCAATTCTTTACATGTCCAGACATGCGCTCAGGGTCGTTGTCTTGCTGGAAAACGAATGCACGTCCGACGTTTGCTAATGCCCAAGGTCTCATTGTGGTTACCAGGATATCCTTGTACTGGTACCGATCCATGATTCCATTTACACGTCGGAGCGGTCCCATGGCGGTGTCGGAGAAGCAGCTCCAGACCCTGCAAGATGCTTCACCGTTCGGAGGTGGTACTTTGGCATGAATCTGGCTCCGATAGGTCGTCGAATCCACTTGATTTCATCACTTCCGAACAAGTCGAACCTCGATTCATCGCTATAAATGTATTTGGCCCATTCACATCGTCCCCAGTTCAGATGATCCTTGCACCATGCCACCCTCGTCTTTTGGTTCTTCTCACTGATCAATGGTTTCTTCACCGGGCGTCTTCCATGAAGTCCATTCTCCAACAAACGACGTCGAATTGTTCTTCTGGATGGAATTGAAGAATTTGGCGTTGCCACAAGCATCTGGATATCTGCTGAAGTCCGTCTAGGATCTTCTCTTGAAGCACGACAGATGTTCCGATCTTGGAGCCTAGTTGTTTTGTAAGGTCTACCATGTGATTTCTTAACAAAAATGCAGCCCAATAGATTAGAAATAGTCCAGAATGATTAAAAAATCGTACATTTTGTCTTAATCGTTGCAAAACTTTTTGGATTCCTCTTCGGGAGCACAGGAACTGCTGAGCCAGAAGGCTTCTGGACGACCCAGTCTTATGACCATTAACGATGGCTTTTTGAACGTCTGCCGTGAAATTTTTCTTTCCTGAAGGTTGAAAAATTACTAAAAACATGTTTCAGGTTCAAATTTCAAATAAAAAAAATTTATGGACAAAGTTTGAAAAAAATGAAAAATTGGTAAAATCGAAAAAAACAAAAAAAATTTTAAAAAAATTAATTTTTCAACATGAGGCAGTTTTAATGTTTCCAAAGTTGCGCAACTGTGTTTAGCGTTTACAGTAAAAATTTCAGCCAAATCGGCTGCGTTTGAGCCAAGTTATGCTCAAAAAACACTAGGCGAACATCATTATGGCCAGTACTGTATGTACATATTTTGTGAATTGAAAAACATGTATATTTTTAAATTTTAAATTGAAAAAAAAAAACAAAAAAGGACATTCTTTCAGTTCGCAGAATAGAGTAATATTTTTACTCTCTTGTTCAAAATTAATAATTATCTTTTACTATTATTACAAACGCAAAAAACAGGCAAACAAATTGACTAATTTTGGACCATTCTATTTTTTTCGGGGCACTCATTAGAATTTCGATTTCAACAGTCGGAATTCGAGTACCCTACTACGGATAATTTGCGAATCAAACTCGCCGTAAATCGACACCAGGGCTTCTTTTTTGCGAATGAAAATAAGAATTATAATAATGTAATACAATTTCTATCAAAAATTCGATTGTCATACCAATAATTTCGAACGCGATTGCCTCGACATTTCGTTCATCTTCGTATTGACGACAAAACAGAACACGATATACGTGACATTAGTGATTGCGACAACGAACAAATTATTTGCGGTGTGAGCAAAATTGATGTACTGAAACAAGGGGATATGAGGTCTAAAATTGAATCTATCAACATCGGTGTCACTCCCTTCCATTATCATCGGATTGAAAAACCATGTGAAGTATTTTGAAGAAAATGCAATCGGTTTTGTGAAGGCAATGAAATAACATCCATACGTTATTGGAATAATTAGCCATACGAATGTGCGATAGCTCAATATTTGAATATAAATATTTCAATTTTATTTCGCGTTTTGTTCTTTGAGTAGTTCTAAGATTTACCCTTTGAATAGAAGAACGATAAGGTATGAATTGGTGAGATCGATTATCCGATTCAGCACAAGTATGAGAACGGTAATGCAGCAACAACCCCAAAGACCGAGTCCGAACATTCCCGCAATATATATCAATACAGGATGGGTGCAGAACACAGCTCCTTCTATCGAAAGATATCCCGTGATAATCGAGTTTACAACTGTGTTTAATTTTGAAAAATAAAATTTGAAAAATAATAATAACCTAGAGACAAATCGTCGATAATTGCTAGAAATGCCATTATCTTGAAGCATGATATATGGCAATAATCCTTGTCAATTAGCGCTAATTTAACAGGAAAATAAATTACCTAAAATTACTTAATCATTTCGATAAAGTATACATTTTAGAAAACTCACGATTGTCACAATCCCGTAGATCATACTAATTGATCCAAGAATTGGCCGTTTCATTCCATCGCGAAGGGACCATTCGGCAGGTGAAAACCGGCTAATTTATTCAGAGTGTTTTTCGAAACTTATTGAAATACCTGCAATTGTAAAGAGGAATTGTGGTAATTCCACCGTACGCAATGATGTTGTTCATCGAAATCAACGAGCTGGTTTAATAGAACACTATTTATGACATGTTGCGCGGAAATTAACTAAAATACCCTTGCGCGGAAATTAAAATTTACGCTAGGAAAGAAAATACAATTGCTATACGATAAGTATTTGACAAAAACAATAGAATAATTTTGCAAGCACGATCTGACATCCAATCGATTATTTGCATATACAAGAAAATATAAGCCAACGATTTCAAAATGAATTCAGGAGTGTGAGTATGTGACCGATAAAAAATAGATACCGTTAAAGGACATTTTTTTTAAATCAAATATAGAATTTAAAAAATAATTACCTTAAAAAAAGACCATCGACGCCGTTGAATTATTTACTGAGGCGCTATTGAGAACTTTTCAAAAATTTCAAAATTTTTGTTGCAAAATTTCCAGAATCGTTTTATATAATTAGATACATCAATTCGTTCAGAAAACTTTTGAAACAATCGAATTAAAATTGAAGCTTTTTACCATAATACATATATTTTTTTTTACTAAATACACATTGTTCAAAGTTCGAAAATCCGGGTCTAACCGTTTTACAAATTTAAATGATGAGTACTATTTTTAATCTCTTCACGATCTTAAATTTTTTTTTACACGTCTTTAATATAAAACTACATGTTTTGATTTTATTCTAAATCCAGTTGAAAATGATTAAATTTCAATCATAAACGATCACAAACCAATCTTTCCTAAATTGACCCAGTCAGCGGGGCAATTCATGATTATTTTTGTTTTTTCCTGGTGATGAGAACAATTCGCCTTTTACCACTTGGTTTTCGTGCAATTCGATAATATATTGATCTTGTATAATACTTCAGAATTAATTAATTTTTTGAAACATTTTCTAGAATAATCATAATGTTTTATTGCTACCCATAATTTGTATATGACAAGGAGAGACAGGTGAATTCGTTGGCTAACGAAATTTCACCCAACTTCTTCATTATTTTCATGAACTCGAGCGAACCTGATAAATTCGGGCCCAGCGAAAATGAGAAAACCGTCCTAGCATTCGTACTTCTTATGGTAATTGATTTGTTCTCGAGTTTATCACGTTATTCTCGAGTTAATAATTTTCAGTTGGGTCTCGGAGGAATGTATTTCAATGTTTCCATTGTTCAAAGCTTCGTTCTCTTACACAAATCCCAGTCGGGTTTTTACAAATTTTGTATTTCAAAAGCAATCTGTAATTTGACTGCTTGCGTCGTTTATGTTTTCTACGTGGTACCCGTTATGTTGATGTAAGTTTTTTTTTGTTTTTTTTTTGAGAATGTAAAAAAATGATAGCTTAAATTCAAAAGTGGAATTGAAATTCACAGCTTCTCAGAATTTCAGAAATTCCAGTTTTGAATTCACCTAAATCGATTGTTTGAGCCCCTGTTATCCATATACATACATTCTCTCATTTTCTGCCCCGTTTAAATGAGAAAATTTCAAATACGACTTAAAAATGAGTATATAAGAACACCTTTTGTTTGTTTTCTCGTGATTATTTTACCAATTCTGATTATTTTGTTGTTTTTCTACGGATTATTTTAGAATTAATTGATCAATGAACCCAGCAGATGTTTCATTTTGAATCAGTAGCCAATATAGCTCGATCGTCAATTCGAGTTCAATCGGAAGGATCCGCAATTGTTTTGTGAGATAATATGCCAAATTATAGTACAACTATTGCGAGATGAAAATGAAATCATCGCGTTAATTATGCTAAAATAGAAATTGGCTACAAAATGGAGTTTTTTTTTTCAATTATTTCAGGTCCAAATATTTTCTGCCTCACTTTTTTCAAGTTCTTGCTGGTTTAACTGTAGGTTTCATTATCTATTTTGTTGGTAATCAATCAATAAATAATCGAAAAAAATTCTCCTTCAATTTTTGTTCAGGACCATTAACGCAATTATGTTTATCCGTAAATAGATGCATTGCTGTGTTCGCTCCAACCAAATTCAAATCACAACTCGAACGATCACTGGTTTTTATTGTCTCATTATTCACCAAATGCATTTTATGGAATCTTTAGGCAATTATACTCGTTACGTGGATTTTTGTGACGATTACATCAATGGTTTCATTCTTGCGTAAGACTTTTATAGTAATATTTCAATAAAATGAACCGTTAGAATTGTTACTTGAGAAGTTGAACAATTTCGAATATAGGCAACTAATTAGCAATCAAATCAAGCGAATTCTAATTTCAGCTGGATGTGCTTTGTTGTTTGACCTTTATTTGTTCATTTGGATACCGATGGAAACTGAATGCGGAGTTATTATTGGACCAACCATTATGTATTTTGTTTTTTTCTTTTCATTTCTCAACATCGGTTTGAATATTTGTAGCTCTTATAGAATTATTCAGCAAAATGTGAGAAGCATGCGCTGTGGATGCTAAAAAATAATGAGAAAATGTTCCAGAAAAATCCAAATTTGTCGCAATCAATGTCAAAAAGTCAACGAAAGAAAACGCGAATTATGATAATACAGGTATATCACTTTTTTTTTTATAATTTATTTTTCAGTGTTTAATCCAAGACAACATGCATCTCGTCGATATTTCATGTGCATATATATTCTATGATATATTTCCCTTCTATCTTTGGGCATTTTATTGTGGAACAGGATCATTGTTATTTATTCATCTACTTGATGGGTGATTTAATTTTGTATTCCAAATAATGGATTTCAAGTTTTTCAGAGGAGTAATGTATATATTGAACTACAAGCGAATCAAGGAAGCGATTGCGCAAAAAAACACGACAGTTGTCATGAATGTTTCAATATCTCAGAGCCTTAGAACTCGCTAAATTGTAAAAATTTCTACCGGTGAAAATATTATAATTATGCTGGTATTTGTAGTGCTTTGGTAAAAAATAAAAAGTCTATCGAATTATTGTCGGAGACTGACACATTTATCATATTCTATGTGTGGTATATAGCCTGCCTGTCTCGTCTCCTAAATCAAATAATGATTAACCATATGATGGAAGGAATTAAAGTCTTTTTTTAGCAAGAATCGAAGTATTCGAGTTCACCTCAAATCTCTTCTATTTCGTTGCTGGGAAGGAAAGGCTTTGGTTATAATTTCCTTAAGATTAACGGGATGAAAATTAACAACTTAAAAAATGGATTGGACGTTAGAGAAATCGGTTACAAGCGTTTCTATGAAAAAATACAATGGTACAACAAATCAGCACAATTGAAATGCGGCTTTCAATGTGACAAGAAGAACTTCAAACATGTTCAAATTGTTCTATGAAAATTTGGATGGTCCGTTGGTCTTGTTGATAAGTTGAGATGCCGGAGATAAAGGTTAGAACTGCATACATATAATAGCTATAGAAAGTCTCTCGTCATCGAATAGTATTTGCGGCGATCGGGTCAAAACTGGATACCGCAAAGGAGGACATCTCACCATCTTCCTCTTTTCTTCTACATTCTCAATCACTTCCACGTGTTTCCTTATTTTTCTTTGTTTTTTTAAACAGTTGTAACGTTTTAAAATGAAAACTATTGAAAGAAGTTGATACTCTCACCCGAATATATGCGTATTTCAGTAGCTAAACCGACCAAATTAGGCATAGTATGAAGATTTGCTGTATTCTGTTAGCAATTGCCGCCGTGTGTCACGCGGCGGGCAGCGACCGTTCGTGGACAACAGACGAAGGCATCAAAATTGAAATTATTAAGAAAATTGGAGGTTGGTGCGTATTCAATGGACAATATTTTATGAAGAATGTTTAGATTCAAAATGCAAAATTAAAAGTCAAAGTGGCGATCAGCTTGAGCAATTCTACAAGCTCACTAATAAAGAAGGAAAAGTGATTGGAAGCAATTTTGGACAAAAACCGTTAGTTTTAGAAAAATAAATCTGCAAAAACTAGCCAAAAACTTATTTTTTTAAATTCAATTCAGAATATGATGAAATTTGTTTAGATTTACGTTCACTCTTGGCCATGGCGAAGTTATTCATGGAATGGATATTGCGATGGAAGGAATGTGCGTTGGTGAACAGAGAAAAGTTGTGATTCCACCAGAGCAAGGATTCGATGACGACGGTGAGGAAGTTGAAGGGGTACATTAATTTCAATGCTTTTTCTTTTTATTTTATAAGAAAATTTAGACTGGAGATACTTTGTATTATTTCGTTGAGCTTAAAAGCATTTTTCGACCTCAACCGGGAGACAAATGGATCACGGAGGAGGGCGTCCACATCCATGTATTCCGATCTTTTAATTTGCACACTTAATTGATAATTTTAAGGTGACCCATGAAATTAAAGATTGTGAGGTCAAAGCTGAAGCTGGTGACACTCTCCACCAACAATATACACTGACACTCGAAGACGGAACTTTCGTCGATTCAAGCTGGAGTAGAAATCGCCCATTCATTTTCAAAATGGGAACAGGACAGGTGAGATATTTATAAACGTCAACTCGCATTTCATTCTACCGTTTTTTTTTCATTTTTTCAGTCGAAATTCCTTAAACCTCTCAAAACTCAAAACCAATCGGATCCGACAAAATTTGGCTCCAGAATCAATCAGATCCCCTTGTCTAATTCGGATCCCATTGGTTTTGAGTTATCAAAAAATTGAAAATGGCCAAGGAAAATCAATTTTCTGAATTTCGATCAGTCGTTTGATACCTTTCTTGTGTTATTTCTAGAAGAGAGAGAGAGAGATTTCATTTTTTCCAAAAAAAAGTTGTAGGTGATTCCTGGAATGGATATTGCTATGGCTGGAATGTGTCAAGGAGAACGAAGAAAGGTTATCATCCCACCAGAGCTTGGTATATACTAAAAGTTAATTCCAAATCAAACGAATTATTTTTACAGCCTATGGTGAGAAGGGGCGTCCACCAAGAATCCCACCAAACGCCAATCTCCACTTTGATCTTCAACTCGACAAATTAATCAGAGCATCAAAAGAAGAACTCTAAATTATTCTTCGAAACATACTTATTATGATTTATTACTTGAGTAAGAAACACTCTTAATAAACATATCAACCAAAATTGGTATAGCGCCGATATTTTTCAAAAAACTTCTGCAATTTTATAATTATTTACAGTTCAGACAAATTTTTTTAATTAATCTCAATAACAAAAATAATTATCAAAATTAGTAATACAATGAAAGAAAAATTGAGATCATTGTTGAATGATTAAAATCTAGGTTGGATTCTATTATAATCACAAATCAAATATTGTTCTTGGGTATTCGTGCATGACAAAAGTTAAAGGATGGAAAGATGAAACCTATAACATATATAATATATATTATATTATGTATATATATATATATAATTACATTTTATTAAAAAAGGCACATATTATTCCCAAAATGAACGCTTCGGTCCAAATCGAGGGTCCTGTGGCTGCTCTGAAGGTCTTGAAAAAAAGCTAACAGATGATGACCGATTCCAAGATTCGTCTCGCCGGTGTGATTCGGGCACCGGAAAAGGTCGTCCCCACGAATCTGTAAGATTACAATCAACATCGGTGCCTGCTTAATCCAAATCATTAAAAAAATACCAACCATCATTCTTATATGTCACAATCCCGAATGGTGATTCATATTGTTGTCTTGGCGGCTGATGATTCGCAGGAGAAGTCCGATGCCATGGTAAATAGGAGAAACTTCGATCCGGCGGCAGTGGACGAGAATCAGTCCATTCGGTGCAATTTGACGTTGGGCCACGTCGATCGATAAACGGAGCAGGTCGAGGGTTTTCTGAGTGATGCCGTGTCATTTCCGGTGTCACACGTAACGGACTGAGTTTTCGAACTGCCGGCTGAATTCCGAATGGATTTCCTCGAATTTCTGCTGGACGCAGTGGAGGTTTCGTCGAACTCGTCGAACTATTTCTAGAACGAGCTGGTATCGATGATACTTCTTGAAAAGTCGAAGCAGACGGAGAAAAAGAAGGGCCAGCATCTTCTGGAAGAATATGAATGTAAAAAGAGAAATCTAGCAAATATCACCTTCTCGTAATGATGGCTTTAAAAGCGAAAGACCAGGAATCTCATTAGGAGTACCAGGTTCATCATCGCTGTTCGTTGCTGGTGTTGGAGCAGACGACTTTTTCGGGATCTTTTTCATTGATTCACCGTATAGAGGAGGAACTGAAGGCGAAGATTGTACAGGACCTATGTAATAATCGAAATTATTATCTATACAATTTGCATTAGCTCCATACTATTTCTCATTACGACTTTTTTCTCGAACAAATTTTTACGTTTTTGCACAGGTGACGATGACGCAGATTCAATAAATTTCATCTCAGGCACAGCCCGCATTTTTGCCATTATCTCCTTTCGTTCTCGCTTTTTGGCTCTCTTAATTTCAATGATTAAACACCTTTCATTTGATCATATTTGTGTTGTCAAAACCTTGCTCATTGTTTCGCCTCCTGTCGAATCCTCCCGATTTCGCACCTCTTCAAGCGCTCGACTTCTCGCTTTCGGAAGAGTCGATCCTCCCAAAAAGTCGGCTGCTTCAACTCTCGCTGCTGCCAACGCCAAAGCGGACGAGCCCTTCGGATTGATATTGTTGGTCTTCTCCCATGGCGCCGGCACCTGAGATGGAGGAATCACTGGTGTTTCTTGTTTCGGCTCAGGTTTCTCCATCTCAATCGGAAGTCCAAACGCATTCAAAAGCGGAGCAGGAGCGGATAGTTTCTCCTTCGGAATCCACGAGGCAAATCCTTCAGCAATCGGAGCTGGTGGTTCTGGTGGTTTCGGAAGTATTAACTCATACGGCTTCGGTGATTTCAAATTCAATTTAGCCTTCAATCCATTCAATACACGTGGAGATGAAGTGTTCTCAACTATTTCACTATCTTCCGGAGTTTCGCGCTCAATTTCTGCAGTGCTTGGGGTACAAGAGACGCTCTAAAAACACATTATTGTTGCCAATCGTAATTTCTATTCCACATACTTTAGGTGTTCCTTTCATTACTTCCGATACTGGTGTCCGAATTGCAGTTTCAGGAGTTCCGCCGGGTGTTCTCGGCATAAAATCGGCCTTCATTATATTCTGAGAAGCTTTCATTTTTGCATCTTTCATTTCTAAATGTCATTGAATTAGTAATAATCAGATGCTCGACAATATTTTCAAACCTTTAATAGTCTGAGTGAGGCTCGCACATTCTTTTTTAAACTTTTCGGCTTGTGCTTTCCAAGTTCGCATTTCGTACGAGTTTTTATCCACTTCTTGGCCAAGAATTTGGGATACTCGTTCAGCTTTTTCGCGTCTCTCAATGCTCTTAATACAACATTATTTCAATTGTAAAACTATCAAGACAATACCTCATTTTTCTCTCGAATTGCTTGCTCCAAGGAAAGTGTCATCGCTGCCATTTCCGCCGCCAACTTTTTGCGAGATTTCTCCACACATTGGCATTTTGTGCACATTTCATTATTCTCTCAAATTCATATAATTAACTAAATAATGATTGTCGTCTTCTATTACTAATGTAAAGTTTGTCTTCCATTTTGGCTTTCATCTCCTCTGCATACTCTTTCGCAGCATTTTGCCTCTATAACAATTGATCAAAAAATTATCGATGCATTTTTTTAATTTTTTTTATTCCTGATGACCGTCTCGCAAAAAATGTTAGACGGCCACGGTCATATCATATGAGTCATCCAGAAAATGTTATTATTTCTCGATTTTATGCCTCCCAAAAAAAAAACTTTTTCGAAATTTTTCCTAATATAACGAAATCTTTCACATTTATTTACCTGCTCGAAAATATCTTTCTGCCTTAAGAAAAATTCGGCTCTTGCTCGTTCATATTCAACCAATTTGTCGCGATATTCCAAATCAGCTTCCAATTTTTGATTTTTCAGTTCCAAATCATCATAACGTTGTCGCAAAAGTTCCTTTTCCTTCTAAACCAAACGTTTTTTTTTGTAAAAAAAAAGGAATAATTTAGATGAAACCTCAAATTTCATTTTGTTCTTTTTTGTCTCGGAAATCACTTCAAGATGGTGCGCGCTAAATTCTTCACGTAACTCGTTAATATCATCTTTTAAGCGTCCCAGTTGATCATTGTATGTCATCCTTAAAAATTCTATTTCTGAAAATCTAGTTCAACGAACCAACCGCAATGCTCTATTCGCCTCCGAAAATTTTTTGGTTACTTCTCGATATTTGTTCTGATTTTCTTTTAACATTTGAATTTCCCGTTTCTGATTTTCCATTATAGATTTGGCGATGAATATCTGTTTTTTAAGCTTTAACGGGGTGGCATTGAGCATCAAGTCTTCGTTGTCGAAAAAATCAATCAATAATTCTTTGTCGATGACCTCCCGTATTAAAGCGGATGTGACAAATTCGCGACTCTCAGTCTGAGTTTCAGCAATCGATGTATTCTTTGGCACTTGAACAACTTGTTGTTGTATAATTTGGACAGCAATAGGCTCATTGCCTAACTTCCTTTTTCGAACTTCTGTTACAGATGCTCCTCCTTAAAACATAAGTTAGGTTCATTGAAGCAACTTTTTTTTCTTTTTTATTTAACAAAATTCGGGGAACTCGAATTTCTTTAATCAACAATTAAAAAACAATTTTTTTTGAAAGAGAAACTTGCTTTTTGATTTGGCATTTTTAGGTGGCGATTTTTCGATCAATTTACTCTTCTTTGAACCACAATCACCCATTTCTTCAACAGATTTTCGAAGTCTTGAAGCTACTGTCTGAAAAAATGAAAATTTTTGATTAGTGAAACTATTAGTACACTTACATCAATCGCAAGCCGCTTTTGATCTTTTTTTGAAGTTTCACCCCGATTTGTTTCGCTATTTTTTACTGGCGTTTTACATTTGGGCTGTTTGGATTTCTGCGTCGACGATTTCGATTCAATAAAAGGTTTTTTCCGTGTTCTCATTGGCGGACGTTCTTCAAATTTTGGAATGTAATGATTTTAAAAATCGTTTTCCCTACTATTTGATGACTCCGATTTATCTGTATCAGAGAAGATTATTTCTTCCAAATTCGTTTCTGATTTTTCTTCTATTGGAACATTAGTATCTTCTTCCCCTACTTCTGAAGTCTCAGGCACATCGGAATTCTTATTATTCTCATTGAGAGGTCTACCATCTGTTGAGAAATGTAAACTTTCCGACTAAAAATGGACAAACCTTCATCGACATCAATAAATGACGAATTCTCAAATCGCCTATACGGTCCCGTCCATGTCCCGCAAGAAATATTTGAGCACAGAGCTCTATAAATCCAAACAACCTGTGAACGACGACGAGGCTTAAATCAAAGATTATTGCATTATTGGAAGACATTTTATTCACCTTATAAGAAGATTTTTTCAATTGCCTTAAATCCGTAGCACTTCCACATTCTGGGCATAGAACAACAGAATCATCATCAGCCTGTTTGCTGCTGGCTGAAGGCGGTCCTGATAATTTAGCGTTTTCCTTCGAAGACGACGACGAACAAGATGAAGAAGATTCAAGATTTTCATCACAAATTTTGTTCCTAAATGAGATAATTAATCCCTTTTGAAAAATAGTTATTAAATTTTTCCTTACTCAGAAATGATAGCTTCTGATGCATCTTCATTATTTATGCTAGTCTTTTCAATTACCTTCCCCTCTTCTTCACCATTTTCGGTTTGCATTAGCCTGAAAAATATCATTTAGATTTTGCCACGTAATTTAACGAAAACAGTCACAGGAGGTTATCTAAATATTTCAGGAGCAATAGAATAAATTCAATATCGATTTTTTTCAAACTGTGATGTTTTGAATATGTTGACTACAAATACTTGTTTTTTCAGCTTATTTTTTTACTTCTCAAAATTCCATTTAAACAAAATCAGCTATTCAACAGAAAAATAAAAAAAAAAGAACGTCAGATAATGTTGGGGCGGAGCGTTGTTTGCAATTCGGGCATACTTTTTCGCAATCACCGCATAATTATTATATTTTGATTCTGCAATTAATTTTTCTTTATTTTACTCTCCAAATCATTTTAATCCTCAGCAAATCGTACAGTAGAATCGTGATTGAGTTGTCTGTTTATATGAATCGCCGAAGAAAAAATACTTGAGAGATAGAGATATTACTTTTAACCACCGTTTCACAAAAACGAGTTTCTACGTAACGATTTGTTGATTGTGTTTTTAGCATAATTAAATGGATTTACGCAATTTTTAAAATTTCAAGTGATATTTCTTTTTTTGAGAGTTTTTTATTCTACTTTATAACGTTAAATGTTGTTTAGAAGCATGACTGAAGAAAAAAATGAATTTGTCCCGGATTGGGCTGATACACCTAACGATAACGAAAAGTAAGTAGAGTAGCGAAAAATAATATTAATTTCTCAGTATTCAGAAAAGAGCGTAAAAGCACAGCTGTAGCATTTGGTGCAAATAAGGACCCGAAATGGTGGGATATCAACACATTTAGCAAGGTTTGCTTATATAATGATGGTTTACATATTAGAATATGATTGTAGGAGGATAATCCGCATGGTCTTCTTCAAGAATCCTCATTTTCGTGTCTTTTCCCAAAATACCGCGAAAAATATATTCGAGAGTCGTGGCCGCTTATCGAAAAAGCATTTTCGGAGCACTATTTGAAAGCTGATCTCGATCTTCTTGAAGGCACAATGACGGTGAAAACGACGAGAAAAACATGGGATCCGTATATTATAATGAAGGCTCGTGATGTTCTCAAATTATTAGCACGCAGTGTTCCCTACGAGCAAGCAATTCGAGTACTCGAAGACGAGATATTCTGCGAGATCTTGAAAATCTCGTCTATGGTTAGAAACAAGGTAACATTCAAAACAAATCGATTATTTATATATTTGTTATTAAAATATTAAATTTTGTATAAATAACAACAATTGAAATCACAAAAGCACGTGAATTTGGTGTTATTTTAATTAGCTTTGTTATTGTATATAAATTTATCAACATTTTTTGTAAAATTTTCTTTTTTGACAAAATAGAGATGATGCTAGACTATTTTATATTTTTCAAACGCATAAATAACGTTTTTAGGAGCGCTTTGTGAAACGACGAGCTCGTCTCATTGGTAACGAAGGCGCCACTCTCAAAGCTTTGGAGCTTCTTACCAATTGTTACGTATGTGTTCAAGGAGGCACTGTGTGTGCTGTAGGCAACCTTCCTGGATTAAAACAAATTAAGTAAGAAATTATTTCAATTGCGAAAAAAAACGAGCGCCCTGTGTAGATTTACCTTAAGTTTGATGAGCAAATTATCTGTAGTAGGTATCCGAATTCCCATTGTTGGAATTGAAATTTCAATGACCGTTTCGAAAAAATTCGATGGTCCACGAATTTTCAAGGTGCTCGTTTGTTTTTCGTAGTACAAGTTTTACCATAAAAATTATGGATTTAGTCAAATTGTAACCGATTGCATGAATAATATTCATCCAATCTACAATATCAAAACGATGATGATCAAACGTGAATTGGCAAAACGAGAAGATTTGGCGGATGCGAACTGGGAGCCATATTTGCCGAAATATCGAAAGAAGGTGCAAGCAGCGGCCAGCACGAGAGAAGCGAAGAAGAAGAAGGCGATGAAGATAAAGAAGAAGGGCGAATACACTCCGTACCCACCTGCTCCAGTTCTTAGCAAGGTAACGATTGTTGGAGATTTGATGTCGATCAATAGAGTTTTTCAAGATTGATAAGCAGCTTGAATCGGGAGAATACTTTATTCGGGAAAATGAGCGCAAACTAAACAAGAAGCGCTCGAAGATTGAGGCGTCAGTCGTCAAATCTGCCGAGAATCAACAGAAGAAGCTCAAGGTTTATCAAGCAAAGGAAGAAGCACCACGAGAGAAGGCAACGAGAAAACGAGAAGCTGCTCCTTTGGATCTTGAGAAACTCAAGAAGAAGGCTAAAAAGAACAAAAGCTGATTCAAGGTTTCGCTTATCCGTTATTATTGTTAATTTTTGTTACCAGTTGTTATGTTTTATTTCAAAAAAAAAAATTTATTTGACCCGCATTCACAATGCAGTAATAACAGCAAAAGAAACAACAAGAAAAAGGTAAACGAGGATAAACCAATATGAGAACTATTACTTAATATTTATATAAAGGATTGATTTTTCGGGACTTGTAAGGACCAGTAAGATTAGGGAGTTCTGGCTGGCTCCGTTGATGAGCCTCTCTATATTTGTGTCCATCTTTTCAGCGATTGTCGCTTGTATTTCTTTATCACTGAAATTATATCAATTAAGAAATTAAGGTAAGTCAATATAATTCATATATACCTCTCGATTTGCAATTCATTTACAATTAGTTTAACCTCTTTCTCATCATAGTTCATCTCGATAAGTGCTAAATTGTGCGCCAAGATTTCTGAAAGCATCCGTTCCACATAATCCTCATGCGATTCATGCTTTTTTCGAGGTTTGTGGATAATTCTAAAAATAATTTTAAAGGCGTTCGTAATTTTCAATTTTAAAATGAGTACCCTTTCGTCCTTTCCTTCTTTAGACTATTTGAACGAAATCCGCATAGCACCGTTTTTGCTTTTTCGCCATCCAAGAAAGTTTTCACGTGTTTCTCTTTGTCTGCTTTGTCGTCGACAAGTAAAGCGTCTCTAAATTGCTTAAAAATAAAATCAGACAAGGCGTAGCCGTAGATTAGATAGCGGAAAATACCAATTTAACCAGTTTTTTTGAGAATTTTTTTTTTCGAAAAACTCCGAAATACCATTACGGTTGATTAATGATCATGAATGAAACGAATTGCTATTTGTAGAAATTAGGAGTTTTTTCTCATACGAACTTTTTACTCTCATTTGAAAAAAAAAGTGAAACGAGAAAAACTCACTCCCAATTTATGGTTCCTTCTTCAGTGTTTTTATCGACATAGCAAACTGCGCATGTCACCGGTCCTGCGCTTCGAACACATTCGCAATCTCGAACAGTACAATTCACGATTGTCCTCGAATCACACGTTTGACATTTTGGAATCTTTTTTGTCGATAACACTACTGATTTTGCTAAAATATGAATTATTTAAACAATTTTTTCAAATAAATATTAAAATTCTTACGTTTTGACGTTCGCCTTTTTTTCGCTGGAATATGCTCGCGATCGTTATCTTTCAAATATTTCGAATAATCCCAGCCATAGCTGACGTTACCGAAAATTAACCTGAAAAAAAAAGAATTTACTTCATATACACTTTTTTGGGCGATTAAAAAGTTACCCTTTATCAAGTTTTAACTTGACCAACTTCATTGCTGCCCAGGCGTCTTCATACGAACAATGACCGTAGCCCATTTGAATTTTCTCTTTAAGAAACAATTCTGCCAAATTTTTGAGGCTGTGTCTTTCTTTCCGTTGTCCGCCATAATTCAACAACATTGAAGCGTCGATGCAATAAGGATGAGCCATTTTGAGAGCTCGAAGATCGTGCTCCAATGAGTGCCCAACAAGAATTGCATCAGGAGGCAAGATGCGACGAAGAGCAGCTTGGACGTCTTTCAGGGTTACTAAATTATAATTGGCAACTTAAAAAAATGGAATGACGAATTACCAGTAACACCTTCCATCAGCTCGGGTGTGATTCCAGACCATTCCGTTAGATAATTAACTATTCGAGATTTCGGCATTACCAATGTGTCGAGAAGAATATCGCCGTCTTCATTTACCACTGAAATCCTTGTTAGCTCGGAATTCGACACTTCAGTGATGCACATCTCGCAATCAATCGCGAACATTGGAGATGAATCGGTGACCGGTGAATATATGAAAACGAAATTATTCGATATAAGCGTTTATTGCAACTTGATAACTTTTCTTTTGTTGGTACGATCGAATCTCCATCGGGAAATGGATAATTCATTTCAGCCAATTCTCCTATTTTCATTAAAAAATCTGATTTATATGAGATTCCATTGCTCTTATTCGTTTCGGCGTTCTAAAAATGAATCGAAATTTTCTTTGGACGTGGAAAATAAAAGAAATACCTTGCTCTTCTCTAGTACTCTTTCCTGAATACTTACTGGCACTGTAAGCATTTCTTTCCAGAATTCTCTTCGATTATTAACATTATTAGCGGTTTGAAACCAAGATCGATTGAAAAACTTGTCAATAGATGGCATTGAGGAGCTTTCCTAATAAATTTTATATGTTTTATTTTAACTATATTTCTTAAATCCCACGATATATTCCACAGGACAATCTACTCTAATTACAAGTGTTTGAAGCAGTTTTCGATGATGGAAAATGTTCACCCACTTCGCTTTTTGAACAAGTGAGCCAAAAACTGAATGTTGAACCAAATCGGCCATATCTGAAAGCTCGAAATTCCCGTAATGTTTTTTTTTTGATATTTAGAAAATGCACACCTCTCGATGTTAAATATTCTCCATTCAATTTAACCAGCTTATAAAAAAGATATGGCTTTCTTTCTAGACTTTTTTGCGGACTTTTTATGGTTGGTTTTGGCGAAGTATCTGAAAATCATCCATTTTTTTCTTCAATTTTTGATCATATTCTTACAAAGGCTTTCATCTTCTTCTGCAGAAGATACGCCACCGCCAAACAGTTGCTCAATTTGCCTTTTCATGCTTTCTCTTTCACTTTTAATACGAGGCATGAGCTTCGCGTGTGTTAACTTTCTAATGGACGAAAGAATCTCTGTAAATAGACATATATATGTATTGTTTTAAACAAAGAATAATCAGGTGACATAATGTGGCGTCCACTTGGATGGTTTCTTACCGTTTACAACTTTTTTAACAGATTTATGAGCATTTCATTCTGACTTCTTTCTCAGCGAAACCCAATAGCCATGTGAACGTCACGATTATTTATTTTCGGCAAAATTATAAGAAATAAAATAAAAATGTTTTTAATGACATTTAACTCTTAAATTTGACATCAATGAAACTTTAAAATTGCAATTAAGAATTATTAAAAAATAAAAAACAAATAATTTAAATAACTAATGAATTACTGAGTAATTTTAGCTTCTCAAGTTATTACATAGTTGTTTATCCGAAGATTTACAACTGTACAATTTATAGTTTCTGAAAAACTTTATGAATTGTATATTTAAAACCGATCGATCGCGCTTCACGTGAAAATTTAAAAAAAAACGACACTCCGTTGTAAACGCATTGCCCCCATTTTAACTTAAATAATAAAGTGATATTTAAAAAAGAATTTGGATAAAGTCGACAAATTAATTAGGCGAGATGTGGTTTTGCTAGATTTTCACTGTGAAGGCGCGTCATTCCGCGATTGTCTTCAAGTTGGGATACTCGCTCCACCGAACAGCGTCATCATTGTTCATGTTCTCGTTTTTTATTCATCGCAAAAAGGTCGAGATCGGTTTTTAACGGAAGCTGCGTATTTCACATGACCGAACAAATTATTTCTGTCAAATTCATACTTTTCAAATTCAGATCCTATGACGAGCGACTATTCCGAAAATGAACTTTACGATATTATTGAGCGGATGGGCCAACATGTAACAGATCCAATTTCACTTCATAAGTTAAAAAACGGTATATTCATTATTTAAATTGTTTGATATAGATAAATTTTAAGAAATCGACAAAATTCTTGACGGTATAAGTTCATCGGATGGTCAAGAAGATGATTTGAATCAGTCATTATTCGCGTCACTATGCATCGATTCAGATTCTACACAGTAATCGTACGCTTTATTCGATTTATTATTATTTTTAACCAGAAACAACCGACAGTCGGATTACTGTCCTTCTCCGATTGTTAATCGTAGGCGTCGAGGAAACCATGAAGAACTTGTAGAGGTTGAATATCCAGATGATTTCGAGGTTTTTCTTTTTATTTTTTATATTAAACAGCAGTTAAATTCAATTTTAAGGCTGACGAAGAAAAGACAGATTCCGAAGTCAACACGCTGATTGCTGAAGCGTATAAAAGCATTGGTCGGATATACAACACCTGCCGAAACGCCGAAAATGTCTCACGGGTAAATAATTTTCATTTTTTTGCCATGCTTCTGTCCATCAAAAATTACGCCAAATCGACATTCAATAAAATTAAACATAAAGTGTTTGATAAAAAAGAAACTGTTCAAGAAGAATTTGGAAAAAATGCTTCTCCAGAACCATTTGAAGTTTTTATATGTTTTCAAACACTGAATAAGTATAATTTTCTTCAGATTATGCAGTCAATGTCGTCAGCCGACGATGAAGAACAAGAAGACGAACAGAATTGTGAAATTATAGATGAAGAGATTGATATTCCTGCAAGCGATTCGGAGGGTACCCAACCTGTGAAGCCGATTATAATTGATCCAAGTATGTCAACAATTCCGCGCAATAGAATTAACAATTCAATTTCAGGTGTTCGCCCTGTTTTGGACCCTAAACCTGGAAGAGCTCCTTATAAGTTTGACCCTGTTACTAGGTTTCACTTATACAAGTAAAGAAAATTGCCTCCAAAGTTTTTATAAAATGCCGAAAATCTCAGAGAAGAATGGAAACGTCATCCCGCTCCAGGAGAAATGCGCCGGTTATCACTACGATGGAAAGTGCGCGAATTCATGCTGCGCAGTGATTTACCGAGACTCAACGCTAACCCAGATGCTCGTGTTGAACACCCGAAAGACTGGTCACCGAAGCCTTATATGGATTAAGCAATAATTGTATATGAGTATTGAATAACGATCTCAATATAAAATGATTGTTCATCAGTCTTGTTTCGAGCTACTGGCATTACCGACAAATTTCTTTATCGACCTGTCAAACTTATTTGACTACCTGCATAGATGATGGGAATACGACGTCTTCAAGACAAATTTATCGTTGCTCTGGGTCAGCATAATATTCCGGGTCTTCGATGGGTTTTAGAAGGATTCAATTAGTTAACTCTTTTGTCGTTTGATAATTATCTAATTAATGATGCTTAGTTATGATACTCAACGAGTGAAAGAAGTTGGCGCTGAACGTGCGGCTGCAGAATGGATTGTTCGTTGTGGTGGAAAAGTCAAATTCGCTGAAATCGGTGATAACTTCGATGACTATAACGTTTTGATCAAGCGCACCGCGCAATTGGACCCAAGAGTTCCTGCTGATAACGTAACAATTGAAACGATCTGGGCGGAAAATGCTAGTGTTACTGGATTTGGGTGCAGACATTTCGGTATTTTTTCAATCCAATTCATCACTTAGTAAAATTATTTAAGCTTTATTAAAAATATGTAGGTTCAGAAAAATTTTCCATGTTTAAAAATTAACAATGTTTCTCGAATCCTAAAAAAATTAATTTTAACATCCAAGGTTTCGATCTCAATTCATTTTCTTAAAATTCCTAATTCTTTCAGAAAAGGAAGAAATTCCATTAAACTAGAAACAAATTTAGAATAATTAGGCATTATCGGATGACTTAAAAATTGTTGTCAGATTCTTTTTCGTTTAAATTTTTTAAGCGGCCTTTTTGGCCCAATTTTCCGCAATTTCGCATTTGCCCTCTACTTTATCAGTTTTTAATCTTTTGATTTTATCCCCTAGAAATTTGTTGTTGTTAAATTTTTATGAATGCCTCATTATTATCCAGCAGCTTATGAGAAATCGTGTATTTTTTTTTAATTGGAAATTGTAGTTTATAATCCAACATCAACAACACAAAAAACTAATAATGTAGTTTGTAGTTCTGTACACTTTCAGAGAACCTGAAATCGATCAAAAACGCGCATTTCATTGGCTGCAAAAATCTGCATGACTTTGGAATTGAATACATCGGACAACATGTTGGAGATCGCTTGAAAGTTCTCCAAATAAGCGATTGCCGAAGAATTACCGAATTCGGATTGGAACATTTGAAATATTTCAGGTATTCCTTGTTTTCCAATTTAGTTCAAAGAATATTTCGTCTTGTTTTCAGCGCTCTCGATCGACTGATTCTCACCAACCTGAAAGGTGTTCATGGTAAATCGAAGATGGCCGAAAAACTGCAGAAAATGCCGGCACTTCAAAATACAAAACTTGAAATCGATATCTGATTGTATTTCCCGACAGCATTCTTTAAAAAAAATTCTACCCGAATTTTTCTTATTTTCCCGTCTTTATCGTGTAGGCAACAACCCAAAAAATGTTCTCCCACTTCTGTTTGTTGCTTCGTCAGTGTAACAAGTACACTGTTCCTTTTGTAGTCATATTATTGTAAATAGCTAGTCACCCATTGTGTATAATAAAATCTACATTAAAATGGTTCTCGATATTTTATGAATGTCTGAACGGCCTTCAAAATCCGCTGAAGACATTTCGTTCTGTGAATGAACAACGGCCTTGGTGCTATGATGATGAAATGAAGAAGAAAGAAGGAGTCAAGATGCAACATTTTAAAGGAGAGAATTAACCAAGTTTTTGGTAAAAGTTTTCTCTTCTCTTCAATAAAATATCTTCATTTCAAATTTTCTCCCAAAATTCTTAACTTCGTGTGGTGTTTGAGGAGATCGAAACTCCAGCATTTAATTAGGGAAATTTACATAATCTGATTCCTGCGTTTTGATTTCGAATCCAGTCGTTTATTCGCGATAAATGCATATTCTTAAAATTATTTCATAGTACACAACAATGTTATGAAGCATAGAAATTCACCGAACACTTGAGGTCTCGCAAATCCTCGTGGCGACTGAATTGAATTTGACCTTGTAAGGCGGGTATGTTTGAGTGTGTGCGTCGCCTGTCTCGAACATTTGATAGAGATCAAGTCGGTCGAAAAACGAAGATGGTCATCAGCGAATTTCGTCGAGGGATCGTATCTGTACTATTCTCGATGCCCCCCTTCGCTCCATCTTCTTCGTCCCAACGCCCTCGCGTTTTCCAATTTTCCTCCCACCTCCCCTCCATTCAATGACCTGCACCTTTCTTTGTGATGGAGATGCGCAACGTCAAGAAAAAACCAAACATGTAGAGAAAATGGTTTGAGAGAAAGAAGCATCTCAACAGGTTTCGATTTTCATGCGAAACCCATTAATTTTTGACAGTAGAGATGACGTCGAGTCCGATGTTCGACAAACTTCACGACAACTTTGTTCATTTTCCAGCATCATTTTCAGCTTCTCACAACAATTAAAAAAAAACCCCATTTAAAAAGATCAGTGTGTTTGTTGAGAATTTGATAATCTCGTTTCTTTATAAATATCTGAGATCTGACCTACATCCTGCCCCATTTTCCCGATCCATTCCCCCCCCGTCTTCTTCATGAGTGCGTTTTTTTCGCAAAAATTGCTATCGTTTCCAATCTTCTTTTGCAAAGGTCAGAAAATTTCTAAAAGTTTCTGACTAGCAACTTTAATTATGTTTCAATATCCTACAGAACAATTTAAAAGAAGTTAACTCTTTTGCATAAACCTTTTTCATTACCAGAATCTGTATAGTAAAACCAGTTTATAATCACATTTTGCATCAAAGATAAGAAATAAATCGTTGAAAGGCTTTTCGAAATGATATTTTTTTTATATCATTTTCGAATCCTGACATTTTTCGAACAATAAAATTCGCCAATCTGAAAATCTCAATTTCTTCGCAACTACTTGAATTTCCAATTCGGATTTGACAAAGTTAGTCCAATTCGAATCAGCGCTCGATTGAAAACATTGGGTTAGAACAAAACCATCAAAAAGAACAAGGGACTATGAATATCTTTTTCGATAGACTCTGGATTATCCACAGCACATGCTTGCAGTCATCCATATTGGATATCCTTGGTAGTTCACCTTGTTTCGCCTATACATAGTTTGTATCAAATTCGATCGACAATTCGATAAGCAGACCTTTTTCTGAATTTTATAAATTGAAGTGATATATCGAACCATGCCGTGCCGTGCCACGACGATATCATTTTCGGCGAATACGTCACAATCGTGATGCGCACCTAAAATCAAAGTTCATTTCTCGTCATCACTTATTTTCTTGGTGTATTGTTGGTATTCTGCCAACAAATATTTATCAATGTTGTGATCTGTGTGTGTTTATGTTTGCCTTGATTTTATCGCATATAATTTTTAAAGGTCGTTGTGTGAAATTCAATCAAATCTTCTAGAGAGGGCGTCAAAACAGTTGATCAAAGCACAGAACACGAGTGCCAACCGGTAGAAGCAAGAAAACGCGGAATTGCAGCGTTCGTTGGTTTTGTAGAAAATTGAACTCGAACCACCGCCGAATTTGAATTGAGTCATGTGATTTCTAGCCCATTGTTCGCAGAAAACAGGGTGCGGCGCTGCATTCCCAACTAAAAATTTCAATCAAAATCTATTTTCTAATTTGCCCCTCCCCCCTTCCCTCTCAACTCGCCTTTCTCAATCGGTTGTTCGTCAAACTCATCATACCAACATAACTGCAAAAAAGTTCAAATACAAATTGTTTGTCGCCGTATGGCCCCATTTTTGGCGATTCTGCTTCGCATCGCCAAAATCAATACGTCGATTTGTGCGGGGACGTCGGTTGGGGAGAAGATAGAGGGTTGCTGGTGGCGCGGAATGAAAACGGAGGCGAATTATTGGGCTGTGATATCTTCGGCCGGGCCTGATGTCGGCACTCGATAATAAGATGCGCGACTGATCTGTCGTCGTCGCGTTTTGACACACTTTCGCGGTTTGCAATCTGGGGGGGGGACAATGCTGTTCTGATTTTGTTTCATCCTAAAAATCGTCCATCTTTCATCTCGTATACCCTCTCGAATCTCTCAATTTTTCGCCTTCCATTGCGAGATTCGACCGACATCTTCTTATTCATCCCCCACTTGTTTGACCTCGTACACTTTTTGGACTCACAAGTTTCTTGATTCATCTTGAGGTCTTATCGTTTAATTCTAGTCATTTTATTCGATTCACCCCATTTTTGAAACCCACATCAATTGTTTTCAGTTGATTGGTGTTGGTTTCGGTGATTAGCCCGAATGGAACAGCTCAAATGCCACGTCAAGCAGTACGCGTGGGGCAAGTTCGGTGAGGATAGCGAGGTGGCGCGACTCTTCGCCGATGGCCACGAGCAATTCCGAATTGAGCAGGAGGAGCCGTATGCTGAGGTGAAATCGATAGACGAGCACAACCACGCGCACAGCATAAAAACGAAACTTTAATCTGTTCAGCAAGCGATTTAGATCATGTAGCGAAATGACGTGGTTTTTGAAATCAATTCAGTATTACCACACGTCACATTTTAAATTAACTATATTCCAAAAATCAAATTTTTTTCGTTGCCCAATTTTCAAAATTACTTCTAATTAACTAAATGCAAAAAAATGTTTACTTAAAAAATCGTTTAAAGGAACATGTGGAATACTCAATTAAAACGTCTTAGAACGACTGCATTAGTAATTTATTCAATTTCGTTCAAAAACTTGATTGTTTTCAGTTATGGATGGGAACTCATCCGGATGGTCCAGCGCAGCTCAAAAAATGTTCCACAAAACTTTCAACACACTTGGCCAAAAATCCATCATCATTGACGAATAATAATTCTGCCAAAAATATTCATTTGCCATTTATTATGAAAATTATGTCGATCAGAACCACACTTTCACTTCAAGTTCATCCAACAAAAGTAGGTCGAGTACCGTCAATCAAACGAAAATTTTTTCTAGGAGCAAGCCAAACGATTGCACGAACGAGATCCGATAAATTATCCCGATAGAAACCATAAGCCAGAATTAGCGTATGCTTTAACAAGATTTGAGCTTCTTTGTGGATTTCGGCCAGCTCCAGAGATTATCGAAAATCTTCAGAGTAATTTGAATGCAATCCGATTCTTGAATTCTATTTTCGGCCGTTTTGCAGCGTTCCCATCATTCAGGTTACTCATGGGAGGCGACAGATTGGCAGGAAAGTTGGAAAGCTGCATCCAACAGTTCCCAGCAAACTCTTTGAAGTGTCGACAGGCATTGGCGGCCTCATTCCGGTACATGATGATGGTTAAAGCAAAAGACGTCAAGGTAATAAGGTTGTTCCAGCTAATGGTTTTCAACTTTTGATTCTGTAGATTCTGGTGAACGAGCTGCTCGATGATCTCGATAATGGACTCCGCGGTGCACTTCAAGAAAACACGGTAGAAGTGATTCGGAAGATGTCGTTCGATTTTCCCAACGATATCGGCATCTTCTCTCCGCTATTTCTCAATCACATGATTCTCGAACCGGGTCAATGCTGCTATTATGCTGCCGAAGAGCTTCATGCTTACCTCAGCGGCGAATGCGTTGAATGCGTCGGTTGCTCGAACAACACAATTCGCGCGGCAATGACGCCAAAGTACATCGATCGGGATGCACTCTGCGAGGTTGATTGGTCGCTTGAAGATTCAACATGAAATGAGGTTGTTGCAGGTGCTGAATTACAAAATGACAGAGCCACACAAGTATCTCGTCGAGCCGACGAAGTTGACATCGTGCGTCGCCGAATACGCACCAGACTGTAAAGATTTCCAATTGCACAAAATCAATGTGTCAAAAAATGTGGAACGTGAAGAAGCGGCACTTCCATCCCTCGATTGTGCTTCCATTCTAGTCATTGTTAGTGGAAAAGCTGTTGTAGAAGAGACGACGCCCAACGAGGAATTGGTACTGTTTTCAATTGATTTGATTCAATAGAGGAGAAGGGAGGGGAAGAGGAGATGATAAGTGAGATGATGATGATGATGAACACATTCTCGCCAGATCAAATCGTTCAAAAAAAAATCGCGTATCGAACCTTGATCAAGATATTAGATGAAGCTTTGAATTTCGCAGCTTTGCCCTTTTAGCTATTCAATATCTTTTTGGGCTTTGTGCTATTATTTTTTTAGTTTAATTTTTTTCAGGTTAGCAAATATAAAGTAAAACGAGGAGACATATTTTATATACCATCAAGGCAGAATGTCAGGTATGAACGATACCAATGCCAAGGTTTTGTCTTACAAAACCGAAATTTTCAGATTTGTCGATTGCGAATCGGATATCGAAGCTTATAGGACATTCAGCTACGAAATCGGACCAGATCATGAATCGCGCATAGTGTTCCCAGCGAAAACCAGCGAGATCACCGAATGCTCAGCCGAAGTCTCCGACACTCCCGATAAGATGTTCAAGCTAGAATCCGAAATTGACACCTATGCTTAGTAATGTTTCATATTTTTTCTGTTTTTCGACTCGCCCTTTGCCCTTCACATCTCTATAATTTTTTTTGAACAAACGAATACTTTATATATGTGTTTCTATTTCTCATATTTTTCCGCATAAAATTGTCTGTGTGTGTGTGAAATTGTTCTAATAAAGCGCCAATTCTTTGGCCAATATATTGTCCGATGTGATTGATTCCTGTTTCCGAATCAGATGTAATGCTTCTCGAGCCGTCATTGTTAGTGTGGTGTCCATTGAGAAGTGTGCTCCATTTGCCCACGATCTCCTTAATTAGCAATAATGCATATTAGAGGTTTTGGCAACATGATGCTCACTTTTTGAGAATTGGATCATTTGGATCGGTTATTGAAATTTTATGCACCGAAACCGGCATTGAAGCTCTTCTTGAATCGGTGATCACCACATTGTAGGACCGTTTTTGTTTCGCATTTCCTTTAAAACAGCAATTTGAGAATTTCGATGAAAAATTGAACGTACCATAATAATTGGTGCTATTGTATTTTTTGGTGTAATCCGCGTTGTTTTCAAGCAAGAAATGAGATGAGAATCGATCGGTGTGAAATGATCTACAACATTTTGTATTCTAGACATTTTTCGTGTTAATAAATATTTAAAATTTTAAACTATTTTCGCCATTTCCGGCTTTCGCCCACCTCGTTTCCGATAGTTGACTATTCCGTCGCCGTTTTCCGAATTCGAACGCACCGATTAATGTAGTTGCGACGGGGTAAAATACCACTGTGTTCAACCAATTTGAAGCGATCACTGTAGCCAAAATTGGTATGAATTTGACAGAATTCATGTATATGAAAATGAACATCAGCGAAGATATTGAGGATATTGAAGAGAGTGTCGTCTGTGAGAATGAGATGTCAGTCGCATCCAGTACCTGCAATAATCTCTTCTATGCAGTTTCGAGTTCAGCTATTTTCAATACCTTTGCCGCATGGATCTTCTTTCTAGACAATCGGTAAGCAAGAGAGAAACGAATACAACCATCGATCGGTATCACAGTAGCTAGAATGTACTCTACCGGTTTGAGAGGACGATCATAAAGTAGCAGTTCCTTTAATCATTTTGATTGGTTTTTTTCTTTGCGCCTGTTCGCTGACATACCCTTGAAACATCAAGAACAATCATGCTGAAACTGAACCCGAGCATCGTGACAATTGTGTGAATCTGGAGTCGATTGATCGATATGAGAACAGCAAGCGGAATGACGAATAAGCAAATCGAGAGAATTATTGGATAATATGAATGGAATTCGAGAAGGATTTGCATTTTGTTATGTCTTATTAGAGAGTTGACATGTGTGTAGATCCGAAGGAAAAGAACTCCCCTGAAACTTGATATTTGACATACTTGCTGTTTCATTTTTTGAGGATAATGATTCTTACAAATAGCTGAGAATTGCCATCATATAAAAAATGAAGATGGGAATTTTGAGGCGAGAAGAAAGAAGATCTTGACATAATTTGATGATGAAGTGCGCAATATATACAAGCTTTTCCTCGATGAAAGCTTGACATTGGCGTAACGGAAAATTTGTACCGATGGACGGAAAACACTGAAAGATTATTATAATATTAATTTAAGCCGATTGGTAAGGGCTTGATAATGTTTAAAAATTGATCTATTCCATTTTGGTAAGTGTTCGTAATCCATGCAAATGCGTCTTTTCTTTGCGTCATTCAAATACACATTTTAGTTCCTCTGCGTATAAACAATTTAATCTCTTTCGATTGAATATTTCTTTTTCTTTTTCTTCGTATAATTCTCTTACCCAATTATATGTATTCCGTATGAGAAGTACTGAAAGGACCAACGATTGAACGCATATGTTGCTGATTAGCGTCGAGACCGACAAGTATATTGATTGAAGGGTTTGAGAAAGGAGAAGGATTGATATCAGAGGGATGAATGAAGCGCAGAGGGTTGAAGTCAGAATCATTGGAAGAGAACGATCGACGGTTGCCAGAATTATGCGATAAATTGTCGATGAGCACGGACCTCGTCTGAAATCATCTTTTGCACTTTATTGTATTTTTATTGCGTTTTTTCAGTTAATCTTCTTAACCTTCCGACTTCAATTTAATCTATTTTAATATTCTCATTTCACACTATTGAATGTCACATATCTACTGGGTAAAACTTTTGCAAGGAGCTACCTCAAGGGGATAATTTCTACAAGCGGCATGGCGGAAACACAAATTTCGACACCTACTCACCGATATTTTTCCCAGCATCGTCTGAGAAATATTGTATTTGCTATCGAAATATATCCGAGGATCACTAGGAATTCCGGTCGAGTTTCCAATGTGCTTAACGAGGTGATCGATAATTGAAGGGTCATCGAGCAGAGAATCGAGAAGACGATGGGGATCGATCGGGTGAAAAGGGATAAGCAGACTGTCGGGATAAGGATGAACGGAATGAGAATTATCGGGTCTGAGAAATTGTTTTTTTTTTAATTGATTGGAACACGAATTGCTGATGTACCTCGATACACTGATTTTTTCGTCACAGTGCCTGTCGATTTCGATGGAATCAATTCGGACCGCTGAAAAATACCAAGTAGCAATGGTTTTTGATTAATAAAAAATCAACCTGTTTGATGAAT
The DNA here is from genome assembly GCA_902829315.1 of Caenorhabditis bovis. Classification (NCBI taxonomy): domain Eukaryota; kingdom Metazoa; phylum Nematoda; class Chromadorea; order Rhabditida; family Rhabditidae; genus Caenorhabditis; species Caenorhabditis bovis. Next base: position 4,055,065 of record CADEPM010000001.1, on the reverse strand, counting down.
TCAATACCAAGTACTATTAGGAATAGAAAAAAGCTTAAGCTGGTCCAAATCGTCAGAAAAACGACCGATCGGTTTTGAAGTTGTTTGGAAATTCTGCGAATTATCTCAATTATTCATTATTCATTATCAATAGTTTTTAAACTTACTTTTTGGCAATGACGAGCATTTAAAGAGCGGATAGTGTGTAGAAATGAGCTCAAAAAGACGACCAATGAGGAGAAGAAGAAGAAAGTGAAGCCGAGGCTCCGCCCTGTCTCTCTTTTTTTCCTCAGAGGCGATATATAGACGAAAAGGATTATTATTATGGTGGGTGTGGTTTTTTCATCCCCTCTTTCATAGAAAAATGAACGAGGCTCGCATTATTCGATTTGTTTAGACGGATTTTTATTGGAACACTCGAATGAATGGTTATCAGGAGATGTCGAATTGATGTTTTCGTGCAACACACACATATGTATGTATGTATATGTTACCATTTATTACTTCATGCAACGATAAATTAGTATTAAATATTTCTAAATAATCTTGGGATATCTGCATTACTATAATAGCTTCTAGGAATTGGCCCTGTTCAAAAATTTGATAATTCATGCGAAATCTAGAATTATTTTTTTGAAAACTTAAATAACGTGAAGACGTATTTCGAAATATTCGAGTTTTTTTTTTAAATTTCGCAATGGCAAATAATAGATCGAAAAGATTTTTTTCGTGTTTAAAGACATTGCATTGACCAAATGAAACATGGATTTTTATCGGTTGAAACGAATTTCTACCTTTCCGACAAATTAAATTAAAAAAAAAAAAAAATCGAGGAGAATACTGAGTTTCTTGGCGTTTTCAAATTCCCTACTATGGTACTATCAGAATTTGAATTCGTACTTTGACTTCTTATTTTTTGAAAGAAGGGTACACATTTCTGAAAATTGGTTCAACAATAAAAAATTACGAAATTATGTGATTTTTATATTGTTGTTAACTAGAAAGTGTAAATTGTCGGAACATAAATAAACAAAAATTAGTTAAAAACTGATCTGATAATCCCTTTAAAGTGCTGGAAAAAAAAACAAACTGGATCAGTAAAATAAAACAAATAACTTGATATTTGTAATCTTCTGGGTTTAATTTCTTAATATTGGTGGCATTTTACTATACTGCGTACGAATCTTACTGTAAACGGATTTAATATTAATATAGATAAATGTATTCCATTAGTAATAGAATGTTTTCTGACCATCGCCCTTTCTATTCTCGAATAACACATTCATATACGAAAAAACATTCGAAAATAAGCGAGCTAATCCTGTTGTTCTCCAGAAATACTCATCGTCGACTCTTCACATTCTAATCCAATTTATGTCACACCAACGTCAAGAATTATTCTTCTTCTTCTTCTTCAATTATCTTGTTCTTTTCATCATCGATAAACGCAAAAAAGATTATAAGTGATGATTCTTCAGAACCAATTGTCATTGATTAAAAATCTCTATCTTCAATGATTCCTTCCTTTCCTAGAAATTAACAGCCTTGGTGTTTCAAAGCCGAGCTGGACCATAGTCAGTTCAAAGAAGAAATTTTAAATTCGCGCGCTTAGCTATGCAAATACTTTGCCAATTTTGCGTATGTATATAGAAAGAGATGTCTCGCAGCCTGTAATTTCACACCAATTAAGGAAATAGTAAAGTATACGCAAACGATATAAACTAATTTCTTACACTCATCAAATGCTTCATATGCATTCATTCCGTAAAATTTAATTTACACACTGACCCAATTTGGCACAAAATTTATTTAACACCTATTAATTTTCTTTTAAAATGCATTATTTCATGGAATGCAAATTTTTTCAAAAAAAAAGCCACCCGCGGCCGCGAATTATTCGGCCATGGCACATTTCACGTCCGCCATTATTTCGAAATTTTTTAAAATTTTATAGCTCCCTTTTTATACACTTTTTAAAGTGACTTTTTTTTAATACACTTTTTAAAGTGACTACGCCGATTTCTTTTAAAATGCATAAAGTAATTTTTTTAACAATAATTAAATAAATTAAAAATGTACTGGTTACTATTTAATAGGCCGCCAAGTCAATGGGCTTATTTTCCGCCATATCTCACTTTTGTTAACAACCAGGTCCCCGTCTTTTTTTAAAGAAAAATTAAGATTTAGTGAAAGAGAAAGACATTATTTCCAGAATTTGGCATTTCAGCCAACGGATATTCGCAAATATTTCATTATCCAATATTTTAGTGAAAACTCTTAATCTTTCCGAACGCTGCAACATTTTCTTCTTTTGAATTTTCGACACTTTCAGCCTGTGCTTTCGTATCTTAAAAATTCGACAATCGTCTTCAGAAATTTGTACAATTGTCTACCAACAACTGGAATCACTCTCGGAATTGTTTGAGGGATAATGATGACGTCCTGAAAAAAATGAGAATTGGGAATCACGAAATGATTCGTAAACAAAACCTCGAATGGCATTGGAAATGGAAGAAAATGAAGCTGAAATTGAAGACATGAAATATTTTTTTAGTATAAAAAAGAAGCGGTGTGATTAGCAAGTTTATTAGTAGTGCATGGATTAGCAATTAGGTTATCTGGAAAATAATCGTGACGAGAACCAAATTGTTACCTCATACCTTGAAATTCGCTGAAAGAATTGTTTAAAACGTAATGCGGAGGTAATAAATTTTTAATTACTAATGTATGTACACAGAAATAAATCGAATAATCAAATTTTCATGCGTTTGACTGCGGTAGGCTGGTAAATTTACGAGAATGCGCCTTTGACTGTTGGTCCCTACCAGACTAATTAGTTACTTCGCAATCTAGGGCTCATTTTGATAACTTTTAAATTCCAATGGACTTGTCTCGGCGAAAGAAATTCCGGGAGAAACAAAAGGCGAAAAAATTGAACCAATTATTTATCAATGTGCCAAGTGTCTCGAAGTAAATCCAATTTACGAGTCCTACATTTTAAATTTACCTGCCCGCACAAGGATTTTACATGTTCTCTCTTATTTTTCTGTTGAAAAATGAAAAAAAAACCTACGGAATGCGTTAAATCCGGAGAATGAAGATTGCACTTTCTGAAATGTTTCTTTCATAATTCTTCGATAAATGAAATCATTCAACCTTCATCAATTCTTCATGAGACTTTTTCATGTTTTCCATCATTTCTTTGGCGCGATTCGAAGCTTCCTAAACATCGATTTATGCTATATTCCTTTTAGAACAATTTTCGTAAATTGCACCTTTTGTGATTTCTCAATATCTTTTCGAATTTCCTCGAATGATTTGATGTTTGGCTAGAACAAAGCAGGTTAGCATGCGTGTTTGTTAGTTTAATGAGAGGGGTGAGGAGAATGTCTGCTAAAATCATCAAAATATTTCAGAAACTGTCTAGAAAAGGAAATATCCGTCATTAAAAAAAACATTTGTTGGTTTTCTATCAAGTTTCTTTGATATTTTTTTAGAGGAAACACTCTCCTTCCCTCTTCGAGAAGCGATGCAACCTTGCTATCAGCACTACTTGATTTTTGCACAGATTCATGGATTATATTTCCGTCTTTGTCACGAATTATCGTTGAAACACTTTTATCTGACGACTGAAACTTGGGATTAGTGGCGGGTTAGCGACAATGAAGCTGAAAATAAATAAGCCTAATTGACTTACACTGCTTCCGAATGATTGACTCCTGCAAAAAATTCTGATTCATGCTTACATAGTTTCAAATAATTTATGATTTCACTACTTTTCGTTTTTTTCCTAATTAGAAATGACGCATATATTTTTTTGCGTAAGATATGAATTAGAATTTGAGAATATGGAACAAAAGCTTACTTTCTGTAGGAAGTTTTAATCGATTTCCCATTTGGCGAATTTTCCGTCTTAATTTCAGCAGTCTCAATTCCACCAGGAATTCTGGAAAATGATATAATTCTTCTTTTTTTTTTTGAAATGATTGCCATACTCTCGATGGTAAGTTTTTTCGAATTTCGGCGGATCTCGTCCGCCGAATTTCATTTTTTCCTCTTCGTAATCGGCTCTCATTGGAAACGCGTCGTTTTTGATTTCGAATCCATTGACAGCACATGCAAGAATCAAGATGAATATTGTTGTTTTCATCTGAACATTGCACATTTTAGTATCAAATATAAAGATAATAAAACGAGAAGAAACTAGTATGTAAATGTGGAGCGATGTGACAATAATGGCATACGCGAAATATTTATGGTTTTCTTCGTCCCACATCGATCGTTAAAAATCTATCGATTTTTCAATGTTTGTTGTTGTTATTTTGCTTGTGAATTCGACAAATTTTGGGCAGACGTTTCGTCAAACAAGAATAAAAAAACGAGTTTCGATCAATTGAAATGATGGATTGTTTGTACTCATTATTTGTGCATCTGACAAATAAAAATAGGAGAACATTTTTAATTCAATAATACTAAAAATTCTTGATGAACGTTTATATCCATGATACCAAGTATTTCCCACAAAATCAGTGGCAACAGATATATTAGGTAACTTCTAACATTTTTAGCATCTGTGGACATTTTCCGGAATACAATGAACGGCCCGCTTCAGGTGGTCCCACTTACGAGGCCTGAGAAGATCCGTTAATTGCGTTTTTTTTCTTCGAATTGAAATCCCCTATGATTCCTTTCTAACAATTTTAGCACGTTTTGAAACCAGGATCAATTCGGTGTTCGCAAAATTGTCGATTTCTCATTTTTACCCAATGCAATAATGTGAAATTATTTAATTTTATTTCAATTGTCCCTTTCACCGGTCAAACAGTATCGCGTGTGTAGGAATTGTGGGCGGGACCGGCCGCAACAGTTTGCCCTTCTACTCTCCGGCGAACTGCCAAAATATTTTCTGAAAAGCTTTTATAATCGGCTTCCGGCGACTGCTGCACGCGGGTAGACGTACGGGAATGCGTACTTCGAAATGGTCTCGGAAGGACAAACAGGATAATTCAAATTTTATCGATCAGTTTTTTTCAATCAAATGAAGTTGGAAATTAAAGGAAATGTGAAACTCATCAAGAAAAAATAAATCGTTCACATGAAAACAGGAAAATAAGCGTTCAAATTTGGCGAGACCTTTTCAAGGCGCATGCGCGTAAATTTACCCGCGTACAGCAGTCGACGAACTCCAACTATATTTCTGTTTCCGATATTACTACTCTCAATTTGTGTATTAATTAAGTGTTTTTATTCATTAAAACATCTTATTTAAATTTTCTAAAAATTGCTAAACATATGCTATACAATAAATTAATAACCTAATCAACATTGATTTGAAGCAATTGTTTAGGAATATTGAACGAAGATCATCAAGAGTCACAGGGATTCGATGCACAGGGGTATCGAAAACTGACATGGAATCAAAGAATGCGAAAAAAAAAATCAAATACAAAGAGTGAAGTATATGAAAATTAAAGAATCTGCAAAACTCTCTGCAAATTCAATACAACTTCTTTGATGTGAACATTTCGTGAACGGCACACTTTCGCTGGCTCCGTCTTGATAAATCCCTTATCGCGAAGGATGCGAATAGAGTTTGTGAAAGAATCCGAATTAATCGATTCGACTGAAATATTTCAAAATCAACGAGTTAGGAGTTTTCATTTCAAAAAATAAACCTAAAGCTTCGAATGGAAGAGGAATCTTTTTGGCCAATGAATCCTTGCAAAGTTCTCTCACAAATTCGGTTTCTGAAATCCAAAATAAATAGCAAGTTCATAATATAATTGAATACCGCGAATTGGGGTTTCACTGCATTTTTCAGAAGCGACAAACGATGTAACAATGTACAATGACTGGACAAATGGGCGAATAAAATTTGCAAAAAATTCGAGAATTTCAACTGATCGTTCATCTCGAATCTAAACAAAAAGAATATTAAAAAAAACAAATTTAGTAAATTTAGTTCACCTTAAACAATTTTGTAATGGTTCCATCTCCAGCTCCAAAGAGGCCTTCATCCTCAGATTCTAGCTGTAAATAGCCTTTGACGGGATGAGCCCATTGCTCTTCACCAAGAATATCATGAATTAATTGTCGAAGATCATCACAAGGCTAAATAAAAAGGTTTTTGGAATACAACTGAAGAAACTAACTCTACAGAAGAGAAAATCAAACTGAAGCCAGTCGCAAATTGAGAAAACGTCTTCAACAATTTCACCCGTTTGATGCACTTTCAGTGTTCCTCGACAAACGATGGCCAGTGCTGAACAAGAATCATACATTTGTAGAAACGAATGATTTCTCGATACCAACAGCAGCTTTGATTGAAAACCGAGCAATTAGAGCATTTTTCATATAAGCAAGATGAATGAACTGGCGATGACAATTGATTGGCCGAATAAAACACCCATCTTTCAACAGCTCCAAACAAGGCTCTAATTTACAAAGAGCATACTGAAAACTCAATTATAAAAGTAAATACTTTTGTTTGTTTTACGTCAAGAACTACGAATGGATCGGTGACTTTTGATTCGTATCCCATCACATCTCCGCCTTCAGCAATTATCATTTCACAAAGCCATTGTACGTCCTGCGCCAGTGTGCTTCTATTAGCCCCCTTCAAACGTTTCAATTTTTTCTGATTTTTTGAAATGTCTAACGTCTCGGAATTTACACAAAAGTAGTCCAGCTACAACAGAAACTGACGAGATTGAACACATTCTTTGAGCTTCTGAAAAGTTTTGTTGGTTTTTTGGAGTTCCTTCCAATTGAACAGGAAGCTGCTTATCGGCAATAAAATATGGCGCGACATTCATTTTTTGCAACACGCGATTATTTTTGTTTTAATCATGCTATCGCATTATATTGGAATGAAACTAGGACGTTTATCATTTAAACAAGAAATTATGATAGCAGAGTTTTCGATTAAAAATTTAATTAACTAACCATAAACTACGTGGAATCCGATAGCCCGAATCAGAGTTCTATCATCCATTGCTTCGGAATGTGTGTGATGCCATGGAACGAGTTCACGGTAGGAGAATGAATGCGGCATTCTGGATAGATTTGCTGGACGAGAGTGCTTACAACTGAGTGCAGCCGTTAATGAAGCCAAATAATTCTAAAAAAAATGTTCTCGAATTAAAGAATAGTTGTTTTTTGCTTGAAACTGTATTACCGTTAGTCGAATTGGTCTTCCATAATGCATTCGCACAATTCCGCATTGTTGGGATTTACTGAATCCCTTGAATATTCCCTTGAAAACGCCGAAAACGCTTTCGCGTACCTTTCAAGTCATTGAATAATTTTTTAAAATCAATGAGTTGAATACCTTTGGAATTCCCATCAACTCATTCAAGAAAATACCTTCGACAACAGCGTCATATGTATAAGAAACAGGAACAAGGTAACAATCCTTAATGATTCCGTGTTGAACTGCTTCGACGACATTGGATATGAGCCCGTTTTTAGGGGTGAGGGCTTTTCCAAAACGATTTCTTTCAAAATCTATAATAGGCCTAGTAGTTCTTTTAGCATTCCAACCTGGTTCCTTCGAGGAAAAATTCAATTGGGAGGTTTTTCTTTAAAATTTGTTCAATGTAAGAGTGAAGAACAGCTCGATAGAATACGTCCTTTCCTCCTTCGTCGTCCGGATTCATACGCCGACGAATAAAAAATGCTCCTGTTGCACGGAGAAGCCATCCGAGCCCGCTCAGATTTAGATTATCTCCAGAAGCAATGTGTGGAAGTTTGAGACGGAAATGCCAGGCACACCATGTGATCAAAAGATAATCGAGATGGCTTCGATGCAGTGGCAAATATACCAATGGTATTCCAGTCTGCAAGATTGTATCCATTTTCTATTAATAACAATATGTATTTTCATTTCACCGATTCGGCCTTTTGAACCCGCTCAATTTCCTCAGGACAAACCAACAATTTGCTTATCAATCGTCGAAAAACCTAGAAAATGCAATCCAAAAAACATGAAAAGGGTTTTTTGAAACTTTGTATAAGATATAGGCACAAATTTTGCACACAAATTTTGAAAGACTCGCGCGCATTTCGTAGAAAAAACGCGTTGCGCGTTTTTTCATTTCCGATACTGTCAGTTCGGGTTTCTCCACTTGCATCTTTTTGATGACTCCATTCACCCTAAAGTTTTTGGTGTCATATATATGAACTAATAAAAAGAGGAATTTCTTTAAGAAAAATGAATATTGTCAACGTTTATAAAGACAATGATTCTATTAGTATACTGTTAGAAAAAAGTGATTGGAAAATTTTGGTACTGTTTTCAAGCACTCTTATTCACCTGTCAGAGTTCAGAACCTCTTGGGTAACTGATGGATAATCGTACGGAAGCGGAGTAGACCACGTGTAGCTAGATTTGCAAAAAAAAATGAATTTTATTTGTGAAACCCGTCTACCGTAAATCAGCAAGCCATCGTTTTGGTTTTTTCGATTCATCAATTACTGGATATGGGATGCCATTAAACTGCAATTATTTGAATTATTAACATAAGTTTAAAAAAATATACTAACATTGGAAAATTCGAGCAAATCAACATATCTTCCACGAATTGGAGTTAGCTCATTTCGTAGAAAAAAACAATTATCGCAATGGGTATTGATTTCCGTAATGTTTGAGTATTCAAAATCAAGGATTATCGATTTTTGCATGTTGATCAAAGGTGCTTGCTTATATGATACTGAGTTGAAACTCTGAAAATCAAATAATATTATGGGCTATGATCAATTTTATCTAAATAAAAAACATTATGGAGTGCCCTCTAATATGATATGCCTGCATACACGTTCAAAAAAGCAGTGGAATGATAGATAAGAAGACATACCGTTGTTGTTGTGCCGAGCGTTGTGAAAACACTTTTTCGGCTGTCACCGGCGGCATTCATGGTTATCCGGATTAGGTGAATACTGAAAACAATAAATTGGAATTCAAGTTATTAATTGTAATTGGAGGTTTGTCAAAAATGTTGCAATAAATTATTGCCGGTAATGAAAATTGCAGATAAAGATTATTCCGTGTGGAGTACATCATTTACATGACCGAGGAACTTACCCTAAATTTCGGCCATAAAAACATTAGCGCGTAATTGAACTGTCATTTTTATTCGAAAACATTTCAGATTGATAAATGTTTGTCAATTTTAATAGTTCAAATGATTGTGACTGTCGGATTTAAACGTCTTAAACTTAAAATAAAAAACTTAAAAAAAAACTTTAAAAATGTTGACAATATTTCGAAGCGAGAAGAAATGCGTACGCGTGTTTGATAAACAGTTAACGCGGAAATTTGCACATTCTATGTTTTCAATGATTTTTCTTATTATTAAATATCTTACTCAATTTTTTAATAGGTTTTTTATTTTGATTTTAGTATGTATTTGAATCTTATATAAGGGTGAATGGTTCAATCTCATATATTATTTTAAATGTACCAAATTTAGTACAGCACACTGCAGTGTATTATTCAAATTCGGAAAATGTGGCCGAATTTTCTATCATGATTTTACTAGGCCTCGCTAAATATATTTAAATGCTAAAACCAGAAAGTTCATGAAAAATGAGAATTTCTCGGTTTTGGACACGCATATTACTCTATTTCTCTTATGGCTTATTCTGAATTTCATATATCATAATTAGTTTACAGGCACTTCATTTTATATGTATATAACACAACAATACTAATGTCAAAGGTAGTAAGAGAATTCGATGCTTTGAAATATTCATCTGATTTCAGATGAGTAAAGAAAGGAAGCCGAAGGGTTTGAATTTTGATTTTATGAGAGAATTGGACGACGCCAACAAATCGGGAGAAGATATCGTTAGTAAAAAAATAATTAATCGCATCATTGCTTCAAGTATACAAATATATTCAGGTCCACCTTTGCATACACCATAATTTTCCTATCGCGAGGAAATATGTGCCACTTTCCAGAGAATTGTATAACAAAGGAAGGTTGAGAACGAAGAAAAGTAGAATTTTCAATATTCTCTTCAATCAATTTTATGAAATATTTTCAGAATATTTTATTTCGCCTATGTTCTTTGATCCTGAGGCAATAACTTACGAACTGGATCCAGATTTTGTATACAATCCGAAATATCCGTTGGAATATCGTAATTTACTCACGTTTTGTTTTCAAAATGTGTTCTTTTTATTCAGCTCAACCTGCCAAAGTGAAAATTCAAGATTTCGTTCTTAACCCGAAAGTAAAAATAGAAGATATCGATATTTTTAAGAAGGAATCTCACGAGCGGTGGTTTTATAGATACAGTATGGCGGAAGCTCAACTTTTCGAGGAAAATTATGAGCGCAATCGTGCTGAATTGCATATACCCTGTGTGAGATTTAAAAATAGTTTTCAAATGACGATCGATTGTCTACTGATGAGAAGCTTCTGAATTTCTCAACAAATATTATGTTAAAGCAAATGATAATGTTTCAGCAAAGTCGAAAACAAGATCCAGAACGTCCGGATTCACCTATCAATTACGGAAACGAGGAGTATCCAGCCTTAGTGAGCTTTTATTTTCAAATTACAGGATTTATTGAGAATCGGAACCCTTCGACTGACGCACACGGGCAGATTTACGAGTTCAACTTTTGAAATGGTATCGCTACGTGTGAACTTATTTTTTCTATTTTCACGTGAACTGTTTTATTTTTCCTGATTAGTGTATTATTTCCTTCATATCTAACGTTACTGGAATTAGAAACTATCGACCCCTAACTAACATGTACGTCTGGGCGAGACCATCGCGAAATGCCCATGCCCGTAAAGCTACCCGCCTACAGCAATCGCAGGTCGTAGGCTATTTAATTTTCGAAATTTCAATTAATGTAGGGCACAACTGTCGAATATTACAGCTTCTCCCAAGTTGTGTAATTCAAATTTGTAAGAAAACCATAGTCGGCGTCCGGCGACTGCTGTACGCGGGTAGACATACGGAAGGACTAATTCAAATTTTATCGATCAGTTTTATAATTTTTCAATCAAATGACGTTGGATATTCAAGGAAATGTGAAACTCATCAAGAAAAAATAAATCGTTCACGTGAAAACAGGAAAATAAGCGTTCACAAGTGGCGAGACCTTTTCAAGGCGCATGCGCGTAAATTTATCCGCGTACAGCAGTCGCCGGACGCCGACTATAACTAAATACTAATTAATGATAACGCTCAATTCTGATATACTAGATACATCTATCAAATTATAGCTATACGCAGCTCGTAAGAAGCCACTGAAAATATGTATTGACAAAACCGCTGACAATGTTCCTGTCGTTTTCAAATTTTCATCCGACTATTTTATCGAAAAGGTATAAAATTGTTATGAGTATTTGAAGACTGATTTCATTTCAGGAAGAAGGAAAAAATGCGATGGATATTATTTTGGAAGGCAATGATTTTCGATTTGCTGAAGAAAAATATAATGAAAAGAGGAAACAAGAAATTAAGAAGTGGAAAGAAACTGCCTATATCGATGTCATAGAAATTACCACTGAGAAAGCAATAAGGAAATGTCGAGCGTATGATTTTTTTGCAATTTTTGTAACTTTTTTTGCACACTTCTATATTTAAAGATAATCAATTTTTAAAAAATTTGAATTTTCAATATTAGAAAAATTTATGCAAAAGCCCGGTTCCATAAAAAAAATTGGTATAGTGGGGGGCATTCGACTGCTGTGTGCGGGTAGAATTACGGCATGCATTTTTTAGTGAACTCATCCTCGCGCAATTATTCGCTAATGCGAATAAAGCGCAAAAAAGACGGTGAATTGTCTTCTACCTCGATTCCCTTCGACCCAGCACAAATTTACGGTTTTATCTACGAGTAAATGAGCGCTAGAATGCAAAATAGCATGTTTATCCGTCACCGCAAAAGACGCATGTCTCTTAAGTCTACCCGTGTACCGCAATCTCTGGATGCCAACTACACGTTTGTAAATGAAGAAATGATTTTAAGGAAATTGGCTCGAGAAAACACTTTCGATCGCCGTCCGGATTCAATAAAAACAATAGAATTTTTGGAACAAAAATATAGTCAGTTTTTCGTATTGATAAAAAGTGAAAAAACGTGAATTATACGTGCAGGTGATGAGAGGAACAAGAAAGTGTGGGATGAGGCGGTGAAGTATGCAATTCTGGACGAAGAAGCCGAATACAAAAAATTCATGATGTGCTTGAATGAGATTGAAGAGAAGAGAAAAATGGCGGGAACTGAAGAAGTCGGGAACGACGAATCAATGGAAAACGATCCATCTTCTGATTCAGACGACGAAGATCTTCCGGATTTCCAAGACGACGACTGTAAGTAATTTTAAGAAATTAAAGTTGATGAAGTAAATTATGGTTGAAATAGATTGAGTAAAGCATATTCCATTTACAATCATAACGTTGATAAGATACTTGTCGAATTTCGAACCCTCTGTCGACAAATTTAATGGAAAATATAAAAAATGACAAATTGGTATTTATTTCAGCTAGCCAAGATAAAGAAAAGAAGTTACTGAAGTGGGCGTACATGAGAGCGGTAAGTTTCATTTTTTTCTTTGGATGAGAATGCAGAATAAATTAATAATATAACTATGATAACTATGGCTCGCCATTTGGCTAGAAATACAGTATGCATCTCTGTTAAATTAAAAATTAAATTAAAAAATGAATTTTTTATAAACCAGAATAAGCAAGAAAGTCAAATAAATATTGAAACGAATGAATTCATATATTTTTTGTTTCATGTCATACCAATAGTAATAAAATTATATTAATTGGCAAATCTTTGATAAACATTCACTTTTTTAGATGCCCAAAGTTTATACTTTTGCAAAAGAAGTTATCAAAAGAAGTAAGGGAAGAGAGAAAAATCGGCCTCACCAAATACGATTTATTTCAAAAATGTGGTATCGACTTCATGAAACAAACGAATTTGGATTTCCAACGAAGCTGCGTGCAGTTTGTGACGAGGAGTCTGAAATTGCAGCGATTCCAATATTAACCCCAGAAAAGGAATTGGAAATGTTCCCATTACCAAAACGTCTTACGCCAGAAGAAATGAGAGAAGCAAGAAAACGAAAATTGAAGTTATATTGTGAAAAGAGAGAAGAAGCGGTGAAAAAATTTCTAGCGAAATTCACTTGCGCCATTGAAAATAACCCGGGACACGAATTTTTTGGCATACCGTCGGAATTACTTCAAGCATTTAAAGAAAGCGTTGTCAATAATGGCGATGAGCAGGAATTTAGGAGAAAGGCGCAAGAATATATAGAAGAAGAATCGGAATACTTTTCGCCATATTATATTCCATACGAATATGAAGATGACTTTGAGGAAGAATTTGGTGACGACATGTCGATTCATGAAATTGCGGTGAATAACTTTGGAGTTAATGATTATCGAAATGAGGAAGAAGATGATGGAGTTGTTGATTATCGGTTAGAGCGAGAAGATAATGGAGTTGCTGATGATCACATGGAAGATTTAAATAATCGGGTTGCTCGTTATTCAATTGAAGAAGAAGATTATGCAGTTTCTGATAATCGAATTGAGGATGAAAATAATCGAAATGCTGATGATCATATGGAAGATGAACGTATTGATGATGAACAATATGCCGACGATTGTGAACATGCAGAGAGTATAGTTAATCCCGATGCCGCAATATTTTTTGGCGATTCTTCTGCAGCACCACACGAGATTACTCTAAACAATCTGATATTGGACTGTTCAACGTTAGATGACAACTTTCGGCCACTACCCTCTTCTAAACAACCACTTGCTATTGCTGTGATAGAGAATAACGACCCAAATGAATATGATCATATATTGGAAATTTCTCAACAAGAAATCCAGGAGCTTTTGGAGAAATATATTCAAAGGGATTTTCATGGAACGTCTACCCAACAACCAATGCATTATTTGGTGTTAGAGAATTTTGAAGGGGAGTTTTGCGATCTTCAAAGAGCATCTTCTGATCTATCAGTTCAAGAATCGGTGGAGGAAGATTATGAAGAAGATTACCATACATATTCTGATCGACCAACTCGAGAATCAGTAGAAGAAAATTATGAAGAATATTACCATGATTATCAAAGAACATCTTCCGATCGACCAATTCTTCCTTTTGGGCCCCAGTTTTCTTCAGTCAAATACCTTTATGGAAAAGATATGAAATGCCGCGCGGTATTTTATCATAGCCCATCATTGGACATCACTAAAGATCGGAAGCATTACTTGTATTTGATTAATGGTAAAAAGTATCTCCTACCTTTCAATATTTTAAACTATACAACGTCGATTTCACCACCAGAGGAACTTACTGAGGTACGAATCGAAAACACTGACCAAGAGGTTACTGTGGAAGAAGAGTCGGGAATAGTTTGTGCTGGAGATACTGCGAATTTTCAAGAAGACGCCTTTTTTGAGGAATCAGCTCCCATTCAAGATCCCACGGAAGAGCTTACTCCTATAATGGACGCGATTTCCGTGAATGATGCCACAACGGAGTTGGATGCACATTCTTGTACTTCTGTGGGAAATGAAGAACTGACTACTTCGCCATTAACTGCGACGGAACCAATAAATTCTACACCGAGTGACCCTCATGCTTCAGAGAAACCAGAAAATTCATGGCACACTATTGGTAAGAATTTAAATTATATTTTATTTCACATAATATATATTATTATTGCGTGCCAACAAATTTGTTTCATTCAAAATCGAAAATAGTAAAATTTTCATTATTAAATAAGGTTTTCTACGAGCGTAAGACTCGCTCATGGAAGCGGATAAAGTAACGTATTTTAACAATAATGAACAGTTTTATACCGTTTAAAAATACCGCAATTAAATACAAAAAATGTTTAATCAATTGATTAAAAATGCATCAACTTAAATTTATTTCTAATATTTTTTTTCCAGTTCAAAACGCATTTGGAAACGTCGAATTTAGTAAGTTATAAAAATAATTTCGGAAAGATTTCTACTATTTAAGATCCAAGACGAAATAAGAGAGTTCCGAAGCTCGTTTTGAAGCGGACTTCTGATCATGGCTATGAAGTTACTCATAATACTGAGCCAACTTCGCCAAATAAGGAAAATGCGTTGAAGGCCACAGAAAATGCGGAAAATGATTCAAACTTTGAAGTTACGGAATCAGCGACTTTTGAAAAACAAACCGAAGAGATCCATAACGCTGAAAATGATCAACGTATTTTTTTTTGGTTTTGTTAGTCGATAAATCCATGTTTTACAGCTACAGTCTCTGTGCAAATGGATCAACCAGATACTCCAGCTACATTGAGTGCCCGTAATTCACCAAAATTAACTGATTCGCAAAAATCTGCTACGAGAAGAGGTGCTTTTTTTTACAAAGACTTATTGTCGGCGTCAAACGTTTTAAGGGAGGCGGGGTCTTCAAATTTTCCCGTACTTCTCGCTGCCTCGAGACACATTGGTAGATTGCCAATAATTTATTTTAATTTGGTTCAGTGGTTTGACGCCGACAATAACTATTTAGACACAGAGCGAACTGATTTCCATTTTTAATCTAAAAAATATATTAAAATAATTAAAATATTCTATAGAAAGTACCGAAAAATTGGATTGTATGGCAGTTGCATCGCAAAGTGAGACACTGACCAATGCAAGTTGTGAACCTTCTCAAGAGCCATCTGCACCATCGTCTACGCCTGAAGAATCTAAAAGGCGGTTGAGACGATCAACATTTGAGAATGAAGAACGATCAGTTGTATCACCAGATGCAGCAGAATCGACAAAAATTAAAACATCCAAAAAGAAGAAAAGAGCGAAGAAGCAAGGTTTTCCAAATTTTTGAGAAATTTAATTAATGAAATCAATCTGCAGAAGTGATCGATAACATTCCTTCTATACGATCAAGAAGATCTTATATATCGAAGTATAACCCAACACCAAGATCTCGGAGAGCTGATGTTGCGCGAGGCGTCGAAACGAATGTGAATGAGAACGATGGTCTGTTTTTTTTTTAATATAACTTAATCGAATTCTGAATTGAATATTCGCATCAATTATTGTTCGTTTCAGCATCCGACAGTATGTCTCAAGTATCGTCAATTCGAGTCGAGGAACAAGTTCAAAAATTGTCATCGCAAAGTTCATTGTTTATGAATAATTTTGAAGAATTCAACGTCGAAGCAATACAGGCGACCGCTGCTGCCGCTTTCCCTATCGAGGAACCCCAACCGCCACCGGAAGACCCAGCTGACAAGTTAGTTTTGTTGAATTACGAGAATCTTTTTGCTATTGTATATTGTAAACGTAGTAATGCGTCGCACGATTGCTGAAAATTTACATAATGCCAAAAAATTCGAGGAGAGTTCATAGAGCGCCGTGTGCGCCTTTAACCCATCCTTATACTGATCCGTAAACCTTCAGTTTTAGCCAAGACCACTGTAATCGTTTCTCTTGGGTTAGCCAATATCCCGATGAGTTGCGTCTGTGCACTACGCAACACTAAACAACGCTTCGTAAATGTCCCCACTCGTAAATCCACACTTAGACTGCGTGATCGCGAGTTCGACAGTATATAGATTTATTAGAGAGAATATATGTTTTGAAATTGAAAAGTTCACTGAGGTTTGAACGGTGAATGACCAATTGTTTCAAAGTCCGCGCAATTCAACTTTTTTTCTGTTGCCGTGACAACTGTGCTCTTTCTTCAAATTGCTACGGCCGGACGATTAATCGGCATGATAAGCCGTGGCGAAATATTGCTCGTCTCTTTAAAAGCGCGTTTCCGTTAATGTGATTCCTTTTCATTTGATTTTTGAGCAAATCGGAGCAATTTTTAGGTTAAAAAGAAATCTTGTACTGATTATGTATATACATTAAATGTGTAACAATTGCTATATTACGATTTTTATGTTGAATATTTTAATTAAAATGTTTAGTGAGCAGAAACCGAGCGTAGCAGAGTTGGAAAGCCAAATGCCAACGACAAGACCATCAAAGCGTAGGAGAAGAGAAGCTGAAGAAAATGAGAATCAAGGAAATCAAGAAATGGCAGTAGAAGCGGTGAGTATTTACAAACTAATCTATTTGAGATGGACTATCCGTTGTTTTCGGTTTGAATAAGGTATTAAGTTTCCAAAAACTGTCTTTTTTCGAACTAAAATTTCTAAACAGTACTAATTAAACAGTTTTTACCAGTACGAAAGTCCAATTACATGAAATGTAAGTTTTACAAAAATTATATTTTAAAAAATTTACATAAAATATTCATTTTTTACTATCCTGCATCGAAAAAAATGTGTTTACCTTTTTTTATTGCACGAATTTTCAGATTGTACGGAAACATGAACCAGATGATCCAAATGATGAGTAAGTTGTTCTTTCGCAGAAAAAATCGCAAACTTCTAGCCAGACTTCAATTGAAATATTCAAGCCTAGATTAAAATGCAAGTCCGTGTAGTTCATGCGGCGTGATTGTACAATATTTCGCTTTGTGTTGTCATCGGAATTTCGTTCGAGAGAAATGGAAGAGTTTTGCGAAGGAGGGTAATAAATGGCTTCAATTTCAAACAGTTTCTGTCTTTGACTGTATATCCTCTTGCCGAAATATTTCAATCAGTCTGTGCTGAAGTTGCGAGATTTTCTTAAGTTGGGTGTAGTAATACACTAAATTTTAAGTTGTATGTTAGTTGATGCTAATTATAAAGTGCCGAAACCGAAGCCGCTTACAATCATCGAGGGAGATTATGTATCGAAACCGAGTATTTTGCATATAAAAAATATGCATTTTTTTTATTTTTATCTTCCAGAGCCGCATAATTCTGAAAACGTTCACACCTTTTTTATGAACTCCTGGCTTAATTCGAAGATGAATGGTTTGCATTCGTTTTTTTATTCATTATTTTTGAGTTTCCAGAAATTTTTTCGACAGACGCGGTCCAATTTGGTCGATTGGTGATGACAGTTTTCAAGGAAGATACCCAGATTTTCAGTATGTAAAAAAAATCAAATTTTCATATTCTAAAGGCAGACAACTTCCGTGAAGATTTCCTTAGAAATTTGAACGAGGAATTATGGTTTGGCATTTGAAAATTCCCGCGCCCAACCAACAGTTGTCTTTCTTTGACAATATTATTAAAAATCAGGAAAATTCATTTTTCCTGTTCAAATCATTCAATGTTTATAAATATGTTATATTTAGCGAGAACATTTGCGTTGGAAAATAGAACTTCGGATTTCACCGAAGAATTTATCGAATTTCTAGCTACAAGTCCTCCAGATGGATGGTTAACTGATCCCGAATGTAGTCTTTAAGAGGTGTCCAAAAAATAAACACAAATTGCAGGGAAAAGTTACATTAATTATACCGGAGAGTTACGCAAACGATGTGCAATTCCCAATGTCCTTACCGACGGGGTAAGTTTTCTTTATTGTAAAATATCCATACAGAATTGCAGTTAACGCCGAGAGACTTTTATAAAATTTGTGATTCGTTTGAAGAATTTTTCAAGGATTTTAGAAATATGCTTCCTCTTTCTACACTTTCAAAAACAGATAAGGCAATTAAAATCATGTCACTATCGTTTATCATGCTTGATTTTTTCAGGACATCATAAATACAACGAAAAACATGCTGATAGGTGTTATGATTGAAAGCACACTTCGTTTAGCTTCAAAATCGACACTTGAAGTTTCAACAGTGGAAAATATTCGAAAACGATTTGTAGAGTTCAAATATTAGTATATTTTTGAGTACATCTGTTGTTTCTAGGAATTGCTCATTTATGGTTGGATAGAATTCTTCTATCATGGCGGTTATTTCCGATTTTTGGGAACCTATAAAAAGCTCAACTCCAAGACATTTAGCAGTGTTTTTGAACGTATAATTGAGCAGATGCTTCGGATTACAGGTATTTTGCAAAATTTTCAGATTAATTTCAAATTGATTTGTTCTATTCAGAGGAAAATTTGAAGGAAGCAAGTAAAGTTCTACAAATAAACGATGCCGAATGGGAGGAGAAATTTGCTGCAGAATGTGGCGTTACACGTAACGAATTGGAAATTTTGAGAGAAGATGCAAGGAGGGAACGAAGTGAAACGTAAGAATTGAAAAATCAACTCGTAACATTGTAAAAGTCGAAAAAGCGTGGTAATAATTCGGACTGATATAATCAACTTTTACAGTATCTAGTCATTGAATACATTTAGGACATATTGGCAATTATGCATTAATTAGGGATGCGATTGATTTATAATTTTAATTGTCGTCTTAGGCCCTGTATGGAAATACTCGGGTTTATTTTAACCAAGCATTGTAACCTGTAATTTTACGGGTCCATGTTAATGTCAGAACGCAGAGTTCAGATTTTTTCAAATTCGTCCATCCATGACTAAAAAAATGTTGTCAATAGGTTTCAATGATTTTATATTTCCAGCCATAAAGTCGAATGCACACACTGTCCATACTATTTCAAAAATGAAAATAATAAGGCATTATTCTTTTCATCGAAAGAATTGTATGATGTCCATTCGAAGCTTCATAGCTCACTTGACTGTCCAGAGGTGAACCATTATTTTTACTTAAATTGAAAAGTTATCGTTTCAGTGCTATCAAGAATGTTTCCATGACATTGGATTAACACTGCATAAAATCATTCAACATTTAAACTTGGCCAATTTTAAGGAATTCACTTAATCTTCTCATTTCTTTATTTTATTGACTTTTGTACAAATTTACCAGTTGTATTATAGATCAATGTTTGACTCTCGATTATCTTCTGATTTTGTCTTGGCGACTACACTTGCAATTTCCTGTAAGCATGAGCTATTACATTGTTATTCACGTTTTTTTTCAACTGGAAATTTGTCAGGGAGTTTAGCATCCCATGCAGGTTTTTCGAGAATTCCGTAATCGTTTGTAGTGTCAGTATCCATTCTAATTGTTTCTCGAGTTTTCAAACATTGAAATGTGAAATGAATAATAAATGATATCTGCGAATTTTCTGAGTTTCGTGTCGTGCCAAACGGAAATGTGCTCACATTAAGAAACAGGAAGATGGCATGTCGGATCATATTAGAAATGAGCACGCGAGCAAAACATAATCGATTTGGAATGCACGCCGAAAACGCCGAAAATTCCAAATTCGGCAGTTTCGTTTTTCGGATATACGTTAGTTTTTTTTTCAAATTGTTTCGAGCATTCTTGTGTTAATTAAAATGGGTTTTATATGCGAATTATGATAAATGCGAAACAATAATACCCCACTATTTAAATCGAAATTTGAATTACCGCTACCGATAGACATTTTTCCCGAAAAATTCTTCGAGACTATCAATAGCCGTTAGCGCGACTTGAAGTCTAATTTCTGAAGCGTATAGGATGATCACCTAAGCATATGAGCTCCGATGCGAACAGGTGAATCATATGCTTCTGAAATAGATCTGCAACGCATCTCTCCCTCTCTTTTTTTTAATATCGCTAGTTTAAAAAGTAAGGGTGGTTGTGAAAAAAAGAGTGAGTTCATTTTAATATAAGGGGTCAAAAGATCGAGATTGATTTTAAAAATATCTCAGACCTTTCGAAAATGGCTTCGCCGTGCTCGCGAGCGTCTTTTGCTAATTTCAAAAACCGACATTGACAATGCAAATTCATCAAATGCCGCTGAGCAAGTGCAAACCGAAAAACCGTAAGAGTGCTCAAATGATTCCGACCAATTTCAGCAATTTCAGGTCGAAATTTTTGTTCACGTTTGATGAAACCAGCACGTTCTTCTATATTTGGACCTGTTTCGTCTGTCTCATTAGTCTACATCCTTTGTTTTTCACATCAATCTCAATCTTCAATGATACTCATCATTTTCTAAAAACCACCACTTATATCAATTATGCAACGGATTTGATATACTTGTTGGATTTGTGTATTCTAACAAGAGTGGGTGCGAAAAGAAAATAATTGACAACAACTATTTTGATATCGTTTTGCAGAGTACGTCGACAACGGATTAGCTATCAAGAATACACGGCTCCTATTGAATCATCGAGTTAAATCGTACTATTTCAGACATTTTGACAATTCATTTTTTTCCAATATTTCAGACGTACTTTCATTCTCGATGTTTTGTGTCTTTTTCCAGCCGAATATTTTACATTTGTTGATGGAAGCTTATTTTTTGGACGACTTAACCGCATTCTGAAGGTAAATATGTATAATTTATGGTGCAATGCAGATTATGGGAAGAAAACTCAAAAAACTAAAAAAAAAAACCTGTTTTTTTGTGAAATCCTCATAGGGTTAGAGTTTTAATAGTTTTTACTGGACTTTGTCAAATTTTTTGCTGCATTATACCATTGTATTTAAAGAAAATTTTTATTTAGTGTTATCGTCTACTTGATTTTGCTTCTCTTTCGGAAATTCGCACTTCATCCCCGCATGCTTTTCGTCTTCTCAAACTCGTCTTCATCTGCTTTGTCATTTTCCATTGGAATGGATGTTTGTATTTTCATATAAGCAAACAGTACGGGTTTGAAGGTAAGGTTTTCTGGAATTGATGTGTAGACGCGGGGCCCTTAAATTTAGATGCCAGACTCGAAAACTGGATATTCTCTTATGACAAGATCATCGAACCTGTGATCGCGGATTGTGTTCCTGACAACAAATATGATTCCAATTATTGCGACGTTGAGGATGAATTCATCACGCAGCTTCCGGAAGAGCTTGTTCAGACATCAGTCTCCATGCACATGAACGTATGGAAGAATAGGTAGAAGAATCTCGCAGCTCTATGAGATTACCTCAAATGAGCAATATTCAGAACCACAACTCTTCAATTTTCGAATTTTTCTCGACAATATGTATTAAGTTTTTATTGGTCCGCATTAACACTAGTCACACTTGGAGAACAGGTATTATTATTACAGGGTCGGGCATAATTACCGGTAATTTTTTTTGCGCCATGGTGACTCATGATGTCGCGTTTTTTTGTGCACTCACAATTTTTTTCCAGTTGTTTAATGTGTTTTCTATTGTTTTTCCAAGTTTCGAACAAAAATACTAATTTTCTGCCAAATGGTGAAGGCTAGTATCCATCGTGTCACTTTTTGCTCGCTATTCGATCAGGGAGTCAAAATTCCCTTAATCATAAGCGCCTCAAACTCCCTCCGAACACCGTTATTCGACGATTCACCGCTATCAGGAGACTGGAGGACTTGATGACAGACTTGGGAGAGGAAGAAAAGTTTCTGTTACGACTCTAGCTAAGGTGAAAGCCGTGAAGGAACGAGTGAGACGAAACGCTCATCGGAGCCTCTCAACGATGGCTCATGAGATGGGAATGTCCCGAAGATCGACGACAAGGATTGTCAAAGATAAATTGGGTCTTAATACATATCGTGTGCGAAAAGCAGCTATTCCTCTGCCGCCAATAAGCAAAAAAGTCCCCAAAAAGGAAAACTTCTTGATGAGCGCACGCGAGTCGGCGAACATTTGGTTACCATGTTCTCCGACGAGAAGCTTTTCACTGTCGAGCAAGAATTCAACTCCCAAAATCACAGTGTTCTTGCTACGACCTCCCAAGATGCTTTTGACAATGGCAGAACCATTCACACCACTTCCCATTGAGCCAGTGTAACGGTTTATGCTCCACGGGAAAGTGTCCGCTCGTATTCGTTGAAAAAGGCGTTAAAATCAACGAGGAAGTCTACGTTGACATTTTGAAGGATCACGTATTGCCTTGGAGCCGAGATAATTTCAAAGGCCAACCGTGGATGTTCCAACAAGATGGTGCCCCTGCTCACAAAGCTAAATTCGCTCAAGAGTGTTGCAAAGCGAATTTTTCGAGTATCATCGCTTCAGACGAATGGTCAGCTTCTTCGCCGGATTTGAATCCGCTGGATTACTATGTCAGGGGAATTTTGCAGAAGAAGGTCTGTGCCACACCCCATTCAAGTGTTGAGGATTTAAAAAAGAAGTTGGTCGAGGAATGGGACAAGATGTCAGTGGAATACTTGCGTGCGGTGGTGGATGCCTACCCAAAACGTCTTCGAGCCGTCATCAAGCAGAAAGGTGGCCGAGTTGAACAACTTTAGTATTTATATGTTTGTTTTTACCCAGATAAACTTTTAGTTGAATCTCAACTTATTCTGACTTTTACTTTTTGAAATACATCCGTTTGAACTTCTACCGGTAATTATGCCCGACCCTGTATTAATAATATACTTATTGAATAATTTATCCAAATATATTTTATTTTTGTGCAAATTGCAGCCTTCACCGTGTACAACGTTTCAAAACGTTTTCGAAGTTCTCGATACGCTTTTGGGATTAGTTATTTTTGCCGTAATCGTTGGAGATGTCGGTAACATGGTTGTCGCAATTAATTTGCGAAAATCCGATTTCGATAATGTGCTCGATGGATGCAAACAATTTATGGTTTACAGGTCTCGTTTGCAGTTTATTGAAAATTTCAAGTGAGACTCTATTTAGAAACGTTCCTGGAGGTCTTCGAAAAAAAGCTGTTCAGTTTTTTGCACACATTTGGAATCATGGGGGAGCACAAGTCGATGAGGAGGTTTTTTTAGCAAATTGCAAAAATCAAGCTATTACTTTTTTTTAGGAAATCGCTGAATTTCTTCCACCGCGACTTTTTGGAGATATTGCAACAGAGATTCACTTGGAAACATTGAAAAGAGTTAAACTTTTTGAGGTATGTTATTAAATTAAAAATTCAACTTTATATGATTCAGGATTGCGATCCCCGGCTGCTTTATGAGCTTATTTTGAAGCTACAATTACGAGTATACAGGTGAAAACGCTAACTATTAATAACCAGGGTATATTTGGCTGAATTTATATTATATTATTATAGTCCTATGGATTACATTTGCAAAAAAGGCGAAGTTGGAACAGAAATGTATATAGTGAAGGAAGGATTCGTTGAGGTGGTGAATGAAGATGGCTCCAAGGTTCCTGTTGACCAATTAATTTGTTCTTACGCAGCATTTCTCGTAGGTTTTCGTCACACTTGGTGCCGGCGTCGTGTTTGGAGAACTTTCAATCCTGAACATACCAGGGAATAAGAATAAAAATCTGCGGACGGCATCAGTGCGATCCAAAGGATATTCGGATTTATATGTGCTGGATAAGGAAGATTTGTGGGAAGCTCTTCGCGAATATCCGCAGGCAAAACAATCGCTTATTGAAAAAGGTAATTAATTAGCTGTATGAAAATATCCTACTAATTGTTTTGAGGAAAACAAATTCTTGCGAAAGATAATTTGCTAGACGATTCCCTTCCCGAAGAGGCAGAAGAGGAATACTTTGGAAATCTTGATGAATTTCTCGCAAGAATAAAACATGATAGCGAAGAAATCGAAAAACAACTACAAGAAGCTGAAAACAGTCTTCGCGTACACAATTCTTTTTCGATTCGAGACAATCAACTAATTTCCGTTTTCAGATATCTCAGCGAATGCTTAAAATACGCATTTTCCACATCGAAATGGAATTAATTCATCGCATAAAGGATGCGAAATCTGTGGTATAGAGAAAAGTCAATAAAGTTGTTGAGCAAAATCGCCTTATATTTCTATTTATTTACCTTTTCGTGCCGTCCCCGCCGCTTTCATTTGCAATTTTCATTGATTTTGTTATTATTCTTGTCGGCAATGCAATAGAACGCCATCCGTCTCTCTCGCTCTGTAATTTATCAGCCGGCACGTGTGCATTCCGACGGTAGATCAGTCTCCGGAAGACTGTTGAGCCACAGGTTAAATGCGTCGGAGCTACTAAATGACGGCAAATTCTTATAGAAAAGTTGTCGAAGGTTTTCCATGAAATCGCCAACGGTTTTATAAGAAATTGCCATAATTTTCTGACAATTTCATAGCAAACATTGGCGACTTTTTAGCAGAAGTCTATAAATTAAATAAATTGTAAAAGCTTGCGAAATTTCTCAGCACGTTCATCGTGGGACATTAGGATAATTGATAGGGGCCATATAATTGCGATATGTCTTCTCTGGTTCGTGGATCGCGCGTCTGTTGATGTTTGGTACGGTGGTTGTTTCGTAGCATATTTTTTGGATATCGGACCTATGTGGTCGCGCGTGTATATTTTATTGTAGCAAATTACGCCAATGATATTGTTTCCTAGATGAGAACATGCTATTCAAATGGGCACATTTTGTGGGCAGCACATTTCATCTGCAGCAGCGGTTAACCATACTTGTTAGGGTGCTTCATCGAATCCGGCTCGACAGAACCGCGTTTTGCCATTGTTCCTCCCGTCACACCGCAATTCTCATGTCTTTGTTTCGATAGGTGCGAGGTCGGGGTGCCGGCAGAAGCGAAACCGAATTTCTATATGTCTCTCTCTCTTTTTCATCATTTCCCATTCCTCGTTGTACTCTTATTCGCCAATCCATTTATAATATGATCTTTAATTTTGTAAGTATGTAATGCGTCCATATAATGTTTTAATAACTCGACCGAGAGAGATATATGCGAAAATGGGAGTGGACTAGCGCACCAGGTATATACATATATATGTATATAAACGTCCTCCTCCGACAACCACGCGAAACCAGATTTTATCGGTTTTTTTGGCTGTTGCCGAAACAGAAACAACGTACGAATTTTGAATTGACGTTTATCCAATTTTTATCTCTTCATTTTCTAATTTTACCTCATTTGGAGTATTATCGTTTAAAAGATTTTCGAACATTTCAAGTTTCGTCGTATAGTTTTCGTGTAAAAAATTAATTTTTATTATTACAGGTGTCCTATAACCACCGTCATAATTAGATTTAAACATGGGTGTGAAACCAGTTTTACAAGAGTTCAAACGTTCACTCGTACTTCACAAGGGACAACGGTAAGTGGGAGTATGAAAAAAATTTTTTTAACGAAGAAAATTTAGCTAAAATTGATAAGAAATTGGAAAATATGAGAATTTGAAAAATATAACTTTAAAAAGAAATATTTGATTAAGCAATTCCATCGCAAAAAAAGAAAAAATTGAAAAAAAAAACTCCGGAAAGAAGAATAAATTTCGACTGATGATTTTGAATTTTAATACGTTCCGTGCCAACACCCGACGCACAAATACAGAGTATGCGCTATAAATTAACGTGTTTTGAACAAAGATAGTCGCAGGGTAAAAAAGTTTTTGGGAACCCCGTGTAATCCCAATGTTTAAACAAAAACCAACCACGGTTCGTCTTTTTTCGAATCGCTGAGGATGTTCTCTATTTTTTATGTATAATGTAAATTTGTATATTTGATATGGAAAATTCAAAATCTTTAACCGAATCATCAGTCGTTTTTTTCTTCTCAATTTGGCTTTTGATAGTGATAGATTCTAGGTAGAGATATTTTACTGGTTAAAAAAGTAACTTTCAGAACACGGTTACCTTCAACATATGTCGCTCCTGAAGACGTATCAATTTGGGAAATTATACGGTCAAACTTGGGAAAAGTCAATTGATTTTCACTAATTTTTTCATTAATTTCATTTTGCAGGATTTTTCCCGTTTTACTGTTCCTGTGTTCATGAATGAGCCTCTTTGCTTTCTACAAAGATTATCAGAGAATGTACAATACAATTATTTGCTAGAAAAAGCTGCGGAATGTGATGATGATCTTGAGAGAATTGAGGTTTCGGAATCTTCCAGAATCTCGAACTCAATACGAAATGTTTTTTTAGTATGTCGCTGCTTTCGCTTTGGCCACAATTTCCTCGAATCACAAACGACTTTCCAAACCATTCAATCCACTTTTACTGGAAACTTTCGAACTGGAAAGGTACGTTTTACTAAAAATTGTTTTAATCTTGGTGGTGACACAACAATTTTTTTCCGTAGACGGCATTTAATAATTTTTAACGATATAGATCGAGGCAATAGTTTCTCCATCTTTTCATACAGCTATATTTCGTGAAATCTTCCCAACTTCCGTTCGCAATTGTTTTTTCTTATTTCATAAGTCAGTTGCGTTCACTAACGACAGTGTTGCAATCAGATTAGATCATTGTTTGATTCCAGAAATGGTGTGCGATTCATTGCTGAACAGGTATCACATCATCCGCCAATTTCCGCAGTCTACGCCGAATCGGACGACTTCACTGTTGAGGTAACAAGACGAAATGCGAAAAAATGAGAAAAGGGGGGAGTGGAGAAATGATGATGGCATTACGTAAATGACCGGTTCCCGATTTCTAGTAGGCGCCCAGAAACAATTTTTTTGTGGAGAAAAGTGAAATGTGAAATGCACGAGGATATGACAAGAAATAATGAATGTCACATTGAATTGTAGGGAACTGTTGAACCGACAATTGGATTCTGGATGAACAAACTAATCGCAAATCCGCATGCTCATTTGAAATTAACATTTAAAAAGTAAGATTTCTGTTGGAAACACATTCACCAAATAGATCTAAAATTGACTCCTATTTGAAATTTTTACAGAACAGGCGAAATTTTCTCTTGGTCAGCTCCAAAATGTACAATTTATAATGTAATAATGGGAAAAATGTACATGAATTTTGTAAGTATATAGTATTGATTGATACTTGTGACGAAAATCCATTTTTAGACAAGTCAGATGAAAATCGAATCTACAGGAGGTTACGATGTCGTTTTTTCATTTGAAAATAAGGGATATTACAATCACAAGGGTGGAGATGTTCACGTTGAAGGACATATTTTCGAGGGGTTGGTTTCATTATTCAGTGATTTTAAATTTACGGCAGTTCGGCTTTCAGAAAAAACAAAATTAGAACATTGTACGGAAATTGGACGTTATTCCTTGCTTCTTGTGACGTTAATGAATTTAAAGCGTGCAGAAAAGAATACGTAAATTTGTTCAATGTGCGTTTGGAAAAAAAATGTTTTTTTTTTCAATTAAATTTTGTAGGAGTCTGTCAATTTACCAAATCAGGGACCAGTTGTACCAGGATCCAAAATTTTGTGGGTGGCGAATCAGATTCCGAAACTTTTCGAAGAGGTATACAAGAATGACTAATTGTACCTTTAAATTGATAATAATTTCAGCAATTTCACTTCACATATTTCACATTGACTTTAAATGAGATGTACGATGGATTGTCAGAGAAGCTACCTCCAACTGACAGCAGGCTGAGGAAGGATATGAAATTTTTAGAGGATGGAAAAAATGGTTTACTTTGAAAAAAGTTTCATTTTAAAATTGTGTTTTTTCTGTTCAGATGAAGCTGAAGAATGCAAGCGCAAGTATGAAGATGCACAGCGTGCGCGCAGAGCAAAGAATACTGGGAATGTGCCACTGTAATTAACCAATTCTTTGATTTGACATTGATTCCTTTTTTCAGCTGGTTTTCAAAAGTCGATGGCGTCTGGAAGTATACTGGCGACTATTGGTCGCGCGATTTTTCTCAGTGTCTCGAACTCTTTGAGAAAACTGGCAAAAACTCAAATTCTGTATAAATACCGAAACTTTTGTTTTCGCTTTGAATTATCACACATTAGGTATACTGATTATGGGTATTAATTGTTTCTTTCGCATTCCAATAAACGTTTTTTTCTGTTGTCGTTCGAAATTGCAAAGTTGGAGGAAATTGAGAAAACACTTCGGCGGTCCTCATATGTAATAGGGTTTTCGACAAACGTTGATGAGTTTGCGCGCATTTTGCAGTTTTCGAAAGACCCTATTATGTTCGTTTATTTGTGTCTATTGATTGCTTTTTCTTCGAGCATCGAGATTGGTGGCCCAAGTCGACGTCTTCAGAAGCCAACGGGACCAAGACAGGAAGTGAGCATTGCAGTCGTTTATCAGGTAATCTTGCCCCATAAGTTCATTTTATGTAATTTTTTATTCGAATAGTTATCTCTATAATAATTCCGTTTTTTTTCAAAAAAATAGTGTAATTCAGTATTTTTTTTTCAAATGTTGTCCCATTTTCCTATTAATACTTATTATTTTTATTAAGCACTATGTTGGTCGATCTATAACCTATGACAAAGCGATAAAGGACATAATAAGAAGTATAAATGACGCAACAGCTGTGTCGTAAGTATCTATCTATATATTTGTCAATTATCATTATTATCCTTTGAAGGAGTCTGCGACGTCTCTCAACGCGCTATGTCTTCTCAGCGGTTGATTGTATTCTGCCAACCGGCACATTCAATGTCAAAGAGGTTCTCGATTGTCTTTGCAATAATGTGACAGCGAATAATGTGCGAGCGAGATGATCATACGCGAATATATGAAAAGTTTAGGTGGCTCTAATTGTCTTCATGACCGCATCGGAGTTGTATGACACGACGACAGCGGCCGAACAATATTTTTTGACGGCGGCTAGTTATACGGGGATACCGATAATCGCATGGAACGCCGACAATTCAGGATTCACGTTTGGAAAGGATTTGTCGCCTTACAGGATTATTCAAATGGCACCGCCAATTGCACACCAAATAAGGTCTTATTTGACCACGAAAAATCGAAAGTCGCATACTTTAGAGCAATGATTGCCTTGCTTCAAAGATATAATTGGCCAAAGTTTGGAGTTGTGACTTCGGACATGGCAGGAGGTGAAGAATTTGTTGGCGCTGTGCGAGACGAGCTCGAGAATTTTTCAAATCGATCAACGAAGTCAATAATAATTTTCGAAAAAAAAACGAGAAGACGTTTGTATTCAGATTCGAAATGCTTCATTATTGCCATATAAATACAACAAACAAAACCGATATCGATGTTAATTTAATTGAGCTCAGGAAGAATCAAGCAAAAATAATATTATTGTATTCTAATGTGCATCAGGCAAATGCAATATTTTCGGTAAACTGGCTCATCGTAAAAATCTTGATCACTCAATTTTAGCGCGCAGACGTCTTGAAAATGACAAATGAGAAATACTTGTGGATAGGGACCCAATCGGTCAAAGGAACCCATAAGACAGTTAAATCAGCAGCTCCTCCCGGAATGCTTTCCGTCAACTTTCATACGGTTTCTAATGCAATGTTCTATCTTCAAGAAGATGTCATCCCACTTATCATCCAATTAGCGCCAAAAGTAAGATTTTGCTTTTTCTCTCATAAAAATTGTGTGAGATAAAAATTCTTTCAGTTATTTGGTTCCGCGCTTTTGCAACTTCGTCAAAATGAAACTTTTCCTCTAAGATCAAATGTTTCTTGTCGACGCGATGAAGGTGATCCGTATTGGCAAAACGGAAAAATAATTTACGAGTGTGTTCATATTTGTTGAAATAGCTGTTGAGTTCTCGTTTTTTTCAGTCATATGAAATCTTCATTCGTCAAAGGAAATCCGTTTCATGCCAATGATGGTCATGATTCATTTTTCTATGTGTTCGACAAAAACGGACGATTGAAAAATTCGGTTCTTCAAATTTCAAATTTGAGAACTAATACAAAAGGCGAAAAATATTGGGAAAAAGTTTGAATTCAACTGCTCATTAGATAAAAGGTGTTTCAAGCTTTTAGGTTGGAATCTATACTAATAATGAATTGAGCATGGCTGATGTTCAATGGCCCGGTAAACGAGCAAATCCACCACAAGGAACTGCAGACAGCTTTCATGTTAATGTAAGCAAATTTGCTTAAACTAAGTTTGTGAAATTAGCTTTCTTTTCAAATTCAATTTAGGTAGTTACACTTCATGAGCCTCCGTTTATCATAGTTTCTGATGTAGACCCAGACACTGGAAGATGCCCGGGTAATCAAGGATCAATTTGCGATTGGGGAGACGTTGAATATACGGCAGAAGGTGGCATTAAGAAGTATTGCTTTCCAATGAAAGAAGAACAATTTCAAGCTGAGCATTTTTGTTTCAGAAATCGTACGTTGTGGAAATGTTGCTCTGGGTATTGTGTAGATCTTTTAAATAAACTGGCCACAGATATTGGATTCACTTATACATTATACAAAGTTCGCGATGAGAAATGGGGGCTCAAATCGGTAAAATTCCCTAATTCAATTATTTTCATTCCACATTTTTCTAATTGTGGAACAATTTTAATGAAAGAAATTAAAATTGTTTAGGAGACGGGATGGAATGGGTTAATTGCTGATTTGATGCACAATAAAGCTGATATGTGTGTAACCTCTTTAAAGGTATTCGAGTAAAACATCCACTTCATGTTTCAAAATTTAGCTGAATTCCGAAAGAGCTCGCGATATTGACTTCTCATTACCATTTCTCGATACAGGAATTTCAATTATTGTGAAAATTCGCAGTGGTGTTCTGTCGCCGACAGCGTTCTTGGAGCCTTTCGAATATTCCACTTGGGTTATCATTCTATTCGTTTGTATTCACGTTGCCGCAATTTCGATATTCGCATTCGAATGGGTTTCGCCCTACTCGTTCAACATGCAAAAGTATCCGCCACCAGGTGAGAATTCAAAAAGCTAATCAAAAACAAATGAGAATTGCTTTAGGACATAAATTTTCATTATTTCGCTCGTATTGGCTTGTATGGGCGACATTATTCAGTGCAAGTGTATCTACCGATGTTCCGAAATCTACCGTATCCCGTTTGATGGCTCTTGTGTGGGCAGCTTTTGGTCTCACATTCCTTGCGGTTTATACAGCTAATTTGGCAGCTTTCATGATAACTCGAGTTCAATTTTATGATTTAAGTGGAATACATGATCCAATGGTGTTAATTTATTGTATTCTAATTCATCCTCTGAACCTGTTTTCTTTAGCTTAGTTATCCGCAAGATCAGAAGCCCCCTTTTCGATTTGGAACCGTTGATGGTGGAAATACACATGAAACTATGAAGAGAAATTGGCAACAGTGGGATTTTTAGAGAATTTACAATTTATTGGAAAACTCGTTTCAGAATGCACGAATATGTTAAGCGAAACAATTTTTTCCGAATGAACATTTCAGCAGGCGTGGACGCGGTGAAAAAAGAGTGATAATGGAAATATTGTATCCAAAAAATTTCTTTTTTTTTCAGAGAATTGGATGCTTTCATTTACGATGCGGTTGTTCTTGATTATTGGGCAGGAAAAGATGCGAATTGCGCATTAATGACAGTTTGTCTCAAAAGATCACTAGATTAATTCAAATTCTCATAGGTAGGGAAATGGGCCAGCATGACGGGATATGGCATTGGATTCCCGAAGAATTCTCCATATACGGCAATGGTGAATCAGCATATGCTTCGCTACCAGCAGAATGGTTTGTCTCTTTCTTTATTCAGTGATGTACCAATTTAAATAATTAGGCGATTTGGAAAGACTTCAAAATTTTTGGTTAACCGGCGCTTGCACCCCTGACAGTCATAGTCAAACGCAATCTGCACCTCTCGGAATCGAGAACTTCATGTCAGCATTTTTTCTCCTTGGTGTTGGAATTGTAATTCAAAAGCTTCAAAAAATATTATTCTTTTAGTTTTTTCTAGATCATTAGCATTATCATTCTTGGTCTTGAGCATATCTATTGTATTCACTTGAGGAAGCCACTGCAGAAAATTGATAAGAAAGGATGGTGCGGAATCATTAGTATGGTTCGTAGGCAAAGTTCGGAAATGAATGTTAAATTTGAAAATTTTTGTAGGCTATGGGTAAATCTTTAACATTCACAGAAGCAGTTGATCGAGTTCAAGAATGGAGGTCACGTACACAATCACTAGCCAGCACCAGTTCACCACAACTGAAAAGAAGACGATCTGCAAATTCGTATGTCAAAACTCATGTTCAAAAATTACGAAGCACAAATTTCAGTAGAACATCACCAGAGAGAAAACCTCCCTCGTTTTCAGGCAAACAATATCTACAAGTCGAGACCAATCTTTAAACAAAAAAAAGTTATATTTTTTCTAGAATAAATACATTGAATATGTGCATCTACTACGTACACGTAATAAAAAGGAATCCATAAATTTTGGCTCATAATCAATATTCTTAAAACGTAACAGTCGTTAATAGTAGGGAAAATCGTCTTCGTCATAATCGGGATCTATCGGAAGTCCATCATCATCATCATCATCGCAATCACTATCCATAACAATCTGGATATTAAAAATGGCCGGCATGAAAATTTTAATCGAAATCACCTTCATATGAGCAAACGCATTGGCTGCTTCGTTACTGTATTCTTTATGACTTGGCCCGTCACTTTCTTCTTCGAAATCGTTCCCGTCATTTGCATCCAACTCTTCCAACATTATCTGAAATTAATAAAATAATTACATACATACGTTGTTTTGCGGAATCTTGCCTCTGGATTTTCTTGCACTTCCTCGATTTTTTTGCAGTTTCTGAAAAAATGGAAACATTTATAAATTACTTGAATAATGAAGTTTTACTTTACGTATTCCATCAGCCATTCAGGCATATTTAGACAATATCTGAAAATCTCCTAAATTTTTCAAACTTTTCCCCATAATTTCACTATACGTGATTACCGCCGAAACATTCACGTATTCCTGTGGTTCGGAGAAAGTTGTAAAAATAGGAATAACTGTGCATTTGAAGTTACCGTCAAATTTACTGATTCTCTCGCACAGATTCATTGCGAGATCGGTTGGAATAATGTCAAGAAGGTAAATCTTAAAAATTATTCTACATAGAATCTATAGGCACATAAAATTTCAACTTTTCGGCAAAGTCTGAGCGTTTTCTCCTTCTCCAAATCGGAATGAGCAACTGCAATCAAATTGGCACCAGATTCCCAAACATCTTTTTGTTCTTTTAAATATGCCTCTCGTGTGTCCAAAAGACAATTACTGAATATCAAGGAATTGTTCAATATAAAAAAAAAACAATGCCAAAAGTAACCTTTCAAATATGCTGGATATCAAATTGACTTGACCCAAACTGAACGCCAACATGCGGCACATTTTGTTTCTACTAGAGTATACTAATATTCTATCTGTAAACTAAATTTTATAAATTCGTTAACCTAATTATATATTTCTACCATGTGGATTTTTGGGATCCAAAGATTTGATTTCTTTGCCAATCACTGGCACTAATTTCATTATTTTGAGAACGTCACTTTTCGATTGATCCGGAGAGTCTAGCTGAAGCATTATCTCAATTCATTATTCTATAATTGTTATTAATTGAAACATACCATTATCGGAGTCAATAAAAATTTTTCATTCGAAGATGAAGCCATCCGGAAAAAAAAATTTATTCTGAAAAGTCGAGCACACAAAATATTAAAATTAATGTTGTAAACAATAAACAATTATCTTTCAGGTTAAAAAATTTTTTATTCAAAATATATTTATATCTAAATTAATATGACGAAAAATGATAAAACTTGATCTCTGAGCGAAACATTCTTCTGTTTTTGTTTTTCAAAATTGTCAGAAAAAAACCAGGAGAACAATTAAAAATCTGAAAATCACGATAGTAGTTTAAGAAAATGCAAAATTCCCGCCAAACATGTGTATATACAGTATTAACTAGAATATTCTAGATCATCGACATCACTGGAAGAAGATTGTTGATGTTGCGTTTCCGTAATTCGAGCATTTTCAGGAGAATCTAGCAATTTCTCTGATTGCTTTAATAAATTGTTCTCTCGAACTCTGCGAATTGCCGAAAAATATCGAGCTTGAAGTGCTTTAAATTCGCCTGGGATGTCCTTTTTGTATTTTTTCATCATCTTTAATCATATTATCTCATTGTGCGGGCAAATTTACGTACCGCCATGAATTTTGGAACTGCAAAAATATCCTTATTTTCATCAAACATAACGTGAAGCTTCAATCTAACAGCATTTCGTGACATTAACGTAAACATTTCGTCTTCCATGAATGTTGAAAAATATTTAAATTGAGGCAAATCGAATAAAATAACCTGAAAACTACTTGAAAAAAAAATCTAAATTAGAATAAAATAACCGCATCTACAATTGCTCGCCCAATATCGTGCATCGATTTGTAGTCGATCACAACGATATCATACCCATTTCGGCGGTACTGGAAATTAACATATTCCATTCTTTCGCGGTCCATATTTCTGAAAATGTTCACTTCAATTAATAAAAAAAAAACATGGAAAGAAGTAAATACTTTGTGAGAATTCCAATTTTCTTATTTCTACCGATGTGCTTCAAATAAAGTGCGACCAAATTGGCAGTTTTTTGATTGCTAGTAACAACCAAAATTTTTTCAGCTCGACCGCCTAAAATAATATGAATTGGAAAGTTGCTAATCAACAAAATAACCTCCTCTTTCTTGAGCTCTTTGCAATGTTAAACGATCAACTTCGAAATTGCATAATTCCAATTTTTGGATTAGTACTGTCATCACTTTCTTAGAACACTCGAAATTTTTTAACTCCGCGTCGCTTTTCGGTGAGCAAGCCAAGGCGTTTAAGAAGCGATCATCAGACACAAAGTGGAATTTGATGTACTTAAAAATGTCGAACTCCCTGAAACAAACACATGCTAGTTGAAAAAAAAGGAACTTGTGTACGTTGCATCCTCAAATTCCAAGAAAACATTTGTTGTAACTATTTCTTTGAAAAAGGCAAACGATATGTCGAGATTAGGTTTGCAAGAGTCAGCAAAGAATAACATGGTTGTAGAACCATTCTAAAAAAAATTATATTCAATTTTTAAATCTAGATGTTCATTTATATATTCAAAATCTTACCACAAAATTGAGCAAAATTTTGCTAACAGTTAACGCGTATGAATCATTCGTGGCAATCTCGTCACAATTCTCAACAATAATATACCGCATTTTTTCTTTCAGGCATGCTAGCTGAAAAAAAGCGAATCTGCATATTAGGTATTTGTCGACTTACCTCTTCGGAAGGTTCTAATTCCTCTAAAAATTTCAAACAATCATCAGCAGATCCAAACATAATGTCGTTTTTACGGATTCGAGGATGTGGAGGATTTGCAGGATCATCAGCTGGTGGAACTTCAATTCTAAAATTTTATTCTCGAAAAGAAAAAAATGCAACCTTCATTTTCATCTATTTCCTCTTCTTTGCCAAGAAGACGTACACCAATTCTGACCCGTAAATCTACTTCTATAAAAACTCAGTTTTGAAATTGGACAGATATAAAATATACTCTTTCTCGCAGTGCAAACGTCGGTACACGACATGTTGGCCAACTCGAATGATTTGCAGATAACCATGACAATTGGAAGTAAATACTGAAAATTTGCAATTTCCTACAGTACTTGAAGATGTTCTTGCATTTTCAGAACGAATACTTGATAAAACTTTCATCGCACATAACATAATTGGATTTGAGTAATACTGGAATGCATGCTGAAACCGAGTATGTGCACAAAATAGATGGTTGACTCCTAAATTTCAAATCTTCATATCGAATTTTTTACAAATCATTCTACCATCGTATTCCGTAAGAAACGTGCGAACTCTCTCTCGTAAAAGAAGCCCATCTGGGTTCTCCCTGGAATTCCTGAAAATTTTCAACAGTCATCAGTTTTATGCATTTGCCTTCTACATCCCGTATCCCATTTTTTTAATAGCGTCATTCTCATCGTTGTACACAATCTTATCCTTTACAGGATATTTGTACGCTGAAATCATAATAACAATTATCGTATTATAACACATTTCTTACTAAATCTTGGAACCGAGAGACCCCAGTGTTTTGTTCTTTTGAAGAACTAAAATAATGGGCAGTTTTCACATTATTTGTTACATTAAACCTCGGTTTCAGAAAAATCCTCTGTTGTCGCATCTGTTGGTTGTTTGAGAATTCTGATATCAAAAGGCCCTCAAAGAAATTTTTCCTTAAAAATTATACCACTTTGAACTGACCAACGTTTTCTACGTCCATCATTGCTTCTAGAATATTTTAGATGATATAACAGCTCACATTAAATCAAATTGAATCCTAAAACTAACTAAAGTAAGTTTTTTAAAAATCCTTTTTCAAAATTTAAACAGAAAAGATTCCTAATTTGTAGAAAAGGAAGGTTTTTCTTAAATACGTTTCAATATAATTTGTTTAATATTTTAAAATAATGAAGAATTTTCACGACGCATTTCTATATCAACCGACTCCTTACCTGCAATGGTAAAATTTAAAAGTTCGAATTTGAGGGCGGACAAGTACGCTCTATTGAGAAAACGGCGTGGGTCTCGTTAGGTAGCCGCAGCTACAGTAACGCGTCGGCGTCTATTTTGTAGAAAACGCATTTTTTTCGCTTTTTCCTAAAGAATTTCAGCCGATTTCTGTCGAATTTCGTGCGAAATGTTCATGTTTTTGGATATTTTGAGTATTTTTGAGAATAGTGAAATGATTTTCGATGTTTTTCATCGGAAAAATGATTAAAACTATGACTCTAAGGCCTGAGATTTATGATTCTCAATTATACTCGGCTCACCATGGCTGAGGTATGATTTCGTTAAATTATCTCGTTTTTCACAAACTAAACATTTTACTTGAAGCATGGGACGTCCCGATTTTGGCGGTAACGACAGAGGTACCTTTAAAATATTTTAATCGATAGTATTTGTTCTTCTAGGACGTGGCGGTCGTGGCGGCGGTTTCCGTGGTGGAGATCGCGGAGGACGTGGAGGATTCCGTGGCGGTGATCGTGGTGGATTTGGCGGTCGTGGAGGATTCGGCGGACGTGGGGGATTCCGTGGTGGTGATCGCGGAGGGTTCCGTGGTGGTCGTGGGGGAGACAGGTAAAATAAATTAAGTTAAAAATTATTGACCACTTATTTTTCAGAGGCGGTTTCGGAGGACGCGGATCCCCAAGGGGTGGAAGAGGACGCGGTGCCCCCCGAGGTGGCGGTGGAATGAGAGGAGGAAAAACTGTAGTTGTAGAGCCGCATCGTTTGGAAGGTATTTTTTTTACTTGAATGCAAATTGAAGGCATAGGAACAATTTAAATTTTAGGAGTGTTTATTGTAAAAGGAAAGGAAGACGCTCTTGCTACGAAAAACATGGTTGTTGGAGAATCTGTGTATGGCGAGAAAAGAGTTTCTGTTGATGATGGAACTGGAACATCAGTAGAATACCGTGTTTGGAATCCTTTCCGTTCCAAGTTGGCTGCTTCCATTATGGGAGGCTTGGAAGACAATCATATTAAACCAGGAACGAAGTTGCTTTATCTTGGAGCCGCTTCTGGTACTACAGTTTCTCATTGCTCGGACGTTGTTGGACCGGTAATCTCGAGCCTCTAATTGTTATATTATTTATATATTTAGGAGGGAATTGTTTACGCTGTTGAGTTCTCGCACAGAAGTGGTCGCGACCTTCTCGGAGTTGCTAAGAAGAGACCTAATGTCGTTCCTATCGTGGAAGATGCCAGACACCCACACAAGTATCGCATGCTAGTTGGTAAGTTATTCTTTTCTCGATTAAATTTTCTATATACTTTTCTTGCCAATAGGAATGGTCGACGTTATTTTCTCTGACGTTGCTCAGCCGGATCAAGCTAGAATTGTCGCTCTCAATGCCCACAACTTCCTCAAAAATGGTGGTCATGCTGTAATCTCCATTAAGGCTAACTGCATTGACAGTACTGCTGAACCAGAAGCTGTTTTCGCTGGTGAGGTAAACAAGTTGAAGGAAGAAAAGTTCAAGCCACTTGAACAAGTAACTCTTGAACCGTACGAGCGTGACCACGCAGTTGTTGTGGCAACATATCGCCCAGTTAAAGGGAAGAAAAACTAACCAATAATTGTAAATTGTTTCTGTTGTTATGTTGTTAAATTTTTCGTTAATCTCATTGTTTTACCTTTTTAATAAACTGTTGAATTTTATTGTATATATTTTGTTGCTACCGGTTATTTACCGCTTTGTTCTACTTCATTTTTTTGTATTGTAATTTCTTAAATCTTAATTAAGGGTCATGACGTCGACCGTCCAATCGGTACAGACTTTCGGTCGTAAGAAGACCGCCACCGCTGTTGCTCACTGCAAGAAAGGACAGGGCCTTATCAAGGTCAATGGTCGTCCGTTGGAGTTTTTGGAGCCACAGATCCTTCGCATCAAGTTACAGGTATTTATTCCGTTTAATTTCACCAAGAAAACGTAATTTTCAGGAGCCACTTCTTCTGGTCGGAAAGGAGCGTTTCCAGGATGTCGACATCAGAATCCGCGTCAACGGCGGAGGACATGTTGCCCAGATCTACGCTGTCCGCCAGGCTCTCGCCAAGGCTTTGGTTGCCTATTACCACAAGTATGTCGATGAGCAAAGCAAGAGAGAACTGAAAGAGATCTTCGCCGCTTACGACAAGTCGCTTTTGGTTGCTGATCCAAGAAGATGCGAGTCTAAGAAGTTCGGAGGACCAGGAGCCCGCGCTCGCTACCAAAAGTCTTACCGTTAAGTTCCTGTTTTTGTTGGATCATAAATTTGTTATTAAATTTATTGAGATCGAACGGTACATGATAAAACAAATTTAAAATGTGAAACTTAACAATAACATGTCAATGACAAATATGAAGAGGATACCTGCAATCAAATCTAGTCGGGAATGTTTTGGTTTCTTCGCAGTGTGAGGGCCGATTGGCAATGGAGGCGAGCTGAAATGATATATTTATTTGAAAGTTTTTCAAACTATTAAACCATATGCATTCAGTTTGAACTGTGTTTATACCAGTACTGTTTAGTGTACATGTTGAACGTTTTTGAAATGAGCGGCTGCACCGAAAATCACAACAAGAGTTGAATACGGTACATGAAGAATATTCTGCCTACAAAAACTATCGTATTTAGTTATAGCTTTTTAAAATACCTTTAAAATGCATTCTTGTGTGTATTCTCTACCACTGACAATAATCGCGAATATCGTGCTAACCGCAAATAAGGTTCGCATTCGAATATTTTCCGTCTGGAAATGCACGCATAATTTTATGTTAATCTACTTCGGCGGAAAGTGTAAAATGTCAAAAAGACTGCAAATATCTACGGTTTGACTTGGCAAATAATATTGGGGTATCGAAAAGTTTGAAAAAGGACTGGTTTTCACAATTGATTTGGTGAGAATTCGAAGGTTGTATGATAACCCCGATTAGTTTAACTATAGGCTGACCTGGTTACCTATATGTAGGTTGGTGGTATATATGACGAAAATAAGAAGAAAACAAATTCAAATTCTAGACGACAACGAGTTGATCGTGGCACGAGAAGAAAATGAATTGAACGAGTGCGACGATGCAATTAGATAGTGATGACCTTCTACGGGTTTTCGAAAAAGAAGCGGTCAGGGGTTAAAGACACAAAAGAAGCAGGCAGTGCCTGAAAGGAGAGAATTTCAAACAAAAAACTGTCAAAAGTATGGTTTGTTTTATCATTGTTTGGATGATTGTCTTTTAAAAAACGGACTATAAAATATTAATTTTTTTACAAATGCCTCCTTGGCAAAAATTTTAATTTCGCGACCGGTTTTTTAAACCAATGACATTGGTCTTGGTGCAAAACTAAAAGTGTAGATTTACGGGCCTAACAAGCATAATGATAAGTTAAAAATTCCTAAGTTTTTTTTTGGCATTTTGCTAATTTATATCGTACGGTTTTAATAATGCAAAAAGCCACTAAGCAAAGGCACATTTATATAAAAATGTGATTCGTTTTCGAAAGATTCTCTATTACTTCGCTATGAGACTTTTCAGGTTTCTTATTAAATGTTTTATGAAAATATAAAATTCTCAATACCTCAAAATTGATTTTATTCTTTAGTTGCCCAGCAACTCGATTCTTAAAGCTTTTTTTCTTACAGACATTTAAGTTTTTTTCTTATAGACGATTGTTGGATAAGTTGATTAAAATAATTCTTCCCAACAGCAATCGGCCAATATTCCATTTTGCTACGTTTTCGAATGGGAGATTTTCTGGATTTAAGCATAAAGTAGTTGGTAGCCAATTCAATTTAAATGTTTTTCAAAATCGTCAGTTCACGACAATTTTAATTAGTCAAAAATGGTTTCTATTTCCGATTTTCCATTTTTCCTTCATCCAGCAGCTTTGAAAATTCGGCAAATTGTCAAAATAAGATACTTGTACAATATTGAACTTTTTTGGAAGGATCAAAAATAAGGAAGATATTTGAGTTGGCACACTTCAATCGAATCCAAGCCCTTTTCGAACGGCGAAATTTTTTGTATCACCAAAGAAAAGCAACAAAGATTATATTGTTTTCTTCCCGAAACGCATTCGTTTCTGGTTATCAGTGAGTTCAATACACAACATTTTGGAGAGTTGGTTTATTAGTACAATATAGATATGGACAGATAAGGGAATCCAAAGAACACAAGTAATACCGGCATCAAATGTTCGAAATACACGCTTTTATATTAATTATTGGTGGGAACGATATGGAATTTGACCATTTGATATTGATCAGCAAAAGTATTGTCTTTGCTTTCCATGTGAGTTAAATTGGAATAATTGATCTTTCCATCGGACAATGGGATCAAAGAAGTGGCTCTGCCCCATACCATATCACTATACCCAATAAGTTCGTCGGCTGAAACCAAAAATAGACGCTATTAATTTCGAAGCAGCTCACCATAGCTCCAAACACTGAATACATAGTCTGCTTCCTTTATTCTATCACTGTTCAATTGCATCAGGTACTTCGAATAACTGACAGCTGTACAGGGGCTCGGAAGGGGGTTCACGCCGCAATTCAATTTGTTCGAACCGCATGAATCGCCAGGCCAGAAGCCGTCTTGCTTGTTGCACGTCTTTTGTAGATTTGCCAGTGGACCTTCGCAATTGCACAGTCCGAAGTTTGCACCGGAGAGCCCCACGAATACCTCGATTTTCTTGTTCAAAGGCAATCCAATATTGCATTGGCCTAAGAAGAGAATTTGGTTTTTTGTATGAGATTATTTTCTTTTTACCATCGGCATCTTCAATCCTCCCGCCTTTGACGGCTTTTCTGGCAATCGTCACTCCCATACTATGGCTTACAATTGATATTTTCTTTGATCCCGTATAGGAAAGAACTGCCTCAAAGAATTTTCGTATTCTGGTAACTGTTTCGCAGTCATGTTTCCTAAATTGAAAATCTATGTCAACCCTCAAAATTTAAAGTACCTTTTCGAAGCATTTAATGGATTTGAGTCTTGCCAAGAAGTTGCATAAAGCTCAGCTTGCGTATAGCCATTGGCCAGGAAATACTCTATCGAGTTGGACCATCCGGGTGCGCTCGAGCTTCGATGAAGTGCCGCGTCTGAATTCCCATGAACAAAAACCACGGGAATATTAACCATTTCCGACACATTCACTGTTTTCCCGCCGTAACTCCCTTGAGTACCATAGTCACTTCGGGCAAAGTCGCAACTATCATAACCATTGCTAAAAAAAAAATACGAGCTACCCTTCACTAGAAATAAACATTTACCGTTTAAGCCATTTCTGAAAATCGTCGCTTAGCGGTCCTTTGATTGCACCAGATGCGATTCTGAACGAAAACAGAAAAAATGCGACGAAAACGGTATACATCTAGACACAAATGAGGCCGCGTTGGAGAAATTTTTAT
This sequence comes from Caenorhabditis bovis, assembly GCA_902829315.1. NCBI lineage: Eukaryota > Metazoa > Nematoda > Chromadorea > Rhabditida > Rhabditidae > Caenorhabditis > Caenorhabditis bovis. The sequence goes on along the minus strand of CADEPM010000001.1, from coordinate 4,012,624 downwards.
AGACGTGAAGAAAAAGGCGGTTCTAGATAAGACCTATCAGTTCAAAACACAATATTGGTGCTGATTGGCTCGCGAGTCCCGGATGATATCAAGGTTACTGTAATCACCTACAGCATAACTAGTTTTTTAAGGAATATTTTGCAAGATGAATACATCACAGAATAGGTTCGAGTAAAAATGATTCGCTGAACCTTTGAGAAATCAAAAACGCCATGTGATTCACAGTGAAAAAAAAAAAGTCGTCAAGTGCAATTTGAAATGTATCTCTATCATTTTGAGATTATAACATATTATGAAAGCTTCAAGTCCAAAATGCTCAATAATTGCTAATTAATAGTTTAGGGTATGATGCGGAACTTTTCCTCTTTCATTCTTAGTGTTTTCCAATTCGATGTTGAAAGTGCCGAACTAACATCGATTCTTCATAATCCTTTTAGTTTAGCTCAAACATTCGTCGGGATCTGGTGTCGACAACTTCCGTTAGTAGCAGTTTTCCACTTTTCTTTTCGCCTCCCTCCGCAAATCCCACACTTGGCACGATTCCAAAGCGAATTTGAGCGCCAAAAGAAAAGTTGAACGCCAAACCAATTTTAAGGGCTTTCCATGTCGCCTTTTCCATGTGCTTTTTGTGCTCATTTCAAGAGTTTTTTGGCAGACTTCAAGAGCAGACAAGAGCGAGAGGACGAAAAAAACCCGCGAGGAGGCGAGATTGTCGAAACGAATAGCAATTTGAGACGGCTCCAAGAAAAAAGAAGACGGCACAACCACGGATTATCTACTCCTCGGTTTTTTCATGTGTGTGTGTGTGTGTGTGTGTGTGTGCCATTGCTTTTCTTTTTCATCTCTAGCGCTTTGATGTGCTTCTCGCGCCCTTTTTGTGCTGCAATTTTGTTCCATTCGTAGCATTCGCTTTTGTTTTTAAACAAATGATCAGCATAAGAGATTACTCAAACAAGTGCGTGGTTTGACAAAAGAATTGTATTTCGTTATTTTTTGAGCAGTTCATTTTTTGAATCCTTCAATTTCAACAAGAAGCACCTGTTTCAGTTATTTTTTAATTAGAAAAATAAGATCAGCTTGTTTCTCAGTCATTCCTCATTGAATCTTCCAATATACCTCATTTAATTCTATTCTTCATTGACTATTCCTCATTTGACTATTCCTACTCCTCATTGAATCTTCTAATATCCAAGTTTAATTTTTTCTTATTTCAATTCATACAAAACATGCGAGAAATGTTCCAAGCAGATATCTTCTCTCAACCTTGTTGCTCGTCATTTATTTTCCAATTTCTTTTGATTTTTGTCCAATCATCTTTGATTACAACATTATCATCAAAAGACACTCATCACATCAGTATTATGCCCTCCTCCTCTTGTGCAAATTTATTTGTTGTTAGGTCAAAAGCGGCATGTTATTAAATATCATGTCACTTGTCAACCAGCCGGTTGGTTCGTCAGTTATTTCATATTTTTTAGTCCTTCATGCGTCCATTATTTAGCTAAAAATAAACTCTTGTACCGTTTTTTTTCATTTTTCTTTACCCTTAAAATAAGGTTTTTATTTTCTTTACCGATTGCTCTTGATGACGTCTTTGATACCATAAATTGGACTTCAGTGCTTTTGTTTTAAAAGCTGTCGTCATCCATAGAAAATGTCTCGTCGCCAACTAAAATTGTCGAGGGGGGGGGCTCTTTTTATTTGTCTTTGTTTATTGTGGTCCCTAAATCCCACTCACTTCAATTGCAATAAATGTCGTCGGCGACGGAAAACGGCGGAATAAAATACGTAAGAGGCATGTTAGAAAAAGCATTGCGAAAAGCAAAACTGGCAAATTGTGCGGCATCGACAAGAAGTCAATTTCAGCGATTCTGCGAGGATACTGAAATTGCAGAAGCCGAATCGGTCGAGTTCCGACAACAAAAAAAAGAACGCGAATACACGCGGAATACGAAAGGAAAAGAAGAAGAAGAAGAAGAAGAAGAAGGAAAAACATTGGGAAAACCCCTCGTCCAGCTCATTCTATTTCTCGTTCTCTCGTTTTTCTCAAATCTTTTTTCCCATATATTCGTGTTGTAGTTGGGCCGCACATAGAGCCGATTTAGCGGTTACGGCCAGCATATTTTCGTACCTTTCCAATTCACATCATCTGCTATGACAACCTACCAATTTTGGCATCTCAAGTTCCTACGAAGTTCCGAGCTTCTTCCCATTAAATTTCATTTTGATAGTAGGTTTGCTTCAAAGCATTTATTCCATTGTTTTTTTTATATCCTAGTTGAAATTTTAATTCCACCCAACTCTGATTAGCAGCTACCTTAGAATTTTTCCATATGTAATCAACAATTTTTATTTTAATTCTATGCTATTTTCAAAAATTATTTCATCTAATGAAAATTAATACATATATTGTATAAATTATAGTTTACAATAATTTGAATTTAAAAATTCGAAAATTAAAAGTTTGAAAAAAGGTTTTATTGATCCGTAAGTATTCGAAACTCAAATAAATACTGTTCGTCTTTTAAAGAATCGTCTCCGAAAATCACATGAGAAGTAATATTTTTTGGAAGAAATTATACAGTTTTGGAAGAAATTAAACAGTTAATCGATTCGCCGCTTCAATCTATACTCGTTGTTTTATTTTTGAGCCAATGGAATTTTTCAGCCGTGCAAAACATTTTCTCATGTCTTTTTTTTCGCTAAATCCATCTATAAAATCTTGTTTGTTTTCTTGCAATGAGTATTTTGCATGCATTCCATGGATGGATAATTCTATTCGTGTGGGCGAAACTTGCCCGACACTAATTGGACTCATTCGCGACGAGACCCCTGTCAATTTTTACGTGTTGAATGCGGAAACTGAATACATTTCCGCCGACAGACGGCGCTCAAAAATTCATCAAAATTTTTTCGGGAATTTTAAGGGCCGTAAAAAAGAGAAAAAAATTTGTCGGCGCCGGAGTGTGGCTTTCATATTTTGAATAATTCACATCCTGAAATCCATTGTTGTTTCTCAGCCCAATTTCATTGTTGCTTTATTCACCATTCTTGCACTCTCCGTGTTTTTCTGTGGCCTCCGTTTTTCATTTTTCATTTACAATTCCACAAATAGCGGGATCCATACGAGCATACGCAACCTTCCTCTTCTCTCTTTCCTTTTTTCTTCGTCCAATCTCAACATCCATATAAACATGACGTCATCAAATCCAATGATTCTGTCAATCATCTTCGTGTCGTTTTAATTAGTTTTTATGTCGTTTCGGTTTACCTTCTGCTATTTTGGTATCTATTCAACGGAAATTATCGGAGAAATCGAATTAGTTCATTTTTTTTTTCCAATTCGAGAATTCCGCTAATATTTTCCTGATTAACATACTTGTTACTGCGACTGAGCTCATTACACTATTAGAAATTATTCAAGAATTGTGATTCAGTTTCGATAGCCGAGAAAATCCATGGAAATTTGTCACAAGTTTTTGAGGTCTCACGTGAGCTCTCAAGTATTTTTAAGAGTTTTTTTTTTTACACAGAAACACACAGTCTCGACAACATTTGAGAATTTTTATAGAATACATGTCTCACGCCTTTTTTTTTGCTTGCTGAAGAAAAAATCAGTTAACTAAAATCAGCCGCTGCAAGACCCATATCGTAAGACGCGTTGCGGTTGGCGGACGATCACGCTAATTTTTTCATCATGAAAATATTAAATCGACTAAAAGTTTTCAAAATTAATCTCAATTTTCATATTCAGAAGATACTAACAGATTAGCAGGGCACCGTGATCTTTAAAAGCTTTCGTAGTGGGACCCATTAGTATGAGCTCAAATGAGCCAATTTCTCTTATATTTGCGTGTTCTTCATAAAAAAAACATAAGACTTTCACTTTCGAAGAAAAACATCGACACGACGAGGGGGCGTGGCCTCCTCATTTCCACAGCGAAGCTCTTTTCACTAAATATTGTCTTAATATCTATACTGAAGAACATTGCGTGTGATCATCCAATTTTGGAAAATGGACTTGCTTCGTTTTCTGCTCTAATGGGTCCGTAAATGAGAAAATTTCCATATTTATTAAAAAATATTCAAATGAAGCCATATTTTCCGCCTATTAATATTGATAGTTTCATCGGCAGAATACCTCGGCTACCATTGAAATTTGCTCAACCCACCAGCCACCATTTTAATCAGAAAAGAAACCGAGAAAACGAACGCTGTCGCGATAAATTCTCCTTTACTGGATTAATAGTATTGTTTGTCATTTTGCGTCCTCTTTCCGTCATAAAATATTTATGGCAGCTCGTTGAAGGAAACACAAAACTTTTGACTTTTCTGCGACTTGATTAGTTATGTTCTTCTTCAGCTTCTTCTTCGTCTTCTTATTCTTCGTTTTCACATTTTTTTGCAGATTTTTTTTTGCACTTTTTGTTTGGTTTTTTTTTCGCGCGACTTTTTTTGCGTACTAATCAAAGATTCGGAATTCGCTCGAATGAATGAGCAAAAGTGTAGCAAAACGCGGAGCACAACAAAAAAAATTCGACGCCGACGCCGGCGGCGTATTGCGATGAAAGCGAGAATATACGTTTTCGTCGTTTCGCGTTTCACCGGTGTCTCTCTCCCTTTTTCAAAATGAAACACAAAGTTTCAAGAATAATTGGGATCTTGTTTTTTTTTGGCCGTCACCGCTGCTGACTGATTGATATATTCACCGACTACTGATGTTATGTAGCTGTCGTCGTCATCGAAGTCCCCACCTTTTGGTGCTCACCAAATGTTGCGAGGCGTGAAATAATTCGGCCGGTGTCGTCAGCTCAAAAATCAAAAGTCAAAGTCGATTTCCTTTGTTGTTTCGTCTTCATTCGTTATGTATTTCTTTCAAGCAGACCAGTTATAAATAACTCGCTATCATGAGCTACTACTATGTAGTTTTCAGCATCCAATGTGTAAGGAGACAATGGTGAATTTGGAAAAAGCTTTAAAAATCTGTAAATATGCTTTAAACAAGCCATGCAGGAAAACTATTTTAACCTGGTATTTATCAATTTGTTTGAATTTTCTTTTCAAAATAATTTGATGAGGTCATGTCTCTCTCACAACATTTTAGTTTCTGTAATTTTCTTGTGAAAATCTGCTACGAAACCTATTATTTTCAGATCAGTTTTCTAAGCCACGCCCATCTTTTTCACATCTTCAGAGAATTACTAAAATGACAAAACAGGTTAAAATTTGGAGTTTCTGCAATTTTCGAAAGCTGGTTAGAAGGATTTTGCATGGTTTTCAGGTTGCTTTTTAACATGCTATAGTAATTATTATTATTTTCGTATATTTTTTATAGCGTTTCCAAAAACATATTACGAGAAGCATACGAACATATTGCTTCTTTCCTCTTTCATTAAAATTTCGCTCGTAAATCGGATCGACATCCATTTTCGGCTCTTTGCGAATATAATACAATTTTCAAGTTAATATGATGTACATATTTGTTAATATTCGACAAATGCTTCGATACGTCACATTGTAGCTCGCATGTCACAATGTTGCCACAGAATATGCGCAAATATTTTCGCATAAATGCAAATATTATTTTTTGTTTTTAAATATGAATTTTGTTTTGATATCGAAGAATATTATATGCAAATATTTATTCGAAAATAAAACTTAAATCATCTACAATGATCTTCGAGAAGGAAGTTGATGCATCTTGCATATATTAGTCAATTTCTCTTTTTTCCAGTCTTCGACGTTTCTTTTTCATTCGGAACCTGTCATTTGGGCTCTCCCTAATTGGTAATCTGATATACTTGAATCAACTAAAAGACACAAAACGGATACATGTCCTTATTTACATTATCCTTCTCGTTTTCATTTTTTCTTCCAGAGGCTTTTAGCCCTATTCCGAGAATGCAACATTCAGGAATTGCCGAAGTGTTTCCAAGATTTGGTTTACAAGGAGTTTCTTTTGAATGGAAGCCTGGAAGCGTTGCTGCAAATTTGCTATAGATTTATTAAAGCTAGAGATTTTTCGTTACACACCTCTTGTAAGCTATCCTTATGGGACCACTAATTGCAAAGAACATCCCATAGCATATGTTTGATTCAAAAGCACTCAATTCCTCTCTTTTATTCAAATATCACTATCCCATTCATTCCGCGTTCATTAGCGTTTTCCCCATATGTCCAAATTAGTACGATTTAAAAGCTTTCAACCCATAAATCCAAATTTCATTCATCGTTGAGCCGACCGCAAACTTGCAATTGATTTCTTTTCGTTTTTTGCACTCTTTGGTGCTAATCTAATTTTGGCTCGGCATTTTTTTTTGGTGCTGTTTTATTGCTTCTTCCTCTTTTGAGGCGCCAAAATAAGGAGTGAAAAATGAGGGGAAAAATGTGAGACATGGTGACAGCGTCTGCTTCAGCCTATGCGTGTGCCTTTGAGTGGCGTTAATTTCCTGATGCGAGACAATGTTCGTTAATTGATATGACTAAACGCGTCTCGAAGCTTGCGGCGACGTGTTGTACACAAGTCGGAGGCGATGCTCTTCGTCACCGAAAAGTAGCCATAAATTCGATTACTCTTTGCCATGCCGCATTTATGTGTGTTTTTTTGTTGTCGCTCTCGCTTGCTACTTTTACCCGTCGTTTTCAATCTTTCCCTTTTGTTCCTTTTTTTCGCTCATCTGATTACTCGCTCAATTACTTTCACAAATTTGAACCCGGAAATACAAGCGATGCTCGTTTAGAAAATTCTCTGCGAGTTTTCCGCTTTCCCTCCATTCGAGACATTTTTGCAAAAAAAAAAAAAAGAAATTGTTCGTCTGGGGGAGAATATAAATATTTATGATTTGTCTTGCTCAATCATATTAAGCAATATAAAAAGAAACCAATTTTCGCAGTATCGCATGGAGTAAATCATAACTTTATATGGATCTATTCAATCGAAGGAATATTGTGGAATTTGTCATTTCTACCCAATGCAATCACATTAAATCTGTCAAATTTGGCGCTTAAACGTGACAATTTCGATTATTTTCTCATTTTGCTGAAAATTCTTTTGTTCCACATTAAATGATATTTTTTGAGCCCCAAAACTTGGTTTGTTTCAAATTAATCTTTGTCTAATTTCCTCTCTTTCTCTTGGATTTATATCGCATAGCCATATGAAAAATATTTTTATTAGATTTCGGAATATTTCAGGACGTCTCGCAATATTTTGTTTTCCTATATATCACATTTTTCTATTGGTCATTTGTTCCAGAACGAGTTTGAGAATCGCAGCCGGTCGCTGTCCGGTGTGCTGTTCGCTGCCGCCGCTGTCCGATACCATCACCACCACCACCACCACCTCCACCGCCACAGCCCGATCGCTGTCGTCGCCACACCTCTTTCGGTCGGCTCGCGATTCGAAGGAGGCGGGACGGCGAATTCGACGCGTCGTGCATGTCCCGCCTCGACCCGTCAACGTCCACGTCGCCGCCGGCACGTTCAATTCCAGCGTCATCGACATCGTCGACATCGAGCACTTCTACGATTCCCCTCGTCGGTCGCGCATTCTATCTATTCTTGATGCTTCTCATTCATCAAATAGAAGGTAGGTATATCATTTTTTTTGGCTGTTGCAATCAATTAGATCTACTAATCCCGAATATACTCATTATTGATAGTCTGAATGATTGTTTTTATTATTTTTTTTTTCGAACACAGTTTCGTTTTAGGAGTTTCGGGAATCGGTTGCTTCGTCTGCAGCTCGTTCGACGGCGAAAACAAAGGATGTGAAGATCCATTCAATTCCACAATGGAGCTCAACACTAGGGTAACAATTCCTCTCATCATTATATAAATTTGAAAAATGCGATTTTTTAAAAAGAATTTGCAGGATCGAGAGACTTCGACTCTCGCCAACTATAATTACCCATGCTGGGCGTACAAAAAAGGACGACATGGACTATTTCCCGCTGATCATTGCATCAAAATTATAGGTTATCGGGGTGAGAAAGAGCATCTCGCATTTCAGAAAATGAGTGTCACAATTTCAGCCGAAAACCAATCCAAGTCGTTAGTCATTCGAACATGTGCTCTCGATTCTGGAACACTAACAGCTGATACAGGTTCGAAACTTTCGTACTCGAAGAATGTAATCTAATCAAACATTTGTTTGATTTTCGCCGCCAAATGTTTATACCACATTTTCAAACTATTTTTCTATTCAAAAATCAACTATTCATTGCAAAATTTATGGCAATATTTTGAAAAAAAAAACTAGTTTTTTTGGCAGGATTTTTAGACTTTTTTAGATGGTTCCTATTTACCTATTTTAAATCTGCATATTTCAATACAAAAATATGTGAAATTAAAACCAAAGATTTGAATTATTTCAGAAATAGTCCGGATATCTCATTGTGGCAGTTTCAAATACGAAGGTCATCATTATAAAGGATGCGTTCAATCCTGTGATACAGATGGTTGTAACTCGACTCATTCTCTGCACGCCTCAAAATTGAATTTCGTTCTTCTCTTTTGTTTTTTCATGTTCGCTATTCGATTATAGACAGCCCTACATCAATTATGTTTGATTTACGGGTATTATCAATGTTCTAGAAGCAATTAAATAATAAGCCACTCAGCTCCGATTTTAGATGGTTGCCTAGCCCATATTGGGGTTGTTTTTGTGAAAACTTCCCAAAACATTCCACATTCACATTGTCCTTCATTCCCAGTTCAACTACAAAAAATTGGAAAAATCAATAAATTTGGTTTGATTTCAAACTTGTCCCAACAAATCAACTCCCTTGCCACTTATCCTTATAATTTATGCAATGTATTCATATTCAATAAAAATCTAAATATGCATGGTGTAAAAAGCTGACTGATTAGCAAAAAAAATGAAAAATTGATATATTGAAATATGATGCTTGAATTAGCAGAGAGTTCGCAAAATTTCCCCGAAAAAATATTTGTAGAAATTTCACTTTCCGAGAATTTCGCAATTTAAATTTTCTAATGAGCAGTGATTGATCTTCAAAAGAGATTTCGAGGATCTCGATCAAAATATATTAGTTTCGAAATAAAATGACCTGACTGAAAATAGAAAATACATTGGACACAATTTCTCGAAAATAAATAAAAAAATAGTATTCTCTGATTTTTGTGAATGCACTGTAAACAATTCTTGCTGAAAATATTTACGAGGAACTCTGATCAATAGAAGTGCAAACTCGTATTCTCTAATGTTGATTGGAGGAAAATGATTCACATATTTTTTTGGTAAACACTCTCATCGGTACACTCGTCTCGTTTCCCGCCCGTCTTTTTTTTCGCTCATTTCTTTTCGACGAAAAATTCTTCGATTTTTCTTTCTATTAAAACTAACTAACATCAAATAATCTGTTTGCAAACATGTGATCGCTTTGAACGTCATTTTGGTATACAATGTCGTGTTCACTTCAGACAAGAATGGCTATGGATTTGATGGGAATGGTTAACCGATTGGATGCATCCAACAACGAAGAAACTCTCAATTATGTGCTTCTTGGGGCACCGCGACACGAAAAATTGCCGAACCATCCGACATATTTGGAAATGTTTCAGGTTTGGGACATTTCATCATTTTTTTTTTGATTATTGATTGAACACCTAATTGTTTTTGGTTTTATATTTCGCAATTTCGATTCATCGATATTTGCTCAATTCAGAGAGCTATCCGAACATTGAACGGTAAAAATGGAATCAGTCCGGCGGCGATTCTCAAATACATTGCTCAAAATTACCATGTCGGAGAAAATCTTCCGAAGGTATAAAAATTGTGAACAACTGAAATGAATTGCATTACGAAATTTTAAGCTTAAAACTCAACTCCGCGGATATTTGTCAGGTGTCGTTGGAAATGGAGAGATGATAAATGTAAATAAGCCAAATATTTTTGAAATTAGCAAACACAATTAAGGAAAATGGAAATTTCGCATTGAATCCAGCTATTGAGGCTGAAAAAGATCTTCAGCGGCTTCTTGCGAATTCATCTGCGAGCGAAAATTGGGAAAAGGTTAGGAATCTTATAATTTTGCTGAAGTAATATCATACATTCTTGTGAAGAACCAATTTTTCAAAAACATTGATTTCCAAACAATAATTTTATTTTAGAAAGAAAAGAAGGCTCCAAAGCGCAAGCAAAGAAGAATGATCGCGAAGAAAAGAAATGCACCAAAGAAGAGTGCACCACGTGCGAAATCGGGTGTGAAAAAAACTGACAAATTGTCGAGAACAGCTAATCAGCCAAAAATGACGATGACCTTGCGAAATCGTACCCCGCAATGAACGAAAATCGTTCGTTCATTGGCAATTCACTAAAACTTCTATATTTCGTTTATTGTACATTATTCTGCTTTTAAATGTACGCTTTGCAAATTCGCTTCCTCGCGTTGATAATAAAATGTTAATTCTTCTTTCTTTTGTTAAGTGGAAACCGGTTAGCAGGAACATTTTGTTTACATACAAACTGGCACGTGACACAAAAAAATTATTTTCCGTCATCCACTTTTTGTTATAGAAATACATTTACGGTTTTGACAACGGATGATTGAATTATCTTTTTGGCAGCAAAAACGTGGGTTTTATTTTTACACAAAACTCACATTATTTCCTATTTCCTATTTGCAAATGAAAATTTATTTATAAAAATTGTCAGTCCGTGCGATGTTGCCCCAAACGCGATAATAAAAATTACGGTACTACGTATAGTGGTAAGACCTAATTTTAAAAACCGCCTGCTCCTTTAATATCGGTAGTATTAATACTAACGATATTAAAAAAAGAATTCTTTTTTTATTCATCGGTACGCTGTTTCCCCGATTAAATTTTTTATGATTTGAAAATTGTCTATTAACATAATAATTAATGAATATTTATTTTCTTTATTTCGAATTTAATAAGTAGGATTTCAACGGTTATCCGAAAATTTTCGAAAATAAATTTCGCAATAATTTTTTTTTAATAATGCTTCTGTAATGTTTTTTTTTTTTAATTTTTCGATTTCGGGTTATAATCGTAATACCTACACTATCTATTATCGAATCTAATCCATTGACCCCGACCGGCTACTCTACTCACTCGAATAGCGAGCATTTCTGCCGTCCGACCGCGTCTTGCACGCCTCGCTATCAATCAATATTCGCCTTGTGTCTGCCACTCTCCGACCACGCCCCGCTTTCTCTTTCGTCACAATGGTGCCTCGTGTGTTCAGTTGGCATTCAGTTGTTCTAAACATTCGTTATTGCCGTTATTTTATAAATTGCCAACAATTGTTTATTTTTATTCGTGTATTCAAAATATTCTATAGTTTTTCCCTTTTTATTGTTTGTCGTTTTCAGAACTATCTCTCCAACACGAACAGAAGAAGATGGCTGATAAGTTGAACATGACTCTTGATGATATCATCAAAATGAAGAAGAAAGAAGATCGCAAGGATAACGGACAGAAGAACGGTGGAAAACCGGTACATTTTTTGCACATTGTTTCAGTTTTTATTCTACTTGTTTTAGGGAAAGAAATTCCTAAACAAAAATGGAAAGCAGGTCCCAGTCCGTAGAGGAGTTGCGGCTCGTGGAGCTAAAGGTGCTGTAGCCCGAGGTGCTGGAGCACGCGGAGCTCGTGCTACCGTTGCCATTAAACGCTCCCTAGCTGTTCGTCAAGGAATTAAGAAGGGAGCTGTTGTCAATCAGGCCACCAAGAAGCTTGTGCAGAAGCTTGTCAAGGTAAATAATTATAGTATTTGCCTATTTCGCAATCGTTTTATATTTTCAGAATGCTCTGCGCAAAACGGGGGCAACAGGAGTAGCCAAAGCGCAGTTGCGCAAACGCGGTGTACGTTTACTATGCGATTCTGCTTCGTTTTATAATGATCTCGGCTAAACCCGGCAATGAGATAACAATGGGACCTTGAAATTTGGCTATAGATTGGGTCGAGAGACGCTGGATTCGCTGCTGTGAACTCTAATACAGTCGCGCCTCTCGTGTCGCAAGATATCCACCAGGAGCATTTCGAAAGAAAAACGCTCCATTTGCGGCGAATAAACATGGAGTTTATTGAAAACCCGATAAAAAGCCTAAAACGAGTCAAGAAATTTTCGTCCCCGAAGTGATTTGTTGCGCTGATGCACCACTGAGCGGAGAAGGAAAACTGTCCATGTATTCCAACCCTCGTCGCCTGAATAGTCGTTGCATCAGATCACAAACCCAATTCCCGTTTTGGGGTAAGTAGCCTTATGGTTTCAGGGAGTTGCTCCATCCACGATTGCCGCTCGTCGCAACAGAGCACCGATTAGCAGAGTCCTCCAACAATCAAGAACTATCTCACGAAAGCCAATTCGCATGCCTGTTCAGAGGGTTGTTCAGCAAGTAAAAATTTTTCATCCAATCGGGCGTCTCTAATAAGTTGTGCTACAGAGACAGAGAGTCGTTGCACCGCAACAGCAGCCGCGCAGACAAGTTGTGCGCCAGGTTATTACTGCTCCGGCTCCAGCTCAGCGTGTGGTTAGAAGACCACAACCACGTCAGGTCATCGTTCAGCAAGTTGTCGAACGTCCACGCCAACAGAACAGACAGTTTGTGACTCGTCCAGTTCAGCAAAGACAGCGTGTCCAGAGACAAGTTGTTCAAGTTCAGCGTGTACGACCGCAGCCACAAGTCGGAACAAATTTTCGAATTATTTCGAATTATTTGTTTTTTTTTCAGTATCAGCGTGTTGTTGAGCGAGTTGTTGAACGCCGTGTCCCAGTCCAACAGTTTAGACAGACCAACCGCTCGTTCAGTAGAAATAATGATCGCTTCCGCAATTCCGTGGCGGTTCCAGCCAGAAACAGAAGGGTCGTCAGAGAGGTTTGATGTTTCCTATTACCTAGTCGAGTACTAATTTCTTTATTTTCAGGTTCAGAGAGTGCCGACATTCCAATATGTTACGGAACGAGTTGTCAGACGCGGTCGAAGATTTGCTGCCTACTAAATTTTGATTTATGTATTCTGTGAAATCCTGATACTCAAAAAAATTGTACATTTAATATGCTTTTCGGCAAAACAAAAGTTAAAAGATTTTTCGATTGTTGTGTGAATAATAAATGAAATAAAATGACAATTAGTTATTTTACGAGAACTGTTTCGTATCGGTGGTTATACATGGTGTTCGAGACCAATTTAAAAAGAAACGAAATTGTTTATTTAGTATGACGAGTGGAAGAACGAGAACGTGGTCGAATAGGTTGGATAGTCTTATCCATTAATAGTCTTGTGTTGATATTTCAGTCTTGATTCAAATGAGGATCCAGTTGCCGGATTGGAGCGGGTGATGTCCAATCAGGATATTGAAGGAATGACAAGAAGGAGGAGGAGAGAAGTTGGTTGTTTGTCGCATAAATAAAAAGAATAAGATTCTCAATAAAAATTGTTTTTGGAAAATTTATAAGTGTTGGTCGATATTATTGGAATTCAAGGGTTTTCCAGCAAGACGAACTTCGATTCACGACGAGATCAATGATAAGCAATCGTACCGAATCGCATGAAGCTCTCTCCGCTCGTTATGAAAGCTTGAATTATGAAGTTTCCGAGAATCAGCTTTACCGAGACGCTGAGAAGAAAAAGACGCACCAGGTTTTCGATTAATATTTCCTTGGATAAATCATTGGTTAAGTGAGACGTTTCTAGATGACATTATGGACAATATCAAGGAATCGATGGATTGTCTGTTTTTTCATTGGTGTCTTCACGGCCTTAGTGGCAGCATTCATTGACATTATGGTGCATTACAGTAAAGAGTTCAAATTTAACACAATTCTCAAATATTGTAGGTTTTACGTAAATGTTGAAATAGTTATTATTATTCAGTTTAGTTTTGTCGAAATGCAACGAAGAGCAGCGTGGAACAACCTCGGGATGCATGTGGACTGTGATGATCGCCTGGATTGTTTATAATTGCGTTCTTGTCACAATTGCATCAATTTTGGTATAGTCATCTAGTATTACTCTTCATTCACACAGTATCAATAGGTGATTTTCATTTCGCCGATTGCTGGTGGATCTGGAATACCGCAAATCAAATGCTATCTCAATGGAATTGCGATTCCCGAAGTAATTCGTTTGAAGACATTAATATGCAAGGCGATAGGAGTTGCTTGTTCGGTCGGAGGCGGCCTTTGCGCTGGAAAGGAAGGCCCGATGATCCATTCGGGAGCTGTTGTTGGGGCAGGCGTATCGCAAGGACGAAGTGTTTCCCTTGGACTCGATTCTGGGATGTTCAAAGAATTTCGAAACGATCGGTATGAAGCCAATTGATTTGCCTTCGAGTATAGATATTGAATTCAAGAGAACGACGTGATTTTGTGTCTGCTGGCGCAGCTGCAGGAGTGGCGGCTGCTTTCGGAGCTCCGATTGGTGGAGTACTATTTTCTCTTGAGGAAGGTGCGAGTTTTTGGAATCAGAATTTAACATGGAGAATGGTGTGTGAAATTTTCAAAATTAAAAAAAAAACTAAGCAGAAAATTGTTAAGTTCTTCTCTTCGATGATTTCTTCGTTCACGGTTAGTTGGATTTTGAGTTGGTTCAATGGACGTAGTGGATGGCTCTCGTGGACCGGACTCGCCAACTTTGGAATTTTCGAAAATAAAGATTACAACATTTGGGAAATTCCCTTCTTTCTTCTGATCGGAGTTATTGGAGGAGTTCTCGGTGCACTTTTCAATTATCTCAACACGAGATTGGCAGAATTCCGGAAACGGTAGCGCATTATTTTTTTTTCAAAATTCAAAAGCGTATAAACTCGTTTAGCTATGTGAATAGTAGAGGAGCGAGGCTTTTCGAATGCGTTCTTGTTGCAGCAATTTCAGCATTCCTCGCTTTTCTTACAATTTTCGCCATTGATGATTGTCAACCAATCGGTGTGAATCCGACGGCCACTTCAACACAAATCAATCAGGTAAGATTTGCATTTTCATTGATATTCGATCGATCTGCTTTTATAGATGTGGTGCCAAAAGGGCGAATATTCGGCAGTGGCTAGTCTTTTCTTCCAAAACCCCGAAGAGAGTGTCAAGAGTTTATTCCATAGTCCAATAAGTATTGCCGATTAGTCCCAGTAGATATTTGGGAATTTTTAATTTTTAGATTCTTTTGGCGCACTGACTCTTATTATCTTTGGAGTTGAATATTTTATGTTGACATTGTGGACATTCGGAATTGCAGTTCCAGCCGGAATTTTCATTCCAGCTCTTCTCACCGGAGCAGCATGGGGAAGGCTTTTTGGAATATTTGTGGAGCAACTATTTCCGACTGTGGTATGATTGACGTTGAGAAAATGAAAAATTCATAGCAAATTTTCAAGTATGCCTAGTGTTCCTAATAGCTATTGAATTATAGACCGGAATTGATCCTGGAAAGTATGCACTTGCTGGAGCTGCAGCTCAACTCGGCGGAATTGTCAGAATGACAATTTCCCTCACTGCTATTATTATGGAGGCTACGAAGGTTTGCTTAATTTACTTTTTCATATTATATTCGTGAATGCGCGAATGTAGAAACTGTGAATTACGTGGCTCTCAATAAATTGGTCCTGTAAAACGAAATACGTTCATAAGTGGTCCTATGACATACTTCAAATTCTTTTTTTTATATGCAGTTTTCTATTACGACTGAATTAAATAAAACCCGCTCCTAATATTTTTCATGCGAGACTAAAATGACAATTCAAATTATAAATAAATGTCACCCCAAATTCGTCCATGACTATTCGAAAAATTGGCAAAATGTCAACAAATTGTGACAAAACGATAATAAATTTTTAGGATATAACTTTCGGATTGCCCATTATGTTAGTTTTGATGATTACCAAATGGGTTGGAGATATGTTCAATGAAGGACTCTATGATTCTCATATTGACCTAGCCGAAGTCCCAATTCTTGGATGGAATCCTCCGAAAATGAGCAGAAATATTCTTGCCGAGTTAGTTTAATTACATAACGCTTTATTCATTATAATAATTCAGCCGAGTTATGCGTCGTGATGTTGTCGCATTGGAAACGAGAGAACGAGTTTCTAGAATTGTTGAAGTATTATTTGGTGTTTCTATTCTTTTAAAAAGGTAATTTAAGATCCTCCGTTCTACAAATCATCACGGATTCCCTATTGTTGACCGAATCGAAGAATCCCCAACAGATAGTTTGCCAGATTACGGTAGATTAAAAGGATACATTTTGAGATCTCAGCTAATCAAATTGCTGGAAAACAGAGTGAGTTGATAACTAAAGATCTATAAATCTTTAATTAATTGTAGATATTCGATGACGACACATCTGTATCGTCTTCGCCACAATTGCCTTCTGACTTTTATGAGTGTCAAGATGAAGACATGTAATATTAATTTATAAAAATCAAAAAACAATTTTTTTAGACAAATGAAGTCAATTTCCGAACTTGGATTATCTGCATATGATGAGTCTTGTTGGCTGAATATGGGTCCATATATGCATCCACATCCTCATAGGTTCATATATTGAACCGGTCCTCATTATATTCATATTTTTTTCAGAGTCCCTCTGAACACTTCTTTGCCATTCATATTTCGCATTTTCCGTGGATTAGGATTGCGATACCTATTTGTTATCAATGATGACAATCATGTAAGCAGTATCTAGGCTGCCCCGTTAAATTAGTGATTATAGCTGCGCGGTGTCATTACTAGAAAAGACGTTGCCAGATTCCGCGAACGACGAAGAAACCAGGAATATCAAGTAGAAGAGCTTTACATTTCAGAAGAACACATTTAAATCACAATTAGAATATTTATCAATTTGCACGTTTACTCACCTCATTATACTGTTGAATATTTTCTGTAAACTGTGATATAATTTCTTGTCAAAAAATAAACACGTGTATTGAAGTTCTTCAGTATATTTACGCCAATTGATACCCTAACCACGATATGCGTACGGCTTTATCAAACAAGTACTCAATTATAAAATTCCTCAAATACCGCACATAAATTCAAAAAACAGCCAAAAATTAGCATCTACAAAAAAATTAAAATTTTCTGTTGGCAATTTGCCATAAATGATTACGGTAGCTAATGTTACAGCTGTATAAAAACGCTTCGAAACCAGTTTATGTATTGCTATAAGAACCTTAAGATTGTTTTCGAATGAATTGTATAAAATGTTCTCATGGTTTAAGTTTATTTTTACTCTTGTGAAGTCTATCATTTAATTCTTCCTTTGATTAATTACTTATTTTTTTTCGATTATTATTTCGTTAGTAGTAACTTCGTATATTTTCAAAATATTATGATAAGAAGAAATTTTTGTTCGATCATATTCAAAAAATGAATTTATTTTCAGAGCATATAGAGATGGATCCAGTCGAAGAAAACTCGAAAGAAAAGGATTCTCCAAAGCGGCCATCAATTTTTCGATTGCCTGCTCATCAAATTTCGTCCATATTGTCTAGAACTGAAGAAGAATGTATATGCAAATTTTTTATTACATATCAGAAAAAATATTGGTTCAGCGTCTACGGGAACCAGTAAAGAACAAATTGAAAAGGGTGAAGTCGGAAATGTTTCCAGAGAAGATGAGCAAAGCCGCAACGCTGAAAGTAATAATGATAATAATGGTAAGTCTGTACACAATGACAAATGAACTTTTTAATTGTTCGTTTGTTTTATCATATTTTTGATTATATATTTATTTATTTAAGATGCCAATGATGCCGAGGTTCATGCTCGTATGCAATTTTTGATGAAATCAATGGAGGAATGTTGCGACAATACAGAACCATCTGATCATACGAACGGTGATGCTGGTATAAAATTTAAAAAATACCCAAAATTATGTCATTGAACTATTATTGACTACTTTTTTCTAATATATTTTACACTTAAGGTGTTAATGATATTGCTGAGGAAACTGGAAATGATACGTGTATGAATTTTTCAACGGGCCCCGCAGATGAACTTTGCGACTATAACGATGACCAATGTGATATTGCAGTTAACGACCATGGTATTCCAGTTTCGAACATTTTTTTTCGAAATAACTATTTTAGATACCGCTGATATCATTGAAAATGAGCTCGAAACCGCAATTTCGGATCCAAGCCAGACTAACCGTCTATCTTTTTCGACTTTGATTGACGAGAATGGAAATATCGAGGTTTAAAAATTATTGTTAAAAAAAATGTAATTTTTTTAGGAGGAGTATATGGATGCCGATAATTCAAATGTTTGTTTGATTGATTAACACGATTATTTGAAAACCTTATTGTTTTAGACTACTATCGAAGCACAAAACGCGCTTCTCGAAAGCCCAAGAAAAACAGAACTGTATCAATTCTATTCGAAATCTTCAAAAAATAATTCTGCAACACAAGACGACAAATTCTCAAGTTATTGGCAAAAACAGTTGAATTCTAAAGAGGTAATATCTATGTAAAGAAATGAATACTCTTTATTTTTAATTATGCATGTATTTATTACTTCAAAGCATTTTCATCGTCTTCTCATATTTTCAGGTTGTGTGGTGGATAGATTCGCATGTTCATCTTTATTTACACTATTTTTAAAGCAATTTCATTGATTTAATCGAAAATAATTTAAAGCTTTGCCTGTACCGTCGTTCAACTTTTTTTTCCTTTACTGAACCTGCTAACCTAAACTTAGCAATTTGTGATTTTAATTTTAAATAATTATATTTTTTTTTGAATTAACTTTACATGACATGCTATGTCCGTTTCATTAATCGTTTACTATGACCTTCATTTTTTTTAATAGTTTATTAATTATTTTAGGTTCATTCAATGGATATTGAGACTGATAATGCCGCTGTTTTTGCCACTAATATGGTTTCCAATGGTATCATAGCGGTATAGATCATACAAGTCAATTTCTATTCACAGATAATGGTGTTTGCCAAGCTTGTGGCAGATGTGGACCTCCGGCGTTAGTCAAGAAGGAGTCGGAAATGCAAACTGATGAGAGATCTCTTACATTAAATGCCTACTGCCAGGCTAACCCTAGCGTCGTCGAATGTGGCACGGACCCTGACATCGCAGTTTGCAACTCCGAAGTGCAAACATTGGATGTCGTTTGTTCTGATAAAGGAATTGAGACAGATGTCGTCCTCTCGAAGGGAGCAGGAATGCAGACGGAAAAAGTTGATGTCGTTGACGGTGGAATGCAAACGGAATATGTGTTGAAATGTACAACTTCTTCGCAGACTGGTGCCGAATATTCGAAAGAAATTAGCACGCAGACTGAGGATGTCGATTTCATGCGAGAGATTTTACAAAAAGTCACTAATGTATCACTTTTGGAATGCATATGATAGTAAATACTTATTATTTCAGCTTGAGAGAAACACTATATCGCCTATGCAACAATCTCCAAGTAATCAACTACTTTATTTGCGCCAATTGGGTATAAATGTTAATTTAATTAAATAGTCTACATATTTTTTAAGGAATGGATCCCAACATTGTTCCACAGGGATATTTCCCTCCAATGACACCAAATATGTTTGTAAGTTTATATTTGGAATAATATGATTTTTTCAAAGTAAATTCAAAAACATTAAATAAACTTATTTAGGGGTTTTCACAGAACGCAATTGGATACCATCTGGTAATCGTATTTATTGAAAATATGAAAGAAAATCATTTTTCAGCAAAATCGTATTAACCAAGCTGGAATGCAAGCGGTATCTCATTTCGTATAAAAAGAAGATCTAAGTCTCATCTTTTTAGCAAAGCGATGTTCCAACTTCAATTGCGAATCAAACAATGGTTGATCATCGGTTCGTTACTCCGGAGCAAGAAGATTTAAGACGCAGTGCAGATTTCGCGGTACTATCAAATATGCAAACTTTCAAAAAACAAAACCGCCTATTTTACAGAAAAAGAGCAATGATTCGCAGTTAGGCAGTGGTGACATTAACAGATTGGCCAATGAAAAAAACACGGAAGTAATTAAGAGTTTCCAATCGAAATGCTTATAAACTAATCACAGGATGTGCAGTTGATTGATGTTGAATCGAACAGTGTTCAGAATTCATTTCGTTCGACACCAGAGGTTGAAGTTAGAGAAGTAAGCAAGAGATCTCAAAACTTTGATAATGGCGATGACGAAGCTCCGCCCCCTAAACGGACTTATAATGAAGCGGGTAAGAGAAATGAAATAAAAATTAATTTGTGACATTTCTGGAACGAACAGCTACACCAAAGCGAAGAAGGGGAAGGTACGAAATAAGAACCCAATAATGTTGATGTAACAGATTTATAGGAAGCGTTCATCCAATAAGAACATGCGCTTAGAAATCCAAGATGATATTTCAAATAACGACAGTGACGATTCTGGTATGTTTTTTTTTTCGAAAATTTTCATTGAAAAATATTTTGTTTAAGTCCCAATTTATCAATTAGCAAATCAGTTAGATTTTTTAGCACCCGATACAAGAAGACGTTCAACTCGAAACTCCAACAAAAGCTTTTTCAATCTTGATGTTTAAATTGACTTCCTTCTAATGTTCCCAAATCATTTTTATCGTTCAATTTATTGATTTATATGCATTTTTCATTTATTTTTTATTTTTTCCCTGTTATTTTGTACGATACACCCCTGAGTTATAGTAGATTTTCAATGCAATTTAACTATAATATATTTGAGGTGTTAAAACTCTGAGAATTTGATTGGTGTTCATGATTCCCATATCACACAATGCAGAACATGAATTCGATGAGTTTTTTTTAATGTAACCCATTATTGTGGTAATTTGCGCGCAAAACGATTTATAGTGTGTACTGTAAAATTCTTGTTGGTTAGGAAGGTGACGCGCTTTGCGTGACTGTCCTTTTTGTGTTTCTTGTAATGAAGGTGAATTCCTGGGGTTTTTCGGTTGCCATCGGAATAAATAGAAGATTTGCCTGAAATTGTCATGCATCGTTGTCAATAGCGTAAACTAACAAGAAACATGAGACCGCCGTTGAGAATGTAGACGTAGCCCCATTGTTTGTGCGACGACTCATCGCTGACGAACAGAGATACTGTGGCGGGAGCAACGAACAGGGCGATGCATTTGGTGAATTGGATCATTGCCAATACGAAATGAGCGTATTGCCTGACAATTTGATTTCGAGATGAGTCTGAAATTGTTGAAACCTTGCCGCAAATGTTCCGCATTTGTAGAATCCGCCGCAATTCGTTCCCATCAATGTGTAGACGAGGCAAAACATTGCGACATCTGAAAATTCTCGTTTGAGAACTGCAATTTCCGACAATCCCTACTTGAGTATTTCCACGTTTGCGGAATATAAGCGAGCAGCATACACATAAATCCGGCGAGTCCCACCGACGAACTATTGAAGAACCACATTCGGACACGTTCGGAGCAGAAGTTTTTGTCGGACAGCCATCCGGTGAAAAGTTTGGTTGGAACATGGGCGACGGCTGTCATCGAGATTAGCATACCTGTGAGAAGTGAGAAGGCGTTGAAGCCTCGTCAGAAGACTCTGAGATTGTTACCTGTTTCCAACACACTGAAATCCAAGACTTTTCGAAAATAGATTGGTGAGTAGGTTAGCAGGAGAATTAGCGTTGTCATTTCGAAGAACGCATTCATCCATACGCAAATTATCACTGGATTCTTGCAGATTTCCTATAATCTCGAATCAATGCAGAAAATTGCGATGTTTTACCCAATATGGGACAAATGAGTCTCGTTCAATGTGAGCTTTTGTCTTTCCCTCTTGAATTTTCGACAACTCTTTTGTCGACACTTTCGCACTATTTTGTGGATCATCGGTGTATAGGAAGATCCAGAGAACGAATGCGAATATTCCTATGACGCCGTGCACATAGAAGGCCGATGGCCATCCAAATGCAGATTTGCACAACTGAAATTTTCTAGTCATTTTTTTAATCTAAAAAATCGTATGTTGCACCCATCCTGAAGCGGCATTCGTGACTACTGTAGATGCAGGACTGAAACTGGTTAGAATCGAAATGAACAGCCCTGTTTGAGCCAAAGGAGCCCAGCGAACACAAATGATGCCAATTGCGGCAAAATCGGCCGAATATGAGAGACCCTAATAATTAGAAGTGATTTCGATTCCTCAATACACATTGATTTTAATACTTGGACAAATCGGATAACTAATAAGTAGGGAATTCCAAGGTATGCTGTGAGAGGCGTTAGAATCGTCGCCACCGCTGACACGATTCCAGAAATGAAGAACGGCCATCGCGCGCCGAATCGAACATACGCGTAGTTGATGGGACCAGTGCCGACGATTGTGCCGATTGCGACGGCCCAAACAATGGCACTTTTCTCATTCACAGAATAGTCGTAGCGATTATACGTCGTCTAGTAAAAATAATATTTGGAGAGAAGACAATATTGTGAATGCCCTTCATAGCACTCAAAAAAAGGAAAAAATAGGAATGAGCAATAGTTCGAATATTGAAATAAAGCAAATTATTCTACCATGTATTATTCAGTTTTGAGCAACTTACGCCGTTATCCAATTGTGTAATTCCTCGTGGATCATCTTTCATACAGATAAATGTAAAGTTAATGATAGTATAATTGGAAAGAATAGAAGTGAGGCATGCGAATCCCAAAAATACCACAACATATCGATAGCGATTTGGGGCAATCATAACCACCCAATGAATATTTTTGTTAACTAATTAAAACGAGGTGGCACCACACGTTTTGTCTGTTTGACGAAGGTGGAACTGGACAAAAACATACACATGGTAGTGGAACACGAATAACAGTAATGTTGACGAAAAATATTGTTTTGAAGGGCGAACGAGATTAGAGTTTGTTACTCATCATCGAATTCAGATTCTGCACTTTTAAATCATCAAAACAGCGAGCGAAAATTCGGACAAAAATCATCCGAATGCACCGACAAACGATATTTCAGAAAATCTGTAATTCGGATGGAAAATTTCTCATTTTTTACTTGTTAAAAGCTTTTATTGTGAACAGTGCCAGTTTTACATTTTTGTTTTTTTTTATATTTTCGAAGACCCAAAAAATTGACGAATGTTTTATTTTTTACTTTTGAGTTTTTTGAAAAATAATTAAAAGATCATAGAATTAATAAATAACGTCTTGGATTTTCGCATTCATCTTGTTCAATTAAAAAAACACAAACTTTGATAGGGTCTCGTGTAATTAAATATTCGAAGCTACAATGTATTAGCAATAATATATTGAATGCCCCTAAGTTTCCAATTTTTTTAAATAAACATTCATTCAAACTTTAATACTGGAGATTTTGAGTTTCGATCCTTTCTCTGTCCCCATCTCTTTGGATTTTTCAGTGCTATTCGAAATAGCTGTCGAATGTTCCAACGAGGTTCGATGGTTTTTGTCAGTCATTTTATCTATTTTACCTGAGAAGAAATAATTTTTAACCACTTATTAAGACTTCATACCATTTTTGGACGATGATACAATAGAATAGTTTGCGGCTTTCAGAATGCCTTTCGACGATTTATAAAACACTGGATAGTTGAACTGCAAAAAGCAACGATTTACAATGCTCGTTTCAAGAATCCACAGAATGAAAATAGTGTTATCCAAAAGGCACTTCTAAGAGCACAAAGAACGTGCCGATGCTAAATAAAGTCCCAGCTTTTTGGATATACATATGTTGTAAAAATTTTAAGTTTAAAGCCTCTAGTTATCAAATTTTTAAAAAGATTTTTGGATATTAACTGTCTTTTTTTATATCAGATTATGGAGTCTTCGTCTTTCTTGACATTGTGAAAAATGAAAATTCAGCATCACTAAAATTTCGAATAAAAAACTTACAACTAATGTCTCATTTTCAAGAGTTTCCATCCTACAAAATCATTCATCCCAAAAATCAAGTAAATGCGAAAATTTAAACATACAATAATTCCAAAGAAACCACCGAATTTCGAATATCAACCAAACTCGCCATCATTTTTCTTTCTCGCTTCTGAAACGGATTTCGATGATTTTCAGAATAAAAAACGCGCCCAATAAGACAATGTTGCTCACTTTTAAAAGAGAAAAGTCATTGATATGACCCAATACTGGGTAAAACATCAAATAAAAGAGAACGACGAAGAAAATTGAAATAGCTAATATCTCATGTGATGGATTATATGCCACCGTGGCTGAAAAAAATTATGTTGAAATCCGAATGAACACAAAAATTTGAGAAGTACACGCGAAACTTGTCGTTTCCGTCTCGCGAATCACATAGGGTCTTTGCTGTTCGTCGGGAATGAAATTATCACAATTATCGAGATACATCCATACATTCGACATCTGAATTTCATTTTTACGCCGATTCTTCGAGAAATTAAAACCTTAGGAGTGAGCAAATAAGTAAGAGAACTATCTCTACACGTAATTGCAGACACTGAAAGAAAATTCTTTGAGAGACGAAATTTGTATGAATCAAATTGAGAAAGATGGAAAATCGGACCATTTTCCATATAATCCAATGAAACAGCCGGTGGTGTATTGTAATTGATGTGAAGCTCTCCTTCAATTTTCGTCATTTTTTTCATTTTACCCTGAATTTCGTTCAATGTTCGCTGATTTGTCTTCGCAATTTTTACATTGTATATATTCTCATCGTTTTCGAATAATAATGGCACATCGGATATAATTTTGTCGCATGCTGAGGAGGTGGACGATCGGACACGATCGAAATAGCACTGCTCTCGCATTTTGCAAAACTCAGATATGAACAACAATTGAAATTTGAATAAAAATGAAATAAATTCGTATTATTAAAAGCTATACGTGTATTTAATATCACGTATTTATGAAAATCTTCAATTGAATAGATATTTGAAAACTTTTTATTTGAAAAATTTGAAAATTTTTAAAAATTCATATTGCCGGTATCGCGCGACTGCGGAAAGTAGGCTAAATGCCAAAAAAAAACGAACTACGACAGTGGATTCGGCGTAAAACTAAAAATGAAATGAAACAGTGGCGGAAAAATTTGAGATTTCTTTTGAAGTCAAGCGCGGCCTAGGCTGAATGAGAAAATTCGTTGTTAAAAAATAATTCATTAAACAAAAAATCTTGAAGCTTTTGAGATGGAATACCACGCCTCCTGCGGTCGGTTGAAAACACAAAAACGTCTAGTCTCAATCTCAATCGACGCTGATAAAACCGGTTCTTCTCATTTCATTATACGCATCACTTTTATTGTCCGAAACATCCTCACTAACTGCAAATTTCTTTATAATGGATCCAAAAAGTGTGCTTTATTACGCATCAGAAGGTAGCAATGTCCGTTCATTTCATTAAAATCCAATATTTAAACGATTTCGATTTTCAGAGCGAATTTGAGAGTTCACTGAAGAAATGTGAAAAAGATCAGATTCAGTGGATAAACGAAAAGGACGATCGTGGAAGGAATGTGCTGTTTTATGCGGCGATGACAGACAATATCAAGAATTTTTTATATGTTATCAAGTTTGTTTAATATTTTAAAAATTTCATCAAAACTATAGAATTTATTTAAGAAGAGCCTGCTTAAAACCTGATAATATACTGCAAATGGAAGATAATAATGGATCGAATGTAATGCATTGGGCTACGCAATATTCATCAGCAAAGGTTTCTATCTGAATTCGTCCCTTCAAAACTCACCCCACAATAAAATTTTAGGTTGTCAAGGAAATTCTCTCAATTTTTATTGATCAACCATCGAGAATAATTCTAGCCAAAGATAATGACGGGGTTACTCCATTGCACATTGCAGCGACAAAATCGAATCCAAAAATTCTAAAGGTCAACTTTCAATACATACTCCCTATTTCATTGCAGTATCTCATTTTCAGAGTTTCGTTGATAATCTTACACCAGCAGATGATGTCTATAGAATTGCACAGGATAAAAGGGGACGATCGCCATTACATTATGCAGCAGCTCGAGCCAATATCGATAATATCAGAACCATTGTTGGTAAATATTTAATTAGCAAATACAAATTCGTATGGATTCATTTTATAGACGCTGACGACAATTGCTCGCAGCTTGACGGACCGATTCTTGGATTTCCGATTGATCAAAGAGATAAAAATGGAATCACGCCGTTGATGGCTGCTGTTGGAGTCAATCTTCCTCAGATTATACCTGTCATTCGTTTTCTTGCAAAGTAATTCATTACTTGGTGTTTCGTTATTGATTTTTTAAAAGGAAAAAGCCTGTATCACAAACAAGACAGAATAAAGATGGACAGACGGCGCTACACATTGCAGTTGCCGCGCGAAATTTACCAGCTGTTAAATTATTTATTGAGGAATTGGATTGTTCTCCAGATGTAAGTCAGTCTTCGAAGAAAAATCGAAAAATCGATATATGAATATAGTTAGTTGACAACGAGCAGCGGACGCCTTTACACTATGCCGCGGAACAAGGTTATCCAGAAATCGTGAAATATTTGCTACAAAATGGCTCAAGAAACTCAACAAGGTGATCTCATTCGAAATTACTTTAATATTTTCCATTTTAGAGATAAGTTTGGGGTGACGCCGGCACATTATGCAGCTCAATTCAGCACAGAATGCCTGAATATTATCCTAACCATGAGTAATATTTCGGTACATATTGGATTATTATTATCAGAATTATAATTCTATTTGCAGGAAGTTAAAGACAACGAAGATCGAAGTTGTTTAATGTGGGCAGTCTGTGCTGGAAATGTTGATGCAATTCATTATTTAATACAGAGAAAAGATGCCCCAGATAGAAGGGCAGTGGTAAAGCGTAGAATTTTTCACATGATAAATGTATCGTAAAAACTAGGATAAAAATGGGTACACCGCATTACATTTAGCAGCAATGGTAGGAAATGAAAAAATATGCAAAATTCTAATCAATCAAGGATGGAATATTTCGGTAAACGATTTTAATTTTCCTAATTTTTTCATAAAACATCTTGCTTAGGAAAGAGACAATCAAAACAATACTGCTCTTCATTTGGCAGCGGGTCGTGGGCATACAGATGTTCTACGTTGTTTGGTGACTTCTGGAGCAAACATGAATGATAGAGACTCAATGGATAGGTCGATTTCATTTATATTTAAAATTACATAATAATTCGTTTAAAGGACCCCGGTATTTTGGGCGTGTCTTGGTGGACAGTCTCACACCCTTCATTGCATGATTAAGGAATTGAGTTTTGAATGGCGAACTCCTGGAGGGTACTTTTTGAACGATTTAAATTTAATGTTGTCCTAATTTCAGTAGCGATACGAAACCAATAACCGATGCCCTTGGTCGAACTCCGCTTCATGCTGCTGCCTTTGCAGGACATTCGGCATGTATTAATGTGCTTTTGAATGTAATTTGGCCGATTCTGAAAACAAATTCAATTATTGTGCACAGATTGAGCAAGAAGACAATTTTCTCAAGTCGCCATTGGTTGGTTGGAGAGATCAAGACGGTTCGAAAGATTAAGAATTCAATGAAAATTCGTAGTTTTTTTTAAGGGAAAACTGCTCTTCACGAAGCGTGTATCGCAGGAAAAATTGATTGTGTTTTGTCGTTGCTGAGAGTAAAAAAAATAAGAAATATTCGGAACTGATATATTTTTGTTCAGGGCGGTTCTGCAATCAATGCGATTGATGGATTTGAAAGAACACCTCTCGATTGTGCAACCGAGTTCAATCATAAAATTGTAAGAATTTTAGATCCTCATTTTTTTTCAATGAGCGTAAGATATTGCAGATAATCGACCACTTGAAAAGTCAGGAAGCTTTCAGTTATGAGAAATTATCAGACCTGGCTGCACGAGAAATTCAACAAGCTTGGAGAACATATGCTAAAAGAAAACAAGAGCGAGAAAAGAAAATCCAAAACATGTTTTAAGACATTTATACAATGTTTGATTTTTTTTCGTAAAGCATAAATAACCTAACTATGATATCATCTCTTCTAATGTTTTCAAAATTTGAACAAGATTGGGTCTACTACAAACAACCAAGACTTTTTCACACACAGTTTTCTTTCATTAGCACATTGAGTCTTTCACTTGATTTTGTTTTTCTATGACTTTCAAAAAGTCGTTTTTTTTTTCAATTAACAAAAACAATTAATAAACAATATAATGAAAATTAAGATGACGATATCAATGATGGAGAAAATAAAAATTGTGCGTGATATTAACTCGCGGAACACTTTGAAACAAACAAGAGACAACAAAAAATTTCTTCAATGCAGAAAAAAAAAACACATTAAATGAAATTTTTACACTTTTTTTTCGTAAATTTATCCACAAGAAACCACAGTTTAGCTCAATACGCTAAATTGAGGGCGGAGTGTGATTGGAGTGTCGTACAGATAGAGTGAAAAATGCTTGCACGCACAGCGGCCATTTTTTTGGGAATTCGCATGGTTTCACCACCTTGTTTATGCCAAAATCGTCCGTTCGTCCTTAGTGAAATTTTTCGTGCCAAAAAATGTGTATCATGAACATGTCCATTACGGATTGCTGAAAATCCCATTTACAATACAAATTTTTTATAATTTAAATTTTTTTCATTATTGATTTTGATTCAAATTTCTTATTATTATTATGGTACTATGCCTATTTTGGGAAAAAGTCGAAATATTATAAGTAGTTTCTCTGTTTAGGGTTTTTAAAGTATAGTTTTTTGGTGTTTTCCCAAAATCTGTATATCACACTAAAAATCTATTCTAATTAATTTTATTGTCCTTTTTGGCGCATTTCAGTAGATGTGTTTAAGTAACTTTGGTGTTGAGTAGTCTAATACCATTCTTAGCAGGTGTTCATAGTGGTGCGTTTTTTCTTGCGTGAAGGAGGCCAGTGTCCTAGCTGCCCCCTACGTCCCTTCCTCGCGTCCCCTCTACGGAACAAATACTCTTTCTCGCACACGCACACTTCCCCGGCATCTCCGCGTCCTTTTTCTATTCGAACGCGACGCGATTGCCCGCCATCTCATTTTTTTGAATTTCTGGTACCACCATGCCTATTTTTACCTATTATCGCTTGTAGTTCCATTTCGTTAACATCAAAACGTGATTCTTTATTAATCATTCACAAAATTTGGTTTATATTTTCAGTATCAAAATTTGGTATTTTTAGTTTAGTATGAATGTTCTTCCACATTTCGGTTTCTTATTTTTAAGTACTTTTTTTTAGTTATAATTAAAAAATAATACTTTGCAGGAATTGCCAATTTCTACTAACGATGAAGAAGGGGTAAATAAAGTTGTAATAAAAAAATAATTAGTTATATTTTTTAGCGGTGGAAAAAGAAGACGCGATGATGATGACGGCGAAGTTTCGATTACAGGAGACGATGAGGACAGCCGAGGTGCAACGGTGAAAGCCGAAGTGCCAAAACGTAATATCTGGTCGTTGATATCATTATTTAGAATTAATCAATATTTTAGCAAAAGAAAAAGAGCCGGAAGTACCTGTGCCGCGCAACGCAAAGCTCACCGATCTTGACGATTCACGAAATGAGAATGGAACTAAGGTAGTGATGGAAATGCGATGTTGATTTTAAGCATTTGATTTTAGGAAGCCGAAGGAAATGTTATTGAACAAACTCATTACATTGTTGTTCCATCATATGCATCTTGGTTTGACTATAACGCGATTCATCAAATCGAAAAACGGGCGTTGCCAGAGTTTTTCAATGGAAAGAACAAAAGCAAAACCCCAGAAGTGTAAGCAAAATTTGTTCGGCGTCTCTTCTAAATCTGAATGTGAATTTTAGATATCTGGCTTATCGAAACTTCATGGTTGACACCTATAGATTGAACCCATTTGAGTATGTGTCAGCCACTGCGTGCCGTCGGAATCTTGCGGGAGATGTTTGTTCCATAATGAGACTTCATCAATTCCTTGAGCAGTGGGGACTCATTAATTACCAAGTTGATGCCGAAGTGCGCCCGGCGCCTGTTGCACCACCACCAACTTCGCACTTTATGGTTCTCGCCGATACACCCACTGGAGTACAGCCAATTAATCCGCTTTCTTCGGCTTTCTCTACTTCTGCTCCAGAAGTGAAGAAAGAGGTGAAGGATATCAAGACAGAGCCAGTTGATGGGCTAGCCGAAAATGGATTGAAGCTTGATCAATATCAAAAGCAGCTTTCCGCAATGAAGGTAATAACTTTAATCGTAATCGTTCAGTAACAGAATTCAAATATGTTTTAGTCGAAGGGATCCCTTCCTGGAAGAGAATGGACAGATCAGGAAACATTGTTGCTTTTGGAAGCCTTGGAAATGTTCAAGGATGACTGGAATAAGGTGTCTGATCACGTTGGAACTCGAACACAAAACGAATGCGTTATGAAATTCCTTCAACTCCCAATTCAAGATCCTTATTTGTCTGTTGACGATGATAACGGAACTCCTTCCGCCCAGGATGCTCTTGGAGCTCTTGCGTTCCAGCCAGTTCCGTTCTCACAATCTGGAAACCCAATCATGTCAACTGTCGCGTTTTTGGCTTCTGTTGTCGATCCATCTGTGGCTTCAGCGGCTACTAAGGCGGCTATGGAACAATACGCGAAATTGAAAGAAGAGATTCCACCACTTGTGGTTGAAGCTCATACAAAGAATGTAGCTGCAATCGCCGAGAAGACTGGAAAAGTCGATGGAAATGTTGGACTTATCAAGGCTGGAATTGATCAAATCGAAGAGGAGAAGAAAGAGGAAAAACAGGAAAATGAGGATGAGAAAATGGACACTTCTGATGGAACTGAAGCGAAACCTGACGAGAATACTGAAGAGGAAAAGAAGGCAGACGTTCAACCAGAGGAAGAAGAAGATGAGGAGAATAAGGAAGTTGCACCAGAAAGAGTTAAGGAAGCGATTTCTGCAAATGTTCAAGCGGCTTCTGCCGCTGCTCTCGCTGCAGCTGCTGTTAAAGCGAAGGTAGGAGATTGAAATTTAATATTTTTAAACTTTTTAATTTTTCAGCATTTGGCTCAAATTGAAGAGCGAAGAATTAAATCGCTGGTTGCGCAACTCGTCGAAACTCAAATGAAGAAACTTGAAATGAAGTTGCGTCATTTCGATGAGCTTGAGCAAATTATGGATAAGGAGCGTGAATCAGTATGTCTTTTTTTAAAAATAAAAGTTGTATAATCTGAAATTTGTTCTTTCAGTTGGAATATCAGAGACATCAGTTGATCCTTGAGCGACAGGCGTTCCATATGGATCAGCTCAAATATTTGGAGAATCGTGCCAAGCATGAAGCTCATACCAAGTTGACATCCGCTGGAACGGTGAGAACTTTTACATATAAGTAAAATGGGTCTTTAATTTTAAATTCAATTTGTTTTAGCTTCCTGCGGGTCTTCCACCAGGCTTCGAAGTCACTGGACCACCACAGCCAACTCCGCAACTTCAAGTCTCGGCTCCATCGAATGAAAGTGAGTTCATTGCCTTCGATGTAACATTCTAAATTATACGCTATAGAAGCTTCAGACCAACCTGAGAAATCTGAAGAACCAGCTCGTGCTGCGCCACCACCATCTACTGCACCACCTTCACATCAGCCACACACTCCTGGAGCGCCGCAGGTTTCGCAGCCACCTCCGCAGCAGCCACCCGCACAAATGCAGCCGGCTCCTCCCCAACCACCACAAGGTATTTCGCCGTTAAATAATTTTTTTTTAGCATTTCAATTTGCAGGATATCCCGGAGGACCACCACCGCAAGGAGGATACGGGCCACCGCCCCAAAACTATGGCCAACCACCAGCGCGTTACCCACAACCACAAGGACAACAACCGGGATACCCAGGATATCCTCCACAGCCACATGGATATCCAGCTCAACCTGGATATTATCCACCACCAGGACAGCCACAAGGCTATCCTCCTCACCCTGGAGCAAGCTATCCACCGCAACAACGACCACCGTATCAGGGTCAACCTTATCCTCAACCAGGAGCTCGCCCTGGTGGCTATGGTTATCCTCCTCAACAACCAGGACATCCATATCCACCAGCACCGGGACAGTACGGCGGAATGGTTCCTGGGGGATATCCTCCGCAACAACCGCACGGTGAGGATCAGATGGGTCAACCCGAAAAGCAAGAGTAATGACTCGTTGATATTAACAATCGATGTTCTTGCACAACCAAAATTGATCTACTGATAGTCGCCGGTTTTCTTTTGTTAACCAACTTCCCCTAAAATATCCCGAAATTAATCATGTTCACCAAAGTTCATATATTTGGAAATTGATTTTCGATATAACAGTAGTGCACATGATTGATGTTTTTAAACGTCGTGTGTTCCAAACAATTTCTGACTATTTAAATTAAAACCTAAATTATATAAAGATATGTACTATTTACTCCACTGATTCAACTGTGTAATCTCAATTTCTTTTTCATTTTTATTTACAATACCCCATTGTTTCTTTTTTTTTGTTTGTATTATCTATTTTTTAAATGATTTATTTCTATTAATTAATCTATTTATTATGAGTATTATATGAATTCTTTCAAGAATTGCTACGCTTGAAATTCAATTTTATTTTCGTTTTGATCCATTTTAAACTGAGAATTGAATAAATTTCATGTGAATTTCTTCAAGTTGCGATTTATTTGATGATAATCGGTTCGTTGAATCTGTTTGATATCAATCGGAAATCTCAAAAAGGGCATTCATTATTAATATTTAAGATGGAAGAGACGCCGGCAAGCTCATCTCAGATTTTGTCGCAGTTTGATAATGAAGAAGACGATGAAAATGAAGAATATGTTACACCTGACGCGGTAATTTATAATTTGTATAAAGCTGCATAATTTGGGGGCAACTTTTGCAATATCCCGTTTTATAGACTGTTTCTGAAAAAAAAAACTAGCAGAATCGGCCTATACCTTAATTTTGTTACTAAACCTTAATCGACGTATAATTTCGTTCAATGTTTTGATATTCGAACAACAAGAAATTCACATAAAAATTATGACTAATTCAATCGCGAAATGAAAATAATCGATTAAAAGTTCACAATGAAGAAAATTGGAGGATTCTTCAACAGATTTCAAGTTCGCACTTTAAACCATTGGCAAAAGAGGCAGTGAATTGTGATTGTTTTCCAAAAAAAAATCGGTAAAACCCCAATACTCTCGTTTCTTCAGGTTATTAAGCGAATGACACAATGGTGGCAAAATGAGATGGCTTCGCCGTGCCTTCTACCAACTCAGATGGAACTTGTCGATATTCTTCTTGACCAAATTCAAGGGATGGAAGAAAATATCGGAAGGCAGAAAGACAAAGTTGTTCTAGTAGTTTATAATGAGAATTTTAGCCAACATATTTTCAGGTTCAACTTCGCATTTCAATTCATAAGATGGAACTGCAACGAATTAGTTTTATGACGTCAGATTATATTCGATGTCGGTTAAGGAAAATAGAGGCGAATCCCAGAAGTGTTATCGAAGAACATCAAAAGAGATTGGAAGAAGGTTTTTTGAAACGTTTGTCAAGAAATTGAAAATTATGCAATACCTTTTTTTAGGACAACCGGAATTATTGTCGGAATCGGAATTAAAATTTGCTAAAGAATACGCGGATGCAGAAGCCCAATTATTCGGCAAAACAGTCCTTGGCTTCATGCCGGCAGCGCTCCAGAAAATTCCAGTACCTATGGATGATTTATCTACGGAATTTGTGAGTTGAATATTTTTCTTCCATATTGGAGAGTTTAAATATTCGATTTTCAGTCATTCATTCGAGTTCTAGAGGACAACGTCGAAAATGTATCTGTGCCAGATTGGTCCGATCCAAACTCCGAAGTGATCCTCGAAATGACGAAGAACTCTATTCACTTGATTCCATTCAGCTCGATTAGACACCTTGTCGAGGAAGGAAAAATTGAACTTTTATAACATGTACTAATGATTATTATTACTACAAATAATGGGTATTTGTGATGATGATATACTATATTTTTGGCATAAACTGTTCGTGATGCGCTAGTCGTAAGGGTGTTGTTTGCTATTCGCGAAGAATCACCTCGAAACAACTCTCCATACATTTTTTGGCGAAAAACGCGATGAATAATATAAAAGATTATTCTTCGGTTTGGTGTATCATCAACCGTTTTCGCATGCATTTCTAATTATTGGTCGAAAAGTGCGCCGAGAGCTCGCCATTTGCTCATCTTCGCAATGATACTCACCACCATATTCTTTCTCCTTCAAACGACGGTTGCCAAAGATGAACCAGTTTTCATCAAAAGTATATCGAATAGTCGCATTTCACCTATCAAAAGACACACAGACAGCGAGGATATTTGCCTCGAACCATTGGATCCCGGACCATGTCAATATTATCAGATACAATGGTTTTGGGATGAAATTGCGCAGGATTGTAAAGAGTTCCACTACGGAGGTTGCATGGGAACGAAGAACCGATTTGCCAGTAAACAGCAATGCTTGAAACAGTGCAGATATAAATTATTCAACCCAGTCGCAGTTCCCGGTAGGCGTCTTCACTATTGCCAAAATTTGGTCTAATTGAAGTCATTGAGTTGGCTATAACAGGCTGAAGATTCTTTGAATTTCATGGACATTTTTGCTAATTGTTGATCCTCATATAACCAAAAATAAGAGCAATTTGCCGCTTATTTCTATGCCTCACTGATTGGTTGTATATTTTAACCCATACTAGAAAATAATTTCTCTTTATACAATTAATTTTTGGAGATCTTTGCCTTCTCGATGCTGACCAAGGGCATTGTCCCGATGAAAGGAATGGTCATTGGTGGTATTTCTTCAATTCGGAATCGGGCGAATGCGAGAAATTCTTCTACTATGGATGCGGCGGAAATGACAATAAATTCTACAGCCTTCAGATGTGTCGAAAAGTTTGTGCCGAACGATTGTCCCCACAAATAGGTATATTAAATGAATAAAAAATTGCATATATATGTCTAACATTTCAATCAGCGTGCGATCAATGTGATATTCGCACCTCGTTCTGCAAATCGCATTCGAAATTCAATTACACTTGTGAGTGTCGAAGTGGGTATCAGAAGAACGAATACGGTGAATGCATCGGTTTGCCTTAAACTAATTACCCTAATTAATAAATTATTAATTAGACATTGATGAATGTCGAGGTTTCAAAGGAGTGTGCGATCGAAACGCCTGGTGCGTGAATGAGATCGGCTCATATCGATGCGAGTGCATGGCGGCATATCGAGGCGACGGCAAATATTGCACCTACGTAGGATTGGGAAGAGCTTCCATTGACTGCAAAGGGTGTTCGCCGTTTGCAACATGCAATAATGGTGTGTGCCAGTGCAAGGAAGGATATGAAGGAG
This sequence comes from Caenorhabditis bovis, assembly GCA_902829315.1. Lineage (NCBI taxonomy): Eukaryota > Metazoa > Nematoda > Chromadorea > Rhabditida > Rhabditidae > Caenorhabditis > Caenorhabditis bovis. Next base: position 3,977,275 of record CADEPM010000001.1, on the reverse strand, counting down.
ATGGATTTAATTGCACCGGTGAGTGTTGTTCCCAATTCGAGGTTCGTTTTATCAGCTGGCAAATTCACATTTTCAAATATTCCACAATTGTCGCGTAAGCATTCGCAAAAATCTGCTATCATTTCAAAAAATCTCGAAATTTGCTAGACGTGAATGAATGCCTTCGTCGTCCGGAAATATGCGACAAGAATGCGGAATGTTTGAATAGAGAAGGCAGCTTCATCTGCACATGTCTACCAGGTTATGCCGGAAATGGTTACAACTGTACACTATCCAAAAGTATGCATCACTTTGTCATCCCGGAATTTTGGTTTCAATATACATTTCCAGATGCATGTCTTGATAAATTTGATCATGATTATAAAGACACATGCGGAAACGAGAATTGGCGGCCACATTTCTTTTATAATCATGAGACCCGAATGTAAACTCTTCATATCCACAAATGATTCAATTTTGGAATATTCAGGTGCGAACAATTTTGGTATGATGGTTGCAAAGGTCGATCAAGAAACATTTTCTCCGAGTATGACACATGCTCAACAATGTGCGAAGAGACAAATGTGCTCACACGAGCTGGTATTCAATTTTACCATTTATTATCTGCTTGCCATATTTTATGGGCGCGGAGAGCTTTATGCTCTTTTGGTTTTTCTTTCCAGTACCACCGGAAGCGCGTAGTTCAAGTTCTCAAACATAATTCTCTTCCGATGAAATGGCATGAGAATCCGATATATTCTCGCGGCTTCTTTCTTTCTTTTTTCGATGTTTTGTTTTCTTTTGCTCATTTTTTTTTCGCACTCCATTCATTCATTCGATCGTCAGTACTTGTTGTTGGTGAGAGCGGTTTGAAATATTTCAATTGACACTTTCGTATCGAAGACCAATTGTGTTTGTTGGTGGGCCAACGAAACGGCTTCCGGTGAAACCTTTTTAGAGCGTTTTCTCGAAATTTTTTCGGCTCAACCTCATTCAAAAAAGAACGAGCTCGACTGACGCCACCTCTTTTTCTTTATTTGAGTTATTCGTATGAGGTGATCAATCAACAACCTTTATTTATAGCCTCTTTAATTTTCGCTTCTTTTCACCAAAGAAAATCATTTTTGATCATTCATGCGTTAACAAATTGTCGCCCTCCTACTAGCATTCCTTATGGAATATGGGATTTTTTTCAGTTTTATATTCTCTTCTATGGGGGAATCAAAACGATGCTTCAAATTTGAATTTTTCTTAATATGGTTACAAGTGAATTTCAATTTTGTTCTCAATTTCGGTTTTCTTGATATTAGTTTAATATTAATCTCGGATTAATAGCAACGACATATAGCTGAAGTCTGGCGGGGACCTCTTTGGCCCATTTTGGTCCACCCTCGCCCATAATCATGTTTACATATAATAATTGGAATGTTTGATTCTTATGCAAGATTTGCACACTCGCATATGCGACAAAAGAGATCACACCAAAAATGGAGAAATCGGGAGGCGATATCCCAACGAAAAACGCCTCATTTCGGGTTGTATCCCCGGAGGCTTCTTCTTCTTCTTCTTCGTCTTCTCCTCAACGACGACGGCAACCCCCCCCCTACTTCTTCTCCGCCTTCTTATGCTAGTACTCCTTCGTCTTGTTCTTCTGGTTCTTCAAATAAAATGGAAGCGTTTTCCTTCATTGTTGTTGTTGTTATTATTATTATTATTATTTGCTATATTTATTTATGTATTTCTGTGCCTCATAAGAGCAACGGGCTTTTTTTTTGACATGCTCATGCAAACTTGATCATGCCTAGTAGTCGGTTTGCGTATTTATTTTGTGACACGAACAAACAACTTTATTTATTTTTTTCGTTCGTGAAAAATTGAATTTTGAATTTGTCTGCAATCATCGCTTTTAGCCTTGTATTTTTTTTTCAAATTCGAGAAGCTCAATTTTTTCTAGGCTTTTTTTCTTTAAAAAAACACAATAATTAGTTGTTTAATTTTTGCGTTCTCCGCCGGCCCATTAAGCTCAAGAATTAGTAATTCGGTCGCCAGCGACCCACCACAACAAGTTTCTCATTTTACCCATTATGACCATATTTTTTTCTCGTTGGGGCGGCAAAACATTTTTTTTGAAAAGACCCCCTCCCCCCTACGTTTGCATTTTTCTTGCTCGCAAAAATTGTGTGTGGTATTTCCGTTCGAATTTTTTTTTCGGCGTGTGTCTCGTGCAAATTTCATTTTTCGCGGTTCCGGTCGACTCTTTTCTAATTTATGACGACGCTCAAACATTTTTGCAAAAAGAAATTTCGGTTTCGACGCCAGCAATTTTGCTCGATCAAATGTTGGAAAAAGAAAGCCGCTCACAAAAAATGGATCGACAAACGTATGAGAAGGGAAATGCGAGTTGGAACGAATCGAGCACAATTCTTATGAATATAAACCTCCCATTGAATGTTGAATCGAACCATTTCAGTTATGAAGTAATTCCCTGAATTTATTCTGCTCGAAATTGCTATGCAGCCAAATCTTCTCCAAATTCCATATGTTTGTACTCACTCAAATTATTCGATTCATATCGTTCCCTCGATTTTCCCTCGATTCGATCGTTCATTCATTTTTTCCGATTTGAGTGCCCATCTGGAATCTGTGAGAAATCCGCTCGACGGCTGTCGCAATCGAATTGTGGGCGTGTTCGCAATCAAAATGCGATGAATTCGACGGTGTCGGTGTCGCACGACTCATCGCAAACGTGTTGCTCATCGCCGTCTCGTGCTCTCCGCGTCCATTCAAAGTTTCCGCTCGATTTTCGGATACTCATCCTGATATTGAATCAACTTCAATTAGTAATATCTCATTCAGAAGTGTGCTGGGACAAATTCGACATGTACTATAGGAATCAATGTTTGAATGGCAAGAGGAATGATTCCAATTGCCATTAACAATATTGCCTTCAGGACGCTGGGAGCAACGCTATTATTTTGATCATGCATCGCTAACGTGTCGCCAATTTTGGTATGATGGTTGTAGATCGGATTCGCGCAACATCTTCGACGACCATTTGACCTGCCAGTGGTTGTGTGAGTCACAGCCAATGTATAAATCAAGTAAGTCGAGGAAGTCGGAGACAAAGCGAGCCTCATTATTCAAACATGAATGATGATGTGACACCTAATCGAGAGCCGCTCGAACAAATATTCGTTTTTTTTGCGCCTTTTCAGGAGCCTGCTTGGAGGATTTCGATGAAGGACTCAAAAAGGAATGCAATGGAGGACGATGGAGACAACAATATTATTTTGATAAGAAGACAAAGGTGATATTTAATTATAGTCGGCGTCCGACGACTGCTGTACGCGGATAGATTTACGCGCATGCGCCTTGAAAAGGTCTCGCCACGCGTGAATACTTATTTTGCTGTTTTCACGTGAACTGCTTCATTCTTCTTGATGATTTTCGCATTTCCTTGAATTTCCAACGATATTCGATTAAAATATTATCGAACCGGTGCATAAAATTTGAAATAACCTGTTAGTCCTTGCGAGACCATTTCGAAAGACGAATTCCCGTAAATCTACCCGGGTACAGCAGTCGCCGGACGCCGACTATACCGTTTCAATGAAAAATCAGAGGCAATTAAAATAATTGATTTGATGAGTGCTCAAATTTCGTTTTGAAATATTTATTTCAAAGATTTTATTTTTTTTTTTAAGTTTTTGTTTAATTCTTAAATTTTTTTCAAGAAATGTCACCCATTTTGGTATGACGGCTGCAAAGGGGCGAATGAAAATATATTCCAAGACGAATTGAGTTGTCTTCACACATGCGAGAATCCGGCAAGCAAAGATCGTAACCAATTGAAAATTGCGCAACCAAATTCCAGCTGTCTCAATTTTCAGCGTTGAAACCATGGCATAACAACGATAAATTCAAAATGAAAGAGATTTTGACTGAAATGCATAGTAAGCCATTTTGTTGAATATCTCGAGAATATCATAATGATTCTGAATTCTAGAGCCGAATTTGACCGATATTTGTGCCACGAAAAATCCGTGCAAAAACAATGGAACTTGCATTTTCTCATGGAGGAAAGATCAACATTTTTGCAAATGCCATCCAGGATTTCATGGAAATAATTGCGAGAAAGTCGTAGGTAACAAATCGCGAAATGAAATATTCGACAGTCTCGTCTCGATGTTTTTAGACTTCGACCCATGTGCTGAAAAACCGTGCATGAATGGCGCCACGTGTCAGCCGAAGTACAACGACGAGGATGTCGATGAGAAACCAACGTTTGAATGCTTTTGTGCTTCTGGATTCGGTGGTCCGAAATGTGATGAAAGTAAGCAGAATGTTGATTTATGCTATGAAACAATGTGAGTTCAAACTAAGGACCATGCGAAACGAATCCCTGTTTGAATAATGGAACATGCCGGACCACTAAAGGCTACAGCACCTACTTTTGCGAGTGCGCTCAAGGATTTGGCGGCAAAAATTGTGATGTTGGTTAGTTTTGCATTTTTCTGTTTTATTTCCTCAGAAAATACTTGATTTTAGCCATAAGTAACACACCGCCTGAAGAGAAATATGGAAAGAATGTGGAGAAAATCTCGAGCGGAAAAGAAGAATGGATTGCACAGATGAAGCAGAGATTGAGGGAGACTGGTTTGACAACAATAACTAGATTGTCGATGGAGACATTTAAATTAAGGCGGAGGAATCGGAAGTGGATCAGGCAAAGGGATGAATTCGATGAAGAGCTCGGAAGTGAATGGAACGACATCGGGCGAGAAGAAGTCGGGAGAAAAGAAGAAGTCGAAAGTGACACAAGTCGCAGATGAGCCATATAAAGGTGAAAACGGGAAATTAGAACAAAAAAAGAGGGAAATTTGAAATTATCAGATCCGGCAACACGAAAACGCGAACGAGAGGAACGAGAGAGGAAGGAGAAAGAGCGAATGGAGGAGGAAGAGGAGCAGAGAAAAAAGGAGGAAGAAGCGCGAATCGAAAAAGAAAAAGCTGAACTTGAATTGAAGATGAAACTTGAAAAAGAGAAGGCGATGAATAGCGACTCGAAATATCAAATTATTCTTTCGTCCGTCATTTCCATATTTTTGATAATCTAATTTTCCAAATTCGTATCAACTTTTTTTTGTTTTCCAAATTTCAATTAGTTCTTGCTTCTTTAAATCGCTTTTTTTTATCAATTTCTCTACGAGTAATCCGTGACATATTTGGACAAATATTTTGCGACGCTTTTATTATTTCTATTTCCAATTAGATTCACCCTTTCATACATTTATTATTGAAAATAAAATTACAAAAAAAAATATTCGAGCAAAATATTATTACATGAAACCGGTATATGGAAAAAAAGGGGCGGGTAGAAACACGAGCATTGAGACGAAATGAGATCAGCCGGATGGCGGAACGGACGTTGAATTGAGGATCAGAATTGTCGGATGGTTCACAACCAGATCATCTTTGAACCGAAATAGTAGCAGAGAGTAGGTGACGATCACAGATATCAGCTGAAATTCGGAAATTTGGGCTTCAAATAGGCAGAAAATCGGACTGACAGTGAAAAACGTAGTTCGTTCAAGAGGAAAAGCCCTCCAGACGGTCATTCCCCACATGAATTGGGTGGTCATTTTATGTACAAAACATGATATCTGAAAATAAGCGAAATTTGAAATTCGAAAAATGGAACTTGTCGAACTTGAAATCTATCAAGATCTGCGTTCGCATCAGGAACAATTCGAAGGACTGCGTTGACGATTTGTCGAGTCTGTGAGAAGCGATTGTTGGTATTTTTTTGCTGTATGCCGTAGGAATCCTCTTACGCATTCATTGGTCATAAATCCGGTTGAGCAAATGACGGCGATGTGCAAAATAGCCATAACAATTTGGAACGTCGACCAACAAATAAAAACGAACACCGAGTTGTTGAGACGATTGCGGAGAATCTCATTAGTGACTTGCTCTTCGGTTATGGGCACACGAAGACTGAAAACGAGCACACAAAGTAAACCGATCGGAATCGAGAATGGAAACCAACTTCGATGTGGATTCGGATAAGAAATAAATGGTGAGGCAAAGGACGAATAATGACCACGCGAGTGAGAATAAAAGCAATGGATTGAATACGTCGCCGATTGCTTCCTGAATATATCAAAACTATTGACTCGTTGGGTTGCCGATTTACTTGAACATTGGTAATCCGAATGAATTGCTCATAGTAAAATTTCAAACTGAAATGACGTATTTTGTGCTCCTTATTCATTGATCGAATTAAAGTTCGGCAATAGAATCGAACAAGAATATTGAATAGATTATAATAAAGAAGTGGAATTGTATTCCATAGTGTCAGAATTGGAACAAGAATGAATGAGGCATCCATCAGCAGCGAATCTCCGAGTCTGAAAACGCATTTTGAAAATGTTTCGAAAAATATTTTTCTCGCTCAAAATTCCGGTTAAAACTGGAAAACATTGGAACTTTCGTTTTTTTTTGCAACAAATTTGTCTAAAACCTCAATGATCAGCAAAAATCATTTTTTTATTGTAAAAAAATGAAAAAAAAAATGAACGAAGCAAAATATTTTTCATAATTTTTTTCTGAAAATTCCAAAATCGATCGTTGCGAGACCCAATCCATATAACGCATTATGTGCCTTTAAAATATTATTTGATTTTTTTCAATTATGCGATTGAATTGAGCTTACTCATAAGTTTCATCGAAATAACTTGATATTCGAATATCAAAAAATTAAACAAAATTTCAAAATTGAAAAAAGATTAGTTTTAAAGATTATTTAAGGAGTTTCAAAGATTAAAAAAAAAGTATTTTTCCACGTGCACCTTTAAACATCTGCAGAAGTATTTGGTTTTTTTAAATTTTTTTTTCTCAATGCCGATGAATTTCTCGCCTACGATATCGTCATCTGACGACTCAAGAAATTATTCCGATAAAAAAAAACTAACTTTTGATCGGTCAAAATGTGCTCAGTGACTTTCAGCGAAAGCGAAGAAATAATGACGATAAGTAGAATGAAGAAGATGATAAATTTGTATATTCGAAGTGGTGGCGAGACGTTGAATGCGCTTCTGAAGCACACATCAACCATGTCGACTGTCTGCAATTTTTATATGAGTATGAATTGTTTTCTTTTTAATTCCAAAATGCGTTTTGTATTCACCTTTAGCAGTTTCTGATGCGACCGAAATTTTAGCGCCGAGAATACGATGACAGTAGCACTAATCACCGGTTTGGTGCCAGTTATGACACTGGCCACAGTACCTGTATGCATCAATCCAAATCGCTCCTGAATTTTTGGATTATTAGAGGAAAAATGTGTTGGAGTTCAACCTTAAATAGCCAGAATATCCGCAAATTCATTTTTATAAGAAACATGTTGATTAAAACAGCGATTATGATATAATTTACATAGAGAATGCACTTCTGAAATGATCAATATTGGAATTCAAGTCAATTATGGCTGAAATGCTTAAAATGAGTTCCAGTAATTGTATTTATCTTCACATTTTAGTCTTCAAGTAAACTCGCTGTCAAAACAGAAAATTGAAAACTCACGATAATAGCTGAATGATTCCTTTTTCGTCGAACATTTCTATCCAAAGAAGTCGGAAATACAGCGAGAATTCGAAAAAGAAAAAGCAGTGGTCGAAGACAATTCGAAACGCAGTGAACGCCTCTGAAATTTTAAGCATAAAACAACACGAAACGTTATTTAAAAAAATATTTGGATTTCGATGAATTGCATTACCTCTCCGATATTTTCTCATGAAAATCAGTGGCATCGACGAGAGCATTTTGTGCTTCAACTGTCTCTTCATCAAGAGACGTTTGAGCAATGTTCACATCCATTGTTTTAAATATTTCCATTTTTAGCTAAACCATCACAATTTTTTCGTTCGCATAACGAATAAACAAAAACAAATGCGTGGAATTGAATTCAAGATATCATGAGACCTATTGAATTATGTAGAACCACCTGTGAATAATTTTGTTTTCAAAATTGTTTACTTAAACAACACACAAAAAGCTAGTATGAAGTGAGATTCTACGGAATAGAAATACGATTGTCGTGAAATCACTTGAATCTAATCACTCGAATCTATAGGACCTGAGACAGCCTGACACAACTCGAGATTCCATGATCATTCAGTCATCATTTCTTCACTACAGTGATTACCACCTTAATAACTTTTATTGTTTCATACATTTCGAAGAAACTCTTAAATTCGATTAAATAATCAATAAAAGGGGCATTTTTGACCGACCAAACTATAAATGCTCCTGAACTTAAAATGTAGGGAATTTATTACCAAGTAAAAGGAAATACAATTAACGCGGCTGTACGTAGACACTGGTAATTGGATATGATTGAAACGATCAATTCCCTGCTGTTCTTATGATTCTTAACAATTGAATTCGGAGAATTTTAATGGTTTTATGTAGGTATTTTGTATCGAGTGGAATATGGAATAATATTATTGATGGGATTTAAGAGACTTGTATCTGAATATATGATCAACACGGAGGAGTACAATTATGGAGAAAAGCTGCAGCAAAAAAAACAAGTGGGCAGTGGAAAATATCGAAAATAAATGCCTGTTGAGATATGCAAAACTATCATTTACTTCGAGAAAAAAATCTAATTTATTGGAGAGAAATATTAAATACGAATAAAAAATAAGAGAAATGTTATTCGGCTCGACTTGTTTTTTTTCTTCCAGAAGAGGCAGCTGAATTCATGCGAAAGTACAGAATTTGTGAAGGAAGAAAATCGGTTTGTATTTGGATATTTTCGGCGAGGTTTCGAACAACAACAACAAAAACGAATCTGACAACTTTTCTAAGTGAGTAGACTGTAATCAATAGGTGAACTTCCTATTTGAATCTTTCTATATTTGCAAGCCGAATTTTTAAAAGTACGGGAGCAACAAAAACACAAGAAAATCAATGAAGCTGAATTTGAAACGAGCACAATTGCTGTCTGTATGGTTTTTTGAAAATACCCCAAAAAGTGGTACAGTGAACAAATTGGTGGGATCACATTCTCGAAATCTCATTGATTCATTTTCATTTTATTTGCGACGATTTAAAATATAGTTTATATCTCTAATTTTCACTTTCATTTTTTTTGGCTGAATACCAAATTAGGACGGATTTTTAAAAAATTATATCTCGAAAGAAAATGTGAAGAAATGAAATAGGACACACATAAGAATTTATTAAAAGAAATTCTCATTGGAACCATCAAAAATTTTGCTGATTATTGCTGACGCATGTTTCGTGGCAAACGAGTCAATTAAATATTAAATTAATGAGTTAATTAAACCCAAGGATTGACAACGTCTTGGAAATGCATTGGCGAGCAAGAAAAACGACAGTTTCGCAAGATTTCTAATTTTTTTTCGAATAATTCTCAGAAACACTGCATTATTTGGACAATACAAACACAAACTTTTTAAAAGGTTTGTGAGAGAAAAAAACGAATATGCTATCAACTTATATGAAGTTTCATTATAAAAAATGGGTAATTATCTAATGTAATTATCGCAAGTTCATCAGAAAACTAATTAATTTCTTGAATGAGTTTCATGAAATTCCACTACCAGCGATATACATACGGTATAGGAAATTCGCCAAATAGATAGAAGGTGTTAATCGAGAATCTTATTGTCAAATCGATATCTACAGTGGATAACCTCGGGAAACCTGACGGAAAATATTAATTGCAAAATATGGAATTCACAGTTTTCTGGGGACCACGAAACCGATTAAGCAAATGTTGCAATACATTCAAATTTTTCGAAATATGGAATCAAGATGTAACCAATGTATCTCTTATTGATCGACTCTCATGCGAAATCGAAAAAGGAAATTAATGAATTTTGCCTACCATATCATTGTATTGAAAAATTGTGTTGGCATCATTTGTGCGGAAATAGGTATTATGGGATTTTCTTAATTCCACATTCGGATAAATCCTAATGTGATATATCTCATGCATTTACAAAACAACCAAAATGTAATGGACAGTAAGGAAAAAAAGATTGAAGAACGAGGATGAAAATGAAGAAGGGAAGAAATTGGATTCTCTTATAGAAAACCGATTAGCAAATTGTTTAAAACGATCGATTTCATTGAAATTCTAGCAAAACTAATGGAAATTTTGGAAATAAACACATCAGAAAATTGGGGGAAAAATTGAGCAATTTATTTGCAACCCGATATTATTCACTTAATTCAGAATGTCTCAACTTTCCAAATTGGGGTTTTTTCTCGAACATCTTCGAGCAAATGAAATTCAACTCATTTTTTTGAAGCGAAACAACAGAAGAAATGTGCAAGTGAAAGGCGGCGAATAATCAAATTAAGTGGAAAAACGGAATAAATGAAATAAATATATGTATATTAGGTCACTATGGCATCCGTATTTCTTCTTTTTCAGACAAATTCCAATTTTCCTACTTATTCGAGCTAACTGTCTTTAGAAGTTATAGATTTCTGAAGGATTTCTTGACCAGAAAATCTTTAGCTTGAATGCATCTCTCCAGAAAAAATGTGTGTTTTCTCTCCATTTTCATAATCGTTTTTAAATGGAACAAATTATCTTGGAAAGTTTGATCAAGACCCGATTGGGTGTCGTCCGGTATAAGCAACAAGTTATATTTTGAAAAAAAAAGACAGGGAAAAATATTAGGGTGTTCGAAAAGTATAGGAGCATTTTTGCGTAAATTGATAATTTTTTCCAATGTTTTTACTGTTAGGTTCGATATTTTTCACGCATAGTTTAGAATGATTTCGGAAGTTTTCAGTGACTTATAAATAAGCCCCGTAGGTCAACGTGAAGCTGCAATAATGAGTCATCGTTCACAAGAGCACGTTCGCACCATTTATGTACTACTAAGAGTTCGATCGTGCCTCATCGAAAGACCGTCTGAAACATCAACGATGCATTGGAATGCTAACAACACCGCAGCTCATCGCTGGTTCGCTCTCATCCGCAACGACGATCTGAAAAGTACGAGTCGCCCACCCATCCTTGACGATGGTGCAGTCAAATGTGCTGTCAATCAATTCCGAAGAAACTACGAGAGATCTGAACCATCTTGACTCGGCTGCACAATGGCAGATAACGCAAAGTTCGCTCGAAGCGAATACCGCACAAGCTGACGGACGACCATCGTCAACCACGAGTGAGCATCGCCCTTTCTCTTCTTCTTCAGATATAAGGAGTTTCTGGAAGATTTGGTTACTGAAGATGGAAGCTGGGTCCACTACGACAACACGTCGCGCCACGCCGACTGGCTGCTGAGGCGCAGCCCAAACGCGATATCCCGATAACCCCCATTTCCGCAATTCCATTTTTCATCGAGTCTCTATCCCGCCGAGTTTTGACAGAAGGGCATACGGACCTTGCCCATCCGTTGGTCGAAGGTTATCAATAACAATGGTGATTATTTTGTTGATTGAAGTTTGGAATTAATAAAATTATAATACGAACAAAAATTTGTGTTAAGGTGCTCCATTACTTTCCGACTACCCTAATAAAAAGCAAAAAAATTGTTTTTCAAAAATTATTTTTTTTTAATTCAAAAATATGTTGTTTTTTGATAACATCGATTTGCTGTTTCAACCACATTTGAGGAAAACGTAAGAAATTCCAATAAGTAAAAAAAAATGGAGGCTGGTTGTTTCCGGACCGAGCCGAATAATCAAATTCGTTAATAACAAAATTTTCTAATTTTATTTAATATTTGTAGATTGGATATGGAAATATTTTATTATTGGTTTGATTTTGAACCATTGACAAAATTGGAAAAATTCAAATCTCTGATTCGATTTGTTAAACGAATTCTACAAAAAAATAATGTTGGATGACGATAAAAAACATTTTTTGATTTTTTGATTTCATTCTAGTATTTATAAAAATAAAATTCTTTGAATATGTTGAAAATCTCTCTTTTTCAAACATTTTTTATAAAAATACATTTAAATTAAGTCTAGACTACAATGAGGACCAATTTTTACTTCGAAATTTTGAGGACACCTTGATATTCATCATAATCACATTTTTGAAGTGCCTCAAAATCAGTAAATTCGAAAAGCTTTCTAATTTTTAGACCCGTCTCGAATAAGAAAAAAAAATTATTTGAACAAAAACGCACCTCCACGAGCATTCAAAGTACGATCCACTTCGTTCTCGGCGTTTCGCCGACAGCGTCCGAACCCATCGATCATTGATCGTCGACAATTCCAATATCGACGCCAATATCGTTTTTTCCACCGGCGATTTCGGCAACTGAATCGAATCATCCCAATCGTCGTGCATCTACAAAATCACATCAAACTCGAATGGATTTTTGGTTGAATTCGTTTTTGTGCAAACCAAAAAAAATAGAACGGAGGTATAAGCTGCTTTTTAATCTAATATCCATGCGAAAACCAATTTCACGAAACACATTCATACATATATAAAGTGCTTCTCAATGCGCAATTCCGTTATTCCATTGAAACTACGACGAATGAAATGAAAAAAATGGAAGTTTTCGGGTGGTAATATGCCAAATTCGGTGAGTTGAAACAACATTCAAAAATGAAGGCATATCGTTGAATGTGCCCCGATCCAATTAATGCGACTCTATTGAGAATTCCAATTAGTACTAAATAGAGCATAGTTGACGTGGAGTCTGCTTTAACGACATCAATTTTTTTTCGAATCGTGGGATCATCAAGATTCAAAATTCTCCATTCTCAATGCCATTAAACAGTAAGTCTTTTTTTGATTTTTCGTAATTGCTGAACACAAAAAACAAGTTTCAATTTTTTATTTAATAGGCCAGATTATACGAATAGATTTACGGGCGTGCGTCTTTCGCTATGACCGCGCCATCTGAAAATGCTTAGACTAAATATTTCTATCTGAAATGTTTTATTTTTGTTTTTAAATTTGCTATTTATTTTGTTTGAATAGAATAATTGAAAAACAAATGAAAGAAATGAGCCATATTGGCATAGAAGAAGACGAATGCTCGTAAATCTGCCCCAATACGAATAATTTCAATTATATTAATAAATTCTTTACAAATCACCGATTTTTTATGTGGCACGCTATAAATTGGCACAAATCAAGCGTCAGAAGTTCAAGATTCTGATTTTCTTTTAAAGACGGTATAGCCTAATTTTACAAAAAAGAAAACGCCTGCCAGAATCGTCTGCTCTAAGAACTATATTGTCAGGGACGTGTTTCGTATGCAAAATTACTAACGAAGAAAAAAATGGATGCGATCACACGCGTCTGACGACAGAACTAGCCGTTTTTCTTTCAGAAACCGATTATAAACGAATTTGTTTTGATGATACTTTTCAAATGCTCAAAATAAAATCAAACACGATTCAAAGGCCCAATGATTACTGTAACTTTTACTAATTTCATTTATAGCTATGATACTATTATTTAACTTAGGGGTACTATAAGCATTAGTTCCGCATTCTCTTATAATTGATAAGACATATTCTTTTTTGAAACATCTGCTGAATCTAGGAAGTTTTTAAAAAATCGGTCGAAGCAAAAAAAAAAAACACATTCTCACCCTTATTATATCAATATTATCAACAATTTTGGAAGTGGCGACTTGTCCGCGATGGCCTTCTTCATCCTCATCGTCAGCGTCGGCGATCGCAGTTTCAGCATGAATCGATGTTGTTCGATTGAATGGGTACATTTCGACTGAAATCGCACTAATATGAATATTCATACTCAAAATCCACAAATAAAACACATGAATAATTGTTAATTGGGTTTGATTTGAAAGTAGGGGAGAAAATGCAAAATAAAAGATTCAATCTCCAGCTCATGTATATATATAAGCCGATAGAAATGAAATTCGCAGAAAACTGAATGTTTTATTCTTTTTTTTTCATATGGAAAGAAACAAACAAGGAAGAAGAAGAAGAAGAAGACGAAGAAGAAGACAGTGGTGTCCTTTGACGACACGGAGCGAGCGAAAATGCAAATTGCTTCCGTCGAATTACACTAATCCGTAAATATTTGAAACAAAAGTCATTCGAATATATTTTTTAATGATTTTGAGAAGAAAATTAAAATATTTGCAAAATGTCTAATGGATTTCATTAGCGTCAAGCGAAAGTTGAAGTCATTTCTTGCGTCAAATTTGACACCAATTTTTTGCGAATGAATTGGGGCAAAAAGAGGAAATTCGACAATTTTGAAAACACAAAAAAGTAAGATCATAGAGATCCTCTCTCTATGTGAAAACTTTAAAAATAATTTCTTTATCAATCCACACTAATTATGGGGTCCTTTCTATTACAGGTGAATTTTTGTTAATTTTTATATTTAAAAAGGACACACATTACGTACTTGGGGAAAAAAAGTAAACTTATTGAAGAAAATGTTTAAATTTCAACGAGATAATAACGGAATTATACGAGAAATCAACAAGTTCGCTCTGTTGCACTATTCCCGAATACAACGAAATTTGACCACCCGTCACAGATTTTTCATCACTTGAAACATTTTATTGACGGCTTCAAATGAATGTTTCGTTGAAAAATAATCGTTAAGTGAGAATCAATTTTTTAACGTCTAAAATTTTCAGAAATTCTTGCCATTCTAGAAATTCCCGAAATTTCGTTATTATTACCATACTACTCTAAATTTGTATTGTTTTGAATGATTGATATATATTTAATTGAAACACAATTATAGAATATTGATTATAAATATATTTTCATTCGACTACGAACACAGGTGTTTTTGATAATATCTCAGGGACATTTTTAATTTTTTTTTGGCGTTTTTGATTTTTCAATGAGGTTGACACGAAATTGTACTTAAAAATATGCTAAAAATGGAATACCAATTAGTTAGCCGGGACGAGATCATTGCAAAAGGGTCGGACGCCGACTCTATACATATTATTTCTCTATATATTCAATTGATAAATTCAATTCGACAAAATAACAGACGATTTCACGTCAGGTGAAAAATATAGGAAAGTTTAAAAAATGAGCTCCACTTTTCATATTAAAAATAAAATGAGACTAAAAAAAATGAATTGAAGTGAATATTTCTTTCATACTAATCGCGTCATCATTTAATTCCAACAAATTTGCTATAATTGAATTTTTAAAACAAAAACACGATTCGGAAGGTAACCTTGCTCGAAAACGGGTCAAAACCACAATTTTATATCTCAAATCGATCACATTTTATGGACCATTGCAGAAAAATTATTGGTTAGTTTTTTTGGGCTTTTAAAAATGAGAATCCCTATATAATTTTTGGAGCGATTATCATCCATGTAATAATTTTGAGCATATTTCGACTTACGCCGGAAAAATTGTCATTTCTGCGAATTGAAAATTATTTTTTTTGGCTACTTTCTTATTCAGCGACAATAAATGCAGCTCATTTCGCGAAATATCGGGGGATGTTTTTCAATTTTATTTCAATGGCACTTGCTATAAAAACGTGTAGGATCTTTTTTATCGTTTCGAATACATGGTTTTATTAAAATTCCAATGAAAAATAGAGGTTCCGTATTGCGGAATTGGTTTCAATTCAATTTATCTCATTTTCTAGTGGTTGCTTAAAAAGGGAAAACTGACAGGACTAATGTGGTTCATACTTTACAGATTCCCACTATTAATCATGATATTCGCTGGTTGGAAAAAAATTCGCAAAAATGCCGAGCTGCTAGAGAAAATTGTGAAATCGGACCGGATTTTGTCTGAAAAATGATAAATTTTAGTCAAAAATTGTAGTGTCTAAAGAATCGCCAAAACATATCGGAAGACGAACAGAAATGGTACTGTTTTTCTTTGCGATTTCAACAATCCGAATAAATTACGATATTCTCGATCAACACGATTTTTTTATGTGCCTTTAAATATCTAATTGAAAAAGATTGGGATAATTGGCGACATGAACTGCATTTTTTATGTGGCAAAATAAGAGAAAACAACCATTTTCGCATTTATTTGTGACTTTTCAATTTTCAATTTAAATCAATAAATTCGAATTGCAAAATACATTTTTTTAAAATTTTTTACAAATTACTATTAATTTTAATTGATTAATCAATTTTACAGAAAGCCTGCCAAAAAAAAAAATTGATAAGCGGCTTATTTTTTTCCTAATTATTTTTTTTTTGCGGATTCTTCGAATGATCAAATGAAATGAGATAAATATCGAAACCAATGGAGATTGCGCTTCAAAATTGTTATAAAAAATGCAAAAAATGAGTAGAATTAAATGTGAGAGTGGAACCTATGCCTTGGGCAATTTAATTCCGCGATAATTGCCTCTTTAAATGTTTCTCACAGCGAACAATATTTGAGACAACGACGACCGAATGAAGGCATTGATATAATGGTAATATCAAATATGAATTATTCTAGAAAAAAACAAACTCAGGTGAACTATAAAAGAGGCAGGTGTTAATTTATCATCAATAAAAGGTCACCTGAATGGAAAATTGAAAAAGACATCAAATTTTCTCTTTGGAGGTTCAACATTTTTAAAACCGTAAATATGATGTCATAAATCGGATGAATTTCATATGCGAAATGCATCAAAATAATACGGAAGGGTTTAGTGAAATCAATCCGAAAAAAATTTAATTAAATATATTTTTTCGTTGGAGGATTTTTTCCATCAAAATGTTGTTTTTTTGTCGCTATAGTAGAGCAGCTATAAACACGTTTGTGACACTTGCTGGATGATTGGTACGAACCACTTATTTTTTTTGAATTTCCCTTTTTTCAGCTGCAATTTCTAATAATAAAATAAATTTCATAATATGCTTTTCAATATTTAGAATATGTTCAAAACAATGAAAAACATAAAACTTTTATTGCTTTCTAGCAAAAAAAAAAACTATGGAGATCCGAAAAAAAAAAACATTCAATTCGAATTTTCAGCCAATACTAGTGTTTTTCATTTTTATATGTAGTGTACGCTTTGAAAAATGGAGAACATCGAAACTTCAGAAGAAATGATTTTGGAAACGAAATTTGAAATTCGACGATCATGGTTATCGCATTATTGGATTTTTTTCTGCTTTCTGATTATCAAATAACTACGAACGTAATGCAATATAACCAGCCAGCGGGTTATATTAGTGAACAGTTTTATTCTTCGAGTACTTTTGATTTTTTAAATGTTCAAAGTTCTTAAATAAACTAGGAAATCAGCAATGATACTAAACAGATTTCGCGAAAGAATTTTTTTTAACCGATAAAGAATAATTTTTTGATCTTCAAAAAAATGCTGAAACTTATGTTATCTAGAATTATCCAGTTGAAAAGCCAATTTGGAAGAGGCATAATTACACAAGAATATTAACCGATGAAAATTTTAACTGCAAATCGACTTACTTTTATTTTCGGATTGTTTTTGTTCCTTCATCAACATATCAAGAATTTGCAGAATTTTCAATAAAAATTGTAATTTTAACATGGCATTCATTATTGCGCGCGTTTTGTATCATTTTATTGTTCGTGATAATCGAATTTTGGCACGAATATTGGCTAATTTAGCTGCATGCAAATATCATTAAAGTAGAAAAACTCATTTACGTAGGCTGTGAGAAATATGATGTGTTGTTGTGTTTTCAGAAAAATTTCAGAAAAAGAATCGGAATCGATTCATATGACTTGGGACTCACTGGCTCGTTCGAGTTCAATCAAGAAAAACCATATTCTTCGCTCCAAAAACACTATGACGAAAAAGTCGAAACAATTCTGAATTTCAGCTAAATATTTGAGCGAAATAAATTTAACAAAGGAGATCTCGACGCCAACACGTCTTCGTCAATAATTTGGAGTTCATCAATAACTCTTGGAATTCACATGTTGAGAATATTCGTGAGTTTTTCCAGAATTTCATATCAAAATTATAAATATTCTCAGGAAAAATTATGATTGAGGGAAAAAGTGAAGTTTTTGAGAAGGAAAATTTGGGTTTAGAAAATGGTGGGCTCAAGAGCAGTCTCGTGTTGATAGTGAGCATGTTTCCTTCGGATCTTCTCAGCGGATCATCCGATCCGGTCGTTTATCTGTTTTGACAAGGCGAATTGGCATGTTTTCTCTGACCTCGTTTCAGCACGATTTTAAAAAATAGATTTAGAAATTCAAATAATTTTGTTATACAATCGCTTCAATGGGTTTTCGGAATCATTGATTAGCTGAGTATAGCTGCGAAGTGAAATGTTGATATTTATTGATTTTACCCGTATTACGACATCAAATAAATTAATCAAGGCGCTTCAGAAACTACTAATAAAGGAATTGCCGGTGTTGATTTCCTTCTATCAATCGTACGATCTGGTGGAAATATCAACTTTCTTGGCTCCATCTGCTCGGATAAACGACTGTCGGCGCTGTTTAATGACGCTCTTTCGAATTCCCTCTGAACATAAAAACATGTGTAATGTCGAATGATATATGTTAGTACATCTGCAGATGAAGCTAAACTTCCTCTTCCAGAATCGCCTCCACAACGATCGGTGCGATTTCCAAGCGCCAAAATTCGATTCAGCGAGTTTTGAAGACGTTTTCGAGGCTTCGGAATATGCTCATGATGGCTTTCGCTGGAATGCTCCGACAAATCGGATACCTAAATAAACGGATTAAATTATTCTGATTTGGTCGGAAAAAAGTATTTAATAAAAAAACACCTCGGGAATGGCGGAAACAAATCGTCGAAGTAGAGTAATTTGCTTTCTTCGATCCGAACGTGGTGTGGTTGGAGAAATTGGAATATCGAAGGAAACGCGCGGTGTTGTACTATAAAATTAGAAAAACGACCATTTAAATTCTGTTTTATTTTTGTTTGTTGACTTTTACATATTTCTTGGTTCCACTTCGAATAACAGAGCATCACTTGCTCTCGAACAATTTGATCCTCTTGGCGTACTATTCAAAGAAGTTGTCTGAAAAAACAACGGAATTGTGTTTTTTGATTAGAATCATAAATGGAACTCAATAAGAATATACCTGGCCTACCTGAGTTACTGCAAGATGAGCGCGATTCGATGGATCGTCACCACTACGTCGTCGGGAACAAGGTGGCTGCGAATTGTAGAAGTTCGAGAGGCTGCTGGAAAAAAAATGAATGACATTTCAGTTTGAGATCTAATCACTTGTTGCATCTTGGTGTAATTCGTCGAATAACCGGCAGCGTTTTAGTTCGCACACGATTCTGGATCACTTTTGTGAAGAAGACGTAAAGGAACGGATTGGCAAATGCATTGATTGGGAAGAAGAAAACAAGCACGAATTTCGCGTTGCTCAATGAGATGAGTGGATAGCCGATAGCCGCCGTGAATCCGAAGAACAACGTCGGGAACCAACATATCAAATCAGTGACTACCAGAAGGACCATCTTCTTAATAAGCGCTTTGTCTTCGTCTCTCGTTTCGTTTTCTTTCAACATTTTGACGATGAAGCCGTAAGAAACCGCCATGGCGACGAACGCGAGACAATTGAATGTTAATCCAAATATGAGATATGCCTGAATACATATTCGCCGGCCTTATTTGGAAATATTGACTAATTTAGATACCTTGTCAAAAATGGATGCGGCTCTGAGAGGTAGACACACACTGCTTTCCGAATATGACGATGCTCCAAACCATGGAAGAATGCCCATAATTGTTGCGAATATCCAACCACCAATCATCAATAATCCGCCAGTTGTTGCACCAAGTCGTCGACCGCGAAATGATTGCCTCGTGTTGTAGGACATTTCAAAAGCGATCAGAAACATTGAAATGATTCCAAGTTCGGAGGCGAACACAGCCAGAAATCCGGCGGATCGACACCCCCAACCGGTTTGCCACCACACGGCATGACGATAGTATTCGTCAGACATCTTGGCATCAGAAATCGCGAGAACAGCAAGATAGACGCCTGTAAAATGCGTTTACCGAAGATTCTTGAAAAATATTTTTTTTACCAGTGATCATATCAGCGATCGACATGTTTGCCATATACAAGTAATGGACTTTCATTCGTTTTTCATACGCAACAGCCAATGTAACCCATACAATAATGTTGCCGACGATTGCAGAGAGGCACACCACCCAAATGGCAATTCGGAGAAGCGGATAACTGGAAGCATTGCATTATTGATTAGGCGGCACTTTCCTCTGAAACTTACCCAACAATATTCTCGCAAGGATTCAGCGAGTCGGGTTGTGGATAGCATGTGATGTTACTGTAATAGTTCTGAACTTCCTCGATTACAGAATAGCATGGTTGTGCTCCTATTTGAGTGAAAGCTAAATAAATCAAATAATATTTTAACGAGAAAAAAAGCAGTTACGAGGTAGCTCTCCATCATCAATCGAATCATCACCACCGTATGTGCCATTATCATTTTCGAACCAATCTTTCAGAAGCTGATCGAAAAATGCTTGTTGATCAGGTGTTTGACGCTTCTGAAGCACGAGATTGATTCAAGAATTTTTATTATTATTATTCTCATTCCCACGTGAGAATTGAAACCTACATTTCTGCTCATTGCACTCTTTGTTTCTTTTTTCTCGTTGCAAATTCGTTTATGAATTTCTTTAGCATTTTTTTGATATTTTCCGTGTTCCATCATTGTAACATCGTCGACATACTAAAAAAAATGCTTAAAAATTATTGAAATTGAAAAGACAATCAAAATACTTTGAACAAACAGCAATGGTGTGGGTAGGTGAAATGAGCGGTTTCCAAATTAGTGAAGCTCAAAACTGATGGTAGCCTCTGAAAAAGACGAAATTTCAAATTGAACCTCTTCGATTTGAACAAAGTAATCTGAAACAAAACTAACGCGCAGTGTTGGTACTTCAGTGAGTTTCAGAGTTTTCAAGTTTTTCAATCCATTTATAGGCAAAACTGTGATTGAAGTTCTTGATAAATCGCTGCAAGTAGAAATTGATTTTCAACGAAAAGAAACATTTCATTCGATCACACAGTTCGCGAAGTCCGCCCATGTTTTTGAAAGCGTCAATTGATATTGTGGAAAGATGGGGATTATCTCGAAGAATTCTGAAATCAATCGAGTAAATCGAACTCATAATTCAGCGATTTCTCACAATCTCACAAATCGACTCTCTGTGAACGCATATCCCGAAATTTCAATCAAATTATTGTTGTTCAAATAGAATGCTCTTGCACGAACATTTCTTATTTTTGAATCACTGATAAATTTGATCTGAATCGTATATTCATTTGTGTGACTCATGATTTTAATGAATGTGTGTTCACTTGATTGTTGGATAAATCAATTCTGTCCAGTGTAATCTGATGGCTATCGGTCATTCTCAAAGATGGCATCGTTTTAATTCCATTGTTACGCAAAATTCTGAAATTGAATCAAATTAACAACAAGCTAGCAATCACTCACAAATTCTGTATTTTGGTGTTGTTGACGAGCAATTTTCCAGATATTTCTATCAAATTTGGGCATTTTGTGACGGATCTAAAACAAATGAAAAATAGAAAAAAATCTATGAAATATTAATAGTCGATAATCGAAAACAAAAAATTTGTTTGGGTCTTGAAGCGATAAAAGAAATTAATAACAAAATTAATCGGCTTTTTCGGTTTCAATGAAACGATGGTTATTTTTGTTGGCGAATGGCTGAGTTCAGCTTGTTTCGCCTGAAAATCTCGTCGAACGCGTTTGCCGAGAACGCATTTTGCAAATAAACACACAAATCGTACACTTTTCTCAAATTTCGCAAAGAAGACAAAGATGAAGCGTCGAAGTGTTGCAAGTGTTCCGATCCTTCGATTTCTCTGCAAAAACGAGCATTTTGTTTCAGACACAACGACATTACTATTATAAGATTCACGTTGCTCTAATAAGGATTTTGATTTTTTATTGTCCATCAAAACCATTCCAATTTTTTGCATACAGATTCTTTGGGAAGTTTCCATTCACTTGATGTACCTGCCGGCGCATACCCAGATTATTCTTCTTTATTTCTAATTTCAAAAAATTTTGTAAATAAAATTTAGCGGCTAAAGTTGATGGTCCATAACTAGAAGCTTTGGCACCGACATCAATCGATTGGAAATTTTGCAAAAAAAAAACATCACTGTGCATTTAGTCATCGTCCAGCGACTGCTGTAACCTGGTAGATTTACGATTTTTGCAATGATCTCGCCACACATGAATAAATACTTATATTCTAAAGAAAAATTAAACAGATCACGTGAAAATTGCAAAACAAGCATTCAAACGCGACGGGACCAATTCGAAAGGACCATTCGTAAATCTACCCGCGTGAGATAGTTGCCAACTATTCGCTAAATAATAGTTTAAAGACGACCAACAAGAAGATCACCCTTATAAATGTGACTTCTTCAATAATTGCACATAATATTCAATTAAAGCAATCAATACTCACATCTCTTTGAGTCTTGTATAATTTG
Source organism: Caenorhabditis bovis (assembly GCA_902829315.1). Taxonomy (NCBI): domain Eukaryota; kingdom Metazoa; phylum Nematoda; class Chromadorea; order Rhabditida; family Rhabditidae; genus Caenorhabditis; species Caenorhabditis bovis. The sequence goes on along the minus strand of CADEPM010000001.1, from coordinate 3,954,814 downwards.
CGAAGAAGTTTGATGTGACCTCAGGAATGCTTGTGTTGTACATATAGCTGCAAAAATATTTATGTAATTTTGAATCAAAATAATCTAATTGTATGCTATTATTTGTAGTACTTTTCCAAATTGAATAAAATATGATTAACAGAAAAAAAAACTTACAAGAAAACCATATTAGGTGAGATTGTAGTTGGAAGATGTTCAACCGAATTGCCCATACAGCAGCATTCCGGCTGAAATTTTCCGATACATTCGCATCCGTCAGTTCCATTCAATTGAACGCAAGATTTGTGGACTTTGCCGAAATTCAGAACGCTCGTGTTCGATGAAACAAGAAGCCAGAAATTGATGAGCACGTATATCGATTGATTGGCACGCATTGGAGCATGCGACTAACCAGCATTCGAGTCACTGATAACGATATTTTGTTTTGGTTTTTGTTGGTCGCCGAAATTAATCACGACAACGAATACGTCGAAGCGGATTAGGAAAGAAAAACCACGGTAATCTGAAAAGTTAAAGTGTGGCTGAAATAAATTCCACCAGAAAATTACATTAAATATTTTATTCAAAAAATTTATTTTCAATAGGAATATTTAGCGATACCACAAATCATGGTTCGACAATACATATTGCATGTTTTTTGCATAATTGGGGATACATCTTATAAAAGATTTACATAAATAATTATATTTAAAACTATACAAAGCTCACTTGTTATTATTATTTTGGTTTTAGAAAGTTTAAAAAATTCGAGACAAATTAAACACAAAAGTCTGAGAAAAATACTCATAGAAAATGGTAGATTCGAAAAAAATCTACACAAAATTGTAAACGGAATCTGGAAGATTAAGTTTTCATAATTTCGGATATTCTTTTTCGAAGTATTTGAAATTTTATTTTTTTATTTTTATAATACTAGACATTCGATGTGACCATTGCCCGGATCGGTTTTGAAGCTTCAAAATTAACGTATTACAAATTTAAATTTCACAGAAAAGAGATAAAAATGTTAAGCTCAATATGTTAAAACTATAAATATTTAAAATCATACTGTATTTTGAAACCATACATATGTATATTTGATTCGATATCAACGACAATTTCTCAAGTAAGAGGCTTAAGACAATATCAATGTATTTTACTCTTCACATGACTAATGTGTTAAACAAACGTGTTTGAATTGAGCTGTTCCGGGAGAGGTCATTCTGGTATCATCATGGCTAACCACTTTAACAAACTAAGCATGTGCCATATATGGAATTTACTTTTGAGTAGGCTATATAGTCGGCGTCCGGTGACTGCTGTACGCGGCTAGATTTACGGGGATGCTCCTTTCGCTTGGTCTCGGACGGACTAGCTTGTTATTTCGCATTTTATGGGTCGGTTCGATAACTTTCAAATCGAATGACGTTAGAAATTCCAAGAAATGCAAAACTCATCAAGAAAAATGAAGCAGTTCACGTGAAAACAGCAAAATAAGCGTTCAAATTTGGCGAGACCTTTTCAAGGTGCATGCGCGTAAATCTACCCGCGTACAGCTGTCGCCGGATGCCGACTATAATAGTTTTTATTTCGCACTTTTTTAGAAAATTGTGACATCTAGAAAGGAGAAAATTCTAGTCGAATCGGACTGAAAAAAAGAGATTGTTTTAAACTACACAAAATCAAAAAAGGAAAAAAACAAATAATAAATTGAAATAAAAGCTTTGAGTGCCTTATCAAAGCGTTTTTGTTTTGATTTTAAAACTCTACTGTTGACGTAATGTGAATTGAAAAAATCAAACAACGATCATCGAAGAAATTACGACACAAAAGTCAAGTGGAACACCGCAAAATTATGAATAAGATTGAGTAGATGGACTGGTCTGACTTGAACGATGTTCGTTCAACTTTCCATCGCAATCGTCTTTGGGCATGCCTTGTATTGCGACCTGCAAAAACGACGATGGATTCAATTGATAATAATGATATGCAGGGCACACAAGGGCTTCGAATACAATGTGCCAAAAATAGAATTTTTCGATAAGTTTCGTTTTATTTGCCAGTGTTTCGAGAATTGAAATCATTCACAATAAAGAAAGACATTCATCTATTCATATAATGATGGCAAGACGAAAGTTCAAAGAAATCTGTAATGACTCGGGCAAAATTATAAATGGAGCCAACTTCTAAAATCAAAAAAAAAACAGTCTTAGGTAAAAACTGGGTTTCAATCGAGAATTTATCATTCAAGAAATTCGAACTTTTCCGGTTCGTATTCGATTGTCAAATCCCAACATTCCCCACCAGAATAAGGTTCCTCTCAGATCCTTTGTGATTTTCATATAATTTTTCGTTTTTCGATCAAATAATATTGCCGGTTTTTTTTCAAAAAGAGCAGGTATATTAATGAGATGCAGAACGTAATAAACACAATAAAAGGGTTTGATACTGAGCTTCTTCGCACTAAGTAACGTCTTGAATGCAGAACATCTCGTTTGGATAAGTCAGTTCCTTTAAGTAGGCAGATGTGAATAGGTGATCTTCGATTTGAAATACGCAAATTGGTGTCAAAATTGAAAAAAATCTGACCCAATAGCTTAATTTTTCTCCCAATAGTTGATTTCAGCTAATAATACTTATCCAATTCGAGCCTTTCACGCTTTTGATTTTTATTCGAATTGAACAGCGTCACCTGCTGACGATAGAAATGATGGAAATGATAGTTGGCTTAGAAATGAAAAAAGAATTCTCACGAAATTTAAAAAACGTGATCCTGATCTGTTATCACAAATTCACATTTTCATTCATTACGCTTAATTCAATACAAGCAAGCCGAATGTCAAACGTGACAATGAAGAGAAAGAGCTCAGAAGCTCATGATGATAATGCGATCCCACCAAAGAGGGTCTGCTTTACAAGAGATGTGACTGAGGTCCATCTCGAGATTATTGAAGGTGCGCCAGATTTCTTCTTAATTGCCATTTTCTCGCAAATGTTGCTTCAAATCAAATATTTTTCAAAAAAAAAATCTTGAAAATTCAAGCGCATTATATGATTATTTACTAGCGAGAAAACGGCAATAAATTTACTCTCAATTGTACAAAAAAATGTTGTCAGAACGAGAAAATTTGAAACGAATTGGCTAAAAATATTTCTTATTTCGAGTGATATCTTTCGATTTGCAATAGCCAAAAGGGTTATTCTCAAATTTAAAACGTTCTCTGATCTTAAATATTTGTGTATTGAGCTTCTCCGTAGTTTCTTTAGTTTTTATCAAACATTGCGTGGAAATTCGAAAATACTGCAGAATTAAGGGGATAATAGAACAAGAATAACACAGTTATCAGAATTTAATGAGTTAGTGAAAAATTTTAAGAAGTGGTGGGTCGGAGTTGAGATTGAGATGATATTCATAAAAATATTTTTCGCATTTTTGGTGCGTCGCTTTTTTCGAGCGAATAATCTTTAAAAAAATTTGAATTTTGTGAGAACAATGTGTGAAAGTTGGGGAGTAAATTTTGTACGGAGTCCTCCAATCGATCATTTCGTTTTTTTCTAGCCAGCATTTGGTTCTTTAAACGACTTTAAAGGTGACTCGGACGGCATGGATTCGGATTTTCTTCGTCGTTTCTTCGTTCTTCTTCAATTTGGCAGTTTTGCGAGTTGTTTCCGTTTATTCAATCCTGCGATAACGCCTTTAAAGTCGTTTAGAGGCAAAAAAAAACAAATAATATCTGTTCGAGTTCGAAAATTTCGGTCTTAAGGTCCGAAAATCGGCCAGAAACGCACGCGAACTACTGGCGATCTGATCGAAGTTCGCATATCGAAGCTCAAAGATGTGCCGAGCAGCCCCAAGCGACCTGCTGTCTGGAGCCAGATCGACATCGAGGAAAGCTTTGGACCGGAGGACGACACGTGGGCCGAGCCAGAGCCGGTTGTTCCGATGTGCCGATCGCACTGCTCGGAGGCGTCTGGCTGCACCGAGAGTTGCCCCTGTCTTCTCGACGAGGTGCAATGTGACGGTACCTGCCCGTGCGTGCCCAGTAACTGCCGCAACCATAACACCATGCGGCTACTGGCAGAGTACCGTGCCCGTCGAGACAGGAAGGCGAAGCTCGTCGAGGCCAATCAGTTGTGGTCTGCGGTTCCGGTGGCAGAGGACCGCCCTCCATTGGTTGTGGCGCCGGAGGAGGAGAAGGAAAAGATGGCGGCCGGCAGCAGTGAAGGAGCAGGACAGTCAGGGCAGACTGAGTTAGTGGAGGCTCAGGAAGAGGTGGTGGTGGCCAATTTAGAGATGGGGCACTTTCATCCCGAAATCATGGGCGCGTTGCGAGGTCTCATCACTGATGATGACCTGCCCACGGGATACCAGACCTTATTAACATCTGGTGCTGTGACGGCCGGGCTTCTAAACCTGGTGCAGTCGCAAAACCGCAAGGTCGGTGTGGTCCTACCGTCGGCCACGAAAGCTGTCATCGAGCGGACGGTGGACGAGGACGGCAAGCATGTTGCAACCATGCTAAAGGAGTGCACTGCCGGAGTCCGAAGGCATTGCGAGGTGCTCCTCATGCCAGTGCACCAACATCAGCACTGGCTGCTCGCAGCCTATACAGTGGCGACCGGCAAGTGCGTCATTTATGATTCGCTTGTCGCAAGCCACTCGCGTAAAACCAAGGCCACCATCTCGAATGGGCTGAAACGAGCTCTTGCCGCACTCTATCCGTCGACACTTTCGAGTGTCAGATGGGCTCCTCAAAAACACCAAGAGGCCCAGACGGACGGGTTTAGTTGCGGCCTGTTCGTGATCGCCAATGCCAGGAAATTTCTGTGCTCAAAATCAAGCAACCTGGCGGCGGCTGAGCGTATGGATGTGGCGAGGGAGCTTAACCTTTTGCGAGTCGTCGTGAAAGGGCTGAGTCCGCAAATTCAAACAATTGCGGACGAGGCATTGGCGAATCCGCCACTTCCCGAAAATGACCCGAGTGTTTCAATAAGATCCAAAAGAACCTCGGCGATTCGCGCAACAACAAAGATCACACGACTGTTCTGCGAGAGATTGGTGTGAACGAGCAACATTTAAAAGAATAATATATTGAAAACAACTATATAATATATATTTAATGATAAAAAAAAAACAAAAATTAAAATAAAAAAATAAAAAAATAAAAAGAAAATCGAAAAAAGAAAAAAGAAAAAAAGAAAAAAAAAGAAGAAAAAAAAGAAAAAAAAGAAAATCGAAAAAAAAAGAAAAAAAAGAAAATCGAAAAAAAAGAAAAAAAGAAGAATAAATAATAATTATTAATATTATGGTTGATTCCTATATTAGGAAACCATTTATTTGCTAATATTCGTTCAATTACGATTTATTTGGAACTGAGAAGAAGCCGAACATGATGCGTTATTTGAGCTTTTCGGTTCTGTCTCGAAATAGTTACTTGTGTATTCTGCTCGAATCGTCCTCAATAGTGACTCGAATTTTCGGCAGATGTCTGGCCAAATTCTTCAAAGATTGGTCTGATTGGAATAATCGCGATCCTTTTGTAGTAAGAGTTTATCACGATGGGCCAAAAATAATATTTCTTTTCAGTTTGATGTATTATCTGAATTCAATTCCGAAACGAGCGAATAAGAATATCAAGAAGCTTGGATCCAGATTAAAGAGAAATGCTATTTATTAATTACTGCGATGCAGATGATGATCGACGAAGAGCTGTTCCGGCGGAGGCATTTTCTCCAATATTGTTATTTTCTGAAGATTATATGGCGATTCGATGATTTCCCGAATCAATACTTTCAAATTACGAGAAAAGCACAGTTATTTTTATATAATCTGGTCGGATTCACAACTAAAAGCACAAGAGAAAGGTGCAAATTTTATGATAATCAAATGCTTTCGGATCCTTCTAAAAATAGCTCTAGAAAGTAAAAGGTCTCGACTATAACAGTGTCCGAATTGTTGCCATAATCGATGAGAGAAGCAATCGAACCGACTTGACTCCTGATGATGTTCTTGATTATAAATATTCGATAAATTGAGCACACGATCGATATGCTCTTGAGATGGTAGCGATTGTATATTGTTCGTTTTTTAATCAACCATTTAGAAACAAATCCAAATATTTATTTTATTTCGATTCCAAAAAGACGAATTAGATGAAACAAAAAATTCAAATCTAAAAATGGTAAAAATCGAATATTATTCGAACAATTATTTAAAGCACATAATAATGGTGCAAATTAAAAGGTAACAAAGCCATTTAGTTTCCTCAACCACTTGATTGGTTTTCAGAAAAATAATTATTTAAAAAGAAATCAAGATTTTCAAGCACGCAATCAAGGTGTTCATTGGAAGGTAAAGAAATTTGTCTTATTTTCAAAATTAATTTCTTTTTAGTACTCTTAAAAATTATTCATCTAGTTTGAATAATTAAAAGTATTCAACGTATTTTAACATGAAAGTCGAATATTACCGTTTATTTTTCCCTAATTAAGAACGATGGACAAATTGAATTGTTAAAAAAATAGAAAAGATCCATATATCGTTTTGAACTCTCATTTTATTGTATTTCATGTTCCCAAATATTTATAGTTATTTCATGTATAGTTGATGCTCTTTCTGATAACCCCTGTTTATTTTCCCTTTTAAAATCGATTTCCCCCCTATTCCTATCTTCGTATTAGCATTGATTCCCAGTTACAACATTCCCTTATTTCCCGAATTTGTAATATATTAAACGACGGACAACTAAGATTGTAAAAAAATCGAAAAGATCCACTGTCGTTTGAATTTTTCCGTTTTACTTTTATTGTTTTATTTTCGTTTTTTTCTATGATCCTTTGTCAATTGAAAGGATTTGATGCGAAAATTGTCGGCCTCTAAATGTAAGTAATTCAAAAATTTCGCAGAGATCATTATTTATCTTTCAGATTGATTAAAAAATGAAATTGATGTAGCAAACTTTCGTAATTATTTCAATATGCTGGAATAAGTGGAAAAGAAAGGTTCCGATTAAATCGTAGGATTATATTCCCACTTTGTTTTCATTCAAGTAAATTTTTTTAGAAATGAAGTTTTCACAAGATCGCGTGTAAATTCTAGAAATTGGATTGTCTTCTTCATTTTTTAAAACCGTCGAATTTTTGGATACGAATAAGTTCGGAAATACCTATAAATTAGAAATATTATTGGAGATGAAGAATTTTTGCCCAAATCAGAGTTAAAATGAAGAACGGAATAAAATCGCTTAAATTATGGTAATGAATATTTAAATATTTCATAAAAATTTTCTATTAACTTTTCAGAATCCAAATTGCGATTAGGGATCTTCTGAATTCGTTATTCACAAAAAACACCACAAATATGATACCCTTCATAAAAGTAACAATTGTAAAAAAAAAATAGTAAAATAATAATTTTTTAAAGATATTTCAAACTTAACAAACAATATCGATGAAAAAGACAATGCCAACTGAATTCACCAACAATTTGATGATCTTTTTGAATTAAATGGGAAGAAGTCGAACATCTTCGGCTAATGTGTTGAAAACACCAAAACTACCCGTTGGTGTCAAGTGTTCACTGAATTCATTCGATGACGAAAGAAAAAATTTGAATCTAGTTAAAAGAAAAGAAAAACGATGACAAAAGATTAAAAAAAAAGATGAAAAAAGATGACAAGATTAAAAAAAAGAATTGATATCGAATAGTTAACGACGGACAATCGTTATAATGTGAAAAAAAAGATCCATTGTCGTTAAAATTTGAAATGCTTTTGATTGTACTTTTTTCGGTTTTTCATTAATTTCTTTTTCTTTAGAATGTTGATAGAGCTTCATCTATAAGGTAAGAATATACAAAAACAACTTATATCGTAAAACTCCAAATTTCAGAAATCTTCGTCGTTTTCTTGAAGAAAGAAGATTGAAAATCGCATCTGTGCAAGGTTTTTGTCCAATTTTGTATGTCTGAAAATTACGTTTGTTATTTTTTTTCGCCCGATGATGTTCCATAAAAAAACTACTATTGGAACGGAGGGCAGGGAAATTGCTCGACATTCATTGCTTTCTTCAGTTATAGGGTCATTTACGATTAGAATTATTTGATTGAGAAAAATTGTAGCGGATGACAACTATAACAATATAATATTTTTTTGAGCCCAATGATGAACCATGTGTTAGAAAACAAGTGGATCGGAGGGCGGTGGAATTGAAAAAGAAAAAATATTATGGGCACTATTATATATACGGGATAGCTAGTTTAAGTGAAAAGTTACACAAACGGTAGTTTCCTTTATCATTTTGAAATCTCATTTTATTGTATTAAATGGACCCAAATATCTAGAATAATTATTGATTAGTTAATTAAATTTCCCTAACTTTCAATCAGTCTATTTTCGCTTTTATATCGATTCCCCTCCTTCCCCCCCCCTATCTTCGTATTAGCATTGATTCCCAGTTACAACATTCTCTTATTTCCCGAATTTGTAATATATTAAACGCGGACAACTAAGATTGTAAAAAAATCGAAAAGATCCACTGTCGTTTGAATTTTTGTTACTTTTATTGTATTGTTTTCGTTTCTTCTACGTTCCTTTGTCAATTGAAAGGATTTGATGCGAAAATTGTCGGCCTCTAAATGTAAGTAATTCAAAAATTTCGCCGAAATCATTAGTTATCTTTCAGATTGATTAAAAAAAGAAATTGATATAGCAAACTTTCGTAATTATTTCAATTTGCTGGAATAAGTGGAAAAGAAAGGTTCCGATTAAATCGTAGGATTATTTTCCAACTTTATTTTCATTCAAGTGAATTTTTTTAGAAATGAGGATTTCACAAGATCGCGTGTAAACTCTAGAAATTGGATTGTCTTCTTCATTTTTTAAAACCGTCAAATTTTTGAATACGAATAAGTTCAAATATCTCTATACATCAGAAATATTATTGGAGATGAAGATTTTTTGCCCAAATCAGGGTGAAAATGAAGAACGAAATAAAATCACTTGAATTATGGTAATGAATATTTAAATATTTCATAAAAATTTACTATTAACTTTCCAGAATCTAAATTGGGATCACGGATTTTAAATGCTCCTAAAAGCTTCTAAATGAGAAAGAAGTCGGACATCTTTGGCAAATGTGTTGAAAACATCAAAACTAGGTGTCAAGTGCTCACTGAATTCATTCGATGAGGAAAGAAAAAATTTGAATCTAGTTAAAAGAAAAGAAAAACGATGACAAAATATTAAAAAAAAGATGACAAGATAAATAAAAAATAATTGATATCGAATAGTAAACGACGGACAATCGTTATAATGTGAAAAAAAAGATCCATTGTCGTTCAAATTTGAAATGCTTTTGATTGTACTTTTTTCGATTTTTCTTTAATTTCTTTTTCTTTAGAATGTTGATAGAGCTCATCTATAAGGTAAGAGCATACAAAAACAACTTATATCGTAAAACTCCAAATTTCAGAAATCTTCGTCGTTTTCTTGAAGATAGAAGATTGAAAATCGTAGCTATTCAAGGTTTTGATGAACCATGTGTTAGAAAATAAGTGGATCGAAGGGCGGTGGAATTGAGAAAATGTGATTTTGTAGGCCCTGTTCTATACGGGAGAGCTAGTTTAAGCGAAAAGTTACACAAACGGTTGTTTTTTGGAAATTATACAAATATCGGTAATAACGCAGATTTTTCTCCACGACTGGTTTGAACCAGTACAGTGCTCGGCAATTTCGGCAATTTGTTGAGAAGAATAAAAAGATTTCAATTTTTGTGAAATACTGATGGATAATTTAATAGCCGAAATTTTCGTTATCGGCAATCAAACCAGTCGTGGAGACAAATCACGGCGGCCGATTGCCGCACAGCCATGATTTGAGTCCGCCACCATCTTACTTTAAAACTACTATTGGAACGGAGGACAGCGACGGGGGAGGGTTAATTTTATAAAATTGGGCAAGAATTAACGCTGATCTGATTTCATTAAGTTTTTCTTCATATTCGAGTTTCGAATATCAGCGTAGTGGTCAAAATATCGTGGTTGCTGAAATATTAGTAACCTAATTGCACCTGTTTTGAAGTTAATGATTTAACGTTTTCTATGTTCATAATCGACATAGATTAATCTAGTTTTATTTTTGAATACTTTTTTCTTTAATTATTAAAAATCCACTTTTTAATATGAATTTTGAAATTTATTTAAAATAGAAAGTGGATTTAAGATATTAAATATTTCTAACTCGGAACCTTGAAAGGGTCTTAAACGGTTTTAATGTCCAAACGGAACTTTCAGGTTTATCAAAGTATTGTTGGTGAGGATAAATATCAATCGGGTCAATAAAAACATGCTAATTTCTTAGAAATAAGAAAAATAATAATTTTTCGATTAGGAGAAAATAAATGCTTGGATTTTGAGAAATCACTCTTGTACATCTAATTTCTCTATTTCGTTTCTTTCTTTGAATGCAATTACAGAAATCACATAATTTGAACAATATACGTTTTGAAAAACCAGAACATAGTTTGAATCAGGGCTGTGCGGCAATAGAATTGCCGAAATTCTTATTTTCGGCAATTTCATGTCGAAAAAAATCGACGAAACAAAAAGTTATGTTCATTGAATAATTTGGGATACCGTGAAAATTCGGTATTTGTATTTCGAATTTTCGTTAAAAAAAATTCAATAGCCGAAGTTTTTGAAAAAGGTTACACTACGCTAACATGGGCGCAGAAAAATTTAAAAAAAAGGGGATAAGTTTGGAATTTTAATTGGATGTGCTTTAATTGAAGCGTTTAAAATATGAGAAAAACGATGAAGCAATCAACGTTTAATCTCGCAATGATTATCAACTAAACGATCGGAAGGCATTGTATTTGAAAAAAAATTAATCAATCAAATGTAGCGAAAAAAGTAATTTTTGACGAAGTAAAGAAGAAACGACGATGACAATCGAGAACCTCTAAAAAAATGAGAAATCTAGTTATAAAAATTGGAAACATCGATGGATGTGAGTTCTAACAATAATTTTCGAAATTAACTATTTTTATATTAGATATTGTTTGTTTTTAGCAGAAGCACAGAAGGTAAAACTGCTTTATGAACATACCAATTTTCCACATGAATACTTCAAATAATCACGTTATTTTAAGAAAAATGTTTGAATTTAATGAAACAATAATAATTTTTAAACCATACGTGATCCAATTCATTCATTTCTCCTATTTTTATTTTCCGTCGTCATGTTTGTCGTTTTTGTGTCGCCCGTTTCGATTAGAATATCTGCAAGAAGTAAAAAAAAAAGATGATAATTCAAGTGGTTTAAACGGTAAAACATAATAAAAATCACTAATTGACATAGTATTTCAAAAAATAGCTTCGAAATGCTTTAAATAAAACAGTTTTGAACAATTTAATTAGGCAAAGTTCGGCGTTTTTGTATAGCGTATGTTGAGAAAAACAGTTATAGAAAAAAGAACAGCGCAAATCAATGTTTTCCGATAATCGGTGCCAGTTTTTCCCTATGAGCGTAGTCCGCATTATGTCGTCATTTTAGTTACTTACGAATTTATTTCTACAGTAAACCAACATTCCACGTCTTTCGTTGCCACATTTTAGCTTTAATTTTTAATTTTAAGAAATTTTGTTAGAACCTCTATTATTATTATTATTATTATTATTATCGCAGCGTTTTTGATTTATTTGTCTTAGCTTGTTATTAAATCAATTAAATGCTAGTTTTTTAGGCTAAATCAGCTGATGACTTCATTTTTTTCATTGGACGACTGCTTTTTATCGACTACTTACGTATGTTTTTTTTTTTTAAATCTGTTCAAAATCAATTTCAATCAATTTCGAACTTAATTAAAAATAATAGATAATTAAATTACATTTTAAATATTGCGCTTAACCGAAGTTTCTACAACGAATATGTCTTGGACCGCTGTGTGCGTGTCTCGAGAACATTCGTTGAGTCGGATTTGAGAGAGCCCGCACGGGTGCCGCGCTTCTCGTGCCACGAGACGCGGACCAACACCCCGCATCGGCGACCCAAAGGGTCCGACCCAGGAGGGAAATGCCTGGGGAAGTCTAGGCGCACACGGTGGAGTGGCGTCGAGGCGGTTCGTTGTTGAGACTGCCGAATTGGCGACTTTAGTTAAAGCAATTTTCCTCTTGTAAGCGCAATAAAAAAGAAACTCAAAAATGGAAATCTCGAAAGGTTTGGTAGAATTGGAATAAAAACAGCCGTTGAAGTGTTTCTTCGGTTGTTTCCACTCTACCGATGTCTGGCTGGGCCTCGGTATAGGCCAAGCATGGCGGTGTCGAAGTGCAGACTTCCTGCACTCCACTAGCCTCCTCCCCGAGTAAATGCACCAGCATCTTTTGAAATAGCTAAAGAATAACTGATTAAGGCTGTAAATATTACCCATTCTAGTTTAAACCTTTCTCACACCTGTTCACCCCCCCCCGTCCTATATTATACTTATAAATATCAGAAAATTCTAATATTTCATTTCCTTTTTTTCATGGAATTGGAATACGAAACAACGAGACGAGGAACAATGGAGATGGATTGCAGCTATTGGAATAGTGACAGTATTCATTATTTAATCTATTTTTCGATGTTTTTTTTTTCAGGTTGAAGCAGTTTGAAGCTGGATCATGTGAGCGGCACTTGATTGTTTGAGAGGCTTCTAAACGGCAATGAGAACCCGATTGCTGGAGAAAAGGATTTTTTAACTCAAAAATCCAATAGAAATGATTCAAAAACTAATGTAGAATATATTTGTAAATTTCGTCGAAATTCCGTTATTTTCAGGGAGAAGTTGACATATATTTCGATTATTAGAAACAAAAATGCCATTGGAGTATCATCTGTCATCATCTCAACTTCATGGACAATACTTTTAAAATTATATTATTTTGTATTTAATTCAATAATTTATATTTGTATTTTAACAATATCCAGATTGCTCCTGTTTTTCTAAAAACGTTCAAAAGTGGTCCAGTCGAAGGATTGAATGGAATTATTCTCTGCACGGTCTCTTTCACTGCTAGAAATCTGACCCCCTTTCCATAAACTGAACGTGTCTCCGCGGTAAGTGGTTTTTACTTCAGTATATAATTTTGCGTACGAGCGTTCACTTGTGTGAACTTAAAATGTTGATGTCTGGCCTCGTCCACCGTGATTTCAATATAGATTATGTACGTTTACAAAAAATCCTTTTCTGGAAATTCTGTACTTTTTTTGAAAATAATTTTGCACCTATATTGGCCTGCTAAGCAATAGGTAAACGAAATTTTTAAAGTTTTGGGGTCGACTAATGTTAAATGGGGCCTACTTCTTAAAAATAATATCCTCCCCCCACTTTTTTTACAATTAAACCAGGAATCGAAATATTTGCCCCACAAATTGAACCATTTTACAAAAAAGTTTGATTATATTAGTCAAATTTTTATGCTTTTGCGATTCCCGCGATATATGATTATTATTCTAGATTTGAGGATTTTTAATCGTATTTGGAATTTCGCATAATTCGCGGGCGTCCGCGAATTCTTCCGCACGAATGGAAGTTTGGTATTTGAAAAAATCCCAGATATTCGAAAAATTCCCATTTTTATGTCAAATTATTTCGATCCCATTTGTCAGGTTCACATTCCATTCTCAGGAAAAACCAGTGTGCTAAAAGCAAAAAAGACTTTCTGAACATTTACGAACATTATTGACTGTTTTTAACTATATTACTTTTTGATCGAATTTTGAAAAAGAAGATAACTACTCAATCAGTTGAGGTGACAGGACTTATATTTTTCGCATTCTCTGTTTCGCCACCTGCGCGGTCGGAAAATGTTTGCGCGGCGAAAATTTTGTCGGTCACCTCTCAAAACAAACATAATTCAATACATGTCTTTCTTTTGTTCAACTTTTCCTTCCATTTCATGAATATATGAATTTAGTTCTAACGTATCGAATTCTTAAAAAAATATGTGGCCGAATATTTTTCAAAATAAAAAATTAGACCGCGAAATAAAAATCTTGAATTCATACGTTGGACACTTATCCCTCTTTTTTCTAAATTACGAAATATTTTGTATACATACAAATGATTCATAGGCCTATGACACCGGTGTGGTGTTTGCTTTAACAAAGGAAAATTGATTTTATTACTAGTTTCTTTCACTAATCATATTTTTTCTTTCATCAATCATTAGTTTTTTTTAAATTCCAGATTCTCATGCCAACATGGAGCTGTGTTTACTGTACATTAGTAAATGATTCAAACTTCACGTTATGTCAAGGATGCGGATCAAGGAATCCAGGGAGAAAATCTAAAAAAGGATCAAGCATTATTCCCAAAAGCATTTCAAATGCAGGTACATTATTTTTTCATTTTATTTTAGTTAACCACTTAAAAAATTGCAGTCAAGGATGTATCAAATGCAATTACGGAAATGATAACATCAAATAAACGACCCACTCATCATATAGTTAGAATACCAGAAACACCGTGAGATTTCTATATCCTCAATTGTTTTATATTATATATTCACAATTCAAAATCAAAATTCAAGAAATTAAATGTGATTTTTTAAGAATTCTCTATAGCGATCGAGTTCCCATTCCAAATGGACCTTTTATCGACAATTCGGCAAATGGAGAACGTATGCTTTTGTTTGATAAAACTTTTGAAACTTCCTCAGACCATGAATAGAATGAACTTTGCGACTAATATTGAGATAATAAGTGTGAATGTAAATTTTTTTCAGGAAACTCTTCCAATTCAACATTTTTCGTTCCAAGTTCACAACTGGTCAGTTTACGAGAAATTGATTAAAAGCAAAATCTCTTAATTTTCAATATCAGACCTCTTTCTAATCGCTTACGATAATGTACCAAATGCACTATTTTATAAATGGCAATTGAAAAGGGCATAGTAATTTTCTATTCGTTCTCAATTCAAATAGAGCTCTTCGAATTTTCTCATTGTGACCAGCTGAAATTATTTCACGATAATAACTCGGTCTGAGTTTTCCATCCTTCTTACTACTTAGGCGTTTTTCTAATTTACTATTTAAATACAGAAAACGAAATAAATATACCTATTTACAGGGTGTCATTTAAGTTCCCGCACAACTTTGAAGACGTATATTTCTGAAACTAAAAGTCCAAATCAAACGAGACTCGAAATATTTTTTATCTATAGTACAACAAATAATTATCTTTTAACTCTTTTCGATTCGGTCTTCTTTCGCAGCTATGACTTCACGGAGACGCTTCGGGTAGGATGTGACTGTGGTACGCAGATATTCGATGGAAAGATTGTCCCATTCCGCCAGTAATGTCTTCTTCAGAGCCTCTATACTTGAGTGGGGTTTTGCGTTGACCTTCTCCTGCAAGACCCCATCACGGAAAAGTCAAGCGGGTTCAGGTCTGGGGAGCAAGCAGGCTATTCGGATGACTTGATGAAGTCGGGAAAATGGGTCTGGCACCACTCCTGAGTAGTTTTGGCAGTAGGGGCGGGTGCTCCGTCCTGTTGAAAGACCCATATCTTCCCACCGAAATGCGTTTGGGCCCAGGGCATCATATGCTTCCCCAAAATGTCCCGAACGTAGACTTCTTTGTTCACTTTCACCACCTGATCCACGAAAACCAGGGGCACTTCGCGGTTGAGCAGATGGCACCGAAAACCATCACACTGGCAGGATGTGAGGCTGGATGAATTGTTCTTCCTTTCTCAGAAGCTTTCTGGGATGTCTGGGCAAGTACTCAATGGTTTTGTGAGTTGAATGCCGCCTCCACAGTGAACAGCTTCTCGTCGGAGAAGACAGTGGCGAGGTGTTCTCCAGACCGCGTGCGAGCAAAAAGTCGTTTTGCTTTTTCGAAGCGTCTCTGCTAGTTGACGGCCGATAGAATTGCCGCTTTTTGGACGCGATATGGGGTCAGTCCAAGCTTCGTTTTGACCATTTGTTCCATAGCGAAGATGCTCATTCCCATGTCTGACGCCATCTTTCTTATGCTCCTGTGCGGTTTTCGCCTGATCCTCGTTTTGACGGCGTTGATCTTCTGAGGAGTGGTTACTGAGACGAGTCTTCCTTGTCTGGGAAGGTCACTGGTCGTATTTAGCTCCTTGAAACGTTTGTTGGTGTCTTAAACCGTTCTACGAGGCACACCGAGGCGTTGAATGATGGCTCTCGGGCTCACATTTCGCTTATGAAGTTCGATAATGGAAGCGCAATGGATGTTAGCCTTCGCCATTTCTCGGAAACACATCCGAATGAAGTGAAACTTGAAAAGTAAGTAAAATACACCTTATTTAACAAAAATAAATTGTATTGGTGCACGAAAAGTGCGACAGCCAAGCTTTTCATGGCGTCTAACTTTTGTGCGGGAACTTAAATGACACCCTGTATTCGAAATTTTCGCAGCTTCGACAACCAATTGTGGTCTATAAACGGTAGCTGTTTTTTCGTAAAAATTTAATTCAGTTTCAAATTAGAAGTGATAATACTTAGTTAATATGACCCGCGCTATCATGAACGCAATACGCTCGTCATTGATAAAACAGTGAACACATAAAAAACTTAAGTCCGTTAAAATTATTTAGATTGTCTATTCATTTTTCATATATCGTTTGCCTAATTTCGAAATCCTGTTCCTATAGAAACCAGAACAACAAAATTTGTTTCAGAGATACGAAAATTTTGATCCAACGTCAATTCCTGAATCTTCCAATCACGAACAAATGTGCTCTGAAATTACTTCGAAAATTCAAAGTGATCTGGTCAAGGAAAACAATGAAATCTATCGCAACATTGTCGAGATTTGCACGTATGTTTTGCCAATTCAGTGACCAATTCTTTTTTTGACTTAACTCATAAAAATTGTATGATCAATTGCCTGAGACCCTTCCGAAGAAAAAAATTTTCAAAAAATCATTAATCAAAAATTGTTAGTCAAAGAATAAAAATTCATGATACAATTTTTATGACTCAAAAATCATGAGTCACTGAACATTGTCCTGTATGTTTTCATATTATTCCCACATTTGAATTCGAATTTTTTCAGAAGTTTAAAAACAAATTTTATCGATGACTCATTTCCGCATAACAAAAGCTCAATAGGAACTGTGAAGCATCGAGTGAATGGAGTCGAAATCAGTCCGATTCGAGTTTCTTCGTAGCTATGCTCAAATTTTTAGGCCACGATCCAAACTTCCTAATATGGCTTCGACCTACTGAAATTAATACCAAAGATGGAAGACAATATCAATGGACAATATACAATAACCCGGTGCCATCAGATATTGAACAAGGAAACTTAATAGGCAACTGTTGGCTGATGTCTGCGATGGCTCTTATTGCCGAAAAACAAAATATTCTTGCGGAGATATTCCCGAGAAATGAGTATTCACACATAGGAGTTTATCAAGTCAAGTACGTGTTTTATCAGACTTACGTCTTCCCGTAATATTAAATGACAGACTTTAATGATATTATTATGTACTGATAAGAAGGTGACAAATGTTGAAAAATTGATGTATTGTCGTGAATTTAAAAACATACATCGGAAACTTCAAAGGAAACGAAAATTGATAAAGTTAAGGGTATGCGTAGAGGGACAATGGAAAGTGATAATCGTCGATGATTATTTTCCTTGTTATGCGCAAACTCGATCACTTGGGATGGCAATTGGAAGGAGAAATCAAGTTAATTTACTATTAAGTGCTTAAGCAAATTGAATATTTTAGCTATGGGTACCCTTGATTGAAAAAGCACTAGCAAAGGCTGTTGGAAGTTATTCGAAGCTTCATGGAGCATCTCTTACACAAGGTCTTTCAATGTTAACTGGAGCTGCTTGTGTGAACTACAATACGCCTGAGCAACCTACCGATTTCGACACATTTTGGGCGAAACTTGTTAGCTCAAAGTAGGATTGTAATATAGCTTGAATTGCGAATTGAAATGATTTTCAGAGAATCGGGATTTTTAATGTGCTGCGTTTGTGGTGGACGAGAAACTACAGTCGAGCAAGATTATAAGTAAACGAAAACCGTATTATTTATCATTTCCATTGCTACTTTTAGATCGCAAGGATTACTCACAAATCATGCGTATTCAATTCTGGATGTGGTAACAGTTCATAATCACCGTCTTATGCGGATTAGGAATCCATGGGGATCATTTGTATGGAACGGAAAATGGTCGGATTCTTGGCCTCATTGGCCTCCAGGTTTAAATTCTAATAGGGTTCGAAGAATAAAACGAATTTAAGATTTGAAACAAAAGCTTTTGTCATGTCGAAAACGGGAAACAGGAGCATTTTGGATGGAACTTGAAGATTTTATTCGTTTATTTTCATTAGGTAAGATTTTCTAAATGCCAAACATTTAATGTGATGTCTTGGCACTTAGTATGTGCCTTTATCCTTATACTATGCAGATTTTGCACAAAGCTCTAGAAACCCTATATTGATTGCGTAACAAACTATTTTATGAGTTTTTCTAGTTAGTAAGTTAGTTTAATTGAAAGGAATCCGTGGGAGAAATAAGAAGAGAAATAATAATAAAAAGAATTTGAGTATAAATAAGATAAGTACAAAATTGATGGCAACAATATGAGTTAATTATGTGTAGCAGTGTGTGCAGTGTGTGCTCTCGAGAAAAAATTCTCGAGAAAAATCGAGAAAATTAACCGGTACCGAGAGAATTTCTCTCGAGAATGTCTTCGAGACTCCCGAGACTTTCCAGAAAGTACCGAGACTTGCAAGAATTTCTCGAGACATTCTGGGGAGTCTCGAGACTTTCTCGAGAAAAATCTTCCGAGACTCCCGAGAAATTCTCGGGAGTCTCGAGACTTTCTCGAGAAAAATCTTCCGAGACTCCCGAGAAATTCTCGGGAGTCTCGAGACCTTCACGGGAATTTTTTTAGTGAACAAAAAAATTATTTTTTCTCCTTTAAGTTCGTTTCAATACTAACAAATGCTAACAAATGAGGTCTTTTTGCTGTCCGTCTTAAAAGTTGTCAATTTTTGCATACAGATTCTTTAGAAAATTTCCAATCGAATGAACTAAGTTCCTCCCTACCTGCGAAAACTTCTAGTACGCAAAATTCACGTGAGTGGGGCTAAAACTTTGATGGTCCATAACTCGATAACTAGAAGTTTTCGCAGGTAGGGACCTAGTTCATTCGATTGGAAATTTTCTAAAAAAAAATCTGTATGCAAAAAATTGACAACTTTTAAAACGGACAGCAAAAAGACCTCCCTTGTAAGTTAAAAGTGATTGATATGCCACCTAAACTAAATACTCACATTACGCATCAGATAAAGAAAGAATTTAAACGAATGAAGATATTTCCTACATATTTGTGAATATTTTCGAAACTAAAAAAATAGCTGTTTCGCTTTAACCGCGACGCATACGCGTCGCGTTTCGGTTGTTAATCGCGGTCGGCTAAACACGCCAACTTGAAATTTTGGTCTTGGTGAAACATATGGTACTAAAACATTATGGTACGAAAACCTTAGACATAACTTTAATCGCAAATAATCGTATGCAAAAAACGATTTATTTATGTATTAATCCCCTTTTTATACGGCGAACATTTTCAAAATATGTTGACTATGCTAGTTTTCAAAACCCTACTAGTTATCAATTTAACTACTGAATTTCATCAATAAAAAAAATCCCGAGAAAGTCTCGAGACTCCCGAGAAATTCTCGGGAGTCTCTGAAAAATTCCCGAGAAAGTCTCGAGACTCTCGGTTCCCGTACGCGCGACTACCCGTATAGTACCGAGACTAATAATTTCGAAAATTTCTCGGTGCTTCCGGGAGTCTCGAGAATTTTGTTTCTGGGTAGTTTAGGGAATTCTCGGGAAATTCTCTCCCGGGAAATTTTTCCTGGGAATTATGAGGTGCAGAATTTTCCCGAGCAGTTTTTCTCCCGGGAAGTGTAGAAAATTCCCGAGAAATTCCCGAAGACTCCCGGGAATTTTAGAGAATCTGTGCATGGGGGAAGTCTCGGGAAATGTCCTCGCGCGAGTACACACCGATGTGTAGGAAAACATATAATGCGGGATGAGTAATAGGGCTGAAAGATGTGTAGGAATTCGAGTAAAAAATGGTAAATAAATAGAGCCGAAACCGAATTTTGCGTTTTTTTTTTTTGCAAAATCTGCAGTAGTTACATGTTTCCTATAAAATCACCCTTATAATTTTTATGTATTGATGAGCATTAGGTTCTCGACATTAATTTATTTTTCTCTTTTATAGTTACCGTGTGTAAGGTTCATTCGAAATGGTCAGAACTTCGGTTTTCGCAAGTAATCGAGTCGTACAACGATAATAAATCGGAAGTTCTTCAATTTAACGTTTCTCGAACATGTGAAGCGTCTTTCATGGTTTTCCAGAAAGGTTCGGTTGGAATTGATCATGAAAAAGCGGTAAGAAATTTAGGAAGGTAGTAAATGATGCAATAAGTAATAACATTTCAGAAAGATTTGATGCTATCAATACATCGTGTCTCAGGAAATGGTCAAATTGGTGAATTGGTGGTTAGAACAAATCGCGTTCCAGATCGGCACGTTTCAACAGGTTTCATTCATTAATTAGTACTTTATAGTATAAATCGAATTCAGATGAAACCTTCCTGACACCCGGCACATACATTGTTCTTTGTTTCAATTTGAAGGATCACGCCAAAATTCCCGTAAATATTGTTGTGCACAGTTCGAATGAATTGATCGGCGAGAAAGTTCTATTTACGAGTTCGATGTATACCCAAGCACTCCATCAAATCGTAATGAAAGATGGAACTTTGATGCAAACAACCGAAGGTAGTATTTGTGTTCGAGTGCTTACCGTTAATTTCCGTGGAATGATCATGGTGGCTGAGAACAATTTGGAGAATCGCTATTTGCACATTTCGTAACTATTCGTACTCATGAATGGGAGTAAAATATTCATTTTAGGGCTGATTTCTCTGAATCAATGAACATACAGTCGTCGAGAGGGGCACTAATAATTGCTAATGTTATTCCACCACTCCAGAAAGAAGTAAATTTCTATAATATTACATATTATAGAAATTCTGATATTGCTTTCCAGATTGTTGTTATATTGTCGACAATTGATGATATGGCTCAATATCGGATATCAAATAACCTTAAGGTTTGCTCTCCCTTATCAGATGTTCCCATTATTCCATTGTGCTTGTTTAGACCATGGTGTGTTCTAAAAAGTATCTGGCTAAGGAAATATGTTACGAGGCCGCTATGTTTCATCCTAAACTTAGCCGTTATCCTGCTATCAAAGATGATTTGTCCAGTGTCATCCACAAATGTGTTTCCGTCTATTCAACTCTTCAATAGCACATGTTTATCGCCGATTTGAAGGTGGCTGTTTCGAGGAAGTCAAGAGTTTCCATCGATGAGTACCGAATCAAACGGGAACGGTCACGATTGAGAAGAAAAAGATATCTAGTGCAAGTGTAAAAGCCCCCCCCCCCCAATCTTCAAGTTCATTCCTCCGCCTGCACGAGTATAGACGTTTTTTGCATTTCCTTTTGAACTTTTACTGTTGCTGCCGTTGACTGCGGGAACTTTGGTAAATGTCAAACAAAAATTGGCAATAAGTAAAAGTAATATTACTTACGTAAAAATGTATAAAGAATTTTTTTTATTTATCACAGGAATGAGATCAATTAAATTACTGGAGAAGAAGCATTTACACGTAGCATTGTTAGAATGAAAATTGCAACATATTAGATGCTACTGTCGTCGTCAATCACCACAAATGGACGTGAGACTTGTCGGCCGTGGCCGGTTTTCAGGATTAGGCCGCTATTGCGCCATCTTAAAAATTTTTGAATATCGGAGCGTCAGAAATCATACCTTGTTTGCTCCCGATATTCCTTTTTACTAGCACAGCAAACATCATGAGCATGCTTAGAAGTTATAAGAAAATATGCACAAAAAATTGAAAATATAAATCCAATAACCAAAAGGAATGAGCCAAACATGTGAATGTAGCAAGCGGATCCCAAACGCTTCTGAAATTAAGATTCTCATTTTTCAAAATTTTCCTGTGATGGCTACATATGACATCAATGCGCTGCTTCTTTCACTTCTGCTCATTATGACTGTTTCGCGTGTGATCTCTTTGAGTAGTTGATTTGGTTTCTGGCTAAACGCATATAGAAAAATGACGTCGGCGAGAATCGAACAAGCTCCTGTCATGAATACTCCGACTACATAAAGTAGCGAATTCGGTGGGAAGCACGGCGAGCATGCTCCGATCGCTATTGAAATGCTGCCGAACACAAATGTGAAGACGGCGAAAAATATAACGCCTTTATGATGAGCTGCAGGATTTCGCGATTTTTGAAATTTTCAAGGGGAGAATATACGTAAAAATCGATGAAGAAGAAGCTCGCGAGCATCATCGTCGCCTTTCTCAAGGGCAATTCGTAGATTTGCTTGTACAGCGGTGTCTAGTTTACTATCACAGCGATCTCCTAAACAGTATCATTGAGCTTTATAAAAAATTATATAACCTCTTTGCTCGGCTTGCAATTCGTATAGTGGGATCAATGTATCGTGATGAACAATACAATCCCACCAAAGACCATGATGGTGAGATAAGTGGTTTCGCGGAAAATCGACAATCTAAAGTGAATTTGAAAATTTTCAACACAAATTTTTTAAAAAGTACCTCCCAAACTGGACTGAAGAGGCTAAATGCTGTCAGAAGAAGGCCGGCAACGATCAGAAGGATTGAAGTGATTAAAACGAATTTGTACATAACTCTAGCCATTTGGGCTGAAATGAAAAAGACTGCCGACGCTGAAATATTCATTTTCGAATATGACAACAAAAAGAGTAGAATTACAACAAAAACATTATTTTTTTTGTTTGTCTTATTTTTAAACAAAACGAAACCAAAACTAAAAAGCGTCGACTAAGCTGGAGTCGACTTCCGATTTTGACACCTCTCATGTTCATTAAATGCGTCTTATATCAAATAACGACTACTTGAAGGCGTTGAAGATGTGTCAAGAGAATCTGGCGGGCAAAACGTAATTCGAGATATCAAAAGTCGGTCGTTGAACGATTAAAAAAACAGCGAAGGTTTCAAGAAAATGCTCTCAACAATGATGCACTAGATTAAAAAAGGAAAAGCTTTCCGTAGAAATTACAAAGTTTTTTATTCTTGAAAATTTCTATTCAAACTTTTATATCGAAAAAAAACTTGAAAATTTGATTAGACTTCGCGAAAAAACCTGAAAACTAGTTTTATTGTTCTAACATAAAAAAATAGCAGAATCCTTAATTAATAGAATTAAACAAAAACTTAGCAATTGAAATTCAGCGTAAAAACGAAATTCGCATTGTCGGATTAATTAAAAATGTAAGAAAGAGTCTCGCTAATAAAAACCCGTTTTGAAAAGCTAGAATAAACAGAATCCATTTGTTGTTTTTTGCTTCCAAAAAAGGCAAAAAGTCAAAATGAAAATATCCCCCCTCGGATTCTCAACATCAAACAGGAAAAAATGACATTCTCTCGTCGTCAAAATGAGGGCAAAAAGAGAAAAAATGAAGAGGATGAAGAACAACATCAAGAAAAAGTTTTGAGGTGCTGAAAAGAAGAAAAAAAAAGAATGAAGAATGAGTTCATATTTTGGGTTTCAATTCCCAAATGAGAGCGCGAGAACAACGACGGATTGCGGAAAACAAGTCATGTTAATGAAAAATGAGCCAATTTCCGATTCTTTTGGCGTCATTAGTCACCAGCAAAACACAACCAACCAATGACTTATGGATCATGCATGCACATAAAAATTCTACGTCAAATCGTATCAGCATTCTCCTAGTATATGTCATATGTATTTCAAGAAATAAGGATATTTTAGAAATTATTTTCACTGATTTAAAATCGAAAGGTTCCAAGGTTTCTAGCACCGCAATTCGCAAAATGACAAAAAGAATAATTGAAAAATCGGATTGTGAAGTACTTTTTCTCAGTTGCAGTGTAGTTTTAAATTGACTTATTCTAATTCTATCTTATTCTTATTCTGCTCAATACAATTCATTAATTAAACGTTGCGAATTATAAATGAGAAAAGTCAAAATAAATTACTCGTTTGCACAAAAATTGATGAAAAAAAGCGGCCAAAACGTCAAAATTTTGGCAGAATACGTTTTGAAGTTTCAAAAAAAATTGAATTTGCATAAATACGTAAAACATTTCAAGATGACGAAAATCAAATTCGAAGCACATAAAAAACGTATTGAGCAAAATGTGAATTGGTTCGAAGATTTATAGCCAACTCAAGATTTTATCGTCAAGATTTTCGACTCATTTTTGCGAATTTCGACATTCGCAAAATATCATTGGAGACGAAGAGATGGAGACAAATAAACTCTGACAAATGAATTGGGATTTGAATGCGAAAATGAGGCAGTGCTCACAATGGAAGAAATCGTCGGATGGAATACGGAGAAAAAAATGCGGCCAGACATCGAAAAAGAGATGCGTACCAATAAAATTTGGAACATTTGAACAATGACGGATGAGTATTTGCAATTTTGATGTTTTGCTTCAGGAAGAAGAATGCGGAAATATTTAGATAGCTAAACTTTTCAAAATCAAAAATAAAAATTACAATCAAATTATCTACCTTTTAATGTATATGTACCACTATATATTTAAAAAAGCTTAAAAAATTGGTTTCAACTGGAAATAGAAGAACTCAGATCAAAAAGTTTAAACAATTTCAATAATTAACATGCAGAGTGTCTGAAGCATTCAAGATATTTGACGTCAATTTTCGCGTCACCATAATTTTTGAAGTCTTTACTCGAACTTTTGTGTTTCTCTCGCTCACACTAATCCAGTGAGATTCGAGAAAAACAAATGTCAAAGCTTTCAAGAACGTTGCAGATATCCTAATAGATTCTAACAACAAGTCGATTTTAATATATCTAGCACAAAAAATAATTCGATTGACCTCAGAGTTCGTTCCTGTTGCAGTATTTTTTTGAAGATGAAAAAAATTGCTCGCATTTAAAGTATTGTTAAATGATTTCTGAGATCGCAATTAGAAAAAAAATATTAAAATTCACTCAGAAACGAGCTCATTGTCAATTCGAAGGTTTGGAATTTGTGGAGAAACTATAATATATTTCCACTGAAATGTTTTGGCTTTGGAAACTCAGAAAAGGATTTTTCAAGAAGCAGCTAAGGTTCATTTCGAAAGACAAAGCTGCCGTTCCGAGTACGAACCGACCAAGTGCAACATTTTTTTGTGAGAAACTCCATTTTCTTGACACACAATTCAATTTTTTTTCGTCTTCATCTTTTCGAGTGTGTAGCGACGGCGACGGCGGCGTTCGATTGCATGCATTTCGGATTTGTCGGCAATTGCGAATGAATGAAAAGTGCAATGAATGAACGCGTGAATAACTAATGCCGACTGCAGAAAAATAATCGGGCAAAAAAATGGGAAAAATGAATGATAAATTGCGAAAATTCGGGTCAGCTTTTCCAAATAGGCAATCATTAATCACGTTTTAAAGGATTTTTCCACTCCTTTCAAAACACTTGAAACAATAAATCAGAAATTCCTCTTCACGGAGCAAAAAATCACATTTGCAAGCTCATCTTGAGACCAAGTAGTACTTACTAATGTGGGAGACTGAATTCGCAAATTTGATTAGCGGATCTTCTATTAGAAATTTCCAATTGGGACGACTTAAGAAATGCATCAAAATAATCATTTTTATACAAGAATATAATTGGATAATTGATATTTGATACAATCAGTTAGGAAATACTAAAACTATAATCATTGTCACTCAAAACCACGTATTTCAAGAAGTTTTGGGAATAATCAAAGCCATATTCATCGAATGTCTTCGATTTATAAATTCCAATGTCAAATTTGCTATGACCAAGAAATTAAATCCGCAGATTTTTGAAATTGCAAGGTCATAAAAATTTGGAATTTATAAGAGGCAGAATCGAAATAATCTCAAAACTATTGAAATGGAATGCTAAGCAGAATTCAAGCCTTTTTAAAAAATGATGTAATTGTTGCATTTTTCTTGGCAGTTTTCGATTGACCAGGCACAGGAACATTCAGCACTGGTTTCAACTAAAATAAAAAATTGAAGGTAAATACTACAACAGTTCTACCTTTTCCGGGCTTTTCAGCTTTTCTGGGGATACTTCAACGGTTTTATTTACTTCTCTTGTCACTGAAAGCGGAATATAAAATCACTGCACTTAAAAATGAATACACACCAAGATATCCATCTTCATCAACAAAAGTCTCGACAACCTTTTCGATTTTTGTCGTTCTTCTTTTCTGCGAATTTATCGAATCTTCTTGTATTTCTCCAACTTCTTCATCATCAGATTCAGCTATGATCTTCTTTTTTTTGCTCTTGCTTATCGCCGAATCTGCTATTGATAAATTCTCATCATTTTCAATATGCTTCGTTCGTTTGCGTTTTAAGACTAAACTAGTAATTGCAATAAATGAATAATTTAAAAAAATACGACTACCTTTCTTATCTTCTTCAGGCTCATCAACTTCCATATTTGGTGAAGTGCTACCATCAGAAGTTGAGTCAAAAATATCTTCATCGATTTCAACTTTTGGTCGCTTTCGACTGAGAAAATATTAACACAAATATTGATATTCTTACAAACTTTTTCCTTGAGAAAACGGGAGAAGGCGATTTTTCGAATGAATCTCGCGTTGATTCTTTGATTTCTTTAGTTGAAGTTGTTTCCGGTTCGCTCTTTTTCGCCTTAAATTTTTTTATAGGTAAAAGTGAATATTTTCCATCCAGATCAACTAGATACTTTACTAATGGCTATATACCTCTTTCGGCTTTGATTTGGCAAACATGCTCATTACGGATCCTTTGTTTTTACCATTTGCGGTAATATTTGCGCTTTTTGATTTTTCTGGTTGCGGTGGCGTCTTTTTCTTTAAAAAAAATTGATTTGATAATGCTTATACTAATTATTATAACCTTTGGCTCCATTTCTTTCACACCAGGTTCTTTTTTCGGAGTCAACAGTTTCTTTCCAGCCGATTGAGCTGTTTGAGCAACAACTAAACTAATCCGTTCTTCTTTATTCTCCCATGACTTCCGTAAAATGCTTGTTTCCTTCGGATTTGTTCGTTGAAGGCTATAAATATTAGTAGAAAACACCTAAAAATGTTGCTATAGACAAGTTAAAAAAAATAATGGATGAACCTGGTCAAATGCAGTCTTGGCCTTTTCTAAATCATCATCTTTCACAATCAGATGCTTCAAAATATTTAAGTTTAAACCAGAGCTGAGAAAGTTCACATCTAAAAAATATATTTAATAATGTATTCATTATGAGAACTCTACCCTTTGGCTTAACCGATCCGCTGATCTTATAATATGCCCACAAAGGTTTTCCTTTAGATTTCAGATATTCCTCAAATATTCTGAAATATATTTCAAATGATTCTGTTTGAATAAAACTATAAATTACTTCGCAGCTTCTTTCCTATCAATCGAAAATTTTGACGAAAATACGGAAACAGAAACTGGCTCACAGACGTCATCAAGAAACTTACTATGAACCTCGTTCATCCTTAAATTTTGATATTTACGAAAAATTTATTGAAAATCAGATATCTATAAGGATATAAAAACAGATTATAACAAGAATCTCAAATATCAAAAGAAATGTTTATTACTTTTGAAGACATGTTAACAATTACCCGATATTTAAATAGCCTACAACTAAACGAATCTAATATTTACATTAACAAATTTTCTATGATGAAGAATCATCAGGTAGTTGATCGATCTCATCCGTATTAATATCGAAGTTCTCGAACGCGGCATCCAAATTTTTCCATGTTCCCAAATAGCCGACATCAACAATATTGTTCCAGAACTCATTCCATGGCCAATCTTTAAGCAGAGGTGTTTGAGAAGAATAAATTCTTAACTGAAATAAATATTGGAGCTCCAAATATCATTTTTTTAAATTTACATTATTATTACTAGGACTTGAAACAAGCAACGAGAAAAACCACAGATTGTAGTAGTTTAGTCTATCTTTATTTAGTAAATAGTCGCGACGCACCATTTCAGCTTCTAAAATAAATTATATAACTTTTATTTTTTGAAAATTGATACTTGTTTTTGGATTATATTGGGAAACCGGCACTTCTGATAACTGTTGCCTTTTCTCACACATGTAATTCAGCATGTCTATTTCTGTTGGATTCGTTTTATACGCGTACGTCATGAATGCTATTCCGGAAAAGATAAATCCTACAAAAATTATAGTGTTAATAAAATATTAATATAAATATGCATAAATATATGTATATAATATATAACTAATCGAATTCAAATTCCCACCGGATCGAACTGGCTTCGATTTACAGCCCTCAAACGTATCTTTCGCCACTGTTAAATAGTCATTTCCCAGCTGTTTCCAATATTCTTTAAAGCTCGTGCTACATCTTTGAAAAAATGACTTCACTGATGCTGTAGCCATCCTAAAAACACGCGTTTAAAATTTTTTTATATTAACAATTAATTTTTACGATTTTCGCGGTCCTAAATTAATTTAAACGAATTCAAAATGCGTGATAGTTAATATAATAATTTATGCAAAATTTTGTTGTTGTTGAATTTATTGTTTCTCAGAAAATAAGGCAATAAAATTGAAATTCCTCCGCGAAAAAATAATAAATTCAAAAATTGTTGCAACGACATTCCACTTTACGCTGCCCTCCGGTTGTGTCTCGACACGACCGAGACATCTACGATAGCATTTATTTAGATGTACAAAGGGGCGGCTTTGTCGATTTACAGAGAAATATTTTTCCGTTGTGATTTTTTGGCATTGTTTAATATTATTGTTTGTTATTATTGTTGAAATATGTTGATTGTTCGCGATATAACTTAAATTTATTGATCAATTTATATCTTTAAACTTTTTTCGTCTAGAAGATTTAATTAAACTGAAATTTATCAACTTCATTTAAATAACTTTTTTTGCCACAAGTATTGTCAATACAACGTTTAAGCTTGATTAGTCTGGTGCGTAAATGCATTGCTAACGCGATTTGTTCAAATTGCAGATGTCGGCTCCTCTCAGACACCCAAATGCAGTGGTTCTTCAACCTCCAACGGTTACCATCTCTCCATTGATCCGTTTCGGACGTTACGCTGCTCTCGGACTTGGAGTAGTTTATGGTAAGCAATATTAAAGTTTTCCTTACTTAAAATTATATTCTTTTTCGACAAAATCATTGGACGAAACACTGGGTTTTGATTACGTTTTTAGGGGGCTTGCAGGTTTTGAGTTTTTATTTGGGAATCTGCATAAAACCATTAGAAGAAACAGTGACATATAAAGCAGAACCGATTGGTTGTTTTCATTTAAGCTGCGAAACAGTGTTACTAACCCATGTTAAAACCGAAAAATACCCGTGTTTCGCCGATGACTGCCGAGTTAGAAAATGTTGGTTAGAAAATTTTATGATAAAGTTTTTATTATAGAAAAATTAATTTGTGTTATGACAATATTTGACGATCATAATCGTTGGTAACTTTTAAAAATGGTTGTTTATGTGGGAAGATTTATGTTTGGTTTACAACCTATCTTATAAGGAGGTATATCTGTAGTTTTATGAGCTGAGTCTCAGTGACAGATTCTTCTTTTTAGAAACTGACTAATTCGCGATATTCAAAATTAGGTGGCAGTTTTGAGAAAATGTCAACCAATGTACTTTTAA
Source organism: Caenorhabditis bovis (assembly GCA_902829315.1). NCBI lineage: Eukaryota > Metazoa > Nematoda > Chromadorea > Rhabditida > Rhabditidae > Caenorhabditis > Caenorhabditis bovis. The sequence goes on along the minus strand of CADEPM010000001.1, from coordinate 3,925,031 downwards.
ATATCATCTTAATTCACATTTGTTCTTATAGTGATCTGTTAAATTCTGTGATTCTTCTTTTGTAAAAATAAGCTATAGTCGGCGTCCGGCGACTGCTGTACGTTAGTATATTTTAGTGCACCTTCGCTATGATCTCACACGGACGAATTGATTATTTATTCTTTTTAGCAGGGTTGTTAAATTTTGGGCCCGGCCGGCCGAAAGCCGGCTTTTTTCGCTGTCAAATTTTCGGCCCGCGATTTGGCCCCCGACTCCGTTGTTTACGGCCGCACGGCCGAAGCGGGAATTGAAAAAAAAAAACCGAATGCCGGCCGGCCGGCTTTCGGTCCCGGCTTTAATTTACCAACCCTGCTTTTTAGAGATCATTCCAATAATTTTTATTTTCAGTGATATTGTAAGCATTCAAGGAAATTATATACAAAACTTTTCACGTGAAAATTTAAAAATAAGCTTCTCGTGTGGCGATACCATTTCGAAAGCGCGCTCGTATATTTATCCGCATATATTCGAAGCCGGTCTAAATTTCTTACACAAAAATAAATTCGTTGTAAATTAAATGTTAGGTTGTGGATTATAACACTGTCTATGAAGTTATTTTAAGGTTTCCTCAGACTCCGTCAAATCCGTGAATACCACTCTGACATTCGTGAGTGGGAGCACGAGAAGGCCGTTGCCGCTGCTCAAGAAGCCGCCAAGCAGAAGAAGTGGCTCGCCAAGGACGAAATGAGATACTTGATGGAGGTAATATATATTTTCTAACCATTCGATTATGTTCCAGTGATTTAAATAGTTGAAAGGTTAGGTGCAAACACAAAAAGCCAGTAGTACTATAATTTTAATTATTGAAACTGTTGTTTCTCCGCAAATGCAAATTCGCGGCATAAGTTTGAAATTGATCGGGATGATTTTAAAAACATACTGTCATTCGATTGCGAAAAATTGGATAACATAAATGCCAAAATTCTATGGGAGAGGTTTTTTCTCAAAACTGAATGCCTAGAATAACGGGGTTAAAGGCGTAAATCATGTGCCAAGACCTATCCCCATTTTTCCGAAGTCGACAATATTGCTTATGACGATTACATAGTGGAAACAATTAGAATTGTCTGAAATAGTGGAGAAAAAATGTGTCATTGCAGTTATATTAAATCTTCATAGATTGTGTTTTACCGATGTAATTTCAGGTTGTCAACATTCCATTCGACGAGGGAGTCAAGCAATTCGGAGTCGCCGATCTTTACAAAGAATAAGCCGTTTAATGTATGCGCCTAATGTCTTTTCGAATATGAAAAAATGGCTGCTTTTGCGAATTAATCTGTATTGAATACGAATCGTCGGTCAAAAGAGCCATTTCTCTTTCGATCTGATGTTATGTCTCTTTCCTTTATCTTCTAAATGTTTTCTCGTCGTTTGTTTTAGAGAGCAGGTATAAATTTGTAATTTACAATTATTTATTCTAAAAGAAACACGAGTGAGCCTGACTTGAAGTCACATAGAAATCACATTCGTTAGAAGTGTTTTGGTCGAAAGTAATTATATTAGGCAACAAATGTTAAATATTCCTAATAGGAAAGAAATAAATTAAGAGTGAAGATAGTTGAATTAATTATATTCGATATGTTGAATAATATAGAATATTGGGGAATTTCGAAAAAGAAAATCGTTGGGAAATTTTGAAACCTAAAATGAGAAAGACGATTCGATTTGGACATTTCGGCGAATGAATTGTACAAATCACGGGTACAAGTGAACTATGAATAGATGAGAGAAAGCTGCACTAATAATATGTGCAATTGAGAAATCCCGTTAGAAATATGGAGGGAACCAGTTGAAAAATCAGTTATCGATATCGCCAATCGGCTCTTCGGGCTGCAGTTGTTTGCAATATTGGAACAGAATCTTTTGATAGTATTCTCGCGGTGTGAGAGTTCGAGCAGTTGAGCACCTCAAATGAACAATTCGGTGAAATTCAAATATTTTTTTTACATACCTGCTAGTGTTCAAGTCCAAACTCTCCATACTTTGTAACACGCGATCAGATGCAAACGAAAGAGTCCTAGGATGTTCAATCCATTTGAAATAGTAGATGTCTGGTGGAACGTAAGGCCTAAAATTGCGATGTCAATATTGAATTATAGCACAAATTACCGTCCACCGATCCAATTTAGATCTGGCTGTCTTCCGTTTATTAAACAATCCAGGAGATATTCCTTTAATAGTTATTGTATTTTACAACATTTTTGGAAAAAAAGTTCAACCTCTGGGAGCTGGGCGAGCTTATTGAGTTGTTCAGGAGTAAGACCGTAGTTCTTTTGAAGGAATGCAACGTAGCCAAAAACTTCGCCGAGGTGCACCACTTTTCCGCCGATGGTCATGAATGAGCGACCGAGACTTCTGCCGTAAAAGTGAATATCACGAATATACTCACTACCGACGAGATCTTAAATGATTCAATTGAAGGCATACGAATTGTTGGGTATTCTTACCAATACACATGGTTGTGATGATGAGACCGAGGACTACGTAGGCAAGAGTTGCTGGGAAAAATTCGACATTCAATGGAACAATATCACCAAACCCTAAAAATTGAATAAAAATCACGAAAAAATTGGATTTGTTACCGATTGTGGTAACCGTAACAAAACAAAAATAAAATGCGTCGAAGAATGTCCACTGTTCCCAATAGCGGATCAAATAAGCGCCACCCGCAACGTAGCCTGAAAAATCGAAATTGAGTTTGAAATTTTGGAATTGATGGCTTACCTAGCATAATGAATAAGATGAACACAACGGAAACTCGCCTTTCGTGATGCGGAGGTTCGACAATATCGACCTTCAGAGATGAATTTGGTTCAAAAATTAAATTTTTGTTTTACCTCGGGTCGATCGTTTTCGCCATCATTCTCGCCGAGTTCGCTGTTTTGAATATCGCTGATATCTGCAAATTGGTATTCTTCAATATCATATTATTAGTCTGTCGATTTACCATCAAAAGTTCCTGCCTCGCTGATATTGTCCCTGGCTGACTTCTTTTTTCGAGCTGTACCAGCTCCTCCAGCACTCGCCATTGTTGCTGCGACTCCTCCGCCGCCATTGTTATTGTTATGATTGTAAAGTTTTTGTTGTCTTTGTAGCAACTCAATTGTAGGCATCTAAATAAGGCAAAATTGAATTTGTGAGTGCGAGAGAGAGAGAGATCGAATGAACTTGAATATTAGTTCGCCGCCGAAGTATGACCCGACAACACATCCATTTGAAGCATTTCCAGCAATGCGAACAGCACGAGTCCATGGCGTTTCGATAGAGATTGTGAAACCAAATGATGCCGCCTGCAAATGCGACAAATTCGACGAATACCGAAATGAGATACCCGAAAGGAATCGGCCCATGTCGGCAATTGTGACGAGAATCAACGGAATTCCGAATAGAGCGTAAAAAATGATGGCGATTCGGCCTGCGTTCGTTCGTGGAACAATGTGACCGTAGCCTGAAATCGGCAGATTGGGAAATCTCTAAGAAACAAGCTCTTGGTTAAGGTGCACTTTTAATTTTCGATTTTTTAATTCCTTGAAAATGTTTGAAACAAACTACTTTTCAATGAATGAAAATTAGATCTGGACACCTCGTTTAAAGGTGCATGATTGTAAATTTAATTATGTGAGAGAAACTATCCATAGCACGATCCTATTCGTTCTTTTCAAATCAATTTGTCCTTGGTTTTGTACGACAAATTTAAAAGTGATTGCCAATCTATTGGAGTTTGTTCTGACATGTCGAAATTGCGTTCATCAAATATGGTCCGTCGCGGAATGAGCCTGATTGGGTCCGATAGCACGGGCCTTCCCGAACATATGCCAATCTCCTCCCCCCTCCTTGCCTACACTTAAAAACGTTCGGAGCCGCCAAATGATTCAATGTTTCCCGCGAGAATATCTCGCGGCGAAATTGCGCACAAATCGACGAGACGCCGACAAAGATTAATTGGATCCTGTATTAGGACGGACCACCCGCTTCCAACAACAACATCAAGTGCCTTTATCGCGACAATTAATCGATTCGGTTCGTGAATGTAAGTGTGTTTTTTATGCACACCGCCGAGCCGTGATTTATGAGAATCGGAACCATTCACATACCGATGGTTGTGATGGCTGTCCATGAGAAGAAGATGCTCGAGCCGAACGACCATTTGACTGGACCAGTGCCAGTGATCACATCTTCCGGTGTCATGTAGTTGCGAGTGTAATCCAAAAACACATCACGTATCAAATCATCCATTCTGCAATTTTGAGTTTACGAAAGATTTGAGGCAAATTTATGTTAAGGAAATTTAATTTTTCAAAAAGTTTTTTTGAGTCTTTTTAATTGAACGTGAAAGAGCATAATTAAAAAATTTAATTTTAAAGTGTCAAATTGGCGGAGTTTGAGTCTATTGTATTTTACGTGACCAATTAATTGTCAGCCCGCGCAATTCAAACATTTCAAATTTGTCCGTCCATGACAATAAAATAATTGAATCCCGAATCCTATTATAGTAAAAAAATTTCATTTTCAAATTCTCAATCGAGGTTTCGAAACTTCGTTCTTACCCATCATTCGCAATATGATGCCAACGCGCATATGACGTTCCATTCGTTCCCATTGCCCATAATTGTCGCATTACCCGATTTTTAAGATCATTGACTCGTTGCGAAGTCTCGTTGCGCAGTTGCTCTTCGAACGGCTTCTCATACTGCAAGCAACGGAACACACCGAATCATCAGAATTTGAAAGAACGCAAACGAAAGAAATTTATAGACAACGGAAATCGCTTACATGGTGAAATATTGCAGCGCCTAGTAAGGTGTACACCATCGACAGTAGGACTAAACCGATGTGGGGTAGAGCTATTCGAAAATTCTGAAAAATCAAAACATTATGTCTTGAAATCACGTAATTGAAAAGGCAAATTCGGTGTGTCACCGAAGCTAGACATTTTCTTAATGAAAATACGACACAGAATAAAAAGGTGCTCATCAGAATCACCTCTCAAGCGGAAATTTCTCGAGTCTTCAAATTTTAATTTTTTCGGCCTCGGTGTTTCTTCCAAAAACGTGCGGTTCGTTTTCCCTCATTCGATGCCTGTTATTCTTGAGGGCTCGCGACTTTTCGAGTTAGTCCCCGGGGACAATGTTGCACCGCTCTCGCCTAGACCTTGTCGGTCGGCCGGTCGGGTCCGGTTACTCGAGAAGACGCCATCACACACACATATGTACACGCCACTCTTCAAAATTCGCGCACTTTGACTCTTCTCTTCTGATGCTCCTGCTCCAACTCCATCGCGTCCTCTTCGTCTTCTGCTTCTGCTTCCGTTTTTGGGACCCCAACAATTTTTGGGTTGTGCTCCGTCCGGCCTTCCTGCTGGCGCACTGCAGGAAGGCGCGAGACCGCCGCTGCCGTTGCATTTGGACCTCACCAACGGGGGAAAAAAAGAATGGATAGTGCTTGACAAAACAAACATATGGCAACATCCCAAAAATGCAACAATGAATAACGCGGAACAAATAGTTTCTGGGAAATATGGAATCGAAATTGAATGAGATATTGAAAACCCTCAATCGCCCATTCCGATTTACGTCAATCACAACAAATAATTGGCTCAAGTGAAATGAATCTCAACATTCGATAAATTTGTGAGTTTTTAATTTTCCATAGATGAATCTTAAAATATACGAACCCTCTTCCATCTCGATTTCTTGGCGACCGGCTCATCGTTCTCCTCGTCAAGATTCTCGATTTCGCCCTCATTCTTGTCGAGATAGAGATTCAATCGTTCGGCACTGAAATAATCAAATGAATCCACTTAATTATGAATTAATACATCATTGCCCTCCCCCCCACCCGTCCTGGTCCTCCCATTTTCCTAAACAATTGCAATATTTCATTTCGCCGGCGTTGTTCACCGCACGCCGCCCATTCTTCTTGTCGGCTCAGCGAGCTCAAAATAAATGGTCGTAAAAGGATTGAAATACTAGTTATTCTCATCAATTTCCCGCATACCGCCCAATGTTTTTTTTGTTGCTTTTCTTCGCTCTTGCATGACGGCTTCGCGGATTATGCACTCACATTGACTACACGGAACACGACGATGAACACACACAACAAAACGATCGTGGTAATCGGTGCAAATTTTGTCATTTCTCGGTTTTCTCGAACGAATCTCGCGTTTCGATCCCGTTTCGAAAATTCGGTGCTTTTCGAATTTGTTGTTAAACACGGGGATGACAAATGACGCAAAACTCATAAAAGTGGACGAGACTTTCAAATGAGCTCCCCAATAAAACAGGTGTTTGACTCATTTTGAATGATAGCACACATGATCTTGAATCTTTTTTATGCTTTTTTAAACAATGCGGATAAATCTAAAATTTGAATTATTCTACTGAGCATTTTAAATATCCTACGACAAAATTTTATGCGGCTTAGTACCTTATATAGAAGCAGCAATAAAGTGAAATGGAATATAAACAAGAAATTGGAATTATTAGTTTCATCAAATTTGATTCGAATTTCGAATAGCAGATTTTCAAAACGTTTTCAGCTATTCAGATTGCTTACTGAACCAAATTGGTGAATCCACTCGACGAAAATGTATAGAATAGTTTTTTTCGAATCGAAATTCCTTACTAATGTCGATGAACTCTTGATGGTTCGTAGAAGAACTGCGGCGATGATAGTCTGCCGTGAATATTCATCGCTTTTATTTTGGAGGCGTCGAGACGCAAGTGTCAAATTGGATACGATGTGTCTGCGCGGAAGGGGTGGCCGAGGTAAATGCCGCGGCGCAAAAAATGAGACAAATAATTCACGAAGTGCTACTCAATGAGGGGGGGGACACATTTACTAGATTCATTCAACCATTGTTTTTTGTCGAATTTTATATTTTGATGGACTTTTACAAAAAATGAGCGACGAAAATTGGAAATTTTCGAGAGTAGAAGGGTACGAATGAAATTCTAGAATCATACGATTTGAACGATGATCAGATCAAATTTCTTTGGAGAATATAATGTTTTAAACCTTAATTCTTCAACTTCTGGCGGATTAAACGCGGACGCTGAAGCGATTTGTTGTAGATTGTATAATGATGGCGGCGACGACGGAGGTCCCATCGAGATGCCCGGCGAGGAGGGCCGATGATGGACGCGCATGAACGATGAGGTCGATGGCTGATGCGAGATCGGCGGACCAGGCGTCGACGCCCGATGCTTCATATACAGTGGATTGAGCATTGTGCGTTCGACGAGTCGGCGACGTCGCCGGCGGCCTCACCGGCGACCGTACTCGGCCTCTTGCGTCGACGCTTCCGATCGCGATGATGGTGCACTTCGAACAACGGTTTCTTCACCACACTCGATGATGGTTGAATTGAGCAGCGATTATTGAGCGCGCCTTTCGTCAACCCGATCATCCGGACGAGTATCGGTGCATTGGCTCGGCACGACGGCGGCGCACGTTTTCGTCGGTGTGAGTGCGAATGAGTGCGGCCGGCAAGAGAATCCCCAGCCGATATGCGTTTCGATCTGCGAATTCAATTCGATTCACTTCGAATTCAACAAAAGTGTGCCGCTGTGCATAAAAATGCGACGATTGAGAATAATGCGAGGTAATAAAAATCAAATGAGATATGAATGCGCAAGATCAAAGGTGGGGGGATTCCTATCTGAATATGCGATGCGGTTTAAATTCAACGACGAACCGGTAGTTTTAAAAATGTTTAAGTCTGGCAAAAATTTAAGAAGCGGAAAAATGCTGAATGACTCGTTAATATTCGTTATTTTTAGTGGTGTTCGTCCCCACAAAATTCATTTAGTAATTCATTCTATCCTGAATCCGTCGGGCTTCCGTTCGTTTAGAGTAATTAAATAATCTTCCACTCAAAACGGCATTCAAGTGTGTACGAGTGTTTTCGCGAGTAGTGACAGCGTGTAATCAATCCGGCAAAACTAACAACATGGGCCATATATGGATCCCCTTATTTAGGTTTTTGCGCGAAGAAAAAGAGTGCATAGGGGGGGGGGTCGAAATCAGATTAGTAACATCAACGGTTGCCACTCAAAAAGATATGAGTATGTATACACAATGGGGAGTTGGAGTCCGAAGAAGGGAGATCCTCGATTCTTCAAATTTCGAACCATTTTTATCTGATTATCTGACAGCTTTTTGGACGAATATTAAAAAGAAGACCCACAAAAAAATTGGATGGTGTTTGTGAAGTGGTCTCGAGAAGATAACAACAAAAAAACGTTAGTTTGAAGTGTTCGCTTATGTCGAAGAAGAAGAAGAAGCTTTGAAAATTATTGTTCACCAAAAGAATGTATTGAAAATTGCTGCTCGAGTGTCTCGTCTACAACTTTCTTCACTAATTACTGAGCTTCCGGAGAAAAGCTAATTATTATTTAAATATGAGTATTTTTTTTTTTTCAATTTTTGTCAAGATCCAAAAGAGTTTCGAGAAAACTTACCTGAAATCTACTGAAGCGAATTTTGAGAATCGCGAACGACTAGAAATTTGCACATAGGTCAACATTCCTGGGCTTTCAAACATCTTTCTAGTAACTAACTACCTAGGGCGGCGAAAATCTTATAAATTAGTCACCAGCTTCTCCGAATAGCAGCACATTCTCACACATTCAATTGTTGCAAGGTTTTTTTTTCGCCGAAACGAGCCGAGTCCAAAAATGTTCATAATTTTGACGAACATGTCAGAAAGTGCGAAGATGAGCGGAAGTGAACCGACAAAAAAAAGTAGAAACAACACAAAAAAAGGAAAAAAAAGAAAGACGGATGAATGAGACGAAGAATCTGAAAAAAAAGTGTTGGTGGTATCATGATGTCGTGTATTCTTCAGTTTCTTCTTCTTCGTCATTCTGACCTGCTTCTTCTTCTTCACGATAGACTCCGCCCACTCGGGCCCTCGCATCGCTTCTCCGCCCTTATGCTCTGACTCGACTCGACTACGGCCTCAGTTGTTCGGTTTTCCCGAAGGAAATGAGTGAGAAGAAACTCTTGGTCGAAGCGATACGCCACAAAAATAAGGAGGAAAACGCACCAGCGAAAAAAAAGCCCCGGTTGAGAGGGAAAGTCGGAGTTGATAGATTTTTAAGGCAAATCGCTAGAGCCGTCTTATTATCAGAAATTCGTCTGTAACACATATAACTCTTCTGGTTTTCAGAACATATAGATAATTCGAACGAAAGGAATATAATGCTTGGAATAATCTATGTAGAGTGTTCGTGCAGCGATGCAGATGGGCGGTGCGTTAGACAGCGGCCATTGACGGCAGTTTAAATATACATAATTGCCAATTTATAATTGAAGGCACCAACTTTTTGTTTGGCGAAAATGCACGAAACGACTCATATATTGCCAAAGATGGACGAATATAACAAATTGAAGTGATCAAACGCGTTCAGCTAATTTTGATCTTAACGCAAAACGATCACATTTCTGTATGCGCCTTTAATATCTAAATATTTAGTTTTCAATACACTTCATACTAGATCAAAGCAAAAAATAATTACAGGACCACGGCGCCAAAATTTCAGATTTCTAATTGGTAGATCAATATATCAATCTGGTAAGTTGTTGAAGATTCGCGGAAAATGCGTCCTAATGGTAAACGACTTATTGGTTTATTCGATGTTATTTTATCTCATTGTTTTTTTTTTATTGAAAAGAATAATGAAATGCGAAACATAGCATTTTTGAAGATGGAATAGAAATGTAAAAATTCCGAACAAATTCCTATCTTTTTAGTTGAGAATAAGAAGGACGAATCCGACAAAAATTTTAAGCGTCAGAAATAAAAACTTTGGGAATCTTAAATGACGTTTTGATTTCGATTATTATCATTTTTTGACATGCACAAATGAAAATAACGCATGCAGAAAAAAAAAAAAAACAAAGATGACTAATTCTACAGCATCCCAAACAGTTTTACCTGTCACTATTAAATCCGTTAATGCTATGATAGTTGTTCGCCTTTGCCGATGTTGGAAAAAACGCTTCCAAATAAGAATAGGACTTTTGAAATTTGGAATGTTTGCGGTATTTGTCGAGCCATGGGTCGACAAGAAGGGATCGACTATAGGTCATATTCATAAGATAGGAAACGTCGAGTACAAAATAAGAATGAGCACAAGAAAAGTGCCCGGGGCGGCAGGCTCAAAAATCTTTCATTTTTTTTTTGTTCTTAAAATGCCTCATAAAGAAGATTACGTTTATGGGATAGTCAAAAAAATTGTTAAAGGTCCAAACTGGCAATTTTCGATGTCCAACGTTCGAGACTTACCGATAAATGCGATGAGCAAATTTTGCCCTTGCGAACATTTTTCAAATTGTGTGTGTTTGTGTGTGAAATTGTCTGATTTGATTGCTGCTGATGCTGCTATATCCGTTTGCGTTTCAACCGTACCAACATATTAGCGACAGAGGAGAACGATGAGATTGGTTCAATTTTACTAATAATTCAATTAAAATTGAAGATTTTTTACGAAAAAAAAATTGAAGACGATAAGGAAGAAATGGAAGATTGATGGGTATTAGTGCGGCAGCAAAATTCTTATATTATTTACATTAATTAATAAAAAAATGTTCGAATGATTGATATTGTAGAATAAATGATATCTAGGGATGCTCTGTTGTCAAAAAAAATTGCAAAAAATGTATTTTTAAGACCTAGTTTTTGAAAAAAAATATTTAGATATCACGTTTAAAATTAATTCAGTGATAAATTTGACACTAAAAAAAATGAAAAAAAGCGAAATATTTTTGAGCAATGAATGTGTCAAATAATATAAAATATGCGAAATTTTTGCTCGAGATTATCAAGCATTGTTATGCATGAATAGCTTCTCTAATTTGTGCACAAAGTGCATTTTAATTGTTTCGGCGAAATGTAAATGATACACTCGGATCTGTATCGAATTACATTCAATCGATCGATTTTAGGGTTGGTTTGTGTAAATTTTTGCAACAAGTAAATCTGCGCAAAAATGAGACGCGAAAGTAAAACAAGAATGGCGTTTATGAGAAATTTTGCGAACACATCAATTCTTGATTCCTTTCATTTTTTTTTGGGTTCGTTTTTCATATTTTCATCATCATCCGCGGTCGCGCTTCTTCCCACTCCGAATATTCCATTTTTTTTATTTTCTTTTCTCTTGCGAATTCGTGCCGAGAGCGCGAATAGACTTTGCCAAAAATGGAATAATTGAATGCGACGGAAGCGATGATGCGCGAGAAGCGAACCGACATAAAAAAAAATATATAAATCGAAATAAGTGCGCACCGGCACGCTTTTGCTCAAGGCTCGAGTTTGAACACCTCAATGGCGAACAAAAAAAAAAGGAAAAACTGTTCACTACTTTTCTATATTTTAAATGAATACAATTATGACAAAAATTACATAAACCGACTCAAATTTCAATTTTCATTAAAATTCAGAAAATAAAATCAGTATTTTATAAATTTGGAAATAAATCACAAAAAAAGTAATATTCTTTAAAACTAAAATTAAAAAATAATCTCAAAAATCATTCGAAGAAAAGGACACGTCGAGGATTCAAGTTAATAATAAATTTATGGAAATATTCAAATATTCGTTCCGGCAATTGTTCTGAATTATATTTTTTTGCAAAAATTCCGTCCTGCTTTCGATATCTTTCTTTTTTTTCGTATCTAAAGTGATGGAAATACATTTTAAAAAAGTTTATCCATGCAAGATGCATTGTAGACTTATTCTGCGAATTGAAAAAAAAAATAATTTTTTTTACATTGATGGAATATAAAAAATAACAGCTTTTTCATTAAAAAAAAGGTCCCTTAGTTTACTAAATTGCACACAATATGAAAGTAAATTTTCGAAAGGTTCCGAGTAATTTTTTATTTATAAATGACTTTCTCCATTTTTCATTTCCGCGAACCCATTATCAATCATTTTCACAGAACGATTCAATGCATTCAAAAATCATTTCTCATTTATCAAATGTTTTTTTTTGCAAAGAAAGAACATTGCCAAAATCGGCCAATTTATCAAAAGAAAACTTCCGCCTTGATTCAAATTAGCGTCTTCCGGGTGTCGAGTACGAATAACGACAGAGCTCTGAAGGTGTTCAGTGGAAGGGGAGGAGGGGGGGGGCTCGATTTGAGGCAAATGACAAATTTATGCTGCCGGTGGGTCATTGACATCAAAAACATATTAGACAATCTAAGTTTTCTCTCTTTTAGAATCTTTAAATAATATTGGACAAGCAGGTGAAACTAAAATTAATTGTTTTCTTTGGAATATGGTGATTCTTTGAATACATTAACCTTTGAAGCATGAAATTTGCGAGAAACTGCAAATCCGAAACTCCGTTTTAAACATCTATCTATCTTTAATCAATATCAATCAATAATATTAAATATGAAAAAAACTGAAAAAAGTTACTATCAACCTGAGCCTTGAGAATTACTATGCTGTTTATAAGAAAATTTGAAAAAAAAATGTAGCGTATAATTTTAATATTTTTGAATCGAAATATCGAGTCTCGTTAGCAACTATTCGAAATTCCTAGTTTTGGAAACCCTCCAAATAAATTGAGCTTTTGCAATTTGTATTTCCCTTATACAGCCAACAACTATTGATTCTCATCCTATTATAGAATTAAATGTTATCAATAAAGGCTCAAACGAAAACCAAAAGATCGAGTAAGAGGAGGTGTGTTGAAAATAGATGCGATCATTCGTGTACATATAATGTTGTCAGTTGCTCAATCGAACTTTTATGAGATGGAGAGGAGTCAAAAAATGAGGATGAGAAGATGAATCGTGACCAATTACCGGGACGACGAGGAGCATACGGAATGTGTGACAAGGTTGCTTCACAAAAAAAAACAACAACAACAAGAAAACGAGATGGATTTTCTGAAAAAAAAAAACACGAAGAAAGAAGAAGAAGAAGAAGAAAGAAATTTGCAGATTTCGACGGGGCATGAAAATGAAAAAGAGAATGACCTCACAAACATGTCATTGTCGAAAAGTGCTTTTGCAATATTTTATTCATAACTGCGAGAGGTCATCGCATAGATGTGTGAGCATGTCGTGGTCTTCTATAGTCTTACTAGTAAAACCACACCCATGAGCACAATAATCAGAAGAGGATGGCAAGAAATATTTTTTAAAAAATATGTAGATGTAAGTTTGAAAAAAGAACGGAGAAGGAGCCGAGAAGGAAAAAAATTGCGACAAGTTCGCGGCGGGTTTCAAGAGTAAACGGATTATTGAATAAACCCGACACCCCCAGTCGAACGAGCTCGGCAAATCTCAACAAACTTCGATATTATCTTCATACGACTGTGTTCGCTTTCGAAATTTCTCAACTGGCTTATTGCGAACTACTAAAACATCTTTTTCTTTTGGTAAAGTCTCCGACAGAAATTTTATTTTCTCCAAGCTATAAATCGTTGTAAACAATTTTGAGTGAATCAGTTGGAGAAATCTTGAAATTGCTCACAACAAGAGCGATTTGGCGATAAATGAAAATATTTTTTAAAAAAATTGGGCTCCCGGGGTATTTGTGGACCATTGAAATTCAAATTTGAGTGGGAATTCTGGTGTAATCACACTCACATTCTTGTCTTTTTGACGACTGTAATAAACGCTTGAAAATTCCAATGAATAATTTTTGAATTTAATGAAATACGGATCCAACAGCAGCAATCAATCAGGCTAATTTAAATTTTCACACTTATTTTCTATTTTTTCAACAATCATTGAATTCCAACCAAATACAGTAATAAATATGTAAAAAAATCTATACGACGCATTCTCATTATAAAAAAAGTTAGAACCTACTCAGTAAGTTTCGCCGACCTCGCAGTGTGCAATGAGATTCGATTCGAAAAGTCCGACTCACGATAGCTTTGTGGTAGAGATCTGCAAAGAAACCATCATTGTCTCAATTATTTAAATCGAGATTTTATCAACTATTTTTCAGCTTCCTCTTTTCGCAAGAAAACGCCCAATAAAATTCTTAACTGATTTAATCACATACCACTTGAAACCCGTTTTTTCCATTTTAAACGAATATGTTAATAGTTGATAAAATAGGTAAATTACTGTTAAGTAGAAGAGATCTTCTTGATATGACTCTTTTTAAATGTCTTGCACACTCTTTAAATGTTTTTATCTGACATTTCGATCTTTAGATCATCATCAAGGAAGGTCAATTTACCTCAAACTTTTGTAATTAAACCCCAAGTTTGAGGTTTTTTATTACCCAAGTTTGAGGTAAATTGACCTTCCAGATAAACGGAAATTGACCGTTATCTACAGAAATTCGGTTATTTAATTAACAATGATATAAAACTATTTATGCTTTTTTTCAAAACTTCCTGTTCAACTCACTGATATTGATATGATGGATTGTTCTGATTCGTGATCGCCAAGTACTTGGTTATAAAGCTCATAATAACATATGAATATTAAATCATCATGGTTTCGGTCGAATAAACTGACGACCGGAACACAACACGAATATTTTGTAGGTGTCGGAACAGAAAGGCTAATGAAACGAGTGGTGTATATGGCACTAAAGAAATTGAGAAGATGTCGTTGTCGTCGCTCGCATTTTTTGCATCGTTTTTAATTTCTTCTCTCAATTTTGAATGGTGGCTGCCGCCGTCTGATGGTGTCGATCTGGGCGTCGCGCGAAAATAAAATGCTGCTCACGAGTGCTCAATTACATTCATTTTGTGTTATTATTTATTTAACTCTCATTCGCCTCGCTTTTCAGTTTCGCATCATATTGCACTAACAAATTTCGCACGATTTTGTTTTGTCATTTTAGTTTTCACAAATGGCATGACGAATAAAACTCACGGCGGAATTGGGGGCGGCTGATTTGACGATGATGAAGCTGCGATCAATGTGCCGATTAAAGGCTGACGAGTTCGCGTCGGTGGAATCGATTTGAGTTTCTTCATTCTCAATTTGATCTTGATTTTGTCTAAAATTTGAAATCTGCTTCTTATATTCCCACGATACCCCATTATTTGTTAATAATAAAATTCGCATTATTTCACATTCAAAAAAAAATATATAATGCAATGTTTGACATGTGTATCCTTCGCATTTTGAGATGATTATGACAAATTTGATTTTTAGAAACTAAAAAAATTTGAATAAGAAATAACAAGTTGGATTTTTGACATACATTGAATATCAATCAGTTTTTCGAAATTTATGAGTGTAAATAGCTGCCGACAATTTTATTCTTATATTAAAATTCAAAATACAGGCCAAAATTATAAAAATTTTTAAAAATATTGTCGATTTCTTTTGGGCTTTTATTTTCAATATTCATTAACAATTCAAAATTTTTGAGAATTGTCTGTCTAATAAAACGATTTTCTTCATTCATAGAAAGTAATTTCAAAATAAATTTAAAGTGGCCGGCTTCTATCAAAAATCAAACGAATGAGTATTTGTTTTTGGTCAACTAAAATAATGCCAATATTTGTCATTTCTTGTCTCAAAATTAATTAGATTCAAGAAAAATAACAAGCGCCTAAAAATAGAAACGAACTGGCATACCTTTGAAGTCAGCCGCGATCCATCGAAAAGCGCATTGATCGCCTGCTCAATCTGAAACTATCGAATGACGGCGATAGGGGGAAAAACGTCCGCGAAAAATATTCGAATAGGAAAAGCTGGTATTATAATATATTTATAATGACAAAAAACTAGCAAAGGATCAATTTTCTCGAACAAATGAATATGCGGTTTCTAGGAAATGAGAACAAGGCTCACCGTATTTGGGCACAAACATGAGAGCTGAAAATTCAATGATGAAAGCGCTTCATTTCTGAATGGAATTTGAAACCCAAATTTTGTCTAGAGTTTACTTTGTTTCAGAAATTTTAGCCATCAAATATTGGAGATTTAATTCAATTAAAACACCAAATATCACAATAATTTAAAGAATTATAGCGAATTGTTAATTATAATCAACCCATCATTTTTTTCATTTCTTTCAAACATTTTTTCAACAAATCTTGATTTATGTTCTTTTTCTGCATTTTGCATGTTTGGCTCACAAAAATCAGATGATCAGAATGATTCAATTTAGGCGAAAATACCAGATTCAAATGAAACGATATTATGGACGATATGTTATTCTTCAAATTCGATATATTTTAATGTTAGAAAATTCAAAATCAATAATACGCTCGGATCGAAAAACCCCAAAATTACGTGGCCTGAGCTGCATTATTGAGCCTCGTCTTGTTGCAATGCGTGATTTATCGATCCATTTCAATATAATACAATAGGGAACACTTGATTTGACGTATTTTCTATGCTTGTTGTTTTAAATATGGGCCAAAGCCGAACAAAGGCCAGAGCTGAATTGTATAGAATAAAAAATGTGGTAGTAAAAGAATTTTCTTGAAATGAATGTGGCACATATTTATGTAATATATTAAAGTTGATAATTATGGCTTACTCGATCGAATAAAAGGAAAATGTCTTAGCTTGGATTCGCCCGGGTCGAACCATGTTTTGCACCCGACCGGTCGACAAGCCTGTTAATATAAATGAAACTACTCGTTGTTTCCAAATGAGACTCGATTTCACTTGAACAATTGAAGAATAATTTCGTCAATTTTGAAGTTCTGATCTTAATGGAAACGATGACGAGCTGAGACATCAACATAGACATAAGCCTCTTTTGATTGCTCAACACTCGTGTGAATCTTGATTCTAGAAGATTGCATACTAAAGTTTAACATAGGGCTCGACGGATCCGACAGTGATAAATCTTAAATGTTTTTTTTTTTTACTTCTTAACGAATATAAAATAGGTTTTATTCCATAAATTTGATTGAAAAGAACTATTTTCTCCTAACTTGGTCATTTTTTGAATTAGATCATCTGATTTTCGATATCCGAATGAAAAATTCCATAAAACAACATAAAATCAAAAATCAATGAAAATATTGATGAAAAAAATGAAAAAATTATTGAAAAAATATAACGTGACAATCGAAAAATTCCAACTTTTTTCGTCTGCCCATTTTTCAGTTCAATCTCTTTTTTTTCCTACAAATGCTATGAAAATAGTCTTTCATATCTATGAGAGAGTTCTGCACGCGGGTAGATTTACGGACAAAGGATTTTCGGTATGGTCTCGTGGGATTTCTCGATGAAATTGAGCCCGCGCGGGAAAAGTCGGCGACACCTTCGCTGGTAGGTTTTGGGATGCGACCGGCTGCCGATCGCCGAGCGGGCGCCGCGCGACTTTCACCGCCCTTGAACAATTTTTTCCATGACCAATCTCCTACGCGGGTGCAGCTATTCAGTGGTCGATAATTTTTAAATTCAATTATATTGCCGCGAGGCGAGACCAAAGGGGCACTCGTAAATCTACCCGCGTTTAGCACTCGACGGGTGCCGATCCTGTATGTATGCAATCGGTAATTGAGATTTAAAATTTAGAGGGTTTCGTATCATGCATTTATTAAAAATTATTAGTACCGATTTCAGATGATCCCCATACCCACAGCAGTGAAGAAATGGTGCTAATAAAATGTTTGCGGTGTTGAAATAAAAACAAAAAATATCAATGTTTCATAAATTGGCTAGTTCCCAAAATTGGGCTTTGAGACCATTTAATTCTAATATTAAGAAAAAATATTACCAATTGGTTGTCGATCTTTCTCGATAACATAAAAAGAGTGAAAATAAAAATAAAATGGACACGAATTAGCTGTCAAAATAAGCGCATACCCATATTCAGGCATTGGAAGTGTAGTGTAGGACCCCCCCCCCTTCCTCCAGTTTTCTTCATGTTTTACTACAATTATGGCATAAAGAGCTGACTCCGTTTCTTCTATTTCGTGTTTGCTGTCGTCTTAAACTCTTTCCTACCTTCACCACCACCATCTATTATTTTCAAGTGAGCACAACAAAAAGAAGTTGGTGCGGTCAAATTTTCGAATTATTCCCTCCCCCTGCTCCAAGTGACTTCTTTCGTGTTTTGGTGAATGTCTGCGCGTGTGCACACGAAACATCCCAGTTGTCCTTTTGTTGAGACTATACGAATCAAACACGACATCGTTTGAACGAATCATTTGAACATTCGAAAATCAAAATTCCGATAGATCGATGCAACGCTAGCCTAAGCCAGCAATTTGTGTAAAATTGCAAACATCGGAACAAAATTTGAAATGGAACACATTTGAATAATGAAAGATTTGCATTTATTGAAATCGGTGGATCCTTGAGAGTACAAACCTACATCTCTCTTAAAGCACAAGTCAGAAACTATGCCTAACTGTTGATATTGCGATAAAAACGAGCCCGTTTAGAATGAGATGGATTTGCGAGTTTTCGGTAGTACGGTAGGATTATTCCCCCGATTTAAGCACAAATTTGAACCGGAAATATTCTTCGACTCGTTTTCTTTTTTTGGCGACGATGTTGTCTGATCTAATATTCGCGTTTTCTCGCAGCTTTGATATATACTGAATTCAGCAATTAAATAATTAAACAATTTTTTTCACTGAACACGACATTCACGACATGAATTGTTGGGCAATTTCAAACAAAACAAATCACGTGCTTTTTTGTTCTATTCGATTTGTTAAAACAAAACAATTCAAAAATCCAATAAATTTTCAAAAGAGGTCAATATATGGAGTACGCAGATTTATGAGTCATGTTTCGAAACGGTTTCTCGAGTTTATTTCCTACTTGGTAGTAATCGGAATTGGCTATACTGAGCAACGTTCATTACGGAAAAAAGGTATACATACCTCACCAGGGGTTGAAAAACAATCTATTCTCTAAAATACGAAAATAAGAAGTTTTTTTTTCGAAAAAAAATCCAAAGAAGCAGGATAATGGGCGTGTCGAATGCATATTCAAGACTGCAAAGGTATTTGTAAAGAATGCGAAATTGGTTGTTCAAATTAGGAGTCAAGCAAGGAAAAGTAGTATTGTCATGCGATTGCATATGCAAGGCGTAGGCAGCAAAAAAGAAATTGAAAAGCAAATCGAAAACGACGCACCGCAAAATGGTGCGAGAAACATGTGGATCGGGTCGGGAGGAGCCGTCGAAATTCGACCCAATCTTCGCCTCCCCCCAATCGTTTTTATTTCGAAACTTCTCGCCGTCTACACCTTTGCGTCTACGCAATTCTTGCTTCGTTCTGTTTTTTTTTTTGATGAGCATCGAATTCGGATTCGCCGCCGAGTGACCCGACGTTTTCGCACTAGACGAACGCGACGGGGGCATCAATGAATAGTGTCGATGGCGACACAGAGCGGCGCAAAATGCAACTTTACATTTTTTTTCTTTAAAAAGATGCTCATCCGATTGGACCTTGACAACCGACTCCTCATTTTTCGTGGTTTAGTGTAGTTTTGGCAACCCGGCGTCGGAAACGATCTCGAGAAATAAATGAGGCGACGCATCTTTTAAATTCGTCTGGATATGTTTATGTTGCCACGAGTACACATGTGACGTATTTCGACGAATCGACGCATGAATCAATCAAATATCGGGTCTTGCACTGATTTGTGAATGGAATTTTAAAAAATTATGGGCGTGTGTTGACGATGTTGGCGAATCATGGGATATTCGCGAAAATGAGGAATTCAAGTTTTTTTCCCAGGAATTCTTTAATTATAGGGTGACTTGAAGCGGTTTTCTGGTCAATCGTTCAATAAATTCGCACAATTACTACCATGCGCGCGCAAAAAAAAACGAGTATACCCTGGGTATTTGTGGACCATCGTAGTTTTTCTGAAGTGGGAATTCAATAAATTTAACCAGTATGAATCTCTGTACCGAACTACGGATAACCCGTGACTCAAACGTACCGTACATCGACACGGAGTTCTCGGTTTTTATTTTTGATTGGGGTATGCGCCTTTCATTACCGTATCCAAAAAAATTTCGAATTTCGAAAACTTCAAATTTTCTTTAAAACTACTGATTTCGGGATTTTTCTTTTCAGTTTTTTGATATTCACCGATTATCAAGAAATTTTTTAATGAAAATTGCAAAATTAAAATATTTTTCATTATTTTGTTTTTAAATACGAAAAGTGAAGTAATTATATGTCTATTTTATAATATAATTTAGAAATTAATAAAGGTTCTCTGAAAAATCATTTGGTTTCAAAAATAACCATTCTGTTTTCAATCAAAATAGAAAACGAAATATTCTGTTTCGAATTATACGAGATTTTTCAATCTCGAGAAATAACTCAATATATTCGCGTTCAAAGAATTTGATTTCGAATCAGTTTAATTTATACTAAATTTTGTTCGAACTCGATTGATATTAATATTTCAGTGTAATTTTTTTCTTAAAAATTCAGAAATGCGACCGAACCACTAGCCAAACCTGCTATTTTGGAACGAATGGCCGAGCAATTTAAATTTTTCAAAGATCGATGATTGCTAGCAGTTGGAAAAAACAAACATGGATGAGTTCTGGGAAAACGTAAATTCTTAAATTGCAACGCCATTTTTTGATATACGAAGCTCTAAGCAAAATGACAATTTGTGGTCCGACTCGCATCTTATTGAACCAGGAAAAAGTAAAACTTGCAAAAGTGCCAAAACAACCATAAAATGAGAGCAGCGCGACAGACAAAAAAAAACAAAACGGTGGCGATTCCACGGAAACGAATACGAGGGACCCAGCACTCTTCACGCTCGCGTGTGTATCCCGCCGGTGTTTTACCTACGAAACACTGGACACTTGAACGAATCGCAGTGAATCGAGAAGGTGAAAATTAGAGGGTTCCCTCAACGCCTTTTTTCGGACTAGCCTCAAAAAAAACGCAAAGAAGTGGACAGTGAATAAAAACTTACAAAAAAAAAAAACAATTCTATTCTTCTTCGTGTTCAACACACAAATTCTAACAAATAATCGAATCAATTATTCGTTATATTCTTCTGTTTTTCCATATATTTATTTTTTAAAAATAAATATCGAATTTCATGGAAAACAACAACGAAAAATGAATGGAACAATGGGTTGGCGCAGAGAGAAAATTAATTGGAGAAAACCAAAAAAATTGAGATAACATTGTAAGGTTCTAAAACAATAAAAGCCTACTTTTTTCCCAAACAAAAAAACTACTTGGAAACGGGACAACGAAAAAACAAAGAACGAAGAAGATTATAAATTATTAAACAATTACTCCAAGTCGTCAGTGTCGTCGATCAATTCCTGGATCTAAAAATGCATTAATCATGATTGGAACTGAGATATTCACGGCAAATCGATTTAGTAGTGATCGAACTCATGCCAGTGTAAACTTCTTCCAATTAGTTATGCGGGCTCGCTTGAGTAATTTATTGCGACAAAAGTTTGGCCGATTTCATTATTTATTATTTTTAGTTGTTTTGAGATTGGCATAGCGAACAGAAGAGAATTACCGAATAACAAATTTTGAAAAGGGTAACTTCTTTTGAACGCAATTAGATTTTTTAATGTTTAAAAATGGGAACTAGGTTAGTCACCGAAACAAAAAAAATGAACAAGTTCAAACAAAAGTTTTCATACCTCCGCCATTTCAAAGTCCTTAAAACTCAGATTTTTCAATTTTTAATCATATTAAACTTACAGCGCCTGGTGGTGGTCCTTCTCCGACGTACTGAATGACTGGCGGCTCGTCATCCGCTTCATTCGCCTTACTTTCAAACAGATTTGCGAGACGCTGAAATCCACAATTAAATACATAATTTCAAATTAGCTTTCACTTCGCGAGTGTTTGGAAGTTGGTGCAGCACAGCTCTATATTGCTCCTCTGTGAGCGTTTGCTGGAATATGGCCAAGAGCTGTTGAGATTGTCCACAGAGCATCACTGCGTTGGCGATGTGAATTGCTCCTTGTTCAGTGTTTCCTAGAAGTATTAAATTTTTTGCTATAAAAAATGTTAAAGTTACCGGCTCCCATGAGCTCTTCTCCGAGCTGGACTTCTTGCAAGAAGAAAGCTTGCATCGCATTTGGATCAGTAACGTCCGGCATACTGACATCACCCATTCCAGAAGCTGGAGCACGTCTCGCCGCGCCACCTCCGAGTTTTGCCCGACGTTCTGTGAATACGTCACTTATACTATTTTAATTTCACAGGATTTGTCTTACTTTGTCTGATTTTATCCTTGTAATCCGGAGCGGTGATGCGCTTGTGATCAAAATAGATGCAGTACCCAAGGAAAGCAGCCCCGGCGAGACCTGCTGCGAGGACGACGTTTGATCTGTTGAACCCAAATAATGTGTCACTCATCCTGAAATTTAATAAATTGGTTTGTTACGGAAACAAACATGGATTTTAGGCCATACTAAAATTCTTAACCTGACGAAAACTTATATATTTAGCAAAATCAGAAAAATTAATACAGTTTTTGAATTTTGTGGGAAAATTGACAAAATTTAATAAAACAATTAAAAAAAACCTAATATCACAATGATTTATTGACCATGAATTGTCATGACGTTATAAAATAAAATAAAAATTTCGCAAGCTTAAATTTGAAAAAATGATGGCATATCTGAATAAATATTTGGAAAATTTTAGTTTTTTACGACTGAAACATTTAAACTACGGGCATAACTAAATTCTTTGAAGCAAAAATAATTTAAAACGGCATTGTAAAAAATGCACGTACTTCTCGCTAAGAATCTTTCAAATGCGTCAATGGTCGCTGCTTGACGCATTTGTTGTGTATGTCTGCGTCTCTTCGCCTTATACACTGTATATAGCGAACAGAATTTGAAAATCATTGAATTCATGAATCTTTATTAAACGAACTGAATTAGGCGAACGCCGCATGGATGACTTCTTCCTCAAGTTCGTCTTGCATCAAATGATAGATTCTCTAAAAAAAATAAAACAATAATTATTGAATTTCTATTGACGTGACATACAAAATCAGCCGTTGGCATATATTTCATAATCAGCGAATATTTGGCATTCGACATGCTTTTTTGTAAAACGGCCAAAAGCTCATCGGATTCTCCACTCAAAGCAATCGCATTTGATAAATGAATTGCTCCGGTTTCAGCGGTTTCAGCTTGAAAAAAAAATTCAAATCATTTGGGATATAAATAATCAAAAATACCATTCGCTATAAGCTCTTCTCCCAAATTAATCTCGCGGACAAATATTTTCTCGACAACTTTTCTAACATTTTCGTCTTCGATTTGGAACATTTGGGAAAGCGCGTCATCTTCATCACTTTCGACGTGTTCGTCAGTTTCTCTTCGTGAAATCGCATCGGCTCCGGCAGCATCGCGTCTTTCACTTTTCTTCTCTTAACATTTTCGGTATTGAATTTGGAGAGAAACACTCGAAATAAAACCGTTTTTCTGGCTTTGCAAGTAATAATAAATAAGGGCAGCAGCTGCGGAAGTACCGACAATGACCGTTGAAATTGTGAGAAGACGTGAACAGCAAGTCATGTTCGAAGATTTGATCGACACAAAAATCCCGCAAAATCGCGCATTTTTCACGTTTCGTTTATTTTTTAAACTCGCTGCCGCTCATCTATTTAACCAGGAGTCGGTCTCCTTTTTTGTTTGCTCAATTGATTTTTCTTTCAGTTTTGTTGAGCTACTAAACATTTCACAATTTGTTAGTTGTTCTTTTTATTTTATTTATAATATATATATATATATATATATAAGAATAAATTGTGAGTATAATCAAGTAAGTACAAGGAAAACACGTTCGTATTTCTTTAAACAATAAAAATTTGAGAAAAAGGATAATATCGACGATTTGGTTTTTCAGTTTCTTTGTTTTGATTTTCGTTCTACCGGGATTTAATATTTCTCAATCTAGTTGCTTGCCCATAGAATAATTAGCAAGAGTAAGACTCCAACAATGACGCCAATGATGATCATCATCTGAAAATGCGAGATATTCAGCCATAATCCTCAAAATCTCCGATGTTACCCGAACATTCTGCCACCAATACTTTTGCCGCAAACTGCGCGACGATTGTTGAAACTGCGATGCTCCGGCCTAAATCCCAACGATTTGTTGTTTAATCATGCGAGAACGATCGCACAATTTCCTTGTTTGCGCACATGCATATCAATTTCACGTCTCTACACAAAAAGCCCGAATATATTCGACGGCATGTTTTCAAAACGCAAACAATATCGATATTTTATGACTAAGCGAGCCATTCGAGTCCATTGTAAGTTTAGTTGATTCAAAATTTGCTCTACATATGCCAAATATGTATTCTGTGTATGATGGTACTTTAAATCACAAACCTGAAGGTTATCCGCGCGCTGATCAAGACTCGCTAGATGATTCTCGCGTTCCAACACCTTGTTGACATTGTTCTAAAATGAATTGTCTCAGATAATCTTGACCGTAATTTTTGAGCTGAGCACTCAATTTGAATACATCGCGTATCCGATTTGATTTCGCATAAATTAAAAATAGATTAATCTTTTTTTTTAAAGATTTTTGTTAGTTTAATAGTTTCCAAATGAGTCATTTCAAATTTTTCCTTTTACTAAAAGACCAACCTTCATCACATCGATAACCTCGCTCACTTGAGCCTGTGCCATTTTCATTCGCTTCGAGCTGTAGGTCGAATTTGGAGTTTCACTCGACCTACAATTATGGTTTCTAAAATTGAATAGAAGATTTGTTACCTATTGGCTTCGATATCGCTTCTTCCTTCTCCAGAATGCGACATTTTCTGAAAACCGTTTATGTGATTTTTTTTCAGTCTTGGCGCAATGGAAATGAGAACAACATCAATTAGCAATAATGAAGACGATTCTCGGAATCGACTACAAGTTCCCATGTCGCGACCCCTGCTGCTCGACACAGCCGGCCATTCTCGGCCGTCATCGCCATATGCATTGGTAAGCGAGAAGAACCGAATTGATTCGGTTAGGTTTCGATTTTGTAATATTTCGCATCGAAACATGTGATTCACAAAAAAAAACAACAAAAACGCGCACAAAAGCATTCGTCTTCACTTTTTTGTCGCTTTGCTAACAATTTTTCATATTGTTCGATTTTTTTCATAACTCTAAAAAAAAAGTAATTAAAAATAGTGCGTCGACAGCATTTCCGATTCGACCATCAAAACAATCTTCGCAATTAACAATTAAGAGCTTAATACTATCCCTAATTTCTTTGATAAAGTCAAATTAATTATCAGGAAATTATTAGTATAAATTTTACAAAACAGTAAAAGTGTGCAAAATAAAATGTTATTATTACTTTTGCAAAAATCGAGTACTTGCGCCTTTAAACTCATATTTGAATTACCGCCTGAAAAATAGTTTGCAATTATTAAGGTGCTAATTGTCACGTAAACGTTGCACAAAAACTGTTTATGCACATCTGGAGGGAAGTTAGGCTAAGAATACATATGTGTACCATCAAGTACATGAAACAAGTCTCTGCCAGGTCCTTGACGCAACCATGCTCAGAATTTAACGTTGCGGAAGTTTCTGCGACGCCCCGTTTTTCTCTGCTAACCGACTACAAAAATGTAGTAGACTATTCGTTGCGTTTCAGCAAAACTTTGCCTGACAGCGTGGTTTCTCCCGTGGATGCATTCCAGTGCCACGAAAAAATTGATAGATCATGTTGATCAACTTGAGAAAATCGGGCGGTAATCCAAATGTATCCCATTCGTACAAAAATAATTAATTTTTCGAGATATATCGTTAAATAAATTACAAGAAAAAAAGAAGAAATTTATGGGGAAACAAAGTGTGAGCGGCAGCCTAATTCTAGTCTTGAATTTAGTTCCGAAATTGACTTACGGCTTATACTCGTCGTGATGTAAAGGATGAATTTCGAAAATGCCGAAAAATGAAAATAAATTCGAATCCTCAAATATTCTAGTGATTGCGAAATTCGATTTTCAACTAAAATTTTGAAATTTTTCAATTAGATGAAATCTAATAGATATGCTCTCTCGAAATATTATTGAGCACATATAAAATAATATTGAATACATTTTGACACATCTTTAATATAAACTATAAAAAGTAAATATAAACAGATGATTCTCGGTGCTAGAAAAAAAATGGCGAGGGTTGGTTGGTTTGATAACGACCCAATTTATTGATTGCTCGAGTTGTGTATTAGTCATGCTTCGTCCTACTTCGCTATGCGGATCCGAGGATGCATTGGTAATAAAATCTAAGAAGAAAATATAATAATAAATTATTGTATTAATATTTGCGCTATTTTCTTTCTGTTTCAGGATCATTCACCAGCTTTGAGCGGAAAAATTAAAGTTCCCCGAAAGTATTACTCACAAGAAGATCCACTGAAGACGATGGAGACGCCAATGTTCGACAAGGTTTTCTTTCAAATTTTCCACGTTCATTGTTTTCAAATTTAAATTATTTAGTACGAGCAAGAACATCGCAAGAAAGGTCCCTCATCGGCGGCAACAGTTCTTGCCATGTCAGGCCTTTTTGTTGTTGGTACCACCTTGATTCTCAGCGGGATAATCGTCCTGATTGTGGTGAGCGTATAGTCTCTTTGATCCTCATTCTATCTCATCATTCGATTGATTTTATTGCA
Organism: Caenorhabditis bovis; assembly: GCA_902829315.1. Lineage (NCBI taxonomy): Eukaryota > Metazoa > Nematoda > Chromadorea > Rhabditida > Rhabditidae > Caenorhabditis > Caenorhabditis bovis. The sequence continues at coordinate 3,898,413 of CADEPM010000001.1, read as the reverse complement.
AAATTGATCATTTGAAAACAAAACCCGATTTGATGATTATTAAATTTGCGTATTCATGTGTGAATCGCAAATTTTCCTAGTGGAAAAATCACAAAAAATCAGGGTTGGTAAATTGAAGCCGGGGCCGAAAGCCGGCCGGCCGGCCCGGCTTTCGGCTTTTTTTTTGAATTCCCGCTTCGGCCGTGCGGCCGTAAACAACGGAGTCGGAGGCCGAATCGCGGGCCGAAAATTTGACAGCGAAAAAAGCCGGCCGAAAGCCGGCCGGGCCCAAAATTTAACAACCCTGCAAAAATATAAATATTTTCAAAATTTTGATGTCAGAATGCGAAAAATGTTGAAAACCTTAAACCTTTTTTCAAATTGCATTTCCAAACCCGTCCTGTTTCCGGAAAAAAATCGACTACCAGAATCAGTGGCCACAAGACCCAACTCATTGTACGCATAATGAGAAGTTTATCAATTATTTCACTTTTGAATCGCGTTTTTTCCTAATTTCGATATATTTCAAAAAGTTGAATTGACCACAATAGCTTGAAAATAGTGGGGGTTTCATGCATAAATGAGGAGAATTATAATTTTGAAAATATTTTTGAATAATGGCATGCCGATTTTGGAGGCGAATCTCTGATACCCCGATTTTTGCAGCTATCTTTGTTTTCAAAAAACTATTACAATCGCAGAGAAAACAAGAAGCTTGGGTAGAATTACGGCGAGTTTGATTCGCAGGTTTTCCGTAGTACGGTACCTGAATTCTCCGCTGTTTAAATTCAAATTTGAATTTCTGCTCTCATGAAAGTGCTTCTCATTTTTGCGATCGTAATATATTATAATTTCAATCAATATTGAAATCAAAATCCGATCAAGACCCATTGTTTTCTTCGCACAATCAAAATCCGATGCCCATTTTTTGACTTCGAAATTGATTATCAATTGACGGATGTCATCCACTTATAAAGTATTCATGTTTTCTCTCCGACATTTTTTTCGGCATTGATTTCAAATCAAAAAGTGCGCATTAAAGGTGATTCGATTAATACATAAATTGTGGAGTATTTCTTGCAACTTGTCTGATTTCCAAAAATGTCGGTCCAGCTTCCCCAATTCAAAAGAGGCCGTTAAGCGACACGAGGCGAAACAGTTGATAACTATCACTTTTACGAGGTGCTTTTCGCTTTTTTCCGCATTCAATCCGTATCTGTTTCGATCTCGAAAGTGAAACACCACCGACAAGAATCATCCGTCCATTAGGCGCGCAAAAATGATCGGGTGTTGCTGGCGCTTCTGACAAAAATACCGTTCACTAAACAATAGGTGAAACAAAAATGAAGAATTCCGAAACTGTGATGAAGATACGAATCAATTCTCGTTTTTTTTGTTGCAGCAACCCGAACCCGCATTCGTCATCACAGGATGCCTATTCCTCGGTATCGGCGTTGCCATGCTTCTTGTGTGTGTCATTTTGCAACGCAAAAATCTTGTCAAATTCGTTTTGGACTTGAATCGCGACCTATACTTCCTTAATATGAGCAATTCGTACATGTGGAAAATGATGTTCGAAATGAGATCCGAACTTCCATTATCTGAAGATTGATGATTCCCGGGTGTGTTGATTATTATGTACATATTTATTTAATATGATAAATCGTTTTCACTTTCTATTAATGATAAAGCTATGTTTCATTTTTAGGTCATTTTATACGGAAGTCAAGATAACACAACAGCGTCTAGAAAGATTAGAAATCGCTCGTGATAATTCTCGCTAAAGTTGGTAATTAATTTCAGCTGTTTTGTTAATAATTGATAAGGAATTCTTAGAATATCACAAGGAAATAACCGTTTCAATATTTTAATTTTGAAATTCAAAAGTGTAAAAGTACACATTTCTAGAAAATGACGTTTGTCGATTTCGCGTGACTGAAAGTTGACTAAATACAAAAAAATGACAGCGGTCTGGTTGCGAAACTGAAAATGTAGATTTACGGGCATAAGCATATTGATAAGTTCGAGGCGTTAAGACTTTTGCCTACATTATTTTGTCCTTTAAAAAAACCTTATTCGGTTTAACTTGGGATTTCTCACAAAAAGATCGGAATCGAATTTTCAATAGCCGTCCGTCACAACCACCACCGCCGCCGCAAATTCCACCAAAAAAAAATGTCCTTGAGAAAAAATGAAGGCTTCGATGCGAAAACACACACATGTTTGGATGAATTGGAAAATGTCAGCGCATATTTGAAATATACATAGATAAGAGAGTTAAACGATGATGAATTAATCTCGGGTGTGGCCAGCAGCTTCATCTTTTTGCCATTTATGTGTTTGTGTGCGTGTGAAAAACCGCATTCTTTCGTTTCGTCGAAATCGGCTGCGGTTTTCAAACAGTCGTTTTTATGAACATAGCATCGCACGGATATACACAGTTCGTGTCAGTTGAAACATTCCAGATAAGGTGGACAATCAAGAACATCGAGCGGATATCGTAGAATCAGAGGCGGGAGAGGTTCGGGCAGGAAGAGAGAGACGAAGAGGAGAATCGAGTTCTTTGTTCCATTTCGCAATGGCACTCCCCGACGGCGCTTATCATTGAACTTTCACATCTTACCGCAAGCAAGTTATTCATGCAAAATCATTCGGAAAAAATCTTCCAAAGAAATTAAGAGAAATCTTTCAAACTAAAAATTCGGAGGCTAAAATTCGTAATTGCAATGCAAATTTTATTTATATAAGATACTGGCATCAAAATTCAATCTAGCAATCTACTCTTCGAGTATTCTTTGATTATAGGTCTTCTCTACCTTTCCAATTTCGAACCAGCCTGCCTAATTATATGCCACACTATTTAAATAAGTCTCAACATTCCAATTTTTGATATTCGTATTAATTGGCAACCTGATTTCGAAAATCATAAGCGACCAATAATCACGATATGAAAAGGTCCCAATTGTGTGTGTGTGTGTGTGAATCGCTCGCCGCGCGATTGTACAAGACGATAATCAGCAAATGGATTTATGCTGACCTTTTCGCCCAAATATCTCTGAATACGTTATATATATGTGTGTGTTCCTGTTTTCGGATACTGTAACAATAATAAATATGAATAAACGGGCAAGATGGATATTCACCGAGAAAATCATGTGACTCCAAGCGATTGTTATCGGATGGCGTACTGAAAATCGACATCATATTATGGATGGAGAATGAGCGAGAAATTTGGATGGTTGGTTGGTCATTTTCATTGTGAGTCGGATATGTTACAAAATTGTATCGATCAGGTTTAAATAATTTTTTTCTGGAGTTTGCAAAGTCTCCATGAAGTCTAATATTTAACACAATATTCAAAATTTCTTCTTAAATAACGAAACTTTATCTGATAATTTATTTTTGACGTTAATTAAATCATTTCTTTTTTTGAATAAAAATCGACAAGAAACGAGTATTCATTCCCCAATTATCAATCGTAAGCCTATCTGGATGCCAAATTTATCGCTCGAATAAAAATGATTTGTTGCTAATCATCGTACCATTTTTCTGGTCTAGAATTGTATTCATATAAAAAAGAAAATAATTCGAAGGTAAATATTTGTCCTAACTTTCGATGTATCACAAACGAATTGAGACAAATTAGTTTAATTAGACGTGTCAAAAACGATATAGCACTTCTGATTCAAGAATCTAGAAAGACATTTCTGAAGTGCAAACAGATAACCTTGCAAGGATTCAAGGGGAAGATTCCGAAATTTTCATTATTTACTAATCGATTCATTCTACTTTTTCAAGCAAATTACTCGAACAATATTTTTCGAGCTTAAGTGTGAATGTTGGTTTTGAGCCCATATCCGCATCGGTTATCGTTGGCGGATCGCGGCTTGAGATAGGTCGAAGGGACGGCGCGAATCGGACAATCCCGCAGTCGTCCTCGCCTTCGCCATATCTGCCGGGGCGGGGCCGCGCGCTGGCGTGCGTCGTATAAAAGCGGCGCGTCGGGTGCGGACAACTCGCATCAGCCGTTTCATTCTCCATTCTAGATATGGAATCCGACGGTAGGCTCAAGGCCTACAAATTCGTGGCTTATGCCGCAGTCACATTCTCTATTGTGGCCGTTGCTTCGGTCGTGCTCACACTTCCCATGGTCTACAACTATGTGTCGCACGTCAGACAGCAGATGCACCACGACATCGCCTTCTGCAAGGTTCGCTTTTTTTTTTCTTTCTATTTTTGTTCTTTTCACATTTTTTTACACATATTCCATTATTAGTTGTATTTTTTTTGTTTTTCTATCTCTTATTTGTTTCTAGGGATCCGCTAAGGATATCTTCGCTGAGGTGAACTACATGAAGGCCAACTCCGGCCCAGTTCCACCACGCAACCGTACCGCCCGTCAGGCTTACGGAGGACCAGAAGTCAACCCAGCTCCAAACCTCCAATGCGAGGGATGCTGCTTGCCAGGACCACCAGGACCGGCTGGAGCCCCAGGAAAGCCAGGAAAGCCAGGAAAGCCAGGAGCGCCAGGAACCCCAGGAACACCAGGAAAGCCACCAGTCGCCCCATGCGAGCCAACCACTCCACCACCATGCAAACCATGCCCACAAGGACCACCTGGACCACCAGGACCACCAGGAGCCCCAGGAGACCCAGGAGAGGCTGGAACCCCAGGACGCCCAGGAACCGATGCCGCCCCAGGATCGCCAGGACCACGTGGACCACCAGGACCACCAGGAGAGCCAGGAGCACCAGGACCAGCCGGAGAGCCAGGAACCCCAGCCGTCTCGGAGCCACTCACCCCAGGAGCCCCAGGAGAGCCAGGAGATGCTGGACCACCAGGACCACCAGGACCACCAGGAGCCCCAGGAAACGATGGACCACCAGGACCACCAGGACCAAAGGGAGCCCCAGGACCAGACGGACCACCAGGAGTCGACGGACAAGCTGGACCACCAGGACCACCAGGACCAGCCGGAACTCCAGGAGAGAAGGGAATCTGCCCGAAGTGAGTGTTGCCCATCAATTTCTGATTATGATTTCTGAAAATTGCAGGTACTGCGCTTTGGACGGAGGAGTGTTCTTCGAGGACGGAACCCGCCGCTAAATGTCATCGTCAGCTGGACGACGGTAGACGATGTTTTCATTCCCCCGTCGCACCGTTTTCCTTCCATCGTTGTTTTTTTTATTCCACCCTTTTGTTCTTTCTCTCTTATTTCTCAAAGTCAACACCTCATCATCTCGTTTCTCAACAACTTTACGAATGTGCATTCCTGTCTGTTCTCCGACAACCAAATAAATTATTATTTTATAAGAAAGGATAGTTGCTATAATATTAATAATAATAATAAAATGTAATATTGCTGAACAGGTTGCGCATATCTCCGGAATAATCTGTCTATCGGTCATCTGTTGCGCACATGCATTCGCGACCTTATTTCTGGATGGTGAGGCAAATGTGGAAGGAAGACAGGATCGCGGATAAATGATAGCGGGACACAAAGACGACGATGATGATGGAGGTGCAAAAAAAACTTGATTAACGATAATTGTGAAATCAAATGAAATGTCTAGTCCGGTCTGGATGGAAATTCGTTTTGTGAATGACTAGGCGAAAATTATTATTTGCAAATTCTCAAAAGATTGGGAGACTGTAAGACTTAAAATATGTATATAAAAGCATCTATGCGCATTATTTTATTTTTTTTTTGCATTCTTTATTTTTGACTCTGAGCTTAAAACTGACCGAATTTTGATTTTTTTTGCATTTTCAACCTAAACTCGATTTCTCACTTCATTTCTTTTATTCGATATTTGTGATTTGCAATGGCATTCCTGTTGACATGGTGAATTCTCAAGGTGATTGGCGTGAGAACGTGTCCGTCGAGAAGTGGATGTGATGAAGCGACAATTCGCTTTGCGGATGCGTGTTTCGGGAGAAGACAAAAGCCCGAAAAACTTGATAAAAGTCGGGTGATAAGCTTGTGCGGTTGTGTTCTGCGGCGCACTCCGCGAATCGCACGCTATTTCTTTCAGACATTCGAAAAGTACGATTTTTCAGGAATGCGTCGCCACTGCACCATCGAGATTATCCTCCTCTTCATCCTCATCCCCTCCCCTCCTCCACCCCCCCCGGCTTCTCAACATTTTTTGTCGATGCTTTTTCACAATACGTTTTTTGAGCGAAAACCGAAATCAAAACAACATTTTTGTTAACAACACATAATTTCGATTTATGAAGAATGCGAAGGGATTGGGATTTAGCCGAATAGAATCTGCTTGACACGATCTCCATTGGTCCGTTGTTTGAGGCTTCGAATCTTCTGATCGAACGATCTCTGAACAAAATTAATTGATCCCGGACGACTTTTCGATTTTTACTTTATCCGATAGGATTGGAACAACGAATTTGTTGTAATACGCTGAATTCGAGTATGGATCCTCGATCTCGTCTTCCCAAGCGACCTTCAATCAAAATGCATATTCTCAACCGTGGATTTTTTTTAAACCGAATACTTAAACAACAATGCATATTTTATGATGTTTAAGGAACATCTGATTGATTATTCATGAAATTAAAACATGATTAATATTGAATTTGGTCTCAGTTTTTACACCGAAATGCGTTTTTTAAGAATTGTCCCACACGAAAAGGGAAGTAGAAATGGTTAGGCGCCTAATTAAAATAAATTATCGGTTTCCTGTCGATGACGTACTTCTACAAATTGCAACTCACTTGACAAAACACGCATTGAGCGATGAGCACGACAAGGAGCAGAAGGAATCGGAACTGCATTTTCTGAACTTGGTGGTTTTATCTGAAATTCAGAATAATTCCATTGAAAACATATTCGAGCAGAAGCGACAGAAGACGTCTCGAATAAAATTTTGGTGAAATGGTCCGAAAAGTTGTGAGAGCGAAGAATGTCACGAGCTCATTTCCCATTGAAATTTCATTTTTCCAGAAATTGGTGGGCATTCTTGAGATTTGTGGGAATTTTAGATCCGCATAAAACATTGAGAAATTCAAGAGGAAATATGATATCATTCAAAGCGTTTTGTGACGAAAAAAAAAACGATAATAAATCAAGTTAAACAAAAGAAGAATTCTCAAAATTCGAATTTGGACACCAATAAAAATGCTCAATTCTTTTACTTGTTTTCACCAAAAATGTACATGTCAACATTTAAAAAAGCTATTGTTCGATTTGGCGGCATTTTTAAGTATTTTTGAACAAAATTATTGCCGAATTAAAGCCAATTTTGGCTAGAAATAGCCAGCACTTTCTTTTTCTGGATTTCTAGAAAATTTTTTGAAGATTAACATTGAATTTGGAATTGCAAGATTAGTCAAAAATAGAAACGAGCTTGCAATTAGAGAATAAAAGTGAAACTCGTGAGGTTTCTCACGAATTGTTTGATCAATGATTTCATGAGACATTGTACTCGTGCGAGGTGCCAAATTAGTACCATTCATATACAAATTTTTGAGCTCATTGACAAACTCAAAACTCGCGATGTTTGAGACCAGAGAATGTCACGTATTTTGTGTGTTCGTTAGATGTGGGATAAAATTTTGAGGGGCAATCGTCGGGGATACCGTAGAATTCAAAATGGTTCAAACATGAAGCGCAAAACTATTGTTTATTCAAACCAGCAAATCTCTGGTTCTCACATAATTTATGATTTTCCAAACAAGAAGCGATTATAAAAAATAATTAGAATTTTACAAGAGTTCCGATAATGTGACTCATTTGGACAGTTGAAGTAGCTGATTTTGCAACAGATTCATGAGAAATTGTTTAAAATTTGAAATCTCATACATTTCGAGCAAATTGAATAAGGAGCACCATTGAAAACTATTTCAAAGAATTCGAAATTATGAGAAACTTAAGAGTATTCTAATTGGAGAATTTTAAAACTTTCGATATTCTTCGAACAAAAATTTTTTCCAACGTTTTCAATGGTTCGAGACATCTCTAAAGGCATTTTTAAATAATTACAAGTTGTTTTGATGCAAAACAACCTGAATTATAATTTAAAGATGCAATAAACAAATTTGGAATGTTCGATATATTCGGTATACCAAACATTATAAATGTCAAAGCAATCGACTTAACTATAAATACTAGCCGAGATGTCACCTGCTTTTCTACTAATTTTGCAATTTCAGCTGCCTACCATCGTGCAAGAACATTGAGAGAATGGCGGAATGCGAGAGACAACTTGCGGCTCGCACGAGCCACGCCCATTTTATTTAATTTAACCTGACGAATTTCATGAATTTCAAATGATTTTCCATTACGCGAAACTTCTGTCATTTAAACGCCTGATATTTTAAAATGTAAATTAGCAATTAATAAGAAGCATATTATGATAGCTGAAGCATGACTCCGAAGACATTGCACTACTTTGAGATAACAATTATAACAAAAACTATAATGAGTATCTGTTAGCAAAATTTTAGCCATTCACTTGATCTCATCGTCTGTTACAGAGTAAATACGTTTGACTAAATTTTCTAGATGGTCAATTTTCAGGCAAAATCTTGAACTTAAACATTTAAAAATAACACAAAGAACCCCTTGAGCCGATTTACCGCGCGTGTTATTTCAAATTTTTTAGTACCATTTCACTTTATTTGCATTTGAAACTAACAATTTCGGAAATGCCGTTTTACGTATAGTCGGCGTTTGCTGAATGCGGATTGGATTCCCTCCTCCCACAGACTAACTAGTTATTTTGCATTTTAGAGATCAATTCGTAAATTTTTAACTTCATCTATATAAAGTATTCAAGGATATGATATACTTTTCAAGAAAAAGTAAACAGTTCACTTGAAAACAACGAAATAAGCGTTCACGCGTGGTGAGACCATTTCGAAAGACGCACTCGTAAATCAACCCGCTGCAGTCGCTGGACGCTTTTGGTTGATTGACCTAAATTTAGAAGTTCAGCTGAAACTTAGAAATAGACTGTTTTATCACAGTCTTAAAACAAGATTAGGTGGATAATCAGATACATCCGACACTAAAATTAAATCCATCTCTAAACTGCTTTCGTATCACTGAAACCGAGTTTTTTTCAGAATAGAGGGCTTTTCGATAATCCAGAAGAGACTACGCTCTCAAAGTTTAAATTTTATAATATGTATATAATGGAAATTTCAAAATAAAAATAGAAAAAAAAACGATGAAATCTTGAAAAGCACAATTAGGCCAAATAAAGTGGGCCATAATTCGCTCATTCAAAATGAGGAAAAATATTCGAACACTCAATTTTCTCATGGACTGAAAACTTTTTTTGTTATTTTTTGTTGATATTTCTTTCAAAGTAAAAAAATGTCGATAATTATCCAATTTTTTTTTTCAATTCCATTTGAGAGACGCGTACCATAAAACTTTGCAGATCTTGACGCGAAAATCTATTCAATTTTCTACATTCATCCAAAAAACTTAAAACAACCTATAGTCTCATGTTAGATTCGCATATTCGTATTTAAATCTCGTTGATTCAATACGTATTTGCTCGTTTCAGAGCATTTATTTGCTTCAGCGGTCAAGGAAATGCCCTTCAATCTCCATTCCGCCTTTCCTCGCCATCCTGCCACATTCTCATAAATCAAAAACTCTGGTAAAACCTCATATTCAGTTCAAGGCAATTATTGAGCATAAAGCCATTTTTACCCGTGAATAGAATATACTCGTGCAACATTGCTTGTAAATTGCCATATTCGATGTTCAAACTTTTGATTGGAGCCGCTCTCGTGTTGGCGACAGTCGCAGCTCCGAACTGCTCGGCCGAAGATAACAAACTGTTGGACAAATGCAATGCGGTAGTCTATTGAGGAATTTCTAATTTATTTCATATTTCAGACGATGGAATTATTCCAAAAAGAATGGGACAAATACAATGAAGAAGACAGTGAGTATGACGCTGAGGTGATGAAGAAATTGTTCGCAAAATGTGAAGATGCTGTGGTTTTCAAGATATAATTAAAGACAAAATAGTAATAATTATTAATTTAAGGAATGTTTGAAACCTGGAAATTGCCCGTTCATCACGGAAACCATTCGAGTTTACAACGAGAACTGTCTTGTTGCCAATATCATGTCTGGAGTTCTATTCCAATGCTCTCAAAAGGTTTTTTCTTTGTGTTTAAAGATTCACAGTGATTTTTGAATTTCAGCTTGATAATTTGGTAAAACCCGACAATTTATGTGATGGTATCTTCAGTATTGACAAATATAGTGTATGAGGAGATGAGAAGCATTTATATGCTGCCTTTTTTCAGATGCCGCCAAAAGAACGCTGTGATTTTATTGCCGAACGCAGGTCGTGCATTCTCCAATACTACGAAGACGTATGTGGGCCGGAAGTTCGCCAGGAGCTTGACGTATAATATCAACAATTGTTGAACACATTATTTTTATTTCTTTTAGAAAGGCGCCCCATTTGAAGAATTCCAATGGTGTTCCTGAATTCATCGAAGCCAAAAAATACAAGTGTAAGAATTTGTAGTTGATCAATAAATATTGGTTTGATATAATTTTGTTGCAACATTTAAGCTTTTAAAAGGTTTGAAAACATATTAACTTTGCAGCGAAGTCCGATTGAAAACAAAATTCAAATGTGGGTTATTTCTGTGATATTTGTGTATGCTATTAGCGAAAGCCCGCAGGCACCTCATGGCCGCTTCTGCTGAACCAAATTCACTCTCCTATGAAATGAAATTCTAAACGGCTAACAATTTAGCATGAACGACAACCTAATTCCTCAAGCAGACTTGTTAGATTGAATTCCATACGCTTCGTTTCTTACAGTTCAAATAACAAATATTTATTAACAACAATCAACAAAAATCAACAAATTTTGCCAACATAAGTGCATTTTAAAACAGTAAGGTTACAACAAACATTTTATTCATCTCCAGCTTTGCTCTTCTTCTTCTTCTTGGGTTTTGGCTCATCCACATCAGCCTCTCCGCTGGCAGACTCTTCTAAGATCCTTTTAGCCTTCTTTGCAGCTTTCTTTTTTTTCTTGAGCACTTTTTCTCTAACACTGACGGCAGCTTCTTCGGCTTCCTTCATCACTTCAATATTCTTCTTTGGAACAGTTCCGTTTGTGAAATACTCGAGTCTGTCCTCAACTTGCCCACGCAAATACTCTCCATAGGTTGATACTGGTACATCGGAGAAGCAATCAACACGTGCCGCGATCGAGCATTTGTTGGCAAGATATCTCGAAACACGCCCTTTGTTCTTGGGTCCAGCCTTTCCAATGAAACTAGAGTGGAACAAGAGTCCATACTTCGGGGTATTCGCTGAAATTGTTCTCATTAGAGGAGGTTTGGAAGCTAATTATCAAATCCAGTATTTCTCCCCAAATGATTATAATTTCGCATGCAAGCTAAACGGAAAAACTAGGAAAACATTATCCCGCATTAAATACATGCTATTTTTCGTAATTTAAAAATACATACATCTTGTTTTCAAAGCGCGGAAAAGAGCTTTCTCAGCTCCAAGAATTTGAACAGTCGAGGCAGGGTATTTAGCCAAATTTGTGAGCGAACCAGCATGCGAAATAAGGCGCGCTCCAACCTTTAAACAGAATTATTATTAAAAAATGATTTTGAAATAACCTGTTCTCCAATCAAAGCACTAAGAGAAGGAGCACAATGGTCCATTCTATCTTTGATGTAATTATGGAGTTGAGTTCTATACTCAATCAATGCTGAAACTCGGACAGAAAAATTCTTCATATTTTCAAGATCGAAGTCAGAAATATCCATTCCCATGGACGTTCTCGCCGATTCAATGACCTCATCCTTCTTTTGCTCATCGCCTTCCAGAATTTCTGAAAATATACAAATTTCTACTTATAAATTTTAATTGAACTATTAATAAAAAAAATTTTAGAATGTGGGATACGTCATGACCGAAAATATAATAAAAACATTTACGGTGTCTTACGGTCTCTACGATTTTCCTCGTGTTTTACTAGACAGCTTGGCACAATGCCAGTGTCCCGGCTTAGTAAACGAGGATGAAAAAAAAATAATAACCCAAATTATATATAATAAAAAGTGCAGAAATTACCTAGAATTTCGTTTTCCAAGTTTTCATTCTCGCTCATCTTGTTACGATCGAGAATAGCAACAGCGAGGCGAGTGTACTTGTATTGATCAGGCACAACCTTGAAGAGCTCCGGATAATGGTACGAATACCATTCTCTAATTCTCATTCCAAACAAATTGATGTCTTTGTCAAGTTGATCAAGAAGCGCAATTGATTGAATGACCATGTTGTCGACACGGTGGACATCGAATTTAACCTATTAAATTTGTAAAAAATAACCGCTAGCTGCAATTTAATGACTACCTTTCCCCTAGAGTAACTATGACCGAGTGAAAGCTGAGCTTTCGAAAGTGAATGATGTGGAAGATTTTTAGCCAAACGTTCAAAATGCACGCGAATACCACGAAGAATCTAAACTCATTAATGGCAGTTTCTCGTCATTGGTATGAGTGACTTGCGCAAAAATTATATTTTGTAGCAAGTCACTCGATTACCTCAGTGATAACGCCGCCGAAGACAAGCTTCAGCTCAGGAATCGCTTCAGAAAGCGAACCAGCAAGTTTCGAGTCATTGATTCCCAGTACAACGTGCTTTTTCTTTTTAGGTAAAGATTTAACAAGGAAATTAGTCAAATCAGGATGAGCAAGCCCTAGAATTTTTCATTCCACATCAAACCCAAGTGGTCACAACTACCTTCCGAAATCGCATTGCAGTTTTCCAAAGCAGCTTCGGTATTTTTGAACGGATCAAAAGACGATAACTCGACAATTTGCGTAAACTTATATCCATCAGCCAAAGCAGAGTCGACCTTAATAAATGTATATAATTAAATTGTATTCTATCGCAACAAACTTCCTGAGCAACAAGACCGGCGTCTTCGAATTCTTTAACTTTTAAAAGTGCGTAGCCAATTGCATGCTCGTACAAAACAAAATGAGGAACTTCCGACATGGTAAATCACCTAAAAATAAAACTTGAACTAGTTTTCTTTAATCACTTAAGATCAACTATCTTTTCAATGATTCACAGCAAAATGAAAACAAGATGAAAAATTGAAAAGAGAAGGAAAGTGCAAAAATATGAGACGCCACAAATGTACGGTAGGTGTTTCGTTGCGAGAGTTTACGAACGATGCGAGCTATGCGCCTTTTGCATGCAGTGTAGTCCGCACGGACAACCGAGGATATGTTCAAATAGCAATGGACACTGCGTCGTTTCTTTTATAAAGGATGATTACCAAAGTTAAAGAATAAAATAATTCAATTAAAAAAACTAAATATTTATTGAACAGAAATCACGAATTAAATTAAAAATATGAATAATTACAACAATAACAATTATTATTTTTTCGATTTTTTCTCAAACTTCTGATTAATATAAGCTGCCATAGGATCTGCCGAATGAACATTCGTTATTCTATATGCCTCCATTTCAATTTCACTAGGAGCATTGTTCGAATAATCTGTGTTATATTTTCGACCGCGATCGCCCTGAAAATACAGATGTACATCTAGAAAATTGACAGATTTCTTCTACTTCATTAAGCGCTTTAATGCCTTCAATTTTCTCCTTCTTTGCTTTTTTGAGCGCAACTTTCATTTCATCGCCGCTATCAGATCCACTATCAGAATCAGAAGATGACGAGCCGTCTGAAGAATCTCCACGATGTCTTCTCTTTCGTTTTCCGAGCTTAGCTTTTCTCCGATTTCGCTTTTCTTTTTTCTTTTCTCTTCGCTTTTGCTCTCTTTCTCCTTAATTTCACAAGTAAGATTATATAAAATAATAAATTACATACTTCTTTCTCGCTCCTTTTGTCGTTCTCTTTCTTTTTCTTCATTATCGCTTTCCTCGCTAGACGAGCTTGAAGATTCACTTGACGACGACGAAGAAGACTTCTCTTCTTCCTCATTTTCTTTTACCTCCTTGACTTCTGCTTTTATAATTTCAGGTTTTGATTCGACAACAGGCGGCGCTGGTTTTTTGAACGTTTCTTCTTTAGAAGTCGTCTTTCCAACAGCCGAGCTCGATTCGGCTTTGATTCCCTCGCTTCCAGTGCAATATGAGTTTTTGACGAATTGATGGCAACATTTGTATCCCCATTTTCCTTCTCTCCAGAATGAGCCAAAGATAGACGTGTGATTTTGAGGATACCTGAAATTGAAAATATGAAAACCACACATCTACAAAACTATGACTCACTCATCCTCCTTGAATCGACTCTTAATCGGAGCTCGTTCCTTTCCTTTGACAACTTTTCCCTTTCTGTTGTACTCAACATAGCTCTCAGTTTGTGCAAACAGAAGTTCATCAGGAAGACGATCAAAATGCTCACCACCACCATACTTGTCCAGAAGCTCCTAAAAAATGATATTGAATGAATCGAATTTGAAGTGATTGAAAACATGAATTGAAAAATTAAAGAGAACAAAGCATACTTTTTTCGTTTCATCTTTGATAGAGTTTTTCTGTTGCTCGTATTCCTTTTTAAGAGCTTCCAGCTTTGTCGGCTCAGCAATCGAGTGAGCATAAACTCCCTTTCGGGTTGAAGCCCATGCGAACACTTGAGCTTCATTCGCTGCAGTAACTTCTCCAGAATATCTGAAGTTATCAATTTGTTCATTTGTTTTCGACAATCAATATACCTAATGAAATTATCTCCTGCAAACTTGGCAGCTTCAAGTTCCTTTCCTGCAACACCGGCGAACGGATTTTCACGCATTGATCGAGATTTAGGATCATAGTATGGCGAGTTTTCCGCAAGATTGTACAGATATTTTGCAGTATCTTCCCGAATACGTAGATTACGAACTGTAATTCTAGTTCGGGAGTCCATATCAACGGACACTCCAGCCATATCAGCGTCTTCAGCATACTTATCCTCGTCTTGTTCTGCTGCTTGTTCTTCCAATTCTCCTTCTTTAATCTAAAAACGTTTTAATATCGTCTTTGAGTCAGGTACTTGGTTAAATATTAAAAATAGAATGGGTGAGGTCTTGGAGCAAAAATAGACACGACAGTAGGAAATAAATTACAATTACCATTTGTTCCTTTATAACTTTTCTGGCTTCTTCTAACCGCATATGTTCATCAATGACTTCTTTGTGAGTAGCAGGATCATAACCATTCCATCGATCTCTTTTAGCATCAAAACCAAGAACTAAATTTGGTTGGACATGATCATCTTCAGCAATATCGGCGCCAGTATCTCTTAAACAAAACATTTGATCAAATCCAGTAAAACTTTTTTTACTTTGCCCCTAATTTTCGAGGTCGTTCAAAGCAATCCCGTTTTTTGTGACCCATAGCTCCGCAATTTTCGCAGGCACCTTTTCGGAACTTCGTTGCAGATTTTCCTGTGGTTCCTTTTTGGTACCATTCGTCAATTTGAGAAAATTTCGTTTGTCGTTCTTCGTGCGGACGTTGATGTTTCAATGTTGGGCCATCACTGGGAACGTACCACGGATTTTGAGAAATAAACAATGGAATGTGTGGATTAATATCTCGCCCAGTTTCAACATCGACCATAGCCGGAGCAGTACCAGCTTTTCTGTCTTCCTAAATATTTATATTATTCATTTTTATTCAAATTATGACTATACTTCAAGCTGTCGATCCCGTTTAGCTTCCTGTTTCGATCGCTTGTCTGCATTTACAGCGACTTGCTTTTTCAAAAGCGTCGATGGTGGTAAATTTTGCTTGAACGAGGCCATATTGTAGTTATGCCTGAATAAAATAATGAAAACAATAACATGTGAAAACATTTAAAGGTTAAGCGATATTGTATTTTACAAATTCAACACTGCAGGTCTGAAGGATAAATAAAAGAAAAAATGTGAAAACACCCAATAATGGGATATTCGAAAAATAAAAAGGACGCAGTATTGAAATGGCCGAACTTTTTGTTGGTCGCACACGGCCATCGTCGTGACTTCGGCCATTTGATTCAAATTTGATTTGCGTGCAAATGTTTCTGATAGGCATAATGTTAAAAGATAAAAAAAAGAGAGAGAGAGAGAGAGAGAGAGAGAGAGAGAGAAATAACCGGATCGAGTTCAAATTTAGAAATATAGTTAAGGTGGGGACCAGATGCTACACATGATTTTTGGGGGAAGATGCATTGAAGAGAGGAACAAACTTTATTGGAACAAACCAGGGCTGTGCGGCAATCGGAAATTTCGGCAATTCGGCAATTCGGCAAATTGCCAAAAATAAAAAATTTCGGCAATCCGGCAATTCGGCAAGTTGCCAAAAATAAAAATTTCGGCTATTAAATTTTTACCACGATAATTCGAAATATAAATACCGAATTTTCACGGTATCCCAAATTATTCAATGGACATTCCTTTTTGTTTCGCCGATTTTTTTTACACCAAATTGCCGAAAATATAAATTTCGGCAATCCGGCAATTCGGCAAATTGCCGATCGAACGCTCTCTTCCGCAATTCGGCAATTTGAAAAATCGGCAATTTCGGCAATTTCGGCAATCGGCAATTCCATTGCCGCACAGCCCTGGAACAAACGACAGGTTTGTCTGTTTGTCACAATGTCCGGAGCCGTTTCCCTAAGGGTGGGATCGAGCTCAAACGTAGAATTTAGAAATAAAGTTTATACGGGTGTCCAGATGATACGAAAATTGATAAACACCTTGGTGGGCCTGTGCTAACAAGTAAGAAGTATGTTGAGTTTGGTGTATGCTTATTTTTTTGCATAAGCTCAGATGCTCCTGGAAACTTTATAAACAAATCATTAATTTTTGATTAAAAAAAAATAGTTAGACATTTAAGTTATCGCCTCATATAAATTTTTTCAATGGTCAGTCGACGTGGGTTCTGTATCGGCTTTGCTTTTTTTTTCGTTTTCTCGAAAAATTTATAAATAATATGATTTTTTAAGTGTTCGTAACCCATACCGAATCAGCATTTAACAATTTTTACAGGCCAATTAGTAATGGCTCGTGAAAAGTGGCTTGGCTCGTGATTTTTGGCTCGCAAAAAGTGGCTCGTACTCACTATATTCTTTGGCTCGCGAATTTTGGCTCATGAATTTTGGCTCGTGATTTTTGGCTTTACTTTTCAAAAATTCTTTCGATGAATGTCAAAAGCTTCAATTATCAAAATGTATCATTGTCGATCTTAGCGCGTTATGAAGATGTCTTTGTATGCCACTTTGACATCTGCTGAAGTTTCCACTGCAGGGAAGACTAAATCAAAACAAACATAATCGCATGGCCATGTCGCTATAATTTTCTCTGGTAAATGGTTTGTAAACGTATATGACCACGGTGATCTTCAACGTAACCAAATACAAAAGCGATTTCATCGTATACATTTGTAGAATTAAGTGTTAAAAATAATTAGAATTTTATTGTTTTTTTCGTTTGCAATTATAATATCAGTTAAAAATGTATGTTTCATTTACAAAAACTTCTTGAAACTTACAACACTATAGGGAGTACCGGTCCATTATTTCATTTTCCCAAATATTTTGTATTTATCAATTGTATATCAAGTAAAAAAATGGCCCATTGCCATCAACCCCCAATTTTCAACCCCTACCCCTGATTTTCCACCCCCAAAATTTAACCCCCATTTTTATTTTTCAACCACCCCCTAATTTCCACCCCCAGATTTTAGCCCCCATTTTTATTTTTTTTTTATTACCGGTCAATGTTAATTGACTCGAATTTTTGACTTGAGTACTTAATTATGTTCTTTTGGCCAATACCGTAAATTTTCCTAGAAATTGTCAGTGTTATATGGGGGTGGGGGTCTTAAGGGGTCCGAATTCGAAAGATTTTAAAATTCCAGAAAATGATCCTAAGTGCCCATTGTTTCAGAAAATGATGCTAAAACGTAAATCTTTTTCATCAAATTTTCTGAAAAAAAATTTTTAAGAAAATTTTTACAAGAAATGAACTATTCACGGAAGAGCAGGTTCAGATAGACTTCGTAAGCGTGAATCTATTCCCACAATTTCCAATATTTCAAGTATCCAATTGTGCAATTCTGTATCAAGCTTTTTTGCAAGCCTTGCGCAAATCAAATACCTAAAAAAAAATAGTGGCAGCCAAATAGGCTTAAATTTTTTGTACAATTTAACACATTTGAGGAATATAAATTTATTTTAGGAAAACAAAATTAGAATGGAAAGGGAACAAAAAAACTGGGAAAAATTTACCAAACATTACAAAAAAAACCAGCGAATCGAAGAAAGGATATCGATGGCGCGGGATTAGCGTCAGACGAAGCCTGAAAGACACATAAATCATGGAGTAATGTTGAATATACGAAAAATAAAGCAATCCTAAAAATTGGGAAAATATTAGGCATTTATTAATTTCAGTCCTAAATAATCACTAGTTTACAAATATGTACACTTAAAATAAAATTATAATTAATTTAAATCCAATTTTAAAAGAATAAATCGCAAAAAATCGTTAAAAACTTTAAAAAATTGAAAAAAATTAAAGCAAAAATAATACCGCCGACAGCTTAAAGGTGCAGCGTTACTGTAGCATTCGCTTAACTGTGCGATTTTTAATAATTGGATTTTTAAAAAATTAACTCATTTTTTCCCTATTTTTAACGTTTTTTTGCGATATATTCTTTTAAAATTGGATTTAAATTAATTATAGTTTTATTTTAAGTGTATATATTTGTAAACTAGTTATTATTTAGGACTGAACTAGTGATTATTTAGGACTGAAATTAATAAATGCCTAATATTTTCCCAGTTTTTAGGATTGTTTTATTTTTCGTATATTCAACATTACTTCATGATTTATGTGTCTTTCAGGCTTCGTCTGACGCTAATCCCGCGCAATCGATATCCTTTCTTCGATTCGCTGGTTTTTTTGTAATGTTTGGTAAATTTTTCCCATTTTTTTGTTCCCTTTCCATTCTAATTTAATTTTGTTTTCCTAAAATAAATTTATATTCCTCAAATGTGTTAAATTGTACAAAAAATTTAAGCCTATTTGGCTGCCACTATTGTTTTTAGGTATTTGATTTGCGCAAGGCTTGCAAAGAAGCTTGATACAGAATTGCACAATTGGATACTTGAAATATTGGAAATTGTGGGAATAGATTCACGCTTACGAAGTCTATCTGAACCCCGAATCTGAACCTGAAGTCTATCTGAGCCTGCTCTTCCGTGAATAGTTCATTTCTTGTAAAAATTTTCTTTCATAAGGATAGTCTACAGTTTTTGAAAAATCAAAGTTAGCCAATTACTGTTAGAAACTGTAAATTTTGACCTTCGAGCAGAACAGAAAATTTGATGAAAAAGATTTACGTTTTAGCATCATTTAAATAAATTTGAGATGGTAAAATCTATCAGCAATCTATCGTTGTTTTGATATCTCTCTGATAGTAATTCTATCTCCCATGAGATTATTACTTAAAACTTGATTTCTACAGAGTGAATAAAGTGTTTTGTCAAGGATGGACGATTTTGGAAAGTGGGTGGTATGCTTTACAATAAATTTTAGCGACATGGCCATGCGATTATGTTTGTTTTGATTTAGTCTTCCCTGCAGTGGAAACTTCAGCAGATGTCAAAGTGGCATACAAAGACATCTTCATAACGCGCTAAGATCGACAATGATACATTTTGATAATTGAAGCTTTTGACATTCATCGAAAGAATTTTTGAAAAGTAAAGCCAAAAATCACGAGCCAAAATTCATGAGCCAAAATTCGCGAGCCAAAGAATATAGTGAGTACGAGCCACTTTTTGCGAGCCAAAAATCACGAGCCAAGCCACTTTTCACGAGCCACTACTAATTGGCCATTTTTACAAGTATTGTTTACACATACAGTACCGTGCAGTAAGATATACAATTTCACTTTTTTTTATCATAACTTTCTGAAAAGTTGACCAATCGATCTGAAATTTTTGGACAACTTTAAGCATCGATAGAGTGATTATGTAACAAAATTAGAAGGTGTAAAACACATTAGGAAAAATTTTATTGGCAAAAAATCAGAAAATCCATAATAGCGAAAAATCGACTTTAATAATTTTGATACCGGTACGACTTGAAATAATATGTAAAACCACAATTATCTGTCAGGAAGCTTAAAACAAATCAATATCTTGTTGACATGTCATTTGCATCGATCACAGTTTGATATCGGAGACCCATGGCCTCGTCAACTTCGGGAGGGTTGAAATTGGAATATCCATCCATGATCTTCTCAGCTGCTCGATCATTTCGACACATTTTGTACAGTTTGACCACCAAGACGTCTACCAAGATCATCCTGCAAATGTTCAATGGGGTTCAAGACAGGTGAGTGGCTTGGTCAGACCCTGACGGCCACCCTACGCTGCTAGAACCTCTCTTTGATGTAGCGAGAGAAAAGTTTAGGATCATTAGTCTGCTGAAATAAGTATCCACACCGAGCAAAGACTTTGCAAACGGAAGCATATGGTTCTCGATAATGTCTTTATACGCAAATCGATCCATATTTCTTTCGATTCGACGAAGTATGCCATCTCCAGAAGCAGTAAAACATCCCCAAACCATCACGCTTCCTCCTCCATGCTTCACCGTTGGTAATTGGTATTTGGAATCGAATCTTTTGCCACCAGGACGCCTCTCAAAGGTAATACCATCCGTTCCGAGCAAGATATACTTCGATTCATCACTCCATACAACCTTTGACCATTGTTGAAAAGTCCAATTCAAAAGCTCCTTAGTCCACTTCAAACGGGCGCGGCGTTTCTTCTCCGAAAGGAGAGATTTTTTGACATACCGACGTCCAAATAATCCAGAACCACGTAGAAGACGCTTTACAGTATCAACGCTGATATGTATGTGACTTTTGGTAAAAAAAAGTCATGGTTTTTCGGAAAAATCTACGTTGACATCATAGAACTGACTCAGTTGCCGATTAATCTCGGAAGCGGATAGAGGCGGGTTGCTCTTGCTGTTTCCTACAATTGTTCGATTGATTGCCGGGGATGTTTTGGAAAGATTTCCAAGTGGTTTGGAATCCGATCCAGGTTTCAAACATACACGAATGGTCCAAGTCGATGAGTTCAACTGGTGTGATAGACATTGGATGAAAAGACCTAGTGCTCGGGCATTCTTGATTGCTTTAAAACGTCTGATAGAATGTTTTTTGATCATTTTGATCGTGTCCTGCTAAAACAAATAAAAAAAACTGATGTTAACATTGAAAATCTAAAAAAAATCGAAAAAACTTAAAAATTAAAAAAAAATCACATGTTTTAAAATACGCAAAAAAGGTCCAGAAACACAAAAATTGCGTCTATAGTATCCCAAATCAAATTTATTATGATTTGTAACACACTATCCGTTTTGTCCATAAATTTCAGATCGATTGGTCAACTTTTCAGAAAGTTGTG
This sequence comes from Caenorhabditis bovis, assembly GCA_902829315.1. Taxonomy (NCBI): domain Eukaryota; kingdom Metazoa; phylum Nematoda; class Chromadorea; order Rhabditida; family Rhabditidae; genus Caenorhabditis; species Caenorhabditis bovis. The sequence continues at coordinate 3,876,981 of CADEPM010000001.1, read as the reverse complement.
ATTAAAAAAGTGAAATTGTATATCTTACTGCACGGTACTGTATATATATGTATATGTATATTCTATTTGTTTTCTAGGTCAAAGGGTGTAATCATTAATTGAATCATAAATCCTTAGGATGTTTTTTTTTTCAACACATCGTTTCCCTATTAGTCAATTCTATGATGTTTGTTTTGAATTTAGAGCAATTATAATAATCGCGCTAATATGGTGAGGCCATGAAAACCTTGAAAAACGGCGCAATTATACGTCTCAAGCGCGAAGTGATTTGCAACCTCATAAATAGGTCGAAACGAATCTTTGCGTTTTTTGGCAGTATTATCATTCAAGTTTCGTAACGCAGTTTCCCGTTAGTTCTGATTGATATCTTCTTCGGCCAACCTCTCGAAAAACCGTTGTTAAAAAGAAGGAGAAACTGTTAGTAAATTCAAATGTCGACCTAATTATTTTGTATATCCTCCACTTGACTTTCTTTTCCGCTTGATAAAATCTTCGCAATGTCGAGTTCCACTAAATATGCAGTTCTATCCCTTATTATTGCTTTTATTTTGTATCAAAACTCATGCGAGTTCCATCTAAATCTCGTTCTCGGCTCATTTTTCAACATCAGGTATTCATTCCCATAAATCCCCTCAACAGCCCATATGACAATTTCATTTTTTTTTAGAATTCAGTCAGCGACCAATCTGAATAACGCAACGATCGGAGTCATTCAGAATTCTAATAATATAATAGAGAGCGCTGAATTCAAAAGAATAGCGATCGTTGACGGCAGCGGACAAGATGTGACGATTCTCATCGAAAATGCAACAAATGTGTTTTATTGTTTCAGGCACCACAAACATATATGAAGCACATTCGGGAAATGTTCGAATACATGGGATATCAAGTATGTGTTTTAGAAATTTAGTGGATCATGAAGTTTTACGTTTTTCTAAAACTTTCATTTACCGCAAAAAACTTTGTTTTCAAAAGTGAAAATCTGGTTGTTTAAAACGAATTGTTTGACATTGTTAAGGTAAAATCCGGAGAAAATCTCACAATAAACGATAATTGGGATGTTATTTGGTATCATGACTACATTTTAACTCGTGAGCCTTTCACACAAATGCTAGCCAATGCGAAACCACAACAGATTGTCAATCATGTTCCTGGTTCGGGATACTACACAAGCAAAGTTTTGTTTTGTGTTGACTACCTGACATATACTGACATATATTTAGGTCCAATTAGCAACTTGCGGACTATCTAAAGGTGTTCCTATTGCGTTCGAATTGCCTTCACAGAAGCAAGACTTAATAGAATATGCGAAAAATAATCCAGAAACATTATGGGTTCAAAAAGATAATGCCCATAGGTGGCAAAATCCTATTTCGCTTTAAAATTAATCAATTCAGAAATATTCGAATTCGAAAAATCGCTGATATGGACCTCAACAAAAGCGACTCATTTGTGCAGAAATTTGTAGAAAATCCATTGCTAATTGATAACAGGTTGGAATTTTTTTTAATTTGTCGAGCTTCAAATTAATAGTGTTAACATTTATTATTCTAGAAAGTTTGATATTGGAATTTACGCAATTATCACATCTCTTCTTCCACTCCGTGTCTATATTTTTGACGGCGACGTTTTAATCAGGTTTCAGAATTTGAAGCGATTCTGTAAATTTGGGTACGTTGAAGGTTTTGCCCGCAAGATTATCATCCCCTCGATGTTGATAATGTCGACAAATATGTTGTCGGTGATGATTATACACCAATTTGGGAGGTTAGATGCCGATCAATTTTGAATATAATCCATTTTGCTAGATTGAATCTCTTTCGGAATATGTTAACAAGCAAAAATTGAGCTATAAACACACGATTGATGCTTATCTGGGTGTCAAGAATATTGATTCCTCACGCATCTGGAAACAAATTCAAAATATTATTGCCGAGGTTCATCAAAAACGTTTTGTGAGTGGGACATTGGAACAAATTTTTAGGTATTTCAACGACAACAATCGAAGATGTTGATCGCTTTAAGCCAAACCGACTTAAGGTCGCGTTATTTTGAATTAAGCCGATTCGATTTTGTAGTTGACGAGGATTTGAATGTTTTTCTCATGGAGGTGCCAATAACAAAACTTTTTATCCAACAAAACTCGTTATTGCAGGCCAACATGTCACCCAACTTATCATCTGGGCACTTTAAACAAAATCAGATTTTGTATGAGAATGCTTTACTGAGTATATTTGGTGTGGCCGGTCTTGCACATCACATGACAAAAGATACACAGCGGGCGTTTTTGTACTAACAATAAGCTGCCTAACCGAGTGATAAGAAATTGTTTTCAGGAACAGAAAAAACGACGAGAACCCGTTAGTGACGGGCCGAGACATTAACATACCATTGAAATTTTGTGTGGAAAAGAAATGCGAAAAATGCGATGAAGCGTTGGTATTGTTATATTTATTTTTAATTGCAACGAAATAGTTCTATTCACACCATCATATTTAGGAATGCCAATTATGCGGGCATTGCATGTCTTCAGGAACCCGGGAATTTTTAGAACAAACCTATTTGGAACACCTCAATCGACGGCAAATGCGCCGTGTATATTTTGATTACACAATAAATCAGGTGATATTCATTTAAAAATGAAGTTTATCAGGCGCGAATTTCAGCCGGTTACAAAAGAGGATCACCTGCTCAACATTTGGTTGCAAACGAAGTGTGAGCTTGATAATTCATGGTGTTAATTTCCATTTTTATTTGAAAATGTTTCGTTGACATTACGAGTAACTTTTACAATGATATTGAACAAAATAGCGGATTTGCAAAATAGAAAATTTTCATTCAAAAAAATCCAAATGTTTGTACATGTTACTGTAGTAGTGAATAAATCGTTGCGAAATATCAAATTATTTTTTGTATATGCGTTTACAAACAGTAATTCTAATTTTTCGCTTCACGTCCACGTGGACCTTTCGGTTCCACATTAGAATTCTCTTGAAAATGTTATTCTGGAGTGCCAAAACACGATCGTGAATTTGAAACGACTGAAGCAAACACGCCCCATTGAGACGCACAGCGCGGCCCGAACACTGGATAGCGCCGCAGTCGACGACATTCAATTTATATTTTCGTGTGTGCTTTCCCTCCTCGTTGCATCGTGCTAAATCTAATCGAATCACTTTTTTGCGGCAACGTGCTCCTCTCGACTCTAATCTATCCTTTTTTTTATTGATTTCATCCTTTTTTTTTATTCAATGTTTTTTTTGTTTTATGCACTGAAATTATATTTGATTTAATTATATAGCATTCAAATCTTCGACAAAATTCAATTTTGACGTTCTCCCCAAACGAAATTTTTTATTTGTTTAGGCGCAATTCTGAGGGGGAAGGTTTTAATCTTTCTTGTTGAAAACGATGGAAGAAATTAGTCAGAAGACGAACAACCACTCTGACACCACAGACGAGGAAGATGTATGTTATGAAATAAAAATGTGTTCAATATAATGTTTTCTAGGATCGCCCTCAGTATACAATGGCGGGTATTTTGCATTATCTTCAACATGAATGGACTAAACGTGAATTGGAAAAAACTAGATGGGAAGCTGAACGCGCCGAACTACAGGCATATTTAAAATTTTTGTGTGAATGCATTATCATTAATGTTTTAGGCCAGAATTTCGTTTTTACAAGGAGAACGGCGAGGGCAGGAAAACTTGAAAGTCGATCTTGTTCGTCGCATTAAAATGTTGGAATATTGCTTGAAGCAAGAGAGGTATTTATCAATTTCTTTTTGTTTTCAGTCAACATTTGCAGAGCGAAAACTTATCGACTAACGCATAACGGCGAAGAACCACCGTGTTATGACGAGCCGCAAAATGAAAACGCTGCACCAAGTGGTATATTCTAGCCAAAGAAAAATCTTATTTAATATATTCTAGACTCTGCGAACAGCGATATCGATGCTTATACTAGTGAGATTGATGGCGCTGGAAATTGGAAGCAAAGCAGGCTATTACTTAAACGATATTTAGAAGAAATGGGATATAGCGAGCATATTATGGATGTACGTTCGTTTCGTGTAAAAAACCTTCTTGGTCTCATTGCTCCGGTAAGAAAATAGCACGAGACACAATTTATCAATTAATGTTCAGACCGACTTACCGACAAGTGAACGTTCAAATGGGAAGAAAGGAAGATTGGGGAGGTAATGAATTTATTATTATAAATTAGAGAAACACTTATTTTTAGTGAATCTGATGATGGCGAAGCCGATGGTGCCCAACTCGACGCAGATGCAACAGAAGCTCTTGATGAATTTTCGTTTTTAAAAGCAGAGAAAGATACCAAAGTATTTTCAAAAAATTAGAATTTTTGAAATAGTAAATTTAGAACGAATCCGATGAATGGTTTGAAAAGGGAATGAACTTTGAGAGTCTTGTGCAAAAGTACCAGCCAAAAGTTAAGAAACCAAGCCGGGTGTCCGAGGATGGAAAAGACTTGCAGAATGAGGGTATTTGCGACGTTATGTTTAACTATTATTTTCAATGTTATATGCAGTTCACAAGAAGTTGGAAACCGACATTCCAATTGGTATTGCTTCTGCTATGAACGCCGCAATGAAGGAAGGTGTCACTGGGCGCCAAAATAGGCGAAGGAGCGATAATTTCGGATTTGGACCCGCAAATGAAATAAATGCAGCTTTAGGACTTCCTCCAGATGACAACATTGATATTAAAGACGAATCATACGCGGATGTAATATTTTTCATTTAAACAAGTCTTAAAAGATGATTTCAGCAAGATGATCCTTCCGTTCATCCAATGAAATGGAGTATGAAATACGCTTTGCGAAGTCATTTAGATTCAATTAACGCTATGCAGGTATTTATTTTCGTATTTTTATTTGTACGTACCTCCTCTTTTCAGTTCCATCCAGTCGAGCCAGTTGTTTTCACGGCATCTGATGATGGTGTTGTGAAGTTGTGGAATTTTGAACTTAAACGAGAAGATAAACATGGCGGCATGGCGAATGGTGATCAGGAACCAGTGTACACATTCCGCGGACATTTCGGACCCGTTTTGTGCCTTGTTCTGTCCCCGACTGGAGATCAACTGTTTACAGGAGGACGTGATGGTCTCATTTGTTGTTGGAATGTACCACCAACCAACGGTGATCCATATGAAGCTTACGGTAACTAGTTTTTACATATTTATCCCTTGACAATGGCCAAATTTTCATCGTTATTACATATATACATTGAGACTGTAATTAAGAAATTATTTAATGTTTTGACTTATTAATCGTAGTGTTTGATTTTTTTTAATTTGATGAAAATCATGCAGCCACAATGATTTCAGATCCACGAGTTCTCTCCGAGACCATAAACGGCCATAGCGACGCTGTTTGGTCTGTTGCTTACCATTCATCAAACAATCGATTAGTTTCTGCCAGCGCTGATTCAACTCTCAAGCTTTGGGAACCTGGTTTGATTTCTTCACTTAAGAATTCATATAAGCTCATTTAAACTTTTTCAGGAAATGGTGAACCACTAATTCGCACCATCGAAGCTCCGCGTAATGGTCTTATTCCGACATCTGTTGATTTCGTTTCAACTGAAACATCTCATTTGCTCGTTGCTTATACAAACTGTTTTGCTCAAATCGTTGATATTGAAACTGGAAATCCGGTGATGGTATTCGATTTTGGAGAGGGTGAATATTTGCATAATTTTGTCATATAATTATCAAAAATTATGCAGAAGCGTTGAAGCAAGCAACACTCAACAAGATTATATCGCATCCGACAATGCCTATTTCGATTGTTGCCTCAGAAGACCGAACGATTCGCTATTTCGACAATGCAAGCGGTAGAGTTTTCGATAATGTTTTTTTCTAAAAATAAGAATTTAATTATAAACGATTTGGCAATTAATTGGAAAATTTGATTATTTGAATTTTTCGCGTAAACGAATAACATAGTAATTTAACTTGAATTTTATAGGACAATTAATTAGTTCGTCACTTGCTCATGTCGAAGGAGTCTCAGCACTCGCTATTGATCCTAACGGATTATACTTGATTTCGGGAAGTCATGACGGATCATTACGAATGTGGAATTTCGAAAAGATAGTCTGTCTACAGGTAAAAACTAACCCCGTTTTCATATTATTAAAATGTTCAAAGTTTAGGAAATTTCGGCGCATCGTAAAAAGAACGATTCGTCGGTAACCTGCGTGGCATTCCATCCATCGAGATCACTAATCGGATCCGCTGGTGCCGACGCGATTTGTAAGATTTATGCGACCGGAAACAACTAAATTCGCTGGCATGTTTCATTTTTTACAAACATTATTATTTTTAATTCCCGCTCCGCCAAAAAGTTTTAAACCAGTTTTAACTTTGATTTTTCTCGAACTGATCAAATTGTGATTTTTCTTTATTCTTAATTACTCACGACACAAGAAAAATAACGATTTGAAATGCTTTAAATAAAACTCGGTGCTCAGTACCGGGAAAAACAGACATGAAATCCACCCACACTCAAATGTCTCAAGAATTCGGACCCATTCCTATAATTGAAATTAAAAAAAAATAACTTTTATCGAGTTATTCTGTAATTTTTAGGAATATATACACTTAACCTGCCTTTTTCTGCCTAGCAACTAGCTCAATTGTCATGACTTTCCCGTTGTATATTATTAATTGGTATTTGTCGTTCGTGTAAATCGAAACAGTAAAAGGAAAAAGAAACACTTAAAATGTTTTGTTTTCCTCGAAAAGCCAAAAATCTCTTCCTATCATGATTCATCATCAGCTCGTTCTTAAAATCAAGGCAGCCAATTTTAAATTATCAATATTTGTTTCGATTCATTTGTTATTCTGCAAGTGTTCGTGATCCGTGCTGTATTTCTATTTTCTTCTTCCATTTTTTTTTGTTTTATGCGAAATTTTTTTCTATTGACTTTGTGCATAGATTATTTAATGTTTTCCATTTATTATTTCTTTTTTTTCTTTTAACTGTTCTCCGCACCTTGTTTCGCCTGCCTAATCCGTCCCCCAACCCAAAAAAGCTCCAATCTCATTAATTTTAAATTATTCGGTTCGTGTTTATTGATTGATTCCCCTCGCAAAATCGTTTTAAATTGGTTTTTGTGCGGTTTATTGAATGAAGAATTAGACAATATGGTTTTTGATAGATTATCGCCGATTAACGAAACTGGTCAATGCGATGGGAATCGCTTTGCAAGGACAGGTTGCATTGGTTACTGGAGCATCACGAGGACTCGGTAAGGCTTCGACCGGATGGAATATGCGAATGGCTGATGTTGAGGTCGAGGGATTGCACTTCAACTCGGTTCTTCTGGTGCTACAGTATACATAACTGGAAGGCGGCCAGAACTAAGTGACAATTATAAATATGGCCTTCGTTCATTGGAATCAACGGCGAATGGTACTGCCAGTCGTTCGTCCCTTAATTAGCAGTTTTGCAATTCAGAAATCACGAAACTCGGTGGAAAAGGGATCGCAGTTTATGTCGATCATTCGAGTATGACTGAAGTGAAATATTTGTTTGACAAAATAGCATCGGAGCAAGATGGTCGATTGGATATACTCGTTAATAATGTTTGCGGATCTGCGGTATGCGCGTGGGGGGAAGGGCTTGAAAATATTCAATTCTAGAATCCCACTGAGTTTTCTGGCCAGAGATTCTACGAAATGGATCCCTCAATTTGGGATTCAATAAATGATGTTGGGCTTAGGTTTCGAGGATTTCTCCTTGAAAGTATTTCAACATAATTTCGTTAAGAAATCATTACTTTTGTTGTGTGTATGCGGCAAGAATGATGGTTAAAAGGAATTGCGGATTGATAGTGAATGTCGCGTCTCTTGGTGGAATAAAGTGGGCTTACTGTCCAAGTGGCATTTCAGTCATTTTCAAATTTAGATACTTATTCAATGTCGCTCACGGTGCTGGAAAAGAAGCGCTTATAAGGATGTCAGCTGATATGGCAGTCGAGTTGAATGTAGGCTACGCTTGTAGTCCTATACAATCGCAGTTCTTTTCACATAACACCAAATACGATTTCGATTTTATCGTATTCGATTTTAATTTTACAAACCATTTACTATAGTGGATGAACTTTCGGATGACTTTTGGAAGTACCATTTGAATGTGTCGAATGGGTTCTCATTTGGAACCATCCTTTTTGAGACGGATCTTGCTGAATTGAACAATCATAATGTCAAATATTTTTATGAGTATTTTGGTTGGTGAAAAAAACGACGGAATTCTAGCTCATTTAGTTTACAGGCACTTTTTAAAAAGTAGCTCACGCAAATCAAATTTACAAATATTTTCATATCGCCGTTAAAACATTTATTATTATTTATAATTTAGGATCAAAATGTGTGTGTTGTGTCGTTGATTCCGGGACCAGTACGAACCGAATCCGTCCAACAAGATTATTTCGACGAGGATGGAAATGCGAAAACGGAAATGCCTGTTATACCACATGAAATTTCTCAATTGTGAAGAATGATATTTCAGGGATATCATCTGTTCGCCAAATGCGAATCCGCCGAATTTACGGGAAAAGCGATCGTGAGGTTTTCGCTAGATCCGGCAAGAATGAAGAAAACTGGCAAAACGCTGTTCACTGAAGATCTGGCACAGAAATATGAATTCAAGGACACTAATGGTACATTAATTTAATGAAGAATTACAAAATTGTTTTATTTATAGGAATGGAACCTCAAAATATTCGAAGCGTCAAAACGATTCTCGAAGGATTCGGCAAACCCGAAATTGCGAAATATGTTCCGCCAAGCGTCAAAATTCCCAAATGGGTCATATGGCAATCAATTAATCGTTTCTAACCGGAATATTAGAAATTTAGTTCTTCTGTGAAAATTGCAGAAGAAGTTGAATGAATAAAAACTAAGAGTCGTATGATCAAATGGTCATCATGTGAGGAGAATTTCGCACGACCCTATGATAGTTTGAAGATTGGTTTTTTCTGGGACAAGAAAAAATTCAAAATTTTTAGATGCCACCAAGTAGACTTTAGTATTTTCAAGGTTTTGTTTAAATGAATTCGCTGGAAATAAAAAAAAATGTAGGTGGCGCGATATACTGATATAATTTAGATATGCAATTATTTGTTTAAAATTTTTGATGCGAATTTGAATTTGCAAGACGGGATGACTATTTAGGCCAAAATTCTGTTCGAGTTCAGAGTTTGTCTTTAAATGGTCAACTCTCATTTTTGAATTTTAATTCATCTTTTTGAAATTCTAGCAATTATTTTCCCACCAATTTTTCTCAGAAAATATTCTGTCTGCTACATCAATTCAGGTGACTCAAACCTTTTTCGGGAATATCATTTCTCATTGAAGACCTCTAGGCGATGTCTGGTTTATACTAGAATCTAACGAGATACTTTTGTTTTTTTCCTCAAATAATCTTCTTTTGATGTATTTACAATTCAATCAAGCTTTTATACATCATCAAGTTTCTTAAATAGAAAAAATTAGGTGAATGGAATGCAAAAATGTTTGTAATAACAATCCACGCAATTTTTGTCTATTAAAAATGCATAGCAAAAGACACATTTTTTGGCTCCACCTCCTCTACAGTAAGACTTTCCAGATTTATGTTGAGTAGAGAATAACCTCTAAGAACATTATACTACATTTTTTTCTCCAATCCATTTTTTTTAGAATTGGGCGATGCTCAACTGGACAGTGAAAACGCTTCTTGGCTTCATATTTTCCGTAATTTTTTTTTCCGGACTCGTTGCGAATGTTTTGGTAGTCATACCCGTTTTCCGTTTGGCTTTTAAAAAGGAGAAGAATACGATTTTTACAATATCATTTGTGAATATTTCGTCCGATATTATTCACCTTCTCCTTGCTTCATTTTATTTGGGACCTTCGATTATTTACGAGGTATTCGTATGAGATTTAAAAATCAAAATAATGACGATTGTTCGTTAGTCGTACTTACTCGCTGATCGCAAAGACTCGTTCGCAACTCGATTCATTGGAAGCATTTTTATGTTCTGCTGGTACATTGGCAATATTAATCAAATCATCATGGCTTTGAACAGGTTCCCAGAACATAATCAAAGTTCGGCTTATTTGGGCAATTCTCGCACGGGTTGCAATTTTGAACCCGATTTGTCAAGATTTTCGAACAATAATTAGAATATGTGTGCGAAAAAAGTCATCGGTAATCCGGGGTTCAAATAATGCAAGTCTGGGGTTCAAAAAACGCCGTGAAATCTGGAGAATCTCAATTGTTAAAAAAAAAAGGAATTTAAGTTGATTTTTTTTATTTATTGCAGATTTCTTGTGATTTACTATCACAATCATTTGTTCTTCAACCAGCGTAATATCTACATAATATATGCCCTGACATTCATATTCGCGTTTGTCAAGGCATACCTTGTCCAGTTCGGATTTCCTTGTTGCGCGTATGACATGCAACAACATACTTATGTAATAAAAGAATAGATTTCAGTTTCATCCTAGACCACGAAACTCTATCCTACTCGTACAATATCATTGAGGGTGTTACTAATTGGTCGGATCGAACTGACATCCCGTTGAACTTCTTGAGCACTGCCATCCCGACAGTCTGCTATACCTTGGTACTGCAAAAAATATTGGGAATAAAATAATAAAAATCAAATGGCAGATTGTACACACAGTCCGAAAAACGAATCAAACAACGGCGTCAATTCAGCGTAGTTTTGTGCTGAAGAAGAGGAGAAATAAGGAAATCGCGTATGCTATTTAAAAATGGAATATTTTAAATGACATATTCAGATACACTATCCAGTTTTGCCTTATTAATTTGTTCTATACCCTTGCTTGGATCTTCATCCGAATTTTTCCAGTCTTTATGATGAGCCAGAGCATCAATTGGTTTGTTTGTATTGCCCTGTTCAATTCAGCCAATTCCTGCGCAAACGCGTTTGTCTATCTTATTTGCAACAAAGATGTATTAACACTGCCCTTGTTAGAGTTGTTTTCAGTCACAATTTCAGATTCAACAAACATTCCGAATATTTGGGATCCGTATATTCAAAAGAGTTACATCGAATGGAACAAGTCAGCATCACATCGAATCAGTCGCCTCGAACACGGTTGGAAGAAATTTGTCAAAACGGGACGAAACTTCGCCGATGAATTGACATTTCGTGTTTTCTGGAATAGTAATTATTTATTTGAAATAAATTCATAACACACTTATTCATATCGAGATGATGTTCTTAAATGAGAGTACACCAACAAATCTTGCATGTGACGTTGAATAATATTGAATATCCCAAAAAATTGCATTTGTCCCTAAAAATATTATTTATTAGTAATTTTGTATTAATAAATAATACAAAAATGGTATTCTGCTTGAACTTTTGAATATCTTAGAAATGTTTATTCGAGCAAACTCCACATTTCGCAATTATTCTGCAAATATTTCTGGATCTTTTGATTTGTTATATTTAATAAAGTCTTTTTGTTTTTCGAATCCCCATTCATTTCTGACAAAAAGTAATAATTAAGAAAAAAATATCGTTCATTCAACTAAGACATTATACATAATTTAGTCTTCGTATTGACTCCAGACAACTCGAAAAATAAAGGAAATTGGAATGGAAATAATTTCTATATTCTATATAAACAGTAAATATCATACGAGACATGACTTTTTTAAAACAAACCTGCATAAACACAATGAAGCTGAGGGAAAGGGAGGGGTTCATATATAGCTGAGTGCCAAAATGGTGGAGAGGGGTGGCCTCCTGAGCCCTAAAAAATAAGTCAGACTTATTTATTCTTTTTAATTTTGATAAGATGAATTTCCTTGAATTGTCCTTTAAGCTTCATCATTCTTTTTGCTTGAAAGTGCTAAACGTATTCGGGTGTAAATAATATCAATTTCCTATCGAATATGACATTGTTCAGGGTTTGTTTCGATCTAACCCACTACCATGGAAATCTCGGTGAAGTCAATTCTCGGCATCATATTCTTCTGTATTTCTTTTATCGGGCTACTTCTAAATGTGCTAGTCGCCGAACCCGTATTTCGTCTGGCTATCAACAAAGAGAAAAGTACGATATTTATAATAGCATTGGTTAACATTGTGACCGATATCATTCATCTTGTATTGGCATGCTTCTACTTGGCTCCATCAATCATAATCCAGGTATTCTTACTTGAAATACTTCACTTTACGCAAAATTCTTTACTATTGGATAGACAATCAGAATTCATTCATGATGTGGTCCCCCGATTTGCAGAAAAGGTCCGCACTTACACTGTAAGTGGGACCCTATTTGCATCCTCTTTCAATGGATGCATACCCTTCTGAAAATTGCATTTACATATAATCCCCGCATAGCGCAGAATAAAATGATTGAAATTAGGGTAAATTTTTTGAAAAACAATCCGAATTACATTAAAACCCCTAATCCCATCGACAAAAATGCGAGAATGGAAATGAATGCGCGAACCAAACTGTGTGCAATTTTTCTGCTGGGCCGTACAGAAAGATATACAATTTCGTTTTTTGGTCATAACGTTCTGAAAAGTTGACCTAACGATCTGAATTTTTTTACAAAGCGGATAGTGTGTTCTTTAATTTATTTTGGGATACTATAGACGCAATTTTTGTATTTTGGACCTTTTTTGCGTATTTTCAAAAATGCGATTTTTTTTTATTTCTAAGTTTTTTTCGTTTTTTTAAGATTTTCAATGTTAACATCAGTTTTTTTATTTGTTTTAGTATGAGACGAAATGATCAAACAACATTTTATCAGACGTTTTGACAGCAATCAAAAATGGCCGAGCACAAGGTCTTTCCATCCAATGCCTATTAAACCAGTTCAACTTATCGACTTGGACCATTTGTGGATGTTTGAAACCTCGATCGGATTCCAAACCACTTGGAAATCCTTCCAAAACATCCCCGGCTATCGATCGCACGATTGTATTAATCAGCGAGTTGATACTGTCAAGCGTCGTCTACGGTTCTTGATTATTTGGATGTCGGCCGGTCAAAAAACCACTTTCGGATAAGAACTGCAGCGCCCGGTTGAAGTGGGCTAATGTTCATTGACTCATCATTTTAGCCTAGTGATTTTTGACTAATTTTTTTTGACTTACAGTTTTTGACTAATGATTTTCTGACATTTTTTTTACTAGGGATTCCCGAAGTTTTCTTGTATATTTAATTACGTTATTTTGGCCAATATTGATTTTGAGAAACTGGGAGGAATTGGGGGAAATGTTATTACTAAATCTGGGTAAGATTATTACTGAACAATTGTTTCAACAGGTTTATAACGTAAAATCAGCATCAAAATGGTATTTCTAACAAAACGACCTTCAAAAAACTTCTCAAAGTATAACAATGTCTTATTTTTGAATATAACGTCTTTCCTGAATTTTGATGAAAAATCGAAAATTATACAGTTTTAAAACATGCTTGACGGGATAAACAATTAAAAAATTTGCGAAATAAATAAATAAAGATTTACTTATCGCGTTATTCAATCCCTTTCCCACCCTTATTCGCGCTCTCTGTGGCTGCTTTTGCTTCTTACGACTGGATTTAATTAATTTTTTAAAATTTATCATAAGGAACGGGAAAAAGGGTTCCATTGTGTCTCTCTTGCACATCCCTAATATCCAATACACATATTTTCAGTCATACATCGTTTCCGATGATAAATATTCCGTTGCAACCTTCATCATTGGCGAAATTTACATGTCCTGTTGGTATGCTGGAAATGTGAACCATATTGTTATGACCCTCAATCGGTAATTTCTGTGTGGTTCGACTGTGGAAAATTGGCTGAAATCAAATTATTGAGAATTTTTGGCGCTCTTGCCGTTTTACATATTTAATCGCAGAATCTACATATACACTTGTTAAATGCAAAAAAACGTTTAAAAAATCCGTAAAAAATTTGTGTTTTTTTTACATTTATGCATAGAAAAAAAAGAATCTCAAAAATGTTTTTTTTTTGCCTAAATTTCCCTATTATTCTTGGACCGAGATTTTCTGCGTAGTTATTTTTTTCGAATTTAGTCAATTTTGCGCTCTCGTACGACACCTGGATTTTTCGTTTGAATTATTTATTATAAATATTGTTCAGGTTTGCCGTCATTTTCTTCCGGAATGATACTCTATTTAGCCGTCGAAATGTCGTCATTCTGTTAATTTGCAATGTTTTATTTTCATGCACAAATGGATATATTGTACAATTTGTGTTTCCATGTTGCGCGTAAAACAGAAGTCTGCTAAATAAGGGAAACTTGAAAAATAGTATTTCAGATTTTTATTGGATCACACTGTCCTTTCATATTCTTACTATAAAATAAATGGGGTCAAAAATTGGACAGGCTTATCGGATATCACTCTCAATGTGTTTAGTTCTGTGGTCCCAGTTGTGTGCTACTCAATGGTAAATCAATAATAATTGAGTAATTAAACCGTAAATTACTGTAGATTATATATGTATTGCGAAAAAAAAATAAACGAATTGCTGGACAAAAATACGCAAGCGACAAAAAGAAGGGAAAGAGCCGAGAGATAATGTAAGAAGGATATCATTTGGATGGCTATACATTGGTTTTGTTCAGGTATACAATTCAATTTGGAATCATCACTTTCACATTCACAATTGCTTGGATTCTATTCCAAACATTTCCGTTATTCATGCTGAAATGGAATGTGAACTGGTTCATCTGTATTGCTTTTCTCAACACCTTCAACTCTTCAACAAACGCCGTGGTATTTCTGATATGCAACTCAGAAGTATTCAACATTTCAAAAAAAAAATGAAAACAATATTCTCCGCTGATTTCAGGTGAAAAATCTGCTTCCAAAACGAATTCGAGCAAATCGCACATGGAGTGATGAGACGGAAAGTCGAAGAACTGGAAATAACTCAACAAAATGAGAGTGAATATAACATAAGATAATACATATTGAGTAACTACTTCAGATTATAACAGTAAATTTTAGAAAAAAATTTAAAAAAAAATGTGAAATGCACCAGTAAACTTTAGAATTTTTTTATGTTTTGAAAATCTTATAAGGCTGCTCACTTCGAATATTTCGAAGTGCGTAGTATCAAGCTGGCACATCTGTGGACAAAATCAGTTCATGTAGTTCGGCTTTCGCGAGCCTCTGTGAGCCAAATTGTCTTGGCCATTTCCAACCACAACATCTTCTTGTTAACAGTTTTAGGGCTTCCAAGAACCGCTTCGAAATATTCATTTTTCATTATTACAAATAATAATTCCAATGTATTTTGGAAGTATTTGAAGTTGTTTGAACGGTATTTCAGAACCTTTCCCTGAGAAGACAATTTCAAAAATGTTATCAATCCGAATCAAATACTATCTGAAACAACATGTAAATAAAGAAAAAAAAAAGTATAAATCAATCAAATATAATACAATGAATTAATTTGTCGAAGAACGTGCAATTTCTCAAAGTAGAACCAAACCACAAACAAAACAATAAAAGTGCATAAATTAAAGATTTGGCCGAACACAGAATAAATCGTATTTTGAACTCGAACCTTTGACCTTCAAATGAAATATTGTCAAAGCCTGACAACATTTGAATAAGTTTATTTGATCTCACACTCATTTAAGAGTTGGCTGTGTATAAAAAATAATTGCAAACTTACACAATACTTCAAAAAACTAAAATAAATCAAGCTTGTCGTTTCACAGCCGAGCCTGGCCATATCCGGTCCAAAGCCGAATATTTAAATGCTCGCGTATAGTGGGTTGTGGTTGGCATCAGCCGTTTTTTTTTTAATTGTTCGTAAGATATAAAATTCCTCGGCAAGGCTTCGGTCGGGACGAAACATGTTTGGGCCGCGGCCGACCGGTCTGCCGAAACGACAAGCCTGAAATAAATATTATATGTATACCTTATTTAAACTTACCGAAAAAATAAATTTTGCAATGCTTATTGATCGAATGAATATTTTTCCGATCAACTAAATCAAGTAGACACGATTCGAAAATCACCTGCACTGAACTTTTTGTGTATAACATTTCATGCACGTGAATGCCATTAGAATCAACTGAATTCTTATGGCACTACGCACGTTTTCATTTAAAAAAAATTAGAAATAAAAAGAAAAAAAATTTGTTTATATATGATTTTTAAGGTGTTCAAACTTATATTTTTTGATTTTTTTCCAACCTGCCTTACGTATTTATTCATTTTCGAATTTCCGAGTTAGTGGAAATAGCAAAACTTTGCTTCCTAATTTAATGCAATTTTCGTCATCAACCAAAATTGCTGTTGAAAAAACCGAGTGTTTCTTGGAAATTCTTGGTAGTCTTTGGAGTTTTTTTGGAAGGCCCTTTGAATGCGATTTTAAAACTCGTTTCAAATTAATTTGTTCGATTTTGAATATTTGAAAAATAATATTTGGGTTTTTTAAAGATTCACAAACCGAGTCATTCGTCTGGATATTTGAGCCGTTATTAATTAAACTTTTAATTAATCTCCTGAGACTATTCGCTGCCTTATTTAATCGAAACTCTGAATAATCTTTGAAGAATGAAATCCGCGTTGGGAGCATTACTCGCCGTTATCTCCTTACTTGGACTGTTCGCAAACATTTTGGTGTTTATTCCGGTATATCGACTAGCATTTGTTTATTATAAAAGTCCAATCTACGTTATTTCGCTAGTTAATCTATTTGCCGATATTATTAATTTATTCATTACCATTTTCTATTTATGCCCTGCTATCATTTTGAAGGTCAGTTCATTATTTATGCAATTTGTTTTATGTGGTGACGGTTGTTATTGGTTTTTTTTAATTACACTAATGAACATGCTAGTAAAAATTGGCCTAGTTTATTTCATAACTAGTTAAGAGGCGAACAACTTGTGACTATTGAAAACGAGCACTCTGCACCGATTTAGTACGGTACACGAATTCCCCTATGTTTAAATCGAATTTTGAATTATTGCCCCGAAAAAGATGTGATGGTCCATAAATGTTCAAGGCGCTCGTTTTTTTTTTGCGATGGACAATATGGCGGCGTTAAATGACTGATCGTTTGCGGGAAATTCAATATCGTGAAATCAGTGTAGATTTACAAATATGAAATATAGTATTTATTAACTGTGTGTACGTTCAAATGAATTTCTAACGTACACATACAGAGGGTAGCATAGAATTACCTGCACAAATTTGAGAGCATTAATCTAGAGAACCAACAGTCAGAATGCAATGAGTTTAAACAAAATGTTTAATGACGCAATAAATATGAAATTTTAAATATTTCTGTTCAACCCGGCCACCTTGTTGAACAATGAGAGCTCGGAGACACTTCGGATTGGCGTCGATGGTTGTTTTGGTCTCATTATGTGACCAGATTCTTCTACAACGCCTTGATACTTGGGTGAAGGTTGGCTCTTCTGCAAGAGCATCCACACGGAATAGTCGAGCGGTTAAGGTCCGTCGAGGAAGCAGGCCATTCGGTCGACTTTACACATAGTCAATTTTTTATTTTGTTCAGTCGTTGAACGCTGACAATTAAATTTGTTTAAATGAATCTCGTATGTCAAGAATGAATGACGCTCATCGTTCCAAGCATGCTATGAGATATGAGATAGTTTTCAGGAATATTTATTTTCAAAAAACAAAGACGATGCTATTCAAGTTTTCTTCGGTACGATATTCATGTTCTGCTGGTATTTATCTTCGATTACTCAAATAGTAATGTCAATAAACAGGTGGATTTATCGAAAATTTCACAATCATCTCACGTTTGGTACAGGTTATTCGTGATATGTTTCCGAATCTCTTCATTTTTTTCGTTTCGGAACGTCTTCGCCTGTTTTTGTTTCGTAGTTCCATTATGTATTGGAATGGCCTGTTTGTCACAGTACATATTTCCGTGTTGCGCGTAAAAATATTAATATGATAATGAGAAAAATATAGCAAATTTTCAGTTTGATCTTCGATCATACGTACTTCTCTGTTTCGTATTTACAAATTCCGAATACATTGAATTACTCGAATAATTTTATTGATTTACCTTTAAATAGCTCATGCTCATTAATTGCCATCGTTTGTTATTCGACAATTTATGCGAAAGTCTTAAAACATGATAGAATGTTGAAGAGAACAAATCAAAAAGCGAAGCGACTAAATAAGGAATATTCGTAATCATATATCATATATATACAAAGGGTTACAATTTTTAATGTTTAGATACGCATTTCAATTCAGCCTTATCACCTTATTCTACACGTTGAGCTGGATATTATTTCGGGTTCTTCCTCAGATTTTAAGCGGGGACCATCTTAATTTATTCATTTCTGTCTCTATTTGTATATCGCTCAATAATTCTGTCAATGCCTTTGTTTATATTATCAATAATATTGAAGTTAGTTGCGCAATTTCTTAATTATAAAAAAAGAAATGCTTTAGGTGAGAAGTGCAATTCAACATAGTAAATTCTTTATTTTTCCATCGGCATCATCTCATATGCGAACTGCATCGGAAGCATCGAACAATGCTAATATGGTTTTTCGAAAAACTACGAGAAATGCTGTATAAATTCAAAAAAAAAATCAATGAGTATAAAAAATTCCGTTCTAGCTGATTTCCTTTTTTTGAATGTTTTTATTCAGAAAAGTTTAAGGAAATGCCATACTCAACGGGAAAAAAAAAAAAACAAAATACGCATTCATATTCGGTGAGACCAATTGAGAATATTTGGGAAAAATTTGTCGATGACTGTTGACGTCTACTGTACAGTTGGGTTATCGCAACATTCGTGTTGGGTTTCGGCTAAAAATATGGATAGTTTAAAAGCGAAAACCGAGCGCCAAAATTTGAATGTTGAAGTGATATGCCGAATTCCGCCAAACCTTGCCTTATAGAATTTCGAAAACCGTAAATGTGCGTCAAACACCGAATTTGACGCAAACTTTCAAAAACCTGCATTGGTGAGAAATTTGTTCAAATGTTTTGGCTTATAACCAAATTTGGTAGAACCCTATAATCCAACCTGCCCCCTCCATATTTTTTTACTGAAAAAATTGTTAAGACTATAATTTCTATAGTTGTGTGCATGCTGAATTGACAATATTCATATTAAAAAAAAAAGACAACATTCATATTAAAAAGAACCTCTATTATTGTAAATGACAAAAATATTAATAATTGTCCATGACAATTTGTGAGATATTCCGGAAAACCGGTTCGAAAACGTCCAAAGCAGCCTGTGTGAAATGAACGGTATTATCAAGATATGAGAGCATTTTATCCGCATCGAAAACTCGATATTTCTCGTTTTTCACAAGAAGTGGGGCCAAGTCAATTATCTGAGTAAAATGTCTGAATAGTATAATGAAAGACGAATTACTTCGCAATTTCTGCACTTCATTTCGCTTAATCGTTTTCGAGCGTATTTCAGGCGTCGATCGCCAACTTTCTTGTCCAAATTGAGCAATTCAACATCATCTGGCTTCTTGATCGCATATTGAAGGAAACCGTTAAGAACATTTTGACTCTCATATGGAAATGGTCCAAGAATGTAAACTTTTTTAGCATATCTGAAAATTTTTTAGATAATTTCAGTAATTTCCAAAGCGATTTACGATTCATAAAACTGTAAATTCGTATTATATTGTTGAATATAGTTATCATTTCTGGCATTTGCAAAAAATTCGAATTGAGTTTTCGAGAATCTAAAAAAATTGTTTCAAATGGTTATAAAGAGTGGAATACCGAGATGTAATGAACAATACATCGGGTTGAACGTCGAGAAAAACTTGTTTGGAAATGTTCAAAGTTTTCGCGGAAAGCGGGTTATCCTCATAGATTCCAGTGTTTTCTAAAATTTGCATTTTTTTATTAAATTTAACCTCTTAAATATTTCTTGTTACCGTATAATCCCACATAACTAAAAGTAGAGTAATTATAATTGAACTGTTTTCTGATCGATTCAACAAAATTCATGGCATAACTGTTGCCGATGACCATTATCCTGAGTGAACCATTTCCGTTCTGTTCTCAAAATAAATTATAGAGGCTTCTTGAAAAACGAATCGTTACTGGAAACACGCAGTGGCCAAATCGGTTGAACACGGCTTCTTCGCTATCTTCGAAC
Source organism: Caenorhabditis bovis (assembly GCA_902829315.1). Lineage (NCBI taxonomy): Eukaryota > Metazoa > Nematoda > Chromadorea > Rhabditida > Rhabditidae > Caenorhabditis > Caenorhabditis bovis. The sequence goes on along the minus strand of CADEPM010000001.1, from coordinate 3,856,810 downwards.
GTGTTCAGGTAAACACACGGCTCTCTGTGTTCAGTTGCCAGCCAACTGTACGGTAGCATCGCTGTGTTCTTATCGATCAATTCTTGCTCTTCTGAAAATGTATTAATTCAAAATTTATGTTTTTTCTTCAATTCATTACCATCCGTGTAATTGGTTTTCCAAAAATCGTGATTCCGAATACTGGATTGTAAGAAAAAGTTCATCACAATCAACGTCGAAATTAGAATAAGAATCGATTTCATTTCCATTTTCAAATATTTTTTCTCGAAAAGATGATGTATTAGAATGCTGATTACAGCGATAAGAACTGAAAATATTCAAAATGCGAAATTCTTCGAATTCTCTTCACCTAGACATTGCAAATTTGCAGAAATCGAAGCGCCTCCAAATATGGTAATGATCGGCCAATGAATAAGATAAACGGTGTAAGAGATGTTCCCGATGTAATTCAAAATTTTTGAATTAAAAATCTCAATTAATGAAACTGAGAAGATTAATTAATTAAAAAGGTTACTTGATGCTCTTTGTCTTCCAAATAAAGCAAATACGTTGTTAGAAGGGTAATGAATGGTCGATAAAATTTTGAGTTCAACGGACTTGGTAGAAATAGAAGAAGTAAAAAAGGCAAAATAGCATTTGTTGCGTCAGATGGCTTTAAAAATGAATAACTTTCTGAAAAAATTAGCATTCTTATTCATTATGCAACCAGTGGTTGTAAAAAAAACACGGCGTTCTGATCCAGTTTTTGACAGTATGAAGGGCCCTGTTGGTCCTTCGTTTGAACCACCACAACTAACAAAAAATTTACGATTGCGGAGTATCCCGGAAAATGTCCGCTGGAGTTAAAAATGAAATTTTTCTTATAGAGATTCAAAAACCAGGACCCTCAGCCAGACGCCCACATTTTGACGACACCGATGAAATCAAGAAGAGGAACTTTTTAAATGAATTACCTTTTTTTTCATTTATTTTTAATGGATTGCTTAAACCAATTTCAGATAAAAAATGGGCCACAAATCCAGCCGAAAATTGCCATAACCGAAGAAACATGAAATTGAAAGCAAATTGTTCATTGATGAGCAAAAAAGCGGCACAACCGAATATGGTCATGCATATACAAGCCTCTAGCTGAATAATTGGATCACAAAAATTTGAAGTTCAAACATTACTTTCAAAATGTTGCTTTTTAGAAGTTGAAGTCCCAAAAATATAAAAGGCACAAGTAAATAAAACTGCATTTCGACACCAAGCGACCAAAAATGGATAAATGCGTTGAGAGAAGATCCATCGACAAGAAACTGAACAATTTGATTGTTTTCTCGACCCCCCGTTTTCTCGAAACATACCTCGTCAAAATAATTTCCGCTATCATGTATAATCAGTTGATTTGTAACGAAAAATAATGAGGCAATTGAATAACGATAATTAGCTTTCCACCAAAAATCGCATAGGAAAAACTGAATAGCAACGATGATTAGAAAACACGTGAGGTAATATAGAGGAGCAATTCGTTTTACTCTGAAAAATTTAAAATTAGAATGTCTAGACTTGTATTTTTTTCTGGCCTTTTGTAATAGAAATACAATACCGATTTTGGGGTGATTTTGTGTTTACTCAAACATTTTGCCATTAGAAATCCAGATAAAACGAAAAATCTAAAAAAACCAATATTGTGAATTTTTCTACTATATATTGAGTACTCACATATCCACTCCGAGGTAGCCTTGTCATCTTTGGCCTAGTCTTTCATGAGTGCACATGCCACTTTTACATACGTAGGCTCACGCGTAGCTACTCCAGACTCCACTGTTCTCCAAGGAATTTTTTTTCAAATCAAGCGTTCCCCTGCCGATCCTTTGCTCTTCGTTTGCTTCACTTCTGTTCTGATCTTTCTCGAAATCAAATGACCACTTGAAAATCGACGAAAGAAAATTCGCAACGATTTTCATTCCCCGTTCGAATTCGCAAAATTAATTAATAACAATCACAAAAATAAACTAGCTCACTCGCTATTGTTATCTATAAATTGACTGTTTTGTGGTGCGCAGACTATCCGTTGTGCAGTGTTCCCACAAATCAATTCGATATTCGAATTACCGCGATCAAAACAAGAAAATGGTCCTTATTTTTGAAAATACAGTCTGTTTTCCAAAAAATGCGGATACCGTAGTTATTTCATGTTGCCAGACGCGTTGCAGTTCGCGTGCGCTCCCGTTAACATTTTTTTCAAAATTTTGTACGTATATAAAGTTTATATTATTATATATATTATAAACGTGAACCACAACTCATCGGAACTATATGGTCTTGCAACGAAATATACTGGTGTCCGCTTTTTTATTCTTGTATTATTCCCGGGATGAATCAAGGAATTTGATAGCAATAATCAGATGATTTCAGGTGTTCCGTTCGACATTCTACTTAATATCAATATACATTTTCTGTTGGACGACTACCACCATTTTGTACCGAATCATGCTATCAACACACCAAGAAGATGACGAAGCTATGCGTCACCACCAATTCCTGGTAGGTCGTCAATTAGAGTCAAAAATAAATTGAATAATTCAGGGGCTGTTGGTGATGCCAACCTTCTGTCAATGCTTCTTCATCACCTACATAAGATCCAACAGCTTCAGACAAGCATACCAAGAGCAACTCAATATTCTAACTTGTGGAATTTTGTTTCCAACAATTTTTGAATCCTCAAGAGTTCTACGCCCATCACAATCAGCGGAAAAACCAACTTTTATGTGATTATGTTTTCGGGTCAAATGTCATATTTTGCGATTCTCTTCGTTCGTTTTTTTTGTTGTCGATTCTCAATGTGTCTCCATTTTTCAATTGTCGCCATTTTCAAGAAGCCATCATGCATTTGATTAACCTAAAATGTCACGATTTGCATAAATTTGTGAGAAAACTTTGTAATGTATTTTGTTGTGCCACTTTCCTCGTAGTATGCGGCCTGATATTCAATGTCTGCGCGCTTTCGCTATAATTTCAGTAGTTTTATTTCATATAAGCCCACAAATATTCACAAATGGCTACCTCGGAGTGGATATGTGAGTACTCAATATATAGTAGAAAAATTCACAATATTGGTTTTTTTAGATTTTTCGTTTTATCTGGATTTCTAATGGCAAAATGTTTGAGTAAACACAAAATCACCCCAAAATCGGTATTGTATTTCTATTACAAAAGGCCAGAAAAAAATACAAGTCTAGACATTCTAATTTTAAATTTTTCAGAGTAAAACGAATTGCTCCTCTATATTACCTCACGTGTTTTCTAATCATCGTTGCTATTCAGTTTTTCCTATGCGATTTTTGGTGGAAAGCTAATTATCGTTATTCAATTGCCTCATTATTTTTCGTTACAAATCAACTGATTATACATGATAGCGGAAATTATTTTGACGAGGTATGTTTCGAGAAAACGGGGGGTCGAGAAAACAATCAAATTGTTCAGTTTCTTGTCGATGGATCTTCTCTCAACGCATTTATCCATTTTTGGTCGCTTGGTGTCGAAATGCAGTTTTATTTACTTGTGCCTTTTATATTTTTGGGACTTCAACTTCTAAAAAGCAACATTTTGAAAGTAATGCTTGAACTTCAAATTTTTGTGATCCAATTATTCAGCTAGCGGCTTGTATATGCATGACCATATTCGGTTGTGCCGCTTTTTTGCTCATCAATGAACAATTTGCTTTCAATTTCATGTTTCTTCGGTTATGGCAATTTTCGGCTGGATTTGTGGCCCATTTTTTATCTGAAATTGGTTTAAGCAATCCATTAAAAATAAATGAAAAAAAAGGTAATTCATTTAAAAAGTTCCTCTTCTTGATTTCATCGGTGTCGTCAAAATGTGGGCGTCTGGATGAGGGTCCTGGTTTTTGAATCTCTATAAGAAAAATTTCATTTTTAACTCCAGCGGACATTTTCCGGGATACTCCGCAATCGTAAATTTTTTGTTAGTTGTGGTGGTTCAAACGAAGGACCAACAGGGCCCTTCATACTGTCAAAAACTGGATCAGAACGCCGTGTTTTTTTTACAACCACTGGTTGCATAATGAATAAGAATGCTAATTTTTTCAGAAAGTTATTCATTTTTAAAGCCATCTGACGCAACAAATGCTATTTTGCCTTTTTTACTTCTTCTATTTCTACCAAGTCCGTTGAACTCAAAATTTTATCGACCATTCATTACCCTTTTAACAACGTATTTGCTTTATTTGGAAGACAAAGAGCATCAAGTAACCTTTTTAATTAATTAATCTTCTCAGTTTCATTAATTGAGATTTTTAATTCAAAAATTTTGAATTACATCGGGAACATCTCTTACACCGTTTATCTTATTCATTGGCCGATCATTACCATATTTGGAGGCGCTTCGATTTCTGCAAATTTGCAATGTCTAGGTGAAGAGAATTCGAAGAATTTCGCATTTTGAATATTTTCAGTTCTTATCGCTGTAATCAGCATTCTAATACATCATCTTTTCGAGAAAAAATATTTGAAAATGGAAATGAAATCGATTCTTATTCTAATTTCGACGTTGATTGTGATGAACTTTTTCTTACAATCCAGTATTCGGAATCACGATTTTTGGAAAACCAATTACACGGATGGTAATGAATTGAAGAAAAAACATAAATTTTGAATTAATACATTTTCAGAAGAGCAAGAATTGATCGATAAGAACACAGCGATGCTACCGTACAGTTGGCTGGCAACTGAACACAGAGAGCCGTGTGTTTACCTGAACACGTTCGAAGATAGCGAAGAAGCCGTGTTCAACCGATTTGGCCACTGCGTGTTTCCAGTAACGATTCGTTTTTCAAGAAGCCTCTATAATTTATTTTGAGAACAGAACGGAAATGGTTCACTCAGGATAATGGTCATCGGCAACAGTTATGCCATGAATTTTGTTGAATCGATCAGAAAACATTTCAATTATAATTACTCTACTTTTAGTTATGTGGGATTATACGGTAACAAGAAATATTTAAGAGGTTAAATTTAATAAAAAAATGCAAATTTTAGAAAACACTGGAATCTATGAGTATAACCCGCTTTCCGCGAAAACTTTGAACATTTCCAAACAAGTTTTTCTCGACGTTCAACCCGATGTATTGTTCATTACATCTCGGTATTCCACTCTTTATAACCATTTGAAACAATTTTTTTAGATTCTCGAAAACTCAATTCGAATTTTTTGCAAATGCCAGAAATGATAACTATATTCAACAATATAATACGAATTTACAGTTTTATGAATCGTAAATCGCTTTGGAAATTACTGAAATTATCTAAAAAATTTTCAGATATGCTAAAAAAGTTTACATTCTTGGACCATTTCCATATGAGAGTCAAAATGTTCTTAACGGTTTCCTTCAATATGCGATCAAGAAGCCAGATGATGTTGAATTGCTCAATTTGGACAAGAAAGTTGGCGATCGACGCCTGAAATACGCTCGAAAACGATTAAGCGAAATGAAGTGCAGAAATTGCGAAGTAATTCGTCTTTCATTCAGACTATTCAGACATTTTACTCAGATAATTGACTTGGCCCCACTTCTTGTGAAAAACGAGAAATATCGAGTTTTCGATGCGGATAAAATGCTCTCATATCTTGATAATACCGTTCATTTCACACAGGCTGCTTTGGACGTTTTCGAACCGGTTTTCCGGAATATCTCACAAATTGTCATGGACAATTATTAATATTTTTGTCATTTACAATAATAGAGGTTCTTTTTAATATGAATGTTGTCTTTTTTTTTAATATGAATATTGTCAATTCAGCATGCACACAACTATAGAAATTATAGTCTTAACAATTTTTTCAGTAAAAAAATATGGAGGGGGCAGGTTGGATTATAGGGTTCTACCAAATTTGGTTATAAGCCAAAACATTTGAACAAATTTCTCACCAACGCAGGTTTTTGAAAGTTTGCGTCAAATTCGGTGTTTGACGCACATTTACGGTTTTCGAAATTCTATAAGGCAAGGTTTGGCGGAATTCGGCATATCACTTCAACATTCAAATTTTGGCGCTCGGTTTTCGCTTTTAAACTATCCATATTTTTAGCCGAAACCCAACACGAATGTTGCGATAACCCAACTGTACAGTAGACGTCAACAGTCATCGACAAATTTTTCCCAAATATTCTCAATTGGTCTCACCGAATATGAATGCGTATTTTGTTTTTTTTTTTTCCCGTTGAGTATGGCATTTCCTTAAACTTTTCTGAATAAAAACATTCAAAAAAAGGAAATCAGCTAGAACGGAATTTTTTATACTCATTGATTTTTTTTTTGAATTTATACAGCATTTCTCGTAGTTTTTCGAAAAACCATATTAGCATTGTTCGATGCTTCCGATGCAGTTCGCATATGAGATGATGCCGATGGAAAAATAAAGAATTTACTATGTTGAATTGCACTTCTCACCTAAAGCATTTCTTTTTTTTAAATTAAGAAATTGCGCAACTAACTTCAATATTATTGATAATATAAACAAAGGCATTGACAGAATTATTGAGCGATATACAAATAGAGACAGAAATGAATAAATTAAGATGGTCCCCGCTTAAAATCTGAGGAAGAACCCGAAATAATATCCAGCTCAACGTGTAGAATAAGGTGATAAGGCTGAATTGAAATGCGTATCTAAACATTAAAAATTGTAACCCTTTGTATATATATGATATATGATTACGAATATTCCTTATTTAGTCGCTTCGCTTTTTGATTTGTTCTCTTCAACATTCTATCATGTTTTAAGACTTTCGCATAAATTGTCGAATAACAAACGATGGCAATTAATGAGCATGAGCTATTTAAAGGTAAATCAATAAAATTATTCGAGTAATTCAATGTATTCGGAATTTGTAAATACGAAACAGAGAAGTACGTATGATCGAAGATCAAACTGAAAATTTGCTATATTTTTCTCATTATCATATTAATATTTTTACGCGCAACACGGAAATATGTACTGTGACAAACAGGCCATTCCAATACATAATGGAACTACGAAACAAAAACAGGCGAAGACGTTCCGAAACGAAAAAAATGAAGAGATTCGGAAACATATCACGAATAACCTGTACCAAACGTGAGATGATTGTGAAATTTTCGATAAATCCACCTGTTTATTGACATTACTATTTGAGTAATCGAAGATAAATACCAGCAGAACATGAATATCGTACCGAAGAATACTTGAATAGCATCGTCTTTGTTTTTTGAAAATAAATATTCCTGAAAACTATCTCATATCTCATAGCATGCTTGGAACGATGAGCGTCATTCATTCTTGACATACGAGATTCATTTAAACAAATTTAATTGTCAGCGTTCAACGACTGAACAAAATAAAAAATTGACTATGTGTAAAGTCGACCGAATGGCCTGCTTCCTCGACGGACCTTAACCGCTCGACTATTCCGTGTGGATGCTCTTGCAGAAGAGCCAACCTTCACCCAAGTATCAAGGCGTTGTAGAAGAATCTGGTCACATAATGAGACCAAAACAACCATCGACGCCAATCCGAAGCGTCTCCGAGCTCTCATTGTTCAACAAGGTGGCCGGGTTGAACAGAAATATTTAAAATTTCATATTTATTGCGTCATTAAACATTTTGTTTAAACTCATTGCATTCTGACTGTTGGTTCTCTAGATTAATGCTCTCAAATTTGTGCAGGTAATTCTATGCTACCCTCTGTATGTGTACGTTAGAAATTCATTTGAACGTACACACAGTTAATAAATACTATATTTCATATTTGTAAATCTACACTGATTTCACGATATTGAATTTCCCGCAAACGATCAGTCATTTAACGCCGCCATATTGTCCATCGCAAAAAAAAACGAGCGCCTTGAACATTTATGGACCATCACATCTTTTTCGGGGCGATAATTCAAAATTCGATTTAAACATAGGGGAATTCGTGTACCGTACTAAATCGGTGCAGAGTGCTCGTTTTCAATAGTCACAAGTTGTTCGCCTCTTAACTAGTTATGAAATAAACTAGGCCAATTTTTACTAGCATGTTCATTAGTGTAATTAAAAAAAACCAATAACAACCGTCACCACATAAAACAAATTGCATAAATAATGAACTGACCTTCAAAATGATAGCAGGGCATAAATAGAAAATGGTAATGAATAAATTAATAATATCGGCAAATAGATTAACTAGCGAAATAACGTAGATTGGACTTTTATAATAAACAAATGCTAGTCGATATACCGGAATAAACACCAAAATGTTTGCGAACAGTCCAAGTAAGGAGATAACGGCGAGTAATGCTCCCAACGCGGATTTCATTCTTCAAAGATTATTCAGAGTTTCGATTAAATAAGGCAGCGAATAGTCTCAGGAGATTAATTAAAAGTTTAATTAATAACGGCTCAAATATCCAGACGAATGACTCGGTTTGTGAATCTTTAAAAAACCCAAATATTATTTTTCAAATATTCAAAATCGAACAAATTAATTTGAAACGAGTTTTAAAATCGCATTCAAAGGGCCTTCCAAAAAAACTCCAAAGACTACCAAGAATTTCCAAGAAACACTCGGTTTTTTCAACAGCAATTTTGGTTGATGACGAAAATTGCATTAAATTAGGAAGCAAAGTTTTGCTATTTCCACTAACTCGGAAATTCGAAAATGAATAAATACGTAAGGCAGGTTGGAAAAAAATCAAAAAATATAAGTTTGAACACCTTAAAAATCATATATAAACAAATTTTTTTTCTTTTTATTTCTAATTTTTTTAAATGAAAACGTGCGTAGTGCCATAAGAATTCAGTTGATTCTAATGGCATTCACGTGCATGAAATGTTATACACAAAAAGTTCAGTGCAGGTGATTTTCGAATCGTGTCTACTTGATTTAGTTGATCGGAAAAATATTCATTCGATCAATAAGCATTGCAAAATTTATTTTTTCGGTAAGTTTAAATAAGGTATACATATAATATTTATTTCAGGCTTGTCGTTTCGGCAGACCGGTCGGCCGCGGCCCAAACATGTTTCGTCCCGACCGAAGCCTTGCCGAGGAATTTTATATCTTACGAACAATTAAAAAAAAACGGCTGATGCCAACCACAACCCACTATACGCGAGCATTTAAATATTCGGCTTTGGACCGGATATGGCCAGGCTCGGCTGTGAAACGACAAGCTTGATTTATTTTAGTTTTTTGAAGTATTGTGTAAGTTTGCAATTATTTTTTATACACAGCCAACTCTTAAATGAGTGTGAGATCAAATAAACTTATTCAAATGTTGTCAGGCTTTGACAATATTTCATTTGAAGGTCAAAGGTTCGAGTTCAAAATACGATTTATTCTGTGTTCGGCCAAATCTTTAATTTATGCACTTTTATTGTTTTGTTTGTGGTTTGGTTCTACTTTGAGAAATTGCACGTTCTTCGACAAATTAATTCATTGTATTATATTTGATTGATTTATACTTTTTTTTTCTTTATTTACATGTTGTTTCAGATAGTATTTGATTCGGATTGATAACATTTTTGAAATTGTCTTCTCAGGGAAAGGTTCTGAAATACCGTTCAAACAACTTCAAATACTTCCAAAATACATTGGAATTATTATTTGTAATAATGAAAAATGAATATTTCGAAGCGGTTCTTGGAAGCCCTAAAACTGTTAACAAGAAGATGTTGTGGTTGGAAATGGCCAAGACAATTTGGCTCACAGAGGCTCGCGAAAGCCGAACTACATGAACTGATTTTGTCCACAGATGTGCCAGCTTGATACTACGCACTTCGAAATATTCGAAGTGAGCAGCCTTATAAGATTTTCAAAACATAAAAAAATTCTAAAGTTTACTGGTGCATTTCACATTTTTTTTAAATTTTTTTTCTAAAATTTACTGTTATAATCTGAAGTAGTTACTCAATATGTATTATCTTATGTTATATTCACTCTCATTTTGTTGAGTTATTTCCAGTTCTTCGACTTTCCGTCTCATCACTCCATGTGCGATTTGCTCGAATTCGTTTTGGAAGCAGATTTTTCACCTGAAATCAGCGGAGAAAATTGTTTTCATTTTTTTTTTTGAAATGTTGAATACTTCTGAGTTGCATATCAGAAATACCACGGCGTTTGTTGAAGAGTTGAAGGTGTTGAGAAAAGCAATACAGATGAACCAGTTCACATTCCATTTCAGCATGAATAACGGAAATGTTTGGAATAGAATCCAAGCAATTGTGAATGTGAAAGTGATGATTCCAAATTGAATTGTATACCTGAACAAAACCAATGTATAGCCATCCAAATGATATCCTTCTTACATTATCTCTCGGCTCTTTCCCTTCTTTTTGTCGCTTGCGTATTTTTGTCCAGCAATTCGTTTACTATTTTTTCGCAATACACATATAATCTACAGTAATTTACGGTTTAATTACTCAATTATTATTGATTTACCATTGAGTAGCACACAACTGGGACCACAGAACTAAACACATTGAGAGTGATATCCGATAAGCCTGTCCAATTTTTGACCCCATTTATTTTATAGTAAGAATATGAAAGGACAGTGTGATCCAATAAAAATCTGAAATACTATTTTTCAAGTTTCCCTTATTTAGCAGACTTCTGTTTTACGCGCAACATGGAAACACAAATTGTACAATATATCCATTTGTGCATGAAAATAAAACATTGCAAATTAACAGAATGACGACATTTCGACGGCTAAATAGAGTATCATTCCGGAAGAAAATGACGGCAAACCTGAACAATATTTATAATAAATAATTCAAACGAAAAATCCAGGTGTCGTACGAGAGCGCAAAATTGACTAAATTCGAAAAAAATAACTACGCAGAAAATCTCGGTCCAAGAATAATAGGGAAATTTAGGCAAAAAAAAAACATTTTTGAGATTCTTTTTTTTCTATGCATAAATGTAAAAAAAACACAAATTTTTTACGGATTTTTTAAACGTTTTTTTGCATTTAACAAGTGTATATGTAGATTCTGCGATTAAATATGTAAAACGGCAAGAGCGCCAAAAATTCTCAATAATTTGATTTCAGCCAATTTTCCACAGTCGAACCACACAGAAATTACCGATTGAGGGTCATAACAATATGGTTCACATTTCCAGCATACCAACAGGACATGTAAATTTCGCCAATGATGAAGGTTGCAACGGAATATTTATCATCGGAAACGATGTATGACTGAAAATATGTGTGGAACGGGAATGAATTTATTTATTCAGATAGATGTCTGTGTTTTTGCAGTTTCTGGCTATAAGTTTATTTCAATTTTTTATTTCAAAAACCATGACAACTTTGGGAATACATTGCAGCACGAATTTGTTGAAATTCCAACGATTCTATGGCTGAAAATCTAGATTATTATTATTTGGCACCAAACTCGAATTTTGAGGGAAAATCGTTTTTACGTAAAGACATGAAAACACTAAATACTTTGTGGGGAAAACTTTTAATATAATGTTTTATACTCATCGTATTTTTTCGGACCAGAATTCACACAATTTAAATTTTTTTTTGAAAATTCAATTTTTTCAGGTGGTTTTGAACTTCACCTAATAAGAATGAGGAACTCTTTCAGAACGAAAAATTTTCCTTAAGGTTAAAAGGAAATGATTAGGCTTCAATGTAGCATAAATTTGTGTTTCACAGCTCCCATCCATTGTCGGACTTTGCTGTAGTCACGTCGAAAGTTTAATTAAAACACACACCAAAAACAAAGAGAATCTTGACATCAAATTTGGCCTCGAGACGAGCGATGAAAAGAACAATTTGTGTAAATGATCGATTAAAGGAACCGAGAGAAATTTCATTTTAGACAACAAATGCTTTGGCAAAAATTTAAAGAAATTGAAAAATCTCAGGAAAATTTAATTAAAAAAAAAGTTGAAACTCGAACATTTTCAAATTAGCAGGATTTTTTTCAAAAAAAAAAAAAGATAAATTTGAGCAATTCAAAAATGCTTCTTTCATTTCAGAAAGTGAGAAAATTTGCAACGAAGAAAAAGAATATCTTGTTTTGTTTTTATCTAGGTTTCAATTTCTATGAATAATAGCACTTTATATTTGTTGTTGTTGAAAAAAAAGGTCGAGATCGTGTTGAAAAGATGGCTTTAATTGCTTCACTATTGAAAACTACTACAGTTTTACGGAAATCTTCAAGAAGCAACTACAACTTTCTGGAATAATTGAATTTGGGAAGTCAGATGTGCTTATGAAATATTGCTGAGTAATTGAATTGAGATCTTTTATGGAAACACAAACAATTCATCTAGATATTTCTATAAAATCCTAGAAAAAAAATGGTGTTTGAAATAATTGAATTCATAATTCGATGGTCTCTGATTTCATATATCCTCTCATATAAATTTTAAATTAAAATTTCTATTTGCTCTCACTATATATGGGTCTTGAGATTCGAATAAAACGCTTATTGACAGATATTTGAGTAATCGTTTCGATGGACAAAGATTATTTTTTCTCAGCTGAGAGATCAAATAACCAGTTAAAGAATACGGATAATTATCGGATTATGTGGGTGGTTTAGCACTGTAAAATGAAGAAAAATGTTTTATAAGGACGAATGCTTCTCCAAAACACATCGAAGGGAGAAAATTCGAAGGCTAGATTTGAACATTGATTGCAAGAGCGCTTACAATTTCGCTCTCGAACGAAATCTCACATTTCAGCTCATGAGGATGGGTCCTTGATATTTGTGGTCACTCTTTCTCTCAAAGGAATTGTTATTTTTAGAATTCGTTTTTCTCTCTTTTTACTACTTATTTACTTTTCTATTCACCCATGAAAACGATGTGATTGTAATTTATAAAGTACGGAATACAGTACCGCTCAAAAGTCTATCAACCTTTGGTTTTTTGAGGATAACTTTTTTTAAAGATGCGGTATCGATCCAAAATTTTTCCCATTATTTTTTGGAGTGGTTTAACGTGTTTTGGCCAGCTGATTTGACACCTGCTTAATTAAAAAAAATTTTTTGAAAAAAATAGAATTTTCGAAAAATACCGATTTTTTGGGGTTTTCAATAAACAGTTTTGGTTTAACAAAAAACAAAGTTTATTAACAAAAAACAGTAACAAACATAATTTAAAGCTCAATATCGAGTTGCAAAGCCCTTAGCTTCAATGACTGCTTGACATCTTCTCGACATGGAGTCGATCAAAGTGTCGATGGTCGACATGGGGATCTTATTCCATTCAGACTGCAGTTGAGCAAACTTCTCATTGCAATTTTTGGCTCTTTTGTTGGCACAACGTCTTTCCAACTCTTCCCATAGATGTTCAATTGGGTTTAAGTCAGGAGACTGACTCGGTCACTCGATGACGTTGACCCGACGGCTTGCGAACCAATCCCGAAATTCATTGTGATGCTGTTTACTTATCAATTTTCTCACCTTAACAAACAAAGAAGTGTGTTTTGGGTCATTGTCTTGTTGGAAAACACTTCCCATTCTCTTCAAGTGCGGAAGCATCTGATTTGTCTTTGTAGACATTCTTGTCCATGATCCCATTCACGCGATGAAGCGGTCCAATACCATTTCCAGAGAACGCACCCCATACCATACACGAACCACCGCCATGCTTCACAGTGGGTTATTGATACTTAGGATCATACCTGGACCAAATTGGTCTACGAATCCACTGAATTCCATCACTTCCGAAAAGCAGAAACTTGCTTTCGTCGGACCACAAAATCTTATCCCAGTCTTGTCTTGTCCAGTCGACGTGTTCCTTTGCCCACTTCACTCTGGCCATTCTATTCTTCTCAGAAATTAAGGGTTTTTTCACTGGACGTCTTCCCATAATCCCAGCAGCACAGAGACGACGTTTCACAGTCGAAACGGATGGTGGAGATGGAGAATTCACGAAAACTTCCCGTCTGATTGCAGGGGCAGGGAGTCTAGGATTGTTTCTGGACGTCCGCAAAATATTTCTATCTTCACTACGATCAGTAATTCGTGGTCTCCCGGAGCGATGAGGCACAGAAAAATTTTTTTGAACTTCCCAGCGTTTACAGAGTTTGGAAATACATCCTTTCGTTCGATTGAACATTCCGGCAAGCGTTTTCAAAGTAAGTCCACTTTGACGACCAGCCACGATGGCTTTTTTCTCGTTATCCGTCAAGTCTTTGTTCCCAAAAGCTCTAGGCATTTCTGAAAACATGAATAAGAACATATGAACGGATAACTACTCTAGAAAAATTAAAAAAATTAAAATTAAAAAAAAGTTGAAAAACGCAAAAAACCTGAAAGTGTGTAAAATCGCGTCATGGACTTTGCGGATATGTGTTTGTGTACCGAATGACATGAATTATGTTTTAAACCCCATTTCACATTATCTCTGAAAGATTCATGTTGATCGGTGCAGTACACTTTGAGAAATAAAGAAAAAACCAAAGGTTGATAGACTTTTGAGCGGTACTGTAGATGACATATTGTTGGGGGGAACATGAGTGCGAATCAGACCCCCCGCGAGAATATCAAACACAAATCAAGCTAATACGAGTTAGTAGAAGCAGAAATGGAGAGAATCAAAAAATAAATATATGTAGTACAATTAAATATTGTTCTGCCGAATTCTTGCGAATAAGAGTTTTGAACTGTGAAAAATTTGTTGACTTTTGGATCAAATGACATATCCTATTCCAACGAAAAATTGTAAAATCAAAGAAGGGAATGACATTTATTTATTTTTTCATATTGACAGTAGAAATAATAAAATGTTTTATACGAATATTGAAAGATACCACGCAAATTTAAAAAAAAATTGCCAAGAATGAGAAAAATCGTTTGAATTGCCGCGAAAACAGCGATGTTTGCTGATTTTGGATATTTTTGCAAATATCTTTCAATTCATAGTCATTCCGTGATCCTGATATCTTTAAAAATCAGAAAAATTAAGTACAGTGCTGGCCATAATTTTATCCAAAACCGCATTACAGCCATCATTTTTTTCAAAGTTGGCCGATTCATTTGAAATTTTCCGTGCTCCGCGCATACTGTAAAAAATTCAGAAAATGCGGTATGGATAGAATTATGGCCACCACTGGAATTTATTGTGTATTGACAGTTTCAACGGCACATCGAACATGGGGAGTTTTTATTTAACAACATCATTTCGGTAATAAAAAAAATCTAAATGGGCGTTCAGGAGCAGAAGAGAGCATGAAAAAAATCTATAAAACGTAGTTGGATGTGTGAGCCAGAAAAACAAGTTTGGCCATTCATAAATATTAAATGCGGAATCACTCACGAATTTGGCTTGTAACAGATTGGATTTAAAAAGAGTTGAATTCATCTGGAAAAGCAATCATATTGACGATGTTATCAGAAAGGTTAAAATTATCACAACGGTCTGAATAGGGTCACTAACAGAATGTTGGAATATCTCACGTAAATGAAAATTAATTGGATTCGAAGAAAAATGAGACCGAAATGAACCTGATTCGATTGATAAAGTAATTAAATTCGATTTGAAAATTTGGTTTCGATTCAAAATTCTTCGAAATCGATTGATTGATTTCTCATTTTCAACTTTGAAAACGTATTTGATTGAAATTTTGGAATACTTCGAAACATTTAATTTATATTCGATTTCGATTGAAATTTAAATAATTTTCGATTCCGATCGATTTTTATATATGAGAAATACTAGAAGTCACACGATTCGGGAGAGAGAATAACTTATGAAAATCAAATTACCATTCAGGAATAAATTAATCAATTTTTTTTTGTAAAATTTCAATATTATAATTAACCACTAAATATAACTAGTGCTTTCCGAAATTTCCCGATTTCTTATATCACCTTTTTATCACAATTTTATCAAAATCATTTAATTGAGCTGCCAGAATAAACTGGCTCGAATCTTTTAAAAGATGTACATCTTTCATTTCGAAAATAACATTGAATTAAACCATTATTTTGTATTGTGTTCTAATTAGTTTATTTTCAAATCAATCGCTCTTTTTCGGTTCGTCACAAACCAATTTAGGAACCATACCGATCACTGTCTAGCATGTTTTTTTGTGATTCGTTCGTTGATCATGTTGTCAGTGTGTGGGTTGTTAATCGCTGAATTCGCATCATTTTATAAGACTGCCTGTTCGTTCAATTCATCCAACACATCGTCTCGCTTCACCCACTTATTTGTGGCGGTCTTTTCCGATTTTTATTGTGTGTTCACACTGTTTTTCAAATCGACACAATTAGCCTTAGTTTCAGTCGAAATTGTTTTTTGATACCTGCCATCGAACAAACACTGAAACCATGTGTTCAACCGTTCACATTTTTCGTATTTCTGTAATAAAATAAAAATTCAAAGTTTCTGCAATTTTTTTTTGCTGTGAAGATTGAAAACCTAAATTCTACACTTTTCGAACACGTGAGATCATATAAAAATTAATATGCATATAAGTATGTTTTATAAAAAGAGGATTTAATTTTGCATGCATTTCTCAAATTATCATGATTATTTATTATTTTAGGTCATCCAATGGGGCATTCAATTAACCCATAGGGTTTTCCCGAGATTTGCATATCTATTTCGCCTATTTCATACTCAACATTGCCCATATATGATACACTATTCATACATGGTCTTTATTATCAGTTTCGCAAGAATCAACATTCCAGTTTTCGCTCATCTCTTTCTCTTCGTCATCTCAAACGATTTTTTCGCGCCTACTTTATATTCACATGAATCATATACAACCGATTGACCTTTGCAATTAAAAATGCAAACACAACATTCGAAAACTTGATTTTTATTCATTCATAATTTTTTTTCCCGATTTCAATCGTTTAAATCTTTTCAAAATCGCTTGTGTACTTTTGTTCACACATTTTTTTATTTCAGAATGAGTGTTAAACTGGAAAACGAACGAACTATGACTGATTTAGAAATGATGGAAAGAAAACCTAAAAGAAGTATGCAATTTTAAGAAATTCGCTTGCAATTAATGATAATTATAGAAAACAGTGTCATTTATCCGGTGCATAAAACGAAATGGAATTTGATTATTCTGGCGGGTATCGTTAGTGCGTTGAACGCCGTCGAGAATTCGGTTATTGGATTAGGAGAATGGCCCTATTTGAAAGTGGTAATTCAATTAAAAAATATTAATTCGAAAATTACAAACATTGTTATAATACATTTAAAAAAATATTTCAGTTAGATTCCAATGCTGACGCTCAATTCTTTGGATTTGCCACGTCTGCATCCAAATGTGGTCATGCAATTTTCGCACTAGTTTTCGCAATTTGGAGTTATCGAATTGGATCAATCAAGTATTTCAAATATTAAACCATTTATTTTATGCTTACTATCTTTTTTAGAATCCCCCTTCTTGCTGGCAGATTCATCGCATTAGCAGCATGCATGATTTACATTTGCATTGAATACGTGCCACGTGGCAGACGCTACATCTCAATGACTGTTTATATATTGCTGGGAATCGCAAACAGTAATATTAAGAAATAATGTGTTCAGAATTCGAATGATAACTTTTAGGCTCCTCGACGGTGCTCCGTGCCTATATCACCTATCTGTCAACGAACGAAGATCGCCCGCGCGCGTTTGCTTGTATTGGTCTTTCGGTTATTTGCTCGCTTGTCATGGGTCCCAGTAAGTCGGACGTTGTTACTCTCATTAAACATACTCATACATCGGTTCAGTGATTCAACTCTGCTTTAGCAGCATCAGCTATCCAGGTTATGAAGTATTCCACGGAGTTCACCTTCATATCTACTCGGCTCCGATTTGGTGTTCATTCGTTCTCACGGTTGTCACCATCGTTCTCATTCAAACTTTTATGCAAGAAGTTGAAAAAGACAGCAAAACGGACAAATTTGGTTAGCTTATACATGATATCAAGCAATTGTTTGCATATTTAAGTATTTTTTAGAAGAAGATAATTTGATGACACTAGAGGGATTGAAAATGAGCATTAAGAAGTTGCGTGAGACAAATGTTGACTGGAAATTGATTACAGTGTGTCTTGTAGTCAAACTCGCCAACAGTTTCTCTCATGCAACAATGCACACGTAAGGCGTTTTATAAATTTCGCTGAAAATGAGATTCTTTCCAGGATTATGTCACTTTTCTTTATGGTCCAATACGGATGGACTGGTGAAGAAACAGTCAAAGCTTCATCAATTGTTATGATCGGATTTGGCGGAGTTTCTAGCATAGTCCTTATTCTCTATATTTTCTGCAAATTAGGGCTAATGTAAAAATCAATTAAAAATCTTCAATTTCTTGATTGTTTCATATTTCAGTTTCCCACAGCGCTACACATTCCTCTTTGCCATTATTCTGTCAGGATTTGTCTTCATTGTGACCTACCCTCACAAACCAATCAGTACCCCTGTTGTACTGTACAATGGTAAGAAAGCTGTGAAGGGTAATAATTTTGAAAGACAAATTTCAGAGACTACCAAAGCTGGGTGTAATCCAGCCGAATATTCGTGGTGTGAGACCGCCTATGCGGTCAATCCGTATTTATTCTTGGCTGTTACTGTCTTGGTGACCTCGCCGTGTCTTCCATTATTACATATTTCTCTTGACACGCTTTATTCAAAAATTTTAGGAAATATTGATCAGGTATTTCTATTCATTTCCTCAATCATTTCCATGAAATGATTTTCTTAGAATGTTGCTCATGGTGCAATGACAGTAATCGACGATATTGTATTCATGGTCACACCAATTTTCACTACGTGAGTTCGCATAAAATATTATTCGCCAATTATCAAATATATTCAGCACCATGTTTGTATATTATGGCGTTGGAACCTTATGGATTGCCAAGGCAACGGTGTTCTTCGGAATTGCGATTTTGTGGTCATGCTTCCTGCCAAGAATCAAGAAATACGAGTAGATCGACATCGATCAATAATTGTGGATAGTGCTTTAATAGTTGTTCTGTTGTGCATAGCTTAGCCGAAACGGGTTCAACAGTTGGACAATATTGGTGTCTGGGTGCTCGAGCATTTACGAATATAGCCTCATTTTGAAATTTAAAAAAATATGTTATTTTCGATATAACAAAAATGAACTAATTTTCGAAATTGAAAACTTGGATGTTACATTAGATATTATTACATTATTATTTGGAATAATGGCTTGTACGTGAATATTTTATGAATATGTCATTTCAAATTCTATTCTCGCTGACAATGGAATAAATATGCTGTTTCTCACTTTCTAAAATTGACACATTGCTGGTCCTAAATTTATACAAATTTTCGACGAATTAATAGTTTACCACACGATTATAGACAATCAAAGGTTCGAAAAAAAACTCGCAAAAAAATCTTTTTTTTTATTATTTCTTATTCAGCGACGTTAAAAATTAGTATATATACATTTTGCTCAATTCACCGAATATATCACGCCAAACGCTGTAATTATGATTTTTTTTTTCTGATAGTTTGTGGGGACCGGACTTATCAATTTCACTGCCGAGTCGGTCGATTTTTGATTTTTTTCGGAGTTGGCCGTTCGGCGAAAAAAACTGTAAAAATCCTCCGTTCTATTTAAAAACTTAAAAGTCGGTCACAAAAAAATCTGGGGAATTTTTTTGGGATTTCTCTTACAATTAAAAAAATCTTTTTCACTTATTCAAAACATTTTTAATTAATGAATACAAATTTTGATAAAAATCTTTTGTTTTTCAAAGATCTCTGGTATATCAATGGAGATCAACCGGAACCAATATATTTTCTTTCGTTAAAGAATATCCATAGATAGATAGATTAATTTCAATTTTCAAAAATGATTCATTGCTAGCCATCATTTTCATAATTTCACGAATACTGAATATTTGATTCAAACAGTTCAGAATAGTGACTCATATTGATCAACGTTTTAACTTACAGTAGTACATGATTTAAAAACTTGATTTTTTTGTGACTTATGCCAATAATCGTTCAAATCTATCACCCACACTTACTCGGTTTTCACATCGCCCACTTCAGTGCGATTCGCCATTTTTTGTAGCGCGATCTACAATCATTCTACGGCAACAATACTTTTTGACAGTAATTCATTCATATTTCTCCTTAATTATTTTGTTATTCGGCATCCCCAAAGATGAGTTCTCGCGCGAATTCGCAAAAGCGGACCATCGAATTAGAAATGACAGACACAACACTTTCGAAAGGTTTCAATCAAAGTATGAATAGAACTCATAGTTTGAATGTTGCAGCTGCGGATGATTCCGGAAAACAAACTAATTGGAAAATGATTATTGTTGCTGGAATTATTTCAGCACTAAATGCTGTCGAAAATTCAGCAATTGGATTAGGAGAATGGCCTTATTTGAAAGAGGTATCTCTAAATTTGTTTCAAATGATTCGTAATGTTCTTACAGTTGGATCCCACTGTCGATGCTCAATTCTTCGGATTTGCCACGTCGGCTTCAAAATGTGCTCACGCAATTTTCACATTAGTGTTCGCCACATGGAGTTTCCGAATAAGATCCATCAAGTATGAGTTTCCAATAATATTCTTTATCAGAATATCACAGAATTCCATTGCTTGTTGGCCGATTTCTGGCCATCATTGCTTGTTTTCTGTACATGTGCATTGAATATGTGCCGCATGAAAGACGATACGTCTCGTTGATTGTGTACGTGATGCTTGGAATTGCCAATAGTATGTGGATTTGCCTCGCAACTAATAGCAATTTGTTGATTCACTCAGGTTCGACTACGGTCCTTCGCGCCTATGTAACCTATCTGTCAACTAAGGAAGACCGAGCTAGAGCATTTGCTTGCATTGGCCTCTCAACGATTTGCTCAATTGCAGTTGGACCAAGTGAGCAGAACCAATGGATCGAATGCTAAACCGAGATTTTTTTCAGTTCTCCAATTATGCTTCAGCGGTATTACGTATCCAGGTTTTCAAATCGTTCACGGTGTATACTTTCACATATATTCTGCTCCCATTTGGTGCTCTTTTATGCTTACAATCTTCACACTTTTTATCATCCAGCGATTAATGCAAGACGTTGCCAGAAATGAAGAAAACGGCAATATCTTTGAATTATTTTATTATGATGGTTTGTTTTACAGAAAATGAATGTTTGCTATCAATCGAAGAAGTGAAAAAGAGCATTCGAAAACTTCGCGAGATTAATATTGATTGGAAATTGATTTTTGTTTGCTTGGTTGTCAAAATAGCCAACAGCTTCTCACATGCCACGATGCAATCGTTTGTTTAAAAAATAATTATTTGAAAATAACGCTGTATTAATTTCAGAATTATGTCAATTTTTTTCATGGTCCAATACGGATGGACTGGTGAGGAAACAGTCAAAGCGTCATCCGTTATTATGGTCGCTTTTGGCGCAGTTTCCTGTACCGTTTTTCTACTCTACATTTTCTGTAATATTGGAAATTGGTATAATTGATTTCTCGCACAATTCAAAAATTCAAACCAAAAAAAATGTCAGTTTGCCTCAACGTTATACATTTCTTGTTGGCATTGTCTTATCAGGACTAGTATTCGTTCTTACATACCCATTCGAATTTGTCAGTTCGCCGGTAGTTTTATATAACGGTGATTCACCTGCAAAACTCAAATTTATTGAGAATTTTTATTTTATAGAAACTCTCAGATCGGGCTGTAATCCCGCCGAATATTCATGGTGTGAAACGGCTTATGCAGTCAATCCATATTGGTTTTTGGCGGTATCGGTTGTGGTTATGTCGCCAACTTTGCCACTACTCCATGTTTCTCTCGATACACTTTATTCAAAAATTTTGGGTAATATTGATCAGGTATTTCTATTTTTTTCCAAATAATTTCATAAGTAAGATTATTGCAACATTAATTAACATCTCGATTCACGACTGCATATTATCTGAACATTCCTATTTTTTTAGTAGCGAAAAAATAGTAGTTCTTAAACTTTTTCAAAATGTTAGATAAAGCTGAACCTGCGCACTTTGAACGCTTCTATATAGATTAATGACCAATCATTCTCTCGTGAATTCCTCGGAACTTTTTTTTATACGCATGACCTATTGTAGTGAAAGTAATTGTGTGGCAATATGAAAACCGATTTGATCCGATTTGCGATCAACCTAAATGTGTTTTATGTTCAGAATGTAGCACAGGGTGCAATCAGTGTAGTCGATGATATTGTCTTCATGGTCACACCCATATTCACGACGTAAACTATACGGATAATATGTATATCGGAAAACGATGAGATATTTTCAGAACCGTTTTTGTATATTTTGGAGTTGGAACATTATGGCTCGCCAAGACAGCCGTTTATACTTTCATGGCAATCTTGTGGACAGTCAATCTTCACAAGATAAAACATTACGAATGATAGAAGCTGAATTTTGAGTTCGAAGTTCTCCGCATAATTTTTTGCATTTAAATTGAACTATTTTGATATGAAATTAACTAAGAGGATATCATACTTATAATATAAGGATTCGATGGATATAGCAATGAATAATACAGTGCGTTGCAGAATTATAAGGCCACCCCCAAATTTGAGCGCCGCGCAATGATTTCGATCTTTTGAGACCAACCAGTGTTAAAATCGTGTTCAGCATGAAAAATAACCTATATGTACCAATTTTTATGATAGTATCTTCAAAAGTAACCGCGCAGTGGTCCAAAACCGTTTTTTCGAGCGGTGCAGAATTATAAAGCCACCCCCATAAAACAAGTTATAAAATCAAAAATAACGACAGTTTAATGTTTAGTGGCACCTCCATTCGAGGTAATAATGTCAGAAACACGGTCTGGTATAGATTTGAGAAGGTTTTAAACATATTGGGTCGATTTAGATTTGAATTTTTGCTCTAACGTCTTCCATTCGACTACGATTTCGGTTTTGAGCTCGCCAACTCTTCAAATTTGCTTCCTTGGCCATAGAGATGCCGTACTAATTCTCCCCAGACGTTCTACATGGGACTCCAAAACGGAGAACAGGCTGGCCAGTCGAGAACGTCCACACTGTGAGACTGAAGCCAGTCCAAAGTAGACCGACTCACATGAATGACCGCATTGTCCTGTTGAAAAAGGACAATAATGACGTCGGAATGGAAGAAGATGGCTCTCAAGAACATTCTGATAATCCGAAGAGTCCACCCTACTCGTCAGAAAAGCCAATTCCAGAAATCCGGCCTACGAAAACGCTTCCCCCATAATATCACGCTGCTTTCTCTAAAATTGAGTTTTGAAAGCAGGAGGCGATTCTTTCGTAAATTGTGCCAGCAACTGTTATTGCCGTCTGGGCTATCCAAATTAAATTTTTTTCCATCGGAAAAAATAACCTGTTGAAGTTTGAATGGTTATTATTCACAATATTCTCGAATGTAAGCACCTTGTTCCAATCCGTATTCATATTTTTGAATGCGAACTCAAGGCGTCGAATTTTATGGTCCTCTGTGAGTCGCGGGGCCGGCTCCTTTTTTTCTCTAGCAATGTTGGGGTTATCCTTGATGGTTTCCCAAACTGTCCACTTGCTTTTGTCGAAGTTTAGCTTCTTCTTGGTGTCATTTGTAGACTTCATACTGCTCGAAGCTGCTCGAATCCATGCTCGATTAGCGCGATAGTCCAGTTTTCCTCTGCCGCCTGCCTTTTGCGACATGTTGACACGAGTTGGATCCTTCACAAAGATGTCTATGAATGTTTTCGGATCATTTAAATTTTTCGCAACCTTACGGCTCGACCATCCTGCCGTTTTGAATGCGATAATCTGAGATTGCTCAGAAACACTAAGACAGCGACCACGTGGCATTTCAAAATGATTCAAAAAGTGAAAAATAAGGACCACTGTAGGTTCTCAAAGCCACACAACAATTTTTATGCACACTGGTCCCGCCAAAGTTTCAAAAAAATGCGAAAAAGTCCGTTGTATGGGGATGGCTTTATAATTCTGCACCGCTCGAAAAAACGGTTTTGGACCACTGCGCGGTTACTTTTGAAAATACTAACATAAAAATAGGTACATATAGGTTATTTTTCATGCTGAACACGATTTTCACACTGGTTGGTCTCAAAATATCGAAATCATTGCGCGGCGCTCAAATTTGGGGGTGGCATTATAATTCTGCAACGCACTGTATAGTTTTTGAACTCAAGAACTCACCCATAATGATTTGGTAACTTTTGACTCGGTATTTTGAAAGGGATTTCTGACTATGGATGTAAATGAAATGACGAACATACGTATATCAAGCTTCATGTTCTTTATGATCCTGATGATGTCTGATCAGTGGCGGAAACATCATTAGAACAGATGATATCCCGAATAATGCCGCATTAAACCATTAAGGTGTGACCATATTCCAAGTCCTATAAAAGGACGGCGGGTTTGACTGGAGAAGCAAGTCGACCCAAATGCGTGTCTTCATCGTCTTCACTGCTATCGTCGCCGCTGCTTCGGCCTTCTTGTTCCCATCGGCTGGAGGCGGTGGCTGCGGATGGTAAGTTGATTGTCGGCGCATTCGAGTGACATCAAAATTCCAGTGCTAAAAAATTTTTTTAATGTTTTTTTTATTCTAGATGTTTCTTTTTAATGCAATAAATTTTATTTGATTTTATGAAGCATCAATAGTAATTTAAATTTAGTGTTGAAACTCAATTAACTCACTTCCTTCTACTTTTCTATTTATTTATTTTTCTTCTGAAAAATTTCAAACAAATAGGCTTCATAAAAACGCTTTAAATCATTAAACGATTGTGATAGCTTTTTGATCTGATAAATCTTAATGGTTTAATATCTGATCCTACTTATTATCAAAAAAATTATTGATTTCTTGCTATGCTAGACCAATTATCGACCATATCATTGGCTAATTTCCAACTGGCGCGGATACCCTTCGATTCACGTGGGTACCATGCGATTGTCTCTGTGGTTGACGGATCTTCTTGCAGCATATTCAACTCAGCGGTACTTCTAGTGACGTATGATATTTTTAAGAATAACATTCGATGGAATTTGGCGAATCACACTGGGCACCGGCGCGAAAGTGTTTTTTGTGGAGAAATTTATGAAAACCACCACAACGTTGAATCGGGCAGCGTCAGATCGGACGCCAATTAGTTATACAGAGACATCGAATATCATCCTCAGATTTGGTCCCTTTGACTGCACAACATACCGTCAACCATTCAATCACACCCAGTCGCTGTGTTGAATTGAAACAGTCTCATCATAAAAATAAGATGACGAAGATGATGCAAGGGAGACCCGTTTTGTCGAATTCTCTCGAGTAACTATTCACAAACGAATAAATGTTTTTGTTTTAAATACTGTATTCTAATACAATTTAAACCAGCAAATGTTTCATTATTGTTTAATTGAAAAAAAAGTTGCTCGTTTTGTAGAATTAAAGTAGAATCAATCAAATATTATGAGGAATTACAATTTATTGAAAGTAGAAATAAATAGAAATATGTTCGGAAATGATAGATTATTATCCGCATCCGCATCCGCAAGATGGTGGTGGCGGTGGCGGTGGTGGAGCACTGGAATCAGAAGCAATTTAGTATTAATTAGGTCGAATCTTACCATCCGCAACCGCATCCTCCGCCTCCTCCGGAAGATGGGAACAAGAAAGCGGAAGCCGCAGCTACGATTGAAGTGAGAATGAGGAAGACACGCATTTTGGTGGTTTCAGCAATCCCACACCATTTTATAGTATTTCTTAACGATGTGGAACCTTTGTTATTTCTAGTAAAGTGGACATAAAAGCTTGTTTTACTATGATTTGAAGGATATTCGGGAAGTCATTTGTTGCTTTTTTTTGTGTTTCATTACTACACGTCTTGTCGACGACATCAAACCAGATTAATCAAGTGTTATGAAGGCAGGAAAATCCGAAAAATGCCATATATGTATGTTCGTCGAATTATTTGCTGATCTAGTCGCTTGATCTGCTTTGTATTCAGCGAAAACAAGACATTATAAGGAAGACATAGCGCGTGAAAGGCGCAAACGAATGCATTATAAGGCAAATAGTCGAATTTAATTGATATGATGTCGATCATTGTGTTATTAAAGAAAGATATATATATTTGTAACAATTAAAAATATTCAATGGGTGACCTTTCTTAAATGTTTTCGAAAATACCTTCCCTCATCACATATTACTATCGGAGATCATGCGATATACTATCATTGTATCGGTCATCGAATACGCTACAGGGTGTCATTTAAGTTCCCGCACAACTTTGAAGACGTATATTTCTGAAACTAAAGGTCCAAATCAAACGAGACTCGAAATATTTTTTATCTATAGTATAACAAATATTTATCTATTAACTCTTTTCGATTCGGCCTCCTTTCGGAGCTATGACTTCACAGAGACGCTTCGGGTAGGATGCGACTGTGGTACGCAGGTATTCGATGGAAAGATTGTGCCATTCCGCCAGTAATGTCTTCTTCAGAGTCTCTACACTTGAGTGGGGTTTTGCGTTGACCTTCTCCTGCAAGACCCCACACGGAGAAGTCAAGCGGGTTCAGGTCTGGGGACCAATCAGGCCATTCGGATGACTTGATGAAGTCGGGAAAATGGGTCTGGCACCACTCCTGAGTAGTTTTGGCAGTGTGGGCGGGTGCTCCGTCCTGTTGAAAGACCCATTTCTGCCCAACGAAATGCGTTTGGGTCCAGGGCATCACATGCTCCTCTAAAAAGTCCCGAACGTAGACTTCTTTGTTCATTTTCATCCCCTGATCTGCAAAAACCAGGGGCGCATCCCGGTTGAGCAGATGGCACCGAAAACCATCATACTGGCAGGATGTGAGGCTCGATGTATTGTTCTGCTTTTCTCAGAAGCTTGCTGGGATGTCTGGGCAAGTACTCGATGGTTTTGTGAGTTGAATGCCGCCTCCACAGTGAATAGCTTCTCGTCGGAGAAGACAGTGACGAGATGTTCTCCAGACTGCGTGCGAGCAAGAAGTTGTTTTGCTTTTTCGAAGCGTCTCTGCTTGTTGACGGCCGATAGAATTGCCGCTTTTTGGACACGATATGGGGTCAGTCCAAGCTTCGTTTTGACGATTTGTTCCATAGCGAAGATGCTCATTCCCATGTCTGACGCCATCTTTCTTATGCTCCTGTGCGGTTTTCGCCTGATCCTCGTTTTGACGGCGTTTATCTTCTGAGGAGTGGTTACTGAGACGAGTCTTCCTTGTCTGGGACGGTCACTGGTCGTATTTAGCTCCTTGAAACGTTTGATGGTGTCGCAAACCGTTCTACGAGGCACAGCGAGGCGTTGAATGATGTCTCTCGGGCTCACATTTTGCTTATGAACTTCGATAATGGAAGCGCGATGGATGTTAGCCTTCGCCATTTCTCGGAAACACATCCGAAAGAGGTGAAACTTGGAAAGTAAGTAAAATATACCTTATTTAACAAAAATAAATTGTATTGGTGCACGAAAAGTGCGCCAGCCAAGCTCTTCATGGCGTCAAACTTTTGTGCGGGAACTTAAATGACACCCTGTATAGTTAAATTTGCCAGTTTGTTCTTTATGGATCTATTCGCAAAATCTAATTTTTTACAAAAAAAAAGTAAAAATAACATTATTTTTTTAAGATTAAAAAAATATTCCTGTCTTGGAAGAAGATATCTTTTAAAATTTTTTATTGCATGAATATGTCCATTAACAATGTTTCTTCAATTGAATTTGTAAGTCAAATCGATGATGACAAATCGGTTTGAATTTTCGATTTTGTCTTTAATCACACACATTTTGCTGACAATCAATATGTGATGACAAGAAAAAAAATTGATGTGAAAACAAATAAAATTAATTGTAGCATCCGGCTATTATTTTTTTTCTACGTAAATATGAATGAAAAAATTTTTGATCTAATTAAAGTGTATCACAATTCTAATCTCTGGTTAAGCATTCAGCGTCTCTGTGCGTCTTTTTGTGGTCACGTGTGATTATCGAAGAGTCGGTCAGGAGTCGCGTAATGGGTGGGTACACTGATGCCTGTACATTCCTGAGCTTCTCCTCTAACACACACACACCCACAGCCATTATTTTACCTCTCTCTCTCTCTCTCTCTCTCTACCAGCTCATATTAGTAAGCGATAATAAAGAACATTGGGAGACCAAAGTGTAGAATGCATTGAACTATGACTAGATTTTTGCGAACAATGAACCCATGGCCGATCATATTTATTTATATAAATTAATGTTTGCTGTGCGAATGTGCTGATCTCGAAAATTGTCATTGCAATCATCTTGCTTTTTCTGCTCTTTTATCATACCATTCTATGCAGATTTTTTGAAGAAAATGCTGAAAAATCAGTCTGTAAAATATTTTCCTACAATTTGTACATAATTTTTGGGTATTAATTATTATTATTACTTTTAGATTTTTTTCCAAAGGTTTCTAGTTTTTTTTTTACAAAATCAATTACACCATTCATCATGTGAAAATTTTGTTAGCGATGTTCTCAATTCTTGTTCGAGATGGCCACCTAAGAGGTACAATAATCCCTCATCAGCCCCATATTTTTTTTTTAATATTCATTCATCAAATTCCTTGCCAGTCTGCAGTAAATATGTGATTTATTCTCTCTGATTTGTAGCCAATTGGAGATGGATGAGATGGAAAGAAAACGTGACACCGATTTTCTGATAGTTATCTTGTAGAAATGATTCTCGATTTCGATGAAATTTTTATAAAATATATTGAAAGAATTGGCCATTTCAAAAAAATAAAGAGCCGTCGCAAAAAGAGTGATTTGTCCTTGGTTCGGCAGTGATTTGTGTCGGTCCTCCCATTTCGAACACACATTTCGGACACATTTTTTGTGAGGGCAATGACACATTGTAGTCAAATGTTTATCATAAAGGGGGTGGCGAAAAATGGCTTTAATCGAGGGGAGGGGGTTCAATTCATTTAACCATCATTCTACCGCTTTTTTTAATCACTCGAATTGTTATCATTTGTGACCCGCGTTTAAATTTGAGCCTACACAATGAGCTCTTGATTTTTAGAATGTCTTGCCATCCAAGTTCGAAATGCAAAATTTGTGGACTGCAGGCGCATGGAATTCATTTCGGCGTGCTGAGTTGTCGAGCTTGTGCCGCATTTTTCAGGTAATTGCAGAGTTCGCAAAGCAGCTCTTCAAATTGGCAGGGAGTGCGAAAAAATTTAACCAGTTTTGTTTTAGTTTTTCTCCGATTTGTGTAAATATGTATATTGTCAAAGGTCAACGAGCAATACACAAGAAACGAAAGAATTTGGTATTTTTGTTCGAGAAAAAAAAATTAAAGATGCAAATCTGAGATATGCGGAATTTTTGTTAAACGCCAAAAATTTCAAACTTTGAAAGGGTAAATGAAAATCAGTCGGATTCGAAAATTATTTAAATTTCAATCAAAATAGAATTATCAATTAATATGTTTCGAAGTATTTCAAAATTTAATTCGAACACGATTTCAAAGTTGAAAATTATAAATCAGTCAATCGATTTCGAAGAATTTTGAATCGAAACCAAATTTTCAAATCGCAATTTTATCAATCGAATTTCAATTATTTTTCAATTGAATCTTTGTTATAATTTCATTAGTTCTAATCATCAGACTTCTCTCTCCCCCTGAAACCCTATTATTGTGGAAAATGGAACTGGATATTAATGTTTTGTGATTTGTGCTGCCGACGCTACAAATTGAGATTCCCACTGGACAACCCGATAATTGTTTGCATTTTACTGCACAAAACACAAACAACAAAATTTGGAAAATTTTTTGAGAATGTAACGGGAATCTTCTAATTGATAACGTAAGCAAATATTGGTACGAGAGTGTGAAATTAATTGAATACATCATTTTGCCATTCAATTCGCAAAATATCAAAAGTCTTTCTTTTTTTAGACGATTCGTAGTGCTCAATCTCAGTTATCAGTGTCTCGGAAACTCGCGAAAATGTGGTCTCGAAGGTTTTGGCAGGTATTTGCCTTTTTTATTTTTAAATTTATTTTCTAATTTCTAAAATATTGAAGAAGTTCATGTCGTCAATGCAGATTTCAAAAATGTCTTGACGAAGGGATGACGTCGGATAGTGAGTTTTGAAATAGGGTTTTCTGTAATTCATATAAATTTCAGATGTTCAACTTTATCGAGACAGCCATATGCTGTTGGACAAAAAGAAAATATCAAGAAATTATATGAAATCGGTGGAAGATGATTCGAATATTCGAAAAACTGAAAGACAGGTTCAAAAATCAGAATTTAAAAGATTTGGTTTTTTTTTTAATTTCAGGGGTTTGATATCGTGGATTCGCTTCATGATCTACATTCTCGATTACATCTCAAAGATCAAATCACATTCATTTTTGAAAGCGTACATTTACAATTGACGAGATTTGAAGAAACCATCCGCTTTAGGAAATCCCTGGAATCGATTTCGACGAGCTCACAAAAATGAACACGCTTCAAAAAGTGGAATATGGTTTGAATAAGGTTCGACAGCATGAAAGCATCGAAAATATCAAGGTATGAAATCAACTCCGCTATGAAAAAATCATTTTCGGTACAGTTTGAAAGGAAATTAACTCCGACGATGCTCGAAACACTTTGTGCCAGACAAGCTGTGAAAATCGCCAAATGGGCAATGTATTGTGACATTTTTCGGAATTTAACGTTAGAAGAAAAGGTATTTTTGTATTTCAATTGGTGCATTTTTTGATTCGACATATTTTATAGATCGAAACATTTCGAAAAACTTGGATAAGATCCCATCGATTAGAAAGAATCCAAATGTCTTGTTCGACATTTCAAAAGAAATGCATTGATGAGAAGGTTTGAATGGAAACCAAATGACGTGGAACATTTCAAATTTCAGATAATTATCATATCGGCGAATAGGGCAATTCGAATAGACGACTTCAAATTTGACGTGGATTCACTGGAATCAACCGACAATAAATTACTAACCATGTAAGTTTTCATAAAATTCTTTTTTGAATTCAAAGTTTTTGATTTTTTCGTCGACGGAAATTGAAGTAATTTAAGGAGAGGTGTGCGCCTTTACTAGGGGTCGTAGAATGTTGTTTTTGGCAATTCGCCAATTTTCCGCAGTAACGCGACGTGCGTATTTCACGAAACGTGTATTTTAACTATACTCTAGGCATTATCTGTTTGTATTGTACATAGTTGTTCAATAAATAAATGGTCGAAATACGATGTGGGGTAGATTTACAGGCAAGTCTAGTCTATTTCGCTTCGCACTTCCAATTTCTACTCGAAATTTTTTACGCAGTACAGCCGGGGGGAATATTGTTTTAATAATGCTAGAAGTTCAACGTAATTAAAACTCATTAATAAAAAAACGTTAGGTGAAAAATTAAAAACTGTCCGCAAAATTGGCAATTCTGGTAAATCCTAAAAGCTTCGTAAACCCATCCCAAAAAAAATCTCTAGAAATTGTCCAACACCAATGATAACATAACACTCGGTTGTAGAAAAAACTAGATAGTATTGAAAGTCGAATAGGACTTTTCAAAATTTGAGCTTGAGCACTTGAAATTATTGCAGGGACTTCCAGATGTACGCGACTCAAGTCATTCAGGAAATCGCCAAGCCGTTTCTTGAGCTGAATCCATCATCGATTGAGTTCGCATATATGTCATGTCAGACCTTATTTCACACGGGTATTCCAAAAAGTTGGACAACTTTCTATTTATTCTCTCCATTACAGATTACAATTTAAGCAAAACGACGATTAATAAGTTTGATACATTTCTGGATACTATTGCCAACGATCTCCATGAATATTACGTTGAAACACGCCAAAGCAACTACGCTTCAAGAATCTCGAAGATGCTCAGCATCATCTCCACCATGAAAACATTACGGATATCGGAAATGAGAGCAAACTAATGAAACAAAAAACATAATTATTCGCATATTATAATTCTGTTCGGGTACAAAATTCACAATAAAAGAGCTCTAAATATTTACGACGATTTGTGCTTCTTTCCAAACGCATGTCGGCGTCGGTAGACAAGGCTTCATTGAACATGAATCCGGCTGCTGAAGGATGCAATTCTTTCCGGGAGCACATTTGAACGTTTCGCAGCGTCCATGTGTTATACACGTAGTATTGAAAATCAAATCATTTTTGGAATCGACGGTATAATGAACATAACATTTGCTGAAATGTGAGCATTTTAATGAGCACTCTCTTTTAACCATTGAATCATAATTAGCACTTCGTTTCGAGACTGAAAATAAATGAATAAAAATGATAATTTTTGAAATATTATTACTTCTTGGAAGTAGAGAGCATTGACTTGCTTCAAGACAACCTGATTCGAATTCGACTGTGCCGATCGGACATTTTGTCGAATTTTGAATGCACTTTATGGTGCATCCAATCGGATTCGGGTTTT
This sequence comes from Caenorhabditis bovis, assembly GCA_902829315.1. Classification (NCBI taxonomy): domain Eukaryota; kingdom Metazoa; phylum Nematoda; class Chromadorea; order Rhabditida; family Rhabditidae; genus Caenorhabditis; species Caenorhabditis bovis. The sequence goes on along the minus strand of CADEPM010000001.1, from coordinate 3,824,365 downwards.
GGCAAGAGGGAATACAATTCGGTCCACATCCTATAACGTTTGAAAACATTTTATATAATTATAAAATATTTGAGAAAGAAATTGAACGAAACGACATGAGATATTGTCCCTTTGGATGTTTTAATATGTTTTTAATGTGGAAAATTTAGCGTGTTCAAAATTTTTGATAACGTGTTTTTTTTTCATATTTATTGGAGATTAAAAATCAAAATAATACAAAACATACATTTTAAATTTTATTTTGAATACGATTTCTATTAAGACCCCAATATATGTATGTATGTATGTATAGACGACGTCCGGCGACTTCTGTACGCGGGTAGATTTACGCGCATGCGCCTTGAAAAGGTCTCGCCACATGTGAACGCTTACTGTTTTCACGTGAACGACTTAAAAAAAAACCTTTTTAAAACCCCTCGTAAACCTTTTTTTCTTAATAATTTTCGAATTCCTCAAATTTCCAAGGTCAATCGATTAAAAAATTATCCAACCGGCCCATAAAATGCGAAATAACCTGCTAATCCGTTCGAGACCATTTCGAAAGACGCATCCCCGTAAATCTACCCGCGTACAGCAGTCGCCGGACTTCGACTATATACATATGTATGTTTTAAATACAAAAACAAATTACTGCAATTATCCTTGGTCACACATTGATTTGTTGATTTGTCGCGGAGAAACCCAGGTTTACATTTGCAGGTTTGCTCAGTCTCGACACAAAATTCCTGCAGAAATAATGGTCTTTAAATGAACTATCACTGATTACCTGTCCATCGCAATTTTGCTCACATGCACGCCTAGCAATGTGCTCATTTTCACCGCACATTCGATGCTCGAAAAACGAATTCTCTCAACACCATCGAATGCCCAAAATGGAACTTACTGATCGAATTTGCCAGTACAAAGGTTATCAGAAGCGGAAAAATACAGTATTTTTGCTGAAAAAAACAAAAAAAAAGATAAAAATCAATAACGGCTTACTAACCATTTCAAAAACAAATAGAACGCTTTATCTACGTGACGAAATAATCTTATATTTTTTGAAACGTCAGGTGTTTTGCAGAATCCATAAAAATGTCCGATGAATTGATTGTCGAAGATGTTTTTTTTTCTTTTTAAAACCTTGAAAAAGCACGTATGTTGTAAACAACCGGAAGAAGTTTATCCTCAAATCTACATTTTTTAATAGAAAAAAAATTTTAAAAATGTTGGTATTATGCGAAATGCGAAAAAAAACCCTATTTCTAACCAGTTTTATTTTTCTAACGAAATCTGCATATTATAAAAGATACCTTTAAAAAAGAAACCCCAAAGGAGAAATTTAATTTTATCTAGTTATCTGAATATTATAGAAGTTTCTAGACCACGCAAGATGGGTTGACGATTTTCTCAAAATTGGCTCATGTGATCTACGAGGAATTCCATCGACCGATGAACACCCCAGAACGCCAAAACGCAGGTATAGATTTCAACAGTCGATACAGAATGTTTCGTAGATTATATGCGAGAATTATGAGAAAAATCGCCAATGTAGTGGAGAACGATCACTCTTGTCAGAAGGCATTCGCTTTTCTTGTAAAAAGTGCTCATAAATTATTTATTAGATCGTGAAATATTTTAATGTCATCCTGCGTATTTTTTCTTTTTTCTTAACTCTTATTACACGGCTTAAACCATTTATTCCATATCACATAAATTTAATTTAATTCACGGTCTTTTGGCACTGATCAAGCTTGACGCATTCTTTGGATGCTGGATCTCGCACGAATCCTTTCTTGCACTGGCACACGTTCACCAAGCATTGTTTGGTGCAGAAGACCTCCAATCACATACACTGTGGTAAATTAGATTTTAAAATATCATACCGGGTCAGGGTCTTCGCATGATGGCTCGCAAGCAGTCCCACATTCCATCACCTGCTCATTTTCTTTACAAGTTGGCTTCGTATCATTTAAATTGGCGATATCAACACACGCTGCGATGGAAATCAACGCCAGAAGAACAATTACGAATTTCTGGAATAGCTGTGCATTCTTTTGTCGAGAATTCAATTTTCAAACTCACCATGTTGTGATGTCAAATGCTGTTCGCAATGATATGTTTTGCTCGTTCCAACGCTTCCTCGTTTTTTTTTTGGCCTGTTAACGAGTCAGCTGTTATCACTTGATAAATGGGCAGCGTTTATGAAACACAAAAAAGAGGAACACAAAAAAAAGGAATGAATGAATTGTAATAACGTGTGGGAAGTTGCCCCTCTTTATACGAATTGATTGCTTTATTACACGATCATCGAAAAAAATGAATGTGAGTGGGAGAAACAGACAAAAAAATGGGAAAGTCGAAAATAGGTAGTCGTTTCGGCACACAAAGTTCTTGAATCAACAGAAATATATGTGACCACTTGCTTTGGCTCGAGTAAGACATTAACTAGTCTTGTTAATATTTGTTAGTATTTCTTCAAAAAGTCTATACAAATAAAAAAAAACAAACATCAACGGCATTTATTTTTGGTCTCATACATTTTCTGATATAGTCGTCATGGACATTTGCTGGCATTCATTCGTACACAATCCGATTGAGCAGCTCGCCTTACTTGCTAATGTGGAATCGACAATATTGATACACGAAAAGGATTCGGGCGTTCGCTGGTCGCACATATCATTAACATTTCGTTAATGCCACAGTTTTGAGAACCTGCTCAGACAACTTCATCCGACGTCGATGTCTTCAAAAGAAATTCACTATGAATGCAGAATGTTACCAGCGGACAAGCTTCCAATGGTTACATCTAGAACACATCTAGAATCATTTATTCTTATTTCAGATGGTTTTGAGTTACATAAGATTCACATGAATTCATGTGGGCATCTTATTTGATTGCACAGATATTCTGTCTTATACAAAAGGAAATCTTCGTTAGGTACTAAATAATGACACTGGGGTATTCTTTATTAAGTAGAAGAAAAGAATAGTTAAGGTAGTCAAAAATTTATTATCAAAAAATTCTTGAAAGCTTATAAAGAATGAGTGAACGCTTGCAATAAGCACAACATAACAGTCTTCTTCTGAAAATGCATTCACACTTTGAAATTTTCTCAAAGCTCACCATAATTCTTTTTTTGCAGAAAGGTTTAACGTTTTAAACTTAAAGAAAAACTATATATGTATTTAAACGACCAATTTTCAAAGCGGTTTTTCAAAGACGAAGCGGGTGTTTTCTAATGCAATATTATAAACTAAACTATTTAAAATAAACCAAATAAGTATTATTAGAATCCTGAGAAAACATGGGAAATAATGAAGGGTTGTTTGAGGAGTTGGAATTATCAAAAAATCATATATTATCCAAATTGTCATCAACGCAGACGTCGATTTGGGGACAAGGCTCTTCGCTGCACGCCAAATCGACAATTTCGCATTTTTTGCCTTCCGGACATGAAATTGAGCATATCATTGACATTTCCAGCTCATCCCCCGATCCGAATCCTTGATTATCACTCAGTTTAGGAATTGGAGTGAGATCTTCGACAATGTACGATGTGTTCTTGTGATTGATTCCTTAACACATACTGAAGATTTTTATTCAATAAATTTAATACCAGGAAGGCATATTGCAACTGAATTGTTTCCGAAAAAAGTGTGTGTGAAGCAATATGTCGAAGGTGGACACACAAAATCGGTGCATGGATTCGTTTCGTTATATCCAATTGGAAATGACAAAGCTGGAATAATCAGGAGGGCAAGATGAAAGGTTTTTATCTGAAAAATACATACAGCATTTGTGTGAGACTTCATTTAAAACATTCAAGCTATTTTAATTTTTAAAATTAATTATAGAGTTTTTTTTATAACTCCGCCTCATTTTTCAATTTCTCGTGGGAAAAAAACGATAAAATTTAGCTTGTTCCGAATTAAAGTTTAAAAAGAATCTTCTACATCATAAATCTTTCAATTCAAATTTATGACAATCTGGACCATGTGACCACATTACTATAAATCCCAATAGTTTTTAAATTAATGGAACCTACCATTATGACTATTATGCCTATCGAATGTTTCTTCTATAACATAAGATGATCTGGAAATGAAAATAAATCACAGTAAATCGGACAATGGTAAAAAATTGTTGGACCAAAATAATAATAAAAAAATAGCACGACTGGTGATTTTTTCAATCTTTTATCTAGATTTTGTTGAACAATTGGTTGGTTGAAGTAATGAAAACAAATCAGAAGTGAACTCAAACTTGAAGAAGAAGAAGGAGAAGGAGAAGAGTTTTCGAATATTTTATCTGTTCTCCGAAATCTGTGAACCTCCTTGAAAACATTGACGATTCTCAAGTAGATCATCACAACAATGAGAAGAACAAAATGAAGAAGAAGAAGAAGAAGAAGAAGAAGCACGCCGGGAATTTAATAATGGATGAACTCGTCAATTTTTAAAACAATGAACTATAAAAGAGTATTACGTAAGGACAATTGAACTTGAAAAAATTCGAATAGTTGAGAATTCTTTCAGAGTCCGAAGATTGAAGCTGGCGACTGTTCCGGTGTGATGCATACAATCTTGAGTAGTTTAAAACTGTAGATAGTTCACATACCAGATAACACTATATAGTGTTTTTGAAATGCTATATAGAGTTATTTGAATTTTTGTTCACAAAATCAAGCCACAAACAAACATTGTTGAAGTAGAAATGAGAGATGTGTTGTTTTTTATTCATTTCAATCTCACCCTTTTTTAGTTTTCATTTTCTTCATCGCAAATTATCATTTTTGATATACATTCATATGTAGTATGGCGACAATATTATAGAGTAATTTTCCAATAAAAAGTTCATTGTGAGACCAGTCATCGAGAAAATTCTCGAGAATTTCAAAACGAACAAATTTTGTATTCCGAAATGTACGAAAACGATAGTTTTCATTCTCGCGCATAACAATTTGATTATTATCAAAGACAAATGTGATCTCTGATTTCAAATTCGTTTTTTTCTTGCGACTCGAGCCAACAAATCTTTTAGGAAACAATATTCAAACGTCGTGTTTACCAAACGAAGAGGGTTTATAAAAAAAAAGCCGCGACAAACAGCAACGTCGTGATTGCGACCTACTCGTTTTGATATGTCGAACGACGACCACATTGTGTCCAACCGAATAGCCCTTTTGTCTTCTAAATATTAATAAATTCGTCTTTCTTATTTATGAATTCATCTCTAACAATTTGTGTTCGAATATTCAACTCGTTCTTATTCTTTTGATTTTTGTGGCTCGAGAAATTGCACGTTCTTACATAACACTTGTTGCGGAACAAACAAGCTATTTGACGAATGACCTACCAATTTTCGGTTTAAATTCAGAGTGATCAGTGTTGTTCATCTCGATCGGAGTGTACGTTGTGGTCGAAATGGTGAGCGATTTTTTTCAAAAAATTAAAGTAATTCCTATTGGATAAAAGAAAATTTCAGAAGCTTATAGTTCTTCTGTTCGCTTTTGCTTCAATTGTTTATTGCATTAGTAAGATTATAGAACAATTTTTCTTTAAGTTCTACATAAATTCTTCTATTCAGAACAGTGCAAGGAAAACGAGGAAATCGTTGCGTGCTCTTCTGGCTGTGAACCCCGCTGCGGATACACTCCGGTTAGTTGATTTGAGAATTCATTATATGATATTATAGATTCATTATATGATATTATAGACGGGTAGATTTACGCGTATGCGCCTTAAAAGGAAAAGGTCTCGCCACGCGTGAATTCTTGTTTTGCTGTTTTCACGTGAACTGCTTAATTTTTCGCAATCCGTAAATCTACCCGCGTACAGCAGTCGCCGGACGCCGACTATACAAGCGCAAAAAAATCGAGCACCCTGTGCTGATGATTCCTAAAAATTCAATTCAAATCGGAATTGCCGCCCAAAAAACACTTAAAAAACACTTTGGTGTTTGTTTTTTTGCAATGATATTATTTTCTGTTTAAAACGATGGAAGAAATGTTCAAAAACTTTAAACAAAAATGTTTTTTTTTGCAGAAAGTTTGCCCAGAAATCTGTATCACTGGTGTTTGCGAATGTAAAGATGAATTCGTTAGAAGCACCCAAGGAGACTGCATTCATCCATTGAACTGCACCAAGGAAACCACTAAGTGCCCACCCAACGAGACTTTCCAAACATGCGGAACCCAGTGTGAGCCAACATGCGAAGTGCCAGAGCCGCCGTTCTGCACCGAGGCTTGCGTCATGAACACTTGCCAGTGCTCCGAGGGCTATGTTAGACTTGGACACACGTGTGTCAAGAAGTCGGAATGCCCGAAATAAATTTAACTGCTATTCTTTTTTTTTTAGTATTTTTATTCATTTTTCATCTAATAAATAATTAGTGGTTAATTAACAGAGATAACTAAAATGAGTAGAAAAACTAGAATCAAAGAGTGTCGAGGAAAAAATTGAATTTCAAGACATCCTTCTTCTATAGATTCAGCCCCTCTGGGACAAACAAGATATACACAAGATGGTCCAAATTGGCAAGGACCTCCCAAGCATGGAATTTGTTTTGCACGACATGTTAGCATTTCATAGCAAATTACTCCTTTGCAAATGTCTGACCTTGTTGATAGCGGAAACAAGAAAAAAAGAAGAATGTCTGGAAATAAAAATATTAGTTTTTAAATTTAAATAAAAATAATCAAAAAGACCAATTTGGTTATTTGAAAAGGAAAACTTACATTTATAAATGTGTAATATCGCCATAAGACATGCACATTCAAGTCTAGGAAAATTCAATGAAAATAAGCCATATTCTTATTGCATTTTCGCATGAAATCGTGAGAAAACTAATCGTGCAACAACACTTTTTGAATATTGAATAAATATAGTGAGTGAAATAATAAGTGAAATTTGCGGGAAGTGTGCCGATCTCAAAAAATATATACAATCGGCATTATTTTTATTTTTATCGGGACATGCTGCATAAACACACGCAGGTCCGTGTCGACATGGGCGGTTGATTGGAAGACAGGGGATTTCAACAATCACGCAGGTGAGTCGCTCGTAGCATTGAACTGTATTACATACATCACCGTTGATATAATGCTGCGGACACAAAAATGTCGGAAACAGAAATAAAATTAGAACTGCAATTTAAGAAAAATTGATTAAATGCTTATTTCTCCACTGGGCATAGGGGTTTTGGAGTTTTCACGGTTTTTTAAAAAGTTTTTTGTTGAATCTCCCCTTAAGTGTGGAATTTTCTTGAAAACAGACATGAAAAAAAGTTGTGTTTAATTGCTTCAAAATTTCAATTCCGTTTAAGGGAAATTTCGCATTTTGATGTTTTTCAATAAATGTTTACTCATGTGTTCCCTTGAATTTCCTTCAAAAACTGTATAAGTTCTGAAACAATAGTAATCAGTTATACAATTCTTAATTAAAAAAAAACGAAACAAGAAATCATACCATTGATGATTTTGAAATGCATTCTTTTAAAAATGCATATAAAAAAATATTTTTTTGGTTATTTCTGATCAAGTTATATTCAGCCATAAACAAAGGATTTGTTATGAATAACTTATAAATTCGATAAAATCGCTGTAATCCTCTTACTCATTTTTATTTCGCTCTATTATGAATGTGAGTTTTAATTTTATCTACTTTATTAATAAAAAAGTTATATTTAAAAGATTAATTGAAATGAGAAAAAAAAACAATGAATAAAGAAAAAAGGGACGTTTTCGCGGGGGCGGAGGTGCTTAAAACTGTGTTGAAAAATAGTTTTCAAAATTACCGAGGAATTTTTTTGGAATTGCCTGAACTTCACTGCTATAAGATTTCATTTTAAATTGAGATTTTTCAATTGAACGCAATTCCAAATTTTGAAATGTGTATTCAAATTTATATGTCCTTTTACAGGCCTCGACGGTTTCCATCATTCTCCTTTTTCTATTTTTCCTTTTCAAAATCGGTATTTTAATCAATAACTTGAAGTAGTCTTTATCCAAACTTCAGATGCTAGAGCGCTTGGATCCATTTTATTGCCTAGCGCTGATGAAATCGGTTGCGAGAATGTGAAATGCTTCGGACAGAACCGATGCAAGATGGTGATCCCTCTGTGCATGGACAAAGAGCCTCAATTGTGCACTCGTCTTCCACTATGCTCCAGTGAACTATTAGTATAATTTCGCGGTTTTTATTCGATGAAAAAAAATGAACAATTTCGAGAAGAGACAGGGTGATTCTAACAAAATAGTATTTACAATGAAGAAGTGCGTTTGCTTATGGTTGTGGCCGAGTATGTATGCGTGTTTAGGGTGGAAGCAACAGGAAGAGACCGGTATCAAATCGTTTTCAATCATTTCGATGGTCTTACGCAAAAACACACAAATTTGAATGTTAAAGCTGTTGTGCTCTAAAGTCGCTCAATTATTGTTTCGATTTGCCTGGCGGCAATGGAATGTCGAAGATGATCGGATCGTAGGCGCTACGCAATTTATGATCGCAAAGAGCAGCATTAATGAACATTGTCTCTCCATTTGTTGTCACGCCGTGCTTCTGAAATTATTATTTTTTTTTTTTGATAATCACTCGAAAAATGATTCAAAGATACCACCGAATCTCGATAATTTCCTTCCAATTAGGAATACGTTTGAAAAAAAAACAACAGCAATGTTTTTGGGATACTCTCGCAAATATTTGTATGTACCTCTATTTTTTTGTATTTCTATTTTAGGTATTTTATCATGATTGGTTAAGATTTGAGAATAAAAGAAAAATATGAATAAATAGTCGAGAAAATGCGTGAATACACCGTAACGCAAATGTCACTGAAAATCCGAAAAAACCTTTCATTTGAATATTTTTTATCGATTTTTTCATAGCAATGCCGAAATTTTAAAAACTTTTCGAGTTTCGGCGGTTTCTTTAAATTGACAATATTTTTTAATGAAACTGCGTTTTTCAATCACAAAATGTACCATTTGTTCAATAATCATAAAAATCTGTAATTGTTATCTCAATAATTTCTATCGTCTTTATCACTGTGTAAAAATGATTCGTTTAAACATTGCTTAGATTTTCTTATCGTTCCTTATATATTCGTTGTAATAAAACCACATCAACTTGAAAATGCATACCTGATGAACATGTCCAAAAACGTGAAATTTGGGCTTGACTCTCTGTTCAACGGTGTTCAAAAGTTCGGCGCATCCGGCAAGAATTCCATCCATTTTGTCCCAAGCGTTAAAATCTCCGTGTCCTGAAACGTTTTTTTTGGCAATCGAAAAAGAGAAAATAGATATCAATTACCGAGCGGTGGTGTATGGGTGATCAACACATCAATCTTCGCCGGAATCTGATTCCATTTGTGCAAAATCTTTTGACCTCTCGGTCTGTAAAACGAATATCCCGGCATTGAATGCCAAGGGGCTCCATAGATTTTGATGCCATAAGCCTATATGAATATAACAAATTATATGATATTATTCGATTCTTGAATTACATCATAAGTTTTGTCGCAAAGATATGTGCAATTCGAGAGAAGCTCGTAGGCTTTATTAATTCCAAGCATGTTCAATCCAGCCAATTGGCGTTCGTTCATTTCCTCGCCATCCTCGAAACCAAGCTCATGATTGCCAGCGATTACCAGTTTATGTTTGTGTGGAAGTGAACCTTGAACAGTTCCGGTTTTCAAAATTTTCGGCCCTTCGTCGAAATAAAGTATACTCACCGATTTCCGCATTAAACTTGATCACTTCTCCAATGTCGCCGCAATTCGTAAAATCGCCCGAATGAATGAGAACATCACCATCGGGAATGTATGGTAGAACCTAAAAATTGCCTAATTATTTTAAATTAGTTAAATCAATTTGATTGTGATTCTTTTTTCTTCTAGGTTGAGAACAATTTTGAATAATTTTTAGAAAAATTTCGACAATTAAAAAAAATATTTTCGAAACCAATTTATCGATACTTCCAATTGCTAGCTGTTTGACGAATTCTGATTCGGAATGACGAAATTCGATAGATAAGAATCGATTATGGTTTTTCAAGGTGATGATCGATTATTCAATCACAAACCACACGAATCACACTCACTTCATGCATTTTCTCGTGCGTATCCGAAATGCATACGAACCGAACTTTGTTCTCATAAATCGGCGTGTCGAGGCTAAAATCAACACCAATTATGCGAATAATTTTCGAATTCATAAGTTACCGCAGCGGTTTGAGTGGTTCGCATACCCGTCCCTGTTTCACATACTTCTTCCAGCATTCGATGGGTTTTGAGGACAACGGATCAACCGATATATAATTGTCCGCCATTCTGAAACTATTCAAGTTTTGCTAACTATACGAATGGACAACTGCGTCGAATAACAAACAGTTCGGGATATAATGATGGGCGTTGAAGGACACCACACGACTCGTCCAGTTCATTCCTTTTTTTTCAATTCTATATTATTCTATGAATTAGGAAAAAAGAATTTGTTAGTGGTTGAATAAAGTGTATGATTAGATATCAAACATCAGATGAATCGAAGAAACCGAAAGCGTAACCGACCAAGTTCACTTCAATCTTTGGTGGCAAAGGCAATAGTGGTCATAATTGCCAAATAAATCGTTCCAGAGTAGAAGGAAGTGACGCAATTTCTTTACTGTACTGCGAATTGTTAAGAGGGTCCGGTTTTGAAAATGGCGTGAGAGATGGGCACATCAAAAACGATCAAAGGAAGAAAACACAATTACTTTCAATAATGTATACATATAAAATATGTATATAAATATTTTAAAATAGGTTTTGAAAACAATTTTTGATTATTCATGAAATTTCCATAAGAACTTAACTTCGACAAGCATAACTTGAGTATGTTGGGAAATTCTGAAAATGTTAAAATATATTACAGACTTTGCTGATGTGATCTTTACTGAGTAACTGAGTAAAAATCAATAGATTGAGTTTGATGTCTGTAGTACGGTACCCGATTTTTCCCAGTGTTTTAATGGAATTACAAATTAAAAAAAAAAAGAATTATGAATTAAAAAAATAGTCCGTAAGCATTTACTCCCTTTGTTTTCCAAAAAAATCTCTATTGATCTACCCAATGTTTGCAACGTTTTTTTTTCATTTTCGGCAAACATTTTATAATTAAGAATTCTGGCTTTTTTATGTACAATAAATTACAAAATTGATATGGGTAACATGTGTATGTGAATTATAGAAAAGACAAGTGATCTAGACGGGTTGCTTTCAAATACTAATACCAAAAATATTAGTATTTGATTTGACGTTTGTTATCTTAAAGTAAATCTTAAAAACTACTAATTTTTGAAAATAAAAATTTTGAAAGAGGAAGATGGTCGACAACAAGAAGTTTTTTTTTGCTTCTGCAAGAGGCTATCTTTTTTTTCGCAGTTCCAATGCTAACACAAAGAAATGACGATAAGGCTATAGATTTTCTGCTGGAAAGAATTGCGGGAAAATGGATTATTGCAGAAGCCGAGAATGATGAGCGAAATAATAAGGTTGCACAAAGAAATTTTTTCAAAAAAATTTAAATTATTTTTTTGCAAAGTTTCAAAGAGCTAAAATTTAAAAAATTATATTGAATCTCATCACAAAACAGAGATTCGAATCGTTCCAATTGTCTTCCTTCTTCTTTATAATGTATTCATCGAATCAGGTTTGCGAAGCCCAATATTCCATTTCTAAGCATTATTGATCTTTGAATTGTCAGAACTGGGAAAAATTATGATAAAAATATAAAACAATAAAGAAAAATATGCTTTTAAAACGACTTATTAAGAAAATAAAATAATTTGTGATTTTTTTTCCAACGCCCAAACATCTAGAGATTTCCTTGTTCAATATTGCTCAATTTCTTCAATTTGAAACAATATTTGTATTTTGTTCGTCGATTTTGCCTGATCACCAGTTTTCTGGTTTCGCGCCTATTATTCACGCGTTTTATCGTTCTAGATAGATGCGTATTGAAGATTCTAATATTTTATCGCTAAATTTCATCTACTAACCCTCAAATATTGGGCTATTCGTGAACAATTTTCGCCAATCATTCATTAGTCACAGTTTTAGTTAATGGAAGTCGAAAAATGGTGATATTGAGATCAGATTGTCATCTTTGAGTTTCGAAAAAAAAATTGAATACCGGTTTTTTTCTCACCTTCTACACTAAAACCCATAAATATTTTATTCTTATAAATGAGGTTAAATGGGAAAAAATGTCGTTTGGGTGGCATTGCCAAACCATTTGTTCGTCGAGTGATCCTCAAACTGGTTACGCACCAATTCAACGCTCACTTATGCATATAAACATATATACAAAACATTTTGAATTGGGAAACCCAAAAAATGGAGACTATCGACCAAACGAATATCAAATTTTTGTATAACTGCCTTCAAGAATCGTTCCAAAAAATTTGTTGTAGTAAAAATAGAAATGAGCATTGTAAAAACTTAATTTGGTGATGACAAGATCTCTCTGGTTCGGCTAGTTTTTTTAATGAAAGAATTAAGATTTCTAATAGATATTCTCAAGATAAATCGATGTTGGTGGGGAAATAAGAGAATTCGGTTGGCTACAATCGGAGAGACAACGAAAAGGCTAGAATATTCAAATGTGGTGCTGGAACAGACGCATTAAATCTTGCTTGCCTATCTAAAAATCATTCAAAAAAATCAACTTGGACTCCTCTAATATTCTGAGTATTGTTCACAAAAAAATTCAAATACCTGGAAAAACGATATCCTCAAAAAATCAAAAGGTGATATTCGTTTACTACAACCTGTGCTATTGGTATGTAGGCACGAGGACCTTCGACTACTCGAAAAAAAGTAGAATTTGCCTATTATTATTTATATTACTGTGAAGAGGGAGAAAGGGGAGGAGAAATAAGAAAGGGGAATGAATAGAGATAGAGAGAGAGAGAGAGAGAGAGAGAGAAAACGAAAACGTAGTTAGTTAATGTTTGACAAAATTAGACGAACCGTCGATTCTTCTCCGAATTTGGGTGTAAGGAAAATGAGTGGACAAGAATAATTGCCGCCAGATTTTTATCAGCTCGACATGTTAGGAGTTTGGTTGAATTCCGAGTAGATAGTGATCTAATCCAAAGTCATTCCGATTTGCTTCATTCGTCAAGGCTTTTCGAAACACCGAACCATAGGAGTGGAAAAGAAATCTATTTGTCACATACAAGTACCGTCAAATTTCAGAGGGGGAGAATTAGATTTGTGAAATATTAAAAAAAATATATATATATGATTTTCTTGAGAGAAATTCATTTTCGAGAATTCGTTGGACGTTGTTGGAGATCGATTAAACGATGTCGAGTAAAACCGTGACATCTACAAATTGGCAACACCTTTTAGAGTGGCAGTTTGCTGAATTGATGGTAATTTGGATGATTCGAAAACATCTATTGAATGAATGTGGCAACGAAAATGAACATTCAATCCGATGGTTCTGAATGCATTCTGTTGAAGAGTATTACAAACGGAATCAGGTGATAGGGGGGATCCCTTCGACGCACACCCCTATCATTTGAAGAAACGGCAAAACCACATCCTTTTATGCCTTCAAACTAGTTTTTCGTTTTCTCTTCATTTTTGCACACCCCGCGGATTACGGTAGTACTTTGGAATGGATGATAAGAATAAAAAGGGGTTGAGTAAATAGCCTAAAGTGTCTACATATTATTTTTGGGGGGATGGTTTTGGTTATTATTAATTTACAATTGCGATACGCACGCAAAACAATTCAAGTGTTTTTACACCAATTATTATTATTATTATTATTATTATTAATTATATGTAGGTTAAGTATTACGGTAGAAATACAATATTAATTGAACCTGAAATATCGATCTATTGAATTCAAATAAAAGGTAGATCAAAAAATCAAATGAGTCAAAATTTGGCAATATTTTATCGAGGACGACTAAAATATTTCAGTTTGCTTAATTTTTCTTCTTGATGGACCTTTAGATTACATCAGAATAGTCTTACTTTCAATTTCCTTGTACTTCGTATCTTTGTAGAAAATCTCTAATAATCAGTATTGAGCGAAAACTCGATTTTGAGTCACAACCCAAAACGGACGACGAGAAAATCAGGTGATTTCGATGGAATTAGGAGTTTGGGATGTAATCGAAAAAAAAAGAAATGAAAATGAAGTGAGGAAGAACACAATAAATTGATAGTGAAATTAGTTTAAGGGAATTAGGAGAGGAATCCAAACTTGATTCTAGTACAAATCTAATTAGTAAATACGACAGTGGAATAGTAATATTTGTGGAAATACAGTTAGTAAATGCATAATTGGACAATTGAAAGTTCAAACACTCCAGTTTGAGAGCGTGTCGAATTTTTGCCTACTTCAATGCGTATTTCAAGAAAAATTGAACAAATGCATAACGATTCACACCGTTCTTGGCTAAATTTATTCTTTTTATTTTCATACTATTTCATTAGCTGGAAAATAGAAATGAGTACGAATTACTTCTGTTGACGTGCCAGTTTTTGTAATTGTTTTCACGGCTGCCACCAAAAGTCGAATAAGGGACAAATTCTGACTATAATTTCTTTCTAGAATTTCAGATAATGAGCAATTCATGTTGGTTGGATAATAATCAAAAGTCTGTTCAAATAAAAATTACATTTTCGAATAATTTTCGAAAAAATCAATTCAATCTCATTTGGCAATACCGCCGAAACCATGCTTGTCGTTTCGAAATGAGGGCTGGCCACGAATAAAATATGATTCGATCCGGCAGAAGCCAGTCAAAGAGTTTTTCTTTTATTCGAAGTAAGCCAAAATTATCAAGTTTAATCTTTACTTTCCAATTCTTTTGGTCTGACCGCGACCTGCCCCATCATGGCTTCAAAACAGAAAGCCGGGCAGAAACCGAAATGACAATGCTCATTTATTATTTTTTCGAATCTGTTAAGCAAATATACTCAATTTGATTGCTTTTTACACACAATACCGTTTCATAATTCTTCATTTTAATTTGTTTCTCGTCTCTAAATATTAGGAGAAAAACAAGATCGTTTGTATATGAATTTCAACGATTTCCAGTTTTCATCTAAACAAAAAATGTCGAAATTTGATCTATGATTTTGAAGCGTTGATATTGTCAGTGTCAAACGAGTGAATGAAATTTTAGAAAATTGGCTACTTGCCAGGTGTCGCGAGGCGTGAGCGTGTCTGCATACAATGCATTTTAGTATACGCATAGTTAATATGTAGCCCGCGCGTAGATTTCGAATTTCGAAGATCTACACTTCTCTCGCGATGTTGAATTTTCCGCCACTGTTAATCCGTTTGACACCGACTGGACCGAAAATGAAAAGTTTTAAAAGCCGAAGCAATATTTCAAATTTTGGAAATTATTCTGTTTTTTTACGTAGTTGCATCATTTTTTAAATGAAATGATAAATTGTTAGATTAAAACTGAAAAAATTCTGACAAAGGCAAAACAAAATAATGAAAAAAATGGTTTGGAATGATTGAAGTAATTAGATGTTCGGGATAAGAGGAACATAAGATGCAAATGTGCGAACAATCGGTTTGAATATATGAATGAAATCGGGAGAATCATCGAAAGGCTGCGAAATAGAAGAAAGACGAAGACGAAAAGGAAAAAAATGGCTGGGTTTGCTTGTTGGCTGAATGAGATGGTGGCCACAGGAAATACACATGAAATTCGACAGACGAAAACGGCCGCAGCAAAACTATCCCTTCGGTCCGACAATGATCAAAAGCTGGCGCCGTGAATGACGTTTACAACTGGTTTCTTTTATATATTATTATTAATATTAATTTATTTGCAAAATACTTTTAAAAAATCTTCAATGCTATTATTTGTTTAATAAAGAAATTTTTGGCCAAAACTGGATTGCCTATCAGAATACACATATTTATCAAATCTACAGTAACATCATGCACTCTACAAAAAAAGATGAGAGAAACATGAAAATATTGTGTTGAAATATTGAAGTTTATCCGACGAATTCTCTTGATATTTATATGAATTTGTCGTCTGAAAAAAATACTGAAAATTGGCTTAAATTATATTCAGTTTTTCACTATGTGTTTGCTGTCGGTTGTCTGTGTTTAAAATTCGATTACTTGAAATATGAAGCGATAACCGGAAGAACTCTGAGTAAAACCAATACATGAGATTTTTTGTACGCAAGGTAAACAGTGCGAAGACTTGCAATCTTGCCGGTTTCAGTGGTATAAAATGATAGGAGTGTTCGGAAATTGATAGGAAATATGCATTTCTCGACAATTTCTCTTGCTCTTCTCAGCACTCTTCTTCTTGTTCAGGTGGCTATCCGAAATTGGGAATATAATGTAAAACAACTTCCTTTTAGGGAGGTGCTCTTCGAGAAAAGAGGCAATGCGGATGTGCTCCAGCTCCCCAGGCGTCGTGTTCATGTCAGCAGTCTCAACCGCAGCAGTTCAGCTGTAACTGCCAAAATGCTCCGGTTCAGCAACAGCAATCTTGCTCGTGTGCTCAGCCAGTTTCTCAGCCGCAAGTCATCCAAGTGCCGGTTTCTCAATGTGCTTCGGCTTGTGAGCAGAGCTGTGGTCGACAGTGCCAAAATTCCGGATCGCAGTGCCAGCGATCTTGCCAGACTTCCTGCACGCCATCATGCTCCCAGCCAGCTCCTCAGCCAGCTCCTCAGCCAGCTCCTCAGCCAGCTCCTCAGCCAGCTCCTCAGCCAGTTGTCCTGCAATCTCAATGCATTCCCCAATGTCAGCAACAGTGTGTCCAGCAGCAGCAACCAGTTGTTCAGTGCCAGCAACAGTGCCAGCAACAATGTGCTCCAGCTCCACAGATCGTGACCATCCAGCTTGAAGTCTCGGCGCAATGTGTTCCCCAGTGCCAGCAGCAATGCCAGCAACAACAGTGTGCCCCTCAATCACAGTCGTCGTGCACTGCCCAATGCACCCAACAGTGCACCAATGCTTGCCAGGCTGCCCCAGTTGCACCAATTGCACCATCTGCTCCGCAAACCGTCACCGTTGTCCTTGAAGCAAGCACGGCTCAATCTGCCCAATGTGTGCCACAATGCCAAAACTCCTGCCAACAGCAATGCGTTGCCCAGCAACAGCCAGCTGCTCAATGCGCTCCAGCTTGCTCTCAGAGCTGTTCGCAGTCCTGTGCTGCTGCTCAACCAGCACAGATGCCATGCCAGCAACAACAGTCATCTTCGTGCTCTTGCCAGTCTAATTATTCCCCGTGTGGAAATGGACAGTGCTGCAGAAGAAAGTAGACGTCTCGTTCATCCAATTCTATGACCAATTGTTTGTAAATATGAACCCCAGGGTGTCAAACTCTCTTTTTTAATGTGCATATAAATTCATTTCAAAACTGATTTTATTAATTATTCTTTTTCCTGATATCTACACGTTTAACGCTACACAAACATCTAAAAACTAAAATAATCAAATATACAGCAAGAAATATGACAGAAAAAACGAAAGCAAACACATCGAGATTAAAATAAACAATCGAATTCATACGCGATCCTTCGACATGCAGTTCTTCAAGGACCCCATTCTCAATTGCGAACTGACGAAATATATTTAGAAAAAATATGCTCAAATAATTAATTACCTGTGTCCATTTGACAAGACGCTCTTCTGGAGAAAATGGTTTATTTCGCATCATTTCAGCTATTCTAATTGCATTTTCTTTATACCTGAAATTTTGAGAGTTTGATAAGAAATATTGATTATTTAATTAACGTTGGAGTATTTAAGACATGTTCAACAGTTGATTTGAAGTTTTCATAGTTAATGTCCAATTTTGAGAGAACCTGAAAGAAAAATTTGGGAGAATATTCAAAATCAATTTTAATTATCAATTAATGCAAATAGAACCTTTCCGATTCCGCGTTTCTCAACCATTCGCCCGTTTCGGAATTGATCAGCGAAAATTGGAATGACGACCATTGGAACCGCGCGAAGAGCTGTCTCAATCAATCCATTTATGCCTCCATGCATCACAAATAATTTAAGACGAGGATGCGCTAGAAATTATTGTCAGAAAATGTCGAAAATGTGGGAAATGTATACCAAGAAGATCAACTTGTGGAAGCCAAGTAACAAAATCGACGTTTTTCACCGCGGTAAATTGGTCGCTCGTTTCTTTGTCATCCGTATTAATTTTGACTAAAAAGTGATAATCGCTCATCTCTTCGATAGCCTTTAAAATTCCAAATTTGGCATGATTAGGCAACGCTCGAAAATCGACAATCGAACCCAGCGAAACCACCACAACACCTTTCTTGCCTTTTGACATAATTTTTGTAAATTTCTTAAATTGAATAATATGTGAGATTGAAAGAGGTCTGGAATACCTCATCAAGTGGTTTGACATCATTCGGAACACCGAGTCCTCCGATGAATATTGTTTTCGATATGGTCGGCCGAGGAAAATCAAGAACCTCGTCAGAATTTACGAAGCAAAGCGAAGAATTTGCAGCAATCTCACGAACATTTGGAAAATCGGGAACATACTTTCGGAATATCTGAAATAAAAAAAAAACGGAATGTTTGAATTGATCAGCCACTCTCACTTCAGTTGTTCGATCAGTTCCAAACCGGTGGACTGCAATTGTGCCGAAGTACATATACAAATTGAATAATCGTTGGCTAAAGCTCATCACATCTCCGTTATCATTTTCTTCGACTGTTGGAACATAGGAAGTTGGTTGGGGAATTCCTGAACATCAATTTCACAGAATGTTGAGCACTTTGTTATACCAAGATTGTAGCTCACTGCATCCATAATAGGAGTTGTCGAGATCCAGAGATGGTTTTCAATGCCCAAATATCTAAATACATATCAATACCTATGGCTTTTCAATCACGCAATATTACGAACCTAATAACACCGACGCCGCACAAATCAATTTGCTCACTAAATGCCACATCAAAATTGTATTTTCTCAATTGCTCTAATTGATCTCTGTGTTGTAAGATGGCTGGAAATATAGGCATATGTGATATTTGAAATTGGCAAATGCGCAATTACCATCACACATCTCGTTAAGTGTCACTTCAAAGAATGCTCTTTCAATGAAACCTAACCGATTGTGAGTTAGCATATGCTCGCTAACACCTTCCATATCTTCCATGAACTTATTCGCTGCAATTTTGGAAAATTTTGTTTCAACTAAAAAAAATGGTTAAAAACAAGTTTTAAATGTTTTGAAATGATTTTGAAATGGTTTTTTTCAAAATCTGAATTATGCCTAGTGCAATTGTGATATTATTTTCATAGAATAATAACTTACAAATTCCCTCCATCTTGATCACTTTCGCTTTTTTTGTACCCGTGAACGAAGTCAGCTTTTCATATTCTACTATGAGCATTACCTTAAAATTACAAATACGTATTATGCTTTAAAATGCTTTAATTTTTATTATCGGCGTCTAACGACTGATTCTAAATTTACGATTGCGTTTTTTGCCATGATAAAAATGTCTGACTTTGTTGAAATTAAAAATTACCGAAATGAAATCTAGAATGTGAAAGAAAAATGCATGATCGTAAATTTGCTCCACGAGGAGCAATCGAGGTCAGACGCCGACCAAATTACCGCTAGAAAGGAATATAGAAAAAAAAACACATTAAAAACAATTATTTTTGAATAATTTTAATAGGAAAACTTACAACTTCGTGGCCGGCATCCACCAGCGCATCCGCAATTCTTCCATTCGAAATCAGATGACTTCTGCTAATTGCTGGACTGTATACAAGCACTTTTCCAGCCTCGCCTAGGCCGAATAAAAGTGCACATATTGTACACAAATGTTTTAAATCGACCATCACCGGCCGACAATTTGGAATGAAAAAGAAAATGGGAGAAATTGCAAGTTTTGCTGTAATTGAAAAAAACGGGGTGCTTTAATATAACGGAACGTTTTGTAAAAGAAGACACTGATTCATATCGAACTATCGCATTTCAGACGTCTAAAAAACGTAGAACATCGAGAATGACATTGAACGAATTGATATCAAATAAGGTCGATGTTCGATAATATGATAACGAAACAATTACTGGATAAATAGTCACTCAAACTTATCATTTGCTGTCTTATCAAATAAAATATTTTAGAAGAATTGAAAACTATAAACCATGGTTTTTCGACTAGAAACTACGGGTGTTTAAAATTGTCTGTCTACCAAAGGAATTTGCATCGAAAAAAAAAATGGAAACCCAATTATAATATGAAATATTTCTGTAATAGTTAAAATCATTGATGCGCGTTTTTGTTGGCATTTGAATGTTTTCAGTCCAAAAATTTTGATTTTTGTTTGTTCCTTTTATGTGAGGTAGAATAGCACTTGATGTTATCATATTGATAGTTTTTTTTTAAATAACTGGCATTCGATCAAAATGATTTTATGAAATTATTAAATACACAGTTTTCATATGTAGATCAAATATTGGGCCAAAATTTGAAATTAAAAACAACGAAAAAATATCGAAAATAAGTAATGGTATTGAACGAATCGACTGAATAAAAACGTATTTTTCTTGAAACATTCATATTTAATTTTTTTCTTTTAAAATTTCTCTCTTGCAACACAAAAATTATAATTTTTTCCACAAACATTCAACCCATTATTAATTTGTTTGAATCTTATTCAGACAACAAAACAAATTATTTGTAAGTACAAAATTTTGAGAGAAAAGCATTCGGGAAGAATAAGCTGGCCTGGTTCGTTGTGAGCATGAGCTCGTCGAGCCATAATCAATATTCGCATTCGAATAGTGTTGAATTGATTAGTTCGATTGGATTAGTGTCAGTTACTATTCAAATAATTGCGTCTCCAATATTCATATGGACTGCAAAAATGGGAAATCGATGGTCGAAAATTCTATTTGTTTTCATTACTCTTGTTAATATTGCGAGTTCTGCGATTGATTTTTTTATTGAAAAGGTTTCGATTTGTATTTTCATCGATTCGATTCTATTTTCAGATCGACAATACAAGCAATGCTCAAACTGTCATGATTCGATCGATTCTTTTCTTCATTCGATCATTCCTAATTATTTATTTTTTAATTACCTTGATATTTATTAAGAATCCACTAACACATCGATGTATTCTCATCAAAACTCTCGGAACGCTTGTAGAATAATTTCAAATAAATTTCAATGAAATGATTCCGAAGTTTTCAGATCGTCTATCCTTTGGTGACATTTTCAGTATTCATCTCGAAATTGGTTCGAGATTCTTTGAGTCGCTCTTCGCATGATATGGCCCTTATTTATTTCTCGCTGGTCCCTTTCATCGATATTCTATTTATGGTCATTTTCCTACGTCAACTCTTATGTTGTGATGCATTGAATGGCTCGTTCGCAACGACGAATTCTGTTCATGTTGACGACATCAATTTGAGCATGAGCAAACTCGCGAGGAGCACCATCTCCACACAAGCTACTGTTGCATCCGTCAATCTTTAATATATGCTACATGCTTGAATTATTAATTATTGAGGTTTGATTATTATATTGAGCAACATTTCTGGTTGTTATAAATCATTTATTGAAAGCGTATTTCATTGATTACACTGAATTTTCGCGAGCGAATCAAATTAGTTTTATATTTCGTGGCACATTGAATTTAGAAAAAAAAAACTATTAGTATCGCAAAACCAAGTATTTCTTCCCTTTTTAGGTGTGTAATATTATTTGGTTTGTCATATGTATCTCATCGAACCAATAATGAAATTTAGGTTTTTAATCATTGTGCAACACTGATAGATATTTGAGCGCTACCTACTAATACAGGGTTCGCATTCCTTCTGAAATATGTAATTGTTGAGGACAATAATACGAACGTCTTACTTTTTTGAAACTTTGCGGGCTGTGACGAATTTTCTGTAATCTGGGAAGCTCAAAATCATAACGAAAGCATTAATACTAGAATGGGTTACCATAATAATTAACATGATTCTTGACCATTCTAAAAAATTTAAAATCATGTTAATTAAGTCATTAAGAAAAAAATGCCTTGTGCTCCACGATACTCTGTTACCAGAAATAGCATAACAAATAAGCATGGAACAATGAGAATTGGAGTGACACTAGCCTATAAAAAATATACATTCAGCAACCCTCCGTGGTTCTTCTAACTTGGAATATTAAACTTCTCAATGCTGACCGGTGCTTTGATAATGTTGAACTCGATTAATTTCTCACATTATTTTTCAAAAATTTCAGCATGTGAGCTGTGGTAATACTGATTGCCAGAATACTCAAATTGCAGCCCAAAATCATCAATGAAAATGAAATAAGTACCATTCCATTTATTTCATATATTGCGAATTCGGGTAGATTTCTGAATTGATTTTCCAAATGCGGATATCTCTGAAAAACTTTTTTTAAGAAACTGAAATATTGACTAATGGAAATATATTGTCCAAGTCAAACGACTTGACGAAATTTAAAAAATAATTGGCTATGTGCCAATGCGTCTCGAGGCAGCGAGATGGTAGCGTACGCGCATTAAATATTCAGTCAACGAAAGATTTAAATCTACATTGATTTCGCGAATTTAAAGGCCCCGCCTTCTTTTAGTCGTTTGACGCCGACAATAGAATTTATTACAATTCGCAAAGACATCTCGGATATCTCTGAAAACGCAATAAAAAAATTAAGGACTGTGGATTAATCATGCTTTTTGGCAATTCGTAAACACATCTAGTCAAGAGAAAACGTCTGCGGGTGGGCTTACTAGCATTATTTTCTCTGATGCTAATTTATAAAAACTGCTCTCTCTGTGATATTTTCGAATCTTCGTTGACTTGTACAACGCCAAAGTTACCGTGTATTATGTTGTTTTATTCATGTGATTTTTGCGTGTCTTCATCATGCCTGCCAAACCAGCCCCGATATAATGAGAGTAAGGGGTATTTTTTTTTGGTAGTGGTAAGTTGATTCCAGTCTAATTATGCACGTTTGGGGTCCCAAAAAGACATCAGCCGTTGACATTTATTTTCAACGACACTTTATATTTGGCGTAGCCAAGGGAAATCCTTGGAGTGGTAAACTCGAACGATCAGCTACTTCCAAGTAGAAAATTTCATTTCGGGAAATGCATTTCAAATGCATTTCAAAATTAAAATGAGAATCAGCTCCTGTCAACAAGGAATGTTATAACAGGTGAAATAAATCTATTTGATTATTGCAAAAGTTGTCAAATTTAGTATGAGATTCGGACCATGTAAGTAGGCAGATTCAGATCTGAAAATAGAATCGAATCGATGAAAATACAAATCGAAACCTTTTCAATAAAAAAATCAATCGCTGAACTCGCAATATTAACAAGAGTAATGAAAACAAATAGAATTTTCGACCATCGATTTCCCATTTTTGCAGTCCATATGAATATTGGAGACGCAATTATTTGAATAGTAACTGACACTAATCCAATCGAACTAATCAATTCAACACTATTCGAATGCGAATATTGATTATGGCTCGACGAGCTCATGCTCACAACGAACCAGGCCAGCTTATTCTTCCCGAATGCTTTTCTCTCAAAATTTTGTACTTACAAATAATTTGTTTTGTTGTCTGAATAAGATTCAAACAAATTAATAATGGGTTGAATGTTTGTGGAAAAAATTATAATTTTTGTGTTGCAAGAGAGAAATTTTAAAAGAAAAAAATTAAATATGAATGTTTCAAGAAAAATACGTTTTTATTCAGTCGATTCGTTCAATACCATTACTTATTTTCGATATTTTTTCGTTGTTTTTAATTTCAAATTTTGGCCCAATATTTGATCTACATATGAAAACTGTGTATTTAATAATTTCATAAAATCATTTTGATCGAATGCCAGTTATTTAAAAAAAAACTATCAATATGATAACATCAAGTGCTATTCTACCTCACATAAAAGGAACAAACAAAAATCAAAATTTTTGGACTGAAAACATTCAAATGCCAACAAAAACGCGCATCAATGATTTTAACTATTACAGAAATATTTCATATTATAATTGGGTTTCCATTTTTTTTTTCGATGCAAATTCCTTTGGTAGACAGACAATTTTAAACACCCGTAGTTTCTAGTCGAAAAACCATGGTTTATAGTTTTCAATTCTTCTAAAATATTTTATTTGATAAGACAGCAAATGATAAGTTTGAGTGACTATTTATCCAGTAATTGTTTCGTTATCATATTATCGAACATCGACCTTATTTGATATCAATTCGTTCAATGTCATTCTCGATGTTCTACGTTTTTTAGACGTCTGAAATGCGATAGTTCGATATGAATCAGTGTCTTCTTTTACAAAACGTTCCGTTATATTAAAGCACCCCGTTTTTTTCAATTACAGCAAAACTTGCAATTTCTCCCATTTTCTTTTTCATTCCAAATTGTCGGCCGGTGATGGTCGATTTAAAACATTTGTGTACAATATGTGCACTTTTATTCGGCCTAGGCGAGGCTGGAAAAGTGCTTGTATACAGTCCAGCAATTAGCAGAAGTCATCTGATTTCGAATGGAAGAATTGCGGATGCGCTGGTGGATGCCGGCCACGAAGTTGTAAGTTTTCCTATTAAAATTATTCAAAAATAATTGTTTTTAATGTGTTTTTTTTTTCTATATTCCTTTCTAGCGGTAATTTGGTCGGCGTCTGAC
The DNA here is from genome assembly GCA_902829315.1 of Caenorhabditis bovis. Lineage (NCBI taxonomy): Eukaryota > Metazoa > Nematoda > Chromadorea > Rhabditida > Rhabditidae > Caenorhabditis > Caenorhabditis bovis. The sequence goes on along the minus strand of CADEPM010000001.1, from coordinate 3,799,672 downwards.
CTCGATTGCTCCTCGTGGAGCAAATTTACGATCATGCATTTTTCTTTCACATTCTAGATTTCATTTCGGTAATTTTTAATTTCAACAAAGTCAGACATTTTTATCATGGCAAAAAACGCAATCGTAAATTTAGAATCAGTCGTTAGACGCCGATAATAAAAATTAAAGCATTTTAAAGCATAATACGTATTTGTAATTTTAAGGTAATGCTCATAGTAGAATATGAAAAGCTGACTTCGTTCACGGGTACAAAAAAAGCGAAAGTGATCAAGATGGAGGGAATTTGTAAGTTATTATTCTATGAAAATAATATCACAATTGCACTAGGCATAATTCAGATTTTGAAAAAAAACCATTTCAAAATCATTTCAAAACATTTAAAACTTGTTTTTAACCATTTTTTTTTAGTTGAAACAAAATTTTCCAAAATTGCAGCGAATAAGTTCATGGAAGATATGGAAGGTGTTAGCGAGCATATGCTAACTCACAATCGGTTAGGTTTCATTGAAAGAGCATTCTTTGAAGTGACACTTAACGAGATGTGTGATGGTAATTGCGCATTTGCCAATTTCAAATATCACATATGCCTATATTTCCAGCCATCTTACAACACAGAGATCAATTAGAGCAATTGAGAAAATACAATTTTGATGTGGCATTTAGTGAGCAAATTGATTTGTGCGGCGTCGGTGTTATTAGGTTCGTAATATTGCGTGATTGAAAAGCCATAGGTATTGATATGTATTTAGATATTTGGGCATTGAAAACCATCTCTGGATCTCGACAACTCCTATTATGGATGCAGTGAGCTACAATCTTGGTATAACAAAGTGCTCAACATTCTGTGAAATTGATGTTCAGGAATTCCCCAACCAACTTCCTATGTTCCAACAGTCGAAGAAAATGATAACGGAGATGTGATGAGCTTTAGCCAACGATTATTCAATTTGTATATGTACTTCGGCACAATTGCAGTCCACCGGTTTGGAACTGATCGAACAACTGAAGTGAGAGTGGCTGATCAATTCAAACATTCCGTTTTTTTTTTATTTCAGATATTCCGAAAGTATGTTCCCGATTTTCCAAATGTTCGTGAGATTGCTGCAAATTCTTCGCTTTGCTTCGTAAATTCTGACGAGGTTCTTGATTTTCCTCGGCCGACCATATCGAAAACAATATTCATCGGAGGACTCGGTGTTCCGAATGATGTCAAACCACTTGATGAGGTATTCCAGACCTCTTTCAATCTCACATATTATTCAATTTAAGAAATTTACAAAAATTATGTCAAAAGGCAAGAAAGGTGTTGTGGTGGTTTCGCTGGGTTCGATTGTCGATTTTCGAGCGTTGCCTAATCATGCCAAATTTGGAATTTTAAAGGCTATCGAAGAGATGAGCGATTATCACTTTTTAGTCAAAATTAATACGGATGACAAAGAAACGAGCGACCAATTTACCGCGGTGAAAAACGTCGATTTTGTTACTTGGCTTCCACAAGTTGATCTTCTTGGTATACATTTCCCACATTTTCGACATTTTCTGACAATAATTTCTAGCGCATCCTCGTCTTAAATTATTTGTGATGCATGGAGGCATAAATGGATTGATTGAGACAGCTCTTCGCGCGGTTCCAATGGTCGTCATTCCAATTTTCGCTGATCAATTCCGAAACGGGCGAATGGTTGAGAAACGCGGAATCGGAAAGGTTCTATTTGCATTAATTGATAATTAAAATTGATTTTGAATATTCTCCCAAATTTTTCTTTCAGGTTCTCTCAAAATTGGACATTAACTATGAAAACTTCAAATCAACTGTTGAACATGTCTTAAATACTCCAACGTTAAATAAATAATCAATATTTCTTATCAAACTCTCAAAATTTCAGGTATAAAGAAAATGCAATTAGAATAGCTGAAATGATGCGAAATAAACCATTTTCTCCAGAAGAGCGTCTTGTCAAATGGACACAGGTAATTAATTATTTGAGCATATTTTTTCTAAATATATTTCGTCAGTTCGCAATTGAGAATGGGGTCCTTGAAGAACTGCATGTCGAAGGATCGCGTATGAATTCGATTGTTTATTTCAATCTCGATGTGTTTGCTTTCGTTTTTTCTGTCATATTTCTTGCTGTATATTTGATTATTTTAGTTTTTAGATGTTTGTGTAGCGTTAAACGTGTAGATATCAGGAAAAAGAATAATTAATAAAATCAGTTTTGAAATGAATTTATATGCACATTAAAAAAGAGAGTTTGACACCCTGGGGTTCATATTTACAAACAATTGGTCATAGAATTGGATGAACGAGACGTCTACTTTCTTCTGCAACACTGTCCATTTCCACACGGGGAATAATTAGACTGGCAAGAGCACGAAGATGACTGTTGTTGCTGGCATGGCATCTGTGCTGGTTGAGCAGCAGCACAGGACTGCGAACAGCTCTGAGAGCAAGCTGGAGCGCATTGAGCAGCTGGCTGTTGCTGGGCAACGCATTGCTGTTGGCAGGAGTTTTGGCATTGTGGCACACATTGGGCAGATTGAGCCGTGCTTGCTTCAAGGACAACGGTGACGGTTTGCGGAGCAGATGGTGCAATTGGTGCAACTGGGGCAGCCTGGCAAGCATTGGTGCACTGTTGGGTGCATTGGGCAGTGCACGACGACTGTGATTGAGGGGCACACTGTTGTTGCTGGCATTGCTGCTGGCACTGGGGAACACATTGCGCCGAGACTTCAAGCTGGATGGTCACGATCTGTGGAGCTGGAGCACATTGTTGCTGGCACTGTTGCTGGCACTGAACAACTGGTTGCTGCTGCTGGACACACTGTTGCTGACATTGGGGAATGCATTGAGATTGCAGGACAACTGGCTGAGGAGCTGGCTGAGGAGCTGGCTGAGGAGCTGGCTGAGGAGCTGGCTGAGGAGCTGGCTGGGAGCATGATGGCGTGCAGGAAGTCTGGCAAGATCGCTGGCACTGCGATCCGGAATTTTGGCACTGTCGACCACAGCTCTGCTCACAAGCCGAAGCACATTGAGAAACCGGCACTTGGATGACTTGCGGCTGAGAAACTGGCTGAGCACACGAGCAAGATTGCTGTTGCTGAACCGGAGCATTTTGGCAATTACAGCTGAACTGCTGCGGTTGATATTGCTGACATGAACACGACGCCTGGGGAGCTGGAGCACATCCGCATTGCCTCTTTTCTCGAAGAGCACCTCCCTAAAAGGAAGTTGTTTTACATTATATTCCCAATTTCGGATAGCCACCTGAACAAGAAGAAGAGTGCTGAGAAGAGCAAGAGAAATTGTCGAGAAATGCATATTTCCTATCAATTTCCGAACACTCCTATCATTTTATACCACTGAAACCGGCAAGATTGCAAGTCTTCGCACTGTTTACCTTGCGTACAAAAAATCTCATGTATTGGTTTTACTCAGAGTTCTTCCGGTTATCGCTTCATATTTCAAGTAATCGAATTTTAAACACAGACATCCGACAGCAAACACATAGTTAAAAAAAGAATATAATAAAATATTAGATAAAATACGGCTCTAGCGCGCACCTTTTCAATATGAAATTTCTGCAATTTTTATTTTATCATTTTTGAAAATTGTTAAAACTGACACATTTTCAAAGAGTTAAGACACAAAAAAATTGAAGATGATGAAAAAATGCGCTAGAGCAGTATTTTATCGATTATTTAATTTAAGCCAATCGTTACGCGCTAGTCACTGGCGGATATTTATGATCCGACTCCTAATCCGGCGGCCGAAGAAACCGGCCCCGAAACCGGAGAGCATACCCAACTGACTTGTTGGTATTCGGCGCCTACGACGCCGCCAACTACTTTCTGAAAGAGTTGGAAAATATGCAACGAATGCGAATGATATAAATAGCGCATCACACAATGTCATGTTTCTCTCTTTTTAACGAAGTGAATTTACAAATGCGACTATTTTTTTGTATTTATTAAAAAGTTAATTCAACTTAATTATGGTGAAACGCTTGTAGTTATCCACCGTGCTTACGAGTTTTTTGAAACTAAAAATTAAGGTGAAAAAACTTCGAAAAAACTATATCCACCGTTTGCCTCTTGGTTCTGTGTCTCTCTTTCTTGTTGTTTAATTTTACTAAGTTTGTGCAACACTGGAAGTTATTTGAACGCTACCTACTAGTACCGATTTTGTCATATTTCTGAAATTAATGTTAAGAAGCTACAAAATGATCGCGTTACTTTTTCGATTTTACGCAGCTCAAGAAGAATTTTCGGTATTCCGGAAAGCTTGAAATCATAACGACAGCGTTGATACTAGAATGGGTTACAATGATAATTAGCATGATTCTTGACCATTCTAAAAAATTTAAAATCATGTTAATTAAGTCATTAAGAAAAAAATACCTTGTGCTCCACGATACTCCGTTACCAGAAATAGCATAACAAATAAGCATGGAACAATGAGAATTGGAGTGACACTAGCCTATAAAAAATATACATTCAGCAACCCTCCGTGGTTCTTCTAACTTGGAATATTAAACTTCTCAATGCTGACCGGTGCTTTGATAATGTTGAACTCGATTAATTTCTCACATTATTTTTCAAAAATTTCAGCATGTGAGCTGTGGTAATACTGATTGCCAGAATACTCAAATTGCAGCCCAAAATCATCAATGAAAATGAAATAAGTACCATTCCATTTATTTCATATATTGCGAATTCGGGTAGATTTCTGAATTGATTTTCCAAATGCGGATATCTCTGAAAAACTTTTTTTAAGAAACTGAAATATTGATTTAAAAAAATATCGAATTAAAAATAAATATAGAATTTATTACAATTGGCTAAGACATACGTTTCTTATAATTTCGTATGCTCTTTCTTTGCTCGGTTCACTTAAATAAAATGGAATACTGAAAAATAAGGGCAAGCAATTGAAGAATAGAGCGGATACTCGGAATAGTATATCTGAAAAGGTTTTTGATCCACCATATCGAACTATTGCATTATGCTTCCGCAAAAAGCAAACGGTTAGCGAATTGACTTGGATTCCCAAAAAATAAAATGTAACCGTCTTTAAAAATGGTAATAAATTAATTAATATGTAATGTTGAATGCAAACCATCAATCTATGACTACCAAAATTTTCGGCGAGTATTCCCGTTGAAAATCCAGCACAAATAGGAAATAAAGGAATTGGCTGCATTAGGAAAGTCATTTGAACATCGGCCAACAGACAGCATATCTAAACCGAAATTCGTATAATTATTTCGAATAATTGTGATTCCACTTGAAAATATAGCAAATAAAATCGGAACGAATCCATTTTTCCGCTTTTAAAAATAATGAGATATATTGCGAGAAAATTTACAAAAAGGCACACGAATCCAATACCATGATAATAATTTGATAAATAGGCAGGAGTTGAGAAATCAATTTGAATTGGCGGTTCTGACATCGAAAAATGAACAAATGATGTGGTGGCTATAAAAGTGGCAGCTGAAAAGTTATGAGCACTGAACATGTCCATGAATGATAAACATTAGTGATTCAAATGATTCTAGTGAATCAAAACCAATCAAATCAGATTCGAGAACATTGCAATTTCCTTCTCACACAGAGTAGCGCAGTGTGATCGGTACTCCGCTTGGAGGAAAGCGTCACGTCGAACAAAGTTTGACAATCGCCGGCTGATTACAATTTATTCAGGCATCTGGAAAACTGACACAGAATGCGGCTCTGCTGGGCCGGCATCATATGGTGTAGTTCAGTGGTTTCACATAAATTAGTGTATTGAGCTAATCACAGTTTATTAGATCATATAATCAACAAGTTGGGGCGTAAGGGACAGGTAATGAGGATACCTCAGTTACAATCGGGGGACAAGGTAAATACACATAACAAACAACTCACAATGCGAAGAACCGAATTAGAACAGTTGGACCAGTTACCAGCCAAAGAATCGTCGCGTTCGAATCATTCCTTCCGTGGCCCATGAAACGTGGCTCCGCTCTGGAATGGCCTGGGAAAAACTTCATCCATCTCAGCCACGGCCATCTCTATTCCTCGTCCATTTTGCATTCTGCGACAAAAACTATCTTCTAACGACATACTTCAAAAATCGGAATGACGACGAATGAATGATTTTAAGTTTTAGAAGTTCAGATTAAAAGAACTTGTATTTCTTTTGCACCTCACTTCATCTCGTTGGTGTCGTTTTGGAATACTCTGGTTGGCGCATCAGCAGGTGTGTCGGATCGACTAAGTTTGTTACATTTTTTCAACGTTCCGTTTGCAAAAAACAATACCGACAGTTAGCAAAAAGTAAAATGAGAGCGGCAAGAAAAACCTCGGAAACAACACGAAATTTTGTTTGTTGGAACAATCTATGATTTATAAAGGCCAGAAATGTTTCTTAATTCAATAATCAAACCTCAATAATCTTGTGAATTGAATAAAACCAGAAGCTCGAGAAGACGGCTACGCTGTAATGAAATGTAGGCAGATAGAGGTGCTGGGATGATGTTTCGAAAATTTAGATATATGTATGTTTTTATATGTATTTTTAATAAAAATTCTACAAAAATAAAAAAAAAACTAATAATGAGAAGAGGAATGAAGTTAGATGTTGGTCTTTTTGTAAGCGCACTTCTGTATAAGGTTTCCTACCCTAATAGGATGTTAACTTCACCGTGATAGGACGTTTAGTGATTTCCTTATTTGGTGATGGACCATTATATTACGAGACGTGTGGTGGCAGAGACGAGCAAGGGATTAGCAAACGTTTCGAGCTGGACAAAAGTTAATTGTGAAAGTTGATATTTGGCTAAAATGAGACTTATACATTACACTACAATGAGCGCAAATTAAAATTGAGGTTCGATTTGAGGATTCTCACGTTTGTCAATGAGCGAATACCTCGAAAAACGAGGCAAATATGGCATTTTGCAAATATGACGAATTTTAGGTTTTTTTTTGCAATAAAACGGTCTATTAGAAACCAGCCCCACTTTTTAACCCCCACCCCTGCTATTCCATCCCGACTTTTTAACCCCTCTTTTTATTTATGATACCACACCCACTTTTTCACCCCCCCCCCCCACTTTTTAGGTTTCACCCCCCCCCCCACTTTTTCACCGCACCTCCAAATTTGAAGTTTCTAACAATAATGTTTAGCAGTAAAATTTTTAACATTTTTTTTAATTTGCAATAATTCAAGTTATCAAGAGGAGATTCGCAGGATTGATGTCTAAATTAGATTTTTCAGAAACTGTGTATTGTTCTTATGAAAGGCTGAAAATTTTAACAAGTAATGAACTATTCTCGGAAAACCCGGTTCAGAAATATTTCGTATTTCGTAAGATTTTCGTATTTTCCAACAATTGTCAATATTTCAAGTGTCCAATTGTGCATTTTGATATCAAGCTTATTTGCAAGTCTTGCGCAAATCAAATATTGTTGAAAAATGACAAATGTATCCAGGTGTCGTAGGATCCTGCGTTTTGTACGCAATGCTAAGAGACAGTTACTGTAATCCTCGCAGCGATTTACGGGGACTTTTTGTTTAATTTCGCATATGGATTTTTTTATTTTTCGCTCAATTTTCGTATTTCCCTTCGAAATTTTGTAGTTTAAATTTTGCAGAAACCGAGTTTAATAATTTATTTAGCAGAATAAGCACCTTTAAACGATATTTTTTGGTAAAAACAGCAGAGATTTAAAAGAAAACATTTTTGTCATTAATAAAATTAATAAAATTATTTATTCGTGTTTTGCTTTTTGTACACGTTTCTATTATCTTGTTTTTGTATTCTTCATTTTCAAAATAATTTTTAGAGCGTCAAAATCTTCACAATAATTCCCAACTCAACTTGTCAAGTGGAAAAGTGCATATTCTGAAAATTAAATAATTAAACTTGGTTTCTACAGGTTTTAAATATAAGATTTCAAAAGAAAATAAGAAAATTCAGCAAAAAAATTGAAAGAAAATAAAAAAAAAACTCCGTATATCGCTGCGAGGATTACGGCAACTGTCTCTTAGCATTGCGTACAAAACGCAGGATCCTACGACACCTGGATACATTTGTCATTTTTCAACAATACCTAAAAGCAATTGTGGCAACCAAATCGGCTTAAATTTTTAGTACAATTTAACACGTTTAAGAAATATAAATTTACTTTTGAAAAACAATATTAAATTAGAAAGATTGGGGACCAATTAAATGGAACAAATTTATCAAAATTTACAAAAAACCAGCGAATCGAAGATCCTATATTGATGGAATGACATGGAACTACTGTCGAATGCATCCTGAAAGACACATAAATCATGGAATATTGTTGAGAGTGGTATAAAATTTGAAATATACGAAAAATAAAACAATCCTAAAAATTGGGAAAATATTAGTCATTTATTAATTTTCAGTCCTAAATAACCACTAATTTACAAAAATATACACTTAAAATACAACCATAATTAATTTAAATCCAATTTTGAAAGATTAACCGCAAAAATTCGTTAAAAATGGGGAAAAATGAGCTAATATTTCAAAAATCTAATTTTTAAAAATTGCACAGTTAAGCAAAAATGTTACAGTAACACTGCTCCTTTAAGCTGCCGGCCGTATTATTCTTACTTCAAATTTGTTTCTTTTCTCTAAAGTTTTTAATTACTTTTGCGGTTTATTCTTTCAAAATTGGATTTAAGTTATTTATAGTTGAATTTTAAGTGTATCTTTTTGTAAATTAGTGGTTATTTACGAGTGAAAATTAATAAATGACTAATATTTTCCCAATTTTTAGGATTGTTTTATTTTCGTATATTTCTAATTTTATACCACTCTCAACAATATTCCATGATTTACGTTTCTTTCAGGCTGCGTTCAACATTAATTCCATGTCATTCCATCAATATTCGTTCTTCGATTGTAATTTTTGGTAAATTTGGCCCATTTAATTGTTCCCCTATCGTTCTTATTTAATATTGTTTTTCTAAAATACATTTATATTCCTTAAACGTGTTAAATTGTACTAAAAATTTAAGCCTATTTGGTTGCCACTATTGTTTTTAGGTATTTGATTTGAGCAAGGCTTGCGAAGTAAAAGAAGAACTATAGCAAAATACAGAATTGGACACTTGAAATATTGACAATTGTTGGAATAGATTCACATTTACAAAATACGAAATCTGAACCGGGTTTCCGAGAATAGTTCATTATTTGTTAAACTTTTCAGCCTTTCATAAGAACACTACACAGTTTCTGAAAAATCTAATTTAGACATCAATTCTGTGAATCTCCTCTTGATAACTTGAATTATTGCAAATTTAAGAAATAAAAAAAAATTCACTGTTAAAAATTACCGTTAGCAACTGCAAATTTTGAAGTGCAGTGAAATAGTAGGGGGTGAAACCTAAAGATTGGGGGTTAAAAAGTGGGGGTTTTTTCTAGTAGACCGAGGTGGTGGTTTTTTTTAATCGAAACACTGAGAGTTTTTTTTTAAATGTAGATGTAGTCGCGTCCGCCTTCACACCGAAAAAAAACGTAGTTGATTTCTAATTTTCGTTTTACTACACTTGAATCGACGAAAATTTTTTTTTACAATTCATTTATTTTCTCGTTGGACAGTCCTAATTTTATGATTAAATAAATGAGCCGATATAAAGCTGGTGTTCTTTCTTAAAAAATTGTATCACTATATTTTATTTACCTATTAACACCCGTTTCCTGCTTTTCAAATTCGTCATCTGGATAGGTGTTGTTTACTTCTGTGTCACAAGAGTTCAAATCACTTGAACTCTCCGCAGTCGTTATGTTTTCATGATATCATAGTTTTACACGCTTTATTTTCATTTGTATAACGTTTTACCACCAGGACAATGGAACGTGAGCGACTTTTAGTTTTGCTCGTTTAAGTCCATGTTTGTACTTATGAGATAAATTATCTATGTACAACCTCGAGACAATATTCTCGTCGAAAAGTAGGAGTCAAAGAACATGTGCCATAAAACCATACATAAGTAGTTTTACTAAAGGGAAAGAAATTAAAACAAATATTGAAGCAACAATTAAACAGTTGATTACAAAATTAAGAGTTCAGTTTAACTTTTTTTGCATTTCGGCTTCAGTTGATTTTTACTGACGTTTTCGATAGGTGAATTGCCTACGACTCCGCTATCAATGTATAAAAGTTGCTGCCAAACTAAAAACAGTGTGAGAACTGCTTGCCATTTTTCTGAAATCAATGTTAAGAAGCTACAAAATGATCGCGTTACTTTTTCGATTTTACGCAGCTCAAGAAGAATTTTCGGTATTCCGGAAAGCTTGAAATCATAACGACAGCGTTGATACTAGAATGGGTTACAATGATAATTAGCATGATTCTTGACCATTCTAAAAAATTTAAAATCATGTTAATTAAGTCATTAAGAAAAAAAATGCCTTGTGCTCCACGATACTCTGTTACCAGAAATAGCATAACAAATAAGCATGGAACAATGAGAATTGGAGTGACACTAGCCTATAAAAAATATACATTCAGCAACCCTCCGTGGTTCTTCTAACTTGGAATATTAAACTTCTCAATGCTGACCGGTGCTTTGATAATGTTGAACTCGATTAATTTCTCACATTATTTTTCAAAAATTTCAGCATGTGAGCTGTGGTAATACTGATTGCCAGAATACTCAAATTGCAGCCCAAAATCATCAATGAAAATGAAATAAGTACCATTCCATTTATTTCATATATTGCGAATTCGGGTAGATTTCTGAATTGATTTTCCAAATGCGGATATCTCTGAAAAACGTTTTTTTAAGAAACTGAAATATTGACTAATGGAAAAATAGAATTTATTACAATTCGCAAAGACATACGTTTCTTATAATTTCGTATGCTCTTTCTTTGCTCGGTTCACTGAAATAAAACAAAATAGTGTAGACTATAGGATAGGAATTGAAAAATAGAGCGGATATTCGGAATAGTATATCTGAAAAGGTTTTTGATCCACCATTTCGAACTATTGCATTATGCTTCCGTAAAAAGCAAACGGTTAACGAATTGACTTGGATTCCCAAAAAATAAAATGTAACCGTCTTTAAAAATGGTAATAAATTAATTAATATGTAATGTTGAATGCAAACCATCAATCTATGACTACCAAAATTTTCCGCGAGTATTCCCGTTGAAAGAAAATATATTCAATGTTTAAGATTTAATTATTTTCATCAACCGTTTTATAAGTAACATATATTTTACATTTTTTTCAACGTTACGTTTGCAAAAAGTAAAATGAGAGGGCAATAATCCAACCAAAATTTATTTTTAGTATCCCATATTATTTACAATTACTGAGTCATTAAACAAAATGTGCCCTATATTCCGAAAATTCCGTTTTAGCAATCCACAAAAGTATAGTATCCAGCAGAGATGCACAGAACTTAAATTTTCTAAAAGCAGAAGACGGAAGACGGAACGATTTTTTTTCTGATGGAACACGGAAAACGGAACACGGAACACAAAGTTAATCTAACTCGAATATTGTGAAATTAACAGTGAAGAATGTGAGATTTTCCAAGTGCTCATTCGACAGGGACCTTCTTTTTGTCGAACTAATTTCTCCGGCTGTGGTTTTTAACCTTATTACATTCGCTAGAGGGTGCTAGGTTTATCAAGCGGAACACGGAATACGAAAATCGGAATAAATTTTTTTTAACGGAATACGGAAAACGGAAAACGGAACACATTTTTTTTTGGACGGAACATGGAAACGGAACGCGGAACAGGAAAATTTCAAGGAAAACGGAATACCGAAGACGGAGGACGGAATTCCGTGCAGCTCTGGTATCCAGGTAGCGGTATCCATCAGGGTAATCACAATTGAACTTTTTCTCATTTGAGAAGATAACTTGAAATTCAGGCGGCTCAACTTCGAATTTAGCCACATCACATATTTCTGCAGTCCGTTCTGTTGAACCTATTCACAATCAATCAGTATTTTTCGGTCAACATCGGAGCTCTACGCATCTTGCGTCTCTTCACATGCCGGGACTTGCTCAGAACTAGTCGAATTGTCTCTGAACTGCTATTTCTGATTTGATTTTGGTGAACGTAGTGAAGGTGTTCGTTGATTTTCGGAGGATCATTCTTTTTTCTCGACTAGAAATGACAGTTGGACATCCAGATCGTATCGCAGTACCATATTCGGATGGATTCTTCGGATAATTATTGAACACTTTTGGGCTGTGACCCAAATCTCCCCAAAATACAATTTCCGGAAAATAAAGCAAATTTTGTTTAGTGACTCAGTAATTGTAAATCCAATATGGGATCCAATATGGCATTGTAAAGAGAACCCTATTTAGCCATATTTTAACAATACAAGTGTTTTTTAAAATTTCGTGAAAATTTATTTATTTTTTTTTTTGAAATAATATGGGTGAGGCTAAACTTTTGTGGAGCAGTGTACATAAATAATGAGAAGAGAAAATCGAAATGATAATGAACAATTTTTGGCATTCTAAAGTGGTTCCGAGAGTTTTGATGAGAATACATCCATGTGTTAGTAGATTCTTAATAAATATCAAGGTAATTAAAATATAAATAATTAGGAATTTTTTCGACCATCGATTTCCAATTTTTGCAGTCCATATGAATATTGGAGACGCAATTATTTGAATAGTAACTGACACCAATCCAATCGATCTTATTAGTTCAACACTATTCGAATATGAATATTGATTATGGCTCGACGAGCTCATGCTCACAACGAACCATCTCATTATTCTTCCAAATTGCTCACATACATACATCTTCATAATAATAGCAAAAATTTGAGTTAACATTTTAAAATTCGAAGCAGGAAGAATTGTTTTGTTTCAAAATTCATTATACTTCTTGGTTCATATTCTGAGATCTTTTATAATCAAATTTCCGAAATGGTCTCACGCTTTTGTTATTTGAAGTAATCGAATAAATTGTGGAATGAATGGTCCCGCCAATGCATTTTTTCTTCTTTCTCACATCTTCCATATTTATCAGCAACGAGCGACCAAGTGCACATATTCAAATGAAGAAAATCGCATTTATTATGGTTTAGCACTATTAATCTCTAAATATTTCTTTATGAGTCAATTGCTTCTGCTTTTTTGGGTTATTTTTTTTTGTTCAAAACTATAATTCAGTCTCGCATTGTCAAGATAAAAATCGGATGCCGTTTATATTAAAAAAAAAACATCAATTTGTTGGCGGTCAGATGTCAAAAACCGCCATTTTTGACGAAATTGATAGCTGCTTCTGAGGCGTATTTAATATTCAATGATGGCATCCGCTATTGACGTCGGCTGTCCAATTCTTAATTGTCATCACATTCATACATACGAAACACATCAACCATAGAGTGATTCTGAAACACCAACGAGCAGACTCAATGGAGGCCTCTAAAACAATTCATAATTCGTCGGAATCATGCATTCATTGAATACATTTTATTATTCAAGAATACATTTTATTCGGTTTTGGAAACAATGTGAATCATCCTGGTATTTTGCACGAGATTTTCTATTTTTAGCATCTCATAGATTTGGCGTTTTCTAAAGAACTGAAAATCGGGAATAATTTATTGTCGTGAATAGAAGAATTTGAAAAAATTTGGACCCATTGTCTTTTTTTTTGGTCCGGCAAAATTGACTTGCTTGACAGTTTTGACACTGCGAGTGGGAAAAGAACAAAAAAATAAGTTAAAAGTTGATAAAAAAATGGTTGAGAAGTGTATATTTTTCATCTAGTTTTTAACAATTTTTGCCCCTTTCCCAATTGTGGTGTGATTTTGATTTTAAGCAACAAAAGTGCTTAAACTTAATTATAAAACATTTTGTTTTTTTTCGTTATTAAGATTGTTTCCATATAAGATCCAAAGCAGCTTTTGGTTTTCTCGTCACTGATCAGTCATTTGACGCCGAAAATATGAATAGTCCGCATCTACTGTGTGGATCTCAATTTAGTAAGTTGAAAAAAATTTCAATTTTAGATTTCGTCATTGCATGTTTCCAACATTTACTGCAATAATAAATTGACATTTGAACCGGAAGCAATTGGTGTTAATAAATTCTGAATCGAATACATTTTCATATGTCCGTCTATCATGAGGCTTTGACGAATTCACATTTCGTCACATGAATTGTTTTAATTGAAAAAATGTCATCTAGATATGCTTATTAGGTGTATAATCAAGCCCAAAAATTCATTTTCGTCGGCTCGAGCACAAAAACAAATTAATTGAGTACGCGATGGGGGCCACAATGCCATCATAGACTTTTTGTTCTTCTTGTTTTTGGCATCAATTCTTTTCTGTGTTGTTGCGAGTTACTTGATTGAATAATTTGACAACCATTGTCTTTCTTTTTGAGCAGCGGCTGCTCTTCAAATAAATAGTGACGTAATAATTGCGCTAATTGGCCCATTTCCAAAAATAATAAATAATTGGAGAACACTTCCAACAATTTTTAATATTGCAAAACTTTGATGAACATTTTTTCCGTTTTTCAATTAAGGAGTTGAAATATTGTTTCAATAGTTTCATTTCAATGTATTTTTAATATTAAAGTATGTCTTAATTTATATCACATCAACATTACAAAATAATAAATGCTAATGTGCCTGAAGCCCTTTCTTGAATATTCAATTTTTTTTGAAAATCAGGTGAATTTAAAAATAGTATTCAAAACGAATAGTGTGCGGACTTTCAAAAATGCTCACCAATTAATCAAAATCAAAAGTTCTGCTTCATTATTTCAAAACTTTCCAAAATTTCTTCAAATCGCCCATTTCCAATCTTTTCCAGGTATCGAATTAAACTAGTGAAACGATGTCAGAGCGTACGTCTCCACATAGTCCAAATCAGTCATAATTCTTGCCGCAGGCTCATTTCTCACAATGCTCTAATTTAAGCGCGGCATTCACAAAATATTTTTTCGACTTTTCTTTTTTTTTCACCGAGCGAAAACTTAATGAGGTTTTGCCCCCCATACATTCCTTGCCATCATTTCAAACTTTTGGCGGATTTTTTTATGAAAAAAATGGTTGAATATTCTAGAAGGTAGACGTCTCTTTTTTAAGATATACGCGAAAAAAATGGAAAAGCCTATCGATACTTAATGATACGGATTAGTTGAGTCTCCCATAGGAACATTTGATTTTGTCTCCGCACAGATACATGGCCGAGTTTTTATGGCCGAAGATGACTTTTGTCTTTATTTCACGCGGAGGAAATGGCATTTCAAATTTGCGCGGTCTGTGTGTTTTCTTTTTTATTTTAATGCTGATTGTTCGTATTTTGTTTTATTTTAAATCTAGATCGTTGAAACGTGTTCTTTTTTTTTAAATATCTTCCTGTTTTATAGAATTAGGTAATACTTAGAAACAAAATAAAGGTTCAACTAAGATGTGTATGGGGGGGGGGGCACTACGAAATCTGATGCTCTGAGATCTGTCCCTCAATTCCACTGTGTGAGAGTACTAATTGAATATGTTCATATGACCACACCCACACTTAGTTCAGACCCCTCAAATAAAACCAATAAAAATTTGTTCAAGGTGGGGGGGTCCAAACCGTTCGTGGTGGACAAAACCAGGTGAGGGCTAATCCGCGTTATTACCAGAAATGAAAATGTCTGAATTTGAGCAATCAAAAAATATACTACAAATATTTCAGATAGATACATTTTCATTGACACTTTTGATTAGAATTGACAAATTTCATATAAAATGTCAATTTTTTTATTTGTTTTTTATTTGTTTCTTTTTCCATTTTAAAATCTCATATTACGCTATCTTTCGGACATTATTTAAGATTTTCTTTCTGAAGTGCTCAAAGAAAAAGAAAATCGTTCTAGAATATGAGCGGTGTTCCGGACAATTTATTCATGATCCGGAAATAATTTTCGAACGTCTGCCTGTCAATGTTTGCTCTTTTTTTCTCAAAATAATCGCATTGCGCAATAATTTTCAAAAAAATTGAGGAGAAACAATTTTTTAGTCTTTATTTTTTTGGGAGTCCGTTTCAGCTCGGGAAACATTTTGGTACGAACAGTGTGAAAAGCTCAAATAGTCGAAACAAAAGTCGCTCAATGTTTAGCACGGCACGCTAAATTGAGGGCGACGTACAATTGGAGTGTCGTACTGATAGTGTTAAAAAGTTTTTATTAGTGGCAGCTTTTGGAAGCTTTACGAAAAAGAAAAAATCTCAGCCATTCGAAAAGGACGAACCGCAGTTGGTTTTTTGATTTAAACCTTGGGGGTTCCTCGGGGGTTTCCAAAAACTTTTCCCAAAATTTTTTACCCTACACGCACGACACTCCAATCACGCATCGCCCTCAATTTAGCGTGTCAGGAGCAACTTTTGTTAATTGAATTTGTTTCCCTTGTTTGTACCAAAATATTCCGCTGGCTATCAGAGACCAAAAAGTGTCCGCGATTCGTCCCGATCGGATTGCTGAGATTCCTGGAAAAGAAGTCGTGACACGCCGTTGACTATACAGCCTATACAATATAGGTTTTACAACAGTTCTTTCCGACAGCCGCTTTATTCAGCCACAGATTTTTCATCGCATAAGAAATTGAATAAAATCATACATTCATTAATGGTTTTCATTGAGATTTTGTTATTATTGTCCGCGATGGTCTCTGAATACAAATACGATTTATGTACATATCAATCAACAAATACAATATCCAGTGTGTTCGAAATAGATATTTGTAGATTTTGTATTTCTCTCAAACCTACGTTTACTCTCATGCCAATGATTTATTTGTAAACAAGAAAAAATAAGGTATTCATTTGCGCATTCTTTCCATTCTTTTTTTTCTTGTATCAAAATCACCAGTCCAACAATCAACCTGATTTTTTTTGCTGAAATCAAGAGATATATTTTAGCTGAATTCACAAAAAAAAATTAAATAAAACACGGCGTATCTGGTATATTGAAACATAAAGAGAGAGAGAGAGAGAAAGAAATCTCATTAGTCCACATAATAATGCTTTCTGGAGTATTTATTTTTAAAAATTGCAAAAAAAATTTAGCTCGTATATACTTTTGTCGGGTCAAACGCAGTTTAAAATGAAGCGAGTGTCAAATTTCATAGGTTTCATTTGTTAGTTTTGGATTTTATTCAAGTTTTAATAATGCGCACACATCAAACTACATAGACATCGTTTTCTCTGCAGGATATGATTATTATAACTTACAAGCACAGACTACACCTTATATGGGATATCCATTTGGCTGGTTTTTACTATATCTCTCTAAATTGGCTCCTCCAATCTTTTTTCTCACTCTCGTGACATTTCCTCAGCTAGCGAATAAAGTCGGTAGGAAATTTTTCGGATGATATAAATAAATACATATATGATCAGATGTAGAGAAATTCATCGGTGGCATCATAAAAGATCTTCTTTCTTTAAAAGAACATCGTCTTATAATTTGGATAGCTGTGATTAGTTCAACAATCGTTAAGCTCTTGAACGCTATAAATTTATTCAATTGTATGCAGATGACGCTCTCGCAGGCCCCGCGATATTCGAATTTTGAGCCACGCCCTAGTCGGACCCTTTTTTTCAAAATCTACACGTCCGGCACCCGGGTAGATTTTCGAACATGTGCCTTGAGGTCACCCCTGTAATTCGCCTCGCGTAATTGTGGACCATCGCAATTTTTTAGAGGCGGGTAATTCAATTTATAATTAAAACAGTGGAAATTTGGTTACCGTACTCCAAACAACCTGCAAATCAAACTCACCGTATATCGGCTACGGATGTAATATTACTCTTTTATGTTTTTTTCGTACTTTTCATTTTCTTTAATTTAAAACGATATTGCAATTAAAAATTATCGAAATTAATGTTTTAATGCAAAACTATGAGACGATAGAGACATGCACGGGAATCAATCGAAGAAAAGAAAATTTCTGAGAATATTCACATATATTGAAACCATTATTTGATTAAATATTCTTTTCGATTCTAAATAAATGATCCTATTCATCATTTAGCGTCTTGCTATTCATCTTCGTTTTTATAATTCTTATTTTTTTCGTCACTGTTCATCTCTGATCTACGTTCAAGTGGATCTTTCCGTTTACTCGGAATCCTACTCAAACATTCAATTGAGTCTGTCAGATTGATCCGTCGAACTTTTTTGTTGTTGATAATCAAGTTTCGAAGTTCCATTCTATCTCAATTACCTTCTCTTTTCATGTTCAATTTGTGAGGGGAAATTTGAATGAAGCTAACCAAAAAATAGTGAATTGAATAACAAAAAAAAACATAAGAGAGCGATCGAGCAAATCGGAAAAAAAAAAGAATGAAGGGTCGTTAAAATCTACGAGGTAATAAAATAAAATGTCCAACTTGTTGGTAGACCATCAAAAAAAAAGATGTCAAAAAATATTCCCTCAAGGTTTTGTTTGTTCATATATAGTCTGAAGTACGTTTTTTTTCTCTTTTCTGCAGTTGCTTTCCTGTTCAAATACATTCACTTCAAACTCAATTTTGTTGAAGAAAATCAAATCAGCTCTTGAAAAACCTTTTCGATTTCATTTCACACATTTGATAGATTTGTCTTCTTGTTTTAAACAAGATTCGTTGGTTTGCTGATGAATAATGCGGGTTTGGCAATTATTTCGACTATTTTGCTACTTTTGGAGATGCAAAAAATGTTAAAAAAAAAAGAAACTAATCGACCTATTCAGCGAATATGTAATGGAAATAAAATTTTTTAGATGAAAATGACAAAATTCACAATTTTGCACGAAACATAATGGGGAGATCACTGAATAAATCTATAACGAATTTATTTAAAAAAAATGTTGCCTGATTTCAGTTTTCAAAATTTTTAAATCTCGACATTCATGGGAATTATATATATCAAACGTAGGAATAATTAAATCTCCATGACTGAACATTCCAGGTTTTGTTAACATTTGTCTGTTTAAATAAATATTACCACAAATTGATAGAAAACCTATTGTGCGCTTCTTTGCATTTTAACTATTCTCAAATTATCAAATTTTGAAGTTCACAAGCTTCATCTTAAATTATATCATTTTTTGTTGTGGGCCGACGAATTTGAAAAATTTAGAATCCATTTAATTCAAAGGAGCGGCTTGACTGTTACAAGAGAAATACCAAAAATTCTCAAAAAATTATGCAGTTTCACATTCTGACAGCTAGAAAACGCCATTTTTCCGTACAAGACGGAAATTCAAAAAGTAATCGCACCTCAAATTCATCCGTCGACGGCAATATTATAAATGCGCTGAAGATCTATTTGTTTTTGCATCTCCTTGTCTTCTGTGTTGGAGAGAAAAAAAAATTCGTTTCCCATCTTTGTTTTCATAATACAATTTTTTTGGAGCCCTTCTCCATTTTTTTCCAGCCACATTCTCGTCCATCGGTCGGTTCTACGCACATCATTATTGTTGTTTTTTTTTCAGGCGTCGCCGTCTCCTCCAATTTGTCATCACATTATACATACTCAATTCAACCTTTTTTCTTTCTTTCTTCTGATTTCCATATTCGCCTCGATTTGAAGGGAGAAAAAAGAAGAAGAAACATAAAGAAGGAAAAAAAAAAACAAATCAAATTGAGTCCAGAAACGGACGGAGCGGACGGCTCATTGCTCGAAAAGACAATGAACGGATGTCGTTGTCGAATTAATCGACACGTCATTGCTAATGAAGTATCTGACACTCCCCTTCCGCTTTGGCAACATTACTCGCTCGTGACAAATAGGTACTCATAATTATGCGAGAATTCTTCATTCCATATCAAAAATCATTCAAGTTGTTTCCTTGCAATTTTTTTTCTTCCATTGAATACAACTAATTATGTGTTCTTTCAACTCACAGAACACCATTGAATTAAACAATGCGCGATTTTGTGTTCGCAAGGGTATTTTCAGCATTTTCTTATTTCATTCACACTTGCACGTCAACTTTTTCTCATGCAGCCGAATATTCGAAACCCAAATGTCTTGAAGCGATTCTAACTTGTGCCTAATCTTCCTCTGACGCATTCCTTTTATTTTAGAATTGAATATTGAAAAATCGAAAACAATTTTTATAAATCTGCGCAGGTTTATGAAAAAAATCTGTTCGTTGATCATAATTTTCCAAAAATATTTTCAACATTATTATGAGGGATAATACATTATTTATCCTGGCAATCCGTAGCTCTTATTTTACATAAGAAAATAGAAAATATGAAAACTGGTTTGATTCTAGAACTCATATGTCGGTGGTAAGAAAAATATCTGAGGATGAGCACATTCGTTTTCATTTTGATTACACATTTTTGTAATTACAGCTTAGCTACTACATATTTTCAAAACCCAAGCGAGTGCGGCCAAAATAATTTTCCAGTCACGTTTTTTTTATATCTCTGCAACAGATTCATCATGAAAGGATCCACGCATTTCGAATTTTCCCCATGGGACCAGTTTCTCAACTTTCAAAACTTTTGACATAATGCAGAAGAAAAAGCTATAATAAAAGTGTTTGTTCTTTTTTTTTTTTTTGAAAATTGATAGAAACGTTGTACGTCTCAAATTTCAAACACAAAATTTTTGTTCCTTATCATCAAACCAGAATCTGCACATCGAACAGTCGCAATGAATTCGTTGTGGGGGGAAAACCCACGGTCTAATCAAATTTAGTACCTTGAAACCAGAGATATACGCAGAAAGTGTTATGTTCCCAAATTAGCGGCCACTTTGCGACGACTTGGGCCCATTTTTGCGAATACATTCAGCGCCTCATTTGGTCCCATGAGACAATATGTTTATGTTTGTTAGAGCACGTCGCGCAGTGGTCCGGTGCTGCTTTCATCTAGCTCCTTTTCTGTCGTGCTCTCATTTAACCCAAAGATTCAAATTCAAATCACCTCCATTACAGAATCCTTCGTGACGTGACATGAATATTAACTATGTGCGTTATTAAACTATTTATTTCAAGTTTCGATTTTTTTTCGGAACTTAACACGTTTTGCATCAATTCTGCAAAATTTCATTCTCGCAGGCACAAAAATGTTCGACTCGATTTTTTTTTCATCCAAGGGCGCCTGCAAAATCGAAACTACGGCTTTGTTTCATTTAGATTTTAGAAATGACTAAGCTAAAAACTGATGTTCCACATCGCTGAATTATGCAAATTTTTCCGAATCATTGGATCACGAAAAACCGGTGAAGAATATTCTCTAGGTTGTGGTACTTTTCAAGATCATCTAGTCCAGTTATTCATGATTGAATTACGCAACAATCCTCCAATGAATGAAGCAAATCCGATGTGGATTAGAAAATAAAAATGATTAAGCAAAGATCATTATGAGATCGCATTTTCAGATATCACATTAACTCATTTCGCATTGTGTTGCATTTTTCTTTGTCTTCTCAATCGCTAGACGATCACGAAATTCTCTCTTGATAAACGTATAATATCTCAATGGGACACATGTGGTCCCACCCATTTGATAAACACGAAAAGAAGAATTGAAGTACACACAATACGTCTCATTTTATTGGCTCTCGCATAATGTGTGGCCCAGATTAGATGTTTCAATTTTGAGTTCCGATCGATTGGAATATTCCAAAAAAAAATGCGGTTCTTTAACAAATCGACTTAATTGAATAAATCCAATAAATTCGCGATCTTCAATTCTCTGATGATCCGAAAATTTTTCACCTCAACCCCGAACATATTTCGTCTTTGATGCTCTTCTTCCCTACGAATATCTTTTATTCAACCCCCCCCCCTCTCATTTGATTTTGATGTTGAGCTGTGAACAACTGTCTCGTATCGAATACTTTTAATTGAACTCGATCTGCGAAAATTTCTTAATAAAATTTTGTCTATAAATATATTTAATTGGTCGACAAATTTTGCTTCCTTCTTCCGAGCTTTGTGTTATTTTCACGAGGGATCTGTTATCGGAAGTTGTGTTTTTTTTTTCAAAAAAATAAAATAACACTGGCAGTATGCAATATTTTGAGACAAAAAGTTTGAAATTCGGAAATTCTTGTTTTTTTTCCATCGTATTTTGTTGCATAACTTTTTCTCATTTTTTCGACGATCAAAAATCAAAGTGATTCAGGTGGGAGTGATGTTACAGTGATGGAATGCCCTCATGACGCAAAGTTGTTTGACACCACCAATAATAACACAAAATTGCTGCTCGCCAGTCTTGAGGAGTTTCAGAGGTATTAAAGCTAATCCGCTTTTAATGAAGAAACAATTAACAAAGAATCACATGCTAATCAAGAAACTCAATTCTATTTATCGACGGCAAAAAAAAACGCGTGAACATTTTTCATTTTTCAAAAAATTTTGTTGAATCTGTTTTTCAGCATTATATCACGGATCTAATCATGAAAAAATGCTTAAAAATCACAAATGAAATACAATTTTTCAACATTTTTTAACCTTTTCTTAAATACGGCAGGTAAACTCGCGCGACTGCGGCAAATTGGCAAAAAGCCAGCGATCTATATTTCTTAAATACTGGAAAATTGTGGTCCGATTGTAATTTTTAGTTTACAAAATTAATTAGGCAATGTTTTCAAGATGGTATCAGCCAATCCATGGATACGTTTGCGTCGCCATATGCATGTTCGGAATTCTCACGAATCTCGTTCATGTTGCTGTTCTCTCAAGACCGAACATGCGAAACTCAGCAGTCAATTGCGTTCTGACAGCGGTGGCAATATGCGATATCGGCACAATGGCTTCCTATTTGATCTACATAGTTCATTTTGTGTTGAGACGGGGCAACCCATGGTTTGTATAATAAGACCTCGTGCATATTCATATTAGAAGCCCATTTCAGTTCTCCAACTTTCACACACGCGTGGCTTCAGTTCCTTCTTTGGCACGTCGTGCTTAGCATCACACTACATACAACATCACTATGGCTCGCTGTGGCTATGGCTTTTATAAGAAGGATGACATTGAGGGTTACGGCACTCAACAGGTCAATTAGCATGATTTTCTATCGAAATTAATATTCATTATTTTTTAGTCAATGGCAACGACCGAAATTCGCTTGGAAGCTTTGTTTGATTGTCTATGGTCTAGTTTTTATCTTATGCATTCCAAATATGCTTGTGCACGAAATCGCGCGAGTCGAAGGTTTTATCATTGTTCATTACTTGTGATGTTATAGTTTTACTATTATAGGAGCTCGATGGGAGCCAACTAAAAAGTGTGATGGATTCAAAGAAAATCATACTGAGCCGATATATACATTTATGGTTAGTCGAACAGCGACAATCAACAATTGTAGGTTGTTCAAATGGAACATTTGGATGATTGGAATTCTATTCAAGGTGAAAGCGAGAATAAATTTTATACAAAGTTTGATTTTTCAGGTGATTCCTTGCATCCTTCTTGTTTTCCTTTCAATCGGTCTCGTATCAAAAATCAGAGACGCTGAACGACGTCGCCGGAAATTGACAAGCGTTGCATCGAACAATTCCACCGACTCGAAACCTCTGAAAAAGTGCATTCGAATCATTTTTCCATATTCGAATCATGTTTTTATTTCAGGAAGAGTCATTCCGCCTCTGATCGGACTACAATGATGCTGGTTGCAATATTAATTGTCTTTCTGATCACCGAACTGCCTCAAGGAATCATTTCGATTCTTTGCGCGATCTTCACAACTGATGTTCACAGGTAAAATTCTCTCATTTGATTTTTTCGAATTGTCTAATTTTGCCTTCAGATATCTCTATTTTTATCTCGGTGATATTCTCGATCTTTTGTCACTTCTCAACTCATGTGTAAATTTTGTACTTTATTGTGTAATGTCTTCAAGATATCGGCAAACGTTTTGGGAAGTAATCATACCAACACGAGCGTTTGAGTTAGTTTGATTTATTGAAAGCGGTTTTATAAATCTAATAACTTCAGATTGTGGACTCGACATCGAGCAACAACTCAAGTAAATATGTCAAGAGCACAGAATACGAGTCTAAGAGCCGCAAGGTTATACATACACATATATTTATATCTTTGAACCTCGTAGCGTAATTTTAACCAGAGAGGAAGCCCGAAATATTTTTGAAAATTTTCCGCAAACACGGGGCAATTTTTCGAACACAAATTAATGTAAAGGATTAAAGGCGCACGCGTTGGAATACCTTTAAATATACTGCTACGAAACATTTTTAAAATTTCGTTTGTTTTTTATGGTTTCATGTTACAACGATTCCTTTTGTGATTTTTATACGATTTTTGGAAACTGCTAATGAGCAATGTCAACTAAATGATCTTTTATCTAAAATGAATCCAATAAAGGGGTGGGGGATTATCTACAATATCATCATGCAAAGTGTTCGCGAATACGTGTATTAAAGGAAACATTAGTTTTATCATTATTAATTTCAATTAAAACGTAGAGGATTAAGGAACATTATGGATCTACTCAGAGTTTGCAAAATTTGCAAAATTTCAGCCAAACCAAAATTTGTCTTAAAATGACTATTTTGCATTATTTTTAGTTGAATCCATTAGACTAATGAACACTGTAAAACACAGAACAACTATTTTTTTAAATGCATTATTTTAAGTTCGTTCTTCTAGGAAGCAGAGCTATACACCCCTTGCGACGGAGCCCGACAATGGCAAAGATGACAGTTTCGATGCTTCAATGTCAGAGAATCAGACGAGTTTTCAAGAGCACCAACTTTGAAAACGATGCATCACATTTGCCTATCGATTTTTCGAAGTTTAATGTCCATGTTGGCAATTTTACATTCCCATACAGTTTTGTTTATATTTTCTGTCGGCGTTCGGCGATTTTAATTTTATTTCTCTTCCCCGACCGGGTCTCCCAAATACGGTTTATTTCTCCACCCAGTTATTTTTTATCAATCGATATTTATTCAATGTGTATATTAATTTATTGATGAATGCTTCCGACACTTTTGACACGCTCAATTCGTTGAGAACTCACAATTGCTAATAAACTTGATAATTGACGTGACATTTGATTCGATTAATAACCAAATTTGCTCAATATTATTAATCTAGTGAGTGACACTCAGTTGTTTATTCGTGGATTCGACTTGTCCAATTAAGAAAATGTCGAAACGAAGCGAACTCAAACAAGAAGCCCTTCCTGAACCTTTTGATGGTTTCAAGAAGTTCCATGTAAGAATAAAAGCAACCGGAAACTTGAAACGCATTCGAGAAATTTCAGACGGATATGATCGCTTATCTGTTTGCTGATCATGGAGAAACATACAACAAAAATATGAAGAATATTGAAGAGGCAAATTTTTCGCATAAAACGAGAGATATCAGCCAAAACCATATCATTTTAGGGGACGGGCCTTAAGCGCGAACAAATTATCTACGTGTTAATTGGCCTTAATTGCATCTACTTGATTCTGGGAAGCTGGGCGGAATTCGTTTGCAATCTCATCGGATTCGCCTATCCCGCTTACGTTTCGGTCAAGGTTTTCCAATTATTTCCAATTTTTTTGTTGAAATTTCATTAATTGAAGGCAATTCGAACAACTGATACTGCTGATGACACTCAATGGCTCACATATTGGGCGGTTTTCGCCACCTTTGCCCTCGTCGACTTTTTCGCGATCGGCATTATGAGCGTTTTCCCATTTTACTGGGTCGTTAAGGTAACCGACTTTTTGTTTTCTGCCGTCAATTTTCGGTTTGAAATATTGATTTTCAGGCGGCGTTCCTGATGTACTTGTACTTGCCGCAAACTCAAGGTGCGAAAGTGATGTACGTGAAGGTTGTCGATCCATTGGTGACATTCATCGACACTTTCATCGAGCCGTCGTCGCAACAAACCAAGATAAATGAGAAAAAGTCGGAATAATAATGAATGAGTTGACGAGTTGCCTGTGTGGTTGATATTTTTATTAGAAGGACCCATCAGGAATCATTTGCTAAAAAAACGGCGATCATGCAGATGAGGTCCCTCAGATCCCCACAGTGGGGGAAGGGTCCCCCACATTTGCAGCGATGGCCCCCAAGGACTTTAACTTTATTCTGGCGGCGTATATCGATAGGGGGCTACTTGTTCTGCACTGTGGGGACCATAAATGCAATTTTGTCTCATAATGCACCGTGTGGGGTGTTTATCTGCCAAAAAACTTCCGATTGAAAATTCAGTAAAAAACAATTCACGAAATTTGCTTATGTTTAATTTTTTGCAGCTTTGAGAAGTTTTTGGTTAATATTTTGTAATAAATAAGAAAAACAAAACACGTTGTTAACCAACAAAAATCGTCAAGAAGGAAGATATTCGAAAAATGATCGAAGCCCATCTTTTCTGCCTATCTGACGTGGTCCTCTAAACATCGACAGTAACCTTTTGTTTGAAAAGATTTTCCGGACGGGAGTATTTTGGTCCGCGCCTCTGGGAAATGTCCCGCACATGTGTTTCGATTGCGACGACGACAGCAGGTGTTCGTCTCGCCATTCATTATTTTCGTTTTCGATGGCTCATCACATCGCGTTTTTTCTATGCGTTTTGTTTCGATTTGGAGAATTTATCGATCCTGAATGTCATATGACAACGGTAAATTTTTATTTCATTTATTTTTCGACAAAATTGAAGAGTTTTCATTGAATTGCATTAATTCGATTTCGGCAAGGCCAGATTTCTAAATTTTGAGAAATAAAATTTCGATTTTGTTGTTAAACATTTGGAGCGAATTTCAAAAAAATTTTGACGTCTCTATCGGACCTTCACACATTCTTTTATATTTCTTCAATCAATCGAAATGAAGTAATGAATGAAAATCTTTTTTAGAAGTCTGAAAACAATTTTTTTAGAAATTTCATTAAAAAAATATTGCAAACACTGTTTTATAGTTTGGACACGAAAATTTTTTGAGGCTGGACCGCATTTTGACAAATAGACTTTAAAATATATTTTCAGGCTGATATCGGGCGACATTTCGGATATAAGTCTCATGTTCATATCATTCAAACTCTCGATGATTATATAATTGAGGTCAATCGATTCCCGTGCAAACAAAATGGTTTTTGATCAAATCAAACGGTTTCTTTAACTTTTAAAAAATGATTTTTGTTGCAGAAGACTGCGAGGTGCCGTCAAAACGACCGGTTGTTCTAATGCAGCACGGCTTGCTCTCCGATAGTTTCTGCTGGATTCCAAATATGCCCTCACAATCTCCCGGATTTGTGTTCGCTGACGCCGGATTCGATGTCTGGATTGCCAACAGTCGAGGAACTCCGCAATCGCAAAAACACATTGGATTCGGACCAGAAGATAATCGATTTTGGAATTTTACATGGCAGCAGATGTCGGAGTTCGACCTGACCGCGACCGTTGATTACATTCTGAGGAACACTTCACAGGTGTTGAATCCATTCATGCTAATAAAAAAAATATTAAAAAAAAGATGGCACATGGCAATCATGAGCGAAATGTTTTCTTATTTTTTTTTTGTTTGCAAGAATACATATTGTTGGCATCGCACAACTGCGGAAAATTAGCTAAATTCCAAGAAATTCAAAAAGAGGTCTCGGTGCGTGGTGTGCGCCTTTAACCTATCCCAATGCTTGGGCCCGTAAATCTACACAAGTCTTTATTTTTTTGGAATTTAGCAAATATTCTGCGATTTCGACAATTAATTAAAATTCACATAATTCCAAAATGAATGCAAAAATTGTTCCGCTCAGACGCCAATTTATCTGCACATTTTCACTGGGAGTTGGATCTAATTTCATCATAGCGGAATGCCCAGCGCGCGTCGCGCCGTTTCGCCCTTCATTGTGCCTGCCGACGTTTTGCGGGTTTCGCCACACTTTATGTTTTGTGTGTAGACGACTCCGCCCTTCTCATTTTTTTTGCTTCAAATTTCACGGCTGTTTTTTTTTTGCAGGATTTCATATATTATTTGGGGCATTCACAAGGAACCATGATAATGTTCGCGAGATTGGCTGAGAATCGAGAATTCTCCAAAAAGGTAAAAAACGATTTTCCATTGAACATTTTAGCATTGGTTTTTCGAATTGCAGATTCGTCAATTCCACGCGTTGGCGCCAGTGGCCACAGTTTCGCATATTGGCGGTCTGTTTCGACTTCTTGGTCGTAGATTCTTGAGTATTGTGCAAGTTTTGCTTGACCGACTTCCATATTCACCGCTAACAATACCGAAAACCATACAGAAACTCATAGGATATTTTTGCAGGTTTCTTGAATTTTCGAATATCGAACAGATTATAGTGATCGAATTTCAGCAAATCGTTTATTCAAAATATTTGCACGCTAGATATTGGATTTATCGATGGCAATGAGAAAATGTTCAATGAGGTATTCATTTTTCCAAAATGTTTTATTTAACAATATTCAGTCTCGAACTGGAGTTTATTTGTGTCACACTCCAGCAGCGACGTCTGTCAAAGATTTACAGCATTGGATTCAGGTGAATTGTATTCAACTATAGTCATAAAATGATATTTCAGCTTGTTGAAGCTCAAAAAGTTCAAAAGTTTGATTATGGATTAGAAGGAAATCGCGCCGAGTATGGACAAGTAGGATCGACAATAATATTGGCATAACTTTGACAAATATTTTAGGATATCCCACCAATTTATAATCTTTCAAATATAAACACCCCAACGTATCTGTATTGGAGCAAAGACGATATTTTGGCTGATACAGATGATATTAGGTAATTGAGAAAAATTCTAGATTACACATTAATTCGAATTCATTTTTAGAGAGACAATTTACAAACAAATGAACTCAACAATTGCTGGATCGTTGGAAATGCGCCATTATTCTCACATGGACTTTGTTTTTGGTTTAAATGCTTCAATCGAACTCTATCCCGTAATTTTGAATTCCAATGGTTTCCGGAATTAATTTGAATTTTCAGGGGATCATCCGAACGATCAAAAATGATTTCGACAGCTGGCGTCGATACAGAATGGTCCGATTACAATCACAAAACTAATTCTAGGCTACACTAGATTGTAGCCTTATCATCTGTTGTGTTCATCTTTTCGTCTCGTTGTATTTTTTACTTTAAAATCATTGCATAAATCTTCCATTTCTACTACATAGTGCTAGTTTTTCTTTTGCCATTTCATAAAATGTCGAATATTCCGAATGTTCCCGAGGAGATTAAAAATTATTTGATGGAAGCTTATCAATTAGCACAGCAGGTAGGTCAAGAATCGGTTTTATTTTTATCGGCGTCAATTAAAAAAAAAACACGACGTTATTTTCTGGTTTACAAAACGAAATAAGGCGATTTTAGTGGAAACTTCCAAATGGTCGAGGAAGTTTCGAAAATGCCGAAGCTAGCGAAATAAAGAATGCTGCTGTGATTGGCGGAGGTAGCATTATAAGAGCCATCAAACAAAAATATTTCTGAATTTTCTCACAGGAACAATGGGTCGAGGAATTGCTATTTCATTATGCTTGGCTGGTTATCAAACAGTTCTTGTTGAAAATAATGAGAACGCGTTGGAATGGTGTAGAAATGAGCTGGAAATCACATATGAACGGGAGAAACAATATAAGCGATTGAATGAGGCGAAAATTGAAAAATTGAGGCATGCGATCAAATTGACGACAAAGCTTGAGGACTGCAAAAATTCAGATTTGGTATGTGCGAATTCTGTAACTACATTTCACCGTTGAACTTTTAGGTGATTGAAGCGGTTTTTGAAGATATGAAATTGAAATTGGACTTGTTTTCAAAACTTGACAAAATTTGCAAACAATCGTGCATTTTTGGCACCAATACTTCCAGTTTGGACATTGATAAGGTTTCGAAAGTTTCTTTTAAAGAAATCTATTTCAATTTGATTTTTAGATGAGCTCCTCTCTTCAGATTCCTTCAAAACTTGTCGGAATTCACTTCTTCAATCCAGCCAATATTATCAAAATGGTCGAGATTGTTTATGGTTCGAACACGTCTCCAAACGCAGTGGCCACCGCCTTCGAAGCTTGCAAAGCGATGAAGAAGCTTCCGGTGCTTGTCGGAAATTGTCCAGCATTTGTGTTCAATCGATTGCTCAGCGTCTATATTGCTCAAACACAGAAACTGTTGTACCAGTACGGAATGCTTCCGAAAGACGTTGACCGAATTGTGACTTCGTTTGGATTGTTAATGGGTCCGCTAACTATGTGCGATATGAATGGATTGGATGTGATGGAAAAGCTCAAGAAGGAGCACAATTATGAATTCACACCTATTGAGGTTGAATTATTGAAAAGGAAACGATATGGAAGGAAGTCTAGTGAGTTTAACAAAGTACCGCAATTTTTTGAAATTGAGTTTCAGACAAGGGATATTATAAGTATGATGAGCAAACTCATAAGAAGGATAACGATATGGAAGTTGAAGAGATTATTCGAAAATTGTCGGCTGATTCAAAATACAATATTCAATTAATATGCGATAAGGTATGCATTTTCGAGATTTCGAAAATTTGGTGTAAGGAAATAGGAGAGTATAGGCAAGGGATAAAGGGAATTGGATTTCTGATGTCTACAGATGTTTAATATGCATTCCCTCTTCGTAAAATTTCAATTCTCAAAAAATTGTCGAAGCTTCAAACGGATGGGTTCCGTTTTATCCAGTTTTTGTCTGTGCACACACCAACGCAATTTCGCACATTTTCATTTATCACCTATCAATCCCTTCTGAAAACGAATTTCTTTAATATTGCAAGACTGCAATAAAAGGAAAAAGAGGTTGCGTGCATCTACAATTTTTTTAAAATTAATATTTTTTTCTCGAAAATTGATTGGAAAAAAATTTGAAAAAAAAATTCCAGAGTGAAATTTAGCATTTTTTTAAAACATGTATAAATGCATATTGAAATTGCAGGATGTTCTTGAGTTTTTGTTCTTCCCCATGATCAATGAGGGCTTTCTATGCATCGAAGAAGGAATGATTCATCACGAGAGCCTTATTGACATTATGTTGTAAGTCGATAGATAATCTTTTCTCAAAACAATACCAAGCGTTTTGCAAATTTGTGAAATCCACTTGAAAATATCCGTTCTCCGCCCGCGAATATCCGCTGAGCAAATATGAATCATTTTCAAGTGGGAATCGTCATTTGTTTCAGTGTTCTCGGATTCGGATGGCCGGCGGTGCATGGCGGTCCGATGAAGTATGGAAGAAGTGTTGGTATAACCAAGGTTGCCAATACAATGAGCCTTTGGAATTCATTAGGTAATCAAGTCTTTAAAATGGGATAGATTAAAGTTTTTGTTGTTTCAGAGCCAAATGACCGCGTCTACCAAATTGCGAATACTTTGAAAAATTTGAATGATCTGCAATTCTCCAAAATATAACACATTTCTTTGTAGAATATAATAATAATTAAAGATTTGTTCGGAATTTTGATTACTACAAGGTGGTCATTGAAACTTTACGATTCATCGTGTTCATCGGTGACGTTATGCTTCGATGAAAACAGGTAGCACTTGATATACGCGGCAACTTTCTCTTACGTATTACGTCAAGATCTTATCTAGTGTATAGTCTTGCATGGTCGCGATTGGATTAATTAAATGACTTGGAACGCTTGATTCGATTTGTTTACACACAAACATTTTTGATTTGCAATTTTCTGAAGTTCATTGCAACACAATTCAAAATGAAACATTCTTGTATGATTTTTGAGCCGGAAAAGGCCAAATGAAGCTTGATTATTCTGAAAGGGTGTTAGCGTAGGCAATAGTTTACTGTCGTGTAAAAATTGAAGAAATGGGCACATGCGATCATAATTCGAAGACGATGAATTTCGGAGAAATGTATGTACGCTCTTAACTTTTCCATTGATTTGTTCCAGATGGTTCAGTGTCTATTCAGTTTCTTTATGAATCTGAGCCATCTGCGGTGAGAAGTTGCAAGATTTGCGAGAATCTCCATATTAACTTCGAATTTGCACGCGTTACCTATCATAAAGAACCTTGAGTTAATAAAAAAAAAACAAAAGTCCGCTTCAATTGCTCGTAGTTTTGTTGACTTTTGCCACGCAGTATTGACATTTCGAAGAAGAGACGGCTCAAGTTCTGTGTGTTTCGTCCATCCTTCCCTGCCCCCTCCGTCGTAGTCGTCGTTGTCGTCGTTTCAATGCATTTAAATCGCCAAATAATCCGTTGTACATGTGTTTTGTGCAATTTCTAACCGTCGTTCGCTGTTCATTTTCAGAAAATCTATCAAATTCAGATGGCAGTTGGCTGGAAAAAATTCACCGGTAAATCGCAATATCCCGAACTAACGTCAAATGGAGAAGGATCAGCTTTCACCTACGGATCGAAGAGGGATCGAGGTTTCCGAATGGGTTGGGTATGACTGTTTCGAATTCTGGTGATAATCGTAGTTTTGCAGATTCAAGGTCGTCGTGATGAACAAATTGAAAAAGAGCTAATCGAGTGGATAAATTATGTTACTGTAGAAAAGCTCACATCGACGAATGCAGTAGAAGCTTTAAGCGATGGAAAAATATTGTGCAAGTAAGAATTGCCTGAAATTTCATAATCTTTTTTACACAGTTGTTTTCACTGCCGATTAAAATAAACTTATGGCAATATTGAAATTTGGAAAAAAAAAAACTCAAAGCATGTTTGAATTAGGATTTGCCGGTATCAGCATTAGGTTTTTTGAGTTTTTTTTTCAAAATCCCTACAGTACAATTAAAACATTTGCTTTTCATACATCAAGAAAAACTAGTTTTTTTGATCACCCAAACTCAAAAAATTCCAAGAAATGAAAATGGCGTTTGAATTGCCGCGAAAACGGGAATATTTGCGGACTTCTCTCTCAAATATAGTTTAATTGAAAAAAAAAATCAATCTTGCAGACTTCTTCTTCGAATCAACCCCAATATTCTACTTCGCCCAATTAACCAAAAACCACCGTTGTTCTCAGCAACTGACAATATTGCCAATTTTATTGATAGCCTCCGGAATTGTGGATTCCAGTATGAAGCCGAACCCAATTTCAATAGTAATGCTTCATTTTATTGCAGTGATGATGAGCTCTTCCCAACCGCCGTGTTATTGGAGAAACGCGATTTGACACCAGTGTGTGACACACTTAAATTATTGAGGCAACGCGCTCCGGAAATACAAAAAATTAAATAAATTTCTAAAAATATTGGTTTGTTTTAATTGTTTTTTTCTTTGCGAATAAATTTGCGTGAAATTTTCGTCATCTTTTTATTACTAAATGTTTATTGGAGCTCAACTGTTTTGAGGTTTCACTTTTGCCAAAAAATTATATTCTTGCGAGTCTGAATTGTAGGATTATACCAAGATGAACAATCAAGAAGTAAACAGTATTATCATTGATGTATTGAACATCGGAACACACGAAAAGCCGATTTCGAAAGCAATAACTGAGGATCGAATTATTAAGTTATTAGGTGAAACATTAGATTGAAAAAAAAAACAATGAATAATAATACACTTCAAGATTGTGGAAAGGAGATATTGAAAGTTCAAGGATCGATGGTTGAAGTCGAAACTCCAATCAGAATCTGCGGAGATATTCACGGTCAATATCCAGATCTCATTCGATTGTTTCATCGCGGTGGATGGCCTCCTACTGCTAACTACTTATTTCTCGGTGATTACGTTGACCGCGGGCGATTCAATCTCGAAACAATCATACTCTTGACAGCTTATAAAGTAATCATAGGATTGGGATCTCGAAAAAAAAGCGCCGTTTTTCACAGGTCCGATTTCCAAAGAATTTCTTCTTGCTCCGTGGCAATCATGAATGCGAGTTTGTCAATAAAGCATATGGATTCTATGAAGAATGTCAGAAACGATATTCTAGTACGAGACTCTACGAAGCTTTCCAAGTGAGGTTCTTCTTGCGTTTATCGACACGCAAGGGCATTTATCTAATCAGAATTCAATTTATTTCAGGATTTCTTCAATTGGCTTCCACTTTCTGGACTTGTCGCTGAAAGAATTCTTTGCATGCATGGCGGCCTCTCTCCTGAGATCAAAACATTGAATGATCTGAGAAATATTCAGCGACCGACAGCGGCAAAAGGACCACTTGAATTGGACCTTCTATGGGCTGATCCGGTCATCGGACTCACCGGATTTATGGTATCTTTAATTCATTTCCATAAAATTTTGGTTTCTTTTTTCTCAGCCAAATCAAAGAGGAGCTGGCGTGGGCTTTGGAAAAGATGTGGTCCATAAATTGTGTACCGAAATGAATATCGATTTGATATGCCGTGCCCATCAAGTGGTACAAGATGGCTACGAATTTTTTGGCGGCCGCAAATTGGTCACACTGTTCTCGGCTCCTCATTATTGCGGACAATTCGACAACTGTGCGGCGTTTATGATTGTCGACGAGAAATTGCAGGTTTATTGAAATTTTAAACGACACGAAAAAAATTGAATTCAAAATTGTTTGTTTCAGTGTTCGTTTGAAATTCTTCGCCCAACAACTGGCCGATTGGAAGTTCGCGAGAAGACCCTATTAAAGGATGACACTTAAATATGACATTTGAAAATAAAATTTTGCTCTTAATTTTGTATAGCACTCAATTTTTTTGCCATTTTGCCTAGGAATCGGAAAGGAATATATACGCGAATAATCAGATGCTTCAACAACTCGTTTCTTTTCTCACTTTGTACACGATTGTTTGCCTCTTCATCAAAAAATCGCCTAACCCAAGATATGAGAGCGATAAGCTGTGATTGCAAAGGTTACATCAAACGACGAACGGCAATGAAAAAAAAAAAGCTGCGTAGATAGTAGGCGAAGACGACGATAGAAATAATAGAACTGGATATTTTTGTTTGACTTGATAAGAAATTATTTCGGAATAATTGTCTAATTGCCGTACGCTGTTGCATTGTATTCTGATGTTTGGTTGGCACGATATGTCAGCGATGTTTATTGAGACAAACGGGATTTGAATACAATGAGGTTGATTATAATCAACGTGGGAATGCTTTGAAACGGATCTTGATTGAATGCGACATTAGAGAACACATCAAAACTTGAAACAACACAATGCTTGCCGAAAAATGCGTAGTATTCCAGTGGAAACCCATTTTATTTGAAAAATTAAATTAGAAAAATTATCATATTCATATATAATATATTTTAAAATATTGACTAAATTAACATTATTTGTCTGAGTGGTCTGAGTTGGAACTTTTCTTTTAAGTCAGAAAAGTGGCATCTTAATGCCATCAATAATTGACAACAAGGATCACCTAAAGAACTTCCTAAGCATCTCCTTGATTGCAGTTTTTATCGCGATGCCGCACTACAGGGTGTTATTTAAGTTCCCGCACAACTTTGAAGGCATATATTTCTGAAACTAAAAGTTCAAATCAAACGAGACTCGAAATATTTTTTATCTATAGTATAACAAATAATTATCTATTAACTCTTTTTGATTCGGTCTCCTTTCGCAGCTATGACTTCACGGAGACGCTTCGGGTAGGATGTGACTGTGGTACGCAGGTATTCGATGGAAAGATTGTCCCATTCCACCAGTAATGTCTTCTTCAGAGCCTCTACACTTGAGTGGGGTTTTGCGTTGACCTTCTCCTGCAAGACCCCATCACGGAAAAGTCAAGCGGTTTCGGGTCTGGGGAGCGATCAGGCCATTCGGATGACTTGATGAAGTCGGGAAAATGGGTCTGGCACCACTCCTGAGTAGTTTTGGCAGTGTGTGCGGGTGCTCCGTCCTGTTAAAAAACCTATTTCTGCCCACCGAAATGCGTTTTGGCCCAGGGTATCACATGCTTCTCCAAAATGTCCCGAACGTAGACTTCTTTGTTCACTTTCACCCCCTGATCCGCGAAAACCAGGGGGCACTTCCCGGTTGAGCAGATGGCACCGAAAACCATCACACTGGCAGGATGTGAGGCTGGATGATATGTTCTTCCTTTCTCAGAAGCATGCTGGGATGTCTGGGCAAGTACTCGATGGTTTTGTGAGTTGAATGCCGCCTCCACAGTGAACAGCTTCTCATCGGAGAAGACAGTGACGAGGTGTTCTCCAGACCGCGTGCGAGCAAGAAGTCGTTTTGCTTTTTCGAAGCGTCTCTACTTGTTGGCGGCCGATAGAATTGCCGCTTTTTGGACACGATATGGGGTCAGTACAAGCTTCGTTTTGACGATTTGTTCCAAAGCGAAAATGCTCATTCCCACGTCTGACGCCATCTTTCTCATGCTCCTGTGTGGGTTTCGCCTGATCTTCGATTTAACGGCGTTGAACTTCTGAGGAGTGGTTACCGAGACGAGTCTTCCTTATATGGGACGGTCACTGGTCGTATTTAGTTCCTTGAAACGTTAGATGATGTCGTAAACCGTTCTAAGAGGCACACCGAGGCGTTGAATGATGTCTCTCAGGCTCACATTTTGCTTATGAAGTTCGATAATGGAAGCGCAATGGATGTTAGCCTTCGCCATTTCTCGGAAACACATCCGAATGAGGTAAAACTTGGAAAGTAAGTAAAATATACCTTATTTAACAAAAATAAATTGTATTGGTGCACGAAAAGTGCGACAGCCAAGCTCTTCGTGGCGTCAAACTTTTGTGCGGGAACTTAAATGACACCCTGTACACCTTAAACCGAAAAACATTCGCTAAAATATCCGCTTCGTCAAGAAAAACCTGCGCCGAGGCGTCGACCCACCCACCCACCTTGGCAGCATAACAAACATCCTATAAAAGGTGTGCGAAACGAGCGGCAAAACAAGACAACCTTCTTCATCATCTTCACCTCGATCGTCGCCGCTGCTTCGGCCTTCTTGTTCCCATCTGCCGGAGGCGGTGGTGGATGCGGATGGTAAGACGTGTTCAATTTTAGGCAATACATATATCTATTGATTTCAGCGCTCCACCACCACCACCACCATGCGGATGCGGTGGTGCTGCTCCAGCCGCCGGAGGAGGCTACGCCGTTGCTGCTCCACCACCACCACCACCACCACCACCAGCTCCTTCGTACGCTGCCCCAGCCGTCGGAGGAGGCTATGCCGCCCCAGCCCCAGCCGGAGGAGCCTACGTCGGACGTAAATAAGTAGCAGATCTTAAAATCGTTTATTTGTAAATTCGAGAATAAATTATTTTGTATTTCACGATCAGGATTACATAACCAAACACACATGACTCTTCTTGGCCATTCCGCCACCTCCGCTTTTCTTATTGTCCAACAAGGATTTGAAGCGTGTGACAGCAGCCGTGACAGCACCCAAGTTATGAAGATCGAATATGTCGATTCTGGATTCTTCGGGAATCTAAAAAATTCACGTTCATATTAATTAACGGTATGGAATGTTACAGGAAGATGAAGATAATCTGCCAGATGACGTCTACAAGGAAGCTTCGCCATATTGATAAGAGTTTCCTCCTTGAGAAGCGGATCACGCAACACTAACGATAATAATGATCCATCCTGTGCACCAACGATGATCAAATTCCCCTTCGGATCATAATTCCAACAAGTAATTGTGGCATGCGGCCGGAAGGTTCCAATCAATTGGCTATCTAATACGCGGAAAACCCTTAAACGTAAATTCCATTATGATCGCGGGGTATCTAGCAACCTCAAGGTCTTATGCCCGCTGTGAAAATAAACGACATACTGCCCATTTGGTGTAAATGAACAGGTGACGTCATTCACCCCCTCGGTTACATTTCCGATTAGTGTTTTCGCAGTGAGACCCGTTTTGATATCAATAACCTGCGAAATATTAAGAAATTTTTTCGATTTCCATGATTTTACTTACAAATAATCCACCCTTTGCTGGTGCAAACAATCCCGTCTTTCCATCGGACGATATTATTCCGTTAAATTGAGGAAGGTGACGAAGGAACTTTCGATTTCGAATATCCCAAACGCACGCTTTGTTATCGCTTTCCATCACAATCACCTGACAACTTCTTGGTTTCGAAAAGTACGTACAAATTGTCCGAAACCTGATTATTGTTATGAGGCATTGCAATAATTTTGCTTATCAGCACATCTTTTTGTTTTTTCGTTTGTCGTGGTCTGTAATTTTGTATGTTAGATATTTGAAAGCTATCGCTAAATGCCTGAATTTCATTTTTTGCACTCTCTCAACAGCATCAAATATAAGCAAGCTGTCGTGTCCTTTTAGCAGCGTGGCGACCACTCCGGTGACTTCGTCCTGAATATGGTCTGGTTCAATTTTTTCCCAATTTTCTGACAATGAAACCTTGAGAACGGCGCATTCTTTAAAAAATCGACATGGATATTCAAACGTGTATTGAACACTAAAGTCAGCTACATTGTATATCGTCATTCTGGCAATTTTTTGCTCAGCCGAGTCGACTTGCTTGTAAATTGCCCCTTAGAAATATTGAAATATTTCATCACAATATAAAAATTGTGTCCTACCAATGAAAGTCTCCCTATTCATATAAAATATTTGAAAAACATTCGGAGCATGTACAGAATTGATCACGGATTGTGTTCTGAGATCCCATAATAGCAAATGATCCGATTCGACAGCAACAATTGTTCTTCCGTCAGAGGCTATGAGAGAATCCGAAACAACGGCACCATGTACGTTAGCGACAAGCGAAGCGATGTATCGATGGCTTCTGAAGTTCAGAATTCAATTTATTGTTTAATTGGTCTATTTTTGCCACGGCCACGATGTTAAACCTTGTGTTATTATGATCGATGCTCTAGACCTGTTAAGTCGGAAACCGGAAACAGACTATTGGGTGGGCAAATTGCGATTTTAATTAAGTATACATATGCACTACCTAATATCCCAAATTCCAATGTTTTTCCTTGTCTGAACAGCCGCTAAAGTCGAGTTGTCTCGAGCCACCGAAATCTTCTCAATCGGCTGATCCATTGTTGAGACCGAGAACGATTTCTCGAAAATATTCTCCATGTTCCAAATTTTAATTGAATGGTCCAATGACGACGAAATTAGAATATTTTGACCCTTCTGACTGATCGACTCGAGATTCAAAATTCTGCCAAAATGTGCATCGACTGATCGTAGAAGTTCGGTGGTTTTCACATTCCACAAATACAAATGTTTGCGGATTCCCGCCACGAAAACCGTGTCGTGTGAAGCGAATGAGACCGTTGAGGTGGTGTGGCGCGGGCGAATCGGAATGTTTCGAATATTGAATGGAAGGTGTAATAATATAGGCTCATAACCACAATTCTCTCGATATAAAATGAAGTTCTGAAAGCTTTTAAATAATTTCCATGACAAATAGAGGCAAACTTCAACACAGATTCCGACAACCCAATTTGTGTTGCGATCCGTACCACTTGAAGATTGTCTATGAAATATTACTATATGATTGATTCGATCTGATAAATTTTCCCGAATAATCTGCAAACGACTGATAAGGAAAAAGGTCAATTCTATGGCACACCTCTCTAATTATATATTTTGATTCTGATAGCTCGATTCGAGCCAGCGCAAAACTATGATCTCCTTCTAAATCCGACGAACCTCAAATTCAGAACCTAATTGAAAATTAATAGAAGTAATAATACTTTTATGTGTTATACAGGCATAACCATGACGAAAATAATCATCAACGAATGTGATATCCGCTTCGCAATGAAAATTGATCAGCTTACCTTTTGAATTAGTCTTATCATCTGTAATTTTCATAAGCTTTGAATTCGTTTTGTCGATGTGATAATCCCAAAGAATTCATAGAACGTTTTTTTCTCTAATAAATATCATAGAATTAAAAAGGAGAAGGGTTTAGAAAGAGACAACAAAGAATCTTATAAAATTGATAATTATTAATGGGATGATATTTTGGGATAAGGTTTTTAAATTTATTATAAATATTTTCTATATTGTCGTTGACGGGCAAATTTATAATTTTTGAGTTGCATTTTGATATGGTCCCGTAAAATAAAATGCGCTCATGCTATGCCACTGTTAAGATAGCCAATATTCTTATATATCCATTCTAAAAATATGTTTTTTTTTTCTATTATTTTTTATTTCCGAAGTTAAAATAATATAGTAATGATACCCCAAATTCGTGCGTCTTTCTCTATAGACATGCCGAAAATGTGTACCATAGTTACCTCTAACATTTCCAGTGAGAACCAAGTTCCAATCATCTCTTTCTCCATTCCAAAGTAAATATAAAATGTTGAATTTATCCCGATGAAAAATGTGTATAATATTCTGAAAGAATTCACGTTTTGTTCGTTGTTGCCTCATTTTTCTCACATTATTCTCTCCGTCGCTCTCGGAGCCCTGCGAGATCAGCCGCCCGTCGACCGTGTACATCAAATAGGTTGACTTTGACCACACCAGAATATTATTATTCGCAATGAATGCGATATTCTGAAGCTCCATTTGTGTAACTAAACTTTCCGGTTCGATGCTGATGAATTCG
Source organism: Caenorhabditis bovis (assembly GCA_902829315.1). Lineage (NCBI taxonomy): Eukaryota > Metazoa > Nematoda > Chromadorea > Rhabditida > Rhabditidae > Caenorhabditis > Caenorhabditis bovis. The sequence continues at coordinate 3,759,243 of CADEPM010000001.1, read as the reverse complement.
CCAGTAACAAGTGATGTGATTATAATCTGAATATTCGAATATATTTCTCATTTTCTTTCCAACTAAATTTGTTGCTCCATTTCATTTCTAACAACCGCTCTTTTCCTCGTGTTATTGTTTTTTGTCTTCTTCAATCCAACCTGATTATTGTTTGTGTATGAAGCAGCGAATTTGTCGTCTTTTGAAAGTGCTAAACCGAAAAAGACCCCGTCGATGTTGGGATTTACTACGCGAGCAATGTCTCCTAAACATCTCCTAGTAATTTACAATCTTGATTCTCCATTTATAGTCTCGCCTGTTGCAACATCCCAAACAATTATCTGATTCGATGTTGATACCAGAAGTTTTCGATCCGATGTCAGTTTCATTCCAAACACCGCAAACTGGTGTTCCTGAAAATTCATCTCGAAAGTCCTTCGTTGGAAACAATTGGTTCCAAGGCTTCTCAACTTTTGTTTTGTTTTCTCACGGCATTCCATAGTGCAAATACAACGAATAATCACTTCCGCTCGAATTGCTTGGGCATAAGAAAACTGCTCTCGATGAACTACCATAGAATAATGAATGTATTGTTTTAAGAGGCATTTCTACTTATAATTAGAGATTATTATTGAAATCCGAAATGTCTAATGGACCTATTCATGCAATAAAGATAAAATACACCTTTTGCAGGGTTATACAAACTGCAAGCTTAACATAAATTTTCATTTTATATTTTTTGTGATACATAATTCCTTTGTATGAATAGGTGGATAATTAGTACTTTAAATTAGTTTTCTTGCTATTTCAAGTAATCCAAATAATGAATTCTCGATGGCCTTGTTTTTCAATTCATCTTTTTTCCGTTTTTCGACTGGAATATTATTCCGGAAACTTCATTCCGATTCTCGAAAAAATGCGGATTATACGCTGCTGCGGATATTAGTGCTAGCTGGTAATAAATTTACTTCAAGCGAGAATTTCAATGGTCCTCCGGGAGCATGAAAACAGTGATGAGCTGGTACAAACGCATTGTGTTGAGGACCTTCGCTGTCGCATCTAAAACACTATTTTCTTTCCAATTTGTGTTTTTTCTATATTCCAATACTTGATTAGTAAATTGCTGACATAAGGATTGGTTTCCACCAACGGCAATAGGCGTCCAAGTAGTTCAAAGGCGAGCATCGACGGATTCTTGCTGAAAATTCGACGTGGTCCCATTTCTCTCCATCTCTCTCTCTCTGCTCTTTTCATTTTTGAGAATATTTTTGATAACTTCACGGCAGCACAAAATTATTCGAAATGAAAATGTATTTTGTTATCAAAAAGCGGAAACTAGCCGACTTGTTTTTCATAAAGCCTACTCGAATTTTCTATGAACAAAAAATTCTCGTTCGCCATTCCGAACAATTCGCCAATCTATCCATGAGCATTTCTTTGTAGGTGGCACTATGCCAATAATGCACTCTACGTACATTAATCCCGAAAATAGGGAGGAACTCTAAGTATTGTGAAATTATACAAAATAATGAATGTTAAATGAAATATATTCAATATAGCTTTATTTTGAATTTGTCAATTTTTGTTAGGGGGCATTGCAGAAAAAATGAATAACCAAAAAAATTAATCATTTTCTCCATTTTTTTCTTTTTCTCGGTTTTCTGCGTTGTAATTTTCTCATTTTTTCGTTTTTTAAATTTTTTCTGCGTTCTTTGTTAATTTCTTTTTTATAAAAATGGATTATCTTATTTCGGAATATGTGTGTTTAAGGACCATCATATTTTCGTCGGCAGATTTTTCATATTTCGAGTGAGAATTAGAGTACCGTACAACGGATAGCCTGCGAATCAAACATACTGTAGTCTACACTGTGGTCCAAAAATTGATTATTTGTGATTAATTGAGAGATTAAAGCAACTAACCTAAGAATACTTGCGGATAATCGCAATGCATCAACGGCTAATGATAATTGACGCGAGATTTCCACATCTTTCACATTTTGAATCGCATCTTCATAATCGGCGATCAATGATTGCAGTGGAAAACTGGAAACCTGAAAATGAATTATCACATTTTTCTCGTACTTTACTCGAATTCAATGAGTATTTTTCTCAGACATGAGAATAATTTTTCGATTTCTCAGTCTACTCATATCATTAAAATTATTTCATTTATTCATATCTGTTTTTTTTTTTTTCAATGGAAAAAAAGAGAAGTTTTGAATTGGTGTTCAAAATTTTATTTAAAAACGATTCAACATTTTTTTTTGAATATCAAGGGATTCAAAATGACATCTGATCTTATTTTATTATTCTTCCTCTTCCTTTTTAAAGATAAATCGTTACAGAATAATTGATTGATTTTAAAATATGGTCAGTGGCAATTTATATGTATTCTGTGTCATTAAATTGCGTCACACATATTTTACGGGCTAGAATTTCCTTTCAGCTTCTGATTGGAAATAAGAGCAGAGAACAATCCTATGCGTATCGCATTTGTTTCCATTGGTTTTCTTGTAAAAAAAAATTCAATCTGCGTATAGCCTTTAATTCCCAATCCTCCGCACTCGGCTTCTCGCTCAGATTGCGGCGTCATATTTTCCCAAGCACGACTACAAATTTTCCGGATACGTCATCTAAGAAGCTACAAATTATTTTTGTCGCCAACGTTGTCCAAAATTATACAAATATTTTCGAAACGTTTCAACCACGCAAATCTGGAATTTTCGCGCATAATATCCCATTTTTCATGTGATCCAAAGTTAGAGGTCGAATCATACTGTAGGAAGTCAAATTTCCGGATATTAGGCTACATGTTTATTTACTATACGCCCACATAAATTACTTCATGTTGGGACGACTGATATGATTTGATGTTGTATTTTTTTTAATGAAAGTGTTAAAACTGAACTTAAATTTATCATCCAAAACATTAAAAAATATATAATTCATAAAAATGAAAATTTCTAGAACAATATAGTAGAACCTACGTAGATGAATATAAATATTTCAATCCAATACAATTTTCTATTTTTGAGATTATACCATCAACATTTAATCTCATTACCAACTATTTCCTTATTTAATTAATTCCTTTATGAACGCTTGAGTTAAGCTTTACCTAGAAAAATTTAATTCAGATGCGTCTATTTGCATAATTCAATAAAACTCACGAGGAGGTTGTAAATCATGACTGGTCTTTATACAGTTGGGCAATTCGTCTCGAGCTTATCATCATAGCAATAAAGTAAGAGACACCGTCGAAATCATCTTATGTATACTAACGTCTTCTAGTTTCGTTCACACATTAACATATCTAAAAATATGTTCGAGGATAAAGCAATTTCATAAAAATTGGAAGTACATTCAAATGTTCTACTATTTGCAACATTTGATTCAATGCTGCGCTTGGTTCGCCGATAGGACAATTCTTCAATTTGGCTTAATTGATGGTAATTAACAATTAATGTTTTCGGAGGAAACTATCGAATTTCAGATAGCAATATTTCTCAGAGTATCTATCTCATTATAATATCTATCATTAGATCGTCTTGTGTGTTTTCCGGTAATCATCATTTACAATTGATAGTTTTTGATATAATTCTCTTCAGTATTTTTTATCATGATCATTTTCCTATTAGAACGCTGTTTTGCAACCATATATGTCGATGATTATGAGTACAAACAACGCACAGAAATCTCAGCATGCCTGTTAGCATTTCTAACAATTCTGACGATTATTTGCGGCACGACGTATCATTTCGTCAAGTATACTTATTTTCATCTCAGTGGAGTGATAATCACAAGCATAGTTTCAATGTTGGTAGGTGAAAACTCATTCTGAGACTGAACACTGAAAAGAAATTCCAGCTGAGCTACCATTTGATTCGCGTTAACAAGAGAATCAATAATGATATTCTCAATTGTCATGGTGATTATTCTCTAGCGCAGCGATATCAAACTGCGGAGAATTTACGAATTTGCAGGGTAATACAGAAATCAGAATTTTTTTCAAATTTTGCAATTTCAGATGATTACGACTCTGGTTTTATGGGTGGCCTGTTTCAACACGTTATGTTCCATTCAGCTTTTTATGCAAAATTTTGAGCTTCATCCCACAATTGCAAATATTTCTGTCATTATATTCGACATTTACTACTTACTGTAACTAGAATTATAATTCAATTATTGCCTATAGATTAGCTTTTTCAGATACAGCTACGTGATACCTCAAGTCATCGCGCGATATAATCCACAATGGAAAATTGAATCAAAACGAAATGCCAGAATAGTAAGATTTAATCGTTTATTATACATAGATATATTACAATCGCAAAAAAAACGAGCACCATTAACGAAAAGTTTGATTACGATATCCGAATTCCCACAGCTTTAATTCAAATTTGAATTACCGCTTCGAAAAGTGCGATGATCCACAATTACGAAAGGCGCTCGTTTTTTGGCGATGGTAATAAATGTACATATTATCGGCGTTGAGCGAAGGCGAAAAATTGGCAAAGTGCCAAAAAATTTAGGAAATGATTTTAGAGCGCGGTGTGTGCCTTTAACACACTTTTAGCTTTTTGGCATTCAGCCAATTTTCAACGTCGATAATAAATTCGTTAGATGTGAAAATAATTATTCGAATTTTTCAGTATTCCGTGGCATTTTCCTCATCAAAAGTTTCCATACAAGACCCGGAGCCGAGAGTCAAAAATGTTTATGGGAAAGACGTGAGAATGAAGCACGACACTGCCGATTATTTCAATAATTTGCACAAGATCTGGGAAGAGCCCGCCTGATCATTTTGATTTTTCTACTCGATGTTATTGTTGTTGTTGTTGTTATTATTGTTGTTTATTGTTGTTTATTTATTTATTCGGTGAACCAATTTTTGGCCACCCACTTTGCTTTTGCATTACGTAATGGACACGAGCCTATTTTTGTCGCAGATATTTCCTAATCAACTTTTTTTTTTGCATACACGTGGGGGAATTTCCAGTGAGTTTATTGTCCAGAATTTGCGGCAGCAAAAAAAAGCAAATGGAAGGGGTGGAAGGTTCAAAACTTTGATTTTTACTCACCTTAGCATGTAGAAAATCGTAATCAAATAGGCATAACGACAAAAGTTCTTCAATTCTCCCTGCTCTTAAAAGATGATACGGCAACTCGTTTAATTTCCTCGTGTTATATCTTTAAAAAAATGTCATTGTCAGTTTTTTTTTGCAATTTATAGTACCTGTGATATCCATCTTTTGTGGTGAACACATTGGGTTGTTTCGGCACTTTTCGATCAGCTAAACCCTCGTTTTCCGTCACTCCAAATCGTTGCTTTTGCATTTCCGTATATTGATAAGGTTTCGGGACTCCGCCCCACACACCCAAAAAATATTCAGCCATTGCCGAATGACAAGTCTCCAGATGGTTCACATTTTTGAAATATCTCTCGATGGCGGCGTTTCGAAACTGCTCGTGATACCAATTGAGCACAATGACGCCATCGGCAGCGCGTTCAGATAAGTATCCGGGAAGATCGGAACGAATTCGACTCCATAATAAAGGAGGAATGCGTCGAACAGGTGGCAAGTGATATTGGTAAATATCATCTAGAACTTTGTCGTCGAGCGAAATCTGGAACCTGAATATTTTTGGGGGAAGTATTGTCGGCGTCTGGGTTGATTTACGGAAGGGGTGGTCTTTCTTAGGTGTCGGCTCAATAATTGTTAAGCGCTCTCTAAATCTACCCAAGTATGGGAGTCGCCGGACGCCGACTATATTATACTGAGACTAATACCAAATCTTCAACTTCTGAATCACTAATTCCAGATCGAGCAGCAGAGATATAAGACAATGCGTGCGAAACTAGCAGTTTTCCATGCTGACTTTCAGTTCTATGAAATAAAGCATGAATGCTCTCTTGAAGTGACGAGAACAGAATAGTTTCCTGTGGTCGAGAATATGATTTCCATCTGAAAAAAATATGTAAATATTAGTGATGTCAAACATTTTTGCTCACCGTGCTACAGTTGCGTATATCAACTTCACAAATAGGGGCAGTGTGCATTTATCGAGAGCTTTCGAAACCAATGAATATTGCCTATCCGATAGCGTTCTTCCTTTTTCAGCCAACCATTCTCGAATCACTCTTGATCCTAAACTGTGTCCCAAACTAGGCACTTCCAGATATTGCCGTCGGTCTTCAACTAATCGTTGTATTTTGTTCGATATATTGCTCGCTCCAGGCGTAAGCGAAGCGAAGAATTTCACATAGGGCGGAAGAGTTGGCGGAAACCACAAGAGTTCGTGGGCTCCATCAATTGTTGAAATCAAATCGAGACTGTCGAAAATAATAATCAATGGTTTCTCTTGACTCGCCAACGCTGTTATTTTCTTGAAGTGTTGAAAAAGTTTCGAGAGCTCGTTCGGAGCCGAGTTGATCAAACTTTCGTCATAATTATAAGCGATTTGATCGCAAACGGTTGTGAGTAATGGAGCGATATTGGAACTATCCGGACTAGTTCCCAAGAATCGAAGGATCACCACCGGCGAGCAAGCGTCGCCGTACCATTCGCGCACTTTCATCGCGATTTTCGCCAACAACGAGGTCTTTCCGCATCCATTCTCTCCCTCAAAATAACAAAAACTAATTACAATAGATCAATTAAAAATATAAATTACCACTCCTAAGTATATGTATAACAGTTTTTTTCTGTAATTTTCTAGGTGATACGAACCTGCAGAATAAGTGGAAGATTTGAGTTTTGAATCAGGTACTGTTTCGCATATTCCAATTGTTCATCTCGTCCGAAGAACATTTTCGAAACCGACATGCTTGTATTCAAATGAGTTAATACTTCGCTAAACAACGGATCCCGAAATCTTGCATGTTTTTCCATTGCATTATCAACCTGAAAATATCCTAAAATGGCAATTTCGACAAATCTACCAACCATTTGAGTGATGCTAGTATAAAAATCTGAGCAGAACTGACGAACGTATTCGGCGTGGTATTGAACATTTATTCCGTCGCGACCCACCCATTCGATTGTCGATCGTCTGAACGTGAACACAATATATTTCAAGCGTATTCCATCATTTTCTTCGCATAAAACTCATTTCAACAAAAAATTTACTTGATGTTTGTGGCGGCAAGTTTCGCCGGCACTCGCTCATCTCTTAAGTTTGCCAACAATTTTTGAGCTTCGGCATTAACCTAAAACTGCGATTCTCTCATATTGGGATTTGAAATTTGACACCTACATGATTATGAGCAATATCGACAAACTTCGAAGCAGTTTTCATTTGTGAAAGCGCGATATTGTTAATGTGTCTGATGTAGCACAAACAATGCTCATTCGGATTTTTTGCCTTCAAAATTCCATGGATGACTTCTCGCTCGGTAACTGAATTTTGCCAAATTTATTTCAACTGTTTTTTTTTCCATTTGATGAATACCTGACATAAAATAGTTGTGCATTGTCTCGTGATCAAGCAATCCTTTTTCGTAGCAGCTCTTTGCTGCTTTCCTTAACAATTGCTGCATTTTGGCTTCACATTCCCACCATTGTTTCGCATCTTGTTCTTGTAATTTGGGAATCCGCTGCAATATTATTTTTAGATAAAATATACCTAATTTATCATCTCTAACCTTATTGTTAAAATTGACAAGAATACTAGAGATTGGTTGAAGCATAAACATTGCGGGTACGGAATTAGTGTCTTCAATGTACCATGTTTCAAGAAGCGTCACATCCTCGTTTTCCTCCTTCAACGTTCGCTTCAACATTTCGAATTCAGTCGAGAGAATTTCGGATGGAATTGGACGGTATCCATATTTTTGACAAAGGAACACCACGAAATTTGCGCCAACCGACAATCTTTGACAATTGGCAATTTCGTTAATGCACAATTTGGTCGTCATATGATCGTCAGTGGCTTCGTCACGAACTCCCCAACGCATATCGACAACCTTTAAAAATGGAATAAGCAGAAATGTGTGAATTAAGTCGTTTATTACTTGAAAATCTAAACCATGGGTCTCTCTGCAATATTCCTTCAATTTCGGATAAACTTCTTCCATCAATGCATTTCGTTCGACAGTTGTATCAGTAAAAGTTGAGCTTCAAATCACAACAATTCATGATCGAATCAAAATGAAAGGTGTTACCTTGTGAAAACTCTGACCAATTTGCTCTGTGGTTTCGGTATTCGGCTGAAGTGACCTTTGAACACTCTATCGAACGCGTCTTGAGTGTAGGCATCCATTTTTTCGATCACGTTCGCTGATTCCGCGTTTTGGTTTTTATTCAGCAGCATATTGATACTCGACAAACTTTTTGCATTCAATATTTCTCTTTTCGGCTTTCCATTCGTTCGTGCTTTCGAGCTCGATGGCACCACAGAGCTACCGCGCATTTTCTCCAGCGTGGATCCGCTTTCCTTCCGATTAATTGTCGAACGTGCTCGTTTTTTGGGTACATCTGGTTTAATAATAGAAGAATACATCGTTTGAAAGAGGCCAAGCTTAAATTCTATGTAATTCAATACTTTATGGTTCATTGCTGCAAATTTGTGTTCGGCTTCCTTCCGGTCGACACCAGTCATCCAGAAAATTTCGCACTTGGTCAATAAAATATTACCTGGAAAATATAATGGCAGAGAAGGACAATCAATATTTCCTTCAAATCTTTCATATTTCCATTGGACTAATTAAAAATTAATGAGAGAAACTGTAACGATTAAGATGCGATCAAGATTGTTCAAAAAAATTCATTGACGTTTAATTTTGACTGGCGTGACATTTTTGAGTGACGTTTGAGTTTGTTGTCATTTCAATATATTGAAGTTGGTATAAGCTACGTAATAATAAATCTGAAAAGAGGTAAGTTAAAAGCAATTTGAAACTAAAAACTTAATATGTACTGTGGCATCCAATATCTTGATAAATAGACGTATACAGAGGAAAAGCTTAGATTCCGTTTTCCGAGATATTGGCTAATGGGAAAAATCGCTAGATTAGTTTGAGTGATTGCTATAACTCGCATATTACACCCCATTCCTTTGGATAGATTCATCAAAAAATTCACCCCACCGAAATCGGGCCTGTTTGAACAAAACATTTGTTGTTTAGAGACATTTTTCTTGGAACTAATGCTATTGAATAGTTTGGATATGGAAAATGCCTCGACCGGCGATAAATTTTTAGATTTTAGATTTTATTCTTATAAAGTGCTTTCAATGATCAATTTGTAGATTATTCACAATCGACGGAACCGATGACGACAAGTGCGAATGGATTGACGCGAAGTACGAAGTGTCGAAAACTATCATTTGCGGTTGTTTCGTGTGAGTTTTTTTTAATTTTTTTCTAGCGATATTCACTAGTTTTTCGAGAAATCTTCTGAAATTTGAAAATATTTCGCGCGTTGCGTTTCCATGAGTCTCACATCGAACTATCTCGGACCGCTGTGAGCGTGTCTCGAGAACATTCGTTGAGTCGGATTTGAGAGAGCCCGCACGGGTGCCGCGCTTCTCGTGCCACGAGACGCGGACCAACACCCCGCATCGGTGACCCAAAGGGTCCGACCCAGGAGGGAAATGCCTGGGGAAGTCTAGGCGCACACGGTGGAGTGGCACCGGGAGACGTCGTTTTTGGGACTCGCCAAATTGGCAAAAATATTTTTTATTAGTATAATTTTGTCTTTGGAAACGCTACATTAACTAAAAACGAAACAAACATTCTTGAAATTCTTGATTGGTGAAAATCGTTTACCGTTTTAATGACTTATTATTTCTAAAAAGATGTTTTATATACATAAATCCAAGAAAATTGGCATCGGAGTGAACAAAACAATGAGAATTTGGCTGAACTTAGTGTTTTGTCGAATTTTCACAACTGTGGATGGCATTTTTAAATCTGGCGAGGATGTACAGGTTGTAAAACGTTTTAAACTGGTTGCAAATTTCCGTTTATTTCAGACCTCAAAAATACTCCCAGCCGCTCTTTTTCACTTTCTCAACTTTGCAATAATGTTGTTGCGAGAAAATCAGTCACGGTTTCAATTTCAAAAGCTCAAATTTTTTAAAATGTTTCCAAAACAGATACAATGAAGTATGGAATGCTCCAGATGTCCATCTGCTTCAATATTTAACTGATAATCGTGGGAATCGCCGTTGAATGCACGATTTGCAATTGTAAATTGATATATGTACATGAACCATTAAGGTTTGTTTTGTTTTTTGATTATTTTGTTGGAATTCCTCTTATGGTGGAAATCTAAAATTGTGGATTTGCCCCTTTCGACTAAAATTGACAGAAATTGAAATGACACCAAAATAATTTCAGTAAGAACTCGACATTCATCATAGCTGTTCCGACCAAACACGCTCTTATCATCGAATTCGACTAGACCTATTGTTTAACGCTTTATTTTTTGCTGTTTTATTTAATTTTTTAAAATTATTTTATGGACCTATTCATGAAATGTAATTTTTTACAGAAAAAAATGTGTAAAAATTTACATTACATGTGCATTTTTTGAATATTCCTGCATTGGAAAAATGTGCAGCTTTGTACATTTTTATAGCATGAATAGGTCCATTCGTATAATGATTGATTTGGTTTTTACGATACCCAGGTAGGTCATTTTTGAAACAGAATCCTGACGAGAGCCTGATCACAATGTCTGCGTGTGTAGAGTTGGGCTTCTTAAAATCCCTTGTGATGATGGGGAATTTGAAAGCCGATTAACAGGCATTCGCAATTTTTTTTCTGATAACTGTCTAAAAAATTGCCGATTTCCTTCGAAAAATGTGGTTAGAACTGAGGTTTTGGATGATTTTTGTGAGGATTTTTCTGTTATCTACCGATGATTGGCGTCAGACGACTGTCGCTTGCGGGTAGATTTACGGGTCTGTTTTTCGCTCTCTTGGTCTCGCTACGCGTCAATGTTTTTTTTTATTTCACATGATTTTTTTCGCTTGATATCTCCTTGAAATTGAAGTTAAAAATTACCAAAATGGGCCCTGATCGACCGTTAGTCCGGTTGAGACCATAGCGAAGGACGTATGCCAATAAAAGTTGGTAAATTTCAATATTTGTATTGTTTTTAAATTTTCTTTTTCATCTTTGAATATTTAACTACCTTCATTGGGGGTTTGCACCTAAAACAGTAGTTGAAACCCTGCAAATTTCTTTAGAAAAAATTTTTTTTTGAAATGAATTAGGTAAATTTCAAGGCTAAGAAAAGTAAAAAAGAAAATAAGGTATTTTATTTTCCTTTTTCGCGTTGACTTTTCTTTTCCAAATTTTTCCATTTAATGAAAAGTGTTTCTGTGAGAAAAATCGTGGGGAGTTTTCACTTTCATTTGAAACTATGCGAACTCTGCGCGAAATATCTGAGATATATCGATGAAGTCGAAAAAAAAACTAGCAAATCAAAGAAATTGTACAATACCGATGAAAAGAAGTTAAACATTTGGTTTTTTTGAGGCTAACTTCTCAAAAAATAAAGCGATTGAGCTGAAAAATTTCGAAAAAATCTACTATATACATATATTGAAGTTCAAATATGATTATGAAAAGTGTCATATTTAAAAAAATTCGAAAAAAGACAGTATTTTTTAAACGTTAAAGCCATTGAGTGCCATTAAAATAAATGCAAACAATCACAATTTTTTACAAACCGTTAGTAATTCGTCGTGAAGCATCTTTCGCTTCTATACCCTTTTAACCGGTACTGAATTTCAAATCTCAAAACTGATACCTCCAATTTTGCAAGTTATTTTTCTGTTACCAGAACTATTAAAACGAAAAATATTTAAACGTTTGATCTCTTCGTTATTGTTGTGGCAGAAAATCCCGGATCGGATGACCTTGTACGGTCAATAATTCGAAACGAGATAATTGGCGGAAAACATTGCGTTCACTTAAATTTTTCGTAGTTTTGAAAAAAACGAATGCGCGTTGTATTTTTCCTCACAATTTTCGTATTTTCGATAATATCAGCCGCTGTGTGCCGGCATCAGTAAGTCGTCATCAAGCATTTTAAAAAATGCAATTTTGAAATTGTTTAGTAGAGAGTCTCGAGTCAAAAGGCAACTCGATATACCATACACGTTCACATATGGAGGCTGGAATAATGGAATTTTCGGTCGACCGTTTTACGGATTGGGAGCCTACGGAATGAGCGGCATCGGCAGATATGGAATGGCCGGCTACGGTATGGGAATGCCCTACTATGGGTATGGATTCGGCAAGAAATAATTCCATTTTTATTGATAAAGACATTATTAGACAATTGTTGTCCTGTTACCCGAAATGTCAAATTGATTGAGCGGAATTGTATAAATCGAATTCCAGTCTCTTTCAAAAATTGAAGTCAAATCTTGAACTAGTCTGGATTTGACGGAAGTGTCGTCCGCGCGGATAATAAATCCGATCCCGGCGGTGTATTCCCAGTAATCTGCTGACCAGTTAGATGTGCCTAAACAGCAAAGAATTGTTTGCTACATAAGTTTATTAACAATACCTATGTATGCAGTAGATTCGGTTGTGAAGTATTTATTATGATAAACTCGAGCATACGGAATATCTCCGTATATATCTTTCATTGACGGAACCTCTATGAACCTGACTTCGATAGATCCCTTTTTTGTGCAAATATCTGAAAGTGACTCTCTCATTTTACATTTCAACATTGTTTTCTCTCACCATTTTTGTATTGATAACACGGCAAGTTTTTTGAAATGTCTTGAAGCGAATACATCAACCCATAAGCGTCATTGTAAGTGTGAGGCCACAGTGAAAGCATGAATCTAACTTTAACAGCTCTTTCGAATGCTGCTCTTCTAATCGCGTTGTCCAATGCCGGCATCCACCTAAATTCAAATTAAGGCTTACATTATTATGTGTAGAACACAAAATGACTTGTTCGCATTTTTCATGTATAGTGTAGTTGGCGAATAATCCATGACTGCCATGTTTAGATATTCCTTTGCATCGTCGATCGATTTTATCATAGCAGCTAGATCATCTTCTCTTCCACAAGCTTGGAAACCAGGTGGAGAAGCCTTAATAATTGTTTTTTTTTAATCAGATCAGATTAAATTTAAAAGAAAATGTGTTACCGAAATGTAGATAGCTTCGTTTCCCGTAGGCTGATTCACGCTCATAGGATTTTCATGGTTCGCTGGTGTCGCTAACTTCGAATCCCATCTAGAGCAGTTTCAATATTAGAATAGTTTATGATTTTGCGCACTGTTGTGGAAGTTTGGCTCCGGGAGCTCCCATCTGCCAGTAGATTTCTAGTAGTTTTTTCAAGTCCTCTCCCATACATGGGCAGTTGAATACAGCGATTCCCAGCTCTTTCACTTGCGTCAGCGATCTCCAATCAAAGTTGGCTGATCCGATGTAGAAGTGATTTGAATCCACCGACCATGATTTCGTGTGTAGAATTCCTCCCGGATACCTAAGATCAAAATTCAAAAAAATTAATGAGACATTCACCATTGTGTGAAGTCCAACGAACGCACTTCAATCTTTCCTTTGGAATTTGTTACTAAATCAGCGGTTTCAACATATCCTGAGGACAAATTTTCGTATCAAAAGGAACGTTTGCCACATTACCATCTTTGTCATAAGTTTGCGCGATTCGAATAGGTATATTCTTTTCGACGGCGGTTTTCAAAAGTGTATCGTATATTAATTGGCCCTACATCCAAATTTGTACTACATTCTTCTTGCTATTATTATTATTATTTTCTCACATTGAAACTGGTATTCGCTCTATCATCGGTAAATCCGTCGGCATCCTTCAAAAGTAGACTCCAATAATAGCTAGCGATGAGAATTTCCTGTTTCGCCTCTTCTATAAAGAAAATTGTTCTAATTGTTTCGTTGTTCGTTCTCGTATCATTTTGGCACAGTAGCGAACTAAGCGGATCAAACTGTCGGATTAATTGATAAGCGCGTCGTATTAGGAATAAAAAACTAACGCATCAATCTAAGCCAGCAATCCGTGGTAGTGTTGAATATAGGGTATTTCGGATCAAATTGCATTCCAGCCGGGATTGATTCGCAAATCACAAACCTGAAATTAGATAATGATAGTTTCAATTAGCAAAATTAACTCTGAAAGCGTCGAATAAATCATGGAATCCAATTTAGTTTAGAAAAAAGACCATACTCGCAAGTATCGGCACATTTTGGCATTTCCGCCTTTTGGCAAGTTTGACTCGTAGAATTGCAATAATTATTCGTTATGTTGTTATTGGTTATGCCCTTGTTTAAATTTGGTTGGATTCCTGCGAAATATGCCTTAAATATTTCAACATTATCTTATACTTTGCATATATAAAACGAACCGTTAACCATATAGCCGAGGTAAGAAGAACGGATACAACTGCTACTAGACTATGACTCCAAAATGATGGTCCAAACCCCATTTCTGCAAAATGTTGCAATTTCTATATGAATAAGCAGCAGTTATGTTTGACGGGGTTTCATGGAATCTTTCGAAAATTCGCATCAATGTTTGGGTCATCAAATTTGAAAAGATAACAGCGATGCTTCCGAAGCACGTGGGGCACATTTCGGTATGCTAAAGTGTGCCTATTGGAATGCGAAGATCATTGAATACAATTATTTGTTTTATATGAATCTGGCTGATACATTTTGATACAGATAAGAGGTTCTTTCTCCAAAATCTTGGTTTTTTTCTGCATCCCTTTTTACGGTTTAGCAGGGTTTTTTTTTCAGAAATCTGTTTTATGCACTGCTGTGAGAGGTGAAATGACTACATCAATTCGCGAAAATTTTTCATTTTTCAAAGACGGAGACTATCGAAAATCAGAAATTTCTGTCAATGAAATTTATCGCCGCTGCATAGTTCTATCTTGATTCGATTCGAAAATGAGATGATTGCCGAAATTTCTATTCGAGTTCCACACAAAATTCCTTCAGATTAATTTTTTTGCTTCAAGTAATTCCCGATATTGGTTGGCATCATCTTTTCATTCTGGGTTCATTGAAATTTGCTGATAACGCTAATGAGCACGTGGTGATACAATTATTTCTACAGCGCGTTGCAGAATTATAAAGCCACTCCCAAATTTGAGCGCTGCGCAATTATTTCGATATTTTGAGACCAACTAGTGTGAAAATCGTGACCAACATGAAAAAATTACCTAAATACTTTTATTTCAAGTTAGTATCTTAAAATGTAAATTAAAATGTACATAAGTAGTTGTCAAAAACCGCTTTTTTTCTAGCGGTGCAGAAATATAAAGCAACTTTAAGAAGAAAGTTTCAAATCCTCAAAGATTGCAACATTTGAATATTTCGTGGCACCTCCTTTTAAGGTTTTCATGCTGAACACTAATTTAACTATGGTTGGTCTCAAAATATCGATATCATTGCGCGGCGCTCAATTCCGGGGGTGGCCTTCTTGTGCTTTCGGAATTCATTGAAATGAAAAATTATTGCAAACTAAAGTCTAAATTATAAATTTTCCGGAGTAAATAAAATAAAATATTTTTCGAATTCATAATGAAATTATCAGAAAAAGGAATGCAATTTTCTACATTTTTCTACTCAAAAAGAGGTTAAAAGATTAATTATATAACTAAGGAATTTAAAGAGATTATAACGGATTGACAGACAAGCGATGTCGAATTTAAACACACTGTGTTGCCTACTGATATCAAATTGATAAGAAACGGTGAGCAAAGTGCACTGATTAAACACAAAATTTATTGAGGGATTATCGATACAATTATTCACGGAAAAAAAAGTTGCGGTATGATGTCTCTTCGAATGATTGATCAGCTGGGGCATCCTCGATTTGTGGTTGTTGAGCCGGTTGCTCAGATTCTTGTGGATAAGCAGCTGGTGGAGCTGTTTCGCCATTAATCGAGTCGGGCTTCTGAATCAAAATAATTAAGAGTTTCGTTTGGGCCGAAAATACTTGAGCTCCGAATTGCGACAAGATTGTATTGACTCCACAATCCGAAGGACAGTATGTTGCTGGTAATCCAGGTTCCCCTGGAGCTCCGATAATTCCCGGTTCTCCGAATGCGCCATACTAAAATATTTAGCTTTTGGATGAGTTCTTTAAGTTTTTTGCTACTTTTCCAGTTGCTCCAATAGCTCCAATAGTTCCTGGCTTTCCGGGCGGTCCTCGAATGTTCGATGGTCTTCCTGGAGTTCCTGGTGGTCCTTTTGGCCCTTGGCTTCCCGCCATTCCTGGCGGCCCTTTAACGCCTTCGCCCGCAATAATAGTATCTCCTGGTGGCCCTTTAGGTCCTGGAGTTCCTGGATTGCCATTCTGTCCACGTGATCCAGTGGCACCGATTCCTCCGGGATGACCAGGTTTTCCCGAGTGACCAGCCTGCCCTTTATGACCCTGCCGTCCGGGAAGACCACGTTCACCCTGGGCGCCGCGTGGTCCTTGTGGTCCTGCTGGGCAGATCGAACAAGGCAGTTCGTCTTGTGGTTCAAGCTCAACGTCGCTTCCATCAAGTCCAGGAGATCCTGGTTTGCCTGGCATTCCAGGACTTCCATCCTGTCCAGGTGGTCCTTCCTCTCCAATGGCACCTTGAGGACAATGCAAGCGAGTACACTCTTCAATTATACATCAGTGTTGAATTAAATTTGAAAATCTTACGGCTACACTGATGAAGAACCCCTTTCTTGTCATCACCAAATATTGCCGATCTCGGAACTCGAATTGTTCTTCCAGTTTCCATCAACTCAGCCCAAATCATTTGAGATTTTGCCTAAATTTTGGAATTTTTTAAAAATTGAACTCTATAAAAAATATACCTTGAAAGAAGCTTGCCTTGCAATAATCTCATCCTCAATATTCCCAATTGAACTGTGAAGATCGATGAAGCAACCAATGGCAATTAGAATAGTAAGGGTTGATGATACGCATACCGTAACGCCGGCAAGTCGAAAATAATCGACAGTCACCTTCTTCTCACCGTTCATTACGGCGAATGAACAGATTCAGAAGAGATATGCAAATCTCTCGTATCATATTTGACCTATATCTCGGATATGTGTATATGTATGTAAATCTGTATAAGAATTCCGAAAGAAATTACCGATGAGATACGAGAAAGGGGAATAAAATAAATATTGATTTATTTTGAGAAACAAAAATTGAATGAGATTCCCCTAAATGAAATTTAAAAAAATATTACTTTTAATATTTTTTTGCCAATATTAAGTGAGCTTTGCGAAATGAGACCTTCTCTAAAAAATTTCAAAAATTTGAGTAAAATATTCACGTAAAAATATATTAGAAAATGAAGCGGGGATAATCCTAAAAAAAAGAGAAAATATCAGAGATCTGACATTCGCATTTTAAAAAAGAAATCATATATTCCCGAATTTTATTAAATAATTTTTGCGTCTTCAACCTTCATTATAAACAAAAAATCTATACAGCGAGTCCTCAAAATTTCAGAGGTATTTTAACAGTAAATGTGAATTATAAGAATTCTAACGATTGTGCGAAACTCATCAATTTAGTTTTTTTCTCGATTACCACAACAGAGGTATAACAATGCAACATTAAACATTTTTCGTAACCATTTTACAATAATAAATTTTTATTGTTTTCAGTTACATCACACTCGTTCTCATTAATCATTTCTTAAAATATGCTAGTGGCCGGATGTCGGCGGGATGCCAAATTCGCGAAAACAAAATGCGGATGTTTTAATAAGCAAAAAAACAACGAGGATTGCCGTCTAATTACTAGCCTGATTCGATAAGCAATTATCAATCGAAATTCGTCGAAATTCAATTGGTCAGTCATCCTTCAGTTTTGCCATCACAAAACCATCGATAATAATAGTAATAATAGTATCGTATATCGAGTTGGCAATTATTTATTTGGAATCGCAACGCGACCGACGACCAATTCGTCTTATTCGTCGTTTTTTCGGCTAATTTGGTAAAGCTAGTAGGTGCGTCGATGGGAGGGGCTGTACGTAGGCTATTCAAACTAGGAGGGGGGAGAATACGATTCGAACATATACACGAATACGATCAAAACTCATAATTTGGCAATCCATACTTTTTAGTTTCCATCCATTCTCTGATTTCTCCTTTCCACAACCGTCAAACATCATTTTTTTGGTGACAATTTCAATTAAATTGCTTTTGCCGCCAAGCATTTTCTGATGATTAATAAGATTTAAAGTGTAGTAACGTGTTGTTAAGTGATTCCCAATTTCCCCTATAAATGGTCTCGACATTTTTGTCGAACATCGTTTCCAAGGGTGTTCGTATTCACCTCGTATGCGCCCCCGTTACTATTATTATTATGAATGATTGAGTATTCATTTTGAATGACGGATTCATGCCAATTTCTTGTAAATCTCCGGGTTCTTAATTTTTCCCCTATGCTCCAATTTACCGTTTCAAATATAAAATGAAAGTAGTGAATGTAGGAAAATTGCTAGAGATTTGAAACAACAGTTCCTATTAAAAAAAATTATTTACTAGATTCAAATTATTCGCATACCATATTTCTACTTCCTTAATACTAGCAGCAAGCAGAATTTAATAAAAAAAGCAAAAATTCTAATTTGTAAATTGCCGAAAATGATGCTTCAATTTTTTGAATTTTTTGAACCAGTATTTTTAACTTTTTTTTCGAAACCTTCATGGTACCATAATAATCATTGTTGAACTCTTACTTTCTCCTTATAGAAAACTTATTCCCTGATTTATGGTAATTTCTCTTTCTTTAATAATGTTCATCTGTTTGTATTATATTAAAAACTTGTTCTACCTACTTCATTTTTTTCCGCCAGGATATATGTACACATGCATAACCAACCTACCGGATGGATTCATTTTTGTCGTCAAATTGCGTTTTCTTTCATTTTCCCATGATCGGTCAACTATTTCAATTAACCGCGCTGTCTCGTATTATTATTATTATTACTATTCTTGTAACACAACGCCGCGCATTTTTTGCTATTAAACATATATAAGCATGTCCGAACACGGGCCGCCGACGTCCATGAATCTGTTTCGGCGTGTTTGGCCAGTCTATTTTTGCACTTGTGGGCAGTTCCAAGTATAAATAATAATTTATAGGGAGGGGAATCATGCGAATTTCGATTGCGGTGCTCATTGGATTACATCTACTTGAAATCGTACACTCATTATTCTTTCCATCATTGGGATTTGGTGAGTCGTTTAAGAATGCGATAACCCAGATTTTGAGAAAATTCAAAGGCTTCAATTTCAAGATATTAAACAAGATCGGATTAAGATCAAGTGTCTATAAGTGCTTTTCACTAATTTGGTCAAGATATTAAAAAAAAAACATAGGAAATTCTTTTGTTTATTTTTTTCCCAAAAAATCGTTTTTCCCAGGTTCTCCGTGTCACTGTCAAACATCTTGCAATGCTCCACCTCCATCATCAGCTTGTCTTTGTGCTCCACCTCCATGTGCCCAATCATCACGTATCTATTTCCAATTTTTTTTTTGGCCAAACCCTCCATTTTTAGAGTCCTCATTTCCTTCATTTCTTCCATATCGCACTCAACCGCTAGCTCCGGCGCAGTACATCCCGCAGAACTACGCGATTCCACAGCCGCAATCTCTGCCACCACCGCCGCCGCCACCAGCGCCACCGCAAATTTTGGTGGCGCCACAACGGCAGCAGTTTGGATATGAATCGTATGCATAATAAGCGGTTTCAAACGGTTCAAAAGTTTCGTTTTCAGGCAGCAACAGGCTGCGTATGTACAATCTCAGCAACCACAGCAGCCTAGTTTTGAAAATCAGCAATCATCACTACAACGCGTTCAATTACAAGTATGATTGGTGCATGGAAAATTTTGAATCAAATTTTTAAATTTTCAGCCACCGTCAAAAGTCGAACTTCAATATGTGAATCAGCTGATGACGGTGTTTGATGGCTCGAAAGAAACTACAACAACCGAGTTTGCTTTTTTTGTAAATCCATATTAATTTTCTTTACTTCAGATCTTACAATCCGGAATCCTTGTCAAGAACGGTGAGTTTTTCAATTATTAACCACAAACGAAACCGAATTTCTCGCCCAATTTCGATGTTCTTTCACTTGTAATTCCATCGGTAATTCATCAAGCATTTCCCGTTGCTGACCGCGAGTGTGTATGTCTCGAACAGCCGGCTAATAATTGGCAGTCCGACTGACCAGCAAGAATTCATCGGGGTCGCGAATAGTCTTATATACATACAATAATTTGGAATTCAAGACAAAATAAAATGACGCATATGGTTTTAATTATGTTCAGAGAATCGAGGTTCATCCGAGTCAAGAACAAATCGATAAAGGAAATACAGTCACAGGTAATACTCGGAATTTCAGAAAAAAGACGCCAATCCGTTTTAATGTTATAGATGATGTAAATGAAGTTCAACCGGAAGTGCTGGTCGCGCCAGCTTATATTCCACATTCGGAGTTCAATGGGAGCAATGAGCTTCGAACCACTGAGCTCAAATTAACTCAAACTCCATTTGAGGAGGTTAATGAGGAAGAAAATAAATCTAATTCTCTTCATAACAATGAATACAATCCGGCCACATCGCCTGTAGCGGCTGCATCGAGCACGGAGAACTACGAGCCAGCCAGCACGACTCAAGTGCAACCAAGTTTTTATACCTCGGAGCAAAGTAAGTACAACTTGATAAGATTGTTTGATTAACAAAATAATCCAATTGGACAATAATTCATTCGATGATTAGCTAGTTTCACTTTTGCGTATTAATTCGTTATGTTGAAGTGCCACGCATCCATCCGAACATGTTCAGCCACCATAATTATCGAATAATTCACCATCAACATACTATTTCGTTCATACAACAAATTTATTTAAGCTCGTGGTGAGGGCACTGTGGGGCAGACGACTACAGAAATAAGTGAGTCTGGATATGAATTTACTGGTAAGTTTTTATTTTAATAAAAAAAAGACCTATGGAAGACATTTGATACATAGTCAAGTCACTTTTCAATTAAATCAATCGCTTGAATCCCACAATAAATTCTAATTTTGTATTAGGACCCTCTTCTTCTCTTCCACCAATTTCTCTTGAATATATGACCGAAGAAAAGAAGACGAATGGTTATATGATCGACCATAGGTATGAGATTGATCAATTCAAACAAGAAGTCGACAAATATCATAGTAAGTGCAACAACACATCGAGTCCTGAAGAATCGCTCAATTTTTAGCCAATAGCGGATCGACAATTCCATTGCCAAGCCCGGAAACAATCACTCAAACGCCAATCGATACTTCAGCTAACATCGGCTACGGAAAAGCACGAGATCCGCGAAAAACCGAAGACGAGAAGAAACCTGAAGAAACTGTTAGTACAGGGTGTCATTTAAGTTCCCGCACAAAAGTTTGACGTCATGAAGAGCTTGGCTGTCGCACTTTTCGTGAAACAATACAATTTATTTTTGTTAAATAAGGTATATTTTACTTATTTTCCAAGTTTCACTTCATTCGGATGTGTTTCCGAGAAATGGCGAAGGCTAACATCCATCGCGCTTCCATTATCGAACTTCATAAGCAAAATGTGAGCCCGAGAGCCATCATTCAACGCCTCGGTGTGCCTCGTAGAACGCTTTACGACACCTTCAAACGTTTCAAGGAGCTAAATACGACCAGTGACCGTCTCAGACAAGGAAGACCCGTCTCGGTAACCACTCCTCAGAAGATCAACGCCGTCAAATCGAGGATCAGGCGAAACCCCCACAGGAGCATGAGAAAGATGGCGTTAGACATGGGAATGAGCATCTTCGCTATGGAACAAATTGTCAAAACGAAGCTTGGACTGACCCCATATCGTGTCCAAAAAGCGGCAATTCTATCGGCCGTCAGCAAGCAGAGACGCTTCGAAAAAGCAAAACGACTTCTTGCGCGCACGCGGTCTGGAGAACACCTCGTCACTGTCTTCTCCGACGAGAAGCTATTCACTATGGAGACGGCATTCTACTCACAAAACCATTGAGTACTTGCCCAGACATCCCAGCAAGCTTCTGAGAAAGGAAGAACAATTAATCGAGCCTCACATCCTGCCAGTGTGATGGTTTTCGGTGCCATCTGCTCAACCGGGAGGTGCCCCCTGGATTTCGTGGATCAGGGGGTGAAAATGAACAAAGAAGTCTACGTTTGGGACATTTTAAAGAAGCATGTGATGCCCTGGACTCAAACGCATTTCGGTGGGCAGAAATGGGTCATTCAACAGGACAGAGCACCCGCCCACACTGCCAAAACTACTCAGGAGTGGTGCCAGACCCATTTTCCCGACTTCATCAAGTCATCCGAATGGCCTGATTTCTCCCCAGACCTGAACCCGCTTGACTTTTCCGTGATGGGCTCTTGCAGGAGAAGGTCAACGCAAAACCCCACTAAAGTGTAGAGGCTCTGAAGAAGACATTACTGGCGGCATGGCACAATCTTTCCATCGAATACCTGCGTACCACAGTCGCATCCTACCCGAAGCGTCTCTGTGAAGTCATAGCTCCGAAAGAAGGCCGAATCGAAAAGAGTTAATATAAAATTATTTGTTATACTATAGATAAAAAATATTTCAAGTCTCGTTTGATTTGGACTTTTAGTCTCAGAAATATACGTCTTCAAAGTTGTGCGGGAACTTAAATGACACCCTGTAGCTTAAATTTAATTATTTTTAAAAAATGAACGGTAATATTTAGACAAATGATAATGCGATATATGACGAAAATACATCGAAATCAGGCAAGCTTGATTATGATGAGGAAGAAGCGTCAGAAAATATTCCGGATATTTCGGAACCGAAAAAAGCAAATGAGAAGGTGGCCAAGTGCAACAGCTCAAGACTCAAAAATGCGATGCATAAGGTGATCTAGAGTTTATCGGGCAATCAGACCATGCGGTTTCAGAAAATGACAATTTCACCATCCATCTCGAAACAAATGATTTATTCGGCGGCGTCCGAACTTTTTCCGGGCCGAAATGTGAACGTGATCTGTTCGCGACACTCATTCTCATACATCGTCGTCACTTCGCCGGTGTTCTGCGAACATCGCAAACGACCGATCACCTGTTTCGCGTTCTTCCAGCCGTAATTCCTCATCAACATTTCATCATTACTTCGATCCGATCCTAATTATTTCTCACTTCTTGCGGGTTTCACCCTTATATCTGCCGATAATGCACACTTTGTAATAAATTATTGCGATATAAAATATTTATTAGTCCAAATATACATAGGCGATTGAGAATAAAATAGAACCTGAGATCAATCCGAAAAAAATTAGCAAGAATTGGTCGATGTCGGAGATGAACGAACAAACAAACAGAATGATTGAAAACTACACGGTGGTTACAAGCGAGGTGTCCGTCGAATAAATGAGATTCGACGGAATATCGATGCTACGTGATTGTTGCGACGACGAGCTCGTGCTGCTCGAGTTCAATAGCTGACTGTATTCGAGAAGGCGCGGGTCAAGCGACAACTGAAACGAAAATATAGCAAAAATAATATTTGCTCGACACGTCTGACTGTCTGATTTGAGCAAAGTCTAACGATCCACTATTTATTTGTGCATTGGTGGGAGAAGTTCAAAATCTCATCAGTCGCTCTGGGCATGTACTCAAATGTTCAAAAATCGGAGTTCTTGAGGATTCGAGTAAACTATGAAACCGTAACCAATTTCACTTATGAATCCCCAAAAATTTATTTTTACTAATTGAAGTATCTTGAAATTCTTCTTGTCAGACTCACCTTTCGATCAGTTATAAATTTGGTAGCATCCATCAATCTTGGATCGATGGAGACCTTGCGCAACGCTGCTTCGGCACTTTGTTTTCTTTTACCACATTTGGTAATATCAAAACAGCAAACGCAAATGCACACCAACAGCGAGAATATGGTGAATATCAAGAAGATAACGAGACCGATCGGATAATGACAGTTACATGTCTGCGCAGGAATGTCGTCGGGAGCATCCCATACTGGCTTGTAAGTCGTCATTGTTTCTCTGAAATTTTCACTTGAATTACTTCGATAAAACAAGATTGTATGAGTAACAAAATACGAATGAGAATGGTGACTTTCATTCTAATTATTTGCAAATGTCGGTCTCGAAATGTTTATTAGAAGTTGTGTTTCCTTTATAGGAAATTTTGTTTAAAATGGACCGCATGACGTGTTCAGACGGGCTTAGTTCTTCGACTCATATTTAAACAACTTTTGAGGTTTTCTGGTAATATTGTGAATATTACATATTTGACCTATTTCTATAGTAACCACCAAAAAATTAATTTCCGAAGAATGGAATTGATTTTCGAATTTTTGGAATTTAAAAAACATAGATATTTGCACTGAGAGACGGGTTTCGTATAAACATTCGAGGAAAATTAAATCAGAAATTAAAAGAAAAAAAAATTAAAAGATAAATCAGAAATTAAAAGAAAAACAATGCATATAATTTACGATTATTTATGTTTGTTGTAAATGAAATTTTATTAAATAGGAAATCTCAACTCTCAAAATACTGATTTTCAACTTCAAACTACTTTAAAAAAAGAAACGAAAAAAATGAAATTGATACGATATCAATACTGTTGCTGGTTTGCGACTACACGCCAAGACAAACTGTTAAACTCGAACAAAATAGTAAATGGAAAACATTCTCTAGAATGTGCACGAGGAAATCAAACAAAAAAATGAGAGAGTCGAGTCGGTCTCGATTCGCGGGATTCGAGTGCGACGATTTTTTGGCGAAACGCGATTCGTCTCGCCGGTTTCGCCGACCGTTTCCCTTCGAATTTCACATGATCTTTTGAATTAAACAAATATTGAAAGCTGAAGTGATATCATCAACATATGGAATGTGGGCGGTCGAAGGATATGTATTTGTAGGAGGGTATCAGATATTTGTTACCAACACTAGTCAAGTGGCATCATGGAAGAGCTTAAGGTCTAATTAAACAAAATGAAGCTAAAGTAAAACTCTTGCGAAATTTATGATTTGTATTTGAAGTGCATATGTAGGTCTTCTTCAAGAAATATGGCTTATCTTGGCGGTGTATTATATCACATTGGTTATTGAAATTCCAATTTCCTTATTTGGCAGGAGCTTCAGAAAAATGAATTGTTTTCTAAATGTTCTTCAAACAAATGTGTCAACGCCAGGTTCTTCCTTGTGTTTTATCGGTTCTTTAAATGAAGCTGATTTATAGTTTATCGCAATTATTACGAATCTATTAAAAATTTCGGGAAGACCGCTTAGGTGAACTGAAAACTCGCGCGAAAATGCCGAAAAAAAAGTGCACATAAAGACGTCAAAACGCTATAAAAATGCGTGTTCTTCTCAATTTCTTTTCAAAACCAATGGCTTAACAATAAAAATAAGTTGGCATTGTGCAGATCCGTTCGGCTTACCAAAAAACCAAATTATTTCTTCAATTTTGTTTTTTTTTAATTTGTTTTTGTGTGAAGAATTAATGATAAATTAATAAGAAATACATTTCCCTCGAGTTTTTCATGTTTATTTGTATTGTAAACCTACACGTGATGTTGACTCTTAATTAAACTCAAAGGTCGGCTTTTAATTGAGTGTTGAGATTCGAGAAAATTCGATCAATCTACTGTTGTATGGAGAATGCAAAATGCATAATGTATTAGTTGGTCCATTCAATTTGCAAACTACTATTCTTTCAGTTTTCTATAGCCAATTTCAGATGTTCAAATAAATACGATTACCAATACTATTATTATAGACGAGCATTTAAGCTTATCCAACAAACAATCGAAAAAAAAATGGAAATTCGATGAAAGTTGAAATTCCAACATTCTTTAATAATAATAAAAAAAGAATTTCAACCATTTATTTTGTGTACTTCTGTTTTCATTTTGTTTGCCTTAAACACATTACACTTTTTGAATAATTTCGACATCGGAACGAGACGATTGTTGCGATTTTCGAACAATGAGCATTGTGCTAGATGGATGAAGAAGCCTTTTTTTTGAGCGGAGGTTTCAAATTCTGCGCCGCCACAAATCCAATTGGCGACACTCTACAATCGACGATCAAACATTTGATTTTCTTCAATTTGTTTTTTTTTTGACGTGTTTCAAAGAATGTGTGAGAGAAAGAAGAAAGTAACAACTCTTCTTTTTACCACCCAAAACATTAACTGAATGTCTTTTGTTGCGCCAACCCACTTCTCATATAATATAATATCTCATTGTGGTCGAAATCCGGAAAAATGTGTCAGAAACAGACGGTGTGTATTGTGTTAGTTTATTATTTCAAAGCATTACGCCCATGAATCTCTCAATAATTGTTAGAAGAACTCTTGTTGTTGTTAGCCTAGATCGCAAATCCGATATGTTCCTCTATTGTGCCTTTAATTCAGTTTTCGACGTAGAATTTCCGACGAATTTTTGTGGAGGCTTGAGAGATTTTCCGTTTGAAATCTGTCTCATCATACATCATTAATTTTCGTGAACTGAATTATGTGATGTTTATGGCAATCTCCTAGTGCGAACCTCAAAAAGGCTGACGACGTTAGAAGCTTTTAATTGCATTTACCATCATTTTCTGTTGTTCATACTATTGTCAGAACTATGAGACTATTTTAAAATCAGAAGTACATTTTAATGAACCGCTATTTGAATTTAATTTTTTTTGGTTTCTAAATTCTAGTTTTGAACTCAAACAGCTGCGTGATCGGAGAACAGATCTCCGGTAGAAAATTAAGGATGTTTGCAGATTTATTTTCAATAGATTTTTTTAAAATTTTAGTTTAATATTTACTTTCCTTCAGTTAATTTTAATATTTATTTTCCTTCAGTTTTTCCCTCCTCTTAAAGATCCAATTTTCTTCATTATTTTCATACACGTCATTTTTTTTCTTGATGATTGTACCAAAAAAAAATAGGCATACGTATATTCAATATCCGATTTCATTCCGAATTATGCATATCTATTTGTTTAATATCAATTCATATTCAATTAATTAGTTCCAGACAACGAAAAAGGAAAGAAACGGCTGTAATCTAAAATATATGTTGAATATATTGAAAGAGAAAAAAAGAAGTGCAAATTTATTTTAGTTGAGACTCATCAATTTACGTTAAAAATTCAATTTTCAAATACTTTATGGTGTGATTCTTAATCTCAGTTTAGAGAATGAGCTTCCCAATTTTGATTTATCCACTTAAAATTTAGCAAGGGATTCCATATTGTAGACCAAGCTGAATAAATCAGTCGAAGAAGAAGAAGAAGAAGAAGATGTTGTTCATTTCAGACCAAAATAAAATAAAGAAAAAATGTGTTGTTCATGAAAAAAAAGAAAACAGCGCTGAGTAGTATTCATTGTTTTTTAGATACACGTTATAATTATTTCAAATTTGATAAGAAGAAGCTTGAGCAAATGAGCCGCCAAACACCCTATGAAGGTCAGTGTCAGCAGACAGATGGCCTATTTCCTGTTCATTGTACGATAATTAGTCATCTCTTCCAGTCGCCTTCGTTTTGTTCCTTTAATGCTCATTTTTTTTTTTGAGAAAAATTCCATCGATTCTAGAATGAGTTACGCGCGTCTCAAACCAACTAATTACAAAGTTGGCGCGTTTCACAAAACACTCGTTTTGTTGTGTTTTAAACAATAATAATTTCAACCATTCATTATTTCATTCGAAGCACCTCTCATAAATTTCTCGCGTGAATTGTATGTATTAGACGAAAACGAAATGAAAGCGAGCGGCTCGAAATTTGAACAAATTCCACGCCATCCGACGCCACTCTGTCCGAGTTTGGTTTTTGTCGAAATTGCTAGTTTTGCAATTAATTATTAATTACAAGTCAATTATGTTACGAAATGTTTCGTTTCGTGAAATGGATATCCCTATTTGGAGATGGACCTGCTGAATAAAAAGTGCATTAGTATTATTAACGGTTTGTTGGCGAAATTTGCTAACATCATGCTGATAAGGGTGACACATTAATGTTTCTTTTTGAGTCGGCTAAATACATTGAGCACATCTGTCTGATGAGACTCTTCGAAATGATCCTTCTCGCGTTTTTTTTTGCAAGACAAATATACATATTTTAGTGATTGTTTATTCTTTTCAAGTGTTATTTCTTGCTCCTAACTTTTTCTTGCCAATTCATTTTATTTGTTACAGGCAAAAGAACCAAATGCAATGGAACTTCTACATCATCTTAGGAGTTTTGTGAGTGCTTCAATGATTTTTCAAAAAGTATTTATCTAGTTTTAGGTTTTTGCAATCAACTGCGATTAGTTTACATTTAAAACGAGAGGTTCGTTGATTTAAATTTTTCAAATTAATTGTTGCAATCACACAAAAAAAACGAGAGCCCTAATTAATGCCATTTAATAATTTTCGTTCGCTTGATTCCACAGTACGGTACGTTTATTTCCAGTGTTCAAATTGAAATTTGACTTACCGCGCCAAAAACATTCAATTGTTTGTAAACACTCAAAATTCTCTTTTTTTGTGCTAATATTGAGTTATATTTCCTTCCCCAAAAAACGAGCACATTGCAGAAATATGGACCATCGCACCTTTTCGCGGCGGTAATTCAAATTTGAATTTAAGCAGTGGGAATTCGAATACCGTACTAATCTCGCAAATCGCGCATCCAAATGTAATAATTCAATTTTCATTTGAAAATAGTAAAATAGAAAAAAAACTAGCAATCCGTGGAGATTTACGGTCAGTTTGATTCAGTAGTATGATACCCGAATTTTCAAATTTTGAATTACCGCCTAGAAAAAGAAACATGATGATCCATATTAGAAAAGATTCTCGTTTTTTTTGGTATTATTATTCGGTTGGAAACTTGCATGAAGGAATGTTTATACATTCTTCTTTAGTTTGACCCTGACGATTATGTCGATGAAATTTTGGAAGAATTTGAATCAGGAAAGAAGCCGGGCAAGACGACCACGACGGTTAGAAGACCGAGTTGGAATCGAAGGAAGTCAACCACCACAACGACGACGACGAACGCACCCACAGAATCCAGCCCAAAAGAAAACAAGTGAGTTTGTTCTTCAGTTTAAAAAAAATTGACTTTTTCATAAAGTACCTTAAAGATTTGGTAGGTTTATCACAAAAATTTAAAAATATTTGCAACACGAGACCTTATATGCTTCACAGTTTCCATCTCTATGCTTATTTGTGGAGAAGACTTGTCAGATTGCCCAAATTAAAATTGAATTAACAAATAAACTTGTTGCTCCCTTGCTCATCTCCTCCGAGTTCCTTGGGTAATTGAGAATAGCCGCGGCTCGAAACTGATTCCAAGAACGGCAAATGGCTTCCAGATAACGACTTGAAAGTACAAAATGGCTCAAGAACCCAATTTATTTCCAATGTCGTTTATCTTTCAAGCCAACAGCATTTTTTTTTTCGTGGTTTTCTACAAAAACATAGTGATGTCGGTTTTCCTTTGAATCCATAGTCGCTGATAGAAAAAGCAATGAATGGAATTTTTTGGGCCCAATTAAAGCGTTTCAAGCTCATTGAAAATTAATTGCAAATTAGTGGCGACAAAAAAATTTGGATTCTCAAAGAAGACCAAAAAAAGAAGCTGAATAAAAGAGGACGAAGACAAGCGGCGATTATTAGGGTCGCTTCCCCCCCCCCCCCCCCCAAATATGGATGGAAGCTGAGATGTGGTGGGTGGGGGGGGGACGTTGTCGCATGTGTGTTGCGTATTTTTCTTGATATACGTTTTTGGGGTTTGTTCGAATAGAAAAGACCTTCTTCGTGTTTTGCGCGTCTTCTCTTTTCTTATGTTGGTCCTTCTCAATTACCTCACACAATATGCGGACGAGGTCCAGCGTTTGAGAGTTTGCATGTTTCCATGTGAGGCGGAAAATCTCCTGATTGCCCCCTCCCGCCACCCTGATTTCATTTGGGCGGCCTACAATCATGTATACCTTGGGAATATTTCATTACACTTGGTTTCCCCTTTACTCCCGCTTCATTAATTAATTATTTTTTTGTGTTGGTCCCCCACTTCTCGAATTCCTTGTGGTATTTGTCCAAATCGCAATAATAACATGCCTACAGGGTGTCATTTAAGTTCCCGCACAAAAGTTTGACGCCATGAAGAGATTGACTGTCGCACTTTTTGTGCACCAATACAATTTATTTTTGTTAAATAAGGTGTATTTTACTTATTTCCCAAGTTTCACCTCATTCGGATGTGTTTCCGAGAAATGGCGAAGGCTAACATCCATCGCGCTTCCATTATCGAACTTCATAAGCAAAATGTGAGCCCGAGAGACATCATTCAACGGGTCGGTGTGCTTCGTAGAACGGTTTGCGACACCATCAAACGATTCAAGTAGCTAAATACGACCAGTGTCCGTCCCAGACAAGGAAGACTCGTCTCAGTAACCACTCCTCAGAAGATCAACGCCGTTAAATCGAGGATCAGGCGAAACCCACACAGGAGCATGAGAAAGATGGCGTCAGACATGGGAATGAGCATCTTTGCTATGGAACAAATCGTCAAAACAAAGCTTGTACTGACCCCATATCGTGTCCAAAAAGCGGCAATTCTATCGGCCGTCAACAAGCAGAGACGCTTCGAAAAAGCAAAACGACTTCTTGCTCGCACGCGGTCTGGAGAACACCTCGTCACTGTCTTCTCCGACGAGAAGCTGTTCAGTGTGGAGGCGGCATTCAACTCACAAAACCATTGAGTACTTGGCCAAACATCCCAGCAAGCTTCTGAGAAAGGAAGAACATATCATCCAGCCTCACATCCTGCCAGTGTGATGGCTTTCGGTGCCATCTGCTCAACCGGGAAGTGCTACCTGGTTTTCGTGGATCAGATGGTGAAAGTGAACAAAGAAGTCTACGTTCGGGACATTTTGGAGAAGCATGTGATGCCCTGGACCCAAACGCATTTCGGTGGGCAGAAATGGGTCTTTCAACAGGACGGAGCACCCGCATACACTGCCAAAACTACTCAGGAGTGGTGCCAGACCCATTTTCCCGACTTTATCAAGTCATCCGAATGGCCTGATTGCTCCCCAGACCTGAACCCGCTTGACTTTTCCGTGATGGGGTCTTGCAGGAGAAGGTCAACGCAAAACCCAACTCAAGTGTAGAGGCTCTGAAGAAGACATTACTGGCGGAATGGGACAATCTTTCCATCGAATACCTGCGTACCACAGTCACATCCTACCCGAAGCGTCTCCGTGAAGTCATAGCTGCGAAAAGAGGCCGAATCAAAAAGAGTTAATAGATAAATATTTGTTATACTATAGATAAAAAATATTTCGAGTCTCGTTTGATTTGGACTTTTAGTTTCAGAAATGTACGTCTACAAAGTTGTGCGGGAACTTAAATGACACCCTGTAAGTTATTCTTTTTATCAAAACTCTTGAGAAAAGTCTCCACAATCTGAACGAGAATTTGAGAAAAAAATTATTGTTTCGGAATTTGCGCATGTCAAATAGGAATGAAAATAAAAATGGCATCAATTTTACTATTATTTGTAATATCATATTTTTAATATTTAAAACGATTTTATTTATCATTTTTTCATTAACCATATTTGAAAAATTGTTAATTTTTTGAAATTTTTTTCAATGGTATTACGCAGTTTTTGCAAAATAACTTTTTAAAACCGACGTAATCTTCAATCAATCCTAAAATCAGAATGCAGGTTGTGTCAAAAAATAGTTTTAGCCAGGCTTTACAGTTTTCCTTGAAAATCTGTCAAGTACCACATTTTCAGAAACAAAGAGATAGTTGAAACGTAAATGGATGCTAACAAAATGATTTTCGATAAGATATCATTCAAAATTATTGAAATCAATTTCTGGAATATATATTAGTGAAATTTAAGCGTATAAAAGTTTAGCAAACGTCTGGTCGAATTAATTTTGACTATCGAGATATTTAAAAGACTAAAATGAAATAGGAAATTGGATGAAGAGTTGAAAAAAACGTAGGCCTATTTGTCGAATTTGCATGCCGATTTGGAAAAGAAAAAATGGCAGGCACGGACTATGAAATAGCAAGAGAAGATTCGAACAAGCTATCGTATTATGAGGTTTTAATGTGGTGGTCTCTCGAAATAGTCATACGTATAATTTCAGACGAAAATTGCGGCAAAACAACAAGAAGTATTATTTGAGAAACGATGACCACGTTCCTCATACAGGGTGTCATTTAAGTTCCCGCACAACTTTGTAGACGTACATTTCTGAAACTAAAAGTCCAAATCAAACGAGACTCGAAATATTTTTTATCTATAGTATAACAAATATTTATCTATTAACTCTTTTTGATTCGGCCTCTTTTCGCAGCTATGACTTCACGGAGACGCTTCGGGTAGGATGTGACTGTGGTACGCAGGTATTCGATGGAAAGATTGTCCCATTCCGCCAGTAATGTCTTCTTCAGAGCCTCTACACTTGAGTTGGGTTTTGCGTTGACCTTCTCCTGCAAGACCCCATCACGGAAAAGTCAAGCGGGTTCAGGTCTGGGGAGCAATCAGGCCATTCGGATGACTTGATAAAGTCGGGAAAATGGGTCTGGCACCACTCCTGAGTAGTTTTGGCAGTGTATGCGGGTGCTCCGTCCTGTTGAAAGACCCATTTCTGCCCACCGAAATGCGTTTGGGTCCAGGGCATCACATGCTTCTCCAAAATGTCCCGAACGTAGACTTCTTTGTTCACTTTCACCATCTGATCCACGAAAACCAGGTAGCACTTCCCGGTTGAGCAGATGGCACCGAAAGCCATCACACTGGCAGGATGTGAGGCTGGATGATATGTTCTTCCTTTCTCAGAAGCTTGCTGGGATGTTTGGCCAAGTACTCAATGGTTTTGTGAGTTGAATGCCGCCTCCACACTGAACAGCTTCTCGTCGGAGAAGACAGTGACGAGGTGTTCTCCAGACCGCGTGCGAGCAAGAAGTCGTTTTGCTTTTTCGAAGCGTCTCTGCTTGTTGACGGCCGATAGAATTGCCGCTTTTTGGACACGATATGGGGTCAGTACAAGCTTTGTTTTGACGATTTGTTCCATAGCAAAGATGCTCATTCCCATGTCTGACGCCATCTTTCTCATGCTCCTGTGTGGGTTTCGCCTGATCCTCGATTTAACGGCGTTGATCTTCTGAGGAGTGGTTACTGAGACGAGTCTTCCTTGTCTGGGACGGACACTGGTCGTATTTAGCTACTTCTACTTGAATCGTTTGATGGTGTCGCAAACCGTTCTACGAAGCACACCGACCCGTTGAATGATGTCTCTCGGGCTCACATTTTGCTTATGAAGTTCGATAATGGAAGCGCGATGGATGTTAGCCTTCGCCATTTCTCGGAAACACATCCGAATGAGGTGAAACTTGGGAAATAAGTAAAATACACCTTATTTAACAAAAATAAATTGTATTGGTGCACAAAAAGTGCGACAGTCAATCTCTTCATGGCGTCAAACTTTTGTGCGGGAACTTAAATGACACCCTGTAAGACCGTATTTGATGAATCCCATCAAAACCTTTGTCTCATGAATTGGTATCATTTTACAATAAACTTTCAAAAAAACATCTTTTATATTTTTTGAAGTCTTTGATCTTTGTTGTGTGTTTTTCAATGCTTTTTTTTTACTGTGTATGAACATCGGAAAAAGCCGAGTATTGAATTTTCCAATACGATTTCCTCCCTTAACTTTCCTGCCCCCTTTTTTCTTCCCATTGGCGGTTTTTTTTTAAATTTTTTTGAAATTTTACGCAATTTTTGAATGATTATATTAATTTGTTTAATTCATTAGTAAAATTAAATAATTTTCACGTAGTCTTCAAAATATGCCAGATCGACAAAATTATTTTTTTAAACAATTATTTCAACCCGAAAAAAGGATTCAATTCCTTCTCCTCAATTATTATTTTTCCATCCGCTATGCAACCAATTGAACAATTCTGTGAATGAAAAGCGTGCGCAAAAATAATGCCTGAAAACAATGGTCCCATTTGACAGGTCCCATTTGAAATTTTGAAAAAATGGAAAAAATGAATTTATGGGCAAAGATTAAGAATTTTGCCAGAAATCGTTAAAAATTCAAATAACTCAAAAAATGAGAGAGAAAAATCGAATTTGTCTGTTAAAATGAATTTGTTTTTCAAATAATCAAGAGAATTTCAAAGTTCGAAAGAGGAACTAAACTCGATTGACATAAATCTGGTTTTCCGTGGAAATTATATATAATTCATTTTTAGTTCTCTCTGAAAAAGAAATGAGGAGGATTAGTGTGTATTTTGACAGCCGCCATTTTGTGCTCATTCGTTTGATATTCATTCCAATTCCAGCTGATTTCATTTCAAGTGCAACATCCCGAAAAAAAAAACTTTTTTTCTTTGCTGAAGAGATAACAAAAAATGAAGAATCCTACGAATGACGTACGGCCATAAATTGAATATATTTCGATGAAAGCCATTTTGAGGTCAGTTGTGAGCTTCGCTTTAAGTCGGTTGCTTTCCTTCAGCAATCAAATTGTTTTCGTTCGCACATTTTCAATTAATATTCGAAGCCGATACAGATCTGATTTTTTTTTGTTTTTGAATTTCAACCAATTCATATTTGCTTTTAAATAAGTTCGTTATGAAGAGAAATCGATGAGAAAGTGACATTCCTTCTTGGAAATAAGAAGATTAGATTTTTTGCGTCTGATTTTTGAAGAAGACACTTGTTTTTTTTTTTTGAGCGGATATCGAAGGAAATTTAACAGATTTCCCGAATAAAACACTAATTTCTGACTAGATATTCATCATAATTCGCCTAATAATCAACTAATCTCGATTTAATTTCAAACACTTTTCGTATCAATTTTCACGCGATTCTCATTTTCTAATTGGCTTCGAATTTGAGCTTACAACTTATTAATGAGTGGCGATAGCAATTCTAAGAAAGGATCATCAAAAATAGCGACCAAAAATAGAATGAGGATAGTGCTGAAATTTCAACAATAAACAGATCAATCCTATGTATTATGATATCAACAAAAAAAAATCTCTTAATCCTTATGAGGATCGATGTCCCTTTAATTAACCTAATACACTTTTTTGAATATTCCATCATTTTCTGTTCAAACTAACCTAATATTTTTTTGTTATTTTTCTTTCCGTACTTCAAATTGAAAAAAAAAACATGTCTGAGCCACCAAAAACCAATATCCTTGAAGACCAGAAGAAAGAAATCCTCAACCATTCTCACGGTCTCATTCACTATTTAAAACGATGTCTGTCGGTTATCCATTTTCAAACTTCTTCTTCTCCTTTCTTCCATTTTCCATTGTGAAAAAAGGGAAAAGCTCGAACGTTTTATTCTCACATTATTCCATCTATTAGTTTTATTTTATGCGCTTCTTCTCACCCCTCCCATACCGCTAATGGGACCTCTCGATTTTGAGCCATTTTTGTTGGCATCCATTAGTTTTAGAAACATTGGTTATGACCGCAAATGGGCATATCGAATAGATTCACAACGTCATTCGCGCAGCTCGCTTCTCATCAGCATCTTGTTCGGATTTGCCGAGTGTCAACCTCCTCTAATGGCTCATTAGCCTCGTTATGACGGCTCGTACGACTGTCAAACAAGACGCTTCGTATTTACACTTTGCTCGAGAAGAAAAACGAGAAGAAGACGACGAAGAAGAAGAAGAAGCAGCGGGAGCAGAAGGGGACGAATCTCGACTTGATTCCTCGCTGCATTCCGCTTTTTTCCACGACTCGTTTTTGTTTGCGACTAGCCGCCTTCATTTATTTATTGCTCGTCTGCATCAATGCGATCGCCGACGACGTTCTCAGCTACCGTATTATTAATCACGATAATTGCGTTCATTCTAATCACTCTTCCCAACTTGTGGTAAGTGAGGATGATGACTAATATTTCTTGAGACATGTGCGTTTGTTTTTATGAAATTGTGCGGAACTATGAATCAAACATCTGCGAAATTGAAACAATCTTCTGATCAGCTAGATATTTTTTGCCAACTTGAACACTTCAGTCTCACATATTGCAATATTTTTATGCGGGAGGCTATCATAAAATTATAATACATATACATACATAGATTTTAATGGGATCATAAATGAAGCAATAGAAACACTTGGGTAGCTTCTTCAATTTATTGAATTTTATTTCAATAAATCCATTTTTCTTCAAAAATCGTCTTCCTTCTTTTGAAAAGGTCGGAAATCGCATTCACCGGGGTGACAATAGAAGTCTTTGCCTAAAAAAGACATCCCAAATTTGTGATAAAATTGGCGGGAGAAGTCACGTTTTAGGATCGGACAAGCTCTATAGATACTTTTTCAGCGAATCCGACGCCGTCTCTGATTACGAGATCATCAAGAAGCTGCTGAAAGGCTATGATTGGCGAGTTCGCCCACCCGGAATCAATCTCACTATTCCAGGTACTTCCCGGTTGTTTTCGAAACAAATGAGACGTTTCCTTTTAAGGTACACACGGCGCAGTAATTGTCTACGTAAACATGCTTGTCCGAAGGTAAGTCCGGCCAATTCATCAACATGAGAGATACGCCAAAAAAAATTTGTCAGCATCTCAAAAATCGACGACGTCAATATGGAGTACAGTGTGCAATTGACATTCCGCGAGGAATGGGTGGACGGTAGATTGGCGTACGGATTTCCGGGTGACAACAAACCGGATTTCTTAATTCTCACCGCCGAGCAGCATATTTGGATGCCGGATAGCTTTTTCCAAGTACTCGGCTAGTGTCATCAAATATCCTATTAATTGCGAGTTTAGAATGAGAAGCAAGCTCATCGGCATCATATTGACAAACCGAATGTTCTGATTCGCGTTCACAAGGATGGGCGTATTCTGTATTCTGTCCGCATATCCATGGTGTTGTCGTGTCCTATGCACCTTCAATACTACCCAATGGATGTTCAAACCTGTCTAATTGATTTAGCTTCTTATGCGTACACTGAAAATGATATAGGTAAAATGGACGGACATAAATTCTTGAACATGTTTCAAAATTTCAGAATATCGTTGGAAGGAGGTCAATCCAGTACAGCTCAAAGCAGGATTGCATTCATCACTTCCGAGTTTCGAGCTCAATAACGTATTAATTACAAGGAAATGACGAATTTGAATTAGTTTAATTCAGGTATCTACCACACTTTGTACTAGTAAAACTAATACCGGCACATATTCATGTCTTCGAACCGTTTTAGAATTGAGAAGACAATTCAGGTGGGTACTTTTGAATTTGCATTTCTGTTTTTATTCACTGCAAAAAAAAAAAACATATTTCAATTGATTATCTAGGGAATGATTTAAATTTAAAAAAAGGTTGGTGAATTTCAGCTATTACCTCCTCCAATTGTACATTCCTTCGACTATGCTTGTTATTGTCTCATGGGTTTCGTTCTGGCTCGATCGTGGAGCTGTACCAGCTCGAGTCACTCTCGGAGTTACGACCCTTCTTACCATGACTACTCAGGTTTTAGACATTACTTCAGGAAAAACGTCTTTAAACGATAAAATTTTGAAGGCTTCCGGAATTAACGCAAAACTTCCGCCAGTTTCATATACGAAAGCGATCGATGTTTGGATTGGAGCCTGTTTGACATTCATTTTTGGCGCATTACTCGAGTTCGCCTGGGTCACTTACATCTCATCGAGAAGCTTTTATAAACGTTCTAATCTGTTTAAAAATTGAGTACATACATTTTTCGAGTTTCAGACAAGAAAATCGATTCGAATAAGAATTCATTGATGATTGGAACGAGGCAAGCAATGGTTATTCAAAATACCAGTATAACCAAATTTGAAGATCCCGCTCAGGTTTTTTTAATAGTCATCTCATATTGTTAAATTGATAATTTGTTCAGGGTCTTGAAATGGGAATGCCTTTAAAAGACTCCGAGGTTTGGATAAGACAAAACACTAATGGAAATGGGGTTGTTAATGGGAATGGCGTGGCAAATCATAGCCCCGATGAAGCAGCTGAGTTGATTGTTTTTGGCCCGCAAAGGCATAAAAGGCATATTCAGTATAATAATATGGATATGAATAATTCGAGAGGCTTTCAGAAGTCGAAATTTGTACAATTATTTGCGCAACTTCCGAGTAGTTCGTTGGGTTGGTCGAAGGTTGGACGAGCATGATGGAGCAAAAAGAGCAGACCTAATATCTAGTTAGTGTCACAAATATGCTTTACACACCCAATATCAATTTTAGGAATATTATTTCCTTCATTATTCCTCTGCTTCAACGTTCTATATTGGACCAAATATTCGCAATATCAAACTCCTAATGCGAAATAAGCTCATTTCTTTTCTTAGTTTCCTCTACAAATTATCTGATGTGATATGTATATGTTGGATTTTTTCAGTTTTATGGGTATAAATCTTGATTCTACTAAAACCAATTAATTTAGTGGGTCCTTTATTATCCTACACGTACAACTTGCAATATTGAGCAAAATGGAAAGTGATGAAACAACTCAAGTTATTCCGGCCATTCTAGATCGAAGAAGAATTTGATTAGTTTGTTCTCGATTGGTTTGACAGTTCGCGCAACCAATGAAAGACGGTAGTGGCGACTGTAAGCATAGATTCCGAAGAGCAACGTTGTGAAGAAGAAGATACGCCGCCACCTGGAACATTCTAATTAAGAAATTGAGAAAATTCGTAAAAAATTAATTATTTGAAATTCACGTTCAAATTTATCGAGAATTTTCTATACGTACTCTCATGTTTCTCATAAATGACTCATCTTCTCACTTTGAAACATTTTGTTCATGATAACAAGCCTAATTAGGAGTCAAGGATAGCGGCAATGAACATTTGAACCGCTTAATTGGTAATATTAGAAAGTCGAGAGTTTCATCAATATAAGAATAACGATGACAAAAAGCTTACCAGGGCGACCGCGTTTCAATATAAATGTTCGTTGGCGGTGGTGGTGGCTTGTAGTCTTGGTCGTAAACTGTGTTTTTCTGCAACAATGGGGACATTCAAACGATTAAAAAACCAAATCTTACCAAGTAATTATACACCACCAAATCGTACTTCTCCATGCATTGAAGAACCTAAATAAGATTAATACTAAACGTTTCTGAAAACTTCAAACTTCGTGAGCCGTTCGATAACCACTTTGGATCGCGCCATTCATGTAGCCAATCCATTCTGTCGCGGTTTCGGTTCCAGCGAAATGGACACTGAAAACCGCAATGTGTACTTTCGTCATACAATTTTTGAACTCTTACTTGTAGAATGGTTCGCGAATCACTTGATAAGCGTCCATTTGACCAGGAGGAACATAAATATTGGGACATCCTCCATTGTAATCCTCATGAGCCCAAACCTGTAAAAAACTAACGTAAATTAGTGAATAAATACTGTGAACAATGACTTTATCCTTATAATCCAAGAACTGCATCAAGGCATCTTCGCCGAAGAAGCGGACAAGATCTGTGACAACCGCATTACATCTTTCGTTGAATGGTTTGTCTAGAAACGAACATCGAATTTAGAGTTATCATTGAAATATATTGTCAATGACAGACAACTGTCGGAAGTTCCAACAATTTACGTCAAATTCAGTTTGAATTACTAGAGTGAAAATAACAAAATTTTGCAAGAGCATTTGATTCATAATCAACGCAGGAAGTCATATCACACCTGAATACTCCTCGTTAATGAATCCGACTAACGCTGGGACACCTGTCGATGTTGTTGCATCATACGTGCACATAATTGGCAGGACCTTCAATCAATTTAACTTTTCGAAATTCATTATTAATTGTCCAATTATATTTACCTCGCCAGGTACAATTGTTCTTCCGGTACTGACAATTTCTCCGGAAAATCCTTTTTCTTTCCAGAAGGCTGATTCGAAAGTGATCACAAATTTGATGAGGTTTCCCTGCATACAACCCTCGAAAAGTCGTCTCTAAAAAAATGAAAGAAGAATTTCGATAAAACTAAAAAAAAAGTGAGAGAGAGACCTTCAAATCCGGAACTTTTGGCATCCAGTGAATTTTTGAGCAGATATTGGGAGGAATTGAGCAAATGACGTGACTACACGTGAATGAGAACTAAAAACTGATAATTAAATGAATTATTAATCGAGTTTATTCAGACTTTTTGATTTGTTTTCACGTCGACTCCAGAGATTGTCGTGATTCCATTGTCCTCGTCGACATTGATGTTACTAACTGCATAGTTGAGGCGAATAATTCCGTTTCCCACCAAATTGGCAAGTTTCTCAGCCATTTGAAATGCTCCACCCTTCAATTATTTATTTTAATCGCTTCATTTTACGATGATTACAACTAACCGTTATTTTTAACGCCTGCGCTCCATTACCTTCGCATTCGCATAAATTTAAAAACGTTCCTGCTGACTTGGCGACAACCAGATTGTAGAGCATGCTCATTCTATATTTGGAATGATTTACAGCAGTACTCAACAACTCCCTCACCTGTTCGGTTCGACACCATAAATTGTGCGAGTGGCAATATCAATCGCATCCTGATTCGCTCGAGTCCAGCAGTTCTCTCGGGTCCATTTTGAAACAGACATGTCGTCAAATCCAGTGGCCTTCTTCCACGCGAATGGGTTAATCACATCAGCCTTAAGATTCGAGTTATCCGATTTTATTTCTAATTTCATTAATTTAATTTCGCGTTTCCTAGAAAATAAGGTAACTAACATGATATCCGAGCCATGAGATTTTTCCAAGTGTTCGGAGTGAATCGATTATTTCGAAAATGTTGAAATGCCTAAAAAACCGAAATTATATTTTCAATCACGCAGAAATGAAGTCCTCACTTTAAACTTGTCACCGGCAGTGCTGATTTATACTTTCTCGGATTAGATACCCCCATTTGTGCCATTTTCTGTCCTTCTGTATATTGTTCGAATGTCGTTAATCCAAGTTCTTTTGCCATATCTAGAGCATATTTCTGAGTTCTTCCGAGCCATTGTCCGCCAAGGTCAAATTTCACCTTGGAATGTTTAGCGCCCTTCATTTCAACTCCAATTGTTCGCCCACCAATGCGGTCTTTCGCTTCTAATATCAGCAGCTGTATGTTAGTCGATGAAAATTGAAATTTAAAATGCTTACCCTTGTTTCAGGAGTTCGCTTTAAAAGCTCCTTGGCTGCCGTCAGACCAGATAAACCAGCACCAATAATTATTACATCGTAATCGACGGAGAGGTCTTGAGACTCCGACATCTATTAATTATTATTTTATTATAACTGCAAATATTGAAAAAAAAATGTGAGAACGAAAAAAACGGTTATATAGTATGTTTAACGTAATTCGTCGATTAAAAAAACTCCACGAAAAAATACTTATATTTGAGTTTAATTGCAAGATGATTTTCAAATGAAAAAATTAATAAAAGCTGTTGTACTTAGACTTCGTCGATAGGTAGGAGAATAATATATCGAAGTAGAAATGTTTTAAATTGTGAAAAAAACACATGAAAAAAAAAATAGATACAAACTTGGAATAAAATTTATTAAATACATGAGCAAAAAATATTAAGAGCTCATAAAATTTTATGCTTACAAATTTGTAAAAATTTGGAGAATTCCAACAAAAACAGAAAATTTGTTCGTGCAATTAATCGTACCGTGTTCACGGATTTTTTTTTTACTTGTTCGCAATTTTTTTTTTGATAAAAAAAATTAAATTAAAAATTATTTAAATAAATATTTTCCTAATCTTTTTTTTTTTCTAATTTTCCGAATTTTTTTCTTCGTCAAGTTACGAACCGCAACGTATCTGCCGACATAGAATAAGCCGTTCTTTTTGGGAACTTTCCAAGTAACTTATTGATTATTTTGATTTTCGAAATTATTTGTTTTTGTGTTTTCTTTCACCAACCGCCCAACCTTGAACTACTCAAAAATAATCTGATCTGGATATAGGGATAATTCTTTTAAAAAAAACTCAATTCAAAACTCATAATGGGTGAAAATATGGTGGAAAATAAATACGAGTGGCCTGTAGTTGAAGCAACTACCGTATCTCAAGAAATCCTCGTGTTCCGATAAACTTTGGTTTCGAATTTTCTTTCTTTCATAAAACATTGATTTCATAATTTCCGAAGGCTGAAATTTTTAGGTTTTTTTTTAACTTATTCATTGAAAAAAAAAAAACAAAAAAAATGAAGAATAAAAATAGCGAATACAGAACTCAATTTCTCGATGGTGCGTTTGTGTTCTTGTTCATATGACTTTGTCTCTTGCGGCTATTCCACTATCTCATGTCTTTTTTTTCCATCGACCTCACCATCTCTTCGCACGTTGCACTTCCTTTGAGTCGACAAAGACCTTGATAATAGATATGAAAGAATGATTAGCGGCATTTATTGGAAGTAATTTGAACCATCGAACAAACGCCTAATTGAAGCAGTCCGATCACAAAAAATACAAACATTCATCAAGTACAATTTGCTAGACGAAAGATTAACGACGGAAAACCCGTTGAACCGATTGGCAATATTTTGGAGAACAAGAAAACAAAGTGGAAAATAACCCGAGACAACCAATGAGGAATTATTCTGAACAAACTTATCTTGAAATAAGCCTGAGTTCACCTAATCGAAAAATATAAGAATAGCAATAGTATTGAAATATTGTTTTTGTGTGACGCGATTGAATTCGAAGACATTTCGATCATTTCGGCGACATTCATGTGCAGATAATGCTCACATCCCAAATTACAGCCATCAACCCCCTGAAATATGTAAGTCAAACATCATAATTTCTGCAAGATCACTGAAAAAAATTATTTTAATTTAAAAAAATCTCAGAAATATAAAAAATTGTCGAACCTGTTGCACATTGGCTTCCGAGCAAGTGCATCTTGCCGAATCCCCACAGTATTGCCGACGTAATCGGAGAAGCTGAATTAATGAATCAATATTTCTTTTGTTCTTTTCAATTCTCTTACATTTATTAATATTTTATTGAACCTATTGCAAGCTACCGTTGTGTCCCGGTTTGGTTGGATATGTCCGATAATAGATGAAAGTTCCAGAAGGTATCCCTGCTCTTCTTGCTGCACATCGGCATCCATTCCCTTTCGGCAAGTAGCTGTACCATCTTTTGAGCATCTTTGATCACACAGCTATGAAATTATCGTTTTCTCTTGCTTATCATTTCAGCGTATAC
The DNA here is from genome assembly GCA_902829315.1 of Caenorhabditis bovis. Lineage (NCBI taxonomy): Eukaryota > Metazoa > Nematoda > Chromadorea > Rhabditida > Rhabditidae > Caenorhabditis > Caenorhabditis bovis. The sequence continues at coordinate 3,716,034 of CADEPM010000001.1, read as the reverse complement.
CTGTCTACCGTAACCTCGATATGCTAGAAATACATTCATTGGAAGTTTCTTACCAAAAACCATATGGTACTGCACAGAAGCAATCTGAATCATTCATAATGAGCAAAACCCTCCGCTCAAATTTCATACATTCGCTGCTACTTGATCTGAACATCCCGGATAGAGGAAGCACGACGAGAATTTGCGAACATCATGACAAATTTGAAGTTGGCGGCTATCTGCAATTTCAAAAAAATGTCGGGAATAAACAATTTGATTCGACGTAAACATTCACCAGATTCACGCTTTCGTTTATCCAATACCGTCATATTGCCGTTGTGGAAAAACGGAACATCTCGTTTCTGGATCATTGGCGGATGAATGGCGGACTGAAACGAATGACTAACTTTAGAATTTCGACTTTTATTTCTAGAAACGAAATAACTAACAAGAAGGGCTTCTACATTAGATTAGAGAATTTCAGAAATATATTTTGATACTATTTAATCCTATTTACAAATGTGTAGCCTAACAAGGGAGTTTTTTTTGCTGTCCGTCTTAAAATTTAAAATTTAAAATTTAAATGGAAAAAATAAAAAAAAATTAAGTGGGACAACAAAAAGACCTCCCTTGTAAGCAATAAATTGGCCGATACAGAGGCCAATCAATCAGGTAATCAGTTCTATGGAATCATTTCTCCAATATAGTGTAGTGATCCCTTCTTGAATCAAAGCATACTAGGTGTTTTTCATTGGACGATTTGATTTTTTTATTGCGGAGAGATTTCACACCAAATATGGGGGGTTAGTTGGGGGGGGAAAAACGAATCTCGCACATTTATTAATTCGTAGCTCATAATCATAATAGGTTAAGAGAAGAAAGCACGACATTTTGGCTCAATTCAGCTCTTTTTTGTTCGTCTGCAAAATTTGCTGTGAGAAAAATCGAAGGCGTTGCAGACGCCTTCATTAGTCATTTGGAATTTTTGATGAAACTAATTGATAGGAGTAGTGTGACACTGAAACACGATCAGTTTACGTTTCGGTTTTTCGAACTGCGTCGAATCCGTCGATATTGAAGCATTCGCGTCGAAACATACATCTGAGGAAGTTTCATAAAAATTTTGATAAAAAAATATGTTCAAGTTTTGCGAAATTTTGGCGCAATTTGAAATGAAATCCTACCAAAAATGCTTCGCGAAAACAGTTTTCCAAGTCGAGCTCGTAACACTTTGGATATTTGCGATCGTCGTTGAATATGAAAGCGCACACAGCAAGAATCGATGTTGTGCTGATTGTTAGAAGCAATCGTATCATCATCGTTTAGTACCCATATACTGAAATTGATCAAATTATACTAATTATAAAAGTATATTGAATGCAAGTCGAAATGAAAGCATAAATTGGCATGAGTGTTCCGTTTAGATCGAAATGCGAGTCTTAAAAAGAATTACGGAATTCTGGAGTCATTTTCCATTACTTGAAAACAATTCAGAAAAATTAAGACACATTATTTTTTTTCTTAAATAATGTAGTTAAGTTAAGAAAAAGCGAATTTCCAAATTTGTCAATAATAAGAATTTATGTAAAATAGAAGTCGAACAAAAATTTGGAACAATTATGTCTAAAAAATTCCAAAAAAAATGAAGACAGATGCCTAATATTCAAGTTAATCGAAAAAAAATGAGCGAAGCACATCAATGTGGTCGACTCATCAAGTCCCGCCCATTCGTGGTAAGTCGCAGAGACGGAAAACGCAATTTCAGCTAAATAATAGGCGACCAATGCAGAATTAATTTTCATTTAAGCTTTTGATGACGTACTAATGATCAATATGTACACTATTCGTATTTTTCTTGCAAATCTTTTTTTCCACCAAAATCGAAAAACAAAAAAAAAAATACTAAACACAAACGAAATAGCGATAAATGCCAAAGAATGGCGTTTGTTCGCATTATCTCTATAGTGATTTTTATACATATTTCATGAGATTCAAAATTCGGCTTAAGAGCATTTATAAAGCTAAATAAAAAAATTCTAAAAATGAATAAAATAAGCGTCAGAATCGAAAAATAAGATGATTCGGAAAAACGTTGTGTTTTAAAAGAAACAAAATCAGAGTCATGTATGTAAATTCTAAAACTGAAAAGGATCCGCAAAATTATCTGCGTTTCTTCAGGATGCGTCAATATCTGCCAAAGTAGATCACATTTCAATTTCTCAATTTTCCGATTCTTCTCCGCGTCATTCTATAATTTTTTTGGCGATTTTTACACGAAAAAAACTATTTTTGTCTCAAAATGAAATCGACCACACTGAAAATTTGTGGACCACTGTAATCTTTCAAAGGCGGTAATTCAAATTCGAATTTAAACTGTGGGAGTTTGGCTACCGTATTGTGGATAACCTGCGAATCAAACTCACCGAACGTCTTGACTTTATTTTTTTTATTGCGATTGTAATAATAGGAAAAGTAAACTTGAGAAAAAAGTTGAGAACGAGGAACATTGTGAATTCATTCATTCAAAATGAGAATTGGGTGTGAATGTGTCAAATTTGACACACGGCGAACGCCATTTTAATGAAAATCAAGTTAGTCGAAGCGTCTTTTATTGAATTTCCATAGATTCGACGACGTATTTAACTGTGCTTATGAGAAGAAACTCAGGGGGTAGCGGAATTTGGAGGAAAAAAACTAGGAGAAGTGCTTCGACAGATGAAAAACATTGCGAAAAGCGACATAAACTCGATATCTTCGTCAAGGGACGAATATTTCTATCGAAAGATATGCAAAAACGAAGTCCGAAATGATAGACATTTCTCAACAGAAAAATAAAAATCTATATAAAGAATAGGTAAAAAAAAGAACTTAAATAATTATCGGCATGATTATAGTCGAATAAAAATGAGTTGTGTTGATGAAGGCGACGAACGAATCCGATGGGTTGCATAAGCCCCTATTCGCGCGTAAAACTCATATTGATAATCCTATTTGAGAGAGCAACTCATGAGTGAAGAATAGTATAATGATGATGATGATGATGAGTAAGGAATCTCATTTTTCGATTCGACATTTTGAGAACGAAATTTCAAAATGCTAAAAATACGAAAATTGAAAAGAGTAAAAAACTTTTCCTAATCAAATTTTCAAACGCCGATGATATTTTGTTTTTTTATTTATTTTACTTCTTTTTTTTCGAAAAGAATATACATGTTAAAGAAACGAAAAACAAAACAAGTGAACATTCATAAAGAGGTTCTCTATTTTTGAAAAATTCAAATAGCAGTGGCGAAAAAAAATTTCGAGTAGTCAAGCCCACCCCCCAAAAAAATACGCGCATCTATCCGCCTTTCGTTTCATCACAATTTTACATGTATCTTCATTTTGAATGGGTTTTCGGGTGAAAGAACATCATCAACTAAAATGTTTAGATATGAGTTTTTCATTCCATAGTCATTCGGCGAAGACAAAAAAAAAGTGTGACGGCAGACAATCATAAATTATTTTAGTTTGGCACCGCTTCTTATAGAACGAGACGATGCAAACAAAACGTTTCGCCAAAATGGCAATGTTCGAATTCCGTCGGGATCATTCGATCACACTTTTGGACATTGCGCCAAGTTGACGATTCATGTGGGCCAACACATTTGGGCGGATGAAAAGTGGAAAAGAAAAAAGAAGGGTCGAAAACGGAGTGACAACGACAATCGCCCAAAAACGGCGAAATATGGAACGCGTTTTGAAACAAAATGGATGCCATATTTGGAAATACATAGTCTATTATGGCTAAATTTTGAATTAGAAAACCAATACACCATCAACAGTTCATATTAATGTAGCAATATGCAGATTTCGAAAAAGAAACACAAAATCTGGTTAAGACTAGTATTTTGGTTTTTAGGGGTCTTTTAAAGGTTATTTAAACTGATATTTTGAGTTTTTGTTTCCAGAAATCTGCTTAGTTCCAAAATGTTACCTATTTAATTTGAAAACGATAATTAGCTTATGGGTAATTGATCATGACCGCGATAGCTATGCGAAAGTTGCTAATCAGATATTAAAATAATAATCCTCAAAAGTTGTATACATAAAGTCAAAAAAAAATATGAACCGACATTAAATAATCACGTTCACCTTTTCAGAGCCATTAAATGAGCATTTCAAATCTTGCAATATCTTGCTGTGCGCAGAAAAAAAGCAGCTTCGTGCTTTATATTTCTGTTGAGTTTTCCCTTAATTATCATTTCTCTTTAATTATTGTTAGCGAAGGAATCAGGATGAGTTCGAACACCAAAATTTCAATCATAATTATTTTTCCGATTTGAAATAATGGTACCATCGTCCGACATTTGCAATTGTAGAAAAAAATGGTTGAAACCATCAAAAACTAAAAAAAAACCTTCAAAAAATTTTCTCAAAAACAAATTTCAGCCGGTTAAAAAAATTTTTTTTTTAATCTGCATGACACGAAATGTATTGAAATTCTTTAAAAATCTGTGAAAAAATGACTAAAAATCGCCATAAAATGTTTTCGGTGAAATGTAAAACATATTATTTATTCTTGTTTTCATCTCAAACAACCGATAATAATATGAGGAACTCTGAAAATTCGTTATCTCGCTCTCGCTCTCGCTCTCAAGAAGGGGTTTGATTTTGCACCTCCCACCCAAAAGAAAATGTTGGCAAAAACAATACCATCGAGAGGATAGATACTATACGAACAAATTTCGGCTTAAAACGAACAAAAACTTGAAAAGAATGAGTCAAAAGAAGCTAAAAATCCATCCCGTGTAGGTCATTTGAATAATTCAATATTCTCTGAATCAAACTAAACTCTCCTCGAAAATTTGGCCAAAGTGGTTTTTCAAAAAAGTTGATTTCAATAATATTTCATTGAAATTGACAAATTTTAGAGTGACTTGCAATTTGAGCAGAAAGCTCGATGGAGATTCTCATAATCTACACCAGAATAGAATTGCTGTCAGCTCAAAATTTCCTTTCCGGAAATGATTGTTCCAAAACAGGAAACAATATTAATATAACTCTAATGAAGCTTCTATGCCTTATGTGCTCAATCCTCAATTCTGAGAAGGGTATCGGGTTGTTTGAAAAAAATTTATTGGCAAAATTTCTGCCAAAAGTACATCAAGCATTTATAAACATTCTACTGTGTTGAACTTGCAGGGGCAAAAGCACCACATTTGTCTGCAAATAAACAAAATGGTTCCGGGCGGTCCGGACGGGAGCGGGTTCGGTGCACTCGAGTCATTGTGCCAAAAAAATGTGTGCATCGTAAATTGAGTTTGATATGGCGTCGCCGAAACAAAATACAATGAGATATGGCGAAGCGCACAGAAAAAACTTGAAAATTGTTTTGGGAAGGTCGCCGAGTCGAAAAAAAACGACGAGGTCCTCACACTAAATATGCATTCGACGTGCATCGAGGTATGAATGTGGTGCGGCCGCGCAGCACTTTTTTATTGAAAACTCTAATTGCTCAATTTGGCGGCCATGTGCATCAGATTCGAAGTCAAAATTTCGAACGAAAATCGAAAATTCCTCAAATTCTGAAGCCAATTTACAGAGATCATTAAGATTGTCAAGACTTTGAACGGCTTGATTTTTCTAAGATTTAGATGGCTAGGAACACATGAGATTCACTGTTGAGACTGACTCATGCTCGAGAGTAGAAAATCAAGCATCCGTTCAGACATTAGTAAAACGAAATATGGGGGGGGGTTGTTTTTGGCGCCGAGTATTCTCCTAGGAGATGGTACTTATTTGTCGCCAAATACTCGCTAATCCATTCTGCGCACCTCGTTTGCGCTCAAAAATGACGAATGATCCGACGTGGCCGCCGAGTTACAAACGGCGAAATTCGCCGCCGTCCCATTTTCAGGACTCTCCACACGGCGCCTCCCTGAATGACACACCATTGGATTCGTGGTGTAAACAGGAATTTGACGCCTTCGTGCCCCCCCCCCGTAATACTGGTGTTGAAAACGAGTTGAGTGGAAAATTTTAGGGGCACACATGCCGAGTGGATTAGAAGGGCACACCGCGATGGGAGGCAGCCATCACATCATCACAAGAAAATTGAAGAAAGAAGAAGAAGAGGTCGAAGAAGAAGAAGAAGAAGAAGTGACAACGTCCAACACTTTAAATTGAAATAGGCCCTCAAGTAGTGTCAATCATTTGACAGATCGCCGTCTTATGTTAGAAGCAATGATACAGTTGCAGCTTAAGCCAGCAATTCACGAGGGACTCGCGCGATTTTTGAGTGCACCTTTGATAAATGACAAAAAAGATTCGCGAAACTGATAGTGCTTCTAGAGAAGAAGATCCGATTTAAATAGATAAGAAGCAAATGCAATTAATCTTTAAAAACTATTCTTTTTTCGCAAAAACTTGGCCTATGAGAAAATTTTGAGTGGCTTCTTTGCGATTTTAAGCGTTTTTGACGGTACGCTGAAGTTTTCAGAATTTGTTTATTTGCTGAGCTGTTTTTCAGAATAAACTAAGTCTTTGAAATATTAGTTTTATTTAATTCCGATAACTTTTTTGAGGAAAATTATTATACAATAATTATATTCGCTAACAAATGTTTTTTTTGCAAATTTCGAAAATTTTACTAGCACTAAAACTAATAGATAAAAATCCGTTCAACGTCAAAATTGAGTAAAACATTTTATTCGAAAAGAAACAAGCAAAATCAATTTTATGTGGATATAATTGTAAATTCTATATGGGGGGAGCCGAACAAAAGCATGACTCGTAATTCGATATTTTCACAGGCTTGTCAAATTACTGCTTAGAGAGATTTTACTTTTATTTCCACCCCATATTAGCGGCATGGTTTCCACAACACGTCAAAAACACAACGGGACAAGAAAAAAAACATTTTGTTGAAAATAAAATCAAAACATACTAGTGGATGGAATTTTTCCAGAAATTAACACGATTCCCTTAGGAGACAAAAGTCGAAGATTGACGGCTCATTTGTTTTGTGCGTCAGATACTTGAAAACGCGAAAAAAGAATGTAGGTCTCGGGGTGGTGGCATCGGAAAAAACAAGTCACAAAAAGTAAAAAAAACGAGAATAAGGATCGAAATTAAGGTGAAGATGGAGTAGCTACCAAAAAAAAATAAGAGGGTACAATTATATCAGCTTATGCTTCAGAAGGTTCTGCTTAAGGATCGACATTCGCAAATCAGAATTGGTAGAATTAATGTGCTCCTTCAATGGAATTTCCAAAAATGAACTCTTCTCTCATTTATTAATAATCATCTCTTTATGAATACTGGTTTGCATACATTATATTTCTAGTATGTACTGATCAGAAATCTATTCAAGATCAACCGAAAACTTTTAAAAACTTGAATCATTATATGTATAATAAACCGTTTTTGGTCCGAAATTCCAAAGAATTTGTGGAAGCTAGAAAAAAACACTGAGAAAAAAAAGTGCCAATTCATCACTCACGAAATTTCGAAAATTGTTCGTTGTCAGCATGAATCAAAAGAATCGAGCATCAAATAAAACGACGATGGCTGACATTGCGGTCTCTGATCATGACCAGAAACATGTGAAACGATACAAGTCGAAATAAAAAAAATTTAGCGAGGAGGAGAATTGGAAATTGAAAAATATGTGAGGGAAAAGTATGTGAAAAGTGAGTTCACCGACTGACGCAAATTGGTATCAGATGAGGCGAAAGCCTGAATGAATGCATTAATTTGTTTAGAATAGAATGAGAAGTCGATGGCGGCGGCGGCGGCGGCGGCAGAAGCGAATCTCTAAAGAAATATGAGACCGGACCGACACAAAAAAGTGCTTCTGCTGACTTTTGCATGATGAGAAATTTTCCATAAAATAGCGCAGTCGGTAAATATTAGTTATCAGATATAATAAATAAAATGTGAACGTTTTAAAGTTAAGATCGCCGCGACTGATAATGGTTATTGGCTTACACTCTCAAACAGCCGGGGGAGCCTTCTCCAATCGTTTTTCGAATTATAATAAATAAAGACATTTTTTCCAACAACCTAGTCCAACGTTTTTTTTTTTCAACCAAATTTTTTTATTACGAGTTTCGCGGCCTCCTCGAAAACTTCTACTACTACTACATAAAATGCGTTTAATAGCTCGGTGGTCCTTCCGCGCACACCAATTACATGCAACAAAAACATGAAAACAACTGAATGACGAGAGGGGTTGACTAAAAATGAATTTTTTTTGGCCAACAAATGAAATGAAGAGGAGTTCAAAAAGAAGAACCGAATGCAACAAAAACTATTGCTAATTCGATCATTTTGCTATTAGTGGAAAACGCGAAAACGTGGACTCGCCAAAAATATTCGAAACGACGTTTCTCTAAAAAAATTTTTTGCAGAATCCTCATTGAACATTTTTTTGGTAATTAGGCTATCTATTTGACCCAAGGAATTTATTTCAAGCGGAATAAATAAACGTGTTACTTATTGGAAAAATACATTGATTCTTATAGCTGTTATTTCGATTAATAAAGTTTATTCTAGGAAGACTTATAGGTGTATTTCATTTGCACCGACCTCATAATTGAGCCTCGCTAGATTGATTCTCTCGCATTCGCACATCTCATAATCACAATGTAATTGTCAAATGATTGCAAAGAGCAAGATGAAATGAACAACGAGGGGCGGAAAATAAATCGAAACAAGAACTCGTAAAAATATCTGCAATGATGCTGACAATTGAGACGGCAAAACGCCGTCGTTTCGCGTCGGAAGCACTGACACCAGAAAATCGGCGGAAGACATCAGGAAAAAATGGGATGACGAATGAACAAAGTATGGCGATGAATTGCTCACCCTTTCGTCCAATAAGACTATACGAATATCGGAGAGTTTCGTACCAAGCAGAAGAAAAATACAACAGCGACAACAAGAAGAACAGCAAAAAAAAGACACAACAAAACAAAAAGCCAGGTGCGCATAAGAGATTATGACGAATTGAAATGCGTTAAGATATTCGGAAATCACTTACCTGAGATTCGTTTGAGGTCAAGCAAATTATTCGAATAGGAGTATGAACTGCAAAGAATCGGTAATTGAAGATTTTCCCATTTTTTTCCCCAAACAGCATGCACATGTAAACTCATCAATTTTCACAGACCGCACACACACACACACACACACACACGGAAATTTCCAAAAATTCGAGAATGCGTTTATTTTTCAAAATTTCTAAATCCAAAATCTGATTTTTTTTTACCAGACCATTTCATTTATCATTAATCCTAGGCACACCTTTGTTGTTTTGATAACGTGTCAAAAGTGTCTACTGTGCGTCAGTATTTGTATTTTCCCCCCGGTTCAGAGTAGATGACATTCAGTTGTCACCTCGCGGCTCCGCCCCCGCCCGAGCAAACAACGCCAATGACAACTGTATAAAATGCAACGCGTCGACAATCGCCCTTCATTTTATTCGTCTAATATTAAAGGTAAGAAATCTTTTAAGTTCTCCGTAATAAACGCGAAAACTGAAAAGATTTGTTACAGAATATCGAAATGAGGAGCGCAATGTGCCGATGAATTGGATAATTTTCAATTTTTTTGTGGTTTTTATTTGTTGTTTATTTTACAAAATAATAAATTATTATCAATAGTCCAAATATACATATAAACGAAAATTGAATTCCGTATTCTCATTGTCACATAAAGCGGAAATACTTGATCGGATTTGAGCAATTAAACTAGAAATACTCATATGTAGGTGGTTTCGGTTTCTCGACGCATTTTCAGTCGAACTTCCGATTTTGAGCGTAAAAATTGTGAGCGAGGTGAATGCGTTTCCTTACGGCTTCGTCGTTGAAAAGCCTTCTCCTGTTCGAATCGCTGTCGGCAATTGTCTACGAATCCGTTATTGAAGCTGGAAAATAATTAATGAGATATCAATCCATCTCATTGGCCATTTCTCATTGCTCAATCTTCCAGAACAATGATGAATCATACCAATTCGATTCTGAATACAAGCTTCTTCGCATTGTCGACGGCAGTTTTCTGTGCGGCGTTGTCGGAATCGACATCGACTGCGACATCGGATCGAAACTTGTGCGCGCCGTCACAAATATCTCATCTTCGCTGTCATGTTTTCTATAGTTCATCTCGGAGAAATCCTGAAACTGAATTCACGAATCTTAGTATTCGTCGAAACAAACCAATGAGACTTGTGCAACCGACGGCAGCGATCTTTTATGTGGCGTGAAATTGAAATTCGCCGCCGCCAATGATGGGCATCGCGACGATGCATTCGGAGCCTGAGCAGACAGGTCAATCCGTGAGGCACTCTTCTGAATTATTCACACCATTTTCGCGTTATTTTCCGAATGCCATTACCGGTATTGACATTTTGTTGGCTGATAATATACGATCAGTGAGTGCCACGGCGAGAAGAGACCACGCCGATGGAGCGTGAGGATAGGCACGTATGCACTCTTGATTGAACATCACCTAAACAAGCCGTCTAATTGGCTCCAATTAGAGTTGATCTACCTCAGCAAAACACTCTCCAAATACATGCCAAATTGAGCGATCAAATCCAAGTGGGCCTAGACGACAATGGGCCTCACCTATAATAAACATTCAAAGTTTATATAGCACGAAGTTCCATAAATAATTGATTTCAGCAAAATTCAAGTAGTCAAAAAAAAATGCTGAAAGAGTTTATTGCCAGAAAGAAATGAAAAAAAAAAACTGTAAGCCGTCCGTAGCCAATTTACCAAATTTTTTCAATGATTAGTTCTCTCAGAAATGCTCTTTTAATTCAAAAAATGTTCGAGCTTATGTGTGTTTGACAATTTTCGTTAGCTCACCAATACTATCGGGATCATATTTCGCGTCTTCCAATGGTCCTTCGAACATTATATGCAATATGTCATCGATTAACGTGATTAAAATATGAGCGTGGTCTCTGAAATTTTGAAAACATTTTATTATCACATTTCATTTCCTAATTGCCTTATCGTTGCAATTGAGGATTGCTTGATCCTTTTGCACTTTCTATCCTCAATGCACGACAAAAACGCCGATTTGTAGAAAATCGCGGTGACGCCAGGCGATTTTTCGCATAATTTTGTAAGCACCTTCAAAAAAATTGTTATGGTGTTTGATTGGAATTGTGTATGATAGAAATAGTGAGAATTTTTTGACAAAATTTTTGATGTGGAAAATGTTTTTTTATTTTTAAATTGGGAATTTCGAGAAAAAGTAGCGACGTTTGAGAGGAAAAGCTGAACATGTTTATTTTGAAATTCGTATTATCGATTTAGATATCAAAAAGTGTAAACATGAATACCTTTTCCATTATGTGAAGTGTCCCTCTACCAGATGTCTTCGGCACTTCCGAAAGTCGTTTCCACGTGATTTTCAAGGCTCGCTTCTACAATATCATATGTTATTTTATGTTGCTTTCGTCGTTTATGTAAATACTTGCAAATCGGTCAATCTTCCCGAAAGGTATAAAACAAAACTTTGAAGTCTGCATTCGCGTGCTTCATACTCTTCAGTGTACGTCTGCATGACACCTTTGACCATTGGGGATGGGCATCTTGTTGGTTGGGGTTGGGTCAAATGTGCCGACAAGTCATAGTCAAACTCGCGAAACTCCTCGTTCATCTCATGGATGAGCTTCTTTCGCTGGATCGCTTCTTTGATTCGCATCATTTTCTGCAACAAAAAAAAAACAAAATCGAAGCAAATTTTAAAAAAAGCGAACAACAAACAAAAATGGCCGGAAAAAAAGTTGAGCATTTGTGATATCAAATTGCATATTTGTCGCATCTCTACTTTCATACATAGTACAAAAAATGAATGGAGAATAGATATCGAATTAAAATGAAGGAAATGGGCGGGAAAACGGATATCCACATTAGGACTGTTTCAGATTTGCGAATATCCGATGGCGCTCTGCAAACGCGGCGCGAAAAGAAAAAACCAAATATGTGTGATTCGATAAAACCAATCGCATAAAACACACCGCCGACACACGCGAATGTCATAAAATATGGGAGCCTCGAGAAATAATTTTCATAAAAGCAAGAAGACAACAATGGTATGACATAGTAATTCGACGTTTTCTTAGTCACACAAAATGGCGTACATTAGTCTGATCAAAAATTGAGATGCTGGAATAAAAATAAACGAATGAGAGATTGAAAATCTGAGAAAAAAAAAACCAGATGAAGCTTAAAATATGTAGAGGAAAAATCGGAATTAACGAGCTAATTCAGGATATCCTAACTAAAATGTTGAGTAAGATCCTCAAGTGATAGAAACCAGTGAAACAATATTTCGAATTTTTAATGAAAAATTAGAAGAGATTATCAGAATCGCTAAATTCGTTGCATATAATAATTGTTGTCAAAAAACTAATGGTTTGATCATTTAAAAAAATTTTCATGGATTTGAAATTTTAGTATTTTTTTTTTATTTAAAAAAAAAATAATAATTGAGCAAATGATTTCGACTTTCGAAATCTCGCTCTGAAGAGCTTCAAAATAAATAAATAAACACTTTTATTTATGCTAGAAATTTCGAAACATCTACTTCACCTGTTTCGTTTTTTTTACTCAAATTTCAAAATTAAAAATTGATATTGTTCGTCAATGTCCACAAGGCGTGAGAAAATACGACAAATGCTTAATTCTGTAGGAGAATCAAGAAGATTCGTTTTTGAAAATCGACATTCAACATTATGACAAATTTAAAATTCAGATAGCTTTAAAATTATAAGCCGTTAACTTTAAGCTTGGAAATTTGTTGTCAAGATTTCTTCGCAAAAAATGACCTATTTGATTTTTGCCGTTCGATTTGAATTTTTTTTTAACGGTCAACTAAAATATTCATGACCAAAAAGTGACATTTTTCGCAATTTCTTTTTTTTTTTCGCGGTGTGAGGCGTGGCTTCACAATCGAAGGAACTTTGAACTATCAACAATTGAAGGTCGTCGACCTCGAAGTTTCTTGGTATGAGAAACCATTTCGACGTTTGTCAGGAAAGTATTACAATTAGTGTAAGCGAGGGAGGAATAGCCGAAAAATATCAAAAGAAGGAACAGGGTCATGGAAAACAAAAAGGAACGAAGACACCCGAAAAAATGGCTAGCAAGAATAATAGAATATGGATGAGTGACAGACTCGTGTTGCGACGAGGCCCCCGATTTGCTCGGATTTCTATGCAGCTTACAGATTTGGTTTTAATTATTCCACCATAATGATTTTGCAATTATGATCCAGGTTTTAAAGTATAACATGAAATAATTATTTTAATCACAACAATCATTTGTTTTGATTTCAATAAATAATCTAGACTTGGCTGAATCTGCTCGCTTATGAAAATAAAATTGTTAGTCGTTAATTTTTCCAAGAATCAGCTAAATGTGATGCCACACTTTTCTTATTTGCCGGAAATATCACAATATGAAAGGTTTTTTTTTTCTTAATTTTTCTACAAATTTTAATTAGGAGCCTATAATACGATATGAAGAACAATACCAAAGATCTCATTGAGAACTGCATTCAATACGAATCGAAACGTGGGAAAATCGCAAAAAATTTTTGCTTGTGTCATAATTATATCAAATTGTTGAGTTCGCCTAGTTTAAACGACTCTACTAATTTTCTAGCTTTTATTTACACCAATTTTTTTCCCAAATGATTGGAATTGAGCGATGTAAGGTTTCACGAGAGCCCACAAATACAATATTACGTATGATTTGGTATTTGCAAAACTGGATTTAATTGTTTTTTTTTTCTTAAAAAATAGATTATCTGAATGGCAGACAGACTATAATTATAGCATAACGCTGAAAATTATGATTATATGTTTCTGGATTGAGTAGGCCGTAACATAAACATGTGATATCATTTTATTGACTACGCAATAAGAATTTTACCAACGATTTCCAAAAAAAACCTATTTTAAAACTTAGGAATGGCGAATAATATGTTCAAATTCTTCTAGACATTCAAGTAGTTTGGTGAGAAAAAAGTGAGAATTGCAAAAAATGGTCCCGTCGGAAGCTGCTATATCCTATTTGGGTAGGTGTGTCCTTTCAGTAATCGTCTGTTCTCAAAAATACGTATCAAAAAGTGACGAAACTCAAAAAGTATGTGTTCGCCAGAATTTTGAAACATTCGAACCACGCCCTCAGTCTATTGTTAATATTGTCTAGCTGAAATTGTAGACCATCAGAAATGGAAAAAAAATAGAAAAAAATGGATGACGTTGGGGGGAATTTTCAATGACGATGAGTTATAATACCTCATCGAACTATGGAAACAATGAGGTATGAATATTTGAAGTTGGTGAAAAAATTCTTTATTTTTAGATATCTAGAAATTCGTGGTGGAAAATTGTTTCACAGTTGAGTGTTTTGATTCGATCAAGTTTCCTCTGGAACAATTCGATTATTTGATAAATAAACAACAACATAAAAAATATAACAGCTCAATTTTCTACAAATTAATTTTGAAAATTGATTACGTTTTCTTGAGCACAAAAATTACTTTCAAAAATTTACTAAAAAATGACTAAAATTGTTAGAACAATGTCCACGAAAATAAATTAACTAGTAGTATATCACGGAAAAAAAAGTTGGCTGCTGTGAATTTGCAAAACGTATAAATGAGTTATATGAATTTCGAACCGAGTTGATGGCTACGGGCTATGCATTGAATCCGTTTCGGCATGTCAGAATTAATAAACAAAATGACAAATAGATGTGACAAAACGCACAATTACATGCATTTCAGATTGGGTTTCAAACAATTGGAAACACCAATAACCCAAAAAAAAAAGATTTTTTTTTGCGAAGGTTTAAAAATGGCGACATTTTCAAAAAAAAATACAAACCATTTTCTGTACTACTGAACACATCATTATTTTTTTAAACAATTTCAAAAAAGCAGTATTCTGATTTTGTGGAAAAACTGTGAATTGCTAGTCTTCGCAATCTGTATTTGGATCATTCGAGAAATTTTTACCGGCTCAGCGATTCGATCGGAACTAACAGGGGACAATTTTCTGTTTGCGACAACCGGCGGAACATTTTGGTCCAAACAGGGAAAACAATTCAGTTAGTCGAAACAAAAGTCGCCCACGGTTTGCCCCGACACGCTAAATTGAGGGCGATGTGTAACTGGAGTTTCGTACTCGCAGGAACGTTTTTTTTTGGAACCAACCACGGTTCGTCCTTTTTGAATCGCAGAGGGTTTTTTAAATTTTTTTTGCATGGTCAAAAAACTTCAAAGAATCGTTTGTATTAGCCGCTTAGAAATTTCTAAAAAATTATGTAGCTGATGAAGTGCGTAAGTGCGTAAGTGAATGTTCAAAGCATTTGTTAAACTCGTATTTTTATTAATCTAGCTGACAACAACAACATAATTCTGGGAATACGATAAAAATCAGGAAATTTGACATTCAAAAAAGGGGATGGTATCTATAATATTATTAGATATGCGATGTACTTATAAGACCACCTACGTAGAATTGCCTCTCTGAGGGGGATGTCGATAGAAGCACAAAAAACTATTCTGCAGCCCTCTTCAGACGAAGAAAATCTGAGCTACATTTCCAAAACTCAAATGGGTAAATTGGGGAGATTTTTTCGAGATATAAAAATCTCCTAAATTTCTGGTTTATATTGGTAGTCGTTGTGAACAAAACCTTTGCTGCGCTTAAGCCAAACATTTTCTTCCGCCAAAGTGCAAATCACATAAGATACAGACATGCTCATTTACGTTGACCAAAATAGGAAGACTCGCAACTTAGGTTTCTTTCAAAGTGAGAACTCACCAATTGATTGTCATATTTTAAATTGAATTAAACTGAATTTTTCGTTGGCATTTTTTTCTGATTAAAACATGGTTCTCGAAATTAATTCAGTGTTATTTGATGAAAAGCATGCTTAAAACCTATAATAGGTTCCTAGAAAAAGAATGACGTGTCTGTTGTAACCGGTATTCAAATTTTGCACAATTTTCAGATTGCATGCGTTTTTTTTTTAAATATATTATTACGCTTCATGTTCGGCCAAATTAGTGTACGACCAAAATCGCCTCTTTCGGATTTTCCCGGAATTTTCCTGCTTGCCATACTTGCGACGTGGGCTGGTCGAACTCAAAATTTTAAGGCAAAATTTTAAGGAATGAATTTGTTTTGGCAAAATTGTGCTAGAAACTTATGTAATTAAAAATAACTTATTTAAAATTAAAAAGAAAGATTTATTATGCTAAAAGTGGTATATTGCGTAAATTTGGAGTGTCGTTGCGAGTCGGCGGCGGCGTGGCGGGTCGAAGGCGGGTCGTCCCTTGTCATAGTGAATGCAGTTCAAGATCAGATTCAATAATTCGTAAAAAAAACAGAAAGCCTTCATTAAACCCGTAATTAATTAAAATAAAACAAAATAATTCACGTCGAGCATCCTGATTGAATTTTCTGTGCTTTTGTGACTTTGAACGGAGGTGCTGTGGCTGGAACAATCCAATCCACCTAAAAGCTCGATTTGTATGAATGCACCTCGTAAAATTATCAATACTTCACATATAATCATATTCCGCGATTGTATAAATTTTTGCATGTCTTCAATGCCATTTTCGTTAAATTCGTCTAAATTAGCGCCGTTTGGAAACAATGATCCTGAAATTTACAATTTTTTTTTTGATAATTTCTCGATAGAAAAGCGAAACCTGCTATGGCCACAGTGCCCATAACATCGACATTTCGTACGATTACAGTAATCGAGTTGGCTGATGGCCCTGGAGTCGATTGAATCAACGAATTCGATGAGCATAATTCCAATACCGAATGCTTAAATTGGTTGCCGGAGTTTTTGGATATATTTCGATAAAATACCTCTTCATATTTGCTCAAATAAACAACACTATCCTTATAAAGTGTGGAATCCGCCATAATGATTTGCGATGATGGGAAAAGGTTGAGATTGCCAGCAAACTGAGCATTCGATGATGTCACAACAACGAATTTGATTTTTTTCGGTGAAACTCCGTAAGATGCAAGATCTGCAAATTGGAACAAGTCTATGATATTTTGATCAACAAAAAATTAACGGTGGTCAGTTTTTTTCGTAATTGTGTACGACCACGATGCGATTTTAATTTCATCATATACGATTGAAAAATATATATTTTTTTTTATTCATATTTTCAAAATCATAATCGTAATGTGCGTTTCCAAAAAAGGAACTAAATTAAAAAAAAACGTGTACGATAGAGTTTAAATTGTATTCGGACGCATTTGTAGAGCTATACGATTAAGAACTATTAATCGGAGAATTCAAATTGATAAAGAAATCCTCCAGGGTTTTCATTTTTTCAGCTATTTCCCATCATTCAATTTTTGAAAAACCAACTTTTAATAATCTGCCTTTTCTGATAAGGGAGTCCGGTGTCAACAACAAATGTACACGCCTCTTCCTCAACTAAAACCGAATTCGTGCTCAACCTATACGAGCTGTCCGAATAATTGCCCCTTCTCGATGAAGGAATTGTGAGCATTTTAAGTTGAGTTCGAGTTGTCTGAAATTTCGTCTGATGATCGGTTCATATCATTTCCTACCTTCGTTTTTAGCTTCTTCGATTTTCTTCGAGTTGTTTTAATTGTAGGAGGTGGAGTCGTCACAATCAGAGGCGTTTGCCCGAATACTGTGTCGCCGTCAATATATTCTGAAATAAGATACTTATAATTTTATTGTTGTTATGAATCAAATTTAAACCTTTTGACGACTTCATAAAGACGTTATAATCATAGTACGATTTTTTCGGGTAAAATCGATAAGGATTGGGAGCAGAGTCCTTAAACGTTCGAGTTTTTCAAAAGAGTAAGAATCACGTACCGTTCTTCTACCTCCGATTAATTCGACCAAAAGCTCAGGAGAACCACAACAAACATAATCGTGTGGTCCATCTGGCTGACAAAAACATACCCGTCCATTGGTTAATGTTATGCAAGGATCCGATTGACCCTATAAATTTAAAGCAAAATAGTAGATTGTTGAAACATTTTTAAATAATAAGAATAGCTTAAATAAAAATTGCTCACTGAAATTGTGGGAACACATCTCATCAGTTCAAAATTTTCACGATGCCTCAGCTCGGTCAATCCTTTATCGCATGAAGATACTAATTTTAAAATGATGAAACTTGTTATTACTATAAGCATGCTGAAAATGAATATCATATTACTTTGAATGTTAAAAAAACCGCGATGAACAATAGCGATGGATTGCGAGAATCACAACAAAATAAGCAAACATATAAATGACTGAATCGCATCCACTCGAGAATCACCGCCAATACCGGACAGTTTTTGATAATTTCCGCTTCGCCGTGTGTATCAATACACATTCAATCAAGAAACGTCGACTTTCACGCCGACGCTGGACGCATAGAAAAAAAATTGTGAACGGGATGAATGGAGCTCACGAAAGGGCGTCCTGAAAACAATTGGCCGAGACACTCACTTGGAAAACGATATCTCGATGGTAAACACACGCATATACACACCGAAACTTGGAATTCAACGAATGAGTATTCAATGTTCGATACGGTTATTGTTGACTGCAAAGAATTTTATTCTTTGGCCTTTCGCGGATCGACTTGAATCCTTCAACAGATTTAAGTGAAAATGAACCTAACCAATTATTTTTAATATAATTATATTAATTTTATTTTCTTTTAAATAGTAAAAAATTGAAAAATCACTAAAACTTTCACAAGAAAAATTGATTTCAACGACACGTGAAACAAAATCGAAATCGAAGATGGATTATACTTGAATTCCACCTATTATATAAATGACAGGCACAAAAAGTCATTCTCCCCGTGACGTAAGAAATCAATATTTAAATGATTTAATTCGTTCAATATAGACAGAAGCTGGATTAATCGATGAAGACGCTCCGCAGATGGAAGAAAATGAGCATAATTCGAAATACAATATTCATTTTACGTATGTTTTAGCAGATAAACACACAAATTTAGAACACATATTAATGTTTAATAAATTGTCATTTAGAGAGCAGTCAATTCGAACAGCTTTCATTCAAAAAGTGTTCAGTTTGGTGACTATCATGGTAGTGACTTGAGAAATCCAATTAAAATATTGTTTTTCAGTTCGCAATTGTCGCAGCATTATCAGCCATCCCAATTGCCAGTCCGGAATTTCGATTATGGTGCCAACAAAACACAATTCTTTACTTTTTATCCCTGTCTGACAATACATTCAAAATCTTCTTTAATTTTCCGCTTTTTCAGAGTTGTCTTCATTATTTTCGTATTCGTCATCACTTGCTTCCCATCATTGAGGCGTTCGTTTCCCGCCAATATGATCGTTTTATTACTATTTGTATTTTATTCCGCACACTACGCTTTAAAATTCAGCGGCATCCTTCCAGACACTATCTGCCGGTGTTACAACAATGTTTGTCACAGCACAATATTCGGTAGATTCCGTTCTACTAGCACTTATCATTACAACGTTATGCAGTGCCGGAATTATTATAATAGCAACGTCTATAAAACAAGATCTTACTACGTAAGTCGTTTTTGAAACTGGGATTTTTTTTTAAATAAATCATAAACATGAATACTATACATGAAGAAACGATAACTTTCAGTTGCCTAGGTGTCGCTGCAATTCTTGGTATTTTCCTAATGATATTTGGTCTAGTCGCCATTATCGCTGCCGTCTTTTTCCATTCTCCCATTCTTTACTTGATCTATTCCGGACTCGGCGCTCTTTTGATGATGTTCTATCTGGCAATTGATGTCCAAGTAATCAGCGAAGCGCATTTTTTAAAAATCAGCCACGCCTTCAGTTGTTAATGGGTAATCGCAAATTCGAATTTACTCCGGAAGATTATATAATGGCTTCTGTCCAATTGTTCCTCGACATTCTCAATTTATTCTTATTTATACTTAATTTGGTCGGCGGCCGCTGAAAATTCAAGAGAAAAAAAAAACACATTAAAACAATAATTGATTTACGATGATAAGCATTATTTACAGCTGAAAAAATGAAGCATTTAACAATTATGTCGTTGTCGAAATTTTGTTTCATAAATACGTACGAAGTCGGCAAAAGTATTGGTGATCTACTCGTGTGGATAACATTGAATATCGACGAATTCGTAAAACGCAGAAGTTTAAAATGCATTAGTCGCTGAAATGAAAGAAAAAAAAACGTATTGAAATCAAACCATTAAATAGTGTTACTCCACACTAATAAATATTAATAAACGGGTTAAAATGCGGTAGAAAATCAGCATTGATGTTGTCTACTATTTTTATCTATAAACACCGTAATATAACTTTTGACAAATTTCAAAATGTTTAAGCTAATGGCATTTGTTGATTCATAATTGTGTTAATTACCTCGAATTTCCGATTAAGCTGAGAATCAACCAGAAGATCTGAATAATGTCCAAGAAAATCTCAACGGCGGCGAAAATGTAGTCTTCTGGGGAGATCTCAATTTTCTTGCCTCCCATAAGCATCTGCAAATAATACCGCGTATTTACGAAAAATCAAAAACTGCATACCTGAATATCCAAGCATAAATAAACCATGAACAAAATGGTTCCAATAAATGCATAGATGATCAAGAGTATCTTGACTTTTACAAAAATTGTAAAAATGAATGCAACAAAAGAAAAGATGATGAAGGCAAAAGAGAAGATTGCGATATATCCAGTGTGTCTAAAACAAATTGCACTGGATTAATATGAAAATTGAACAATTTTCTTACGCAGTAATATCGAATTTAGTAGTGACTGAGAAAATAACCACTGCCAATACGGTAAAAGTAGTAATAATCAGCGCCAACAAAACGCTGATAATATCGTGACGGGAAGTGATTACCATAGTCATTACACCAATGGCAAAAGTCTGAATATTGAAAATTTAAATATTATTTTTTTTAATTTTATCAAAAGGTAAGTAGAATACTTACAAAGATCGCTGTAAGGATAACATTCATCGGGAACGAACGTCTGGCACTTTTGCAGCAAGCCAAACTAAGATATGTGATAAGGAACACAATGCTAAAATAGTCAGGTTTTCGCAATTTTGGAGAATAAAACTTACTATCCACCAAAATAGAGTGCATTATTTCTTCGGATCATTTGCATTGTCGGTCGATGGAACCATGGAATTGCGGTGAGGATTGTCACACCGAGAAGCTGAAAATATTACAATTCATTTTTGAGATATAGCTTTCAATTACCATTAAGAATATAATCGAGAAGACTTTGCGAACGAAGGCGGCACGAATCGATTTTTCGCTAAATTCATAACATTATTACTTGAATATTGACTTTTCTAATTGATTTTTTGCTATTTTCGACGTCGTAAGAGGAAGAGGTTAAATTAAAAAAAAACTATGATAATGATACTGGTAAACTGATTAACATATCGATTTACGGACTGCATAAAGGAAGAAGGCTTACATGTTGAACAACTCGAGATAAGATTTAGTAAAATTGAAATTTAAGAAACTGATAGGTTTTACTCGTTTTATTTTATAATATTTTACATTATTTCAGAACAAGAATTTTAGCAACTTGAACTAAACCACATACTTGAATTGTAGGTTATATTTGCCATCGCCTTGCTGTTCGGTGTCACCATTTTCAACATTTTGGTTGAACATGTGGGCACGTGGAATAATCGGTGGCGGAAACTGGCCACCTTGTCCCTGATTGACGTTGAATCCCGGCGGTGGGGGAAGAGCACCTCCTTGCGGATATGGATTTTGGTACGCCGGATTATATCCCGGTTGTTGATAAGACATTGCTGAAAATCGTGAATTATTGAAAGAGAAAACATATCTGCATAGTGTCTAATTGTGACTCTCGACGTTCGTTGTCATGGAGACACAGAAACAAACGGCGATTTAAGAAATATCAAGCTTCGAAAATTCCCGAAAGACGCGAATGCGTCATTACAAGGAATAAAGAAGAGAACACTTTTGGCTGAGCAGATTAGTTTTCATAATCCATAGAAATGGCAGTCATTCATAATAAAGGGAAAAAACAGCGAGCGCCTTTTGAAAAAACCATGAGAATATTCTAGATTAGCTGATACGATCTGCAAAATAAAGCGGGCATTTCGGTTTAGATGACGAATATATATTGCGAAATATAAAATACGTTCAACAATTAAGTTACTTTTAAAAAGTTGCAGACATTATCGATAGACAAGGAAGTGGACAAGAATCGGAATGATTGTTGTGAAAAGTAGATGAAAACCAAAGGGTTATTCGGGAAGAGACGCAGGGTAAGAAAGTGTCTCTATTTCTCTTCGCAATGTTTTTTTTTTCGAAACGACGACGCCGCCACCAGAAATTGATTGGAAAAAGGAAGGGGTAAAACACGCAGACTTAAAGCCCATTTCTCAAAAGAACAAATAAAAATAAAGACAAAAGCTCTTTTTAAAGCAATAAACGTCGTTAAAGCACCTGCCAATTATTTTCAATTTTATTTTAGGGAAGAAGTCAATTCAATAAATCTCAAAACACGTGATAATTGAGTTTGTTTTTTTTATAGAATTCTTGGGGCTCCTTTTACTTCTTTGATTTTCGGTGAATATAATTTTTAATAATTTAAAAACTGGAGCCAACTAAATTACAAGAAAAGAAAGTCGGCATATGTTAATTATCAGTAATTATCAGTTATAAGACAGCTGTTTACGAATAATTATAGTGCAAGGCAGATTTTGGATATTAACTCAAAAGAAAACCTGGCAAGTCTCTTCGGTATAGATATATATATAAAATTTTTTGTTGTTTTTAATGATTTTATTTTGAGACTTTGTGAAATCTGTATTTAATAGTGGAAAGAAAATCTTAAGATTTTATTATTTTTTCCTAAAATTCACAAACAAAGGAATATTCCACATGACTCAGCAAATCGGGTCATTAAAAAAAACGGTCTATAAAATTCCGATCCGCAAACACCGCATGTTTAAAATGCGTACAAAACATTTTAACATTCGACAATCTTGATCGTTCTTGCTAAATATTTAAATATTAAATTTAAAGAACGAAAATTTCCATGAAAATAAATGTGAAATTTAATTCAAATGGTTGCAATGTGAATTATGGCGACGCGCGAAATGTCGAAACCGGTTCCCAAATTTTTTTTCAATTACAAAAAAAAATGTAAAAATATTAAATTTTTTGAGTAAATGAATAATTTTTTACAATTCTTAATTGCTGAATAACTCCAGAAGACTAAAATCAACTGAATTGACGAATAAGTAGTGATGATGTTTCGCAATATCTTTTTGTGAGTTTTCTCGCAAACAAAAATACTTTTTTGTTCAAAACAAATATATTGATTTTCTGTTCCCAGGATGTATGGCGCTTATGAAACACGATTTTTAACAAAAAAAAAACAAACACGTACCACTAGGAGGCTGGTTTCCGGCCAATTGCTCGCGCTCCGCTGAAAAAAAGAAATCATAAAGAAAATATTAATGAAAAAACCCACCTTCGTTCTGCATATCGTTCCTAATGCCAGAGATTTTACTGAAAAATTGCTTGTCAAAAAAAATGTAAAATAAAACGAACGCAGTAAAGTGAAAACGAAGTGCGAACTGTGTTTAGTTTGCTCTCCATGTATGCCCCGTCCCTACAGTTGACGTACACTATTTTTGTGCCAAGTCGATCGATTCGATCAATTTTAGGGCAAGCAAAAGAAGACGGTTTCAATTGGTTTTAAAACAAATTTGGAAAACCAACTATGTAATTTTGCAATTGCAGACATACTGATAAGAAATTGTTCCTTGTTTAATCGGCTAGCAAACAGCGTTTCATTTCGATTTCAAACTGTGACCTCTGGAGTATTTATTCGTCGTTCTTGATCACTATTGGAAAATGACTTCCTTATTGTTGAACATCGCATTGATCCCACTGAAACACTACCTTTTATCAATTCAAAAGCGTTGATTTTGAATGACCCTATAAATGCTGCTGAAGTACTTCAGAAGATCAATCAGTCATTTCCAAATATCGTACAATTTTCATTGACGGTCAATCCTGGATTCGTCAAAAATGTTTGAAAAGCATGTCGAACACTCGAATCATCTTTTAAATAAGAAATTTGTATTCTCTGATTTCCCAATGTTGACTGCAACTTTTTCTGTTTCACATGTTCTAATTCACATTCAACACACGGAATCAATCAGTGTTTTATTACTAATGAAAAACGGAATGTATTCTAAATAAAAATAATTTGCATTAGGGATTCAAAATTGTGACAGGAAAAAGTATTTTGAAATTGAAAATTTAATTTTGGATCTCACGGTACTCGGAATAGTTTTGTTTTGATTATTGAGAAACGTAGGCAACTTTGGCAAAAAGTGTTCTTACTATTGTCTGAAATTCGGCCCTTTTTATTTCGGCGCTATTCTTTTAAACATTTTTTCTGATAAAATCAATTTGACATTCAGCGCTGAGAATCATGGAGATTATTTTTTATGGGGCTATAAATGCATAAGAATAGAATTAAAATCACACACCTCTCTCTAAATTTCTTTGGTATTTGTTAGCAATTTTTCTGAGTGACGTCGGCATTACGAAAATATAAGAAAATAATGTTATGCAAATCAGTAATTAAAATTTTTAAAAATTGAACTAAAAAGTTGTTTCAGTTTTTTCACAATTATGGCTTTTTTTTCAAGGTTTCGATTTTTTCGCTATTTTCTTCCAGAAATCCTTGTTTTTAATATTATAACGTATTTTGGATCACGGCTGTGCGCAATGGCATTTTCCGAAATTGCCAAAAATTCCGATTTCGCTCTGTCCTGATTCGCATTTTTTTGGGCTCTGAAGAAAATTAAATTTTTGCATTGTTTTCATGTATTTCATGAGTAGGTCCATAAGAAAATCGGGAGTAATAAAAAAAAAACCTCAAAAATCTATGAATTCATCAAGAACACAATTCCAAACGTTATGTATTAGTTGAAAGGGACCATCATGTTTCTCGAGGTTGTTTAAATTGGGATAAATATAAAAATTTTCAGATTAAATATGCGATTTTGAGCTCATTTTATGATTTTAATTTAATTTTTTTCCATATCGAGTAACACATTTTAACACTAAAAACAAAATTTCTTATTTTGATCGCACAGATCACATGTTTGTCTAGTAGCCAACCGAAAAATATTGTATTATTGGCGTCAAACGACCGAAGAGAGGCGAAGCCTTCAAATTCGCGAAATCAGTGTAGATTTATATTAATCGTTGACTGAATATTAAATGCGCGTACGTTAAAATGCAATGTACGCAATCTCGCGTACTTCTCGCTCCCTCGAGAAGAATTGGTGCATAACCAATAATTTTTCAAAATTTCGTCAAGTCGTTTGACTCCGTCAATCCTTCAAAAATATTCAGTTTTGAGCTGTTTAGACAACAAATATGTTGGCAAGTTTACATATAGTTTTTTTTTATTTAAATAGTTCAATGCATTTACGAAATTTTATCTCACAATTTGGGGGGAATTGTTTATTTATTCAGTTCATTAAATGTAATTGATAGCGAGTGTAAATAAACAATTGAAGATTTACATAAACAATAGCATACAAATACTCGTTACAGTGTTCACAATACATTACCATCGAAATTTTTAATTGTTGAAATTCAGATTTTGATTTAATTCAAGGCAATTTCTGAACTATTCATAAATCTGCAAATTTGCCAAAATTGTTTTTTTTTCAACCGCAAAATTTGACACTGAAAATGTGTATTTCTACAATTTTGCATTAAGCTGAAAAGGTCCATTAGTTTCCCCATACTAGGAATAATCCCGATCGAATCAAACTTACTCTCTAATTAAAGCACCGTTTCACGGAATTCCGTTTCGGCTATGCGGCGGAAAAAAGTTCATTTTTTCCGTTTTCGTAGAAATGCCGAAAAAATACAGGACCGGCCGTATAACAAAATGTCATGTGGTGGAATCTATGTATTTTAATATTTTTATATGATTCATAATAAGTTGAAAAGGGTTTTAGGTGAAATGTTGTCCGCTTTGTGGAACAGAATTCCTGTACCGTTTATGAAGGGAAAAAAAAAGGGAAAATAATTGCTTCCCGTTTTTCGTTTTCGATGTTCAGTGGAAAGAAAAAAGTAACCGGAAAAAAAAATGAAAGTCTCGTTTTTTGGCGATGAGAATACTGCCAAGTTTTCTTCAGCCTGCACAAGCGATTGGCGATGCTTCATTATTACATATATATTTATATATTATATTATATATATTTTTTAGACGTTTGCAAACTCCCAATATAGACTCATTGGTGTTTAATCCGCCAACCTGCTCATCGGATGTTACGCGACCCGCCAATTATGTCACCCATTTATCAAATAAAGATAAAATCACAATTTTTCGGCGAAACTACGCCCTTTATCGGCGCCGTTTTTGCGCAATCGTCGGAAGTATTTGTGCCAATCAAAACACTGTCCGATATCTTTGATATTAATGCCGATCCGACAACGCAATTCGGGTCGACACTCGACGATACGCCCAGATTTTATCGCCAATTTCCCATCGAATATTTGTCGAACATGAAAATCGAAGGACGTTCGATTCTTTCCATTGACGACACTTCGGACTCGAGATGGCATTGAACATTTCATTATTATGCGTTTTGTATTCAAGTAGAATTACTGTGCACTTGCACTACATGAGATCGGATTAAATAAAGGTCGACATTAAATATCCAAGTAGTACTACTTACTAGTAATGCGAAATGGTAATGAAGAAGGTGCGACACTTGATAGAAGACACTAATTTACTGCACTGTTCCAGACGAATAATATGACTCGGTTTGAGAGGAAATCTTCAAATTAGACTCATTAAAGGAGCATAAAGGTGTAGGAATGCGATATATGTTTTTGATGACACACATGCCTATATTCGGTTCATGTGAAATGCTTCAAAAAATTGGATCGGTTAAAAGTCAATGAAGAAAAAATTGTTCGACTTTTCCAAAATTTGGGGGAAAAATTTAAAAACTGCAATTCAAAAAATTTCACGACTAAACAAAACTGGCGCAAAATTTTGCATTTCTTTGAATTAATGAGATTTTTTTTTTCGTAAAAATTCCGCGAAAACTTTTCAATCTTTTATAAATCATGTTATAAGAAAAAAATTTCAAAAAAAAATCCTTAATCTGGAAATAAAAACACACATCGGATGTTTTAAGAAGTCTGACAATCTTCTTTAATAATATGACAGTTCTATTCAAAAATGTGTCTTCCCTTTCAAATTTTTTTTAGTATTAAATTCTTTACCAATACATTATTCTTTTTCAATGAATGAATACGGCAAAACCGGTCGAATTGTTGGCGACTCATTGTTAAAACGCCCATTCAAAACCACAAATGATACCTTTTTTGTATGCATATATAATAATTGGATTGCGGTGCGCGAAAATGAAAGAGGTAGTTGAGTCAGACGAGACTGGCACCGCACCGGCACCGCGCACTTTTTTCCAACCATTCTTTTGTTTTGTTTTGTGCACCGCCGCGAGCTCAACATTTTAATGGCGGTCACGATCGCGCTGACGATGACGACCAATTTGGGCACTCGACTGGTGCTATACTGAATTAATATGCAAATCCCTCATGTACGAGTATATACAAAATATTTGATTGCGTAATATACTCATTGTATTTTTGAAGATCTTCTGATCAGCCGTGTTATCAGACAATGTGGATTGCGTTCAAACCGAATGTTTGATGGTCCATAATAATACTGCAACTCAAGCGGTTTATGGGTTTGACCTACCAAAGCTAATACTCAACCGGTCACAGCTTCCCGATTACTCGGTATATAATCCCACCACCAAGACAGACGAATGAAGCCTTTCCTAAGCCGGGGGGTGGGTTTCTTCAAACTTGGTCACTCGCGGTTTTACAACTTTTCATAACCGCACAAATATAGTAATTTGTTGTTGAGAGCTGTTCAAATACGTGCCACCCTTGACCTACGTTCAACTAGGACCATGGTCTTTTGTGGTCCCCTTTTTACCATTACCCATTTTGTATAGATGTGTCAATATTTGCTCTTGTGTGGCCGATTTGTGATTTCCACCGCCGCCGCCGCCGCCGCCGCCTCTCCCCCCGACAGTATACATACAGGCAGCCACAATTTTTTTTTCAAAATTGAACATTCCAACAACATTTTGTATGACCCGATCCGACGCGATAAAATCTCATCGATTCGATTAATCGCCCTTGACCAGTCAACTTACATTATCACTAATTCATACTTTGCAAATAAATCAGTCGAGATGATTATCGTCGGTTTGTTGCGTGAATGATGTTGCGCGTCGAGGTCGGGGTGGGACCACAAAGTGGGCGTGGTCGCGGTGCTACTGAGAATACAAGGACAACACAGTTCAGTTTAGTTTTCGTTGGCGTGGTTGGTGTGTGCTCGCTATTCTGTATACTTCCATCTAACATTGTTTGACGTTCCTCTACAGAATAATACGTGCGGTCTCCCTATTTTCTATATTTAGGTGACCCATCTTCCCAATACTTTTTGTTTCTAAGTGATGTAGGTCGAGAAAATCCCCTTTCCTATAATATATATGATCACGATGTCTGTTTCGTAATCTTCTCGTGAGTCATGGTATAGGGAGGGGTTGAGATCGGAAGTATGGTAGTACCGCATAAACTCCATCTAGACAGTCGCACCTCATTCATTGTTTGTCTCTCCTCCCCCTTCTCCCGTCATCTTTTTGCAATCTCCAATTATACGTGGCTGACCTGTGTCGGAACGGACCGCCCGTCGAGGTTATCCGCATTCGCATGGCCCAAATTTGTTGCTGCCAGTCCCATTCTGCAGTGTTGTCCTTGAGATTACCGCATTTCCGAAAAAAAAACCATTCCATTCCGTCTTATTAATTCGTTTCTTTACAGCGTATTCACGGCTCCGGCCCGACGCTCATGGGGACCAGCAAGTTCGCTTAAAAGCATATGGTTAGTTGAGGCATCGTTTAATTATAAAAACATGTCTTTTGTTTCTAGGCGAGACATTTTGCCCGGAATTTCTACGCCACTTCAATCATTTCTGGCCCTCGCTTGGTGTAATTGAATCGATCCAAAGATGGAAGACATATCTGGATCAAATTATTTTAATCTATATATTTAATCAAAGCCTTCATTCCCCAAAAAACGTCAGCAGCATCTGTGATAGTGTGTACAGCTTTTTTTTGAAAGCATTCACCGAAAGTGCCTTATTCGTGTGAATCTTTTTATATTTGTTTTTTTTTTTAATTATATATTTCATAATATAGTATATATATACATTTATTGAGTATAATAAAATGACTAATAATAAATATTTATATATTTATAGTGTTTACGTGAAATAAGAATGAAATACAAATCATTTTCTTTTTATAAATCAGTGATTTAAAATCATGAAGACAGTAAGTTGATGAGAAATTATGTGAATATTTTCCAAGCGAACAATGAATGATTATCGAATGCTAGAAAAAATTTAAGCATTTTGAATAATGAATTGAAAGTCTTCAAAATAATTTCAGACAGCTACAGATGCTTCTCTAAAAGTTGATGTTACACAGAAGACAATTCGGCATCGTATAAGCAAGCATCCATCGGTGTAAGAGACACAATAAATGATTGTAGGAAAAAAATGAAAAATTTTAGAACTTCGCCATCACATAAGTGAGTGTTCTGTAGAAGTTCAGCATGTTATTGTTGTAAAGGGAATGAGAACGCGATGATTTTTTATGGGCAAACTCAATATTTTAGTTTTAATTGTAGGGATTCCGGTGAAAAACATTCGAAACGATCAAAAATGTAGGTAATTAATTAGAATAATTAACTTAAAATATTCAAGGAGTTCGGTGGATAAGGTTGAGCCACGCGTTTCCAAAATGTCCAAGTCTGTTTGAAAAAAAGAACCGTTTTATTTCTTATTTGACCTTATTTTCAGAGTTTCGAAAGAGTAAGGATAATAAAACGAAGATTTGTGAAAATAATATGTTTAGAGATAACAAAATATCGAACCGATCGAAAAAGTTTTTGCTATTATTTGATTTAAAAAAAAACCAATGCCATTTTTTTCAGAAACAAAACAAAAAGTAAGGAAAGGAGGCGAAGCGGATCGAAAGTTGAAGAGTTGGTTTTAATGTCGTTCTTTTTATTTTTATCTCTAGAATTACTTGTTAAAAAATCCCCAAATTTATGTATTAATTGTCCGTCGATTTTGACAAGATCAAAGTGATCTTAAATTTTTTGTATGGGATTTAAATAATTTATACAAATGCGTTCCGGTTCATTGAGATAGATTAATCTTTTTCAGAGAAATACGCCAGTCAAAAGAAGCAAAAGATTCCGCGCATAAGCCACCGAAAGAGTTTTAAAAACTTCGAATTAATTTATCAATTTCTTATTTTCAGAGATCAAAAGACGAAAGATTCGAATAAAAAACTATCAAAAGAGTTTGCATATTATTCTCTTAGAAATGTTAAAAAAAATTGTTTTTCAGTGATAAACGAGATAATAAAACTGCTATATCAAAGGAGTACGACTTTAACATTAATTAGTCTTAATTATTAATCTCATTATTACAGAACTTCCAAAATGTAACTAGTCGATATTACGTATAAATTTCAATTTTTTTTTTCAGAGAATCAAAAATGTAAGTCTTATTATTGATACGATATGCTCAAAATTGGCAACTAAAAATTATTATTAACTCAAAATATTGGCAAATTACTTTTTCGTAATTTTGATTTTTTTTTCCTAATTTGAGGTGTTTTAATAATTTACTAAAGAAATTGTAGCATTTACAGTTTATTAATTTTAGTTGTTCTAAAGTAAATTTTTCATAGATTCATTTTTCAGAGGCTCGAAGATGTAAGTAAGTTTTGAATAATTTGTGTTAACCATTTTTCAGAGAATCTAAAGCATCAAAACGATCAGCAATGTAAGATTACTAAAAAAATTCGATAATAAACTCATTGAATTTTCAGAAAGAAAGTTGATAAAAAGTAAGACCAAACGATAAATTCAACTCATTTTTTTTGAAAGGAAAACGGAGAAACGCAAAACCCCAAAACAATTGGCAATTTATTATTAAAATTAGAATGCAATTATCGGCGGTTTTAGATGCAAAATGTACCTCATCGCTATCGATACGAGCCAAACCCGGGATTGATGATTGATAAGTTTCGAAGTTCGATCAAAAACGATTATGATGTAGAATTATTTGAAGCAAAAATGGCAATTCATATGTTTTATTTTCAGTTTGCATGCGAAATGCAAAAGTGCTCCTCATTTTCGACGTTTAAAAAAATCTTGGTGCCAAGCGAAAAATACACCTCAGGATTATAGTAAGATCATTAAAATATTTTTTTCTCAATAAGTTGAAGTCCGACTTTAATAGGGCAATCCAAGAAAAATATTTTTAAAAAAGAAGAAAAAAGGATTTTTTATTTTTTTAAATTCCTTCCGAATTCTCCCTTAATTTACCAAAAATTGTATTTTTATAATAGCTGTATTTAATTGAGATTTTCTAGTAAACGCGGAATGCCTGACATGTATACGGCAACACTATTCAGTCCAAAATCCGCTGGCAGGGAAAAGGACAAAATCTTCTATCTTTATTTTTCCTACAATTTCATTGACGAGGTATTCAACTTTTCGGAAATTTTCAAAAGTGTTGTCCTAGAATTTCGATTGCACTAGATTTTTTTGAAAAAAATTCTTCAAATATCTTGCCAATCAATTTTCTTCTAATGGAGCGATTCTGTAGAGAAAAAAAACGAACAAAATTTATTTTCAAATAATTTTTTTTTTCTATTTTTTCTCAGAACAGAATCGTTCGTTAATAAATGTGCAAATTCAGCATTATCGTGCCAAATATGGGTATGGAAAATTTTCTTTTTTCACATTTGTCGAAAACTATTTTGATCATTTTTTTTCCGAAAAATTTGTACAATTGAGGTGACGAAAATTGACTATTTCGATGCGAAAAAATCGTACATCCACGTTGCGAAAAATCGATTACGACCGGATTATACACTAGACGAATTAAGGTTTTTTTTCTCGCAAAAAGTTTTTTTGAAATCGCCAAAAATTTTCAGTATTGCTTTAATTTGGCGAAATGAATACGCACGTCGTGCCAATATTCTCAAGAATCGCCCAAATTATCGCCAACCGCAATTCGATGGATTTTGCCGGAAAATTATGCCCTCTTCAAGACATTTGTTCATAAAAGAGGAGGTTTTTCGGAAAAACGCGATAGTGATGAAACGAAACACAAGTTTAGAAAACATCGACACCAATTTATGGGCATTTGATTCGAAAGTATGAAAAACAGATCAAAGACTCGTTGCGGAATCGATTTGTTTCGCTCGATTATGACTTGAAGGACGATTTCACTCAATTGAAAAATAAGGCATTGGTACAATTTTTAAAATAATTAATATTAATAATTGATTAATCGAAATTGAATTTGTAATATAATAATCTTCTTTCGAACTCAGAGTTTCATTGTGTTGAATCCGAGTTGGATCGAACAACGTCGGCAGTTTCAGCCACCCTTGTACCTTCACGTACGTCCAAACTATTTGAGGTTGAGCATTTTTCATGTTCCCCTTGTTCAACCCAACCAATTTCAGGGATTTTATTAATAATCATCAATATAATACCGAAGGATTCCGAACTCGTCGTGATCTCGACCTTTTCAACGAATTCAATTATATGACTTCGAGTTTGGCTTACACGGCGCATTTTTGTCGGGCAATCAAAAGAAATCAATTATTAGGGATTGATGAGAATATGTTTCTGGAAAAGGTTGCTCGCCCAAATTCTTGCTCTGCAAAAATCGATGGTATGCTAGGAGGGACGAACGAAAGGAAATCGCTATGTGCGTGTTCGACCATCGAGATACGACACCAAGGCGACACCAACGGCAGTGGTTGTTCTCGGAAAAGATGGCGAATGGAAAACGGCAATGGAGCAAGTTCCCGAGAGAGCACCGTCGGTTGCTTCGTTGAGCGGCTACTCGACGGATAGTGCGGCTTCGACGGCGACTGTTGTATGTTGGACAGAAAATTGAAATATGCTTGCTCTCGCATTCCTTAAAATATTTTTAGACTCCATTGGATTGGGCGTTGAATTGGAAGATGCAAGACAACGAGTTTGAGCATCGATACAGTAAAGGGGGAATGATGGTAGATCAAAAACCAATATTCAGATCCTCTTTTTCAGTTCATACAATTTAGAATATGCGTTCAATAAAAGACGAAGCGAGAGAGCATTTTAAGGATCGTCTTTTCAAAATAATGCTTTCACGACGCACGAAACTTATCTCGGCTAATCAGTCTTCATTGTTAGCGATACCAAATTCAGTGTTCAAAGAAGTATTCGGAAATTGTGTATTTTCTCCAAAAATTTGATTATTTAGGAGCAAATTCTTCCACAATCAAAATTGTCGGTCCGCAGTCGCGTTAGAGAAATCAAAACCATTCAAAAACTACTAGGTGTTCAACTGAACGGCGAATTGACGCTTTCAATGAAAACGGTACCGCTTTTTTAAAAAATATTATCATTTGTAAGCGTGAGGAAACACTCCAGATTCTCGTCAGACGGTATGAATATTTGATGAGCACTCTGCCACATCAACATACTGGACCGTGTGTTCTTTTTATTGTGTTTTAAAAATTCATATTTTCTACTTTTGTAGGATTACTTTAACTGAAGGATGGAAAAACACTAGCGAAAAGATTCACCCAACGAAAATAAATAAGATTCGACGATTTGTGAGTAGTTCATATAATAATTTGAATACATTTTTTTCCTATGATTTATCAGCTTCAAATGAGTTGTTGTTGGATTGCAAGTAGCTGTTGGTCGATGGAAGATCGGGCGGTCAGATGCGATCGAATGCTTTCGGTTTGATCTCATTGTGTGTTATTCAATATTATTCAATTTTAAGATTGCTCGCAATCGCAGCCGAAAACGATTGGCCATATTCATGCTCTTCTTAGCTGCTTTTACACTTTTCACTATGTCAATTTACATTACTCAAATGTCTTAAAAATGATTTCATTCCATACACCTTGTATTGAAAATGAGAGTATAGCGATTGCACAATGAAAAGAAAATAAATATATAGAGGCACCGTTTAGCGGCGAGTTCCGTCTTCGAAAAAGACTCCTCCGTCCAAGGCGCAGTATTTTGGACAGATTCCCTTCTCTCCTGGAGTTCCGGCTGGTCCTGGTGGTCCTGGTGGTCCAGCTTGTCCGTCGGTTCCTGGCGGTCCGTCTGGTCCTGGAGCTCCCTTTGGTCCCGGTGGTCCTGGTGGTCCGTCGTTTCCTGGAGCTCCTGGTGGTCCTGGTGGTCCAGCCGGTCCTGAATTATGAAATTTTGAAACTGTTTACTGATAAGCACTAACCGGCATCTCCTGGCTCTCCTGGAGCTCCTGGGACGAGCGGCTCCGACTGCGCTGGAGTTCCTGGGTCTCCCTGTGGTCCTGGTTGTCCTGGTTCTCCAGCTGGTCCTGGTGGCCCACGTGGTCCTGGAAGTCCTGGCATCGCGTCAGTTCCTGGGCGTCCTGGAGTTCCAGCCTCTCCTGGATCTCCTGGAGCTCCTGGTGGTCCGTGTGGTCCAGGTGGTCCCTGTGGGCATGGTTTGCATGGTGGTGGAGTGGTTGGCTCGCATGGCGCGGTTGGCGGCTTTCCAGGTACTCCTGGAGCTCCTGGCGATCCTGGGCGTCCTGGCTTTCCTGGCTTTCCTGGAGCTCCGGCTGGTCCTGGTGGTCCTGGTAAGCAGCATCCCTCGCATTGAAGGTTCGGAGCGGCGTTGACTTCCGGTGTTCCATATCCAGATTGACGTGCGGTGCGATTGCCTGGGGCTGCTGGTCCAGAATGAGTCTTCATGAAGTTGACTTCAGCGAAAATATCCTTTGCGGATCCCTAGAATAAAACGAGACAAGTAGAAACCAAACAAAAGGTGGAATACAAACTTTGCAGAAACTAAGCTCATGCTTCATCTGCTGCCTAACATGGGAAACATAATTGTAAACCATTGGCAATGTTAAAACCACCGACATAACAGCAACAATGGAGAACGAGACGGCCGCATAGGCGACAAACTTATAGGCCTTGGTGCGGCCATCGGCGGAGGAATCCATGATGTGATCGACTTGATAGGATCAAGTGTTGATGGGTTTATCCATCGAGAAGCCGATGCTTTTATAGTATGCTACTGGTATTGTCAACCCTGCCCACTACTGGATTGTTGATAACACGCCTCGTCGGCGCAACTCTGCGCGCTTCCTCGTTTCGTGCACTCTATCGTCTTCTGGATATTTGCAATTTGACCCATTTCGTTCTTGATTAGTTTCCATGATTATTTTGTGGATCTGCGAAATTGGACAATTGCATAATTTATTACCGTATATTGGTCGGCTAATGATCTGGATATTGCTTTTATAAGCCAAAACGTACCCAATGAATCTAAAATTGACAAAAATATTTTCACTTTAATTCTATACTATTTTTCTGGGAACTAATTGGGCCTATTGGTTCTCATATTGTTCAGATCATTAACTGCTATTCAATAACTCGTTAATAATATAAATATTTGACCTCAAAATATTTTTAAGAAACATCCCGTCGTGGAAAAAAGTATTAAATAAAAGAAAAGACGATTCCAAAAAAGGAAACAAACTTTTCTTCAAGTTTTTTGTTCTCATTTTTTCTCATAACATTTAGGTCCATTAGTATTATTCCAGATTTTTCAAGTCTCACGTTTACGGTACGAGATGATTCTACTTGATTATAGCAAATATCGGAACATTACAGTAGATTTAACTCGACATCTTAAATTATTTCAAAATACAACGAGGTATTAATCAGAATCCCCCTAGACTCTGA
Organism: Caenorhabditis bovis; assembly: GCA_902829315.1. Lineage (NCBI taxonomy): Eukaryota > Metazoa > Nematoda > Chromadorea > Rhabditida > Rhabditidae > Caenorhabditis > Caenorhabditis bovis. Next base: position 3,680,079 of record CADEPM010000001.1, on the reverse strand, counting down.
AAGTCTCGTCACCAAATTGAACGAAACACGGTTGTTTGAGTTGGTAGAAGAAAGAAAGAGACGGTGAACACTTGTGAGCTCCGTCGCATGCTGAAAAACACTTTGAATTTCAGCAAGACACGCAATGTCTTCAGAGCCCAGCATAGATCACAATTTAAACATGTCTCGTAAATTTTTTAAATGTAATATTAAGATAATTTTTTTCACAAAATTTTGCTAAACCTGAAATTTTCGAATGAAAAATGGCAAAAAAAAACCAGCTTATTCGATTGGCCGTAAATCACTTGTCCGCCACGATTTCAAATCTATCGACTTACACCACTGATAACACGACATAGTTAGAGGATCCATATCGAATTATCATCGTCATAGACTTGTTACTGCGCACTGCGAACTGGTCAAAATGATTATTCGAAGCAATCATATTGTGTGCGAAAAGATGGTTCAATTTTTAAAGATTGGGAAAACGCTAAAAAATACCGAAATATAGTGCTTCCTGTTTCATAATTTTCAAAATAAATGTGAGCCGTCTACTACGGTTTTTTTTTCAAATTTTTCTTTGAATATGTAACGTGTGTTTGTAGTCCTAAAACTAAACAATTCGCTAGCATACGATGACTAACCAGCAATGTTATGCTATTGTTCGCCGTTTTTTTTTTCATCCATTTCATTTCTCTTAAAAATGTCGTCGACCATCGAGTTTTACGTCGATGATTATCGTACAAAAGTGAGCAGCTTTGAAATTTCGCTAAATTTTAATTTATTTTTCAGTGGCAGCGAATCGCCTCAATTCCAGTTGCGATCTCAAAAGCCAATCAGGTTACAGATTTGAAATTGCACATTTCAAATTTTGAGAATTCCAGGAGTCACTTGTACGATCGCGAGTTCAGCGCTATAGTATATCCGGCGACCACAACGGTTTATCATCTCAAGTTGGATATGTTAATACAATTAATACAGCCAAAATTTATTCGGTAATATTTTCGAAAATATTTTTTTCACTACTTCTTCAGAAAGCATTATTTCTGAAATAAAATGTCACAATTCGATTTTCTAGGATGGAAATGCAGCCGAAGCTTGGGTTGTTCACAATCCTATTCCAAAGGCGGAGGAAGGCACTAGAATATACACAAATACCATATTCATTCAACCATCTTGCAACAAAATGTAATCATTTATTATATAAGCATTTTGGTTAAAATTAAGAGAAAATAAATGTGCATATCAATACAAGAGATGACTAGGAAGAAAACGCAAAAATATGAAAAGAGAAAGTAAGTAATGTAAGTGAAAAGAAATGAATGGAAACATGGAGGAGTGCAATTGCTGGGCAGTGGTTTTGGTGTCACTCAGAAAAAATTTATTATACAAATAAGGTTTGAAGTTTGATTTTTTGCTGTTATTCCTCGGCAAAATCTTCGTCGAGGAATGCACCTCGTGATCCACCGCGACGCATTGTTCCCAGACCAGTTGTTGACATCTTAAATTTGGCAATTTAAAAAAAATTAAACATCTCAAAACTTGACGAACCGAATGGGCAAGTCCTCTGGGTCCGAACACTCCGGACGAGCTTCGTCCCTTTAGTCGCATCTTCTGCAACGCATTCTCGGCTGCGTCAGCGCGCTCCTGTGCGTCTTCGACAACGTGTTGAAGTTGTCTATATTTAGCGAGATTCGCCGATGCGAGCGATTCCTGAAAAAAAAAATGACGAATCACAATCAATTAACAGCAAATTCTTTCAATTCTTACCGCATCTTCGATTTGTCGCTTATAGGTCTTGATCTTCTGCTGAAGCTTATCAATGAGATCGTACATTCGTTCTGTTGATTTCTTGTCCTCATCGACTTGGAATTGGAGTTCTCGACACTTTCGATCCTTGTTACGCAAACTCTTTTGAGTCTCAGCATGTCTGCGGGTTTCCCCTTCCAATTCTGTCTCGAGTTCATGAATTCTCATATCAAGCTTAGCCAGTTGTCGTTTTCCGCCCTTGACTCCTGCAGCTTCCGCTTCATCCAACCGATTCTGTAGATCCTTGACTTGAGATTCAAGCGATCTATTGCTCTTATCGAGATTGCTCGCGTGCTCCTGCTCAGCTCGGAGTTCATCTGCGAGTCGGGAGGCGTCCATCATAGCCTTCTTTGCCTTTTCATCGGCAGATTTTGTATCATTCAACGCTTCTTCAAGATCTGCTTGGAGTTGCTGAATGTCAACCTCGACCTTTCTCTTTCCAGTGAGAAGAACTGAGTTGTTGTTGCTCAACTCGTTTATAGCATCTTTCGCTTCAGCGAGTTCAATCTCAGCCTGTCTTCTAGCTCTTTCGGATTGCTCGTAGATAGTGGCTAGATCTTCCTTCTCTTGTTGAAGAACTTGAGATCTACGTTCAGCGAACGATGCCTGATCCCTGATATCGTTCAAGCTTCTTTGCTCGTCTTCCACTTGAAGCTGAAGTTCTCTGATTGTGTCTTGAAGCTTCTTAATGTTCTTCTGGCTGTCCACATTCAACTTGTTGCTGTGATCCAAAGCAATCTCAAGTTCATTGATATCAGATTCAAGCTTCTTCTTGGTCTTCAACAATTCAGCTCGTCCCCTGCTCTCGGTCTCCAAACTGACTTGCATGCTCTCAATGGTTCGGCTGTGGTTCTTTCTAGTGTTTTCGAACTCCTCTTCTTTTTCTTGAAGTCTCTTTTCAATCTCAGAACGAATCTGAGACACTTCGATCTGAGCCCTCAACACCTTGGCTTCTTCGGCTTCCAAAGCGCACTCGGCATCATCAAGAGCTTGTTGAAGTTCTTCCTTCTCAATTTCAAGCTTTCTGCGCAACTTTTGCAAGTCATGCACACTTTTTCCACCTTCGCCGAGTTGGTCAGAAATATCCTTGAGTTCCTGAGCGAGTGTTTTGTTCTCACGTCGAACCGCTTCAGTTTGCTCATGGGCTTCCTCAAGCTGGCTGCGGAGTCTGAAGGTCTCAGTAGCAGCAGCACGAGTTTCTCTCTGGCTCTGTTCAACCTCAGCCACCAAAGATTCACACTTTTGACGCCATTCGTCGAGGACCTTGTCGAATCCTTTCTGCTTCTTTTCCAATGAGCTGGCAATAGCATTAGCACGTTCGGCGTCAATCTGAGCATCATCAAGCTCACGAGACAGTCGCTGCTTGACCTTTTCCAAAGATCCAATCTTTTGATTTGCGTTCTCGAGCTGTTCGCTCATTTCTTGCACCTTCAATGTCAACTTGCGTCTAGTCTCTTCAAGTTCTTCGGCTCTAGTGACACCTTCACCTTCGTATTTGGCTCTCCATTGTTGAATCTCAGAGTTGGCTTTGCTCAATTGTCTCTGCAAATCAGTCTTAGTATCCTGCTCTTCTTCAATCTGCTCTCGGAGTTGTTCGCATTCCAATTGGTAGTTGGACACTTGAGCATGGAGGGTCTGTCTCTCGCGAGTTTCTTGGTCCAAACTTCTTCTGAGCTCTTCCAACTGGTTGTGTTGTTGCTGCTTGATGCGATTCAAGGCCGACAATTGAGATTCCGCATCTTCTAGTTGTCTATTGAGATCTTGATTCTCAGAGTATGACTTGTTCTTGGCCAATGTCAATTCCTGGATGAGTCGCTGCTGTTCATCGCTCTTCAATGTGATGTCGGTAAGCTGAGCTTCCAATTGTTTTGCCATTCTTTCACAATTCTGTAAATCAAACTATTTAAAGAAGCGATTTGATTGATAATACCTGTCTCTGCTTGACTTCAACGTCGATGGATTGTTGAAGCTCATCAATCTCGCGCTGCTTATCAGCCTTCTCTCGTTCGAGCTTAGACCTCATCTTCTGCACGGTATCAAGTTGATCGCTCAACTCCGCAATAGCGTCATTGTGCTTCTTGCGCAATGCAGACATGTTAGTCTCCGCGAGAATCGCAGCTTCTTCCAAATCTTGTCGAAGTTTGGCAAGCTCAGCTTCTCTCTTCTTGTTGAGCTCCATTTGAGCTTGAGTAGCTCCACCAGCCTCATCCAAACGATCGCCGAGTTCTTCCAATTCAAGCTGCATCTCATTGCGGGCCTTTTCAGCCTTAGCTCTGTTCGAACGTTCGGCATCAAGCTCTTCTTCGAGTTCCTGAATTCTAGCCAACAATTCCTTGATCTGTCGTTGAAGTTTCGAGACAAGCGATTGTTCATCTTCCAATCTCGACTGAAGTGAGTGAATTTCAACGTCCTTCCTAAATTTAATTTTAAATTAATTCACATTTAATATATTTGATTATAATCTCACTTCTTCAAAACCTGCTCTTGCTCATGCTTGTGTCGGTTAAGCTCCTCAATGAGCTCTTGGGCAATCTTAAGCTCACCCTCAACCTTTCTCTTCTGCTTTTCGCAGTCCTGACGTCCACGCTTCTCACGTTCCAAGTTATCTTCTAGCTCGTCCAAAGTTGATTCAAGCTTCGACTTCATCTTGTTCAAGTGATTAACCTTGTCTTCTTCCGCTTGAATATCTTCCAAAAGCTTGCGGTTGACTTCTTCTTGATGTTTCTTCTCCTTGTTTAATTTCGAGATAACCTCATCTTGAGATTGAATCTCATCCTAAATTAAATTTAGTCAATAATCTATCTAATTATTAATAATTACTTGAAGGCTTCTGATTTGATGATCCTTCGATTGCTTTTCGCTTTCCTGCTTCTTGATGGTAGTTTCCAAATCAGACACAGTTTTCTTTAATCCTTCGTTGTCTTGTTCAACCTTCTTCTTGGCCTTCTGAAGAGCAGCATTCTTCTCTTCCTCATCGCACAACTGGTCATTCATATTGGCCATCTGAAATCCAATTATCAAAACGTTCCGCAATTCTATTAGCTATATACCTGCTTCTCGAGGTCAGCCTTTTGAGCCAAAAGCTTAGCAGATCTCTCTTCGCCTTCAGCATTGGAATCACGTTCCTGTTCCAATTGAATGAGCAAAGCTTGCTTCTCAGCTTCCAATCGAGCAACTTCAGCTTCTTTATCTTTCCGCTTCTTCTCTTCTTGCGTTTTTTCCTCTTCCAAAACTTTGAACTTCTTCTCCAAAGCCTCGAACTCTTCGTCCTTCTTGTTTCCCTTGATGAGTGGTTTGACACGTCCGAAAAGCTTGAACCAAGCCCAGTTGCGCAGTGTGCACCATGCTCTCACGTTCCTCTGAATGACAATGAGTCCGACCTTCTGGTCGAGTTTTCTCTTGTATTCGCATTGAGCGAGATAATGTCTAGCCGCACATTGGAATTTGCTGATAATCTTGGAAAGCGCTTCATCGCGAAGCTCCTCCAAATGAGCCAACACTCCAGCCTTGAAGAAGACTTTTGTGAGACCGCACTGGAACTCTTCGTTTTTCAAAGCGCCCGTCTTAATAAGCTGAGCACTGATCTTCTCGCCAGCTTCTTTGTCGTTCTTGCCGGATTTCGCGGCATCCGCTGCCAACACGGCGTATCTCTGCTTGAAGTCGGTGAACGGCATCCTGTTAGGGAATCCCTTTCGGCAAATGCGAATTCCTTCAAGCACACCGTTGCATGTGAGCTGGTTGAGCACCAAGTTCGCCTCAATCAAACCGGACTTCTTTTGCTCATTCGGAATGATACAGCGAATGAAGTGCGGATGAGTTTGGTGAAGCATATGCATGAGCTTGTTGAGCGACTCTCTGTACATCATTGAGACGGTCATGAACGACGCCGATTTTCCCTTCTTCTTGCCAGGTCCCTTCTTTCCGTCCTTTGCTAGCGCAGCAATGTCTTCCTGAGTGTTGTAGTCGGCCCAAAGGTCCCCCATGAGCTGATTGCCATTGTTGGCCTTGAGAACAGTGACAGCAGTGTCATTGAGCGGATCCTAAAAACAACCTGAATTTTCAAAATTAAAAAATTATTGTGCCTTATTTTTCTCGAGCCATCCTTTGACATTGTATCTGACAGTTCCCGCGTAGTGAACAATCGCAAGATGGGCTTCAGCTTGTTTTCCTTTTGGCGGCCTCGGCTTCTGGAAGTTCGGATGCTTTCCGAGATGCTGATCATTCAGCTTCGACGCCAATGTGAGATCGCTTGCTTTCGGCACAATGCACTCCTCGTCGAGCATCGAAACGATACCGAGAGGTTTTTCGATGAGCTCGATGCAAGCCTGCAGATCGAGTCCGAAATCAATGAACTCCCATTGAATTCCCTCGCGTTTGTATTCTTCCTGCTCCAACACGAACATGTGATGATTGAAGAATTGCTGTAGTTTCTCATTGACGAAGTTGATCCACAATTGTTCGAACGAGTTGAGCTTAAATATCAAGACAACATTAATTAACGGAAAAGACATAAGAAGACGAATACGTCGAAGATCTCGAATCCAGCAATATCCAACACTCCAATAAATGAGTCACGTGAAAGGTCTTGCGCATCCAATGTCTTGTTACATCTAAAATTTTTTATTTTTTAAGCTTCTAGAATTGTTCGTAAATCACCTTTTAATGAGCCATGTGAACATTCTGGCGAAGAGAGCCTTGGCAAGAGCACCAACAGCCCAGTTGACCTGCTCCAAGTTTTGACCCTTGTTCACCCATTCAGTTCCGACCTTCACGCGTGGTTTCAAAAGCGAGTTGACAAACTTTTCCGCCTCGACGCAGAATAATTTGCAAGCAAGTTCACCCTCTAAAAGATGCATATTAGTCAAAAAAAAGTCCAATTACGACATAGTGCGGTTCACAAAAAAAAACCGGAAATAGAAGATAAGTTTGAAATTAGCCGCTTGGACCATTTATCTCGTACCTTTGCCATCTTCAAGCTCAGCTTGCTCTTCACGTGGTCTTTGCTTGAACTTGAGCTCTCCCATATGCATAATACCGGCGGTAATAGCGAATAATTCCGATTTTTCCTGCTCGCTGAACTTCATAATGTCGAAGGCATCCTGAAAATAAATAAATTTTCAAAACAATTTACATTATTATAAGTGTAAATAGTTACATTAGTGATGTTCATTTCCTCGACATCATCAACCCCATCAATGGTGACTTCGGCTTGAGACACAAATGTGTATTCCTTGATGGGACGAGTCAAAAACAGCTTTTCTAAAAAAGGCATTAATGAAATATTGCGTGACATGTGTATTACTGTATGTACCTTTAAGACCTTTAATGGCTCCAGAATAGAGCTGATAAAAGATGTGATAGGAACGCTCTCCTGGAGCTTGTTTAATTACACGAGATTTCTCCAATAGATCTACAATTCATTCAATCAATAATATTCATATTTTGGACGCATTTCCTACAATGCTCAATATCGGCACCAGCGACCTTTCCAGCATGATTGAAATGAATTCTGATGAATTTTCCGAATCGCGACGAGTTGTTGTTGCGAACCGTTTTCGCGTTACCTGAATTCCCAAATTTTTTTTTCGTCCATGTTTCTTCGCGTTTCAACCGCACATTTTTGCGCGTGTTGTTTAGTTAGTTTTGCCGGTGAGCAAACATAGATAAAGATGGCACAAGCAAGCGAAGAAGGCCCACTTGAAAATTACGGCTACCGCGCGACACTTTATCTTGTTTTGTAGTTACACGACAAGAATTTGGAGGGAGAAAAAACTAGGCAACGGAACGATTTTTTCTAAGCGCTCGTTGCGAAATGACAACAACAAATAGAAACTTTGAACTATTGGAACACAAATCGAACCAACTTGTTCTATTAAAAAAAAAGAAGAAGAAATGGTCAATTACTCAGGAGGGATATAAATTGTACATTAATCATGACTTGCTTGTAATCAGAATTTCGACTTTGTAAGTAAAATAAGGCCGGAGATTACTCTGATAACGGATTTGATTGTAGATTTTTTTTCTACGGATTTGATTGTAGATTTGTTAGAGCCGATTGGTTATTATTCGGATTTGTTTTGTTCTGATATTTCAATTCGAATCGGATCCGCAAAATTACTAATGGGATTTGAAAATATCTGAGCCGAATTTTGCCGGATCCAATTGGTTTTGAGTTACCAGGGTAATTTTGCAACACTTACCGAAAGCCTCCAACACCGGATTCGTTTGCACAATTTGATCTTCAAGCGAAACTTGCGCCTTGTCCTTCTTCGTCTTCTTTTTGGTGCTTTGCTGCGAGGCTCCGACCATCGCGAAGTACGAGATAACCTTCTTCGTGTTTTCAGTCTTTCCGGCTCCCGATTCACCAGTGATCAGCATTGACTGATTCTCATGATCTATAAAATCAATTCCATCAATTTCTCACAATGTTGATCGATGCGAACCGTTAACCATATTTCTATAAGCTTCATCGGAAACGGCGAAAAGATGTGGCGGCATCTCATTTCTTCGTCGTCCCATGTACATTTTGCACACCGATTCGGAATAAATCGGAAGCCTTTTGTAGGGGTTAATCACCACACAGAACAAGCCAGAATAAGTCTAGAATATATCAATTGATTTTGAGGAATGAATGCATTCAATTACGTAGATCATCATTGAGTAATATCTTTGACGAAGATTGTGAAGCACAGAAGCGTCGTTCAAAAACGTGAGGTTCGCCATGTCTTCGGTCTTCTCATACTTTGGCGGATTCATTTGTTGAGCATCATCCTTTTTCAATGTCTTCTCGGCTCCTTTCGAAGTCACCACGGTGATCGTATCACCCTTTGTGGACTTGATCTCGGCGGCGATGAAGCCTTCTTCCGGATCAGCAATCCACACATTCTTTTTCGAATCGAATTTTTTGGTCGTGGCGGCCAATAGCTGAAAATAGGGGGAATTCGAAAAGTTGAATAGAAGAAGGAACACAGAATGAAACCTGTTCAGCCGATTGGCGAAGGTATTGCCAACCAGGATCAGACTCGTGTGACATGGTTGCAATGAATGAGCCGACGATTCAAATCGATCGGGCCGAGATAGAGAGGCTTAAAATGAGAACATTTTTCGAGAAAGAAATTGGAATCACAAAAATTTGCAAAAGAAAAGCTCATCAATTAGTCGGAAAGCGAGATTGAGGCGGACAGTTTTTTATCGCGCTGGGTACGCAATTCAGAATGAAGATCTCGTAAATTTGTAGTCATGTGAACCCATTTTCGAAGGAACATTTCAGCCAAAAATACATTATTTGACAATGGTTTTTGATTTACTTTTAAGTGTTCTTGGCTAACGAATAAATTAAATTTTTAAAAATTAAAATAAGGATTTCGCAACATACTGATTAGAGGCATTTTAAGAATTTTTCAAATATCAAATCTGAAAGATGAAATGAGCAATAAAATGAATGAATAATAAGCACGTTTTTGGTGAAAATTATTATTTGAATTCTTTTTTTTTCAAAACTTATTGATCTAAAAAATGTTATTTTTCAATTTTAATGTTTGTTCGTATTAAATAATATATTTTTTTCGATATTCAACTATAAATAATTTAAAATATTAATTTTCCAGTGAAAATCGGAAAGCGCTTCACCAAAATCAAAATGTTGGCTATTTTCCTTGAGAAAATGACAAATTTTCAATAAAGTCAAAATTGTTGAGATCAAGAAGAATTCAATCAAAACTCCCAATAAGAGGGATTTTGCCAATATTGAGGTGTATTAATCAACAGACACACATATTTGCGGAGGAAGCTCAGAGTGTAAATAGGAATTGCAGGATTTGGATTGAAAAAAAAAATATAGTGGAACCCGCGCTAATTGTTGTGTGAATGGAAACAATTGAAAAGCGAATAATCACTTGAAAATCAGTGTCGAATCTTGATTATGCGGTCGGAAGTGGAGGGCGCGCGTTGCGAGACCCAAAGAAAGAAATAAGGTATAAGTGGCTGGATGCCATCGGGATCCCGTCGAGCCGGCTTGTTTGCCGAATGGCGCCCCCGCCGCGGCGCTCTCGCCCAATATTACTATTCGTTGATCGATTGTCTCGTGCTCTTTTCTTGAGCACTTATCCATCCATCCCTATCGCAACGGAGGCCCCTCCCGACCACCTTACTGCTTATGTTTGCTTCAAATTATACACACACACAAAATCCTAACAGCACTTTGAGGAGTACCGTGATGTTTCAAGCGGCACACACACACGAATTTTTCGAATCTGAGCAAAATTGCTCGGCGGGATCAAAAATGCGACGAGAGGCGATCAGCGATCAAACTTGAGAGTTCTTCAAGAGTTTTGGTGTTTTCTCATTTTGAACTGCTATTGTTGCAAATCAAAATATGGCAACATTATGATGATTATTATTTGAAATTGATTTTTGAACTTTGATAGGCAAATAAAATAGTTTTCTTTTGTGTTTGAAAAGAAAACTCTTAGATTTACTGTGGAGATCACGGCTCAAACAAATTACATTATTTCATAACACGATTTCAACAATTCTTACATTTTTTCAAGATGCTCTTTAAAAAAATTATTTTACATATATTAACATGCCTTCCAAATTTGGCTTCCGCTCATCGTTGCACAATATTTTATTACAATCTGCTGACATATGTATTCCAATCCTTGAATTTTAGCACAATTGATAATATTTATAGAAATGACAGTGAAGGTATAATGCTTCATATTGAGGCAAAAGTGAGCAAAAGCTCAAATTTAGAATGCCAAAAAATTCTCTTGAAATTTGTTAAAAGCAACAGTTTGCTAGTTGGCAAATTAGATCACAGCACTTCAAAATATCCTGATAAATTTAAATGGAGCCCTCAGATTTAATTAAGTGTTTTCAGAAGGACCAATCCAATTCATTTAAGGTTTCGTGCCTTCCTCATAACAAGCGGGTCTTCAAATGTCCGGTCACAAGTCATAAAATTGTCTGCAGTCAATTAATTAATTAATGATGCTAACATTTGTTTGGCTCTCGATAAGGGTCAAACACTCTGTAACTGCCGCCCACTTTCCCAATACTGTAGTATCTAGCCCCCAACGTGTGTATTGAACTGATAACCTATCACCACGCATGATGCTTCTCACGGGAAACAACACATATAAGGACGGCATTCAACAGCCGAATTCACTCGTCTGATATGGGCGTCATTTCCGCACTCGTTTTCTCCACGTGCCTTTGCATCGCCGTGTTTGCCACCTCCGATATTGCTGGACCATTGAGCGATGACTTCCAAAAATGGCTTGATAGGTAACGACAGTAATCAGCAATAATTAGATAAGCAAATTTCGAAATTACAGTAATGGATACAGTGGCTACGACTTCGTCCGAAGTGATTACGGTAGCCAAGGGAGTTACGGAGGAAAGACTAAAAATTCGCCAAATGTTGTGAATGTGCCCGTTATTTTCATCCACGGAAACTCGGATGCTGCTCTTCATCGATCTTCGTCAGCAACAGGATGGTCCAACTCGATTGAATATTTTCTTGCTCATGGATACACTGAAGCTGAACTGTACGCAACTTCGTGGCAAGACACCAACGAATTGAAAGCAAGCACAAGGTTTGAAGTGAAATTCGAATTAAACAAATGGCGAATATTTCAGAACTCACGACTGTCATACAATGACGAGAATGCGCAAATTTGTAGAAGCTGTCATCGCGTACACGGGAGCTCCGAAAATCTCGATTGTTTCCCACAGTATGGGTGTTACAATGGCGAGAAAGATTATCAAGGGAGGATCTATCGAAGCTCCAGATGGTATATCGTAAAAATCATGAAATTCGTGGAAATTGAATACGAACATTCAGGAAATTGCAATCTTGGACTTCCATTGAACAAGAAGGTTCAGGTGCTTGTCGGAATCTCCGGTGCAAACTTTGGATTGTGCAGCTGCGAAGGAGGAGGTGCCGTCATGGAGAAGACATGCAACAGAAAGGTAATTCATAATCATGAACAAGTCAGTTTGAGTTTCGATTTTTAGAATGGATTCTGGCCAGGTGACTCGTGTGGAATGAACTACCTGACTTGCGGTCTTTCGCCACTTCCATGGCCATGCTCAGCAGTTAATTATTCGACGTTCTTGATGCAGCTCAATTCGGACAAAAACAAGGAAGCTGATTACGTGTTCAGCGCTTGGAGTCATGGTAAGGAATTTCACAAAACCGCGAGTTCGCCCATCAAAAACTATACGATTTGAATTATTTTTTGTTACAATTTCCGCTACGAATTCATATGTATATTTGCATACCATCTCGTCGAAATTGAAAACTCCATATTTGACTTGCGAAACTTTCAAAAGCCATCCGTTTCCTCCGGCCAATTTGTGTAGTTTTTGTGGACTTATCGAAAATTTCAAAATCATTGCAAACAATACACGGGAGGATGTTTGCAGCAATTCGTCGAATAGAATTGTGCTCCCCCGCGCTCGCGAACTCAATCTCCCACGCGTTTGCGGAGTTCAAAAAACGTTGCGAAAAAACATGCACTCAAAACGAGCTGAAATATTTGAATTTGTTGTTTTCAGCCGATGAGCTTATTGGTTATAACGACATGGTTTGGGGCCGAGCCACTTCTTTCATTCCAACTTCCGATGGAAAGATCAATTACGAAATCTACACCCACATGGAGAGCAAAGAAAACACTGCTGCAGATCAGTATCAAATGGTCAAATACCAAACAATTCCCAATCACTAAGCCATTCCTATACATATACATATACATATATAAATACATGTATTTAGATAATATTATACAGGTTCTGCTCTGTCTATTCCCTACCGGTTTACTGTAATTATTCTTATCTCATGTACATATACTGGAATGTAGTTTCAAAATTGTGTATTGAACTTTTGCGATAAACAAACTGTTGGCTCTCGACTTTATATTAAAACCAATCTTAGTGATAATACCGACCAGCAAAACGGAGATCAGAATGATAGAAGCGAAATATGACATAAGCTGATTAGGGCACAACGTGCAACCAATGTGACTGTTGAATTCTCTCTACTATGATTTCGATGGACTTCAAAGTTGTTATGAGATCGGGAATAGTTATTAAGCAATATTGGTGGAGTCAAACGACTTGAAGAAATTAAAAAAAAATTATTGCCAAAGCGTGTCAAGGCAGCGAGAAATACGCGAGACGCGTACATTGCATTATAGTGTACGCACATTTAATATTCAGTCAACGAAAGGTTTAAATCTACACTGATTTCCTGAATTTGAATACCCGAATCCCTTCAGTCGTTTGACGCCGACAATATAAAATGTGTAAAGAAGAGATTTCTGTGAGTCACAAGTGATTGCCAAGACTCCTCTGATTATGTATAGTCATAGCGACATTTTAAAACTGAATTTTTAATTTATGAATAATATGAATAGTTTTCGAGTTTAAACATTGAATATTGTGAGTTGACTTTCACTTACGTGTACTTTTTAATTTATTTTGAAAATTAATGATAAAATGATGGTGAACTTGAGAGAGATTTGGCAATTTAAATGAAAATGAGGAAAAAAAGAATAATATTCTGTTGTACTGAATGCCGAAATCTCTTGAATCGTTTTTGAAACTTTATCGGTAAATATTTTATATATTTTTTATATATTCGATTTCTCTGGACAATAAAAAAAACAGAACCCAAAATAGCTGATGCTAGATGAAGAATTATCGAGAGCACAGCTGTCCGCTCCCCCGTCCGTTAAATATTCATTCATATCCAAGAACAGAAAAGATTTTGCTCGATCCAATTTACGGAAATTCGACAATTTCTGCTATCTCATTGCCTCCTAGACACGCTACACGCCTTGAGATTCTCGCCATTGACATAGAAAACCAAATACATATGTATGTCGAGTAATTCAAAACAATATGACTTTCAAAATATGTATTAAGGGAAAAATGATTTTTTGCACTTAAAAAAATATTTGGATGACTTCTTACTTAGTCTTCAGGGTATTGGAAGAGAGATGGTGACCGATGATCTAGAAAGAAAATCAAGCAAATCAAACATTAATGCATCGCGGTGCTACTAGCCGATTGCGTAGGACGGCAGCGACAAATGTAGGAAATTAGAGAAGCAAATGAGGGACGACATCGAATGAGTTGCAACTTTTGCACATCGATCATTTAATTAAAAATTATAATATTTATTCAATTATTTACAGACAATATTTGGTTTCTCAATCATACTTAACTTCTTTTGCAGCACTGGCCGTTTCCGCACGGCGAGTAGTTGGTCTGGCAGGTGCAGCTGCTCGCGCTCACCGGCTCTTGGCACGGAACCTGGACAATTGGGCACGATTGCTGGCAAGTGGTTTGACAGGCTGAAACGCATTGCTGGACTGGCTGCTGCTGGGCGACACATTGCTGCTGGCAGGTGGACTGGCATTGCGGCATACACTGCTCGGATTGCGTGATGGTTGGCTGGAGCACGATGCTGACGATCTGGGTTTGTGGCGCTGCGGTAGGGGTAACTACTGGATTAGTCTGGTAGTCAGTTTGGCATTGAACGCATTGAGGGACCGTTGGGGTCTGCTGGCAGAGTGGCTCGCAATACTGCTGCTGGCATTGCTGAACAGCTGGCTGCTGGGCGACGCAAGTTGGCTTGCAGGCTGGCTGGCAAGCCGGAGCACACACCGGAGCTGCGACGACAGGGGCGGGCTCGCAAATCGTCTGACACTGCTGGTTACACTGTTGGCTGCATTGCGGAGTGGCGCATTGCTGCTCGCACTTTTGTTGGCACTGGGGCACGCATTGTGCGCTTAACTGCAATTGGAGCTGGACCACCTGTGGAGCTGGAGTAGTAGGTGCGCACTGGCATGTCGCTTGGCAAGTCGCTTGGCATTGTGTGTTCGATTGGCATTGCTGATTGCAACTCTGCTGGCAAGCTGGAGCACATTGTGTAGCCTGAACTTGGACGAGTTGCTTGGAGCATGAGCAGGTAGACTTCGGAGACTGTTGCGTGCAGCTGCATGTATACTTCTGCGGAGTGGATTGCTGGCAGGAGCACGTCGGCTGCTGTGTGCAACCGCATTGTCTCTTATCGCGAACAGAAGTCGCCTAAAAATTGGAATAGTTAGTCACTAATTATATAATTAATTAATTACCGAAGCAAGGAGGAATAAAGCGGAGAGCACGAAGATGAAACGCATTGCGGTCAGCTGTGGATGTGCGGCTTCGAAGCGCTTTTAAACTCTGAATGCTGATAACCGGCAATGTTGCGCAATCGAACTTTTTTGCATATCACAACGTGCGCATTGTTAACATCTGTTTGTTCAAAGGCGTCCGCGAAAATCACAAAAACAATCATCAAGGATGCACTTGTTTCAAGCTTGAACATGGTTTTTGGTGATATGACTGGTTGATCGTTTGTTTGAAATACCGCAACACTTCAAAAAAATAAAACAATATCTTATAATTATCAAAAGTTTAGAAGAAAAATGGAGCTTACAAATTTAAAAAAAAAAACACCATCTACGCCGCTTCAACGATGTATTCAGTAGATGAAAATACAAACATCATCTTCTCACGAATAAACTCCGAAAATCCTCAAATTACAAGTAGTTGAAGGCAATCAGGCTTCAAAAATTTGTAAGCTCCATTTTTCATCTAAACTTTTGATAATTATAAGATATTGTTTTATTTTTTTTTTGAAGTGTTGCGGTATTTCAAACAAACGATCAACCAGTCATATCACCAAAAACCATGTTCAAGCTTGAAACAAGTGCATCCTTGATGATTGTTTTTGTGATTTTCGCGGACGCCTTTGAACAAACAGATGTTAACAATGCGCACGTTGTGATATGCAAAAAAGTTCGATTGCGCAACATTGCCGGTTATCAGCATTCAGAGTTTAAAAGCGCTTCGAAGCCGCACATCCACAGCTGACCGCAATGCGTTTCATCTTCGTGCTCTCCGCTTTATTCCTCCTTGCTTCGGTAATTAATTAATTATATAATTAGTGACTAACTATTCCAATTTTTAGGCGACTTCTGTTCGCGATAAGAGACAATGCGGTTGCACACAGCAGCCGACGTGCTCCTGCCAGCAATCCACTCCGCAGAAGTATACATGCAGCTGCACGCAACAGTCTCCGAAGTCTACCTGCTCATGCTCCAAGCAACTCGTCCAAGTTCAGGCTACACAATGTGCTCCAGCTTGCCAGCAGAGTTGCAATCAGCAATGCCAATCGAACACACAATGCCAAGCGACTTGCCAAGCGACATGCCAGTGCGCACCTACTACTCCAGCTCCACAGGTGGTCCAGCTCCAATTGCAGTTAAGCGCACAATGCGTGCCCCAGTGCCAACAAAAGTGCGAGCAGCAATGCACCACTCCGCAATGCAGTCAACAGTGTAACCAGCAGTGTCAGACGATTTGCGAGCCCGCCCCTGTCGTCGCAGCTCCGGTGTGTGCTCCGGCTTGCCAGCCAGCCTGCAAGCCAACTTGCGTCGCCCAGCAGCCAGCTGTTCAGCAATGCCAGCAGCAGTATTGCGAGCCACTCTGCCAGCAGACCCCAACGGTCCCTCAATGCGTTCAATGCCAAACTGACTGCCAGACTAATCCAGTAGTTACCCCTACCGCAGCGCCACAAACCCAGATCGTCAGCATCGTACTCCAGCCAACCATCACGCAATCCGAGCAGTGTATGCCGCAATGCCAGTCCACCTGCCAGCAGCAATGTGTCGCCCAGCAGCCAGTCCAGCAATGCGTTTCAGCCTGTCAAACCACTTGCCAGCAATCGTGCCAAATTGTCCAGGTTCCGTGCCAAGAGCCGGTGAGCGCGAGCAGCTGCACCTGCCAGACCAACTACTCGCCGTGCGGAAACGGCCAGTGCTGCAAAAGAAGTTAAGTATGATTGAGAAACCAAATATTGTCTGTAAATAATTGAATAAATATTATAATTTTTAATTAAATGATCGATGTGCAAAAGTTGCAACTCATTCGATGTCGTCCCTCATTTGCTCCTCTAATTTCCTACATTTGTCGCTGCCGTCCTTGGCAATTTAAATACTTTCGTTTCAATGCCCGAAAAAAAGGCTATTTAGATCCCTTGAAATCTTTTTTTTTTTAATTTCGGATTCCAATCTATAAATGATGTTACTGAATACATTCAGCATCGATCGGAACCAATACCTTCTGAAGTGACCGGATCAGCTTATGTCAAACCAAGATAACGAAATTTGTAAAACTTTATTCAATAAGACATCCTTTATCTGTATGGAACAAATATATGTATTGTCAAATACTGGAAAAAATTGGACTGTTAAACTTTTAATTCAAATTCAGGTTCAACTTTTTTTTTGAAAATAATTTTTTTATGTTCGTATTCGCCTTTATAACTTTGAAATTGGCGATTTAGTCTTTCATTAATTTACGCGTTAACAAAAAGTTACTGAATTCATTAAAGGCGCATACAGTAATATGTTATATTCGAGCCATAATAAAAACACAATTGATCTTAATTAATTAAAATTACGACGGTTGCTTATCTTTAATAATAAATTAAATCGTGAGAAACGGCGTCGAACGAAGCATTTTATATAAAGACTACGGACTTGAATCAAATCATTTTAGATTCGCTTTTTTACTATTTCCATCATCCACCATTTTCGAGATTGTCTCAATGATCTATTTTGGAGCCAATGAAATTGTTCGGCGCAACGGAATCGCTGAAAACAAAAAGTGTGGGTAATTTCAGCGTCAACGAAATTTCAATTAATGGCTATATCTCAGATTGCCTCGGTGGTAAAGTGAATTACGTGAGACTGCGTACTTTGCATTTTAGCGTACGCGCATTTAATTGGGGTCAGTTAACGCCATATATAGGTCTTCATTGATACCCGACGCTTTTCTAGTCTTTTCAATAATTCGTGTTTGAAACAAAAATTGTACCGTTTCGGCGATTAATTTGAAGTCTTCGTTCTTCCGCCTAAATTGAAACAATAAATCTGTAAAAAATATTCGAAATGGCATACGGCTTGAGAAAATGGTATTGGTGGTTTTTCAGCATTGACGTTTCTTCGAAAATCAGGAAGTGGCGCTTTCTTGGAACCTGATAGCTTTCTTTCGTATTTCGAGCCGCTTTCGTTATCATGATAAACCCTACTGGCTGACAGTCCTCGTCGACCTTTAACTCTCAATTGAAACAATTCGTTTTGCGATTTTCAATCAACCTCGATTCTTCTTAATCTGTGTAGGTTTCAATGAAGATTCCCGAGTTATCGCGAATCGCTCAGAAACTTTTGGTGTCTCAACTTCTTCGTCAGGAAATGTCGGAAACACAAAATCCGGACTATAATGATCAACAATCACTGCGTCTGGCGAGAACAGCTCCTTGAGGATGGCTTCAATTTTAACTTCCGAGTTGCGGCGTTGCCTAAAATTATACACATACATACATACGTAAATTTATATTTATATATAGAAGTGCAAAATTCGTGCTAATTAGTCTCTGCCTCGGGTTTATTAGCGTAATTGGGAGTTGAATTATCAGAAAAGAATCTCAATTTTAAAATAAAAACGCGAGGCATTAATATTACTTTTTTTTTTTAATTTTATTAGTTTTTTCTTTTAACCTACGCAATTCTTGTTCTCTTTTCATGCGAAATTGATGAGCTTGAAGAAGAAGACGACATTCGAGTAAGTTTCTAAAACATATATTTATTCTTCTAGTTCGTGTTCTATATCGAGACTTACTCCTTTGTCATGTTGAATTCCGTAATCGGAAAACCTTCTAGGTTCCGTATCTTGAATAGATAAACCCGAAATTCGGCTCGAAATATTGTCGTGAGACATAATGTTGTAAGAAAAATGTAGAATGAACGAAGCTGCTGAAAATATGTATGTATTAACAAGGTCTAGCAGGGATCCATGAATATCCAATGTGACACATACACCAAAATGTTTTGGCTTTGGCGAACAAAAAACAGAATATAATGAAAAACACGAAAGAAATTGTTCTGTTTTTTGCAACAAGCACAAACAGAAATAAAAAAGAAAGAGAATCAAAAAGAAACCAAAAAATGCCTTGGTCTACACACATACAAATTATGATAAGAAACTACAAATTTTAGGTTGCATCGACACATATTTCTTCAGCTTTGCTTATTGGAAACAATTTTTTCTGTTTATTCGAAAAATATTTTATTGGAAGAATTATTGTTTCAAGCAAGGATATGGCCAAGGGCAAATGTATCAAAAATTAGAATTTCAATTAAAAATAATAACTTCGAATTATCGTTCTGATGATAGTAAAAAAATATTATTTTTTACGGATTTGTTAAATTTGGTTGCTTAATTCACACTTCAGTTCTTTTATTCCTTCTTTTAGGGATTTGTTGACGTAGACCATTACTTATATTTCAATCCGCTCAGCTCTCCTAATATCAAAACTCAACATTTAATAATGCCCATTCTTCTATCTCATGGAGGAAACCATCGAATTTCCGGCTCATCGTTAATTCGAATTAGGCCTATGTGAAGTCGTGCCTCTCAAATTGTAATATTCCTGATTTCTGTTTAGCACATCCTCATCTTCGTTGTTCTTTGATGTAAATTTTCGTATTCACAAAAAGCTGAAATTAGAGGTTGTTTTCCAATTGGTGTGATTAAGCAAATTGAAGATAATGAATAATCGTGTCGCTGAAAGCCTCAAAAATTGAACAACTTTGCGACGATCAAAGCCTACCCATAATCGCCTTTGGGATTCCAAATCTATAATAATCCATCTGGAGCAAAGACACGAATTCAATACTATTCGACTTCACTATTAGAAAAGTAGCAGGAAAACGAAAATGGGAATTTGTATGGTAAGTTGTTTTAAGACTAATTATGCATATTATTAATTTTCTTTTAGACACATCAAATTCCGCTGAGTGTGGAGCAAACGGAAATATCGGAGCAGTTCTCGAAATTCAGAAAGACTGACCAACGACCGCCAATGACCATTGAACACCAAACTTATGATTATAAGCAGAACGAGGAAGAGCAAAGGGATGAATTGTTTGCCGTCATCAGTTGCCCTCATTCAATAGGTAATCCTTACGAATAATGAGAACTCAAAATATTGTTGATAACCATTTGCAGGATATAATAACGATAAAATTGCACTAGTCGATATTAATCCGAATAGTGCGCAATATTGTCAGATTGTCACCGAAATCGATTTGCCAAGCAAAGGAAATGAGCCGGGAAGAATGAATTGGTCGAAATCGTCAGAAAACTTTAGTGATATTGACAAGGCAATATTTCGCATAATAAAAAAAGTGTTCTGAACAGTTTGGGAAGAAAACTCGAAAAAATCAAATTTTTTTTCTTCCTAAGGTTTTTCGAATTTTTGATAGTTCGTTACCGGGATTTTTTGGTTCTTTTTTATATTTCTATTTCTTTTGAAGGTCCATATCTCGATAACTAGAAGACGAGACATCTAATTCATTCGATTTGAAATTTTCTAAAGAATCTGTATGCAAAAAAATTAAGACGGACAGCAAAAAGACCTACCTTGTTGGAGAATATTTCATTTGATTTCAGATACCTCGAACTCATTTAATCGTGCCTTGTATGAATTCAAACAAGATCTACGTGATCAACTTTGAAAATAACACGTTCAAAATCGAAAAGATTATATTTTATTCGATTCATTTTTCCATTTGTTTTTTTTTTGAATATAGGAGACAAGAAGCGAAGATCTCTATCGATATGATCTCTCGTGCCCATATGCGGTCAACTCGCTTCCCATAAATGGTGCTCCGGTGCATATTTCGACGATGGGCGACAAAAATGGGCACGGAAAAGGCGATTTCATATTAATCGACCGTAAAACATGGGGGCTTCGACCAAAAAGCGGAAACTCGTTTTCAAGTTTTGGCGGAAATTTTTCATTGCAAGTAGGTCTTTAAAAAAAAGTATTAACATTACCATTACAAAAAAATGAAGCATCTTGTGTGATTGTGAACTATCGCATTTTTTGAGGGCGGTTATTCAAATTTTAATTTAAACAGTTGGGAATTTGAGTAAGCAAACTCAAAATCTACTCAGGATGCTCATTTTTTGTAATGCATATTTTGGATAAATCTCGAATATTTAACTATGCATATAATTTAATTGAAGCCACGCCACAACGTGATAATTTCGTGCGAATGGGGACAACCGCGATTGTTTCGCGATGGCTTATCGGCGAGTGATCTAGAAAATTGTGAGAAGATTAAACTATTCGAATTTCATTAAATGTTTAGTTTCCGAATCTTTTGGATCCACTATTCACATTTGGCAAATATCGCCATCAAAGTTAATTCAGTCGATCGAATTGAATCCAAGTCATGGATGCCTTATCACCGCGATCAGGTCTCTCAACCAAACTGATTTTTCAATTAATAAGTTTCAGATTTTTGCATAACAGCGATTGTAATCACGCTTTTGCTTGTTCAGCGATTGGAGGATCAATATTTCACCTTAATATGAACACATTGACTGGCGAATGGTTTGCGGATCGTGTGGCCGAAATTCCATCGTTAAAGGTTTGGTAGACATTTTTTTGAATATTGAATTTTTTTATGACAGGTTGAGGGTTGGCAGAGTGATGAGATGCCAGCGTTACTAACCGATATGGTAATTTCAATGGATGACAAGTGGATGTACGTTTGCGGATTTCTTCATGGAATCGTATGGAGGTTCGACATTCAAGATCCATTTCGAGTTACCCTCAATACAAGGGTATCAATATTTCTACGATTCATTTATAATTTTTTTCTCCATTTTTTTTAGATAAATGTTGGCGGAATTTTATCGATTTTTCCCGATGTACGCGTGAAACCCGCCAACACGATGGAGGATCCTTGGTGGCTGCCGCCCGAAGTGCGCCAAACTCCGAAGAACACCGAATTGCGCGCTGGGCCTGCATTGATGCAATTATCGAAAGACGGAGAGCGATTGTACGCGAGCAATTCATTCTACAAAGCCTGGGATGCTCAGTTTTATCCTGATCTTGTCACGTATTTTTTATCAGACATTTCGCGCCAAAAAGAAACAAGATTTTTTCAGACAAGGTGGCCAAGTGGTTCGTATCGACATCACAGAAACATCGATGAAATTGAACGAAAAATTTTTAATCGATATGAAGGTGAATACAACAAACTTCAGTTAATTTCAAAAAATGGATTATTGAACTGTGCCGTACTCGAACACTTTTCACTTGTCACTTGACAGAAGAGCAAATATGTTATATTTCAAACAGTCAACATCACAGCTATCAAAATCTTTCCATGTTTCATATTTGGGTATTTCCAATCTTTCAAAATATTCCATGAAACTGAATGATTCTGGACCGATATTTGAATTGGTGAATGAAAAACAATTCGATATGAAATAATGGAAAGTCTTGAAAACCGCCAGTTTCTTCATTATTTCAAAATTCTCAAAAAACAAAATCGGAAAATTGCGTTGAAATATTTCAGGATTATCCAAACGGGCCATACGTCATTCGCGACATTCACTTCATCGACGGCGACTGCACCAGCGATTCATTCTTATAATTCGCTTCACGTGTTCTTTATTTTCCCACCATTTCCCTTCACTGATCTCTGCCCGCCCGAATAGTTCGAAAAGTGTTTGAGTGCGCTTCTTGGCCAAGCGCCGCCCATTCGACCCGGCGAGTTTGCGCAGTTTGCTCGTTGGGAGAGCTTGGTTTTTTTGTTGCTTGTGTTGCTCACGAAATACCTGTGCGATCTTCAGCGTCTTGTATACGCGATTTCGGGCGGATACACATTGCGAGCACACTTGAAATAACAATCATGATAGTGTTTCGCTGTTATCTTTTTCAAATCACCATTTGTATTCTAATGTTCGATGGGTGAGTGTTTCATGCCATAATAAATTTTTAATAATAGAAAATATAAGTAAAATATTTCTCGAATGGCAGCTTAAAAAAAATGAGGTTGTTTCGGGATATTCTTTTTTTAAATTTTTTACGATATAAAAAAATTATGATAATATTATATATTTTTTTAAAAGTAAAAATAAATATTAACATTTCAAGAGCTTATATAATAAAAACTGAATACTTACACTTTACATCATTTTTCGAATAATTTTTATATGTTACTTTTCGTTTCAATGAACTTCCTTCTTGAGTTTCATGAAAAGAACCCTTTCGGCATGGAATTTTCATTGAATTTCCGGCGAAAACTAAACAAACCAATAATTTTGCAAGTGATTTTAAATTTGCATAAGTTGGTTGAGGGGGATTTGCCACCAGCTCTTCCGAATTCGGATTTGGAGACTGAAAGCGCCGGAATGCAAATAAACGAATCGTTCGAAGAAACTCAATCTTTGCGTTTGTTTTCGATTGATATCATTGCTATTTTTCGAAAGAAAAAAAAATTACATTTTAAAATTTTGAGCATAAAAATAAAGGAGACGAATAAACAAATTGAATTCTGATCTTGATAGACTTATTCTTTGACTCCTTCACTTTATTTGTTTTGTCTGTGAAACTATTCAAAAATTCACCAATTGTGAAACAGAATACTACGTTTTTCACAAATTCAAAAAAAATTTAATAAATGTAGTTTACTATAGTACGAATTCGATGCTTCAAAAATCAAGTAACGACTCGAAAATAAATGAAAACAATTTTCGAAAACCCATTAAAAGGCTTAAAGGTCTTAGGCTAGTACATATATTGACTATCAATCATATAAAATTACCTAATTACTCGAAAAACTTTGTTTTAGCCTTTTCTGCTCCCTCCTAGTGCTACGAATAAATTCCAGATGATGTTAGAATTAGAGAAAGAAAATGATACATCACTAATCGTATAATAAATATATAAATGCGAGATCGTTGGTTAGAGACTTTCGACGAAGTTATTATATGTTAGACGAGGATGAACAGATTTTTAGGAAATTAAAAGCTTCAAAGCGATCTTAGGCATAAGAAAAAAATTTCCAATAGGGATTAATAAGTGGGGGAATCTGCGGATTTTTTCTTTCAATTTACCTCAATAATTTATTTTTAGGTTATATAAATATAATAAAAAATCTAAGCAGGGTTTGAAAAAAAAAATTGAAAAGCCTAATGCGAAAATTGTAAATTTGTTGTAATTTCGTCAGAGTCGACACGAAGCCGCCCAAAAGTCTGAACCGAATGCGAAGTAAGGGCACTTATAGCGCTGCTGTCTACAACAGTGGCTCGATGATTAACAACGGATTGATGCTTGCAGTGAGTTTATTCGTATTATTCTTATTCTCATTACTATTATTAATGCTTATTATTATTAATATAACTCGTGTTTTTATTGTTAGTTGTAGAGCTTCTCAAGTACTTTTTATTCTCGAACAAGTGGAACAATAGAGCTTTTGTTGTTGCCTATGCTTCTGTGTCGTTTTTCAGGAAGGCGTCGTCGACGATGAATACGCGAATTCCGATGAGATGACAAAACGCGAAAGCGGCGAGCAGGAGACAACGCCGATTGATGATATCGATGATTTGCTCGCCGGCGATTTGTCGGAAGATTCGGACAAAAATAATGAAGATGAGCCGACGACGACGACGACGACGACGACGACGACGACGATGGAGTCGCCTGAAGAGGAGTGAGTTTGGATTAAGTGCATGAAATTCAAAACTTATGCGGAAATATTGAGTTTTAAGAATTGCTGGATGGGTGGGATGAATGAGGGAGAGACAATGCGAGAGTAGAGCGAAATGATCAGAAAACATTTTTGGATGATGAGTTCTACCCAGAAATAAAACCAAATATTCATTTTTTTTTAATATACACTCTTATTTCGTTGTGAATTGGTTTCGAACATTTCTTCATTTTATTTTTCATCGAAATTCTGGATAAACTTTAAAGTTTATTAATTTTTTCAAAATAAATTCATGCTTTCCTTTTCTATTTAGATAAAACTTTATTCGTATCTTTCAAATAAAGGATTTCTTGTTTCCAATTACTAAATACGATTATAACTATTAATAGTGGTATTAGATGGTCTCTTTATTGTTAGCAATGGAACGTAGGACAATTTTCGGGCACACGTATTTTTCTATGTAGTCTCGACCCATATTAATGCTTATTTTAATTAACTTATATTTTTCATTTTTTTATTAGAGACTTCGTAATTTCTTGATATTTCTAGTGTTATTGCTATTAAAAATATCGGAATAATTCCGATAGTTAAAAAAAATAACTACATACATATATACATATAGTTATTACAATGACCTTATATGACTCTAGAAATTTGTCGCCGGATCTCGATAATATATGTATATTTTTCAAATTTCCGACCCTTTTTTTGTCTTTTGTTTTTGCTTAAAAACATACAAAAAAAATTGATCGATTGATCAGGAAATTAAAAGTTTTAAATAATTAAAAAAAAACGATTCAGTGAGGCATTCTTGTAATATTTTTTTGGATTTTTGGATTTTTTTTCAATAATTTCCAACTTTGAAAACCTTTGAAAACCGGATTACATAAAATCTAAACCCCCAATGCAGATTGCGGAAAAAACTAGATTTTTTTTTCAGTTCAGTTTTTGCATAGTATCTAAAATGGTATCGAAATTTCGAAACTCGTTGAATTCTCACAAATCGATGCGCAATAAAAATGAGAAGAAACATTTGTTCCGGTTTTCTACTATCAATGCTGTCAATAAAATATATTCTACATACATATGTCGATGTGAGGAGAAGGGGACGAATTTGAGCGAGGTGATATGATTTGGCTGCGTATCAAGCATATTCAAGAGTAGGACATCCTTCAAAGGCGCTTAGTTTCGAGAAACAATACCGTATTCTGTCAGAAATTGTTTTAATTTCCAATAGTTGTCCTCATTGACAAAATTATTTCAATTCAAGAATTATTTCAACTCAAGCAATGTTTGAAAAGTTGTCTCATTTGAAGAGTTCGCTCAAATATCTTTAAGAATTCAGATTCTTGTGTTTAATCAGAAATCCTCAAATAATAAACTCGTGATTTGTTTTCTGAACGAAAAATTTTAAATATGCATTATTCTCTGATTTAGGAAACCACACAACAAGAATTTGTTCATTCTTCTTCCAAAAAAATATATAAGGATTTAAGATTCCACTGCGCACGAGCAAAAACAAAAATTTCCATATTTGGTCACTTGAAAAATTTGTACACACGCTGCTTGAGAATTGGAAAAAAAAAATGAACGTTTGTATTTTTGTATGATCTCCGTTAATTCAAAGGTCATCGCAATTTGATAAGACGAAGTCGTTTTGAAAAAAAAAAACAGACTTGAAGAAGAGGAAACAATTGAAAGAATGAATTGATAACGCAATTTTGAAGGATTTTTCGTTTCGAATCGATTTTTCTGACCGCATTGTTTTGTCGTTTTGCGGGGTTCGTTCTCAAAGGATATACAGGGTGTCATTTAAGTTCCCGCACAACTTTGAAGACGTATATTTCTGAAACTAAAAGTCCAAATCAAACGAGACTCGAAATATATTTTTTCTATAGTATAACAAATAATTATCTTTTAACTCTTTTCGATTCGGTCTTCTTTCGCAGCTATGACTTCACGGAGACGCTTCGGGTAGGATATGACTGTGGTACGCAGGTGTTCGATGGAAAGATTGTCCCATTCCGCCAGTAATGTCTTCTTCAGAGCCTCTATACTTGAGTGGGGTTTTGCGTTGACCTTCTCCTGCAAGACCCCATCACGGAAAAGTCAAGCGGTTTCGGGTCTGGGGAGCGATCAGGCCATTCGGATGACTTGATGAAGTCGGGAAAATGGGTCTGGCACCACTCCTGAGTAGTTTTGGCAGTGTGGGCGGGTGCTCCGTCCTGTTGAAAGACCCATTTCTGCCCACCGAAATGCGTTTGGGTACAGGGCATCACATGATTCTCCAAAATGTCCCGAACGTAGACTTCTCTGTTCATTTTCACCCCCTGATCCACGAAAACCAGGGGGCACTTCCCGGTTGAGCAGATGGCACCGAAAACCATCACACTGGCAGGATGTGAGGCTGGATGAATTGTTCTTCCTTTCTCAGAAGCTTGCTGGGATGTCTGGGCAAGTACTCAATGGTTTTGTGAGTTGAATGCCGCCTCCACACTGAACAGCTTCTCGTCGGAGAAGACAGTGACGAGGTGTTCTCCAGGCCGCGTGCGAGCAAGAAGTCGTTTTGCTTTTTCGAAGCGTCTCTGCTTGCTGACGGCCGATAGAATTGCCGCTTTTTGGACACGATATGGGGTCAGTCCAAGCTTCGCTTTGACGATTTGTTCCATAGCGAAGATGCTCATTCCCATGTCTGACGCCATCTTTCTCATGCTCCTGTGGGGTTTTCACCTGATCCTCGATTTAACGGCGTTGATCTTCTGAGGAGTGATTACTGAGACGAGTCTTCCTTGTCTGGGACGGTCACTGGTCGTATTTAGTTCCTTGAAACGTTAGATGATGTCGTAAACCGTTCTAAGAGGCACACCGAGGCGTTGAATGATGTCTCTCAGGCTCACATTTTGCTTATGAAGTTCGATAATGGAAGCGCAATGGATGTTAGCCTTCGCCATTTCTCGGAAACACATCCGAATGAGGTAAAACTTGGAAAGTAAGTAAAATATACCTTATTTAACAATAATAAATTGTATTGGTGCACGAAAAGTGCGACAGCCAAGCTCTTCATGGCGTCAAACTTTTGTGCGGGAACTTAAATGACACCCTGTAGAGGCGAAAATTGGCTCAATTTTGACTCATTCATCGAATCTCATCAACCTGTCGTTTTATTTGTTCGCTTCGTCTTGTTCTCCAGTATTCTCTTCGTTCTTTTCTTCGTCGCAGCGAATTTTATTGCATTTCAATTTCTACTATTAATGTTTCTTATAAAAGTGTTTCAGTTGTGTCCGTTGGACTTCAAACAACTTTGCGTTTCAAATGAAATTAGATATATATTTTTCGTTTTTAGAAATTTACAGCTATCTGAGTGTTTCATTTTTCTGGAGATTTGGAGCTCTTAAAATAGTAATTAGAATTTTGAGCATCAAACGGAGTGATTTTTATCGTTGGAATTGCCTTGATTACATTTCTTTTCCTTTCACAAGTTAGTTCGTCATATTATGTTTTTTAATTTTATCGTACTATACACTTATTAGGAAGAAATCTCAAAATTTGTTTCTTGTAATATATAATATGTGCTTAGAAATACAATAAGCCTATGCTATATCACTTAATTTATCCATTGTCTAAATTTTGAAGTTGAAACTAGAAATATTATTTTCAAATACGTATTTTCATCAAAATCCTTTTAGACAATTTTTTCTTTTTAGCTTCAAATAAAAAATATGTCCAACTCGCCTTTGTTGAGCATAAAAAAATGGCAATCATGCGTATAATTAAATAACTCTGAGCCAGCAAAAATCCTTCTGATAATCTCCGCGAAATTGTTTAAACAAAAAACATGTGGTTCGAATATTGTCACTTATTTGTTTATTTTTTTCCTGATTTTTTTCCATTACTTTGGCTCGTTTTTTTGGTGCCTTGCTCTCTTTTTCGACAAGAGACTAAATTTAAAAAAAATAAAAGCTTCAAGTAGTAAATTTCTGAATTGTTCCATCATTTTTTCGAAGGGATAGTGAAAAAAAAATGCTATTTTTTAAGGGTACGTTCTTCTAAAATTCAAAATGAATATTCTATTAGTCGGGTAGACCTTCTTACTTCAAATTATTAATTTCCTTCGTATGAGATTTTCAATTATTTGGATGTACACATATGCATATTCCTTATATTATTCTACATGCATAGTTTCAACAAAGCCGCCCCATTATTTTTACAGATTACATATTCCATTACTGGAAGTGCTTCTTCTTCCCAATATTGATGAAAATCATCACATTTTCTTGAGCTCATCCTTTTTTCGGCGACTTTTCATCTCGAAAAAATCGCTGATTCCCACATTAGCAATTCCATTCATTGTCATTTCCTCATCTCCAACAATTTTTTGGTCCTCGCCAATTATTATAATAATTTCGAATCCGTTATTTTGTTTTTTCATTTGTCGCGTTTTGCTCCTCAAAATCTTCCCCTCCAAATCGGCGCTCCGCAATTTTTCAACACATTTGCCCTACGGCACCCACCATTTTGTCATCTGCCAGCGCCACCGCAGAAGCACAACCATCTACTCCTTCGTCGTCTTCTACTTCTACTTCATAGTCGCGCGCACGTCTTCCCTCTTTTGCTTCGTAACTCATCGTCGTCGAGTGCCTAAATGAATTAGAGGACACGCCCGATTTCGTATGTTTCTCAAGACGACGACATTTCAGATGATCTACTATTTGATTCTTTATTTAATCGCCGCACTTGTCAGATCCGCATATTCATTACCGCAGCACAGGTTTGTCTTCATCCGCCGGGGCCTTGTGGTCATATTGTCAGAGATTAGTGTTTTAGAAAAAAATGAATTCTATAATTAATGAAAAATTGCTGTTAGATGATTATAGAAAGAAGTAGCAACTTTTAAAAAGTTCTTCAATTTGACATGTTGATGGATTTCAAAGTTTGCAAATCGCACACTCACAAAGCTGAGTATGGCAAGACGACCCTTCTGCTTTGAAAAAAAGTCTATAAAATTAGATTCGGGTAAAAAACAGCATAAAATTGTTGGAAAAGATAAATTTCAATTGAAAAACAGCCTGAGTATTTAAATTGATTTCATCTTCAAATTATGAATTTCATTTTTTTTATCGAAAATAACAATGTTCAACAGCAGTCGATAAAACATTTTACAGAACTCAATCAAACGAATTACCAGCCTCAGAATTTCCAAAGGATTGGTCGGAAGGAACCACTACGCTTGAATCAATTGCTCGAGGGAACCACCAGGTTTCTCTTACTTATTGATTCACATAGTGAAGATTAAAAAAAACTCGAAGCTTCAAAAAACTTTTTTTTTTTTGGAAAATTTGAATATGAATGATTTTCCCCCAAAATACTTAGTGTCTTATTTGAAATATTTAGGAACACACGCCTATTGAAAATCCACAAACGTCAGACACTGAAATTCTAGAAAGGTTATTAACAAAGGGTTACGATTGGCGGGTCCGACCGCCCGCTGCAAATGGAACAATTAGCAGTGGTCCCGTTGTAGTTTCAGTCAACATGCTTTTAAGAAGGTAATTCTGCAC
Organism: Caenorhabditis bovis; assembly: GCA_902829315.1. Taxonomy (NCBI): domain Eukaryota; kingdom Metazoa; phylum Nematoda; class Chromadorea; order Rhabditida; family Rhabditidae; genus Caenorhabditis; species Caenorhabditis bovis. Next base: position 3,650,105 of record CADEPM010000001.1, on the reverse strand, counting down.
GTAACATTCCCCTAATGAATTAATTTTTTTGAATTTTTAAAAATGTTTTTGATGATTCTGAAATAAAATGCATCATCTAAAAATAATAATTGAAATTCTCATCGTATGCCGAAAATGTCGGGTATTCTTCAATTTTCAGTATTTCAAAAATAGACAATGTTAATATGGAGTATAGTGTACAATTGACATTTCGAGAGAGCTGGGTTGACAGCCGATTGAGGTTTTTTTTTTTCAGTAGCAGCAAATTATTAATGAAGATCTATTTTTTAGTTATGGTGTTAAAGGAGATGCTCTTCCGGACTTTCTGATTCTCACGGCAGGACAACAAATTTGGATGCCTGATTCGTTCTTCCAAAATGAGAAGCAAGCTTATAAGCATATGATAGATAAGCCAAACGTGTTAATTAGAGTTCACAAGGTAATTAGTTGTAATAAAATTATACTACATTATAAGATTCATAATTAAATCTTCTTTAGGATGGAACAATTCTATACTCAGTTCGAATTTCTTTGGTGCTTTCTTGTCCTATGCATCTTCGCTATTATCCAATGGATGTTCAACAGTGCTTCATCGATTTAGCTTCATATGCTTATACTACAAAAGATATAGGTATTCCGAACATTTTTGATTATTCGAAATGTTAAGAAGGATAAAATAATATTACACTTCAGAATACGTCTGGAAAGAAGATAATCCGGTTCAACTCAAAAGGGGTCTTTCAAGTTCTTTGCCATCTTTCCAATTAGCGAACCATAACACAACCTATTGCACTAGTAAAACGAACACTGGCGCTTATTCGTGCCTCCGCACAATTCTGATATTCAAGCGGCAATTCAGCTATTACCTTCTTCAACTTTATATTCCATCGTGTATGTTGGTTATTGTTTCTTGGGTATCGTTCTGGATCGACAGGGTGAGTTATTTCAACGCAAAAAATGATTAAGAAGTTTACTTTAAGACAGCAGTGCCAGCGAGGGTGACGTTGGGGGTAACAACATTGCTCACAATGACAACGCAAGTAAGTGTTAAAAATCACACATTGTTAACAAAAACCGTAAATATAACAACCGTTACTTATCACTCTTCAAGTCCGCCAATTTCATTGGCGGATTCTTTGGGGCATGGATGCTGTTGGAGTAGCCTTGCCATGGAATGTACATTGATGGCGGAGCTCCCGTCAAACGCTCTCCTTTCCAGTTTGGTGGTCTTTTAGGGCGCTGCTCGGGCTCCCAGTCCGATGACGAGCCGTCGTCGGTGGCCTCTTCGACTTTGTAGTACGCTCGCTTCGGCGGCTTCTCGACGCTCTTTTGTTTGACCCGTCTACGCTTCTTACGCGTTTTAGGAGCACTCCTAAATTTGATCCCATTCGTTTAATTAATAATCGTAGTAGCGCAACTTCGGAAAAAATCAGTAAATGCCAAACCTTTAAGAGAGATCTTCGCGCGAGGTGTGTACCTTTAAATAATCTTTTTTTATATTTAGCCCGTAAATCGACACAATTAGTTTTGCGGCGACACCTCTCCCAAAGTCTTTCGGCATTAAGCTAATTTTTCGAAGTCTCACGACGGCAGAAATAAAAACGTAATAATTTAAATAACATTTTTATAAATACTTACGATGGCTTTTCCTCTCGCGTGTCTTGCCCTCCAAATTCATCGTCGCTGAGTTCTTCCGTGTTATTCTGGTTTAAATCGAGAGAGCTGAAAATAAAAGCGTAAAAATAAGAACATGTTTTCAAATATGCGGATACCTAGAGGAATTCGTTTCCACTGCAGTGTTGTAGTTCTCCTTTGCAGCCTCACTCCTAGAATTTTTAATGTTTTTATTACTAGGGTGCCAAATAGTTTCCTTACAATTTACTTTTCCTCGCATATTTGGCACTTTCGTCATAGTCCAGCTCAAGATGCAATGATCGATAATCAACCTAAATTAATTTTATACTTCTTCTTTGTTAAATTTTTCCAATATACCCTTGCGACGTTGCGAGTGCTCCGTCTACTCGCCATCCTGAAATTGATCAAATTATTGATTTCAGTCGTCTGGTATCAATGCGAAACTGCCTCCAGTCGCTTATATCAAAGCAATCGATGTGTGGATTGGAGGTAATAAATGAGAGAGAGAGAAATGAGTGCAAAAAAATGAAAAAAAAAACTATTTTCAGCGTGCATGACATTTATATTCTGCGCCCTTCTTGAATTCGCATGGGTGACATATCTCGCCAATAAACAGGATGTCTTAAAAAGTAAGAAATTTCGCACATAATCGAATGCAAAGAGAATTGCGAACAACAAACACGCTTATCTTTCATTTTTCAACGAATGTTGTGTGGGGCACGGGCAGGGGCTGAAGCGTTCGCATAAGAAGGCGGTGTGTTCACGCACACTGACAGCTTTCTATTGCGGACACAGGTACAACTCGTCGTTTAATGGTGGGAAGAGCGGGTAGCTGTCGCCGACGTGAGCATGCACTAAACGGATGACTCCTAATGCGGCGAGTAGTCAGAAAGGAAATTAGAAGTACTAAATATGGGTTGTGAAAAGAATATGCGCATAAAAGTGCAAACAACGCGAATCTACTCCAAAGTTCATTTTAATCATAATAATGTTTAGTAGAAGTCTCATCTAGCACATTCAAGAAGCTATTTGAGATTCCCAAAGTTTTTTTTTGTAAAAAAAAACCTTGCGTAGAAAAGATAATTAGAGCAAACATATTATTGAAGCAATTCTATCCAGAAGCACCAGTGTTTCCTAAATGTAGATATTTACTTGCTTATGCCCCTGATACATTTTTCGATGGTCCCTGATTACCTTTTATATATGAATACTATCGCGGACAAATTGTGGCGAATGAAAAATTGATTCGACAAGACATATCCGATCAAATCATAGCAATTTAAAAGGTGCAGGCGAACAAATGTGTTAGCGAAAAATAAACAACAAAGAAAACATTATGCGTTTCGTCTTCCGTCTAGCAAAATGTTTTGGTTCGAGAGTGTTATATACAATTATAAGTGAGGAGAATTTTTCGAATTAAGGTTCACGGTGCGTATAGATGAAAAAACAAAGAAATCAATAAAATAATCGTGAAAACGTCGAAAAATGAAATGGGAGCGCACTTTGGAAATTCTAGGCAGTCAATCGGCGTTGCCTTGCAGCAGGCGAGAATTCAAATTGTGTAGGCTGCAAGAGGTGAATTCTACTCGTCAGAGATGCTGTGTGCTCACATTGCAACTCCTCCCCCCCCCCCTTTGCGGGATTGTTGCTGCCCGCGAAAACTTTTATTTCCCCATATGAAAATTTAATAAAACATCGTTTTCGTGAGTCTCATTTGGTTGCGAAGAACTGATCGATTGAAAATACGAAAAAAAAACTGTCGACAAACATGCAATTTTTTTTCTCCTCACAGAACAATAAAAAACGGAAAATATCTTAGTTTTAAAACTAGTACAGAGTTGATTTCGAAAAAGAAAACGTTCGATGCCTTTATAAATATCAAATAAGTATGGGGCATCAGAGAATTATTTATTCAACAGAAAATTTTTTCCGAAATTTTTCATCCCAACACTAGTCATTTTTTTAAAATATGCCGTTATTTTCGTGTTCATTCGTATTTATTTATCCAAATATGAATCAGCATCATATTTCAATTAACCGCCTTGCTTCTAGCATGGAAAGAAATATTTTAATACTGAGTTTCCTTTTATTGAAACATATTATGAAGCACGCTAAAAAATGAAACTGTCAAATCAAAGTGAACGAACATATTTTGATTTATTGCACCAATATACGCAATTCGAATTCATCAAACAATTTTTTGTAGAAAATCGGACAGAACGCGAGAAGCAAGAAGTGCAACTGCTAACAAATTCGCACAACGATGTCTGGGTTCCCCGAGAAGTAGCCGAGCAAGAACGTGAAGTAATGACCGTCAGGATGAATAGGAGGCAGAATAATGGATTGTTAAAGTCTGTTTTCATTCCATTTCACTCCTAACTATTATATTTCCAGATGGATTAAAAGAAAAACAGAATGGCACGACGAATCGAAAAGGGCGGACTTGATATCAAGTATTAAATTTTCATTCAATTATTTAAATTGTTACCATTTTCAGGAGTCCTATTTCCTCTTCTTTTTCTAACCTTCAATATCAGCTATTGGTCTCATTACGGTCAGTATGGAGTCGTCCTCCATTGAAAAATTTGTTAAATATTTCACCATTATTGGTGATACCGGTGATATAATACAGAGATATGTATTTGAATGAAATTCTTTCTTTTAGTTTTTATTTGAATTGTGCAGAAATAAATATCAAAAGTTCGGAGATCTTTATGCTTTCGCTTTTGCTTCAACGAGCTCCTTCCGACAAGATTCAGCGAGCAATTGTGTGTCGATTTCTTCAGCCGGTAGCTGGACATATCTGAAATATTAGTAAATGACATTCTGTCGGTCATGATTAATGAAACATGAAAACATTAATTCAAATGTTTTGTTAATCTAACCTGACCACTGATCCTCTGATGAAACAGGTTTTAACTGAAAGCATATGAGGAAATCGTTCTGTGTCCGAGACTGTGATGTCTGACAGCTTCATATTAAGGTATTGATCGACGGAGTGCAGTGTCCCACAAATGCTGAAAAAAAATAGTTATAATGATATTTGTGAACAGCTTGATACCTCAAATCATTCTTAAGCTCAACGACGACGTCTTTTCCGACAAGTGATTTGAAGAAGGAGAAGAACAACTGAAGTAAGTGTTGTATTCGTACAGTTCTTAGTTATATCATAACGTTTCGATAAAATAATTATTCCATTTGCAAAAAAAGACTCATGCGCCGATTTACGATGAATTAGCGTCGTAGGTTATCCGTAGTACGATACCCAAATTCCCACCACTAAATTCGAATTTTAATTAGTCTAGAAAAAGTGTGATGGTTCGTAATTATTCACGATGCGAAAAAAAGATGCGTAGCACTGCTACCGCAGATTGAATCTTGAACCAATTGCTATTTTTAAATAAATGTTCTTATAAATATCAAGTAATCAAATCCACGTTCTCCTGCAAAACTTCAAATATTTTTATTAACAGCGATGTAAAATCTTTAGCGCAGCTAGTGATTGGTAAAGTGAAACCAATTCGTAGATTTGAAAAATACTCACCATTCTGATATATAATCGAAGGTAAATTTATTGAAAGACCTGAAAATTAGTTTTAATTAAACACAACCATATAGGAATAAAACAAATCAAGCACAGATAAAAAACTTTATAATAAACATGTTTGGTAGCTTTTGGTTGCGGACTATTATTGTGCAGCGCAGATTTTGGGATGGAAACTCAAAATTTTTTACGCATTCTTCATAGAGCTTTTTTTTAACATTTTAAAGTTTGCTACCGGTTTTTTTGCAAAATCTGTATGTCACTATTAAATTATTTCGCTTTTACAACATTACTACTATTTAGTTTGATGGAAAACACAATAAAATGAAGTGAAAAAGCAAAAAATACCACGGAAAGTTACCAAAATTCAAAATCCTCCGCTAAACAACATGAAGTTTTCCCGTAAACGCGGAGCATCGTACCTATTGAAAAGCAATTTTGCCGCTAGGAATTCAGGTTTTGGCAAGCGATTTTTCCTCTCAAAAAGTCTCCTGTTTCTGTTTGTTTGCTTTCTTCTGCATTGTCCATTTTTTTCTCTCTCAATAAGAAGGGTTTAGCCTGTAGTACATATGTTTTTCATATCAACATTCGATTTTTTCTTCATATTTCGTTTAATTGTTATAAAATGTTGTATAATTTTAGGCATGCTTCGACGAATAAAAGCGCAAGTGTCTCAAGTAGCTAATGAGGTATGTTTGTATCTTTTTTACTCAATTTTAAACGGATTTATTCCAGTTTGACGGTGTTCTGAATGCGAATAGCAGAGCTTCTCGTGACTCAATACCCCCACAAATAGCACAAGATGAGGAAATTGAAGGAATGATATGTCCGATGTGTATGGCATCTTTTTCCACGCCGGAATTGCTTTCTTCACATTTTGAAACTGAACATGCAGAAGTATGATTTTACTATTTCAAAACATTTTCTTTTAAATTTTAGACATCAACTTCTGGAGTAGAAAACCCAAATTTTGCCGCTTCTTCAAATGAAAAACCGGCCACGTTTGCCACCAAAGATCAAGAAATTGAAGAACTTCGAACACAGTTGCGTGAAGAAAAAAGATTTTCTGAAAGAATAAAGGTAACATCATTAAATAAAAGAAAAATCTGTAAATTGGATTTAGGAAGAACTTCAAAATATTCAAACCGTAATCGCTCAAGCGTCAGATGTTCCAGAAGGCGAAGTGCCGTATTTAATGCAGCAGATTCAAGTTTTAACAGCTGATAAGAGCATGGGTACCTGAAATATATTTATTAAAAACCGAGAAGTTAAATAATAATTTTCAGTTACGAAACAATTTCTAGAAATGGAAAAAGATTTTACGCAGCAAAAACGACAATTTGAGCAAGTTCAAGGAGAAAGAAATGATTTGATGGCGAAGTTGAAGCAAATGAGCTCTCAACTGCGCGTGATTACTGATGAAACCGAAGCCGTAAAAGTAATTGCTGTGAATATTATTATTATTATTATGGAAACGTGTACAGATCGAGAAAGAGAAACTACAACGAGACTTGAAGACTGCGAATTCTGATATAAGCAAATATGAAGTTGAAGTTACACGTTTAGAGAAGATGCTCGACATGAGGCCTTCTGAAGATGATGTTAAGGTGTTGCGAACAGAGTTAGTAAATTCGCAACGTCTCATGGATCAAATCTCACAAGAAAAAGATGTTGAAATGAAGGAACAAGTTGCTGCGATTCGCAATTTGAGCATGGAGCGCGAAAAACAACATCTTATCATTGAAACTCTAGAAAAACGTCTCTCTGAGTTTGAGGAAGGTGCTAAAGGGTACTGTTTTAAAATTAAAGATTTGAGTTTCCAATATTTTTTTTAGATCATCTGATGAAGTAGTCACACTTACCATGCAATTATCGGAAGTTCAAGAAAACTTCAAAAGTTGTCAAAAAGAGAATGAAGTTCTAAACGCACAAATCAAAGATAAAGATGAGAGAATTGAAGAGCTTAAAAAAAAGTGAGTCAATGATGCGTTGTTGTGAAAAAATACTGAAATTTGTTCACATTGCAGGATTGACTCGAACATTGGTGAATTGAAGAAATGCAAGGAAAATATGAGCGAACTAGAGGAGAAGGTCAGACAGTCGGAAGCCGCTGTTCGCATTGCAAATGATTCGAATGACGCCAATGAATCGAAATTGAAATCACTTCAAGAAAAAATTGAAAAGGTACGTTTTCATTTTGTTTGTTCTTCTACGAGTTTTTTTATTTTCTGAGCTCCGGTTCAATGATTTTTTTTCAATTTTTGTTGAATTCGTCATTTTTCTTTTGGTATTCTTTCAAAATGTGTATCGTAGATTGAACATACATTTATTCGGAAATTTATTTATTTATATCATAAACAACAATGGTACGTTCATTATATTACTATAATAAATATAAACAATTTCAGCTGCTTGAAGAGAAGAAGAAATACGAATCGGAAGTTTGCGGTTATGAGGAGAAAACAACTAAAACAGCTGATAGTTTGAAAATCGTAAGTAGTTTGCTTACTTTAACTTTAATTAATCTCAAATTTTCAGCTGGAGATGGCAAATATGGACTTGACAAATGAATTAAGCTCGGTTGGATCACTTCTCGATCATGAACGAGCACTTTTGGCTGAAAAGAACGCTGAAATTTCGAAAAAAGATGAAATTATCCATAGTTTGAAAGAGCAGCTAGCTGAACTCGAAAACAAATCCAGCAAATATCGAAACGAGCTTGATGAGAGAGCAGCTCTTGTCGAAAATCTTACAACTCAAATCTCGAAACTACAAGAATATTCGAAAGAGTTAATGGAAAAGATCACGCAAGGAGAAGGTGGCGCCAAAATGGCGATTGATCAGTTGGAGCAGGAGAATAAAAGAATGAAAGAGGAAATTGAAGCGCTCGTCGAAAAACATAAGAACACGGTAAGTTTTTATTAAATTCAAACTTCATAAATCTTATGGATGGTATTTTAGGTCAATGATCTCGAAAAGAAAATTGAGGACTTGGAAAAATGTGTTCGCAATGCTGAAGCAATCAAGGCTGAAACTGAACAGAAGTGGAAAGAAGAAAAAGAAGAATATTCTAGAAGAATCAAGGAAGCTGATGATGAAATTAAGAGAAAGGTTGGTTTTTTTTTTATTTTTTTAAAGTTCTATTTATTTGAATTCAAGGCTGAACGATTTGTTGAAATGGAAAAGGAAATTGAAGAAGAACGACAAAAATCGGCAGACCGAGCGAACAAAATGAAGGAATTGCTTCTTCAGAAAGAAAGCGGAGCGGAACAAATGAGAAAACAGATTGACGAGGTTCGAATACATTGTATTTCATACTAGTTTTCAAATTTTAGCTAGTTGCCAGTATTAATGATAAGGAAAAACATGTGAGAGAAAAAGATATTCATTTGGAGGAGAATCGAAAGAAAATTGAAGATTCCGTTAAGAAACTACAAGAAGCTGAAAAAAGGGCTCTTGAACTGGTATATATTTGAATTTGGCAATATTTGTACTGACTGTTCGCTTTCAGGAGACAATGGTATCGATTCGCGATGGATCATTAACAGCGAAGAACAAGACCCTAGAAGAGCTAAACTCGAAGCTTCGCGAATCTGAAGGATTCATCGAGCAGCTGAAGTTGCAAGTTGAAAAGGTATTCTGAACTTTGTTGATTTGCAACACGCAACTGCTGCTTTAACCTTGTCCTATCCCAACTTACAACGTTATTCCCTTTCCCTCAAAATTTATTTTTCTGATTTAATGATAATGGTATATTTTAGGAAATCAATACAATTTTTTTATTATTCATTCACAAAAAAGAAATTGACTGACAATTTTCTTATTATTTTAAAAATTAGAAGAGTTTTTTTTTCAATCAGTCAATAATTTTTGGCAATTTACCGATTCAAACATGTTTATTATTGTAACGTCCGCTTCCACTAACCTATTCTTACCCAAAACGTTAGATTCATGTTTATCTTGTTTGCTCTTTAGTATGTAATTCAGGTCTCGAATGACATTAATGACAAAGACGCTGAAATAAATCAGATCATTTCGGAAATGAATGAAAAAGAAGCTCATTGGAAGGTTGGTTTTCAAAAAAGATGATTTATATATTAAGCAGCTTTGTTTTAGATCAAACGGGAAGAATTTGAGCAGCAGATTGTGAGGAATCAGGAAGAAAATGATGAAACCTGTGCAAATCTGAAGACTACTCAAGAATCGTTGAAATTAGAAAAAGAGAGGAATACTGAATATGAGGTAAACAAATGATTGAACCTTTTTTTTTTTAAGTTTCTAGTTGTTTTTTTTCAGGCGAAAATAACAAAATTGACGAATAGTACAGAAGAGATCCGAAAGGAGTTAGAAACCCTTCAAACTGAACACGAAGAAAAGCTTTGCGAACTAGAAATGTTGAAAAAGAATCTTGAAGAAACGGTTCGTTTTTATATAATTTCGAAATTATCATTATTTTTTGAAGCGTGTTGAACTGGAATCCGTCAAAAAGCAATCAGACAATCTTCAATCAGAGCGCGATGAATTAAAAAAGCAAGTTGAGGTAATGGGTATAATTTTTTTTTAGATTTTCGCAGCAATGACACATTTTAAGGTGTTGAACCAGGAGAAATACGATATTCATTTGAAAACGAGCGAGGAGCTTGGAAATTTTGAGAAAGAAAAGGCGAATATCGAGAAAGTACTTGAGGAAACGATTGAGCAGAAACGAATAATCGAGGAACAACTCGCAAGCCGTGAAAACGTTTGTTTCTATTTCTGAAAAAAATATTTTGTAAATAAATTTTATAGCAAGTTGCGACGCTCACAGAAAATTTGAGGTTGAAGGATGAGGAAATTCATGAGAAATCGTCGATTATGGAAACATTTACTGCGAGAATTGTAATCCACCCGATTTTTCTTAATTTTACCACATTTTTCATTATAGGAAGCGTTTGAAAAACAATTGGCTGATAATAATCGAACAATTGAACGATTGGAAGCTGAAAAAGCTGTGGAAGAAGAGAAATGCACGTCGATGACAGTTAAATATGAAGAAGCTCTGAAAACGTCTGACGAAGTAACGGTGAAGCATTTCAAGGAGGTTGAAGAGTTTAGAAATGAAATTGAAGAGAAACAATGTTCTATTGAAAAGGTAATAAAAAATTTGCCCATCAACCAAAATAATAGAGTGTTTCAGTTAAAACAAAAACATGTTGAATTCGAGAAAATGTTTGAGGAAGTTCAAACCTCATTGACTGTTGAAATTCAACAGAAGAATGAAAAAATTGAACAACTACAGGAGCAATTGGAAAGAGTTGAGGAAACGCTTAGCCAAACTCGAGATGAGCTTGAGCAACAAATTGTTGTGAAGCAGAGAATAATTGAATCGATGGAAGAAGATGTGAAAACTCAAAAGGCGAGCGCCTTGGATGCCACGAAAAAGGTTGAGGAAGCCGAAGCTGAATTGAAAAGTTGGTTTCTCCTGTCTTCTTTCTTTTTTTTCCACATATATAGTCGGCATCCGGCGACAGCTGTACGCGGGTAGATTTACGCGCATGCGTCTTGAAAAGGTCTCGCCACGTGTGAACGCTTATTTTGCTGTTTTCATGTGAACGATTTATTTTTTCTTGATGAGTTTGGCATTTCTTGGAATTTCTAATGTCGTTCGATTAAAAAATTATCGAATCGACCCATAAAATGCGAAATAATCAGTTAGTCCGCGCGAGGCCAATAGAAAAAAGCATTCCCGTAAATCTACCCGCGTACAGCAGTCGCCGGACGCCGACTATAAATTGGCATGCTACACACAACAACCTATTGATTGAATAATGTTTCAGCTCTGCGTCAGCAGATGGGCAGCTGGAATGAGGAAAAAAATGCGTTGCTCGAAAGATGTTTGAATTGTGAAAGTGATCTCGATTTTGAACGCGAGCGAGCCATGGAAAATAAGCGAAGATTCGATGAAGCGCTCTCAGCTATGCATGAGCTTGGAAGGGCCAACCAATCACTTCAGGTTTGTGCATTTTCAGTCGAAACTTATCTAAACAAAAAATTTCAGATGGACAAGGATAGGTTCAACAGTAGGAAATGGCTTGATGACTCTGCTGCTGTAAACTGTACGGATTGCGGAAAGATATTTACACTAACTGTTCGGTAACTATCGATTCGCTTTTGCTTGCGATAAAATAATGAGTTCTCAGAAAACATCACTGTCGCGTCTGCGGCTTAATTTACTGCAACCAATGCAGTTCAAAAACTACTCGAATTCCCAGCGCTAAGAATCCTGTACGAGCCTGTAATCATTGCTACAACGAAATGGAAAATCGTTAATATACATTTTTTCATATTTATTTATTCATTTATATACGTTCTGCATAACTTAATTACTTAAAAATGCCACAAGAATCTGCCGATGATCATATGGTAACGAGTCAATTATTAATTTAATTTTTGTCAGTTTCTAACTTTGCATATAGTCGTGATTGTTGAACTTTGTGATAGAGCCTTTTAACTTATCTGTGAATAATGATGATTATTTGAAATGTACACACAAATAAATTTATTTATACAGTTAAGAACATAAAATCACAGATTAAATTAGATAGACAAGGGCGACGAATACGTGAACCATGATTGCCGATAGTGCCTCGATCATATCAGAATCCCAACTGGATATTATCCACTCAATGTACAGCATCTGGAACTCGTGTAGAGGATTCTGAAGGTCCGCAGAAGATCGTAATCACGGTGATCGCGGACCTGTTGCTCGCTAAATTTTAGGATCTTAACAATGCCTCGAATTTTTCTCTAAAATTTTTCGAATTGATATATAGAATTTGAATTGTAAATGGCGAAACTGACTTATGAACATGATGATAAAATTGGAATAAAATGAATGAATGATCACAATTCTTATTATTTCCGATTCATAATTGTACTGATTAATGAGAAGTTCAATGCGTCTCAAATATGTTGTTAAGAATGACATTTTAAAATTACGCATGAGTTCCCAAACGTGCACTTTTCGAAAGTGCAGAGATGTAGGTGTGTACTTTATTAGTTATTAGTAATTTGAGGAAGAGGTTTTGCAAGCGTGCTCTTTTAACATATCTTTTTATTAAGCTCCGTAAATCTACACATATAGTTTAGCACTATGAGATCTTAATAGCTTGAAAGTTTTTCGAGAGGGTGGGCTCATTTCGATACGAATGTTTCTTTTTTTTTAAAGTTTGTTATCACAACACATCAAATTGAATAGGAAACGTGAAAACAAACTTTACGAAATGGCACGTTGAATTTGCTCTTATTTCCATTTCATGAAAATATTTGAGAGCTAATTTCTCTTTTTAATTTAACAATAAAAATAACATTTTGGAGAACACCGCGAAACTCTGACAGGTAATATTTTTCGAGAATAGATGGCCAGCGCAGGTGGACGTTCTTTGTTAGCCATTCGGAACGTTTCATATTTTTATTTTTGGAAAAACAAACAAACCGGAGATTTCTTTTCATGTGCAGTTATTTATTGAATGTAATATAGTTTAAAAGATAAGAAATATATTAGTTAAAAATAGGAAATATTTAGAAAAATCGAAAAAGAGATTTTCTTAAGTCGACGACAAAAATAATCGTGATCATGCCTTCAATGAATGGATAAAGTGATGCGAGAGTGAAGATGAACGAGGCACGAAAGTTGATTTGAAAATTGAAAAATGGAAGTATCATCAGAATCGAAATTGGAACATACAGAGTAATTGTAAGATAAACGACCTGAAATATATTTGTTCGGCTCATATGAACTTCTTTTTCATAAACCTTGATAATTATAGCGTTAACAATTTGAGAATTGACTCTTCGCAATTGAACGGATGTCGTTTTTAAGTTCGGTGAAATTTTTGAATAAAATGTATACAATAAATAAGCACAAATGATCCAATGGATTATCTGAAATCAAGAGTGAACATTGAAAAATTTATCAAGTTACGATGAATAGATAATTGAAGACAACGAAGGCAAGAGAGCCATAAATGAATACAGAATTCGTCGAATTGAGAACATTGTGCTGAAATATAATTGAGTTATTGAGCACATGTTTCTGGTTATTGGCTCATTGAAGGAAAAGAGCCCATTTAGCAGAGGTTTGCCACCACACTTTCTAGATTCATTTCGGCACCGTAATAAGGGGCGGAGTCGGGACAGAACGTACGACAAGTGGGCAAAATCGATTTTTCGGAGCTTGTGGCTCAGGCGTCCATCAGACCACATTTATGAAAATATGTCTGCATATGTAATCGGACCCAAATAATTTCCTGAGTATATTGTGTACAGGGTGTCATTTAAGTTCCCGCACAACTTTGAAGGCATATATTTCTGAAACTAAAAGTCCAAATCAAACGAGACTTGAAATATTTTTTATCTATAGTATAACAAATAATTATCTATTAACTCTTTTTGATTCGGTCTCCTTTCGCAGCTATGACTTCACGGAGACGCTTCGGGTAGGATGTGACTGTGGTACGCAGGTATTCGATGGAAAGATTGTCCCATTCCACCAGTAATGTCTTCTTCAGAGCCTCTATACTTGAGTGGGGTTTTGCGTTGACCTTCTCCTGCAAGAGCCCATCACGGAAAAGTCAAGCGGGTTCAGGTCTGGGGAGAAATCAGGCCATTCGGATGACTTGATGAAGTCGGGAAAATGGGTCTGGCACCACTCCTGAGTAGTTTTGGCAGTGTGGGCGGGTGCTCCGTCCTGTTAAAAAACCTATTTCTGCCCACCGAAATGCGTTTTGGCCCAGGGTATCACATGCTTCTCCAAAATGTCCCGAACGTAGACTTCTTTGTTCACTTTCACCCCCTGATCCGCGAAAACCAGGGAGCACTTCCCGGTTGAGCAGATGGCACCGAAAACCATCACACTGGCAGGATGTGAGGCTGGATGATATGTTCTTCCTTTCTCAGAAGCTTGCTGGGATGTCTGGGCAAGTACTCGATGGTTTTGTGAGTTGAATGCCGCCTCCACAGTGAACAGCTTCTCATCGGAGAAGACAGTGACGAGGTGTTCTCCAGACCGCGTGCGAGCAAGAAGTCGTTTTGCTTTTTCGAAGCGTCTCTACTTGTTGGCGGCCGATAGAATTGCCGCTTTTTGGACACGATATGGGGTCAGTCCAAGCTTCGTTTTGACGATTTGTTCCAAAGCGAAAATGCTCATTCCCACGTCTGACGCCATCTTTCTCATGCTCCTGTGTGGGTTTCGCCTGATCTTCGATTTAACGGCGTTGAACTTCTGAGGAGTGGTTACCGAGACGAGTCTTCCTTATCTGGGACGGTCACTGGTCGTATTTAGTTCCTTGAAACGTTAGATGATGTCGTAAACCGTTCTAAGAGGCACACCGAGGCGTTGAATGATGTCTCTCAGGCTCACATTTTGCTTATGAAGTTCGATAATGGAAGCGCAATGGATGTTAGCCTTCGCCATTTCTCGGAAACACATCCGAATGAGGTAAAACTTGGAAAGTAAGTAAAATATACCTTATTTAACAAAAATAAATTGTATTGGTGCACGAAAAGTGCGACAGCCATGCTCTTCATGGCGTCAAACTTTTGTGCGGGAACTTAAATGACACCCTGTATATTAGTTTTTCCCCCGAAATCGGTAAATAATTCCAAAATTCGAACAAACTGACATTGAACTTACATTTGCGGCTTTTTCGCGTATTTTCGGATTTACGTTAACTTTCTAATTTTCTAACATTTTAAGTAAGCTGAATTCATTTTTGATAGGATTTATTCGGATTTTTGTCCAAAAGTGCTTCACCCTGCTGAAAATTAAAATCAATCATTCAAAACGTACGTGATTCGATGCCACAGCAATTGCACCGACATTATCAAAATCCAGTTTATATTCGTTTGAGAGTGTTCCCCTGTATTTGATGAAACTCAGAAAATCATACAACCATGCATCTTCCAACCTCATGAATTCAATGCAACTCTTGTTGTCGAAGAAGAACGTGAAGATGAAAGTATAAACGAGTGGAACGTTCGCCAGACATACTGCCAAATTCAATAATGGCGACGATTTTGCAGCTAGTTGATTTTTGTAAATTCTGAATGGTCTTGTTTTTTTTTTTGAAATTTTTTTTTCGGTAAATTTTTCGTAAAAACGAGCTTATCCATAAACGTAATTGCAAACGGACGAGCTCGTTAAAAATTTGCTGAAAACACATTGCTCTAAATTCAAACCGTATCACAATAGCATTTCGTCTCATGAAATGAACAATGATGATTGTAAGAACCAAGTACTGAACAGCGAAATTGAGTCCTGCAATTTATTCCAGTTATTATCGACAATATTTCAAAAAATGGAATGTTTGGCTCCTAACCGATAAGTATTTTTGACGGGATTCCAGAATTATTTATGGCGTCAAATGATTGCGAAAACATAATAAATCCAGAATTATTTGAATGCGCTTCCTTAAAAACTTTTGAATCTTTATATTATACTTTGAAAGTTACCGGATTGCTGAAAAACATTAAAATCGAAAACAAAATTCCAGTTAAGCACGTGCAATTGAGAGTTCTCTTGAACGATATAAGCAATCTTTTTGGGCGATAGAATAGCAATACGAAGATGTTAAAAGCAACGCCGAGAACTGCACCGATGAATCGGATATATGTGTATGGTTTCGACCAATCCGCGAATGCCATGAGTACCTGAAATCTGGAGTGTCGGCCGACCATAGCCGGATCAACAAAAAAAAAAATATTCAAAAAGTATACGTCAAAAGAAATAATTGGTTAATTTTGCGTCATGAATTTAATTTAACCTATGTAAATAATTTCAATTTCGGCGCAGTGTAATTGTGGTTAATTGGAAAAGTACTGAAAAAATATGGGCAGTGGACTTGGCGCAAAACTATAATTGAGGATATACAGGAGAAGAGTGGGGGGGATCTAAGGATCGAAGTATGGACATATTACCGCACCAAGATTTCTCCTTAAATTTTTTGGCATTTAGCCAATTTTTCGCATTCATGCGACGTCGAAAATAGCAGATATTAAATTTTTCTGCTTTGATACGCATCATCAAGTTTGCGCGTTTTTCGAGTTTTTTGATAATCTCATACTATTTGAAAATTCAAATTTAGATTGGAAAAATTACGCTGATGGCAATTATTAAAATAATGAAAGAATCGAAACTTTGGGAACCAAGTAATTCGACTTGATAGAAAACGTGGACCTTCAGAAAGTTTGAGAAAGAACATGAGCAAAATAATTCTAATAAAGACACATTATTTTTTCTTCATGTCTTCTCAAATCGACGTGTTTCAACTATATGAATTGTACTCTTAATGCCGAGATAGAGCACTAACAAGTTACACGTGAATATGTCAACGAGAAGACCTTTACGCGTCGCCTAGTTACCTCATTAAGATTTCTACTGCAACCTGAATGATATCCAAATAGGGATACTTGATTCTTCAAAATTTGTTTTTAGCGAATTGAATGTGTACAACAATGCTGGTTTCACAGTGTCAAGAACATTGAAATTATTCATTCTTGTGAATTTTATAGCTAATAATTTGTTAAAGTTTTAATTGATTTTTTAGTCTCTCAAAAAAAAAACAGTCACGAAAGACTCGTGATATTTTTTTCAAGCTTGAATACGCATGAGATGTCTCGAAAAATGGACTCAACATTCTTTGATAGATGTTCATTGATATTTGAGTCACATTTTGTCTATTATGGATTATGCGTGAAACAGAGCAAATGGAGAAGTAATGGAATTGATAAATAGAATTACTTCGACAAATATTATTTTTGGTGAACAAATGAGTAAATGATTTCTCGCAAATGCTCCCGTAAAATCTGTATAATGGGTGATTCATTCCTCGATAATTAAATGGCGAGCGTCGACAATCTCAACTAACACATTTGCCACAATTTCTTCACCAATAGGTTTGGCTGGGTTTGGCAATTCGCTAGAAACCTAAATTCAATTTTGATTCATCCCAGTGGCTGTTAGTAAATTGATCCGATTTGTCTCGTTACTAACAGCCGCTAGCATGAGCACTTTTCGAGTCAACCATCCTCGATTCATGGATCGATTCAATATTTGCAAAATTGTCGAGTTTCTCATTTTTATCGATGGCAATCACGTAAAATTTGTGAAAATTGACGCGCGAATGACTATTTCGACTATTTCGCATGTCGCTGAATAGGTCCATTTGAAGTTTTCTGGCGGAAATGGAAAATGTACAAAATCCGTAACATTTTCATATCAATTTTTAATTTACTAAAATTGGAACACACAAAATTCGAGCATCATTCGATTCCAATTTTCGATCATTCAAGTTGGTGTCGCTTCATCAAAGAAAATTTATACGCGCATTCAATCACTAGAAAATATTCGTAAACAATATTTTTTTTTACTACCAATAGAATCACAGATGTGCCGACTGTCAATCACGTCCACAACGAACAGAGTCCGCATGTGGAAGTGTCGGCAATTCGTGGTCACAGTTGGTCGGCGAACCATTTTCGTAAGAAATTAGAGCACTTCGGCAACTTTTGTGTCCGACATCTGGCTGATTGCTCTAACAAATCATTGCCCATCATAAACTCTTTTGCGTTCGCACATGTTGCGCATATTGTATTGAGGTGCGAACTCGTTAGCTGATATACTCCGCCCCCCAACTCCATCAATCGTCCACACTCCGACTTCTGGTGACTTCCTGATTACCCACTTTCGATTTTTCCAGAATCTATCCAATTTTCTACAATATTCAACGACGATGGGCCGCAAAGCTTGTCAGCGGAGTAAGTCTTTTTATAGTCTCTGCGATCACATTTATATTAACTCAATAGAAGGGGCAATTATCTTTTAACTATTCCCCATAAGGCATAACAGCGTTGCATACTGTAGCTAACAGCTGGCAACAATCGATATTTTCCAAATGAAAAATTGTTTGAGGAACTTTTAAGCTCTATGGACCTATTCATGCACATTTAAAGATTCTACCCAAATCCGATGAGCCGTTGAAACTGATTAAATCACATTAATTATGAGTCCAATAGTAGTATGAGACCAGATAAAAAAGATTTATAAAATTTCAACTTTGCTGCAAAAATACTGATCGAAAAATTCAAAAGAGTTTGGTGTTTTTTTAGTTTTTTTTTTTGCTGTGGCATTTGCGTCACGGTGTTTTCACGCATTTTCACGCAATTTTGGCGGCAATTTAAGCGTCTCTCTCATTTCAAAAAAATGTTCAACTTTGTGTGGTATCTTTAATGTTATTTTTTTTTTGACATTTTTTGAAAAAAATAATTACATTTCATGAATAGGTCAATTAAATTTAAATCCATCGGTATAAACAACATGTTTCATTATTGTGTTCCTCGATTTTGTCGAAACTCTGAGTAGCTGAGCAATCTAATTATTGCTGTATGAAGGGTTGTTGATAAATCAACACATTTTCTACAATCACATAACGCAGTTCTTATGATTAGTCATCACATCGTTCGATCATCCGAAAAGAGAATGCTGAACAGCGAGAGCAAAAAAATCAGCAGAGACGGCCTTTTCTTGTGAAATACAAGTAGCCGTCTGCCAACATTTTTGCACATATGTGCGATGGTAAATGATGTCCCGCCTTTTTTCGTTCATCGGGGCCATGTTTAACTCATAATATAAACACAATGGCTTTAACTGATAGTACTTCGCACATTGGTTCGTCACTCATCTCTTGAATTTGTAGGAGCGTATTCATTTTCAGATTTGTTCTGTTAGTTGATCAGCGAATTGATCTACTGTTTAGTCGTGGTTGTTGTTTCGAATATTGTCATTTCTAATGAACTGTAGTTGGAGTGGCGCGAAATAGGGACATTTTATTAAATATCCCGCATCCAAATTGTCTCGGCCAACTCATCGTAACATTGGCAAATTTTGGTAAAAACAGTGGTAAAGAAAATAGAACAAATTTTTTGTTTTCCCCAATGCGGTGAAACAGGCAAAGCCGGTGTTTGAGGAAAACCGCTGTTTCCCCCGATGAGTTAGCTGAGACGTTTTTTTTTTAATTTCTATGGTTTTCGAATTGTTTCATTAGATTTGAACTGATTAAAATTTAAAAACAGTTTTCTCCAGTTTTTTCTTGCTTGCTTCACAAACATTCATAGTATCCTTTAATCCTGTGGTACTGTAGAGTGTTATTCTGTGCATGTATCCTCCACGCAAAACATCAGAAAAAGTTTTTATTCCTTTTCTCGATTTTATTCGATTGAAAAAAATAATCAATTTTAGGAATGAAAGGCCGAATAGATAAAACACGAAAGGCCAATAAGGCAGCTAGAGCTGCTGGTTCTGTCAGCGAGGAAGCGATAGAATGGGCAGGCCCAGGCTGTCCGGTGCCTGGCATGAATTGCTGCAATTGTTTGTACTACATTTTCTAATGGTATCAGAGTTTATGATTTTTAGCTAGAGTTCCAGTGGACGAAGAGGACGAAGTCTACTTAACCTGCACAAACGACACTTGCCCGATCATCAAGCACCCGCTTCACCGGCAATGTTACGCGGAACTGGAAGAGAGTCTTGTGAAGAAACTCGGAACATTAGGTTCGACTTTGTATTTTTATCTTATACATTTTTTAACTTTTATTATAGGATCTGCTCGCGGATGGACCGAGTCGCAAAGACTTCACAATCTTTGGGAAAAGAAAGGAATTAGTCTTATCGGAAAGGTTGGCTAAAATTCCTAGCGAAATTCGATGAAAAAATTTCAGATCTGCCGGTGCCGATGTGGTCTTGGACACTACAGTCTTGACAAGCAAAAACTCTATGAACAGGAGGTATACTTTCAAAAATAGTGGCAGTTTTATTACCAAAATATCTAGAAAGCGAAAGAGAAAAAACAGAAGAAGACGAAACGCCAGACGAAAACAACTCTTCCGACTTTGAACAGCGGCGGTCGTGCTCCACCTGCCGAGCAAAAGAAAAAGTAGATCATTTGTAGATGTTTTTAGTTTAATGATACAATTTAGGAAAAAGAATCAGAACGTCTCAGACCTATCATTCTCATCTTCCGCCTGCACTCCGGATAATGTAAAAATATTGTTTTCAAAAAGCTGTCGTAGTAGTTTATTAATTTCAGAGCTTCGTGCAAAAATCGTGCTCGAAGGATCTGTCTAACACTTCGGTATTTTCCGACGTATGCAATATAATCAATTCTTTCTTTTTTTTCACATTACATTTTTAGATTGTTGTTCTCGCTCCGACACCGCCACAGCAAAGTCTCTCTTACGCTGCGACCATAAGAAACTGCAAAAAAGTTTAAAATGTGAAAACTTCCAAGTTTATCGCAACTACGTATTTAGAAAAACGACAGCGGTTTTGAAACACCAAGATCATCGACTGATTGCTCTCGCGAGCATGTGAACGAGGAGTTGGACAAGTCTGAATCGAAGCCAGAGATCTCGGAAAGTTCTGTTCAGGATGCTGAAAAAGAAGCTCATGAGGAATTCGCTGAAGAGGTGGCTCTTCTTTCGCCAATTCATCACACTCCGGGTACGCACTTCGTCCTGCATACATTTCAATGTGGCAACGAATAAATTGCAGCTCCGACGCCAACTGAATGGTCGGCGATTGCAAAGAAGGCCATGACACCGGCGATGGTCATTGGCCAACAATCGGCATTCCCATTCACTTCGACGCCAAAGGCGAACAACTCGCGTTCGATGATCAGAAAGCTATCGCCTGGTCCGTCGTCGCGGAATTCGCAGTCAGCAGCTCGCATGTTTTTCAACACACATTTCGACGTCGACAAGGAGACTAATCGGTCCACCATCGTTATCGCCAAACCAACTCATGAGCCAGTTTTGCGCAGAGGTACTGTTTTGAAAATATTCCGAATAGCAACGTTATTCAGCCGAGCGCTCGAACCCGGCGAGTTCGACTTCACCAGATGCTGAAGTTGAGCCAATCGCCGAAGAGTGCTTCGGGTGGACCCCATTCCACGGACAAGACTTCAATCTCGGCGAAAAGCTGCATTATCTACCATAAAAATGTATCTAGTGATATCACGCAAAATTGTTTTATCGTCTGCTTCCTCTCGATTGACTTAGTTGTCATTGTCAAATTTACATTTATCTCGAATTAGCTATTATCGTCCCCTTGAATTCTTGTGTCGAATACCGCATGGTTTCACTTCACACAGATCTCAATTGGCATAATAATAATAATATTAATACTCTTATCAATAACAAAAATATTGTATTCCACATTTTCCGTTTGCCAATCTTCCATTAGCTTAGATATCTCGCAGTTGTTTTTTTTTCGTATTTACCCCCAATATTTACCATACATTCTTCCCAGAAATTTGTCTTTAATTCATTATGAGTTCTCCTAATTCTTTATTTTTTTCTTCTTTTTGCTCACCCCCATTTTCCAAAAGAAAATTGATATTCAGTTTAATCTATTGAATTTACCTAGGTTTACTATACCAATAAATGAATAAAGGATTTTTCGCGAGTAGTGTCTTTTTCATATTATTGAAAGAAACATAACATGAATTTCTATAAATTAGGTGTTGAACACAGACTAAGGCATATGACAAGTGTAGTATATTGATTATTGAATCTACATGGCAAAATGTGCATAATTGATTTGAAATTCTCGAGCAGCATTGCACCTCAACAGGATTGTTCCTCGTCGATTTCCTCATCAGACCCTTCGATGCTCTCATCGTCGTCCGGACAAACATTCTGCGGAGGAGGCGAAATGTACGCGTTGCTGTCGGCGAATCGAGCATTGAAGATCAAACGAAGACGAAAAGCGTCACCTCCATTTAAATAATATCTGAAAATAGCTTACTCTACTTTTTTGTATTGCTACTCTGGTAACTCAAAACCAATCGGATCAGACAAAATTCGGCTACGGAATCAATCAAATCCTATTTACCAATTCTATACGATTGTAAAATTGTGGAACCGATTGGTTTTTGGGCATTTTCGAATCCGATTTGCTATTGCTTGAATCTTTAATTTTTCACTTCAAATCGGATCTGACTAATAACCGATAAGATTCGGATCTGGTTGATTCCAAAGCCGAATTTTGTCTGATTCAATTAGTTTTGTGTTACCAGTGTAGCAACGTGAATTCTCTATTTGAATAAGCACAATTTTACCTGATAAGTCTCTTCTCACGAATAAATCCAAGACTGCTGTACAATCGCTGCGCATTTTTGTTGCTCACTTCTGTCTCGAGAACAACCTCGTCACATCCTTTTGCTTGCATAGCCTGAATTGCGCGGCGAACCAAACGCGTACCTAAAAGATGGGTATTGTAATTTGAAAGGATTGATTTCCCAAACCTAGTCCCAAACGACGGCACGACTCGTCTACAGCGAGCATAGCGACATATCCCTTGCTTCCGCATAGCTGATCTAATTCCAATTTGCACAAAACAGCTCCAACGTATACGCCTTTTTCAGTATCGTACGCCTGAAAAATCACGAATAGCAAGTTGAAATTATACAAGATTCAATGAATTCAATTTTTATCAACGTGTAAACCACCAACAAATAAAAGAATTAATATTTCAATGATCACTTTGTTAGTTTATATTTCAGTGAATTCTTTGTTTCTCCTATTCGTCGATTTATCAAAAGGATGCGTTTTCCCGAAACTATGCGTCTCACCATTATTATCTTATCATGACAGCGTTCAATCAAATTTAACTTTTTTTTCTCGCATCAAAATCGATCATTTATAGATTTGAAACTTGTTTCGAATTGATCAAATATGGACCTACCAAATAACAAAGTTCGGGCCAGTTGTGCAAGAAATAGCGATAAGTGTAGATCGAGTACGGCTCACTGAGATCCTTGGTAATAAGGCGCATGATATCTCCGATTTGCGATTCATCCTTATACGGGACAAGACGAATATTAATCACTGGCTCGTCGGATCGCGCTTCGTCCTGACTGATCATGTGCTGGCAATGAGGCCATTTTGATGCTTCAGGAACAGCTTCTTCAATTGTCAGCGCACTCTAAAAGGAATATCATATTCATACAAAACTTTACAACCCACCACTTCTTCGCTCAATGATGTCTTTGCGCTTCTATTTCCTTGACTCGATCCGGCCATTTCGAGACACCTTTTTAAAGTTCCAATGGTCCTTTGCAGATTGCTTACATCGTTTTCAAGAGCTCCACTTTTGTTTTTATGAACCACACCGATTGCCATGTTTGCTTCGAGTTTTCTTTCTGAAATAAAAACAAATATTTTTAGATCTTTTCTGTGCAACAAGAGGGTATTATAGATAGAGATCACAAAAAAGAACAATAAAATATAGCCAAGCGTATCGCCATGTGTATCCTCAACCTTTTTAAATTGTCATCATTCTACCCGTCGACGAAAGGCGACAAACAGATAACGAACAATAATAGTCTACTAAAAAGATTGATTTCAGAGATGGAAAATGAGCAAAACAAATAATTTTACCTTGGTTTGAACTGTTTAATGTCTTTTGCAAACACAAAAATCCAGGAAAATACTTTTTTTCAAAAAACGTTATTAAAGTGTAGCAGTTCGTCGAAAGAATGTACGTGGAGCAAATGAAAAGAAACAAAGAGAAGCACGTTCTTGGAATCGTTTTTAGAATTCTCGTTTTGCTAATACTGTGGTATTTAGAGAAATAACGTTTACATTTCAGAAAATACGAGAAAAGTGATAGTGCGCACTCCGTGAACCTATTGCACTTACACATTAGGTCGAAGATTTTTAACAACGAATGCTTCACATTATAGAGAAACCATGCGCTTTTAGGCAGCATGAAAACGCAGCACACGTTTACGAGATCATTGAACAAAACCATACATTTCGGACAATATGAGACACGTCCGAGTTCACCGACGCGTCCAGCAGAACACAACTATAGAAAGTTATCAGTCGAGAGAACCGAGTGATAGATTGCCAGTCGGGTACAAAGGGCACTGATTAAGCGCGACGCAAGCATAATGGAAGCATTGTGGGAAATCTGTGGAACGGAAGCATAATGCTTCCATATAGGAAGCATAATGTAATTCTTAGTGGCTGTGGAAGAATTATGGGACGAATATGGATGGAATGAAAACGGGATGAATATGCTTCCGGTGTTTGCGAGCCGTGGAACAAATATGGATGGAATATGGATAAAATAATCATATGTCAATAAACATTATACAATTGGCGTCTGGACGGCAGACCAAGACAATTTCTAGAAAAATCAATACAAAAAACTTATGCTATCATATAAACAATGAAAATTTGAAAATTACATGATACACAACGGACGAAATTTAGCTTCTACCATTTAATGACTTATGTTACTCAGATTTATGTTAATTCAGTCAACTGTTCCTCACTTTGTTTAAAGATTGCCAACTACAATTTAGTCGTATTAATATATTTTTGCCGGTTTTTCCGAAATTGGCATCGCAAACTACTCACAATTTGCTCCAAACTGGTAGCAGACGCGCGTAGAAGAGGCGTGCCGCAGCATTGCAAAACCGTGCGCCGCTTTGCACAATGCGGCCACGCCTCACATTTTCGAAATTCGTTTTCAAAATTTTTGTCCTTTTGCTTTTTCTCAATGAATTTTCAAGATTTTTTGTGTTTTTTTTTTTTGTCAGAAATTAAAGAATTTTTTTCAAAATTAAAGGAAAAATGTTTTAAAAAAATAAAGGAAAAATTTTCATATTTATCATCAAAATCGAAACCAAAAATAAATTGATAGCATTCGAAAATTTTAAAATCGATACGATGTTTTCAAATCGTTTCCGACACTTTTAAAATCGAATTTAAATATTTTCTCAATCGAATTGTGTTTAATTTCTCATCGAATCCGTTTTATTTTTATTTACTTTAACATATTTTTTATTATCGCTCGCTTTTTTCTTTTAATAAAACATAATGTTTTGAAATTTTTTACAGATGAAGACAAGATCGAGAGTGTTGTCAGATATAACTGAAACTGCTCTAGAAGTCAATAACAAAGAACCAGAAGTCCCTAACATGGAACCAAATTCGCTCGACACTTCAGATCCAGATAGTCCAATTTACTCGCCAACTCAGCAAAAAAATTTTTCTCCACAGTCCTCACAAACAACAAAATCAACGCCAATTCCTAAACCTTCGTACGCCCAATTTGTAAGTTGTTATCATCAAAAATTGGCCTGTTCGACTCCAGAAATGGTTTCAATTAGAAAAATATGCGCAATGAAGTCTTTATAAAGTACTTCCTAAGTTTAAAGCTTGTTGAT
Source organism: Caenorhabditis bovis (assembly GCA_902829315.1). Lineage (NCBI taxonomy): Eukaryota > Metazoa > Nematoda > Chromadorea > Rhabditida > Rhabditidae > Caenorhabditis > Caenorhabditis bovis. The sequence goes on along the minus strand of CADEPM010000001.1, from coordinate 3,624,674 downwards.
TATTTGGTTCCAATCAGGGCTGTGCGGCAATGGAATTGCCGATTGCCGAAATTGCCGGTTTTTCAAATTGCCGAAGAAAATTTCGATCGGTAATTTGCCATTAGCCGAATCGCCGAAATTTCCGATTGCCGTACAGCCTTCGTACCAATATCATTCAGTGGCATTTATCTTTTTAAGTGGGGCTCTAGTACAGAAGTCGCCAGACGCCGACTATATAAAGATCCTATACTTTATTGCAAATATCTATATTACAGATGCTCTTATCCATGGCTTTGGGCAACAACCGACAAATGACTTCAAAGCGAAAGCATTACGCATGGTTCGAGAAGTCATGGATAATCTTCTGTAAGATTTTGAACTATGACTATTAATTTATTTATTTGATTAAGCGATAGAATGCGCCAACGACTTCAAAGGAAATTTGGTGTAGCGCCGGAAGCGCTCGCGGCACAATTAAGGAAGCTGCTTGATTCTACCAGCAACCCTCAGATGTGAGTATTCATATGTCTTTGAAATTTTAACCAAAATGCCTTTTTGCTTCAAATTTTGGAGTTGTTCTTTCTTCCGCCAATTCACTTTTTATTTTGTGCACTAAAGGGTTTCCAAAAATGCAATAAAAATAAATTATTTTTATTTTTAAGAAAATTATTGATGTAAAAAAACTGATTGTATTTTCTCGAAAAATTTAGTTTACGTAACAATGGTTTACAAGTTTTTCAAATTAATAGGCCCATTATAATCTACTTATTACAGCGTCCCGCTCGATGTCAGTACTGACAATGATTCGAATAGTTCGGCAGTTGCCAGTAACTAATGGTTTGATTATATCTTAATTGAAATTCATTTCATTGTTGTTTTTTTTATTTTAAATTAAATAAATGTGTTAATATGAAATAAATTTTGAATACAGCAATCAAATTGTTTTCTTATTTTCCCATATGGAAGGCATACGGCTCATTCCATATACGAAACACGCGGTTCCGCAAAAAAAATGCTTCCATTATGCTTCCATATAACTTGCATATAAGATTCCTATGATATCCACAGCCGTTCCACTATGCTTCCATTGTGCCTATGCCGCCGTTTATCTGTGGGCGACCACCGCATGGGATTCATTCGCTATGCAAAAACGGAGAAGGTGCGATAATGAAACTGTTTAGCGTGTTTATTTATATGGCGCGCAACAAAATTCAAACGTTGATCTCATTATAGAACTCTTCAATATCATGTGATGGTTGTGATAAACCAGTTATCGCCGTTTCGTATACGGGCGGAATGTTAGATGAAAAAAATTGAGCACCGCCGAAGAAAAATGTAATTGGGCAATCGGTAGGTGGGCGGTACGAGGCGACGGGGGAATACCCCAACTAATGACAACTGTACTGATACGACGCCACAACGAATCACGTGAATTCTGGTGGATGGCACCGATCGAACACAGATTGAGCCGTGAACCCGGCCAGTTGTTGTGCACTCACATGACTGACCAGCAGGTTAGCATATGTTGCAAGCGTTGTATAGAGCATAACGAGTGCAAAAATTTCGGAACGATTTAATTGTCGACGACAGCGGAAAATTGGTTAAGAATTAGGAGAGGTCTTAGCGCCTTTAACCTTGTGCAATCCTACCTAAATCTACACTTTTCGTTTTGCGGTCAGAATTTTCATTTAACTCGCCTATATTTTATGAAGCTCTATTCGATTTCAGAAATGCTCACAATTTTCAAATGTTTTGATTGAAAAAAAAAAATTGACAATTTCGCGGAGAATATTTCGTTTTTGCACCAATTCAACCAAATTTATTCAAGTTCATAGAACGCAAATCGAAATGAGTTGGTTTGAAGTGATAAGCTCATTTTTATTTCCTTTAAAAGGGTGGAATAGATAAAACAGAAAACGTGTTAAATGCAGAAGTCGAAAGACTTCAGCACTGAGATAACATAACACGCAGCGATTTTAAAACACAACTTCCAATCAGCGGCAAAATCGCTAATTAGATTGACATATCCTTTTTAAAAAGACGCAACATCTCCGAAATAGTGGGATTATCAAATTAGAAGGTGATCGCCGCTATTTTTGCAAAAAATCTTTTTTTTCTCACAAGAACTAATCAAAATTCAACCAGTTTGAAACGCATCAATCGTTATCATTCTTAATAAGTATGGCCTGATTCTGATTTGAGTTGAAATTTAAAAAAATGCGGTAGCTGCATTTCAATTTGAAAATCGTATAGTTCACGTGATAATAAGTATTTTTTTTAATCGTACTAAATTGTGCAACTGCTTTTGTGTATTATAGCTAATCACATGTGCTTTGTAGTTGTATCGAATGATCACGTTCAGTTGAGAGAAATTTGAAGTGTACACAGATGGGTCACTCGAGTGATACCAAGGTTTGAATTTTGTGGATTCTTATGCTCGTTCATACGAATTAATTAATTTCACCGATATTTGTCAATGATCAAACATAGTAATGATTAGAATAGAATTCTTTCAAATATTTTCAAACATTTAATTAAAAAAAAGAAACATTAATTACAAAATTAGAATTTCATAAATGATCAAAGAGATAATCTTGGCAGGAAGATGCAAAACATTTCCTGAGTAAATTTTTAGTCTATATTACAAAAATCAACAACAATACCCAACAAAATATTTAGACAGTCATTGCGAGATCTTCCAACAATCGAAGTTCGGCGTCAGAAATCTTCTTAAACTTCTTCTCAAGCTTTGCCATACGCTCTTCCTCTGGCAAATCGGCATATCTAAAATAATATTTCTTAGAAGAAGAAAACTTTTTTTTCGTGAGTGTGCCATGAAATATTTTATTCCATTACATTTTTAAAATAAAAAGTTTCTGAAAATTCTCAAAAAAATTTTTAAAATCTTACTTTAATGCTTTCGATCTGCACCACAATGAGAACGGAGTTGGAGCTTCCTTCTTCTTTTTGGCCGGGGTGCGCTGAGCAACAGTGTTTGGGTGCAGTCGTTTTGACACCGATTTGATTTTCGATTCCAAATGCGACACTTGTTCAAAAGTGAGGAGAGGATGATTTTGTAAGAACTTCTTCATTTCCTCAAGGCGGCGCTCCTGCTCGAGAAAAACTTCTTTTTTCACCTTTTCCGTGACATCAGGTGTCTCATTTTTAAACGTATCATAGACAACCTAAAAAATTTAAAAATAAAACTGGCATATCGAACTTTGTTATTTACTTTCATATCCTTAACCTGTGCGGAAATCTGTTTCATTTTCATGTAGACGTTAATTGGTTTGCTTGGAGCTCGTGGAAAATCTTTGAAATGTTTCAGGCATTTCGGATCATTTAGGAACTTTAAAGTTAACCTAAATTTTTGTTAATTCGTAATATTTCAAAAAAATTTGCTTACTTCGAGCAATCGGATATATGTAAATTTGTGAACTTTATCGCGAGCTTCATGTACTTTTTATAGTCAGCACAGAACGTACTGAAATTTTCATTATTTGAAAATATATCAAATATGCTCACGTAATATCCACTGGAACGCTTTCTTTATCGTCTTTTCGCGAATCAACCCACTCAGTCACCATTTTTTCTAAGTTTGACACACATTTATAGATGCTGTCATTCTTTTCAACGAATTCCGTGAATGAATCAATCAAAAGACGCATTTTATCTGGCTCATAGTTGATAGAAACGGCAGTTTCATCGGCATCATTTTCGCTCTCATTGTCCTAAAACATTATTTTTTTTAAATGAAATACTTTAATATTTTGTCGATATCCTTGGTAAGTTAAAATTAAACGAACAAGAAATGTTTAAATTTTCAAAGATCCGAATAATTAATATCCGAAGCATTAAAAAGAAACCAATTTTTTCTACAGAATTTCGTATGGGTTGTTGGAAACTCATTTTTATGAAATCTGATTCGCGCTCTGCTGACAATAACATACCGAGGAGTCCAATGTTTTCACTTCCTTTTTAAGTACTGGCTCAGATTTTTCATGATTTGCAGACGACTTTCTTTTTCCCATTCTGCAAAGCAAGAAATTAAATAACTACATATTAAAAAAGCTATTGTCGGTGTCAAAAGACTGACTGACGACATTTATTTTTTAATAAACTTCGTATTTAAAAATAATTTGTTTAAATAATAAAAACAGAAGGAAATCAAATAGAATGAAAAGCTCTGGTTCAAAATAGGACGCCAGTTGTGTCAATGGAGCGCACTTGCTGAACCCACCATTGTCGACCTTGCGCGAATGCGATAACTTGGCTAAATGCCAACAAATTTAAGAAGGGGTCTTGTTACGCGGTGTATCCTTATGCATAGGACGTAAATCCACACTTCTTTTTGCGGCACACTAATACACACTAATTTTTTAAAAATATTCTATGGTAAATAAAAATTAATCGGATTCGAAAATAATTTCGTTTTCAATCGAAATCGAATAAAAATTGATCTGCTTCGAATTATTAAAAAAAATCACAATTATATAAGGCGCTCGTTTAAAAAAAATTTTTATCAAGAATGGCCGTGGCCGAGCGTAATTGTTCGGGCATTTTTTCTAGGTCACACCAGCGCTGTGGCGAGCCGTAGGTCGTGCGCGTCCTCGCTATATACAACAGGGCTGTGCGGCAATGGAATTGACGATTGCCGAAATTGCCGATTTTTCAAATTGCCGAATTGCCGAAAATCAAAATTTCGGCTATTAAATGTTTTCAACGATAATTCGAAATATTAATACCGAATTTTCACGGTATCCCAAATTATTCAACGGACATTGATTTTGGCTTCGCCGATTTTTTTTGATATCAAATTGCCGAAAATCAAAATTTCGGCAATTCGGCAATTCGGCAATTTGAAAAATCGGCAATTTCGGCAATTTCGGCAATCGGCAATTCCATTGCCGCACAGCCCTGATGTGTATATATTCTTCAGCGCGTTCGTCTAATGGACTGATTAATACATTTAAAAAATGTTTTTTTAACGTTTGGGGAGAATCGATTTTTTCTTCCTTTATTAATACATTTTATCTTTCTAGTAAAAGAGTTTTAATGATAAAAAAGGACCTTTAATGCAACTGATGGGAACCTAATCTGCGTAGTAATTAACTATTTTATGGCTCAATTAAATAATTATAATAATACCATTGCAAAAAAACCAGAAGCTTGAATTCTTGTATATCATCGCCCTTTCTTCAAGGCGGTAATTAAAATGTAAATAAAAAACAGTGGGATCTAGATAATCTGCGAATAAAAAAATGTAAAATGCTTAACAAGAAAAGCAACATTTAAATCATTTAAAAACGATTTATTTCATAGATGATGATGATGTAACTGAAAATTATTATTGCAATTGAAGACAATGGAAAGATAACACAGTAAACTCAAAAAGATTCATGTGAGAAATTCAACTGAAATCAACTTGCATTTTGTCAATCATAGAAAATGTTAGTGGTGGGGACTCTCAAAAAAAAATGCTAGCCTAAAATTACAGATGTAAATATATCAATCTTGAAAGAATGAAACGAATTTCCTGCAAGTTTGAAAAGAAACAAACAAAATGAAAAAAAAAAAAAGAATAGAAAGGAAAAAATGAAGAGTTTAGGCACCTTTGACGACCAGAAATCGAATATAAAACGGTTCAAGAATTAAATATCTGAAACGTTTTCCGATGATAAACTCGTAAAATTTCGTGCGATAAACGGAAGAAAAATATGGTGTTTTGAAGCAAAGTGAATCTCTAAAGATAGGACGAAGGAAATTCAAACGAAAAATGTTACGAAAATTCTAGGGTAAGACACGAAAAGGACAAATAAGCGAAACAGTGTGGAAATGAGAAAAACAAGTAATAATAGGGTCGGGGGGTGAATAATGTCAAAACGCAGTTTTCAGCAAAAAATGCGATCTTCTTCACAATTGAAAAATCGATACGCTTGTTCTTTGAGCGGGCTTCTTAAAATCCTGGGATGATGCAATAAGCTTCGAGCGCCGAGAGGAGCAAGTACACAAACCAAAGTGTGCAGAAGAAACCTGATGTCAACCACTGAAATATTCAAAGGATCAATAAAATCCATCATTAATGCAATTATTACCCTTAATAGCATTGGTCCTCCCAATTCTCCACCAATTTTCTTGCTTCTTCGCAATACGAGAACAGTGATGCATGCAAAGGCTCCAATACAGAAGATAAGTACTGAGAATCCGAGAGTTCCTGGATTCACGTAGAATCTGAACACAAATTTATAAACTGGAATGAATCTGTGCGACTAACTGGTTTCCGTTGGTCCAGTGATAAATGGCAGCCATTGACCAGGCGATTCCGATGCCGAGGAAGACATTGACAGCGTTCGATCCTGTCACATTTCCGACGGCGTTGTCCGCGTACTTGTCCTGAACAGCAGACACCTTCGAGGCAAATGTGTCAGGCACTGATGTTCCGAGAGCGACGAATGAAATCGCAGTGACGGCGTCTTTCAGTCCGACCCAGCATCCGAATTGGGAGGCCATGTCTCCGACAAGGGCGGTCAGAATACCGATCATCACGATGGCAACGACGAACGAAGCCCATCCACCGAGATAATCGGTTGGCGGAATTGTGGCGAATGTCAATTTCCATGGAACCGTGAGAATGTGCATGAAATAGTCCATGCAGCTAGGCTCCTGCGGCTCCTTATCCTCATCACCATCCTCATCATCATCGTCGTCATCACCAGCAGAGACAACCTAATAAGGAAAATGTTAGAAACATTCGAATACAACCAAGAATAGAAAATATACAACTCACCAAAGCCTCAGTAAACTGCTCTCTCCATGAAGACGTTCCCAACATGATGCGGGTGTTGGCGTTCTTGATCATTCTGTCAACAATTCCCTGCAATAATTAATTTGAAAATCGTTCAAATGTCAATATGATTACTTGGAATTCTTTGCTTTCTCTAATTGTGATCTGGCATTTTGTGATGTCTCCAAGTCTTGGTTTACCCATCTCAGCGATTTCAAGTTGCGATGGCGTCAATCCTGGATCGGTATCTTCGTCTCCTAAAAATAATTCTTATATTCATTGTTTGAACACCATTTCAAAGCAATATGTGAGGAAAACAAAACTACCAAAATATGATATTTTTTTCGTTTTGATGAGTTCAATGTTCCTCACATATGAAAATTCTGTTAGCGAGCAAAGTCAATTTCGTTTAGATTTTTTTTGTCAAATTCTCCTGGCATGCATGCAATTCACAATAAATCATGCATTTATACCAGTCCTCATTCCCGATATCCACGATCCAAGCCGATTGCGGAAACGATTCGCGAGGTGCGGTGAGCTCGACACCGACCTTCGCGGATCGTTCGAAGGTTGCAATAGATCAACACTTCCCGCACGCGATGCTTTGCCTGTTCAGAATTGTGTTAGTGATATACTAGGTACGGAAATAATAATTGGGGTAGATTGGTTTGGATTTCAGTGCAGGGAAAATTAAATCATTGGTGATGAATGGGTGGAAAGTTTGTGGGAAATGTGAAAAATAATTGAAAGTAACTGAAAATTAAACGATTTTGGAAAGGTGGAGGTTGGGTTGATCGTCTATAAACTCGTAGGTTGAACCAAAACAATATCAATTAAGTCAGTGGAAATTTCTCTTTCGAATAAAATAAAAAACGTCAAATATCAAATTTTAATACTAATAGTTTGCACCTTTTTTTGATCAACATGCAATTAAAACGTTAACTTACCCTGATCAGTATTCGAATCCTTCGATTCCGATACCACAGAGGATCCGCGTTTTCGTTCCATTCGTCGTTGGAATCTTTCTTGCACTTTCGACAAGTCTACACGACACAATAGAATTACAAGAGAAAACCCGAATATTTGGGCAATGTTTCATAAATAGTGCATTTTTGAAATAATTGTATAAACGCAAAAGTAGAAGCACAACCACATCACATTCTTGTTGAGATATTCATTGGTGCTTGTTTGTTGATGTTTTTAATTGAACAATTTTTGAAGAAGTGGAAGAAGGGATTAATATCATTTTTTTGTCTCGTTATTCAAACCACATACCGTTCATTTTCTTCGCCCAGATTGGTGGTGAGAGCTCAATGAAGAATGAATCCGATCGTTCGTATTGTTCTGTGTCGACTATTCCGATATCAATGTAAGCTCTGCATTGAATTTCAGCGTTGTGAATTTGAAATATTTTGAATTCTTACTCGGTCTGGTTATCTTCGAAAACAATTTCTCCCTCCTTCGCTTCATAGTGCTTGTCGGCGGTGGCGGTTCCATCAATGGTCCTGAAAATGTTCATAAGCAAACACACCGAATTTCTTGTGAAATCATCGTTTGTTTGTTTGAATGAAATTTGATGCAACCTCCAAAAAACCAAAAGGAAAGTAATCGTGTTTACTGTATTGTGATGACATTTTCAGGAAATACAACTTTTTTGCGAAATTTCTCCAGTCTATGAAAACTACGTGGGAGGATAGTAAACAAGACGTAAAAAAGAACCTTGAAACCAAATTGGAAGGCTGAAAAAAAATGTAAAAACAATTTTTTTCATTACTAGCGATTAGTACAAATTTCACGGACTTCAAATTATTGACAGCTTCAGGTGATATAATTTTTTACAAAATTTTAGCAGATTGCTCACCTGAATGGAATGATGACCATTCCGCGAGCGCCGGAGTGTCTCTGCATTTTGAGAGAAAGATGTCCGCAGTTCTCAACAATCTGGAAATGATCGTGCTCGAATCCGAAGACTCCCGCGTGATCGTCATCGAGAATCATAATGGTGGCGGTGGCTGGCATCTCGAGTTGAGCGACTGGAAGTCCTCCAATTCTAGATGGATCCAAAATGAGTCCGTCTTTGGTGCGAACGCGCAAGTTTCTAAGGTGAAGGTAGAAGTGCTCATCCTCCTCGAAAACGTCGTCATCAACAACTTCGATGTTGATTTTCTAAAATGCAATGTTTCGTTAAACGTTTTTCAAATATTCAATAGAACCTGATGCTTGTCTTCGGGATAGAAGGTCAAGGTGCCCTTGACTGGAATATAGTCGCTAACAGCGTTGGCAGTTCCGTCTTCGGTGTAGTAATCAACCATGACGGTGAGACCCTCTGGACCTCCATCTCTGAAAAACATTCGCCATTTTCAGAATATCCCCTCTCATCGAATCCGACCTTCCAACAACCACATCGAAGCTTCCAACGTTTTCAAGAACGGTGTAATGGGCGGGATCGAAGAAGATTTTGCAGGTGTTCTCGCGATGCTGCTTCTCTTGTGCCTGTACCAACTGAAATTAGGCGGTGTTCGAAACCAGTGTTAGTCCTGCGCACGGCATAATCTCCGAATTATGATGATAGAAATGAGATTGAAGTTTTTTTTGTATGAATGAATCTCATGCAGAAACAATTATTGGAATTAAATGATGAAAGAGAAAGAGAAAATGTGCCGCGATTCGTCAAACATACTGCATCGAGCGCTTTGTTGTGCTCTTTGTCAATTCGCTTCTTGACGATGTCGCCTCCACCGATAAGTCTTCTTGTTGCTTGAACCCGATAGAAAGCCCGCGATTTTGGTCCTCTATAAAAATTTCTTGGATTTTCGGTCCGCACAACTCATTATTGACCTGCTGATCATTTCATATTCAGCTTGCTTCTGCAATTCAGATGGAGTGATATGCGGATTCTGTTTGCGGATTTCGCGCATCAATTCGATGAACTCTTGTCTGTGCTCTTCGAATGCTTTCAAAGCAGGATCGACGCCTCCCTAAAATGAATGAATCATATCGAATTTCTAAGATATTTGAGATGCTATTTCTTTGTGATTCGTGAGAAGTGCGTCATCGAATATGATGAATAAGTTAGTTGACTTTCAAAAAATTGAAATTATTAATTTTACGTGAGTATTTTAGTAAACTTTTTATACCAATTTCAATTGACATTATTTTTCTAGTGTTAGCAATTTGAAGAAAACAGTACCCAAAAATATTATTGTTAAGCATTATCATGAGCAACCGAATCACAAAGAACTGGTATTAGACTCGTCAGGCGTATCACTCGTCAGTAAAATTTAAGACAATCAATGCCAAAAAGCTTTTAGTGAACCATTTCGAGCCTAACTACCTCTACTGAAAAGTCTTTCATTGCCTGTGGAAGTCCGTTTTCGAGCATCTTCATCTCCTCAGCTTCCGTAGCAATCATTTGACCGTGCGAACCGCGACGATAGCGATGCGGCAAGAATCGGTTCTAGAATGGTTTCAACTGGAATTCTTTGTCATTTCAATCTGAGGATACTTGGATGATTTTGATATCGGCGATGTAGGCGGTCAAGACGGTCAATGGGAAGAAGGCGAATGTCAGAAGTCCTTCCCAGATCTCAATGACTCCCGGGGAGAAGAACGCGAGAATCAAATAGAGCCAGACGTAGGCGAAAATCGACCAAGTGGCAGTAACGCAGAAGACGTCAAGATGTTTTTGACGGCGGATTTCACCTTTCGGGATAACGACAACACAAATGGCAATAATCATGAAAAGATTGAAGGCGGCTGATCCGACAATCGTGTTCGGTCCGAGATCTCCGGCTTCAAATCCACGGGCAATAATCTAAACAAATCCAATAGAGCTAGACATTTATGAAATAAAAAAACCTCAATAATGGAGAGGAGGATTTCGGGAGCAGACGATCCGAGGGCCATAAGGGTGAGATTAGAAACAGTATCATTCCAGATTCTCACTTGGACCTCCATTGGATCAAGTCCAGGTCGTTTAACTACGATCGTTCGTTCTTGCGATGTGATGACCTCGATTGAGCTCATGAATCTGTCAGCGACAATTGAAATACCTGCAAAAGATTCCCCCATTATATTTCATTCCTAATGTTGTTTCAGCAACCTAAGAACATATAAGCGATAACGAAGAAGTAGATAACTCCACGAAGAATTCGATCGCCGCTAGATAGGTCGAGAAAAGGTCTCCTGAAACAAAATCCCTGTACACATTTTTTCGCTTGCGATTGTTTTGCCCGAAATATCAAATCTAGATCGTTTGAAAATTAACAACACGTGTTTGAATGTATTGCAAATCGGCTGCTTGCGAATCGAATCGCTTCAAATTGAAAGAAAAAAAATCGAATTTCGCTTGATTTATATGCGACCAATTCCAGATGTTGATGCGCCACTCGAGGCAGCCATCGAGCAGTTGCCGATTTGTCGAAAAAAAAAACCAAAAATCTTACCAAATTGGCACGACGAGTCCATCGATGCAATTTCTCGTCGAGTCCGCTGCCGAGCAATTGGAGCCGGCCTGTGCGAGCCCGACAATCGCCACCAACAAGGCTACTCCGAGCCAACACCCTAATCGAGTCATTCAACTGCAATATGTGACATTTTTAATGTATATAGCTAGAAAATTTGTGCAAGTATATCAATTTTTCGAGAAAACAAAATGCGATTAACACCGATAGAACAACACATCAATGAGATGTAATTTAGCACCGCGTAAACGACATGTCAACAATGGATGGAGGTGTCCGGAAGTATAGTTATATTCGGAAATCGAACACCTTGGTCTATTGTGAAAACAACTAAAATAGCGACAATGGAATGGAATTAGCATTCGACCAAAAAAAAAGATGAACATCGACGTACAATGGGATGCTGGGGGTCAGTGAGTGACTCAATGGGTGGAGATTAAAATGGTCTCCCAAAGAACTTTGCGTATTGTTCAATGATCTTCGGTTAGAAAAATCCGAAAGTTTGCATTTTCGCTTTTTTAATCGAATGATATTCGTTCTTGTAACCTTGATAAATCTATGAAATTTCTATTAATTCTATAATGCAAGTTCAATTTGTAAATTTCTTGTTTGTTCTGCGTACTATGAAATACAAATATTCGCAAACCAAGCAAATCATTATGAATTTCTAGGAAGAATCATTTGTGACAAAAAAAATGCGTTCGATGGATTTTCAAAAATAGCCCATCAACGCGTAGAAATCATTCCTGACAGACACATCACTCATCTTGTGTTTTTTAGGCGAATGAGCCGAAGACCACACACGCATGTGAAGTGCAGTGATCGTCGCTGAAGCCTGATTGAAACTTGGAAACAGAAACATTAAAGGTAGAACGTGATAGATGAATGAGAGTGCGGTGGGGAGTTTTTAATCGTCGATGACATCGAAAAAAGATGGAGGAGAGTGACTGGCTTGGGTGTAATCATAGCAAAACAATTCGGGGCTTTTGAAAATCAAGGAAAAATCGTTTCATCTTCATCTTCTCGCGACAATAAAAAGCAAGAAAAGTTCTGCATTGCACATGCCGCTCCGAGAGTCTACTATTTGAACGGGACATCCACACACATACACAAACAGACAAAATAGATCCGATCGGCATCCCTTCGGGCTCGAAAGAGCCGCCCTTATCCTCCCGCCGATTGATATCTGCACTATTTCTTTCGTTTTGTCTTTGTCTCTCTCTCTCTCTCTCTCGACAATCTCGATCGAAATCGCGAACTCGGGGGCAGTCGGTGGGGTGGTGGCGGCGGCGGCGGCGGATGACGCCGCGCCGATGGTTTCAACGCGAGCAAAATTTGGTAGCCACTTTTACGTTGGCGAGAGACCCACTTGAACTTGGCACAGTTCAATTTCAACGACTCGTACTGTTGTTATCTGGATGCATATTCCAAATGAGAATTGTCCATGAAATAGAAAACATGGTTATCAAAAATAGGAAGCAATTTGATATTCACTGTTTCTTGAACAAATCTCAACTTTCAGTAAACTATGAGCCTGGAAATTAATTGTTTTAAATAAAATTTCGAAAGACAGCTCAATGAGCCCGCGAATTTCCACATGTTTCGAAAAAAAGATTAACTACAATTTACTTTCGGCTAAATCTATATCAAGTTTCTTTAACCATATTTTAAGCCTAACTGTAATTGAAGCCTAACTATAATTGATAGTTAAGAAGAAGGTTTCATGCAAAATTTCGCTTTTTAAATTTCATTTAATTAAAAAAATTTATAGAGAACAAGAAAAATGGAAAGCAATATCAATTTTCCTAACTATAGTATTTTTTTTTCTTAAAAAATAACCAAAAGATGCCGATTCAATGGCAATGTTTCCGGATATTCGACACTCGCTGCAAAATTGCGGCGGCGAGCTTGATTGAGTGATCCCTAATTTCCAAAATTGATTGCGACGAAATAATTAATGACAACGATGCTAAAAATAAAAAAAAAGAGAACGACAAAAGCGTATCAGAAGTGCACCCGTATTGATATTTGGGATTATAAAAGGATGAGCAAACTTAATGGAAATGAGTACATCGTCTGTTTCAAACAAAACCCACCACAATATAATCACGCGAGGCCTATTAATAATAGATGCATCGTTTAAAACCATCTCAATTGGTGAGCGACATAGAGAAAATGGCTGCTCCAAATAAGGAGATTTTCTCTTAAAAATAAAAGAAAGCGAAAGAGAAGAACGCAAAGAGAAGAATGTTTGACGTAATCATCATGCGTGAGCAATTTAGTTTGATTTTCGGCGCGTCCCAAAATCAAAGAGTATCATCCTCATACTGTATTCCTCCTGTGAGTTAGCGTATCTGTATGTATGTGAGTGTGAGTGTGTTTGTACCGAGATTCTTATGTCAATAGAATTGATGCAAACAGTGGCTTTTTCTACAATCTCTGAACAGAAATGCGAATGGAATCGAATGAGAAAATGCGCGAATAAAAAAAAGCATCTCGCGTGTGCCTCACATCCACATGCACATAGTGTTCACCAAATTCTTATGGAGAGCCCCAACACGAGTCAATAAAACAAAACAGCGTTGGCAATAAATGGCGGGTTTCTCACCCATATTGGGTGTCGCCAATCATTGCGCGATTTTTTTTTGTTTATTGCAATTTGCTTGTCTCGTTTCTCATTGAGCTCGACCTCGTTGTTTTTTTTTTCAAAATTCTCGTCCACACCAGACACGCTGTTTGCCCATAACACGTTCCCACGCACTTTGAAAAAAGACGAATATGATGGGCAAACTTGAAAAAAATTCCATCAATCTGACTGATTCAATGCTCGAATAATGCGAATTCTCAAAATTTTCCCACATTTGATGTGGGCATATAGACAAATAAATTTAATCGAGAAGTATGGAGGCCACGCCCATCGGCTAATAACTCGAAGGCGCCCATCGACGGGCTATAGGTTTTCTATATAAAACCTTACTGACGGAGAAATAGGGTATAAATTAATGTGTCATGACATTCTGCATTTCACGTCAATTTAACAACAACAACAACAACAACAGCAACGCAATTTTTGATTTATTTCCTAATTTGGTCTTTGGAATCGATTTTGGTCTAAAATTTGGCAGCTAAACACTCAATTTGAAAACGAGCTGAAAAAGAATGTAAAGTCAGTAACAAACAATTTTAGGGGAAAATCTCAAAGGTGAAAGTGTCGATTTAGCGCAACCCTGTGTAGTTTTGCCGAATATGGAGACCAAAAAGTGGATAATGGAATGTGTGAGCACTGAAGAAAAAAAGATGGTGAGAATGATGAAGGAAACAAAAAAAATGAACTAGTAACTGATACATCCGGATCGGATTTCACTTGCTAGCTCGTCCATCCCTACTCGCTTATACGCACATTATATGCGTTTGGGTCTTGAAGCGATGCCAGACTCGACAGTTTTGGGAGCCGCACTGTCGAGGATGGTTCGCCTTTTTGAAATGGAGGGCGGGCGAGGAGAGTCACTCTGCGATATTGGTTGACACTCGAAACAAGTACTTGTGGTGCTGGCGCTTTTGCTGTTGCTTCTGCTTCTACTGCTGCCGTCTTACTTGCTACCGCAGCTTCGTTGCTCGGATTGGCGACGCAGAAGGCGAAGCAGCCTCAAAAATGTTGCCAATAGTAAGGCGAGTGCGTGCTCTTGGCGATCGGGGGCGAGAAGAGGCGATCAAACAAATCGCGCACCTATGCAGGGTTACGGTATTATACTACTTTCAACTTTGGCCCTGCAGTGCGCACCCGCAATCTGAGAGCTCAAACGCAGCTCGATTCCATCGGTCATTTGCAAATAAGAAATGAATTGCGGGCGATGCGTCGCCGATAAGAATCGCGAGCATTTGATCTTAGTATTGAATATTAGTCACACTTATGAAATTGGATTATCAGGAGTAATTGCAAAGCAAAGATTTCAAGTACCCAAAAATTGATTGGAATTAGTGTTTGGATTAATCGAGAATATTTTAAAAACAAAATTCGATGTTTGGATTGATTATATCCGAAAACGATTTTCTGATAGCAAAAGACATAAACCAACAATTTGCAATGGAAAATAGCTTTCGAAATTTTTTTCATTCGTAAATAAGAAACATTCCCTTCCAAATTATATAACAAAACAATAGAGATTCTCATGCTCAATGAATATTTAAATACTGCTTGAAAAACAGCCATGTAAAACTAAACCATCGTCATTTTTTTCATAATCCTCAGAGTTGCACTTCTTCGCGAGAAAATGCTCCGTCGGGATTTGCAGCACAATAGGTTGAAGATCGAAGGAATTCAAGATTAATAGCCAACGAAAAAAAAGTAAAATTGCATAAGCGAATGAATATTTTTCGAGAAGAACAATCGTCTTCAATGAATTATGTGAAAGCGGTTTTGAAGGGTGTTTGTGTTTATTGTTTCACAACAGTATTAACAGCGGATTATTGGGGGATAAATGATGGCACAACGTGTGGGATTTAATGGCGAAAGGTGTGCTGTGGAAAACAATAATGCTAAATCGAATCGAAGGCCGATAATTCTTTATTATTTTGATAATTTATGCATCAATGCAAAATGGTATGAATTATTTATAAACTTCGTTTTCTTCGCTTCCTGTCTTGTGAGCAAAATGTGATTTCTCAAAGAAAAATTATTTTTGAACTCGAACACTTTCAAATAAATAATATTCCGCATTTGGAAGACAATTTATTGCGGTTGTTTTTGGGAAATATGTGGGCGTGGACAAATTTCACAGTTCAGTTCATATAAACGTTTAAAATACTATATACATATTACATATATTTTCATTTTATTATAAAATGCGATGCCGGGATTTTAGTGTTTTGGCGTGTAAAAACCAAGACAGTTTTTAAAAATAAAATTTAAAAAAGGATGAATGAAGCTAAACAAAATTGAAAGAAAAAAAGTTTAATACTAATAATCCGTTTAAAGCCTTTTGTTGGTAGAAGAGTATAAAAAAATATAAAGGGCATTTAAAAATGGGAGATCATAAAAAATAAAGAATTTTTGAAAAGTATTAAGGTATTTTTCGTGTTTTTTAAATCTTATATCATTCATTTTCTTGAATTAATTATATATTTCAAAATGTTATATATAGTTTAATAACATATCGAAATGACCTTTGAATTGGGAATGATGTTCCCCTCCAAAAAACCAAACGTTTTCTATAAAAAATTCCTCGCGAATTTCATTTTTTCACCTTTTTTGTCAGAAAACATTAAATTCGGAGATTTGCACATGAATCTCGATTGAAATCCAACTAGGAAACGGAAATGAGCAAAGGTGTGGTCTTGGGACGGAAATTCGACAATCTCGTTTCGATTTTTTCTAGGAGCAGCGTCAAAATAGAACATTTTATACGAATCAACACGAAAAAAAAAACCGAAAAAGGTTAGAGACACTATTATCAAAAATGCATGGACGAGTCCATTCCTTGTGAAATATTACGCATATCCGCTTTTTCTTAAGGTGTTGCAACTCTTAGTCACATATATTCTTATTCTCCCCCAAAAGGAAATGAAGGTGAGAAGAAATTTAATTATTTTTGTGTACGAGGTGGCATAGGTAGGTGGCATATATGCATAAATAAAAGCAAAAAAACAAAACGAGATAGAATTTGTTACTAATTATAGGCTTTTTTAACGATGACAATTTTTTTTTTGAGGACCTTGACGATTTTTTTTATCGGTTCCGTGTCGAAACCCACGCGATCGACTTTCGAGGGAGATTCAAAATTAAATTTGTTCGGATGGTTTCAGCTCGTTTAAAATCTTCATCGTATTTCCATAATATTTTTAAAACCAAAAATAATTTCACTTATCCGATTTACTTCATTCGTTAAGCCCAAGAATATTTCGGCTGCAAAAAAATTGACGTGATTTTTTCGGCGAATTATTTTCGATTAAGAAATCGGAAACTCTTCGCCAATTTTATTGCCAAAGATGGACAAAGTTTGCAAATTTTGCATCATCGAACCATTTTTAGCTCGAAAGGATTATATTATTTGTGAATGAGCTTTTGAGATCTACCACGATTTAGCGGATGCAGACGGACTGCTGCCGCATGAATGACAGCCAAAAACAAAAAGGTCCGTTCATATGTCTGTCCTAATGCCAATTAAATGTTAATTATAAGAAAGTAGATATTTATTCCGTTTTTTTTTGCACAAAAACGCGCTCTGCTCCACAATTCTTGAGATCAAAACCTATAGATAAATTAAACGCAATCGAGCTGGACTAAAGAACATTCGATGATATTCTTAATGAACAATCCATTTCAAATCAATTCGATTCTCATCAAGAGATCAGATCAGTCTTCTCAATTTCATTTGTCGTAAAACGTGCGCTTGCGGCACATTTAATTGATATATGTATGTATTGTGAAGCATGTTGCAATTCAAGCAACTGCAACTCTTTTTGACAGAGAGTGACTGAGTGTGTGTGTGTGTATAATTCAAACAATATGAACGTCTGTGCTCCGCAGTTTTGGCAGACACTTCTCGGAGTCGACCACTTCAAAATTTGCGAGTTTTCGGTAGTCGATGAAGGAGATCGCGTCCTAACGGTGGGGGGGGGAGAAGCTGAATGTACATACCATGTACTACACTACTGTTTGCCGAACTACTACAGTAACCGCTCAAGGCTCTCTCGATATCTCGTGGTGTTTCGCGGCGGGACCCTTCAAGTGCTTACGTGTGTGCGCGCGCGCGCGTTTCTACGAAAAATTGTTACTATTGCCTCGCATTTCCTTTCGTTCTATCTAATCACTGCTCTAATTGCGATCGTTTCGCGCCGGGGATTTTTGCTCGGCCGTCGAGATCGCTGAGATTTCATAGGGGTGGGGACCGAATTTTAATTAGAATCTGCGATGAAGTAGAAATCTGGAAATTTCTAATTCGAACGTTTAAAAGTAGGAATATATTCAAAATAGAACTCTCACATGTAAAATTAGTTAATAAAAAAATTATATATTTTTTCCATGAGACTTTTTCTCAACATTTGATCAATATTGCAACTAAAATGGGAATTCGTTAATTTATTATTTCAAAAATTTCATTAATGTGTTTCTCAGGACAAAATCTCATAAGTAGAAAACTAGAAAATAGTTGGAAGTGTTGTACAAACTTTAAAATCTCACACGAAATCCGCGCATTTCACAGGCGAAAGAGGCAGAATAAGTAAGATTTTGGAATTCAATAGGGCTACGCAGATTTTAGAAGAAAATTCGAAAAACTAAAAAAAAACTAATTTTTTTAAACCCAATCCGCATATGGTCTTCACAGTTTTTCGATAGTTTCTTACCGATAATAAATCCCTAAAATGACAGCATCAAATCTTTTCAACAGATATTTTTTTTTATTTTTATTATCATCATCGCAAAAAATATGAATCCTGGGTATGGTAATAAATACATATTTCAGTCCGTTGTATACCTTAATGAACGCTGATCTAATTCAAATTTGAACTACCATAAAAAGCGTGTAAATTAAACACGCTCGATTTTTGCGATTACAACGCTTATTAATTTATTTATTTGCAAAATTGTCAAATCTTTTGTCAATATTACCCAATTCAACGTCAAATATGCCAAATTTGAAGCTGAAAATAAATATTTCGATTTTTTGGATTATGCAGAAACTGGATATGTCCATAATGTGTACTTTGTATGATTCAATTAATAAAAAAAGAGCAGCAATATTAAATTTAGAACAAAAATTCTTAAATTCGAGTGTTTTCGTATTTCCGGAAATGACAAATATCGGATATAATAAATCGAAGAAAATATTTTCAAATTTTCGAATAATTCAAATTTTTTTGCAAGAGGAAGGAAGTGAATTGTTCGAAGAGAGGTGTGAAATTTCACAAAAAAACACACTTTGATAGGAAATGAAGTAAATTCATGCTCACTTCCTGAGCACAATATTGCTCCCCGGTTTTTTCGTCACTGAATCGAAAAAAAAATGTAGGGCTCTTTTACTTCAGCTTATGATTGTCGTGTGGAGCGCGAAAAATAAGGACCGGGACTCGCTCGTTCGCAGGCATTCTTTCAGAGCATTCAAGGAATGACGACAAAAACGATTTATTGCTCAAATAAAATAGGGTACAATGAGATGCTATTTCCAGAATAAACTGTTCGACTTCTGATATTCTTTTTCTCGCAAACTCAGAGTCTTCGATCGCTAATATTTTCAGTTGCTGTTAAAAAAAAAACGTCGACAGATTTCAACTCTTCCTCCACACTGCTAATAGGATTTTGGGTATTACATATAATGATTAATATACATTTGAGTCTTAATCAGCTCAACAGTCGACAGCCATCGAGGATAAATAATAAACTATGCAAAACGTATGCCACACTCAGGTAAAGATTTATTGAGAAACTAACGTGTTTCTATAACAATTTAGATTATCTCAATCAATTTTAGCAATTATCATAAGATTTTAGAATTTATTGAGATAATTCAGAATTTGCTCAATAAATTTTAGAAAATCTTATAAGATTTTAAAAAGTATTTTTTTTAAGTTTATCGAATCTCAATAAATTTTAGAAAGTATCAAGAAAATTTAGAATTTCTCATAATATTTTAGATGTTATTATTGAATATTTGATTTTCAAAATATTTTATTTGATTTGCCTGAGAGCCTGGAATGACAAATTACGGAAACACTTGATTTCAGTTTCTTTTTAAAGAGAATTCAAAAATTATTAATCACTCAAAAAAAAAGATTACGATTATTATACGATAAGTCGGTCAATTGAAAGGTTTGACAGGAAGAAATTGAATGACAAGCAAAGTTTAACGAGATGAGATTTGGGTGCTTCATTTCGCCTCTTCGCAATAATTTGCTTTCGTTTTAGGAAAATTCCAAATAAATTGAGCGAAATAGAGAGCGAAAATTGATGGGGGGAAATTTGAAAAAAAAAATTTTCTGCGATCGTAAAATGCAAATTTTTGGCACGTTGTCTATGTGGCGATGACGGCGACGAAATTGAAATAGAATTCGATAGAAGACCAACAACGAAAAAAGACAAAAAAAACGAATGTGCATCACCTTCTCCTCTAATTGCATAATTCGGAGAGTCCAAAAGGGTGGACTAAGGAGAGAAAAGCACGGGACCGATGGAAAAACGAGCAGATGTGGAACATCTCTCCGGGGAATTGAGAACAAAAAATCTCAAGGAAACTCTTTAAAAATACATGTTTCGATTATGAATTATTCAATTTTTCTGGAATATTCCTAATAAAGAAAAAACAACAAATAAGACTTTTCCTCAAAGTTATTCGACGATTTCAATCGTAACTTAATAATACTACGCATTTTACGAATGTCATGAAATTGTTTGATCAAGATTTGAGGAAGGGTAGGAGGGTTGCAAAGTAAGCAATGTTTGGAGAAGTATTTACTCAAAATGCGATAATAAGGTTTACTTGATGAAAATTGCAGAAATATTGAGCGCAGGGCATCGAATCGTAGAATTAAAAAGGAAAAGCTCGACGATAAAGCGTGAGACCAAAAAAAATTAAATGATTGGTGGGACGGTATTTCCAGCGCGTTCAATTTATTTCTAAATATGAATTTCTCATTTTAATTCTTCGAATATATGCATTTTTGTGTTTTTTATTAAAGAAGCAGATAGAATCATTATTGGCAGACTTCTGACTTCAAATTAAGGTGGTGAATTAATTTTTTTTTCACACCTAAATTGCTATAATACTTCAACATTCTCACAGTGAAATTTTCAACGACCAGATGAATTTGCGAAAACTGGCGCGGAAAAGTCGAAAATTTAACAACGGAACAGGAAAAAAACGGATTGAGTGAGTGGGAGAGAAAGATTAGAACCGACGAAAATGATTAATTACACTACGTTGAGTTCGCAGGATTTCGAGTACTACGTTCAATGAAATCAAAAAAAATGAGGGAAATTTCTTTTTTTTTCTTCAATTTTCCAATAGAAAAAAACTATTTAAAAAGGTGAAGAAACAAGAGAAAACATACGAGGCAAAAGGCGCAAAATGAATTGGTTTGCGCGTCGGTCATGAGCCCCGAAATGAGTGTATGCGGCGCCCTACGACGGCTAATAATTCAATTTTAGCGGTGACAAGTTGCGCAATTCAAACCAAAATTATAAATTGCACGAAAGCTGGAACTCATTATCAAAAATGAACGCTTGCATATACATATAAATAAAAACGTTTGGCGCTGGCCGGGTTGTCATAGTCACATAGGCTCTTTAAATTCAGCGAGTTGTTATTTTTTTTTTCTTCGTTGCTTATTGTGCACCATTTTTGCGCCTTAATGTCAGCCTTAATATTTCCCAGCAACACTTTGAGATTCTAGTATATACATTAATATTCAATTTATTTTTCAAAATTGTTAACAATTTTCAAAAATATACAAAAAATGCCATAAAAAGTGCAATCAAAATGTGTGCAGCCATTTCGAAAAATTCTGATTTCAATTCGTATTTGCAAACGGCACATGAATAAATAAATAAATAACACTTCTTAAAAACTCTTTTCAGAATGCGCAAATAAAAGAAAAAAGTGATTCCACATTACCTTTTATTGAAAGACGTTCTTTTTTCTGCATAGACACAATAATACCTTGTTGAGCATATTTTGCAGTACATAGTTATCGCGAAAGTGAATAACAAACAATCAAATGCGATTTTCGCATACTAATAACAAATAAAAATATTAACCCGTCACGAAATATATAATTCTTTAATAAATTAGTCTTCTATCGGCTCATCATGCATCAAATTCTTCAAAAGTCGCCGTTTGTAAACCAGGTTGTAGCCCTGAAATGAGCTCTCAAATTATTATTTCGTTCCAAGTGAATTTCAGCTCAAATTCGGAACACGAGATTTTTGAAAACTGAGACAGCTCGAAACACATTTAAAAACGGCTTAATCTATGAGCTATCGAGAATTGAGAGAGCTTTCACCTGTTTCGTAATTCAACAAATCATTAACATGTATTTATCGTTGTGTGATTAACATCGTTTAACTCTCAATTAGGAAAATGAAATTTTTAAAAACTTCTAAGAATATCTAGTAGCTTCAAAGAATTAAACTTGGAAAATTTAAGCAATATTTACCTGATTACAGCAAAGCCTTGAGCATTGAGTATTTGTGAGGAAATTATTTAGCGAGTTGCTCGGATTATTGCGACAGTTCTGGTAATTGAACCTGCATAATTATTATTCATACATATGCATATTTGTTTGATTCGTAAACCTAATGCACCTATCTGCAAGTGGATCATAAGTGAATCGTATCTCCTTAATTGGCTCAAAATTCGGCGCATTGCATACCGACAATGCCGGCCTGCTTTGAAGGCAGTAATTCACTGAAACATATCATTTACTTTTGGATTGTTGCTTTCGAATTAAAAAGTACTTGGTGAAGGACAACAATAGGCATGTTCTCCGACTGGAGTACACACATGATCTCCAGGGCATTTCGCTGCTCGTCGATAGTCGCATTCAATGGGCGTGCCGTCGATCGTGACGAGAGGATCGCCTTGCGGGCACATTTGTCGAGGCAGGAATGAGAAATTGATTTGCGATTGAGTTGACGTTTGAGGAAGCGACGCTTGTGGCAGATTGTTTTTGGCAAGTGCTACAAGTTTTTACACAATTTTATGTAATTATAGTTTTTCAGCGAATAAAAAATATTTAAATTTTCGCCGTCGCAATTAGGCAATTGTCAAATTCGAATAACGTCAAAATCAGCGTTATCGCGCTAAAAATGGACACGATTATTTTTCACAAATAATTGTTCTCTAAATTTTTCGTATTTTTTGTATTTTTTTTTTCAGCAGTGATAATAATACGTTGAGCACTTTTTTCCTAGCAATTTTCAATAAAATAAAATTAGGTGTTGTTTGTCTAATTATTGGCTTGTAAAAAAATAACGTACAGCTGAATTTCACTCCATTTGCAACACAGACTTCAAGGCATTCCGTTAATGTTTCGAAATTATTCGAATTTCCACCCTCTCCCGAATAAATGAAATGAAGGCATTGGCGATATTCCTGAAAAAAACGAATAAAATTTATTTGATCTTTTTTAAAGCCATTTACAGGCGAATAGAAATATCTCGAGATGTATTGATCGGCGTGGCCACTTTCTGCAGGTTGTGAGCATCTTCCTGTTTGCTCTTCTGAATGTTTAGCTTAAAATTTTTTGTTAAATCAATTAATTCCTACTTTCACATCTATTTGAACAATCATTTTTGGTTAAAAAGTTGTTCATATTACCGCCTTGCCCTTTATATAAGAATGACGAACATTGACCATTTGAAAATGCCCAACGATGCTCCGAAGAAAGACCGAATCCTTCATCAATTGGTTGCTCACACACATCTATCAAATAATCAAGAATCCCGTTTTTGGAATACATTTAACCTACTAGGCGCCACAAAATCAATGACGAGACTGTTTGGCAAGCCAGACGGAATCGAGTTCGACGCCGGTGCCAATGTTGGGAAACTCGCCGACGGATCTGTCGGACAGCACAGATTGTGCGGCGTTGAGAGAACACAACTGAAGACTGGCGGACAATCCGAATCGAATGAACACGAGAGAAGGTGATTGTGAATGGCGAGTTGGGGTGTGCCGCGGGTGCACACATTGGTGGCACCACAAGCTCGTTGGCAGTCATCGAACAACAGGAAATTATTTTGATTTCCCTGAAAATATTATTCAATAAAAATATGATGTGAACTTGAGATTTATACTTTGAATCCTCTGAAAACAAATGGCTGACAGAGGCGAGTTGCTGGATCGAAGTACCATCTGCGAATTTGCGAATTTCCTATGCCTTCTTCTACTGATTGCTCACATGGTGGTTCATCTGAAAAGGTTATCAAGTTAGTAGCATGTTCGGATATCCCTTAAACCTAAGATTGGACAGCAAATACTCTGGCCTTGCCCAATTTGGCAGAATGTACCAAATGGGCACACTTCGGGTCTTGCCTCACACATGATAGTTGCGTCTCCGAATACGTGCCTTCGACATGGCGAATCATTTGAAATTGATGTAATAAACTGCAAATTGTATCATAAAGACTGTTTGTAAAGAGTGTTGAATATACTTTATGATTTGAAGGAGGAAGTGTCGAAGGTGGAGGAGAGAGAGAAGGCGGAAGAGGTGGTGGTGTGGTTGTGGTTGTAGTAGGAGTAGTGGTGGTGGTGGTGGCGATGGTGGTTGGACTAGTGATTGGAATGAAAGCTGATGGTGTAGCGGCAGGGAATGGAACGTAGGGATCCGGTTTCACATAAGCGTTGGGGAAATATGGAGCAATCGTGGTTTGATTATTCTCGAAGCCCGAAAAGACGAATGTGAACATTGGGGATTCCGTTTGAGAATGGGGCGGAACTGGGACGGTCGAGTAAACCCTGGAAGCCGATACCTGCTCCGGCAATTGAATAACCGGCGGGAATTGCGGCATTGGGTATTGATTAATTGGAGCAACTGTCTGTGGAATTGGAGCAGCTGGTTGTGGAATTGGAGCAAGAGGTGAGGCGGGCTGAAAATTACGATAGACCATTAAATCAAGGAAGCAAAAGAATTTTCGTCACCTGCACTCCATACCGATACGAATTGTGGGAATTCATAGAATATGGTGGTAGAGACTTCTCCATTATATATTCATGAGAGGACACCTTCTGTGTGGTGGTCTCAACTGGATTGATTTCAACCACTTTTTGTTCTTGGGACGTCATTAAAGACGAAAATACGCGATCAGCAATTTTGGAAGCAGGCTGCTGAACAATTGGACTGATTGTTGGGAACTCTTCTGTAACGTTTCAGATAAATTGAAGTCGTTATACTACAATTGCATAAGAAACGAGCACCAGGTAGTACGGCACACAATTTCCCACAATTTAAATTCGAATTTTAAAAAAAGACGAAAAATACGATGGTCCACAAATACCGAGGGTGCTCGCACTGTTGCAATGGAAATATGTTTTTTCAAGACCTCCTCTAGGGGGATATATAAGCGTTGGATAGGATGATGGAGTGGTCTCCGCATAGACTTCTTCGTATGGCGCAACCGTAATGAATGAGCTTCTTATTGGCTCTACAGTAGTGAACTCTGAAATTACGTAGCAAATGAATCACTTTGAATATGTCGAATTGATTTATACCAAACACATTGGTGAATTCTGGAACAAGATTCTGAACAATGCGCATTGTAGGTGGATGAGTTGTCGTGTCTGGAACGGAAACGGTGCTGAACGTCTCGAAAGAGGCACTCGTAGATATGTATTCGGGAATATTCTCCTTCTTCTTGGTTTTTTCTAGAAAAATTATTCAAATATTTTCAAGACCCGCATTTGAATTCCCTTACTTCTGAGACACAACCGTTCGCATTTATTCTTTTTATAAAATCGATTACTGTTTCCATTGCGTCCCGAGTAGAAGAACTGCTCACACTTTTTTGTCACTTGATCGAAATAATATCGTGGAATATTGAAGGGACCATCTCCAACCGCCGGCGGCTGCTCGCACGATTTTCGCGTTGGTTTTCCAATGCCACAAGTCTGCACACATTCTTCAGACGTCGAAAATCGATTCGAGTTTCCACCACTTCCAAGATAGACAAATGGGCTGCACGAGTGTGAAGACGAGTCAAAATACCACCTAAAGTTGGTATTATTGGCAAAACAATGCATTTCGAATTGAAATTTACATTGAGACAACCATTTGTCCAGCTTCTCCCTTGTCTGGAGCAATATCACAAGGATTTGGATCAATCGGGCGGGGAGTTGTGGTGGTGGTGGTGGTGGTGGTGGTGGAAGTAGATGTAGTAGTTGATGTCCTTTGAGAAGTAGTAGCGGTTGTGGCAGGGGTTGTTGGCGTGGCAGTTTGTGGAGACGCTGTATAGAACACCTCAACGAGTTCTTCCTTTTTAGGAGTAGGTTGAGTAGGAGGGGCTAGTGAAACTTTCGAAGCAACCTCCTTTGGATAGACAACCTTTTTCTCCTGAAATTTGTGATTTTTAGAGCTGTTGTGTGAAAGAAACCTTTAAGTTATCTTTTGGAAGAATTTTCATGTTACTTGGAAGCAGAATTGGCGGCTCGCCAGCGCCTGAATTGAGAAAAAACAACGTGTGTTAATTTTTATTTTAAAAACTCAAACCTCTACAAGCCGTTTCACACTTTTCATAATCCATAAAACTGTTCTCGTTTCCACCAATTCCCGAATATTGGAGCTCGTGACAAGCATCAGTTTTCCAATCGAAATAAAATCGCCTCATTCGCTGTTTGCCATAGCCTACTGCCGGAGGCAAATGGCATTTGTTGGCGACTAGAAAAACGTTAATTTTCAAACATTTTATTAAATGATGAACTGATTACATTTTCGACTGCTTGGACAACAATAAAAACTAGCTTCGGATTGGCCTTCGTGACACCAAAATCCTGTAGGACATCTGTAAATGTTTTGGACTTTGAGAAATGAAATGAGCCAAAAGAAGTCTGATAAAATTTCAACGTCAAGAAAACCGAAAAATGGTGAAGTGTGAGACTTACTTATGCTCTGGAAGCCACGGTCTTGGCTGGCAGGGTCTTGGCTTGTGGTCCTCCATTAACAATGGAATTCCATCGGCACAAAGCAAGGAGAAATCTGTAATTTATATTATATACAAAGTGAACAACGCGTATCATAAATTCTGCCAGTCTTCTAATTTTGAAATAATAATTTTGGACGCCACAAACCTTCATAATTGACACTTTTTACAACTTTCGGACTTTTGACAATTCGATCTGTGAAAATCGGCGCAACACCGCCAATAAGTTCAATTAATAGAAAATAATGAATCATCTTGAATCGTCCATTTGGGCGTTTTTTGTTTTCGCAAAGTATATCGCTAAAAACAATCGTAGAATGTTATGAATCGCATAAAAAATCGAGGAATTAACAAGCCGATGAATAATGATGGGTATTGAATTTCGAGAAATTGAATCACAACGAATATTATTATGTGCATGAGCCAAATAAGTGAGATCGCGGGGTTCGCGGGATTGAAGATGAAGAAGCTTGTTTGTTTTCGCGCAACAACAATACCGCGCCGGTGGTGGCTCATTGTTTTGCGCGGATAATGAGATAGCCTCGAGATACGATCCATACGCGATCCAACCGGAGAATTTTTTGATGACCGAACAATCAACAGTTGTTCGACGGGCAACTGGCATTTCGGAACAATAACAAATATTACCCTTCTTGGAAATCGTTCACATTGTTGAAATTATATTTTGACAATTGAGCATTCTTTGTAAATGTATTTAATTTTTATATGTATTTATTTGTTCGAAAATATAAAGAAAAAATGATTAGGTAAGAGGGATTGCTGAAGACTTTGTGAGAACTTTCGATAAGTTTTCATATTTGAATAAGTTTTATAGGGGCTTTCCAGTATTTTAGGCTAAATTCCATTATTTATGGATCTGTACTGACGAGTTGAATAGGTTTACAAACAAGTCCGTGTGAGACTGTACAGAATGCTAACATCACACTGAAATCTATTAAAAATCTTTTTGTAAAAATTATCAATTTGAATAAGTTATCAATGATCGAAAATCAATTCGCAAAAAAAAACAATGAGATATTTCGAGAAAAATGAAAAGACGGATAGTGGTGTGAAGTGGGCGTCAGAATCTTGACCGGACCCCCCCCCCTCCCGGTGTCGACGACCATGATTGTCACTCGAGTATTTTCAACGCACTATTTCTCATTATATCATTTTGCGGCTCTCGAACGACGATTTCACGAGCTCACCGTCGCGAGCACATCGCCCAAAAATAGACAATTGCCGCGGCGAGAAGCGCAGAGTGGGTCTTCTTGAAACTGCGAGCAAACGAGCGACTGATCGCTTGTTGAATTTTTGTTTTGATTGATATTCAAAATAAATCCCATACTCACCGAATACATTATTATCGATACGCTGCTGGCCTTTGAGTGCTCGATCCTGTTGGGGAGGCGGATGCACTTTGACATGAAACAGACTGCCGAACAAGCCGATCTGCTGAAGTATTGTATGATTAGGGGGATTCTCATAATCCCTTCAACGGTTTCAATTTCTTTTCTATTCCTCTTATGCCTTCAATAATTAGATTATTCCATAAAATAAATTGTGACTTTAATGTGCAGATTTTGGGAAAAAATAAAAAAAATTGGGTAAAGCTAGTAGAAGAAGCAAATAAAAATTAGCTTACCTTTAAAGCACTTGCCTGCGTTAATAATGCATTCACCAATATTAACGTCAATATCATTATTTTTCGTCATAAATTCATTCCACTGATGATACTGAAAAGATGTGTTTTCAAATTTCTGCGAAAGTTGAAAATAGGAATAAGACGATGCATTAATTTAAAACTAAAATTTTCAATGCGTGTCGATTGGATAGAAGGCACTCGGTTATTTTTTATGTGTTTAGTACATTATCCTTAAATAAACAGTCTACGTTTACCGATCAATTTTTTAACCACAAATTTTTGACCAAATGTACCCGATGTTCTGGACTCATTATTAATTTGTTAGTTTTATAATATTAATATTAATATTATATAATTATAACATTTTACAATGTTATTGAAAAAAAAATGTAAAAGCTTCTCATACAACATTTTTCATTCTTACGATTATAAAGTGAATAACAATCATTAACATATTCGAAATCGACATGGCATTCGTTGAACGTGTTCGGTTCTGATTGATAATCAACCAACAAACCGTCCATCGCCAAACATATGTATGTCTTTCAACTAAATATAAATATTTATCTACCGATACCTCTAAATTGTGTTTAGCTATGTAAGAAATATTAAATCTAAGTCAAAATATTCAAATAACTCAAAATCAATCGGATCCGCCAAAATTAGGCTCCGGAATCAATCGGAATCGACTGCCAATTTTGCGAATAAATTTGTGAAATTGTCGAATTCGATTGATTTTAGGGTATTTTTGAATCCGATTCAAATTGGAAAATGAAAACAAATCGGATTCGAAAAGAAATTACCAATATGATCCGAAAATATCAAAACGCAAAATTACCAGCCGTATCCGATTAGTTTTGAGTTATTAGAGCAAGTTTAATTGGGAAAATGCAGGAAAACTTAAGATCTCAAGTTTTTAGATCTGCTTTGAAGCTCACGAAAATGCTGTTATAAATAGAAAAGTTGCTCGATTACAAACTACAAGCGTCGATCCGCTGTGGATCACTCAAAACCGGATAACAACATCAAAACCGAACACGTTCAACAAATACAATGTCAATTTCGAGTACATCGAATTGAAATTGACCAACATCACATCTCAAGTTTCGTTTTCTTGGCGGTGAAGTGACAAAAAACCGAAAACCAAGCGAGTTCAAATTGGAATGAAACCGCCACAAGAAGAATAAGAAGCGAAATGAACTGAAATGACAAACAAAACGGAGCAGCATGAATGATGAGCCTGACTAATAGGGTCTCGGTGCGAACAAGAGTCGAAGCGCGCCCGGGAGCCGAACTGCAAACAGCTTGAACTCACAGCGTATTTATCGTGAAATTATAATACCACTGAATACAATTATGAACAAAATAAATTAGTCGATGGGTGTGTGTGTGTGTGTGTTTGTGGATTGCCGGGCTTCAATCGGCCAGGCGATAGCTGGCGACGGGGAAAAATAGAACACATGAAACATTATTTAAATTTCAGTAATAATGGAATATTTGGATAGTATATGTTGGAAATAATCATAATAACACGATGAAAAAGCAAGATCGAAGTAGATTAATGTCCATACTTCTGGAATTCCCACTCGCGGTTGTCTAGTGGGCACACCTGAAGAAATAAAAATTTAAAATAGAACTCTCTTTTTTTAAAGGTTATATGTTTAATTATAGTCGGCGTCCGGGGACTGCTGTACGCGGGTAGATTTACACGCGTGCGCCTTGAAAAGGTCTCGTAACGCATGAACGCTTATTTTTTTGTTTTCGTGGGAACGGTTAATTTTTTCTTGATGAGTTTCGCATTTCCTTGAATTTCCAACATCATTCGATTCAAAATTATCGAACAGGTCCATAAAATTAGGGATAAATTATTGTATGAACCAAAGTGAGCTTTCATAGATTTAGTCAATGTTGACATTGAAAAACAGACGGATTTTTACAATAGAATATCCAACTTGCTACCACGGATATTTGTCTAACGTGATGTTCTTTAAGTATTTTTTCAATCTTTCGACCAGAGTTCGGAAAAATTGGTTGTGAAAAATTAATACAATCGCAAAAACGGAAACCCTGGCTATTTTATCATTTAACAAATTGTGGAATAGAAAGTGGGGAAGTTTCGATGAAACGCCGGTGAAAAGAAATGTCTCCGTCTCTCGCAATCACACACCGTTTCGCCAGCGTTTCACCGGAACAATAAACATCACAGCAAATAGAATTTTTCTATTCGAAACACTTTTCTACCTGACGAGTCTTGAGCCAACGAGAAATGCAGTGAAAGTGAAACGCGTGATTGCAGTTACCCCAAGCGACTGTGCATTCTTCTTTGGTGCCGGATGCCTGAACGCGTTGAATTAATAAACTAATTCTACAAATTTTTGAAACCTGATTAGCCTGACACTCGATGCAGAGATCCATAATGTGATTGCGACAAATAGCGCAATTGTCGACTTGAATGTCCCAAGCCCACAAAGCAACAGCGCTCCACTTTTTCACCTGAAACAAAATAATGAGGTTTGTTTTCTTATATTTAGATAACCTCGAAGCGCTTCTTTGTCATAATCGCGGCCGCTGCCTCCTCAATCTCCATAGCGTGGTCTTGTTGAGCATCGGTCATTTTTCTCTGTTTAAGTATTTGGAAAATATGATAATAAAAATGGCGAAACCGCGTAAAATGTATCAAAAATTAATTAGAAATGGAGCGCTCTTGTTGAATAAATTTTAAGAAGGCGTTTTGAATTAATTTCGAGAACTTATTTAATTGAAAGTTCCTATATTATCGTTTTTCTCATAACAAAATTATTTCAAAATTATATTGGGTTCATTTTTTTATAATTTGTGAATGCAAATGGATTGGCATTTAAAATTTACTGTTTAATTTTGACGCGCTTTGCGTTGACAATCATAATTTTTCAAAATTCGTTGGTTGAAATAAGAAAAACAAGAAGAAATGAAGACGCTATTCTAAAATCAGCAAAATTTGAAGAGAAATGTGTGCATGCGTCGCATTTGACGCATTTACGCACAAAGACTACGGTACTCAGCAATTTTTTGAATTATCTGCTATTATTCGCTGAAATTTCGCCTCAAGTTGCGCAATTTGGATAAAAACAGGTAAGTGGATATTTGAATCGAGTATAATAAGAATAAAACAAAAAATATCTTGTCTTACCAGCGCTTTATCGAATGAGTTTTGAAGGTGGCAAGTAATTAGATAAATTATTTTGTAACTTTTGTATTGCGAATGGTTTATTGCGTAAAAATAATGAAATTTATTCAACAATTGCGAAATTTTCTTCGGTATCGTCTTCGTCATAGAGATTTTGTCCGTCGTCTTTTAAATTTTCCGACTGCGCAGTGTTTTCCTTAGAAAAAAACAAATCTTAAAATTAAAAAAAAATCGCTCGATATTAAAACCTCATAGTCAACTGTTCCAATAACAGGTTTACCATCGCTAATTCCCATTAGTTGATATTTCTTCTCGCTAGGAAAACATTTTTCAGTGATTTTTTTCAATTTATCAGCCACAGCTTTTCTGTTGTCGATTAGGACCGACATATCGATAACTCCATCTTTGTTCGAATGATGCGATTTCACATGCTTGGTCACGTCCGATCGAGCAATCGTGTTCCATGTACGATCGCAAATTGTACATCTGTACATTTCAAACTTTCCATGCCTTGTGTTAGCATGATAAACTTTCGATGATCGTTGATTAGCAACCGTTTCACCACACATTTTGCATCGAATGCCGGGTTTCTTCTAAAAACTATTGAGTCATTTTAATTTTAGCTGTTTTAATTACCAATATATCTTTTTTCGAACTGAATCGTCCTGCCTTTTTCATTAAAACTTCTCCAACTGTCAAATTCGAATATTCTGCAAAATGGATTTTTTTTAATTTAAATAAACCACGGAAATTACCGTCAGGAACCATTATTTCATTCTGAATAGGCGACAGGTATGTAGATGACGTAGGCAGTGATGGATTTTGGACTTGCATTGGTGACATATTAGAAGATGTTGGCATTGCAGAAGATACTGGAAGCGGAAGATCCAATTCTGGCTCGTACTGGAATAATTAATATTTGTTCATCAATCCAAACATATTCTTTTTAATTGCATTTTTCGAATAATATCCATTTCTATTATTTTCCGGGGAAATGACTCACTTTAATAACGCTGTTTATGTTAGCTTCGTTATTTTTGGAAATATGTATCGATGCTTGTAACTTCATGTTGAGAATATCCTTCTTTTGAGGAACTTCTTCGTTATAGCGATATTTAACGACGAATTCTGTCATTCCGTGGTCTCCTCTGTAATGTGCGATGAGAGTATACTCAGTTGGAAATTTCGCGTAACGGCATTTCTCGCATCTAAAAATATTTGCAAATCAACGAGTATACGGCGTTTTTTGTTACTCATATGGGAAGAAATTGAGATGGTCGCTGGCGATGTGGGCCTCAAGTTCGCAAACTGTTGGAAACAAGGCATAAGGTGATTGTAGACAGTCTGCGCATTGAAACATTCCTCTGTAAGACAACATTTAAGAATTCGATTGTTTTTCTATTTTTCAATATGTTATAGGCGAGCATGTGGAGTGCAAATTGAATTTTTCGGCGAAGATAGAATTTCTGCAGTGTTGGGTGCGAAAGTGGTGATAATTATACCCCTTCGTTGGTCCCAAAACTATATTCCACTGATTTGCTTAAATGCAAGGAAAGAGAGTTTCGATAATTCAATGTTTGATCAAGGAAGCAATTTAAGATTAATTTTGGTCAAACTCTTAAAAATGTATTTTTCATTTCTGGGGATTTCCAGTTTTAATGAAAATTGGCCGTGGCCGAACTTTTGAGTTAAAAAGCTAGTCCTTCTTCGCATTTCAGTTTTTTATTAAAAAAAATAATCTGTGAGTTTTCGATAATCTTGGTCAATATAACAACTACTAAAAAGAAATTTTAACAGAATTTGCGTAAAACCAAGTACGTGTTTCAAAAATTGAGCGAACAGGGGCGTGAGAGATACGACGAAGAAAAGGAATTTGAGGAGGGAATCTTCCTCTCCGCGAAAAGAGCGACGGCAGAAGAGACTAGCGACAACGAGAGAAAGAAAAAATAGCGAGTGGCAGAGTGGGAATGTGGAAGCGCAGAGAAACGAAACGCGGTTCGACGTATACGAAAAAGGCGGCAATTTTTGGCGAGAGAAACGTTCGGCTTGATATGGGATCAGTTACCAAATAATATTTTTTAAAAAATGACAAGGGAAAAAGGAAAACTTTATTAAACTTTGTGACTTTTTAAAATACTGGGAGAAATTAGTCACTGAAGTCTATTATTACAATCGTTCATTCATTTTATATTCATTTTGATTATTGCTCTTAATTGCATTCATATTGAGTGAATTTTGAGTCTTACTCTGGAATTGTTTATGCATTTCACTAAAACTCTTTCGAATACCGAATTTTCAATAGTTTTTCTTTTTGTCAGACCATCCGACTCGGCCGGAGGATATCTATTAGATTTTGGTCTTGTCTTGGGTACGTCAGTCTAAATTAAATTTATAAATAAATTCAACGTAACATACCTTCAAGGTAGTAGTTTCGGCGCTTTTCTGAGTTTTCTTCACCTCTGCGATACTATCTGTTGTCTTAGTATCAATATTAAGCGCTCGTTCTCGTTTAGCCTGCAATTTTAGATTTTCAAATAATATTTAATCTATTTTTTTTTTTAACATCTTCGGTTTGTGGAGTCTTCTTTGCCTGTAAAACAGATTTAATTCCTGTTAAGGTCTTCTGAAGTGGCGATGTTACTGGACCAGCTGGTTTGGCGTTTGGAAGAAGTTTTTGATCACCAACGTTAATTGATATTGTCTTTGAACGCGATCCACGAACTTCTTCGTCTAAAACAATAGGGAAACAACTTCAATATTGTTATTATTTGAATTTTGCCTCCAAAAAAGTCGTAAAGCAATTCGATATCGGAAGGCGGTACTGTAACGTCATCCGGATATCGATTCTCCTTTTGTCGAGTGATTTCAGCAAAGTGAGACTTCATTGTGAAGTTAGCCGTCGACAAATTCGCATTGCAAATTGCGTGACAAATACCCATTGGTAATAAAATTTGAAGGGCCTTGTTGAAAGTTATTCAATTATTGTTTTTGGTCTTGGAATACCTCATCTAAAACATCGACGACATAACGTTCAACTTCACAAATGAACATTCGAAGCATATATACTCGATATGTGGCGTATAGGGATGCAATAAGTGACATTATTGAAACGAATATTGCAAAAAACCAAAGAAGTGCTATAGCTGTTGTACTATGATCTGATGTGGGTAACTGAAAATAACATTTAAACGATTTTCAAAATTGTCATATATATTTATATAACATACAATTGTATGGCTACCAACTGTTGCATTTGATATAACTGTGTTTAACATTTATCGATACCTCAAGTTTTTCTCATATTATTTGTTTAGAAATGAAATGTATTTTAGAAATCCTTGACTGAAATGAGCTCTGGTTTGGCACACGTGAAGAATATCCCGACAGAAATCAGGTATTTTGTTTTAATTTTATTATTCTATTAAATAAAATGATTAAAATTTTAAGCAAAACTATAAATAAAGCTTTAAACCCAAAGACGTTCTCTTCCTCCAATGAATTGAGTCGGTATTTGCTGAAAAACGTTTGCGCGCACGCTCCAGGGAGATTTGTTGTGGTTCCGAAGCCGTATGGAATATCATGCGTTGGACATGCACAGTTGAATGGAGGTATCTTTAAGAATACTATTCATGACAGTGAGAAACAGGAAAAATGGAAAAAACTAATAAAGGTTGGAGTCTGAAAAGAATTTAGATTTAAATAGTTTTTTATAGAAGAAAGAAAATGAAATGAACGACATCACAATCTCAGAATGCATTGGAGAGCTCAGGCATTTCTTTCGGGAACCAAAGTTATCTTTTTGTACCGGGCTTAAACGGTAATGATTTATTTTGAGTTATTGAGAACCAGTAAAGTATTTTAGCTATCTTTCCGGTGCTATTGTGCTTCCTTGCAATCATAAAGATGAATCGGTTTTAATAAAATCCATACAACAGATGAGTTCTCAACCGGAGCCACCATACATGTACCGAGCTTTGTAATAATTTCCCGACTTGTTCAGATTTTATGTTGTTCATTCATTCAGAGCGATTACGATTGATCAGCCATCCAAATTCGAAGGTGAAATGCTGGGATTTGGCACATTTCGAAATGTTGACAAACACAAGGAGGTATCCTAGGGCAAATTTATTCACTTTCATTTCAAAAAATAGTATATCTTCGAAGAAAGAAGAGCAAAAAAACGAGCTAAAACCGGAAAATATGCTGTCGAAGGTCGAATGAGATTCAAAACGCACGGCACCGCAAATGGATGCTCATTAGTAGAGTTTAGCGTTGATAAATGTGATAATTCAGTCATATGATTATGATTTATTCTAAAAATTTTAGTTGCTAGACATTTACCACGATTAATGCTCACACAAATGGGATCTCCGATTCTTGGCGATACGATTTATTGGCGAAGATTGGGAAATGTCGATGGCACCCCAACACTGATCACCGCTGGGCAGAAGGGACACAAAATTGTATGTATAAAAACCGAAAAATTGAATAGAATTTCCTTTTGATTTATATTTATAACAAAAATTTTAACAATTTGTTATAAAAAAAAATAGTAGAAATAAATATGAGAAATTATGATTTGCCAAAATGTGATATCTAGATTTATTGATTTTAGTGGATTCCCGCAAATCTTGGTAAAATTGTTGGTATCGAGAATCCCCGAGAATTGCTCACTTCATTACCAATTTTCTGCCATGTGTATAATACGGTAGGTCTACTGTATGTTTATAATCCCGCATTTATCTAATTGCTTCCAGGTTTTCGAAAACGTCGGAGGCCATGAGAGAGGTTTGATGGCCGGGTGTAAACCGCCAACTCATTTTATGGCAATGATGGAGCTTCTTGGATTAATGCCAGCTTATCGAAATTTTGCACAATCCGAAGACGATGAGCAACTCATCGATAACGTTGAAGCACGCGGCGAAACTCATTTTTGAGTTGTCACATTGTTATTTGTTGATACTTTAATCGATAAATTTGTTCGTTTTTATCGCGGGTGGTCGAAATTTGAAATTCGCCCAGACATCTGGCAGACGTTTTCAACGTGTGTGGTCGCCCGAGTCGACTGCTGCTCTGTTTCCTCGACCGAGACTCCATCGGTATCTGTTGTGACGGATAGTTTAGTGTTTTTCTTTTGTTTCGGACCACTCGCAGTTGTCGTTCACGTTTATTTTTAGAGTCAATGCGTCGCGCAATTATTTTGGCCCTTTTGATTATTGCAATCAAATGTGACAAAAGCAGAAAACAAATCGAGCTTGTCTCGCAAAAATGCTGCATGCCGAAAGATAGAGAATGTTGCATGAATATGATTAATTATGGGTAAGGCAATTTTTATTTCATTTTTTTTAGAAATCCTATTGTTTCAAAAATTTAAATTTTGTGACATTTCAATAGAAATATTATTGAGAATTTATATTTCTGATATTTGTATGAATAGAAATAACATAGCGTTTACAAATCGTAAATTTAAACATGAATCATTTTTTATCTAAAAAAAAATGCAAAACTAATTTCAGCAATTTCCATTAAATTCATAGTCAAACTAAATATCTCGTTGAATAAAAAACCGAAGCGTTGCAAAATTTGGATACTTGATTTTTTCTTATATGGCAAAATTTCATATTTTGAGAGCAGCAAATGTCTAATTGGGAATCGTAAAAATCCACGAATGTTTACTTAAAATTGTTGATTCTTATTTAAAATATCATTGTTTACTTCGATAAAAATAAAGAATTATGACATATACAGAAATTGTGCAAATACGTCCGGCGAATGGTAGGTCAGCACAAAATGTGTGAGGCAATTCGAATCAACCCTTTGTCTCTATTCCTTGCCAAATATTCCCGTTTTCCAAAAACTAATAAATTGAAAACAACAATCTTATAAAAATATTTTATGCTACCTTCAATCTATTAAAAATTGAGTTTTAAAGGAAAATCTTGTTTTTATTTTAGACTTCCAATAAAATGTGGATATCAACGAAATCCGTCTTTGGCTAAAACTCTCTATGATTGCATTCAAAAGAAGATGTTCGGATCATCTCAACGCATGAATCTTGATGGTAAGTTTTGTTTTTTTTTTTTGTAAAGCCCATTCAAATCGTCGATCTTGCTAATAAATTGAGCCTATTGGGTCCGTAAAAGGGCAATGCTGTGTTATGATATTTATCGTGCATTCCAATCGAGACAATCAACGCGATAATCATTGGAAGACGTGTAATTCTGTTGTGGTTCCCAAACCGACACAAGGTACCTGGCGATTTACTGCGCGCAATCGCTCGATGACCCAGGCAACATATACGAGAACGTGACGTGAAACGACACAATTAATTGACTACAGTGAGGAGAGATGAGGAAAAAGAGCGCAGAAAATGTGCTAATTTCTACCTCCTTTAGGTGATAAATAGACCCTTTATGGTTACTTTCGCACTTACACTTTGTCCTACGGTTCTCAACAAAGAACTGTGAGAATTTTGTGAATATGAATAGATTCTTTAGTTTCACAAAAACATCTTTTTGGATAAGAATAGACTATAATTCATAAATCATGAAATTTTAGCAAGAATAAAACAGAAACCGAACACAGTGAGATTACTTATTCGAAAATAGCTGAAATTGCTTGATTGAAGCATTTTGAGTAGCAATTCCGAAAATGGTATTGATATTCTTTAAATCTTAATAGAGGTATAAATGGTACAGGCTCATGTTTTATTATTATGTGTGAAAGATTTAAAAATAATCTAATAAATGAATCAATGCAATTCCATGTATCAGTGTTTATAAAATCCCTCGTAACACTATGGCAGATTTAAAAAATCTGTACCAACAAAGTTGTATGTATCTAGTAAACATATGAACAGGCAATTAAATATTTCCTAGCGGCTAGCGTCCCTCATCAGTCATTAAATAGGCCCTTGTTCGCATGCGGACGGACAGTGTTCTAGGCGAACGACGCTTCCCGCGAGCATTATTGCCTAACATTCTCACCATATTAGATCCTCGCGTGAGTGGGTGGAGTCTAACCCACGAGCTGTGTCGATAGCCGACAGAACTCATTCGGTACTCGGCAACGGGTACCGAGAGGTGGGCCTCGTTATCCTGTCTGGTGATCGGGGCCCTTCCTCGCTGTTTTCTTTTTCGATCGATGCGATTATACGAGATATCTCGGATCTTCGTAGGTGTTTCATAATTTTTGGAACTTTGTTGCCATAATGATATCGATCGTCAGGTAAGAAGAATTCATCTGTATAACGAATAAATAAAACAACTTTCATCGGCTTTTATGAGTATTTATTTTTCAGACGCGGTTTGCTGCAAACTCTTCGAATTCGACAAACAAGACCCGTCGAAGCACTGCGAGGCGACGTGCAAAACGGTAATGACATCGCCATCATTGGGCTCAACAATTCGCTTGGAGCGAATCAAACAGTGCACGTTGACAGAGAACCCGCTTTACAAGGTTTGTAGATCAAAATGGGAATCAAATGCATTTCATTATCCTATCACTTATTTCCCACAACTGTAAACGCTATACGTCATGATAATAGATGTCTACAATTTCCGAAAAACGAGCAGCTTGGCGACAAAATTGTTCAAAATGTTCATTTTTGAAATTCCTGAATAAATTCAGATATTACGAATTTTATTTACTTTAACAATACATTTACTTTAAAATTAAAGAATTTTTTGAAATCAAATTAATTATTAACATTTCTTGGACTGATGCCTTTGCGAGATCACAATTGCCCAATGCAGGTGGGCCGGCCCATTGTTTTATTACATATAGGTGACAACAGATCCCTCCGATTGTTCACACATTTTCTTGCTCAAACTTATATCTAAAAATTGGACAGAGTCATTAATTAGAAAAAACAATCAATATTCCATTTTCAGTGTTTTGAGAAATGCCGCCAATTGAGATCCGAAGGCATTCACATCGAAGTTCTCAAATTCGATGAGTATTGCGATTATCCGGTAAACGAAACTGACGATTCATCCAGCACAATTCATTTTTAATCGCATTTAATCACCCGAATATTGCATGCTTCCCATGATAATCGGAAATGTTTGTTGGTGAAATTATTGTGAATTTCATGTATTATTCTTCCCATCGCCGCTCAGTCATACTGGCATTCTGTAGACACTCGTCTGGGAATGGTCCAGAGCAGCTTATTTATGCATTTAACTAACTAACCACCTTTTTTTTTATTGTATTAAGGTTTAATATAGGTTCAGACATTTCACATTTGATTTGGATTGAAGTTTGATCTGATCCTGTCAAATTTTGAGAACATTTGGAATCAGTTCAAATTTCAACCATCGAACATTCTTGTGAAATTTCTTAACTTATATTAATTTGATTTACTATATATTAATCATATTTTGGGGAGGTTTTCAGAAAGAAATACGCTAGAAGATATTCACAGTTTTTTTTTGTAGAAAATATCGAAAAAAATATGTTCTATCGATATTTTTTCTGAAAACTTTCGGACAACTTCGCAACTGTGTCTTGAGAGCATTTTGCACACGTCATCAATTCGGGTTTGAAATTTTCGAACCTGAACGTCAGAATGCTCCGAAACTGATTGCGCCAGGTCATCAACGCCTCCACTGTGTCGTTTTATTATTTCTATCGATGTTGTCATCTCCAATCACACTCAAATCGTAAATTGTCAGATCTTTAATTGTTATCTCAATGCAAATAAATAACTAACATAGTTTTTGCTGAATTATTATGTTACATATATTGTAAAAGTCAAACGACTTGACGAAATTTTAAAAATTATTGGCTATGGGCCAATGCGTCTCGAGGCAGCGAGATTGCGTACATTGCATTATAGCGTACGCGCATATAATATTCAGTCAACGATTGATTTTAATCTAAACTGATTTCATGAAATTGAAGGCTCCGCCTCCCTTCAGATGTTTGACGCCGACAATATAAAGATATAGCGGAAAAGAAGAATGAATTCTCAGTAGAATTTGGAGGATTATTCAGAGAAAGAAATACGCAGTCACAGAATTCCAAAAAAACAGTGCGTGATTTATTCCT
Source organism: Caenorhabditis bovis (assembly GCA_902829315.1). NCBI lineage: Eukaryota > Metazoa > Nematoda > Chromadorea > Rhabditida > Rhabditidae > Caenorhabditis > Caenorhabditis bovis. The sequence continues at coordinate 3,583,958 of CADEPM010000001.1, read as the reverse complement.
TCCATGTTTACCATTTCCTATTAATTTACATTAATAATATCCATTATTTTTTCATATTCCTAAAAATGACAAAAAAGAAGAGGGTATGAAATTTATTATTATTTGTGAGCTTCCTTTTTTTGGTATGCAGGCAGAGCAATCGATTCGGAAAACGGCAAATATTTCGAAGGAGATGCGCGAGGAGATTCAACAGCAAGGAGAGCGATTCGAGAACACTGTTCCGCCGGCGCCGACGCCGCCACCGAAGAGCGAGAACGGCGAAACTTCGATGAGATCCGACTTGGTATCCCAAAAGATCCTGTTGGCTTCATCGGTTTGCTTGAAAAAAAATTTCCGCATAATTTATCGAAATTGTCCACAATGTCTCATGAATATTGATTTAAGATCAAAATATTGCAAGAAGAGCGAAATAAATATGAAAACCATGCAATGGAGAATTTTGCAAAATCGGAAGACACGCGATCGTATTGCACAATTGACGAGTTCAAGGATGATGAATCTGCGAAGCTTTTTGAGCAGAATTGCGATGTATTTGAAACAATTTTCATCTCAATATTGTTTTGTGGTTGCTTTGTTTAGACGACAGTTCGAGCTCCGCCACAAGTTGTTCCTTTGAATATTGTGAACAATTTGAAGAAGGAGCCCCAAAAAGCGCCGTTTTTATCCGATTTCGACTTGTGTCAAGCGATGGAGAATAAAAAACAGCATCCGCAGGCGATTGCCGTCGAATCGCATAATAGATTTCACAATGAACTTGCGTTTTGCAATTCTGTACACGAAAATTGGCAACGTTGACATTGAATCTGAATTTGCAGATTATAGAAGATGTTGAAAGGGTAATCAAAGAATCAAGAAGGTTCGACCTCGAATTAACCGTAATCAAATATCGAGATGTGAGCTGATTATTAAAACTTTGATAGCTTCATTGATTTAGAAGAATGATATGCCTAGATGTAAAATTGAAATCATTCGTAAAATTGCGACAACACCAATTCCAAAGGAAGTTCCTCAAATTCCTTCGGAGCTCGATTTTGAGGATGAACCCGAATGGAACAAACCTGATGGACTTCGACCGACACCAATTTTTCAAGTCCCAATGGTTGCTGTTAATAGATTCATAACGCACGTGAAGGTAAAGCATGCCAATTTTTTTTTATTATTAATAATCCCCATAATGTTATTTATAGAATATTTTTCGAAAATAGAGCTTTCGGAAATGTAGAATATAATTATAATCGTTTCTCATTTGTTTCAATAAACTATTTGATTAAACATTACGACTAAATGTGCAAAGAAGGAAGAGAAATCCTAAGAATTGTGGAAAGAATAAAGAGTTGAGAAGATTTTTGAAAATGTGGGCGTATTGAATCAGAGCAGTTCTTCGACAGGTTTCGAAAATGCTCCCTCTCACATGATATGGCTACTAATTATTAATCGGTCAATGTGTTTTCCTCCCCTGCCATTTTTTTGTAGTCCCCTTTGATTTACTGTCTATTTTTTTAATATTTAAGAAATACAAATGAGAAAAAAGTACGCCGAACCGTCACAAAAGCCTGAAAAAATAATATAGGAAGTGATGAAATTGCTCAGCATTTTGAATGTGCACAAATTAGCAACGATTCTTATGGACGTGTTTTAGATCTTTAAATTTGTATATTTTTACCAGCAGACTTTAGAAAATTTCCAATCAAGGTTAATCTATTATAGATCATCAGCGAAGATCGATCTTCGCAATCTCAATATGAGCGGTCTCCAGTTCTCGAGAAGAGTTTCAAATAAAATGTGCGCAATAGAAAGTGCAATCGAAATGTAGGAATCACAACGAAAAAATTCCCAACATAAAGAAAGTATTAATGCATATGCATAAGGCGATGGATGGTTGTAAAATGTTTTAATAAAACTTGTGTCGGTCAATTTATTGACAGCCGTTGCGAGGCATAATTGCCGCAATCGACGGAAAATAAGGTGCCGACAATACAAAACCACTAATTATACGATATAAACCAAGAATGGTGTGTGCGGGTGTTTTTTTTTCTTAAAGAGGTCCCCAACCACCTGGCAAGTGTGATCCCGTATTGTGAGCGCATATGTCTGCGTCTCCCAGACGGTGTTCGCTTTCCGGTTTTGTTGACTCAACGACGGCGAACGACCAGGTTATGACAGTGGTGTGTCCCCCCAAAGTGTACACCCTGCACCATGTGAGAGCTTGTAGGGTTTTTTTTTTCGGTCGCATCATAACGGTCTTATCGATTTTTTGATGATTCTGTCTGCCTCGCCGCCGTGATGACTCATCAGCTCGTTCGTTTGCATAACCATCCCCTCGATATTTCTTCATTGTTTGTTGATAACAGTTTTGAAATTTCTAACAAGATTTATATAATTCTACATACATTTTCTGGGAAACCCTGTTCAACCAAGCAACTTTATTCAATAATAGAAATCATTTGCTCATCTTGTTCTCTTATAAATGCACAAGTGCTTATTTATCCATTTCATTAACCCTTCGCCTTATATGAAGTGTGTTACTCGAGTACCAAAGTACGGCAAAAGTTTGCTAATATCATGTTTTATTACATTAATATGATAATAAATAGTATCGTATTTGCTCTTTTTTTTATATAAGATCATTGGCATTTAATTCAAAATTCCTTGGAATCAAATCAATTATGGTTGATTGGTTTCGATTTTGTTCTGCATACAAAAAATTTTTATTGAATCCTGTAAAAAATCGAAACTGCCGAAAAATCTATTATTTGCACGCCCCTGTCCATAGCAAAATTCATTGAATTTGTGAATCTCTGAAGTTTTAAAATTTCCTCAATAATTCACTTATTTTAATATTTTTTTGCAGTTTTCGTCTCGTATCAAAATCATCCCCCAACTCGGCATTTTATGAATGATACTTCGCACTTCGTTTCTAATCCTTGTTGCCCAAGTCACTTGGCCAACATGGACAATCCTTGGACAGATCGGACAGCCTGGCCAGGCTCCCGGACAAGTTCCGCTAGATCATGGATATAGGCAACCATTGGAGCCGATTAAAAATATTCTGCAAGGCTCTTATCGAAATAATGTGACATTGTATTATCGCAATTCACCCTATAGGGTGACGGGCGACGTCACCGTCGAGTTTGGCGTCACAATGACGATCGAGACTGGTGTTCGGATCTACTTCGACACGGGTACAGGTCTTGTGGTGAAGGGAACCCTCCGAGCTATTGTAAGATGCGCTTTTTGACCTTCTCATAGCAAATGCGACGCTTCGTTTTTTTTTCTAGGGAAATGAATTCGCGCATATCGAAATGCTACCTTACCAGCAACAAATCAATTATGACAATGACATGCCCAAATTTCGGTTGGTTGACGGCCCGACGGTTAGGCAAGGTCGGCTGCAGGCGCAATTTAGGGATCGATGGAGATCGGTGTGTACCATGGTTACAAAGTGAGTCAGACGGATACTTAAATTTAAAATATATGGTTAACATTTGTTTTCAGTTGGACTTCAATCGACACAGGTGTCGCTTGTAGATCAATGGGATACTCTGATGGAGGTATTTCAATCATTTAATTTTAATTTCTATATTTTTTTGATTCTAGGATTCTGGAAATGGTTTCTTCGAAATAATGATACCTATCCATTTGTTATGCCTAAACCCGACTGTCATAATGGCGCGAAGAATCTTTGGGATTGTCCAGCATTTTCCGATGAAAACAATATTCGATTGAGTGAGAATTTGTGCCAAGGTAAGATTTTTTTTTAAATTTTTTTCCACCAAAAAAGAGAAACTCAATTTTAGGCGAGGATGATATTGGAATTTACTGTTGGGGTCCGCCGATGTTCACCGGTTGGGCTCGTCACTGGAAAGGAATTCAATTATTCAATTCTCCATTTCACTACGTTCGTTCGGATCCAGACTTGGTCGCTGTAAACAGAGAATCTGACAGTCGACTGGAATTCATTGATATTCTTTATGCCGGCTATGACGGGTAAATAGAAAATACATGGGCGCTGTTTTCTAGAGATCTATTTCGTTATAGAGTAACTAAAAATACAACAGCTGCTTTGTATATTCAAGGTGTTCCGCCGATAATGAATGGCTTGCGGATTGAGCGAAGCGCGAGAGACGGTGTCCAACTGGCTGAAGTTACCGGTAAGGATCAGATTATTATAATAATCGTCGTCTCATTTTGCCTTCTTTTTTTCAAGGACCTGTTTTAATCGCAAATTCCACATTTTCGTTTAATCGCGGCCATGGCATATTTGTCGACAACACAACCGACGGTCGCGTTTTTATCAATAACACAAGGATTGAAGGAAATTGGGGAGATGGTATCTCATATAAGCAGAAGACCGGCGTCAATCTTGTCTCGCACGGACTACGTGAAAAACGACATATCGGATTGCACGATGAGGATTTGCCGTCGATTGAGATGTGCTCGCAACACGCTGTCTCAAAAGAACAATTTTTTCCGCATTTGGTTGCGGTCAGTTTGAAGAATCGGACGTTCTTGGATCCCTCGCAACCACCACTCTGTTGGATGGTATACCATCCCCCGGCAATATTTCCAGATTTTAATTGTAACTATTATTCTAGACTGTTTCGTTACCCCCACGGTTACCGTATACCTACAGTATTCAATGGATGCACATAAGTGATCGAAATCCGCCGTCAGCAAATAGTAGTCTCGTGATTTGCGATTCCGATAATGAGAAAGAAAATGCATGCGGAACATCGAGATTCTCAATTCCGATCCAAAACGGAGTCTACCCACAAAGTGTCTCACTCAAGTAACAATCAAAATCAGTTCAAATAGAAACCTTGATATTATAGAAGTTCTGGAAAGCCACTCTACATCGCTCTAGAACACCATTTGGATGGTGATCAAGCCGGATATGTTCAAGGCGATATCAATCTTCTATTCCGAATCCATGCTTCAGTGCTTGACAAAGCCTATTATGGGTTGAATGTAACTCATTGCATTATCGAGAAGAACACGGGCAATGGAGTGTTTGCCAATGACATTCGAGAACGTACCGCATTGACGAATGTGACGTTGGAAGCGAACCAGGGATACGCCGGATTTCATGTTAGGGTTAGTGTCGTTTTCAAAAACCAAGAAGCATGATCGATTTCTATATATTTCAGAACGGCGCTGCTGACATTTGGATTAATGAAACGCGAATTTTGAAAAATTGGGGTGATGGAATGAATATTAGTTATGCCGGTGGAAGTGTTCTCATCAACGGCACACGAGTCGAGAAGAATCGCTGGAGAGGCGCCTCGTTCCACTTCAACCAATCAATTCCTTTTCTACCGATGTATCAGGAGATCATATTCAAGGGACGACCATCGAATAATCTTTTCTATCTTCCGACAACCATCGCCGAAAATGAATGGGGTGGAATACTTGTCGGAAATTTTTGCGCTCCCGTAAATTCTATGGTTCGAATCGAGCCAAAAGTGCTCATCAGTTGGGTGGAATTTCACAAAAATCAATACCATCCAGCACTGGAAATTTTCTCGTGTCGAAATTCGGATGTCTCGAGAACTCTAATCGACATCACGGGAAATCGAGTAGAAGGTAGAACAACAAGACATTCATATTATGAAGTTTGCTCTGGTTTTAAGGAAATCTTGGGTATGGAATGCGTATTGCTCCCGCTGTCAACATTCATGCGACAATATCCAGCAATCAATATTTGAACAATAATGACACCGCGCTGTATATTAGAAATGCCCAGTGGCCACAGCTGCAACATCTACCATCAAATGTATGTAATTTCAAATTAAAACTACGAACGCAAATTGACTTCATATTTTAGATCACAATTTCGAAAAATAGCTTCAAGTTCAACACTGCAAAATATATAATATCATTGGGATTGAATGAAGACGCTAGAAATCAACAAATCATATTCAATCAACAAAATGAGGTATTGAATCGATAATGAAGAAAAAAAAACATTGTTTTCTGTTTTTTTTCTGCATTTTTCTATAACAAAATGTAAAATTAATTTTAGGTTCGAGGCAATACTGTAATCGATCCGTTTCCCGATTTACCACCTCGGACTACACCTTTTGCTGCCCTTGTGGTTTCAAGCAGCAACGTGAAGATCCATCGAAATTGTTTCAAAAATGAGCGAGCCAAATATGAAATCGCGACCGAATTAGAGCAACACGCGAAATGGATTGACGCAAGGGAAAATAATTGGGGATCGCCGATCGTTGGGCAGTTCATCGACAAGATATTTGACCAGGTTTCAGCGTGTTTCTTTTCTAGAAATCAAAATACTGAATATTTTCAGTTTAATCGTTATTCACTTGCTTCAATTGATATTGATCCATTTATGGCGGTGTGCAACCAACGAGTGCCACACATCACACCACAGAATGAAGTGTTTCGTCAGTTCCGAAAGTCGTCAGATTCAATGAGAATCGGCGGTATCATTTATGAAAATCATGATCTACTGAAAGGAAGATATACGGTTACCGATGATCTACAAGTTGTGCCTGGTGCGAAGCTAACAATCGCTTCTGGAAGCACATTAGAATTTGCCCACGGCGTTGGAATGATTGTTCAAGGCGAGCTGACAAGGAACGAATTCGGCAATGACCAGCGAGTCATATTCACGGCTGCACCATTCGAGCTTCAAAAGAAAGATCGAATTCGACTTGTAGATGAAGATGGAAATGATGGAGTTACTGAAGGAAGGCTCGAAGTATTTGTCGATGATCAATGGGGAACAGTTTGCAATCGATCATGGACGGCAGACCACACAATTCTGGCGTGCAACCAGCTCGGACTTATTGCTGATATTCAATATTTTGAAAATTGGAGGATTTTTCCGAGCAAGGGGGACCTTCCAATGATTATGGATAATATAAGATGCGAGGAGAATGAGGTGAAGAAGTGAACGTTCTGAAAATAGCTTTTTCTTTTTTGGTATAGGTGGATTTGACGAGGTGCCGACATGATGGAATTAGCAGAAACTGCGGAGCAGGATGTCGACCAACGGAAGTTGTCGGTATTCAATTTTTTGTTTCTTGAGGACTTGATGATCGTATTGTATTAAGGGCTTCGGTGTTTGGAGCCGCGTTGGGCTGGTGTCCGTTATTCACTGCTTGCAAATCCTCCGACCGTTACCGGACAGACCACAATGGACAATTGGCTGATTGAAAAGGGTGGATTATTCAATTTCCGGACATCGCAATTCTGCGCCGCGTTTCAAATTGACTGGAATTATCACACGTTTCACAGGCTTGAAATTAGGGTTTAATCGAAATATTTAAGCAATTTTGATTACTGATATTTACTCAGAACAACTTTTGGGATGGAATCGATATCGGCTATAATGATCTCATAAAGAAGCCTGCAATTCGAAATAGTATTATCACAAATAATCGAAGAAATGGTGTTCATATACGATCCGCTGGAATTACCATCGAAAATGTAATTCGACAAATTGCTGAAATATTTAGACAATGTATGATTCAGGTGACTGTTAGCTTCAATGGGCAATCGGGCGTACGATACAATCCGTCGCTCAGTGCTCATCTGCAAAATGATATTGTCTCTTGGCTGAGTCTCCGCGAACAACCCGAACTTGAAGCCAACAATATTTTCCATATTCCCAATAGGGATTTGGATTTCATTGAAGTTCTAGAAAGTAGCCTTAACCAGCGAAAATTTCTAATTTCGTCCGAAAATGACGACTGCCCGTCAGAGCCTTTCGAAGAATGCGTCTACAATCTAATGATTCGCGCCAGTGGCTACGAGTATGGCCTATCATCGAAAATGGCAATACAAATTGTGAATCCGGCATCAAACGTTTCCGACGAGGACGCGGTCTTCACGGAGATGTCGACCGGAAAAAGTTGGAGTGCCAGAAGAGATCAAGTCTATGTAAGGAAACATTTGTCTATGCCACATGCATCCATTTAATTCAGTTTCCGGTGGTGTCGACAAGAAACGAAATGCGTATGAGGTATACAAGGTCGTACGGAAAACCAAAATTAGTGATTTTGATATTGTTCCTTGACAGTAAGATTTTTAAACATATTAAAGTAGCCACATCTTTCTACTTTGTAGCACAAGAATATCTGGATCGGTTTGTTCACATCTACAAATCGCGAATTGAAGATAACCAATATGGGTTCTCCGCTGAACACTTCTCGAATCTCACTTTCAGCGATGGAACGCTGTCTAATAGATGGAATGAAGAGAAAATGTGGCTTCAAAAGGTCCGTTTTTCCTCAATTGTTTTAATATATTTTAAAGTTTAGGTGAATTTTACAAGAAATTCTGAAGCCGTCTTATGGCTACACTCACCACAACACGTCGTTCCGCAAGGAACTCCTATAACCGAGGTTTTTTTATTTTAAAAATTTCTGAATAACATATTTGGTATTATAGATAACTTATCACATTGACAACTGCAGTATAGTTGATAATACGGGTCCATTGATCGAATCTCATCGTGACATGTTCGCTTCAGCAAATGTGTTTCACTGGATTTTCTGGTCGAACACGTTCGCCAATAATTCGAATTCGGGTATTTCGGTGTCATTGCCAGACACGTATGATTTATTATCGAAACGCCAACACTCATTTATGGTAATGACGATATAGCTATTTTTGAAGTAATTAAGACGATTTCCAGCTGACGGAAAATCGCTTTCAAAACAACGACGGATTTCGCATTCTTGTCTCCGGATATTATGCGTTCGCCAATGTTTCTTCAAACAATTTCACTGATAATTATGCGCCGTCGAAATTTGGAATTCTGGAGTTACGCGGAATGGAGAAGAATCTGATTTTGGAACGAAATCGCTTCTTCAATAATTGGGTAATTAAATCAATTATTTTTCAACAACTATTCGCAATCAACAGGGTCATTGGATGGTTAAAATCGATACATCTTCTCATTATTTAAGAAGCATGCAAGTTCCATCATTGATTCAATATAATTATATGGAAAATAATCATTTTGTCAAGGTTGGTGAATTCGAGCAAAAAATTCAAGTTTTCCTTATTTTCAGCCACGCGGAGACTATGTGGACATGTGGCCCAGATCGTATGCAATCGGTATTTTCGGATCACACAAAGTTGATGTTCATTTCAATCGATTAAAAAATTCGCTTCTCGACTTTGAATTAGTTTCAGGATGCAAGGTAATCACACAAATTATTCGATATCGTTTAACATGCATTTGAAGTACTCCGAGATCGATGATTTTATGAACGTGACTCATAATTGGTGGGGTACTGGCAATGAAGCTGAAATCGCGCAGCGAATCTTTGATTTCGATGACTGGAACACGTACATGCTTGCAAAATGGAGTCCATTCTATGTGACAAATGATTTGTTCATAAATTTCTGGTGGAATCCTTTTAAGGTAATGATAATAATGATATTTTTTTGGAAAGCAAAATGAAAAATTACAGGATGGACAATTGGCTAATGGGAGTTATTCGGAACCGACAATATTCGATCTTAAGGGAAGAATGTTTGAATCGAAAAATATGACGCTGATAACGGAACGATGGCATAATTTTCCGCATTATTATAGGGTGCCTTTTTTTTCTCATTTTAAATTTGAAATTATTCAACATTTTCAGCCATTTCGTCCATATCGAATCACTAGAGATTTGACAATCATGCCGGGAGCAACGCTAACCATCGAGAGTGGAGTAGAAGTGCATATTTGGCCAAGCGTTCGTATTCTCGTTCTCGGCAATTTAATAGCCGATGGAACATATTGGCAGCCGATCAGATTCAAGCCAATCAACACGACTGAATACGACGAACTGAAAGGAAGAATTCCAACCGAGTACAAGAGGAAGAAAAGAGAAGCGGTTTTGCCAACGATTCTATATAAGAATGCTGGAGCTCGAGTACGAGAAAAAAGAGCCGACAGGTGAAATTTTAAACGCTTATTTTTGGTAAAGATTTTGACGATAAACTTTCAAAAACCTGGTTAAAACTAGCAGAGTATTTTGAGTTTTTTTTAGAATGCTGTACCATTATAATTCTTTCGCAACGCGTCCAGACAATTGCAAAAATTTAGCAAATATATCCGTCTTTTAAATTGTAATTCTTCGCGAATTTTTTGTAGCTGAAATTATGTCTTGTTTAACTATGCGTTTAAACGCTGTTTTCCAGAGGCCGACCAGACGCTGTTTATCGCGATTTTCCGACATTGAACCGCGCCGATCCTTACTATCAACGATTTACCGTTTCTCTAAGCGAAAACGGATCCGATTACGGCCGATCTGGATTTTTGCAAATCTACAACGCAACCACAGGAGAAATTGTTCCATCGTGCGATAAGCAATTTACTTTAAGAAATGCCCAAGTAGGAAATTTAAATTTACACGTTAAATAGGCGAGCTATGTTTAGGTGGTTTGTCGAGAACTCGGCTTGGACACTATGAATGTTTATCATTGGGTAACAGAAAGATGGGATTATAATCCACAACTTCGCATACTGAAAACCTATATGGAGCCAAGGGAATGCCGGGGTGACGAACCGAGTCTCGATCGATGCGAACTTCGGCTAACTGGAAATGTCAGCCAATGGCAATGTAAAGACAGCGAGCATTTCAATTACATTTACTGCGGCAAAAATGTTTCACTTGAAAGGTACTTAAATCATGCTTAAATTATTTAATTAAATTTTAATAGGGAATATATCGGAAATTGGGGAGGAATTGCGTTTGCTCGACCGAGACTGGAAGAAGGAATTTCAGTAGAATCAAAAGGTTGGAAATTCAGAAAATTAATTCAAGAATTGTTGATTTCAGACCGATCTTTATTGCGAAACGTAGAGATTGTTGGCGGCGGTTCAGGGCACAACGACAGCTGGCAAAGTGCCGGACTTCAAATATTTCACCGATCGCCAATTATCGATCATGTCAATGTGACGAATTGTAGCATGCACGGTGTACAAGTATGAAATTTCTTCTCCTTATACGTATATTTTTATTAATTTATTTTAGGTGATTTCACCTAGCCAGAAGCTGATACTCAACAATTTGAATGTGACAGACAATCACGGTCAAGGTGTGAGCATCATGACCACATTTGTGCAAGCTCCTGGATCCTCGCAACAAGTCCTGTTGAGGCCACTCACAATTCCTTATTATACCCAAGGAATGTTGGATATGTGTGCCGCTGTAAAAACCATTGAAGTCCAAAATCGATTATTGGTAAGAAAATCATTCGAAATGATGAATGGAATGTGTTTCAGGTTTACTATAAATATGATTCGATTCCCGTCGATTGTGTGAAAGTTTTTACATCGAGAAATCGTAGAGTGGCCTTTCGAATTATTCAATACAATTTCTATTCATCTGACGCAGATCTGGGAAGATCTGATGCTTTACGAATCTATAGTTCACCGGCATTGACTCCAGTCAACCTACTCGCTGAATACAGGTACATCATAATGCTCATTACATTATAATTACGATGTCGATTTTCAGGCGAGGAGAGCCTTCGCATGATCCTTCAATAGTAGTAACATCTGAAGTTATTGCGATTCATTTGCGGGCAACAGCGGCTGACGGCGTTTATGGTTTCATTGCAGAAGTGGCCGCCCTTCCCAGTAATCCTGAACCACGTAAATCGAGTTTTCATTAAACAATAGGCATTGATATTTTAGATACTGTTGGAGAAGTTGTTGTGCGAAGTTCAAGAATCGACAACAATGATCGCGGAGCAATTGAGTATTCGAACAGTGGCGAAATGAGCCCATCGCTCGTCATTGAGGATTGCTCGATTTCCTATAATGGAATTCACTTGTTCGGAAACATTTCGACTTCGAGTCAAGCCGTTCAATTAAACTTGCACAACACATTGGTAGGAATTCTCGTCGTTTTCACTTCTCATATATCATTCAATACAATTCAAGTTTCTCTTGTTCCGCTCGAATTCTCTTGCTCACAATCGCGGAGGAATGTACATCTCGTCGACGTCAAGTTCACCGGTAGCGCGGCTCAACGCACTTGTCAAAAATTGCCTATTCTCGCATAACTCAAATTCAACAACGGTGGCGTTGTTTGGAAATAATTATCAAGTGGTTCGTCTCGAATTGAAATATTGTCGAAGTCGGGGATTGTCCGTGTGGAGTACACAACGTCTTGTCGCCTCAAGACCATTTCCGACATTTAGCCAAGCAATCACGCGATTTCGACAATCTATTACTATTTTTTGTCAAATTAAACAAATTTATATTTAGGTCACATTCTTGAATAACGTGATCAGCCATAATTATGCACTCTACCACGATACGATTGTCTCACAAGACGTTTCGGTGAATATGACAATGAATACAATATTTTCGAATATTGGCGCTCATACACTTGACATTCACGCAAATTCGAGAATCGCCTCGGATAAAAACACATTTGTCCGGAATCATTTCTACGACAATACGGCCCTTGGACATGGTCATCAGTATATGGAAATGTATGGATTCCAGCCAACTGAGGAGAACAACGAATTTTTGAAGCGACCGCGACGAAAGAGATATGTAAGATTATTTTGAACTTTGATCAGAATAAGTACATATAAAAATGCTTTTGAGGTTCTAACGCAACGAGGAGTTTCGTTCGATTGGTGGACGCATGTCGACAACGAGACAACTCGATATCGATCAACCATAATTGCCGGAAGTGCTCAAGAAGTGTTCAAATACAACACGTTCAATGATCCTGCTAATGACTATGAGCTAACGACGGCAAGACAAACGCAGTATGACGTTGGAACCATCGATGCGAAACTCAACTATTGGGGTTATCCTGGTACTGTCGGAGTTGCATCAGGAAAGATTCGAGATCATGAAGATTACCCATATTTGGTTAAGGTGAGCAAACTCTTTGGGATTTTTCGTTTTGATGTAAATGTTCCTTTAAGGTTGACTATAATCCTGTGCTTGAATCCAATACATCACTGATAGAAGGTGATTGCCCCGCCGGTTGGTTTCAGGCAGGACATCAAGAATTCAAATCTTGTTTCCTGTACGTCGCGGCGGCTGTCACGTACAACAAAGCGGTTTCGTATTGCGAAGAGTTGGATGCCTTCGTGCCTTACTTGAGGACTGATGATGTCAGACAGAAAGAGATTGGTAGAAGAATTGATGAAATGAGCATGAGTATAATCACCGACACCGAGCGGATATCGGCATACGGCGTATGTTTTTGAACTGCTTAACATGAATACGCGATATATCTTTTGCAGATAGCCAATGACATGCATGTTTGGATATCCTCTGTGAATGTGCCATCAACACAATGCGCCTGGCTGAGCGCCCGAAGCAAAAGAATCGGCACCGTCAATTGCAATTCACTTCTTCCATTCGTCTGCGAGAAAGGTACCCAACCGTACTCGGAGCCAATAATGTGGAGAACGGGCATCGTAATCGCCGTTATCATTGGAGCCGCACTGTTGGTTCTTGTCATTCTTCTGATTTTGTGTTGGTGGCTGAAATCGAATCGAAGGCGTCAGGAGTTAGCGGAACGCAAAAGCATTGTCAGAGCGAGTATCAAACTTCAAAAGTAGGAATTTAAACATTTAAAACACATGGATAAACAATGGGTTTTGAGGAAAGCAAGAGAGCATGAAATGAAGCTCGCTTCTGGAAGTCTGCCTTCTCATGAATCTGCCCATGTTAGCCTTCGATCAACCACAATAAGCGCCTACGATACTTCATGGTATTCCCTCAATTATGTGTTGTATATAATTATTAGAGTTCTTATCAGGAATAAGAAGAAGTACACCCAATCGCCAACTGAAACCATACGGACAAGTTGCAGCGATGCATCGGATCATATATATTCGTATACAGACTTCAAGCGCGGAACAGCCAGTGCAACATATACGGACACTTATTATAATCGGTAAATTGGTTTGCATAGTTAATTTCGCATAATTTATCGATTCCAGATATTCTTCTGTTAACACTAATCCGAATCCGTACTCGGAGATAACGGAAACTGGAACTTCCACCGGGACTGGAACAACTGTACGTCTACGAACCCCGAATTCAACAATTCCAACAACGAATACGACGGAATCATCGGATTTCACGTGTAGCACATGTACATCGGATTCTGAAAGGACTTCAACGGCCACTGATGTCTCATCATACAGTGATCGGACCGACAGTACCGTTCAGAATGGGAAATATTTGCGTCCAATTTCGCCACCGAAGCCAATGCCGCGATCGCCAGGAATACTACGAAGAGCAGCGGAGAACACTTATAGAAATTCTGCGTCTGAATTTCTTTCAGGCACCAACAACTTCCAGCCATTGCCGACGGATCCCTCACCACCAAGGTATTTTTGAAAATCAGTTTATTGTTTTCTATTGTCTTTTATTTTTTTTACATTTCCAAAATGATGTATTTATAATTTCTTGTGAAAGCTGTTATAGAAATCTAAATATATTATTATTGTTTTCAGAAATGCACCAATTCCTCAAAGTCGAACGACGGCTGAGAACTCACGACTATTTGCAAAAAATGCAACACCATCAAGACCTAGAAAACATGTCATAGAAACTACAATGTAATCTAATTTTTGTATATTTGACGAAACGATTTTGTGATGACTTTAATTTTGAAACGGGTTCTAATAATCTTTCATTTTGATTTTACTAATGATGTTCTCATCCTTGCCATATTCTCCAATTTTTATGATGAAATTTTATCGCTGTGATTTTTCCAAGTACACCAAAATTAGTTCGTTTTTGTGTTTCGACGGCCACTTCCGATGAGTCACATTGTTCTCGATGGCGCGCGATCGACTCGGAACAGAAGAGGCGATGAGCAAGTCTAGTGTACGAATTTTTGCTTAATTTATTCTTGTTGCGTTTCTAGGAAAACGATGTATGAAAATCAGAATTCGTCAAATTTTTTGAATATAATCGTTTCTATAACAAAACTTTGCAATTTAATATGGGCCTATTCATGCAATGGAATAATCTAAAAAAAAACATGTTATACTTTTTCCAATGCAGGGTTATATGTATAAAAAAATGCGTATTTAATGAAATTTTTACATTTATTTTCTATCAAAAATTAAATTCCATGAATAGGTCCTTTAGATTTAATTTTAAAAATATTGGTTTTTCCTAGGTTCGCGCACAATGAGTATATTTTATTCATATAATTACCGTCGGCTAGGGGAGACTTATTTACACAGGTAAATTTACGGTCATGCGTCTTTCTCAATGGTCTTTCCACACACGAATATTTATTTTCGATATTGTCCCCTCATTTTTTCGTTTTCAGATTACCATTTTCTTCAATGGGCTTGAAAATTTGTAAATATTGAAATAAACCCTAAAATATGAAATAACCATTTTTCTGCGTGAGACCATTGCGAAAAAAATAGACCCCGCGACACACTGACATCAATTTTATACGAGGTGTTAAGTTTAGTCAAATTTTTCTAGTCGCTTTTCGTAGCATTCCCATATCTCAATAATATTTTCCTAGATTTTTTTTGTATATTTCTGGTTGAGAAAAACAAGCAGCTGAAATACCAAATAATAATTGTTTTTGGGGAGAATATTTCCATAAAATAGCTGAAATATTCACATTTCTGTAACAACAAATGTTGGATCTGAAAATATATCACAATTGATGATTTGAATAGTATTTTTGTTTCGGAATGACGCCCCCCCAAAGATTGCGGAAACCTCTCGAGATAAATCCATCCTGCGAAAATTCATAACGTCCGTCGGCCCGTCCGTCAATCAGTCAAATCCGCGCCCAAAAATTTGTGGGCCGCTTGTGTGTGGAATTCATGGACCTCGAGTGTTTCTATGTTTGTATATATATGTATATATCGCTTTTAAGAATCGTGTTGGCCGAAAAAGGGGGAGGGGTTGGGCTGTTGTCTTGTCGGCGTTTTGAGCAGCTCCATCATGCTTGTATCCCAAAGGAGATCCGCAATGGGGTCGGGCGGTTCTGTCGATCCAGAGAAAAAGACGAAAAATTTGGTGAGGGTGAAGAGTGTCTCTGGCGAAAGCCACGCCCATTTCCTCGAGTTTCTCGCTTTCATAGATTTTTTTTTGGTTGGGCAAGTTGTCGACGCCATTATCATCATCATCATCATTATTAACGACTTCAATTCTGAATCGATCAAACTTTGAAACGATCTTTCTACCCTTTTTTTCGGCAGATTCTCTTTCAAATTTAGTCGGCCGTTTTTCTCCCAATGTGCACCAATAAATCTCATTGAGATATTACCGAACATTCTTTGTTTTGTTTAGCTTTTTTCCTTTTGTTGAAACTTCCATAAAATTTATTGAAGCCAAACCATGTTCGTGGCAGCTTTTGAGTTTCGCTTATTGCCCGAAATTTTCCCTTAGCCTTCCTGACTACCGAAGCCAATTATTTCTGCTATTGTTGCGTTATTATAACTTATTCATGACAAATTGAAGAAAGGGTCATTAGAAATTCATTTTTTAATCAATCGTGTTATATGTATTCTGTGAACTCTTTTCCACAAATTTTGCAACACCATCCGGCCATTTCCAGACTATTTAGTCGATAGAAATTCAAAAATAATCGTGTTTTGTTTTATTTCACGTTCTCAAAAATTTTTCTAGAATACAAGCAAAGTCTTATTGATCGAAGAAGCTAATTGAGCTCATGGGATAGTTCCAAATGGTAAAATTTTTACAAAACTACAAGCATCTCGCGTCCATGATCCATATAAGAATAGAATAATCTAGAATTCCGTGTATGACGAATGAATTGTTTGTGCTTCCAATGCGCTTTTTCATGTTGAAGAATAATTATTCATTATTTAAATTTTCGCATTTTGCTCTTTTAAACCTCGCCAAGCGGAATTCATTTCAAAACGCGCACTTTTTTCGCTTCTCGCTGTATGTACATGCTTAAAGATTTGGGCAATGAGCTTCCTCTCATACGTCAAGTGGCGCAAGATTTTCCAAATAATTCTCATGGTTCACTTCGTCGACTCCCCTCGGCGATTTTCATTTCAATTCAGATTCCGAGCTCCAACTCTTCGCTCCGCCCATTGTCTGGTCTTTATGTTCGCCTGAAACTGGCAGATTAGACACGGGTACACACCACATACACCCACATCCGCACACTAAAAAAAATAAGGAAAAGTAAAAGAAGAGTAACGGGCTAGCAAAAGTACAATCGCGCTGCACGCGGCAGGAATTGCTCGTTGAATCGCCAAATTAGTCTCATTACAATCGCCGCCGACGAAGGGCAGAGTTTCTCGTGAATCCCAAATGAAACTCTTGCATTTTTACTCTTGAATTTGATTGGAACGATGTAGAGACAAGACGGCAAAACGCTTATTCCTAGTAAACAGCCCCCTGTTATTCCTAGATTCGTTTAATTAGAATTTAATTTTAATTTTTGATAATTATTATACTAGGAATCAACATTTTTGTCATAAACAACCAGCCACTTTAATTGCGAACAATTAACTAAACAATATAAATAATCATTGATGATTCATATGTAAATGAATTTCAGATATTCAGAATTGTTATATGTATTAGCTGTAGATTTACTAAAATAAAAGAATTGGCACGCCTTTTTTATTTGATATTATCCTCTATTTTTACCTTGATTTTAAACATTCATCATATTCAGAAAGTTGAAATCGCTTAGCAAATAATATTATAGATAAGTCTGATAAAAGAAGCTTTTTTAAACATTTCCCGTACATTTAATATTTGTTGACGTTTTTTTGCATGTTTAAATTCATTAAGATTAAAAATTAATGTGTACCTTTGAATTCAAAATTGCAAGCTATTAAGTGCAAAACCAGTGCCGTAAATCGACCCAGCGTACAGCTGTTGCCGTGTGCCGACAATAACCATCTACAGGGTGTCATTTAAGTTCCCGCACAACTTTGAAGGCATATATTTCTGAAACTAAAAGTCCAAATCAAACGAGACTTGAAATATTTTTTATCTATACAGGGTGTCATTTAAGTTCCCGCACAAAAGTTTGACGTCATGAAGAGCTTGGCTGTCGCACTTTTCGTGAAACAATACAATTTATTTTTGTTAAATAAGGTATATTTTACTTATTTTCCAAGTTTCACTTCATTCGGATGTGTTTCCGAGAAATGGCGAAGGCTAACATCCATCGCGCTTCCATTATCGAACTTCATAAGCAAAATGTGAGCCCGAGAGCCATCATTCAACGCCTCGGTGTGCCTCGTAGAACGCTTTACGACACCAACAAATCGTCAAAACGAAGCTTGTACTGACCCCATATCGTGTCCAAAAAGCGGCAATTCTATCGGCCGTCAACAAGCAGAGACGCTTCGAAATAGCAAAACGACTTCTTGCGCGCACGCGGTCTGGAGAACACCTCGTCACTGTCTTCTCCGACGAGAAGCTATTCACTATGGAGACGGCATTCTACTCACAAAACCATTGAGTACTTGCCCAGACATCCCAGCAAGCTTCTGAGAAAGGAAGAACAATTCATCGAGCCTCACATCCTGCCAGTGTGATGGTTTTCGGTGCCATCTGCTCAACCGGGAGGTGCCCCCTGGATTTCGTGGATCAGGGGGTGAAAATGAACAAAGAAGTCTACGTTTGGGACATTTTAAAGAAGCATGTGATGCCCTGGACTCAAACGCATTTCGGTGGGCAAAAATGGGTTATTCAACAGGACAGAGCACCAGCCCACAATGCCAAAACTACTCAGGAGTGGTGCCAGACCCATTTTCCCGACTTTATCAAGTCATCCGAATGGACTGATTGCTCCCCAGACCTGAATCAGCTTGACTTTTCCGTGATGGGGTCTTGCAGGAGAAGGTCAACGCAAAACCCCACTAAAGTGTAGAGGCTCTGAAGAAGACATTACTGGCGGCATGGCACAATCTTTCCATCGAATACCTGCGTACCACAGTCGCATCCTACCCGAAGCGTCTCTGTGAAGTCATAGCTCCGAAAGAAGGCCGAATCGAAAAGAGTTAATATAAAATTATTTGTTATACTATAGATAAAAAATATTTCAAGTCTCGTTTGATTTGGACTTTTAGTCTCAGAAATATACGTCTTCAAAGTTGTGCGGGAACTTAAATGACACCCTGTAGTATAACAAATAATTATCTATTAACTCTTTTTGATTCGGTCTCCTTTCGCAGCTATGACTTCACGGAGGCGCTTCGGGTAGGATGTGACTGTGGTACGCAGGTATTCGATGGAAAGATTGTCCCATTCCACCAGTAATGTCTTCTTCAGAGCCTCTATACTTGAGTGGGGTTTTGCGTTGACCTTCTCCTGCAAGAGCCCATCACGGAAAAGTCAAGCGGGTTCAGGTCTGGGGAGAAATCAGGCCATTCGGATGACTTGATGAAGTCGGGAAAATGGGTCTGGCACCACTCCTGAGTAGTTTTGGCAGTGTGGGCGGGTGCTCCGTCCTGTTAAAAAACCTATTTCTGCCCACCGAAATGCGTTTTGGCCCAGGGTATCAC
The DNA here is from genome assembly GCA_902829315.1 of Caenorhabditis bovis. Classification (NCBI taxonomy): domain Eukaryota; kingdom Metazoa; phylum Nematoda; class Chromadorea; order Rhabditida; family Rhabditidae; genus Caenorhabditis; species Caenorhabditis bovis. Next base: position 3,564,467 of record CADEPM010000001.1, on the reverse strand, counting down.
ATGCTTCTCCAAAATGTCCCGAACGTAGACTTCTTTGTTCACTTTCACCCCCTGATCCGCGAAAACCAGGGAGCACTTCCCGGTTGAGCAGATGGCACCGAAAACCATCACACTGGCAGGATGTGAGGCTGGATGATATGTTCTTCCTTTCTCAGAAGCTTGCTGGGATGTCTGGGCAAGTACTCGATGGTTTTGTGAGTTGAATGCCGCCTCCACAGTGAACAGCTTCTCATCGGAGAAGACAGTGACGAGGTGTTCTCCAGACCGCGTGCGAGCAAGAAGTCGTTTTGCTTTTTCGAAGCGTCTCTACTTGTTGGCGGCCGATAGAATTGCCGCTTTTTGGACACGATATGGGGTCAGTCCAAGCTTCGTTTTGACGATTTGTTCCAAAGCGAAAATGCTCATTCCCACGTCTGACGCCATCTTTCTCATGCTCCTGTGTGGGTTTCGCCTGATCTTCGATTTAACGGCGTTGAACTTCTGAGGAGTGGTTACCGAGACGAGTCTTCCTTATCTGGGACGGTCACTGGTCGTATTAAGTTCCTTGAAACGTTAGATGATGTCGTAAACCGTTCTAAGAGGCACACCGAGGCGTTGAATGATGTCTCTCAGGCTCACATTTTGCTTATGAAGTTCGATAATGGAAGCGCAATGGATGTTAGCCTTCGCCATTTCTCGGAAACACATCCGAATGAAGTGAAACTTGGAAAATAAGTAAAATATACCTTATTTAACAAAAATAAATTGTATTGTTTCACGAAAAGTGCGACAGCCAAGCTCTTCATGGCGTCAAACTTTTGTGCGGGAACTTAAATGACACCCTGTATATACCATCTGTGTCTAATTATTTTCTATTTCGAATTAAGATTTTTCGTTGGTTCACAGCAGCATGTTATGTGATTAACACTGCAAACGCACTCGGGACCCGCTCGGTTTCGACCGTCACGATTCCCGTATTTTTTTTAAATCGGGAGCAACGACACGATCCTCTGGCTCCCGTTTTCTTTTGGACCTATTCATGCCATAAATATTACATTTTGGTCCATTAGGCCCTGGTGCTGCCGGACGGGTTCCGACGTCCAGCCGCAGTACGAGAGCTGTTCGAGTGGGGTGAGTGGCAACCGGCCGCAGCAGTCGGCCCGATCCGGCACACGAGTCTTTTCCGTTTGAATTTATCGCGGTATTTCTCATACTATGTAATGAGCAACTTTTTTTTCAAGTTTTCATGTTAGTTTTGGCCGTACACTGACCGGTTCGAACGATAAATTCAAGTGACTCAATTAGAAATAGAAAATTCTGCACAGAGCAGAAGAAGGATGATTCGACATATTTCAGCTTACCCAATATTTACTTTTAAATTTCGCAATGAATTTACAATTGCAAAGTAAGAGATGAGAATAGAATCTGGGACTAAATTACAATTTTAAAAGATCAGAAGTTCGTTTGTTTGGTTTTTTTTTCAAAAAACAAAATGACAAACCGTGTTGGCATCAAAAGGAAGCCGTCGAATTTATTTCGATTTTAAGTCCCATTACTTAATCGTTGCTTTTCGTTTTCAACTATTTTACTAATTTTTCGTCCGCCTACTTTTCCGAACTAGATTCATTTTTTGTTTGGATTCGTCTTGCAAGTGAGTTGATGACGAAAAACTTGAGAAATTGGCCAAATTTGTGCGAAAATGCAAGATTAATGCGAATCGGAAGGAATTTGCCAATTTCCGATCATCAATTAAAAGCATTCGTTGAGATTCTTCATAATTTCAATTTGTCTCATCCGAATTTAATATTTTTTTTTGATTTCCGTAAAACTTTCAAATGAGCGCATATATATTTGCCGAAATCATTTCCATAAATGTCGTCGTCGATTTGCGTTTTGTGTTTTTCGTGCATCGACGTTTTGAAACAAAAAGTGCATACATGAGAAGATAAATAGAGTTACCCTAAATATACATGTATTCCCAATATGGCCGCTATTTAGCCCGTCATGTATTCGACGTAACAATCTGCTGTCAGATTTAAATTCGTCTTTCTTTATTCATATGATGTTTGAAGAAACTCATTTCGGTGTAATCTGAAATGCTCGTTATTTTTGAGAATGAGACTAGAAGAAAAGCTTAATCATTTCCCATCCATCTGACCTTGAATATATCACATTTTGCGCATACAAATCGTTTTCGACGGCTCAACTCTCGCTCCATCTCTCTCGTGGGACCATTTTTGATTTGGGGGGTGTTCGTTCCACGCCGACCCCAAATGGAGCTTCAACCACTCGTTCTTCATACCCCTCCTCACCACTCAAAATATTGGAAGGAGGCGGAGTAGCAGCAAAACTAAAAATGGGGGGGGGAGGAGGAGACCTCGTTTGAGAAATATTCCGATGCGAAATGCACCGGGTCTCATCCCATCTGTCTAGCTCAAATCCATTTCGGTGTATGCATTTGTCTTGACGTTTTTTTTCCTTCTCGTCCCGTTTCGTTGCGTTCGGTTTAGTCCCGCCTGCGCCGAGAAGAAAAAAGCCCGCCGAGCAAGAAAGTAACTCAACGCCCGAAATGAACTCATTTCCGAGAAACTCGGAAATTCGGTATTTTCAGTTTTTCGTTTCATTAGCTTCTTGCAAAGGGTTTGTGGCAAAGAATTGTTGTTTTTCATGTTAAGTCGAAAAATGTCGACTGTGTGTTATTTCTATAGGCTCATCCGAGCCATATTCTAGAGATCTCCCGCTTCTAAAGACCCGTCTCATCCCGACAAAAACCGTCGTGCATTTAAAATTGATATTTCGTGTGATGCCTCAAAACAATCTCATAAACCTCCCAGACTATAATATGCATGCTATCTGCATTCCTTTTTTATCATTTCTATTCATTTTTCTTTAAATAATAAAAAAGAGAAGGCGATTTTTTTGAGTGCCTCCTGGTATTAACTAAGTGCCTCATTTTTCTTCGTCTCCGAGTTGATGTTCGCCGATTTCACGTTTCGCTATTTTTTCTTTCGGCGAGAATTGAACCCGAAATTTTTCTTTTAATTTTCAGATAGAATTGATGCCCAAAATGTGGAGATGAAGCGCCGCGCTATTTGGTTTCTCGTCATCGTTGCAGTTTTTGTACGTGCTGTCGAGTCGGAAACACAACACGCCCATAAAAGGAAAAGCAAGAGTCGCATATTAGTGCAACACAATTCACAAGGTATCGGTAAATCCAATTATGTTTTGGAAAAGTCTGAACTAGGCAAAATCATTGGGTAAAAAAAACGTTCGATAATTTCTTCATATAAGGAGATTCTAGTGAACTGCCTTTGTAGTGGAACTTTTCAACATAATTTAAAAAAAGATTATTAGATCATTAAAAGATCGAAGATAAAGATAAAGGATATAAGATAAGAAGATAATTATTAGATGAAAATTCGACAATTTTGCGATTACTGAATAGATAGTTCCAATTGAGAGCCTTAAAATTGAAAATTGCAAAAAACCACCAAACAATGAAATTGATAGATGACACGTCGCCGTCGTCGAAAAATCCAAAACTCGAGTTTGGGTCGAACGACGATGGGGATGATGACGATGAGAAAGACGACGACGATTTGCCCATGAATCGAATGCGGCGTGCATTTGGCCGAACCGACTATCTGTTGCCCGAAAACTTTAAGACTCTTCGACGAGCCGACATCCCGGTGACCTATCGACTTCATGACGATCTTCTACGATATTACAGGTTCGTCATCGTGTGTAGATTTTTTATTTTGCATCGCTTCGTTACCCTCTTTGTTGGAATGAGATCCCTTGAGAGCTTTTCAGTGTCTGACATGTTGCATTACGGGATTGTGAGGCAACGGGAGAAAAAAAGTTGACGTCAGTACAAAAATTCGAGGCGTTTTGTGAGGAAAACGTGTGAAATATGATGGACCAAAACATTTCCTTTTTTTTGGAATAACAAAAAACAAAAAAAATCTTATGAAGGGATTGAACGATTATAAGTTTGGACATTTTTGAACTAAAAAAATGTTAAAAATCACAATGTAAATGATTTTTGTGAACAATTTTGTATATTAATAATTCGTCCATCTGGGGACATTTGAAATCAAAAATCACTCAGAATATTTGATGAATCATAATGGCTCAATTTATCGCTCAAATCCCAATTTTTTTTTGGTGTCTCGCTTACACCTTTCTTCTTCATCGCCATGCCCAATTTTCGCCTACATGCATATTTCCGTACGACTCGAGTGCAATTAGTCTTCTTCAATGCCCGACGAAAAAAAAAGAGCGGCTCCATTTCCATAAAAGCAGGGACCGCGTTAATTGTTTTCGCATCGTTTAATTGATTTATCCCGCCCGCCACCAACCACAACATGATCATCGCGATATTTCGACGATTTTCAGGAAAGGGACCCGACCGGTCACACATCCGAAAAAGGTCATCTCAGTGTCAATGAGCGTGTTTTTATATCAAATTGTGAAATTGGTGAGAAAAAAAAAAGAATTGATCTTTATCTATAAAATACCCGTTTCAGGATGCCGTCAAAAACACAATTAGTCTCTCCGGAAGTTTTGAGCTGGTGAGTTTTATTCGATTTTTTGTGGTTTCACCGGAACCAGATCGGTCAAATAGTCGAAGATCTTGCGGTACCTAAAACACTCGAAAGGGTCCCATTTTCGGATCTTCAAGAAGTTAGTCGAACCTTTTGAGCCATTTCGTTGTGGCTCCTCGTCCATCGACAGTAATCACACGCTCCTCAATTGTGTTCGGATTGACGAGTTTGAACATTCGTTTCGATTTGACAATTTCCGGTCGCGAGATCCCTGGCATCGTTTTCTTGTATTTTGTCTCGAGGCGAATTTGGTTTCCGCGTACAGTACCCTCCTCAATAAGCATCATTCCTGGAAATGAGCAAAAATGAATTATTCAGTAGAAAAAGCCTCTCGAAAAAAAAAATTAATTTGTGTGCCGTCCATTAGTATCCAAAGATTTTCTCACAACATCATTTTCCAAAAAAAAACCTTTTTAGAACCGAAAAAAATGGTATTCGTTCTTATTTTCGTCTTAATTGTATTTTGTCGTCTTCACTCTATACGGCTACCTTAGGGAATTCGTTGGGCGAAACCAGAAAAACAAATAGAAACTTCGAGATAAACTTTCGGACCTGTATTGGTGACGAGCTCAATCGACACCAAATCATCGCCGGTTTCGGGTTTGTCGACCTCGACGAATCCGGTGTCCTCGTGAAACGGCTTCGACGTGAGGAACCCGAATTCGGTGTGAACGTCGCGGCCGTCAAACGTCTCGGCGCGAATTCTGCAATCACCAACATAAACGGCAATGTTTGAAACGGGACCCCTCGAGCGCACGGGCCGGTTTTGGTTTTGCATGAATGAGCGCACCCTGGGGAATTTCGCGCACGACGACTTTTCTTTCGACACACCGTCATCCTTCTTTTTTTTTCGTTCCGAGAATCGCATACTCACACTTTGAAATATCGCTTCCGAGCCACTCATTTTTGCACCTTTGGAAGTGATCACAAATCGGAAAAATGAAGATAATCTCAAAACAAATGATCAAATCGTGAATTTTTCATAAATTTTGAGAATATTTACAGCCATATGAGGCATGTATAACATGAAAAATGTCTCAAATTTCAACGTATTGCAATTGATACATATTTCCGGCGGCAATGACTTACGAGATGTTGACGGGCGGCCGATCAAACGCTGGCACTTCCGATATTTGGACGTCGAGAATTTCCGAATAGGGACCGCTCATTGGCTCAGGGAATCTGAACAATTTCAATGATTATCGCAATTGTGCGAATTGTGGTCCGAACCGGTGCGAAGCGCTTGTTCGTGATTCCCAGCGACCCACAAACCAAGCGATATTGTCAAGAATTGGTGGCAGAGCAAGTGCGAGTTCTAGAAAATGCACAATTGAAAATAGATTCTTATTAAAATGACAAAACGCGCTCTATTGCTAAACGAACCTCGTCCACTTGATCTACACTGTCCGCAGGAGAGTGCACAATTATCGGCAAAGAACGGCGAGATTGGACGCGTCCAACTGCATCGATCTTCCGATTTCCATCGCTTGCAACTCTTGTACACGTCTTGGCATGGTCCTTTAAATAAATTTAATATTTTGAAAATTTTGAAATGCACCAACGCTTGCACTTTCTGCCCATCAACCCATGAGGGCACTCGCATCGGTTTCCTAATCCAAGCTCCACACATTTTCCTCCCGGACCACATGACAAGTGATCCGATGGATCACAGAAATCAATGACTTGAAATTGAAAATTTGAATGAATTTCATGTCGATTTGTAATTTGACTTACTCGCCTTTGTAATAGTTTGTCCGCGAACTTGATCGACCGATATCGCCAGGATTACTAATAAAAAAAGTTGGCCTAACATCTGTAAACATTTGGATTGATTAATGGAGAAATAAAAACAATATAAATACGTGTGAAAGATACGTAATATCTGTTATCATCAATTCGTTGCGATTCATCCATGGTTCTAGTTTTAACCAACACTCACACACACACACATGCAATGCAAAAGCCTAGTGAACAATTGAAAGTTAAGCAACACCGTGTTGCGCAATCCTAATCGAAAAATGAATTAAAAAGCCGAATTTGAATTCCAAGGACATTTGCATAGCAAACAAGGCAGTGTGAAAAAGAAAAAACTAGGTCCTGGCCGGGTTCGAACCGGCGACCTTCTGCGTGTGAAGCAGACGTGATAACCACTACACCACAGGACCGGTTGAGAGTGAGAAACGGAGCTCGGTGGAGATGCTCGCGCCACGGCCGCCGCCGCCGCCGGCCTAGAATTTTTTGCAATGTGAAAATGTTTGGCAATGAGACGAAAAACTGTATACTTCTTGATAAGTGCCACCGGTTTCCAATAAGTATACACTATTTCACAAACGTAACACGGAAATGATCTAGACTATTACAACCGACAAACTGGAACCGGTAAAAGCGAGTCGAACTGACCAATCAGTGAGAGAGAGATAGTAAATAAACGAATTGGCATTGTTTCAGTATTGGGAGGACGATTTTCTCAAATGGAACCCATCAAGTTATGAAGGCGCCGAGGAGATTTTCCTATCGAGCTCCGACATTTGGATTCCAGAATTTTCACTTTATTACAGGTACTTTGAAAAATGGAATAATTGGTTCTGGGAAAGTTTGAACCGGCGACCTTACGGAAGAATTCTTCCTCGTTCCATTCCAAAACCATATTAGGCATCAATAAACAAGCACACTCTCACTTTCAATTATGATTTAGCCGCCAAAAATTGAAGAGAACGCTTTTTGCGCAAAGGTCTATCATCACATGACATTCGAAAAAATCGAATTAAATTCTTCTTGGGTTTTTCAAAACAGGAAGAAGTTTGGGTTGTTTTTTTTTTCAATTTCTCAAATTGGTTTTTCAATGGAAAACAAAAAAAGTAACTGTGGACAATTTCCGCGAAGACATTTTAAAATGCAATAAAGATTTTCGGTCATTTTTCAACAATACCTCATCGAATCGTCAAAACAATGAAAAACACGTCTTCCGCGAAAATTACTCAATCAAATAAACATAATTTCGGCGCTGGCCGGCTTATTACTGTAATTGCCGGCTGGCCGTCTCCTTCTTTCAAATCGGCGTTCTTTAGTTTAGTATAGGCGAAAAATTGATGAGGATGAGACGAATCGCAAATGTGGCTGATTGATTCAAATGAACTAACTAAATAACTAACTATAAGGAACACATATGTTGAGTAAAGAAAGCGAATGTTGCAGAAAACAACGCGAAAAAAAACTTGAGAAAGACCTGTTCTACACTTTAACATAAAAAAAAAGAATCTTTCTATTCTCATTCGACACGATAAAGTGTGAAATATGTGAGATATGTTGGCCAAGTAATCAGCGGGGCGATGTTTTTTTGGTCTGAAAAAAATTGGTCGTTGATATTTTGAGAGAGAGAGAGAGGCTCGTATTCTAGATGCTTCTTTCTTTCAGTTTGAATTTCAACGATGCTGTCAAATTGCAATCCAGCAATGATATCCGCGTAAACTATACGGGCCACGTTCGGTATTACATCCCATTTTCATCTGAATCCCTTTGCAAACTTGACGTCAAATTTTTCCCGTTCGATGTGTAAGTTATTTGACGAATAGAATTGGATTCAATGAATCTGTTCAGACAACAATGCATGTTGCTCTTTGGCTCATGGGCTCATTCGAATGATTCAATTAAATACTCATTGTACTCTCAAAATCTCTCCTTAATTGATTTCTACGATAATCAGGAATGGGAGTTGGATACGGTAACGAATCAATCAATAATGTTGACTTAACTAATCGCAATTTTAGATGAACAGCTCTGTGCGATCCGACGGATTCCTCTATGATTATTTGGATCCTCCATTATTCTGGGAAATGATCATTATAACATTAGTAATGAGGCGACAGAGTTTCTATTACGGTAGGCGGCATTTGATACCCAACGAGACCAAAATTTGATTTTGTCCAGTGTTTAACCTGGTTATCCCTAGTACCATGATCACATTGGTATCAGTGATTGGATTCCACACACCTAGTACAAGTGGAAGGGTCCGTGACGCAAAATTTCGGCTTGGTATAATGACACTGATGAGTATGTCCGTCATCCTTCTCGCCATCGTCGAGGACATGCCCAAATTCAGTATGGGAACGAATCGAAGGGGTCGTGGCTCATTTTCCGGAATACCGTTGATAGGTACACGATTTTAACATGAAATTCATCATATTTGAAATGATTCAGGTCTTTACTATTTCATATTGTTAGCAATTATCGGAATGAGTACGGTAACCACTTCAATGTTCGTGTTTCTCGAACGAGATGTGAGAGCGACACATGCGGTTCCTTGGTATTTGAAATGGTTATCATTTGACATATCCCCATCAATAATAGCAAGGTCCGTCCATTTTATTCAAATTTTTACTTCGCAATTTGTTGCAATTTTAGGAAGTTTTCTCAGTACCGCACACAGACATTGAGCGAACCTCCATCCGTAAGTGATTTCAAGTTTCAGACGTAACTTGCATGCGCATGTCATGTGTTTTTAATCCTTTTTGAACAATTCATGAATGTATCCCCACACCCTGCAGGAACACCTCCTTTCCAACGGTCATGTTCGAACTGGAGCTCGGGATAAAGCTCGTGGTGTTGCCGCTTCCCTACTCTCACTTTTGCCGCGAACGAGTCAGGATAACGGAGCGAGTCCGTTTCACATGCAGCACCTGCACGCCTTCCACCAGCAGGTTTCCTTATTGTTTTATTTTTTACAATTTTTAGTTGTACGCAGGAAACGTAGCCCGAAGCATCTCGTTTTAAATTGAATCGTTAGACTCAGTTAGTCGTAAACATACCCTTTGCGGCGGAATTTTCATGAAGGAATTAATGTTTCGCTATTGTAGGAAGAATCGAATCCCCGTGAATCAATACGACGTCGTCTTAGCATGTCACATTACGATAATATGCTGATTTATCAATATTATGAGCAGGCACTCGAAGATATCGCAAATGGGGTCACACAGATGGATAGTATTATTAAGGAAATCAGGCACTTTCAAGAATTAGAATTTATGAATATTTATTACGAATATTCCAGACAAGAAATGATTAATTTCCTACCACAGGATGATTCAAAGACGGCCTGGCAGGCTGTGATCCGCCGCCTTGAGATCATTTCACTTATTTTCTACATTTCAGTACTATTCGTCACTATGTATCTGTTCTTTTATCATGATTGGTTTAAAAGTTTTTCGCTATTTTAGCAAAAAAATCAATTTCAGGTACTGTGCAATTGGTCACAATCCATGCGGGCAACAAAATTTGAAATGCCCTTGGATGGTTCATACACCGGAAGATCCACATTGCGAGCACAACACTTACAATTGAAATTATCAGAAGACACTCATCATTATAAATCTTCGGGTTTTAAGGTCAATCATCCTTTGCTCAATTTCAAATAAACATTTTCAAACATGTAAAATTTTATCATGTGTAACAACAACAAGGGCGAGTTTACTTCAGCTCCTTGACTTGAATGCCTGGTGGAAGCGATTGCTTGAGCTTCTCGGCCTTGTCCTTATCCTGAAATATGAAGTTGATGAAAAATACTGATATTGACGACGTCGCGCGAAGGCAGAAAATAGCCGAAACGCGAAAAAAATTTAAAGGTCTTGTGGGGCAATGTGCCCCATTAGGTCATCTTTTTGTTTAGCCAATAAATCTTTACAATTTAGTTTTACGCCATGACCTTTTCCAATTTTATAAAAAAGAAGGATGAATATTGTCGACGTCGCACGACTTCGAAAAATTGGGTAAACGTCAAAAAAAATTCAGTGAGACCACGGGTGTGCTCTTTCAACCTATCCTTATGATCAGCTCATAAATCAATTTTATATTTTTGTTGCGCCAAGGCCACTGCCATTGTTTCTTTTTTGGCATATAGCCAATTGTCCGTAGTTGCGCGATGTCGACAATATGCCCGATTTTATAAAACATCGGAAAAGGTTAACTAATACAAAAACTAAACATTCAAATTGTGACAATTTCTGAGATGTCTTATAAATTAATATATATCGGTGGGATTGTGAAAAATTAATTTTTACATTAAAACTTTTTGAATATTAAAAAACTCACTCCGACGACCAAGGTGTAAAGGTACTTGCTGCATCGGACCTTGAACTTGGTGTTGTTGCTGTTCTTCTTTATCTTAACAGATTTGGCGTCCTTTCTGCGAGCCTTCACCAGGAACTCTTTGATTTCCTTAATTTCTTTTGGCATCGTGATGGTGATTACCTAAACATACAGAAATATTAGGATGAAAACTACGGAGGGAAAATGGAAAGACATTTTAAATTCGCAAAGTGTTAAAATACACGGATAATCACTTAATTAGTTAGTCTAGGGAAAATTTTAAAAATAACTTAAATAACAGTAAAAATTTTAACTGTGCAAAACCACAAATTCAACTTTTCTTGGTTCAAAAAGCGAAAAACTGAAAATTCTATACGAAACGACAGAGAAAGGGACTACGGTAACACTTTTACGGGTGTACGTCAGCGGGGCGAGACCGCAGCGTATAAATATATGCGCCTTTAAACCTTTTTCCACAATATATTGGAAATAAGATATTGGCTTGAAATTTTAGACTTTTTACGTAATGAAATTCTTATCTTTCATTTTATTTATACTTTTTGAAAGATAAAATTGTTAAAATAAATGTTGTATTTTTAATAAGCCCTTCCATGTATCAAATTGTCTTTTCTTTACTATATTATTAATTATTTAATTATTGAAATTATTGAAACTTATACCTTATGGACCCAAAAAAATAATTTAATGATTAGGTCCATTTTTTATAAACCGTCCATCCTTCTTTGTGAATATGAATGCATTTAGAACTTCATTTTAAAATCCACAATAAGTAATTGTTTATCTCAGAAGAATCGAAACACGTCAGAATAGAGCATCACAGAAAGAACAAAACTAGAAATATCTGACAGAATGTTAATACAAGTTTCCTACAAAAAAAATATTTACATCGTATAAGTACAATCTAAAATGAAAACATGCGATTCGGTTTAACTTTCTGTTGGTTTTGGTCGTTATAGCAATAAAAATGGGCAAGGGTTCCATCAGGATATCGAACAAAAGCACTAACACCGAGCTTTTTTCCACAAACAACACATTCCGTAGAATGATTTATGGCAATTTTAATGGATTCAGCTGCAAGTTTTTTAGCCTGCCGTTTTTCCAATGCACATTGTGAAACACATTTTTGGAGTGAACACTGAAAACAATGAAAAAGATTCTGTTATCTTGGGGATCTTACCATATTTGAAACGTCATTAGTGGTTTGGACTACAGCATTTAAAGCAGAAGAAACTATTCTCAACGGAGTTTGAGATGGGAGAAGACTTAATGCAGAAACTGAAATATTGTATTTAATTATTTAATTAGTCAAAATTGCGAAAACTTGTTGGTATTTTGTCCGCGTGTTTGGCTAAAATCTTGATTGCCTCATTCACATCAGCAATATTTTGCGCCGAAATTGTAGACGCAGCAGTAGTGGCAGTAGAAATTTCAGACAAATCATCACGATATGAGCCAAATGGTGAAATGATTTGCTCAGTTGGCGGGTTTGATGAAGACACAAGAGCTCGGAAAAGTTGCAGAAATACCTTAAATGGTTACTGAAACTTATAAATTGTTTTTCAAAAATTACCTGAGAATTCACTTCATCGTATGGATTGTAATAAAGTTCACAGTATTTTTCAGCAGCTTCATTATTTTTCAATGTGGAAATATATATGGCCAACGCTTTGTCATGTTGTTTCAATCGTCCATATATTAAAGCGCGTTCCTCGTAAAAAGCTGAAAATGAGGAGAACTGAAGTTTGTTTGGTTTTAAACCAATTATACCATGAGGCGAAAGCTTTAGAAGCACAGTTTGGGGGCTGTAAGCTTGAGAATATTGCAAAAACTTCAGAAGTCGTTGACGGTATATTCCAAGATCGCCTTCTTCCTCTCCTGCTCGAGTCATATTCTCATCTGAAAATTCCAGAAATAAATTGAGTTTTCTAACTAAATGATTACCATCAGGAAAAGCGTGCACGTATTCCTTGAACAACGCGTTCACTTTAAATACGTAATATTCCAAAAGGGTCTCGTGGAAGAACGCGTCGGTCTCTTCCCATTTGTAGATGACATGCTCCAAATATGGGATCAAAGCCGGTACGCATTCATTCATCATGAAGTTCACAACTGCTCGTCGATCCAAATTTCGCGTCATTTCGGTTTCGTCGCCAATGAAAATTTGAACTCCCGCATTCAAATCCTTACATAGAACCCATTTAGCGTATCGAAATATCAAATGAATATGGGCATTTCCCAATGATTGAAGATATTCGACAATTTTCTCAATTGCATCATTGAAAAACGGATCGCAGTCACCCTTTGAAGATTGCTCAATGAGCAGATCAAGTGCTGAATTGATTTTTTCATCGCATCAAACATACAACAAAAAACAACAAACCCATTTCATGTTTTTTCCTTGATTCGTATAAAATAAACAGTGACCGAATCCTATTTTCTTCTTTTAAAATCGATTCAGCATCGTCGAAAGTGCAGGCGTTATTGTGCAATCGAATCAGAGAATCCACCAATGTCGGTTTCGTCTTCAATTATGTTTATAATAATTAATTGCCAAATTGTTACCCTATTATTGGCATTTTTAAATAATAATAATGAAACCTTGATGTAACAGCGTAACAAGGTTGTATCTACAACACGAAGTGTTAGCAGCAACTTATTGATATCATCATGACCAGATCGACTCCTACTTTTATTGTGAAAATCGATTTGTTTCGCATATTCCGTTCTTATCTGCAAATAAATGATTTTCTAATTGAAACCTTTCAGTAATTGACTTGTGATAAAAAGTTTCCCAAAGCCAGCATTGCCCTCATTTTGTCATTTGTCGCGAGATCTAAAGCATGTGGACTTCTTTTCATTCCTTCAGGAAGCAAATCAGGGAACATTTGAAGAATGGTAAGCACTTCTGAAAATTAATAAACGACTTCAAAGTATGAAATCAGCAAAATTGCCTGTTTTTATTTCGCCAAACAAGGCAAAAGATTCATCAAACTTTTTTTGCTGAAATAAATTGAGCGCCGCTTGTCGCTTAATTTCAACTTTGTTCTCTTCTGAGAATAAATTTGATCCTTCCTAAATAGAACATTTATATTCGAATCTAAATCTAAAACGAACGGTGAGTTGAATCGCTAGTTCAAATTGTCTTTCCTGAATTAATTTCGAAACATTTTTGCGCAAATTGACTGATGTATCAAGAAGCCAAATATCATTAGTTGCTGCGATAAACACTTGCCCTCTGAAACAAATGTGTTTTTTTCTTTCTCATTTATAATGCTTAGCGAACCTGTGACCATTACAAAGAGTAAATGCTCTGTTAAACGACAAGGTTTGAATGGTAGAACCATCAAAAGATGATCGAACTTCAACGCGTCCCTTCGAAAGCATTGCAACGAGGTATGGAGCATCGTAAACTAAAATTGCGTCTGATAATAACGAATATGAAAAGTTCGAAAAACCTAGTTGAAGAGGAGATTCCGAAAATTTAAATTCTTCTGGTGCTTTTGATCCTTCTAAATTCGTCGTAACAACTTTTTCGTTTCGAACAAATGCAATTCTGCCTCGGTCTTGCATGGGAATTATTCCAGGAATTGATTGAAAGTTAAGAAGGGGATGGATAAAGCCGCTCCAGGTCTAAAATAACAGCAATCTTTGTGTAAGAACCTGAAATTTACCTCTTTCTCAGAAGATGAGTCTTTTTTCATCATCATGCAATAGTAATCACTACGGCTAGCAAAATATATTCGTTCATCGACGCATCTTTAAAAGGTATTTAATGAAGTAAACTGCTAATAAAGCTCACTTTATGCAGGTTGGGGTATCGGTGAAGACAGGATTATAGTCGAAGGAAACTTCCACAAAATCATCATGGCCTTCATTTTGTCCCCATTTGAATAGAAACAATTTCTTCTTCGAGGAAACTAGTAAGTAAAGTGTTCCCGATCCTTTTGGCTCATACTTTGCAAAAGTTGTAACTGGTTTCACTTTGTGCAACAACGTTTCAACAGCGTATTTTGTATCATTTAAGCGATGGGCTACAAGCTGAAATTCAATTTTTACCCTACACTTTATTTTTTCCAATTTATACTTGTCCTCCTGATACACAAAGAAGAATTTCCTCACGCTCACACACACTTAATTCTAATACCGAACTCCTTTCAAAGTTTTTGCACATATTCGTATATTCGAAGCCTCTTCTATCTAAAAAATGCAAAATTTAAATATTCATGAAGCTTCTTACTAGTGGATGATGTGAATACGAAAAGGTGGCCAGTTTTGCCACCGGCGAGAACACTGCTGCTAGATTCTGAATATTTTATTAATCGATTTAATATTATAATATTAACTCAGTACGTTGATATGTGAGGCATGCTACTTCAACAGGAAGCTTTGGAGCAACTTCACTTGGCGTGTAGGCTTCGAACATTTTCCATTAGCTAACCTGAATAAAAAATCAATTTTTGAATTCATATTTCATGAGTTTTCTATTAAACTGTTGTCCAAACAATACCTATTGTGACTCATGTTTTAATGAAAAATGAAAAAAAAAACCTCAATTTAAAACGAAATACAATTACGATAAATTGCGGGCAGTGTGTAAATTCTGGATCCTTGTACATTTGTGTGTAAGGGTGAGAATACTGTATTTTTAATCGTTCACGAGATAACGTATTCTCGTTGCTATTTTGGCATTCAAAAATCAATATAAGAATCCGTAAGTCTTCAATGAGTTATGGGCGAAAAATCAAAACCATACTCCTAAATTGTCGCTAGTGTTTTAAAGTAAGACATGCCCAAAGTTCGTTTGTTTAGTTAATTCGATACTTGGCACAAGAGGAAACGGAAAATTTTTTAACGGTTAACGGGAAACAGTTTTCCTCTGAACATTTAAAGGCACACATGTTTTTATCGCATGAAATAAGTGTTTTTATTTCACAGTAACTGGAAATCATCCGGGTTTTCTGCTTCCCAATGGAAAAATTTTCCTCTTCCCGGCGGAAATGGAAAGGCAACTTCTTTATCACGCTTTTCCGCGGAAACGGAAAACGGAAAGGAAATTCCGTGCAATCCTGCCCCATATAGAATTTTCTATCATTCAGTTGCTCCATTACTGTACGTGATTGGATCCAGTTCGTTTAATTTCCCACTAAACAGAAATATCAACAGAACTGATAATAATACAAACTAATTTAAAAAAAAGCGACTTGAGATGTTCGGGAATGTTAATATTTAAGGAGATTCGATAGTGTTTACATTTACGTTCTGATTAATATATTGTTATTGATGCAAAAGCCTGAAAAGGATATTTGTGAGAAATAAACAATTTCTCGCAATATCCATTATTCAAATTTCGATGTGTTCAATTCCTTGTTTAGTTGCGAGCGAAATATGCATAATAAACTCGATTTGATGTTTTTTGAGAGTTAAAAATACACACAAACCCAATGATTTTCCTCAACACATCCAAAAGTTGCTCATATTTGCCAAATCATTCATTTGGTGTGTTCGCAATTTGGTTATGTCGTTTTCTGAATGATGTCAATTGCAGATATCCTTGTTGAGCTTACCGTAAGCATCATTTCACAATTCTCACACCATTTTTTAATTGAATTACACTTTTACATTTCTATTCAGCTCTCAAAAATTGAGTTAAACTTTTTTAATTGGAGCCTACTCGCATTCTCACAACTTTCAAATTCGTGGGCGGAACTGAAAAAATGGAGGCGAGATTCTACTAGAAAACACTCACTAATTTGGTTTAAATTGTCAGAAAAACGCCAAAAAAAACAAGCGAAAAATCAAATCAAATTCGCAATTTTCTTCTTTTAATTCACTATTTTTTTTTTCATGTCCAGGATTTTTCGTTCATTTCGTGAAATGAATCTTCATTTCTTGAATATGATGGATGATCACGCTCACGAAAGTGTGGTTTTTAGTTCGATATCTTGCGGAAAATTGTTCGCAATATTTATTTAAGAATATACGAAAATTTCGCAAACATCACTCGAACTCCCACATCATAAGTTCGGATTGATGTTTGCTGGAAACTTGCGGAAATTCAGAATTCTTGCTGTAACCAAAAATCAGACTTTTTCAAATTTAATAATTTCTAAAAAAATTTTGACATTTAATCGCATTCGGTGATTGAGAAAGGTTCCATTTCTAAACATTTGTCAAAAAACTTTTTTATCTATGTACAGTGCTGGCCATAATTCTATCCAAAACCACATTTTCAGCCATAACTTTTTTCAAAATTTCCCGATTGATCTGAAATTTTGACAGAATACGCGAAGCAGTTTTTCAACAATTTGTATCTTTTTAATTTTCATTTTTTTTTAATTTTTTGTTTATTTGAATTTTTAGTTTTTTTTTTCCATTAATGATTATTGTAATGTATAAGACGCCTCTAGTAGGTCATAATTTTTTCAAAAGTGCTCAAAAACATGATACTATAAAAATCTGTTTTTGCGACACTCTTGGCTTCAATCTGAAATTATGTGGTCCCAAAAATACATATATTAGATTTGCAAGATTCTCTGCAGCTATAAATACTGCAATATGTCAGAATACTTTCCTTGAAGTCTGCTAGTTGGTTAGATTTTTAAATTTTATATTACATAATATATCTTCTGGAAATATTCCTGATACTTTGCTGTTCCAACTTGATTTCAATCGCCTATTTTGAAAAATCTGCATTTTATTGCTCGTCCTCGATTTGATTAGCTTTTACTCATACATGCCATATATATCTATAGCCGGGAAAGAAATGAGAATTTTAACGACCTTTTTTCGGACCATTTTTGCGCATCCAATTTCTTTCAGTTTTCCTCAAAACGATTAGTACACATTTCATCCATTTCTAACATAGTGACCATCACCAATGGCGATTCAATTTATCCTCATCCACGCGAGCTTTGTGTTTCTGTTTTTTTCTCAATTTCATTGGATTCTCTTCTTTTTTTTGGTGTATAGTTGGTCTGAAACCAAAATAGCCAATGATTTTTGGTGCCTCTTCCCCGATTTTTCGGCCTAGTTTTTTTTTGCTTTCTATAAATAATAAAAGATGCGTCATTTGTGCTTATTTTAATTTGCCATCTATCCCCATTTTTCACTCTCCACTTAAAAGAATATCAATAATTATTTTCAGATGTACCTATTCATTTTCAGCCTATTTCTACTTAAAAATTCAGCGCAAGAGGTTTGTGCCAGTCATATGCGGGACAAAGAGGGTCCGGAAATTTTCGGAAAACGTTTTCGTTTGATCTTTAACGTCTACAGTAATCTTTGTTTGAAAAAAAAACGCCTTCGTTTCCCAAACAGAAATTCCAGGCTCGCGCAAATTCGAAGAATCCTATAGCAAAAATTTGCTTTTGGAATGATAAATTTGAGAATTTTCAGAAGTTTCCAGGAGCCTCTCAAAACATTCCAATGAAAATCCTATATAAGACCTTGTTTTCAGATTATATGAAGGTCAGCTTTTCAGAGAAAAAAGCATTTTATCATTTTACGGCTTAGGAAATCCGTCCAGTTCACAATGATTCTCAAACAATGCATGTTCAAGTCAAATTTTGGCTGAAGCAGATTTTGAAGGTTGACGAAAGAGATCAAATTGTTAATATTTACTGTTGGCTGGAATTGGTAAACTTTGAATTTTCGCTGTAATCATTTCAATTTTTTCTGAATTTTGCAGTATTGGAAGGATGAGCTGCTCACATGGGATCCAAGACAGTATGGGAACTTGACCAGGATTCACGTGCCAGCCGACAAAATTTGGAAACCTGATGTTCTTGTATACAATAAGTACGTTTCTGTTAAATTTTAATGGGTCGCATTAATGAAAATTGCGTAGGAGTTTAGCGGGACCAAAAGTATGTTTACATTCTTGTTAGCTAACTTAAAATTCCTTTCAAAAAATTTTTTGCGGCTGGTTTCGCACCCCTCAAAATATGTGAACAAACTATATGTAAAATATTTTCTTTTTCTGGCAAAACTAGTAAAAATGCAAACTTTATTTTATCTATTTTCGAAATTCCTTCATGTTATTCGTGATTCGTTCAGTGCGAATATGAATGTGGAAGAGAATGAAATGGAAACAAATGCGATCATTGATTATCAAGGAAATGTGATGTTGTTCCGTTCGATGATCACCGATATTAGCTGCAATCTTAATCTTCAACAATTTCCGTTCGATCAGCAAGTGGGAGCAATCTATTTCTGGAAAAAAAACAATTTATTACGAATTCAGGTGTGTTATGTAACATTTGCCTCTTGGAGTATGGATGGAAGCAAATTAAGCCTTTCACCAACACCAAAAACCGACAATTTGGAACTTTATATACGGAATACTGAATGGTCGCTAACAGATTTTAGGTATTAAATCAAATAATACGATATTTTTTGGAGAATTAATATTCCAGAGTGAAACTTTATGAGAAAGTCTACGATTGCTGCCCGCATCCATTTCCCGACATCACCTATTTTATGGTCTTACAGCGAAGCCCCTCATACTACATTTTCAGGTAATCTCTATTTAAAATTTGAAATTTGCCCATGGATATGTTTAGTCTCGTAATTCCATCTGCATTTATCACCGTTGTTACTATTGTGGGATTCTTTACGCCTCACTCAACTACTGGTGAAAACACGGAAAAAGTCTCGCTTGGTGTCACCGCCTTACTGTCAATGGCAATTATTAGTAAGTAGAATACATTTTGAAATAAAAAATATTGATATTTGTAGTGATGATGGTCTCTGACGAGGTTCCAGCAACGTCCGAAGTGATCCCCTTAATTGGAAAATACTACATTGGCCTAATATTTCTGATATTTATGGCCGCGTTCACAACAACACTCACACTTTCCTACCAGATGCGCGGCAATTCTGGTCAGGAGGTTGATCCGCGAATTCGCGACTTCTTTTTTTATTCGATTGCCGCCAACTCACTCATCTCCTGGGCATTCTCTTTTCAATTACCCAAAAAATTGTTAAGATCCGACAATCGAAAACATGCAAGTTTTGAACTAATAAAAATTTTCAAAATTATCGATTTCAGTCATTGTTCTATGCCAATCATACAAACGGGTTCTTCAAAAGCGGTGTAGATCAAAACGAAATCCGGCGTTCCGCTCATATTGTGCGAATGGAAGAAATCACTGGAAGCGTCAAATCTTATACGGTATTTCCTTTAAATTCATTGATTACAAATTTTGTTTATTCTTTATATTCATTCTTCTCTCATTCCATTTCCATTAATCCTTTAGTAAATTTTGCTTACCTTGCGAACTTAAAACGTCCAAATCCATAGCTTCTCAAAAATTATCCAAATTAGGATTACGACTCGCGTTTCACATCCGCTAGTGTACGGATTATTTCTGCAGACATTCAAAAATCGAATGAAACATTTAACGAAATTGTCTGGCGATTGAAAAGAGTACCAATAGACAAACTTTTCATTGTTTACTGAAACACCTCAATACTCTTTCTAGCCATGAAAATGAATATTCAGATGTCAACGGAAGGCACACCTCATCCACCAGGGACGACGAATCAACTGACAGCTAGCCTTCTTCAAATCCGTCTCATTCTGGATGATCTTAAAACTTCGATTCAAGCAGGTTTGGTGTTTTATTTTTGCCTATCACATGTCACGAAACGGAAATTATCATACTATATCAGATATCATATTACTGCCAAGATCAAACATTTATAATTCGTTTCCTTTGGGTGTAAATAAGAAGTTTAATGTTTTTTTCTCGAGAAAATTGTGAGCCACGTTGCTCGGGGATTCGCGTGGGTTGAGCGCAGAGTTGGGTGCAATGAAAAATATGAAAAAGCGGAAAGCGAAACGAGGCAAAAGCGCTCACGCTACGGTGTGTGCCAAACACGGAATTCGATGCAAATTCTCAAAACATGCCTGAATAATTTTTTAAAGAGCGGAACGGCATTTTTTGCGAAACGCGGAATGCCGAATTCCAGCCAACTCTGGCGAATCGGAAATTGACGACCGGCGACTACGAGGCGATTCGGACGAGGAAAGGGCTCTTTAGGTGCAAATTCGCAGTATTTAACGAAAACGCTTTCGATTCTCATTGAGTTCAAATTTTGATGAGAGTTCAGCAAAATATTGAGCCCATGGGTTACAAGAAAGTTTTGAACACATTCAATTTTATTTTTCAGAACGTGAGCTGAAACGGATCAAGTTCGAATGGCAACAAGTCACACGTCTAATCGATCGCTGCATTATGTTCGGTTATATCATCATAACAATTATTTTCGCTCTGGTAATGCTCGGATCCCGTGATTCAACGATCCGACTAACCGACTCCATAATGGATGCCGCTAAAGAAATCTAAGAATGTGACTCTGAATAATATTAAAAACGGGTTTATTAATTACGATATAACAATAAACAATTTTTTACAATATAACAATAAACCAAATATGGATGCAAATTTAGAAAATATATGTATTAAATCGTTTAGAGATGAAAAGGTAGGTGATGCTCTGTACTAACGCGTGCAAAAAACTCTGAAATAAAATTAGTGCAATACATTTAAAAAAAAAAAGGCGATATTCGTTTAAACCTTAATATGTGAGCTCCCTAATTAATTTTTTTTTCAAAATTCGTACACTATAGGTGATTTGTGGAGCTTGGCCAATTTGTCGTTCTCTAATGTGCTTATTAATAGTGCAAGCTTTTATCATTTCCGAAACGAATTATTCAGCTAACCGATATAACAATGCTCATATAAATATTTAGCAAACAAAAAACTCTCTGCTCATCACTTTATCGCAATTTTTATGATTGTTCGGAAGAAATTTCGCTTTTCGGATCGGTGAAACAACACTTTAATTATGGCGGGAATGAACTTTGAAAAAGAAAGTTGGCATTGATTTACAGAAGAATTTATTTCGGAACAGAATTTTAACCTTTTGATGAAAATATATTAACAGATGACTGTCTCTGATTTTTATTCGTGTCTTTGAACAGCTTTCCAATTTTTTAAAAACAAGTTCTCTGCTAAAATTCCAATTAAAGCTGAAATTTTCAGAGAAAACTGTCTAATCGTGTTATTCGAAAAAATTCAGATATCCGATTATTCATCATAATTTCACGACGTGGATTCTAGTTCCTGAATCATAATTACTCAATTAATTTTTTTAGTTATTGCAATTTTAAATTTAACAAGATTGAATTTGAAATTACCAATAAACTACCCCAATGTTAAAAAAAAAAAGAATTTGGAAATTCCAAGTATGTTCGTCTATATGAAAATATCAATAAATATTAATTATTGTAGAAAATTTCAGAAAAAGGCATCAAAATATCGTTTAATTTTTCTTTATTTATTTTCCTTTTCCGCAAATTTTGACACAGTTCGCCCCTAAATTGTCCAGATTTTCCCCCAAGCACGCTCGCCCAAAAGGGTAGGCTTTGGGCGACCTGCCCAGAAAGGCAATTTGCCGCAGACACCCGGGCGGACTGGCCCAAAATTCGCTGAGTTATACCTCCTGCTAATCCCACGCAGACAAAAAAGGCAAAGATCGGCAAAAGCAAAAAAGCAAGAAATTTCGTCAAAAATTAATCACGCCATCGTTCACCCAAAAATTTCCACCGCACTGAATTTCGCTACGAATAATAAATGAACCAGGAAAAACCGATTTCCGTCGCTTTGCTTTTATTGCAAATTCAAAAGCGATTTCTCATTTTTTTACTTCTCAAACAATAAATCGCACTTTACGAGTTCCCGACGATCAAGACCAATATTCTCCTCTTTTACGTTTTTTATATTCGGCTACTTTAAATGGCGCCAAAGTGGGAGGAGACGGCGCCGCTTATGACCGGAAATCTCGATTTTGCCCACGCCCTTCATTACGAACCTCGATATAAAGCCAAGATCTTCGTCGTGCTTGCGTTACTTCTTGATTTCTGGCTCCACTGCCACGTTCTCTGCAAATGCCTCATTTTTCTTATTTCAGTAGATAATATGTATCGCAGAATGTTTGAATACATCGATTTGGCTAATGTGAACAACACAGTCCGAAATAAAGTCGAGCCTGAGAATCGACGATCGACGATTGGCAATTTGGACGTGAACAAAATAAAAGTAATTGAGATTTGAAGGATTAATAATAATGCAGTGCATTGTTATTTTAGGTAGCACAACGAAGGGAAGAATCGTCAAAGTGCAGCGTGGTGGTTCAGCAATCTAAAGAGCCTATGAAAATTGACAAGCAGCGAAACTCGATTGGAAAAGAGAATAATGAACCACAAATGTGCCACCGTAAGTTTCTAATTTCGTAACGAACAGTGCACAAACTTCAAAAACAAAATTTATTACAAAATTTTGAATGTCCACGAAAAATCGCGCATATAACAAATTTCCCTTGTAAATAAGATGTAAAAATAGTTTTATTTTAAATATATCTATTAGGTGCATGCGAAATTGTCGAATTTGTCATTTCTACCCAATGAAATACATAAAATTTATCAAATTTGCCGCTAAAAGCAAATATTGCATGTCGCTGAATGGTTCCATAAATATTATCATCGCAAAAAAAAAACGGGCACCACCGATATCTGGTTCATCGTATTTTGCGTGGGAATCTGGGTACAGCACTACGGAAAATTCGTCGTAAATCTGCACAGGGTGCTGTTTTCGCGATTGTAATACGCGAACGTTCACTAATTAATATAAACAACATGCGCATTCTCACTAAAAATAATAAACTATAATCCGAGGATTAGGCCCGCTTTTCTTTTTCTCGATTATTGTATGTAATTAAGCTTTCTAATGCTATCATCCAAAAACTGCACAACTTGTTCGAATCAACGTATTTCCGCCAAGATTTTGAATATTAATTTTTCATGCATTGTGGGTTAGATAGCTCAAAATCTTGAAAATTTAATGATCAATCAGTTCCTTGACAGATATTTTGCTGACTAGTTAATGAGGAAGAATAGCATATGAAACGTACGTTTTTAAAGTAGTAATGCTTGTCATTTTGAAAAAAA
The DNA here is from genome assembly GCA_902829315.1 of Caenorhabditis bovis. Classification (NCBI taxonomy): domain Eukaryota; kingdom Metazoa; phylum Nematoda; class Chromadorea; order Rhabditida; family Rhabditidae; genus Caenorhabditis; species Caenorhabditis bovis. The sequence continues at coordinate 3,540,767 of CADEPM010000001.1, read as the reverse complement.
AAATCATAGATTTTAAAATGAGATCTAATGAATGTCGTTTGAATTGGACCCTTTTACTTCTATTTCTCAATTATCCTGTATGAAAGTGTCGTCATTTATAAGCGGTCATACTCAGGTCGATGTTTGAACCCAGCTTAAAATAAATCACACTTCCAAGTAATAGCTAGCAAATTACTACTCACATAACTCATTTTGCAGTTACCAATTGAATAATACAATTAGTTTTTTTTGAAATACTTCTAATTGACGCGAGAAATTTGTCATTTTAGTCATATTTGAATGCTTGCTGGTGAGTAAATTTTCATATGTAGTTTATTTCTATGAAGGTTATGAAGTTAAAAGTTTCACAAATGAAAAACGAAAAACATTTTTATATTTGAAAAATATTGAAAATTTAGTGAAACAAATCGCCGCGGAAACTTCTCGACTCTCTGAGAGACAACGCGAAATCCTGCGAACAACATTCATCAACATCGAGAAAGATGCCGTTAAAAATGGTCTTAAGATCTTTGTCAAGTGAGAATTTCCATTCAAAACTCATATTTCTAAACAAAATTTGCAGATTATTCTCTGAATATCCACGTTATAAGTTAATCTGGGCGCAATTTCGCGTTGTTCCCGAATCGTCGTTAATGAATGCTGTCGAGCTACGGTAGGTGAAAAAAAAAGACTTCCGTTGAAATTAAATAAAGGAAATGCAAACGATGAATTTCAGACGGCACGCATCAATTTATATCAAAGGGCTTGGAACGATTATAGAAAGCATGAGAGATGAAGAAGAGTTAACAAAGCAATTGACAAGAATAGCAGTGGCGCATATCAAGTGGAACGTCCAAAGGAATCATGTTATTGTACGTTCTTAAAATAAATAGCTAATAGAGTTCCGTTATTTTTCGTATTTTCGCCAAAATTATAAACATAACTAACTTTAACTCAACATATATTTTTAAGCACATGATCGAACCAGTTTTGGATGTTGTCAAAGAATGCAATGGATATCAATTAGATGAGCATACTAAGGAAGCATGGATAACCCTCTATCAAGTGATTGCGAATTTCATCGAGGTGTTTCGAAACAAGGCATTAACCAATTAATTGTCATTTCCAAATGTTAAAAAAAAACATCGAATGTCATTTAAGCAGTGCATACTATAAATTCAACGAGTGTGCAAGACCGATGCTTAATTTTTACAGACACACATCGTTTTTGGATTTATAGTAGATTTGAACAAAACACGAGCCCATCTTCACCATTGTATGCATATTTTGCTTTTTTTTTCAACATATTGCCGAAGTCAAACGACTTGATTATTCAGTCAAAGATTAATTCAAATCTACACTGATTTCGCGAATTTGAAGGCTCCGCCTCCCTTCAGTCGTTTGACGCCGACAATAATTATACATATTTGGAAATAAAATGTACATACCTTCAGTTCTCAAAGATTCCATTTCTAAGTGAGCAGAAACCTGTATGATATTAATTCGTTGCTGAAAAAATGAAAATATTTCCTAATAATTCCAAAAACATTAAAATACCTCGATTTCTTCATGATACCTCATAGCCAAAAAATGAGTTTTTTTCGCCTTCAGTAGTTTTTCTTCGTGATTTAATTTTCGAACCATATCCGTAACCTCATGTTTTATGGCCATTAATGTGCTGCCCCGCTATATAAAAAAAAACAATGCAGAAAAATTGAAAATTTTTGATACATAACGAGAATGGAATGAAGTTTCCCATGAAAATTGTAAATTTCGAATGCTCACTAAAGGAATTATTTCATAGAATGAATTGAGAATTGCACCATAATTGATCTGGTAATTATTAATTAAGAAACAGTTTTTATATTGTACCTACAGCTGACATTTGCGCTCCGGATCGATTTCCATTAGGACACCAAGCATTTCCCACAACGGGCAACTTTTCAAACGTCTCTTGAACTTTTACGGCATTATTCAATTCAAGAATAATATTTTGAATCCTAAAAGAAATGCATTATTTAGTGAATGAGACGTTTTCGAGTACGCATTTCCGAAAACCTCGTTAGGCGGTAGTTGATCACGTATTGGAGAAATATTATTGAAAAACTTATTTTTTAATTCGAGAATTTTTTCGGTATTTTTCACATTTTTCCATGGCAACGTGTCGATTCCAATGGTATACAAAAAGTAAACGACTGATTCAAGAATATCGAATTCCGACATTTGGTGAACTGAAATTTATTGCCGGTAAGCACAAATGAAAAATAAGGCGTAACCTTTTTAAATTCTCTTTTAAATTTAGATTCATGCAATGTTTTCAATTTTTTTTAACATGCACTACTAACATTCTGGGTTTTCATGAAACTTTCTTGGTGCATACAAGAAATCTCCAAGCCATCCACAATCGAATTCGTTCGAGGTCGACTTTTTAAAAACTCCATTCGAGTAACGTTTGTCAGTGAGAACTCCGATCTAGAATTTAAGTCAATACGCAATTATGATTGTTCATTGGAAGAGGATGAATAAAATTTTTACATAAAAAACTTACGTTTGATAAATTCGCGAGATAAATCATTCTAGATTTTGTGTTGAATTTCCAGTCACTGACGTCGAAATCTCTGAGAACGTAACCGGTTGAAATTAGAATTTCAAGTGTCTAAAAATGACGTTTAATTTTATTTGACTAGAAAAATTACTTGTATGATATCAATTGCAAGCAAAACAATAGTATTCAAGTAAACAACTTCATCTTCAGGTTCGCATTTCAGACAATCTTCCAGAGAGACTCCTTCGCTGAATAAAATTGGATATAAAATAATTGGATTTGCAAAGTTTATACGGTTCTTGAAAAATTATGTAGTGAACATTATTATTAATCACAGATGCATCGAGAATTGTCGGAAAACGATGACTACTTCCGTTTGACTTTTGCTAAACCAAAAGAAAAGGTGGAAATTTACACATCGTAGCAAACTTTCACTAAAAAGTCTAGTTGAATGTCTAATGGAGACCAATCAAACTCCGAAACGCATAAACTCAATTTTCCCTGGAACACTTACAATTTATAACATTTATAAAATTTTAAATACTTACAAAATTCTTAATACTTTTATCGCAAACTAAATAACAATATACTGATTCGTGGCATTCAAGTTGTTTGAGAATCTAAAGTTTTTAATATGTTTCAAAATTAATTTGATTTCACTTACAATCCATTTTTCAAGAAAAAGAGACTTTAGTCGTAAATTGGAAATTTCCTCATCAAGATATTTGCGAATCTTCATTGGCTTTTCGATATTGTCACTTTCTAGAATTCTTTTCTGAAAATTTATAATTTTCAAGAAAAGAAACGTTGCCTACCTGAGCCATTTTGAAAACTTATCGCCAGACGAACTGCAATTGATAAAAGTACGGTAATGAAAAAATCTGTCCAAAATTAATTTATGATTATCTCTAAACGAAAACAGTAACTGGACAATTTTTTAAAATTTTTACGCATTTTTATTCGTTCCTTTCGTTAGACAAAAAAATCTACTAGATATTTCTATAACCTAAAATAAATGCGCAATCCAGCGATTCGTCCTGTTTTTTACCGGTATACAATGGTAAAAACAACTCTACAGTTTCTCTCAAATCGTTTAAATTCTTATATTGAAATCTCATAATTTTTATTTTATTTGCCGGTATTTATTACATGCGGGGATCTTAAATGCATTTTTCCCGCGGAGAAGTATAACTAATCGCGTGGGAGTATTTATCTGCATATTTACCCAAAATTGTTATTAATTATTGTTGGCGTCAAACGACTTGACGAAATTAAAAAAAAATTATTGGCTATGTGCCAATGCTTCTCAAGGCAGCGAGAAGTCCGTAAGACTACGTACATTGCATTATACAGTAGTGTACGCGCATTTAATACTCAGTCAACGATAAATTGAAATCAATTGCATAAAAATTAAGAAATGAGAAATCAAAAAAAAGAGAAAATAAAAATGATATTAATTTATAAAAAATGACAAGTGGTGTTCTACGTGAACTTCTCCGAAGGACCCATTTCTATGCTAAGAGATAAAAAGTTAGCAAGCGATCAGACAACTATGAGCGACATGGCGACGAAGAATGTTATCGAAATTGAGGATGCTGTAGAAGTAGGGCCTCCTCGAAAGCGAGTCAAATTCAATCATTTCGCCGAGGAGGTCCTCTTCGTGGTCGTCGAAGGTCCGTCCATTTATTATTTTCGTTGGTTGGTTGACTTGATTTATTGGGCTTGGGCTAGATCGGCTGATAGGAAAGGAATTGTTCGGAACATTCGGCATACATCCGTCCATTCTGAAACAAGCCATTGATTACTGATGGTGTATTTCGCCCAAACGATTTCTCGCCCTATCAGTCGTATAGGTATTGAGTTATTCGAAAAAAAATCGCCTTCTAATCATAATTTCATTATTTCCAATGGTTTTTTAAACAAAAATCAGAATTTTAATTATTTTCATCCGAAATTCCGTCTTCCAAACAATCAATAAGAAAATCAATAGATATTTCAAACGTTTTAAAATCAATTTCATTTTGACTTCAATTAATAATTATCATAATTACCCTCATATCAATAGAAGGCTACTTTTTTGGATTGTTTTTTGTATATATTTGTTGTTGTTTATTTATTTCTCGGGGAGGTTGGGATAATCAAGATTTTTAAAACCATATTTTAAATCCGCGGAAAATTTCCAGCGAAATTCGCTTTTTTGGAGCGATTTTTTGCTTTTTTGGAGCAAAATTTATCATATTTGGGTTTTTTTTTTCAAAAGGAGAGGGGAAGAGGAAGGAAAAAACTACAATATACATCAAAGAAAGATGAAAGATTAAAATGAAAATGAGTTTTACCTAAATTGATTTTTTTGTTGTTGAATTTTCGACTTCAACAATATTTTCTCTTGAAAAGTCTTTAAAGGTACACTTTCCTCGAGAGTAATACTGATGGTTTTTCTCGGAAATGTCCTGCGATGTCGTCTTTGATTCTGCCTTTCGAATCTTTCTACGTTGATCTTGCGAAAGTGTCAGTTCATGCGCCTTTGAAGGCTTTTCACAATTTGGAGCTCTTGAAAAAATTCAGCGGACTTCTGAAATCTCATATATTTAGGGCCGAGGAAAGGAGTGAAGAGGACGAGAGTCAACGGGCCGGAGATTCGGAAGGTGAAGGTGGATGTGAACGAGTCGCCGGCGAAGAGGAGACGACCGAAGGAAGTGTCGCAGGAGGAGATGCTGGCCACGTTCGGCACCGATGCCGAGCCAATCGAGATCGACACGACGCCGCACAGCTATTTTTGCTATCGATACTGTGTGGCCGGTTGTGCGCATGACTGCCCGTGCCGAAAAGATCAGGTGCGGTGCTGCCCGCGGTGCCCGTGCAATCCCCGCACGTGCACCAATTACGATCTGGAGCGGGAGCACCAACGGCGGTCGGCGAGAGCATCGAGGGTTGAGCGTAGGCGGACGGCGAATCGGGAGTGGGCCGCGATGGAGCCGGTGACGGATGGAATGGCGGAGCAGGAGTGACGGTTGGCGGAGAAGGCGGCGGCGGCGGCGGCGTTGGTGAAGCCGAGATGGAGCGTGTTTGCGGAGGAGGATGAGGATGAGCCCGAGGAGAAGAAGGCGATAGTGTTCCCGGAAGAGGATGAGGAGGAGACGATATCGGAGATGGCGGAGGTTGTGGCGGTGGGAGAGCTGGAAGAGCTGGAAGAGCAGGAAAGCGGCGCGCTTGTGAGGACGCCAGAAGAGCCGGAGGTGGTGCTCGCGCGCACTCCGGAGGCCGAGCAAGTGGAAAATCCGGCGGTGTTAGAGCCGGTCTACTTTCACCCTGAGGTGTGTGGCGCATTGCGCGGTCTGATCGCAAGTGAAGACCGGCCACAAGGGCGCCAATTCTTAACATCTGGCGCCGTTTTCGCCGGACTCTTAAATCTGGTGAAGACGGCAAATATTGGTGTGGTTTGGCCGTCTGCCATGAAAGTAGTGGTCGACGAGGAGGAGCAAGATCCGGAGCATATCGCAATTATGCTCAAACGGTGCACCGCTGGGGTGCGCCGTGAGGCTGAGGTCGTATTCATGCCAGTGCATTTCCATCAGCACTGGCTCCTCGCCTCATACAAGACGGCAAGTGGCAAGTGCGTCATTTATGACTCACTTGCTGCGAATCGCCTGCCGAGCGACCGCAAGAAGATCTCGGTCGCAGTGAAGCGGGCGTTGGCGGCGTTGTATCCAGAAGTCTTGTCGTCCGTGCGCTGGGCGCCAAAACACCATCAAATGGCGCAGACGGATGGATACAACTGCGGCATTCATGTCATCGAGAATGCCCGAAGAGTCCTGGAGAGAAACAACACCAACCTGGCCGGAGGAGAACACATCGACATGGAGGGGAAACGTGAACTTCTACGATTTATCGTGGAAGGCTTCATTCCGCAGCTGGGTAGGTTCCTTCATCTCGTTTCTAGCTTGCAACGGAGTTTTCGTTGAATTTTGGAAGCACTTCTTGCGAAAAAATTACCGAAATTTAACGATTTTCTGATTTACACTAAACAACGGTCGCTGTGTTAATGGCGGAGTGTCGTACAAAATCCAAAATTTGCTTGCAGAAGCAATTGCGGATGAAGCTACGAGGAACCCGCCATGTCCGGATGTTGGCGTGTGGACGACAACAAGACCGACGAGACGCGCGTCAACGGATGCCAAAGGCCGTATCCAGAGGCTCTACCGCCAAAAACTTGTTTAATAAAAAAAATTAAAATAAAAAACAAAAAATATTTAAAAAAAAAAAACAATAAAAATTAAAAAAAAAAAAAAAAAAAAAAATAAAAAAAAAAAAAAAAAAAAAAAAAAAAAAAAAAAAAAAAAAAAACAAAAAAATTAAAAAAAAAAAAAAAAAAAATTTAAAAAAAAAAAAAAAAATTTAATAAATTAACAAAAAACTAAACAAAAAAAACTTTAAAAAATAAACAAAAAATAAAAAAAAAACAAAAAAAAAACAATTGGAAAAAAAAACAAAAAAATAAAAAAAAAGTATATATTGTCCTATATTAGGACACCCTATAAGAGAGATTGATGAGAATGCTCAAAAATTTGATTTCGACGCTGATGATCATCAAAACGAGCCGAAGAATATTTCAATTCCTCGGTTACAAGGATCACCGAACAAATGAAATCGATCCGAGTGATTGAATGAGAGCACAAGATGAATGTGCTCATGCAATGGTGAGTATTCTGAAAACAATTCCCTTCGATCTCATCTTCTTCAGTTGGAATTGCATTCGAAAATTGAAAAACGACGGAAAATTGATCAATCCGAAGAAGATTTCATTAATGGAATAGAACGAGTCGATCAGAAGAATGGAAGATATCTGTCGAAGTGGCTGAGCACAAGATGATGGTGCGAACCGAATGGTGAGTTGTGCAATTTGAGCACTGAGTAAACTGTGTCTCACATCAGGATTAAATCGAAATCCATAACATAAAAAGGATGAAAGATAAAAGCTGTGAAATCACAATTCTTAAAATGGATTGGCTAAATAAAGCATCAAATTTAATTTCCCCCCTAGTTTTCTTATATTTTATTTATTTTCATTTGTTTTTTTTTTTCTATTTTTAATTATCCACTACCCCTTTTTATTTAATATTTCTCTTATTTTAGAACGACGGACATATTTTATTGTAAAAAAAAAGAAAAAAAGATCCAAATGTCGTTCAAATTTTTTTGTGTTTATGTTCAAGTTTTTCAATGATCCTAAGAAAACGACTGGACAAAATGAGTTGTAAAAAAATAATGAAAAGATCCAATGTCGTTAAAAAAAATCATTTTTATTCTATTGATTATTCTATTTTATTTGTACTTCTTTTTGTTCAATTGGGATCTCTGATTTCTGAAGGGATCGGATGAATCACATCGTGGCTCTCAAATGTAAGACATTCAATTAACATCTCAAACAAATAGATAATCTCATTTCAGATTAAAACTGACACACAATGTCGAGATAAGAGAACCTGGAATTGAAGCCGATGATGTGCTGAAGGGAATCAGATCAGCAATTGATTCTCAATTGAAAACGGAAGGGGCAAGAAAGTAAGAAAGAACTTTTCAAAAATCATTTATTGATTGATATTTTGTAGTATTCATAAATGCCTGAACTTCGAAAAAAATGAAACAAAACAATTTGATCGAAGCTGAAAATATTGAGAAATGAAGTAGAAGAAGATGTCTGAAGGATGAAGCACGAATCGAAGTAGGATTTAATGTGAAGATACTTGAAGGTGCCCTTTGTATTATCATTATTCCCATTTTTCCCCACCCCTTTTGCGACCCCCTTTATTCCATTTATTATAGTTTAAAGACTGAAAAAAAGATTAAAAAAAGAAAAGAACATTTATTTGCAATATTTTTTATAAAGCGAAAGGACAATTTTAATTGTAAAAAAAAATTAAAAAGATCCAATGTCGCTACAATTATATCATTTTAATTGTAATTTTATTTATTCTTGTGTATTTTATTTGTATTATTGATTCAATCTTCTTTGGGATCCTTGCTTTATTTTTTAAAGGATCGGATGCAACACCAAAATCGAATGAAATGTAAGCGATTTTTTCGAATTTCTCATCAAAATAAAATATTTCAGTGCAAAGACTTCAAAAAAAGCAAGCAATTGTTCGAATCGAAGAAAAAGGTTTCAAAAAATGAAAATGGAAAAAGGTCACGCGAATTGGAATTGGAGATCGAGGGGGTTTGATTGGTTTTTGATGGACGAATCGTTGATAGGATTGTGAGCAAATGATTCTTTGAAATTTCATCGAAATTCTTGGGAAAACTATTTCGCTAATTTTTCTGGGTCCGATAATGATTGTGGAAGGTAATGTCCCACAATCGGATGGCTATGATAATAATTATTACTAGAAAAGTAAAGAAAAATGCGCGAATTCGATAATTCGATTAAATTCGAAGATTTTGAAAAGTTTCTATTTTTTTGCATTTTTTAGCCCGATGATGATTGTGGAAGGTAACGTCCCACAATCGGATGGCAGTGGGTTAACGTGCGGATTGAGAGGTCTTTGCGAAATCCGGCTAAAAAATGATGTGATTTTAATAGAAAAACCCATTCAATTTTAAAATTGACCAATTCGAAACATTTATTTTGCTAAAAATGTCGCATGTATAGTCGGGGGGAGGGGGTTACTATGGTTCCTAATAGTTATTTCCACGAAAAAAAAAGTAAAGAAATAGAATACCTTAGTAGAATGAGTTATTGTCGCTCCTCCCCCGCATATTTTTTCGCTGTTGAATATTTATAGGCGTTTCTTCTGTGTACCTTTAAAATATACATTTACTTTTGCTTGAAAAGTTTCCCGATTCCTCATCTGTGATATCTTTGTCAAGAGCGAACAGAATTCGAGTGGGCGTAGCTTATTATTCAAATTTCGGCACCATGATCTTAAAATAATTTTCGATTTTATCTAGTATTAAATGCATTGAAAATTATGGTATAGTATTTCAAAGACGCATGCGAAAATTTGTTGATTTCGCGTTAAGATCAAAAATGACGAAATCGATTATCGATCATCGATTAATTTTCAAATTCGAAAAAGCGTTTTTTATTTTTATTTTTTTTTTTGCATTTTTTAGCCCGATGATAGTTGTGGAATATAATGCCCCGCAATCGGAGGGCAGTGGGTTAATGATTGAGAGAATTGAATTTCCAATCGTAGTATCGGCGAAATTTGGCTAGAAAATGATGTGGTTTTAATAGAAAAACAGATTTAATTTTAAAATTGTCCAATTCGACACATTAATTATACTATAAATTTCGCACATATAATTTTATGTTCATTTTTAGCCCGATGATGATTATTTAAAGTAGTGTCTCACAATCGGAGGTCAGTGAAAATACCTAAGAAGACTTGATAAGGTATTATGCAAATTTGGCAATTTAATTCGTTTCAAAAATTTTGTGGAAAAGTCGTTAGAATTTCTCGATTTTATTACGAAATTCGAAGTCGAATTTTCTATTACTCGCAGTTTTTAGCCCATTAAAATCGCATCGAAACCGGAAAATCCCGATGATGATTTGAGGGTAGAGGGTTTTCGATATACATTTCAGTTTTTATCTTTTTGGGCATCCTTGACTCGATGGTTGAATAATCGGATGCGACACAAGAATCGAATGAAATGCAAGCGATTTTTTTTTTCGAATGTCTCATCAAAATCAAGTTTTTCAGTTCGAAATGTTAAACGAAAACCAATTGAGTTTGGAAAATAAGAAATGAAAACCAAATGAGGATCTGATTTTGTTTAGGACGAGTAGAATCTCGGAATTTCGTTTGGAAGAGAAATGAATCGGACGATCGACATTTGAACTTTGATTCAAAAGTATTTGAGTGGTTTTTTTCTACATAGGATGTTTTGCAACTCGACAAAATTTATTCTAAGATTGGGTTTTGATCTTTAGTTTTTCAATAAACATTAACGCAGTGTAGTTTTTGCCTCAGGTAACTGAAAATCAATCAGATTCAAAAAATTATTCGATTCGATTCGGAAAGAGTATAAATTCGAATTCAAATCTGGTTTCGATTTTTTAAAATCTTTATGATCGATTGTATTTTTTGTATTTTCTCAAAATTCATATCTCATTTTCAATTTTGAAATCAGATTAATTTTTCAATTCGATATCGATTAAAATTATTTTCGAATCCGTTTGATTTTCCGTTCTGAATAAACATAAATATTTATTAAATTTTAACTTAAACCTAATTTTTTTGAGAGAAGATGGAAATTCCATCATCTCAAATAAAAATACATATTTTTATGTTACTTATTTTCCAATATATATATATATATATATATATATATATATATATATATATATATATATATATATATATATATATATATATATATATATATATATATATATATATATATAAGAAATATATATTTGTATATATTTTTGTATGTATTTTTTTTTTTGATTTAAAAAATCCGATTCTATGTGAAATTTTCTCTATTTTTAGGCAGGTTGTTCTCCAAAAACTAATAATCACGTGAATATTTGGAATATCAAAACCAACGTGACTTCATTTTCATTCATTTCTAATTTTTCCAATTTCGCCAGCGTTTTGTGCGGTGCGTTATTTCGATGAAGAGCTCTGAAAACAACAACATTATTAAAAAGGTAAATACGAGATTTAATGTTATTAATAAAAAAAGGGTCACAATATTAAAAGAGCTTGATTTCATTTTCATTTTAACCGTTGTGAAATTTTAACAAATTTCCTCAATTTTTAATTATTTTTGCTTATTTTAAAGAAAATAAAAATGGATTTATTTTCAGATCAATTTTGCTCCGACTTTTTCGATTGTGCTTTTCAATCTCCGATATGTGGCTAATAATCGGCCGTGTAAGTGTTTTCTTCTTCTTTTATGATTTTTTAAACAGTTTTTATCAAAGTGTGTTAAAATTAAGAAATATTTTGAATGTTGCGATTTCTTTTGTCCCGACATCGAAGGTTCCGAACCGCTGTGAGCGTGTCTCGAGAACATTCGTTGAGTCGGATTTGAGAGAGCCCGCACGGACGCCGCGTTCTCATGCTACGAGACGCGGACCAACGTCCCGCTTCGGTGACCCATAGGGTCCGACCCAGGAGGGAAATGCCTGGGGAAGTCTAGGCGCACACGGTGGAGTGGCGTCGGGACCATCCGATGTAGGGACCGCCAAATTGGCAACAAATTTTCGGAGGTCTACTTTTTTCCTGAAATCGCAACATGACAAATTATAAGCTTAAACTATTGATAGTAATAAAAATATTACTTTTAATTATAATTAAAACTTCAACTTTTTCATGAACACTGTGCCAACAAATGACCAACAGATGGAGGATGGCGAAGATTTATGGCAGGACTTGAAACAGTGACATTTTTTAAATAATTTTTTTAACATTTCAAAAAAAATTTGCTTCAGATCGAAAAACTTCGAAACTGAATGGAGCATGTGAGGGGATTAAAGTGCAATTGCTTAAACAGTGACTTGATTTTCTCATTAATTCAAATTGAATGTTCAATTTCAGATCAGAAGATGATCACACACTAGCCATAATCAATCGGTAGAATGCGAACAATAATTTTGTTCTCTTATTAATAGGGCATTTACAGTTTCAAAACCCACGTGTACGGCTATCGGAGTTGCGGAGGTCAGCTTCAGATGAGATAGTCGTACGGTTCGAACACAATTTAGAAACTAATCACCTATATTTTCAGGAATAAACGAAGAAGAAAGGAAATAGTGTAAAAAAAGAATGGAGTGCATATTTTTGACAGAGGTAATTTTCAAAAGTTGGAAATGTTTTTTTATGATTAACTTCTGAATTGGCAAGTTTGTGCATAATAACTGTTTACGTACGATTAGCTTTCAAAGTGCAAATTTACTTGATTTGACTTTGTTGAATAGTGATTTTTTACTAATTTTTTGACTAATAATTTTCGACCAACGATGTTTCGGTAATTTTTTTTACTATAATTCTGTACCGATGTAAAATATTGGCAATTATCTCAAAAAACCCATTGAGAAAAGCAAAATAGAAAAATGTTGAAAACGAATTTCGAAAGTGGGGCGTGGCAGAATTGTGCAAAACGACGCACTGTTTTGCAATACTGCGGCACGCCTCTTCGACATGAGTCTGCCACCCTTTTGAGGAAATTGTGAGTAGTTTGTGATGTCAATTCCGGACAGGGCATTCGTTTGCGCAAAAATTGAACACGGATATTTTCAAACCAACCCGTAAGAAGTAGAAGTGTTCACACAATGTTTAATCCAATTCTCTGGTATCTCAAAACCAATCGGATTCAACAAAATTCGGCCCCAGAATCAACCTCATCCGATTGGCAATTCAACAAATTAATTTGTCGGATCCAACCAGATCCAATTTCATATATTTGCAGGATGAAACTTTCGACGATCTGCCTATCCACTAAATTCGAATCAAATTGGACAATATCTTTGATTTCCTTCTTATTTTTATCCTTGATTTTGTCCATTGTTTTTAATTTTTTTTTTATTAATCCTTTACTATTTAGAAGAGTCAGGTAAGTCATTTTTGAAAATGGGAACATCGTGTTAAACCCTTTCAAAAATGCTCTAGCGAAACTGTGATTGTTGAGTAGTTTGAAGGGTTTTCACACGAATTGGGCCCAAGGTAAGTTGGTTTTTGATTCTCCGCCTCTTTTTTTTAATCAAAAATCAAAAAAGAAATGTGTTGTGGGAGGTTCTACGGGTGTATGAGGGCCCGCGTACACTTGATAGAATCTCTAGCACAGCATGTATTTTCAGAGGTTTGTGTTTCGTATTATATAAATATAATTTTGTGTCACAACTTTTTTGCGAAATGCGCGTTTTTTTTTAAATTTTGGGACTGACTGAATTCAAGAGTTTTTAAGAGTTTTGCTTGTATCATACTGGCTGAATTTGACGTGTCGGATCGCTAAAATTATCACTTCAACCCGCCGAAATATGGGTTTCTTAATTTTTTTTCAATTCAAATGTTAATTTGCCAATTTTCTATCGATATTCTTCTGAATCCAAGTTCATGCGGGTATAGTAATACTGGATTATTTGAAATTGGACCTATTATCATCGCGAAAAGGAATTATCACCTTGTGTAATTATGAACCACCGAATTTTTTCCGGGCAATAGTTTAAATTTCGAGTTAAACAGTCGGGATTTTCCCTTACTACAAATAACCTGCGAATAATTGCAATCTTCCATATGCAGTGTATTTCCTAAATAGGCAGTTGCTCGTCAAGTGCGAAACATAGACTGTGCCATGTCCCGTTAGCACGTCCGTACATGTCAAATAGGAGGCAATATAAAGAGTGTGGAACGAGGCATTTTCGTTCTTCCGAGAACATATACTAAAATTGGAACAATACAGAGAAGATTAGCATGGCCCCTGCGCAAGGATGACACGCAAATTCGTGAAGCGTTCAAAATTTTTTGAGTAATTTCCTGGTGGTTTTCGAAAATGAGAAATTGTGGGAATCGATGCAACACATTTTCCATACAATCTCTCTTGTATCCCATATTTGTCTTCGAACAGTTTTTGCCAAATATTTTCAAAAAAGAATATGATTTATTTCCTAATTAGTCTTTAATTTTTCGGGTTTTCTACAACGACACTTTCTAAAAATACATGCAAAAATCTTGTGATTAATAAATAATAAAATAATCAAGATAGTGGATAAGAATGCGATGACATCGATTGAATGATATTGGAAGAAATTGAGTTTTTGGCCGGCCGGCTCGAGATATTCCAAACTTTTGAATTCGGCCACGAATTTCGACCATTTCACAAGCAATTCTGCTGGCTTCACTACTTCTTATTGGCTTCTGCTAAAAAGTTGACAAAAATATGCGAAAAAATTGTCGGCAAATAATAATGGCGATTTCTTTTAAACTTAAGGCAACCTTTTAACAGTAGTCAACAACCAATAGTAAAATTTGGAATTTCTCGTCCAAGTTGAATCGAATATTGAAAAAATCAAAAAAAAAAATTAAAACCCACATTGGATTCTCAAGAATTTCTTTCAATTTGCTGACAATTGTTTCCTTCGATATTTCCTATTTTGCAATATTTACAGCAATTCCTTTAAGACTTTGATGACAAATTTTAAGATGATATAATTGATACCATGTTTGTCCGCGATTTTCGAATTTTTTGGCTGATCTCCGAACAATGTAATGGTGACTAATGGAGTACCCGAAGAAATTGATTCCTAAAATATAATTCAATTAGAAATAGATAAGAATAACGTATAATTATGTAATGTACCTGAAGACTTATGTCCTCCGTGAGAAATGAACTGAAATTATTGAGTTTCTCGGAGTATTCTAAAATTCAACACACCATTCAGGTCGTTCTCAACGTTTCTCATCGCAAATCGATAGTCTGCAAATTCAGCAAATGCTTCCAAAAGGGCGCTTTTCCACAATTCGGGCATTTTGTGGGCAGCAGCCACCGATCCGAATGAGAATACGACTGTTCCTTTCCGCTATTGATTATCTTCTCAGATTCCTGAATATCACCACATTTGCACAATTACTCAAGTTTGTCAAACCCCTGTCAGCGGTTTGGCAGCATCAAAGCCGACACCCAATCCTCCAATATCACCTTCGCTAGAGTTGGTCGAGATGTACGCAAAAGCGATGTCAATCTTCTCATTTTCAAGTCATTTAAGGAATTCCTTAGTAATTCAAAATTCGCATATTTCGACATCCATCCTTTTGCAAAGTTGTGAAAAGGTTCATCAGGCGGAACATTCCGGGTTCAAGTGGACTCACATCCTAGAATAAGCCATATTCAGAACACACGCCCATTATTTGGTGATTACACTAAACATGAACTTTGCCTGCTCGCCGTGCATGTATTCCTGTGTGAGTCCTTCGACAAAAGCATCAACGTGATATACTACAAATCATCATGCATTATTATCCGTTTTTCTTGGGAATTTTCACATCGTGCTTAAAATCGCTGAGATGAGTTATCATAGCCACTGTGACCTCATGGCCAGCTTAGACAAGAGCTGCAGCAACTCTTGTACAGAATTGAACCTGAAATCAACATTATAAATATCCAAATTGAGTAATCATGCAGATGAGGTCCCCACCAGGGCTGTGCGGCAACGAAAATTTCGGCAATTCGGCAATTCGGCAATTTGCCGAAAATCAAAATTTCGGCAATTCGGCAATTTGCCGATCGAACGCTCTCTTCGGCAATTCGGCAATTCGGCAATTTGAAAAATCGGCAATTTCGTCAGTTTCGGCAATTTGAAAAATCGGCAATTTCGGCAATTTTGGCAATCGGCAATTCCATTGCCGCACAGCCCTGGTCCCCACATTTGCAGCGAAGGATTAATAATCAATTGTTTTTAGAAGATTAAACTGCAAAAAATTTGGTTTTTCTTTTTCAAATCTACGGTTCAGTTTAAAAGTTCACGAAATGATTAACCGTTTAACTATATTAACCGGTTAATTCCCGGAACCGTTTAATTCAATCAAAGGGTTAATCGGTTAATTTTCGAAACCAGTTACAACTGTTTAACTAGTTAACCATTGTTTGCAATAAACTGGTTAACCGACTGTCGATGAAACCACTAGGTGGTTTTATTTTGCGAACTGTTCAGCTTTTTGACCAGTTTACCGAGTCAAAAATTAACTAGTTTTACACTATAGTGCCGAGTCAGTCCACGGCCGAATTTATCAATCTGGCCGTGGTCTGACTTTCGAATGTGGTTTCCACGGCCACTTGTATTTCACATTTTTTCCTAAAATAATTTTTGATGAACCTATTCTGCGATTTTAAAAAATATGTAGTTTTTTATTTCTTAATTTTTTTGACGTTGATGAATAAGAAAAAATGCAAACCATAATTTTTTTCAATTCGCAGAATAGGTCCAGAATTGGTTCATATAAAATTATATTCGTAACTTCGTTTCTGGATTCTAATAACTTTATTTTTTAATATATGTTTCTTTGGGTTCATATTGAGCAATGAAATATTTTCTTGAATTATAATTATAATTGTGAATTAATTCTTTTCACACTTGTTCAAAATATACGTATAAAGCGACCATGATTTTTATCAAATAACTTGTTTCACTTATAAAACCAAGATGGTTGTTCATATTTTATTTTAAAAATTTCAGTTATGACTGAAATTCTGAACAATCCCACAATTGAAGAGCATGAAGATGGGGAAATCACCGATGACGAAGATGATCGAGTTCAATCGCCTACAGTATCGAAGGAAGAAGGTAATATGGCAATTATTTATGTTGTTAAAACGTATTTTAAGACATTTTTAATGAGAATGAAGAATCAGACGATGAATCCCCCGATGAAATACTCAACTCTTATGCGAAAAAAGCAGAAGAAATTCGTCTTCAGCAACAAAACGAACCAGCAATCGATCCAAAATTGTGTCATATATGTAGGAAAAATGAGCATAAATACAGGTTAGTTAGAAAAATTTAAGTATATTAGACTCATTTTGCTTTTCCAGATGCCCGCGCTGCGATTTACGATCATGCTCACTCGAATGCTCAAAGCGGCACAAAATTGAAAGAGATGTAAGTGAAATTTCGCTATAATCCTTAACGATGTAATGAAATTAATATTACAGTGCGATGGGGTTCGGCAACCGTTTACAAAGGTTGAAAAGTTGTCTGAATATGATCCACAGAAATCAATTGATGATCAAAAATTCATGCACACTGTAAAAGAGAAAATTGGTCTCGATGCAGATGTGAGATTGTATAATGTTTTTTCCATGTTAATTTTCAAATTTTGAGAAGGCAAATCAGTCGCAAAACATCGAAGGAAGTTCATCTAATATCGATCAAGACCCAAATGCACTGAGACAAAATGTATTTTTTTTTAGTAAAACTTTTTTAACTAAATAATTTTGAAGGCAAATTCCGGCATTGAACGATATCTTCTAAATGCTGCTCGTTTCCGACATATTTGGCTTGGATTTTCCAATAATTGCAATAATAACAATGAGAGTCGACACGAGCAGTTTTCGGATACAATCTTCTGGACATTGACGCTCATTTTCCGCAAACAAACTGTTGACGGATTGACTGTTGACTATGAAAAACGAATTTGTAGCATTCCTGAGACAATTAGATTGATTACTGTAAGTCGTTTGATTCGAATTTCAGAAATTTCGATTTTGTGGAAATTACAGGTTTTGAAGCAGTTTTTCAAGCCAAGAAAAGTTGGTTGCATTGTT
The DNA here is from genome assembly GCA_902829315.1 of Caenorhabditis bovis. Taxonomy (NCBI): domain Eukaryota; kingdom Metazoa; phylum Nematoda; class Chromadorea; order Rhabditida; family Rhabditidae; genus Caenorhabditis; species Caenorhabditis bovis. The sequence goes on along the minus strand of CADEPM010000001.1, from coordinate 3,522,973 downwards.
TCGGAAAGCGAACTTGATCTCGAGAAATTGGCACCATTTATTGAAAGAGGAATGGAAAGAATCAATGTGTTCTTGGAGGTTCATGGAATTGAAAACAAGTAAGATCGCTGAAATAATTGACGGCCGGGGGTTTAGATGAATTCCATGCGCGCTCTGATAGCCTTTGGAATGTATTGCGCATAATCCCTAACCAATTTTTCCAAATGTTAATTATTTAGATATTATGGAGTAATTCCCGATCAAACAATTCTCCAAAACACGCGCAATCGAGTTATTGCCGATCACCCGAAATTTGTCATCACACTTGACGATGAGTTTACAGATATTGAGGTATAGTTTTGTTTTTGTTTTTAATCAATATGCATTTTTATAGCTAATAAGTGCTGAAGAATCAGAGAAATTGAGCTCAAAATTCGGAGGTATTGCAAATGGAAACGATAGATTCAATGGAAATCGAAGAGGTGGTCGAGGAGAATTCAGAAGAGGGGGTGGAAGAGGTGGTCATGGCAGACAGAATTTTGGATTGGTAAGAAACTTATACTGTTTGTGAATTTTTCAATTATTTCGTGATTTATTAACGATAAATGTTTTTAGAAACGCCCAAATAATGGAGGCCATGGGGATCAGCCATGGAAGCGAACGCGTGGTGGTGGAAATGGCGGGTTCCAACGTAAGAATTTCAATAGAGGGAACCAGAATACCAACGATTTTGATCCTTTCGAGCCATTTTCGGGACCAACACGACTACCAATGGAATATGGAGTTGGTGAAAAATAAAAATCATAATTTCATCGAAATATATAGAATTTTTTAATTTGTTATTTTTCCGATTAGTTTTTTTTTTCGAATTGTATCATGTTGATTTTTTTGTCTTTTTTGTTTAATGTTCATTATAAGCTCGATTGTTATGATGTTGTTGTTGAAGCGTTGTGTATTATAAATTTGTTATCTTCCGTTTTTCACGATTTTGAAATGTATTTATTGTTGAGGTTGACACCACGATTAACATATCTCGACTTTTTATTTAATTTTTTGAAACCTATTTGTTTTTATTTAGATCTGATGGATCAACCATCCACATCAAATGGGAAGATTTCCAAAGACATTGACGATGAATATCTTCAATCTGAAGCCAACAAATTTTTGAGTATGGTTTTCATATTGATGTAGAGATGCTGTAATTACTTTTATATTTTTAATTCACCTTCCCAATTCGAATAGGTTCAAAATATCTTTCAGACGATGATTCGGAAGTAATTGGAGCTGATCCAAGTCTATGTGACGCGATGAATCGATTCATGAGAAATGAAATCGATTACGACGAATTTATGCGAATTACTGGAGGAAAAACGTTGGAAGAAGAAATCGAGAACAATGACGGTATTTGGAAAATCCTGCTGAACTATGAACTCAATTATTTTTTTCAGAATCAATTGAAGATGAAGCAGAAGAGGATGTTTATGAGGAAGTGGAAGAAGTTTTTAATGAGGAAGAGGTTGAAGATCAAAATGATTATACAGTTCAACCTGAAAATGATGAAAAACAAAAAGAAGTTAAAGAAAGAATTCTTTGTTTGCCTGAAGAAGCTCGATCGCTAATGGGAGAGGTTGTAAAATGCTTAAGATGAAATGTTTATATTGCTTTTTAGATTATCAGGGAAGAAGAAGCACCGATGACGATAGCGGAAGTTTTGGCATCGCAAATATCTTGTCCTGAACCAACCCCGCCAATCGAACCTGTTCCAAAATTGGTAAAAGTAGAAAATGTTGAAGAATTTTATACGGAAAGGCGAGAAACGGATCGTGGAAAAACGAAACGCATAGATGGAATGCTTGGACAAGCAAGCTTAATGCATGCGCGTGGCAAAAACGAAGAAGCCATTCAGTTGTTATTTGAGGTAATCGATTTTAAAATTGATCTCAATATGAATATACTGATTTTGGGTAATAAAACAAGATTCGAAGAACTCTCTGGCTTATGGTCTACTTTCTACTATTATGGAAAACACAGGAGATCTACAAAAATCTGTGCAGTATGTTTATTAAATCAACTCTCAGCAAAAAATTTCTTCGAAATTAAAATTATTTTTTGTACTCAGACATAAAATAAAGTTTCAAACTTTATTTTATGGTTCGGTTTTCATATACGATTTTTAAATTTGAATTCAGCAAATTTTCAAAATATTACTTTTTTATTGTATGTATTTCGTACATTCTTATAGGTTTGGTCTCCTCGAAGCACATTTAAATTCAAAAACCGGACCCGAAGAATGGATTCATTTGGGAGATAAATGCGGGGAATTGAATATGCTGGAAGAAGCTGCTAGTTGCTACGATAAAGGTAGAAATTACGTTTTTTCAGCTCTAAATTTTCTTTTTTTTATAGCTATACGTCTCAATCAAGAGAATTGGGAGTTCTATGACAAGCGTATTCGTGCACTTGATAAACTCGATATGCGATCTATGGCTATGAAAGTACGACTTCAAGCTGTCCAACATATCAACGTTGAAATATCAAAAGTTTCTTTTGAATGGTTTCAAGAAATGATCCGGATTGTGAGTTTAAACATGTCACACATAATTATTGTTTTTTGTTTTAAGATAGCACATTATTACATTACCATCAATGACGAAGAAAAGACGGCCATGGCACTGGAAGCTTATATATTAAGAAGTCGAGAATATCACAAAGATTCTCGACAACAGCAAGAAACCTTGACAAGTATCATTCGAAATTTTCAAGCAAATTATCGTTAAAATTTCGTTTTTCAGCAACGTTGCTGAAAAAAAATAAGTTTACCCATGCTGCGCAAGTAATTGTTGCATTGAACGGTGGAATCAAAATGACCAGTCGGGAGACAGGCGAATGTCCATTTCAAGTAAGATTTGAAGCAATCTTGGTTTTCTATTAGAATTTTTTTGCAGATTTTGTATAACAACGGAACTTATTCGGTTTTCCCATTTCCACCGAATGATCCTGTTGAGATCCAAATTGATGAACAATTATTTTTCATAACTCTTCACGTTAATTTGATAATCTCGTTTCTTCACATGGAAAAAGAAAATATTTCCGTGGTTTGGCATCAGGAATACGCAGAAATGGGTTTACATTTGAAATTTAGGATTTGTGGAATCTATTGCTGGAAAGAGATTTGTCGGATGATTCGATTGAAAATTGCATACTGGACATTCCACGAGCAAGTAAAGCGCTTGGAAATTTTAATCAAACGTTGAAATTCCTTGACGATTTGTATCGATCAAATTTCCCACTTGAAGAGTCTGCTGAGTATTTTTATCTGAAAGGAACTGCTTTAATGGTAACTTGAGAATTTGGATGAAACTTAACTCTTTTTAATGAATTCAGGCGTTGAAGAAAGATAATGAAGCGATGGAAGCTTTAGAAAAAGTTATTTCGATAAAGCCTGATCATGTAGACAGTAGAATCAATTTATCATCCCTGCAGCAGAAGCATGGAATGTGCGAAGAAGCGCTGATGACATTAGACAATTTCGACCTGGATTTATCGTCGCAGTTGCCTGTAAGAATAGTTAACCATTCAAAAAACCTATGAACTTTAGTTTTGTTTTAAAATTGAAAAAGTAAAATTTAAGGATGAGCGGCTTTTGGAAAGACGTTGTGAAATATTGTTTCAGTCTGGCAAACATGAGCAGTTCATTAAGGATGCCAAGTAGTGTTTTCATATTTTAAATTTTGAAGAATAAGCTGAGTTTAGAATGCTTCTGGTTCCCAACTTTTATGAAATTTACACCAACAATATCGGTAAAAAGCGCAGAGCCACGAAAGACGGTGAGAATCAGAAATAGAACGAAATAAAGCAAACACACTTCTTTCAGGCGGCCCACCATTGAGCACAACTTTAAGATCAACTGCTCTCGCTGCTGTCTGCAATACAAGCTGGGAGAGATTGGTGAAAAAGAATGGACAAATAATTTCGCAAAATAATTCGTATCATTTCCTGTCGCCGGTAGATGTAAGTAGCTAAAATTGTGAATTAGAATGACACTCAATTTTCAGTTGCATGATTATTGTTTGAAGTTGATGGAGGCTTATATAGCTAGAGGAAAGTATAATGATGCGCTTATTGTGTGTTGCTATGCGTTTTTACATTCACAAATGGCCAAAGAGGACAGGTTATTTATTTTAATAATTAAGAAGTGAGTGTGCAATGAGATTTTTGGATTTTAGGGCTAAAACATTTCGATTCGCTTTGTTCTTTTGTGCGATCAAGGCTAAAAATTATGCATTGGCTTTTGAATTCACGAGATGGTTCTATTCGCATGTTACGGTAAGAGTACTTCAATTTTCATTTATTAAACTTCAGAATCGTTTTTTTTTTCAGAACAACGAATCGTCCAATCAAATGGAGCCGATTGTTCGGGATATAATGTACAAGCGAATTTTCAACGCAATGAACTTCGTTTTCGCCAACTCGCAGAATATCTCATACCATCGTTTCATTATGAGAGCGCTTGTTAAGGTATTCCGCGAATAAGTGATTAAATGTTAATACAAAATTTTCAGAGCAAGGATAATCATGCTCTACAAGCGATATCAGGAAATAATTCTTTAATTACGGGAACATATCGCCACGCTTTAGGTAACATTTTACCTTGCAAATTCATTTATTAATCGCCATTTTAGGCGAATATTTGAGAGTATGGGTTAGCAATCGAAAGAATCCACTAATCTGCTTACTTTTGGCACTGACTTTTATCCATATGTCATGCAAAAAGGATTTGTCGGGTCGTCATATCGTTTGTTTAAAGGTATGATTTTGGTTTGTACCATCGTCGCTAATTACTTTTTGCTCAGGGTTTCGCATTCATGAAAAAATATCAAAATGCACGATCGGTTTCTCATGAGGTAAATTACAATTTGGCGAGGATGTTCCATCAGCTCTCGATGCTCCCATTAGCAATGCATTTCTATAAAAAGGTAATCCTGATAATTGAACAGAAAAATAATCAATATTTTAGGTCTTGCAAGATCAGCCGCCACATGTATACGAGTATGACGATGAAGGAAATGAAATATGTGTGCCTAGTGAGAGGTAGTTTTAAGAAATGTTTGGCCATGCAGAAAAAACAATTTGTATTCAGATATGATCTTCGTAGATTGGCAGCACACAATTTGGCTTTGATTTATCGTAGCTCGGGTAATGATTACGCTGTGCGAGAGCTTTACGAGAAATATTTGGTGATTTAAAAATTTTCACTCTTTTCTATACAATCTCTTTTCGTTCACCTATGGTCTCATTTCTATTTTATATTATACCTCATTTTTTTAAAAATGTTGTTATTCTAATAAATTATATTTGAAAATGTGTTTATGATTAATATGCATTGTTTTCATCGATGATAATATCTTTAATTTTCTACATGAATATTTTTTGTTAAATGGATACTTTTAGATGTTTGTTTTATCATTACTGCATGATACGGTTGCCATAAAACCGCATGAGCTAGGAAAGTCACAAACTACGGTATGAGCATTTCTTTCTCCATTAAGTAACAATAACAATTTTAGATTATCAAAAAGCGTCTTAATCAGAGGCTTGCTAATATGGTTGGTTTTTTAACATATTTATTTATATACTTGTTGCGTAAGGTAGTTTTCGTTGAAAAATGAATTGTCTAATTATCATGCTAGCCGAGCTGCTTAATCACTGCTCGACCTTGAACATGCATGCTAATTATCATTTATTTTGTTTTAGGTTGTTCCGGACCTTGGACTGTGCATTTGTGTCTATGATATTACAGAAATTGGCGATTCTTATATTCTACCAGGTGAAGGAAATTGTAGAGTTCGTGTTACGGTATGATTTATTTTTTCTGAAATAAAATTTCTGTCTGTCCTTTTCAGTTTCGCATGATCGTTTTTCGTCCTTTTAAAGATGAAGTGATAGAAGGAAAAGTGATTGGATCGTCGAAATTAGGATTGACACTTTCATTGGAATTCTTTGAAGACATTTTTGTGCCTGCTGAGAAACTTCCAGAACCACATGTGTTCGAAGAGGATGGACAGGTCTGGTATTGGGAGTATCCGACGGAAGACGGTGAGCCACCAGCGAAATTATACATGGATCCAGGAAAAGTTGTGAGATTCAAGACGATTGATGTTATCTTCAAGTAGAATCATTGGTAATTGTATATTATTATTAATTGTTACTTTCAGAGATTTGAAGCCAGATTTGACTGCGGAAGAATTAAAAAATGAAAAATCGATGGAAGTCATTGGAACAATGGCAGGAACTGGTCTTGGATGCGTTGGATGGTGGGCGGCAGAAGAGGAAGAAGAAGAAGCCGAGGACGAAGAAATGGAAGAAACTCAAGAACGAGTTAAAGCGGCTTCTATTAAACAAGAAATTGAGTAGAATATGGTATTTTAGTGAACTATCAGTACACGGGTTTCGAGTTGTTGATTTTGTTGTTGTTATTTGTTTTCTCTACGTCTTATAAAATCTAGAATAAATTATTAAGCATTAACTTGTAGACTTTATTTAATATGAATTTGTAATTTGTATATTTCAAAGAATTTTATCTCTCCTAGTTGAACAAGAGCTATTGTCGAAAACGGACCGTTTCGAGATATTTGAATGGTCCATCCCGTTTATTATTTTTTTAAGCGAGATGAAAATATTATTGCATGCTCCTTTAATTTTCTATTGCAATTTTCAATCAATTTTATTCTAGATCAAATTAAAACTGATGACGTGGCGCCATGGCGCCAAACTTTATTCATCCCCCCCCCTCACCTAAATTTGTCCATTCTAGGCAAAAAGAAAACTATGTTAAGCTGCATTAATGCACATCCTTCAGCAAAATTTTATTTGATCTATAAAACTTTAATCTCTATGCAAAAAATTTAGCGTGTTGGTTTCATTTTTGACGCCAATTTTCATTTCGAGTCAATAAATTTCATTTAAAAATGTATATATTTCCGGATGGAGCTATATTCGCGCCGAATAGATCTATGAACGAAATAAAAATTTTACCCAATCCACGATTTCAACTTTTCATTAATCATCGATTTAAAAAACTCAAAAAGCGTCCAGTTCAAGAGTTTCCGAATCTCTCGCTATCAAGAGAATTTTCTCCTACTTTAACTTGAATTGTGTTTCAGCATGAGCACCGAGAAAACAAGGAACTTGATGCTGAAAAACGCGCCTAGTAACGCATCAAGTTCGGCGGTTTCAAACACGATGACAAATATGAATCGTGGTTCAAGTATCAAGGTTGCTCTTGAATCTCAAAACTATCCGACAAGTTTCACGGCTGTGAATTCTGATTTTGATAATCAAATAATTATAACAAGTCCTATACATGAAGATCTTTTTAAAAACGAGGTATGTATTTTTAACTGAATGAGAAGATAAAATCTTTGACTTTAGCAAGTTCTCGAGGAGAAACCTGTGACAATTCCAAGTTTACCTGATGGTTGCCCAACAATATACCTTCCATTTCTCGAGTCGGTTGCCAACAACCCATTTATTATTGTATCTCCGTTATGAAGCTGTATATATATATATATAAATAAAATGTAAATAAAAATGGTTTTGACAGTTTTCTCAATTGAATTATTTTTTTTCCTTAATTGGTTGATTATTATCATCCATATGCCATTTCTGCAATTTTCTGAATTTTGTTTGTTATCACGACAGAAATCACGCCAACGATTAAATCGTGTCAGTGAATGATTTCGTCGAATATGCGAATTTGGCGGTTCACGTTTATCATACTCATTCTTCCCATTTTTAGGGTTTCATTTTTATGCGTATAAGAAGTTCGAAAGCTACACATATCGTATACCTTCCGACATAATTCAACTAAAATCCGCCAATTTTCAAAAATGTCTGTTGCCAGCAAACGTCGTTTTATCACCAACAAGGTATGGAATGTTTTATTTCTTGGTTAATAGTTTCATTTTCAGGTGGAATCTGAAATGTACATTCCTAATGACGGGGATATAATTGCACAGGTTACTCAATCAAGAGGAAATAATTTACATGAGGTTTGTAATTATGAAATAATTTTGAAAGTTTTCCGATTTTAGATTATTGATGAAACTGGTGACACGTATGTGGTGTCAATGCCTTCAAAATTTCGTAAAGCCGTCTGGATTCGCCGTGGTCAATTTGTTGTTATCCGGCCAATTGATGAAGGAGACAAAGTATTGAATAGTTTTTATTTCATTATTATTATTAATATGTGATCATTTTAAGGTAAAAGGTGAAATCGAGCACGTCCTAGATGAGGAAAATGTGCTATATATTCGAGAATTGCAAAAATGGCCATCACGATTTGAGAGTGAAGCTGAAAAAATGACAAGAGAGGCTAAAAGAGGGACTAAAAGTGATCAAATGATTGATGATGATATGCTTCCGCCAAGGTTTTTTTTAAATTTGAACGTTGATATTTTCTTGTACTTTTTGAAAGAAAAAATGTTCAAAGTTTTGTTTTTCTAAAATGTCCAGAGAAATAGAAAAGATTAGGAATTTATGATGCAAAAAATTTTATGGATTTTCAAGCCTTATTGGCTTAGTTAGGACATACTTCGTTTCCCTTTGCACTGATTCGCTCATCATTTTCTATAGCCACTTTTCACATTTTGTTTTCGATTTATCAATTCCCTAATTTTCAGCGACAGTGAAGAAGACGAAGAAGAGAGTGAAGACTCGGATGAGAGTGACGTTGACGAGGAGGAGGAAGAAGAAGAAGAATTCGATACGTACAACCCAAATCGAATGCAGGCACCCGCCAAATAATCAACTAGGCATTATTTAATTGTTGTTATTGTTATTACCATCAGTTTTGTTGAATAATACGATGCTTTTTGAGAAACATCTAGATTATTTTTATAAAAGAAACTCGTGACTCAACGAATTGAGATTATCTTCAGTACATTGTAGTCAGCGCGTAATGTCACTGTCTCTCTCTCTCTCTCTCTCTCAATTGATTAATTGATTTATGGCTGATGTTTGTCCGCTTATGCAAATTGTGGGTATTATATTTTGAAACGGTTTTGTCACATTGCACACATTTTTTTATGAACAAAATCGAGGGTATTTGTTTTTATCAATCGTATCTTCAGCAAAAATGGGCAATAACAGCACTTTGATGCTTCGAGACGAAGAAATTGAAGAAATAATGAATGAAACTGAATGTTTGTTCTTTTTTATTTCAAGAAAAAATAACCTACTATGACAATTTTCAGTTAATCGGAACCAGATTGTTCGCCTTTACAGTCGATTTTTGTCACTTGATAAAAGAGGTTAGTTTTGATTTTTTAATTTGTTGACATTTGGAATTTAGGACAGGGTTATCTGTCGCGCGATGACTTTCTCAATGTTCCGGAACTCGCTGTGAATCCGCTTGGTGATCGAATCATTGATGCATTTTTCACTTTAACGTATTTCTTTTTCGTCTTTCAGCTCCTATAAAATTGAATTTCAGCGGCGGAGATGAGGAGCAGCAAATCAATTTTCGGCAATTTGTCAAAATTCTAGCTCATTTTCAACCGATTTCGCGATCCAAGAAGAATTTACTGAATTCGCGTAAAGACAAACTTCTTTGTAAGAAATTTTGCTCCATTTTAATCTGGATATTTTTAAATGGGAACATTTCAGTTGCATTCAAGATGTATGACTTAAACAAAAATGACTACATCACCAGGGAAGAGTTCAAGGTAATTCTGAACAGTATGGTTGGAGCGAACATTACTTCGGAACAGGTATGAAATGAATTCGATACAAAATTTCAACACAATTTTCAGCTTGATAAAATTGCCGATCGAACGATCGAGGAAGCGGATGCCGATCGTGATGGAAAAATCTCGTTTGAGGAATTTTGCCGAGCCATGGAGAAAACCGACATCGAAGAGAAGATGTCGATTCGATTCCTTAACTGAGTGATTACTGAACATAACCAACAATTTAAATTTAAATTCATTGACATTTTATCCAAATTTCCTAGTCTAGCCATTTCGTTTCAATGTATATAATTTTACAAATTGCGCAAACTTGAAAATGTACCGTGCCTTGATCAATGCAAATTCCGGATAAAATTTTTATTAGAGAGAAAAGATAAAATGATTAGAGGGGTGCACATTCTCCCTTGCAGATGGCTCCCTGGCGATCCTTTTGAACTGGCTTCAAATCGTCACCAACCTATAATTAATTACTTATGTTTATCAAATTTTTTGAAATCGCGATAGATATGTACAACTATATAATTTGGTACTTGCCTTGTAAGTAACACGTCCAATTCCGTCCAAAGTGACTTCAACTGTATTAGCAATTTTTCCATTCTCATCCCAGGTAGTGATTGACCAGTTTCCAATTCCGCACTCATTCGGTTTTTGGTGGAAGGTGTTCTTTTGCAATTTCTTGTCGTAGGTCCATCTAAATTTAAATAACTAGACATAGTTGTTCGGGGCTGAAACTTACTTGTCCGATTTCTTGCCATTGCCAGCGGTAATTTGAGCCGAAAACTTCTTGGTCGTGTCGGACTTAAGATGGACGATGAGGTCGCATGCAAACGACATGCAGATTAAGAAGACCAATAGAATAGCAGTTTTCATTCTATAAAATAAAAATATTTAACGAATGGACACTATCGAATCAATCGCGTAAAAAGTATATTTGAATTCGACTAAAACAGGTTGGTCGATCGGGTCAAACGAGCGGCCTTGAGAGCTGAACAACATTACAACAGAATGCTATCGATTTTGTTGGGTTGGGTTAACTGAGCTTTCGACAATTGTTGTTTTCGATGAAACGCACGTTTGCGAACGTCATTGAAACATGCAGTAATCTGAAGGAACGCGAGGAATATATCTTCAGGCCGGGCTTTGCATGGATCTTCTTTTTAACATTAGGAACTGATGATTCTTAGCGACGGAATCGAATACGTTTTATTTTTACGTGGATTACATTCTAAAATATAAAACGCTTTGGGAAATTAAACGAGAGTTTATAAGTTATCGTATCAGAATGTCAAAATGTGGAGTTGTTATGGGAGGGAGAAAAAACATGGCCCAGGTCGGCCTGGGATGCTAACCTGATTTGGCCCGAGTCGTCCTAGAATGTTGGTCTGTCCTAGGACAGGACGAAGCCGTCACGCCCACTTGAAAGACCATCCTAGTCGAGACGATCGTTAAACATTATTTTTTATTTTTTCTTTAACGTCAATTCATTATACGAAATGTATTATTATTATAAGCGAAAATCTTTTTTTTTACTTCGACTTCTTATTTTTTCCATTTTTAATTATACTAATTTTCATAATTTATGACAGAAAACTTTGTGTTCTGAGATGGCCGTGGCCTCTATTTCAATTTTTCTTCCAAATTTGTGCAAAATATTTATTTCCTAAAAATAGAGATTGTTTTTCTTTTTTTAATAACTGTATCTATACGATAAAAGGTTTGTCATTTCTTCTTTTTTGTCGTTTCAAGTTATTTATATTGAGATCAAGTGGAATAAAACGTGCAGATGGGCAAAATATATGGAAAACAATACATTTTAAAAATAAATAAATACATTTTTATTACTCATATGTTTTGTTTAGAATGACTAATAATGTTCTCGGACATGAGTGTACTATTTTATTAAAAATACTAAAATATAACATTTTCAAGTTTAGGATGCACGTCCGTATCCACAGGTTATTACCAGTTATTTTAATAATATGTGACCTACATGCCACTTTATTCGGTTTCACGTTATACAACGAAACTTGGACCATCGAATACGGGAAAATTCTTTCAACATTCAATGTGCTTCAGTACAATTTCTTCACAAGCCTCTTTGAATTTTTTATTCTTTTCTTCATCCGCATGATCACATTAATAGTGTGCATACTAGTCGCAAAATATTCTAGTAAGAAGACGCTTGAGAAATTGGATCCTGTGGTGACAACGATAAGTATTCTCTTCTATGGGTATTCGCTGGTGAAATTTCTCGTATTCGACGAAAATGCGGGATATATTTATTATCCCGGTGTATATATCAATGTTGTTTCTTCAATCTTGTGCTCTACTCTCCTGTACGTTATCGTCAAAAAATCTGTAATTGGCAAAAAATTCGGATACGAGCAATTGGAAAATGAAGACGAGGAATCAACCACTACCGAAAATACAGGTAACCATCAATTTGAAATAATTAATAAAACAACAACAATTGTAGATTCTGAAAATGAGGAAGATAAGAAAGAAGAAGATGAGGCTAGGCTTCCATTATTTCAACACATATGGCTTATAGCGAAAATTTGTGGAAAACAATGGCGATTTTATACGGTGTCCTACGTATTGCTGCTGGTTGTTTGTGGATGTTAGTATTAATTTAAAAAAAAAATTATTATGTTTGTTAAGTAACTCTAATGGATCCATGGCTTTATGGAACCATGATCAATGTGATTGTCCAACAACACAAGTTCACCGAGGTAGCGCTTAGCATAGCATATCTCTACGGATTATGGGTCATCATGTGAGTTTAGAAGGACAATGATTTAATAATAGTTGTTACCAAAATTCATAACAAACAAATCCAGAACAGAAACAAACAAATGGTTATTTCCAGATCATTTGTCTCCGCTGCCAAATCGTTTGCGATGGGAATCGCTCAAAATCGAACCTCATGCCAAGTTCGCATCGCGCTTTTTAACGCGCTATTGAAACAGGAGATCGCATTTTTCGACACAAACAAAACCGGACAGCTCATGTCTAGAATTACCCATGACAGTGGCTCGATATCTGAATCATTGCCGAAAAATTTCGAAACGGCGACAAAAAGTATTGTGACCGTCTGTGGAACGGTACCAATCATGTTGTATTTGTCATGGCGATTAACAACGGTAATAATAAATACGCAGTGTTCCTAATTCTCGCCTAATTTTCAGATAGCTTTTATCAGTTTTCCTCTATTCTGGTTATCAACGAAGTACTATGGACTATTCACAGAAGTTTGCCTTCGTTTTGTATATTTATACGGTTTTAGTTTTATTTTAGAAGCTATCTGAAATTGAGACTAATACAACCGCTCGCTCGAATGAAACTGTGCAAGAAGTGTTCTCTGCTATTCGAACTGTTCGATCGTTTGCTGCCGAGAAGATGGAAATGAACAATTATAAAGGAAAAACTGATGAATGCTACAAAATTGGAAGGAAAAGGTTGAGATCACACAATTGTTCACCAATTCAATTTGGTTTAGTGTTTTGTTCAAATCGATTTTTGATGTGATTTGGTCAATGTGCTGGATTGTAATGGGATTTGCCGTATTCACATATGGAGCCTACTTAGCTGATACTGGTGAGAAAGAAAATTGTATACTCGGCGTTAAGGCAGTTTTTCAGGAAGAATGTCGTCGAAAACTATATTGAGTTTCATTTTCTATCACTACAATTTGATAAATACGCTCAATGTACGAATAGAACCATAGCAAAAATAAATATCAAATTGATTTCAGAGCTTCAGTAACATGTTTACGGATCTGATGAAAACCATTGGATCATCACGGAAAGTGATTAGTCTTCTTCACAGAGCTCCTTTAATTGATTTGGAGCAAGGAAATTTGGAACCGGAAATTTCTGGTGAAATCGCATTCGAGGAGGTCGATTTTTCATATCCAACGAGAAAAAATACGGATGTTCTGAAAGTATTTCAGAAAATAGAAGAAAACAAACATTTTGATTATTGTAGGGACTAAATTTGGTTTTTGAGCCAGGAAAGACGACAGCACTTGTCGGTCATAGTGGAAATGGAAAAACTACAATTGTTTCTCTAATTCAACATTACTACGGTAAACATTTATAAACATTAAAATGTAAACTTTCAAAAGAGAAAAATTATAAACAAATTTTGTTGGATTCATTTAAAATAATATCATATTTCAGAACCAAAAAATGGGCGAATATCGATTGATGGTGTCCCTGTTCAAAACATTCGTCATGAATACTACCATAAAAAGGTTGACGGTGTTCGAAAATAAAAAATAAATAAATAGAAATATAGATTGCTCTGGTTGCGCAAGAACCAACATTATTTAGCGGAACCATTCGCGATAATATTTTATATGGAATGGAAGAGGGCAAGTGAAAAACATATAAATGTTTAAGAACAGCTAGAATGTTTAGCGACTGAGGATGATATGCTGAGAGTATCGAAGTTGGCGAATGTTGATCCATTCGTATCGAAACTGGAGAAAGGTTACGACACTCTTTGTGGTGAGAAGGGAGTACAGATGTCAGGTAACCATTTGTTTTTCTTTTCATAGAAACAGTAACTTGTCAATTTTTAGGAGGCCAGAAGCAGAGAATTGCTATAGCACGTGCTTTAATACGTGATCCTTCTGTGCTAATTTTGGACGAAGCTACCTCAGCCCTGGATACTGAATCAGAAGCAGAAGTTCAAGAAGCTCTCAATAGGTTTTATATTGTATGTGAAACAAGGTTTTGAATTAAACTTTTAGATGTGCTACTGATCGTACAGTTATTGTCATTGCGCATCGACTTTCGACGGTCCGAAAAGCAGACCGTATTGCTGTTGTGCAAAAAGGCCAAATTGTCGAAATTGGAACTCATGATGAGCTTATCAAAAATTCTGATGGCGCATATTATAAATTGGTCTCAAAACAAGCCGATTTGAGCTAAATACCTCACTTACAACTTTGTTTAAAATGGTTTATTGCATGTTTCACTCTTTATTCATTATCAAGTTTATATAATGATTCGCTGCATTTAAAATTACTGCCATGACTTTGACACGCATTTCTTCGTTAAGAAATCCGGCGGAGAAAAAGGGTGTGTGTTGAATTGATTCCTGTTTGTTATTTAATAAGAATAATAGAAATTTGGTTGTTTTTCTTGTTAATACCTGAGATTTCATCAATGGCTTCCTTCTTATACAATGATATTTGTTCCGCTGAAATTCTGAAGATACGTAAGGCAGTGGCGTGCTGTACCGGATGAGATCAATGCCTCCATCTTCGCGATATTTGATGGAATTTGGAGGAAAGTGATCAAAACAAATGTATCTAAACAAAAAATAAGAGAAATAAAATTCAGATTCTCGCACTTTCTTCCAAATGACGTTTTGGCTTCGAGGCTCTCTTCGGTGCCTTTGTCGTTATTCGCCAGAATCCGAATCCAATATTTTCTGCAATTATTTCAATTTTTCTTTTTTTTTACTGTCAAAGAAATAACTATCAGAAATTTAATTATTAACCATCTCAAAAAACAAGCACATTGGGTAGTTTTTTTTGAAATTGAAGAAAATTGATTTTCATAAATTCAATTTATATTAAATTCAGTTTGAATTCTTGGCCCGAAAATCACAATTTTTGAATGCGCCTTTTATGTATACTGTAGTTTTGTGCTTGATATGCCGGCAGCGCGTAAATTAGTCCCGTTCCGATTTTCACACGCCGGCAACATTCGAGCGAAGAGGACAAACACGGAGCAAATTCAACGAGCCACAAATTCGCTGAGCCTGTCCTCGACAATACTTACTGTTGGTCCGGCCTTCTCGTGAATGAAGTTAAATAGTAATACGGTACCGATTGATTACAGACAACACATGTTCGATGACGAGTATGAACCTTTAAAGAAACCAGTGGTATTCTTTATTTAAAAAAAACGACCTAAAAATTTACCTCGCTTATATTTTCCGACATACTTGGAACTCCAAATAATCGAAAAATTGCTTAATTTTGTGCGCTTGACAACATTCAATGAATTTCACGCGCACTCAAAAAATCACGCTGTGTCATCAAAATATAATATTTTCCTTTCATTAAAATAATAAAAAAAAATTGAGAAAGAATTGGGGTTAAAATTTGATTTAAATTACTTTTTAAAAATCAAATTTTCTGCTGCGTTGATTTTTCTCATAAATTGAAGAAAATTTCATATGAAGACTGATTTCATTTTATTCGACAAATATCAGAATCCACGCAAATTTACTATAGTCAGTCTTCTTCGCATTACGAAATCGCATATCAGCAAGCTTATTCTTGTAATCATTCGTTGCTCGTCAATTCATCGAATAATACTACGGATAATCCTTTCGATGCGTTAATTTTTAGAAAAATAAATGAATGGATACGTTTCTCGTGACGGACTACACGAATTATCAGTTGCCTTATTAAGAAATTCGAACATAAATAAAATATTGTTTGTAAATATAATTGTAGGACTTTAGAAGAAGAAGAAGAATAAAAATTTGTGCCGAAAATTGGCAAAATGTCAAAAAACAACAGCAGTAGTATTGGCGCGAAACTAAATGTGTGGATTTACGGGCCTATGCATTTTGGATAGGTTAAAGGCGCACACCGCGCACTGAGACATCTCCTTTAATTTTTTGGCATTTAGCCGAAAGACAGAAATCTTCGACTTTAAAAATGAGAAAACGACGCGCTAAAATAATTATTTTCAAGAAAATTAATTTTGCGATTCAAATTTTGGAATGAAATCTTGAAAAATTTTAAAAATGGTATTTTGCGCAATCTGCTTTGGGTTTTAGAGTTTTGTTGTTGTTTTTAATCGGGTTTTTGAGTTTTTACCAAATATGCTGAGTACCGTAATCACTTTAACAATCAAGTATAGTCGGCGTTCGGAGACTTCTGTACGCGGGTAGATTTACGCGCATGCGCCTTGAAAAGGTCTCGCCACGCGTGAATGCTTATTTTGCTGTTTTCACGTGAACTGCTTTATTGTTCTTGATGAGTTTCGCATTTTCTTGAATTTCCAACGATATTCGATTAAAAAATTATCGAACCGGTCCATAAAATTTGAAATAACCTGTTAGTCCTTGCGAGACCATTTCGAAAAAAGCATTCCCGGAAATCTACCTGCGAACAGCAATCGCCGGACGCCGACTATATGTCTGAACTATCACTTTCAAATTTTATCAGAATACTAGTTTGACCTGAAATCGCATGACATCAAGAGTTTTTTTTTATTTCTGGGCTACATTTTCTGAGTCAAATTCATCATTCCATGACGCACATTACCTCGAGAGAAGAAAAGAAATGATGAGGGAGATTTGCGTCAACTCAACAATACTGCTAATAATCGGAATATTAGTTAATGTAGCTCCTCTCATGTATATAAACATTTGCATTTTCATATATTCCATTTCTTAACTCCTTCGAAAGTAATTTTTTAATTCCCGTCTATCTTATTCATCTTTTCAATTAGTCAGAATAGCATACATAGATCATCCCGCATTTGAAGATGTTCATAATTCTTTGCGAAATGATTTTCAACCGGAAAATGAAGGCGATTAAGAAACCAGAGAGAAAATTCCTGGTTTTCCCAAGCGCTTTAATCTACATTAGAAATTGTTTTTTTTCCCGGAATGTTGAAAAATTGTTCGAGCAAAAATTACGGTAGATTTTATGGCACGTAATTTGAAGACAATGTTCATTTTTGAGATATTCTGTTCCAATAGCAACAATTTTACAGAACTAATGAAATGAAAGTCATAATTATTGAAAAAAATGAACGGGAATTGTTTAAAACTGCTAAAAAATAAAACAAACCACTAACTCAAGCTATTCCCGGTTTTCTCAGAAATTTTCAACCTGTAAAAAGTTTTTTCTAAAACATTTCCTGAAGATTCTCTCCCGTACCATCTCTAATATAAAAGTAAATCCGTTCGCACTAATCATTAATTTGATTATGAATACACATGTGTGTTATTCGCAAGAAAAACACGAAGGGCTTCAAAAATAATTTATTTTTGGCGTATTATATATCTATATTTTTTTAAAGGAATTTCTCGGCTAGATGCTAATCTGTTTTTTAGGCCCATATTTTTTTAGGCCCGTTATCAATCAAGCATTTCCTTTGACGCAATCTTCCTGATATCCGAATAATTTTTGAAAATTATTCCTGTCTCGCTACAAGTTTTTTCCATTGAACTATTGGAGTTTGAATTTTCTTTTTTTATAGCACTTTGTTCTCAAAAAAATGTACTCTCACTGAATATTTTGAGCTTCCGGAACTCTCCAGAACAACAATATTGATCCATCCTATTGTTAGGAATTCTACAACTCTACGTTAATCCTTTACGCAATCCAAAATATCTATTTTTGTTATTTATTCCTCGTTTTCGTGTTGGTATAGTATTATAATAATTATAAGCTTTATTCTCAGAAGATTATCCGCCTCCTCTCAATTCTTTTTGTCTGTGGGCGGCGCCGCCTCCTCCTGTCCTTACATAAATATTCGAATTAGTGCTGCTGTTTTCTCATTGCTTTTTGATGATCCTAATGCGTCTCATTTCAGCAATGTCGATTATTTATGAAGACGAGCATGTCAAATTATCACAATACACGCTATTCATTAAAAATTATCATTTTCCGACAAAGAAAACCAAAACTGTTTCGTTGAAGTCGATTAATACCTTGTGGTTTGAGGTAACCTCCAATTTTTGCAAAATTATACTTTATGTATCTTCAGGACCAAGAAACCTGCAAAGGGGCAGCGACCAAAGTATGGGGAAAAGCATCAGCGCCATGCATTTATTGGGCTCTTGATGTGAAAAGGTGAGTAAAAACTTTTTATTATCAAATATTTATCATAAAAATTTGGATACAACAAAATTTTCACAGAACCTCGAGAACATACACGAGTTGTTTGAACTTGTTATCGAACCCCTCGGCGCGATCCGAAATTGACGAATCAACTTTTGAACTAGACAACAAGTAATGATTTGAGCAACTTTTCCATGAAACATCGACACTTGCCAGGCAAGCAAAAAAACCTTAACACATTTGCTTTTTTGTTTTTCGATATTCAACAAACTGACAAGTGTGTGTATCGAGATTGTAGCTGCTCTCTAATATTTCTAGAAATTTCTAACATTTTTAAATATTATTCAAAATTCAAAATATTTCAATATATCAAATATGCTAATCAAACGTGGCAAATATAGGTCAGAAATTTATCATAATCTCAATAACGATTCATTTTAATTTCATCTTAATCCCAATTTAATTAGCTCCAATAACATTAAACCATTATCAATTCAAAACCGTATAACTCAATTATCAATTTTAAGATGTCTTGCTGGAGTGTCGCCACGCCCGCAAACCAAATCCAATGTGGTGATTGATTGCGGTGCAAAAGTGCGAATCGGCTTCACCGTCGAAAATATCGACGAGTTCATGGATGCAATTCGTTCTCTCCTTGATTATCACGTCATCATAGTGAACTACATCAATTTGCCGTAATTTATTGTACGACGCCTAATCTGCAAAAATCACTTATTAATTGTTTCGTTCGTTTACCTCTTACATATGTGTACAGGGTGGCTAATAATTACCCGGAATTTATGAAACCCAGCTGTTTAATGAATGTTGGTCCCATTGAGAGAAGACTTCTAAATATGGTAGCCTATCATATTTGCATGTGATTTATATTTATTTGGTGATGACCTATTTGAGAAATTTGACATTTTCCTTTTTTAATTATACATTACCCTGCAATATGCACTACGCAAAGTTATGATTCGATTTAAGGATTCTCAACAAATCGCATTAACGCGACATGTGAGAAATTGCGAATCTGTATATGTATATAAATCACATCATTTTTCCATAATAAATTAGCTTTTTTTTGTTGCTTTAAGAATCAGTCTGGAATGCCCTAATCCATTTACGATTACAAATTGAAGATGACTAAATGTGTGAGCTAACAAGTGTTGGGATCGTCATCTCATTTTCGAGGGTTTATAACAACATTTATAATTAATTCTAATTGGTGGTGAGAAAAAAACAACAATGCTAATGAAATATTAATATAGAATTGGATGAATTTGGAGTTGGAATCTGGTCGCAGCACGGGGAGAACGTGAGTCATCGTCAGTGGGCACATGAGGGTCTCAAAATAACATCAAAATTGAAATTTTAAAATTGAAAACGAACATTTCGAGAGCCAAACCAATGGGCAATTATGAAAATCCTTATGTTTATATCGTGAATGTCGGAAATTTGAATTAACAGATAAGAACATCAAAATCACAGGAAGGAGAGGTTTATAAGGGAACACGCAATTTTATTATGCTCACCTATACTAACTTGGAATTTGATTTCACACTTCATCCTATTCGTCAAATCAATCATTAACATCCAGATTTTTGTTCATTCTGGGTGCAGTTTTGCCAGCAATCGCGCGGAAGTGAAAATGAAGAAGGATTGTCGATAGGTGACGCTGTTGATCGCGCGTGATAAATACATGTACATGTTCATTACATTTGATAATAATACCATTCGCAATTTCACACACACACACACACACATACGCAATTCTTTCCTCAGTCGTCTTGTTCATCTCGCCTCTCCAGTATTTCAGTCGAAACTCGTAAAAAATGACTCTTGAATGACAAGGTCGAAACGGGAAAAAATTATATATCAACAGCGAAAAAATGTTGTTGAATCGCGCCATTTTTGATCTGAACACTTGCCGTTTTCTGTTTTTCACTTATTGTAATAATTCTATTCCTTTTACAGTGAACGTGCAAAAACAGATGGTTTCGATTTTTAAACTACTCGACACCATATGTTTAATTGTTTTTCAATTGATTTTTCTTCATATTTAAATGCTTCTCAATTTAAATTGATTGTCATCTTTACTTCACAAGATTTGCTTTTATTTTTCGAGTTCGGTCTTCCTTAATTCAATAGATTTAAACCTTCCGAAATACCTGAAAATACTCAAATTGTAAAATATGTTCTAATTCTCATTTCGAATTCCATCTTCAAAAAACCAGAAACTTCAATTTTGGATTGACAAAATTTGTACTTTGTCTAGACCATTGGTCGAAATATATATCGTCTCATGACCCGCCCAATCATGTAGTTATTTTCTTTCGGCCAAAGACTTTCGAATCCATTAATGTGTCTACTTCATAATAATTATTTTTATGTACATATATACAAGGTCATTTTTAACATACACGCATTGACGACAAGAAAATTCCAGAACGATGATGATGGCATTCCAACGATTGCTCCTGCTTCTTCTTTTTCTTACACTCGCAGAATCGCGTCCTCCAGCTCAGAATGAGCTTCAAGATCAGCAGAACAACAATGATATTCAGTTTACTGATTATTTTGAGGACTTCTTCCCAGTACTTTTGAATTCCACGAAACTTCACGTAAGACAGACCTTGCCATTAAAATTTAATTTTGTGTTTCAGGAAAATTATCAATATGAAAAGAAAAAGTATTTGACAATGATTCTGGGGCTTCCAAAACGAATGAAGAAAATTTAACAGACTAATTTGTACATTCACAATTTTTTGTTTCATAAAATTTTTGAGTTGAAGTTCAGACACCTAACCGAAACAATGCAAACACAACTGAAATATGTCAACAGTTGGATGCGCGGCGACAAGTCAACAGAGCACAAAAGAAAATTGAAAAATTGGCATGCAAAATTGTTTATTTGATTTTCCGCTTCCTGTTGTTTCCAATTGTAAAAATACAACAACTGAAGGGTGTTGAGATTTTTATCGGACAGACCCTACAATAAATTTATATCTACACAGTTGAAATTCGCTGGGTTTGGATATAAATCTGCGAAATAATCCCGTTCATTACTATATTTTCGTTATCCTGGGATATATAGTATTTCATTTATTTCTTTTCACCAAATTTTGAAATTCCCTTGCGAGTTGAATATTTTCGAACTTTAAATTGAAAAAATGTATCGGTTTTGCTACGTCTATTTCCGGTTACGAATATGAAATTTTTTGAATACCGATCCTATTCATGCAATAAAAATGTAGAAATAGCAATTTTTGCAATATTCACACATTAATAAAAGAAAATGCAAATTTAATGTAATTTGTTTTTACGTTTTTTTTTGTAAAAATTTACATTTCACAAATAGATCTATTAAAATAATTTAAAAATCTCACGCAAACCAATGACCCTTTTTACCTAGCCAACAAAATCTTTTTTATTTCTCACCATTGTCCCAAATGTCCAAAACGTTCGTGAAGATCTTTCGTATCGTGTGCTCCGTCCAAAATCTCAATATTTGCCCTCTCGCGCATCGCGTTTTTTTGTTTAGCAAAAAAATGTGCTTCTCTAACGCCCACCCACTTACATTACTCGGGTTATTTCCTGCCGCTCAAATGGTTTTGACAATTTTTTTCTATTGATTTCCACTTGCTCTCTGATCTTTTCCTGTTCTAAGTTTCTTTTGTTTATATACAAAAAAAAACATTCGAAACTTTGAGACGGTTTCCATTAAACAAAGAAATTGTTTAGCTTATGGAAACTTCAAAAATCGTCTTAATCACAATGATTAATCCTCTTTCTGCCTCCATAAATTAAAAATATAACCATAATCTCTTTTTCAGAAATGAGTTACTCGCCACAACCACCACCACGAAGCTATAACAGCACATTGAACGTTGATTGTATTGATGGTGTGTATAGATCAACACAGCAAGTTAGCCCATTGACCAAGGCAAGTTGATTTTTCTCCAAATAAAAATGAAACCATTTCCTACAACACATTGCGTTTGGCTATAAATGATTGTTTATTTTTATAGCCAAATGATTCCTCAAATTAAAACGAATAGAGTTCAATTTTGCAGCAAGTCAACCATTTGGCGTATGAGATTCCCAAAAATAAGTACGCCCAAAACCCGTGGAATTATGCTCCCGAATTCTTAAAAGTATTACTTTTGTTTCCTTAAAACGCCAATTAAAATTAAGACTTCAGGTTTTTGGAGATGTGAAAGTCCATGTTGGCGGAAGAGCGGTTTTCGATTGCGTCGTGCTGGGAAGTCCAAGACCAAAAGTATTTCCAATCAATTTTTCAATGCTCAATGTAAATTTTAAGGTTTGCTGGCTTTTTAACGAAGACAAAATTCGATTCACCGACGTGATCATCGAGGACACCGCAGATATCTGCCGACTCACCATTCCATACGTTCAACCCTATCACTACGGTAAAAAAATTCGTCATAAGCAACGTTTGATAGAGCACCATTTTAGGCACATTCACAGTACTTTGCGAGAACGAGGTCGGACGTGCTACTGCTCAAGGCGAACTCATGCCTCTATATGAATGATTAAACCAAATATATTATCATTTAATAATGTAAATAAACATTCGACATGATATGATGATAACTACACATCAATTAGATACAAACGTACTAATGAATCCAATATTCCTTATTATATGCTTTATGGTTATCAAGTGTACATCTTTTCCATTAGAAGATCCTAAAGGGTGAGTAAAAGCCGAAACAAGAAACATTAAAAGATTAACAATAGATATCCTGCCAATAATGGAGATATTATGTGTTGGGTTGCCTGCAATTCCATTTATCTCGATTCACCGAATCCAACAGATCATGATCCGGGAATCTACAACTGTTATAATGCATGCCTACGAAATTTGGTGTGATTTTCATTTTTTAAAATTCTACTTATTCTCTCATTTAGTTCGACACATGCTCATTTCTCCCCGAGTGCTCATGCATATTCGGCGATGGTTTTAACTGCCCAATATAATTCGCGTCAAAAATAAAATAAACTTTGTATTTCAACAGATTTTTGGAGTACCAGTAGGCAGAATAATTATGCATAGTATAATAAAAGAAAATATAGCTGTTAATGGGTTAAAATTGTTTACATTGGCGGCAAGAATAATTATTTTCGGAGCTTCTTGGACATCTTTGACATCAATTTCATTTTTTCATCGGTCAATTGACGAATTTCAAGATCAAGTTTATTTGATTCTCGTTCAAATTCCTCTTGAATTTCTCGTTCTTTTGCCGTCAGCTGTAAAAAAACATCAAAGCGTTGTTTTAAAATAATTTACTATTGTCAAACCTTTTCTTCGGTTTTGCGCATTTCTGCCTCAGTTGAATCGAGTTTGTGCTGGAATTCTTCGCGCAATGCGAGCTCTCGTCGCGCAAACTCATCTTGATACTCTCGATGTTTCTGAAATTTCAACGCTGCACACAGAAATTACAAAAAAAAGACGAACCGCAGCCAATTTCTCAATAATTTTCGGGCCAGTCTCTCCATCGCCAATTTTCATTTGTCTTAATCTGTCTCGCCTATAGGCTTCATATAGAACCTGACATTTAATCTTTTTTCGGCAAAATCTCGTTAATTTTTACCTCATGAGTTTTTTGTCTCATTTCATCGACATTCGTTCTCAGAAGCGCTTCACGAAGCTTCACAAAATCACAATGTTGCTCGTTCTCCACTTCGACTATACCCCATGGATACTGTCGAGCTCTGACAACTTGTCCGTTCTCTTTTTTGACAAAATCACAGCTACCAACGACGGCGAATGGCACAGCAGCATTCATTGCATGATTCGTCGCAGAAACGGTCTCATCATCGGTTGGAAATTTATAAATTTCAATGTTTTGAGCTTCGAGTTCGCTCAATATCTGAAGAAATGTAAAATTAAAAAAAAAAAAAAAACTGGTTGATATAATTTGTTAAAAGTGTATTTTTTTATTCAATATATTTCTTACTTTTGATTTGAACCGGAGAAGCTCATCCTTACAAGTCGTGTCAGATTTGGCTATAACTGGAATTACGTTAACACGCTTGGCTAGATCACGAAGAGTGACCAAGTCTAGAGCTTTAAGTCTACAATGTGAACATTTTAAACCTTATTTTTGAAAAAAACAAAAATACCCATGACCAGTTGGAGATATGAAATAAAGGCAAGCATGAATGCGAGAATCATCGAAATATTGCAGCATTCGGCGTGGCTAAAACGACTAATCAATTTCGAAATTTTTGCAAATTTTACCTTCAGCTCTTCTTGAAGATACTTTTCGAATTGCGACTCCAAATAGTCCACAATAACCTTTGCACTTTTATCTTTGTCAAGTTGATCTCCAAATCCAGCCGTTTCAACAATTCGGAGCTTTACGCGAATTCCACCTTCGGAGACATCTACACGATAACTTAAATTGCAAGAGTAAACAAAAAATGAATACCATAAGTTTTTGATCTCAATTCGACGGTTTTCAATTCATGATTACACGGCTCGAAGTCAAGCTTCATATTGAATAGCGACTCAATCAGAGTAGTTTTTCCCATGCCAGTTTCTCCAACACACATTACATTAAATTGAAAGCTAAATAATCACACATTTTTCGTTTTTTAATTTCTACCAAAAAATTACTTACCCAGCTTCGACAGCCTTTTTAACCAATTGATGCGGTAGAGAATCGAAACCGACATGTCCATTTAGTTGCATAACACGCCCATTGTTTTCGAGCTTTAAATTTGTTTCGTTATTGTTAAATTTAAAGATTAAATAATCAAATACCGATTTGTTAATTGGAATTGCTGGTGCAGCGACTGTCGGCTTTTTAGACAATGTGCTTGTAGCGCTGCTAATTGTCGACGAGTTATGTGTTGGGACTGGTGGAGGTGGATTATGGGGCGGTAACTAAAATATATTAGATGTTCCACGTGATTTTTTGAATTGAAAAACTTACATGTGTTGGTTTTCGTTCCACGTCAGTCATACTGATCTTCTTCGCAAAAATAATGGGGACTTCCTGAAAAGCAATTTATTATTTTATGTAAAATTGAAAGTTTAAACAACTCAAAGAGAAAATCAGTTTACTGGAAATTCAGTTCTTACCAGAGACGGTCGATTCATTTCAACATGAGAATTTGGATGAGAAATAACAACAGTTTGTAGGTTGGTGGCGAAATGTTCTTCGCGACGAGAAACAACCAAAGTTTTCACGAATACGAAAACGAGTATGGCGAGTATTATTATGGCAATGATCGCGAGAACGGCGTAATCAACGGCACTGCTCATACAAACGCATTCGAATTTAACGACGGCGCACACAAAAACAACTGCTCGACGATTTTAGCGAGCGCAAATATCTGACCCCTAGGCTGTCAAAATGCGCACGAATCATGTTGCAAAAGAGCAAAAATACAGGAAACCAACAAGATTTATTTGATTTGATCTACTTAACAAGGAAGCTAATTGAAAAAAGGAATCAGCGAGAATTTAAATGATGCGGAAATTTCAAATTAGCGAAACTGCCGCCTGTACGCTAGAGCGCAGTTGCCGCACTACGGAATATTTTAAATAATTGCCTGCTATATTTTTAATAAATTGAGTATTTTCATCGATTGGATTAGATTTAAAAATATAAGTTAAACTTTATTCTGAATATAAATCAATTCACAGTGAAAGTTTTGTTAAAATTAACCAGTATTTATTTCATTTCAACATCACCAAGAAACTCAAGTGAAGTTTCATCCGACTTTCCACATCTAAACGTGCTGCAGCAATGTAGCAGCACTAGCGCTAGTATAAAAAAGAAATCAGCGATAAATGAACGAGGAACCAAGGTATTGAAGATTCGGTTTCAGAATTATTTTCGCGAGATGAAAGTGCAAGTTTTTTTGAGCTCAATGAGGCATTCGCCGAACCGATTCCGTTGCAATAGTTTCCGTAGCAATAACATGTGGTGACGTTCACACTGGAAAAAAGAAAGAAAATGAATCGTTTTCATTGAAAAACTAGGCAGTTGCGCAGCAGATGTGCGCATAAATTACAACTCACTTTCGTCGATTCACCGTTTTTTGAACAGAATTGCAAACTGGAGGGTCACCATCGTTCAATTGCAAAGAGGATCTGAAACAGTCGCGGGCAACAGCTGTAATTATTTGCCATGTTCGGGGAAATGAGTCAGTACGCATACCTGTCGTCTTGACGCTGTCACCGTCAGCCCGCGTTATGTTGACAGTTACGCAATAGCCTGAGCACGAGTGCCCATCCTTTTTAAGTTTGTCTTCGAAAAAACACGATTCCTCGCTAATTGCTGAATCACCCTGGCTCACTGGCAACCCGTATTTCACCCAATTCTGGAAATAATGCGAGAATTCGATAATTACTTAGCCATTTTTTTTTAACCCAAACAGCATTTGAGGTTGCACATTTATGGCATTTCACTGCAGAAATATTCTGTATTCGATAAGTGAACACAATTATTAGAAACGAAATCGCTTTCATCTGAATATTTCCTCACATTAAAATTTAGATTAACGTATAAATTATACGAATCACGAAATTGAGAACTAGAAAGTATTCGGTAGAACAGAATCAGAATTCAAACGCCGTAAAAGCTGGTAAGTAATTATAAGTGAGAGAGTCGGGTAAGAAACCAAGACAGACAGTATCCGTGAGCCATGTTCAAACAATATCCGGTGGCAGTTAGCGACAGTTCACACGCTTCTTCGGCTTCTCTATGTCTCTGAGAATATAGTGGTGTTGCTCGCAGAAGATAGAGCACATGTTTATACAAGTGGCCCGTGAGCCGTTATGATCCGGTGAAAAATCGTATACAAACACATTCAAACAGGCCACTTGAAACGATCAATAAACACCAAATTTGACCAAAGAAAAAACCTGGTTGGTGAAGGCGAAGGCATGCAAATGCAATTCGCCATCTGTTCGCTTCCTGGCGCGCACAAATCAATAAATTCAAAGAGAAAGAGAAGTCGAACAAAAGGGTAAACAATGGATCGATGGATACTCAGGCAAATGAAAAAAAAATATTTTGAGACAATTCTAAAATCTTATGAGGTTCGTTGAGAGGCTAACGTGTCTCTATAATATTTTAGATTTGTCTCAATAAACTTTAGGAAATCTCATAAGATTTTAGAATTTATCAATAAGTTTCAATGAATATTGTGAGACTTTAAAGTGTATCAATAAGTTTTAGATTTGTCTCAATAAACTTTAAAGTTTATCAATAAGTTTTAGATTTGTCTCAATAAACTTTAAAGTTTATCAATAAGTTTTAGATTTGTCTCAATAAACTTTAGAATATATCAATAAATTTTAGATTGTTCTCAATAAACTCTGTCCAATATTATGTAATATCATACGTTATCGAGCAATTTTCACACAAATAGAATGTAATAACATACATAATAATTGAATATGTATGAACATTTCATTTATTACAATATTAATGCGAAATGAATATATTAATAATAAAAATCAGAAAAAAATAAATGAATCAATTTATTCTTTTCGCATTTTCTCCTTTTTCTGCGAATGACGCACAACGTTGCTATAAGGAATTCGTTGCATATATTGAAAGAAAATGTTGAACTTACAAATTTTGATGATTGAATTTGTCGTTTTTCGATTAATTTCATGAGTTCTTTGCGATAAAATGACTTCTTAATTAAATCCGGATTCGCGTTGAAACGCATTTTCAATGAAGTCACAATCTCGTGATATAGTTTATAGCTGAAAATTGCCAGTTTTAAAAAATAACTGAATGAGTCTAACTTTCTCAAAATACTATATCCAATCCCGTTTGTCTGTTCCGAGCACATGTTTCTCTTGATAACGTGATAAATGTGCTCATGCGCTTGCGTGCTTATTGCCGACAGCTGACCACACCGCCTGACATTACTGTACAAATGGTATATAAGTTGCTGAAACAATAAATACAGTAATCATTAGTATTATTTCTTATATCAACGACAATAGCATGATGCTACAACGTTCAATAACTCTTAAAATTGCAAAAAAAAACGACTTACGTGCACTTTTGAACCAGAAAACAATCGAGGCGCCCCATCTAAAATTAGAATTTCTAATAATTTGCAAATACCTGCGATCTGAAATAAAAATTTTCTATTATGTACATAGCTAACGATCCCATATTACTTTGTTTGGTAATGTTGTATTTGTAACTAAGCGAGTCGGTGACACCATCCATCGGTAGCAGGCATGTATAAGCAACACAACAGCTGAACCTAACGGAGGGATGGTTCCGATCATGGCGTTAGAAACAATTTTCACTTCAAAAATCTTCAAAGGATGATAATTGCAAGTGGTAAATTAACTTACACTAGCTTTTTCGGACCTATTAATGTCATTGAATTTTCCTGATAGCGACTTTACCGAAGATGGCAGTCTCGCTTTCACATCAATAGCTTCGCATCGAAAAATATTTATTTCGTTTTTAACGAAGACTTCTAAAAGACAATCTTCAATTTTTAAATGCTGAAAAAGGAGAGACATAATTGAAGTACCTTTTATTATACGTGTTCCCTCGTGAAAAAGGTGGAAAATATCCATGGCCGTGATCCACATGGGCACCTGCTCATTGAATTTGCTGTATTTACCTCGTTCCTTAAATCTATCGGCCAATGTTTCTGGAATATTTGTTCCACACTTTTCCCGATCTTCTAAAATATCGAAATCATTAGAAACTGAAGTATAATTGTAATTAATTGTAATAATTGTGCGTGTTTTTAAAATTCATGAACCTGTTCATGCAATGACATGTTTAGGCACAACTGTTTCAAATTCAGCATGTAAAACAATGCAGATTTAAGGTAGTGTTAAACATTTATTATAAAAACTTGCATTTCATGAATACGTCCATCACTGAAGTGAAGAAACTATTACCAAAAGCTAAAAAAAACGGAAGGAACATCAAAAACATAAATTATTTATTGGAATTTAGGAGATCTTAAAAAGAGACGCCGCAAATTGCGTCAGTGGAAGTCATAAGGGCCCTATTCAAATTTTAAAGTCTCACAATATATTGAGATACTTTACACTTTCTCAAAAGATTTAACTTTCTCAAAAGATTTAATTTACAAATTCCAAATTTTTAAAATTTATTGATTCTCAATAAGTTTTAGAAAGTATCAATAGACTTTAGAATTTCTCAAAATATTTTAGAGTTTATCACTGAATATTTGATTCTCAAAATATTTTATTTGATTTGCCTGAGTAGAACCTAACATTTATTTCCTCTTCACAGAAGCTAATCATAATAAACTAGATGAGTCGTCGAGTTTCGGCATGACTACTGACGCATTCTCGGCCCGCTTCTTTTGGCTCGGTTTCTCGTCGTCAAACTCCACATAACAATTCTTTTTGACACATTCCGATTCTGAGAGAAAATCGAACATTCGACGGCCTTTCCTTTTTCCAGCTTTCAATCCGGCGATTATCTAAAATTCATACACATATATAGTTATTATATCGAACATGAGAGGGAATTTGCTTGTCACGTTGGTCAAGTCCATTAACGAGATTTGACGTTCGCCGTATAAATCAGCCTCAGCGAACATGTCATCGACGAGATCATTCGGAAGCTCGTGCCCATTATCCTTCAGATAGTTGCGAAGATCGGATGCAGTGAAAAAGCCTTTTGAATCCGAATCCAGAAGCTTGAAAACGGAGCCAGTGACTTGTTTCTCAATTCTATAAACATTTGAGGATAGTTGTATTTTTAGTTTTAATACTCTGTCAATTCTTCTCTGAGCCCATCGATTTTCGGATTGTAGCCCGGAATTTCATTCATTTCCGTTTTCAGAAACTCTTTCGCCATGTCGTACTGTCTTTGCTGCTCTCTTGCGCTCCATTTGAGTTCTTCGGCCATTATTTGAATAACCCTTGGCAAAATTTGATTGGCCGCATACGAATTCAAAAACGCGATTCGCGTTCGTCTCGCGAGAAAATCGATGGCCGTCTGCGCGTATTCTCGAACCGCATATCTGACTTCTGCTTCCAAATATGGGAAGTCAGGATGAAGTCGGACGCCAAGAGCCGGATATTTTTTTCCCGTCGATGTGCACAATTTTGCAACGTCATGAGCTCGATCTCCATATGTCGAACACAAATGTTTGGCAACCTATGCACAAAGAAATTTATAAATCAGAAACCAAAAAAAAAATTGCGTTACATTTTCTTCAATGCCGTATTCTTGAGCAATTCTTGAATAAAGCATCGGACTCCACAAATGAGCCCCTTCAATAA
Organism: Caenorhabditis bovis; assembly: GCA_902829315.1. Taxonomy (NCBI): domain Eukaryota; kingdom Metazoa; phylum Nematoda; class Chromadorea; order Rhabditida; family Rhabditidae; genus Caenorhabditis; species Caenorhabditis bovis. Next base: position 3,492,129 of record CADEPM010000001.1, on the reverse strand, counting down.
GCAGACCAGGTGTAACGCAGATGTTACTTGCTTCAAGATTGTGATGCTGAACAAGAAGGTGAGATTATAATTCTCTTCTCGATATTACCTTGATGCATTCATCAACGGTGTCTTGCGCCATACTCCTGAATGTCGTCCATTTTCCTCCAGCAATGGTCACTAGGCCAGAATCAGACACCTGAATATTGAAAAAAAATGTTTGAGCCTTAAATGAAATCAACCTCAACAATATGATTCCTCACAAGGCTTTTAGTATCCCCCTTTTTTGGATCGTACACCAATGGCCTCAACCCGCACCATGCGCTTGAAACATCTTCTCGTCGAATCGTCAGATCTCGTCCCAAAGTATTTTTGAGTTCCTTAATCAAGAATTCAATGAAATTTCGATATAAATGCTACACGTTCATAATAAATTGAATATCGTCTTCGGTTGGCGTCGGAGAATAAGTGAGTTTCGCGGCAACATCGGTGGTGCCAGCAATCGCCATTCCTTGCCATGGAAGCACGAAAATTATTCGACCATCCGAGGTGTTCGGATTGAGCAAACCCGTTTTTCCGGGACTTAAAAATCGCGTGACACGTGATAGATTTTCTGTTCATTTCGTGTTCGTACCAATAATATTTCGGAAGTGTCACATGCACTCCAGAGCTTTGCATACAAATCGGTTTAACATTCTCATCGGCCATTCGTCGAATTGTATCGGTAAACGGCCCAGTGGCATTCACGACGCATTTTGCCCGAATTTTGTACGTTTCGCCGGTGATCTGACATGAGGAACAGTCGAATGTTGAGAATTTAAGCCCCCTTCAATTTTCTTGATACCTTATCTTTCGCAACTGCACCGATAATCTTACCCTCTGGCGATTTTATTAACTCGATGACCTCTGTATGATTAACACACTAAACATAATATCCAATTCACTAGAAAATCGTTATATTTTTTGGCGAACCTGTGCTCCATTGCGAATTGCGCTAATTATTACCGACAAATTCACTCTGGTATCATTTGATTGTCCGTCGTAATAAACTATTCCGCCTTTGAGTCCGTCATCTTTTATTACTGGCAGAAGCTCGATTGTCTCTCGTCTTGATACAAATTTCGACGATTTTAGTATTCGCGATCCGGCCACGAAATCGTATGCTTTGATTCCTACCCAATAATATGGTAGATCAAACCATTTGTATGCTGGAAGAATGATCGGCACGGCGCAAGTCAAATGCGGTGCCACTTCCATGACATTCGATCGCTCAAAAAGCGCCTCCTTCACCATTTTGTATTGCTCGTAGTCAAGTTTCTGAATGGCGGCTTGTAAATAACGAACGCCTCCATGCAAAAGTTTTGTTGATTTTGAAGAGGTTCCAGATGAGAAGTCGTCATATTCAATAAGAGCAGTTCGGAGCCCACGGGTCTGAGCATCAAGCGCCACCCCTGCCCCTGTAGCACCACCGCCAATGATGAGAACATCGAAGTCCTTCTCTTTCAAGGTGTTCACCATCTTCTCTCTCGTTGGAAGCCGCTTTCTTGGTTTTCGGTTCAATTCAGTTAATTTGCTTTTTCGTTTTGATTGCTTGAAGTAATTGTTCTGAATATCCTGATCATCGGGATCTTTGAAAATAAAATCATTCGAACCTTCTGATTGCGAAACCGTTTTTCGTTAGTTGCATCGATTGTATAGACACCGGCCGCGGAAGCACCGACAATCGCGGCCAGCCGATAACGCCAACAAGACAACATTGCTCTAGTAGTGCGAATTAAATGAAAAATGGAAATACGATTGAGAAGAATACACGTTTATTCAAAGTTAAAACCGTAATTGGCCTTATAATGAATTAAAGATCAGAGAATGAAAGACATTAAGTTTGAATGATTTAACATTTAGGAGCGATAGCGAAGCATGCGTCCTGGTGAATATACACTACCGCCAGCACCACCACCAGCACTTGCGCCATATCCTCCTGAAGATGCTGCTGCGCCTCCTCCAGCACCACCGCCCCCTCCTGAGTATCCTCCTGATGGAGCTGGAGCTGGGGCTGGAGCTGGAGCTGGTGCGGGAGCTGCTGCTCCTCCATATCCTCCTCCTCCAGCACTGCCGCCGCCTCCTGAGTATCCTCCTGATGGAGCTGGAGCTGGGGCTGGAGCTGGAGCTGCTGCTGGAGCTGCTGCTCCTCCATATCCTCCTCCTCCAGCACTGCCGCCGCCTCCTGAGTATCCTCCTGATGGAGCTGGAGCTGGAGCTGGTGCTGGTGCTGGTGCGGGAGCTGCTGCTCCTCCATATCCTCCTCCTCCAGCACCGCCGCCGCCTCCTGAGTATCCTCCTGATGGAGCTGGAGCTGGAGCTGGAGCTGGTGCTGGTGCGGGTGCTGCTGCTCCTCCATATCCTCCTCCTCCAGCACTGAGGCCGCCTCCTGAGTATCCTCCTGATGGAGCTGGAGCTGGTGCGGGTGCTGCTGCTCCTCCATATCCGCCTCCTCCAGCACCACCGCCACCTCCTGAGTATCCTCCTGATGGAGCTGGAGCTGGAGCTGGAGCTGGAGCTGGAGCTGGTGCTGGTGCGGGTGCTGGTGCGGGTGCTGCTGCTCCTCCATATCCTTTTCCTCCAGCACTGCCGCCGCCTCCTGAGTATCCTCCTGCTGGAGCTGGAGCTGGTGCGGGTGCTGCTGCTCCTCCATATCCGCCTCCTCCAGCACCACCGCCACCTCCTGAGTATCCTCCTGATGGAGCTGGAGCTGGAGCTGGAGCTGCTCCTCCTCCATATCCTCCTCCTCCAGCACTGGCGCCGCCTCCTGAGTATCCTCCTGATGAAGCTGGAGCTGGGGCCGGAGCTGGTGCTGCAGCGCCTCCTCCATATCCTCCGCCTCCTCCACCGCCGCCGCTACTATATCCGCCTCCACCACCGCTAGTAGCGTAGCCACCTTCTAAAAATAAATTTGTTAAAAGAAATATTAAATCGGTTAGTGAGTGTTTACCAGCTAGAACACGACTGACACAAAGTACAACAACAACGGGAAACAGCTTCAGCATTATCTTTAATAAACAATTTTAAATTAATATGAGTGCTAAGACAACATACCTTATTGAAAGACAAGTCAGATTCAAGTGAAGAGCGACACCTATTTTCAAACTTTTATACTGAAATTTATCGAAAGCTTTACTACGTACATAATTGGAACCAGTTGCCCACCAGGCCAGGTGTACACATTTGTGTAAAACATTGTCAGTGTCAATAAAATTTGTTTACAAACAAATAAACAAATTTTGAAATCGCGTTTCGAAGTTTATCTTATTCTGAAAGCTGAAGTCGAGAAGCTCCATCAACACATGCTAGAGACACGCACACTCGTTCGCACAGTCACATGCTTTTCTTCAAGGTTTTAGGCGTTTTACCATTTATTGTCGAAGCCGGCAATATTCGCGTCGACAAATATCATACAGGGTGTCATTTAAGTTCCCGCACAAAAGTTTGACGCCATGAAGAGCTTGGCTGTCGCACTTTTCGTGCACCAATACAATTTATTTTTGTTAAATAAGGTATATTTTACTTACTTTCCAAGTTTCACCTCATTCGGATGTGTTTCCGAGAAATGGCGAAGGCTAACATCCATTGCGCTTCCATTATCGAACTTCATAAGCAAAATGTGAGCTCGAGAGACATCATTCAACGGGTCGGTGTGCCTCGTAGAACGGTTTGCGACACCATCAAACGTTTCAAGGAGCTAAATACGACCAGTCACCGTCCCAGACAAGGAAGACTCGTCTCAGTAACCACTCCTCAGAAGATCAACGCCGTCAAATCGAGGATCAGGCGAAACCCCCACAGGAGCATGAGAAAGATGGCGTTAGACATGGGAATGAGCATCTTCGCTATGGAACAAATTGTCAAAACGAAGCTTGGACTGACCCCATATCGTGTCCAAAAAGCGGCAATTCTATCGGCCGTCAGCAAGCAGAGACGCTTCGAAAAAGCAAAACGACTTCTTGCTCGCACGCGGTCTGGACAACACCTCGTCACTGTCTTCTCCGACGAGAAGCTGTTCACTGTGGAGACGGCATTCAACTCACAAAACCATTGAGTACTTGCCCAGACATCCCAGCAAGCTTCTGAGAAAAGAAGAACATATCATCCAGCCTCACATCCTGCCAGCATGATGGTTTTCGTTGCCATCTGCTCAACCGGGAAGTGCCCCCTGGTTTTCGCGGATCAGGGGGTGAAAGTGAACAAAGAAGTCTACGTTCGGGACATTTTGGAGAAGCATGTGATGCCCTGGACCCAAACGCATTTCGGTGGGCAGAAATGGGTCTTTCAACATGACGGAGCAGCCGCCCACACTGCCAAAACTACTCAGGAGTGGTGCCAGACCCATTTTCCCGACTTCATCAAGTCATCCGAATGGCCTGATTGCTCCCCAGACCTGAACCCGCTTGACTTTCCCGTGATGGGGTCTTGCAGGAGAAGGTCAACGCAAAACCCCACTCAAGTATAGAGGCTCTGAAGAAGACATTACTGGCGGAATGGGACAATCTTTCCATCGAATACCTGCGTACCACAGTCGCATCCTACCCGAAGCGTTTCCGTGAAGTCATAGCTGCGAAAGGAGGCCGAATCAAAAAGAGTTAATAAATAAATATTTGTTATACTATAGATAAAAAATATTTTGAGTCTCGTTTGATTTGGACTTTTAGTTTCAGAAATATACGTCTTCAAAGTTGTGCGGGAACTTAAATGACACCCTGTATTGAGTTAAATGTGGATGTGTGAGTTTCTGGTTCAAACATAAATTTTGAAGTCATGGTAGGATTAGCGTCTTAACTCTTTGTGAATGTTCAAGAATTTAAAAAAAAATTAAAAAGTATTATTTAAGTATTTATTTTGTATTTAAATTTTCCTAATTTCACCAAGGCTGGGATGATTGGATTAATTAAATTACATCTATACATAATTCAGACATGGCGACTTTGACGCACACATGCGTATTTATGCAAAACCGCTGACTGTGATCCGCGAGTTTCGCTTCAAATGCAATTACGGTATTAAATTGCGCAAGGTTTCCTTCTACCAGGCTGCCGAAATTTACCATGGCAAACCGGATTGTAAGATTTCAAGAACTTTCGTTGTGGACCATTGCAGATTGTAGAAAAACTCAAAACATTCGGTTTCACATCCGTAAGATATAAAAATCATAAAGTCGGCGTCCGGCGCCTGCTGTACGCGGGTAGATTTACGCGCATGCGCCTTGAAAAGGTCTCGCCACGCGTGAATGCTTATTGCGCTGTTTTCACGTGAACTTCTTCATTTTTCTTGATGATTTTCGCATTTCCTTGAATTTCCAACGTCACTCGATTAAAAAATTATCGAACGAGTCCGTAAAATTTGAAATAACCTGTTAATCCTTGCGAGACCATTTCGAAAGACGCATTCCCGTAAATCTACCCGCGTACAGCAGTCGCCGGACGCCGACTATATGCAACTACTACATATAACCAATTTTTGGAGCTTTTCAAAATCTACATAGCACAATTATATCAAATGAAATCATTCAGGGGTTAACCAAACGATTGAAGTCGTCAAATCGACATTTGATCCCCATACATGGATTGCTCCATTATTGGGCCCAGTAACTGCACTTGAAACCAGAAATGGCGCATATTTGGATGTTCTCTATTCTGGACACGATCTGGTAACAAAGTTTATTCTAAACTTAAGCGTTTCCAAAATGTATTTTGAGATGAATAAAACTGCCATAATACCATCGATCACCAATGAGCCAACAATTATTGAAATACGTGTGCTATCAAATTTTCCTTTGGATATTCAACCATTAAATGTACTGGAAATTTTAGCTTAACTATTGAAAAATAATGTAATTTTTTTAGAAGAGTCGCTTCTACGAAAATGGAGATTTAGTGGAAGTTCACCGGGCGAATGGAGCCGTTAAACCAGAAGATGTGATCCTTGTCTTTAATTAATAATTATTTGCTTTTCGGGAATTTTCGATAAAAAATTGAAAATTTAAAAATGCATTTATTTTCTCGCACTAGAGTTGTTATTAAAACATTAAGAATCGAGTTGGGAAAATATTTTGAAACGAATCAGTATGAGCAAATAGAAGGAAGAGACTATCTTCAAACTTCTCGGGTTCATTAAATTTTCCTAATATAGAAGCATATAATTAATAAAATGACTGATAAAGAAATATGCACATTACAATGCCATTTTTATTGAAGAATGAGTGGAGTTGGTGGGTTAATGGTGAAACTCAACGAGTCCAACGAAACTGGTCCCTCGCTCACGTAAACATTCGCAAAACGGCCATCTCCGTTGTCGTGATGCTCGCCGGCAACCTGAAAAAATATTTTAAAACGGTTTTCTTGAGGATTTCATATAATGCGATTGGCTAAATCGACTTATTTTAATTTTATTTTTCCAGTTTTTTAATTTCTATAATTTAACACAATTTCAGAGAACAAAAAAAAAACAACAAACGAATGTATATAATTTTTTTGCAAAAACGTAATTGAACACCACTGAAGAGATTTCAATTCAATCATACCAAATTGCTAATTTCAACTCCTCCTCTGTAATCGCTAACGATAGTGAGCTCAACATCCACTGGAACTTCGGTAATCACTGGCAACAATTTTTGAGCTCCACCCTAAAACCACCCTTCTGCGATAATTGATCATTTATTGGACACTTACAGTCAAATCGACTTTTATGAAAGCCTCATTTTGAAGGTAAACTGGTGGAACCTCCTCGTTCATTACCACTCCTTGATATTCAATCTCAATGTAAGCACCTTCCGCAGTGCTCTTTGGGTCAAAGTATTGAACTGGGATGGTGAGAGTCTCAGAATCCTCATCATAAGTGTAGTCGGTGATGTCAAGAAGAGAATCTGAAAAAAAAACACACATTAAGCTCGATATCATTCATAGGTTGAGCCCACTCACAGTCAGCGCGCTCTCTGTAAACATGTGCTGCTGTGGCGACAGTTATTGTTTTGATTGTAAGAAGCTTGGATGCCTTGAAGCTGAAGGAGGTGACATCCTCATTCAATTTCAAATGCACCTGAACTCTAGCCAAATAATCAGTTCTAAAATTGAACAAATTTAGATTAAAATTAAATCAATTTAAAATTCTTACACGTTTGCATTGAAATAAATCGAGTATTTTTTCACTTCGAACGCCATCTGAAAATTGCGAAAAAAGTTCGAAAATTGGGGCAGACGCGGAACAAAAAATGAAATAGAAATTATCTGTCCTTCAAATTTATACTGCCGTCTATCTCTCGCCGAAATTACTTCCGCGTTCACTTCGTTCGAACGAATCAGGTTAATAAAAAGTGCCCTCAAATCGAACAACAACAAAACCGCCCTTTAGACAATCTCCCGACAAGCAGATAAGGAATTGGTGTGAAGGTTGAAATAAATTTTCGAAATGCATGTTGTTGTGCTTTTTTTCGAAGAACTGCCATAAAAAGAAAAAATGCGAAAGAAACGAAATAAAACGAAACGCGTTTCGCATGCACATCGAAGTGTTCAGTGTGCATTGAGTGAAAACCAAAAACCACACATAAAATTGGCAGACATGTGAAAGTATGTAGTTTGCCTTATTTGACAATGAACGAAATTGTAAAGAATAGAAAATGTGAACACTGTTGACACATAAAATTTTTAGTTTTAGCAAAAGAACTTATATTAATGGCATTATAATTTTTAAAAAATAATAAAATCTATTCAATTTAGCTGCGAAAATTTGAAAAGTCAACGCAAATAAAATTTAGGTTTGAAATTACATCCTGTTTCTAAAAAACGATCGTTTACGTGGTAAGGCGAGTTGTCGAATCACAAATTTGAAAAATTGTTGTCGGATCACAAACTTGGAAAAATTGGCTAAATGTAAGAAACGGTCTTGAGGCGATGAGATGCGCGCTCTGTACTCCACACGGACAAACCGCACTTAGAAACGTAGCGTAAAAATACCCGCGCGTAAATCGACACTTGTGACCCAACTCTACAGCAATCAATCGGCAGGTGCACGACATCGACAATACATTGCGTTCAATCTTTTATTTCTCATTTCCTACAAAAAATTGATTTGATTAAAAAAGCTAAAGCGTCTGAACTACAAGGTCTTGTAGCGAAAAATTCTGGTAGCGCATATTGGGAAACGCTCTTTAAAGTGAGATTGTTTGGTGTGAATTGAAACGTGTGCAAACTTGCGTCAGTGTATAAACGGAGAAAACGCAATCTGCGCGTTTAAAATTTTCTGCATTGTCTTCTATACTATTTTTTTTTTGAAAATTGTGCTTTGAAAAGGTTCGAAATATTCGTATACGTTAGGAATTAATGTCATCTTATATCGTTTGCCTATTTTTAAAAAGTATTCTTTCAATAGTTTTTTCCAACTGGGAAATTTATAAATGATGTATACACATCTACCAGTTCTTTGATACTTTTTGCAAAAAAACATCCCGACCAATTCTGTTTCCTCTCGTTATCAACCAGGAAGTCAATTAACATTATCCGAATCAGAAGTACGGCAGACAGGTTAAAGGGCGACAATTTATTCTTCATTCAATAAGAATGTCTCGTTTTATTCAACTCCTTTTCCTATTTCTTCTTCCAACTATCGGAGCGGTAGATCAAAAAGTCATACAAAACCAAGTCCAGAGTTTCAGGTTTCTTATAAAGCTGATAAATATTCGCTTCGTTTTATCGCTAACAAGTAAGTCATATTTTCAATGCATTTAATTTTACAATATTCCAGCACCGATTATTTTGCGAAAATAAAAATCGATCTGAAAGTTAATGAAGAAGTCAAATCGATTAATCTTAAAGCTTCAAGACTTATTACAGTTCTTAAAGCGAGAGTCTACACATCTGCAAAGTTGTCTCATGGCGAGCCAGATTGTAATAAATAATTACATGAGAAATATATTATAATAAGAGAATTTTCAGGGAACACTCATTTGTCTGACGTCTCATATGACCAGAAATCCGGATCAATTAAGATTGCCGTTGATGCAGTTAGTCCAAAAACTACTACTGAAGGGGCTTTTATTGAAATCGATTATCGAGGAGTCGTAATGAATGAAAAAATCCCACCAGCTTACTACGATGGAAAGAATGTTAATATCGATTTTTCAGTGAGATCTCATTGATTTTGAACCATTCAAATAAATTACGTTCAGGACGGTGCTGAGAAAATCGTTCCTTTAGTTTCAGAAGATCCTGTAAATTTCGAACTCACTGTCGTAACCGTTAAAAATGGAACAGTTAAAGTTAACAATTTAGTATGAGTTTACTTTAAAAAGATGTATCTCATTTCAATCGTTTAATTCAGGAAGAAGGCAAAAAAGGCGAAACTGGAAAATTGGGATTTGACAACAATTACGTAAGCAAGAAGCCAATCGATTTGAAGACATTGAGCTTCTCTATCAGCCCACCATTCTCGGCCGTTCTTGTTTAAATTTATTTTCCGGAAATAAGAACCGTTTTATAATAAATTCGCATAATAACTTATGTTCATTCAGAATAAAATTCCTGATGAATTGGATGTCCGAGTGACGGTTATGGTTTCCATTCACCACTCGCAAAAGCCTTATTTTTCCAATGTTACCCGATTTGAAAATTTTTTTTTTCTCGAACTGACCCATAAAATGCGAAATAACCAGCAATTGCGCGGAAGACTAAGAAAAAAGCGGGTGCCGCAAATCTACACGCAAACAGCAGTCGCCGAACACCGAATATATCAGTGACAGTCATGCATAAAACGCATTTAATCTATGAGAGAACATCCAATAAACATTAGAAAAATAAACATAAACATATAAGAAATTCGTTCCAGATGTTAAAAGGTCGGCAAAAGTTTTGTGATCGTAGAAATGAAGAAAAATGTATAACCACCAGGCCCAAAAATTTCCCAAATTCCCACGAATTTTTATCTTGAAGACAATGCTGCGCGAAAAAAATAAATTTTGAAGGAAAAACGAGCAGCCCTAGTTCATAGAATATTTACGGCTGGTGACCAGATATTAACGCTTTGTGGATGATGCTTTTACAGATGGGAAGGAGTTTTTTTGAGAAAACTTCCGCAAAGATTTAGGGCGAATCTAATTAGCTGGTTATAAGTCACAAATCTGACCGAGTGTTCATAAAAATGGTATTTTGGTAAATGCATGGAACAAACCCATACGGAATCCAAATAGCGTTGTAAAGGAAAAGCTTATCAGGTTCTGTTACAAAACCTTAATTAAAATCAGCTCCACCGGAAGCCGTGGGCGACCAGGGCGATTTTTTATGTACTTTCAGATAAAAGGGGTGCCATTAGCCTCTCAAACTTCAGTGGGAAAAAAGTTCGATCTGGCCCAATTCCAAATGGCGCGGTACTAAGCCCGCGCCCAAGCCTAAGACTAACCTAAGCTTACGCCTAAGACTAACCAAAGTCTACGATTAAGACAAACCTAAGCCTACGCCTAAGACCTGCATATAGACATACACTGTGATCATGACAAACACGCATTTCTCTAAACCTACCCGGTTACAACAGCTGGTTTAGCCATTGGCTACTTATCAAACACATGTAAAATACCTATATATATGTATGTCTATAGATATTAGGCGTAAGCGAAAATTAGTAATTTTTGCTTCAATTTCCATCTTATTGTTGACAATTTACAGCATTAAAAAACTAAGAACAGAAATAATCCAATACAAAATTCAAAGAATAGAAATTTAAAAAGACATTTTAAACATTACTCGGCAATAATTTTTTGGATATCACGCAAACCCTCTCTTGATTTTTTTTAAATTCCCGCGCGAATCCCTGCGCGCGGTAGTTTAAAAATGTTCTAACATAAAAGAGGGGTTTGCGAGGGTATTCAAAATATTTTAAATTACCGCGCAAACCCCGCTCTTATATTAGAACATTTTCAAATTTCTGCGCAAATCCTCTTTTAAATTTTATAAAATTCAAAACCCCCGTTCTAAAATTTTTTTTTGAAATCCCACCCATCTCTCATGTTAGAATATTTTAGAATTCCTGCGCAAATTAAAGCCGTTGAGATTTTTGTAAACGTACACAACTAATTCAAATTCAAAAAACTTACCGGCCATGACACTGAGCTTATGGAAAGATATTCCGTTTTCTAGCAGTAAAAGACGACACGCTGAGACTAATTCCATTCAATCTTCGACCACATTCGAGCGATTTTCAAAGAAAACGGACAATCTGGATATTGTTAAAATACAAATAAAAATTATTGAAACAAGACAAGAAAACAATAAAACAAAATTTAAAAAGCATTGCCCATGTAGACGATGATAGAATGACGATCCGACGATAGCTCATTTTGGTTCTAACAACCGCAGCATATTTTCTTCTATCTGAAAAAAATTACATTTCATTTACAAAAAAAAATTACAAACATGCTACTATATATTATTTTTGAGTCATTTCCATTGGATATTTGAGCTAAAATATCGATTTCTCCAGCAGTCGGGTTCTCATTGCCCTTTAGAAGTCTCTCAAACAATCAAGTGCCGCTCACATGATCAAGTTTCAAATTGCTTCAATCTGAAAAAAAAACATTAAAAAAATAGATTAAATAATGAATACAGTCACTATTTCAACAGCTGCAATCCATCTCCATTGTTCCTCGTCATGCTGTTTCGTATTCCAATTCCCATGAAAAAAAGGAAATGAAGTATTGAATTTTCTAATAGTAATAAGTATAATATTTAGTTAGCAAAGCGAAAAACAGGTGAGAGAAAGGTTTAAACTAGAAAGGGTAATATTATCAGTCATAATCAGTGATTCTTTAGCTATTTCGAAAGATGTTGGTGGGTTTACTCGGGGAGGAGGCTAGTGGAGTGCAGGAAGTCTGCACTTCGACACCGCCATGCTTGGCCTATACCGAGACCCAGCCAGACATCGGTAGAGTGGAAACAACCGAAGAAACACTTCAACGACTGTTTTTATTCCAATTCTACCAAACCTTTCGAGATATCGATTTTTGAGTTTCTTTTTTATTGCGCTTACAAGAGGAAAATTGCTTTAACTAAAGTCGCCAATTCGGCAGTCTCTACAACGAACCGCCTCGACGCCACTCCACCGTGTGCGCCTAGACTTCCCCAGGCATTTCCCTCCTGGGTCGGACCCTTTGGGTCACCGATGCGAGGTGTTGGTCCGCGTCTCGTGGCACGAGAAGCGCGGCACCCGTGCGGGCTCTCTCAAATCCGACTCAACGAATGTTCTCGAGACACGCTCACAGCGGTCCGAGACATATTCGTTGTAGAAACTTTGGAAAGCGCAATGTTCAAAATGTTATTAAGCGATTATTTTTAATTTAACTCGAAATAGGTGAAAACTGATTTTAAAATGGTTAAAAAACATACGTAAATAGTCGAGAAAAAGCTGTCGTCCAATAAAGAAAATGAAGTCATCAGCTGATCTAGCCTACAAAACTCGAATTTAATTGATTTAAAAACATTTAAAGACAAACAAATTTAAAAAGCTGCGATAAAAATAATAATAATCAAAAAGTTCTAACAAAATGTTTTAACACTAAAAATGAAAGCTAAAACGTGGCAAAGAAATACATGGAATTTTGGTTTACTGTAGAAATAAATCCGTAATTAACTAAAATGACGATATTATGCGGACTACGCTCAGGTGGAAAAACTGGCATGCCGCCGATTATCGGAAAGCAATGTTTTACCCTGTTTCCTTTTTTCTCAACATTCGCCATTCAAAAAACTCGAATTTTGTCTAATTAATTTGCTCAGAACTGTTTAATTTAAAGCATTTCGATGCTATTTTTTAAATACTACGTTAATTAGTGATTTTGATTATATTTTATTGTTTAAACAACTTACGTTATCATTTTGATTCTTCTTTCAGATCTTCTCAGCGAAACGGGCGACACAAAAACGACCAACTTGAAGACGGAGAATAAAAATGGGGAAAAATGAATGAATTGGATCACGTACGTTTTTAAAAAATTGTTAATATTTCATTAAATTCTTTAAAAAAATGTGGTTGGTATGTTCAAAAGAAAATATTATTAGTTACTTTCGAAAATTAATGTTTGAACTTACATTCATCGATGTTTCCGTCAATGGCAATTTTTATAGCTAGATTTCTCATTTGCAGAGCTTCCCGATTTAATATTTCCGGCATTTCTTCTTCACTTCGTCGAAAAACTACTTTTTTCGCTACATTTGATTGATTAATTTAGTTTTTTTTTTTTAAATACAATGCGTTCCGATCGTTTAGTTGATCATAACTGGAAAATTAAACGTTGACTGCTCTCGCTTCATCGTTATTCTCATATTTTAAACGCCTCAAATTAATACACGTCCTACAAAAATTCGAAACCCATCCCTTTTCGAAAAATTCTTCAGCACTCATGTTAGCCTTTTTTTCAAAAATTCAAACTATGTTCTGATTTTCACATTCAAAACGTTTATTATTCTGATTAGGTAGATTCTTTAATTGCATCCAAAGAAATAAACGCAATAGACAAATTAAATTTACAAGAGTAATTTCTCAATAAATCCAAGATGGTGAGTTTATGTCGGTAGGTTACTAATATTTAAGCAACTACGATATTTTGGCCACTACGCTGATATTCGAAACTCATAAAAACCAATAAAAATCATATAAAACCCTAATAACTCAATTCATGATGCAAAAAAAACTACTTTTTTATTTAAAAATCTGCAATGCATCATGACATAAAATTGGAAATAAAACGATTGAACGATACAAAAAGCCCAGCGCACTTCGACGTCTGTGTCCGAATACTTTATCATCATCACGTTGCAAAACTATACACTGTTTTTCCTAACATATTTGACTATACACTTCATCGAATAAAGAAACTGAATGAAATCAGATCGGCATTAATTTTTTCTTAATTTTATAAAACTATCCCTCCCCCGTATAGAATAGCGCCTATAAAATCAAATTTTCTCAATGCCACCGCCCTCCGATCCACTTGTGTTTTTAAGACATAATTGTTAGCCGCTACAATATTTTTACTCAAATAATTCTAATTAAAATGACCCTATAACTGAAGAAAATAATGAATGTCGAGCAATGTCCCTGCCCTCTGTTCCAATAGTAGTTTTTTTATGGAACATCATCGGGCGAAAAAAAAATAACAAACGTAATTTTCAGACATTCGGATTGCTCAAAATTGGACAGAAACCTTGAATAGCTGCGATTTTCAATCTTCTTTCTTCAAGACAAGGACGATAATTTCTGAAATTTGAAGTATTACGATATAAGTTGTTTTTGTATGTTCTTACCTTATAGATGAAGCTCTATCTACAATCTAAAGAAAAAAATTAAAGAAAATCCGTAAAAAAGTGCAATCAAAAGAATTTCAAATTTTAACGACAATGGATCTTTTTTTCATATTATAACGATTGTCCGTCGTTAACTATTCGATATCAATTACTTTTTTAATCTTGTCATCTTTTTTGAAACCTTTTGTTTAAATCTTTTGTCATCGTTTCTTCTTTTCTTTTAACTAGATTCAAATTTTTTTCTTTCCTCATCGAATGAATTCAGTGAACACTTGACACCAACAGATAGTTTTGATGTTTTCAACATATTAACCGAAGATATCCGACTTCTTTCTCATTTAGGAGCTCTTAGGAGCATTTAAGATCCGTGATCCCAATTTAGATTCTGAAAAGTTAATAGTAAATTTTTATGAAATATTTAAATAGTCATTACAATAATTCAAGTGATTTTATTTCGTTCTTCATTTTCACCCTGATTTGGGCAAAAAATCTTCATCTCCAATAATATTTTTAATTTATAGGTATATTTGAACTTATTCGTATCCAAAAATTTGACGGTTTTAAAAATGAAAAAGGCAACCCAATTTCTAGAGTTTACACGTGATCTTGTGAAAACTTCATTTCTAAAAAAATTTACTTGAATGAAAATAAAGTTGGAATATTATCCTACGATTTAATCGGAACCTTTCTTTTCCATTGATTCAAGCAAATTGAAATAATTACGAAAGTTTGCTATATGAATTTCATTTTTTAATCAATCTGAAAGATAAATAATGATCTCAGCGAAATTTTTTAATTACTTACATTTAGAGGCCGACAATTTTCGTGTCAAATCCTTTCAATTAACAAAGGAACATAGAAGAAACGAAAACAATATATAACAAAAATTCAAACGACAGTGGATCTTTTCAGTTTTTTTTTCTACAATATTAGTTGTCCGTCGTTTAATATATTACAAATTCGGGAAATAAGGGAATGTTGTAACTGGGAATTCGTGATAATACGAAGATAGTGGGGGAGGATGGGAATCGATATAAAAGCGAAAATAAACGGATTAAAAGTTAGGAAAATTTAATTAACTAATCAATAATTATTGTAGATATTTGGGTCCATTTAATACAATAAAATGAGATTTCAAAACGATAAAGGAAACTACCGTTTGTGTAACTTTTCACTTAAACTAGCTATCCCGTATATATAATAGTGCCCATAATATTTTTTCTTTTTCAATTCCACCGCCCTCCGATCCACTTGTTTTCTAATACATGGTTCATCATTGGGCTCAAAAAATTATTATATCGTTATAGTTGTCATCCGCTACAATTTTTCTCAATCAAATAAAACTAATCGTAAATCACCCTATAACTGAAGAAAATAATGAATGTCGAGCAATGTCCCTGCCCTCCGTTCCAATAGTTGTTTTTTTATGGGAACATCATCGGGCGAAAAAAAAATAACAAACGTAATTTTCAGACATTCGGATTGCTCAAAATTGGACAGAAACCTTGCACAGATGCGATTTTCAATCTTCTTTTTTTTCAAGAAAACGACGAAGATTTCTGAAATTTGGAGGTTTACGATATAAGTTGTTTTTGTATGCTCTTACCTTATAGATGAAGCTCTATCAACATTCTAAAGAAAAAAATTAAAGAAAAACCGTAAAAAGTACAAACAAAAGCATTTCAAATTTTAACGACAATGGATCTTTTTTTTCATATTTTAACGTTTGTCCGTCGTTAACTATTCCATATCAATTCTTTTTTTAATCTTGTCATCTTTTTTTTTAAATCTTTTGTCATAGTTTTTCTTTTCTTTTAACTAGATTCAAATTTTTCTTTCCTCATCGAATGAATTCAGTGAACACTTGACACCAACGGGTAGTTTTGATGTTTTCAACACATTAGCCGAAGATGTCCGACTTCTTCCCATTTAATTCAATGATCATCAAATTGTTGGTTACTTCAGTTGGCATTGTCTTTTTCATCAATACTGCCAGTTAAGTTTGAAATATCTTAACAAAAATTATTATTTTACTATTTTTTTTTACAAATGTTACCTTTATGAAGGGAATCATTTTTCTGGTGTTTTTTTGTGAATAGCGTATTCAGAATATAAGTGATCCCAATTTAGATTCTGAAAAGTTAATAGTAAATTTTTATGAAATATTTAAATATTCATTACCATAATTCAAGCGATTTTCTTTCGTTTTTCATTTTCACCCTGATTTGGGCAAAAAATCTTCATCTCCAATAATATTTCTGATGTATAGAGATATTCGAACTTTTTCGTATCCAAAAATTCGACGGTTTTAAAAAATGAAGAAGGCAACCCAATTTCTAGCGTTTACACGTGATCTTGTGAAAACTTCATTTCTAAAAAAATTCACTTGAATGAAAATAAAGTTGGAATGTAATCCTACGATTTAATCGGCACTTTTCTTTTTTCCACTTATTCAAGCATATTGAAATAATTACGAAAGTTTGCTATATCAATTTCATTTTTTATTCTGAAAGATAGCTTATGATTTCGGTGAAATTCTTGAATTACTTACATTTAGAGGCCGACAATTTTCGTGTCAAATCCTTTCAATTGAGAAAGAAACATAGAAGAAACGAAAACAATACAATAAAAGTAACAAAAATTCAAACGACAGTGGATCTTTTCAGTTTTTTTTTACAATCTTAGTTGTCCGTCGTTTAATATATTACAAATTCGGGAAATAAGGGAATGTTGTAACTGGGAATCAATGCTAATACGAAGATAGGAATAGGGGGAAATCGATTTTAAAAGAGAAAATAAACAGGGGTTATCAGAAAGAGAATCAACTATACATAGAATAACTATAAATATTTGGGAACATGAAATGCAATAAAATGAGAGTTCAAAACGATATATGGATCTTTTCTCTTTTTTTAACAATTCAATTTGTCCATCGTTCTTAATTAGGGAAAAATAAACGGAAATTCGTCTTTCATGTTAAAATACGTTGAATACTTTTAATTATTCAAATTATATGAATAATTTTTAAGAGTACTAAAAAGAAATTAATTTTGAAAATAAGACAAATTTCCTTACCTTCCAATGAACACCTTGATGGCGTGCTTGAAAATCTTGATTTCTTTTTAAATCATTATTTCTCTGAAAACCAATCAATTGGTTGAGTAAACTAAATGGTTTTGTTACCTTTTAATTTGCACCATTATTATGTGCTTTAAATAATTGTTCAAAAAAGATTCGATTTTTACCATCACATTTTTAGATTTGAATTATTTTGATTCATCCAGTTCGTCTTATTGGATTCAAAATAACATAAATATTTGGATTTGTTTCTAAATGGTTGATTAAAAACGAATAATATATAATCGCTACCATCTCAAGAGCATATCGATCGTGTGCTCTATTCATCGGATAAATTTAATCAAGAACATCTTCGGGAGTCAAGTCGGTTCGATTGCTTCTCTCATCGATTATGGCAACAATTCGGACACTGTTATAGTCGAGACCTTTTACTTTCTAGAACTATTTTTAGAAGGATCCGAAATCATTCGATTACCTTGAAATTTGCACCTTTCTCTTGTGCTTTTAGTTGTGAATCCGACCAGATTATATACAAATAACTGTGCTATTCTCGTAATTTAAAAGCATTGATCGGAAAAACATCGAATCGCCATATATTCTTCAGGAAATAACAATATTGAGAAAATCTTCCATCCGAACAGTTTTTCGTCGATCATAATCTGCGTCGCAGTAATTAATAAATAGCATTTCTCTTTAATCTGGATCCAAGCTTCTTGATATTCTAATTCGCTCGATTTTGAATTGAATTCAGATAATACATTAAACTGAAAAGAAATATTATTTTTGGCCCATCGTGTTAAACTCTTACTACAAATGGATCGCGATTAATCCAATCAGACCAATCTTTGAAGCATTTGGCCAGATATCTGCCGAAAATTCGAGTCACTGATGAAGACTATTCGAGCAGAATAATCACATCACAATTTCGAGAAGAGCGAGGAGCAACAAACTAAAATAACGCATCATGTTCAGCTTCTTCTCAGTTCCAAATAAATCGTAATTGAACTAATATGAGCAAATAAATGGTTTCCTAATGTAGGAATCGACCATAACGGTAATAATAATATATATATATATTTTTAACGGTAATAATAATATATATATATTTTTTTCGTTTTTTTTTAAATTTTTTTTATTGTTTCTTTTTTTTCTTTTTTTTATTTTTATTTTTCTTTTTTTTTTTTTTCTCTTTTTCTTTTTTTTTTTTCATTTTTTTAAAATTTTTTTTTTTTTTTCCCCCTTTTTCTTTTTTTTTCTTTTTTTTCTTTTTTATTCTTTTTATTTTAATATAGTTTTTTTAATCATTAAATATATATTATATAGTTGTTTTCAATATATTATTCTTTTAAATGTTGCTCGTTCACACCAGTCTCTCGCAGAACAGTCGTGTGATCTTTGTTGTTGCGCGAATCGCCGAGGTTCTTTTGGATCTTATTGAAACACTCGGGTCATTTTCGGGAAGAGGCGGATTCGCTAATGCCTCGTCCGCAATTGTTTGAATTTGCGGACTCAGCCCTTTCACGACGACTCGCAAAAGGTTAAGCTCCCTCGCCACATCCATACGCTCAGCCGCCGCCAGGTTGCTTGATTTTGAGCACAGAAATTTCCTGGCATTGGCGATCACGAACAGGCCGCAACTGAACCCGTCCGTCTGGGCCTCTTGGTGTTTTTGAGGAGCCCATCTGACACTCGAAAGTGTCGACGGATAGAGTGCGGCAAGAGCTCGTTTCAGCCCATTCGAGATGGTGGCCTTGGTTTTACGCGAGCGGCTCGCGACAAGCGAATCATAAATGACGCACTTGCCGGTCGCCACTGTATAGGCTGCGAGCAGCCAGTGCTGATGTTGGTGCACTGGCATGAGGAGCACCTCGCAATGCCTTCGGACTCCGGCAGTGCACTCCTTCAGCATGGTTGCAACATGCTTGCCGTCCTCGTCCACCGTCCGCTCGATGACAGCTTTCGTGGCCGACGGTAGGACCACACCGACCTTGCGGTTTTGCGACTGCACCAGGTTTAGAAGCCCGGCCGTCACAGCACCAGATGTTAACAAGGTCTGGTATCCCGTGGGCAGGTCATCATCAGTGATGAGACCTCGCAACGCGCCCATGATTTCGGGATGAAAGTGCCCCATCTCTAAATTGGCCACCACCACCTCTTCCTGAGCCTCCACTAACTCATTCTGCCCTGACTGTTCTGCTCCTTCACTGCTGCCGGCCGCCATCTCTTCCTTCTCCTCCTCCGGCGCCACAACCAATGGAGGGCGGTCCTCTGCCACCGGAACCGCAGACCACCACTGATTGGCCTCGACGAGCTTCGCCTTCCTGTCTCGACGGGCACGGTACTCTGCCAGTAGCCGCATGGTGTTATGGTTGCGGCAATTACTAGGCACGCACGGGCAGGTACCGTCACATTGCACCTCGTCGAGAAGACAGGGGCAGCTCTCGGAGCAGCCAGTCGCCTCGGAGCAGTGCGAACTGCACATCGGAACATTCGGCTCTGGCTCGGCCCACGTGTCGTCCTCCGGCCCGAAGCTTTCCTCAATGTCGACCTGGCTCCAGACAGCAGGTCGCTTGGGGCTGCTCGGCACATCTTTGAGCTTTGATATGCGAACTTCGATCAGATCGCCAGTAGTTCGCGTGCGTTTCTGGCCGATTTTCGGACCTTAAAACCGAAATTTTCGAACTCGAACAGATTTTTTTTGCCTTTTTTTTTGCCTTTAAACGACTTTAAAGGCGATATCGCAGGACAGAATAAACGGAAACAACTCGCAAAACCGCCAAATTGAAGAAGAACGAAGATGACGTGACGAAGAAAAAATCCGAATCCATGCCGTCCGAGTCACCTTTAATGTCGTTTAGAGAATCAAATGTTGGCTAGAAAAAAATCGGTCAATTAAGAAGATTTCGTTTAAAAATTTGTTCCCCAACTTTCACACGTTTTTATCACAATATTCAAGAGTATTTAGACGTATTCGCTTGAAAAAAGCGACGCACCAAAAATGCGAAAATTAATTTTTTGATTATCATCTTAATATCAACTCCGACCCCCCACTTTTTAAAATTTTTCAATAATTCACAAAATTCTCATAACTGTGTTATTCTTGTTCTATTATCCCCTTAATTCTGTAATATTTTCGAATTTCCCCGCAATTTTTGATAAAAACTAAAGAACTACGGGGAAGCTCAATACAAAAATACTCCAGATCAGAAAACGTTTTAAATTTGAGAATAACCCTTTTGGCTGTTAGAAATCGAAACATATCACTCGAAATACGAAATATTTTTAGCCAATTCGTTTCAAATTTTCTCGTTCTAACAACATTTTTCACAATTGAGAGTAAATTTATTATCGTTTTCTCGCTAGTAATCTTGGACGAACGAATTCGGGAAATTTAAATTGCGCGTGCTGCCATTTAATTGGTCACACAAAACAAAATCAGCTTATAATCCACCATTGGGCACTTGTGCTGATAAGCAAAGAACTTAAAATTCATGAAAAACATTCTCTTTCATATTATGATAGTTATCAAACGTAAAATGCGCTCCTAAGTTTTTTTAGACCCAAGACAACAATTCAAGGAATAAAGCAATCGCACCCCAAATTCGTCCGTCGTCGACAATAGAATATATTTGATTTGAAACAAAATTTGCGAGAAAATGGCAATTAAGAAGATATATAGCGCACCTTCAACAATCTCGAGATGGACCTCAGTCACATCTCTTTTGAAGCAGACCCTTTTCGGTGGGATCGCATTATCATCAACATGAGCTTCTGAGCTCTTTCTCTTCATTGTCACAATCGACATTCTGCTTGCTTGTATTGAATTAAGCGTAATGAATGAATATGTGAATTTGTGATAACAGATCAGGATCACGTTATTAGAATTTCATGAGAGTTCTTTCTTTTTATTTCTAAACCAGCTTTCATTTCCATCATTTCTATCGTCAGCAGGTGGCGCTGCTCAAATTAAATAAAAAGTTGAAATCAAAAATTGGAAGAAAATTAAACGGATCAGTTCAGATGATTTCCATTGTGAGACCAATTTGCGTAGTTCAAATCGAGGAAGAACTCTTTTCAGCTGCCTACTTGAAGAAACTGAACGTGGCTGATTCAAACGACGTTAATCCTCCAACATGCTCCGACATTCTAGATACTGAATGTCAAGACAAATCTTGTTAACTGTTTAACTGTTTCCAAAAAAAAAATAAAAAAAGGGCGCGCCTTGTAAAATTGTGGACCATCGTATTTTTAGGCGGTAATTTAATTCAAATTTGAGTTTAAACAGTGGGAATACGAATAACCAGTGAATCCAACTCAACGTAAATCGGTGCAGCGCGCTCGTTTTTTTTTTTGCAAATTTATTATAGAAAATTTGAATAACCGCCTAGAAAAATTGTGATGGACCATAATTATGCAATTTTTTCGCGATGTTAATATGCGATCATGATTACGGCAATCTCGTGCCTCGGTCATTGAAGCCTGTCGAGGTCGCTATTAAACTAAAATAAATATTTCCACGTGACCATTCGAGATTCCAAACCAGACAATTTATTGCTGTTAGTGTTTCCAGTCAAATGCGGCTCTGATGTAAAATTCTTGTCACTAAATCAAAAGTTCTCATCTTCGAATACGTATTGAAGTAAAAATGTTAACGTTTGAGTGTTTTTGAAAAATATAAAAACCAAAAAAAGTGTTCATCAAAAATGAGCGGAATTGGTTCCAACGTTTCTCGGCCGGAAAATCAGGGAATTTCGTTCAGAAAATCGGGATTTTTTTTAAAGATTGCTATATTGGCGACGCCGCAGAACTAAAAATGTAAATATTTGACAATCACACAATAGTGGTTTTGTCTACTGGAATATACGGAATGTAGCTTAAATCTTGGTGATATTGTGCTTATATGTCGGTATTTTGCTGCAGATTTTCCCGTATGCAAATTTTTATCATCTGCCACGGGAATTCAGGCATTATCATTATTACGATGCTATCCAGTCGCGCATAACCACGTGACTGTAAATTATTCTACTGATACCCCGACCACGCCCCCAATCAACATAAAAGATTCATTTGATTCGTTTGGGGAATGAAATAATGAAGACGTCGGCATTGAAGACGATATTCAAATTCATCCTAGTTACAATCATCTATTTTGCTCACATTTATTTCCGACGACTTCCGATCACTCTGCTTCCGCTCATAAGACAGGAAATCACGTTGAATAGCGATAATATAGGTGAGTGAGTTGTTTTGCGGATTTGTGATACGGATGAAATGCGGTGTGGTTGGCGGACATCTTATCTTTGAAACATCAAATCACCTGATTTATTTATATTCGCATAACCAGAACTGAAAATGAATCTATCTCACTATTACTAAAATTTAAGGATAAGATTTCGCAACATTCGCGATAATCTCACAGTTGAAAAATCCGCCCACCGTTACGACATGAGCTTGACTCCCTCCAGTGTTTTTGGAGATTGGTTTCTTCCTCTTCAAGGACCGTTAGAGAGTCACCAATCTCACGAAACCGTTTCCAAGTGGTTTCTAGTTGGTTGCAGTACACTCCAAGAATATTCGAAATCGTCTTTACGTGTTCCCCCTAATTTTTCAAACCGACGATTTCAGTATTTCCGTTTGAACGAATTGATTTTCATGAAACTTCGCAAAATGATTAGAAGGTTATATAAAATAGAATGAAAGCGTAAAATGATACAAAAAATGCGTCTGTGCGGTATGAGCTTGTGCCTCTCTCTGTAAACACCAAAATTTACGAATTTTTCCACTACTAAATTAATTAAACCGCACGTTTTCAATATAAATGGATGTATAAATTGATTGGCATAAAGATGATGATATGATATATGATCATTTGATCTTCTAGATTCAAAGTTTATAATTATGCGGAAATGATTTATAATCAGTGTCCGACGAATGCTGAAGTCGATTAACGGACATGCGTCTTTCTTTATAATCCGTGAATGTGTTTTAAAAGAATTTTTATGTGATATTTTAAATTTTTTGATTGCATTTGTCAAATTCATGCCATTTTAATGCCATTGAAATTAAAATTGAAATGGTCCCTATACTAGCAAGACTAAGAGATCATGACGACATTTTTTATTTCAATTAGATTTTTATGATTGGCTGCAGAAAATGAAGATTAATAGTTTTTATTAAATTTCATTTTCTCTAACATCCAAATGCCTTTAGAATATTTGTTATTGAAAACACAAATATTTACCGTTTTATTCAAACCGGTTAATAATTTGAAATTATCAAATTAAATCTATATAGAATTGAGTACATTCTACCATAAACAGTGCGTGGCAAAACTTTTATTTTGGTTCTCGAATGGCTTAGAGAATTGCGAGAATTTTCGACCATCGCGAGAGATTTTGCAGCAAATCGAATCGGAAAATTGGCGAAAAACTAAAAGTGTCGAATTAGATCTACAGGGTGTCATTTAAGTTCCCGCACAAAAGTTTGACGCCATGTAGAGCTTCGCTAACGCACTTTTCGTACACCAATACAATTTATTTTTATTGAACAAGGTATATTTTACTTACTTTCCAAGTTTCACCTCATTCGGATGTGCTTCCGAGAAACGGCAAAGGCTAACATCCATTGCGCTTCCATTATCGAACTTCATAAGCAAAATGTGAGCCCGAGAGACATCATTCAACGGGTCGGTGTGCCTTGTAGAACGGTTTATGACACCATCAAACGATTCAAGGAGCTAAATACGACCAGTGACCGTCCCAGACAAGGAAGACTCGTCTCAGTAACCACTCCTCAGAAGATCAACGCCGTCAAATCGAGGATCAGCCGAAACCCCCACAGGAGCATGAGAAAGATAGCGTCAGACATGGGAATGAGCATCTTCGCTTTGGAACAAATCGTCAAAACGAAGCTTGTACTGACCCCATATCGTGTCCAAAAAGCGGCAATTCTATCGGCCGTCAACAAGCAGAGACGCTTCGAAAAAGCAAAACGACTTCTTGCTCGCACGCGGTCTGGACAACACCTCGTCACTGTCTTCTCCAACGAGAAGCTGTTCACTGTGGAGACGGCATTCTACTCACAAAACCATTGAGTACTTGCCCAGACATCCCAGCAAGCTTCTGAGAAAGGAAAAACAATTAATCGAGCCTCACATCCTGCCAGTGTGATGGTTTTCGGTGCCATCTGCTCAACCGGGATGTGCCCCCAGGATTTCGTGGATCAGGGAGTGAAAATGAACAAAGAAGTCTACGTTCGGGACATTTTGGAGAAGCATGTGATGCCCTGGACCCAAACGCATTTCGGTGGGCAGATATGGGTCTTTCAGCGGGACGGAGCACCCGCCCACACTGCCAAAACTACTCAGGAGTGGTGCCAGACCCATTTTCCCGACTTCATCAAGTCATCCGAATGGCCTGATTGCTCCACAGATCTGAAACCGCTTGACTTTTCCGTGATAGGGTCTTGCAGGAGAAGGTCAACGCAAAACCCCACTCAAGTGTAGAGGCTCTGAAGAGGACATTACTGGCGGAGTGGGACAATCTTTCCATCGAATACCTGCGTACCACAGTCACATCCTACCCGAAGCGTCTCCGTGAAGTCATAGCTGCGAAAGGAGGCCGAATCGAAAAGAGTTAATAGATAATTATTTGTTGTACTATAGATAAATAATATTTTGAGTCTCGTTTGATTTGGACTTTTAGTTTCAGAAATATACGTCTTCAAAGTTGTGCGGGAACTTAAATGACACCCTGTACATACAAAAGAGAAGTCAAATTTGCACACCGAGAAAAACCCATTTCCAAATCGGTACAAAAATTTACAATAGTAATATTCACCGTTGCATTACTTTAATATCATGTTCAAGAGTTACCAAGAACGCTTTGCAAAGAAGTTTCAAACATTGTCTTATTCGTATTTTTAAATGTTCAGGTCTTCTTGTTTCTGCACACGCATTTTGCTATACAATTGGCCGATTTTTGTTTGGTGTGGCGTCCGATAAATATTCGAAGGTGGCATTATTACTCATCGGTTTAATAACATGTGCGACCTGTTCTGTGGGATTAGGTTAGTCTTGTTTGTATAATTATAACAACAAAAATAAAATCAAAATGCATTTAGGATTTGCCACCGAATTTTGGCATCTTCTTGTTGCACTGCTATTCCTTGGAATTGTTCAAGGAGCTGGCTGGGTTCCTGCTACGCTATTAGTTCAAACGGTATTTTTTTTTGTACGATTTCCATTGAATCTCATTATATTTATATATTTTAGTGGTATTCTAAAGGCACCTATGGAACAATGTTTTCGATTCTTGCTTGTGGTAGCACATTTGCGGGAATCCTGCAGCCAGTATCGAAGCGATTCAATTGGCGTCAGGTCGAAATTTACACTGGTGCCGGAATGCTGCTTTTTTCGGTAGTGTGTTATTTCGCACTTCGCGAAGATAACAAATCACCAAAAACCTTAGAAAACGAGCCTGACACTGCGAAGGCCAATGCAAAAAGCCAAAGCGGGCTGCGGCTCATCGTAGGGTCAATTGTCATTTGGCACATTGCATTCGTGTATTTATTTACTATGGAGGTATGCTTCTACCGAATTCTAAAGTAATTTGTTCTAAAACAGATGAGAACAATATGTGAAACATGGGTTCAGTTATTTCTCACCGATGTTCAAATATCGCCGGACGCATTTCAGATTACCTACGAAATCGGAGGGTATGATGACAATAAAATTTATATTTACAAAATTGTTTCAACTTCTAGACTTGTTGGAACCATGGCTTCTGGAATAATAATTGATTTGGCAACTAGTAAATTTGATGTTGATGCGACGAGAAGGGTCATTGCCGTTTCTTACACGTGTCTGATGATGATATGTGCAGCCGGGATTTTCCAATTTCCGGTTAGTTCTTTGTACGCCGCTCGTTCGGGCTCTCCAACTCGGAAAAGGATAAAAATGGATCGGCCTATGGAAGCATCTGTTTTTCATCCATTGTTTAAATTTTTGGTCATTTCCGGGTAAGGAAAAAATAGATCATCTAGACGAGTCGCCTCATGCAGCAGACATAATTTTCTCAAAAAAAAAATAGCCCGGGGGATCTGAAAATTTTTCGTATAAAATCACCTGTTTACATGCTTAAAGGGAAATTTGGGAAAATTTTCAGCGACGAAGAATAGTTTACAAAATTAAATATTGGGGTTCGTCCATTATTTGACGGTTCTCTGTTTTTCCTATAATATCGGCTTCTGTTGGCCAAGGATGTTTTTCTTATATTGATTGCAAAAATTAATTATTAACAAAAAAAAATTCTCAAAAAGTTTATTTCACGCGTAGTCTTTTAGACAGGACAAATTAGCCTGTAATAATAATAAAGGACATAAATATTCCTTAAAGAAGTTTATTTTTCATAATTTCAGCTCAATAATTGCAGGAACTCAGCTCGGTCTTCGGATTTCTTTCTGGAATGTTCGTTAATGGATCAATCAACGTTTGGTGTATGGTAGCGTCGCAGGCAGGACACAAGCACATTCAGGGAACTGTTAGTGCCTTTATTTCATTTGTCGCCAGCTGTAAGTTGCACGTTGTCCATCTCAAAATACAAACTCTAAAATTCAGCTGGATCGATGCTTGCCGGAACTCCATTAGCTTATCTTATCAGCTCTTTTGGCTATGGAGTATTTTTATACATTTTTAGTGTCCAATTAATAATTGTCATTGTTGTTTCTTTGTTCCGCGTGAGGCTACGAATGCAATCAGAGTTAACTCCAGTCGAGGAAAGCTCAAAATCTGAAAGTGATAACGACATCGTCATCACCGTGGTCGATTCCAAACAAAATTTGACCACATTGAAAAAAGAGCACCGATTTTCGATGCGATTTGTTTTATACGCTTCAAATAAAATTCGTCCCATTAAACATTTTGTCGGTATTAATAAGATTTAATTTTTCAATATTGCTCGATATAAGGTCTCCAACAACTGAATGCGGGGAAAATTTAAGTTTTTTGAGATATTTGTAAAACTAGAATTTTTGCCGATTCCGGTGTATCGAAGACTCGTTTTTCATTTGATGTAAATAATGATTGTTAGACAACAAGAAACTGTAATTCGAACTTGTATTTTCATTATGGTTGTACAATTGTGGTCATATTATAAATTTTGTTATATTCAACATGATAAGGGTTTTTTCTATAGCCTTCTATAGTCTCTTAATAAAAACAAACGGCAGTAACCAAAATCTGTCGATGTGAGGATCAGCGCAAAGACTTCGCTCTCAATTAAATAATTGATTGCCGATCCAAAAAATATTTTCCAAGTGGGAAAACTAAAAAAGAAGAACAAAAGTTTATTCACTGCAATGAATATTTTTCTTTCTGGTTCATCCCTCATGTTAAGTAAAATTCAATGAAATAGTGAACAAAAGTGATTTGAAATTTAAACAAATAAAATAATTGATTAATGCGCATTGTTAATAAGACTGGAAAATGTATAAAATAACGCCGACAACAAACACTACAAATGCGTCAGTGTTCTGCGCATGACGCGTGTTATGCACTTTGCGCGTTTTAAATTTTGTTTTTATATTTATATGTCTTTTTAAGTTTTTGCAAAAACTCGTGGGAATATTTATTTGAGGTTCTAACATTTATTTATTACTCAATTTGTTGTTTGCAACTTTTTCGAATATTGATCTATGAATTTAATGAAATATTTAGCAAGAAACGATTTTATTGCCTTGATACCCTCTCTTTCTCTTTCTCTCTATGGAAATTCGTTTTAAATCAAATACCACTGATTTCAGCTCCTAAATTAAACGATTTTGGTTCGATTCAAATTGTATTCGATTGTGAAAAAGTGTTCAGGTCGTAATTGATTTAAAATCTTCGAATTTGTTTCGTAATTATTATCAAAATGGGTAAAAGTATGAAACTTGAACAATAGATAAAACCCGCATTTTTTTAAAATAAGATTTATTAGTTCTATGTTCAAAACTCATTCTTGTAGGTAATTTTTTCAGACAATGGTGGTTACACGGTCAAGGTCGAAAAACAATCGAACGTTGAATGATCGCTCTAAGGAAAGGTAAGAATAAAGCAATTAATTTACTAAAAATGTCTTTGAAGCTTTAATTCCAGGTATTCATATCGACCACGCTCGCAATTCGTGGAAAGTGACGCGTTTGTTGGCTATAGACCAATCGATTACTATCTGCAAAGCGATTGTCTTTTAACTCAGGAAGAATTAAAGCGCCTCGATGAGCACATTTATTCAGCTGTCGATACTTCTTGGTTGGACGAGCTTTGCATGAAGAGATTTTGGGAAAATGTCGTGGAATACTATCCGCGATGGGTTGCACCAAATCTATTAACGCTAATCGGTAAGCCCTCGATTCAGAAATTTGTAATACATTACGCTATTCATAGGTTTGATAACAAATCTTTTCACTGTTCTCGTCCTTTCATATTTTTGCCCGACAGCAAAGGAAACTGCTCCAGCTTGGGCATATCTCCTCGCCGCGTTTGGATTGTTCGCTTATCAAACTTTGGATGCTACTGATGGAAAACAAGCTCGCCGAATTGGTGCATCGTCTCCATTGGGTGAACTATTCGATCATGGATGCGATTCCGCCTCTCAGGTAAAAAAACACCTTTTCGTTATAATTTTTTAATGTTACCTTTGAAGGTGTTTGTTACTTTAAATGTATGCTACGCTTTGCAATTGGGATCCGTGGGATGCGGTGTATTTATTGCTTGCTTGATTTCGGTTTCATTGTTCTATACGGCTCATTGGAGCACTTATTGTACGGGACAACTTCGATTCTCACGATTTGATGTTACCGAAGCGCAAATGTGTATCATTTGTATGCTATTAATAACTGCGGTGTTTGGTCCAAATATCTGGAGCATTGGTACATTTTTAAATGCCTTTTTGGGATTCAAATACGCCCTAGAATACAAAGAATCATCTGACTTTAAAAGTTTTAGGTTTTCTGGGATACACGCTGAAACATTTCATTTTACTCGCCGCAATTATTGGAACGTTGTATCAGGCCTGTGGATATTTATCAGTGATTTGCTCTGATGGTGTTGGAAAAAACGGATCAACGGGTAGATTTCTCTTATATTGTTTTATATGCGTTTTTATATCAAAATGTTTAGTTGCTGGAACATCTGTGCTCTTTCCCGCGTGTCCCCTGATGGCAGTGGTCATTCCATATTGTATGATCTACAGCAAGTCGAATTCAACTGTTTTTGATGATTATGTTGTCATTTTCGTGTTGCAATTTGGAGCGGTTGCGGCCAAGGTAAGCTCTGTAGTAGCGGCTTTTCTCTAAACTGACAATTTTAAGGCTACCAATCGATTAATTGTTGCCCATATGAGTCGAAGTGAGCTCATTCTATGGGATTGGATCCTCCTTGCTCCAATATCTTTGATCCTCAACCAGTACTACGACTTTTTGTTCGACGAGAAGCGGCTTCTGGTCATGTCTACTGCTTATGTCTTCATTTCTCTCTTCATTTATTGTTTCTTCATTACACGCCAAATTTGTGATTACATGGGAATATACTGTTTCAAAGTGACAACCCAAGCTTCCAAAAGCAAGTAATTTGCAATTGAAATAATTGTCTATAGTGTTCATACGAAGTATTTTTTACGCAGAAATTCCAGTAGACTACATAATTTATAAAAAAAAGAGAAGTTTCCAGTTAGGCAAAACGCGTCGATCATTGATTTTTAGTTGATGGTTTTTCGCCGATTTTGCATTTTTGGTGCCCTGTCCCGCAGTCTTGAATGTATTTTTGCAAATTTTTCTCCCTCTGTCGATCTGGCTGTATTTTTCACTTTTTTGAAGATGCAATTTCGTGTTAATAATTGGCATAGTCTCCAGTTCTCAAAATCTTGTACTTTAATTTCATTTACGTTGTGCTGCTTTTAATTTCAATAAATTATGTTCGAATGATATGCCTACTGCGTCAATAGAAATGCTACCGTTTACACCGGTTTTCGTGCATATCATTTTATTTGAGTTGTTCTGTCCTTGTTGCACTATATATGGTATTGTGCACTTTTAACATGGCGAAAAAGAAGTCTGCCGTTTTTACTGTTCATATGAAAAAAACGGAGGTTTGATCTAGTCATTCATTTGAAACTAAATTCGTCATTTTTTGTTTTAAATTTCGCTTGAAAATTTCAATTTGTCAGACATTTCTCGGTTGCGCAAACTGAAAATATGAATGTTCCCCGGCCACGGCCACGTTCGCCACGAAACGTTTTGCTGTTTCTGATTTGTTCGTTTCAGGAGAAAATGTCGACGTCACCGCGCGATGGCCAAAACGAATCGACGTATGGATTCGTATATGGCGTATCGGGACCTGTCGTAACTGCTGAGAAGATGGCTGGATCAGCTATGTACGAGTTGGTGCGCGTCGGACATCAAGAGCTTGTCGGCGAGATTATTCGTCTTGAAGGCGACTTCGCTACAATCCAAGTTTATGAAGAAACTTCTGGAGTCACTATTGGAGATCCAGTGCTTCGAACTGGGAAACCGTTGTCTGTGGAACTTGGTCCGGGAATTATGGGCTCCATTTTCGACGGAATTCAGAGACCGTTGAAGGATATTGCTGATCTAACGCAGTCAATCTATATACCAAAAGGAGTATCTACTAATGCGCTTTCTCGGGAATCTCGATGGGATTTTACCATCGGCAAGGATATTAAAGTTGGAGCACATGTTACTGGAGGAGATGAGATAGGAACAGTTGCTGAAAGCTTGCTTATCAAGCATAAAATCATGCTGCCACCGAATGCTTGTGGAACTGTTACGTTTGCCGCGCCGTCTGGACAATATACAGTTGACGACGTATTGCTGGAAGTAGAGTTCGCTGGCAAAACGCAAAAGTTCTCGATGCTTCAAATTTGGCCAGTCCGAAACCCGAGACCATGCGCTGAAAAGGTATTAAATATTACGCATTCAAAATAAAATTGCATTTTTTAGTTGGCTGCTAATAATCCACTCCTTTGTGGTCAGCGAGTTCTTGATGCTTTGTTTCCATGTGTTCAAGGTGGCACAACAGCAATTCCTGGAGCGTTCGGTTGTGGAAAAACTGTGATTTCTCAATCACTATCCAAATATTCCAATTCCGATGCCATTATTTATGTTGGATGTGGAGAAAGAGGAAATGAAATGTCTGAGGTAAATAAAAATTCTTAAGGACGGACGAATATCGGAGTACTTTTCTTATGATGACTAAAATGTTAGCTTCATTATTTTACAGTCATTTTTGTTCTGACCTAGTATGAAATCTATTGAAAACTACAGTAGAAAACAGAGACGTAGTCAACATTTTGGCAATTTTAGGCTGTAATAAGCAATTATTAACGGGATATTTTAGGCCTTCTTCAACAATATGTTGTTATTAACGATACCATTTTAATTGATATTTAGGTACTCCGAGATTTCCCAGAACTAACGATGGAAGTTGACGGTGTTGTGACTTCGATTATGAAACGCACAGCTCTCGTCGCAAACACGTCCAACATGCCTGTCGCTGCTCGTGAAGCCTCAATTTATACTGGAATTACATTGGCCGAATATTTCCGTGATATGGGTCTCAACGTTGCAATGATGGCTGATTCAACATCCCGCTGGGCTGAAGCTCTTCGTGAAATATCAGGTAAAATTATGCAGAATAAAAGAACATTTTGAATTTTTTTTGTTTTCAGGACGACTTGGCGAAATGCCTGCCGATTCGGGTTATCCTGCCTATCTGGCTGCTCGTTTAGCTTCATTTTATGAGCGTGCTGGTCGTGTGAAATGTCTTGGAAATCCTGAACGCGAAGGTTCTGTCACAATTGTTGGAGCCGTTTCGCCTCCCGGTGGTGATTTTGCCGATCCTGTGACGTCTGCGACACTCGGAATTGTTCAAGTGTTCTGGGGATTGGACAAGAAGCTTGCGCAACGAAAACATTTCCCATCAATTAACTGGCTCATCTCATACTCGAAATATATGCGGGCTCTGGAAGAATTTTACGAGAAGAACTACCCGGAGTTTGTAAATTTGCGGACAAAGTGCAAGGAAATTCTTCAAGAAGAGGAAGACTTATCGGAGATCGTGCAGCTCGTCGGTAAAGCATCGTTGGCCGAGTCCGATAAGATCACGCTGGAAGTAGCCAAAATTATCAAGGATGATTTCCTGCAACAGAATGGTTATACCAAATATGATCGTTTCTGTCCATTCTACAAAACAGTCGGCATGCTGAAAAACATGATCGCATTCTATGATATGGCTCGTCATGCCGTTGAAAGCACCGCCCAATCTGAAAGCAAAGTCACATGGGCCATTATTCGAGAGAGCATGGGTGATCTACTTTACCAACTTTCGTCGATGAAATTCAAAGACCCGGTTGCCGATGGTGAGGAGAAGATCAAACAGGATTATGAAGAGCTGTTGGAGAATATGCAGAATGCATTCCGCAACTTGGAAGAATAAATTTTGACGTGCTTTGTAACTTAATTATTATTTATCTAGTCCCCGCATAATAAGAAAAATACGTTTTAATTCACTTGATTTGCTGGTAGCTGTTGTCATGAAATCAGCTAGATTTAACTACTTATTTTATTGCTTCGAGTTCTGTCAAGAATTTTTTTTTAGTATATTTGAATAAACGGTAGGATGGCTGATTGTGCGGTACTGGTAAACTGTCGTTATCTTTTTTTTTTTTTTGAAAAAAAATAGTATCGTTTATTAATTTAGAAGGAATCGAATATATGTGCGTATGTTTTACCGAAGAAGGGAAGAAGATGTCGAATGCTCGTAAAGATGGGCATGAAATATTGTGGGGAGCACGCGATTTTTGAGGAGGGCAACACGGTAATTTCATTGATATTTTAATTTTTGATGAATATAGACAAACATGAGCAGGTTGGGTATTTGTGGACCATCGTATTTTTGGGCGGTAACTCAAGTTTCAATTTAAATTGTGCGAAATCGGGTACGGTACTACTTATAACCTGCTAATCAAACTCACCGTAAATCTATACACGGCGCTCATTCTTTTCGGTATTAATATATAACGGCGAGTTAACTTTGCAGGTTATCTAGAGTACGGTAGTAAAATTTCCACTGTCGAAATTCAAATTTGAATTACGCCTCGAAAAAGTGCAATGGTTTGCAAGGAGCTCGTTTTTTTTTGCGATGGAAATATTTCTGGTTATTAACCAAATGATTCTAAGAGTGATTTTGCTTAGAAACGGATCATTTGTCCAAATGACAATAAGCATACAATCCTTGCATCGGAACTTGAAAGGCATTTGAAAAAATGCAATTCTCGAGTAATTGTCACGGACTACATAAAAGTAGGGGCGAATGCTGTTGTTGGCGAGACGAAATACTATGAAAAAATTGATCGGAGGCCGACGGACGTAATTAAAATAGAATACCATATCAGAATTCATTTCTAATTTTTTTCAGGAAGAGATTATTAGCGTTGTTCATAAAATTTGGAAGTGTTATGAAGAATGGGCAAGTCAACACATTATTGTGAAACAGCTCAAAAATTCAATCGTCGAGGTTTGATTCATTGAAACGTAAGGAGCCTTGAATGCCTGCTTTTTTTTAGGAGAAACTTGAAAATAGTCCGGATTTAAACTTTCAAAAGAAGAAAAATCTTATTCAAATCAGCTCCATAATAGGGCATATTGAGGAAAATGGTGTATTACCCAATGAGAACAACTGTTGCCTTTTTGAATTGGGAGCAGGAAAGGGGCAGCTAGCGTACTGGATTACAAAATCGGCACCGCAAGCGAATTATATTTTAATGGATCGAAGTGGTGCTCGAAATAAATGGGATAAGATTGCAATGCAGGAAAATCCAGATTTGAATTTGGTACGTTATCGATGTGCTATTGAACACATGGACTTATCGAAGATTGAGCTACTCACGGTATACAACGTCTGAAACAATTTAAAAGAAGATGACTTCTTTTCAGAAGTCCTCTAGAATTTTGACTGTATGCAAACATTTCTGTGGTAGCGCTACTGATGCCGGTATTCGTAGCTTATTAAATAGTTCTCTGAATATTGACGCAGCGCTCCTAGTACCGTGCTGTCACCATAAATCCAGATATGCTGAGGTTTCATGTTCAGTTATTTTCGAAAATCAAATATATTTAATATGTAGTACGGCGGTAGAGAGCTTCTTGCAAAATGGGATATGGATTCGGAAGAGGATTTTGCGGCATTGCGCTACATTGTTTCTTTTGCAACTAATGGAGCGCAAGTTATTGATGATGAGCTCTATTCTGGATGGTGAAACAAAGTATTGATCAGCTTCTTATATGTATAATCATCTTTTAGGAAAACATTATACCCTCCATTGGAGTTGGGACGAAGAGCGAAAGCGATTTTGGAGTTAGGAAGGGCGGAATGGTTAAAAACAAAAGGATTTGAAACAAAAGTTCTTGAATATGTACCCCCCAGTGTATCTCCAGAAAATTTACTAATATTAGCTTTCCAGAAAAATTAATATATTTTGTTTTATTTTTAGGTTTTCAAATTTTATTATTTTTAAAATAGGCAATAAATTATCTTAATTTAATAACTTCGACATAATGTATCAATAACACTGTATTACCAAAAGACTTATTTGTCTAATTTATTATTTATTTATTTATTAAAGTATTTGAACTTCCGCTTGTTTGAGCGGAGAACGCGTCAGTACCTCTTTATTGGCGTCTTTTTTGTTTTCTTTCCATTTATTTTTTTTTCAGACTTTTGCCTATTATTGGTTAAGCGTTTAAAATTTCTGTGTGAATTTTTCAGAGTAATGAGATTCCTTCTTCGTGCTTCGTCCATTGTTGGAAATTCTGCCCGATTCGCTTCTCAGGCTAGAAGCAAGGTAAGAAAATTAAACATTTAAGGAAGATTTTACATATTAAATTTGACGTTATTGTGTTTTGCCATTTTCAACGTACGAACATTTATTTGCTAAAAAAACAATTTTCCTTGCTTTGATTTTTTCATTGAATAAAAATGATATATTTGTTATTTTGAAGGTCTTTTTGGACGTTAACATTGGAAATGATCCAGCTGGGCGAATCACGATTGAGGTAAGAAGATTTATTGATTGATTTTTTTTAAATCCTGAATAATTATTTGTTAGTTGTTTAACGATGTTGTTCCAAAAACCGCTGAAAACTTCCGCGCCTTGTGTACAGGAGAAAAGGGAGTCGGAAAGAGCGGCGTTCCACTTCACTTTAAAGGATCCAAATTCCACAGAATTATCCCAGACTTCATGATTCAGGTTTAAAGATTTCTAAACGATTTTATATTGTGAAATATTCAGGGAGGTGATTTCACAAGACATAACGGAACTGGTGGTGAATCTATTTATGGTCATAAGTTTGAGGACGAGAACTTCGATTTGAAGCACACTGGACCCGGATGCGTTTCCATGGCTAACGCTGGTCCAAACACTAATGGATCCCAATTCTTCATCTGCACCGTTGATACTCCATGGTATTTAATAATTTAATTTCTTTTAAATTGTTTTTTTTTTCAGGCTCGATGGAGGTCACGTAGTTTTCGGTCAAGTTACCGACGGAATGTCAGTTGTGCGAAAAGTCGAAAAAATTGGATCGCGTTCCGGAAATCCTTCCAAAACTGTTACCATCGCTGATTGCGGAGAGCTAAAAGAGTAGATAGTGCATTTACGTAATCTTAGACCAATTTTTGTTGTTTTTTGTTATTTTTCAGTTTACAGTTAGACCTTATCATATTTAATAAATTAAAGTCGAGACATTATTAATGAAAATACTTGCACAATTATGAGAAAACAGATTCCGGAAATAGTCATAAAATAAAATCAAAAACTGAAACATTTTTACGGTTTAGGTCGTCATCGTCTGCTTCTATAAAATTGCATGCGTTGCATGTTTTCGAGCACAACCTATTGAAGTTGTTCATAAGCTTGATGCGAACAAAGATCAGCATTATTTTTGCAGTCGTGAGCACGGTCTACGCAGATCTGAAATACGAATATCTTTGTTATTGTATAAGGAGTTGAAAAATGAACCGGTGGGGGAAACGAAGTTGTACTTGTTCTAGAGAACAGCCTACGAAAGGTTAATTTGCTCATCGTTGGAAGAATGTCTATTAAACGTTTAGATTATTTCCATTTCTCGAAATGGAGCTCTTACCAGGTTTCGGTTTCTCATTTTTGCTCTCTTGACAGAATTGGCAAGTACGGGAGCATCTAAAATTAAAATTCATTTTTTTGCAAAATTGAGAATTTTATTGCGACTTGAACGATTTCGAATGGACTTAACCATGAAATGTATTTTTTATTAAAAATATAAAAATTGCATTAAATGCGAATTTTTTACATGTCTTCATTGGAAATATTTGTAATTAAAAAAAAAATAGTTTTTAGAAATCTTTATTTAGTGGATACATCGCACTAGCTTTCAATGAGACACCGAATTTTTGTGGTATGTCGTCATTGTTCAAACAACACTTACTGATTCTTCATCATTCTTCGAAAATGTGGTCGTCTGCAAAATGAAATTCTTTCGAGACAATCGGATGCTTCATCGCGACAATCGATTCCAGTGCGATCGAGAACGCAAAACCCGCAACTCAAGGGACATGCAATTTCCATGAGCTTCTGCTCAATACGATTTGGCGAAAGTCATTTGGACAGAATGATTTGGCAATCGAATGAAGCGTCTTTACAAACAAATATTGGAATGGAGCAATTAATAAGGATCGACAGTATCAGACAGAATCGGAGCATATTTGGCGACGAAATGTGTTGTGGATCCTCAATTGATTGTGATGTTTGTTGTTATCCTATAGCGTCTTTTGTTGTAAAGTCCACATAGACCAAGTGGGACACAAAATCAAACGTTTATGGAACACAATGGACGGCAACGGCTAATCTATAAAGCAAGGAGAAGATCGATAGGGGGTCGATAAAGAAAATTTGGGATTTATAGAAAATCACAACGTTTTTTGATCGGGGTTCGGATCATAGAACATGCCAACATTTAGCGGAATGCTGCTGTAGGCGGCCGCGGC
Organism: Caenorhabditis bovis; assembly: GCA_902829315.1. Classification (NCBI taxonomy): domain Eukaryota; kingdom Metazoa; phylum Nematoda; class Chromadorea; order Rhabditida; family Rhabditidae; genus Caenorhabditis; species Caenorhabditis bovis. Next base: position 3,454,662 of record CADEPM010000001.1, on the reverse strand, counting down.
AGCCATGTTGAAGCTGTGCGGAGAGATGATGCGACTGAACTCGGAAGCGTTGCCGGTCGAGCTGGAACTCGATTCAGGCGAGCCTTTTGAAGGAGGCTTGTCACGCTGGCGCCGATTTTTGAACCAGTTCGAAATCTGGAAAACAAAGGTAAATGTATGTTATTAGAAATGGAATTTTTGAAGGCAAACCTGGATAATTCTCAAACCAGTGACTCTCGAAATCTCTCTTTTCTGTTCCAGCGACGGATAAGCGTTCTGCTTGTAAAACTGTTTCAGGTACTGAAAATTGTTTTTTTTAAACAAATGTTTCGAATTTCATTTTATTCGGAACCTTTCTGCTATTTTCCTTAAAACTATAAACAGTTTCCTCACCGTCCCAAATTGTCTTTGGTGGTGGATATTTGCGACGTAGGCGATACTTCTCAACAGGATTCAGTTCTTTGCCGCGTTTGATTTGGCTCTGCAAAAATAGCAATTCATATAGTGCTTTTCTAAATTAATTCAATAAAACCTCTTTATATCTGGCATTATGCCAAATCTCTTGAAGATCATTGAAATGTTCTGGACTGAAAGTTCTTGTTGACAAGATGTTGAAAAGAGTATCAAATTCATTGGCATGATACAATGCATAAGCATAAGCTGAAATGTTTTTTTTTTAATTTCAGAGCTTTACAGTATGTTAAACGTACCAACTAAAATTCTCTCACTTCTCCATGCCTCGGATTGGCCAATTTGATGGAAGAATGTCACAAGACGATCACCATCTCTCGATTGGAAAAGAGATGTGCAAATAGTTTCGAGCTGAAATAAAAACGAATAAAGGAATAACGAAATATGATTCAAAAGTAGTATTCGTAGATGGCATCCAGTTAACAGACTAACCTGCTCAAGGGAATACAAGTTCATGTGCGAAGCGATAGGAGTGGTCTGCTCGGAGAGCTCGGCGAGATATGGTGTCGAATGGTGTTGCTGATGTTGCAGAATGGGTGGCAGTGTGGCGTCCGGATACGGCTGATAACACTCGAAACAATTGTCATTGGGCGGGTGGTCGAGTTGCCCAAAAAAGGTGTGGCGCGAATTGCTCATTGGTCCGACGCGGGTACGGTAGATGGGCGGGGCCAAACGATGAGCAGCACCTGCTCCAACACACACGCTAATTATCGCAGAACACGCGCAAAAAAATTGGTTTCGAATTTGAGACGAGCTTTGAAATATGAAGCTTTTCGCGGTCGACAGATGAATATAATTGGATTAGGAGATGACGGTCAAATGGTCGCCGGATGTCAATATGACGAGGACCTTTTCAATATTGAACATCCCCCATAGGAGAAATTGCAAAAAAGGTCACTTTAGAGGGGAATACATATATCGTTAGTCTAAAATTTAATTTTGATTAATCAACTTACAATTTTCAAGTTTTGACCCTAATAGTTCTTCCTAGTAGTTCTGAATAAGGTTTCAATGACTTTGTAAATTTAGTTTAAAATAAAGAAATAATTCAATCGGGACATCTAGAATCTTTACTGCCTATCTTTAATTTGCAATCTCCAGTTTATAATAATTACCGACTGGCACCAATAGACAATATGGTCCAGCCACATTATCCACCCATATATTCTGATGTATAGAATTGTAGAACGGAATTGATAAATTTTCGTGTTTCTCTAATTGGAGCAGTTGAACTGGATTATTAAAATTCTGCTCATTGAGAAAAATCTAAATCGATAAAATGCTTTCTAAAAACTACCATTTCAAGTAAATTTGGTGACAGTGCCAAGTTCGTGCGTTGATTTTATTTTCAAAAGCTCTTCTCAAAAATTGATATCTCACAACATCGAGTTTATTGTTAGATTACTTAAATAACTTCAAAGTATTTTGAATTAATGCTCGTTATTATTCAAATGGTTTAATTATTTTCATCGAATCATTTTGTATACGAGGATACTGTATATATGTAAATGTGACAAACTAGCAGATCGCCGAAGTTGCCTAAAGCAGGTCACAGTGGGGCGACCATATTAACAATATTTTATAATACAGTATCATCTATGGATTCAGGCGATTATAAAAATTGACAAATCAAGGATTAGAAAAATTTTTACTATGCAGTCGATTAGTTTATATATTTTTTCAATAAATTGGGACTATTTAACTATAATGAAGACTTTTTTTTAAACTTCACCAAATAGAAACTGAAACAAAACCAATTATGACGACGTCGACAAAAAATGAAAAGCCGTGTTGCACTTGGTTTGGTCCTTTTGATTTCATTTCGAAAATCTCGAATTTCGCCGTGCACCTATTCATCGCCAAACGTTGCCCATCTTCAATTATTCATCGCCGTAAAATGCTATACGGTAGCGATTCGACGAGTTTTCACGTGCGCTTCTTTCAGTCGGCCAGGCTTTCACAATGTATGGATGGATGAGATGCAACACAACAACGGACACACCAAATCAACAAAAACGCGTTAATTGGTCGGCCATCATGAAAGACTGTTTTCGAATGTGGCCACCACACAAATGTGTCAAATTTCGACGATTACTGTGCATTGCGCATTCGAGGTAATGAGGAAACAAGCGCGGAATCTCGATTCCACAAAGCAAATTGCAGCACCGGATTATCGCCATCGCCATTCTTTTCACGTCTTCTTTTTCGCGGTTGCTCGCCTTTTGGGATGTTACCATTCTCGATATTGGGAGCTATTTTTGACACAGGTGCCAAGACACCCAACTGCGCAAATTATGATAATCAAAATATTGGGACCACCAGACGTATAATTATAAAACTCCCATGGTTTCAATCTATTTTATTAACAGGAAGCAAATTTCAGAAGCGACTTCTGAAATCCAGGAAGTATCGAAATAGTTAATTCAACATTGGCCATCTGGTATCATTTGATGGTCAATTCGAGGCTAATTTTGGATTAGCACCTTTCTCGACGTTTATCAGTGTGTTCAATCTTGCTATGCAGCAGGTGAGCAGAATGTGATAGACTTGCCAGTTTTCCATTGTTGTGAATTGTTGCTACTCTAATCAAAATTATGGGTTATGAAATGTTATATGCACATTTATCTGCAGCTCAATCGCCCGAAAAGTTAACCTTTCTCTAAGACGGCTTTGGACTTTAAATATGTATATTTGAATAATAAATGTAGGGCACAATAACGAATTTTTAGTGGGAAGAAAGATATCTCTATAGTTTAAATTAACAAATTAAAACTTTTTTGAAAATTTGTTGAAACAATTTTTTTTAGAATATGCAATATCTTGCAAAAAAGCCAATTCGTTATTTTATTCCAATAATCATTGCTTCATAATTTAGAGAATTGACCTCCTAGCAATATGGATGCTCTTTTGTTTACCCACCCCTTTCGATTTATGCACATCTCATTAATGTGCGATGTTGCTCCAAGGAATCCATGCCGAGTCATCATCACCGTCACGTCTCTTAATATGGGCAAGTGCGCGTGTTCACAGCGGGAGCGAGCCATTAATTACCAGCTGCCCATAGTAATTGAGAGCCCACAATAACTTTTCGTTATCAAGTTCGCATCAGCAAGCAGATGACCAGTTGCCAAGTATGGTAATTATGCGCTGAGTATACCTGCACTTCCACATAGTTAAATGAGACTATAAAATGTGATACTATCCGCTGCAACGTTCTGGCGATTGTTTGGCCAATGCACAAATCTATCCATATTTATCGAGACGGTCATAATTTTATTTCTATTTCATTTTTTAAAGAAATAAAAAATCCAAAAACGATTTAAAATGTTTGTGATTATGAAAATTGGGAACACAATGAGCAAACAACAAATTCAAAAAATCTCAAATGTCGATTTAATGAAATCGTTGCTATTCCTGACATTTTGCATTCATTCCATATCGGATAAATCAATTTTGTTGTAAAATTAATTTCAAATAGATCCAAGTCAAAAATTTTAAAGTCACACTTTACCGTTTTTTTTGTCAAATTCAAATCTACAATCGTTCACCGGGATTATCGTTTTAAAGAGATTCACCGCCGAGCACGGTAATCCCATAATTGTCACAATATTTTGGTCAATTGCATCCCATGCGAATTAATTGAATTGGTGCTCTTCAGTACGAGCACAAAAGAGACCTTCCGATAATCCGACTTGCGCGCTGTCATGTGCGAGGCGATAGGGAGCAAAATTCATTACACGCATTTTTGAATCAACATTACCGGTAGAACAACAAAGGGAAAGAAGTTGAGATCGGACCCTAACAACAAAATTAAATAGTTAACAAAATGTGAATGTTATTCGGCGAAGGAAATCTGAAGAATTCTTGTCGTTTGTTTCCGTTTGATTCGACGACGAATTCGTCGTTCCAGCCATCTGAAACACCTCAAAATTTGGCACTTGTGAACGAAATGCCTTGAATTCAAACGCACTTCTCGAATTGATTTTTTCCGAAATAAGCGAGCGTGTTCGTCGCCGAATTGAGAACAACAAGGAAATCGGACATTCTCGTCAAAATTGTCATGAAATAGCTGAACTCGCGCGATGAAGCTACCGTAAGCTCATAGATGTCGATGAATGTTGGAAGAGATCTGAAAATGGCTGGGAATAATTTCAGGAATATTCCCATCAATTATTTTCAAATCTACTATGAACTTTCAAAATTCTCAGTACTCTTAAAATAGAATTGAGAAAACTTGAGGAAAATGGATTTGCAGAAAATTTTTGCACGTCATTTTCAACAAATTCACGTACATATCTTTGAGGATTTCGATACGTCAGATTCGTGGGAAACCTTTTTTTGTTGAATAGAATGATATAAGAAGATACGTTAATATCAAAAATTTGACAACAATGAACACTGCTAATGCTTTTGAAGCCTTGTCCTTTAACTGCTCGGTCACGCGGACATCTTCACTTCGTCGCTGACTTTCGAATAATCTGAAAGTAGCAGAACTCGAATACACATTTCCACATGGAATCTAACCTTCTGCGACTGACCACATTCATGTGAATTCGATACTCCGTGAAAAGGGACAAAACCGAAATGACAAGCATTGGGCCGATAGTCTCGGTGATTGAAGTGAACATTGCCTTCCATTTGATGTATTCTGGAGTGAATCGAAGCTCCGATGGGATGAGCATCATTGAGTTTGATTTGTGGGAAATGTCATAGCAAACGACAAAGTTGAATTCAAAGTAGGAAGGTAGATGAAAAATAAAGCAGAGTATCACAACCATGACTGGAAATTATTTATGATTATTGAACACGTTCAAACATAAATAGAATGTACCTGGAATCATGAAAGACCTATAATATTTTCTAAGCTTCTGTGCTGATGAATAATGTTCCATGCATGCTTCGAACGGATTCGGCGGAATCGAATTCCGCGACAATTCGGACACTTGTCCCACTAGCGACTGTTTTCCAGTTACCACATTGCCATGTCTGGCAGTGTAGTTGGAGGCGAATCTCAGCGGATTTTTGACTACTCGATACCGAATATATGTGATATAAATTACGAGCATCGTCTAGAAAAAAAAGAATCGAATTCGTTGGTTGTATTTTGAATAGGCTCACCGAGGACATTGCCAAACTATTTCGGATACCGTATAGCATCAGTATCATAATCTGTTTGTCGAACATCACATTCTTGCCGGCGAATAATATGCTGTTGGCTTCGATGCTCAAAAAAAGTATTGTTGTCATCATAAGCATGAAATCAATAATGCATAGTGTGTACAACGCTGAAAATTAGAAAATGATTTTCAGACAGTGATAGCCAATAACCTCACCAGCCGTCATATTTTTGTTCAAATGTGCTCTTCGCAGAAATCCGATTGCGTAAGAGGTGCCCAACGCCGAAAATGTGGCAGCCAGACAAGTGCAAGGTCCCTGAAAAACGATGCCTATTTTTTCTTTGTTTTTGCCGCTTTCTTCTATTTTATTGTTTTGTTTTCCAACGTTCAAAACTCGTAACATCAAGCTGTTTTCTTTCTTTTTTTTGCAATTGTCACAAAAAATGATTGTATTCCGAACAACTGTTTTTCCCATTCCCCCAATGTATAATATCTAGCAGAACGTTGCTCTAAAGCTTTTTCTTTTTTTCTCCTTTTGTTCTTGAAAATATAATTATTGGAAGCAATTCAAACGACTAATTCGATTTTCTCTAAAAAAATGCGTTATTAGTGTTGCTGCTGTGAAATTCAAATCCTGGGCTCAAAACAGCTAATGCTGAACATTGATTTCAAACTGCAGAAACTCACATCTAACCATAATGAAATTGGATGCTCTACAGAATGCATATAATCGCATAAATAAACTTTTCCGGAGCCATTCATTGTATGTGTGAACCTTCTGAAACAACGAGGAATAAACATAATCAAATAACAAAAATGTGTCAATTGCACAACACAAGTAGTGGGGGTCTTTTTGTGACAACCGATGAAAAACCAATATGAAAAAAATTGACCAATAAAAATTATTAGCCTACAAATCAAACATGTTAATTGAATCTTTTATGTAAGTGTCTTAAATGCTGACAGCAGGAAATTTGAATTAAAAGGTAGGCACGAATTTAGTTTAATCCTATGAAATATCACGAAATTCAATTAGCTTCATTGACTACGGTAGATTTGGAGCTCTGATATCTTTGGAAAACCATCATTTCAATAGGATTGCGAATTTTTCTTGATTGGATACAGTAGGAAAAATGCCATTATTTGCACTTTTTACAACCAGAAATCTGAAAATCATGAAATAACCGCTTCAGTGACTTATTGGGGGAAAATGAAAGCCGATGGTGATTTCGAATACAAATGAATGTGGTTTCGAATATTCTACTTTGAGAAACGAGCAGCTTTCAGGATTTTGTATTAATTTTACACGGAATCTTGGATTACTGTGGATGATGTAAAAAATTTAATCAAGAACTAATCATATCAAAAAATATACGGTAACTGGAAACATTCAAAATTCACTGAATTTTGTCCGAAGACCCATTATTCTTCGAGACGTTTTGCAAATAAAAGAACGAACATGAAATTTGAGAGAATTGCAAAAGTTTTGAATATGTTTTGCTCGGGTGTTGCTGGATTCAAAATACAGGTTCGAATTCGAATATATGTAGGCCAAGTGTCGCGAGGTATTTAGAAGTTTCCCGATGAGATCAATAGTCCGACAACGCAAAAATTTCCCCCAGCTTGTAAATCTACACTAATTTTGTTTGATGACAGGCTCCGCCTACTTTCAGTTGTTTGCCGCCGACAATAAATTATTAATGTATGCATTCTGAATTCAACAAAAAAAAAGAATCACATTTAGAACATCATGACGATGATGATGTATGAAGGGGTGAAATGAACACCAAATATGTCGAATTCTCGTGCGAGTTCATAAGGGTTCGTAAAATATACAAAATATTTGGAAATTAAAGAAAAAAAAAGAATGAGAATATATGGGGATGGGAACATGAAGGAATGTGATTTTCGAATCTTTGAGCATATTTTTGGTTATACTTTTTTCTAACATTTATGCAAACAAAATGATAAACAATCCGCGTGAAATTTACCGTAAGAAGGCAACATTATGGTTCGAAATATTGATTGAGATCTTAATGACACATTCGACATTTTCAGCAGAAAAAGTGTAATCAAACTTCTGATGTTTGGCTAAGTTTTTCAGATTTCTGATCGCTTCCAACGAATCCCCGTGGCTCAAAATTTTTAAAATACTTTTTTGAAGTCTACATTGAAACAAAAATAAAGAAGAAACAGAGATCGTCTGGAATCCCCTCAAAAAATGATTTTCAAATATTCAGAACACATCTCAAATTATCCGATTATCTCCATAGTTGTAGTCTAGTTGAAGATGAATTATGGAAGCCGTTCGACTTTATTTTTTAAAGATTAAGATTAAAGCTTGGAAGACCTGTTAGCCGAGTGTTTGGACACACTGTTTGTGTAAATATAATAACTTTCTCATATGCCTATTTATGGTTGTTTTTTGGTATAATAACAGCTGATACAAATCTATTATATGTAATTGAATTTCTCTAAAACTTATGCAATTTGTTGATATTTCTAGTTTGCTTCAAAGGTTTACGAATATAAAACAATTGTACAGTTTATATGTTATAAAAATCTCCAATAAAAACATTTTGAACTGTTAATGATAAATTTAACCAAAGGAATAAGCAATTGATTAGTAAGATGCCAAATATTATAAAAAATAATTTTAAGAAAGGCAAGAGAAGCCGGAAAAAGTGACTTTCAAAAATGCATGTTGCGGTCCACAAAGCACAAATCTCGTTTAATAATAATGTCGAAGTTTGTTCCAAGAATAATCTCGGGAATCAGTCCAAAAGAAGCTCAAATTTGTAGACATAATTAAAGTGTAATAAAGATGATATTTGATAACAGGAATGCAACGTAATCCTTGTAAATTAAAACTCTATGTGATAGTTCATCAGGGCAAATACTAATCCGTCGAAAAGAAGGGAAATGTATTGTTTCACAGAACGGATTTAGAAACTCCCAATTAGGCAATGACGACTGTGCTATAATTGTGACGTTCGTAAATAAATACCAAGAACGACATCGAATGATTACGGTACCGCGAAACAATTATTATAAATATATACATACACATAGATAGTATATAATTATCAGTTCGAAAAATGCAAACCGTGTAAATATTTACTTGTTTATTTGTTGAAAAGAATCAAAAATCTGTGAGGCAATAGATGTCAATGTGCGGCTGAAAGGTTTCGAATAAGGTAATATGCAAATGTGATTTTTAATTCAATTGGTTTGCTTCGAGTAATTGCAATAAATGGAACGCTAATATGAACTTAAATTTTAGGTATCATGTTGCTCACGGCAGCATTCCTTTTTTCAGTATTATCATGATCTCCACATAAATTTGGGAAACATGAGAAATTAACATGATTAGAAAAACGTAACGTCAGTTAAGGTTTCAACGTTGGCAAAAACTTGTCCGCCTGCTACGCCGGCCGCCCGTCACCGCCCGCCGCGGAAACCCTAACATCACTATCTCATTTTCCATAATAAATATCAAATATTATTTTTTGAAGCCTTTCAAATTGTACATTTCTGTAGTTCAACATCGAAAATATAAGAGCGCGTTCCAGAGAGATTATTATTTTAAAGTTTGCTGGAAAGTTACAAACTTTTGATTTTGGTATCAATATGTATGAGCTATCAAAATGAGAATTTTTCAGTTCAAGTCACGCTTGCTCAAAAATAAACATCATTCGGGTCAAAGAATTTATTCAAATAAACGCGGGACCAATTCAATTTGACGGCAGTGGCCTCAAGGTCCATGCAAACAATTTGTTGCATAAAAAAGTGTTCAGACATCATTTTTTTGCACCAACGTTTACTTGAACGCCCGATTTAGGTTTCAGACAGAAATAAATGAATAAAATAAAGCGAAAAACGGAATTACTAAAAATTGGCTAAAATAAGTGGGAGTGCGTCAGTAGATTCTGACGAAAATTGCCCAAATTTAGGCTTGTTTCATATATGGAAAGACGAGAGTGTGAATGGAAGCATATTTTTGCAAGATATGTAATTACAAAATCATAGGAGCAATTACGCAATTCACCGAATGCTTTTCGAGACATGTTCATTGATTCCAAAAGACTTCGACAAAAATGGAGCTGTGCCACCGGGAGAGCAGTTTTATGTGTTTGCTCCTGGAGCACCACAAACATTTTGGGTCAACTTGAAAACAATTAGTTTGGGCGTCGGAAAGAAAAATAATTAGTCGACGAGATCTTTGCTTCCGGTCAAAAACAGAATAGCAGACAGAACAAAACGGGTTCTCTTTTTGTCAAATGTGTCCGCTCATGAGAAATCATTTTTGTCGTCGCGAACAAGCAACCAACGACGACGTTGGCTTATTCGAGGACAACTAAATCGAAAACAATATTATTGACACAAAATAGGTAAAGAGCGGAGTAGGGGCGAATGCGTGCCCTTCTACTGAAAGAATATATATTTGAATCTTATTTTGTCCACAAAAATTTTTAGATCATCCGAGATTCTGTCAAAAACACATTATGGCGCAGTTCTGAGAATGTCAAAAATGTCCTATTGGGAAGGCAAAATGTAGCGCCAGATTGACTGCCTATTAATGGAAAGAAGGAGAATTCCAACGTATCGATACTCCAAGGAAGACCTTGGCAGAGCGTTGGGACAATCTTTCCAAAAAGTACGTGCGTACAACGATCGAGGCATATCCAAATCATCGTCGAGAAGAGTCGTCACATTGATCAAAAATAGAAAAATATTATCCACATGTTATTTTCCTCATTGGCTAATTATCATTTGCAATTAGGATATTCTATTATCGAAGGAAGGCACCTATTGTGAATTTGAATATTTCATGCCAACTATTAATTTTATTCTTGGCACAAACAAAACAAAATTTAATACTGTAATTTTTTAATAATACAAATTGTCTTCGGCAATATTTTTTACGGATTGAAGCTCGACTGGATCAAAACTTTAAAAATTGAGATAAAGCTTTCTCCGAATAAGCTAATTTGAGACTGAGAGCACAAAAAGAAACAGAGTAATTTGAGTTCTTAGACATATTAGACTTCAACTTCACATTGTCCCATTCGAGAGGTCTCTGCGCTTCGAAGTCGCTGGTGGTGTGAAATTCAAGAGAACAGTGAAAATTCAATTTGAATGCGACAAAAGCCGAGAATAAAAAGATCCATCTCAAATATCATTTTTTGAGCAGTGGAAAGAGCCAAACAATTAGAAAAAGCAAAGAACACACTTAGATGAAACGGTACGCGAAAAAATAATAGGGCAAAAAAGACGCCAGGAAACCGATAATTACATGAATGAGCAGTGTAGCATCTAAGTTGAGGCTTTTTGAACCTGATTTTCGGGTGTTTGAGAAATCAAAAACATAACAGTAGAAATTTTGCAATGATGTGAAACGAATCGCGAAGATTTTGAAAATCAATGAGCACATCTTCAAAATGATGATTGGAGGTAAAACACAGTCAAGTTTTAGAAATGGTTGATTCACGAGGCACATGCATCCGTTCACTCATTCTTTCGACAAACACTTGGGTGTCTCTCTGTCTCTTCTGTCGTTCGCAGCCATTGGATCGAGTTCGAATTTAGAGTTATGGTGGAGATGTGTGCTCTAATAGCTTTGTGTCGATGTGAAAAATGAAAAGAACCTTAATTGACAAAAACCATAATAGGGAATGTTTGTCGAAGTGTCCGTTGGTATTTCTCAGAAGCAGAAGGCGAACTTAATGGTAGAGATTGGAAAATTATGTTGGTTTTATGAAAACTCGAAGATTTCCTTGGTATGCTTCAAAATGATAGTTGAAAGTACACATTACGAAAAACAGCCTATTAGCGGCATATTCGTATGAGTTCAGGTTCGACTTCAGGATTAATGAAATGATGATTTTATAGTAGGGCTTCCGAAATTACAGAAATATGGCAGTCTCCCACAACACGAGAATCAAAATAACAATTATATTGCATCGCACTTTGCTATTTATTTGTTTCTCACACGTTATCTTCTCACCAAAAGCGATTTTGAGAAATCGCACGTTGAGCCTACGTGGTTGCAATTCTATAAAGCGCAGGCCGCCCGCCTATTAAAAACTATTGTCAGTTTGAAACGACTGAAAGGGGGCGTGTCCTATTCCTCTCCGGAAACCAGTTCGGATCTGTTGATTAACGCATTGGCTGAGTATCGAAATTTCAATGAACTGCTGGAAAATGGCGAATGTCTCGAATTGTCGTTGGTTTTTTTTTAATTTTCATATTTTCACCACTGTCTCAATTTTTTCAAGCGCTTTGCTTAATTTTCCTATTTTTTCCCAATATTTTTGTTGACGTAGATTCGAGTAAATTGTTAGGTGTACCGTGTACACCAAAACGCAGGATCTCCCACGTCATCTGGATTCATTCGCCATTTTCCGCCGATTTATGGACGCGCACTTCTACATATACGCCTCGATACACTCGGCACATTGCCGGTTTTTTTTCTAAATTTCAACAAGTCGTCGAAATTCGACAATGTATGTTGTATTCGACTAATTAGTATTGAGCAGAGAAACAAGAAAATGTGGTGTGGTGTGGGTGAAGAATTTACAAAGAAATGAAGGCACCCTCTTAATCTCTCGGAAAGGTTTAACTCATCAACAACTTCTAGAAGTCTCTAGTATCGAGCAAACCAATCTTTAAAATTCCTTTACAACAAAAAATGGGAGCTTTTTGGGTAGCATAGTAATCCATCCAAACTTCTAATGGTCCGTTGTTCTAAACCACCAAACTTGTCAGTTTGAGACGATAAGAGTCTCAATTTTTTAAAGTTGAAATTGTTTTTTTTTGCTCACTTCCTTGTCAAAAAAAACCATCATAATCTTCTGGTAATCTTTGATAGATGCCCTATGTCTATGGGATTTGAACTTTTTTCGAATAATGAATAGGCTGAATAAGACGGATTTGACTGCATATTTTAGTGGGTATTGTCGAAATTCACACGACGTGAAAATAACTAGAAAAAAAAATGATATATCATAGGGAATTAGTTATTTTTTTTTTCAAAAAAAAAAAACCCCAGACGGATGTCTCATTTTATGGAATAATGCTGACGAGGGTATAAACTGACGTGACTAGCTTCCGTATTACCGAAAAATGAGACGGAAACGCCAGTCATGAAAAAGAAATCATTGAGGTCCCACGTGGAACCTCAATACGAAAATAATAGTTTGTTTCTAGGAAGTGAGAGAAAACGTTTGGCGAATTCGCATAAAAATGACCTACAACGAGATAATTGGCCATAAAATATTTATTGGGCAACGTTTGCACAGATTCCAACAACAAAAAATATATTGAAACAGCGAACTGGTTGCCGCTTTCGCGCAAATTTGAGCAATTGAGCTTTTCAAAAATTCATGCTATTTTCCATATGAATTCGTTCAAAAAGATTACGTGCCCAAAAAAAAAAACTTGAACACAAAAGAGCTAACGGAAACTTCATTTTTCGACTCTGTATAGTCTGGACAGCTGCTTTTTTTGTTGCAGACGTCGTAAACGTCGTTACTGGAAATGAAGTACAATTTTGAGACTCTAGAGACCATCATTTAATAAAACATTTTTCGAAAGTTGAACATTCCTCATATATGTGCACGCTGTCTAAAAATCCACAGAAATGTTGTACTTTGCACTATTAATGTGATTCTCGAGTTGCACAACGAAGGAAGCCATCAGAATTTGAAATTGCTTCAAATTGTCGTTTGTTTCGCATCGACAATGTTTAAAGGGGGTCGATATGCACAAAAAATGATAAAAATACGGTAGAAAGTTCATAAGAAATCGAAAAAATTGGAAAAAAAATATGCGGAAAATTGGCTGAATGCCAAAAAAAAACAATGGCGGTGGTCTTGACGCAAAACTAAGTGTAGATTTACGGGCCTATATCGTAAGGATAGGTTAAAGGTGCACACCGCGCAAATGAAACCTCTTTTTAAATTTTTTGGCATTTTGCCAATTTTCCGCAGTTGCGCGACGTCTACAACATGAAGCTGAAAATGGCACTGCGGACTTGTGCATTATATTTGACGACAATACGCATGTTGTTTACTTTGCGATCGTTTTGTTTTCGTTTTTTTTTTGTTTTCGATTTCTTTTCTAGTTTCAACTCGTTGGCTTATCTATTTTTTCCAGTTTTTTTTTGGAATTGTGTGTTGCACCTTTGTGACCTCCCCCCCCCCCATCTTCGAAGTTAAGCTCCGATTTGAAATTGGGAATTGAGATGTGTTTTTTTTCGATAATTGGCCAGTTGTGCAGATAGCGATTTTCACAGTCATTTCATGTTGCAATCTAAAACGTGTGTGAAATTAAAAAAAAATGCGGACGAACAGTAAAAACACAAGCCTTGTTAGGTTTTTGAGCCGCGCAAATAATAAACAAATCTTGTTATGAAATTTTTAGAACGGGGGCGCAGAAGAACAATGAAGTATGAACATTCAAGAACATTTATCTACAAAATACATCTTTTGGGTCTTCACACGATGAGACATTTTGATGATTGCTCCTTTACGCCAAGTTTTAGCATAAGCCAAAATTCATTATTACTTTTTTAGTTTCCTAAATTTTCATTAACTTTATCATTCTAGAGTTAAATATTGAGTATTTCTTATAACCTCACAATTCGATTTTTCTAATTAAATTTTTCAATGATAATTGTCATGATGAATTATTACAGTATCACATTTATTTTCAAAAAAACACACACATTTTATTCTTCATTTATTTTCAAACTAATTCCCAAAAGGTGGAGGCCAATTTTGAAAATCTAGGGATCTTTCTTTGGTTGTGTTGGAAAATGATAATTGTTTTTCTAATTATGTCAGTTCTAATTATGTCGTCTCGTTTGGGAAATGATTTCATCTGTGTAAAATGACGTAGAATCACCATAATATTGATTTTCAGATATTTTAACCTGAAAATAAAATTTTCGCATTGGGACCTACGTATATCGGACATGGTGGCCACCTCATCTGCCGTTTGGCTAAACTATTTTATTTATATTAAAATTTTTTAAAATAGCTTTTTACTCTTCATTTTAGATGGATTTAAACAAGAAAACCATGAAATGCAATAAAATATTCCATAAAAAAAGGAAAAAAAAACGTGACAAGTAATTCAAGAGGTTCTGAATAAACAATTTGAGGAGTAATGCCCTCACATCGAAATTTTTGCACCGTGAGAATCCATTGCTCATAATTAATGACTAAGAAAGATCTTCTTTCGGTTCAATGGAAAATAGCCTGAATTGCGGAAAAAAAGAAAACAAATCATTTCTCGACTATTTACAGGGTGGCCCATAATTATGGAAACACAAGTTTGAAGCCTTCTGGCAGAAGCTGGAGCATTTTTCGTGCCCCAATTTTATTTTTTTCTTTTTCAGCATGTTTTAATTACCCTTTTCCCAAATTTTCTAGTTCCTAGCTTCATTTTTACTGAAATGGTAGCCAATTCAGTGCACGAGGTACCATTATCGATATGGCGACGTGATGAAAGAGCGATAGTTGCATCGCAAAAGCTCACGGCATCTCTCGATCAACAATTTGTAAAACCGTAAAACGATACAAGGAGCTTAACACACTTGAAAACCGTCCGAGAAGCGGAAAACCTCGCAGTTCTATCACTCCGGAGAGGATCAAGGTCGCCAGAGAACGAATTCGTCGAAATCCGCACCGGAGCATCAGAAAGATGAGCTTGGAGCTCGGTATAAGCAAATCCTCAATGGGACGCATTGTAAAAAGAAGCTTGGACTGACCCCGTATCGTGTTCGAAAAACGCCGTTTTAACTGAAAAGAATAAGCTGGCCCGAATGCAAAAGTGCGAATCTCGTCTTGCCGGCACGCGCCAAAATGAACATTTGAAGACGCTGTTTACGGACGAGAAGCTCTTCATCGTGGAGGCTGAATTCAACTCGCAAATTTATCGGGTGCTTGCAGGGGACCCAGACGAAGCCAATAAACACGGAAGGACGATCAACAGAATGTCTCATCCTCAACAAGTCATGATTTTTGGGGCGATCACGTCTGATGGGAAGATGTCGCTTGTTCTCGTGGATCCTGGAGTCAAAATCAACCGGGAATACTACTTAGAAGAAATTCTAAGAAACACGTGCTTCCACGGACCCAAGCACACTTTCGAAACCAGGTTTGGACATTCCCAAAGTACTCTGCACCGGCTCACAAAGCAAAAGTCGTAAAATCTCACAAGGGAGGTCATTTTGCTGTCCGTCTTAAAATTTTTTTATTTTTTGCATACAGATTCTTTAGAAAATTTCCAATCGAATGAACTAGGTCTCTACCTGCGCAAACTTCTAGTTATCGAGATATGGACCTTCAAAGTTTTAGCCCCTCCCCACGTGAATTTTGCATACAAATGTGCGGAAATTCGAAATGAAATAACGTGATGTCTTATCTCGCGCTTTTATCCTGATTCGGCAATTGCCGAAGAAATATTACACCGAGGCTTCGATATAAAAAGTGAAGGGTGGGAAGAAACCGTCGTCGTTTCTCATATACGAGAAATGACAAGAAACTTCATGTAAGTGAGCAACGCGAATGTTATATATATGCTATATACTGTGTTTCAGCGATGATAAACGACGCGGAAAAACCGCCAAAATCGAAGAGTTAATGGAAATGTTCCAATCCAGGTAGAACACGCGTGTGCAAATGGAATGTGCAAATATTTTTTTTTGTTTTTAGAATTATTTTTGTTCTAGTAATTCGATTCGAATCGAATACAACAATTTTCGGATACAAACTTGATCGAAAATTAAGTTTGAAATTTGTGGTACTCGATTACTCTTTGGAAAAACCCGAATGTACTCGTATTTAGTGCGAAACTCGGTGTATTCATTTCGAATTTTAATGTATTTGATTGTGAAACAAAAAATTGACTCTTTCGTATCGAATACGAATTAATCATTTTACAATCGAATACGATTAAATTCAAAACGATTATAGCGATTGCGATTCGTAAATAATTTTTTTTTCGATTTTTCTTTAATAAAACTTTTATAATAATGCTGTCTATATGATTTCAATTTTAATTTTGATTATTATACGAACGGAAGAAAAAAAAGCATGTGAAAAACGCCACCGGGCGAATCACGGTCCGTTCCCGGATACGCTAAGACGTCCGTGTCCGGTACGTCAGCGACACGCTGGAACGGTCAATAACGGACCGTGATTCGCCCGGATTTCATCCGTCGCGTTTTGCCTGTGAAGCAGTTGTGGTTCAGTGGTGTGTAGGTTATGTTGTCATGAATGGAGTTGCGGATTCGGTCCCGCTATCTGCAAACTTTTTGCGTATTTTTTTTAATTGGTGATACAGTAATTATGACAGTGCAATTTTGCGTTTTTCTATTCAAATTTGCCATTTTCATCATATTGAAAGGTCATGTATAAGAAAAAAATAGTTTCAAAAAAATTTTAAAAAATTGAAAAATTTTTTATAAGTTATGTGGTTGTTGATCATGAAATGCTTGGAGCAGTGGTTGTCACAATAGAAGGCTTCGGAGGGGCTAAAACTTTGAAGGTCCATATCTCGATAACTAGAAGTTTGCGCAGGTAGCGACCTAGTTCATTCGATTGGAAATTTTCTAAAGAATCTGTATGCAAAAAATAAAAAAATTTTAAGACGGACAGCAAAATGACCTCCCTTGTCAGTGGGCCGCAAATTTTGCCGGTTTATTTCTTGTTCAGAATGACCAGCGTCGTCGCCGGATTTGAGCCCACCCGACTACTATGTTTGGGAAGTCAGTCGAAGGTCCAGGCACATCCCTATACCAATTTGGAGTCATTGAAGAAATGTTTGGTTGGGGAATGGGCCAAACTATCTCCAGAATACCTCCGTGCCACAGTCGAGGCATTCCCGAAGAGACTCAAGGAAGTAATGAAGAACAGAGGAAATCGAATCGAGTAATGTTGATGAATTTTTGTTGATAATTGATTCAATAAAATATTTGTGAACTTTCAAGTTGATTCGACCATTTTTTAAAAGTTACATCACTTTGAATGTGTTTCCATAATTATGGGCCACCCTGTACAGGGTGTCATTTAAGTTCCCGCACAAAAGTTTGACGCCATGAAGAGCTTGGCTGTCGCACTTTTCGTGCACCAATACAATTTATTTTTGTTAAATAAGGTATATTTTACTTACTTTCCAAGTTTCACCTCATTCGGATGTGTTTCCGAGAAATGGCGAAGGCTAACATCCATTGCGCTTCCATTATCGAACTTCATAAGCAAAATGTAAGCTCGAGAGACATCATTCAACGGGTCGGTGTGCCTCGTAGAACGGTTTGCGACACCATCAAACGTTTCAAGGAGCTAAATACGACCAGTGACCGTCCCAGACAAGGAAGACTCGTCTCAGTAACCACTCCTCAGAAGATCAACGCCGTCAAATCGAGGATCAGGCGAAACCCCCACAGGAGCATGAGAAAGATGGCGTTAGACATGGGAATGAGCATCTTCGCTATGGAACAAATTGTCAAAACGAAGCTTGGACTGACCCCATATCGTGTCCAAAAAGCGGCAATTCTATCGGCCGTCAGCAAGCAGAGACGCTTCGAAAAAGCAAAACGACTTCTTGCTCGCACGCGGTCTGGACAACACCTCGTCACTGTCTTCTCCGACGAGAAGCTGTTCACTGTGGAGACGGCATTCAACTCACAAAACCATTGAGTACTTGCCCAGACATCCCAGCAAGCTTCTGAGAAAAGAAGAACATATCATCCAGCCTCACATCCTGCCAGCATGATGGTTTTCGTTGCCATCTGCTCAACCGGGAAGTGCCCCCTGGTTTTCGCGGATCAGGGGGTGAAAGTGAACAAAGAAGTCTACGTTCGGGACATTTTGGAGAAGCATGTGATGCCCTGGACCCAAACGCATTTCGGTGGGCAGAAATGGGTCTTTCAACATGACGGAGCAGCCGCCCACACTGCCAAAACTACTCAGGAGTGGTGCCAGACCCATTTTCCCGACTTCATCAAGTCATCCGAATGGCCTGATTGCTCCCCAGACCTGAACCCGCTTGACTTTCCCGTGATGGGGTCTTGCAGGAGAAGGTCAACGCAAAACCCCATTCAAGTGTAGAGGCTCTGAAGAAGACATTACTGGCGGAATGGGACAATCTTTCCATCGAATACCTGCGTACCACAGTCGCATCCTACCCGAAGCGTTTCCGTGAAGTCATAGCTGCGAAAGGAGGCCGAATCAAAAAGAGTTAATAAATAAATATTTGTTATACTATAGATAAAAATATTTTGAGTCTCGTTTGATTTGGACTTTTAGTTTCAGAAATATACGTCTTCAAAGTTGTGCGGGAACTTAAATGACACCCTGTACATAGTATGGTGCAGAGCAGGGCTGTGCGGCAATCGGAAATTTCGGCAATCCGGCAATTCGGCAATTTGCCAAAAATCAAAATTTCGGCTATTAAATTTTTTCCACGATAATTCGAAATATAAATACCGAATTTTCACGGTATCCCAAATTATTCAATGGACATTCCTTTTTGTTTCGCCGATTTTTTTTGACACCAAATTGCCGAAAATATTAATTTCGGCAATCCGGCAATTTGCCGATCGAACGCTCTCATTGCCGCACAGCCCTGGTGCAGAGTAGTGGCTCTAATTATATGTTATAGTAGTTCTTACAGAGGAAATTGGGAGTTTTTGGTGGAACAACCTCACGAATTGAAAAACTGCCAAACAGAAAAATTTTGTGTTTATGGTGTTTTTTGAGGCTACTCCTCCCCTAATTTAAATAATCATTTATTTTTCATTTCTACGTACTCCGATCCCGCAATCAACTCTTATACTCTGTTGACTAAAACGGCTTTATATTTGCTAAAATCGGCTTTCTATTAGCTTAAAAAATCAGCTTTCTTTGAAAAAAAAAGTGTATTTTAATTTAAAACATTGAGATTCGCAATAAAATTCAATTTAAAAATTAAAAAAAATCGCGAGAAACATTGAAAAAAAACCTAGAATTAAAAAACCAATAATAAAAATAAAATAAAATTTTTCTACGACTACTTTTCGTCAATGAGGAAGAAGATGAAAAATAAAACAAAAATCGACTGTCCGGAAGTCTAAGGTTTATTTGAATGAAGATGCAGATGTTTTGATAGCTTCAGGTGAATTATTTGATTATGAAATAAAAATGAGATAAGTTGAAATCTGAGTTATTCTGAACGTGGGTTGACTGCAACAAATCTACTGACAGGCAATATATTTTTGCTCAAATTCATCAGGTGGTTTTTCCAGGCCCACGAAAACGAAGTTCGAGAAAGTAACTTATAATCCAGAAATTCCAGTAAAGACTACAAAAAATCAATTAGTCCACGAAAATAAATTCAAAAATACGAATATTCATTATGTTGAAATATCTCGAAAAAACTGCTTATCACAAAAAATATCTTCAATAATTCTATGACGTTTTTTTTTTTAAATATTAAACTATGTTTAATAAAATTTCAAATGAAAATGCTCTTATTGAAAATATATTATGAAAAATTTCAAAATCTCGCCGCTGATCTCAATTCAAAAAAAAAACGATGTGACAAAGAACTACGTATAAGACGATTTCAGTAAATTCTTGAAAAAGGTATGCTACAGTATGATTAATCATGGGAACAACTATGTCTCAAATGAATATTGGTCGAGCATTTTTTAAAGAAATGAATCGCTTTTTGAGTGTTTTAAATTTTCTGGTTTTTTTTCGGAAATGCTCAGTGTTTGTTCATTGGTTGGAAACCCTAAAATGATCATGAAATGCCTTTGTGAAAATAAATTTAATAAAATGTTGGATTAATTTTTTTTTATTTCTCGAAACAGACAGGCTAAAATGTAGTGAGAAAATTGTAAGAAATTCAATAGATATTAGGGATTCTGGCGCAGAATAAATAAACGATCGACGAAATCTTGTAGACTGTGAATTAGTTATTCGACGGTAGGAACTTCCTTGATTTGAGCACCGAATTCAGAAGTCACCGATAGTTCTCAAAATTAAACCGACGAATGAAGATAAGAAGTAATAGTGCTCCTTTTAAACATTAAAAATTCAAAGGAATTCATATTCAGGAAATTGGAAATTTTGAATTTTTGCATTTTAAGCAACAATTTGAATAGGATCATGTTTGCAAGAACACTAGAAGACCATGAATTTTGACCCACTCTAGAAGGTCAAGTTTTTCCATTTTGTCAAAATTTTAACTTGGAAAATTTTAATATTTGCATATTTTGACCAATAATTAGGATCGTGTTGCAAGGATGTAAGAATGGTCTCAAAGAGCATCGAATATGTGCTCTTTGAAAGATCAAATTGTCCCACATTATAGAATAATTAAATAAATTGTAAAAAAAGCAATTATTATTTTAATAATAAAACATGAAATAAAAATACATAATAATAATAGTCAACTCTCAAGTTTGAAAAGCAATATTGAAAAAACTACAAAACGAAGGCATTGCATAGGAAAAATGTTGTATTATTATGTTTTTTCTTTTATAGTGAATAAACTATTACATATTATTAAATAAATTTCAAAAGTATTACAACTAAAAAAGTAAAACGGCGACCTGGCGCATTTTTGTGAGTTGATGAGCAACGCTCCGCTCGTAATTATAAATTCCAAAAAAAATTATAAATTCGAATGGAAAAATACTATTTCTTATTGTAAAAACTATTTTCTTTTAAATCTTAACAAAAATATAAAACTATTTCATGAAAAAATGGGGATTGTAGAGGACGGACGAATTTTGGGGAGGCTTTTGCTCATTATTAGGCGCCATAGTCTTATAATCATATTCGATTTGATATTCATATTGTCGAAGTGAAACGACTTGATGAAGTTTAAAAAACTATTGGCTATGTGCCAATGCGTCTCGAGGCATCAAGAAATACGCGAGACTGCGTACATTGCATTATAGCGTACGCGCATTTAATATTCAGTCAACGATTAATTTAAATCTACACTGATTTCGCAAATTCGAATGTGTGTAGTAGGAAATACATTGACAAATACAATAGATATCAAAGGTGCATGTCACAATTTGTTGATTTCGCGCTAAGATCAAAAAATTATTTACGCGTTTGATCATTCAAATTCGTCCGTCTTCGATAATACATGATTGAAAATTAAACATTTGTTTTGATTTTTTACACCAGAAAAATTGTAATATTTTTGATAAATGATTGTCGTATTTAAAACATTTGGAAAATTTCAAATTGAACTATTTTATTAGAATCTCACCAAAAAACGAGCACGTTGTATGAAATCGCAAAAAAAAAACTATCACCTTGTGTAGGTTTACGGTGAGTTTGATTTGCAGGTTATAGCTCAATCTCAAAATCGCTATATGAACTAATTTTTATGTTAGCATCTTAAAAAGTAACCGACTCAAAAACCGATTTTCGAGCGGTGCAGAATTATAAAGCCAAAGATAACACATTTGAATATTTGGTGCCTCTTCCTTTCAAGGCAATAACATCAAAAACACAGTCCGGCGTCGATTTGAGAAGGTTTGAAACATCGAGTCGATCGGGTCGATTTAGATTGAAATTTCTGCTCTAACGTCTTCCACTCGACTACGACTTTGGTTTTGAGCTTTTCAACTCCCCGAAATTCCCGTCGAGAACTTTCACATTGTGAGACTGGAGCCAAACCAAAAACGAACGAATCACATGAATGGCCGTAATGTCCTGTTAAAAAATTACAATAACGACGTCGGAATGGAAGAAAATGGCCGTCAAGAACATTCTGAGTGGCCGAAGAGTTCGCCCTACTTGTCACGAAAGTCAATTCCAGAGTTCAGTCTACCTTTATTACCTGACACTTGCCATTTGTTGACACGAGTTCGATCCTTCACAAAGGTGTGTATGCGCATGTTCTTGAACAATTTGAATTTTTCGCCATCCGACGGTTCGTTCATGTTGAATGCGAGATTTCTCAGAAAAATTAAGACGCATTTCAAAACGATTCAAAAACAGAACAATAGGGAACTCTGTAGGTTCTTAAAGGCACACAACTAGTTTTATGCATATTGGTCCAGACACAGTTTCGAAAAAATGCAAAATAGTCCGTATCATGAGGGTGGCTTTATAATTCGGCACCGCTTGAAAAAAATATTCTAACATAAAAATTGGTACCTAAAGGTAATTTTTCATGCTGAAAACGATTTTAACACTGGTTAGTCTCAAAACATCAAAATAATTGCGCAGTGCTCAAATTTGGGGGTGACCTTATACATAACTCTACAACGCCCTGTATTGCGATGTTAATGCTTACCTTATTTTATATTCAGTAATGTTTTAAACCCATTGCTTTTGCAATAATACATCTTCGTTGAAAATTGTCCCAAGGCAGAAAATAGAAAAACCAAAAAATTACTAGTGGCGCCTATTTTTGGATTATTGAGAGATTCTGAAGCAACAGCAAACGAGACAACTTAATGGACAAATATGCAAATATGCGCACCCAACCAGAGCAAGATGAGCAAAAAAACAACTCAACTAAAGGGGGGGGGGAGCGCAGTATTAATATTAGGCTGTAATTGCATTAGAACCGTCAGTCAAATAAGGAACGAGCAACAAATTGGAGCAGAATGTGCTAGTTTTGGCGTTTTCGAGGAATTCTTAACATTCTTAGAACACCTCGCGTCTAGTCAACGATTTCCCAAGACATAATGGAAAAATATAGGCTCGATTTTATTATCGAAATAGATAGATATAGAATACACCGAATCTAATCATCAAACTATCTTACCCGATCCTTAAATAAAAAAAAAGACGGGGTGAACTACACTTGGTGTTAATGAGCAAAAAACATTAGGAAATGTTATCGAATCAAGCTTTCAAGCTGTTTTTTGCGTTGCGGGTCCAATTCATTGGTAGCAAAGTCGAGAAGAGATTTTTCGCCGATCTGGAAGGGAAAAAATTTGTATAAATTGGAACTTTGCAATCTCTTATAAAACAAGAACTTCGAATTAACGATTATTTTTTTTTACCAATTTTGCCATTGTCCTCGCAAGCTTTTCAGTAGCCTTTTTGTTGTCGGCATCCGAGTATACTTGCTTCACCGAATCCCAAAGAAGAGGAAGAGCAGTGACCTGGAACAATTCGCAAATTATCAACAGCAAATCGAATTATTTCTTGATACTTCAACTTGTTTCGGCTTCGTTTTGAATGCCAATTTGCACAATTCTGTAATACACATAAATCTGCGATGTCTTCTGATGCCTATCTTTACCACAAAACTGATTCATAATGAATGGTCGTTGCTTAACATTCGACTTTTTCGTTGCTGCAGCGAGAGCTGGCATTAAAGCGGTGGGTTCTAGAAATTATATTAATAAATTAGAACATATAGTTAACGTCAATTCAACCAACCAATTGCTTTTATTGTTGCTTGAATGCATGTTTGCGCCAAATGTCGATGCTCCTCGGATTTGCTTGAGAGGATTGCAGTGAGCGCAAAAATGAGCTGATTCAAAACAGCTTTCAGATTAGACTCCGTCGAGTATAGCCTAAGAAATCACTACTAACCATGTTCAATTGTTTCAAAATTTACTTGGCCATTGCTGGAAGCGTTACCAGGTACGTGTCCATAGCGCACGAAGCAACTTTCGCGTTCAAATCTCCGATTCTTCCAATGAACGCTTCGATGAGGCGTGTGTCACTTGCGACCGCTTTGATCGAATGCGAGCACATCTCTTCGAATCGCTGAATGCCGCCGATTCGCCTCTCCCAACCCGACGCGGTCATTTCGGTGCGAATCTCGTCCAGATCCAATTGAACACTCTCGGGAAGCTTCTTTTGCACTCGACGTGTGCTTCCGCTTCGCGACAACGTGCCCGAGAGGCTAATCGACGACGCGTCGAGTGCGTCGACGCCGCCGCGCTTCTCGATCGTCGCAAGAATCTCTTTGAATTGTTTCGCTTCCGAATCGGTTGCATTCTTCCGAAGAAGCCGATCGAAATTTGGGTCCTTCGCCAAAAATGCCAACGCCTGCCGTCCGTACTGTCTCACTTGAGGTGTTTGATCTTTGCAGAATTGGCTTAGAACACCAATCACATGCGACAACGCGGTCGGATTGTTCAGAATCGCTGCGCTTCCTTGAATCTCGATGATATTATAGACAAAACTGGCACACGACGCTCGAGTGGTATTGTTTTTCGATCTAAAATGGTAGCTAGATTAATTTTTTTTTAATCAAATCATACTTTGCTCCAGCAGCAATGATGCCCTGTAGGGCCTTCACCGCGCTGGCGGATTTCACGAGTTTTCCCAGTGAATCGGTGGCGTCCTCGCGAATGAACGCATTCGAAACATCGCCGGATTTGTTGAGAAGAACCGCACAAATTTTTTCCATCTCACTATCGATTCGTGTGCTCATATTTTGCGCAATAATGCCAATTGTGACGATGGCGACGCGCGAAACCGACGACCGCAAATTTTTGCATTCATTCAACACGGCAAGAGTAACCTTTAAGAAAATAATCGAAATGCATCATTGCGAATTTTTTTCTTAAATCTACCTCTTTGAGGTTCTCCTCGATTTGTTTTGGATGGTTGTACGACAATGCCGCCAGCATGTTCAATCCTTCAACCTTCTCCGACCAATCGTCGTTTTCAATTTTCCGCAGAGCTCCTTGCACAGTAACATTATTCGTATCCATTGAGAAGCTTTTCGGCGGCTGAGCACGAACCTAAAAGCTCAATCTGAAGAAAAACAAAACGACGAATAATCCACTCACTTTTGCAGAACTTCCTTTCTTTCCTTGACCCGCTTTTAGGAATGTATTCTTTTTTTGTGGTTGTGATTGCTGAAAATATTGTGCGCAATTGGGGTTTTGGTTTTTTCTTTTAAATGAAATACCGCATGTTTTAAAGGTGGATGAGCTGATGAGATCGGAAGACTGTGATGGCTAATACTTTTCTTTCCCATCGTCGTCGGAGTTTCAAAATCTGAAACAATTCAACAATTTCATTTTGGAAAACTTGAAAACGATTTTGAATTGAAACTAAATGAATCCAAAAACAATTACTAGGACTACTCCACAAATATTCTCTGCCATCCGATTTGAGCCATGAAGCGGTTTTGTGCGCGTAAATCGGCGGTAAACTAGTCGTTGATCTCTTCGTCGAGTACATTGTGGGTATACGAAACGTTGAAAACGAGAATGCCCGTTAGCGATTCATTTTTTTTGCAGTGTCCGTATAGTCACCGCTCACATGGTTACGCGCTTTTTCGTTCATGGCTCATCTTTCGTTTTCTTTGGGAATGAGCACAAGAAAAAAAGTGGACAGAAATGAATAATAAATAGTTGGACTAGTGCAATGTGATATATTGGAGTTTGGGTTTTAATTTCCGCTACATGAAACACGATTTTACGAGAAACAAAATAATAAAAACAATACGCGAAATTGTGATTTGAAAGCAAATTTTCGAATTGATTTCAATTCATCGAAAATCTCATTTAAATAGAAAATTTGATAGACAATTTTCAAAAAAAAAAGTAAGAATGGTCGATTTCGAAATTTTTCAGTAAAAAAAGAAAGAAAAATAAAATTTATCATAAAAATTATAATTTTTCTTTTTTTTTACTGTATTGTTCTTTGCTCAGGTAAATCGAATGAAATATTTTGAGATTCATTGAGAAACTAACGTATCTCTATAATAATTTAGATTTTTCTCAAACAACATTAGAAATTCTTATGAGATTTTAGAATTTATTGGGATAATTCAGAATTTGCTCAATAAATTTTAGAAAATCTTATAAGATTTTAAAAAGTATTTTTTAAGTTTAGCGAATCTCAATAAAATCGAATTTCTCATAATATTTTAGAGTTTATCATTGAATATTTGATTCTCAAAATATTTTATTTGATTTGCCTGAGTTTTTGTAAAAAAAAGCGAAAAACCTGTAAACGAATATTGGCCACTAGCTTTTGCCGGTTTATCGTCAAAATTAGTGGAAACTGGCGGCGGATTGTTCTCATCGCGATCCTCGCTTAAATTCGTTTCACTTCGAGCTTTCTGAAACGAAAAAAATGGGGCAATTTTTCAGGGAAACTTTTCAAATTTACCAATCCGTTTTGTTGTTTTTTCTCAATTGAATTATTGTTCACCTCGCGCCTCACTTTTGTCTCAGAAGTCGACTAAATACACAATTTCAAATGATTAAATCAGATGTGATGGCATACAGCGACCATAGGCTCATAGGACGGTGTCACTCGACTCCCCTTCTTCGTCGGTCTCTCCCAGGAGCTCGTGCTCGAATTCGGATTCGAAGCAGCTAAAAAAGATGTAAGCTAATCCTTTTTAAAAATCGACAGTAGCGATACGTCTTTTAACTACAACACTCTCAAAACTACGCTGATCGTCATGATACAGGAATCCGGCAGGTTTGACGCGCGTGTGCGCCGACGTCGTTCGGCTCGCCGCCGAGCCCATTGGTCGCGACTGTCGCGAAACAATTCGAGGTTCGATGGGAGGCAGGAAAAGGCGTATAAATCAGTGTCGAAACGCGCGCGCGCGCGAGGTGTGCTTTGCCTGGCAACGCGTTAGTGGTTACTCGGCGCCATTTCTCGTTCGACCAGATGAAACAAATAATAACACACGGAGGGGAAGAGAGGTGAAGGGGGGGGGGGGCACGCGAAACGTATAATCGAGGCGCACGGCAGGAGCTGGTCATTTTTGAGCAAGCTCAACCTATTGTTCACATTCAATTCAAAAACGAGACTAATGCGTGTGTGGGAGCGAAGGGCGAAAATTGCCGGTAGGCGTCTTTTTGGAGTTGCAAAAAAATTTTTGAACCACATTGGCAGCGAATGATGATGAAAATCGAAAAAAACTGAAAAACAAGTTTTTTGCGAAATCTGTAGAAGATTAATAAAGTTTTCTGTAATTTTTTTTTAAACCGGTTTTTAGGTTTTTTCCCGAAATCTACATAATACCATTCATAACTAAATTAATTTTGCTCTTCTCAAAAAATGGTTTGAAGAATTAAATCACGAGATTCTACAGTATGATTTAATGTCATTCAATTTTATTGACTTTGTGAGAATTGCGAATTGAGGGGTTTCGCAGTGCAACATCACATAAAATCTCCTGCTTTCGTTTATTTGGTCACCGATTTTCAGGGGCTTCATAAAAATAATTCTTTTTTTCTGCATAGCACTTATAAATACATATATTCAGGTAGTTTGTTGATTGTTCAGTTGAATACGTCATTGCTAATGAATATTCAATTCCACCTCAACGGATAAATCATGTAGGAAAGTACGTCTTGACGTCTAAACAAAAACGCAGAAGGATGTAAATTGAGAATAGTGCATTCCATTTTTGAAAATAACCACCTAGGGAGCAAAAATATGGTTTCTAACAAGCTCACAAAAAACACATACTGGGACTATTAGGACACCTACTATTAGGATTCGCTTGATCGAGGAAAACTTTTTGGCATTTGTCTGACACATGCAAAACAAAAAACATAATTACCCGGTGGAAAGTGTGCTCTTAAACTAAAATATGGTCAGAGTTTGTGTTATTCGGCCAATGATTCTTCACTACTCCTTTTTTTGCTACCAAATTTTCATTATCGAAAATATTGATTTCACACCACCTTTTTTTTTACATTTTCTGGAAAAAAGTGGTAGTGAGAAATCGGTAGTGAAAATTTCGTAGCAAAAAAAAAACGGCAGTGAAGAGTCATTGGCCGAGGGTTCCTGTAGGCGGGTAGATTTACGGGGTTTCCTACTTCGCAATGGTCTCACACGGACCATCTGGTTATTTTGCATATTCGGAATCACTTTAATACGATTTAATTTGAATAACGTTAGAACATGAATTAATTTTCAAACTGATCAAAAAAATTCCACATGAAATTCAAAAAAATAGGCATTCACATATAAAACAATTAGAAGTCGTCGGACACCAATTATAAGAATCATATTTTTAAATTTTTGATTATTGATAATATAAAATGCATGATTCTAACCTGATCCAGATCTTCGAAGCATCGAATCATCACTTTTCATTCTCGTCATTGTCATCTTTTGCAGAATTTCCTTTTCAAGGCTGTCTGCATTGCTCGCCTGAGTTTGCTGTTGCTGTTGTTGCTGTTGCATTCGATTTTTTCGAATTACAGCCAAATTTCCAGCGAGACTTATGGGGGAAACTGTTCGTTCGAACGGATCGGCTTCTCTGCCTCCGTTATTCAGAATCCACATTAGATCGGCGTTCTCGGGATTACTCATTTCCGATTCATCAACAGCGAACGACGTATCAGAAACCGGTGGCGTCGAATATTCAATCAAACCATCATATCGAATTCCCGGCAAAAGCTGACGACGTAGCCTCGACTGAAATAAAAACTATTTTTGAAAACGCCGAACAACTTCAAAAATCACCATCACGGCTTCAGTGAGCCCGCGAGCATTCTGCTCATTTTCGACATCCCTCGCTACTTTTAATATAGCTTCAGTTTTGCCATTCAACAGATAAGCAATCACCGACAGCTGTTCAAATGCTGCTAGCCTGAAAATGCAAGAAACGGATTAGACGGATTAATTTCGGATTACCTGACACGCCGCTTCGGATCATTTAGAAGCGGTACTAAATTATTAATCATCGATGTTAAATTGAATTTTGAAGGGCTAATTGTCATCAACGCAGCCGTTATTATATTAACGACTTCTTCGCGAGTTCGCGAATTCTTGTTTTCCATGAAAACTCGCAGTGCTCCACCCACACTTTTCGGATTAATATGCTGAATAAATTGACTTATAAGTTCACTCATTGAATGTGGTTGAAATACTTGAAAAAGGTCCATGAATGACATCATGATAAGCTGTTTGATCACAGATTTTTGATTGCCAAAATATTTCGAGATAAGATTGACCACTTGATGAAGGTGCGCTTCCATGTGACCCCGTAAACTATGAATCGTAAGTCGAATGATATCTAGCGTAAGAACGACGACCTGAGGTGTTAATGCTTGAAAACAAAACTATTTTAGGCGATATTCATACCTTGAAATTGAGGTCGGCAAGGACATTTGATAATGTGAGAAGATATGAATGAAGATGTGGAACAAGACGGGTGACTTCTTCCGGACTGATTTGTTCGATGATTTGTTTTAACTAAAATCAATATAGCAAACTTCGATTATTTCTAAATGTCCTACTCTCTCGAGGCCCGCAATTCTCGCATTCACGTCGTTATCATCTTGAATCATATTTGAGATGACACTGGGCACAATTCCGAATCGTAATCTGCGTTCGCCGGAAGCAATCTTCATTGTAGACCGATTGGCAAGCACTCCGCCTTTCTGGTCGTTGTTCGTTTCCAACACAACGTTTTCAGTCATTCGTTTCACGATTTCTCGCTTATCCGGCAGCAAACTCGTGATTATACTATCGTAGATCTCATTTCCGAGGTATTCTGAAATTGGAAAATTCAGAAAAATATTTGAATTTTGTTGAAAATGATACCGTTGAGTTTTTTAAGTGTCACACCAACTCTCTCTTCGCATTCGAGAATTATGTTGTCGGCTGTAAGAGTATCAACAAGATTGCTCCAATTGCATCGGGATAGCTGAAAATAATCCAATTTGATTTTTTCCATTGTTTCCGTTGATTTCAGGCTTGTTGTTTAGAAGGCGAACTCAGCCGAGTAATCGAATTCGTCGAAAAATAAAAATGTTGAAACTAATGTTAAAAAAAGGAAAAAAACTATTTGATAATTTCAACTAACATGGTCAAATATGAGAAAATTGGTTTGACGAATGTCAGGAAATTCTTGGGTTTGGACGAAACGCGCTGGTTATGCTGGTTTGCCGATTTTCAGCAATCCCTAATCGTATTTTTTTTAAATATTTTTTCCTCTAAACTCATCATCGTTTCTCCGAATGCAAAAACAGCTCGCTTTTACCTCCGGCAAAAACAAAGATGGTAGTTCGTGAATGATTTCCGCTTTTGTTTCCGGTTCCCGACAGTTTGTCATAAAATTATTGAGCATTTTCTGAATCATTTCATTTTATTGTGCGTTGTTCAAAAGCAACATACAAGAAACGATTGTAGCGCTTCAGGTTTGTTTTTTAGAAAAAGTACAATCGCTTGATTGCAGATTTTTCGCACAGTGATTTTCGAGCTGCCCAACTTGGGAATCAAATTAGGCATGACGTAGCACATACAGTATTCTGTTGCCTACAATAATAATTGTAATCGTTTCATAATATTGCCGCCTACATTTCCAAATGTCGGCATTGCCTCCACAAGAAATTTGATGCATTGATGTTGAAGTTCCCACCGTTCGTCGACGAGAATCCGATCAAGACACTAAAAAGAAAAAGGATTAAAAAGGCGACATCATTAACTGATTTCGAAATTTTTTTTTTTGCGAAAATGCGTAATTAGCTGAAAAAAGGCAAATAAGAAAAATATGTCATAAAGCTAAAAAAAAATACAAAAGAGTTTACCTTTCTTAAAAAAAAACAGAAATAAACTATTGTGACGTGAGGAGTTTTGATAAATTTTTCGATTTTAATATATTTATTTTTTTATTTTCCCTTTACGTCATACTACAAAAAAGAAGATGTAGTAATGCTCTAAATTATTTTCTAATTTTTTTTAAAATAAATTGAGAGACATTTGTTCAAACCTCATAAATTCATATTACTATAATAAAGAAAATGTAATGATCGTATGTTTCCGATAATTTCGTGAAAATTAGACATAAAAATGGGTATAAGAAACCTTGAAAAGTTCTCCTTTTTTCGCGAATCGATTGAACCATTCGTCATCGCGACGAGCGATCCCAACAGCACTGTTCAATGTCTAAATATTCAAATTCACAAATTCGTAATTATAATAATGCAAGCACCTGCAGTTTCGTGTCAAAATCGGGGCTTTTGAGAAGTTCTAGAAAATCATTTGGCAAGAAGTTTGGCGACGGCAATCGATCGATCGGATTTCGTGAAAGACTATCGAACAATGTGGACATCTAACCAAACTCCTGAAATAAAGCAACTAACTGAAATCCAGAAAAAAAATGGAAACGAATAATCATCGAGTATATGTTGCGCAGGAAAACATATTCCAAATAGGGAATGCATGTATACATGAGTGTGAGAAGTAGAAGCAGTTGGTGAGGGGGTTGTGTAGTCGTGGCAACCGCGCTGGTGCGGCTCGCTGAGCACGACATTCGAACGGCTGCCGCGGCGAAAAGAATCGCCAGTAATTGCCCAATTATCGGCTGATATTTTCGTTGACATGAAATGAGAATGAAAAAATTGTATACTTAAGTGAATTCTGCTAAGCAAGAAATCTCGTAATACATATTGAAAAAAAACCGAACCCGTTGAAACTCTTTATATGTATGTAATTATATTTTTCATTTGTGAAACTAGACATATGACACCTCAAATATGTAATTTCATTGCAAAAAAAAAACAAGACAAAATGATGTGATTTTTAAGCCTAAAATTTTTGCCGAAAACAGACTACATCGGCTAGCTGGCGTGTGAAAATTTTTTGTATCAAACATGGACCATTCATGAACCACATCGGATTCACTTTGTCTCTTTCAATACAATTCAATTGTCGTATCTCATTTTTAACACATTTTCAGGTTCTACTAAATTTTTTAAAAATTTATTCATTATTTTGCGAAATCTGCTTCGTCCCAAAAAATCGGCTTAAAAAATTGGTCGCTTCAAGACCTATACATATATATGTATGTATATAGCAGGGCTGTTCGGCAATGGAGTAGTTGATTGCCGAAATTTCATTTGCCAATTTGTTGAGAAGAATAAAAAAGTTAAAATATTATATTAAATGCTGAAGGTACTGTTAAAATTCGGTATTTATATTACAAATTATCGTTGAAAAAATTGAATAGCCCAAAAAATTTTATTTTTGGCAATTTGCCCACTCTGACACATCCTTGCTTGCGTTGCGTGTCGTGCGTTTTATCGGCATCAAACAAATGAAGCCAATAATTTTTTGAATTTCGTCTAGTCGTTTGGCTCCCGTATTTTTTTTTGTATTTTTTTCGTTCCGCATTTTTTATGTCAATTTGAAGTTGTTTTCTTGTGAATTGATGCTATACAAGTTGTCTTTCTTTCTCTCTCTCTCTCTCTCTCTCTCTCTCTCTCTCTCTCTTTGTCAAAAATGTACTGTCGATCCCAAATAACTGCGCGGTGGCGAAAAATTCAATTTCGTGAAATCAGTGTATATTTAAATTTGACGCGGCTGAAATTTGTGCCCACAAATGGCATTCCCGCTTTCTTCGAAAGCCACATTTTTTCTAATTTGTTGATTTTTTTAAGTAGAAATAATCAAGAATACAATGAACACTATTGTGTGTATTTTTATGAAAAATTTTCATCATTAACTGGATGGCTAATATCTATAAGATTTCTATTGAAAACCCCTCACTATTCATTTAATTCATTTATTGGACAATAAAATTCAGACAACCATTCAACATTCTCACGCATTTACAACAACAATATCTCATTCGAAATCATTTCATATTTTTTCCGGAAATTGAACATCAAAACAAAATAGATGCAAAGAATTCTCTTCAATATGTTAATAAAATTGATATTACTTTATTGAAATTGCTGATTCTTGACGTTATTATTATGCTCAATTTTTATCCCAACTATTGCAATATCCAATACACTTAAGTGTAGAATATCGAAAAATGATATAACTTATTTTATTTTATTGTCTTAATAAAAAATAATTTCTAACAAGGGAGGTCTTTTTTCTGTCCGTCTTAACATTTTTTTATTTTTTGCATACAGATTCTTTAGAAAATTTCCAATCGAATGAACTAGGTCCCTACCAAACTTCTAGTTATCGAGATATGGACCTTCAAAGTTTTAGCCCCTCCCCACGTGAATTTTGCACACAAATGTGCGGAAACTCGAAATGAAATCCTAATCTGGCAAGTAGTTGTGGTTCAGTAGTGTGTAGGTTACGTTCTCGGTGAAAATTGGCGGGCCCCGCGCGGGTGAAAATTGAGGGGCAATTCGTCGAGCGGGGCCCTCATATCACCGTCGCGGGGAATTTCATTTCGAGTTTCCGCACATTTGTGCGCAAAATTTAGGTGGGGAGGGGCTAAAACTTTGAAGGTCGATATCTCGATAACTAGAAGTTTGCGCAGGTAGCAACCTAGTTCATTCGAATGGAAATTTTCTAAAGAATCTGTATGCAAAATATGAAAAAATTTTAAGACGGACAGCAAAATGACCTCCCTTGTTAGTAAAATATGTATAAACGTGTGCACGAATGTGATTTTTGTATTCAACTACACATGCAATATGTACTTAAATAAGCAAATTTTGAAGCCCTACAAAAGAAGCCTACGCAGAATGCTGATTAACTATAAAATGTATTTTATTAATATTATAAGAATGGATTAAGTTTCCTTTAATTTTGGTGCGCCGTGTTCCAGCATTGATAAAAGCCAATAAGTCTGCATAACTCCTTTACCCTAAATCAGAAAGCAATTGTCTGAAATTGGAAAAAATATATGGAAGACCTTAACGATAACTTCCCCTCTGGGTTCGGTGATAAATCCTCCAAGCTCGGTGAGCAGTTGGTTAGCTTCACTCGAGATGTGCACTTTTCCAGCTGAAAAGGCTATGTTGGGCTGATCATTCAAATCGTGCGAAACATACGTTTGCTGTTACTCTCCATTCGACTCGCCGTGTTCACAGCATCGCCGAATAAGCAATATCTCGGCATCGTCAGTCCAACAACTCCGGCAACCACAGAGCCTGCAAACTCGATAGAATAATTAATTAATTATTAAATTGAATGATCATCACCGCTATGAAATCCGACACGAATTCGAATTTGTTCGGTCGGAAGATGAGGGACTCGAAAGTTGTCAAGAGCTCCTACAAAGAGCAGAGACATGCTGGCAATGTGTCGGACATGCTCCTTGCCATTCCGATGGGGCAGTCCGGACACACACAGATAGCCGTCTCCGATTGTCTCCACCTGAATTCTTCTTTATTTCGATTCTGAATAACTAGAAGACCTTATAGACATCGTGTTGGTCAATGATGCTGTCGAATATCGTATAGAGATCGTTGAGCAGATTGACAACTTGCAACGGGGTGCACTTCGAAGCGAGTGTCGTGAAGCTGACGACGTCGGAGAAGAACAAAGTGACCATGTCGAATGTTTCTGGCTCAACCGTTTGTCCGAGTTTCAGTTTATCGGCAACTTGTCTGCAAATGCTTAAATTTGCTGATTAATCGATTCTA
The DNA here is from genome assembly GCA_902829315.1 of Caenorhabditis bovis. NCBI lineage: Eukaryota > Metazoa > Nematoda > Chromadorea > Rhabditida > Rhabditidae > Caenorhabditis > Caenorhabditis bovis. The sequence goes on along the minus strand of CADEPM010000001.1, from coordinate 3,419,778 downwards.
CAATACTTGGGGAGCATTCGATATAAAAGTACGTCGGACTTTTTCTTCTCTTCAACCAATTCCTTCATCCTCTCAGACACCTCGTCTTCCAAAGTAGAAGCATACGATTCGAGCACATTGAACACGTGATCCATCAGATTGTCATTTCGGTTGTTGTTCATTCCTCTCAGCTGAGAATACACTTCCCTAATAGTGGGCCTCTCGGAAGGTCTCTCTGTCCAACAGTCACGAATGAGGTGAAGCTAAACACGATGATGTCTTCTTGATTCTTCAATACTACAAACCAATGCTGGATTTATTTCCATGGCTTCTTCGAATTCCAAATCTGGACGTGGGGCCTTCATTCCTCCCTTTTTGATCAAATAGAGCAATTCTAAAGCAATTCCAAATTCTCTGAAATCTATAACAAACTACCTTCAGCATCTTCTTTTCGGTTTTCAATATCAAAAACAGATTTCCGTGTAACCAATTCAGCACTAATTATTCCGAAACTGTAAATATCTCCTTCTTTGCTTCCATCCAAATTATCATTCCTCAAATGTTCAGGAGCTGTCCACAAAAAATCTGAAACAATATTCAATTTAATGAATTTCATCTTAAATCCAACCGTTTTTCGAATATTGATCATTAATTCGAAATTTTCTGATTCCAAACTCGGATATTTTCATCTGCCATCGATCACTCAAAAGGCAATTTTTGGAAGTAAGCATTCCATGATGAGCGATTGGAGAATTGTGAAGATAACTGATTCCAGTAACAATATCCTTCATTAATGAATAAATGAAGAATCCGTCCATTTGGATTGTCGCTTTTCGAATTACATCAGCCAGACTTCCTCTAGAACAATATCTCCATACCGACAATAATTGGGGACCATCCAACGATAATCCAATGAATTTATTTAGATTTGCATGATCGACTTGAAGATGCTTAAAGTATTGTTATTTTAAATAAGACTAGAAATAACTAATCAAACCTGTCTCATTTCGGCACACTCATGCTTATCAAATATCGGTCGAACATTGTGCTTTCGAGCTGCAACTCGTTCAAGCTCCATTCCGTTCTGTAATTGATCATATAATGCTAGAAATGATCCAAATGAGAATAATACTTGTATCGTCATGAACAGATAGTGCCTTTTTTCAGCAGCTTCGAATGAGACCCCAGATTTTGACGATGAAATCGTACTGGGACCACTGCTCAAACTATGCATACTTTGATCGGTTTTGCCCTGTAATTATTATTTAAAAGATGCAATTAGAATATTGAATCTTTCCTTTGATGCGGGACTCATTGAATTGAATGGAATTTGCCACATTGCATTTTGGCGTTCAACTTCCATTCGTTTCGTCCTAAAATAAGTGTTTTTCAGAATTGTTGAAAACGTTTTAAGAACCTAATTGTTATAACACAAGCTGCCAGTGCTCCAAGAATTGCGATAACCACAATTATTATAGCCGTAATAAACCATCCAAGGTATTCGAAAAATACGCTTGGTTTACACTGAATTTTTGAAATTAAAATTTTTATCGACTGCTAATTAGTTCAGATTACATTCAAACCAGTGAAACCACAAACAGGTTCATCAGGAGGCCTCTGTCGATTGGCTCGTGAATGCCATAGAGCAGTTCCTTCATCTACATATCTATTCGTGATGAACTAAACATTCTTATATATGCTGTTTGTATTTTAATGATATCAGTCTACCCCATCCACCTCAGTCACCAAAACCGTGGCGATAATAGATGACGAGCTGTTCTCATCAAGTGTTAGAACGTAAAGTGTTGGGTTGCGTGTTCCATGACTATTTATTGTGACAGGCCCAGATATTCCTAAAAATCAATTAATATTTAATCATTTATAAAATTATAATACCAGTGAAGTTTTGCTGAAAATTTTTAACAAAGTGAGTTCCGTTTCGATAATTTTCGGGACTTTCTTGCAAAATTTTGCTCAGCGTTCTTCCGTAGGCATACACCGAATCATGCAATTGTCCCGAATAGGTGGCAGCAGTTTTGAATTCGACATCCGAACACTCCTCAATGCAGTTGTATGGGGGTTTTCCCATCCTTTCGATAACTTCTTGATTGAAAACTGAATAATTGCCAGTTTGTTGGCCTTGTCCTTGCATCTAAAATGTTATTAGTTTATTTTCAGCACAAAAAATGGTTGCAGCCACGTCGCAAATAAATATCGTCTTGAGGAATCCTTTCCGAGAAGATTCATCTTTTTCCGATGGGCCACTCTCAAGAACCCATGGAGGTCTAGTGGTTCCATCTTTATTCGGAACAACTTAAACATAAATTATTCGCCCATTTTTAACTTTGAAATATCTACCGTATCCTTTCGAACGAAGAGCGGGAAATATATAAACGTATTCATCAGTTGCATATCCGTTCTCATACGCCAGCATTGTTAATCTTCTATGAATACCTTTCATGTTCCCTTCCGGAAAACATACAACGATGACTAAAAATAAATATTGAATTAAAAATATGTATATAATTAATAGTATACTTCGTCCTCTTTTCGAAAGCTGCTCTAATGCTTTGAGAATGCCTTCTTCCGAATCATCGGTGATCTGATAAGTGAACGAGAGCGTCATGTCCGCGTACTTCCCAACCATTGCCTGAAAGGAAAACTCGATTCCTTTTGAATATCTAGCAATCGAACTTGTAAATTGTTCCTTAGAGGTAGACACTTGTCGTCCTCTTCAATCAATGAGTATCCGTACACAAATTGATTCCAATTAAATTGCTGCATCACTTTTCGAAACGCCATTACCAAACTGAATACGACAAATTCGGAATTGTGTTCGAATCCTCAGATTACCCCCTAGATGTTGTTGACATCAATGCAGTAGTCGGATATCTGACAATATTATCGAATTCGGAGTCGCTCGTTAAACCCCAAGAAATGATTGGCAGATTATAATATGTCGCGATGGCAAATGCGGGGTACCCGGCTAAAATGTGATACAATTTGAATAATGAGAATGCAAAAAATGTTGCCTAAATTCGTGTTGGGACCAAAGATAACATCAACGTTTTTCCTTCGAATCAATTCTACAGTCTGACCAGTGGATTCAGACTCATCGCAATTGTCCATACCAATAATGGATCTTAAAATTATGAGACTATTAGAATGAGAGAAAATGACCGACTCGAAATTATAGCCCGGCAACAAGTTTTCACGCTTTATCCGATCAATTGCGATGTCAGCTGCGCTTGCAGAAGTTCGATAATTAATATAAATTCTTTTTGAATTTATTTTCTGGAATATAGTTTTTATTAGTGAATTAAGCGATATATGTACATACGTCGCAGTGTAAAAATCCCAATCGCAAAACCTTGTTAGGAGGTTGGCCGAAAGCCTGCCAATATTATAGATAAAAACCACTGCTGATTGAATTTTAAAATAACTCACAAATTTTAGGAAAATAATAATTCGTAGAATATTCATAATAATACTAATGTGTACAAATCTTCTTGTCAATATTTTATATTTGACAATAATACTTAAATAAGCAAGTTTGGAAGCTCTACAATGGAAGCCTACGCCTGCGCATAGTGAATAACACCCATCACTGATTCAATCATTCTAATAAATGTTTTGAGACTTCCTTTTCAACATTCTCGAATATGCCAATTGACTATAAAATATATTTTATTAATATTGTAAGAATGGATTAAGTTTCCTTTAATTTTGGTGCGCCGTGTTCCAGCATTGATAAAAGCCAATAAGTCTGCATAACTCCTTTACCCTAAATCAGAAAGCAATTGTCTGAAATTGGAAAAAATATATGGAAGACCTTAACGATAACTTCCCCTCTGGGTTCGGTGATAAATCCTCCAAGCTCGGTGAGCAGTTGGTTAGCTTCACTCGAGATGTGCACTTTTCCAGCTGAAAAGGCTATGTTGGGCTGATCATTCAAATCGTGCGAAACATACGCTTGCTGTTACTCTCCATTCGACTCGCCGTGTTCACAGCATCGCCGAATAAGCAATATCTCGGCATCGTCAGTCCAACAACTCCGGCAACCACAGAACCTGCAAACTCGATAAGATAATTAATTATTAAATTAAATGATTATCACCGCTATGAAATCCGACACGAATTCGAATTTGTTCGGTCGGAAGATGAGGGACACGAAAGTTGTCAAGAGCTCCTACAAAGAGCAGAGACATGCTGGCAATGTGTCGGACATGCTCCTTGCCATTCCGATGGGGCAGTCCGGACACACACAGATAGCCGTCTCCGATTGTCTCCACCTGAATTCTTCTTTATTTCGATTCTGAATAACTAGAAGACCTTATAGACATCGTGTTGGTCAATGATGCTGTCGAATATCGTATAGAGATCGTTGAGCAGATTGACAACTTGCAACGGGGTGCACTTCGAAGCGAGTGTCGTGAAGCTGACGACGTCGGAGAAGAACAAAGTGACCATGTCGAATGTTTCTGGCTCAACCGTTTGTCCGAGTTTCAGTTTATCGGCAACTTGTCTGCAAATGCTTAAATTTGCTGATTAATCGATTCTACAATACTTGGGGAGCATTCGATATAAAAGTACGTCGGACTTTTTCTTCTCTTCAACCAATTCCTTCATCCTCTCAGACACCTCGTCTTCCAAAGTAGAAGCATACGATTCGAGCACATTGAACACGTGATCCATCAGATTGTCATTTCGGTTGTTGTTCATTCCTCTCAGCTGAGAATACACTTCCCTAATAGTGGGCCTCTCGGAAGGTCTCTCTGTCCAACAGTCACGAATGAGGTGAAGCTAAACACGATGATGTCTTCTTGATTCTTCAATACTACAAACCAATGCTGGATTTATTTCCATGGCTTCTTCGAATTCCAAATCTGGACGTGGGGCCTTCATTCCTCCCTTTTGATCAAATAGAGCAATTCTAAAGCAATTCCAAATTCTCTGAAATCTATAACAAACTACCTTCAGCATCTTCTTTTCGGTTTTCAATATCAAAAACAGATTTCCGTGTAACCAATTCAGCACTAATTATTCCGAAACTGTAAATATCTCCTTCTTTGCTTCCATCCAAATTATCATTCCTCAAATGTTCAGGAGCTGTCCACAAAAAATCTGAAGCATTCTTCAATATTGTCAATACCATCTTAAATCCAACCGTTTTTCGAATATTGATCATTAATTCGAAATTTTCTGATTCCAAACTCGGATATTTTCATCTGCCATCGATCACTCAAAAGGCAGTTTTTGGAAGTAAGCATTCCATGATGAGCGATTGGAGAATTGTGAAGATAACTGATTCCAGTGACAATATCCTTCATTAATGAATAAATGAAGAATCCGTCCATTTGGATTGTCGCTTTTCGAATTACATCAGCCAGACTTCCTCTAGAACAATATCTCCATACCGACAATAATTGGGGACCATCCAACGATAATCCAATGAACTTATTTAGATTTGCATGATCGACTTGAAGAAGCTTAAAGTATTGTTATTTGAAATAAGACTAGAAATCACTAATCAAACCTGTCTCATTTCGGCACACTCATGCTTATCAAATATCGGTCGAACATTGTGCTTTCGAGCTGCAACTCGTTCAAGCTCCATTCCGTTCTGTAATTGATCATATAGTGCTAGAAATGATCCAAATGAGAATAATACTTGTATCGTCATGAACAGATAGTGTCTTTTTTCAGCAGCTTCGAATGAGACCCCAGATTTTGATGATGAAATCGTACTGGGACCACTGCTTAAACTGTTCATACTTTGATCGGCTCTTTTCTAAATTAACATTTGTTTAGATAATGTTCTCAGAATGTACCTTTGTTGCTGGACTCATTGAATTAAACGGGATTTGCCACAACGCATTTTGTCGCTCAACTTCTAATCGCTTCATTCTGAATGACTATAATCGCATGCGCTTGGTGATCTTCTACGTACCGTATTGTTACAATAAATGCTGACAATGCTCCAATAAGTGCAAATGAAACTATCACAATTCCAGCAACAAACCAACCAAGGTACTCGATAAATACACTCGGCTTACACTAAAGTAAATCATAATGTGTTTTAAAAGTTTAAATATTTGACTAACATTCAATCCCGTAAATCCACAAACAGGTTCATCAAGAGGTCGCTTCTGATTCTTTCTAGAATGCCAAATAGCAGATCCTTCATCCGTATACGTTTTGTTCAGAAACTGAATGTATGAATATTATAATTGAAATATTGTTCTCTCTTACTCCTTCTGTATTCGTGACGACTACGGTTCCCATAATAAATGCAGTGCTATTTTTATCAAGAGTCAAAATGTACATCGTTGGATTACGGGCACCGTCACTATTTATTTCAACGTTTCCCGATACACCTAAACATCAATTTTTGCATTGTTGAGTGGACTACAATTTACCCGTGAATTTTTGATGAAAATTTTTTAAGAAAAACGTTCCATTTTTGTAATTTTGTGGGCTCGTCTTAATTGTTCGGCTCATTGCCAACCCATACGAATAAACTGCATCGTGCAATTGTCCAGCATAAGTCGCCGCATTCTGATAAATTTCATCCGCACATTCTTCGACGCAGTTGTACGGCGGTTTCCTCATTCTCGAAATCACCTCTTCACCGAATACTGAATAATTCGTAGCTTGTTGGCCTTGTCCTTGCATCTGAGTGATCATTAAATGCTCTCATCCTCCAAAAATAAAACAACATCACAAATAAAAATGGTCCTCAAGAATCCTTTTCTCGCGAGTTCGTCGTTTTCGTTAGGCCCGCTGGCTTGTATCCAAGGCGGTCTCGTCGTTCCATCAGAATTCAATACATCTTTAAAAACATTTATAATTATATTATTTTTATAATTCTTTTTTAACTATAGCCTTTCGATCGAAGCGACGGTAGAATGTAAACATATTCATCGCTTGCATACCCATTCTTCTCGGCTACCATCATCAACCTTCTGTGAATGCCCCGTGTATTTCCTTCAGGAAAGCAAACAACGATAACTGAAAGGAATGTAGTGCTTAAAAAACGGCGAATTAAAACTTCGGCCTCTTTTTGAAAGCTCCTTCAACGCTTTCAGCATCCCCTCTTCCGAATCATCCAATATCTGATAACTATATGAGAGGGTCATATCTCCATATTTGGAAACCATTGCCTAATTTTAATTGTTGCATCAATAGATTATGATTATCTAACTTGTAGGTCATCTCGTAGCGGCACGCATTTATCATCTTCATCAATTAAAGAGTATCCATATACGAATTGATTCCATTTGAACTCTTTCAACATTTCGCGGAAAGCCATTACCAAACTGTAACACATATCTGTTTTATAAATATTTGTTTTTCAACCATTTGAATTTAGATTTATATGTTTGAGAGTCTTCAATTTGTATTTTAATTTTTTTCAACAAATTTTCATAAATGAAAAAGCAACACTTCTACATATAAAATCAAAAACTACCAAAGTTTGTTAAAATTGAGATATCAGGCAAATCAAATAAAATATTTTGAGGATCAATTATTCAATGATAAACTCTAAAATATTTTGAGAAAATCTAAAATTTATTGATACTTTCTAAAATTATTGAGAATCGATAAACTTAAAAATATTTTTAAAAATCTTATATAGTCGACCTCCGGCGACTGCTGTACGCGGGTAGATTTACTTGCATGGGCCTTGAAAAGGTCTCGCCACATGTGAATGCTTATTTTGCTTTTTTCACGTGAACGATTCATTTTTTCTTGATGACTTCAGCATTTCTTTAAATTTCTAACGTCGTTAGATTAAAAAATTATCGAACCGGTCCATAAAATTTGAAATATCCTGTTAGTCCTTGCGAGACCATTTCGAAAAAAGCATTTCCGTAAATCTACCTGCGGACAGCAGTTATTAAAATTTATTGAGAAACTTCTAAATTATCCCAATAAATTCTAAAATCTTATAATAATTTCTAAAGTTGATTGAGAAAAATCTAAAATATTACAGAGACACGTTAGTTTCTCAATGAATCTCAAAATATTTTATTCGATTTACCTGAATGGTCCAAACTAGCGACAACGGTCTTCTGACATTGACGTGGATCACAAGTGCTATGCAGGTTTTTCCTAGCTCTTCCAATTTTAGTAACCATCGATTCTCAAATTTTCTGGTACTTCCACTTTCTGCACTCCATACGCCCGGAAACATTTTGGACCCCATAAAAATAAATTGGTCGTATTTTTGAAAACATTGTTTCGGCAATCGTTAAGTGTGCAACCTTCAAAAGTATAAAAATATGATAGAAAATGGATAAGATATCGGAAAATCTTTAAAAAAAAAAGAGCGAAAATTCTATGTTAATTCACTGTGTATTCACTGCAACTGTGCTACAGACGAAAAATGGTGAAAAGGTGGATGAAAAATAGATTACTCGGAAAAGTAGATAAAAACTAGGAGAAAAATGGGCGAAAAATAGATTATCTCAAAAATTGGTGAAAAATATACGATAAATGGATGACAAATAGATGAAAAATTGGAAAAAAATAGATAGAAGATAATGATAAGAAATAGACACTGAAAGGGTGAAAAATAGATGGAATTGTGCAGTTGATCGTAATGTGAATGCAGATGGCGCCATGTTAATCACAATTTTTTTAAAAATCAATTTTGGAAATGCCTAAAACTCTTCGCCATCGATTACCCAAAGAAGGTCTCAAATTGAGGAAAGGTAGGTTTGTTTCGTATATTAATATTGCTGATTGTTTATTATTTTAAGATCAAATTGCTGGTTCGCGATGCATGCCGACCAAACGTGTGGTCTTTGCTCGAAAAAACGCCCGGCTTTCACTTCGAAACAAATCGTCGAACAACGAAAATAATGAAAATGATGCATCAACAACATCCTTTCTCATGAGAGAACGATCTGAAAGCGAAATTGAAGAATTCTCCGAAGTAGTCGGGCCGTCATGCGTACCGAATTACCCCGCACATGATCGTGTATCGGAATTGGCCGATGAACTATTATTGTGCATGTATAGTTCGGTACTCGGAAAAGATACAGAAAATGGTAAAACTAATACTTTTCCAAAGACAAAAAATGGTTGCAGGCTTTTTGAGACGACTGGCAACAATTAAAAACTTCATCCCGATTGAAAGAGCCCGCTCATTGTGGTATGATTTCAAGAAGAATATTATGAAGCGTTCAATATGCGAAAAGTGTGGATGTCGAAGAGAGAAAGAATGGTAAACACATATACCACATTTCAAACATTATTATGATCAATTTCAGTTGCGGCGATTTGGCGACTTTTCTTATGCTGCCTCTCACCGAACAAATTCGCGGGATTGTGGAGTCGTCCTTTGACGATATAATGGAAATTCGAAAGAAATTGAAGGAAAAAGCACCAAACTTCACACACAATCTTCAAGGAAGTTCTTTTTCCAGTTCATGGAAATACGAGGATGAAAATCATTGTGATCTGAGCATGGTGCTAAGTCTGGACGGCGTCAATCCCCGAGGACATTTCAGGTATTATTATTATTTGTTTATTAAAGATGTGCCATTTAGAGGAAGTTTGTGGCCAATTACTTTACAGTTAGTGGATTTGCCTACAATGAAGTCGCAACTTTCAATTAATCTTGTAGTCTGTGGAATGCTGCAATTAAAAGCTAATAATCCAACAACCCTTGTTTTGAATACCGTCACGGAAATTATAATGAATCGATTGGAAGGCGAAGGGTCAACATTTGTTGTAAACAATATTTTATTTTCTCCATACCTCGTGTCACTCGTTTCTGACCAACCAGTAAGGATTAAGTGATAAAAATTTCTATAGATTTCAGTTTAAGGCAAAAAGAAAAATTCTTGGAATGAGCGGTTTTAAACGTCCACAAGCTTGTTTTTATTGCGACTCTCACGGAACTCTGCACAAACCACTACTTGGAAACGGTAATAATCAATAATAATTTTAAACCCTCTTATTCATCGCTTATATTGATTTAAGATCGACGATTGGACAGATTTGGGGATAAGACTCTAGAAGATAGTATTCGCGGTGTTAATGGATTTGGTCCTGTTGCGGCGAAAATGGTGCAATATGTCAAGCCGTACAATACAATCTTGGATGTTCTTCACACTTGTTCAGATGGAATTGTAATGTTGATACTAAAAGGTATCAAAATTAAGTGTGACCAAAAAAACGGCAGAAATTCCAGAGCTCATGCCTAAAAAGTTTAGATGTTCAAAGAAAAAAATCTGCAATGTTCGAATGCGATGAAACCATGCTCGAAAACTTCGACAAACATCTACAATTGCCAATTGAAGGAGCCGATTTGACTCGATTGCTCACTAACGGAAGGCAAAAACTAGATGTATGTTTCAGATATAATGTTTTAGATTTTTCTTATAGTTATTCAGACTTCAAATTTTCTTGTTTGCTATCTGCAATTCAAGTTTACCCTCAGATGGACGATGTGCAATTATTGCTTTAGGTCTTATTTTCAATAATATGTGCACGAATGGAATGTTGAACCATAGGGATACTTTTGACTTGTGTGACGTTGCAAAAAAATGTTTTTTGGATAACTCTCCAACGTACTTCACAATCAAACTGCATGTATGTCCAAAATATTTGAACAACGCAATCATGGTTTCATATATAGGAATTCATTTACCACTACGTTGACAACGTCAAGATGTTTGGAAACGTTGCGTGCTTATCTACTGCGTCATTTGAAGCAATGTACAAATTTCTAATTCGGGATTTTTGTACCCATATTACAAACAATTTTCCTGGAATTGTACTTCATAGGTATTAAAATATATTTAAAAAACACGAATGAATATTACAGATATGTTATGCGAGTGAACCTCGAACGAGAGATTAAACGAAGATTGTCACAAAGCCCATCGGCGTTATTGAACAACTTTTGTAAATATGCGCCATCATTGCAAACTCCATTCTCTGGAGCTTCGAAACCTTTAGATATTATGGGACCAAACGGAGAAAACACGTTTGGAGCGTACCACTTGAATTTTGGAATCATTCGGTCAAAACATTGTGGAATCCACACGAAGAAAGATATATTGTTCACCAAAAATTCTTCAATGAGAGTCTGCAGGTGAGCAAAGATCGTTCATATATTTTTATGACGTTATTTTTAGATTTATCTATGTTTTCAAAGAAGCCGAAAGATGGATGTGTTGCGTCCAGAAGTTTGAAGAAGAATACAACAGTTTCACGTGGTTAAGGAACTTGAAATATCGAAAATTGTATGAGATTGTGCGGTGAGAAAACTACTCTCTAAAACTGTATTCTATCGATTTTATTTTTCTGCAGGAAGTACTCATTCTTATGCAACGGGAAGTTCTCAACGGAGGAGGTTTTTATCGGTCTGGATGAAATTGTTGGTATAGGTTGTTTGATCGAAATATCGAATGGGTACATCGCAATGTGCGTTTCTACAGGATGCGGATATCATGCATAAAGGCTTACTATTTTTTCACTCCTTGTCTCTTTAAATATATGTCAAAAAATATATAAATCGTTTATCATGTCGTTGAATTCATCAATTTTCTCACGTTAAATTGGTTTGTAACCTATTTGAACAATACATTTTAAACAGTAATTTAAATCGGATAATGTAAATTTAGGAACAGCATGGCAGAACATGAACCAAGAGCTTCACCATTGTCGAAGAAGAAAAAATTTGAATACCTGCAGCCACGAGAACATTTCAACGGTACAACATTTTATTTACACTTGTTTTTTTCAAATATTCTCGACGATAAGCAATTAGTTTCACTCAGAAAAAAAATTAACGACACTCGTGTATTTTTAAAGCTATTTTTGTACTTATAGAACAATTATATGAAGAAGAAGAAGAAGAAGAAGGAAGTACGCTAATTGAGGATATGGAATCGACAAATAAGGCTGAGGACGTATTCTTAGTATGTTTTACTTTGATTTTACTCGTGGGTCACATGTTGAAATATTTCTGGAAGGGGTTAAAATATGCATAATTAAATAATTATGCCATACACAAAATTATGAACACGGACAACAACAGTAATCACAGACATAGGAAAAATAAAAACAAGCTTCAAAATTACATATATTGCATTATTTTCAGAGAAGAAGCCACCGGAGGTCACATCTTCCTCATAAATACTATGATGTAATTTTGTTTTATTCTTTTACTAATATTGTTCTGGCGTCTTTCTTACAGTATTACGAAACATCATCAAATGCATTGCATCGGAATAAGCCAACCACGGAGCGCGATCCTTTGGATATAGTTACCCATGTCCGCACAAACAAGGTAAATTCTTAATTTCACTTTTATTTGCCTCGTGTAACGCATCCTCTCCCGGCGCCATACGGGAGAGTACCGTTAACCTGTCAATGCCCTGACTAGCTGACCAGATATCCACAGTGTGATTAAATATGGTTTATTGTGAATAAATGTAGATGGGCCGGTGCCCGGAGGCATCCGGCCTGTAAAGCGGCAAGCGTACCAACTCCCAAAAAAAGGGGCTGGGCCTCCCTCTCATAGTGAGATGGAGGCGCAGAGATGCAAAGGAAAACTCGCCTATGCATTAGTGAGAGTGTATAGGTGTCTGCGTCTACTATTTCGTCGCACTCGGAACACCTTGCCATACAACCAATATCTTTAATGTTTCATTCAATTTAGAAGTCGAATGAGCCGCTGGTTAAAGATGGATACCTCAACGCATCACAGCTTGCACGCCGTGTAATTTTCTCTGGTGGCGACATAGCGAAATCTTACGATGAAGTCAAGGTAACAATTAATGAACATAGATTTGCTGTTAAAGATAAATTCATTCCAGAGTTCAGTAAATAACTTTGTAAAAAACGCAACAAATGGAAATGACGTGGACGTTTTTGCAAGAAAAGCCGAAGCAGAGAAAGATGAGGGCGTGAAAGAAATGTGGATGAGTATGTGCGGGATGGCCATTATGGTATGAAAATTTTAATCTGCTCGGACAATGGACTATACAGTTTTTTTTTCAGTTTAATGGACTAGACGAATATCGAACGCGCATCTGGAAAAAGGTATTGAATGCATAATGATATGTGCAGTGAACTTTTTCAGAATAAAGTTGATATCGATGAGACCATCTACCTATTCCAAGGCTGCTTATTGAATCACCAACACTGTAAATACACACTGCCGTCGGGTGTAGTTGTCGATATCGCAGAAATCTGCTCAAAATTTGTCGGAAGTATTGGTCAAAACCTTCTGACATCGGCATCGAAACTGGTGCGTCATGTATTTGCCGAGGTTTAAAGTTGTCTTAGATAGAGCTCATATATATTTTGCAGATTTACGATAAGGATAACTACCTGATAGCTTATACCTTGTTAGGAACGCCTGGTGCTCGTCTGGAATATCTCCACATGGATTCTGCTGTTAATCAAATGATATCTGGTAATTCTGATAATACATACATATGTGAACAATGTTAAAAAAAATTAAGAAGCATTGTTCATTGGATTAGATATTGCTCCAACGACGGATCAAGCTACTTCAGTTGCTGTGCAAATCAAAGAGTCTGCGATTACTTTCATGTAGTTATGCGAATGTTTCACTAAATAACACCATGTACTTTTAGCGATCGCCTTCGTTCAAATTATAACGATCAGAAAGGATCTCACCACGCTAGCAAAGTTATGGCGCATAGTTTGGCTATCAAAATTGGAAAAGAGCACCAACTCAAAAAACTGAAGCCCGATGCCGCTGAATATTTCAATCAGCATTTTTCTATTTAATTGAAATTTGATATTTCTAATGTTAAACAATTTATTGTATTTTTCTTTTTTTTTATTTTGTTGTTTTCCGTTTACTGTTGTTTTTTCATAAAAACCATCCAGAAGAAAAATAGACGCAAAATAGATGAATAAGAGACAAGAAGTAGACAAAAATGGGTTAAAAAAAGGATGAATCATGGATGAGAAATAGATAGAAAACTGATGAAAAATGCAAGAACGAGGGACAGAGACAAGACATAAAATGGATGAAAAATAGATGAATCCAAGATGCTAAATAGATAGAGAATGGCTGAGAAATAGATGAAGCGCTGATGAAAAATAGACTTGAAAATAGATCTGTTACAGATCCCTCTTTCATCCAAAGTCTGCACTATTTTTCAACTATTTTTTAACTATTTTTCGTCTGTTAGCGCAGTTGCAGTGTAATAGAATTTTTAGTTTATAATGTGCCCAAAATGTTTGGACCAATATTTGTAGATGGACCAATAATGACATCGGCATTATACCGACGAATGAGTTCAACAGTTTTCCCAGCCGATTGCGCTTCATCACAGTCATCGAACAAAATAGTCGAGCTTAAATTAGTGAATCGCTATCGAAATATTTACAAAATTAAGAATACTTGAAATCGTAACCTGGTAGTAGGTTTTCTCGTTTTATTCGCTCAATTGCAATGTCCGCTGCACTTGCAGAAGTTCGATAATTGATATAAGGTCTCTTCGATGAGATAGTCTGGAATCAATATGAATACAAATAAAAATAAATAAAAGGGCAAAAACATCGCAATGCAGAAAACCCAGTTGAAAAATTCTTGAAGGAGGCTGCGCGAATATCTTGAAATGGAATGAATTTTGTTGGTACCATAAACTATTAACTTACACCATTATATAGAATAAGTAGAATACAAAGATACATGACAATATTGCTTTCAATCTCCAACAAAGTTTAGCATATAAAATATAAAAACAATTTACTTTTTGAAGCACTACAAAAGAAGCCATTTGTCAAATGAACCGGGCTTTGATTTCAGATGATCGTGAGTTCAACGTTTCAAGCTATTATATGGTACGTCTTTTATATATTTAGTTCGTTCAGCGAAATATAATTGATTATTAAGTTTTCTTTAATTTTGGTGCGCCGTGTTCCAGCATTGATAAAAGCCAATAAGTCTGCATAACTCCTTTACCCTAAATCAGAAAGCAATTGTCTGAAATTGGAAAAAATATATGGAAGACCTTAACGATAACTTCCCCTCTGGGTTCGGTGATAAATCCTCCAAGCTCGGTGAGCAGTTGGTTAGCTTCACTCGAGATGTGCACTTTTCCAGCTGAACAGGCTATGTTGGGCTGATGATTCAAATCGTGCGAAACATACGTTTGCTGTTACTCTCCATTCGACTCGCCGTGTTCACAGCATCGCCGAATAAGCAATATCTCGGCATCGTCAGTCCAACAACTCCGGCAACCACAGAACCTGCAAACTCGATAGAATAATTAATTAATTATTAAATTGAATGATCATCACCGCTATGAAATCCGACACGAATTCGAATTTGTTCGGTCGGAAGATGAGGGACTCGAAAGTTGTCAAGAGCTCCTACAAAGAGCAGAGACATGCTGGCAATGTGTCGGACATGCTCCTTGCCATTCCGATGGGGCAGTCCGGACACACACAGATAGCCGTCTCCGATTGTCTCCACCTGAATGCTTCTTTATTTCGATTCTGAATAACTAGAAGACCTTATAGACATCGTGTTGGTCAATGATGCTGTCGAATATCGTATAGAGATCGTTGAGCAGATTGACAACTTGCAACGGGGTGCACTTCGAAGCGAGTGTCGTGAAGCTGACGACGTCGGAGAAGAACAAAGTAACCATGTCGAATGTTTCTGGCTCAACCGTTTGTCCGAGTTTCAGTTTATCGGCCACTTGTCTGCAAATGCTTAAATTTGCTGATTAATCGATTCTACGATACTTGGGGAGCATTCGATATAAGAGTACGTCGGACTTTTTCTTCTCTTCAACCAATTCCTTCATCCTCTCAGACACCTCGTCTTCCAAAGTAGAAGCATACGATTCGAGCACATTGAACACGTGATCCATCAGATTGTCATTTCGGTTGTTGTTCATTCCTCTCAGCTGAGAATACACTTCCCTAATAGTGGGCCTCTCGGAAGGTCTCTCTGTCCAACAGTCACGAATGAGGTGAAGCTAAACACGATGATGTCTTCTTGATTCTTCAATACTACAAACCAATGCTGGATTTATTTCCATGGCTTCTTCGAATTCCAAATCTGGACGTGGGGCCTTCATTCCTCCCTTTTTGATCAAATAGAGCAATTCTAAAGCAATTCCAAATTCTCTGAAATCTATAACAAACTACCTTCAGCATCTTCTTTTCGGTTTTCAATATCAAAAACAGATTTCCGTGTAACCAATTCAGCACTAATTATTCCGAAACTGTAAATATCTCCTTCTTTGCTTCCATCCAAATTATCATTCCTCAAATGTTCAGGAGCTGTCCACAAAAAATCTGAAGCATTCTTCAATATCGTCAATACCATCTTAAATCCAACCGTTTTTCGAATATTGATCATTAATTCGAAATTTTCTGATTCCAAACTCGGATATTTTCATCTGCCATCGATCACTCAAAAGGCAGTTTTTGGAAGTAAGCATTCCATGATGAGCGATTGGAGAATTGTGAAGATAACTGATTCCAGTGACAATATCCTTCATTAATGGATAAATGAAGAATCCGTCCATTTGGATTGTCGCTTTTCGAATTACATCAGCCAGACTTCCTCTAGAACAATATCTCCATACCGACAATAATTGGGGACCATCCAACGATAATCCAATGAACTTATTTAGATTTGCATGATCGACTTGAAGAAGCTTAAAGTATTGTTATTTGAAATAAGACTAGAAATCACTAATCAAACCTGTCTCATTTCGGCACACTCATGCTTATCAAATATCGGTCGAACATTGTGCTTTCGAGCTGCAACTCGTTCAAGCTCCATTCCGTTCTGTAATTGATCATATAGTGCTAGAAATGATCCAAATGAGAATAATACTTGTATCGTCATGAACAGATAGTGTCTTTTTTCAGCAGCTTCGAATGAGACCCCAGATTTTGATGATGAAATCGTACTGGGACCACTGCTTAAACTGTTCATACTTTGATCGGCTCTTTTCTAAATTAACATTTGTTTAGATAATGTTCTCAGAATGTACCTTTGTTGCTGGACTCATTGAATTAAACGGGATTTGCCACAACGCATTTTGTCGCTCAACTTCTAATCGCTTCATTCTGAATGACTATAATCGCATGCGCTTGGTGATCTTCTACGTACCGTATTGTTACAATAAATGCTGACAATGCTCCAATAAGTGCAAATGAAACTATCACAATTCCAGCAACAAACCAACCAAGGTACTCGATAAATACACTCGGCTTACACTAAAGTAAATCATAATGTGTTTTAAAAGTTTAAATATTTGACTAACATTCAATCCCGTAAATCCACAAACAGGTTCATCAAGAGGTCGCTTCTGATTCTTTCTAGAATGCCAAATAGCAGATCCTTCATCCGTATACGTTTTGTTCAGAAACTGAATGTATGAATATTATAATTGAAATATTGTTCTCTCTTACTCCTTCTGTATTCGTGACGACTACGGTTCCCATAATAAATGCAGTGCTATTTTTATCAAGAGTCAAAATGTACATCGTTGGATTACGGGCACCGTCACTATTTATTTCAACGTTTCCCGATACACCTAAACATCAATTTTTGCATTGTTGAGTGGACTACAATTTACCCGTGAATTTTTGATGAAAATTTTTTAAGAAAAACGTTCCATTTTTGTAATTTTGTGGGCTCGTCTTAATTGTTCGGCTCATTGCCAACCCATACGAATAAACTGCATCGTGCAATTGTCCAGCATAAGTCGCCGCATTCTGATAAATTTCATCCGCACATTCTTCGACGCAGTTGTACGGCGGTTTCCTCATTCTCGAAATCACCTCTTCACCGAATACTGAATAATTCGTAGCTTGTTGGCCTTGTCCTTGCATCTGAGTGATCATTAAATGCTCTCATCCTCCAAAAATAAAACAACATCACAAATAAAAATGGTCCTCAAGAATCCTTTTCTCGCGAGTTCGTCGTTTTCGTTAGGCCCGCTGGCTTGTATCCAAGGCGGTCTCGTCGTTCCATCAGAATTCAATACATCTTTAAAAACATTTATAATTATATTATTTTTATAATTCTTTTTTAACTATAGCCTTTCGATCGAAGCGACGGTAGAATGTAAACATATTCATCGCTTGCATACCCATTCTTCTCGGCTACCATCATCAACCTTCTGTGAATGCCCCGTGTATTTCCTTCAGGAAAGCAAACAACGATAACTGAAAGGAATGTAGTGCTTAAAAAACGGCGAATTAAAACTTCGGCCTCTTTTTGAAAGCTCCTTCAACGCTTTCAGCATCCCCTCTTCCGAATCATCCAATATCTGATAACTATATGAGAGGGTCATATCTCCATATTTGGAAACCATTGCCTAATTTTAATTGTTGCATCAATAGATTATGATTATCTAACTTGTAGGTCATCTCGTAGCGGCACGCATTTATCATCTTCATCAATTAAAGAGTATCCATATACGAATTGATTCCATTTGAACTCTTTCAACATTTCGCGGAAAGCCATTACCAAACTGTAACACATATCTGTTTTATAAATATTTGTTTTTCAACCATTTGAATTTAGATTTATATGTTTGAGAGTCTTCAATTTGTATTTTAATTTTTTTCAACAAATTTTCATAAATGAAAAAGCAACACTTCTACATATAAAATCAAAAACTACCAAAGTTTGTTAAAATTGAGATATCAGGCAAATCAAATAAAATATTTTGAGGATCAATTATTCAATGATAAACTCTAAAATATTTTGAGAAAATCTAAAATTTATTGATACTTTCTAAAATTATTGAGAATCGATAAACTTAAAAATATTTTTAAAAATCTTATATAGTCGACCTCCGGCGACTGCTGTACGCGGGCAGATTTACTTGCATGGGCCTTGAAAAGGTCTCGCCACATGTGAATGCTTATTTTGCTTTTTTCACGTGAACGATTCATTTTTTCTTGATGACTTCAGCATTTCTTTAAATTTCTAACGTCGTTAGATTAAAAAATTATCGAACCGGTCCATAAAATTTGAAATATCCTGTTAGTCCTTGCGAGACCATTTCGAAAAAAGCATTTCCGTAAATCTACCTGCGGACAGCAGTTATTAAAATTTATTGAGAAACTTCTAAATTATCCCAATAAATTCTAAAATCTTATAATAATTTCTAAAGTTGATTGAGAAAAATCTAAAATATTACAGAGACACGTTAGTTTCTCAATGAATCTCAAAATATTTTATTCGATTTACCTGAATGGTCCAAACTAGCGACAACGGTCTTCTGACATTGACGTGGATCACAAGTGCTATGCAGGTTTTTCCTAGCTCTTCCAATTTTAGTAACCATCGATTCTCAAATTTTCTGGTACTTCCACTTTCTGCACTCCATACGCCCGGAAACATTTTGGACCCCATAAAAATAAATTGGTCGTATTTTTGAAAACATTGTTTCGGCAATCGTTAAGTGTGCAACCTTCAAAAGTATAAAAATATGATAGAAAATGGATAAGATATCGGAAAATCTTTAAAAAAAAAAGAGCGAAAATTCTATGTTAATTCGTTGCGGAGAAAAGCGATCGCGAAGTAAACAAGATGCGTATTGTCGTCAAATATAATGCACAAGTCCGCATTTTTTTCTGCTTCATTTCGAAATTTAACGTCTTTTTGTAATCGATTTTCTCGAATTAACGTAGAAAATTCTTTCTTTGTTCGATCTTTTCGATTTTTTCTCTATTTTTCATAATTTTTTTATACTTTAATGGTTTCCTCCCACTTAAGTTCAATAAAAATAAGCAAGAACTAACACGTACTTTGGACTTTATAGCGTTGATTTAGTGATATGTTCATTAATCAAATACATAGCTTGATTTTAATAATACCTTCTTGAGGTCGCTGAGATTAATCCAGCTGTTGGATAGCGAGATACATCGTCCAATTCGGTATCGCTAGTCAAACCCCATGTAATTAAGGGAATATTATAGTAGGTAACAATTGAAAATGCCGGAAATGCTGCTAAAAATAATAGAATTTTTAGTTTATAATGTGCCCAAAATGTTTGGACCAATATTTGTAGATGGACCAATAATGACATCGGCATTATACCGACGAATGAGTTCAACAGTTTTCCCAGCCGATTGCGCTTCATCACAGTCATCGAACAAAATAGTCGAGCTTAAATTAGTGAATCGCTATCGAAATATTTACAAAATTAAGAATACTTGAAATCGTAACCTGGTAGTAGGTTTTCTCGTTTTATTCGCTCAATTGCAATGTCCGCTGCACTTGCAGAAGTTCGATAATTGATATAAGGTCTCTTCGATGAGATAGTCTGGAATCAATATGAATACAAATAAAAATAAATAAAAGGGCAAAAACATCGCAATGCAGAAAACCCAGTTGAAAAATTCTTGAAGGAGGCTGCGCGAATATCTTGAAATGGAATGAATTTTGTTGGTACCATAAACTATTAACTTACACCATTATATAGAATAAGTAGAATACAAAGATACATGACAATATTGCTTTCAATCTCCAACAAAGTTTAGCATATAAAATATAAAAACAATTTACTTTTTGAAGCACTACAAAAGAAGCCATTTGTCAAATGAACCGGGCTTTGATTTCAGATGATCGTGAGTTCAACGTTTCAAGCTATTATATGGTACGTCTTTTATATATTTAGTTCGTTCAGCGAAATATAATTGATTATTAAGTTTTCTTTAATTTTGGTGCGCCGTGTTCCAGCATTGATAAAAGCCAATAAGTCTGCATAACTCCTTTACCCTAAATCAGAAAGCAATTGTCTGAAATTGGAAAAAATATATGGAAGACCTTAACGATAACTTCCCCTCTGGGTTCGGTGATAAATCCTCCAAGCTCGGTGAGCAGTTGGTTAGCTTCACTCGAGATGTGCACTTTTCCAGCTGAAAAGGCTATGTTGGGCTGATCATTCAAATCGTGCGAAACATACGTTTGCTGTTACTCTCCATTCGACTCGCCGTGTTCACAGCATCGCCGAATAAGCAATATCTCGGCATCGTCAGTCCAACAACTCCGGCAACCACAGAACCTGCAAACTCGATAGAATAATTAATTAATTATTAAATTGAATGATCATCACCGCTATGAAATCCGACACGAATTCGAATTTGTTCGGTCGGAAGATGAGGGACTCGAAAGTTGTCAAGAGCTCCTACAAAGAGCAGAGACATGCTGGCAATGTGTCGGACATGCTCCTTGCCATTCCGATGGGGCAGTCCGGACACACACAGATAGCCGTCTCCGATTGTCTCCACCTGAATTCTTCTTTATTTCGATTCTGAATAACTAGAAGACCTTATAGACATCATGTTGGTCAATGATGCTGTCGAATATCGTATAGAGATCGTTGAGCAGATTGACAACTTGCAACGGGGTGCACTTCGAAGCGAGTGTCGTGAAGCTGACGACGTCGGAGAAGAACAAAGTGACCATGTCGAATGTTTCTGGCTCAACCGTTTGTCCGAGTTTCAGTTTATCGGCAACTTGTCTGCAAATGCTTAAATTTGCTGATTAATCGATTCTACAATACTTGGGGAGCATTCGATATAAAAGTACGTCGGACTTTTTCTTCTCTTCAACCAATTCCTTCATCCTCTCAGACACCTCGTCTTCCAAAGTAGAAGCATACGATTCGAGCACATTGAACACGTGATCCATCAGATTGTCATTTCGGTTGTTGTTCATTCCTCTCAGCTGAGAATACACTTCCCTAATAGTGGGCCTCTCGGAAGGTCTCTCTGTCCAACAGTCACGAATGAGGTGAAGCTAAACACGATGATGTCTTCTTGATTCTTCAATACTACAAACCAATGCTGGATTTATTTCCATGGCTTCTTCGAATTCCAAATCTGGACGTGGGGCCTTCATTCCTCCCTTTTTGATCAAATAGAGCAATTCTAAAGCAATTCCAAATTCTCTGAAATCTATAACAAACTACCTTCAGCATCTTCTTTTCGGTTTTCAATATCAAAAACAGATTTCCGTGTAACCAATTCAGCACTAATTATTCCGAAACTGTAAATATCTCCTTCTTTGCTTCCATCCAAATTATCATTCCTCAAATGTTCAGGAGCTGTCCACAAAAAATCTGAAGCATTCTTCAATATTGTCAATACCATCTTAAATCCAACCGTTTTTCGAATATTGATCATTAATTCGAAATTTTCTGATTCCAAACTCGGATATTTTCATCTGCCATCGATCACTCAAAAGGCAGTTTTTGGAAGTAAGCATTCCATGATGAGCGATTGGAGAATTGTGAAGATAACTGATTCCAGTGACAATATCCTTCATTAATGAATAAATGAAGAATCCGTCCATTTGGATTGTCGCTTTTCGAATTACATCAGCCAGACTTCCTCTAGAACAATATCTCCATACCGACAATAATTGGGGACCATCCAACGATAATCCAATGAACTTATTTAGATTTGCATGATCGACTTGAAGAAGCTTAAAGTATTGTTATTTTAAATAAGACTAGAAATAACTAATCAAACCTGTCTCATTTCGGCACACTCATGCTTATCAAATATCGGTCGAACATTGTGCTTTCGAGCTGCAACTCGTTCAAGCTCCATTCCGTTCTGTAATTGATCATATAGTGCTAGAAATGATCCAAATGAGAATAATACTTGTATCGTCATGAACAGATAGTGCCTTTTTTCAGCAGCTTCGAATGAGACCCCAGATTTTGACGATGAAATCGTACTGGGACCACTGCTTAAACTATGCATACTTTGATCAGTTTTGCCCTGTAATTATAATTTAAAAGTTGTATAAATGCTATTTAAGAAAAAAACAGATTGCTTGGAAAACCTTTGAAGCGAGGCTCATTTGATTGAATGGTATTTGCCACAAGGCGTTTTGCCGTTCCATTTCCATTTGTTTTGTTCTTAATTAGATTACTCATTTATATTACAAATATGAGAAAACGAACCGAATACTGAAAATTATAGCGCCAAGTGCTCCGAAAATCGCAAAAGCTACGATAACAATTGCAGCAATAAACCAGCCGAGATATTCAATGAAAACATTTTCTCTGCACTGAAATTATCGATTACCAAATGAAATGGGCATTTTTTCCAAACGATACGTTCAATCCAGTAAATCCACAGACAGGCTCATCAGACGGTCTTAAATGGTTTGTCCGCGAATGCCAAACAGCCGATCCTTCATCCGTGTAAGCTTTGTTAAAATACTACAATAATTCAATCTTTAAATATTGTTTAGGTTTCTATGTACTTACACCATCAATATTATCGACGGTGACAGTAGCCATGATGAACGGAGTGCTATTTCTGTCGAGAGTCACAACGTAAAGCGTTGGATTCCGTGTTCCTTTAATATTGATAGCTATTGGTCCGGATACTCCTGCAAAAATTTCCTCAATTTTTTTGATTAGAGACAATTTATGGACCTGTAAAATTTTGTTGAAAATTTCCGAGTACATATGTTCCATTTTTGTAATTCTGCGGACTTGTCTTAATTATTCGGCTCATTGCCGATGCATACGCATAAACTGCATCATGCAATTGTCCAGCATAGGTCCCAGCGCTCTGATAAATTTCATCGGCGCATTCTTCGACGCAGTTGTACGGCGGTTTCCTCATTCTCGAAATCACCTCTTCACTAAACGCCGAATAATTCGTAGCTTGTTGGCCTTGTCCATGCATCTGAGCAAATTGAAATGACCTTCACATTTAAGAAAACCATTTGTACATCACAAATAAAAATTGTCTTCATAAATCCCTTTCTAGCAGCTTCATCTTTTTCATGCGGTCCACTCGCTTGAACCCATGGCGGTCTAGTTGTCCCATCTTTGTTTAAGACATCTGAAACATTGATAAATTTATCTGCATTTATCTAACAAATGGAATGGATTCATTCACCGTAGCCTTTCGAACGAAGCCCTGGAAACAGGTAGACATATTCATCAGTGGTGTAACCGTTCTCGTATGCAACCATCATTAAACGACGATGAACACCTTTTGAATTTCCTTGTGGAAAGCAAAATACCAAAACTATATAAAATCGTAATAATGTATTATAATTATTCTGTCTAGTTAACTTCGTCCTCTTTTGGAGAGCTCCACTAATGCTCTTAATAATCCTTTCTCGGAATCATCAGTAATTTGATATGTAAACGAAAGAGTCATATCACTATATTTCGCAACCATCGCCTGAAATCTCGAAATATTCCATATTTTTGAATAGTCTTTCAGACATGTAAATCATTTCGAAGCGGAAGACACTTTTCATCTTCGTCTATCAATGAGTATCCATAGACAAATTGATTCCATTTGAATTCTTGCATTACCTCCCGAAATGCCATCACCAAACTGAAAACAATTCGCGTTTGGGATTTTCGCCAACGTGATTTATTCAAATAATCTTCGAGTATGTCGATCTCACCTTTTTGACGTTGTTGAGATTAATGCGGCCGTTGGATAGCGGCTTACGTTATCCAATTCCGTGTCACTAACCAATCCCCAGGAAATGATTGGAATATTATAGTAAGTTGAAATTGTAACAGCCGGAAATGCAGCTGAAATGAGCACACATCATTAAATACATTAGATTAATAATTACCAAGATTTGAAGCTGGTCCAAAAATGACATCGACATTATGACGGCGAATCAACTCAACAGTTCTACCAGCCGAAAGAGACTCGTCACAATCTTCGAACATAATTGTCGAACTAAATATTACATAATTAAATGCTAAATATGTATGTATTAATGTGAAATTGACTTGAAATCATAACCGCTCAGAAGGTTTTCGCGTTTGATTCGATCTATTGCGATATCAGCCGCGCTGGCGCAGGTACGATAATTAATGTAGGGTCGCTTGACGCCAAGGGTCTAAATTTGACTGTTCGTTTTAATATTCACTTGTTCGAACCAACGTTGCAATGCAAAAATCCAAACTGAAATACATTTCCTGGCGGCTGACTCGATACCTTGAAATTCCACGTTTATTTCAATAGATACTTCAGAATGGCTTCGATTAAACAAACCGTTCGGGTATGAAAAATTATAAAATTAAGTAGATTCACGACGAGGTTGACGGGAAACAACATGATATGAATACTTGTGGTATCTTCAGCGGAATGTAATTAAGTTTTGAAGCTCTACATTGAAGCCTCTGATGATAGAGACACTCTTTGATTTTTTGATTTAATACGATGAATGTGCTTTTGACGCGGTGTATCTAGTGCGAATGTAGAGGATTTCCATTTCCGAATCTATTTTTTCTATTTACGAGTGGAAAATGAAACAAGGATAATATCTACAGTTTTATGCTATGCTATACGATTCAAAGTGAAAGCAATACAATTAATAATTGTAGTCGAATGTTAGTTCAAGACGTTAATTGTGTATTTCTTTTCGACATCAGAGCAAATGGGGAATGAATTGTGGTTTTTGACAAGTCTTTGGCTACTGTCGATGGCGCGGTCGTTTCCGGTGGCTTCGAATCCAAACTGAATTTGAGATCACCTCTCAGCACAGCGGCCGCATACTGTCGGCCAGCCGTATAGTCATTTTTCCTAGAACATTTTTTTTGTTATTGTATTCTCTTCATTTTGAAATTGGCATAAATATGCTCAAAATTTGGCGGTTAATAAAATATTGATAAAAAACTAACATGGCAGTTTCAAAATCCGAAGGAGTTATAATCATATTGATCAATTGCCCATTGAATCTTGTGCATTTCCCTCTAAAATCATTTATTTTGTAGTGAAAATGAAAATGGTAAATTTTACGTGAATATTTGATTAAAAAATGGGTGGTTTAAAAGTTTGACACCATGAAGTCGCTCTCTTGGGCGATATCTCAGAATTTCGCTTAAAAAATCGCACCACTCTTTACTAACATTTCCAAGGACCTGAGTATATTATTTTCAGTGTCTCTACATTATCTTAATTTGCACCCCAGCAATTCCAATCGGCTTCTTGATCGGCGACTCATCAGTGATGATTCTTTTAGCTTTCATATAATCATGGTCCTTTTTTGATGGAACACCAAGGCATCGAACGATCAGCTTCTGAATCAATCAATAGAAATTAATTGTTGATCATAACTACCAGCATTTTCTTGGTGCTATCGCCGGGAAACATGACCGTTCCTGTCATCATCTCGCCAACACAACACCCGGCAGACCAGACATCTTCAGATATTGTTATACACAGTCTAGTGATTTGAGAAAAGGCTACCTATGAACCAATAGTAATCCCTAGCTTCTAGCAATAATTCAGGCGCCCTGTAAAACCTAGTAACCTTTTTGTGGAGCATTTTCAATATGAAGTCAAAGCAAAGTTCGCTACCTGGTAGGATGTCGATAAAATGCTTCTTCTGACGATTTTCGCATTTCCGAAATCCCCAATTTTCAGAATTCCTTTATTATGATCTACCAAGAGGTTTACCGGTTTTACATCTCTATGAACAATAGTGTGCTGAAAATTGGAAAATTTCAATCTTAAATATTCAGAATTTAGTTAGACCGCTTGCAAATATCTCAACCCTTCAAACAGTTGCCAAGTATACAATTTAATATCAACTTCATCGATTCTACCGGCTTTCAAAACACTAGCCATCGTATCAGGCAGAAACGAGAAAACGTAGGATTCGCATACCTTAACATACTATTCACAGAGAAATGAATTATATCACTCACCGACGGCTTCACATCTGGATGCAATGGATTACTAGTGCACCTTGAGAAAGCAAAAAGCATCTGCACAATATTTTTGTGAGGTTGTCTTCCTATTCCAGACAGGAATAAAAGCTCAAAATTCTTCTCGGAAGTTCCTTCAAATCATATTTCAATTTAAAGACTCGTAAAACCAACAACTTGGCCATGTCTTTTTGATGGCAACCTCTTGTTCGGGACCAGGTGAAACTAGAGTGCCTCTGGAAATTAAGCAAATACGCGATCTGTGTTGAATCCAACCTGTAAACATTGCTGAAAACTCCCCAAGCATGCAATCTCAAATTGGCGAATCGCATTCCAACTTGTGTTTTCGATGGAAGTTCATAGCCTATCTAGATCGAATAAATAAATTATAATTGAAATTATTTGAGAAGTCTTACATGAAATACAAAACCTTTACTTTCTTCAGTGTTCATCGTCGATATTTTGAAATAAGAAATGACAATTCGAAGCGTCTTGCCGTCATTTTGAATGTTCAGCGTTTAAAATTTCCATTAGTTTCGAACAACTCCTACTTTCAATATTACAGCGAATGACATCTGGAAGCATTTTCTTTTTCAGACTAGCCGACCGCAGATAAGATAATGCTGCGGCTGCTGGGATGCACTTATCGTCGCTTTCATCATTTTTTGAAAATGCCCATAAATTAATTATGATAAGACGTCAATTGCTCGTTGAGGTATTCACACAATGAGCCCATCAAATTGTATTTTTGCCGCCGCATTATTATTATGCTCGACATTTGCATGTGTAGCAGGTTTCATTCCGCAAATAAATGAATGAAAATTTGACAAATTTCAGGGGATTCCGAATGCCCTTTAGGGTGGACATTTGACGCTTCCACCACCGATTGTTACCTTTTGACGACCGAATTGTATTCATTTGATGAAGCCAAACAGTTTTGCGAAAGTGTTGGTGGCCAAATGGCTTACATCGATTTTACAACGAAACGAGATGATTACGTAGTTCTCACAAACGGATCTTTCCTTCAACCATGGATGGGAACAAGACGAAATCTGACAACCGGAAAGTTCTATAATATAAATGGGGCTTATCTTTCACTCAGCGTTTGGTTAAAAAGTTTGCATGTTTTATTTCAATTAAACCTATTCTTCATTATATTTTAGACGAGCCTAGTGCTGATGGAGATTGTGCAACGCTCCGTGGTCTACAGCCGGCTGGGCTCAAGGCGACACCTTGCTACAAATTGCAGCCCGCTTTTTGTTATCAGTCGCCAGCGTTGTAAGTCTTTTTTTGGAAACTGTCAAAAATTTATTATTCAGGTGCAATGGAGGAAATTTCGGTGGTCTGTCGGTTCGGAAAGGATCCATCAAATCTCCAGGATTCCCAGTTCAATACTATAACAACCTCAACTGCAATTACTTAATAACTTGTAAGAATTAATAATATTCGATGCGTAATAATTAAAACTTTGTTTAGCTCCTAATAACACATACATTACAATCAGCTTCGACGTTTTCAAGATTGAAGAATGGTACGACTCGCTTACAATTTTTGATGGAGATTCTAAAAACTACTCAAATTATATCGGAACGTAAGCAATCTAAATAACCAATTAACCATGTTTTCTTGGTTTCAGTGTTTCTTCTTATAACAAGGAGTCATTTGAAACAACTTCCAACAAAGCATTTTTAGTATTCAAAACCGATTATAGATACACTGATATTGGATGGTCCCTTAATTGGGAGGCAAAGTATATAACCTTCGCTTTATTATTCGTTACTCGTTTAAATTAAGAACAATTTCGACGCCGATTACTCAGACTGGAAGCAATGGAACCATGACTTCACCAAACTATCCGATGAATTACGATCCTTATACGGAACAGATTTACAATATCAATGTTGCATATGGGTTCAATGTTGGTTCCACTTGAACAGTGTAAAATATAATTTTGATGTCTTAAAGATTAATATGACCATTGATACTTTCAAAACTGAGCAAGTGCACGATTATTTGGCAATTTATGACGGACGAATCAGAAATAATCAAACATTGGTTGCAAAGTAAGTAAAAAGCAATGAAAATTCAACATTAATATAGAGAACATTTTAAATCTCTAAAGAGAGAATTTGCCAACTCATAATCATAAAAGGGTCTCTATCCGTAGTACAGTACCCGAACACTGTTTGAATTAAAATTTGAATTACCCCATCGACAAATTTAGATGGTCCACAGTTAGTCGATGCGCTTGATTTTTTTTCTCGATGGTACTGTCGGCGTCAAACGACTGAAGGGAGGCGGAGCCTTCACAGAGCCAATAATTTTTTTTCAATTTTGTCAAGTCGTTTTACACCGGCAATATCCATAAGTTTTGAATTTTAAACATTTTTGTTAGCATTAGGTCCCAATGATCTTTTCGATTTTGATCTTTGCTTCCATAATAAAAAAAATTCGTGCAGAATTGTGATAATTGTAACGTTATCAGATGCTACCGCACAAATGATCGCAGTGGTTTGAATATTCATTTAAATTAAAATTTCATGTGCACAACATAACTTCACAAAAAAAACATTTTCATAGAGATTTAAATGATTTCGATTGGGGCTGGTTTTAAAGTCAAAAACATTGAAAAAGGATTTCAATTGATAATTTAATTTCCAGATTATCTGGAATGCAGGTCGCTCCGTGGTCGTTCCGCAGCTCCGGAAGCGCGATCTCAATGGTCTTTGTCTCCGATGGCTCGCTTCAGTACAAGGGCTGGCAATTAACATGGACAATTTGTTAATTGGCAATTATTAATAATTAATCATAAAGTGGTGTTTGTATCATTTTGATAAGTAACACGATCAAAAAATTAGTCCATTATCATAAGACAAGCGGTTGTAAATTTCGTGCTCCGGACATTCCTATTCCGATAATCAGTAGTTTTCATGATGCGTTTGGTCCTACTGCTTTCGATTATTTCAGCAGGTAAGAGTCGAAAATCTAGAAATTTATTTATTTTT
Source organism: Caenorhabditis bovis (assembly GCA_902829315.1). Lineage (NCBI taxonomy): Eukaryota > Metazoa > Nematoda > Chromadorea > Rhabditida > Rhabditidae > Caenorhabditis > Caenorhabditis bovis. The sequence continues at coordinate 3,390,092 of CADEPM010000001.1, read as the reverse complement.
TTTTGTTGAAAGCTAATATTCGACTTTCTACACTTTTTATTTAAGCGTCCTGCGCGTCAGAGTGTCCGAAAGGATGGACATTCTCTCCCGACTCGACCCAATGCTACACCATATCGGAGAGCTACTACAATTTCGATGAGGCTTTGAAGTTTTGCGATGGAATCGGAGGAATTCTCGCGTTTGCTGAGGGCTATAAAGAGAATACCTTCTTCAAAAGTAGGCGGCTTTCTATTCGAAAATGCCAAATTTTTTGAATTCAATTTTCAGACTTCACATCGTCATTAATGGTTCAACCATGGATGGGCGTTCGTCGGAATGCGACGAACGGAAAATTCCAGTCCGTCACCGGCAAATATTTCTACAACAACTGGCTTAAGGGCGAGCCGAGCGCTAACGGCGACTGTGCGACGTATCGAGGAATTGAACCGAATGGAATGAAGGTGACCCCGTGCTATAACATGCAGCCGGCGTTGTGCAAGCAAATGCCAGCACTGTACGTTGCAATCAAATTCGAATTACCTCATTGAAATGTTTTTCAGTTGCCCTAATCAAACCGAATACGGTGGTTCGCTTGTTCGTCACGGTACCATTAAATCGCCAGGATACCCTGTACAATATTATAACAACCTAAATTGTGTCTATACTATTCATTGTATTTTACTAGATGGATTGAATGAGTTGATATTTCGTTTTTAGCACCCGCAGGAACCTATATTACCATTCAATTTGATCCATATTTGGTTGAAAATTACTACGACTACATCAGTGTCTACGATGGAAATAGCACGTCTTCAAAATACCTCGGAACGTACGTGTTCATTAATTGAGTTTTGCATTGATAATCTCCTAAATATTTCAGCACGGATATTGAAGGATGGTACATTAGAAACGATTTTGAGAGTTCCGACAACGCGCTCACATTCAAATTCCACACGGACAGCACCATTACCAAACAGGGATGGCTTGCCACGTGGAATGCGAAACCCAATATGCCGCCAATTCGGGTAAACGGAAGTAGTGGAGAACTGAGCTCGCCAAATTATCCGAACAATTATGATCCGTACACGGAGCAAGCTTATTATATTACAGGCGTTGATGGATTTTCGGTGAGCTTTGCTAGAAATGTTCGTCCGAAATTCGGGTATTTCAGGTCAATGTGACTTTTGATGACTTCATCACCGAACAGCGTTATGATTACGTGGAAATCTATAATTCGAGCACCATTAGCACGCCATATCTTGTCACCAAGTGAGAATTTTTGCAATTTAATGGTCCCATGCAGATTTTGGGAAGAAAAATCGAAAATTCAGTTTTTTTTTTTAACGAAATCTGCATAGCATCGTAATATGCATACAGAACTTATTTTAAATATTCAGTTTGACTGGACCATCTATTGCACCGTACACTTACATTTCTCCCGGCAAATATGTGACATTACGCTTCATCACTGACTCAATCGTTCAGAAGAAGGGCTGGCATTTGATCTGGTCAATCGTTTGAACGTGATAATCTAATTCAATTGTACCGCATTTCGAATAAAACAATTGTATGAAAAATGGAATCTAATCGAAAGCAGTACACGCGAATTGCGACTGTTTTACTCGGCGCCGCTGCCGCGCTTTATCTCGGTTATGAGTTTTACAAGTTCGTCACGGAAATTCAAGAGGACGAACGCAAGAAACGCGAAGAAGCGGAAGAGAAGCGAAAAATTGACGACTATGAGAGAATGAAGAATGAGGAAGAAGAGGAAGAATTGAGGAAGAGGAAGAAAGCGGCGCAAATGGCGGCCGATGCCAGTTTTAAAGTCGAACTGAAATCTGAAGGCGACAGTGTGAGGAAGGATCTTGAAAGTGAAAGATTCGACCTGACCCAAAAGGTAGTCAGCAATTTTCAAAAATTCCGATTGAAATACTGTTAAAAAGAAACTCTAAAAACCGAATGCAGATTTTTTAAATACTACTTTTTTGAGTATTTCGAGTTTTCTTCTCAAAATCTGCCAATTTCAAAATATTTCAAAAATTTAACTATTCTTTGAGGTCGATAAATCGCAAATCAATTCTGTTGATTTGGACTTGTCAAACCGGCAACACGCAAATTCGAAAGACAATGTAAGAAGCCCTTCTAGAAGGAATCATAAATCAATAGTGAATTTCAGAAGCAAAAAGAAAGCCCAGCTGAATCTCAACAAAGGACGCTAAAACAATCACATCGATGTTTGTTTCCAGTTTGATTTTTTTTCTAAGAAAAATCTATAAAATAATATGGATTTAAGTAGTTTTGAGTAGATTTTCTATTGGAAAAAAGGAAGTTCGCGGAAATTTTTATTTGGTTTGAAGTTGGCAATTAATTAATATTTGCAAGTTCAACTCAAATTAGAAATGAGAATTTTTCGCTAAAATCTATTATTATTTTTATTATTTAATGTTTAATATAATAATTTTTTTTGCAGTGAGAATGCGCCGAGTTCGACGAAAGAAAAGAAAGCCGAAGACAACAGCAGTTCACGTATCAAGTGTGGATTCATCGAGTCCAACTTCGACATCGCCATCTCGCCATTAAAATCCTTCAAATAGTCAGTATATTGTTAGGAAATAAAGAAAAACCAAAAATAATTGTATTATTCCATCGATGAGTGTCCACTGTTTGTTTTTTCTTTGCCATCCATACCGCCTAAAGTGAGAGTGTGTGGGAAATTGAAATGTGCATACATAAATGTATCACTGGCACTGCGATAAGCAGTTTTCTTCTAAAAAATTTTGTTCCACTACGATGAGTCATTGTTTGCTTTTTGTCCTTTCCATTTTAGCATCGTTTTTCTCATCGTATGTATTCATCTTTTATGACTCGCTTTGAAAAAAATTATTGTATAATCAGATATAATTTTATTTTCAAAAATTTAGATCTCAAAGTTGTATCTAATACGTCAAATTGGTGCTTCTTTAGATGCATTATTCATCAAATCAACCCCCGCATTTATTGCAAAAGTTAATATCAAAACTTTATCGTCTCGATTTTTGATAAGAAGACTCCTCAGTTTGGCTAGTCGTAAATCTCAGACCCCCTTTGGTCAAACCGCCATTTAATATTGCTATTTGAAGATTTTATTGATTCGGCAAATTTCAAGAGAAACTCATATTTTCTTTTGTTTTAAATTGACAAATTGACTTTCAGGCATGCAGAAGCTTCTTCTTTTTTCCATTGCGATTCTTTCTATATATGGTGGCTTCGCAGATTATAATTCCTATACTTATCCGGACTCAATAACGCAGCCAGAGTTGTGCGGATTCTCGAGGCCATCGTTCGTTTGTGATCCGAATCAGATACTGAGCAGAAGGTCTCAAAATTCGACAGCATACACATGTAAAAATTCAATGGAAATCTTCAAAACATTTCGACATTTTTAGATGCTCTTGATGATCTACTGCTGCGCGTTCGTGGCGAGACCAATTGTAGCTGTCCCAGTTTTGAAATGTGTGATAGATCCCCACGAGGAAACACAATCTCGATTGCAATTACTGAAAAAATGAAGTTGGAGAAAAATGAGACGTACGTTTTTGATAATTTTTGGAGTTTTATTTTTAAAAATATTTTGGCGAAATGAGTTTCAGACATTCTTGAATTGTACATCGTGGAACGTCATTTATTCGAATTTTCAGATCTCGAGATAGTATTACTGAAGCGGCTCGAATTTTCGCTGAACATCTCCGCGATCGACAGCAAAGAGGGCAATGCGATGACGACATTCTGATATTTGTGTCAGCAAAAGATGAAGTTGTTTGGACGTCGGTTGGAGAATCTGTCAGAATTCCACAATATCAAATCGATCAAATCTCGAAAGAAGCAGGTATTCAAAAGAACTGAATTATTACTTGCAGCCAATTTTAAATTGTCTATTTTTTCAGAAACATTCTTCAGTAAGATGGACTACGAAGAAGGGCTTCGATGGATGATAAAACAATATAAACATGTTCTGATGAATGAGCAATTGGAAGAAAGTAAGTTCAACGCAAATCGTGATAAATTCAATAATTCAATACGAAATGCGTTTAGAATGGAATTGGCCAATTTCAAAATATTTATTTTATGCGCTTGTCCTAATAGTGATAATCGCGCTCATTGTCATCACTTCTATAATTGTTTGCATAATTGTCAAACGCTGCAACAAGAATCGAAAGGACGAGTATTCAGTTGTTGATCAGTTATAATTGAAATTCATTTGTTTTTCATTTTTAGTACCGGTATTTTTTGTATTTTGTTGACATTTTTGTATTATAAATTTAATTTACCAATTTTGACAGTTTATTTACCTAAAACTTAATTTAAAATAATCGAATTCTGTGTATTTTATCATCGAGATTTCAACATGATCCACATTTCATTAGGTAGTTAAACACTGGTTTATGGACATTACTGGATTTTAAATTATAAAAACGCTTATGAGGCAATCCAAAGAAAATTTGTTTAAAAGTGAATAAAGAAAATTTCAAAACGAAACAAAGAAAATAAAAAAAATATTGTGGAAAAATGACGAGTGTGAAAAACTGCAGCGATAACCTATGCATTGTGTGCGTACACCGAGTCGCACAACTCGATCTTACCTACAGTAATCTCAACTGAAAATTATCTAATTATTTAATTATTGATCGTTTCTTTTTATATAAAACAATTAATTTTGAATAACATGCAAAAATAATTACTATTACACTTTTTCAACACAACAATATAGATAAAACCATAAATTCACCAAGAAAACACAGAAAAAAATAATTTTTAAAATAATTAATTGAATAATTTTCAGTTCACAATTTCAGTTGTCATTTTTTCCACAATATTCGTTTATTCCTCGTTTTGTTTTTATCTTCTCTTCATTGTCCCTTTAAAATGTCAATTCCAAGGAAAGAAAAGTGACCATTTTGTTTTTCGTTTTTTTTCTGCACTCTTTCTGCACTTTTTCTAAAATCTTCTCTGAATTTTCTCCGGCAAAAAATAACACCCATCATTTTTATGAGTCGACGGATTTCAGGTACATTATTTTCAGAATGTCTATTATTCTCCAATTTCATTTAAAAAACCAAACTATTCATTTTCAACACCGAATATCAAACAAATTCGATTAACTGGATTTATTAATGTTGCATTCGAACATTGATTTTGGATTTGAAAAATAATTTTTTCAGCGAAATTCGAATCTGAATTCATATAATTCTTATTAAAAGTTTTCCGAAACTGACTCTTTTACAAAAAAACAGTAAAATCCAAGGATGAGACAAAGTTAGAGCATCGGTGACATAAGGGGATAATTGTAGAGGAATCGAACTCCAAAATGAATTGACGTCGATTTCATTTTGTATATTATGCTTTGCTAGCTGAAAAAATCAGATAATTATGATTTTTGTATAATAATAATAATATTCGACCGTATTTGCTCCAGCAAACAGTTGAATCATGAAAATGGTGAAGCCTGTAAAAATTAGATTTTTTTCGACTACAGAAACCTTCATTGGAACCACCGTTAGCCGAATCAATGTTGTGATATTCAAAATAGCTGTTAGAATTGTTACGACGCATATGAATATCAAAAGATTCCAGCTGACCAGAGATAATTGCTGATAATTGCTGATGAATGATTATTTTCTATTTGATTATCATACCACCGTGGAACGTATAATATAATAATCAACGAATGCGTTATATAGAAAATATGACTTTTGAGTTAAGAATTGGAATGTTTCAATGAGTGGCCCAAATATAATCGCAAACATAAATGGAAAAAGCCATTTTTTCCAAATCTGAATGATTTGATTCAATATTGAGTCAGACGATGTGCTTCAATAATGACTCAAATGAGCAATGACGCAAATGGATGGAGATGAACTCAAATCACAATATTTCATCATACCAATTCATACGAGTGAAACCAGAAGATCATTGTGAATCGGTTGACTGCTGTCAGAAGAATCATTAAATTCTGGACATAGGCCATATGAACATGAATAGCATGCGAAATATTCAAAGGAAGGAACGCGAATTCCATGCGAGAGTCGTATATTCGAAGAAATGATGAGAAAACACAGGTTCTGCATGTGATTAGTGGAATTCGTAGTGTTATAAATGAATTCAAAAATGTCAATAAATTCTTTAAAAAAAATAAACAGCGATTTCGAAAAGAAAAATTAGAAAACTAACCATAAAATAATCAATTTTATATATTTTAAAATAAGATCCCGAATATTCTTTGCGATCAGTGTGGATCAAGTAAACGAGTATTGTATATAATATGAAAGTCCCAAAACCATATACGAGACTTATTATGAATTCTAGAGACATCAAAGTAACGTGGTGATACTAGAATTCGAATGCGACGAAAATGAATGCGTAATGAGTGTTCATTAAATTCAGTGAATTTATTCGACCATTCGAATATTCGAAAAACAAACGTTTTGCTAGTCTAGCGACGACAAAACAGCAGGATGTGAATCTGAAAATTTTAAGAGTTGCTCGATATCATTTGGCGATTCTTACTAGGTTCTCGTGATGTGACTTGAATTGTCATCACAGGAGTTTTGGTGAATCCAAAATAAGTCTTAATGAATGAATCTCTGATCTGAAAATATTATTTAAAGCTAAAGTACTAGCAAAAGATGCGACTTTTTTGCTAAAAATGAGTAAGGCCCAAGGTTGGCACAATGTGAGAGCATCGCTAACATATGGGGATAATGTTTGAGGAATCTGACCCCAGAATGTGTTCGCATTCGATTCATCGACTAAAAATGCCAAAGCCAGCTGAAATTTGAATTTTCCGAAAAACGAATGAGAATGAAAATGGTCTCACCGTGTTCGCGCCGGCCAATAATTGTACAAGAAAGGTGACAAAACTCGTGAGGACCAAATTTCGTTCACCTGTCGAGATTTTAATTGAGAACACTGTGAGTCGAGCGAACGAGATGAGATTGCATACTGTGGTGAGTAAAGTGACAATCAATATGTAGACAAGCAGATGCGCGTATATTCTTGAACGATCCTAAATTTCGCATTTGGCCTTTTTCAAATAATATTATTAAACGTACTACATCGGATTTAATTGAATAATAATTCAGTGAAATATCAAAGCTATAGAATGATTTATGAGTTAAAAATGTGTAAGTTTCGGTAAATGGAAGGCAAATAATAAGAAAAATCAGTGGTGTTAAAGTTTTGTTCCAAATCTAGAACAACGACTATTTTGATTTTGCCTCATCCACTATTTAAGGCGAAATGTGATTTCGAGTTTTATGAAACAAACCTTACCAATTCGTATTTATGAAACCAAATAATCATTGTCAGGCGATTTACTGTTGATAGAAGGATTATCGCATATTGAACATAGGCCATGTGAGCATGAATTGTGTGGAAAATATTCAGTATGATCGATCTATTTTCCATTGTCGAAGTGAATCGATCGAAAATTGAGGCAACTAGACATTCTTTACAAGTTGCCTGTGGGATTCTCAACGTTATAAATGAATTCAAAAATGTCACAAGATTCTGGAATTTAGCACTAGATTTTCTGAATTTCCTAATGAAACAACCACAAAAAAATCGATAATGTAGATTTTGAAATATGATCCGTGATAATCAATCCATTGTCTGTTGATCATTACGATAATCATTGTATAAATAACGAAAGTCGCAATTCCATATAACGAGTTGATCACAAAACTGATCAACATGCTGAAAGGGACTTTGTGCCGAGTTCCGATGCAATGATTAACTCTTTAATTAGCTTGTCAAAAAAATGATGAACGGCTGTAAGTGCAGCACAATCTGTTCTGAACTCGGGTTCAGACAATTATAACCAGATTATAAATCAAAATAATTATCAGTGAGAAATTCTAATTTTTCCTTCTTCGATGAGAAAACCGCAATTCAAAATTATTGTTCAATTAAAAATGAAAGCTCGTTTTTCGAACTAATTGAAATTTAAAAAAAACTAAAAAAAAAACTCTAAAGAATTATTTTTGGAAAATTTCAAATCATTTGACACGATGGGCTCAAATTTAAATAAATTTGTTGAATTTGACTAGTTGATGAGATCATTGTTTTCAGACGTTTCTTTCTTGAATTGTAGTATTGGAAATTACATCAACAATTGTCGATTTTAAGATCTTTAATGCCTCCCCTCTATTTTTCGGTCTCAAAATTGTACTAATTGATAATTTTCAAGAATTCCCTTTTTTAAAACGCATTTCTTCGAAAAAGAAAAAATGAAATTAGAAAAATGATTTCTACTCGTAAGATTTTAATTAAAATTCAATAAATTTTGAACATTTTGAAAACTGAAAAAAAAAACATTTTGCTACTATGTACATAAATGATTGTTGAAAAATGTTCGATTTGTTTCCAATCGATATCGTTTTCAGCAGGGGGTCATGGAGTCTTTTCAATATTTTAGAAATTAATGGAAATTATAAACTACACAAAAATAAGCGGTTCGCTTGGTGGGAGATGTAAGCAGACGTATTGAAAACTGATAAAAATCAAGACGAAAATAAATTTCGCAGATTTTCCTGGGGGTTTTTTCCTCGCGGGAAAAACTTGCATCCGAAAAAAAAAATTTGAATGGTTTTTTCCGCACAATTATTAACAGCAAATGTTCATAAATGTATGTATGTAGCCGCTTGCGGTAGTGGCGACAACGTCTATACTCTATTATACCTATTTATATGGGATCGCATCTTTTTCCAAATTTTAAAATATCGAAATATTTGAATTAATTTCCTCGTAGTTAGAAAACAATTCTAATTTAAATAGCTTCTGAAATATTGTATACTGTCTCAAACAAGTGACTTCCGTGGAGCTAAGCGTAAAAATTTGAATTATGCAACTTGGTCTCGCCATATATCAGAAATGAAAACAATAGTATAAAGACATCAAAGACGCATACAAAAAATGTTAATTTTAGAAACAATACTGGATTTGGCATCAATTCGTTGAATTTCGGGCAGTTTAAATTTATTTATATATGTATGCTTCTCGTTATGAAAAATACCCAAAAATGAAAAAATGACCTTATCTTTTCTTAATTTTTAAAAATGTTTTTCATAATTACTCAGAGTAAAGTATTATTCATAACATGTGAAACAGCTACTGCTAATTAGATATTTTCTGGAAGTCTAATAAATTGTGTTTCTATTTGACTCTGAAAAAAATTTAATTAATGAAATATCAAATTTAAGAAATATACGGGCATCTATAGTGACTACTTGAATAATGCTTGTACTTCGATCGAAAGCTGACAAATATGATCGCACGAAGAGGTAACGGACCTTAATTGGAAAATGAAATCTTTATAAGGAAGAGGCTGGGATACTTTCGAACTGAAGAAAAGCAGTGCCCATGGTTGACATAATGTTAGAGCATCGCTGACGTATGGAGATAATTGGTCCGTAATTTTCGCCCAAACTGTGTTCAAGTTGGAACTATTTATTAAATAGTAAATTACGAGCTGAAATTAATGAATGATAATTGATAGTTTTCGAAAAAAAATACCGTATTAACACCAGCGAAAACCTGAATAAGAAATGAGATTGAGCTTGAGAAGAGAAGGTTCTTTTCAGCTGTTGAGATTTTCGTCTCAAGAATTGTAAGTCTGGCAAAGGAGGCGAGATTGAAAAACGATGTCAATACGGTACATATAAATATGAATCGTAATAAATTTGGCATATACTCGGACGCTGGCTCAAACAGGTGGATGAATAAGATCTGGACGAAGAAAAAATTAAATAGAACTTACCACAACAGATTCGCTATAATAATTATCTGAATAATCGTAGTAGATATAGAATGACTTATTGATCAAAATTTTGTAAGTGAGAGCCAGTGGTGCAAAGAAAATAAGAAGGATCGATGGAACAAATATTTTCCGCCAACTGGATTCGTACGAATGGAATGAGTAGATCATAGTGAATCGATTTAACGCGGTTAAAAATGTCATCAAATATTGGACATAAGCCATGTGAACATGCAAAGTATGGCAGACATTGAGAACGATCGAAACGTCTTCCATCGACTCGGGATATCGATCGAACACCGGCGCGAATAAACACTCTTTGCAAGTGTTTTGTGGGATTCTCAGCGTCACAAATGAGTTGAGAAATGTCAGAAGATTCTGAAGTCGTTTGATTTTTTGTGATAATCGAATTTAATTTATATGAGATTACCACGAAATAATCGACAATGTAGATTTGAAAGAAAGAGCCGCCGAGCTCTTTCCAGTTTCGATAAATCAATATGATGAGCATCGTATAGATAATAAAGGTCCCGAACCCGTATATTAAACTTATTGCGAATTGCAACTGCATTTCACCGCAGACAAAATAATTCAAATTTCAAAAATAGCCAATTAGAATTGGTGTGATAAGCATGTTTCTGAAAGACAGTCGATGAAAGAAATAAGCATAATCAAAAAGAAGGACATTCGTAAAACTCAGCGTTTAGAATGCTGACTAAATATGAACATTCAGGTGTCAAACTTTTTAAAAAAAAGCTACCGAAACGTCGTTTCTAAGATTACTATGTAGTGCATAATCTGTAATTATGATTAATTCAAATAATTGCTCTTTTTTCTCTTTTTTGTCTGCAATAAAATAAATTTATAAAACGTCAGTATGTTGGAAACACTATATTAACAAATGCTATCTATAAAATGTAAAATGAATATACACAAATTTTCGTTTGAAGCGCATGACAAATCGCATGGGAGTTGATTCATAATACCAGATTCAAATTTCGTTATTCAGGATGTATTCCCTAATTATTTATATAATTGACAAAAAAATAATTACTGAATGTGTCATTATGCGATGTTGGGAATACAATATCACTTTCGTGCGGTTCCTGGATGATGGCGAAGAGTTTGTGAAGAGTTGGTGTCGACGATATACGAGAGGATAAGAAAATAAAACAATTTTTCAAACACTTGATTAAGACTACAATTAAAGAATTAATTTCAGTGTGTATTTTTAGGCGACGACCGAAATGAAGCAGTAATGAACGAAAATGTTATTGAATTCTGCAAGTCAGACCGTCGATTGTACTCTTCAATTTCCTTGAGTAATGCCTCAGATTTAGCCCATAAATAAAGCAATAAGCGAAATAAAAATTGAGTTTTTTTTTTCGTGTAATGCAATGAAATGAAAAACAACAAAATAAAAACATTCACACGTGGCAAGAACATGACGAATGTACGCATGTTCGTACAGAAATCGCCGGAAACAAATCACTAAAATATGTATCTATTCGTGTATACTACATACATATATTAAATCAAACCACTTTATTATTTTCATGGAATTTCCCTTCTTGACACTAACTACAACTGCCTGCCAAATTAAGAAATAGGCGCGATAAATGACATCCCACTATTTTATTTCGAGTTTCCGCAAATTTGTATGCAACATTTACGGAAGAGGAGGGGCAAAAACTTTGAAGGTTCATATCTCGATAACTAGAAGGTTGTGCAGGTAGGGACCTCGTTCATTCGATTGGATATTTTCTAAAGAATCGGTATGCAAAAAAATGAAATAATTTTAAGACGGACAGAAAAAAGACCTCCCTTGTTAGATTGTTTTCATTTTTTTGTAGTTCGGTCTTCTAGTTTTCATCAAAATGTTTTAGGGGGAGACATTCAAAAGTATCAAAATATAATGAAAAATAGATAGGAAATTGGAAAATTTAAAAAAAACAGCGAAAATTCGACGTTAATTCGTTGCTGCGAAAAACGATAGCGGAGTAAACAATATGTGTATTGTCGTCAAATATAATGCACAAGTCCGCAATGTCATTTCCAGTTTCTTTTCGAAAAAAAATTAAAAATTGAAATACGAATTTCCATAAATGAGCTTGTCGCGTGTTTACACCTAACGCATTTTATTCGACGACTATTTCAAAACGTGCAAGTTTTACGCCATTCTGCATTTGGAATGACCAATTTTGGTGTTTCGAAGTCTCAGAGATGAGTAGCAATGAACAATTGACCAGAAATATCGAAAATAAGCGAAATTCAAATCATTGCGGACTTGTGCATTTTATTTGTCGACAATACACATGTTTTGTTTGGTCGTTTCATCGCGACGAATCAACCTAAAATTGTCGTCAATTTTTTTTTTGATTTTTTACCTATTATCATTGCAAAAAAACGAGCTCCTGTCATTATTGTGGACCATCGAACTTTTTCTAGGCGGAAATTCAAATTCGATTTTAAAAAGTGAGAATTTGAATACCGTACTCCGGATAACCTGCGAAGCTAACTCACCGTAAATCGGCATAGGATTCTCGTTTTTCGAGAATGTAACATTTACAATAATATTTTTTCTTTTTTAAAGGTTACACCCCTTTAACTAGTTGGAATTCGGTTACCGTACTACGGAAAACCTGCGAATCAACCTCACCTTAAATCTTCACCAGGTGATAGTTTTTTTTTTGCGATTTTAACAGTATGCATATATTTATTTATGTATTCTCTTCAAAGATTCATCGGCATTATTTTATATCTGTTGAAAATTTGGACAAATTTCTTGCAATAATTGGCTACATTGAAAACGTTTTTGTGTTCATAATTCACAAATATTCATCAACTCTGAAATGGATACTGCTGAATATTTTCTGAAATTCTAATATTGTGTGTTTCTATTTGATTCTGAAAATTTTAAATAAACGAAAAAAAAAACAGTTGTCGAAGATCATACGTGTGTCTATAGTGACTACTTGAGTAATGCTTGTAATTGGATCCAAACACGGCAAATATGAACGCACGAAGAGATAGCGGACCTGAATTTTAAGAAATAGAAAAGTGGCATCAAATGCATATGGTTCACTTTAACACTCTCTAAAAAATTTTGGCTAGGGGCAAAAAAATTGAAGCACAATTGAATTAGCAAGGCTCGTTAATTTTAAAACGCGGAATTCTTATGTTGGAGAAAATTTTTTGCGGAATTCCGTCCAACAATTGGAAAAAAAAAATGCAAAAATGGATTCGACTATAAACGTATTTTTCATAAACTGAATTATTGGGGATTTTTCAATGTCAGATTTATGTTAAAATTCGACGACTTGTGAAAAATTTGAAAATTGGGGGGAAATTTAAATTAAAAAAATTTTTCCACTGAATGCAAACATTCCAACATTTTAATTAGAAAATCTATGAAGAAGAAACTATGATACTTTCGAACTGAAGAGAAGCAGTGCCCATGGATGACATAAAGTGAGAGCATCGCTGACGTATGGAGAAAAAATTATTGTAATTTTCGCCCAAATTGCGCTTGAGTTCGAACTATCAATTAGATAGAACAACATAAGCTGAAATTAATTGATTCCAATGGTTGGTTGTCGATTAATTACCGTATTAACACCAGCGAAAACCTGAATAAGAAATGAGATTGAGCTTGAGAAGAGAAGGTTCTTTTCAGCTGTTGAGATTTTCGTCTCAAGAATTGTAAGTCTGGCAAAGGAGGCGAGATTGAAAAACGATGTCAACACAGTACATATAAATATGAATCGTAATAAATTTGGCATATATTCAGTCGTTGGCTCAAATAAAAATATCTATAGGACATTATTCAGGGGATCTTACCACAATAGTTTCGCTATAGTAATAATCTGAATGGGCATTGTAAATATAGAATGACTTATTGATCAAAATCTTGTAAGTGAGAGCCAGTGGTGCAAAGAAAATAAGAAGGATCGATGGAACAAATATTTTCCGCCAACTGGATTCGTACGAATGGAATGAGTAGATCATAGTGAATCGATTTAACGCGGTTAAAAGTGTCATCAAATATTGGACATAAGCCATGTGAACATGCAAAGTATGGCAGACATTGAGAACGATCGAAACGTCTTCCATCGACTCGGGATATCGATCGAACACCGGCGCGAATAAGCACTCTTTGCAAGTGTTTTGTGGGATTCTCAGCGTCACAAATGAGTTGAGAAATGTCAGAAGATTCTGAAGTCGTTTGATTTTTTGTGATAATCGAATTTAATTAATATGAGATTACCACGAAAAAATCGACAATGTAGATTTGAAAGAAAGAGCCGCCGAGCTCTTTCCAGTTTCGATAAATCAATATGATGAGCATCGTATAGATAATAAAGGTCCCGAACCCGTATATTAAACTTATTGCGAATTGCAACTGCATTTCGCCGTAGACAAAATAATTCAAATTTCAGACAAAAACAATTAAAATGAATGTGATAATTGAACAAAAATTTGTCTGAAAAACAAAATTATAATTGATGATAAAAACGAAGGCGTCAGACTTAATAAAAGGTTGACCAAAATGTTTAAGATTGATATTACATAATGTGTCATTATAGGTTGCTCAATTAATTGCTTCGTTCTTCTAGTCTGCAGAAACAAAGCATAATAAAATGTCAGTAGGCGATGCTGGAAACACTACATATTAACACATCTTGTCTATATGTAAAATGCTGAAAACGAATCAGTCGATTTTTTTGCTATGAAAAATCGCATGGGACTTGATTTGTAATACCAGATTTTCGTTATTCAGGATGTACAAACTACATATTTTCTAATGATAATGACTTACATAATTGGCGAAAATAATTACTGAATTTTAATTACCGCATAAAACGTGATAATGTGATGGGATATATCCAACAAAAGCTGGATTTGTGAAAATCTTGACAACGGGCAAGCTGAACGACAGATTAGCAATTGGAAGCATTCAGAATAGATCTATACAGAATTTTTTTTTCAGAATCAATAAACCATGTGAGCAATAATTTGTCGTCTGTCGACGCGATTTGAGACGTGCTCCCAATTGTTTTAGAAGCCAAGTTCATACAGAATTTAGAATCAATGGTGGGAAAACGATATTCAAGCTAAAAGCAGTGTCATTTTCTGATATCATCTTTCATATTCCTTCTAATTGACTTCATCTGAAACAAGATGATTCCGGCAAAAACTATAACTCAACTCCTAATCAACAGCCAATCATTTCTTCCTCCGAAATGAAGCAATGATATGCAAATTGAGTTTTTCGCATTTTTAACGACGAATACGAAATTTAATGTAAGATAGCATAAAAAATTACAGCAGTCTGGTATTAAAGCGCAATGAATCAGGACACACCGTGAAGCATGCGAATTCAATAGCCGAGTGGGTCGTCACCGGTCGATAGAAACAACAGAAACCGTCATGCGGGTTAACGGAGAGGAGAAAGGAGATAATGAAAAAATCGGTGAAGAAAAATCTACACCGGAAAAGAGAGAGTCGCCGGCAACGGACAACGGATGCACCTGCGCACAACAATTCAGTTGCTCACTCTGTCGGAAATCTGTTATGAACATCGGAACGAACGGTTTTGGAAGAAACTGAATCTTTACCTCTTGTAAATGATTCAATCAATTGATTTCGAAAATATTTCGTTTTCAATCGAACTCGAATTTGTTTCGAAGAACACGAGAATTTCAATCGAATACGATTTCAAAATTCAAAATGAGAAACTAATCAACCAATTTTGAAGATTACTAATAGAAACCATGTTCTCAATTCGAATTTAAACATTTTTTTCAATCAAAATAAATTAATTTGTATTTTATTTTCGTTCGAATCCCATTGGTTTTCAGTTATCTTGAGTAGTGTCTCAGATTTAGCGCGAAGAGTTTGTGAAGAGTTGGTGTCGACTATAGTGTGAGACTAGTTAATTTTTAACTCGGTCAACTGGTTAAAAAGCTGAACAGTCCGCAAAATTAAACCACCTAGTGGTTTCATCGACAGTCGGTTAACCAGTTTATTGCAAACAATGGTTAACTAGTTAAACAGTTGTAACTGGTTTCGAAAATTAACCGATTAACCCTTTGATTGAAATAAACGGTTCCGGGAATTAACCGGTTAATATAGTTAAACGGTTAACCATTTCGTGAACTTTCAAGAAAAACCAATTTTTCTGCTAAAAACAATTGATTATTAATTCATAAGTGAGTATTTTCTTGATTATTCTTATTGTTTTTTTTTTCAAAAGGCGAGAGTACAACAAGAATTTTTTCAACGTCGATTTCCATTTTACAGCAAAATCGAATTTTTCCCTAAAATACCCATAAGATAATTCCCATTTAATATGGTATGTTGGCTACCACGTACGCAGTAGTATTCCGAGAGGAAATCGATCCAAATTTTCCGCACACTATGGATTTGGCTGAGAAATGTCCATTGGTTATGGTGAACTCGAATGAGCTTTATGATCTACCAAGACCAACTCTATCGAAGGTGGTGAATATTGGAGGATTGGGTGTCGGCTTTGATGATGCCAAACCGCTGACAGGGGTTTGACAAACTTGAGTAATTGTGCAAATGTGGTGATATTCAGGAATCTGAGAAGATAATCAATAGCGGAAAGGAACAGTCGTATTCTCATTCGGATCGGTGGCTGCTGCCCACAAAATGCCCGAATTGTGGAAAAGCGCCCTTTTGGAAGCATTTGCTGAATTTGCAGACTATCGATTTGCGATGAGAAACGTTGAGAACGACCTGAATGGTGTGTTGAATTTTAGAATACTCCGAGAAACTCAATAATTTCAGTTCATTTCTCACGGAGGACATAAGTCTTCAGGTACATTACATAATTATACGTCATTCTTATCTATTTCTAATTGAATTATATTTTAGCAATCAATTTCTTCGGGTACTCCATTAGTCACCATTGATCAGCCAAAAAATTCGTAAATCGCGCTCAAACATGGTATCAATTATATCATCTTAAAATTTGTCATCAAAGTCTTAAAGGAATTGCTGTAAATATTGCAAAATCGGAAATATCGAAGGAAACAATTGTCAGCAAATTGAAAGAAATTCTTGAGAATCCAATGTGGGTTTTAATTATTATTTTTTTGATTTTTTCAATATTCGATTCAACTTGGATGAGAAATTCCAAATTTTACTATTGGTTGTTGACTACTGTTAAAAGGTTGCCTTAAGTTTAAAAGAAATCGCCATTATTATTTGCCGACAATTTTTTCGCATATTTTTGTCAACTTTTTAGCAGAAGCCAATAAGAAGTAGTGAAGCCAGCAGAATTGCTTGTGAAATGGTCGAAATTCGTGGCCGAATTCAAAAGTTTGGAATATCTCGAGCCGGCCGGCCAAAAACTCAATTTCTTCCAATATCATTCAATCGATGTCATCGCATTCTTATCCACTATCTTGACAAGATTTTTGCATGTATTTTTAGAATGTGTCGTTGTAGAAAACCCGAAAAATTAAAGACTAATTAGGAAATAAATCATATTCTTTTTTGAAAATATTTGGCAAAAACTGTTCGAAGACAAATATGGGATACAAGAGAGATTGTATGGAAAATGTGTTGCATCGATTCCCACAATTTCTCATTTTCGAAAACCACCAGGAAATTACTCAAAAAATTTGGAACGCTTCACGAATTTGCGTGTCATCCTTGCGCAGGGGCCATGCTAATCTTCTCTGTATTGTTCCAATTTTAGTATATGTTCTCGGAAGAACGAAAATGCCTCGTTCCACACTCTTTATATTGCCTCCTATTTGACATGTACGGACGTGCTAGCGGGACATGGCACAGTCTATGTTTCGCACTTGACGAGCAACTGCCTATTTAGGAAATACACTGCATATGGAAGATTGCAATTATTCGCAGGTTATTTGTAGTAAGGGAAAATCCCGACTGTTTAACTCGAAATTTAAACTATTGCCCGGAAAAAATTCGGTGGTTCATAATTACACAAGGTGATAATTCCTTTTCGCGATGATAATAGGTCCAATTTCAAATAATCCAGTATTACTATACCCGCATGAACATGGATTCAGAAGAATATCGATAGAAAATTGGCAAATTAACATTTGAATTGAAAAAAAATTAAGAAACCCATATTTCGGCGGGTTGAAGTGATAATTTTAGCGATCCGACACGTCAAATTCAGCCAGTATGATACAAGGAAAACTCTTAAAAACTCTTGAATTCAGTCAGTCCCAAAATTTAAAAAAAAAACGCGCATTTCGCAAAAAAGTTGTGACACAAAATTATATTTATATAATACGAAACACAAACCTCTGAAAATACATGCTGTGCTAGAGATTCTATCAAGTGTACGCGGGCCCTCATACACCCGTAGAACCTCCCACAACACATTTCTTTTTTGATTTTTGATTAAAAAAAAGAGGCGGAGAATCAAAAACCAACTTACCTTGGGCCCAATTCGTGTGAAAACCCTTCAAACTACTCAACAATCACAGTTTCGCTAGAGCATTTTTGAAAGGGTTTAACACGATGTTCCCATTTTCAAAAAATGGCTTACCTGACTCTTCTAAATAGTAAAGGATTAATAAAAAAAATTAAAAACAATGGACAAAATCAAGGATAAAAATAAGAAGGAAATCAAAGATATTGTCCAATTTGATTCGAATTTAGCGGATAGGCAGATCGTCGAAAGTTTCATCCTGCAAATATATGAAATTGGATCTGGTTGGATCCGACAAATTAATTTGTTGAATTGCCAATCGGATGAGGTTGATTCTGGGGCCGAATTTTGTTGAATCCGATTGGTTTTGAGATACCAGATAATTGGATTAAACTTTGTGTGAACACTTCTACTTCTTACGGGTTGGTTTGAAAATATCCGTGTTCAATTTTTGCGCAAACGAATGCCCTGTCCGGAATTGACATCACAAACTACTCACATTTGCTTCAAATGGTGGCAGCCTCATGTCGAAGAGGCGTGCCGCAGTATTGCAAAACAGTGCGTCGTTTTGCACAATTCTGCCACGCCCCACTTTCGAAATTCGTTTTCAACATTTTTCTATTTTGCTTTTCTCAATGGGTTTTTTGAGATAATTGCCAATATTTTACATCGGTACAGAATTATAGTAAAAAAAATTACCGAAACATCGTTGGTCGAAAATTATTAGTCAAAAAATTAGTAAAAAATCACTATTCAACAAAGTCAAATCAAGTAAATTTGCACTTTGAAAGCTAATCGTACGTAAACAGTTATTATGCACAAACTCGCCAATTCAGAAGTTAATCATAAAAAAAACATTTCCAACTTTTGAAAATTACCTCTGTCAAAAATATGCACTTCATTCTTTTTTTACACTATTTCCTTTCTTCTTCGTTTATTCCTGAAAATATAGGTGATTAGTTTCTAAATTGTGTTCGAACCGTACGACTATCTCATCTGAAGCTGACCTCCGCAACTCCGATAGCCGTACACGTGGGTTTTGAAACTATAAATGCCCTATTAATAAGAGAACAAAATTATTGCTCGCATTCTAACGATTGATTATGCTTAGTGTGTGATCATCTTCTGATCTGAAATTGAACATTCAATTTGAATTAATGAGAAAATAAAGTCACTGTTTGCGCAATTGCACTTTAATCCCCTCACATGCTCCATTCAGTTTCGAAGTTTTTCGATCTGAAGCAAATTTTTTTTTTGAAATGTTAAAAAAATTATTTTAAAAATGTCACTGTTTCAAGTCCTGCCATAAATCTTCGCCATCCTCCATCTGTTGGTCATTTGTTGGCACAGTGTTCATGAAAAAGTTGAAGTTTTAATTATAATTAAAAGTAATATTTTTATTACTATCAATAGTTTAAGCTTATAATTTGTCATGTTGCGATTTCAGGAAAAAAAGTAGAGACCTTCGAAAATTTGTTGCCAATTTGGCGGTCCCTACATCGGATGGTCCCGACGCCACTCCACCGTGTGCGCCTAGACTTCCCCAGGCATTTCCCTCCTGGGTCGGACCCTATGGGTCACCGAAGCGGGACGTTGGTCCGCGTCTCGTAGCATGAGAACGCGGTGTCCGTGCGGGCTCTCTCAAATCCGACTCAACGAATGTTCTCGAGACACGCTCACAGCGGTTCGGAACCTTCGATGTCGGGACAAAAGAAATCGCAACTTTCAAAATATTTCTTAATTTTAACACACTTTGATAAAAACTGTTTAAAAAATCATAAAAGAAGAAGAAAACACTTACACGGCCGATTATTAGCCACATATCGGAGATTGAAAAGCACAATCGAAAAAGTCGGAGCAAAATTGATCTAAAAATAAATCCATTTTTATTTTCTTTAAAATAAGCAAAAATAATTAAAAATTGAGGAAATTTGTTAAAATTTCACAACGGTTAAAATGAAAATGAGATCAAGCTCTTTTAATATTGTGACCCTATTTTTCATTAATAAGCTTAAATCTCGTATTTACCTTCTTAATAATGTTGTTGTTTTCAGAGCTCTTCATCGAAATAACGCAGCGCACAAAACGCTGGCGAAAATGGAAAAATTAGAAATGAATGAAAATGAAGTTACGTTGGTTTTGATATTTCAAATATTCACGTGATTATTAGTTTTTGGAGAACAACCTGCCTAAAAATAGAGAAAATTTCACATAGAATCGGATTTTTTTTAATCAAAAATTACGAATACTACAAATTTTGGACGATTATTTGTTTCTACCACTATCGAAAATAATAGTAATGAACTGAATGAGAGAGCAGTTTTACTTTTTTGAAGTACGCGAAATTAAAAATTACAGCATTTAGTAATATTCCAGTTTTAATTTTCTTTGTTAAAATTGTTTTAATTTTATTTTCATTTTTAATAAATTTTACCATGGGAATTACTTGAAATGTTCGCCAAACTAATGTCAACTTCTAACAACATGAACTTGAACTCCTAACTGGTCCGAATTCGAAATTTTTCAAAAGTTTAAATCATTGTAGCAGTCTTATAATATAGAAATTAATACGGAATGATAATTCATTGCGTAACAACGAAAAAAAAAACAATAAGGAAAACAGTAAAAAATATTACTTAAAAATTATTACATATGACAATTTTAAAAATTTCGAATTCGGACACCCTTTTACACTTTCGACACGTTTTAGTAATATTTTCTGACATATCTCATCGATAGGATCGTTTTCTTAAATTAAAAAAAAAAACGTCGAATTCGAACCCTCTAGGGCCACTTTTCAACGGTTTCTATACGTTCTATTTCCTTTCTGACATATTAGATTGCAGATCATTTTCTGAAATTTCGAAGAATTTCGCTTTTTTTGACTGATATTTTTGAGTGATATTACGAATTTTGAGATGCCGAAATTTTAAATCATTTTCATGAAACCGGAGCGCCCGGTCTCATTGTCATGCCTGATGGACAGTAAAAAAAAGATACTTCAGATTGGCGCCCAACCGTTCTGATATTATGTAAATCTTTGCTTTCTTGTTCTTCGATTTTATAGTTATAAACGTTTGTTGATAATGTTTAATTGCATTTTTTGAAAAAAATTAACTTCGCCCCCATTGTCATGCCTGATGGGCAGCAAACAGAACACTACCTGAAACTAATTCTTTGAAAATAATCCATATTTAACTCGAAAAAACTTAGGGAAATAAAAACGGGGTGGAAAACAATGGACGGAAAAGGTGTGTCATGTGGGTTAAAATGTGGGTGTATATGGCTCTTTCAAGAAAAAAAAATGTCGTTCCGGTGACAGTAGATTGCTGTTAATATTTATTTGCATTGCTTGAAAAAAAAGAGTTTGGCCACATTTGTCACTTTCAGTTCTGAAATCAAGGTCCCATTTGGCAAAAAGGGTCTTTTTTAATAGAGGTTGGTCCATTTGTCATTTGGCCCCCTATTGATCCCATTTGGCATTGGCCAATTTCTAACACCTATTGATGCTTCATATGCATATCGTTCGAACAGGTGACTCCGGTATTAATCTGTTCACACACTGACGTAATGTTGCACATTTTCACATCATTTTGCAATTTGTAACTGTTTATTTACTTTTTCTGAATTTTTCATTTTGGACATTCATTTTGGACAAATCCATTTTTCATTCTCCTTGATACGGCTGAATATTAAATATTTTCCGGAAGTCTAAAGTGTGTTTCTTTTCGATTCTAAAAATATGAAATATATAATATATGTATCCCATATACGTGCATACGTGCATCTATAGTTACTACTTGAATAATGCTTGTACTTCGATCGAAACATGACAAATATAATCGCACGAAGAGATAACGGACCTGAATTTGAAAATGAATCAGTATAAGGAAGAGGCTGAGATACTTTCGAACTGAAGAAAAGCAGTGCCCAAGGTTGACATAATGTAAGAGCATCGCTGACGTATGGAGATAATTGGTGGGTAATTTTAGCCCAAATTGTGTATGCGTGCGAAGAATTAAATAGAGAATAAAATAATAGCTGCAAGAAATGAATGATTAATGATAGTTTTCGAAAAAATACCGTATTAATTCCAGCGAAAATCTGAATGATAAATGAGATTGAGCTTGAGAAGAGAAGGTTCTTTTCAGCTGTTGAGATTTTACTTTCAAGTATTGCAAGTCTGGCAAAGGAGGCGAGATTGAAAAACGATGTAATTATACTACATATGAAGATGAATCGCAACAAATTTGGCAAATACTCGGACGCTGGCTCAAATAAAAACACTGGAAGGAGAAAATTCAGAGTGTCTCACCACAATAGTTTCACTATAATAAAAATCTGAAATAGCGTTGTAAATATAGAATGACTTATTGATCAAAATCTTGTAAGTGAGAGCCAGTGGTGAAAAGAAAATAAAAAGGATCGATGGAACAAATATTTTCCGCCAACTGGATTCGTACGAATGGAATGAGTAGATCATAGTGAATCGATTTAACGCGGTTAAAAATGTCATCAAATATTGGACATAAGCCATGTGAACATGCAAAGTATGGCAGACATTGAGAACGATCGAAACGTCTTCCATCGACTCGGGATATCGATCGAACACCGGCGCGAATAAACACTCTTTGCAAGTGTTTTGTGGGATTCTCAGCGTCACAAATGAGTTGAGAAATGTCAGAAGATTCTGAAGTCGTTTGATGTTTTGTGATAATCGAATTTCATTAATATGAGATTACCACGAAAAAATCGACAATGTAGATTTGAAAGAAAGAGCCGCCGAGCTCTTTCCAGTTTCGATAAATCAATATGATGAGCATCGTATAGATAATAAAGGTCCCGAACCCGTATATTAAACTTATTGCGAATTGCAACTGCATTTCGCCGTAGACAAAATAATTCAAATTTCAGACAAAAACAATTAAAATGAATGTGTATTCCTTTCCATGCCGCAAGATCAGAAAAATTATCATTGAATAAATAACGAATGTTCCGAAACCGTAAATCAAGCTTATAAGGAAATCCAACGACATTTGACAACGTGTTTTTAGAGAAATTTATGGCTTCACACGACGAAGTTTGGAAAAAATGTATTATTCTTGAATAACCGTGGACAAACGTTTTTGGGTGATGCAGAATATTCGCACATCGCTTTTTTTAAATTCAGAATTTTTCGATTTTCTCATGTAATCCATTTATAGCATTTGAAAACGTTCAGAAACCTAAAAAATATTGACATGAATTATTTTGAGGTAAGGCGTCCACGCGGACGAACTATTGATGGACGGCGGCCATCTGTCCGTCCTCGTCCGCGGCCATACGTTTATTTTGTTCATCGAAATTTCTAATTTGTTTTTTTTTGGCAATTTCATTCATTTTTTTCTGCATTTTTCGCCTATAATTGTTTAAAAAAATGTGAATGTTAGTTTAAAATGCTTAGTTTTTTTATTTTTCCAGTACAGAGAGCGTTTGAGTTGGTCCGAGTGAAAAAAAACCGTATTCCACAATAAAAAACAATTACAAAGCGATTTCATATCCAGTTATTATGCGAGAAAAATTATTAGTGACGATTGTGGAAGCTTACAGGTTGATTTAGATGATAATTTCATGGGCATAACGCAAGTGATTTGTAAATGTAATGAAAAATGCTCATAATTAGGCAGAATGAGGACAGCAAATAGTAAAATAATTACATAATCTCACGATAAGTTAAGAATTATATTTCAGGATGCGCAGAAATGGAAATTTTCGAAAAAGTGGGAAATGCGGAAATGCTGTCATAAAATTAGATTTCCGTAATTTTGATGCAATAATTATCAAACTTGCTTACTAATTGTTATATCTTCTGTAATATTTCTTAATTTTTTTAACGAACTCAAACGAACGAATCCAAACGTCCGGGCGGCAGACGGGCGGACCAATTGCCCGTCTGCATTGGATGCCCTATTTTTACCTGGTCCACCATTATTACAATCAGAATTCAAGATTGTCGACTCCTGAATAAAAAATTAGTCATACGAAAATAAATTTGATCGACCTCACTGTGTCTCAGTTCCGCTATTTTCATTCATTTTATTCGGTGCAGCTTTTCAAATATCTGCCAATTCGTCCGTTTATGTCCGTACTGTTAATTTCTTGTCTGGAATGTTCTGAACGTTTTATGAGACAAAAATATCTCTCCGTGAGAGAAAGAACATTATGTGAAAATACCGGGATTGAAATTTTTTTGTCAAACATTTTTAGAGTTGATTCCTTTGGAGTCCCTCGTGATTTGAGTAAAAATAATAAATCATGTTTGCACTTTACACGTCGTTTTTTGTTTTTTGATTTTTTTAATGCCGCAAATAACCGCAGACATTTTTTTTATAACATCTGTCATTTCATTAATAATTAATTCTTAGTTGTTCATTGTCAAAATGATCACTCAATGATTAATGAAAAGTTGTCCCAGCCGAGTCTGAAATGTGGGTCTTTGAGAATGACAAAAATTAACCTATTCACGTGGCTCTTGAGTGTCAACAATTTCGGGACTCATGCGAACTCGAGTTGATGGCAAATAAGTGTTTGAAAATGAGTTTCGAATCTGAAACTAATGCAATTTGTGAGGAAATAATCAAAACTCAAACCTTGGGACTAAAAATCAGCAATGCCCAAGGTTGGCATAATGTGAGAGCATCGCTAACATACGGAGACAGTTGCTGGGGAAGTTTTCCCCAAAACGTATTCAAATTCGAATCGGTCACCAAATAAGTGAGAGCGAGCTGGACAATTTCAATGAATTGGCTCGAAATCGACTTACCGTATTCGTGCCGGCAAAAAATTGAATCACAAATGTCGAGAAGCTCGTATACAAAAGATTTTTCTCAATCGCCGTAATTTTGACGGGAAACATTGCAAACTTGATCAATGCCGCCACATTGAACATCGCTGTGAATAAAGTAACAACAAAAATGAATATAAGAAGATCGGATAGGATTTTTGTGAGTTCCTAAATAAATGCATTCAAACGTGAAATACAGTACGCGTCATAATGATACGCCAACCCCCAAATTTAGCAGTTTCGAGGACCATTGAAAACCTATATGTGCGTATATTCATGAGGGTCCGTTGGTCATGAAAATACGCACAAATATGTTTTTTTTTTGTCCTGAATTCGAAAATGAAATTGTTTTGTCACCAATTTATATGGTTTTTTCGAAACTGCTAAATTTGGGGGGTGGCGTATCATTATAACGCGCACTGTATGTAAAAATGGGGGTAAAAAACCAAAGTCGACTCGATATAATAATAATCTAGAGATTCAAGATACGCATAATATGACTTATTAATCAATATCAGATACGTGCGGCAGAAAGGGCCAAATAGAGTAACCAGTAATAATGAAAATAAAATTTTTTTCCAATTCTGAAACAAACGATTAGACATCAAAGATGAATACGAGAGCCTACTGCTTCATATGAGCGAAACCAAAAAATCATGGTGAATCGATTAATGGCGGCTAATAGAATCGTTCCATATTGCACATAGGCCATATGGATGTGAAGAGTATGACAAATATTTATCAAAATAACTCGGTGCTCCATTTGTGCATTAAATATTTTGAATATTGTGGAGAAATAGCATTCTTTACAGGTATATTGTGGAATTCGCAATGTTATAAACGAATTGAGAAATGTTAGAAGATTCTGAAACGTCGGAATAAAATAATCTAGTGGTGTTCAGCTGACTTGCCGCTAGATAATCGACAACGTAAATCTTGAAAAATGATCCAGAAAATTCTTTCCAATCGCGAAATATCACAATAATAATCATTGTATAGATAATAAATGTGAAGATGCCATAGATCAAACTGATCGCAAATTCCATCTCACTTGAATTGAGATTAATGAAACGAATTTGTATTCTATTAGCATATCCTACGAGGGCATTTCAATTTGAAATCATGTTTACTCAATTTGGCAGAGTAATTGCAGGTGGCGACAATTATGTAGTTCATAGCCTAATATGAACGCCTAGACATGTAGGCGAGAGTAAGTCGCGCAGAAAAAAATTATATGAACTTCCTGAAAACCCGCTAGTTTTGAACTTTGGAAGAATTATTAAGAGAGAGGAAAATATATATAAATTGGGGGGTTGGAAAGCTTTGGTCAAAAGCCTAATAATGAACCAATTACAAGCTTTGGATGATTGAGCAAGACGGATTAAGGTAATGCCTATTTTTTTTCAATTCTGTTTTCACTTAAACTATACAATTGTCCCATTGCTAAAATTAAATGACATCAGACAGATTTTTTTTCAAATTTTTTTCTCTGAAATAATATTTGGCTGAAAGACTATCATACAACCCAATAAACAAAAACACATAATATAGCAGAACAATCTGAGAAGAATTGTGATATGATTTTAAAATAATGTACATATGCAGTAATATTGAGCATATTTGATACTCAGACAACGCGTGAATTAGTGCGATTAATAGTTCCAATAAAAAATAGAGCAAATTCGTTTAATCAAATCTCAATATCTGCAATTTTGTAAATCAGTTATTATACATAGCCAATTATTCTATAAATTGATTTATTTTGTTTGTAAAGTTCGTACGCTGTTATCAAGCATCGTCACGTTCTTTCTCATTTTCTATTCTTGATTTTCGGCAAAATATGAGAATAGGTTTTGGCGAAATATTGACGAACCTTAATTATAAATATTGAACATAGTTTTGAGTATTTCTACCTTTTTGCTGAAAATGAGCAAAGTCCAAGGTTGGCATAGCGTTAGAGCATCACTGACATAAGGCTTCAATATTTGAGGTAGTTCTCCCCAAAATGTGTTCATATTTGATTCATCCACCAGAAATGCGAATGCCATCTGTTAATATGATAGTTTTCAGAAATCGCTCAACTACAACTCACAGCGTTGGCCCCAGCGGAAAGCTGGATTAGAAAAGTGGCAAAACTCGCGAAAAGGAGATTCCGTTCGGCCACGGAGATTTTCGCAGAAATCATTGTCAATCGAAGAAATGCGACGATGTTACACCATAATGTGATCAGAGTCACAACAAATATGAACACGGATAGATTCGATTTAATGCGAGTCCGATCCTTAATTATAGCCATTTTTTGAGATATCATCATGATTGCCCAACCAACATCGTTTCAATATAATATAGATCAAGCTGATTGTCATACACATAGAATGTCTTGCTCACAAGAATATAATATGTTTGGAGGAATGGGAAAAATATGATAATGAAAATGAGCAATATCCAGATGTGTTTCCAATTCTTCAAGAAGACGATACTCTGATAATTGTTCTAGGCGATTTTCTACTTGCCGGCTCATTGTCACGAAACCAAAGAATCATTGTCAATCGATTGAAGGTTGTTAGAAAAATCATCGAGTTTTGCACATACGCCATATGATAATGAATCGTATAACAGATGTTTAGAGCTATCGATGCTTCTTCCATCGAACAGCTGAATTTCTCCAGGACTGGCGACAACACACAGGTTTTACACGTGTTCTGTGGAAGCCTCAATGTGATGAATGAGTTCACAAATGTTAGCAAGTTCTAAACATCGCATATTCAATATCGAAATATATAGTTGAATAATCAAACCACAAAATAATCAACAATGTAGATTTTGAAGAATGATCCAGAGAAGTGTTTCCAGTGAAAGCAAATCGTGAAAATTATCATTGTGTAGATTATAAATGTGAAAATACCGTATACCAAACTCACAAATAATTGAACAAACATTCTTAGACAAGAATTGTTTGAAGAAAACCGATTCGATAAGATCCGCTTCAATTTCCTTCTATTTTTCCGGTTTTTTATTGTTTTTTTGTTACATGCACATATAAAAATATGAATTTTGTTACAAATTTATTGAAACCATCGAAATAATTATTTTGTCACGCTTGGAATTATTGCTTCCGACGCATTCAATCCTAAAATCTCTTATTATTATCAAATTGCATTAATTCAGATCCGGACCTTCGTTGCCGTCGTGTTGGCATCGTCGATTCCTCAATTTGCAATTTCTTCAATAGAACGATGCATGTCTTCAGAAGATGTAGCTTAACTTTTCGGCTAAAAATGAGCAATACCCAAGGTTGACACAACGTGACAGCATCGCTCATATATGGGGATAGGTTTTGTGGGTGTTACCTCCAAAATGGATTCATTGCTGTTTCCCTCCTTATATAGAAAATGGCAATCTAAAATTTGACAAAACAAACTTGGCTGAGAAATCTGACAATTTCTTATAGTCTTCCGCTAAAAATATGGCCAAGTGTTGCTAAGAAACTGCAACGGAATCTTAAAGTTTGTAGCCAGCCCATACCGACCATTTCTTAGCAAACCATCAGCAATTTCTTAACAAACTTCAGGAAATTTCTTAGAAGAATTCTATAAGAAATTGTCCAAAGATTGCTTTAAAAATTGCCGCCAATTATGGAGAAAAATCATATGTACATAGCAACGACTTACTGTATTGGCTCCTGCGATACACTGAATAAAGAATGTCACGAAACTAGTCAAAAGAAGATTCCGTTCAAGTTTGGATATATTCACTGGAAACATTCCGAGTCGCAAAAACGAAATGAAATTGAAAAACGCGGTGAAAAGAGTGACAATGAATATAAATATACATAAATTGTATATGATATTTTGTCGATCCTAAATTTCGTCTAATAATTATTTTAAGAAATGAACCCAAATTGAATACCATTGTCGAACTGATATAATAATAATCGAATTCGGCATCATACCTGTAATACGATTTATGCAAAAGTATTGGGTGGGTTTGTGTGAAAGGGAAAATTACAATAATTAATATAAATAATAACCATGTGCGATTCCAAACCTGAAATTAAAAATATTAAAATGAAAGGACCTGGATAATTATGTAAAATGCTAACTTTGTTCTTTGAAATTCTAAATCTAAGAGTCTTTGGTAAAAAAAAATTGTGTAATTTACTTTTTCATATGAACTGTAAGAGAATATCATAGTGAATCGATTAATCGAAAATATAAATATAATTGAATATTGCACATATGCCAAGGAAATATGAAGGTTATGGCAGATATTCAGAAGTATTGAAATATCATCCATCTCGGAATTGAGCCTATTAAACCATGGGGCAAATAAGCAACTCGAACACGTATTTTGAGGCAATCGCAATGTGACAAACGAATTGAGAAATGTCACAATATTCTGTGGGAAAATTGACGAGTCTACTCAATTTCAGATGAATCCTACCACAAAATATTCGAAAATGTAGATTTTGAAGAATGATGCGGAAAAGTCCTTCCAACTGCGAAACATTGAAACTATGATAATTGTATAAACGAGAAAAGTGAGAAACGCGTATAAAATACTAATTCCAAAAATTAACGACATTCTGAAAGACATGTGTATGAATGTAAATCAAAAGCTAGATATGATTACTATTTATAAATCTCAATTTTTTATAAATTCAATGAAGATTCCTTTGCGTTTCAATGAACATCGAATTTGAAGCACGAAATCCAACTAAGTTTGAGAAAACTTACGAGGCCAAATGGTTCACGAAGGGAAACAATTTATCGACCCTAGACAGATTAGAGCATATCTGTTTTCTTATGAAAATAAATATATAATAAACACAAATTAACAGAATTTAGGCAGGCATTAGGCGGAAAAAATGCTTTTCGGTTAGGCATATAATTATAGCCGGCATAAGTTTAGCTTCTTGAAATATTTTGAAGACGTCACAGATTTGATATTTATTATCATCGACACACAACATTGAATCTAATATCTTGCGCTCTGACATTCATCGCCGATAGTGGACTCAATATGATCCGTCTTGATCCACGAGTCCGACATGGATCTCTGTGGAAAATAGTTGAAGTCGTTGCTAGTTGACGGCCCGCGTCCAAATGGCTCCAGTCTGGCTGTTGTAGCGATGCTCGCCGGTAGGTCAACAGAGCTTCGAGAAGTCGCTGAAACTAGCACAACTTGTTAAGGAAATCATTTCGATTTGAGACATTAAAACGAACAGAAATAAGTTCTCAATTCGTGATTTTTGTGCTCAATCAAAAAAGCTAACATATTTTAAATTTAAAGATACAGTGCGCGTCATAATGATACGCCACCCCCCACCAAATTTCGCAGTTTTGAGAAAACCATATAAATTGGTGACAAGAAAATTTCATTTTCGAATTCAGGACCATTGAAAACCTATACACGCGTATTTTCATGATCATGAAAAATGTTATACATATTTGTGTTGATTTGATGCAGACTTCGCTCGATGACGCTTGTGATGAATTTTTAACGTCGATAAAAAAATATACTTCTACAGATTTCTTTTATTTTTCAAATTTTTCAATTTGAATTGGATCTTAAAAATTACCAATGCGATCCGAAAATACTCAAAAAAAAACCAATGGAACCCTACAATTTTACAATCTCATCCATAGAATTTCAAATCGGATCGGGTTGATTCCGGAGCCGATTTTTGTCGGATCCGATTTTTTTTGAGTTACCAGAGAAACAACTCAAATCTCACAGTGAAAAAACCAACAAAAA
The DNA here is from genome assembly GCA_902829315.1 of Caenorhabditis bovis. NCBI lineage: Eukaryota > Metazoa > Nematoda > Chromadorea > Rhabditida > Rhabditidae > Caenorhabditis > Caenorhabditis bovis. The sequence continues at coordinate 3,359,303 of CADEPM010000001.1, read as the reverse complement.
GATTCCTGTATGATTTAAATTCATTTTTTGAACGGCAAAAGTGAAACTTAAAACTTTAAAAATTTTAATCTTGTTTCACACTACAGGGTGCGCCATAAATACGGAGCCGCTTTCAAAACGGTGTTAAAAGATTAGTTGTACCAAGCTTTTTGAACCGATTGAGAGTTTTGTTCACCGCCGATTTAGCCACACCGAGCTTCTGAACGATCTCTGCCGAACGCATTCCAAACTTCGATAACTCAACGATGGTAGCCCTGAACGGGAAAGCTGCTGTCATAACCTTAAAACGAATTATATCGAGCTGGAACTTAACAAACTAGTAAAACATAAAAAAAAAAAACTTTTAAAAAATAATTGTGCACAATTAAATGGGTACTGTAGGCGGCAGAGTTGACGCAAAGTTGCGGCTCCGTATTTATGGCGCACCCTGTACTATCAGACACATAACTAATGCCATATAAACAGTTTCAACGGTACATCGAGTTTGGGTGTTTTAATATATTGTCGACGTCGCGCGACTGCGAAAAATTGGCTAAGTGCCCAAAAACGAGGTCTCGGTGCGCGATGTGCTCCTTTAACCTTATTCTTATATAGAGACCCGTAAATCTACACTTTTAGTTATGCGCCAAGACCACTGCGGTTGTTTTTTTGGCCAGTTTTCCGTAATCGTGTGACGCCAACAATAATAACACCTCGTTTTGGTTAATTTTATGGTGGAAACATTATTTCTTCGAGAATTTTGTTTCATTCGCAAATAATTGTTTCCAAATTACGTATAGGCCGATTCAGAGAAAAAACGGATACCTGTCTCGTCAAGTTTTTTTGCGAAAAATTACCTACTAATTATTTAAGTCCATGGTTGATTCCGGTTTCTCCAAAATTCATTTTCTGATTATTGGATTGGAAAAAAATTTTTTAAAAAAATCAAAGATCCCCATTCTGGTAGCCGATGCTTTTCGAAACAAACTATACTTTGGTCGGAAATTAGTACTTGACGATCTGTGCTGGAGAAGCTACGATACTTTTTTGGCATTTGAAAGAAACACCAGCTTTTTTCCACGTTCTAGAGCAGAAATTAAAATCCCTCTAACTTTGCGAGTTCGTTCTCGGGAAACGCCAGAGCCAGGCTTGTCGTTTCGCCAGATCCGAGAATCTTCATCAAATATTGAAGGATTTCCATATCCAAACTATTAAATTTGCAAAAAAAAAACGCGCACATGTGCGTTATAAAATCATTTCTAATAATGATTTCTTCACTGCTATGGTATAAATACCTTGACCCACTTTGTATCAAAAAATTTTTTATATATATACCATAGCAGTGAAGAAATCATCATATTTGTGTTGATTTGATGCAGACTTCGCTCGATGACGCTTGTGATGAATTTTTAACGACCGCTTTTTTCCGACCGCGACGCATACGCAACGCGGACGATTCTCGGCCGCCCAAGCGCGCCAATTTGAATAGTCGGCTTCCAGCTACGTCCAGGCTCTCTCTCTCTCTCTCTCTCTCTCTCGATAACACGGATTTTTTCCATTCAATTTTCATGTATTTTGCTATCGATTCATCCATTTTTCCGAGTAATTATGTAAGAAGTATAACCTATGGCCACTTTTGAAATAATTTGTTCAATATTTTTAATGAAAATGTGTCTAATATTCTCAATTTCGGCCGATTTGCAGATCTCCTCGGATTATTTTGTTTTTCAATTATTTTCTATCGCAATTTATAGCTGAATTGATTTAAAACCATTGAGATTTATGGATCTGGATTTTGCAAGACTGACCACCATAAATGGGAATGCTTGGAAATGCATTTAAATCTATAGTATTCTTGAAAGGCGCTTGCAAAAATGTGTTCAAAAAAAAATTGTTCATCTAATTTTCAATTAGTAAAATAATGTTTTTTTTTTTCAATAATTGTTTTATTGATAAAAACGAAATCCAATTAAAATTGTTCATAGAAAGGAACTTTATTTTCAATTCAAAAAAAAAAGAGGAAAATTTTTCAATCAAGTTCGCTGTCAACAATTTCCGTTTTCGTCGACATTCCATCTCAAAATCGCAACAATTTCAGCTGGCATTTCATTGTTTCGTTTTCCATTTTCTCAGCATTTTGTTCATTTTCTCTCGGCGAAAAAAAAACATGAAAAATTCCTGCTCCAAGTAATAATGCATAATTTGTGCACTCGGCCGAGCATGCCGTTTTTCACAACAAAAAAAAAGCATATATGTTGAGTTTGTTTACTTGTTTATTAATATTCCCCCATAAAAATTTTTCGAGCTGTTAAATTGTCATCCAATTTTTTATTTGACCAGGTGTGCCAACTACGGCAATTCGTTCATTGTGTGAACATTTTACACCACTGTTCATTTTTTTTTTCATATTTTTTATTCCCACAAAATCCATCTGCAAATTGTAGTTCTTGAATATTGATAAGTATGTTTAACAATTTTGCAATATCCATTTTTTTAAACATTTCAATGTAAATACATAATGTTTTCTGGATTAAAACGAAACATCCATCAAGAAGTTTTTTTTTAAAGCGATTAGATTTTCTCATATTATTAACCAACTTGAGCTTATTTGGCTTTTCAAAACTCGCTCGGGATGTCTTAATTTTGAGATATCGAGCATTGCAATTAATTTTCCATTCTTGAGTGTTTTAAAAGTGACCAGAAACATGCGGCCCTCGACTTATTCCAAGTGTGCAGCCGTCATTCTTCCGAAAACCCCCCCCCCCAATCAAAACTCACAATTCGTCGTCTCTGGAGTGTATTTCGGCGGTGTTGATGACTTCATCGAATCCTCATAAGTCGGCGGAACCGGTATCAATGCCGCCGGATTGAGCACATATTCTGAAAATATCAAATTTTGCTTCGTACCCTTCTTTGGCTCAAAATTTTCATTTTGATACCACATTTGAAAGCGAACACAAGCAATAAAAGAAACAAAAAGCGTATTGTGAACACTGCTAATTTTCTGCTTCTATTGAAAAAAAAGATACTCTTTATATCTCTCGTTTTGACGTATTATGTATGTGAGTGTTATGATCAAAATATGTTCAACTTTCTTCATGCGACATGAAACATTTTGTCTCGTGATTCACAAGTTTCTCAATGTTGAAAGTTGTCATCATTTGTTCCAATTAACCATTGTATTCTTAGTACTAGTTGGATTCAATTTCAACATTCAGAGACTACAATTAATTTTGCGCATATAATTTTTGCTAATTGGGGTTAACTAAGATTATTAAGATTCCCTTTTTTTTTAAATGTTTCTATAATCCATCGATTTTCGCCGATTATTCTGACGACTATCAATAGACTTTTTATGAGTAATCCGACGTCAAAATAATGATTTTTGATTCAATTATTTTCAAAATCCATTTTCCAAATTTTTTTGTTTTTTTCTTGAAACTTGCGAAAATACTTTTGTTTCGAAGTGTACACCAGATGTTTTTTTTTGTGTGTATGTGTCTTAAAAGAAACTCTCTTCCTAATCGACAATTACCCAGTGCTCATTTTGAGGTCATTCATGTCAAGACCTATTAACGTCGAACAATTTATTTCTCGTCCTAATCTGAATTCAATTCATTCTTCATCGAAAATATAATATGATAGATATTAAAAAGGAGAATTTTGGATTTTAGCATTCAATATTGTCTGGGTGGAACAAATTTTTTTACGCATTTTTTATTGAAAAAAATGAGAAACAATTTTTATTAACGCATAAAAACGCAAACAACGCGTTGTAAAAATGCATTAAAAGTGGGCAATATCGTGTCAATGGAATACATCAACCATTTCGAACACCTTTTTGACCCCCCAAAGCTCAATGGAACTGAAATTACCATACCTATGAGTTCCTAGATAATGTTACATTCTTAGAATCCCAATAACTGGTGGGAATTCCTACTAACTAATTTATAGAAGCGTTATGCGATAAACAGTTGTTTCCAAATCAAAACAAATTTGTTTTTCGTTTCAAATTATTCTAATCCGACAAATTGTTCGACGACAATATTCCAATTGTAGGAATTCGTAATTTGCTCAAAAATGAGCCAATAACAAACATCGAGCAGCAATTCATGAGCTAAACTCAGATATTGAGATGCACGAGGTTTTGTGGGACGCAATTTAATGTGATTTGATGAATTGTTGGCAACATTCGTGCGAAACACGTCACTCATTTATGAGTAAGCCCCCCGAAATTCATCAGGTCGACATAATTAGATAGCGATTCGAGTTTTGAGCCTATTGCATAATTTATGCAATGAGTGCCGTGCCGTTTTGTTCGGCCGCCGAACAATTTCGCCGGGCATCATTCTCCCGTTTTCTTTTTTTTTAATGCTCCAACAAGAACACGAAGAAAACCGACGTTGTTTAATCACAAACGCGAATCTCGAACGCAATAATACAATGCACTTTCTTGCGGGTCCCATTTTTCGGCCATCGTGCTTTTTTATGATCCTACCCCATCATCTACTCTTTGTTTTTTCGCCCAGAAGGCGAACACGTGTTGCCCCCCACACACACAAGATTTGCTCAATTTCGCATTGTTTCTTATCTACCAATATCCTCCAACTCCATTCTCGTCAAGCCTTCTTATTTCTTTTACCTGTCATCGTTCGTTCAAATTTTTGAGAGGCGAAAACCGGGGGAGCCAAGTTCGAGAATAACGTTCATGGTCCAATGCTTCTACTCATTTCAGATGCCTGACATTTTCATTCTTGTTTACTATTTGAGTATAAACAATCTCCAATGTTCTCTCAATTTCGCCTTTTTGTTCCTCGTCAACGTTTTCATCTACAGTATGACTTTGGAATTCAATTTATGTAAGCATCGCATCACTTAAAGTTTTTCTGAGGTAACAAAAATATTTGGGAAATTTACAGTATTCTAAAAATCACTTTTTTCCATTAGTTAAATGTGAATCAAATCAAATACCATAATATGTTTTGATTTGACATTAATTTGAAATGAACTGATCTCTTGCCACACCCATAATTTTTTGCTATAGGAAAGAAAAATAATAGCTTAAAACAGGATCCATGTATATACAATGAATTCAAATTTGTTTTGCAAATCTACTCCGCTTTTAGAGTGGCTCATTGCTGCCGACATATTCAACACAAATTTGAAGCGTCTTGAATACTCATGGGTTGCATATCCAATTTAGACAATTAACATGGCCTCCTCCAATTCCTCTTTATTTCTCGTCACCAGCCAAACACCCATCAGCCACCCATCACCAACCACCAGCGCCAAATGCAACTGCTCATCTTTAGAAGCCATCTGTCTTCATTTATACATTTCATATATCGTTGCCATTGTTGTTTTGGTGTCGGGAGCAGCAATGTTATATACATAGGTGCTAAAAAAAACACTTGGCCAATGCTGGAGACTATATCATTTTTCAAGCATTTGAAAAATGATCTTGGGAAAGACCCCTTTGCTGCAAACATCCACTCACACACACACAAATACACAAAAAAAACACGCACATGTGATGGCTATATGTATGTGTCCGGATACATTTTGTTGAACTTCGTCTTCTTTGAGCTTTTCCATTTTTTTTTCCAACATGTTCAGCAGCGGTGCCACCGCCGCCGCCAACTTTTCTCTCATGTGGTTCCGGCGGTTTGTTTAATTTTTGTCGTTTCGCGCGATTCCGACTCATAAATTGTCGGCAGATGTGATCATCGTTAAAGTGAAGTGCTCTCGCATTCAATGATAATTCAGTGCCTCCCACAAAATGATTTTCTCTTCCCTCCGTCCTCCCACCTTGAATAATTGAAGGCGGGCTCTAATTGGTAGCCGCAAAAAGTGAAATCTATCAAATTTTTAACAATTTTCAATTCAAAAAATCTAGCGAGTTGAGATAGCGAAAATGCTTGAAAATTTCTCATGCTCTTCGAATATTTCGCCTAGTTCTTTACGGTATGAAAAGATCACGAAAATGCATTGCTATTTTCTCATGGCGACGAAAAAAAAAACAAAAATGCCGGTGGGAAAGTCAGCAGGACATTCGAGTTAATTTTATTTTTTGGGTTCTCGCGGTTAGGTTTGAATCACTTGCAACTCTCTTATTCACAAGTAGCGGCTGTAAAATCGAGAATTTGTTGCGGATTATGATGACTTCCTCATTTAAATAATACTAGCTTTTCACTTTAAATTCACCATATTCCAGGACCGATTTTGCATTTTTTACCTCGAATCTTCAATCAGCTCTCATCGAGGTTAAAAACCGCCAGATCAACAATTTTGTTTGCGAAACTCGAAACTGGGTAGAACTATTCAGGCGAACGCCCTTTATTCGTCTTGCCGAAACTTCAAACAATACCTGCGAACGTGTTTCAAAATCATTCTATTCTTTTCTTTTTTTTTACTTGTTCTCTTAGAACGACGAATTGGCGAACGCGCACCCACCCACAACACCAACCCATATTTGCACAGTTGCCGATTGCGTCTTATTATAGCGAAATTTATGTTAGCAATTTGTTTGGCGACTCGTCCGCACTCTCATACACGTGTGCGCATAAATGTGCGTCGTCGTCGGCTTTCGAGTGTTAAGCTCTAATTTCCTTCTCAACATTTAATCAAGCACCTATTGTGCGCATGCATTTATATAGCCCACTATGTGCTCATATGCTCACGCTCGCACGTCCTTTCGAGCACAACAAATATCCATTCTGAAAATGAAAAAAAAAGGAACTTGCAAGCCTTTTTCGTGTTCTTTCATCACACACACACACACACACACATAGAAAAAGCCTTGCGCATTCCTTTGAATATATTTCCACTTTTTTTTTCACATCTTCTTCCCGATTTGTTGTGTTTGCGAGTTTCGCCGGGCCGTACGCGCTGCGCTCTTTTTTCTTACCACAACCTCATTTTCTTCACATTTTTTTAGCGGTGATTGGTTTCGGTCTGTTTCGTTTTCAATAAATGCACCACTTATAAGATGGCCGCAATAAGTTCTCTACCACAATGTTTCTTCTTCTTCTTCTTCTTCTTCTCCAACATTTTTTTTCTCGGCTTCTTCGATGAAGAAGTGAGCGTCCATATTTGGCGTTCTTCTAGTTTCCAATTTACTAACTTCTACTTTCTACCGTATCCGTTTCAATCTCATTAATTTTCTTCGCATTCTCAAATATTTCATCGTTTTTTCGGTATTATTTAAGGCCTTGGAAAGGTTGTTCCTATAAAAAAAGGGGCGGAGCTTGTTGAGAAGCCTTTTCGAAACTCTTAAGCTGAAACCCTTATTTTGAGAATTTTTGAGTTAACCGTTGTTTGTTTGTTTTCATTTTGAGTATTTTGAGGATTTCCAACTCAAAAAAATGCAACATCGTGAAAATTTTGTCCGACAACACATTCCAACCAAAAGTGCAGAATTTCGAAGGAATTTCGGCGAAAAACCGCCCAATTAAAAATTCATGGAACCCTCTTTGCGGTTTACCAAAAATATCTTATACATACATATATTAGCTACCAATGACAAATTTGGCCTTGTTATTTTTTTTTCTCATCCGAGAAAAAAAAACTATTCGCGTTTTGTGAATAATTCAAAATGAGAAAATTTCGAGCGGTTCTTCTCCCATTTTTCGTTTCCCTCCTTGGCGTAAACGCGCGTCGCGTGTCCTGCGACGAAAAAAAAATAATTCGATTGTTTATTCTCTCACAATAAGACGACGAAGTCAGCCGGAAACGAAATCTATCCCACCCCCCTTCAATTCGAAAATGATTCAACTCGTCCGCCGTACATATTCGTATGCAATGAGCTGGCTAAGATGGCTTCAGCTATGTTTGAAGGCGATGACTTTGAAAACTAATTTCGAACGGATTAAGAATTTTAATAGATCGAAAGAAACTCTCCAGTGTGTTTGTGCATTCAAATTTTGTAGTGTCTAGGCACGAAAAATGAGACATTCTCAAAAATTCGTCTAGAAGGTTCTAGAAGCTTCTCGATTGTCTGTCTGGAAAACATATTGCTGATCACCCGGTATCCAATTCCCGCGTTTCGTTCAACTCAAAGTTGAATTGATTCTGAATATTACTTCCCTTCAATTCAGTCATACAGATTGGTACTAAGTACTGTTACAGACTTGAACGTTTTGATATCTTTATAGACACCGATCTTAAATTTAGTTGATATTATTTACGTTCGACTGGCATCAATCTTCATTAGAAACGAATACATTCGAATGAAATGAAGAAGGATCGTTTTGGTGGCACCAAGCACAAACAATTTTCAAATATGGTGCGCATCGGGCCGGGCGGTTTATCCATTAATCGAATTCGAATTAATTACTGACGAGGCGCTGCTTCTCCGTCAATTGCATGCGAATGTCGAAACTATTCGTTGTCAATTGTATCCGCAGCGCAAAACATGCGGCGGTGCTCTCGATTCCTAATTTGCATATATAGATGTGAATGTGGAATGTCCGTCCGCCTCTGTGTGACTCGGAATTGGTAATTAATGTGGTTTTAGTTGTTGTGGTGTTCGTCGAGGAAGCTCGAGATATGAGCTCTCGGCGTCGTTGCGCGCTCTCAAAAAGAGGCCCAATTCAAATTGTGCCATTCATATATATGAATGTATATTGGGCCGACGCCGAAAGTACTTGGGACAAGTAATTCGGCCTGTCGCAGCTCGAGCGAACACTTGTTCTAATCGCCTTATATGGCGGGTGCCTTCTCTCTCGCTCTCTCCTGGTCACACTTCTTCTGTTTATTATTCTTCCATGTTTCGCTTCCTTTGTTGCCAAATGATCATTTCAAACGGCTAGATGGCAATTTTTGCTCTCAATCGCTTCCTCAGGTATATTCTGCTTCTGAGAAAACAGCGACCTTCTGATCAACTGCGGTGATCTTCCGGTGAATTGATTTTTTTTTCATTTTTTTTTTTTTGGAGTTTTGCCCATTTGTGGAATACTCCAGTCAAATATTTCATTTCATTTGGGTCTCCTTGATAGAAAAATTTCAGCTTCCTCATTGACTTAAATATATCGTGAAGCACTTCACAATCGAGGTGTTACACTTAATTAGAGAGAAAATTATGAAGAATCGACCAGTTCCAGCATTCATCCCCCTTCGTTCTTTTCGAAACCTATCATCGTCAAAAAATTTTCGGTGGTCTCGTCAATTAAAACCTTTTTGTCGTCGAAGGCATTTAAACTATACGGAAGGTCAACGAACCTCGTTTCGACAACCATTAAAAGTGAAATTTATGTGAGCGCGTATCATCAGTTAGTCTTCGAAGAATTTCGAAATCATCCGCTCAAAGTGCAACATTTTCTTTATTTCGAATTAGCGAGTCATGCTGAGGGCTTTCTCAATATATCAAAATTGCACATTGAGCAATCTCGAGTGAATCAAAGCATACATTTCAAAAAAAAAAAGACTACTTGAGCAAATAAGGAGAACAAATCTTGACGCTGGTCGAACGCGCAACACCAGGCGCTCAAATGTCTGCGCATCTTCGTCTCCAACGCTCTCGCGTTTCCCCAAGTGGTGTGGTCAAAACGGCCACCCTCGTCGTTTTTGTTGCCCGCGGCAGCGATGCCACAAATTCACAACGAAATACCTTTTCGATGCATTATTCCAAGTGATGCACTTTCTCAATACACCCATTCAGACATTTGTCTTGTTTTTTGAATGTAGCCAATTTCGAAGATGGTGGTTAATTAGCGACACCGTTGCCGTGGTGAGTTCAATTCGCAGTATTTTCGCCTAGTTAGACCGATGGCTCGCGTTTTGAGCATCAGTTTCATCAATTTTTCGAAATGCTGCGTCTCGAAGAATATTCGTTCAAATTGAACAAAAAATTTAATTCTCGACGTTTCTCATGAATTTTGTATAGTGATTAATCGCGCACTAAAATATTCCCCCCCATCTGCTAACCATTCTACATGCTCCAGATTTGAACTAGGTTAGTCGTCAATAGACAACAATGTCAAACAAGATCGAATAAGGAGGCGAATCAGATTGCACTTATTGCTGAGAACCGACCTTGGCAAGCCCGAAAATCTCCAATTCGGAACGATCATGTGTTAGGTTTTTTTTTATTTCTTCTATGAGTGGCGGTTCAAACACACACACACACAGAGAGAGAAACGAAATGAGGTGAATTCAACCAACTGCAAGTGTCAGCAAAATAGAGTAAAAGAGAAACGAGGGCGGCTATTCAAACAACACTACCGAAAGATACTAGTACTCGGCCTGACAGGACGGACACATGTTTTGTACTGCATTTATAAATAGTGGCCAAGGCGTTTTTTCGGGGAGGTTCTGGCGCGTTTTTATTGTTGCCCATGTTTTTTTCTGTTCTGAGAATGCCTGCCCAATTTTTGTCGCCTTATTTTCACGCCCAATGAATAAAACACATTGATTGGTCGTTACCCATTTTCTCGACGCTCAATTTTCCAACATTCATGATTTCGTCAACAATTTGATCTACTTAACGCGAGTCTTCAATAATCGTTCGATTCGATAATTTTCTAACGCAGTTCTCGACGAGACGCAAGTTCGCCTCTCTCTTTCTTTTTTTGATCAGATTTGATCTGCGATCGTTCTTGTTTTTGAATCATTGCTCAATTCAGTGGTGGAATTCTATTTTGAAGGCATTCCCTCAAAAATTTAAGAAATCAAATTCAAAGCACGTGTTGATCTTGTAACTTTGATTTTTAAAATGACAAAAACACACCAATTTTGGTAGGGGTCACATGGGAGATTAGTTTGGCTGATATAGCGACTTCGCTGCAGGAACATTTACACTACTCTCATCCCTTGGTACAGTTCTCAACTATTCTACTTCGATTAGAGGCCCCCCATGCATACACACTTCTTTATATGCCTTTAAACCGCTCTATATTATGCATGTAATATGTATGTCACCTTCCATTCTTCTCTTCTGCCGCCCGAAAAAAAAAATGCGCCGCCTTGATGATTTACGAGCGGAATTCGCTCGCTCACCGTATCAATTCCAAATTTGGAACTATTTTGATACTCCCGATCGGTCGGAACTAATGAAAATATACTTGAGCATGTTATCCAATAATAAATATTTGTCGCCAAACACAAATACCCTATAGCGGTCTCGCACACACACACACATATACACAACGCACAAAAAGTCGTATGATGGCCGATGATTTACTTTTGTTTGTTTATCTCAGAGGACGCCTAGTTTTCCTCACCGATTTGTATTTTTTTTTCTCAAATTGTTGCGAGAGCATTTTTTTTTTCCAACAAACTCAACGTGTTGTGTGATTCGGCGATTTTAAAAGCCAAGCCAGAAATGTGAGTGCGATCACACAGACGCGCAGGCGATTTGCCAACCTACCGTCCAATTTTATCGCCGATTTTCATCGTCTCGCTTTCCATTTTCGTCATCTGTGTGTTTGTGTTTTTTTTTTATTTGATCAGGGAACTCCAACGATTTCCAGCATTCGCTTCTCTCTTTTATTTCTGTGTCAATTGGCGCGAACACTTCTAGTAGAACTTTCTTGGTGAGATCGAGTAGATCAAACTGTTTGCATAGTTAAATCAACACCGCACCAAATTTGAGCACAATGTTAGCAAAAACTAAACCAACATCTCGTTGACTGGTTTCATTTCATTTAAACAACAGCCATCGAAAATAGTGTTCATCTCACTCGCAATATTATTTCTTTCTACGTTCTGCACTAATTCTGTCGGTCATTTCGCTTCAGTCCTTGAACTTTGCTATCACTAATTGAGAAGTCAAAGGAACCCGATTCTCGTGAAGACCAGTTTTCGTGAACACATTTTGTTGTTAAACCATCCAACAATATATTTGTACAGTAACCCGCTTATGAACCCACTTATGAAAATGATATGACGCTGTTGAATAGCTCCTTCCTCTCTAAGATCCCGTTAATCGTTACTTCCTAGATGTGCCACTGTCTCTCTCTCTCTCTCTCTCTCTCTTACGTCATTAGCAAAGGTCAGCAATACGGCCACCATCATCAGGAGCGGACCGACGACCACACCGGTGGTAGAATAATAAATAACAAAACTGAGAGACCTCCTTGCTTCTTCGACCGCCTGCCTACTTGACGAATCGCCACATTGCTTAATATCATCAGTATCCGATTTCATCGGCCTCAAAAACATTTGATGAGCATATCGGTGCAATGGTCCATCCATCCGTATGTCGCGCGCACGAGTGAGCCGTTCATCATTGCGCCGAGGCGGTCCGGCCCCTCCGAAATTGCTGTTGTTGTTGTTTGACACCACAAACAGAGATCGAAATCTGGCGGAGAGCACGAGTGTGAGATGGTAGGAGAGCTGAGCGCGCGCATAAGGTGCTCATTGCGCATTCGTTTGGTTCCCAGGAGCCTTTGACGAATTGTTTATGAAAATTGATCCTTTTTTCGGTGTGGCCCCTCTGCCGATTCTAGTGTGATTTTTTTTGCGCATTTGCCTTTCAATGCAGTATTTTGACCCGAAAAAATGAGAATATCGCGTCTATTTTCGGCATTACCTCGAATATTCCATTTTCTTCTGCGTAAGGAAATATTCGAGTCATCAATGCATTATTTGAAGTCAGTAAAGTAGAAACTCTAATCCCCAAAATTCAAAGCCCCAGCTTTTTAAGATTCTATTTATAACACGTAAACAGAGCTCTATTCATAGCACATCCTATTTATCAACCTTGATTCAAATAATAATGTGCTTTATTGAAGCATTTATTCATTTTGTTCAATTGATGGATGTATTTCAAATCCTTCCATATTTGAACTAATTGGAATCACATCATACTATCTAAAGAGAGATAATACCAGTTGTTATGGCTTAGTTAACCAGCCAGCTGATTCTAGCAGAACCTAGGAAAACAGTATTCAATCCAACATATGGTTGCCTTTTGTCCACCACTTCGCCGCTATTATTATTATCCCAAAATCTTATTATGCCCGACGAACAGCAAACCAAAGCCAACTGAGAAAAAAAGTGTCCTAATAGCAAGTCGAATCGGCAACGCATAAACGTTTTATATTTTATGTGCGCGAAATAGTTTAGCATCCTCGGAAATTTCGGCCGGACGCCCTCTTGTTGCTGCGCATCTTCGTCTCCATAACTCTCTAAGCGTCGTGTGTGTGTGTGTGTTGCCCGTGTGCGCGGGCGCGCCTCCCCCTGATCATTTTTGCGTGTCAATTGAGATGTACCGAAGAACGGGAAAAAAGAGACGACGACTAGGCCGTAGAAGAATAAGAATGAGAAAAAGATGGCGATTACTATTGGTCGCACCTCCTCCCTCTCAACACCCTTCTGCTACTAATCGCTCGGCCCCGTCGTATTCCGCTTGTCAACGCATTTTGCCTCAAATGGTTCGCACTTCCTTCAAGAATAGTTGAGGAGCACTTCCTTATCTTATCAGTGGCCGCTCGCGTAACTTTACCAGTACGGGATCATCAATCAAGTATTGCCATTTCGCTGGCTTCTCAATACAATTCAAATGCATTGTTAAATGCCATCTGCCGCTGTACACCGACTAAACCATTGCCCATTGTAAATTTGTAATTGTCTCTGAGACGGATTCGAAACGATTCTAGTGATTGTTTCCAAAATCGGTGATCCGTGAAATGCGCGCAAATAACCTAATCTCATTTTGGTGTACCCATAGCAACCGCTCGATTGGAATTTGAGAAAACGCGAACAACTGATCCGTATTAATTGAGAATCATCCCTAATCCGCATACCGATCGGAATCTGATGATCAAGATTAACATATTTCCGCACATGAGCGGGGGCCAAATTGCAATGATACCAAGAGATCTTCCAAAAATCTTTTGATGGGCTCTCATAAAATTCCAGAAATGGTTTAATCTTTTTCCGTGAGCTCAGATTCTTTGAGACTCGCTAATGATTATTCCCTTCACAGTCGCCCCCCCCCCCTTCTCTCTTAGGTCACGGTACTGATTGAATCTCAAATAAGTGTCACTAGTGTGCTAATCCTTGGTATTCTCCTCCGCCGCGACCCCGTCGCCCCGCCCCCCATCAATAACAACAACAACAGCAAAAAAAGGTAAATGCGAACTGTATTATTGCAACACATTACACAGCCGGCATTCTCACCCACACAGCGTTCTACTAGATTGAATTCTTGTCGCCTTATTCGTCCTGGGGTTCGATTTCGTTTTTTTTTCTACATTAGTGTGTGCGTGTGTTCATTTCCATCGTTTCCAAATGCTTGCCCTACTGTGGGCAGTTCTATTGGTGTTGCCGCTACTGCAACAACCAGTTCAGTTCAGTCACCTTCGCTCATTTTTTTTCCGCCGCCACCGCCTTCTGCCTGCTGCAAAAATGTTTACATAAGAATCGGAGGAGGTGGAGGTGGCCGCGTGCTACTAACAACTATATGGTTCAAATAATAATACATATAATAATCAATTTTGCGTCTTTGCAATTCCCTGATTTTTCCAATAATAAAAATTGTCCAAGTTGTCCCCCCCCCCTCTCCGACGACGACCGCTGCTGCCAATAGGCCCATTCATCGTGTAGGTTCTATTGTCTTCGCGCGTCTCTTGGCAACGTTCATAGTTCCTCTCTCGACTAATTGCCGCCGTTTGAAACTAGCTTCTCCTTCGTAAGAACGTTTTGATTTTGATAACGCGCCGCTTCATCTTCTTGTTCGTTTTGGAAAGTGTCAAAACCCAGCCCACATTTGGTTTCTTTTTTTTTTGCGTGCTGGACGTTCGGTCGGCCATCTGTCACCATTACTACGCGTTTCAACCATTCTCTTCCAAATGTTCTTGTTGAATGGCTTATTAATTGCGCCGATTCGATCGGATCGCGACGCTTTTTGGAGTGCGTTTCGCGCACTATCTCAAAAAATCCCAATGTGACAGGTGTTGCGATGGCAGGTCAGCCCCATTCGAGAACTAAACGTTTTTTTGTTTATACGCTTCCCAAATTGTTTATTTTATGTTTTTAGTTCCCATTGATCTATCGAACGTTTTATCAACTATATTGTTTGAATGCAAATTGAATTTTTATACCAAATAATTGAGTTTTAGGTTTCAAGTGTAGACTTATTTTTTCCACCTGCGAAATTTTAGTTTTTTTTTTTCTTCTTATTCTTATCAACTCACAGTTTTCACCTTTTCTTAAGTGCAGAAAAATTATTTATTCAATATTTTTAATTATGGAGCAGAATTTTTTGAAAAATCTCAAACGAAAATCTGGTAAAAAAAAATTTCCACAATTTTTCAACGTGTTTAAAATTTTTCCAAAATCTCTGTAGCGCCGTTACAAACTGGATTCGGAAATCCTGGAATGGAATGGCAAACGTGACATCTCTACTAAATCCAAAGTAAAAGCCGAAAACCGGTTTTTTTCTTGCCGCAGCTTCTTCACTAACTGTCGGCTAGATTAATTTCCAAATTCGGAATGACCATGATTCATTGATATTTGCTAGCCACTCAAGAATTGAATAAGTTCGAATAAGCTCTCGTAATCTACTATTCTAATGTGAAAAATCTTATCTCAAAAAATCTAGCGAGTTGGACACAGTTCGAATTGCCAAACTGCGCCCTCTCGTTTACAGTAACCCAGTGTCTTATCTCACATACTCGGAAACTGATAGGCCAATGATCCTGAGCATATTCCACATTCAAATAACAAATGTTCTTCATCGATTTCACATTCAACGCTTAACATTCCACTGATTGCCCATTAATAGAAGAGTAAGTAAGCCTGACGAGGCATGAGATGTCTTATGTTATGGTGATGATGCGAGGCCAGCCGGGGTATTCTTTGCGTCCGCACTCACTCGTTCGCCAATCTATTATTGTTCATGTCACTTGTCGCAATGCGTAATAAACGTCTCGACCCGTCCCAATCGCGCGTGTATATGCGGTGTGGTGGCGGCGGCGGTGGTGGTGTTCAAGTTTCGCACTCGCACACAGAAGTTTGCTTTTTGCATCTATTTATTCTCGACACTAAATGTTTTAAAATGCCAAAACATTTGGTCGATATCAATTCATACAAGAATTTGAGGCTTGTGTTTAGTGAGGGTGTGTGTGTGTGTGTGTGTGTGTGTGAAGGTCGGCTGGGCCACAAGATTCGCGCAGCCCGCAGCAGCAGCAGCAGCCACCTGCTTGCAATTTTCCTCTTGCTGACCGTCTCCTCGTTTTGGTTAAAACCGAAAAAAAGGGCAGCATTTGTTGTTCGGGTATTGTTCAATTATGGTAAGCGCTCTGATGGTTGGTTGGGTGTTCGCATATAGTTATTTTTCGTCGTCCGCGTTTTTTTTTTCCACCTGCAATTCGGTGTTTGTATGTTTGCCCATCTTATCGATGACAAACAGTAGAGCGAGAGAGAGAGGAAACACCCCTCCCCATTTTTGCTTTTCAATTGGTTCTCCTATTAGTTTCGAGTAAAAAAAACGAAAAGAGCATTAATTATATGTCTATTAGACGTATATTTTTGCATGGTTAGTTGCAGCTCACAACGTTTTTCCTTTTCCGATTATGCGCATATGTGAAAAATTTGAATAATCACGGGTTCA
Source organism: Caenorhabditis bovis (assembly GCA_902829315.1). Classification (NCBI taxonomy): domain Eukaryota; kingdom Metazoa; phylum Nematoda; class Chromadorea; order Rhabditida; family Rhabditidae; genus Caenorhabditis; species Caenorhabditis bovis. Next base: position 3,342,769 of record CADEPM010000001.1, on the reverse strand, counting down.
AATTTCAAGGCACTGCCGTTTTTTTTTCCTCTCGCAAGCCATAAATCTAATATGCTTGTTTATCAAATTTTGATTGCCGACTATAGTATTTCTAGTATAGCACTTGTTATTCGAAAAAAAATTGCCAACCCCAATTTCCTATATAGTTACCGTAACTAGGTTCGACTGAATCTTGTTACCCGAGTAACCGCGCTCCTCCTAAACCGCTGCTAATTACATATAACGCTCATTGGATATGCATTGGCCAATTCGCAATAGTTCATACATCCGGAGAGTGGAGTGGGGACAACTTCAAAAATAACACCTTACATCAAACCGCCCTCACCGGCCGGCGTCACCGTCAATCACTCCATTTATCATTCTCATACCGGGGGCGCCCGCATCGAATAGTACGTAGTAACAAATGATAATAAACTGCATATTTTATGAAAGCTTTTCCTCGATGTGTTTTTTTTTTATATTCCGCCGCTTTTCGCCCATTCTTTCATCTCCTCCGTTTTCATTTTCCTTTTCGCAACCCGACTAGGCAAGATGAAGACTTTCACCTTTTCTGCAATGACACTCCTCCTCCTCCTCCTTCACCACGTTCAAGCCGTCTTCCAAAAACATCTCATTTCTACTTTAAATCGTTTAACAATATTATTCACCGTTTTTCCCCCCTGAAAGAACCCCATTGTTGCGCCTCTTGTTATCAGTTGTTTTTATTTGACACAAACTTCTTATCAATCAATTTTTGCGAGTTTGCAGATCATGAAATCGACACCATCTGGCTGGCTACCGAGCCAAACCGGCGGCATCCGCCTTCGACCCATCATCTTGCCATCGCCTCCCGTCAAACATGGAGCGAATTCGCTGAAAATGGTGAGAAGCGGATTACATCTGCCCAAAATTGAATCCCCTATTAATCCGCGCGCGCGGTGCGATCTCCATCTCCCTCTCTCGTTCTTTTCGCAAGCTATCCATGCTCATTCATTTCATTCCATTCATTCGACCTTCCTTCTAATCAACACCACAACTGTGTGTGTGTGTTTTTTCTGGTTCCCTACTTCCCAAAAATAGTGAAGAAAGAAGAACGAGGTCAACATTGCTAGACACATCACCACCGAGCACACTAGTAGAAACCAGATGGGTTCGGCCGTTGAGGTGACTAAACAACACATCGACCGACCGCGCATAGGGCCAAGTAGTCATATAATTATACATATGGCAAAACGGAGAAATCGCTTACTGCTGCGCACCTCTCTCCCAAAACCGCTGCTAGAGTCGTACGTGTGTGTGTTTTTTTTATTCTCGGCGGTGTTCAAAAACGAATTCGACCTCAAATTGCGCGACAAGACAGTTTTGAACTTGAAACGATTCGTAGCTACCTGTATGTACATACATATATTGGAAGAGAAAATGAAAAACACAAAATACGCTTTTTTTTATTATTTGTCTAAATTCGACCATCAATCCTAATCTAATACATTTTGCTGGATTAGTTCGTCATTGGAAATAATTGAAAAATATTTTGAGGATTCGTACTAATGATCTTATCTGGAGAAATATCTAGAAAACAATTTAAGCTATGTGTGTTGCTGAATACGATCCTAAAATCTGACCTCAGCGAATGAATGGATTGCGCGAATTATCTCATTAGTCTGCGGAAAAGAGATGAATTCAACCCAACAAAAAAATACTTGCTAGAAGCGCCCAATTCATCTGTTTTTTTTCAGCGGACTCGCAAAAGGCCCTCTCCGAAGCAGACGGTCCAAACGCCTTTGCCATCGATCAACACCTTGTTCGAATCGACGTCCAGCTCATCGTCCAACTCTTCCTATGGCTCATACTGTCAGTTTTCGCCGGAAGGAACCTACACCACCTACACTGTGCCATGCACCAACGACACGTTTTGGCAATCATTCGAGAACGCGCAACTGCACGCGCCGCAGGTCGCACCAGCGCCGCCGATCTCGGCGAATGAGCACAAGCCCGTCAATCAGCCGTTGTTCATTCAAACCGGCGACGCGACATCGAGCTTCAATCCGGGATACCCACCGAGCTCGGTCATCAATATTAACGAGCTTCTCCTCAAGCCGGTACCACACCATGGACAGCCATAATTCTCTCTCTCTCTCTCTCTCTCTCTGACTCTCTCTCTCTCTCCCTCTTATATATATATAGTTTTCGCTTAATTGGTATAATCTTGTCGCAGTGACCCCGTGTTCATTTCAATTCACATCTTTAAACATTGTTTAGCTTTAGAGCTTAATCATCATCATCAAAGACGACATCATAATCAGGGGGGTTTCCCGCCAACAAACCTATTACTTATTCTAATTGTTGTTGTTGTTGAAGACCCGTCGCTCGGGTTGTCAACTGAAACGCTTTTTTTCTGCAGTTTTCTTGTTTCTTCACGGGTCAACGCTTTATCTTGCGCGCACCTGCACCAAAAAAGAACCGATTCATCATTTCTGTTGTATTTTTTTTCACGCTGGGTACCGACCACCTCATTATATTACATGTCGATTCCTTTCATTCATTCGTATATTTTTTTTGTTCGATTAGCCGCCGTACAACATTCTCAACACACGGATTCTCAATGATTGGTATTTATTGTTTTCATTTCCTTTTTTTTGTTCCTTCAATTTTTCCATGGTTTCCAATGAACGTTATTAACAATGAAGGGTTGTTATGAACACCGAATTCGGAATTGCGAACAAAAAAAAAACCCGTAGAACTAAACTAACCGACAATAGAAGCTTGATGGCGGGTTGACGGCGAAATTCGGGTTATTGTCACACTTCGAACGTTCGACGACTCATCGACATAGATTTGACTGTCTGCAGAGTGTAAATTTGAATGTTTAAAAGGGGGGAAGTAATTTTACCACAGAATAGTCTCTGTAGTTGTAATTAGTTTTAAATTGTATTATCAAACGTCGCCCTCTTTATTAAGAAGAGTCACGTTTTATTTTCCCCATCATAAATATGAAATGTGAACAATCTGTTTCAATTTATAACATTTTGTGACATTAATAGATTCCGAAGAAAAATTCTCCAAAGTGAATAACAGGTTCGCTTCTTTTTTTCGCAAAGTTCCTTGACATGTTTTTTGAAAAAAAAAACCCTAATTTAGATGTTGTGTGTTGTGTGAACTCTTCAATCAAAAATGTTGGAACCTTGCTCTCGCGAGATCATTTAATCGGGGTAATGACGATGTTTTATTGCGCAACTGCACTCTCTATTGCGCTCATTTTTTTGTTGTAAACCTATCCCATGTATCCTATCCGATCTTATTTTTCGTATGAATACAGTGCCAGGTCACCGTGTAACATATGTGCATATAATGTTATAAATAGAAGCTAGTATGTAGTACAGGGTGTCATTTAAGTTCCCGCACAAAAGTTTGACGCCATGAAGAGCTTGGCTGGCGCACTTTTCGTGCACCAATACAATTTATTTTTGTTAAATAAGGTATATTTTACTTACATTCCAAGTTTTACCTCATTCGGATGTGTTTCCGAGAAATGGCGAAGGCTAACATCCATTGCGCTTCCATTATCGAACTTCATAAGCAAAATGTGAGCCCGAGAGACATCATTGAACGCCTCGCTGTGCCTCGTAGAACGGTTTGCGACACCATCAAACGTTTCAAGGAGCTAAATACGACCAGTGACCGTCCCAGACAAGGAAGACTCGTCTCAGTAACCACTCCTCAGAAGATAAACGCCGTCAAATCGAGGATCAGGCGAAACCCCCACAGGAGCATGAGAAAGATGGCGTCAGACGTGGGAATGAGCATCTTCGCTATGGAACAAATCGTCAAAACGAAGCTTGGACTGACCCCATATCGTGTCCAAAAAGCGGCAATTCTATCGGCCGTCAACAAGCAGAGACGCTTCGAAAAAGCAAAACAACTTCTTGCTCGCACGCAGTCTGGAGAACATCTCGTCACTGTCTTCTCCGACGAGAAGCTATTCACTGTGGAGGCGGCATTCAACTCACAAAACCATCGAGTACTTGCCCAGACATCCCAGCAAGCTTCTGAGAAAAGCAGAACAATACATCGAGCCTCACATCCTGCCAGTATGATGGTTTTCGGTGCCATCTGCTCAACCGGGAAGCGCCCCTGGTTTTTGCAGATCAGGGGATGAAAATGAACAAAGAAGTCTACGTTCGGGACTTTTTAGAGGAGCATGTGATGCCCTGGACCCAAACGCATTTCGTTGGGCAGAAATGGGTCTTTCAACAGGACGGAGCACCCGCCCACACTGCCAAAACTACTCAGGAGTGGTGCCAGACCCATTTTCCCGACTTCATCAAGTCATCCGAATGGCCTGATTGGTCCCCAGACCTGAACCCGCTTGACTTCTCCGTGTGGGGTCTTGCAGGAGAAGGTCAACGCAAAACCCCACTCAAGTGTAGAGACTCTGAAGAAGACATTACTGGCGGAATGGCACAATCATTCCATCGAATACCTGCGTACCACAGTCGCATCCTACCCGAAGCGTCTCTGTGAAGTCATAGCTCCGAAAGGAGGCCGAATCGAAAAGAGTTAATAGATAAATATTTGTTATACTATAGATAAAAAATATTTTGAGTCTCGTTTGATTTGGACCTTTAGTTTCAGAAATATACGTCTTCAAAGTTGTGCGGGAACTTAAATGACACCCTGTACATTGCAAATAGTTGATTTCCTCGATCCTTTGTCACTGTCGTAGACAACAATGAAATGGAAAAAAAACTCTCAAAAATGGCATTGAAACCTACTCGATTCACAAAATGTATGTTTTACACAATTTCGCACAGCTGAACATTGCTGGAAATTTTCCCGACTTCACATCGCCGACCTTTCATCATAAATACAGGGTGTCATTTAAGTTCCCGCACAACTTTGAAGACGTATATTTCTGAAACTAAAGGTCCAAATCAAACGAGACTCAAAATATTTTTTATCTATAGTATAACAAATATTTATCTATTAACTCTTTTCGATTCGGCCTCCTTTCGGAGCTATGACTTCACAGAGACGCTTCGGGTAGGATGCGACTGTGGTACGCAGGTATTCGATGGAATGATTGTGCCATTCCGCCAGTAATGTCTTCTTCAGAGTCTCTACACTTGAGTGGGGTTTTGCGTTGACCTTCTCCTGCAAGACCCCACACGGAGAAGTCAAGCGGGTTCAGGTCTGGGGACCAATCAGGCCATTCGGATGACTTGATGAAGTCGGGAAAATGGGTCTGGCACCACTCCTGAGTAGTTTTGGCAGTGTGGGCGGGTGCTCCGTCCTGTTGAAAGACCCATTTCTGCCCAACGAAATGCGTTTGGGTCCAGGGCATCACATGCTCCTCTAAAAAGTCCCGAACGTAGACTTCTTTGTTCATTTTCATCCCCTGATCTGCAAAAACCAGGGGCGCTTCCCGGTTGAGCAGATGGCACCGAAAACCATCATACTGGCAGGATGTGAGGCTCGATGTATTGTTCTGCTTTTCTCAGAAGCTTGCTGGGATGTCTGGGCAAGTACTCGATGGTTTTGTGAGTTGAATGCCGCCTCCACAGTGAATAGCTTCTCGTCGGAGAAGACAGTGACGAGATGTTCTCCAGACTGCGTGCGAGCAAGAAGTTGTTTTGCTTTTTCGAAGCGTCTCTGCTTGTTGACGGCCGATAGAATTGCCGCTTTTTGGACACGATATGGGGTCAGTCCAAGCTTCGTTTTGACGATTTGTTCCATAGCGAAGATGCTCATTCCCACGTCTGACGCCATCTTTCTCATGCTCCTGTGGGGGTTTCGCCTGATCCTCGATTTGACGGCGTTTATCTTCTGAGGAGTGGTTACTGAGACGAGTCTTCCTTGTCTGGGACGGTCACTGGTCGTATTTAGCTCCTTGAAACGTTTGATGGTGTCGCAAACCGTTCTACGAGGCACAGCGAGGCGTTCAATGATGTCTCTCGGGCTCACATTTTGCTTATGAAGTTCGATAATGGAAGCGCAATGGATGTTAGCCTTCGCCATTTCTCGGAAACACATCCGAATGAGGTAAAACTTGGAAAGTAAGTAAAATATACCTTATTTAACAAAAATAAATTGTATTGGTGCACGAAAAGTGCGCCAGCCAAGCTCTTCATGGCGTCAAACTTTTGTGCGGGAACTTAAATGACACCCTGTAATTTTGCGGTCACACTGGCATAATGTGGGGTAGAACTGGGTTGTCAAAAAAACAGGGCCCCCCGGCCCGGCCCTGGGCCCTATAGGGCCGAGGCCGGGCCGGGGGGCCCTACAGGCCCAGTTTGAATTGCCGCCGACGCTAATTACACTAAACAATAGGCAGCGTAAACGCGGAGCGTCGTTTCTAGTAGTTTTTTTCTCTCATTCTATTGATTCTTTGCAACTTTTCTCATTTAATTAGCGATTAAATGTCAATTAAATAAAATAATTTTCATATGGATACTCCGTTGACGCCGAAATCAAGAACTTCTACAAACCATAGGACATTTAATAAAGAAGAAGTGAAGAAACGAATAATGGAATCTAACGTCGTTTTGGTAAAATTATTAATACTAGAATAAACTTTTTAATGAAATAAATTTAGGAAAAAACTAAAAATAATGCGGTATGGAAAGTAATGGTAATAGAAGACGAGAAAAGAATTCCTACAAAATTTTTGTATTGTTCATCATGTTTCGAAGTCATGTCATCAGGAGGTGGCCACGTTAAGTAAGAAACGTGCAATTTCATGAAAAATTTATAATTTTTTCAGAAGGCACACATCGTCTTGTAAAAAAAGAAATGATATTGGAGAACCATGCACATCAGAATACAGAGAAATATGTCCAATCAAAGATATATTAACCGATTTTTTTATTTCGACGGGTCTCCCACTAAATATCATGGAAAAAGAACCATTCAAGGTTCTTTGCGAAAGACTTATAGAAACTGGGTAAAAAACGATAGTAATTTAATGTGTTCATAGTAAAAATTTTCAGTCGAAGAGGTCTAGATTCTGGAGTTCGGTTTTCAGTGCCAAGTCGGTCAACACTTAGAAAGTGCATGGAAGACAAATTGAATTCTTTGAAGGACTCGCTTAAAGATATTGTAAGAATTTCAAATGCAAAAATAGGAATGAGAATATTTAACCTAGGTCGGTTATCACGTTACCGAGAAGTATGCCGCGATACTCATCGATTATGGAAAAGTTCACGAAGATTTTTTATGCGTGAAAATGTCGTTTATTACTGACGAATTGGATGAAGATGGAGTTTCAAGGTGGAATCAAGTAACTGTTCCACTGGCTGCGCGAATTGTGACTGAAAGAGAAAAGACGTCTTCTGAGGTTTCAACGATTAGTATAAATGTATAATCAATGTTGCAGATTATAAAAATAATTCGGGAGATATTCGAAGATTTTGGATGGGAATCGAAGTTTGTTGAAAAGGCGATTTTAGTTGCAGACGGTGCCTCGAATATGATTTCAGTAGGAAAATCATTCTTTTCTTGTAAGATTTTTTTTCGAAACCGAAATTTCAATAAAATTTCAGATGTTCGTTGTTTGTCGCACTTAGCGAACCTTGTATCTGTTCATACCATTCACCCATACAAAACCACGATTAGAAAACAGAACTTGAGCGCAAATGAAATGGAAATATTGTTCAAAGCTGAAAAACTCATTGATTTTATCCAAAACTTATCATCGAAAATGACAAAAATTAAATGCGTGAGTATTAAATATAAAATTAGCATTTTATTAAATATAATATTGTTTCTAGACATTGGGAACACTGAAATTGTCGCCACCGACAATTTCTTCCACCCGATGGCTCTCGACATATGATATGCTAGTTTGGTTTTCGTCTCATATCAACCTACTGATTGGAAATGTTGAATTGTTTCCCGAAGATATTAAAAGTGGCGTTTATGAACTGAATGAAGTGGAAAATCGCGGTCTCATGAAAGACATCATTGAAACGTTAAATCCATTGAAAGATATGTGTGTTGAAAATCAAGTGAGAACTTAATTTCATTCAATTTATAATTAAAATCTTAGAACGAAAGCGTTCAAATGCACTTCGCGCTTCCATATTATATTGGTCTACTCGTGCACTATGAAGAATTGATGAACAGTATCGAGACTTATGAAGTATAATACAAAAATAATTTTAAAATGAACTTTCATTTAAGGCATTGCGGACATTAAGCAAGTCTGCGTATTTAGCATTAAAAGAAAATGTAACAGCGTATGGCAAAATCCACGCAGCGGCTACGTTTTTAAATCCAGTTACGAAGGATTTGACGGTTTTACAAGACCTCTGCGACAAGCATTCGGTAGATAACTTATTGATAATTTTAATAATTGAATTATTCAGCTGCCATTTGATCTTTATGAAGATGCAGCGGAATATATCACCAATGTTCATAACGACTGCTTCAACATCAAAGAGATGCGGCAACAAGATGAGAACAAACCAATAATTCCGCTTCCATCCATATTACAAAAAATCATCCCCGCTATTGCACCAACGAGTTGCACCATAAATGACGAGATTAATCGTTATAAAATCGACCAGAATAGGAATTCCCCCGAAATCTATTGGCCTATGAATAGATCTATTTTACCCAATTTGTACCGCGTTGCCCGGAAAATCTTTTCATGTGCAACCTCTGAAGCTGCGGTTGAGAGACAATTAAGTCACGTTAAGTTCATTTTTTCTAATAATCGTAGACGAATGTCGTTTGCATACGCTGAAAAGCTCATTGTATTCAGTGAAATCCAGGCGAAAACCAACTTGAATATTTAATTTGTTTTCTATTACAATAAATTTTTTAGATATAAAACATGTAAATTTCAAACAATAGATCTATCTGTTTTGTATTCGAAAAATAATTCAATAATAACAAACTGAAAAATGTCCGCAGAAGTTTAAAATGAAAATTATCTTGTAAAGGTTTAAAACAACAGGGCCCCCGGCCCGGCCCTAGGCCCGGCCCTATAGGGCCCAGGGCCGGGCCGGGGGCCCGTTTTGACAACCCAGGGTAGAATGAATATCACTACACCAATTTCGCACAATGATTTACGTTCATTTGGGTGTTGAAAGGAGGTTGAAAAACAGAAGGACGATCTAAGGAAATGGGTTGGCGAAGCGGGGTGAAAGAGAACAACCGAAATATCCTAAATTTTTAATAGCGCTGAAAATCTATGCTTGACCTCAACGTCCTTCTATCACCAGCATTCATCATTTCCAAATGATTATCTTAATTGGTTCCGATAATTATTTTAATTATCGCATGAGAAAAATTGATCTTCTGTAGTTGCGAATCCCCGATAATCTGTGATTTGTGATTGTCGTAATAATCTTGTGCAATTTAAAAGATTAGAGAACTCGCACAATCGCTGATTCATTTATCGGCGGTTTGCAGAAGGCACTCGAAAGTGTCTTTCTCACATTCGCCTATGAGACATTGCGCATATACGGCAACTATTAGACGACCTATTCATAATGACCATACCTACTATATGTATGTATGTACATACATGTTTGAATATCGGGGTTTGTGTTCTCATCGTTGATGACCGTTTAGGGAATGCAATCTTTTTGATCAAAAGAACAGCGCTATTTTTTTCCGGCAAAAAAAATTATATAAAAACTTGAAATATATATTTTTAAATATTAATTATTCCTTTTTGCTATTAAACATATACCACTTCGTAGATTTTGGAAAAAAACATAACTAACAAAAAAAAACAGGATAAGCGTTGTTTTTTCTGCAATTTGCATATGAGTCTGAAAAATTTTAACAGATTTTTGGCGTTTTCTTTTTTTTTTGCAAAAATTGAATAGTGCCGGCATATACGGAAGTATTCATAAAACATCCGTTCTCATTTCTTCAATACTGGTTTTTCAGCATTTTCGCACAAAAAAAACACTTCCTTCTTTTCAAATTTCGACTATAGCTGAACACAAAGATGTTGGGCCTTTTCTTTCAAATGATTGTTAGTCATTTCACAATCAGGCAATGTTTACTCTTGCCCTGTGTTATCAGTTATGCATTTTTGATAATGATTCACAAAATACTTGGTTTTTTCATACCAAATAGTAATTCTATTGGGAATTTGTACAAAAAAAATGTTGGAGATTGAAATTTTAAGCAGATAGCCAACCAATTGTGTATACATTTTGTCACAAATAATATTGAATCAGCATTATCATTTTCTTTCAAAATAAGGTATACTAAAAAGAAGGCGTGGCTTACATGTATGAGGCGAAGCAAAAAGATGATTCGTAACATGGGCATAACTAGCAGTTTGATGCTCGCGATCCCGGTTTTGAGATGGTTTGTATTTGTAGTAAAGACGAAGGAGAAGAGCCAACACCAAAATCGAAATAATTGCTGGAATGAAGATGGCGAGGAGTTCGGATTCAAACAATCGAATCATTCTGGAAATAAACACTGTGATATGCTTCAAAACTTCATATTTCCAGTTAAGAATTTAAATCAAAAATAACTCACCAAAAAAAGGGCCGAAGCGAATTTTCGAGCGAGCTATCGTCTCTTAAATCCAGATTATCCTTCTCGTTTCCAACAACGACATCGGATTATGAATAAATTCGTGAGAATAAATCATTAGAATTCTAAAAATTTGAAAATTTTCAATCACTTTTTACTCAAGATATATCGAATAGTGTTATTATTGAGAATTTTCAAATTTGTCTGGCAGCTGTTGTAGATTTACGAGAACCCTCCTTTTAGCAATGGTGATGCTATGTGTATTTAAAAGCTTGAGTTGGTTCATTTTTCTTGATGAGTTCTATATGAACATAAGAATTTTCAATATTTTATATACAAAAATATACATATATAACCGAACCGCAAAATTCGAAAAATAAAGCCCTAGAGAAAAAAAATGTAAAGGCTAGTATTTTGTTTCATGTTTGTGAAGTTTCCGAAGATGCGATGCTGTGGATTTGCTGAACATGGAATGCTCGTGATGCGCAATTCTTCTGTGAATACGCAAATGAGTTCGATTGAAACAATTTCATTTGTGTACCTTCGTCCAATGAGATACAAAAACTGATGTCGAAGATCTTTCCGAAATTTGAATGCAATTATTGTGTTAGCAACAGCTAAGAAGCTGAAATAAAATTAAGCATTGAACGTTTAAATGTCCTGACTGAATAGTAATCTAGTTTAGATTTGAGCCTACCCTGGCATTGCATAGGTAATTGCCACTTCAATATCTCCCCAATCAGTGATATCCCAAAGAATGGTTAGCATCACTACCGCCGGAGAAGCTAGAAGAAAGATTGATGATACAGACATGGCAAGAATCATTGTCAAGCGATCCTCGGGAGCTCCATACTTTGATTGGGCCAACTTCTGAAATCCCTTAACATTTCAGTTAAACGCTTTTCTAGAATTACCCTCCATACCTGCCTGGTCACCCAAACAATCAACGTTGAGCAGAATGAGACAACGTAGGCGAGAACTATGAAGAAGAAATGGAATGTGGCATACCTGAATTGATGAATTTTTATTTGAATCCGATGACAAATGATGATACCATTTACCAGTACTTGTGATAATTGCGCAATGGTGAGTTCCTACTATTCTACTTCCTTCCACTCCTATTATGGATAAGCCCGCAAAAATAATAGTGACCTGTAAAAGGAATACATATATTATCCATATTCACCCCCCCCCCTTCCAGATAAAAATGTTGTTATGTCCCCAAACAAACTCGATTTTCTTTATTGTTGTTTTGCTCTCAAGATAATTAAGTAGAATGACTTACGACTCCAAATATGGGAACTAGAGCGGACAACATGTACTTCATCTCCTGAGTAAAAACACGCTTATAAGTTGCCGGCTTGATAACAGCCAGAATTCGCTCAAACGACAAGAAAAGTGTTGTGAATGCTGGTAGTTGAGTACCGAGTATCAATGAGTGCGGCCAATACTTCTAAAATTTATAAAGTTGAAAGTTCCGTGGGTGACACTAACTGTATAGAAACAATCGTGCACCGTAATAGGCGTCGACATGATCCCTGTCAGTAAAGCGTGACCTCGTCCAGTTCCAAGCAAAATGTAGCTAATAGCTGAAAATGAGAATATTCGAGAATTGCTCTAATTATTTGGATCACCATCGATGAGTTCAGATATATCCAAGACCATGTATAGAATATACTTTCGGCGCAATTCTCGATTCGATAGGTACAATGTTATAGTTGTCAAACTGCAGAGTGTCGAAACGACGCCTGAATAAAATTTAAAATAGTGAAATTTTGATAATTTTACCTATTGTCACATATAAGCTACACATAAATAGTGTCTGCGTGTGATCTACTTTGAAATCTCCCATCAATGTTGTAGTTTCTGAAAATAGAATATCGACGCGATTTTATATGTTTGATTTTTTTTTCGCATATGTCCAAGCTGTTACCATAATGAGATTTACATTCTCTTTTATGTCATAAAGTTAGTTATGTCACGTGAGCGATTTATTTCCGCGTTTTGATCCTAGACTAATTGCGAATTCAATCGAAAAATAAAGGTAATGTGAATATGTTGCAGAAAAGCGGAAAATTGCCAAATACTCTTTTGTTTTTCGTGAAAATCATAGAAACGAAATAAATCAAAAGGCGATATGAAATACGTGCAAAACTAATATGTTAAATTGTCAAAATGACAGACAAATTCGGCGGGACCGCGCGCAAAAATTTGAATTTGGCGATTTGGACTCTTACTAATTTGGCACATTGTGAAAATTCATAGAAAATATTAAAGGCGCGTGATAAAATTTGTAACATTGGTGGCAAGTGTTTAACTGAATTTTACCTAAATTAGTTATAGCACCATGGAAGTATTGGAAAAGTACAGTTTTTAACCGATTTAACAATGTTCTATAGTTGTCTGTGACCTTCTCGTATCCTCGTTGAAGATTTTCACGATGTTCGAAAATCACTAAATTCGAGAATATTTTACAACTCAATCTCATGTCAATTTTTATTGTTCTCAAGTTCTAAACAAATGTTAAATCAGGCGGAATCCTCATGTAGCACATTCTTTTTAGTTAGAGTTTATGATTTGGCCATCTTCTAAAATTCTCAAAAACAAATGGTTGCCGAAAATTTGTCTTGCATGGCATAGAGAAAATTCGAACGTAGCGATTTGCAGGCATAGCTTAATTCTTGAATAACTGGTAATTTGTGATATTTTACATTCATGGCTCTTGAAAACGCGATGATTCATTTCGAGATATTAAATCCATTGGCTATTTTTATTCCACCAATGATTGTGAATTTGTTATACTTTTTTTTTGAAAATTTTTGATTTGAATTGTTTTGTCTTTTTTTTTTGAATTGACACATTTTTTGAAGCTTAGAGCAGTTAAACCGGAACTCAAAAACATGTAGAAATCAAGTTTTAAAAAAGACCATCTATTCACATGGTTCAATTGTTAATTTTTTATAAGGACACTTGAAATATCTTTCGAATGCTAACAACCAAAAAGAAATAATATCACATATATGTATTGTCTAAGTGGTCGTTTCCTTTTTTAAATTCAATTATTTAAATAAATTTAGTATTTGAACAAATTTTAATCAGCCAGATCAGTAATTCAAAGGCGATCAACAACAAACAGAAAATCCCACGCAACAGCATAATGTAATTAATCAAAAACCACTTTTTTGGAAATCTTCATAATTGAGATATCAATAAATAATGAAACAAATCTATTTTGAAGAAGTCACGAAGTTACATATTCGATGCTTTTTCCGATAGATATGTGTGTAGATGTTCAAACGAGAAACATGCGATAATGCTCCAATTTTGAAATCAACGTCTACTGATTTTACAGTTTGAAAAAAAAATAATATGGTTCGCGATATAATCATAAAATTACGAATTACTACGAGTCTTTGCAAAAGTTTCGGCTCACGAGTCAGCGAATTTTTGACGTTATTCCCGTAGAGGGTAAGGGGCGGGACCATATCCTCCTGAATTTCGACCGCATTCGCCTTATAAGTGTATTATTGAGAGTATTGAGATTTTCTCTCCCAAAAATAAATTTATACACTAATATAATTTTAATGTTAAAACACACAAAACCCTCAAAAATGTTCATTACCAGGTCTCGAAGACCATCGAAAATCACTTTTAAAAAGAGCTCATATGGAAATAATGAAAGCTGATTTAGGTTTTCACTATAAAAGGTGTACCTGACATGATGATCAACCTAGGTTGAGTGATGAAAGCAAGTTTAATTTTGCAGGCGTGGTATACGTCGGCTGGAATTGTAAAGAATAGCGCCCACGGCTCGCAATATGAATAATATGTAATTTTGAATGAACTAAATAAACGCGGTAATTTAAACATATTGACGAGTTGAATGAGACCAAAAAGAGTACCAAATATGTCTATTCATAGAACTAATTGAAAACGATTTTTGCCTCTTTTTCTAAACATGACCAGCCTTGAGACATCGGTGAGTCACAACTTTGATGAAAGACCAATTAAAATCCTATAAGATAAAATTTGTTAATAAGTACAAAACAATTAAATCACTGACGAGCTCCTTTTTCTGAGTCTAACAACAAACCCTGAAAGAACTATGACGGCACAATTTTGTTAAGTTAATATACATAGTTGGCGTCCGGCGACTGCTGTACGCCAGTAGATGTAAGGGGATGCGTTTTTCTGGCGCTGACTATAAATAATTTAATTTTTATAGTTGACATATTCGAATGCGACGTAGAGGCTCTACTGTACGCGGGTAGATTCACCGACGCGTTTTTCGTCATGGTCGACTTGCCACGCTTCTAATTTTGAGAATGATACGAATAAGAAATCAAAATAATGAGTTGTTGCCCTGAGCAAAACGAGCTGTTTCATAAAATTGTAATTTAAAAACTAAGTAAGTAAGTGAAGTAAGTTTAAACCTATGTAAACTTTTTGAAAATGCCCGATTCATTCAGAATAAACAATACAAACTGTTTTCAAAGTATTAAATAAAATAGTAATTTCGAATAGATCGGTATTATTGGATAAGACATCTAAAACATATATCCTACGGTTATCTTCAAAGCGGCCACATTGGTCAGGTTCACTTTTTTTTCAAGCTCGTGGGAGAAGTTTAATTGTTGTTCTAATCCATTATATTTCTCTACGTTAATCCATCGAAATTATTCCTAGTTATAAAATGAACTTCAAATTTTATACCGTTTTTTTTATAAATTGCATATAAAGATAACAAAAACGTCTTATGAATTCGAAATTAAAGAAAGTTTTCCTAAAATTTGCAAAAATCCTATAATCTAACTGTAAGACAATTAAATATCAAAATTTATTTTTCGTATCCGTATCCAACGTTGCTAACTTCAGGAAAGGTTACTTTACATTTGGGAAGTGCAACTTTCAATTGGCGAATGAAAGCTTGCCGACTAGACACATAGGGCAGGAAGTAGAAATGGGCTCTGAACGACCGATTTATCATCGGAATACGTTTTTTTTAAATTACCGTTTCAATGATTTCAATTTTTTAAGCCAGTAAACTGCGCCATCTGTTACACATGGATTTAGAACGATTTCCTGAAACATTACCAAAGAAACTGATTGAAAGGCTTTAAATGTACCAAGTCTTCCAAAGAATGTACAGGTCTTCCCAGCGCCAAATATTTCAAAGCTTCATCTCCAAAATAGTCGCAAAAATTTAGCTTTAAAGTCGATATTCTTCGAACATCTTTTAGATATTTGAAGCCTTCATTTGCTATGGCTGAATCACTGGCGTCAACCTAAATATCACAGAACTATGCAAACTCTTCAATAAAATTACAATCCGAATATGTGTATATGGAGCGTTCGGCCAAGATTTCTCATACGAAAGATCTCCAACTTGTAGTGATGGCTTCTCGAAATCATCCTGAAATTTTATTGGAACTACTCGTATTTGAGAAATCTAAACACCTTGGCTGCAAGTACGTGCGGGATATATTCTTTCATCTCCCGAATCCTCGTCAATCTTTGTCCGTCAGACATTTCAACACACGTCGAGCCACATTCCATAAGCCATTCTAGGCAAGCAAGATCTGGACCAATTTCATGAACCCGTTTCTCATTGTATCTATTAAATGTCAAAATTGAAGCGAAACGTTCAAAGTATACAATTCATACTTGTTCGATAGTTTCTCAGCTATTCTTTTCCGGAAACTGTATAATTTCAATGATGGTAGCGCTGCAACATTTCTCTTCTGAACCTAAAATTGGAATATTCAAAGAGGATGATATTAAAACTAATTACTGTGTTTGAAGAACTACACGAGGGAAGTGATAATGCCGGTACTTGTCTGAACAAGCATTTGGTGATCATTCACTGAAAAATATGTCAGAAAATATAGTCGGTTCAATACAAAATACGGTATCAGCTAGTTACAGAATAAACTGTTTCAATAAGAAAACATGATATCGTAATAATTTATTTTTAATAAAAAAAAGTTTCAACAATGAAAACAACAACAAAAATATCAACAACAAAATAATTAGGTTTTAATCCGTTTATTACATGGTTCATCGTCAGTCTGGTTTTCTTCTGCCGTCAAATAATCGTAGGAGAGTTCGATATGAACACAGAACATTTCTTTTCTGGATGATACTGTTCGTACCTAAAATAATTCCATTACACATACATAGTTTACATAATTATAGTTAAAACAAAAGTTATCAGAAATATGCATAAAATTTTTTTAAATGAACAACCTACATTGTGGCAACTCTCGATCAGGGAATGTTTCCACCCAATCATTTCATCTACCATCCTTCTCGCTTCTTTTTCGTACCAATCATCTTCTACATCAACATGCGACTGAAACTTTAAAAATTTCTCAGGTCTGTAAAATGTTCGAACCTTTGCAAATAGATAGCAGTGTACGTTCCATTTAAATCTTTTACTTTCATCTATGTCGTCAATCCTAAACATAAATTTAGTCATAATGCAACAAAATTTTTCCAATGCAGGAATTTAAAAATGAGCTTCTCATGTATTTTTTTTTATTTTTTTTTGAATAAAGAATTCATTTCTTGATTAATTCCATAAAATATTTCCAAAAAACTACCTATTTCTCAGAACTCCTCGGAACGCTGGCAAAAAGTTTATAGCAAAAGCTGGGAGATTCATAACAACGTGAATCTGTGGTTCTTCTCCTGGCGATTTCGGAGGGCAATAGGCTTTCATTTCCTGAAACCTCGATTTTTACTTACAGAAAAAATTATTTTAAACCTTTACGGCGTCTTCAGCAACGATTGTCTTAATGAACTCCATCGCGTCAATGTTATGAACTTCGATTGCTTCTGTTTTGATCTGAAAAAAAGTTGAAACATTTGACAAACTTACAATTTAAGTTATTACATGATTTAATTCAATGTTGGTTATCAACCATTTAACACTTTCCGGGTTCAGATCGTTGGCAATAATTCGTCGAGGCTTCTTTTTCGAATAAGCTGGTAGAACAAATGGCCCAATTCCACAACAGGCGTCATAAACTGAAAATAAATTTCATGTTTTTACTCGACTAATTATTTATTACCAATCGACTGCGAATTGAACCGATTAATAATACGAATATGCTCATTGCTAAGTCGAGAGTTCCAATAAACCTAAATGACCACAATCGAGCAACTTATTAACTTTTTAAATTCGAAACCTTGCTGAAATCCAATTTGTATCTAAGCCCTTCCTCCTTTAGTTCAGTTACGTAATCCTGTTCTCCTGCTAGTAACTCCAAGTCCAAATTCCTGTAGACACTTGTAATTATGTCACCTTTCTGGACAACTGTTCTAAAATATTAAAAAATGTTGATTAAAAATTATACATAGTACATAATGAACCTGCATTTTTGATTCTTTTCCAATAGGATATTCGCAATCACATATCTAAACGGAAGTAATTTATCAACAAAGTTGCAATGAATTATGTGACCAGTTTGAGTAAAACTACTGTAATTAGATTATAAAGTGAAGCGCAGTTTTAAAGAAACGAACCTGAAATCTAATTCGTTCGGCAAAACTGATTTAATAAGCGTTTTCGCGTCAAAATGTTCAAACGTCAGCTCTTTTGTTGACGTATCAAATTTTAATTTTGATGTCTTCTCTATAATATACATTTTAAATTAATTCAAACAAGCTAATATTAAACCCTCTCCTAATTGATTCTCAATTATTTTAAGAATTTTATTTCTCACGTCTTCTGAGTTGACCTTATCTGGATGGAAAACCACTTCTTTCATATCATTTTCTTTATCCATGAAACTCTTAAATGTTCATTTTTGACAAGTAACAATCCAAAAATAACCTTTAATGGCTTGTATTTCGATCCAATGAGATAATCTTGAAGTCCGATTCGTCGTGACAGCTTTCCAACATCGTGAGAATCCACTACTATGACAGGAAAATCGACATTCACACTAAATACATATTGAAATGAGAACAACTTTGAATTCCTAACTCTTTTTAAAATAAATGTGAAAAATTCTTAAAATTATTACCTGAACTGGCTCTTATCGAGATTCGTCATTCCTCGAACAGCTTCGGACGGCTTCAAAATCGTCGATGTTTCTGGAGTTGACATTTTCCAAAAATCGAAAACCTAAGAATTGCATTATTTAAAAAAATAAATTTTGATCAGTATACCTTCGAAGGAGAAAAACGAAGAAAAAAACGAACTATCTTCTGGCTCATAACATGAGTAACAACTCAATCTAAATTTATTCTGAACATTCAAATTTTGAATAGGAATTCAAATAAGTAATATTTTGACTGATCTGTTAAAAACAACATTTACATTAAATAAAAAAAAAACATTTCTTTAAAAAAAATGAATTTATTAATTAAATACACTGTTAAAATCCCCGCATTCGATACGTTTTTTATTTTTCAAGAACAAGTTTCGCAACAGTTCATTGCCATTGTCTACGAAACAACGTGGAGTAGAATGATAGTCATCCCATAGCTCCACAGAATCGTCCAAAGTGCTTCTAAGAATGACAATTATGAAAAGCCCCTTATTGAACAAATTCAATACCTTGGTGCTAAACGGCCTCCAGAGCGAATGGCGACATTTGAAAAATCAACCTGAGAAAAGTAATCAATCATTTGAATAATTATGAATCCAATGCTCATCTCATTAGATGATTCAGAAAATGGAACGTAGATTGAGCCCTAAATCTCCAAAAATTATATTAATCAAAGACTATTTCGCAATTTTAACCTGCTTCTGTAAAACTTTCACAGCGTTATTCCAATTACTATGCGGCTTCAGCCATGGGCAGACCAAGATAAGATTCGGAAGCACCGGATAAGGCATTGCCTATAAATAATACATATACTATAACAAGATTCAAACAAATCATTATTACCTGTAGAAAATGAATAGCGAGTAGATTTACATGATATCTTGAGAATAATCGCGCCGAACTATTCAATATTCCTTCATTATTAAATTGATTTGATAGCCAGTAGATAATAAATTTCACCCGCTCGTCGAACTAAAATGCATTCTCTTCAAATATGTCAAAATAAATTTTATAGGAATTACCTCTACACAAGTTCTGACATATAAGGTGCTTCGAATTGGTTCGATATTTCCGAACTGGATATCCACTTGAATTCCTTCTTTTGAGGTAAACCGAACAATGGGAATCTGCATAAAATGCTGATCATTTTTATTCCGACACTTTTTTCTTTTATACCTTTGCTGTTGATATCACCATTATTTGGTTTTGATTCAAACGCGCTGCCTGTATTTTCCTCTTCACATTATTCATATACTTTCTGAAGTTCTAAGCTATTATTTTTTTTAAATGTTATCTGTACATTTGAAATCCTATGTTATTCTGGAATCGATTTACAAACTGTTTCCATTCTTTTTCGTTGCAGGATGGCAATAGGTCCTTAATTAAACTGTAAAATCTTTTTTTTTTAATCGTGGAAAACGAACTGACAAGGGAAGTCATTTTAGCTCCCGTCTTAGGATTTTTTGTAATTTTGCACACGTAAACTATAAGGTATTTTGAGTGTGCTCACAAAATTCCAGCCTGCACTGGGGGGTTACAGGCGAGTTATGGCCGTCTGAAAATTCAAGGTGTTTTTCCATTGTCAGCAACTATTTGGGCAAGGGGTTACGCATACGCCTCTTGGGGCCCCAATTTGGCATCCAGGGGAAGTGAAGTGGTATGTGTGCGGGGCAGTGACTTTATGATGAAGGTTCGCACCCGGCTCACGCATTTTTTGTTTTTTTTTCTTTTTGCCACAGAAAATTCCGCTGCAAATTGGTTTCAAACGCATAATTTCATGTAAAAGTGTCGTTTCAACATTATTTATTATTTTTTTTTGCATTTTACAGTTTTTCGTTTTTTTCAAAAATTTCCTGAACTCTATTATTTTCCATATTGTTTGGTTCTTGGAGTGGATGGAAAGGAATGGATGGTCTGCAAGGACACGAATACAACTCCAACATTTCGAAGGTTCTATTCCAACTGGATATACGGGATTTGTGGAATCATTCGATGTTGGAGTGTTCGGAGGGTCCAAAAAAGTTATCTAATCCATTGGAGAATACGCCCACTTTTGGCAACATTCATTCAAGGTCCACAAGCGAAAGTCGATTCTTTTGGTAAAAACCATTAATGAAAATGTTATAACATTATTTTCTTACACATTCTTTACGTCGTGTACAGGAAATTGTGTTATCCGAAATTTCAAGATTGGATCAAGCATACATAGTTGGGCTGCGAGTGGATATAATGTTTCACGGCCTCCACCATTCCTCACTCCAGCGCAGAAACTCTTTTCGAGAGACGTTGCCAGAGAATGCCAAACGCCAGAATGTAGCAATATATTGATATAACTCATTCATTCTTTTTTTGTATTTTAAAAATTCTTATGTTTCGAACTCATGATTATTAACAATCACATGAACTGTTGGTTGCCTGGCCCGCTGCTGACCTGGTGTTGCAAAATAAACTCCGAAAAAGAGTAAATTGTTAAATATGAAAAAAAAAATGAAATTATGCGTTTGAACGATCAGAAGTGAGTTTTCGACATCCAATTCGAGATCCACTCCAAGAACAAAACAATAAAGTGGAAAATAATAGAGTTCAGGAAATTTTTGAAAAAAACGAAAAACTGTAAGATGCAAAAAAAAATAATAAATAATGTTGAAACGACACTTTTACATGAAATTATGCGTTTGAAACCAATTTGCAGCGGAATTTTCTGTGGCAAAAAGAAAAAAAAAACAAAAAATGCGTGAGCCGGGTGCAAACCTTCATCATAAAGTCACTGCCCCGCAAACATACCACTTCACTTCTCCTGGATGCCAAATTGCGGCCCCAAGAGGCGTATGCGTAACCCCTTGTCCAAATAGTTGCTGACAATGGAAAAACACCTTGAATTTTCAGACGGCCATAACTCGCCTGTAACCCCCCAGTGCAGGCTGGAATTTTGTGAGCACACTCAAAATACCTTATAGTTTACGTGTGCAAATTACAAAAAATCCTAAGACGGGAGCTAAAATGACTTCCCTTGTGAGAAACTTAGCCGCGAATGCATTAATAGACGCATCACGCTTCGTACGGCATTTTTTTTAATTCTCAGACTACATGATCGTTAAACTAAATATTGTCGACGTCGCAAAATTGCGCGAAACAGGCTTAATGCCAAAAAATCAAAAGTGGTCTTGGCGCGAGATTTCCGTCTTTAATTTATTGTTAGCTTGTCATTCGACAAAATTACCCCATTGATTTTTGGCATTTAGCCTAATTGCGGTGGTCGCGCGACGCCTACAATCCTTAAAATCGACAAATATGATGACTTACGAGATCTAAGTCCGATTTTTCATGAATGAGAAGATTTCCAACGCTCCCAATTGGAACGAGAGTCGTTTCATGATTAGCAAGACAATATTGCAGTTTTCTTCTCACCGAAATAATCTAAACTAAGCAAAAATTTGCGACATTTTTTCAATGAATTTTCCAATTACCTTTTGAAGTTTAGCACGAACGTTTCTGCTACACACGTTTTGAACGAAATTATTCCCGTAGTATGTTATTTCTTCTTCATGATTTTTCAGTATTCGATCAGAAAAAGAATAATCGATTGGACATGTGTGAGTAGAACCTAAACGTAAGCATGACCTATCGAATTTTAAATTATTCATTCATTTTATAGGGCAATGCGGAAAAAATAAAAATCGGAAAATGAAAAAAATCATTTTGCTCTTTTCATTTTTTTTCTCCATTGAAATTTTCTCTATTTTATTTAATTTTTTCTGCACCAAACTTATCTAAATATATTAAACTATTATATTTCTGAGATACTTATAGTTGGAAAGCGAGTTATGCAAACTTACAGGATGCGATAGACGACATACACCTGCTGCTCACAATTATTTTTAGAACATTCATTCTCAAATATGAATATTATAGATTTTTCTATATGTTTAATTTTCGATATGTACTACGCTGGGACACTAACATATATAAATTAAAAACGCACAAATAAATAAGTATTTATTGGCAATAAATAATTTAAATGATTGGATTTAGCTTATAGATCAAAACAGTCCATGCATTGGGCTCCGCGCCAGCTGAGACAGTCCTTGCAACGCCGAAGGAAGCTCTGTAATTAATAATTTCAGTAAATTGGCATAAAAATTTAGAACATCTAGAAGTTATTTTAATGGGTGAATGCTAAAATTAGTTTTAAAAAGATTTGACATACCGCTCCTTTAATCGAATCACAGTACCAATGACACTCCGACATCCATTCCTTACACATTGTTTGGAAACATTGTCTTATCATAGTATCTACCTGAAAAAGAAACTACAGTAAATAGATTTCTTCTAAGAAAAAACCTCTGAACCACTTGGAACTCCTGTCGGTGGAATATTGTAAGTTTCCGAATTCCCAATGAATACGAGCAAAATGAAATAGGAAAGAATCGCCAGCATCCGCATAATGATAATGATAATATCTAGCGGATTCCCCGCGTCGCAAACCACACCCACCCCACATTTCATTAATGCGATATGAATATTCTATCGAGAGATATCAGTGTTCGATAAATTTATTCATACACACATCTCCAAAACTAATACACTAAAAATATACAGTTTTGGACACGCGTCGCTAAACCATGTAAAAACGAATGAATTAAGAAAAATGAAAAAGGAAACGGCTCGTCTAAAAAGGAAACAAATTTTACTTAGTGGTGTCCAACTTCCACTTCTCCCTCTTTCTTCAATGGGTTGTATTTCTTGAAATACTCCTTGTCGGCCAACTTCTGACGAATTCCGTACCAGTGCT
Source organism: Caenorhabditis bovis (assembly GCA_902829315.1). Classification (NCBI taxonomy): domain Eukaryota; kingdom Metazoa; phylum Nematoda; class Chromadorea; order Rhabditida; family Rhabditidae; genus Caenorhabditis; species Caenorhabditis bovis. The sequence continues at coordinate 3,319,438 of CADEPM010000001.1, read as the reverse complement.
CCACCTCGTGATGGTGATGATCCTCCTTTCCTTTGTGGTATTGGATCATGTGACGCGGCTTGACTAAATATATATCTTTCATTTAAGTTTTAACAGAGATCACTCACTTGGGAGCACGAATTTGTAGACTCCGTAAAGGATGACACCGGAATAGATGTAGAAACGGAAAACTGGGAGATACTTCCAGCAATGACGCCATGACCACATTCTCAACTAAAAAAATGTAATTATCTAAATTTGATTACAAATATTTGTAATCTTACGTATTCCTGTGCGGTCCATGGTCGGGCTGGCATGCGTGGATGCAAATCAGTGGCTGGGATTGGAGCATTTGGAGAAGCGACGACAACCGCAGCTCCCTTGATAGTCTCCGCGGTCCACTTAGCGGCTTCAAAAACTTTTGCGACAACCATAGTTGATTACCTGAAAAATCTACATACAAATTCAAAAAGAAAGTAAAAATAAAAACTCTGGCATAAAAGAAAGTCGAACGGTTTCGAAAAAATGTTTATATCGTTTAAATTTTCATTAGATTGAGAAACGTTGTCACTCCATTTGAACCTTTTTTCGACTCGAAAATTGTTGAGATCGATTAATTCTTATTTTAAAATTATTTTCTATGTCGTTTTAGATTTTTTCTCGAAACCGCATTTAAGAACATGTTAAATTCTACGAATATTTTTATTACTAATATCAATTCCCAAACTTTAATTCACTATAAAACAAGGATTGAACCTGTTTTGTTGCTCGTTGTTTTACCAAATTCTGCAACAAAGATTATATTTCCGAGAAAAAAACAATATTTGGTAAATAAAAAAATTAAATCATTACTGATTTTCTAGTAATACAATATCGTATTTAATTGACTAAAAATGTTTTTTGATTATTCAGAAAAAATACAACAAACAAGCAAAAAAAATTGAAAAAAATAGTCTTTTAGGCACCTAACAGAGGAACGGGCGGCCTGAAGACTCCGCCCACTTTGGACAGAATGTGCAACCACCGCATGGTTCTCAGCAAATGTCTCCTTCAAACTAAGAACGCTTCATTTTTTTTTTGAATATTGGACGCCGTTTTTTTTATCTTTTGACTTTGTTGATTTTTGTTATTTTTTTTTCGTATTTTTAAACAATCTTTGGAATTTTTTTCCGCATACTCACTTTTTTCGCATACTCGAACCCAAAGCGACGTGTTATGGAAATGAATCGTTGCCATTCGTAGATTTTAATAATGAAATATTGGCATTGATATTTTTTAAATAAAAATTGTTTCATTTTTAAAATCCATTTGTAGTCGAATTTTAAAACAATTTCTGAGAATGCATGAAAATTTTCGTAAAAAAAAATGCTTTCAGAAATCTAATTTATCGAATATAAATTATGCCAGAGCAGATTCTAGGAAATCGTTAAAGTATTTGTTTCATATTTAGTTCCCACCATTTTCAAAGTTCATTTTCGTTAACCTCCCACAATATCATAAAATAAATGTGAATTTCGTGTTAGTTGGTGTCGCGCCGTTTCGCTAGCGTAAGAGACGAAGAGGGTACGCCTAATAAGAGGCGGATGAGAGAATACGTGCAGCGTCGTTCCCCTTTGTGTGCTTGGCCAATTTTTGGCGTTTACCAGTTTTGAGAACTGTTCTTTTCTTTCAGAAACCATCATGGAATCCAACGGACCACTTAAAGAACACGGAAAACGCCGCGTGGCGTATTACTATGACTGTAATTTCCAGTTGTTTAAACATTTGCGAATTAACTCAATTTCAGCAAACATCGGTAACTATTATTACGGACAAGGCCACGTTATGAAACCGCACCGCATACGCATGACCCATCATCTTGTTCTAAACTACGGCCTCTACCGTCACTTGGAGATCTTCGTATGTACCCGAGCACACTTAATGGTACATGGGTATTTATATTATTACAGCGCCCATTTCCGGCATCATTTGAAGACATGAACAGATTTCACAGTGAGGAATATGTCACATTCTTGAAGAGCGCCAATCCGGATAATCTTAAATCTTTCAACAAACAAATGTTGAAATGTGAGATTTAGCAATAAGAAATATCGCGAAATAATTTCTATTTTTCAGTCAATGTTGGAGAGGATTGCCCACTATTTGATGGGCTTTATGAATTCTGTCAGCTGAGCAGCGGTGGATCATTGGCTGCTGCCACCAAACTCAACAAACAAAAAGTGGATATTGCGATTAATTGGATGGGTGGTTTGCATCACGCCAAGAAGAGTGAGGCCAGCGGTTTCTGCTACACCAATGATATTGTGCTCGGAATTTTGGAGCTCTTGAAATATCATAAGCGTGTGCTCTATGTCGACATCGACGTTCATCATGGTGATGGTGTCGAAGAAGCCTTCTATACCACCGATCGCGTTATGACTGTTTCGTTTCACAAATACGGAGACTTCTTCCCGGGAACTGGAGATTTAAAGGTGCTTATACTCAAAAATTTAAACCAAAACAATAATTTTTGTAGGATATTGGAGCCGGAAAGGGTAAATTATACTCGGTCAATGTTCCACTTCGCGATGGAATTACTGATCAAACATATCAAAGCATTTTCAAGCCAGTACGATTAATCATTTTTTAAATATTGCTGAAATGTCTTAATTTTTTTAAAGATTATGACCAAGGTCATGGAGAGATTCCAACCTTGCGCTGTTGTTCTTCAATGCGGTGCGGACTCATTGAATGGAGATCGTTTAGGACCATTCAATTTGACTTTGAGAGGTATGTTTTGAAAACTTTTGGAAAAAATGTGTGAAATAGTAAAATTACGGTATTTATTACTATCGCAAAAAACGGGAACTTAGTGAACATCTACGGCGAGCGAGTTTGATTCACAGGTTATCCGTAGTACGGCACATTGATTCATACTGTTTAAAGTCAAATCTGAATTACCCCCGAAAAAATACGATGGTCCAGAAATAATCAGTGAGCTCCGTTTTTTGCGGTGTTAAAATGAACATTCCTGCTGATAATGCAAAGAAAATAATATTTACGATTAATTTATTTTATTTACGTTGCGATATATAAAAGGCAGTGTTAATGGTTATTTCTTTACATCTTTTTTAGTTTTCTTTCAACTTAGCGTAAAAGCAAACCTCAATTTGGCGGATTTTTAGCCATATAGGTGCTTACGTCGGTAATTTGAATGAAAAACCAACAAACGGCGATGAAAAATATAGGATTTTACTATGGATGTGAAATTTCTCGAGCCTAAATTTTCCGAAACAAACACATCCAGTGATCTTGAAGCAAAGAATACTGTAGATGGTCAAAAGTACTCTGGTAACTCAAAACCAATTTGATCCGACAAAATTCGGCCCCGGAATCAACCTTATCCGATTGGTAATTCTACGAATAAGTTTGGTTTTTTGTCGAATACGATTAGATTTTCTTCGAATCCGATTGGTAATTATTTGAATCCGTTTTGTTTTAATATTTCAATTCGAATCGGATTCGACAAATATCCAACCTTATCCGTAGAATCGGATACGAAAATACCCAAAAAACCAATCGGATACGAGAATTTTACAATCTTATCCGTAGAATTACCAATCGGATAAGGTTGATTCCGGGGCCGAATTTTGTCGGATCCGATTGGTTTTGAGTTACCAGAGTACATGGGAGAAAGCCTAAAAAGTATTCAGGAGCAAAAAATACTTTTCAAAACTTACGATTAGGTTTTTTTATTAATGCGACTGTTGTATATTTTTGTTGGATAATGTGCTTTTCGTCATATTTCTTGGCAAAAATTAACTGAAACTGCTTAAAATCACGCGTTCTTCGAATTTTTAAATCAGGAAAAATTTTCTAGGACATGGAGAATGCGCTCGTTTCTTCCGCAGCTTCAACGTTCCCCTTATGATGGTTGGTGGTGGTGGCTATACACCACGCAATGTGGCTCGATGTTGGACATACGAGACATCAATTGCGGTTGACAAGGAAGTGCCTGATGGTTTTTCAATTAATTACAAAATTTTATTGACAATTATTATTTTAGAGCTTCCTTATAATGATTATTTCGAATATTTCGGACCAAATTATCGACTTCACATCGAGGCATCGAATGCGACCAATGAAAACAACGCAGACATGTTGAATAAGCTTCAGTAAGAAATTATTATATAAACGTGCAACCCCGTATAATTTACTAATCTTCAGAGAAGCCGTTATTCAAAACCTTGAACAGTTGACTTTCGTGCCAAGTGTACAGATGAGACGTAAGGGTTTATTGAATATTGATTTTATTCGTAATTTGATATTTAGCGATTCCGGAAGATGCTCTTAAATGTTTGAATGATGGATCGATCCCTCGCGATAATGCCGATCCTGACAGACGACTACAACGTAAGGATCTCTATAAGAAGATGCACTAATGTCTGTTTTTTCAGCATCTATTATGGATGGATGCATCGAAGATCCTGGAGAGTATTACGATGGTGAATTGGAAGGCGATGATCGCAGAGATGAGAATGATGCGAAACGTGCAGCTGAGCGTGAGAAGACTATGTCGGAAGAGCCAGCTGGAAAGAAACCACGTGTTGAGGTTTGGAATTATTACCATCGCAAAAAAACGAGCGCCTTGCATAATTTGACCATCACACTTTTTCGCGGCGGTAGCTCAAATTCGAATTTAAGCAGTGGGAATTAACTTTAAATTTAATTAATCTATATAAAAGTAGAAGACGCTTTGACATTCGTCTTGCAAAACCATTTTTATTTATTTTCGTGTTGTTCGTCTAGAGAAAATCCTTTTTTCTATCCCATTGTTTATGAGAGTGAACAATTGTCTTTCCTTGTTGATACGCAAAAAAAGTGAGCTTCAGTCTAAAATCCAGGAAATCTACTGTTGCACTTTTTCTGTTAATAAGATTATTATATTATTAGCCGAATTTGATGAGATTAAGTTTTGGGAAATTGCCAAAAAGCAATCTCAATAAATCTAACATCTTACTTAATGGATTTTCAGTGTAAAAAGAAAATTTTGAATTTTTCAGGAATAATCAGCGATTGCTTGCTTCAATTCGCTATTAAACTCTCACCGCTGTATTTAGCCGTATCGTTTCTATTTGCAAAATCTTGATTGTCTGAAACTTGACGTACTGGTTTCATTCATAATTTATATAATCCATTAATTATGATGTCGAACTCACCATATTTGGATGATAAATTGCTTTCTTTATGTTTTGCTTCGACGATCTCCATTGTTCATCTTCTTCCCTTCGTTTTCCTTTTTTAAAAATCGACATCGTTTTGCGTTTAATCCTCTGCTTTTTCATTTTCCTTTCGTCTTGTCCGAATATTTTCTGTTTCCTTATGAAAAAAAAAACGATTCCTTTAGTATTTCGTTGATTGGCGTATTTGTGCTGTAACTGAAAATCGAGACGAACTTCGTTTGTTCCGCATTTTTTCCCTTGATCCATTATGCTTCTTTTTTTCTTGTATTCCAATTGTATACGATATTATATTGAGAACTAATTTGATTTTACATCCTATTTATTTACAATATGAATGTTTAACTGTGCGCAACAACACATTTTTTTGGTGGCTGCGCGAAAAATGGAAATTGAATCACGAATGTCGGAAACAAATTAAAGTGGAAATTGCGTAAATACCCTTGGGATGTTTTTTTGCGTTATTTTTTTCGTTTTCTTCTTCAAAACTTTTTCGAGTTCATCCCTACCTTTGAATACGGTGTGAATATTGAAATTTTTTGAACTTGGGGTAAACTTTTTGGAAGTTTCCCCGGCTTCGAGAGATTTATTGAAGTGCTTTGCAGAGAAAACGTTGACCGTTGCTCTTTTACTTGCATTCTCTCCGAATTTTCGACTTGATGCGTTTGAATATATTATGGGAATTTTAAATGAAAGTTTAAATATGTTCTTTTTTCTCTCTCTTTTGATGATTATTTTTTGGATGAGATCATAATTTTGAATGCGAAAAACGTATTTTGTTGGTTCCTTGAATTTTACACTTTGGAGCCATTGATGAGCTCAAGTGCCTTCAATAAAAATTTCGGAATGATTTTTCGTCTTGACTTTCAAGCGAGAAATGGAATTTTTAAAATTGTTGCGAAAAATCCTCTTTTTGAAGCTCTTCGAAATTATTGCAAGGTAGAAAAATCATCATGGTGCTCAAATTTCTATGCCACATTATTTTCCAACGTAGGTCATTTGAGATGAGTCTATCACGGATTAGATCTTACAATATGGTCCATTGATTTAAAAAAAATTGACAACCAGAGTCGGTCGTCCAATTTTTTACTTTTCTGTGGTTTTAGCCTTTAATCAATTATTTAACTTCTTTGAAAAAAAAAATTAAATTGTGTTTAAATTTCCTAATATTCGAATATTAAAAAAAAGAAATTTTGGAAATTGAACACAGTATCCAACAATTTGAATTTTGAAGAAAAATTAAGTAATTTTCTAATATGAAAAATAGTCTTTGGATTCAAAATTAAAGGAGTGTCAAGTTTTGGAGAGTCTGGTGGCGCCCAATTTTGGTAGTCACAGTTTTTTTCAGAAGCAAGCTATGCTTTATCTAGAAAAAGTAAAATACTAGTTCTGCACAAACTACACACAATTAAGCCGCCAAAAAACCATAAAATCGAGTGGCACATAATATCGCAAAAATTCTATCTAAAGGGGCAGCATTAAGTTACTCGATTTCCGTTGATTTGCATTAAGAAAGGAATTCGCTTTTGTCCCCATTTTTGAATGAAATTTTTATTATATTTTTACAGTTTCCGATATAATTTTTTTCCGATATAAGTTTCCGATATAATTTTGATTAAATACCTATAAAAAATAGGGAAGTGAGTGGAACAACACCGAAAATATAATATTTCAGCAAACTCGTTTGTTTGATTTATTTGCCTTATGATTTGTTTGGTTCTCATTCTGAAATTGAATTCCCACGAGAAATAAATTGTTTACTAATACGTAAAAACAACAAAATACTTCTTACATTCTTCACCACTTGTTTTATTACTTCTGAATTTGAAGATTATCAATAAACATTGAGAATTACTACTTTTGAATGCCGAAATTTGGCCGATGAAAAAATGCGTTCGTTTTCTAACAAATTTTGTGTGTATATTATACGAATTTCAATTATTTTTTGTTATGATGAATTGTATACATATACATTCTATATCATATATATCACGGTACAGGGTTATCACTTTTGAATCATGGCGCATAATCTTTAGAATATGTGGTCATATGGCTTCGCCCGGTGATTTTTAGTAATATTTTTTTGATTTACTGAATATGTATTAAACCGAAAGGTATGACAGATTTTTATATGTCATTTTACTGCACAATAGTTTCTTTGATATTATTTCATTTATATTTTTTTAAGTAGAAATCAATCAAGACCTGAATTTTCGAGAACGGCTGACTCATTATATATTTTTATTTTCTTAACAGCTTATCAAATAAAAATTATGGTGCTCACATAATATTAATTAATTAAATTAAGAACCCATCTTTTATTGATGATCATTTTTCGCGAAAATTTTCGATTTGAAATGAAATTCCATTGCCACACATTGATTTATTTTTTAAAATTAGTCTGGAAGAAATCAAATTACCTCGTTCAATTCTGCTTTTGTTTGCAGCTTATACTAAATAAATAACACTGGAGCGAGGAAATTTTAGAATGATCATTGTGAGATGGAATCGGGGTCCAATTGCTGAGATTGGGAGCCACACAAGCTTGATGCTCGAACAGGTTGAGCAAATTTATCTCGCCCACTCACAAATTCCAGAATCTCGCTCAAACAGCATTCATCAATATTTTTCAATTTATCCCCGAGGCTAAATAATTGCATTTAATGCGGAATAATTATTGAATTCACCCTATATGGGTTATTCATAATCCAAACATTCAAGGAATTAAACTTCGTTTATTCCGATCTCGCTACAATTTTGAGGCACGAATGATTTTGAATTTTCCATCATTTACCAAATTTGTTCATTCAAATTTACTACCTTTTGTGTACACAAAGTAATTTCCGTCGACTAAAACATTTTTAGCTGAAATTTTGAAGAAGGAAAGCGAAAAATAAAAAATAAAGATTAGTCAAATTAGCGAAAAAATTTATTTTGCACAGATTATTAATCAATAACAAATGTCCCAGAAACTTTAAACTGGTCTTCAAAGGAAACTCGATATTTTAAATTTATTGATGCTATCCGAATATGATGATTTTCTGGCACAAATGTATTCTATGAGGTCACTCAAAAACACGCCAATTCGTATCCTCAATTGCTCAATATCTAGTATATACTTTTCTCGATTCTCCTATCATTTCCAACAGTGCTTTATTAAAGGCCACCCCTATTCCGAAAAAAAGATGAAAATAAAATTGCACCGAGCGAATTGCACATAATTATAGCGTTGCTTACCGAAAAACGTTCCTCGGTCAATTCCTTCCTCTTCCTTCAATAATTTGCCGCCGTTTTCATTTTGTCGTCCGCCAATTAACTAAACAATTTCAGAACCGTGGTTTATAAATCAAACTGACAGCCACAAATGGCATGAGCGAACAGCAAGAAAAAATTGAAAAGCCCTATAAAAAATTCGTAAAATGTTTGAGTGATGCGAAAAGCGGTGCACATCGAATTTAAAATTCATGAAAGCTCTAGGGGTTTTTTGGGGGTCCGAAAAAGAAACATTTTCGGTTGTCAGCGAATTCCAGAAATTCATTTCCGGTTCAGGTACATGCAATTGATTATTCATTATTTCCGATGTCCTCTATTTTTTTTCGGTCTCGCTTTTCATTATTGAGTGCTCTCGTTTCCAATATTTTCCATTAACATTTGCCGATCGCATTCCGTTTCATTACATCATAATGGGCAGAAACAAGGGGTCACAAGGCAGCCAAATGCATTCCGGAAATCTGCTTTTCCCCCGTCTTCGCTCTTAAACTGCAATAGCATAGTTAATTTTGAGGAAGATTTCCAGAAAAAAGATGGCCGCAGTTCGCACAGGAGCCGTCGGATTATCGAAACAGCCGAGATTCGTTATGTATTCCTCCAATCGAAGTAAGTTGAGCCAAGAAAACATTCATCAAGTTGTAAAAGTATAAGCCAAAATAGTTAACATTCCGAATAGACATTACTTTTTTTTAATCGCTATCATAATTCCTAGGAGACTGAAAGTGACGGTCTTTTCATGATCAAATCCAAATGAAACACGAGCTCAGAATTTCAGACGCTTTTTCAGTTTATAATTACCGCATTTCACATTTTGGTTTCTAGCGTAAAACAGTATAAAGGGATCCCGGAATGGTTCTGAGTTCTGTCTTATTGGATACCCCATGTTGCGGAAAATCAGCTCTTGAAATTAAAGGGGTTTGGGCAACCTTTCAAAGTATAAAAATGTAATGGAAAATCTATAATAAATAAAATATAAATAAATAATAAAATATAAATTTCGAAAAAAAAATCAAGGAAAACTGATAGAAAAAATATTGTCGCCAAATATAATGCACAAGTCCGATAATTGCGGACAATGCATTTTATTTAACGAAAATACACATGCGATTAATTAACGTCGAATTTTGGGTTTTTTTTATTATTTATCTATTTTCCATTATATTTTAATACTTTTAAAGTTGATCCCACCCCTTAAAAACGTTTTTAAAGACATTTAGATGTCAAATTATATAATGTCTCCAAAAGAGCAGATCAGTAAAAAAATAATCACGTCATTTCCATGGATATAATTAAAAACCACATACCCTCAGCGAGCAGGAGTGATTGAAAATGGAATATGAGAAATACGTTTGTATGTTTAAACAATCCGATTCATATTCCCAACGAAAGGGCGCCATTCCTATTCCGACATGAGAAAATCGACATGAATCGTCATGTTTGCACACATTGGCATTCTTAATAATAATTAGTACTAATATATTAATGAATAAAATAAAAAATCCTCATATGAGCATGAGAAACAAGAAGAATAACATTTTAATTTCCCGCCCCCACCCTTCTTTTTTGTATATAATTTATTTTTTCATAATGTAGAATACAAAATATGTCATAAAAAAAGGCAAAAATAATTAAGTCATGTACATTTGCATGCCTAAAAGTCATTACTAGAATGAAATGCATAGTAAATCCAGAGGGTCTTCTTATTCATTTTATACAAACATCTTCACTATCAGAATGAAACAAATTTCGAATTCCACTCAATCGGACATTTTTGATTCGTGATTTGAACTTTCAAATTAACCAACAGCTGGAAATTGTTTCAAGCGATTTTTTTCTTTGTTAAATATTTTCCAATAATTTTCCTGACGCGACAATTTGATGACTCGCGAACACACTAATGCCTCTCATTTGATTTTTGGATTAAATTCTTGGAATTTGCTGAATATCTTATCAGATTTTCAAAAATATTCGTGTCGCCTCTCTGTCTGCTCTATTATTTTTCTGTTGGTAAGCGTGAAGCCAAAAAAACCCGCTTTTAAAAGTAATCCAACAACATACCATAAATATATGGAATATCTAAAATGGGTTTTTTAATGAGATTTTTCGGAACGAACCACATGAAGATTTATGAACCTCTTACGATGACATACGTTTCGAGAATAGCTACTTCTATAAAATATTCATCTAAAAAGGTTTAGGACAATTTTTTTCAATAAAAAGCTTAAATTATTAAAATTCGGTCTATCACGAAATTTTTTTAATATAAAAATTTCAAAAAAATTTCTAGCGGTCTGGCATTTCGGAAAATGTTACTAAAACATGTTAAATGTGTTAAAGGGAGTCAAAATTCAACTATGCTTCCAAATGCCAGACGAATAAGATCATTTTCTGATTTTTTTACAACAAATTAGTGATAGACCAAAATGGCAAATTTTGGTAATTTAAGTTTGTGAATTTTATGAAAATTAGTATTTCTGGAACTGAGCCACAAATCGCGAGCTAATGAAGACACATAGAAAGTTTAAACCACTTATTATGTTTTTTAGAGTTTTGAAATATACGCAATAATTTTACTTAAACAAATTGAGAAACACAATTTTCTTTAATTTTCTTTTCATTTAACTTGATAGTTTTCATTAAGATTTGAAAAAAAAAAATCAGAACTGTCTAGCTCTTTAGACAATTAGACCCTTTCTAATATTAATTGATAGATTTCTTGATAACTATTCTTCTGTACTAATAGTTGAATATAAACTTCTTTAATTAATCCAGACATTTCTTCAAAATCTATATAGATTAATCAAATAAATGACATAGTAATGGAAAAACAGCATATGCTTCTATTTTGCACATGACTTTCTACGGCAGCGAACACACAAGAATATAAGCAAAATCAAGCTCCGTGAGAGCCGCCTACCAAAGCACATTTCTTTCTGACGAAGTGCTCAGGTGTTGTTGCGTGATTTTGCATCATTATTCAGTCAGTATTGATGCTCTAAAATGCTGAGCCGATTATTCTCGCGAGGTTCGTTTTTGAGAACCATTTCAACAAAGCATTTATAATTGGGAATTGTCGCAATTAAGAGACGATGACTATGACCATCTCTCACATCATTCTAGCTGATAATTGACGCTGCTTATTTCCAATTTTCTTTTTCTAAAAATGGCAACTCTCAAGTGCTTAAAAGTTATTATCCGTTGTATTAAGGTGTTTAAGCCATTTTCAAAAATATCCATGCTGTAAATGGGGATATTTACGAGCATTCGATTCCTCCCTATGGACCCACACTTACTGGTTATTTGTGATCGTTATGGATTTTTCAATGCAATAAAAATGTTTAAAAAAAATTAAAAAATTTTTCCATGCAGGCATACAAAAATGCGTATCTAATGTAATTTTTACAATTATAAAAAATTCACACAAATTTCTAACGCTAATGAAAGCTTTATATGAATATATATTTCAGTAAAATTTATAATTAAAAAAAAAAACATAGAAGAACGAAACCAAATAAAATTCGAACGGCCCCCGTTATTGTCTGTATACACACAAACGCAATTTTGCGGACATCGAATTTCTCGCAAACAAGTTTTCTTTTCAAATGAATTTATTTGAATTTTTCTTATAGAAAAAAGGAAAACCGAGAATGTACGCAAGCTATGACATTTTCACACGATTAAAAATTTGCTAACATTAATTATCGATTTTTCAAAAAATAAATTTAAAGAACAATTCGCGCACAATTCAAAAATTAAAAATCAGTATCAATTAATTTTTAATTTTAATTTCCAACTCATCAAGAAAAAAGGTAAAATTTACCGTGTAAATTTTGAAAATTCAAATTCCTAATTGTCTGATTCCTTTACGTCCAACTTTTATCATCAATTAAAAAACGAGAGCCTTGGAGTAAATTAGAAGGAATTAATTAAAATTCCCTCAGTTTATCTCGAAATTTGAATTGAACTGCGCAGGAAAAGATAAGCAGGTCCATAAAAATCCAGTTTGTTTGTTTTGTTTTTCGATAGTGATATTTCGTTATTTATAGGTCGCAAAAAGTACATTCTCGATATTTCCACATAATTTGATTTTGACTCCAGAAATCGCAACTCAATATTTGTCCCAATAGAGATTCGAGCAAAAAATGGATCTCCAAAAAAAGCACATCAGACTATTCGCCGAACTGCGTTTTAATAGAAAACTCAAACATCAAAGGAATCTTCATCAATTCCCACAAAACATGTTTTTGCAGTTTATTAATAATACATCTTTCCACATAAGAGGAAAATTGATAAATTGTCTCTTGACGATTTTTTTTTTGAAAAAAAAAATCAAATTGGTTATACGATGTTAACACGGTTAATTTTCCTCCAAAATTTTGAATCACTTTTTGCTTGTCAACACAAGTTTTATTATGAAGAATCTCAAAAAAGCGATGTATTGAATTTCGAACAGAATCTCAAACCAGCAACGAAATTTAATATTCTTGGGAGCAATTCGGCTCGAATCCATTATGGGAATTTATGTTTTTCCATCGATTCTCGTGTTTTTTTTTTCTTCATCACTTACCAATAATCTTTTATTAATCCGATTATGGATGTTCTAATGTGTAGAAAGAAAACTTAGATTAGAGGCGTTAGAGGCCAACAACGAACATTTTTTTTTCGAAATCGCAAAACGTGAGAATTTGCGGAAAAAAACGCAATTAGTTTCCGTTTTCAAGTAAAATTTAATTTCCGGCTTAAGAAAATATGTTTGAGCTAGTTCTCTAAATTGATGCCAAATTTCAACGATTCATGCATTCGCATAATAAAAAATTGTGCGTAGGTATGGAGATGTGCCTACAAATTATATAATCTGTTAAACAGAAAGTAGTTGTGATGATCGCAACCACACTAATGGGTAACAGTTAATATATGATTTTGCCTGCTGCTTATTTTTTCGTCACGAATCAATGGGTTAGTTGTTATCGGAACAATTCACACTATTTGATTTAGTTTTCTCTGATTTTTTTCCAAATGAGATCTTTGAATATTTGCTTAAATTATCAAAAAATTTCGAAATTAAGGTTCCGATTGGGGGTCTCGCGACGAACGCAATCAGGAGAAAAGTGCGCCGTCGTCCGCGTACGGTAGACGCTACGGTGTTGCGATGAGTAATGCGGAATCGGTGCGACAGAAATGGAAGATTCGAATGAGGCTCTCGGACTTGAAAGTCAAGGTTATTCCAAAATCAAATTTTATTTTTTCATCTTCTTTTTTTTAGTTATGCGATGTGACATTGGTTCTCGCCATATCCGGACTAATATTGGCGATTAGTGATGTCGAAATACGAGCAACGGGTCTTCTTGGAGAATATGTAATAGTAAATTCTCATAAATTCCAATCTTCAATATAAATTTTCAGTCAAATGAAGTGTCATTCATATTGCGTATGGCTACAATTGTCACAACCATTGGGTTATTGATCTCTTTATTAATTTATCATTTTTTTGATGCAAAGGTCTGAAAATTGCCAAAAAAGAAACGCTTTGATAGATACCGTTTTTTAGATACAATTAGTCGAAACGGGAACTTCAAATTGGCGGGTTGGTGTTTCGAAAAATAGGCTTCTTCAGATTGTTCTTGAGCTTGCTGTATGCTCAATCTGCCCATTCCCAGGTACTAAAACAAGGTTCATTCAACATTTCAAGCAATTCCAGAAACGGGTTGGATTAACTGGCCTTATCTATCCAACGATCCCATTAAAATACGTGAGAAAATCAAAGTTCCGGTATCCGTTCTCCTGACACTTCCAATGTTTCTTCGTTTATACATTGTATGCCGCTATATGGTTCTTCACAGCTCCCAAAATCAAGTCAGAAACATTAATAATGCAATTCAATGTTTCATTATTGATTTAGGACACAGCAACTAGAACAATCGCTTCTTTAAACCATATTTCCGTGGATTTCCGGTTCGTATTCAAAAGCGAAATGTATGACCGACCCCTCTACGTCTTATCAATTGCTTCAATTTTATTCTGGTGCATAACATCTTGGATGTTAACACAATGTGAAAGGTGGAAGAAAAAACTAATTTTTCGAAGAAGGGTTGAATTGAAAAAAAAATTGCAGATACGCCTATCCAAGCATTGGCGGATTTCAACATTTTGCCGATTATTTATGGTTCGAAATAATTGTGAGCTTTTCGATATTTCAAATATCATATTGAAACAATCGCAGACATTTTTCTCGATCGGCTACGGTGATATTCAAGTGAACACATTTTGCGGAAGAGGATTGGCAATGTTGACTGCAATTGTGGTAACGATACTTTTAAAACCAATGATGTCATTGTGTATACTTAAAAGTAAACGTGGTCTTGCAAGGATTTCGGAGACTTTCTTTTAAAATTAGAAGATTTAAAAATGGCTGAGGTGGACCAGAAATGACGAGCAAAATAAAGAGCCGCTTAAAAATTATTATGGAAAAAAATAACAACGTCATTTTAAATAATAATTCGAGTTTGATAATCCGCCAAAAGGATTTTTGAACATTCTCTCAAAGACAGGCAACTTCCGGAAACTTCCATAATAAGTGAAATTCGTTTTGAATTCTTGGCGCGAAATCCGGAAGTCGTCTGTCATCGACAATATTTTTAGCCATCAATATTTGTTTTATTTTCAGGGAACCCTATTCTCATCGACTTTAATTGCGTTGATTAGTCGAAAATTAGTGCTGACATCATGTGAAAAGCGCGTCAATCACATAATTGCTGAGAACAAAATCACCAATGAGTGAGTTTATTCCTCCATTTCGGGTTTCGCTTGCTATTTGCCAAGACTTACTAATTAAGACATAAGCATGCAGCAGCTTGTGTTCTGCAAAACACATGGCGAACCGTCCTGAGGTCTAGAGAGTACGAGAAGAAAAACTCGAAAAGGAACCATGTGCAGCTTGCCGCCGCTCAAAGAGCACTGCTCTCTTCAATTCTAAGGCAATTTCAACTGAAATTCAAATATTTATTAAGTTTTTCAGCTTCCGAAAAACACGTTGGCGCCTTCGAATGCAATTAGAAGATGAAGACGACTATTTCACGGCTAGAAGGGTAAATTGGACTATAATCGAACATCAAATGGAATATTCGATATTCAGGCATTTACTGAAACTGAAGAGCGTTTGCAAAATGTGCGCCAACGACAGTCGCAATTAGACGCCAAAATTTCAAATTTATTCGAAAATGTGGAATCATTGACGAAAATCGTTTTGTGCCGAAATTGTCGCATTCGATAATTGCTTGATATGCTAGTATTAATAATGAAACATATTTTTGATCTCTTATCGTTATTTAGTTCTCGGAAAAATTTTTGAGAAAATTTCCAGTAATTTTTTTATAGAAAATCTCGAAACCATTTTCAAAATACAAAATGCAAGTGCGTTGGGAACGATTGTAGAAGTCGAATTTTTTTGTTTGGAATTAGCTTTTTCCGATTATCATCACCATAGTCTTTCATTCCAATATCGTTTCATACGATTTTCATATTTTGGACTGGCTCTAGACTCTCAAAATGAATGTTCTCCACTAACTGGTATGATTTCCTGATTCGATTCCGCTGAAAAACGCCAACGAAGAGTTGGTCCGACATTTTTATGGACAAGAAGGACAATTCTAGGCAGTTGTTGCTCAGAAGCCCTGCGAAATCCTTTCCGGTTTCTAATGGACTGACTTAAAATTATTTCAAAAGAATTAATGTGTCATCGACTGTTCACAGAACGAGTTTTATACACATTGGAGCCCACATTCCGACGAAAAAATTCGAAATAGACAACATCGGCGCTGATGGCTTTATAATTAAGCACCGCGCTGGTACTCTTTGAGTTACCAACATAAAAATTGGTATTCCTAGGTAATTTTACAGGCCGAACACGATTTTTTTATTTATTCGAAATGCTGCACCTTTTTTGATCATACAGTACCCCGCTGGAATAAGATCTTGTGATATGATTCAGAAATCAACCACTTTGCCACCGTTTTTTATTACTTTTTATCTTTGTTATCTCCTTATTTCAATTTTCTTCCTTAACGGTGTAACTTCTTCATTTTTAGACACTCTTGCTGGGACTTTACTCCTTTATTTTTTCTATTAACATCCACCTAACGCTTCTTTTTTCTTTTTTTCTTACTGTAATTCATTTTCCTCTTTTTCGATTTTTTAAATTATATTTTTGAGAATGTTAAAATATTATCCGTACCGGTCGGATCGGGTTAAGCCGAGTTTTGTCCGATTGGTTCTGAGTTAGCAGAGAAAATTTTTGGCACCGGTTAACCTGAATAACCAAATAACTCTAAACACACAAAGCACAACACCGCCGGGAGAACGAAGGCAAATGGCTACTCTTCAAATAATATTCTAAAATTTTTCGAATACTTATCATACTGGTGGGGAGTCCGGTCCACAGCGCGATCGATTTCCAGCGAAAACCGCATTGTAGTTTTTCTTTCTAATTTTTTATAATATTATTTTATCCTAATTTAAAAAAATGATCTTAATATGAGACCGCCAATATAATTTTCTGAAATTTTCAAAAATTCCAAAATCGGACCACAGTAGATCTTAGCATCATTTAACGCGTTTAAAATAATCCAGGCTCGAATCGAAGATCGATTGAGCTCACTGAAACTTCGATCGAACTCTCAATCTTCACGAACGTTCGAGATCGATCGATCTTTGAAACGCTCTATCGGACTCGATGAATCATAACAAAATGATCGGTTGTACTAGATCGAGCGCACATGCTGAATCTTGTATAATTTTATTTTTATTTGAGTTATTTAAATAAGTCAAGAAATGACGAGACAGACACATACACACAACTTTCGGTGAGTTCGAGTTTAGCCGTTAAAAAAAAGCGGTCTCTAATGAAATTCACCAGATGCATGCGGATTTGGAATTGAAAACATCCAATTCCCGATAGTTGTTAATTTTCATCAATACAACATTGAAAAATCCCTTTAAAAAGCTATGAATTCAGAAAATAAAAAAGAAAAAATTTTTCCATTTTGGCTCAATTGAAATTCACTTATATTTTTTCTTTTTCATTTTCTCTGCATTGACCTATAACGGGTTACAAAACACAAATTAACACAGAAAAACATAGTACAAATAACATATTCGTACGCAGGGATTGAACCGCGAATTCGTCTGAACTGCGAATTCACGATTTTATTCCCGAATACCGGACAATGATCGACATGATGATGAATATTAAAATTGGGCAGATATTCATGGATTCCCCGCATTTTTTACATCTTATGAGATTGCATGCCAGGAAGTGAGATCGTTTATTGACAAAAGCGCAAACTAAAATATTCTGAATAAATGTTGTTAAAGATACCACCTACTCTGGTAACTCAAAATCAATCGGAAAAATTCGGCTCCGGAATCAGCCTTATCTGATTCTACGGATAAGATTGTAAAATTGTCGTATCCGATTGGTTTTTTGGGTATTTTTTGAGTTACCAGAGTAAACTCGAAAATTTCCAATAAATGAGAAACACGTTTGAATTATCGCAAAAAAAACGAGCATCACGGTCCACAATTATTTATTAGTTTTTTTCGCGGTGGTACTTATTATGATATGGTTAAAACCAAGAGTGAAAAAAAAATTTTGTTCACTCAAAAAAAAAATTAGTTTTCCAGTTTTCGATGAATCAATTTTTTCGACGATTAAATCAATTGGTTCATCCAAAAAAAACACTCTCTAGAATATTGTATGTAGTAATGCACTTCGCAACTTAAACACTTCCTGTTATGCAATCGGTGGAGAATTGATTGAGGGGGATGAGCTAGTACTCGTAGAAGGAGACAATGGAAGTGGATTGCACGGAAATGGCTTCCAATGATTGGATCGCAAATCAAGTTTCTCGACCTCAGAAATCAGTGACCAGTTGTCACGACATCCACGCACGGCGTAGATCGTTTCACTGGTGGCATGCATTGTGAAGTACTTGCGTTCATGAACAAAAGATGGTTCTTCTCGCCATCCATTTGTTAGCGGATCATAACTTCTTGTAGTGCGAAGCGTGTTGTTCGAATTGCTGCAAAAACATTAAATAATCGAATGCATTAGGATCCTAAGATTTCGGGACAAAACTAAATGTTATAAACATTCAGACCTCCATCCACCTCCGACGTAAATGCGTCCTCTGAAGAAACAGGCTCCAAATCCTGCTCGACTTCCTTGCATTTCTCCAACCTATAATATGGGTAAAAATAAATCGCAATATCTTCATTCATTACAATTTCAAATTGGCGCGTGTTATTGTTGTACTTCTCAATCGCCTCCTCGTATTCTTTTCCATTATATCCACCAAGAACTGCAAGTTTTTTCAAAAACTGCTTAGACCATGTTTTTTTTTGTTACCATATAGTTCTCCGTTGGCAGTTACAACAGCGCAGTCTGCTCGATGCTTTTTGAGATTTGGCCCGTCGACCCATGTATTCGTATCAGGATCATAAATCTGTAATACGTCGTTTCGTTTTATTGAGACGTCGCGGTTATACTTCGACAGAATTCATATAAGCTCCGTTATAGCCTCCGCAAACAAACATCTTCTTATCAAAAAATCCTGCCGATGTTCGTGTTCGTGCATTTTTTAATTTCGCACCCTAAACGTTTCGAATATTCGAGAACGCGCAAAACAAAAATAACTAACGTCTTTTCTCAAATTCTTATCGCGATCGTACACTTCTAAAGCGCTCAACCACGTGCCTGCATTCATTCCACCAACTATGAATATCTGATATTCACTGGTTTAAAAATCACCCAAAAATCATTTCAACCTTATTGCTATATTGAGCAACAGCATAATTCGACTTTGGATTTGGCATTCTTCCAATTGAAGACCATGTATCTGTGGCAGGATCAAGAATTCCGACGAGAAGTGGCTCTCTTACGCTTTGTTTTCTGTCTGAAAAAATTAATTTTATGAAATCCGCTACGAATTTTTTCTAACGTTCGCGTGAATTTTAATTAATTTTTTTAAATTAACTTCTTTCTGATTTTACCATTTAAAAAAATCAATGCAGAGAAAATTTTTTTTTTCAGCATTGAAATTTTCTCAAAATTTTCTTCTCCTTTTTTTAAAACGAAAAAATCATTTAAGAGGAGAAAAATAGAAATTGACGAAAAATATAATGATATAACAATACCGGCAATCAAAACTGGATTCATGTCGGCTATTGTAGGGTTAGATGTCGGATATGATTTTTTATATGATTCGACGAATTGAATTTGGTTACCGACATCGAGAGATATTTTCTGTAATATAATAATTATCGTTAGTTTGAGTAAATTAAAACAAGAAATTTTGAATGAAAAATTACATTTAGACGGTTTATTGTATCCTCAAGTTGTGATGATGTGTATCTGATTTGCTCTACTATTAGCAATGTGTTTTTTTCATGTGCACGAGATTCGGAAGACGGTATTTTATCCCGTAGTTCGTTATGAATATATAGTTTCTGAAAATTCGTCATTTAAACAAAGAACGATGCTTAAAATCAACTTGTTTTGCATTTTCGACTTCAGTCTTTAAATTTTCAAGAAGCGCATCAAACTGCTTCCAAACTTTCTCTATTCGATCTTTTGTCTCGCTTCGCAACAAATTCTCGTACTCCTTTTTCAATAAAGCCAATCCACATATTTTATGTGCGCTGTGAATTCCGTCAAGAGCACAGTCACCACAAATTGCCGTGTTTCGCACCTTTAATTTTTTTATTTATCATTAGGAAAGAAAATAATAACAAATTACCGCTAATAAACCGCTTTCAATAGTATTTACTTCTTCGTTAATTGTGACAACGTCGTTTTTAATCACGAGAATATTTGAATTAACACCACATTGAACACAGATCCGAAGTTTTCGCGTCATTGTGCCGCACTCGCTGCAAGGGCCTTCTTCAAACTTCTAAAAAAACGATTTAAATTTTAACAAGCAATAACCAGGATTACTTCAGATCGCACACCGGAAACAGTATTCGGAGGCGGACCATGTTTTAATAATTCTGAAAAAAAATATTATCTTTGAGATAAAAATGCGCATTCTTACCTAATACTTGGTAGTTTATTGTTAATATTGCAAATGCCTCTTCTCGATTACAATGGGGGCATTTGGATGTTCTAATATTGGCAAATATAATCGCGAAACTATATTTTTTTTAAATTTAAAATTACCTCATTAGACATTTACATGATTCACAAATACTGTGTCCGCAAACTCCAATGCATGGCCTTCTGTCTGTGTCGTCTAAAATCGAATGTTTAAAAACGCGTTATGAAATGGTAAACTTACTATAACCAGATAGACAAATGACACATTCTAGAGAGCTCATTCCCTAAAAATTAAATAAGAATTTCACTGATATTCTTTTTTTATTTCTTAGCAATTTGTTTGATTAAATATAATTCTTTTTTTCGGTAAAAAACCATCATCGTGTTAAAACGTCGGGTAATTTGTTTTAGATTTATTCCATCATAATTTGATTTCACCCAATAAACTTACAGCGATACTATGGTAAAAACATTCAGATCAAAGTGACTCAATAATTAGCAATAAATAAATAGTAGCTACTAGTGTAAAAGCAATACAGCTTCTCGTTAGAGCGCGTTTGCAGCGTATTCGTAATTTATTTCTAATTCTGGAAAAAGAGGTTCAGAATCGATCACTACCAGACACAATAAAAAAAGACATACGCCTTTAATTATCGTATCCAAAAAATATTTATAAATTAGAAAACTCTCTATTGCTAATGCACCAATGATTTCGGTGGTTCATCGCAATAGAATTCTCAGGTAAATCGAATAAAATAAATTGAGATTCATTGAGAAACTAACGTGTCTCTATGTATAATATTTTAGAATTTTCTCAATCAACTTTAGAAATTATTATAAGATTTTAGAATTTATTAAGATAATTTAGAATTTGCTCAATAAATTTTCGGAAATGTTATAAGACTAAAATACTTTTTAAAATCTTATAAGATTTTCTAAAATTTATTGAGCAAATTCTAAATTATCTCAATAAATTCTAAAATCTTATATTATGTTCTAAAGTTGATTGAGAAAAATCTAAATTATTATAGAGATACTTTAGTTTCTCAATGAATCTCAAAATATTTTATTCGATTTACCTGAGTGCCTCGAGAATCTCAAGCCTTTTTGGACAGGGCCGATAATAATCAACAGACTCATGAAAATATGTGGGACGTATAATTATGATGCGGACTGTATACAGAAACGCTTTGAAAATGAATGCTTCGAATCATTGCTCAAATTGATAGCAGACTCATTGCTAATTTCTAATAATGGGCAAATTTATATATACATATTTCGAATTGCTAAGAATATGCTTCATCGAGAAGAATTTTATCGGAAATTTGACGATATTTCAATAGTGCCACATTTCTTACTGAAATATCTACATATTGTTTTAATTGCCCGACCAGAAATGGTCTCGAGACGAATGAGACGCGCGGACAATGCACCGCTTATATCCCTGGACGTACATCTACACCAGGGCTGTGCGGCAATGGAATTGCCGATTGCCGAAATTGCCGAAATTGCCGATTTTTCAAATTGCCGGATTGCCGAAATTTTGGTTTTTGGCAATTTGATATCAAAAAAAAATCGGCGAAACAAAAATCAATGTCCATTGAATAATTTGGGATACCGTGAAAATTCGGTATTTATATTTCGAATTATCGTTGAAAACATTTAATAGCCGATAATTTTGATTTTCGGCAAATTGCCGAATTGCCGAAATTTTCGATTGCCGCACAGCCCTAATCTACACTCATGTTGCGAGACCTAACTTTACAGTGAACCGCACTACTTCACAGTAGATCAAATCAATGATGATTACAAGACCATGCCGCCAAAATTTCAATCATACCTCTAAATAGCCCTGAACTAAATATATATATATATGTATGTATATATATATATACGTCGCTTGATTGGTACGCGATTCTTTTTGCGTTTGGAATTTTCTTCTTTTTCTTTAATTCGATGTTCTGCTGATCTGATAGAATCGTCTCTATCGTAAAATATGATATATTCAGTCTTGTAGTTGCTTTTTTGCCGCATGCAACTTATTCCTGAAAAATTTAATTGATTAAAAAATTCTGTTAAAGCAAATACTTTCAAGGTCGCAATTGTTTTGTCAGTCCAATTGTGGTGGTTTTGGAACCAGCGCACTTTCTTTGGATACTTTATATAACTAATTTTGATTTTTTCTGAAAAAAAAATAGTGAAAAAAATATATAAATGTGAGTATGTAGAGAAAAAGGAAAAACAAACTTAAAATGTCGAAAAAAAATTAGGCTTATATAAAAACGAGATGTAAAATTGATAATTTTTTCACTTTTGCTCAACAGTAACAACTCTTTGAGGAGTTTCTCAAATTCCAAAATCGCCGAATTAATGTGAAAATTTGAGTTGATTTTCGATACCTCCCACCAAGAATGAATTAATTTACCAAGCAATGCTAGCCGTTTGCGCTATACGATTGCGCTCAAAATGAGATTTTTTTTTACCTTGAATTCAGTTTTGAATTAATAAATTCAAATTTTTCAAAAATAGGAATGCGAAAAAATCTCGTTCTCACAAATAATGATTTGAAATTTGGATATTGCACATCTGTTTTTGGAAAAATAAATAGGAAATTGGCAATACATTAATAAAATATTCGCGAGACTCACATCATGTATGCAAAAAATAAAACAATTTTAAGACGGGAGACCTCCCTTGTCAGTTTTGCGCATTTGCGTAATTGGCGGCAAAATTTAGAAGAATTTTGGCTATTGATTTTTTGATGATGAAGTGATGTTGCGAGACGATGATTCCTGTTATCAAAGAATCCTCTCAGTTTCTCGCAATATCTCGTTTGTCTCAATCGACGCCAGCGAGAGGACGTCTTCGATTTTTTTTGCAAATGCGAATTTCTTACGTGAAATTTCAACTATTCTATATATTATCGAGCTCATTAATATTTGGCAAATGTATGTGAGATCAAGCATATTCACAAATCGATATTTGATGATTAGCAGAAGATTTTCAAAGCGATGACAGTGGCGGAGTGGAAATCGTCGAGATTCGGAATGATGCGATTCGTATTCGATGGAATTTCAAGGATGATGATTTCGGAATAATGTCGGCTAGAAACGCGACAATTACCAAACAAAGGCTTGTTGTTACGGTCATGAGAAGTATGCATTTGGATTCAAAAAAATTAGTTCAAAAATGAAATGTTTAAGGCTCTCAGCAAACGGAAAAATCGTCACAAGCAATTATAGTTGAGCCGCATATACGCGAATACGTTTTTCTCGATCTCGCCGGAAACACTACATATCGTTGTTCAGTGGAAGCATTTCAAGTATTTAAAATATTCTACTAATTCGTGGGTTGTCACTTAAAACACAAACCAAATTGAAACAGAAACGCTTTGAAAAGGAATGTTTCGAATCATTGCTCAAATTGACTGTAGACTCATTGCTAATTTCTAATAATGGTCAAATTTATATATGCATATTTCGAATTGCTAAGAATATGCTTCATCGAGAAGAATTTTATCGGAAATTTGACGATATTGCAATAGTGTCACATTTCTTACTGAATTGTGTCTTCTTCATTAGCGGAAACAAATTGCTCCTCAAGTTTTTTTTTTCAGAATGATACAAGTCTTTGGTACGCAAGCAATATGGCAACGACTAGTTTAGCATGTAAGCATAGACTTCCGACGACTGCTCTGGTAACTCAAAACCAATCGGATCCGACAAAATTCGGCTCCGAAATTAACCTTATCCGATTGGTAATTCTATGGATAAGATTGTAAAATTGTCGTATCCGATTGGTTTTTTGGGTATTTTCGTATCCGATTGGTAATTTGTCGTATCCGATTAGATTTTCTTCGAATCCGTCTTGTTTTAATATTTCAATTAGAATCGGATTCGACAAAAAACCAATATTATCCGTAGAATTACCAATCGGATACGACAATTTTCCAATCTAGAATTTCCAATCGGATAAGGTTAATTCTAGAGCCGAATTTTGTCGAATCCGATTGGTTTTGAGTTACCAGAGATATGGGGCTACATTTACTATAGCTGTGGTCTCGCACGGACTAACTGGCTCCGATTAAATTCATTTTGATATTTCATTTTTAGAATTGCGAAGAATTTACAAATTAACGAAAAAAATGAACAGCTCACGTGAAATTACAAGATAAGCGTGACGAGACCATTACGAAAAAGGAGCCCGTAAATCGACACACCATACATTAACCACCGGGCTCCGAATGTGTAATAGTCAAAATTTGAGCAATTCGTTCCAAGTTCTTTGGATCAAACTGTTCAAAAATAAATGTTTAACGTTTGTAGACAGATAAGAATTCGCAACAACAGCTGTCTTTTTTTTCGCTTTATATATTTTTTATCAGCAGTCTGAAGTGTTTTGCTTAACCTGAGCAATCGAGCTGATAAAACGTTGTATTACGAGACTAATTAGTGTAGCAACGATTCGCAAATATTGCAAAAACTCGAAATTAGGAATGAAAGAAATGCAATCAGTGAACAATAAATTGATGCTAATTTTCTCAATTCATATTAGCACTAAGTTGGCTTCCTGCTCCAACTGATTTGACTTTGAATGATCGCAAGAGCAATTCGCTCGAAATTTCATGGATTCCGCCGGTTGTTTTAGAAGCAGGCCATCATTTGGTAATCACACAACATGTGGTAGATCGCATTTAATATGTGCCAGTTAAACCATTGTTTATTTTAGGTGAACATTTACGATCTACTTGGAGATGTTTCTACGAAACGATCTATCACAGTACCGATTCCAATTACTCGATTGACAATTGACAATCTTAAACCAGCATCGGCATATAACGTGACTGTTCAGGTAAAAATGATTTTCCTAAAGGCATAAATTGCAATTATTACAATCGCAAAAAAACGAGAATATTGAACAATTGCACAATTGTGGACCATCGTATTTTTTCCGAGGGTGGCAATTCAAAAGTTTGCTCGTTTTTTTTGTTATTGCAATATATTGTTATCAGAGACAGACCAATTTCCGGGTGGTGATTGTTGCTCTACAATATTTGCTTTCCCAAAATGAAGTCTCAAAAAAAATGCATTACAAATCATACAAAAATTTTTCCATCACGAAAAAAGTGTATGTATCATGTTTTACTGATGTCTGGTTTTTCCGAAGATGATATCCATCAGAGTAAAGCGAATCAATCACTAAAATCGATATTCAATTTACCTTAGACTACAATTGCTTAGGCTGGGACGAGTTATGGCTACGGAAAACTCATTTGGTGTGCTTTTGCGACTCTTGACAATCATGGCTCCAACATTCTCAAACTTCGTGCTCGAACTCCCAACTCTCTAACATTGTACTGGCCTGCAAATTGGCTTCCAACGGCCAATTCGAAATTTACAGTTTCGTCTTTTTATTTCGTTATGGTATTGAGTTAATGTTCGAATAATTGAAGATAAAAGCGCGAACGATACATTCGCCTAGTGGAATATTTAAAGAAATCGAGAACTCTGCGGTTGTCGAGCCGGGAAAACCCAACGAATTTGTGATTGATAACTTAATACCATCGAGCACTTATAACATCAGTATAACGACACTCGAAGAACGGCCAAAAAATGAGAAAAAGTGGACGACGATGAAATACAAATTTGGATGGGCGGTGTTTTCAACGATGTCACAGGTACGAATGTGAACAAGCAACCACGCTGATGGTAGCTTGAAATTTTCAGGGGCATTATAGTGTTGGAGAAGCTCGAATTGTTGTCGAAACTGATCACGCAGTTTCCATTGTTTTTCAACCTTTGCGATTGCCGAATAAAGAGATATCGTACCAGGTAGAATTTGATATGATAATAGGAGCCAATTAGTCGCTCTAGATCAAATACACGTTGAAAGACAAGAATGAGACAAGTTTCACTGAGGAGTTGGACGATCAAAAATTGAGGTTGTACAATTTAAACAAATCCATTTATCCGACGCGTCAATGGACGGGCCAAAAGACCGACGTTTGATCTGTCTACGATCATTTATTACACTTCTTTTACGAAGGGAAATCGACAAGAGCAATCGACAATTTTGCAGATGCCCAAAATTCGAATGCCAGTGGAAATGCGCGCTTATTTTTAATCTACCCCATCGATCACGGGAATACAAGTTTGAGGTACTAATTATTGATGGAACCAGAGAGAAGATAAAAATTGGCATGTTTTGGTCTCATGGTTTGAATATAAATATTTACGTTTTCAAACAGGACAGTTGGTTTGATAAGATTCTTCGAGAAAATTCAAACTAAATTATTAATTTCGAAGAATTAATGTATTGATATATTTTTAAATGTATATAGATTCGAGCAAAAGTGGATAATATTTGGAATCGTTGGTCTCCAGTGGTCATACGGTAATATCGACCTTTTGTCTTTTTTCAAAAAATATCTCACCTGTATTATTTTGGGCAATGGAATTTACTGGAGCGCGTTTGTTCCATTAACCCGCCAAGTGAATTCGTATCAAATATGGGCGATTTGACGTATCAGCGAGACATTGATGTCAAATCCGCGTTAGTTCCGACCCCTACAGATGTTTGGTATAAAGCAAAAAAAAAATTGAGTTTGTCAATCGTATTTTGGTGACAGGAGATACATGATTGTTGTGGATAGTAGACCGTATGACTTAGCTCCAATTGACATCACCAAATTAGCCGATCGAACCACTTCGGAAGCCGATCACGTGCCTTATTATATCACGGCGGCGCTTACTCCCGAAGAAGTTCGAAGTATCGACGATTTTCGGTATACAAATTGTCGAAAATAATAAGCGCATTTTAGAATTTTAGAATTGGCGACGGAAAAGTGTATGGCGGCTATGTGAATTATCCATTAAAAACTCGAAAGGATCCAAGATGGACATTAATTCCTCTCTCACAAAGCGAGAATGAAATGATAGAACCTGGACTGAAAACGTGCGGATTTGATGAGAAAGGTTGGTATGAATTCTTGGGAAGCACAAATTTCCCTAATTGGAGTCTTGACCCGAAAAGTCGTCTAGAGTTTACGTAGACTTTCAGGAGAATCTATTTGGTAACTGCTGAAAGTCTATGTAAATCCTATACGACTGAAAGAGGTTCAATTTACCAACGTACATCATCCGCTTGACCTCGACAAAGCATATTTCGAATTGAAATTTTAGGAACGTTTAAATGTGATATGGGATTGGGAGAAGTGATGTCACATCTTCCGATGGGATTCATATCGGCGGGATTTGTTCTACTGATTTTCGTCGTTTTTCTATTGTGTCTGACTGTTTTTTGCTTCATTCGAAAAGCATGCGGTAAGAATTTGGAAAAAGAAAGACTGTAAAATCGAAAAAGTGAAAAATCAATTGTTAGGTTATAAATTTTACAAATAATCAACGCAAATTTAGATTGTTCAATAGAATACTTAAAAAATGCGATGATGATTTGCGGTTTTTAGATAAGAAATTGATAACGAATGTCTGACATGGAATAGTTAAAACAGTCTGAATCAATTTTGTAATATTTCGAAAGAGGCAACAAACAAAATTAGAAATCACAAATGGGCCCCAGACGATGATTTCACCCATTTTATATTGTTGGAACGCATGACATTTCACTTGTGTGTTTTGAAATACGGTTATTTGCTAATAGCAATACAGCGTGCGATGACTTACGAGGTGCGCCTTTCGAAATCGTCTCGCCACGCTTCTTTTGCCGTTTTCACGTAAACGGTTAATTTCTCCTTGATGAGTTTGGCATTTCCTCGAAT
Organism: Caenorhabditis bovis; assembly: GCA_902829315.1. Classification (NCBI taxonomy): domain Eukaryota; kingdom Metazoa; phylum Nematoda; class Chromadorea; order Rhabditida; family Rhabditidae; genus Caenorhabditis; species Caenorhabditis bovis. The sequence continues at coordinate 3,291,102 of CADEPM010000001.1, read as the reverse complement.
TCTAGCGCAACTCATATTAACAATTATCGAACCGACTACTAAAATGCATAATCACTTGTTAGTCCGCGCGGGACCAAGAGAAAGACGCATCCCCGTAAATCTACCCGCGTACAGCAGTCGCAACACATGCCTTCAATATTTTATTAATATTATGCAATATTAAAAATCCAACAGCTTCTAAAATACAATTGTTGAAGAGAAACCTCCGGGAACCAAGGAAACAACTTTAATGTACTATCGCAATGATTCTCCAAATACTCTTTCGACTTGTCAGGAATATCGAAAAGTATTTACACCAGCTCCTCTTGATGGTTTACTCACATTTTTTCAGGTTGAAACAAGGGAATTCAGTGCGGCTGATATGGAGCAACGAATGCATTTCCTGAATCAAAACTAATTGAGCTAGATATTGATAATTTGCAATCAAATAATTAAAAAAAGAAACAATCGATAATAATAGTTTTCATTATATTTGTTAAGGCAGTTTTTCATTGCGAAACGTCTGAAAAATGTTTTATCACAAATGACGTCAAAAAGACATTTTGTTGAGTATGAAGGTATTGCTGAAAAATGACAAATGTATCCAGGTGTCGTAGGATCCTGCGTTTTGTAAGCAATGCTAAGAGACAGTTATCGTAATCCTCGTAGCGATTTACGGGCTTTTTTTTAATTCCGCATGTTCATTTTTTTCGCTCAATTTTCGTATTTTCCTTTGAAATTTTGTTATTTAAATTTTGCAGAAACCGAGTTTAATAATTTATTTAGCAAAATAAACACTTTTAAACGATATTTTTTGGTAAAAACAGCAGAGATTAAAAAGAAAACATTTTTGTCGTTAGTAAAATTATTTATTCGTGTTTTGCTTTTTGTACGCGTTTCTATTATCTTGTTTTTGTATTCTTCATTTTCAAAATAATTTTTAGAGCGATAAAATCTTCACGAAAATTCCCAACTCAACTGGACAAATGGAAAAATGCATATTCTGAAATATAAACAATTAAACTCGGTTTCTACAGGTTTTAAATAAAAAATTTCTAAAAAAAAATAGAAAATACAGCAAAAAATTGAAAGAAAATTTATTTAAAAAAACTCCGTAAATCGCTGCGAGGGTTACGGTAACTGGCTCATCGCATTGCGTACAAAACGCAGGATCCCACGACACCTGGATACATTTGTCATTTCTCAACAATATGGAATTTGCGAATTTTCCATCCGATTAATTTTTTCGCACAGCTTAAAGTATTAAAATTTATTTATAGTCGGCGTTCGGCGACTTCTGTACGCCCATGCGCCTTGAAAAGATCTCGCCACGCGTGAATGCTTTTTTTTCTGTTTTCACGTGAACTGCTTCATTTTTCTTTATGAGTTTGGCATTCTTGGAATTTCTAAGGTGGTTCGATTTAAAAATTATCGAACCGGTCCATAAAATTTGAAATAACCTGTTAGCCTTGCGAGACCATTTCGAAAGACGCATTCCCGTAAATCTACCCGCGTACAGCAGTCGCCGGACGCCAACTATAATTTTTAATGACGATATCAATTTTCATCCATGTTCTTATTCAGACCAAACCGTCTTACGAATACCACCCGGCCCCCTTATGTAGGAAAGAATGAAACATTTTTATATTTAAAGAAATTAGATAAAAATCAAGAAAATTTTTCAATTTTCTTTTCAAAACCAAGAGAAAAATGATAAATTTAAATGAGTACTCAATTCCGCAAACACCACAAATTTTGAAGGCAATTCAAACGCTTTTCTCAATTTTTGGAAATTTTCGAGTTTTGTTGGTATCTTCAGTGTACTCTTTTTGATGTCTGAACATTGAAAATTGTAAATGAAAACTGGTGTCGAGATTCGAAATATCTTATTAGCAATACTCACATCCGATTTCTTAGCAACATTTATTGTTGATTCAGGCGGATGTATTCTTATCAGTTTTTCGATGAACCTATCGTGTTCATGGTGTAGTTTTCTTCCATTAGCAATGACCAAGTTTAATAGTTGCACGACGCCGACAATACGCTAAATTCGTATGACTACAGGAAATTGGCTACGACAAAAAAATGAATGAGGGATTGGACCTTGGAGCGCGGAAATGCGCCGCAAAGGAGAGGATTGTCTCTAGTTTGCCAAAAATTAGCCATAGAGTCCACTCTGGAGCTCATTTTAAGATGGCACTCGAGTACGCGGAAAGGTCTTCGCTTCAAGACCATTCCCACATTCATTTGGCAATTATTCAACTTTCTCATTATATTCATTTTGCATTTTTTCCATTAGCTATGAAAAACCATTTATTATTGTATTCTGACAAATTTAATAGAAAAATTAAAAAAAAACACGTAAACCAACGTCCCACCTCTCAGTTTGTTCTCATTTAGCCGATTTTCTGTAGTCATACGAATTTAGCGTATTGTCGGCGTCGTGCAACTATTCAACTTGGTCATTGCTAATGGAAGAAAACTACACCATAAAAACGGTAGGTTAATCGAAAAACTGATATGACATCCGACTGAATCAACGATAAATGTTGCTAAGAAATCGGATGTGAGTATTGCTAATAAGATATTTCGAATCGACAACAGTTTTCATTTACTACAGTGCTCCACATAGCTATTACCCACCCCAATTTTGTCGAGTAACGCGAATACCTCCAGAAATGGTTTCAGTCAGAAAAACATGTTATTTTTTGTTGAATTTTGTGAATGTAACATGAAACTAATAATAAATGCGCATATTTTTCTAATTGAAACCATTTTTGGAGGTATTCGCGTTTTCGAGTTATTCGACAAAATTAGGGTGGGTATATAGTTTTGTGGAGCACTAACTTTCAATGTGGACTTCAAAAAGAATGCACTAAAGATACATTCTAAAGAAATATTCATGTAATAAAAAGGTTTTTGAAAAATACAAATATTGATAAAGGAGAAAAATTCATCCTGTCCAGTCCACATCACAGTCCGATTCTGTCCAGTCCACATCACAGTCCTAATATTCAAAAATTGTTTGCATGAAATTATGAGTTAATAGAACCTGAATGTGCCCGAAAATATCACGCATCGCCACAATGCCGCAACGACCTCCTGATGCAGGGGATGCTGGTCGTCCTTTGTCATCGTTCGTGTGTGGTACTTGTTCTGCCTCTACTTGCATTCCTATCAGTTTCCCGTTTTCATCCCAACAGCTGCCACCGCTATCTCCTTTGAATGAGCCGCTTGATCCCATATATCGCAATTTTCGAGTCGCATTACTAACGATAATTCCAGTTGAAAGCGACTGATGGCTTGTATTTTCATGAAGAATCGAATTTCCCATCTAAGTAAGTGCATTTTTAGAAAACATTTAGTGAAAATACTTCAATCGATAAAAAATTATCAGCAGGTATTGCATTCCATTTCGAGGAAAAGTTGCATTAGAAATTAGATCTTTATCACAAAGATCTGCTCCGTCCGATTCCAAGATGATTGTGTCCAGTTCTTCAATGATTTTCACAACACGAGTTGTAACTTTTCGCTGTTCGTCGGACCAAGAACGTATTACAATTTCATCTCCTAGACATAGCCAATTGAATGAAATAAACTCATAACTAACAAACCAATTTTTGTTATCTCCGTGAGGAAAAGTTGCCGCAAGTCTTGGAGTCAACGGAATAGCACTTCTCTTATAATTGTCCTTCTTTACATTGTAGTAGAGAGCGTATCATCCAATCGAAGCAGGCAAATCACCATCAACAAGGATTTCTTGAGATTCTGGATCGATTTTCAGTTTCTTCAACGCCTAGAATTGATAAATTATAAATATTTAAAATAAATCTTGAAATGTTGAAAAATCGATAAAGAGCTTAGGCAAATCAAATAAAATATTTTGAGAATCAATTATTCAATAATAAACTCTAAAATATTGTTGAAAAATGACAAATGTATCCAGGTGTCGTAGGATCCTGCGTTTTGTACGCAATGCTAAGAGACAGTTACCGTAATCCTCGCAGCGATTTACGGGGAATTTTTTTTTTAATTTCGCATATTCATTTTTTTATTTTTCGCTCAATTTTGGTATTTTCCTTCGAAATTTTGTTTAAAAAAATGTTGAAGAAACCGATTTTAATAATTTATTTAGCAGAATAAGCACTTTTAAAGGATTTTTTTTGGTAAAAACAGCAGAGATTTAAAAGAAATCATTTTTGTCGTTAATAAAATTATTTAATCGTGTTTTGCTTTTTATGTACGCGATTCTATTATCTTGTTTTTGTATTCTTCATTTTCAAAATAATTTTTAGGGCGTCAAAATATTCACAATAATTCCCAACGCAACTAGACAAATGGAAAAGTGCATATTCTGAAAAATAAATAATTAAACTCGGTTTCTAAAGGTTTTAAATATAAGATTTCTAAAGAAAATAAAAAAATTCAGCAAAAAAAATTGAGAGAAAATAAAAAAACTCCGTAAATCGCTGCGAGGATTACGGTAACTGTCTCGTAGCATTGCGTACAAAACGCAGGATCCTACGACACCTGGATACATTTGTCATTTCTCAACAATATTTTGAGAAATCTAAAGGATTTCCTAAAATTTATTGAGCAAATTCTATATTATCTCAATAAAAAAATCTTATAATAAGCTTTTTTTTCTAAAATATTATAATAACTTCTAAAGTTGATTGAGAAAATCTAAAATATTAAATTTATAATGTACAGTACCGCAGAAAAAGATACGAAAAAATTAATTTTCTTCATAACTTTTGAACGAGTGGTCCAATTGGGGTGAAATTTTTAGCACTTATTTTTCATACATTTGAATGTTTAAAAGCACGTTCATATTATGGAAATTAATATTTTTCAAGTACAAATCGCAAAAAATCGAATTTTCAAAAAATCATGAAAATCGGTGAATAATTTCAAATGGCTGTAGAAACAAAATTAGATCGTCAAACCCCAAATAACTTTTTTTCAAGGTTTAATAGACCTAATACTTAGTCGCCATACCATTTGCTTCAATAAAAGCATAATATCTTTCAGGCATGAAAGGTACTAAGTGGTTTAGGGTAGCAGCCGGCAGAGCATGTCAAGCTTGCTCTAATTGTGAGAATTTTTCACTACAATTTTGAACAGTTTTTCCATTTAAACAACATTCGAACCCTTCTCAACAGTGTTTGATATGATTTGGGTCGGGAGATTGGCTCGGCCAGGTCATGGAGTTCACCCGAAGCTGCGCGATCCAATTCCTGACCAAGTGTGATATGCGTTTTGGATCGTTGTCCTGTTGAAAAATCCAACCAGGCCCAAGTTTCGAACGTCCAATTGGTAGCATATGGTCCTCTCTGATGTATTTGTACAAATTCTTGTTCATGATACCTTCTATTCTGCGCAGAGGACCAACGCTGATAGAAGAAAAACATTCCCATACTAGTACAGTTCCAGCCCAATGCTTCACAGGTGGAACATGGTACTAGGGATGAAATATTTTTCCTGATCGATGTTGTACATGAGTTTTACCACCAGTTACAACCATCATATACTTTGATTCGTCACTTCATAGGATGTTGGACCACTGTTACATTGTCCAGCTGAGATGATCCTTTACTCATTGCAATCGTCCCTTCTTAATTAGGCCGGGATTATTGGATTTTTCACCGGACGACGACCAAACAATCCAACATGGCGGAGACAACTTCTAACAGTCTCACTGCAAAACTATATCGGTTGTATCTTTCCAATTAACGAAAAAAGTGGTCACAACTTTATAATGCTGCATAAGTCATTTGGTGATGTCGGTACTTGCCAGCCTCCGATTTTTTCTGCTCATCCTAATAATGGCACAACCAATAGCTGGAGATGTTTTGGTGGTCTTCCTATTGGTTTTGATCGGTTTTGAGTATTATTTGAAGCCAAGCTGATCGAAATACTCGTTGCGAACCGTTTGGCCAGATCGAAAATCGACACCCCACATTCTCGGCCTCTATTAATCGCAATGCAACCAGCTTTAGATAATGTCTTAGACCCTTTTGGTAGACTCATCGTTAAAAATAACCAATATGATCACAAAGTATTGAAAACTAAAAAATATATTGAAAACATATAGGAAAACTAAAATTTATCGATTTTTTCATTTTTGCAGATTTCAAAAAAATGTCCGCTAGCACGTATTTTTGCGAACTAGTGTAATTCACTTTACAATTTGTTTTAAAATTGTGTTTTTTACTTTCAGTAAAAATTTCACACCGTTCGGACAACTCGTTCAAAAGTTATGAAGAAAATTAATTATTTCGTATCTTTTTCTGCGGTACTGTATATAAAATTGATAGAAGAGATTTAAAATCTTAATAATCAAATGGGAATCATAAGAAAAAAAGAGAAGAATATATTCTTCTAGATATATCTACTCTAAACAACTCTGGTAATTCAAAATCAATCGGTTTCGACAAAATTCGGCTCTGGAACTAATCTTATCCGATTGGGATTTTACAGATAAGTATGGAAAATTGTCGGATCCGATTTTTTTATTGGCCAAAGTAATAACTGTTTACTTCGAGTCGATGGCAGGTCGACCCGAAAATTTGCAAGTATGATTCAAGGCAAATACAAGCTACTCGAATTTTTGGCTAACTTTGTGCACCGAAAAAATCAAGAAAAAACTGTCCTAAAAATTATTCTGCTGAGGCTTTTGTTTTTCAAAGTAAACAGTTGCTTCATATTCAATATTATTCTCGTATTTTCGGAACATTCAATGGAGATATTAAAAACGGTTGGTGTGTGAAAAAAAAACAAGCCACAATTTCGTAATAAAAAATAAAAACAAAACACTCTAGTAGTTTAGCTAATTCCCGGAAAATTGTCTTCGAAGAGCACACACTGGTTTTATTTTTTTTTTTTCACAACTGCAGTGTCGATTTACAGACATCCAATCCAAGAATATGCTCTTTTTTTGGAGATTTTTTCCGTTCCAGAATTCCGAAAATCCAGAAACCTATGGCATTGGAACAAAACACAAAAAAATGAACGTAACCCTAATATTTAGATATTTTCCCCATGTACCTTCAAAATCAACAGCTACCTATGGTAGTATAACTCCCCGATTTCCCGGAAAATTACGGCATATTCCAGCAGCGTACGTCCAACAGACGGAACACGTTTTAAAGATTTGCAAATGAGGCCCGTTTTCGAAAAAAGACCTACCTGTTTGTAGAGGAGATTCAAAAAATAAAATCAGAATAAAAATAAAGAACAAAAACAAAACGAAATAGAGCAAGTAAATATCGAAATTCCAGTTTGGCATTTCGCACTGATTCAAGTTTTAAAGACTGTTGATGAGCTTCGGCTTTTTCAAGCTGGACAATTGAGTTGAGCAACGTGGAACATGTTCTAGAAATACTGAAATTAGAAAACAACAATGTTTGATAAGAATAATCCTAATTGTCGCTACTTTCAACAATTTATTTTACTAAAATTTGCTTTAAATATAAATAAAATACATTGCATAAAATCAAAGCTATTTTTTAACAAATCATCTTCTAGAGGAATTTCGCCAAAAAAAAACAAAAATCATTACTTGGGGTATTACAACGACCTTGCCGAAATTGAAAAAAAAACTTGTTCATTAAAAACTACGGATTTTAATCACTCTAGATTTAGGTTGTTTGTTTTTTTAGTAAAATAAAAAATCAGTTTAATTAATGCTTTGTACTGTCATACACTGTAGAGAACAAATTAGACTTATGCCATTTTCAGACGTACACTTACGTGGAAGAAAGTATGACCTTACGCACAACTCTGATATAAAGGATTTTATCAAAAATTAAATATGACGAATCGAACAATTTCGTACGTCGTCAATCGCATACGTTAAATTATATTTGGTACCAATTTGAACGGGTTTTGCTGATATTTTTAAAAGGTTTTTCGTTTTTCAATACATACGTAACTTTTTTGCATCTATTAGAATATTAAAAACTACTAACCTTTTACAATAGAAAATCCTTCTGACTCGTAGAATCCCTCTTCTTACGGGGGTATCCACAATCACAAAATCTTGTGAGCCAAATTGCGATTCATCTCGATGATCTGAAATTAAATCTGCTATATCAAACATAACATCAGAAATCGGAAATAAAACGGAACAATTGATTAAGTGGCAAAATTAATTTTATTGTAAATTAGCCAGGTTTTTATTGACCAATATTTACAATAAATATTTAAATTTACATTTTTTGGCGGAAAAAGCAAAAATAACACAAAAAATGCATTTCTTCCAATTCGAGAATAGGTGCATAACATTTAAAAATTCTAATACGCGTTTAAAATCTACGCTGGGACGTCTCGAGCGGACTTATCGCCGATTTACTTACGCAATAGAAAAACAGCGAAGGATAACGCGCTGTGTTAGAAGTTGATTGGAGCTGTTCTCAAATCCTTTTGCTGGCCCTTCGACACTTTTTCGCATAGCAAGCGGCTCCATATTACTCGATTGAACAAGGTTATTTTGTGAGGCAGACGATTAAGCAATTTAAACAATTTCTGAAATTAAAACGATTATTTATATCAACAAATCAGAGATAAACAGTACTACAAGTGACTCGAGTTTCTTTTGACTTTCAACACGTCGGAAGCGAATCTCATTGAACAAAAATTGGTAGCTTTCTAGAAATATCCAATTTTAAAAAGTTCAAAAGGTTTCATCAAACCGATTTCCGATAAGAGCGTGGCATCCAGGATTCAAGGGCATTCAGAGAATTTCGCGCCAAAGCGCCCCAGCTCAAAAGAGCTGTTGTGAGACAACAACCGACAGTCTACCCCTAACTAAATTAAGCATTCATTGCTGGCGGGTTAGAGCCTCCGAGCCCCTGGACGTTGGCTCCCCCGCCTGGATAGTTGTGAGCCTCCAATCACGCAGCAGCTTTTTGCGAAATTTCTTTGCCCTCGAAACCCAGAGCCAATTGAGCGACTGTCTAATTGAGCAAAATCTGAAATCATATAATATAAATGTTGAATAAGACGATTAAAAACTTTTACGGTAAAATTGAGACAACCGTAGCGCAGTGTTGACTAGTCTCTTGTGGTCCTGATTGTTGTCGCACGGGTTGCCATGAAAATTGCAAAATTAATTATTGTTTAAGTAATTAGGTTTTAATGGTGCAATTATATAATTTGATTCCATATCTTGTGAAAATTTGGTCGTCTCCTCAACAAAATATCCCGGTGCTACTCCACCGTGTGCGCCTAGACTCCCCAGGCATTTCCCTCCTGGGTCGGACCCTATGGGTCACCGAAGCGGGACGTTGGTCCGCATCTCGTAGCACGAGAAAGCGGCGTCCGTGCGGGCTCTCTCAAATCCGAATCAGCGAATGTTCTCGAGACACGCTCACAGCGGTCCAAGAAATTCGTTGAGGAGACAAAACAAAAACGTAACTATCAAAACAATGCTTCAATCTCAATAATATTTGTATAATGAAATCAAAAATATTAAGATTCAAAGCATGACTTACAGCATTCAGAAGCAACTAACTCTCGGCAATTTCGGAGAAACCAAAAGTTGTTATTGTTGTGACCAAGGATTGTTCAAATATCATATATATATATATATATATTTTTTCTGCAATTATAATAAATTTCAAATTAATCTAGTATTACAAATTAATACAGTATTATTCCAAATTATGCCAAATAAAATAAATTCAAATAGTCCAAAATTTTCAACAAAATTAAAGATAAACTGAAAATGAATGACAAGCTTGTTCTCGCAAGAACGTGGCAATTGAAAACGTGGAATATTTGAGATTACTGTAGAACAAAATCTGCATACAACGAAATTGACGAGATAAGAACATTTTTTAAATGTTAATCAATATTATCGATTCTGCTTAATCCATAGGGTTTAATTCAATATTATTTTTTGAACAAATTTTGTTTAAACTACTTACAATTTTCTGTCTGATTCATTTGCATTGTATTCCGTTGTTTTTTCGGATCTGCTTAGCGAAAAGGCGATCACACGGACAATAAAAACGTCATGACCAGAATTTGAGAAATGGAAAATGATGGGAAATTGGTAAATATGGAGCACGTTTGATTTAAAATGATAATTATTTTTAATGCAAAAAATGTTATTCATGCAATTAAAAATGTTAAAAAAAATAGATTTTTCCAATGCAGGGCTGTAAAAAATGCAAATTTGTTTTTTTTTAATCCGACAAAATTCGGCTCCGGATTGGTTAGTTGAATCCGTTTTGTTTTAATTTTTTCAAAGTATCTGAATAGAACCTCTGCGTTTGTGCGTCAGGTTCATCACTTTGAATCAGAAGTCGATTTTTTTCTTTAGCGAAATCATTTCAGATCGTTGTTTCAAATTTTTCACTATTCAAATGTCGGCCATCATTTCATTTTTTTACGCGCGGCCATGTAAAATTGTGCTCAAAAAATAGGTTCGGCCACGGCCACACTTGATGGATTATCTCGGTAAATCACAGCGGACGCTCAGAGGACGACAAGCAGCGTCCTCTCGGTTACCGTCATACGTCCGCGCGGCGTCCGCGAATTTTCGATCATCGGCGTTCGCTCTGACTCTGCTGCTCGTCCGTTACAACGTCCGCGCGGCGTCCGTCAATTTTTTCCATAGAAAGCCGTCCTCGCGGCGTCCGCTGTGATTTACCGAATTAATTAATTTAATTAAGTAGAACTGAATGAATACGTATATATTTTGTGTTTTTACAATTTCAAAAACTTGATATCAAAATAAAAGTCACAACTTTGTAGAAATAAAACGCGACAAAGCATTACGCATAATTTTTGAAAATTAGCCCGTGATAGTGTGTCGCACTTGCAGTTTTGATTTTTGAAAGTGTCGACCAATTTTTCTAGGCCGTACTTGGGTTACGGCGAAACGTGTGGCGATAGGACGACGTTGCAAATTCCTCGTTGTTCGGATATGCAAATGAATAATTAAATAGATAAGATTTCAAAAAATATATTTCGTGCATTATTCTACAAAAATTTGCGAGCTATGCTCAACTAAAAATACGCAAACACACATAACATTTTGACGGACAAATTGAACTGAGCGAATAAACATTTCTTTTCAAAAGAAACCACAAAATTCTATTGCGACAAGTTCGATATGAGATCTGAATACAAACTGACAACAATTGCATTCCTTTTCGGTGGCTTTACATATAATAATTATTTCGAAAAATATTTGGTATTGAGACTCTTTGAGAAACAATATGAATCAAATATTTGATTTGGAATACCCGCGTTGAAGTCGATGAGCAACGATTTTTGTTTTATGGTTGGGTGGAAGAATTGTTTGGTGTTGAGATGAGGTGGTGTCAAGATAGATACGAATCGAATAAAATATGAGAAATGGAATACCTAAACGAATTAAACGAAAAAGAAGAAGTGGAGTATTGAACCAGTATGTTGAACAAATTCGAATCGATTTTAGGGGTAATGCACTTGAGACACAAATGGAGATCAATTACGCCGTCGCACGTAGTCTTGATTGATGGTCGGACGTTCAGCTTTGAATTTGCACCGAAGAATTCGCATGTAAGTATGACGAAATCTGAATTATTACTATGTTCTAGAAGCCCATCTATTTAGTTTTTAAGCTCTTTCTGTGAACGTGTCTGGACAACAAGGTCTCGCAGCGGAAAAATTCTGGTGACCACTTTTTTTTGTAAAACAATACATATGTATGGATATTTGCGTTTTATTACATGAAATCTTAAAAACAAATTATATTCATTCACGAAAAATATTATTTGCGGCGTTTTTCTTTGTTACATTTTCAATTTTTTTGCTGTTCGAATATCACGAAATTAAAATAAAACACTCGATTAAAGGCGCATAATGCAAAAAAATGAAAAGGGTTTTGTCGCGACTGATTCTGTTAGCCAAACCAACTATAAAATCTCCAAAAAGTAATGATCATCCTGGGTGTTTGCGGACCATTGTCATCCTCTCGACGCGGCAATTCAAATTTCGATTCAAACAGCGCAAATTATGGTACCGTACTATGGATGACCTGCGAATCAAACCCACTGATCCTCATAAATCACAGTGCTCGTTTTTTCTTTGTTGCGATTTTAATATATATATTGTCGTTTCAATTCCTACCTTGCATTACACAACGCGTAGCAGAGAGGATTGATTGTTGAATTAATGTAGCACAGAAAGTAGCTGAACGTCCACAGAAACTCTGGCACGGTTTTTGGAAAAAACGCTTCCCAGCAAACGATTACTGCAATCCAACATGTTTATTTATTATATTTTTTTTTAATATAAAATTCGCGAGCCAAAGAATATAGTAAGTACGAGCCATTTTTGTGAGCCAAAAATCACGAGCCACTACTAATTGGCCATATTTATTGATTCTCTCTTTTTTTCAAGATGGCTTACAGTTATATGGTGTCCACGTGGCGATGAAAGCGCACAAAATCGCCGACAACGTCTTCGCCGCCTTACTTTCCTGTTTCCTTTCATTCTTTCTTTGCTCTTTCTCGCTTTTTCTTTCTGTCGATGAGAAATTCTTCAAAATTCTCCCGTTTTTCAATGGCGATTCTGGAACAAAAAAATATATATACATATGTATAATAAGAATTTTTTAGAAAAACTAACGTTTGCTCAGCAAACTCTGGCGTCTTTCTTCAAGTTCACTATTGCAATCACTCTTCGATCGATTCCGCTGAGGTTTGTCACTGAAATAAAAATTGGATGTGAGTGTGTCAACTCTGAAAAAAAAAAAACATGGCATACTCTAAAAAAGAATCGCAATTGCTGAGACGCACACTTGGTCGAATATCCCCTTCATTAAGCTCTATTAGAACCTGAAAACGATATTCAAAAAGATGGGACACAATTTGATAGGCAATTACCGTATACGTTTCAGCAGAAGGTCGATCCATTTTCTGGTCGGGACGCGAGCGGAATCGAGCCGAACCATTTCTCATTCTCTCGCCGGCGTCGGTTTTTTCCTCGTCCTCTGGAAGCGGTGTACACGGCGGTGAGATGTTCTTTCGTCGGCTTCCGCTTAACACAAAATGCGATGATGATAATGATGTGTCGTCCATGTTCATCACAGCGGCCTAAATAAAATAATTGCCAGAAAAATTGATTTTGAATGTCGCAATTATTCAAAAAATACCTCTGAGCTATCTTCTGATGACGAATTGAGTTTGCCAGCACAATTGCGAAGCCATGATCTCCTTTTCGAGTTTCTCGATGAGCTACCACTGAAATGACAAAAAGTCCGTTACTGTTGGTCAACGAAACGCGATTACGGTGTATTATTTTCATCTCCAATCTCGTTGTTCGTCTTTTTGCGGAAAGAACCCGTCGACTTTAATATTGAAGTGGAGGAAATGTCCCGTTTAATTGATCGTCTTGAAAACTGAAAATTTCAAATATTTGAATATAGTTATGATTTTATATAAGCTAATAGGAGAGTTTTTAAATGCAAAAAGTAGAAAAATTTGGTTGCGACGAATTCTCATGCCGGCAAAAGAGAATATAAAATTTGAAATATTGAAAAAAAGGTGTGGGATTTGTCTATAAAAATCGATCGATCAATACTCATAACCTTCTTCATTTTTCGGAGAAACTTTGAGTTTCTCTTGGGCGTTCCGTCGCCGTAATCCGAGAAGTTCTATATTGTTTTTTTGTTCTTATTCAAACACACTCGCACACCCTCCATTTTTGGACTCACCTGAGTTGCTTGCAGTTTGCCAAACTCTTTTTGTCGCTTCTGAGTCTCCCAATAAACTCTTGTGTAAAGAATACACATAATGGTAACGGGCAGGTAGAAGGCGGCGACGGCGGTGCCGACGGTGACGTACGGATTGGTCTGGAGGAACTGCACGACGCAAGTTCCCGGCTCCGCGGTGAATTTACCCTCGATGTAAGGCCACGAAATAATCCAAGGTGGCCAGAGAATTAGCGAAATTATGTATGTACAAGCGATCATTGTCAACGCCTTTTTTGTCGTCCTCCTTACAAATGAATCAAACCAATTTTTAAAATGACAATTTCGATCAAACCTTGGCCTATACGACAGCGGTCTCGTTACTGAAAAGTATCTGTCAAATGAAATGAGCAACAGATTGAGCACCGAGGCGTTGCTCATCAGATAGTCGATGCACAGCCAAAATTGGCACATTGTGTATCCGATATCCCATGTCTGCATGGCAGTGTAGTATGTGAACATTGGAATTGATATAACGCCTGCAAGTTGGTGCGAAAATGAAAGTTGCTTGAGATCGTTTTTTTTTCCATTTTCAATGGAAAATGATTTTTGGCTTCAAAAAAACCTTACCAATTGCAATGTCCGCAACCGCCAAACTAAATAAGAAATAATTGCTAATTGTTTGAAGCTGCTTGTCGATTTTGAAACTGACCATCACCTAAACAGAAGTTGAAATCGATTTGAAGTCGAATGCAAGAAATGAATACCATCAAGTTTCCAACTGAAGTCAGAAATGCCGAAATGAATCCGATGGTGATGATGAGAATCATTCGGCCTTCGACACCAAACAATTTTGTGGTCGTGTAATCGTCAAAGTATGTCGATGACGATGTTTCAGTTGGAATTGCGGTGGTCACATTCTCCGCCGATGTTTGCAGCACCTGCAACGTTTTCATGGATGATCACAAAATAATTGGGGTGGATATAAGTAATCAGAAAATCATCCAATTAAATCCTCAATAATTGCGTCGTTGGGGGAATGGAAGTGTCGAATTTTGACGAAAACAAAAAAAAATTTGGTTGCGATTTTTGATTGCGATGATTCACACACGCACAATCGAAACGAGAATATCTAAATTCAACTATAGCTGGTCGAATAAAATGGAAGCGATGCTCATCATCTCTGACTTTTGCCGATTTAATCCCGCGAATAAATAAAACCGTGAGAATAAGTGAGCCTCCGTTTTCGGCGATGAACGCGCAACATTTTCAACATTTTCAATCAAATCATCAAGTGCAAATTCGTGAAAGCACTCTGAATAATGGAACAGCATGCAATCAATCGTATTTCGGAGATTAAAACCAATAAAACTAGTCGTAAACTAGATTATTTATTGGGACAAGTATAATTCAAAATTTGCAATAAAAATTAAGACAATTTGTCAAATTTGGTATGAATTTCCGTAGAAAATACGCACAAAAAATCATTCTTTACAAATTCATATGTTCTTGTAGAATATATGTTTCAAAGCTATTATAAACACTCCAGATTTCGTATAGCGTTGACCAGTTAGCTATATATTATAGTACTTAAGGCATAGCTAATTTTCCATATTCCTTGTTCGAAAAAACGCGTAGATAAAAAAAAAACGAATGAAAAAAATTCCTACCTTCATAACCATTTGAAACAAATGCGTCTGCCGAAAGCGAGGATCATTAGCACTCCCCAACGAAGAGGCTTGCATCCTCCCGTGCTTGATCCTGCAAAACTCATCAAATGATCATGTCAAAAACGAAATAAAGCGAGAAATTCTAGTCAAAAGTGTCTCAATATTTTCTCGCATACAATTCATGTATTGAAAGCCCATAAACGGGTCCATATGCATATATATATATATATATTTATGAGCGCTGAGTGACTGAGTGAATGAGTGCGAAACGCGACGTCTAAAAGGAAAGTGGGCTGAAGCCGACGGTTCGATTGGTCGCAAGAACAAAAAACAAAGATTTTCAAGAAAAAAAAGTTTTCAAGAGGGCGAATTGGAACAAAAGGCGATGAAGAGAAAACGGAAAGATAGGTGCGTATCGAGTTACATTTGGCCAAGGATATCGAGAAGACCACTCTACAAATCACTTTATAATTCAATTTATATATTGTCCATGCAAATTTGAAGGCAAATTTGCGATTCACAAAAAAACTACGATGGTTTAGATCATGGTTTATTTTCTTAGAATTTATATTTTTTAAAATCCATTTAAGGAACGAGGTTTCTCAACTCTTAGTAAAAAACAATATGCATATAATACTGTAGTAGTTGCTGTATTTAACGGCGCTGACACTATTCTAGCAAATGACTAAAAAAGGAACATTCGATGTTATCCATAAAATATAAATCTCAAAAAATAAGAGCCGCGAGGTTGAACGTGAAATCTAGAAGCTTCTATGTTTATTTAAGCAGCATACACATTTTTTTGGTTCATGAAATAAATCTTCGCTTTGAGATTGCCATATTTCATTTTTTATCATCCAATAATCATTAGGAACGCTTTGCAAAATAAAAAAAAAAAATAAGCAATTTTTCATTTTCAATTTCAAATGTGAATGCGTTTTAACTCATTTCGATCGCTCATAAATCTCACCGCGAAATTGGAGAACTTTTTCGTCGTCACGATGATGATGATGATAATGAAGAGGAGGATGAGGAAGAGGAGGAGGAAGAAGAAGGAAACGAACATTATTGCATCAAAAATTATTTGTCATTTCGAGAGCTCCGAATTAAAAACGAACTCCATCGTCCAACTTCTTCGCTTCGTTTTTTTTGTGTTCGGTGAGTATAATGATCACCAGCTCAGGCAAATCAAATAAAATATTTTGAGAATCAAATATTCAGTGATAAACTCTAAAATATTTTGAGAAATTCTAAAGTCTATTGATACTTTCTAAAACTTATTGAGAATCAATAAATTTTAAAAATTTGGAATTTGTAAATTAAATCTTTTGAGAAAGTTAAATCTTTTGAGAAAGTGTAAAGTATCTCAATATATTGTGAGACTTTAAAATTTGAATAGGGCCCTTATGACTTCCACTGACGCAATTTGCGGCGTCTCTTTTTAAGATCTCCTAAATTCCAATAAATAATTTATGTTTTTGATGTTCCTTCCGTTTTTTTAGCTTTTGGTAATAGTTTCTTCACTTCAGTGATGGACGTATTCATGAAATGCAAGTTTTTATAATAAATGTTTAACACTACCTTAAATCTGCATTGTTTTACATGCTGAATTTGAAACAGTTGTGTCTAAACATGTCATTGCATGAACAGGTTCATGAATTTTAAAAACACGCACAATTATTACAATTAATTACAATTATACTTCAGTTTCTAATGATTTCGATATTTTAGAAGATCGGGAAAAGTGTGGAACAAATATTCCAGAAACATTGGCCGATAGATTTAAGGAACGAGGTAAATACAGCAAATTCAATGAGCAGGTGCCCATGTGGATCACGGCCATGGATATTTTCCACCTTTTTCACGAGGGAACACGTATAATAAAAGGTACTTCAATTATGTCTCTCCTTTTTCAGCATTTAAAAATTGAAGATTGTCTTTTAGAAGTCTTCGTTAAAAACGAAATAAATATTTTTCGATGCGAAGCTATTGATGTGAAAGCGAGACTGCCATCTTCGGTAAAGTCGCTATCAGGAAAATTCAATGACATTAATAGGTCCGAAAAAGCTAGTGTAAGTTAATTTACCACTTGCAATTATCATCCTTTGAAGATTTTTGAAGTGAAAATTGTTTCTAACGCCATGATCGGAACCATCCCTCCGTTAGGTTCAGCTGTTGTGTTGCTTATACATGCCTGCTACCGATGGATGGTGTCACCGACTCGCTTAGTTACAAATACAACATTACCAAACAAAGTAATATGGGATCGTTAGCTATGTACATAATAGAAAATTTTTATTTCAGATCGCAGGTATTTGCAAATTATTAGAAATTCTAATTTTAGATGGGGCGCCTCGATTGTTTTCTGGTTCAAAAGTGCACGTAAGTCGTTTTTTTTTGCAATTTTAAGAGTTATTGAACGTTGTAGCATCATGCTATTGTCGTTGATATAAGAAATAATACTAATGATTACTGTATTTATTGTTTCAGCAACTTATATACCATTTGTACAGTAATGTCAGGCGGTGTGGTCAGCTGTCGGCAATAAGCACGCAAGCGCATGAGCACATTTATCACGTTATCAAGAGAAACATGTGCTCGGAACAGACAAACGGGATTGGATATAGTATTTTGAGAATGTTAGACTCATTCAGTTATTTTTTAAAACTGGCAATTTTCAGCTATAAACTATATCACGAGATTGTGACTTCATTGAAAATGCGTTTCAACGCGAATCCGGATTTAATTAAGAAGTCATTTTATCGCAAAGAACTCATGAAATTAATCGAAAAACGACAAATTCAATCATCAAAATTTGTAAGTTCAACATTTTCTTTCAATATATGCAACGAATTCCTTATAGCAACGTTGTGCGTCATTCGCAGAAAAAGGAGAAAATGCGAAAAGAATAAATTGATTCATTTATTTTTTTCTGATTTTTATTATTAATATATTCATTTCGCATTAATATTGTAATAAATGAAATGTTCATACATATTCAATTATTATGGATGTTATTACATTCTATTTGTGTGAAAATTGCTCGATAACGTATGATATTACATAATATTGGACAGAGTTTATTGAGAACAATCTAAAATTTATTGATATATTCTAAAGTTTATTGAGACAAATCTAAAACTTATTGATAAACTTTAAAGTTTATTGAGACAAATCTAAAACTTATTGATACACTTTAAAGTCTCACAATATTCATTGAAACTTATTGATAAATTCTAAAATCTTATGAGATTTCCTAAAGTTTATTGAGACAAATCTAAAATATTATAGAGACACGTTAGCCTCTCAACGAACCTCATAAGATTTTAGAATTGTCTCAAAATATTTTTTTTCATTTGCCTGAGAGCACTCATAAAACTTATTTTATGGCGTACAGAAAAAAGTATGCATTTGAGAGAAGTTGGGCGGGGGAGGCAACCAGGAGAACGACTCGGTTCGCGTTATTATTTTACAGCCAGATTTGACTTTATATTATCGAATATATATTTCGGTTTTTTTTCTTTTATATGATTAAAAGAGCCCTCGAGACAAACAGCTAGAAATCAAATATTTTGGTGTAACTTTTAAACGGAACAATTTTGTCGAAATATTCGTGTGTAATCGGAGATTTGAAAAACAAAATAGCATTAATCTGAAAATCATGCGTTTCGAGCAAAATAGATTCAACTTAGGCACATGCATTTGATCGCTTCTTGGAATTCTTTCGTGTTGAGACACACCAAATAGAGAAGCGCTTTGTTAGGTGAAACCCTCTGGAAAAACAATCCCAACACAATAATAATCCAGCTTGCCGGATTTTAAGATATGATTCTGGAAGTTTTACACAAAAATAGTATTGATGTCGAATTGTTGAGCAACCTCAAAATATTCACAAAATTTGGCTTGTATGGTTAGAAAAAAACAGCAAAAAAATTCTCTCGATTTGCTTCAGAATTTTTTGATTAAGCTGCGATTTAGTGTTTTTTTCAAGATTTTTTTTGAATAAACAATTAAAAAAAAAACGAAAAGCCACTAGTAAGTTCTGTTTGTTTCAAGGATTGGACGACCAAAGTCAGAAATTGAGAACAATGAAGAATGGTGATCCGCGGTGGAAAAATCATTCTCTTGAAATCGAACATTCGGGTCTATTAGAAACCACCCCTACTTTTTAACCCCCACCCCTGCTATTCCACCCCGACTTTTTAACCCCGACTTTTATTTATGATACCACCCCCACTTTTTCACCCCCAATTTTTAGATTTCACCCCTACTTTCTCATTTCACCCCTACTTTTTCACACTCAAAATTTGAAGTTTCTAACAGTAATGTTTAACAGTAAAATTTTACTGTTTTTAATATTTTCAATAATTCAAGTTATCAAGAGGAGATTCGCAGGACTGATGTCTAAATTAGATTTTTCAGAAACTATGTAGCGTTCTTATGAAAGGTTGACGTTTTGACAAAAGACGAAATTTTTCTGAACAGGGTTTTCCGAGAATAGTTAATTTCTTGTTAAAATTGTCAACCTTTCATAAGAACACTACATGTTGTCGGCGTCAAACGACTGAAGGGAGGCGGAGCCTTTAAATTCGCGAAATTAATGTAGATTTAAATTAATCGTTGACTGAATATTCAATGCGCGTACGCTATAATGCAATGGACGCAATTTCGCTGCCTCGAGA
This sequence comes from Caenorhabditis bovis, assembly GCA_902829315.1. Taxonomy (NCBI): domain Eukaryota; kingdom Metazoa; phylum Nematoda; class Chromadorea; order Rhabditida; family Rhabditidae; genus Caenorhabditis; species Caenorhabditis bovis. The sequence continues at coordinate 3,271,081 of CADEPM010000001.1, read as the reverse complement.
CGCATTGGCACATAGCCAATTATTTTTTAAATTTCGTCAAGTCGTTTGACTTCGACAATAGTTTCTGAAAAATCTAATTTAGACATCAGTCCTGCGAATCTCCTATTGATAACTTGAATTATTAAAAATATTAAAAAATTTTACTGTTAAACATTACTGTTAGAAACTTCAAATTTTGAAGTGCAGTGAAAAAGTAGGGGTGAAATCTAAAAATTGGGGGTGAAAAAGTGGGGGTGGTATCATAAATAAAAGTCGGGGTTAAAAAGTCGGGGTGGAATAGCAGGGGTGGGGGTTAAAAAGTAGGGGTGGTTTCTAATAGACCAACATTCGGAAAGAATTGAATAGTTAAGAAGCTTTCAGAAAACCACGATCTCCGAGTAACGACAATAAGTATGATAAAGTCACGTTGATTTCCGGATAATTTCGATTAAAAAGTTCCCATTAAAAAACACACGCATATATATTATAAGCCGGTCTAAGCGGAAGAGAGAGAGAGAGAGAGAGAGAGAGAGCCTTGAAAAGCTGAAAATCTCGTTTCAAAAACCTTATGTTTTCCCTTTCGTCATTTTTATTGTTTCTGTGGTTAGCCTGAGTTAGAAAACGGTTCAGTGAGCTGCGGCAAAGTCAATAAAAGGTGAAGGGCTCCTTTAGATTTTTTTTTTCTTCGACCGCTTATATTCTAATTTGACAAAAAAAATGGGTTCGCGAACTAGAAAATCGAGAAACAAAATGCAACTAATAATTAAAAAAAATAATCTTGAAGAGTTTTTTCCTTTGGTTTTCATCCTCCTTCGGCTCCTCCTCCTCCTCCACCCCTTTTCATCATTTTTTTTATCCTTTTTATATTCGCGTTTTATGAATGTCTTTTCTTCATTGCGACGGCACTCACCCCCACCGCCAAAACTCGTTTTCGCCCACCAATTTTTGTTTATAAAAAGCCCATATAACAAAAAAAATGGCAAGATAGCGGGACCCGCAAAAAACTTTTGATGTTGAGGATGCCGATGAAGGAAGAAGGAGAAGAAGAAGAAGCCCTTAGAACGCACACAGCACACTGAGCAAAAATAATTATTGGAACGAAGACAATCTTATGTATGTATACAGGGTGTCATTTAAGTTCCCGCACAACTTTGTAGACGTACATTTCTGAAACTAAAAGTCCAAATCAAACGAGACTCGAAATATTTTTTATCTATAGTATAACAAATATTTATCTATTAACTCTTTTTGATTCGGCCTCTTTTCGCAGCTATGACTTCACGGAGACGCTTCGGGTAGGATGTGACTGTGGTACGCAGGTATTCGATGGAAAGATTGTCCCATTCCGCCAGTAATGTCTTCTTCAGAGCCTCTACACTTGAGTTGGGTTTTGCGTTGACCTTCTCCTGCAAGACCCCATCACGGAAAAGTCAAGCGGGTTCAGGTCTGGGGAGCAATCAGGCCATTCGGATGACTTGATGAAGTCGGGAAAATGGGTCTGGCACCACTCCTGAGTAGTTTTGGCAGTGTATGCGGGTGCTCCGTCCTGTTGAAAGACCCATTTCTGCCCACCGAAAAGCGTTTGGGTCCAGGGCATCACATGCTTCTCCAAAATGTCCCGAACGTAGACTTCTTTGTTCATTTTCACCATCTGATCCACGAAAACCAGGTAGCACTTCCCGGTTGAGCAGATGGCACCGAAAGCCATCACACTGGCAGGATGTGAGGCTGGATGATATGTTCTTCCTTTCTCAGAAGCTTGCTGGGATGTTTGGCCAAGTACTCAATGGTTTTGTGAGTTGAATGCCGCCTCCACACTGAACAGCTTCTCGTCGGAGAAGACAGTGACGAGGTGTTCTCCAGACCGCGTGCGAGCAAGAAGTCGTTTTGCTTTTTCGAAGCGTCTCTGCTTGTTGACGGCCGATAGAATTGCCGCTTTTTGGACACGATATGGGGTCAGTACAAGCTTTGTTTTGACGATTTGTTCCATAGCAAAGATGCTCATTCCCATGTCTGACGCCATCTTTCTCATGCTCCTGTGTGGGTTTCGCCTGATCCTCGATTTAACGGCGTTGATCTTCTGAGGAGTGGTTACTGAGACGAGTCTTCCTTGTCTGGGACGGACACTGGTCGTATTTAGCTACTTGAATCGTTTGATGGTGTCGCAAACCGTTCTACGAAGCACACCGACCTGTTGAATGATGTCTCTCGGGCTCACATTTTGCTTATGAAGTTCGATAATGGAAGCGCGATGGATGTTAGCCTTCGCCATTTCTCGGAAACACATCCGAATGAGGTGAAACTTGGGAAATAAGTAAAATACACCTTATTTAACAAAAATAAATTGTATTGGTGCACGAAAAGTGCGCCAGCCAAGCTCTTCATGGCGTCAAACTTTTGTGCGGGAACTTAAATGACACCCTGTATATCGTTGGGATGGCTTTTAATACCGCATTCATTGTGATGCTGCAATAGAGTCAGTCGGTCGGTCGCACCGAATATTAATTAACAATTGAAGAACGAAAGCTCAATTTTTTCCGCTTATTATTATATAACACCTAGACTATTTCGCTTTTTTTGCTAGAACGCCGGTTATTGAATCGAATCAAAAAATAAGTAGAGTTATACTGATAACGGCGTGTGTGATGAGAGTGGTAGATCAAATAATTACGGGGGTTTGGAGGTGATGTGTTTCACACCGATGAGGATTTTGGCACGAGGTAGGTCAAAAGCTAAAGTGGCGCAGCGCTAAAGTCCACTCAAGTTTTATTTGTGAGATCGCATATCTGCGAATCGTTTCGTCATTCTCGAATCGGAGAAATCAGCAGATATCAATAACGATCGGATACAAAGAGCTCCACTAGTAGAATCTGCCAAAACGGATGAATGTCTCAGAAAATTTTGAGAATAGTTTGGGTATCCAAAGCTGAAACTTGAAGACTATTACTTTATAGATTCTCTTATCAAGATGAAGTAATGCATCGAGAAATCTAAATAGTTGAGTGGACTCATCAGTTTTGAATCGATTGGATAAATAAATATAGTCACACTTTTGCTATAGTCTTTCTAAGACAAATTTCGATTTTTTCATTTTTAGTTATGCTAGAAGTACAGGAAAATCACGAACGCCAACAAGAATCAGTAAGAATTCACATTTCGCGAGGCTACAGTGAAATACGAATTCCAAAAAATCGATGTATCACATTGGTTTGCTTTTCTTTCTCACCAATCTCAAAGGTTTCAAAAATGTCATTCGCAAAATTTTAAGGGACCATGATTGTTTATTCGACAAAATTTTGTTTATTTTGAAAATAACAAGAGAAACGTTGCCGAAACCGCGCGTTCAAGAGTTTCGACAAATACTTGAAAATGATCACAAACTTCATCGTATAACGACAGTGAATGACTGAAGAATCAAAGCGAATAATAATTGGAAAATGATCTACATACATCAATAAGATCGACCGGCCGCGTGTCCTGCGATGATAAATAATATATTTCGAGATTTTTTGGATTGGATATCACTCAAGTCGAAGCGAGCTAATGCAAATATGAGATAGACAGTGAGTGTTTAGACATTTCGGTGTTGATCTCCTTCACACGTTCTATCAGTTAACGAGTAAAATCGCAGGAGAAAGACCAAGAGAAGATCGAAAGCTGACGATCGATGATAATTGTTGGGCATCATCGTTTTAGGCAATTGTCGCGAAATTAGAATTGATGAAGAAGAGGTAAAGAAATCATTGATCAATTTGAAAAGTAATATTTGACACCCTTAAGTGCTTCAACTTATCACCATCCTAGCGCGATACGGTTTCTATTGATACACTTTCAAGGGCTTCGCTTGCACATCGCACAGTTCACCGCAATCAAAACAGAACTCGAAGGAGCCGACAAGAAAATTTTCGCGAGCAAAGAAGGAGCAGAACGGAAAAAAAATGAAACAGAAGTTCGTGTAGCACAAGCGGGGCAAGAGTCCAGCGGCGCGAGAAAAAAATGAGGAGCAAAAGATTTATTAGCAACAAAACCAATTTGCGCGGAAATGAATTACGGTAATTAGTAGGAGTGTGATTTTTATGCGTTTCTTGGAGTTGTGCCGCCGCGCACGCGAGAAAACCATGGACCTCGCAAATACATTAAGCATTTGAGGGGGGGGGGGTTCTTTTGGACCTATTCATGCAATAAAAAATGTTTTTAAAAGATCCGCATTAAATGAAATTTTTTAATTTCAAAAAATTCGTAGGTCCGGTTCATTAAGCTGAATAAAATTTTTTGAGAGAAATATCAAATCGAAAAATCAATATTTGAATTTAATGAATTCCTTTTTAACAATATTATTCCGAGCACTTCATTCTTCAACAGATAACGGAATTGTCGATAAATGTTTGTTCAAAGCTACAAAATCAAAAATGTTCGGAAAATCTCGCCCGCGTATCAATTTGCACTTTTCTGATACAAGTTCTGAATTGCAATTATATGGGAAAACTGTTTAGCATTCAAATCTTTTTTCGATATACATATATTTCATTTTTTTTCATTGTGGGTGGCTTCTCGCTACATTCATGTCTTCAATTGGAACCTCAAATACAACCTTGTGTCTAAATTTGATATTGCTTATGTCATAATGTACCCACGGTTTCCTATGAATAGATTTCGGCTCATCATCACATCTCGTATGATGTATACAATTTGCACTCGGTCAACTATCTGCTCTTCAGAATAATAGAAACATGTTCTCCTATTAAAAAGTGCATACTAGGCACGTTGGTTCAATTGACAACACGACGAACTTTTTCGGAAATTAGAAGCGATTTCTGACCTTCAATGTTGCTTCTTCAAATAGTAGATCAAAAATATTTCATGTTGAAATTTTATTTTATAAATGACGGATAAATTAAAGGGATGGTACTTCCTATACTTCAAACTTCCCGTTATGGTCTTCTTGTGATTTGATATACCATAAAATCCAGTGAAAACTACAGTGCTCCACATAATTATACGGTCAACAACAAAAATAACAAAAACGGAGTTGCTATATGGGAATACAATTTTGTTTTGGTAGCAAAAGGAATATCCCGAACCATCCAGTTTGGGTCCTGAAGCGAATACGAAATTAACATGACCAACGATTTTTTTTTTCATTTTTTTCGAAAAAGTGCGAAAAAAAAAATCCACATAATTATACGGTCACTTTTATTTTTTGACCTTTTTTCAATTTTTTTTTCAATTTTCAAGTACTCGAAAATTTTTTAAATAAACGTTTATTGTTTTCTAGGTATGAGTAGAGGAAAAAAGCTCACAGAGTATGAAAAAGGTCAAATTGACGCTAAATTAGCCCAAGGGCTCTCTCATCGTCAAATTTCGAGAGATATCGGCCGTTCGCAAGACGTAATTTCTCGATATGCGGCCAATCCAGCAGAATATGGCACGAAAAAGTCTACTGGCCGCCCATCTCTCCTTTCGAACCGAGAAAAGTTCTCCTGATTTGAACATAATCGAAAATGTGTGGGGATTTATGGTACGAAAAATTTATGAGGGTAACAAGTGTTATGACAATGTTTCGGACCTCAAAAAAGCGATTATCGCTTCATGGAAACTTGTTGATCAAACACTTCTTGATAATCTATATATATCAATGGATAACCGTATTTTTGATATAGTCAGATGCAATGGTGGTCCAGTTGATTATTAAGAATTGTTCTTTGTTTATTTTTACGTTTTTGAATCGTTTTGCATCATATCTCATTACTGACCGTATAATTATGTGGAAGAAAATTTTCAATTTTTTTGATAATTTTATGATAAGATTATGTACAATTATTTTTGTAATTTTTTGTTATAAACAGATGAAATGCTGCGAAATGTGGATAATTATTCAATGGGAAGATTTCCCGAAACTTTCAAAATTTTCGAAATTTTGAGAAAAAATCAATTGACCGTATAATTATGTGGAGCACTGTATAATAGGCCCTCAAAGGTGCATGCAAAAATCCAAAATGGTTCGTTTTGTCAAATTTGTCCGTCATCGACATTAGTTTGTATGTCATTCCATACTTTCATGATATATTCCGGATAATATAGAAACGGAAACGACATCTCAAGACTCTAGAATGCGATTCTTCAAGGTAATCAAAAAGTTCGTGGCAATTCACCGCCAATTTATGAAAAATTCATGTGCCTTTAAAGTGTCATTGAAGCGGTAAACCGGCGCGGCACACGAAGCAAATTTCTGCAGTTCGACGAGAAAAAGAAGAGAGAGAGAGAGAAAGAAAAAAAAAGTTATGGTCTGTTTCATTTTCTTCTCATCAATTTAGGCGAAGGCAGGCAACAGGCGGCTCGCGCGGCGAGCACAAGCAACCCCCCACTCGTCCCACTGAACGAAAGAGAAATGCGATGCAAATGCCCTACTATTACGTCGTATATACAAATATAGTGGTCCCAAAGTCAGAAATCGGCAATAAGAAGAAAAGAGATACATTTGGACGCGGTGGGTGTGTCCGGTTCGAAGCACACAGGAAATGAGCGGAAAATAGTTGGGGCGAAGGAGAAAAGCACCAAAAAAAAACACACACACACATTTGACGAATCAAATCGTTCGCCGTCTGACACACAGATTTATGAGCTTTGAAACGGTCAATGTTTCCGAAGGTTTTTTTTTGACATTTACTACCTCCGAAAACAACGACGACGACGACGACAAGTTAATGCTCATCGCGAATTCACAAAGATGCACAATTTTTGAAGTATCATTTGAGCGAATTGGAGGTTAAACATCCAATAGATCAAATATTTTAATTGGATATGAATGAATGAGTAATCATGGTTCATAAGATCGAATCTGAGCTAGGTTTCAAATAAGACTCGACAAAATGGGGATCCAGTTGTCTCATTACGATCAGAATAATTTGCCATCTTGATTTGCGGAAAATTGTGAAATGAGAGGAAGAATTGGCCGAAGCATCTCCAATGGTACGTCGAGCAATAATAATAATAATTTAAATATGCGTTTCATATATCAAACAATTCGTTTAATTTGTCGGTAATTATGGTACGCGTGGTACTTTTTTCAAGCTGAAACATCAAATCTTGAGCAATGGTTATTTGGCTCTTCTCAACTCTGACAAGATAACAATTGTTTGATGTTGCATTCGACAAAACGCGGAAGTTTTCAACAAGACGTGATGCCTTTGAGAAATTCTAGAGGATCAATCATATTCTCCCAAGCTCTCTCTTCCACTTTTTTGACTTTCACTGGATAAACTGAAACATAATTAAAAATCTAATTAAAAAAAAAGGTTGTGTGCGTTTGCGACACGTAACACCTGCCGGCCGGATGCTAGTGGAATCTGAGATATCGCGAACAGAATTGAAAAAAACAAATGGCGATTCTCATGATTGTATGCTGTTGGCTGACGACAGTTGTCAATGATGGGCGATGGCGGCGACGGACCCTGAGAGCGAGGCGGCTCCGCACAAAAATCAGAAAAAAAAACATAATGGCTCGATATGAGACGGAGAGCCGATGGCAGTTAATTGACTCACAACAATAATCACTGATTTATAATCGCCAATGTCACAAAACGTTTTAAAGCGACTGAGACTTTTTTTTTCTTAATTTTGAGAGCAACGAGAGAAGGATGGAAGGATCCAGAGGGAGTTAATGAAAAATATAAAGAGCTGAGAGCTTCCGTTATAAGTGATTTGTCATAATTGCTGGGTTTTGACGTTTTTCAAAAGAATCATTTTCTTAGATAGTCGTTTTTAAGAAAGAAAAAATAGTCAAAAACTGATAACTATGCATTTATAAAAAATAATTAAAAATCGCAAATCAATGTTCAAAAATAATATTTTTTGAATTTGTTGTGCCAAAATCGAAGGTTGCATCACGAGTTTCAAATTTTTGAAAAATGGCAATAAATAGGACACTTTGAAATGTTTCTTTTGAAAACGTCTAAAAATTAAAAATAAAAATGAGATGAAATTTGGAGAAAAAAAAGATGAAGATATTTGGCCATTTTTGGTTGCGATGCTGTCACATCTTTTCAAAACCTAACATTAAACGGCAAAAGCATTTCGAGGCGTCTCAAAATTGCGCCAATCGGTGCCAGCGTTTTGATCAATCTTATTTTTCGAACGATCAGTAGCATTGGAAAAATAAAAGCGAGCCCGCGTTTTGATCTATGAACGCGAAATGAGAGAGGTCCGAAGCGAACAAAGAATCCTGTTCAATCAAACTATAATTTCGCATAAATTAAGATGAACTCGAAAAAAAAAACAATTGGGGACGAAAAAATTGCACAATTATATACACACACAGAGAAAGCCAAAAAAAGTGTGTGAGATAAATGCATGCAGCCGGAAAAATGTCGGCGTTGAGATTCAACCAATTCCCAAGGTGACAGTATTCGATGCTTTTGCCACCCCCTACTAATGCCCCCCCCCTCTCCCATTTTTTCGCGATTTTCGCACAATTCTTCATGTTTGTTTCTGCGCGAAGATATTGTTGTTGCTCGTTGGTTTTTCTTTTTGCTAAAATAACACAACAAAAATACGGAAACATTTCGAGACTTGATATACTACTCATGGAATGCGATGAGGCTCATCGCATAGACTCCAAAATGATGAGCGGAATTTCTAATGACCATCTGTGGACGTATTCCGGATGCCAAAAAAAAGCTGACAAAAGATTTTCTTTCTCGAAAGCTGTTCTTTTTTTCTTGTCCCTATGTACCAAAATTTTTTGACATTTTGACAAACACTTTTGACATGATGGATTGGAAAAAGTTGAACGCTTCAGAAACCATAGATGACGATATTCGAAATAGACCATCGATTATAATTTTATAAGTAATTTCGGAATAGTATGGAGTAGTAGAAGCATTTATTCAAAACTTTGTTGAACTTTTTTAAAATTAAAAGTTGATCAATGTGTTGATTTTCTTATAAAAATTCCATTATCATTATTAGAAAATAAGTATGTTATAAAGGGTCCCAGTGTGAGTATGAATCTATATTTCAATTTTTGGAACAGTTAGTCGATACTTAAAAACTAGTCCCTAGAGGTGCGTAATTTTTGATGTTTTAAATGTTGCGTTGAATATTGAATAGATTGTCATTCAATCTTCTAGATTAATCGACTGAATTTTGCAGTAAATTAATTAAATCCGCATGACGAGAATGATTATATGTACAGATTTTTTTTTGCAGTTTTTCAATTAGTTCAAACTACAACAATCCACAGGGATTGACGAGATAATGTCGAAATTTTAATTTTAATAATGGATATATGCTCGAATCGAATCAAATTCGCTTTTGTCGTCAAACGTATTTGCATTTGCAGAATAAATCTCGTGCAGGGAAACTGTTACGAGTTTATTCGACGGCAAAGCGAAATACTGAAAAAATAGTTTTAAAAATATTTTTAAAAAAATCAGAGAATGGAGGTTTTTTTCTATTTGATATTTAATTTAAATTTTTTTTTTTTTATATTTTTATGATTCTCACCGATATTTTAAGTTTTTAATGGTTTCGCTGGAAATTTTCTTAAATATTTCAATATGCAAAGGCATTTTTTTATAATTTGATTTTTAAAAAATCGCTGAAACCAATCAACTTACCATTATTTTTTTTTTTCAAAATATACTCGTCACTAATATCTTCTTGACTGCCTGAAAATTGGAAATTGTGAATTTCATGAAAAAATCGAGTAAATGTGAAGAATATTTGACGCTGAGAAGACTATCTCATAAAAATTGGATATGAAAAAAAGATCAATGCGATGCGCTGGATTGACGATTATTTTTGACGTGAAGCCGATTAATAGGAAGGATCAAAAACTGATAAGCGGCGTTCTGAAAATGGAGAAGAACGAAGACGCAAATAACACGGGTTGGAGTCTTTCAGATGGTTTTGTAGGTAATCGCGTATTCAAGAAAAAATTAGAAAATTTTTTGATTTTCTCATTAATGTGAACAAAAGTGGGCGGGTCAATGCTCAGAAAATACCAATGAAAAATAGATAATTAAATTGCAAAAAAAAAATGGGAAAAATATTACAAAAAAAAATCATTTTTCATTTTTCAAAGTTTTGTCTACATTTTTTCTTATTTTTTTATTTCTCTGTATAAACTATTTTTCCAATTTTTTTCTTTTACTGAACAAATTGAAAAAAAAAAAAACACTCACAACAGACGGACAGCAAAATGACCTCCCTTGTCAGAAAACTTGTTGTTTTCTCACTTTCGCATTACGTTTTTATAGTTTTCAACTGTATTTTTTTAAAGATTTTTTTCCTAGATATGAATATTAGTCTGCGTCCGGCGACTGATGTACGCGGGTAGATTTACATGGATGCTTCTTTCTTTTGGTCTCGCGCGGACTAACTGATTGCTTCGCATTTTATGTGTCTGTTCGATAATTTCTTAATCGAACGACGTTAGAAATTCTAAGAAATGCCAAACTCATTTTTTTTCAAGGCGCATGCGTGTAAATCTACCACTACTATATATATATATTTAAAAATCGCCGACTATATATTAAAATCAATATGGGAATATTAATTTGTCATTCCAATAATTTCGATTGAAATTATTTCACTTTGGTATACGCGCGATAAACCAAAAAACCATAAAGTTATTATGAAAAAAAAAAATAAAAAATAAACCATAAAGTTATTATGACTTGATTTTCCTTTTAAGATATAGTCGGCGTCCGGCGACTGTTGCACGTGGGTAGATTTACGGGAATGCGTCTTTCGAAATGGTCTCGCATGGGCTAACAGGTTATTTCAAATTTTATGGACCGGTTCGATAATTTTTCAATCGAATGTCGTTGGAAATTCAAGGAAATACGAAACTAATCAAGAAAAATGAAGCAGTTCACGTGAAAACAGCAAAATAAGCATTCACGCGTGGCGAGACCTTTTCAAGGCGCATGCGCGTAAATCTACCCGCGAACAGCAGTCGCCGGACGTCGACTATACTAATTGTCGGAGCCAAACGACTGAATGGAGATGGAGCCATCAAATTCGCGAAATCAGTGTAGATTTAAATTTTTCGTTGATTTAATATTAAATGCGCGTACACTATAATGCAATGTACGCAATCTCGCTGCCTCATTGGCACATAGCAAATAATTTTTAAAAATTTACTCGTTGTTTGACTCCGACATTCATACTTTACGTACTTTTCAATTTTATTTTGTTGCCAATTGCCAATGTAGATAGTGAGATTTGCGACGAGATCGTTTATGAAAAAATTGGGCAACGTTTGTTTTTTTTTTTTCGATTTCACCAAATTTCCGAAAATCTATTTTAAAATCAAGATTTTGTGAAATTCCTGGAAAAGAGTGCTGAAAATTTGGTTTAAATTCATTTTTTTTCCGTCATCAAACATTATTTATGGCACCAGCTCAAAAAGATTGCCCATATTCGGATTAAACGATGAGAACTTCTTTAATGGGAGTTCAAGTTTTGTTTTATACCATAAAAATAAGGTGACTATAAGGGATGAATGGAAAGTCCCAATTTTTTCGGGAAATATGAGCAAAAAGAATCGAAACGAAATCAAAGAAGCGCAAACCTCGAGAATAGCAACCAGTGAGCCGGCCGAAAGCAAAAAAAAAAACAACATTCGGAGGCTCCCGGACCCCCGGATTAAAATACATAGTTTGCTATTTTCTTTTTTTTTTTCGCTTCGCAATTCTTTTATGCATTGGTTCATGCGGGGGCCTCCATCCTAAGAAGTGAGAAGAGTGCCATCACATTGCGTGTTTGTGAAAATCACTGACAGAAAAAAAGCAAAACTTTGTGGCGGAGAAATGCCTTATTTTTCTAGTTCCCCCTACCCCCTTTATTTCGTTTTTTTCTCGTGTTGGGCCCACATCACAAAAATGCCACAAAAATTAGCAAATTGACATTCAATTTGGTTTGAGTGGTCGTCGATTCGTTTTTGCAGCGGATTGGATTACGGTAGGCCATTAGGTCGGATTTTCAGAGAATGAGGAAAAAAGGGTGTGGTAGGAAGTGGGACCATGTTGCGAAAAACAACACAATTTATCATCAAGATCAAACTTTCAAACTCTCAAAATTAATGTAAAGAGAATAATTCTCGGTGATACCAATCAGCTGATTCGGAGATCGTCTGAATTTCTGAACCATTGAATATTGGAAACATTTTAAGGTGAGCAATCTTGTGCTTTTTTATAGCCTTTCAATTTGTAATTCCAATTTTAAAGATATACGAGGATTGTGAGTTCCGAAATGATCTTGGATCGCTGCATGTGACCCATCGCTCGCATGGATGTATAATCAGCGTCCGGCCACTTCTTCACGTGGGTAGATTTACGGGGTGCGCCATTCGATATGGTCTCACGCGGACTAACAAGTTATTTTGGAAAATTCAAGGAAATACAAATCTCATCAAGAAAAAAATAAACAGTACCTTGCAAAATATGCATCCTACCTGGCGAGACCATTTCTCAAAGGCATGCCTGTAAATCTACCCGCTATATACAACAGAAGTTTCCGGCTGAAAACTCCTAGCTTGAAAATTGAAAAAAAGGACCATTAAAAAAACGATATAAATGTTTTAAAAAGAAACATCGAAAAACTGAAAAAAAATAAAGAATTTCCTATGAACGCACGTCGAAAATTACAAAAAAAAATTGACGCGATATATCGTAATTCTCTCTCCGCTATTAATTTTCAAAGGCGCACGCGAAAAGGGGTCTCGTCGCGAAGTCGATACTGTATTTTTTAATGGGTGTTTTTTTCGGATATTTTTTTATTTTTCGAGTGTTTAAAACGTTTTTTTTTGGAAATCTGTAAAAGTATATTGTTTAATTAACACTAAAGGTTCATTGGAAGCGTCATCGAGCGAAGTCTGCATCAAATCAACACAAATATCACGATTTTTCATAAAAATTGCTATCTAAATGACAAAAAGTAGACAAATATTTTCGAATTAGGAGTAATTATACCAACAATAATTGTTTTTACTCGTTCTTAAATCCGTTAGTCATTTCCTCTCTTTAAGTTTTTGAAAAATACGGAAAACTAGCACAAAAAATGAAAAGTAAAAAATACAGTACCGACTTCGCGACGTGACCCGCGCAGCTTTTCGCATGCGCCTTTAAAAATAAATAGCGGAGAATTTCAATATATCGCGTCAATTTTGTTGTAATTTTCGACGTGCGTGCATAGGGAATTCAAATGAAAAAAATTGATTTTTTAAATTTTTTTCATTGCATTAAGAGGTCCATTAAAGCTTTTTGAATATTTTAACCAGTTTTTTTTTGGAAATCATATTACATACTGTAAAAAGCAAGCTTTAACCGGGTTCTTTTGACACTAAAAATGGCTATATCGACTATTTTGTCTATGGTCTATAAATCGCAAGTACTCAATAATTAAAATGCAAAATTCCAAAAAAATCGAGAATTCCAAATTTTTATTTATATATATACATTTTGTATACTTTGGACTCGAATGTTTTCTGCTAAACGTTGCCTATTTTAAAAAAAACCGCAAAAGTCATTGGAAGATGAGTGATGGGAGTCCGAAGTGTTTGATAGACACTTCGACGGGGGGGGGGAGGGGGCCAATTTCTCATATTTATTGCCAATGAAAATGCGGGGATGCTGAGAAAGAGGACAAAAGAAAACACAAACAAAGCACAATGCGAATGATTTCGCCTGATTTTGCTCATTCCAGCCCTAAAACGATTAAAAGGATCCGGGGCGAGCGCGGCTACGCGAAAAACCCTAATTTCATGACAGCTTGCGAGGACCAACAAAATTTGGATGATGATGATGGCCTTATTTTTCAAATCAAAACTAATTCCAAAAATAAACATACTACTATTATTGAGGGGCAAAAAATGCCCTTGGATTGAAGTAAAACTAAATTGGGTTGGCCAAGAATTATAAATATATTGCTCGACGAATGATTTATTAGTGTAATTTCTTGACGCCGCTTTTATGATTTGTTTCTATGCCATTCTAACTATGTGTAATTTATTACAATATGCATAGACTGAAAACCTAATAGAGGAAAGGCATGCACCAGTAGACACTTATGTATATAGAAAAATGCATATTTCATTTTTATATGGGCAAGTGAGAGAGAACCGTGATCGGGAGCAAATTACATACAAGCATCAAGGAGCTACAACAGAAGAGACGACCCCAAACTATATAAATTTGTTTCCTTTCTAATTGAAGGCAGTGAGCAGAAAGATTTGAGGCTTCAGATTCAGAATGGTCGATCTGATAAAACATAGGATTGTCGGAAAATTTCTTTCACAGATTCCCAATTTAAATCTCCGAGAAGCTCATCTAACAAGCAATTTATTATATATTCCCCTCCCCCTCATATTGTTCCAACATCCACGGAATGATCTCTTTATATACATACATCCGGAAATGTGTCATAGAAGCAAAAAAAGGGAGAAGGGGATGGATAGGGCACAAAAATGGGGGGCACGGTCGAATAAGCAAATCGGACTAAACCGATCCTGTGAGCGGCAAAGAAAGAAAAGGAAAAGGTGCAAATGTTTCGCACATCATAGAATGGGTCATGGAATGCATGCGGTTTAGAATGTGACCGGATGTTGGGCTTCGAACAGAATTAAAAGGAGCAGTTATAGCAAATTCTGGCATAAATAAATCTCATTTTCAGAAATCGCTTGGTTTGTCAAATTGCATTCCATTGAATTAAAAAAAAATCAAAATTTCGAATTTTTAAAAGACGGTATTGGATGCCGATGAAAGTGACATCATCAAATTGGTCACATAAGACAGATAAGCTTAATAATCGTGTCAAGTCATTTTTTCACCCATCTCTACTCGGCACATATATATGTATATAATAAGGAGAACTTTCTGGAGCTCATAAATTTGCATTCAGATGAGAACTAAAAGAAAGCCCCCCTCTCCACCTATTCTACTGTATATATTTACCTGGATCTCACACTTGGAATATTTTATTTTCCCAAAAGGGATTCCCCAGGAATATATTGGTTTGCTCCAAATATCATCAATTTTAGAATGATTCTGCATTCCAGTTGTCACAAAATTCTTGAAATTTAACGCCCTCCCCCCATTAATGAAACTGCCTCAAAATTTATCATTTTCAATACTCGCCATTCACAATTTGGGCATGGACGATTAGGTCTCGACAGGAAACGTCCAAAAAAAACAGAAGACAGGTAAACAACGAGAAATGTCCATTTCAAATCGACCATAAATCCAATTTATTCGAAAACAGAAGGCAAAGGGAAATATAGAAGTGAGCGCGCGACATGGATTTGTCATCTTTGGGAGCACACCTCCACCTCATTCGGAATTCCTAATAAACCAGACAATATAATAAAGAAGGAGTGTGAAAAGAGCGAATGAATGAATTGGTTCGAAAAGAGAAAAAAAAACTTTATGTAAATGAAAGAAATCTGTGTGGCGCGCGGGCGATCGCGAATAAAAAAAAGGCGAAGCGGAAAGGATTGAGGTGAGATATATGCTAATGAAAACCAAAAGAGAGTGGTCCGTGATGAAATTGAAAAATTACTTTTGCATGCGAAATGAGTAAACGCATTTTCGCGCCAAAAATCGCCACTTCCTTTTATAGGTAACTTTTTTTTATTTCGGTTTTCTAATTGAATGAAAATGCGTGGAAATTATTTGATCTTCTTTATATTTTTCTCAGGTCGGAACACAATAAACTTCAATGATTTCTGAAAACGCACAAATTGTTTTTTCTTAATTCCGACGAAAAATTTCTAATTTACTTGCTCATCAATTCGTACAACACACGAATCATTTTCCATTCCTAAATAATTCGGCGCCGAAAATATTGTAATCATTCGACCATTACAGTGAAATTTGTGTCCGCCGTGGTACATCTAAATTCTAGCATTTTCTTGAAAAGAAATACTTGAAATTGTGTAATACTCACCTCACTTGTTATTTGATGCGCGCGAATTATCACATCAATGTTATTCCGAAGACAAAAATGTTCTATTGTTGTATCATCGAATGAGAACGAAATTCCGCGAGCCGAAAGAGCATATCCGCAATTCTACAAGATCGACGTATACACTTGTAATCGATTTTCAGTTTACTGGACTAATTTCTGGATCTGACCATACAAGATCACAAGCTAATCCGAACGCTGGAATAAAAGTCGGGCGCGAAATCTATAATGATTTGAAGCTCATTAATTTCAAGGTATCGTTAATACTGTATCAATGTCATCAATCGTTTTCATATGAGGTGAAATTCCTCCGTGTAAACATAGAATTTTGTTTACAACAGTGGCAGCAAACGGAATATGGTTAAATACATTAATCAAATTGAGCCAAACCTGAACCCCACAACCCAATTTTGAAATATAAGAATTGAAATTCGATTACCAGTTCACCCTTTTTGCCGTATTTCATCAAACATTCATCATAAAATCCATATGTAAGAGTTGTATTATAATCTTCATGATTTCCACGGACCATGAAAACTTTTTCCGGGTATAATGATTGAAATGCCATGAGCAACGTGGCCGTTTCCAGTCCTTGCATTCCGCGATCGACGTAATCGCCGAGGAATAGGTATGAAGTTGTTGAAGGATGACCGCATCTGTTGCCTATTTAAATGTGTAACACCCAAATAATGGAACCTTGCAAAAATCAATCGAAGATCATGGAATTGACCATGAATATCTCCAATTATATGAATCGGCAACGCTCCATCCAATATCCGAAGAAGTGACGGTTGTGAAGAGAACGAAGAGACCGCTGACGAGCAAACGTTCAAAATTTCTTCTGTAGTTATCGAGACATCAACGTGCGGAGTTTGGCGATTTCTTTAAAAATTAAAATGAAAAAATGCCATTTTGAACGTCTTGCATTCACAAAAAACGATCGCTATGTGCCGATTTACAGTTAGTTTGATTCGCAGGTAGCCAAAATTCCCACTGTTCAAATTTGAATTACCGCCTCGAAAAAGTTAGTTTTTCCCGCCATCTACGTAGGATTTGATGGGGATTTTATACGCATTTTACAAAATCTTCAAACTTCCATAATAAGGCAATGCAGAGAAAAGAAAAATGATTATTTTCACTTTTTTGCATTGGCCCTTGAGCAAAAAAATAAAAAAATGTTAAAAAATGAAAATAATTATTTTTTTGGTCTATTTTCTCTGAATTGCCCTATTAACATTCAAAAGACGCTATTCGAAACTCTAAAAAAGTAATCAAACATTCTCACCCTTTCATTTTCATTGGTGCATTCATTAACTTAGCGATAAAATTATTGAGAAAAACAACTTTTTCCATTGAATCATCGCCTTCATTGCTGTCCTCGCCGAGATTAGTCTCCTAGAAAATAAAAAGCAAAATCCGAACATTTCTCAAACCGAAAAACGTACGTTTTCCAGTTCAATGGTCATGGCGAGAACTTTTAAAAATGAGAACATCTATATATTTTCACGTGTTTAAATAAAACATGATTTATTTGTAATACATAAATGACTGTAGGAATTTCAAGCATTTCCTAGCTCGATGATGTAGGAAAGAAGAGTCTTGACTCCTTCCAAGTAGTTCCACTTGTTATTTTTCTCGTTCTGTGAGTGGGCCATGTCATCAGCAGCACCGAGTGGAAGGAGAAGCACACTTTTGCCAGTGAGTTCTTGGAATGTCAGTGTTATCGGGATGCTGCAGCCCTCGCGAATTCTGTCAGGCTCGACTCCATGCACATATTTCATGGCACGGGCACCAGCCAAAAAGTTCGGATCATTCACATCGGCCACCCAGGGTTTCGCGCTGTGACCAGGACGAGGACTAAATATTTCAATTCAGTTCCATAGAATGAAAAATCGACTACTTGAAAGTATTTGGAGATCCTCTTTTCTTCCAAAGATCATTCAAATAATCAATGGTTATCTTGTTAACATGCTCTGGCTCCATATTTGGCACAATTCTGATTGAGAACTTCCCGATAACCTTTGAAGGTATGACGGTTTTCTCACCGGGTCCATAAAATGCACCTTCAATGCCATGGAATGCCAACCTTAATAATGCAAATTGCTTTTGAACTAATGCAATTTAATTTTACGATGGTTCCCGCCATCTTCTCAATAGCAACGTCTTCTTATCTTCCGTTGGAAGTTTCGATGCTCCAACACTATCACGGAACTCAGCGACGTCAAATTCGATGTCGTCATAGGTCTTTTCTTCATCTTTTCCCAATGGCGCCACTTGATCATTTATTCCTAAAGAGTGCATTTATTAGCTTTAAAAAATCAAATAATAACCTGGAATGTTAATGCGATTATCAACAGTCGTCAACTGCGACATAATCCACATTAAATCCTGAAGGGGCTCATGGCTAAAAATAAGACCAAATATTTATGGGTTTGACAATGATTTCTTACACAACTCCTCCAAATACTCCAGAATGAAGATCTTGTTTAATTCCAGTCACTTCGACGAAAAATGAGCAGATTCCTCTGCGCAACACTTTTTTTTAGTACTATTGAGCGATAAATATGTATACCTGAGACCATATGTGAGGCAGGGCTTTTTGGTGCCAAGCCAGTAACTGTCAGAGATACAGACAAAGTCTACATCAGCCAAAAATCCATCCTTCTCACGAATCAATAGCTCCTCCAGTCCGACAGATCCCGACTCTTCCATAGCCTCGAAACAAAACTGAACATATCAAATGGCTGTACTGGGATTGTAGCAAATTTGTTCAACCTTGATATTCACCGGAAGTTCAATGTTGTTTTTTTGGGCAGCCTGAATGGCGTGTAGCCAGCAAAGAACTGGTCCCTTGTCATCAGACGAGCCTCTTCCGTACATTTTGCCATCTGCAACAACAAAAATAAATTTTGGTGATATTCTGCATAAAAATAAACCTTTTTCAACAAGCTCAAACGGCTCAGTGTCCCAACCATCTGACTTTGAGGCTGGCTGAACATCTGAAACAATTTTTTTTAAATTAGAATAAATTAGAAATATAGGCACCTAGATGACCATAGACCAGAAGTGTCTTCTTTTTCTTATCGCTACCCAACGCTCCCAATATAACCGGTGGTAGTGGAATAGTCTTTCCCTCCAACTTTTGGCTTCCCAAGTCCGCCAACTTGCATGTAGCTCCGACCCTTTCCAGACGCTCTCTAAAAAAAAATAATTTTTATAAGAATTATTTCAGGATAATTATACTTCATCCAATGAACCATACGAATTGTATCATCACGTCTTGATGGATCACCGGAAACGCTTTGAATCGCGACAGCCTCTTTGAGAATACTTTTAAGATTATCGTAATCGGCGTCAATTTGGCTGCAATTGATTTCTTTTACGCTTTTTCTTGAAAAAAGTTATACCTGAAAACTGATTTCAAATCAATTCCCATTTTCAGGAGTAGCTACGGGTTGGTGGGTGGAAGTCTGCAAATAATGATAAGAGAATAAAGCTACCTGGTGTTTGATAAAAATTATGCCGATATGGCAGAAAGTGGCAAAAATCAAACAAGCAATTAAATAAAAAGGTGGTTCAGAAAGTCACGTGTTTCTACGAAATCGAAACGAAATGATAAGTAGGAATATTCTCATTGGTTGATTGATAATTTCATAAGGAAGCAATATCATTCATTGTAGACTACAATTACTATTTCCTTTTTCGAGAACGATTAGATGGTTCATCTCTTAATGGGAAAGGTCGTTTTTAATGGTTAAAACGGTTCATCGAATTTCTTGACTGGTGAAGATTGTTTTCACAGGGTATATATCCTTAATCGAAATCGGTTTGTAAGATTTCCCACAAAAATGAGAAGCCTCCAAAATCGAAAATAATCCAAATAGATAGAGCCAATAAGGGTTGAATTTAATAAAGAAAATTCTCCATGAAACAAACTTAAACAGAGTCCGGAGGTTCGTCGAATTGCGCGCGAATTTCAAAAAAAACCACAAAGTTTTGCAAACAATACGAAATCGCACGAATGTGAAAGACATCGGTAAGAACTCTCTTCAGTCGTAAGGGAAACTACAAAAACAATTCAGCGAACATAAAAACCTTGATTATTTTTTCAATACTTTTCAGCATAAAAGAAGGAAGGAAACTGGTGAAAACCGATTTTGAATTTACAATTGAATGAAACAAAAACAATTTTATCCACGAAATTGAAAACAATCTAAACTATTAAATACTATTATATTAATTAAAAGCCTTTAGAATAGCAGAATTGCTCAATTAATGCTCGATGCGCTCCCTTTACTTTGATTCGGCCTTTCAACTCATCGACATGTGTCCCTACGGGATGTCCAAGTTTATTTTCAAGATAGCTGCGTAGATCAGAATCACATTTCTGAATACACAAAATTAAACCTTTAAATAATTTTTTAAACTTACAAAAACATCGCCGTCGATATTTTTGATGGTCACTAATTCAACATAATCAAAGTCAAGAGTCTTTTCATTTAATAGATCTCGTTTTTTTTCTAAATACAGTGGAAGAAGGTGATCGCGTCGTCTTTTAACAAAATACGAATGCGTTTTTCCGACATCTAAAAAATATATATGATAATTGTAAATATATTATTGAAAAAAAAATCAAAAATAACCTGTTGGTGGAATCCAACCACTCGGTGTCGGATACTTTTCATGTTTCGGTACCTCTGGCACAACTTCAATTGGCATTAATCGTTCCACATAAGACCAGTCTACGTTAATTTCGGAAACTGTGGGAAGTGTTTTCCCTGAAAATAATTAAAAAATAATCAAGCACTTTTTCTTTTGTTTCAACTAACCTTTGCCAGGCAACGCCTGCTGCCACGGATTCTCCCATGGTTTTTCATTATTTCTAATGGAAGATTTTGAAAACAGAGAAACAGATGAAGAAATCGCCCTGCTTGAGATTTTATTGAGAGTTGACGAAATCATCTGAAATAAAGCCGGTCTAAATAATTTTTAGCTGCTTGTAAACCAAAAACAAAAACAAATTATTTAAATTTAAATAATTGTATAGTTTAAGACCGGAGAAATCTCGGGTTAGGGGAAACGCGCAGGTCTTTTATTTGTCGTTATTTTTTCAAATGTTTCGTTAAAAATTGCCTTCGCTAAACGTAAAAAAGGATTCGCTAGATAAATATACTGCAGCGCGAAATAATCGAGAATAAATTTCCGATTTACACTAAAACGGGGGCGATAACGATGCTTCGATGAACATGTACTGTAGTGCACTAGGGCGCAATTGCCTACAAAATTTTAGGCCAAAAAATTTTCTATTTTTAATTTTTCCCTATTTTTCTACGTATTTTGTTGAATTGTTGCGTTTTTTATGAAGTAATTTCTTATAATATTTTAAAAGTCCCTTTTTATTCGTGTGTTTTTAGTTCTTTCAGACTATAAAACTTCATTAGTTTTTGAAAAATTAATAATTTATGCATTTTCGATGTATTGTGTTCCGTTATCGATTGTTATTTGCTTGTTAAAGCAATTATATTTTCAGGTAAAATGTCCGATTCTCTCGTGTGGCAAATCATCCGCAACAACAGCGCTTTCTTGAAAACTCAGCGCGGAATTGGAAAGAAATTTTCGACTGAGAAGTTCAACTTGAAGAAGGTCAACAGCCCACGATACAGCGGATTGGCCAACAAGTCGGCCATCGATGTTAGCCCAGCTCCATCTGGAAAGGGAGTCGTCGTCTCCACCAAGACAAACAGTATGCTTTCATTAAGGTTTATTAAAATTATTTTATATTTACCAGAGGGAAAGCCAGCTCAAGCTGTCAAAGCTAACCTTATCACCAAGAGACCAATCACTTCTACTGGACGTATCGCCAAGAGCAATGGATTCAGCCGCTTCAGCAAGGTATTTTTGAGTTTTTGACATTATATGCCTGTTCACAATAAACACTTAAATAGAGAATAAAATAAATTAATGATTCCGAATTGTCCGGAAAAGCGTCAATATTTTCAGCTCGCCCAGAGACGTGCTGCCGCTATCGTCCGCTCCCAGATCACCAAGAAGACTAAGGCTCAGAAGACCGATGCTTAAGAACTCTTTTGTTATAAATAAATTGTTACATTTTATTCATTTAAACAATCAAAGAAACTGAAACAAAACTTGTCTTGTACCGCAGCGCTTCCAATTTTTCTGAAGATGATTTTAAACCGAGAAGTTAAGTTTTAAATAACCTCATCTTCATCAGAACCTTCTTCCTCAAGGTAATTGTCGATGTCAGCCATCATCGAGTCAATTTCAGTTTTCCTTGCCCTTCTATTTTCCTCAACTATACTGATTAGCTGCTAAATTTGAAAGAAAAATATAGACGAACAAAAAAATTAACTAACATTATGCTCGTGAACAATTTGCTGAATTCCGCTGGCAATGTCTTCATCAATTCCGCAATTAACAAGCTCTTCAATTTTTCGATCTCGATAACATGAAACAGAATAGAAGAGAAGTACAACCATTAATGGCAGCCGCATCGCATTAAAATGGAACGAAAAAAAAATCAAAACGTTTGGTAATCCCCCGAGAATCCGCATGAAGAGAGCGAAAACATCGTGCGAAAAAGTGTTGGGGCGTAAGTCAATTTTTTTTCGCTTAATTATTCCCAATATTGATATGAAACGAACAACGAAAAGCCGATTCCAAAAAATATGTGTTTATCGATTTATTCATTTTCAAATTTAAAATATAAGGTATAGAGATCGAAGGCATTCAGAGTATAGTACAAAGGGTATCATATGGTTACTGTTAAATAGATAATGGTACAATATTAGAAGTTATCAACAATTTTGCGAGCAGGTCGTCCACGGCCGCGGCCTCTTGGAACACTCGAGCGATAAGTTGAATCCGATCGAACAGTCGAGAAGCTGCGAACCGACGAGGTTTCATCAAAATCTTTCTTATCCTGCAATATAGCAATTTTTCAGCAATTTCCATATAAGACGATATACCGCAAGCGACGCCACGTATAATTTATACGGTTCCCAATCGCCTTTTCCAGGCAGTGCACATGGATAAACCTTGTTGAGGTATTTCGATCTGAAAATCTTGGATTCAATCAAAATCTCGATTCTTGCGCGACTTACACAGCCACTTTGTCTTGCGGAATGAGTTTCGAGCTAAACTCGAGGGCAATTTCGAGGAAGAACAAGTTTTTTGGTGGATCGTGGTCAGCCGTCATCACATTCTTGTCAAACCCTTCGAACGCAAAATCGATACTCGATTTGTGGACGATTGCCACACCATAGCGATTCTTATTGTAATCGCTTCCAAGAGCAGAAGCAAATCTAAAAACGAACATTAAAACTATTCCAAGAATATATATATATATATACTGTACATATTATCGATATGATTTTATAGTAGTCGTCGCGCGACTGTGAAAAATTGACTAAATTCCAAAAAAATCAATGATAGACGACTTGCGCAAAACTAAATGTAAAATTAAGGGCCTATGTAATAGGTTAAAGGCGCACACCGCTCACCGAGACCTCTCTTTTAATTTTCTTGACATTTAGAAATTTTCCGCAGTCGCGCGACGTAGGCAATAATATATTTTAAAATGTTCCAACCTTTTTGCCAAATCTCTCAACGCATTGAACGAGTCAGAAAGTGGATCCAATGCTTTTTTCGATGACTTAATGAAATTATTCGATTTCTCATTATATAAATTTCGATTCCTACCAATAATTGTTCAAACATCGATTTCAGCGTCTCCAACAAAGCAGTTGAAGTATCAACAAAATCCACTTCACGACATTTGCACAACAAATTCTTAAATATATCTCCAAAATCTGTGTAATACTGCAAAAAATAAATTTTCTAAAGATACGATAGCTTAAAGGAACATACCGTAACATAATTCTGCATGAGATGAATGAGATTCTCAATCGGAATCGATCCATAAATAATGAGTTTCGAGAATTGCGAGACAAGCTTTCGTTTCTTGTGCATCAATTCGATTTGCTCCTGCTGGTCCAGTTTTGTCAAATCTTCCGTAGAAAATGCGTTCAATTTGAGGAATGCAATCAATTCGCGAACAGTTTCCTGAACAATTTTTTTAAAATAAATAATCAAAGGAAAACAGGTCATTTCCAAATACCTCATTCGGTCGAAGAACAAGTTGCTCAAAATTGCCCTTTTGATTCGAGTCTGCTAGACGTGGTCCGAATAATATTAAAACATCGCACATCGACAAATAAGCCTAAAATTGAGATCACCTAAGTTTCTTCCAATCAATAATAAAGTATAGACAAATTATATAAAAGCTATAGAATCAATAAATTTCCTTCTAATAATCAAAAAAAAAATTAAAACCTGTTCACAAGATGATACCCTTTTACGTTATTTTTTCACTACTTATCGATTTTAAATGATAAATTATCATTTCTGAAATGTAAAACGTTTAAAAATTTTAAAAGAGAGATGTGCAAATCCCCGCCAAAAAATCTGAACATTAAATTTTGCGCAAACACATTAAATTTTGCGCAAACACTCCCAATGTTATTATCGAGTGTACCTTCTTTTAATTTTTTTTAAACTCACTTTCTCAACACCTGAAGCTCCAGTTTCCAAAGTGTCTTGCAAATGGCGAACAAGTTGATCTCTTCGTTTCTTCAACTTCTTGATCGCATCCTTCAAAATATTTTATTCAATTTTTAAAAATGTATTTAAAATTATTACCTGCTTGGCGTGTTCTTCTTCCTTGCAAATATTGTACAAATCAAAATTTAGTTGCATAAAGAGCATTGTAATAGCGCGTTCACAAACATCTCGCTTCGTCTCCACGCGATCATAGTTCGACACAATTTTCAGCATCAAATCCCACATATCCCATTTCCCAAGGTCCATATAACTAGCGAACGCGGAGATGCGACGAACGGAGCACAGGAAATTCGCTTCATCCTCGTCGTCGATTTGCTCTTCCTCAACTCGTTGAGCGGATCTTCTCAATTGAAGAGCCATTCCATCAATAAGCTGAAAATTGAGAAAATAAAAACAAATTCCATTGAGAAATAATTGAAACCTTCATTCTCTCCGGCTCCGTTTGTGGCCCGACCGTCGGATGACTCGAAAGAGTTGAATATACTTCAGCAACACCATATAGAACCTACGTTATTCAAATTGATTTTGAAATAATTGAAACAGCTCTTACCTCATCATCCACATGCTTTTCGACTAACGCTTCAACTGCCTTCATAAGTTCATTCAGATTCTAAAATTCATTCATTATACAACGTTCAATATAGATTAGCCGCTTACATTTTGCATTCTTGCTGCGAGATACATGTCCAATTGGAAATAAAGTGGAATTGTGATCAAATTGACGACCTTATCGCGATCAGAGATATACTAAATAATATTGAGATTTCTTCAAAACAAATGCGATAAAAATTAGAGATTTCTTCAAAACAAATGCGATAAATTACCTTCATAATGAGATTTGGGATGGCCGGAATCATAATTTCAGTGAGTCGAATCTTGTCGTCAAGTTGCTCTCGAGATTCTTTTGTCGACGGTGCACCACGTTTAACAATAACTCTACAATTTTGAAAATAGTCAAATAGATTAGTGATTAGTAGAATGTAGAAACCTTCCAACAGGAGATTCTCCAGTAGCCGATTGTTGAATCGAACAAGCCAATATATCAATCAATTTGGTTTCCATTAGTTCCGTCACTGGAATTATATTTTTATCTTGTCAATGCCGTAAAGAAATTTTTGGCAAATTGCCCATTTGTCGCAATCGCGCCAATATGCATGTATATAATAAGAAAAAAGTTTACATTCATTAGTATTGTTCAGCAACATATCCGCCATCGTTGCCCAATCTCTAATAATAGGGTTCGTATCAATAAGAGAATCAACAAGATACGTTGCATGATCATGACACTGAAATCTGAGTGTACAAGGCGACGACAAGGAAAATAGCATTTACCTCTCCTTCAATAAAGAATTGAATCAAATCCTGAATCAGCGGCGCATTCTTCGGGTTCGGCAATTTTGTTGGCTTCTCGGCCGTCTGGAACACTTTGGTGTTCAAGAACATACCAGCAGCGACGGCTAGTTGTCGATTCGTCGCATAAATTAATTCATAGATCGGCACACAGTCTTGAACAGTTAGAAGTGTGGGGAAAACACTGAAAAAGGAAAAAATTAAATTTGATTAAAAATAAAAATCATCTGCATGTAATCCACCATATTTAATAAGGTAAGAAGTGCTTACGTGTAGATCGATCTCATCAAATGGCAGGCTTCCATAGCAACTTCTGGATCCTTATCAAGAACCATTGACACCAAACGTTCCTTGAATTTATTAGTGAACAACTCAAGCTTATCTAAAACTCCGTTCTTTTCAAAAAGAGGCATGAGTGCTCGAACGCATCTTAATCGAACATCTCCAATCTGAATGAACAAAATTATCATTTGTCGAGGAATTTTAACGAAAACCTTATCGTAAAGTGACCATCCAATATATTTCAAATAAGAATCTTCTAAGAAATGCTCTGGATAAACGAACATCCAATTTCCTAGCTCAACAATGCAAATTGATCGAATATCAGGAACACTGTCCCTAAAAATCACGAATTCACTGCAAAATCAAGAAAATTTCAACGTTTATTACCTGTATCGATGAACAAAAACTGATCTGAACAAATATTGCAACATTTGCCTCACTTCATCAGTTTTCTCTTCAAGCTAAAACGGAAATCTATAAACTCACTGAAAATGGAATAGTATACCTCATTTTTTTTGGTCAGCAGAGCTTCTAGCTTTTCATTTCCGGATCCGCTTTGCTTAATTTTCGCCTTTTCAGTTTCAATCTGCTTCGCATTCTTCTCTTTGACGGAATGAAGTTCTATGACCACATCGACAAGGGCTGATGATATTTTCATAGCTAAAAGTGAACATTTATATAATCAGTTCCTGAAAAAAAAAACGGCTAACAGAATCAGCCGCTGCAAAACCAAAGTTGTCATTCGCTTGCGGTCATGTGTCTTTTTTCGTATAAGTATTTCTTCAGCGGGGTCATTGATGAAAAATATAATAAAAAGTTATTTCGGATATCATTTCTATAGGGAATGTTTTTGAAACATAATCATCATTTCTCAAAAAAGGGACTAATTTGCGAATTAAAAATTGAGTTTTTAAGGTCGGTGAATGAGAAAAACTTTTTTTTACAGAATTGATTCGTAAAAGTATATTTAAGAATATTAAAGAGAATAATTACCTGCGAAAGTTGCAGTATGTCTGAAGGCTCGAACTTGACTGTCTGCCAGTCCCGTGAGAAGCTGGATAACTCCATCCATGAGCCGATTATCGTACATTAATGAAGATTTGCATTTTTCAATCAGAGTCTAAACACAATAAATAAAAACATCACGAAAAAACAAAAGTATACGTGGAGGAAATGGTGTAGATTCGTGCGGAATTTCTTAAAGCCTTGGCCATTTTGAACCAGCGGGTAGTCAACAGAATCCTCGTCAAAATCTTCAGTCATTCTTCGAATAATATCCCTAAATAGTTCAGACCATTAATTTTTAGAAATTAATTGATACATACGCAAATTCCATTGTTGCTGACATTTGAGGAGTCAACACTCCTTTACAACCACAAATGGAAATAAAAAACTGATGAAGATCAGTGATTGCTTGTGGATAATTGGTATCATAAAGCTGAATCCAGTTATCAACGGCTTCTGGAATGCGTTTTCCGTATTTCACGGCGCTGAACAGTGTCTTGTCGTCATGTTCAACGGCCGCAGCATCGTCGGTTTTCTTGGCGGGGCCCCTTCGCGCGCTTCCTAGAGTTGTTCCGCGAGGACGACCTCGTTTTGGAGGCTGAAATTGATTAATAAAAAATAATTTTCAAAACAATAGAAAAATATTTACGGTGTTGTACGATAAGTTTCCAAAACTCTGCGACAAATCATTAAAATCGTTATTAGCGACACGCTTTTTCCTTCCTCTTGTGCTTGCTGTTGGAGTTCGAAATACAGGTTCATCTCGTTCTCTGAATACGTTCGATTATAAAATAAAAATTGTCTCATTCACAAACCCTTGAGACATTTCCAAATAGTTTACACGGTTTTGTATCCTCGTGGACATGCGTTGCGGCGATTGATCTTCACCCTCCGACATATTTCTGAAAGTGAAATGTTTCTGTATGGGTAAATGGTGATATAAATAATATTTTGCATAATATATCACATTAAAAATTTTTTACAAAGAAAAAAGCATTTTAAACGGTCGAAAAACCGAAAACCGCGTTAAGGTAAAAAAAAAGCCGATTTGAAAACGCGCGGCTGTGCAATATATTGGCTCGGTGTACTGCACTATGTCTACCGTATCCACATAATTCGCAATTTTTTTCACGAATTTGCAATTGAAAAGGATTCATTTTGTCAAATTTATAACATTTTAATTTATTTCATTTTTCTACCACATTCAAAATTATTTAAGAAATATCCTAAGAATTTTTTTAGGTGCTAATATTTTTCTACCAAATATTTAACTTCAGTCTATCTTAGTTTTTCGCTATATTTATCTTGTTACGAAATAAATTTTCAGAAGCAAAATGGCCGATAAAGAGGGTAAAAAGCTTTCACGGAAGTAAGTAAAATTTAAGTGTAGCTATCTAATTATTATTTACAGAGATTTGAAGAAAGCAAAAGCAAAAGCTGATTATGAGAAAGAAATTCTCTCCATGGGCGGTGTAGTCGATAATCTACCTGCAGTTCAAGAAAACGAACACGGTATGGTGTAATAAAGTGATAGAAACCATAACAAATTAAATTTCAGAAGGTGGAGGCATTGGTTCCGGTGCCGAGCTCGGCGCTCATTTCACAGTCTCTCAAGCTTCTAAAAATGCGTCTCAACTAGCTCAAATCGAAAACAGCATGGATATTAAAGTAGAAAATTTCGACATTGCCGCGCAAGGGAAATTATTGTTTGACAAAGCCAATTTAACGATTGTTTATGGCAGAAGATATGGACTTGTTGGTCCCAATGGGTAATATTAACCATTTTTTATTTATTTTATTATTAATTAAATAATTGAAGGATGGGTAAAACTACCTTGCTCAAACATATTGCCGCTCGCAAACTCGCAATTCCGTCTCATATCGATTTGTTATATTGTGAACAAGAGATTCAAGTGGATAGTACCTCAGCTATTGATACCGTTGTTAGAGCCGACAAGAAACGATTAGCTCTTATTGAAGAGGAAACTAAGTTAACGGCAGAATTGGAGGCTGGAAACACTGGTGTAACAGAGAGACTCAAAGAGGTTACCTGAAATTGGCAATAAACTGAAATAATTCTTCAATTCAGGTGAATGATGAGCTTCGCGATATTGGTGCTGATTCTGCTGAGCCAAGAGCCCGGCGAATTCTTGCTGGTTTAGGATTCACGAAGGAAATGCAAGAAAAGCCCTGCACGGTATTTTTTTGTGTTTAATTCTCTTTTTATTTCATATTTTAGGACTTCTCTGGAGGTTGGCGTATGCGTATTTCTCTCGCCCGTGCTCTTTTCTTGGAGCCAACGCTTCTTATGCTTGATGAACCGACAAATCACTTGGATCTTAATGCAGTTATCTGGCTTGATAAGTAATAATTTTAGTGCTCTATTTTTTTGATTTTTTGATTATTGCACTTTCAGCTACCTTCAATCTTGGAAAAAAACTCTTCTCATCGTTTCCCACGACCAAGGATTTTTGGATAGCGTCTGTACTGATATTCTTCATCTGGATAATAAGAAACTCTATGAATACCGAGGAAACTACAGTAATATTTGGATTTTTGTTGTATAAATTTAACTGATATGTTTCAGCGTTGTTCAAAAAAATGTATGTGCAAAAATTGCAAGTGCACATCAAAGCTTTCGAACAGCAGCAGAAGCAACTGAAGGCCATGAAGAAGGAAGGTAAGAGCAGTAAGCAAGCTGAAGAGCAAATCAAGGTATTTTCAAACTTCACTATTCCGTGTTTATTGCATTTTTTAAATTTTTTTAGACGCAAATTGCTAATAAAGCAAAGAAGGGAGGCAAAAGCAAAGCTGGTTCATCATCAATGGGCGACGACACCGATGCTCCTCCGCCAGAGCTGCTGCAAAAAATTAAAGAATATCAAGTGAAATTCGTATTTCCTGAAACTACAAAGCTTAATCCGCCAGTTCTTGGACTCCATGACGTCACATTCGGTTACGGAAATGAGATTTTGTTCAAGAATGTTGATTTTGGAGTTGATATGGATTCAAGAATTGCGATTGTTGGACCAAACGGTGTTGGAAAATCGACATTGTTGAAGTTGTTAATAGGAAAAATTGAGCCGGTAGGATTATTTTCCGCAAAATCCAGATAGTAAACGTTTTCAGACATCGGGAGAGCTTCGTAAAAACCGTCTTGCAAAGATTGGCTGGTTTGATCAGCATTCGAACGAAGCTTTGAATGGAGAGCAAACCCCTGTCGAGTACCTTTGCACTAAATTCAACATTGATTATCAAGTAGGTCATCATTATGGTAAAGTATACTCATGTTGATAATTAGGAAGCTCGCAAGCAACTTGGAACAACTGGTCTGGCTGGTCATGCTCATACAGTAAAAATCAAGGATCTCTCAGGAGGACAGAAATCAAGAGTGGCGCTTTGCGATTTAGCACTTGGACATCCAGATATTATCATTTTGGTATAATATTATCTTAAAAGTTCTTTTCAAATGTCATTCTGGTGTTTAGGATGAGCCTACAAACAACCTCGATATTGAATCAATTGATGCCCTAGCTCAAGCAATCGAAGAATTCGAAGGAGGTGTTGTGATGGTTACTCACGATGAGAGATTGGTCCGAAAGACGAATTGCTCCCTTTGGATTGTTGAGAATCAGGTAGCTATTTTCCCCATTTCGGAGTTTACTGAAAATGTTGTTTCCAGGATATATCCGAGATTGATGGCGACTTCGATGATTACAAGAAGGAAGTTCTTGATGCACTTGGTGAATCACTCGTTAATAAGTAAAAACAAAATGTTAACCAAATTAGTATTTTTTCTCTTGTTTTGGCATCATATCTTTGTTTGTTTTTTATTGCTTGGGTATTTGTTGATTTCCAATTATCGAAATTTCGCTAAATTTTATAACGGGACGATCGGTACGAATGAATGGTCGATTGTCCAGAAATGAACGACAGTAGAGCTTATAACTAATATGTATTTATTAGATTGCAAACTCTGATTTGTCGTTTTATTATTTTTATATTGAGAAATTTTATAAATCAGAATTTAATTTATAAATGTCAATGAAAATGGAATTTCCGATTCGCAATTGCGAATTTGCAATATTTCACAATATATTCAACATGTTTTCCCGTGTTATTTTGATGTTTTATCGTTTCACAAACAACTCGCAATTTCGTGATTTGTAGCCAAGAGAGCTGGCAACGTGAAGAAACGCAGAAAATGAATTGTTTGACCGAGTGGCCGAGTCTGCGCATTTAAACCTTCAAAAATTCACGAATTTCCTCATTTCATTATTTTAAAACGAAATTATTTGGTTGTTACGACATATTAATTGTCATTTAGTGCAGAAAAAAAACGAAAAATAATATTTTGTTCATTTCTCTTCTTTCTTTTTTTCTGCATTGCCCTTTGATAGCAATTAAAAGCAGATTGAAAAAAACGTGCCAAGCTTCTACACATCTTAATTGAAAACTATTCCCTTAATTTACTTATTCTTGTTTTTTTTGAAGTCATCGAATTTCGTGGCAATTCGCCCTTCTTCATTCCGATTCGTTTAAGCTCAACGCTCATTCAAAGGAGCAAGCTTGGAGCGACTCGTTCAGATCGGCCATTTGCCCAAGATCTACGATATTTATGGCAAAACATTAAATTTCAGACTTGATCTTTAAAAAAATGGAAGAATTGGATCAGATTTCTCCTTTCATTCTTCATAGAGCTGAAATTAAAGACGATGAAATTTATTTTCTCAATCGGGAAAGGTTAAATAATGTACTTAATTCCCCTACACCTATAGGATTTAATATTTTGACAATTCAGACCATTACGGTAATATTTGAAATCGATCCAGAGCCGAGAAAGCAGTTTGCAACTATTTACGCGAAATTGGAAGACGATACTCTAGTTATGAGGTTTTTAAATTATAATTTTCGACATAAATTCGTTGATTAAGAAGAGACGATTATGAAAGGACAACTGAAAAGGAGCGTACAATTCTTAAAAATATTAACTATTTCGAAAAAGGAATCGAAGTGTTCGAGAATGCGTTGAAACGCTCGAATTATTGCGTGAATTCCTGTACAATTGAAATGGTAGATAATGAAAATGAATTGATATTTATTTTAATTTAATTCCTCAGGAAAATTGGGATATTACTAGATCATCGATTAAAACATTGAAAGGATGCCACTCATTCAGAATTGCTTATGGCAGTATTGAGCAACTGAAGTATGCTCTGAATATTCTGAATGATCAAGTTTCCGATCTTCAATTAGTCGATAATAATAGAGATGAACCAAATGCGATTACAATTCCGGAAGACGTTCTTGCTCATTCTCAGGTTAGCTGCAAAAATATTTTTAATTTTGTTTTGGTCGGTGTTCGGCGACAAAAATCTTTTGATAAATTTACGGGTGTCGCCACGTGTCACTCAAGTCTTTTGAGCTCTAGAACGCTATAAATCGTGTGAATTCTGAAGATTATGGGAAGGGCGCAATGATTCACAGACGCTGACTACAAATATTCATTTCTTCAGGAAAAGGTCAACTTCTAAAATATAAAATTTAGATTCAAAATGCAAAATCCTTCTACTTCTGGGCTAATTGCAACTTCACTGAAGAACACTTTTTGACGCTTTCAGCAATGAATTTCACGTTCACATCGACGACAGTGAGCGAAGAAGTGCTAAACAAATTTATTAAGGTAATTCATTCTTTAGTTTCATTGAAAATGTTTCAAAATTTCTAGAGATGGATAAATGGCCAAGGAGTTGAAGGCTTCCAACATGTCAGGATTTGGTCAACCCGAGAATTCAATGAGGACAAAGTGCTAGAAAATATCACTTTCCGTAGATGGGATCGTGCGTTTAGAGAAGAAACGTATGCCAAATCATATTAATGACTTCATTGCGATTGTTTGAATTTTTAGAGGAGGCTTTGACAGTGATTTTGATCGTGTGATGATGAGATCAGCAAACTGTGTTCAAATAATGCATTCCGATCAAAAAACGTCGGCAACCATGGGAATATCATCAAGCGGATTCTTATTCGTCGTCACTGGAAAATATTTAGATGATTACAATGTCTTCAGTTATTCAATTCCAATGTAATCATAATATTTACTCACGTATAAAAAAATTATTATAAATATTTATTTTGAATATGGACTTTTTTATATGTCACAAAATATTAATAAACGAGCACCCTGTTTGGATTAGCAGTGAGTTAGCTTACGCAGACTATCCAGAGTGTCCGAATACGCACTGTTCAAATTGGAATTTGAATTATCCGTTTGAAAAAGGGCAATGATCGACAATTACGCAAGGTGCTCGTTTTTTTTGGTAATACATATATATTTGGAATTCCTTTTTACATACATAATTGTGGACCATCGCAATTTTTCGAGGCGGTAATTCAAATTTTCATTTAAAAAGTGGGAATTTGAGTACCGTACTACAGATAATCTGCGAGTCAAACTCACCGTAATATATCAACTAATTGCAATGCAGTGACAATTTTTATCTTGATGGTAATGGGAATTCGATTCTCAAATTTCTAAAGTTAGATCTTGGCTAAACTGAAGTTCGGAATAGTGATATTTCAAAAAAGAGTATTCGATATATAAAAGATAGAAGTTGATTCAACTTTCTTTTATTTAATAGTGACAGTTGAGCAATAAAAGTGTTTGAAAATAAACTCCAAATTCGCAGTGAAAATTTAAAATAATATTAGTTTGTCGAGAAAGGGTGAATTGAAAAATATTTTTTTCTAATTTCGCGTGGTGCCCTTTTAATTGCCTAGTTTTGTGGAAAACAATGAGAACAAACGCACTCTGTTATTTGAATCTTTTGCTAAAACACTCGATTCCAAGAGCAGAATTTCTCAACGAGACCCATGACGGCAATTCAAATGTTGAAACAATAATACCCGAAATGTGTTCATCCAAAAAATGTTTTCTTCGAGAACATCGTCTTCTTACATGGTCCCTTCTTCTCTGCCCTTGTGACGAATGGAAACAAACGTGATAGCTAGTGGTACACTTTTTGACGGAACCGTCCATTTCTCCACAACACTTTCTCATCGCTAATCCAGTCAGGTTGCCCGATAACGAGCCAAATCAATTCTTATCGTATTCACTTGATATTTCAGCCCACGTTTTTTTGCAGAATGCTAGAACAACGATACCTGATATTTCTAGCTTTTCTAGCATTAACCCATGGAGAAGGCAAAATTCCGGACCAAGTGCATCTCGCCTTCACTGGCGATATGACACAAATGTCGGTCATGTGGAACACATTTGAAGAAGGTCAATTTTTCCATGTTATAATATTAATGATATTTTCATTTTGTTTTAGTTTCACAAGATGTTCAATATCATAAAAAGGTTGAAGTCAGCTCAGTAAATATCGCGAAAGGGAAATACGAGAAGTGGGTGTACGGCGGAATCACAAGATATCGCCATTTCGCCGTCATGGAAAATCTTGAATATGATACCGAATATGGTAGGTAGTTGTCAAGTTTCTTTTGAAAGTTCTCTCTTTGTAAGAAAACGTTTTTTCATACTCTGAATTTGAAATTTGCCGTGTCAACAACATGTTTAGAATTTTGAAGTTTCATGTTTATTTCTGTAATATTTCATGCAAAAGTACAAAAAAATTCTAGCTTAAATAGAAAATTTATGATATTTTTTTTTTCAAAGACTGTGGTACGCGGGTAGATTTTCGAGCCTGCGTTTTTGCGTCTAGCCCAGACTAACGGGTTTTTTGTTAAATACGTCGACAATTTTTAATTTCATAGAAATGACAATCACATAAAGAAGAACGTTTGTCGGCGTCAAACGACTGAATTAAATTTGAAAAATATTGGCTATGATGTCTCGAGATGAAGAGAATTGTTTCGCATATTTAGCACGTGCGTTGAGGCCATGGTCAACCCCGCTTACGGACTCACGAGAAGGCATATTGATTTGAGACCTTTCTTGTTTTCTAGAATACAAAATCGACAGCCGACAATTTTCGTTTAAAACCATGCCGAAGGACCCGAAATCCTACAAAGTCTGTGTTTTCGGTGATCTAGGCTACTGGCACGGAAATTCAACAGAAAGCATCATCCGTCAAGGATTGGCCGGCAATTTTGACTTCATTGTTCATTTGGGTATGCACTTTTATTCATTGCACCAATGCAATTAATGTTCAGGTGACATTGCTTATGATCTACACGCTCAAAATGGTGTTATCGGTGACAAATACCTTAATCAGTTCGAGCCTTTAATCTCCAAGGTTAGACAATTACAACGAATATCACTGATCAATTTTATAATTCTGTGTAGATGCCTTATATGGTGATTGCGGGAAATCATGAGGACGATGGACAGAATTTCACAAATTACCAGAAGAGATTTTACACGCCGGATAATGGAATGCAAGATAATCAGTTCTACAGGTTGGGCAAAGTCGAACATCGTTCTGAGACCATTATTTTCAATTCTTGCAGTTTCGACCTTGGTCCAGTTCACTGGCTCGGTGTGAGCACTGAAAACTACGGATACTACTACGATTATGGTATGGACCCTGTCATGACACAATACAACTGGCTCAAGAATGATTTGGCGGTTTGTCAAATGACCCAATCCGGGAATAATGTCTTTTTTGGTTTCAGAAAGCCAATAGTAAAAGATCACAGGTTCCATGGATCATGACATTCCAGCATCGTCCATTCTACTGCAGCAACTTGAACTCCGCAGAATGTCAATCGTTCGAGAATCGTCTTGTGCGAATCGGTTGGCTCAATATGCCTGGACTCGAGCCGCTCTTCCTTCAGAACTCCGTAGATTTCGGATTCTGGGGGCACGAGCATTCCTATGAGAGGATGTTCCCAGTGGCCGATCGGACATATTACAATGATGTAGGAAATATATGTACATTCGCATTTGAAAATAAAATCCATATATTTTTTAGTCGGATGCTTATATAAATCCGAAAGCGCCAGTTTACGTGATTTCGGGATCTGCCGGATGCCACACACCCGATGCCGAATTCACAAAACAGCCATGGCCGTGGAGTGCGGCGAGAAATAATGATTACGGATATTCGATTCTGACGATCGCCAATAGCACGCATATTCGGCTTCAGCAAATTTCGATCGATAAAAATGAGCAGATTGTTGACGATTTTTGGGTGATCAAGGAGCAGGGTCACACACATTCCAATGAGCTGAGGTACTCTATTATACAGTCTACTGTAGAGTTGGGTCATTGTTGCATTGTCCGTGTGGAGTACACAACGCGTGTCTCATAGTGTCGAGACCAATTTCGATATTATCAAGCCAATTAGTACATTTTTTAGTTTTCCAAGAATGCTCAAAATTGGAACCACACAAAGTCTTGGCGCGATATTTGAATATTTGTATTGCCTGCGAAAAATTGGCAAAATGCCAAATTCAAAAAAATTGGAATATAATTTGAGAAACTAAAATTTCAGGCGGCAATTTCCGGGCGTGAAATTCCCAATGCAAAAATGCCATTTCAAAGACATCGCCTGCCAACGATCATTGCGACAAATCAACCAAGAACTATAGAATAAACGTATTCAAAACTCGGCATTTATTGCATTTATTCTTTTCTGTTCCTCCTTGTTCGCCTTGCCGATTTTTAACCGATCATGCTCATATTTTTTGATTGAAATCGCGGCAACCGGTGTGAATATCGCGCTCAATTTATCGTTGAGACGCTGCAAATGACACTGAGAAATGATTCGAATTTCTGATTAGCATCGCACTTCGACTTCTGTCAGTATTGCTTTAATTGCGGCCAAATGTTTCGTCTGTATCATTTCCAAACTCGCCGCCATTTCATTCGCCTTTTTCACCGCCTCGTTCACCTTCGCCATTTGAATATCAAAATTCTCCTTCTTCTTCGCATCAGTGGGCGGTGCAATTTCAAGTTCGCCAGTCTTCTTTCCAAGCTCCTCAATATCCTTTCGCCATTTCTCATGCTAAATATGGTTATAATCATACTAAAAGATGTGTTTCGAAAGATCTACCCCATTATGTAAGAAGCCATAAATAATCTGCAAGTGGGGACGAAATTCTTGTTGAGCATCAGCTTCTGCATTGGCTGCGCTATCGAATATCGGCTTTAGGTCTTTTAAAAAAGCGCCCTCTCCAATCTAAAATAAAAAAAAATGGCATTTTTCTGAGAGGGACCTATTAGAAGTTCTCAAGTCTTCTGAAAAATACCGTTTGCGGAAATCTTTTTAATTCTTTAAAGATACCCTCCACCCGTCCTATTCTGTGACGTCACGATGTCATTCGCGCCCTTCCATTTATTCCATTTTTTTCCAGATTTTTAAGCCTCCAATGTACCAATTTCAGAAATCAAAGAAGTGAACGATATTTGCGGGAAAATTCAAAAAAATTTTGCGAGTCCGCAAACGCCACGACTTTTTTCAGAAATTTATACCCTTTTCTAATTTCAAGGAAAATTTTTCAGTGGCACTTTTTTTTTAATCGCCACATGTGAGCAGCCGATTTGCTAAAAAGAATTAGAAGGAAACTTTAAACTACAAAAAATATATTATTAAAGGAAAATTGTGTTGACTAAAAGAACAACGCGTCTCCGCGAAATGTGAAGACTTCGAAAAAATGAAGACAGAAGACTTCAAGCAAAAACATCCACTATATGTATTTAATTTACATGGAAAAGCTCAAATTCGGTCATTTTGAATTCTCAATTTTCTTTAAGTTCCAAAGAGCCAAAAATACAGGCTCAAGCCTTAAAGTGAAACAGCGATATTGCGGACTTGTACATTTTATTTGACGACACACCCAATTTCTCCACAACAAAATATGAAAAATCACTTTAAAAATTCGAATTTTTGAATTTCCATACCACTAATCTCGTTTTCCACCAATATTCTTTTGAAAATTTCTCGAGTAGAGCAAAAAGTGTTGCCGTTTTCTGTTCCGATTTGCTCGCGATGCGAAATTTCTCCGGCGTCCATTCTTTCAAATTCGACGGTGTCGAACACGGCTCCATTCCAGTCACAATCATCAAGTTCCAGTAAACCGCTTTCAGGCTTTTCTGAACCAAAAATAAAAACACTAGGCTCGATTCAAGAGCGAAGAATTGAAAAAGAAAAAGAGTACCCGATAGCGTTCATACGGTTTTAAGACTTCTCCAATTTTCTGAACGCATTCGACTGATTGCCTAAATCAAAAAAAAATCGAATAATTAGACATAAAACCCAAACCTTCCCATTTTTACTCCGATATAGACGAATTTTTGAAAAAAAATTTATTTCGGAAAATATTTTTTTAAAAAATAATAAGAAATAATGAGAAATCGCGGAGAGTCGAGTTTAAACAGTTCACGGTTAAAATAATTCATTCCAACAACAATTATAATGGTCCGTTCATCATTTCATTTCGTTTTCGCTCATCTTTTCGTAATTTTGTCATTTTTTCAGGTTCCTGCGTGTATTTTTTCGCCGGGATTTTCACAAATTCCCCAAAATCGACCATCAATTTATCATTTGTGCTCTGAAACTCGGCGTGTTTGCGATGAAAACTGAAATTCAAAAAAAAAAAGAAACCAAATACCGCAAATATTTGCAAAATCTCATTGATGACAGCCAAATGCTTGACTTGCAGACTCTCCATATCATTCGCATACTCATGCCCCTGAATTTCAGAAAATTCTAAAAATCCAACAATCAATAACACCTTTTTATAGCATTCATGGACCTTGAGCATCTGTTTGTTGAACGCTTCTGCCTTGGTCGCATCTTTCTCGCGGGCCTCGTCCAGCTCGATCGCCTTCTTGCAGATTTCTTCAGCGCTTTTCTTCCATTTCTCATACTTCAATATCAATATTTGTTTTGAATGAAGGTCTCGACGCGAAGACTACCCCGTTGGTGAAAAACTTCTGAAACTCCATTAACTGCTTACGATACACATATTGCGCGTCAGCATCTGTTTTCGACGCATTATCGAGAATCACTTTGACATCCCTCAGAAATTGTTCGTCACCAACCTAGAATTATTTTTTTTCGTGAAAAATTGCTATTTTAATTTAAATTTGTTTGGAATTATACTAGCAAATCAAATTTTTCAAATTTTGTGATTTTTCACATTAAGTACGGCTTCATAAACACTGCGGACTTGCATTTTAATCGACGCCTAACCAATTATTTCAATTCTACGCAGAAGGTGTTCTTAAGTCTTTTCATCCCCCATTCAATTTGATTTATCATTACCACACTTCTCGTCCTTATCCAATTCTCCTTTGCGAGCCGTGTGATGTCTTGAAGAAGCACTGCCGTCTTCTGGTCGGCCTTCGTCTTGTTTCGAATTTTGTCGGCCGGCCAATCCTTAATCGAAAACTGTCGATTTTGTTCTGAAATTCGTCCAAACTACTTGAATACTAGCCGGCTTATTGCACGGCTCATTTCCAGTGGCGACCAGCAAATTCCAGTAGACCACTTTCAGCTTCTTCTTAAAATGCGTTTTTCGTTTTGTGAGGATGCGGATTTTCGGCAACAAAATTACGCGGTATTCATCATAACGACAGCACGTCTCCCATAATTTTCGCGTTTCCTCTTTCGCCAATCTGAAAATCGAAGGGAGACTGCGTTTTCTGAAAGCGGCGAAATTCAAGCATACACTCCCATTGAAAAGCTTTTGAATGATTTTTTTGTATAAGATTAAATAAAATAAATGAAGAATGATAGAAAAATAAATAATCACGTCCCATGACGTATTGTGTCAACGTCGTAGACATGCAAATAAAGAAGAATGTAAGCCTTTGAAATGAAAAAGAAAAAATTGCGGACTTGGGCATTTTATTTGCCGACAATTCACATGTTGTTTACTACACGATCGTTTTTCTCAACAGCCTAATAACGTAGCATTTTTGCTCCTTTTTTTGAGTTTTCCGATTTCTTATCTAGTTTTCATGATAATTTATGATTTTTGAGGTCATCTCCCTCTTTAATTATCATTATTATATTGTCAATGTGTGCTCGACTGTGCTGTTGGGTCTCGTAACATATCAATTTATGGGGAAATTTACGCTGCATAGTTCGTATGGAGTGCACAGATTTTCGCTGGCATTTTGTCAATTTGTCGCTGTAAAAAATCGAGAAAAAAATTAACGGGAAAAAATCCAAAAAAACGAGCATATTGAAGTTTTTTTCATGATTCAAATTTTGATTTAAACAGTGGGAATTAAGGAATAATAAGTAATAGTAATTTGGGACATATAGGTTATTTTTCATGCTGAACACGATTTTCACACTGGTTGGTCTCAAAATATCGAAATCATTGCGCGGCGCCCAAATTTGGGGGTGGCCTAATAATCCTGCAACGCACTGTAGTTAATAACCAGCAAATCAAATCAGACATTTGTAAATTACGGTAAACGAGGGTCCTTGTAAAACATAAATTCAAAGATCAAACGTTTTCGTTTCCGCGCTCTCTTCAATCCACACACACTCTAGCAATGTCTGCTGCCTCTCAATTCAAAACGCTCTCTCTCTCTCTCTCTCTTTTCTAAATATATGTTTTTAATTATTACGCAAGGATTTTCAGATAACAATTCAAGGTTTTTTTTTGCAATAAATAACAGGTTCAGAAGGAAATGAAAAGCATAACACAAAGAACATTTCCATTCTTTTTTTTTCCGAGTGATATCAACTTTTTGATTAGTTTTTGATATGAACAATTGAGTTTGTCTTGCCCGCTTTTTCTAATAAACGCCCACCTGGAATGATTTGTAGGAATATTATATACATATATATATATATATATAGTATATAGTATAGAAGAGTATACCTTTTTTTCAAGTCATGTATATTTATATAACTTAAATCATCAATTACTTCCGAATCGTTTTATAGGATTTCATTGTATTCTGATAAACAATGAAATAGTTAGTATAACAAATATATTAAACAAATTGAATGATCAATGACTAATTTTTGAATGTTTCATTTTCCCAACAATTGAGCTCAGCGTTTGGGAACGAATTTGCTAGATTCTGCGATTCAAAAAAAATTTTCTTCTATTGTTCTTTTCAAAACAAATCTATTAGTTAGCCATCCGGATTTCGAAAGATTAAATATATTTTTCTGCGACATGCTCACAAAAAGGTAGCAATAAAAATTGGGGTATTGCTAATCTCGTTTTCTCACGATTTTCGTCGTGTCGCAGCAAAAATTGATTCGATTTGTTTTCAATTTTCTTTCATTGTTTTCTTCAAGTCTCCTTGTTTTATTTTTCCGGTTAAACTTAATCACCTGAATACGTGATTTTCAAATCAAAAGAGAATCCAACATCAAATGCATAACATAAGGCTCTTGTAAGAGTGAAACCTTATGAATGTTTGCCGCCGACAACTTACGGGTTGCGCCACACGATTTCCAACAATGGGAATCATGCGTTTTCATAGAAAATCTATGTTTTTTTTTCGCAGAAAACACCATAATTTGAAAACGCAAAAACATAAATAAGCCGAAAAAAATTCAATCTATTTTGCAGAAAACAATTCCTTCAAATCTAATATAAAACAATTTACCCTTTTTGTTATTCTGCACTAAACGTTTTTCGTCCATCCAGCTTTAAGTTAAATCTCGAAGAGAAAAAAAACATTCTCATAACCCATTAAAAATCACATT
This sequence comes from Caenorhabditis bovis, assembly GCA_902829315.1. Lineage (NCBI taxonomy): Eukaryota > Metazoa > Nematoda > Chromadorea > Rhabditida > Rhabditidae > Caenorhabditis > Caenorhabditis bovis. Next base: position 3,229,208 of record CADEPM010000001.1, on the reverse strand, counting down.
AAATGGTACGGATATGTACATATGATTGCTAGGTTTTCCTAGAATTGGAGCTGCGGACATTTTTAAAAGATTTTCGAGATCCCCTTTATTCAAGGAGAAGCTTGATCAACGAATTTCTCAAAAATTAGTTCCGCGATTAGTTAGACAAATAAATGTATTCAAATGATTCATATTCATCGTATTCGTACCGAGATACAAATCCAAGGTGCACCGCCCATTCTTCTTCCCAAATCTTTTACATTATCCCTTTTATTATACGTGACTATACGAATAGTTGTTATTCAGAAAGGTGAATAGAGTCCACAATGCGCTGAACTATGGGGTGTGACCAATCGAAAAGTTCAAAGGTAAGAAGATTCCTCGAGATCATCACGATCGCCCGATTCTAGGTGACTGATGTGGCTACTGTTAAACCTTCAACACCTGCGGTGCCAGAGTCTGAGCCACCTGGTCCAGTTCCAGCAGAGCCGGAGGTTGTGGAAAGTGCCAAGGTATCATGAGAGAATAACATACATTAATATTCTATGATTCAGCGGGCTTCACCTTCTCCAATATTCACCCGACAAGCGAGCCCACTTCCCCAGCCGAGCCCTGTCCCTGATGATAACTATACAATTATTAGGCTTTTACTATTAGGTATAAATTTTCTTGTCAATCTCAAATTTTATTTCTAATGTTTTAGGATCTGCTGAAAGTGGCAAGACGACGCTACTCGAGCAGGTCCGACTTCTTTACAAGCAGCATTTCACAGAGTCCGAAATTTTTCATCGCCGTATGTTCATTTATAATAATTTATTCAAAGCAATTCGCAGTCTGGTCATTGCCATGAACGATCATGGATATCAGTATGACGATCCTGTGAACGCGGTATGGATCTTGACACGATCGCGTGGATCAGAACATTCCAGGGTCGCGCGCAAGTGCTATTAGAAGAAACTGACAATCACTACGGATTGTTCAATGCCGATTTGGCGGAGAAGATCAAGTCGGTCTGGCGGGATGCGTCGGTGCAGAAGCTGTATGCCAGGCGAAGCGCGTTCAATCTCAACGATTCAGCAGCCTAGTCAGAATATTTTTCGCCATGCCGTTCGGTCACAAAAATCTGAAATTCGTTTCAGTTTTCTCTCAAATCTGGATGTGATCAATCGTCCCGAGTATGTGCCATCCGAGAAGGATCTCATCATGTCATATGTGCCAACGGTCGGCGTTCAAAACGTCATATTCACTGCCAATAATCAAACATTCCAGTTGGCAGAAGATGAAGCTATCAAAAATGGTGTGACCTCGCAATTTCAGATTGTTCGACATCGGCGGCCAGCGGATCGATCGACGCAAATGGGCAATACATTACGATGGAATCGACGCCATCTTCTTCTGCATCGCCATTTCCGAGTATGATCAACTAATGAATGAGGACATGATGACGGTAAAACGAAATTCAAGAAATTGTGGCTATAAAATCCTCGTTTATTTTTTTTTCTAGAATCGCCTTGACGATGCTCTGTTACTCTTAGAGAAAATCAGTAAAGAGCCGCTATTCGAGGTTAGAAGACGAAAATCAAAAATCGTTGATTGATTGATTGCAGAAAACAATGATCTACGTTTTTATGAATGAAGTAGACGTTTTTCGAGAAAAAATCAGCGAGATCCCACTAGAGAATTTTCAGTTAGATTTTAAAGGTGCATCACCATTTTTTTTTCACTTCATTATTTTTGAGTTTCAGGTGGGAATGCTGCCGACGCGCTAGAGTTCATGGAAGAGCTGGTGGTGAAATCGCTGGCGAATCGAGATCCCAGTTTGTACAAAATCTACCAAAGTGTCGCGATCGACACGAAATTGATGAAAGACATCCTCGAATCAGTATTCAAAGACATCAAAAAACGGAAAAAGTGATTAATTTCATTTTGCCTTTAGTGAGTATTTAATAATACATAAAGTGTTCAAAGTGTTCTACTTTACAATTGGTTCTTTCTTAAACAATGTGTGTACATAGTATGTTTTTTTTCCGATTCATTCGTCACACCAGCTGCTGATGCCAAACAAGGTTCTTTATTACAAAAACGACTTAATGCATATGTGAATACCGGTCGGCAGTGTGATTCCCAAATTCACCACTATCAACATTTCTTGCAATTCCTATCTAGAAGGCATGCGCCTTTGAAAAACAGAGTTTCTAGGACATATTCGCTTCGAGTTCTACTCTTGCTGCTTTTTTTAAACTTTTTTTCTATATGGCAAATCGAATTTGAAAAATTTGACTTTCGCGAGCTCTCTTTTAATTGATAACGCAAAGTGAACATTTAACCTCGTCAATTTTCCCAACTCAACTTCCAAAGGTTTTCATTCCAAACGAGACGGAAACCTTCAATTCAAAAAATCGCACATCCCCAATTATAATATTTGAATTCGCGCCAAAAACTAAGGATGTAATGGAATATATTAGAACTACCCAAACGAACCATTGTTTTTTTCTTATTTTCTAAAAATTGTAATATGCCGTAATGAAATGGACATGAAGAAATAATCTCCATAATTCTCATTTCAAAAATATTCTTGTTCCTTTTTATACCATATAATTTAGGCTCAATGTTCCTAATTGTCGTGACATTGTTCACAACTGCTCCGCAAAAATCGACGAATAAGGCGGTTATTATTCAAAATGCGAGAAGACAGGATAATGACGTCGGGACGACGGCAACAGGCCAGGTAAGCCCAAACGTCTTGTATTTTTTATACTTAATTTTCAATTTCTAAACATAACATATAGACGGCGTCTGGCGACTGCTGTACGCGGGTAAATTTACGCGGATGCCTCTTTCTCTTGGTCTCGCGCGGACTAATTGCTTTTTTTTATTAATTTTAGAGATCTCTTCGGCAATTGTTAAATCAATAGACTATAAAAATTGAAAGAAATGCTAAACTCATCAATAAAAAAAATAACCGCTCACGTAAGCGTTCACATGTGACGAGACCATTTCGAAAGGCGCACTCCGTAAATCTCTTTGAATTCTTGTGAGCCTATTCAATTAAATTATAAAAAATGTAAAAAATTACACATTTTTCTTTCAAATGCAGCGATGCAATAAAAAATTCGATGAGTACTGTAATTAAATGATGAAGAAATCTACGAGACCCGCGAGACAATTTGTAGCATGCGTCAAAATCCAAATAAGCGTAGAGGCGAGAATCTTGAGGAATAGGATGCCAGGGAAAGTTAAATGGAAATATAATAAGAAATATTACACAAGATTCATAGAATAAGCGAAAAAAAATAGAAAATTTGAATCAATCAAATAAAAAATAATACCGTAACTTGCAAGAAAAGACGCACGGCAACATTGCCCAATGGGTCTCGCACATTTCTTCATCATTTAATTACAGTACCCTTTGCATTTTTTGCATTGCTACCTTGAAAAAATGTGTATCTTTTTTTTTAAATAATTGTTTTATTGCATGAATAGATCCATCACTAGTCATTTTTTTTCTTAATTTTCGATTCTTCACACGAATTCCCAGTTCAGGTATAGCTCTGATTTGTGGTCGTCCAATAATCACGAGAGAAATGAGTACGTCATTTAGCTCGCAAAATTTGTATTAAAAATCCAATATGAAGAAAACAACCTGTTGAGATGAAAAAAAATTTAGAGCATATTCGGCGACGGCACACTGAAATCGTTGCCGAAAAAATGGCGACCAGTTTACGAGCTCAAAAAACATGCGAAAACTCGCAGTTCATAATTGAATGCAGATGTTCGTTTCGAGACCATCGATTGCGGACCAGAAAAAAAGTAATATTGCGAGAGATAGCGATACATTTTGTGGAGGTCTATCAATCAACGCGACCCGCCAAATTTCTCTCCATTTGTTTTTGATTTTGTGTGTTTATCTTAAAAATTATATTTCATCTCATCAATTGCTCAATAAAAATATCGAATATTGAACAGAAATGATATATTATGAAGATTCTTTATGGCTTCAGTACAATTTTTGGAAAACTACCATTGGAACGTTATATTTCACCTTGGGTAAGTACATTCAAATCCAGAAACGTAAAAATTTGCAACTACAGGATTTCTCGGAATCGCCTTCAACCTTATTGTTATCTCGATTCTCCCAGAGGTTCGCAAATTCGTTGCGAGACCTCTAGCAATTCTAGTGGCGATTCAATTGATATCATCAATACTTCAACTTTTTGCCGTGTTTGTTCCAGTTCCTTACATGATTGGTACACGTTTTCAGAAAAAAAAATTTTGAAAAAAATTAAAATTTCAGCTGTTGAAAAACCATATTTCATTAATGAGATCATGATCAATCTTCCCTCATTTTTTCTCGTCAATTTTCAAATTGTCTCGTTTTTAATGATGGTGACAAATTGATGAAATATGTCGCGCTAAAATAAAACTTGCAGATGTTGATTGCTGTATTTATTAATCTCAAAACGATGACACCCAAAATTAGGTAAATCGTGGTAGGATCCAACTAGGGAGTTGAGATTAATTATTGTCGGATTCAATTGGCTCATCGACGGCAGGAAATTCAATATAATAATACCCGTGAAGATCTACAAATTGAATCCCTCAAAAAATCGCTATAGATTACTGAAAAAAAAACTCAGACGCTACCAGGTTTTTGGATACCATCGTTTTTTATTATATCGAGTGAAAGCTTCGAGAAACTTGACCGCAGCCGAGGTTTTTGAGATTTTTTTTCAGTAATCTGCACAGCGACTTTTAGGGGTTTTCCGGTTATCTTCATAGATTTGCAGATTACGCAGGCACTGTTTTTTTTTTGCCTCGACCCGATTAGTCGTCATTTGAAACCGACAATGCATTTTCCAAAAAAAATTGATATCAATTTTGTATTTCAGCTCCATTATCTTCAAAACTTCTCACCTTCTTATTGCCATATTCATCCTATTTATATTCTCTGTTTATTTCACTTCATCGATATCATCAAAAACTAGGTAAATTATAATTTTGGGGGGAAAATGCGTGAAAACATTTGCGCACATTTATGTAAACTATTGCATTCGCAAAAAACGAGCACCCTGCGCCGATTTACGGATTCGCAGGTTATCTAGAGTACGGTATCCGAATCCCGAAGTTTATTTTCGAATTTGAATTACCGCCTCTGAAAGGTTCGATGGTCCATCATTATGCACGGAGATCGTTGTTTGTGATGGTAATAATTAGGCGTCAATTAAAGCCCGTAGGGCGTGATTGCACAAATTGACTATTGACTAGACTATATATAATATAGTATGTTTCTGGAACCCTCGAGAATCCGCTAACAGTATCAGTATTATCGTGGGGCATCATTTCTTTTCGTTTCAAGATTGCAGAAAAATAAAATTAAACTGAAACATGTCTGAAACGCTCTCGCAAGTGCATAAGCAGTTAGAAGCGGACTACAAATTGCGCAGTCTCTGATAAATGAAAATCAATCGAGTTCGAAAAAAATAATTCAAGACGTTGGTCTGCGGATTTGCATTTTAATTTACGCCTAAATGTTTGTAAGAGTGTAGAATTTAAAGAAGAAAAACTTGAAACCGAAGAAGTTTCACGTTTTCGCTGAGAATGACCAATTAATGCATTTTACTCAGAATCCGACGATTCGACATTTCAACTCTTGGCTGGAATATGACGGATATCGAAAAGCACACACTTATTCGGCTTCTCATAACGATCTCTACTATATCACTCACTTCTTATATTATTCTATTATGCCATATTATTTATAGGTACGGTTTGGCATATATTTTAAAATTTAAAAGACCACATTTTAGGCGTTTATTTACTGTCGCTGAAAGCGTTGAAGAGGGAGAGACGCAGAGGAATTCGACGCCGTTGAAACGCTTCATTCTGCATTTCCTGTTCAGCTCGTTCCTCTTCTCCTCTTTATTATTCAATGATTCGCTTATATCGACAATTCCTCTATTTCTAATCGCCTACTGGCCTCTGTTCTGCTCAATCTTATTCGATATTCATGTTCGATATGTAAGAATCCATTGAAGATCTTCTGAAACTCAATCGAATCAAATTTCAGATTCTCGTCCATCGCGTTCGCGGCATTTTTCAAGCACAAAACGCCAATGCTCCGATTATAATAAGAGCGAGAAAAAATGAACCAAAACTTGCGATTATTTAATATAAATATGAAGCAATTAAAATGAAAACTGTGACAAAAATACACGAATTTCTTGAATTATTCGCTTTGAATGATTTGCTTGCGATGAATTTTGTGGCTCGTTCAACGTCATAATTGCACAAATGAGCTTGACATAGCCATTGCTCAACGCCGAGGATTATCCGATGACCATTCTTCAATATTGCTGATATCATTATTGGGTGCAAACTAGTTCGAAAAATCTTCTAATTTTAGATACATGCAAGATTACTATATACTTTAAAGGCGCATGCAAAATTTTATTAGTTAGCAAAATATTAAAAATATAGGCAATGAGCCAAGTAGGTAGCCCACGCCTACCTAGAGTCTTTTGATGTCGACAATATAATTAATATAAAACTTTATTGTCGACGTCACTCGATTGAATATGATATGCGCCTTTAAAGTCCCTTTACGTGTATGCCATAAGTCTACACAATTAGTTTTTCATCAACACCTCAACCATATGATTTTTTGAGATCTGTCCACAATCGTACTATGTCGCAAATATGTACCTTTAAATGGCTCCAGCTATTCCTCTCATTAACCGATATGCATCCCTTCGAGACCCTTCCATGGAAATTTTGAATTAAGCAAAAATCGCCATCGCAGAATTCTTTCGAGTTGATCTTATTGCCAAAATGTTGTAATGAATTGCGAATCGAATTACTTACTTGGCTTGTGTTTAGAAAATTGGTGCCCATGTAGCAGCGAATGAGGCCTGGCTCGATATTAGGGACCATATTATTGCATTTGTTCTATAAGAGGTTGAAAAAAGAAACTAGTTTTGATCAAAAAATCTATTACTTTTGAGCAAACACAATCAATCATTGATTTTTTGCGTTCCACTTGAACACGATAGCAGCCATTCGCGTACAATCCGGGGAATCCTGTCGAGCTTTTCAGTCGAACGTCGAAATCGAATTCCGGAATATCGCCGCAATTCGAGACGTTCAAAAAATCTGGTCGCTGATTTTCAATGAACGTCTATTACAGAAAAGTTATGAGCATTTCCAGACGACAATTGAAAACCTCGGTTTTTACAATATGGCAATAGTTGGAAGCACATACTCGATCCCTGCGAGCTCCAAGAAATCCGCTGCTTGACTGCAAAGCATCTAACTGCATTTATAGAACATGGAAAAGCAGCTTCTTACAATTTTACTGTGGCATTCTACAGCGGGTAGTCTGACTTGTGGAAGGGGTCTCGCCGCATTTTCAGCTCTTTCCACTCGATTGCAAAGATGGCCATCGCTGAAAAATCGAAAGAAATGAAGATGGACACAATTATGGACGTGAATTACTCGCAAATACACAACGATGCTCCCAAATGATTTGTGCGGCATCCAATTTTCGATGTCCACTTCTCATCGACACCTTTCAAACACCCCTAAATAATATTGGGACTGGACTTGATTAGGAAATTTTGCGGGACAACAATAAGTATAATAGTACTCTGAAGATTTTGGAAAAAAAACCAAAAAATTAAAAATGGTTTTCTTCCACAATCTGCGTAGTATCCTAAAATATTCAGTTCATAGAAGACGGACGAATTTAGAGGTAAAAAAATTAGGGCTTTATTCATCCCAAATATAATTTCAATTTTGTCTAGTTTTAAAAATTCGTCAGCCTTTGACAATACTTGTTTTATAGACAATTCAGATCTTGATTTCCATTTCCAGACGACACATTGATCGGCTTCGCAGGGTTGCTGACAACTTAATGAGAAACAAAATTAATTAATTGATATTCAGCATTAATTTATATACCGCAATGCTCCTTGGAAATCACTTTCACAATTAAAACAGTTCAATGATAATACTGAATGAAGACAAGTGAGAGCAAATATAGCGAAAGGGTACATCATAAGCTATTCAAGCAGATGAAAAGTTTGAGAATCGGGACACGAAATTCGATTGTTCTTCTCCTACGCCTCATTCTTCGTCGTCGGAAGAGTGCACAAAACGGATGAAAGCGATAAAATGAGAGATCTCTTGACGAATTCTGAATTTCGACGGCACGCAAACCTAATTGATTTTGCGAATCGAAAAACAAATGATTTGATTTAGATGATACGGTGTTTTGAAAAGTGCAATGAAATGCGATTATAATATTGTTTATTATGTAAAGGCAAATTTCCTTTTCAAGCATGTTGAAAAAAGGTGTCACCATTGATCACACATAGAAGTGGTACCTATTTTTGTAATGATCTTAATGAGTTTCTGTTTTCTCTTAAAAAAAAACCGAAAAAATAGCATTTCTGTTCTTTTTGCCTCGAGACACTTAGGCAATAAGCTATTTTTTTAAAATTTTCTTCAGTCGCTGAAGGAAATTTTCAGAAAAAAAAATACAAAAAAATTCTAAGAAGCGGTCTAGTAAGTTAAACAATATCGTGAAAACACATTTTAAAACTTTGAAAAAGACATAACCTTTTTATAAATTTTAATATAAATTTCTACCATTCATTGAGATCTAATTAAGTTGTTGTTCTTACGCATCATTCATTGTACCCGACAGTTCGCAATTCAAGCCCCGCCCTAAATGCTTGAGGCAAGTGTGCCCTACCGCAACACAGCGTCAATCGGGAAATCGAAGCGCGTCACCTTTTGATATCAGAGAGTGTGCTAACATGAGAGAATCGGCGGACAATTGGCGTCAATTTGCAGCTCGTTTCGACAAATGCGCTCGATTGCAAGTTGTGCACCGATCCGAGTGGCACTATAAAAGGCCGGCGAATGCGCACTTTCGTCAGTTCTCGCAGCACCTCGAGTTGCGAGAAGCCCGCCTATCTTGCGGGCTCCGCGTGCCCCGCATAACCTGCGGGCTCCGCGTACCTTGCATATCCTGGCGGGCTTGTCATGGCCAAGGATCCACACGGTATGTCACATTCTTCGCAATCCTTCTTCTCAATTCCTTGTATTTTAGATCCGATGAGAGCCACAGTCGTTGCTCATCCGAGCTCTTCTGAGGTGTTATGTCGAAAGTGTCGGGGATTCTCGACTGGTGCGACTCGGTCGGCCAGTACTAACCCTACTGCAGTGTCGCTTCCAGGCCGATGTTAAACCCACATTGCATGAGTAGATATAACACGTGAAGATGAGCAAGAATGGGGAATGGCAAAAGAGGAAGCGGACTCGAGAGGTAAAGAAGGAGTCATAGTCTATCAGAATAACTCAGATCATTGCAGGCATCTTGAATCGAATGGATCTATTCGGAGGCGACGGATCGAAGAAGCGACGAGGAAGGAGCAAAAGCGTCGAGTATTTGGAAATTTTTGGTCAGGTCCAAGTTTTTTTAATTATTACTATTTTTCGCTTGTACCAGTCGTACCACTTACGGCTTTCCCTTCTATATCCCACCACTTGGGATTCCATCTCTCTTTTTGTACAGTCGTACCACTTACGTCTGTACGTCTTACTTCCTCCCGGTCCTACCGTTTGGGACCATCTCTTCTTTTCGGGGAATGCCGGCTTCCCCTTCCCCCTTTCTGCCACCAGTCGTGCCACTTGCGACTGTACCCTTCTCTCTATCAGTCGACTGATTCCCACTTCCGGCTTCCGCCTCTATATCCCACCACTTGGGATTCTCTCTCTCGGTCCTACCGTTTGGGACCAACCGTCTCTTCTTTTTTTCCGGGGGAAAGTCGTACCACTTACGGCCACGTCAGTCATTCCACTAATGACTGGCTTCCCCCTTCCGTTTTGTTTTTATTTTACTCTTATTTTTATATATTCTTCGTATTAATTTCTGTTTATATATTTTTTAGGTATTTTTTTTTACTTCTACTTCTATTATCCTCGGATGATAGTTGTGGGATGTCCTTGGGTGATCCCCATGGTGATCGGCGATGACCCACATCAGGTATCGGCCTGATGCTGGTGAGCCTCTCCTTCAAGTGCCGAGCCTCTACGTGGCGAAGGAGATCAACTGACTCGGTCCTCCTTCACGGGGGTCGAGTCAGGCTAATCGGTACACGAATTCCAACGGTCCTCTTTAGGACCACTCGGTTATTTGTATTGTTCTATAGGTATAGGGCTCATATGCAACTGGGAAACAAACAATGTGGACAAAAATTTTTTTTAGAAGTCGATGAAAAATAGATGTTTCTATAATCTGTATCATTTTTCATCCATTTTAAGATATTTTCGCCCTTTTCCTAGCTGTAATGTATATGAGCGACACTCTTGAGGAAATTTTACTGAAAATGTCTTCTATTTACTTAAAACTGGATTTATTTAGTTAAAGATCATATGATTTAATTAATAAATACGACTTCAGTAATGAATATTAGATATTGAATTAATAATCATATTTAGTAAATTTTGTTTAAAAAAATATTTCGTTGATGGATATTGGCCGGGTTTTCTATGTTCTGTGGCCGCGAAAAAGTTCGGCCAAGTTATTTTAATGATTAGTACTTGCAGGTTTCAAATTTCCTATTCAATTTTGGATTCGTAACAATTTGCTATTTCACTTATTCTACAATTCTTTTACTTTCAGATGAAATTTTTACTCGTCCTTCTCCTCTTTGTTGGGTTTTTACACGCCGAACGCAAATATCGATCGGATAAAATCAATTATATTTATGATAAAGCGTTGCAGCACATATCCGATATGCAACGATTGGCAAAACTTGAGGTGTTTTCGTCTGAATTTTAGTCAAATGGGTTATATGTTTCAGAAGGACTTGTCTGGATATGACGGAATTTATATGGATACGAAGAATCGATTCGGTTCCGGAAAAGTTGACAATTTGAACAAAGAGATTGGAAAGATTGATAAAAAATTGATAAATATTCTAGAGAAATATGGATTGGAGAATACGATTCAAGCATTTAAAGAGGTTTGTTGTCATTTCGAATCAAGTTTGTTGTTATTTTTCAGAAAACGAAGCATAAGAACACTTGGGAATACACGGAGGAAAATTTAGAACTGCCTTCTGATAAATTCACCGACGAAAAACTTCAAAAACTTTGGCACCAAGCCCAAAATGGAAAATTCAGCCAAGAAGAGCTGCTTGGTTGGTTTTTATTATTGAAATTCCCAATTTTTTTCTAAAAATTAATGTTTCAGAACTTCATAAGGAGCTGAAGGAAGTAGAACGAAAAATGGCGGTTTATGAGGATCATCTAGAAGAGTTTTCAAAAGTTCCTCACGAGAATTCGCTACATTTCGATCATCACGAAGAGAAAATCGGCGAAAAAACGAAAAAGCTTAAAAGGGCGAACAAAGAGCTCAACGAGCATTTGGAGAAAGTCCATCAGCGTATCACCAACGAAGAATATTCGCCATTTTCGGAATTCAAAGTGAAAAGACTTTGGAAATTGGTATTATTTGATGTTTCTATTTTTCTATATTTTCTCTATTTTTCTAGGCTCAAGAGAACGAGAATTTCTCAATGCACGATTTGAACGTGCTGAAGGAAGAGCTGTCTCATTTTGAAAACCAATTGAAGAAAATTGATTTTCATCAGGTATTTTCCGGAAATGAAAGCAATCATAGATTAATTGCAGAAGGAAATTGACACAATGCGAGAAATGCGTAACAAGGAAGGCAAAGCTGGAGTACATAATATCGAAGGGGCGGAGCTCGATGCTCGCCACGAGTTGCTCAACAGAAAAGTGCGCAAGTTGGAGAAATATCTCGAAAAGAAAATTACCCATTCAGAACTATAATTACCTAATAATTTTCATAAGTTATTGTATACCAAAGATCTTATCAAATTCCCGAAGTGCTCTTTTCAATTTGTAGTCGGGTCCCACTCATCCATGTGATACCATCTTCTCATATCATCGTTTAATAACACCACCACAAACACAGTTATTGCTCAATCAGCTGGTTTCATTATTGACTTGTTGGTTCCTATAAAGGGGTCTTGCTTTCTCATTTTTTGTTCAGTGTGTATTCTTCGTTTTTTTTTTGTTGCGGTGTTATCAGTCGCCGGTACTCTCATTATTGTTGCCAAACGAGAATAAGAAACTCGCCAAATTTAGGCAAGAATTTTCAGAATGTTTGATCGTGTCTTGTCGCAATTCAGCCGAAAACGCGTCGCTTCAGAGGGTGTCGTCGCCCAACAGCAGCAGCTTGCTGATAAAACCAACTTGTATGTTCATGTGCAGAAGCAGGAATTGCCGCCGAATGGTGAGATTTGAGAGTTTAGACGAAAACCTTTTAGGAATTATTTTAAAAAATTCGAAATGTAATCCCGTAAATTAAAAAATTGCGTTTTTAAATCAATTCGTGTTTTTACCTGTGAAATTTTAATTCGATTTAATTATTTCCTTTCGCGTAACTTTTTTGCAGCCCCAATTTTTTAAAAATCCGATCAGACTTCCGAAATTAAGCTTTTGAGTATTCAAAAAGGATGATCTACTATATGCAATTGGATTAAACCTCAAAAATTTGCATTTGAATCGCAAAATTATTTAGTCTCCAAATTTTATCGGCTGCTCAGGCAAATCAAATAAAATATTTTGAGAATCAAATATTCAGTGATAAACTCTAAAATATTTTGAGAAATTCTAAAGTCTATTGATACTTTCTAAAACTTATTGAGAATCAATAAATTTTAAAAATTTGGAATTTGTAAATTAAATCTTTTGAGAAAGTTAAATCTTTTGAGAAAGTGTAAAGTATCTCAATATATTGTGAGACTTTAAAATTTGAATAGGGCCCTTATGACTTCCACTGACGCAATTTGCGGCGTCTCTTTTTAAGATCTCCCAAATTCCAATAAATAATTTATGTTTTTGATGTTCCTTCCGTTTTTTTTTTTAGCTTTTTGTAATAGTTTCTTCACTTCAGTGATGGACGTATTCATGAAATGCAAGTTTTTATAATAAATGTTTAACACTACCTTAAATCTGCATTGTTTTACATGCTGAATTTGAAACAGTTGTGTCTAAACATGTCATTGCATGAACAGGTTCATGAATTTTAAAAATACGCACAATTATTACAATTAATTACAATTATACTTCAGTTTCTAATGATTTCGATATTTTAGAAGATCGGGAAAAGTGTGGAACAAACATTCCAGAAACATTGGCCGATAGATTTAAGGAACGAGGTAAATACAGCAAATTCAATGAGCAGGTGCCCATGTGGATCACGGCCATGGATATTTTCCACCTTTTTCACGAGGGAACACGTATAATAAAAGGTACTTCAATTATGTCTCTCCTTTTTCAGCATTTAAAAATTGAAGATTGTCTTTTAGAAGTCTTCGTTAAAAACGAAATAAATATTTTTCGATGCGAAGCTATTGATGTGAAAGCGAGACTGCCATCTTCGGTAAAGTCGCTATCAGGAAAATTCAATGACATTAATAGGTCCGAAAAAGCTAGTGTAAGTTAATTTACCACTTGCAATTATCATCCTTTGAAGATTTTTGAAGTGAAAATTGTTTCTAACGCCATGATCGGAACCATCCCTCCGTTAGGTTCAGCTGTTGTGTTGCTTATACATGCCTGCTACCGATGGATGGTGTCACCGACTCGCTTAGTTACAAATACAACATTACCAAACAAAGTAATATGGGATCGTTAGCTATGTACATAATAGAAAATTTTTATTTCAGATCGCAGGTATTTGCAAATTATTAGAAATTCTAATTTTAGATGGGGCGCCTCGATTGTTTTCTGGTTCAAAAGTGCACGTAAGTCGTTTTTTTTTGCAATTTTAAGAGTTATTGAACGTTGTAGCATCATGCTATTGTCGTTGATATAAGAAATAATACTAATGATTACTGTATTTATTGTTTCAGCAACTTATATACCATTTGTACAGTAATGTCAGGCGGTGTGGTCAGCTGTCGGCAATAAGCACGCAAGCGCATGAGCACATTTATCACGTTATCAAGAGAAACATGTGCTCGGAACAGACAAACGGGATTGGATATAGTATTTTGAGAATGTTAGACTCATTCAGTTATTTTTTAAAACTGGCAATTTTCAGCTATAAACTATATCACGAGATTTCATTGAAAATGCGTTTCAACGCGAATCCGGATTTAATTAAGAAGTCATTTTATCGCAAAGAACTCATGAAATTAATCGAAAAACGACAAATTCAATCATCAAAATTTGTAAGTTCAACATTTTCTTTCAATATATGCAACGAATTCCTTATAGCAACGTTGTGCGTCATTCGCAGAAAAAGGAGAAAATGCGAAAAGAATAAATTGATTCATTTATTTTTTTCTGATTTTTATTATTAATATATTCATTTCGCATTAATATTGTAATAAATGAAATGTTCATACATATTCAATTATTATGGATGTTATTACATTCTATTTGTGTGAAAATTGCTCGATAACGTATGATATTACATAATATTGGACAGAGTTTATTGAGAACAATCTAAAATTTATTGATATATTCTAAAGTTTATTGAGACAAATCTAAAACTTATTGATAAACTTTAAAGTTTATTGAGACAAATCTAAAACTTATTGATAAACTTTAAAGTCTCACAATATTCATTGAAACTTATTGATAAATTCTAAAATCTTATGAGATTTCATAAAGTTTATTGAGACAAATCTAAAATATTATAGAGACACGTTAGCCTCTCAACGAACCTCATAAGATTTTAGAATTGTCTCAAAATATTTTTTTTCATTTGCCTGAGTGTGTCCTGATAAGACGTTTCCTTTGTTCAATTCGATAAAAATAGATACTATCAAATGATACCAATGATTTTCAAAATTTAGTTTGTTTTTGTTTTGTTTCAGAAAAAAAGATGAAAATGTCGCAGAAGATTTGCTTAAAATGTTTAGCTGGCGAGAGCGGCCACATAACTCACGTGCTTTCGGAAATCTCTAATTACTCAGGCAAATGAAAAAAAATATTTTGAGACAATTCTAAAATCTTATGAGGTTCGTTGAGAGGCTAACGTGTCTCTATAATATTTTAGATTTGTCTCAATAAACTTTAGGAAATCTCATAAGATTTTAGAATTTATCAATAAGTTTCAATGAATATTGTGAGACTTTAAAGTGTATCAATAAGTTTTAGATTTGTCTCAATAAACTTTAAAGTTTATCAATAAGTTTTAGATTTGTCTCAATAAACTTTAGAATATATCAATAAATTTTAGATTGTTCTCAATAAACTCTGTCCAATATTATGTAATATCATACGTTATCGAGCAATTTTCACACAAATAGAATGTAATAACATCCATAATAATTGAATATGTATGAACATTTCATTTATTACAATATTAATGCGAAATGAATATATTAATAATAAAAATCAGAAAAAAAATAAATGAATCAATTTATTCTTTTCGCATTTTCTCCTTTTTCTGCGAATGACGCACAACGTTGCTATAAGGAATTCGTTGCATATATTGAAAGAAAATGTTGAACTTACAAATTTTGATGATTGAATTTGTCGTTTTTCGATTAATTTCATGAGTTCTTTGCGATAAAATGACTTCTTAATTAAATCCGGATTCGCGTTGAAACGCATTTTCAATGAAATCTCGTGATATAGTTTATAGCTGAAAATTGCCAGTTTTAAAAAATAACTGAATGAGTCTAACTTTCTCAAAATACTATATCCAATCCCGTTTGTCTGTTCCGAGCACATGTTTCTCTTGATAACGTGATAAATGTGCTCATGCGCTTGCGTGCTTATTGCCGACAGCTGACCACACCGCCTGACATTACTGTACAAATGGTATATAAGTTGCTGAAACAATAAATACAGTAATCATTAGTAAAAAAAACGACTTACGTGCACTTTTGAACCAGAAAACAATTGAGGCGCCCCATCTCAAATTAGAATTTCTAATAATTTGCAAATACCTGCGATCTGAAATAAAAATTTTCTATTATGTACATAGCTAACGATCCCATATTACTTTGTTATATTACTAGCGAGTCGGTGACACCATCCATCGGTAGCAGGCATGTATAAGCAACACAACAGCTGAACCTAACGGAGGGATGGTTCCGATCATGGCGTTAGAAACAATTTTCACTTCAAAAATCTTCAAAGGATGATAATTGCAAGTGGTAAATTAACTTACACTAGCTTTTTCGGACCTATTAATGTCATTGAATTTTCCTGATAGCGACTTTACCGAAGATGGCAGTCTCGCTTTCACATCAATAGCTTCGCATCGAAAAATATTTATTTCGTTTTTAACGAAGACTTCTAAAAGACAATCTTCAATTTTTAAATGCTGAAAAAGGAGAGACATAATTGAAGTACCTTTTATTATACGTGTTCCCTCGTGAAAAAGGTGGAAAATATCCATGGCCGTGATCCACATGGGCACCTGCTCATTGAATTTGCTGTATTTACCTCGTTCCTTAAATCTATCGGCCAATGTTTCTGGAATATTTGTTCCACACTTTTCCCGATCTTCTAAAATATCGAAATCATTAGAAACTGAAGTATAATTGTAATTAATTGTAATAATTGTGCGTGTTTTTAAAATTCATGAACCTGTTCATGCAATGACATGTTTAGGCACAACTGTTTCAAATTCAGCATGTAAAACAATGCAGATTTAAGGTAGTGTTAAACATTTATTATAAAAACTTGCATTTCATGAATACGTCCATCACTAAAGTGAAGAAACTATTACAAAAAGCTAAAAAAAAACGGAAGGAACATCAAAAACATAAATTATTTATTGGAATTTGGGAGATCTTAAAAAGAGACGCCGCAAATTGCGTCAGTGGAAGTCATAAGGGCCCTATTCAAATTTTAAAGTCTCACAATATATTGAGATACTTTACACTTTCTCAAAAGATTTAATTTACAAATTCCAAATTTTTAAAATTTATTGATTCTCAATAAGTTTTAGAAAGTATCAATAGACTTTAGAATTTCTCAAAATATTTTAGAGTTTATCACTGAATATTTGATTCTCAAAATATTTTATTTGATTTGCCTGAGTAGAAACTTGTTCTATTTGTCGATTCTGTTGAATATTCTGTATATAGTCTGCTGTTATTAACAACAACTTTCTCGATGTTCATCTTATTAATGTTTTATTGTGGTTTTTTTAAATAAATAATAAGACGGGATATTTAATTGACTTTGGCGAGACCAAGGCGGCCGTTTTGCACATCGTGCACATGGCAATAGGCGCGCATGAACGGCGGTCCGAGCATCCAGGCTGGGTAGAAGCCTCCGGCGGTCAAATGGTAGAAGGCGAACATGCAGGGTCCCGGGCCAGCCTGAATATATGGACAGTGTTTTTTTCAATATCAATTTCTTCGTACCGAAACAACGAAGCTGGTCGATGGCATGCTATAATCCTTTCCATTAATCGTAAAGACAATATCTGGAACGACAGCGTCGCAATCAATGAAGTAAGCTCCAGTGAGAGGGACATAGGTAGCTCCAACACTGAAAATGAAGTCAAACTACTCAAAATTAAAAAAATATTAAAACTTACGATTTTGCCAATTGTTGCACAACTGTCTTCGGAGCTCCGATGAAGGAAGCTGCGGTGTCGGCGGCGGCTTGCCATCCGGCAGCTGGGGCTTGCTTGTAAGATCCTGACGAAACCCTTCAAAATTTGAAATTTATTAATACGATTTAATTAGCGCCTATTACCCTCCAAGTTTGAATTGCCAGAAGGTCTTGGTTGACAATGGAACCCAATCGACATTGGCGTTGCAGTTGACTGAATCGAGCCCTCCTACGGTCAACGCGCCTCCATTTAGCTGCGAGGTGGGTCCGATTCTAGCAAGATAGACCACAAAGTAGGGCTGATCAAGCTTTCCGTCGTTCAACAAGTTGAAGATTGGCGGAGTTTGCTGGTTGACAGCGAGCGATGGCCATCCAAGTCCAAGGATTCCATCTTCTGGCTGCTTTCCGAAGGCTTCTCCAATGGTGGTCGCCTGGGCGAAGATTTGTTTGTCTGTGCAGAGAGTGCTGTTGATGAACTAAAAAAGGGAAACAATTTTTTTTATTGTTGGGAGATGTACGCAGAATTTGTCCTGTCCGAAGAATCCCTTGACTTCTCCAGTGTTATATGTGATGTCGAATGGTTGGCCATTGGCGACGTAGGTTGAAGAGAGCGATGAGTTGAAGTGATGCTTTGACTGGCACGCATCTTTGGCTCTGAAAATAATTTATAGAAGGAAAAGCATGAAACTAAAAATTACGCCAAGATTCTTGGGGATTCAGCAGACTTTGTGCAGCATTGTTCTTGGCAGAAAGTCAAGCAAGCGTCATAAGGTGTCTAAATACCATTAATATTGCCATATTCATATTTCAAGTTTACCGATTTGCAGTAGCTTCCACAGGTAGCGTCTTTGCCTCCAGCGCACGAGACATCAGGAACCCAGAGATTTGAAGATCCAGAATCGATGAAGAGAACAAAGTTCTGAGCTGGAGTTCCCAAGCTGATTTGAACTGAAATTCCTTTTTCGGTAACTACTTCATCCGCGAAAAGAGTATATGTAAATTCGACGAATTCCTTGTACATTAAAACCCGTACATTAAAAAAAAAACAAAAATTCTTCTAGATTCGTATTTTTTGCTTTAAAAAAATACAAACCCATATAAGCCATATCTTCATAATCAATTATTCCAGAAGAAACCGAATTGAGCTGTTGAGACTTTGCTCCAGCAATTTTCTGCTCGCGGACATATTGCTCCAATTTTCCTTCAGCGGCGAGTCGCTGCCTGAGCGGTGGACGATATCTAGAAACATTCGTATTATTAAAAATTATTTTTGCAAAAACAGTTCATACCCAAGATTCAGTTGATGCACAGCGGCAAATGTGTCCACAACGAGAATCGCGAGAAGAAGTATGGCCAACTTCGTCATGTCTAATTCCTGCAAATTAAGTTCAATTTTAATTGAATCGGCGTGCAAAATTGAAAGTGGCCAACTTAATTATCAGTTGAACGCCATAGTTTATATATTAATGCTGATAAACCGCATATGATGAAACTATGGCAAATCATCTCATGTCGCCGCATTATCGTTGAAATTTCATCGAAGCACCAGAAAATTCTGAAATTTTTTTAATGATAAACAAAAAATCCGGCGAGCACAGAACAGCACCAACTTTCATCAAGATTTGATAGAAATGTTGAAAATCATATTTTCCAAAAAAAAGGAAAACTTTCATCATAGATCCACATTTTAGAGACTGATTACTGTAATTATTTTTCTTCATACGTGTTTACGGGCCAAACATGTACCGTAATTTCGTCTTGAATTTTTTTGTTTTCGAAATTGTCGATTGTCTCTGTTTGACGAAAATATGAGCTCGGTTATCGTTTCTTCATCGTTAAACATTGATGAAGATGAGCACAATGAATTTCGAATGCATTGGAAGATGTTAATCAGTGAGGTATACCTAGTTCTAGAATATATAAATCAACCAATTTCTATCAGGTTGCAAAATTTCAAACAAGTCAAGACAAAGATGGTTCAATTCGGCGAACGATTCAACCAATCAGCAAGTAATTTTGACAGTACGAAATAGAGCTATAAATCGATTTAAGAACAATATGCGCGTTCTTGAATACCGATGGCGGCCGGGTTTTTATTGGGATCGACGAATTCCAAAAAATCAAGGGTGTTAACATGTCAAGAAACATGGTTTGCATTTTTGTTTCAATTAAACGTTATTAATTAATTTTTACAGCTTGATCATTTCTTCGGCTCTCTAAGACAAATGTGTGATCATTTCAAGCCATTTAATCCATTAAACCGTATCAAGGGTGAATTATCAATTTTTTTTTTCAAAAAAAAATAAAATAATTCAGTGACGGTAATGACTGTTCATAAGATAACCGAAGATAAAATTAAGCTAAAAAGGGTTAATCTGGAAAAATACACTGAAGAGGAGAAAATGATTCTGATGCCCTATCACGAAATCGGATCGACATTTGTAAACTCCGAACATTCTCAAATGTCATGAGAAACTTCATTTTTTTCAGTGTGAATGTTTCAAGGAACCTTTCACTCACGAATATCTCATAGTTATCAATGTATTTTAAGGCTTTTGACAAATAAAGTAGAATCTTAAATTTCCAGGTGTCTGCTCCTCGTCCTGACGAGAATACTGTGATATTCCAGAACGAGGAAGGATTGGCTTATAGGTTTTCCTTTTCAAACATCAAACAACTAGTAACGTTTTTCAGGAGACGTCTCGCGTCCAACAAATGCGTCTACTTTGACGACATTCGAAGAATTCTCAAAGAGCGCGATGTTGTTCGGGATTTGCATGACGAGGTTCGCAAGGAAATCGACAGATTCATTAACATCCGAAGTCTCGTGTAATTATATCAAATAATAATAATAGTAATAATAATAGTTCCCTTTATTGTTTGTTGATCAAAACCATAAACGTTCACCACTTAGCGACAAGCTCATCGATTTTAGTCACCAATGGATCGACGACCTTCTCATAGAACACGATAGATCCTTGAGTTTGCGGCAAATAAAGGTAGATTAGGAAAATGGCTTTAAGGATGAAATAGAATGGGAATAGCCGGAAAATGCCTTCCGAGAAAAAGTCGAAAAGGCATAATACAGCGAAGCATGTCCAGTAAACGAGCCATCGGGTGTCATCGTCAGTGTCATGAGTTCGAATAGCCTATAAGAACTGTGTCTCTTATGGTATCAGCGCAGTTTTATCAATCAACCTTCACACTAGCGTACATTGGATAGCCAAAACCAATAAGGTTGCACATCAATCGAGCCGCCGAGCCGAAAATGAGGTAAAGCGCTACGAGTCCGCAGAAAATGTACGACACTTGCTCGCGTTTGAGCCCAAGGTTCTCAGCATTCGTCATGACCTTGTCGAAAATATCACCATGCGATCTAGCGAGAAACGCGATCAGATCACTCTAAAGTATGACTCGAACAAATGCCTCCTAGTTGAACTTACATGAGCGGCATTGAAGCCCTCAACCGGCTGAACATCGGAATTCCGGCGAGCTCGTCGAACCGGCGCCGCGGCTTTTTGCAGAGCGTTTCGAATTGATGACATTGCGATTGTAGTGAATCAGAAAACCAGTTGTTTGGACGAATAATCTCGGAAATCAGTAATGGCAATTATGGTGTCGTTGTTTTTTTTTTAGCGTATATTGAAAAGGTCAAGTTTATTTTTTAAATTAAATATTCCTTGTTGCTTTTTTTATTCTAATTGACGGTCTTGTTGGTCCTGCCACGGCTAAATTCAAATACGTTTGTTTACAGAAACGATCTGAATCTGAAACGCATTTTTTATTAATCCAGCATCATGTGAAAGCTTCACTGATTCGAGTTCGAGCCCAGTTCATTGAACGAAACACATTGCAGCTCAAGGATGATTCATCGATAAGTGGGGCAAAGCGGGAATAAATCACTCTCTGAAAAGCTCAGATCGGCTTGGATGAACTGATATATTTGAAGACATTCGGTAATTAAATAGCAAATTTAATGATATGATGCAAATTACGAAAAAAAACTCAATAAACAGGTAAAAGCTACCAATAAGTCCTAAAAACCAACCCAATACATATTGTGCAAAAAACTAATTTTTTGAGTTTTTCGAGTTTTCTTCCCAACACCTGCATAACATCATAATGGTTAATAAGGTTGCTTGCGACTGCAGACCAAGTGACGGCGTGTTTTATCACCGAGAATTGGTTTTTTGTTATCTTCTTTCTTTTGAAATTATCCGATTTGTTCCTGTTCACTTCGAATTTCTACTCTTCCAGAAAACTGAGGATTTCTTCTCCTTATTAGGAGAATCTGGGAAAATCTCTACAAATGTCTCAGAACCGAAGAAATTAACTCGTACGAAAATGTTTAAGTTTACGATATTTTGCAAGGTCGTCAGCTGTTTTTCAGAAAGGGTTTTTTTTTAGTAAAATTTATACTTTTCTGAGCACGTTTTCTCAACAAAAAACAACTACCGTAATAGGTCGCCTGGGGCGCGCGCTTCCGTCTATTTGTTGTTGTTTTTGATATAAATGAGAACCTCAACGCGACTGCGACAAATCGACTAAATTCCAGAAATGGTCTCGAGAAGACGAGACCATTTTTGGAATGTGCAGTCCACATGGACAACGCACCACTTAATAACGTGGCGTAAAAATCCTCGCGGGTAAATCGACTCATGTTGCGAGACCTAACTTTACAGTAGACCGCGCCATCTACAGTCAACGTTATAAGGTCTTGTAGCGAAAAATTCTGGTAGCCACTTTTTTTGGAAAACGCAGTATAACATTCAAATTAAAATTTAAAAATTTCGTCCGTTAGAAACTCATATTATTGCTTCCGTTCCTAATTCATTTGGTGTTTACAAAAAACGTTTTAAATGACGACAATTTCCATAGAAAATCACCGCTTCGATGAAAACCACCAATTTGTTCTATTTTTATGCCTCTGATTCTCCTAATATTTGTAATTGTTTCGCCGAACTCCGAAAAAAAACCCTGCTTGCTTGCCCATTTTCAGAATAATTCTCAATGTTTGCTTGTTTTTCTCAAATTAGCACAATAAATAAAATAGTTTCAATGTTGAATTTATTGCTGAAAAACATCTCATCTAATTGGCATCGCACTCAAAAAAATTCCAAAAATATTAACGTTGGAGCTCAAGCACCATGATAAAATACTTTTGTCATCATTTTCGCTATTACAACATGAAAACGTTTGGACCGATTTATAAGCCAACCCATCGTAGAGCTGATAAAAGTGTCAACGGCGTTATGTCAGTTGCGAAATCATAATGTTTCTTTCATTTATAGCTTTTATTTTGTTAAATCGAATAAATTAAACAAAAGGCGAAAATGCCACATTGTCGATATGAAAATGATATTTGATTCAGTTGCCCTTATCACTGGCTGATTTGCTCTTTTGTTATTTTCCGATTGTATAGCAATGAAAAAAACATAAATTTGTTGAACTCACATCAAAAAATGATGATATTCTGAGGATTTGCATAATTATTTCCGGTTTTTTTACATCTCATATAACAATCCCGTTCATTGCGGGTTTCGCGATTTTGAAAGTTGTCATAGTAACCGATTGTCTCAAAATTTCATTGCATTATATATATATAATTTTTAATACACCAATAAATTAATTTTCAGGAAAAAACGAGCGAAAACTCGGGGGAAATGTTCCCATCGTTTTGTGGGGCTAATGAACAGCACAATGTAAGATGTTTCACTATTAAAATATTTTCTTACCATTTTCAGACGTTTGAAACCGGGCTTCCGAATGTTTCGATATGTGTCCAACACACGTTGCTCGTCTGGCTGCCCACCATCTTTTTCGTGTGCTCTGTTCCATTTCTAGTTTCTCAATGCCATCTGAACGCCCAGCGATTCGCTAGGCTACCAATTAGCTTCATTTTTGTATTTAAAATCGTCAGTTCTTTTTTTTTTTCGAAAAATGTTTTGTGAAACATCAATTTTATTCAGATGCTATCCGCGTTTCTAGCAATTAATTCATTATGCGTCTGGTGTTACGTTCTATTCTCATCGCAATCATTCCCGGGTGCATATTACGTGTACCCCGCATGTCTACTCTTGGTCTATGTAACTTAAAATTTCATATTTTTTCATAAACCACCTAAAAAATTTTAGACTGCCACAACATTACTTCATTTCGTCCGTCTTCGGTGTGGTCTCGTTAGTTCAGGTGTCCAGCATATCACTGCACTTATTTTTCTTATCACCGGCGCTCCTGAGTTCTATCAGTGGGTGCGATCAGGCAACGAGGTTTTTCTCAACTTTTTTTTTAACGCGTGAGACTTTTCCAAAAATCTGGTCTAATTTCAGAGTAATCAAGTATTAGATTCATTTCTGTGCATCGCCTATCTTTCATACTACCCGGCTCTTTTTGTGTACACATTCCTGCTCTCTTTCGCCGATCCGCGAGCCGAAAAACATGCCGACGGCCAGAGTCCTGAACTTCAGAGCTCATTCTTGAATCGTCTCACTCTCTGGTGGTTCAACAGGGTTCCATGGATTGGCGCCCAACGGAATTTGGAGTTGGAAGATGTCTTTGAGCTCAATGATCGCAGCAAATCGGAGCATCTCAACGAGCTGTGGGAAACGTTCTGGGAGCCGAAGCGACAAAGTTATCAAGAAATCGATTATTACCACTAAACTTATAAATTCAGAATACATTCACGACAAAAGCATTTGGAGCAAGAATCAGGGCAAACCTGTCGAGCAGCCTTCTGTTGTCGCCACGCTGTTCAGAATGTTTCGATGGGAATTCCTGTTGGCTTCTATTCTCAAATTCACTTCAGATACTATGCAGTTTGCAAGTCCTTTCCTTTTACAGTAATCATTTTTATAAATGCTAAAAAGTTGAAAATTCACGATTTTTAGCGAACTTTTGAGCTTTGTCTCATCACCGAATGCTCCGTTCTGGAAAGGAGCCGCTTTGAGTATACTCATGTTCGCCTCATCTGAGGTAATTCAATACATCGTCCCTTTCAGAGCTTCTTGAACTTTTTAGACGCGCTCACTTCTTCTCAACTCATATTTTTACATCATGTTCCGTATGGGAATTAAGATTCAAACCGCCCTTACAGCAGCAGTTTATAAGAAAGTGCGTTCCAAATCGCAATCTTGCCGATATAATGTTACTTCTAGACATTATGCATTTCAAATTCTGCCAGACGCGACAAAACTGCAGGAGAAATCGTTAACTTGATGGCTATTGATGTTGAAAGATTCCAAATGATCACACCCCAAATTCAGCAACTCTGGAGTTGTCCTTATCAGGTATTTTTTTTTTGAAACTATTCGCATTTATAGCACACGTTTAGATCACATTCGCATTGGTTTATCTTTTCATAACCCTTGGATATTCTGCTGTCCCAGGAGTCATCATTATGATCATTTTTGTTCCAATGAACATCATCAGCTCAATGATTGTAAGAAAATGGCAAATGGAGCAGATGAAATTGAAAGATGAACGTACCAAAATGGTCAACGAGGTTCTCAACGGCATGAAAGTTGTGAAGTTGTACGCCTGGGAGATTCCCATGGAGGAGCATATCGAGAATATTCGAAAGAAGGAGCTCCGGCTTATTAAGAAGGCAGCAATTGTTAGGAACACTCTGGACTCATTCAACACGGCCAGTCCATTTCTGGTGGCGCTTTTCTCATTCGGAACTTTTGTTTTGTCAAATCCGAAACATCTTCTGACACCACAAATTGCATTCGTTTCCCTAACTTTGTTCAATCAGCTAAGATCGCCGATGACGATGATCGCATTGTTGATTAATCAGATTGTCCAGGTAAAATCTATTCCACTGTTCAACATCAAACCCCTATTTCTAGTCTCTATCAGACCTCATTTCGATTATTGAAAAATTTGAATTTCAAATACTCCGAATACAGACCACAAAATATTTTTTTCAGGCGGTGGTGTCGAACAAGCGGCTGAAGGATTTTCTCGTCGCCGATGAAATTGATGACAAATGTGTGGAGAGGAACTCGAATATTGATAGTAATGTACAATAAAAAGTAATAATAATGAATTTGAGGTTCAGGGAACCCAGATGTTATAAAAATGGAAGATTTAACGGCATCGTGGGATGGTGACAGTCAAGGGCATGCGACATTGGAAGGTTGAACTTCTCATAATGTTAAAAAAAATATATATATATGAATTGTTTTCAGATATTAATCTTAAAGCTAGCCGGAAGGCTCTTGTTGCGGTTGTGGGAAAAGTTGGAAGCGGAAAGAGCAGTCTACTTCAAGCAATGCTGGGAGAGATGGGAAAACTGAAAGGACGAATTGGACTCAGTGGCAAGGTTGCCTATGTCCCTCAACAGCCTTGGATTCAAAATATGACTCTTAAAGATAATATCGTTTTCGGGAAACCGTTTGATAGAAAAAAATATGATGAGGTTGAATTGATCTAAATATGTAAATCTAATATAAGTTTCTTGTCTGATTTAGGTGCTTTATGCTTGTGCCTTGAAAGCTGACATAAAGATCCTGCCAGCTGGAGATCAAACAGAAATAGGAGAAAAGGTGATCAAAAATTAATTACCTTATTGTGTATATTCTCAATTATTTTAGGGTATCAACTTGTCGGGAGGTCAGAAAGCACGAGTTTCTTTAGCTCGCGCGGTCTATCAGAATCTTGACGTTTATCTTCTTGATGATCCGTTGTCTGCTGTTGATGCTCATGTGGGAAGACATATTTTCGAAAAGGTGATTGGTCCAAACGGACTGCTTCGTGAGAAAACGAGAATTCTGGTGACCCATGGTTTGACTTATACCAAATTTGCCGATGAGATTAATGTGATGGATGGTAAGAAAAGATTATGAATATATTAATTTGAGATAATGCATGTTTCAGACGGCGCAATTGTCGAAACTGGAACTTACAACGAGCTAATAAAGAAGCGCGGAAAATTCTTTGAGTTTGTGGAAGAATACAAATCATCGGAATCTCAGGAAAATGAAAGTGATGAAGAATTTGAGGAGATTATTGATGAGAAAGGTAATGCTGGTTGGATTAAACTCTTAATTAGAAAATGATTCAGATTACATGAATTCTGAAGATGTGTCACTAACGATTGCTAACGAACTAAACGATAGAGTTAAAACGCCCGAGCTTACCACTCAACTTTCATCAATCTCTTCTCCTGAAAAAACAACAGCCATTGACAACAAGCTCATCAAAAAGGAAGACGTTTCTTATGGAAAGGTGAAGCTGCGGACATATCAGCTCTACGTCAAAGCGGCCACCTACCATCTCTCAATACTATTTAATATGTTTTTCGTGTTCTACATGATATTCCAAACTCTTCGCAGCTTCTGGTTGTCGGCATGGTCCGACGACTACGATCCAGATGATCCGTCGCCGAATCCGATGGCTGTTGGATGGAGGTTGGGAGTTTACGGAGTAATTGGTGTTGGAGAAGGTAAAAAAACATTAATTAAAAAATGGTATTTACGAAACCTCAATTTTTCTAGCGTCATGCTTCTTTTTGGCCCTTTTTACATTAGTTTTTACCGGTCAACGAGCCTCAAAAAATCTTCACTCACCATTAATCCATAATTTAATGCGATCGCCGATGTCATTTTACGATACCACACCACTTGGAAGAATATTAAATCGTTGTGCAAAGGTTTGTGCCTTTTAAATGATTACAATATCGCAGTTTCGTTGTAGGATATTGAAACTATCGATATGTTGCTGCCAATGAACTTTCGCTATCTGGTCATGTGCGTTTTGCAGGTACTTGTTTTTATTTTCTTTTTAAACAAATGTTATTTAAGGTCATTTTCACATTGATTGTCATTATCATATCTACTCCATTGTTCGCTGTTGTCATTGTCCCAATTTCGGTGGTGTATCTCATTTTCTTGGCAAGACCTCTTGTCATTTAGAAAAATAAATATTAAAAAATTTAGAAATTCTATGTGCCGACTTCTCGCCAATTAAAACGTCTTGAAAGTGTCTACAGATCCCCAATATATTCACATTTCGGCGAAACGATTCAAGGAGTTGCGACGATTCGAGCTTTTGAAAAGGTGCCTAAGACCCATATTTGGTTAATGATTTTTTTCTGTGTCAGGTTTCCGAGTTCCGCACCCATTCCGGCAATATTGTCGACAGATTTATTCGATGCAAATACTCGAATGTTGTGTCGAATCGATGGTTGGCTGTGAGACTTGAACTTGTTGGAAACATTATTGTAATCTAAGTTTTCCGCCATTCATCCTAACTGAATTTCCTTATTTTCTAGATCTTCTTTGCTGCGATCTTCGCGGTGCTTTCGAAGGAGTTTGGATGGATTTCGAGTCCGGGAGTTGTTGGAGTTTCCATTTCATACGCGTTGAATGTATATTTTTGCTTCTAAAGAAAATTCAGTTTTTTTTTTCACTCGTTCAGGTTACTGAGGTGCTCAATTTTGCTGTGCGGCAAGTTAGTGAAGTTGAAGCGAATATTGTGGCGGTTGAACGTGTTGACGAGTACACGAAAACGCCAAATGAGGTAAAAAAATGTTTGCGTCCAAAATTTGAAACTAGATGTGCTTTTTGCCAAATATTTCACAAAAAAATTTCAGGCGGCCTGGAGAATTGACGAAACTGCCCCAGACAAGAGCTGGCCGCAAAACGGAGTGGTCAAATTTGATCAATATTCTACGCGATATAGAGAAGGCCTTGATTTGGTTTTGCGGGGAATTTCCGCCGACGTCAAGGCTGGAGAGAAGATTGGAATTGTGGGAAGAACTGGAGCTGGTAAGTATTTTTTAAAGCATTTTTCCAGAATGTAAAATTGTTCAGGAATTCTATATCATGATGGTGAGTTTTTGAATGGGGGTGATGTAGTAGACTTGTGTGTAAATTTATATTATGGTGGCTATGCAAATTTTGGAAAGAAATTTCGAAAAAAATCAAAAAATGTTCGAGTTTTTTTTTTTCAAGTTTTTCACCGTTTTTTTGGGTTTTTGCAAAATTTGCATTGCATGTATTATAAATTATCTTGAAATTAGATCTAAAATTCGGTTTTCAGGAAAATCATCATTTGCTCTTGCACTTTTCCGAATGATTGAACCCGCCGGTGGTCGGATTCTTATTGATGGTGTTGATGTCTCGAAAATCGGACTTCATAATCTCCGGTCAAGCATTACCATTATCCCACAGGATCCCGTTCTCTTCTCAGGATCGCTTCGATTCAATCTGGATCCATTCGGTCAGTACACGGATGAAAATATTTGGACAGCATTGGAGCTCGCCCATCTTAAGTCATTCGCTTCTTCTTTATCCGGGGGTCTTTCTTATTCAATCAGTGAGGCTGGAGAAAATTTGAGGTTCGGTTTCTGTCGAGGAAGCGAAACAAAACATTTCTTGCAGTGTTGGTCAACGACAGTTGGTGGCTCTTGCTCGTGCTCTTTTACGGCACACTAAGGTTTTAGTGCTGGACGAAGCTACAGCGGCTGTTGATGTCACAACAGATGCTTTAATTCAAGTATATATTCCTTCAATTTATATTCGTAATTTCAATGACTTCTAAGGAAACCATCAGAAGCGAGTTCAAGGATTGCACAGTGTTCACAATTGCTCATCGATTAAACACTATCATGGATTATGATAGGTATTCTAATTTCAAGCTTATAGACTTTGTTACCTTGGTTTTTATAGAATCATGGTATTGGACAAGGGCCAAATCCTTGAATTTGATTCCCCAGATGCTCTCATGGCTGATAAGAATAGTGCTTTCGCGAAAATGGTGGCCGATTCACAGCAGGAGCAGGAGAAGTGATGATCAAATTATTATATTGCATAATTTCAAAACAACCCATTTATGCACAAGATATGAATTGTGTGAGAATAAAATAACGTATATACATATAGTAATGCAACCTCATTCATGATTTTTGATTCTCAACAATTTTTGAGCTCTGTTGATTCGGGATAGACTGCTGGGAATATAGCTGAGTCGGCGTCCTCTATCGGAAGTTGAAAGAATGTTTCCCGAAATTTGCGCGAAATTCTCTTCCTGTTGATGAAGGTTATAGTTCCAATGTTAATGAGAAGCAGCAGAAATGAGATGACAATGAACATCTGAAAGGTTATCGTGATGATTCGAAAAAACAGGATCCGATCTTACTACTGAAATGTCCTGGCAGTGTCTCAAGTGTTCTGGACAGTGGACCAATTGACTTTCGGGAGAGTCCGACTTCATCCAAACATCACGAAAATCCATTATACTGGAAATCTTTGTCGATATTTCAGATCACGAGCTAGTTTTTAATAATTAACGATGAAGCCTTATAAGGGAATTGAAGTGATGTGATGGTCGCAATAAGGCTTCAAGCGATATACGGAAATAAATTTGAAAAAGAAAATACTAAATTTCTGGAAATTCTGAGAAAAAAGATGAGATTGTCTCGAGAAAAAAGCCTAGCAAAGCATTGGGGCAACAATTTATTATTTTTATTTCATTGGAGATGACAATTTTCCCACTCACACGACAGATTGTGACGTAAAGGTTGCGTCGCGGCCGAAAAAAAAAGGAAATTCGTCGGATTATAGGGTTGAAAATTGGCGGTTCCTCTCATTTTTTTGGTTGCCTACAAACAATAGATGAAAAAAAAAGCCAAAAAGAAAAAAGGCGCCGAAAGTTCAACGAGAGCTTTTCACTGGCTTTGTTTTCATCAGTTTCTTCCTCTTCTTTCCTTTTTCTTTAAAGGAGGCGAATAAAAAAAGAGAAAGAGGCAATTCGGGGCTATAAAGGGCTTTGAATGGAATTGGCACAAATGTCTTATCTAACACGAACGAGACGAATCGTGTGCATTTATATGCACATTGGCTAAGCTCCGCCCATCTGGTGTATTTGATCAGATATAATTGGAATTTTAGACACTATTTTAGACTCATTGTTAAAATTATAAAATTTATCGTGCTATTGTGTCTCGTGTGGAAGACTCATTATATCGAAGTAAGACCCAATTGGGCCAGTTTGCATTTAACAGTATGACAACGAGGCGGCATCCAACGAG
The DNA here is from genome assembly GCA_902829315.1 of Caenorhabditis bovis. Lineage (NCBI taxonomy): Eukaryota > Metazoa > Nematoda > Chromadorea > Rhabditida > Rhabditidae > Caenorhabditis > Caenorhabditis bovis. The sequence goes on along the minus strand of CADEPM010000001.1, from coordinate 3,198,568 downwards.
CCGAACCGTCCCGAGATGAATTGAAACAGAAAAATTGAACAATTCAATTGATGAAGCTTGCTAGTGAATCATTCATGAGCTGTTTGAAAACGAAATGCCTATAAATCCAATTTTCTAAACCTAAAGCACCGTTTGTCTGGAAACAGGTTTACTCTCATTTTGCATTTTCTCGCGAGAAAAAAATTAATCAAATAATAGTAGTTATTGACGCATGGCGTTTAATTGTGTGTTTTTTGTAATGTCAAAAATGATGGAAATGCTAAAAGTAACGAGTGTTAAGCACGACATCGGAAAATTGGAAAGCGTCCGTAAATCTACACTTTTAGTTTCGCGCCGAGACCGCCACCATAGAACATTGATATGTTGCAGAATTCGCGCGACAATAGCTTTTCGTGATATCATTGTTGGTGAGAGTTGAAACCGGAAGAGTAAGACAAGCTTGCTCTAATTGCTAGTATATTTCAACAAAAAATTGGGTGCAATTTGGTTAAGCCAACGCTGGCCGAACACCACAATTGCAAGTACTTCAGATTCAGATCGTATCGCTGTTGGAAAGTTTACTCACAACTCATTAAATAAATCGGCAAACGACAGCTCATGCCTTTTTGGATATCTTTAAACGTTTTAAAGGGACATAGAAGCTATAAAACATCCAACGGCGACAAATAATTTTAATAATTTTGTACGGTTTTATTTGCCATTGCGTTTTTCGTCATGCTTATCGCAAAATAATAACTGAGCCTGTAAAAAAAATCAAACGAAACATCCATTTCTGAGCCGGAAAAAAGTTTTCCCGAAAAATTTACGAAATGCTTCGTCACGATCATTAAACAATTCATTTTGTTTCCTTTTTTCCAATAATTTCCAAATATTTTTAATCAAGAGTGAAATGTCGTAAAAGTTGTTTATATGAACTCAACTTATGTGAGCTGAAACTAATTGAAGAATTTATGCCGTGAGAATTCGTTTCAATTAAAAAAATGAAAAAAAAAACAATTGAAAGTGGAAATTAGGGTGAATCGGCATGAAACATAAAGGAATTTTTTCGAAAATCGCACAAAAAAAGATGAGAAGACAGCGCAAACGAAAAGGTTCACAGAGAAGTTTGATTTTTTGATTTTGCAAAAACGGAAATGTCGGCAGAATGCGTAGCTTGCTCATTAACAGTGAATGATAATCCAATTCGCTTAGTTTGCCTTTTTTTATAATTCTAGTAATCAAGTGAACCCATTTTAAAAAGACGACTGTAGTGATGGAAAAGTGCAAAGCTCATTCGAGAAACGAGCAAAGTTCAGTCGAATGAGAAAAATAAAAAATGAATTGTCACCCTATTCATGTTTTTCGAAACTTAACAATAGCTAGTTCGAGCAAAGAACTCGCAAACATCATTGCGAAACTTACTTACTTACTTACTTAGTAAGTAAGTAAGTAAAAATTATAATAAAATAAAAGTGGAATATAAGATATTTAAATATGCTTAGTTTTTTTTTAAATCTTGACATCAGCGTGCTTCCGGCAGTTCTAATATGCGGTATTTTTCTTTTTTTAGACGGCAATTTCTTAGAAAATCTTAGACAACTTTTTGGTAAGTCTTTGAATACTGTGACTTTGAAGCTCGTTGATTCTAGCTGATGCAGCGGTCAAAATCGATCCAGGAGACCTGGCTCTCCAAAATGATTGCAGTTTTTTCACCTGAAATCGCTTTTTTTTAAGTGACCTCCATCACTATCTTATTCAGAACAAATTACAGTCGCTTGAGAAAAATGCTCAACAAAATTCCAAGAAAAAGGGCGTGATCGCACACGAACCGCAACGCGAATGACGACATTGGTCTTGCAGCGGCGGATTATTGCAACCGGTTTTTGAAAAGCATTCCTTATTTTATTCTCGATTATTCTGTGATGTTTTTATATGAACATTTTGTGAAAGAATCGGAGTCATTCCAATGACTAAAATGTGGAATTGGCAGCTGATTTTAAGAGAATATGTTATGCAACTTTATATTGATAACATATTCACATGAAGAGGCTTCAAAGATCACGGTCATTTTCGATTTGATCTGGTATGAAATTGAAAATTACAATAGATATCAAAGGCGCATAGGAATATTCGTTGATTTCGCGTTAAGATCAAAAATGGCTAACGCGTTTGACCATTCAAATTTGTCCAATTCGTCCATCTACGAAAACATATTAAACTCATTATTTATAACGAATTCCTCATTATCAGTTTCAAAAAAGTGATATTACGAGATTTGATAAAATATTGAAAAATGGAAAAAAAATCTTCGTCTGCATTTTTTATCTGCATTTCGTATATTCAAAATGAATAATACATGCTCCCAAATCATGCAAGACCATTCAGAACTCAGTTTCAAGCAAGTTGCAGCAAAAATATTTATGTAACGATTTCAAGCATGGTTCGTTTCAGTGATATGAACAGAAACAGTTGTGCTTTTCTCCTTTTTCATACATATTAACGATTTTGTATATTCCCGATAAGGAGCGAATAAAATAACCATCAAAATAGTGTTGAGGAATCCATGATGAGCGATTATCACATATACCATATTATTGAGTACTGGAATATCAAATCAGGTGAAACTTATTTTAAAAAGCCTTGTTACCTTGGTTATAATATGATATCATAATTGAAAAGACTTCATATAATATTGGCAAAACACAAACTACGAATGGACCTGCCATCTGAATAAACAAAATTACAAAAGAAAAATTGAATTCTTACTTGAATCGTGATTGCTATCAGGAATTTCTTCTGCAAGCTTCTGGTAGCTTTCGATAAATTGGTGTTCTCATTGAAAAGGTAAAGAAAACAATGAATCGAGAAGAATAGAACTTCACTGGCGATTATGATTATCCCGATAAGGAACATTAAAGCATAGAAAATCGAGTTGTCGGCTGGTGGAAGGATGGTTCTAGAAGAGAAGAATTCTTGAGTTGGACAGGGAACTATCTGCAAATCGGGAAATTAATCGCGCTTCTAACACAATTTCACGGTTGTCGAGTTTCAACTAAATTTAACTTCAAGTAGTTGAATTTAGTTGGATATATACGATGACGTTCACAATTATAAGCCAGTATCGTCAAACAAGAGATTTGTGAAAAAAAAATTGCTGAATTGTGGACGAGTCAAATATCTAGAAATTAATTGTTTCCCCATTATTCCTAATGAGTTCAGGAATTCGATTTTGTAATGAATCTCGGGTAGGTAAAATGAGATTTGAAGAATTCGCTATTGAAATCATGAACCTTTAATGCATTGAGTTTTTCCTGGGTCTGATCGGGAAGCACTGTAGTCAGAATAGGCGTCATTCCAGTGAATATGTATAAATAGTTAACAGAATAATATATAATTCTTGACGAACGCCGACGAATGCAAAATCGACTATTTGATATCACTATTCTTTGGCGATTTTCAAAAACGAATGATATTGAAATTCCAACTCCGGCGAGTCCTGTGGAAGAGCAATACACTTGAATTATGCCATGGATGTTCCACTCGGAGAAGAGGCCAGCAGGGATTCCTCCACAAATCGGAAAGAACAAATAAGGAATGACGAGTTTACCGAATAACAGATCGCAGATAGCACACCATATATGGGCATGAAGCAGCACCCATTTTACGGAATCCATTTTCGGTGGAGTTTTAAATAATATAAGAAATACTCCGTACATATTTGTTGGAATGCTAACGAATGAGATGTAAAAGCATGCCGTTTGTAGAAATTCCACACTGCTTAAGTAGCTTTGCGGAGGGCATTTTGAGTAGATAGTCGAAATATATTGTTCCATAAAGAAATGACTTCAATTATTTGAAAGAAAGCAGCTGAAAATAGAGAAGTTAACTAATGTGTAGAGTCGGGTTACAATGTTTTTGGATATTATTTGGTTCTGCGTTTAAAGTGGACTTTATAAAAAATGCACAATCGAATTACTGAAATACAGAAGCCTTACAATAAACTGAACATATTCGGTGATTTTCGGTACAAACGGGCTCAATTCGGCTGATATTTCTATCGAGATTTTCTACGGATCGCCCATCGAAACAGTAAATGGTGCCAAAGTAGAGGAACACAACAACTGCCAACATTCGATTCCTAAAATTGTAGAAATATTTGTAATTTTCATTTTTATAAAGACTGGTACTTAAGCAATTTTGTCTCGAAAAGGAAACAAAATGGAATTTCGAAATGTTTTGGAAGAAAACTGTATAAGACGATGATCGGCAGGAATGTCTATGCACTGCATAATTCCAGTAGATGAAAAACGGTTGAATGGTATATAAAAAATAGATGAGCCAGGAAAACAGATGAAAAAGGGTTAAAAAATGAAAGAAAAAAAGATAGCGGAAAAAAAAGATGAAAAACCCCTAACAAATAGACGAAAAATAGATTACAAATAACCTGCCAGGAAAATGGACTAAAGATGGATAAAAAATAGGCAAATAACGGATGGAATTAAATGCTCATGGTACTGTATACAAATTGTGTAGATTTTTGTGCTGTGCACACAGACTTCTTATGAATTTCGAAATAGAAATTCCTAAAAATTATTTAAATACTTTCGTTTTCCTTAAATTAATAAAAAAATAGTTGCTGAAATATCTAAAAATATAGAACTAACACGACCTAACGTTCATTGAGGTGTTCTTAAATCTTCAGCGCATATTTTCTAAGAGAACAGTTCGGAAAAATCGATATAAACTTGGTCAGTTACTTTCGCATTTACTCCATCTTCTTTCTTTGGTGATAGAATGATTCTTTCAGAATATTCTCAAAGAAAGCTTCCCTGAAAACGGAATTTCAATGCCAAGAAGTACAAGGAAGAAAATAAAAAGGGGCCAATCAGTTCTCAACGAAGGTAATTTTTAAACAATTATAAAACTTTTAATTTCTTGTCACTCTTTTTAAATGTATAGCTGGCGAATTACGTTGCTGCGCCTTTCTTGTGTTTTAGTGAATCAAAAAAGTAAAGAACAAGTTCTAAATTAATTAATGTAAAAATGTTTGATGTTTTTACGTGAAAAGATAGTAAAACTGTTCATAAATAGCAAAAAATAAACGCTCTTAAATCTCAACAAAAGAAGTATTTCAGACCAAATTAAGAAGTCGAGTTGTATCGTTTGGTCAAAGACAATTATTGAAAAGCGGAGGAGAGAAACATTGAAAAGAAGTCGACGAGGCCAATATGAGAATGTTGGTTATTTTGAAATTGAAGAAAATCAAGAAAAGAATAGTGTTCGTACAAGTATTTCAGCATTAAAAATCATGTAGCTGATGTGTAATTTTCTTCTAAAATCTAACTAATTTTAAAGAAATGATTTTCCATTTGGATGAGACCATTGAAATGTTTGGAAATCCAATGACAATTTCAACCACAAGTTTTGAATCGCTCTATATACGCACATTTGTAACAATTTCGCCCATGTCGTCTTATCTAGGTATGCCCGGAAGAAATTTCCAACGTCATTCGATAATAACGCTACTTTGTTTTTCAGATTCAGGCTTCGGATGACTGGAATACGAACTATACAAACGAATGGAATCTCGGCCGAGCGAAATTCTTAAACAATTTGTACGGTTGGCTCCAAGTTTATGCAAGAAGAATGTAGGCCCTTCACGGCCAATATCTGTGAACGGGGAAAAATATTCACAATATAATTCGCCGTTTGGAAAGTTAAGGAAGCATAAAAAATGATCACTTTTTGGCGTGCTGGTATTTTCTTTTTTCATTAAAATATGTAATAATTCTGTTTCAGTTTTATATTGCGAAAAACAAAAGAATGATAAGTTAATAATCGAGCCGATTATCGAAAATAAACAAAACTTCGCTTGGCTTTTGCGGGACTGAGTTTTCTTTAATTAATGCTGTTAAATTTAACTATGATAGGGACACATTTCCTGTTTAATTATTTTGTTTTCATTTGTTATTATTATTTAAAAAACCTAATGTTTCGTTGTAATGCAATAAACTCGGCGTTTCTGAAACAGTCGGATTTGCACAATGGTTGAAATGGAACCAAACCGATGGAAAATAGATTTGAAAAAACAGTATAAATGAGCAAGGAAAATTGATAAAAAACAGACGAAACGTGGTTGATGAGCTGGCGGAAAATAGATGAAAACCCGATGAAACATGGATCAAATGCGGACAAAAAAATGATCTGTGGCAGACCCCCTTTTCATCAGTTTTCTGCGCATTGTTTCATATGTTTTCCGTCCGTTTTAGATATGATTGGAATTATGCAGTGATGGAAATGTATTCAATTGCCTTCTAAAAAACTCGCTCCTCATGGACCTGAATAAGTCCATTAACCTTTTTCACGTTGGAAATAATTAGCATTTAAAATCATACGTGGTCCATATTTTCCAATTTCCCATCATTTTTTATTTCTCAAATTCTGGTCATTGACGTTTTTATTGTCCGTGCTCGCCGTTTCGCTAAGCAGATTTGAAAAAAAAAACAAACAATATAATTGAATGCAAATGAATCAGACAGAAAATTGTAAGTAATTTAAATAAAATTTGTTCAAAAAAAAAATAATTGAATTAAACCGAATGGATTAACCAGAATCGATAATATTGATTAACATTTAAAAATGTTCTTATTTCGTCAATTTCGTTGTATGCAGATTTTGTTCTACAGTAATCTCAAATATTCCACGTTTTCAATTGCCACGTTCTTGCGAGAACAAGCTTGTCATTCATTTTCAGTTTATCTTTAATTTTGTTGAAAATTTTAGACTAATTGAATTTATTTTATTTAACATAATTTGGAATAATAAAGTATTAATTTGTAATTTAATTGCAGAAAAAAAATAAAAGATATTTGAGCAATTCTTGGTCACCACAATAAAAACTTTTAGTTTCTCCGAATTTGCGGAGAGTTGGCTGCTTCGGAATGATGTAAGTCATGCTTTTAATTTTAATATTTTTGATTTCATTATACAAATATTATTAAAATTGAAGCATTGTTTTGATAGTTACGTTTTTGTTTTGTCTCCTCAACGAATTTCTCGGACCGCTGTGAGCGTGTCTCGAGAACATTCGTTGAGTCGGATTTGAGAGAGCCCGCACGGACGCCGCGTTCTCATGCTACGAGACGGGGATCAACGTCCCGCTTCGGTGACCCATAGGGTCCGACCCAGGAGGGAAATGCCTGGGGAGTCTAGGCGCACACGGTGGAGTAGCACCGGGATATTTCGTTGAGGAGACAACCAATTTTTCAAAAGATTTTGAATTAAAATATACAATTGCACCATTAAACCGAAACGAATTCACTTGAACAATTATGATGAAGCTCGAAAATGTAATTATTTAAGCAATCATTAATTTCGCAATTTTCATGGCAACCCGTGAGACAACAATCAGGACCACAAGAGACTAGTCAACACTGCGCTACGGTTGTCTCAATATTACCGTAAAAGTTTTTTATCGTCATATTCAACAATTATATTATATGATTTCAGATATTGCTCGATTAGACAGTCGCTTAATTGACACAACGGCTGGGTTTCAAGGGCAAAGAAATTGAGCAAAAAGCTGCTGCGTGATTGGAGGCTCACAACTATCCAGGCGGTGGAGCCAACGTCCAGGGGCTCGGAGGCTCTAACCCGCCAGGAAAGAATTCTTAATTTAGTTAGGGGTAGACTGTCGGTTATTGTCTCACAACAGCTCTTTTGAGCTGGGGCGCTTTGACGCGAAATTTTCTGAATGCCCTTGAATCCTGGATGCTACTCTCTTATCGGAAATCGGTTTGATGAATCCTTTTCGATTTTTTAAAATTGGATATTTCGAATATCTAGAAAGCTACCAATTTGTGTCCAACGAAATCCGCTTCCGACGTGTTGAAAGTCAAAAGAAACTCGAATCACTTGTAGTACTGTTTATCTCTGATTTTTAAATATAAATAATCGTTTTAATTTCAGAAAAAAATTTGTTTAAATTGCTTAATCGTCTGCCGCACAAAATAACCTTGTTCAATCGAGTATTATGGAGCCGTTTGCTATGCGAAAAAGTGCCGAGGACCAGCAAAAGGATTTGAGAACAGCTCCAATCAACTTCTAATACAGTGCGTTATCCCTCGCTGTTTTTCTATTTCAGAAGTAAATCGGCGATGATTCCGCCCGAGACGTCCCGTGTTATGTTTGATATAGCAGATTTAATTTCAGATCATCGAGATGAATCACAATTTGGCTTAAAAGGTTTAATGGTTGTGGATATCCCCGTAAGAAGCGGGATTCTACGAGTCAATAGGATTTTCTATTGTAAAAGGTTGGTAGTTTTTAATATCCTAATAGATGCGAAAAAGTTACGTATGTATTGGTACCAAATATAATTTAACGTATACGATTGACGACGAATGAAATTGTTCGATTCGTCATATTTAATTTCTGATAAAATCCTTTATATTAGAGTTGTGCGTAAAGTCATACTTTCTTCCACGTAAGCGTACGTCTGAAAATGGCATAAGTTTAATTTGTTCTCTATAGTGTATGACAGTACAAAGCATTAGTTAAACTGATTTTTTTTATTTTACTAAGAAACAAACAACCTAAATCTGGTAGTGATTAAAATCCGTAGTTTTTAATGAAGTTTTTTTTCAATTTCGCCAAGGTCGTTGTAATACCCCAAGTAATGTTTTTTTGGCGAAATTCCTCTAGGAGACGATGTGTTAAAAAAAATAGCTTTGATTTTATGCGATGTACAGGGTGGCTGAAAATTACCCGGATTAAAATTTCAAGCCTTCGTGAGGCGCACTGGTGCTTTTTCAGCGCAATGTTTTTTAATTTTTTTAATTAGCAATGTTTTTTTTACTATCTCTCAAATTTTCATGATAATTGGTTCGGTTTTAGCAAAATGGCGAAGCAAAATGCAAACCGACCAGCAATTATCGCATTGCACAAGTCCGGAATAGGCACGTATGCAATTTGGAAGCATTTGAGAATTCCGAAAAGCACCGTCTACGAAGCAATTTCTCGTTTCAAGGATCTTGGCACAACCCAGGACCGTGCAGGCAGAGGAAGAAAAACTACGGTGACGACTTCTTCGAACGTTAAGATCGTCCGAGGCAGAATCAGACGAAATGCTCATCAGAGCATCAAAAAGATGGCTTCCGCCCTGAATATGTCACGAGCTTTGATGACAACCATTGTCAAAAAGAAGCTTAAGCTGACTCCTTATTGTGTCAGAAAAGCGGCCATCCTTTCTCAATCCAACAAGCTCAAACGGCACCAAAAGGCAAAACTCCTTTTGGCGCGCGCGCGGGTTGGGGAACATCTGTCGATGGTCTTTTCGGACGGGAAGCTGTTCACCGTGGAGACCGAATTCAATTCGCAAAAACATCGAGTGCTTGCCCGAACGTCCGAGGAAGCTTCAGAACTCGGCTGGACGATTCATCGTACGTCGCACTCCGTCAGCGTCATGGTCTTCGGTGCCATCTGCTCCAATGGCAAATGTCCTCTGATTTTCGTGGAAAATGGTGACAAAATCGACAAGTACTACTATATCAATGAGATCCTGAAGAAGAACTTGCTTCGTTGGGCCCAAAAACACTTTGGTGGGCAACGATGGGTGTTCCAGCAGGACGGGGCGCCAGCTCATACTGCAAAGTTTACGCAGGAGTGGTGCGCCAACAATTTCCCCTCCTTCATCAAGTCAACAGAATGGACCGCCTCGTCTCCTGACCTTAATCCGTTGGACTATTCCGAATGGGGGTCTTACAGAGTAAGGTCTGTGCTAGGCCCCACCCGAATTTGGACTCTCTAAAGAAAGCGCTGGTCGAGGAATGGGACAAACTGTCGGTGGAATACCTGCGCGCCACGGTCGACGCATATCCGAAGCGTCTTCGCGCCGTCATCAGAAACCGCGGAGATCGAATCGGACACCGATAATCTATTTATGTTTGTTATTGTAAAATTAAACTAAATATGAAATTTGAGTGTGTTTGAACAATTATTCACTGAAATACATTGGTTTTCATATAGTCCGGGTAATTTTCAGCCACCCTGTAGTTTATTTATATTTTAAGCACATTTTAGTAAATTGTTGCAAGTAGCGACAAATAGGATTATTCTTTAAAACTGGGATCAATGCGAAATGCCAAACTGGAATTTCGATATTTACTTGCTCTATTTCGTTTTGTTTTTGTTTCTGTATTTTTATTCTTATTTTTTTTTAAATCTCCACTACAAACAGGTAGGTCTTTTTTTCGAAAACGGGCCACATATGCAAATCTTTAAAACGTGTTCCGTCTGTTGGACGTACAAATGACGTCTAGTTTGTGCACTTAAGTGTCTGCCGCTGGAATATGCCGTAATTTTTCGGGAAATCGGTGAGTTATTCTGAGTATACCAAAGGTAACTGTAGATTTTAAAGGTGCATGGGGAAAATTTCTAAATATTAGGGTTACGTTCATGTTTTTTTTTTGTGTTCTGTTCCAAAGTCATAGGTTTCTGTTCGACAGTGGGCTTATTTATTAAAAAAAAAACTCAAACCAATGATTTCTCACTACGGATTTCTCACTCCTCTGGTAACTCAAAACCAATCGGATCCGACAAAATTCGGCTCCGAAATTAACCTTATCCGATTGGTAATTCTACGGATAAGATTGTAAAATTGTCGTATCCGATTGGTTTTTTGGGTATTGTCGTATCCGTTTGGTAATTTGTCGTATCCGATTACATTTTCTTCGAATCCGATTGGTAATTATTCGAATTCGTTTTGTTTTAATATTTCAATTCGAATCGTATTCGACAAAAAACCAATCTTATCCGTAGAGTTACCAATCGGATAAGGTTGATTTCGGAGCCGAATTTTGTCGTATCCGATTGGTTTTGAGTTACCAGAGTCCACTACCGATTTTTTACTACCGAAATTATAGTGGAAATAGCCTTGTTAATTACACGAATAGAAAAAAAAATTTAAAAACAATGCTGTCACGAATGACGTGAAGAGGAGAGAAGATGGAAGGCGAGATAAGCACACGGTATAAAATGCTCTTTTTCCGTTTGAATTAGAAACAATTTATTAATAAGAAACCTTTCTTACATGGTGGCCCAGGCAGGGGCCGAACCTGCAATCTTCTGATTAGAAGTCAGAAGAAGTCAGACTGCGATCATCTTCCACTCACCAAAACGGAATTACTCGAACGCTGGAGTAGTTCGTGTTCGATCGTCCAGTTCCTACTTAAGGATTGGACAAAACGGTACACACAACTTCTTCGAGATCGCGGAGACATCGGACACCGACAAACGAAGACGACGGTGTTCAAACCGAAAGTCAACGATGTCGTCCTCATCGAACAGGAAGACGCCCCCATCCACATGTGGCCGATGGCTCGGATCACTGAAGTCAAGAGTCGCTCAGCCCAAGTGATCAACGGACGAACCCGGCGGAAGCAGGAATACCCCCATAAACGATTGTTTTTCCTGGAAGCCGACCCGACACGTGAGAAACGAGAGCACTACGGAGTCACGCCCCAAAACAAGCAATGCTCCGAATTCACCGGAAACGAAAACGTCGCCTCCAGGGCCGGGAGACCAGGAACTGCAGGCGGAGTCCGTCAGGAAGGAGGCGCCAACGAGGCACCGCCGCAGAGCTCTTGCGCCTACGGCTTGCTTGGCTCGAAGGGCGCGAACCCGGGAGTTGTGGATCCGATACAGGGAGCTCCTCTTGCAGTCGGGAGTGTCACGAATGACGTGAAGAGGAGAGAAGATGAAAAGCAAGATAAGCACACGCTATAAAAGGCTCTTTTTCCGTTTGAATTAGAAAAAATGTATTAATAAGAAACCGATTTCTTACAAATGCAGTTAGGTTGATATTCATAGCTGCGGACGGACGAACATTTTGAAAAATTTTTTGTACCTTGTAAAGTGTTTTTTTTTAAATTAATTTTCACTCGTTTAAAGATACAATTTAGCTATTTTCTTAATATTTAATTTAGTGAAAAAAACGATAGCGAAAAATCGAAAGTGAAAAAACGGTAGTGCAAAATCGGTAGTGAAAAACTATAATTTCGGTGGTGAGATTTTGGTAGTGAGGTTTGGCCAACAAATAATAAATTTTTTTTTTAGTTTGAATAAGTATTGTACGGTTAAAAACTACATAAATGATCTTAATAACTTCGAAATACGCCAAAAATTCGAAGAAAAAATTTTTCAACAAAGTATCTCTGAGGTCAACATATATAATAGATAAACCCTATACCCATACCCAAACCCGCCCATAATTCTGAATTTAGAAGCGCACTCTAAATATGTTTTTGTAGTTAAATTCTAGAAACGATAAATTTTTTACATTTTGCAAATATTCATCGCGACCCCTATTCAGTATCTACTAAAAGTTATAGATTTTTGTGTCGTCATAAATTCAGGAAGTCTGGTTGAAATAGAAACCGCGGTAGGAAAAGTCGGGGTGTGTTGTAGTAGGCCTAATCGATATAAGTTGTTCTACATTTTATTCTGATACAGATGTTTTTTTTATCGTAAATAAACTAATATAAAATGAAATTAAAATTTCAACGAAACATATTTATGTAAGTTTCAAAGCATGTTTCGTTTCAATATGAATTGAAACAGTAGCGCATTTTTCCTTTTTGATACATATTAACGATTTTGTATATTCCCGATAAGGAGCGAATAAAACAACCATCAAAATAGTATTGAGGAATCCATGATGAGAGATTAGCACATAAACCATATTATTGAGTACTGAAAAATCTATTTAGATAAAGCTAATTTTAAAAAGTTGAGCGTCTGCTTTTCGTTGGTAGATTTTGCAAGCGCCTTTCCCTATAGTCTCGCCAGACCAACTAGTTATTTCGCATACGGATCAATTCGATAATTTTAACACGCGTGCAGCACTCGGACGGCGATAATACCTTGATTATAATAAGATGTCATAATTGAAGAGACAACATATAATATAGGCATTACACAAACAATGAAGGGACCAATAATCTAAAAAATAGAAATGCAAAAGAAACCAATTGAATTTCCTACTTGAACCGTGATTACCATCAGGAATTTCTTCTGCAAGTTTCTTGTAGTCTTTGACAAACAGGTTTTCTCATTGAAAAGGTAAAGAAAACAATGAATTGAGAAGAATAAAACTTGCCAGCCAATTATATTAATCCCGATAAAGAAAATTGAAGCATAGATAATCGAATTATTGGCTGGGGGAAGGATGGCCCTAGGTGAGAAGAATTCTCGAGTTGGACAGGGCAATATCTGCAATGAACACAACTGATTTTTATTTCCCCCATAATTGTTTTTGGCTTTGATATTGGGCAAAGAATTCTCTATTAGAATGTTGAACATACCTTCAAAGAACCAAGCTTTTCTTGGGTCTGATCGGGAAGCACTGTAGCCAGAAAAGGTGTCATTCCAGTAAATATATAAACATAGTTTACAGAATAATATATGATTCTTGATGAACGCCTCCTGATGCAAAATCTACTGTTTCTTATCACAATTTTGTGGCGATTTTCGAAAACGAATGTTGCAGAGATTCCAACTCCGACGAGTCCTGTGGCAGCGCAGTACATTTGAATTAGGCCATTGATGTTCCACTCGGACAAAAGACCAGCAGGAATTCCTCCACCAATTGGAAAGAACATATAAGGAACGACGAGTTTACTGTATAACAGATCGCAGATAGCATACCATATATGGGCATGAAGCAGCACCCATTTCAAGGAATCCATTTTCGGTGGAGTTTTGAATAATATAAGAAATATTCCGAACATATTTGTTGGAATGCTAACGAGTGAGATGTAAAAGCAAGCCGTTTGTAGAAATTCCACGCTGCTCAAATAGCTGTGTGGAGGACATTTCAAGAAGCTAGTCGAAAAGTATTGTTCCATAAAGAAATGAATGCTATGATTTGGAAGTAAGCAGCTGAAAAGCATTCACAGTCGTTTTGAAATTTCTTATAAGAATCTGCTGTAAAAATGAGCTATGGTTAAATGCTTCTTCCTCGTGTACTGAGAAGAGGACTTCGTCACCTCGGCAGTAATGACTAATCGTTACACCTGTCCTACTAACGCCGGGGGATGAGGCCAGATTAGTGGGGCTAATGTTACAATTTTCCCGAGCGTCGGAAGGATTTCAAATCAAGAGACACCCAAACGCTAAATAGAGCACCAATCTTAGCCTCCGTCCTATGCGATCGGAATGAATCTGATGTTTTGCAATAGTCGGCCAGAAAAATTATGCTATTTTCCTAATATGTATTTTTTATTGTTGATTCCTTACTACAGAAAATCATCTCTCTGGACTTCTCGAGAAATCTCAAATAATTATATTTACTTAAATATTGAGAAGCATCGGTTCCAAGAAATATCACACACACAACCGATTCAGCTGCACCATCTCTCACACAAAAGAAATGAAAATTCAGTTGAGATTTTCTCGAATACGTGAGAGTTCTGTTTGCAGAGCTTAGAATGTGTGTGAAAAATCGGAAAAAATTCCAGGCGGTAAATAAAAACACTTTCCTTCAGCGTTGTTATTTCGAAACCAAGCGGGGGCGGAGCCCGAGCCGAGCCCGGACCGTAGCAGTTGAAAAGCCGAGTGTTCGAATTCGTGTGCTTAGGTGGGAGCTTTTAAAATGAATTTCTGGTAATCTTTGATACAAAGTGAATTGGGTAATTATACGATAACAGTAAAGAAATAATTATTGAAAATGATTTTATATTATAAATGTAATCACTTATTGTGACTGGAATAGTTTGCATATCGAAATCCTTCAATATCTGATTAAAATTGATGATGTGATAAAAATGAGTCGGGCTGGCCGAAACGACAAGCTTTCTTCCCTTGCCGAACATACGCTCAAAATTTGTGTATTTCAAAAAAAATAGTTTAAAAATTTTTGCGACAAAGTCGTAAATCGTTGCGAGACTAAATCGCCTCTCTCAAATTTTTTTCGCTGCGTCGCCCGGAAGTCATCAATCTGAAGGCTTTTCAAATAGGGGACTAACCAGGGTTACAGCACTGAGAAGTCGAAATGTTTTTTTTTGTTCTAAACAATACTCTGAATTCGACCAGGACGAGTAAAATTCCAGGCCAACTGTTAGTAATCCATTGACAGTAGCTGGAACATCGAAAAAGAATGCATAACGAATGAAATTAAAACTACGGTTGCCCATCGCCATCATCTATCACTTTCGAACCCCTTCCATCCAGTCTTTGTTAAATTGCGCATTCGATCCGCAACGACGCTCCAAATTAACGGAGCAGCACACTTTTAGAGGGATATATGCTTCAAATTCAAATGTGTTTTTATTTTCAAATCACAGATTTTATTTTATATTTTTATCAATGAACATCAAAAAGCAATAATGTTTTTTTTTCAATTTTAAATAATGTTAAAATTAATTATAGTGGGTTTTAGAATTTTCTTGATTCATTTTTGTAAATTTTATAAGAAATTTATTAAATTTTATACAGTCTCAATAAGCTTAATACAATAGTATAATATTATATATATATTTTTTTTAAATATATATAGTCGGCGTCCGGCGACTGCTGTACGCGGGTAGATTTACGCGCATGCGCCTTGAAAAGGTCTCGCCACGCGTGAATTCTTATTTTGCAATTTTCACGTGAACGATTTATTTCTCTTGATGAGTTTGGCATTTCTTGAAGTTTCTAACGATATTCGATTAAAAAATTATCAAACCGGTCCATAAAATTTGAAATAACCTGTTAGTCCTTGCGAGACCATTTCGAAAGACGCATTCCCGGAAATCTACCTGCGAACAGCAGTCGCCGGAGGCCGACTATACCAATTTAGAATATTTCAGAAATCTTACTGGAATATTTCAATATTTATGGTAGAAAATTGGAAGTAGGAAATTCGATTTTGGATAAATATCTGACGTTGACCGGCGTGAAAGGTTGCCGTCGATGAATATTGGTTTGAGAAACAAAAACGGAAAAAAATACAATTTAAGGAAAAAAAACGACGAATGCAGTTCTATTATCGTTTCTATTAGGGAAAATTTATTTTCTCTTTAGTCTTTCTTCGATAAGCTTCTGTTTGAGACAGTTCGTGCTTTTGAAATTAAAATTTTAACAAAAAATATTTATGTAACGATTTCAAGCATTGTTAAGTAGAAGAGATCTTCTTGATGAGACCCTTTTAAATGTCTTGCACACTGTTTAAATGTTTTTATCCGACGTTTCGATCGTTAGATCATCATCAGGGAAGGTCAATTTACCTAACTCGTCGAAGAATACTGGAAGGAATTTATATTAAAACCAAGAATCCTGAACTGAATACTAAAGAAGAACTTATAGATTTGGTCTCGGATTTGGGAATTCGAGGGGATTTTCTTAGTCATAGCTAAAAAACTTTTCTAAACCTATCCTCTATTTTTCTAAAATTTAACGCTCCTAACATGTTTATTGTGTTACGTATTGCACTTTGTTTTTGTTTTTTGATTGATACTTACAACTTAACTCTCTATTCCTTTTTTGACCAATCTATTACTTATTATCTTGTAGGTAAATTGACCTTCCCTGATGATGATCTAAAGATCGAAACGTCGGATAAAAACATTTAAACAATGTGCAAGACATTTAAAAGGGTCACATCAAGAAGATCTCTTCTACCTAAAAAAAAATCCACACGATGCACTCAAAACAAGTCGCTCCACAACTAAGAAAACTGATTTCAAGCATGGTTCGTTTCAGTGATATGAACAGAAACAGTAGTGCTTTTTTCGTTTTTGATACATATTAACGATTTCGTATATTCCCGATAAGGAGCGAATAAAACAACCATCAAAATAGTGTTGAGGAATCCATGATGAGAGATTAGCACATAAACCATATTATTGAGAACTGAAAAATCAAATATGGTGAAGCTTATTTTGAAAAGTTCAGCGACTGCTGCTGGGTTGCATACTGATTATTTCGAATTCTACGAATATTTTTTCCCCGCGTGCAGCACTCGGACGGCGGTGAAACTTATTTTAAAAAGCCTTGTTACCTTGATTATAATAAGATGTCATAATTGAAGAGACAACATATAATATAGGCATTACACAAACAATGAAGGGACCAACAATCTAAAAAATAGAAATGCAAAAGAAACCAATTGAATTTCCTACTTGAACCGTGATTACCATCAGGAATTTCTTCTGCAAGTTTCTTGTAGTCTTTGACAAACAGGTTTTCTCATTGAAAAGGTAAAGAAAACAATGAATTGAGAAGAATAAAACTTGCCAGCCAATTATATTAATCCCGATAAAGAAAATTGAAGCATAGATAATCGAATTATTGGCTGGGGGAAGGATGGCCCTAGGTGAGAAGAATTCTCGAGTTGGACAGGGCAATATCTGCAATGAACACAACTGCTCAATTTTTGGTTATTTTTATTTCCCAAAGTTGTCTATCTTCCACAATGTTAAAAATTATTTCGTCCTTACTTGTATTTGTTTTTGGCTTTGGTGCTGGGCAAAGAATTCTCTATTAGAATGTTGAACTTACCTTCAAAGAACCAAGCTTTTCTTGGGTCTGATCGGGAAGCACTGTAGCCAGAAAAGGTGTCATTCCAGTAAATATGTAAACATAGTTTACAGAATAATATATGATTCTTGATGAACGCCTCCTGATGCAAAATCTACTGTTTCTTATCACAATTTTGTGGCGATTTTCGAAAACGAATGTAGCTGAGATTCCAACTCCGACGAGTCCTGTGGCAGCGCAATAAAATTGTAATAAGACATCGACATTCAACTCGGACAAAAGACCAGCAGGGATTCCTCCACCAATTGGAAAGAACATATAAGGAACGACGAGTTTACTGTATAACAGATCGCAGATAGCATACCATATATGGGCATGAAGCAGCACCCATTTCAAGGAATCCATTTTCGGTGGAGTTTTGAATAATATAAGAAATGTTCCATACAAATCTGTCGGAATGCTAACGAATGAGATATAAAAGCATGCCGTTTGTAGAAATTCCACACTGCTTAAGTAGCTTTGCGGAGGGCATTTTGAGTAGATAATCGAAATATATTGTTCCATAAAGAAATGACTGCAATTATTTAAAAGAAAGCAGCTGAAAATGGAGAAGAGAAATAAGAATATAGTCGTGTCTGAAAAATTAATCACAAAACAGGTGTGTTTAAATATCTCTTTTTCGTGTACTGAGAAAAGGATGGCGACCTCAGTCTGGGCTTATCAGTCGACATGTCGCATGAGTGCCGTGGGTAGAGATGGTACATTTCCTCGGGGTCCCTATCAGGGCTGTGCGGCAATCGGAAATTTTGGCAAGTTGCCAAAAATAAAAATTTCGGCTATTACATTTTTTCCACGATAATTCGAAATAAAAATACCGAATTTTCACGGTATCCCAAATTATTCAATGGACATTCCTTTTTGTTTCGCCGATTTTTTTTTGATATCAAATTGCTGAAAATCAAAAGTTCGGCAATCCGGAAATTCGGCAAGTTGCCGATCGAAAGCTCTCTTCGGCAATTTCGGCAATCGGCATTTCCATTGCCGCACAGCCCTGGTCCCTATCTCTGCACGAGACCCTGATGTGAATTATTTTTTTCGCCCGGGTGAGTGAGGTCTTATGCTAGTGTTACCACGGCAATACAAAACAAGAACCATAGGTGATGGAATTTTCACGATTTTGGCTCAAAGGATAAACTGCGAAACAAGTTAACGTAATTATATTTTTCATTTCATTGCGTTCCAGGAAAAAACTTAATTTTTGCTTCATATTTTGCTTTATCTGAATCAAAAACGCGTTTTGGGTTTATCTAGCCAACAGATGATTATTTCCCAAAAAATCATAATCTCCCAGTGAACCTTCACAAACGAAAAAGTGTTAGTAAAAACAAAACGAAACAATCGCCTGGATGGGCGGAATAATTTTGGGACCCTACTTGGGGAAATTTAGTAGCGCAACCGGTGCTTGTAGATAATCGGGAACTGCGTTAGATTTCCATCTGCCGATCGCTTTCAATTCCAACTCCGATTCACCATTTTTCATCAATGTCGTCCGCCGCTCCATCTGCCCGGAAACTGTGTAAAGTGATTCCGATCATCTCCTTTTCCGTCTTCGCCTTACCCCAGTTTTCTTAAGACGGTTCCATATGTCGAAACGTAATTCGTTTCCCCCGTTGACCTGCTCCCGAACATCCATGTTTGCCATGAAATGTCATGTGTAATTCTTCGTCTCCCAAAATCCACGCACCATTCCGGTTTCAATAGATTGCGGCTGCAGTGCCACTCGGAGCTCCCTTTTCTAGCTGGTTTATTTCCGAGCGCCATCAGTGTCACGCTTCTTCCTTGCATTCCAGATTTTCTGTCCGGATGCTTTCAGCAACGCTCCGAACGAAAGGATTGCCAAGACCGATGTGGGCAGCTCCTACCTTGAGATCGCCCCTTGTGTCAGCTCCATTACGACTTTAATTTTTGAGCAGGTTATTCTTCAAAATCTAATTTTCACGTGAATATTTAAAATATCAAAAAACGTGGTTTCATTTTTATTCATTTCTAATTTTTCCATTTTCACCTGGGTTTTGTGTCTTTCGTTATTTCGAAGAGAGTTCTGAATACAACGCATTGTTAAGAAGGTAATTGAATAAGAAGGTAATTAGTAAGGATTTAAACTAATTAATAAAAAAAATGGGCAAAAATATTAAAGCACGAAAGAAACGAGTTAAAACGAGTATATTTGAAAAAACTCAAGAAATTCCGCAATATGTGGAGGTCCAGTTAATTATTAAATGTTCGCATAGACAACTTTGTGAAGAATCCAACTCATGTCAACAAAAGTCAGGCGCCAAAGGAAAACTGGACTCGCAGATTCGAGCAGTATGAAGTCTGCAAATGACATCAAGAAAGAGCTGACCTCGACAAAAACAAATGGACAGTGTGGAGAACTATCAAGAATGTCTCTAACATTGCTAGACGAAAAATGAAGAGGGCTCCGCGATTAACAGAAGATCACAAAACTCGCTTTGAATTCGCACGCAGAAACATGAATACCGATTGGAACAAGATACTTCCATTTGAGAATATTGCGAAAAAAACTATTCAAAACTTCAACGGTTCAGTTTTATCCATAAAAAAAAATTAATTTGGATATCCGGAAACATCGCCTCCTATTTTGCAAAAATACAATTTTGGAGAAGGAAACGTGATGGAATGGGGAGCGTTATCGGCGGCTGGATTTCTCGAATGGCTGTCTCGACGATTAAGGCGGACTCTTCGGACTATCAGAACGTTCTTGAGAGCCATCTTTTTCCATTCCGTTTTTGTCATTTTTCAACAGGACAGTGCGTCCATTCATGTGATTCGGTCTACTTTGGATTGGCTCCAGATTCACAATGCTGAAGAGAGGGTGTCTTTATGGCCAAGGAAGGAAATTCGGGATGGTTTATAACTTGTTTCCTATGGTGCCTTTATAATTCTCGAAAAAAACGGGTTTGATCACTAATCGGTTACTTTTTAAGATGCTAACATAAAAGTAGGTAAATAATTTTTCAACTAAAAAAAATTTAAATCAATTTTTATTTTTCTGTGATTATAAATGTTTTAATATCAACATGCTTCTCAATGAAGTCCGGTGCTTGTCGATAATAGATTGCCCGCGCACGAATCCGCTGAAACCATTTTAAAAGAATGTGATTTACTTGTTAGCCTAAGCGAATAAAAAACATACGACTGATTTTTTTTCAGAAACGATTCAATTTTTATATGCCGCTTGCAACAGTATGTGATTTGTGGAAAGGCCAAAAACACAATAATTTTATTTGCCAATATGATTCTATTGTAAAATATTTGCGTATTGGGATCTCCGAGCAACTCTTAGAACTTATTGTACAGGGTGGCCCATAATTATGGAAACACATTCAAAGTGATGTAACTTTTTTAAAAATGATCGAATCAACTTGAAAATTCACAAATATTTTATTGAATCAATTATCAACAAAAATTCATCAACATTACTCGATTCGATTTCCTCTGTTCTTCATTACTTCCTTGAGTCTCTTCGGGAATGTCTCGACTGTGGCACGGAGGTATTCTGGTGATAGTTTGGCCCATTCCCCAACCAAACATTTCTTCAATGACTCCAAATTGGTATAGGGATGTGCCTAGACCTTCGATTAAAGTACACCTAAAACATAATAGTCGAGTGGGCTCAAATCCGGCGACGAAGCTGGTCATTCTGAACAAGAAATAAACTGGCAAAATTTGCGGCAGACTGGGATTGGACGACTTTTGCTTTGTGAGCCGGTGCAGAGTACTTTGGGAATGTCCAAACCTGGTTTCGAAAGTGTGCTTGGGTCCGTGGAAGCACGTGTTTCTTAGAACTTCTTCTAAGTAGTATTCCCGGTTGATTTTGACTCCGGGATCCTCGAGAACAAGCGACATCTTCCCATCAGACGTGATCGCCCCAAAAATCATGACTTGTTGAGGATGAGACATTCTGTTGATCGTTCTTCCGTGCTTATTGGCTTCGTCTGCGTCCCTTGCAAGATGATTTTGCGAGTTGAATTCAGCCTCCACAGTGAAGAGCTTCTCGTCCGTAAACAGCGTGTTCAAATGTTCATTTTGGCGCGTGCCGGCAAGACGAGATTCGCACTTTTGCATTCGGAGCACTTTGTTCTTTTCAGATAAAACTGCCGCTTTTCGAAAACAATACGGGGTCAATTCAAGCTTCGTTTTCAGCATGCGCTCCATCGAAGATTTGCTCATGCCGAGCTCCAAGCTCATGTTTCTCATGCTCCGGTGCTGATTTCGATGAGTTCGTTCTCTGGCGACCTTGATCCTCCCCGAAGTGATAGAACTGCGAGGTCTTCCACTTCTCTGACGGTTTTCAAGTGTGTTAAGCTCCTTGTATCGTTTTACGGTTTTACAAATTGTTGATCGAGAGATGCCGTGAGCTTTTGCGATGCAACTATCGCTCTTTCATCACGTCGCCATATCGATAATGGTACCTCGGTGCACTGAATTGGCTACCATTCTAGTAAAAGTGACGCTAGGAACTAGAAAATTTGGGAAAAGGGTAATTAAAACATGCTGAAAAATAAAATGATAAAATTGGTGCGCGAAAAATGCGCCAGCATCTGTCAGAAGGCTTCAAACTTGTGTTTCCATAATTTTGGATCACCCTGTATTTTAGAAATGTTGCAGCTGAGGTAATATACGTAAATATTATGGAAAAAAACATTTTCAATGCAATAAAATCTTTTCTTAAGGCAAAGATATTTTTTATGCACTTTATACACATATTCAGACTGCTGACATCGCACCTGATGATCAAAAGGAAATAACGACAACATCGATACAACTTCATACAAACCCAAGTGATCAAACTAGAAAGCGTGTTAACTTAAAGGAAAGAATATCTACAATTTTCCAAAAAAGAGGCTAGTCGTTATTCAGAAATTTTACACTTCAGTATGTAAAAATTAAATATTCAGGATGCAGTGAAATCACAAAATAGTGTAGATATTTTCGATGAAGATATCGATTCAATTGAAATTGATATTCCGACTAATTGGACAAGTATTGGACTGCTCAGGAGCTTGTTCTTGCTCAAGCTTGGCAACTTTATCAATTTCGACACTATTAAAATGTTGACTATTTTTATTAGATAATTTCTTTGTTCATGGATGGTTTTCTTCTATTATGTGATTTTTTTTGAAGTGAAAAGTTTGATATGTCTATGTGAGTAATAATTTCATTTTTTGAATGTTCACATGAAAGTGCTACGGATGTTTATCAAATATTCAAGAATTCATCAAGCTTTACGTTGAAAAACCTAACAAGACATCGGAGAAAATCGGTGTCTTGTAAGACACCGGAGAAATACTAGAATTTCTTTCTATATATTTGTATTGACGTGAACGGACGAATTTGAGAAATTTGAATTTCGTGGACTGCCATTTAATTCGTCCCAAACAAAATCGGCTCATACTCCACCATTCGGCACTTGTGCTAATAAAATACTTAAAATTTATTTAAAAAATTGAACTTTTTTTAAAATCTTTGATCCGGCCAATTTGAATCCTATCGAATGGTATCCATTTTGATTATTTCGTTTCTATTTGTATCGTCGTCAGGTATTCAGTTCGTATTATTTTTTGATAATTTGTTCGGAATGACAACAAAATTTTAAAGTGTTCTCCCAGAGAGAATACATATAATTCCATAATCATTAACGCGTATGAATATATCTGCACGTCTTCATTCATTCAATTCCCTTGCGATTATTCTTATTTGCGCATTTTCTTATAATCATTATTTTTGTTTACGTATGTTTGCATCATAAAAGTGTCATTATTATTGAAATAGCGTTATCATATAAATTATATCTGTTTGGTTTTGACATGATACAGTGGCTTCCTATAATCGAATGAATCGCTAAAAAATTGCATTGGCCTTGATTTTGGATTTATTCTTCAAGAATCTTTCTTCCGCATGATCGGTTGATTAGACACTAAGCATCAATTCCTTTAGCATCTCTACCCTATTTTCCTTCATCAGAGCATTCCTTCGTTCCTCTTATAGCCATAATATTCTTCATCGCTTTCATGTGAAGATGTTATAATTTAATTCAATGCAGCTTTGACTTCCTCGTCTTCCTCTTTTTTCGTGACCAAAGCATACCATTTAAAATGTAGATGTTATTACAATGGTCAGAATCTTGTATAACCTTCAATAAGTATTACTCTAAATCAAAATTCACACATATTTTAACGATTATTATTAAATCAGATCTGTGGTATTTACAGGGTGGCTGAAAATTACCCGGACTAAAATTTCGCGCCTTCGTGAGGCGCACTGGCGCTTTTTCAGCGCAATGTTTTTCAATTTTTTAATTAGCAATGTTTTTTTTTACTATCTCCCAAATTTTCATGATAATTAGTTCGGTTTTAGCAAAATGGCAAAGCAAAATGCAAACCGACCCGCAATTATCGCATTGCACAAGTCCGGAATAGGCACGTATGCAATTTGGAAGCATCTGAGAATTCCGAAAAGCACCGTCTACGATGCGATTTCTTGTTTCAAGGATCTTGGCACAACCCAGGACCGTGCAGGCAGAGGAAGAAAAACTGCGGTGACGACTTCTTCGAACGTTAAGATCGTCCGAGACAGAATCAGACGAAATGCTCATCAGAGCATCAGAATGATGGCGTCCGCGCTGAATATGTCACGAGCTTCAATGACAACCATTGTCAAAAAGAAGCTTAAGTTGACTCCTTATCGTGTCAGAAAAGCGGCCATCCTTTCTCAATCCAACAAGCTCAAACGGCACCAAAAGGCAAAACTCCTTTTGGCGCGCGCGTGGGTTGGGGAACATCTGTCGACGGTCTTTTCGGACGAGAAGCTGTTCACCGTGGAGGCCGAATTCAATTCGCAAAACCATCGAGTGCTTGCCCGAACGTCCGAGGAAGCTTCAGAACTCGGCCGGACGATTCATCGTACGTCGCACTCCGTCAGCGTCATGGTCTTCGGTGCCATCTGCTCCAATGGAAAATGTCCTCTGATTTTCGTGGAAAAGGGTGTCAAAATCGACAAGGACTACTATGTCAATGAAATCCTGAAGAAGAACTTGCTTCGTTGGGCCCAAAAACACTTTGGTGGGCAACGATGGGTGTTCCAGCAGGACGGGGCGCCAGCTCATACTGCAAAGTTTACGCAGGAGTGGTGCGCCAACAATTTCCCCTCCTTCATCAAGTCAACAGAATTGCCCGCCTCGTCTCCTGACCTTAATCCGTTGGACTACCCCGTATGGGGTGTCTTACAGAGTAAGGTCTGTGCTAGGCCCCACCCGAATTTGGACTCTCTAAAGAAAGCGCTGGTCGAGGAATGGGACAAATTGTCGGTGGAATACCTGCGCGCCACGGTCGCGCATATCCGAAGCGTCTTCGCGCCGTCATCAGAAACCGCGGAGATCGAATCGAACAACGATAATCTATTTATGTTTGTTATTGTAAAAATAAACTAAATATGAAATTTGAGTGTGTTTGAACAATTATTCACTGAAATACATTGGTTTTCATATAGTCCGGGTAATTTTCAACCACCCTGTAGTTGATTGGTGCGACAATGGGATCCACTGTACGCATATCCCCCCCCCATGTTGCCCAGGGTTTCCTAATTTTTTAAAATCTCATTTCCTTCATTAATTTGTGTAGATGGTCAATGTTACATACTTTAGCGATACACAATAATTTGAAGAACTCTCGTACAATGGAGAACACGACTAATTCACTACAATTATTGTTCGGAGAAAACTATTTAACAGGAATAAACGAACATCACTTCTTGATCATGGCTCTATTATTCTTCATTTCTCAAATTATTGCAATTTATTACAATATAGCGTTGACTGTTATGATAATCAGAACATTCAGGGTTGAATATAAAGTAAGACCTTTGCATTATTACTTTTAATGGTCTTCGATTTTCAGTACCCGTATTATCCATTGTTATTCCTCATTATGATCCTCAATATATTATTCGTACTTCTGACCACTTTAGTCCTTCTCGTAACATTTGGGTTTCGTGATTTACACACGATTGATATTGCTCTGCCTTCGACATTTATAATTGCAACATCCTATCCAAACTTTATTGGCATTCTCGACTTTCTTTTATGTATTCATCGCTTCTCAGTGATCTTTTTGGATTCGCATTTCTGGTCAATACGTATTCGATGGAGCGGACCAATATTATTCATTTTTTCGATCCCATTTGTCTTATTTATCTCTGCAGTTTCTTTAATTCACACTTTAGACCAATTCGGAATTGGCAACAAGTATAGTAATCTTACAAACTTAGTATTTTATTGTTTCGCCTACGACCTTGGATTAAAAACGGTTCTTGGCATTTTAACATTTGTTGGTTATTTCGTGATATTGGTGAAAGTGATTGGTCAGAGTAGGAAAGTTGGAAAGGCGATTGACTTCACTGTGATCAAGCAAGCTGTTCCTATTGCTAGTTTTCAATTTGTAAGCAATCGATCGAAATTTTCACCAAAATTAAATTCAGGCAACTAATATTATGCTACTCTTCATGCACATGGGCACATCTCAAGGCTTCTTATCTTTTGGAAATGTTTGCGTTGTCAAGTACACATTTACCCAGCTTCTTTGTAAGAGCTTCAAATCGCATTTCTTAAATCTCATATATTATTCAGGTATCGTGGTCCCATTCTCAATCATTTTGGGTAATCGTAATCGGCGTCAAAAGTTTGGAGATTTTGGATTTTGCTGTAAAACGAGCAGTCGAATACTCCCTGTTGATTATGAGCCATCAGCTGAAGCGACGGAGACAGCAGTTAATTCTATTAATTAGCTAATAAAGATTAAACTATAAAAAATATCTATATCAATTCTTTCATTTTAATATCTGTTTTTTGAATAAACAATTTGATTTTAAGATACACTTGGGAAATTCAGTTTGAACAGACTTTTAGCATTTTCCATTACACTTTTCAATTTTATACTTTTCAATTTAGTCTGCTCTGAACCGAGATTGGCTGTAAGATGAAAGACAGACAAAAATATTCGTCAGGGTGTTCGTTTTTTTTTTGAAATGTACATACTTGCTCATGGTCTCGACTAGGAGGAATTTCTCATGTCTTTTTCTTCAAAAAATCTTATTTTGTTCATTTCGGTTGCAACAATCCGAAGACTTTTGAATGTTGACTTCTATTGAAGGTAATTGTGGAAGTTTTGGGCCGCCAGTGTGTTTGCCTTCTGAGGTGTTAAGAAAGGAAATGATTCATACATCATTTCTGTAAATTCTTTCAGACCATTCTGTCTTTCAACTCCATTCAAATTCCAAAAAAATATTTATGGAATAAAATTTCAAGCATGGTTCGTTTCAGTGATATGAACAGAAACAGTTGTGCTTTTTATCTTTTTCATGCATATTAACGATTTTGTATATTCCCGATAAGGAGCGAATAAAACAATCATGAAAATAGTGTTAAGGAATCCATGATGAGCGATGAGCACATAAACCATATTATTGAGTACTGGATTATAAAATCAGGTGAAACTTATTTCAAAAAGCCTTGTTACCTTGATTATAATATGATATCATAATTGAAATGACTACATATAACATTGGCATAACACAAACTACGAATGGACCTGCTATCTAAACAAACAAAAATCCATAAGGAAATGATTAAATTCTCACTTGAATTGTGATTGTTATCATGAATTTCTTTTGCATTTTTCTCGTGTTTTTTGATATATTGGTGTTTTCATTAAAAAGGTAAAGAAAACAATGAATCGAGAAGAATAGAACTTCACTGACGATTATGATTATCCCGATAAGGAACATTAAAGCATAATGATCCGAATATTTGGACGGTGGAAGGATGGTTCTGGGAGAGAAGAATTCTTGAGTTGGACAAGGAACCATCTGCAAATCGGGAAATTGATCGAATTTCTTCTATAATTTTCTGGATATAGTGAACGTAGTAGGAAAATGAATCTTCACCACCGTTTCATCACTACAACTTTTCCAGCATCGATTTCTCTGGAAAATCTTGTACGGGTCCCATTAACAAAAGAGATTATTGATGTTTAAAAAATTATTTTAGGCACCAGTGGGTTTTCAAAAGATCGATAAAAATCAAAATTTGTTTCAAAAAACATTGTTGATAAATGTAAGTTAGGTTAAAATTTGTTGCATTTGCTAGGCTTTTCTTTTCAAAGACGAGCCCGTAGTCGGACAAAAGCCGAAAATTTAAATGCGCGCACTTTGTCGGCTGTGCATCGGCCACGTCCGTCACGGTTGGCTTCAACCGTTTTTTTAAAATTTTTTTCGTAAAATATAAAATTCCAAAAAATTAGTCTTAGTTAGAAATTATCTATAAATTTGTCAACTTTAAACATGTAGCTTAGCTCAGGTGCAGCAGAAATTCAACGAATTATTGATCTGAGAAAATTAGACAAATAAAATCAGAATATTACCATCGCGAAAAAACAAACGCCTTGCAGAATTGTGGACCATCGCACTTTTTCGTGGCGGTAATTCCATTTCGAATTGAAACAGTTGGATTGCAACCTCACAGTTTAAAATATTATTTAAAAAAATAGTTTTTTTGGTAGTGAAAATTTAGTGAAGAATCGTAGCCGAATAATCGAATGCGGCAAACAGAGGAATTGATGTGGCCGAATATTGGTGGTTACTAACATATTGTTTAATTCCAAAAGCTGTTTTACATTAAAAAATTGCTCTAAGACAGGTCCGCGATGCGTATGCGTTGCGTGTGAAACAAACGTCATATCCCGGCCACAGCCGGGCAAATCTTGATGTCATTTTTTTAAATTTCTAACGTCATTGAAATGAAACAATATTGAAGTAAGAAATAAACTTCCCAATGATGTGAACAACTAGGTAATCTTCTCGGGACCATAACGAAAGGCGCTTTAGAAAATCTACTAGCGTGCAACAGTCGCCGCACGTAAACAATCTATGTTCTCTGTCAATATTCTTACTTATGACTAGAAAAGAAAAAATATGTCAAAAGCAGGTGAAAATAATATCGTTGATGGAATTTGAAAATAATCTTCAAGAATTCAAGCTTTTCCTGGGTCTGATCGGGAAGCACTGTAACCAGAATAGGCGTCATTCCAGTGAATATATATAAATAGTTAACAGAATAATATATAATTCTTGACGAACGCCGACGTATGCAAAATCGACTGTTTCTTGCCACAATTCTATAGCGATTTTCAAAAACGAATGATATTGAGATTCCAACTCCGACGAGTCCTGTGGCAGCGGAATATACTTGAATTCGGGCATCCACTTTCCATTCAGACAAAAAACCAGCAGGTATTCCTCCACAAATCGGAAAGAACTCGTAAGGAATGACGAGTTTTCCGTATAACAGATCGCAGATAGAACACCATATATGGGCATGAAGGAGCACCCATTTCAAGGAAGCCATCTTCGGGGGAGTTTTGAATAATATCAGAAATATTCCGAACAAATCTGTCGGAATGCTAACGAATGAGATATAAAAGCATGCCGTTTGTAGAAATTCCACACTGCTCAAATAGCTGTGCGAAGGGCATTTCGAGTAGATAGTCGAAATATATTGCTCCATAAAGAAATGATTGTTATGATGTGAATGTGAGCAGCTGAATATGAAAGGGCAATTCTAAGTATCAGGGCGGGGAATTTTTCGATTTTTGGCATGTTTCATAAATATTTTGATTTTTTGAATTATATGATATTGAGATTCCAACTCCGACGAGCCCTGTGGCAGCGGAATATACTTGAATTCGGGCATCCACTTTCCATTCAGACAAGAAACTAGCAGGGATTCCTCCACAAATCGGAAAGAACACGTTCGCATAAATTCCACACTGCTCAAATAGTTTTGCGGAGGGCATTTCAAGAAGCTAGTCAAAAAGTATTTTTCCATAAAGTAAGGATGATATGATTTGAAAGTGAACAGCTGAAAATGAAGATGGAGAATTTCTCCGCATCACATTTTTTAAAAATTGATTTTTGGTATATTTCATTGATTTTTGGTATTCTTTATTTTATTTTTTTCAAACAAAAACAATTGGATGATCGGAAAAAAAGCGGGAAATAAAAAATATATATTTAGAATGCAAAATCTGTTTTGTTAATATGCTATATGCTATAATTATTGTAATCTGCGGGGCAATTTTCCAGTTTCATAAACCCCTGTATTTTCAGGCAAACAAAATGAATGAAAACAATTGAATTTGCTTATAAAGTCATTCGTTGCCGGAATTTGGCATATCTCATTCATTTCTACAGTAGTCGATGCGAAATTCGTTTCGGAAACACTCCTCATCTATCATCGAGAAGAAAAACGAAATCCGCTTGGTATTTTTGCTTCACAGGATATTGGCAATGAGGCAAATCTGTCAGAATCTGTCGATTACTCTTCATTCATTTTATGAGCTCAAGCTTCTCGAGGCGAATTGAAATTGGAACGAGCAAGAGGCATTGAGGACGGAACAATTAATTTCGATTTTGGGTCCCGACACGATACGCCTAACTGACGCGGGCTAAACAAAACACGACGCAAAAAAAATTTCAATAAGTCTATTGCTAGCAAAAGCTTTGGTCTTGTCACGAAACATGATCATTTATATATAATTTTTTTTCTTTGTGGGATTATTGGGATTCCCGTCAGTTTTCAATGATTCCCTCATCAAAAATTATAATTTAAAGGCGCATACCGTCGAGACTTCCTTCTTTATGCTTTCCTCTATTGCTTGAGTACTTCCCCTCCCTCTGCCTCAAAAAGAGGAACATTGTTTCATTTCTTTATTCTTATCAACATTACCAAGGTCGCCGCCATAGGTCATAAATTTCCAAAAAAGTTACATTCTTCTTCGTGTGCGTTTTGCAAGAACAACATAGGAACAACGTTCAAGAAAACTGGATTATTGATAAAATTCGCTTAACAATCTGCCGACAAATGGGAGGTCGAACTAAAAATAAAAAATTTCGCTGAACATCGATATATCCTCCTTATTATTTCATGTTACCCTCTGCAACAAATTGGACCATGTTCCTTTAATTCCAATTCCTTCGAAGCACAATTTTTTGTGATATAATTGATAAAAATGTTAATACTAGAAATTATAAATATTGTCGGCAGATCGAATCCCCCCAACGATGTCCGCAGCTTCTTCATAATGGCACGCGCATTTGAACAAAAAAAGCCCATTCGACACCTTGAAATACATAGACACAACCTGTTGTGACAATCATCAAACAATGAATATATGCATATCCATGTCCTTGGAATGATGGTGGGGGTCCCAAAAAAAGCATGAACACACACACACAAACACACACCGCGCAAGGCGCACTCGCGTTTTTATGCTTTCCCCCATTTCCTGTTCGTGGGTGGCCCTTAGCAGCTGTTTTTTTTTTGCCTTCATTCTCCCTTGTATGAATGCATGTGCCTGTGTGGTCTTTTTTTTTATCAACAAATCTCATTAAAACTTTTATATCCTTCTCCCCCCACCTTCGTCTTTTTCGGTTCGGTTACAACATAAAAGGTAAAGG
This sequence comes from Caenorhabditis bovis, assembly GCA_902829315.1. NCBI lineage: Eukaryota > Metazoa > Nematoda > Chromadorea > Rhabditida > Rhabditidae > Caenorhabditis > Caenorhabditis bovis. The sequence continues at coordinate 3,167,479 of CADEPM010000001.1, read as the reverse complement.
TCATGCGTGTTGATATGAGAACGATGCCTGGCCTGGCCTACCTAGCTAACAGCCTCAGAAATGTTCGAGAATACGGTAACGTCACTCAAAACACTTTTATTATGGCCATAAGCGGGTAGGAGGTGGAATTAAATTAGTCGACGAACCCCCGAAATTTCGCACGATTGCATATTGGCCTTGTTTCGCATAACCCCCTCCCAACAAACCGATTTGTTGTTAATTGAAATCGAACACTCAACATAACCAGCTACCGTAATCCTAATTGGTAGATCAAGCATGCTTTTTTTGGAAGTTGAAATAGATGTTCGATTTTTTTTAATGCCTTTTGTTGAAGCTATTCAAAAATTTTGTTCTGAATTTTTTTAATCGAGCAATTCACTTCGAGACATAAAAATAAATAATGGAATTATTATTTTTTGTTATTAAGAAAAAACTTATAAAGTAAAAATATACGTTTCAAAGTAATAATTGTGAATTATTAAGTATTTTTCAAGATATTGTAGAATTCCCTTCAGGACCTAGTGTTATATGCTCATGATCCTTTGATATTCGGAAATCACCTAAGCAATCATTAGATGCATTTTATTAAGCTCATTCCTTTCAATAAAAAATTCGCTCAATTGCAATTATTTTGAGGAACAAATAATTTTTCGTCTCGAGACCCAATTCGCAAGCCTAAGGGCGCATGCACTTTTGAAATTGTCCGTATTCGGTATAATGTTTATGTGTGCCCTTCAGAAAAAAAATCACCATTTCTCTCGAGATCAAACAAACGCGATAAAAATGTTCATGTGTTCCCCCATTGAACAAAATTCTCTTTTTTTTCTCGACCACACACATTTCAATCTATCAAATTACTCAGAGACCTCCTTTTTTCGGTCCTTTTCTTTTTATGGGTGGTCGCTCGTAGTCATTTTTCTCCAAAAGGTTCAATCCCTTCTAAAAAAAATGGCACACTTGGCCATGTAAGGCATTCGGGAGCCACTTTTTTTCCTGCGGTCGCTGCCCTCGCATCAAGAAACGATAAAACCTAACTGCAGCTTGTCGTTCGCTTTTTTTTCACACTGGGCGACCAACTTTTTTCTCTTTCGACGAGAGAGTAGGTGAGACGAAGAGGCGCAGGCAAATCGCAGATTCTCAATTTGGCTAATGTACTACTAGTAGTCGTGAATCGTGGTTCCAATAAAGATGAAATGATCGGTTCAAGAACTCAGGAGGAATCACTGTAACATTAACAGTTTCGATATCTTTGGAAAGTTGAGTTAATCCATCTGCGGACACTTGGCTGTTCGAGATTTATAGAAATATCAATTGGAGGTAAAATTGTCGACCATTTGAGTAACAAATATATCAAAAATTTTACTGAAATGAAAATTTAATTCGTCTATAGTCGGTGTTCGGCGATTGATCTACTCGGGTTGATTTACGAGAACGCGTCTATCGCAATGGTCTCGCGCGGTCTAATTCTGTACTCTAGAGTTGATTTTGATGAATTTCAGTTCAATGATTACTGGAAAAAATTACAAAATAAGAAATTATTCGCGTCGAGACCCTGGCAAATGACGCCCACTACCCAGTGTACAGCAGTTGTTGCCGTAGGTTGACGATGTATTCAGTTATTTTGGATGAAAAAGTTCTGAATTAAGACAGTTGACCACGTGAAATGAATTTTCAAATTTTTCCGATATTTATTTAAAAAAAAAATGTAAAATTTGTGCAATTTTTTTTTTGAAATAAAAGAAAAAATTCATTTCATTGGTTTAGGTGGAAATATGTGCAAATTTGCGTCACAGTCTAAACAGACAAACAGTACAACGCTAGAATTTTTTTCTCATTTTCTTGAAATCTCAGAAATTCGCAAATGAAAAACCGCGGTTGTTTTCTGTTTAAACAGTGGGGTTCCATGAGAGTTCAAAACATTTTAAAACTATCGCTACGACACTCCTATTACACAGTGCCCTTAATTTAGCAACCTTTGTTTCGTCTAATTGAATTTTTCGTAGGTTTGTCTCATTTAGCGGGAATTGCTGTGAATTTAGAATGACTTTTAAAGGCTCATTTTTTTATTACTTAAAAAAAATACCAACAAATAAACGCGTGTTCCGCAATTGACGACAGATTCTTGCAGATCGCCTTCCATTTTTTCTGAATAATGTGTTCGAGGCGACCTTAATACTTTCGCTTACCTCATTCATCGCATATAAGTGTATTTTTCGATTTTCCGACTCTAGCAAGCTTCAAGCCATCGATCAGGCGTTCACCTTGAGAATCCAGCTCGTCTGGTAAACCGTGTCAAACAACATAAATCTGCGACACATGTCCATGCGATGGGGGTTTTTTTGGTTGTGACGCTTTTCGAAATTGACAAATGTTTTTTTCGATGAAAATCCGCGGATTGGACCTCACACGTCGTCGAACATGTGCACGCGGGTCAGTGTCGTTGAAAAATTGCGCTCATTAGAATCGAATTAGAATAAAAAATTGAGAGAGAGAGAGAGAGATACACAAATTTGGAGTGCCATATTCGTTTTAACTTCCAACATGCACGACAGTCCAATCCTAAATATGGTAGCAAGCCAACCACCAAAAAAGGACATTTTGCGAAACCCGTTTGTGACTGAATTTACGAGGCTGTTCACTTGACCCCCAGCCCGTCGTCTTTTTTCCCATTTTTTTTTTGGGCGGCTGCTGCAGATTTTCTGCCTCGAGAAAGAGACTATAAAAATTGCAATATATAATGAAATTTCATGGGTGGCCTTCCGTGTAATTCGAATTTCGACATTCAATCTTCCGGTTTTGAATCATGTTTAGAACGAGAAGCTGATAGTCTCAACCCTATATTTTAATAATTTTGAATACTTTTTTATGGTTATTGAAATTTAAAGGAGCGTAGAGTAGGAAGCCACCAATTTTTACTAATCTCGTTATTAAATTATTCAAATTTCTCGAATAACGTTCTATGATCATTAAGAAATTATTTATGCTGCTCCTTTAAATCAAGAATAAAATCAAATGACAATATTGTAATTAATAAAAAAATTTTTTGCGACCGACAATCTCAAAATCGAAATATCCATGAATAAAATAGATGGAAACCATGGGTCTCAAAACGACTAGTATGCACCTTTGAAGTTGGTGAGATTACGGTAGATAACAAAAAATGCCAAAGCTTCCAGAATTTTTTGTGGATTTTGGCATAGTTTATGATTGAGAGGAATTATTGATTTTCAGATATTTCAGACATGTGCTCATCATGCTCGCAACGATTCATTTCGCTTGCCTGAGCCATTTTTTGTATGTTCAACACGAACAGCAGCTGACCTCTATTCGACGATGATAATGATGATGGCCTATCATTATTCTCGCTGTGTGTGTGTGTGCTGATATCTCCGAGCTCGAAGGCAAATTGTGATAAATTTGTGACAAAAGCGCGGCGGCGTCGCTAACTTCTTATTTATGATGACGGCAACGACGAATGTCGCCAGTTCTTTTTTTTTGGTGGGAGGAAGGGAAAAGAAGGGAAATGTTGGGGAAGGGGGGGTTCGACATTTATCTCAGTGCGACTCTTCTCAACACAGCGTCCGTCGGGCCCGTTCTGCCAATGTCCTTTCGGGCGATTATCTCGATTCGCTGGGTGTTCGGACCGCCCATACATTTTTATTTGCCCCACCTCCAAAAAAATGAGGGAGGTGTGTGTGTGTGTGTATTAGCCATTCACCCAGTTATTGCCCATTTTTGGTCACAACCGTCGTTTTTTTTTTCGTTTGTTATTGTTGACCTATTTTTGCACTATCATCGTAATTTTTGTTGGATAAGCCAGCGGAAATGCAATTGATACTTTAGCAAATGTGCTGCGGACATTTATCGTGGCTTCATTCCAATGGTCTCTCTTAACTTTGTATCCTTTAAAAATAATTTTGAAAGCTAGGACTACTGTTTTTGACTACCTGTAATTAAAGAAGCATATTGTAATTTTTGTGGAATATCCTAGCAATTCGATGTACGCGCCTTTAAAGGCCACATTCCAAAAAGACGATGAATCACTGCGAGTCATGAAAAAAAAAACCAAACGAAAAGCTTGAATCAAGCCACCTGTGTTGAATAGTGACAAATTTCGCAGCTGGTATCGAAATGCTCAGCCTTCGCGTCTCGCCGCGAAAAATCCACGAAAATTGCAAATCGATGAAACAACTAATCCGTTTCAAGAGTTTCGTTGAGATGCCATTAGTTTTGTGCATCACGATGTGATTTTACGAAGATATATTCACAAAAACTTTTTTCTAAATACGATCGAACAAATAAAAATCCTCAAATAAACCAAAACTTATTTGTTGAAACTTACCTGCGGACAATTTCAAACAAATTTGTATAAAAATAATTCGCGTCTGATATTTTTGCTCCATTCGCACGTCAAGGGCATTGATTGTCCGCAGAACGGATTGTCCCTTTCAATTCAACGGCTCCATATTTGGAGTGCCGTCCCCGCCCCATTAGCGCTCCGTGAGCGCTGTCCGGCCAGTCAGAGCACGAGAAATGGGCGGAGTCTTGACGGAGGAGAAGAACGGGTGGAGAAACACACAACTAGGCGACACATAACCGCGCATACGCTCACCGTAATCGGAGTCGACCGAAACTTTTTTCCCGTTTTCCCTCGCCTCACTATTTCTAGGTTATCCTCCTAATCATTTTGTCATTAAGAAACACACCCGGCACGACGCGCTATCATCTGTCATTTTCCCATAATTGGCGCCCGCGCTCTTACAACTTTCGCCCCCCTCCCACAGTTGACCTACCGTAATCGACCTTTCGTGATCCCGCCCACTCGTTTCATGTTTAAAAGCCGCCCGCCTATTTTGTGTTTTTCATTTATGGTATTAGTGTTAAAATTCATTGTTGGCTGCCTCTTGCTATTAAAATTCCGTCAATGTAAACATTTCATTTTTTTTCACTGATTCTTGAAATTTTTTAAAGTTTAGTTTGAGTATTCATGCTGCGGACATTGTAACGGCTCCCTTCCTTCATTTTTTTTCATATGACTACCATTACAAGTGGTCCTTAAAATCGCTGCAAAACATAACTAAAATGAGCATTACTATCTGAAAATATAAAATAAATCGCTACAGGCATTCAAACTATCCCGATTTCTATTTCCGTTTGAGACCCAACTCCAAGGCACATGTGCGATTCTCGAAATAGAAGAGACCGTCTAGAATGACATTCGCTGTCGCCAATAAACACACAATTTCCCTCAAATTTATTGTCGTGCGAAACGCGTCATTATACTCGCGCCAGCGAACGGTGCCCTTATTTGGTGGGTGCTTTTGCCAAATCGTATGATGTCGTTTTCCACGCACCCAAACCATGTGCTTAGGTGCTCTTTTGTAGAAATGGCGAGCGCCGAGATATTGACGGCTGGGAACGCGCCGCGGCAAATCTTTTCATTCTGCCATAAAACCGCGAAAAGGACCGACGAGCATCGAACGAGCCAACCGACCCAGCCAAGTTTGGGGTGCTCGCGCGGCGTCGTACTTCTTTTTCTGTCTCGCCTCGCCATTTTATTAAAGGACGCCACGAACAGCGCCGCCTGTCGGATTTTATGACTCGAGCATCGCCAGCGCCTAGACATTAAGTTTTTCTCAGCCTCACAAATGTTTTTCGGTCTAGGTGGCGATTTTTCACACCACTGGGAGTCTCTTTTTTTTTATTGCAATATGAAAAATTACTCGGAAATCTAGTTGCTTCGAAACTTTTTTCTAACGCTCTATGAACTTTAGAATATTCAAAAAAAAATTGTGCTCGAATTTCGTTTAAGTAAAAAATATTATTTCGAATAGTGGTAGAAATTGGTGGCTGATAAAAACGAGGCCGCGAAAAATTCGGCCACCTACTTTTTTTTTAATAATTTTTTCCCATAATTTGGAATTTTTATTACAAGCACCCGCATCGATAAAAGGATCTATAAACCCAAATGACTCACTTATAATAATAATCATCACTTCACCGGGCAGCCACGCACCTTTTACGATTTTCCCTCGTCGCGTTAAGATTCTTGTCGTTTTTGTTAGAGTCTGCCCCTTGAAGCGACTATTTCATTTCGAAAGTTTGCTCACCCCATTATTAATAACTGCCCAAAAAAGACGCGAAAAAACTCGCCCAGGCCTCGTACAAATTTTGTACGCGTTCGACTACAAGCTCGCCTTTTTTTTTGTTTTATCACAAGAGCCATTCCCAATTCACTCGAGATTTTCTCAATCAGCCCGCCATGTCCGGCTTTTTTCCTCGTCATCGCTCATTTCTATCATTTTTCAGCACATGATGAACATTGAAGAGATTGTACCGGAGCTGTTCGGTGAGAAGCGCGTCTATTACTGTCAGCGATGTCTGAATCATGGGCTGCGCGAGAAGCGCAAGAATCACAAACTCAATTGTATCTATCGATTTTGTCAGTGCTCAGACTGTATTGTAAGCTTTTTCGTCTTGTATGATCTCCACTATCAAGTTTATCAATTTCAGATGGTTGAGAGACGTCGCCAATTGAACTCTCGTCTAATGCAGATGGAAAGCACCCAGTCGGATCCAGAGAAAAAATTTTCGACGTCTTCTGAAGAGGATCATCTGGAGTGCTCGAGCCATCCGGATACGACGACGGAGAGTGGCGGCGAGGATCGCGACGACGGCAAACCCAAAGGTTCGTTTTCACTATCTCTAAACAAGAGCCAATAAAACGCACACACACACACACACACACAACACTTGTGCCTAATAACAATTTATCTCGAAACAGTTTCATTGGACGCGTGTTTTGTTCTTTTCGCCGTTTTGCCGCCGACGGACACGTAGGTTGTCAGCCGCACGAACAGCAGCCAAAAAAAAATTAATGAGACAATATTCGCAGCTGTTTTCGTTTTGGCGACCGCCTACGGAGATTGCCGTTGCATCATAAATGAAAGATGGGTGCTGAGGCGTTGGGTGTTTCCTAACAAAAAAAAATGCAAAACGTAGGGATATCCTGGAGGAAATACGAAAAAAATTGGGGATTTTTTTAATTGAAAAAAATTTGCGTATTTACGTCATGGTGCATGCACACGTTTCAAAGTACAGTACTCAAAAAGTTTAAAACCATTTATTTTTTTCTATCCTCTAAAATTCGCCATTTTCCTTTCCGCTGACGCCACTAAAACTTTTGTTTCGTTTTAATTGCTCGCCGAGCGATGGGCCGAGAAACGACGGATAGCCTTAGTGCCATTAAAATCGCAAAACAATCGAATATATCAATGTTATAGATCATAATAGTTAAGTGTCACATCGGAATGCTGTGTGCACACTGGCGCACAACACGATGTTCTGTTCTTTCTTAGAGAATGAGAGGCGGAAAAAACGGAAAGAAACAATTAAAACTAGTGGCGGCGAGCGCGAACGCGAAAAAAGGACCCCTTCGACTATTTTATGATGTGTCGTTACTTTTGGTTTTCTCGATGATGATTTCGCCTCACAACTGAGAAAGTGATCGAATCGAAATCAATAGGGAAACGATTTTCAATCAAGACGCAAATTTGCAACTTTTACAGAACGCCGACCAAACTGTCAAAGATGTGCCCAGCACAATGTTGTGAATCGCCTCAAAGGCCATAAACGAGCTTGTCCGTACCGAGATTGCTATTGCGCCAAATGCCAGGTTATTTGAAATTGTATTGCTTTCGACAGTATTTGAGAATTTTTGCAGGTTGTCGTTGAACGTCAGAAGCTGATGGCCGATCAGATCAAACTGCGGCGTCGTCAGAAGCGCGAGAAGAACAATCTGAACAGCGAGAAGGAGGGACCGGCTCATCATAATCTGTCGCCGTCACCAACCGGTAATTTTCCGACGTTTATGATAATTCGATGACCTTTTTTCTCAACTAATCGTCCGAATTTCTTTTAATGGCTGCTGTGGCGGATATATACATATACATGATCAAATTATGATCATTGTCTTTTTAGGAAACTGACAAATTCCCTAGGGAAGGGATTGTAGTTTGCTGTATTGAAAATAGAACATTGTGTGACGTGGGAATTTTCGAATAACCAAATCAAAAGATGTTTTTTGTTACCCTAATCAATTTCTCGTAGACACGACGTTTTCACACTTTTTTTTGTTGGTGGCAGAATTCACTACAACCATTTTCTCAACATGGGAAACAAAAAGAATAAAAGAGCAATTAAAAAAAACTGAATGTTAGGTCAATTACCTAGAAGTAGGGAAACTCGGTATGAGAATACTTTACGAGCTCGGCAACCATGGGAATCGCGGCAAGACCTAGGCAAAGGCAAGTGAATTGAAGTATTATGGTCTCGTCGTGAAAATGGGTCACCACAACTCGTAAATACCTCAAACCAATTCTTAGTTACTGGCAATGTAGTATTTGGAGTTTTCTTTGAAATACCAACCCCTCAAAATCATCAAACTTTAATCTTTTTTTCTTTTTATGAGAATGTCACTGGCAATTAATGGTTCCTCGAAACTTGTAAAGCTTTAAAAATTGGTGGTCTAAATTTTCGAAGTCTCATTTTGATTTTAATGAAAAATCGAATTTCAGCGTTATATCTGACCTACGATATTTATTTGTCAGCGCTTAAAGTGTTGAACTTCTTATCCTATTAAAGAGATCGTTTGAATATCTATACTATTATATACCTATACTTATCTATATACCTTTATTTAAATATTTAATGCAAAAATTAGTAGTAAGTTTCTCTAATGCACTTATTCATGAAATCAAGAAAATGAAAAAATTGCACTTTTTTCAATTCAGGCGTGCAAAAAATGCACATTTTATGTTAAAAAAAGATAATTTTCATGAATAGGTCCATAAAAAACACGTTTTCGATTTTTCTATTATGTTCTTTTTCAGCGGCCGAAAATATTTCCATGTGCATCAAATGCACTCAACAAGCCCTAGGCTATCAGCAGCTGATGAGCATACTCGATCCAGCGGGAGCCACTGATCCAGTCTTCACCCTCACCGCCATCCTATCAGCATGTCCACATAAAAATGAGTGAATCGCTTTTTTTCTTGGACAAGGTCCGTTTATTCGTGTTATTCCGGTTTTCGCTCCCTTTTTCGATAAGGGTTCTTTAAAGATTCATCATTTGCACCCACTCTTATTCCATTTTAAACCAATTTTCCGGTCACAATCCCGGTTATATATATATGTGTGTGTTCGTGTGTGTGTGTGTGTTTCTTTTTTCATTCTTGTTCCCCTAATTCGGTGATTAAATCACACCCTACACTTTGAGTGTAATTTTTCTACCGATTTCAAGTCGTAATTTGTCGTCCCCCTGAAATAATTCTCATCGGCCATCCTCAAACATATACATATTCTATTCACATTCATATGTAGCTTAACAAAACTCACCAAACCAATTTCCTTAAATATATAGAATTTGAATTTTTGCACGAGTTCGGTTCGAAATTCTTCCCGCAATTATAGTTTTTTTTTTCTCTCATCCCATAATTTATAATAATTTTATTAATAATTTCAATTTATTTATCACTGAATAAATTCAATTCAAAATTAAATGCGAGGTTATCGTACCCCGGATTACTGTAGGTTTTATAATGCGCTAATGGAGTATGAAACGATGGTGGTGTTCTTTCGCATTCTCTGTCGACACCCATTAATCGAAATTCAGCGTGTATACACAGGAACACATGGCGAAACAATTCCGTGTGTATGTATACACATAATTTAGCGACAAAATGACGAAAATTGGCGTTCTTTTTTTCAATTTCTTTCAATCGTCCGTCGTCGTTGCTGGCTCACGAGTTTTTTTTTCTGTCCGACCGCACACATACACATATGTACATACAAAGGAAACCAATTACCGTATGCCGAGAGGGGGGACTGGGCGGCGCGAAAAAGCGAGAGTGAAACTCTCGTCTCGACGAAAGTCAATGGAAGACGAATAAAAAAAACAACTCGAAGCGAAAATGCGTATGTGTGAGACAACTCTTTTGCATTTTCGAATTCATAATGGGTTTCGACGCGGATTACGGTAGACCTTCCGGGAATACATACACACTCTCGTCAGAAGACTTTTGATGTGTGTTCAATTTGGATTTACAAGGAAGAAGGTACGGACGTCACGTTTGTCAATTGTAGATTTACGAGCAATTCACGAATGTCCAAAGAAATGTTTCCAAGGTTTCGTAAAAATTTCAACTGTTGATTTACGAGCTCGTGGCAAGACCCGTGGGGAATTATTATTTCATCCTCTCAATAAAAAACCCAGTTTTTTCGGTACAAAAATAGAAGGCAACTCTCCTTTTAAAGGCTATACGGTTTCTACAAAATTTATGAATATAGCGAAAAGAAAAAATCGGCTTCCGGAATCAGCAACTGCAAGACCCAGTTACGATTAATCACCGTATCCCGAAATTTTAAGAACCGTCAAGAATTAGTATTTTTGACTTTTTAGTGTACCTCCATTTTTCGATTATTTATCAGCTAGATCTCAACTGATGCTGAATGACCGATGTTTTTCTTTAAAAACTGACCATGATTCGTTTGAAACACAATAATTAAAGGTGCATTTCAAAATATTTTTCAGACGAAAATATTTGAATCAGATTGATCTTAACATTTGTCAATTAATAATTTACGATATGCCATTCCATCGCGACGGGAACAAAGAATTTGGAAGTGAAATTATCGAGTGTCGATTTACGTGATCGCGGCAAGACAATTCCTCGACATGGCATGTTTCAATTGAGGTCGCCTCTTCGTGGCGAGAGCCTCGAGCCAAACAATTTCCAAAGTGCCAAATGGCAATTATTTCGAAAAGCCATAAATAAAAAGAGTTTCGCGAACGCTGCCTGGATTGATGTATCCGCTATTCATTAACTTGTCGTCGAAACAATGGCAATTTGAAAATAACTCTTCGTCGAAGAAAAAAAAAACACACACACACACGCGCACACAAGCCAGCTTGCGAATATCCGTTCGCCGAGAAAATAGCATTCGAATGTCGGATGTTTCGAAGGCCAGATGCGAATTCGGATATACTCGCCTGGGTGGCGGTGGTGGTTTTCGTGCGAAAAATGCAAAAAACGGCTATATTTCAAGCGACATTGGCAGATTAAACCCTATTGGGAGATAGTGTGCCAATTAGAGAGACGCCGACATAAGATGAAATCAACATTTTCGTAATGTGTGTGGCCGCGAGCTGCTGCTGCTGCTGCTACACCCATTTTTTTTAGCATATGTTCGATTTGAACATGTCATGAGACAACATTTGGATACAATTAGACGGTTTTTTTGCCGGATGACGAAATCGAGGGGTTTTTTGGGCAGAACAATTTCATTTAGCCTATGATGGAACAATAAAAATCTATGTTTAAAAACGAAAACAAAAAACAAACAACAAAGATTATTGAGGATTAGAAGCTTCTGATGGAATTGGCTCCGTTGCTTGAGTACCCGTGGAGATGTCCTTCTTTGCTTCAGGCTTATCTGAATTAGGGATTCGATCAATATTCGACTTTTAGAAATTAATAAAAATTTTCATTTTTATATTTATAGAGAGGGGGCGGAGAGAGAGAGAGAGACGTCAAGCTCTAAAATTTACAAATTAAATCGCAAATTTGGTTCATTTGCCAATTATTTGTTACAAAAATCGAAACACGATAATTTTAGATATTTGGTGAAATTTTCTGGCTAGTTCGAGTCAAAAATTAAAAAGCAACAAATTGCATTGATTTGCGACATAGAAGCTGTAAAATAATCCAAAATTTGATATCATTCTCTTAAGATGTTGTGAAGTAATTGTACCAAACCGAATCGACTTGATAAAAATCACGGGGAAAATCGTTCAGAGTTAACACAGAATTAAAGGGTTTTTTTCAAAATGTGTGCGCACCATTAGCGTAATTTCCGAAATTTTCAAAATTATCAATCAACAATACTTCACTTCATACTTTCATTTAAAAAACACTGAGTGGGAGAGATCCGATAATTAGTTACAATGTTAATAACATCCGATAATGTCAAATTCAAGAAAATATTATGATATTAATTGACTTACTGGGCTACAGAATAAGGTCCTTAATTAGATTGTACAGTATTCTGGAGACAAAATCATCTATTTTCATTTAAGACGAGACTTGACGCTTTTTCACTACGATCGTATGTTAAGAAATTGTATAAATATATATTCCTCATCTATACAGTTTGTTTTAAAACCGAAAAAATTCCGTTCACTTATTTAAATTTCGATATTGAGCAAGATAATGTTTAATAACTTACTTCTTCTCACTGCTCCTGGAACATATCTTAACAATCTAATCAGGGTCGCATCGGCTTCAAGAAGTGTCAAATCCTTATTTGATCCCAAAAATCTTTCGCTGAGCTCTGGATCGTGAAGACGGAGAAGCACACGGGCTCCACTTCTGTATGCTCTGCAAAAATAAATATTTACTAATACATATTTCTTGCTTAATTACTCTGTATTGATAGAAGGCGCTTTGCAGACAGCTTCGAATTTCAAACCAAAGTCAATGTATAGATCATCCTGGATTCGCTGAGTGATTTTTCCTGAAGAGAACCAAGAAAAGTTTAATAAAAAAACACAAATTACACAAACCTACAACTAATCTGTTATTGAAGTCTCCAAGCTGCATAAATTTTGAGTGGCGCAGGAGTGTAGCAAATGACTTGTTCTGAAATTTGAAAATATTAACAACAACTAGGTTTTATATTCACCTCATCTGGGGATGTCTCAACAATTGTTTCGACAAAATCAATAATGCTTTCGTGCTGAGAATTAGATGATTCAGAGGCTTGGGATTCTGTAGAAAATAGCACTCGCCTGCATTCTGCTGGATTTTTCGAAATCGCCGAAATAATGCTCCTTGAACCCAAGATCGACCTGATCATCTGAAATATTATGATTTAGATTTTTTCCAATAATTAAATTAATGTATAAAATACAAATTGGACGAAAACGTATGTTTAAAAAAACATGGAAGTACAGGACAAATTAATATTTTCAAAAATTGCGTCAAGTGTGATGCGCGCTGTGCAAACACGCTAACTTATAACATTGCGTACTTGAGTAGCACACCGTATGCGCTGCATAAATGTTGCCAAGCGTCGGTTTAATGCGATTTTTACACTATTTCAATTTTCGCTGTTTTTCTATTATTTTTTATTGTTGTTTCAATTTTTAGATGATTTTAAAATCAATTCTTTTATTTGGATGTATTTTACCAAGTATTTTCGCCGGAGAATGGACAATCGAAATGGAATATAGTTTTGACGGTTTAAATAAAATTAATTATTTTGTTAACTGTCTATTTGACTTCAGATTTTGCGACAAGTTCTAAACTCGGTATAATCGAATTGCGTAGGCATTATGATGGAAATTACACAAATACTTTAAAAGTTTTAGCCGATGATTCTTTTGGAAAAAAGTAATGCAGCAAAAATGTCATTTTTCTTTTATAAACTTGTTTTTCAGAATATATGAAGCCAGAGATAAAACATATACTGTTCGTGCACGATCTTCAACCCAACCTGGAGAAGAATTTCTATCAACAAACGATCCGGTATGAATATTAACTTTGCTTATAGGAATTTTACATAAAATTACCATAATTATTCGACGAAATCGAATTTCGTGAAAATACGAATTAAAAGCGATGAAATATTGAATAAAATTCAATATTAAATACAAATTTTAAAATGTGTGTGAGATTTTGTTCCTTTATGGGCCTTTTGATGAAATTTATTTTGTTTTACAAAAAATATGAAAAAAATTACATATTTTTCCAATGCAAAGTTGTAAAAAATGTAAATTTAATGTTTTTTGTTACATTTTTTCGCATCAAAAGACGTATAAAGAAACAAAAAAATTGATTTCACGTTAAAACCTTGAATTTTTTTGCCCATGTTTAATTCAAAAAATGGTTAAATATATTTATTTTAAATGGTTAAATATATGTATTATTGTTAACAAGAATAAAATTCCCGAAAAAATAGCGCTAAATTGTGGGCCTCGTGCAAACCGCTTGCCTTGATACACATAGCAGACGGGATCAATCGACCGGCAATTCTATCCCACGACGTCGGCTCAATTGCGTTTGGAATACACGCAAGTGGAATTTGTTGTCGTGGGGGTGAAGGCGCTGGGTGGAATCGAAACCTTGACCATCTGACACGCGAGCGCAAACATTTAGCATTACGCTACGAGGTATAGGCTGGTTGGGAAGTGAGAGAGTGATAGAGGAGGACGGGTGAGAATTGGGGAAGGGGTTGTGCGCGCATGGACCGAACGTCTAAATGATTGTGAATTTTCAGTGTCTTTTCCTTCAATCCAACCTATTCCATTTGTTCTGGGTCTCGATCAACCAACATGCTGAGAAGCTGCAGAGTCTTACAGTGTTTCCAGATTCTGTAGCCTTCAAAACTTCAGATATCAGGTGAAACATTTTCAACAATCAGCTTGACTGTAACTATTTTCAGTCTGCAATCTTTTAATCCGAAGGCAACTTGTGACGAGAGAACAGTTGGAATTGAGCCAAGTCTAGAAAATCGAATCGGCGATGGAAAATTGAAGGGAGTTGTCCATGTTAACAGCCGCTCAATTCTCCCACAGTAAGATTTTTGTTATAATTCTAAATACAGTAAGTTCACGCAGAAGATCTCACCTGAATGCTTCTTTAACTAATTACTAGATTGGGCGGTTTGAAATGTTATTAATACTGTATATCTATTTAGGCTATTGTCGTTTTCCACCAAATGTGGAAAACGAAACATTTTTTTTCAATTTTTCGTGAAAAAAAAAATATCCTACGCTATTTATTATCTCTATTTCAGCCCTGACACTGCCGCATTTGTTGCGAGAATCGAGAAGGAGAAAAAAGCGCGTCAACATGGAGCCGATGCCGATAATCGTAGCTTTTTGGCCAAATATGTAAGAAAAATGCATACAAATTGTATAGTTATTCGCTGGTTTCAGTGGATGTACATCGTTCCGGTAGTGATATTCGCGTTTATTTCTAACGCAGTGAATCCCGAAAATGCCGAAGGCGGAGGCGGTGGAAGAGCCCAATAACCCAATAATGTTATTTGACATTCATTCGCTCTTTTTTTTGTTTCAGAGTCGCTTTTCGCGGGTGCTTTAAATGTTAATAATTGAATTTTTAAGTTATAAATTTCATTGTCGTTTTCAATCCACTAACAATTCTCTTACGTTTGATCTTCGAAATTTACTGTTTCTCAACAGTTTGATATTTCTGGCCAAAATCAAAATTTTGGTGCATTCCTTAAACGTTTATTTAGAGAATGGCCGCGAGGAATTACGATAATGTTCCACCACATGCGAATAACACTGTTACCATATCCACAACACCGCAGGTATCGCATTTTTCATCCTCGTCGTCTTTGTTGTTGTTTTTTTTGCTGGCCGTTAATGACGTTAGTGGGCGTAGGCAAGAGATTTTAGAGGTGAAAACAGAGCGAATGTCGGCAAACATCTTGTTTCTTTTTTAGTTTTGTGTAAAAATAACGCGATAAGACGTATTTTTCAAAAAACGTTTCTGGCTTAAAATACCTATTCGCATTTAAATTCCTTTTTGTTTTTAACTGATTAATTCTAGTATCGTGACGAGACCCATGAGATTTCAACTTTTCATTAATTATTAAACCTTTAGGTGCGGCTTGCTTCCACTGGACAGATGCGGCCGATTTCGATGCCGATGCGACCACAGCCAGTGCCGATTCGCAAAGTTCACCATGATGGCAATATGGCTGCGAGCACATCGACAGCCTATTCAACAATGCACACAACGAACATCAAAGAAGAGCCGGATAATTTGGATTTTCAAACGGCGAGCTCCAGTGGAGCATTATTAGCGGGACCATCGGGTTCGACGATCAACTCATTTCAGCAATATCAACGCGGAACTGCGGCGCAGGTTTTTCTTCTTTTTTTTCGGGCACATCATCTGATAAGGGATTTCAGACTACCTCTAATTTGCATAATAACGGAGTATCGTCTTCGGGAACTGCTATGGATCAGCCTGCGCCTGTTAATTTAGCCAGTAAGGTATGGATTTTGATTCGATTCAGGTCTCTTATGGAAATTGGCGATTCTCAAACTTCCAGGTCGCTGAAGTGTTTTTAACCGCTGGTCACGCCTTCCAAAAGCTTGGTGATCTAACCCTTCAACTTCACACCACTACGGATTCTGACGAAAGTAAATGGTCCGATAAGGAAGTTGATAGTTTACGCGACGCATTGACGAGATTCGCGCACGAACTTGACCAGATTAGCTCGTGTGTTGCGAGCCGCACAACGTATAGACATTGATTTGTTCTGATTTCATTCAAAGTTTCATGTTTTTTTCAGAAAACATATTAAGAATGATATTAAACGGAGACATTTAATAGATGAATCGAATCAGGTTTGAAAATTTTCATTTTTGTTTATTTTCTAGATTGAATTGGATTTTAGCAAGTCAAGCGAATGGCTATGGGAGCTGGAGGATCTGGAATGGGAGGAACTGCCACGTATACTACCATAGGCTCTACTATAAATTCACCGAGTGGTAATCTTTTTGAATTGAAATTGTTTTTTTTATATCCTTAAAATTATAGTTTTTTTTAAGTGAATCCATTCAATTCTCAACATTTTAGGCATCGGCAGCATCCACGCTGTTCCTCTTGCTCAAAAGCGAGTTGCCATTCAGCCAACTGGAAAAGTCGTCGCTACAAGAGTATCTTATCAAATTTTCTTGTGTCTTAACACTGCGCAATGTTTTAGGCGGTAATCCCTTCTCGCTATACTATCAATACCGGATCAACGTCGAATCAGAACGGATCGTCGTCGGGAATGCCGCTACTTCAGCAGCAGACGACTCATACACTGACAGCTCAACCATCTGGATCACAAGGTCGGCTAACAGCTCGTGTCGCTGTTCAACCAGGTACCGTTATCGGTGTCGGACCACCGAAACGTGTACTTCCGCCGAAGCCGGCGAGCGGTGCCTTGGTTTATGAAGCAAATGAATGAGAGAAAAAATGTGTTTCGTATTTTTTTTTTTAAATGTCCTTAAAGGATTTGCAAGCGCAATTCGCAAATTTTATACAAACTTTCATTGAATTTCAACTTCTTTTTTTTCAAATTCAATTTTTCTCATTTTTGTAAATGATTGATGCGGCAGCATACAAAAATTGTGTGTTTTAAGTTTTTTTCTCCATTTCTCTCTCTCTCTCTTTTTGACCAACCCCTTTGTCGCTTTTCAGGCTTGCCTGTTTTTTGTTCATTTTTTTGTGTTTCATTGTCCGTCCCTTTAATTGTTTCTCTATAATTCAGATAATTTTCCATACATTTGAATCCATCGAATTTGATTTTTCATTCATTATCTTCTTTATACATTTTTTGACAGAGTGCCTTCGAAATTCTTCTTCTGAAAAAACAATATTCTTGCGTCTACCTCATGTTATAATACGCTTATTAATGATTCTCACTTTTTTTTGGATTACCTTGCTATTTTAATAAATTCCAGCGAAACCTTGCTTCTGTTTTGTGTGTTTGTGTGTGTGTGTGTCTGCTTGAAAATGTCTTTGTCCTCTTAATGCGTGCCTTTTTTGGAAATCGCAAAGGGTTGCTTGTTTGAGACTTTAAAGGAAAATGTCAAAAACAACTAATTTTTCGAAAAAATTATTTTAAATAAATAAAATTGAGAGATTTTACGTGGTTTTTTGGATGGCCACGTGGAAATTCGGAAACTGAAGAATTTTCGATATCCCAAATAATTTCTATCGCCTTGAAATATCAGTTCCACTATTAAATTCATACTTGGCCTTACTAATATGATGTCGTCTAGTGAATCTGGGTTTTTTTTATGAAGCACGCTGTCAATATATTCATTTATGTATTTTTCCAACATGCACCTTTAAACGCGTTATCTTCTTGATTTTTTAAAAGAAAAGTTTGAAGAATGATATTAAAAACATAATGACAGTTTCTCATACAATTTTGAAAACAATGAAAACGTGGCAAGACCGCGTTTAAAGGCGCATTCCAGTAACACTACAGTTAGCAAAATTTTTTATTGAACTTTTACTACAAAAAATTGCGATAAAATTGAGATTCGCATTTTTTTCGCGTAAAGCCTCCTTTTCGTTACGAAATATGAGAGAAATTTTTTTTTCGAATTACGAAACTTAATATTTTTAAAAATTTCACGAATATTCCTATATAACAGAAGGAAACAAAATATTTATTTTAGGTCAACTTGATTGATTCTTTATTTTGCGAAAAAAGAATAGTCAGTTTTCTTTAATTTCAGGATTCTCAAAACCTTCAGCATCAGTTGTAACAGTACCAGCGTGGAAGCGGAATGGATAACACATGCATCCTATATTTTGATTTCCGGAGACTGATGAATGCTCGAATCGAGTCAACATCGCATTCATCTCAAGTAAGATCATCGGCGCCGGAAGCTATTATTATTTGTTGGTCGATATTATTAATTCTTGTTGTTTTTTTTCTTTCACGTCTTCTCTTCAAAACTAATTGTAATTTTTCATAAAACTAACACCAAAAAATTATCGAATAAAAGCATAAATTCTAATGATAGTAGGAGCGTCCGTGATCCTTGGATCCATAGGACGACTTCTGTTGCTCGTTATGCCATCCATCCTCATGCCCTTCATTTCCATAACCGCCCGACATCGCTCCATATTTGCCAGTGTCGTATTTGCTGTGGTGCTTCTTGTGGGCTCCGTCCTCCTTATCGTAGCTGGTGTACTTGTCGTCGTGATGAGCTCCCTCGCCGTCGTATCCCTTCTTGAATCCATTGTCTTCGGCGTGTGACGAGTATTTCGATTTGTGGTCGTCGTGCTCATAACCTTCTGATCCATAGTAGCCCTTCTGGAATGATCCATATGGTCCCGATCCGGAGCTGAAGTAGGAGAACTTGCGACCACCATAGGCTCCTGAATGATGTCAATTTGGATTTTTAGTTGATTGGATGTTTTCGCCTACCTCCAGCCTTCTTGAATCCATCCTCATGCGCAGCATCACCATTTCCGTGCTCATCACCTTTGGCGTAGTAGCTGTCGCCATTCTTCTTGGCTCCTTCGCCATACTTGCCCGCGTAGTATCCGTTCTCTCCATTCTGGCTACCGTAATCGGACACCCCATAGTTGGAGCCATAACCATGCTGATCCGCCTCATATCCTCCATGCTTCTTGTCCATGTTCTTATGATAACCGCCATAGGCGCTGTAGTAAGGCTCGTAGCCCGAAGCGGCAACGAGAGCTGCAGCGGTGGCCGATAGTAGAATGAGCAAACGAGGCATTACTGCAAGAATCGATTGAATTGCACTTTACGAAGAGAGGAGTCGAAGGAAATGTACTGAATTGTGGATGTGATTGGCGTCTTTTATACGATTCTTACCAGTTCGCTTCTCCTCATTCCGCCCAATTTTTTTGCACGCTCTTATTTCCGGTCCGAATGTCGTCGCATCGTCGATTCGCCTTCTATTCCGCCAATCGTGGCATTATGTGAATAACTTTCTATTACTGAATGGTTTGGGAAACAAGAGAAGAAAGCTCTCTTCTACACATTGACATATATCATCGACGTGGTATTATTATTATTATTATTATGCATATTGTAAGCGTGAAGAAAATGATCATGACCGAATTTTAATTTTTCTAAAAAAAAAACAAACGGTTTAAGAGAATTTTTCAATTGATCTGATTAAAAATTCAATAGCTTTATGCTATTTTGCAATATTTTCTTGTTCAGGCTTCGGTGGAAAACGGATTCTGTTTGCTACCAGATAAGCGTTGCACCGAAATCAACTGAAAAAATTATGTCTTAAAGTTACCGAAAAAAACTTATTTCAATGGAACCAAATAAAAATCAATTCAATAAAAATCATGGAATTAAAGATCACGAAGTTCCGTTTCCGTTGTCTGTTTTAGCGGATGAAAAAATCTCAAAAATGTAGCCTATAGGCTATAGTTTGAAAATTCGCCTATTGATATGTTTAATCAGATCCCAATTTTTTTTACAATTTTAGCAAAAAAAAAACGGTCACGTCAAAATTTTATTCGGTTTACCAACAAAATTTTGATTATCATAGTAAAATTTGCTTTCAAAAAGTTTTAAGAGCTAGTTTTCCAAATTTTGCATAGTTTGTTTCCAGTTTGATGGTACGGAACCTTGAAACCGCATCTACATTTTAGGGCTATCAGGGATAGTAGGGTAATTTAAACGGATACATTTAAAATATTTCCAGCAACATCCAATTCTGGAAAATTATTGAAACGTGAACAGAAAAACCCGAAATCAGTGATTTTTAAAGAAAATTTTGTGCAGAGTTTCGCAATGACAGACAATCTAGCCTATGACCCAATAACAAATCATCACATCGAAATTGTTTCTTTGAACATTCCAATTCTGGGCCACTGACACCATAGTAGCACAAAAAAACAGACGAAAAATTGCAGCTAATTTTGGTAGTACTTCATGTCGACCAAAAACCTCAGACGGTTGCAACAATTTCTCCCTTATTAGGCGAATGTCCTCAATCTTTGAAACATTGCCGCAAAAATACCCAGGATTGCGGACCGGCTCGCCCGGATTGCTTCTGTGTGGCCAAAAGGACTTCCGAATCGTCTTCAGCGTTGTCTGCGCCATCCGTCGATTCATGCGCTATTAATGGCGCAACACGCGGCCACTTGAGGAAACAACGCTTCATTTTCGCACATGATTTATGTGTTAAATGAAATAAATCATCTTGAAAATGGGCGGAACACACACTCACACACACCGATACACACAAAACACGCAGAGACTAATGAAAATGTTGCCTACGCGCGTCCACTTTTTGGTTCGTTGCGCGCCATGATAACAACCGCAGCGATTTTATTCAATGTTTGCGCGATTCTTGAATTCTCCGTATTATTGCGAGGTTGGTTCGTTTCCAGAATTGTTACGGAATTAGTATTATGTAATTCATGCACTGCCAAAATTGGCATGGATGGCCGTGGAAGTGGGCAGCCATGGCCGCGGCCGCCTATAATTGTAATAGAAATGCTCAAGTGCAAAAAATGAGAATCCTCGTTACTGATTCATAGATTATTTGTCATAATACAAAAGACTAATTGACACTGTTTCCGAAAACAAACTGATTATAAGAATAGGTCGTTTTGAGACCCATCGCAAAAACTGTGCGCCTTTAGTTTCATATCCAAAAATATTTTTGAAATTCAAAAACTCCCCAAATATTCATACTTTTAAGAAACCACTGTTTTTGTTTTCTTTTTGTGTTAAATTTGCAAAAATACTAAAAGTTTCTAATCTTTTGATATACTTCTTCACATATAAAATTCCCTATTTTTGGAATATAAGCAAATTCTTGGGAATCCTATCGAAATTCGCAACACTTGTCGGGGGTAGCGTTTCAAGAATCTCTTGACTAATTCTCAAGAGTTCGACTAACACACATTCTTGCAAAAGAATTCATATGTCTTATTTTTATAAATAAATAAATTTGCAGGTGAAGTCTTGAAAACCCGTTGCAAATCTGGGCGATTCGCGCTTCTCGACGAAACCGAAACAGCTCTTTTCGCTTGCCAACGCGGCTGTCCAAAAGCGTTCTATTGCGAAAAAGTTTGCTATAGTTAAATAATATTTGGGAATTTTATTATTTTAAGACCACCCTGGTAAATAATAGCACGAATAACATTGGTATTTGTTGTCCAAACATCAACGAGCTGCTGCAAGGAACAACAACACATAGTGTAATAGCAAGCGCCAAGCGACAGGTAATTTTTATAAGCCGAATTGGCGGTGACTCGTATCCTCCCATGTGGTCTAGTGGTTAGCTAATCCTAGGATTCGTGGTTTTCACCCACGCGGCCCGGGTTCGATTCCCGGCATGGGAAGTTATTTTTGCCGTGATACATTCTTTAACAGATTCGAGACGCTAACGAAAACTCAAACCTATTAGTGGAAGAAATTGGATTCCGAAGTGAAAATAAGAAAATCTGCGAAAAAATTCCATTTAGGTATTTCATCGTTGATCTATTGAGGACGATGATTGGCGATGATTTTACAGATTGACTTGCAACAACACCAGAGAACCCCAGCCAATTGCTCGATGGTTCTTCGACATTCAAACTTTAGAATGCCAAATATATCCAATTGGAAGCTGCGGAGGCATATTGCAATTTCACTCAATTATTTAATTATTCGGTTCAGATGACGCAATAAACGTGTTGTCGTTGAAATCGAAAACCGAGTGCGAGGAGAAATGCGACGTGAAAAACGTGAAACGGGCGATTCAAAATTTGAAAAGTGTTGAGAATAATATTGAAAATGGTAGGGTCTCACAGCGAATTTTTCCACGAAAAAATGTTGGATGATGCTGAAAATCATGGAATAGCAATTTTTAAATTTTCAATTGAAAAAATGCATTTTTTTTTTCTTTGAAAAATGAGTTGTTTGGTTTTAATGATAGATTAAAATGTTTCAGAAATTCTTCGACCTCCAGTTGAAATTCCGTTGGACCCAAACGTTGGTAAGCAATTTTCTCAAGGCGCAGCAAAAGAATCGCGGCAAGACCACTTTAAATCTGTGGCAATTTTGCAGGTGAAATCGCTATTGAAGACCCAAAAGCTGAATCGAAACATGTTCGATCTCGGCCGTTTGCCATTGAACCGCCGACGGATCTCATTCATATCATCGACACGCCATCAGATGTCCACATTCTGCGAAGAAACATTCATGATGATGATCAGGATCAGCTTCTTACCGTAACCGACTCGGTTCCAAGTCCCCCGGCTACGGTAACCACAGAGACATTGACTGTGTTGGATGGGAATGAGACAGAAGGTTCTGGAGCTCAAGACGATGGAAGAGAAATTCTTGAGGATGAGAAAACCGAGAAAGAAAAGGAGGAAGTGAGGAGAAGCTTGAAATCAATTGAGAATAGCTTTGAGCAATTCTATAAGCAGCAAAAAGGTTGGAAAAAAGATGAATCTCATCTCGAGACCAAAAATTTACTTCAGAGCTTGCAATTTGCTCCAAAACCGATTATCGCTTCCGTTGTCCGTCAGGAAAGCCATCGCAATTCGTTTATCGTTGGGAGCTCGTCGACGGCAAGTGCCAATCATTCCCATATGGTTATTGCTGGGTAATTAGTGTAATGATTACCCCCTAATTACTCCGTCGTCTTTTATTGCAGCAAGAATCGAATCACGCTCATCCGCGAACCAGACTTGAATGCGAGCTTTTCTGTGCCGATTAGAATATTTGAGAATTGTCTAGAAATGGTATATGAAGCTTTATTTATTTATTATTTTTTTTTCTTAATAAATATGCGACCTGTATTCGAAATACCCGTTTTTCAAATTAAAAAAAAAACAATCGCGACAATTTATAATAGCGCCGAAATTCGCTGCGAGATCAATTGATGAGCTTCGGCGTTTGGATGAAAGCTACCGTACTCATTGCCTTGCAAGAGCAGTGATTCGCTGCGGGACCTGACAACCGCAATCATTAACCTTTTTTTGTATGAATCTGAATACCTTATAAGTGAATGCTTCGAACACAGTCCATGATTCCGGAAAATGTCGCTGCAGTTCACGGTCAGCCATCCGTATTTGGAGGCTTTTCGAAGTAAAAGGGAATTGAGCTTTTGAAGGATTTGGCGTTCGGCGTATTGGAGATTTCGTTGCGAGATCTGCAAGCAACACGGTGGACGTTTAAAGCCGCAGGAAAGAGAACAAGGACGATTTATTTCTAAATGTTGGTCAAAATTGTCATTCAAAAAAAAGGACTACTGGTAGTTTAAAGGGACATAGCGTTGAACCGTGGTATTAATGAAGATACCTTTCCCAAAAGACCACACGAAGAATCGACAATGCCATGTTCGTTGCGAGTAATATCATAATAGGTAACCAGAATGACCTTCTGAATTGACAATTCGGCCAACTTGGCAGCCACTCGATCCAACTGATGAGAAACGTAGAAAAATCTGAAACCCCCTAGAAATTCCGAATTTCAGATCGCAAACCTCATATCAATCGAAACGCCGAATGATTTCCCATTTTGAAAATTCGCCAGAATGTCGGTGAAGCCGATATCATTTCCGCCAATCGTTAGTATCAACGAATTCGGAATCGAATGCCTAAAAATTGGATTTGAAAATATATTTGAGACTAGTGGATTCGTTTCGCCTACGCCTTCTTCATGATCATTTCCAATTGGTGAATTTGACCATTATTGGATAGGATGCCATTTTCCACGGAAGCGCCTGAGCACGAGAGGAATGTGAAGGCAGTTGGTGTTTTTGCAGAATTTTTGGCGAACGCCAAATAAGGAAATGATTTTTTTGAGCGATGACACGTTTCTGAAATAAAATAGGATTTCATATGGTTAAAACTCTTAAAAAAACCGCGAGCTTCCAATTTTATAGCCCCCCCTCCTCAAGCTCATGCCCCTTAAGTCCTACATTTCGAAATGTAGGAATTTGTTCAAATTCTTCCATTATATTCCTTACCATCTAGCCATTCAGCTTCTGTTCCATTACCGATCGGTTTGTCCGGATTCCCTTGTCCAGATGAAAACGAGTCGCCAAGGGCAGCTAGCCAGTATAATGAAGGCTTTTTAATGTTCTGGTCGGTTTCGAACAGTATTTTCGATTTTTTGGTAATTTTGAGAATCGCGCGATAATCAATCTTAAATCTATATTAAGTCAAAAAATATTGATAACCCTTACCTTGGTGCTCATTGGGACCACAATTGAGCAATTAGGAGTTGTAATGGATCGATCAAGATAGTCTTGGTTCCTAAAACTTGAAAGTTATTATTGAATTTGATCGATTGAAATTTCACTTGTAAATTTCCCAAGAAAATCTCAAGTCTTTCGAATTCTCAACTTCATGGCAAACCGATAGAAATACGGAGATTGTCGATTGAATATCATCTACTGTATTCCATTGATAGCTTCGATTACCATAAGCTCGAATCTCTAACGCCTTTTGCGGGGTATTAATCTTAAAATGGACATTCAACAATATTTAATTAGTATATAATTATCGTACAAGATTATTCCAGGATAGCATTATCATTTGCGGCCAATTGTTGACGAGTTGGAGGAAGTACAAAAATGACATCATGACAGGTTCTGCAACGATTTAAAGATATGCAAATACTTTTGTGGATGCCACAAAATGAAATAAATGAGCCATAAATGTAAATGCTCGCATAAATCGGGTCAAATTCGGGCGAGGGGCGATTACTGTAAAGGATATCCTATGGGGATCAGGAGCCGGCGGCACAAGCCTAGGATTTTGAGACAAATACAAAAAACGCGATTTTTTTGTGCGAGCAGCGAAAATAAATAAAAAGGCGGCACCGTGTGAAGGCGGCACCGCCCTCGAATGATGGGCTCCAGATTCTCGATACATTTCATTTTTCTTTTGTTACTTTCAATTGACGGCACCCCGAGGGTGTGCAATTTTGCGGTTATACACCCCTCTGTCGGCAACCCTTTGATGTTTATTCTTGACTGAATACGAATCGCTGCAAAATTGGATAAAAGCCAGACAGAGGGACGCATTTTCGCGGAATTTTTCAAAATATTTTATTCATTGTGGTACGGTAAAAATGAAAGTACGCAAACACGTGACGCACAAACTGTATTTAAATTTTCGAAACAATTTATTTTTTTTTAAATATTATTTCCTA
Organism: Caenorhabditis bovis; assembly: GCA_902829315.1. Taxonomy (NCBI): domain Eukaryota; kingdom Metazoa; phylum Nematoda; class Chromadorea; order Rhabditida; family Rhabditidae; genus Caenorhabditis; species Caenorhabditis bovis. Next base: position 3,141,724 of record CADEPM010000001.1, on the reverse strand, counting down.
GCAATGTGTCAATGTCTTATCATTTGTAATGAAAGGAAACTATTTTCATAATAATAATAGTGGTTAAAAAGACGTTTCCGTTATCGCGCGCCAGCATAGCAAAAAAATTTATAAATTTTTCGAGAATACTCGTTCAAACATAAAAATGCGCGAAAACGGCAAAAGAAGACGAAGCAGCCGGTGTTGAGCCACCATAATCAATGAGGCAATCATCTAGTTTCTTTGGAGCGGTGTCTTTTCCCTTCCAACCGCCAGCCCATCCTTTCCTTTTTGTTCATCTCGACTCATCAATTATTTCGACAACACTTCTCACCAGAGCGGCGACTTCAAACGAGCCGCATTTGGTTGTGAGGGCCCCCGCGAATCTGGCTGTCCGCCGTCCGACATCACAAAGGAAACCATGCGCCAAAAATGTATTTAAAACATTTTGATGCCAAATAAAGTTCATGATTTATATAACGACAAGATTTTCGATGGTTGAAACAAGACAAGAGGACAGTTTTTTAAAAGAGAAATTATGAAACGAACCAGTAGCTATTAAACCCGAAGAAACGTAATGAAGAAAAAATTGATTGGAAATAATTATTCGAAATAGCTATTATGACCAAATCGCTCCATTTCGAGCTCGATTTTCTTTGTTTTCATTCGATAGTATTCAGTCATAGCTGCTTCCTGTTTAAATCATATTTTAGTACAAAATATAACGGATTTAAGCTTACTCTTGCAATTGTGGCCTTTAATGATTCATGGAAAAGCTTTTTAGTCTCATCATCGGTAATGAGCAAATTATTGAGATGAGCCTCTTTAAGAATAGCCGCTTTTTCAGATTTTCCCTTCTCCGGACTCGTATCACTTTTGCGTTTTCGCTTCTTTACCGCCTTTTCAGTACACTGCGATTCTGCCTAATTTTCAAATCAATAAAAAATTACTACATCTTGAATTTGTTAAAAACCTGCTGAGTCGGACGAACCCCTACATCTTCAACAATCGTCTCCTCAATTATTCCCAATTGCTTTCGAATATCATTCAGCTCTTCTTTTCCATTCTGGTCAGACTCCTTTAAATAACGCAACTTCATCAATTTGAGTCATTTGAAAAACTCGAAACCTGCTCTATCTGATATTCCGGGGCAACTTCATCTCCAGATTCCCGCGCCGGAAGCTTTTCGGAGACTTCGGAAGGTGGAAGAAGTCGAATGATGCTCTCCATGTAGCTGCTGCACGCTTCGTCGTTTTCATCAGATTCTGAACTCGATTTTATTTGTTTGTTTATTTGTAAATATTGACACGTGGAATCACATCCACGTAAATATCATAGATGAACGGTTATTTCAGTTTCAGTAAAAACTCTATTTGAATGGGTGAAGAAATCTAATACTTTTGTGGACCATCGCACTTTACTCGACGAGGTAATTCAAATTTTGATTTAATCATTAGGGCATTCAGGTGCCATACTACGGATAATCGATTCAAACACACCGTATCGGCACAGGGCTCTCGTTTTTATGCGATCAATAATTTTGCAAAAAAAATCACCAATTTCAGCCTTAATTTTGGGTCGTCGTGTGGTCGGCAAAAGATCGGAGAAGTCAATTATTTTCCAGTGGTGCGTTTTCAGGTGCCGCAAAACCGCCGAAGTGCCACCTGAAATTTCATATTTCCGTAAAGTCGGTAAGCTTTCGATTGAAATTATCAAAATAAAAAAAAAGAAAAGATGTTTCGATAAATGGGTACCTCTTATTTGGAAACCAGCTTGACAGTACATGCACGTGGCGCGGAACGGGTATTCTTCAGCTAATATTATATGGTCCCAGACCACTGAAAGGCTATTCTTTTTTATTCTTCCGACCATTCGCGCTCTCTCATTGACGGCGTCAATGGGCTGTCACAGAAATGGTTCTCCTCGACGACCTCTTCCTTCACAACCAATGGCTTATGCTCTTCAGGGCCAGATATCATCTGAAACGTGTAAAATACTTGATGCGGTCCAAAACGAGGCGAGAATGAAGACGTCGAGAATGGCCTTGGTTTAGGAGTCCGTTTATCTTTAGGCCGATCTAGGCCATGTGAGACGCAGGGGAGCAAAAGTGTTCCGAGAACACAGTTCTCATTAGTTAGTTTTTTTTGAACAATCGCCGTAACAATCAAATGCAACCACAGAAAGACTCATTAGGCAAAAGCGAGTGAACCAAGACGATACATGACGAAATAATGACGGCCCAATAAATTTCATGTGCTCAACACCACGTCATCACGTGAAAATTGGATTTAATTATAGATTTTCGATTATTCTGTTTTTGGGAGACAAAATTAGTTCGATTTCGATTTTTGCGAAGCCAATTCAATTTTTTAAGCTAGATTCCAAAATAATACATTTATTATTGTATAATTTATTTAAATAAAAGCGATATTCTCAAGATTTTTTGCAGTGATGTCAAAATGGGGACCACGGCCGTCTTCATTGACCCGCAGGGACGGACCGGCAGTCGCCTCCTATTTTATAAATCAATACAAGATGATCCTCATTGTAAACATCTGTGGACATTTTACGGGATACGCCACAAGCGCGTGTTTGTTGTTTTGGCGCGTTATTTCGTGAAATTAACGTTGATAGCAATATAAACAGCCGCCCTACATTGGTCCCAGGCCTCTCAAGGTACAGCTTCTGTGGATAACCCAAATTATCTGGACAATTTTGACTATTTATATGTTTTAGATGTTTATTACTTTTACTCAGTAATTGCTGTTCCACAATTTTTTTGAACATTGCCTTAATTCCATATGCGTGTGACTCAAATTCTGTCCCTACCCCGCTTCTCCGTCTCTGCGTTCTCAACGGCCATAATAAATACGCTAGATGCAACGCTGAACCCGTGCGCCTCGATAGCTCAGTTGGGAGAGCGTTAGACTGAAGATCTAAAGGTCACCAGTTCGATCCTGGTTCGGGGCAACCGCTTTTTTGCAATTTACGGAGAACGCGCGTTGAAAATCGCCATGGAAACGCGAGCCGTGTGAGCCATGCAATAAAATTTTATCGAATGCTCGGCAATAATGCTGCCTAGAAATGATGAGTCTGCTTTAAATGATATTGAAGAACGCATCAATTCAATGGAAAGACGCTTAAGGAATGCGCAAGCAGCAAAGGTTGGTCACTTTTTCAATTATAAACATAATTAAACACAAGTTTAAGAACGCCTATGTCCAATATTTACGGAGCAAATATCCAAATTGGCGGCCAATTCAAAGTTCACTGAATTTTGATAACGTAATTCTCATTTTTTTCTCGTCGCACGACTGGGGGAATATTGGCTAAATCCCAAAAAAGACGATGCTCTGAGACACGCGCCTTTAAAATATTATTTGTTTCGCATGTTCTTCAGTCAATTTTCTGGAATTTTGCCAATTTTCCACAGTTTCGCAATATCGCTAATATTGTGCATAAGGAATTGTTGTAGGAAACTGTGATTAACAAATTGGCAACGTCGGATTATCACTGGGATACAGATGTCTCTTTACGTAATAATTATTCAACATCCTACAGTAATCAAATGACAAGCGGAATACCGAAAAGGTCGATATTTTTTTTACAAGATTCGAAACAGAATCGTTTTCAGTGGTCCACTTCTGGAATCCGACATTCGAAATGCAAAACGCCGACTTATCGAAATATCGGCGCAGCTTCGAAATTTGCGAGACAATCGAATGAGTATGAGCACCGAGAGTTTCATGAGATCAGTGCCATTCTTAGCAAATCAGAGAGGTTTCGAAAAACGAAAAAAATCGCACTAATAAAAAAAGCTGGTTTCTTTAGAACCACTGAAACTCGCATCGGTGGCTAGCGATGAGCAAATCATGGCCGACGTGAGACAACGATTATCCTCCATTCGATATTCTGAATACGAGCCGCCCAAAACACCAACTGGAGAGGATAAATTAGAGGAAGAATTAAGGATAGAGCGGGAGAAGATGATTGAAGACATTAGGGCTGGACGAACTGCTCCAACTCCTCCGCCTGAGCCTCAACAAGTGCGATTCGTTGAGCCAAATGTCGACGGAAAAAAAGAAGAAGTCAAAACAGCTCCTTTAGAGAAGGTATCTAAAATGAGGGCAACTTGTTGGGACCATAACAATTTGCAGATAATTATACCAGAATCTGAAATTCGCGAACCAAAGCCTGTACAAACGCAAATATTACCGATTCCGGTTGTTCCCGAACCTGCGCCAATTCAAGGTGACAATGAACACAGAAACTATTTCGATAACTATTTCAGCTTATAGGTCAAAACGCTTACACAAAAATGATGAGCTTGCTCAGCCAGCCAAATGAAGAGAGCAGTGATGAGAGTGAAACTGCTCCAGCTCCCCAACCAGCCCCTGCAGTGTAAGTTTTTAAGCAATTTTTTGCAAAATTTGTAGCAGAAAATTTCAGGAAACCAAACCCACCGACACCTGGAATGGGACTGTTGTCGCAGTATTTGAGCAAGGTTGATGATAGTAGTAGTAGCGATGATGGTTTGACGATAAAGAAGTCGAAGACGACCATTTTGGACGCCAAACCGAAGCCATCGATGTCAACTGCGCTTGCAAATGACAGTGATGATGATTTTTTCGATTAAAACGTTTCAATAAATATTATAAAAGCAGTTATTTCTAACTTTTCATTGTCAATCGTTAAATTAAATACTAAAAAAAATATTTATTATGGTACATACATTCAATGAATTAATGGGACAAATTCCTTCCGACTCTAACGATTTTTGGTTTTTTCAGATGAGCCACCTGTAATTTTTGTTATTACGGTAAAACAACTTTTTTTACTTCTGTAGAAGTGTCGATGTATGAAGCAGAGCTATTGGAATTCATCGAACTTTTCGCCCTTGATGTGTCTGGACATGATTTTTTCTTGATTTGTTTCGTTGGAGTTGCATAGCTATTAAAATCAATATCTTGATTTCTTCATCAATAGATACCTCGAATCTCTCATAGGAACCAGCGGTGTCCTATAATTCCATTGTGTTGCTCTACAACAATTCAATGATCAATTCGCCAAAGTTCCAAACCTTACAAGTTTCTTCTGGTCGTGTTATCAGTTCTTTGTGAAATTCTGGATATAATCGGGGATTTTAAAACAATTTAAAACGCTTACGATGCTGATTTTTCGGAAGGAGCTGGGGTTTTGTACGAGTTTTCCAACATTCTGAAAATTAAAGATTTTATTGATTTTTTGTTGTTGAAAAAATCTCACTTTTGCGGGGTTTTTGGTGGAATTAACGTTTGGCTTAAAAAAATATGTCGAAAAATTAAATAATCCATGTAAATTTACCCGGTATTGAATGATAATGACTTGTTGATCTCAATTTCTTGGCATTTCTCTTGAAGCTTGGCTTGGCACATTTGAAAAGCTCTCAAAAATGATTATATCTAGATTTTAATCAAAAACCCATTTATCACCTTCGATATTTTTCTTTTTTCGTCTTTTCTTCCTCATACATCGCATTCAATTTCGATATATTCATTTTCAACGAATTTATTAATGACTGCCGTTGATGTCTTTGAAATTCCAGCGTTTTACAGATACTTTTGTGAAAAATTTTCAGCTCTGGAATCACTGGCAGAAAATATTTTTGTACCTAAACAATCATTTTCACACCAATTTTATATTTTTCTTACACTCGTAGGCAAATTATTGTCAAATCGAAGATATTTTATTGGTGATCGGCTGCACGTTTTGCACGTTAAAAGATTATCGTCAAGAAGATCTTTAAAATAAATACGCATATAAAATATATAAACGCGAATCATACCTTCTGTCTTACAATTTTCACAAATTATGTGCATGCAATTTGAAATGAAAAATGTGAGATCCTTTTGAGGGAATTTGTAGCATTGAAAACAGTGAACTGTATCAAAATTGCCCATAGATTAGCTGAAAATAATTTTTTTGAGTATTAAATTCAGAAATGTATTTCGAAGCGCTAAGAAAAAGAAAAAAACAAATGAAAAAACAGATAGTACTGTAATTTGAAAGGATCATGGATAATTTCAAGTAAGGTCTCAAACTGAAAATTTTGTCTTTTAAGAATTTGTAATGTGTTTTTTGACTTACATATTGTTTCTTGTTGGATCTTTTCAGAAAATAGTTCTAAAATTGTTCCACTTTTTTAAAAAATTTTTACTGAATTTTATTTTCAATAGCATATTTTATTCGTCATGCTTCTTATTGCTCCGCGATCCTTCAACTAATTTTTTTTATGTTGACACATTTCATGGCCGCGGCCGTCTTGCTTATATTAGTCCACGCGTCACAAAGCGGCACATATTCGAAAATGTGCTTAAATTTCAAGCTAAGATTGTTATATTCATTATCTCTACTCGTTCCATCGTACGCATTTTCATGGTGATTGTCAATAAAATATTTCAGAACTCGATGAGTGAAGAAATAATCGAGAAAAATCATTCCCATCATACTGACGACGATCAAAAGACGAAACGTCCGCGTAAAGACGGGAAGTTTATCGAATTTTTTTTTCAAGAAATTTAAATAATTTCAGATGACGAAAAAAACGTAGCAAAAAAATCGAGACACGATGAAAATGATGACGAAAAAGATAGGAGAAGATCAAGTATGAAAATATATTTGCTAATTAAACAAATTATTTTGTAGAAGACGAAAAACGTGAGAATCATCGCGAAAAGGATTCGAGACGTGAAAAAGATCGTAAAAGAAGGGAAAGGTCTAAGTCAAGATCAAGGTTTTTGTGTAATTTAGAAAAAATTATATTTGATTTTCGTTTTTTAGATCCCCAAAACGCTCGAAAAGCAGTCGACAAGAAAAGGAAAAGAAAGAAGATGGGCAAAATGGAGATAATAATGAAGTTGAAGACGGCGAGGTATGGAAAATCCCGAAAAATTATAAAGAATATATATATATATATATACAGTACCGCTCAAAAGGTAGGAAACTTTTGGTTTTTTGGGCATAACTTTTTTGAAACCAAACTTTTTTACATGAACTTTTTTCCGATTGTTTCTTACGCAATTGCCGATATGAGCTATTAGACATGATTCGTACTTACCAAATAAGGATTTTAAGCCATTTTTTCAGAAATCCGTAAAAACACATTTTTTTTGGATATGCAATTTAAGTCGGTTTTTTTTTTACCGGAAAGATAGTTTATTAACGCAAAATCATTGGAAACTAAAATTATAAGGTTAATACTTGATTGTAAAACCTCGGGAGTCAATAACTGCCTGGCACCTGCGAGGCATAGACTCGATCAAGTTGTCGATGACCGAGAGTGGAATCTTTTTCCATTCTTCTTCTAATTGTCGGAACTTTTTGTTCGAATTTGTGGCGGTTCTGCTTGCCACTCTTCTCTCCAACTCTTCCCACAAGTGCTCAATGGAATTCAAGTCCGGGGATTGACTTGGCCAGTCCATAACCTTGATGTGTTGACTTGTGAACCAATCCTCAATTGATGAATATTTGAGAAAAAAAAGCGAATTTTCTTAATTTCACAAATTTGGAAGTGTGCTTTGGGTCGTTGTCCTGTTGGTAAACACAACCACGACCCATTGCCTTAAAATGCGGCAACATCTGCTTATCCAGGACCTCCTTATAGACGAAGCGATCCATGATTGTTTTCACATGGTGAAGGGGGCCACTGCCTTTTCCGGAAAAAGCACCCCCCCCCGCCCCCCAATCCTGCAATTGCTTTACGGTAGGAGTTTGATACTTGGGATTGTATTGAGAACCTACAGGACGGCGGACCGATTGAATTCCGTCACTTCCAAAGAGCTTTCATCCGACCAAATAACACCATTCCTGTCAAATCGCGTCCAATTCAGATGTTGCTTATCCCACTCGACCTCTATTCTTCTCCGAAATGAACGGTTTCTTCACTGGTTATCTTCCGAGCAATCCTGCCACTGATAAACGGCGTTTGATTGTTGATACCGAAACAGGCGATGGAGAATTCGCAAAAACTCTGTGCTGGATCGCTGGTGCCGTCATTCACGATTTGAATTTGGAGGCTCGTACAATGCTTCTATCAGTCGCACGATCTGTCACGCGTGGAGGTCCAATATGGTACTTCTTTAGGACCCCTCTTTGAGTTTCCCATCTTTTCAAACATTTGAAAATGCAAGATTTTGTGACATCAAACTGGGCGGCCAACATCTGCAGGGTTGCTCCTGTTTGACGCCCTGCGTAAATTGCCCGTTGTTGTTCAACAGTCAAGTTCAGTTTTTTTTTTTCGATAGTGGACATGTCTAAAATTACAAAAATAATAACGGCATACAAAAAAAGCACAAGCACAGAAAAATAGTAAAAAAACTTTTGAAAAAAAAAGTTTATATCTGAAAGTTTCACCTCGATCCATACGTTTTCGATCAAGTTATGCCCAAAAAACCAAAAGTTTCCAACCTTTTGAGCGGTACTGTATATATATATATATATATATATATATATATATATATATATATATATATATATATATATATATATATATATATATATATATATATATATATATCTTTGTTTTTTTTAGATCGCCGACCCTCCACCACAGCCAAAACCATTAACTGAACGAGAGATTAAAAGAAGACAACTAATTGAAGAAGAATTAAAGGTAGAATTGGTTTAAAATTAGTAATGTAGTATTTTTAATTTTAGAATGGAACACTTGACGATGATGATGAACCAGTTTGGTCGATGCGAAAAGCGCAAGCTGAAAAGCAGAGTAGATCCTGCCCATATTTAGATACTATTGACAGGTTTGGTTTTTTTTTTGACAAAACAAACATGATTGAGGAAAACATTTCTAGAAGCGTTTTGGATTTCGACTTTGAAAAACTCTGCTCCGTGTCCCTTTCTCATCTCAATGTGTATGCGTGTATGGTGTGCGGCAAATATTTCCAAGTATAGAATTTTCAGTCAATAGTGTGAATATTGGCACATTTTATAGGGACGAGGAACGAATACTCATGCATACACTCATGCGTTAGATACGGACCATCACGTATTCTTAAATTTGCAAACTTTAAAATTTTATTGCCTACCTGATAACTATGAGGTTATTGATCCGTCACTTGAGGATATCAAGTATGTTCTGAAGCCGACATACACGAAGCAAATGATTGCTAATATTGATAAGCAGGTAAGTATCGGATAATTTTTTTCTATAAAATTCCAGAAATTTGATTGGCAATTTTCAGACAAAAATGGCTCGTGCTTATGACGATTCAACATATTTCCCTGGAGTTGTCGGACTTAACAACATCAAGGCTAATGATTATTGCAATGTAGTTCTTCATGTAAGCATTTTTTGTGTTTTGACCACCTAAAAATTGTGTTTATTTCAGGCTCTTTCGTCTGTTAGGCCTCTCCGCGATTACTTTTTAAGGGAAGAGAATTATACGTCGATTAAACGCCCTCCTGGAGATAAGCTGACATTATTACCAATGAGATTTGGTGAACTAATTAGGTATCACAGTTTTTTTTTAAATAATTCAGATTAATTGGAAAACTAATTTGCAGAAAGCTTTGGAATCCGCGAGCTCTCCGTAAGCACGTTTCCCCTCATGAAATGCTCCAGGCTGTTGTTGTGTGCTCCAACAAAAAATTCCAGTTCATCAAACAAGGAGACGCAGCTGATTTTCTGACATTCTTGTTAAACACGCTGCATACGGCGTTGAATGGAACCCAGAAAACAAACTCGTCGATCATCTACAAGTAATCGAATTTTTAATAGGAAAATTAGTTTACGCGCGAGAATTTCAGGACTTTCCGTGGAAAAATGCGGCAATATTCGCGAAAAGTAGTTCCCGCTGAGGATACAGATGAAGAGAAAATGAGGAAAATGGCATTGCCTGATTATCAGGGTTTGATATCTGAAATTTGATCGAATGATTTTCTGTTTTTTTTTCTGTAGAAACTGTGTCGGAGACCCCATTCTTATACTTGACTCTCGATCTTCCACCACCTCCGTTGTATCGTGATGATCAACTTCAGAATATCATTCCTCAAGTTCCACTTCACGTTCTTCTTGAGAAATTCAATGGACAAGTTGAAAAGGTATATCCACTTATCCATATTGTTTTCGGCTAAATCCAATTTTTAGGAGTATAAGACTTATAAGGACAATATTATGAAACGATTTGAGCTTCTGCAACTGCCGGATTACCTGATTATCACCTACAAGCGTTTCCAGAAGAATCAGTGGTTTGTTGAGAAGAACCCGACTATTGTGAATTTCCCTATTTGGTATTAAAAAAGCGAAACCATGTGCTGTTTTTTTAGTTGGAAATTTTTTAGTAATGTCGATTTTTACGATTGTCTTGCTGATGATGCGAAAGAAAAACACAAGTTCACGACATATGACTTGGTGGCGAATATTGTGCACGAAGGAAAGTATGAGGATGGAAGCTATCGGATTCAGGTCGTTCATCAGGTTTGATTTTGAAAAAAAAAGATATTTTCATATAATCATTAAGCAATTCAGGGAACGGGAAAATGGTTTGAGCTGGAGGACCTTCATGTTAAAGACATGCTCCCGCAGATGATTGTGCTAGCCGAGTCATATATTCAGGTAAATTTCGCACTTTCTGAGTCATAAAATTGCTCAAAGTTCAAATTCTGCGTCGTTTCAAAGTATGTCAGGAATCTTGTTTGCTCATACCAATTTGGCTTTTGGTCTGCTAAATTAAATCAATCATTTTGGTTTCAGGTGTGGCAGCTGAATAAGGTGAAAACTCGTGATGAGCGCGCGTCAGAAGGTGTCGACTTGATGGATACAATGTGAGCTCGAGGTCATGCTCCAGTCTTCCACCTGGTTTTTTCATTGTTGAGTTTTTCCAAAAAAAAAAAGATTTGTTATTTATTTAACTGTGAAAATAAAGAAAAATTGTAGAATGTTTGCTGACGTCATGTCTTTGACCTATGTTGGTCCCCAGCTACCCGTTATTGTTCGTCATGAGACCCATGTGATGCGGGGCCTGGCACTCAAAATCAAATGTTTTGTTTGTTTTTTTGCTGGAGCACATTGATACCGCAGTTTGTTTTTCTTTGCGGTTTTTTTTTTCGCCATGTGGTTGGAATTTGGAGCTATTTTTATAGAAAATTTGATCGTTTTCAGAACGACTGTATTTTAATTGGATATAAGAATTAATTGACTTCGAAATTTATGTGGACAAAGCGTTGTCGCCATTTCGACAATAACATTGAAAAAAGTCATACTGTAAGAAGTATTCAAAGAGTGGTATGGTGTTTGCGGACTTTGGATTTTTCCATTAATTATGGACCAATAATTCAAGCAATCAGAAAATTAAAAAAATATATATTTCGCTTTTTTTCTAATGCTTGTTGTAAAAAATGTGTGTTTTAATTATTCTTTTTAAAAATTTTTTTAAATACGTTTCATCAGTTTCGGGCGAAGAAACACAATTTTGTTCTGTTATTTTCCCGCCAATTTTTTCCCGAACTTCGCCATGGTTTAGCGAAACTAAAACCTTCATTTCGCTCAATGAATTTGGCGAGATTTTAACATTCTTATTTATGCAATTACGAGGAACTCTGTATCTTGCTTCTATCTCAAAATATCATCTCATTGTGTTTTTCTCGTTAAAAAAACATTGGAAAAAAAAGTGATATCATCGTCTGAGCAGGTGTCAATGAAATAATTCAAAATGCACGTCGGACTTTTCTTTGATCACTTTAATCAAGGACGCGAATCGAAAAATAAGACCGGTTCGACGTGAAGCTGCGCCACGTGAGAGTTTACAACAAAATTTTGGTCCGGCGTCTTCTCATTACCAGAAACACTTTGTTACGAAACATTTTGTATGCAAACTTAAGAGTTTAAACACAGATAAGTATCTGTCGCTCATTGTCATTTCAAACATCTGCTGCAACTATGTATTATTTGAGTCATAATGCCATTAGGGCCTCAATTGCCTGCCTGTCTCAGTGTATCCCTTTTTTCCAAAGGAAAGGTCAATCTTTGATCCGTTATGAACTGTTGAACAGTGTCGTTGATTTTCGGAAGAATATCTCAAACCTAACAAGGTGTGTAACAAAAATCATCTTTCAAAAATTTAAACACTTCACGTCTCGTTATCTTCATTACATTCATCATTCATTCCGGCAGCTGACTTGCTCGTCTTATCTGTGTATACCTGATTTAGTTGACTTTTGGATACTGTGTACTTTGTCACTTTGTGGCGAAAGAATGTGACCAATCCCAGCATGGTGTCCGCATTTGATTTATGTGATGAACATATATTGAATGCTGTGTTACACAACCTGTCTTAACCTGTGTAATCTCCTCAGAACAAATGAAAATTTTGGAACAGTGTTCTTCGTTTTTCAAAACCCTTGCCTGAATTTCCTCACTTCAAATCAATAAATTAAACCAAAATTGTGGATGTTTCTACATGCATAATTAGTTTGTTGTTCACACCTAAAGGTCATTTCAATTTTAATTGGCTCTTTTGAATACCAGTCACATATTGTTTTGGTCGTGATTTCGCCCTCGACACGTGCCTTTTTGTTTCGAAAAAACCCTCCGGCGCCGCCGCCTGGTATGCAAACAAGTTTGCGTAGTCTAGCGATGCTCGGGTTCCGCCTATTACCATTCTTTTTTTTTAGTTTAGCGATAAAACCCGCTAGTTCATTCCTGTCGTGACCATCTGTTTGGGGGGAGGGATGGTGTTGAGGCGTGCTCAATTCGGCACGTGGTCCGCTATGTCTTCAATTCTCTCGCCGCTCATTGTCTCACGCGCTCTCTCATAGTCATACACATTCACACAAACAGAACTACTTCGAGTGCATACGTGAGTTTTTGGATGGTTCAGTCATTTGGGACGCGTTCCTCGCATCTCACCTCCCCCCCCTCCTTTAAAAAGTCTCCACGTTTTTTAATTTCGAAATAAATGATAACATTTTGTGGAACGTAAATCGAAACTTTTTTTTTGATAAGACGGCCGGCGGCCGAACGATATCACCATATGATTTCGCTGTGTCGGCCAAATAAACGTGAAAAATCAAACTATTATTGGCAATACCCGAAAAAGACAGAAGCTGATGATGATTAGTATCCCTTCGCGCAACCTCTTTCTCCCCCATCAGCGATCTCGTCTAAATTTGTTTCACTTCCTCTGTTTCAGAGGAAACGGGGCATGTTTTGTTTTTTTTTTTGCGATCGAGTGTGTGATTGCTGCCGCGCTCATCCAGGCATGGCCATACTGATATTTTGTTATCAATTCAACAACAAAACACATTCATTTCGAATTCGATTAACTACTTTTATTACCATTCTTCCTCTGCTTCCTCCCCCCAACATTTTACTATACAGCGAATCCTATCAGGTACATTCGAAACTTGTTTTCCTATTCGTCTTCTTGTTCAGAATTGCCGCTACTACATTTTGTGTTCAACTTTTATCATTACAGTGTACCATTGAATTGTAAGCAAATCTAACGAACACAAGAATCGCCATCGATGTCAACATCAGCCCTTGTCGCGAAAACGTGAGTCGAAATTCTGAAATCTTGATGGAACGCGACGAATTATAGAGATCTTGACAAACAAATTCCGTCGTGCTCATTCACGCCGGCATCGCCGTCGCCGACAACCCCGCCGTACTTCCATTCGAGACCAGCAGTGCTTGATGTATATTCATGGTCTCGGATCTTCGAAATTGTTGCGTCTACAGTCCCGCTACGAAAAGCGTTGGAGTTTAAGACACTGCATAGCGAAGCCTACCGATCGGTTGATCGCGCGTTTCGTAAGGTTCGCAAACTCAAAGTGGAAATCTATGAGGCGAACTCGAACATCTACACCGGGGATGAAAGCAACACAACACCAGTTTATGTAGTTCAGGTGAGTTTTTTTCCTTTGAAAAATTAAAAAATAATTGGGTTTCTTACAAATTTCATTTTCGAACCTTGAACAAGGTACTAGGAAATTCACTACAGCGTTTTTCACTTTTTGATCTCTGCGAAACCAATTAATTAAAAAATTTAATTAGTTTCTCTAAACGGGATTCTTCGCATATATTCGATGTTTGATGATAATCCGCCTTTTTTGCAGGATTCTGCCACCCGAAACGCGGACACCGCACGAAAAATGGTCCATTTTGTACTATCGAATGCCACATGCATTAAACAACTCGATTTGTACTTTGAAGATTTGGATCAAACTGTACTCAATCAGATTTTGGGCGAGGTTATCGAATCACGTACGGTTTTATTAATTATTTCTTGTCCTAAATGCGAAATTTTTGTAGAAAATGTGAAGCTTGAGCTTCTTCATGTCAAACGTCGTCATGCTGGACAAAGTGTGACTAAAATTGGGGATTTGGTGCGCAAAAATGCGAAAACGCTTCGTGAAATTTCAAGAATCGGCATTTCTGAGGCTTCGATTGGACTCAATGATGATGTAAGCGTTTCGTTTAGACAAAACATTACATTTGCTTTTGAGAATTGCATTTTTTTATTTACAAACATTCTACTATTCAAATTTAAATTATGGGCCTTCGAGCGAATTTGATCTGAGATTAAAAGATTGTTTTCAGTGCAACCTCGACCGTCTCGCTCTAATGTCGTTTGATCTTGGTTTTCAGCCGGCGCCGAACCAAATTCCATTTCACATGATCAGGTAATTCATTTTACTGCGTTCCATGTTTTTTGACTAGTATAAACAAAAATTGGTATATACGTCACATCAACGTTTTTTTTTTCGGCAGCAGTTGATATTATCGAAACAAAAATTGTAAATATTCCATCCCGAATGGTTCGTTCCTTTGAAAAATCGTGGTTTTCAGAATTACCGAAAGCGAAGCCAAATTTCGCGCGCTTTCCTACACCAGTTTTGCCGGATTTGATCCAACTGATGACGTGGTTCAGGTAAAATTTTTGGACAATAACAGATAATTTAGTGAAATAGTCTTTGAAGTTCAATTGATTTTGTTCCACATTACCATGTGACTTGATCTCACAACATTTTCTAATATTTTGTCGATTTACATGAATATAAAATAGGTATTATTTTCAAAATGTTAATTGACTTCAGAATCTGCTCGTCAAAGGTTGCGTTGAATCGATCAAGCTCACCATGATGAAGGCGCCGAAGATCATGCGTCGGCCGGGCTACATGATCGGCAAAGTGCGGCGAGTGAAGAAGGTGGAGCTCGTCGAAATCGTGCCAGAGCCATGCCGTTTTAATCAGCTTCTCGCATCGAGACACGCGTTCGAGAAAGTGTTCCCGTATGCTCAGGAGAACATCGCTGTCCTCCAACAATGGAATTGAACATTCCGCCATCTGTATCCTTGTACCTACTTTTCTTTTGCCAACTTCAACTGTAAATACTACACTCATGTTTTTGTTGTTAATTTCCTAATTTCTCATTTTCACATTTTAACAATGATTCTTATGATGCATAGTGAGAAATCGGGTCTGTTCCAACTGTTTTTGTATATAATATTTTCAACAAACATCATGTGCCAAGAAATTTCTAATTTGCTTTTCGTTTTCTTTTGCTGATTACTACTATTAAATTTTGCTTTAATGTTACTAACAATTGGTTTTCTTTTATTTTACCAATAAAATCAGTTGAATTGATCGTAGTGAACGAAATTAATGCTGCATTCCTTCTGAGGCAGCTTGTGTAGAAGTTGACGGATCACTAACAGGATTCCATGCATCGTTGGTCGCTGCATTGGATTGTTTCGCGTGGAGACAGCTATCAAGTAGCGCATTTCTCTCATTATGTCGCTGCTGTCTGAAATTTGAAGTAAGATTTGAGACTTGCAAATCATTAAGAAGAAATTTCGAATTTTGAGAAAATAAATTTATCAATTATCCAACACTTGAAAAATGTATAAGAAAATGAAAAAACTCCTGAATGAAAAATTCAAACATGGAGTTTTGAATGAATTCTAACGAAAATTATGAATACAACCTTTTCAAAACGCCGAAATTTAAATCTTGACGACTTACCCGAAATATCAGGCTCCAAAATCTTCTCAAACAACTTTCCCATACTATAAACACCGCTTTCCGGAGTCATTGAACGGGTGAACGCGAGCTCAGGCGCGTATAAATCATAATCGACACATTCCAGAGTCTTTTTCTTTCTTAAATTCAATGCAATATTGGTTAAAAATCTTGATATTCTCGGGACCCTTTCATCATTATTCCGTCGGCACCATTGAACAAAAGCTCAAAAGTTCGACAACTGCCAGTCTCATTTGTCAGAATCGCGTAGAAATTGCTGGCAAGCACACCGCCGTGGAATAAGCCTTCGGTGTGGAAATCGGACATAATTCGAACGCAACTCGCACAAATCTATAATTAGGCTATTAACATATAATCACATAGTTTTTGATACTTTAACGCGCTGGCACATATCCATACAATGTTGGGCAGTGTCCAGAAGGTAATCCAATGGATAGCCCTTTTGATTTCTGAAAAAAGATATACATTAACAAAAACCCAGATTTTAGACATTTACGAATAAATCAAAGCCATTGGTTCGATAATCGCTCCAAGAGGAACGCGAATCGGAAGCCTTCTCGTATTTGCAATCGCTTGCATTTGCATTTCCTAGAAGCGAAATTATCAACAAAAAAAAGTAAAACCAATAAAACCTCGTATAGTTTTCTTCGAAATTCTTCATTAAATTTTGGTGTGGCTGGTTCCAATAAAATCACCTTCTCCGGTGTGTTCTTGCTCAATACCACTTCGGCGCTGAATGTCTGAAAACACAAAAATGCGTTTTTTTCAGCAGCTTATTTGAATTTTTGTCGCTACTGTAAATTTTTTATGCCAAAATTCATAAAATCAAACAATTCTCTATAAATTAATTAAAATTTCGACATCGATTTTCAACAATTTTCCGGATACAAAATGTTCTGTTTTTAGGCCCAAATGTAGTCATTTTCGCTTATACCGGCCACAGTGACTCGAAAAAAAAAACATAATTTCATAAGAGAATTAAAAATGAAAAGCTATCCCTGCCGAATTGCCGAAAAATAAAAATTTCGGTAATCGTCAATTCCATTGCCGGATCTTACATTATACATGTTGTCATTGCTCATGACCACTTTGTTCAATACTTCCTTTTTCGGAAACACGTTTGCCTTGAGCAATGCGGCTTCATTTATAATTCGTATCATCATCACGTTTTTCTCAAGAACGCCAGAAAGCACATGGATCTGAATGATAGAGAATTGAAGGTTAGAATCGTCGAAATCCAAATCTAACCGGACTATTGCTCAAATCGGCGATTAGTTGCTGTAGAGAAGGTGCTCTTGTGAAGAGCATTCCTCGAATTCCGTACTCTAAACTATAATGAAACCAAACGATAAAGCGACAAAAAGTGATTGATATACTCGTATTGCTCAATTTTAAGATGAATCGGGTGCTCCTCATCGCTTTGGAAACTATCTCGGGGAATCAGAATCGACAAATACAGACCGCACTTCTCGGTTTTGGTCAGGCAGAAATCGCCAGGATTCTTTAGTAGAAAATAATGGAGGCAGTCGAGAGGTACGTTCAGCACTTGCACTTTTTCATTGAATCCCTAAAATGGTAATGAATATTGCTTGACGAAGGTGCTATTAACAACAGTATTCTCCTCGGTTTTTACATTGTCTTTTTCAAGTTCTTTATTGCTATCTGATTCAATCATATCTCCTGAATGACAAATTTTTTATTAAAAAAATAATATCAGAATGTAGTAGAATTGCACATTCAGAATTCCAAGGCCAATAGAAAATCTTCCAATTTTCGATTGCAACTTACTGAAACGAGACTAGCAGTTACTAATTGAATAGTTTAAATTTTGGGAATGATCAAATATTGGAAAAAGCGATATCGCTGAGAGTATCACGCAACAATTTTGAATTTCTAATTATTCCTTACTACTTTTTTTTCCAATGACTTTGCTGCAAATCATCGACGTTGAACCCTAGTTAATTATCATTAAAACTGGTTTTCAGTGAAATTTTTTAAGGAAATTTCTACTGACTTTGTTTACGAGATGATAAGAAAGAAAGAGGAACCTCAAGCAAATTTGGATGAATTAATCATCTTTAGGTTTTTTTTATGATTGCTTCATTCTTTGGATCATAGTTACTGTATCATCCTGCAAACGGTGAATTGTAAGGCGATTGGAAGTGACAACTAAACCAAGTGATCGATTTTGTTCAATTCGGTTCAATTCTGTGTAATTTTTGATATCAAATAGTGAGAGAAAACAATGTCAAATGATATCATTTGAAGTACGCAACGAGTACTATTTAAACCCGAAGAATCTGGTCATTGTTGGGTTCATCATTTTTTGATTCAACCAATTTCCCTAGTTTCAGAAATGCGGTCAACGATTCTTCTTCTTTTGTTTTTCATTGGTTATGCAATCGCACAGTTTGGCGGTGGCCCAGGCTGGGGTGGCGGTGGACCAGGATTCGGGCATGGCGGCCCAGGATGGGGCGGTGGTGGTCCCGGCGGCTGGGGTGGAGGACCAGGTGGCCATGGAGGCTGGGGTGGAGGCCCTGGTGGCCATGGAGGCTGGGGTGGAGGCCCTGGTGGCCATGGAGGCTGGGGTGGAAGCCCTGGGGGTCATGGCGGCTGGGGTGGAGGCCCTGGTGGACGTGGCGGCTGGGATGGACGAGGAGGAGGATCCGGATGGAATGGAGGCGGCGATCGCGGCGGAGGCGGCTGGAATCAAGGAAGCCGCGGTGGAGGTGACCGAGGTGGATTCGGCGGTAAGTAAGCTAGCTAATTTCGAGGCAATCGATATATTTGCAGGACGCGGTGGCGGTGGTGGACGAGACAACGCAGGAGCTCGAATCGCTGAAAATGTTCTCGCTACTCTTCTTGGTTAATAATTTATAAAGCTTAAAAAAAATATTCGTTTGGTGCCCAGAATACGATGAAGTTGTACATTGATTATATAAAAGACTTCAAGAGCTTATTGTGAATATTCCCAATCAAACATTTCACCCTGTGACATTTCTTTTTGAAAATCTATGATGAAGCTTATATGACGGAATAAATTTTAGCGCATTATTTGGAAATCGAATATAGTCATAAACATTTCAAATTTATAATTCTAATAATAAATGTTTGATCTTCTTTCATTTGACCTTTTGGAGAGGTCGTGTGTCGGCCGCTAATCTCGTGCTATCATCTCCACAATATGCATATGCGCCCATAAATGGTGGAGAAATGATTTTGCCGAACAGGCTTCTCGATCTATTCATTATTGATATATTAGATGTTTCGACGAATACTGCATTTTATTCTTCGATTTTCATTTTTTTGGCCTTCTTCAACCTGAAAATTGTATTATTACAGCGAACATGCGGCGCTTTATTCTATTGTTCGCCGTTGGGTATGCGACCGCGCAATTCGGTCGAGGATCCCGTTATGGTGATAGTGGTCCGTATGGAGGGGCGGGTGGCGAAGCGGTGTTTGAAAGTCGGACAGGAAGGTTCGACGGAGGTCCGGTCGGTTTTGGAAGAGGACGCTTTCCCGATGGACCTGGTCCCTACCGCGGTGCCCAACGAGAATACGGAGAAGGTGCCGGAGGTTTTCCGGATGGACTTGGACCATATCGAGAAAGTCCGCGTGGATTTGGAGATGGTCCAGGCGGCTATGATGGGTTCAGTGGAGGCCCTCGAGGATTCCGCGATGAACATCAACATGGGCCTGATTATAATAGTGGTCCATATGGCGCTGGAGGCCCAAGTGATTTTCGAGGTCCCGAAACTTATGGAACTGGTCAAGGTGAATTCAATCATCCAGGTAGTCATTTTTTCAAAATGAAAACCTTGCTCAACACGTTTTTAGTTGCTGGAGATCCGGATCACGGCGGAAGAATTGCAGAAAAAATTCTGACCTCGATTCTTGGATAGGTTGTTTGGAATCGATATTGTAAATAATGGCACTGTATTATAAATTTGTAAATTTTTTATTTAAATTAAAGCTATGCATTCGTTAGTAGAAAAATCAAATTTGATTAACCATTTTTAACCATTTTTGAACAATTCGATGCGAAAGTTTGCAGAAAAAATAACAAGGGGAAATAAAAAAATATGGATAACGTTAAGAACAATAAAAACCAACAGTTTATGTAGAATAACGGTGAAAAATGATTTTAAACATTTGTAATAATTATACAATTTTTTTATTAAAGATGGTACTGTAGTCAAGCAAGTGTCTACACTATGACGCAAAATCTCAGACTAAATTGTTTTTGATAATTTTTTCTCCTTACTTTTTGATATTTTCTGCTTTAGAGTATGTGGCATAGGTCAGCTGCAAATGAGTACCATACGTCAAATTACCCTGAAATACTTTTTCAAAGAAATATGAACCCAACGGAGTATCCAACGATGGAAATTGATGGCGGGGATTTTTGTGAAGAAACCTACACTGATCAAGTTCTCTTGTGAATTATTATCATAATATAATTTCAAATTTGTTTTCAGGATGTTAACTATAATAATTGTAATAGAACATCAGCAATAAATAACGAATTTCAGTACAATAATTACGGCAAGCATGCTGAAATCAAGTGAATAAAAATTTATTTATTATATCGCTCATGGATCTATTCAGTGAATGTAAATTAAACAAAAACGACAAATTTTCATTATGCAGCGATGTCGTTTTTGTCGCAATAAGCGCTTAATTTTACTGAGGGGTACTGTAGATCGCGGGTCGATATTTCAAAAAAATTGGCACATGCTCCTTGAATATCGATTTTTTTAAAATATTTTTTATATTAAAATTTTCGTATTTTCACTCGTTTTTCGCGGATTTTTTTAAATAATTTAAACTTTTTTTT
Source organism: Caenorhabditis bovis (assembly GCA_902829315.1). Taxonomy (NCBI): domain Eukaryota; kingdom Metazoa; phylum Nematoda; class Chromadorea; order Rhabditida; family Rhabditidae; genus Caenorhabditis; species Caenorhabditis bovis. Next base: position 3,120,873 of record CADEPM010000001.1, on the reverse strand, counting down.
GAGTAACACTTGGTGATATTCATAAAAACTACTAATTTGTGCATATATTTCCTTTTTGAAGCATGTCATTCGCTGAGTATGAAGGAAACGACTCTTTGGTCGAAGACGTGGTGGAGGCACATGGGCCAAGAAATTTGCCAATTGCTGAACAGCGTGAAGAAGCTAAGCGCACGAGAAGGAGAAAGCCACTTGTAGATGACGGATATGAAGCGGTGAGTATTTAAAAATGAATTGTTGGATTTTATAAATTAATTAAATTTTTTTAGTTTCCACAACACTTTATTGTGGACTTCATCAAGACCGTTGAGCAGTACCCAAGTATTTGGGACTCATCTATTAAAGAATACCACAGGAGAGAATTGAAGCTTAAGGTCTTTCAGAATATCGAAAGCATGTGCAAGAAATTTCTCCGCGCCGGAAGACCAAATGGTATTTTCAAAACCACTATCGGTAAAATTGAAGTTTTAGGTATGACGGCTTGGAAATTGTGGGATTCGATAACGCGCGATTTCAATAGACATGTGTTGCGAATCCAAAATGCTCGATCTGGAACTGGAACATTGGAATCATCATTTCCGTTTGCGGAATATTTACAGTTTTTGGATGGAGTCAGACACAAAAGACAAGTTAAAAAGTAAGTTTACCTGTTTTTTGTTAATTTTTTTTTACTACAGTGCCTTCATATGCGGTGATAAAAGTATTGAGTTGCTTGAATCGCGGGGACCCTCGGATAGTCCGAAGACTGCTAAACGAAGAAAATCAGGTTTCTAGCAATAAAAAATGGAGTTTTATGGGTATGTTTTAGACAGCGATGAGCTGATGAGTATGTTGCGCGAGACGAACAGCGAAATCAAGCAGCTGCTTAGATCGAATGATGAGGAAGCCAAGGAAACCCCCAAATGTAAATTTGACCGATTGTGCAGGGTCATGGCCAGCCACGTTGCGGATTGGCCTGAATTGGATCAAATTCAAGCCGAAGCGAAAGCGATCGCTTTCATCATGGATCTCCAACCGACGGGCAAAAGAAATGAGCAGACGACTTCTCTCAGTTTGTTGGACGAAAATTATTTTTAAGTATTTTTTTTATTATATTAACAATTAAATTTAAAAAGATAAACATTAAACATGATAAAGAAGATAATTTTTTAATGCCGTTCTTTGATCTTCGGCATCGCTGTATGGGTCTTGAAGTAAGGGAAAGTTGTGGTCAGGTGGAAGATCGGGAGGAGCACCTAGTGATATGTTATGTACAACTGAAAGTGCTACAATGAGGGCGCGCGAAGAAGACGGGTCCATATTAAGGGCTTTTTTGAAAATCTGGAATTTCGACTGCATCACACCAAAAAATTTTCAATTTTCACCCTAGTTGCCGACATAATCTCGTTAAAACGCATGTTTTCTGGAGTCAAGGAAAGCTGCCTATAGGGTTGCATAAGAAACTTAGATAGTCCAAATCCGTTATCAGCAATTATAAATGGAGGCATTATAATGGATGAATTCGGAAGCGGGCGATATCCACCTCTTGTGGCTACATTTTCGAGGAGTGCTCCCAAAGGCCCATCTCTGAACATTTGGGAGTCCGAATTTACTCCAAGCTCAGAGATTTGCAAATATATAACACGCAAGTTTGCATCACAACAAAAAAGAGAATTAAATGAATAAAACGACTTATAATTATAATTTAACGATCCTGTATGCGCAGGATGCTCGATCTTCCAATGCTTTCCATCCAATATGGCAAAACATGGAATTCTTCGACGAGGAGTTCGATCAGAAGAGTTCATGAATCCTTCTTCCAGACGAATTAATTCTCTTCGATTTTGTGGCAATCGGATTTGTTCTCCGGCAACTTGGACGATATCCTCGATTGTATCTCTAACTAGTCGAGAAATCGTTGATTGCGAAACTCCAATTTCCTTCGCAAGAAGATTTTGGCTAATACCTATAAATTTTATAATTTTAATGCTTGTAAAAAACTAACAAACAACTAAAAAATAACCTTCTCTTGTGTATTTTAAGAAAACTGCCAATCGAATTGTCGCATTGATTCGACCTTCGTGATTTCGGCATATCTTCAGAAGTTCCATGAACGTGCTGTTAGAAACGCCGGTCACGAACTTAATTTATTCTACATTACTTATGCAGAAATTCACTTGTTTTACTTGTTTCCTTACCTCAATACCACCACAATCTACTAATCGGTTGACTTTTTCACAAAAAAGATCGAAGCTCTGTTTCTTGATCACTTCAATTGTTTCAGATGCATTCAATGCATTTTGTTTCAATATCCAAACCAAAATAATTCGTTTTTTCATAAGCAGTGCAATCTATAAATTCATTTATTTGTTTTTTGTTTAAATTGTATTTCTTACTATAGCCTTTTTCTTATTTCGTAACCTATCCAAATTAGCCATGGAACGATCTGAAATATTCAATTTCTTTAAATTAAAACAATATTCGAATAAAATCGATTCAGTTTTGGAATAGAAAAAAACGAAAACGATATGAAATTATTATTTAAAAGTGTTACTCAAAAAAAAGTTTAAATTATTTAAAAAAATCCGCGAAAAACGAGTGAAAATACGAAAATTTTAATATAAAAAATATTTTAAAAAAATCGATATTCAAGGAGCATGTGCCAATTTTTTTGAAATATCGACCCGCGATCTACAGTACCCCTCAGTAAAATTAAGCGCTTATTGCGACAAAAACGACATCGCTGCATAATGAAAATTTGTCGTTTTTGTTTAATTTACATTCACTGAATAGATCCATCAGATTGGCGAGATGATCTTCATAACAAAATTGGATGCCTGTGAGATTATGGAATCGTTGCCTTTTGAATTGCAAGTACAATTTTCGAATATCATGCGAAGGAGAGGATTGGATCTACCAAAAGCATACTTTCTGAAAAATACATCGACAAGATGCAAATATTTCAACGACAACAAGCAAGAATAATTGAAATATATTGAAAATAATTGGACTTTGATTTGCAGCAACTCAAAAATGGCCATTAATGAAAATTTGGCAACGAAAAAACGAAAATTACTATTCTATCCATCAATCGAAGTGATTAAAATATATATTTGAATTTAAGCACATTTTTTCTTCAGAGTAATGTGCCACTGCCATTTGAGACCAATTCGAAAATGAATTCCGAGGTTTTTTCATCGACTTTTTCGCTGATTTTAAAATAATTTTTAGCCTCAAAAAACTGAAGAGCAGTTCAAATGCGAAAGTTGTAAGATGTATCTACGGAAAAATGTTTTCTATCACCACGCACGAGCAATTAAATCACACGGAATCTGTAATTATCAAACACCGCAACGATTTCCTTGTCCGCAGGTAGTTTAAAATGTTAAGCAGGGATGTGTGGTCGTCTCCAATTTTTCTTCGATAAATTTTCAGAAAGAAAATTTTCAGTATTTTAGATGATAATTGTTTTCAACGACATGGTTACAATACCTTGATGAAAATGTAATTGTTAAGAAAAAACAAATTTTCGACATATGGCAATCACATTGTTGCACAATCCTGATTTTTAGATCCAATTTTCAGTGTAACACCAAAGTTGGGACCCTCGAGAGCCTGTGCAATCACCTTCATCAGATCCACAAGATACCATCGGAGATCAAAACTGAAATGTTTAATTCTGAAGCGGAATTTAACGAGTTTCGGTTTCGATTAGAAGGCAAAGGTGGAAATTTTCGAATGACTCGCGGAAATAAAAAAAATAAGGTAGTGCAATTCAATTTAAAGGTGCTTATGGAGTTTGTTTCAGAAGGGTATCACCCAATATTATCGATGTAATCGAGCTCGACAAATCAGCAAAAATGAGATATTGGGTTTAATGAACGTGCCGAAAAAATGCTCTGAGCCGAACTAAAAAGCTGGAATGAAGCGGAAGAGGCCGACGAAGCAAATTGTAAGAACCGAGGATTGTTGCACAGCGTTCTTTAATAAATCTTACCTTCTGAACGGGTAATTTAGTAATGCATATATTAATAAAAATGAAGTTTAGTGTTATCGAGGTCCGATATTGCGACTATCATCTGCATTATGATGAGAGAGTTAGAATTCCGGACCTTCTGAAAATTCGTGTTCTGGAACTTTCCAACAAACATCTTCCATTTAAGGCCATTCTGATGATGGTGAAAGGTAATTTATTCTAATATTACATTATTTTGGAAAATTAATCAAAACTTTTTTCGCTCTTTGTTCAGTATATCATGAATATCCGTTTTTTTTTGTAATTTAGATGAGAGGTACTCATTTTGCGATCGCAACTCGTCTCAAGATCGTCGAATAATGGCAATGACAATTTCGGATATTCGCATGATCGTATCAACTCAACAAAAGCAAAAAAGATGTTGAAATACGCAAAAAAATATCGAAAAAATTTGGATATTTTAGTGATCAATCGAATGAAAAATGACGAAACTCATGGTGTTGGTAACGAACCGCTTACCTTGCCAATATCTTATTTAAGTGAGTCGGTACTCTTTGTGTTTCAAACTTTAATATTTTCATCGTAAAAAACGAGAACTCTGAGCATTTGTGGACTACCGTATTTTTTTGGGAGGGGGGTTCCGGCAATTCAATTATAATTAGCTTCGATTCAAATTCTGTGTGCTCGTTTGTTTTTGCGAATGTAATAAATCTCACATTGTTTTCCTCGCAGACACTTAAAAATGAGATTCTTTTGAAATTTCAAGTTAACTATCAGAAAATCGAAACATTTCGTTCTTCCGTGTGAAGAAAGAAGTAGAAGAAAAAGACTAATTTCAGAACTTCCCAAAACTGATACAACGAATATTGACGACGATGATGCATCTTACTTAGAGGTTTACCTTGACAATCTGGTTGATGTTCGGCGAAGAAGCCAATTAGGAGATTTTTCAGAACGACGCGAAAAGGGTGCATTTTGAGATGTTCTTTAAAGAAATGAGCGCCTCACAGCAACTATTGGAAACTCTCAAGTTGAATCCTATGATGAATGCAAAAATTAATCAATATTTGAGTATAGTTCTTGAAAAATCTCGTAAGGTAATTTGAATGTTCGACAATGGTTACTTAAATCGATCCATTCAGCTAAGAAATATAATAATCTCTGTGAACGCTTCAATCAATTCCGAAAATGACAATAAAATCGCTGAAGAGGAGTAATAAATTATTACTAATAAACGAATTTCCCAATGAATTTCAGGCGCTCTAATGATTCAGACGAATTTATTGATATTGTTGGATTGAATAGCGGAATTGAGAGGTTTCAAAATCAGGAACGCACCGGGAAGTAATGTAAGTACACATATATTCTAGTCTATATTAATGGTTTCTAGACAAACGAATTCTTTTTGATATTTTCGATGAAATTTTTTGTTCCTATATAGGCCATAGATTCCTAGATGTAATCTAAACGACGGTCGATTGGACACTCCACAGGTAAATAAAAAACAATCGACACGACGAAAAAATAAATTTATATCCGATGCCGATTTCGAATCAAAGCATTTTCAAAAAGATTGTTTTTCATTTACCTGAGGAGCGTCCTAAACTTAGAGTCCCTGGTTTTGGGTTTATTTCGTGAACCAAAAATTTTTCGAAAATCTGTCTACGCCAATCGATCAGACGTATGAAAGAGACCATCGAATCAATGTTCAGTGATCTAACAATAACTCTCTTGACCAAAATCTCTTCCGCTTCCTGAACAAGCTCACAAATTAGCCTCAAAAGGGTCTTATTATCCAGTGTGTAATTTTATTGATGTTGATACCCAATGACATTTTAATACTCCCTAACGTGACAATCGTATACATATATTAAACTGGAAGTACGAATTCAAAGGTCATTCAAGGTGTCTCGAGAATTAAAAGATCGTTAGTTTGTACCATAGACAGTCGAAGTATGTTGCAGACGGCCTTGATCGACGTTCAAACTCAAACGCAGCCTAAAAATGGGCGATTTGTTTAATTGTATGCGATTTTTTTATTTTCTGTTTTGAATAGTTTTCCTTCTTCATTCTTCTTCATCTTGCTACTTCCTGGTCATCGAATCCTACCGCGTCCGCGATTGGAAACGAAACCTTGAAATGTTATCGTTTTTTTTCGGGTCAGATTTGATAAAAATTCCCCCCGTAGTATATATATATATACATATATGTCGACGAGAGAACGAAAATTTGACACAAATTTTTTCTTTCTTGTAACACCGGTTGTTTGTATTTGTTCTTCGATACCCCTTCTTGTCCGTGATTAGGATTAAATTTTTTTTAGAATGAACTCTTTTGTTATCCTGGTTCTTGTTGTACTTGTTAGCGCCACTGTTGCCCAATTCGGGCCAGGATTCGGCGGAGGGCCAGGATTTGGAGGACCGGGATTCGGAGGTGGACCTGGATTCGGAGGTGGACCTGGATTCGGAGGGAGACCTGGATTCGGAGGTGGACCTGGATTCGGAGGGAGACCTGGATTCGGAGGGCCTTCTGGAGGATTCGGAGGAAGAAATGGATTCGGAGGAGGACCATCTGGAGGATTTGGTGGAAGAAATGGAGGCGGATTCGGTGGTAACGATATCAGAATAATCTAATCAAAATTTCTAATTGAAGGGCGCGATAACGGATTCGGAGACAACGGAGGACGCGGTGGAGGAGGTAATATTTTAGAAATGTGTCTTTAAATTTGTGTTCAATTGTTTCGAGACCAATCTCATTCTTTTGCAGGATTCGGAGGAAACAATGGAGGACGCGGTGGTGGTAAGATTTTTTTACGAGTTTGAGAGAATCGTCTCGAGACCAAGTCCATTCATTTGCAGGATTCGGAGGAAACAATGGAGGTCGCGGTGGAGGTAAGATATTTTTTAGGAGGCTTGTCGAATCGTTTCGAGACCATATCAGCAAAAATTCCATGTTTCAGGTCGTGATAATGGATTCGGAGGTCGTGGAGGAAATGGAGGAGGCCGTGGAGGAAATGGAGGAGGTCGTGGAGGAAATGGAGGAGGCCGTGGAGGAAACATGGGAGGACGAGGAGGTGGTCGCACTGATAGTAATATCGCCATTCTCCACCAAATCTGAGTAGCTTCTTTTATTTGCAGACCACGGCGTTCGAATTGCCGAAAACGTGCTCGCTACACTTTTGGGATAGATCGAATAATTCTTCATCAATTTTCAATATTAAATTTGATAAATCGAAAAAGAATATTGAGCAAATCATTGTTTTTTCGCGTCGAGAACCCAATAAATTTATAAGAGTGAGAAGACGCCTCGGCAGGATTCGAACCAACGTTTTTTGATTTATCTACTCAAGAACTTTATCATCGGCATCGTGTTGGCAGGCAGGTATGGGGGTGGATGGAGCACAAGCCCGGCTTCTCGTCATCATCATTCACGCATGATGTATAATACAGCCTGTCGCCAACTGACGGGTCTCCACACACAAAAAAAAAACACACACAACAGACGAGGCGGTGAGAGATAAAGGAAAGTGTGGTGCGAAAATCGGGAGCAAGTAGAAGGAGGAGGGCTTTGGACAGTGGAAACGAGTAGGTATTGAGCTGTCGACCTCGGATATCATTAAAATCAAAATTGAGACGAGATGCCCGATACAGGTATGCTTCTATCGTAACCCACGTGATTAGTAAAATGTGACATTTATCCATCGTTTTGCTTCTTCTTCTTCTTATTATTATTATTATTATTACTCTCATTCGCTTCGAGACGCTTTTTCCTACTGTAACAATTAGTTTGATGTGATGTTTGAACGCTAATTGGCTTTTGACAACACGGCAAGTAAACATTGTCACTTGAGAAAAAGATTTTTTTTCTGGGAAAACTTCTAATAGAGGTTTTAACCAAACATAGAGATTAAAGAAATATGTTTTTGGGAAATCGAAGAAAAAAAAAATTGAACTTTTAGGGGACCAAATCGAAGAAAAAAAAAATTGAACTTTTAGGGGACCAAATTTAGGCTTCACTTTTTATTCTGTCCGAAATCGCACGATCTTCCTGTATTATGGTTTTTTTTACAAAACAAATTTTACGGAGGAATTTCAATATTTGAAATATGTTAGTCGCTGTTCGTACTCGTGTAGATTTACGGGGATGCGCGGACTAACTTTTAATCGCAAATATATTTCGATTTCTTGATTTTTTCTTGATTTATTAACATTTGAGGTTTAAAATATCGGAAAATTTTAAAGTTAAACAAAATATACTCTATTTCTCTATAAAAAAAACGAATAATCTGATTGGTTAAAATTTTTTTTATTCAAATGTTATGCGAACATTAGACAATCGGATGGGACCTAATAGAAATCGGACCAGAAAAATTACAATTGGATCCGAAAATTTTACCATTTTATCGGCAGAATGACCAGTCGGATCGGATTGATTCTCAAGCCGAATCTTGTTAATCCGATTGGTTTTGAATTACCAGTATACCGAAATGATTCTATGTCCTTAAACGTTTCACATCCGGTCATTTTTTCGAAATTCATCGAAATTCTGGATTGAACTAAAAATTTGAAATACGAATAAATGATAATGTAATGAAAAAAAATGTATTGACGCACCAAAAAAGCGTCAGCAAAGCACGGCATAAAACCACCTTGTATACAAATGAACTACAAGGTCTTGCAGCGAAAAATTGCGATAGCCGCCTTTTCTTGAGAAATACATTATAAACTCTAGCGTGCGAAAATATGTTCAAACACACGTAAAGAATAGTATTACTATTGCAAAAAAAAACGAGTGGCATGCTTAATTGTGGACCATCGCAATTTTGCGAAGCGGCAATTCAAATTAGAATTGAAACAGTGGGAAATGGGATACCGTACTCTGGATGACCTGAGAGTTTTTTTTGTGTGTAATATTTAAATTCCCAAAAACGTGTACGGTATCTGAATTTCCACTGTTTAAATTCGAATTTAAATAACCGTCTCAAAAAAGTGCCATGGTCAACAATTATGCAATTCACTCATTTTATTTTTGCAATGGTTATATTTAAAAACTAGAAAAAATGTTGTTTTTGCGATGTTTTTGCTTTGATTTTTTTTCAACTAACTTGAAATTTTATTTCAAAAAACTACCATTATCTTCCATGGAGCAAATGACATATACGTTGTTGTTGTTGGCACCTCCAAATTTTTTTTTGGAGTGGGGGCTTTTTGAACCTAGCGAACTTTTTGTCAGATATTCTTGTTTCCGAAAACTCTATAACACATAAGTCGTTCCAGTCGATATTGCCCGAAATTTCTATTTTTTTTTTTGGGGGTGATTTTCACATAAGTTGAAATCTCGTTCATCCCGCAGCCGACATTGCTCAACGACCATCGGGATAAACAAGAACACCTGATAGGTTGTCATAAAAAATGTTGAGTTGGGGGGGGGACCCGCTTCTCGAATTTCGACACAAATTTGTTATAATTCGAACAGCCGACGAGAAAAAAAAAACGCGGAATCGAGTACTCGTGGGATTTTGCACTTTCGAATCATCCACTCGACCTCGCATTATTTGTTTTTGCTCATCGATTTCAAGTCGGCGTTCGCAAAAATATATTCCTGATTGCTTTTCACCTCGAGACACGCTCATCTATCTATCTCTCGCATCGTTGTTTGTTTGAATGGGATGAGGAAGAGGCTGTCTGCGAAAACCCAAGGAAAACTTGATATCAATGCAACATATGTTTTGGCTTCGGGGGGTCCCGCAACGAAAATCAACTGTAGACGTTACCCACAATCTTTTATTAACACGCTTACTAATCCGCCTCTTTAGTTATTGTGGTATCCATGAAGGAGAAACCAACTGGACAAACTTCAGGCAAAAATCGCAAGGATGATAGCTCTTCCGATGATTCGTCTGATGGCGAAGAGGTGTGATGATGGAAAATCGGAGAAATCAAATCCATCGAAATTTCAGATAATCATCACCAAGAAAAAGTCGTTTGGTATCCGAGTGGCGCAGAATCCTCAGCAAGTCAAGCAGGAGGTCGTCAATCAGATCGGAAATTTGGCGCCGGCGAGACAAGGTCCGAATTTAAATTTTTTTTGACAAAAAAAATAGATCCAAAAATTTCAGCTAATGAAGTCATTGTTGAGCAACCCGTCCAAATCCAGGAGAAGTCCGAAGCTGAGAAGAAGGCGTTGGAGGAACGCCAGAAGATGATCGAAGCTCAGAAACTCGCACAAGCTCAACAAGCGGCTGCACTTCAGGCAGCCGCCGCCCGAATGGCTCAAACGCAGAGCAGCGCTGGACCATCTGCTGACGAAGTACATTCTCATTGAATCGAAAATAAAAGGGTAATCGATCGATTTGCAGTCACAGGCACGTTTTGAAGCTGAAAAGAGGGCTGCTGAGGAGCGATTGGCGGCTGCGAAGGCGCAACAAGAAGCGGCGCTGAAGGCGGCGCAAGAGCAGGCCAAGAAAGCGCAGGAAGAAGCATTGAAGAGGGCGCAAGCGGCGCAGGAAGAAGCCAAAGCTCGAGCTCTGAAGGCTCAACAAGAAGCGATCGCTAGAGCGCAGGAAGCGCAGAAGAAAGCGCAGGCTGAAGCGCAAGCTCGTGCTCTCGAAGTTCAGAAGAAAGCACAAGCCGAGGCTCAAGCTCGTGCTCAGGAAGCTCAGAAGAAGGCTCAGGCAGAAGCGCAGGCGAGAGCTTTGGAAGCTCAGAAGAAAGCTCAAGCCGACGCACAAGCTCGTGCGTTAGAAGCTCAAAAGAAAGCGCAAGCTGAGGCTCAAGCAAGAGCAAAGGCTCAAGCAGAAGCTCAAGCAAATGCAAAGAAAGCTCAGCAACAACAAGTTACGCCAGCTCCAGCACAAGCATCGAAGCCAGCACAGTCTCAACCAACTAGATCTGCTCAAACCCAACCAGTGAAGCCTGCTCCGGTGCAGCCAGCTGCACCGCAAGGTCAACCAGCGAAAGGAGCGTTGGCAAAGACCGAAATTGCGTCTCAAGAAATTCATAGTAGAATTTCGATATTTGGCGAGAAAAAAACTAATTTTTTTTTCAGCGGCGACTGGCCCAAAATGGAGTCGTGCTCCTGGAAGAGTTCAAGCTCAAGAGCCACAATTCGATCAGCCGAAGCCGAGAGCCGAAGTCGCGCCACCACAAGGCAAAACCGCGCTGCGTCAAACTGCTCAAGTAGGTCAATTTGGAATTTGCCCCCCATGCCATGCCACTTGCTGTTATTTTGTACCCGATGGAATGTGGTTCGAAAGAAACTTATCGGAAAGCGCAAAAAAAAGAGAACGGGATGGAAAACAGATGTTCTGATTTGCGACATTCATAAACTTTTGCAGATCCAGGAGCAAGAGCTCGCCGCTGAAAAGACGCCGATCCGTTCGCCGATGCCGACGCGAAAACCGCAAATCCAGGCCGAACATATCGCTGAGAAGTTCGTCGAGAAGCCTGAAAGCCAACCGGAGAAGATTGTAAGCTTTTCTTTTTCAATTGAGAATCTCGAACGAGCAATCCAATAAAAATAAACTATTTTTTTTTGGTGGGAGGGGATTTTCAATTCGTGCACGTTTATCATCGGGCAAACAAATGAATTGGCAACCGAACTGGTTGAATTCTATCAAAAAATTGGTTTGAACAAATAGAAAAAGTGTCGATGAATCGTTTCGAAATGATCATCAATGATGAGCGCGATCCGCCCCACTCGGATTCTCGATAGCTCAGCAAACAATATGGCCGCGTTGAGGCGGCTTGGCGTCGCGTTCGCTTCTCCACTCCGTGTGTATATAATTTTTTTGCATCTTTTGGGTGACGCTTGTGTGTCAAATAGAATCTCATCAATGGATTGTAGGCGGTACATCAGCGAGGGCAACTCGAGGGCGCCAAGCGATGGCTCGACGATTCAGCAGCACGCGAAAGTCGACAACAGCCGACGATGCAGGTTGAACGTGGTCCCGCCGCTGTTATTCTTCAGGTACGTTTATATTAGTATGGTCCTTATTTGGATACGATCCACATCAATTACTGTAGGAGTGAATAGCAACTCAAATAAGGTGTCTTAAAAGTTGGAATAATTGTTTTGCTTCAAAATTTAAGAAAAGCTGTGGTAGAGGAATATGTAGATTTACTGGCTAAATAAACGGGTAGGTTAAAGGCGCATCCTCATCTCAGCTCATCGCGCTAAGACCTTAGACAATTTATTTCCGTTGCGCGTTGCGAATCTTCATGGAATTTTTGTAAATCTTTAATTTGGAAGAAATTTTTAGATGTACATGTTTCTAATGTTGATAGATAGACGAGGGTAGATTTACGCGTATGCGCCTTTGAAGTGGCGAAAGCTTCTTTTTTCAGAAAAAGAATACCTGTTTTTGCGAGAATGAATAACATTTAAACGGCAGGAATATTTTGGGAAGCTCATCCAAAAAAGTTGAATACAATTTTGCGAAAATCATCAAAAAATAATTAGGAAATGCAAGATCTGTGGCGAGTTTTTCTCTATTTTGATTTTTTTATATTTTGATATTTCTCTATAACATTCAAACATTTCTAAATAAGAAAAAACGGATACTTTTACATTTAATGATAAATAGAGAAAGCTGATATCTAGTTTGCGTCGAACTCGCTGAACGTTCAAAGATGCGCAGAAAAGACCCTTCGCGAAATCAATTTTAGCTTAATTTTTAGTCGTTATAAATAGTTTCTGTCCATTTTTTTGCAATAAAAATGACGAATCACATATTAGCTGTCCATCAGAAAACAGAAAAACATGAACGAATCTCTTTAATTTTGCAAATTTTTTGCTTTGCCATGTTCAAACCTCGTCTTCCATCCCGATCTCTCAATTATTTCGCATTCCTCGACGATTAATTAAACTTCTCGATCGACCGTCAGAATATTCAACGGCTCTAATGATCGCTAATTAGTATTCATTAATTTTTTTTGAATGTTTGAATTTTTAGAGATTCATGGCTATTAATTAATTTGATGAATCTTCAATAATAATATCAAATATTTGTGAATTGTAGTCAAGATTGTGACGTTGGAACACACACACAATCCTTGCTTAAGGAGAAATGAATGGAGACGCTCATAATTAAATATTTATTTCCCTCCCAAAGAATCTTGTGATTTAATTAATATCAGGCATGATGCATTTCCTTTTGCGTCGATTGCTGTTATTTTTTTCGACCAACCGAAAGAGTCCTTGTTTTGGTTGTCGGCCATCAAAACTCATCGCTGCTCGAAGCATTTATGACGATGTTGGATTCGGTTTTTGATCTACTAATAATATTAATTTTGAGCTTGAAAAGCGTCAAAGTGTTTCAGTTTCTTCTCAAAATCTTGAACCGGAAATGTAGTTACAGCAAAACGGCAAGATTTAAGCATTTATTATCGTCACGAGACCCACTCCAAATTGCGATTTCATTCATCTTCCTCGTTCATTGTTGTTAGTACATTCAAGGGGGAAATACAAAGAATATCACATGATTGAGCAATTTTTCTCTCAATTCCATTTCATTTTTCGGTGAAACGCGATAATTCAATTATAATTTGGTGAAATACCGCAGGCTTCAGAAACCCACTGGTGTCGTCATTCTCTTTCTAATGAGCACATTGGTGACCATAAATAGAATATCCATATTTTGAAAGGAAGAGTTTTTTTTTAATTTCCGCTTGGACTCGCATTCAATTTAATACGCATACACCATTTTTTACTTTTTTTTTTCCTTCTTCTTCTTGTGCTTCCTTTTTTAGTGATCAGATTTCTTTGTATTCCTGATAGAGATGTCATTTGACATCCATCTTCAGACCCGCCCCCCCCCCCTCCAATTTCTTTTTTGTTGACACAAATTTCAAAAATTGTTTCGGGCTCTTTCCAATTACACGGACTTTGGACTCTCTTGTGACTAAGGAATTAGCCTCGTTGGGATAGATAAACGGACAATCTCGGTGCGTTCGCCCTCTCGACCCCAGGGCGGAATTGCCCGAGCTCGAATCTCGTAGGCTCCCAGGCGAACGCGCGAAAAATTCGCATTCAAATGCGGCACAAGGACATTATTCAATTTTTTTAGAGATTTGGTACATCTCATCATAAGTTGGATACACTGTAATTGGACCATTAAATTATTTCTTGTTTCAAATTTCATCAGCGTAATGCCAATTAATCGAATTAGTCATGTTTCGCGGCAGATTTCGCAAATTTTACGTACATGCATTGGGTAAAAATGACAAATTTGCATATCGTGAATCGATCAATTAGATCGTTCACTTCATAATTTCAAACAATGATATAAGCCAAAGTGGGCGTGATTTTGGATTTTCTCAGCGAGACCCAATTTTTAAAAATTGAGAAATTCAAATTTTAAGGGTCCCAGCGAATGCACCACCAAACTATTTTAACTTTTGTCATTTCAAACTCAAAATTTTTTGTTCCTGGATATCGAGAAGCACACTTTCAAAAAAAAACACAATTGAGGTAGTGGTGTTGTTCTCGAATTTCAGCATCATGATTCACATCGTTCACAAGAAAAATATATTGATGCAGCTGTTGTCTCAACCCATCGCCAATTGTTTTGCGTCTCGCTTTCAAAATGAACCTAATTGGTCCTATTTATCGGCAATCATCGGAGCGCTTTTTTCACCTCCTTCTCAGCCGTTGTGTTGATGCAATTTCCGAGCCATGTGTTGTCTTATTTGTTACACACCGACTCCTTCAATCTCCTCATAGTTTTTCTCTCAAAACCCTGGTGATAAATAGATCAAACTGGTGACAATTGCCCAGTTCCACCTATCTCTTCATTTATTTTTTTTTGCAACCTTCTCCACTTGATTCTATATGTATAAATGTTGTTAGCATAATTAGGCCGCTTTCAGAGCGAAGTGCAGGGATCTATGAATTTCCCAATTATTAGCACACAAATTTGAGGTTATTTATCATTTTTTTGTCTGGGTTTGGTTAATTGGTCTAATGTTGTTTGAGATCCCGAAATTCCGTCCGAGATCCAATCAATTGCCATTTATTTTCGACACCTTTCGAAATGCTTCTTTTTTTTTCTTTTTTTCCTCTCGAATTATTTACACTTTTCCCAGTGTAAAGAAAGTGTGAAATTGAGAGATGGTGGGCGGTTGGACATCAGAAAAAACAATATCGAAATCAACAACTTGGAGGAAGGAATTAGAAATCATCGCATCGGTGAGCCGAGACGAGTTCGAAGCCGCGTCCGGCCACGGAACCCTAGTTGACAGCTAGAAATACTTTTGTGAATTACTGCACGACCCTTGATCAAACAAACCCTTTACACTTTTAAATTTAATATTTTTAGACTTTTCAGTAAGAATTTCAGCTTCATTATTTCGTGTAGAAGATTTTGAAGGCAATTGATGGTCAGCCCTCCTTCAAGCTTTTATCTTCTAAATAGAATTGTCTAAAATTCTTGATCTACGTACTCTAGACTAATTGAGAATTCAAAACTAAAGCTTCCATCCTTGCAAAAAATAAGAAGGATTGTCCGACTCTACTGGTTGAGTTTTGATCTATGAGCATTGCAATATTAGATATACCCTTTTTGCTGAGGGCCTCCTATGCATATGTACATATATGGTAATTTATGAGATAGAAAGAAGTCAGCAGTTCTCTTGATTTTTGCACTCAAAATTGTCCATAAATAGTAATATAATTTTCTCGGTACTCGTCTCCCGTTCGTCGCCAAACATGACATCAGATTGGGCCGTTGTTTAATATTCATGGAGGTGTCCCCCTATTTTTTTTATTTCTTCTCCCACATTTTGCCGACGACCCATTTTATTATAGTTTACTTCTACATTATCTTTTGCCATCTTCTTTTTAAGAAAATTGATTTTTTTCATGTAGGTGTTTAACCGGCAATGTTGGCCCATCAACAAGCGCCTTATTTAAATAATGGCGATATAAATCATAAGTCAATTATACCGATGGTAAGTTTAAAGGCACGTGACAAATTTTATAGGTTTAAGACATAGAAGAACATCAAGCTCTTCCTAAAATTCAATCGATGGTTTGCTTTTGCAGGATGACGCATGCTGGCAGACGCAGAAGCGTGTTCCAGTCGAATTCACGCCACCACAAGTTGGCAAGATTGCGATTCCGGAGCTAACCGAGAAAGAAGTTCAGGTAAAATTAAAAATGGTTCTAGAAATTTTGAGGAAATCTCTTTTTCGAGCCCACATGATGCCTAATTTGTTTATTATTTTTTCGTTTTTTCCAGAGAACGATTGTTGCTCAGCCGGCTTCGTACCAAAAGGTGAAGTGGAACGAGTTCCCCGAGGAGCCTCAGGTCGAGCTTATCACCGCGCCGAAGACGAAGACCCAAGAATGGGTGCCGGTGAATCAGGAGCAGAACGAGCTTCAACGAAGCTTCTATAAGCCGGCGAGAATCGCCGCCGTCTGGCCTCCGCCGCAAGACGAAATCGTTAAGGAGGGGTTAGAGCGATTAGGAAGAACTACATGAATCAGTTTATTTGCAGAGCTACACCACTTGTCGTTAAGGCTTCCGACGACACCGCTTGGATCAATCAAGATCAATCGGGCGTTATGAAGCAAGCGATTTGGGGTAAAACTTCGCGTATCAATCGGGTCTGGCCGCCGCCGGAGCACGAGCTCACGCAGGCGGACATCTCAGGTCGGTTTCGAATGAGCTTCGCAACCCGAATTCCGTGTGCACACTCTCCTCCCATTTAAGGACCCGAACACATGCCGGTTGTCCAGTGGCCGCCACCAGAAGCCGAGGCTCACGAGCGTGAGCAGGTCGAGATTCTTCAAAAGCACATACCGACGAAGAAGATCGAACGACAATGGCCACCACCGCCGCCACAGTATCGCGGTGAGAATTCTACTAACCTATTAGTAGTCCTAGCAATTCAAGAATTCCATTAATATTTATTTGAGTTTTCGATTTTCCAGTTGTCGAGTCGAGCGGAGAAATTGAGACGCGCTACAATCCGGCCGAGGTATCGCCTGGAATTTTTCAATTTTTTTCGTCGATGACAATTTTCGCCATTTTTTGCAGATCGAACAGCAGCAACAGCAACAGCAAGATCAACACAATGGACATGCGGTGAATAGTCTGCGAATGGGCCATATTCAGGCTTAACGCCTTCTAACCAAACTGCAACTTGTATAATTTAAGACTAAGCGACGTAAACGCTTAACAATGTAAGGCTTTATCCGAATATTAGATCCGCTTAATTGAAATGCACCATTCTAGAATGACTCAGCTTAGAAATATCTTTTTATTACGAAATAAAAAACTATAAGAATCAATTTTTTCGACAGCAGAAAACGTTTTTTACGATTATTAAAATGATATACAAGATATATTTTGATGTAAAGTTTTGTCGGAATAAAATAAATATATGAAAATTACCAAAAATGGTGTATTTCATTGGCGCAGACCTAATAGAATGCATGGAGTAATTTTGTAGAAAGTAATTAACGATGATTAATTATAGATAGGTTTTTTTTGAACTCTTGAAGCGAAAATTCAAAGCTTTGGAAAATTTTTAGAAGAAATCGATTTTTGTTAAATTCGCGCCAAACATTAAAATACCTAATGTAGTTGAATGTCTCGGTTTTTTTTGAAATTCCTTTTCCAAAAAAAATTTTTTAATTCATCTGAAAATTTTCAGAATGTGCAACAACAAGTGATTCGCACTGTTATCCGATCCCAGTAAGAAATATTCTGTCGCTTCCCAGTCCATCAACATTCATAAGCAAATTTTTCTGTAATTTTTGACGCACCCTGTTAGTTCCTCATTCGCTTTTTTTTGTCCTTGTCCCCCTCTGTCCGTCGGTTTCATTTTTCTTGCTCGACTTGCTTCAAATTTCACTAATTTTATTCGTGTTTTTTTTTTGCCGAATTTCGAAATAAATAATAAAAATTTTAATAATACGTTGCCAACCAAATGCATTTAAATAATAATTGTTTTCGAAAATGATAAGAAATTTTTTTTGGGAAAAAATGAAAGCGACTGATGGCAGAGATTGCCTAGACGTATTCTTGCGAATGCCGGTGAGTCTGAGTCGTGCATGCTGGTTTATCATGCGATTCTATAGCAACACTTATTTTATATATGTATAAGAGAATTCGGCAGGGATTTTGAGTTTTGATGCGGCTTTCAGTAACCGAATTTTTTTCTTATAAATATCAATTTAGTTTATTTCCCAAACAAAGCGGCTACCATAGTTATGCAATGTCGCCAGACGCGTTGCGGCTCGCGTGCGTTCCGCTCACATTCAAAAATCCGAACTACAATTTTTGCAGCGAAAAATTCTAGTAACCGCTTTTTGTTGGAAAACGCGCTATACCGCAATTTCAGACGCATACTCTGCATTTGTAAAAAAAAATCGAAAACCCGAAAAAAAAATCGAAAACCCGAATTTTTTTTAAGTTTTCATCAGAATTTTTTTTTTGATTTTCACGCAATTGATTCTCCACAATTGTGAGTTCCATATTCGGCCCTCACTAGTTAGAGCGACAAACGAGAACTGTCAAATTATTGCCAAAAAAAATATTGTGGAAAATATTTGTTATTTTCAATCACAAAATCGACGAGACCTTGACACGAGCAACTCGGTTTTACAAGTTTTTCTGTATTCCGATCATCTTTTTTTTTTGTATTCCGATAGACAGGAGACCCATTCAAAACTAATATGTGGTACCCCGAAAAAACGCATAAAACGTTCGAAAATTTCGTCGCCCATCACATTATTTTTTTATGTCAAGGGGTCGCAATCTTTTTCTCTCTCTTTTCTTCAATATTTATGCAAATGTCTATTTTCGGACCCCCCCCCTCTTCCCACATTTTTTTTCTCAGCAGCGATAATTCAATCATTGTATTAATAATTCGATCTCGTACAAAAAAACCCTCCACGTCGACAATTTTTGGGTATAAATACTATCCTATGAAACGAGAATTATGATATTCTGAATATTTTGCCAAGTGCCTCCCGTCGACATGACGGAATCGAAGAAGGAATTCGACGATGCGGATAGGGATACGAGTAGCGAGGCTACAAGTTGCCTTGCTACTCGTGTCGCTGGCCACATCGACGAGCTTCCTTACGAATTTTCTATTTTTTTGGGTACAAAAAACAATAAAAAAAGGTTGGACCTTTAAATGTGGACTATTCAGCATTGAACTAACCAAAAGTGTGAGAAAATTAAGGTTTTTCTCAAGTTTTAAATTAATTATGAATTTTTAACGTTAGAAAAATAAAAAATTCTAATAAACAAGTACACTTTCAAATTCATAAAAATTTATACTACGTTTTTTATAATTCTGTATTTTCAAAGTGGCCGAAAATTGGCGAAATGCCAAAAAAATCAATGAAAGTGGTCTTGGCACAAAAACTAAAAGTGTGGATTTACGGACTACGTACATATAAGGATAGATTAAAGGCGCAGCGAGACCTCTTTTAAAATTTTTTGATATATAGTCAATTTTGCGTAATCGCTCGACAATATAAAAATTGAAAAATCTCCAGTAAAGTTTGGTTGATGATTATCACAGTCGGAACATTTATTTTCCCGCTCAACGGCGACGGATAGTGTTATTTCGAATGAGAATACAATTTTCGTTAGGTTTATGAGAAAAGACAAGAATACAATAAAAATGAGATTTACGGTTTTATGATAAGCATTTTTTTGAAATATGAATTATGGAAGGAGCCACCAATTTTTAAGGAATTACATTAATAATTAGTATTGTTCAAAATGCGTATTTCAGATAATGTGTTCGTTGACATTAGAGATTAATTCCCAAATTTTAATTTAAATCGTTTGTACATATGTATATATTATGCGCAAATAAATATGTAATAAATTATCCAAAAATAAATAGTTGAGAAGGTAAACAAATCAGCAAAAACAAATGCGAGGGCAAAATGTTTAAATCAAAATTTTGGCGATGAGGGGATATTTGCGAGAATGTACATTGACTTATATTTAGTCTCGAGACCACTTTTGTGTTGTTTTAACACGTCGAGACCCATGGCAAGTTAGTGTGGTTTTATTGTTGGCGAAAATGGATGGAAATCGCTGGCGAGAGATTTTTGACCATATACCACCAGCCACGTGGAATGAATAGCAAGTCAGAAGGGCACATGACGACTTCGAACACCTCGACATCAGCAAACCGCGGGAACTTTTCAAAATCCGGATATTCGCCGTCAACCTGAACAATCAAGAATTTGTTCGTCCAAAAATTAATCTTCATACCTGACTGATATAGCTCAAAGCACCACTCATCGGATACATTTGTTCGCTGGATTTCGGACAGCACAGTCGCACGAGCACTTTTCCGAAAATCTGAAAATTATGAAATCATGCTGAAAATCATATTTGATTTCAAGATTCCCACATTTTTGCAAATTGAACTCAAAAGGTTAGCGTGTTTCTGAATACGGTGTAGGCAAAAAATTACATGGTCTGTTTTCTCCCTAAAAACAGCTACCGTAGATATTCAAAGTCGTCAGACGCGGTGCGGTTCGCGTGATCTCTCGAATAAAAATTTTTTGGGCCACTTTTTTTTTGGAATAGGTATGTATTTTCTGTTACAGTACTCTTAGGCGAATTATTTTCTGTTTAAAATTACGGTAGTCGTTTTAAAAAATTTGTTTTTACCTATTGTTGAAGTTGCGCGACTTCAGAAGATTGGCTAAATGCCAAAAAATAAGGCAGTGGTCTTGACGCAAAACTTAAAGTGTAAATTTACGGGCATAAGTATAAAGATAGTTTAAAGGCGCACACCGCGCACCGAGACCTCTCCTTCAATTTTTTGGCATTTAGCTAATTACCCGCAGTCGCCCGACGTCGACAATACTGTAATTTATAAAAATATCTGCGTCGGGTCTCGACACTCGTCGTATAACGAAGGTAAGTTTAAAGGTGCATGGCAAATTTTTTGGTTCTTGCGAAATTTCAAAATCACACCCTCAGAATTATTAATACTTTTTTTCTTATTTTTCATACCCCAATTTTGAAGAGTAGACTGCAATTTCCGATTTTTACCTGAGCGAATATGATATGCATCACATAGTCGACTTGGAACGGCGACGTGATTTTCTGTTGGCCAATCCAAATACTTTCTTCCGGCAGCGTGTTCGTCGTGTTGAGACGCTGACAGATGTACGGAATTGAAACATCGGTGAACAGCGGACGAACTTGTTGGAAAATTTGATACATTCGAATGCAAATTTTCTCATTCTGGAATTCCAAAAACTTTTCGCTTTTTTTTTGTTTCGGAATAAACCGAGCTATAGATGTTTTTTTTTTTGAATTGCAACCACACGAAATTTCAAATTTTTAAATCAAAAATATCAGTTTCCGTCTAATTTTTTCCCGGTAAGTTGGACAGATGATTTTTTGTCGCCGCGAAAATTTTTAAAATTTTAATTAAAAAAATAATAATAATTTCTGTGATTGTGCAATTTTGCGCGCGCGTGTTTTCGGACGAATCAAATTTTGTCCAGAAAAAAAAATGTTCTTTTTCCAAAAATTGTCACGAAAAAATAATTGGGTTTCAAAAAATCAATAATTTATTGTCTAGCTAGTTTCCAGCTCAAAAAACCCACATTTTTGTTCTCCATGAAATCCTTGAAGTACATAAATTTCGTTTCGGGTCCGTCAGCCGTATACGACGAGCACACGGTGACCATGACAAGCCTGCTGTGCAAGAGCCTCAAGAAATATTCAACGCTGCAAATGCAATCAATCAATGTATTAATAAGACGTTTCTTTTTCGCACTTGGTCCATGCGTTTATGGCGGGCGCGTCGATATAACCGCCGCGGCAAATCACCGGCTCATTCTGCTTACATTTCGAGTAGAATTCGTCGAAATTCATCGCGCACTCGTACACCGACGTCGTTGGATAAACCCTCTCATAACTTTCTTCGTAAATCTACAACAAAAAACAATATTGAAGTGATTTCGTTTAAAGGCGCACGCATACCATTAGATAATCGGAATGAATAACGTGATAATCTGGAAGCATTATTCTACTATGCAAATAATCTGCGTAGTCCACCAATGGCGCATAAAATACGTAGCACATTCCGAACATGGTACCGTAATCCGCGCACTGTAGAGCCAACTGAAATCAACCAAAAATTATACAGAGATTTTCTTTAAAAAAAAAACTAATCTAGCTTTAAAAGGGTCTTTCAATCGTTTTTTTTTTTCAAAGCAAATAAGAGAGGTAAAAAAATTATTTGAATTCCATCATTTTTCATTTGTGTAATAATTGCGTCGCGGTGTTTGCACACATTTCACGTCGGCTAGAGTGGGTTCCCTAATTCGGAAAGTCGAATCATAACACGAATATGAGTCGGATTTCGTGGCGACTAACTCCAATAATCGTTTTTCCGCACAAACTGGCTACATTTTGAAAATTAATTTCAGCTTCTTGAAGATTTTTGGATTCGTTGGTACAACTTACAGAAATATTTCCCAACGACGCATAGATATAGCATAGAACAAATTGTACAACGGTGTACAAATAGTTATACGATTCAACAATTGATGCCGGATTCGTTTTTCGCAGTTCCGTTTCGATAATCGCCAACAAGTCCATTCCGGTTTTCTTCAATTCCTCCGTTAGGACTTCTGGAGCGAAAATAAAACATTGTTATACATAACGTCGAATAATTCAGAAAAAAGTCGCTATCAAAATTAATCTTCGCGAGACTCAACGGTAAGCGCCTTTAAATACCGTATTCCCAAAATATTCGAAATTGGAAAGTTCGTGAAAATCAGTTTGAAAAGAAACTTCAGAATTATAAATTGTGTGCAATTTTGCGTGCGCGTGTTGAATAAAATTGTTGATAAATGCGGGTCTCGTAGCGATTGATTCTGATAGCCGATGATACCTTGGAATTGCGTTTCGAAACATTTATGGGCCCATTTGGTTGAGGTTTTGAACAACTCGTTCGGCAGCCAAAATCCATCGAGCATCACCGACGCCAACGGCAAATTGACGATTTCGAAGCGCTTCATCTTATCGACGAAATCTCGCATTCTCGCAAAATCGACACGTTTATGAATATCGCATGAGCACAATGGCTCTCCTGGATGGTTTTTAAAGAATAGGTTGAAGTCGCGTATCGTGCCGAACATCATACGAACGTGTGGCATATCAAGTTGTTCGAATTCTTTCGAGGCGATTGTGAATCTTTAAAAAAATTGGAAAAAATGCATTTCTGAAAAATAATTGAACATTGTCCCCAATTAATATATATTAATTAACAGACGGTTCTAAAAAAAGGTTTTTAAAAACTGAAGGACTCGCGTGTTTTTTTTCAGATGGTCATAACTCGTATGGAACCCCCCAATGCAGGCTGGAATTTTGAGAACACACTCAGAAGACCTTCTAGTTTACGTGGGAAAAGTTACAAAAAATTTCAAGACGGGAAGTAAAGTGACTTCCCTTTAATGCATTTGATTTTACGATTAATTTCTAAGTAGTAAATTGCAAAAAATTCGGCTAATAATCGTTTTCCATAGAAAACTGTGCTGTAAAAAAAATCGGTCGTCGCTGTGAGACCCAACAAAAATTATTCATAAATTTCTTGCAAAATCCAATTTCTGTATTTTCATTTCAAAGAAAAAAAAAACAATTGAAAAATTCTCACAGCGACCAATTCTGGTGGCTCGCGTGAAATTAAAAATCGTACCCGATTCGCGCGAAGAGATCAGCATATTTTTTGGGGACGGTGGCGAATAAAATATGATAGTTCAATCCGAAATTGGAGCACAATTTGACGAGGCCTCGAATGATCTCCCAGGCGATGTTATTGTGGCGAAACTCCTCCAACACGCCGACACGATCCAATTCGACGACGTCGGCGCCCATCATTCGAATTCGTCCGCATCCGATCATCTTATTATCTGGAACTTGAATCGCCACGGATTAGATTTTCGATTCAATCGTGCTCATTGTGCATACGATGATAGCAGACGCAATAGTGCGCGGCGCGTTCGATCTGTTGCGCTTGCTCTTCGTCCAAATCCTTGTCTTCGATGAACAACTTTCGTCGAAGATCGCAAATTTGTGAGGACGCCAATTCGAATTTCCCACCCAGAACGCTCAACTGCATTTTGTTGAGCTCCATCCTGAACCCAATATGCAAATATTCATTCGTTTTTGGACCATTTTTAGTCATTTCAATTTTTTTCGAAATTTTCAAAAAATTCTTGAAAAATTACCTTGATATTTTAGGATAAAAAATCGGATGAATTGTCATTGAATAAATCGGTGCAGAAAAAACGAATTCAGAATAGGCGTGTTCAATGGAGCGCGTTTTCAATGGTCAACGCCTCGCACCAATTTGCGCGATGAATTTATTCAATGAGAATGAGAACAAATGTGACTTATTGGAGTTGTGTGAAACCCCCTTTAAGAGAATTATTTTTAAGTTTTAATTTCGTCTGACAAAATGTTTTTAAAAATCTAATTTTCGAAAATTATTTATATTATATTTAAATTTTAAAAAAACGCATTTCTTCTTGATACGACAGGACTTATTATAGCATTTTTAAGGATTTTCAGTTCAAAAATTTGGTGAAAGAACAAATTCTAAATAAAAAAATTAGAGGACAAATTTTGTCAAGTCGAAAATTACCAATTGCTATCGCAAGTGCCTTGTATAATTGTGGACCATCGCTTTTTTTGAGGTGATAATTCAAATTTTGATTTATGGATCAATTAATGAAATGAAAAAAAATTGTTTCATTTGAATTCCCAATGCACGCATGTCGAAAATCCGTCGCTAAATTGGTACTTTCTGTGTTATTTTTCCGTATTTTTTGAAAACTTTGAAGAGGAAAATGAGCAGCGGATTGAAGAACGAGGAAAAAAAAACACAATTATTGGAATAAATACACCAAATGCGACAATTTATGTCTATTTTTCTTCATTTAGATACCAATTATCATGAGAAAAAATTTGATCTTTGTGTTGATTTGATGCAGACTTCGCTCAATGTCGCTTCTGATGAACCTTTCGAGTTGAATAAACAAAATGCTTTTCCGGTTTCCAAAAAAAAAAAACGTTTAATAACGCTCAAATATATCGATATAAACAGCCATTAAAAATTACAGTACCAACATCGCGACGAGACCCACGCAACTTTTCGCGCGCGCCTTTGAAAATGAACAGCGGAGAATTACGATATATCGTGTCAATTTTTTGTAATTTTCGACGTGCGAGAATTCAAATGAAAAAATTGATTTTTTTAAATTCCTTTCATTGCAGGTCCATTAAGCAGTGGGAATTCTACGGATTACCTGCGAATCAAACTCACCGTAAATCGGCACAGGACGCTTGTTTTTCTTTGCCAATGGAATAATGTTGAAAATCTGCAATTTTATGCATTTAAATTATTTTGAACGTTTGCATCAATTTTTGGCATTAAGTTCGCAGAGAAAAAGTTGATTACGTGAGAATTTTCTTGTGTATGTTTGCTTACAATAAAGAACTTATTTTTATCCCATTCTTACTCATTTTTATATGTAGTCTAATCTCTGATCTCTGACCTCAATCGTCTCAAAGGGCCGTCTAAAATGGCACTTGCTGCCCTCCCCCACCATAATTATGCAAATGCGCAAACAGCTGTGTGTCTGCGTCTCCATTTACAGTCACAGTCTCTCGAATGTTCTCGAAGATTAAAAATCAAACTATTAATATGTCCGATCGGCTTTTGATGGACGCAGAAAGGTTCGAGAACATTGTGGACCCAATATATTCCGCTGAGCTATTCGAGCAAAACAATGGATCGATTCTAGAATCAGGGTCGGAGTTTCAGTTTCGAATATCGATTTCCATATTTTGTCATTAGTAGGGCTTACAATTGGACAGTAAAATACCTGAATAATAAAAAAAAATCAATTCGGACCATCATGGTTTCATTCTGCTTATTGTTGGGTCTCGTAAGAAAAAATCCCTTCTGTGAATGAGTATAATGAATTCAAAGTTCCTTGGACCCATTTTTAAGGGACCCGTTAAATTGCAGCCCGCAAATTTAAAATTTTCAAATTCATCCGTCGACAAACCATATTCTTCGCAATTTTATATTACTATCGCAAAGAAATGAGAACTTGTGAACCATCGCAATTTTTCGAGGCGGCAATTCAAATTCGAATTAAAAACAGAGGATTTCGGACTTTGGATAAAATTAGAAGCTACCTCACCGTAAATCAACAAAGGGCGTTCCATTTTTGTCCAATAAATTAATTTCATCTGAAAACAAAAATAATTAATTTTTTTTGCCGTCCCGAATGGAAGCCCTAGGTGTCCCAAAATCGAAATATATCAGCTCATGTGTGAACTCAAATTTTTGCTATGAATAACACGTTTCCGCGCGAAACCAAAACGAAGGATGACTGTTATGTTGTTGGATGTTGTTGTTGTTCTGTCAAGTTCAAACGATCCATTATTTTGGTACGTAGTAAAAAAAGGAATAATGAAACCTGAAAAAAAAAAAACAAAAAAAAATTGATTTTTTTTTTCATCGATTGCCGATTGAGAAATACTCTTTTTTTAACCCTCAAAATGTTCTAAAAAATTACAAGAAAATGCTTGGGAACTTTCCATAAAATTTAATTTTTTCCATTCATTTTCAGAAATATTGTTTGCGTTTCCATGTAAAAAATTGGTTTTCTTTCGAGAAATTTATCCAAAGAATTTACGACTTCAATTTTTTCAAGTATTTTTTTTAAAAAGAAGATTTTATTTTCGATAATACGAAAATGCTCCATTCTGAGAGCTAGAGCAACTCTTTCTAATTGATGCTGAAAACCAAAAACTTAAAAATCAGTAGGAAATTTTTTTGTAACATTCTTTTCAGACAAGTTCAAACACTAAAAGTCTCACTAATTTTATTCGTAATTTGCCAAATTCGTGAAGTAATAAATAACAAAAAAATTGAAGAATAAAAGTTTGCCAATCTAATTGGAAGAACGACAATTAATGAAATTAAATCAAAAAATAGTACGTTGAATAATAATAATGAGTGTTTCGAAATAACCGAAACAATATTAAGTAACGAATAGCAAACCCGATATATTAAATAAAATGTAATGATCAAACACTATACACTTTTAACAATATCAATTATAATCACAATTACTGGAAGAACGGGTTTTCAGTGTTGTGGGTGACAGCGGGCGTGCTGGCCGGAGTGATGATCGGCAGTGATTCGGTCGATGAGCACCGGCTCAGCGAGCTCGTCGAGTTTCTCGAGCGAGTTGGCGACTGAAAGGAAGCGCATGGTGCAATTTGTGTGTCGTCCTCATCGCCAAACTGCAAAAATCAAACAAAATTGATTGAAAATCAGGGTAAACAATAACAATTGGGCGAATTATGAGATTAATTTGACTAGATTGTACCGAGAAAATGCAATAGCCAAAATTTAATCGAGCTAATCAAATTTTCGGCGTGACGAATTTTCTTCATCAATTTTTCAAAAGCGGCTAATTTAAGATGTCTTTTCGCATGTTCACGATCAACTCAAAAACAACAAAAAATATTTTTTGGCGTTTGCGAAATTTCGAATCGACGAAATTCAAGAATGAAACAAAAATCATTTTTGCTATCAAATTACCTGAAGAAGCTTCAATCTCTGCGCGAGTTTCTCTCCGAATCTCGCACGATATCCCGGCGAGATGGTATCCATCAGCGCGTATAAGCTATCATAATATTTGGTGAACATCTCAAGTCTCGTGAAGTCGCCGACCATGCAATCGCTTCTCAATGAGGTGATTCGCCATCCCTTCAGCGTCAATTCAAGACAGTAGGGTTGTCCTGAAAAAAATTGGAATAATGATTGCCACTGAAACACCGAAAAGCCAACCTTCTAGAGTGGTGACATTGACGAATATCAAATCGGGCGTTCGTGGCAGCATTTCCGAGACGCTGATCGATTGCACGGCGAACGAAAGCTCATGGACAGCCGCTGAAAAAATAATATTCAATGGGTTCGCGAAGGCAATTTTTGGTAAATGTCTTTTTTTTTGGAATTCCAATTTTCTGTTTCAAATGGTACTAATTAGAAAATTAATTTTAACACGTGCTTCCTCAAAAAATTTTTTTCAAGTATTATTTCGATCTGGTGGGAACGCAGAACCAATACGACAAATGTTTCGATTTTCCGCAAAACTAAATTGATCAGTTTTTGACTCAGAAAAAAAATGGTGAGAGAATGCCGAAACAACATTCGCTTCAAATATTTGTTTTACGAGGCGACCCTCTGTGTTGCGAAATATGCAAAATTTGCATCATCAGACGCTAACTAAAAATAAAAATGAGTGCTTACCAATAGCTTCCAATTCAAGCGATGATTCACCGCCGCGACTTGCGGGATTCGTGCCCGCTGACCGATTGATGGATGATACCTTGTGAAGTGACATCGGAACTGATCTGCAAGTTGTTCCTTTCAACAACGAAAAAATGCGACTATTACAATGCTAGCGGATTTCAACCTCAGTTTCCCGGTTCGTTAAAAAAAACAAAAAAAACTATGTGGAGGGAGCTCTTTTTCCCCTTCAAATCAATCAATCTCTTACCCGGTCGGCGATCCGACATTTCCGCATCTCAGGCACGGGATCGGCTCAGTTCGCAGCATTTTCGGCGGCGCGTTCGGACTATCTGCGAATAGTGATTGACTACGATCGCGTTGCGGTAAGAACATCATTGTAGTAGTAGTAGTAATGAACAGTCAACAATAACAATGAATATGGTGAAAATGTTGACCAATGGTCTCGTCTATTTATATGGGTGAGGGTGGTGCAAAATGGGCGGGACCCAGGCGGGCGGGGTACCCCCAAAAACGCGCGCGCGCGCGGACAACGAGAGATGACGCGCGTGAGAGACGCAGACATGACGTCATTGAATGGTGTATCCCAAAGGTGAATGTGTAGTACACCACGACGCAATAATGCGCATTTTGAAATAGCGAAGGAGTTTTCCCTTCTCGAATCGATTAAAGTGATTTTAAGGAAACGGATGGATGACTTTTTGATATGCGGAACCCCCGAGAAATGAGGAAATGCGAGGCGAAACCTCCCCGCCTCTGAACCGCCTCATTTATAAATTTATGCGGAGCGCTAATTGGATTGTTCGTAGTTTGATCTTTTCAGTTCTCCCCCATAACACAGTTTAAACAACAAAAAAAAACGGGTGCATAATTTACAATCGATTACACAGAGACGCCTGCAAAAAGGATGAAACATCAACCAGATGATTGCGACAGTTTCGATTGGATGTTTGGCCTTGTAGATCAAAATTTCGTGGCGACCTATCGCGAAGTTCGAACCACCGCCAAAAATCATGTGTGACTTGGTATTTAAAAAATAGTTTGTGAAATTCTAAATTTAGATACGATCATGCCCTGTTTGAACTTGTGATACTTTCACATAAATGAGTCGAAGAAATCTGAGAAATGCATATTATTTTGAAAAGTTCAATAGAGCGCCATTGCTGTCTCAATACACAATCCAGGAAAATTTGAAAACAAAAACTTTGTTTGGCTCACAGAAAAGTGTGAGGGGAGTCGTTCAGTTTATGAAGAACAAAAGAGGCGCAATGAATGCACGGCAAGAAGGGAAACGCGAGAAAATTGCTAGCTTGGAGGGAGGGCGCGAAAAAAAATAATTGCCACGACTCTCCCAATATTTAATTCAGCGAAACTACGAAATATCAAAAAATAGAGAGAAGGAGACAAAAAAAACAATACGGGTGCATTATAGTTTAGTTCAAGAAATAATGCATATTGCGCACGTAGCCATTAAACTGCACCTGGCGGAATGAGAAGCCATAAAAACAAGCGGAATGAAAAATGTTTATGCTTATGAGAGATTCGAAATTTGTCGCATGAATCATTTTTTTTTCGAATTTCAGAGAACGAGCAGCCTATGGCAAACAAGATAATCTGAAAAGCAATAGACAAAAAGAAGAAAATTATTAATTAAGAGAGGCGAGTTCTCGCGATCACATACACACAAAAACTGAAATCACGCGACAAAACACTGTTGGGACGGCGGCTCTTTTATTTACACGGGAGCATCAGCAGGAAAAGCTTCGAAATATTGTGCACCGGAGTGATTTCGAATTGGTCCTTAAGCTAGAGCCCCCCCCCATATTGCGCGTAGATCTCATCGCTTAGGCGGCGATTCGTTGGAAGCTGGAAATTCTGATATAGCCGACGTGAGAGCAAGCATCTGGTGGTTGTGATACTAAAACCGATGGAGATATTCTCATTAAAACATAAGAGATATGAGATGGGTTGGTTCAATGAAGCAAACAAGAAGAAATAAAAAAACAACACGGCTAAGCTGGAAATCTCAACGAGAGCTATATCGACTCAAAAAGAAGGTGGAAATGCGAAGTTGGGCACAAACAAAGGTGCTGCAGCTCGGATGTCGGAGCACCACGTGCCGCACCGGTATTTGCCGATCACACGGGACGGGGCCCAACTGATCGTTCGGGGTCATGCTTCGTCGGAAGATTGCCGCACTTTGAATCGAATATAGAATCATACCAACAATTGCACAATAATGTGTAATGGGTGTACGTATGTGAACCTGTTTTCGCGGCGAGACCAACAATTATTCAAAGGACACACTACTACCTGTTCGGTTCAAACGCGATTCACGTGTGCCTTCACCGATGAACATTGTTTCTTTGCTGCAAGCGAAAAAAAAAACGATTGCCTCGCTCACCCACCCGCCGCTCTCGCTAAATTTCTTTTTTCTTTTGACCGACGTTCTGTTTGAGCACAAATAGTTTCGAGTTGAGATTGGAATGCGGTCACGTCGACGTCGAAATGTGTCCGCACATGAATCAGAAAACAAAAACAATGAGTTTTCGACATCTCGACTTATTTATCGGTAATAAATACACTACGATTTGGATAGATTGTGATAAGAATTGAGCGGTCACATGGTTTAGATGGTGGTATTTTTGGAAGGCACTTCTGAAAATTGTTATCTCGTCAAATTTTTTGAATGTTCAAACCACACAATTCCGAGGAAATCAAGACTCGCAAACAAGAGCTGATGTAAAGCTGATATCGATAATATTCTCAAAATACTTCAAAACTAGGAATGGTCAAACTATAATCGCTTTGGGACCATTGTCATGAAGAACATCAATCGTTTTTTTTCGCAATTTTATATTGTCAAATACAGATGAATTTTTGGGGGGCGGAGCGTGAAAATTTGAACGAGACGATTTGGTTCGATTTGGCTGCGTATCAACAACACATATGCAAAAACTACAGTATACATCAAAGGCGCATTGTAAGAAAATTTGGACTAAACAAAATTGGGCTAAAATCTTTGAATTCCCCATTAGTTGTCTATCTTTGGCACTATAATTCGATTCAATTTTCGGCGGTTTAATATGCCTAATATAGTTAGAGAGATAATATGTAGTAGGAAAAAATTGAATTCTCAGGTGGTTTTTTTTTTACAACAAATGCGAAATGACGAAGATTCGTCGCGAGACCTCATGCGCATTTTTCACAGTTGCCCGTCAACGCCACATTTCGAAAAAAAAGGAATGAAGTCGATAAATTTGAATTTTGTAATGACGTCGTCGTGCGACAGCGCAAAAAATTAGCTACATTCCAAAAAATATGAAGAGGTCTTGATGCGCGGTGTGCGTAAATCTACACTGCCCCAAGATTGCTGCAATAGTTTTTTTTGTGGCATTCTCGCCAATTTTTTCAGTCACGCCCTAGCTTTCTAGATGCCATTCGTTGAGAATAAAGTAACTAACAGATTCCACTTCGACTTTTTTTTTTTGATTGTTTTTCGCCAAACCTGTGCTATACACAAATGCAAGAGGAACAGGAAGACCACCGAGCCGCATTGGAGAGGAAATTGAGTTTCGTAAAACTGAGAAATTCTTATCGGAAGCGCCTCTCTCAATCATTATCATGAAAACGTTTTGCCAGGTCACCGCGATTTTCTTTTCCGCTTTTTCGATGCCCCCCCCCCAACCGATAGGAGGGTTTGGTCTTTCATCTGATTGACAATCGAACCCAATTAACTATATCTTCTCTGCATAATTACAATTATTCATAATCTCCACCACCGTTTGCGCAATCACGTGATCGTTGAGTGAGTGCGCGGATCAGCGAGACGCAGACGCGATTCACGTGTGTTCGACGCGCCGAAAAATGCAGAATGTCGTTGACAGATCATAGAGCGAACATAGGCATCGTGCGATTCTTGGAGACGCCGACAGTGTTTGGCGAATCACAACAAGAAAATGAGGGGCAATCCGCTTTTTGCTGTGGTTTGCCATATAAGGGGGAACGACTTACATGTTGGTAGTGATTTCATGAAGGCTCCCGAAATTGATATGACTGTGCGAGAGTCGGCGATGATGGGAGTTGAGGCCATCGAAACTCGTCATGTGTTCCGGTGAATGATGTTCTCAAAAAAAAAATAAACGATATGTAATTTCAAAGCCCAATATTCAACGTTTTTCAAAATTTTCGATTAATGTTTTTATTGAATTTTGTGGTAATTTGAATCGAGACCAATTTTTTATAGTGAAGAATTGAAAATTACAGATTTTTTTTTAGTTTTTATTAGCATTTTCTACGATCCATCGTCACGAAATGTACTGTAATATTTAAAGACGCACTACCCTATCAATGCTGGTGTCTCGAAACGAATTTGCAAAGCCAAACCGAAAAATTTTGCTGATCGAATAAATTCGTTCAGGATTTTTTTTAAATGAACTTATCGCAACATTCTAACAAATTTCTAGTTCATTTTTTTTCAATATCATCAAATTTTGGCCATTATTCGATTTTGCAATTGTTTGAACTCGACGAAAAAATTTTTGGAATTCTCACAAGACGCTCGCAATTGTCATCTTTATTATCATGCGCCTTATAGTGTTTTTTGCGCTGTTTTCGTGCTAAGACCAAACACTCAAACAGCACTTTTGAGTGCAACATATCGGGTGATTTTGAATAATAATAAAAACACTCTCAAATGGTGTTTTATTATTTGTTATTGTTTCCTTGGCATAATCGATGTTCATCAAATAAGACAAAGAGGCAAAAAGGGAATTTCGCCAAAAAAAAGTGGTATCAACAGCACAGGTCAATCCAAATTTGGAAATTCTGTTTTTTTTTTTCATTCAAAAAATTTTAAATATTGAGTTTTTCCGCTACTTATTCCCAAAAAAAAGTTTAGATTCATTTTTAATTTTTGAAAACTTTAAAGGCAAGAAATTTCAAGTTAGTGCTTAAAAAATAAAATCTAATCTAAGAATTTCGAAATACAAAAATATTTTGATATCGAATTTCCCAAAATAAAATTTAAGGGGGAGAAAAAAAACGAACGACTCCTGCTTATTTTTCGCTCGCTCCTCTTCGTGTGCCCCTCATGATGAAGCTCCTCATACAAATGAGCCGCCGAGTTCCAGCGCATTGCACTGAAAAAAAAAACAAGAAAATCACCTTCTGACGTCATTTCATCGGATTATAATTGACTCATTTCGTCTAATCTTGTTTAAAATTGCACATT
The DNA here is from genome assembly GCA_902829315.1 of Caenorhabditis bovis. Lineage (NCBI taxonomy): Eukaryota > Metazoa > Nematoda > Chromadorea > Rhabditida > Rhabditidae > Caenorhabditis > Caenorhabditis bovis. The sequence goes on along the minus strand of CADEPM010000001.1, from coordinate 3,087,347 downwards.
CGAATATGGTTAATCTAATTAGTGCGATTCACGTGATTTTCACGTGATTTTCCGAGACTAGTTGACCTTTGGACTTGACCTTTGACTCAAACAAAAACACATTTCCTTTTAAGGAAGTTGTCCGCCTGCCTTTGTACGAATTTTTCGAAAATTCTAAATTTGGATTCGAAGGAAGTTGTCGGCAGCAATTTTTCAAAAAAAAAAAAAAAAAACACCAACAACACACTTACTCCTTGCGAAGATATTCGGGCGCTGCGCTGATCGTGTCCGCTAGCAGATTGGCGGCGACGCATTCACACGGGATCGTGCACGAGCAAAACGACATCGGCCGCTGAAACGATCCGAATCACTCAAAATAGTCATCGGCAATTTTGATCTACCATCTTCTTATGTGTATAGGAATAATGGTGTTTAACAAAGTTCAAATAATGATGACTGGATTTGGGCATAGCGATTGGATGGCTGGCTTTGCCTGAGCAGCAGATTACATGGAATTCGGGTTTCTTTTTTATTTTTGGGAAGAATGAGAAGAAGAAAAGCGGATTATTATTATTATGCGAAATTGATTTAATGGTCTTGACGCGAAATACGAGCTCTAGTTTCATGAGCCTTTCAAATACTGACTTATTCATGAAATGAATTTCTTTTTAGAAAATGTATAAAAATATTAAAAGTGCATTTTTTACATGTATAGATTGAAAAAAAAGTGTAATTTTGAGATTTTTATAGCATTAAAAAATCAACACGGCAACTGGGAAAAGGACAAAAAAATAATTTTGAAATTGGATGAAAAATGATTCAGAATATAGATATGAATCTATTTTCATCAACTTTTAAATAATTTTTTGCTCCGAAGTGCCTCCCTCCCCTCCCCTCCCCTCCCCGATCCCCTTAGAATTCCCCTGAATTGTTATTTCCATTTTTGGCCATTTAAATAGACGATTTCTCATAGGAAAACGATCAGTGAGTTTTTGATTCCAGGTTGAGAATATTTTGATCTGTTCTCGACGCGAATCAACGATAGTTCGACAAAAAAATGTTTGTAGTATCAAATTGATGACGAATGGTTTAAAGGCGCATGACTAACAGAAAATTGCAAAATGTTGTCAAATTCACGTTCGAACCGAACAAATCTAGCCAGTCTCGGTAAATTGTTCATATTTTTCTTTTTGTTTAAAAATTGTCAAAAATCAATGGAATTTCAATTTTGGTCAAAAACTCGAAGAGAAAAAAAACGCGGCGAAATTGTGGGAAATTTTGCACATTTGGAAAAACGCGAAAAAATTTCCCACAAAATGAAACCATATAATTGCATTTTTTTTAATACATAGAAAGGGTCAAAGTCCAGTCATCAGATTTCTTTTTAAAATTTTCAGATAGCGGCTTTTGAACCCTTACGGTAGGAAAAGACTTAATTCAAAATCTCCTTCCCATACAAGGTTGCTCTAAAAAAGTGGACTTTGACCCGAAACTGCTAAAAATTAAATAATGGCATTTTGGCAGCTGTACGAACTCTCAGCATAATTCAAATTCAATTCATCGAGCGGTGTTGATGTTCCATTTGTTCACAAAATATCTAAAAATAGACAACAAAAACTGGATATCGTTTTGATATAATCTTTGATGCAACAATCAATCATTCCTTATCAATCGATGACTTTTAAAGATTGTTTGATCAGAGAACGCAAAAAATTCGAAGGAATTAGCGCGTTTTCTTCTTCTCAATTCTTCCTAAACGATATTTTCAAATAAAAAATGGAAACAAATAATGATTATGATATAATGATTACGTCCAGCTGAATTTTGTGTTTTGTAAAATTTTTTTTGCGCAAATTTCAGACGTGTGCGAAACGTCGAAAATCGTGAGTTTTGGGAATTTTTTCGGATTTTGCTGACAATCACAATACTTGGATTATTTCGGTTGAACAGAAACAATGACATTCTAAATAGCAGACCACAAAAATGGTTTGGAGGAAATATTCTGGAAGCAGAAAATAGAAATTTCATTCAAATTTATGTCGACCCGGTGCCGTAGAAAAATATACGAAATATTTATATTTCGCCATAACTTTGAACGAGTGGTCCAATTGAAGTAAAATTTCTACTGGAAGTCAAAAAAGAAATTTTTTTTGTCATTGTAAAATAAGGAATGACGTGCTAGCGGAATTTTTTTTCGAAATCTACAAAAATAGAAAAATCGATTATTTTGGTTATTCGATTAAAAAATATATTTATTAGTTTTCCATACTTTGCGATCATATTTATTATTTTGGGTCGACCAAAGAGGTCTAAAAATTTATCTAAAGTTGATTGTGAAATAAGATGTACCACCGCAAATGCGTCCTCGGTGTTTGCGGACCGTCATATTCAAATTTCAACAGAGGAAATTAGAAAGGCGTACTAAGGATAATCTGCTGAAAAGGGACAATTCAGAGAAAATAAAAGAAATCAATTTTTTTTGCAGCAATTAAATTTTGCCTTATTAAAAAAAAATTTTCACTGCGTTAACCTTTTTTCAAACAAAAATCTTATCTGCAAGTCAACAGTAATTACCTACGAACTTTCAAGAAAACGGCAAGTTGATTAATAATTCTCAAAAAGAAAAAATAAATAGTGCATGAGATATTCAATTTATATGTATTTATGCATTTTTCCTTTCGAACATAGATATAAATAATAATCATAATAATAATAATAGCTATGCTTAAAAAATGAATATTAATAAAAATGTTAAAAAGCGAGAATATTATTCGGGTTTTTCAAAAAAAAAAAAAACGGAAATTGAGTGTGTAGAGGAAATCCCATCAAAAAAGGGATAGAAGTGATGAGTTTGAAGGAGTCTCAATTAGCAATAAATCCGTAAAAAATATGAGGAAATCTCATGAATTCAGCTTAATCACTACTACAAATAAATATGTTAAAAATCGGCTTAGTCTACATATTAATATATAAAAAAAGCGGGAGCAAAGAAGAGAAATGGGGGAAAAGGGCGATTTCTTAAGAAGACGAGAGAAAAATGAAACATTTTGCGCATCGACAAGCACTCGCATTTCTTGGCTCGAATTTGTTGCACCAGCCACCAAAAAAAGAAAAAAGAAAATTGAGTTGTTGGTTTTTGTTCGGAGAAAGAGAACATTCGAAATAATTTATAGGAAATTCCAAGTTCAAAAATAATGAAAATAATCGGATTGAAAAACCCAAATAGAGTTCACACCGTGCTAATCGCTGTGTTTTCAGAATATCATTGTCATACAGAAGACTTTCTCATGGAAAACCTGCAATACATTATTTTATGTGAATAATAAAAAAAAATGTTATAAACTATTTTTATAAACAGCAAAGTGAAGGTCGGAATTTAAGTAATAATTTATGATGGTATGCAGATTTTCTGAAAAAAAACGCGACAAACTTTAAAAAAAAATTCTAGTTTTTTCGTTCTCTACATTACGATTTTTCTAAGTTTTTGTTAGCTTTTATCAATTTTTTTGAATGTTATTTTCAAAATCCGCATAATACCATTCTACTGTTGGCGTCCGGCATATGTGGGGGTTGATTTACACGCATGCGCCTTAGGATATGGTCTCGCACGGATTACCATGTTATTTATAGAAGACTAAGAGATCAAATGTTGTCAGATCATTTCGAAAGGCGAATGCCTGTAAATCTACGCTTGAATAGCATTATTGAGAAAATTAATATCCAGAGACTTTTTTTTTAACTTTTCAATTTTCCCAAACACCCTAGCGAATTTTTAAATAAGAAAATTATGACTTCAAAATTATTGACGATGACAGATGTCTTTTTAAATATGATCCAAGCAATTTGGTTTCGCAATTATTTTCGATTTGGCTGCGTATCAGCCTTGGCTGCGTAACTACAGTATCCATCAAAGGCACATCCAAAAATTTGTTGTCAAAAAAATGCGTATCCAATAGTATTAAAATTTCCGACAGTTGCCTGTCTTCGACCAAAATTTGTATAGGGGAATATTCAGTGGATTCTGGGCTTTTTTTGGCAATCAATTGTCCGCAGATGGAATTTGTGATAAACAATATTAAAACGGTTATTTTCTGACAACAGCTTATTGAACGACGTGACATATTCGAGAAATTTCACCATTTTCAACTACGTTTTTTTATAATCTAATCGAGAACAACTCGTGTGTGTGTATTTCAAAATAATGAGGTAGGATGGACACAATAAACGAGCCACTATTTTTTATGTTTTGGCCAGTACGAATAAAGATAAACAAGCGGTGAAGAATCGGAAGGATCTCAGCGATGCCGGCACGAGTTGGATCGAGTCGGGCGTGAATATGAAGCCGACACACGAGGACATGGATTGGTATCATGGATTGTTGCCGAGAGCCGATATTAACAAACTACTCGAGAATGATGGCGATTTTCTCGTCAGGACCACACATAAAGATAAGGATGTAAGCTGAAAAATTTGTCGGAATCTTTTTTTTTTACATGGAATTTCCTTTGTTTCAGGGCCTCACAATTATTCTATCTGTCAAATGGAATGGAAAATGCCATCATTATCCATGTGTCGAGCTTCCAGATGGTAATTGAGCTCCGAAATGGTTTCTTCGCGAAAATCGCTCTTCTAGGCACCATTCTTGTGGACGACAAGCGATTCGATAGTGTTCTCGACATGATCACCTCATTGAAAACCAAAAAGACGCCAGTCTCGAAAGAAGTCGGCGCGATTCTCATCAATCCGATAATGAAGCAGGAATGGGAATTGAGGCACGATCAGGTGAGCCCATTCGTACAATCACCGTGCGCATTTTTCTTTTGCAGATATCACTTGGCAAAATGCTCGGCGAGGGCGCATTCGGAGGCGTCTACCGCGCAACAATGTACCATAAAGGTCGCAAAATTCCAGTGGCTGTCAAAGTGAGCAAAGGCAACACGAAAATGAGCACGAAGAGCATGATCGAGGAGGTGTGCAAGGAGGCGAGAATCATGCGAAAATACCAACATCCGAATATCGTCAACTTCTATGGTGTCTGCGTCGAAAGGGTAGATCACAATTTGTATTTTATGAAAATCGTCTCAAAGCCATGCCCCTTTAATTAATAATCTATTTATGAAGAATAAGTGGCTACTAGAATCAGTTGTCGTGATTCTGTCAATCAAAGGCGCAACTCTATTATTAGAGTTGGGTCTCGCGTCGAATGATTCCAGTAGTCATTTTTTCGACTATCCCCCCCCTTGAATTTTTTCATTCCAGGAACCTATAATGCTCGTAATGGAGCTCGCCAACATGGGAGCTCTTGACTCGTATCTTCAAAATGAGAAGAATAATGTGACACTGAGAGATAAGGTATTTTATTATGGGACTCTGGTATATACAATTGGCATTTCTTCGTATACGATTGGGACTTATGCGGATGTTTCGTATACGATTACAAACCATTCAACAGAATCGTATACAATCCTATACGATTCGCATAAACGTATACGATTTTTATTTTACCTTATACGATGAAGAAATTCTATTTTTTCCTATACGACTAGGAATCATTCACAAGAGGAGCGAAAAAAAAACATCATTTTTTCTGTTTAGATGAGATTCTCGTTGGATGCCGCCAAAGGACTCGAGTATTTGCACCAGCATGGATGCATTCATAGGGACGTGGCCGCGAGAAATTTTCTCGTCCACAAGTGTAGTGTGAAAATTAGCGATTTCGGTTTGTCGAAACAGCTATCGGATCATGCGCACAAGTATAAGTTGAAGGTAATCGTGCAATTCTAAAGCTTGTCTCTTTTTTGTTAAAACCAATTACGATGGAGCGCATTTGCACCATTGGCTATCCGAGTGTTTCAGGACCTTCACCAAAAGCTGCCGATTCGCTGGCTGGCTCCTGAGGTCATGGCCTCAGCGACCTACACCTTCAAATCCGATGTGTTCTCATTTGGAATTTTGCTATGGGAGGTTGCGACGCAATTTTCGAACATTTTTGAAATTGTCCCTAGATTTTCATGGACGGCGCAATTCCATATCCGGGCATGACACTGGCCGAAGTCAGCCGAGAAGTGCGAAAAGGCTATCGAATGGAGCCGCCCGACCGAATGCCGACGTTTGTGCGAACGGTGATGATCAATCAGTGTTTTCCAAACAATCCCGAGGATCGTGGGAATATGACGGAGGTCCGCCACCTTCATATACAAAATTTATTATTATTATTTTTTTTAGATTCGAAACGCAATTGAGAATATGCTTGAGGGCAGGATTTCAGCGTTCCAAAACATGCGGTCGGTCTATTATAGGACATGATGATATAATTATTAAATACACATATAATTAGTTGAATTTGATTATTAAATATTGGCGATTCATCACAGAGATCTTGTAGAATGCTTGTTGTGTGAAGGGATTACGCGAAGTAAGTGGTCCTTTCAACAAGATCGGGTTGCATCGGCTTCTGCGCGACTTGCACAAAAGTACGGTATTTGCAATTGATGCCCAGATAGAGCACGCCGACGATGACGCAGTTGAGAATGCATTGGAGCGCGACGACGACGGTGAGAGCGCGAAGGCGAATGTAGTACCACGAGGAGGCTTGTTGGAATTGGACGGGAGTCGCGTGGGCGGCAAAACTGAAAATGAAAACGAGAATTATTTTCCGTTGCGACGAATAATTTTGCGCGTTTCGCGATTCGAACACAAAACTCACATCGAGATGTCAGCGGTGTTCTGAGCGCAGAGGAAACTGACGAATGCTGACAGAATGCAGACGACGCACATGAGAATTCCGTGCTATAAATAGGCGAAAAATTGAGCGAATAATTGGCAGGAAATTGACTTACGAAAAATGAGAGCAAAAATTGATGGCGAATCGCAAAATCCAGGACCTTCTCGCCGGCTGATAGGAATAGCAAAGCGGCAAATGAGAGAATGAACGAGACGATCGATGTTGGGTAAAGCCATAATGCCAAAGTTGGACTGATGAGAATCCTCTGAAGAATTAGAATAAATTGTTTTAATAGAAAGTTTAAACATACATGATCTGGAATAGTGTAATAAAGTCGGGATGAGACAATAAAGTCAAAAATTGAGGAAGTTAGGCACAATCCGGCAATTGAAACCACCTAAAATGTTAAGGCTTAATTGGCATGATTCCAGTGGAAAAATATATAGGAAAAATACGAACAATCGATTTTTGTTTTCTCACTTTCGGGATTTTTTTCAGAGTATTTCTTTTCTTCTTTTTTCAATGGACTCACCCAATTAATGTAAATCGAAACCTTCAAATGATTTCATACTTTTTTTCTCAGAGTTATTCGAGAGGTTAATTCAATTTTACGGTGAAAACTAATATAATTTACAATTTTAAATATAGCGAAAATTTGAAAAAAAAAATAAGGACAGTGTTTTTTCTCGTATTGGTGTGCACAGCAGTTCTTCGTCTACCGTACCAACAATTGATTTAATTTTGATTGCCAGAAATGAATTTTTCTTCAATTAACTCACCACAAGTGAAACGTTGCAAATGAAAATCAAATTCGAAGTATGCATTCCTGAAAAAATGCCAAAACGTTAGCGGCAACGGCGGGGAAAAAGAAAGGAAATGTACACTAGTTGAATAAAACACGAGAAGCACCTGACACCTGACTGACCCTGATGCGTTACTAAGGCTTCGCTTAGCCAAATATGTGCATTGTCAAGTGCTATGGGAATTGATGAGCCAAATTTGAGGTGCTCTCAATTACGAGGAAGGCAGTACAAATCACAAAAAAAGTTTCTATGGGGACGGGATGAATGAAAAACGCGTGAATTGAAGACTCCGGAAAATGGTTCGAAATCGTCTAAACGTAAAGAGCACACCAAATATGCTCTTTACGCTTTTTTTAAAATTTTATAGTGTATGATTTTAAAATAAAAATCGTATACAATAAAACATATGACGAGCATAATCGTAAACGGTAAAATCGCAATCGTCTTTGGAGAGCGATTTCGTCGTATACGACTATGAATCATTTACCCGGGGGGATCTGGAAAAGCCAAAAAAACGGCTTGAACATCCTCTCGAGACTTTGAAATTCCTTAAACTTTTTGTGCTCATAAATGCAACAAAAAAAAAGAAATTTCTATAGAAGAGTCACATTGATAAAAAGTGATAATATGTTGGCGGAAAACAGGACTTTTGTCGTAGACGAACGAATGCACGATTATTTTATCATTTATGCTTGCCACTAAGAGTCCCGTATGACAAACGCTTATGAGCAAGTGTAAAAATATTAACTAGAGAGAATAGTTTTAAAAAATTAATAATTACAAAAGAATATTTTTAGATTATTAACAAAAGCGGAGATCGACTGAGCTCATTTTAGCTTGAAAGACCAATTAAAAAGCAGTCTGCGCAATTCAAATCTTTCAAATTCCACGACAATATAATGGACTCTTTACGTTATGCGAAAAAAAGAAACTATTTATTTCTTTTTTTTTTTGCAGAAAAGTCTCTTCATAGACTGAGCATCAAAACGCGAAATGGAGGTTTTAAAGGGAATCAAGTTGGCACAAGGTTCTTCAAGCCGAACAAGTATTGTTGGCAAAGCACACGGTTAAAGGCGCACACCAGGGCTGTGCGGCAATCGGAAATTTCGGCAATTCGGCAATTCGGAAAATTGCCGAAAATCAAAATTTCGGCAATCCGGCAATTCGGCAATTTGCCGAAAATAAAAATTTCGGCTATTAAATGTTTTCAACGATAATTCGAAATATAAATACCGAATTTTCACGGTATCCCAAATTATTCAATGGACATTGATTTTGGTTTCGCCGATTTTTTTTTTGATATCAAATTGCCGAAAATCAAAATTTCGGCAATTCGGCAATTTGAAAAATCGGCAATTTCGGCAATTTCGGCAATCGGCAATTCCATTGCCGCACAGCCCTGGCGCACACCATACACCAAGAACACTTTTTATCGGCATTTTGCCAATTTAAGCAGTCACGCGACGCCGAAAATATATGGATACTTTGCTTATCAACAAAACTCAGCCAATTGTAATTCTGTGACTGATTTAGGTGAAAAAAAAATTGAATATTACGGAGATCACATTAACGAAATTTGAAAACTGCATTATAAACGGATTTCCTTTTATTTGGAAAATATCAAAAATGTAATTCTATGAAGTAATTGTTTATTCTTTTATGATCAAAGAATAAATGTAGCGTGATTTTTAGAATTTCGCAAGCTTCTGGCTCACGGGAAAAGAAAACTTATGAAAAACCTATCAGAGCTTCTCATTTTTTTACGCTTTTCTAAAACAGAGAAATTCAAGCAAATAAGTTCAATTTTACGACGATAATATTTAGACATCGAGCCGCATAATAGGAGTAAACTCGAGAAGCCGGTAGGTAGGTTGGTGTTTTGACCTATTTTGGCCCGAAGGGAGGGTTTATATGCAAATACGACGTTCGCAGTTACCGTGCAAACATTGCCTGCTGCTCGTCGTCCCACGTGCTCTTTTATTGATTTGGATACTCCAAATGGGTTCGAAGGCTGGCACTAAACAATTCACAAGGCAAATAGGCGGACCATTATTGTTGACTGCCTGATGGCGACAGACGGAAGTCAACTGCAGGTAAACCTGAACGGAATTTGCCTATCATATCGGTTTCTGACAATACAAGTACAATGAATTTGGCATTTATTGAAATATAAACTATCTTATCAAATTACCCATTACTAGGAAAACCCGCAATTAAAAATGATCCTCTAATGCTTCGATTTCATGCTCTTCAGTAGCCTGTCCCCATTCGGAAATGAACAAATTGCTGACGGTGTTGCACGTTTCGCGATAGGCGAAGATTCCAGCAAATACGAACAACGAGAGGGTCATCAAGTGAATTAGCTGCAAAAAATTTCGGATTTCGATCTTGGCATTCGATTCGATTTACTGTTTGCGCGCTAAGTGTCTTCTCAGTTATGAAAATATTCAAGACGATTGAGCAAATCGACGAAATTGTTCCTAATCCGTTACAAGTGAATTCCTAAAATCCATCGTTTGCCTACTGTAATTAATGGTTCACCAACAATCTTGCGCCAATAAAATTTCTGGACGATGAACCATAACGACACCAAGACGCTCGATAAAGTGATGAGGTCAAATATAGCGAGAATTGAATAGAATTCTGAAAACAAGGAATAGCTAAATGTTGAAGATTCTCGATTCTCCGAACCTTCTCCTTTATGATTCTGAAGCCATCCATATAAGGAAAGTGAGAATAATATCTGAAATATCTCCTCAAATTTCAATGCGTCTCTTTTGCTTATCAAATCTATAAATTTAGGGGAGAAATAGAGAAGATAGTAGCATATCTTTTCGTTTTTCTTCAAGTTCATGACCAAATCGCCAGCATCACACCACTTCGCTTCCTTCGTTTATTGCTTGTATCAAGGTAACAAAGAACTAACTTCCGAAATTGTCAAATTCGATTTGTTCAACGTTTGAGCGATGTCAACGAAAAATCTTGGCGGATTTTCGGAATTGGATTTCAGCATGGAAACGCCAAAAAAGCACATTTTCATCAAAAATCATTTTTGAGACCTTTTACACAAAAAAGGTGGTGAGAAAAACAAAACTAATGTTAAAAATCCAAATTTTTTCGAGAAAAACATTCATTTCTCACAAAATTATTGCCAATAGAGTATTACTATCTCAAAAAAAAAGCGGGGATTTTGAGCATTTGTTTTCTATTGTATTTTCTTCGCGGCGTTAATTCAATATTCGATTTAAACTGTGGTATTTCGATATGCCATACTACGCATAACATGCAAATAAAAATTACAATAAATCTAAACAGGTTTTTGCTATTTTTTTTGCGATAATAAGACATATTTTTCAAGAATTTTGTATTTTTTAAAACTGTTTCAAACGACACTCCGTTGGTACACTATGCTCGTGTTTTATCGTAAACCATTTTTCCATTCATTTGCCCTCACTATTATGCATTTTTAAAATAAAACTTACACATAATGTAACTTTACAGACAGAGAGCACTGAAAATGGATAAACGACAAGATATTTGTATGGTTTGCCGTCCGATGGCATCACATCGCATGTGATCTGCAGAAAAAAAAAGAATGAAAATAAAACATACAAACGAAGCAAAGTGTGTGTGGTCGAATATTAAAGAAGCACCCTAGAATTTTATAGTATTTTGTGTTTTTGGCGTCAAGTTCTACGAGCGCAGAAAAAAAGATACGAAGAAGAAATCGATGGCATCAAATATTCATGAGCGATATATTAATTAGGTCCAATATTTCGAATGAGAGAAATGAGAAGAAAAAAATGCAATTTTGTCTCATTTTTGCAAGCAAATATACTCGAAATTTGGCAGGTTTTTTGAGAAAATTTTCGTCGATTTAATGACATGTTGAACAATTTTCGTCTTTTCTTTCGTCAATACCAACTTTGACCAATTTGGTTTTCAAACGAAGGCAATGGATGATTAAGTAGATTTGAATCTAAAAGAAATGCGATTATGTTCCTTTAATCATTAAAGGAACATAAGTTAAAGTTTAATGATATAATCATTTGAAAACTTATAAAAATAATTTTTCTGAGAAATTTGATAGGTCAATTGTCACAATTCACACTCCTTCTCCGGATTTTTCTATTTCGTTCTGTCGAATGACTGATCGATGATGGACAGGCTAAATATAAATTGGGCGTACGCTAAAATGCCGAGTACGCAGACACGCACAGTTCTCTTCGTCTCGCGATACAATGTTATAGCCAATTTTGTTGAATTTCGATCAGTCGTTTGACACCCACAATAGCTTTTTTTCTAGAATTTCAAATTTGCTCAAAATTTGGATCGATGAATATTATTTTGTGGTTGAAAATTTGCGATGTGCTGAAAGTATTCAACAAAAAAAAGTGACCATATATATAGTGGAGAAAAAAAGCGTTATCGAGCGAGGGGCGACAAATGCATATAAATCGAGGGAATAACTTATGACGTTCGAATACGCATAAAATTTAAGCACTATATATGGCTCTTTGCTGGCTGCCGTAGAATGTTGAAATCTCCTCATTTCTTCGTTTTCAAACTATTCGTATAAAAAACAATTACAGCAATATTGCAAAATATTTCGAGATAGGTCCCATTCCGCAATATTACAGTGAACTCTCAAAACGAAAAACAAGGTATTCTCGCAATTTCAGTTATTTCAAAAAATGCATAGCTGAAATTTAGGTCAGAATCAAACTAAACCCAAAGCGTGCCATTTTTGCAAATTCAAATTGAGCGCGCGAAATTTTAGCAAAAAAAAAAGAATTCGCGGGCGGCAAGCAATGTTTTCAGGTAACTTAGGTGGCGAGAAACACGTGAAGCGGAAAAAATAAGTTTTGAATGGGTCGGACTCGCAGCTTCCACCTTTTTCGTCTTCGTGCCTTTTTTCGGTGTGTTCAAGTACGGATGGACAAAAAAAATGGAGAAAAAGAAAAGAATAAACGCGGGCGCTGGTGCAATCAAATGAAGTTGGCAAAATCTCGCGTCTTCAACGACGAATACAATAAATTTCATTGTCTTCCGCACATATTTTTGCATTCAACACAAAAAAAAAACTTTTTCTTCTTCTTCTTTTTATGTGGTGGGAAAGTGGATGGGAATGGGCTTATTTATCATCAGGGTGTCAGGAAAAAAGTGTTCTTCTTTTTTTTCTTTTTTTTTTGAAAGAAAACTTTCCGCAAGATGACTAATAATCCTTTAAGTAAACAGGCTGAGCGGGTTGAAAATAATCAGCAAGGAAATAAAAAATTTAAGTGCTGATTATGAAAATTGAAAAAAAATGTTTCTAGTGTGCTACAAAAAAATTGAACAATTTCCGATTATAATGGAAATTAAATTGAATTCGCGAGAAAAAAAAAGTGGAATTTTAAAAAAGAAAGTTGCGAGACCCAATGCTTGCTTTTGATCGGTCTGCGAAAGCTAGAACACCTCATCACACTGCTATTAATAATAATAATAATCTGCTCTAATCCAATCAGAAAAAAAAATTGTGTTTAATAAACTACTTATTGTGATTGGATAAGCTTATTAGTCGAGTGCGCGAAATTAGGTGTTACATGAAGCGGGAGGAGAAAAAAGAAACCGAATTTTAGTTCGACGACGTCGCCGGAATCCGAAAATGCTGTTGTGCGTGCTTCAAGCAAATTAGCTCAATTTTCGAAGACATCGCAAACGCGAAAACTTGTCTAATGAAAAAACACAACAGCACATGCCGTCAACGGATGTGAATTGGCTGACGGGTATGAAATCCAATCGACCGGAATTCCGTTGGCGGCGAAGGAATGCGTATGAAGGAATTGTGCAGTGAAACAATTTAAAGGCGCGGCCCTTGCACACGCTGGACATTTCAACAGTAAAACTGCTCAAGAATTATATTATTGCTAATTAAAGGGACATAGCATTTCTAACGAAAATTAGAATTATTCTTAATAGTTCAGAATCTTCATTGAAGGGGATTTGATTATCTGGGACCTCAGACTTTCAAACCAAAAAAATTTTCAAATTTTCAAATTGAATAGATTTTTTGAAGAAAATTGAACTGGAAAATATCCAGTCGCCTAAAAAAAAACAACACCAAAATACTATCTTATAATTAGGCATATTTGTGGCGAAGAAAAAAAAGGCTCTATAAATAGCGAACTAATTGTCGAAAACAAACAATTTAGCACGTTTTTTGCGCGATTTTCGGGGAAAAAAAAATTGGCCACAGAATATATATGTAAATAATATAATAATAGAATATAATAGAATATAATAGAATATATATGCAATGCAATAAAAAAAAGCAACAAAAAAAAAACGAGCCGGCCGGAGTTTTTGGCACAGAAGAATGAACCATCGGACCCCAAAGGATACAAAACATACATAGATATTTGGAAATGGATGACATCGAAAGTCGACGCGCAAAATAACAACAAACTTGCACAAAATGGCATTCTGCCGACGAACACAACACACTATTTTCGGTGCGGGATTGCTTATTATTATTATTTCTCACAATGTGTATACAAAATGCAATGATAGGCAAACAATGCAAACCGGGCAAATGGAAAAAAAAACGTGTCTATCGATCGAAATGGCAATTTCGCAGTGTTTTTTACTCGGAAAAATAGTAAAATTTATAAAAAACTACGTACATTTTTGGGGAAGGAGACGATAAAATAAACTTAAAGGCGCATAACATTATATTTGACGCCTTATACTGAAGTTTTTATTTTTCTAATTTTAAAATGTCCTGAAAGGAAAAAAGAAGAATAATTTTTACATTCGCAAAAAACTGCGAGTTTGATTTACAGGTTTTCAATGGAATTCTCATAAATCGCAATTTGAATTACCTTAACAAAAAAAAGTACGATGGTCCACAATTGCTCAAATTGCTCTTTTTTTGCGATCTCATCAATTCGAAAAGGACGGGTTTTGGCTTAAACATCGGGATTCCATGGCTTTCATAGAAACTTCAGCAGTTTTTGTTCCAAAACTTGTTTTACAATACTAGTACGACACTCCAATTACACATCGCCCTCAATTTAGCGTATCGATGAGGGCGGCAATTGTTTCAATCAATTGGATTTTTCCCCTGATTGTCCTAAAATGTTCCGCGGGTTATACCAAACCAAAAAGCGTCTCGTATTAGTCCCGATCGACTCGCTGAGATATTCACTAAATGAGTTGTAAGCATAGTTTTAAAAATTAAAAAAAAGCTGACGTTGAAAAAAATAAAATGCGGGAACCTTTTCGATAAAATTTTTGCCTGTTTGACAAAACGATAATCTCTGGTAAGTCAAGCCCAACCGGATCCGACAAAATTCGGCATAGGAATCAACCTGATCCGATTGGAAATTATTGTTGGGTCCGATTGGTTTTTTGGTTATTTGTCGAATCCGATTCGAATTGAAATATTAAAACAAAACGGATTCGAATAATTACCAATCGTATTCGAAAAAATAAGAATTTCTTGTAATTCTTCTAGCAATTTCATATGTTCATATAATTTTTTAAAATAATTATCCATCTGTCTCTTTATATCTCGGCAGGAACTAAACATTTCTCACACACACACACACATTTTTATAGGTAATTTCACCTTGATATCTAAATCGCGGCATCTTGCAGTCAACGATCTAAATGGCTTACAAAATAACGTCGAGAGAAACATAGACAAAGAATAGTAAGGAGGCGGCGCTTTGAAAAAAAAATGGGTTCCTGGTTAAGGTTTTTCGCAGTATTACAACGAATCGAACACACAAGCAAGGTCTTATAAAAGGCGGCGAGTGGCCATGCGACTTCACTTGGCTTGTTCAGTTGAGTCTTCATTCAAGTAAGCATTCAACTGTTCTCGCTTTAACTCTCCCCTTTGATATTTAGAAATGTCGTCTGAAGATCCAAAAGTTGTGGCTTACGAGACATAGTCTCTCCGCAAGGTTGCGTTCTTCGGAATCGCCGTCTCGACCATCGCCACCCTCACCGCCATCGTTGCTGTGCCAATGCTCTACAACTACATGCAACACGTTCAGTCTCAACTCCAGGCCGAGGTTGAGTTCTGCACCCACCGATCTAACGGACTCTGGGATGAGTACAGCAGAGTAAGCTTCCCCTTCTTGTTCTCCGTCTTTTGAATCCCGATCCTCACACTAATATGTCGATTCTAGTTCGAGGGATTGACCGGAGTTGCTGGACGCATCAAGCGTGACGCCTATCACAGACGCGCCGCTGGAGTCAGCGGAATCCACAGAAAGATCCGCAGACAATCGTACGGAGGAGACGCCGGAGTCGGAGGATTCCAAGGATCTGCCGGAGGAAGCTGCTGCTCGTGCGGAGTCGGAGCCGCTGGACCAGCTGGAGCCCCAGGACAAGACGGAGCCCCAGGAAACGACGGACAGCCAGGAGCCCCAGGACAGCCAGGACAAGACGCCACCGAGGACCAGACCGCTGGACCAGACAGCTTCTGCTTCGACTGCCCAGCCGGACCACCAGGACCAGCCGGACCAGCTGGACCAAAGGGACCATCAGGAAACCCAGGAGCCCCAGGACAATCCGGAGGAAACGCTCTTCCAGGACCACCAGGACCACCAGGACCACAGGGACCACCAGGACAGCCAGGACATCCAGGAAACGCCGGAGCCCCAGGAGCCCCAGGATAGGTCGTCGATGTTCCAGGAACTCCAGGACCAGCCGGACCACCAGGACCACCAGGACCAGCCGGAGCCCCAGGACAGCCAGGAGCCCCAGGAAGTGCTCAGCCAGGACAGCCAGGACCACAGGGAGACGCCGGAGCACCAGGAGCTCCAGGAGCCCCAGGACAGCCAGGAGCCCCAGGACAAGACGGAGGAGCCGGAAGCGAGGGAGCTTGCGACCACTGCCCACCACCACGTACCGCCCCAGGATATTAATTGCGAAATGCTCGACATTCAATTGTATTTCCCTTTACTGCTTTATCATTTTCGTCGCTCAAAGCTTGACGGATTTAGTCGAACCGAAATGTAGTCGAATAAAAATCCATTCCATTCGGAACATCTTCATTACACCCTATCGATCTATCAAACAACATATTACAACTCATGCCGGGGCCGACCAATTGCGGTGTTGCTAATGAGGAAATCGGAAGTTCTTTCTTTAATTTGAAGGTCGTCCAATATAAGAATATTCAACTATAGAAATGATGCGCAAATTGGGTGTCGAGGTTTACAAAAAACGGTTGGGTTTGTCTTCTTTGTCCTGAAGCCCCAATCAATGCCAGAACAATGAGAATTGGGTTGTTTGCGTCTGCTGCTTGACTCTTACTGATCAGTGATCGAACATGTTTATACATATATGTAGATATGTACATATATGAATACTGCTTCAATCACACGACCATGAAAGAAGAGTTTGTTATTCAGGGAAGTCAATTACAAAATTCATTTTTCTTCCGTTTTTATACATAGAGTGAAGATATGAGGGGATCATCTTACCAAGAAACTCAGACGAGATCGAAGATTCAAGGTTAACTTTCACATAGAATTGAACCTATACTAACTAAACAATCAATGTGAGAAAAGTGGCTTCTCAATAACCGAAAATTGGCAATAAACTATTAAAAGGAAAATTTGAAAAAGAAATCGAATTTAAATTAAAAATAATAATCAAATTTCGCCGTGAATATTAATAAAATTAAATATATAGTCATTGCGAATTGTCTATTTTTTTCTTCTAAGATTTTAAAAAATTAAAATTCACGTAATCAACCATTTAATAACCATTTAATCTGCGCGAGACCACAGCGCCCGTAAATCTACACTACTCCCATACATTATGTAGTCGCCTGGCGTCAACTGGGTATAAAACAATCTCACATATTCTGCAATTTTCGAAATTTCGACGTATTGTGAACCGCTATTATTTTCTACTCAAGTTTCAATGCCATTTTCGAATCGATCACATTTCTCTCATATCATAGAGGTTGGTTCGATTTGATGATCGAAAAACTGAAATGGAATTTTTCGACGAAACATCGGCAACACCGCAATTGGTCGGCCCCGGCATGAGTTGTAATATGTTGTTTGATAGATCGATAGGGTGTAATGAAGATGTTCCGAATGGAATGGATTTTTATTCGACTACATTTCGGTTCGACTAAATCCGTCAAGCTTTGAGCGACGAAAATGATAAAGCAGTAAAGGGAAATACAATTGAATGTCGAGCATTTCGCAATTAATATCCTGGGGCGGTACGTGGTGGTGGGCAGTGGTCGCAAGCTCCCTCGCTTCCGGCTCCTCCGTCTTGTCCTGGGGCTCCTGGCTGTCCTGGGGCTCCTGGAGCTCCTGGTGCTCCGGCGTCTCCCTGTGGTCCTGGCTGTCCTGGCTGAGCGCTTCCTGGGGCTCCTGGCTGTCCTGGGGCTCCGGCTGGTCCTGGTGGTCCTGGTGGTCCGGCTGGTCCTGGGGTTCCTGGAACATCGACGACCTGTCCTGGGGCTCCTGGGGCTCCGGCGTTTCCTGGATGTCCTGGCTGTCCTGGTGGTCCCTGTGGTCCTGGTGGTCCTGGTGGTCCTGGAAGGGCGTTTCCTCCGGATTGTCCTGGGGCTCCTGGGTTTCCTGATGGTCCCTTTGGTCCAGCTGGTCCGGCTGGTCCTGGTGGTCCGGCTGGGCAGTCGAAGCAGAAGCTGTCTGGTCCAGCGGTCTGGTCCTCGGTGGCGTCTTGTCCTGGCTGTCCTGGGGCTCCTGGCTGTCCGTCGTTTCCTGGGGCTCCGTCTTGTCCTGGGGCTCCAGCTGGTCCAGCGGCTCCGACTCCGCACGAGCAGCAGCTTCCTCCGGCAGATCCTTGGAATCCTCCGACTCCGGCGTCTCCTCCGTACGATTGTCTGCGGATCTTTCTGTGGATTCCGCTGACTCCAGCGGCGCGTCTGTGATAGGCGTCACGCTTGATGCGTCCAGCAACTCCGGTCAATCCCTCGAACTAGAATCGACATATTAGTGTGAGGATCGGGATTCAAAAGAAGGAGAACAAGAAGGGGAAGCTTACTCTGCTGTACTCATCCCAGAGTCCGTTAGATCGGTGGGTGCAGAACTCAACCTCGGCCTGGAGTTGAGACTGAACGTGTTGCATGTAGTTGTAGAGCATTGGCACGGCAACGATGGCGGTGAGGGTGGCGATGGTCGAGACGGCGATTCCGAAGAACGCAACCTTGCGGAGAGACTCTGTCTCGTGAGCCACAACTTTTGGATCTTCAGACGACATTTCTAAATATCAATGTAAGATGGTTGTTTTTAAGAACCCTAATAAAACTTACTGGTTGACTAAAACGGAGAGGACCAGACTAGTCAAGTGAATTCAACTGCCCATTCAGCGTCCTTTTATACGTTCGGGGTACCCCCCCCCCATTCGTTGTAATACTGTGAAACTTTCAATAAGGAACTTTTGTTGCCGGTGTGTCTCGCCTCCAATGGTTTTGCACCGCCTCTTCTCACCCAAATGCTTTTCATTTCTTTATCTATTTTTTGCGCGTTGCCTGCCATTTTTGACCTCGAAAATACCTACTACTGTGATAACAACAAAAAAAGAGATAGAATTGTCGAGGGGGCCGAAATACAAAAGACGGAAGAAAAATTACAAAAAACCAATGCTGGGCATTTTATTGGGTTGCTAAATGAATGTGTCACTTCTCGGAATTTTTCAACACGGTGTGAAAATTTCTTTAAGTTTTCGACTTCAACAATATAGGATAAAATTATTGTTTAAAAAAAGGTTTTTGCGAAATCTTGAATGTTAATTTATTTCATATTATCAAAAAAACCTCATTTCGGGCGGCCGTGAACTATTCGGCCATGGAATATTTAACGTCCGCTGTTATTTTAAATTTTATTATTTTTTATATCTTATTTTTTATGTGTGTTTTTTTTTAAATTTTTTTTAGAAACTATGCAGATTTCGCAAAAAAAAACTTCAAAACGTCCAGGTTTTTCAAAGCCTCCAAATCCACAGTTTTTTAGTTTTTTTTTGCTGCACTTACAAGGGAAGTCATTTTACCTCCCCTCTTGGGATTTTTTGTAATTTTGCACATGTAAACTAGAATGTCTTTGGAGTGTGTTCACAAAATTCCAGCCTGCGCTGGGGGGTTACAGGCGAGTTATGGCCGTCTGAAAATTCAAGGCGTTTTTCCATTGTCAGCAACCATTTGGGCAAGGGGTTACGCATACGCCTCTTCAGTTTGGCATCCAGGTGAAGTGAAGTGGCATGTGTTCGCGAACCGATCGGAACCGTGACTTTACGATGAAGGTTCGCTCCAGGGCTGTGCGGCAATGGAATTGCCAATTGCCGAAATTGCCGAAATTGCCGATTTTTCAAATTGCCGAATTGCCAAATTGTCGAAATTTATATTTTCAGCAATTTGATATCAAAAAAAAAATCGGCGAAACAAAAATCAATGTCCATTGAATAATTTGGGATACCGTGAAAATTCGGTATTTATATTTCGAATTATCGTGGAAAAAATTTAATAGCCGAAATTTTGATTTTTGGCAACTTGCCGAATTGCCGATTTGCCGAAATTTCCGATTGCCGCACAACCCTGGTTCGCTCCCGGCGCACACTTTTTTTCATTCAACGCCTTGAATTTTCAGACGGCCATAACTCGCAAACCCCCCAGTGGAGGCTGGAATTTTGTGAACACACTCAGAAGACCTTCCAGTTTACGTGTGCAAAATTACAAAAATCCCAAGACTGGAGGTAAAATGATTTCCCTTGTTAGTCGGTTCGCCCTTCGCCTGTTGAGGCGCGAACCACAGCTTTCGAAGCTTTTCGGTCTTTGGCTTGGGTGGACCGCGGGGTGATAACGGTTCCTTCAGCTCTTCTTGTGGTGATCTCCTTCCGAAGCAAGTCCGACCATCTCATGGGAGGCCCAAGTATCATTAAAAATTTTCATATGGGCCTTTTATAGCAATAATAGCAAAGTAATCGAGAAACTTGGATTTAAATAATAAAATCGTTCAGGTAAAAGGCGTATACGATAAAATTTCACGATTCCTGCAGCGATTTATTATATAAAAACAGTAGTACTGTAGACGTTGAAAAAATTTGAAAACAAAAAGTTCTTTTTATGGATTATTTTTCACTCGTCATTCATAGAAATTCAAATTTGTTAATTAAAATTAGATAATTAAAAGATTTTGCACAACTGTCTGTGGTATTTCCTCGAATAAATATCACGGCGAGGCCAACGGCGAAAATCTACATACATTTACCTTTGGTGCTGGAATTTCAAACCTGGCGATAAAATAAAAACTGCTTCCATTTTCAGCATGCAATGAACCTTTAATAAAAAACAACATTTCAGTTTTTGTCCCTCTAAAATGTCGTATTAAGTACACAACGCGACCCGTATTTGTGTTGTTTTTTTTTTCAAGGTCACATCCTCATTTTACACCGGGAAAGAAACTATCATTTTGTAGATCTAAAAACAGTTTTCTTTAAGCAAATGTTTTGCTCGGATTGAACCTGCATTCTCGAAAATCTCGTGATTGTTGAATAATTAAGATATGTGCGCAGGTTGGCAGATGTTTGCTTGTCGCAATCGATCCGAATTTAGATATGGTCTCGGCACGACCCTCAAATTTTTTTAGAGGAAATAAATATTTAAAAAACAGTCATTTGAAAATTCTAAAAAGTTGAATTCATTAACTAATAGACATGCATGAGTCGAAGTCACGTAGGTCTACTGTAACTATGTACAGGGTGTCATTTAAGTTCCCGCACAACTTTGAAGACGTATATTTCTGAAACTAAAAGTCCAAATCAAACGAGACTCAAAATATTTTTTATCTATAGTATAACAAATATTTATCTATTAACTCTTTTTGATTCGGCCTCCTTTCGCAGCTATGACTTCACGGAAACGCTTCGGGTAGGATGCGACTGTGGTACGCAGGTATTCGATGGAAAGATTGTCCCATTCCGCCAGTAATGTCTTCTTCAGAGCCTCTACACTTGAATGGGGTTTTGCGTTGACCTTCTCCTGCAAGACCCCATCACGGGAAAGTCAAGCGGGTTCAGGTCTGGGGAGCAATCAGGCCATTCGGATGACTTGATGAAGTCGGGAAAATGGGTCTGGCACCACTCCTGAGTAGTTTTGGCAGTGTGGGCGGCTGCTCCGTCATGTTGAAAGACCCATTTCTGCCCACCGAAATGCGTTTGGGTCCAGGGCATCACATGCTTCTCCAAAATGTCCCGAACGTAGACTTCTTTGTTCACTTTCACCCCCTGATCCGCGAAAACCAGGGGGCACTTCCCGGTTGAGCAGATGGCAACGAAAACCATCATGCTGGCAGGATGTGAGGCTGGATGATATGTTCTTCTTTTCTCAGAAGCTTGCTGGGATGTCTGGGCAAGTACTCAATGGTTTTGTGAGTTGAATGCCGTCTCCACAGTGAACAGCTTCTCGTCGGAGAAGACAGTGACGAGGTGTTGTCCAGACCGCGTGCGAGTAAGAAGTCGTTTTGCTTTTTCGAAGCGTCTCTGCTTGCTGACGGCCGATAGAATTGCCGCTTTTTGGACACGATATGGGGTCAGTCCAAGCTTCGTTTTGACAATTTGTTCCATAGCGAAGATGCTCATTCCCATGTCTAACGCCATCTTTCTCATGCTCCTGTGGGGGTTTCGCCTGATCCTCGATTTGACGGCGTTGATCTTCTGAGGAGTGGTTACTGAGACGAGTCTTCCTTGTCTGGGACGGTGACTGGTCGTATTTAGCTCCTTGAAACGTTTGATGGTGTCGCAAACCGTTCTACGAGGCACACCGACCCGTTGAATGATGTCTCTCGAGCTCACATTTTGCTTATGAAGTTCGATAATGGAAGCGCAATGGATGTTAGCCTTCGCCATTTCTCGGAAACACATCCGAATGAGGTGAAACTTGGAAAGTAAGTAAAATATACCTTATTTAACAAAAATAAATTGTATTGGTGCACGAAAAGTGCGACAGCCAAGCTCTTCATGGCGTCAAACTTTTGTGCGGGAACTTAAATGACACCCTGTATAGGTCTCGTTGCATGAGGGTGTCGATTTACGCGCGGCTGATATTTACGCCTCGCTGTTCATTATGGTGCATTGTCGAAAAAGAAAATTCGGTTCGACACAAAAAAGGTGAAGCTCGATTATTGAAAAAATTTTTTTTTTAAATTCCCAAAAAAATGTTGTTTAATAATCAGTGATTTTAAAAGATTTTAGCTGAAAATCGATAATTTGTGAAAATTTTGAAATTGGCGCACAATTCGATAAGAAAACGACGAATTTGACAAATTTAATTGATCAAACGCTTATGCCATTTTTGATCCTTCCGCGAATTGGCCATATTTTCGTACGCGCCTTCCTGCTGAAGTTTTTTTAGTATATCAATCAGACCAAAACTCTAACCATTCACCCAAATCCGTCCAACCGCCTGGAATTTAAAAAATTCTTTAAATGAGTACGCCGAAAATTGGAAAATCAATCTTGAATATCTAATTACAGTAGTTTCATTTTCCTATATCATAAAACATTCAAATATAATCTACAAGAGAATTTTCGCAATAAACTTTAACGTCACTTCTTTTTTGACAATTCGGCTCGAAATAAAAATCACCTGCCAGTTTTTTGTCGGATTCAGTGTAATTCAAAATAATCAGCTTCCTCGAGTTTAAGTTCGATGCTGAAAACCCCATTATACTTTCTAATCGTTATTTTGACGATAAGATGCGATGAGAATGCGAATGACGACGCCGACCAATTGCATATAGGCAAGGTACGGCCGGCATTTAGAAATTTTATGCAGCGTCTCTCGATTGGTTTTATTTTCGAAATATTTCCACATTGTTTTTGTGCGCTAACTTTCACTTTAGTTCAGCTCTCTGAAATTACCTTAAGTTCTCGTTTTGGTAAATATAGTGCTCCACATAACTATATACCCACTCCAATTTTGTCGAATAACTCGAAAACGAGAAGGCCAGAAGGCTCCATCACAACAATTATTGGAAATTTTTTTTCCACTTTTTCGTGAAAATGACGAAATTTTTTAAATTGTTATTTTTTGTTGAATTTTGTGAATATGACATGAAACCAATAATAAATGCGCATATTTTTCTAATTGAAACCATTTCTGGAGGTATTCGTGTTTTTGAGTTATTCGACAAAATTGGGGTGGGCATATAGTTATGTGGAGCACTGTAGAGAGAATGATCTGCGAGATTTCTAATTATCTCATGTTTATTATAATAATCACAATCACATTGTGTCAGGTTGACAAGCCAGCTGTCGAAAATGTTCAGGGACCTATAACAGAGGTAGGTATTGAAACTCAATTTTTCATTGAAAAGTTGCCTTGAGAAAACTACCGTAAACTTCCATTTCATGCCTTTAAACAATTTCATGAAATTAAAAATTTGTTGTGTTCCGGAACGCCCATAAACTCTACCTGATTATCAGGTTGCAACTTCTAATTCCACAAAACGCTCGTAGGCAATTTGGTTTTATGTAATTCACCTGCTTCGAGTCGAAAACCACAAAGTAATCATATTGCGAACATACATATGTATGCTATGAGCATGCGTTTTCTCCTATATTCTCTAATAATCCATGAACTGGTTGAATGCCATTTGACGCCGAATGGAGAGGATCATTACGATCCGAACGAACATTCGGTGTCTTCAAGTCTAGCAGAGGTAAAAAGTGTCTTACGATTTCACTCGATGGCTAAGTTTTCCGGGGTTTCGCCAGCGCGGGTTCTAATTTGGTCCAAACATACGAACCACTGCGATTTCCAATTGATAAAAATTTCAAACAAAAAAAAAATGGAAAACGTTTAAGAAATCACGCAAAACTTATTAAATATTCAGACTAAAAAAATTTGAAAATTATGTTTGTTTTTATGAACTAACTATTTCTTCGGCCACGACCGTTTTTTCAAGGCAAAAAAAATTAAAAAAATTTTAAATAAATCTAAATTCTGATTTACAGGTGGAAGGCGAGATTCCGCCAGAAGACAAAGATTTCATATATTACATGGTTATTAGCATATTCATTATCTCCATTTTTGCTTCAACAATTCTCAATGGCATTAGTTTAACTATATGTATAGTATTCTGGAGGACATTTGAGAAGCTGCCATTTTTCTGGATTCTCACCCAATTAACTTTATTTGTTTTCATATCATCATTATTAAATTTGGTTATTAATATACCAGTAACCCTGTTTACATCGCTAACCGTTGAATTTGTGCGATCAGGTACTGTAGCCTTGGTTTCAGCTGTGTCGACTTTTAATGAATCACATTCTAATGGTGACGCGTTTTCAGACCTTTTCCTAGCATTCTCCTATATCATCGATTTCTGTACATATGGGGTTCTATTCTCAAACTTCGTCATTGCAATTCAACGATTTTTCGTCTTCTGGCTGCCCAAAGATATTCAAGAGGCGTTTCAGACGTTGGCGAAAATCTCTCTAGAATATTCTAAGCCTTCTTTTTTTTTAGACCTTTCATCAAAATTTGGCTGGTTGCAATATGGCTTCTGGCACTCATCATTGATTTAACCATGTTTCTCAACAAATGCACATATCGATATAAATCGGACATTCAGAAGTACTCGTTGAACTGCGTGAGCCCATCGAAATACGTTTTATCCAATCCATACGCTATTCAAGTGGTCGGTTTTTTGTCATTTAAAAATCATCTGTTCAAATTCATCTTGAAATTTCAGCTGGAATTGGTAATTCAAATCATGTTACCAATTATCAATTTCATAATTTATATTGCAATTATCGCAAGAATCATTTATATGAAGCAAGCGCTTCTGAACAAGCAGGAGGTCAAAATTCTGAAACAAGCCGTTATTTTGTTCATATTCTTTCAAGTGAGTGAACCCGTTGTGTCTCGTGACGATAATCCGTTATAGATAAGTTCCGGCGTATTTCTATACTGTCAAACATTTAAAATCGAGCTGAGCACCGCATTTCTAGTGAAAAGGATCATAAATACGGTAGAGAAAGGTTTCGTTTAGTAAAACCCATAGAAGGCAATCATTTGAAGGCAAACCTGCTAGCCGGCGTCGCCACTCCGCTATTTTTCTTCGCCACTTCCAACGAAATTCGAAAAATATTCCAAAGAAGAGTTTCTGCGACCTCGTCTGGGAACAATTCAACAACGAAGAACTCGAAGCCAACACTTCGATCGCAGTCACCTGCGAATAAAAATTAAAATTGATGGAAATTTAATCGCATTTTTAATGCACTTATTGATAAACCTAACAATTGTTTCCCAAATTATTTAATACATATTAGTTTATTTTATAAAGTTCAACAGGCAATAAATTAAAGCAACTCTTCTCAAATGAAACAATTGAGCTTCATTCAAATTTGTCAATGTCGTTGATGAAAGAAGATGAAAAATGAAGTGAATTGATGAGCACACATAAGTTTGAAGGGATTCGAGGCACCGTTGTAAAAAAAAAGAAAGAAATATCATTTTTTGTTTTTGGTTATTTTATTTCGACACTTTCCAGACAAGCTTCTGGCATCGAATATATTCGGCAAGATGGAGGGTCACCTGAAAAAAAAGTGTTTGAACAAGAAAAATATAGGCATATGGAAAACCTGCTCGATTTCATTTTTCGACATTGAGAATGTGAGTCTCTCCTTTGGTGCCTCATCAGGGTGCGAACCATGGTTAAGAGGTCGCATGATGGTGAGCATAAAATCGGTTTGGAATTGGCCAAACGTCGACAGGGTACTGTAGGGAATCGTGCGGATCACATCCTAAAATATAAAATTTCCGATTTTTAATAAATCAATTCTGATTATGATAACCTAAAATAGCGAAAATTAATTTTTGAAACAATTTCGGACAAATTTCTAGTACAATTCATTAATTCTCACAATATTCAAAACTCACAAAATGCCTCCGATCAATAATAGTAATCGTGTTGTCAGTAAGTGCCAGGTAAACTTTTCGTTCATTGCTCGTCCGCATAGCGGCTTCATGCAAATCGGCACCAAATAGAGGCCATTTGGTAAGAACCTAAAGAAGGGTCCTTGAAAATCTCATCAGGAAAAAAACGGGAATACCTGGATAATAAGTCGAATCGCTTCCTGTTCTGTCATTCCTTGCAATTCACTCCAATTTGTATGAATTTGAGCCCTAAATTTCGATTATTGAATCAATCAAACCACGCGAAATTTGATACCGAAGGCTTTTTATACACGCCACATCCAACATCTTCTGGGGGTAGCATCGCTGCGAGATGAACTCGAATTGTTGATCGCTCAAATATTGAGTGGGAGAATCACCAAAAGCCAATTGAGCATAAAGGGCAGCGAGACTATCGCACAGTTGATTGCTCAGCGGAATTCGGCCGAGCACGATCTCTTCCGCCGACCTCCAAACAAGAAATTGGCGTTCAATCGGCGTCTCAGTGGACGTCTAAACATGACGATGATGAATGAAATTCAATATATCAACACATACCAGATGACTCCAATAATGTCGCATTCGAAGTGACAAGGCCGCCGTGCAATCAGCAGAAACTCGACCGCGATGAGAATCACGCGAGCGCGTCTCCCAAATTGACAAAGCGTCGCATAACTGGAACCAATTAGGCGAATTTGACCGCTAATTAAGTATGCCTAATTTACCTTCTGTTTGCCTTTCAACAATTGATAAGTGCGGGTTACAGGATCATCCATATACAAGGCATAGCCCGAGAGAAGTGCGGGTCGCATACCGAGTTTGAGGCACAACGACGACAAACATTGCCCAATTTCAGTGGATCCATCAAATTCAACAATCTAAAATCAATGATCGTCGAGTGAATATGGATAAATTGGTCATACCTGGTACTCCGAATTCGGCAATCTTACCGATATCGAGTGCGGGAATTTCGTTTTGGTGACGTCTCGCGTCAATATCGACGTCACTTCAAGCCGACTCGGACCCTCGAGTCTGCCGCCAACCCTCAGACATCGGTCGAGTGCACTTTCGCAGAACACCGCCATTCGAGCTTCATCGGAATCCGCCGGACTGTCAGCCCATCGTCGAATATGCCGTTTGAGAAGCCAAAGAAGCGCATACTGTTTCGGCAGGAATATCGGAATCGCAAGTGCGAGCAACTTCCATCCTTGTAGTCCATAAGGCATCGTACCGCTGGTGAGTCGGATGAGTTGCGAATACACCTCGTTCTTAATGAATTCATGCTGAACCGCCGTCGAAATTATGTTTTGCGCGAGGTCCACATGATATTGCGTCGCCTGTGGCCGCATGAGAACAGAGACGAACAAATGGCACGCCTTGGAGATCTCGAGCGTCTTCTTCTTCTCTCCGGGCTCGACCGTCGTGAGTGTATCCTTCGGAATGTCCTCGACCGAAGTGAGAAGAAGATCCTTCCACATTGTCGAATCATTCTCAATGTTCTCCGCCATCATTCGCTGAATGAGAATTTCAAACGAAGTGCCGCAAAGGGCAGCATCGCCACTGGCGGATTTCAGAAAATACAACCATTTCTCCTTCTCCTCGGATCCTCGCAGGATCAGGTAAACTGGATCCTCATTGGCAATCTAAAATTCGAAAAAAATGCTTGAAATATGATAGTTTTGATCTACCTGAATGCAGAGGCTATCATTGTTTTTGCGAGAATTCGGATGCTCCTGAGTTGTCTCAAGTTGCTCATCACTACTCCCTGAATAGTCTTCCATTCCGTCGTGTTTTTCTCTAATAGTCGCTCCCTGAAGGCACAAAAATCCATTGGGAACCTGAAATTCTTTTTTTAATATTTTGAAATATGCATCAATTCCCAACCAAATCATTCGCATTTTTGAAGAACATCAATTTTTGATTAACCAGAGCCGCAAAAATTTTCTTCGAATGACCACATCGAACCCGAGTCAGCCATCCGCTAATAGAAGAATCTATTGGAGTCGCCCTGCTCGCCATATCACGCAAGGTTGAAGCTTTTATGGCTGCCGATATGATGGTAACCCATTCATGCGTCGTCTTCTCACTTTCCGTCATAAAGCTCATCTTATCAGTCGACGTGATAAGCTAAAACCGAAAATTTAACTTAATTTGCGGTTAAAGAAATTACCTGAAAAGCATATGCAGCCCCTTGTTGCTCAATTTTGACAACAGAACGAATTTCGTTCAAATTGATTCGCATTGTTGGCTCCTCATCGCGATTACCGTTTTTCTAAAACTCGCAAGATTTTGCATGAAGCCCAAATTTCGTGTATGACTTACGCAATTCTTGTAGAAACTCAAATAACCATTTTTGAGGATCACAAATCTGCGCTTCAATGATTTGATTCGACTATCAGTGAGATGTGTCCAATATCCAGCTTTTTCCATCTACAAAAATATTCATTTCAAAAATTGTTTCCTTTATTTGGCTATTAATTACCGTTTCTCTCGATGGGATCAATGATGTTCGAGGATTGGGCGAACCTCCAGAATACCGACTAGTAGCATCCGGTGGAATATAATAATCGCTTCCTTGCGGAATACACAAATCTCGAACAGCATATGCGGATCCCTCGTCAGTCGAATGATGCGACATCGGCGTCCGCGGTGACGAATGCCGCGACATTTTCGATTTTCGCGATCCCGGCGATTCTGTGCGATGCGACGATGACACTTGGGAGACATTCGAGACATGGTACGGCGATGCTGAAGGCCCATTCGACGTTCCCTCAGAATCCGCTCCTTCTGCCATTGATAGGCATTTTTCAGCAGCATGAATCAAGCGGGTCTCCCAATTTCTGGATTGATGCGAAGGCGGAATCGGAGGCTGCTCCCTCTCGACCGACCTCTGCTTAACGATCTCGCTGTATTGCACATGATCATCTTTGATGGCGACGCATTCTTGAAGATTGACATAGTCCGCGTAACTCTTACTTCCCTTCCTGACGACTTCTTCAAATGACGATTCTTCCACGTCAAATTCATAATCATCAACATAAGAATTGAGACTGTCACGTTCCATCTATAATTTACAAAAAATGAAAATTTTTGTCATCATTTTTAAGGGAAATAATACCGATGGTGGGATTCTTCGAGGCAGCGGCATCGGCTTGCCGTCTTCTTCGCACGGTGAAGACTCCGATGTTGATGATCCGTGGCTTCCATTTTTGGCGGCGCATGCCCTCGCGGCGCCTTTCCGCTGCACTCGCGGCGTACATTCGGATATGCTTGCGCTCATCTGTCGGCGATCCGCGTCGTCTGACGTCAGCCCGCTGTCGTCCGACGTTCGGTTCTCATCGCGAAGCACCGGCAGTGTGCCGGTTATACTCCGACTCATTTCCATGTCGGCGCGTATCTGCCGCGATTTCTCCGTGAAACTGCGCAGCATTTGCAGCTGAGTGGTACACCGCAGGTTTTGGGCGCGAAGGCGCTCGTTTTGTTCCTCAAGCTGCAAAAAAAACGACATTGAATTGAAACATTATTTGTGTGTGTGTAGTTTAAGTGAAAAATCGCCGTGTCTTGGATGCAACAATTTTTCAAAAAAGAATCGGTGACACACGAGGTGCGGTGTTCTACGGGAGCCAGCTTGTTGATTTTATTGAGATAATCATCGAGAGATTCAGCGCGAAGAAAAAAGAAGAGATAGTGGGAACTTGCACATATTTTTTCTGCACTTATTATTTAATGAAGAACGCTTGTGAAAATAAATATAAAAATTTGCAGAATTTTAGATAAATTAGTAGCGACCGTATTTTGTCGTCTCGGTGTGTCGACACACATTTTGCGCTACATTAATCCGATTCAAAAATTTTCGGCTTCAACGTGAAATCAATGAAATTCAACAATCAAAATATGGACAAAAAGTAGGGGAAAAGAAACAAAAACGACTATAGCACTGGTTTTTTGTTCGCCTCCGAAGGGGGAGACGAGGGCGTCGTCTCGTCAAACGTCGGAAACACATTTATCAAGTTGGCAAAAACTCCAACACACACACGCACACACATCTCTGCATTTTTTCTTATTTCTTCATTTCAGTTTTCAATGTGAGCATTTGTGAGCTCATATCAGCTTTCATTAAATTAAGACCTCCATTTAAATTTGTGTTTGTTTAAGGGGGTACGTTGGACGGCGATGATGAGAATTGAACGGAAGAATAAGACGGAGGAGAGTATGGCGAACAACAACGAAAACCCCCCGAGCGGTCGAGGGGATGAGGGAGGCGGAAAACGGGGAAGATGAAATTGAAGAACAAGAAAAACGATGAAGAAGAACGCATTTTATGACACGCGAAATTTTCTGAATTTTTTGCTTCTCGAACGTGTTTTCAAAAATTGATTCCTGTTTCGTCAAGTGATTGTCAGATGGATCCAGAAATTCGGAGACGATTTTAAAACAATCGCAAAAAATTATATGCGAATTTCAAGGAACATTGGGTTTGAATTACTATCACAAAAATTGCAATGAAAGGCAATGGTTTTTGAAAATCAAAAATCGAATAAAACCATTTTTCGTTTTGGGAAAAAATTTTGTGAAACTTATTTTTTCGCGCAACCTTGAAACAAAAAGCACGACTTTTAGGAAAGCACAGAAAAATTACGATAATAATTCACAATTGCGTTTTTTTTTCTATTTTGGGTTTTAAAAAATTCTCAATTCGATGAATACGTGCAAAAGTCTGTAACACTGCACCGAGGTGTTTACAGATTAAACGAATTTCAATTTTTTTAATTTCTCTAAAATTATTATGTTTGTATTCTATCGACTGAAAAAAATAAATGAAAAGGGAATGAATAATTAAAAATCGATGGTATGAAAACAGACACCTGCGGACAATGTTCCGGGTCACATTTTCGCAATTTTGTTTTCGATTTAAACGACCTATTCCTGCAGCTTCTGCAAACCCAGGAAATTGGATTAAAATATCAGACCAGCATGTCACGAAATGCGATAAATGAAATGGCATGTTTTCGTGTAATTAGTACTACTGGCAGTGCAGTAAAACGGAAAGAAGGGTTATCCATATATGGATATAAAAAGAGGCGAAGAAAATGAAGCGAGAGAGAGAGGGACAAGAAGAATGAATGTTGGCTGTTGGTCGAAAAAAAATTCGAAACGGATGCCCAAATTTTTGAGGAGATGACAAATTGAGGTCCGCCCAACAACCCCACCCCCGACCATTCTTAATTAAATGAAGACATCGTAATAGTGGAAATAAGCCCCAGAAAAAAAAACGGCAAGGATGGTGAATGAAGTTTTTGGTTTTGAAATGGGCAACGGACCCGGGTGCAATTTGTCAAAAAGCGCATTCCAAATGCATAAGGGTTTCATCCATCAAAACGCGTTCACCAAAAATTTGAATAGGCGCATAGTAAGAAGAAGATGGTGACACTTAAAGCGTCGAGCAGCACCAGATTCGATGAGGAGAAGCTCGCGCGGATAATTGCAAAACGTTCTCGCATTTCATTATGATAGGATGGGCGGTCGGGTTGGAGAATTCGACATTTCGAACGGAAATCGACAACCCAGATTAATGAGGTGGAATGGTCAATGGATTTTGAGGAGAAACGAATTGGTCAAACAATAAAAAAAGTCTACACAACTTGCGGGCAAGGGCCAGAAGTTTCATTCAAATCTTGAGGTGCTATGGACACGTTGCAGGGTTGTAATCGCCCAATTCTACAGAAAATATTGGTCTAGATGGATTATTTCAGCTGCTGACAGTCTACGGGGCCTAGGCCCATTTTGAAAAAAAAACTGGTACGATATTTGCTTATATGGTTTTAAGTGTTTTTTTTTTGTGAAATCTGTTTAGGGGAATCAGAAAATACTTAAAGCCTGTTCATAATTGTACAATTTTGAACACGCTTAATTAAAAAAAACTATTCTCTCTACATTTCTACTTTTCACCTACACTAAAGTAGGAATAAAAATAGAAATATTAAATTTGGATATATTCATGAAGAAAATATAAAAATTACATTAAATGTGCATTTTTTTACAACTCTATCTTGGAAATAATAAAAATTGTTACAATTATTATTGTATGATACATATATATTCCAGAATAAATATTTTATAATGTTGGT
Organism: Caenorhabditis bovis; assembly: GCA_902829315.1. Lineage (NCBI taxonomy): Eukaryota > Metazoa > Nematoda > Chromadorea > Rhabditida > Rhabditidae > Caenorhabditis > Caenorhabditis bovis. Next base: position 3,054,779 of record CADEPM010000001.1, on the reverse strand, counting down.
TGATGCATATAAATATGGTTATTACTGCGGACAACTTCATAGTTTAAATATTGTGTGTTAAAAACGGTTTCGGGACGGGTCGGAGCCCTGTAGATCGGATGTTTGAATTGCCGCACATTCCGGAAGATGTCCGCAGATGATCACAATAAAATTAATCTTGATGAGATTCGAAAAAAAAACAGGGCCATCATTTTGACAACCCTGCGCGTAAGCGTGAGTAATGTAAAGGTAATACAGTTATTGTGTGTGTGTCCAGCTTCTTTTAATGTCTCGAAACGATTTTTAGCAACACACCGAACATACTGTAGGCAACAGAATTAACTGTGCCCAATAGTGACAAATACTCACCCGATTGCTAGCGAACATTGCCGAAATGATGTGTGTCATGTTGCAAAAATGGTATTCGGTTCGCAAAACTGAATGATATGCAATACGAATCCGACTATACGGTGAGTTTTGGTGCAATCGCGGGGTTGCAAAAGTTGGAGAACACACAATTTTTTTTTCGAGCGGCGGCGGGGGCACGCGTGAGGTGCGATTGGCGCCAGATGTTCGAAAGTATCAAGAGGTCCCGGCAGACAAGAAAAAAAAACACACTATCAAAGTTTATGCCCTCCGAGAAGCATTAAAATTATCAAAAAATTGAATGTTCTCGAAAAAAAACCAATTCTGTGCAAAAAAAACCAATCGGCTGCCTAGAGGCGTCCCAGCAAATCTATCAAATTGTGTTGGCCTTAAAAGCAATCCTAGGTAGGCTTGGCGGCCAGTTGAGCTTTTAATCCGGCACACCGAAGGGACCCATAAAGGAGCAAGAGCAAACAAAAAAAAAGTTGGGTGGGATTCAATCTGAATGATGAATTGGAGCCACAGAAGGAAAACAAAACGCAGGTGTTTTGAAGACAAAAAACCTATACTAATAGCAGGAGCGGAAGAAAAGAAGGACAGCAAAAAATTGCATTCACATTCGAGAATCGAAAATGCGTTTTGGAATTCGAAATGAACAACACTTTTTGCCGATGCCTTTATTATGTATAATAGTAGTATAGCGGGTGAAGAGAAGGGGGGCGGGGGAGGATGAGCAATCGGGGAAAAAGCGACCTGATTGCTTATTAACATACATACTTTTGGTTTAATTGTCGTGGAAGGGGGTTCGGTGTCATTAAACAAACGGATATATACACACATAACGAGCGATGAGGAGAACAAGAGGAAGAAGAGGAAGGAGGAGGAGGTTGAAACAAAAAAAACAACACCGGGCCGAAGGTGTGAATGAAGATAAATTGCAACAATATAATGTTCAAGGCCGCCCGTTTTTTTTTTCAGGTTGGTGGTGGAAGGCGCCAAGTTCAAATGTTTGGCGGGCAGGTGGGTGACAATGTCCCATGAGACGTTTCGCATGAAACAACGTATATACGGAATGCAAAATAGTTTTTTGTTTTATTTATTCTTATCTGCGGACAATTCAAGAAGCTAATGGTAGAATGCAGAATGCGCAAAAAACACGAGTTTTTCCCTCCAAATCTTGCACAGCAGAACAACACAAACACTATGCGCCTTTAATTACTGTATTTTAAAATTTTGGATTCAAATTATCAAATTCGGGTTTTGAAGCGATGGTTCCAAAGAACGGTTTGGTATTTTTACAAAACGATGGACAATATGAAACCAGCGCAAATATTTGAGACTCACAAAAGAAGCCGCTCAATTATTTAGCAAATAATTAGATATAATTGGGCAGATTCTCGAAAATCTTCAAAAATCAGGATGCGATGCTCTGTACTTGACTAGATAAATCGCCGATCTCGACCGCAAAATTGTCCGCAGATGGTTTTAGTCGCATAAGTTATTCGTCATAAGTAGAGGGTTTTTTGCTTTTATAAAACGTTGAAACGAGCAATTTCTAAATATAGTCAAATGCAAAAGGAAACGTCGACTTTTTGATTGGCAAAAACGGAAACTCGATCCGGAACACAGAGCAACACGTAATGGCTCGGCTCGCCTGCACTTCGTCTTGTGGCGTACACCTAATCTCGGAATTCGTGTAACTTGAGACAATCCAGATGCCGAACATGAGCGAATCGAATCAAAAAAAAATTGAGCACCTTGAGAACTAACAAGTAACATGAGAATGAATAGCAAAAAAATAAATTAGATGGGAGTAGGAATAAATGATAAAATAGTTGAGAGAATGCTTCAAAAAGAAGCAAGCTGATAGGACAATTCTAGAAAAATTCTAAAGATAAGATGGTCAATTAGCGAATTGAAGAAAATTTTTGTTGCGAGGACCTTCGTTGCAAGAATATTTTAAAAAAATCAGATATCTTTTTCAGCTTCTCCTTTTCATTAACAGACTGGTTACTGAACAAAATTGACTTTTTTTTGTTAAACGGCTTGCTTTTTTTTCTTAAACTGAATGAACTAGAAATGGAAATAAAAGCCCGTTTCGATCGCAATAACTGCTCTTTTTTTGGTCTCATATGACCATATTTGGTCATTTTCAATTCTTTTCGGGTCAATGACAAAAGGAAGAGGTGAAGAAAACGCAAAATTTTCGGTTTAGATACCGATTTTCATGGAGAAAAAAATGAGGATGTGCCAATTTTGGGGAAAAAAATTAAAAAAAAAAACGGTTATATACGCTCTGCAGATTCTGGAAGAAAATTACAGTTTTAACAGGATTTTTATTATTTTTTCTAGATTTATAAAATCTGAATTGTACCATTAAATTTCAAAACCTTAAATATCAATTTTAGATCCATTTTTGTAGAAAAATTGGAATGATTTCAGATAGTGTTAAGAAAATCAATTTAAATAATTGGCAAGCGATATTAAGGCAATAAAATTCGTACCTCCTTCATTCTTTTGCTAACCCATAATCGGATTCTCGACGATTTTGCGAGCAGCTCTTCATCCTCCGGCGAACGCAAAGGCGACGGACTCGACGAGTCGCCCATCTGCAAAAACGGATATGACCAAAATTATGTATTCCGTGAGAAGTGAAAAAGAAAAAGAAGGCAATTATTTGATATAATAAATAGAAAGCCGGTTTCACGAAATGATGATTTTTTTCTGTTGGCAGAAACGTGCGGTGGAATTATGCAAATTCAAAAAATGTTGCATACCAACGAGGCACATGCATTTTTTTTTCTCGAATGAAATGAGAATGGTGCTTTTGAAGAGGGTAATTGAAAATTAAATAGGTTTTTCTGGGATGCAAACCACTAAAGCTAATCACAATACAATTGTTGAAGAGCAAGTGGGCGGAGCTTACTGGTCCCATGCGCCTTTGAACCATGATAGTTGGCAAATAATTAGGCTTCTATTTTCAAGAAGACCTTAGTTTTTTTTGCAATGATTTGGTAAATGAAAAAAAAACCAAAGAAAAAACAATTTTTGCATTTATTTTGTTAATTATTTTTTCTCGACGAAAACGAATTTTTAAATATTTTTGAATGATTATCGAGTTTCGCAAAATCGATTCAAAAATTAAATTGTAATATGGCATATTAAAAAAAAAGCTGAAAATCCAAAAAAGTGCATCAAAAATCGATTTCTCACAATTTCAAGCAATTTTTCGCAATTTTAAAACTTTCATGAGGACAAAAAATTGGAATTTCGAACAATGGGAAACAAGAAAAAACTAGTGCAAGAGCAAAACGAGGCAAAATAGGTCAATTATCGGTCGCCGAAGAGACGCTAGCTGGTAATAAAATACACGCTAGTCATTTGGCGTCGAATTGCGCCATTTTTGGGTGTGCGTTGGTGAAGTCGTGCACCCTCGTTGGTGGGGGGGGGGCACACCCTCGCAACGATTTTGCTTGCATAATTTGCATGTCTTGTATCTCATCGGCCAATCTCTTCTTGCTTATATGTATTGCACAACAACAACAACAACGACGACGACGACGACGAAATGTTCAGCTTCTTCCCCCCATTCTTCTTCTTCTTCTTCTCCATTCCGGAGGGAAAACTCTTCGAGGCGAAATGAATTCGAATTAATTCATTGTTTCGAGACGTCTTTCGGTCTTCCTAATCTTTTGCCGGGGGGCCTTCGAATATGATGGATGAATCTGCGAGTTGCGCAACTCATATTCGCTATACTAAAGAGGAGGAATGTTTCGAAATGAATTCTCGCATCTGCCGACATTTTTGCTTCCCCGTCCCAAAACAATCCGACGTTTCAAATTGTATGTTTCTGGATTAAAAAAAAAGAAACGGCTGCGAGACCCAGATCAAATTTCTAAATTAAACTTTAACAGAAAAAAAAATTGCGGTGATAAAATGCGCATGCAGTATGAATCTGCAGACAAAATATCAAAACTACATGGGACCAAATTAACAAAAAAAAAAAATTCCCTGGAGACGGTCCATGAGCAAACTACAACTAGTGGGCGTCAGACTATATAAATCGGCATTTGTAGACAATTTCTCGTCTCATCAGATATGGCGATATTTCGAAACCGAGCAATAGAGACACCAAAAAAAACAATAGAAAGAAGCTGAAGAAGCAGGTGCAGAAAAGGGAACCAAAAAATTGAGAAAATTGAATGCTGGACGACCGCCGGACGGCGAAATGATGAGCTTTTTGATGAGGAGGAGAGTCGGCCTCTCGGGTGGCATCGAAGGCAGGAAGGAAGGAAAACGAGGGTTAGCGAGCGCCATTCTCAATCACATAAAATTAATTTCAGGGGCAGCTCCGTCAATCGCTCATTGTTATGTGGTGAACGAGAAATAATAAGATATGGGCGAAGATGAATATATATATATATATATATATATATATATAGTGCGTTGCAGAATTATAAGGCCACCCCCAAATTTGAGCGCCGCGCAATGATTTCGATATTTTGAGACCAACCAGTGTTAAAATCGTGTTCAGCATGAAATATAACCTATATGTACCTATTTTTATGTTAGTATCTTCAAAAGTAACCGCGCAGTGGTCCAAAATCGTTTTTTCGAGCGGTGCAGAATTATAAAGCCACCCCCATAAAACAAGTTATAAACTCAAAAATAACGACAGTTTAATGTTTAGTGGCACCTCCATTCGAGGTAAGAACATTAAAAACACGATCTGGTATAGATTTGAGAAGGTTTTAAACATATTGGGTCGATTTAGATTTGAATTTTTGCTCTAACGTCTTCCATTCGACTACGATTTCGGTTTTGAGCTCGCCAACTCTTCAAATTTGCTTCCTTGGCCATAGAGATGCCGTACTAATTCTCCCCGGACGTTCTACATGGGACTCCAAAAAGGAGAACAGGCTGGCCAGTCGAGAACGTCCACACTGTGAGACTGAAGCCAGTCCAAAGTAGACCGACTTACATGAATGACCGCATTGTCCTGTTGAAAAAGGACAATAATGACGTCGGAATGGAAGAATATGGCTCTCAAGGATATTCTGATAATCCGAAGAGTCCACCCTACTCGTCAGAAAAGCCAATTCCAGAAATCCGGCCTCCGAAAACGCTTCCCCCATAATATCACGCTTCCTTCTCTAAAATTGAGTTTTGAAAGCAGGAGGTGATTCTTTCATAACTCGGGCCAGCAACTGTTATGGCCGTCTAGGCCATCCAAATTATTTTTTTTTTCATCGGAAAAAATAACCTGTTGAAGTTTGAATGGCTATTATTCACAATATTCTCGAATGTAAGCACCTTGTTCCAATCCGTATTCATATTTTTGAATGCGAACTCAAGGCGTCGAATTTTATGGTCCTCTGTGAGTCGCGGGGCCGGCTCCTTTTTTTCTCTAGCAATGCTGGGGTTATCCTTGCTGGCTCCCCAAACTGTCCACTTGCTTTTGTCGATGTTTAGCTTCTTCTTGATGTCATTTGTAGACTTCATACTGCTCGAAGCTGCTCGAATCAATGCTCGATTAGCGCGATAATCCAGTTTTCCTCTGCCGCCTGCCTTTTGCGACATGTTGACACGAGTTGGATCCTTCACAAAGATGTCTACGAATGTTTTCGGATCATTTAAATTTTTCGCAACCTTACGGCTCGACCATCCTACCGTTTTGAATGCGCTAATCTGAGATTGCTCAGAAGCACTAAGACAGCGACCACGTGGCATTTAAAAATGATTCAAAAAGTGAAAAATAAGGACCACTGTAGGTTCTCAAAGCCACACAACAATTTTTATGCACATTGGTCTCGCCAAAGTTTCAAAAAAATGCGAAAAAGTCCGTTTTATGGGGGTGGCTTTATAATTCTGCACCGCTCGAAAAAACGATTTTGGACCACTGCGCGGTTACTTTTGAAGATACTAACATAAAAATTGGTACATATAGGTTATTTTTCATGCTGAACACGATTTTAACACTGGTTGGTCTCAAAATATCGAAATCATTGCGCGGCGCTCAAATTTGGGGGTGGCCTTATAATTCTGCAACGCACTGTATATATATATTTCAATTGTCGAAATCGCGCGGCAAAACGCCATAAATGGTCTCGAGACGACGGCTTGTTTGGTGTGTACTCCACACGGACAATTCACCACTTAGCAACGTAAATCGACACTCATGTTGCGAGACCCAACTCTACAACAATTTGACAGTATTTCAAAAATATAGAGGTGAACGCAATAACTGTTTTTTTTTGCTATAATTCTGAAATTCATCTGGATGACGCTTTTCGTGCTCGAAATGAGACAATTTCAAAGACGAGTGTGTAGGCAAATCGGCGAGACGCAGACACTCCAATAATAGGATATTCATCAGCGAGCAAACCGCGAAAACCCCCCGCAATTTGGTGGAGCCTGAAAATTTTCGCCGAAAAATCTGCATAAATTTCGCATTGGTGCAAATTGCGAGACAAATGTCCGCAGCAAAGTTTTGTGAAAATGTTGAACGAGAAAAAAAATGACTAATGTTGAAATGTAATTTTATCCAAGAATAATTGTGATGTTACTTGATCGTGACGAGACCCAAACGAACAGAACAAAAAATTTTCAAAAGTATCGTCGAGATATTTCCAAAAAAAAAGAATGGGAATGGGCTACTGGAAAATGTAACAGTTGGATTGAATGGTGCACCACATTGGTGGCGAAACAACAAGAACTCTTAAAAATGGCGTCACATGTGGTGACCAGCCGCCGCCCATTCACGGTCTTCCTGACGATGCCCCCCTACCCTATTGCTAATTGGTTTTGCCGCATTTCTTATTCAGTCAGCCGGTAATCCCGGCACAAAATTAACGCGATTAAATATTGATGGCGTCGAGAGGGAGGGCGATTGGGATGGGATGAGAGCTGTGCGAATTCCGGACATATCACATTTCAATTAATTGAGCAAACGACCCGGATTTAGGCGTTGTTTGCCGTCATTTTTTTCGCAAAAATTTTTTCAAAGTAATTTAATATTCAAGTGCGAATACAAGCCGCCATTTACTTGGAAAAAGAGGAAAATTTACTGGCCAGGAAACATCAGAAAACTTCATAAATATATATAGATGGTTCGAAAGGATAAAAAAGAAATGCAGCTGTCATCTTGATTTCAGTCCAACCAACCAAAAAAGGTTCACGCAACTTTTTTTTGCTGAAGGCTGCACTTGCGAAACAATTATTTTAAAATAGAAAGAAGTAAAGGTAGGTTATAAAGGCGCATGCGTAGATAACAATGATATCAAGAAATTGTTGCCTATAAGCAGTTTCTACAAAAATCGACTGTCAGAAATGGTCGTTGCGGGACTCAATGTGAAAATAATAGAATGCAGAAAAATTGAAAAAAAAAGAAAAATAATCATTACTGCTTTGAAATGTTCTCTATTTTTCTTTTTTTCTGTCTTGGCCTTTAAATTATCATAAAAATAAGTTTGCTTATTTTTTTTAGCCGCTCTTTTGTTCCAGAAACTTTCTATAAATTGCCAATTTTAAATTGAATTTTAGCATTTCTTTAAAATGTGTTATACACTCCTAAAAAAATAAATAAATGGAAATCGTTTTTCTTTTTTTTTCTTCAAAACGGAATCGCTCCATTAAAACAGATTTCAGATGGCTGACGTCATCAAAATCCGAAATTTTCAGAATATTCAAAGAATTGAACTCATTGATGAACGAGCAATAATAAATGACGACGAGAACGGGGGTGGGGGCGATGCGCGAAATCTGTGCGAGCTGAGATGATGATTGATTTAATTATATGAAGCCCGCATGGGTGGTCATTCTAATGAAATATGCATAAATATGCAAATTCAATGACCCCAAGGTGCCAATCTTAAATGGCCTTTTGAGTCAATATGAAGTAGATTGAGTTTCAAAGCCACTTTATCGACTCTACAAATATAGATTGCTCAAAACAGGAAACACGCTCTCGTAGACGCATGTTGCCCTCGAATCGCCTCCTTTATAAGGATTATAACGATTGCGGGGAAACTGTGTGTCAAACGGGGGGGGTGGCGATATCTAATTAACCGACCATCTGCCGTCGTTGCGTCACTGCCAGCCTTCTAATTTCCAATTTACAGACACGGCTCAGTGGACGCGCAAAACGGACGTCGACTAAATCTTAACCAAAAAAAATTGGCAGCTTCATTCACAACGAATGAAAAATGGCCCCGGCATATCCGGCGTGTTGTACGTACAAAGTGTTCTCACCGTATCTATTATTTATGCGGCTCCCCGCGGCCGACGGAGGTCGTCAATGGCAACGATGGAATCGAGCTCGGAAAATTCTCTCATTTATTACGTGTTACTTATCTCAACTAGAAAAAATCGACAAAAGAAACAAAAAAAAAATCATTTTTGTTTGAATGAATGAACGGGGAATCGAGGCACAATCGAGTTGAACGGTTCGATGATGAAACTATTCGCATGGACAAGAATTTCAACGAATACAAAGCAAAAAAACACTCCCAAAAACGAAAAGTTGGAATCATCATCTGCAAATGGGTTCTGGTTTAGCGCTCAAGGTATAAAGCTATCAAGCTGAAAATATTGAAGAGAATTCTCAAAATCGATTGGGGGAGGGGGGGGGGGAATGATCTGAAAACAAATCACTACAGTCAGTGTTTGACGAGCACAAAAAAATGAAACAATGAACAGAATAAGATAGTTTCTTCGAAAATCGAGGGGGTCATTCGATTATCGCAGAAATCATCATACACATATTCTTAAAGTGGTGATTGGAACGCAATGAAATAGGCTAGTTTGCTAAAATTACACAAAAAAATAAACAATTGTGAAATTAATAGTAAGTCTCGCGTTCGACCCATCCTCCCGGATACTTGCGAATCAAGAAGCGACGGATCTCATCATAGACGAAGATGAGGATCGAGAATGGAAGGGCGCAGAACCACCAAGAGAATCTGAAAAACAAATATTTAAGTTCAAATAACGACCATGACCGATTCTTACCTCAATCCATACATACGGAGACCGTTGTCGAGTCCTGGGCAGTAGCACATGAACCAGGCAAGAGCGGTTTCAAAGACAAGACCGAAGTTCAAAGTCCAGTTGGACATTCCTTGTTGGACGAGCGAGTTGCGTCGGGTCTTCGAGATGATCAAATCAGCCCATTGCACAACGACGATCGAGACGAAGTAAGCGGTCTGGCAGGTGTATTCGAGGATCTTGCGGTTCGCATAAGTCCACTCTTGTCCGTACGAGTCAAGAACGTTGTTGTAAGCGCGCGAGTCCCATTGGGCACGGAGCTGATAGAGATCCCACGGCATGAATCCATTATCAGCCATAATCCAGAAGTAGGTGAAGAATCCTGCTGATGCTTGGATCATACCGATTTGTCCGTAGGCGAGCGAGATGAGACGTTCGTTGACAAGTTTGTCGCGCACTGGGTCACGTGGCTGACGCTTCATGATGTCAGATTCGGCTTCTTCGTAGGCAAGAGAGATGGCTGGAACCATGTCAGTTCCAAGATCGATACACAAGATGGTGACGGTTCCAAGAGGAAGTGGGATTCCGAAAAGAATGTAGGTAAGGAACGGCGAGATTTCGGGGATGTTGGATGTCAACGTGTAGGCGATCGACTTCTTCAAGTTATCGAAGATCAAACGCCCTTCTTCAACACCGACGACGATGGAGGCGAAGTTATCATCGAGAAGGATCATGTCGGCAGCTTGTTTGGACACATCGGATCCGGCGATACCCATAGCAACTCCGATATCGGCCTTCTTCAAAGCTGGCGAATCGTTGACACCGTCTCCGGTGACAGCGACAATTTGACCCTGAACGAAAAAAACGAATAATTCAAAAAATTATTCCGATTGCCTACCTGCTTCTGGAATCCTTCGACAATCATGAGCTTCTGTTGTGGCGATGTACGGGCGAACACAATTTCGCTGTGGTTTTTGATTATATCGGCAAGCTGTGATTCACTCATATCACGAAGATCGGATCCGTGGATGACGGCAGCTTTAGCTTCACGTGGGTTGACCTGCTCGACTGGAATTCCGCGACGAATAGCGATGTCTTCAACGGTTTCGGTGTCCTCGCTGATGATTCCAACAGATTTCGCGATGGCTTTAGCAGTGATTGGGTGATCTCCGGTGACCATGACAACCTTGATACCAGCAGAACGACACTTGGCAACAGCGTCTGGGACAGCGGCACGTGGTGGATCGATCATAGACATAAGTCCCACGAATCTCAAGTTCTTCAATGGGAAGTTGGGCTCCTCGGAGTCGAATTTGAATCCCTTCGGGAATTGATCGACGGGAAGTTTGAAGTCGCAGAAGCCGAGGACACGCTCTCCCATTCCTCCAAGCTCAAGGTAGGCGGTGTTGAAGTCCGCACGGAGTTTGTCGTCCAATGGCAATTCCATTCCATCAACCATCATTGTCGAGCAAACGTCGAGGATTCTTTCCGGGGCTCCCTTCATGACAAGAAGGTAGTCATCCCCATTATCGTGGATCGAGACCTAAAAACAATGTGAAATGTCATCACAATTAAATGAATTACCTGGTATTTGTTGGTGGAGTTGAACTTAATCTCGTGAACTTTTGTATGTTTTTGACGAGCATCCATCACATTTCCAACCGTCAATTCGGTGAACTTCAAAAGAGCAATCTCCGAAGCGTCTCCAACGCATTCACGACGAAGAACTGGGATATCCTGTTGTCCCGCCTTGAATTCGGCGCAGTTGCAAAGGGAAGCGACACGAACAAGAGCCTGCAACAAAAATACGCTTAAAATGAATTCATGAATGACTTCATACCGCAAATGTGTCTCCAGATCTCTTGGCCTGGCTGGTTTGATTTTCAGTGGTATCGCACTCATGAATTGTCTTGTCGTACCACATGTGGGCAACAGTCATTCGGTTCTGGGTCAATGTTCCGGTCTTGTCGGAACAAATTGTCGACGTGGATCCGAGTGTCTCGACGGCTTCCAAGTTCTTAACCAAGCAGTTCTTGCTGGCCATTCTCTTGGCGGTCAACGTGAGGCACACAGTGACAGTGGCGATGAGACCTTCTGGAACGTTGGCGACAATGATACCGATAAGGAACACAACGGCGGTGAGCCAATGGTATCCAAGAACAAAGGCAATGATGAAGAACGAGATTCCCAAGAAGACGGCGACACCAGTAATAAGGTGGATGAAGTGCTCGATTTCGCGGGCAATTGGTGTCATTCCGGTGTCAAGTCCAGAAGCCAAATGGGCAATTCGTCCCATAACGGTGTTATCTCCAGTATAGATGACGACACCTTGAAAATCGTACAATTCATATTCTCAGAATCACCGAAATATCATTACCTTTAGCAGATCCCTCGACGGCGTTGGTGGAGAAGAACGCAATGTTGCGGGTCTCGAGAGGATTCTCGTTGGTGCATTCAGCAGATCTCGGTTGTGGTTCAGATTCTCCAGTGAGCGACGAGTTGTCGACTTTGAATCCGAACGCGGAGATGATACGAATATCGGCTGGCACACGAGCGCCAACCGCGACTTCGACGATATCTCCAACGACGAGCTCCTCGGTGCGAATTGGCTGCTTCTGTCCGTCACGGTGGACGTTGGCAAACTGGAAAATATTGAAACATTCAGATGAAACTATCATGGAACTTTTAAAAACTCACAGTTGGCACCATGTTCTTGAACGAATCCATAATCTTAGACGACTTGCTTTCCTGATAGTACTGGAAGCATCCGGTGATGATAACGACAGTCATAAGCACAATTCCGAGGTATAAATTATCCTTTGATGGGTATTCCATGGTGAAGTAGTCGACAGTGTAGGCGATGTAGCAGAGGATAGCACCAACCCAAAGGAGCATCGCAAATCCACCGAACAAGTTCTTACAGAACTTGATCCATTCTGGTGTGGTGATGGGTGGCGAGAGAGCGTTCGGACCATTCTTCTGGAGAAGCTCGGCGGCTCTGGCGCGCGTCAACCCCTGAAAAAGAATCATGTCAACACGCCATTACAATTTTATTAGATTTTGGGACGCAACGACGCCTTTTTATGGGTCTCTCGCAGATCTTTTGTCATTTTTTTGCTGAAGAAAAAGAAAAATCTTACCGTTTCGACGTTGGTTCCGAGACGTGCGATGAGCTCCTCGAGTGGGATGGTATGCTCATCCATGGACACTTCTTGCTTGAGATCATTGATCTCCGCTTTTTTGTCTTTCTTACCCATTTTGACCCTGAAAAAAACAAACTCGTTGGAAATGAGCAAATTGTCGTTCGTTTCTGAGATTGTTAACGAGAGCGGCGGACACACTAGTCAAAACCAAGCCAACGAGCCAACCAACCAAAAAAAAACGAAGAGGAAGCAGATGAAGAAGAGGGAGGGTTTTTGCGGTGGTTGGTTGGTGGTGATGGCGGTGTTGAGAGAGAAAGAGAATGAGTGAACCCAAAAACGCAACGAATCGAATCGAATTTTTGAAGGTCTCGTCTCGTTTTGAGCCGCGCAACATATGTACATGCGACGAGAAGGTCGTGCGCTCGAAATAGAAATTGGTCAATTATCGCCGGTAAATATTGAGGTCGATGTTGTGTTGAGTGATGAAGGGGCCCCCAGGCAAGCGACGGTGAAAATTAAACTGATACGAATGGGAGGAGTTCCTTATCAATAAAAGACGATGTCGCCGGAAATGGAAATCTTAGCGAGTTCGCGACACTTTGAAAGACACACGTCTCCAAAAGACACTACTTTTTTCTGAACATTTTCGAACTAAAAATTTCTCATTGGCTGCGACCATTTTCTTCGCCATCGCAACCTCATTTGAGAGCCGTCGGTGGAAAAAAACAGTTTTATCAAGATCGAAACTAGCCAGACACACATCGGGCAAGATCATCATCATCAACAAAGGTCAAATCAAAATCGAATCAAGAGAACCGGCTGGTAATGGGTGGGGAAAGCAAAATAGGGGGCGCAACAAACACACACACACGCACATACAGCGGCCTGTGGGGGAGACAAAACTTACGGCCTGGGAAATGGCGGGCAAAAGCGGCGTGTGGCGATGGAGTGAGAGACGCAGACAACTCGGCAAATGTCTATGCGAATTGAGACGAGCAGGCAGAAGCTATATAGTGTGCAGAAGCAGAAAAATCGGCAAGCTTCTTGCGCGTCTCAAGACTTTGCGCATTGTCTCGCGATTTGCTTCGCTGGCTTCTGTGCCGGCGGTACGGAGCACATAAAATAGCTCTAGTGATTGAGAGAGAGACATACGCACACAACCCCGAGCTTTCGTTTTCTTCGCCGTCGCTTCTCGATAGGGTTGTCAAGGAATTCAGAGAGGGAGAGACAGAGAAGGCGTGCTCGAGCGCGCGCGCTATGACGTTGTCGGACCAACGAAGAACATATTGAGCAGAGCGAAAAAAAAACTTTTTTTTATTTTTTTGAACAACGTGTGCGAGAAAGAGACGGAAGCGACTGGGATAAAAACTTCCATTTTCAACTTGAAGTCGTTCAACAAGAAAACATTCGAGATTCAATTTTAGTGGATTCCATGAATTCGAGGACTACTTTTTTAAAGAAGAGAAAAGGAGAAGAAATACTAACGATTTCGAGATTATTAATAGGAATTGGTGCAGCCTTTTGTTTGATATAAGTATAAACAGAGTGCGTCGGTGCGCAGGAATACACTTTCTATAGTAAATGCTCACCAAAAGCAAACAAAGCTACTAATTTCGAAGAAAAATGCCTTTTGCAACACAATACTCTAGGAAGGGGTATTCAAACTCAGAAATTGTGGTTTTGAGGGTCAAAATGCGGCATTGATTGGCGGAAGGTCTGAACGATCGATGACCGATCAAATCGCACGCAGAAATTATCAAATGGTGTTACAAACGGTGTGTCAACAAACGTTTCCGCCGCCCAACACATTATTAATCCATGTACGTTTCCATGGAAATTAGCTAAGCCACATTTGATTTTTGCTAGCCTGACATCTTTTCCTCAATTCATAAGAAGAGAGGCAACGACGGCAAGAAAACAACATGGGCGAGAAAAAATGGATATTCTATTACGCGATGTAATGTAATATTTCAATTTTCAACGTAAATATTAAAAATATAGCGGAATTATTAAAAAAATAGAAAAAATTCTTAAATATAAATAAATAGTAGAAGAAGCTATCATGTTAAAACTAGCTTTGAAATGAGTAGCGGTACGCAAACTGTCGTACAGTGTATACACGGTTTCTCAAAGGAGCGCACATGCTTCATCTTTGGGATGCCCTTTTTTGGATGTTAACCTTCTGGAAGCAATTTTTTATATCGTATCCTCATAATTGGTTTTGGAAAAGCTTCTTCTTGCCCATTAAAGGCAATTCATAAATGACGAGCATCCACAACAAAAAGCTTTCAAGTCGTTCAATTTTCTGCAAAAAGCTCAAAACGACTCTCTTTTGCTCATTGACGTCATAAGCTCTTAATTTCAAACTGGGTAAACAATTGAGGATAAAATACAAACTAAAACCGTTATCTATATCAATTTTTAACAGTCAATACACATAAAGTGGCGATGCGTGTGTGTAAATAATTCAAAAATACATTCATTTTTAATATAATGGCGTTTTCCGAGGAAAACTTTCTATCATCAATATAATATGTCTCGTCTCGCTGAATCATCTTTTATATTATAGAAATATTTTGGAAAGCAGTTTTCACGAAAAAAAATTGTGGGCAAGCGGGTAAACATTTGAAAACGTCATTTTTAGTGAAATAACCAATCAATCAGCGATCAATTTCCGTTTCATTGAACAAAATATCAAGTCGTATTTATTATGTTTCAATTCGCTATCAAATTGTTCTCACTGTTCAGTTTCAGTGTTCTCATTTCCATTATGGTCAAGCAACAAAGACGATGTCGATGATTGCAATTTGGTTCTCATGTAGTCGGTGTTATGAATATTGCGGCATTCTGGCTCCATCTTCTCCATAGTCAACGGATGAATGGAAGCGGTCAAAGAGTGAATCTGACCAATATTGACCTTCTAAAAACCAAAAATTGGTTTTAAAGGCGCATCGCTTATATACCATTAAGGCGTCTTTAGCTTCTGGGCATTCCTCAGCCAACTCATCAAAGTAGCAGATCGTTGTACATTCAATCGTCCTGAAATAGGCTATCTCTTGAACTAAATTGACCTTTAAAACCACAGAAAACCAGTTTTACACCAAAAAGGAATTAAATCTGTATTAGAGTGATCAAAAACCAAAAGATTTGTGTCACAAAATTTTTCTTCGCTCATCGAGTTTCCAAAATAAAAAAAAAGCAAATCCCAAAATCTGCTCACAAGCAATCTTTCTTCATTCGGGCCTCTTTCGACGCCGTCTTCTCCACTTTATGCGCATTTCGGCATTTGTCTTTGCACACTAAACACTAGAATTTGGGAGAAAAACAATTCACGCCTCATTTTACCATTGTCCGCTTCTTTCGCCGCTTTTGCGATGCAAGTCAAATGCTCTTGGAGTTCTGAAAATTGTATTTTCAGAACATAACAGTTTTTTTTAGAATTTTTGAAAACCTTCCTCATAATCAACGCAATAAATTCTATAAAACGTTGTGTACTGGTAGAACTTCCTCTGATCCTCCTGACTACACTTTCTGGCACAGAATGCGGAATCTTCGAGCAAATCGCAAACCTAAATACAATTCATCCATTCAACACCAATTACGGACGAAATGAACCTTTTCAAAATTGTTAAATACATAAGAAAAGCTTCTTTCCAGTTTTGCCATGGGTGTCAGGCATTTCTTCAAGCATTCGCTGATTTCTTCGGGATTTTCGTTTGCCCGACCTCCTAAAAATGAAAATATTCGAAAACATCTTGCAGCTTGCTTTTAAAAATTACCTTTATAAATGAGGAAAAGTAAAAATGAAGTGAAAAGTCGCATGATTGGTGTGTGTTTGGAGAAAATGAACGATTTCGTGATAAATAGCGGGCCGAATGGAATAGAACAAGACAAAAGAGAAACGCGGAATTAAGGTCATTCCGCGAAATGCTGACTGAGTGAATCTCGACACTTTTTGATCCATCTTATCTTGATCCCATCAAATTTTCCGCGAATTCGCTTATTTATTGCTAAAAATCGCAACTACATTAATCAATAATTTCACGTTTCATTGAAACAGTCATTCAGATTTTCAATTTTTTATGAAAACACAAAAATTAAATTATTGTTTACACAGCTCCATAATATGCTCGGAATCCCTTTGCTTGACCTAAAACAAAATGAAAAATTTCCGAGAATCTGTCAACATTCAAACCTGATGAATCTGTTGTGAACGTGACAAGCATAGAATTTGAAGTGGACTGGAAGATTTTCGTGTGAGCGGGGATGCTTCCGCTGAGTCTGAAAACAATTTTCAATTTCAGCACTTGAAACAACGTCTGATGGCAACCTTCCCATTTCCGGGCTACTCAACTCCGGTCCATCGTGAACAACAATAATATCACAGCATCTCTCGGTTTGCACCTCATCGAAATCCAATCGAATTCTGATTAATTTCCACAATTTATACATTTTAAACACTAGAATTTACCTGTATCCGCCATCGGTTGTCAAATGATATAAGCATTCAAGATAATTTGGGTAGAGGTTCGGATAGTTCGGCGAGGTGATTTGTCCAGGAGCAGCGAGCAATGTGTTATTACATCCAGACGGATTTAGTGGATCCGGAGTGATAGTGACAGGCGGCGAAGCAGTGGGATCTAATTTTTAATATTGTTTCCTCAAAAATTAACGGCAAAAAAATTTACTAATAATCGACGGCTTAAAGTTTGCCTGCCACCTGTAGACATTGGTAGCTCCGTCGAGATTCGATGACGGCCGAAACATCACTTTCATGGTGTTCGTTGTGGATGAATACCATTGACCAGCGACAGTACCTGCCTTCAAACTAAACTACAAAGATTGCAAAAAATTCTACGTCTAAAATGTCTTACACTTGGAATGGGTTGCTATCCTCGATTTGATTGTAAAGTGCAATGGTAGCCGACTAAAAATACTAAGAATTTGCGGATTCCTGATTCATATGAACTCACTGGATCCAATTGAAGAACTGGGAACTGAATTAGGGCTTTTGATCCAAGCGGTGTCGAGATTACATAGCTGCAGACACCAGCAGCTCCAGCGTATGTGTAAGGCCAGCTTGGGGAATAGAACTAAACACAAAAAAATGGGCTCAATCTTTTTTTTCTGATTGAAACTTACTGTTCCTGAATTATCATAGAACTGTGGCCCGTTGCACTGCGAGGGGGATTGTGTTGGTCCCACAGTAGTTCCACAACCTTTTCCAGCTTCTGCAAACAGACTTGTTGTAACCTTTGAATAAATCAGTAGGCTCTCACTTCTCTTACAGACAAATGGAAGTGAGGTTTCGCAATGGCTGTTAATCCACTTGCTCTTTCCAACAATATCATCCTTCAGCGCCATGCTCAAGCACTGACCGAGTTGTTGATTCGCATACCCAACATTGTTGTAATCAAAAGCAGTTCCATCGGTCCATGCAAAAGTAGTAGCTCCCGTCGACATTCCGCCAATTCGGATATATGTTGGCACATTGTTAGCGAACAGGCTCATCACAAACAGATTCTCATCGCCGCTATGAATCGAGACCAAATTTCCGCATTCCTCGTGAATACAACTGTACTCCGCATCGCTTTCGGTAAGAGCGGTGAGCGTCGGGAAGTAGCAGTAACCACCGAACTGATATGGACAGTCATCACCATCTGGAACATCATGATAAGCTATGTAATCGCGTCATTCAATTAAGATAACTTGTGCGAAACGTCATTTCCGCTAATTTACAAAAAAAATTGATTTTGCTCAAATAGTACCTGGATTTACTTTCGCGGTTTCACAAACGAAAGCGGTTTGTAGTTGGTCGCAATCGGCGCTAACCCACTTTCCCTTCAATTGGCCCACTGTCGCCATGAACACGCAATTTCCCAACGAAGTCGGTAGCGGATAGCCTGAATCTCTCCAGAATATTATTCTGGAAATCATCATGTTTAGTTGAACCTGGAGCAAAGTTGTTATATGATTGCGCGTTTCCCGAATTGTTGTCCCAAAGGCAAGACGATGGATCGGAATCCTGTGAGCATTTAAGTCCAATCCAGACTGAGCTTTGCGTTTTTTCGATAACTGCATTTACAATTCCAGTGTTATCCTAAAAGACAATTTAGTTTAATCGACAAAAACCGTAATTGGTTTACAATTGCATTGTGAATCGCGACCAGATGTCCGTTGTCTTCAGCGCACGTCGCCACCGCATCAGCATGACGCATCGACGTTGTGAACAGTTTAATGCATAACCCGTTGATCGCGTTGTATTGCTTCGGACACACGAGAGTGGCGTTCGATCGAACGCTCGAGCTGACAGCCAGAAGTGCGATCAACAGCAGAATCGGCACCATTTTCAGGTAAACCGCGCTACTCGTTTGCCGATTTTATAGGCGTAGCTACACCCACGAGAAAGCTGATAAGATAGCAGTCTCCATAATCCCTTAAATGATGCCATTTAATGGTGGGCAAGGCATTCGATTAAGAATCAATGTTTACATAAAATTTGGGATCAAAATTATTACATAATCAAAGCGAGGGTCCCACAAAATATCGGCGCCTGGGGAAATGGAGAAAGAATAATTCAGCTTTAAGATTGATTTTCGCGTAAAATAAGTACTATGGTTGTTTACCAAAACAGCTTAAACCAAAACAAAATCCACGTGAATGCGTCCACGTAGTTGTTCTTATTTTTTCTGTTTACATAAATTATAAACGCTATGCTTTCATCCAAACAGTTCCAAAATAGGTTGTCAATTTTTTTTCTTAAACTTTGGCGTTCACTTTTAAATTTCCGTCAGAAATAACTCTAAAATTGCAAAAAGTCTAAACATTTTTTTTCAACAGTTGACCGCCAATCAGCACGAGTCAGAGTATTCTAATTTTTATTATCATAAAAAAATTAGTTTAAGAGAAAATTTAACAATTTTGCATTGTCGGCGTCGTGCGAATCCGGAAAATTGGCAAAATGCCAAAAAACAGACTATCTTCGCGCAAAAATAAAATTGTATATTTACGGGCCTAAGTATAAGGATCGGTTAAAGGTACACTGCCCACCGAGACCTTTTTAAATTTTTTGGCATTTAGCCAATTTCCCGCAGACGCACTACGTCGACAATGCGAAATTTAAAAAAAATTTAAACAAATTTTTAAAACAATTGTTACCGTAACGCAATTAAAGGCGCATATTGTTCAGAGAGCAGCCAACTTCTGAATAATCAGGTTTTAAAATTTGACAGTATTTTCTAAATGTAATTGGTTTATTATTGACTTATTTTTGTTGAAGATGAAGCGTCATTCTTAATTTTCCAACTGTTAATTTTAATTTCGCTTTTTCACATGATTTTTTCTTTCAATTGAAATAATCAGCAATAAAATTGTTGTCGATTATCATTCGAACGTTTTTTTGTTCTAAAACATTTCTTTAAATGCCCATAAAAAAGCCATTGAACATTCGCAAATCAACTTATGATTCTTTTTCATAACGTTTCCTTGTTTCATTTTGCTTTTCGCATTTTTTTCTTTTTGCGAAAAAAAAAACTTTTTCAGTTGCCAATCGTTTTCCACATAAGGTACATTGAAACTGGGAAAGGGACAAAAAATCTTAAAAAGCGGATAAAAAATAGATTTTTCTACAGTCTGAACCAATTTTTTCATCCACTTTTGAACCATTTTTTGTCTTTTTCGCAGTTGCAGTGTATTTTGAACGATTCGGAAAAAATAATTGTTGACCAAAAAATTCAACCCAAAAATGCATGTATTTTTTTTCTTGATTCAGCTTGTCTCCGGTAAACAATATATACATATTTGAGCTTTTATTTGCCTTGCCTATTGTTGGTAAATTCGGAGCACATGTTGAAAAAAAACAACATTCCGTTTGTATAAATTTATTGTCTTGACGACATTGGTCTTGCCACGAATTCTGAAATTTTGCACGTCTTATTTCAAAAATTACAAAATTTCAAGTGAGATGGTTAAAAAAAACCATGAAAACGAAAAAAAAAGTATTATGATTTGCTTGTTCGTTTCACAAACCATTCTAAAAGATACAAATATCCTTAATGCCAGTTAAATGATTTGTTGTATTTGGTAGTTTATTACGTTTCTTGAAAGTGCTGAAACTGATTTTTTGCCTTTAATTCAAGCCGATAATATATTTTTTTGGAATTTCCTTTCGAAGCCTTTTGGCAAACTTCCCACAGTTTACGAGAATGCCGCACCACAATCCCCGAAATCACTGTTGCAAAAAGTTGAATTTGAAAAAAAAACTGTTCTGACGTGTGATCAATGCTGTTTCGATTAGTATTCTCTCAAATTGACACGCTATTTCGAGCAACTTTTTCCGCAAACATCCGCTTCCGCGCGGTGTTGCTCGCAATTGAGCATTGCCGCCGCCGCGCTCGCCCACCGCCGATTCTCTAAGCTTTTCCTCAACACAAGTCGATTTACCTGATTTTTTTTTAGTTTTTACCGTATCTGAAAAAGTTTGAATTTAATTAGATGCGTTGCGGTCTTCGTAACTTTTAAAGGAGCATCGCTTATTTAAAACCTATGCGATTTCAGATGCAATGATTCGTTTTCTGATATTTGTACTCATCATACCAAATACGGTCACCAAAGAGGCTTCAAAAGGTTCATTTCAAAAATTGTTTTCCAGAAAAAAAAACTGTTTCAGAATCGCAATATGGCTACCAAACTGGTCATATTTCTTTAAACGATTCAGAAATCACAATTCTTATCAATTCGACATTCGAAATTATTGAGGATTATGAGGTAATATTGAGTAAACAAATCGGGAATGAGTCATCAGTTAATAAATATTAGGATTTTTCAGTTGCTTGGACTAATTTCAGAAACAAAACTTAAAGGATTACGCATCCGCGAATTTTTTTTACATATGATCGAAAAGTCCTTTAGATGGCTATTGTAGATTTTTCTCAAAATTGCCTCATATTATCGTCGAGAAATTCCTTATCGACGAGTATCATCTGATTAATTGAGCAAAATTCTAAAAGTCTCAAAAAAATTATATTGGTTGGATGTTTAAAATGTAAATCTCAGCCAACTTTGCTTGCAGTAGGTTTTCTAAATTCTAGAACGAGACTGACGTTCTTTCTGCCAAATCTTCAACCGTCCCGCCTCGACCATCAACAACACTGAAGACGAAAAAACCACGATTACGAAAGTAGGACCCCTTGGTGCATTCACGAAAATTTAAAAAAAAACAATAATTTAGAATTAAACCTTCAAAACTATCCAGTTGCCAGAAGTACAGTGAAGAGCAAAAGTACAAAATGCTAGAAGAAGCTGGAGGTCGAAATCAAATGTTTATGGCAGACTCGATAGATGAAGCTGCGAAGAATTTCGCCGAGACTTATCCGGAGTCTGTAATTGACATGCCGGCCGCGGATCATATCGATCCGACCAGCTCTAAAGTGAGCTCATTTCTCTTCAATTCCAACTACCCTTATTTTGACAATTTAAAGAATCAAGAGGATTGCGATTATCGATGCAAGATGATCAAGAACGCGTTGAATTCGGAACTTCAGCGTCGATCGAATGCCTCGATCCATCGATTTTCGAAGCGGCCCGTCTTTAGCGATGCTCCCATGATTACTGGCTGCTCACTCGGCAATTTTGTGCCAGTCGGTTTGTGCACGGACCTCGGTGAGACAGTGAACGTCTCATTCGAATCGTTATGCTCAGGTTTATCGCGAAACGTTTGTTGAATATGTACTTTGTTTTTTTTTTTTAGAATGCCACGGTCTTTACATGCTTAATGACAATTGTTTCCCGAAATTTTTCAATGCGATTCGATGCAATCCGCAAGAAATGGGTTGCATCTTCGACTCGTTCACTGATATGGGTAAGATATTTCGTGAAGCTCAAACACTCTGCTGTCAAATGCCCATTCATCGTTCCTTGTTAAAGATTCCATGTAAAAGAAAATTATACAAGAAGGCTTTAACGCCTATTCATCATCTAAACGTTAAGGTTTAACAATTTGTAAGTGAGGAGGAGGGACTAAAAATTTAACTAGAAGTTTACTCGAAAAATGGGAAACCACAGAGTGGAGCCATCCGACGATCTATTTCTGCGTCCCCCATCAAAATGAGAATACTCTCTCGGTCGACTTTTTCTTCTTGACAAATGTTCTGAAAGGGATACTTCCCAACGTCCTCTTATGTATTCCATTTTGTTCAGCTCACGTCTTTATCAATTAACAACAATCACTTTCTGGCCAATTAAAGTGTAAACTAACTTTAATATCCCAAGTATTTTCAGCACACGGACAATGCGGAATGCAAGAATTAACATTTAAAGTGCTCAGAAACAATGGCGATGACAATTGCGAAGATTGGGTGGTTGAGCAGATTCTGGTAATTGTCAAAGTTCAAATTATAAAAAATCCAACCTTTATTTCCAGCTGCCCGTCGCCTGCCAATGTGCTCTCAGCAGGAACTCGTTCCTTCATTCCAGGCCTCCCAAAGAACTCTGAAATTCGGTTTCCGCTCTTCGCCTAAGAAGACCTTCAATCAACCATTCCAAATAACCAGCGGGTTAATTATAAATCTATTTTATAACACGTCTTCAAAAGGTAAAGTATCACAACAAGAAAATGGTAACATATTACATATTAGTAGCACATTATACAACACATATAAAATATGAATTATTATACAAGAAATAATAGAATTTAAACAAATTGAAAAAATCCTAGATATAGTAAGTAGTCTAAATTATTAACAAACCTCGATTATAACAATTCCCGTCAAAAAATTTCAATTCTCACGCGGTATTCCGGGAAAACTCACTAACTCTTATTTATTTATTTACCACGATGACGAAGAGTTATTAATGTAAAAAAATAATAAGAAGAAACAAAGCCGACGATATAAATAAGAATTACAGGATCTTTGTAGGCAGGCGCTTAAAACTTTGAAATAAAAAAATACAAAAAAAATCAAAGAAAAGAAAGTGTCAATGAGGATTATTAATGGGCTCCAGCCGCCGATGCTTGCTCCTTGCGTCGGCGATAATCAGCGAGCGATAATCCTCTGAATATGTTCAAATTACCCACGATAATTAGGTAATTTCAATTTACCTGGCTTTCGTCTCTATTGGAGCCGAATAAGAAGGCATCGGTGGCGGTAAAGAGGTTCCTTCTCCATGATCGTCTCTAAGAGGTTTCGCATTTATCAATTTATCTGAAATTTTCGGAATTATTGATTTTTTTTAACTACCAGAAATATACATACCAATATCAATGTCGAAGTTCAAGTTGAACGAAGCGACGTTGTGCAAATCCGACATATTAGTAGATTTTCGTTTTTCCTTGACAACCGCTGGAGGTTTCGATTGCTCATCTCGCTTCGTCTCGTTTCCAGCCGAAGTTACTGAAATTCATAAAATACCCACGGAAAATGTTTTTTCTTTTAATTTACAGTCACTCTGTGAAGCAGATGCCGAAATCGTGCCATCAGTTTTCGATTTTGATCCTGAGACAATCTGAAAAATAAGCCAATTAACAAAGAACAATCATTTAAAGAAATTCCTCCGACAATACCTTCATTCCTCCTTTCTTCCTCGTGAACGGGTCATCTTGAGAAGTTGCTTCCATCTTTACCCTTCCACTCAAAAACTCATTCTTATTCTGCGTTCGATTTCGATAATTGATAAAAGCAATTGCGCTAATATCATGCGAGCGCTTCTTGTCTAAATTATCAGCCTGTCGTTCAATCTCATCGATCTCCCTTTGAATCTCATCGGCTTCTCGTAGATTGCCTTTCTGCTGCGCGAGGAGTTTTTTTTTGGCCAATTCTGCTTTTCTCATGGCAAAATTCTTGGGAACTTTCTCGAATCGCGATTTTTCTTGAATGAGCTGAAAGCGAAACAATTTTGGATAAATTAAATTTTTTTAATCCTGCTAAAAAAATTACCAAGTCAACTTCTTCATCAGAATATTTGTGATTTAAAGCTTCTCTAATATCAATTTCCTTCTTTTCAATAAAGTCCATAGTGGGAAGAGTGCCCTGAAATTAATAAAAGTTATACGGAAGGGTAAAACTAAATATTTTACATTCTGTTGAGTCGCTTCCCTCCACTCATCAAATTCAATATAACTGAACTCCGAATTTGAGACAAATGCCGCACGGAACACCCTTTCAAGCTTTCCTGCAGAACATTTTTATTTGTTTTTTTAAGTTTTTCTTCAAAATTCCTACCATGTCTACACCTCAATCCCTTATTCGTCCGTTTATCCTCCAAATCATAAACTTTCGGCGTCTCTTCGACTTCAAGAATTTGCCAAAGTTTGTAATTACTGCTACTTCCCGACATTGGTCCAGTTCCAATACGGACAAAGCATCCTTTGACGGTGTCGGTGAAGAATGGAGCGTGAATTATCTTGGCGAGTTTGAATCGCGAGAGGCGAGCTCGTTTAAGCTCATCCAAAGTTTCGACCTGCTTCTTTACAACCTTCACTTCTTCAGCATTTCGGTTTTCTGGCGAAGAATCTCGCGAAGACGAGCTGGATCGTGAGCTTGGACTTGAACTAGATGAGCTAGAGGAACCACTGCTTTGCGCACCAAATACAGCGTCAATTGATAAAGCAGCATTTTTCGCTGAAAAAAATCAATAAATTTCCACAAAGTTATTGCGAAATTTTGGAAATACCATTCTTTTTCTCAATTTCTTTGCGTTTTTGCTTCAATTCAGCCATGGCATTTTTCTCTTTGTGCTTTCTACTAATCTAAACGTCATTTTTTTTAATTGATGTCTAAATTTTTATCTTCTTACATCGCTGGGTTTATGGAATTCGGCATTCATATCCGAGTCTGAATCACTAGAAGGAACCCCCTTTGGAGGAGATTTTGCTGAAATATTAAAGTTTACATATTGTTCTCCTTTCAAAAATCCTACCTGTTTCACTATCACTTTCAGATTCAACTTTTCGCTTCTTTCTCGATTTCTTGTCTTTTTCCGCTTTTTTGGCTTCCAATTGCTGTGCAATTTCAGCGCGAGTTCGTTGATTCTCACGAGCTTCCATTCGTTCGAATATTTCTTGCTCTTTCTCGAGTTCGCTCAAACCTTTCCATCTTGCTTTGTCTTCGGCATCAACGAACAGGGAATCATCAACACGGCCATCCTATAAAATTAAAGCATTTTCAAGGAAAATAAACTTTAAAAACAAACGTCGCTACTAGCCGACGATCCGCGTTTTCTTTTGTTCACAGTGCGCTTCTTATTAGCTTTCTTAGGTCTGAGTTCAAAAATTCATAGGAATTATTCGGGAAAACATTTTTTTACCGTGAAGACGAAGGCTTTCCCGAATCCGAGTCAGAGTCAGACGTATCTGGAAGAATAATTTATATAAATTCCTCCTCAAAATTAAAAAAAAATCGAAATTTAAAGCTAAACCATACCTTCACTATCAGCTTTTGATGGGCGAGATGTACGTTTTTTGCTGGACGCATCGGAATCCGATGAATTCGAGCGAGAAGATGCTTTCACCTGCATCTCTTCATCAGAAGAGTCGGATCGATCGGACGAAGACATTCTGATAATTGAACTGAAAACAAGGAACATGTGTTAGGATAAATCACATGACGATAATCGAGCAAAAGAAAAATATCGATTGTCTTAGAAAATAAAACAAACCATTAATTCAATCGCATATAAAATATGATATCACTGAATTAATAAAATATTGGAGAAGAAAAAAAAAATAAAATTAGTATTGATAGCCGACGACACGCTCTCCCAAAAAAAACTATAAAACTGACGGATAACTCAAGCGAGCGCAGTCAATTCCAGTAGCCACGCCCATTTGCCACTAGCGCACGGTTTGTATGCAACGCGGCGTGCATACTCTCAAAATGTGCGAATTTTTTGAAATGTGCGAAAATGTGGCGAAGTATGATTTATGAGCAGATAAAGAGGAGAATTCAAATCATGTTGGGTTAGGTCGATCCCTTGAATAAAAAATAACCGATTGATCTTTTGCTGATTTACGCAAAAATGGAATAAACATGTTTAGCATTAATCGCCGTGTCTAAAAAGAAAAAAAAATAATTTGCAATCATTTTTTTACATTATATGAATTAATGACATCCCTTTGTGTTTATGAATACTTTTTTCATTGACACTTTCCCGGGTCATCTTCGAAAACATCGTCACCACAGTGCAATCGGGATGATTCCAATTTGAGAATTCGCACCTTTCGACTAAAGTATATAAGCGTATACGGATGACTAACGGCCATCACGTCATATCCTATTTGAATAGAAGAAAAAAAGAATTGCGACCAAGGAGAACTTATATCAACAAGATAAACGTAACAAATCTGAAAAGTTCGAATAAAAACGCGTATTTTCTTAAATGTACGTAAAATGTCGGAACGTGTTTACACAAGTGCTTTTCATATTTTCAGTTTCTCGAAAATTATTTTTAATTTTGATTTCGTTAAAGCTTACTGTTGTAATAAAAATATAAATTTCAATTGTTAATAACGAAATCGTCATATATAATAAATTTTTTTCAGCTTTCATCATTTGTGTGCCCAATGACTTCAGTCTGACATAAGATGCAACATTGAAGGCGACAGTGAGAATACATGAAGTAATCAGCCAATAAAATTGAACATGATAAATATAAATGACATCCTGAAGGAAATCATAAGTCTTACACGTTTTTAATACTTACCATGTCGGTCATAATAAAGTAATAATTGAATATATCTAAAAATTCGTAATAAAAACAAGTGAAAAGAAAAGGTAGTCCAGGAATAATGCAGATTCCAGTCATTATCACTATTAGAATAGTAAACATAATGCTACAAATCTTCAAAAAAAAATAATATAAATATTGCACATAAATCTTTTCGCTGACTCTTTTTCCCTCCGAACTTATAAAAGTGGCTGAAAATCGATTAAAACTCAAGGCAGTGCATATTGAGCATTGTATAAAACTATTTAACATCGTAACAAAATAAAATAGGCTCAGCAAGAAGTTACACGAAGAATTGAGCTTCAAAAAATGGACAAATATTTCTGATAGGAAACAATCCCGACACACTAGAACGGGAATACGAAATGATATTAAAGATATGATAAAGCAAAAAGTGTTCTGTGAGAATTATTATCCGATTTTTGAGCAATAAAAATGATTCTCACCACAATAAACGCAAATACATAAATAGAAAAGAAGGAATTTAAAAATTCCGACCAGTTTTTGATAATCATTCGAACTGTCGCAAAGAATAAAATATACGATAATACATTGAAGGTCGTTAATACCCAAAATATAAGCATCTGAAAAAAAATGTATAAAACCGCTAACTCATAAAAATCTACTGATAATACGGAAACGACGGAGGTAAAATCGGATATAAACTTTGGTTCTCTATAATTATAGTAGAATATAGGTTTACTGGCCGGTTTTTATAAGAATGAATGAATGTCTTTCGAAAATTAAACGTACACACAATGGTGAAAATTTTCACAATGACGATTCACGGTCAACTGTATATATTAAGGATCAGGCTGCCAGACTGTATAGTCGTGGATGATCGAGCTTGATTAGAGCATTATAGGCCCTGTACGATCCCCCTACTCTAATTGACAATAAGTAGTCTGCTTCTGAAACAAAGCGGCTACTAGAATTATTCACCACAAGACCCAAATTTTTTTCCGCGTGATGAACCTTTAATCAATTATTTCTTTTATTTTAACTTCGCGATTGAATTGCGTTTATTCGCAATTTCCAAGAAATTTTCTTAAAATCGAACATCAAAATTTTTGAGTAATCGAAGAGCATACAATAGAAATATTGGTAGATGTTTTACCGTCTGAGTTGACACAAATAGAATGAAGTTCTTACTGTCTGTTTCTATATAATATACAGATTTTGGGGGAAAAATTCACAAACTAGGTAAAACTTGCTTTTTTGTTGAGTCAAAGTATTAGAGTTTTTAAGTAGTAAAAATTTTGTACGAAATCTGCGTAGTGCCATAAGCAAATTCAAGTCTACTTAGCCAATAATAACAATAATTAAGGTGCAATTAGTTTGAAAAATATGTAGTTCAAAGCATATCATAAATAATATGAATTTTAATCAAAGTGAAACTAACGAAAATGGAAAATTTCGGTGTTTTTTAACCAAAGAGAATTCGTGATTTATAGATTTTATTAAGTTCAATTTAATGATTCTACTAATTAATTTTCACGAAATAGCTAATTGGCTATTTGCGACGAAACGTTGTTTTCAATTTTGATAATAAAATCCAAAAATGCACGCACACTTACATCAGCGCTTTCTTAATTAACTCATTACTAATAATATATAAATATTTTTTTCTCTAATTAACTCGAGACTAATATTAGAGCAACCAATCTACACACGAATGAAAATATTTGATGATTTTTTTATTTAGAAATATTTCGAGGTGACGAGTGGTTAAATTCTGAAATCAATGGAACATTGTAAATGACAATATTTTAAATCGTCTCAAGTTTCATTTTAGCTGGTTTGAATTTGTATGAAATGGTAATTTTTTTGCGATTTCCTCGAATAATTTAGAATTGAGACAGGAAATAAGAGCTGGAGCAGCTTGGTAGAGCATCACTTCGAGAAATAATATTATCAATTCTAATGATGGCAAAGTTAATTTTTTCGTAGAAAATTTATTATTACGTCGTAAAAAATCATTAAAGTTTTATTAGAAAAAAAAAACATGTATATATGAGTCAATTGGTTTTCCTTTTTATACTGATAGAGGTGGTAAACCTCCGATATACCCATAAAATCGATTTGACAACAGCGAATAAGGAGATAAGAGCTAGAGCAGCTAGGAAGAGCATGACATCAATGTAATAATATCCAATGAAACTGCTTTGAAGAATTGGCGGAACGAGAGATTCCATATTGGGAAACCTTGCCGCAAACTCGGCATGAGACAGCAAAATATCCTTGGGATCAAATGGCTGATGCCTGAGCAAATGAGCCAGTTGTTCGGCGTGCTTTTTATATCTGAAATTTCGATAAAAATTGATTCGTTTGAGTTTGATCTAATAATATTACATGGAATTGGTGATCATTTTCTGAATAACCGCTGCCAATTTTTTCGAGTTCACAAGATCTTCCTTCTCGAAAACTTCAGCACCTCCATGCCTGGCAATCATCATCGCGTTATGAGGCTGATCGGCGAATATTGGAATCTGAAAATTTGGTTTCGCAGAGAATTTTGATTTTGCATACCAAAAGCGCTGGTTTTCCGGAATAGGCCACTTCCATCGTACTTCCGAGTCCTCCATGAGTCACGAAAAGCTTCACGCGTTTATCAGCTGAAATTATAGATTGTTGTAAAAGGAGCTGATCGAAATTCGTACCGATCAGAGCTGGCTGAGGTACCCAACGCTGTAAATGAACATTGGATGGTAGGATCTTCTCCATTTCCGGATGCTCCTTCTCGTATTTCCAAATGAATGTGACATTTGAGAGTAGTTTGAACATTCCGATAATACCTTTCCTAAAAAAAATTGGAAAAATTTGACATGACGTCAGATAATCATTTGTCTCATTTTCCATTTCATTTAGAATTCAAAGTGCAGGTTAAGCGATGGATAAGAATTCGAGCAAATGCGATCTGGTGAGCTGCTCATTTCAATCAGTCTCTATCGAAAATTCAGAAGCGCAGCATCGGGCGTGACGACGGCGCTAATTGTCCGAAGCGGCAAAAGATTTTCAGCGACGGTGAGCTTGGAAAAATTCCGACGCATGTGATGCAAATGATCATTGAATACTTGTCGCTGGATGATCAGAAGAGCTTTCGATCGGTTTGCAAATGGATTGCCGAGGTGATCTCGATTATATTCTTCGACCATTAACAATGTCTTATAAGGAAATCGAGATTTTTTGGAGAACGAGAAGGACGCTTTCGGTTCGGGACCTTAAGACATGGTTCCCATACCTCGCCAATTCGGACAATCAATGGAAAATGCTACAACTTTGCACACTGCACAAAGAGCTCAGCGAGGTGTGCAGCCTTCTCAAACACGGCAATATTGTGCGAATGGATTTCTGCGGGATTCGGTGCCTCAATTGGATGCGTTTCGTGAAGATTGTCGAGACCGCCGTCGGCTCCAGAAACCTGGCGCTATTCATCAATGTCGTCGAATTAGATGTCCGCGGATGTGTGTTCTCGCCGGATGACGTGCTCCACGTCTCCATAAGCCTTCCGAATATTCGAACAATTTTTATTGATTCCGATGTGACGGTGCCAAAGAATCAGTGAGTTGGAAATTTACAGCAGAAACGAATCTTGACACCCTAGATGTGTCGAATCAATGAGGAGCAAGAAAATCTGCCTCAAACAAATATTCGATGGCGCCGTTGAACATCTGATCTGCCAGATTCCCCATCATGACCTGCCATTAGTCTCATGGATCGCTTCAATGTTTCCCAATATTGATAATATTGCGATCGATTTGAGAAGTCATTAATAAATTAATCTACAAAATGTAATTTAACCACTCACTTGTAGTGTTCGGGCATTTCCGACGACTTGGCCACCGATCCGAATGAAATGAATATCGTTGTGTCTTTCTCGTTCAAGATCTTATCGTACTCCTGCAAATGCTCGTCTACACCGATTCTCAAAAAGAGCGCCACTAACTTTTGGCAAGTTTTCCAAACTCGGTGAATGCTTCAAATCCATTGTGAATCCGCCGATTTGCACAATCGTTTGAGGCACCGGCATCGGAAAATCCAAATATGGATTCGAGTTGACCATGAAAAATGGCGATTTTGTTAGTAGCTCGTCGGCAGTTTTATTGGTCCCAATGATATTAGCATAATTGTAATGTTGCTCTAGAATGAGTCGACGGACCAAAAGACCAATGAAAAAGCATGAGCTTAAATCGTTGAGGCGGTCGAGAAATACGGCGTTGGCTCCGATCGCTGACTCTTTTCCGGGAACATAGCCAACCGGCGACACTCCGCCGTAGTACATTTCTGTCGACCAATGACGAACCGCCGACCAAACAGCAACGATTGATGGGATTTTGAGGATCTCGTTCAAATCTGCGCAAATTTCAAAACGTTGATTCAACAATTTGTCGAATTCTTACAAAATCCACTAGTGTCGAAGATCTCGGTGATGACCGAATCGAACTTGCGAGCTTTGAGCTTCTCATGAAGCTCCTTATCAGTCAGAATCTCTGAAATAGGGGGTTTCATAAGGCCTTTTATTCAAAGCCTTACGGTAGTTGGTGTTGTTCCAGACGTCTCGCGCACCTTTTCCGAATTGGATGGCACTAATCGCCATACTCAACGGCGAGGTTCCTTCAAGCCACATGCTCTTCATCATATCGTCAGAGCCCTTCTTCATCTCATCGAAATCTTTGGGGTAGTAGTCCAAGATCTAAAAAAATATTTCTGGAGAAGTTTTCATATTTCGCCATTTGATGGAAATTACCTCAATATTAGGATTCTTGATCAATCGCGGCGGAATGTGCAGATCATTGTGATGAGGTCGAAAAATTGTCTAAAATCGAAAATTTCCGTTTTTTTTTGCTGAAAAAGAAATCAACATACTACATTATGACCACCGTTCGCCAAAACATCAGCAATTTTCGACATGAACTTGATGTGGCTGAATCCGAACACCGGCGAAATCAACAGATAATTGAAAGCATCGATATTTTGAATGAGTAACAGACAAATGATTAGAGATCGCATCCCAAAAAGAAGTGAAGATGTGTTCATTCAGAAATAATTAATTGCCTGTTGATTATATAGCAATTGCAAGCGGTGTAGTTTATAGGGGGGCGGAGTTTGGTGGTCAGGTCGAACAATCAAAGGATGATGAAAAAAAATGCATTATTGACCAATTGTAAATATTACAATTCCGGGTTACGGTAAGTCTAGAGATTATAAAATGTACTATATCACCGATAATTAGTATTACCGCTTAAATTTTTTATAGCATTCTTAAAATTAATTCCAATTTAATGAATTTAGATTGTCACCAAAATTTTAATTTTATTGCTGCTCATGTTTGGCAGGTGTTTTTTTTCTGAAACTGATCGCCTCGATATTCGGGCCGGAAAAAATGTTTTCTTTGTCGAGAACAAAAAATTTCAATTTAATGGTTCTATGCAAATTTTTGGAAGAAAACTCGAAAAACTCGAAAAAATTAGTTTTTTTGTGTAATCTGCATACATGAATTTTTCATAATTTCAATTGATTTTGAAACACAGGGGTGATTTTTTTTTATTGAGAATACCTTGATATTTACGAATGGGGCAATGCAGAAAAAAGTAAAATAATCGTTTTTTTCTTTTATTCTTATTTTTTCTGAACTTGCCCTTTTTGAGACGCCAGAAATTCGAATGACATCCAGAAGTTTGATCTTTTCTAGAGCTCCTAGAAGGCGATTCCGATGCCTGTCATCCACAAGATTCTGGACTCGATATTATTATCGATACAAAAGGACATAACAAAAATATTAATATATTATTTTTTTTCAAATCAATTTAGCTTTACAATTTTTTTCTGATATTCGAAAATTGATTTTCCTGGTGGCTACTATCTCTTTCGATCTTCATTTTTTTAAAATCAAAATATAATTTGAATGTGTCTCATTTTCAAAAGATTGATGCCCGAAAAAATCATGTGGGACCATCTTTTTGACAAGTACTATATTTGGTGACAATATATTATGACAATAAATTAACCCTTTCGTCTACTGACAACAGTAAGCAATATGTAGTTTTTCTGTAGATTTACGAGCACGCGCAATTCGAAATGGTCTCGCGCCGACACACTGATTCTTTTGCGAATGACGACCCGAGTAGATTAGATATCGACTATAAAATATGTGGCTAATGTAAGTTCAACGAGAATCTCTACATTTATACGCATAGGAACTGAAATTATCGGAAAGTGTAATTATAAGAATGTCCAAAGCGGAAATAATTATTGAGTTGGTAGAGATGAGAAGTCGTCAGCAGCTGAAGAAGGGGCCACAGGGACCATATTATTTGCGGCCACAGGGACCATGTTATACAAGAGGCTCTGTAGAGCAGGGTTGTGACTACGCTTACGCATAAAATATTTTGACTTACCCCTAACAATTCTGTAGAGCCTAGATCACAATTTGAGAATCTCTTGTGAATTTTTTGATGTTATATCCAGTTCATAAAAAAATATTAATGAGAAATATACTGTTTTAAACATTTAATAGGTATTGCCATAATTGATTGTCACCCTGCACAATATGGATCAGATATCATTGAAAGGTTCAGCAATCATTCAGCAAACCACACTGTCAATCAGCTTTTGATTGATTCTTATCTAACTAGAAAAAAAACAGCCATTATTTAATGAGAAATTTCCAGTTCTTCATATCATAGCAGCTTTTTGCAGAACGCTGAATTTATGGCATTTTCCATATGTAGTATGTATGTATTCAATAAAACGCCGACGTGTGATTGGTACCTACAGTATCAATACATCATTATTACAATACAAACTACGTTACCATCAATCAAAATATCACTGTCTGCATCAATAAAACAAAACTCGATTTCAGAATTTTTTTACTCGACTTTCAGGAGGCGTCGCGTAAAAATTTAGAAAAAAAAAACACCTAGATCTATCATAAACAGATCCAAAATTGCAGTATTCATCAATTGAGTGGGCAAAAAAAGTTGCTTTCTCGCCACGAAATATAACAGAATTTGACCTAGATTGCTTGAATTTCCGACAGTTGTCTGTCTTCGCCAATATATGGTCATACGTCAGGCTAAACGCATCATATTGATGTGTGATGTACTGCATAACATTCACGTGAAGACCCCCACCCTATGTCTATCATTGAAAATCATTTGTTACGCGGTTTTGTCTTTTATTGAAGAGCGAAATTTTCGATATAGCCATGATATCGATTTGGCGATAGCGAAAAATACAAAGAGAGCTAGAGAAGCTAGGAAAAGCACCAAATCAAGACAATAATAGCTGACGAGGTCGCGATTAATTAAAGAAGGAACTAGCGATGATTTCATATTCGGGAATCTGAATAAGTTTGATTGAAATTGAAGTGGTTGGATTGTCTGAATACCTGGCTGCAAATTCTACATGCGACAGCAATACAGTCTTGGGATCAATTGGTTGATGTTTGAGAATATCTCTCAGCTGTTCTGCATTTTTCTGGTATCTAAATGGATTGTCATTAGCTCCTTGGACCAGGTATTCAAACAAAAAACACAGTCCGCCGAGAAAAAAAAACCATCAGCGGCCGGTTGCGGCTTTGAATATTTAAACGTTGTTTGAAATTTTTAAAAGTTTTCACATATATTAAAAAATTTCTACTTTTTCTATGAAATTATCTTGTAATTTAATTTTTAGCCTCAATTTCATGTAAAATTTAAGAAACACCTCAAAAATTATCAAAGCGAATTTTCAAAATGTTTAAATTTCCTTTTAATTTTTCGTATATTTTTTAAATATTCTACGTCCGGCAATTCGTAATTACGGTCATGAAATTTAAAAAAGGTAAGACCGACTATTGGTTTTTTCAAGCTTTCTATGTCAATAAGTTACCTTGGATTATTAACTATGTGTTCGATAACGTTGGCTAACTTTTTTCCGTCACTGAGCTCCTCTTTCTCATAAATTTCCGCACCTCCGTGTTGTGAGAGCATTTTCGCGTTATGGGGTTGCTCAGCGAAAATAGGGACCTAAATAGAAAGTAGGTCGAAAAAACAAAAAAAAAAGATTTTATCAAAAGCGCTGGTTTTCCGGAATAGGCCACTTCCATCGTACTTCCGAGTCCTCCATGAGTCACGAAAAGCTTCACGCGTTTATCAGCTGAAAGAATCGATTGGATTTAATGAGCTAAAATGCGCCAACTACAGGGTGTCATTTAAGTTCCCGCACAACTTTGAAGGCATATATTTCTGAAACTAAAAGTCCAAATCAAACGAGACTTGAAATATTTTTTATCTATAGTATAACAAATAATTATCTATTAACTCTTTTTGATTCGGTCTCCTTTCGCAGCTATGACTTCACGGAGACGCTTCGGGTAGGATGTGACTGTGGTACGCAGGTATTCGATGGAAAGATTGTCCCATTCCACCAGTAATGTCTTCTTCAGAGCCTCTATACTTGAGTGGGGTTTTGCGTTGACCTTCTCCTGCAAGAGCCCATCACGGAAAAGTCAAGCGGGTTCAGGTCTGGGGAGAAATCAGGCCATTCGGATGACTTGATGAAGTCGGGAAAATGGGTCTGGCACCACTCCTGAGTAGTTTTGGCAGTGTGGGCGGGTGCTCCGTCCTGTTAAAAAACCTATTTCTGCCCACCGAAATGCGTTTTGGCCCAGGGTATCACATGCTTCTCCAAAATGTCCCGAACGTAGACTTCTTTGTTCACTTTCACCCCCTGATCCGCGAAAACCAGGGAGCACTTCCCGGTTGAGCAGATGGCACCGAAAACCATCACACTGGCAGGATGTGAGGCTGGATGATATGTTCTTCCTTTCTCAGAAGCTTGCTGGGATGTCTGGGCAAGTACTCGATGGTTTTGTGAGTTGAATGCCGCCTCCACAGTGAACAGCTTCTCATCGGAGAAGACAGTGACGAGGTGTTCTCCAGACCGCGTGCGAGCAAGAAGTCGTTTTGCTTTTTCGAAGCGTCTCTGCTTGTTGACGGCCGATAGAATTGCCGCTTTTTGGACACGATATGGGGTCAGTCCAAGCTTCGTTTTGACGATTTGTTCCAAAGCGAAAATGCTCATTCCCACGTCTGACGCCATCTTTCTCATGCTCCTGTGTGGGTTTCGCCTGATCTTCGATTTAACGGCGTTGAACTTCTGAGGAGTGGTTACCGAGACGAGTCTTCCTTATCTGGGACGGTCACTGGTCGTATTTAGTTCCTTGAAACGTTAGATGATGTCGTAAACCGTTCTAAGAGGCACACCGAGGCGTTGAATGATGTCTCTCAGGCTCACATTTTGCTTATGAAGTTCGATAATGGAAGCGCAATGGATGTTAGCCTTCGCCATTTCTCGGAAACACATCCGAATGAGGTAAAACTTGGAAAGTAAGTAAAATATACCTTATTTAACAAAAATAAATTGTATTGGTGCACGAAAAGTGCGACAGCCAAGCTCTTCATGGCGTCAAACTTTTGTGCGGGAACTTAAATGACACCCTGTAGCCTAAAACAGCTTCTTGTGGTACCCAGGTCTTCAGATGCACATTATTTGGAAGCTGCTTGATAAATTCCGAATCGTCCTTCTCATATTTCCATATAAATGTAATTTCTGGAAGAAGTTTGAACATCTGAATGATGCCTGCTTTATAATGTTCTGGCATTTGGGAAGACTTTGTCATCGAACCGAAGGAAATGAACACTGCTGAATCATGTTCACTAAGGATCTTCTCATATTCCTAAAAATAATCGATATTTGATTTAGAGGAAGGTCTTGAAGGAGAAAATTACGCTGGATAACTTTTCAGCGTTATATTTGCTCATGGTGAATCCACCGATTTGCACGATGCTCGGTGGCGTCGGAATCGGAAAATCCAAATACGGATTGGCGTTGACCATGAAGAACGACGACTTGGTCACAATCTCCGTCATTGTCTTGCTCGTGTTGACAAGATGAGCGTAGTTCTCATGTTGTTGTTCGAATAGCCTTCCGAACAGTACCGAATTCCAAAAGAAGGCATACCAATCTTTGAATCTTTCAACAAATCCAGGACTCTCGACTAATGGTGTCATTTCACAAAACATTCACACCGCCGAACATCTGCTCGGTGGGACCTTGACGGACTGCCGAAAAGACGCCGATGATTGCCGGAATCTCGAGAATCTCATTTAGATCTGAAATACCAATCGATTGAGAATCGTTTTCTCCTATTGGAATTCTTTATTACAAAACCCGCTGAGATCGAAGATTTCCACAACGAAGGCATCGAAATTCCGAGATTTCAGTTTAATGTGAAGTTCCTTGTCAGTGAGCACATCTGAAAAACTATTCAGGAATTTTGTCCGCAAATGAAATACAAGAAAAGTGAAAACTTGAAAACGTTTTGAGAAAACCACATAAATTGGTGACAAGACAATTGCATTTTCGAATTCAGGACCATTGAAAGCCTACAGTACCACAGAAAAAGATACGAAATAATTAATTTTCTTAAAAAAAGATTTCATCCCAAGTACCAAGTTCCAAATTTTAAGCATTGGGGTTGAACTGTACTGGTATGGGGATGTTTTTCTTCTATCAGCGTTGGTGCTCTGCGCAGAATTGAAGGTATTATGAACAAGAATTTGTACAAATACATCAGAGAGGACCATATGCTACCATTTGGACGTTCGAAACATGAGCCTGATTGGATTTTTCAACAGGACAACGATCCAAAACGCATATCACACTTGGTCAGGAATTGGTTCGCGCAGCTTCGGGTGAACTCAATGATCTGGCCGAGCCAATCTTGCGATACAAATCCTATCATACACCGTTGGGAAGGGTTTGAACGTTGTTTAAATGAAAAAACTGCTCGAAATTGAAGTGAAAAATTCACACAATTAGAGCAAGTATGACACGCCCCACCGGCTGCGACCCTAAACCTAATTTTTGATCTAATTTTTTTCTACAGCCATTTGAATTTATTCACCAATTTTTATGATTTCGATTTTTTGCGAAATATACTTGAAAAAAAATTAATTTCCATAATATGAGTTTGCTTTTATACATTTAAATCAATGAAAAATAAGTGCTAAAAATTTCACCCCAATTGGACCACTCGTTCAAAAATTATGAAGAAAATTAATTATTTCGTATTTTTTTCTGCGGTACTGTATGTGCGTATTATACTGCCTTTTGTAAAAAATGGAATAAAAAATTAAATATTTTGCTCTAATTTATTTTTAATTTTTGGCGACAAAATGTTTCAAAGCCATTTCAAGGTATACCGTAGTTTTGCATCATACGTTTAATACTCAGCCAACACTTAAACCAGTTCGAGAACAACTTCAATTTATTTGGAACTAAGAAGATTTTGAAAAAAAAAAAACTGGAGATTTTTTAAAAGTTTCTTTTTTTTTTCTGAAATTTGCTTAATACCATAAATTTGCTTGTCTTCGACAATAATTTCCATGAATGAAATCGAATCCTACTAGCTTACATCTATTTGTCGTTGCTAGCGAGCTTGTCACCAGGGAAGAAAATGAGAAAGCCGTGGACGGCATTGAAAACAAGGTCGGCTTCTCATACCATAACCCTTTCGATACATGCTCAAACATTGGATGGACCGGCTCATAATGATCTGGTATATAGTCAAGAATCTGAAAACGGCTGTAATTTCTGGAAGGAAGTTTGGAAGATTGCGACCTCTATATTAGGCTTCTTGTTAATGTCTTTAGGAATACTAAAACCGGAATGATAAGGTCGAAGAATCGTCTAAAATAGGGTATTTTTAAATCGAAAAACATTTTCAAATCATAAAAAAAAAGTGGCCTACCACATTGTGTCCACCATCAGCTATCGAATTGGCAACATTCAGCATAAATTTCAAGTGTCCAAATCCAAAAACTGGCGCATAGACAAGATAGTTAAATGTGTATATCAAATGCGTAAAAAATGAGAACACGAGAATAAATCGAAGGAATTGCATTGATGAATGTCATTGCTGGTCAGATTTTAGACGATATTTATATTTTAGACGATATAGACATCAGGCTACAAATTGATTGACAGATTGATACGAATGAAGAGATTCCGACCAAGGACGGTGTGATTCGGTAATTGAAATGTTCTGAAGGGCCTCCATTGTTGTTTTTAAAGGAAAATGTTTAAAATTGCATGCTTTTCCATTTATCGGCCCCATAAAATATAATGTGTTCGTACTTTTGCAAAATTTTTCCTTTCGTCTTACGCAAAATTAGTTTCTAAACGCTCTTCCATGCGAGACCCCAATTGAAAAGATACCACTCTCAAAAGTTGTATTAGCTAATTTCATCCAGCATTTTTTTTGAAAAATGCAACGAATAAATTAATCAAAACTAAAACGAATTTGTTATGCCCAATGACCTTTGTTTGATAAACTGGTAGCCTAGAATGGTAGAGATGATTCTAATTTTCGTCAATCCTGTTTGGGCTGGGTCTGGTCATTTCGTCAAAATTGTTGCGAAACAGTTAACTCTATAATTAAAACGTTTTGCGTTTTGCGTGAAAATATAAACTTTTTTGATTTTTTTCAATATTTTTTGATAAATTTAAATTTGCGAATAATTGTCATTCAATTATTATTTATGAAAAAACCAAGTAATCAATAAATAAATAATGAGGATTGAATGAAAGTTAAAGAAAATTATCCCTTGTATTTGAAGACTCCCAAAAATTTGGCGGCGACGCAGAAGTTGTCCATCTGGAGTTTGCATAGTGGAAGCTTCTGAGCGGCACGATGGGCACAATCGCAGAATTGCTTGTCGCACGCATCTTTGTTCTTCTTGGCCTTATAGCAGTTGGTGTGTGCCACGCAGCACTTGTCAACCTTGTCTAGAAGAATTGGAGGATTCGAAAATCCGGAGGGTTAGAATTACATACTAAGTCTTCCCTTGCAGTCATTCTTGATGAGAATCTCGGATAAATTCTCTTGGAGTGGGTCGAGACCGCACGCGAGTCTCGCGGAGGCATAAGCGAAAAGCGCAAGGGTGACGAGCAAGAACAAAGCTCTCGAGTTCATTCTGAAAATTATTTGAAATGCTATATTTAGAGATGTGGCAAAGAAAAATGAAACATCGGCAATGGCAATGCTTTTAAAGCGCAACCAATGCCCTAAAAAACAGGTATCTTATGCATCCCGAAACGTGTTCTTGAGACCCCCCCCCCCCATCAAATCACTCTTCTCAATATCCCTCCCCCCTCCCCCCGTTTCCACTATTCTATTTTGTCCTTGAATTTTGATTGTACATATAATCTATAGGCACGATGA
Organism: Caenorhabditis bovis; assembly: GCA_902829315.1. Taxonomy (NCBI): domain Eukaryota; kingdom Metazoa; phylum Nematoda; class Chromadorea; order Rhabditida; family Rhabditidae; genus Caenorhabditis; species Caenorhabditis bovis. The sequence goes on along the minus strand of CADEPM010000001.1, from coordinate 3,014,312 downwards.
TGATCTTTATCAATAAATGTTAGAAGCTTGGAAGGCCGTTGAAGACATAGAGAAGGATGCCGAGAAGTGGTGGTACGACGAGTAGAAGAATGAAGAGGATGATGCAGCACCAGCAGTAGGATCGCGATTCGACAATGATCAGCCTACCGAGGTTCGTTGGGATCTCGTCTAAAAAAAGTTGATTCAATTTGGTCTATTTTTTTACTTTTTAGATACAAAAAACACATCGGGAATCCTTAAGGTTATAGAGAAGAAGAAGGAGAAGCTCGCCTCTCTTCGAAATTTGCATGAGAAATCGAAAATCGCCGAATCGAATCTAGTTAATGTCACGGATAAGCAAACCGATTCGGTGGCAATTATTGCGTTGGCAGACAATTGGCCAACAACCAAAAATGGTTGGAACCAGATTCGCCTAGCCGATTCTGGCATTCCGCGCTTTGAGAGATAAGGAAACACTATATTTTTATAAGCAAACACCACAGAAATTTGTAGCGGAATAGAGTACATATTGTAGAATTGAGAATTCACATTTCATTATTTGGCAGCATAATTAAAGAAAATTAGCAAAAAATAAAATAATAATTAATTTTCTCACAATTTTGCGTCTTTCTTTTATGTGTTATTTCCATTTTCGAATGAGAAATTTATTGTTTTGTGTCTAAATGCTTCTTATACCCAAATTTAACGATTTTCACATTTCGCTTTAAGAATTTATCGATCAGGGAAGTGCGGAAAAGATCCTCTTCGGGAAATTTGGCGATGCAAAAATCCGGGAAAAATTTTTGTGAAACTTTATTTAGCGGATTTAGGTAATTTTTAAAACAAAATCATGTCGAAAAGTCCATTTGCTAAGAGAACCGAATATTATTGGAAAGAAACCGAAAAAATGAATTTAAAAAACTTTTTTCGCTTCTATAATTTTTATAGTTTTTTTTTCGAAATGCACCTTTAACATCTACAGTAATCGTTGCTTGAAGAAATTTCCCCGGAAACTTTTAATATTTCCCGCCTCATGTCGACTCACCGAGAAAACTTGAATCCCAACTCGACTGCTCTGTTTCACATCTATCGATTGACTGCCCATCATCAGGAAAATACAAGCTGTAGGCCGGCGGCGGAGGCCTATTCCACGGATCAACAAGATTCGCAACATCGAGAGAATAAACCGGCGGGATGTCTTGTTTGGAGCAATTTGGAGCATCAGAATCCGAGTACTCGGGAGGGGCATTCGTCATTTCCATCTGGAATGATTCTGATAATATAAATGGTCCTTGTTAGGTAGGGATAGATTTTTTCAAAATATGTAAGCGGAGACGGGCTTTTATTTGGAAATTCCTACATGGTTACCGAGGCCGGAACATTGTCCGCAGGTTGATTAAGGTGAAACGAATCTATGGGGACTTATTAGAAGATCGCAAAAAATTCCCAGTATTTGAAACAGGAAAAATTTGAAATCAACTCATCTCGGACATTTTCTCTCATTCCCAATTCTTTTTTTGGCAAATTAATAATAAATGAAAGAATGATGAATGTGGCCGCCATAATTGGAATACTGGAGGCGGCTGCCTGAGGGTGCACATCAATGCAATAAATATTCGTGTTATTCGTCTCTTTTTTCCTTCCCCCCCCCTCGAGCCAATAATTAGAAAAAACACAGAAAGGTCGTTATTGGACCCTCGCCATTCGCCAGTTTTAACATTCGGGACCCGAAGAACTTTGAACACAACAGCTAATCAGTGGAAGGAATTGCGGAAATAAATTAGGAAATCGACAGACGCGCTTGGGGAAAAAAACGAAGAAAAAGAAGAAGAAAAAGAAATAATGGAAGGGGGAGGTGGGTGGGAAGCATTGTTCAGTAGCACAACAAAAATATTCGAGGTGGATATTGAAAATAGATCACGAACACTTCAATTTGTTGCCTATGAGAATAATTGAAAGGCAGGAAATTGAAAATAATTACATTTATCAAAGGGACTTCTCCAATTCACAAAAATGTAAACAATTTTAGTAAGAGCCGTCCATTTTTTTAGAGAAGTCTATAGTCGGCGTCCAGCAACTGCTGAAAGCGGGTAGATTTACGGGGTGCGCCATTCGCTATGGTCTCGCGCGGACTAACTGCTTTTTTTGCATTTTATGGACCGGTTCGATAATTTTTAAAACGAACGGCATTAGAAATTCTAAGAAATGCCAAACTCACCAAGAAAAAATAAATCGTTCACGCGAAAACAGAAAAATAAGCGTTCACACGTGGCGAGACCTTTTAAAGGTGCATGCGTGTAAATCTACCCGAGTATAGCAGTTGGCCATTTCGACTTCATACGATAAATTGTTGGATACTTACTCCAGAACGTCGGAATGAAAATTCAGATTGTCTAATTAAAACTCCAATGCTGAGTTATCACTACGAAAATAGTCTGATGCTAGTAGTTTCAGATCATCATTCTTGGACTAATCGAAGGTGAATGTGTTTCCTCGGCTGGTCAGATCTTTGAGATTATTCAGAAGCAATTAAACTAAAGGCTAACCCGGAGACTCATACAATATAAGAAATGAACGTGTAAAAAAATTTATATCACATGAGGACATTCCGACTAGTCTCGGACAGGTAACGAGTTTCTGAACTTCTTTGTTATTTGAGTGTCTCCACAGAATTTAAGTCTGAATTCCGTCAGATTGGCTGTTTGATAATAACTCGTCTCAAATCTACCAACAGCAGACAAAAATTATGCGCGCTGTGTGTGAAGTTATAACAGTTCTGAAAAGAGGATGAAGTCTGAGAAAAAGTCGAATGGAGCCTTGGCGGAGTCTTCATTTGACATTCCAGAACAATCAAATAGTTGTAGAAATAATGAAAATATCATCATCAAACCAAAACCGACGAATTTTTCTTAATTTCCAGGATGTTGCCTTACTGTAACAAAAGATCAACTGTCTGCTTACAAGTCTTTATTCATACAAGTAGCTCGTAATCTTGTTCACCAGGAAAATGACGGCATTTCAACTGATAAATAGGTTTCGAAGCGAACAACGCAAAAATCGACAAAATGAGAAAAACGAAGAGAAATAGGACACAGTAGATGAGAAATTCGTTGATCTCATGCGGTCGCATTGGCTTGATTGTGCCTGAAAAATGGAAAAAAATGATGAAAATAAAAGTAATATTTATTCATTTTACACAAGTGCAAATATTGAAGGAAAGATGAGAAACATCGCACAGCTTTGAATTTCTCTAGTAAATAGGTATTTTAAATATTATTACTTTTTTCTCCCAGGGAAATATGAGAAAATGAATATTGATCAAATTGTCAAGAATAGATTAAAATGTTGACCATCAAATAAAGTTATTTTGAGGTTACATTATAATCCAATGATAAAATATTAAAATTCTAGCCAAATTGGTTTTGCACAACACATTACAGGACTGTAATTATTGAAATTAGTTGTCATTGTGTTAATTTTGACATGAGAATAATATTGTGCTCCGTCTTCGAAAGTTTTAGTTTAAATTGATAAAAAGTAGAAGGCACTATTGAGTTAATAACTCCCGTCCAAAAAAAGGTTAACTTGACGATAAATATTAATGGAGAACAGCTCATCGAAAGTCCGCCGGTACACCGCACGCAAATATGCACACAATTCAATCATTGCGCTCGACTAAACAATTAATTGAATATTTGTTTTCTCATCATGAAAAAAAATTCACAGATTGTTTTGGAATATTTGCATATTTTCAGTAAGAATATTTAATTTATAAAAATCCAGAAATGTTCAAAAATGGGGAGAATTAAATATTCCGATTTGGCATTTCAAAGTGTCGCTTCATTTTTTTAGCGAGAGATTGGTTTATCCGTTTCCATTTTCCCTCCCAATTTTTTTGCGCGTTTACCTGGCCTCGGCAATTGAAGTAATGAGAAATACACGTTTATAATGATTATAATGTAATATTCAGTTGAGCGACGAGCAGCAGTGTGAAAAGAGCAGGAGCCAAAAGTGGCAGGAGCAGCAGCAACTGGATTAGCAGTCGAAGCGAGCAGGAGACGTCGAACGAAGAGATTTGTAATGCACAAATCTGGGGTGACGCATTTACAAGTTTCTATGGAATCCGAGTGTTCGCCGGAGAAGAGAGCTCAGAGAGGTCGGCACACACACACACACACACCATGAAACGTGCGAAAAACTTGATTTGGCAACAAGGAAACCCATCAAGCGTTTTAATTGCCTCGCATTTGAATGCAAGATTTTGTGGAAGAAAACCAAATGATTGACTTTTGCCAAATATGGGCAAACTATTGCAATCGCAAAAAACTATAATCATAAAATGTCTGCGGGTTTTTTTTTTGCCGGTTGTCCACAGAAATGCTTAAATCGAGATTTTAATTACCGCTTAGACCACCAAAACACCCAGAGGGTCCGTTTTTTTTTGCGATGGAAGTATAAATATTTTTGGAAAAATTAGGCCCCTCCCTCGCTTGCAAAAGAATTTTGATAAATTGTTTTAATTGTCAAAAGTTTTTAGGTAAATTTCTGTAGATCCAAAATAATACTTGAAAATTTCATTTTTCAAAAAGCGGGTAGATTTACGTTGGGATGCGTCTTTCTCTTGGTCTCGCGCGGAACCAACTGGTTATTTTGTATTTTAGGGGTCGATTCTATCATTGTTAATTTGAATAGCGTTAAAAATTCGAAAAAAAATACTAACCCCCATAAAAAATTAGTTGAAAATAATGAAGTAAGCATTCGCGTGTGGCGAGACCCTTTCGAAAGACGCAATTGTAAATCTTCACACATTTACACTGAATATCGACCAAAATTTCAGATCATATACTGATAACAAATGATAATCTTTTAAAATGTGCGAAACAAAAACAACAAAAAATGTTCAATACTGTTATGTTTTGTTTTTCGATTTGCTTATATGGCTTTGTTCATTTTTTTTCAGTGACCGTACTACACAATAATTCATAATTCCAACCATCTGCGGACATTTTTCGTGACTAATTTGCGTTTGATATGCATTATATTTGGAAAATATTTTCTGCATTTTGTTGAATGTCTCATCATTTTATTTTGCTGACGCTATTCGCGCGTTTGAATTCTTATTTAGACTGATTTCTGTTCTCAAATTAATGTCCACAGATAAAATTTCTCAAATTTAGATCTCATTTTTTTGTAACTTTTGTATCTTTCAGCCCAATCGATGACAGTCTCTTACAACCTCGATGTTTCTTCGGTTTCCGGCTTCACCTTTCTCAAACTGCTCGGAAAATGGAAAGGTTCGCCCATTCGCATTGTAGATCATTGGCAATCTCTTCAGGATCCATATTCAAATCAGTTTATGTGGAAATGATTGCCTGGATTGTGATCTATTATATTATCAATGCCATATATCGATACGCGTTGACCGAGAAGCAGCAAGTGTAAATTAGCCATAATTGGGAATTAAGATTGCTCGAACAAAAATTGAAAAACAATTTCAGGATGTTCGACAATATTGCGATTCATTTGGACAGTAGGCTTGTGTATATTCCATTGACATTCATGCTCGGCTTCTTTGTCAATATTGTGGTTGATAGATGGAGGAATATGCTCGTCAATATCTCGTATATCGAAAAGTTCGTATTAAGATCTTCACGCGATTCTAGTGTGAAAATTTTCGCGTCGAGACCGCATTAAAGGCGCATCAATATGTAAATTATCATTTTTGAAGCTGCGCTTTATCGGTGAGCAGCCTTATTCGCGGCAAATGCGAAGAAGCGATGCTGATCCGACGAACGATTATCCGATACCTGGTACTCTCGCAGGTTCTTCTATTCCGCGACATTTCGATGAGAGTGAGAAGGCGATTCCCAAATTTGGATTCGCTCATTGATGCTGGATTCTTGTTTGAGGTTTTGAATTCATTGAATCTCATCTTGGAATCGGTGACTTTCAGGATGAGCTCAATAAAATCGAGCAGTTCAAATTCGATTATAACAAATATTGGATGCCGATCAATTGGGCCAACAGCATAATTTGTCGGGCGACATTTTCAGAGGTTATTTTGAACATTAAGCTCCTCTTGAATATTTCAATCGAATTCGCTCATACGTAATCAAAAATGTTCAATCATCACATAGAGATTAAAAAACAACTATGAGTGATCACAAAATGATTAATCGGTAAACTGTGAAACCTCCTATACAATTTGAGGACCATTGAACGCTTTGGAGTAGTGGTAATTCAAATTTCGTTTTAAACTATTTGAATTAATGTTCTAACCAAATTCTATGTATTAATAAAATACACTTGTGGGCGTATTTTAATGATAGGTTTTGTTTCATTAAAATAAAATAAAATGCGTATGGTCTCGTAACGAAATGAATACAAAAAAAAACGATTATTCATGAAAAACCAACGCGAGCCATAAATTTGTTCAAAAAAATAAATAGATGAAAATAAAAAAATAATCATGGCTCTTATTTATTATTAACTTTGAAGTTGCTGAAATTACCGGCCGAATTTTCAATCATTTTAATTTTCAAAGGATTCTTCTTTTTTTTAGGAACGGACTAGTAGTTAAGCCATTTGCGATGATTAATTATGCTTAATTAGATAATTATTCCAGGAGCACGGCTTCAAGCGGGCTTACATCGATAGTGCTCCAACAATGAACCAAATACTGAATGTAGATAATGGTTTCGGAAGAATGTTCAAATATTACTCAATTATTTTCAGACAATTAAAGACTACCGTGCATCTCTTGACATGATGTGCAAATACGATTGGGTTCCAATTCCAATCGCCTATCCTCAAGTTTGAAATCAGCCTTGAAAATTTTTCCTAACATTTTGTTCAAATTTTCGGTGGTTTTCATGGCAGTTCGCGTCTATTTCGTCATCTGTCTCGTTTCACGACAATGTGTCATCAATCATGATGCCATGAAAGGACAGGTAGGACCATTTATCATTCTTGCGAAATCCCTCATTCCAGGTTGATATGGGATTCCCATTGATGACGGCCCTTGAGCTTCTGTTCTTTGTTGGATGGATGAAGGTCGCCGAGGCTCTTCTGAATCCGTTAGGTGAGGATGACGATGATATTGAATGCAATTGGCTTATTGATAAGAATATCGCAGTAAGAAGTTTTATGATTTAAAAAATTTGAAAAAAAAATTTTTCGACTGGAATGGCCATCGTCGATCAGCATCATAATACGACCCCTCGTCTACGATTAGACATCTTCGCCGATCCGGCATTCAAGCCAGTGTACTCGGAAGACAGTGCTTGGGACGCGCCTATCAATCAGGGCGGCTCTGCAGCGAACGTCGAGTATTCTTCACACAATCAAATTAACTAGAAAAAGCTTTTCCTTTTAAGGCTTGCACCCTCTCATGAAAAGGTGAAAATGGTGGCAGTGGATACTGTAAGTGATGAAGCTCGGAAAACGTCTGAAACCGCTGCGACACTTCGTCGAAAGCTGACAACTGCGTTCAGCTTTCGATCGAGATCCAATTCGATCCAGCCGATTCCATTGGATAGAAGTAAGAAGATATCGGATGTCTCCGTGGATTCGAATGGATCCAAGAATCTTAATGGGTTATCGATGACCTCAGGTAGAGAGAAATTATAAGCATATCAAATTTTCTTGATTCAAGATCATCCCTTCCATCTAGCACCTCTCGATGAAGAAAGCGATTCAATAAAATGTGAAGAAGGGAGGAATTCAATAAAAGACGACAAAAATGTGGGATAGACGATTATATTTGAAATTATAGATTTTTATTACTGAAACGGTGCTATTTTCAAATCGAATACGGTAAAATTTTGCTTATTTCTTTGAAATTGAAGAAAATCTCTCGATAAACTTTTATCGCGTATGAAGATGCTTACAATGAGAATGATGATGGCAATAATTTAAAGGCACACGAATTCCATAGTTTCTCAATTTCTGCACATCACGATGTCGATAGGGTCGATGTTTTCTGGAGGTCTTAACAATCCAGAAATTGTCATCCTCTCCTCCCTGAGCGACATTGATTTGTCGAAATTGGACATGAGTCGAATTGTAGACCCTCATCACTCCGAATCCATAATCGGTGGACCTCTTGGCACTCCATGGACCCGGATGCTCCACAAAGATGTCAGTATTCTCCCGGCACCCCGCCGATCCTGTGATGATATGCACTGGAGCTGGCGGATCCTCGTACGGATTTCTAGTTCCATTGAATACCTAAAAGTGGAAGGTGGTCCGAACATCAATTCCCAACCATACCGTTCGGTTGAATACGGGCCAAAGACGCTCATAAGTGTGCTCATGAGCCCAGAGCTCAATATCCACTCCTTGTTCATAAAATAATTTCTCTAAGGCGTATCCATGAACAATTGGTATGCCGGTACGAATCTGGGGGAATATTAATTGCATTAACAAAAAAAAATCAAATTTTAAATTGCCGCGTCGGAAACGTTTAAACACCAAGGTTTTTCTTTTTTTTCGATGGAAATAATTAGGCAAAAAATGAGATGAACCGGATTTTACGAATTTTCAGTAGGAAAACCGCCTAATCGTTTTTTACGACGCCTCCCGAGAAAATAGAAAAAATGCAAAGCTGTCTATCGGCGAAACCGTAAAATCGTCAAGTCTTTAATGCTTACAATTGACTCATATTTCGTGCAATCATCTCCATTGAAATCCGAGCAATACATTGGCCGATGGCCCATAGTGATGATCCACGGGACTTTCTTTCGATTCAAATTTGCCTTCTGAAAAATAGAAGATGTCGTTGGATTTTATTGGTTCCCATTTCCACCTTCAAATCTCGCAATAACCAATTGTATTGATTTGCGATTTGCTCGAAACCATATTCGGTATAAAAGTAAAATTCTGTGGAAAACACAATTATGTGTGCTTTTCCGACATCAAAGCTGCAAAAAAAAAATAAATCTATAATGTTTTTATTTGAATAAAAACCTGTAAAAGAGGTTGTGCTCAGAATTGGCCATTGAAAATCGATTGACATAGTGAGTGAAGTTGTTGAACGACTACAACCAAACGATTAAATGGTTCCCTTTTTTTGTGGTTCAAAAGAAACCTCGTGATTTCCCACTGACACCATATATGGAATATAAGCGGCAACCGGCTCAATTTGACGGAAAAACTCGTCGCCATTCTCACCATTTTCCTCATTCATATTGTATGCGAAATCGCCGACATGAAGCACCATATCCAATTCGCCTTTTTGCGCCATCTGTTGAATTGCGCCAAGTGATCGACCATTTTCAACACCAAGATCACCATAAACTGCAAACTGAAAACCGCCGCCGACACGCTCTTCTAGTGCCTAAATATGGCAAAAAATTTATTTTTTACTTGGCAAAAAAATTTCAAAACCGTGAAAAAGTAAATCGCACTCCATCCGTGATCTGATCCCACATGATAATCTGAAATTTATTAAAAATTAGATTTAAAAAAAGTTTTTTGGATCACAATAAGTGGTTCCCGGGATCAGATCGGTTAAATTGACGCGATGAATGTATCTCCAAATATTTTTTGGTTGTCCGTCGAGGAACACTGAACAACGGCCTTCAACTCGCTAAAAAAAAATATCAAAAAATTTTATGATTACTTTCAAAATTACGTTTTCAAGTTTCCTGGAATTGGTTCCATATTCAACGTAGGAATGAAGGGTATCATCGTATGTGAGCCAGGTGACGATGTAGCTCGTAGGATCACCTATACATAAAAGGAGAGTAATGATTCAGAATAACAAATTTTGGGCAAAAGTGAAATTCCGATTTCTTGAAATAATCGGTTAATAGAGCACAATAGTAATTTTGATCTATTTTATAACAATTTATTCCACTCCCTTTTTGGCTTTAAAATTACCTCCATACGAAATGTGAACTTGTTCAGGCTGTCCATAAATCGGACCAATGTTCAAATCATTCAATTTCTTCCAATTTGGAACTCGATCATTTTCGAGAAACTTCCATGAAGTAGACAGAGAGAATAGAAGGAATAAGCCGAGTAGTATATTCATAATAGGAAAAGTTGACAAGTGAGAAGGTCAGCTGATATCAGTGGCCATTAATGATAAGACTCTTGTTTTCATCGACAACATGCTCTTTTTATGATAAAAAATTAAAAAAAAAACGAATATCGTTCGAATAGGAAACAATTTTTCGACGTGAACAGCAACACGTCACTCAATTCTTTTCGATTTTCAAGTTTGTCTGAAATCAAATGGAAATTACGAGTAGGCTGAATAAATTGGATATATCTCAAATTACGGTATATTTTGAATATTCTTTTAAATTGTGTCTTTAATTTGAAAATTTAGGGTGATACTGTCGACGAGTTTGAGATTGAGATCAATGAGCAAACTAGCCTCTTGGAAAAAGAATTGGAAAATGAGACGCTAAAAAAGCGGGATTTAACTAATGAAATTAATATGGTACGATTATTATAATTATTCTTTAAATATCACCTTGTTCAGCTTCATGCTCAAGTTTCTGAGCTGTGGGATCGGGTGGATAAAGCACGACGTCGAGAGACTGACATCTCTTATCGTGTTATCGCTTGGGCCCAACACTTGGCTCAACAAATGAATAATGTAATCTCAGCCATTTTGAAAATTTAAAAACAAGTGTTTGCTAGTCAAAACTACGAAAGGAGAAGCTTGGATTCACTGTAGATTCATCGGCGACGTTGTCGTCGGACATTATGAAGGATTTGGACAAGCTCAACGAAAAACGAGACAACGTACAGAAGATGAGAGATGAGATTGACACCAGAAGGCATTTGCACAAGAATCAATTGCGACGCGCTAGGAATGAAATGAAGGAGGAGGAGCTTCAAATCAAATACTGGAATGCGGTGGCTTCTGAAGTGGAGAAGGCGTTGGCCCAGTTGAAAATTCGAAAAGACAATTTGATAAGTAAAATTGATGAGGAGATGAAACAAGAATCCGACCAAAAGAAGAAGCTGGAAGAGCTGGAGCAGCTTTTTAAAGAAACTGTTATGAAAAATAAGAAAGAGGTTCGACTAGAAAAAATTCAAATTTTCTTCTTCATCGTTCTTCTTTCCAGTTTGAAAACATCGTTCATTCTAGTGACAGCCAATGCAATTCATCACTCTCAATTCTAACAGATGAGGTTTTCACAATATACTTAAATTAATTCAACCACTTGAATATTCAGAGCAATTGAGACTCAAAAGGAACGCGCAATATATTCTGAATAATTTTCTGTTATCTATTTTACTGTAAAATTTGTTTTATTTCAACGTTTTCTTTCAATTTCTTTAGTTTTTTTTCTTGATTGATGTCTTTTTTACTAGTTTCACAGTGTAATACAACATCTTCCTTGGACGCCGATAAGATCGCCGAGAATAATTTGTGACCTTGTGGTCGTTGGTTGTCGAGAGGATATCGGTTGTGTGAGTGCGACGCAAACACGCCCCATTGTGAGAATGCCAATTTTTGGCACTCGATTGAATTTTTATATTTATCGACATAACTATTGGCCAATTTTTACGTGTATTCCTTTAAGATGACTGTTTGAGCTTTAGAATTTTTTTCTGATGATGCCTGTCACTTATATATTTAAATTAAATCGTATTATTTGAGGCATGCGTCACTTTTATTTACAAACATTATTGATTTGTAGAAATAAAGCGTCTAAATGACTTCAAATCGAATAACATACATTTATTTTAGGAAAATTTAAATATACAGTTGTACCGATATTTTCTATATGATTTGTTTCAAAAGCAACAAGAAAAAAGAATATTACCATTAAAAATAAACATAAATCATCTGTTAAATCTGGATAACTTTAATTTGAATTTGAAAATAGACTAATTTTTTGGTTCAAATGAAATAAAAATTGTGATCTACCGTAATTGGTTCAAAGGCGCAATGCATTTTTGAAATGCGGTTTTATAACGATGTTACTGTAATTTTATTGATTTTTTGAATGTTTTCGTGATTTCAAAATTTGCGTTCTTGACCTTCGCTATTTTACTTTTTTTTTCAGAATGGATTCTAATTCGCGGTCTACAACAAATTCCGATCTAGGAATTATGAATATAGATGAACTTGGAAATTATGTGCATCTAAAAAAACATAGTTCATATTCTAGGTACGAGGATGATTTCGAACTCGGTAAGCATTTTCATTATTTTATTTTATTATAAATTTTATGTTCAGATTTTGATGAGGATGACGATGCTGAACAACCTCAGATGGGAACTCGAGCTGACAAATCATTAGGACTTTTAGCCAAACGTTTTATTCGAATGATTCAGCAATCACCATACGGGCGTTGTGATCTGAATACGGTTTTTTAATAATGTTATATTAAATTAAACAAAAAAGGTGAATTTTTAGGCTGCTGAAGCATTAAATGTTCGACAAAAGAGGCGTATTTATGATATCACGAATGTATTAGAGGGTATTGGTCTCATCGAGAAGCGCACGAAAAACATGATTCAATGGAAGTAAGAAACAATTCGAAGAGAAATCGTGATTAGGCAAAATTGATTGTAGAGGAGGCGATTTCATGATTTCTAATCGAAAAGATGGCCGGCGGGCTCCGGCCACTAGCGAGGAGGAAAAACGCATGAACGTTTTAAAACGAGATATTGACCAGTTGGAACGCGATGAACGGATAATAGACGATCACCATAAATGGCTGTTGCAGGTATTTATTTATTTTTAGTTTAAAAAAATCGCATTTAATCTTTTTCCAGTCCTTGCGAAATGTGTTTGAAACTGAAGCAAATTGTAAATTCGGCTATCTACCTGGACCAAAAATAATCAGTCTCATACCAAATAGGCAAATTTTTGGAATGCAAACCAAAATAGGAACACAGGTCACTGTGGGGACACCAAAGGTTTGTTTTTTTTAATGATTGTTTCAAAAATTTTGAAATTTCAGTATGACGAAATAATAACGAGCGATGTGAACCTTGGAAATCGGTGGATGTACGTCAAATCTCAAACTGGGCCACTTCATGCCGCAATAATGAAGGGTGATGTGAAGGTAGATGGTGTTATGAGGAGAGCAGATCCTGAACTCAAAACTGTAATATTCTTAAATTCATAAATTACCTCTTGACTCTCTTATTTTAGCTTCGACGAATGGATGGATTAGATGTCGATCCGCAACAACCTCATACTGAAGAAACCGGGTTAGAGCAAATACTTGAAGGTGACGAATTTAGCGAAGAGCAATTGAGAAATCGATTGAACAAGGATATGGAGCAAGCGCAAAATGTGAATGAAACATTGAAAGGTGAGAAATCTGATATTAAACATTCGATATTAGAAATCTGGGGCATTTTAGAACCAGAAATACCTGATAACATTGGAAATATCTGTGAAAACGAGGAACAATACACAACAATGTTTGTGAATGAAACCAATGAAGGAAGTCAGGAAAAAGATGATCAGCGTCATCATCAACACGATGGTAGGTTTCTATTGGTATATGTTTATGAAAAACTGTCAGGATTTCAAAATGATTATTGTCGACGTCACGCGACTGCGAAAATTTTGGCAATGAAACATTTGGTGAGAGGTCTTGGCGTAAAACTAAAAGTATAGATTTTCGGACTAAGCATTAAGATAGATAAAGGGCACACATCGCCCGCCAAGACTTTTTTAAAAAATTTTTTGCCATTTAGTCAATTTTCCGCAGTCGCGCGACGTCGATAATATGATCTCCGAAAATCTAAATGCTTCTTAGTAATTTAGAAATTATTCATTAGAAACGAAATAGTCAAAACTTCTCTGTGATACCGTTAGTTTCTTCTCTAATGGACTGATTCTTGCAATAAAAAATGTTTGAAAATATTACACACTTTTTTCCTGCAGGGTTGATAAAAAGTTTCCATTTCATGCAATTTTTCATTTTTTTTTTTGTAAAAATCAATTTATGAATGGGTCCATAAATAATAAATAAAAATTTCGAAATATGTCCCATGAAATATCATTTTCAGTTAACACGATTATGATGCGGACAATATCACCGCCGCCAGTGAGTAGCGACTACATCTTCTCATCATCGCGCAACGGCAACACATTCGATTCAGTCATCGATGTCTACGCCGACTAATTGCTCCCACGAATCCCTCCCAAACCCCATTTTGTAAATTGAACCAACATTTTTTTGTCATGCTATCCACAACCTAAGTTGTATTTATATTTACGTTTCAAATGTGTATAATTTCACGAATTCTATTTATGTCTTGATTTTGCGAGACAAAAAGAACGCGACATCAACCAATCTTTCGTGTTTATTTTTTTCAAATTCTGCTTTACAAAAGAGTCAAAAGTGTTCCCTTTTTTCCTTTTATAGATTTTTAATTAAAGAATTTTTATGTTGAATTTTGGTTAAAATATGGTTTTTTTGGTTTTCATACCATTTATTTCGTATTTTAAATTTCTATAATTTGAATTTTCGCAAATAATCATTTTTGGGAAGACGGCTTCTCATATAGTTGGTGCCACCATTCTAATTGAGAAAGATGAGGGAAATGTGAGAGAATTAATGGAAAATCCGAAAGTTTATCATGAAATTGTATGCGATTCGGAAATATTTGCGATTTTTTGATTTCATTTGAAATTTCAGGTTCCGAGAAATGAGGATAGAATTAGAGAAGCTTTGGAACTATTGGTTAAGCATGCGGGATTTGAAGGTGCGAATTTGAATTAATAAATTTTAGTCGGAAAAAGAAATTTGCATAAACGAGGGAAATCGCGCTCCATTGGAGATTTCGCTTTTTCTCTTCGCCGGAAATTGGAATTTTTCTAATTAAATCGACGAAGATGTGCATTTTTTTTTCAAAAATCTCATAAATTTTATGTTTTTCGGGCTTCCAAAAACATTTGTCAGATGACCTCCATTCTCATGATCTTTCCAATTTGTACGCACTAGAAGAGATATCCTAGATAAGGAGATTCAGAGAAGTATAGAAAAATTTTCTGTTGAGAGAATTTTGCCAAAATATCGCAATTGTTCTTCCATTCGCCTTTATGATCATATTAGACAACAATTGTTTCTTTCAGAATATGAGGAAAATGTGATCAAGCGACTTCGTGAATTTGCCCTTGATCGAATATCTTTAATGTGCCGACAATTCGCAATTGCCGAACAGCGTAAACTGGACAATCTAAGACTTCCATATTCGGTAAGACGACAATCTCGCCCTTATCGTTCCTCATACTTCATTTTTTCTCGTTTAGTCGCCTCTAATATGGACGCTTACCTTGAATGACTTAAGTGATGTGACAAAATTAAAGAGCTGGTACGATACAACGTACACGCAGCGGTTTACCGTGGCGAAATTGAAATGGAATGAGCTCAAGAGTAATATTTAACGTTTCGTTCAATTTGATTATCGTATAAATTATTATTGGCATCGGAATTAGCGATATTTGTTAGTATTTCTCTGTCAAGCCAGAATACATTTACTTCTTAAAATTCTTGCGGAATGGAGCAATTTTTGTGTGCAATTTAGAATAGGAATGGATTTGATACTGTTCGAACGGCAAGAAGCGGCTCTTTGTGCTCAGCACGCGTTGAATATGCTCATACAGGATTCAATATTTTCGCCGGAGCAGCTCTCCGTGATTGCGCGGAGGCTCGACATTGAGGAGAACAGCATGCTCGAGCAGGTTTTCCCAATAATTTTATTGTTTGCGATAATTTTTGAAAATTTTAGGGCGCCCAGAACGCTGTCAGCCAGAATATGACCGATAGTGGATATTTTTCGATACAGGTGATAGCTGAAGCATTGAAGGCGTTTGATCTGGAAATCCATAATATTGAGCATCCATCGATGGTGACATACAAATCGGATCCATTGTAAATTTTTCAAATTTGCAGTTATATGTTTGTCTCTATTCTTTTTCAGAAAAGCCAGAGCATTTTTGTGCAATCATAACGAGCATTGGTTTGTTCTACGAAAATTTGGAAATCAATGGTTCGAATTGAATTCGATCAAAAATGGTCCGAAACTCCTTTCGGACACTTATGTTGGAATCCTTTTACATCAGCTGAACGCCGAAGGATATTCGATATTCGTCGTCGTTGGTCAGCTTCCGGAATCATTAGCCGATCAGGTGATCGCTTTATGTCCTGTCGAGCCGTCGCTTGTGAAAAAATCGCCGCCGAAGGAGTCGAACATGATCCAGAAGTTGTTCGACTCGGTTGGAAGAAAGCTTGGAACAACGTCGAATATTTCTGCTGCCGATCAGGAGGAAAAGGATCTGGCGATTGCGATGGCGATGTCAATGGGGAATGAGACGCCTTCCGTGAGTTTTTTTTGCCTATGAAAGGAATCATTAAATTTATTGCGGACTTCAGTCTGATGAGGATATGGAAATTGCCATACGTGCGAGTATCGCAGACTTTGTCAAACAGAACATGGAGGGTTAGTTTTTCTTTTTTTTTTAATCAATTTCCAACCATTTTCAGCCGAACCGTCGACTAGTCAGCAACCTTCAACAAGCAACCAAGATTTTTCGAGTTATCAAGAAAAAATCGAAGAAACTCCTATTCTTTCAAGTATCCCTGATTTCTTCCCTTCTAGCCATTTAAATTATTGAATTGCAGATAAATCGAACGACGATAAAGATGAACTTGATCAAGAGAAATCTATCGAATCAATTGAAAAGAAGGATTAAAACAATAATTATTTGTATTGTCGAATATTTACTAATGGTTGTGAAATTATAATGAAATAATGTAAACCCCGTTATTGAAGGTATTTGTTGATAATTGGTTAATTACCAAATAGTTTATTTGTTTGATTGGACATTAAAATAATTGTTCTTAATTTAATGTTTAGATGGATGAGGAGTCGAGATCTTTTCTTCGGGATTCAACACAACAGCACGAACCGATGGAAACTAGTGGTGAGTTCGAGAAAGAATGATATCGCCATGACTCAAATGCCATTTGGGAAGAATGGGCATTTGTTGAATCGAACACCGAAAAATAGAGTTTATCGTTTATTTTAACAAATTGATTTGACGCGGTAATTGAATTCTCGATTGTTTTCAGAATCCGCCCAAATTGAGAAATCGCCTGGCAACAAGTCGAAAGAATTTAGGGATGGTTCCGCGAGCCCCAAAGAGTCAAGTCCAATGGATATTAGCCCAAATGTCGGAACACTAAATGACGAAAATTCGAAAGAAGGACCTCCGAAAGGAGAAGCTTCGAAAGAAAGTAGCCCGACAAATATAACGCTGAAAAAGGAGATCGAAGATGAGGAAGAGGATTTTGCTCTTGAAGACACGAATCTTGGAACTGCAATTGATGCAATGCTGATGTCATGGTGAGCAAAAGCTCAGATTTAAAAAAAAAACCAGGAGCCAATGTTTAGGTGTCAATTCATTACGAATATGAAGTTCGTTTCTCCGGTTCCACCTTCGTGCACTCGCGATCACGTGAAGGAGACAGCTGAAGTGTGGTCTAGAAATGTTGGAAATCTTACAACCTAATCGCAAGTAGCTTGTTCAATTTTCAGTTTCGAGATTCTTGTGCGGACACGTTTAATGAATTTTACCGTCTCGGATTACAGTGGCAACTGGAGAACTTTGAAAAACAAGAGGCGATGGAGGAAGAGGATTTGGATCGAGCGATTGCTCGCCAGGAAGAGCTCATCGAGAAAGTTGTGGAGAATATGAAGAACAAGGGCGAGGAGTTTTATCGTCAATTTCCGGATGCTGGCAAATATTTCCAAACTTAATTTACTTACACGTTCATGTTTCTTTTATATTTTATTTTGGGGAATGTTGCAAAATAAATCAAAACGAATCTTCTTATCAATTTTTGAGCTGCGGGCCTTCTCCGCCTGGAACGAGCATTGTGATGTGATTGCCGTTGAGCAGAATCGTGTTGAGATTATTGACCCGTTTTCCGTCTGGTGTCGTCTCGTACTCGACGACGTCTTCAAGAACCATGTTAACGTAATCGTCGAAGCCGGTGAGAGTGCCGACGATCTCCTTTTCGCCTTTCATGATGACCCAGATGCGCGAGCCGATACACTTGTCGATGAGCTCGAGAGGAAGAAGGGTGTTTGGGTTTGAGGAGGTGGATGTGGACATTTTCTGAAATAAGAAACACATTTTTTCAACGAGTGACGGATAATGATAATATTGTATTCATAAAAGCTAATAACTATAACATAAGTGAAAATTCTACCCACAATTTCACATAATTAATATGTAATAAATTACTGCATAATAAAAAAAAATAAATTTACTGCATATAAAAAAATAAATTACTGCATATAACTTGTTTAAAATTACTTATTATTATTAAACTCATTTCGAGCTTCCAAATTTTGTTTAAGTCATCCTTGTTGTTAAAAACTTGACTCAAAAACAAAAAAGAAAACCCAAAAATACTCCGATTTTCCTAAACTGAAAAAAAAACTATTTTTGAATAATTATTTGGCTTCAAGACGAAAATTAGGCAAATACGGGAATCAACAAACATATAAGACGTTGATTACCAGCAGAAACAAATTAAAGGAGAATAAAATAAATAAGAACGCTAAAAATACGAAATTCGAATTTCAGTTGATATGCAGCAAGTGCGCTCCATAGAATGATTTTGGAAATAAGCAAATTCCCCGTTTGTCGTCCACGGCCCTTTCAAATTTCGGTTTTCGGTGAATTTTGATTATCAGCTTTTGATTTCTACATTTATTCTTATGTTATATACATTAATGCTTAAATAGAAGTAATTAGTTCGGGGTGTATTGAAATTTATCGTTGTTGATCCAGTTTGTGATGATTTGATAATCAACTTGAATTCGCTGGTGGCAAGCGTTCACATCATCATTGTTCATGTACATGCCTTAAAAGAAGTATTATTGAAATTTTGGAAGGCGTGGAGCATACAGAATTTCCAGGTGGTTTCGATTCCTTGATGAGCATATTTGCCGCATTCGATTTCTCTCTCGTTGCAATCATTCCGGTTGAACTTTGAGACACATTTCGACTTATAAGCAGCGCAGATTTCATTCCAAAATTAATAATAAATCAATTATTTTAGCTGAAATTGAGGGAGTTTTAAACCAACCACGGGAAACATTGGCGGAGTTGGCATGGAATACGCGAGAGCTGCGAGGAAGACGAGTAACGCAATTTGAGCTTGAAACATTGTTTTCTGAAATGACCGAAATATATATATTTTCCTGAACTGCCAAAAAAGGAAAAGGTTTGCTGAAAAACCAATTTTAATGAAAATTTTTGTTAATGATTCTAGAGAGAACAAAAATTAGCGGTGGCGGCGAAAAAAAGAAGAACCCTTTAACAAAATGGAAATTATCATTCGCAAATGATGGCATTCTCGACAATCTTCATGTCTTGCGGTCGTTGATCGCAAAACGAATTATTACAAAAAAAGCAAGCAAATGTTTTGGTGATGAATTATGAAAATTGTAGAACAATATCAAAAAAACGAGACGAAAAATGTTGGCCATTGGTCAGGGCAAATCGGAATCGAAAGCAAAATCGGCGTTCATCGCGGATTTCACTTATTCCTTTTGTGGGACAAAAAAGTTTAGTTGGACACCGCGAACGGGTTTCGGGATTGCCGACGACGAGAAAAATGAAGGCGAAAAATCTCTCCCTTATAGGATAATCTAAATATATAAATAAATATAGAAAAACAGTGCATAGTTTGACGAATTTTCCGAATGTTATCAACAAAAAATTGAAGGATGTTCGCATTGTTGACCACCCATGTTCTTGGAATTTTTTTCTCCCGTCTAAATTAGGTATATTTAATCGATCGACGAAACTTGTGACATGCCTCCTATTTTGACTCATCTTCGTAACCATTCGGAAAATTAACGA
The DNA here is from genome assembly GCA_902829315.1 of Caenorhabditis bovis. NCBI lineage: Eukaryota > Metazoa > Nematoda > Chromadorea > Rhabditida > Rhabditidae > Caenorhabditis > Caenorhabditis bovis. Next base: position 2,994,460 of record CADEPM010000001.1, on the reverse strand, counting down.
GCGTGAAATTTGGTTTGGAATTTATTCAAAACATTTATTTGCCAATGAGGTCATCTGGGTGTCTAGGAATCGAGTTGTGAAATAAGAAAAAAAAATGCAGAAATGACAAGCCAAATTTTGTCTTATATAGATATTTATGTCGCGTTTACGTTCACATTCACATGTTTGAACAATTTCGAATCGAATTATAAAATTTCCATAATTTTAAACGATTTTCAAAACGTTCTGAAAACGTATACTCCTAATATTCAAGCGTATTTCGGTTGGTCCCATGCGGATTTTTCATTGTCGTTTTTTTATTCCCTACCATTTTCATAAAAATTTTATCATGATCTCATTTTCTTTGACTTTTCGATTAACGATTTTCTGGCATTTTTTTTTACAATAGAGCAGCGCTGACAAAATTAAAATTTTGAAAAAACGGGGGTTTGACGCAATGCTGTTTTACACCATCAGTACGACACTCCAATTAAACATCGCCCCCAATTTTGTGTGGGTCACTTTGTTTCGTCTGTTTGAATTTGTTCCCCTGACTGTCCCAAAATGTTCCGCCGGTTATTCCGAACCAGGAAGTGTCCGATGTTGGTCCCGATCGAATCGGTGATTTGCTGAGGATTTAAAAAATACAGCCAGATGGTTGATGGCGGATTCATAGGCCAATTCGTTATTGACCGGATTCATATAAAACGAGAAAGAGCCTGACACAAAGTTCATTAAAAAAGATTGTTGCAAGAAGAGCCGAAAAATGAAATTTGTAGAAAATTAAAAATTCGACATTTTCATAAATCCACTTATGCAGGATCACATGGAAACTACAAAATATGTACAATATTTCAAACATGTATAACAATCCCTGAAGGATTGGTATTGATTGGACGAGCCAAACCTGAATTATGGGCAAAATCGGTTCGATATGTATATTTATGGACGGTACTGTATATACAATTGCGAAAAAAGCACTCTGGGCAGATTTGGGCTGAGGTTGATTCGCGAGTTATCCGTAGCAATCGATATTCATGCTGAATAATGATGTGCATAAAAAATAAGAAATGAGAAAATCAAAAATGAAAAGAAATATGATATAAATTAGAAAAAATGAAAGGAAGTATGCGACGTGAACTTACTTTAAGAAACCATTTCTGTGCTAAAATTTATCAAACTAGCAAGCGATCAATATATCAAAATGTGCGATATTTCGATGAAGATGGTTGTGGAAGTGGAAGATGCGGCAGAAGTAGGACCTCCTCGTAAACGAGTGAAATTCTACCATTTCACCGAGGAGGTCCTCTTCGAGGTTGTCGAAGGTCCGTCTGTTTCTTTTATTCAATTTATTGGCCTCGGGTTAGGGGATTCGAAATACCATCGTCAATTCTGAAATCAGTCATTAGTTTCCGATTTTGTCTTCAACCGAAACCACTTTTTCAAAAAAAAAAATCAGAATTTTAAATTATTCTTATTCGAAATTCCGTCTTCATAATAATCTATATCAATCAATCAATGATAAAATCAATAGGCATTTCAATCAGAAAAAAATCCAAAAATTTCAAATATTTCGAATTTGGACATCCTAAGACCCTCTATAACATTTTTTGACAATTTTTAACAATATTTGCTGAATTACGAGATGGCTAGGAGCATTTTTGAAATTGAGCCTGAAATGACAAGCCAAAAATTACGAACCACTAATCACGGGTCAAGCCACTTTTCACTAGCCACTGATTATGGGCCACAAGAATGGTTAGGATAATTCAGATTTTTTAGAATTATTTTTTCATTCGCTTTTTTGGAGCGATTTTTGCTTTTTTGAGGCAAAATTTATCAAATTTCGGATTTTCTTTGCTTTTTTTGTTGGGAATGGGGACAAGTAAAAAAAAAACTACAGTATACATAAGTCAACGGTGAATGCAAAAATTAAAAAAAAAGTGAATTTGACAAAAATTGTTTTATTTTTGAATTTTCGACTTCGACATATTTTGGTGAAAAGTCTTTAAAGGCACATATTGCTGAAATGGATACTGACGGTTGCCCTCGAAAATATCCTGCGAATTCGTCTTTGGTCTGCCAGTCGATTCTTTTCATATTGGTACTGCGAATTGATGCACCTTTAAAGGCTTTTCACAATCTGAAGCTCTTGAAGAAGTTCAGCGGACATCTATAAGGTCATATGTTTAGGGCCGCGGAAGGGATTCAAGAGAACGAGAGTGAACGGGCCGGAGATCAGGAAGGTGAAGACGGAATTGAGCGAGTCGCCGGCGAAGAGAAGAAGACCGAAGGAAGTGTCGCAGGAGGAGATGCACGCCACGTTCGGACCCGATGCCGAGCCCGTTGAACTCGACATGACACCGCACAGCTACTTCTGCTACCGGTACTGTGTGGCGGGTTGTGCCCACGACTGCCCGTGCCGAAAAGATCTGGTGCGGTGCTGCCCGCGGTGCCCGTGCAATCCCCGCACGTGCACCAATTACGACCTGGAGCGGGAGCACCAACGGCGGTCGGCGAGAGCATCGAGGGCCGAGCGTAGGCGCACGGCGAATCGGGAGTGGGCCGCGATGGAGCCGGTGACAGATGGAATGGCAGAGCAGGAGCGACGGTTGGCGGAGAAGGCGGCGGCGGCGGCGTTGATGAAGCCGAGATGGAGCGTGTTTTCGGAGGAGGATGAGGATGAGCCCGAGGAGAAGATGGCGGTGTTTCCGGAAGAAGATGAGGAGGAGGATTTGGAGATGGCGGTGACGGAGGACGTGGTCGTATCGGAGGGCGAGCAGGAAGAGCAGGAAAGCGGCGAGCTTGTGATGACGCCGGAAGAGCCGGAGGTTGTGCTCGCGCGCACTCCGGAGGCTGAGCAAGTGGCAAATCCGGCGGTGTTAGAGCCGGTCTACTTTCACCCTGAGGTGCGTGGCGCATTGCGCGGTCTGATCGCGAGTGAAGACCGGCCACAAGGGCGCCAATTCTTGACATCTGGCGCCGTTTTCGCCGGACTTTTAAATCTGGTGAAGACGGCAAAGATTGGTGTGGTTTGGCCGTCTGCCATGAAAGTAGTGGTCGACGAGGAGGAGCAAGATCCGGAGCATATCGCAATTATGCTCAAACGGTGCACCGCTGGGGTGCGCCGTGAGGCTGAGGTTGTATTCATGCCAGTGCATTTCCATCAGCACTGGCTCCTCGCCTCATACAAGACGGCAAGTGGCAAGTGCGTCATTTATGACTCACTTGCTGCGAATCGCCTGCCGAGCGACCGCAAGAAGATCTCGGTCGCAGTGAAGCGGGCGTTGGCGGCGTTGTATCCAGAAGTCTTGTCGTCCGTGCGCTGGGCGCCAAAACACCATCAAATGGCGCAGACTGATGGATACAACTGCGGCATTCATGTCATCGAGAATGCCCGAAGAGTCCTGGAGAGAAGAAACACCAACCTGGCCGGAGGAGACGACGTCGACATGGAGGGCGAAAGGAAGCTTCTACGATTCGTCGTGGAAGGCTTCATTCCGCAGCTGGGTAGGTTTTTCTATATCGTTTCTAGCTTGGCACAGAGTTTTCGTTGAATTGCCGGAAAATTTTCGACTTTTTCGGCGAAACAATTCACGGAAATTCAACGATATTCTGATTTACGCTAAACAACGGTCGCTGTGTTAATGGCGGAGTCTCGTAATAGTCCGAAATTTGCTTGTGTTGCAGAAGCAATTGCGGATGAAGCTACGAGGAACCCACCATGTCCGGATGTTGGCGTGCGCACGACAATAAGACCGACGAGACGCGCGTCAACAGACGCCAAAGGCCGCATCCAGAGGCTCTACCGCCAAAATCTTGTATAAAAAAAAAAAAAAATATATAAAAAAAAAAAAAAAAAAAAAAAATAAAAAAAAAAAAAAAAAAAAAAAAAAAAAAAAAAAAAAAAAAAAAAAAAAAAAAAAAAATTAAAAAAAAAAAAAAACAAAAAAAAAAAATTAAAAAAAAAAAAAAACAAAAAAAAAAAAAAAAAAAAAAAAAAAAAAAAAAAAAAAAAAAGAAAAAGAAAAAAAAAAAAAAAAGAAGATATTGTCCTACATTAGGACACCCTATAGGAACGACAGATGAGCAATTTAATGCTCGAAAATTTGATTACAACACTGATGGTCGAATCGACAAAACGAGCTGTAGGATATTAGAATTCCTCGATGTTATGAATCAAAGAACAAACGATATCGATCCGAGTGATGGAATGAATGCACAAGATCAATGTGCTCATGCAATGGTGAGTATTCTGAAAACAATTCTCTTCGAATTCATCTTTTTCAGTTGGAATTGCTTTTGAAAAGTTAAAACGGAGACAAATAGATCAATTCAAAAAGGATATCATCAATTGTACGGAACGATTCGATCAAATGAATGGAACGATATTTGTCGAAGTGGCTGAGCACAGGATGACGGTGCTAAACGAATGGTAAGTTTTAGCCATTTGCACATTGAGTAACCTGCGTCTCACATCAGGGTTAAATTCAAATCCATAATATAAAAGGATGAGCGGCAACAGCTGTGAAGTTGCAATTCTTAAAATGGCTTGACCAGAATACACCCCCCTCCACCCAAATGCAATTAAATTTCCCCCTAATTTCCTTACTAATTTTCATTTTTCCACTTATTTTCTTTTTTTTTACTATCCACTACCCATTTTTTATTCATTACTTCCCAAAAACATATTTTTGAACGACGGACAGTTTTAGTTGTCAAAAAAAAAAAGAAAAAAGATCCAAATGTCGTTGAAATCGTTTTGATTTTATCGTACTTTATGTTTTATTCTTTTTTTTTTAGTTTATGATGATTTTTAAAAGAACGACAGGACAAAATGAGTTGTAAAAAAGAACATGAAAAGATCCAAATGTCGTTAAAAATCGTTTTTTATTCTATTGATTATGCTATTCTGTTTGTACATATTGTTTTTTTTTCGATTGGGATCTCTGACTTCTGCAGGGATCGGATGAGTCACATCGCGGCTCTCAAATGTAAGACATTCAATTAACGTTTCAAACCAACAGATAATCTAATTTCAGATTGAAACTGACACAAAATACCGAGATAAGAATAATCTGGTATTGAAGCCGAAGGTGTGATTAGGGAATCAAATGACCAACTGATTCTCATTTGAAATCGAAAGACGCAAAAATGTAAGAAAGCACGTTTGAAAAATGATTTATTGATTGATTTTTTGCAGTATTCAGAAGCGTTTCGACAAAGATAAAACGAAAACATTTTTTGGAAGCTGGAAATACCGAGAAGTTTAATGATGTCTGAAGGATGAAGCACGATTCGTAGTCGGATTCTATGTCGAAAACATTGAAGGTGTCCATTTTGTATTATCGTTATTCCTCTTTTACCCTACCCGTTGTTTTTAAGACCTTAAAAGATTTAAAAAAGAAAAGAAAAAAAGAGATTAAATAGAAAATGTATTTGACATATTTGTTATAAAGCGATGGACAATCTTAATTGTAAAAAAAAATGAAGAAAAAGATCCAATATCGCTGCAATCGTGTCATTTTTATTGTAGTTTTTTTTTTCAATTCTTGTGTATTTTATTTTTTTTTTATTGTTTCACTCTTCTTGGGGATCCTTGCTTTAATTTTTGAAGGGTCGGATGCAGAACACGAATCGAATGAAATGTAAGCGATTCGTTTGAATTTCTGATCAATATCTAGTTTTTCAGTGCGAGGATTTCAAAAAAAGCAAGAAATTGTTTGATTCAAAGAATATTTTGCAAGAAATGAAAATGGAAAGAGGTCACGCAAATTGGAGTTCGGCAGAAACCGATGAGTTTTTATTGGTTTCTGATGGATTCAAGTGGTCGAGGATGAATCTTTGAGGGTAGTGGGAGCAAATGATTCTTTAAAAAAGAGGAAAGCCGGTCGTCTTATTGATCGAATCGAAAAATTCGAAAAGTCGCTAATTTCGAGGAAATATTAAAAATCCTCGGCTAATTTTCAAATTCGGAAAATGTATTCTTTTTTTTTTAGCCCGATGATGATTTTGGAAGGTAATGTCCCACAATCGGAGGGCAGTGTGTTAATGGGTGGATTGAGAGATTAAAAGAATAAGCTTAATTTTAGCCATTCTTGCAACGGGGCGAGTCGAACTGAAATTCACTCTAGTTATTTCCAATAGTAGTACCTAAAATGTTTATTCTCTGTGAAATTTAGCTAGAAAATAAGGTGATTAGAATAGAAAAAACACATTTAATTTAAAATTATTCAATTCGAAACATTAAAAATTTCGCAGGTATGATTTTTGCTTAAATTTTTAGCCCGATGATGATTTTGGAAGGTAATGTCCCACAATCGGAGGGCAGTGTGTTAATGGGTGGGATGAGAGATTAAAAGAATAAGCTTAATTTTAGTCATTCTTGCAACGGAGCGAGTCGAACTGAAGTTCACTCTAGTTATTTCCAATAGTAGTACCTAAAATGTTTATTCTCTGTGAAATTTAGCTAGAAAATAAGGTGATTTGAATAGAAAAAACACATTTAATTTAAAATTATTCAATTCGAAACATTAAAAATTTCGCAGGTATGATTTTTACTTAAATTTTTAGCCCGATAATGATTGTAGAAAATAGTGCATCACAATCGGAGGGCAGTAATAATAACTAGAAGATGTAAGAAGGGTATTATGCGAGTTCGATGATCTTGTCGAACTCAAGAAAGAAGCGAGGCTATAAGTGCTTAGATTATAAGCGATCAATTAAAAAAAAAAAACTTACTCGTAGCTTTCAAAAATAATCATTTTCAGATTATTTCGAATTATTTTACTTTTAAAGTTCATATCTAATAAAAATCCGCTGGCAGAATATAAAATAAAAGAGCAGATATGGGAACGTTCCAACCCCTGAAAATTACATTTTTAAAAATAATAAACAACGAACCAAATATACATATCTTGCAAAGAAATCGATGAATTTGATGAAATCCGTGAATTCCTGATCAGCGGCACCCAAAATTATTTTCAAACCAAATCTGTTTCCATTTGCGTGTTTTCTCAACCTAAAACAATCATTTTAAGTAAAACAACGAAAAAAGTAGCATAGAAACCTGAAGTTCAAATGAAGAAACGTGCCGAAATAGTGGGCGTGGCCATGTTCGCAATTGCCGCATTCATTTGAGCAATAGCGCTGCAGTAGTTTGGTTTTTTATATATAAACGGATAGATTTTGAAGAAAAACTAACGATATAAAACAACGGAATTTTTTTTTTTTAATTTTTAAATTAAATTTGGTTGATTACTACGCTAAAACTCAATGATTGTATTTGCCAAATTAGGTATTAAGAATTTCGAAATTGACTTTAACAAAAAAATTTTAGATGTTTCAGGTATCCTAATTCGCATTTACATTCTGTTTTTAGCCCGATTATGGTTGTAGAAAGTGCCTCACAGTCGGAGGACACTGATAATACCTTTAAAAAAAATGTACGAACGGTTTTATGCAAATTTGATGATTTTATTCATTTCAATCACTTATTAATTTGTCGCAAATCGTTAGAATTGCTAGATTTGTTTCGAAACTCGAGGTGGACTTTTGTATATTTCCAGATTTTTTTCCAGTTTTCAACTTATTGGAATTTTACCATAATCGGAAAATTCCGATGAAGATTTTGATTTCCCACAATCGGAGGGTAGTGGGGAATTGTTGAATGCTCGGATACAACGAAAAGTTGAACGAAATGTAAGTTTTGCGATTTTCCAGTTATAATCGTATTTTTCAGAGCAAAAAGTTAAAGGAAAAACAGTTTTGTTTTGAAAACAAGAAATGAAAACCAAATAATGAACTGCAGTTCCTGTGCAAACGTCTAGTAATCTGAAAATGTTCGGTCTGAAATTTGACTTGATTTTCTGCGTAAATTTCAAGAGGAGGTAAATTAAATAAGTAGAAGCGTGCATTTTTATTCGATTGGAACCTAAGCCAAATCTTTTTTAGAACGGACGGAAATTACAATATGTCAATTAAAAATGCTGTTTCATTTTTTTTCTAAAATTAAATATGCAATGTAAAAATAAGTGTCCGGATCATAGTAGTAAAAAATCGATAGCGGAGAAGCGGTAATGAAAAATCATTGACCAAAATTCGTACAATTCCTAATTTTTGGCAAAAAAAAAATCCGATTCAATGTTAAATTTTTTCAATTTTTCGCACATTATTCTCCAAAAACTAATTGACACGTGAATATTTAAAATATCAAAACCAACGTGGCTTCTTTTTCATTCATTTCTAATTTTCCCATTTTGCCAGTGTTTTGTACCGTTCGTTATTTCGATGAAGAGTTCTGTAAAAAACTTCATTTCTAAGAAGGTATTAACGAGATTTAACCTAATTAATTTAAAATAGTATCAAAATAGAAAGAAAAAATGTTAAAAAGGGGTTTATTTAGAAAAATTGAAGGAATTCCGCAATATATCGTCATTTTAGTTGTTTGCGAAAGATTTCAGTAATCAAAACGCCACTATTTTTATTGTCAGAGTGTCTTGATTTAATTTTACTTTCATGATTTCTTTAATTTTTTTGCTTATTATTTTATAGAAAACAAGAATGAATTTATTTTCAGACCAAGTTTGCTCCGACTTTTTCGGGTGAGCTCTTCATACAGGGATAAGCGGCTAATAAACAGTTGTGTAAGTTTTTTCATTTTCTTTTATGTTTTTTTTTAACAGTTTTTAACGAATTTGTTAACAATTTTCCTTTGTCCCGACATCGAAGGTTCCGAACCGCTGTGAGCGTGTCTCGAGAACATTCGTTGAGTCGGATTTGAGAGAGCCCGCACGGACGCCGCGATCTCGTGCCACGAGACGCGGACCAACGTCCCGCTTCGGTGACCCATAGGGTCCGACCCAGGAGGGAAATGCCTGGGGAAGTCTAGGCGCACACGGTGGAGTGGCGTCGGAACTATTCGATGTAGGGACTGCCAAATTTTCCTGAAAAGGCAACTAATAAAAAAAAATAAATTTTAAACTTAAAATGTTGATAGAAATCAATAGAAAATTACTTTTAATTTTAATAAAAATTTTTCATGAACACTGTGCAATGAAATGGCCAACACAAGGAGGATGACGGACTTTGCTGGCAGGACTTAAAGCAGTGACATTTTTTACTTCCTTAACCTTATTTTTAATATTTTGTTTCAGATCGAAAAAAATTCGAAACTTAATGGAACATTGGAGCGAATCGAAGTGCAATTGTGCAAACAGTGACTCTGTTTTTCCGTTAATTCAAAAATTGAATGTTCAATTTCAGATCAGAAGATGATCACACGCTAGGCATTCGATTGGTAGAGTGCGAAAAATCAGTTCGTTCTTTTATTAATAGAGATTTTTAGAATTTCATTTCAAAAATCAAGTAACTGGCGATCGGACTCGGGTACCTCAGCTTCAGGAGATTCAGGAGACTCGTACGGTTTGAACAATTAAAAAAAAAACTAATTCCTATACTTTTAGGTATAATCGAAGAAGAAAGAAAATAGTGTGAAATAGAAAATGAAGTACACATTTTTGACTGAGGTAATTTTTAAAACTTGGAAATGTTGTTGTGTGGAAATGTTTGTCATAGTATGTTAACGTACAAAATTTTTCAAACATTGAAGTATTTACATCCCATTGTTCATTAAAAATCTTTAATTAATCAAATTCTAATTAATTGTTTTAATTAATTAGCAAATTCTAATTAATTTTCAAATTCAAATTGAATTAATTTGCAAATGAAAGGTTAAAAATAAGGATTTCATAAATCCAATAGCCAATATTTCTGCGGTTGTGCAAAAAGAAACATGAGCTTAAAGTCTAGTGTAAACAAAAACGCAAAAATACATTTAATGTTATAACTTATCAGCATACTTCCAACGTGGCGAATCCGTCGGAATCTTATTTCTCCGCAATAGATATTTAGATAGTTTTTACTTGATTGTAAAACAAGTAAAAGACACAATTTTTTCTGAAACACGCTGTATATCGTGTAATGCCAGAGGAATTTACTATTTGAAACGGTTTTTGTCCCATTTCGGCCGTAAAAACTTTATTTTTAGCAAAAATAGGCGAAAGACAGTGGAAAAAATGAGAGACGCAGACAATATTTTGTTTCCCTGTTTGTACCATAGTTCGAATCAATCTATAATTCTCGCTCTTCTGTGTTGTAGAACTCTTAGTATTCTTCGAATTGGCCACCCATAAACCTTCCATTCATCTAACTGGCGCTAATACACTCGAAAAATAGCAAATTCCGAAGTTTAGAGCACTGTATCTACCCAAATCTAATTTCAATCGCTTAGGCATTTCTACAGTAACATTTTTTCATCGAAAACATTACATCCACCAAGTTTGGATTTCCCGACAATGTTAAAAATGAAAAGCGCTCACCAGATGATGGGCCACGACACAAATCTGACAGAGTGTTCATAAATGTGTTATTTCAGTAAATGAGTGGAACAAACAGACACGGTATCCAATATATAGAGCATATTTCATTGTGAATCAAGAATTGGCAAGTTTTTTGAAAATCTTTTTTATCCGTATTTCAATAGTAAAATAGATAAAACGGCGAACTTCTGAAACAATTTCAAATATTTGCAGGAAGAAATTATCGATGAACTGCATTGCCGCTAAATTTGAATCGAAGGGAACGATAATTTTGATTTCTCTTATTTTTTTCCTTGATTTTGTTTATTGTTTTTATTTTTTCTTTTAATCCTTTACTAGATAAGTAAGGTAAGTCTTTTTTAATGAGAGGATCGTGTTGAACCCTTTCAAAAGTGCTCTAGCAAGCCTGTGAAAAATACAACGTTTCACGGTATTTTTCGTATGAATGGACCCAAGGTAAGCTAATTTTTGGTTCTACGCCCTCTTTAAATCCAAAATGTAATGGAAATGCTAGAAATGTTTTGGGTAGTTCTACGGGTGCATGAGGCCCGCGTACACTTGATAGAATCTCTAACACAGGTGTGTCGTATAAAATGAATATAATTGTTGCACATGCGATCTATCACATAACTTTTTGCGAAGTACGAGTTTTTTTCTTAATTTTCAGACTGGCTGAATGCTATCTGAAAAAAATTTCAAAAAAATTCTTTAAAAAGTTTATTTGATTAAAAATTACCGTAAGGTAGTGCATTCCCTTCCGTGGTTCGACTGAATTTAAAGTGAGATCTTCATAGCACAGATCTGATCTATCCGATTGTGCGATGATCGCGTCGAGTTCTTCGATGAATTTGACGACAAAATTCGTTTGTATGTTAATTTGTCATATTTATTGGAATTTTTTCCCATCTATCATCCCTTGCCACATTCTAATCATCTTCGGTTCTTGAAAAAAAATGCATTTAAATTGAACGCGTTAAGCTGCTTCTGTTTCGGATTTCCTCGAACCGAAGAATTGAATTTTTCGATGAAACAAAAACTTAACACGACAACTCGGTACTATTGATACTATGCAAAATTTGTTGCATAATGGTGAGGTATTCTGGAGATAGTTTAGCTCATTCCTCAACCAAACATTTCTTCAATGACTCCAAATTGGTATAGGGATTAGCCTGGGCCTTCGACTGAAGTACGTCCAAAACAGAATACTCTGGTAATTCATTTCGAATCGAATACGAATTGAACGCGTATTACAAACGTATACAGAAAATTTCGAATCGTATACGATTGACAGTAAAACCGAAACGAATACGATAGAATTACAATCGTATACGTTCGAAAAAACACTGGTAACTCGATTCGAATCGAATACGAATTGAACGCGTATTACAAACGTATACGCAAAATTTCGAATCGAATACGAATTGGCAGTAAAACCGAAACGAATACGAATTACAATCGAACGCAAATTAATTAACCGGATTCGGCGACATATTTATCCTAAATTTTCTATTTAAAAAATATTTTGTCGGTTTCGAAAAGTTAACGATATCGTATGATATCCGAGCTGAGCTGAGTATATTTAATACTAATGAATGCCCAGTAGTGTTGCTTACTCCTTGTTGCCGCGAGACACCGAAATGCAGCTATTTACAAGATTTTTTCGCGTTCGGGCGCGTGCGGTTCGCGTGCGCGCACGTTTATATTTATCAATTTTCCACAGTATGATTCAATGTAAATATATTTTTTAATAGTTTCAACAAATTCGATGATATCAATTGCAACAGAAGTTGGCACCTGTTGCTGAGCGAAAACAAAGAAGAAAAAGAAATTGCTGAAGTAAGCGTGTAGCAATAAAAAATATATGATCATTATTCAGAAAAAGTTCGATGACCACGCCCAAGGACTCATATCCTTCGATGATTCTCTTCTGAAGGCTATATACAAAAAAGGAACGGATACAGAGAAAGCGGCATTATGCTGCATTAAATCTCTCGCATACTCGGTTAGTTAATCTATATTTTACAAATATCAATTAATCACTGCAATTCACTTCTGAAATTCTTCTCAGATCACTTAATTATGTGCAGTTTAAAACACACTCCTTCAATTTCTATCAATTCAATTTTTTAGGTGGAAAAGATTTGTAATAAACCAGCGAATAGGACGTCGTATAGCGGGAATTTGGTGATTTAATTGCGTCAAACAGATAAATTGCCTACTATTTTTAGGACAAGGTATTTGCAATGTTCGACCCGCTGAAGCTTGCTTCTTATGACGACACCCTTGTGCCGGCCATTGAAGGAAATGGTAAAAAGAAATTCGTTACAGTAAATAACTTTTTTTTAAAGATTTGGTTAACTTCTCACTTATCATTCAGTCGATGCGTCCCTGTAAGCGTCATCTGCGAACAATAGTGCACGAGGCAGTTATGATTTGGATGAACGAGGTAAAAAATAATTTTCGATGTTTTTACTATTTTCATAGTTACAGGTGATTCCTCAAAACATTCGATGCAAGTATACGCCACGCCGAAATCCTCAAAAAGGTAATATTGCAATTGAAGCGCACATAATCAATACGTTTATTGGTCAGTTTTCTATAATTCTATAATATTTCAATAATTTAATTTTTACAGAATTACTTTTACATTGTATATCAATCCCGGACACCGAAGAGAAGATGATGCGAATTGCCGTTACAGTAATCACGGAAAATTATATCGAATACTTATGGTTAGTCAATATTTCATTTTTATAGTTTTTTTACTGGAAAATTTTTAGTAATCGCGCAAGGAGGCTGCGAATTGAGGAGGAGCTCTCGAACTCGCGCCATAGTTAATTTTCTGTATATCAGTTTATCAGGTTTGCGTTGGCTTGGAATTTCCGTAGTTAAATGAAAATCAAAAAAACAAAATATAAATTAATCTGATTCGATAGAAAAAGAAATGAAATTCGATTGAGAAATTGTTTAGATTCGCTTTGAAAACTTGTTTCGATTCAAAAATCTTCGAAATCGATTGGTTCATTCTTCATTCTCAATTTTGAAATCGTATTCGATTTAAATTTTGAAATAATTCGAAACAGATTAATGTATTATCGATTTCGATTGAAAAGAAAATTATTTTCGAACTCGATCGATTTTCATTTACCAGAAAAGGAAATGTCGAAATTGAAGCAAGTTATAAATTTTTCGTCAAAAAATGGCGAAAACAAATAATCGAAATAGTATTTCCGAAGAAATAAATTGAAAAAATCGCACATCCTGCTATACATATTTTTGTTTCATTCCTGCTGTTGGTTGTTATTGTGTTTATTGCAATAAATAATTTTGTTTGTCTAATCGATTTTCTTTTTCTTCCATAATTGATTCAAATCGAATTCAATTCAAAACCGAATACGATTACATTTGAAAAATATACGACTACATTCAAAACGAATACGGCTGCATTCAAAACGAATACGGCTGCATTCAAAACGAATACGGCTGCATTCAAAACGAATACGGCTGCATTCGAAACGTATTCCAAAGATAATCGAATACGATAATTTCACAACCTAATACGAGAAATTTCGAACCTAATTAGGTCACGTTCGGAGCCGAAATTTGTCGTATTCGGTTTCAAATGTGTCGTATTCGATTCGAAATGAATTACCAGAGTAGTCGAGCGGGCTCAAATCCAACGACGACGCTGGTCCTCTGGTAATTCATTTCGAATCGAATACGACACATTTGAAACCGAATACGACAAATTTCGGCTCCGAACGTGACCTAATTAGGTTCGAAATTTCTCGTATTAGGTTGTGAAATTATCGTATTCGATTATCTTTGGAATACGTTTCGAATGCAGCCGTATTCGTTTTGAATGCAGCCGTATTCGTTTTGAATGCAGCCGTATTCGTTTTGAATGCAGCCGTATTCGTTTTGAATGTAGTCGTATATTTTTCAAATGTAATCGTATTCGGTTTTGAATTGAATTCGATTTGAATCAATTATGGAAGAAAAAGAAAATCGATTAGACAAACAAAATTATTTATTGCAATAAACACAATAACAACCAACAGCAGGAATGAAACAAAAAATATGTATAGCAGGATGTGCGATTTTTTCAATTTATTTCTTCGGAAATACTATTTCGATTATTTGTTTTCGCCATTTTTTGACGAAAAATTTATAACTTGCTTCAATTTCGACATTTCCTTTTCTGGTAAATGAAAATCGATCGAGTTCGAAAATAATTTTCTTTTCAATCGAAATCGATAATACATTAATCTGTTTCGAATTATTTCAAAATTTAAATCGAATACGATTTCAAAATTGAGAATGAAGAATGAACCAATCGATTTCGAAGATTTTTGAATCGAAACAAGTTTTCAAAGCGAATCTAAACAATTTCTCAATCGAATTTCATTTCTTTTTCTATCGAATCAGATTAATTTATATTTTGTTTTTTTGATTTTCATTTAACTACGGAAATTCCAAGCCAACGCAAACCTGATAAACTGATATACAGAAAATTAACTATGGCGCGAGTTCGAGAGCTCCTCCTCAATTCGCAGCCTCCTTGCGCGATTACTAAAAATTTTCCAGTAAAAAAACTATAAAAATGAAATATTGACTAACCATAAGTATTCGATATAATTTTCCGTGATTACTGTAACGGCAATTCGCATCATCTTCTCTTCGGTGTCCGGGATTGATATACAATGTAAAAGTAATTCTGTAAAAATTAAATTATTGAAATATTATAGAATTATAGAAAACTGACCAATAAACGTATTGATTATGTGCGCTTCAATTGCAATATTACCTTTTTGAGGATTTCGGCGTGGCGTATACTTGCATCGAATGTTTTGAGGAATCACCTGTAACTATGAAAATAGTAAAAACATCGAAAATTATTTTTTACCTCGTTCATCCAAATCATAACTGCCTCGTGCACTATTGTTCGCAGATGACGCTTACAGGGACGCATCGACTGAATGATAAGTGAGAAGTTAACCAAATCTTTAAAAAAAGTTATTTACTGTAACGAATTTCTTTTTACCATTTCCTTCAATGGCCGGCACAAGGGTGTCGTCATAAGAAGCAAGCTTCAGCGGGTCGAACATTGCAAATACCTTGTCCTAAAAATAGTAGGCAATTTATCTGTTTGACGCAATTAAATCACCAAATTCCCGCTATACGACGTCCTATTCGCTGGTTTATTACAAATCTTTTCCACCTAAAAAATTGAATTGATAGAAATTGAAGGAGTGTGTTTTAAACTGCACATAATTAAGTGATCTGAGAAGAATTTCAGAAGTGAATTGCAGTGATTAATTGATATTTGTAAAATATAGATTAACTAACCGAGTATGCGAGAGATTTAATGCAGCATAATGCCGCTTTCTCTGTATCCGTTCCTTTTTTGTATATAGCCTTCAGAAGAGAATCATCGAAGGATATGAGTCCTTGGGCGTGGTCATCGAACTTTTTCTGAATAATGATCATATATTTTTTATTGCTACACGCTTACTTCAGCAATTTCTTTTTCTTCTTTGTTTTCGCTCAGCAACAGGTGCCAACTTCTGTTGCAATTGATATCATCGAATTTGTTGAAACTATTAAAAAATATATTTACATTGAATCATACTGTGGAAAATTGATAAATATAAACGTGCGCGCACGCGAACCGCACGCGCCCGAACGCGAAAAAATCTTGTAAATAGCTGCATTTCGGTGTCTCGCGGCAACAAGGAGTAAGCAACACTACTGGGCATTCATTAGTATTAAATATACTCAGCTCAGCTCGGATATCATACGATATCGTTAACTTTTCGAAACCGACAAAATATTTTTTAAATAGAAAATTTAGGATAAATATGTCGCCGAATCCGGTTAATTAATTTGCGTTCGATTGTAATTCGTATTCGTTTCGGTTTTACTGCCAATTCGTATTCGATTCGAAATTTTGCGTATACGTTTGTAATACGCGTTCAATTCGTATTCGATTCGAATCGAGTTACCAGTGTTTTTTCGAACGTATACGATTGTAATTCTATCGTATTCGTTTCGGTTTTACTGTCAATCGTATACGATTCGAAATTTTCCGTATACGTTTGTAATACGCGTTCAATTCGTATTCGATTCGAAATGAATTACCAGAGTCATTCTGAACGAGAAATAAACCGGCAAAATTGGCGGCCCACTGAGATTTTACGACTTTTGCTTTTTGAGCCGGTGCAGAGTACTTTGGGAATGTCCAAACCTGGTTTCGAAAGGTACGTGGAAGCACGTGTTTCTTAGAATTTCTTCTAAGTAGTATTCCCGGTTGATTTTAACTCCGGGATCCACAAGAACAAGCGAAATCTTCTTATGCTGAAAAATAAAATAATAAAATTTTTGCGCGAAAAATGCGCCAGATTCTGCTAGAAGGCTTCAAACTTGTGTTTCCATAATTATGGGCCACCCTGTACAGTGCGCGTCATAATGATACTATCATCTATCACCCCAAATTTCGCAGTTTCTAGAAAACCATATTAATTGGTGACAAGAAAATTGCGTTTTCGAATTCAGGACCATTGAAAACCTTTATGTGCGTATTTTCATAAGGGTCCGTTGGTCCGTATGCGGACATTCCCAATAAGTTGGATTTTTAAGGGCGTCATAATGATACTCCACACCCTATATGTATATTATTATATTTAAAACAAGTCTATGCATATATGAATAAGGTTATAAAAAATTTTAATTATATGTAGTTAATTAAAAATGGCAACTATCCTTTAAGTCTATTCAATGAAGAGAGGTTTTTTTTTCAACTCTGCTTCTAAATCCACGTTTCTTGAATGTTTCCAAAAATTGATGGGAAAAGTCAGGTAGACAAAGAAAGGCACACACACACAACACTTGGACACTCTCACATACTAGAGACCAAACCTCCCGCACACATTTACACACACACGATAACATTTTTCTATTGACTAGTCCACATTTGCCATGGGTCATCCAGATATTGTAAGTGTTCAATGGTTAAAGGAGCATTTCAAGGTGAGAAATTCACAAAAATTTTGATCTATGTTTATTTTGTTTTAGAAGGTGAAAATTCTTGACGCGACGGAAACCATCAAGCCGATGCCAAATGTCGATGAATTTGAGGCGAAATATTATGGAAATTTCGAGTTATTGCAGAAGGATTTTGTAAGTTTTTATTAATGATTATTTTTATGGAATTTGCATTATTTTTGCAGGTTGAGGACGAGTATTTGAAAGAGCACATTCCTGGAGCAGTTCACTTCAATTTTGATATCGCATATTGCCCAACAACGTGAATTTTTATTGAATAATTTCCTTAAACCGCGCCAAATTTCAGATTTAAACGCTATGGGCTTTACAATGCTAATATATTTGAAAAATATGCTCAATTGCTAGGAATCAACCAAAATGATCATCTGGTGATATACAGTCGTGGTCCGTTGGCTGGCTGTCTGTTTGCTTCACGAGTTTATTGGACTTTTAAGGTTATTCTTTTCAATATTTTTTCGGGATTTAAATTGAATTTCAGGTGTATGGATTCCATAAAGTAAGCATTTTGAATGGCGGATTGAGCGCATGGAAAAATGATGGCGGTGAGGTGACCAGTGGCGAAGAACACGTTCCGCGAGGCGATTTTAAAGCAGAATCTATCAATCTTGAATTATTGGAAAGATTTGAGGTACTCTAATTTTCTTTAATTATCCTTAATTACCCATCGTTTTGTTCTAGAAAATTCCATTCAAGAATCTTGACGATGTTCAATTTGTTGATGTTCGCACACCAGCGCAATATTGCGGCGAGGAGCCGCTAACGAAAACCTACCCAAAATCGATTGCCAAGGGCTCACATGTTCCAAAATCGAAGAATTTGCCAGCCGGCAAATTTTTCGACGCAAACGGATTCAAAAGCAAAGACGAGATTCGGCGGATCGTTGACGACGCTGGAATCAAAACGAGCCATCCAATCATTCTTTCGTGCAACGGCGGTGTCCAGGCGTCGGCAGTTTTTGCCGCGTTGCAGCATTGCGGCATCCTAGCAAAAGTCTACAATGTGAGTATATATGCGCGATTTTTATCAATTTTTATATCATTTTTAACAAAAAGGAATCTATTTTTTCAAGTGTTTCGTATAGGCGCCTTTAAATCCATACAATAATTTATTTTTGGCCGATTTTTTTTTCGGACCATCTTTTTATTTCTTCTTTTTGGATGTGGAGCTTAAAAAGTTGAACAAGGCGATTTGGTCCGTAGAATAATTTTTATTATTTAGCTGCGTATCGATCTTAGTATACATCAATAAAAAAATTGTTATTTTCACAATAAAACTGTATTTATCTTAAATTCCTTTAAAAATTTTGAAGATGAATTTTTTTCCAAAAGAGTGCATAAATATTTAAAAGCTTGAAACAAGACTAAGAAAAACTCGAACAATTTCAGGGTAGCATGTCTGAATTGGCCTCACGGGCTCCACATCTCGTCAATGGACGTCTTCACTAACTTCGTCCTCATTATACAACGTTACCTTGACGGCATTTCACTGCGTCTCCCAAATTTCCGCACTACTTCGCTTACCCTCTCATATCAACAATGCCACAGCACACACACACACACACCGACCCACATACGTACCAAATTTGTTTATTTCGGCACTGTTTAGGTTCATATACATTCATAAATGCTTTATTTATTATTCGCGTTTTTTGTGAATTGCTCTGCTTCTCAATGGATTCGAGATTTGAATTTGCCGCCTCGTCTACTCGAATATTCTGTCGTCAATTATGCGAATTTGCGAGAAAAGTGTAAAAATGACGAGACTTGTAAAATTGATGTGAGTTGCTTCTGCGGACATTCTAACAGGCTTGCGTTCAAAAGGAAAACATTTAAAGGCGTAGAGAGAAATAAGAAGATTTTAGCGTAGATTAAAATGCAAATCCGTAGAGTTCGTGCGGTGTGATTGCACAATATAAGTTAAGGTCAAACGAATTTGTGGTACGATTGATTTTTCATTTGAATTGCCTCCATTAGTCTCGTATGGAAAAATTCTTCGTGGCGAGTTTTGCCAAATTTAATCACCATAATGTGAAAGAGCATTTTATTTAATGAGTACCTTGATTATTTTTAAAAGTGTCAAATGAGGGACCAATAAATATGCAGCCCGCGTAACTCAAATTTTTCGAATTCGTTCGCCCACAATGATAGCGAATCAATTTTTTTTCGCCGCGGATTCTCATTTTAATCGACGCCGCAATATTTGAAGAAGTCCCGAGCTCCTAATTGCCAAGTTTAGGTTGATCAGAAAATTTGCTTTGGGCATGAGGAATGGTGCTTGCGAAACGATTCAATGGCTTCGAATCAGCGCCTGCTACAATGCCAGAAAAATTTGAATCCGTAATCGTCTATTTCTACAAACCAACTTGTTTCTTGCAATTTTGTTTTCTAGAAAAGTCGTTGATCAGTATTTCGAACAGGCCGATTTTGGATATTTAAAATCGCGAAAATTTGAGCACGTGATCTGCGATTCAAAGTCAGAGGTATCTTATATGCTCAATGGACATTTAATATGTGAAAACCTTCAGGAAAAATCCTATTTAAAATGCTCAAAGCATCTCGCAAATTGTGTTGGAAAAAATCTATTTTTTGATTTTTCCAATTTAAACATGAAAACTTCAAAAAGGTTTTGATTTATTTCCTCAAGTCGTATGAAATTATTTCCAGATATCGAGACGACGTTATTCAAAAAGGCCAAATCGGGGGTAATTGTGATAATTTTGACGAGGTGCTTCTCGCTGAAAATTCGAAACAAAAGGGATTTCTGACGACGTGGTTCGAGAATTCTCAATAAGCCCACCAATATCAAAGTTTCTATTAAGGGCCGACGAGTTACAACATTTTGAGTCTCGTCAAGAATTTCGCGTCTCTTCAGAATATTGCGATGTGATTTTCGAAAAACCCACAATTATGATGAAATTGGACGCAGCGACTAATTTGTAAACATTCAAGATCGATAGTTTCCCAAAAAATTTTTTAGATATCATCATTTCTGTGATTTTATTAATTTATACGCTTCCCTACACCTAAATGAGACATTTGAGCAAGACGTCGATATTATTTGGTACGATACGGTTTGTTGAAAATTGTCTGAAAAAAAAGAAGAAAAATAAATAATTTTCAGCATCCTGATGGCTTCATTGATAAATTGTACGGGGTTGTTTGGAAAGCGTTCTCAAAAAATCAGCCAATTGAATTGAAAACTTTAGGTAGGTAAATTCTTCCAATGAAAAGTTTGTAGGATTTAAGCTTTAGATCAAAAGCGGGTTTGCTTCAAAGATCTCCTTCTTCCATTACTAGCTCGACAAATAAATGGGCTCTTTTACAATATGCCATTAACTCAAGGATGTTCGGGCTCAGCTTTTGTGAAATCATTTTCAGATTTTCTACTTCATAGGTATACACATCTTAATAAAATGATCAAAAAATAGGAGATTTACGTCTAAATTTAAGACTTTCAATCGCAAAATCTCAGCCGCTTCTTGACGATGTCCGAGTGGTGATTCTCACAAGATCAACGTCATTCCGACGAATTCTGAATATTCAAGAGGTGAGATTTGCGAACGAACAAGTGAACAAAGGCAACAATCGAAAGACCACCAGATATGTACAGATAAAACAAAAAAAGAACATTTGAATGACACTTAATTATTTCGGGACCCTCCTGTCTGGACACCAATTGAAACATTATCATCCTCATCATCGGTCATGTCTCGAATTTGACGCAATTCGATAGGCACCAGGATTTTCTAAAGAAATTTGAGGAGATGAACGCTCACTTTGAAGTTCTCTTATTACCTGATGCCCTAGCTCGGGCTCGCTTAAGAAATATCCATTTACGGTCTCATCGCGCGATGTCAGCTGCTTTCGTAGAACGAATATGATCAAAGCCGACGCGATTGCTAAAAGTGACTCTTTTAGGATTGCCGGTGTCAAATAGAAATACTGTGAATTGGGGTGAAGACCATTTGAAACGAGTACATCGCTATCCTCGTGCTTGTCACTATCCGATTGTCATTCGCACCAACACTTTCAATATACTGAAATTATTTGTCTTCAAATATCGTCTTGTGAAGCTATCGGTGATATGGTAGTTCTTGAAGGTCTCACCTTTTCTTCATCATTAATAAGCATGGCGGTCCAAAAGAACAAGCCGACACTTTCGACGAACGAAAACGCTGCGGCGATAAGGCTGGTGAACTGAAAATCTCGAATTATTGTCAGTTTTGGCGATTGGCTTCTGCTACCAGCCAAGCTCTGGTTGGTCGAAATTTGGTGAATGCTAGCACCACCAAACTATTGCAAATTAGTAGCACTGATATGAGAAGCGCGTACGGAATGGGACCATCATAAAACACAGCGATTATTGAGAATATTAACTTAAAAAAATATTGAATTATTTAAAGGGAGATTTTTAATGAAAATGTACCAATTGTAGAGCGCTAGCGAAGGCGATGAGGGTTAATATTAACATGGTCCGCGGGTTTGGGGTCAGAATTTTGCTGGTAACCAGTTGCTCAACCTGAACATCGTTGTATGTATTGATGTGAATTTCATCGAAACTTACATGATAGGAATTTGAGAAATTGATGAATTTGCTTGAATCCATTGTCGTATTCCTATTATGAATGTGCTGATAGGTCGGATTGATGGCCATTCCGCCGCCGCCCATCGGATTGATGTTGTAGGTGGTTCTGACTGTCACTAGAATCAATAGAAGCTAACTCATAAAACATTTTGTGTAATGATTCAAATGCGAGATTATGGCTGGAATTTTTAGCGCAAATTTTACCCGTCGATTTCGTCGTGATGCTATCATTATCCGATTCGGTGTGATTGTCATCGAATCCATACGTGTCGCGATAATAGACTTGCGGCGGAAAATTGGGCATGCGCTGCAAATCGAAATCGATAAAAACAATAGGAAAGCGATCGTGTTCATCGTGGGAGCCCGGGGGGTGAGCCGGCGACAAGCGGCTGGCTCCTCCGCCACCGACCACATGTTGTTCAACCGCCTAATTTATTTTTAGTGCATCAAACGATGGGCACCGCCCGCCGTTGATTTGTGCGCATTCAAACCTTGGCGACATCGATTCGAAACGGCACAGGTTCGGCCATAAAAGTTGGACGCGCGTGAGAGCAATTGCGACTTCTTTTTTGAATCGTTCTCGACGGCGTCGTCTCGCCGCCGAAAATTGTTTAGTGTAAAATGAAAAGACGCTGCTGATCGGATTGCAAAAACTGCCTCATCGTGCCCGTCGTGTGATTGATCGGACTAATTTATGAGATTTTCGTACCAAAAAAATATGCATTTTATTGCGCATTTCCAACCAATCAATTTGTTTGTAATATTCCAGTCTTATTTATATATATATATTTTTTTAAATGGCTGAAAAAAGGAGCGCTATAATATGTCCGCAGAAGCAAAACTACATATAAAATTTTAGGGGAACATGTGTTGCGTTCATTTTTTTTAACGATCTTTAAAGAAAAACTCGCCGGCTGGGAATTGAAATATCAAAATATTGGAGCAATGAAAACTGAAACTTATTGAAAATAAGTGGAAGAATGGCGTATGACATGTGTAATAAACGACAAACATTATCGTTGATCTCTTTTCAACACAAGCGGCGATAATATCGAGTTTCAGGTGTTTCGAGCAACTGGAAGGCTAGCGAATGTCACGGTTAAAATGGTTGATTACAACGAGTAGGAATTTTCTTAAAAATACACCATTAAAATGATTAATTTAAAGGCGCATCAAGTTCATTCGTCAGATAAATACGACATCACAGGCGGATATTTTCATCGGAATGCATGGCGCCGGCTTGACGCATTTGCTATTCTTGCCGGATTGGGCGGCGGTGTTTGAGGTGTAAGTCCAAATGGTCCCTATTATCATTCGAACACTTTTGATCTTTCTGGCTTTTCCCCGAAATTGACGGTTTTTTCTCTCTCTCTACACAATTTTGAAACGATATTTTAATAATTAATAGAGAAATGCAGAACGCATTTTATAAATTACCCCCTTCTGGGCGAGCTTGGGCCAAAATGGGTCAGGAATCGGACAACCTATAGACGAAAAAAAGGCAACCCCGTGGCAACCATTGACCGGTGATTGACTGAGTTTGTCCAATTAGCTTCCCTGAAAGTGACAATTAATTTTTTTCAAATTTTGCTGATTTCAGTTACAACTGCGGTGACAAGTATTGCTATTGGGACCTGGCTCGTTTACGAGGTGTCAAATATTTCACGTGGCCTGAGTCAAAGGTAACCTTATTTGGAGTGAAATTAAAATGAGAAAGTTGAAATATTGGAGAAAAATTATGTATCTTTTAATTATAGTCATTTTATTGCATAACGACTTTTCATTCAAAAATATTGGCGAAACATAATTTAGCCAATAAATATATATCATATACCATATATCCAAATTTTTACTAAATTTAGAATCATCTAATCCGACCTGAAAAAGAGGGAAAACATCCAGCAAATGGTCAGAAGCATGAGAAATTCGCCAATTATTTCGTCGACGTCGACGAATTTGTGCGAATCGTTCAAAAGGTTTTCTCGATGATTCGACTCATCAGTGTCGCATGATTGATTGAATTCTAGATGGTTGAGCACGTTCGCCGACATCCGAAATTTGTGGCGGCTCGGCGAGTAATTCGCCGAAAATTGATGAAATCGCGAACCGAACTATAAACTAGTGAAAACATTTGCGGTGTGTTTCACACGGGTCCTTTTGTTGTCTGACTAGTAGCGAATGTGCTGTCTTTTCTATTGATATGCCATTAGAAAGTCGAATATGTGTGTAATTTATGTCGCTGAAAATGCTTAAAAAATCCTTTTTGATTATCACGTCTTTCTGATTAGCAAATAAAAGGCATTGAAGCAATTCAAGTGGAAATTTCTCATTTTTATTATTCATCTGACCACTCTCAATTTTCAGTGAAATTTTCCAGACAAGCCGACACCATTTTTTCAATAATATTAAAATGCTATGTAGACCTCCTGTGATGAAGATGTAATATTTTTTAAATTTTAAAATATCAAATAATCAAATCGTCCTTGCGATATAAACCGAAAAGTGCGTTTATTTTTTCAATTCTTCCGTTTATGCACCTTCTTCGTGAAATTAAACACACATATTCCGTCGTTAACCAGCTGATTCATCGAATTTCGAACACAACCAATTATCATTATTCCGTGGACGGTTTTTTGCCGAATTTAAAGAAAAAAGTGTGTGTGCTCGATGTGTAGTCATGATTGTTCAATTATTTGGCTTCGGCTGAAAAACAGGAACAACGAGTTCCGGATTAAAAAAACAACATGAGTCGGTTTTCTAGAGACGTAGAGAGCCCAATCACTTGGGGCGAATTGAATTTGTTGCAAGACAACGTCACCGCCATTTTTGGCATGTTCGGCGCAAAGCTGAAATCTGAAAAAATGAATGATCGTTTTCCCAATGAATCATTTTCCATATATAGGCACTCACCGTGTATTTCCGTCATTGTTATTCAGCTGAAAAAAATCGTGTTCAATTATTTCATGTTTTTTTATAGATGTTTTTTTATAATTTTCAAGCGGCGACGACAGCTGAAAAACTCGCCGACACAATTTTCAATGGTTTTTTTTTTCATTTTTCTTTAATTATACTTTCTGTCCCATTGCGATTTAAATCCTTATTATGAATTCCACAGAGTGCTCATTAAACAAAAAAAATATATATATATTATTGTTAAATTTGGCATTGAATTGCACGATAACAAATGTTATGGTAACCATTGGGAGTATGTTCGCAAATGGGAAATTGAATTAATCTTATCTGATTAAGAATGATTACATTTATCAATCAGTTGATCGAGCATGTTAGAGAATTAGCAGAATATGAATATTCGATGGCAGTCATTCATTTTCTCATTTGCTTCATTGCTTTAATAGGTTTTAGACCTAAAGTTCTAGTGATATCATATTGAAAATTTGACATCACAAGTTTCATATTGCCCTTCGTAATCAAAAAATATAGCATTTTTCAAAAAGAAAAACCATTTCCTCAAATTTTCCATCGTTTAATATCATACTTTCATGTAATTCGTCTATCACATTAGTCCTTATTCTTTACTCATTCAATTGCGTTCTGGAAATATCAAAAAAAAAAATCATTTCTAATCCCTATAATTTTACCACCACCAAATTATGTACCTTCGAATACACATTCGTTTTTTTCTTCGAATGTATTAACAATATTTTTGGTTTCAGCAATGGAAAAAGCTGTTCTCACCTCATTCATCATTTCATTTGTGCTAGCACGACTATTATTCGGCTTTATCTATAATAAGAACAAGTACATGTTCAGCTTTCTTACATTAGTCTTCATTATAGTAAGTTTAAAAATGCTCGGTAAAAATTTGCAATTTTTGAGCAGACTTTCAAATATTTCAGCGTAATTAAAATGCATGCATTCATGCGGTGAGATTGCATAATAATTAAATTGGTATGTGTAAATTGTGCAAACACACCGCATGAAGACTGCGGACTTGCATTTTGATTTTCGACTGAATGTTTCAAATTCTAGAATTTATACGTTTTTTGGATTAAAAATAGGTAACTCTTTTAATCGAAATGTTCTAGATCAAAATATTATTCGATTATTTGATATTCGACGGAATTTCGAGGCTAATGTCGTCGCGAAAATCTAATAATATCATTATTTGCATAGAAGTATTGTATACCTATTTTTCGCTATTCTGTCTAACGTATTCAAATTTCAAAAATCAAAAATTGGTTGCTTTAATTATTTACCTTCATATTTTTATAATCCCATTATTCCTATCAATTGCTTTGATATTGGTTATAGAGGTTTGAAATTAAAAAAAACGGTTCCAAAATAATTGGAAACATTTCAGAGAAATATTCAAGTTATTATAATTTTAGTTATAGTTAATCACATATATATTGGTAGGGTTATTTCTTCGAAAAAGTATATTCAAACTTAAATCGTGATTTTTAGAAGGCTGGTACTTCAAAACGACAATCTCTCATGCCCACAGTGGAGTCTACTCGAAATATTCCCGCATTTTCTTCTATAATTTTGTAAGATTTACCAAAAAAAAGAATCTTTTCAAGGATTAGAATAATTCCAGCTTCTTCTAAAGTTCGTTTTCGATGATGTTCTCCGTATATTCTATGTGGCCCAGGTGGCATTTGAAGTCGAAGATATATGCGATACTCCTCTTTTCCATGCTCAAATCGTCTCTACATTTACAATTGCGCTGGTTTTCGAATGCCAAAAGGAAAATCATGTAGTGAATTTGAATGCAAAACTCGGTTAGTTCATTTTTCCTTGAAAAATAGAGGTTGGGTTGCTAAAGGCTTTTGGGTTCCTAGTAGAGGTGAAATTCTGTTATAGATTCCACTTGAAAAAATGTTTTAGAATAATAAAAACTGTGTTTCATTTTTAATGTATTTTTTTTAGAAACGAAGCTATTCTCTTATTTTGGCTACCTTTTTATTTATTATCTCATGATTCAGAAATTATTCTAACTATTCGATTGGCTAGATAATCATTATTATAAATACCTAAATAAGGTTTTGATGAGTTGAGAATATTAAATAGTATGTCATTAATGACTACCGGAAAGTAGTCTAAAGGCCATCACAAATCATTCCTCGCCATCACAATTTAATATCTGAAGCACATTATTGAAAGTTTAAAATTGATAAACTATTATTAAATTGTACCGCCAAAGCCACACGCCACCAAAGCCACCTACGCACACAGTGTAACCTTTATATTGCATTCGTGTGCCCCTATAAAAGGGAGCCTCAACGCCCATTTTTTCACTTTCTTTCCCTTCGTTGGTTGTTGTTCAACTTATATTCAATTTATGTCCAATTCATGTTTAACTTATTTTTAATTTATTTCTTTTACAATAAAGTTTAATTACCCAAGTTTGAGGTTGTCCATCTCCTACTGGTTAATAAATAGTAACATGTGAGCCAAGAATATAAGAGAAGGATAAAATCTAGCCAAATCCTCATCTATTTGACTGTTTTGACTCATAATTCAATTTTCGTACATTTTCCGCACATTTTCTTATCACCATTTTCATCCTCTGGTTATGGTATTGCCGTAAATGCCAAAAAACTGGGCTCAAGTAAAACTGGAGATTTTTGCTCCAAGCTTAAGGCTAGGTTAAAGGCGCACATCGCGCAACGAAACGTTTCTTTACGTTTTTGGAATTTCGACGATTTTTTTCCAAAGCCTCCAATATGTATATAGTAGTCAATAAAAAGCCGGCTCGGCCCAGAATGAAATCTCTTTAATTTCAGTTGAGAATATGATTAAGTCAGGCAAATCTTGAAAACATTTTTGCAACATATGATCGAAGCTCGACGTTACAAATAAAGTTCGAATAAATTTGATTTCTGGTGCTTTTCTTTCTGCCGTAATGTGTTCGTAATTTTCGTTGAACATTCGAAATTTGGGGTGCCAGTCATTTTTTTCTGAAAGGCAGATGCAAAACCGTCTGGCAAATCTTTCAATTAGAAGTTGATTGAAAATAATTATAATTAGTCATCCAATTAATCTAATTAGAATGACTGTTCCCATTTGCAGATCGGTTTGTTGCCTACTTCAGATGCCGTTCACCTCATCCTCGGAAGCCGATTGACACTGAATCTCAGTCGCATTCCATCGGCACCACACAAAGCTATCTTTTCGACAATGCTGCAGAAGAGCTAATGTTCCCTGCTGAAAATGAGCTCAATACCATAAGCGAGATATCAACAGTGGTGCCGAGTGATTTCTCCGTCGATATGAATATTGATAGCGATTGTCCTAGCCTTCCTGGGGTAACTTCAAGCTGTCACTTGGTCTTCGTTGACCTTTCTTTTTTTTTTAGGAAATCTCACCAAACCCTTCTGAAGTGTTTCCGCCGTCGTTGAAGACTAAACGATATCAGAATCGGGTCGACACGATTCAGAAGAATCTCAAGAAGTTCTATTCGGAGGATTGCACGAGTTCTCAAAATTCCACCGGCCGACACACTTGCCCATAATTGATTCCACAACATTTATTATATTTTATGTACATACATATAAACGTGATGGTTGCTTCTTCAAGTGCATTTCAAAAAATCGGGGATGTTTTGAATTTGGAGCACCTGCTTCGCGTTCATATCATAGTCGGAGACGGTCGCCTCGTCGAACATCCAATAGGCGTCGGCGAGACCTTGTTGTTTCTCGATGCCCGAATGGAAATCGACGGGCAGATTCGGGAAGTAGCGGTTTTTATCATTGAGGAACGATGGCGAATTGTGACCGATGTTGTATGTGGCGAACACGTTGCCCTGCAAAATGAAGAAAAAAGATGATTGCATGATGGGATGGATTACCGAGAGAAGAATGACGCTACCGTTGTTCAGCGGAAACGCGCCTTGCGGGTAGAATAGGACGCGGTCGTGAAGTTCCTTCGGATATCCGGGAGCCTCACTTGAAATTTTCAGCAATTTTGTAAGTTATGGAAATCAATGACAAAACCTGAATGTGACGCCGTCGTTCTCATATCCATAAATGGTGCGCTCGACGAACAATAGAAGAAGGCCGCCGGATGTGACTGTGGCATTGACAAATTGTGGTCCGCGTGGGAAGACTTGTTGAATTTTGCGTCCCTCGTCGACGAACATGCGATCGTTCACACGGTAGACCTTGTCGTGGCGGAATAGCAGCCATTCGCGATCATTCACTGAAAATATGTCGGCAAAATTTTTGTCTTCTTCAATAATTTGTTGAGCGGCCGTCAATATAAACGACCTGGCCGCGGAATTTCACGGCCACGCGAGGTAGCTCGAATTTTTCCAAAGAATAATGATCCCCAATTGTTTTTCATTTTTCCATTAAAAATAACATACATGCCGCAATCGAGTCGATATGTTTGGGGCATTTCGAGTTGAACGGATCGCCGGAAATCGTCTGTGAATCCTCAGTCGATTGAAGCCCTGAAAATCGATCTTTGTGACCAATCAGAGCCGAAAGGTCAAACACATGACACATCGGTTTTGTGTTTTGCGGCGGCAGATGGAACGGCCAGTCAAAAAAAAAAAACGAAACGAAAGAAAAATGAAGAAGCGACTAGCTTTCCATGTGTGTTACCTTCTTGAGTCTCGTTCACCTCGTCCAGCTCATTAGGACCTCTAGTAGCAGCAATATCAATCTGATTCGTCGACTCAAACGCGAGACATTTGAGGGCGATTAGATTGAACGCGATGAAATAATGAAAAGCAAGAGCAATCAACATCATTTCACTTCGGTGCCAGCACTTGTTGTGAAATAACTCGGCGAAATTTTTGGGGGGCACCAGGAGAGAGTTGCGAGATTGAGAGATTCTCGCGAAATGAGGTACCAACCCATTTTTTTCTCGTGAGCTTGGAATTCGCTTGTGCTGCTGTTTTTTGACCTACCATATAATTTGCGAAATTCGAGACGATCAACATTTGGCACATCGTCAATTGTGCCCGACGGCAGGTAAATCGGCTTGAAGATTGGGTGCATTATCGAGCTGAAATTAGAAATCGCTGATAGTCGTCAACTCCCCAAAAGCTGTCCGTAGATGAAAATCAATTTCGATATTGCTTCAATATCGGATACCATCAATGCCTACCCTCTATAGAAGCTGTGCGGCAATCCGAGAACGTGCCCAATTTCGTGGAGTAGCGTATGGAAGAGTGAGATTCCCCTCTGAATCGGCGCGCATTTTTCAAACCACAACGAATTATGATACCGGTGTCTCAATTTTATAGGCCCATTCTTGATTTTTGTCCAGAATTATATGACTTTGAACTGGTTTCGAGGCGCTGGCGGCGACTGAAATTCAAATCAATGAATTAAAGAAAAAACGCAAATACGAACTCTTCAAATAGCTTTGCGGCACATCATAAAACGTGATCGTAATATCGGGCATTTTATCATTTTTCGATTCGACAAACTGGAATCCGGTGGCTTGGGTCCATTTGAGGAATGCTTCCCTTGCGGCGCTCCTTATTTGGGTTTCGGTTAATGTCTTCGGTGTGTTCACAATATTCCACGTTAATCGCTTCTTTTTCCAAAGCTCCTTTTTGTCCGCAGCTGGAATTGGCATCCCTTTGCTCATATCGTTATTGGCGCATCGCCACTCGTTCATTTTCGCCTGTGTCGGAACATCAACGATTCCTGAGGAATAATAAAGGAACGCCGCCTGGAATCGTCTGAAATTCTCGATTTTCATCCAACTCTAAAAAAAACGCGTTTCGTTCGACTTTAAAGCTTCGCTTAGTTGAGCCTTCGTCGATTGAGAAGGTGATTTTGGTGCTGTCGGACCCCTTGAAGACATATATCCGAATTTGAAGAGATAAATCTGAACATTTTTGATAGTGATCTCTATTAGTTTCCTTCTAAACGAACTCGTTTCGCCGATATCTTGTGACAGTTTATTTAAGGAATTGGTTGATGTCATAGTTTTTTTTAATTGGATTTTTTTGAAAACTTGATTTAACGGATCACTTTTTTGGAACATTCGAGAAGGAATTCGTTCCGAAGAAAAAAGTTCGCTAACATTTAGCATTTTATAATAATTATTCGAAGAAAATATTTATTACTTTTAATTTGAATTAAATTCGAAAAAAATGCGGAAGTATGACTCACTTTGGCCTCATCTTCGAGCTCTTTTTGCACCTGATTCTGATTAATATGAATACCAGGAACGCCGGCCCGCACAACCCCAACCACCCAAATACACAGAAAAAGATGATGAACGGCGTGGTTCCTCATTGCAGAAAATATTGGAACCGACGAAATGAATCGAAATTGGAGAGCGATGCGTCGTCGCCGCCTTCGAAATCAGTTATTGAGCGAACAGGAGGAGAGTGAAAATGAAAAAACAAACCCGAGATAGATGGAAATGGAAAACACACACATACAGAGACGCGCAATAGAATCGGGGGTCAGATGCGCTGATAGCAAATCAGACATCGAAGTTGGTCAATTTGTTTGTTTCGATTTGAAAAATCTCAAATTTTATTCAAAATTTAGCTTCAATTAACCACTTTTCCAATGGACATCGACTTGTCAGCATGCATATACTTTCCAGGCTTCTTCGACAAGCCGAAAAGCCGCTTCACATTTCTGTCAAATATCAAAAGAATGTAGGGCATTGCCAATGTGACCTGCAATTATTCATAATCAATTCAGCAAATTTGAAAATGTCGAACCATATCCGAAGTGCAAGACAATATTAAATAACTAAGCCGATATTCTTTATGAAATATAATTCCCAAGCTAATAAAAATCTGCAATTTGATTGAAAACACGAATCGAAAGTGGCAGAATTACCGTGAACATAAGATTTCCAGACATGATTATACCATTCGCAATTACTATATTCGTCAATTTCTGAGCATATTTGAAATGCCGTTTGGAATTGACTTCTGAAATTCCATTCTCCCATTGCAATTTTGATATAGTCTTAAAAAAAAGCGGCTAACGTAATTGGCCGCTGTAAGGCCAACGTCCTCAAACGCGTTGCGATCATACGATCATGTTTTATTTTAGGGTTTTCATCATTTTTGAAAATAATTAAAAAAATGTTTAAGTTGATATCTGCCGATGATATTGAGCGAATTCTGAAGAATCCGGAAGATATAAATTTATAATAATAAAAATAAAAATAAAAAGAAATAAAAAATAAAGGCGAACAAAACGCGTCCCGATGGCAGAAAAAAAACCATTCTTTTTTGGAAGCATATTTTTATTTTTCAGAAAATTATAATTGTCTGTGCAACACTGACACGACAATTTACACACATTTCGCCTTACTTGACATTGATTTTGAGACATTAATAGCCGTCAAAACTCCAGTGCAAATCGTCATTGAGAAATAAAACATTGCAAACAATGGATTAACCATATATATAAGTGAAGAAACTCGCTGTAAAGAACAAAAGAACAAATATTCAAAATGGGTCTTGCCACGAATTAAACCTTATTAACAAACTTTACAAGAGCCCCGTCACGAATCGTCACAGACATCGCATAGGAACCAGACATCCAAAACGGCGAAGACACAATTGTACTATAAATGATACCAATTACAAGAACTAGAAAATAATATCGGCTCCATTTCTAAATTTTACGAATTTCTTTAAATATCGATTTTCCATTTTCGTTACCATGTTTGCCGTAGTGCTTATAGAAATTGTGAGCCTATGAAGAAAAAGAGCGAAATTGGAAACATTTTGCATATGGAAGAACCTTGAACAAAACAGAATTAATTCTTGATTTTCTGATTTCATTTTGGTACCATTGACACAAAAATCCAGAAAATGTCAGGACCCCCGGAAGAAGCTGCTCGAATAGCACTAAATACTTGATGCCGGTGTCGAATTCGCTGATGCGAATTGCTGGCCACGTGTTGAGATAGCAGAATATATTCTAAGCAAGATCGTATTTTGAAAACGGAAGTTTGATTTCAAGATTTATACATAAACGTTATTTTCCCATGATACTCACCACTAACAAATCAACTTGTAATACCCTATAAAAGGAATTTCTGAAATCATTGTGAATTCCGAAAGAAAATAAGAATATGATCATGAGTATTAGTGAAGGACCCCCATAAGCTAGTTGAATTATTCGTATGAGACAAATATATACAGTTTGCATTATCTGAAAACATGAAACGTTTCGAAGAAATATATTCATGAAGAATGAATCAAGAATTCACATGAGAGAACAAATATAAGTTAATAATGATATGAAGAATAAGTTAGTTAACGATTCGCTGATTTAACAAACTCGAGGATTTGCTCATAAAGTCGCTTCTTGATGTCAGTTGGCACTTCGCGACGAGCCATGTCCTTGACGGCATCGAACAGCTCCTTTGCCGTCATATCGTCGTCAGATTTCTGGAAGAATACGACGTTTATAATGAGAAAAAAAAAATATTTGAAATTGCTAGGAAAGGTATAATTATGAACAGGTGAAATTCTATAAAAAGTGTGTCGAAGTAAAGTACTGCAGGTATTTTTGAACGTTGGACGTTTGAAATACCATAGCAAAATAAGAGCATAATTGTGGACTATCGCATTTTCCAGGCGGAAATTCAAATTCGCATTTAAACAGTGCGAATTCGAATACCGTACTCTGGATAACCTGCGAAGCTAATTCATCATAAATCTAACACAGGGTGCTCGTTTTTTCGCAAATGTAATATATATTTTTTATCGAAGCAGTGATTCAGAAAAATAGATATTTCTTCTTTTAGATAATAATTTAGACTTGACTTAAAAAAACCAATTTAATGAATTAATTTCACTGGTATCTCAATTCTAATAAAATTTTAATAAACTAATAATACGACTCATTGCACAAAACAGGAATATTTCTTGGTTCTGTGGGAAAAACGAAGGCCATGCCATTTCGTCGACAACAAAAATTTCGCCCGATTTTTTGATCTTAAAAAACTCGTCACCTTTTTACAGAAAAAAACTAATGTTTCGTACGTTTTACTTTGTCGAGAACACATTACTTACGCTCAATTGTTTCTTGATCTCCTCTCGTACAGCTGCTTCCCACGGACTGCTTTGAAGATCGGCTAGAATTTTGCTCTAAAACAAATGTTTAAAAATAATCATTCAAAAAATTCACTTTTATCAATGTAGATTCACCACTGTCGTGGAATTGGAGCTCAATTGCTTCTGGATTTTTGCGCATAATCATGTCGTCACCCATTTTGTTTTAATATGCGCTGGAAATAAGTCGGATGAGTTATTGAAAAAATATGATTTACATTTTAAATATTAAAAATTAAAAAAAAAAACAAACTCTTCCGGTTGAACTACGTTAAAAAAAAACTATGTTTAAAAAAAAATGAAAAAAATCGCGCCACAAATACGTTAAACAACGGGCACTGCGTAAATTTCGGTGCCTCGTACAGTCTCCGCGAAAATCAAATATTCAAATGCTGCTAATGTTTCGTATTTATTTCGATTATTAATCATGAATTCTCTTAAATCTTATGCATTAATCCATTTTAAAAGTAATACCAATGATTAAATAATGTTTCAGTGTCTCAAATCCGTCTAAATGAATTAAACAATGGACTGTTATTTTAATCCTAAAAAACAAAACAATAAATACAATCGATTTCCACATGATTTATATGATAGTCTTGAATCCAAACACTACAGCATCCCTCCAGCAGAAAGAAATGAGCATGTAAGTTTAAAAATTAATATTGAAAATATCATAAATGTGCAATTTGTTTTTAGGATGGCTGGGTGACTGCCAGATTTTCACCTCACCGAAATCAAGAGAACATTATATATCTAGGTGATGATCCAGGAAATATTGGGGTATTCAATGCCGATCTGATTTGCGATCCTCACGTGCCTATTGAGAAAAAGCGATTACATTGTGAATTTCGATTAAATTAGAGAATTTTTGAAGAAAAAAAAACGATTTTCAGTTTTCTCTGCTCATTATGGAACAATTATGGATATCGTCGGAGTACCACGTAAAGAATCGCAAATTGTCTCGATTTCCGGCGATTCGACGATCCGATGTTGGGATCTCAATCAGAAAGAAGATGATAGAAAATCGGAGCTCTTCCTCGGCCATGAAGGCTCGGTGCGAGCCATTGATTTTGTACCGGATGATTCAAGTAGACAAATTGAAAAAAAAAATAGTTTAATTCATAAATGTTGTTATTTTTTAGATGTTTTCGTCACCGGATCGAGAGATGGACAGGTGAAAGTTTGGGATATGCGTGTCTCAAGTTGTCGTAAAAAGGAAAAGGAATATAGACCGCCAATATCGTCCTACAGATGCGCACACCCATTTCTTTGTAAAACAGAAAAAGAAACAAAACGAAATAAATTTTTTCATTTGTTTTAGTAGAAAAAAACAATGGAACGCCTCGATCGAAATCGAAGAAGCAGATTACTGCGACAAGTGTGACAAGCGTGATATTCGTCAATGAGCACACGGTGGCGTCGGCTTCGAGCAGCGCAGAAACGTAAACATGAGAAAAAACATTTAATAGAAAATTGATATGTTTTAGTGGAATTCGGTTATGGGACATTCGAAAATCAACACATAATAATGAAGCGAGCCCAGCGTCAATTTTACAAATTCCAGTCACTAAAAAACGACAAGCAGGTAACATTACTGAGAAAGAAAATACAATAATACATTTGAAATTAATTTGAAAACATGTTGATTACAGGTTTTGGTGTCACATGTCTCTCAATGGATCGGTTTCGTAGCAATTTATTCGCGTCATGCACAAATTCGATAATTTATGAATACGCTACAACAACAACTGACACATCTCCTAGTAAGTGTTTTTTGGGTAAAAAAGAACTTCAAAATGTAAATGCAATTCCAAATGCCACTAACATCATAATTTACTCTTGAGAAAAAAGTCACACTTGCGCCCGCTGAGGATTAATATGGCATTTTAATCACCTCGACATTTTTGATGAAAATGCCTTCAAAATGTTTTTTTTTTCAC
This sequence comes from Caenorhabditis bovis, assembly GCA_902829315.1. Lineage (NCBI taxonomy): Eukaryota > Metazoa > Nematoda > Chromadorea > Rhabditida > Rhabditidae > Caenorhabditis > Caenorhabditis bovis. Next base: position 2,958,491 of record CADEPM010000001.1, on the reverse strand, counting down.
ATTTTCAGAGGAAAATGATGATAAATGAATATGTAATGAAAAAGAGGGATTAATTTTATTCGGAAAATGCACAAAATAAATTTGAATCATTTTCATTTTTGAATATTATTTTTTTAATGCAAAATTGACTTTCGAGATTTTGTCATTTTCTGGATTAAATTATTAACTGACGAAATTTTTTATTTGTTATTTCGAAAAAAAAGAGTAAATTCCGTGAATTGCAGTTCGTGCGTTCAGTGGTGCCGTGATTCGTGATTACTATACCCAAGTCGCATGCTCTCCAATTGGCGACTTCTTCGCTTGTGGTAGTGAAGATAATCGAGCCCTTATTTGGGATCTTCAAGTTCTTTTCCATTCCAATCATACCATGACATCCATTTAACATTCAGGATCAATATAGCTACGCGAATTCTTGGTATGAGCCTGACGAGGCTTTGAAGCAGCGAACAACTCTGCCAAAGTGGTCTTGTGGTGGGCATGAGAGCAAGGTTTTGGGGGTTGGATGGAGTGTGAATGCCAAGTAAATCGCCTTAATTGATATTTTCATGTTTCTTCCTGTGTTTCAGGTATTTTATGACCCTAGATGACGATGGATTGAGGATATGGACTGGAAACCAAAAAGTTCAGCCATGGAAATGCCTTGATAATGTAAGAGAGTTGTTTTTCCGTTTTTGCAACATAATTTTTTAATTATTAGGAAAAATCACCTGTGAAATCGTTTAATGATTCATCACCTGGTTTACTTTACGAAAAAGCCGCGAGGTACAAGTTGTCCGATCAGGAAGAGACAATGATCCAAATTGATGATATGAGTTTGACACCGCGGAGAAGGAGCAACTCGATTCAGATAAACACCCCGAAGAAGAGAATCCCGAAGCGGCCGCTGATGAGGAGTCCGTTCAAATCGCCGTCGAAGTGCTCGCCGCAAGCCAAGATGTCCAAGTAATGTTTCGATTCACGTTTAGCCAAGTCAACATTGATTTTCAGAATCTCGTCATCGCCTCCGAAATCCATATTATCTGCTGTAAATATTCCCAATGGCGAAATGACGCCAAAACAGAAAAAACCGAAATTTAATCCATTTTTCTCCAGGTTTGACTATGCGCATCAAACAAATTCACAATGTGCTTAAAAAATTTTCAGATATCCCACTGAAAATTTGCCAAATTTTGTGTATGATCGATTTGTTGCCAGCCTGATTGGTGAGAAATCTGAATTGGAGCCCCATCAAGAGTTGAGCAAGGTTTGTTTGATATTTGCTTTCTTTTTTTACAATATTTAATTATTTAGACGAGCCGCAAACGGATTGACGATTGGTGGCAGAAAACGACAAAATCGCAAGAGAATTGTGGGGTCTCGCCGCGAACGAGGTAATCGTGCAACATTCCAAATTTTCACTTAATAGTGTCCAAGCCCCTAATTATGCTCTAATAATTTTCTGGAGCGTTTCGCAATCATTTTCTATATAAATGTTAACTATAGGTTGCCGAGCGTTTCGGAATTTGGCGAATCGGTTTGCTCTCGGGTGATATCGGAAGAGCAACGGCTATTGTCTCCGAAAAAGTTGATTGTTAAAACGGCGACAAGTGCGGTTAAAACTACGGAAAATTGTCAGAAAATAAGTACGATTTATTTTTTTTTTAGAAAAACTTCAAAATTGTGTTTCAGCACCGAATCGTAGAACAAGTAGGAACCTGTTACATTATTTCAATAAGAAAGACGACTAACTTATTTTTATTCACTTTTTCCAAAAAAGTGCTGTAAATGCTTTGTTATGTGCCGAAACTTTGTAAATAAATTGGTTTATGTTGTTAAACTTCAGAATTAATATGTTCCATCAGAGTCCGAATGGCAACGTAGGCCTCGCGATGAGTGAGCTTCAACTCCTTTGTGGGGAGTTTGAAGTTGATTCTGTAAGGAATCGAGTTAAAAACAGATTTGTTCCAGCCAACTTACTCATCACTTTTTGGAGATAATTCGATAGTGAACGTGTATTTGATACCAATGCTTTTCGCCCAGTCATCGGAAGCCCCAGAAGCCGGATCTTAAAACAATCTTTGAAATCAAGAAGAAATTTAGAACACAATACACATATCAGCACTGTTAATCACTTTATAGCGCACACCAGTGTCATTCTTGATAGCCGTTGACATTTTGTTAGCGACATGAATCTGAAATTTTCATATATACAGTACCGTGCAGTAAGATATACAATTTCACTTTTTTAATCATAACTTTCTGAAAAGTTGACCAATCGATCTGAAATTTTTGGACAAAACAGATAGTGTGTTTCCAAACATAATTTATTCATTTTGGGGTACTATAGACACAATTTTTGTGTTTTGGACCTTTTTTTGCGTATTTTCAAAAATGCGATTTTTTTTAATTTTTAAGTTTTTTCGATTTTTTTTTAGATTTTCAATGTTAACATCAGTTTTTTTTATTTGTTTTAGCAGAAGACGATCAAAATGATCAAAAAACATTCTATCAGACATTTTAAAGCAATCAAGGATGACCGAGCACAAGGTCTTTTCATCCAATGTCTATCACACCAGTTGAACTCATCAACTTGGACCATTCGTGTATGTTTGAAACCTCGATCGGATTCCAAACCACTTGGAAATCCTTCCAAAACATCCCCGGCAATCAATCGAACAATTGTAAGAATCAGCAAGAGCTACCCACGTCTATCCGCTTCCGAGATTAATCGGCAACTGAGTCAGTTCTATGAGGTCAACGTAGATTTTTCCGAAAAACCATGACTTTTTTTCATCAAAAGTCCCATACAGATCAGCATTGATACTGTCAAGCGTCGTCTACGTGGTTCTGGATTATTTGGACGTCGGTCTGTCAAAAAATCTCTCCTTTCGGAGAAGAAACGCCGCGCCTGTTTGAAGTGGGATAAGGAGTTTTTGAATTGGAGGTTTCGACAATAGTCAAAGGTCGTATGGAGTGATGAATCGAAGTATATCTTGCTCGGAACGGATGGTATTACCTTTGTGAGATGTTCGGACGGCAAAAGATTCGATCCAAAGCATCAATTACCAACAGTGAAACATGGAAGAGGAAGCGTGATAGTTTGGGGATGTTTTACTGCTTCTGGAGCTGGCCCACTTCATCGAATCGAAGGAAATATGGATCGATTTGCGTATAAAGACATTCTCGAGAACCATATGCTTCCGTTTGCAAAGTCTTTGCTCGGTGTGGATACTTATTTCAGCAGAATAATGATCCTAAACTTTTCTCTCGCTACATCAAAGAGTGGTTCTAGCAGCGTCGGGTGGCCGTCATGGTCTGACCAAGCCACTCACCTGTCTTGAACCCCATTGAACATTTGCAGGATGATCTTGGTAGACGTCTTGGTGGTCAAACTGTACAAAATGTGTCGAAATGATCGAGCAGCTGAGAAGATCATGGATGGATATTCCAATTTCAACCCTCCCGAAGTTGACGAGGCCATGGGTCTCCGATATCAAACTGTGATCGATGCAAATGACATGTCAACAAGATATTGAATTGTTTTAAGCATCCTGACAGATAATTGTGGTTTTCCATATTATTTCAAGTCGTACCGGTATCAAAATTATTAAAGTCGGTTTTTCGCTATTATGGATTTTCTGATTTTTTGCCAATAAAATTTTTCCTAATGTGTTTTGCACCTTCTAATTTTGTTACATAATCACTCTATCGATGCTTAAAGTTGTCCAAAAATTTCAGATCGATTGGTCAACTTTTCAGAAAGTTATGATAAAAAAAGTGAAATTGTATATCTTACTGCACGGTACTGTATATATTTATATCATTTTCGATGCTCCCGAAACGTGCCCAACGTATAGGGAACTGACACATTTTTTGCCGTTGGCACAATTTTGGTGCCAAATTAATTTTTCATCAGCTTCAAGTTTTGTTTTTTGAGGACATTTTTTTTCTAACGTAAGCTACACGTTCATTGCGACGAGCCGTGATGTGATTTCTTACTAAATCTTCAACATCTTCCGGATAGGTATCGAAGGCATAGCCATATGGATACAGAATCTGTTCGCCATAAGCGTGGAAGCTAACGTAGCCTCGTAGCGATTTCATTTCAGATAAAATTCCTTGGATGTTGTAATACACTTCAATCTCACTGTATGGTTTGTCTCCTCCAAAAGTGTCTCTGTAAGATTTTCATGATTAAGAATATGTAAAGCAAACGAACGAGCATGAATTGTTGCTGGTTCCAGCTCTTGCCCAATCAATTGGATAGTTTCGATTTCCGTCGACACCTGAATTTTCGATGCGAATGACGAAGGCTCGTTTGAAATGAATACCGAAACATTGCCCCTGTCTCGATCGCGTTTTTCGCCACATTCTGTTTTCAGGACCCGTTGAACTGTACATGTAGCCATCAGGATTCAAATTCGGGACAATGAGCAATTCCAGGTTATTTAACATATACTCGACTTCTGGATTATTGGCTAGCTTAAATTTAAAGAATTTTTTTGGAAGCTTTTAAATTATTAAGTACCTCATAGATGAGATCAATTGCCGCAGAACTGGCAACCCATTCACGTCCGTGAATGCCGGCGTCAATCCAGATCTTCTTCTTGTTCGTATTTTTCGATTCTCTGTTCGTTATCTAAAATTTAATTTCCAGATTTGTTTGCATTCCATGTATACCTTGACGAGATAGAGCGGTTGCATTTCGTATGAATGTCCGAATGGCAAGATTTCAACTTTATCTGGATTGCGTTCCTGAACCGTCCGAAGAAAGCTGATTTGCTGAAAATTATTTCTAGATGACAATTTTATTTCAATCAAGACTAACATCATTATAAGCGAGATAGTGGTTTCTCACGTCCTCAATTCCAATGTCCAAAAAACGACGCCGGCGAATGTGTCTGAAAATGAGAAATTCTATGAATTGCCTAAAGAGTTCTTAAAAGTATACCTTGAACTTGCAGCGACATCGCAAATAAGGATGAAAACGATGAACACGTGGAGCATTCTCGGCAGAATCATCGAATCAAAATGATGAAAAGCAGGGAAGCCTACGAGAGGCTTATTTTTTTTTTTAATTCGATCATCGATTTCCCAGACGCACAAAAATTCAATATTTTTATTTCGCCGACGCAATCGTTTTGTAACAACACAGGCAGAAAAAAAACGAAATCAACAACACGCTTAGAAATTTGCATTTTGAAAAAGAAAATCAAATTAAAGAATTCACTAGAACCCGTAGTCATTCGATTCATTTTTGGCACCAAAAAAAAATCCTTTATCCTTTTCCAAACGCTCGGGCTCTCGTCGCGAATGCTCGAACGTGTTTGATGGCGGCCACTGGCTGAGCAACGCCGTAGTCTTGCGAGACGACGCGGACCAACGCCAACACCCCTTGAAGCGCTTCTCGATTCACCTTGCTGATGAGCTCTTCGGGAAGTTCGAAGCCGACACTGGAATAACGGGAAAGTTGATAATCAACGGGCTTCAACTAAATTGGTGCTAGCTAACAAAATTTCGGGGACATACAAGTCATCCTCCGGCGACAATTCCATTGTGTAAGCGTACTTGATCCCTCTGGATTTGGCCCAGTCATCAGAAGCACCAGCAGCCGGGTCTGCGATATCAAAATTTATAAGGTATTTGCGGAATTCTGCTTCTTACAAAGCCCGTCTCCACTGTTCTTCACCGTATATTGAGTGTTGCTGACACTTCGAATAGCGTTTGCCATGAGTTGTCCGACACGAATCTATGAAACTCAATAAGCATTTAGAATTCTCCCTTCTTCTCATTTACCAGATCGTTCACATCGCTTGGATATGTGTGCAATGTGTGTCCCCAAGGATACAGAATCTCCTGACCGTAAGAGTGAAGCGAAAGGTAGGCCTTGATTCGTGTCTCCTCGCTTTGAATCGCGTTCGTCAACGCGAGAACCTCTGGCTCGCTTTGCGGTCGCGTTCCGCAATAGATCTCGCTGCAAGTGCTATGGCTGACGCCAAGGGTTCCCCAGTAGAACGGATAGTTTCGATTGCCGTCGGCACCCGAGCATCGGCTATTCGTGTTCCTCGATCTCGTCTTTCTCCACATTCTCTGAACAGTTCTACTGAACTCATAGCCATCTGGATTGGCATTCGGAACGACGACGACGGTCACTCGCCTCAACAGCTGACGATTGATTGGATCGGTGAGCATCTGAATGTTCCAGAATCGATCAAAATCGAATTTTTTTGGTCATACCGTATAGATGAAGTGTAACGCGACGTTGTAGGAGATCCACTCCCTAGCATGCATTCCAGCATCGATCCAGACGATCGGCTTTGAGGGATTGTCCTCACCAAGCTACAATAATGCCCAAATTGTCATTTGATATGCATGGATTCAACAAAACCCTGACGGAAGTGATAGGTCTTCCTTCAAAAGAATTCCCTAGATTCTGAAGTTTCATGAGTCGCGGAAACGATTGGGAAAGTGTGTTAATGAATTGCATTTGCTGAAATCCCAAAATTTAGATTTCGCTTTGAGAGGGAAAAAGAAAACAAATGACTTACCTCTTCATAACTCAAATATCTCGAATTGACGTCATTGATAGTAACAATCTGATTCAATTCTCGCCGCCGTCGAGTTTTGAACGTATTCAGGTCGACGTCTAAAAACCACCGAATTAACAACAAATGTGCCGCTTTTTATATCGGTAAATGCCCGTTTTTTTCTTAGCAAACATTTGGCAATTTCCTATAGAGTTACAAAAAATTTGCAGAAAATTTTGCCATAAAATTGTCAGAAAATAATTGCGATTTGAAAGGAAATACTATTAAATTTTTCTTTTAGCAAGCCTTTTGCAAATTTTTAGCAGAAGTCAATGAGAGATTGCAAAAATTTCTGAGTCTGCTGATTGCCGAGAAATCGCACCTTTCAAATGATATGTGATGTTGTTCTGATCGAAATTCGAACGAATTTTGTTCGCCGACTCGCCGTCGACGAAAAAGTTGGCTTGTCGCTTCTTGCGACTCTCGCCGAGAAAATCCGGCATGAATCCGAGGTTCTTCTCAATGTCTTGAATATACCGCCGACTTCGTTGCGTTGAGATATCGACATTTAAGTATTTGTACCTGAAATGTTGGAATTTCGTCGTCGAATTTTTTTTCAAATTTGAAACTCACCCTTTGTATACTTCATAATTACCCGCGCAGCAAAACCCGGTGAAAACGATTAGTATGAATATAGAATATGGGGACATCGCGAAAAGTTGTGAGCTTGAAAGCTGAAATAAGAATCCATCGGAAATTGAAAATGAAATGAGAAAGAAACGTGAGAAGGCGACAATTTGGTTTGGAAAAAATTGCTGAAAATAATTTGGGAGGCTCATTTTTTTGGTGCGAAAAATGGGAAAAGAAGAAGCATTCCTCCAATATTGCTTTTAAATATTTGCTTTAAAAAAAAAGAACGGACCAACGCAAATATGTCACAAGGGTAAACACATGACGAGCGTTTTTTCTATTTGAAGGAAGACACTTTAAAAAATGAAGCTGCGGACAATTTTTGCCCTGACGATGATTTATACGATTCTAGAGAGTGATAGATAGATAGAGATAGCAAAAGTTAGCCGGCTGAATAAAAACGTCGGTGCCGCCGGAGGTTGAGAACAGATTAAAACGCATTGGCAGCCGACGACCGAGAGGATGATGGCAATTAAAAACAAATGTCAACCATAGCCGCTCGTTTAATTGTGTTTTTTTTTTGTTTCTGTTTCCAATTTTTGTACTACTACCCATCGATCTGGAATCAATATCAACACAACGCCTTTTTTTATTATTATCATTTCGGTAGCAATTAGGCAATGAGACGGACCAGAAAACGGGGGAACCAGACTGGTTCTTTTCTAAACAAAAGACCAAAAAAAGAAGCAACAGAACTAACAAAAATTTGTGTGGGTTTGAACTTGGCGGCCTACAACAAGTGATAATGAACTATCAAGCCGCGGGGGGAACTTTAAACGATTTTCGTCGAGTGACCTTGGACGATTTATGTTGAAGCTGTAATAGATAGATGTATTTCTCGAGTATTACACACACTGTAACCGTGCGTATCATTTGGCATCCTAAAATCGAATATCTATGATAAGATGATACCATCGTTGGATGAGAATTTCCTCAGATCAATGTTAATATCAATAAGTTAAAAGAAAGCTATAGATACTGAATGGACCGAGCAACTAAACTAGAAAAAGGGAAAATGTAAAGGAGAGATTCAAAAAAATTTTAAAAGCTTTTTTTCTTTTTTCAGGAAAACATTTTTTCCTCTTTTTTTCTCTTTTCTAAATTTGCGATATTAATCGATAATTAAAGGGACATTTTCTTACATCCATGGTTCCAATTTTTTGTGCAATAGAAGGAGGAGAAGCTTAAACTGGGAAGATCAGGTTGCATGACAATCAGCCTACTAATTCGTTAGAATTAAAAAAAAACAGAGTGTGATTTGATTTACAACAAAATTCCCCCGGTGTGGATGGAAATTGATGTTTGGGTGGCTGCGTTGACCGCCAATGCCATTTAATTCTTATCAAACCGGAAGTTTGTTTTATAAATTGACCTGAGAGAGTAATACGGGAATTCCGAAATTGCGAACCATTGCCTAGTGGATGAACAAATTATTTTTTTTCTCGAATTTGCGTTCAGAATTCGCTGTTGTATATTGTTGTAATGATTGTTGATAATTTGAAGCATGAAAGGGAAATCAATTCGCTCGAACGCAGAATTTTGCATCGTGATTTTCTAATATAGCAGCTGCGGACAGTTGACGGTTCAGAGTCTTGTGACGAAAAAAGCAATATGAAAGATTCAAGACAGAATTGTTTTGTTTCTATACGGAAACTCGTGAACTCGATAATAAAAGAATTCCAATATAATGAATCATCTTCGAACAATAAAAACCAAAAATTCATTTTTTAAAAAATTTTTTTTTCATCGCAAATTGATTCTTGATATTTTCTCAGCGGCTCTCGCTTCAGCAGCCTCACGATCCCTCTTCTGCCTTATAAGGTTCTCCAGCTCCTTGCGCTTAATCACTAGCAGATTGTCAATAGCAGGCTCTTTGAATAGCGGATCCGATACTGGATCGGATTTAGCGGAGTCGTCGCGATCAATTCCGCCCTCCTAAATGCTCGGTGTGCTGCGGACGCGTTCGCGGGTTACCTTTTGCGGATACACGGCGCTGAACGAGTCCTTCCACATCTCATACGGTGTGAGTGCGCGCATGAATGATTCGGACGACGGCGGTGCACCAATGGCCTACAATAATGCCGAATATGGTTTGAAGGCATCAAGGGAGTCAACCTCAAAACTATCATGACCGCATTTCACGAAAAGCGGCTTGTTGTGATCGATCATGTAGCCCTGAGGGCAAACGGTTCCAAACGCAAAATGACTCGTCATGTTTTTGACAAGTTTCGCGAATTGTTCCATTCGCGACGAGTACATCTGAATGTCGTCAGATGATGTCGAGAAATTTTTCGATCAAACCATCAAATTCGCGCCGTAGTAATGGGCGATGAAGCGCAGAAATTGGCAAACACTTCGACGTTTTTCTGATTCGAAATTCTGCAAATCCAGATGAATCTCGTCGGTTCTTGGATTGATCCATCGTTACCTGAAATTCATCATACTTCGAGCCAACAATGGTGATCGGGATCAAACAGGGCTGCGCGATTTTCATATCAGCTTCCTGAAATTTGTCGGCATTTGAAAAAGAAAATGATGGGCGTCACCACCTCATATTTCTCTAATCTGATGGCTTGTTTATCTTTCAGACGATTCTGCAGATTCACATCGTTCTTGCATAAATTGTCGATGATGCGCTTCAGACTTTCCATGAGCTTCTCCGCGGTCAACCAGAATTCCTCAAGTTTTGTCAAATCCAGAAGAATTATTGCCGATGCAACCCTGAAGTTTAAGATTCTTTTTTCAAAATACAGTACCGTGCAGTAAGATATACAATTTCACTTTTTTTATCATAACTTTCTGAAAAGTTGACCAATCAATCTGAAATTTTTTACAAAACGGATAGTGTGTTCCCAAACATAATTTATTCATTCTGGGGTACTATAGACGCAATTTTTGTGTTTTGGACCTTTTTTTGCGTATTTTCAAAAATGCGATTTTTTTTAATTTTTAAGTTTTTTCGATTTTTTTTAGATTTTCAATGTTAACATCAGTTTTTTTATTTGTTTTAGCAGGAGACGATCAAAATGATCAAAAAACATTCTATCAGACGTTTTGAAGCAATCAAGGATGACCGAGCACAAGGTCTTTTCATCCAATGTCTATCACACCAGTTGAACTCATCAACTTGGACCATTCGTGTATGTTTGAAACCTCGATCGGATTCCAAACCACTTGGAAATCCTTCCAAAACATCCCCGGCAATCAATCGAACAATTGTAAGAATCAGCAAGAGCTACCCACGTCTATCCGCTTCCGAGATTAATCGGCAACTGAGTCAGTTCTATGATGTCAATGTAGATTTTTCCGAAAAACCATGACTTTTTTTCACCAAAAGTCACATACAGATCAGCGTTGATACTGTCAAGCGTCGTCTACGTGGTTCTGGATTATTTGGACGTCGGTCTGTCAAAAAATCTCTCCTTTCGGAGAAGAAACGCCGCGCCCGTTTGAAGTGGGATAAGGAGCTTTTGAATTGGAGGTTTCGACAATAGTCAAAGGTCGTATGGAGTGATGAATCGAAGTATATCTTGCTCGGAACTGATGGTATTATCTTTGTGAGGTGTTCGGACCGCAAAAAATTCGATCCAAAGCATCAATAACCAACAGTGAAACATGGAAGAGGAAGCGTGATGGTTTGGGGATGTTTTACTGCTTCTGGAGCTGGCCCACTTCATCGAATCGAAGGAAATATGGATCGATTTGCGTATAAAGACATTCTCGAGAACCATATGCTTCCGTTTGCAAAGTCTTTGCTCGGTGTGGATACTTATTTCAGCAGAATAATGATCCTTAACTTTTCTCTCGCTACATCAAAGAGTGGTTCTAGCAGCGTAGGGTGGCCGTCATGGTCTGACCAAGCCACTCACCTGTCTTGAACCCCATTGAACATTTGCAGGATGATCTTGGTAGACGTCTTGGTGGTCAAACTGTACAAAATGTGTCGAAATGATCGAGCAGCTGAGGAGATCATGGATGGATATTCCAGTTTCAACCCTCCCGAAGTTGACGAGGCCATGGGTCTCCGATATCAAACTGTGATCGATGCAAATGACATGTCAACAAGATATTGAGTTGTTTTAAGCATCCTGACAGATAATTGTGGTTTTCCATTTTATTTCAAGTCGTACCGATATCAAAATTATTAAAGTCGGTTTTTCGCTATTATGGATTTTCTGATTTTTTGCCAATAAAATTTTTCCTAATGTGTTGTACACCTTCTAATTTTGTTACATAATCACTCTATCGATGCTTAAAGTTGTCCAAAAATTTCAGATCGATTGGTCAACTTTTCAGAAAGTTATGATAAAAAAAGTGAAATTGTATATCTTACTGCACGGTACTGTATGTATAATCCGACGTTTCGATCATTCGATCATCATCAGGGGGAAGTCAATTCACCTACAAAATAATAAGTGTGTTTCGGATAGGACATTGTTTGTGTTGGCTCTTGATGTGTGTTTTATATTTTTGATTGATACGTATAATTTAACTCTCTTCGTTTATTTCTTCTCTGCCCCATCTATTACTAATATTTTGTAGGTAAATTGACTTCCCCTGATGATGATCGAATGATCGAAACGTTGGATAAAACATTTAAATAGTGTGGAAGATTTACAAAAATAAAAAGGGTCCAATCAAGAAGACTTTTTCAACTTAACAATTCTATAGATTCGTATCTGCGGACATTTCGCGGGATCCACTCACTCAATAGTTTTCGCATTAATCGGCACCGACATGAGATTTGCCACCGAATAGCCGCCGCCAAGTTCCCAAAGGTTCGCAATGTCTTTGACCTTCAAAATTGGATATGTTTAAAGGCGCATGCAACAAAAGGAAAAGCTCACGTTTCCACGTGTCCTTCTCGCATATAAATATTCAAGTCCAACGGATTCTTTGATCTCCTCTTTGCGCTCGAAGAAATCCATTTGAAACGAGGATTTTCCCTACAAAAATGATCACATAATTCAAATGAAAACTAGCCGCAGAATCTCACACTTTTTCTATTTCCGCATACTAAAATATGCGATTCATGACGTTTACGAATTTCGGACACTATAAAATCGTTTCAAAGCACATTGAAAAATTCAAAAAAAAAGAACTTACTATAACTCTGATTGCCAGACTCATCGTCAAGCTTTTGCTCAAGCTCAAGAGCTTTTTCCTTATTTTCGTTGAATTTATTCTTGGCGAGATCCCAAATATTCATGGCGATGTGTGTCTGAATGGAATGCAAGCACCCGTTGGAGTTTGCGAGCTCGTTGCCATGGCGACCAGAATGCCATATGACGATGGCCGAGGATATTCTAGGCCAAGAATTTGCGGAACAAGCAAATGATAGGCATTTGCGAAACCCGCGAATTGTCCGCATCGACTTTTTAAAAATGTCGACTTGATACTAATGGATTCAAATTCATCATAATAATGCCATCAGGATCTATTTGTCCTTCTGCGTTTCGCGATCTTTCTAGAATTTTCTGGAACTTTCTCACGCGGGAGATTTTCAGCCGATTTTTTGGCAGCGCAAATCTACCGTATCCAACACAACACCGCCACAATAATAATACAGTAATAATTTATTAATCATGGCAATATTAGGTAACACAGATTATATTAAAGCTAAAAGTCAATATTCCTTTCGTTGCCATTATGCTCCCCAACCATTGAATAGTCGGGTGGGTAGTTGGCATTTTGAAGCTCCTCTTCGGTCATCGGCCGATTCTCAGAAGTGTTCAATGAGTAGGGAACCGCTGTGGCGTAAAGGAGAACGACCTGAGCGCATCAAATTTGTGTTGTATTTTAAGAACTCTACGAACCTTTCCGTTCTGAGTTCTCCGTTTGCAATAGAGTTCGCCTCGGTAGTGCGATCGATTCTCAATATTACTACTTGACACAATTGTCTCCATTGAGTGATTGAAGAGCTGCTGGGCTTCCATCTTAAATTAAAACAATCCACAAAATGATGTCATAATCAGATAAGTAAACCTGAATCTGATTGGCATTTCGCTGGAGATTACAGCCCACATTCTGCCGGTCCATTTCCTGAACCTTCTCGTCGAGGAATTTGTCGAGCATCTCGTTGCAGCACTTGTAGCCTAAAGAATCTATGAATGCTTAATTATGAGCCTATTTGGTACCATGATGATTCTGGAAGCATTTCGGAGGTGGCGGAGTTGGATATGGGGTGGTCACGTAGCTCGGCGTCGGACTGCTGAGGAGAAACCGGATACGAAGGCGCCACTGGATACTGTAGTGGCAAGGCATACGAGTTTTGAGGAAGGGCTGGAGGAGTGGGGTATGGCATGAAATAGGCATTCTGGAAATTTTCTAAAAATCTTCTAGGGTCTTGCTTTTAAGAATTACCGGTTGCGGGTACTGTATTGGTGGTGGTGGCCTCGGATTGAAGTTGGTATAGGCGGTGCATCTACTCTGACATCCAAGCTGAAACCCAAGAATGTTAAAGGAACCGAACGAATCTTACCATTCCAAAGAACCATGATTCCACAGGAATATGGACCAACGAGAATATGCAAATGTATTTTAGAACCATCTGAAAATAAGATGAAGCTTAGTCGCGCAATCACAGAATGATTGAGGCATGAAGCGAGAATCGGGCCCCTATTTGAATATGATCAGGCGTGTGAGAACCAATTAAAATCGCCTCATCTCATGTGAAACGCCATGTCATGGGAATTCGCGTGTGTGTGTTTTGAAACGTATCGGCGATTCCGACGGATCCGCAAAAAATGGAAACGAAAGAAAGTGGACAATAGAGAGTTTCACTCGTCTTAATTTGCTTCGATCACATCGGCCACGGCACGAATTCCAAATTAGGCGCAGCGGTTCTCCCTCCCCCAGTTAGAAGATATTCCTGTCTGTGGTGGCGAACGTCGAGAATTTTGTAACCGTGCCGATTGAAAGAACATAAGGAAAATTAGTGAGTAGATCAAAAATTGATTCATTCATTTATATGAAATGTCATCTGCGGACATTGGCAAAACTCGCGAATAGCCCGAAATAAATAGTTTTCCAAAGACGAACCATCGCAGTTTCGTGGCGCGGTAATTCAAAATTCGATTTTAACAGTGGAGATTAGAACTCCATATTTATAAATTACAAATAATTGCGTTATTAATTGGAGAAGATTACTTAAGTAGGTGAGAGATGCGAATTAAAGGTATTTATATGTAGCATGCGTTACAGCTTTCTGGTTCTTTTGAAAGCTTCTCAATTTGAAGAGGATGTTAGTCAAATACGGGAAATGGTGGCCAAAAAAAATAATAGAAACATCCTGAGCGAACCGTATCAAATCATTTGTCGAAATAAATTATGTCTCGCCACGCTACGCCAACCATCAAAATCGTCTTGAATGGGTCAATCAGAGAAAAAAAAAGTGTTGCCGCCGATGAAGCCCACCCCAGTCGATACGCTTCATTAGGCGCGCTTTAGCTGATTGCCATTGAAAATTCAATGCGATGGAGGAATGATCGACAATTTGATGATTGCGCGATCGAGAAATTATCGTGTCGACGGAATAATTGGATTCCTCAGGAGACCCTTATTAGGTAATTTCGACCTTACACCAGCGTTGCAAAGCTTGGCGTTTGATTTGAAGGACTTTATGTTCATTGGTTTTTTTTATTAAGTGAACAATATTATTGAAGACGTCCCCTCTTTAAAGGCGCGATGCGCCTTTAAACTGCTTACTAGCCGGAACCATAAAAACCAATACAAATTAGAATGTGAACCCGGAAGATGTCCGCAGCCCATTTTAACCATTCTCAAATGCCATTTGATGCTCGTCAAATTTCAAAATATTTGCCAACTTTGGCAAAGTGCAAAAAATGAATTCCACATAGATTTTGCTCTAATCAAGACAAATATTTTCTTCATCGCTGTCATTCGTCGGTGTTCGTCACTTCGCCACTTTTTAGCGTCGACGAGCGTCATTTGCAGACGGGCATGACCGACGCATTCAATTTGCTTCGTATGTTTTTTTCTGTATCAGAAAATTCAAAACAATTTGAATGGGGATGCAAAAAAAATGGTGTGCTCATGCTTTTGCTCTCATTCTCTCTGCCGCGTTTTGTGTTTCCATTGATGTAACCTATTATTAGCATTTCGCATTAGCGTCATCAGTGCCACCTCACCTATTATTAGAACAATTACCGTAACATTTCGCATTCCGCTTATTTTTTGTCGAAACCAACTTTCTTGAGATTTCTCCTTTGCTCCTATTAAAGTTCATTATTTTTTTGGTTGGTCTTGCAACAAAAAAGGCAATATTCATTTTCGAAACTTCGAAGATTCGATCTCATCGAAGTGTTCTGCAACGTTCAAACGACAGAGATTCGAAATTCGGAATCCTCTCTTTCATTTGGCGAACCCCTTAGACGCTTTTTGGTTCCATGCCAGACATTGCCAAATGTCTGCGTTCGAAAACATTTTTTTGCACAATTTCAGCATCGCTTTTTTTTTGCAAAAATTTTGCAAAATTTCAGCATCTCCTCCTCGTCTAGGAATGAAGATGTCTCGCCACAATTCGCTTCCGTCGGTGACAACCAACAATTTGCGCGAGTTGTGGATATTCGAGGAGAACGGCATCGTGCCGGGCTCAGTTCCCGTCTCGAGCCCGCTGCCCGAAGAGGAGCTCGAGGCGTCCGAATGGCGAATGCCGCCCGACGCGTTCCTCAATCCGGCCGATCGGCAGCGCATGAAAAATCGGGTGCCGAAGCCGCAGGTAGGCGAAAAACCAATGTCGAATACTGATTTTTTTCTTGCAGTTCGAGCAGCCGACTGAAAACCGCTCGCGATTCTTCACGATTACCAGGGTGAGTTTTATTGGCGCGCGCGCGGCAACAACCATTTTTGGCAAAACTTGCAGGCGTGGATCGACCGGGCCACAAAAATGATCCATCGTTTGACGTCAAGGTGTGCGTGCTTCAATTAGTCATAATATTGCACTTTGCAATTAAGGAATGATGAAGCATCGCGGTAATTATGCAATTTGTCCTCTCGATTCCGATTGTCTAGATATCTGAACACCTGCCGACAATCATCGTGGTCCGCATGATTGAATATTTTAAAGAAACCTGCCAAACTCGATTTGAAACTGCTTATATCGCATTAATTATGCGTCCAATATAAGTGTGAAACTAGATTTCAAAAAATTTGAAAATTTTCTACCTTGTCACGAAAAACAAAAAATCATATTTGAATGAGATGGGTGCTTTTTTTTGGGTTCATTTCTGTGATAATTGCGTCACGGTGTTTGCACGCATTTTCGCGCGATACCATTTATTTCAATTTGTTAACCTCAAATGTTAATACATCAAAACCAATATTTAATTATATTTGCTAGAAAATCCAACAAAAAAATCTAGTCCGCAAACCCTGCCATTTCGGCGGCAATTCAAACACCTTTTTAATTCCAAGAAAATTTTCGAGTTTGGCTGGTATCTTTAAACACACATTTTATTCATAACCAATATATTATTATTTGTTTTTGTTTTTTTTTTCAATTTATGTCTCAAATAAATAAAAATTCAACAATCTCAAAGTTTATGCAAAAAAAAGAACTGTGCTCGACATCGTCGGTCTCATCTTCATCGTGGTGGGGGGGGGCGGGAAATTCTGAGATAAATTATATAGTAGGTACGACACATCTAACGATTTCTGTTTTTTCTTTCTCCTTATTTTGAACACACGTACAATTATTGGTCAAATTCGGGTTTGTGCGAGGAAGAATAATGATCTACATATTATATGCATGATGGGCTGTGTGGGGCGAGTTTTCATTGATTTATAGAGGTTCCGATGGGCTCATCATCGTTTGCCGAATCCGCGGGCCGACAGTATCACTAGACGCTTGAGATTCGTCCGCTTCGAAAATGGATCGATCATTTCTTCGCTTCGTTTGAGGCGCAGCTGAAAACCAATTTGATCATTGTGACATCAAAGTTAAAGAAATATATTTTTGGTGACTCATTGTCGATTTGAATTGTTGGATCACCAGTTGGGAGGTGTTGCCGCTTTAAAGCATTTTCCACATATCAATCAAAAATCAGTAACTGAGTGCTTATCTATTTTAAATCATCTGCGGACAATTTTTGCCTACGTCAAAAATTGTTCAGATTGACACGCAAATTGGATAATCCGAAAGGATAAATGAGCTAATAGCTTTTTATCAAATTTGACTGTCTGCATGTATTCTATGAAAACAGCCGACCTCTTCAACGGGAATCACACTGTCGTCGATGTAGTCGTTGCTCCTCGTCGAGCGTAATAATCGGTATGCTCGGTTTCCTGAAGAGATGGAATCGACTTGGGTGGGCTGGGGCGGAGCATACCTGGGAGCACCGAGTACGAGAAAACGACGGCTGAGCAGACGATGAGCAAGAGCACAATTGAAATGGTATGCGAAGACATCACTCACTCGTTTTTACCTGCAAAAATTCGCGAATAAATATTTATTTATATGGGCGAACAAATTCTTAATTAAAGACGAAAATGAAAGAGGCACGAGTGGTGACAAATGCCGGAAATATGGGACGAGTTCAATGCAAAATCAAAACCACAATGCCAAATACATGAGGCATTCTCATTCCGCCTATAAACTTGCTCGCCACTATTTCGTTTTTTCGAGATTACGCCCATTTTTGGTTTATATACTTATATCGGCGAGTAGTCCCCCAATTCTTTCTATTTTTTTTTCCAAAGATCGGAATCGACGATGTTAGATGTCGAGGATTATGTGGGCAACATAAGACACTTTTAATATCACGATTCTAATTTTTTTTAGATGCCGACAATTCTCAGGAAATGCAAATGATTTTTGAAAAGAAGAATTATGACTCGAGTTTAAGAGTACGGTAGATCATCAAACTGGTTTCGGGCAAATACGAACACAATGGTTGTCGTCAAAATATAAGGTCTCTGCGACCCCAAAAAATTCACTCACATATGGGTTTGATAGCATCAATTTTTACGTGGGTGGGCTAAGTAGAATGGACCATAAATGGAATCAGGAGTGCATATAATTGAACCGGAAGTTGAGAGAGAGGGGGGGGGTCCAAGAAATGAACTAATTGCAAAAAAGAAGGCAGGACCCTTTAAATTTGAGAGGTAATTATGGTGTTTGAGAACTACAGTAATAGGCAAAATTTTGCGAAGCACCTACCAATCTAGTTGGGACCCGAAAAAAAACGAAAGCGGTTGTGAGTGGGAGGGACCCGTAATAATAATTGGAAATCTTGATGGACTCCCCTTCCCCCTCCCCCCCCCACCCAAATAAACGCGCCTATTTTTGCAGAGCTCTGTGAACACGTCGAGTGCAGTAATTATATGTCATAATCGAATTAAGAAATGCAATCGGATTGCCATAACTGCAACATCTCGATTCGATATACCGCTGAGTGTGCGCTAATCATCATCATCACGCGGTTGGCGAGAATCTGAGGCGGCGA
Organism: Caenorhabditis bovis; assembly: GCA_902829315.1. Lineage (NCBI taxonomy): Eukaryota > Metazoa > Nematoda > Chromadorea > Rhabditida > Rhabditidae > Caenorhabditis > Caenorhabditis bovis. The sequence goes on along the minus strand of CADEPM010000001.1, from coordinate 2,939,830 downwards.
ATTGAATAGCGTTGTAATTTCGTGAAGACATCTCGCCGGAACTTCCATCTTTTTACATACACCAAAAAAAGCAACAATCGGACAGCGGAGGGGAGGGGATGACGATTAAACTCACAGCCGACCTAATCGAATATTTGACGCTTGGCCTCTAATCGTTAGCGAAATTCGATTTGGGGCGTGTTGTTTGTCTGGTACGGTTTTGTTTCATAAGGAATTGGCGGTGAGAAAAAAAACACACACCGGTGTTTGCCCTTTGCGCATTAATCTGGAGACGAATTGAACTCGAAATGTACTTTTCCAAATTTGGAAATGGTTTTTGCAAAATTCAACATGGCAGGTTGAAAATTACAGAGTCTCAATTAGGAATCTTTCGTCGAGTGAGACCTTAGAATCAATTTGGAATCCGAAATGGGTATTCGGATGGTTCAAGGAGTCGCACTGCCCCACAAGTAGTTATGAGAAGAGGGATGACCACAACGAGGGGCAGCGAATTTATTTATAAAATTCAGTTGGCACGAGGCTAATCTCTGATTAGATTGCTATCGGAGAAAACGTGAAAACGGGGAAATAAATAAATAAATTTATTTGATTTCGAGAGGCCTTTGATGCCGATTAAAGGGTGTGTGTTACTCATATGAAAATTCTTATTGTCGACTTGGATTTTTTTCTCGTCTGATATGACTTATATAGATGATGGGAATCGAAATTGTCAGCAAAAATTTTAAAATTTGCAAAGGCTGGGAAATACGAAGGGAATCCGAGAAGGATGTCCACAGATGAAAATGGTTAATGATGGTATTCCAGACAGAATTGAAGATATAATGAATTGTGCAAATTGCGAGCCTCACTTTCTAAAACTATTTTTTTGAATATTAAAATTCCGAAAGACGTTCATGTGATTGAATTTTGATTTGTCAAGACTAAATTGAACATTGCATCCATAAAAGGAATATGAGACTTCAGGACCCGGAAACATGGCTACAGACGCTTGAATTGAATAGTTTTCAGAATCCACAATTGAACATGAAAATATTGAATCGGAAAAAACAAATCATGAATAGTAATAACAATAATAATCAGATCTTGTGACGACGCGAAAATGTGGCGATCAGAAAATAGAAATGGCAATAGTGCCGTCCTAGTTTTGGAATAGGATTAACTATACATATGAATTGGCAGGCTCCAGAATGTTCATGACGATAAACACTCCGCCCAGTCCGAGAATGACGCTATCTGAGATTATCGCCCAAATTGGATGATTTTGAATTTCCTCTTTTTGGGTGGCAAATTAAAAAAAGAGTGTTCTGAATTTTGATCATAATCGTTTTTTTTACATCTAATTAATTGTTGGATTGCTTTGGGATTTCAGGAATGTTCCGCAGATGATGTTGACGTTCAACCTACAATAAATCCATGCAGATTTTTTTTTTTGAAATTTGCTCAAGGATTTCTCGTAGTTTAAGAAAAGATCAACTCCGTGTCAAAATTCTCACAATATCGTCATAAATTTGCATGATAAAAATTTTTAAATCCTTAAAAATGAAAAGCTCAAACGATAGATGATTTAAATCTCAATATACTGACATCTAAAAATGTAGGGCTCGTTGTTTGAATAATCGATTGTGCATTATGTTTTTCAGAATTTAATAGCGGTTCCACTCATTAATATTATTTGACAATTGAAATTTATAGTTTTCCGGAAAGCAACATTATGAAGGTCCCATGCTACTTTTCGAAAAAAAAAATGTGAAGTCTGATCTCATCTTTAATTCTTCAATGAGTGCGGGTCCAACGACGACATCAAAATCTAAAAATACGTCTGAAAGTTTTGAGACAAATTGCAAGATGCGATTAGAAGGACGTCGGACTCGAATAAAACAAATGTCGGTCGTATCAATGAATCAAAACGAAAAGATGAAAAGAACACGTCGAATGCGCGCCGACGAAAATCTCAAGTACCCTAAACTCTTGTCGAGTTTTGTTTTCTGCTCTTCTTTTCTAGACAACAGGCCCCTTCACGACGGGACTTTAATTATATTGCCGATGCAATTAGCCAGTGGTATTTGTTGATGCCGAGTAGACGGAAGGAAAGAAGGACCATATAAGAATACGGTAGATCAAGAAATGGGGTGTATGCTTCTTTAGGCAATCTTTCAAGAAATCAAAATTCAATTTCAATATACAACTGATTTTCATTGAAAAAAGAATGTCTCATTTCAAACTAACTCGTTTCACAGTGCGATTTCAGCAATTACAGTAGAAGTTGAGATATCAAGGATCATTGGAGTCGAAAACTCCCAAATAAAATTATTCGACGTCAATGGATGGCGAACGTCTGGTTTCACCTCCATAATTGGATTTTGTCACGAAATTTACAGTAAAACGCAATGAGTTGTCTGGACAAGCACCCAATTATGTTTTATGATGCGTGTCGAGGAAGTTAAAACGTTTTCAGCGTTTTTCATTTTAAAACAAACGACGTGTGCATCTAAAATAGAATTTCGGGAAATTGAATTGCGAGTTTGAAAATCGCATCGTCTACACGTTTCCAGTGAAGAAAAAGACAAGACGAAAGGATGAACTCGGCCTGCAACAATGTCCGCAGCTTAACTCGAACATGACATTTAAAAATAGAAACGGGAGAAAAAGTGGTATCTGGTGTCTGGCTCCGCTTGTTTCTCTCGCGAGAGAGATCGAATCACACAAGAGCTTAAATTTGGAAAGAAGAACCCATGACAAAAAAACATAACAATGGATTGACGGTAGCAATACTTGATTGCAATCTGCGGACACCGTCGCGGGGTTCACCGAAACGGGTGAAAAGCTCGTTTCCCAAAATAGACTTCGATGGTTCATATCCGGTGTGCTGAGAATCTCGACATGGCGCAGTAAAGCGTAAAACATGGCGGGTGGGGGAAAAATAAAGTTGACTAAAGCAAAAAAAAAAAGTTAACAATCCGAGAAAAACACCAAGCAAAACAAAAATGAATAGAATTGACGTCGAGACGCAAATTGACTAGCCGAGCTCAGATTCAAGCAGCAGCCTGGCATATCATATCATAGGTGATCGCCGAACACAAAACAAAACAATCAAATTATTTGGGATTATTTTGGTTTTGGCCTACCAGTTCTTTTCAATACTCGCTTATTTATTAAGTTAGCCCACGCAGAAATGAGAGGAGCAATTTTGAAACACCAATTATGGTTTCCATCATTAAAAAAACACACACACACACACCAACACATTGGAAATGTGAAGCCTCCCAATTTTCTACCCATTAATTTTTTTTTGAAAATAAAAACAATTTTGTGAGTCATGATAATCTAGAGTCAAGCAATTCGTTTTTCATTTTTTCTATTCAGGCCATCTGATGTCCATTATTCTTATGATACCTGACTGCACAAAAACATCGATTGCATATTGTAATGACCGATCGGGGGTGGGACCATCATTATCACAAAACTTGCGTAGCGTGTGAATTTCGACCCTGGAGAAATACTAATCGCGCGTACGCTAAAATGCTAGTCACATTGTCAATTATTAAAAAATTTCCAACAGCCATTTGAAATCGACAATATATAAATTGAAACCGCCATCAGGTTGGCGGCAGGTTGCCGAAATTTAAGCAAAAAGCAAACAACGTCAAAGGTCATAAAAAGAATATTCACGCGCCCTTGTCTTTTGTGGCGTCAAAGGTTGAAAAAAGGTTAAAAGGAAATCGTTGTGGGACTCAATGGATATCAACGAAAAAATTGAAATTGCTCTTCACAGAATGAGGAAGTTGTCATTGTGTTCTTTCAATGTTTTCATTATATATATATATATATATATATATATATATATATATATATAATTCTTCTTTTTTTTTAATTAACGAATGCCATTATTTATTCATTATCGTCGTTTTGTCGAGGGAAGAGAATAGAAAATCGAACTAGAATTCGATGATCAAAAAGTGTTTGATTCATAGAACAGCTATGCTTTATATATATGGGACTATTTTAATTTATGGCGCCTACTTAAAACGTGATGCCCATCTATGTATTTAGACGCCATGGCAATTATGTACATATGTCGAAAAAATGATGATATGTCTAGTTTCGAAGGCGGTGTTTCGACCAGTGAGAGGACAAGGTTTTCTTTTTCAAAACACACACACACACAGAACTCATTGAGCTTTGACGTCAGCAGTCGCGGCAAGACCTTTGACGAGGTACGGTAGCAATCGAGGTTTTAAAGGGAAATGAGATATAGAAAAAGCCGGAAGTCTCAATTGAATTCTTGATCTTTAGCAAATTACATCGAAACATTTTTTTTGCAAAAAAAACGACTGATTCATTTTTAATATAATTCTATAAATGCGAAAAATGACTTTCCAATGTTCAAAAATTGAGGTATCGGATTTCAGAAGAGGTGAATTTGTTTTAGGCGCTGCCGAAATTCTGCAAGTCAGAATTTGATTACCAAATTTGATAATCAGCTTTCTTCAAAAAATGGTATACTATCGCTGATTCGCGCAGTTGTCCCATTATTTTTGATCTTTAATACATAATTTCATCCTACGATCACAATTTCCTTCAAACAGTGATTCGTTTTTGATGAAATTGTGCCATTTTTTGAAATTGCAATAGAGCACATTTGCTCTCCTTCGTTCATGTAGTTTAGATACTGAATTTGACGAGGAAAAATGCACAACTTTTGAAAAACCGGAATAATCAAGATTTTAAAAAATTTGCAATAGAGCGCACTTGCTTCCTAGACTGCTTAAAACCATTATTTCTTAGCATAAAATTGTCGTCTAAAATTTAAAAAAATGTACAATTTAGAAATTTGCGCGATTCTTGTAGACGGCCACGGCCATCGCCGCCAATGCCGCACACGATAACGAATTGAAGACGCACGAGAGAATCTGAATCACCAATCATTCCTTCAAAGCCGACATGTCTTTTTTCCTACCCGATCCTGTCGCTTTCTCTTCTCCACAACTTCCGAATATGGTGTTCTTGTGAAGGTGACCATTGAATACAACGGAATCCAGCTATTCGGGAACAATTTGTTCATGAAGAGGTCAAACTTCTTCCTCAACTTGTACGATGAATGATTGACAAGATCCTTAAGCTCTTCATAATTGTACATGGCCAGATCATTGATAGTATGCGCATCTTTAACACGACACTTCGTGTATGTCTCAATGGCATCGGCTGAAAATCGATTGAGTCGATGAATGGTGTTGATGAGAAGACGGCCATACGGATACGATCTCCACATTTTTCGAGAATCTCGCTGAACACGAGACAATCCTCGAAACCGCAATTCATGCCCTGCCCGTAAAACGGGACCATTGCGTGCGCTGCGTCACCCATGAGCAGCAAATTGTCGAAGAAATGATGCGGAGCGCATTTGATCGAAACGAGCGGCTGCGGTTTCACACGATTGAACGTGTCCACAATATGGTCCCTAAATGAAACTCAACTCATTTGTGATTTGATCGACACTCACTTTCCCAAAAGTTGATAGGCATCCGGAAAATTCTCCTCGAAAAATTTCAGGACATCATTCGTGTTCGACATGTGCTTCTCGAACTCGGAGAACGGCGCGAAAATTGTGACTAAACATCGAGATTAAATATAATCAGGGTAGGGGAGGGGTTCAAATTTCAAACCTGTAAATGTCTTATCCTTATTTGCCAATGCGATTAGTGTGAAATGACCTCTCGGCCATAAATGGAACACATTCGCTTCTAACGCAAACTGGAATATATATTTTTTTATTATGTCATATTGTCGACGTCAAACGACTGAAGGGAGGCAGGGCTTTCGAATTCGCGAAATCAGTGTAGATTTAAATTTATCGTTGACTGAATATTAAATGCGCGTACACTATAATGCAATGTACGCAATCGGACTGCCTCGAGGCGCATTGGCACATAGCCAATCGTCGTTTGACTCCGATAATAGAAAGCCTACATCATTATTGTTATTTGCCATAATGTTGAGCTCAACATAGCCATGCTCAATGTATTCTTGTGAGAAATTGAATCGCGGGATGGTCATGAGACTTCGTCGAACTGCCGAATAGGCCCCATCGCAGGCAATTATCAAATCGGCATGCACAAGGAATTCAGATGGCTCGGGGCTGAAATTTTAGAAGAACGTTTTTTTTCTTATGTAAAATGTCGGAATGAGTACCTGGGAGGCTTCTGCCCAAATTTCGGGATTCTACTAACATTTTCAGTTCTAGAAAATCGAAATTTAAGAAAAAATTCATTGTCATCTTACTTTTGAACAATGAGCTCCTTCTTTTCATAGTCAATTCCCTTCACTTTATGCTCGAAGAAAAATCTGAAATATGAAAATAGAAGATTGTAAGAATCGATTCCAGAACATACTTCACATTTGGGCATTTTTCAGCTTGTGTGATCATCACCTCATTCAAATGTCTTCTATTGATGGAAACGATGTGCTGAAATTGTTGAGAATCTTAAAATGCGTTTTCAGAAGGCTTACTTCTCCTGGCTGTCCGTAAGGCTGTCGACTGAACGTCTTTCCATCTTTGTTATGAACTAACCTTGAGTACATTGGAACCCCTAAAAAGGAGTTCATTCATTGAAGCCCTCGCATGCTCACCTTGGCTGACGATGTACTCTTTTAAGCCAACAGCCTCGAGGGCACTTTTGCCTCTCTGACTCAGCGCAAGATTGATACTTCTTCCCTGGACGTGCTTCATCGTTCTGATGTCTTTGCGGTACTCGTACACCTCCACATCCCATCCCTTCTGGGCAAAGAAGCACGCGTTCAATGCTCCAACGAGCCCGGCACCGGCGATGGCAACACTCGGCATCTGAAACGTGGTCAATTGGTTGCGTTGTGGAATCGGCTAACGATCTGACGATATCGAAAACTCGTTTCTCCATCGCCTACCTAATAGGGGTAACGAATGATAAGGCAAAATGTTGCAAATGTTGTTTCAAGCGGTGAGTAGCGAGAAAATAGCATTGCAATCGAGGAGAGCAAAAAATGAACAGAACAATGAGAATGAATTCAGATGAAAATGTGTACTGTATTCGGAAAGTTATCAACTACTTGATATAGTATGATTATGTTAGGCATCTAGATTCTCTATTTTTACACCGCCATAGAAAACTTGATCAGAAATGGAACTGAACAGAACCAAGATGTCACGAAGATGTTCGAGAATGATGGATACTCGCACGTGGTTGGTTTCATTGCAGCAAAACTAAAAACGCAACAAACAAGACGAAAAATCAGAGGTGCGTCTCATCTAGAAGACCTTGAGAATTACCAAACGAGATGCGGCAGTTCTTCTCCAATCAAATCGAACAGATCTAATCTTTGACGGTCTCATCGAGCTGAGATAAGCAATCAAATATGTAATTGATGAATTATTATTTATGTACACCCGTAATTATATGTAGAACACGTTAATTAATTACACTTGAAATTGGCTGGATTGAAAGTTCGATTGGCGATTTGAGCGAGCTCTCGAACCTGAATAAATGCTCGTTTTCTAGCTGCAAATATTTTGATCTACCTGCGGATATTGTCGAACAAATTCATGATTGAATGTCGGTTTTCGATCGAGTTTCCCTAGAAGGAATTCGTGCATACAAATCGGGGTGCCCATATCCACATCCGCCATCACTTTATTCGCTGAAACACACCAAACAATATGATTTTTTGCTGACATTCAAAATTTCGTAAAGCGCGCATTTTGTTTTGTTCTTTTATATTACCATTTTTTATGTTGAAAACACGTCTGCGTTGATCAATTGCGGACCATTGCACTTTCGACGAGAGAATTCAAATTTGAAATTAAATCGTGGGTTACCGTATTATGGATATCCTGCGAATCGAATTATATACATGTATTATGGCATCGTAAACATGAAAATTGCAAATGGTAAATTCGTCTCGACGGCCTCCAACGTTTTACCTCCAATTTTGGCGAAGGCCAGCAATTTGAGTTTAAAAAAATATCATTCGAAATAATTAAATGAGAAGCATTCCCCCTCCAAATTATACATATAATAAAACAATTGAGATTCCCTATGCTCAACAGAGACGCAAACGAAAAAGAAGTGCCACAGAAAGCGTCTATGAGAAATTGAAAGAATTTCCGCTTTCGTTTTTTTGGTGCAAAACTAATAAAATTTTGGACGCTCTTCTGATCAAAACGGTAGTTTTGCATGTGTTCGATACGCAGCCAAATCGAAAATTATTGTGAGACCAAGATGTGAAGTACAATCTTCTACGCTCCTCCCGCCACGGAAGTGATATGTCTTCAACAATACCTGTTAACGAATTCGAATTTGCGAGAAAATCGAGATACTCGATGCCCATAATGCAAATGCCATGCCGTTTCCACTTCGATTTGCATTTTCTGTCAAAACCATTCCCACCGAACACATTCCAGTCGGTAAATCTGAAATTCAATCACGCAAAATGCATAATATTCAATAATACATATAAATAACCTCGTGAACTCTCGTTTGCTCTTTGTGCAATTTGCGATCATCTGCCCTTTTAATCCCAATTTATTTGCATATAAGGTGTGAACCAGCATTTCGTCAACTCCATAATACTGAAAATAATAGGAATACAATTTCAAGGTCTGTAAATAAATTGAACCAACCCATTTACTATTAAATAATTGCATAATTGGCTATAAATTCAGTTTATCGAAAATATCTTTTAAAAATATTTTCGAGAGGAAAACTTCGTTGAGACTTTTTCGAATGAACAATTTCGTATGGAGTATTTCATCAGGTATTCCCGTTTCTAAATCGGCATTTTTCGACGTTCAAATTGAAAATAATTATGGGAAACCATTTTTGAATAGCTTCAATCCAGTCCAGTCGGCCCATTTATCGAATCGACCAGGATTCGGATCCTCCAGCTCGACAGCTGATGAGATATTGAGAATTTCACTGATTTCAGACAGCTCTTCGTTTGATTTTACAACAAGGTCGTAATTCTGCAATTATTCATATCCCAAAATTTCTCGTTTCTTGATCAACCTGGAGTAGTAATGCATGATTCCAGTTGCGATTTAGGATTGCTTCTAAACATAAGAAGTGACCACGATCCTGATCGTGGCCTTTCGAATCAAAGTCAAGCTCCTGCAACTCCATATATGGATTCGATATCAGTCTACTTTGATACCTTATCAAGTACGAGAATATTGTCGAAACAATCATCAAGTTTCCGCATTTTTCTTTTGAAATCCTCGCTGCTCTTTTTATCCAAAACATGGCAAAATGTTTGATTCGGATGGTAATTCGTCGATATGAATATTTCTTGAAGTTCGTAGCTCTGAAATATTTCGAATATTTGATTTCAATTCAGACCCTCACATTGTATATATTTCGAACAAATGCAACACTCCTTTTCAATTGACTGAAATTGCTGATATCTCCATGGATTCGCGAGTGCATCGAATCACAATCCATTGCGAGATCCTTCGGATCATCCGGATAAATCCTGAGTCTTCCTCGATTCACATACACATCGATGGAATCCTTCGAATTGTTGAAGAACGCAGAGCAATTTAAAAACTCAGAAGCAGCCCTCAAAGCATAAAATTAATAGAAAAAAACTGTAAAACTCTTGAATTTACTTGTTGAAATAGATCTCGGCATAATGATTGACGGATTGAATATTAAACACTTTATAAATCGTTTCCTTCGCAGACATCGAGACTGTTTGAACCGTCTTAAATTCAAGAAATATTCCTCGCTTTAAGCGTGCATTATTACCTGCGGTATATCGACATTAAATCCAATTAAGAAGCAAATTCCAAATATGGCGAAAAAGAGGACAATCATTTCATAAACTCGAAAACTAGGCTCATTATTCTGAAAACAGATTAACTAGTAAAAATGCGAAAGAAATTGAAACACTTACAATATCATGAAGATGTGCATACCGAATCCGGCTTCTCATTGCACAAGCTGAAACAAATGATGTATTGTATCAAACTACATACATAATTAATCAATAGGTATAAAAAAGAAATTGAATTAAATATCTCTAGTTTTATTGTTTTGTGAGAGCATTATATAGTAATTATAATAATATATTTTAATTGCTATTTTGAAAATCCATTCGAATTATATACAATGTTCTTTTTAAAGTAACCCATAAGTCAGAAAATATTTTCAAAATTCTGCATAGCAAACAAACTTTTATCATTTCAAAGGAGATTTTCATAGTTTGTGGAATAGGCCACTATTTACACAAACATGTCGTCGTGAGGAGTGACATTTTTGATTTCCACAGTTTTTTTTTTAAATAATATTAATTCAGTTAATGTATATTTGGGAAAATAAGCAAATTTTTTACAAGAAAAGAAGAATTCATTCCAAGTGATAAAACTGAAAAATTATATTTCGATGATCGCTGCTTTGAGACCCATGGCCTTATCAGTCCAATAACCATTATGCGTAGAAGATAATACATCGAACATTTGTATCAGTAAAACAATAGAATGATTAACACCACGAATGTAGAGCACACAAAAATCGGAAGATGATGGATATTGAAAACATAAAACATACATTAAACGAGCAACGCGCACTTAGTTTCTATAGAAACCCTTCAACATACACACGTTGGTCACTCATCGGATCAGCGATACTCGATTATGTTTAACATGTGTGCTAACAAATATGTTTCAGTTTGCACATTTGAAATTGGCTGGATTGAAAGTTCGATTGGCGATTTGGGCGAGCTCTCGAACCTGAATAAATGCTCGTTTTCTAGTTGCAAATATTTTGATCTACCTGCGGATATTGTCGAACAAATTTATGATTGAATGTCGGTTTTCGATGGAGCTTCCCTAAAAGGAATTCGTGCATGCAAATCGGGGTGCCCATATCCACATCCGCCATCACTTTATTCGCTGAAATAAAAGAAGTCGATTTGCGATCATTTGATTCTTACCAATTAATGCATTTATATTAATAAGACTTTTGAGATACTCGATTCCCATTATACAGATCCCATGCCTCTTCTTTTTCGATTTGCATTTTTCATCAAATCCCTTTTTTTGATTAATTTCCCAATGCGTATACCTGAATATTATTTATAATATATCAACTATTAAAAGAACAAATACCGGACAACATTTTCACGAAACATTGAGCAATTCGAAATCATCTGTCCTTTTAGTCCCAATTTGCTTGCGTATAGCGTTTGAACCAGCATTTCGTCAACTCCAAAGTACTAAAAATATATGTTTCATATTCTGCTAGTTTCTATCAACCCTCACTTTTTTATTGTCGAATCGTTTAATCAGATTTTCGAGATTCAATTTATCAAAAATATCTTCTAAAAAAACTTTTGAAAGAAAAACTTCGTTGAGATTTTTTCGAATTGTCAGATTCTTATGCAGAATTTCTTTAGAAATACCAGTCTCTGAAACAAAAAAAAACGTCATATATCTTTTTTTTTTCTAAAAATTCACTAATACCATTTTTAAACAATTTAAGCCCGTGTGGAGTCCAATCGGCGGATTTTTTATATCGTTCGGAACGTGCTTTGAACATCTCAACAAGTGAGGAAATATTGAGAATTCCACTGATTTCAGACAGCTCTTCGTTTGATTTTACAACGAGGTCGTAATTCTGCAATTATTCATATTCCAACATTTCTCGTTTCTTGATCAACCTGGAGTAGTAATGCATGATTCCAGTTGCGATTTAGGATTGCTTCTAAACATAAGAAGTGACCCCGATCCTGCTCGTGGCCTTTCGAATCAAAGTCAAGCTCCTACAACTCCATATATGGATTCGATATCGGTCTACTTTGATACCTTATCAAGTACGAGAATATTGTCGAAACAATCATCAAGTTTCCGCATTTTTCTTTTGAAATCCTCGCTGCTCTTTTTATCCAAAACATGGCAAAATGTTTGATTCGGATGGTAATTCGTCGATATGAATATTTCTTGAAGTTCGTAGCTCTGAAATATTTCGAATATTTGATATCAGTTCAGACCCTCACATTGTATATATTTCGAACAAATGCAACACTCCTTTTCAATTGACTGAAATTGCTGATATCTCCATGGATTCGCGAGTGCATCGAATCACAATCCATTGCGAGATCCTTCGGATCATCCGGATAAATCCTGAGTCTTCCTCGATTCACATACATATCAATGGAGTAATTCAAATTGTTGAAGAATCCGTTGCAGTTAAGAAATTGGATATCAGAGCTGAATGAATAATTATTTATAAAAAAAACCAAACTCAAGGCACTTGTCAAAATAAAATTGTGCATAAGAAGATTCCATATTTCCAATTTTTGATAGATTCGGTTTTATAAAAACTGCCGAATCGTCCTAAAATTTATATTTATACGAAAATTAAATAATACATGTTAAGTGCGACTTACTTGCGGCTGTTTAATGCTTGATAGCAAAAGCAGACAAATATAGATAATAGTGAATCCAAAAAGACATTTCACAGTCAAAATATCGCTCAAATCGATCGAACTTTGCTGCATTTTCTTCGACAAAAAATACTTCTTCAAAATCTTGTAACCATGAAACATACTAGACCAAGATTATTATGTTTCCATCCCAACACGTCTTTTCGATTCTCAATGTGATTTACAAATAAATAAATTATTTATTCTATTAATTATTTTTTTCTTTTTCATATTAATACCCATAGTCTTTCCGTTAATAATATGCATCTAATTACACTTGAAATTGGCTGGATTGAAAGTTCGATTGGCGATTTGAGCGAGCTCTCGAACCTGAATAAATGCTCGTTTTCTAGTTGCAAATATTTTGATCTACCTGCGGATATTGTCGAACAAATTCATCATTGAATGTCGGTTTTCGATCGAGTTTCCCTAGAAGGAATTCGTGCATACAAATCGGGGTGCCCATATCCACATCCGCCATCACTTTATTCGCTGAAACACACCAAACAATATGATTCTCAGTTGTCATTCCAACCGGTTAATGCATTTGTATTGGCAAGAAGTTCAAGATACTCGACTCCTAGAATACAGATTCCATGCCTTTTCCATTTCGATTTGCAATATTTGTCATAGCCATTGGGTCCCGAGAAATTCCACTGTGTCATTCTGAAAATCACAATGATCACACTCACTCCTGCCGACTCTTCAAAAACCTTGAAAATTCCTTGGAATATTTTGTACAATTTGAAATCATCTGCCCTTTTAATCCCAATTTACTCGCATATAACGTTTGAACCAACATTTCGTCAACTCCATAATACTGAAAATATGGATTTATTTCGATTCCATACCATTTATAGAAATGACCCTACCATTTTATTATTAAATTGTTCAATTATTGGGTCTAAATTCAATTTTTCAAATAATTCATCAACGAATACTTTTGATAGAACAACTTCATTGAGATTCTTGCGGATTGTCAAATTTCCATGGAGAATTTGGTAAGGAACTCCAGTTTCTAAATCAATCAATTTTTCATAATAATTTCTTCTGTTCTTCACCATTCTTGAACAATTTCAATCCATGCGGCGTCCAATTTGCTGAAACATTGTAGCGATAAGTGTAGGCATCATTCATTTCTACTATTGAAGAAATATCTAAAATTTCACTAATTTCTGCTAGCTCCACGTTTGATTTCGAAACAAGATCGTAATTCTGAAAAGCGTCTGAACTCAATGAAATTTCTCGTTTCCTGATCAACCTGGAGTAGTAATGCATGATTCCATTTCCGATTTAGGATTGCTTCTAAACATAAGAAGTGACCCCGATCCTGCTCGTGGCCTTTCGAATCGAAGTCAAGCTCCTACAACTCCATATATGGATTCGATATCGGTCTACTTTGATACCTTATCAAGTACGAGAATATTGTCGAAACAATCATCAAGTTTCCGCATTTTTCTCTTGAAATCCTCGCTGCTCTTTTTATCCAAAACATGGCAAAATGTTTGATTCGGATGGTAATTCGTCGATATGAATATTTCTTGAAGTTCGTAGCTCTGAAATATTTCGAATATTTGATATCAGTTCAGACCCTCACATTGTATATATTTCGAACAAATGCAACACTCCTTTTCAATTGACTGAAATTGCTGATATCTCCATGGATTCGCGAGTGCATCGAATCACAATCCATTGCGAGATCCTTCGGATCATCCGGATAAATCCTGAGTCTTCCTCGATTCACATACACATCGATGGAGTCCTTCGAATTGTTGAAGAACGCAGAGCAATTTAGAAACTTCGAAGCAGATCTAAAATAAGAAAAATTATTTCATTTCAAGATGATTGGCTCACTTGCTGAAATAATTGTCCACGTAATTGTCCACAGTTACATACCGCATATTGAAAACCTTGTAAAAATTGTCTTTTGCAGTCTGTGATATAGAAGTGACAGTCTGTAACATTGTCTGATCTACCTGTCACATAAGCTTATTACCTCTGGCGTGTTCATATTAAATAATAATAATAAGCAAGTTCCCATTAGTGCGAAACTCAATATAAATTTCTCGTAAGCCCGAAATCGAGTTTCCATTTTATAAGGAGCATTCTAGAGAAAAATAAAGGGGCAATTATTAAAGTAATTTAGGTTAATTACCTCATCATCAAGGTGCATATATTGAATTCGACTTCTCATTATTACAAATTGAAAACTAGAAATTGATTAAAAGTTTCCGGGGGTCTGCATACATAATTATATACTAGAACGGGTGACGTAAATAGTGAAATTGGGATTCGAAAATCTCGAAATAAGCAATTCAAACAAACATATTTGAACGGTTTGAACCGGTGAAACATATTGCACATATAAATCAAAAATTGCAATGTTTGAGAATTTGCGTAAAACCATCAAGGTGAAGCTCAACAATCGGGGGAAAAAGGCAACAACAAAAACATGCGCGCCGCTGAATATTTGGTTAGCTCCCTTGCCAACCGCAAGAAGATCAACATCAAATATGAGCAAAATTTGCCGTCTTAAAAAAAGCTAATAACGCGTCATGATTTTTTGAAGAAAATGAAAAAAAAAACAGAAAACAATCTTTTAAAAATTTTAGAAATTTTTAAAAATAGTTTTTACCTTGGTTTTTTTTAAAGAAACCTGTATAGTAATTTGAAAATCATGGAAATTGGATTTAAAAAGAGAATTCAACGCGGATTAAGTTGTGATACCGAAAAACGAGCATATTTGTATGTACTTGAGTTTTTTTAAATCAGTTTATTTTAACAAATTTTTAAAATGTTCATTAAGCAAATGAACATTTGATTCTGGCCTTGATTTTTTCATGAATTAAAATGTTGGATTGGAATAATAAAAACATAATGGATATTCCGAAATATTTACGCAACTGCATTGAATCATCGCTCAAAAATGGTTAATTGTGTTATTAAAGTAAACACAAATGAGTGTATTATGATCAATACGATAATTAAAAAAACATAAATTAAAAAAATAGAGTATTTGAAACGAATTTTGGGCTGAAAAGAAATTTTTTGAAGCCGTCATATGAAGAAGTCAAAATCAAACAAAATCGGTATATGCGTAGGATATTTGCTGCCGAAAAAAAACAAAAATAAAAGAAAATTTTAAAATAAAAAAGGACAAAAAAAAAACTAGTCTGGCCAATATATTTTAGTTATAATCATGTAGGCATGGTTACGAAATAAATTGTGAAAATGGAATTTGTTGGCTAATCTCGTCACACTAATAATTCATTTTTTGATTGTTTGATATCGATGGATTGTATACAAACTTCTGATTTATAATATTTTTCCTTCCGAAAAGGAAAATGACGTAGATAATGTTAGTATTTTCAGTGTTGAGGGCACTTAATGTCCGATAAGAGGTGCGCCTGATAAATGTTAGCAACATATGGAGGAAATAATTAACTGATTAGGATTTTTATTGATTTGAAAGATTTGGAATAAGTTAAAAAATTGCCTAAAAAACCACTTTTAACGTCATTGATAAGAATAAATAAAATGCGGACGTAAAATTTTTATTTGCCTCGGGCCATTTGGCACATTGTCAATTTTTAATGGTTCCATTCATACAATGAAAAATATTGAAATAAATTTTTTTTATTTTCAATTTCCCATTGACGCGATATATCCGTAATTCAGAGCCATTTATTTTTAAAGGAGCAAGCTTCGACGAATCATTTTTCTGCTTTTTTTTATTTTTTGCTTAATTTTTTCGCTCGAAACATTGTGGCCCGTCGTACTTTCGTCGGGCGCTAATTCAAATTTGAATTGAAAAAATAGGAATTTGGGTATCGTACAACGGATATCCTGCGAATCAAACTCGCGCGCGCTTTTTTTTGCGAATGTATTTATAAAAGTTTCGTAAAACGGCTATAAAAACATTTTTATTGACGTGATCGATTCAGAAAAAAACATACATAAAACTCAAAAACGTTTTTTTATATTACCACTATTAGATATTTTTCTTCATATTAGGACCAGGAGATATACCACCGTTTTCTTCCAATGCACCGATTGGCCTCAAATTTAGAACTTTAGAAGGTATTGATACCCGGATGATGCACATATCACGCAATTTTGAAAGCGAGCGTTCCCCTGGTTTCTCATTCTATTTCAGACCTTTTGGTTATTCGACTTCCATCCGTTCAGGATTTTAAGCTGGCAACTTTATTAATACACTTTTTTGTCGTTGCAGATTATTACCAATCTAGGTGTGGCCGATATTTAGCTGAACGTCTGGAATCGTTTGGTTGGAACTAAATTAACGAGGAACTCCTAGATCTGAATTCTTGATAGTTCACAAATTTCCAATTGAAATGCAGGTTTACACGAACCCAGCGGACATTTCCATCGATTGTGATGGAAGGAACCACTCAGGATTTTTCTTTTTGTGCTGGTAGTCAGGCGAGATGAATGTCCCAATTTTATTGGCTGGATTTTGGAAGAAGTTATTGGTGTTGAAGAGTCGATTAGTGGTGAGAAAACATGCAAAAAATTTTCCTTGATTTCATACATACTGGTTGAATATCGATGACACTCCGAAAGTGAGAATTGTGATTATTTGATTGACGAACTTGGCTCTTTTTATTTTGGTGCTCATGGATTTATTCATGCGTGATAAATCCGACTCCACCAGATACCGAAGCTTCGTTCCGTTGGCCGAAGAAGATTCCTGTCCCGTAAGTACGCTGACGGGACAGGAATCTTCTTTGGCAATCCTAGCTCTCATTTTGTTTCGAAGAGACCTATGATGTCATACTTGATTCGACAGACTTCTCGAGAAAATTCGGTAAGTCTATCGTCGGACGCGATCTAGCGACAGTGCAGAATCTGACGTCATCATTTCTCGTTATTTGTCGGTGATCATCAAATTTTCCACAAATCCTATCCGGTTGCCGATACTAGACGGCCGCTCCACATGTAAATGTTTCTAAAACATTCTGAAAATTTTCTGGTCAATCTAATTCTAAATTTTCGGTTAAATCTTGCTCGAAACAAAAATTTATAGACAACGTTATTTTGTGCAATATGACAAAAGAAATTTAGCTGTTTCCAATTGTTCGAATAAGGCAATTCTCCTGAAAATATTTCAATCAATATTCCGATTGATAGTAAAAATTACCTTCGTTAGTTTAAAAATTTGAGCTCGTGTGTCTCCTAAATCAGCATTTTCCGTCTTCTTCCCGACCGGTTCGAATAAATTCTGCCACAAATTTTTGGCAATAACCGCATGACCATATTTGCTTAAATGGAATATATCAGTAGCATAGAATGTTTGATCGTAAGCTCCAGAGCTCTAAAAAGAATCAATCTAACCATTAATTCTGAAAATAATTTCGAACATTTTTGAATGGTGTGTTATATTTGGTTGCAAACGGTTGAACTACTACTGCAAATTCTCTTGTGTTAAACATCGGATCGTTCTGGATTTCGATCAAAGCCTAAAACTATATTTTAAAAACCCTGAATGAAAATTAATAACTTTACCTTCCTGTATTCTTCTATTAATGAATCCAAAGCTTGTTCTTCTTCAAATTGTCGTGGTCGTTTTCTGAAAAGACTAAAATATTCGTATTTTTATAGAAAAAACTACCCAGTCATTATAATAGATATTGCTTCTTGTAATAATTCTGCTGGAAACATGTCAACTATTGATACAATAGTTCTCGGCAGATTTTCTTTAAGTTTTTGAAGCGCAATCTCAATCTGAGATTTATAGTATGATCCATTGACAGGCGCCTAGAATTCAATTTCGTCGAAAATTTGGAAATTAGTAAACTTACTGCAGTCCCATGATTCAATTTTCCCGGATCGTTGGTCCCAATCCAAAGGGAAATTAACTTCCAGTCCCTGGTAATATCCACCTGAAATTTTTTAAAATAAAACAAAAATATTTAAATGTTTCTCCTCCACATCTTTGTTTTCCTTCATTCGTTTTATAAGTTCATCTGCCTGATCAGGAAGCTGAAAGCTTCTAGCGCCTTCGATTGCAACATTGAAGCCAGTATGCCTTCCATATCCGATACCTTGACTACCGCCAGTTATTTTATAACCAACACGGTCGGCTATGTATTTCAGAATATCTAGAAAATTTTTTAAACCCAGGATTTTCAAAAAATGAATTTACTGTAAATCGTTAGATGAGAGGATATAGAATGCTCGGCACCGGTGATGAATGAGTTCCCAGAGAATTGCCTACCCGTCTGGTTGATCATATTCTGTGCTAAAGCTCCTATCTAAAAATATTATTAAATAAAAAAAAACAATGAAAAAAATTACTGTTAATGAGTCGCCTAATGCTCCAATTACTCTAATGTGATGCACTTTGACCTGCAAATTGATAGATATGGTCCTACAACGACATTCCGCTTGTGATTACTTTGTTAGCGTCGTCTGGATAAGGTTCGCCGGTATCAACTGAGCTCAAATATTCACCAAGGCATTGTTCCATTACAGATTCGCTGACGCCTATTGAAGGGTATTCTAGAAGGCAAACAACTCTAAGATAAATTTTAAGGTTAAATTACCATATAAGGCTGTCTCCGGTTGCATTGTAGGTAGTGGAGTCTTGTCTGGAAAATCTCATTCATTCAAAATCGCAGTAGACAAAGTTGGTGGTTGACATGAAACGAGTCATTTCAGTTTTTCAAACTCGAACCTTCAACGATGGTTGACCCATCGTACGAATTAATGATAAATAGAAACACGAAAAGCAGGAAAACCAGCAGGAGAGCCATGATCAGACTCTTAAACGGGTAAATACTGTTGAAAATCTTCCATTCTCATAATAATCAGATTTTCGAATTAATTTCTAAAAGAAAAGAAATTGATGAATATTTTTGTCAAAAAAAATGAACCCACTTCGTCGTAATCTTCATCAATTTGATCGGGAACTCGATTGTAGGGATCATCTCGATTAATCTGAAAATTGGAAAAAGCTGGAATATATTGGCGAACGCTTATTACAAATAATTCAAGATCTGGGTTCATGGCGAACCTGGGGAAACAGTCGATCTTTTCTGACGTTCTTTGAAACCATTATATAATGCCGGATAAAAACCGTAACGACACAGAAGTGATCGATTCGCAAAGGAGATTCGTAGATGGATATCAGACATTTGCACGACCAATCCGACACAAAGCCATTCATGAAAAAGGGAAAAAAATTGTAAAAATCGTTCGCAAAGTGTTTTTACTGTAAAAAAAAATAAAATAAAAACCATTCCGCGGATAGGAATAGAAAATAAGTACAATATTTCCTTATTAAGGGAGGTCTTTTAAATATCTGAATAAAAAAATTTATAGTTTTTGCATTTGGAAAATTTTAAATTGATTGATGTAGGTCGCTTTATTTCGATTTTTCAAAAATTATCGAAAAAACATTTTTTGCACAACCCTGTTCCCTAACCTGTGCAAATTTCTAGTTAACATTATATGAACCACTAACTATAGGGTAGATACTGAATGGGGGGAAGCTAAATGTGGGGGAATGGGGAGGGGTGGGAAACGCTGAATGGGTGAACGTCTATTTTTTGTCTTAATGGATGAAGGGCTGAATGGGGGAAAAGTCGTGATGAATATTTGAAAAGTATAAAAAACTTAGTCGTCGCGAGAATTGAACTACAAAAACATATTTCGAGTGTGCTTACAAATTCAGAATTATAGGCGTAGAACGCATCCAAGATGAAGCAGAAATAATTGTAATTATTTTCTTGATGTGTTATTCAAATAAGAGTCTTAGATGACACCGTGAAATTTTTAATTGGTTTCGTTTTTCAAACAGTTCGATTAAGGCTTAGAGCAACAACTCGTTAGGCTAAGCCCAACACTGATTTACCTAAGTCTATTACTTGTTAGGCTAAATCGCGCTCAACACTCATATGGATCAATTTTTATATAATCTTACCCTATTCAGAAATAACATTTTTCAACTTTACCCCCATTAAGACAAAAAATAGAAGTTCCTCCATTCAGCTTCCCTCATTCAGTATTGGCCCAGAGATAGACCTTCCTTCCCGTGAATATTACGTACGAAAAATTACAGTAGCTCGAGGATAAAATCGCAAATTTGCGGTTTGTTGAGCGGCGAATTCGTTGATTGCTTTCATTTATTAAATAGTCCATAGATTAATCGTCTGGATAAAAAAATTTATGTCATCAAAAAAATTTAACTGTTTCCAATTGTTCGAATAAGGCAATTCTCCTGAAAATATTGCAATCAATATTACGATCGATAGTCAAAATTACCTTCGTTAGTTTAAAAATTTGAGCTCGTGTGTCTCCTAAATCAGCATTTTCCGTCTTCTTCCCGACCGGTTCGAATAAATTCTGCCACAAATTTTTGGCAATAACCGCATGACCATATTTGCTTAAATGGAATATATCGGTAGCATAAAATATTGGGTCATAAGCTCCAGAGCTCTAAAAAGGAACAATTGAACCAATTCTGAAAACAATTTCGAACATTTTTGAATGGTGTGTTATATTTGGTTGCAAACGGTTGAACTACTACTGCAAATTCTTTTGTGTTAAATATCGGATCGTTCTGGATTTCGATCAAAGCCTAAAACTATATTTTAAAAAACCCTGAATAAAAGTTAATAACTTTACCTTCCTGTATTCTTCTATTAATGAATCCAAAGCTTGTTCGTCTTCAAATTGTCGTGGTCGTTTTCTTAAAAATGTGAAAATATTCGTAATTTTTGTGCAAATAAACTACCCCGTCTCTATGATAGATCTTGCCTCTTGCAATAATTCTGCTGGAAACATGCCAATTATTGAAACAATAGTTCTCGGCAGATTTTCTTTAAGTTTTTGAAGCGCAATCTCAATCTGAGATTTATAGTATGATCCATTGACAGGCGCCTAGAATTCAATTTCGTCGAAAATTTGGAAATTAGTAAACTTACTGCAGTCCCATGATTCAATTTTCCCGGATCGTTGGTCCCAATCCAAAGGGAAATTAACTTCCAGTCCCTGGTAATATCCACCTGAAATTTTTTAAAATAAAACAAAAATATTTAAATGTTTCTCCTCCACATCTTTGTTTTCCTTCATTCGTTTTATAAGTTCATCTGCCTGATCAGGAAGCTGAAAGCTTCTAGCGCCTTCGATTGCAACATTGAAGCCAGTATGCCTTCCATATCCGATACCTTGACTACCGCCAGTTATTTTATAACCAACACGGTCGGCTATGTATTTCAGAATATCTAGAAAATTTTTTAAACCCAGGATTTTCAAAAAATGAATTTACTGTAAATCGTTAGATGAGAGGATATAGAATGCTCGGCACCGGTGATGAATGAGTTCCCAGAGAATTGCCTACCCGTCTGGTTGATCATATTCTGTGCTAAAGCTCCTATCTAAAAATATTATTAAATAAAAAAAACAATGAAAAAAATTACTGTTAATGAGTCGCCTAATGCTCCAATTACTCTAATGTGATGCACTTTGACCTGCAAATTGATAGATATGGTCCTACAACGACATTCCGCTTGTGATTACTTTGTTAGCGTCGTCTGGATAAGGTTCGCCGGTATCAACTGAGCTCAAATATTCACCAAGGCATTGTTCCATTACAGATTCGCTGACGCCTATTGAAGGGTATTCTAGAAGGCAAACAACTCTAAGATAAATTTTAAGGTTAAATTACCATATAAGGCTGTCTCCGGTTGCATTGTAGGTAGTGGAGTCTTGTCTGGAAAATCTCATTCATTCAAAATCGCAGTAGACAAAGTTGGTGGTTGACATGAAACGAGTCATTTCAGTTTTTCAAACTCGAACCTTCAACGATGGTTGACCCATCGTACGAATTAATGATAAATAGAAACACCAAAAACAGGAAAACCATCAAAATAACCATATTTCGACTTCTCGAACGGATAAATACTGTTGAAAATAGCCCATTCCCATAATAATCAGATTTTCGAATGAATTGCTGAAAAAAAAAATTAAGGAGTATTTTTTTTCACAAAAATTGAAATCACTTCGTCGTAATATTCGTCGATTTGATTGGGAACGCGATGGTAGAGAGCCTCTCGATTAAGCTGAAAATTGGAAAAAGCTGGAATATATTGGCAAAAGCTTCTTACAAACAATTGAAGGTTTGGGTTCATGGCGAATCTGGGAAATAATGGAGTTTGCTCCGGCGTCCTTTGAAACATTTAAACAATGTAGGATAGAAAAAAATGGAAATGAAATTGAAGTGATCGATTCGCGTAGGGGGGATTCGTAGATGGATATCAGGCATTTGCCCGTCTCAAATCCAACGCAAAGCCAGAAAACAACAGCAATCGATTCATGGAAAAGAGAAAAAATGGTATAAATTGTTGACAACGTGTTTGCACAGTTTTGAAGATCGTAAAAAAAATCTATAAAAATCATTCCGGAAGGGAATAGAAAATAAGTATACAATTTCCCTTAAGAGCACATTTGCTTAAGAATGGGACGTTGCTATGGAGGGCATTCTTTTGTAAATAATTCGAATATGGCCGAAATGGCAAAATTCGAAGGGATTATTTATGGGGCAAAAAATACCAGTTTTTAAAAATGGCAAGAAAAAACGTTAGGAGATTTACCAAAATTGATATTAGCGTTTGATCAACTTTTTGTTTTTTGTTGTGAGGCTTCAAAAATTGCTGGAAATGAAACAAAATTTCACGTGACCAGAAATTCGCGCTTTTCAAAATTCAAAAATTTTGAAAAATTGCAATTTTTTGAAAATATGTCTGCACATGCATTGTTTCGCAAAATGGGCGCCTCTTTGTTGTATTTTCGATCACAACGTGTTTTATTTGTTTAATGAAACAGTCAAACTATGCACATACATGTACATATAGTAGCGGACAAGTATCTGATAAGAGTTGTGACATTATTGATGAATGATTTTTTTTGGAGAATTTTCAGATAAAAATTTACAGATGTGACAAAAAACGTTTCAAAAGCTTATCGTCCCAAAATAGAAATTGCAATTTTCAATTTATATTGGATCCATTAAGCAATTTTATATAATTCGAATAACTCCGATGATTTCGTTCCCCCATAGCCTGAGATTATAATACTACATTATTTTCTGGAGCAGTTGTTGTCGAGCTTATCAATTGTCGTAAACGAAGGTTTTAGTTATTTTTTTTTGTCTGAACACATGCTCACAATTTATGGGTATTTTTTGGCGAAATCACTAGACAAAAAATCGGCGGACATATCTGTGTATCTCTATCTCGCTGGTCGGCAGTAAGCAGGCACTCGCCGCGCGTTTTTCTCGACCCGACCTCGAATGGCCGATGTTCAAACAGTCAAGGACAACAACAGTTCGCATTTCTTTTATTTTTTTTTTTCAAACAAATCGAAATAAACTGCAGTTTCAGATGATTATTGCGACAAAATCGATCGTCGCTGCTTATCAGTGCATTCTATCATCGACATGACAAATCGAACTTTGACCTAGCGAAAAATGGAGATAATAGGTGCGAAAAAAAAAAACCATTATTTCCCTAATATGTCTTCATAATAGTAAGTGCGAGAAACGCATTCAATTTTCATTTTCTTTTGCTAATTCTGTGCCACTAATCGTCTGATTTCTAACAGATTCTGCCAGATAACGAACTGACCTAAAATGCTGATCTATGAACGCTTAAGAATGTTATCAAATTTTGTTGGTAATTTTCAGAAAAATTGATATGCTCTACGCGGATTTTATAGCAGGATGGGCAGCTGGTAAGCTGGAAATTCCAACGACCCCCTATATTAGAGTGTTTTAGGAGGAGCTGGACTTATTGTCGGACATCCACTGGACACTGTGAAAGCTAGACTACAAACAATGACAGTCTACAAGGGGATTCTAGATTGTATGACGCAGACGATGCGCCAGGAATCGGTAATTCGGATTATTAAATCTTCATGCCAACGTTCTGACATTTTAAGATCTATGGGTTGTACAAAGGAATGCTGATCCCGTTCATTTCAACTGGAGCCATACACTCGCTGTTGTTTGCTGGCTATGGAGCCGCGTTGAAGTTTCTCCATCCTGGTGAATCAAATATCGAGGCGCGAAAAGATTTGCCAATGAGTGAGGTTTGGTAAATACTGGCTCAGATCGTCGCATCACAGCCAAAAAAAAAATTTGGCACATTGCCAAAATTAGGTGCGAGATTATATGTATCATTATTTCTAGATCTTGTTTGCTTCGATATGCGGCACTATGGTTCAAGTCGGTCCAGTGATTCCCGTGGAATTAGTGAAAACCAAACTTCAGGTTTTGACTATCATTATTTACTCATACCGAATGGATATCCTTCAGGTGCAACGTGAGAACATTTCGCATTTCAAGAAGCACGCGAAAAATCTCTACGCCGGCCCAATGGAGTGTATTCGAGACACCGTGCGGAGTGAAGGAATTCGCGGGCTCTTCAAGGTACCATTGAAATCATCCTTCAGAAGAATTTCATTCGATTTCAGGGAGGATCTGTGGTTCTGCTTCGTGATAATATTGGATACCTCTTCTATATTCCAGTGTATGAAGGTCTGTTAAGAAGCTTTCGAAGTCAAGGCTATGAAAATACCTGGACTCAACTCTTCTCGGGCGGTATGGCTGGAATCTCCGGATGGATTTCGGTGTGCCCACTAGAGGTGGTAAAGAACAGGATCCAGGCGATGAAATCGCACACAAAAATGTGAGACTCAACATTTTCTATAAAATAATAGGTTTAAACAATTTTAGAAGCCCAAAAGAGATGACGCTGAAAATCTACAAAGAGGAAGGGATTTCAGCATTTTACCGCGGCGGTTGGGCGATTTCCGTTCGAGGATTTGTTGTCAATTCCGTGATATTTGTAGTTTACGAGAACACTTTGCAATTTCTCACCTGATAAATCATTCAATTCCAATATTTTTTTCATTATCTCTTCATTGGGTTGTCGATTTCCCAAATGATGTTTCTTGTGCTTTGATCCCTGACTGGTTTCCATTCAATTTTTGATATTCTTCATTTTTTGCGTTTGCTCTTTATACCGAACTGCATTCTTTTTTTTTGCGCAAACACGTTGTATCGGTAGTTGTACAAACAAATTGGCGGAGATTCCAAGTTGTGTATCAAATTGATGTTTGCTCAAAAGATGGATGTGATAAAAATAATACGCCGGTTTTTCGCCGATAACAGTTTATCGTTGTTGTAGGTCGATTCGACTGCCATGTCGACTATTATATTCCTAGCATTACTGGCTTCAGCAGTTTATGGATTAGATAATGGATTGGCTAGGTATGAATTATTAAATAACTCCCCAACCTGGATGATCCCTTTCAGGACCCCTCCAATGGGTTGGATGTCATGGACCGCATTCTACTGTGAAATTGATTGTGTCAAACACCCCAACGGATGCATCAATGAGAAGCTTTATATGGACATGGCGGACCGTCTAGGTATTGAAATTTGATCACCAGATGGCTCAATCAATTTAGTGAGTGATGGCTACCGAGAGCTCGGCTACAAGTCAGTGCACATCGACGACTGCTGGTCGGAAATGGAACGCGATGAGAATGGGTTGTTGGAGGCGAATCGGACTCGATTCCCGAGTGGAATGAAGAAGCTTGCTAAATATGTTTGAATTTTTTAAACCCTAGCAATCAAGATTATTGAATTCGATTTAGATGCACGATCGAGGCCTTAGATTCGGAATCTATGAAGATTATGGCACCAAGACATGTGGAGGATATCCTGGAAGCTACGGACACCTTAAGGTCGCGCAAATTTTGATCGATGTACATTGAAAATCAATTTTAGGCTGACGCTCAAACCTTTGCCTCCTGGGATGTTGACTACTTGAAGCTTGATGGTTGCTATATTGACACTGATCTAATGCCAGAAGGATACGCAGAGATGGGACGCGAGCTTAATGCTACCGGAAGGCCGATAGTTTACTCGTGCAGTTGGCCGGCTTATCTCATTGATCATCCAGAGAAGGTTGATTATAATTTGATCGGAAAGCATTGTAATACCTGGAGAAACTTTGATGACATCAATTCGTCATGGAAATCGATTCAATCCATTATCAACTATTATGATCATAATCAGGATAAGCATATTCCGACCCATGGGCCTGGAAAATGGCATGATCCTGATATGGTAAGGTGTTTAATATATAGTCTTTGGAAAATTTTGTATCAATTGCAGCTTGTTATTGGAAACAAAGGGATCACCGTGGATATGGCGATTGCTCAAATGTCAATTTGGTAAATTGTGTTCTCTTCTCAAGATTTCCAATAATTTTATGTTCAAGGTGCATCTGGGCTGCTCCTTTAATTATGTCAAATGATTTGCGTATCATTGCTCCAGAATTTCGAGAAATTTTGCTCAACCAAGATGCTATCAATATTAATCAGGATCCTCTGGGAATTATGGGACGATTGGTGGCTAATGTAAGACATTCGATTTGACTGAAATTCTTCGAAATCTTATGCAGACCACTGATTTGGGACTTTATGTGAAGCCAATCATGCCGACGTCAGATACCCATAGCTCTTTTGGAATCGCCGTTTTGAATAGGAACTTGTCGCAAGGAAGAGTAAGATCCTTTATTATTCTCAAAAAAATGCTCTCGTTTGAATTTGCATGTTTAGACAATTCGATTCACATTGAAAAACATTGGCCTCACCTATGAGCACGGCTATCTGATCAGAGAGATCTGGACGAACACCGACTTCGGATTAATGAGCCCGAACGACGAAATTGAGTTCAACATCAATCCAACAAGCGCAGCACTATTCCGTGCTGACATCGCATCGATGGTGGATCCAAGAAGATGGAAGAAGTTCAAAAAGGATTCGCCATTTAGAAAGTAACAAATTTCTTCGTTGAATTGTTGGCATTTGTACTGTATTTATTCAAATCTTTGTGTCTTTCTTCCGCTCGCATATTTCATTTTAAAAAATTTATATGAAAGTTATTCATGTAGTTTGAGGCGTTCTTGATTGGCGAGCCGCTATGCTGAAATCTCGAAAAATGTCTCCTCGAATCATCCATCGAATACTGTCAATTAAAAGGGATCTCGTGCATTGTGTACAGATTCCATAAATTGTAAAGTTGAGAAGATAGGCAAATGACGCTCTTACATAAAATGTATAAAACTTAATCGTCTGGAAATCTTGCAGGGATTCTATCTGAATGTTGATCATTTTTTTTCAACCATTTTGAACTTCAAACCATACCGGAAGATTGTCAAAAATCTTCCCTGATATGTCATAAATGGTTAGAAAGAGTGTAGTGGAAACTAGTGAAAATGTCATCGTCTTCTCGAAATTTTGTTTTTTGTTAGTTTTTCTTTGTGAAACTGTCGAATGCGCTGAAGACCATTTCTGAGTGCTACGATTCTTCGAAAAAATTTCCTACAGCTTGTTTCACCCATAATTGAGCCAATTTTTCGATGCTTCAATGAGACATGAAATACGATTAAAATGCTCAGAATCACTGAAATGTATGGGGCAATTGAAGTGAAGCCGAAATAAAATGTCGTCATCTGAATTTTGATTTGTGGTTAACGCTTTAAACGAATATTAGTCTGGTATTCAAACTAGAATATGAATCTGAATGATGCATACTGGATGTTTATTAGGAGTGCATTCTGCGATGAACCTCAAAATCCTTTGATTCATCACAATATAACAATCAGACATATATGGAATAAATAAAAGGATAAAGCTGATTGTCTGCAAATGTCGACAATTTCCCCTGGAAGGCGCAAATATTTTACCGCCAGCAATCCAGTGTATATCCATAAATAGAAATCGGTAAATTTATTGGTGGTCGGGTTCAAAACGCAATAAATTCGTTGGATAATCATCAAAAATGTTAAAGAGAGTGGATGGCGATAGGAAAATGATACGATCAACGTAAGCAACGGACCATAGGTGTTAAGAAATGCTGGAAGCGATTTATCATAGACGTCAAGTTTCGTATATAATCTTTGTTACCAAAATAATAATCGTCAATCCATACCATTGGAAATGTGCAAAGGACAATTGACAAAAATGTGTTCAGCATATTGCTAATTATCATATTGTAGATGTATACGGTAGGCATTTTTGCTGAAGAATAAAGAAGCTCGAATAATTAAAGAGTAGGGGGATTTACATTTATTGCCATAATTGAAGATAACCGCGAAGAAGAAAATATTGAAGAGAAGCGAAATTAATTGAATAGAGAAGAAAATTGCACAAGGAATTATTAATGTGAAATTCCAGATCGAACCTGAAATCTTTAAGGTTTCCTAAAAACAAATATTTAAAATGTTACCGAAATCTGTTGAATTCATTCTAGGGTGGTGAAGAAATGCCTTACTTGATTAATATTTAAGGTGGCAATAAAAAAACGCAAATTCACAAAAACAATCCAATTGTCTGGACAAATATTATAGCGAAGCTGAAAATATCTAAAATTAAAGCTTCTCTTGGGTTAACTGTATCGGACAATTCTTGGTAGGTGATGTCATGGTCGACCAACAACATATCTAACCATTTTTAATACTTCCGTAGTATAAAAAATTCGGAGTGTAGGAAATACGAATGTCAAAATGAGGTCACTAATAAGTATGTGTGCTATATTTATTAATAAGTATGTCTGCTAATAATAAGCATTATCGAAGGCAGACGACTTCCACAAAATTTAAACTCTGAAAATTAGTCTCGAAATAATTCGTGTGTTGTTGATGTATTAATCAAAAAAAAAACTACAGTAGGCTGAATTGTTGAAACTATCGAAAATTGCCAATCTTTGGCAATATATTTCTATTATTTTTAGAATATTATGCCACAGAATTTTGCGAAAAACAATGCGTATTGGAAAAAAAGACCTTAAAGGGAGACCTGGAGAGTTTATTAAAATGATTAAATTATTTTTATTATTATAGATTTCCAATGTAATTGAATTCGGCAAATTTAATGCTTATATTTTTTTATAGGTGGATTACCCTTTATGGTTATCAAATAATGCCCTTTCAGGTTATTGACTGAGTCCTTAATTGGGTAGAGCTTCTTCTGTCATTGCTCTGATCGTCACTATAAACCATCCATTTAATAGAATCAATTATTAATTTCCTTGTGCAATTGGTTCCGATCCCATAGACTGTGAAGCATAGAAGATCCGAAAATGAGCTTCGTATATAAAATGAATAAAATTGGGCGACTTTTGAGGTATGAAATGCCTCAATCTGAACATATCGATGGGTTTCGACGCATTTGGAGATTTAATCAAACCGGTAGAATATCGCTGATTTTTCCTGATAAATCATAAGCAATTAGAAAGAATGTTGTATATATTAGCTGAAGAATCATGGATTTTTCAAAATTCGGCCTAGTCTTGGATTTTGTTCGACTAATCGCTACAGTCGAACTCGCTGAAAATTAAATATTTTCGATTATTTTTTCATTATTTATTTGTTTTACTTCTCTCCGAAAAATTTGAGCCAATTTTTCGATGCTTCAGCGAGATATGAAAAACGATGGCGATGCTCAAAATCATTGAAATATATGGAGCAATTGCGGTGAAGCCGAAATGATATTTGGTTATCTTAATTAATAGTTTATTTGGATTTCTTTTGAAAAAGGTGTACTGGATGTTTATTAGGGGCGCATCCTGTGATGAACCGCAAAATCCTTTGATTCATCACAATATAACAATCAGACATATATGGAATAAATAAAAGGATAAAGCTGATTGTCTGAAAATTTCGGTATTTTCCCTGGATGTCGCCAATATTTTACCGCCAGCAATCCAGTGTATATCCATAAATAGAAATCGGTAAATTTATTGGTGGTCGGGTTCAAAACGCAATAAATTCGTTGGATAATCATCAAAAATGTTAAAGAGAGTGGATGGCGATAGGAAAATGATACGATCAACGTAAGCAATGGACCATGGGTGTCAAGAAATTCTGGAATCAATCAATGCCATTTCAGTCGTTTAACTAACAAGATACCGTAATAAAACTCGTCCCTCCAAATCATTGGAAATGTGCAAACAACAAGAGACATAAATGTGTTGATAGAACTGCTAATTATCATGTTGAAAATGTATACGGTAGGTAATCTTGCTGAAAAAAAAGCAGCAAGATTACGCAGCAAATTCGGTATTTTTTTAATTTTAAATATTGATTACATTTGTCACCACAACTCGTGACGACTGAAAATAAGAAAAAGTTGAAACATAATGAGAATATGTGAATGGAGCTGAATATTACACAAGGAATTATTAAAGTGAAATCCCAGATTGAGTCTGAAATTTAGAACTATTTGGAAACTTGCAATGTTAAGCTATGTCGACCTGAATTTGAAGAATTCATTATGAGAAATCTTTCTTTAAACAATATGTTGGCAGCATAAAATGAAGATGAGATTTGATGCTACTGCTAAATAATTACATATTAGTGAAGAAAAAAATGATTTTTATATTTTCGTTTGAAAAATTAGCTAAATGCCATAGAGAGAGAGAGAGAGAGTTTTCAATTCGAGGTGAATCCTTTTGTTCAGCCAGAAAATCTATAAAATGATTCTTGCACTTTTTTTATTTTTGACAATTTGTCAATTTTCCGCAGAGTGCCGACAATAAAAGGTTGAAAAAAGTTGAATACATTTTTGCACTTGTCGTAGAAAATCATTCTTTCAGAAAAATTGAATTTGGACGTCATGCCGTCAGACATCAATGAATGATATGATAATGAGCTTCTCTAATAAGCATGAAATTTTGCTCATTAATGCGAAAATATGTATGATTAGTAACACTGAGTAATTTTCATCTAAAAAACGAATTTTTCATAAGTCTCGAGAACATTCGTTGAGTCGGATTTGAGAAAGCCCGCACGGGTGCCGCGCTTCTCGTGCCACGAGACGCGGACCAACACCCCGCATCGGTGACCCTTAGGGTCCGACCCAGGAGGGAATGCCTGGGGAGTCTAGGCGCACACGGTGGAGTGGCGTCGAGGCAATTTGTTATGAAGACTGCCACATTTGTAATTTTAATTAAAAAGCGACTATTTTCTGGAAATCGCAATTAAAATAAACTTTAAAAAAATGACAAAACTCGAAGGGTTCGATGGAATTCGAAAAATAAAACAGTCGTGGAAGAGTTTCTTCGGCTGTTTCCACTCTAGGCGGTGCCTGGCAGGGCCTCGGCATGGGCTAAGCATGACGGTGTCGAAGCACAGACTTCCTGTACTCCACTTGTCTCCTCCCCGAGTAAACCCACCAGCATCTTTCGAATTAGCCGAACAATCACTGATTATGACTTTTATTATTTCGTCTTCCAGCCAAATCTTTCTTACACCTTTTTCAGTTTGCTTACTTAAACCTGATCATTATTAGATTTCAAATTTTCATAATTTTTGACATTTTTTCATGGAAACTGGAAGACAGCGCAGCAAGACGACGAACAAGGCGACAGATCGAGAAAACATTAGCAATATTCAATGTTTTAAACTTTTCTCTATGCTTTGTTTCAGATGAAGGAGGTCGAGGCTGAATTGTGGGAGCTGTACGAGGTGCAGCTTGAATAGTGTTTTGAATAAATGCTAATTTAAATTTGACATTTCAGATTCGAAGTCATTAATTGAGATTCTCATCGTCTTCGTCATTTACAACCTAATTTTGTTGCTACAGGTTCTTTTTTATTTTGGAAAATTGTGCAAGTTTTACATATTTGAGATGTTCTCAGAATTATTAGGCGACAATACTCATTCAACTCATATTCCGATGATGTGTGACGTAAAGTTGGAATAAAAATTTGTCAATTTAATATTCGGTCAAGGAAATATTTAAATCCACACTGATTTTGCGAATTTGAGGCCTCCGCTTTTTTCAGGATTTGGTGTCTAAATTCTAAATTTGCCTATTTATGAGAGATGCCGTGGAATTGCCGCCAAAGTATCGGTGTTTGGAGTCTTCTGCGATTTTTCTTTTACTATAATCTTTTTCGACTTTTCGGCCTTCGATATGATTTATTAAAGATTTTATTAAAACATGATTTTTTTTTCCCAAAAGGAGTCACATTTATCAAAATCTGCAGCGCGAAGAACAAAGACAACAATGAAAAGTAATGGAATTATTCATTTATTCATAAGGACAATATTTCTTTTTAAATCCGACAAATTTTTAAATTCTAAACGATGACGATCAAACAGGCAAAATTTCTTGGAAATTCGTTTTTACATCTTTTTCAGCCAGTTTATATGTTATATGCAATGCTAGCATTTCAGGAAGATAAGTATCGGTTGAATTTGACGAAGAGCATTCAGCGAAATTCGAAAATTGCTGCACGATCTCAATTTAGACGCTGGTGGAGCTAATAATATTTGAAAATGTAACCAACTATCAAACTGCGATGCTTGAACTATTGGGAGGGTTACAGGTTCGGTGTCACTATTTCGGCAAATCCAGCGACAGCCCGATCTACGGATCGGGATGAACTGCTTTTGTTGTCTTTTAAATTCGGGTAATTACTCAAATCAAAATTGATAATCATCGAACCGATCCTTAAAATGTGTGACGCGCCAGAGGATGCCACATGATTGACTCCTCTCTCGCTCTCTGTGGAATAAATTGTCATTCTGTTGCGGAGACGGCCTACCATCCGGCTGCTCCCGCTATACACAATAAAGACCTATGTGTATAGTGTTATTTTTAGCTGACCCTTATGGTGGAAGGAGCCACCATTTTTAAGGCGTAACAAATGCAAAATAACCAGTTATTCCGTGCGAGAAGATGTAAATCCACCCGGACGCCGACTATACGATGTTTCGCCGTTTTCACAATGTTTTCTGCTAACTTTTGTTTTCGGAAAAAAATCGATTACCAGAATCGGTTGCTGCGAGTCTCGGAGCAAAAAAAAAAAGAAAAACTGCGCGCGCACGGAAAATATATCTAGATACGTCTCAATTTTATATTTGAATCTGCATAATTTTGGGTCGGATTGCAATATGTCGAAACGGATTTCTTCGAGTCTGATTGGTATTCCGTTCGCAGATAAAACACCCTAATATGGAGATGACTAATATTAGTGTGTCGTTTTCTTTCTTTCAACAACACCTTTTTTTTTTTAAATGACGACAAACTTCTCAAAAAGTTTTTAATGGCTCGTAAATGTGCAAAATCAATCGGTTTTTTTTAATTCAAAGATCGAAATTCGTACAACATTTTTTGAACGACTTACCAATTTCGCATATTTCACAGGTTTTTAAAGAAAATGAAGACTTACCTGACCTTTATGATGTCTAAAAATGGGAAACAAAAATGAAAACAAAAAATTAAAAAATAATCGTCCATATCGAGAAGTTGGTGGGAATCCAAAGAGCAGCAAGAGAAAAACGGAAATTCGACCTGAAAAATATTCAAGATGAACCAATATTTATCATTTTTTTAGCGGGCAAAACTGATTTAATAAAAAAAATGTTAATTTTTACAATCATCTGATGAATGAAGAAATAAAAGCTATCCGAAGAATTCTTCCAACAAACGAATATTAGGCACCTCTCGAACGTAGGTCCGAAACTCATTTGTTCATTCAGTTACCGATCAGTGCTGAGCCAAATATTTAACATATGCGCAGAACTGATATAAACCATTATTTTTTCAGTTTTTTAAATTCTTCGAAATATTTTAAATAAAATGTTAAAATGCTTTACACTTTCGGTTCGAGATGCACCTCGAAGTCGCAGTCGCCTTAAAAATTATGTTCGCCCGCGCCCACACTTGACGAATTAGCTACTAGTCCTGTGGTCGACGTTGCGCGACGGTGAATATGGGCTAAATGCAAAAAATTTAAAAAAAGGTCTAGTGTGCGGTGTGCGCCTTTAACCTATATTTATGCATAGGCTCATAAATCTACAATTTTAGTTTTGTGCCAATACCACAGCCATCAGTTTTTTTTTTATTTAGCCACGCAATCTTTTTACGCAATCGCATGACGTCGACAATAGAACTAAATGAATACGTATATATTGGGTGTTTTAAAGATTTCAAAAACCTAATATCAAAATGAAAGTCACAACATAGTAGTGGAAATGAAATAAAATCGTGCATTACATTCGCAAAAAACGAGCACATGCGCATTATAAAATCACTTTCAATCATGACTTCTTTACATAATTACCCATTTCTGATCCATTTCGTAATAAAAATTGCAATTAAATCGCACTTTTTCGAGGCGGCAATTCAAAAATTGAATAAAAACAGTGAAAATTCGGATACCGTACTCTGGATAACCTGCGAAACTACGTAATCGCAAGTTGTTCGATTTTTTTCGAATATGATATTTCAATTTCTGCGCAAGTTTATTTAAAACGGTCACCGGCGGCGACGCTGATTTCTCTTTAACATAAGCGCGCGAATTGGAATACTCGGCTTCGGAACGACAAGCCTATTTTTTTTTTTAGAGTGCCGCATTTTTATTTTTTTCTTTTTGAAAATGTCGACCAATTGCGCCTCATAAACCGAAAATCGAAAACCAAACAGGAAAAAATAAAATTCAATTCAACGCGGACACATCAATCGTCGGGCGCAGACTAGCAAAATCTTCATATGGCTTTTTTTTTTCTTAACTTACTATAAAACATAAGTGATATTAAAAATACAAACCTCAAGCCCTTCAATTTGAGCGATTTTCCTGAAAGATTGGGAATCCCGCTTTTACCGGGATTTCCGCAATCAATAATAAACATTCAGTGGTATTCTGGAACAGCGTCGGCTACATGTCGCACAATTTCGTCTGAAAATTAAAAAAAGGCAAATGTACAAAAAACTATAACAATAACAATTTTTTACTCTCGTCTCAATAAATTATGGAAAATAAATAGGAAACCCACTGAAATTTAAACATTCCATATCGATGTCAAAGCGAATTCGGCAGTTGTTCCTCATGAAATTGCCAGGACGAACTTCCCTTCGAATAAAACAATCATCGTTGTGCGTAGTGATCTGAAAGTTAATACAATACTTATAGAAGAATTCAATATTTCTTGTCAACTTCTCATTGAGCAGCATACGACGACATTGATTTGTCCATGGTTTCGCGAAAGGTTCAGGTAAATTATTCCTGAAAATTTACAGGGTGTCATTTAAGTTCCCGCACAACTTTGAAGACGTATATTTCTGAAACTAAAGGTCCAAATCAAACGAGACTCGAAATATTTTTTATCTATAGTATAACAAATATTTATCTATTAACTCTTTTCGATTCGGCCTCCTTTCGGAGCTATGACTTCACAGAGACGCTTCGGGTAGGATGCGACTGTGGTACGCAGGTATTCGATGGAAAGATTGTGCCATTCCGCCAGTAATGTCTTCTTCAGAGTCTCTACACTTGAGTGGGGTTTTGCGTTGACCTTCTCCTGCAAGACCCCACACGGAGAAGTCAAGCGGGTTCAGGTCTGGGGACCAATCAGGCCATTCGGATGACTTGATGAAGTCGGGAAAATGGGTCTGGCACCACTCCTGAGTAGTTTTGGCAGTGTGGGCGGGTGCTCCGTCCTGTTGAAAGACCCATTTCTGCCCAACGAAATGCGTTTGGGTCCAGGGCATCACATGCTCCTCTAAAAAGTCCCGAACGTAGACTTCTTTGTTCATTTTCATCCCCTGATCTGCAAAAACCAGGGGCGCTTCCCGGTTGAGCAGATGGCACCGAAAACCATCATACTGGCAGGATGTGAGGCTCGATGTATTGTTCTGCTTTTCTCAGAAGCTTGCTGGGATGTCTGGGCAAGTACTCGATGGTTTTGTGAGTTGAATGCCGCCTCCACAGTGAACAGCTTCTCGTCGGAGAAGACAGTGACGAGGTGTTGTCCAGACCGCGTGCGAGCAAGAAGTCGTTTTGCTTTTTCGAAGCGTCTCTGCTTGCTGACGGCCGATAGAATTGCCGCTTTTTGGACACGATATAGGGTCAGTCCAAGCTTCGTTTTGACGATTTGTTCCATAGCGAAGATGCTCATTCCCACGTCTGACGCCATCTTTCTCATGCTCCTGTGGGGGTTTCGCCTGATCCTCGATTTGACGGCGTTTATCATCTGAGGAGTGGTTACTGAGACGAGTCTTCCTTGTCTGGGACGGTCACTGGTCGTATTTAGCTCCTTGAAACGTTTGATGGTGTCGCAAACCGTTCTACGAGGCACAGCGAGGCGTTCAATGATGTCTCTCGGGCTCACATTTTGCTTATGAACTTCGATAATGGAAGCGCGATGGATGTTAGCCTTCGCCATTTCTCGGAAACACATCCGAAAGAGGTGAAACTTGGAAAGTAAGTAAAATATACCTTATTTAACAAAAATAAATTGTATTGGTGCACGAAAAGTGCGCCAGCCAAGCTCTTCATGGCGTCAAACTTTTGTGCGGGAACTTAAATGACACCCTGTAGTTATTCATATAGGCTTCAGAAGAAAATCAAACGGTAAGAGGGCCTCAATAGCAAACAGGAGTGTGAAACGGGGGAGGAAGAAAAAAAATTTCTAAACAAATAAATTTTGATGGAAACACAAGACAATTCAACACACGAATCACATAAACATGATGAAGTTGTTTGACCTCCGATCATAAAATTTCCGCTCACATGATCCAGACGCATTAAATTCCGATCTGAAATAAAGTATTGAAATAAAAGTGAAAAAAATGTCACCGTTTTAAATGTGTTGCTTTCCATCTCAATCCCCATCGTTCTCCGGCTCTCGGCATGCTTTCAATGTTCGTGAAAATATCAAATATTAAAATAATAATTATAAAACTGATTGTTCTTCGATGGTCCCCCAAAATGAATGTTGATGTTTTAATTTTTCGTTGTGCTTTCCAAAGAAATCATCAAAGTTTCCAAAAGTTTCCAAAAAAAAAATAAAATTGCCAATTCGGCAGTCTCCGCAACGAAGTGCCTCGACGCCACTCCACCGTGTGCGCCTAGACTCCCCAGGCATTCCCTCCTGGGTCGGACCCTAAGGGTCACCGATGCGGGGTCTTGGTCCGCGTCTCGTGGCACGAGATCGCGGCACCCGTGCGGGCTCTCTCAAATCCGACTCAACGAATGTTCTCGAGACACGCTCACAGCGGTCCGAGACACATTCATCGCAGAGACACAGAAAGCGCATTGTGTACAAAAAATTTAAATAATTAATAACTTTGAAAATTTTAAATTCAAAACTGGTTAAAATCAATTTCAGAAAAGAATAAAAACTTACGTTGTTGCGAAATACCAGTTGTCGGCAAGGAAAATGATACCATCTTCGATATTCGCCTGCAAAACATAAACTTTTATGTTTTTAAGACAACGTAAAGAAAAACGAACGATTTAAAAAATTTTCGATTGTAAGTAATCAAAAATTGCCCACAAACTTCAAAGAAATCGAAAATTAAAGTCGAAACGTGGCAACGAAAAATGTGGAAGATTTGATTACTGTAGACATACATCCGCAACTTACTGACGAATTATTGCAGAGCTAAAGTCTTTCCTCGGCGAACTCATCGGGTAGTGTTTTTTTTTTTCGATTTCGGGCCAATGTTCATTGACTCATACTTTTTGACTTGACTCATGATTTTTGACTCATAAAAATTGTATCATGATTTTTTATTCTTTGACTCATGATTTTTGACTAGTGATTTTTGACTAATTTTTTTTTGACTAACAATTTTTGACTAATGATTTTCTGAATTTTTTTAGTTGAGATTCCTGCAGTTTTTTCAGTATTCGATTCTGTTTTTTTGGCCAATATTGATGGGTAAGAAGCTAAAGGGTGGGAGGAATTGGAAGAAATGTTATTACTGAATGGGGGAAAGATTATTACTGAAAGGAAAAAAAGTTCTTCTAACTTCTGTAAGCTTAAAAATTGTTTTTTTTGGCATTTCATCGCTTATCGATTTCAATGAGAAGCGTAATCCCAGCTAAGCGGATCCACCGAAGGAATCGACTGTAACATTAAACGAATATCCGTAGTAGGCCAAATGATATGTATGATTTGATATTTTTTAGTAGTCTCCGTTATTTTAATGAAAACAACTAAACACAGTTTTTATTCGATATCATTCATTATTGAGAGTGAATAAAAGAGGGAAATGGATGGAATAACGCGATAAGTGATTTTTTATTAATTTATTTTGCAAATTATTTTAGCTTATACGGTCAGGCCTGTTTTAAAACGACATAATTTTCGAGTTCTCATCAAAATTCAGGAAAAACGGTATATTCAAAAAAATAAGACATTGTTATACTTTGAGAAGTTTTTTGAAGGCTGTTTTGTTAGAAGTACCATTTTGATAAAGTTTTAACGGTATAATGATCTATCGAAAATTTCAATGATTGATTAATTTTAAAAGTTTTTAATAAATATGTTATCGAATAAAAACTGTGTTAACATTTCTCCCAATTCCTCCCACCCTTCAGCTTCTTACCCATCAATATTGGCCAAAAAAACAGAATTGAATACTGAAAAAACTGCAGGAATCTCAACTAAAAAAATTCAGAAAATCATTAGTCAAATATTGTTAGTCAAAAAAAATTAGTCAAAAATCACTAGTCAAAAATCATGAGTCAAAGAATAAAAAATCATGATACAATTTTTATGAGTCAAAAATCATGAGTCAAGTCAAAAAGTATGAGTCAATGAACATTGGCCTCGATTTCGGCGAAACAGTGGCAAATATTGGGAGAGACAATAGCGAAAAAACCTCTCCCGATGATTTTGCCGAGCGGAAAAATTTATTTTTGTCATTTTTAATTAGTTTTCCATAAAAAAAATCAACGTTTCTAATTTTCCAGAAAGCGTTACTTACGATCAATTATGAACCTGTTCGGAGCTTGCAAAATTGTCGAATTTATATAAAAATATGTCCAATTTGACGTTAAAAATAATTATTTCGACAATTTTTGCCGCTGAATAAGTCCAACGAAAATGTTTATTGTTTTTAAACAACTTACGTTATTTTTAATTCTTATTTTAGCTCGTCTCAACGAAGCGCCCAACGCAAAAACAAAAAAAAACTTGAAGACGAAAAATGAAAATGGATGAATAGGTTCACGTCTGGTGAAATTTTTAAAATATCCCCTTCAATTTTCTAATAAGTTGTTTTCTAAATAAAGACGTTTTTGATTTTTTTTCGAAAATTGATACGTTCGAAAGGTTTTCTCCCTTGTATACTTGTGCAATGAACAAGAACTCATCAAACTAGGCAAAAATCAAACAAAAATAGATTTCCCGAAAGCCGTTTTTCCCGCAAATTTCTGATCGGGGTCGAATGGAACTCACTTCGCGTTAATGCAATTTCTGTTCCCGGTAATGCGCGTTTTAATTTTTTTTAATTTGATTTCCTCTTGCCGAACGATATTATTGAACAACTTTCAGAAGTAGCTCTATTTTGGTTCGACGGCATATCTTTTTAACTACTACACATTCGCCACTATTGAAATTGAAGAGTCCATTGTGTCGACTATCATCTAGTGTATGCGCTCGAAGAAAATTCATCGAAAGTAAGAAAATCTTTCGATCATTTCAACTAAAAAATTTTGAAAGTTGGTTTTTAAAATACACACACTCTTACCACCGCTCTCCGATTGACTAGAAAACCATCATCGGACTATTAAAATTTGCAAAAACATACTTGCAAATTTCAACTACATGCTCTTCATTTAAAACAAAACGAACAAAGTTTAGTACACAATCTAGAATTTCTTTCGTATTCACAAAAACGTAGACCCAAGAATTTATCCAAAAATGACACTATTGGAACCCCCGCTCATTGAGAAAAATGGAAACCATTTTGAAAAAAAGTTAAACATCTGTCGGAAATGCCGACAAATTTGCTTTTTTGTTTTAATTTTCCTGTGTTTAATCGTAGTGTATCCTTTTTTAAACAAAATACGGACTTTTACCATAAACAGTTTGTCAAAAACTTCAGCATGATTACGTTAGAATTAAATTAATAATCAATTTAGGTGAAATAGTGCGCACAAAAAACTAATTATGGACCGCATTATTTCGAGGCCGTAATTCTATATTCAGTTTTAACTGTAGGAATTCCGATAACGTACTCTCGATAAGATAACTTATCGAAAATCAATGCATAGCGGTAGTTGTTTTGCGAATTTAATAATATAAAGTTTGTTTCTTTTTAAACCACACAGTTCTGTTTGAAATTGATTGCTTTTTACTGATTTGTGGGCCTGATGGTTCCATTAAGATTTATTTATGGATCAAGTCATTCAAATCCACTGCCCTCCGATTTCGGTGTCGAAACACTTCAATCATCATCGGGCTAAAAATGCTTTAAATAAACTGTGAAAAAAATCAAGTTGTAATTGATTATTATCAGCAAACTATCATTCGTTTCGCGTTAAATTCAGTATTTGGTAGAATACCACTCGAAAAATTGACAAATATTCAAAGAATAATTAGCTAGTTGTTTTTTCCCAACTTCACTGCCCTCCGATCCAATTTTCCCTAGCACATGGTTCATCATTGGGCTCAAAATACATTTTTGTGGTTTTTATAATAATTAACCACTGGTCATTCGCAGAACATAAATTCGATAGACCCTTATGATTCAAAAACCACTCAATTTCTAGCGTTTTTGATTTCCCTGCCCTCCGTTCCAAAGTATATTTTAAAGGAACATCATCGGACAAAAAAAAACAACGAACGAAATTTCGGACTCAATTCTTTTGGCAAAACCTCATTTCTCGTGGCTTCGATTTTCCATGTGAGGTCCAAAGAAGAATTCTGAAATTGAGAATTCGGCAATAAATTAAAAAAAAAAAAAAGAATATTTTCTTACCTTTTAGAAGAAGTTAACATTGAATTCCACAAGAAACAGTAACAAATATGAAACAAAAGAAAAAAAAACAAAAAATATACACAATCAAACGACTATGGATCTTTTTGACATAAATATAATTGTCCGTCGTTAACTAAATCAACTCAATTCTTGTTTTTAAATTTTTTTCCAGTAATTATTTCTTTCTTAATTTCTCTTCATTCTTTTTTGTATTTTCTTTTAACTGGGTTCAAATTTCTTCTTTTCTCATCAAATTAACTGGAGATATAAATTAGGGACCATTGGAAACTATCGACGATAATATAGCAATATCTCAATCAGAATTCATCTGTTTTCTTCGGAACATTCTGTTTTTTTTCCAAATTGTGAATTTCTTTTAGTATCATCGGTATGAATTATCTGAAAATTAAGAGGGTAAATATTAGGTAATTTGTAGCTATCATTACCATAATTCGAGCACTCTAATTTCGTACTTTCATCATCATTCTCACATTGCTTTTAGGCAAATTTGATCATCATCAGCAAGCGTATCGGCTAGACTTCACTGCATTGCATTTGCGAGTTCGTGTGCGAGAAATTCAGTGGAAATTTTAAAAGATCAAGTCTTCCAAACTCAATCAGGTTTTACACGTGTTTTTTTTTTTCAAATTTCATTTCTAAAAAATACATTTTAATTGAAAAATACGTTGGAATTTAATATTACCATTCGATCGGCTATTTACTCCAATTTTTGATTTCAGTTTTTTTTTTTCAATCAATTCTGAATGTGTTTGTTGTACCATTGCGTAGTTAATCGATCTGAACAATTTTTGATAATTTCAGACATAAAATTTCAATTTCTTACAATTTGGAGCCGATCATTTTTTCATCAAATCATTTTTGATTATCGCAGTAAAAAAAATCAATAACAATAATATTAATAATCATAATAATACAATAAAAAATAATAAATTCAAACGACTTTGGATCTTTTCGATTTTTTTTTTGACAATTAAGTTGTCCGTCGTTTAAAATAC
The DNA here is from genome assembly GCA_902829315.1 of Caenorhabditis bovis. NCBI lineage: Eukaryota > Metazoa > Nematoda > Chromadorea > Rhabditida > Rhabditidae > Caenorhabditis > Caenorhabditis bovis. Next base: position 2,897,543 of record CADEPM010000001.1, on the reverse strand, counting down.
TATAATAGGGGAATATTCTAGAGAATGCTAATAAAATGGTCATGGATAGGAGGAAATAATATTATCGGAAAAATTAGAGTAAATGGGAATTAACGGTGAGTATATTCAGGACTACGTACATAATACAATAAAATGGTGGTTGAAAACGATAATGGATCTTTTTGTTTTTTTTTACAATATATTTTGTCCATCGTTTTTCATAATTGTACAGGAATTGAAATTTAATTTGAAAAAAAAAATAATTCGAAGTATATAAAAACATTTAAAGATACTGAATACGAATTAAATTTTGAAGGAACATTAAAAGAATTCACTTACAATCCGATAAGCACCTTGATTGCGTGCTTCAAATAATTCGAGATCTTCTCGGTTTGATTCGAAATCTCAACATATTCTATTTCCTCTTGGATTCAAATAATAATTAATGATTGAGGAGCATCAATTCTTTCAATTCTTTTTTTCTGAAAGCGAATAATTGATTGTAATTTAATAATCAATTTTACCTTTTAATATGCATCATTATTATATGCTTATAAAATGACGACATAAATCGAACCACTGTTAAACATATCCGTAATTTCAGGTGCCATGATAATCACGAAGTCTCGATGGTCTTCTTCAGATTATTCTCGTTTTGACAGGCTCGATCAATGCCCAAAAATAGACAAATTGTGTGTGGATTCGAAAATGTAACGTTATCTAAAATGGAGCTTTTAAAAAATTATTCCTCGCACGAGATTCAATTCTTACGTTCACATGATCAGCATTATTCATATTGGAATTTCATGTTCCTTTGTGTTCATCGACTCAAAATAAAATAATTGTTTTTAAAATCTAAATGAAAATTAAAAAAAAATAAATGAAATAACCCATACCACTCCATCAGCACCTTGATCATGTGCTACGTTCTTCGGACCAATTTAATCCTGATTATCTTCATTGGTTTAATTTCATTTCTCATTAGTTTTCGGATCATTCTCCTTCTAAAGGTTTGTGTAGACGTGTAGAACATCACAGGCCAACACGAATTTATATTACATCGACTCAAATCGATTTTATCTTTAAGGAATAATTAAATTTATCTGGAAAAAAGAAATGGAAGAATTTGAAAGAAGTAATCGATACCATCAAAAAGCTGCCATAAACACATATTCCGAAATCAAACGTTCGAATGAATAACATCTAATCGCAAGTTGTTCTTCGAAAAGCAACTGAATGTATATCTCCGAGTGTGAATAATCTTCCATCTATCAAACATCATCAGAATCATCAGGAATCAATCAAGATAGTTTTTTTCAAAATTGAAGCTTCACTATTCCAACTTGCTCATTTGGAATTTAATTCGGATTTTATAAAACTGAAATGAAAAACTATTCTTTGACGGGATGATCTACTCTTACAACAAATTGATCGCGATTTATCCAATCCAGCCTTTCTCAATAATCACATTTGGCTAAGCTTTGGCCAAAAAATCCATTCTAGCTTGGAGACGATCATCTTCGATTCAAGCAGAAAAGTCCAATCACAAATGATTTCATCGATTTCGACGGTTGCCATCAAATAGGTGGTGTCCTAATACAGGAACGAGCCATAGTAAAATTATTTTCTTTTTTTTTTCTTTTTGGTTTTTTCTTTTTTTTGGTTTTTATTTTTTTCTTTATTTTTTTGGTTTTTATTTTTTTTTTCTTTTTTTTTTGGTTTTTCTTTTTTTTTTTTTTGGTTTTTCTTTTTTTTTTTTTTTTTGGATTTTCTTTTTTTTTTTTTTTTGGATTTTTATTTTTTTTATTTTTTTGGTTATTATTATTATTTTTTTTTATTGTATTATTTATTTTTTTAATTATATAAATTCTCGCGTCCGGCCTTCACACCAATCTCTCGTAGAACAGTCGCGTGATCTTGGTTTTTGCGCGAATCGCCGAGCTCCTTTTAGATCTTACTGGAACACTCGGTTCATTTTCCGGAAGTGGCGGGTTCGCTAAAGCTTCGTCCGCAATCAATTGGATTTGCGATCTCAGCCCTTTCACGATGACTCGCAAAAGGCTTAGCTCCCTCGCCAAATCCATACGCTCAGCCTTTGCCAGGTTGCTAGATGTTGATGTTAGGAATTTCCTGGCATTGGCGATCACGAACAGACCGCAACTGAACCCGTCCGTCTGGGCCTCTTGATGTTTTTGAGGAACCCATCTGACACTCGAGAGTGTCGACGGGAACAGTGCGGCAAGAAGTCGCTTCAGCCCATTCGAGATGGCGGTCTTTGACTTGCGCGAGCGGCTTCCGACCAGTGAGTCATAAATGACACACTTGGCGGTCGCCACTGTGTAGGCCGCGAGCAGCCAGTGCTGATCTTGGTGCACTGGAAGGAGGAGCACCTCGCTTTGCCTTCGGACTCCGGCCGTACACTCCCTTAGCATGGCGGCGACATGCTGGCCGTCCTCGTCCACCGTCCGCTCGATGACTGCTTTCGTGGCCGACGGAAGGACCACACCGACCTTGCGGCCCTGCGACTGCACCAGGTTCAAGAGCCCGGCCGTCACAGCGCCAGATGTTAAATAGGTCTGGTATCCCGTGGGCAGGTCGTCATCAGTGATGAGACCTCGCAACGCGCCCATTAATTCGGGATGAAAGTGCATCGTCTCTAAATTGGTGACCACCACCTCTTCCTGAGCTTCCACAGACTCCGTCTGTCCTGACTGTTCTACGCTGCATTCCGCCTCCATCTCCTCCATCGCCTCCGCCACCTCCATCTTCTCCGCTGCCTCCTCCGACACGATAATCAACGGTGGCCGATCTTCCGCCGCATCGAATGCCGCCCATTCTTCGTTGGCCGTCACCAGCCTCTCCCTGCGGTCCCGACGCGCTCGATATTCTGCCAGCAACCGCATGGTGTTGTGATTACTACAGTTGCTGGGCAGACACGGACAAGTGCCGTCGCATTGCACTTCGTCCAGAAGACAGGGGCAGGTCTCGGAGCACCCTGTTGCTTCTGAACAATGCGACGAGCACAAGGGGACGACTGGCTCCGGCTCATACATCGACGCGTCCTCTGGGCCAAAAGACCTTTCGATTTCCTCTTGGCTGAATACGATCGGTGTCTGCGGACATTCCGGGGCATCTTTCAACTTCTTGAATTGCACCTCAACGAAGTCGCCCGTCGTTCGAGTGCGTTTTTGTCCAATCTTTGGACCTTAAAACCAAAATGTATTATCCGAACGGATTTTTCGATGTATTTAAACGACTTTAAAGGCGATGTCGCAGGACAGAATACACGGAAACAACACGGAAGACTGACAGAATTCGAGAAACGACGAAAAATCCAAAAATGAGACGAAGAAACTCGAAAACCATGTTCGACAAGTCGCCTCCAAAGTCGTTAAAGGCCAAGGATGAACCGATCAAACCGAGTCAATCAGAATATTTGAATCAACAACTTTTCAATATCACCATGCCCTCTTTGTTAATAATTCGCTCGTTTAATCCTATTAATTATTTTCCTTTCCCTCCCCTTTAATTACCCGCTCCTAATTGGACAATTCGTTATAAACAGCCCGGATAAATTCGCTCCAAAAAAGCGACGCACCAAAAATGCGAAATTGTATATTTATGAATATGATTGGACCTCTAAACCTGACCCTTTCCTATTTTATTCAATTATATTCTCATTATTCTGTTTTTCTTGCCCCAGGCCCCCAATAATATTAAAAAGTCGTTTTCTCGATGAAAAGATGTCGAATAAGTATCGAAATTTTCGAGTTAAATTGCTTTGAATTTTTGATTGTAAAGACGGGATACTCGAGAAAACAACGATGAAAAATATGAAAAATATGGCGCACCTTCAATAATTTCGAGGTGAACCTCTTTCACACAATCACTGAAGCATACTCGCTTCTTTGGGATCTCAATATCTTTATGAGCATTGGTGCTCTTTCGCTTTTGCAAATTCGACATCATTCTTTTTCGATGGATTTAAGCGTAATGAATAGAAATGTGCATTCTTGATAACATATCTCGATCACGTTGGCAGATTTGGAAACCAATCATTTTTGTTCATTTCAAACATTTCAAATGTCTGCATTTTAGTTTGTTTTTGGACAGCAATTCCGATTTTTTCGTGATGAGGTCCGGCGCTTCTGATTTTTAAGTGAGGTATTTCTATTTATGGAACGTTTTTTCAATATTCTTGTTTAGGAACTTTGGAAACTCAAAAACAATCAGATCTTTGAATTGAAAATAAAAAACAATCGGATTCGAACTGTAAGTGAGTCATAGGGGCAATATCAGGTCGACCAGCGACCGGAAGGAGGCCAATATATATTTAATCAACCCTCCGACCGGAAGCAATAATCCAAGGCCTTTATCAATGCCACCAGCTCACCCCCTATATAAGCGATGCCCGTTAGACGAACGAGGAGGTAGGAAGCTGGGAGACCCGTTTTAAGTCCACACCCTTTTGTTACTCATTCCATTGTACATAAATAAACTCTTAGTTGTTTATTGTTTGTTTCCAACACGAATCGATGAACATGGAAAGAGTCGGGAATATGGCCCACGAGGCCGGGGTTTACGCGTACCCTCCATTCCCGCACTGAACAATAACCAATCGGATCCGACAATTTTCCAATCTTCTCCGTAGAATTTGCCTTAAGACGCAGATTTCGAATCACTTTTGAGTAGAATATCGTGTGAAGTTGGAAGAGTATAGTGATGTGCCAAAACCGACACTTGGCGTTCCATAACGCTGTTTTGATCGATTTTAGTAATTAGATCGTCAATTATAATAAGCACCTGCTTATTTTTGTATTTTTTCAACTCTTCAATTTCCGGAAGTCCTTCTCTCAACATGACATCTACGATTGCGCAGCACGAGTGGAACACTTTCAAACGTATCATAATTCCAGGAGCACACACGACTATCATCGACGTTGAAATCGTTGTTTCGTTGAATAACAATGTTTTTTGCAAGAGTACTGTTACCTTGTCCACACGGACCGACAATGAGTGTGGTTGACTGACACGCAAGTTGCATTGCTAAAAAATGATCAGAGTACATTCACAAGTAAAATATTAACAGCAAATATTACATGATCGGTTTTTTAAAACACCGATTTTCACTCTTGTCCCATAATTTATTTTCTTTATCTTAAACACATTTTCAAAATCTCAAATTTTTTAATTGTTCAAATCCGATTTGAATTGAAAAATTAAGAATTATTAATTGGTATTTGAGTTAAGTGGGCAAACAATTTTATTAACTTGTGAGAAAATCGTTGGCTGTCTTCACACTTCCTTAGTTTGCACAGCCGTTATTACATGCAGTCCTACTTGAGCAATTTTAATTTATGGTCTTCTTTTTCGAAAAAACATTATGTGTATCGTCCGAGAGAGCAGCCTGACGTTCTACATTAGCTCTCCACCATTCGGCGAAAAAACTCGAACTTCACCTGAAATTTCCACATATATATGGCGCAACATGGCCTTAGAAAATGTTAGGCCATTCACAAATGCAAAGTGCGATTGAAAACATTTTCTGCATGTTGCTTTGTATTAATATCGGTTTGTTTCCATTTTCCCTTTAGCATAGTACTTTATCGTATTTGCTACGAACGGTTCGTAAATTTCGCGAAAGTTCTAGTAAACACAAACTGGCCGAGTTTCGCGCTGGCCGAGTTGTGTTGCGGCGGCCGTCAAAATTTTCTGTTTAAATCGGTGTCCTCTTCGTGTCTCGAACGCGCACGTGCTTCTCTCCAAGCGTCGTCTCACAAATTCTGCCCAATCTCTCGTTCAAAATTTCGCTTTTGTTGTTTTTTGTGGCATTTTCTTTATTCAAAGCCGTTTTCGTCTGTTTTCCCATCAAATTATTTTGTGAATATGCCCTATTCAGTTGAAACGTTTATTTCAGTTGTCATGCAACCTATGGACCGACCATTAGAAGAAGCGCACAACATGGAGGGCTCTTCTGGCTCAAATCAGGCACGTAACGCTGATTATCACACAATGATTATGAAAAATGTCGCTTACAGAGAATTATGAATATGTCGAACTTCACACCAGAGCCGTCCGTTCAGACAATTAGATCAACACTTCATCGGCCATTGTCGGCCGTGCAACAACAGTTCGTTCAGCAGCAAATGGAGAAGCCCAAAAATGAGCATCAAGATGAAGTACGCGATTTCATCCGCCAGCTCGCCGACTACCCGCCGACGATTCCAGATTCTGTAACTTTGCACTTCTTAAAATCTAGCGGTGTTGAAGGCACTGATCCAAGAGTCGCCCGGTAAATACAGTCGTTTTAACGATTTCGAATAATTTAAATACAGTTTGATCGCGTTAGCTGCACAGAAGCAAGTATCCGACATCATTTTGGACGCGATGCAAAACGTAAGAATTTTCAGAGAAAATGGCTGAATAAAAATAGCATTATTCAGGCTCGAATGAAGGGTCTCGGTCAGACGAAGAAAGGGACCAAGGAGACGAAATTCACGTTGACCGAGGAGCTTCTTGACGGCGTGCTATCAGAATACGGAATTCGAAACACGCGGCCTCCATACCACACCTGAATTGTACTTATTTATTTGTGTCATATTTTATGATTATAAATTATCAACTAAAAAAACTTTTGTTTACCTCGGGTCAATTAGTGTATATCATAGACGTTTTATTAATAAACACTCCCCTCCAATCATGTGATTTGATTTCGCAGGTTATCACCACAATTATCTATTTGAACTGTTTTCAAAAATTGTGTGTTTCCTAATGCGTGCACTTAATTTAGAACTTTTCAACCATGCCACTTCCAATTTCGCGTCCATTGGATTACGACAGTGATCCGGAGATCCAAGCCGAGAAAGAGCTCGCCAAGAAGGACCCAGCATTCGCCATTGATGAAAACTCGCTGATTTCGCAGAAGAAAGCCGCTGCTAATGCGCTCGAAGCGGCCAAGGTGAAAACGGATGGCGCGATCGCCGCTCCGATCACCAATGGTCGTTCCAAGTGTATGTTTATTTTTTATATATTGTAAGAAATAAACAAGTGGCGTTTGTTCCTTCAATTTTTTAATGATTGAAAATAGCTAAAATGTGATAATTGTAAGTTTTGAATTCTCTCGAATTAAAGAGTGCTTGCAATCGGATTGCACTATACTAATATAGTATATCCTTATCCAATATGATATTAAAAGATTAAATCCGATATTTGATGTAACATCTTTTAAAACTTCCGACTAAATTAGATTAAAAATTTTACGGTTTTCAGCGACCGACGATGTCACCAAGAAGGCGAAGGTCGGAAACCAGACGAAGGCGTTGAAGAAGCAGCGCTCGCGCGGAATATCCGGATGCTCATCGCGCAAGTTCTCCGGATACGACGACGGATATGATCTTGATGATTTGGATTATGATTACGAACGCGATGTCTTTGACGAGTTTGTGCAAGCGAAACAGCCTAAAAAATTAGCAGTTGATATTTCAGATGCGACGAACAAGATGAGTATTTGTATTCGAAGAAACATTGAATCATCACAAACACTCACTTGGTAGCATTGCATTCCGCTGTAAATTGTTTTGCTTTTTTGCTAAATAATGTACAAATGTTAAAAATTTAAATTATCTGATTGATTTGTTCATCGTTTTTTGTTGTGTTAAAATTGTAAATTATCTTATATTTTAGTGTAAATTGTTGTACATCGTTTTGTTAGCATTTTTTCTGCCGTTCAGATTCTCAAAATTGCGGTTTTCCTTCAGAAATTTCTAGACGTGCATTTCTTTTCACAGTAATTATTGGTAACCTTCATTTTTTTTAAACCCATGACTATGCTAAATTGAAGTGCTGAAATGTGTAAATAAAGACAATGCTACCAAGAATTTGAAGCACTTGTGTGGTTCATAATAGTTACAGAGGTTCTTGAATTACTTGAAGATTGTGAAAATTTGCAGAATTTTCTGAAATATTTTCTAGATGATGTCGCGTCAGCGGGTTTGCCAAATGTCACATCTTGCGGCTAGGTTTGTCGGCGGGGCCGATGTTCACGTCGTTGATCCGGTTGTGGATTTGAGGTACCATTATGAATTTTGGACCAAATTGTTTCATTTAATTATATTCAAATTTTTATTTTATTTTTGAAAAAATAGCATTATTGTAAATGTTAAAGTTGAACACCAAATTTTTAAAATCATAAAATTAGAAGACTCAATCAAATTGGAACCGAACTGACGAACATCCCAAAATTCGAAACATTAATACTACAACTTTACTATACATATTATCCGGAATTTTGCGGCAGATCGTGTTCGAAGCTAAATCCGATTGGCTCTGGGCATCCAGTAAACGCTCTGATTAATCATACCTAAAACATTTTTTTAATCTTTATGAATTAAAAAAATTAAAAAAATATATGAATAGTTCTGTGACGAATAAGTAAAAAGGAGATTTTGCGTATAAATTGATATTAAGTGGAGCGATTCCGCTATGAGAAAATACAAAGAAAAAAGTGATTCCGAAAAATGTTCACTTTCCCTATGAAAAATGGGAAATTTCGATTTTTTTCTGTTTTTTTAATGATATCAATTCAGGAAAGTGTTTGAACAAGAGGAACGCTTAAAATACTCGATTGACTCGAGAAATCTGAAAATAGACTTGGAAAAAGTGAAAATGGATTACAATGAATGGTTCAGCATTTACAAACAATGGAAGGATATAACAGATAAGGTGATATTGAATATTGAAAAAAAAATATATAAAGATGCAATTTTTAGGAGGCTTCAAACATTTTAAAAAGGAATATGCGGGAAAAGAAGGACGGTTTGCTTAATGCATTAGCTCTTCCAAATTTTATCAATCATATTGGAACGAAGCCAACGACAATTCTAAAATCTTCAAGTATTGGATATTCAAAAATTCTTCATCGATTCTAATATTCTAGAACATGCTCAATATCTAGCTCAGCAGGGTTTGATGCGAATCGACAAAATCAATCACGTTGTGCATTTGGTTGGATTCCCGGCGACTGTTCAGAAAATGATCAAGTTTTTCGATTTTCTCTTTAAAAAATTTAATCTATTTGTATTATAGGCAACAATTAATCGAGCTTTTCTCGTTTTGTCACCAAATGAGCCCTTCGTATTTCGCGCGGTCTGCAATTCTTGAAGCGCTGAACGTCGACAAAAAGAAATATCTCTCATTTTCTGATGGATCGACTCATTTCCCACTAACATATTTGGGTACTTTAAGACAATTCAAGCAAATTAATAAAAAAAAACATGTTTGTGTTTTAGTTGGAAATTCGCTGGCTTCGATGGTAACCCCATTCATCAAAATCCAATTCACCGAGAACAATCAGTGGCCGATTAGTATGCAATGTGCTGGCGCTGGCTATACGCAAAAGAAAAATGAAATTGATTTGATCCACTCGAGACAACGAATGAAACACTGCATTCTGAATATGACACAAACTTCCGAAGAAATTGAAATGCTTGTGAATGAAGCAAACGTGCGAATTGGTATTGATTTGCGACAAGATCCAACTCAAAAAGTAATTGTTTTTAGGTGCCTACCTTGATGAAGCTCTTGGTCTTGAAGTCGAAGTCCGGGAACTTCGAGGAAGCGAGCTTGAAAACTACGAGTCGCAGGCTTATGTAATTGAGAATCGCGGATTGGCTCTTTCCAGGGTTTGGCTGACATTTTAATGAAATTAATTGGAATCGTGTGCTCTTTAGATTGCAAGAATTGATGACTATGTCGCCCAACGACTGAACATTTGTCACGCTGGAGTTGAAAAAACCGACACGACCGCAGGTAAAGCAATCTATGGAGATTCTTTGACAATTCGATTCCTTAAAGCAATTGATAGTGGATTCGTCCAGATGGCCTATATTCAAACCGACATTGATCGAATCATTGCGAGGCTTATCGACGACCTGATTGAAGGAAAAGAGCCTCCGAAGTTGCTTCGTGATGCCATTAAACGAACCGCGTAATTCCATAATTTGTTTTACTTTCCTTGTTTTTGTAAATAATAGGCTAGTAAAATGCGTTTATTATTTGCTCTTTGAGCTTAAAAGGGGTACAAAATATTCAAAATATTTACAAAAAAATGTACGAAATGTATTTTGTTTAATTGCTGGCACCTGATCCTTCACCGGAGCCTTCCTCTTCCTCTTTGTCCTTCTTCTCAATGGTGGTGGTGGCTACGGTGATCTTTTCTCCGGAAGCTTCTACCTCGTCTTTTTCTTCCTCAGAAGATGAGGACTTGTCAGAAGGTTTGGTGGTAGAGCGCTTGCTCTTCTGAAAAAAAAAGATGTGGCTTAATTTGGGAATTGAAAATTTCGAAACCTCGCGACTTTCCTCGCTATCGCTGCTATCACTCTTCTCTTTATCTTCCTTTTTGGATTTCTTCTTCTCATCGGATTCGCTGCTATCCGCATCATCGTCGTCATCATCATCATCATCCTTCTCTTCCTTCTTCTTCTCTTCCTTCTTCTCATCATCCTTCTTCTCCTCTTCCTTCTTATCAGACTCCTTCGACACCTCAACCTCATCCTTATCGGATCGAATAACACGGCTCTGAAATACGATCACAGTTAGCTTAGTATTTTCATTGAATCAAATTCCAACCAAAAGCTGCTCATCATTGGTCTCCTTGAAGATGTTGAAGGCGACGACGACGGTGGCGAAGAGCGCTAGCAAAATAAGAACACGCATGTTTATTAGAATTGGCTGAAAATGGAACAATTTTCAGATGACCATTAAAAAAGGGGGTTTTCGAATAACAAGCGCAGGATGTCCACTATTAGTGGGGCTCTCATTTTATAGAAATTTGGCGCCTCTGCCCGCCTACAAATGAACCGGCAAAGAGATCAAAAAATAACAATAATGTTTCATTATTGTTTGCACAAACCAAGCCTACGAATTGGTACTATTTTTGAAATGTGCATAGAGCAAAGAATAATGGCAATCAAAAAACGATTTAAAAAAAAAAAAACTTCAGATTTCCTACACTTTGTTTTCCTAATCACTCAAGTTCAAACAGTTTCCATGTTTGTTTGGTCTCGAGGTGAATTAATAAAATGCTATGGAATGAATCAAGAGGAATTCTAGAGAATTTCAAACTTGAAACATTCATCGTTAAGCATTTTATTTTAAATTTTCCGAATTAATGCTAGGAAATTAAAGGAATCTAGATCATAATATAGTTTTTTTTGCCAAGGAAAAACATCATGTAACGACGAATAAAGTCAATATTTGAAGCGACAACGATACAACCAACAGCTAAGCAGAAATGATTCGAAAATGACGCCGACTAATCCCGAAGGCAAGCAGTTCTGCCGAATGAGCAATTCATATCGAATGATGAAGAGTGGGGTGGGGCGATGTCATCGATGGTTATCTCTATCCGATTCATCATCCCCATGCCGATCCTATCTCCCCATTCCAGAAAATTCTGAATTCTCGTCATACGACCCCGCCCGCGGAGTAGTCCATCGAACGTTTAGAGACGCGGAGAAGCGAACACGTTTGATAGGGGGCCGGGCCCATCTCCTACAACAACCAAATCCCCCCCCCCCCACGAGGTCACATAACGCACTTAGCAATTGGCAGACAAGGTAGAATAACTAACTGATTACGACGAATCATGCAATAACAATCCATTTTATGTACAAATACGATTGAAGTGAAACTCGTAGATTATATGAAGCTCGGAACCCGATGAAGACTTCGCCGACAGCTCGCGCGCGGGGTAAACGTGGCAGCGCTTAGTTGTGTACTCGGAGCCTGAAAAGCTTGTTCGGTTTTTTGCGTAGATGGCATTTTCCTCACTTTATGCCGTTTGCGTGGGTTGTCGTAAATGATACAGACTAGGTAGACAGCATTGAGAGCGAACTGCAAAAAAAATTACACTTGGTCTAGCGGATAGAAAAAAAGACATATGTCGGGAAGATGAGACAATAGTTCATTCGAAAAATTGGCTTAATATTTCTAATGCCGTGTGTAGAATTTTAAATTCACAAAAAGCCCATTATTAAACTCGCAGTTTACCATTTAAGGGGAAAATTAGTATGCATAAAGACGAAACTTCCAAAAAAATTTGAGCAAGATGGAGAATTTTCCACTCAAATTTTTATCTAATAATTTCCATACTTCAGAATTTTTTTTAGATTAAAGATCAGAATCGTAAAATAGGGCACCTCCTGATCATCACCTTCCTCACGCGGTCTCGCCAGCCACTTTACAGCGAAACAACACGCTTGTGAGTTGTGACGATAAAAATAAATCAGGTGTTCTCTTGAACTCACTTGTGCAAAATACATGACTTGCGAAATTTCTTCAACCACGCCGATCGTTCTCCAATCAATCACCAGGTTTTCGGGGACAAGTGACAGATAAAGACGAAGCAAGTACGATGGCAAATTCATGGATAGGTCGAATATTGTGATGCAAAGGCATCGGCGAAGCACTTTCATTTGTTGGCGTCGTTTGAATCTGAAAAAATATATCTTAAAATAGGAATATATTGGACAACAATTATACCTTGATGAGCTGTTCAGATCGTTTGTGGATCGCGCCCTTGACATGTTCTTGTTATCGCTGGAGAGCTTCATACTAGCTTCCGGGGCTAAAACTCAATTAAATATTTTGTATAAGTTCGAAATAAGTTTACATATGACTACTCCTTCTGATACGCTTGCCTTTTGTTTGGCGGCTTTGTGGCTGCGCTTTGGACTTGTTGAAAACCAGACCGCTCTGCATAATATCACCTGAAACAAAAATTTTTCTAATTTTTTATTTTGAGTATTTTTTGCTAGATGACTACGTAAAATTTGAAAATAAATAAAGAAAATTGAAAAATAAGTGGATTTATTTAATATTCTGTGGTATGTCGACACGGTGAATGCAGAATATATTAAATACAGTACATGAAATTCTTGATGAAGTGTTTTAAGTTTCAGGTTTAAATTTTTTCCTAATTTCTTACTTTCTAACATACCTTCAAATCTAATATGGTTATAATGACCACTGGCAAGAAATATGAGATAATAATTTCAAATATTTGCAGCCGTCTGCTCATTTCGGTCGGCGGGCCGCCACACGCTAAAAATTTCAAAATTCACAAAATCAACATTCCTGTTAATCTCTCATATTTATGAGTATTGTCATACTCTATGTCCCAAAGCACCCAAACTTCAGAAACGCAACAAAATATTGCAACGGCGAGCTGCAAGATAAGATCTTGATGTATTACGACGAATTGCAAATCATACCACCGCAAGTGTTGGCTCTTTATTCATTTTCAAGTGAGCGTAGGGACGATAGACAGCCATATAACGAACGGCTGATAGGACCAACCAGCACCAAATTGAGAATGATGAGGTTGTGTGCATTACAAAGACGTTAAGCTGAAATTTGAAGAAGTCTCAGAATCACATGTATCGAAGGTTTTCTCGAAATCATTAAATCGTTTAATTGTGTGAAAGCTAATTATTCGATATATGGGAACTAATTTATATCATTCTTGCTTCTCCATTTATCCCCCTTCTTTTAATCGTTTCTGGCCGCCAATTGGATTATTTCTTCCAGGAATATCTAGAAGAATATCGAAACCGGAAATTTTGACAGAAATAAACTGGCATCCGAAACTCGGCGGCGCCTGCCACAACTTCCAGACAACATGCTTCCTTGTTTTATTTTCACACTCAAAACACTTCCTTGATATTCACCGACCTTGCATACAAATGTCAGGAAATGCGGATGGTTTTCTAGCGCGAAAAATCGGAGGCAAATAAGGAAGAGCAACGAGAATAGGCAGAGGGTGTCGGCGGCGGCCATCGTGCCGAGCAGGAAAAGCGACGAGCGTGTCGTTGACGATTTGCGATGCCTGCAAAGAATGAATGGGAATCGAGTATTATTAAATTTTGTCGCCGTAAAAATGACCACAATAGGATGACCAATTTTTGACAAGTGGCGGCTTGATTTTGAAAAAAAAAAGTGTATGATTCCAAGGAATTTGATATAAGAATAAAATACTCATTTAATCTAATTTACACTTTTTTTTTAAGATACATGATTTTCTGTGAATTTTTTATAACATATTAAATGACCGCGAACTTTGTCTAAAAGTTAGTCCACGGCCATTACAACTAAAATAATCTTGAAAATTGATTAATTTTTGACGCTAAAGAAGTTGATTTTGCGACCACAATAGGATGACCAATCTTTGGCAAGTGGCTTGACTTTGAAAAAAGAGGTGTATCGAGTTTGATTCCAAGGAATTTGATATAAGAATAGAATATTGATTTTCTTTTTTTTTTTTTTTTTTAATATTCCTGATTTTCTGTGAATTTTTAATAAAATATAAAATTAATGACCGCGAACTTTGTCTTAAAGATAGTCCACGGCCATTACGCATAAAATAATTTTGAAAATTGATTAATTTTTGACGCTAAAGAAGTTGTTTTTTTTTTCGATTGAAATATTAATTTTCGTTATTCGTCATTTTATTTTAACGTCAAAAACCAGTCCAGGACATCACAAAAATTATATTTCAAATTCTTTCTACCAAGAAAACCTTTCATAGAACAATGAGTGTTGCCGTTTGAGAACTATTATTGGTTCCTTTATGAAAATCCTTCTCAACTTCAAAGAACGTCCTAAAACGTGTGAGAAATTGAGTTTTTTTATTCGGCAATTCCAAAAAAAAAAGAGAGAAACGTTCATTTGCAACGTTCGTCAAATTTCATTTACCTTCTTTCTCAAGAATACATCCGTGTATATCGAAACGAATTGACTTACATGGTGAATTTTCGGCGAATGAGAAGACCTAGGTTGAGGATAATGCCAAGAACCGCAATTCCCGCAAATACCATCCACATTTTTATAATTTTCGGCGGCTTCTCGTCATTCTCCAATGAATGAGATGTGTAGTTTTCGCCATTCATCTGAAAATTGGTGATAATATATTTATTATACATATATGGTGATCAAAGAATGTCGAATAATGAACAAAATATCAATGGCGAAATTGTGGGGCATGTTAAATGGGACTCATAATTGGCTGCTGAAAACTGCACAAAATAGTACACAATATTGGATTAAGTGCCGTGAAAATTACAGAAAAAAAATCGGTTGTTTTCGAATTCCTAAAATTTTCCAGTTTATTGCCTTTTTTTTCCATATTTGGGAGGGGCGGGGAGCATTTCAAGCAAAACCGCTTATTGGAATTCAAAGTCGAAAAGAAATTTGCGGCCAGTCAAGACTCTTTGGATATAATTAAAGAAAACTGCGGACATTTCCAAATGAAAACAAACTGAAGCAAAAAAAAATGAAGTGCGTTCGGGGTTGAATGGCTCTTCTGGTTGATTGAGCTTCATTTTTGGTCATTACACTTGTTCAAGGAATATGTCGGTGAGCCGGCACACTTAAAACTCAAACGACAAAAGGCAATTGTTAAGACACGTTTGGGGGGAAATTGGATTTTGTTGAACATTGACGGCCGGCAAGACCGACAAAAAAAAATACACACACACACACACCTAATAATTTTTTTTCGAATCGAAAACGTTGCTGCTTAATTGGAATCCGATGAGATGAATAATTCGCCACAAAATGGGTTTTCATGAAGCCCCCAGCCGGCTAAGGTCGAAATTTCAATTTTATGGCGCCCCACATAGCAAAACAACAAAAATCAATTTCCTCGGAGAGAAAAAAAAACCTATGGCTTCTTATGATTTTTTTTTTGGAAATTTTATTCAAATTTAAAGAAATTTTCAACAGCACGAACCACAAAGTGGTCCACGAAAATTGTTTGAAGACCAAAATATTGAAATGTTTTTGAGGATCCAAAAAATGTGATTTAAAATCGTTGCGAGACCACAATATCATAAAACGCTGGGTCTTTGTTGAATCTGGCGAATATCACCTGCATTGTCCGCGGCATTCAACTTCCATACGCGAAATCCAAAATTATCTTATTTTCAGCAAATGCCCACTAATTACCAATGCATTCATCATTATTTTTTAAAATAATAATCAGAAATTTCGATCACATATGAGCAACTCCACCGCTACCGTAATCCTTTCATAATCAAATTCTCCAAATAAAAGAAATGATGAATTCTTAGTACTTCAGAGCAATACGTTTAGTACTAATTATAATATTATACGATTTCTCCATATACGGACGAAGATCAGTACGTTGGGAGAACTTCGAATAATCCCAAACAAAACTTGTCTATTTCTAGTTTGATTGGATTAACAGCGTCGATGTTGCGCTTTCAGTGGCATGATGAGTTATTACACACGAGAATATGGTAAACGGCATAATAATAATAATAATAATAATAATAATAATAATAATAATGAAATGGGCTGGCTGGGAGCAAAAAACATGAATTGAATAACAAAAAAAAAACCAAGAGCAGCTCAATTAAGCCTTTCAAGGATTATTTGGGTGTGGAGTTGGGAGTTAGGGTAATTAGAGGAAAATGAGAAAAGTGGTATTCGATGTTTCTCGGGGAAAACAAAAACGAAAATTCCGCTGACACTGGCAGATTTTTCGACGAAAATCTGTCATTGGCAGGCATCAACGTGCTCTCTTATTTGATCTACCGGAAAAAGGAAATGTCAAAAAATTGGCGGCCAGAAAACAATTCGATTTGAACAAGTATTTTTTGTGCAATAAATTGACCGTATCCTCATTTCATGTTTTCGACATGAAATTTTCAGATCGATTCCAGGTGAATTCTAAAAATGGAACAATGACGATAATTAGTAGTGAGAAAAAATATGCGATGTAGTGAAAACAAAGGGCAATTTCAGTGTATTAAAATGCCGAATTTTCAATTGTGAGATTTTGAAATCCTACAATAAATTAAAGAATTTTGGATTACAATTTTTGAATTTGATGGAAAAAAAATAGTGCGGTACACTAGAAATTCAAGTTAATTGAACTCGTCTTCTATTTATAGCTTTTTTTGTCATGGCTATTCAAGCAATTTAAAGGAACAGACAGAAATTTGATATTTGAAACTATTGCAATTCCACATGATTTGTTTCACATGTACGAATTGATTCAAGTGATTTCTGAATCTTTATGAATAAAATTTTTGATGCGAAAACTCCCATCAGTGAACCTTGAATTTTGGGTATTCGAATCAAAAATTCTTTTCTGACTTTAGGAAAGTAATTCTAAATATGAGAAACCGCTGACGCAAGCTGAAAACGAAAAGGATTTAGAATGTTTCATTCAAAAAATAATGCGACTACCATATTTGTTGAGACCTTGCAAAAAAACCGCGTGCGCTTTTAAATTGATATATTTTTCAGAAACAGTTTATAGATTCTGCTTAAATCTTACCTTAGAATCCACGTGGCAAAACCCACCACTTTTCAATTTTCAGTAATATTTTTTAGGCAAAAATGTTGTTTTTTTTTTGTTGTTTGTCTTTCAAGCAGCTTAAAAATCGAGTTAACTTTTTGCAAATGCCGAAAATAAAAATAGGCGGAGAAGTTTTTCAAAGCATATGAATAACGGCAAACACAAAAATGAAGAGAAGATTGGTTAATAAAACAAATTGATTTTGAATTGGTGCCTGACGAGGTCTTGACGCGAATTCATTTCGAAATCTCTTAAACAGTTTATGGTACTATGTGCAGATTTCTCCAAAAATAAACAAAAAGAGGTCAATCAAAAGAAAGAAACAATCAAAAATTCTAAGAAAACTATGCAGATTGAAAAACAATTAGTTTTAAAAAAGTTTTTTTTGATTTATCTTCCCAAGTCCTGCATAATACCATAATATTAATAAATATAATCATATTGAATGCGATCGACTTTACTAGAAATGAGCCAGATAGTAAAAGAGTGCTCTTCTTTTCATCGGATCAAGTATTTCCTACTCGAAAAGTTTCATTTAACCATGTTTGATTATTATTTAACAATGGTTCAATTAAAAAAAAAGCTATTATTTAAAAATTCAGGCTTTGGAACGGTATCAAAAAAACCTATGCGGACAAAAATTTTTGTGGGTTCGCGAAAAACAAAAAATAATTATTTTGCAACAATTCAGGCTTCATTTTTGACGTAACTTTTCAGAAAATTCTAGACACCTGAACAATCTATGGCTTGACTTTCAACTCCGCGAACTATTGTTAATGCGGATTTATCAGTAATGATATCAAGATGTGTGGAATTATATGGAACGGCGAAGTTGAAGGATTTCAAAGCAAATAAGAAAATCATGAACGATTATCTAAATAAAACTTTTTGATGAATTTGTAATTCAGTGAAGGACGTTTTGTGGTATGCACCTTTAAACAAAATCTAATATCTCGAAATAACAACTAGGAGCTTTTGGATATTTATTTTCAGGATGTAAACTCAGAAATACCCCCCCCCAAGCTATGGAATTCATGAGAGTTATGAACCTATTCATGAAACGAAAAAAATAAAAAAAAATCAATTTTTTTCATTTGAATTTCCCCACGTCGAAAATTACAAAAAGTTGACGCGATATATCGTAATTCTCCGCTATTTATTTTTAAAGGCGCACGCGAAAAGTTTCGCGGGTCACGTCACGATGTCGGTACTGTATTTTTTTAATGGCTGTTTTTTTTTTCGAAATTTTACTTTTTGAGCGTTTAAAACGTTTTTTTTTTGAAAATCTATAAAAGTATCTTGTTTAATCAACGCCAAAGGTTCATCAGAAGCGTCATCGAGCGAAGTCTGCAGACATATGTTGTCAAATTAGGAGTACTTATACCAATAATTGTATTTTTTCCACGTTCTTCAATCTGTTACTCATTTCCTCTGGAAGGGTGATGAGAGTGACGCGTGAGCAGAGACGCAGAGGAACGAGAGAACCTGCCAATATCGGATTCTTCCATTAACTTTTGTGAATTGAAAGGAGACTTCATTTTCTTCTGTAGTTCGCGTTGATTTCGTGATTTCCCATCCGTGATCATCATTGTTATTTTCTCCTTATCTTTGAGTTAGTTAACAACTTTTTATATTTTCCCTCTCTCTTGAATTAATCTTATATGTTTACAGTTTTTTAAATAAATTGCTTTCAGTTGACGAAAAAATGGTGGATGCGTATCAAGAAGTCGTTGACAAATTGTGCCAAATCCATGCAGATGACGTCGAAAAGTGTACGGAAATCCTGGACATTCTAGCGATCGAAGATGCGAAATGCGGGAGAAGAGTGAATTCTGCAAAGTGGAGAATGCTGAAGAACCTCATCGCCTTTGATCAGGTGAGCTTTTGTACGAAACTAACCAGCGGGCCCTCTGGGATGATCCCATCATTTTCATACCCTTCCTGGATCTTTCAACTCCTCATTGCTATTATTTCCTTGAGTCAATCACAAAGGTATGGATGCTTTGAATTAGTAGCAATTTTTGAATCGTTTCTGTAAAAAAATGGCTCATAAAAATTGAGAATGGCTAATTTTACTGCTTTCTTTTTCAGCCATTCAAGTCTTATTCCGAGAAGCTCGTTCTGTCAGCCGATAAAAAAAAGCCGACCGTCTCGACCACCAGCGCCGTTGGGTCAAACTATGGATGTAGGTCCGGTTAACCCCCCCCCTCCTCCCTCCTCCTCGTAATACTAAATCTTTAACTTCGATTTAAATTGCGCATTTAATGATCGGTCTCCACTTTTAATCCTATTATAAGATTTAAAATTATTATAAGATTTTAGAATTTATTGAGATAATTTAGAATTTTCTCAATAAATTTTAGAAAATCTTATAAGATTTTGAAAAATATTTTTAATGGACCTATTCATGCAATGAAAAAAAATTTTTTAAAAAAATCAATTTTTTTCATTTGAATTCCCTATGCACGCACGTCGAAAATACAAAAAATTGACGCGATATATCGTAATTCTCCGCTATTTATTTTCAAAGTCGCACGCGAAAAGTTTCGCAGTGTCACGTCGCGAAGTCGGTACTGTAATTTTTTAATGGCTGTTTTTATTCGAATTTTTTATTTGTTGAGCGTTTAAAACTTTTTTTTTGAAATCTGTAGAAGTATTTTTTTTAATAAACGCTGAAGGTTCATCAGAAGCGTCATCGAGCGAAGTCTGCATCAAATCAACACAGAAATCCCTATTTCACATGATAATTAGTATCTAAACGACGAAAAATTGACATATATTGTCGAATTAGGAGTAATTACACCAATAATTGGTTTTTTACCTCGTTCTTCAATCCGTTACACATTTCCTCTTCAACGTTTTCGAAAAATACGGAAAAATAGCACACAGAATGAAAAATAAGAAATACAGTACCGACTTCGCGACATAACCCGCGGAACTTTTCGCGTGCGCCTTTGAAAATAAAGAGCGGAGAATTACGATATATAATATAATTACGATAAAACCCGTCAATTTTTTGTAATTTTCGTCGTGCGTGCATAGGGAATTCAAATGAAAAAAATTGATTTTTTTTAAATTTTTTTCATTGCATGATAAGTTTAGCGATTCTCAATAAGTTTTAGAAAGTATCAATAAACTTTAGAATTTCTCAAAATTTTTTTAGAGTTTATTATTGAATATTTGATTCTCAAAATATTTTATTTGATTTGCCTGAGAGCTTTTTATCAATTTTTCAACATTTCAAGATTTATTTTAAATATTTATAATTTATCAATTCTAGGCGTTACAAATCTGAGAAAACGGAAAATCAATCCAGAATCTCAAGAAATCTCTGTTGATGGTGATTTGGCTGCTTCGATTAGACGATACGCTTTCTACTACTATGTAATGGACAATTACAAGAGAAGTGCAATTCCGTTGACTCCAAGACTTGCGGCAACTTTTCGTCACAGAGATAACATATTTATCGAAATTGGTTTGTTAGTTATGCGTTTATTTCATTCAATTGGCTATGTCTAGGAGATGAAATTATAATCCATTCTTGGTCCGACAAACAGCTAAAAGCTTTAACTCGTGTTGTGAAAATCATTGAGGAACTGGACACAATCATCTTGGAATCGGACAGAGTAGAGTTTTGTGATAAAGATCTAATTGCTAATGCAACTATTCCTCGAAAGGGAATGCAATACCTGCTGGTAATTTTTTATCGTTTGAAGTATTTTCACTAAATTTTTAATAAAAATGCACTTATTTAGATGGGATATTCGATTCTTCATGAAAAGACAAGCCATCAGTCGCTTTCAACTGGAATTATCGTTAGTGATGCGACTCGAAGATTGCGATATATGGGATCAAGCGGCTCATTCAAAGGAGATAGCGGTGGCAGCTGTTGGGATGAAAACGGGCAACTGATAGGAATGCAAATAGAGGTAGAAAAGGTACCACACACGAAAGATGACAAAGGACGACCAGCATCTCCTGCATCAGGAGGTCGTTGCTGCATTGTGGCGATGCGTGATATATTCGGGCACATTCAGGTTCTATTAACTCATAATTTCATGAAAACAATTTTTGAATTTTAGGATTTATTGCCACCGGACTCTGATGTGGACTGGACTGAATGAATTTTTCTCCTTTATCAATAATTGTATTTTTCAAAAACATTTTTATATGAGTTGAAGAAAAGAAGAGCACTCTTCTACTATCTGGCTCATTCTTAGTAAAGCCAATCGCATTCAATATGGTTATATTCAGTGTGTCTACCCGGGACGAAGTTTCCCGGGAATGGCCGGGTTCCCGGGACCCGGGACTCATTGAAACTGTATTTCCCGGGAAAAAGTGCAAACACCGCGCAAAAACAACGCACACTCTTCGAATATTGCGTATTGTCATTTTTTAAATGAATTTTCTTATTTTAAAAAGATTCCAATGCTTAGAAAAATTTGGAAAAATCGTTATTTGCACATTGCAATTGTGTCCATTTTTCTGCGAAATTTTAAAAATTCCAAATAGGGACTTCCTACGCCATTTTCTAAGCATTGGAATTTTTTTTAATAGGAAAATTCATTAAATTAAAAAAAAAAAAAACGAGAATACGCACTCAGCAAATCGCGCCGTAGAAACGGCGGTGAATAGCGAGTAAAACGGCGGCAGATGATCGGTGAAGAGAACAGACACTTTCGTTCCTCCAACTTTCCACCGCCGTTTCTCCGAAATTGCACGCGTACGCGCGGAGTGTCGTACTGCCTTCGTTTTAGTACTTTCAAACTATTGTCATATTTCACCACGTTTATTGTTTTTTTGAAAGTACTCGCGAAAAACTGGAATAATTTATTACAAAAAAAATTATTTAGTCATTTGGCTGCAAAAAATTAAATTTGTCCTCCGTGTGATGCCACTTTCTGTGATAACGTTGAAATTGTAGACGTATTCGTAATTCTATAATTCCTCGAAAATTCAATATCACTACTTAACTGTAAAGTCGAATCCGAACTGAAGAAATTCAAGTTTAAGAGATTTACATTAAGAATTTACCTCTTTTAGGTTGTGAAATAACTGTCCGCTATAAACTTTTTCGCCATATCCGCAATCGATACTGAGCGTTGATTAGTCATTAACGATAAGTAGCAGTGCGTTTTTTCAAAACTTGCAGTTGAAGTTGTTGAACAATTGCCGTATCTACGAATCAACTCCACACAGTGATCAAAAATCAGCTGGAATTGCTACCATTCTTCTGTTTTAAACAAGTCAATTTTCTTACATGCATTTTAAGCGTATAGAATTCGCTATTTTCATGTCCAATATATCCTTTTATGAAATTCGAAAGTTGTTGGATTGCGTAGAGATGAGCTTTGGTCCTTGCCATATATAGCAAGTTGTTAAATATGAACAAGCAAGCCAAAAACGTGGTTTCCATGAAGCGAGGAAACTTAAATGTCATTGATAACGCAGCAAGAGTAAACTGAACTGACTGAAAAATATAATCAAATGTCCCAACTTTAAAATTGCTCACTTTTCTTATCTCTGAACCGGTCGCACGCGAGAATCTTTCTGGGCTAGCAAACCTGCAGGGCGTTTCCGGTGGATCTATGGTATTAATCAGAGAACATGAAAGTGCCTGAACCACCCTAGTCGAAATTTTCAACCGAGGCAAATTTGAACCGCGCCCAAAAATTTGTTCCAATAAATTTTTCAAAAACCCTTCGGAAAGGTAATGAAGTTCATCGAACGGTTGATTTGATGGGCTGGCAAGAATTGACAGAATGTCTAACAATTCATATTTTAGATGTAGGTTTGAAGGGAATTGCTTACTTAATTTTCCGCTAGCTCTCATCATATTCATTACATCATTCGCAGTTCTTGAAGGGTATTGAATGTCGGAAAAAAAGAAACCGCTTGCCGACCCGATTTCGAACCAATGATCGTGCAAAGTGTGCATCCCTGTGTACTTGCCCAATTCGGAAGACCACAGATCTGACGCATGCCCTATATCGTAATGTTTCATTATGTACCAAGACAAGCTTGCCTTGAGATCCAAAAATGATACAGCTGGCTCGACCATGACGGAATATTTGACCCTTTCGTATTGTATAAGCAGTGGTGAAGTTCTAAGAAATTCTACTTCGTGCATTAATCTAAAATAAGCATTATACAAACGAAATGATTCCACAAAGCAATGCCTTGATCCGACGATATTTGCATTTTGAGCATTCATTCCGTTTAAACATCGGATTATTGCTGCGAGGATCACGGAACCGTCTTGCTCTTTGATTTTTCGTTTTACCCCTTCCACTCTCATATAAATCGGCACAACTTCATCCCTACGTTGTATAATGAGATAAATTTAAACAAAACATAATTACCGGCTACAATTTGATGGACGAAATCCGTCTATGGCTAAGGAAACTACAACCTTCAATATGTTATTCGAAAACATTTCCAGTGTTTCAATGTGATCTCCATAATGTTTTGATATATGAAAACTCGAGTAATCTTCGTACGGTTTTCCAGAAGCCTACAATACAATTATATATATAGCCGCGAATTTTTCATTACCTGAATGTGATGGTGATATTCATGCGTTTTGACGATTTCTCCAATTTGCTTTGACAATATTCTTGCCAATTGATTGTGAATTGAGAATGTCACAAGCCTAATAGGTTCCGTAATCGTACCTTTCACTGGCTTGCACCTTAGTCGAAACTTTAATAAATTGCCTTTACGCTGAAGTGCTTACTGATAATTACTGCATTGTTGATTCGAACAAGAAATTCTGACACTGGGAATTTCTCCTAAACAGGACGTACAGAACGTTGTTGATATTGGTTGGCAATAATCTTCGATCAGTTTTTCCTGGAATGCGTAGATGTCGCGTTCCTGAAATGTTTCCGGAGTCTTAATGCTAGGTACAGTCAGCGTCCAGCGACTGCTGTACGCGGGTAGATTTACGCGGATGCGTCCTTCTTTTGGTCTCCCGTGGACTAACGTTGATATTTTGCATTTAATGGGTTGGGTCGATAATTATTAATTTTTCTCGAAATCGTTTTATAATTAATTTTCTACCAGAATAACATTTATTTTCTGCTACAATAACATTCATAAAGCCGATTAATTCCCGGAACCAGTAATTTCAATCAAAGGGTTAACCGGTTAAAGGGTTTTACATTATGATATCGAAAAAATATGGTAACCGCATTAATGTGTCAATAAATCAAGAATCATACCATTATTCCATTCCTGACAAACACTGAAAACATTATCTTTTGGCAGCATTTCCATGGTCTCGTCAGTTCCGTTATAGTCGCACCCTTCCGTGAACAGACGATCCTAAACCCAGCTCGACTCATAAATTTTCGCCATTCATATTATTTATTACAAGAATACAGTCGTCATATCCAGCGTCCGCAAAATTTCCCGCGAATTCCCCCTTCCTAAAATAACCTCGATTCATTAATTTTCATGAACTTATTTTATTACAAGTTTTTTATTATCTACAGTTTCTTCTTCAATACCATCATTGACGTTTTCAACAGGTAAAAGACGAACTCCATAGCCCCGAATTCGCGCGTCTACAAAATTTTTTTTCCTTTATGCTGATCACAGATATACCATTCTCTTCTTTCGTCAATCTACTCCTTTTCATGTTGAAACGAACGTTCTGGAAAAACCATTCTCATCAAATCAAACTTTCAAATTTAAAAAGAATGTAGTATTAATTATATTAAATCTTAAAACCAATAGAAGGTTTTAAAACAATCAATACATTATAATTAATTAATTACTGTTGCGAGGAGCAAGAAAATATGAAGAAAGATATTAGCAATTTAAATCCTGCGGTTACGGTGAATATCACGGTGTTTACACACACACACCAGAGTTGGCGCGCAAATACACGAAGTTGAGTTGTTGGATTGTTTTAGGCCCGGACCCGAGTTACTTGATTGGTTTTCGCTGTTGTTTATATTTTCCTACCGTGCTGCTTCATTATTATTTGTATTCACATACTATCCATTCCCCCGACTAGCCATTATTGTTATTATTATCCGTTAACTAATTAAATTGCGCTTCGTTCGTTATTGTTGTCTAACGCTTACTTTAGATAAATTTTAAATTGTAATTCGAGTTTTCCGACTTACAACAATTACAAATTAAAAAATTCATAAAATTAATTTAAATAAATCTTCATTTTGAAATTTAATTAAAACATTAAATGAAATTTAATGAAAATCGAAAATTAATTTAAATTATTTTTCGTTTTTTTTAGAAGGTTGTACGACACTACTAATATTACACATAGCCCACGGTTTAGCGCGTTTAGTAAACCATCGTTCCACCGCCGTTTCACCGAAACTCGCTATTCACCGCCGTTTCTACGGCGCGATTTGCTGAGCAATATTCGAAGAGTGTGCGTTTGCGCGCGCGGTGTTTGCAGACTTTTTCCCGGGTTTCCCGGGAACCCGCTCATCCCGGGTAGTTGCGGGACGAAACCGGGACGAGACCCGGGATTTCCCGGATAAACCCTGGAAACGAAATTCCCGGGAAATCCTGTCCCGGGTAGATACACTGGTTATATTTATAAATATAATTGTATTATGTAGGATTGGGAAGAAAACTCAAAAAAATATTTTTTATAAACTAATTGTTTTTCAATCTGCATAGTTTTCTTAGAATTTTTTGTTTCTTTCTTTTGATTGACCTCTTTTTGAGTTATTTTTGGAGAAATCTGCACATAGTACCATAAACTGTTTAAGAGATTTCGAAATGAATTCGCGTCAAGACCTCATTAAGAACCACTACTAATTGGCCTTGTGCTCCATTTGCTCCAGTTGAACTAGACGCACACGACACGCAAACCCGTTGGGCGAGAGTGGAAGGGTGATGAGAGTGACGCGAGAGCAGAGACGCAGAGGAACGAGAGAACCTGCCAATATCGGATTCTTCCATTAACTTTTGTGAATTGAAAGGAGACTTCATTTTCTTCTGTAGTTCGCGTTGATTTCGTGATTTCCCATCCATGATCATCATGGTTATTTTCTCCTTAACTTTGAGTTAGTTAACAACTTTTCCTACTTTCCCTCTCTCTTGAATTGATCTTATATGTTTACAGTTTTTTTATAAATCGTTTGCTTTCAGTTGACGAAAAAATGGTGGATGTGTATCAAGAAGTCGTCGACAAATTGTGCCAAATCCATTCAGATGACGAAAAGTGTGCGGAAATCCTGGAAATTCTAGCGATCGAAGATGCGAAATGCGGGGGAAGAGTGAATTCTGCAATGTGGAGAATGATGAAGAACCTCATCGCCTTTGATCGGGTGAGCTTTTGTAGGAAACTGACCAGCGGGACCTCTGGGATGTTCCCATCAGTTTCATACCTTTCCTGGATCTTTCAAATCCCCATTGCCATTGTTTCCCTGAGTCAAACACAAAGGTATAGACGCTTTGATATTAGTAGAAATTTTTGAATCTTTCTGTAAAAAATATGGCTCATAAAAATTGAGAACGGCTAATTTTACTGCTTTCTTTTTCAGCCATTCAAGTCTTATTCCGAGAAGATCGTTCTGTCAGCCGAGAAAATGCCGCCTCGACCAGCAGCGCCGTTGGGCCAAACTATGGATGTAGGTCCGGTTAGCCCCCCCCCCTCCGTAATACTAAATCTTTAACTCAGATTTAAATTGCGCATTTAATGATCGATCTCCACTTTTAATCCTTAGTCAGTAAGACGATCGTTTACGTTTTGAGACATCCTGACACTCAGGTAAATCAAATAAATTATTTTGAGATTCTTTGAGAAACTAACGTGTCTCTATAATATTTTAGATAGATTTTTTATATATTTTTAGATAGATTTATAATATTTTAGATAGATTTTAGAGATAGATTTTTCTCAATCAACTTTAGCTTATTGCAAGATTTTAGAATTTATTGAGATAATTTAGAATTTGCTCAATAAATTTTAGAAAATCTTATAAGATTTTTAAAAAATATTTTTAAGTTTAGCGATTCTCAATAAGTTTTAGAACGTATCAATAAACTTTTGATTTTCTCAAAGTATTTTATTGTCGGCGTCAAACGACTTGATGGGGGCGTGCCCTTCAGTATATCATAATCAGTGTAGATTTACGAGCGGGTAGATTTACGCGCTGACCAAATATTAAATGGTTTTTTTTCGATTTCTTAATTAAAAAAATGTTATGCGTATTTTAATCCTGATAGCCATTGCCATTTACATTTTTATATTGAGCCGACCTCCATATATATTTAAACGTTCGCGGAACTAACGGCATTTACTTAAACAAGCGAGAGCATAATACATTTATCGAAAATCTTACAATTAGGAGCACCACAATAATGTTTTATTTATCGTAAAAATAGTATGAAAATTATTGTTTAAAGGGGAAAGTCATCCGATTAATTGAGAATTCTCCAAATGCACCAAGACGCCGCACGATTGAAACTTATAACCGAAAGCCAAATGAGCGTTGATTCCGATCGCCTAAAACTATTAATAACTTCACATTGAATACAAAATTAAAAAGAAAACTGAGTCTACAAAGATTAAAAATGATAACTTACTTTTGGGAAGAAGCTTGAAGTCATTGAGTATTTTTTTTTTCCTTTCCCTAGTATTGATGAAGATGTGAAGTACCGAGGCGAGCATATAGTTCAGAATTTTGTGTCCGTTGGAGGTTGTCTTCGAGGTTGCGCGAAGGGTCCAATATTTGATGCCATTGAAGTCGCTACAACTATAATGACGAAATAATGAGCATTTTAAATAATAATAATATCAATACCCGTCTTGTTAACTTTAGCAGTTGTCAAAGTCCTTCGGCTCCTGTTCAATATGATTGTGTTTCCTAAAATGTACTAAAAATTAGGAAACGGAAAATGATGAAGAATAAGTTTTAACAATGCCAAATTAATTTTTAAAAAAATGCCATAAAATATATGAAAATTTTAAACTATATGGCCTATCAATCAGCGATTATAAAAATATAAGATAAACCGTAAAAATAAAAGAAACTGGCTAATAAAAAAATGAGACATAGAAAAATTTTCAAAAAATAGCGCGCCCAAAAAGACGCTGCGCAAAAACACGCTGCACGCGAGTGTATGCCGCATACACTTCTCTTCGCCTCGAGAAATCTGGCAATTAGCCAATATTTTTTAAAATTTCGTCAAGTCGTTTGACGCCGACAGTAGAGTTTATTATTGAATAATTGATTGTCAAAATGCTTTATTTGATTTGCCTGAGCTTTTTATCGATTTTTCAACATTTCAAGATTTATTTTAAATATTTATAATTTATCAATTCTAGGCGTTACAAATCTAAAGAAACGGGAAATCGATCCAGAATCTCAAGAAATCCTTGTTGATGGTGATTTGGCTGCTTCGATTGGACGATACGCTCTCTACTACAATGTAAAGAAGGACAATTACAAGAGAAGTGCTATTCCGTTGACTCCAAGACTTGCAGCAACTTTTCGTCACGGAGATAACAAATCAATCGAAATTGGTTTGTTAGTTATGAGTTTATTTAATTCAATTGGCTATGTCTAGGAGATGAAATTGTAATACGTTCTTGGTCCGACGAACAGCGAAAAGTTACAACTCATGTTGTGAAAATCATTGAGGAACTGGACGCAATAATCTTGGAATCGGACGGAGCAGATCTTTGTGATAAAGATCTAATTTCTAATGCAACTATTCCTCGAAAGGGAATGCAATACCTGTTGGTAATTTTTTATCGATTTAAGTATTTTCACTAAATGTTTTCTAAAAATGCACTTATTTAGATGGGATACTCGATTCTTCACGAAAAGACAAGCCATCAGTCGCTTTCAACTGGAATTATCGTTAGTGATGCGACTCGAAGATTGCGATATATGGGATCAAGCGGCTCATTCAAAGGAGATAGCGGTGGCAGCTGTTGGGATGAAAACGGGCAACTGATAGGAATGCAAATAGAGGTAGAAAAGGTACCACACACGAAAGATGACAAAGGACGACCAGCATCTCCTGCATCAGGAGGTCGTTGCTGCATTGTGGCGATGCGTGATATATTCGGGCACATTCAGGTTCTATTAACTCATAATTTCATGAAAACAATTTTTGAATTTTAGGATTTATTGCCACCGGACTCTGATGTGGACTGGACTGAATGAATTTTTCTCCTTTATCAATAATTGTATTTTTCAAAAACATTTTTATATGAGTTGAAGAAAAGAAGAGCACTCTTCTACTATCTGGCTCATTCTTAGTAAAGCCAATCGCATTCAATATGGTTATATTCAGTGTGTCTACCCGGGACGAAGTTTCCCGGGAATGGCCGGGTTCCCGGGACCCGGGACTCATTGAAACTGTATTTCCCGGGAAAAAGTGCAAACACCGCGCAAAAACAACGCACACTCTTCGAATATTGCGTATTGTCATTTTTTTAAATGAATTTTCTTATTTTAAAAAGATTCCAATGCTTAGAAAAATTTGGAAAAATCGTTATTTGCACATTGCAATTGTGTCCATTTTTCTGCGAAATTTTAAAAATTCCAAATAGGGACTTCCTACGCCATTTTCTAAGCATTGGAATTTTTTTTAATAGGAAAATTCATTAAATTAAAAAAAAAAAAACGAGAATACGCAATATTCGAAGAGTGTGCGTTTGCGCGCGCGGTGTTTGCAGACTTTTTCCCGGGTTTCCCGGGAACCCGCTCATCCCGGGTAGTTGCGGGACGAAACCGGGACGAGACCCGGGATTTCCCGGATAAACCCTGGAAACGAAATTCCCGGGAAATCCTGTCCCGGGTAGATACACTGGTTATATTTATAAATATAATTGTATTATGTAGGATTGGGAAGAAAACTCAAAAAAATATCTTTTATAAACTAATTGTTTTTCAATCTGCATAGTTTTCTTAGAATTTTTTGTTTCTTTCTTTTGATTGACCTCTTTTTGAGTTATTTTTGGAGAAATCTGCACATAGTACCATAAACTGTTTAAGAGATTTCGAAATGAATTCGCGTCAAGACCTCATTAAGAACCACTACTAATTGGCCTTGTGCTCCATTTGCTCCAGTTGAACTAGACGCACACGACACGCAAACCCGTTGGGCGAGAGTGGAAGGGTGATGAGAGTGACGCGAGAGCAGAGACGCAGAGGAACGAGAGAACCTGCCAATATCGGATTCTTCCATTAACTTTTGTGAATTGAAAGGAGACTTCATTTTCTTCTGTAGTTCGCGTTGATTTCGTGATTTCCCATCCATGATCATCATGGTTATTTTCTCCTTAACTTTGAGTTAGTTAACAACTTTTCCTACTTTCCCTCTCTCTTGAATTGATCTTATATGTTTACAGTTTTTTTATAAATCGTTTGCTTTCAGTTGACGAAAAAATGGTGGATGTGTATCAAGAAGTCGTCGACAAATTGTGCCAAATCCATTCAGATGACGTCGAAAAGTGTGCGGAAATCCTGGAAATTCTAGCGATCGAAGATGCGAAATGCGGGGGAAGAGTGAATTCTGCAATGTGGAGAATGATGAAGAACCTCATCGCCTTTGATCGGGTGAGCTTTTGTAGGAAACTGACCAGCGGGCCCTCTGGGATGTTCCCATCATTTTCATACCTTTCCTGGATCTTTCAAATCCCCATTGCCATTGTTTCCCTGAGTCAAACACAAAGGTATAGACGCTTTGATATTAGTAGAAATTTTTGAATCGTTCTGTAAAAAATATGGCTCATAAAAATTGAGAATGGCTAATTTTACTGCTTTCTTTTTCAGCCATTCAAGTCTTATTCCGAGAAGATCGTTCTGTCAGCCGAGAAAATGCCGCCTCGACCAGCAGCGCCGTTGGGCCAAACTATGGATGTAGGTCCGGTTAGCCCCCACCCCCCCCCCCTCCGTAATACTAAATCTTTAACTCAGATTTAAATTGCGCATTTAATGATCGATCTCCACTATTAATCCTTAGTCAGTAAGACAACCGTTTACGTTTTGAGACATCCTGACAATCTGTCGTTTTTTTTAGAGCTACAGCTTTGGTATTTCGTTAGCCTTGTTAGTATCTTTCAAAGGCTTCCCATTAGATACCATAAACTGCAATATCCCCTCTACAATGCTACCGTAAACCAAAACACTCAATTTAGTGCCGTTAGAAACTTTTAAAGTGTTTCCGTTAGATTTAGAAACCACGGTAGTTAGTTCAAACGATAGTCCTTATTAGAATCGTTAGAAACCCGAGGTTCCTTGCAAAAGAGAAAATACAACGGTTTACAGAAACAATAACTACAGAAACTCTTGTTAGTGTCGTTAAAATCTTTGAAAAAGCTCCCGTCAGATCCTAAAAAACGGCTGTCTTTAGAACCGTTAGAAACCTAAGCTAGTTGCTTAATTATGAACTTCTTTTATATTCTAAGTTCTTTTCTATTTCAAGTTTTGAAGGTTTGATATTCATTGTGCATATTTAAATTTTTATTTTAGTCCCGAAAAAGAGACAAAGGATAGATGAAGAGCCGGAACGGCTACCTGTGGATGGAGATATAGTATCTCAAATACGCCGATACGCGTGGTTTTTCACAAGAGGAGACAGTTTGAAGAGATCTGCAATCCCTGTGACGAAGAATATTGCGATTACTGTCCGCCACGAAGCGAATAATACGATTTCAATAGGAGATTCAATCGCACTGACGTCATATCAAAACCATGAAGTGGTAGTCGATACGTCGGTAATTCTCATCGACGAATCTCTCGATTTTGTCGCCCTTCAATCAAAGGCCGTCGAGTTCTGCGATCGCGATTTATTGTTGGATGCAGTCAATCCTATCAGAGGAATGAAGTATCTGTTGGTAAGTTTAACTAAGTATTTTAACTACAACTTGTGAATTTTGATTATTATCTGCACTGAAATCATTTCAGATGGGCTACTCTGTAATACACGGAAGCACTTCGCACATTTCATTCAGCACGGGAATTATATCGAGTGATATAACCCCAAGATGTCGATATTTGGGATCGAGCCGTGTCTTCAAAGGCGACAGGGGAGGAAGTTGCTGGGACGATGCCGGAAGATTTATCGGGATGCAGGTCAGACCTGGGCGGGATCGACTTTTTCTAAAAATGTGGGGGGGGGAGGTATGTGGAATCAAGTTTTTTTGCGGGATGCGGGATTCAAAAACCAAAATTGCAGGTGGAGGCTGAGGTGGTTCCTCACACAAGGGACAATAATGGCCGTCCAGGATCACCGGCAACGGGTGGACGATGTGGTATCATCCCGATCACTTGCATTCGAACAAGACTCTTGGTAAGCTTTACTTAATGCGACATCATTAAATTAATTAATGAGTTTAGGATTTCCTTCCGCCTCAAGAAGATGTCGATTTGAATGAATAATCCAACTACTTGGAATGGATTTTCTCTGCGTTTTTTAAATTTAAAATGTGAGCGATTTTTTTTACATTAAAAATAAATTGTTAGCGCGCAATTTCGACCATTTCGACCACATTTTAGAGTAACGCATTTTCGAAATTTCGACCATTTTTGAAAATTGTTTAAAATGACACATTTTTGATGACCGAAAGTTAGAAATAAATGAAATTTTTTTTTGCAATTCGAAAACAACCGATTTTTTTCTGAAATTTTCACGGCACTTAATCCAATATTGTGTACTATTTTGTGCCGTTTTCAGCAGCCAATTATGAGTCCCATTTAGCATGCCCCACAATTTCGCCATTGATGTTTTGTTCATTATTCGACATTCTTTGATCACCACATATGTATAATAAATATATTATCACCAATTTTCAGATGAATGGCGAAAACTACACATCTCATTCGTTGGAGAATGACGAGAAGCCGCCGAAAATTATAAAAATGTGGATGGTATTTGCGGGAATTGCGGTTCTTGGCATTAGTTATGTGTGTATTAATTTTGATACCCATTGTCATTTGCATTCTTATAATGAGTCGACCTCCATGTATGTAAAAGTTCGCGGAACTAACGGAATTTACTTAAACAAGCGAGAGAATCGTACATTTATCGAATATCTTAAGAGCACCACAACAATGTTTTATTTATCGTAAAAATAGTATGAAAATTATTGTTCAAAGGGGAAAGTCATCCGATTAATTGAGAATTCTCGAAATGCACCAAGACGCCGCACAATTGAAACTTATAACCGAAAGCCAAATGAGCGTTGATTCCGATCGCCTAAAACTATTAATAACTTCACATTGAATACAAAATTAAAAAGAAAACTGTTCAGAATTTTGTGTCCGTTGGAGGTTGTCTTGGAGGTTGCGCGAAGGGTTCAATATTTGATGCCATTGAAGTCGCTGCAACTATAATGATGAAATAATGACAATTTTAAATAAAAATAATATCAATACCCGTCTTGTTAACTTTAGTAGTTGTCAAAGTCCTTCGGCTCCTGTTCAATATGATTGTGTTTCCTAAAATGTACTAAAATTTAGGAAACGGTAAATGATGAAGAATAAGTTTTTACAATGTCAAATTAATTAAAAAAAAACCATAAAATATATGAAAATTTTAAACTATAAGGCCTATCAATCAGCGATTATAAAAATGTAAAATAAACAGCAAAAATAAAAGAAACCGGCTAATAAAAAAAAAGAGACACAGAAAAATTCTCAAAAAATAACGCGCCCAAAAACACGCTGCAGAGTGTATGCCGCATACACTTCTCTTCGCCTCGAGAAATCTGGCAATTAGCCAATATTTTTTAAAATTTCGTCAAGTCGTTTGACCCCGACAATACCATGTTTAATTATTATTTGACCATGTTTAATTATTATTTAACAATGGTTCAATTAAAAAAAACCTATTGTCGGCGTCGAACGACTGAAAATAGGCAAATTCGCGA
This sequence comes from Caenorhabditis bovis, assembly GCA_902829315.1. Lineage (NCBI taxonomy): Eukaryota > Metazoa > Nematoda > Chromadorea > Rhabditida > Rhabditidae > Caenorhabditis > Caenorhabditis bovis. The sequence goes on along the minus strand of CADEPM010000001.1, from coordinate 2,863,308 downwards.
AATGGGTGCAGATTTAAATGTATCGTTGACTGAATATTAAATGTGCTTACACTATAATGCAATGTACGCAGTTTCGCGTACTTTTCGCTGTCTCGAGACGCATTGGCACATAGCGAACAATTTTTTAAATTTCGTCAAGTCGTTTGACTTCGACAATATTACTTAAAAATTCAGGCTTTGGAACGGTATCAAAAAAATCCTATGCGGACAAAAATTTTTTGGGGGTTCGCGAAAAACAAAAAAAATTATATTTTGCAACAATTCAGGCTTCATCTTTGACGTAACTTTTCAGAAAATACTAGACACCTGAGCAATCTATGGCTTGACTTTCAACTCCGCGAACTATTGTTAATGCGGATTTATCAGTAATGATATCAAGATGTGTGGAATTATATGGAACGGCGAAGTTGAAGGATTTCAAAGCAAATAAGAAAATCATGAACTAAATAAAACTTTTTGATGAATTTGTAATTCAGTGAAGGACGTTTTGTGGTATGCACCTTTAAACAAAATCTAATATCTCGAAATAACAACTAGGAGCTTTTGGATGCTTAAAGATAGCATAGATCCACTAAATGCCATTTTCAGGATGTACATACGCTCAGAAATCGGTCCAAGTTAATAATGTCACTGCAATCGCGCCCCATCGAGAATTTTTGTGATCTACGAATTGTGTAAAATATTAATTTTGCTTGACGAATAATCTTGGCGAATTTGAAATTTTTAAAACATTCTTTTTTTTAGGAGGCCAAAAGAAAAAAAAGTATTTGTGAAACTGCTTCGATCCCTCAATCATTTCCAACAAGCGCCACTCTTTTTTCTTATTCTTCTTCAATTCGCATCCATTTGTTGACTAATTTGAAGATTTCATTCGAAACCCATTCCTCCTCAAAAAGTACTACTTAAGCCATCGGCGCATCTTGTCGTCGGCGAGCCAAAAGAAGCCCCTCGAGATTTGTATATTGGCTCCTGTGCCCGGTTTCGAACCCTTTCAAACTCGTCGTTCTTACTTTTTTTCCTTCTCGCTGTAATAAAATTACGCGCGCGCGCGAATAAAACTATCCCACGATTAAATGCCATGCATTAATTGGTTTTTTTTCTGTTTTGATGGCCGACTCGTCCGCATTATGAATTTTTGCAAGAAAAAAATCTAATAAAATCTGTGCAAACGGACGAAAAAAAATAGTGGACGTCGTAATTTGATAACCCCCCGCCAAAGTTTTGCTACCACCACCAATTCAGCTGCTCCAGCTCGGTTCTCTCGCTCGTCCAGCAGCTCAACAGTTGTCATCTGGCGTTTCTCTTTCCGCTCGCGGCTTTCTAGTTTATAGTTCGTTCGTCTGCCTTTTTATTATTTGATTTTTTTCGGTCTATTTGTTTCAGGCAGAATTATGAATAAATGACGATACTTGCGCTTTTTGCTCTTTTCGGCCAAGTTGTTGGCTCACCGGCTGAAGTTCGACTCATCAATGACTTGATGAGCGGCTATGTCAAGGTATCAACTCGTTTTTGTTTCGACAATTAATTGATTTTAGGAGGAGCGGCCAATACTTGACTATTCGAAACCAGTGATGGTGACTCTTGGGGTTTCTCTGCAGCAGATAATTAATTTGGTAATTTAAGCAAACCAATTAAATTTTTAACGAACAAAAACAATATTAAATTATGGTTGAAATTAAACCTAATTTTAAAAGTGATTAACAATTTTGTAGAAATGGCCGAATTAGATTCTTTTCCACGGCCACGAAAAACTCGTCCGCTTTGATTTATTATTATTTTTTTATTATCTGTAGCACACCATATTATCTGTAGCACACAATATATTATCTGTAGCACACAACACACCATTTTTTTTCACTGTAGAAATTGTAGAATAGAAATTCATCAGGCATTACCTGAAAATATTACAGTCGGAAAAAGAGGAGCAGCTTGAAGTGAATGCTTGGCTCAAATTCTCATGGCGAGATGAGAATCTGCGTTGGGAGCCGACGAGCTACGAGAATATTTCCGATCTTCGTCATCCGCCTGACGCTCTCTGGACACCGGATGTTCTGCTCTATAATAGGTAGAAATTTTCCAAATTTCTGAACATAATTGCTGTTTTTTTTTTGAAGTGTCGACTCGGAATTTGACTCGTCGTACAAAGTTAATCTAGTGAATTACCATAATGGGATTATAACTTGGATGCCGCCCGGAATATTTAAAGTCTCGTGCAAGCTGGACATTTATTGGTTCCCGTTTGACGAGCAAATTTGCTATTTCAAGGTTTTAAAATTCAAAGCCCTCGATTATAATGAGAGAAGCATTATAGTTCGGATCCTGGACATACACCCGTGATAAGATTCAATTAGAAAAAGGGGATTTCGATTTTTCGGAATTTATTCCGAACGGGGAATGGATTATTATAAGTATTTAATTAATCCTATTTGATAAACGAATGATGAAATCGCGTTTCATAGATCACGCGACGAATATTACCGTGAAGCAATATGAATGTTGTCCGGAGCAGTATGAAGACATCACGTTCACATTGTATCTTAGAAGGAGAACTCTGTAAGTATTAAGAATTTCGTGGTAAGAGAAACTCAATGCCATTCAGGTACTACGCATTCAATCTGATATCTCCAGTGTTGCTAACGATGATTTTAGTAATTCTCGGATTCACAGTGAGCCCTGAAACCTGCGAGAAAGTCGGATTGCAGGTAATAAATCAAAATTCTAGAATCAGTTTTCATTGAATAGTTTTTCTAGATTTCTGTATCACTTGCGATTTGCATCTTCCTCACTATCATGAGCGAGCTGACCCCTCAAACATCAGAAGCCGTACCCTTATTAGGTAGCATCCCCCCATTTTACGCTATTTTTGGTGCCATCCGATCAATTTTCAAGGAGTATTTTTCCACACTTGTAACGCGATATCCGTGCTGGCCACCTCGTTCACCGTCTACGTCCAAAGTTATCATTTTCGCAATCATCAAGTACATGAGAGAATGGGATTCTGGGTATTACATATAATATGAATACTTAATAGATAATAATGCTTCTAGATGAGATTTATCCTGCTTGAATGGTCTCCGTGGCTGCTGAGAATGAAAATGCCACAGAGGGAGAACAACCTCCAAACGCTGAAAAAGAGTTGGGGTGAAAGGAAACGACGCGAATCGACGGCAAGGACAGCTTTTGAATATGTAAGAATATTTTGGCTTAAAAAATTGACAATCCCGAGAATTTTGCCACTCAAAAAAGTGCTTCATATTTCAATTTTCAAATGGTTTTTTTTTTTCAATTGTGTTGTTCCTCTCACAAATTGTAAAGTAAACCAATTATTGTAAACGACTTCAGGCCGACGGCACCATACAACAGATCCATTCAATGGGCCTAATGCTCAAGGACAACTTTGACGAGCTCATATTTCAAGTGAAACAGCAAAAAATGGGCGACGATCGCGGCGTTGAACGATTACGCGTCCTCCAAAAGATTTATGATCATGTCAAGGTGGTGGAATTTCGAGTCGAGCATTTCAAACATTGTTTAGATGATTCGCGAGCACGACGATGACTCGCACGAGGACGATCGTATCAAATTGGAATGGAGATTCGCCGCCATCGTCGTCGATCGTCTTTGCCTAATCGCGTTCACATTTCTGATCATCGTCACATCGATCGTCATATCCCTTCGAGCACCCTATCTGTTCGCATGATTCATTCACATTCCATTTTCTCTACGAGTTTTACCCCCCAAATATGTATTTGCTTTTGCAATAAAAAAAAGAAAGTGATATTTCTCACGATTCCAATAAAATTGATGATGGTGCGACGCTTCGAGACTAATGGCGAAAAGATTTTAATGCGATTTTTTCTCGTCTCTGCAGAATGCTCAGAACTGTGGTCGCCTTATTTGGCCGTCTTATTGTTGTTTATCAATGAAGTCGATTGTGGGAAATAGATTGAGCCTTCCTTATGGCCGAGAGGAACACGACAGGAATCGGACGACACTTTCCATACGGGACCATTTCGAAATGCCATTGGATACTATATATAGAAGTTCGCACTTTGATACTGATGTTTCAAACCGGAATCGAATCTAGCTGCAAATTCGGCATCTCCACTCATTTCCGAAAAGGCTTTTCCACCACAATCAAATTCGGACCTCCGGCTCGTCTCAATTTTTCTTCTTCTCCTCCTCCTCCTCCTCCTACTCCTTCATCATGATGACCTCATTGTTTTTTTTCCTCGCCAATTTTGTTCTACTGCAGCTTCATGTGTGGGAAGTGCTTTTACCTACCTACCAGTGTTTTTGAATTGCATTAAAGCCGCCTCGACATTCGCCTACAGTAGTAGTAACGAGTTTCCGTCAATTTTCGTTTCGCCTTTGCGAAGAGCACGGCGATGCCTGAATGAAATATATGTTCGTTGGCTGCCTAATTCATCTCGAGAATCGTAAATCAAAAATTGGCCCCAATTTGTGTTTTTGAATTTTTCTTGAAAGCCGAAAAAGTTGATGTCAAGCTCCTCTTGAGGTAAACAGTCTGCGGACATCGTTCCGGGCAAAAATTGTTCGCAGATTGCTAGTTTATCTCATTCCACCCAAAAAACAAACGTGTGTGTGTTTGTGTTTTCACCACCACAGAGAGTTCATCAAAACTACAGGACGAGAATGACCGAGCCCTCCGGTCGTCCCCGACCCGCCTTCTCGTTTCCCATTTTTTTTCGTGTGCAGCTCATTCCATTTTGTTGGCTTTGCTTACTTACTAACTCGCTTGTGCTCCCGACGAAGGCCATCGTCGTGTAAATCTGTGGCGTGTTTCCCACCAGAATTCCAAAATCCGCTTCGGCCACCACCGAAAATGCGTTAAGTAGCCATGTGATTTTTTTCCTGCTGCTCTTTTTCCTTCCGCATTTTGCGATTTATCATTCACACTGTGCAAATCATCCGGCTGCACGAAGCACTTGAACTCATCGTCAAGCTCTGCATGTGAATTTCAACAAAAACATGTGCTCCGTTGCACTCGGTGCAACGACAAGAAAAATATTGATCTATCAACGTTTTAATTGAACATATGCATGCGGATAAAATAACAATAATCGGCCGCTGACGAAATATGAGATCATTTCACACTTCGCACAAGAAAAAAAACAGACACTCACAAATCGTGGCGGGACCCGATCGACGTGATTGATGAGCATGACCGCATGATAAATTTATAATCAAACTTCTGCAAAATGATGCTATTTGGAATCCCGCCGCGATTGTGTAATTCCGAGCTCTCATTGATATTTTAACACGCGGAATTTTGTGTATGTGTGTTGTGTGTTCTTTCGCTCATGAACTTTGTCAGCGTCTTCTCTCGTTTCATCCATTTCTCTCCTCCATTATTTTTTGTTCGTATAGTAATAATAATTATTATAATAATAATAAGCAGATTATCGAATAATGCACTTTAAATTTCGCGAGCGCTCGTTTTTCTTCCATCCTGCTCTGCTTTTGCTTGAGAACATTTGTGTTTAATAGCTTCTCCGACTTGCCTAGTAGTTTTGTGCAAAATGTTAGAATTCTCTATACGAATTTGAACCTACAGTAATCCACACAACTTATAGAACGTCTTTTTCAAGACCGTAAGCATTTTTTTTAGTTTCTACGCAAAACATTCAAAAAAAGCAACTTCTGTGCAGAAATTGCGTAAATTAAAATGCAAGTCCGCAGAGTTCATGCGGTGTGATTGCACTCAGTCCTTCATGATTCAATTTTGAGAAAATTGCTCTTTCAAATAAACTGGTGGCTTCCGGGGGTTAGGCTTTTTTTTCATATTTTGGTTAAAAAAATCTTATATGGATTGCTCAAAAGCAATTTAACGTTATTTTTCCTAAATCTCCATAGAACCATAGATATGAGCTCCAACCATTTTCGCCTTGCTCTTCCAAAAAAAATGTACCCAACCTGCTTCTGTTTCTCATATTTCATTATTAAGTCGAATTTGCCCATATCATAATTTAATGAAACATCGTATTACTGTAACAATGTTTGAGATGTGCAATTTAAAAAGTAACGCATATTATCAATTGTTGGCCTTTGTCGATCGCTAGCACCAACTGATTAGTTCGGGTGTCGATTTTTTGTTACACATTTGATAAATCATTCCCGATGACACTCGTTCAGTTCGTTAACAATATTTTTTAGGTCTCTGTGTATGATGCTAATGGTCCTTCGGTCGGCAGCTCCCACCCCCCCCCCCACAAAACGATTATCCATTTGGTTTATGTCGGGGCCATTTTAATGCCGGCGGCATTTGTCTTCAGCGACCTCTTCTCATTTAAAACTAACAAATGTGTCTGTGCTCCTTTCTATCTTCTATTTTTTTTGTACGCGAAACACCTGACCCATAGTTGGCAGAAGGGCATATATTGGAACGAAAGGATTGAAACAAATATGGCCAATTCGTCGGTCAGTTGTGTCACCGCAATCCTCTGGAGAATCGCCGACAAAACATTTGCATTGTGTTCCTTTCAATAAGTTATTTTTTTTTGCTGTTCTTGCCGTCTTTTTGATTTCCTTCTTTGAATTTTGAATTTTTTCTAAAATGAGAAATATCAACTTTTTAAAAATTCTATTGCGATCTTGAGTTTTAAATGAAAAAACTCATCGAGATGATTTTTTTCAAAGTGAATATTCTGCAAAATTATTTTTATTTAAAAAATAGCTAAGAGACAGTTTGGAATTCTCATTATTGTAATTTCGCCGCGAGACCCTTTCTTTTTCAAATCTCCATTGTCATTAAGATGTCTGGCGGATCTCACTTCCACCCTCAACCAAACAAAAACACCTATAAAATTTCTCATCTCATTCGGCGTCGATGAAATAATTCGATAAAGAAAAATTTGCCTAGATTCCTTGTGCTCATTGATGCTCAAGAGTAACCTGGCGTTGTGTTTTTGACTTTACCGATCACTCATTTCGTTTCCAACCCATCGATCATTCATTTTCGCACCCAAAAAAACCGAAACCCCTAGCAATTATCCTCTCATCTCTCAACTACTTTAGACGCGAAACCTCCCGAATGCGAATCAATTATTGATATTCGATGCTAATGACCGGATGTTGCTCTGCGTTCCCGCCCTGTTCGTGTCGGCGGCACTCGTCGTCAGCGTCTACGGCTCACTTCAGGAGCGACGGCTGTATGAGGATCTCATGCGCAACTACAACAACCTCGAACGACCTGTGGCCAATCATTCGGAGCCGGTCACCGTGCATTTGAAGGTATTGACGGCACGTTGTCCTCTTGATCACTCAAAAGTGACAAGATATATGTCAATTTCTTATAACACGACGGCATATTTCTTGAACAACACATGTTGATAGTGAATTTTGGTCTTACAACATTTTGTACTATTCCCTCTCATTTCCTTCAGGTTGCTCTTCAACAAATAATTGACGTTGATGAGAAGAATCAGGTTGTCTATGTGAACGCATGGCTCGATTATGTAATCAAACTGAAAAACCAATTCGATTCTAATTGCTCATTTCTAGACGTGGCAGGACTATAATCTAGTATGGGACATTGCTGAATATGGCAATATCACAGACGTCAGATTTCCGGCGGGTAAAATCTGGAAGCCCGATGTTCTTCTATACAACAGGTACGAGACGTTTCCCATGCGATCAATTCAAGATCCAATTCCCGATACGGCTTTTCAGCGTCGACACCTCATTCGATTCGACGTATCAGACGAATATGATCGTCTATTCGAATGGCCACGTTAAATGGGTGCCTCCGGGAATATTCAAGATCTCATGCAAAATCGACATTCAATGGTTTCCGTTTGACGAGCAAAAGTGTTTTTTCAAATTCGGCTCATGGACCTATGATGGCCATAAGCTGGATTTACAGCCGGCCACCGGCGGATTCGATATTAGCGAATATCTACCGAACGGAGAATGGGCGCTGCCTTGTGAGTAAATGAGAGATATCAGAGAAAAAAAGTGTTCTAGGGAGCGCACTTGTGACCTAACAGCGATTTCAAAAAAACGGAATCGTCAAAACTTTTCCTAAAAACACAATTTCCAGTGACAACTGTTGAGAGGAATGTGAAATTCTACGAGTGTTGCCCGGAGCCCTACCCAGACGTTCACTTCTATTTGCACATGAGGCGTCGGACCCTCTATTACGGTACCTGTCAAACGAGAGCTCTGACCATTTAAAGCTTTAGGATTCAATTTAATCATGCCGTGCATTTTGACAACCCTCATGACCTTATTAGGTTTCACATTGCCACCAGACGCCGGCGAGAAGATCACACTTCGTATATTGGGTTTTTGAGAATTATTAACATGTCTCGAAATTTTAGAGATCACCGTGCTTCTTTCGATTTGCTTCTTTTTAAGCATAGTGTCTGAAATGTCGCCACCGACGTCAGAAGCGGTGCCTTTATTAGGAATATTTTTCACTTGTTGTATGATTGTGGTCACCGCTTCAACCGTCTTCACAGTATACGTTTTAAATCTTCATTATCGTACTCCAGAGACACATGACATGGGGCCATTGGTACGATATTCACCTTGAAATAAATTACCAAAATTTTTGTTGGGTTTAGACGCGCAATCTTCTACTTTACTGGATTCCATGGCTATTGAGAATGAAGCGTCCTGGCTATAATCTCACCTATGCTGCATTACCGCCACTTTTCGCAGTCAAACCCAATCGACATTCGGAATCGCTTATTAGGAATATCAAAGATAATGAATGCTCATTGTCACGCTCAAACTCCTTCGACGCCGATCGTCGATTCAATCAATATATTATGAGCCAATCGACCGGCAACGGGTTGACAGGATTGCAGAGCACAGCGGTTTGTTCAAGAAAAAAAGATCCGTTTCATCGTGTGTCTAAAAAATTGTCTGCAGATTGGGCCGAATAACGTTGATGCCTCCCAACAAGCCACTCTAATCATTCTTCATCGAATTTATCATGAGCTCAAGGTGGTGACGAAACGAATGGTGGAAAGTGATAAAGAGGAGCAGGCGTCGAACAATTGGAAATTCGCTGCAATGGTGATTTATTGGAAATGTTTTCAAAAATTGTGAAACACTTACATCATCGACTGAAGAGATGAAAAAAAGTTATAGAAACGTGAAGTGGCCTAAAAATTGCGAATTAAATGGAAGAGAAAATTCCACGGCCACACACACGTACAAATATTTTTCAAATTCAGGTCGTCGATCGTCTATGCCTCTACGTGTTCACCATATTCATAATCGCCTCGACAATCGGAATCTTCTGGTCAGCGCCATATCTAGTCGCCTAACCACATCCTAAAAATCATTTCGCTTCGAGATATCCGCCTCAAATACGAAGGTCCTTCTAAATATTGAAATTGAGCTTTTTTTTCTTCCCCCCGTCTCATGCAGCCTCCGTGTAGTTTTGTACATTTCCTCAGCCGTCTCCATCAATTTTTGCAAATATCCTCCATGTGATCATTTTTTTAGGCGTCACGCACAATTTCGATTTTGTTTGTTTCGCTTCTTTCGAAAAAAAATTCGCTTTGATTTTCCCCTCAAAAAAAAGGAATAATAAACTATTTTGTTTTGTTTTATTTTTCGGTTTCAGCAATTCAAGGGCAATCAAAACAAACAATCAACAAATCACAGTGCAATAATACTTAAATAACTTAGACAATGAGGAAGAATGAAAGTGGATGCAGAGAAAATTTTCTAGACATGTATCGGACCCTAATAATTTTAGGCTTTACTGGCACCCGTTGACTTCTTCTTTTCCTCATCGATCTTCTTTCGCTTCTCTAAGTTGACCAACTGCGATGTGATAATTTGGGCATATTGTGCATGGAATTTATTGACCTCTTTAGCTTTCACCTGGAAAAAAAAAATGCATTTTGCCGATCAAATCGCCTTTTCCGTACCTCTGTAGCGATTTTGCGATTTCCCCACTTGGCTCTGAACAAACAAGAAACCTCATCTCCGTCCTTGAATTCCGCCCCTTTCGGTACTGCCTTTGTTCGGCCATCATCTAAAATCCTCGATTATTCCTAATAAGACTTCCAAGTGAACTTACAAGCTTTCATTGTGACATAGACACTTTTCGGTCCGCGTATTTTCGAATCTCTGTAGAACGCGGTTAGCCTCTGCAGGAACACCTCATTCGACAAGTGTTGTTCCACAGACATTCTGAAAATCGCAAATTGGAAATTATAATTGTTACAAAAAAATTAGAAAATTATAAGAATCATTGATGTAGGTAAACTGGATCATTTGAACCAATAAAAATTGTCAACAAGAAAATAGCAAAAAAAGGAAAATTTATTAAATTCAACGAACCGTAAATATAATAAGATCTATCGGGATAATAATCAACAAGAAATTTAACAAATTCTATAAATCTTCAATAAGAATATTGAAAAATTGGTCAGGCTCATTCTCCACAATCGGCATCACTTTTGAAGGGAATTTAGCAAAAATCGAGCGAAGAAGATACTTCGCGGTAGTTCGTTGCCAGTCAGGATAGGAGTCTTCCTTCTTAAGATATGGCATCAAGAAGGAAACAAGCTGAAAACGACAATTTCATATTTTTATTAAAACTTAAATTAAAGAAAAACTCACATGTTTCACATTATCCTCAAAATCTTGGCAACTTGTGTATTCATTCCAAAATCGTTGAACAAGAATCATCATTATTTCCAACACCTGCGAATCATATCCAAACCAATGCAATGGGAATTGATCTGATGCCGAAACCAAAAGTGCCATAATGATCGGAAGGAACGAATCCTAAAAATTTTTAGTTTTTTTCTATAAATTTTTCAATGCGATACCATTGGAAGAGACGAGCTTCTGGATATTCTGCTAACTGAGATCACATCCAAAATCTTTTCAAATCTTCGTTTCACCGACAAAGAATCTGATTCGATCGACAAAATAGCAAGCATCGTGTTTCTGAAAAATACGTATAATTTTATGAAATATGTCGGGATTTCAAATTCTTACTTATCCGCCTCTTCCGCATACAATTCACATAATCGCTTCATTTTCATGTCGTCAGCTTTGCGAGATTCAATCCAGAAATCATAATTTCTAAAAGTCGTCATAATTATAGAAATTTCACTGGATTCTTTAAAATTTACCTTGAAATGCAACCAACAAATTCTTGCGGCTCAATTAGGCAATCAAGAAGACAATCTGAAAGCATCTCACATTCCGATAGCGGTGGTAATTCAAGAGAAAGAATGGTTCGAACTATCTGAAAATGAAAACGAATTAATATTTAAATACGCCTCAAATTACCGGCAATCGTTGGTTGCTACGAATCGATTCCTTCAATATATCAGCAATTTCCGACTCACTTCGAATCTTTTCAATTATTCTTCTATAAAATATCAACCATTTTCAAAATATGTATTAATTTTGTATTAAATCAAAACCTTATAAGCTTTTCAGCAACTTGACTTGAAACCATATTGATTACGGCATGAAGATGCTCAGCAAAAACTTCCAAAATTTTCGGATGACGTTCCACACATTCGATATCATTCAAAACTTCAAAAACAATCTGAAATTACAGGAAATTTTAACAATTCATCTTGAGATCATTTACCTCCTCAATATTCTGCTCACAAGCAAGACATACAACTGCTAGCAACTGCTCAGGCTCCGAATTCTTCCAATTCGTCTTTTCAATAATTCCTAACCAATTTGCTTGAGGAAGCCGCCTAAAAACCAATTATAAGGTCAGAAAACTAGTAAAAATTTCATACTTTCCGTCTGATCTCTTATGCGAAATCAGAGCCCTGATCAGTTCTCTCAATCCATCATCATCAATCCCACTTTTCTCATCAAAACATCGACAGATCATTCGAATCAGACTATTCTCGGGAAATTTCTCCATCGAAATTGTTTGTTTCGCCATCGGGATTTTCAATGAAGTTGCCACGGCCAAATCCGACAACCCTTGATAAATTGCCTTTTTTATCTGTTCGGTTCCATTATTGAACAATTTCTCAATAACTTTTCGCGCCTTCTTATGCATTCCCATCAAATTTGATGTGTCTGAGGCAGACAACGAGGTGAAAAATTTCTGGAAATAAATTTTTTTTTCTGATAAAATCAACGTTTTTCTCGTTACTTCAATGCTTTCAACTGATCCAATAGATTCTAGAAGAATGTTCGGATCGTCTAAACAATCTTCCTTCTCAATTTGCTTTTTGTATCTGTTCTCAACGGCAATTGTTGTAAGGCGATCACAACCATATGCTTCCGCATTAATCCACAAATCTCTTCGACTCGGAACGACGTCTAATTTGGCTTCAGAATTTTCCAGAAGACAAATTTCAAGTGGTTCTTTCTTCAAACAAAAATTGCTTTCCATTTTATAAAACTCCAAAATCGCATAATGTCGGAGCAGAAGCTTAGCACAGAATATGGCGATATGCAACGACGATTTGTTGGACTGCTGGAAAAACAGATACTTTTTGAAAATCGGACAAAGATAAAATGGAAAAATTACCGTCAAAATTTGGTATATCGGATTTGCTTTTTTGCCTCGTTGATGCTTGAACTCCTTCGGAAGACGTGTTGCACAAAACTCAAAAACCGAAATCAGCCAAGGCTTGTGATTTTTGGTAATTTCATCGACAATTTTCGGATCAGAAATCTAGAACAAAATAATTTAATCGATTGCATATTCAAATTTTCAAACCGTCTTAATTTTCTCTTCAATGATTCCAGCGAGAACGGCGAGTATCATCATGACATTATCCACCGATTCGCCATTCTCCGCCAATGATCGTCGGCCTTCCTCACAAATCTGGTCTCTCGCCCATAAAATATCGTGATTTTTGGATTCCGATAAACTATTGAGCGCTTCTCGAATGCAAATGCGCCATGAGGCAAACAGCGAAATCATATCCTCATGGCTCGTTGATGGACTAATAAGGGTTGCACATGATCGAATCAACCTCACTGCCGTTACCGCCTTATTTGAAGGCGAGCTTAGCTTCAGAATTGACGCGCTTAGCGGAAGACTTGCTCGCCAAAACCATGAGCTCTGAAGACAATTAATAAAAATTTGATCAACCTGGAACTACTTTTTACCTCATTATGCAAATTATGCAAGGAATCCTTGAACGAGTCGATATTTGTGAACAAAGGAAGAACATCCGTGGAGGGCGATGACGTGAGATTGTAAAGAGGTCGTGGAAGATTTTCAACTTCTCGCGCAACAAATTGGCGAAGGAATTCGACAAATCCTACGAAAAAAATTCGGGTAACGCGCAATTTTCACTCTAAAACCAACCTTTTCTTGCAGTCTTGCTCATACTCTTAAATCCCGCTAGTAATCCATCAATCCCGTCAAACGCAGCAGACGCCACTTCATCGGCATCAAAGCTTCCGAGCGATTTCCACGCTTCACATACAATGCTCTGATGTATTTCTCCCGGTTTCGATAGTTTCGTGTAGCCAAGAAGCTCTTTGATGCACTCTTCTCGGAATTCCGCGTTCTAAATGAGCACATAACGATTTGGAATCGATTTTGTTTATTGAATACCATTTCAACGGTCTCGTCAGGGTCCGAGGTAACTCCAAGCGCCAATAATTTACAGTAAGCTGCATGGGCTTTTTCATTTCCGTGATTTCCGATTCTCTTGAGAAGCTGCCTTCTAACAGTTTTCATTTCAAGTACATCGTGTTTACAGAGTTCGACGACAATATTAATCGTGTGAGCTAATCGGCTGCCATCGTCCTTTAACAATTTTGAAAGAACAGAGAGTATTTTATCACATTGATCACTAAATCATTAAAATCTCGAACTTTTCTAAATCTATTTAAATTTTTTACGTTTGAATGCAGCATATCTTGGCTAGCTCCAATTTTGCTAGAAATATTTCTTCAGAATCTGATGGCGGAAAATCCTTTATCAATGGAAATACGGCTGCAATGACTGATGGATGTCTGTAATTTTTTCTTGACAAACATAATAATATGAAGTTCACTTTTTAACTATTCTACTCAGACAATCGTAGATCAAACATTTCTCCTTTATTGGGTGTTGAATTACAGCGCAGTAGAATTTGACAATTTGGCCAACAACGTACTAAATAAAGCAATCTCTTTCAAATAAAATTCAAAAATTTCATACCCCATTCACCGCAAGCTCGTACATCGTTTCGATAACTAATGATCTTTCAATTTTGAAGAATGGGTTCCCAAACAGGCTGATAAAATAAAAAATATAGTTGTTCGCCTCAAATACTGACAATTACTGTAAAATTATAATTTTAAAGTCCTACCAAATATGGTTTCTTCTTTGCAAAATTTGAAATGATTCGACAAGCTTGCTTCTGAGATTCACAAAATGGTAACAATGCGACAACAAATGCTAAAAGCGTCTCATTTTCGTGAAGATTGTGCTTTTCAAAGAGAAAATCCACAGAGTTGAGAAATTTGTCCGTTTTTCCATCAGCTACTACAAGATCAAACAAATCTCCAATTTTGATAGATCGTGATAGCATCGGAGTTTTCGGTTTTGCGTACGAGTGACAATCCGAAATTAGCTTGCGAATCTAAAATTTGAAATGGAATAACAGATATTATGTGTTAAAACAAAATTACAGCTTCAGCTTCCTCTCCATGTGATTTTTCGTCAATTTTTTTCATAATCAATTGCCGAGACTGCATAAGGGCGATAAGATCCGGTAGCAACGCAGTATGTCCCTTTAAAGTTTTGTTCAAAACAATTCTCTGCCTTTTTTGAAGCAAATTAGAAATTTCAAAAGCATCGAATTCCGCAAGTGAGCATGATTGAAGCTGGGAATCATCAAAATCTAGAAACATTGATTATTTCTTTAAAAAATAGTAGGAAGAATTTACCTTCAACGTCAAATTTCGAATCTGATTGATTAAAAAATACGTGAAGCTCAGATGATTTCGAAATTTTTTCCATTAATTTCTGTTTTTGGGCATTATTTAGGACATCTGAGATTATCAAAATTTTAAGATAGTTTTGGAGCCTGTAAATTTTATAGTAGTGAATTATTAATAATCAATTCTAACCGTTTCGATGAGTTTACATTGAATAGCCTCGTCAATTCATCAGAGTTTACACGTCTGGCCAGCTTCAAAAATGCCGAATAATGCAAATCACATGTTTCTGTTATAACGCGAATGATATTCTCAGCATTTGGCGCCTTATTTATCCGAATTGAAATTTCGTCCAGCAATGTTTCGGAATTTAGGTACCCTATAAACACTATTTAATTTCTAACCATTAAATCTTTCCAAAATTTACCATTTTTCAGCATGTGAGGTAATGTTTCTTGAAACCATTGGCATGGAACAATTCCGTATTGAAAAATGCAGTCAAAATAAACATTTTCAAGTGCAACTTTTTGTTTTTTATCCAGTTTCGTCGATTTGAACTCTTCTAATAATTGACTAAATCCCTATAAATGCTCAGGCAATCCAAATAAACTATTTTTTAGTTACTTAAGGGACTGACGTGTATCGATAATATTTCAAATTTTTTTCATAAAAATAAAGCTTCAGAAAGTATTATAATCGGCGCTTATAAGACTCCAATAAAGTGAATGAAAAAAATATTGAGCCTCAATGAATTCCATTGAATATCAATAAATTTTACTATTGCTAAATTGGTTTAAGAATTTATTATTGGTTATTCGATTCTCAAAATATTTTATTTGATTTGCCAGAGTGTAAAAAAAACAAAAAATAAATAAAATAAATACCTGCGATTGGATTGTGATGTTATTAAATTTCAGTTTCTCTTTTATATCGACAATATCGGTCATTACCTGAAAAAAATTTATTTGGATTCAGACGCGTGATTATTTGAAAAAATGTGGGTCCAGTTGTCAATCATGAAAAATACAAGGTTGAACGCGTCAGTGAAATAAAATGTTAGCGCATTCTTGGTGCACACACACATCATAATATGTAGTAGTGTCTTTAAGAAGACGAAAATAGAATTCGCAGAAACAATAAATTTAAAGAATTCAATTGAATTCTGAAGCACGTCGTGAGAATGACTATGTATATTTGACAAATCTAAACTTCGGTACTACAGTTTCTATATATTAATACGAATAAAAAATCGTAATTAATGGATTTTCAGAGTTTTTTTTCGAAAAATAAAAAATTTAGTTTTAGAGAAATAAAAAATAAATAAAATTTGTAGAGAAAGACGCATAACAATAATTTTCATTATTATCACGAACGGATTTAATATTTATGAGTACGGTAGAATTCAAATTTTATTTATCGATTGCGTCGTTTTCTCCTTTTGTTTTTGCGTATTTTTTTGCAACTTTGTTGCCTAACTATTAAATTTGGTGACTGTTTAAAAATAGAATTGTTCAGAATTATGTATTCACGCTACTCACAAATGACTAACTTTCCCGTGAACGTAATTCTCATTCAACCAACAACTTCTCATGAAACATTTCCAACGGACTCAGATTACGTCAGTTAATGTTTAATTTAAAAATTTGAGTTCCCTTTTTTAGGTGGATTTTGAAGCTCCCAGCAAATACAGAACTTATCCTATACATGTTATGGATAAAACCTTCTATGTAGATTCTCATGTCTTCTCTAAAAACTCAGATTTTTTTCGAGCTGTGATGAACAACACTCGATTTATTGAAGGTAATTTGGGACAAAATAAAATGTCATGTACTGCTAATTTCAGGATCCCTTGGGAAAATTGAGATTTTCGACGAAAAGCCGGAGGATATTCTTACTCTTATTCGTGTTGTTTCACCAAACTATCTTGCGCTTTACCCCACCGAAGTTTGCGGTCCGTTTTTTGGTGTTTCGTTCACTTGTAATCGAATAACTTTTAAGAATCTAATATTTGCACAGTGCTTCGACTATGTGATAAGTATCTCTTTGGAAATTTAAAATCTAGTTGCTTGGATTTCTTGGAAAATTATGAGTAAGTTGTTCATACACATATTTATATTTTTAATATGGAAATTTTATATTTGCAGCCCCTCCGTTCGCCCTCTTCATTCCGTGTTGTATCTCTTTTACAGCCTTGCGTTCAAGCTTCACATTGACCATGATCAAGAATTGTCGATGCTTTTAAATGTTGTTGTACGAATTTCACAATTTTTACTTCTGGAATTTCATTACTTTAGCATTACTCTTGCCTAACCGAACTTCTCAAGCCTTCGAATATCGCGGAAATGTTGAAAATTCGTAATGATATGATGAAAGAAGACATGTCGAAATTCAGAAATCAAATTATCAAGAAAATTGTCGATGCGGTTCTTCAAGGGTATTATCAGAAATTAATTTCAAAGAAATGATAATCTAGAAATGCGATATTTGAACATCGACTATCGTTCAACGAAGAGGTTCAAGGTCTCGGCTGCCAACAATGCATGAAGTTGCCGTCCAACAGACGTATTCAATTTCCGTCTAACGTGAAATTCATGAAAATTTTTAATTTTCAAGGAAAGCCCTTTGTCCTCTGTCTCTGCAAAGCCTGCGGACGAGAAGTTTGCGTCCAATGCCGCAAAAAGCCATGCTGGAATATGTTCGAGGAATGGCTTAACGAATTGCGCTCATAAAAAAAGTTAAGTCGTGTAATAATGTATATTTGATATGTAGATATATATGATATATTTTTTAATGTTTATATTGTATTAATAACGTGTATATAATACATTCTGTCCCAAAATTCATCCCAACACAAAGTACATATCATCATAATAAGTCTATTATTTGTAGTAATAATTATTGAGAATATTGTTGTGCGTAAACACGATGAGAATCGAGGTGCCGACTAAGTATGGGTGTGACAGCATGAGTGTACCCTGGAGAGGGTTTTCGCCAAACCCTTTGGCTCACTGTCGACCCGCACGCCTCGTTCTTCAACATGTTTTTGTCATCATGTTTACTCTATTGATGGTTTTCTTTTTTTCCTATTGCATTCGAAATTTGTTTAATTTTCTATTTTTGATAATACTTAAAATTTAATAAAGAATAGTGTAACTAAATACGCTTCGTTCTGGCAATCCGTTTTCGCGGCTTTTACGTGACAATTCAAAAATGATTAGTTTCATTTAAGTACCATTTCCCTCTATTGTTTCCTTGCCCTTGAAAGGACAAAGAACCGTAAGGACCATAAAAGTACAATTGAATTCGGGGCATATTCAAACCCGACGTCAAACAAATTCGTTGCTTCTTTCGAATCTTTGAGTTCCTTTTTTCGCATGTGTTGGAAAATATTCAAGGTACACATAAATCAAAGAACATTTTTGGCGTCTATATATTCAAAGCGTTATGATTTTTTTATTATTCCGATGTTCTCAAAGGTCACCAGGATTAAGGGTAAAAAATTATTTTGGTGTGGAGGGGGCAACTAATTAATTCTGAAAATCTCATTTTTGACAATGGGTACTGCTTTGCGGTTCAAGAGGGAACTCGAAAGTTGTACGTTCTGTGAACCCTTGCATTGCTTAATTTTTGACATTTAAAGTGTCCGAAAATATCATTTTTTATAAAATTGGAAACACTTTTTTTATGTGTTGTGACGAGAGCGCGGCGGCAGCGGCCCGCACACACTCATTCGCTCACACACTCACAATCCCGTGGCAACTCTGCGTCGCTGTCGCCGTTTTCCCATCTCGACCATCTCGCCGATTGCCAGTCTTCCGTCATTCTTTTCTCCACCAATCCGTTTTGTTTCGAGGCGATTTTTAAACGAAGAAGACAAAAAAATATATAAAATATCTAGATTTTTTTCACCTCATTTTTTTCGGGTTTTTTTTTTCACTAGTTTTTATAGTAGCCACCAGGACACATGTGTTGGCTTGCAGGTAGATTCGAACAAGGAGGCGGCTTTGGTGCCATTCAACTCGCCCTTTGGATTTTCAGCAGCCCAACCAACGCTCGCTTCCTCGTCGCCCTTTTCGTTGCGCTCCAACTCAGACGTATGTTGTGTCGTTGGCTATAAGTATTTTTTCATGATGCACTTTTAGGTCGAACCATTCAATAATTGACCTACGCGATATTCTCTCATCAATACTAATACGGGTACTTGAAATCGCATATTTCTTGCGACATTTGCCTTTGTTTTTTTTCTTTCCAGGTATTTAATCTTAATATATTCAATTGGCTCACTCGATTGCTTCTTCTCGTTTGGTAAGAAGTATTTTCATTGCGAAAATCAATAATGAAGCGCGTGACAATACGCACAATTCACTTAAAATAGATTTTCAATCAATTCGTTGCCCGGAAAGGGCCAAATTGGGCGTAAAAATAATCTCATCAGCAAAGAAAAATCAAACATGGCTTCAACAGCACCAAGCACATTCTTTGCATTTATATCGGGAGCCTGGAGATTCTGTTTATGTCGAAAGTTAATGTTTATTGATTTTATAAAATGACTCATCACAATTTGTTGACGTGACATGATATTATTGTCAGTCGTTTTAGGGAAAATATTTGTGTGTTTTCTAATAAAACCATTCGAAAAAGAAAATAATTTTAATTCCAGGCTCCCTTCAGAAATGAACGGCGAGACAATTCGCAGTGCGTCGCATGCCGGCTCATGGTATTTGAGCAATCAGAGAGATCTCGATCGTCAGCTGACGAAGTGGCTCGATGAGGCTGGTGATCGTCTTGGCGACGCTAGGGCAATTATCTCACCGTAACCCGAATCTCATAATTATTCGACATCCATTAGTGATGGGGTTGTTTACAGACATGCCGGCTACTCGTATTGTGGTGAGACCGCCGCTTACGCATTCAAGCAAATCAATCCGAATACAGTGTAAATTTTAATTGGATGATGAGGCAAATGAGTAATGTCGAATGTTTAGCGATCGAGTGTTCATCTTGGGACCCTCTCACGTCGTGTCGCTTAACGGATGCGCTTTGACGACATGCACGAAGTATCGCACCCCATTCGGCGATTTGAATATCGACAGCAATGGTATTAAAAATGTGATTGCTAATTGTTTAATAATACCAAAATCTAGTGAATGAGGCGCTTCGCAACACCCGCCAATTCGATTTGATGGATCGCATCGATGAAGAATCGGAGCACAGTATTGAAATGCAATTGCCATTCATCGTCAAGATCATGGGAAAGTAAGGGTTCAAATGGCTTCAGAGCATTTTGAGTTTTCTTCAGTCGAAAATTCACAATCGTTCCAATTCTCGTCGGATCGGTTACTGGATCGCGCCAACTTACCTACGGCAACATCTTCGCGAGCTATTTGGAGAGCCCACGCAATTTGTTTGTCATCTCTTCGGATTTCTGTCATTGGGGTATGTCGATTCATAAACTCATGTCGTCGCTTCAAAAGTTATTCAGGTGATCGCTTCTCGTTCGCTCCATACGACCGAAATTCGAATATTCCAATCTACCAGCAAATCACAAACATGGACAGAGCTGTAAGATTTTCATTGGAAATTAATTATCGCGTTAATTAAAAAATAATAATTTGAAGGGCATGGACGCGATTGAGACTTTGAATCCGACAATGTTTAGCGATTATTTGAAGAGGACTGGTAACACGATTTGCGGAAGAAATCCGATTATGGTGATGCTCCAAGCCGCCGAGCACTACCGTTTGTCCAACAGTCACACTCACGAGTTCAAATTTTTGAACTACTCTCAATCAAATAAGGTTTTGTTATGGAAAATGAAATAGAGAAATTATGTTAGAAATGGAAATTGCAGGTGCGCTCCCCAAGCGATT
The DNA here is from genome assembly GCA_902829315.1 of Caenorhabditis bovis. Classification (NCBI taxonomy): domain Eukaryota; kingdom Metazoa; phylum Nematoda; class Chromadorea; order Rhabditida; family Rhabditidae; genus Caenorhabditis; species Caenorhabditis bovis. The sequence continues at coordinate 2,842,576 of CADEPM010000001.1, read as the reverse complement.
CATCGGTCTCCTACGCTGCCGGTGCTCTCTTCGTCAACCCTACATAATCTGTTTTTAGTATTTATTTATTTTTTGACTGGCTTCTTATTTTTTATTTGATATTTCTAATTGCTGTAACTAAACGACCTCATGTGCTATATCGGAAATTGTTTCTTTTTTTCTGTAAACCCTCCCAGTTTGGCCAAAAATCTTGGTTCCAAGTTGGTGCCTTTCATTGTAACATTTTTTTGAAACAAAAAAATCCAAAGATGTGTACAATACATGTATTATATTCAATTTCATTTCATTCCCCAACTCTCTTTCGATGTTTCTCTTTTTTAAATTAATGCTTTTTAAATTTTTAATGTAATTTTATGTGATAAACGAGTGGGATTCGATTATTTGATGGGTCCGTAGACGATGTATGTCGGTTTCGTGCCGTTGACCCCTTCGAGCTCCTTATCTGCGGCTCCAGAGAAGAAGGAGTTTGCATCGACAATATTTACCTAGAAATTGAAATTAAAAAAGATAAGTTTGAAGCCTTACGTCATCTTCGGTTTGTGGTGTTGCGTACGCCAGAATGAATTTTCCATCGATTTCGATTTTACAATTCAAATCGCCGCCGAAATTGATTTTCGCCACAAAATCCTTGTGAGCGGCGATTGATTCAAACGTGGTTCCAAATTTTTTTTTCAGCTTGCTGAAATTATTGTCATTCGTGTTTCCATTTATGGTTGTTACTTCTTGAACAGCAGTGGCGAACTTTTGCACATTACACGATGAGATACCTTCGGCTTTTGCCGAAATGAACGCCTCCTCCATCGTTTTCTCCAGGGTGACATTACAGCATAAAAAGCCCGATGGATTGGTGAAGCATTTGGGACCGGGTGGTGGTGGCGGTGGTGGCGGAATTACGACAGGAACTGGAACGAAGAAGCCGTTGTTCAATCCGCTATTCGCAAAACCGCTATTGAGAAAGTAGGAAAGTAGCGAGAAGCCGTTTTTCTAAAATAGTCACTATTTTAAGCTTTTTGGAGGAAAAATTTTTACCGGTCCTAAAAGACTTTGATAGAATTGTCCACCACCGAGGGCTGTGAATGTGTGGCCTTTGAGTTGTGATTGCTTGCTCGCGTCAAGACCAGAATATTTGTTCTGAATTTGATGAGCGGCGTCGTTCACACTGAAATGAAGCATTTCAATCATTTTCAGACTCTCATGTAGCTACTTTGTGTATCTGAGACCCATCGTGGCAGCAGTGGTTGTTGATGATGGAGCGGCTTCTGTTGGCATTGCTGGTGGCTCAACGGTGGTTTCCGGAGGAACATAAAAATTATAACAAAATGTTTATAAATTGGAAGCGCGGTTACCGTTGGTCCATTTTCGGCAGGTGGCGGTGATGGAGGAGGTGTGACTTGATAGCTATCATTTGGCTGAGGTGGTTGAGTTGGAGCAGCAGTCTGCATGGCTTTCTTATACTGAAACTCGCCAAAGTTAGGCTAATGTGACAAAGTGAACCTCAGCGTAGTTCATTCCGGTCGGCTCTTGCCGAGTCCCTTCACCATCTCCAACAAAGTCGGAATTCCGGCCACCTAAACTGAGAATGTTTCAAAATGAAATTTTCCAAAAATCTCGCTTAAAAAAGGCTAGAAGCGAGAGAGACCTGCAGGAGCCGAGTTTCCATTATCAGCTGCCAAATATCTAGGTGGGCTCTTCAGAATCCGGTCAGAAGGCGGTTGGAACTGAAATTCCGCACTTCGATCAAATAGTCTAGCGATTATTATACCGTGGCTGGAAAATAGGCATCTCGCTGGAAATTTGAAGCAGCGTCGGCTGGAAACGTAAACCCACTGGGCAGGCGCACGAACTTCTGCTTTTTGTGCGACCTCTGAGCCGAACTAAAGCCAATGAGGAATAGAAAAAGTGCGAGGAGCTGCATTATTGTCCCGTGAAAACAATACTGACTTAATAGAAGTGGTAATTGCGGCAATTATAATGGGTGGAACACTATTTACACTTGAATGAATGCGAAGATTTATTGGAAACACATTAGAAAAAAAAATAGAGTAAATGAATTGAATGAATAAATAAGACGTGAAGAACGAGATCTCTTTCATCGAGATTTCAGAATTATGATTGATTAGAACTTGAAGTTGTTCTTGGAGCACGTGCGGCAACAGAAGCTGCCATAGCGCTTTTTGGTGCACAGACCGTTGCGGACGATCAAGTTGCACGTGCCGGCGGTGCCGGTGTCGACGCACGCGTCCACAATCGGTTTGCGATGGGTCGTCGGTGCCGACGTGGTCGTCATGGTCGTCGTTTTCGGGCGCGGCGTCATTTTGGTGGTGGTGGTTGGCGCACGCTTGATGACCACCTCGACGCCATCGCTCATTTGGCTATCGTGGCCGGCGACGCACGTGTAGACACCGGCATCCGATGAGAGCGCGTCGACAAACTCCAAGGTGTCATCGTTCTCCTCCTGCAATGTGAAACGGTTGAGATTTTCCGAAAAAAACAAATTCATGAAATCAATCTCTTACCGTGATCCTTGATCCGAATTGGAGAAGTCCGCCGTTCTTGTACCACGTCACCGGGAACACACCATAGCTGTTGCAGCGAATGCGGAACTGAAATCGCATTTCTCAATTTTCGGTTTCTTTTTTAGAATTTTTACTGTGGTTCCAGTGAGAATTGGTCCCTTATCAACGACGTAGATGACGGGTGTCGACTGATGAGAAAGCTGTGCGATATTCTCCTTCGGCTCCGATTTGATGCTCGAGCACAATTTGTAGCATTCAAGCTCAGTGTCGAATCTGAATTTCATGAAGAGCGCGAGATTTTTGGATAATCTACCTGTTGGCATTTCCCTCGCAACCACCGTAGTAGAACACCTGACATTTTTGAATGTAAGGATCGTAGAAGTACTTCTGAAGTCTCATTCGGCACGGTCCCGTCTCGAATGGAAGGCGGCAGACCACTGAAAGACGTTGATCAATCATTGCGGATCTTAAGAATTTCATACATACCATCACTTTGAATCGCCGGCTTCTTTCCATTGACCGGTTTGCATCTCTGCTCGCACTGCTGTCTGGTGACAAATCTGTTCTTATTTCCGCGGCATCCACCATAAGTAAACTGTTTGCACTCGCTGGAAGGCTCGTCGTAGTACCACATCGAAATCGAATCAGTGCATGGTCCCGAGGATCTTGGAAGCTGGCTAAAAAGGTGGGAAGTCAAAGTAGCACTCGGTACGACAATCCTACCAAATATCGGCATCCGGTTCATTCCATGAGGATTCGGCACGGCAGAGGGTCTCGCAGTCTGACTTTGACGAGAAGCTGTTGCCATTTCCTCCGCATCCCGACCACATCATCATTTTACATTGGCGAAGTTGCTTGTCAAAGTACCACCTAAAAACAATTTTTATATGGTTCTAATTTTTTTTCTTGAATCCCGAATACCGTGGAACCGCAAGTCGGCAATTTCCAGTCTCCTTTGGCTGACTGCACACATCGCTGGAACGGAATCGACCGCATGCGCGATCGCAAGCCTCCTAGAAATAATTTCTATGCTAATCCTTCGACATAAATGTTTGATGCACAATATGTATATTCGGTTTTTTTTAAAGCGCAGGTGGCACTAGGTGTCATATTTCATCCACTTTTTCTCTCAACCTCGCCGCTTAAAAAGAAATTGACCAAATATGGTTGGGAAATTGCAAGCTGAATAAACCGCCGTCGCGGTCTCTTTTTTGCCAGCGCATTTTTCCCACTTTACTATCGATTTTTTTTTTCAATTCAACTTTGCCGCTACCAAAAAAATATATAAATGTTTATTTGTCTGTATGTATGTGTGTGTGAACTCCCGCCAACTGAACTCGATGATTTCTTGGTTGGCAAACAATGTTACATACAACGCAAAACTCTTGTAACCATCTCGTTTGCCGATTCTTAAACATTTCTTTTTTATCGATTTTTTTTGCAGAGAATGAACTCGAATTTAACGATATTCTTACTTGCGAGCTTTATATTCCAACTAGCGTTATGCTCTAATATGACGTGGAGCGAAAAGACGGATTACTGTAGAATCAAATCGAGCGATTTGAGAACGTGCGAGACATGTGTTGGAAGGGGAACGGTAAGACATTTTTCCAGATTGATTAAAGGCTTCACTTCAATAATTACGCTGAGAAAATGATAGAGACTCTCTATTGACATTTTGAAAGAAAAAAATGTGGAAATAAAAAAATCAATTCCATTCAATTTTATAGGACTGTTTTTGGTGTGGCGGGAAAACGAAAGAATGCCTTCCATTTGATTGGTACTACCCTGGATGTAACATCAAGCATGTCAAATACAACGTTTGCTGGGGTACTAGCAATTTTTAAGATTTTGCTTAATGAAATTGGTTTCATGGTTACAGTGAGCACATCAGCGGTTGCCATTGTAATTGCAGTCTGCGCTGGAATAATTGGAGTCCTGCTGATCGCTGGAGTGTGCTATTGTTGCTGTAGATGGAAGGAATACAATCGAATCCATAAAATGGCAAAAGCCAAAAAGTGGAATGACGTGAGCTCCGAATGTCATGTTGATCTCATGCTTTTTTTTTTAGAAGCAAGAAGCGGCCCGTGCTGAAATGGCCGAACGTCACTCGATCAGATCGAATCAAAGAAGGGCCGAGCTTGAGGCCTACCGAATGAAATACGGAATCTCGCCAAAAGAGAGTACGACAGAAAAGCCGAAAGTTTAAATAATCGGTGTTAGAGACGAGTAGATATTGTTGAGATATTTCGGGTATCATCATACCGTATTTGGCATTAATTGATCGGAAGTAATAAATTTGGATGTACATAAGTCACTGTGTTCAATGACTCATCAGCTCTATTGATCTAACACTTCAAAAAGAAGGAAAAGATCAATTCCGCGTGTGTTTTTTTTTCGAAATCTGGGATCGCCATGATTCACAATCGTTTCTTCTCGTGTGGGTCTCTCACTAGTTATGTGTTCTTCCGGTGACGAATTCACACTGTCTCATTGGGACGTGCCGGTAAATGTTTACCTAGCGAGAAAAGAAAATGAAAAGAAAATGAAATGAGAAATGAAAAAACATGAATGAGAGAATGGGTAGGAGCGAGAAGACAATTAGTCATCAACAGGTATGCGATGGGTTGGCGAGGAAGAGACGCGCGACAAGATACTATAAATACCCAAAGGCTTTCTCAGTTTTCGATTTTCACCGGCCAATATGTTTTAAAGGTCAAGATTCGTCTCGAAGTTTAATCTGTATTTTGATTGTCCAAATTCTCAAGGTCACCCCTATATGCGATAATTTTTCAGAATGCTTCCGATCATTCTCTTAATATCCTTATTAGCTTTATCTTCTGAAGCCGTCTTCACCCAATTCGTTGGTGTCAAGGGAGTTCTTATGTGTGGTGATAAGCCTTTGGCCAACACCAAGGTGAAGCTATACGATGATGATAGCGGTAAGCATTAATTCCAAATACAGCATTGATTGGACCATCCTATTGCAGGTCCGGACCTCGATGATCTCCTCGCCGAGGGAACAACAGATTCTCTTGGTCAATTCTTGCTGTCTGGACACACTTCGGAGGTGATGACCATTGATCCGAAGCTCAATATTTATCATGACTGCGATGATGGAATTACGGTTAGGCTAACGATGGCGAGGAGCTTTTAAACTTCAATATTACAGCCTTGCCAACGAAAAGTGACGTTCAACATTCCAAAAGCGTTTGTCTCGTCCGGCGAGAACGCAAAGATGTTCTTCAATATTGGACAAGTCAACATGCAAATCGAATTCGAGTCCGAATCACGAGATTGCCTTCATCGCAAATAATTGCCCATATGTGGATCTCTGTACATACGTTTCACGATAAAAATCATTCAATCGATATCATTGCCTTTTGTTTTCTAACGCGATCATCGTTTATCAATCAGTTCAGTATCGATCTCGTCAATGTTACTCGCTGCTATTTTTCTATTCTTAATATCAATATTGCAACTAGACGCTATTAACAATGTAGATCATGAAATTCTCAAACAAATTCACAGGTATATGTATATGTATGTGCAATTGATAAGACGAAGCCTATTCTAGAGTGCTTCAAAAACGCGATATCGCTAGTAACATTGCGCTCGATGATCCGAATGCGCGATGCCGAAATGGCGGGATTTACACCGGCGGAATATGCCATTGCATTCATCCGCACACCGGCAAGTCTTGCGAGCATTTCGCTTGTGGTAAGGTGCTCTACTAGAGTTAAAAAAACCTAAAATACATAGAGAAAAAGCAAATATGAGATTTTTTTTTGGCTGCTGAAAAGTAGTTGGGCAATCAGTAAACAAATATGATGTGTTAACAATGATTGCCATGCTAATCGGCGTTTCAAAACTAATTACTGAGTGCTCATCCCTAAATACATTCTTCTAGTCCACGGAATCTCTGTCGGTTTGCGCTATGACCCGGAAAGTTTACTATTCGCTGAGCCGTGCATTTGCGATTCGGGCTGGGCCGGTGAATTGTGCACTTATAAACCAGATGACAAAGTTTGTTTATAATCGCAACGTCGGACGCCAACAATAAATTGATTTTAGTGCCAAGATCGAGGCGAATGGAAGAACAATCGATGCGAGTGTATTGGCTTCTTCTTCGGAAGCGAATGCCAGTATACGAGTCGGTGTGTTGAGGGAAAGATATTGCATGGAAGGTAGATCAGAAACCCGAAAGCATGAAATCTGATGTGTCGATTCAGATGCATTTGCAACGATCGATTCGAAGGGGACTACTGTGATCGAATCATATGCGATTTTGGAACGCCTAGTATGGAAGTTAGACCCAATCCATTGATCTTTGTAGTCCTTTAGACTTCTTCAATAGATCCTTGTCTTGCATTTGCCCGGAGAAGTACACCGGAAGACACTGCAACCAGTGCAAGAAGACTGGTCCTCTTGTCGAGAAATACCCGGTGTGCACTTTCAGCATCGCCAAAAAGAAGACCTATGAGCATGCGATGGAGATTCGTCGGAAGGCGAAAGCGCAAATGCGAAAACGAATATGGATTATCTCGGTGTGCGTTCTAGCTCTTGCTATTGTTGCCGCATTCGCATTCTGTGTTCATATGGTTCATCGAGATGCGAAAAAGGCTGAGGAAGAGAGGCGCAATCGGATGAGAGACGAGAGGCACATATTGCTCACCAATCAAGTTAAACTTCAAAAATTGTAAGGACCTCATTAAAAAAAATATCATTGGACGGTATTTTTTAAAGGGAGGAACTCGCTGCAAAAGACAACTACGATCATCTGAAGCCGGACGAGAGCAAACGGCGGAATAGCGAGCCAAACGTTTTTCGCGTTGTTCGAAAACCCAATCCGAAGACACCGGAAGTCACCGGATTATTGCCATCACAGAATCGTAAAGAGACAATTTACTAACTAACCTGACTAGTAAAGTGATTAGCATTCGGGTTGCATCCGGAATACATGAATGAAACACACTCGGAGCGTTCTGAATTGTAGCGCCAGCGAAGAATATTGTCGAAGCATGATCCGCGCTGCTCAGGTAGCATACAGAGCTCCGGAAGGGCTCCGGTGTCGGAGAGCACGTGACCCTACAATGGGCATATGATGGCATTTCCATTCGAGCATATTACCTGCTCTTCCATCTCCTCTCTCATATTCTGGAAATGCCAGTCATTCTTCTCCTCGGTGATTTTGACGTCTTCCAGTGATTTCGACTCCTCTGTGACGCTCTCGATTCGAACAATCGCGCCGTCTTCCTCAACATGGTGCTTGCAAGCCGCCTCGCATTGCTCCTTCTTCTCGAACCGATTCGTGTTGCCGGCGCATCCGCCGTAGTAGAACAATCGGCATGAGGCGGTCTTCGCCGAATAATGATAAACCAAGCGATAGTCACTGCAAACGCTCAAACATGCATAGACGAACAAAATGTCTCGTAGCCTACTCGCAAGATCCCGGATCGGCTGGAGCGTAGCAATCAATAGCCGGCGTCTGGACATGTCGGACATTGGTGCGATCGGCAGACCGACGGAATGGAGAGTCGCGACGGAGGCTGTGCGCAAACGAGTATCTGAATTTTTGAATGAACCATGCAAATCCTATCAAGGATTATCTATTTGAATGGATTTACAAAAAACCACACTATGTCAGTATTTCCATTGCTTACTTCAATGAAAGCGACGGCAATGGTGCGCTGACAGGCTCCTGAATCTTCTCAAGCGTCGTTGTCTCGCCGACCTCCTGCTTCTTTCCTGTAATCATCACACCACTAGTAATCACACATCACACGAAATACAAAGGATCAGGTTGACATCAAGCACACCACCAACATGCAAATACGAAATTACTCGAAATCGTCTCAAGCAATAACATTTTATTTTAACTTTATTATTTGGTGGAGCGGGCAGGACGTGGGTGGGGGGAAAGGGAGGAAAGGCAAAAAAAGAAGAAACAGTAAATGGGAAAAGACATGTATAAATAAGGCAGTTGCGAAGAAGATGATGAAAATGAATGAAATTGTAATAACAAGGCAGTTTTCCATGAAGCAGACGCACACAAACGGGAAATTGAATGGGGGGAAGCAAGCAGAAAGTGATGTGATTCCTTTTTTGTTGGGGGGCGAGTTGGGTAGCCAATATAATAATAATAATAAATGAGTAACAATGGGATGAATTGTGTATCACGATGTGCGAATTTCGTATCTACTTACGTTGGCAACGAGCCTGACATTCTTCAATAGTCGCAAAACGATTGGTGTTTCCAAGGCATCCTCCTGCAATCATTATATCAATCTAGTTAGAAGTCCTGTTGAAACGCGAATACCGTAAACGAAGGTCTCGCATTGTTGCGAAGCCGAGTTGAAGTAGTAGTAGGAATGTTTTCCAGAGCATGGTCCTTGCACCTTTGGCAATGTGCACGCGTCCTTATGGTTGCTGCACGCGGCCTTGCATTGCTGCTCGGTGTCGAAGCGATTCTTGTTGCCCTGGCATCCGCCGTAGTGGAATCGATTGCACGTTCCGTCGGCGTTGTTGTAGAACCATTTCGTGGCGAAGTTGTTGCATGGTCCGCTTTCTTTTGGCTCGTCGCACACCGAGTTCGCTCCTGGTGGTCCGTCTAAATATTTTGGTGGTTTTCGCGGGAATTACGGAGGTACTACGTAAAAGTCGAACCGAGTCAACAGAATGTAACATTGAACTTAAATAGAAAGAATCAATTGCAAAATTGCGCATACCGATGGCCGATGCGTCGGCAGAAGCTGCCGAGTTGACACAGAGCGCCTCGCATTGCTCCTTGGTTGGGAATCGGTTGGCGTTTCCGCCGCATCCAGTGTACTTGAAGGAGACGCACGCACCAGCAGCGACCTCATAGTACCACGAGTCGAAGGCTCCTTTGCATCGTCCATGATCGACGTTGAGATGGCAAACGTCGCGTTGCTTATTCGCTGCACAAATGAACTCAGGTTAACACAAAAGAATTGATGAAACTCAGAAATGATATCAAACCAACTGAAATCTGATTCGGACGAACTTACAAGGAATAATGACGGCTGGGGTTTGGTGGGCCGCTGGCGGGATCACAATGTTGGATGGCTGGCGTGGTGCCGCGGGGGCAACTGGGGCCACTGGAGCAACAGGAGCGGCAGGAGCTGCTGGCTGAGCTGGCTGAGCTGGAAGACCGCCGTGGATGAAGAAGCAACGCTGCTCGCATTCCTCCATGGTGCGGAATCTGTTGAGATTTCCTCCGCATCCTCCGTAAGTGAACACCTCACATTGTTCTAAAAATGGAGCAGTTTATTGAGGAATGGATGGCTGAGGTCTTACTAGAGAAGGCATTGTAGAAGTATTGTTCGGAGTATGACTCGCATGGTCCGGCGTCCTGACGAGAGCGGCAAACCTCCTCCATGGATGGGGCAACTGGTCTTCGGATCTCCTCGGCTGGAGCTTGTGGAACTCCGGATTCGATTTGAATGGTTGGAACCTCAGCGGTTGGGTAGTAGCGCTGTGGTGGTGGTCCGGTGACGGCTGGCAATGGGGTGGTAGCCTCTTCCAATGGTCCGACATTCTTGCAGAAAGTCTGAAAAAAAATGTCAGGAATATAGGAATTCTGGAACGAAATCTTACGCTGCATTCCTCCCAGCTGGCAAAGTTGTTCGAGTTTCCGAGGCATCCTCTCCACCAGAAGGCGGCGCACTGCTTGGTGGTGTGATCGTACCAGTATCTCGGTTGTGGCTGATCGCAACGAAGTGGTCCTTCGATCTTTGGCAAGTAGCATCTTCCAATGCCCGGTGGCTCGACGCAGATCGTCTCGCACATTTCTTTGGAAGCGAATCGGTTCTCGTTGCCACCGCATCCTCCATACCAGAACTGATTGCAGCGTCCTTCAGCAGTGTCATAGTACCAGGTGAGCTTGTAGCCGGCTCCGCAAACATTTCCAGCATCCTGTGGCTGACTGCAAGAGACGATCTTCTGTGGGGCGGCGGTTCCTCCACGGATGAATGGCGCCATGGTGGTCGACGGGCATCCAGCGTTGTTTGGTCCAAGAGCCTTAGTGATTCCATCAGGGCAACAGCTGTACTTGGCGTAGTGGCAATCATCGCATCCGTCGTTTCTGGGTCCCAACGCGGTCGTCTCACCATCTGGGCAGCATCCATAGCGAGTGTACTGGCATGGACATCCTTCCTTGTTCTCGCCGCGAGCGCGGGTCTTTCCATCTGGACAGCAACCGAACTGACTCTGAGCGCAGCTCTCCGGACATCCGTAGAATCCGGCGCCCTTGGCTGGCGACTTTCCATCGGGGCAGCATCCGAATTGAGCGTACTCGCAACCGCATCCCTCGTTGTGCGATCCCTTGGCGGTCGTCTTGCCGTCGGGACAACATCCGTACTTGCTGATGAGGCAATTCTCACCACAACCGGTTCCATTCTTTCCGAGAGCGGCCGTCTCACCGTCTGGACAACATCCAAATTCAGACAGCTCGCATGGGAAGGAGGAGCTGAAAATTATAATTAAAAGAGGTCATAATAATCTCTTATGATCTTACCGCTCGCATCCCGAATAGTGTGGTCCGAAGGCGATAGTCTTTCTATCCTTGCAGCATCCGTAGAGGGAGGCGGCGCACGATGGCTCTCCGCATCCTTCAAGATTTGGTCCACGAGCGAGAGTAACCTCATCTGGGCAGCATCCGTGCTTCGTGGAGTTACAAGCTCCGAGAATGTATTCATCACATCCCTCATTGTTCTTTCCTGAGGCCGGAGTGTACCAATCAGGGCAGCATCCGAATTCAGTCTTTGAGCAGTGAATTGTTGCGTTTCCATCAGCCGTCTCGTTTCCGAGGAGTTCCGATTTTTCCGAACTGATGGTGCTAGCCATTGTTGAGCACTCAACGCTCGCCTCATCACCGTCGGCGCTAGTCAGATTGCACATTGTGTTGTCGCCATCGGAAGTGAGAAGGTTTCTTGGCGAATCTCCAGAAGACTCCACGTCGTCTTCGGCAACCGCGGCAGCCAAATTGAGTGGCGACTCGACGAACTCGTCGCATCCCTTGGCATTCGGTCCAGTGGCGGTGGTGAAGTTGTCGGCGCAGCATCCAAACTCAGTCTCAGAGCAGTTCGAGCATCCAAAGTTGAATTCTCCCTTGGCGAACGTCGAGTTGTCCGGACAGCATCCGAACTCGGAATCGAAGCATGTCGGGCATGGATCGGTGTTGCAGTCCTGTTTCTCAATCGGCTTCTCAGCCTCGTCGCACCATTCCGGAACCGGCTTCTTGTCGTAGTTCAGGCAAACCGCAACGCGTTCCTGTGATCCACCATCACACTCAGCGGAGCACTTCGACCACGACGAGGTGTACCATGTTCCAGTGCACTTCTCTTCATTGGTGCAATTCGTTTTGGTTTCCGGCTTCTCCGCCTGACAATGAGCTTCGTCGACAACATCGAGTCCTCCATTCTGATGGATAGCACAGATAACTCGACGGGTCTTGTGTCCATGACCGCATTCGGTTGAGCATTTGCTCCATTCGCTAACAGTCCATTCGTAGTTGCATGGTGGCTGGGTGGCGCAGGAGCGAGTATCCGACGGAATTTCGGTCGAGTTGTCGGTCAAGCACTTCTCCAATGGATAGGCTCTTCCTTGGGTATCCTTGCATGTGACCTCTCGTGTCTCTTCAGTATCGTTGCACTTGGTGCAAAGATTCCATTCGCCGGTGAAGAATTTGAGTCCTTCGCATGGTCCCAAGTTGCACGTGCGTTCCGTCTCGAATTCGGCCTTCTTCTCCGCTGGACACGCGTCGGCCGGCAACAGTTTGCCCTCCTCGCCTTCCTTCTCGCTGCGGCACGTCACCGATCGGTATTGATGAGCGTCGCCGCATTTTTCCGAGCACGCCGACCACGGTCCGGCTTGCCATTCGGGGCACGCGAATCTGCAATATTGCAAATGTTTACAATCGGAGCACGTGTGCACCATGTGTGCAACAATTTGTCAAAAAAAGATCCGCATAAACAAATCAACATATAATGTTTATGCAATGCGAATTCGGACCAACCTGTTGCAGTTCTGCTTCACGTCTGGTCTCTCCGAAGTGCAGTTTCCATCGTCTACAGTAACTCGACGGCCGTTGGCGAAGACCTGAAATAATTGGCCGCTATTCTCTTCGATTCTTTTTTTTTCATTTTCGAATTGCTATTTGATCAGATATCGGCGTTGGCACGAAACAGAAAAAAAAATCGCTTAAGTGCACCACGCTCTATTACACAGTGATAATTAATGGGCCAACCTGATGGCAGTAGACGACACGATATTGCTCTCCGCGATCGCCGCACGTCGCTGAGCACGACTCCCATTCGCTGGTGAACCATTCGGCGGCGCAGTCGACCGTCTCGCACGTCTTCTCGAATTCCGGTTTCGTCGCGTTGTTCTCCTCGCACAGCTCGTCCTCGACGCGCGCTTTGCTCTTTCCGTCGACGCAATAGAGGTTGCGTGTCTGAACTCCCTTTCCGCACGTCACCGAGCACGGAGTCCACGCGTCGAACTTGTACATGTAGTCAACTTCCTCATCGAGCGGAATCGAGAACTCGTACTTGATGGCGGTATCTCTGCTTCCCTTGCGGAAAAGGAGAGAAACGGTTAAATCTTCGGATAGTGGTCCCATCGCAGAAAGGGTCTCTGGCTCAGTGTCATCGTAGACGAAAATGGTTCCTCCGACTTCGACCTCTTTCTCAACCTGGATCAATCCGTTTCCGTTAAGGTAGAAGTGATCGGAAGCGTTCTTGAGGGCAAGGTTATTTGTGCTCTTGCGTGCTTCCTGAATCTTGATGTTGGTGGCTCCTTCGGGAAGTTTGATGATGTCATGGTATCCCGGCGAAAGATTCCGCTCGTCGAAGATCCCTTCAATCGTCTTGCAGCTCGAGCCGTCACCGTCGCATTTTCCGCATTTGTCGAACTTCAACGACGATCCGAGTTTGCCGTCGCAGCCAACCGGAAGGCATTCGCCGTCAACGCAGATATCGTTGCTCTTCGAGTCGCATCTGAACGTTGGAGAAAAAAAAATGGGGCTTGAACTAGCTGATCTCAATGCCTCACCTTGTTCCATCGATGACCTTATCGGCCCACTTGTAGTAGAAGTTTGTCGATTCGGGTTTGCAGACAAGCTCGCACTTGTTCTTACCCTTGTACGGCGACCACTTGTGATAGTTTCCGTCGAGCGGCTCATCGTTGTATTTGGCGCATTGCTCGGCGCGGAAATCCGGATTTCCAGGGCATTCGTCCAGATTGCACGAGACGTAGCGAACCGAGGCTCCGGTGCATTGTCCGCTGCACTGACGCTTCTCGATTTGAACACCGCCGCCGCACGTTCGCGAACACTGCTGTTCCGGAACCCATGGTCCCCAATTGCCGGTCTCTTTCTGTCCCGATTTGTCCACCGTTACCGATACATCTCCATCAACGTAAACCTGATATGCCTGTCGTTTCGAGCGAGTGCTCATCGGATCACGCTCAGGTGGCGAGAGCGGATGAAGGTACGGCTTCTGAAATCAAGCAAGCACAGTTGGAATCATCGAACTCGAACTCACCAATGGCTCATCATTTCCGAATAACGAAGAGATCGAGAAGGCCCACGTTGGGACGGCCAGAAGGGCTGCCGATAGAAGCAGCAACCTCATGATTGACGACGTCTGGAATTCCACTCGATTCGATGGTGGTTAGTAGAAGACGCGAGGCTGAACGATTATTAGTAAAGTACTGCGTGTTGTTATTGAGAGCAGATGGAAGAGGCGGGGCGCGACGAAAAAAAAAAGTGCGTGACGACAAAAAAATCAACACAAATTGGCTCAAATTCTCGAAAACCAACACGTTTCGTCAAATTTTTTTTCACCAAAAAAAAATTGGCTCGAATAATGTGACGAGCAAAATTGGTCCCAATTGCGCTAAAGTGGCGGATTACGGTAGCAAAATTGGGGCTCATTGAGCTGCGTGCCGCCGTCGAGTTGTTGTAGTTTCGAGGTGATGGGTGGAATGAGAATGAAAGTTTAAAGGTCATTTGGCGTACGGGTCAGTGTGGTGGCGGGGGGGGATATTCTGGTGTAACACATTACACGGCAGAGAGCGCACGAAAAAAAACCATTGGCTCACTTTAAAGAGACATCATGAGGTCAAACTGATATCAATGTTTGTGTATTATTAGTAATACTATTATTATCATGGGTGAGCACGATACTGCAAATCAGAAAACCGAAAAGAACTTTGCGAGCGCGAGCAACAGCTTGTTGTCTAAATGTGGAGGCGACGGTCTGAATTTCGAAAAAGGGGGCGTGCACTTGATGGGCGTGGCTTCGCGGCGATGGGACGCCCGGGACCACGCCTTGTCTGACTCATCGTTTCGGAGGGTGCCAGGATCCGTGCACACACACACACACACACATACAAATAGAAGACAGATATAAGCCTCGAGCAGCTTCTCTTGGCAAAAGAAGATTTATGTTTCGATGTCGCGGGGTCATCACAAAACGCAACTTGCAAGATGGATCGAATCGGGCGAGTCGATCGCTCTATCTTCAATATCCTGCCGAGAGTTGTTAACACGATTCGTGTGACAAAATGATATTGGAGACGTACTCGTTTTTGTTGGGACCGCCGCGCCAATGCGGTGAAAACGACGAAGAGCTCGACGGAATCGAACAATGAATGCAATGTTGGGACGACAATGCAATGGTGTCGAATGTCGCCGGAATGATAGTGGCGACACATATATAATTACAAACACCTGAGGAATTCGTCGGCCCCAACGACGAGGCTGTTGTTTTGATCTGCTTGAGATTTGTGGATTCTGAATTGCGAAGGTTATAATTTACGATTGATTTGATTCTAAAGATCTTCGAAAGACAATAATTCACAAGATCAGAGGATCGAGAAGAGAGCTCAGCTAGAATAAAAAACTAGAAAAAAATGGGGAAAAATGATTTTTTTCAAATTTTAAATGTATATAATAGTTTGTTTCTGAAAAAAACAGTAACTGCTTCAGGACTCAAGCTCATTTTCAATTCTTTGATTAAGTTGATTGAGTTGCGTTTACTCACAATTTTCAATTTTTTAAAATTTTTTTTAAAAGGAAAATTGAACAAAAAACTCCAGACATTATTGGTCTTTTTTTTAGAAGAAAATTTGATGGTTTTTCTAATTTCGAAATTATTTTGAGGGTACAGTAATTACATTCAACTATTCTGCTTGGGAAGAACTTCGGTCGAAGGTCCAGGCTAATCCCTATACCAATTTAGAGTCATTGAAGGAAAGTTTGGTTGAAGAATTGGCAAGATTATTTCCAGAATACCTCCGTGCCCCAGTCGAAGCATTCCTGAAGAGACTCAACGAGGTAATAAAGACCAAAGGATATCGAATCGAGTAATTTTGATGTATTTTTGTTTATAATTGATTCAATAAACTATTTGTGAATTTTCAAGTTGATTCGATCATTTTTACAAAAATTTTATCACTTTGAGTTAGTTTCCATAATTATGGACCACCCCGTAAAATAGCACGCAGTTGGTCTTTGCGAAAAAAAAAAAGTTTTTTCTATACTTAAGATTTATTAATGAGATAGCATAAGAATCACAAAAAAATATTTCTTGCCTGAAATATTCCTTTCGATATTATTCAGGACTTCTAAAGAACAAGAAATCGGAATCAAAAACCCAATCTTAAAAAAATATGTTTTCCATTTTTCGACAAAATGTTTTCAGTCTGGAAGGTTGCTGAAAATAGAAGGTTCCAGCGGTTCAAGATTTTTCCAACTTGTCTCCTCCCCTGAACTTTCGCTCTTTTTCTTATCAGACGTTCGTCGGTTGTTACTAAGCGTTGCTCGGCGAGCAGCCGCATAGTTTATATCAAAACCTAATCATTTTTTTGCGGCAGCGCTGCTCGGGCATGTGTTTGGACAAGTGTAACACTTTTTTGTACCATCATCAACCCACACACACACACACACGACAGGCACTCGTTGCCACACAAAAAAAAACAACTTGAAAGCTCGAATCGTTCCGAATGATGAATGACCTCCCGAGGCATTCTGATTTATCAACAAAAAAGTGCAGCGTTCGGTTTATTTATGAATGTAATCGAGAGGTTCGACGCTCATTTCAGAATCGCCAACAAATTTATAAACAATTCGGCAGAGGGTCAAAAGTGTCGCATTTCGCTTATTCGACACGAATCGTCGAATTCCCATCGACGTCGACGACGAATCCATCAAAATGCCGCCTTGGAAATAAAAACAAAATCGAGAAAGCGGCTGTTTGGCACATAAATGAGGTCATTAAATTCGAGACATCGCACGGTGTTGCACTTTTCAAAAAAACAATCAATGATTGATGAATCGAAGAGGACCAAAGCAAAATCAATCAAATGCTCCATTCTGCTTAATTGATGAATCCATCCTGCGGACAATTTACAACATCGCGAAATGTTTACATTTTTGCATTCTTGTTTACAACAAATTGTTTCAATTTTTGCACTTTTTGACGAACTCGTTCGCCTTTCAAAAATAAACATCCTCAATTTCGGCTCGTCTGCGCACAACTGTTGATTTGACCTCATCGCCGCTGAATGTCGTAAACCGGAGCGGCGACGACGGCAACGGCGAGCAGAAGAGATGCTCCAAACGAGCCCCCAATAAAACATTTGGGTTTGGCAACTTGCCAGATGTGTGCCACATAACAACAAAGTAACATTCGGGGCGTCCACGACGACAACCAAGGGGTCAAGTTTTTTGTTTCGGCTAGCCAAAAATAAACCATTTTTACATCTGCGCAACACGTGTGCGTACGCGAGATTCTCCAGGTGCTGGCACAACTCGCAACAGATGTCGAATTGATGAACAATTTTCAAAACAAAAAAAAAAATACATTAGTTTTATGTGGTCTGCAGGTGTTACAAGCAAATGTTGTAGTTGCAGCCGGTTGGGCAGCATTTCCGAAGAGGGGCCGAACGGCAGTCGCCGTCAGCGTCGCACCAGTTCACCGGATTTGATATCAAGCATCTGGAAGTCAATTTGAAATATCAAAGAGCGCACGCGAATTTCTAAACAAATAATTTTTCAAATCAATGTTTATAAATTTCGAATTTTTTTTTCAGCCGCTTTTTTCCAGATAATCCATATAAACAATTTTTATCGAAATTTGACCGATCATTCAACTCACCGAACGCGCAAATAGCTGATCGCAGGGCATTCTCGCTGAATCGGCGCGCAACATTCGCGGTATTTCAGCATATCGATGCACCTCTGAAATTGGACCATTCAATTTCACATTCTTGCACTTTTGTCTAGAACAAAAGAGTTCGTAAATCCGAGGATGATGAAAATATGTAGTTCGAACTCGAAGGCTGCTATGAAAATCAGCTTAATAAAAAAATTTTTTTCAAATTCGAATTTCTCTCCGACTTTTCTAGTTTTCATTTCATCTCAAAAAATGAGTTCATTTTTTATGTGATAGTTTGACCCAAATGGTTTGACCCAAGTGTTATATGGTTTCACATAAAATTAAATGGGACTCTTAAAAGAGCATTGGAGCCAGCCGCGCATGGTACGGTACGAAATTTGTTGTTTTATTGGTTTTGAGCGATAATGGTCTCGTAAAACAAACAGGTTGTTTTTCGAGCAAATAACATCTGGGTAAGACCAATTTACAGCGGGACCTTTGATGTTTTGTGCATGCGTCTGTCTGTATCACAGTTTTCTCGCAAATTCGATGGTGATTTCAAATTTGACCTTTCGCAACGCCTCAATTTCTCTGCGTCGCCAACTCTCTCGCTCTTCGCGCATCTGGCACACATGTTCGAGCTTTTGTTTTCAGCGCGACCAAGTTCAAAAGAGCTCGTCGAAAATGATTTATGGGTTTATTGGATCGTACACACAGAAAGACTTTTGCCGATGTCTCGTTAAACTAGATGTGTGCTCTATAAACGGGGGGGGGGGTCTTCAAAGAGATTACAGAGTGGAAGTGATGTGACGCTTTTAATGGGGGTTTTATTGGGCTGAAATCGTTTTAAAACAAATGTGCTACATATCTCAAGACCCATCAAATAACGGCACCATTACAGATATTGTCGATCGGACACATATGACCCGAGGGTTACCACAGAAGGTAGGGGCCGATTTGGAGCAGCACCAACATTTTGAGCATCAATTGCTAACCCGGTATCCATCTGCACACTGCGAATTTGTGGTACAATAAATGTAATGCGGTGAGCATTGTTGGATCTCATTCGGAGCTACCGGAAAAGCTTTTACGGATTTTGCTGAAAATCAAAAAAAATTCACATTCACGATTATACATTAGAAATTGCGTTACTGTGAAATTTCGCATCGTAGAATTTACATTCTGGCTTATAAATTTTGAGACTTTGAAAGTATAAGCACCAATCGATTTTGTCCGATTGAGGGGTGCCGAATATTGGGAAAAATCCGAGGAATAGCACAATTAGCATGGATGGACCCTGAAAAAAACGAGAAACGAGTTTGCCGAATGCTTGAAGGGAAGAAGCTCTCAAGCACAAAAAAACTGACCGAGGCGATTTGTATCAATTATCGCGCAGAGACGCAGGCTTATCCGATTATTCAAAACAAATACAAGTGAAATTTGTGGACATTGCGTTTGCTTGTTTCCACAAGATTTGCAAATATTTGTTGGAGAAGGTGTATGATAAAATCTAGAAGGCATTTAATTTAAAAATACTAATTAATTTGGTGTGATCCGCACCATGACCCGATGTGTCCTAAGCTACAGTATCCAAATTTTCGTATAAAACACTCTGACCATACCAAAACTCAGGAGCAGCCGATTTTTCTTCTTTTCTTTTTTTTTCAGACAATCCGATTGCTATATGTTAATCGGTTTAAAAATTTCACTTTACCAGATGATTTTTCCACCTGAATCACCCTGTTTCATCTGTCAGTACTAATAAATTGGTCCATTTTCCGATTTCATAAAACCAGAGTCGAAAAATTCCACGTTCACTCCAAGTGAAAATCCGCTGTAAGAGTCATAACCTTGCACCTGAAAACTAGACGGTCTGAGCATCAGCCAGGACTTCACGTTATCTCTCTCATTCGTCATTGCGAGGACGTTCCACTCTGTTGTTTGGGACCACCTAAAAATCGATCCAAGGATCTGGAAGAAAATAGAAATCATTCTTCACTGTAGCAGATGGGATACATGATCATCGAGAAGTGGGAATCCTCAGCATCCATAATCGACTGCCAGATATCGCAATAGCTGAATTCTTTTTTCTGATTCCGCTTTTCGACCTGAAGAAATGCTTCTCATTCTTCTGTTGTACTGCATTTCATTCAGTCTCTGGTAACTCGAGGCAAATCGAATTCAGCTCCGCAATCAACCAAGTCTGCAAATAAGATTTTAAAATTTGTCCTATTAGTAACATCTTGGTTTTGAGTCACCAGAAGTGTCTTAAAATGTTTTCACGTGGAAGCCGATCGATTAAAGGCGCATACAGTACCGTGCAGTAAGATATACAATTTCACTTTTTTTTATCATAACTTTCTGAAAAGTTGACCAATCAATCAATCTGAAATTTTTTTTACAAAACGGATAGTGTGTTCCCAAACATAATTTATTCATTTTCGAGTACTATAGACGCAATATTTGTGTTTTGGACCTTTTTTGTGTATTTTCAAAAATGCGATTTTTTAAATTTTTAAGTTTTTTCGATTTTTTTTTAGATTTTCAATGTTAACATCAGTTTTTTTTATTTGTTTTAGCAGGAGACGATCAAAATGATCAAAAAACATTCTATCAGACGTTTTAAAGCAATCAAGAATGACCGAGCACAAGGTCTTTTCATCCAATGTCTATCACACCAGTTGAACTCATCGACTTGGACCCTTCGTGTATGTTTGAAACCTCGATCGGATTCCAAACCACTTGGAAATCCTTCCAAAACATCCCCGGCAATCAATCGAACAATTGTAAGAAACAGCAAGAGCAACCCGCGTCTATCCGCTTCCGAGATTAATCGGCAACTGAATCAGTTCTATGATGTCAATGTAGATTTTTCCGAAAAACCATGACTTTTTTTCACCAAAAGCCACATACATATCATTGTTAGTACTGTCAAGCGTTGTCTACGTGGTTCTGGATTAATTGGACGTCGGTCTGTCAAAAAATCTCTCCTTTCGGAGAAGAAACGCCGCGCCTGTTTGAAGTGGGATAAGGAGCTTTTGAATTGGAGGTTTCGACAATAGTCAAAGGTCGTATGGAGTGATGAATCGAAGTATATCTTGCTCGGAACGGATGGTATTACCTTTGTGAGGCGTTCGGACGACAAAAGATTCGATCCAAAGCATCAATTACCAACAGTGAAACATGGAAGAGGAAGCGTGATAGTTTGGGGATGTTTTACTGCTTCTGGAGCTGGCCTACTTCATCGAATCGAAGGAAATATGGATCGATTAATGTATAAGGACTTTCTCGAGAACCATATGCTTCCGTTTGCAAAGTCTTTGCTCGGTGTGGATACTTATTTCACCAGAATAATGATCCTAAACTTTTCTCTCGCTACATCAAAGAGTGGTTCTAGCAGCGTCGGGTGACCGCCGTGGACTGGCCAAGATACTCACCTGACTTGAATCCTATTGAACATTTGTGGGAAGGTCTTGGTAGACGTCTTCGAGGTCAAACAGTACAAAATTGTGCCGAAATGTTCGAGCAGCTGAGGAGAGCATGGATGGATATACCAGTTTCAATAATCCCGAAGTTGACGAGGCCATGGGTCTCCGATATCAAACTGTGATCAATGCAAATGACATGTCAACAAGATATTGAGTTGTTTTAAGTTTCCAGACAGATAATTGTTTACACCTTCTAATTTTGTTACATAATCACTCTATCGATGCTTAAAGTTGTCCAAAAATTTCAGATCGATTGGTCAACTTTTCAGAAAGTTATGATAAAAAAAGTGAAATTGTATATCTTACTGCACGGTACTGTATGTGAAGGCACAATTTCTGCAAAGCATCAAATCCCTTTCCATCGAATGCGCTTTTGTTCGTTTCAACCTTGATACCGTAAAAACTCGTCTAATTCCATTTATAGAACCATTTAGTTTTATGCGAAATCATCAAACGCTGCTCAAAACCTTTCTGTTATACGATCCAATAAAACCATAAACCAATTTTATGAGCTCTTTCAACCCGTTCACAGATTGTATCGCGTCATCATAGAACAGAGAAAAACACATGAATATACTACCCCTTTATTAATTATGTTTTATTTCTCACCGAAAAATATGCATTGAAATATCGTAATACAAGACTTGAACGGAAATATTATTACAGCAAAAATATGAGTGTAAAGTGGCAAAAAAGAAGCAAGAAGATATCAATTGAATGTTAAAATACGCAACGTCCACACGAGAAAACGAGCATGAGGATGAGGAAGATGAGGACGAAGAGGAAGACATAAAAAACCGAGAAATAATCGACAAATATTGTTATAAAAAAAGGGGTAGAACAAGAATTTCAAAAATCATTTGAGGAGGATCTAAAATCTAAACCGTAATTCAGTGGTGCGGATTCGAAGGAAAGAAAATAAGCGTATTAACTACTGCTCTGTCATCATTTATGAAGCATTCAGAAGCAGTACGGAAGAAAAAAAACCTGTCAGTAACGAAGCCAATCACTATCACGATTTCTACGGAAACATTGCAAAGAGCAACGAAAGAAAGGTACCAAACGCATAGAATATGATTTAGGATATCTGTATACGATGTGATTGATTAAGCGTATAAAATTTATGGAATGACATCATTGTTTCCCGCTGCAGCGTTGCGAGTTGGACGGCCTCGTCTAGTTCGCACATCCAGTGATTCGGCCGTTGGCGAAATTCCTTCAGAACTCTCACTCTCAATTGCATTCGAAGAAGCACGCGTATTCAACTGCTTGCGGCGTCTGAATAAATCGATTATTAATTAAGCTATGACAATCGTTAATTCATCTCCTACCTCAATCTCTTCATCGGGGGCGATGGAACCGATTCGTCGCTCCATTCTTCTTCCACTGACGAGTCAACTTCCTTCTTGACCTTCTTCACCGCTGGGCCCTCGTTTCTTGCTTGAGATCCCGATGGTCCTTCATCTAAATATAAATAAATAAAATCAATTCTAAAATTGATCAAACTACTTTGAACAGTTGTTGTAGCTCCACGTCTTCCCGGAGTTATGCTAATTGTCTCCATGAGTCTCTTAGTGCGCTCAACAGGATCGACACGCTTGCCACGACGCGGTGACGAGGCACTATCATCGACCTCATTGGCAGCGGCAATTCTCATACGACGCTGACGACGCGAATTCGATTGCTCGGCCTCTTCTGCTTCTTGTGATTCATCAGCAACATCGTCGTTACTTTCAACTGGCGGTTGCTCTTCAACTTGATCTTCAACTGGTTCTTGGATATCATCGGGCTGTTGATCAGGTGGTGGGTGCCCTTCTTGCTGGGGTAGTTGTTGTTGCTCCTGCTCTGGGACCTCCATCTCCTCCACAGGATCCAACTCGTGCGGAGGCTGCAATTGTTCTGGCTGCTGTACCTCCGGTTGTGGCTGCTGTTCCGGTTGCTGCTGTTGTTGCTCGACAACGTCGACATGAACAACAGCATCAATATTAGCAGGATTCACTGGGAAATCTGGAACAGGTCTAGCCGCTGCGGCGGCAGCGGCGGCGGCGGCAGCAGCGGCTGCTTCTTGTGCAAGTCCTTGCTCATGAAGCATTCGAAGGCGCTCGTCAAAATTTTGCAACTCTTGTTGAATATTCGCTTGAATCATCTCGATATGCTCTCGACGTGGTTCCGGTGGCGGTTGTGGGGCATTATGGTCATCCATAGGATTAATATTATTCGGTGGATTATCATCACGCCGTCGACGATTGGCATCATTGCCGGGCGGAAGGGCACGACGATTTGGTGGTGCCATCATCGGTGCGTAACCATGTGGAATCGGACCATGAATCGGCGGAAGCATTGGTTGCGGCGGAATTCCATGATTGGCGTTCTGCGGGAACGGTCGCATTCGCATCTCAAACACAATTTCGCCTTGCTGATTCGGCATGTAGTTGAGGTTTATCATATCCCGATAGTTGGCCTGTACACCATTTCGTCCACGATCAACCCGATCGCCGCCCATTCCCATCATCGCATTAGGTATTCCGAGAATAAAACCTACAATTAAATAAATTAATGCAATATCAAACCATATTAGTTCGAAATACCTTGTCCTGGTGGCATTTGCTGTTGCATCTGTTGTTGCAATTGACGTTGCTGCGCTGGTCCCTGGTTGTTGTAATTCTGATTCATATGCATATGAGGAAGTGGAATATGGCGGAACGCTCTCGGATAGTGTCCGTTCGGGGCATTCTGATTATTGTTGGCGTTTTGCAACGGTTGTGGTGGTGGTGGTCCTTGTTGTTGCACTGCCGCTTGCTGTTGCGCCTGCTGTTGCTGCTGTGGTTGCACTGGAGCTTGTTGTTGTTGCTGCTGCTGCTGCGGCTGCTGCTGTGGCTGGGGTGCCACTGGCACATTTTGCGGTGGTTGAGGCATCTGATGTTGCATTTGCTGTTGCTGCATTGGAACTTGATGTTGCGGTTGAGCCATCTGATGAGGCTGAATATGTTGCTGCTGCTGTTGCTGATGCATTGCCATTTGCTGCATATGCATAAACTGCACATTATACATTCCAGCTTGCTGCTGTGGAGCCGCTGGCTGCGGAACCAACGGTTGCTGAGCCATCGGCGCCTGTTGCTGTACAGCAACCGGCTGTCTAGCAGCAGCGGGCTGATTCTGGTTCTGATTTTGATTGCGCAGTCTATCGCGGTGACGTTCGCGCATCAGCATGTAGTTAATTACATCATTGTTAGGCAACCTTGCAAGATTTTCTGAAATTTTTTAATGAAAATGAATGAAGTCGCTTTTCTAGAATGAACCAACCTTCATTCACAACTGCTTGAGGTGGTCGGACATTATTAACCGCCTCTGGTGGCTCATTCGGCGCTTCTTCAACATCCATTGGCTGCGCGGGTTGTTGATCGTTTTGAGGTGCATTTTCAACGTCTTGCGGTGCCTCCGGCACAAATCCCTCCTGTTGGCCTTCAACGCGCTCGGCAGGTGCCTGTTGCGCGTTTTCAGCAATTCGTGCGTCATTTTGTTGACCTTCGGCCGTCTCAGGTTGTGGTGGCACACCAAGTTCCAAAAATAAGCTCTGAAAACACAAAACTTTATTCACTCTCGAATCTCCTCGACTACCTTAATTGGGGTAATGAATTCTGTAACAGCTTCTGTTATACGCTTGACAATCAACTCATCAGCGTGATTCACAGCTTCGCGATAAATCTCCGCCATTCTTGCGGCTTTGTTAATCTCTGAAGTGAGTTCATCAATCGTCGACGATGGGTCTATATTCTGGTCAATAGACGATGACATTTTCTCAAAAAAGCCAAGAGCATCTTGCAAAACCTGTAAGACATTTTTCGAATTGCTAAAAACCTGCATATGAACAACCTTCACTATTTTCTCATTTATAATGTTAGTACAATTGGTGACTTTCGGTTGGAGCTCATCGAGAGCCTGGAAAGCCAATCCAGCATGAACATTAATCTTATCTTTCATCGCCTGCAATCGATAATGTAATTAATGGGATGTCGATTCAAAGAGAATTAATAAGGATCGGCCCGCAATTTACCTTAATATCGCTATCTGTTATCGCACGTCGTTCCACTATCGCGTGGCCATTATGCGATCTTATCGCACACGTCGAGCATAACTTCGCCTGAAAGCCGAAATAATTCAATGAGGATCAAGAGATTAAAAGCTTTTACTCCATTCTCGCCGCACTCGTTGCAGTCAAAATAGACTCCTTGCGAAAGCACTTCGTCACACGTTTTGCAGCGAGGTTTCAACTGTGGCTCATTTTTGGCATTTGCACTGTTGGCCATTTTAGCAACAATATCTTGAACGCGATAGTTGACAGGAAGGCCATCTGGTGGAACAATTGTTGGTTTGCGGCACTCTGGACATTTAATCTCAATGCCTGCAATAAGAATTCGTAGATTTTACCAATCTATGCGTCATCACTCACCACCATTTTGATTGGCAGCGGCTTGCTGACGGTTTCGACGGAAACCGAACAGCATTTGTCCAGCAGCACCGCGCGCTGGAAACGGCATCATTCCGCGAATCGGACCTCCAGCTTGGCCGAGCATATGCTCAAAGTCCATCACCACATCCATCGGAACGAGTCCTCCCATGTTGCGCTGCTGATTTCCTTGATTCCCGTTAATCATTCCGCCCACTGCAGCGGCGGCAGCAGCTAATGCAGCTCGATCAGCTGCGGCGCCGGCAGGTTGAAGTCTTGCAACTTCCACCTAAAAAATATCCGATATTTTTTAAGTGTTGTTTCCCAACAACATTCGTCCGATTGCTTATAAATATTTAACAACCTACTCAATTTCGTCGTCAATATGTAAAGTACCTAGACCGCATAAATAAACTATGTGAGCATAGTGCATAACCTAATTTTATGTTTTAAAATGCTCACCAATTTTTCAATACAGTTTGCACAAAGTGTATGTCCACAACTCATCTGAAGCGGCTTGTTGTATACCGTGTAGCAGATTGGGCATTCAATTATATCACTGAGCTGCGTCTATAAAATGAATTGATAATTAGTGCAATTTAATTTAATCGACTCTTACCGCCGACAAGCTGGAAGTACTTGGTCCAGCAGTCGCCGCCATGGTGTCGTTTTCAAAAACTCGAGAAGAGAAAAATCAAACAAAAACGTATCCGTAACTTTAATCGACTATGTAGCAACCGGTTTTTTGGTGGTTAAATGAAGAAGAAACCCTGAAATCGTCAAATTTACTAAAACGAAATAAGAACATGCGACGAATAAATTCGAACAAAAACGAATTGAATAGAAAATAAATGAGAAGTGGACCAAGGCATCAACGATTCTCGAAAAATTCGCAATCTTGTGAGCAATTGTGTAAACACATGCGCTGCAATCGACGCCTCATTACAGACGTGGCAGCGAATTTGACACGCAACTACATCTCAAGATGCGGTAGTTTTTTTTTAATGTTCGCTCCAATTTCGGAATTCTCAAAAAATAACGTGAAACTACCGACATCAAATGACATCACGAATTAAAAATTCTGCGCTATTTTGATATGGGAGCGAATTCGCCGTGAGTGGTGTTCATTTAACACACCATCAATCAGTCAGCCAGTCGAGCGACGTTGGCGACCCTGGCCTGTATCGATTTTAGAACGACAGCCGGCAATTTTCACACGTTTACAGCGAATTGCGAAATTCATTGCTATACAAACTAAACCGGCGCGATTGCAATATGTATATATTTTTTTGCGCGGGGCATTTCGTCGCGCGGGTCGTTCCAAGGGCCCCCGCTCGATAAAACTACGCCTAGGCCGAAATTTATTCAAAATGCGTCAGACGCATCCCGTCTTCATCTCAAGTGGAGCATACAGATTAGACGACCGCCGCCGCTGAGTCCCAAAGCGATGAACAAGTTTGATTAAACACATGACATTCGTCGAAATAAACATCTTTTGTATATATGTATATACGAGTGTCGAATATGGAAGGCAGAATAAATAAATCAAAGTGCTCATCTTACAAGAGCTCGACGGATGACGACGCCGCCGCCCGGGCAACACCCTATATTACAAAAAAATTGGCAGGCGTCCGCCTTGACGGAACGCGGATGCGGGTCGGTTGTAAGGCTCTTCAGATCCTCATCATCATCCAAATGCGATCGCAGTAATGCAATTTAAGAACGCCAGAAGTTTTCCGAACAGCGTGTTGTAACACAACACAACACATCAACAGCAGTGCAGCGTCAGTCATTGCACAAAAAAACGAAAGAATCAAAGAAATGAAGATGAAACGAGTAGGAGGATGAGCAATGAAACGGTGCGGGTGCAGAAATGATAAGAATTCGTTCGATAGTTGCTTGGAAGCGAATAATCGTTGGTTTCGGTTGTGAATAGAAAACTAAAGTAAGGCTTGTGAATAATGGAACATCAATTGTGCCTAGTGGGCATGTCCACACCCCGCCCCGGGGGCCGAAAATTGCGGCGCTCTTTCTATTCGCAATTAACTGCATTTTGTCGTCGTCTACGCCCGGATAGCTAGCTGCGACTAAAAACGCTGCGGAGCCAAAAAGTCGCCCTGAGGACGGGGCGGGGCAACTTTATTGCGCAAAAGCATCATCCTTAAAATTTTATTACACGAATCAAAATTGGTTATTGGTGAGCTCCCAAGGGAAAGCGAGCGGCGAATTAATTTGTGCTCATCTTCAATACAAATTCAACAACCTTTGATTAATAATAATTCAATTCGAATAGCCAACTCGGGCAGGACACGCCGCAACAAGAGGGATTACCACTAATCAGTCCGAGGACGTGAACAAGAGCGTGTACTTATATTCTATATTGTAAAACCCCCTCAGTAAAACTATGTGTTGGAGTGTTTGAAAAACTTCAAAACAATTGCAAACCCGACAAACGAATGAATGATAGGTGGAAATTGCACACGTCAGGTGAAGGGCGAACTAGAAAATGCATTAGAGCTGATGATGAAGATAATGGTGAATACAAGGAAACGAGACAAGCACGTTTGAGTAGGAGAGAACTCCTATTTGACCTATTATTTCAGGCACCAGCGAACAAGATGAAAAGGGAGAAAATGTTTTGGGCGGTGCAAGGGCAGGCTGGGCCGGCACCGGATGGCCGGGATTGAATACAATTAGACGCGACGCACAATCAAACGTATAATGAGCGTGATCTGGCGAATGATGGAGCCTCTTTCGTCTCCGCCTTCGCCAGACGGCCAATTAGATGATGAAATGAAATGGGAAAGAAAAAAACGCGAAGGATATTTTCACATGGGTCATGTCACCCGCACAATATCAATTATCAGCAGCTGATAAACATATTGTGTATTCAATTAGCGAACCACTATGATGTACTGCATGCAAAATGAATGGGATGGTGAAAGAAGATAAGTTATTTACATAATTAGCGGGCCCTAGGAGTGAGAGAAAAGAGGGTATGGAAAGAAGAAAGCCAAACAATCATTAGTGAAAGTGCTAATTTCTGCTCTCAAACATTCTTTGTCGTTTTCTATTGGAATAAATAAAAGCAATTAAGTATTAAAATTGTGTTGGGGTTGAAAACCATACACAGATCGGTAATTTATTTTTAAAAAATGCGCATTATTTGAATTTTAGACGGTCCCAATTTGGTGGGGCTAGATTTTACACAATTCTAGCCGTACAGTAAATGTCAAAACTAATGAAAAGCTGCCTAAACAAAAAAAAGCGAACGACATACGAGTTGAAGGGGATTCGATTCGAAATGACTACGCGCGCGCGGGGCGGTTTCGCGTTAGTGTGTATGTGTATATGTGTGCGCGCGCGTGAGAAAAAGGGTCCGAATGGCTCCGTTGAACCAGACACAAAAAGGAGAGGGCGAAAGCGGATGGCTTGAAATGAATGGCTGGGTGCGTTTTTGGGATGGAAGGCGAAGTGCCGCGCACGAAATTTCTCTTCGACCGCCGGGTCACCGCAGACCCCCGGCCCGTTTTCCAACCAAATTGGCACCTCGCTTCCCAACCAACGACACACACCGCCATAATAAAACTGCAAATTATGTGACGATCAATATTATAAGTATTGTCGAAGGTGTCCTTTCGCAATACGTACGCGTACAGAATTTTCTGTGTTTGATGATTACTATTATTATTATTATTCAGCAGCCGGACACAATTTATGCGTAGGAAACGGACGACGGATGCGAAATGAGAATGCGATTATGCATGGTTTGGCTTATGAAGCTATTCATGAAATTGTATGTATTAAATGGTGAAGCTTTTTAGACAGCGTAGATGGATACAATGAATAATAATAATGCGTTTTAGCGGGCATGAAGGATGGGGCAGCGATCAGCTGAATTGTATATAAATTGGATTATTGGTGAATAAGATATGAATTGATGACGATATATAGAAAAATAATTGAATTCGCAAACATTTTTTGTCAATAAAGCGCGTAGACGAAAAAAAAACTGTCTCGAACACATATATAGAAATGAATATAAGAGACCTGCGCCGACAATGTACATAAGGCCCGCGACAGACAAATGCAGAAAAATGCCAAAAATTAGTCATCGTGGCGGGACGCACACATACAGACAGACACACACACATACAGGCACACAGCGCAGCGATATACCATCGATTTCGGAAGATAGTCAAAGAACTGTCGTGCTGAAGAGGTGCGTGATAGACATTGCGATTTCGAGAGCGCCAACGACAACAGAGAACAAATTGCTGCTGTTGGAGACAGAGCGCAGCCGGCTGCGCAGATCTTGCGATTTTTGAGTGCTGCGGCACCAACGGGCTGGAAAATTGACTCATTTCCGAAGGAAATGTTAGAAAGAATTTGGAAAAAAAACGGGCCGCACGTAATAATGTGTGCATTATCTCGTGCAGTGTTTGCGACCCAATATCTACAGTAATCACAATTTATAATTTTTTTATTCTTGAACATTATGAATTCTTGTACTGCAGATATTTTTTTAAAAACTCATAAATCAGGTTAAAAATGCCTTTTTCCTTCAATTTGCATATGATTTTTTGAGGTTTTAATGGGTTTCGTAGGTTCCTCGGGTTCATTTTTTTTAAAATCTGCCTAGTACCATTAAATAAATACTTAACTAATAGAAGAACCGGAATAATCAACTGAAATGACTTCTGTCCTTCAATGCACCCTCTGTTTCCCTATTATTTTCCCATCACATCAATTTCAAGACAATTCCAATTTTCCACTTTCGACAAGTATAGATTTACGACAGACGGACGGACGGACAGCGCAAGGTTATTCGATTTATTATATCGAATAAAATTGAATAAGAAAAATAAAATGCGTTGGAAAATTATACGTTGGAAAGAGCGAAAAAGACGGAAATTTTGCTGGTACCAAAAAAAAAACATTTGAAAAAGAAAGAAAGGGGACTGAACTAAACGAATATAATCAGCAAGGGGGGACAAGACGGCGAACATTAGAGGCCATCTCTTTTGACGATAACCAAATCTAATCTTACAATCTCACACAATTGCTTTAATATTTTTCTGCAAATCTAAAATCTAATCTACCAAAAATTTGCAATGATTGCTATCTGTGCAAGGTTAATAGACATATGGCGAGCGACACTTGTTTGGATTATCAGATATGTCGTTGAGTTTATAGTGAAAATAAAATAAACATGCAGACAAAAAAGAGCGAGCTATTGTTTTATTTATTTTCAACTTAAAATGTTGATTGCAAAATTGGTGCTGCTGCAAATATTGATTCAATGCGCAAGTCTTTCAACAGGCATAAAAGGCAGCAGGCAAAATGAAACCAGAGCCAATTATCGATCTTTACAAAGGGAAGTTTTAAAATT
Organism: Caenorhabditis bovis; assembly: GCA_902829315.1. NCBI lineage: Eukaryota > Metazoa > Nematoda > Chromadorea > Rhabditida > Rhabditidae > Caenorhabditis > Caenorhabditis bovis. The sequence goes on along the minus strand of CADEPM010000001.1, from coordinate 2,811,551 downwards.
TGAAAAAGAACCATTTTTTTTTCGGCGTACGCAATGATTAGCAAGTTTGAAATCACATTAGGCATTGTGTAAAATCGCTGAAGTGATAACGAGTAAGATGTGTAACGACCACCTCAGAAAAACCAGGCCCTTCGATTCTCCGAATACGCCGCACATCAATGGGTGAGAACAAAGCAAACAGAAGCGATGTCCGCAGATGGTTCGTATTATCTTATTCGGACGGACTGCTGCTTCTGGTTTTAATAGTATTCTCGTATGTCAGCCACATCTTGATTAAAAAATCAAAAGCGAAGCGTCGGCAACAATCGCGCTCTATCGCAACTTTTTTCGTCTGCGTCTCCACGCTAAAGGTTTCCTTTTTTCTTTCCTCTAAAAATAAAAATTCAAAAAATAAAAGATTTGGGTATTATTAAATTAGTCAAATAAGTGTTTTAAATGGAGAATGACTAGTTCTAAACTAGCCGCGTTGGATAGAGTCAATTCGAATCTCAGGAATTGCAGTGAGAATCTCATTCCGCTCTCTGTCCCTCTCTCTCTCTCTCTGTCTCTATCTCAAAATCCTGCCCGCGCGCATCTCAAGTGATTTTTCTTGCTGCTAGACGCCGTCACGAATTCAATTCGTTGTTCGAATCATCAATTCGTGTCCACTCAAGAATCTGCAAGCAAGCAGCGTCTTGAATATTTAGGCGGAAAATTGAATCAAATTCGTTTCAGGCCACCACCACCACCATCATCATCATCATCATCATCACCCGGTGCAAAACGTATATGTCGATGGCAATTTGCGAATTAGTCGTCGCAGTCACCATTTTGCATTCGTAATGAATAAAGGCTGAAGAATACGGGAACCGAAAATTGGTTGTGTTATGGGGGGCAAAACCGACGGGGGTTCGGATTAAACATTGAGCACAGCAGGTGAAGACATATAGGTGCCAATTTGTGTATTATGCCGACTGAGGTCGTTGAGGGCGCCCGCAACGCGGCACCAATTAACCTAAAACTAAACACATACGTATATGCATTTACTTGAATTGCGAGTGGGTCCTCAAACTCTGGCCAATTGTCCGCAGTTGCGGTTTTTTTTAATAACAGCACTCAATGCTGGCTTATTATGCAACCAGGTTATGCAAACACTCGTTGTCGCCCATAAAGTCACCTTTAGTGGATTTTTATGGCGGTTTTCGAATCGAAGAAGATGGATTAGATTTCCAAACACACACACACGCACAACAGTTTTTATGCGAGTTATGCGAGCCGAAATTTGAGAGCTATACGATTTCATTGCGTGTGGGCGTGTCCGGAACAAGATTGATGGGGGGGGGGTCTTGCACAAAAAAAAAAGAATATGTAGTGTTAAGCGTTCCGTGAGACATTTTCATCGTCGTGCACAAAAATGAAATGTGTGAGCTCAACGAACCGCGGATGAATGTAAACAGATGCAACAACACTCGCCGATAATTCGTGATCACACAATTTTCGTGGCGTTTCGAGCTGTAACAATTACACCAAGGCATGCGACCGACGTGCGAGACGAAATGCTCCAATCATCGAACCATAAGGGCCACTCGCGGAACGAGGGGCACTGGAAATTGTCGGCAGATGAACTTGAAAAATTTCAATACATACATATCGGGGAGCTGCGGCAATCGGAAATTAGCCGAAAATTAAAACTAAAATTATTTTTAACGATAATTCGAAATAAAAATACCGAATTTTCACGTCATCGGCATCCCTTTTTTGTTTCGTCAATTTTTTTCCGACATCAAATTGCCGATCAAACGTTTTCTTCGGAAATGCGGCAATTTGAAAAATCGGCAATTCCATTGCCGCATAGCCCTGATACTGTATGTATTCATTCGCAAAAAACGAGCACCCTACGGTGAGTTTGATTTGCAGGTTATCCAGAGTACGGTACATAAATTCCTACAGCTTAAATTCAAATTTGAATTACCGTCTAGAAAATGTGTGATGGTCCACAATTATATTTTTTTTTTGCGATGGTAATAGATTATTATATAATATTTAATAGTTACAAAAAATTTTTTCTTTCTATTTTTTTCCATTATGTTCTTTGTTTTTCTTCTAAATTAAAAAGTTCATAATTATGATTTTACTTGACTGAAATATATTAGTTTTAAGGAAAATAGTTTTTTTTAAGACGAAACATAATTTGCAACCTTGAATTTACGTACATTCTTTGCAAATTCAATTCAAAAAACATTTCGCACCAAAAATAGTATTTAAAAAATTTAAAAATTGCAAAAAAATAGAAGTGCTTCGATTCATTTTCATTCGAAAACGAAAACACCGAAAATTAAGCAAAAAAATTCTGATTTTTTTCGCTTTTTAAGAAGTGAGTAATTATTCTATTTAGTACTGGGAATATTGTCGAACCTTTCAATTTTTATTCAATACAATCACGTTAAATCTTCCTATTTTTACCCCCAAAAAAAATGAAATTTTCGATTATCCGGTCGATAAATTGCAGCCTACGTGATAACTAAAATCTGCTGCGGACAATTTCAAATCGAATTCTAATGTTTTTACTCTTTTCTTCAACAGCGATCCCTCCAATATTTCGCGGCATTTCTCGTCGCCATAATAGGAATAATTGTGGCCGCATTTTGTCATTTGCGGAATTGGAATGAAGCTCTTCACCGGCCATTCTCCCCTTTATCCAATGAACTTTAATTTTGTCCTATCAAGCAAAAAAAAACCTTTTTTAGTCTTTTTGAACCCAGCGATTTATTTAGATTGTCCCCCGAGGTTATTTGCGTTTCTTTACGTTTTTGCAAGCCTAATGTTTTTTGATGACATTTTTCAAAATCAAAAATGAATGGCCTCCCCGCTTTCTTACTCAATGAGCTCTGGTTTTTTGTCTCGTTTCTGTCTCAAAAAAAAAAACAATAATTTTGGAGTCGACCGGAAACGGAGAAGGTTGTCGAATATTTTCGGCTATTGTTTGCCTCTCCAATTGCTGTTTTTATTCGCGTAAATCTAGTAGTAATAGTTGTGGTTTGTCGTTTTCCAAATATGGAGCCTCACAAGCATTTTGTATTGACATCAACAAGTAAGCGTGGCCACAGAAAATATGTATATTGTATGTATTATATGTATTGAAACCGTTTTTCCCATCTGCGGACATTTTAGGAATTGATCGGCCATTCAAACCTTACAACAAAAACGACATATCGGTTCAGATTTATGTGCTCCGAGAAGCTCATCAATAATTATTGTCCGATTGAAATATTGTTTCTTTAAACAAAATGATTCACTGGCCATTCTCAACTTCTCCAGTTTTCTTAGAAAAATCGTAATTCGAATTTTTGTGGAAACACAAAAATTAAGCATTTTTATTTTAAATCAGCCATCTCAGTCCACATCCATTTAACAAATTCTAGATTTAAAAAAAAGCAAAAAGCAAAAGAATGTTAAGTTGGAAGCAGGATTAATTCGATTTTCGGTCTGACAGAAGCCGGACCATGTAATTTTTCCCATATTTCGTCGAGTAAACCAATAAAGTCTTGTCAATCATTTCCATATCCAAGCTATTCAATACCATTCGTTTCATTAAATTATTTTAACAACGAATTTTTTATAGGCCAGCTATGAGCCGGCTGGGCTTCAAAAAAATAATCCTGAGTTTTTAGTTGAATATGTCAACAATTTTGAACATTTTCTACGAGCATTTCAAAAATTTTCAGCCGAAACATTCAAACGCGTAAATTTTCTACTCAGCGATTCGATCGAAACGAACAAAGAACACTATTTAATCTGAGATAACTGCTTTAACATTTTGGGAATTGGAGTGTCGTATTGATAGAGTACAAAAAGATCTTGGGAAACTCCTGTGCAACCACAATTTTTTATTCAAAACCAACCGCGGTTCGTCCTTTTCGAATCGCTGAGTAATTTGTAAAATTACCAAGGCTGGAGTTTCTTCACCTCAACCTTTTCAATTATTTAAAAATAGTTTGATCAAGTGCAGCTGTCATTCGCCTGGATATGCGAATATCAGACATTCCAGAGGTTCATCACATAAATATTTCTGAAGCACAATGTTTAAAGCTCAACCCCTCACCCCTAACATAATTATTCATGCATTCTTTTGAGATTCTACGTAGTAGCCTTATCAAATTTCGATGGAATATTAATAAATGATCCTAGGGGAGCTAGTCGACTACTTCTTCCAAATTTATCAAACATGACCGTCGAATCCAGAAAGGCAAGGTTCAAAGTTCATTTCGAGAATATTCCCTTTGGCTTCTCGTCGACGATAAACTTCCTTATTGACGTTTATGCCAAAGTTGACAAAATAAGGGGTTTACCACCCGGTAAACACTTAAGCAATATCCTTTCTAATTCATTCCTGGCCTCCATTGTGTCCTCGGATTGTTCATAGATTAATCGTCGCCTGCGTCGAATCATAAACATTTTCCAGCAATACGAGACATCTTCCCAAATTTTTTGTTGGGTTTCTGGTTTCTTCTTCTTTTTTTTTGATTAAACAACCAGAAGCCAAAATGAGGTGCTCTCATGAGAGAACTCAAGTGCGTCTCAAAGGTCTTATCTCGAAATACATACACGCATTCAAACAAGAACGCCTGAATATAAAAGAGAGTGTGAGAGGTATAAAAAATCATTGATGATACCAGTATCATGGTAGATCATAATCTTTGTTTCTCTGCGTCTCTTTATCTAGTCTCTCTCACCAAAAAGAAACTACAGGGTGTCATTTAAATTCCCGCACAAAAGTTTGACGTCATGAAGAGCTTCGCTGACGCACTTTTCGTGCACCAATACAATTTATTTCTGTTAAATAAGGTATATTTTACTTACTTTCCAAGTTTCACCTCATTTGGATGGGTTTCAGAGAAATGGCGAAGGCTAACATCCATCGCGCTTCCATTATCGAACTTTATAAGCAAAATGAGAGCCCAAGAGACATCATTCAACGCCTCGGTGTGCCTCGTAGAACGGTTTATGACACCATCAAACGTTTCAAGGAGATAAATACAACCAGTGACCGTCCCAGACAAGGAAGACCCGTCTCGGTAACCACTCCTCAGAAGATCAACGCCGTCAAATCGAGGATCAGGCGAAACCCCCACAGGAGCATGAGAAAGATGGCGTCAGACATGGGAATGAGCATCTTCGCTATGGAACAAATCGTCAAAACGAAGCTTGGACTGACCCCATATCGTGTCCAAAAAGCGGCAATTCTATCGGCCGTCAACAAGCAGAGACGCTTCGAAAAAGCAAAACGACTTCTTGCTCGCACGCGGTCTGGACAACACCTCGTCACTGTCTTCTCCGACGAGAAGCTGTTCACTGTGGAGGCGGCATTCAATCCACAAAATCATCGAGTACTTGCCCAGACATCCCAGCAAGCTTCTGAGAAAGGCAGAACAATTCATCGAGCCTCACATCCTGCCAGTGTGATGGTTTTCGGTGCCATCTGCTCAACCGGGAAGTGCCCCCTGGTTTTCGTGGATCAGGGGGTGAAAGTGAACAAAGAAGTCTACGTTCGGGACATTTTGGAGAAGCATGTGATGCCCTGGACCCAAACGCATTTCGGTGGGCAGAAATGGGTCTTTCAACAGGACGGAGCACCCGCGCACACTGCCAAAACTACTCAGGAGTGGTGCCAGACCCATTTTCCCGACTTCATCAAGTCATCTGAATGGCCTGCTTGCTCCCCAGACCTGAACCCGCTTGACTTCTCCGTGTGGGGAGTCTTGCAGGAGAAGGTCAACGCAAAACCCCACTCAAGTGTCGAGGCTCTGAAGAAGACATTACTGGCGGAATGGGACAATCATTCCATCGAATACCTGCGTACCACCGTCGCCTCCTACCCGAAGCGTCTCCGTGAAGTCATAGCGGCGAAAGGAGGCCGAATCGAAAAGAGTTACTAGATAATTATTTGTTATACTATAGATAAAAAATATTTCAAGTCTCGTTTGATTTGGACTTTTAGTTTCAGAAATATACGTTTTCAAAGTTGTGCGGGAACTTAAATGACACCCTGTAGGCGTGAGATTCGGCGTGGAAACTCTGCTTTCAGTTTTTGCCATTACTGCATTTTAAAGGCGCATTAAATTTTATCCCGAATGACCCAGACAAGGTAATTTTAAATGTATTAATATATGCCTTAAATTTCTAGTCAAATATGGATAAGTGGGCGTGGCCTATTTCAAAAATTCATTCTCTTCATTTCTGAAGTTTCGAAATCGGTTAGAAGCAAGCATAATTTTATTGGTAATATTCAAACTTCAAAACATGAGCACCCTTTTTTGAGGGCGGTAATTCAAATTTTGAACAATGCAAATTCTGCTTCCAATACTTTAGTACTGGTTTTTGTAGCAAAAGCCCCCTAGCTTCCTGTTAATCTTAAAAAAACGAACATTTCAAAGAATCGAAACTCGTTGGCATTCATACTAATTTATTCACTTTATACTAAAAAAACCTAATTAGGAAAATTCGCGTTTCTTCTATTTATTCATTCATAGAATTTGCTGAAATTTGCACCAAACGGAACACACCAAAAGCTTCCGAAGAACAATCGGCCCTAATTCGGCATTCATTCGTCATCCAGATTCATTTTTTTTATGTCGCAAGAAAAAGGAAGATACAATTAATTGATACAAGAAGCTTCTTGTTTGTTCCTTCTCAATTTTCAATTTTCCATTCGAATAATTTCTCTAGTTTGATTTCCAAGATTCCCATCACATTTCCGTTCTATTCGAGCTTTTGCTTCAATCAGTCTTCCAACATTGCGGAGCAACCAGTTTCATTATCCAATTATGGTCTTCACAAACAAGCACGATTATTAAATTAGGTGGTCGGCAATCCTTTTAAACAAACCAAACGGCGCGATTATAATATGGGCTCATCGATTTGGGGACCATTCAAATCACAAACTCAAAACTCGATTTCGGCGAAATGACAATTTGGCGTCATGCCAAGGACCCTTGAAAATTGTTTTCGGACGATTTTTCGCCTCGTTTGATTACGAATGAAAGGGCACGTAATTTCGAATGCCAAACTCGCGTCGATTGTTTACGTGACGCCTTCGTTTCGAGACCTCGCGGAATTTCAAAAGCTCATAGTTGCCCAAATTCATCGCAAGAACAATGTTTGCCAAATTCTATTTCCTCTTTTTGGGAAACGTCATTTTTTTTTGAAATCAACAGGTCAGAGCAACTAGTGTACATTAGTGTTATGTGGTCTAACCAACTGACAAATTCATTTGCCGTTGTGGGAATCTGAAATGTCGCTTTATCAAATCCTCATTAGTCAGCGACTGGCGATAGATAAATTTGTTATTTTTTTAGAAACTTATAAATTTAAAATGAGCCTGTAAAATAATAAAAGTAAAAAAATGGTGCCCTGAGTTCTTGTAATCTCGATATCATTCATTCACAGTACCTGGAGACAGCAATACGAAATAAAGGGACACCAAGATTCACTCGGGGGATACCATGTGGCAAAAAGGGGTTCTAATATATTATTTCTATAATATTGCTGATTAAATTTACAGCCATTTGAAAAACCCACTGAAATTGTCAATCCAGCAGCTTTTCTTGTATTTCGACATTTCGTTGGAATTTTTATTCTTTGAACCTGAACCTATTTTCGATCATAAAATGTATACAATTGAACCATGACTTCATAATTAAACAAGATGGAGCCCGACGAACTGCAACAATTAAAAAAAAAGATGAGGCACACGTCAAGTAATTGAGGATAATAATCAGCTGTAGTCCAGTTTTGAGTTGGCCGCAAAACTGGCAGACCTAGAATCTTCATTACTAGAAGCTACAACTCCTTAAGGACCACTTCAATTTAGGTGTTTTATCTTTTCCATTTTCTGGAAACTTGCCAGAAGTCGAGTCGTAAAAATTTCGCTGTTTTTTTTTTCCATTTTTTTCTAGTTAAGTCACGAAACACTTCCGGCCTCGCTTTTCATACGTACAATTGTATTTTTACTTTGGCAAATTGCCCAAAATGGGGAGATCCTTTGGGTTGGTTAAAATTCTCCGAAAGACCACCAACAGTCGGCAGATGGTTTTCAAATGGTCCGTGAATTGTTTTTTTTGTTCATAATAAGAACCTAAATGAATGAAAACCAAAGTGTCTCAAGTGCAATCAAATTGAAGAAACCTTTTATTTCTTGGTGTCTTGTGCCCCACACCCAAAAACTTTCAATTTCCTCGAAAAAAAATTTCGTTGTTGATGTTGATTTTCGAGTTCCAAACCAAACAGCTTCTTCGATTTCTTCCCATACCTGGCCTCGTTTCTGCACCATTGACAACAGGGCTCCGAAAAAGAAATTTTGCTCAAGCTTATTTACGCGCTTTTGTGGTTGTATGCATACATGCTATAGTAAAAGTTCAAGTCATAAATAAGTGCACAACAACGAGAAACTAAATATAAACGAATTTGCCTCTTCGCTACGGGAGCCCCGTTAAATCTACATACCTCTCACACACAAGTTGACCATCGAATAATTGTTTCCATCCGTTTTAATTATGGTCCTTTTAATACATATATAAATTCCATGAATATGTATTTTATTGAAAAATTATTCATATTCATTCAAAAAAAAAAAATTAAATTTTATTCATAATTCACAACAATTGTTAGCCAACTCGTTTTTTTTTTTTGTCAAACAAAGCGTAAAAAATTGAAATCGTTCCAAAATCACGAAAAAGCCATTCGTATTAGAGACCGAATCAAAATAAAAATTTCAAATTTATTGAAGAGCTATAAAATTTTAGATTTTGCTCGATAAACTATTATTATAAAAAAATTTGGGGTGTTTTGAGAAATTTTTTATTGATGTTTCTCAATTTTCCGCATTTCCGTCGGCTCGCCTGGAAGCCCTATGCTCCATGGTATGCGCCTTTAATTTATTATTTTTTTAGGCTGTAATCATTTATGGATATATAAAAAAAAATGAGAATTTCCAATTTTCCGAAGTCAACCTCAAAACATTTGAGATCTTCGGTTGCCTAGCAGTAATCCGATCAATGCAGCAAATGCGCTCCACTGCAATTTCGAATTTGAAGTTCTTTAAAAATTTCCGCAAATTTTTGCACTCGTGCACTTTTTATTTATTTTGGCAGTTTGCGAAAATTCGATAAAACATGTTTTGAGTAATATGCAAAAATCGCTTGAAGCTTCTCTGCACGATAATGAATTTATGCACTGAAACATGACGGGAAAGACATGTCTAATTTTGGAAGAACGACCCGCTAAAACTGAAAAGCTGTAATTTTAAAATGTTCCGTTTGAATTCGAACTGTCAGAAAGTAATATTATGAGTTCATAAAATTTGATAATTTTCGAGAAACCTTCTCAGGCAAATCAAATAAAATATTTTGAGAATCAAATATTCAGTGATAAACTCTAAAATATTTTGAGAAATTCTAAAGTCTATTGATACTTTCTAAAACTTATTGAGAATCAATAAATTTTAAAAATTTGGAATTTGTAAATTAAATCTACGACCACTGCCATTGTTTCTTTGTCAATTTTCCGCGGTCGCCTATAATACCAAATTGCGTTATGGCATCAGTAAACAATTAGCATGAAATTGTCCGCAGATGTATTTGCCTATTTTTAAAATCGATAAGTTACTGTCATTACTAAAAAAAAATAGAATAATTTGAAAAGTTCTGAATTGTGCTGATCCATTGAATTGGTTTTGTAAAATGAAATAGACTCGGCCTATTTTTTTTATATAAAAAGTGTTTTTAATACAATTCTATAGTCGGGATCAGGCGATAAATGTATGAAGTGTAGATTTACGAGCATGCGCCTTGTAACCAACTATTTAAAATTTTCGAAACATTAGAAATGTAATGAAATGTTGCAAAATAATTATTGGATCAACGTGAAAATTTTACAATAATGCCTAAAAATGAAAATACCCCCATTATATAGACGACAAGCGTTTTCAGACTATTCTAGCTAGATTCTGTTCGGGACCCAGCGCGGCAATTCAAATGATAAATGAAAACTCATCCAAATTTTTGTCCGATGGTATTGATCGCATTTCAATTCGATATTCTTCTTTGTGTTTGATTTGCCGCCAAAATAATGCATTTATTCGTTGTCGCTTCGCTTTGCGAGTCGTCTTCGTCGGCTTCTCGTCGCCTCCAAGCCCCGCCCTCACATTTTCGGTTGGGTTGTTCCCCCCCCCGCTCTGTCTCTCTCTCGAATAAACTTTTGCGACAATCATATTTTTTTTCTAGCGTTTAGCATTTTCAAATTTGTTTTCTCGAAATTCAGATCATGTCGAATTTTTCGCACATTTGCCTAACCGAGCCCCAACTTCAAATGTCGGGAACTCGCCTCGAATACAATCTGCAAAGGTGTCGGCATTTTTCGAATTCGTTTCAAGACCTTATTGCTTTCAAGGTACTTCTATCCAGCGCTCGCCATATTCGGAATATTGGGAAATGTGCTCAATTTGACGGTGTTGCTCAACAAAAGTATGCGTAGCAGGTTTGTTTAGTTTTGTCAAAGCCTCTCAAGTATTCAATTTAAACAAAAACACGGATTATGGGCGGCCGGCAAACTTTCGCCCAGGCGGTGCGCAGGAAAAAGACAACAATTTAAAATTTATGGTACTTTCGCCATTGTTTGGCGGTGAAGAGGGCGGATTTGATGGGCTGAATTAAGATTGAGCCGAAGTTGACAAGGGTTGCATAAATGAGTATCCACTGTTTGCAGAATGTCGGGTTCAAAAATCGAGGTCAAAGTTAAAATCATGACTAACCAAAAATGTGTCGAAATTTGTTGAAGCGAAAAATTCGCTTTCTAGGTAAATGAGCATTTTGGTGAAAAATGTTGAATGCGAAGTTTTCTCGATTGAACCTCGAACATTACATGAAATTCAAGCTTTAAAGGCGCATAGACGACATTTCAAGCTTTGATCTGTTTTTAGCCATTTCTCATTTCCGGTGTCGAGAAAAAAAAAATCGCAATTCCGTGTTCGGTTGTTCCTCGTTTAAGCCCGAGCAATTCCTCATTTCTTGTTGCAGTGGCGTTTCAAAAAAATAATTTATATTTCCGCGCGCGCCCGCAAGCCTCTTTATTTTGGGGCGTCGTCCGCATAATCAAACACGAACCTGCACAATTTTGTCGCCCCAAATGGAATTGCACGCTTCGTTTACGGTACAGTGATCAATTATGAATGAACCGCGCAGCATCCCCCCAAAATTGTATTTTTGAAAAATTTCTCAAATTGCCAATGAGGACGCGAAAATGCGTTTTTTTTTTCGCGAGAGTTCTTCGAAACCGAGCACCGTCAATAGTTTATGGAGCTCGTCGTTGAACATCTGGGAACGAATCGAATTAACGCCCGTCGGCGAGAATCATTTGTAATGGAAAAACTAACTAGAGGCTTGTAAAGAATTCCGCGTGACGCGAAACGACGTTATTTTTCATGTGTGATAGCCGCAAAAATGTTTTTTTTTAATGTTCTGGGAATGAAAAATATGCGAAAATGTGGGCCAAAATCTGAATTCGTGACGTGATATCCCATATGATTTTGTGTGCGCGCCTTTAAACGCGTTACTGTACCAAAATTTCGTAGTAGTCTTTTTAACGATAATAAATACTTTTTCGTCAAGAAAATCTAATATTCTCATATTCAATTGTTAAGTTTAACAACTTATAGTCCAGACTTTCATGTTCCAATCTGAAATATTTCAAAAACTCGTATAATCTTCAAAATATTCGATATTTTCAGAGCAAACTCATTTCTCGCGGTTCTCGCATTCTCCGACATTATCTTCTTATTTCTATTATTCCCAAATATTCTTGCAAATTATTCAATATTCACATTCAATTACTATTTCCGATGGTTCTACTTGCATTCAAAGGTGAGCGAAATTACTATTTTTTGGCTCTCAAGACGATATTCTACAAAATTTCAAGGTGCACTTAATATCGCTGGCGAATTGGTGCTCATCGGTAGCGCATTGGTAGCATTTTCAAGATAATTCTTTTTTTTAATTGTGATTGAGTTTTTAGGTGCGTCATCGCTGTGTGCGCTGATCGACTCTTCGGCATCCGAAATCCGCTGTACGCAAGAGCCACGTGGCGATGGTAGTCTATGAATTGCGAAAATTATGAAAATTCGTTTTTACAGGTGGAAACTTCCACTGGTAACCGCAATAATCGTCTTCTTTTGCGGTATTCTGACCTTCTACCAGCATTTCGAATACTTTTGCCTGGTTCGCGAGTATTGCAGTGCAACACAGTTGTACTCAAGGTGTCTTCCAGTGAACGCCGAGTTAGCATTTTTTTCTTTTATTTCAATTTTTTAATAATATATTGCCGTTTTCCAAATTTAAATTCTGACAAGAGTGAAAAAAACATTATATTTTGGTGGAAAAAATATGTCGACGTCAATTTGCGAAAATCGAAACCCCATTATACAGTGCTCCACATAATTATACGGTCAACAACAAAAATAACAAAACCGGAGTTGCTACATGGGAATACAATTTTGTTTTGGTAGCAAAAGGAATATCCCGAACCATCCAGTTTGGGTCCTGAAGCGAATACGAAATTAACATGACCAACGAATTTTTTTCCATTTTTTTCAAAAAAGTGCGAAAAAAAAAATCCACATAATTATACGGTCACTTTTATTTTTTGACCTTTTTTCAATTTTTTTTTCAATTTTCAAGTACTCGAAAATTTTTTAAATAAACGTTTATTGTTTTCTAGGTATGAGTAGAGGAAAAAAGCTCACAGAGTATGAAAAAGGTCAAATTGACGCTAAATTAGCCCAAGGGCTCTCTCATCGTCAAATTTCGAGAGATATGGGCCGTTCGCAAGACGTAATTTCTCGATATGCGGCCAATCCAGCAGAATATGGCACGAAAAAGTCTACTGGCCGCCCATCTCTCCTTTCGAACCGAGAAAAGCGTAGAATTCTACGCAGAGCATCAAACTCAGTCATCTCCTGTTCAAAAATCAGAAGCGAACTCAAACTTCCCGTCTCCAATGAGACCGTCCGACGGGTTTTAAGCAAGAGCATGTTTATTAAAAACAGGAAAATGAGGAAAGGACCAATGCTGACCCGAATCCACAGAGAAAATCGATTGCAATTCGCCAAAAAGAATCAGCATACTGATTGGACTCAGGTTAGGATTGCAGCTGCACTCTTTAAATTTGGTTTCATATGTCAGGTTATTTTTTCCGATGAAAAAAAGTTTAACTGCGATGGACCAGATGGATTCCGCAATTACTGGCACGATCTTCGTAAACAGAAACTGCGTTATTCCCGCCGAAACTTTAAAGGAGGAGGTGTAATGGTTTGGGCCGCAATCAGTTCACACGGTCGCATCAAATTATGCTTTGTTTCGAAAAAAATGAGTGGCTCCGACTACAGATATACAGGGTGTCATTTAAGTTCCCGCACAAAAGTTTGACGCCATGAAGAGCTTGGCTGATGCACTTTTCGTGCACCAATACAACTTATTTTTGTTAAATAAGGTATATTTTACTTACTTTCCAAGTTTCACCTCATTCGGATGTGTTTCCGAGAAATGACGAAGGCTAACATCCATCGCGCTTCCATTATCGAACTTCATAAGCAAAATGTGAGCCCGAGAGACATCATTCAACGGGTCGGTGTGCCTCGTAGAACGGTTTACGACACCATCAAACGTTTCAAGGAGCTAAATACGACCAGTGACCTTCCCAGACAAGGAAGACTCGTCTCAGTAACCACTCTTCAGAAGATCAACGCCGTCAAATCGAGGATCAGGCGAAACCCCCACAGGAGCATGAGAAAGATGGCGTCAGACATGGGAATGAGCATCTTCGCTATGGAACAAATCGTCAAAACGAAGCTTGTACTGACTCCATATCGTGTCCAAAAAGCGGCAATTCTATCGGCCGTCAACAAGCAGAGACGCGTCGAAAAAGCAAAACGACTTCTTGCTCGCACGCGGTCTGGAGAACACCTCGTCACTGTCTTCTCCGACGAGAAGCTGTTCACTGTGGAGACGGCATTCTACTCACAAAATCATTGAGTACTTGCCCAGACATCCCAGCAAGCTTCTGAGAAAGGAAGAACAATTCATCCAGCCTCACATCCTGCCAGTGTGATGGTTTTCGGTGCCATCTGCTCAACAGGGAAGTGCCCCCTGGTTTTCGTGGATCAGGGGGGTGAAAGTGAACAAAGAAGTCTACGTTCGGGACATTTTGGAGAAGCATGTGATGCCCTGGACCCAAACGCATTTCGGTAGGCAAAAATGGGTCTTTCAGCGGGACGGAGCACTCGCCCACACTGCCAAAACTACTGAGGAGTGGTGTCAGACCCATTTTCCCGACTTCATCAAGTCATCCGAATAGCCTGATTGCTCCCCAGACCTGAACCCGCTTGACTTTTCCGTGATGGGGTCTTGCAGGAGAAGGTCAACGCAAAACCCCACTAAAATGTAGAGACTCTGAAGAAGACATTACTGGCGGAATGGGACAATCTTTCCATCGAATACCTGCGTACCACAGTCGAATCCTACCCAAAGCGTCTTCGTGAAGTCATAGCTGCGAAAGGAGGCCGAATCGAAAAGAGTTAATAGATAAATATTTGTTATACTATAGATAAAAAATATTTCGAGTCTCGTTTGATTTGGACTTTTAGTTTCAGAAATATACGTCTTCAAAGTTGTGCGGGAACTTAAATGACACCCTGTACACTGAGGCGTGGTTTGATGCCATTTTGGCACCGAAATCGCAACCGCCAGCTTATTTTTATGCAAGATGGAGCGCCGTGTCACTGTGCTCGTCGAACAATCAAATGGTTAAATGACAGAAAGATCCCAATTTTGAATTGGCCCGCTTGTTCTCCTGATTTGAACATAATCGAAAATGTGTGGGGATTTTATGACAATGTTTCGGACCTCAAAAAAGCGATTATCGCTTCATGGAAACTTGTTGATCAAACACTTCTTGATAATCTATATATATCAATGGATAACCGTATTTTTGATATAGTCAGATGCAATGGTGGTCCAGTTGATTATTAAGAATTGTTCTTTGTTTATTTTTACGTTTTTGAATCGTTTTGCATCATATCTCATTACTGACCGTATAATTATGTGGAAGAAAATTTTCAATTTTTTTGTTAATTTTATGATAAGATTATGTACAATTATTTTTGTAATTTTTTGTTATAAACAGATGAAATGCTGCTAAATGTGGATAATTATTCAATGGGAAGATTTCCCGAAACTTTCAAAATTTTCGAAATTTTGAGAAAAAATCAATTGACCGTATAATTATGTGGAGAACTGTATTACTTCTTGGGCAGACTTTTGTTGCGAAAATTGTTCGCAGATTGGATTCGCAATTAATCATTTTTTTCCAATTCCAGCAAGTGGTTCGGCGGCCGACCGAATCCATTCTCGATTCGATACCAAAAGTTGATTCAAGTCTGCAAGCTTCTTCATATCTTCCTGATGATCATTTTGCCGATTATTCTACTACTATTCCTCAATTTAACACTACTTTGCGCATTGCGTAAAAGACAAAAACATTTATCGATGGGCAAAGAATGTACAGACAGGTTATGGTGGAAAAATAATTATAAAAAATAATTATTCTTTTACCATTTTTAGGTGTCACAACGAGAGTTATATGCAGAAAACTGAGCACCGGGTGACTCTTACCGTAACCTTTATAGTCACGATGTTCACGCTCACCAACGGACCATCAGCATTGGTCCATCTTGTTATGTATTTCACCCATCGCGAACTCTATGACCTGACAATGATATCAAGGTAATCCACTTCAGTCTTATTCTCACAATAATCAACAATTGCTATAGTACACTGGTAATTTGCGGAAAAGCGTCAAACTTTATTTTATTCTGTCTCGGCTCAAAACACTTCAGATTGCGGCTTCTCAAGCTGACGCAAAAGAAGATCAATCGAAAAATCGGTGAGATTTCGCATTATTGCCATCATATTTGCTTCAAAGATTTCAAATCTTCGCCGCGGCTGCATGTTTCATTGGCTAGATCAAATTATACATATAAACGATATACGATACGAGCTTCGATGAATGCGCTTCTCTCTGGAGTCTTATTAGCATGTGCATATCAAATGATAGTTGACTATACTTATTGTGATATTTCATTGAGACGCGAGGTTGGTTTGAAATAAGGAATGGTTTGATTGCTTGGTGTGATATGCCCAAATTTGGAAAAAGACCCAACCCACTTTGTCTAATCATCATTGATGCCGTATTTTTATGTTTATATAAGTAATCATGTGAACAATGCAGTTTCCACCGAAATATTAAACTTCTGAAAATTTTTCGCAGATCGAATAACAATCCTCCAAAAAAATGTTGTCGACCTGTTCACAATAATCCGTCACTGGCGAGCCATGGATAAACGAAATGGTCAATTTTCGATTCGATTAGACACCATCATGTGCATGTGTGAATGCTTGCATGTCTGTCAACGTTTTCTTGTTGCTTATTCACCCACCATGTTAAATTGTTTCCTTTGTTCGATTTTTAAAGAATTGGTTTTCCAGAATCCATTGCCGGCTCATTTGTCGCCAACACCAAACTCAGCACTGTCTCGTCACCACGTCCATCATTCCAAAACAACGAATGCGTGCCTTCGATTTGCAAGCAAATGGTTAAGAGTCGGGCACTGAGTGCCACCGAGACCGCCTACAAGCCACTATTGCCCCCGAAACCGGCAAGAAGGTGCTCATGAGAAGCTGTTGGAAATTCGATGCCAAGCGGGTCCGCTCATATTGAGCTCCATCCAATTATTCCCAACGACATTCCTTGTAAACCCAACGGGTTCCCAACCAACAAACGATCTCTTGATGTACTATTTTGTCGGAGTCAAACGACTTGACGAAATTAAAAAAAAATTATTGGCTATGTCCCAATGCGTCTCGAGGCTGCGAGAAGTACGCGAGACTGCGTACATTGCATTATAGTGTACGCGCATTAAATATTCAGTCAACGATAAATTGAAATCTACACTGATTTCGCGAATTTGAAAGCTCCGCCTCCCTTCAGTCGTTTGACGCCGACAATATGACCGTATATTTATTAATAAAGAATACCAACTAATATAAAATGCTATTTCCACACAAGATGTGGTTCTGATTTCTGCATTTTTAAGAAATGTTTCTTCTGCTGTTATTGACTTTATTGTTTAGATTTAAACAATTTCCCAATTTTCAGATATTCACCCAAGAAAGCGCCACACTTTTATGGGGTACTGCAGAGAGAAAAAAAAAGAAAAAAACACAAGCTGACCGTTAGCGAGCGTTCGGTTTTACTGTCGGCGTCCGGCGACTGTTGTACGGGGGTAGATTTACGGGGATGCATCTTTCTCTTGGTCTCGCACGGGCTAACAGGTCATTTCAAATTTTTTGGACCGGTTCGATAATTTTTAGATCGAATCACCTTAGAAATTCCAAGAAATGCGAAACTCATCAAGAAAAATGAAGCAGTTCACGTGAAAACAGCAAAATAAGCGTTCACTCGTGGCGAGACCATTTCAAGGCGCATGCGCGTAAATCTACCCGCGTGCACGCATTTAATATTTAGTCAAGGATACAAATCTACACTGATTTCGCAAATTTGTTTGACACCGACAATAATACATATAATAAAAAAATAATTCCGTAGTTTCAAAAAACGAAGAAGCTGAAAAATTGTTTCATGGGGTTCTGAATAATATTATCATTGTACCCATAATAATTTTGCATTCCTTCATTGGAAACTTTTATTTTTTAATGAAATGAGTTTTTTCCCAACCATCTCTGTATTATGACCATATATTTATTAAAATGTATACTAGCAGCTGAAAAATATTATATCGAGGGTTGGGAAGAAGAGGGGATCGGGAGGAAGGCAAATTGTGTGGGTGTACCAGTTTTGGCGAAAAATATACAGACGGTAAAGCGGTGAAAAAAAGTAACAAACTCAACGCAACAAGTGAAATGTGTGATTTTTGGGGCCGATTTTTTCATCTCTTTTTTTCTTCTCAAATGACGTGGATTAGGTAGGCGTATTGGTTTCAAATAAAAATCCTTGATAGTTTAGAGATTGTTGCAATCTACGAATTGGTCTTTGTCGAACATTTTGCAGAATTTCCGAAGGTTCTTGCTGTTCCGTTTGTCGATTATGCTCATCGCTGACATGCTGAACACCAAAAAATAATATTAATTAAAAAGCTCAAAATTATTATTACCGAACAACGAAATTATTGCAACCCCTCTTGTCAACCTGCCACCTCCAATCCACGTCAATTTTGAGCGGTGCAATCGAGATGGTCCGAATCTTTCGTCGATCATAACCACCGATTTGAAGATTCAGAATATCCCCATTCTAGGAAACATTTTTTTTATTTATAAATGTTTGTCTGGATTACCTCAGCTCCAGGAAGCTGAAAATACGTGAACGCATTCTTCCAAGCCGGCACTTCAGTGGAATTCTGAGGTCGATCCGCGTAATCGACATTACTTCCACCGGTGCAATTTCTGCCGCTTTCATCGCAAGACGAAATGTGCCATCTGAAACCACTCGCATCGTCATGGCATTAATCTTGATGCTCACCGAATCGCCACCTTATCCCAGTGCCTGCACCTTAGCACATGGTCCCCTTTCCATTCATATGTCCGACTACCAATCAGCTCCCAATCATCAATCTGCAATTTTTTTTAGAACGTCTTAATTAATCAGGTATTTATTTTTTTGCCATGATCATGCACGTGATCGTTTTGATTTTTCTCTTTTCACCGATGTAATGGCAGCATGTTCTGCGTCTCTCCGCCAGTCGCCCTATTTCGCCCAACGATGTGTTGTGTAATAAGCAGAGCACAAGCTCAAGAAGAGTGTTTTGCCATTGGCATTCAACATTCGATCTTGTCTCTATGTACTTGTCTTTTTGATCAATCAATCGATTTTCAGCGAAAATGTCGGAATATCTTGGATGGCGCGATCGGCGACCGTCGCCCGGCTATGGGAGAAGTTCGGATTTCGACAGAGACATCATTCCGGGCGGTGTTCAAACCAAGAGCTATGAGAGCTACGTTCGCAACATCTTCAATCCAATGAATCGATTGAAGACTAAGGTATACTAGACTTATAAAATGCAATTATAAACTTTTAATTAACCAAATTTCAAAATGAAATAAAAATAAAGCGATTTGCTAAGCAAGCTAATTTAATACATTTTTCAGTTTTCTAATGAAGGCAATTTTTTGCCTAAAAATGGCAAGAAATATTCCAGTTCCAAAATATGCAGATTTAATCAATAATTTATGAAATATACTCTTCGTGACATTTTATTGCCAAAAATAGTCATTTTGATAAATTAATTATAATTGTGGTCCAAGGTTTAATCGTTTATTTAAGCGCCTTTAAATGTTTACAGTGATATCATGTTTTGATTTATTTATAATAATTATTAGCTAATTAACTTATTTAGGACAAGGAGCGACTTGCTCGCGATCATGGGCTCTCAGCGAGCAGCATGCTTAAAATGGAGCGCGAATTCGGCAAATCGGCTCTCGATGAGCGATTCGACGACGCGCACTATTTCTCAAAAATGCCTCTCGAAAATCTGTACGAGGAATTGGGACTCAAAAATCCATCGGTACCATCGGTTGATATTCGAAAGTCGATAAACTACCTACGTTTCAGTCAACCTCCTACCGCCATTTTCAAGTCTACGAGCCAAAACAATCATCCGAGTACTTTGCGACAACCTACGAAGCCGAAAGAGAACGACGACGTCGAAATTTGGAGAAGGAATTGGGAAATGCTCAAGATGATTCGGATAGTGAAGAGCCGAAGAAGAATCTTCATTCATCGCTCTCAAGCTATAGACCAGTGAGAAAACCATTCGAGGAAGCTTCTGCTAATAATTCGTTCATCTTTTTTTCGTTTAGCCCGTCGGCTGCTCTTCGTTCCGAACCCGCGACGAGGAGGAATACGCGAAAAACAACCGGATGACATTGATCGACTATAAGGAGTTTGATAGGTGATCATTTTCGAAAAACACTATTCCCCCATTAGCGGCGAGATTTACGATCGGTTTAATTGGAAACAATGATAAGAGAATTGTTTCAGTTCGCCGCTCTCGCCCTACCTCTACCAGAACCATCCATACGTGAGAAGACAGGATTCGAGAATTGTCGGTTCAAATTTTGTGCAGGTAGATTTAGGGTGGCACACTTGGGCAATAATTCAATTGAATTTGAACAACAAACTTTGAGACTGTCTTCGTCAGCATTGACAAAAAATAATAAGAGAAATTCAATTTCAAACATCTGCGGACATTATCCGGGTTATCTGTTTGCAGCTGCGTGAAATATAATAAAGTAGCAGTGGCGAAAATTCAAATAATGGTCCTACAGTGGGGGGCAGTTTTTTTTTTGACAACCATACTTTAAAGCAAATTTTACAGCTCACATCTCGTCCGAAAGACAAATTTCTAACGAAAATCGAGGAGACGTTGGCGATGGTCCGCGATATGCCTCGCTACTAAACGATTAGGCGCTTCTTCTTTTCCTTCTCCTTTCATTCATTACTATCAATTAAAAGCTTCCGGTGTGTTTTCCACATTATCCTCTCCATCTCTACTTTTTTTTCTTTGTAAATAAATAACTCACCTCTAGATGTGTTGAAGAAACGACACTGCCGACGAATGCAACAAGCAAGTACACATAATTTGCATAGTAAACCATTATCGCATATTGATTGGATTTGTGTTTATGTGTGTGTGTGTGGTTGTGATGTCTGAAGAAATAATCAAGAGTTTTTGAGGGGTGTGGAAGACGGAAAACGATTGAAAATCAATACGGTTTGTTTGCACAATGACAAGCGCGCGCCCTTCTTAGCCGCCGCCGCCGCCGCCGTCGCCACGCAGTAAATACTATATTTAAAAAATGTCATATAATATAACATGTATAGTTAAAGTACAAATAAGAAATATGAATGTATAAGGAATATGAATGTCGTGACAAGAAACTTAAATATGCGTGTCGGTCGGCGGGACCCAATTTATTTAAAAGCTTATTTTTTTTCTTGCCAAACGCACGCCTTTCTATCTTTTGGGACGGGGGTTTTTCAAAAAGTTAATTCGATTAGGAATTGATACTCTTGATTGGAATTGGGCGAAAGTCGACTCGCGGTGTTTTTTTTTGTCACGCTTCGCTAGCGGCGGGAAAATGATAGATAACCCATCCGACTATCTACCAATCAACAGCGAATATTTGACGGAAAATGAAAGCGGTTGCGTCGGCGCCGCAGCATCGCGACGATTAAGATGGATAATCTCGACCCAATTAACAACACCGGCATAATTTATTGCCAATCCGCATAATTAATGGTGTGTCGTGATGATACAACCGATTGAATAATTCAAGCAACGTTTTTGGGTGGACGCGCTCATGAGACCCATTTCTGATAGGCGTACTAACGTCCGACAAAATAAAACAGTTTTGGGAAACCGAGAGCGATTTTGGTTGGTTTGATGAGCGAAACACACGGAACCAAATCAAGACACCTGAGACCGCTTGGGGGAATCTTGAAGGCGTAGCAGGGACCCCCCCCCGCCAGCCCTTTAATACTACAATCGAGATATCTATGAAAAGTGCTAGAGCACAAAAAATTGAGCAAGTGAAATTGGGCGTGAGCGCATTCACAAGATAATTATCGAGGTCCGCAGAAGAAGGGAAAAAATGTGTTTCGGCTCATAATCGCATCACGAGGTGCAGGATCCGACAAGTTATTACGAACGGAAATTTGGAATCAATGAACCCGCGAATGGAAAAAAGACGAGAAAATATGGGGGAAAAAAAGGCGATGCTGAAAGCGAGTCACAAGCGGAATGACAAGAAGAAGACGAAGAAGAAGACGGAGAAAAAAGAAAGGGCGATGAACGTGAATACGAAGGAAAATGATTATTGAGAGTATTTATAACATATTCGCCGATGAGAAACGAAACAATGGGACACGGATTGTTTGAACATTGCCAAATAATCACAAATTATATAGCAGTTTGCCATTTATGGTGGCAAATATCAAATGAACGGTAATGTTGCCAAATTGCTGTTTTTCGATTTTAACAGCTCACGTTGTACTTTGGAGCAATGAAATAAATAGAGCGAGAAGGTGCATGCAACTTATTAGCGGAAATTTATGAGAATTTCGCACGGGAGCGACTTTATATGAGTCAAGGTAAAAGCAGATTTCTCAAAATCAAAATGTCTTCACGAGGCCGAGTAAGGTGATGGCCGCGGCCGTAAAAACAAACTCGGCCACTGCAATTTTCTTAAAATCCCGTAAAGTGGTTTTGCTTAAAAATGATTTTTTTAAATTGCATTCTTTAAAGAATTTATTAAAAATGTGATTTAAAAAATGAATTTAATAAGAATAAGCTGCAAATTATGGAATCTCAATTATACAGTTCTCGTCGCCCAACGATATTGCCAGTTATCAATTTTCTTAAAGTCATGAACTTGGAAATTAAGGATTGAAATCAAGATTTATGGTCGATTTCCGGCAAATATAGGAATACCATGCAATTCGGCAATTTTTTAGATTCTTATTTTTTCCACACTTGCCAAATCTTGATTGTTGACCAATATGAATAATGGACCAATTCATGCAATGAAAAAAAGTAATTTTTTAATGGCTGTTTTAATACGGAAAAATAGCACACAAAATGAAAATAGCCTTTAAAAATAAATAGCGGAGAATTACGATATATCGCGTCAATTTTTTGTAATTTTTGACGTGCGTGCATAGGGAATTCAAATGAAAAAAATTGATTTTTTTTTCATTGCATGAATAGGTCCATGATGCATAAATCAAACGTTAAGAATTTCTTTATTCGTGTTTAAAAAAAATCGACTATTGGATGGCAAAGATGAATTTAGCCACGTACTTAGACGGACATGATCGTGATATTCGACTGAAGAATACAATTTGTAATTCTCGAAACCGCAATTTATTAAATGCCTCGGGAGAAATTGATCTTTGAAGCATAACATTAGAATATTTAGAGCGAAACATTCATAACATGCAAATGACATTTAGGGCATTTCAATAACACCATTCCGGATCAATTATTGACAATGAAAGGCCAAATATATACGTATTTTTTTGAAAGAGAATTGGCAGCAGAGAATGTCAAAAAACTCGTCGGTATAATAAATGAAGAACGAAAAAAAAGAACGATTTATTATCCATATAGGCATATGTAATGTCGAAGAACCGTGAAAGGAAGCTAATGGAAAAAAAAGTCATTCGCATAATATTTCAGCTAATTATCAAGAGCCTAAAAACAAGAGAATGACTCATAAATACATATTTATACACATACATATAAATTATAGGTAATACTGACATTAGCGCATATATTAATCTCGATTCAGGTATGCAAATGAAGTGGGCGAAAATGTTTCTATGGTAAATGCAATTGAGACCTATTTGAATGAAGATTTTCATATGAAAAGTCTCAATTCAAGTTTTTTGCAAAAAAATACTACAATTTTTTTGGAAATATGTATGATAAGATGAGCTTCCTTGGATAGATTTTTTCACAATAGGGACCACCGAAAAACAATGGTTTTTTTGCTATTATTTGGAAAAAAAACGAATTTGTAAACAAAGGCATTGTCGTAACAAAAAAGATCATATAAGGTCCAGAAACTGCAAAAAAGTGAACCCTGAGAATTCAGGAAACCTCTTGAAGTAAATTGAATTTCTTGTAGCCCTTACAGAGAAAAAAAAACGAAAGAACAAAATCCAATTAATTGCAAAAAAGGTGCGAGTGAGGCAAGAGAACCTTTAATGACCGAGAAGGGGGAGCTTTAATTGAATCTACGTCGGATAATAAGCACGAGTGGGAGGCGAGAAATGAAAAAAAAAAAAATAACGCGGAAAATGAGTGAAGAAGAAATGGAGAAAAAAACGAGAAAACAAATCAGTGGAAAAGAAACAAAACGAGTAGAAGTATTTTTCTATTGTTTCGCTTGGTAATTACTAGCAAGCGAGCAGGAATTGTTCGCAATTTCAAATTGAGCACTTTATTTTGAAAGACGTGGATTTTCAAACATTTCAAGCAGATAATGGAAAAGAAAAAAGAGAACACGAGTTTAGTCGAAAATACTAGATTGTATCAAATTCGACTAGAAAATAAGATTGCGATTTAATGGAAAGTGCTGAAAATACTTGTTTTCGGGCTAGCAATCATTTTTTGCAAATCGAAAAATGTTGAAAACGAAATTTTATAGAATCATTTTCATGGAATCAATCAATTCGGCAATTAAAAAAAAAATGGTTCTTAAAGAAATTATAAAATATGGACAAACGACAGAATTGGATTACACATTTCCAAATTCATTGTCTAGGCAATTATAACAAAAAAAAAGTTTTCTAAAATTCAAATAAACGAGACAATTTATGCGAGTAATTAGAAGACTTCCAATAATTTTATTGGTGGCCGAAGTTGGCCTGGCCGGCGGTTTTTCGGCCATTCGCATAGTAGTTGAATAAAACAGTCGCCCATTTTATAATTAATGAGTTTTAATGGATTTATTAATGAATTGTGATTTTTTTATGTAAAAAATTATTAAATGTGGGTTTCTTTTTTCTTGTGCCTTGGAAAATTTTATAATTTTCAAAAAACAATTTTTTGCATGAATAAATCCATACACATGAATTCCATTAATTAGATTTTCAAAAATAAAATGCGACTCAAAAATGTTGCGCAAAAATCGATGAAAATGTTATTCGGATTAAAATGCATGCGAAAAAAAGTAGTAATGGATTATGAATTCTCTTTTCCCTTTCATCGAAGAAAAAAATGGCAATGAGATTAATAAATGAACATGGAAGAGGGTGGCGGGAATGAAGGAGAAAAAATAACAAAAACAACTGGGAAACAAAATATTGGGGCCCGAGAAGAATTGAAATGACGAATCGGCGATAATTGCAGCTTATTTGAGACGAGTGCCCCCCCCCCCTAGTCAAGTCAGAACTTCTTCCCCAAATTCCTTCTTGTTTCGTCGTTTTTGTCTCGAACCGAACAGAGAGCGAGAATCGGCGTCCTCGGGGTCAATTGAAAATTTAGAGTTTCATGCATAACAGAAAAAAATCGAGCACGCCACAAGTTGCGAAACTCAACACACACAAACACATACCCCCATCACTATTTTTTTTTGTTTGTTCTCGACTCGATTCCCCCTTTTTTTATTTTCTTTCCTTCAATTTGGGAAATGGGTGATGTTGAACTTTTTACAGAAAAAAATTTCAAATAGGAGAGCTTCAATGATTATATGGAACAGGATTACAAGGCGGGGCTAATTCTTGAGAACATTGACAAATTGGCCCCCATCAGGTTTCCAGTATAAAAAATTCAAATATCGCGCCAAAAAAAGAAACAAGGTAGTGGTAGATTTTCGGCGAAACTCATCAATTTCAGGATTGTGGGAAAATAAAATTTCAACTAGAGATGATTTTGTTTAAATTGTATTCAACAAAAATAATTTTAACTGAAAGATTTGCGTGCAAAAGTGAGTGCAATGTTCTCAATTTTTGAGAGCTTCTAGAGCTTAAACATAGCCCACTAATTTGTTGAAAGCTTGGCAAAACGCAGATCGGGTGGGGAAAAGCGAACAAACAATTTTTTGATTAAAATTGTGGCAATTGGGCCAATAGCAAAAATAGCCATAAAATTCCAGAGAAAAAAATTGGACTGAAATTGAAAGTTTCGAAGGATGAAAAAGTGGCGATTAAAACATGACGACGACGAAAGAAAATGGAGATGATGGCAGCAGGCATTCTGCTATAATAAGGAGAAACCATAATTGGCCGCATTACGTATGAGAGAATGAATTGGCGGTTTTATTCGAATCGAATCGCCTCGAAAACACATCAGATCGCATTAACTATTTGGACTTGATGAGCAACATTAAATCGTCAATCAGTTGACGCAAATTCGAATTGGTTCGACCGAATTTATCAAAATTGCAATTCGGACCAACGAGGCGGCTCCTCAAGGGGATTTCGCGCCAAAGTGTGATGGACTCGATTCAAGACGAGTTGTCGAAAGCGTATCCGTCTTTTTGTTTTGCATTTTTTTTCGGCTTGCCAGATATAGTGCAATGATACTGCCAAGATGGGCCGCTTTTTGCTTTCACTTTTGGGGGGAATTGAGCAGGAAGTCGGCAGGAAATTGATGGGTCTGAAAAGGGAAAAGTTGTTGATATAATGAGCATAATTAATAAAACAAGACTCTTGATGGTTTAACA
Source organism: Caenorhabditis bovis (assembly GCA_902829315.1). Classification (NCBI taxonomy): domain Eukaryota; kingdom Metazoa; phylum Nematoda; class Chromadorea; order Rhabditida; family Rhabditidae; genus Caenorhabditis; species Caenorhabditis bovis. Next base: position 2,785,221 of record CADEPM010000001.1, on the reverse strand, counting down.
ATTTTAATCCTTTTTTTTTCAGATCAGAAATTTTCAGATTCGCACCTTGCTGAAAAAGCGACACAAAATTGAATTATTGGGATTCTTATTTAAAAATGCTTATATTAAATTAATGTTCAAGATTGATTACAATTTTCACTGATAATCAATTTACAAAATATCGTGTTAGGAAATTTCTTTCTTTAATATTTAATTCGAAAAGACGATTCAAAAAAATCTTGTCTTATCATGCAGTGTGAGCGCTCTTTCTAAAAATCAATCAAGCGCTTGAGCTCGATCGATTTCGGTATTGATCTTGGTCGAGCGTAAAGAGGTCAAAATTGCAATCTCTCACCATTTTGTTTTTATTCAAACTCAGAGCAATCTAATTTTTACCACATGTATCTACAGTTCATTATTCACCATTCCATCTAGTTTGCCAATTGGAATATGCATACTTATTGATCTTTATTGTCATCCCCAACAATGATTTCATTAATATCCTCAAAAAAAGTGACAAGATAGCTCCTTGATATTTATAATTACTTGAGTCGGATAGAACATTATATATGTCGAATAACATTCACTGAAATTAGAATAAACCTTTGTGTAAATGATGATGCAATTTTCTTTTCGATATCTTTTTGGTAAAAGCATGCACTTGTGAATCTATTTGGATAATCTGCTTCAACTTTATTTTTGTACTCCACAATCCTCCAGAAGAACGTTTTTTTTTTCAAGAGTTCCGTATTCACATTTCTTATTAATGAAGTGAGTAATTAATTTTTGTCAAGATTGCGTGTCTTCAGAAGACTAACAACAAAGGAGAGCTATCTAAAGAACTAGAGATATAGAATGAATCTGATGATGGTATACTGAAAAAGTAAGTTGAAAAGACCAAAGGATAAGATATATTTCAGCAGGAAATGTTGAGTGAGCAATCGAAATTCTGAGAAAAAAAGGACTGTGAAACGACTCGAAGAAGGGAAGAAAGCCTTAAAATCATTGGATTGTTGTTAATTTTTTGTTTCATTTTATTTTATCTTCTTGTTTTATTTTGAAAAGGAAAAACATTTTTTCAGTGAAGCAATACTAATTTCTTATTTGAAGCCCTGAAAAAGTTAATATCTCACTTGAAGTAACCATGTTTGGTGTATAGCTAGGTGAAACGAATTCACTTTCTAGAAAAAACTCTTATACAGATTGCGGAAAGAATTCAAAAAACCATATGCCGCGTCCAGGGTTTTCAAAGTCTACAGTACCATAGTTCTTATTAAATCGCTGAAAGATTTATGAAACTTCACCATATGGGCTTTAACCGTAACGATTTTGTTTTTTTTTAATTCAAATTTTTCGATTACGATGGCTATTTTTTATATTTTTTTTCCAAATTTGCATAGTACCATAATGTTGAAACAAGCTAGAAACATTCTATGATAAAAGGGTTATACCAAGATTATAATACAATAAAGTGTAAGCTAATTCCAAAAATCACGAAATCGCAAAAAAAAAACGACTGTCCTAATGCCTAATTGTGGACCATCACACATTTTCGAGGCGGTAATTCAAATTTGAATTCAAGCAGTAGGAATTCGGGAACTGTACTCTGGATAACCTGCGAATTGCGAATGTAATACATCATTATGTTTTATTGTATTTTGTCTTTAAAATAATTTGTTACACTTCCCAAATTTAAAGCATAAATATTTATAGAAACATTAAAAAAATTATTAAGTTACGTCGAAACACAGAAATAATTAACTTTGAATGCATTACGTAAAAATGGAATTGCCTTGTACTCAACACTTCCTCAAAATCACCAATCATTGTCGATTGCACTCAAGCGAGACGAACCCAAATCAAAACCCCATTTTTTGGTGTGGCCAAATTTAATTTCGCACTAAAATTCTTGTCAATCAGCACCGCGGTGTCTCTCCATTGAATTCTCGTTCTTTTCATCAGTAAACCAGCAAATAATTGGGTTCTTCGCTCTCTTTCTCCCATCGGTCGGTCGGTCGATCGCCGCCGACCCGTCCGTCCGTCATTCGTCAGTCGTATCATTCCAATTTGTTCAATCTTCAATTTTTACTTATCATTTCATTCACACAATCTAAATCTACGTTCACAATTATTCCCATTCATTCTGATTCGTCGACAATTTCAGGTAATTAAGTCATGTTGCGACATTTCCTGCTCACCGCACTACTAATCGCTCTAGTAGCATGTGTGCTCCGAAAGAAGAAACCATGCATCAATGGAACGCCTGAAGGTTTGATCTAGAACTTCAGTTTTATAGAAGAAAAACGTTTTCGACGAAGGTCAATCAAATCGTTTACTTCTAATTGGCAAAATCATGTACTTGCGGAAATTGATTTGTAGCCACTTGCAAACTTCGGTAAACTGCAGTTCGAAAAAAAAATTTTAAGAAAAAAAAAAAACATAAAAAATGGAATTTTGAAATGGACCTATTCATTTTATTTAAAAAAAAAATTCAAATTCTCAACGATTCGAAAAAAGAAAGCGCGGTTGGTTTTGAATTAAAAATAGGGATTCCACGAGAGTTCCCACAAACCTCAGCGAATTGTCTCAAAACTTTAAAACCCTACCAGTACGATACTCCAATTACACATCGCCTTCGATTTAGCATCTCGGGCTGAACCGTGAGCGGTTTTTGTTTCGATTATTTGAATTCTTCCCCTTGATTGTGCTAAAATGTTCCGCGGGTTATCCCAAACTAAAAAGTGTCTTCTGTTGGTCCCTATCGAATCACTGAGTCACCTATAATTTTCCCATGCATATCGGAAAATACAACAAATTAAAAAAATATATTGTAACCATCATCCACTCCTTTCAAAGGAACATGCAAAACGTTTCATTGGTCATGTTGAAATTTTGCTACTGTAATTTATTTATTTTTTATTTCGTGGTCATTTCTTTTTTTTTTTCAGCGGGTCACTTCACAATGACTGTTTTATACCTGTTTTCCTTTACAAACTTTTTTTTGAAAAGAAAAAAATTAGAATAACAGTAGCGAAATTGCAACGAGACCCGCGAAACTTTTCGAATGCAGAATATTCTAAAATAATGAATAATTGATGTTCACGCTTTTATTTTAGTCGTCACCTCATGAATATTATTCATTTTTCGCGACTTGCTGCTGATTATTTTTTTCAGAACGATATAATTCAACCCAAAAAGTCTTCCTTGTGACTATCATATTTGTAATTTCGTTGTGAATTTTAAAACAATTTTTTAATTTGTAACTTCCAATTACTATGAAAAGAATAACAAATCTAGGGGACAAATGCTTTTGTATCGAAGGCTGGACTGGAAACCTCTGTCATCGCAAAATGATGTGCGCCGGTTATGATCGTCTTCAGAATGGAAGGTACCTTTGAAATTTCTCATATTTTTACAAATTTCCATTTGAGTTGCATTGAATGCCTAGTTGGCTGGGCAGGACCTGACTGCGATATTATCAACTGTCACGGCAACGGAATGCCGAATTACGATCTGACCGAGTGCACATGCGAAGTTCCATATACCGGTTTGAACGGCCGAAAAGAATTGATTTAATTTTTTTCGTTCTCAGGAAAATATTGCCAAACCGCTGAAACTAAAGACATATACAGGTGGTATAACAATTTTACGTCAAGCATTGGACCAATTGGAATTATCACGATTATCCCATTGGCTTTGATCTACATCGGTATTACTTATTATCGGCGTCGCGCGACTACGGAAAATTGGTAAAATGTAAAAAAAAACCAATATCTGTAATCTTAGCGCAAAACTAAAAGTGTAAATTCACGGGCCTATGCATAAGGATAGGGTAAAAGCACACCGAGACCTCTTTTGATTTTTCGGCTTTTTGCTAATTTTCCGAAGTCGCGGGACGTCGACAACATTTGTTTTACAATTTCAATGTTTAAATTCAGTTTGTGAGCATTTTGCTAAAAAGAGGCAATTGAAAAGGGTCGAAGACCATCTGAACGGAGTTTATGTCACGAGCGGCAAAAAAAGTATCATTATTCATTTCTTCATAAGGCTCACGTTTTCATTAAGCTATTGATAAGGACGTGATCAAGGGTCTTCTCGAAGCTGAAGCTGAATCTGTGAAAAGTGTGAAAGTCGACGATAATAAAGGTTTGTCATCTATAATAAATTAATTTCACATGCGTAAACATTACAGCAGAGGAGAAACCGGAAGAATCAGCACTTCTTGCGGATATTAATAATTTATAGAGCAAAATAATATAGTAAAACTTAAGCAATTTTACTGGGAATAAAGAATAAAGAAAAATTCTTATAACTGATTAAGCTCCAAGTTGCTTGTAGAGAATTGGAACGTAGTCATCATATTTGGCTTGATAAAAGTTGCCAAACACCGGCTTTCCAAGGTTGTGCTTCTTGACAAACTCGGACGCCTTCCATCCTCCGCGCTTGTCGCCGGAGCGGTTCGTCAAATGTCCGTGCTCATTGTCGACGATCTTGCCGTTTTGTTTGTAGATCAAGTAAATGTAGCGGTGGAGTCCTTAGATGTTTCACAATCATAATCAAATCTCAAATCATTAAACTCTACCGGTGTCTGGTGGTGGTCCAGATCCAATGTACTCAGAGAGCACGTCTCCCTTGGAGATATCATTTCCTGGGATGTTCACGACAAGCCAATGATGCCACTCACGGTAGATGGGGTCTTTGCGCGACGGCGCATCGGGATCTTAAAATCACGTTAACAATTCCTCCACATTATATTGAATTTACCAGTCATTATCAAGGTGTAAAGAGCTCCGTCTTCAGCATCCCACTTGACTTCTGGTTGATCCTTGACCTGAGTTGGAGTCAACTCGTTTCCCAAATCAACTTCAACACCCGAGTTGAATTTGACGGTGCATTTCTTGGATGGTGGATCCGAGAAGAGCACGTCCTTGACGATCTCGTTCTTGACGAATGCCTCGTCGGTCATTGATGCAAAATGTCTGCAATATTGAGAATATATGGATTTAATTCAATTATACATTGTTAGAGAGTTGCGATACAATTATGGAATGAGAAAATAGACCTTTGGAACATTGTGGCAGTGGAAGCGGCGAAGGCAAATTGCGTTCGAGAAGCCAGGAAAAACGTTGGAAGAACCGTTCTGGTAATCAGACTGGTCATCCTATAATCGTGCGTCGTTGCTACAAGTAGTAGAGGAGCAATCCACATGACGAACATGGGATGTGTGACACGGGATAGTAATAAACATTAAACTCGTTAAATAGATAATGGGGTCAAGCGTATAATTTTTGATAATAAATCTAAATGTTTTTGTTTGATAAAGATACGAGGTCTAAAGTGTCAACAAAAGAATAAAACTTGGTATCAAAAAAGTATCAACAACAAAAAAAAATGAAAACATATTCTGGGTTAAAAATGTGATTAGCAACTACCACACAATGTTTTTTCTGAAAAATTGAGCTCAATTTTATAAAAGCTAATCAATTAAAATTATGTTAATTAAAACAAGAAAAACCTTCATGAAAAAACAGAAATTCAACGAATGAAACATTTTCGAACTAAACTTTTGAACATGAAAAAACACGTACGTAGTACACGGAGACGCACAATTGCACAGAAATTATTTTTGTCTTATTCAACATTTCCATAAAATCATTTACGAAATTATGCAGTAACCAAAACAGTTTTAGAAACGCAATTCGCAAAACAAAAACAGGAAATTTGACACTTTTGTTGTTTAATGTTAATCGAAGCAACTTCACGCTGGAATTACGAAAATTAAACTTTTGAAAGAAGCAAAGAAATGTGCCAATTAATAATCTATGGAGAACAAAATGGCAATCCGAATGTTCTCGAAGGACAACGCAATGAAAAAAGAACACATAGCGCGGTGCATAGTTCGCCTGTCTCTCTGCGCCTCGCAACGTTTGCATCTTTTTTTTTCAAATCGTAAACAAGTTGGTTGAAAACAAAAATGCCTTTATTGTATGTAAATAACACAGAAAATATGGTTTAGTATTTTGAAGAACGCGAAAAATCGCATAAAAAGTTTTGTTGGTCAAAAGGTGGAACCCATAGCAGTGTGAAGCTCTCAGAATTGGGACTAGTCTGAGACAAATTCATGTTTATATATATATTGAAACACCTGAATTACAGGTTTCTGTTTAATCAAATTTCGATGGGATGATTTTTGCGGTTCGAGTGAAGTGGTGAATGCCTGAAAGTATTCTTCGTAAACATTTGAAACTTCCGTTTTACCAATTTACCTTTCCTCATGGATTCGGCGGCAGTGGAAGAAGCAGATAATAAATATAGCGATGACTATAAGGGCAATAACAATGAGAAGCAAAGCAAGAACCATTCTGAACGTTTAGTTAAAGAAAAAAAAATGGTTTAATATGGAAAATTACCTGTAAATACCATCTACAGATTGCTGAATTCGGCGAGTGGTGTCATAATTGTCGTAAATTATTCCTGTGAAAAGTATAAATTTTAGCAGATTCAAAGAATTTTTGATAGATGGACTAAGGGTCGAGGGACCACCTAAAATCTTAATATTATCATAGGAACTAGATAGAAACGAAATTTCTATGTAATTTGGCTACGGAGAAAAGCGGGTGTAACAATATGGGGTCTACCACGCAATTTTTGTCTGAAAGTTATGCGCGAATTTTCAACAAAAAAAAGAGACCGCGTGTTTGCACCTAATGCATTTTATTCGACGACTATTTTTAAACGAGTCATTTTTACATGCTCCCAAAAATTCAAATTAAGAGAAAAAAATTCGAAAAACGGAAATAAACATAATTGCGGACTCATGCATTCTATTTGACGGCGATACACATACATACTATGATTTTAACCACCAGTTTTTCTCCGCAAAATCCATTTTGATAATTTAAAAAATGATCTTAGATGATGGATTTGTTCATTTTCACATTAAGCTTATTCATGCATTGAAAATCACACATGAACTGACCATCAGCGAAAATAATACCTAAAAGACCGTTGAGGATCGCCTTCTGCTCCTCGCGGATCGATGAACTGTAGCTATCCATTCGACTCATTTTCATGACATGCTATGGTGATGGTTTGTTCGCTACCCTGCAGAAAACGAAAATTGTCAATTATTGAAAATTCAAGTCAGCGGATATGAGTGAGGACTATAATTGGCAAAAAGCGACACTCGCCGTTTATTCTCGAAACTTCACACAAAAAGTGCACTCCGAAAATGGATTGATAAATCAAATTGAAGCTAGACATTTTGAATGACATTCGAGAAGCGCCAAAGGAAATGTCAAAAGTGTTGAGAACTTTCAGCGAAATGTCCGCAGACGATTTAGCCAATAATTGAATGGCAATACGATTGCCTAGAAACCGAGGCATTCTTCAATTTAATGAGGATTTCAAGAAAAAAACTGAAATATAAAGCTTTTAGAAGCTTGAAAATATAAAAACCATTGTTAATGAGGTGTTAACTGACATGAAAAAAGAAAGTAGGTGGCGAGTGAGGCGAAAATAAACAACATACCAAAAATGGAGAGAGAAGGATGTTGACACGATTTGCGTTAAATTGAATCAGTTGGCCCCATGAGCAGGTGACCATAGGTTTTTTATTCGAATACCAGTTATGCTAAAACTGAGAAATACTACTACTAGACTTTTTTTTTTCTCGAGGGGGTGTGTTGAGTAGTTTTGTGTTTGTTTAAGACATCTTCCCACTCGGCGGCGACCCCGTGGAAATGGATAAGGAGAGCAGAAATTTGTGTGTGTGTGTGTGGCAGATTTTTTGACAGGATATCCGTGGTAGGTAAATAAACATTTCTTTTTAATGTTTATTGAGAGATTATTGCACCAGATATTAGTTTTTATGATCGTTTTGAAAAGATTGAAAATTGGAAAACGTATATGTAGGTTTCATTTAGAAAAAAAGAGCCAGGTGAAAAAAGCGATTCCATTTTCACATTAAACGAAACGTACGGACGAGGGATTGTTTCGTTTTTGAGTATATAAACAGACGAAGGCTAAGGCGAGAAATGAACAATAGGTGTATGTTTATTTATTAGCGAGTTTTGACAAGAAAAGAAGAAAAAAGAAACATGATGCGCTTGTTTGAAGCGCGGGAAAAAAGAACCTTGAATTTTTAAGTCGTACTTTTTTTTTCAAACCGCACACTTCTTATATCCCGAGAAAAGATTTTGAATGAAATAATGTGCGCTCAACTGGAAATCGAATTCAAGTGTTCTTTATGTGGGCGATGTAAATGTTTCTATGGTTTCCGACGGTGGGTGTTTTCTTCGTCACATTATTCAGGATGGCCGAGAAATGCACGGCCGCGGATGGCACACAAAATTAGTCCCCCTAGTTTATAGTTTTTTTTTGCGCGCATTATTTTCGAAATTAGGCCAGAAACTAAAGGATTGAAAGTAAGATAAAAGCTAGGAAAAAAAAAAACAGAAATTGGGCATCGAAATCCGTATCAAATGTTGAAGGCCGTAATTTCATTTGATTTCGGTCGGCGCCGAATTCGGTTTAAACTTTGCCGCCGAAGCCTTGTCTTTTCCTCCCCATCGCAATCTCCTCCCTTTTTATTTATTCGAGCTGTCTTTCGCCCAAATATGATTTCCTGAAACGGCGCGAGATCTGTCACACAATCATCACTCAAACATTTTTGCGGACCGCAGAAAGTGTGAAAAAAAAAAAACGATGAACACAACAACATAAACAATGGACTAATAAAGTTCCATTGGTAATTATTTCTGTTTTAGTTCAGAAAATGAAAGGATAAAGTCGGGATGAATGTCGAATGCATGCGAGGACATCGGAGGGAAAAAAAAGAACTAAGCCGACGTGTGTGATGAAGGAGGAGCTAATTTCCGCGCTGGTGAGCATTTAATTCACATCTTCATAATTTCTTCGATTAAAATGTGTCGAGCGTGTTATTCTACATCAAAACTAATGCTTGAGCATGAGTGGGAGGCGGTGATAGAGTAGCTGAAATCTCATTCCAAAATTTGAATGACAACGTGCACTTTTAGAGATATGGACGAAGATCTCAACGGCTCAAAGATTAGGCAACAAGACAAAACGAAGGAGAATCGTGAAAATTCAATTCTGGAAAATTTCAGAAAGTCTCAAATTTTATTACCACAATGCCTTTTTTTTTGGAAAAATTAATGCTATTTGAAAAAAAGGAAAGAGAAATAGTGAACTAGAGAAACCTGAGAAGACGCCGGTTTTCGATCCTTCCAGAAATCAATGCCTCTGCAAAAACAACAAATTATATCTGGCGAAATTCGATTTCGAGTCGCAAAAACGTCATGCGGGTTGGCTCAAAAAATAAAATAGAAGAACTTCGTCGTCATTGTCGTGTTTTCTTTTTGTATTCATTTGGAAATAATGAAAACGTCGCCGCCTCATTGACCACCTTTAATGAAATGTAATCCGCAGGTGCAACAGGCGTGTTCACATCAAAAGTGACAAGCCGATATTAGAAGGCGGGTGGGTGTAAGTCGATATACGACATCGGTTGAAAACCCGACGCGTCGAAACCGCTCTTGACAATAGATTTTTGAGGCGAAATCAATTAGTGGCACCAAATTGAATTAGACTTTTCGGTTAGTTGCGACTTATTAACCGGGTGGAAATGCAAACTCGCAATAGAATTTCGGCAGGGTTGCTGGCGACGAGATGCACCAAACAATGAACTGTCTTCAGAGTTCATGAGAACTGCATAGCTTTGATATGTAAACTAGAATTTAATTTTTTTGGACTTCGCAATATTGGCTGAATGTCAGAAGAGAAACAATGGCAGTGGTCTTGGCTCAAAAGGTGTTGATTTAGGAACCTATTTATAAACTTAAAGGCGCACACAGATCATTACCTAATTTTTTTGGCATTTAGCCAATCTTCAGTTGTCGCGCGAATAGTTGTTTTGCAAGTGGGCGGGGCTCAAGTGTCCCCCCTATTGGGACCCAAGAGACGGCAAAACGTGGAAAAACAAGATAGTCAATTGTTTCCAAAGATTTTAATAAGTGTACCCAGAGAAAAAGAGGGTTTAGTGTTTTCATCAAAATCCAAACTTTTCCGGATTTCCTGAATTCTGGTTGAACTTGTTTCGATTAAGGGCGATACGGTAAATATTAAAAAAATTCAATGCTACACAGAAGAAAATTTTTTTCTGTATTGAAGTTTTCTCAATTTTATCATTTTATATTTTTTAACCACATCACCCTTTTTTTCAATATTTCGATAAAGAAATCTAAAATCATAGTATGTTTTCTCAAAAAAAAATCAAAAACCCAAATCTGAATATACACGTTAAGTTGAGTGTTGCCTTTTAAATACTATGTACATTGCTTCAACCTTTGAGTTAATTCGCTTGAGTGAATCAAATGAAAACCGCCGACAAGCAGAAATGTCATGGAAACAAAATTTGCACTCCATATATGCACATTTGCCATTTTTGATAAGACATTTTCGAGTTTTGCAGCGACGAGAAATAAAAAGTAAAACATTTTGGTTTATTCCATCGGGTCAGCCGTCTCGCCAAAATAGAATCTTGGCGAGGGATGATGAATTGACTTCAACGCCAAAATATCATTTCCTCGTGGGGATTGTTTCCATCCGAATTTGGCGAATTGAAATTGACTTCAATTTTTCGATTGCCTTGACGAAAATCGATAAATGGAATTGAACGAGGAAACCTGTTTGTCAGCGACCTTTCGAATCGCTGCGTTTTGTTGATTTTTGCCTAAATTTTTTGAAATTATTTTCTCCCCCAAATTAATAAGAACTTAAAACCAATTTTGCTTAAAATCATCTTATTCTAAACTATTTGTATTTCAAAAAAAAGAAGATAAATTAACTAATGTTCAATCTGCCGACATTTTCCCGGCAAATCTCAATCGAATTAATTTCGACATTCAGAACGATGAGTAGCACCGAGGAGCCAAAAAGTATGCTCGACGACAATTGCTCGGCATCCTACATGACCCCATATGCCACAGTCATCGCCATGACATCGCTCTACCTTCTCGCAGTTATATACTTTTGCAAAAGTTGACTGAAACCGAGGATGACATTAAAACCATTTGGAATTTTTTTTCAGACGGCCGGAAAATGTGTAGTCCGTTGTCTGACAGCGTCTATCCATATCAGAAGCGTCTCAAGCAGCTTGAACGAGGTCTATCAAATGCGCAATGCTTCAATATCAAATCAAAAATTTTTCAGACTTGAAGACATTTATAATTGAAGATGATCATATTGAAGTGGACAATTTTCAAATTGGCCAATCTGAGCATGGCTTTATTTTTAAAGGCGGCGTATTTCCAAAAACTCGCAACAGATTCAATATGAAGGTCACCACTGCGGTCAAGGTGAATTGATAAGCTTTACCATGGAATCCAGTGATTTAAGATCAGCTTCCCGATTGTTGAGAAGTCGATATGCCTTCTAGAAGATGCTTTTCGATTATCTAAATTGGATCATCCCAACTTGATCCGACTCATTGGTGTCTCTCAGCTATCATTCACAGGTATTCCAACGATTCCATTGAATTCCCAAATTGTTCAGTTTTTCGACCAATTATTGCGTTGGAATGGCTTCCCGGCGGCACTTTGGCCGATCATTTCGCCTTCATCCGATCCAAAGACGAACAAGAGCGGCCGACAATTTTGCTCAAAGATGTGCTGTCGGTGATCGAGCAGATCTCGGAAGCGATTCAATACATTCATAGTTGTTGCGATGAGTTTGGACAGGAAATGACACACGGACGGATATACGCGAGGAACGTGCTCATCAGCGAGCCGGATCTTCGTAAGTGCACCGCGAAAATTGGTGATTTCGGCGAGTCGCCAATGAAAAATGAGATACGCTATCCATTGGTTGCCTATTTGCCTCCGGAGATTCTGTGCTGTACGGAGAAGGTGCCGCCGCACAGACCCGAAAATGATGTGTGGTATGGTCAAGTGGATTGATTACAAATAATTATGACGATTCAGGATGTTCGGGGTTTTCTTATGGGAATGCCTAACCTTAGGTTCAGAGCCGCATTATCGCAAATCAATTGAGGAGATCAAAAAGTAATTATTTTTAATTGCACAATCAATCGAAATTTCCGTTTTAGAAGCTTTCGACTTCCCGACCGCGGCCTTCCATGTCCACCAACATGCCCATTAGACGTGTAAGTAGTTTCATTTCCAAAAAAAAAAATATATTGGACAAGAAATTTTTGAATTTTCAAAACTTTTTGAAAGCTAAATTACATCTGGAATGGAAAATTCGATTTTCATTTGTGGGAAAAGGTTATCCAAAATTCGTTATTTTCGTGGACTAATTTTTGTGGTCGCAATTTTCACGGCCATTCGTTTATCAAGCAGAGTTTTGGGGAGGGGGTGAGGGAATTTTTTATGTCACGTTTTCTGAAGGTTTTCAATGACACAAAACTCGTCATTTTTGCGGTTTTCTCTTCCAATAATACTGATTTTATGAAGATAATATAAAGTTAGTCAAATTTGTTGTAAAAAAGCTGGTTAAAACAGCTAAAATATTGGATTTTCCTAGTTTTCCGGAATTTTCGAATTAGGAAAAAGATTTTCAGTATATTTCATATTTACTACAATTTCAGCTGGACACTTGTGATCGACTGTTTATCCGAAGCCCACTCTCGCCCACGCTTCTGCTCGGCAACGACGTCCCCAATTCCCGCAAGGATCAATTCTCTGAAACGAATCGTCTCAAACTCATTATTTCTTTATCCAATGCCCGACATCTCAGTTTGCACTTGTATTCAGCACCGATGCAATAGTGTATATTAATATGCATATTCATTGAATTGCATCCATTGTTGCACGGGTCCTCATACCTTTTTTCATGATTTGTGAATTAAATAATGGCGAGCACGCAATTCCCAAACACCTTTTTTTGTGAGTTGTGAATGTTGCTTGTTCTTCGAGAATTGTACATCGGAAATTGTATGTCTCGAAACCCATTAATTACTTGCCAAAAAACATATTATTCGAACGCTAAAAACATTCATGTCTGGAATTTTGTTCCCAAAAAAAAGTCAAATCAGTGAGCAACAGCTTTAGTTTATTAAATAATCTAGAAATTCAACAAATTATTTTGAAAAAAGAAGAATGAAATGTGTGGCCGAATAATGCTGGCCGCCGAAATTCTCGGTTTCACGATGGCGGCCACAAAAGAATACGTGTTCTTAATGCTCAATTGAAACCCCCTCAACTATTTAAGAATTCAGCAAATATAAAATATTCTTAAAATTTGATCACATTGTCCATTAAAAGGCGTATGAAACTTGATCCTCATCATTTTTGCATAAAAAATGAATAGCATAGTTTTTAAACGAAAATCCATTTAGTTTGCGTGTACATTGAGAAGTGTCTCATTCGAAATTGAACCCAAATATAGCAAGCAACAAACCAAAATTGTCCGCCTGATTAGTCATTGAATTCAACGCATTTATCATTGCGACAAGCTCCAAATAGCACAAAAAAATTCTTGATAGTCTCTCGATTCTCGATTCACCGATATATTTGAATTTTCGGAAAGTTCATTCGCCCTCATTACTCGTCGCCGAGAGCCATCTTACATATATTGCAAATGTCTATTTCTTGCGAATCTCCATTTTCTGTGTTTTTTGTGTGTGTGTTGTGCGCTGCTCAATCCCCCACCACCCTCCTAGCCGGGGCTCAATTCCTATTGTTTTAATTTTATTTTTCGTGCAACTCGTTGACACCTTTTCATATTTGTTGCTCTTATCCCAGAATCATTTCGGTGCTCTTTTTCTCTTTCAACCCCCCTATCGCGCCGCCTTGACGATGAATGAAGAAGAAGAAGAAGGAGAAGGGCGGGGTGTCGTGCCGACCACGTTATTCCCAAATGAAGCCATTTCGTCTAAATGGCTTCATATCAAGTAATAACTTTTATACACCCTCTTTTTTTTTATTTTTCAATAAAAGTCAAATAAGTCGTGTTCTGGGTCGGGACTTCATCCCAACCCGCTAAATTCGTTGTAGTCTAATTCTCACGCTCGCATTCCATTCATTTTGGGTTTGAGAGAGTTTCGCTTCGGGACCCTATCAATGTTCACTTATCACCTATTTTTGGCGAATCTTAACGTCTGAATGAAATCATTATGAATGTGTGCATCATCATTCGAATTAGAATGTGTGTGTGTGTGTGACGTCGCGACGATTTTCGATACCTACCGTAGTATCTCGAGTATCCAATTAGTCGGTGCCCCCCCCCCAAAAAAAGGGACAGGGTGTTATTAGTGACATTAGTACAAGCAAAACCTTCTCCCCTCTAAAACACCTAATTATTGGAATTCTCCGCTTTAGTAGACGTGTAGAATTACGCTCATTAAAAGTTCTTGATAAATAAACGCGGCTTGCCGTGCTGTTTTTTTTTTCTCTTCCCATCGTTTCTTCATCCCGTCGCATTCTCGACGACGGCGAAACGAAAAGAAAATGAGGGGTGATGAGGTTTTTTTTTCGCCCTAAACTTTACATGTGTTTAGGGGCCAATTAGGGCTCCTGGCCACTTTTTCGATAAAAGAGGTTCTCGAGGCTTTTCCTTTTTTTCCCCCCCTTCACTTCAACTCCCGTTTTTTTTTTCTACAGGATTTGCGCCAAATTCTCTTGCCTTATCGATTTCAAATCACCCAAACTGGTTTTTGTTTCGAGCCTCTCATAAACTCGTGCCGAAATCCGATTATTTTTGCTCTAATTCGACGAATTAAATCGATTTTCGCGAACGCTCCGCTCATTTTCTTGCTTCTATTTCTCTGAGAATTTTATCAGAAGATCATCCATCATCCACCAGATACTATGTATTTACGGGCATGTGCCTTTAAAATAAAAATTGACATCTCATTTGACACTTACAATAACTAAAAGTTTGGCATTTAAAAATGGCGCACGATAGAAATTTCCTTCTAAAAATTTGACGGAGCGGTCTTGCCGCGATGCGCCTTTAATCAAACCTTTGTTTATCACCGTAAACCTACACATCTAGTTTTGCGCTGAGGCCGCTTTCATAGTTTTTTTTGGTATTTAGCCAATTCAGCGAAGGCGCCGATAACACAAAATTTTGAAAATAATTCCCACAGACTAACTTCACATAGCATTCTTTAGGATTTAGAAAAGCTTGAACCTTGAATTCTCTGCTTTCACTCATTCCTCCCATCCCATAGAATTGAAACAAATTATCCATCTAGTATTTGATAACTATCGTCATGGCTTAAGATTAAATTCAAAGGAACGCTCATGCCGCTCCTTAATTCCCATTCGCCAATGTCGAGATTCTCATGAAAAAACTGAAATGTCGTCGGTGCGTCCCGAAAGAAATAGTCGATTTGTCCGACTTCATCATACCAACTTTTTTTATCGTCCACAATTGATTAGGAACCTAATATTAATGAGCCTCGTCGCCGCCGTGCTCATATATTTTATTATTCGGCCGCCTTCTTCCCCCATAGACAATATACGTATGACTGCCTTCCGAAATTTTCCGACATAATGAAATGTACTTCTTTTTTTTAATTCTGAATATTGGATTTGTGCAATTTCGGAGCTAGGATTTTCAATTGATTTCACACGCAGACTAGGCATAGCCTGTTTCAAAAAAAAAAAAGAATCGGCTACTGTAATTATTTTGTGGACGCGTTGCGGTTCGCGTGCGCTACCTGGTCTTGCAGCGAACAATTCTGGTTGCCGCTTTTTTTTGGGAAATTCGCTATACTTAATTAATCCAAGATAAAATGTGTGCAAATTTGCGTCTGTGTGTACGCAGACAAACGAAACGGATCGTGTTAATTTTATATTGTCGAAGACAGATGCCTTTCGATGGACGAAGAATTAAAATTCAAAAATGGGCAATTTGGTTTCGCAATTATTTTCGATTTGGCTGCGTATCAAACATATGCAAAACTACAGTACACATCAAAGGGGCATACAAGAATTTGTTAATGTCGCGTCAAGAAGCAAAACTGTACTTGGTCTAAATTCTTTGAATTTCCGGAAATTGTCTGCCTACGACCAATAAATGTATTCGTAGTGTTCTTTTGAAAAAAAATGCGGCTATCACGAAAACTATTAAAAACTTTGGCTCCAAGATTGTGAAATTTTAATGAAATCGTGTAGAAACGCAGAAATAACAAAATAAAATAAATTAAATCATTTTATGAAAGGTTCGCATAGCAACAAATGAATTGGGTCTCGCGGCAACCGAATCTGATACCCCGCTTTTTTATGGCAACTGTACTTTAATATGTGTGTTCTTTGAACTCTTCTCATCTCGTTTTGCAAAGCTTCTCCGAAGCTTGATTAAGACGACTACAATTTGGCCAGCTTCATGAAACCCACACACATGCTTCACTGAAGCTTTCTTTTTTACCATTTGTCATATTCGAGATCAACGATTTCGAATTAATTGCTTGCACATTGTTCATCAACATTTCTTTGCTCTCAATCCAATAATTACCATCATCAGTTGTTGTGGAGCATTAATTATTGATGATAGTGTTGGATAATTGCTTTCAGGAACGACACACACACACACACATACTCACACAGATCGAAGAAATGCGAGACTAGGCGATGACGTCCGAATCGATAATCGTTCAGAAGCCGCCGAACACCTTCTTCTGTCCATTCTCGTTGTACACCTCATCGGTGATTCTAGCGTTTCTGCATGGCTTCTCAACGATCTCACTGGCGTATGTCATCCGATTGATATTCATCCGAATTTCCCAATTCCAGAGCTCTCTACAAAATCGAAATCGAAGCGACGAGCACAATAGTTGAGATCGTGTTCTGGATTCACGTGTGCTGCGGTCTCACCGCGTTCGCCTATTTCGCGTTCTGTTTGTTCAAACGGAAACTCGGTTATACTTATGAAATTATCCTGCACACTTATTTGTTGACTGGTGTGAGTTATGCTATAATACTTCATATACGAAGATAATACGGAATAAGCGCGTGGGAAATTATAGGTGTCAAGCATTGGCATTTCAAGCGAAACAACTGAAATGCTAGATATGACTAATATGGTCTCGCTGAGAATTTCTATGCGCCTTTAAACAGCACGCCAAATGTCTGATTTCAGCTTCTCAATGGTTTGACGGCGTTATTTGGCGTTCTCTATGTGCCGCTATTCTTCCTACAAACGGAGCATTCTTTTATGGAAGGTTGGCAATTTTGAGCGTCTCACGCTTCAAATTGAGCCCATCAATTTTGCAGGTATCGACTATTTCATTGTGTTCCTCTTCTGCGCTGCCGTGCTCGGCATTCAATGGGGCGTCAAGAAAATCAGCGAGCAAATGCTTCCTGTCATGGAGCAGGACTTCAAAGTCTAAACTAGAAAACTTCTTTCAAATGAAAACATGTTTATTGACTATAATAATATTAGACCTCGTATATGGAATATCGAACCCGTAAACAATGATAATAAACATGCAAACTAAACGATATGTATGACATCTATAAATGATAACCATTGCGTTTCATGATATTCAACAATTTTAAACGATTCTCAATGACTATTCGATCCGTCGGATTCAATTTTAATGCCTGGTTGTAAGCTTGAAGCGCCAAATCATATTTTCGATTCGAGTGTAGCATTGCTCCATAGTTGGCTTGTGCTTCTGCCGAGTTTGGGACAAGTTGGGCCAATTTTCGATAAAACGTCTCGGCTTGCAACGGAGCTCCAGATTCGCGTAGAAGATTGGCAAAGCCTTGAAGTGCCTCCCGATTGTTGGGATCGAGATCCAATATCTTTGTATAATACAAACGGGACTGGTTGTAGTGGCCCTAAATTGCCAATCAAAAGAATTTCAACAAAATCTCGAGCTCCTTACATTCTTGTGCTCCATTCTAGCGATATTCTGAAGAACTGCAATCGAGTCAGGTGCAATGTCCAACGCTTTTGTCAACAACTCGGCAGCCTCATCAGACTTGTTTTGAAGAATTCGAAGATTGGCCATGGTTAAATATGAATTCACGTAAAGGGGATTCGCTCGAAGCGCAGATTCATAATAATCCTCGGCCAACTTTGTCTGCCCAATTCCCGTATAGCACTGTCCGATCGAATTAAAGACAGATGATGTGTGCTCAAAAGACGCTGGTGCAATTTGAAGAGCCTGAATTATAAAAAATAGTTTCTAATTTTTATGCGACCTTTAGGGGACCTTCTTTAAAACATGAACAGCTTCGCGGAATCGATCAAGCTTCTGAAGGAATCTGCCTTGATTGAGCGCGCAAATAGCACGAATCCTCGCGTGATTCTTGAACGACTTCACATTCGTCCCGGGATCATTAATACACTGATCGAGATGGCTCATGGCATCCTCAATTCGTCCCTTCTCCCATAGAACAAGTGCCAGATTCAGATGAGCAGTGGCGAAATTTTTTCGATACTTCAACGCATTCAAATAGCACTTTGCCGCTTCATTGCTATCATTTTTCGATAGAAGCACACCTCTAAAAATGGCACGATTTTGATGGAATTTCATAGAGTGTTGAAAAAAAAGAAACTCACAAATTGTACCATGTGTCTGAAAGTGTCGGACGGTGTTTGAGAGCCGATTCATAATGGAATTTGGCCTTCTCGAAATTGTTCAGCGATGAGTAGACGTGTCCAAGATTCGCATGGGCTGAAACGAGATCCAATTGGAATACGTTTTGATTCTCAAGGTCACAGTGACCATTTGAGGAACTATTAATTCTCACCTTTGGCCGGATTAATATGAATCGCACTTTTGAAAAGGCTCTCCTCGGTTTTCCAATCATTCACCCTTTGCATGGTCCGTAGAAAATGAATGCCAATGATTACCATAAACATTCCACAAACCCATTTTTCTCGTCGTTTTCTGAAAAGAAGCGATGCGATCTTCGGAAAACAATCGCGTGTGTTTGACTTACGAGAAATTGTGCAAAACTAGGCCAATCAGCAATGAATATGCGATAGCCGGCAGGTACAAAATGCGCTCGGCGGCCACAAATCCGACATAGGCAATCAAGTTCGACGATAAAACATGCGGAAGACACATGAAACCCAGAAGGAATAGCGTTTTCTGAGGGATCTGAAGAAAATGTTTGGATTCGATGAAAACAATTGAGGCGATTACTCCAATTTTCTTTGGCTTCTTGATAGTCTCCTTGAGAAATTTGACGGCAATATTTGTCAAAGAATAGTAAAATAGAATCGATTTTAGGAAGCGGGGATCATAGAAGGATCGAATTGGTTCTATTGCATCCATGGACCAATCAAAACATAACTGAATGTCGGAGTTTCAATTCTACCAAATTTCGCAAGTCTTACATTTTTTGGGAAGACCATCAGCATTAGATGGAAGACAGGAAGGTATATGAATGTCATACTCCTTACAAGGAATGATGGCTCCATTGAAGTCGGATTGTCAGCTCTGGAGAAGCTTGGCTGCTCGAAATTATTAACCGCCATTCTGATGTAGGCAATGATGATCAGTGCCCCAATCATTTTCTGAATCCTTTGGACAGTTTTCTGCAAAAGTAATATGACCCATGATTCGTTCCCTTTTCTTAATGATGTTTTTCGTGTTTGCCATGCATTTTGTTCTCAAGGTTACGGTAGACAAAAGACGCATACCCTACGCGCATCATTGCCCGATGAATAATCATCATTGTGCGCGAAGAAACGCTTTTGACGCGCAAAGGTGAATGCTCATTAAGGTCTCGCCGCGAAGGAAGGTGTGACGGCCGGAAATCGCGCACTTTTTCCAACTAAAGTGGTCCGCTAATTGGCTCCATTAGTGGAGAATCTTCATGTACGTAAATTTTTGGAAATCGAACAATTTGGGAGTTAACATTTTAAACGTTTGTTATTGAAGATTTAAAATGTGTGCATTTTTGCGTGCGCGTGTATGAACCCACAAGTCTTCAACATTGTTTTTAAATGCAAAAAAAATTCCATACATTTAGAATTTTATTGTTTCAATTATTTCCAAGAATTTCCTAGAATCGGATTTCAAAATTTGCTTGATATCAAGATTTACCAGAATCGATTCTCCTTCTCCCCAACATAACAACCGGCTGTCATTTTCCCATGCGCGTTAGCCGCCACGCACACGCTCACATTTTCCTCATTTGATTTAATGCCCAACTTACCGTGTTCGAGATCAAAAGAAGATCGTATAGAATGAGTAGTGGTAGGAGGACAATGCCGGTTTCTTTCGATAAAACCGCAAGGACAGCAATCAATATTGAGCGACCAACAGCCTACAGTAAACTCTTGCTGTTACAGTATACCGATCTGGGCGGTGTACCTGGCATTGTTTGTAGAGCAACACCGCGATGAGGACGAAGCATGTTGCGAGCAGATCAGCCCGGCCAACAATTGAGCAAGTCGCTTCAGTATTAATGGGATGGACGGCGAACAAGACGGATGAGAGGAACGAGAAGGATTCTGTCAGAAAAAAAACCATTACCAATTAAAACATTATGAATAATTGAGAATATTTCTGACAGATGTTGTATCGGGTTTCCGAATTAACGGCTCCTAATGCGCACGTGAAATTTGATAGTTACCATTTGGGATTAAAGATGTCGAGAGTTTGAGCACCATGCAACTGTTGGCGGTATGAAGGATGACGTTGAGCAGATGGAATCTGAAAATTCGAGTAGTGAGCTTTGTCTCATTTTCATTTTGTGCTTCCCCCCCCCCTCCCACATAAGTGGTTGACGTAATTCAATTGAAAAACGTTCACAAGCCAAAATTGAATTTCGCAACGAAATGCAAATCGCGCCAACTCGATTTCATAACGCGATTAAATTCAACGAGACTTGCTCTCAGATTGTCCTCCCGTGCCCAATGAGCTCTCAATAATTATATGTTGACATTGGAAGATGTTTGTGCATCATGTCATCCGGTGAGTATATCTCCATATCTAAGCGTCACATGTGGCGGCGACGGACCACCGCGAATTATGACAGAGTGTATGTTGGATAACATTAATGGGTCTCATGGGGAAAATCCGGCGCGGATTTCGTTGAGACGAGCGTACTAATGGAAATCAGTAGAGTTGTTTCAAGGTTATATGCAAATTCACTAATCCCACATACTAATTCTACTTTGAAGCTTACAGTGGCGCGCGGAATCCGTGAAGATTGTGTTGAATGCGAAACGTGGCCGTAATTAATGGACGATAACTTTTATGCGATCCTTTGAGTCGGATCGGATTGCCCCAGAAATCGTTGTCAATCGCCATTGTCAACCACGATGTGTGTCCGGTGACATCCTCATTGTTCAAAATTGCGGGTCTGAAATTGACAATAAATTTTTTTTGGAATATTTATGATTTTTTTACGTCTATTTTTTGTATAGTTCGCTTCTCGGAACACCCATCAAATTGGAAATAAAAAGTACGAAATGCAAATATTTACAGAATATGTATTGATGTGCTTATTTGGAAAAGGGCTTTGATGCATCCAAAAAAACACCTGCTGATTGGTTTTTTGTGGAAAACTGTATTGCATTATGAATATATACATTTTTTTCTCTAGTCATTAAGTTCTCTTTCGAATTTTTAAAATAAGTTTTGTGATGTGCAATTTGGCGTCAAGTACAGTAATAATCAGTCTGCATTTTTGCGTGGAAACTCAAATATTTCTCTTTCCCTTTCTAGTTATTTATTGCTTTGTTTCCCTTCTTTCTTCGTTTCTAGTTATTAGTATTACTTCTACTACGAATATACTACGTATATCTATATATCCCATGCATAATGCATCAGGAAAAGTGTTATGTTTCGGAATTGCTAATTAGTTTAGAGGGCGGATTTGAAGCTGCTGCTTTTTATAGAGAGGGCCTCGTCGCACCTCTAATCCACGGACCGCCTTGAACAAACTAATTATGGATGTGAAAATTGCATTCGTTTTTTTTTTTCCGGAGGAGGCTTCTCCTTCACGATGACACCCGAAAAATGAGAAGACGTCGGGGGGCGACACACAAGTCTATCAAGAATTTGGCGAGCTATAAAATGCAATTTCCTGTCTTCGGCTACTCGTCTTCTTCGTCCCCCCCGTATTACGGCACCCATTTTTGTGGAAGCAATTGGTTGGGCTACTTGCGTGCGCGCGCATGCAACCAAGGATACTTAAGAATTAGTATCATTAGTCGCAAATTATGATGATAAAGTGGGTAAACACACAAATTTGGCCAATTGTGGTACTATTAGATAAGAAACCGAATTTCTGGATACGTATTAGCTCTGTTATCAAGATCCTCTTAAGATTCATCCAGTGGACAAAAAATCTCTGCCACGCTGCGCCTTTAAACCGTCAAATCTTTACTATATACACGAAGCAAACGTGTTTCGTCAAACTATATTATTTACCTGAAGGCGCGCATTTCAATATTGCGAAAAACAATAGAATTTGCGTTTGCGCTCTTGTGTGTGTTGCTACTGCTCAAATTACTCTCTCACTCACACACGAACAAAACAAAAATTTCAAGTAGTCAACAGCCAATTCCATTTCTCCAAAAAAAACATGGGCTGGGACCCATTCATATTAATGCGATATCGCTTGAGTCATTTTTTATGAGGCGCAAAAAAAATGACACCCCGCCAACACCTATTTTTTGGGTACTTGCCATTTTTTGTCTAGTGAAACTCAGGAAGAAAAAAGGTAAATAATTGAGTTCGAAAGGTCTCATTTCCGGTTGAGCGTTTTGAAACGAGTGAATTCGGCAACCCCCTTGAGAATTTTCAACATTTTGCCTACCTGTCATCATAAACAAATTCCGAGTCAAGACTCGTCGAATAGGTGAAAAATGCGATAGCCGCTAGAATATAGTATTGTGTGGGACCCGTGGGTAATTCGTGAGGGATCATCATCTGAATATATGGTTTTGGCGCGGAGAATTGCGGGTGGGGGCTGCGTGTTCGAAGACGGACGGATTCGCTCCACCCATTGCGAGTCACGACAAGACAGTGGGTGTGACGGAGAGGCGCCGAGAATCGAGTGTTGGTGACACGAATAATCGGCTTGAAATTCATCAACGCTGCTAGTTTTTTTTTTCGTTGATTCGTTTGTTGTGAACAAAATTTGTAGATTCACATATTTTTGGTGGAGGCAACAAAAAAATGAATTAACAAGTCCTGCGAAAAATTCTCGGCGAATCGGGTAGCACGTTTCTTTTAAAAAAATTAGCTAGCAACATCCTCGTTTGGAAAACCTAAAAACTAGATATTTTAATTAGACAACTTTTTTAAGTAAATTATTTTGGACACTTCACATCACGAAAAAAAAAACCTATTTTTTTTCTTTTTTCCCCAATTGAATCTGTCGGTTAAAGGAGCCCGTAGTAATATTTCTCAAGGTTTCTGAAATGAAACTAACGGCTTTCTTTTTTCAGAAACAGAGAATTTTTAATTAAACATTTCGCTATTGTTTCTTGCAGGCACAAATCAAAAGAAATTCCGATTAAATCGCTTATACCACTTAAAAATAGAAAATTACAAAACCACCCACAAGAAAATACAAGTAACCACTTAACTCCCACAACGATCTTTCAACAATTCCCTCCCAACCGTCATAATCCCGTTATCTGTTCGTGAGAACACCTCAGCGAGAATCGATTCTGGCCTCCGATAAGAACTCGGCAGATTTATGTCGGGAACACATCAAACAAAGATGCCGCGCGAAGTCATCTTATCACCACCACAACGCCACCATTCAAATTCTCGCCCTTCTCATTCCAAATCCGTGTTGACAGCTTCGAAGGAACATATTGCAAGAGTGAAGGACACATGACAAAAACAATTAATTTTTTCCGTCTTACATTGAAAAAAAGACAAATTTAAAATCTCTTAGCAATTATACTTTAATCCTGGTTTGGAGATCCTTCAACCGCACCGCTGCCCGAATCATGCCGAGATCTGAACCCAAAATTAATTAAAACGAAACACAAAACGATTTTACCGCTTCTCTTTTCGCCTATCATCATCGTCATCTCTTCTTCGACTACTGAAAAAGGCTATCGTTGATTTATTTGCATGTTCGCGCTGTTTAATGGCCTAGGGTCAAAGAAGTAAGGCTAACAATCTTGTAAAAATCGTACTCTAGCCTTAAACATTCCCTTCTTTCAAAAAAAAATTGAGCGGAACTTCAATAACGCATTTAAAAACCTCATAAAACTTAAACGGTCATTCAAATTTTTCTTTTTGCCAAAAAAATGTTCAACGTCACCTCTTTTTCTTGCTGCTCTCATCATCATCTCTCCGATCTCGACGACTATCCTTTCGATCGCGATCATCACGATGACGCTTCCGGTCACCAGAAGCACTACGGCTTCGATGGCGTCTTGACCGATCGCTTCCGCGGTCACGATCGCTACGGCGTCTTAATATAATGTATTTAAAAGGAAACATTCAAAAATTCCACAAACCTATCTCGATCCCTTTTCGAAGGACTTCTCGATCTCGAGCGCTTCCTTCTCCTACGCTCATCATCATCATCGTAGTCATTCGATTCACGTCGCGAGCTATCCGAGGAGAACGACGATCCAGGCGGTCCCATTCCGCGCGGTGGTGGGACAGTTGGCATATTCGCAAAACCAGCGCGAACATGTTGTGGTTGAGAGAAATTGGGCGGCGGTAGGTTAAATCCAGGTGGTCCCATCATTCCCAATGGTGGTGGCATTCCGGTTCCGATTCCTGGTGGTGGCATGGAAGGATTGAAGCTGAAAATAAACATGAACATTTCTAAAAACATGAATCCTACTTTGGCGGTGGCATTCCTAGGTTCAAGTCAAGAGCACCCGGTATTCCAACTGGAGGCTGATTAGTAGGAGGCGTTACGATGCCTGGGGGCTTATCCGAATTAAGATCCAAACCGGGAGGAGCTTCTGAAAAGAAGAAATTGGAAATTTTTATTTTAACAAAACAACCTGAAACTGAAGGAGGATGACTGGAAGGCGGAGGTGCCATCGTCATTTGGGGTTGAGGGATGCCTGGAATTCCCATCGGCGGCATTCCAACTGGCGGTGGCCTGGAGAAATCAATTATTTGCGCAGGAGCGACGTTTGGTGGCGGTTGCGTGGGCTGACCACTGATGACAGTGCGAATAATAGGCTTAAAATTATGCAATGATTACAAAATATAAAATTTGAAAGCTTACTTCGGTCGATGGCTGAATGTTTTGCTGATAATGCGGCTTGAAGCGCCCGCCGTTGTCGGTTAATACTTTCACCGTACTCGTTGTGGCTAAAAATTCGTTATTTCGCTGACCTTGAAACAAATTATCTTACATTGCTGAACAATTGGCTGCGCCAAAGGGTTGCTCACTTGAATCGACGAAAACAGTGCCTTGTTCGCGGCTGCCTGATTATTTCCAAACTCGGCTCGCAGTTTTTTCTGCCTCTCGCAATATAAATTCCAAGTATCCTCATTAAAACCGTAGTTGAAATAATCCGTTATGTCGGCTCCCGGCTGTCGCCATGGTCGGTCTTCCATTTGAGCCAAATCTATATCATAAATAGGTTTATCGTTGACCATCGGTGTTCCATCGAGATCCAATTTTCCTTGTTGACTTGCATGAGCAGGTTTCTAAAGTAAAGGTATAGGATTTCGATTATTGTTAGTTTTAATGGGTTTACATTAAACTGGGATGTATCGACTTTCCGAATAGTAACTTGCACGGCACCACCTTCTTCATCAGAGTCATCATCGTCCGCAAATGGATTTTCTGTAAAGCCAAATTTAAACATAAAAATAAAAAAAATTCACCATCGTCATCTTCGTTTTCTTCCTTCTCTTCTCCTTCATTCTTTTCAGTATCCTTAGTTTCAGACGTTTCTTCGGCATTCGCGGGCTCATCCGTCTCCATAGACTCCTAACAAGGATTATAATAACGAAATATACTATTTTCATCTATTTACCGCGTCAAATGGGGCTAAGCCCGGCGGCAGTGCTTCAATATCCTCCATATTTTAAATAAATTACTGAAAAATGAACGAATTCAAACATATCAAATTTTGACAAATGAAAACGGCAAAAACGTTTTTTAAAGGCTCATTTATAAACTGAGAAAAGAAAAAATTAAAACAGTACATTTTTTCCCATTTCTGAACAGGAGATTTCAGGATGAAAGAAAAGTTCATAAGAAACAAAACATAAAAAATAAGGATAAGCGTGGGAAATAATATTTTTCGTTCGAAAATCGAAAAGTGCGCAAATGATTGCGAATTGACGCAATTTGGGTGCTGAGCTGGGGCTGACGCGAAATTTTGCTGACCCAAAATTAGTTTTCTTTTTTTTTTCATTTCAATTTCACTCGGTCTTTCTTGGCGTGTAATGCTCAAAATTTTGTTTGATTTCCGATCGAGCAATTGTTTAAATTACACACATCATGCGTTTCGATATTATAGTTTTCGTGAGTTTGTGCTTAACAATCGCATTTAAAGCGATTGCACTTTTATCACCTCTTAGCCGAAACCGGTCAACTATTATTGATAAAATCGCAGTTTTTGTCTTGTCTGGATAGAAGTAGTTATCAATGATTGATAAAGGAGCTATTCATTCTTCATTAGTATACTTCTGCTACAATGATAACACGCGTTTTATAATATTTCTTTTCTAGGTAGTCGGCCAAATCGAATCATGCCTAGGATCGAATACGAGCCTAAGCTCGATTTCAAGGATGTCATGCTTCGTCCAAAAAGATCTACGTTGAAAAGCCGCGCTGATGTCGATCTTGATCGAACGTAAGTATTCCTGACTAAATTTTTTACAACAATTTCCGATAATTTTAGTTATGAGTTTCGCAACTCGAAGGCATCTTACACTGGAATTCCAGTTGTCGCTTCGAATATGGATACTGTTGGAACATTCGAAATGGCTAATGCCTTGAACGGACATAAGATGTTCACCACTATCCATAAGCACTATTCGGTAAGCACTAAAACTTGTATACAAACGATTGGTATTGTTTTTAGATTGAGCAATGGAAGGAATTTGCCGCCAATGCTGACCCATCAATTTTCGAGAACATTGCTGTTTCCAGCGGAATCTCGGACAATGATTGGACGAAGCTCAACGCCGTTATCACTGAGCTCCCACAACTCAAGTACATCTGTCTTGATGTTGCTAATGGATACTCCGAATCATTCGTCGACTTCATTCGCCGGGTTCGTGAAGCGTATCCAAACCATACCATCATGGCCGGTAATGTGGTTACTGGCGAGATGGTTGAAGAACTCATTCTCTCTGGAGCCGATATCGTCAAAGTCGGAATTGGACCGGGATCGGTTTGCACAACTCGCAAGAAGGCTGGAGTTGGATACCCTCAACTGAGTGCTGTAAGCTCAACTGGTAGTAAATTTGATTCTCAGTCGAGTTATTAAGGTTCTTGAATGCGCTGACGCTGCTCATGGACTCAACGGTCATGTCATGAGCGACGGAGGTTGCACCAACCCCGGAGATGTCGCCAAGGCTTTCGGAGCTGGAGCTGACTTTGTTATGATCGGTGGACTCTTCGCTGGTCACGACCAAAGCGGAGGTGATTTGATCGAAAAGGACGGAAAGAAGTTCAAACTCTTCTATGGAATGAGCTCCGATACCGCGATGAAGAAGCACCACGGAAGCGTCGCAGAATATCGCGCTTCTGAAGGAAAGACAATCACGATTCCATACAGAGGAGACGTGAACGGAACTGTTCTAGACATTCTTGGAGGTATCCGCTCCGCATGTACGTACACTGGATCCAAGCAATTGAAGGTAAAATATTGGTTTTGGATTGCAATATGGAAATTATTCAGGAGCTTGCGAAGAGAGCGACATTCATCCGTGTTACCCAGCAAACCAACGATATGTATGTGCCATTCGAAGTGCCGGCGGTTCCAGCCCAAGCGAAATCAAACTAATTTTGAGCCAAATTGAAATGTTACACATGACACTCGACATAATCTCACTTTTAAATTCAACTTATAGTGCCTTTTGTTTGTGGGTAAATTGTTCGAAAGAAATCAAGGCAATTGGTTTATTTAAAAGCGTTCCTCACAGATTGAGCTGAGCTGATCAAGTCCTCTCATTAGATCATCGCGCTTCTCTTTCTCGGATCGGCATGCACTAAAATCAAGGGGTGATTGAGAAAGAAGCCATTCAGAAATTCGTACAGAATCTTTGAATTGGCCAGCTCCAACATGTGCTTCATATTGGAATGCATTGTAAGAGGAGTGACATCTTCATAAACCCAACGGCGAACTCTTGTGTTGTTCTCGACATATTGCGAGATGGTGAACTTTTGAGCAGGATACTGAATCTCCTTTTCATCGAGCTCGATGGAGCCGTGAGTATCGAAATCTTTTGGCTTCTTCTCCTTCTTAGCGACTTTTGTTTCAGATTTATCACTTGGCGGATTATTCTGAAATTCATATTGCATTTTAGGAAATATGTTGAGCGCACGTCGTCTTTCTGAAGTTTCTGCGCGTGCGGCGGTGTGTGAGTGTCGAGCTCTTTTGGCGGCTGAGGAGCGATAAGCGATTTTTCCTTCTTTGGTGAAATTTTCTAAAAGAAAAAAAAATTATGATGTTGAATTGCGACAAATGTCATACTTCTGCAATCGGTCGAATTGGAGTTTGAGCTCGCGGAACTGACGGCGAGATTTTTGCCTGAAAAGAAATGCATGAATTAATTATGGAGTTGGAAATAATTACGGTTGGCTGAGGTTCTGAAGGAAGAGTGACTTTTGGAAGTAATTGTTGAGTTTCGCGCTTCGACTTTTGCGATCTCGGAGCGCCTGAATGAATTCAAAGATTTTTTGAAAAATTCTTATGAATATTACGCTGGGAATTCGTTGCTTGATTCCTTAAACTCTTTGTCGATTTGGTCGAACTTTTCGATCCTCCTCGTCGACTCTTCGACTTGACACCTTTATGCGACTTCTTGCCGCGCGACTTCGAACCCTTCCTTCCGCGTTTCGACGCCTTCTTCTTCTTCTTCGCGCAACACGCGAACAATCCATTATTTTTCGGCTTCTTTGATCGTTTTCGAGATCTCGATTTACTCGACTTGCGACCACCTTTCGACACCTTCTTGAGCGAGTTTGCCGATTTCGCCTTGGCGGCCGATGAGGTCCGCGAGCGGCCGCCGGCTCGCAATCGCTGAAAATGTGCACACGAAATTCGTCTCGACTCCATCAAACACCAACCGATTCCAACAAGTTGCGCGTCGTCAGCGTTTGTGTCATTTCGTGTTTCAAGCTTAATTAATATTGCGAGTGATGGTCGATTCGAAGCAGCAACGAACTAACGTCAAAACTGTTCGAAGGTTAGAAAAATGTCGAGAATGGTGGCGTCGGCAATTTTTTTGACCAAATTTGGACAAATGTCACGAGCAAATTGCACACGTGAATCATTTGATTGTCAAGGAGGATCGTTTCGTTCAAAATCACAGAAAATTGCCGAATTTAGGGCATAACTATTGCGCGCAATCCATCGATTATCACAGCGATCCGATGCCTCGCCGGCCCCCCTTGACTCCAAAACTATGTAGGTCGTCAAGCGATTTCGATTGATAACATGATGAAGCTGACATCGTATTGCGAAAAGTGAGATGAGACCAGATCGCGTTCGTCTCGCCGCACGCTTTTTTATTTTCATTTTTCGTTCAACTATTCAACAATTTCACTTTTCGTCTCGGGACCCGCCCGCTTTAGAATGTGTAAAAGAGCCTTCAACACCATTGTTTTCACTTCATAATCGGATTTTGGTGGCGTTTTGAATCCAGTTAAGCCTCCCTCCCCCTTCTTCCAACCCCCCCTAATGAACCAATCCAATAATATTATGAATATCGCGTTTTTATGTGTTCATGACAAGCTTCAGTCGTCGTCGTCGTCGTCGTCATTCCCCTCGGTAATCTCATTCTCCCATCGCCTTCGCGTGTAGTTCTTTTTTCCCTAGTTATGAATGAATGTAACTGTCTGTCACATGTCTGTTTAATTATCGTTTTCTATTTTTTTTCTTGTCTCAAGGAACTGGTTCCCAAAAAACTGTTTCCTTTAGGATCAAATATCACACCATGTTGGGAATAATTATTAATTGTTTTCCTCGATCTCGTAGCTAAAATTACGACACATATAAATAATTGGCAATCGTCGAGGTGTGATGTTGATTATACACGTCGCCTCTTCCCCCATCTCATCGTACCAAATCCATTTCAGAATGAAACGCTTGGTGCTCATTTTCGCCATTATCGGCTTCGGTGTCTCCTTCGAGTGCTACTCGTGCAATTCGGAGAAACGCCGAACAGGACCATGCATTGATAGAGTATCTCATCTAGTGCGAATCTCATTATCCCAAAAATCCGATTTCTAGAAAACCATTTGCGAGAACTCGACATCTTGCTCAATGGCGGTGACGTTCCAAAATGGGAAATCCGTTGTTCGCAAATTTTGCACGCCGCCGAACACGCCGATCTACCAATACCTTATGATGATGCCTGGAGCGAGCATGTGCCAGAATTTTGAACTAGTGGGTGCTATTAGTAGAGCTGAATCGGATTCGCGAATTTAGGCTGACTCGACTCAACGACAGCGAAGGCAAACCATAGGGCCGCCAGCGTACCCAGGCGAGCAGGTAGCTGGCATAACCATATAAAGTGTATAGTTTATAATTGAAGGCTTCTCTCCTTTGCGTTTGTACTACCCCGCTTTGCAATAAAGGAACCTATGCCAAGGTTAGTTACGAGGAAGTTCTTCCCCTCAAATTTCGAAGAAATGCCATTTGGTTATCTGTATCTTCATCAAAAGCGTCCCTCATAACAAATTAATTGGTTTGATTGGCATGATTTACAGGTCCTAGAGAACACGATGCTCAACAATCTTCCCCGCCGGTTGCTACCTTCAATTCAAGACTTCGAAAAGGAGTTGAAAGAGGAGCAGAATGATTTCGACGCGAATATGCAGCAGCAGATGGCCGACGCTGGATTCTGATTCATTGGCGAAACGTTGAATTCAGAATATCATTGCAATTTAGTCATACGGATCAGCGTCTTCTAATAATTAATCAATCATACAGGTCAAATAACCGAATGTTATGTTTTTTTTTGCGTATTAGCGGGTTAATAAATATTGAATGATTTTCAAGAGGTTCAATGGGTTGCCACATTCATAATTGGAGTGCGAAAATCCGGATTCGCTCGAGAAGAAGCCTACTGAAACAATTACTGAAAGCAATTTCCGGTGCTTTCACTTTATACGTACATTTCCGCTCGCATTTCGTTTCGAAATCATTACGTAACCTAGCGAGTTTTTGAAATGCTGCCAATTTTGCTATTTTTTAATTTGTTCCAATTCTCGTTCGCAATTTTCTTCGGTGGCTGCGGATGCCGACCGCAGTGCAATTGCGCTCCAAGGCCACAACCGATATGTCCGGTAGGCTTCTATTATTTCAATTGTGTTTCGTACTTATACGGAATTTAGCCGGCTCCTTGCGGCGGGAGCTATAGGCCGGTCTCCTACACACCGCAATACTACAATGCGCCTCGGTATGAGTCGACGTACCAGACGATTGAAGCACATCATCCAGCTCCGAGCTATCAGGTGCCAGTGCAAATTCCCATACAGAGAGGTTACCTCGATTAAAATACGGGGACCATTGGCATATAAAATACATTTCCAGGATACGCTTTTCCAGTTCCATCCTACCCACAACAACCGCAGTATATTGTGAGCCAGCAAGAGCCGATTGCGGTTCCCGCAGCGAAAAGTGCCATCACGTTTAAGACGCATTTCTTTATATCAACTGTCTAGGTGTTCACGAAGAGGCCGAGCATCAAGTTACTTCAAATTCGGGCTCCTCGAAGAAGACAACGTCGGATTCTGATGGCGATCTTCAGTCATTGAATGAATTCGAAAGCTCATTGAAATCGTACAAATCCATGTCAAAAGAGAATTTCCGCAAAGCTTTTGCGTCGAAACTTGAGGAGATTGGCAAGTGCTCAAGTTTGAGGCTCAGAGAGATTATGAGAGAGGTGGGAACCCTTGTAAACCATCTGCGGACAATGATCGGGTTTCAGGCGATGTCTTCGAATGTCGCAATTTCGAAGCTGAAAATCTCGCAGCTCGCGAAACGCGAATTCGGCTTCAATTTCGATGTGATCTGCAGCCACTCAGATTTCTCATTTCTTATCAGCTCCAACATATATTGTCATGTTGAGCACGACGATCTCGTATGTCTTGCCTACCAGAACTAATTCGCCAATCCTATTTTATTATTAGTATATTATTATTATTATCAATTACGAATAATACATATAAAAAAATGAAAATTATAAGTAGCAGTTGGAAAGAAGCTTGAAAAAAGTTGAGAAACGCGGTTTGATTAAGATCTTTGATACCAATTAGAAGTAGATGAACATTTGGCGAATTGGGTTGTTTAGATAGGCACGTAGGACGGTCGATGGAGATAATTCAGACGACGCGCTCCTCCTCGGACTGAAAATCGAACGTAACTGATTGTTCTGGAATTTCGAGAAACCAATAATCTTACATCCATATCCTCGTCATCGCTTTCAGCGCGATCGGTTTGTGGCGCGACGGACGGCGGGGAAGCGTCCTCTTCCTGGCTTGCCAATCCTTTTTGGAACTCCAATTTTTGGCGAATAAGGTTGCGCACGATCGGTGTCACCACGCGGCGTGGGCGCGGCTGCGATTTGATACCAATTATTAGACACAATTGACGGATGATACCTGATCGGCGGCGGCAGAGGCAGCCACTTCGCATTCGGCGCCGACGGCGGCAGCGGCTTCAGCGATCTGAACATGCAATGGGGCTGCGTAGACGTGCGGCACCGCGAGTCTTATGGAGTCTAATGGTGCGACCCTCTACAAATTATCAATGCTTTCAAATGAGATAGAAGGATGACGGCTACCGGCTCTCGGGGATTCTCAGGGATGACGACAGGGTTGACCTGAAAGAAAGCTCAAATGAATCTTGGCGATCTGTATGATTCCTACCGGCGGACGGTTCTCCTCATGACCTCTGTCGTCGTCGTCGTCGTTGTTGTTGTTATTGTTGGTGCCGTGTGCGTCTCCACGGTACGAAGCGGGACGGAATTGACGGCGAAACGGCATCTGAAACCCACATCAACCATTCTTCAATGTGAGATTCGAATTTTAATTCACCGGCGATGGCGAACGCTGCGCGGTTCCTGTCACTGCTAAACGGACCATTCCGTTGACGCGCCGATGGTGACGGTTGGCGCGTGGGCGAGCACCCTGAAAAAATTTGATCAACTTATGAATCGGAGTCAATCTCACTTGAACTTCGTAGCTTCTCTTCATCGACTTGCCAAAATTGTCGCCACGGTCAAAAAGCGGTGAAATACCCCTGCAATACGAGGATAGGAAGAATTAATAGGAAGCGAACAATCAACAAAATCGATTAAATATATTAAATTTCGTTAGAAACGATTAAATTGGTGAAAAATGTTAATTTTGTTTAAAAACATTTTTATATAAATTGTGAAAACCAATCAGTAAATAATAATGAGGGGGGGGGGGACAATTTAATTAAAAACAAATCTCATGTGCAAAAAAAAACTTGAAACTGGCTAGGATACACAGAAAAAGACGGTTGCATGAAAGGACAACGAGTAATTATGCTAACCAGTAATTATGCATGATGATTATGGTTAATTGGTTAGACCCAAACATTGACACGACTCCTGAAACGACAAGATTATTCCGAATCGTGCGACAACTAAGGCAGTGTGGTATTGTGTGTTAACGAAAACGAAAAACATGATCTTGTTCTCTTGCCTTTATTCATTTGAGCTTCTTCTTCTTCGACAATTCCGACGACTTCAATGATTTGTTCGACTTCTTGCCAATGCTGGAGTTCTCATGAGCCATTTGGTTCATTTCATGAAAACCTAATAACATACATATTTCTGGAAAATCCTTCCAATGCCAATAAAAAATCCTACTATTACCATTTCAAAAAACGAGCATTCTGGGATGTTTTCTTATCGGGGCGGTAATTCAAAAAATTCTATAGAATCTTTGGAAGTTAGTGAAGAATCTGTACTAAAAATCATTGAAATTGTCCAGGATGCTCATTTTTTTTGTGAGATTCTCATAGATCATCTTACTTTTCGGATTCTTATTTCCACGAGTCAAACACTTTTTCATGAGTTGCTTAGCAAACGTTCCACCTTCAATTATAAAACATTATTGTCATATTTGATCAATTCCAAACCTTCCATGTGACCCTCAACATCTACTTTCGCCTTATTTCCATAATTCATCAATTGCATTCCAGACGACTCTTCAATAATTCCCATTAATTAGTATAATTGATCAATTCCTAACCTTCTATTGGATCCTCGATTTCCTTTTTGATTTCTTTATCACCAATCTTGGTCTGCTGAGGCGTTCTCGAACTCGTCAGCGTTCGAGTTGGTTTTTGAAGTTTCTTGAGAATTCGAGATTTCATACTTTCGGTTTGCTGCTCTTCTAAAAACAAACTAATAAATTTGAATCCAAAAAATTCGAACCATTGGGAGTTTCTTGTTTGACGTCTTCCGGCTCGATCATATCGGCTTTGCGCTTTCTTAGCGACGATGCACTGCCCTTCTTCTTCTTCTTCATGTTATTCCTCCTCTTCCTTCTCATTTCCCTTTCATATTCATCGTCGTCGTCCTCGTCGTCTTCATAAACATAGTCTTCGTCGGTATCCTAAATATAACCATATTTGCCTCTCGAAGTGACAACATCCTCCCAATCCTTCAGACCACTAACCTCTGAGGATCTTCGTCGTTTCGCCTTTTCGGCATTTTTCACCGGCGTTTTTCTTTTCCTCGAGACAGTTGCGACGATCTCGCAAAAATCGTCGAGTTCATTTTCCATCACTACTTCACCGAATTCGATGATCCCATTTGACACACTATCACAATAATCAATCGGGTCGTTTGGCATAATTTCAAGGAACTCGACACTACGAGTCTCCGCAAATTTCACCGGAACATTGTTTATGGTAAAGGGCTCGGTGGAGCCGATCGTGATATTCCCTAAAATTCCAATTTCAACTTGTTTTATATGCGTTAAGAATACCAATTTGTTGACGCAATGATTTCTCTGGAGGAGCTTCCCATTTTCCAGTGAAACAATTGTAAATCATTGGCGATTTTGCATTAATCATATGGCTATTATATCTAAAAATACTACTTCGAATTTTATGTAAATTCACACAATAACTAACAATTTCAGCGGTATGGCGGTATTTTGAGACGCCGGGGAGTAATTCTGATGCGAATTCGTTGCTTCGCCCGCTGAAATGAATCACAACTGACAGTATTTTTCAATTTTCCATGCCAATTTCGCTCGAATTCGAGCCAGCCAACCATTTTTGAATGTAAAACTCAAACAAACCTGTATTGTCTTTGGCTTCCTTCTTGCCAACGAACGATTCGATCATTTCATATGGCGCACTTTCCTTTTGCTGGAATTCCAGAGTGTGAATAAAGTCTGACTCTTCCAGCTCTGTCAAGTCAATCTCAATCGGCCCATGGACCTCAGTCTGTTTTTCGGTTGGATTCTGGACCTCAGTCGGTTTTTCGGTTGGCTTCTGGACCTCAGTCGGTTTTTCGGTTGGCTTCTGAATCTCAGTCGGTTTTTCGGTTGGCTTCTGGACCTCAGTCGGTTTTTCGGTTGGCTTCTGGACCTCAGTCTGTTTTTCGGTTAGCTTCTGGACCTCTGGATGTGTCTTCTTATCAGCTTCAGCTGGCTCGACCTCAGCCTGAGTCAATTCTTCAATATTCATTTCAGCTTTTTCAGTCTGTTTAGCTTCAACAATCTCGTGGATATTTTCTTGAATCAGATTCTTATTCATTTCAGCTTCATCCAAATTTTTGATCTTCTCCTCCTTGATAGTTTGATTATCGGAACAAACTACTTCCGAGCAATTTTTCATTTGACGATCAATCTCTCCTTTGAAGATAACTAAAAAGCAGTTATTGTCTCTATCAAATCAGTTGTTCTACCTTTGATTTCCACCTTATTCAAGCATTCAGTTTGCTTCAACATTCTTGAAAATGGAATATTGATCGCGTTGAGCTCTTTCTCATAGAGAAGCCCATCATTGGCAAGCTCTGGCTCATGGTCACTCAAGGATTCCAAATCCTCATCATGATCTAGAATTTGCAATAATGCGAGAAATTGATTCACAATTTTTATACCTTCTTTTTTATCTTCTTCCACGACGTCAACTCCACACCAAATGTCCTCATTTGATGCAATATCGATTCCTTGGTAAATCGGCAAAAAGACCATTTCGTTATCAGCTGGAAGCACCTTGTTAATCGTTCAAACATGATCAATTTACCATCTTCCTCGAAATTCTCTACTGCTTCCTCGTCTTCATAACCATCGACATTCTCGACGTCGATGTAATCGAGTACAGCCTGACGTCGTTTTGCAATTTCCACATTTATGGCGAACGCGGCCTCTTCGCTATTGCCCATCAACGAATCCAACAAAACTCCAATCCGTGTTCGATTGATGTCTGAAAATTGAAATCTCAATTCTAATTCTGGGCTTTCAAATCAATACGTTTCAAATTCTTGGCACGCCTCCAAATATCTTCCATTGTGACATCATCATCAGCATCGTCCTCGTTGTTCGGCGTCTCCATCATCTCCATTAGAACTTTCAATGAGCACTTTCGAGACAATTCATCCAATTCCTTATTTTTCTCCAAAAGATGATAAATAATTGAATGGCATTTCGCTTTTGCAATCGCCTCGTTTTCTGTAAACTCAAAAAATTAGCAGAAGCTTTTCAATCAGATTCCATACCTTCGATATCTTCAATAATGTCGTTTATGACCGTTTCGGCACTTGTTATCAAATCAACGACTGTATCAAGAGTTTTTTGAGCTCCGCTTTTTTGTTCCATCGCGGACAACTCGTCTAAAGCAATGTCAAAGGACTTCATGGATTTTTCAGAAATTTTCAAATTTCGAACATCGTTCAACGAACATACTACGTCATCGCTCAGCGCTTGAGTGCGCTCAATTTCTTCTGAAAGTTTTTTGTGAAACATACGTAATTGATAAATGACTTACCATAAGAAATATTTATTAAATTGTTTAAAAAGAAAATGACGTTGCGATCAAATTCAGCTCGACATTCGGCTTCTTCTATAATTAAAAAAATGACACATTTGGTATATTCCGAATTCTTTGTACCTTTCCGCCTGGCCAGCTCCGCCAGTCTCTCAAGTTCAGCTTGTCTTGCGAGCTCCTCTTGTCTTGCGATCTCAGCTAGTCTCTTCTGTTCGGCTTGTCTTGCCAGCTCCTCTTGTCTTGCAATCTCAGCCAGTCTCTCAAGTTCAGCTTGTCTGGCCAGCTCTTCTTGTCTTGCGATCTCAGCCAGTCTCTTCTGTTCAGCTTGCCTGGCCAGCTCCTCTTGTCTTGCGATCTCAGCCAGTCTCTCAAGTTCAGCTTGTCTGGCCAGCTCTTCTTGTCTTGCGATCTCAGCTAGTCTCTTCTGTTCGGCTTGTCTTGCCAGCTCCTCTTGTCTTGCGATCTCAGCCAGTCTCTTCTGTTCAGCTTGCCGGGCCAGCTCCTCTTGTCTTGCGATCTCAGCCAGTCTCTTCAGTTCGGCTTGTCTGGCCAGCTCCTCTTGCCTGGCCAGCTCCGCCTGTCGGGCCAACTCTGCCTGTCTCTCAAGTTCAGCTTGTCTTGCCAGTTCTTCTTGTCTTGCGATCTCAGCTAGTCTCTTCTGTTCGGCTTGTCTTGCCAGCTCCTCTTGTCTTGCGATCTCAGCCAGTCTCTTCTGTTCGGCTTGTCTTGCCAGCTCCTCTTGTCTGGCCAGCTCCTGTTGCCTGACTATCTCAGCCTGTTTCTCGAGTTCAGCTTGTCTGGCCAGCTCCTCTTGTCTTGCGATCTCAGCTAGTCTCTCGAGTTTGGCTTGTCTCGCTAATTTTTCTTGCCTCACTAGTTCAGTCAATCTTTCCAATTCCGCCGGTCTCTCCAGCTCCACTTGTCTGGCCAACTTTTCCTGCTTGTCGATTTGATCCTGTGTCGCCTGTTCTGTCTCTCTATCCGATTCCGCATATCTCTCGAGTTCCGCCTGCCTGGCAATTTCCGTCTGTCGGGCCAACTCGCGCCTCGCGACCTCGACCCTCTTGATTGCATCCCTGGCGATATATTCTTCAAATTGGTTTCTCTCTAAGTGCAGATCCTCATACAAGATGCATTTCGTCGATTCTTCCATTATCTTTATAATGAAGTCGGTGACTGAAAATGTTTAAATGAATATTCGAATCAAACTGTCATCATTTCCTACTGGACACATTCATAAGACGTTCCATCAGGACTATTTCATTTGCTTGTGAAGCATCTGCCCGAAAAACTATTTTATTCGTTTCCTCAACGAAATTCTCAAAAATATTTCCGCCTAGAAGCCATCGTTCGGTGGCATTTTTTAATAGTTCATATCGTTGAACTTCATCTAAAAGAAACCCAATTATCGAATTTTGAATCGCTCATTCAATAACATACTCAAGAATTGATCATGAAAAAAAGACATGGTTATCTGAAACACAACCATATCGTCCTCTTCCATGTCTTTTATTGAAAACAATACATATCTCAAATTCTTGCGGAATACAGCACCCCGTTTTGTTAAATCGACAACTTTGATTATATGTCCAATCGTCTCGAAAAGCCGATAATTTCGAAGCCTTCTTTCCATGACTTCAGATTGCCTCTCGCTAATGTCTCTGTTACTTAATACCAACTCCAGAGTGTCTGTTTCCAGTTGGCCTGAATGATAATGTGATCAAGAAGCATGCCATATAACTAACCTGGCAGCATAATTGAATTCACCATTTTAATCGCTTCATCGCGTAGCTCTGAAAAAAAAATGATGGTTCAGAATGATTCGAGGTCTAGTGTGTGCCATTCTCACTTTGAAATAATGCGATCTTTTCGGCGCGCTTCTTAAGTTTTCCCGAAAACACCGTCGCATCGGGAATCTCGTTGGAGAAATGCAATTCTGCTCGCGGAGCCACCGGTTCTTCCACTTCCTCCGATGTCATGTTAACGCGAAGATAGCCATTATTCACCCACGAGTTGATATAGTTCGCATAGCGTTTTTGCTCTTGCGGTGGAATCGGCGATGGCTGATTGACTCGATTCGGATCCGCTGACACGGCAAACTCGAATGAGTTGCTTTGCGATGTTCCTGGACTCTCGTATTCATTCATCATCTTGATGTGTTGCGTCTACCTGAAAAAAACGCATTCGGTTGAATCCCTATTTCGCGCTTATGCATCTCGAATCGAAGAATATCTAGAAATAGCTGAAAAAAATGAGGGGTGTCGCCGCCCACGTCGGAATGTGCCGATTTCCAATTAAATTGCGTCGACATGAAGCGGCGTCACAATAGAATGGATGAGCGCGTGGGGGAAGGGATGAAGCAGAAGAATAAGGATAGGAAAAAAAACGCCTTGGTGGCGGAATAATTGATGGCCACCAATTACTACAAGCTCCATCCCACTCAATTTTAATGCTCGCCATCGGTCACACAAGAAGCAAGCCGGAATTGGATTTGATTTAAGTGCTCGACTTATGAAAGAGATTCTCGTAGAATTGTATTGTCGACGACGCGCGACTGCGGAAAATTGGCTAAATGCCAGAAAATTTAAGAAGATGTCTCGGTGAGCGGTGTGCGCCTTTAACCAATCCTTATACTTAGGCCCGTAAATCTACAATTTTATTTTCGGGCCAAGACCACTGTTGCTTTTTCTTGGCGAAGTTGCGCGTCGTCGACAATACATGGCAAAATGAAAGGAATTCCAAATTTTTGGCTTACCATCGTTTCAATAAGTGGCGACGCACGATTTATGGCATTTTTCACCTCTCATTCGTTTTTCCATTTTTCTTTTTTTTGGGCGAGAAAGCATTCGTCTTCTTATTGGGTGACATACAACCCACCCCCCCCATGAGGATTGATGAACAATTTGATTGGTGGTTTTAATTAAACCAAATCGGCCTCTTCATTTTTTTTCAAGCCTCTTTGTTTGAATCAAACTTTTTTGGATTCATTAATTCGTCTGACAATGTGGGAGGCAAATTGCACATCAAAAAACGACCGATCGTTGAGATTTTAATTATGGGTTCTAGTCATTGATAATTCATCCTTTTATTTAGAATATTCTAGCAGGGCTAAAAATTGAGCTGAAATTTTTAAGCAAAAAATCTTGAACTTCATAAAGCCTCAAAAAAATAGACGAATTCTGAATTTCTGAATGCGATAAATTTTATCCGATCTGTCAAGGATAATATTCAAAACTCAATCAAATTTTCTGTGAATTTGAGAGACGGAGACAGAATCTCTTGCAATTTTCTGGAGTTTCCAATTGCTGAGAAATATAGTATAAGTATATGAGCAATTTAAAATATTACCAAAAAAAACGAAAGCCTTGGCGAAGCACCGAATATTTTCTGGGTGGAAATTCAAATTTCGATGTAAACAGTGTAAATCTGCTAAATTTTTTAAAACTGAATTTGAAAAATTAAATTGAAATCTTAAATTGAAAAACTATATAAAATGAGCAGGTTTATAATAATTATTTTGAAAAAAAAACCTAATTCGATTTTCCTTGTTAATTTTTGTTTTACCGTCACTTGAGGAAAATTTAATGAAAATAATCGAAATTTTCCATAAATTTGTTCAAAAAAGGAAATGTGTTTCATATAATTTTCCTGAAAATTTCCAGTCATCTAGTAAAAACAGATTCATTCTTCTTATTCATTTATGTGAAAAACGGGCCATAGGTGCTATTACCGATTTTTTAGCTTGCCTTTTTGGATCAAAAAATTCAATTGATAGAAAACAATGTAAAACGCGTTTAAAATTCGTTAAAATCTAAACAATTTAAAATTAGAAAATAGCGACTTGAAAGAAAAAGTGAAATAAAATGCATTGAAATACGGAATTTCGTTTTGAATTTTAACAATGAGGCGAAGGCGAATTCAGGAAAATTAGCTAAGACGATCGTAGTTAAAATTCAGTGCAATAGACTTCAAACGGAGTTTAAAGTTATAGAAAAATGCGAACACTTCGGCTAATTTTTTCCGAGAATGCGCGTGAAAAAAAAATTAATTACCAATTAGAAATTGTTGAAAATTTTAGATTCAAAAAAATATTTTCAGGCCTCTAAAAGGAAGTTATCGTATTTATGAATATCTCCTTTTGTATAATACTATTTATTTCAATTCTGGAACTTGAATAACCTAAGGAATTTTTAAAACTATATCGTATCGTAATTCGAAAATTTAGTTTAATTATTCTGGGACCCTGTGATAATACTTCAAATCGTTTTCAACGGCTAGATTTTGTGGTGAAACCAAAATGTCGAAGATATGGACGAATTGCCTTCGCATTTTTAATAACTCCCAGTTTTCCAAAATTCCGCAACTTTTCAAATTATTTACAGAAATATCATCAATTACTTCCAGTTTGCCCAAAATAGTCAATATTTGAATTTTGAGTTTTTTTTTTGGCAATTGTTTTAGTTTTTGGACATCTGTTTTATTACAATCACTTGGAGCCCAAAAAATGCAGATGGTCAACTTGTTGCCAGAAACAAAAGCGGCTTTTGAAATCGAGTCGACTCGAGACCCAGATGTTCCTTTAGTTGCAATTTGAATCTTCGTAGTGTGATTGTGTGTTAAACAAAACTCGCATTGTTTTCAAATTTCTATTGACTAGAACAATAGAGAGAAAAAGTCCTAGCGAAATTTAAAGGAGCACACCCTAAATGAGCTGGGTCTCACAGATGAGAAATATTCTAAAGTCCTACCAAAGGAATACGAAATAGGATATTTCTTGTTTGAATAAAAAAAATGAAAATGAGATGAGATCTCAATTTTTTCGACATTTATACATTTCCACGAGTTATTATTAGAATCACTACAAATGTGTGGAAATTGTCATCGGAAGCATCGATGTGAATAATGACTCACCTCAAATCACACGCATCGATGAGATAGCGACGAGCAAGTATCAATGAGCGAACGATGAAGCCAAAACCGAATATAACAGCGGGCTAACAACAAGTAATATGCGTCGGGCGCGACTCGGCAAAAAGACCTCCCGAAACTAAGCGCCGCCCATCGACGACAATTGGCCGACGTGCGCGTGTGACCGCCCACTCGCGGCTTGTGGCCCCCGTCCAACGAAATAGTCGGCGATGTGCGGAGAGCAAGCGAGACGGTTTGCCCGCTCACAAAAGCTTCGCGCGTGTTTCTCTGTGGGTGCCGATGTGCGCTCGGTGCCGCATCGCGCCGATCACACCGACCGACCGACCGAGAGGGGGGCCACCCGCCTTGATCGTTTCGTAATGCAACACGACGACAAATGTGGCGCGAATGGCACACATTTTTAATCGTGGTGGTCCTTTTATAGAAATCGATGCTATTAGAAATTGAGTAGATGAATAGGAATAACATTAGTTTAGTGAATTCGGTATAAAGGACTGGTCAAATCACGAAGGCGTCTTCACACTAACAATTATTAGAAATTGATTCCTGCTTCTCGAAAATCGGAGAGAATTGCTCTTAAATTACAAAATCCCCGAAAATTCTCATATTTTCAAACTAATGCGCATTTCTATTGGAATTTTGAAACTTTTTTGTGCATGGAGAACGCTGAAGTGTGAGCTCGAGCAATGGGGGAATCAAATAATAGCATTGTAGTAGAAGTTGCGAGGCTTTTGCTCAAACCATGTGCTGAAAGAAGAACTCACAGTGTGTGTGTGTGTGTTGCAGCAGATACTGCTTCTTGACGGGCTTCCGATGAATTGCAGTATGATCGGAGGAACGTCGGGGAACGAGGCGACGCCTCTAAAAAATAGAATGTGAACCAGCGAACCAGGAGCGATCAGACGTTTTTTTCGACGAAACAAAACAGGAAAAAAAGAAAGA
This sequence comes from Caenorhabditis bovis, assembly GCA_902829315.1. Lineage (NCBI taxonomy): Eukaryota > Metazoa > Nematoda > Chromadorea > Rhabditida > Rhabditidae > Caenorhabditis > Caenorhabditis bovis. The sequence goes on along the minus strand of CADEPM010000001.1, from coordinate 2,742,252 downwards.
AAATGCAAACTCGGCGTTTTTTTTCTCTCTTCATTTTTCTTTCGCTCCTCACACAAAAATTTGACATGCCCCGTATTTGGTTATATGGTGGGAAACTATTGAATATACAATCGATTGGAAGAACGAAATGGAAATTGTGGGAATATTGTAGACATTTTAATTGTGTATCATAATTATGCGAATATTCGAAAGAATAACTTTCGAGCAAAGTTTTAAATTCGAGTTCTAAATGGATGTCAAATAATTCCAAAGAATTGTCCGCAGATGTAAATTCATAAAATTGCCAACAAATTACTGTAATAATTATATTAGACACGAAAATCCCGAAATTGAAAATAATTTGTGGGGGGTTTCTATTTTGATTTTTTTTCGTAAATGATAATTAAAGGCGCACACAGTTGTTGTGCTAAAATCTCGCAAATCTGAGAGCTTATTTTCTCAGAAAAATTCGAGAAAATTGTCCGCAGACGAAATATTCGAAAGATGATTCAAAAAATTTCGAAAACGCAAGAAATAATTCAAAAAAAATCTAGTCGAAAGGATTTTGAAAATGAATCTATCTGCGTTCAAGAAACTCCAATTTTAAAGGAGCATCACCTACAAGTCGGCTCAACTAGCAATCTTGGCACAGTCCCTTTTATGGTTTGAATTGCTCTCACATAAAAATCCGCAACCAACGCAGGATGTTGTTCTTTCAAAAATGACGCAATCGTTTTCAAAATCGTTTGTAAATTGTACTTTTGAAAACGGCCGCCGATTACTCATCATATGCATTCGCGATGGCGCTCGCAAACTATCTGAGAACAAAGTTGGCGGCCGGCAAACAACACAAAGGGCATTCGACCGTAGTCCTCGGTTGGTCGCCGATTCAAAACTCCCATCGAATCTTGGCAATTATTAATAAAATGTGCAAAACCATCACCCATAATTATCGCGTGCTTTGTTTTTATTTGAAAATGGCGTGTTTTTTATGTGATGAGCCAAAAAAAAAGAAAGTGCCGTGTTAAAGTAATGGGCCACATTTCGCGTGTTCGGGTGTGATACTCATTTTTTTTTGGGGCCGACCATGCGAGAGCACAATAAGTTTGACATCAAACTTTTATAGGGAGGGGGACTCTGAGAATACAATAAATTGTAGTGATGAAGGTACTATTGTGCGCACAACTTTTTGGACAAGGAACACGGATTATTGTTGTTGTTGTTGTGAGCGAGAATATCGTTGTGAGACCTTGTGAAGGGAGGAGGGGGCTCGATTCGATATCCTTTGAATAATTACTGAAAATGAAATTTATATTGAAATCCTCAATTTGACAACTCTAACACATTGCATATTTCTCTAGCATAGTTTGTTATCAAACGCCATTACCGTAACCCACTATCTATTACAGTACCACTTTCTCCCCCCTCATTAATTACAGTGCTTATCATTCAGCGATAGGTAATTGTCAACAATGTTAGCTAGTTTCGATGAGATTCAGTTTCTACTTGACTTCGACAGAATTGCGATCGCAATTCCTCAATCAACCAAGAAATGAACGAGGAGAGATTGTAAAAATTTTCAAAATCGATGCCCTTCATTTTGCAAGCCATCCCCGAGGTGTTTCGCGGTGTGTTCACATGATCTCACAACGATACGGGAGGTCTAGAAACTCGACAAGCCACATCGCAAGAAGTGACATTGCGCTATCTAGCGGTCCATTCATCTTCGAAGCCAGTGAACAGCAAGATGGAAAAAAATCTACCATGCAACTGTGTAAACTCCTATTTTTTTTGCGATGATGGTCATAAATTTGTCGCGGCGGCATGGAAGGCATACATAATTTCGGCGAGACAGCCCAAGAGACTCTCGGTTGGGGGGAACAGAGAGAAACGAGAGGGGGGAGAACGATTGGAATGGTTTCGCAGAAAAATGGCGAACAACGTAGGCACACCTAATTCACCGACGGTATGCGTTGCAAAAATAATTGACAAGATGCGAAAAAAAAGATGGTTCAGGTTTTTGCGAACAGATACGGTCAAAGTCACGACGTTAGGTGAAATGCCAGAGACCCGTCTGGTACCAATTCCCAATATCATTCTCAGACTTCCAACCCCCCTAAAATATTGTTCGACATACTATCGGTTTCGATTCGTCAATCTCAAGATAAGCGAGTACTCGTTGATAGCTACCTACCAGTATTCGCGAGTACTTTAAGGTCATCCATATGATTTTTCATGATCAATATCAATTTCTCGAAGACCTACCGTCAAAACAGTGATACGATTGGTAGATCAAGGCTTCCACTCATCTTCGTGATGAAAATTTTTTGGTTTTGCACATTTTGTTTATTTCAAACGTTTTCCGTTGAAATGAATGAAGCTATATCAATTTTCTCACGTACACGACTTTCTAATTTTGGATTTAATTAATCATTGAAAGGGCAATTATTATTGGTAATAATCACAAACCAAAAAGCAAAAAACAAACGAGAATGCAAATGAGTCATTAATGTTTACCAATCAATTTGTAGCATGATGGGTCCCGCAACGAAGCATTATTAGTAGATTCGCTTCCAAACCCCATCATCAACACCGAGGATTTTTGATCCATTATGTATAGTTTAATCGGAGGAGCAACCAGCAAATCCTTTTATGGAGAGTGGAAAAAAAACGCATTAGTGGCGAAACCACACCATGAAAAAGCATTGGGAGGGAGAGGGGGTTTTATTAGGCAGAAGACGCTACGAGCAACTCCACCGAACCAAAAAAAAAAATAATAACTGAACGCCATGCTAGGCGTGCGGGACGACAAATAAGGGCATGAATCTCACTTGATCAATTCCAATTAAGGGAAAAGGCGAGCCATCGCGTGAATTATTAAACCAGGAATAGGATTTAATATCCGGTTCATCATTTTCAATTTTGTTGCAAGCACTATGTACCAGGTAGTGGAATTTGCTCGATTAAAAGACGGCCAGAAAATATTTTTTTTCGAGAGGGGGGGGGGGTCCGACGTCAATGAAACAGTGTGGCATAGTTTGGGCGGTCGGAATAAATAAACACGATAAATAATTGGGAAAAGCTGAGGTCGATGATAAAAATTGATCGATAACGGTTCTTTTTTTTTCGCTGCAAGTTGCCCTCCGCCACCTCCCGGCACCGAACAAAATCCAATATGATAACATGGTTGGCAGCGAAGAAGGGACGAAAATTAAAATTTGGGAAAAGTGGGGCGACAATTTGCTCTCGGGCGAAATTAACCTAATTGGGGCAAGCAACCAAAAAAAATTCATATGACTATTCTCTTTTCACCCCCGTCTAAAAAATTTTTGTCGCTAATGCTGATGATTCCCCGCCCGAAAAAACAATAGACAGTTCCGCATAAAACGAAGAAAAAATAATAGTTTTTTTTTCTTGACATTGAGAGCATCACGCGCTTGCTGCCTGTACAACAACAGCAGCATCAAAGCAAGAGAGTGAAGGTAGAAGAGAGTGATGGAATAATGATGATGGCGAATTGTCTGAGTTTCATGGGATAATCTTGATGACTGAAATCGGCTTGTGTGATTTCTGACCACCAATGTTGTAAAATTGTTTATTTCAAGGATGTTACAAATGGAAATACAGCCGGCCACTTTTGACATCAATTCCAGTTTATGATAAGCGATTTTTTATTAGACACTTCTAAAATGGGAGCTGATGAATATAGTTATGCTTAATTTTGATTAGTTCATTCACAACAGTGCTAGAAAAAAATAGAACATAATAAAAATTAGGTGGTGGACAAATTAAAGAGCCAGAGAGCCGCAAGAAAGTCTGACAGTGTAATACGTTTTTTTTTTTGCAATTTTTTGGCCGCTTCATATTTTAATTATAATGAGCGCAATGGGTTGCGAAATTAGGGACAACGCGAGAAAAAAGAATATGAATGAGGGAGATGCTTCAATTAACTTCGTATCGCCAAAAAGTAAAAGCGAGCAAATTGGAACTTCAGCGAGCAAATTGGAACTCTCAGCTCTCACGAGCACTTCATTATGTGTGGTGACGGTCTCGTTTGGGTGAACACCAATGTTATCAAAATTGCCGCGAGACAAAAAATTTGGAAAAGTGCGCATTCGATTCATCGCCGCGATTTGATGATGGTAGCGGGAGGGGGACGGCAGAGAACGTGGCGTTGTTTCAGTGCAAACGAAGAAGGGAGGGCGCCAAAAAAAACGAATTTTGTTGGCACGCTGCCCGCGATGCGATCGCCGCTCGTTGTCACCTAAAACTGAGCTGGCTGGTGCTCGCCACCTCATACGTGCATGCATATATATATATATATATATGTGAGCAACTAATCGCGGCCATCGGTGCTCCCCCTCCTCCTCCCCCTTTTTGCCGTTTATCAGGTGTAACCCGGGACAACACGGATGAATGAAAGAATGAGAGATATGAGCCGAAACAACCTTTAATAATTGTATGCTTCTCGAAATACTACAATATTTGCGGTTGAGAGTAGATTGAGGGAAACAAAAATCCTTGAGATGGGAAGGAGGGGAAGAGGGATTTGCCGATGATTTGCTCAACAGCAGAAACCGGATGGCAACGTAATCCGAAATTGAGAATAGATATTCAAAATGAAAAAAAAAACGCACATACACAAAACAATGCTCATATTAAACAAACGCGCCGCGGCGCCTTTAATGGCCACACATTTTGATTGCACCACTCGTCTCATCCACCCCCCTTCATCGCCTTCGCCTATATGTATATTTTTTCTATCCTCTTTTTCATCATTCTTCTGATACGAGCCAACATCTGGAACACATCGCACCGGTCGAGTTCATGCGCCTAATTGGGCCTACATTTCTCTCATTATTTCTCGTCTTGTATGGACGAGTGATGGAGTCGAAAGCAAATCCGCATTTAATTGGCGGCAGGGGGTTCGGATTAATCTTATGGAAGCGGCCGCCGCGATTGCCCCGACAGGTGCTCGATCGGCTCCGATTAACACCGACGACTTCATCTGGCGTGCTCAACGCTAGGCGTCAATTAGACTGGTTGCATAATCAACAAAATGAGTGACCTTTTTTGTAATGCATGCTCAACAGTATTATGTTTCAATCAGACGAACTGTCAGACATCTGTAAGTGATATGCGTAATTGATGTCTGGCGAGTGTGACGCAATCGGCTCGGCGAGCCGGCGACGATATTGAATTCGTAAACAAGCGAGGGACGCATTCCAATCGCTGATAGCAATTTGATCGGACGATAGTGAAGGTGAAATGTCAAAAACCAAATTTACACATTGTTTACATTCATTTTATCGCACTTTTATGAGGTCATCAAAATGAACTTTCGTGGAGATGCCCAAATTTTTAGATAAACTATTGTTTTTAAGATAAGTGACAATCTGAAATTAAAAAAAAATTGTTATAAAATCAATATACAGTACCGCTCAAAAGTCTATCAACCTTTGGTTTTTTCTTTATTTCTCAAAGAGTACTGCACCGATCAACATGAATCTTTCAGAGATAATGTGAAATGGGGTTTAAAACATAATTCATGTCATTCGGTACACAAACACATATCCGCAAAGTCCATGACGCGATTTTACACACTTTCAGGTTTTTTGCGTTTTTCAACTTTTTTTTAAATTTTAATTTTTTTAATTTTTCTAGAGTAGTTATCCGTTCATATGTTCTTATTCATGTTTTCAGAAATGCCTAGAGCTTTTGGGAACAAAGACTTGACGGATAACGAGAAAAAAGCCATCGTGGCTGGTCGTCAAAGTGGACTTACTTTGAAAACGCTTGCCGGAATGTTCAATCGAACGAAAGGATGTATTTCCAAACTCTGTAAACGCTGGGAAGTTCAAAAAAATTTTTCTGTGCCTCATCGCTCGGGAGACCACGAATTACTCGTAGTGAAGATAGAAATATTTTGCGGACGTCCAGAAACAATCCTAGACTCCCTGCCCCTGCAATCAGACGGGAAGTTTTCGTGAATTCTCCTTCTCCACCATCCGTTTCGACTGTGAAACGTCGTCTCTGTGCTGCTGGGATTATGGGAAGACGTCCAGTGAAAAAACCCTTAATTTCTGAGAAGAATAGAATGGCCAGAGTGAAGTGGGCAAAGGAACACGTCGACTGGACAAGACAAGACTGGGATAAGATTTTGTGGTCCGACGAAAGCAAGTTTCTGCTTTTCGGAAGTGATGGAATTCAGTGGATTCGTAGACCAATTTGGTCCAGGTATGATCCTAAGTATCAATTACCCACTGTGAAGCATGGCGGTGGTTCGTGTATGGTATGGGGTGCGTTCTCTGGAAATGGTATTGGACCGCTTCATCGCGTGAATGGGATCATGGACAAGAATGTCTACAAAGACATTCTCCAGAATCAGATGCTTCCGCACTTGAAGAGAATGGGTCGTGGAAGTGTTTTCCAACAAGACAATGACCCAAAACACACTTCTTTGTTTGTTAAGGTGAGAAAATTGATAAGTAAACAGCATCACAATGAATTTCAGGATTGGTTCGCAAGCCGTCGGGTCAACGTCATCGAGTGGCCGAGTCAGTCTCCTGACTTAAACCCAATTGAACATCTATGGGAAGAGTTGGAAAGACGTTGTGCCAACAAAAGAGCCAAAAATTGCAATGAGAAGTTTGCTCAACTGCAGTCTGAATGGAATAAGATCCCCATGTCGACCATCGATACTTTGATCGACTCCATGTCGAGAAGATGTCAAGCAGTCATTGAAGCTAAGGGCTTTGCGACTCGATATTGAGCTTTAAATTATGTTTGTTACTGTTTTTTGTTAATAAACTTTGTTTTTTGTTAAACCAAAACTGTTTATTGAAAACCCCAAAAAATCGGTACTTTTCGAAAATTCTATTTTTTTTTCAAAAAAATTTTTTTTAATTAAGCAGGTGTCAAATCAGCTGGCCAAAACACGTTAAACCACTCCAAAAAATAATGGGAAAAATTTTGGATCGATACCGCATCTTTAAAAAAAGTTATCCTCAAAAAACCAAAGGTTGATAGACTTTTGAGCGGTACTGTACATACATATTTTTGTAGTTTTTTATAGGTCTTGGAGAAAATTTGGCCAAATGGATTGATTAAAGGCGCACACAAGAACTGTCTCATTTTTGTGCCAATTTTCCACAATTGACAAAAATTTGAATTTAAATTTAAAAGAAAAAAGCGAAACAAACGTAATTTCGAAAAATGTTGAAATTAGCTGCGAGGCATCATGAATGAGTTATAGCCGAAATTGGCACGATTTATGGCGCTTCAAGTTTTTGCGATTCTTCGACAAAACAAAGGGTTCTAAGCAACCCAATCCCAAATTGAATTCAGACATTTTTTTGTCTGAAAAAAATGGGTAGATCGTTGAAGTGGTCCAATATTATTGGATGGAAAATATAAGAGACGCAATTTTTTCCAAAAATAAAAAACTAAAGTGTAGCCGAGAGTTGCAATAAACATCTTAATCTTGAGAATTATTTGAAGTAGATTTAGAATAATCCTAGCAGATTCTCTAAATGGCAATGTACATGAGAAAGGATGCTCCACCGCAAAAAAAGTGCCGGTAAAATCCGCTTTCAAAATTGCCCACATTTTTGTTTTTTTTTTTTGACATTTACTATAAATTCTCCGCTGAAATTGTAAGTGATAGCGTATCAATGAAAAATGCGATTCACTCTACAGTCTCCAATTTGCACTCGCTAATACCCAATGAATTTTATCATTCGCCAAAAAATGTTGAAGATAAGGTAATAGCAGAAAATAAAGATGACCTTGGCAATTATCAAAGTGATTTCCGAAAAACTCGAAATTTGATGAGAGGCATCAGAAGCTTCATTCACTTGTCTCCATGGCTGAAATTTGGGGACCATCCGACACCTGAAATGATTGTCCCATCGAACTCTGCGCCGAAACCAATTCGCTTCACCCATTGCCAACTAACAATTACTTGTTTCATAAATACCCAATTTCCGTGAGCGAGAGAGAGAGAATGAGAGAGACATTCATAATTGAAGGGTTCAATGGAAACGTCGACGAGTTGTGATAATAATATTGCAGTAGGCAGAAGGCAGCAGGCAAGTCTAAAAATAGATCTAAATGAGAACTTCCTCGTCGACTATATGCCTGTGGATTTTATTTAATACCGTTAACCCCATAAAAACTTGATTAATGAACTTAATGCACTTTTTTGACAAAAAAAAAAGAATTTTAAAAATTACATTGAATGTGGATTTTCATATTCCAGCACTGGGAAAATTTTTATGTTTTTTTTTCCATTGTCTGTATAAGTCCATAAAACGTCTTATGGGCTCAATTGTAGTGTCAAATGATATTTAAATAATTTTAAAACATTTTCGAATTTGCTGTGAAAGAAAATTGTTCAAATGAGATGGTTCTTTGGGTTTTTTTTCCGTGACATTTGCGTTACGCGCAATTATTTCAATTTTTCAGATTTTTAAAGCCTCAAATGCACTTAAATCATGATAAATGGCCTTTAAAAGAAAAAATATATTTAGAAAAAAAATATGGTGAGTCTGGTTTGGCTTCAATTCGAGTTGTGGTGGTATCTTTAAAAAAAAATGAAGCCAACTTTTTTTGCGGAATTCAATCTGAAAAACAATGCAAGCCATGCCAAAGTTTTTACGGTTTTCAGCCTAATAGAAATTTGGCACATTAATTGACAATAAATCATTTAATTCTTCTTTTTCTTTTTCTTTTTTTTTTTTTTTTCTTCTTTTTTTTCTTGCGTTGCAATAAAGTCGGCGGACAGTATGTATCATAAAATGGGCACTCGTCGCTTTGTTTACATTTGTGTTGTTTTACTGCGAAATGGAATTGGATCGAGATGGAATGTCATGAGAAACCCGCGCTCGAAAATTTATTAATACGATTCGCCCAATCGTTTTGATAACAAAATTGAGTACAAAGTACAATAGGAGGGGGATTTTTGATATAACGAAACATTTTTTCATTCCAATCATGAATGTCAGGAATAATTTGAGATTGTAGAAAATTGGGCCAATGCCCTTTCTCGTCAAGCCACGTGTATTTGCAGCCGGGATTAATCAGACTAAAATATCATCATTTTAACCCCTCTGTTAGCGAGATGAAAAATGTTAAAAAGGTGAGCTAACGTAATCGAGCTGTGACTGCGCAAAAGAAAAGAAAAAAAAAGTCAAGAAAAAGCAAAAGCAAGAAGGCGAGTTGTTTTTGCGTTGCGGAAGAGGTTAAAATATGTGCTATATTTTTAACAGAGGGGGGAGGGTCTCAACGCGAAGTCTAGGAAATCGATATAATCTATTTATTCAGAAAAATCGTTTTAGGGTATTTTTGGTTCATACACGCGCACCCAAAATTGAACACATTAAAAAAAATATTTTAGCGCGCAGTTCAGAAAGAAACCATTCTATTTTGTCAGGCCTATAATAAAATTATCCGAAGCATGGCAATGAAAAAATAACAGGACCCATCAGCTCTGTAGGTCCGTTGTTTGAATTGACCTCATCTAGGCATGTCAAATTCGAGGCCTGCTTAATTTGATTTTTGAAACTTCCGTTCTGCCTAAAAAAAGTATGAAAATCAACTTATTGATTGCTTTTTTTTTTGATTTGAAAATCTAAAAGAAAGCGGGTCTTCAATTTTATGAAAGAAACTTCGAAGAAAACAAAAGAAAAGGTCCGCAGATGTTTACAATGAAAATCAGATTTGGCATAACCTTTATAATCACCATTCAGGCCTCAGAAAAACATCAACTACAACCAGGTTTTTCGAAACCTACATTTTTCAATTATTTACCATAACAGTTTTTATTGCTGCAAAAATCAGGAAATTTCATCAAATATGTATTAAAAAAATATTTTTCTAAATGCATTAGCTAATTTTGAGAAAATTTCGACCTCCTTTGTTAGAAGAATTTTTCTGCATTGCTCTATGAGGATTTTTGAGTTTTCTTTTAGGAAATCGGCATAGTACCAATATAAAATAGGGACCCACTGGCTCGATCATGAGCCGAGAAAAATGCTTGCCGCGCGCGGACCATTTTGCTATCCACAGATCATTCAATTTTTGTTCGATTTCAATGAGACGTTTCGCACGTTTTTGAATCTCTTCCCGCCATCCCGCAGGTTTCATTTCCTCACTGAAATCACGCCAAAAAAAATTGGCTATTGACGAAACAGAAACGACCGGTCTCGGATTGCGTAAGCATTTTTGAAACGACTCGAATCGAATCAACAAAAACGGGAATCGTCAGGCAGCCAAGGTGGCATTCATAGACACAGTTTCGAAATCAAGATAATTGCCGAAAATGGAAAATACTCATCGTGTCATAACTAACTGGATTTGTGTTGTTCGAATGATATCCTCGATAATTGGGCAACGAAGAGGGGCGAAAAAAAATAAGGAGAAGAAGAAATTTATTAAATGAAAAGCTGGGGAATCAAATTGGACAAGGTTTTTATGCTGAGACGCGCGTTGCCAATTAGTTCTTATTGGCGCAGGTCATTTATCGTGTCTCTCCTTTCATCATTTTCCCACGAGCGAGAAATGTTGGCGGTGTTGGTGTGGGTGGTGGATTTTGGCATACCCAAAACGGGTTCCCAACACCTCGCGCGAAACATCCGAGAAAGAGAGAGAGAGAGAGGCTGGGCGTTTCGCGTCGAAGGAGAAGCCGAATAAGGAATAAAAAACGACTTGATACCCGATATTCACCTCAGCGCCTATAAATTCGACAAAGCCCGCACCTCATTTTGAATAATACAACATGTTCGCCGTCACCGCTGTGGTTCTCGCCTTGTCGGCAACGAGCTCGCAGGTAATTTTGAACATTTTTTTTCAATTTTCAATTCAACACATTATCGCAATTCACTACTGACAACCACCGAGTAATTCATTATTCAAATCGGTTGGTATTAGAAAACTGCAAGAAAATAAAAATATCCATCTGCGGACAATTGCTGATCGAATCCTGTTCTTGTTAACAACAAAAATCGTTATCATTTACTAGTCTCCACTTGGGTTCAGGCTTTCTTCTTCGGCGGCGGTTCTTCTTGCGGATGTTCGGCGCCGCCAGCTTGCCCTCCACCACCGCCACCAGCGCCGTGCGGCGGAGGTGGTGGCTACGCGGCTGCGCCAGCTCCGATCGCCTATGCTCCAGCTCCGGCCTATGCTCCGACTTATTCTCAAGGACCAGTTGCTGTTCCAAGCTATTCGGCTCCAGCTCCAGCGGTTAGCTATGGATCCTCGTATGCCGCTCCACAAGTTTATGCGCCACAGGCTCAACCTATTGGTGGAGGAGGTTATGCCGCCCCAGTGAAGCGAAATGTTGATCATGGTATCGAAATTCGATTGATTGTCTTTGAATCATTCCTTCAGAAGACACCGGTGTTGATCAATCCGAAGGATATCGTCGTGTGAAGCGCGACGATGAAGCCGTATTCGATCCAAAGTGCAATTCCGAAGATTTGAAGACGATCATCCTGCAAAACATTAGCGAGAATACCGCCGAATCCAAGAGAAAAATTCAAGCGGCTGCCGCTGATGCCATCGGCGGAAGGTGAGTTGCAAAGTATTCACAACATTGACAAAAAAGCAATTGCCCCGAACCAGGATCGAACTGGTGACCTTTAGATCTTCAGTCTAACGCTCTCCCAACTGAGCTATCGAGGCACTGAAAACCAATGCTTGCAGGGTTGATGTTATCTGTTCTCGCAGCACGTTCTCCTACATTGTCAACACCGAGTTATACTGCGAGACGGAACAAAACGGAACGACATGTTTCGCCTTCAAACAATCCTCATAAATAAGCGTAGTTAACAATACGCCATGACAACCCCTTTAATATTATTATGTGCTATCAAAACCCAGCTCACGAGTCGTGCAATCGATTAATAAATGTCTTCCTTCTGATTTTGCTTGGATCATTGCGCAGTTATAGTCAATGGCAAATGGGGGTTAAACGTCTGCGGACATTTTTGCTGGACGAAGACACTCTAATTTCTGTGTATCTCATTAGGCACATACCGGGAATCTGCGCCAATTTTCCTTTCAACATAAGATGGTCCGGTTTTCATTTTTTTTAGTTGGTTTCTTTATTTAAAAAAAGCTTCTTGGATTTGGGATTAATAATCACAAGGATGTATGCAAATATGGGGTCCCTCGGTTACAAAGGCCAACCGAGGACTCTGGATTGAAGCTCATGATCGTGCGAGAAGTTGTCCGTTTGTACAACTTTTATTATTTTACGAATTATTTTCAAACTGCAATTAATTGGTGTCAAAAAAAGATGATAAGGCTGCAAATTTGTGATAACGAGGAACCTATGGCTGCCTTGATAACGATGATGAAGTTGCACCAAATGAGGATGCCATTATTGAATATGGGGAGGGGGCAGTGTAATTAATTGGGTTATGGAATACAAAAACGAATTCGAATTATTGCCTAGCCTTCTTGTGCATGCGACGGATTGGACGAAGGGCTCGACGCGGCTTGAACTTGCGGTTGTGAGCTCCGCGAGCCTTGGCTCATCTTGAATCAGAAGAGTAGGTATCCTGAATATTATTTTTTTTAATATATTTTTTTAGCATTTCCAATTGTTATACCGAGTCCGAATCAGTCGACACCGTGTTATCCGAGGCGGAGTAGCTTGGAGAAGCGGCGACATCATAGCTCGGCTTCTGGATGTAGCTGTCAGCTGGTGGTGGTGGTGGAGCAGCATATGAAGGTTTGGTTGGATAGCTTGGAGCCACCGGGTACGCGTTTTGCGGTGGCGGAGTTGGGTAGCTGTTCTGAGCCGTTGGATATCCGCTGTATGAATTCGCCATTTACCACCATCAGATTCCGATTCCTTACCATTGAGCGATAGCAATGAGAGCCAAGAGGACGAACACCTTCATTGTTGGTTTGATTGATTGATTCGAACCGAATGATGATTCTTGCCGTGAACACCAACGTCTATTTATACAAACTCTATCTCGTCTACATTTGGAGGTGGAGCTTTGAGACCGGTAATTCGAGAAACAATCTTCAGTAAACTAGTGTTTCTTGGCCGTCTGTAGATGGCGATGCTAACAGAGGTAGAACTAATTGCTTTTTGTGAATTTCAAAAGAGAAATGTTCAAAAATCTAAACGCGAAACTCCCGTTTGATTTTGGAAAACTAGGCCTTAGCGCTTACTGATCAAAAAAACTTAATGGATTAGAAATAATCCCATGCAAATCTCAATATACATACGTACATCTTCTAATGATAGATTATAGAGTCTACAGCCAAAAACGGTAATTCTTCTTGAATCTATTTTTCATTTAACACTTACAAGATGTAATATTGTATATTATTTATGTATAGCCTAATAATAGCTGAAAAATTATCAGGGAAATGCAGCAAAAAGAAAAAAAAACTATTCTTCTGAATTATTCACAATATTATAACCAATTTGAACAATTTTTAGTTTATAGTCGGCGTCCGGCGACTGTTGTACGCGGGTAGATTTACGCGCATGCTCCTTGAAAAGGTCTCGCCACGCGTGAATGCTTATTTTGCTGTTTTCACGTGAACTGCTTCATTTTTCTTGATGAGTTTCGCATTTCCTTGAATTTCCAACAATATTCGATCAAAAAATTATCGAATCGGTCGATAAAATGCCAAATAATCTGTTAGTCCGTGCGAGACCAAGAGAAAGACGCATCCCAGTAAATCTACCGGCGTACAGCAGTCGCCGGACGCCGACTATACAATTTTTTTAAAATTCTTTATCATTAATTATCAATTCTGTTTTCTTTTAAAATTGAATTGTATTAATATTTTATTTCAATTTGTTTGAAAAATATTGAGAATTAAAAATACATATTATTGAGGCTTCAAATTCTCGAAATCGATGTAGATTTAAATATTTTGTTGACTGAATATTAAATGCGCGTACACTATAATGCAATGTACGCAATCTGGCGTACTTCTCGCTGCCTCGAGACGCATTGGCACATAGCTAATTTTTTTAATTTTGTTCAGTCGTTTGACGCCAAAAATATTTTGAGGCAATATTTTGAAGTCAAAAATAATTTTTAATCATGAATGTTTTTAATAATATGCAGAGACATATTGATTTCAACTAAATTGCAAAATTAATGCTGGAAAACTCGCACAAAATATTTATTACGCATTACATTACTCATTTTTTATAAGTCTATTCACCGATTTATCTTTTCTCCGAATTAAAAAAAAGAATATATATACTATTAAAATTAGCAATATACATTTTTTTTTGCCTCCTAGCATTCTGATGGTCCATTTTTCCTTTGACTTTTCAATTAATGCATATTGAAGCTATCTTTATTATCTAAAAGATTTCTATTTTTGATGAATAAAATATTAATGTTATGTATGGCCATTTTAGCTGCATTTCATAGACCCAATTTTATGCTTAAAAAATGCTCCTTTTACGTCTTGTCTCGATTATCGAAGAATTTTTTCCCTTTTCCCTTTTCACGAAAATCCGAAAATGAAATCAATCTTTATTTGAAAGAAAAAACGAAGCGAGATTAGAATAGAAATTTATAAAATTTATATATTGGCAGTGTTCAAGACACGATAGCAATTCGGGAGAGAGCATCGATTTAGTGTCTCGCCTTTCTGTGCATCATGCGGCGGATTGGGCGAAGCGCATGACGGTGGAATTTGCGGTTGACGGCGGTGCGAGCTCGGGCTCTTCTTCTATCTGTAACTCAACGAATTGCTGAATTTTTACGATTCTATGAATTTGTTTTACAAGATGGAGCGGTGTTGTAGTTCAATGGGGCTCCACCAGCAATAGTTCCAGTCTGAAAATACATATTCCAGCTGTGAATACGCTACTCGACATACGCTTTGCACATTATAGTTGGAGGAAGACGAGGAAGCAGAAGTTGCGAATGAACTCTGAAATTCATTATTGAAATTTTACTATTTTTCGAATAGCCACCGTATCCGATCCAGCTCCATATGGAGAAGAAGCCGATGAAGAGTAGCTTGGAGCGCTCTGGAATTTTTTTTTTAATCATTAAACTATTCTCTCTATGGAAAATCAAACTCCATAAGATGGTGCTGGTGGGGCCACTGGAGCTAGGGTCGGAGAAGCGGCGACATCATAGCTCGGCTTCTGGATGTAGCTGTCAGCTGGTGGTGGTGGTGGAGCAGCATATGAAGGTTTGGTTGGATAGCTTGGAGCCACCGGGTACGCGTTTTGCGGTGGCGGAGTTGGGTAGCTGTTCTGAGCCGTTGGATATCCGCTGTATGAATTCGCCATTTACCATCATCAGATTCCGATTCCTTACCATTGAGCGATAGCAATGAGAGCCAAGAGGACGAACACCTTCATTGTTGGTTTGATTGATTGATTCGAACCGAATGATGATTCTTCCCGTGAACACCAACGCCTATTTATACAAAACTCCATCTCTTCTACATTTGGAGGTGGAGCTTTGAGACCTGTAATTTAGGAATCATTCCTTCTCCCTCAACGACTATTATTTTCAAAACTTAGTTGCGCCGCCGCGCGCCCATCAACAAACGACCTCCAGTTTAAGATGATTGTTGTGGTTTCGTGGGGGGAAAGGCATACCAAAAATGGAATGCAATATTATGCAATATCAATTTCGCGAATCGGGTTTTCAAAATTCCACGGCATGTGTGAAATAAATGTAATTAAATTGCTTGGAAGGCAACGACATGTGAGGCCAAAATTTAAAGGTCGCCTCAAAATTTTACAGTGATAATTAGCTGAACCAATAAAAGCGTATGATTAATTGAATGAGTTTGCTTCTCCGAAAGTATCAAAGTTCTACATCAAACATCGAGTATTATCAGAACATGCGTCTTTAAATGGGTCTCAACTGGATGTATTTGAAATAATTTGAGACAGTGCAAATTTAAAATTCTATGTTATACAAGCTCTAAAAAATTGAAAATTCCGAAATTCATCTTGCGCATATTTAAAGGTACATATCAAATACCAGAAGCGTAAGCCTAACTGATTACAAATGTTTTTGAAAATTAAAAACTCTACGAGCGTTTTAATTTTATTTTGTTCGATTAACTCAAAATTATTTTTATTCTTCAATGAATTGTTCTAGTGATTTTTAAATTATTAAAAAATCAAAGTAGATTCAAATTTTTTTACAAAGAAAATGTTAAATATTGCAGTAAATATATGCATTCTAAGATCCCTGAAGAAAAAAAATGATGTATAATTTTTACATTCTTTTATTGATTTAAATATGTAGGTCCATAAGAAAAACTAAAAAATTGACGGGTGTTATAATCAAATCGATAATTAAAAAAACTGCCATTTAATTCAAATTCCCGCCGGTCGCAACTGACTTTCATGATTTTTGTGATTTTCTATTTAGGATCCAGAATATTAAAATAATGAATCAATATCGAATTCTTAAAACACACTTATGCATATGCTTGTATATAGTATGACCGATTGACCTTCTGCGCAGCTTATTGTATCATAAGTTCAATTATGCTGTAGTGGCAGCAGTAGCACTTGATCAATGGTTCGCAACAAGTTTTTTTTGTTGAGATTGGCTGTTGCAATTGAAAATCCAAATGTTTTATTGGCAATATACAAATAAGCGGTCAATTGAAGAAAAATTGCGAATCTAAGCGGTCGCGAACTTTTTACGGTATCCTCCGCTTGATGGCGCATTGGCGGCTTGTTGTGGTGGTTGTGGAGCGTAATCCTGAAGGATTCAATTGAAGCAGCTCAATTATCCATATTAGAGATATCATACCTGAGTAGCCGGCGCTTGCGCTGGAGCGCTGAAGGTCTGCTCTTGAACTGGAGCTGGGGCTGGGGCTTGCTCGACTGGAGCGACAGCTGCTTGCTGCTCTTGATAGCCGCCACCGCCGCCTCCTCCTTGAGCTCCTCCATATCCTCCGGCTCCTCCCTGAGCACCTCCGCTGTATCCTCCGGCTCCTCCCTGAGCACCTCCGCTGTATCCTCCTTGGGCTCCTCCGGATCCTCCCTGGGCTCCACCGGCGTATCCAGCTCCTCCAACTCCTCCAGCTCCTCCAGCGTATCCGCCGCTGCCTCCTCCAGCTCCTCCAGCGTATCCTCCGGCACCGCCTCCTGCTCCTCCAGCGTATCCTCCGGCACCGCCTCCTGCTCCTCCAGCGTATCCTCCGGCACCGCCTCCTGCTCCTCCAGCTCCTCCCGCATAGCTACCGCCTCCGCCTCCTCCAGCTCCTGCGTAGCCACCGCCGCCTCCCCCGGCTCCTCCCGCATAGCTGCCGCCACCGAGTCCACCTTGTCCAGCTCCGGCGTAGACGCCACCTCCCGCTCCTCCAGCTCCGGCATATCCGCCTCCACCGGCTCCACCAGCTCCAGCGTAACCACCACCAATCGGTGCTGGTGGCGGAGGCGGTGGCGGTGGTGGCGGCGGCGGCGGTGGAGGTGGTGCAGCAGCATATCCTGCTGGTGCGGTGGCGTAGCCTCCAGCGGCTGGAGCTGGAGCTGGAGCAGCACCGCCTCCGCATCCTCCTCCGCATGCTGGCGGAGGTGGAGCACTGTAAACGTTATAAATATAATTGTAAATAATTGAAAATTGCAGCGCAATCCTACCAGCAGCCACCGCCGCCACCGCCTCCACCGAGTCCGAGGAGGTTAAACAAAGCGTTCGTGCAGCCAAAAAGGGCGAGAAGGACGACAGCCTTCATCTAAAATTCAACACAATTCGTCAAAATAAATGAAAATGCGAGATGCAAATAGGTAGAAAAGAACCGAATGCGACGAGGAATGTGTACACGACGCCCGAATCGGCCAACTTTTATAGCGGTGGCGACGGCAACTTTTTCATCGTGTTCGTATCAACTGCTTCCAGAGGTCGCAGACATTTTGCGTCGCTATCCACTCCTTTTCAGTCCTTAAAAAGCTGATGCGTGGATTTGATAGGACTAATGGCAAATCAAAGAGAAAGAGAGCGAACGCAAGAAAAAAAAATGAAAACAACCTTACGACGAGTGGAATGGCAAGCTTCTTCACTTCACATGTGTAATATATGTGTGATTCTGTTCTTTTTGCGCTGCCAAAAAACGAACCATGCCGAAAAAAAAACGAACGATGAGGCCGCAGTAATAATTGCCGTCATTCCAAACACAGATCAAGGTTTCTCTTCTTATCGTATTTGAGTTCGCCTTGGGCAAACCAACGCCTAAAAAAGACTTGCTATGCTAATTTGAATTAACTCAATTTCGATTCCGCCCTCATTTGCGCAGCTCTGATTCGTTGCAATTGTTTATCGGCAAAAAAAATGTGAAATTATGATGTCTTTGGGGTCCGTTACTTTCTGAGGCACTTCTTCTGATGATCCTCTTCTCATCCAGCAATTCAGTGCATCTGGTGGAATGTATGACCCTGCAATTTTAATAATCTTTGCACAAAATCAGTAATTTAAAAAAAGGCAACTTAGAAATGATTCCCAATAATTAGATTGTTCGTTTTAATTCAAGAAAGTATGAAAAATAATTTTGAGAATTTTAATTTTAAATATTTTAATAAATTTTGACCTGTTAGTGTTAAGATTATTTTCTGAAAATTCCAGATAATTGTCGATCCCAGATAGTTACGTAAACATTCATAAAACGTACCTACTAGTCAAATCCATGTTAGAGAAAAAAATTTGAAATTTCACAGTATAACCCGTTTAATTATTTCCATTAAAATAATGACGCGGCAATTTAAATTTCAATTCAATCTATGTGAGAATTCGCGTGCGCATAAGAGAAAGGTGGGAGAGGTCCGGACCCTTTTTATTAAACTTAAAAAAAAAACTTTTTTAACGAAAAATGGGAAATTAGGAAATTTTTTAAAGAAATTAATATTTCCGAAGTTATTAAAAATCTAAAAAATGTATGGAAAGTAGCTAAAAGTGTAGATAGTAGATTTACGCGCATGCGCCTTGAAACGGTCTCGCCACGCGTCAACGCTTATTTTGCTGTTTTTACTTGATGAGTTTGGCATTTTTTTGAAATTTCTAATGTTGTTCGATTTAAAAATTATCAAACCGGTCCAGACAATTTGAGATGAGTTGTTAGTCCGTGCGAGACCAAGAGAAAGGAGCATCCCCGTAAATCTACATCAGTCGCCGGACGCCGATTATAAAAAACACAAAAATAATTTAAAGGCCGACACCAATGCACAAAAACTATCACTCATTTTTTTCGCACGACGTCGTCAATAGGACTAAAAACGCATCCGGGAAAATAATTTTCAGATTTTCAGATCGGACTTGGCTCATTTATATGTGTTTTCTATTCCAATTGGATTGGTTTGTTGGCCAATAGTCGAATTTATTGTGGAAACATAAATTAACTGAAGCAGTTTTCTAAAATTCAAAAACAAATTTAAAAATCTTATCTCACCTTTTTAAATTTCAGTACGAAATACACTGGAACCTACAGTATGCATTGAAGGAGCATGTGAAAATATGTATGCTAATTGTGGTTCTCTTATGAAAAAAACTTAATACCCATTTATATCACCTGCCTAGTTTTTTCTTTTTAATTTCATCAAGGGATTACAGAAAAATTCACAAAATTCAACAAAAACACGTTTCTGAGAAAGAATGAATTGAATCTAAGACACACTTTTTTATTTCCGAAAAAATACGGTAATGATTAAAGGTGCGCGCAGTTCTTTGCTTTGGGTCTCGTGGCGAGTTGTTATCGTAACTTACCGCATCTATGAAAACATCATTTTTTCTGTAATTAAAGTTCGGTATGATCACTGATTCGCGTGATTTCAATTCATCTCAACAACAAACAATGATTTTCAATTTGCTTTATGGACCAACTAAAAACAACGTCGTAGGTAGGCTTGTCTGATTCTGTATTCAATATCCAAATGAGTTGAAAGACGAAAAAAGGCAACAAGAAATATACAGAAATGTGTGAAATTTGGCGTTTAAGCCTTTGCGGCCTTTCTGAGCGCTTTGCGGTATCCTCCAGCGGCGGCTGGAGCCGAAGTCTCAACGACTTGTTCCGAAGTTTGGGATCCGTATTCCTGAAACATGTCGTTTCCAATGCAATTCATTTTATTTCTTCTTTTTCTTTTTGAAATTACCTGAGCGGCTGGGGCCGACTCGAAGGTCTGTTGCTGCTGTTGCTCTTGGACTGGAGCCTGCTCCTGGACTGGCGCTTGCTGCTCTTGAACTGGAGCTTGCTCTCCGTAGTTGGCAACTGGGGCTGGTGCAGCAGCTTGCTCGGTGAAGGTGGAGACCTGAGCTGGAGCCGGTTGTTGATATCCTCCCTGTTGTGGGGCTGGGGCAGCTTGGAATCCTCCCTGAGCTGGAGCCTGTTGTTGATATCCTCCCTGGGCTGGCGCTTGTTGTTGGTATCCTCCAGCTCCTCCGGCTCCTCCGGCTCCTCCGGCTCCTCCGGCTCCTCCGGCTCCTCCGGCACCTCCGGCGTATCCTCCGGCTCCTCCGGCACCTCCAGCGTATCCACCAGCTCCACCGGCGCCTCCGGCATATCCTCCCTGTCCTCCACCTTGTCCGGCTCCAGCATATCCTCCTTGTCCTCCTCCGATTCCTCCGGCTCCGGCATATCCTCCCTGTCCTCCTCCGATTCCTCCGGCTCCGGCATATCCTCCTTGTCCTCCTCCGATTCCTCCGGCTCCAGCATATCCTCCTTGTCCGGCTCCTCCGAATCCACCGGCTCCAGCATATCCTCCTTGTCCGGCTCCTCCGAATCCACCGGCTCCTCCGCTAGCGTACGAACCACCTCCTCCGATGGCTGGGGCCGCTTGATAACCACCTCCAGCGATTGGTCCTGGCGCGTAAGCTGGGGCTGGCGCAGCATAGGCTGGAGCTGGGGCGGCGGCATAACCGGCCGGAGCAGTAGCGTAGCCACCAGCGGCTGGGGCTGGAGCTGGAGCAGCAGCTCCACATCCTCCACCGCATGCTGGTGGTGGTGGAGCGCTGAAAACATTCCGATCTCGAAACAAATAACAAACGCCAGAACAATCTTACCAGCAACCGCCGCCACCGCCTCCTCCGAGACCGAGAAGGTTGAAGAAGAAAGCGTTCGAGCAGCCGAAGAGCGTCAAGAGGACGATGGTCTTCATCTGAAGCATCAATATTCAGAGTTTGAAAAAAAATGAGGAAGTGCGCAAAAAAAGGCGGACGAAGGAAGCAAAGTGTGAATGATTAAAACGAAAATGCCGGTAGGCTTTATATACGAAGACCAATGGCAACTTTCTCGCGGTGTAGGCCCCGCCCGCACGGTCAATTGCGCGCCCCGAATCGGATAACCCGTTGTCTGCGTGTGTCGACTCGACTCGACTTACCTTAAAAATTTACACCGTGCCCAATGTTTCGGTTGGTTTATGCGGTTGTGAACAAGACCCAACAAAAAACGAAGCGAATGCATTGTTTCCGACTGAATGATGTAATTGTGTCGGGTTAAACGGGATGCGGCAAGGTCGACGGAAGCTGAAACAATGTCCGCTCGATGATCATCTCACAGAAGCGGAAGCATGGCGGCATTGGTTCCTGGGCAGTATTGAGCACCACCTGAAAGTTATATTTAATTTCTACGAAAGAGATTAAACAAATCTAATTACGAAAGAATGGAGTTCTAGTAAATGACGCGACAGAGCTCCTCTCGCAAAAAAATATCAATTTTGCTTCTGTCAAGATTCTCTCAAACTTCTATAAATTCTCTTCGACACTTCCAAAATCACAACAATTTACATTTACATATTATATGTAGTTTTCGATTAACATTTCCATTCAATTTGCTAGTGGTTCCGTAAATCTACACCTCTCAGACAGGTTCTACGGAATACACTATACTCGACGCCCCCGGGTCGATTGTCTCATTCCGCGAACGTCTGCGAAATTTCTATAAAATTTTAAGCGAGACAAATTGCCCAAGTCGGTTGTGTCGGCTGGTTCAAATATCAAAGACCAGCGTTCCAGAGCAATGATTTTGTATAGGATTATTGCGCACAATATAAATCAGCGGGTCGATATCTGAATTTTCATCTAATTTTTTAGTCGGCAATCCGGTCAAGCAAGAAATAGATCAAAACTTGTTCTTGAATATTGATGCTTTAATTTTTATGTTCAAACCAATGGCTGGCTATAAATGGTCCGAAACAAAGGCATTCTTTGTTGTTGCACACGTATGCTTTACGGCGAAATTTCAAATACATATACTTCCCACCCATGTAAATAAGCCTAATTGCCTTCATTTTTCGGTCGTTATTCTTGATAAATGATTTGCCGAGCGTAGGTGACCATTAGCGACCATCATTCCAATGGGATCTGGAACGATTACACGATCTTATCTCGCGCTCTCCCCCCGGCACTATTTTAATGACGTTTCCCAGTGAACATTATTACACTACATATATACATGCATATATTGAAACTTCGCTTTTTTTGTGATTAATTTAAGGAATCAGAGACCTACATGGCGAACGAAAGAACGAGCGGATTGAGGTTGCATCAAGAATAATTGTTGTAATTATGCTATATAATATATAAACGCCTAGCAGAAAATACAATTATGCGGTTACGCGAATGAGCGATCGGTTTTGTACATTTGAAATGAAGTTGGCTTGGACAAATTTTCGAAGAAGGGCACTTTGAACAACTTTTCGACAAATTCATTATTCTGCTATCACGAATTGTTTATGAGTGGAATATGTCGTGTTCGAAATCGGCATTTCGGTTTTTTGGTAATACATTGTTAGCCGCGGGTTTTTGTGAAGCCCAAAATGAGCTGTTTGAATTCCGTTGATCATACCAATATCTTAATACTTGAGCTGTTTGAACTCCGCTAGTTAGATAAATATCTTAATATAAAATAGAGTAAATATTTTCTTCTTTCAAAGCTCTAAAAAGATGAAATAAATAGCAAAAATAGGAAAACAAAAAAAAAACTGAGAAAAGAAACAGTTAAGATTTAACATAAACAGCGGGTGATTGTAAAACTGGAGCATCGTCAAAATTTGAATTCAGAATTTTTCTTATTTTTTAATTTCCATCTCGAAAGATATAAAACGTTCACAAATTGCCACAATAAAAATCCCAACTCATAGTTGTTACGCAACACTTACTAATAGTGTCATCATCAAATTTCACTTATCAGGGAAGCCAAATATGTATGTGTAATCGGCAATAGTCCAATCAATGATCTCTTTTCAGATATACCAAGTTTTTCTTTATCCGCTTGCAAGGTGTCGCCGATGCGATCTTGCGCAATAATGATGGCATGTGTCCGATAAAAATGAATGACCAAGCATATTCGACGCGAAGAAAAAATAACATCAAATTTTCCAGTTTTTTTATTCCGCTTCTGCAGAAATGATTTGAAATTGATCCGTTACGCCAAATAGGCACAAGTAGAATGTAATCCGGATCTGCGTGCGTGGGTTTCTTTGTCAAGTGGTCGCTTTCACCAATTTTCGAATACCCTTTTTTGGGGTGACTTCAAACATCGCCAGCGATAGGCCTCCTGACAAGTTGTTTTTTGCAAGTTTTGATGTACATCCCTCGTAATTCCTAAAAATTCCAAAGATTATTTCAAAATTCTTGAAAATGGCCTAGAAAAAAACCTAATCTGCAAATTCTGACAGTTTAAAGTGGCAACGTTAAACTAAACTCTGCAAATTTGCTGTTCCTCAACCTTGTTCATTACAATCAAAAAATCTTACGATTTTCAACCTGAACAATTATAGGAGGAAACTAGACCGTTGTTCTTGTAAATAAGCGACGGCCTTGTACATTTTTACACTAAAAAATATTTCGTTTGTTTTGCTAATTTGGCAACCTCATCATAAATATTTTTCAAAGAACAAGAAATTTTTCTATTCAAAGTTCAGAATTTCATCCAAATTCCTCGTGCTTTCCTTAATGTCAACCGCTTGAATGTTGCTACGACGAAACAATAACGTAGTCTCACCGCAACACATTTCTATATATCAAAAACTTGCTAACGCGCATACTTTTAAATTCGCCAAACACGACGACTTAAAAAAATTATTTTATTAATATATGCATGATTGTTTGATGAAATTGAGGCCAACAACAATAACAAAACGACAAGCTCTGGAAATCAATCACAAAACGACTTTTAAAACCTGACATTAAGATTAAAGCAGATTTGAGCAGAGGTGAGAAGTGGACCTGATAATTAGTTGGTGTGTTTTATCCTTTTAATTTGATCGACAAGGTGGTGCTGAGATGAATAATTTGAGCACATTGACCAGTGGAAACATCACAGCGGAGCCGATGAAAGAGCCAATCTAGAAATTCAAATTGGCATCGTTCAAGAAATTTGTGAAAACCTGAATGAAGACGCCGCACCAGAACAAACGCGATTCGGATTGGTGGCCTTCACGAAGGATTGAAGCGAATACAACGCGAAGATATGAATGGAGTCCAGCGGCGATTAAGCAGCTTCCAATCTAAATAGGTTACATTAATAGAAATGCTAAAGTAAGTGGAATTTAGGAATTAAAAAATATATATTTCGTACCGAAAGCGTACTTCCCCAGGTGACTGAATTAAATATAAGATTTGGTGAAAGCGCTGCCAGAAACACGACGAATCCGGTGACGATCGAGGAGCACACCGTAAGAACTCCCAAAATCGGTAAGTTTCTGCGAATAAATGAATTACTCTGATCGAATGATCTTAAAATTACTTGATCGATATGAAAAATGGCAAGAATGAGCTTATTGGAGAGACAACATTGGAAAACGCGATTCCATAATGATATGTTGCCTGAAAATAACCATAATTTATGGGAAATCTCTCTTTTTTATACTTGAGAATAAGGAAGTGATGCGTAGCTTTGAATACTAGGAATCACACCATTCATTTGAGCATTTACAAGAGCTGTTGCTAACAGTAGAAGCCCATACTTCACGCCGGTGATATAATCAACACTATTGGGATCACTGTCAATGCTAGCTTTATCGATATTCTGAAAAGAAGTCGCTTTTTAATTTAATAATTATTTGACAACTTACATGAACGTGTGAGCTCTCAATTTCAGTGACAATTCCATCAATAGCTGGCGCTCCTGTTTCATGAATCTCAATATTACTATCCTCTTCTGGTGGTGGCGAGGGACATGGAGATTGTGAGCACATCTTCAGCGGTGTTCCTTCGTGAGCTTTTTTCTCACCTGATGATCTGAATTATAGGCAGTTTTTCACAATTTGAGCGTGTCCGATTTACGAATGCCTATGCTCTCCAGTTATGTACAAAATTGTGAACGCTATTAACGCGACACACGTAAACGCGAAAATAATGAAAAAGAACACCGATACAGAGAATCGCGGTGGAAAATAATTTGGATTGCCATTTTTGTCACATTCGTAGTTTGAAGTGCCTACAAAATGCGAGCAATTAAATGATTGACGCGTTTAGTACCTTGAATAAGCGATAGAATGCTAGGAACTAAGGAGCTGAAACCCATTCCAACAAAATAAGCGTTTAAGTAAGCCGGATGAAATTGGGCCATGAATGGCATAAATAATACACTGGAAATTGCGTTGACAATGGCGAGCCCGAAAAGTAGAAGATAGAGCGGCCAGGAGCGGTCGGCGCCAAATAAGTCACCATGTTTGTTCCAAAAAAAACACATACCTAAAAATTTAAAGCTTTTATTAATATAAAAATGAATTGTATAAGTCACTTACCAAGTTGGCATATGCATGCTAACGATAGAAACATGAATATCAGCTTTGCTGTGGGAAGTGTGAACGATTTCACACCTTTATGAACTACTGTATACACTAGGGGTGCTATACAAGCCACCTGTAAATCATTTAATTATTAAATTTAATTGAAATATGATACCTGAACAACGGCGGCGAGAAAACTTGGAAGACTCCAGCCTTCCGGCAGCTCTGATGTTAATAGCGGCAGTTCGACCCAAACGCTGTTTGTTCCCATCCATGAGCTCGAACCGAACAATGCAACAAGCACGAATGTTGTCACTGAAACGGTCATTCTGCTGAAAACGTGTGAAAATTGCTAAAATCCTGCAATTACGAAAAAAATAAATGAATAAAGCTCCGTGTGGAGTACAAAAAAGGCGGCCGTGGACGAGTATATTTTGCGGCCATATAAAATGTTCGAATATTTTTCGAGTCACCTTGCTCATTTTTTTGCGTTTTCGTCACAAAAATTCCGGTTTTAATAACTTAAAAAATTCAAAAACTTGATATGGACCTTATTACTTTAGAACTGTCCATGAAACTAATTGAAAAACCTATTAAAAAATTGAAAAAAAGGAAGCGATAATTAAATTGATGCAAATTCGTATTAATATTGTCAAAACATTATTATGTATTTTAAAACCAATACAACGGCCAATGTTCGACGCACTAATCACTAACAGATTAACCCAAAAATATTTGATAAGGAGTAATGATGATGATGACGACTTTATACGAAAAACTGCCAAATAAAACTGAGATCACTTAAGAAAGCACGACCCATACAAAAAAATGATGCGAACTCTACGAGTAAATCAAAAAAATAAATTCAGCGTTTTCTGAAAACGCCATAAATGATCGGGTTAACAATGGTGTTGAAGCAAATTCCAGCGTTGAGAAAACTCAAAAAGTTTCGCAATTCCTCCATAACGGGTACGCCAAGAACATTCAAAACAGTAAAGAAATTATAAGGCGACCAAATGCACAAATAAGCGATGATTATCATTGCAGCCTGCCGTTTCGCGTGCTGTTTCGCCTTGTGTATCGTGCTGACCGCCATCGCCCCGAATTTCGTCGAGCTGCTCCGCGAGCTCTTCGTAAGAACCGAACCACGAGATTCGGTATACTCAAAGGCAATATTTCTGCAAGCAATTCAATTACAGTTCGTCATTTCTCCGGAAAGTCTTTACTCTTTGCTTGTGCTCCTTAACATACAAGATTTATTTGTATTGAATTTAAAGCAACAATTTGACGCTTTCTCTGAAACCAATCATACCCGGACGCTGTTCATCGAGTAATTCGATACCTTGCTTCAGATGGCCTTGTAGAATGAGCAACACAACAATGTAGCTGCAGATGATAATTGTGCACGGGATCCAGAAGACGAACAAAAAATGGCTAACGGCATAGGCTCTCTCGTAGAGTCGCATGTCGGCGGCCATCTTGTCGATCTAAAACCAGACATCAATGTCGGGGCATTCAAAAAAAAATGAAAAAACCTCAATTCGGCGCGCTTCCGTCGTCGAATCATTCGTGTACTCATTGCTCATATCATGCACGAATATCATGAAAATTGTCGCACACTGCTCATAATCCTTCAAATGTGGGAATGGCAGAGTGGTGCGGAATACGACGAAATTCGGAACAGCTAGAACGAACGACCATATCCAGCCGAACGCCAGCAGATTGCGGCAACGAATATAAGCTTTTCGGTGGGCGTTTAAAGAGCTGAAATGTTGAAATTCACCAAAAGCTTTTCAAATTTCCAATTATAATCTACCTAATATTGTAGGCTCCGTAAACGCGATCGATTGCGATGCATGCGATAACATATGAATTGAGATAAAATGAAAAAGTTGAGAAGAAGGCGCAAATTCGGCATAGAATCTCGCCACCGTACCACTAAATATATAAAAAAAATTGATATCTATCAATTCTCATTTCTACCTGATAAGTGATTAGCCATATAATCTGCTTCGGCACATAAAGGAACAATGTCATCAGATCGGCAATATTCAGGGTGATTCGCAATAGTAGGATTTGACTCTTCGCTTTATGAGCCCTAAAAGCTATGAAGCTAATTAACTAATTGAATATTGCATGAATACCTGAAGGCTCGTAGACTCCTTTTTAGCGAGAGGATGTTCAAAGGACCCCCGATAAGGAAGCAGACGATGTACATGCAGACCTCAATCTGAGCGCAATTGCCTAAGCTTGAAATTCTAGTGCTCACCTTGATTCGAAGCACCTCAGCCTGCTGCTCGTCCTCGGTGAGAATGTAATAATCATCGGTCTCGTTTGAGCTGATCGTCACATCATTCATCGAGTTGTTGTTGCTGTTGTTGTTGAGCATCTCGCAGTCCGGATAGCGAACTGGAATCAAAACCAAAAAATTGCGGCGACCCGAAATGCTCGAAATCAATGTGGTGGGCGCTCGAGTGTTGCACAAACGCTGTCAATTGCACAATGCTCATTCTCATTCGAGTTTTCATTGTTCGAAATTATTGAGATGTGTCAAATTGAAACAGGCGTGGGAAGAAAAATGGGGGGCAAGAATTTTTCATTTGATATGCACGAATGGTTGGCGATGTTCCGAGAATTATTGTTTCTCGATTCCATCGCTGGGCTGGAAGGAATTTAGGAGTGAAAAAAGAGATATAGCAACAGGAATAGAACAAGGTTGGTTGTTTCGAAGGCTTGCCAGATCGTCGTCGGACCAAGGCCGAATATTTCAATTCGCGTCGATGTGGCCGAATTTGAGAAAAACCGAGTTTTCTATGAATTTGCTTTTTATCTAATTCTTAATTTTTTGAATTTTAAGTACATTTCCGATCTGGAAATATTTGAGCAACACGTAATTATGTATCAAATCGAAACGCCAATTAAATTATCAAAAAATGCCCTACTAGGTGATAAAGGTTTGCTGATTTCATTTCAATGAACACCAACGCGTTGAAAAAATCGCAATAAAATGCCATCATCAGCTTCCACTATCGAGTGGGCGGAGTCTCAGACGGAGCCGGATTGAAGCTGGACTCAACGCGCGCATATTTTTGAAGCCGGTCGTCGGAAAAGTTGAGATTCTCGACGAGACCATTTTGATCTACTATAGTCCAAAAATAGAAAGTGCACATAGCATACAGGAAGAAATTGAGCGCCGAGCAAATCTGCTTGATCGGAAGATGGCTCAGCTTAAACTAATTGAGTTTCGTCTCTCCACATTTTCGTCTGAATCTCACTATTTATTTATTTTCACCTAATTGAGTCACGTGCAAAAATTCAAAAAAAAAATGGAATCAAATGATTGCTAAAAATAAGTAACATTGATGAACTTCCTCGATTTTGAATATTCCGGAACATACTTTTTTTTTCTCAAAACCTTCTAAATTATTCAGAGAAAGAGAAATAGAAAAAAAGGCGAGGAGCGTCGAGAGTATTTGATGATTCCATGAACGAGAATTGTCGAAATTGACATGAGTTCGAAACCATGACTATTTAATCATATGAAATAAGCATTTAACATTAGCCGAATGACGAATGCAGGTGAGAAATTTTGCGGTTTTGATTATTATTGTGAAAATTGAAAAGATTTTGGCATTTGGCGAATATTGGAGAAAGAAAAATTGAAAATGCTCCTATTAAATTTAATTGGGATGCGGTGAAATGGGAGTTGGCATAATGAATCTGATGAAACATTGAGATTTTGTTTTTAGAGTTTGAAAAAAGCCCTCTTTCGATCTGCGGACATTTTAGAGGTCGTTTCCTTCTAGCGGTGCTGACCCCGAAACTTGTCCGCAGCTAATTTCAATCACATTCGAAAAACCGCACCTCTCAAATCATCGCGAAACTCTTGACTGGTGGCGAACTTCTTGAACATCGAATCCCAAAAATGCATGATTTGACGGAAATCAATGGGAATTCGACACCGAAAATTGAATATAGAAGCCTATCGGTCGTTGTGGTGGATTTGGTGGTGGACGGCGAATTGAAAATCCAATTTGAATTGGCGCGTTTTAATTATTTCGTTTTTTCTCTCCTTTCTGGAACGAATCCATCCAGAATGATCTCGCCATTAAATCCACCTCGCAAAATTTTTTTCGTTCGTTTTATTTCGATTCGCCGTTTTTTTCGCTCATGGTTTCCCATCTTTTATGGCTTTTTTTCTGACAACGAAAATCCGTTTTTTTTTGGTTTTCAATAAAAACACGTACACACCTGTCGCATTTTAAGCAACATTGGACAAGACGAGAAAAATAAATGAAAAGAAGGCAACAATTAGAGACAAGGAAACCACGAAGAAACAAATTGAGAAGAGAAGTGTTGACTGAATTAGTTACACGCGTTGGTCAGACGCAATTGTTCTCATTTTGAGACGTTGGAGTCCATCAAACTCATCTGCGGACATTTGAGAGGTTTCCGGGGGGTTTTGAACCCCTTTTTTTTATGAAACTATGCAGAAGTTGGGAGAAACTCAAAAAAATAATCCTTTAAAAGCGCTATTCCCAAAAAATATTCTGATCCAGTTTTTTGAGTTTTTTTCCTAAAATCTGCGATTCTAAGTATGCTTTAAAATCGCCAATTTTCTCGAATGAAAAGATTATAGAAGATGGCATCAGCGGAAAATTGGTTTTTGCAAAAAAAATTCACTATTTTGAATTTGAATTTTACTGAATATCGGAAACGAATCGCCAATAGAATCGATAATAATACTAATTTTGGGAATATTGTGAAGAAACAGCTTTTGAATGGTTTGATATTTAAATTCGCATTTCTTTTGCAACGACTTATAGGTATTTGCATCTGCGGACATTTAACAGTTTGAAAAATTGGACGAATGAGTATCGAAATCTATTGGAATTGTGAAGACAGTAGGAAATTTAAAAAAAATGAAAGACAAATACAATATTGTTTATTTTCCGCGAAATTGGCATATTTTAGCATGCGCCTTTAATGAGTACTGAAGTTTCTGGAAATGAGGCCAAAAGCGATTTTTGTTTCTCATTTTTCCCCGCGAAAGTCATATGTCTTCAACAGTATGATCAATGTGAAAATATCTGCAATAAATAATGATTTCCAGCTGCAGACATTTCTAGAAATTAATTAACGCTCCAAGTTTTTAATCTCGCCAAAAATTTTGCAAATTAGTTGTTGTGGCGAGGTTGATTGAAAAGGCCGCCCACGAGCGAGACGATCCCTCAATAGACTAAATATGGAGAAGTGTCGAGAGCAATAAATTGAAATTTGCAAGAGTTGTCAAAGAGCAGCCCCTCTCGACTACTACTTGATGAGCCCA
Organism: Caenorhabditis bovis; assembly: GCA_902829315.1. Lineage (NCBI taxonomy): Eukaryota > Metazoa > Nematoda > Chromadorea > Rhabditida > Rhabditidae > Caenorhabditis > Caenorhabditis bovis. The sequence goes on along the minus strand of CADEPM010000001.1, from coordinate 2,711,251 downwards.
AAAACGAACTCGCCAAGTTGTTCGCAGCCACAAAAAAAAGTTGTCAAGGGAATTGAAAAGTCGAGAAATCGCGGGAAGACCGAACTCCATTGATTAAGTGTAATTAGATATAATGATGGTTGGTGGATTATTGTGGTGGCCGTCGACAACCCACTTCACTCGAAAGTCCAAAATCGGTAAGACTTACCACATTCATAAATAAATGAGCGGGACAGCAGCAGCGAAAGAAGCTGACGGGTAATTTCCGTTCGGTGGATGTTTGTTTTTAAGAAGGCCAAGAAGAAGAAGAAGAATAACTCGGAAATTGGCGAGTGTCAACGAGGAGTGACGACGAGATAAATGGCTACTACTGTAGGCGCTGATGAATGGCACTCTAAGGAGCTTATCCAAATGGAATCCGTCGGCGAATTCGAGGGACACCCAATTGGATCACTCACTTCATTTTCGTATCGACACTTGTTTTTGGGCGTCGCAAATTATGGAATAATATCATAAATTATTCTGTATTTTGAATTAGCAAAAATTTGATGGTCATTCTCAAAGAATATTCGCACTTCTATTGCTCGATTTCGACCAAAACCACTTGAAAAAAATCCCGCAGTTTTCGTTTCAAGAACCTTGAAAAATTATATTGGGTGCTAATTTGAATAGAAAAAACCTGGCCACTAGATCAATTTACTCCTTTAATTAGCGTAATTCAAAATATTTTTTCAAGGCTTTTAAAGAATTAATTCGTTTGCAAAATTTGAAAAAAAAAACATGAATTCGCGAAATTCGATTTTTATTTGAAGATTAATTAAAGAGCTTCTTCCTTCACACAGTTTTTTTCTATTTAATTAAAATGGATCTAATTTGTTTATTTTTCAGCTTTATAATTAATTTTATTGCTCAAAACAAGTTTTTTAAGATTTTCAAAAATCGATATTAAAGGCGCATGCATTGAAATCTGTTAACGCGACATCTCTGATAAAAAGCTTAGCCCATTTCAAAAGAGCCTCGTACTCAGGACACCTCAAAATAGCTACAACTGCTCGTGGCTCATTCATCTCGGCAAACTCTTATTTGAAGGTGAAAAATGGCGAACAATTGGCGAATGACAAATTGGCGTCGGCCGTACAACCAGCCGTAGTAGTGTACTTTCGAATTTGATATATGTATGCCCATACATGGGTTGGTGCAAAAGGACACTGTCTAGATTAGAAAAAGGTCATCACATTCATAAAATTTGTAATGAAAGGAATGAAAAGACAAAAATAAGGGATGTTATTGGGCTGATGAACACACTCAAATATGTATCTGAAAAATCTCCGAATCTATAATCAGATATTCTTGGTTATTATTCGCCAGCATAATGCGTTTTTATTCAAACTCTAATGGACCTATTCGGCGAATTGAAAAATGATATTATTTGTTGTGTATGTGTGTGTGTTTTTTTTTTTAGTTAAAGTCGTAGAAAAATTCAGTTAACATCCCTAATTATCGTCATTTTTTGTTGCAATTAAATTTCAAAGGCGCATGCAATAAAATTGCGCGCGTCTTGACGCAATTCCTTTTTATTTTGAATTATTTTCTAAAATCATTGTTCTTTTTATAGCGCGATTTCGATTTTTTAAAATAGAACAATCAAAAATAAAAATTTGTCAAAAATAAATATGGTAAATCTCAAAATTTTTTGGGGCCACAACCTGCACCATTTTGGAAGTCCTTATTTGAAAAATAATAAATTGCAATAATTTGCGGACGTATATGTAGGTATAAAAAATTAAACCAAATCATTATTTTTAGAATAGTCTGATAAACAAAATAAATATTTATAAAACAAAAATTGTCCTAATTTCGATTGACTCGGCTTGCTCTTTCATTTCGCATGCCAGCGGACACAATCAAAACATTCCACTACATCTTTACGAATATTCATATAATCTTTGGGAGAGGAAAAAAAATAGAAGAAGTAGTAGAATTTGGGCGAAGTACGAGCTCTCGTGCTTCGTCAAATTCAATTTGATACCGGCGGCAAATTGATGCAATATAAATGCGACGAAAAATTGGCTAATCGCCAAAAATTGTATGTATTAAGAGAATCTATCTTTATACTTTTCCCGTAAATATACACTTTTAGTTTTCCGTTTGGAGTACGTGTGGAGTACACAGACGCGGCTCTTTGTCTCGAGACCATCTCTGACTTGTTTCCAATTTCTTGCAGACTTCGACAATATGTACTCAATTTTGCTTCGCTAATGGGACCCTTTACGTTATGAGAAAAATAAGAAAAAAAAAAAGGAAAAAGTTTAGTTTTTTTAAATTTGTATTTTTATGAAACCCTTATATCCTGAATATTAGTTTTCCAACAAAATAATTTATAGGCAAATTTAAATTTTGAACAATGATTGAAGATTGAACCCAAACTCGAGGATTTTCATGAAATGAGAAAGGTATTTGAATTGCCACCAAAACGGCAGTGTTTGCGGAGTAGAGATAATTTTTGGAAAATGTTTTTTTCTATTTTTGGTCTTTAATTTTTATTTATTAACATTTTTTGCCAATTTTCAGCAGAGAGCTATCTCGCAAAACTTCTTGAAAATACCGTGACGAAAATTTCACGGCAAAATCCTCAAAAACCACTCTTCTCTTTTGAATATTTTTTTTTCGATGGGTTGTTTTTTTTCGCAGGAACGTTGAAATTATAAAAATTAATCTTTCACACACACTATTGGACACATAATTAACTAATTAATGATGTATAAGAACGTTCAACAGCACATAAAAAAGGTTTGGGTGATTTCTCTTAAAGCAATTGCGAATGGCGAAGAAGTTATTTTTAAATATTGTTTTCTATCTGCGGACGTTGTCGGAGTGAAGAAAATGAGGAAACCTTTGGGAAAGGTCGTCGAAAATAATGACTGTGTCGATATATAAGCTTGGAACGAAGAATGGACGAATTTCGAGGAGAAAAGAAATATATTCATTTCGCATGATGATCGAAACTGTTAAAAGCATTCGGCCCATTGAAATCTTGCCAAAAATTGTCCAAAATAATAATAAAAAAAGTGGCGATTGATTGGCCTCGAAACTTGTCCGCAGGTCGTTCAGAATATCAAAAAGTATCGAATCGCGTCCAACAGTAGGGAAACAGAGTGGCAAATCAAATACTGTTTGAGTTTGCCGATTAAAACATTTTTGAATTTAAAATGAAAATGTTTTCAGAAAAATATTGTCGATTCTCAACGGGAAATCTGTGAATATCTCCCCCCACAAAAAATATTAATTGCGCGTAGGCTTAAATGCAAAGTACGCATTGCATATTGCGTACTTCTCATTGCCTCGAGGCACCATCGAACATTTTAATATTTCTAATTTCGTTTAGTCGTTCGGTGCTAAAAATACGCAGTATTTTAACATTTTCCATTATTTCTATTATTATTTTTTGTATTGAATAAAACTAAATTTCCAATGGTAATATGAAGATTTCGAAAAAAAAAAATTCAAAAATCTGGCTGAAACCAATGATTTTTTTTATCAGCATAGGGTTACTTAAACTAATTGAAAATTTTAAAATGACGTTTTTTTTTCAAAATCTTCATTGATGAATTAATGTCGAAAAAGTGGGCGTGGCCTGCAGGTGACATCAACACGTTGAAAAAAATCAGACATCCAGAAAAAAGAAACAATTTCTGAGCTGAGCAAATTAAAATATGGGAATGAGAAGACGAAGAACAACAAGAAAGGACAAACATCTTGTGGAAAATTGGTTTTCGGTCGGTCAACACACACACATATATGTAATATTCGATGACATCTATCAAAGCAAAAGCATCGAAAATTTTTGTTCGGCGAATTTAAGTGGATTGTCAACCGAGCAATTGCTCACTTTCACGTAAGAAGATTATGTATTATGAGTATAGTGTTATAAAAATCCTTTTTTTGAATACATAATACATACGTATACATTGTCGGCGTCCGGCGACTGCTCTACGCGGGTAGATTTACGGGCATGCTTCTTTCTATTGGTCTCGAACGGATTAGCATGTTATTTCGCATTTTATGGACAGGCTCGATAATTTTTGAATCGAACGACGTTAGAAATTCCCACCTCATCAACAAAAAATAAAAAAACCTTTTCAAGGCGCATGCGCGTAAATCTACCCGAGTACAGTAGTCGTTATATGAATATTTACTAAACGTGTGGTACGAGAGAGAAATTTTGGAGCATTGGACCATCTTGATTCGATGGTCCAATTGTGCTCATAATCATTTTTATAGGATTTTCAACTCATTTTTTTCCCCAGCGGAATTGGACAAATTTTATGATTTTTGCTTTTCAAAGAACGCCACGTGGCAAAACATCATCTTTAAGAATACTACGAAATTCTTGTATAATATATTCTTCTAAAAAGAAAGTCTGAGCTTATGTTCCTTTAATATATTAATCTTCTAAAGGGTTTTCAAACGAACAGTTTTTGAAATTGCCTCCTCAAAATTGTCGCTAAAATATCTCAAATTTCGATGGATTTTCTGAAAAATGAAAACCGGAAATGCAGATTTCGCAGAGTTTTTCTTTTTCAAATTCCAAACACACTGTATAATTAAAGGCGCACGCGTCACATTCTCATTTCTTTGGCGATCGAGAGCATCAAAGTCTATGAAAACAGAAGAATAATTCGAATAAATTATTAGTTTCCCCTATTATTCGAAATCACAATTCGAATACAATAGAAGACTCGAAAATTCTGACGCGAAATTTGATCACTGAAGCAATAATTCAAATAAGGGCAAATTTTTTGCCATTCTGAGGATTTTAGACGAATTTTTTGATCACAGCGAAATGAATTAATTACGGAGAAAAGCGATGGCGAGAACAGAGCAAATAAAATTAGCGCATTCATAATGGTCCGTTAGCGTTCAGAAACTTGAAAACAACATTTAAAATTTATAGGTTTTTTTTTGTCAATCTGCCTAGTCGAGAAAGTTTTGAAAGCTGAATCCGAAATTTAAAAAGAAAGTCAAGGGTTCAAATTCGCATAATATTGACTTGAAATTGAATAGAAAAAAAATTATAAAATATGAAAAAAATTGGATATTTTCTACATTCTAATTATGGTTTTTTGCAAAAAAAATGTTATAATAAATTATTCTTTTTGAGCAATTTAATTTTTATTGTAAAAGCTGAAGACGTCCATTGGGATTCAGAAGATAGATATCAGTAATAGGAGGAAATTAAGAAAACATTTCGATATAAGAAAATCCTAATTAGATAAATGGTATTTCTCAAAAATATTGTAGTCCTGAAAATGGCTGAAAACATTTTTTTGATATTTGGTTTCGAACAACTGAATTGGACCGTCACGATCGAATAGTTGAGTTCGGTTAGCTAAGCTGTAATTCAGAGCTTTATTTTCTTAAAATATAAGACGGAAAAAGACGGAAGCTCTGAAGTACCCAAAGCGATTTACAGTATCGATTATTTTTAAATAAAAATTAAAAAAAAAATTTTAAATACTTTTTTCTCCATTTTAGGGTGCGGTCAATTTTCCCAAATTTGGTAGCAAATGATTCCGGTTGTTCCGGAATTTATTCCGTATCATTCATCAATCAATGCATTCCGTTGATAAACTTCGAAAAAAATCATGAAACATACAAAACCGCACGCGAACCGTCACGCGCCTGACGACATTCATTTTCCGATGACTTCTTATTCCAACGCTACATCCATTCATTACTATTTTATTTTTAATACATTTTAAAAATTATTTTTTCTACATTTTTTTGAACCGATAGATTTACGGGCATTTGTTTTTTGTTGTGGTCCCGTCACATGAAGTTAGAATGCTCACAAATCGACCCATGTGGGTCTGCCGGCTATTTTATAGAACATGAAAAAAAATTAATAAAATTAATGTGATTAAAAAAAAAATGAAAAATGCGACTTTTGTCATATTTCTACCATTTAGAAATCCAGCATTGAGCTGATGAAAGTTTATTAAAAAAATTAAGAAATATACAAAAAAGAACGGCAAAAAATATATTCTTCGGTTAGATTGGTCCAAGATAGCAAAATTGGCTCAAACTCTTAGAATTGGCACATTTTTTAACCATAAATATTAAAAAAAAACAATTTTTAATTTTTTGGGCTCCAGCAAAGAGCCATAGTCTTCTCACAGCCACCTTACACTTAAATTCAATGCGGAATTTCAAAAAAAAATTTATTTATCAAAATAATGCTACGAGTGAGGTCTCGTTTTGAAATATCACATTTTCAGGTGGAATTTGGACGCTTAAACTTATAAATTCATTTAAGAACCGACAAAATAATTTTTTGCACGAAGAAAGTTTCGCATTTGTCCTTTTGCGTCAAACATTCGCAAATGTTTTTGGATTATTGCAAACGGAAAGAAATGCCAATAAATTTGATTAGAAGATGTTAAACATGACATATTTCCCTCTAAAAAATACACTGTTTTCGAAATACATGCAAAAAAATTCGTTCAAAATCATCTGCGGACAATTTTGCGGGTTGAATTTTGTCAATTAAAAAAGAAAATCCATTGGAAATAAAAATTTTCAAAAAAAAAAACACATTTTCGATTTTTTCACAATAATATTGGCTTGTTCTCTAATATTGATGGAGAAATAAAAATCCATCTGCGGACAAAATTTCAAGCAAGAAATCGAAGAAGCAGCAAAAAAAAGCGAGCTTCTAGCGCATTTCTTTTGTTTATTTTCCGCCTCTCCTTCATCTTCTTCTGACTCATTTGATACGAATCTTCTGCCTCAAAAATCAGCGAACCGATAAATTCGAGAGAATTGAGATCAAAGATTCTCTAAAAAGAGAAAAAATAAAAAAAAATCACGATGTGCACATTCATAATGAAGCGATATCCATGGAAACTCTTGTTTGTCAACATGCGCCTTTAAATTCACCTTGCCTTGTATGCAGAGATTTTGCACTTGTCCCTATTAATCACTATATTTTTTGTTGACGGCTTTCCGGAAAAAGAAAGTTTGTTTTCAGGAGTGGCAAATTGGGTTCTCACGAGACAATTATTCACCATCAACACTCGTCAGTTATTCAACTATTTCTTCATTCCTTCAAAATTAAATATTGATTGCGGGTTGACCAGCCAAACTCATTAACAAATTTTTGTGTGTTCAATTTATTTTCTTTTTGAAATCCAGTTTTTTTTTTCGATGACACGGTACACACTTGAATGTTGGCTAATTAGAGAAGTTCATCGATCCGGAGAATTGGTTTTGGAAATTTTTATCTGCCGACAATTTTCGAGGCCAAACCAATCAATGAAACTCTTAGGAGATCATTCAAACAATTGATGTTTCTAAAAAAAAATTTAAAAAATAAATTCGGCCAATTTTAAAATGTTTTCAGCCATTAACACCATCTGCGGACAATTTTTGACTAATGAAAGCCGGCCTGGGAAAATGTCCGCAGCGTGTATGACACTTAAAACCAACCAAATAAAAACTTCAAGAGCGAAGTTATTGAATTACTTTTTAGAATTATCGTCTAATGAATAAAATGGTAAGACGATGTAATTTTTGGTCGATCAAATTGATGATGGCAATATGTCTCGCCGATTCCACTCCATTCCATCATCATCTGACTTCCCTTCAAATCAATATCGCCCAGACGAACATTTAATTGGTCGACTGTCTCGAATAGTTCCATCGCAATCTTGTTTTTTCTTTTTCGCCTTCTTATTGATTCCCATTTGCCGGCTGGTAAATAAAAATCAATGGGTTTTGAAAACAATTTCGTTTTCATTAGAAATTGAACGCAAATTAATCGGCACACGAGGATTTTGACATATTTTTTTCTTAATCAGGTTAATTTGTTTTTTATTTTTTCTTCGAATCTGACTGATTTTCATTTTCCCGAGTCGCACAATTATGAATCAGTGAGATCAGGTGGGATTAAATCAAACAGAACAATAGGGAAAATAATTCTCTTCTCTCACGATTCTTCGGTTCAAAAAAAAGGATTAAAACACATCATATAAATCCAAAATTTTTTTGCACGACATCTCAGAATTATATGTTGATTGGACGAAAAAAAAACAAGAAATCGACAGGTGCATTTCAATTTGCGTTTGATTTTTCAATTAGCTCACATTTTGTTTACAAATGCTAACTCATATACCATGATTTTTTACTCGCTCGATTCATTGAGACCTTGAAAAATTGCCACGATAACATCTCTCGCGGGTTGTGTTGCTTTCTCATTTTATATAAAAACCATCTGCGGACAATTCCACTCGATTTCATTTTCATCATTTTTGAAATATGTGTGTGTCGTGGACGGACGAATTTGAGAAATATGAATTGCGCGGGCTGTCATTTAATTGGTCCCTAAAAAAAATCGGCTCATACTCCGCCATTCGTACTTAAGGCTCACAAAAAACATGCTCTTTCATATTATGATAGTTAGAATACATAAAATTCGCTTCTAAAAGTTTTTTTTTCCATACGAGACCCACGGCGCCAATTCAAACAATAAAACAATCGCATCTCAAATTCGCCTCGTCGTTCATACATTTATATTTCCTAGTGACCTTGGCCGACCGAACATTTCTAAAAACTAGGCCATGACTGCAACCACTTGAGTTTCTCTTTTTCGGCATACATTTGAAATGACCGTTGGCACAAAAATCTAGGCCACGGCCATCTAAATAGATAATTTCCATTGTTACTGTTATTTTCTCACTAATATGAATTGCTAATTGCGCGGAAGCCAATTCATTCGAGATTCCCTCTTTGAATTATCTAGCGTGGCCTATAATTCGGATAATATCTCGTCCACGGCCTCAATGATGAAATTATTTATCAGACGCAAAATTTTGTGTCTACAATTTCGCATTGCAAAAAATCTTATTTTTCAAATTACCCGTTATTATTTTTTTGTACAAATTCATGTCCGCAGCAGCATAAAAATAAATATCGAAAAAAAATGCACCTCGAGTTCAATCACAAAACGAATGCTTTTGCCAAAGCCCTAATTTAATATAAAAAGAACTTGCATTCGAAATTTGTGGGGCGCTTAATCGACACACGCGCATTCTTACGTTTTACGACATTGAGCCAATCTCGATGACGCAGTCGCCATATTAGGTGCGCGTCCTTTCTGCTTTTGCTCTCCATCGGACCCCTTCATGTGATTGAAAAGCCAGCTGAAAATTCTCCGCAACATTATTTGTTTGTTTATACCTTCATTCCCTCTATTTCCCATTTAAGGTTATCAAACAATTCTTTCTGATTCGCTCGTTTCCTACGACGCGCATACAATTGATTTTTTCGTTTTACTATATATGATGACTCGTCTTGTACATCGCTATTACTATACATGTATAGTTTTCTTTTTTTTGTTTCAGTATGACGAGAAATTCAGCGCGAACCTCAATATTGACAGCATTTTTGATGGAAAGGGTGAGTCGAATCGAGTGTTTTTCCGCTACCTCCTCATATATATTTTTTTTGGATTTTGTTGATTGATTTTGATGTCTTCACAATTGGCACTCCAATTTCTTAAAATTTACCTTGTTTTGCCAAATTTTGAGGAATTTACCTTTATTGTCGGAACATTGCGGCTACCAGAATCGATCGCTGCGAGACCCACCGGAAAAAAATTGTGGGCGTCTCTCATCACCAAATTAATTTCCAAATTTAAATGGCTACTCAAATTATGTTGAAAAAATCCCCCGATTTCGGTTTTTCTGACAAATTTTCAACAATTTTAATTTGCAAATATTATGAATCTCAATTGAAATTTTTAAAAATCGATTAAAGGCTCACAACGAGGAAAATGAGTTGGGTCTTGTGGCGATTGATTCTGATAGCCGCCTTTTTTTTTCAAAAACACACTAGATTTTTGTTTAGAGAAACCTCTAAACTGTGATTTACAAAAATAAAAGAAATGACATAAAATTAATTTTTTTTCTTCGCGCCATAATTTATTTTTCTAATCTACTTTACGCAAAAAAAAAACGGGCACCCAAGATAATGCAGCTTAAAAAAGTCCGTGAGTTTGATTCGCAGGTTGTCGGTAGTACGGTACCCGAATTTCCGACGTCTTAAATTTGAATTCCCACCTTCAAAATAATTTTTTTTCCAAAATTTTCATGTTTCATAATCAATTTTCTTCTTAACAATCGACATTTCTGAACCGGTTCAAAATCACACCGAATCCGATGGCTCTAAATATGTATTATGTGCTCAATCCAAGTGAGGGACCATCGAAAATTTCATACAAACATATCATGAGATTCGTTCGCCAATGTTTCTCCTCATTATGGCTCAAAATAAACAAACGCATAAATAGCATAGTATTCATTTATGTATTTGTATTGTCATGAAACGTTTTTAAAACAGAAAAATTCTAAAGTTTCACATTTCCTTTTAAATAATGAGTGTCAGCTGCTATGCGAGTTATAAGACCTTTAAAGAAGTTCGAAATGGAAACAGACTTGAAAATTTTCACGAAAACTAATGCAAATTGCTATGGGGCAAAAGAAAAAAATATTATTTCTGAATTAAAATTTTTCTTTTTTATTTTCTCAGTATTGTGATATTTGCTGGTCCATTGTCAAGCATCAGGTGTGTTGCGGACAAATTCTCGTCAGAATTGATGACCAGTGGATTGGAGCCTGCTCATTGCCAACCTTTATGAAGAAAATCATAAGGCATTTATTTAAAAAAATTAAATATTGATTGATATCAAATGTGTGCAATTTTGCGTCTGTGTGTACCCGCGAACCAAATCTAGTCCAGCCAAACTAAATAGAAATGATTTCTTGCAAAAAAAAACTATTGCAAATAGGGAAAATCGCACAAAATTTTTGCAGTGCTACCGCTATTTCGTTTGCTCATTTCTGCTCCACTTTGTGATCTACATTCTGGCGCACGTCTCGTTCACGGCAAAAGAATGCTTCGAAGCATTCGTTCTCGACACGTTCCTTCTAATGCTTGCCGCCATCGGGACGGCGAAACACAAGCCGCTTCTCATATTCCCGTCATTAATCGTCAAATTCGCGCTTCTCTCAACGTCGGTTTTAATGGCGATGATGTGTCTTGGCAACATAAGCATTCGAGTGAGGAATATGAAGGATCGGATGGAGGTGAGGAATCAATCGTTTCTCGACAGTCGTCTCCGTTTTCCAGTTTCGACGCTCTCGACATTATCCAGAAGTCATGAATATTCTATTAGAAGAGCATCCAAGTGTGTGCATTTGGATTTACGTGTTCGCCACACTCCTGACAGTTGATATCGGCTACACTTTCAAGTAACATTGCTCATACATATTTGTTGGTGGCCAAACTTCCATCGTATCACTATTTCAGAGCATTCTACGGGTCGTGCTCATGCATCGGTAACGACGTCAAAAAGGACGTCGAGGTGACATATTCCGATTGTGATCGGATGGCAACTATTGATTTGCAGACACCGCCGCCGCCATATTCGGTGTGCGTCTCATCCAGCAGCCATCTTCCCACCTATTCCGAGGCTCTGCGATCGTGCCGAGCCCAGATTGCACTCGAGCCAATCACTCCGGTGCACAAATCGACGGAGCTCGAGTCTCCGCCGCCGCCGCTGCCGAGAAATATTGTATAATAATACTAATAATAATGATCTCATAAGTATGTATGAGCTTGAAAAGTGCCATTCAGCGTAATTGAAAAAAAGTATTATTTTCTACCTTCGTGCAATTAATTTTTTAATATAAAATTGTCCGCAGATCGATTTTTTAATATTAAAATGAGGATGCAAGCGGTAGGCAGTTAGTGAAAAAAAAAGAAAAAAACCTTCATTTCTACACGAATTTGAGAAATTTGAATTGCGTGGGACGCCGATTAATTGGGTCTCGTGAAATGAAAAGTACTCTGTCATTTGATACTTTTTATTAATATTCAAAATATTTAATATTCGTAAAAACTGAAAGTGAATCTATACGAGACCCAAGGCGGCAATTCAAATGACAAATCAATCGCATCCCAAAATTGGCCGTCCATGACAATACACAAATTAAGCTTCTGAGGTAGAAATGCCGAATAGCGCGGCCACCTGGTTTTGGGTTTCCACCAATTTGTACCAATTCAATTTGAGGGGGCCAATCTAAGCGGGGGTGTGAAATCAGAGGAAAGTATGTATGCAATTAGTAACCCCGAAAATGGGAATAGGGGGAGCCGATCTCACAAGGGAGGTCATTTTGCTGTCTTAAAATTTTTTTATTTTTTGCATACAGATTCTTTCAAAAATTTCCAATCGAATGAACTAGGTCGCTACCTGCGCAAACTTTTAGTTCCAAGCGAGAAAATCCATTTCAGAATGGATTCATGATATGGAGTTTTCCAAAAAAAATGCAAATAATTACATTCAATTTTTTTGTAATTTAATATTTTTTTTTAATTGCATGAATAGGTCCGTTCTAAATTGCAAAAATTTTAATAATGATTTCCAAGATCTATTGGAATTTTTTTTTTTAATTTAAAGGACCCACAAATTTCGGATTTTTTACCCTAATAAATATTAAAAAAAAAAAAAAACAAAGACATTTTCTTTGAAAAAAAAATGATAGAGAAAAAATGTCATAAGTATCCAATCGAATTGGCGCACACCTCAATTACATTCCAGCTGATTACCGGGTTGCTATGCATTCCTTCGATTTCGCATATTTTTTTTCTTTTCATTTCATTTCTCGACCTATGTCGTTTCTTTTTTCGCCCCACTAAATATATCAAAATCAATTCTCAAAAATAAGTTATTTTTATTATATGACATCATGTCTTTTAAAAAATTTACTAGAAATGTTTATAGTTTGAAGTCGAAAAGAATGTCCGCAGGTGGAAATTATCAAACGCAACCAGTTCACGAAAACCCCTAACATTGTCCGTAGCATTGAATTGACAAAGGCAGTTGTATTGAGCTTATAATAATATGTAGACTCCTAGAGCATCAAAACTCATATTTTTAGCCGACAAGCATATAATAATGATATGACGATCCCCTGTTATTAGTTGTTTGTTTTCTAGTTAAGGCCATAGGTTGCTGCTGGTCTCTCTCTCTCTCTCTCTCTCTGCTTGGCGACACTTCAACCCATCCAATAAACGAACCTTGTCGTCGGTTTCGGCATTGCTACCCTCTCGTTTCCACGGGCAACGCCATCATAAAAATGAGCGTAACAATACAAGTCATGCGGAAGGTTTTAATGAGAAAATCTCACCTTAACACCGCCGCCCACATTCAATTCTCTCTCTCTCTCTCTCTCTCTCTTTTTTCTCAATTTTTTTACCTATCGCTCAGAATATTCAAAAAATGACGCCGCTAATTAATTTTCATGTAATTTTTTTCGGAAATTATGCACTTTTTTTGATCTACCCAAAAAAATAAATTTGCTAAAAAAATGGGTTTTCCCCAATTTGCAAGGCGTTGAAAATTGTAACACATAGTCCGCCAAAAAAAAATGTTTCGTTTGAATACCAATTGAGCATGCGACCGAGAGAGCCTGCTTAATTATACGAGCAACCTTGGCGGCGTGAGATTCTGATATCGATGTGCATGGCGCGCCACCCACCCACTCAAATGTTACCTAATTCGCCGGCCGACACCAACTTCTGAATACGCAGGTAATTGCACTGCCTTTTTTCGACGACGGCGGCGGCTCTCTCTCTCTCGTTTCGTCGGTTTTGCAGCAGCGCGTTTTGAATCAGGCAAAATTGGAAATCCAATAAACAATGAGACCTTTTTGGATTGGTCGTATACTCTGCTCTCGCTGGTTGGCGTGATTTGGCTCCCAAAAATTGGTTTCTTAATGAGATTCGGCCTATTATTCAACCGCCCCCCCCCTCAACACGTGACGATGACGTTGTTTGTGGGTCTTGAAACGATTCGAATTTTTTGTTGACAAAACAATTGCACATTTTTTGCAACTTTTGCACATCTCGGATTTATTTGAGAAATGTCGAAAAACATTATGTCAACCCCTAAAATGACATTGTTGAAATGAAAAGCTTTTCCACGGAATTCTTCTCAATTTAGTATAAATTTTCAAGATTCGTATTTTGATTTTTGATTCGATTATCAATTAATTCAACTTCTTCCAATCAATCCCTTATATTGCTCGGCATTTCATAACATATGAATGAATCAAACTAGAATCTCATTCCTTCGGGATCAGACATTCCTCTTTTTAACTCGCTTTAAATTCTTTGAACCATTTAATCATTACTTATTATTATTTTTTTATCCATTGAGCATTTAATTAAAACAATTAATTTTAATTAAATTGCAATTAAGCTTTATGGTATGAAAAAAGCGAAACTCTTTTTATGAAGCAAATATTGTCCGCAGCTGATTTTTGCTTCAAACAATTTGAACCGGCGTTCGCCTGGATTCCTTTGCACTTCTCATCAAACAACATCAACCCACCTCATTGGACATTCATTAAATTCATTATTCGAATGTCTTCTCATTTCATTAGCCTCTTTTGAATATTTGTGTGTGCGCTTGCGCGCGTGCATTCAGCCACCTTCTTGAAAGCTTCACACGTGATTGTTGACATTCTGCCGAAAAGTCGCAAGGACCATCGAGCTTTGCGATTGAACCAAATAACATTCCCAGCTGCTATCATTGAACCTTCGCTATGTTTCAGCTACCAAATTGTGAATCATATGCATATAAGGTGCAATAATAGAATTTTAAGCTTCCAAGAATGAACTTCAGTGCCTCTCATTTTGGCTAAAATATATTTAAATAATTTTTTGTATTTTTTTTAAATAATACCAAACAACGATTTTCGTTTTAGAAAACTTGAAAAATATTCTATCATGCTCCTTTAAATAAAAAATGAATTTTGTTTCACGTTTTCATTGGTTGCTTTCATGATATTTATTGTGAAAAATTTCGAGCCTCAAACTCATATCAAATCTTACAACTCGCAGGTTACTGATAAATTCCAACGAGTACGTACGTCGTTTGGGTATTATCCGCCCGTCTATTGAATTCATCAAAAGCCGATGTCGATGTCGCAGCCAATTGTTCACAACCCTTCATAATCTCCTAATCCGCTGTAGTGTCGATCAAGAAGATTGCTGCTCAAGACAATTCGCCGTGTTAGACATGCCGACACAAGTAGTACATCAATTTCAGCTTCATTCTGTTTTTTGTATTCGCGCACGCACATTATTTTGTGGCGAAACACACAATTTTTGTTTACCTCGAACATCTTCATTTCTTATTATTTTGTCTTTTCCTTTTTTATTCATACATATATTAATCATATTCGATTGATATTATGTGTATAGTCACCAAAAGTTTCAGCTTGATTTTCATAATTCCTTTGCCTACTAGTAATGATCTTCAAGCTAGACGTTTTCTTCCAAATACGATCATCATATTGATCTAGTTGAACTCAAGTCTTCAGATTTAAATTAATCGAATCAAATCAGGTGTGCCGTGGAGTTTCTCGAAGCGTGAGGCATTTTGCTGGAAGAATGATACTCGATTTCGAGTTGTTTTGCATGACCACTTCCAAAAGCGAAATAACAAGAGAGATTCGTGTTGAATGACGCATTAATGGTGATACAATATCAACAGAAATGGATAACAATCAAAGTAATTGCATGTTGTCTCGGCCAGCTTCCTCAACCTTCCCCTCCCTGAAAATTGTTGTTTTTGATGGCCTGCTCATCGTGCACTTTTCAAAAAAAAAAACGAAATCTTCCACTAATCCGCATCTCGCCCCGACGACTCCGCCCCCCCCCTTCCGACCCATTTTCAGTCATTCTTCGCTCTTCGCTCTCGGTTCAAAACGTTCGCTCATTCGGTTTTCTCGATTTCAGACCGCCGCACATTTGTTTTGTTTTGCATATTCAATGATCATCAGTTTCAGTTGAAGTCGAGCGCGCGGTTCATTGGGTGTCCTCTCCGAAAATCGGTAAGTCGCTCCCCCCCCGCCCGAATTACTCTTAAATCAAATTGTTCTTGGTTCGGGTGGAAATTACGCAATAAAAAAAATGAAATGGTTTCTTCGAACACAATCCGTTTTTTTCGGGGCGTTTTTGCACATTTTCATAAGGTTCTCATGACATAGATCTCCTCATGTCGACAATCATTTTCTTAATCAAATTTTCCATTATTACGAAACATGGACTTCAATATACTCTCATTTAGACTAGGCGATATCTCGTGACGACTAAATGTAAAAATCTGAAAAGTTTCAAAATTGATATCATAGTTTTTTTCTATAGTAAATCGACCCCGTAAAATATCAAGAAAACTTATTTATTTTATATGCCAGGAATTTACTACATACAACTTCTTTTTTTTTTAACTTTGTTGGATTAACAAAAACCAGGAGACAACCCCTTAACATGTCCGCAGATAGTAAAGCCAACAATAAAAATGGATGAAGATGAATGATGAAAACCTCCGTTGCTTTTTCTTTATTCTTTGATTATTTTCAATTCGTGATTTTCTCACGGACAGGTTGTAAATACATAGACACACACAATAATGCGAATTATTGAGCTTACGCGTTCTCGTTCAAAATTTCCATCTAGGGTCTTTCTCTCTCTCTCTCTCTCTCTCTCTCTCTCTCTCTTTTCATCGAGTACTGAAATCGATGTCTGGTGCTCGATGCCCGATCACCTGCTTCAAACATTTGACGCAAATTAGACGGCCTTCAGTAGTCCTGTCTTTTTTGTGCCTCCTCTTGATAACTTTTTTTTGCGAGAGCAAAAAGTTTTGGCGGATTAGCGGCATCCCATTGTTGTTGGTATTAGTGTTATTTTGTGTGTGATTCATTGTCACCCCCATCATTATCAATGTGTAGATCAAACTGCCAATGTTCAAATCCCCCCCTCCCCCATGCGAGCATCACATTTCCTGGCGAAATCTGAGCAATCGGCTCGCTACTCGATTTGCAAACCTTCAATCGCGCTTAATTAGGAAGATCTTGTCGAGACCCATGGCCACCCATGCGCCTTCAAACACCACAAACCAATATTTGTAGTTATCGAATTCCAATCAAATTAGTTTCAGTGCTCACATCCACACAATGGGCTCCTGTCAGAGCAGCGAGAACGCCGAAGGAAATGCCAGAAACAAGGAGATCGAGAAGCAGCTCAACGCCGACAAACGCGCCGGCAGCAGCATCGTCAAACTCCTGCTACTCGGCGCCGGCGAATGCGGCAAATCGACAGTTCTCAAGCAGATGCAGTACGCGATTTTTCATTTGTACGTGAGCTTAACGACTTCTTCCAGAATTCTCCACAGCAACGGATTCTCCGAAGAAGAGGTGAATGAGAAGAGGGCGATCGTTTTCAACAACACCGTCTCGTCGATGTGCACAATTCTCAAGGCGATGGACGGAGTCCTTCACATACCACTGGAAGATTCTGACAAAGAGGTCAGTTCGATGATGTCGAGAGAGACGTTGAAGGATGTTTAGAATCTGAAATCGGTGGTGCTTCGAGTGCAAGAAGCCGGCGAAGAAAGCGAGCCGCTTTCAGATGAGGTGTCGAAGGCGATTCAAGCACTATGGTAGGTTGACTATTAAAAGCCGAAAATCTCGAAGCCATTTGAATTCGAGAGCCACGAATTTCATAGTAATGAAAAGAAATAATGGATTCCGACAAGCATTTCAGGAGCGATCCCGGTGTGAAAAGAGCGTTCGAGATGCGCAGCGAATACCAACTGCCCGATTCGGCCAAATAGTTTGTGCTTCATCGCGCTTCTATTTCTTTTTTCCAACAATTTTCAGTTTTCTCGACAATTGCGCCCGAATTTCCGAGCCCGGCTATCGGCCAAGCGAGCAGGATATTCTCTATTCTCGCGTCGCCACCACCGGCGTCGTCGAGGTGAAATTCAAGATCAAAGAGCTCGATTTTCGGTTAGTTTATTTGAGATTACCTACTCATTTACATGTGTGCCAAGACCGACGACGACAAAAAAAAATGGCGGGGGGGGATTAGTTTTTGTCGAGTCATTCATTTCCATGACGACCGAATGATTTTGAATTTGTCGTCGCGCCGCAAGAAATGATCGTCAACAATTTATTTTCCAGCGTTTTCGATGTGGGTGGTCAGCGATCCGAGCGGAGAAAGGTAAAACCCTCAATCCGATCTCCTAGCAATTTTTTTTTGATTTCAGTGGATTCATTGCTTCGACAACGTCGAATCCATTATTTTCATCACTGCCATTTCCGAGTATGATCAAGTGCTTTTTGAAGATGAGACTACGGTACTTTCATTCTCAACGAGACCCGTTGATTGTTGGTGTTCTAGAATCGAATGATCGAATCGATGCAATTGTTCAATTCGATTTGCAATTCGACGTGGTTCCTCTCGACGGCAATGATTCTTTTCTTGAACAAAAAAGATTTGTTTATGGAGAAGATTCAACGCGTCAATATCACCACGGCGTTTCCGGATTACGAAGGTAAAATCGCTTTGGGCGTTCTTTTTTTTTCGGTAGATCAAAAATCATCATCTTCAAGGCGGCCAGAATTATGACGAGGCGGTGGCGTTCATCAAAATGAAGTTCGCCGAGCTGAACTTGAATCCCGATAAGAAGACGATCTATATGCATGAGACGTGCGCGACAGACACGAATCAGGTATAGCTGACAGGATGGGCGAGGCCGGGGACCCCCAACAATTTTCATAATTCCAGGTGCAACTGGTCATTTCGAGTGTCATCGACACGATCATTCAGAAGAATCTCCAGAAGGCTGGAATGATGTAATAGAAGTTGCCTAACTATTAACAAATTATTCTACCACAAAAGTATTTGCGATTTTTCGTGTGCTTCCTCCCCCCCTTTCCTCACCACTTCCTCTCCTTCCCCCCGAAAAAATCAATGCAATATTGATCGAAATATAGGATTCAATTTTAATTCGTTTCGACAAATTCGTTTTGCCTCTTCATATCCGAGTATTGTGATACATCGATCAATATTTAGTTGTTTCGCAAAATTCCTCTCCCCTTCCCCTCCCCCCCCCCTCCTCCTCTTCTCAATGTAAATATTAAGCGTTTTCGCTACAATTTCCTTAGCTATATATTTTAGAAATATAATGACGTCATTTGTTCTTTTTTACAGTTTCGCTCTATCATTTTTTTTCTTAATTTTTATATAATTCGATTAAATTTATATATAAGATTTTTTTTTCGATTTTTTATGCAAGAAGACGATTTTTTTTGGAAATGCGCCGATAAAATTTTAAATTTAATTAAGCGCATTAGGCGGCCGGCAAAAAATGTATAAAAATATCGAAATGATGTGCGAAATTCATATTCGACATGAATTCGATCGCGGTGGCATTGGTTTTTCTCGCCGTTGGACTTCAAGCTCAGCCGTCCGCTCCAGTGAGTCTTTTTTTTTCAGAATTCAATTATTGGGAAACACTCAATTCGATGTTGGTAATTATTGAAAAATAGGCTCTCAAGCGAATTTTGAAATAAAATTTTCCAAATTTTTAAATATCCATTTTTTATTATTTGATTTAACTATTTTTTATGTTGCATTTGCGTTCTATTCGAATCGAATAACAATTTCAAATAATTTCGTATTATTTTTCAGTGTTATCACGGCTCGCAGCAACGTTGTGGCCTAGAAAAATTGTTTTTAAAAAATAGGTTCGGCCGCGGCCGCACGTTGTGTATTAATTAATTTTTTTAAAGTACAACTTTTCAAACTAAACGTGATTTTAAAAACTGAATATTAAATTAAAAGTCGCAACTTTGTGGAAATAAAAGAAAAACGCGTTGAGACAATAAAATAACTATTTTTCATTCACTTTTTAACGATTTTATGTCTTCCCTTTTCCAATTAATACCATCTTCTACTTTTATATATATATATTTTTTTTTCCCATATTTAAAGAATATCGCTAATAATATTCGGTTTACAGGCTTATCAAAATATTGGCGTTTCTCGACCGCATCGAATTGTCCCTGGACTCGAATTAAACGTACAAATATTCTTTTCATAATTTTCTCACATTTTAGTTTTTTAAGCTTGATGGACTCAAAAAATCCACTCCTTCGTCGAATTCGAATATCATCGATTCCAAGCACATGGATATCCAATTAAGGGTCAGTTTTTTTTTGAAAATAGAAAGTCGATATGATAATTCAAGTGTTTTTTAATAGGATGACTACACAACCGACGATCTTATCAAGCTTCTCGAGAAGATTTATCACTTTGTTTTAAGATTGACCGCAAAAAACCTGAAACATGTAAGTGTTATTAATAATATAATAAATTGTATGAAAAGCTGAACTGTTTTAGGAACGCGACTGTCATAAGGATCATGATCATAAGGATGGTAACGAACACGATCCTGCGATTGAGCTGGAGCACAATTATGATAATAAAAAATATTCATCAATCATTACTAAAAACATGGTATATTAATTCAGTGTCGAAAATTCACCAAAAAATGTATGGAAGCGTTTTTCGGGAAAAACTTAATATGAAGATTATTTTGGAACAAGAAAAAAGATTGTTTAAAGGCGCACAAGATCTATTTTTTTTGACATTTTCGAATTTTGACTGATAAAACATTTTTAGAATGATGACATTCAAAAATTTGCGGATGAATTTGCTGCTGACTTGCGAAATACTCTCAGAGGAAAACTGAGGGTGAAAAACTTGCTTAAGAAATATGCAACGAGCAATATCATTCTGGATAATTGCGGAGAGCATATCATCGGAATTGGTTAGGATATATTGTCAGTCTTAAACTGATCCAGAATGATTTCAGACAAAACCAAAAAAGCTTTGAATTTATTGGCAATGTTTATGAGGTTTATGGGCAAGGCTCAGGTTGGTCGAATTAAGCTTTGATATGAATTTTTGCTCAAATCATTTTCAGATTGAAGTCACGAACGTCTCCAGCTCATCATTCATTCTGCAATTCTCATCCACTCGAATTTCTCCAAGAAAATACAGTTTTTACATTCAAGTAGGCCAACATTCGTCAGAATTCTCTCAACATTTTCCATATTCAGAAGCCAGCAATGAAAATTGAAGCAGTTCGAGCGGTGAATTGTAAACTTTAATGATCCCCATTGCATTTTATTTACTTCAATAAAAAAAACCAACCAACCGTCAATTCAATTTTGTTGCGATACTCGAACAACTTCAAGGCCGCCAACGTTGTTCACGCTATGTGGTTTCCAATGAAGGAACGGCATAGTAAAGACAACAGATAAAAAGTTGCTAATCTTGATGGAGGCGAGGAAATAGCGCGCGAAACGTCGAGCGTCTCAATTTTTGCAAAACGCGAGTTCCTAGCACCGAACGACACCAGATGGATGGACGCCGCTGATGAGATGGTCGGCGGTTTGATTCGATTAGTTTCAAATTTTACTATGTGATATCAAAACGAGTTGATGTGCAAATATTTATGCAGACGATCAAAGTTGCGAAATTGTTGTTCCTCTTGAAATATCAAGTTGTGTTGTCGGAAATCAAACAAACACACTGATAACAATTAAGAACCCCCCATTATTTTTCAGTGATACTGGCTAGACTAGATGGATTTGATTCGCACAACAATTTTTACGGTGATCCACTCGAATTGAGCCAATTTTTGATCAATCGAATGCGGTCACTTCAAAAATTAAATATTTTTGTACATTGAGGTTTGAAGGTCAACCCGATGCGAATTTTGCTTTCGCTTATTGTTGGTTGAGGAGGAATTGGAAAACAGACATCGAAAACAGACAAAGGTGATTCAAATAAAAATTATTTAATTGAAAATGGATTTACAGCCGGCGTCCGGCGACTAATCTATAAGGGTAGATTTATGGGCGGCGCCTTTTCGTCATGGTCTCGCAACATGTGAATGCTTATTTTGTTATTTCCATGTAAACTATTTATTTCAGACAATTTTTGTAAATTTTTTGTATTAAAAATAATATAAATCAGTTTTTTAATGTGAAATAACCAGTTTGTCCACGCGAGACCACACAATCTACACCGACTATATTTGAATGGTTTTTATAATGAAAAATAAAGAAAAATTGGAAAACGCTTAATATTATACATAATGGTCCGTTCCTTGTATTAAAAAACGGCTACCAGAATCAGCAAGACCAATGTCTTCAGACGCGATGCGGTTCGCGTGCGGTCTTTTTGCTATTTTTTGTTTTTGCAATTTTTGGGGTTATTTTTTTCAAAGATATCAGAAGAAGATGACACTGAACCCAATTAAAATTACTGCGGAGGTCACTTAATTGAAGAAAATTGTTTTTGAGAAAAAAATGTAACCGACGACGTCTAACAGATAATACGCAAATTCCCAATGTTCAATACGAAATTCAAAGCACCCAAAAAGAATGCGATGGTCCGTAAACACTCCGGCTCGAAGTTGTTTTTTTCTAGCCGAATACATTTTCAGGACCATTCTACTTTTTTCTAGCCGAAGACATTTTCAGCCGCACGTGATTGTGACAAATTGAGAATATTAAAAACCGTTATTTTGAAAAGGACTTTGAGCAAAACTATATATGGAGATTTTCAGGTTTGTTTAAAGGCGAAGCACGCCAAGACTCTTCCTTCACTTTTTTCTTATTTTCCGCACGGTTGTGCTGCGAAAAATAATAAATTTAAAGAAACTTTGCTTTGGTGGACTAGTTTTTTCCCGGTCGCCAAAATTTCTCGGCCGTGTTTGAAAAATCACCGCATCTTCTAGCATTTAATTGGACATTGCAACTCTTCAAATAGACTGCTTGAAATATTGACAAAATGTGTCGCATTGGGCCGAGGTCAAAGTTGCCAAACAACCAACCAGCGCACTGCAGCATCTATCATCGCGTTCCCGCCTGGCACTGACGAAATATGGACGGTCAGGAAAGACGGTCCGAAGACGGTCAGCATGGCATGCAACATTTTCAGATTACCAAAAAACCCCCAACTCTCGTAGAAACATTGAACAAGAGAAGAGAGAGAGAGAGAGAGAGAGAGAGATAACAGTTCGCGCTGACGCGAACGCCTGCCTCGTCGTGCCCCCTCTGCTCGGGTGCCAGCCGGTGCACAACAGTTCGCATTTTCCAGATTTTTGTTTATTTGCTTGTTTATTTGTTTGCGGTGCGGAGCCCCCCCCCGCGCTCAACAACGTTTTACTTTTTTTTTCCTTGTGCTCTATTCACCATACCAACCATTGCTCTCGGTTATTGTTCAAGAAAGTCCACAAACGGATTGTTGATGCTTCTTCTGGTTCACATCTTCTCGAACACGCCGGTTTGGTCACTTTCACTCCGTTCGGCTACACCTTTCTCACATCCTCCAATACTTCATCCTTTCCCTAAATGGTTTATACATTTCTAAATACATTAATGTTCATTGTTTTCCGGTGGTTGTCGAAAATTACCATATTAGCCCATATGTATTTATTTGTTCAATCAATTCATTGCTCATTCAATTGTTTGTCAATTTTGTGTTGAATTTCCAAATTTAGCCGATTACATATGCGCCGTGCTAAATTCGTCGTCGCCAGCTCAAAATCGCACCGTAATCCGTCTTGCTACCGTACTCCGTCGGAGGCGGTCGTCCAGCATGCACTATAGCGAGTGCAAGTGCCCTTTTTCGCCGCTCGCCGCCTCTTCAATTCCTCGCACTATTTTTGTTTGACCAATCGTCAATGTTTCAAGTTTCGACTGTAGAAAACGATATAGACCAAACATGGGATTTTAAATTTATTTGTGATGCTCTTTATGGTGGCGTTTCATTCTTAAATTGGTCTGTTTCTATAATCTATAAAAATCTACCTAGTAGATCAAATTATGCCAGAATGGGCAAACATGAATTATTTCTAGTCCTGAATTATTATATATTTAGCTTTTATTCATGCAGTTCTGAAAATAGCATAATCATATAATATAACGAAAAATGATCTCATTGGCTTCCCTCTTTCCTCTCAACCCCAAATTCGGCAATTTTCCACTTTATAGTAACACCATGCAAAAAAAAACATGCAATCCTTTTAGCAGTAATTGTCGAGAAGGGAAATCGAGGACGAACACATGTATGTGTAGATAGGATGAATAGATAGATTCATTCTGTCTACCGTATTCCAAGCGAATCCCCCCCTCCCGACGACGGCCGGTGTTTTACTAAACTAAACTATGTCAAAAACTGTTGCGCGATGGGCGTCGGGTCGCGATAAATGAAGCTCATGTCGGGTCACAACGTTGAACATCACATTTGCTTTTTTCCATTATTATCATCATCATCATCATCGTCCACACAATTTGAATCATCGAATGGGTGGCTCGAACCAGTTGGTTGCGCAAACATTATCAATTGCATAATTCGATTGATAAGCCAATTCTAACGACAGACAGCATTCGAGACGCCCAAATTTAGATAGGCTCCGCCCACATTGATTTATGTGATGTTCGTCGTCATGCGTGTGCGTGTGTGTGTTTTTTTTTTGGCGGCCACCTTCAGCCGATGTTCCATTATTTGCGCATTTCGGTTTTCAAGTACCCATCTGACCTCATTAACACTAACTATATATCCTATAGTTTTTTTGGTCGGATTCACTGTAACTATAGTTTGAGATGTGCCATCAAAATCACAGTCTGTTTCCCTCTTTGTCTTGCCGCCAGCCGAAGACTTGTTTAATGAATGTTGCGGAATACATACGAGATTGCGCAAAAAAAAGTGCTATCTTTCATCACAGATTGAATAACCATTTGACGGAATCGAATGCCTCGAGATTCTATCAAGTAATGGAAGCTTTGGAAAATTTTTGAGGCGATGAAATTGTGAGAGAAAGATGCATATCGCCTTTCCACATGCGCATCTCATTTTTTGTATTATTTCATTAATCAGACAGTAGGGTTGAGTTCTATAAGATCTTTGTTATCCTCGGGATCATACATTTTTGAATTGTTCAGAAGGTTCTCTTTAAGGTAATACCGTACCAAACTGTTCTCTTCGGATCCGTTTATCCTCTGGATTCTTGATCTTCAATTCTTCTAATCCTTGAAAATTCTTTCCTCTCCCTCACTCTTTTCGTACAGTGACTCAACTTGCCCCTCTCCCCGTACCATACTCGATGCTCCAGCTAATCAGTACTTGGGTCATGTTTATGTAACTATTTGTTTTAAGTCATACCAAATACTCCAGCTTGAACAACAATAACAACAAGTGCCAGTTGGTACCACGGAATAAATTGCGGTGATAAAAAAAAACTACTTTTGCCTCTTATCATGTTGATCGATTCATAATTTGCATAACTTGATTCGATTGTTGTTTTTTTTTCAGTTGGCGAGTGAGCCAGCCGCCCTCGTCGAAATTTGTATCGAATTGAAGCTCTCGAGTATTCGATCTATTTGTTGTTTTGTGTACCGCGCGCGTTTTTTTTTCTTTTTGGCGACGACAAAATTCAGGCGCGCTCGTCGCGCGGACCGTTCCGAAACGTTTTGAACACTCGGCGTCCTCTGTAAATAAACAAGAATTCGGTCTCACGCATCTCTCGATTCACCACACTGTTTCTCTATCTCTATCCCTGCAAAAAAAATATTGAACGACCATTCGGAATAGTCCGAATCAGGACACAAAATGCAAAACGGTGCCTTATTTATTTTCTGATGTTGTTATTGTTGCTGCTGCTGCTCGGCCCGGCTCAATGAGCCAGACCTCATTCCCAACATTTTGTTTTTTGCAAAATGGAAACCCCAAAAAATTGTTTTCGAAATATGGTTATGATATAGTGCAACAGTTCGTTCTCCGCTTCCACACTTCATGTTGCATTGACTGCCGGCCGTTTTCCATTTCAATGATAGCATCTGCGGACATTCTCAAACAAACAATCGAGGTCCGGAAAGTTACAGTAGTCGTTTCTTTTCATCAAATATCACTCGACGCTTGTTGTTGTTGTTGTTGTTATTTGACGTTTCGTAATTCCGGCATGGTCATTCCGTTACCGGCGCCGCCGGAAATAATGTTTGCGAATACTCTGGCAGTTTTGCCGATGCTACAGTACTCACTGGCATGTCTCCTAGCACGAAAATCTCGAGAATCGTCACACATTCATTATGTTGCGCCACGCGAGACGAGACGAGACGAGATTCTCGGTGGAACCGTCGGCGGCGCCCCCCCCCCGCCACCTTATTTGGCGGGCCACACTGAATCCGACACCCATTGTTGCTTCCCATCGAAAACCACCCTCTTCGTCAGCTTTCGGTTCTACATTGAACCTATTTCTTCTATACCAAAAAAAAACAATCGAATTGTTATGTTGCAGATATGGCGGAGGTGATGTGCGCTCGCGCATTGCCACCGATGCAGATACCCGTCTATCAAGTGATTCCGAATATATTCTTGACGAAGCAGCGTGCAGGTTTTTCGACGATTTCCACCAAATCTCTATTTTTCTCGGTGTTTCAGGTGTCGTCGAACAGAAAAAAGTCTATTATTGTCAACGGTGTTTGAATCACAATAAAACCGAGCCGCGAAAAAATCACAAGGTCCCACTCAATTCTCAATTGACTTTCACTAGTGAATCACGATCCATTTTCTAGTGTGAATGCCCATTCGCGAATTGCACATGCTTCAAATGCTCGCTGGTCGAGAAGCGACGCAAACTCAATCTGCAGCTTCATGAGCTCGAAGGTGATGTCGGAGAGAAGAAGTATGAGGACGACGAGGACCGAAAACTCAAAGGAGGTGAGAGCATCTAGGGAAATCGGTTAATTATGCGAAAATATGCCGGATTACGGTAGTTGTCGTCATATGGAACAAAAATGTGAGTGTGTTTGTGTTTTTAATTATGATAGAGGATTGGTGGTTATTTTTTGATCTACCCCATTCTCTGAGCATCTCTGCAAATGAGCAGACGTATCTAGACGCTTCTGATACTCAACTAGAATCGGTCGCCACAAGACCTAAAGCAAAAAATTGTAAGGATCTTAAATATTGAATTATGTAAAAAAAAAAGTGGACAACAATTTATTGGATGGGTCTCGCAACGAAATCTTGAATTCTCAACAAAATACACCATACCATATTCAATAGAATGACCGAGTGAATCATTCCTGATTTTCAGAATCTCAATAGTTTCTCAAATCTCATTGGATAGAGACTATCTTGGACACCAGTGGTTTGATTTTGTCCGGATCTAGAAATTTGAGTTACATATTTCAAATAAAGAAACTAAGAATTATGGTCTTGTCCAGACATTTTCAGAAACCTTGAAGCTTTATTACGATATCAGTATATTTAAAGGAGCATTACTTATTATTGAAATGAATATTGGACGACATAATCTTTTCTGATCTCCAGGATCTCATTTCAAGTAGTTTCGACAAATCTCTGCCATTCAATAGTGAATGAGTTGTAAACCTTGCTGTATGCATAGTTTCAATTGGATGAGAATTAATCCTCTCTCTCTCTCTCTCTCTTCCTTCTTTGATATTCAGATTCCTCGTAGCGCTTAAGATAATCCGAAACATTTACTACTACTATTAGTACGTTCCCCGAGTTTCCGATATATCGCTTTAGCCGCCTAATGATCACTTAAAGTTCTATTCATTTATCTCATGGGACATAATCAAATAATGGCGAAAAGTCCGCCATTTCGCCATCGCAAGAAAAAAACATTGAAAATACAATGAAAGTGCATTATTGAAATATTTGGCCGTTCGAGGGTTTTTTTTTTCGATTGGGAATAAACAATTGGGAATTTTCGGACTTGCAACTTTCCAATGTGTCTATTTTATTTTTTCTACAAAATTGCATGTCTTCAAAAAGACGATTGTCGGCATTTAATATGAGAATGTTATCGAAAGTTACACGTTCCGTTTTTTCAAAATTTGTGCTTTTTGAGCTGCGGACATTTTGCCTTGAAAAATCTTAATATGAGCAAAAGTTCAAATATATCAAATTGAAAAATTCAATTTTTCACCTGCTCATGTTTCCATGTTTGGAAATGTGGGTGATTGAAGGTTTTCCACGATTTACCTACTATTTATTACTAGTAGATGTTAAGACGTTTCCCACGTTTGATTTTGTCAATGCCCTTATAAAAAAGAATGGAAAAAATCCCAATTTTTAAACAATATTTGAAAAAATCTGCACAAAATATCATATTCCTTATTTTTTTTAGTTTATATGGCGTTTTTATCAATTTCTTTGAGTTTTTCTTAGCATCTCACTATTAATATTATAACCATCGTAAAGAAATTGTCTAATTGTGGACCATCGCACTTTTCGAGGAGATAATTCAACTCGTCGTAAATTGGCATTGAATTCCCTCGAATTTTATATACATACTATTGTCTGAATGCCAAACAATGGCTATGGTCTCGGCGCGAAACTAAAGGTGTAGATTTACGGGACTATCTAGTAGGATAGCAAAAAGCGGCGCTCCGGGACCTCTTTTTGAATTTTTTGGCATTTGGCGACCTTAGACAATATGTTTCAAAAATAAACCATCAATTTTGATTTTGAATTCTCAATTTTCATAGATGATTCAGTTTGAATAAAACATTTCAAATTTATCAATTCGTTGAAATAGCTTATACTGTATTTATTATAATTCATTTGCAAATATAACCTTCATCATATGTCGATTTTTTTTATTCACAGGATATCCATAGAGTACGGTACCCTAATTCAAATTTGAATTACCGTTTCAAAAAAAAAATACGATGATCCACAATTATTCGAGGTTCCTGGTTTTCAATTTCCAACTTTTTTTTTAAAAATAATCAACCAAAAAAAAAACTCTAAATAAATATTCCTTTGAATAAAAAAAAATAATAATAAACTCTAAATAAATTTCCCTTTCAAATATTCCTTTGGTTGTTTTGTGAGTCGAAATTACGTGATTTTTTGCGTTGCAGTGTTTGCACACATTTTTGCGCGCGCACGCTACAATTTTTTCTTGCTTTTTTAAAAATCCAAATAATAAATTATAGTTATGAGAAAATAAAATAACAATTAATTTGATGTCGTCAATTACGTTTTTTTTGAAAAAATTTTGGTTTGAGAGCCTATGATGTTTCGAATCTGGCAAATTAAAACCAATAGAATCCGACTTTAATAAATTTTACAAACGAATACAAAAAAAACGGATACTCTGGTAAATGATTCCTAGTCGTATACGAAAAAAGCGAATTTCTTCATCGTATAAGATAAAATTAAAATCGTATACGTTAATGGTAATCGTATTAGTTAATGTGAATCGTATAGGATCGTATACGATTCTGATGAATGGTTTGTAATCGTATACGAAACATCCGCATTTCCTCGTCGTATACGTTATTGCAAGGATCGTATACGATTTGGATTTTATCACAGTAGTGTAACCACCACAATTATACACTGCGGACATGCATTAAAATTGACGTCTAAATTCGAAAAACAATTTTCGAAAATTTTCGAATTTTTTCATATTCGATTTTTATGCGTATATTGCGTTTTAATATATATACTTTCCAAAAAAATCGTGCATTTTACTGGCTCCGCTCTAAGAAATCTATATTTTCTTTGCAGATATGTCGCAAAATTCAAAACTATTTGCATATCGAAAGCGATATCGTTACACCACACGAGAAATCATGGAAAAAAATATAGGGAATATCGGAACGAGACAGAAACAGGTGATAACAACAGAAAAAATGAAGAAAATAACTATTTTCAGAAAATAGAGAAACTTAACATCAGGTATAACTAAAAGTAAAAACAGAGCAAGATTTAATTTCTATAGATTCTATAGAATCGTCTGAAGATGAGCTCACTTGCGCGGAAGAAGATTTTGTGTCAATGTCGAGCTGTGACAACTTGCAAAGAGTCATTACGTCGAGAGGTTGTTACCGTTTTTGCATATTTTTGAAATTATTTCGCTTTAGGCCAATGGGAAGCATTATCTTCGCGAGATTTTATTTTCACAGTTTGAAACGACTATTATCGTCAGAAATCACAAAGGGAATTGGGCAAAGAATGTTGCGGAAGTATGCTTTATTATAAAATTGTACACCGTAGAAAAATTTTAGTGCTGCAATTTTGCAAGATTTGACGACCGAAGTTCGTGCAAGACTTGATTCGGACCCAACGAGAAAACAACATGATGTGTCTATCGTGAAACTGAGAAAACTGCTATTTCGATATTCGGAGAATGATGATATCGAAAAAACGACAGATGTACCACTGAAGTACTCAATGCTGGCTCAAAAAGGCGATTTGTTTACTGAGAAATACAGCTATCAAGGCTCACACTACTCAATACAAAGAAATATTGCTTCGGATAATAGCGTCGTGATGTTTCGTTGGCCAATGTTCATTGACTCATACTTTTTGACTTGACTCATGATTTTTGACTCATAAAAATTGTATCATGATTTTTTATTCTTTGACTCATGATTTTTGACTAGTGATTTTTGACTAATTTTTTTTTGACTAACAATATTTGACTAATGATTTTCTGAATTTTTTTAGTTGAGATTCCTGCAGTTTTTTCAGTATTCAATTCTGTTTTTTTGGCCAATATTGATGGGTAAGAAGCTGAAGGGTGGGAGGAATTGGGAGAAATGTTAACACAGTTTTTATTCGATAACATATTTATTAAAAACTTTTAAAATTAATCAATCATTGAAATTTTCGATAGATCATTATACCGGTAAAACTTTATCAAAATGGTACTTCTAACAAAACAGCCTTCAAAAAACTTCTCAAAGTATAACAATGTCTTATTTTTTGAATATACCGTTTTTCCTGAATTTTGATGAGAAATCGAAAATTATGTCGTTTTAAAACAGGCCTGACCGTATAAGCTAAAATAATTTGCAAAATAAATTAATAAAAAATCACTTATCGCGTTATTCCATCCATTTCCCTCTTTTATTCACGCTCAATAATGAATGATATCGAATAAAAACTGTGTTTAGTTGTTTTCATTAAAATAACGGAGACTACTAAAAAATATCAAATCATACATATCATTTGGCCTACTACGGATATTCGTTTAATGTTACAGTCGATTCCTTCGGTGGATCCGCTTAGCTGGGATTACGCTTCTCATTGAAATCGATAAGCGATGAAATGCCAAAAAAAAAACAATTTTTTAAGCTTACAGAAGTTAGAAGAACTTTTTTTCCTTTCAGTAATAATCTTTCCCCCATTCAGTAATAACATTTCTTCCAATTCCTCCCACCCTTTAGCTTCTTACCCATCAATATTGGCCAAAAAAACAGAATCGAATACTGAAAAAACTGCAGGAATCTCAACTAAAAAAATTCAGAAAATCATTAGTCAAAAATTGTTAGTCAAAAAAAAATAGTCAAAAATCACTAGTCAAAAATCATGAGTCAAAGAATAAAAAATCATGATACAATTTTTATGAGTCAAAAATCATGAGTCAAGTCAAAAAGTATGAGTCAATGAACATTGGCCTGTTTCGTTGGCGAAATTCACTGCAATATGGCGATGTATTGGGATTTCTCCTCAATGAGAAGTTCGGTGACCGGGTTATTCTACAACCATACATTCTAAATGAAAGGAATCATGTTCACGGTATGTTTTATTTATTGTTCAATCATTCCAAATGTAATGGTACCAGATTCCGCGAAAAAAAGCATTAAAATCAACAAAAGCCGTAAAAAAATATCAGAACTCGTCAAAACCGACAAAAACCATTATAATTATGGTTACCGCTGTTTGAGTTT
Organism: Caenorhabditis bovis; assembly: GCA_902829315.1. Classification (NCBI taxonomy): domain Eukaryota; kingdom Metazoa; phylum Nematoda; class Chromadorea; order Rhabditida; family Rhabditidae; genus Caenorhabditis; species Caenorhabditis bovis. The sequence continues at coordinate 2,679,569 of CADEPM010000001.1, read as the reverse complement.
TTGGCGAAATCTGCATAGTACCACAATAGAAACTATAGAAACCCTATACTTCCAGATAGAAACTTTATCCCAAAAATTCGCGGCAAAGCCAAACAAAAACAATGTGAGTATTTTTTTAAATTTTGCTATTCTCTAAATTTAGATCGACGTGATCGCCGTATACAACCCTGAAGCTCTTAAAGACGCAGAAATAATTATTCCATCACTGGATGGAAATAGTGGGTTTTTTGTGTTTCGAAAGCTTTGAATTTGTATTAAATCTTTTAACAGGAGACATCAACGTCGCCCAAATATTTTTGGAAATTCCGTTCATGAAGGCAGCTCTGAAGCATGTGATAAATACTACAGTCAACAGATTTGTCGATAAGGTATCTTACAATTATTTAAAGTTGCAAAAAATATCTTCAGACAATTCCCAATAACGATCGTGTGAATTATTCAACATCGTTTAAGCCAACTCCGCCGCACGCAACGCTTCCAGTTCGGTTTGTCAACACAGCGATTGGTATGCTCAAATAGCGCGAAAAATGTTTAAAATATGTTTAAATTAATTTCAGCTGTTTTACAAAAGACGGTTACCATCGATGGAATGGCTGACGAAACGGCGAATTCTACAATCTCCTATTTGGTACACGGTCATATGACCTATCTCCTGTGAGTTTTCACTTTTTTAGTGGGCCTATGCAGATTTTGAAAAGAAACGCAGTAAAAACCTTTTAAAGAAACTCGACAACATTATAAAGATTCGGCTAAACTAGTCTTAATCAGATTTTTCGCGTTTTTCTCCAAAATCTGCACATGCCGAAGACTGCCTCATGATTAATCATTCAAATGAACTTAATTCAGAAACAATTCACGATCGAAAGCGCGAGCAGTGGAAAAAAATGGTTGATGCGCCAACCAAAATTAATTAATTTATTCCTTTTTCTTTTTCATTTTTTTGTCTTTCATATTTTTTTTTAAATAAACAGGTATAGAAATCTTTACATCATATATTTAAAAGCGTTAAAATGCCAAACGAGTAGTGTAAAGTGAAATGGTATACGAAAAAAATCTCAATCGAATACGAAAAAATCTCAATCGAATACGAAAAAATCCCAATCGAATACGAAAAAATCCCAATCGAATACGAAGAAATCGTTACCGTATATGAAGAATTGTAGTCGTATACGAAGAAATCACAATCATATACGAAGAATTATAATCGTATACGAAGAAATGCCAATCGTATATTAAGAAATCCCAATCGTATTTGGCCGCGTTTGAAGAGCGATATCAGCGTATACGATTGAGCTTTCTTCGTATACGACTCGGAATCATTTACCAGAGTAGGATCCGGCAATTTTACAATCTTATCTCAGTCGGATCGGATTGATTCCGAAAACGAATTCTGTCGGATCCGATTGGTTTTGAGTTACCATAGCTGAATAACACATTATATTTTTTTTGCCTGAATACCGAAAAATTCAAATATCAAAAATGGGGTTCTGTTATAAACTACAAATCTACAATAATTCTTTCATTCGCCGTGAGACCCAACCCGAGTCACATTTGGATCTCTGCTTCAAAAAAATTTGAATCCCTGCAAAACATCTCGATTCCACAAAAACAGATCAAAACAATTCTCGATAAAAACTCTTAATGAGCACTTCCTCCTCGGAGCCTCCCATCAAGAAAAAAAAAGTATGCGCGGCGGTGGTCGTCAACAACAAAAAGCACTGGCGTGGAAGCTTCCTCCGGAGCTCACCCAATAAACAACTGGTGTACACACATATATATATATATATATATATATATATATATGTGTGTATCTACATGTCACCAATCAGTTTGTTTACGGCATTTGGCACTTTGAACAAATTCCAAAAAGAAAAAGAAAAATTCAATTCTATTGTGATGCACAATGGCCCGTTCAGAATATTATTTTACAAAAACAACTCTTGCATTTTTTTTGTTTAAAACAATATAGTTTGTTTCCCCTCATTGTTTGGCTTAAATCATTCGTTGTTTGTCAAGAATATTATACTATTTGAATTTTGCATGAATTATTAAGCGAAGATTCAATTCATGGCTCCAGCTGCTTGCCGAAAATTTATTATTATTTTTTTTCTTCACCCATCTTTTTTTTTGCAAAACTTATTTGATTTGTTGATTCTACTCGACTTCCTTAAATGTCCAACGTCGAGGTGTTTCGATTCAAATCGAGGAAATCCGGTCGTGCGAAATTTGTCGTTTTCGAGGAAATTGAGAATTAGTCTTGAAACACCGAGTTGATATGTCCGCAGATGATGGGGCGGCCCACGCGAATTTGTTTACGATGTCCCTTTAAAATCAAGAACCAATTTTGGAATTATTTCACATTGTCCATTTGCTTAATTATGAAGCATTGTTCAATGGTCCCATAGTTGGTTCAAGTCAATTATGGAAACCTCAACATGCGCAGACCAACGAAATAATTAATAATTTAAATTTCCGCCCAGTGCGTCTCATAAAAAACACCCCTATTAGTGAGTTTCGTTTAATTAAATTTTCTACTAAATTTTTTTCGGGGTGTAAAAAATTTTCATTTTCCAATTTTTTCATCGACACCATATTATAGTACATTCGATCTGCGGACATTCGAGGCTCCCATTATGATAAAACCAAGGGGCAAAGTGCATTTGATCGAACCCAAATCCAATTTCCTTATTTGAGTGCACCGGTGAACGCAAGCTTCATCAAACGCCGAAGGCGTCGGCGCCATCCATCCATCCATCATTATACTAATGTTTTTATCTCCATCATCCCAAAACATTTTGTTGTTTAAATAATTTGCGAAAAGTGAACAGAACAAGAAAACAATGCGGAACGCGTGTGCTGCTGTTTGCGCATATGAGGTGAAATGCGGTGCCAGGGAGAGGAGCCTCCACCCCTCCCCTCCCTCTCCCCCCTTTCCTCCAGCGTCCGTCCTCAACAACATTGAAATATTAGCAAATGATTGTATGACTAATTCGTGGCCATCCGAGACCACACTCACCTATCTGAAACACCAAAGGGATTATGGCGTCGGGTGTTATAATTAGCCAATTTTCGCCGGCATAAATATATGTAGATTCCAAATTAGGCGAGCTTTGGGATTTCGCAAAAAAAACGCTTTGACGCCTTTTTTGCATTTTTTTGCGCTCGCGCGTCAACCAAGTTTCAGCTCTTCATGAGTTCCCCAAAAATGGCAAAATTTTCTTTTCAGCCAAAACCTCGGTCTTCATTCTTTATTCTATACAATTTCCGACTTAATATGCTATAATTTTTTTTAAGTAGAAGATATCTTCTTGATAAGACCCTTTTATAATTTTTTTTGAAATATTTTCTTTTTTTGCTCAAAACCATGCAAAATTCAAACTTTAACATATCCGTTTTGGGGAGATTTTGTTGGTAAATAAGAAGAAGAAGAAGCAATTTTCCGTTAATCTTGAACGCCCTCATCCTTTTGACGACTAGAATCTTCTCAAAATGTGCCAAAAGCAAAATTAAGACGACAAAAAAAATTGTCTGATCTCATCCTCTTCCTCAAATAATCCCACTAAAATCTCGCAAATTGAATGTTTTGACACGAGACGATTTCGAAATTGGTGGGATTTGTTTCCAGGTCCTAAAAATAGATAATTTCCATCGGCGATATTCTTTTTTCGTCGCCGCGTCTGAATCGCCCCCCCCCCCCGCACAAAAATTGGCTTCATGAAGAACGCTTCGAGACGAAAATTGCGCGAGAAAAATCAAATGAAACAAAAAATTTGCTGCTGCTGCTTCTGCAAAAAATAAAATCCCACCTTTTTTTCTCGTCATTAAGTCGATTCTTTCACATTTATCGTCTTGTTCGTCTCCAGATTTTTCACATTTGTTTTTCATTCGCCAATTTGTAGACGTACCTCCTGATTAGGTTTAAGGTCAAGCTTTTGCTCTCCCAAGCGGTTTGGTAGCAAAATTCATTTTCAGCTACATCGTGGCCATTCATCATTTTGATCGCGATGTTGTCCTTGAAGGTTGTCCGCAGCATTCTAGCTATTAGTTCTCCTTCAATCAATCACCTGTAATTCAAAGATTTTTGTGCAAATTTTGCCGAAATTTTTTCCTGTATTAGAAATACGCGTATTTTGAATCTCGGACATCGACGCGGGGTCCCTTCATTAGCTTCTGAACACCGATGCGCTTTGATGTTTAAGAAATTTGAAAAACGCCTGCAAATGAAGCTAGTTTCGGCGAGTCTAGCTCATCTCGTCCAGCTCTCAATATAATGGTTCGCTAGACAAAAAAAAAGAAAGAGTTTATATTCAACACCGATCGCGACTCACAGAAAATATTCATCGCCTTTTCTTTTTGGCCTCTCCAGATTGTTTTGACGGCGTGCGGCGCACGAACGTCGTCGTCAACAACAACAAGAAAAAGTTGACAACTTTTCTAAAGTGTTTTTCGAAACATGCTCCAGACGGCGACGAATGTAGCACAGGAAGCGGATTTTTCAAAAATAAAACCTTTTTCTTTTTCGTCACCCTCCCAATTCATATATATGTGTGTGTTTTCTGCTCTTCATCCAATAGTAGCAGCAGCTACCAAACCATCAACAACTTGTTTCGGAAAATTTTTGGTTGGACACACAAACTCAAATACATTCATTTTGGAAAATATAAGGCTGAACGTGAAAAATAAAATAAATGTTTACTGAAAACTTCTAGTCTTCGGCGTCTCGCTGAAAACGGTACCGAACGGATTCGTTGATCATCGACGAGATTGAGAATCGCAATGTTGGTATCCAGCCAATTTTTTTTTGTTTCAACATTGCTCCTGACCTGAGCGAATTTTCTAAGTCATATGTTGATTTACGGGCAAATCAAATTGATAGGTTAAAGGCGCATCCCTCAATTGTTTGTCAATATAATCGCTGCAAGAGCTCTCGAGCAAAAGTTTGATCTACATTGTGGTGTTCAAGTCTCGATAATCACATTATCTAATTTCTAAATGATTCACGATAACACATAATTGCAAACAAGAGAATATTGAATTAAAATTGAATAAATAAAATGTTGATGTCTAGACTTGCACGAAGTTTCTCTTTCCTCTCCGAAAAAGAAATTGAAAGTATAAAAATTCAAGTCGAATATTTATGTGGAGTGATCAGATTAAATAAAACACAGGAATGGTTTCGAATTACCAATGTTTCTCGTTTTCGAGAGCTAACCCTAATTAAGATGTTGCGCGAAATCCGATATATTTCTTGACTATGCCAAATTATGTCATTTATGATGATTTTTTGCCCTCTTTTTTTTTGCTTGCTCGTTTTAATTGAATTTGCCAAGATCATCACAAATCACATTGTTTTGTTGATTCCAAAAAAACCAAGTGTTTTAATTTCCATGATAAGGTATTATCTATCCAAATTTCGCGAATTTCCAAGAGATTTTAGAACTGCGGACAATTCGCGGGTTTGAATCTTTCAGATGCATTTGAAATGTATTTTCAGCATCTCGTCTAATCTTGCTATTTTTTGTCTCGTACCAAATTTCGTTGTGTGGGTGTCGAAAACTCCTCGTCAGCTTTCGCCAACCGTTTTGGCTAGGTGAAGCAGACGGCTAAAGATCAAAACATTCGGAATAGTATAAAAAATGGGCGGAGCCTCCCTGGGGGTAGAAAGGAGGGGGGAAGGCGGGACGTGGGGAGTATGGGGGGGGATATAGTCGGAGGAGCTGGAAGAGAAGGGTGTGAGAAACGAACGCGAGAGACCTCCCCGTGTAGCCGGCCGGCCCGCCCATTTCCAAAAACAACCTCCTTTTCATCGCAATTTTTGTCTTTTCTATATATTTTCTACTTTTCTTCCCCCCTTCTTCTTCTTCGTCGCCGTCGTCGACGTTCATGCTCGAATTGTGAAATTTGCTAGTGGGCGTGGCATCCTTCGCGACGAAGTTGAAGAAGAAGCGGCGGCAACAAGTCGATTCTCATTTCCGTCCTGTTGTCTTGTTTCGATTCCGTCCTCGCTGTAATAAATGGATGCTCAGAGAATGACCCAAATCGGACTCTATCCGGTCTCATTGACAAAACCGTTCGAGCTCTCGCTATCCGCCATCAAATCGGTCCTCGAGCCCGAGAATCCGTCATATTCAAGTGAGCGCAACCCAAAAGAAGCTAGCCTCGAAACGCGACAAATGCTGCAATTTTGAAATTCGAGTTTCAGAGCGCGTGCCAAATTGCCAAAAGTGCGGACAGCATGGAAGAAAGTCAAGACTCAAAGGACACAAAAGGTTGTTTGAGAATGATGGTCCGTTCCCCCGACAAAGAATAAACAATTTCAATTTCAGAGTTTGTCCATTCCGCGACTGCAAATGTGTCAAGGTATACTTGAAATTTGAGCTCTTGTTTTTTTTCGTGTTTACGCACAATGGTCACCCCCACCCCCCATTGCACCGCGCTGATGATTGGACCCCCATCGACTGTTTCACTCACCTTTACACCCCCTGCACTTTTTGAACCTCTGATGATGGCCTTATCATCGGATGGGCCCCGTTCAAGAAGTATTTTCAGAGGAAGACAGCACACACACACACCCGCGTGAAAACTTATTAGTTTGGAGCTCGCGATGAGATAGAGCGAAGTAGGCAGAGAGAAGAACGAGCTCCTGAAATCCGGCGTCAGATGTTTCCGTTGTTTACAGTGTCTCGCCTCAGCCCCCCCCCCAAGCCGTCGTCGTTTTGCTTTGAGTGTTCAATCATGCATTTGTTTTCCGAGAAACTTCTAAATAATTCATGATAACTCCTCAATAATAATAATAATAATAATAATAATAATAATAATAATAATAATAATAATAATAATAATAATAATATACAAACAGTAATAATAATAATAATAGCGGCTAATAAGAGCGTTATTAATCGCTGAGGCGGTTCCAATGAAGTGGGTGATAATTCGCGGTGCACTTTTTGTTTTGCCGCTGACAATTCTGCTGCTCTCAATGTGTCTCTTCCTCTCGAGCTCTCCATAACATGATATTATGTTAAGGCAAAGTGCACATTAGGAAAATTCCATGTTTGGTATTAGATTCACCGTATTGGCGCTTGCTCCATTCGAAAACGTCGACTCCGCCCATAGTGCACTCGCTCGCCGCGACACTTTCGCAGGTTGTGCGCGCACTCTCGCCGTTTCCTCTGTTTCTTGCCTTCCATAAAAAGTGCACATACACTTTCAATTTTTCCCTCCCCCCCCCCACGACTTTTTCACCGCACATTACTGTAGTCGGGTATTGTTTCAGTGCGCCGTCGTCACCGAACGCCAGAAGCTGATGGCGGATCAGATCAAGATTCGGCGTCGGCAGCGTAAAGACACGCTGATGAATCTCACTCGCGAGCACATCACGACGACAATTAATGCGGCGGCAGCTCTAAGTGCAACTCCGTTCAACATCAGCAACCTCAACGCGATTCTCTGTAGGAGTCTTTCGAACGTGCCGATTCTCAAAATTGCTCTATTACAGACAATTCCATCAAGAGCTCGCCACAGCCAATTCTATCGTCGCCGACGTCGTCGGACGGCTCCAGCAGCTACAGTCCATCGCTTCAATTCCCATCGCCGTCGCTTCCAATAATTTTGCCGCCGTCGCCGCCGGAATCGCATTCGCCGCAATCGGCCATCACGACGGCAACCGCGGCGAGCACCACCACCACGACGAGCACACCGGCGAGCACTCCGATCATCGCGCCGGTTCCGATCAATCCGGCGAGCTTCCCATTCCTCGGGCTCGCTTCCACAGAGAACGTGGCGCTTCTCGAGAGCCTTCTCGCTCAATACAAAATTCTTGAAGAGATGTCGTCGAGTCCGAAGGTCGACGATGAGAAGGATGAGAACGCGATGAACTCGAACGTCATCATCGACGTGTGCTCGGTGTAAAAATCTATACATATGGCTTTTTTTGTTTCACCCTCAAAATTATTCACGTTCGTTGAAACCTACCACCCACCAACACCATCCACCACCATCACCACCACCTCATCAAACCAATCCCAAAACTCTATATCTAATTGTGATTTGCCAGAAAGCTATTGTGATTCTATACCTCTGAAATTGAAAATCAAACCCGCGCAGTCAATCGATTCCCATCTATCTCTCCAATCAATTCTAACAACCTATAATCCACCTCATGACGGCAACATTATCTACCTCTGTAACTGTACAGCCCCCCATCCCCCCCATTCCCCCTCCGTTCCTCCCCCCTTCCCCTATCTTCCGGTCCAACTTCTTTCAATTCAGTAGTCAACAGCAAAAAAAATCATTTTCCCTACCAATTATTTATTTATATTAATTAATAATGTTTCCCATATATAGAAATATATTCAGTTTTCATTATTTTTTTTTCAAATCCTTTCCTCACATATCAATTATAATATAGCATAGTATTTGTGTGAGTTTCAGTTATTTGGGATCATCAGTTTTTTGGTTCGGACAGGGTACCGCCCCAAAATGGAATGTTATGAGATGTATCATATACTTTGGATTATTATTATTATTATTATTATTGATATGATGAATAAATGATTCGAAGAGCAGCCGAAGCCTGGATGAATGTCCGCAGAAGCAAAAGCCAACCAATATCAAAAAATATGTTATTATTATTATTGTTGTTTTTGTATATTATTTATTTGGCTCATATACAAATAATTGAATGTTCAGGCTTGAGACGTTTAATTCTTGTTTTCAACATTCTGCGAATTATTTTAGCGCGATTTCCGAAAAAATAGAATATTTTGTCTTGTCTGAAAGTGGGCTGAAATTATGGTGCGTATTAGTCGTCTAATCTCCAACATTCAAAACAAAGAATCCTTGTTGTTGACATAATAATACGCATTCAAAAAAACAATATATGTATTGAGATATGTTGAAGGAAAAAAATTGAGAAATTGGATCATCAATTGAGGAGACAAATTGCTCAAAACAACCTTTTTATGGGGCCATTTGAGAAGGCCGCGAAATTGTCCGCAGAAGGGAGTTTCTCGGCTATCTAATGTTGAATAAAAAGCTCAATAAATTTTTTTTGAAATGTTTCCCTCAAAATCTGCCTTATACCATTAGTTGTGCTCAATCCCGATTCTTTGCTATATTTTTCATGCAAATTGTTGACATATTTTGATTTGTTATTGTTATCGCTGACTTCCAACATATACTTTATATACATATAATAATAATAATAATAATAATAGTAATCATGCGCTTGATTTTCCACAATGTTAAAGTGCGACACAAAAATAACAAGCTTACTCTAATCAGGCCTACATAGTGTTATGAGTTTCTTGTTGGATGTCTGTGTGTACATATAAGCATGTGAATATTGCACTTTGTCGGCCATCGGAAAACATGCATAGCTGAAAATTTCCAGAAATATGTATGTGTCGATCATATATCTTATTATAGCACACATGCGTTTTTTTGGCGAGCCGGAGCTAACAATTAAACGCTTATTTTAAGCGAATTGTTTATGCTCAACATTGTGCCTCATTCTTCGCCAAAACCACCCTCTTTTGTTACATTTCACAAATTTGTTATTGAAATTTTTTTCTGTTCGGACCAAAAAACGCGGGGATCCGTGTTCAACTAGGAGACACCAATGGATGACATCGAAGCTTCTATGGATTATGTGAAGGCTCCAGACGCGAATTTTTGCAACTTCTACGAAACCAGAATAGATTCTGAATAACAATTCTAATTGGTGTATAATCGAATTGAACTTGATGACGTATTTTTCAGCGTTTTTGAGTCGGAAAACAATCCGCCGACTATTTTTTTCCATCACCCGCAAAGTGCATTCATTTGCGAGTCTATAGTTTCTCGACGAGATTGCCCTTTTTGCCTCCCCCCCCCCGGTCCGTTTTCCTTATTTCTGCCATCCATTCATCGACGTTCAATAATCTTTACATCCAAAAATGGTTATCGGAAAACATATAACATATGCCAAAAAAATGCATGATTTCGTAACTAATAGGATTTGTTTTCAATTGTTTTCTTTTCCTCTATCTTTTATTTTCGATTTGATATATGATAGATATTTATGTATGCTATGTTTTCGAGTAACAAGTTTGTGATTCCATCAACCGAAGCAGCTGATTTCAAAAAAAAAAAAAAAAAACGTCGGCGAGTGAAGAAGAAGAAGCTTTGATTGTTGCTCTCTATAGGGAAAAGTTTCCAGAAAATGTTGAAAACATTGCAGCCGAAGAACAGCTGGAAGGGCTCGATGCTCGGCGAGACAGTGTGTAGGAGGAAGAGGCGCAGACGATCTCCTCTATTCATTCACGCTCCTCCAAAATACAGCTGTTTCCATCAATCATCTCGCAACATTCCTTTTTTTCACTTAAAAAACAAGCATTGAGGATTTCAAGGGAGGCGCGCCAAGCTGCGGACAATTTACCGGGCCCGCCCAAAAAACAAAACGTGTTATCGACGGCAGGATGGAAGCAAAAATTTCTTTGTGTTCGCGACTTCTTCTATTTTTGTCGCGCGGTGTGAAAAATCCAGCTTCTTCGTCTCTCGTAATTCTCGCAACTAACTAAACGATTGTTGTTCGGGACCACACACGTTTGTCAAATGAGAATTTGTTTTCAAGTGTGTGTATGTGTGCGTCGAGAAGAGCATCGAATAAAAAATAAAATAAAATAAAAAACTCTGTGTGTAGGGACGTGCCGGTCGAGCGAAACGTTTCACACAACATCGCCATTGAGGGCAAAAGAGCACGGAGCAGCACAGTGGCGTCGGTCGGCGCGACGAGCTTCTCTCTCTCTCTCTCTATCTCTGGAAAAAAAAACAACCAACATTTTGAGCTTGTGCCGCTGAAAACAACAAAATTACGCAACTTTTTTCCGCTTTCCGAATGTTTACCATGTTTCATGCCGACTCGCAAATTGTTTGTCTCGTGCGTCTCAGGAGGGGATTTTCAAAATATGAGAATCATTGTTACTCAGAGATTCAAGCTGAAATTTTTGGGGGAACAAATGGTTTTAAAATTAGAGTTTGTTGGTCCTTAATTATTTCAGAGGTTTTTTTTTGGTCAATTCTAGAAGCTTTGCTGCAGGAATTGCAGTCGCTTTGTTTGAAATGTTGACGATATATCTGAAAGGCATTCCAGACAATTGTGCACGTGTCGATGAGACGTGAAAAACAAAACTATTTTCTAGCGATTCTTTACAATGCTTCGAGACCAAACCGAACGCGAAGAACAGCAACTCATCTTCGACAATTGACACCTTACACTTAAACAACTTGACAACTTAAAAATTATGGATGCTAGAATTGTAGAATCGGTTGGTCCCATTATCATAACGGAAGAAATCTGAAAAGACTAGAAAACAATTTAAAGCTAGCCGGTTGGCATTTCCGGGGCAAGATTCCCCGAAATAATTATGCTCAATGGGAGGCCCCTACAAAATCGAAATTTTTGAAATAAAATTATTTTTAAAAAAGTTTGGTGAATTGTTCTGATCCACAAAAAGAATTCACCCATAAGTCGGAAAATGTACGTTTTCCACAGTAATATTCACAGCTTTCAGATGTCATTGCAGTGCCGCACGCGAGCCGCAACGCGCCTGACGACATTGATCTTACAGTGACCGATAGCCGGTTTTTTTCCTCAAAAACCATCTAAATAAAACCTGAAGCCTAAAGAATTTTTTAAAAATGTAAAAAGTATAATAATGTAAATGGTAAGGAAATTTTTAAGAATATTGGGGGTGGCAAAAATTTGGAATCAAAATTTTTTTCAAAAAATGAGTATACAGAGAAATTTAGCGGCGAACTTTTAAAAAATCGGCAGCTTTCATAAAATCGAATGCTTCAAAATTCGGGAATAATTTAATAATAATAATAATAAGAAATATATGTTAAAGAAACTCCCGATACTCGACTATATGGTTTTTATTTCACTAAGCAAAAAAAATTTCGAGTTTGGATGGTATCTTTAACATAAAAATCAAAACCAATCAATTTTTAAAACCCCAAAAAAAGCAGTGAAGTAGATGTGTAGACCAGGGCTGTGTGGAAATTAAATTGCCGATTGCCAAAATTGCCGAAATTTTGATTTTCGGCAATTTGATATTAAAAAAAAATCGGCGAAACAAAAAGGAATGTCCATTGAATAATTTGGGATACCGTGAAAATTCGGTATTTATATTTCGAATTATCGTTGAAAACATTTAATAGCCGATAATTTTGATTTTCGGCAAATTGCCGAATTGCCGAAATTTCCTATTGTCGCACAGCCCTAGTGTAGACGTCCATTTTTTGTGAGATAGCCAATCAAATACTGCCTCGCAGCGACTAGTTTCATATTAACAATTATCCACGTGTCTCGCGTCGACATCACACAACATATTTCTTATTATAATATTGTATACACTCGATTCCCTCGACTGTCGTTTTCGAGCCAAAAAAAAAACGAAAATTATCCAGTGTTGAAACGCTACATTATTTATGTGTATAATTAGGCAATTCATAAATCTTTTGGCCATAATTTGTCCGTCCCCAAATATTGCTTCTTCGAGTCTTTTTACGCATTCAACAAGGTCATTTTTTGACGGTCAATCCTATTGTTTGCCCTCCTGAAATCGACGTTTTTTTTTTCAATCTTTCTGCATTGCAAATTGTTGTTTATGGTGGCTAGTTAACGTTTTTAATTTGTTTCCTTACAACAATTATTAAGTAACCTGCCGATTGATTTATTTTCAAAGCAAAATCGAGAGTACTATTTTTTTTAGTCGGTTTTAATTTTAATTTTGCGAATTCTTTGAAAAAAAAAGAGGAAAATTGTTTGAAATCGTTTCTGCAATGTATGAACAAACAAGTCCGCAAGTACACCGCACGCAAATTCACACAACACGAGTTTTTTAAAATTTTTTGATGACACCTTGAAAGTAAGCATGCTAATACATAGAATAGTGTGAATTCTACATTTTCTGCGAATCTTCAACTCAATTGAAACTCCACGAAAACTTTTTATTAATAATCTCATTCCATTAATTCAAGGTCCTTTTTCTTTGAACATCCATGAAGATTTCCTTTGCAAAAATACAAAAATTGAAAAGCTATGATCCTTTAATATCTAGGAAAAAATTTGAAATAACATTTTAGATTTAGCAATTTCCAGAAGGGAAAAAAGGGAGTATACTAGGCCCTTGCGGGGCTCATCGAAGGGGGAGGCAATTCAAATTTGAATTTAAACTATTGGAATTCGGGTACCGTACTTCGGATCACCTGCGAATCAAACTTAATGATATTTGTAAGTTTCAGGAAAGGCATTTCTGGTTTTTTGTGTTTCTAATAGTTAACAGAGCATCGCGATATTGTTGGCTTCTCTATGTTAATATGAATGGTCCCTTATTTCCAATGTTATTAGTCCCTTAAAAACTCGAAATTTTTTCGCCGCTGACCCCCGGTGAACCCATAGAACAGCTTGCGCTCTACCCCATCCGCGTCTCGCGCGCTATTTCGCCGCCATGCCAAGTGCACCTGGTGTCAAAATTGGCGCATCGCGCGAGCGCTCACAAAAATAGCTGCAAACACATTGATACGAATCTTGCGCCCCCACTCATCTAATTAGTTGCGATTCAATTCGGCCATTAATTAGGCTCAACGCAATCGCGAGCTCACCTGAATATTTGGCACCCAATTCACCTTGGTCTAATCGTGTCAAGACCACATTACCAGATGAATTAAGAACGGACGAGGCGAGGGGCTGGCGGGGTGGATACCTTTTTTGGTGGCTGCGACACCAGCGGGATGTTGATTAATTATTGGGCCGGAAATGCCGATGGTTTTAAAGATTTATGGCTGACCAATTCTTTTTTTCTTATTTGAATTTTGAATAGCGCCGACAATGAGGAAAATGGAGCAATGTTTATAATAAATTTCAATTTTTGTTTCTTTGAAAAATTGCAAAGTCGAAAAAGAAAAACTAACAGAATTGATCGCCACAAAACCCAACTAATTATTCAAAAATTTTGAATTTACCAAAAATTAAAATAATTGGAAAATCTTTATGAAAAATCCGAGAATTCACATATTAATTTTGCCAAATTCGTCAATTTCAAAAACAATTGTAATTTCCGTTTAAAGACGCACGCAGATATTGACGCCGGGTCTCGAAGCGAATAATTTTGGTGGTTCTTCAGAAGTATACGGTGATCTTCTGAAAAACAGCGATCATCCTTTAAGCGGGATTCACATTATTGCCAATAACGAGCATTTGTGGACCATCGCATTATTTCGGGGCGGCAATTCAAATTAGAATTTAAGCAATTGGAATTCAAGGTACCGTACCACCAAACTCACGAGGTTTCATGTGATTTTAACAATTCCGTTTGATTTAAAGGAGCATACATTTTCACAGAGTTTAAATGAAACAGTTGAACTCATTTATTTCTTTGCGTAATTCGGAGAGAAAATTCTCTTTAAAAAATTTTTTGAGCACATTTCTCGACGCAACTCGTTTTCATTTTGAAAATTGAATATTTCCGAGTATTAATTGCATAAAAACCCACTTGAATTTTCTTTAATTATTATCGATATCTGAAATTCTGAAAAACGCATTTCCCATCGTCGTTCTCTCTCACCGGTTTTGAGCATCACCAACACCGGATGAATGTCTTTAATGCATGTCCCATTGTTCTGCATGACGCAAAATGAAAAATCTCAAATCGGTTGAAGCAATTAAAGAAACCGTGTCACCAAATTTTTCACGATAGCGCCTCGCCTTCCCCCACTTCTCCCAAACCCGCCGCGTCCGGATCGACAAAGGCGAATTAGTCGGCGGTCTATATTGTACGAGTGCGAAGGGTAACCTCTAATTTTAATGTTCGACCCTGAATACCAGCGAATAAAATTTTTTCTTCCGCTGCCTCAAATGGCGTGCCAGGTGTTCGTCACCACATCTTCCGATTTCGTACTAACTAAAGCCGCTGCTCGACGACATTCAGTAGTCATCAAAAAGCACATTTGTGTGTGTGGGGGGAGAGCAGTCGAGCACAAAACTTGTGCTCTTATTTATGGTCCGCGCACCTTTCTTTCTTCTTCTTCTTCTTTTTTCTCAGGTCCCCCCCCCCTCCTCCTCCTTTTTCGGTCCCATTCGAAATTATTTCCGTTTCAAATTTTCTCGACGCACACGAATCGCGTCGATTGTGCACTTCTATCCACTCGTATTATTATTCCAATGCGTTTCAGACGCAAATCCATGATCAGCCGATTATTCGCACCTAACCGTGTCGGCGATTTCCAAAATCATGACAAGTGCTCTTCGAGTGACAAGCCTTCTTTTAATCATATCTCCTACCGCCTGACAGGTGATAATCGTTCGTGCTTCATCATTAGTTGACACGTGGCTTAGAAAGGGAGATCTTGAGCAGGAGGTGATGAAGCTTGTCAGTGATAACGGGCAACTCGCATAGCAAATTAGGTGCAAAAGCATGGTGATGACTTGATTTCCTTCTATAGTTGCCTAATCACCCTAATTTAATTGGTATCATTATTAAAATTTCTATCAACATCCATTTTCTGTTTTTAAGCTTATATTTTTTGGGAAATATAATTTATCATAATTGCTGCCTATCATCAAAGTATTGATTAGGTATAGGATTGATTGGTTGGATCAATCCTTTTGCCTTTGCTCAAGTGTTTTCCGCCACACCTAAATAGTACTTTGTATTCTTTTGAGCAACATCCGCGGCTGCTGTTGGGATACCGTCATTCGACAAAGTATACTTAAAAGTGCGAGCCGGAAACATGAATAGCATTCACCGAATCGGCATACCTTTTTTATGGAAAGGAATGCCGATTATCACTTTTCGAAATTTTTTTTCTCATACTCTCCAATAATGAAAAAAATCCATTTGAATTACTCAATTTGGTATCGAAAAAATTGTTGGCTGAGTTTACAGTATAGATTAAAGGTGCATGCAGAATTTTTATCTTATTGTCGCCAATGAATTAAGACAATTTTATGTGATTTTCGACAATTGTCTGTCTTCGGCAGTCTTTTTTTTTACCTTAATATTTGAAGAGACGATATTTCATATTTTCGAGTACCACCGAATTCAGGGTGGACTATTTCCTATAATTAAAATTTGTTCAATAATATTTCAAAATAATTTAAAATATATAATAGCAGCTAGAATTTCGAATAACCATTAAACCAGCGATTCGGGCTTCTTGAAGTTTTGACGTCAATTTTCTTCCCATTCCAACGTTTTTGAGCCCAATTTTATGAGCATTTAAGCAAAAAAAAGTTGCCAAAAATTCGCACATATGTTCGCAACAACATTTTTTTCAAGAAAAAATCGGGCAATTTCAAAAGCTTCGGAATCGGGCATTTATCAAATTTCCAATTTCAATAAATTCCATTTCAAAAAGTTCATATTCCTCTAATCTCTCTTAATTCTTCACACGTTCTCCTCAATCTTCTCTAATCCTCTTCATCTCTCACCGTCTTTTCGCACCCGACGATCGCCTCCCCTTTTTTGCGCGCGAGACTCCGCCCACTTTCACGGAGGGCGGAGCATCGACAGATGCACACAACCTAGTCATTTGCATTGTTACATCCGCCGAGTTGCAACTCTCCTCCGTCATTACCATATTTGGTATCAATTACAGCAATGCTTCGAGCTCTTCTACTCTTTGCTCTTATTCCCGCCGCCTTTGCCAAACACGTCATCCGGCAAACCTACATCAGCTCTGCGGATCTTAACGTACTCTTATTGAGCCATAATCCAGGTAAGAGATTTTGCCGATTTGTCCTTGAAAAAAATGTTCAAAATTGGTTTAGAAAGAACATTGAATTTCGATTTGCTCGCCAGCATCCCGAAAAACATCATCGTTTCGATCAATGAGATCAGCGATCACTATGAGTTTTCGCTGATTATTGGACGCGCCGGACTTCGCAAGAAGCTCAACTCAAGTGTGCCGATGATCCGCGGAAGGACCGATCAGAAGACGTTCGTCAAGGATGATTTGGAATTAACCATCATCAGCACTCTTGAGTGCGCCAAGTACGATCAACACCATTATCGAATTTCTGGCAACACACAATCATTTTTGTAGGGACTTCTACGGACCACTTTGCGACCAAGTATGCCAATCAGATGCCCATCAAGCTGTTAATAAGAGATGCGATGATTTGGGACGAATTCGCTGCGATTATGGATGGATGGGACCACAATGCAGTCAAGGTATGTGCTGAATCGGCAAAAGTTCAAACGGACCCGCTTAGTCATTGGAAAGGGGGGGGAGGGCGTTAATCCTGTTTGCACAGGTGACAACTATTATTTTTCAGCGGTCGATCCACGCCAATGCGGTTGTCAGAATCAAGGGATATGCGTGTCGACGAAACAATTCCCATCGATCGGCGAGTCGCCGGATCGTCTGACGTGCGAGTGCCGCAACGGATTCCAGGGCGATGTTTGCGAGATCGCCACCCGACTCAACGCCTCTCAGCCGACCGTCGACGCCTGCACGCTGGGCAACTTGTGCATGAATGGTAATTATATTAATATTCATAAGGTTTTGCGCAACTAGTCTCTTTATTTTCCAGGCGCTCAGTGTTTCTCAAACGGTCCCAAATATTTTTGCGCGTGTCAGCCGGGATTCTTCGGCAACTATTGCGAGCTGAACGGTTCGACCGATTCGCCGGACAGCACAACGCTCACACTATCCACTCTTCAACTCTTCGTCATCATCCTCTCGATAGCGATTCTCATCGTCGGCTGTTTCACCTACAAGAGAAGGCATTCAAGACTCGACGCGTTGGCTCGACTCCCGGTCATTGAGCCGTTTGAAGTTGCGATTCCGACGAGGTCCATGCTTGTCAACACCGAGCAAAAGGTAAACAATCGCTTATATTCTTATATTTAATTGATTATTTGATTTATAGGTATTCACCATTGACGATGGAAGATACTCATCAGCGCCAACGAAGAAGGCGTTCGAAGTGGTCTATTCGGAAATTCAAAAGCCACCGCCACCACCGACAATTCCGCTTCCCGAGCCGAAAGTTGTGTAAATTGCATATTCAATGGTTGTGCTCGTCTCGCTCAAATTTCTCGGTGGTCAATGCTTTCACTTATCTAGTCGGTGTTGTTTCTTTTTTTTTTAACTTAACAATCTAGAACAAAAAATCCGCAAAATCTCCCCCAATAAAAAATTATCATTTTCTTCGATTGTGTTTTTCTCCCACTATACAGGTTGTTTTTTTTTTCTTCTGTATTCTTGCCTTCCCATTGCTCTGAGAATATCGGTGCTCTTCTGAGGTGTTCATTGTGTTTTTTTATGTTTTTGTTGATTCTTGCTTTTTTTGTACATATTATAATATTTGATATTATTGAAAATAAATTTAAAAAACGAAACTAGATGAATTTACTTCTTTTCAAAGGAAAAAGGCGAAACTGTCCGCACATTAAATTAGCTGTCGCCAAGTCAATAATTAGTTGGTTAATTATAACAGTGTTGTTTAAAAAAAACCGGCTTTCAGCTCCGGACTGAATTCAACCACAAATTTGCATTTTTTTAAACACATAAATTCTCATTATACTCGTTTCAAAGTTTTTTTTCCACGACCCACGCGGCAATTCAAATTCTAATGGGCCTATTCATGCAATGAAAAAATAAAAAATCAATTTGTTTCATTTGAATTCCCTATGCATGCACGCCGAAAATTAAAATGACGCGATATATCGTAATTCTCCACTATTTACTTTCAAAGGCGCACACGAGAAGTTGCGCGGGTCACGTCGCGAAATCGGTACTGTATTTTTTATTTTGTGTGCTAGTTTTTTGTATTTTTCAAAAACTTCGAAGAGAAATTAACTAACGGATTTATGAACGAGTAAAAACAATTATTGTTGGTATAATTACTCCTAATTCGGCAATATTTGTCTACTTTCTGTCCATTAGATACTAATTATCATGAAAAATAGTGATATTTGTGTTGATTTGATGCAGACTTCGCTCGATGACGCTTCTGATGAACCTTTAGCGCTGATTAAACAAAATACTTTTACAGATTTCCAAAAAAAAAAACGTTTCAAACGCTCAAAAAATTAAAAAAAAAAATCGGAAAAAACAGCCATTAAGAACTTACAGTACCGACTTCGCGGGAATTCAAATGAAAAAAAAATTGATTTTTTTTTAATTTTTTCATTGCATGATAGGTCCATAAACAATGGGATCTAACTTTTCCGTCAACGACAATAATTGAGAAAAAAGGAAAAAAGCTTATTGAAATGATTCTTCGTCACTTTTTCATCCTATAAAATTTGCCATTTAGAAGTCCACATGGATCGCATTGTTATTTCAAATATCCCAATTTTTCCAAATCGGGAAAGCAAATTACGTCAATTAATAATTGATTCATCTTTTTTTAACGGAAACCGCCTAAAAATTGACAAGTGAGAACCCGATGCCATTATTCCATCATCACCAACATCGGCAAGGTTTTCATATTTCTTAAAAGGGTGTTCCGCTTTAAAAAAAAAAGCAAAACATGTCAACACGCGTCCGTCAATCATAATCGACACTCATTGTTAGATCAATGTGCGAACACCTCTGCAACACGCATAAATGTACATAAGCGGATGTCTTTTGATTGTGCGACGGGGGTTGCGAACCGATCGGAATCGCGTCGGCCAGGCCAGCGGGGGATATTGGCGATGATTAATTCTCCGGATGCGCGCCTCGAAAATTTGATTAATTTCAATGGCAGATGGGTGGTGAGGAAACGTTTTCGAAATTTTCAAGAAAAGAATTTAATATTGCGCAGTGTTCAAGCAGGTGTCTTCCAGGTGTGCGCTTTTCAATGCGCGCAGAAACAACAAAAAAGTTTCGAGAAGCATTGTGAAGGCAGCTGGCGCGACGCGCGCGCAATCGATTGCGTGTATCATCATCCTGATGGACAAGTTCAATTGGGGAAGCTTGCCTATGGAAATTGTGTTGGCACGTGCCGAAATTATCTTGTCACCTTGTCTTCGCACTTTATCAAAAGCTGAAGCGTCCTATTGGATATGTGTTATCACTTATCAACAGCTCTGACCTGATATGAAAGTGCGAAAAGCATGCGAACATCACCTAAAACATTATTACGATCAACGGAAGTAATAAAATCGGATAAACGGAATTATAAAATATTGGCGGTGATTTATAATAGTACTTGGTTTCCGCCACACCTAAATAGTACTTTGTATTCTTTTGAGCAACATCCGCGGCTGCTGTTGGGATACCGTCATTCGACAAAGTATACTTAAAAGTGCGAGCCGGAAACATGAATGGCATTCATCGAATCGGGATCCTTTTGGAATGCCGATTATCATTTTCTTAACGTTTTCTTTTTCTTTTCATTTTCTTTTTACACTCTTCGCATTGGCCCCTGGCAATTCTCTCTTATCACTATATCAACCAAAAGTGGTGGGCGCGGCCAGCACTTCCCCTCGAACCAAGACTCCGCCCAAATTGAGTGTTGTCCGGCGCGCATCAACCACATTCATTCGTGTTAGTCAACTCCACACGAGATGGTCGCCTCGAGAATCGCTCTGCTCTCACTGTTCATGGTGTTCGCTGCGGTCAGCGGAAAACATCGGGTCCATCAAACCTTGGTAAGCTCGACTAGCGCGTCGATCATCTTCAAACCAGCAGGTAAATCTTTAATAACTTTTTTTCTAATCATTGCTCTTCATATTTTCAGAAGGACACAAACGTATTCATATCGATTTGTTCACTAATCAGAAGCGTACGTTCGAATTCGGATTGGAGGAAGTGCCCAAGTTTTTCGGGTACACCTGCTGGTTCGCTAACAAGATGAGCACAAAGGCAGCAAAACTTCGAATGCAGCTTCCTATGGTCGCTGGAGTCCTCGACGAGAGAATCTTCATGATCGCCGACGCCACTTTGCACGTCTACACACTTCTCGAATGTGAAGGGTAACCTAGTCGTAGAATTATTTCAATATCAAAATGGTTATTTTTCAGAGGACACTATGGAGCCCAGTGTGAAAAGACATGCAATGCGAAGAGCTCCATCAATCAGAGATGCGATTCGTTGGGACGAATCCGTTGCGATTATGGTTGGATGGGACCACAATGCGCTCAAGTCATCGATCCCCGCGAATGCGGATGTCAGAATCAAGGAGCGTGTGTGTCGACAAGACTCTTCGAATCGAATATTGGAGCTCAAGAGCGTCTCACCTGCGAATGTCGTCCAGGATTCGGTGGCGACTTTTGTGAGATCATCACCAACAAGAACGCTACCCTTCAAACCGTTGATCCATGTGCTTTGAGCGGAGTTTGCCAGAATGGTACATCTTGAAATTGAATTGACAAATGTTATTTGATTCTTTTAGATGCCCAATGCATTTCGAATGGACTCGTCCCGTTCTGCTCGTGCGCTCCAGGATTCGCTGGAAAATACTGCAACATCAAATTGCAGCCTCTCGAAGAGCCACCAGCAGTTGGCGTCAATCCTCTTTACATCGTGCTAATCATTATTCTCATCATTGCTGTCATCGCGTTCAACTTCTTCCTGAAGCGCAAATACAACAACATGACGAGGCTCCTGCGGGCGTCAAACGTCAAGAATCCAAGCAAAGTGTTCATCGTGGAAAACTGCATGTACAACGACGATGAGGAGGCCAAGTACGCCGAGCCGGCATGGAAATTCTAGACGATTTTGCCATTATTCCCACAAATGTTCGGTTTTCCCCTATTTTCGGTGTTTAACACTATCCCGTTTCCCAATTATTAATCGTTCGATCAATTTTTATACACGTATTTATTAATAAAAAATAGTTTGGATGGCTTTTGCAATTAAATCGCACCTCGTCTTATTTTGAAAATGATCATCGTTTTGCACGTAGACGCTGGCACGCTGAAAACAATAGGCGATTGTCTCATGAAAAATCGATTGCACCCACCTTTGAATTGCGCAACGCTTTCAAAATCGCGTTTTCGCTGAATTCATCGATGTCGTTTTCAAATCTCTGGAAATTATTTAAATAGCAAAATCGTAAAATGGCGCTCTCACAAAATGTTCGAGCCCTTTATATTTGTCGAGAAGCTCTTCAATTATTTCAGGCTCGATCACAAAATCGTTTCCCGAGTGTATCAAAAACAGTTTGTGCTGCAAAGTTTTTTTTTGAAAATTCCGATTCTTATTTTACATTTGTTTCATTGAACTTTTCGATATAAGGAAGCTTTTTGTTCAAAGCGGTGCTGAGAACCGTCTCAATTGAATTAATTGCAGCCCTCCCATTTGGCAAATGCTTGAACCCATATATGGTATAAGCTGCAATTTTCCAATATTCGCAGACAAATCGTTGAATTGTGATAGAAACCATGAAAAATGAAATATTCTGCAAGCGATTTTGGAAGAATTCCATAGAACATTTTCAAATATTTCAAAAGAATAATCGTTTTCGATGGCCTTAATCCTACCGGATTGATGATAACGAGACCTTGGCAGGTTTCCTAAAAGAAAATAATATTGTGAAATGGTTAATGGTACAATGTAGATTTTGTGGAAAAAAACTCAAACTATAAAACTGGAAAAATATTCCTTAAACTATTCCTTTCAAAAATGCAGAGATAATAAAAGAAAAAAATAGACAAAATTTCAATTCAAAAAAAAATTATTATTGTAATTTTTTTCCTATTTTCTATATTGAAATTTTCTCCGTATTTTCTTTTTTTCTTTTCACTGCATGGGCCCCTTAATAGCACAATTAAAAAAAGAAACCTTTCTCTCCACAGAAGTCATCAGCGCATTCTCGCACCCTCGACTATGCCCGATATACACAATTTTGCCGTTGATTTGCAAGCTGTCTAGAAGCGAATTCGTGAAATTCTGGCGTTCTGTATTGCAGAAAGATTGCCCGGGATAAGCTGAATTTCACCAATGGTATTTTTGTCATTTTTTTAGTCGATTTTTACCAGCAGTGAACCCAAATCCCGGATAATTGATTCCAATGAATCGTATCCTACGATCCATGCATTGTAGAATGTGCATGAAGTCGTTATGAGACCCAAACGCTCCATGAAACCCAACTAGGGTGCCAACATTTGATCCAGAAGGTAGAGAATCCTTAACATCCTATTCTCAGGAAACGTTTTCAATTAAATTGATAATTTTTAAAAAATAAAGAAAACGAAAGAAAAACCTCATAAACCGCTTCCAATCGGATCAATCGTCCATCAATCGAATTAAATTCAATATTCCGACGAGCCACATATGATTTATCACATTGGGCGGCAAAAATAAATCGACGGAAAACTAATAACATGGGAGAAAGAAAAATATTGGGACCATGAGAGTGCGTGCGAATCACAACTATGAGAATTCAAACAAAAAAGTGAGTGAGGAGATGGAGCAGCTGAAGAAACTCGCATGGGGGGAGGGGCAGCATGCAATTTATACATTGAGCATTCTCTGAGTCACATTGGCAACAAGCTCGGCTTGAGACTTGTTCTGGAAATGGTTGTCATTCTTCACAAACACCGAGACCCCCTGAAATCGATTGCATTAAATTCTACTGCAAATATTGAAGACTTTCCGCATTTACAAGTTTAATTTTGCCAAATCACGTTTAAAAAAATATCAAAAGCTATTGCAATTTTGAAAATACTGCAGCTCCCTTTAAAATATTGAATTTTTGTTAAAATTCTATATTAAAAATTCTATAAATTCTTGTTCCAATGCAGGAAAAATTTATGTAAAAATGAAAAATGAAAGAATGAGATAACATTTCAACGCAATAGAAGAAAAAATTTATTTTTTTTTTTTAATTTCCCCGCCTATAACACATTTTGAATATTTATATATAAGAATTACAACGTTCCAAAAACATTACTTTTGCATTAAAAAAAAACCCCATATTCCCCCCAATTGACATTTTGCTCGTGGAAAATTCAACAAGTTTAGCGATTTATTATATAATTTAGAAAATTATTCTTCAAGCATATTTAATTGAGATTGGCAATAATTGATTTCGCAATGAAAATTGAATTTTACCGAAAGCATCTACTAACCTTTGCCCCAGACGATATTTCTTCAAGTATCGGCTTCATTTCTTCTTGTGGGATCTTTTTGTCAAATTCCTAAACAATCAATTCATTATCAATTTTCCAATTCCCCCGTAATCCTACAAAGTGTTTCAGTCCGTAATACTTATCCAATGCCTCAAACATGATCTCCTGCTCCATGAGATGATCCTTTCCAGCGAACAGGAACATTACTTTCGTGTTGCTCTTGTTCAGCTTCTCCACATGTTCAAGCTGCTTGTCAAGATAACATCGATTCATTGTGCGAAGAGCATTAATACATTCTTCGGCACTTTTCACTTTAAACCCAATCATTTGATATACTGTAATAAATATGATGAGACAGGCTCTAGAAAATCAATAAAATGCACACCCTTGTAGATCATCGCGTTTCCAATAAACGATGGAAGGCAATCGTACGCCCACTCGAGGCCCTCCAAAGAAAACTTCGGCGAGATTCCCTTGTGCCTTCGGAAGCCGATAGGATTGATCATCACCAGACCATGTACCTGAATACTGAATATGTGAATACATATATGATAAATAGTAAAAATTACATTTTTCTCGACCGCTGTCATCAAGGCGTTCTCGTTTCCACGACTGTGCCCCATTATGATAATCTGGAAATGTTGAAATTATTTCTAAAATTTCGATAATTCACACTTTTCCGGGAATGTTGAGCTCTTCAATAAGAGCATTTGAAAATGCATGACGTTCTTCGTTGCCGAAATCTTGGCCAGGATATCCTTTAAATCAAACCAATCCAAATCATATTTTTGGCTGCAATTCAAACCTGGAGTATTGCAGAATCCGGGAAAATTGACGCCGATGAAACGGATTTTCATTTCATTCAACTTTTCCCTGACATATTTGAAGTCTTTGTGAGATCCTGGTGATCCGTGAACAGCAATTACCGTGCCAATCGACGATCCACTCGGCAAAGAATCCTGAGAAGAAAAGAAAAAGAAAATAATGCTAAAAGTGTAAAATTACAGCAAAAAACTTATAAAAATTTGCGTGTGTGTTTGAATTGTAAAACGTTTGGGTTTTCTGTCGAATTTAAAGTTTTGGCATTAAAAAAAAACGATTTATAGTGTTTGATATAATTCGTTTAAAGAGAAAAAAGGATTCCACAAAATCATACTAAAAATGGTAATGTGTTAAATATGGCATGTTGCCAAATTCATTGGATCTATTGGATCAATTCATATACTAATCAGATGGGCTGATAATTTCAAATGCTATTAGTGTTGAATGGAAAATGATGTATTGATGTAGTAATTATTCGAATTTACGTATTCTTCGACGAAATGCGCCCGTAAATCTACCCAAATATAAAATCGAGTCTCGAAGAAGAACAAGTAGACCTGGTCAACAATGAATCGATAATTCCGAACCACGCGGATTGATTTTGTCCGCATCTGCAGAAGTTTGATTCAAGGGACTTCATGGTATTCAAAATGTGAGAGGGTTATAAATTTTTGTGAACAGAGAAAATTAGAAATTAACACAAAATAATAGTTTTTTCCAATTTTTTCAGCACTAAAATTTTCTAAATAATTTTTTTAAAAATTTTCTGTGCATTGCCTTATAATAATGAATGGATCCAAACATTTTGAAGCGACGTTTTTCTCGCACAAATTCCGATCAATAAGTGGAATTCGACACATTGCGTTCGAAACAAAACAAATAGAAATTGAAAAATAAATCATGTTACACTATTTTTTGCACACCAACCTCATAGACAGCCTCAAGTTCGATTTGTTTTCCGGAAATTGCTCGGAACACAACGTTCTTCTTGAAAATATTCGATTCGGCCATTGCAGCGGCGAACTGGCGAACAAAAGTCAGCGTCGAATGTCTAGTAAATAGGCGCCGAAATGTACTTGCCATGATGATAACAACCCTATGTGTGCTAAAAAAAATAGTAAAAAAATAAAAAGAGCGGTCAAAAAAAGTGGAGAGATAAGAGAAGTTGACACTCGTCAAACATTTGAAATTTAAAATTTCTTGCAAAAATACATATATACGAAATTGAGCGGAAGAAGAATATTGAAAATGGGTGAACGAACGAACCGAGAGGCCTATGCGGAGACTACAGTGTAGCCATTGTCATCTTTGATATTTTCGGTTGGCATTTTCGCAAATGGCCACGCGAATTTATTTCAAAGCAATTCCGAATAATTAGAATGGATCAAGAACATTTTTTTTAATTTGAAATGACGGGATCATCGCCAATAAGAACACTACCCTTTAAACCGTTGATCCATGCGCTATGAGCGGAGTTTGCCAGAATAACAACACCTTTAATAAAAAGGGAAATAAAAGAAATAATAATCAACGAATATTTTATCAGATTGAGAGGTAAAAATAAATTGGCGATAAGAAAATGATATTAAAGAACGAGGATTGCGATGATGAGAGTTATCGGAAATATGAAAATTACGAAAAAGAGCTTGACCATGAGAGTGCGTGCGAATCACAACTATGAGAATTCAAACAAAAAAGTGAGTGAGGAGATGGAGCAGCTGAAGAAACTCGCATGGGGGGGGGAGGGCAGCATGCAATTTATACAGTACCGTGCAGTAAGATATACAATTTCACATTTTTGGTCATAACTTTCCGAAAAGTTGACCAATCGATCTAAAATTTTTGAACAACTTTAAGCATCGATAGAGTGATTATATATCAAAATTAGAAGGTGTAAAACACATTAGGAAAAATTTTATTGACAAAAAAATCCGAAATTCCAAATTAGCGAAAAACCGACTTTAATAATTTTGATACCGGTACGACTTGAAATGAAATGGAAAACAATAATTATCAGTCAGGAAACTTAAAACAACTCAATATCTTGTTGACATGTCATTTGCATCGATCACAGTTTGATATCGGAGACCCATGGCCTCGTCAACTTCGGGAGGGTTGAAACTGGAATATCCATCCATGCTCTCCTCAGCTGCTCGAACATTTCGGCACAATTTTGTACTGTTTGACCACCAAGACGTCTACTAAGATCATCCTGCAAATGTTCAATGGGGTTCAAGACAGGTGAGTGGCTTGGTCAGACCATGACGGCCACCCTACGCTGCTAGAACCACTATTTGATGAAGCGAGAACTACGTTTAGGATCATTATTCTGTTGAAATAAGTATCCACACTGAGCAAAGACTTTGCAAACGGAAGCATATTGTTCTCTAGAATGTCTTTATACATTAATCGATCCATATTTCCTTCGATTCGACGAAGTGGGCCATCTCCAGAAGCAGTAAAACAAACATCCCCAAACCATCACGCTTCCTCTTCCATGTTTCACTGTTGGTAATTGATGCTTTGGATCGAATCTTTCGCCGTCCGAACGCCTCACAAAGGTAATAACATCCGTTCCGAGCAAGATATACTTCGATTCATCACTCGATACGACCTTTGACTATTGTCGAAACCTTCAATTCAAAAGCTCCTTATCCCACTTCAAACGGGCGCGGCGTTTCTTCTCCGAAAGGAGAGATTTTTTGACAGACCGACGTCCAATTAATCCAGAACCACGTAGACAACGCTTGACAGTACTAACAATGATATGTATGTGACTTTTGGTGAAAAAAAGTCATGGTTTTCCGGAAAAATCTACGTTGACATCATAGAACTGACTCAGTTGTCGCTTAATCTCAGAAGCGGATAGACGCGGGTTGCTCTTGCTGTTTCCTACAATTGTTCGATTGATTGCCGGGGATGTTTTGGAAAGATTTCCAAGTGGTTTGGAATCCGATCGAGGTTTCAAACATACACGAATGGTCCAAGTCGATGCTCAACTGGTGTGATAGACATTGGATGAGAAGACATTGTGCTCGGTCATCCTTGATTGCTTTAAAACGTCTGATAGAATGTTTTTTGATCGTTTTGATCGTCTCCTGCTAAAACAAATTAAAAAAAAAAACTGATGTTAACATTGAAAATCTAAAAAAAAATCGACAAAACTTAAAAATTAAAAAAAATCGTATTTTTGAAAATACGCAAAAAATGGTCCAAAACACAAAAATTGCGTCTATAGTATCCCAAAATAAATAAATTATGTTTGGGAACACACTATCCGTTTTGTCCAAAAATTTCAGATCGATTGGTTAACTTTTCAGAAAGTTATGATAAAAAAAGTGAAATTGTATATCTTACTGCACGGTACTGTACATTGAGCATTCCCTGAGTCACATGGCCAATTAGTAGTGGCTCGTGAAAAGTGGCTTGGCTCGTGATTTTTGGCTCGCAAAAAGTGGCTCGTACTCACTATATTCTTTGGCTCGCGAATTTTGGCTCATGAATTTTGGCTCGTGATTTTTGGCTTTACTTTTCAAAAATTCTTTCGATGAATGTCAAAAGCTTCAATTATCAAAATGTATCATTGTCGATCTTAGCGCGTTATGAAGATGTTTTTGTATGCAACTTTGACATCTGCTGAAGTTTCCACTGCAGGGAAGACTAAATCAAAACAAACATAATCGCATGGCCATGTCGCTATAATTTTCTCTGGTAAATGGTTTGTAAACGTATATGACCACGGTGATCTTCAACGTAACCAAATACAAAAGCGATTTCATCGTATACATTTGTAGAATTAAGTGTTAAAAATAATTAGAATTTTATTGTTTTTTTCGTTTGCAATTATAATATCAGTTAAAAATGTATGTTTCATTTACAAAAACTTCTTGAAACTTACAACACTATAGGGAGTACCGGTCCATTATTTCATTTTCCCAAATATTTTGTATTTATCAATTGTATATCAAGTAAAGCCATTTTGGCCCATTGCCATCAACCCCCAATTTTCAACCCCTACCCCTGATTTTCCACCCCCAAAATTTAACCCCCATTTTTATTTTTCAACCACCCCCTAATTTCCACCCCCAGATTTTAACCCCCATTTTTATTTTTTTTATTACCGGTCAATGTTAATTGACTCAAATTTTTGACTTGAGTACTTAATTATGTTCTTTTTGCCAATACCGTAAATTTTCCTAGAAATTGTCAGTGTTATATGGGGGAGGGGATCTTAAGGGGTCGGAATTCGAAAGTTTTTAAAAATCCAGAAAATGATCCTAAGTGCCCATTGTTTCAGAAAATGATGCTAAAACGTAAATCTTTTTCATCAAATTTTCTGAAAAAAATTCACGGAAGAGCAGGTTCAGATAGCTACAGTAACGCTGCACCTTTAAGCTGTCGGCGGTATTATTTTTGCTTTAATTTTTTTCAATTTTTTAAAGTTTTTAACGATTTTTTTGCGATTTATTCATTTAAAATTTTATTTAAATTAATTATAGTTTTATTTTAAGTGTATATATTTGTAAACTAGTGATTATTTAGGACTGAAATTAATAAATGCCTAATATTTTCCCAGTTTTTAGGATTGTTTTATTTTTCGTATATTCAACATTACTTCATGATTTATGTGTCTTTCAGGCTTCGTCTGACGCTAATCCCGCGCCATCGATATCCTTTCTTCGATTCGCTGGTTTTTTTGTAATGTTTGGTAAATTTTTCCCATTTTTTTGTTCCCTTTCCATTCTATTTTAATTTTGTTTTCCTAAAATAAATTTATATTCCTCAAATGTGTTAAATTGAAAAAAAATTTAAGCCTATTTGGCTGCCACTATTGTTTTTAGGTATTTGATTTGCGCAAGGCTTGCAAAGAAGCTTGATACAGAATTGCACAATTGGATACTTGAAATATTGGAAATTGTGGGAATAGATTCACGCTTACGAAGTCTATCTGAACCCCGAATCTGAACCTGAAGTCTATCTGAGCCTGCTCTTCCGTGAATAGTTCATTTCTTGTAAAAATTTTCTTTCATAAGGATAGTCTACAGTTTTTGAAAAATCAAAGTTAGCCAATTACTGTTAGAAACTGTAAATTTTGACCTTCGAGCAGAACAGAAAATTTGATGAAAAAGATTTACGTTTTAGCATCATTTAAATAAATTTGAGATGGTAAAATCTATCAACAATCTATCGTTGTTTTGATATCTCTCTGATAGTAATTCTATCTCCCATGAGATTATTACTTAAAACTTGATTTCTACAGAGTGAATAAAGTGTTTTGTCAAGGATGGACGATTTTGGAAAGTGGGTGGGATGCTTTACAATAAATTTTAGCGACATGGCCATGCGATTATGTTTGTTTTGATTTTGTTTTCCCTGCAGTGGAAACTTCAGCAGATGTCAAAGTGGCATACAAAGACATCTTCATAACGCGCTAAGATCGACAATGATACATTTTGATAATTGAAGCTTTTGACATTCATCGAATCACGTTTAAAAAAATATCAAAAACTATTGCAATTTTGAAAATATTGCGCTCCCTTTAAAATATTGAATTTTTGTTAAAATTCTATATTAAAAATTCTATAAATTCGTGTTCCAGTGCAGGAAAAATTTTTAAAAAAAATGAAAAAATGAGATAACATTTCAACGCAATAGAAGAAAAAATAGACGCCGACCGCGACGCATACGCAACGCGGACGATTCGCGCGCGAAAATGAATAATCAGCTTTGGCCCAGTTCCGACAAGCTTCGAAATGACAAGAATATAATTAAATATTTTTATTTCCAAAATAAAATTAGAGCTTGTTTATCAGTTTTTTCTCTTGCTCTAGAATTGTCCTTATGAATTCTGCGATTAGATCAGCTCTTGACTTGTTCTGAAAATGATCATCATTCTTTACGAACACCGAAGCTCCCTGAAAATCATAATTAATTGCCAGAATCAAAACCCCCCCCCCCAAAAACCTTGTAGCCTTCTGTTAGTGACTGGCATATTCGCGCCACTTCCGCATCAGCAATCGTGTCCTCAAAATCCTAAAATTTCAGCGTCAAATTTTCAAATTAAAAGCTTCACACTTACAAAATGCTTTAATCCCTTATATTTTTCCTTTGCTTCGAATAGAATCTCGTACTCCATTAAATGATCATTTCCGCCGAATAGAAACAAAACCTTGGTTGGATTCTGGTTGAGCTTCTCAACAAACTCAATCTGTTTCTCCATAGAGCACCGATTCATTGTGCGAAGAGCACTTATGCATTCTTCAGGATTGTTCACCTTGAATCCAAACCTCTTATAAACTGAAAAGCGAGCATAGTTGGATTCCAGCGATCATTCAAACCGGTAAAAATCATTTCATCAGCTTCGTCTTTTGGCAACTCATTATAAACCATTTCAATCTGCTCCATAGAACTTTTCTGTGCGATTCCCTTATGCCTTCTGAATCCGATCGGACTGATCATCACCAAGCCATGAGCCTTAATATAACCATGATACGTTGTATTCCAAATTTGGAGTCACATGTCTCTCAGCCGCCGTCATAAGGGCATTCTCGTTTCCCCTACTGTGCCCAAGCAAGACCATCTGTAATTTTTTTTTTAATTTTTACTTGGGTAGATCACACTTTTCCGGGAAGATCCAAGGAATCTAGAAATGCGTTGACGAAGATTTGACGCTCGACATTCCCATAATTTTGGTTTTGATATACTAAAATATTTCGATTTCATTTTAATTTTATTCTGAAACCTGGAGTATAATTGAATCCCGGAAAATTGATGCCAATCATCCGAATTCCCATTTTGGTGAGCTTCTCCTTGATAAACTTGAAATCTTTATGAGTTCCTGGCGCACCATGTATGGTGACAACAGTGCCGAGAGACGATCCGCTAGGCAAAGTGTCCTGAAGACTCTCAAGATTTACATAAATGGTTTCACTCACCTCATAGACAACGCCAACCTCTGCGATTGACCCAGCCAATGTGGGGAATCGGATCATTCGATGGCACAGTTTTTCGTCGGACATCTTAAACGGCTAAAATCGAACTGGGCCAGGACTTGGTATGGAAATCTTTTGGCTACAATATTGTCAGACACAATGAAAAAAGGGCCGATAAGAAGTACAATATGACAGTTTGCTACTAAATAAATAACTATGTTCAATATTTAGGTGATTCAATAAAAAGTATAACATATAAAGTGAAGTAGAGAGTTTGATAAGGATGGGAAAGATTGGAGAAGAAAACGCAATAATGAGGTGTTCGAAAAGACATGGACATTTCCAAAGTCGGTGATAAAAATAGATGGAATTCGTGGGTAAAATGTGATTGAACAAAAATTAGCAAAAAACAATTGTTAGCTTATCTACATTTTTCCGAAAAAAAATGACGAAAAATTGATTACTAGTTCTCAGTTTTCTCCCAATTTCATTTTTTTCTGTGGGTCGTTAAAAATGAGAGAGAACAGGCAATTTGCGGGGTTCTCTGCATGTCTGCATATCTGTCATATTGTATCGTATCACCGATCGACTTCGAAATTAGAATTTATTTTGAGAAGATCGCCCATTTTTGGTGTCGAAATGACAAAAATATGAAACGCTTTTTTTAAACGTTTTCTGAATTATCGGTCTTTCCAATTTTTTGGATCTACGTTGACACCAGGAAGTCAGGATCAATGTGCAATGAAATCTGGATCATGACATCCTCATTTTTCAGTTTTACGGATCAAAAAAAAAAGAAATTGGGTGTATCACATAGTAAATAATAGTAATTGGTTTCCGCCACACCTAAATAGTACTTTGTATTCTTTTGAGCAACATCCGCGGCTGCTGTTGGGATACCGTTATTCGACAAAGTATACTTAAAAGTGCGAGCCGGAAACATGAATATTATTTTTTTGAAATTGTATTTTCAGGATCTGAAAAAAAATTTAAATTTTTGTATGATTTTTTTGCAAAAAATAGATTTCATAATCAGTTCCATAAGTTCTGAATATTTTCCACGTCATGCTAAGTTAGTACTTTACTAATTAATCTAATCTCTTTCACAAATATTTTAATCTCTTTTAAAGAAGACTAATTCAAATTTCAGAATGATGCTATTTTTTTTGTAATTTTTTTGTTCGGATATGGTAACAAAATTAGTGAAAAAAAAGCTTTGCTTTAATATATTATTGAGTTGACTTTTAAAGCCGTAATATTGCTCAAAATTGCCTTTTCAAAAATCGGTCTACCAGAAGAAAATTATCAGCGATGACGCTAATTTAATTTTCGTCAGAGCTATCAATTTACACCATCCAAAGTCGGTTCCTGTTCACCCAAAAAGGGTGGGGGGTGGTGGGACGAGTCCCCTGATATTGTATTGCACGAAGCATCGCGCCCGTTTTATTCATGGGAAAATTGCCTAACAAAAATCGATTGTAAATTTTTCTTTGCCGATTCGCCGAATCACATTGATCACGCCCGAAAAAAACTTTTCTTCTTGCTTTACCACCTGTTCGGACACGCGCACCTCCCGCCGCCATATGTAAAGGCTCGCCCCATTTGATGCAGGTGTTTGTTGGTTTTTTTTGCCGCCCCTCTCAACCCTCTCATTTATTTCAAATCAGGATCGGATCAAGCCGAAAGCCAGACAGAGAAAAAAATAAATCAATAATCCAGTATTGCAATATTGGTCGACGCACACACATGTGTTTCCTAAACGTTTTCCACTTCTGATGATTGTATCCAATGTTTTTTTTTCTGTTCGCCAGTGCCGCCGGAGCAAATCGATATATATATTCGCAGATGTTCGGCTCATTTGCACTCGAAACCTTCAACATTTTTTTATTACTCAAATTTATGACGGATTGATGCTCGCGGCATTTGGCCTCCTCGTCTTCCGATTTGCCGCCAAATGTTTCTTTTCAATTTCGTTCGGCTCGTTCGACAATTCATATGCAAATTCTCTGATAACAATTTTTTGATGCAGACTACTGTAGACCAATAAAGCGTGCGAATTTGCGTTTCGCTGACGGGTCTCACGCCGAATGCGCATGCGCATATTAATTTACCGTAGTCCTCCGCGAAGTTATTATTCGCTTCAAACGACTACATATGAGTCACAATTTCGCAATGCATTTCTTTTCAGCTGCGGACATTTCGTTCCGGTAAATGTGTTGTTTTTCTATGAATTTTTAAACGCTAACATTTTCGATCAAACCTCCATATTTCTTGATCCTATTGTGACACCACTCATAATCCTTTCCTATTCTCAATTTGACACATTCGCCATCGATAAAGAATGTGCTAAAACATTTTGTTATCTGATTTCCCTCGAATGGAGGTTGAGCAAATCCGTGATTAGAGTATATTCACAATCTTTTCAAATTCGTAATCCTCCACCCACCCCCTCCCTCTACGAAGCAGTTAATCATAAATCAATGACATTTTTTTGGACTCCAACATAGAACTCGAATTTTAAGCCGACGACAATTATGGATTACTGTAGTGATTAGGACTTGAGAATTTCATCTGCAAGCAGTTGAACCGCGGATTTTTAGAAGACTACGGAAATTTTGAAATGATAAAAAAAAGGACTTTTGGACCCCAAAGAAAGAAATCCAAAAATCTTCGCGATTTAGAAGTTTGACATGTCAACTCTCTATTCGACAGGTGAATTTACAGTTCACCTTCTTCGAAAAATTTGGTTAAACACAAAAAATGGTTGGGAAAAATACAAAAATACGTCAAACTGCACACATTTCATTATTATTTTTCATTAAATCCCCAACTAAAAGTGGTCTACGCAAAAAATTTTCGAAAAAAAAAATTAATTGTGCCTTATTTCGGAGTTCTGCCAATTTAAATTCGATAATGTGTTATTCTATCGAAAATGCAAAGAATTTGCGCTTCTTGCCGCGAAATCAACTATTTTTTTGCGTGTGCCTTTGAAGGGTACTGTAGTTTTTGTATATAAGCCGCCGAAATCGATAGTTATTGCAAAGCCACGCTTTCAAAAATGTATTTTAATTATTCGGAAATCAGCGAAACAAACTTTTTCGTTTGGCCCTACAGCAGTAGAACATTCAGCATCTGCTCGCTGAACTCAGACAACACCTGCGCAACACCTGAAACCCGGCTGTCGTTGGTACGAAATCGTGCAAAACTTCGCACTTTCCCTCGACAGGAACGACCAAAGATTCGAAGCAATTCGAGAAATCTAATTATAAGCTTAATCGCGATAATCCGGCAGAAACTAAAAAGTTTAGGGCAAAGTTTACATATTGATGCCGTCGACGTTTTGCCAAATTCAAATTATAAAAAAAATTGGAGACGTCTGGATTTCATAAAATGGCCGATTTGAAGGGTTTGAAGCGACAGTCTTCATCTTCTGATGAAGCTGTCATGTCACATGTACATCTGCCGAATGTCATCGTTGGTTGGGGGGCACCTGCGCAACTTGAAATACCAGATGCGCTGTCTTCAACGCCAATTCCACGGTTGCGAACGCGATCCGGCGAGAAAGTTGCGATGGCGCAAGCGATGGTGTGGCTCGCCGAGCCGCCGAAAAGGCGATACCACCTTGCATACATTAATCGGTTGCGCAATTCCATATAGTTAACACATCATCTTGTATATCATTTGCATAGCATCTTCGTCTTTTCCATATTTTTTTTTGCGGCCATCTTCAGACGCAGATGGTTTGAGCGCATTTCGGGCTTAGCTTGAATGGGTTTTCTCAGTCGTTGAAGCTAATTAGAAAAAAATCATCTCCCCCATCCAACCGCTTCCATTCCTAAAAATTGATTGTCAAGAGTTCTTCCACCAATTTTCGGCGCGTCAATTTGTCACCGTGTCAACCATCGACACATTTTCAACTTTGCCGAATTCAAGGAATTCCGGTGGTCGCCGACAAAAAAAAGAAGGATTTATTGTTGAAAACCGAACACGCGGAGACCCGCTCGCAATTTTTTTTGTCG
Source organism: Caenorhabditis bovis (assembly GCA_902829315.1). Taxonomy (NCBI): domain Eukaryota; kingdom Metazoa; phylum Nematoda; class Chromadorea; order Rhabditida; family Rhabditidae; genus Caenorhabditis; species Caenorhabditis bovis. The sequence continues at coordinate 2,643,740 of CADEPM010000001.1, read as the reverse complement.
AATATTCATTGAATTAATCATCGTTTTCACTTTGCAATCTCTAATCAAATCTAACCCGGAAATTGATTTTTTCTTCCGATTCATTTTGCAACTTTGGCTTGTTTTCAAGCTTATTTGGTCACAATGAATGTACCTATTCAACGTGAACAAAAGTGGTTCAAAAGATAATTTTAGCGTCAAATTTGGCAATTTTTAATTGAATAGATTCATATTCGAATCAAGTTTACGTCAAATGGTTGCCTTTAATATAAATTTTGGGAGCAATACTGAAGCTATGAATAAATACGATCTCATGCCAATTGTGTAAGTGCATTTTTTTTCACTATTACCATCGCAAAAAAAACGAGCGCCTGGTAAAATAGTGGACCATTGCATTTTTTCGAGGCGGTAATTTAAATTCAAATTTAAACAGTGAAAATTCGGATACCGTTTTCTGGATAACCTGCGAAGCTAACTCACCGTAAATCGGCGCAAGGTGCTCGTTTTTTTTAATTTAAAAAGAGGGCTCGATATATGGTGTGCGCCTTTAACCAATCCTAATACTTAGACCCGTAAATCTACACTTGTAATTTTGCGCCAAGACCACTTCCATTTTTTTGGCATTTTGCCAATTTTCCGCAGTCGCTTTTTAACATTTCTGTGTCAATATAACGTTTAAAATATGGTTGGCACATAAAAGAGCAGCTTAAAAATAATTACTGCGCATTCGAAAACGCATATTCTTAATTTATATTGCTGTCAAATATTATTATGCTATGAAACTATATTATTAAAAGTATGTATTTCTTGTAGTCGATTATTCAAAATTATTTCGGAATAATAAAAGAATATTTTAAAGAATAATCCCCTTAATGACGCTTCGGCCTTTTTTGTTCCATATAATATTTGGTATTTGGGACGACAGTAGCGTGACCCTTTATTAGGAGAACAAAAACTGATAAGAAATGACATGCGCCATAAAAAAAATGTTTGTGATAAGGCGCTAGTTTGTTTGCTCTCGAAAATACTCTCGAATGCACTTTTAGGGAAATTTTGCCAAAAATTTAAATTTCTACATTTGCGGTAAAAATGGATTGTTTTCCCACATGAATGAGGCTCCCACCAATTTATGGTTTATGGCAAATGTTTTCCCAAGCCAAATATTGCAAAAGTTGTCGTCAAATTCTCGTTTTTGAACCGAATACGGCACAATATTGCCCCAGAGTTGGTTGTAATCACTCGGCGGCACATCGTCGGCGCTAAAAAAGAAATGGTTGTAACAAAGTTAGTCAGACGTGTTAATTTTTATTTGAATGATTCTCGTCGCTTTTATTTTACAAAGGAAAATCATCTTAATCAAGAGAAATATCAGCATTTTTGAGGCGGAAAAAATATAATTAATTAAAACTACCGTAGTAATACCATGCGAGACCAGATAGCAAAAAAACTGCGCCTTTAATATTACTGTAGATATTTTATTATTTTTATTTAAAATGTTTTCTTTCAAATTTCCAGTTTTCTCCAAGATTTTTTTAGTGCGAAAACATCAATAGATTTATATATGGGCATCGATGAACATCTGGATACTTCGAATTGTTTACCCAAAAAGTGCCGCCAACATGGGAGAGTAGCATATTGTTTTATTGATCTCAAAACGAAGTCCGCGTAAAATCCGCGCATGAGCCCCCATGTGTTCAACGCCTTCATCGGTCACTCAGTTCGCCGGCATCTCGCGCAATATACACGCCTCTCCAGTTTTGCTGTTGATTTGTGGGCGTGGCGTCGTTCTGCAGTTGGCCGTTGGTTGCACATGTGCCACCCCTCATCTTTATATTCGCTCCATTCCTCCACATTTGTTTCGGTTATTGTGCGAAATTTCTTGTATTTCATGAACTTGTTGCCCGCGGGCCATCTCGTTTTGATCTGCCATTTCGTCGACAAATGTCGCTAACCCAAAATTATCGATTGTATTTTCGTCGTCATTTTTTTTCGCTCAAAACTATTTACTCGATTTTTTTTAAAATTTTCTTTAAATTTTCAGATTCTCCCTTCTTTGGAAGTTTATGTACACTTCTTAAACATCTAACACTTTCATCCCCCAAAAAAAAGCTGGAAAATGTCAAAACTCGTTCTCACCCTACTCATTGTCCTTCTAACAACAATTGTCAAAGTGAGTTTCAAAAAAAAATAGCTCAATTTCAAATTTTCTCGGTTTCTTGCAGGTTTCGTGCAGTGGAAAACTTGTCGCTTTCATCAACTCTCCAAAATCCGCATTTATCACCGCTACCGTGTGCACAACGCCAAGCTGTCCGATTCCCGACTCCTCTTCAGCTTTGTCGCCCCTCTACAGCGACATCCCACTCAAGATCATGAGCCCTGATTTTATGGATCCGCAGCGTTTCTTCGACATTCACATAATGATATACAGGAATAATAATACTAATGGTATGTGTGTTTGTGTTTCTTAAACATTTCCGGGGGATCCAATCAGTTTACAACTGTCGTGCGCGCGGCACCACATCATAGACGGCGCGCAACGCACGCGGCTCATCTGTCACGTTTTACGATCCCAATAGCACATTTATTGCATCGCCCTACAAATATGGAAAGAACACCTGGCCCAACCTTGTTTCAACTTTTTTCTTGTCTTTTTTTCCTTCTTCCTTCTGTTGCATTCCACATGCCCCCAAGGTCAACGCGACGGATGTGCAAATAGGGAAATCAGTTGATTAGAGTTTGTTGTTTGCAGATTTGATTGGTTCAACCCATTTCACCTCCGAGTTCGATTCAACATGGCAATATGCCAATATTGAAACAACGGAAATGTTCAACGTCACGCTCAAGGTGAAAACCGTATGCGACAAGTAAGTTTCGCATTATGCTAATGACATTTTACTGACATTTTAAAGGCATTATTATGGAAAGAAATGCGATCGATTATGCAAGGAAAACCCGTTTCTTCATTTGGAATGCTCGAAAAGCGGCGAGAAACGGTGCAAGGATGGATGGAGCGGCGCGGATTGCATGAAACGTGAGTTCGCCGCTTACATAATTACCTTCGATGTTGATTGACGGATTCCTTTGTTGCGCTGGCCCGTTACGGTCGCCTCAATGTTTTTCTAAGTTAATTGGGTTCCTCGTTCGACGTGCGCACAAAAATCGAGGTTAATGGGAAAAGCTCATTTCGATTCTAATCAGCAGATTGCGAATTTTGGCGACGACCACCCATTAACCTTCGGATGGTGACGATTTCGGAATTTTTCCGTTTGCAATTACGATTCCGAAGGGAGGTCCGAATCGATGGCGGGAAGCTCGTCATTGGCCGCCGACACGTCCTGTGTGCGCTTTTCAATCAAAATTCTACCTCATTTTCGCGCAAATCGCTTTTAAGTTGCCGCGCGCGTCTCACGAAACCGTTTCGATTCCAATTGAAAGAAATTGAAATTAGTATGTAATGGGGTGGTGGGTAAAAGAATAAATCTAATTTGATCTTGGGCCTGAAAAAAAGCGGGAGGAAGTAATATCACGCTTCGCACTACTTGTAGACAATGAACATCGGGAAAATATAATTATAGAATAGAAGTTTCAGTCTAGTTGTCTAAAAACCTGCAATTATTGTGAGATTTCACCTAGCCAACTCGTCATACGTGATACGTCAAATATTTTTTGGCATATGTTTCTCTGAACTAATGATGGTTTTTGAGGCGTGAAAATTTGAAACAGCTTATGTTTTCACTTAACAATAATTTTATTATAAATAGATGAATGTTGCGTAACTATGCGCCTTTATCTGATCCGAATTAGCGGCGTCGGGACCAATTAGGTTTATGAATGTGTGTCTGAAGAGAAATGTATGCACCTGGTTGTGTTTTTGCATTCATTCTGCCCACAGATGTGTGCAATACGCAACTTGTCAATGATGTTTGTTCGTCATTTATGTATACAATAAGACGAATGCAACTTTTTGGGGGAATCTAAAAGTGTCTTTTGGATCATTTTCGTTTTTTTTTCAGCAATTTGTGCCGAAAATTGCAACGGACATGGCAAATGCACACTACCTGGCAAATGCCAATGCGCGCCAGGATTCGCCGGCGATCTTTGCGAGAAATGCATCACCAAGAAAGGCTGTGTGCATGGAACGTGCGCCAATAACACATCGTACACTTGCCAATGTGAGCCCGGATTTGCTGGAGAGCTCTGCAATAAAAGTATGCGGCCATCTTTCGAAAAAAAAAATCATTTTATTTTGCTCTTTGATCTTTTGTTTAGAAAATACTAGAATTTGTCTGAAAATTTGAAAAAAGGTTCGCGTCGTCACAGTCAATTAGCTATCTAGAAACATCCTAATTAATTTATCATTAATTCAGTTTAAAAATAGATTGTCTACGAATGACTCAAATGGTTTTTGGAATTGTCTCGAAGATAACCATAGGGACCATTTGTCTTTTCAGAGCAAGAAACGTGCACCATCGAGAAGCCGTGCATGAACGGCGGCATTTGCCGTAACGCGAGACTCGGAAGATTCCATTGCGAGTGCCCTGAAGGGTTTTTTGGCGATCGCTGCGAGACGCCAGTCAGCGTCGTGAAGTGTCAACACGAGAACGGGCAGAATGTGTGTCTAAACGGTAAGGGACGGCAAGTGGTGTCGTTTTATGCGTTTGGTGCTCCCCCAAAGAGCTCGGCATTGATATGCAAATTGACGTCTCAATTTTGATTCATAACACGCCGGTTCGCATAAAATGTGCACTATGTACACCATAAAAAGACATTGGATTGTTTACAGGAGGGGTTTGCTCGTTGGCGAAATCTGTGATTCATTGCGAATGCCGCGAAGGATTCAAGGGAAAATTCTGCGAACTGCCGCAGACTTGTGAAGACGTGAAGTGCAAGTAGGAGAAATGCTCGTTTTGGAAGTCTAATTTTGTGATTCTAGAAATAATGGAGAATGCGTTTTAATTGATGGCAAAATTCCGGTGTGCCAATGCTCGCCGTGCTATCGAGGCAAATTTTGCGAGGTTTGCCACTTAAAAAAATGCGTCTAGAAAAGAAAATGATTTCTAGATTTTGGATTCTGAATGCCTTGTTGCGCGATACAACGCAACTGTCGCGAAAATCCACTCGGCTCGTTTTAACAATCACAGTCTGATTGTTGTGGAAGCCACAATATCGACGAGATCAATTATCTTTATGAGTATGCCTCATTATTTATGGTTTTCATCGGAATTTTTCCAATTTCAGCGAGCATTTTAATATTGGTTATTGTCGTCATGGTGCTGACATTCTTGTACTTGACGAGAAACCGCGCGTCTTCTCGTACAGCCGATGAAGACCTCGATTCGGAGACAACGTTCCACCGGAAACCGACCTTTAAGGTAGTTCTTTCGCTTCGTTTTTTTTGACGGGGTTTTCACCGCTGGCGCCAACCAAATTGGTATTGTTGGTTGGCTGGGACGCGTCGAATAATGAGACTGAAGACGGACTTAATCAAGATTTATGTTGCGTTCGTATGCAGCATTTGAAATTGATAGAATGCGTTCTAGGGGTTTTTTGGAGGGAAAGTAACGGATTTTATAATGCGTTTTAAATGCGAGTTTCAATAGGCGCAGAAAAATTGTCTTGTGACTTTATTTATTATTGAAGACGAACGAATTTTGTGGGGGGGGGCGATGCTTGTTAGCGTCAATTTTAGCATTGTAACGCGAATTTGGGCCATACAATAAAACATGTATAAGAAAAATTACAATTTTTTTCAATGAGTTGTAAAAAATGTCAATTTAACGTAATTTTTTGTTAATAAATTACATTTCATGAACAGGTCATAACAATTTTTAGCATTTTGGGGAACTTTAAAAATGCACTTAAAACTACAGCATTCATGAAAAAGGCATTTAAAACTTCGACAATATACGGTTGTGAAATTTTAGACCCTTTTACGTCACAAAGTATTTTGAAAACATTATTTAACTTGCGAGAAAGTATGTTACGAAATTGGCTTCAGATATCTTCGAATTCGAGAGATTCCATTTTTTTCTCTGCTAACTCAAAACAAATTTCGATCCGAATTGCACAAATTTTACCAATGGATACAAAAAATTACCATCAATCAATCAAATACGACAATTTTGTTATGTATTGCTTGTCGGATCGGGTTTTTTTCGTGATCCGATTGCTTTTGATTTTTTCAATACCGATTTTCTGAAAAAGTCGTGCATAATATATCAGACTAAAGGTGTTTTTGAACATTTCTAGCCGTTCGTATTGTCTTGTCTTTCAGGTGTGCGTCATAAACGCCGAACGGCATTCCTCAACAGTGGCTCCGCGGACCAGCTCGCCGCCGCCTGAATATTCGCCGCCACCGCCAAGATATTCGAAAGAGTATCACAAAGTGCCGACGATTGATCCAAAAGAGATAATTGTGTGATTCGAACATCTCAAAATCTCGAATGTAATTGCGGGTTTTTATCCATTTTGTTGTAACCACTCTATTTTTATTGCAGTCTTTTGGATTTGTTTTTTTTTTGTTTCTTTCTCATTTTAATTTTTTTTACATAGCAATTTTCTTGGACACGGGTTGCTTAATTGTACATATTTGGATTTCTGATTTTTAGTGTCAAAATCTCGGTTACCCTCCTCTTTGTTTCTTTTTTTTTCAATCATTTTCTCATCATCCCACTATTAAGAATGACTACAATCCCACGTTGTTAAGGTCTCGTCAGCAATTGAAAAAAAAAACTTCGTTTTCTCCGTCAAATTTTCATGTGATCATTTTTGTATATTATATAGTTTCATATAGTTTATTGTTTTTCTGTTTCTCGCTTTTGAGCATCTGCTTTTTTTTGTCATGTCATGTTTTTTTGTCCTTTGCCGACAATACTAATAAAAATGAGCAAGGAGTAGCTGGAAATTTATTGACAAAACAAAACGAAGAGGAAAAGCTGAGAAAACCCAAAAATTGATGATGCTCCTACGCCAGAAACTAATCAAACAGTAAGCAAGAGGTGAGGAAATATTATAAAAAAACTTGTTGCAAAGGGACATTTTTTGATTATTATTATTCGCTAGAAACCTAAACAACAAATGTTTTTTGGGGGGGGGCAGGATTTAGATTAATCGAACTTCGAAAACGAAATCTGACCGGTGTTCAGAAGCGTTGAAAAAATAAATTATTAGTGGAAAATGAATTAAAGAATAATAACAAGAATGAAAGGTGCATTAGAGGAAAATCACAGTTCAATTTTCAATTCCAAAACGAAAAAATAATGATGAAAGAAAAAAACGGACGGCAACAAGCACAAATTAAATTATCGATCGATTTAAAAACCGCACGTTTCCTCAAACTCGAAAATTCAATTCAAAGCGCATCGACTATATACTTTGTACATATATTCAACATTACAACCACCTAAACTATGCGCCTTTAAATTGGAGAGTTTCAAGAAATTCAAGAATCGCGTATGATTAAACCGAGTAGAGATCGAACAAAAATGAAACGTGTTTGGGATGGATGCTGGATTTGCGAAAGACGACAACATGGGTAGTGTGATGTGTATATGTGCGAATGTGTTGGTCGATGCTCGGCGAGCATTCATCAGATCTCGGTGCCCGTTTCTGTCGATATTGGCGTCGCCGAATCGTAAACGGTGTCATTGTCGCGCGGCACGTTCTGCAAATGACATTGGCGTTCCAGCGTGCCGGCGCCGCAATCGCAGAAGAATCTGAAAATCGAAATGAAGGTCTTCAAAAAAGAATATCATCGTCGGCATCAAACGGCTGAACGAAATTGAAATAATTATTGGCTGTGCGTCTCGAGACAGCGAAAAGTAAACGACTCTACGTATATTGAATAATAGTGTACGCACATTTAAAATTCAGCCAATGGTAAATTTAAATTCACACTAATTTGTAGACCCCCGACTCCTTTCAGTCTTTTGATGCCGACAATAGAAGATATTTATTTTTATTTGGCCTTAAATATTGTCAAAAACAGACAACTGTCGGAATTTCAAACAATTTATTGTCAGCGTCGCGCGACGGCGTAAAATTGATTATAAGCCGAAACAAAAAACGGTGGCAATGGTTTTGCCGCAAAAAGTGTAGATTTACGGGCCTGAGATAAAAGAGCACATCGAGCACAAAAACCTTCCCCAAACTTTTTTTTTGGCATTTTGCCAATTTTCCGCAGTCGCGCAACGCCCACAATATGAAAAATTCTGTTTTAATTTGTGCATTGAAAAAAAAAAAAACAAATTTTTGCCTACGCCTTGACCGTAATTTAATTTTTAAAAATCAAACACAAATAAAATTTTGCTAAATTTATTTTTTTCCCTGATATCTGAACTTTCTGTATGAGACTCAACGAAAATGCACGCTACTTGTTTGAATTTGGACGAATTTCTGCCATTTTACGTTTTTTTATTTGATCGCACAATAATTTACGCGTTTGCTGCGTATTAAAAGATATGCTGAATTACAGTAAATATTAAACACGCATTCAAAAATTTGTTAATTTCGCGGCAATAGTTAAATTTATCTAAATTATTCAAATTTACGACATTTATCGATCATTAACAATAAATCTCATGGAGATAAATAAATATATTGGCGTACCTATCGAACCGCACGTGCTCGATGGTGTGGCCGCGATGGCACGTCTTGATGCAATTGTAGCAGATCGCGTTCCTCTCGGTGGTATTGCACGTCGCGCATCTAGAAAAAAACACGCATTGTTAGATTCATCAATCAATTTCAATCAAGCCTGAAGAAATTGTGCATCGGGAAGCTGTTGTTGCTGCTCACTTTGAACAGACACTGGCCGGATTTGATGGCGCGGGCGATCGTGTCGTGATTGTCGAACACCTTGTTGTTTCGCTGAACCGGCGTCACGCCAGTGGCAACACAGAGACCTGAAATTCCAATATTTTTTTTCTTAAATTGCTTTAAAGAAAATTTTCAATTCTTTTTTATTGACCTCCCCCCCCCATAAAAAATCCATTCACATAACAGAAAATTAATTGATCACTGATCACGAAATGAAGACTTGACCGACCTCCATACTTGTTCCTGAAAAGCTGGTTCTCTTCCAATGTCGCTGTGGCACCATTCGTAATCTCAATTCCCGCCGATTTTCCATCAAAAATTCGATTGCGGCGTAACGTCGGATTCGATTCGGTCGAGATTAACACGCCGGCTTGCGCGTTTCGGAAAATCTCATTATCCTCCAATAGTCCTATAAAATCAATCGCTATTTCAAAATGCGATTACGAACGAATACCTCGTCCGCGATTGAAAATGCACACGCCGCCGTCGCGTCCATCGTAGATTTTATTCCTCCGCAGAATCGGCTCGCTATCCGTTTTGATCCAGACACCAGCCATGGCATTGTCGAAAATCTCATTGTCTAAAATTCATCAATATTAATTAAAAAAACACACACATATTGCCAAGGACGAACCAATTTAAAAATTTGGAAATGCGCGGAATGCCACTTTACTGGTTCCATAAATTTAAAGTTAATAAAAAATGTTGCTCTTTCACAGTATTTGCGTTAAATTAGGCAAAATTCGCTGCAAAGAGTTTTTTCCACACGAGCCCTATAGGGCGGCAATTTAGATATACATATAAACAAATGTGGCTTCATCCATTCCCCAAATTTGTCCATTACGACCTAATACTCATCATCGACAAAAATTCACCTTCCAAACATCCCTTGCCGCCATTGTAGACCAAAACGCCTCCATTCTGTCCGCCCCAAATTTTGTTGCGTGTGATTTTCGGATTCGATCCGGTTCTGATCTGCACACCCGAATAGAGATGATTGAAAATGTCATTCTCCTCGAGAAGACCGTGGCCCTGATCATAGAAGTAGACACCGACCTGAAGAGAAAATTTGAATAAATTTAAACAAAATAATTTTTTGAAAAATTCACCCCGCCCCTCTCTCTCATATAACCAATGAAGACGACCACGAAAAAATTGCTGACCTGTTTTCCAGAATGAATGCGATTTTTGCGGAGAATCGGCGACGATCCCGTCGTGACCCAAATACCGGCCAGCGTGTTGCCGTACACCTCATTCTCCTCGATGAGTCCCTTTCCTTTCTCATGCACATAAATTCCGCCGTGAAGTCCGTCATGGATTTTGTTGAGACGAACAATCGGATCGGATTGCGATCGAATTTGAATGCCGGCCAACGCGTTTCCGTAGATATTGTTCTGCTCGATGAGCCCACGCCCCTCGCCGAAAATGTAGACGCCGCCCTGTTGGCCGGTGAAAATCTCGTTTTTCCGAATCGTCGGATCCGAGTGCGACGTGATCCAAATTCCGGCGAAAGCATTCGCGTAAATGCGGTTCTCCATGAATTGTCCGCGTCCGCGCTCGTGCACATAAATGCCGCCGGTGTGGCCATGGTGAACCTCGCAGCGTATCACCACCGGATTCGCCGAGTTCTTCACCTCGATGCCCGATATCCGATTCGAGTGGATGTTGCACTTTTCGAAATAGCCTTGGCCATGCCTATAAAATTGTGAAACGTTACGTTGAACGAGGAAGGATCGAGGCAATGGGAGAGGAACTGGTCAAACTCGAAATTCAACAATAAAATGTTTTGCTATGACGAATTCAGCGTGAATATACGGTTGTATAGCTGATTCAGAAGAACGTTTTCACCACAGTAGACGAAACGCGCAATTTTTATTATTTCAATATACTAGAATTTCCCCCACGGGAATTGAGCACCTCGACACTCAAAAATCACTCAAATTCGAAAATAACAGAAAGACTCACTCAAATGTGAACACGCCAACGTCTTTTCCCGAATGAATGTGACATTTGCGAAAGTAGGGATTCGCGTGATTCTTGACCCAAACACCGGCCAGCGTGTTTCTGGCGATTTCGCAATGCTCATAATGACCGGTGGCGTGATCCGTAATGTAGATGCCGACGTTCTCGCAATCCACAACGGTGCAGTATTTGAATTTCGGCGCCGCGTTCTTCTTGACGCACACCGCTGCGCCGTTTCCGACTTTTGAGCTGATGTCGCATCGTTCGATATAAGGCTCGGCGCCCTCGTCAGTAACCTGAAATTGAGCCAAATTTAATGAAATTTAATCATTTATGCGTAAAAATTGATGTATTCTTCGAGGCAATCTTTCATTTTTCGTCATTTAAAAACAAAAAATTTAAAAAAAAAACTCACGAGAATCGAGTAAACGTGATTCTGCCCTTGTCCTTGCGAAATCGCATTTCTCGTGCCGTCGGGCCGAAATCTGACAGTGATGAAGCCGAAATAGGCGCCGGTGCTTCCTTCGAGAAACGAGATCGCCGTATTCCGTGTGCCTTCGATGATCACCGACGAGGTGATGTCGCGCGTGTCGCTCGCCCCGATTATTTGCACATTCGAATTGATGAATATCGTGTCGGTCGGCTCGTAGACGCCGCTATGGAGAAGCACCAACTTTTCGCGATCGGGATTCAATTCGATGAATCTGAAAATCGAACAACGGCTTTTATGGGGGTGACTCGCCAATGGGGGACAAACGCTAAAGCTGCTTCAAGTTGGTCGAACACTTGCATATATGTCGCCCGACAGAATTTGTTCTCCTTCATCACATGTACACCTTTTTGCTTAAAAAACAAAATTCAAAAATCTACATAGAAATGTAAAAACAGAAGGCCTACCAATTGCTTATGTGATTCCCGCCATGGATTCTCATCCCTCCACTTTTGGGGTTCCCGAAACTCGAACTTCCCATGCACCGGATGATAAAGCGGCAGTCGGTAATCATACGTTTCATAGTATAATTCCTTCCTAAAAAGTTTACGAGTGAAATTTCTGATAAAGAAAATCATTTTTCTTACCAAACTTCGTTACTCATTCCAATCCGATTGAATCGATGTGAAACACAACTGCACGAGAGTATATCAGTATCAGCAAGATAGGAGAAAATCTAGCGAAAAAAATGGAAAATTAACAAAAAATCTAACAATTTTGATAGTTACCTTTAATAAAAGCTCATCGGGCAACCGATTCGCATAATCAATGCCATCTCCTTCCCTTCGATAATCGAAATCTTCATCGTCGTCTATAGAAAAGCTGAAAAATGGAAAATGAGCCTGAAAATTGACGGGATTGTGCTCACTCTTTCCGCGCTTCGCCGGGCGACACCGATTCCAATTTAAATTTTTTCGATATCGGCTGCGGCGTCTGAAAACAACTCAATTCATTGTGTATTTTGTTTGTTTGCAAAACGTTCGCTGCGTGTTGTTTTCGGGCGAAAAAAAGAAAACAAATGAAAAATTGGGACGAACCTCGTCAGCTGTGGCGGCAGTGATCGGAAAACACGAATCCTCGTCTTTCTGCGGCATCGAGCATGTTCGACGCTTTCGAAGTGAATAGCTGGAAACACATCAACGATATTTGAACACTGATCAGGATAGTGAAGGCAATAAAAAAGAGGGCTAATTGTGCGCCGACATTTGAAACGAGATTTCATCGAATCGAGAATTCGCAATTTGCTTAATGCATCGATGGGCGACGCTCTTAATTTCAAAATGTGCAAGGCAATTTTCGAAGAAAATTGCATTTTGAGCAATTTCATGTCTAGCTAAAAATGCAATAGAATTATTGAAAATTGATGAATATTAATAAGATTTTTGTCGATGGCTCATCTTCTCTCCAACCGACTTCCTAGCTTTTATATTTAAAGCAAAAATCGAGAAATGAGTCCCTCATCAATTTAACCGGATATTCACATGCGTATTCGGGAATTTCGTGAATCGAAATAAAAATCACTCACGGATATGTTGACTGCGTCGGACTCGTCGATGAGAACAAACCGCTGATCGGATTCTCCGAGTCGTTGGGCTCGGCGTAGCGTGTCGTCGATGATGAAGGCGATGTGTTCGTCTCATACGACGGCGATTGTGCCGACGAATCGTCGTCGCCGGCGCCAAAGTAGGTCGACGACGATGACGACGACATTTGATGAGCTGCGCAACGGCGACGTCGACGACTCACCTCTGGCTTCGTGGAACGCGTGAGTCGCGCCGATGAGGGTGTCAAATGTCGGCTTGCTGAAAACGAAAAAAAATCGATAATGCTGATTTCGACCGAAAAAAGGAAAAAAAACGAAACTTCGAAAACGAGGAGAGAATTCAAATTGCCGATGAAATGAGAAGTGTATATAGTGAATATAGGTCTGTGCGTATGTGTGTGTGTCTCTGTGCCGACGAAAAATGTCAGCAGACGCAGACATGAAAGACGAAACGGCCGCCTTGAGGGTGTTGCTGGTTAGAACGTTTTCAACCAGTCGGAAAGCTTTTGCCCAAAAAAATGTATGAATATCATTTGTTTGGAAATATAATACGCGCTGGGAATAAATTTTGAAATTCGCGATGGGGTTTTTTTCCATTTTTTTTCTGGACTGCTCAACAGGGCTCCAAGACAAAGAAGGAAAATCACATTTTCCATTTTTCTTCTTACTCTCTTTTTTTGCATATAGCGGATTGTTTGAAGAGACAAATTGATTATTTAAAATCGAAGAAAAAAAATGATGAAGAAAATGAACGCGAGATGATCGATTTCGTGGCGAAGAACACAACCGAAAAAAATGCAGCCGATCTGGGGAGGATGACCACATTTTTTATGACCGAAATTTGGCAAAAAAAACGGGGAGGATGGGTGAAGCATGAAAAGATGAAGAAGAAGAAGAATGAAATGGTTGTGTTGTGTGGGTGGAGAGGAGGCAAAACTGGATTCGTGGGCTGAATAAAACGCAACACACGGGGTTAAAAAGCAACAATTAATGCACTTTATTGAAGGGCAAAATCAATTTTTTTTTCGGGAATTGTCAAATAGATGGCAACGAGCACCAGCCGCTAAAGCTGCGCAAGATCAAAAACGCATTTGCAAACGCATATTGAGATTAGAATGGAAACATGCCAATCCCAAGAATGTTTCGGAAATATTTGCAGAAAGCACAAAACATCCTTCCTGGTTAGCGGAAGCGATAAAATAAAACGAAGTATTTTCAAATAAACAAATGTTTTTAAAAAAATGTGTTGTTTAAAAAACGCGTTTCGATGAAGTTATCGACGAAAAACAATGTTCGATGGGTGGGTGTCAGTTTAAACAAAAAGGGTTACACCATTCAGTGCAATTCAAAATGAGAAACAAGAAACAAAAGAAGATTTAGGGCGTTCGTGCTGGCACGACGATCGCACACACACACACAAGACGAAAAAACGCCATCAACACCTTCTTTCTTTCTTTTTTCATCATCATCATTCCAAAACGACATATCCAGATGTGTGGTGGCCGTGGTGCTGGTGGTAGTGCCTGAAGAGGTCGTGCGCGCGCGAACAAGACGATGATGATGATGATGATGCGAAAAATCGGAGGCGAATATACATACATACACATACAACGGTGAAACAAGAGTACAACGAGTTGGTCGGCGTTTCTTCAATTAGTGTACTGTGTTTTGTGTATGTGTTGCGCGGTCCGCCACCAGGTACCCGTATGGCTGGCTGGTCACAACACGACGAAACAAGATAAACTTTTTTTCGCTTTACGCTGGGCCGCGTCTCGACACGATGGCACGACGTCCCACATATTTTCTGGAGACACTTGTTTTGCCCTCGACGAAATGGTTCAACTGTTAGTTCAAGGTTTCTTTCTTTTTGCTCGCAATTCGTTTTCTCGTTTATCATTGGATGAATCAAAAGATGAATGTCATTGAGATTGATATGAAGCTAAATAGGTTATGGAGAACTTCGTTTCAAGGTCATTTTTCAAAAACATCACATTTTCATATTCGTTAAGCTGAATAATCGCCAATTATTTTTTTTTTTGCTTAAGCCATTTATATAAATTCTATCTTGCCAAGTTTTTTGATCGTCCAAATTCAGCAGCCGCTTGAAAATAATATCAAATTAGTGACTATCTATCATTATTTATGCGAGACGCAGAATCTTGTTGACCTAAAATGTCGACCTGATTCATATATGCATGCGAAAACAATTTAATAATGGGGTAAGCATTTTTTTAAGAACAAACAAAATGCGAAAAATTGACGAATTTTGAGAGAAAAAATTAAACGCGAAGATAATTCATGCCTGCAAGTTTGCGTCTCCGTGCTTACAGAAAACCATTAACTACAGTAACAAACGAGATTAATTATGGGTCGGTGTCCTTTCAAAAGCCCGATTTCGTCAGTTTGATTCAAATCAGATCATCCCTCCGTGCCAGACGCTTCCTTTCTAATTCAACACGCAACCGACAACGCGAAAATGGCTGATCAGGTACACAAAAATGAGATCAAGGCAACAAAGACAAATGATAAAATTCCTCAATTCGTCATTTCTTTAAAATTGAGGAAAAGAAAACAAAAATGGCATCTGTCTTTGCGAACTTAATGAACTTTTTGGGTGGGCGTCCGTGTATTATTCATCAAATATTCAACGCGGCTGCCTTTTCAGGAAATTAAATTTGGCAAGCAAACCGGAAAAAAAAATGTTAAAGCAATATATAAACGATGGCCTGCGACTAATTTGTGTGGGTGACTTTTTTTTCGTATTTTAGGGTTAATTTCAATATTTCAAAATCAAAAAGTGAAAACTGGAAGCAAAAAATCAAACAGTTTCACGTGAAAATTATAAAATTAGTCTTCAAAAGTGGCGAAAAATGCGCCGACATCAGCCGACTATGTATTGGATTAACTTGAGAACTGGAAGAAAATGCAGTTTCAAGCATCCATGTTACACTAAATACACACTTTTTTGGAAATGTTTTGTGACGAGACGAGTGTTGTAATAAACAAATCGTAGCGTTTGAGGGCTCATAGTAATAATAGTAATGAAAAATTTAATTCAATAAAAATATGAAAGGAAAAATACAAACGCCATCATTTAGAAATTTCGCGCGAAAGGTGTAATTGGTGTGAGAAAATAACAAGAAAAAAAAACAGAGTAGCATAAAAATAGAAAATTGGGGGCCCAAAAAAATGGCAATAGCTAGTTTCTTTTTCGCTCTCTTCATTCTAATAAACGACGAGGCCAGGCCAGGCCATCCACATACTGAACTGTATTCGACGACGACGAATGTGTTTTGACTGCGCTTCCAACAATTCTCTACTATTTCACGATGGCAAAACTGGACTCGGATGGAAATTCGTGTGGCCGATGGACGACGATGACAATTCAAAGTGAGAAAATGCTTTAAGCGAGTAGGACGAACGTCGAATAAATCATCAAAAAATTACCTTGAAAGGATTTCGAAGAATGAAGATGAACACAATTGAACAGTCAGGGAAATACGAAAAAATAGCGATATATGTGCGCAAAATAATAATAATAATAATAAGATAATCTGGAAACGGTCATAATCTGATGATTGACAAACATCTTCAAGAAATTGAGAAAAATTTTGTGTGTACAATTTCCAGAGGGTGAATGTGTCCATGACACACAAACACACAAAACATATTATTGTCCCGTTTGACATTAATTCGATTGTAATACGAACAACACCCGCCTCAACATTTTCGAATTGGTTTTGGACGAATGAAGAAGAAGAAGGGGGAAGGAGGAAGAGAACCGAAACTGATTAGACGGATTTGACCTTTTGGTGACCTATGCTATATGTTTGCGCACATCAACAAATTCATTCATAGAGCGATGATTGGTGCTCAAAATTATTTATTTGGAAATAGCAAACAAAACCCGCAATTTGCCTCTCCTATTATTTTTTGTCTGCAATTCATTTTTGTGTTCTATGGTAGCCGATGAAATAAATAGTTCGTGTGATGACAGATCGCGAAAGAAGACATCAAACAACATAATCGAAATGAAAATGAGCAGCCATGTGTCAAATGATGACCCGAGCCGGTCAAATCGTTATTTTTGCGCGCGTCGGGTCGTGGCAGGTCGCGGGGGGTCGCTGTGCGGACACACACACAAAAAGCAACATATTATGAGTGAAAACGATGGTGGTCTTGGTGGTGGTGGTGGTGATGGTGGTAATGGTGGTAATGGTGGTGGTAGTCGAGGGCAAAAAGGATCGGTGCCGGTGCCAGGGTGCGACGTGTACTCGGCAAGGATCGTCTCGATGCCCGCGCGCGCGAACAAGACATTGAGAGAGCACGCGTCGCACAAGAGACCGTCGAGACGACGGCAAAAATCATGGGAGGCGCACAGATGGAACAACTCGAGACCGCGGCAATAATCGATTGCTGTTTCGACAAATTTTTCTTTTTATGGCATAACGAGAAGTAAACAGCTACGATATTTTAAAAAAATTTTATTTCCTTCTTTTTTCGAAAATTGTTTCTGTGATATTTGCGTCATAGTGTTTGCACACATCTGCGCAACAGTACATAAAAAATGCACTTTTTGAATCAACCCTATTTAAAATCAGCAACGTGGAATGGGATAATCCATCTCGATCAACACTCAATATTTACAACAAAAACCAATTCTCCTACACTGTGAGAAATTGCGAATTTAAGATGACGATGAGCGGGCATGAGTTGTCGCTAAAAAAACGTGGCGAAGCACTCTTCCTCGCTTCGCAATCTCGTCTTCTATTTTATCATTCAACATTTTATCGGACTCACCCATCCGTTTTGCCGACACCGAGCCGTGACGTCGAAAGCTCTTCGAAGGTCTCGACGTGGCGAGACCCGTCGTTGGCTCATCGTGGAAAACGAGCTGCTCTTCGAGTTGATCACCCTCGTTTGACATTGCCGGCGTTTCAGGTCGTTCAAACTGAAAATTGCACAAAACTTCGAATTGAATTAGATTGGATGGAAACGAGAAAGAAAAGAAGCAAACAATGCAGCTGTTTAAGAGGGAGCAACCTTTTTCAAACGAACGCCAATAAATGATCAAAGCTCAATGTGAAAAAAAAATGGGAAACCGAAAATCCTATCGATTCTCCTCGTTTTCAGTCAATTAATTTAAAGTGACATAAAGGAAACTTATTACAGGAAATCATGGGTCTCATATGGAATGTGATCAGTCTGGGGGAAGTTTACATGGAAAGAAAAAAGACACTGACTCAGCATTCAGGAACACGCATGAATTGGTCATGAGGCGCCAAAAAAGAATTTGATAGGAGGTGAGCTGTGCAGCTCTGATAATGCGACGTTTTGGTGATTTTTGCTTCAAGTTGTAATTGTACTACAATGAGGAAAAAAACCATTGGAAGTGGCAAAACGCTGACGAACGATGGACGTAAGTGAGGGAAAACCGGTCGGAAAAGCCGATTTATCGTGTACTTTTCACATCAAAACTTATTAAATAGAACGCCAGCAGGAGGAGAAGGAGGACGAGGGCCGGGAAGACCGGCGGCGGCGGCGGTGGCCGAAAAATCGATTACAAAGAAATTGTGACGATTTATGGGGTGCGAGCGGAATTCCAGAGGCCCTCATTTATTGGTCTCCTTTAAAAATGCGAAACATGTCACAAATTGGTTAAATATAGGTTGAGCACGAAAACTTTGCGGGTTGGGTTGCGCGCGAAGCTCCGAAGGGCGCGGTTCGTGTTGTGAAGTGGTTTTTCGGGCGGCCGTGTCTCGGTCTACCGGTGAACTTTTGCCGGTCGGAGCCCTCCCAAGCCGAATTCAATTAGCAAACGATTTTGATGAGGCGCGCGCGCGCGAATACCGACGAAACGCGTTCGATCCGGCTGACGGGGCGCCGCCAGCCGAGATGTTTATCGCCATCTGACGTGGCGTTTTATAGAATAAAAACGCAGCCAAAAAAATGCGGCGTTTTTCGATTTTATAGGTGACGACGACTGAAAATCGAAATATATATATATAACTGTATAAATATGATTCAACAACGATGTAAAACCAATAGAGGAAGCGTTGCTCCCGCATCAGCGAACAGATGGAAATAAAAAAGAAGAGAAATGGAGTTTTGTATTTGCGTTTCGGACAGTTTGCACGCTTCGATTTGTATATAGAACAGACAGAAAAGAGGTGGGATGGGGGGAAGTCGGAGGAAGAGAAGAAGAAGAAGGCCCTCTTGATGAAATCATATATGTATTTCCAAGTTTTGCATTGTTGAAATTTGATTATTGTTTGAATCAATACCAACAAATGTTATGCAATCGGTAATTTGATATATTTAAACAAACTTTTGGCATCGATGGAGCTTCGGATTATGGAAATATTTTTTTTTCATAAATTGACATTTTTTTCGTATAAAACATTCCAGAATAAAAGCGAAATATTAAGAAGAAAAAATCCTTTTCGGCTTGTTTTCGCCAATTTCTTCACAGTTATTCATCGGGGTTTAAATTTGGAAAAAAAGATTTAACTACTGATAACAGCTTAAAGCAACGTTTAAGAAAATTTTATTTCACTTTTGTGAAATCATATTATCGAACATCATACCTGGACATTGCTCGATTTCCAGCGACATTCATCCGCAGTTATCGGCCACTTTGAGCTTTTCGAATAATTCGCAAATTGTTCAAACATGTGACACACTTAATCTCAAGCATAATTTCAATTTTACGATAAATGATGAAAATTTCAGGAATTGTCTGATAAGAAAGTGAAAGTGTCTCTCGATTGGAGTTTGATAAATTGTCCGCATATAGAAAAATATACTTGTCAATTAATTGATGACCCATAAAAACACACAATAACAATACTGAAATTGATAAGGAAAATAATAAGTACCCGTCGTTTTTGATTGATGCTATTATTTCTCGCGATTTTCGCGTTTCGTCCCACTTACGCAATCGATGTTGAATATTATATGGACGTGGTATGGATTTTCAAAAGTTTGCTTCTCCCTCTTCTTCTGCTTCTCTTGTCTAAACATGCAAATGTGGAAGCTAAACAAACGTGTGCTTATGTAAATACGTATTACGAACATCGAAACTTATTTTATTTAGGCATCACAGTTGCCATATTTCAGCCGTCGATTATTAAATATCACGGGTATCCAGTTGAGGTTTATCACGTAACGACGATTGATGGATATATTCTCGAGTTGCACCGAATCCCGCATGGAAGAGGTGTGCGGCAAGCGATAATTCGTCTTAAATATTCTAATTAGGAAATTTTGATATTGTAAAAAAGCAAAAATATTCGTTGAAATTGATTTGCAAGTTTTCGGTAGTGCGGTACCCGAATTCCCCATTGCTAAAACTAAAAATTAAATTAGAAAAAAAATTATACGATGGTCCACAATATATTAAATTTTTTTCTATTTTTTACGAAATACTGGTTTCGTAAAATCTAGAAATTTTTTATTCTCGTTCTTTTTTCTTCAGCATTTTCTATATGGTAAAAAACACCGTCCCGTCAAGTCGCAAGTGAGTAATATTGGAAAATACAAATATTTTCGGGGCAATGCAGAGAAAATAAAAAATTGAGAATATTAAATTGAAAAAAAAATCAATCAGCGATTCGATCTTGACGAACAGGGGAAAAATTAAATTAATCGAAACAAGATTGACCCACAGCCGATACGCTAAATTGAAGGCGATGTGTAAATGGAGTGTCGTACTGGTAGCGTAAAAATAATTTTTGGGAATTCCCACGATATTTAAGCTAAAACCAACCGCAGTTCGTCTCTTTAAAATCGCTGAGCATTTTTTATTAGGTGGGGGAGCAGATTTGAAAATGCAAAAAATATATAGAAAATACATCATATCTCCATGCTCACTTTTTTGCTCTCATTCAGAACGTCAACCAATTCCTTCTTCAAGACGCGCAGTTCTATTTCAACACGGCTACCTTTGCTCAAGTTTCGAATGGGTTGCGAACAGCCCTCAACAGAGTGCTGCATTCGTATTCGCCGATGCTGGTTTCGATGTTTGGCTTGGAAATTTTCGCGGAAATTTCTATAGCAAAAATCACGCATTTCTAGACATTGAGGAGAACGCCAAAAATTTTTGGAATTTTAGGTCATCTTGCCTTTTCTTTTTTTTTCAAATTGACTATCAAATTTCCAGTTTCGACGAAATGGCCGAATTCGACATTCCCGCGTTGATAGGCAAAATTCAGAAGGTCTCGAAGCAAGAAAAGATACTGTATGTTGGACATTCGCTGGGAAGCTTGACAATGTTTGCCAAACTATCAACGGAGGCGAGATTCGCCAATAATGTACGGAAATTTCGACACAGTTTCGGACAATACGATTTTCAGCTAATCGCGTTTATGGCAATGTCGCCAATTACGGCAGTATCTCATGCACGAGGGTTCTTATCGTATCTCTCACGATATTTCGGACAAGATTATCAGGTTTCGAGCGTTTATTTTTCCGAGTTCCAACGAGAATGTGAGAATTTTCCGAATCTCAATGTCAAATATGGACCTGGCGAATTATTTGGATTGACGCCGCCGATTTGGTTGATCACAAAATACACGTGTGGTTTGTTCGATCCGTTGCGAGAGTTGTGCTCAGACTTGATCTCGCTGGTGGTGGGACCCATGAACGAATATTGGGACCAAGTAAATCGCTCAACTCAAATGCAAAAATTCTCAAATTTTTCTAGAAGCGAGTTCCTGTCTTCTTGGGACACACACCATCTGGAACATCAAGCAATACTTTAGAGCATTTTATTCAATCCTACTCGTATGGTACTTTTGCAAAATTTGATCGTGGTCCCGAGCGCAATATGAAAATTTATGGATCATTTTATCCGCCAATTTATAATCTTTCGAACATCGAAAATATTCCGATGTTTCTATATTGGAGCAGAAGTGACTGGATATCGACTGCCGAGGATCTTAAAGAGACACTACTTACTCAATTGAATTCTTCTTTGATAAAGGTAGTCGTTCCTTTCAAGCCAAATTAGAATCTTGTGCACAGGTTTCCTATGAAGTCATCGATTACAACCATCTTGATTTCGTATGGGGTTTGAAATCAGCACATGATGTTTACATACCAATGCTTCATCATTTTGAAAAATTTTTAATAAACGATTTGCAATAGGTGGAAAAAAAGATTCGATCAGGATGAGATTCGAACTCACGCGGGAAAATCCCAATGGATTAGCAGTCCATCGCCTTACACTGATTAAGCGCGACGCAAGCATAATGGAAGCATTGTGGGAAATCTGTGGAACGGAAGCATAATGCTTCCATATAGGAAGCATAATGTAATTCTTAGTGGCTGTGGAAGAATTATGGGACGAATATGGATGGAATGAAAACGGGATGAATATGCTTTTTTGCGAGCCGTGGAACAAATATGGATGGAATATGGATAAAATAATCATATGTCAATAAACATTATACAATTGGCGTCTGGACGGCAGACCAAGACAATTTCTAGAAAAATCAATACAAAAAACTTATGCTATCATATAAACAATGAAAATTTGAAAATTACATGATACACAACGGACGAAATTTAGCTTCTACCATTTAATGACTTATGTTACTCAGATTTATGTTAATTCAGTCAACTGTTCCTCACTTTGTTTAAAGATTGCCAACTACAATTTAGTCGTATTAATATATTTTTGCCGGTTTTTCCGAAATTGGCATCGCAAACTACTCACAATTTGCTCCAAACTGGTAGCAGACGCGCGTAGAAGAGGCGTGCCGCAGCATTGCAAAACCGTGCGCCGCTTTGCACAATGCGGCCACGCCTCACATTTTCGAAATTCGTTTTCAAAATTTTTGTCCTTTTGCTTTTTCTCAATGAATTTTCAAGATTTTTGTGTTTTTTTTTTGTCAAAAATTAAAGAATTTTTTTCAAAATTAAAGGAAAAATGTTTTTAAAAAATAAAGGAAAAATTTTCATATTTATCATCAATATCGAAACCAAAAATAAATTGATAGCATTCGAAAATTTTAAAATCGATACGATGTTTTCAAATCGTTTCCGACACTTTTAAAATCGAATTTAAATATTTTCTCAATCGAATTGTGTTTAATTTCTCATCGAATCCGTTTTATTTTTATTTACTTTAACATATTTTTTATTATCGCTCGCTTTTTTCTTTTAATAAAACATAATGTTTTGAAATTTTTTACAGATGAAGACAAGATCGAGAGTGTTGTCAGATATAACTGAAACTGCTCTAGAAGTCAATAACAAAGAACCAGAAGTCCCTAACATGGAACCAAATTCGCTCGACACTTCAGATCCAGATAGTCCAATTTACTCGCCAACTCAGCAAAAAAATTTTTCTCCACAGTCCTCACAAACAACAAAATCAACGCCAATTCCTAAACCTTCGTACGCCCAATTTGTAAGTTGTTATCATCAAAAATTGGCCTGTTCGACTCCAGAAATGGTTTCAATTAGAAAAATATGCGCAATGAAGTCTTTATAAAGTACTTCCTAAGTTTAAAGCTTGTTGATTATTTGGTTCCAATCAGGGCTGTGCGGCAATGGAATTGCCGATTGCCGAAATTGCCGGTTTTTCAAATTGCCGAAGAAAATTTCGATCGGTAATTTGCCATTAGCCGAATCGCCGAAATTTCCGATTGCCGTACAGCCTTCGTACCAATATCATTCAGTGGCATTTATCTTTTTAAGTGGGGCTCTAGTACAGAAGTCGCCAGACGCCGACTATATAAAGATCCTATACTTTATTGCAAATATCTATATTACAGATGCTCTTATCCATGGCTTTGGGCAACAACCGGCAAATGACTTCAAAGCGAAAGCATTACGCATGGTTCGAGAAGTCATGGATAATCTTCTGTAAGATTTTGAACTATGACTATTAATTTATTTATTTGATTAAGCGATAGAATGCGCCAACGACTTCAAAGGAAATTTGGTGTAGCGCCGGAAGCGCTCGCGGCGCAATTAAGGAAGCTGCTTGATTCTACCAGCAACCCTCAGATGTGAGTATTCATATGTCTTTGAAATTTTAACCAAAATGCCTTTTTGCTTCAAATTTTGGAGTTGTTCTTTCTTCCGCCAATTCACTTTTTATTTTGTGCACTAAAGGGTTTCCAAAAATGCAATAAAAATAAATTATTTTTATTTTTAAGAAAATTATTGATGTAAAAAAACTGATTGTATTTTCTCGAAAAATTTAGTTTACGTAACAATGGTTTACAAGTTTTTCAAATTAATAGGCCCATTATAATCTACTTATTACAGCGTCCCGCTCGATGTCAGTACTGACAATGATTCGAATAGTTCGGCAGTTGCCAGTAACTAATGGTTTGATTATATCTTAATTGAAATTCATTTCATTGTTGTTTTTTTTTATTTTAAATTAAATAAATGTGTTAATATGAAATAAATTTTGAATACAGCAATCAAATTGTTTTCTTATTTTCCCATATGGAAGGCATACGGCTCATTCCATATACGAAACACGCGGTTCCGCAAAAAAATGCATCCATTATGCTTCCATATAACTTGCATATAAGATTCCTATGATATCCACAGCCGTTCCACTATGCTTCCATTGTGCCTATGCCGCCGTTTATCTGTGTAACCACTCGGCCACCTGATCAGACGGGCGTTTAAAGAGTAACGCCCAATGTGCGTCGGGCGATGCCCGAGTTGGTGAAGTGGAGACGCAGTCATGCGGCAAGAAACAGTATGGGTGGCGCAGAGAGTGCACACATCAACTCTCCGGCTTTTTTTTTCATAGCAGCTATGATTTTCATCTGAAAACTGCTATGAGAAATGTTGAGACTCGTTAGAAAATGGGTACATTTTTCAATTCTGTGAAATGTGATTATAATCATATATAATAATCATATAATTTTATGAATGAACTCAATTCGTCAGAGCTTTTAACAACAAAAAACAGTGATAATAATGTTCGCTAATTGGCGAACCCCTTTAGAGACCAATCTTACGGCCAATATTTGTGATGATTTCGATTCAAACGATTACCCGATTTGGGCAATATTTCGGATTCTTTGGAGCTCTTGTCTTCAATACTATTGTTTTAACCCTTAACTACTATAATGCTCCAACTTCATTTGGCACCTATCGTTATTTAATTAACGCATTTTCTATTTATGGAATTGTTTATGGATGCATTGAGATTCTTACCTTACCGGTAGGGAAATTAAGATCCAAATAAAAAATTTTAGTTTTGAAAGTTAAAATATGCTTGTGTTCAAGACACATCAGGTGGCGCTCATAAACGAAATAAATGATATTCATATAAGTTCATGTTATCCAATAATTTTATTAACTGATTATAGTATAAATTTGAAAATGAATTATTGCCTCGCTCGGGATAACTGTGTGTTTCGCATTATGTGACCGATTTCGATAATTAAATTTTCATAACCTCTTAGCGAAATATGGGGGCTGTCTGTCTGCGGGTTAGGGGGAAAATTGCCCTTTTAGGAACACTTGAGGCAAAGAAGGGCAAACAGGGGGAAACGTTCACCTCAAATCCCCCCGGGCGAACCACACCAAAATACACTGGGCTTAGAAATGCTAAGAATTTATAATACATAAGTAGTTCACGTGAAAATTAAAAAATAAACACTCACACGTGGTGAGACCTTGATATAAAGGCGCACTCGTAAATCTACCCCCTGCCCCCCGATACCAACCACATTATCATTGCAAGAAGGTAAGTTTGATGTGCAGGGTATCCGATGAATACGGTACACGAATGCCCATATTTGAATTACTCTACTGAAAAAAAAGACGCATGCCATTTCTAATATTTACAATTATTGACGCTTTTCTGAAAATTAGAGTGAAACGGATTCAAATTGCAATGGAGCTCGATAAACTAGGAAGAATCCTGGTTTTTTAAATAAAAAATATTGAACGCGGATAAGACTATAAGAATACAATCTCAGGGAGTTGCGAGACCCACCGATGAAAGAAATATTTAGAAATCTCTCACTGTCTCCCTTCCAGATAATGCTACTAGAGGACGTGAAAAATGAAGCGGCAAATCAAATCTACTTTTTCTTCTTTCAGATATTCCATACAAGCGGCGCCGGCATCCTAGTCATCGTCGACAGCGTTTTCCGGACGAATCTCATCATCGGAATGAAGATCATTTCATTATACTGCGCGTGTTTCTGCTTCTCCCTTTGCATTCTATCCACCCATTTTATTTATCGCTCTTTTTCGGTGTGCCGGTAACATTCGTCGAATCGACACATTCTCTAGAATAATTTCCAGTCCCGAATGCCTCGCCGCATTCAGCCCGCGCTATCTTTGGCTATGGCTTGTCGGATGCGCGTCGTTATCGATCATGTGGGGATGCATCTGCTATTTCTTCTGTGGGCCCGATGACGTGAAAAATAAGTACTTTGGGCAACGAATTATTGTTTATTATAATATTGAAATGAACGAAACTGCCTATATCGGACCATTATATTATGTGGGCATCGATTTTTCGTCGCCTCCAAGAACTACCAAAATTTACAGACTCACAACCCACATGACGGCACGAGAGCATATCGTTGGTCGGAAATTATTGCCACGGCTTGCACTTATATTATAATAGTAAGCTTTCGAATTTTAAGTTTCGTTTTTTTTTAAAGTAACATTGCGTTTTATTAGAGCATCACCCTGAAGATAATTTTCTTTTGCGGGTATAAAACCCATCGAAAACTGTTCCGTTTATCCGGAATTATGTCAAACAAATCGAGCGATATCAACATCCAATTACTCAAAACCCTCATGTGGCAGGTACTCCTAATACCAGGCTTGTCGTTTTCTTTTAACGACCGCGACGCATACGCGACGCGCCCGATTCTCGGCCGCTTAAGCGCGCGAATTTGAATGCTTGGCTTTGGTCGGGCTACGGCCGCAAACGACAAGACCTGCCTAAAGAATTTTTTCTTGAATTCCTCACAATTTCAGACAGCTGTTCCGATGCTCACCATTTACATTCCAATCGCCTTCTTCTACTTTTTTCCGCTTTTCGAGATTGATTTGGGCGCTTGGATGAGCGCTGTCGGCTTCGGCACTTCTCTCTATCCCGCTCTTGATCCATTCATTGCCATATTCATGATCAAACCATTCCGTGATGCCATTTTGTGTAAATGCGAATAATTCAGAAATACACGTAAAAATATCCAATGGTTTTCAGGTAGAAAAAATCGCGTCAGTTATGATGTTGGCAGTGCAACAATCACCTAACTAATTAAAATATGAATAATTATAAATTTTTAATTGATACTATTTATCATGTTTCTATTATGCTGCGCCTTTAAATTAAGCTTGTTAAAAAATAGTGTTTATTTTATATGATTAGCATCTAAAAAACCTATTCTTTTTAAACTCACTTTTAACTTTTATGATTATTTTTGAAAATTTTCAAAACATATTCCTGGCGAATATGAATGGAATTAGGCGTTGCCAATTGCTAATCAATACTTTTGAAAAGTTTCATGCTTTAAGATTTTAAAAATGAAATTCAAGAGTAGAACAAAAACCAAAATTTTTCGCGTCTCTCCACTTCGGCACCCAATATTTCAGGCCCTGCCTCGTGTCAGAGAAGCATATTCAAAAATACAGATAATCTGAGAATCAATTTCACGGAGATTAAAACTTACTATAACAATAGTTTTCGTCTTTTACGATAATATAGAAGCGACGGAACGAAATTGAGAAAATATTCATATTGACGTTGTGCAGAATATTCCGAGTAAAAAATAAGCGCATGTGTCTTTCAATCAGGCTTGTCGTTTACAAACCGATTATTCAAATTGGCGCCCTCAGGCCGCCAAAAATCGGCCGCGTTGCGTATGCGTCGCGGTCGGCGTCGGTTTTATATATTACATTCGTAAAAAAAAACGAGCACCCTGCGCTGATTTACGATGTGGTAGCTTAAAAAAAAACTGATCCAGAATACGGTATCCGAATTACCATAGTTAAAATTCGAATTTGAATTACCGCCTCTAAGTAATTATGCGATTCCAGGAAAGAAATCATTACTAAGAATGATTTTATAAGGCAAACGGGCTCATTTTTTGCTAATATAATAGTTTGAATAGAGCAATCCAACAATATTTGTTTAAAATTGCTAACGGGACAAAAATAACCAAAAAGCCTGGCCGAGTCATGTTCGACCACGGCCAGCAGAAACAGCAAGCCTACTTACAAATACATTCAGTAGATGTCTACAGTTTGCGAAAAAACCCTATATTCGCTATTCATTTGATGCAAACTTCATACTAATATTAATACTACATGCTAATCATTCAAATTTTACGTGACACTGTGCCATTTTAAAATTAACTATTCGAATAGTTAGTGCCACAAACTCGAGAATGGTAATTAATAATGCATTCATTCGGCGCCATAAAAAAAACAGTGCCACATAAAAAAGAGCAACCATTCAATGCATAGAAAATGGCGACATCCACTGTTTCGTTCGACGTTGCTCGACCAGCCAGAAGCGGCGAAAAATGGCGCCGAAAGGTGCGGGTCTCGCCGCGATGATGGCCGGTAGGCCGGTGGTCGTCAAGAAGAAGCGCACCGTATTCTGGCGATTGAAGTTGCTCACAAGACAAGGCGGATTGCACGTCGGCCTCATCATCGTGTGCATTTTATATGCCTACTTCGGTGCAATGTTGTTCATGTCGATCGAAATGCCCGAAGAGGAGAAGCTGCGAAAAGAGGTCGAGATCAAGTTTGAGATGTTGAGAAGCAATTTTATGAGGAATGTTGAAATTGCGAAGAATTCTCATCAAGGTGATGACCGGCCCTCTCGAATCTCAATATCAAATTTCCAGCGCATTCTTCTGTTCTCAATGAAAGTCTTGAGTTGATCATTGATGACTATTCAAAACAACTAATGCATTTATTCTCATCCCCGGTTCGTCGCCGCGAGACCCAATTAAAGGCGCATTGATTGTTCAGGTTCCAGCGAACATGTTTGATTGCATGTTCTACTCCAACTCAAACTACACGCCAATGTGGAAAATGGAATCGTCGCTTCTGTTCACGGCGACAACAATTATTCCAGTTGGTATTATTCTTTCTTCGAAATTTTGCAAAAAATCTATATACATTCATATTTGGGCTATGGATTTATTGCGCCGCTGACAAATATTGGCCGAATTCTGCTGTGCGTCTACGCCGGATTCGGAATTCCGTTGGCACTTGTGATGATGTCGGATATCGGAAAATTCTTCTGCGATTCTTTCGTCAAGCTATTCAATGATGTCAGCTAGAATTCTACCAGCTAGTTAAAGCCCATTTTATAGAACGTAACTGCCTTCATGTCAGTCTTAATCATCCTACTATTTGCCTATTCAATTGTTGGCGGGATGATTATCGCCAAAGGTGTCGGCATGACGATGATCGAGGGCATCTACTTCAGCACGATCACAATTTTCACAATTGGCTACGGGGATATGAGGTGCGTCAAAATTTCGAAAATAATTCTATTCGTATTGCAATTGCAGTCCCGATATTCCTGGATATCTCGTTGTGATATTCACAGTCATTGGCGTCTCACTAGTCACAATTGCAGGTTGTGTGCGCCTTTAAAAAGGTGTCGTCACGAGTTGTCAGTTTCAGTCGACGTCGTCGCCGCCAACATCATCCACCATATTTCACTACATGGGCCGGCAGATGGGAAAAGCGCGACTAATCGCCGACAAGATGATCACAGTGAGTTATAGACATTTTATTACAGACATACTCTCTAACATACATGAATCATTTTGCAAGTGTGCTCAGCACCAATTTGTCGTTCAATCGCTTCAATTATCTGAATCGCCACGTCGATAATGTCGTCGCGAACCGATGTGCAAAGCGTTTTGAAAATTTCCGATTGAGGCGCGTTGGCGCAAATTGTCTTGGCGAATCGCGTCAAATCGTTTTTGGTGAGATTCTCGAACGAGTTGAGCCTTGACTCGATGAGCTTGACAGCCATTTGGCAGCCGCCGCAGAGCAGATTCGGCTCATCGCCCTACAAAATCACTCGATTTCACATAATGTGAGCATTCGCCGACTAACCTTGGGCGGTGTCGTCTTGGCTGCTGCGGCGCACGAGCCAAATAGCAAAAGAATAGCAGCGAGTCGTCTATCAATCATGATGATTGCAACAATCTCCAACAACACCATACTCGCCCCCACACAAAAAAACCCCTTATTTTATATTTTGTTTTGACGCAATGCGATTTTGTTATCAATGACGCGTTTGAAGCGTGTTTTTATCGTACGGAGAAGGTACAAAAGGCTTAACAAATGAGCCGGCAAATGTTGTTGGGAGAGATTTGGCGCTCGAGTGCCCGTATGACTCGCAACACGCCGCCTATGAGGTCCCGTCGCACTATGGTGCAGATTGTGTTGCCTATTGAGCTCCTGGGAATGTTGTGGCAAACACTCTGAAATTAAGAAATGAAAAATGTAGAGATGGCCGTGAAATTAGCGGCCGCGGCCGCGGCCACGTTCACTTACATCTACAACTCGTATCAGATCCGTGCTTACTATTTGTTCAAGACTAACCAGATTGGTTTGAACGGTGCCAACTAACTGATGGCATACATGACAAGCATCTTGGCGAACTTGCAAATCTTCAGAATTCACCTTAACAATATCTTAAACGGAAACAATTTTTGAATTCAATCACCGGTTCAAAAAGAATAATGAAACCAATTAGAATGATATAGAATTTCATAATGGGTATAGGGGGTAGCCTTCAGAATAGCTCATTTTATACAGTTTATTGCACTTTTTATTGTCATGTTTTCCGTTTTTAGATGCGTCATGACTATTTAAATGGTTCGTGTGCTTTGCGGACAAAACCTAAAAATATTATGGAGTGAGCGTAGTACTCAAAAAATCATTTATAATTAACACATCATTAATTGTTTGCAAATCGTCAATGGATCAGCATTCTTCTCCACTAGATCAATTACTCGATGAATCTCCTCTACGACGTTCCTCTTGACGACTTCGCAAGCGCTTTCAATGATTGAAGCGCTGGAAGCCGAATCGCAAACACGCTAGAATATTGTTGTTATTTTTTTTTATTTGAAGATTTCTTACATTTACGAGAGCGATGATATCGGCATCTGTGATATTCTTGAGATTATTCGCTCCGTTCGATATCGCCGAGGCGATGAATTCGCATTGCTTGCATTCTCCTTCATTCGCGAATAAATTATGAAAAAGAATCGAGAAATGAATCAAAATCACCGCCGCGAATTTCATGTCTTCTTGACGTTGATCGCTAATGTTTTCAGCACGACTTTTATGCGTTTTGTTATCAATGGTGCAACAATTAATTGTTGATGGTTTCGAAAAAAAAAACAATAAAAAAATGCCTGGGATACAATTTAAAGGTTCAATGCGGAGAAAATAAAAAAATATTTTTATTTTTTGCGTTGCCCCAATGGTTCTTTTCCAGCCACCTCTTTCAATATGATGCAAAAGAAATATTTAAGGAATTTCCTTTAAAACAAAAAAATTTAACGAACAATTCCGAATTTTATTCAAGAGTTTAACACATTCTCTGTAGTACACAATTCTCTTCGACCGTCATATTTGCGTCCATCATTGTGACGAAATCAAGAGCCAAATCTCTGCATGGGATCTCTTTGTTTTCATCTTGATCGCAGACGTCGTGCTGAAAAAAAAAGAAGCGTTGCGGCCAAATAAAAATCCATTTTCAACTTACAATAATTTTTTCAATTTTTGCTCGTCTATTGAGCCCGCCATTCTCATCCGAGAACACTTTGAAAGCTCGCTCGTGAATTTGCTTGCAAGCACCACACAATTGATTTTGGCTAATTGAGAAAATTGTGGGAAATGTGATAAGAATGAGAATTGAGACAAGATGCTTCGAATGCATCATTTTTTCGAGAGTCTGCTCGACATCGAACCTCGTGATTCCAGCAAATTCACCGTGAGAATTATGCTAACTTTTTCTTTTTTCTTTTTAAACCTGGACTTTTTCGTTTCCAACTGTTTTTTTTTTCAAATACATCAATATAATAAAAAAAATGGAGAACGAGATTTCTGTAAAAAGATTTTGTTGAAATACATATTCACCACTTAATGTTCACGTTAGATACTGTATATACGCGGTCTATTGTAGAGTTGGGTCTCGCAACATGAGTGTCGATTTACGCATTGTTGAAAATATGACAGCGGGCATTGAAAAAGTAGAATTCAGATTTTTAACAAAAAAAATGGCTGAGGGAGGGCGATTTACCGAAAAATTAGCTCTCTACAATATCTAGAAGGAATTTACTATTCTTGATAATCATGCTTAAATAAAAATCTAGAAAGGGTTTTCTCTTTGATAAACCGAATGTATTTATGTTAAGAAATGTCATCCAGGTGAAAAATATGCCTAAAATTGTTTTAAAATGATTTAAAATGAAATCCGGATGTTCTCGTAAACTACATGCACAATACTTTTTTTTCTTCATAGGCTCCGAGCTGCCATAATTGAACACTAACATTCCTCCATGTAATTTAATTATTTATTTTTTGCATATAAACATTTTATTGCACAGTAGATTAGGATCGGATTGCGCTTCTAAACCCTGAATCAGTTTCACAAGAGCTCCGATAATGTTGTCACGGAGCACTACACAGAGTGCATCGACAATTGGTAGCTGCCGAGGGGCCAAACTACAGAGAGCCTGAAATATGTGTTTAGCAATTGTCTCCAGATGGGAGCTTACATCTGCCAGAGCACCCAAGTCGTTTTCGGTTATATGCTCCAGTACGCTTAGGTTGTCCACAATCAAATTAAATCCACTGCGACACAGATCGCAAACAACACCAACATTTTTTGTCGAATTGGAGTTGTCGGAGAAATTCTGAGCCTCAACTAATATGGGAAAACACAGAACGACGAGAACAATGGAATTCATTTTGATTTTGAAAATTACTCTCTTTCTTTTTGAAAATTCCAATGCTCTCATTTTATAGCCAAATAGAGGAGAGCAATCAGAAATTGCTGATGTTGTTGAATAACTAAAGTGCACGCACATATTTTGACGATGATTCATTCATTTTTTTTCAGATGGCTCAAAAAATTAATATCAATCGAGGTTTGGGGCTCGGAATGGCCCAGCTTGGCGCATTCGCTAGAATGGGAATGATAATGAATGTGAGTTATTCAAGGATTCGCAGACGCGTTTGAAAATGGTCCCCCCCCCTATGATGGGCCGATGTTCTTTCAATGAAATTTGAAGGCATGAAATGCATTTTCGCGTCGAGATATTTTAATAGACCCGTATGCTCCTTTAAAATTGTGCACCAATATTTGGCCTTTCCCGATTTTAACTATTCCTCCGCCCCAATAAAATTATTTCAGATGAATGAGATGAAAGATGAGAATGCGATAGAGCAAGACATCATAATGGAAATCTCGGAAAAAGCTTCTCGTGCTTCCGACTCGTCCCAATTCGTCGTCACTCGCAAGAACACGATGGCGTTCGAACCCGACATCGATTTCGACATGATTGATAGTCGAAAGAAATTCCAAGGTCACTCGGCTCAAAAAAAAAAGAAAATTTATTCCATTACATTACTCGATTGAAATTTCAGGCGAATCTCGCTATTTGCATGGTTTCAGCTTCGACGACACTTATGATGATGTATCATTGATTTAAATAAATTGCTAATGCGATGAGGAAAAGCTGAACGAATTGTAGTTGGTGGCGATTGACATCGAAATTCGCTGAGAAATGACCATTGCAGAAATCCTAGAGAGAAATGCATTGAGAGGGGAAAGTTCGGGAGGAGACGTCTCACTTTTTTGCAGACACACTTGAAGCCCGACATCATTTGCTCTTCGCTGAGATCGAGCTTCTCAAAATCAACAGTTTCGCATGGTGGCTGAAATTAGATTTATTGTGATGCTCTTTTAAAAATAAAAAATAGATATTGTTAGTGTTGGCAAAACACCGATTGTCTAGATTTATAGAAGGATCGATTAAAGGCGCATCGCGTCAAGACCTCCCATTCAATTTTTTTGGAATTTCCTAGCCAAAAAAATATACTGTTGAAAATCTCACCGCATTTTCATAGGATTCCTCCATAGCGTGCTCTAAGCAACCCTTCGATGTGAACAACTTCGTATCGGTCTCGGTGACATTCTCCGCGTAATAATAAGCGAAGCACGCATTCAATGAAGGGCATATGTGATCAACAAGCTCATCTGAAATCCAGTCGATTGCCTCGAAATTTGGAGAGGTGAGGGGTTCTCGAAACCTTCTTTGCCGACGTTCACTGTTCCACCGAAACATTTTATCGATTGAATATACTCAAGTTGAACACAAACAATAATGAATAGCGAGAATAATACAGACATTTGAGGCATGTTGGTGATTGATATACATTCATGTGGGTAATACAGGTGTCGAGCGACGGAAACTAGAAGGATTAGGGGGAGAGGGGGGGATGTTCATCATTTGATCGAATTCCCGCCAAAGCCTCTATATATGGGTCTCAAAACGAATAAGACATTATTTTATTTTATAATCTTATTCAACATTCTACCGAATATTAATTGAGTCGTCTAATCAACATCGTTTAAATGAATCCCGCTGGATTGATTCGAAGCTACTACCGGCTTTTTCAGGCAAAATATCGCTTTTCGGAATTCCGTCCGTAATTTCTTGTGACACATCATGCTTATCAATGGCAGCACAAATACGCTGGTCATTGCTACCATGTAGCCATATTGGGACACAAAGTTGTTCACTTGATGGCCTTCGATGATCACGTAAATCTGGCGGATGACTAGTGGGAAGGGAAGAAGCAAAGGAATTAGGCTTTGAATCAAAACCACCACCGATTTGTGCTTCGAGCGACGTTTCAATCGGTTATCTGAACTGTTGGGGATTAGATAGACAGCATTATAAAGCGCATTCTTACCTTGAGCTTTACGAAACCAGTAAAACACATTGAAAATGGAAATGAGCACTGTGAATATTCGCAATAAATGACTAATTATGAGCTGAAAATTTGAATTTTATAATTCTCACAAAACGCGTGAACTCACATATGCTAGGAATACCGTTTTCGAGAAGATCCATCTGGTGCACATATCGCTTATCATCACATCTCCCATCGCTATATGTCCGAGCAATCGGGTCATCTAAACTTGAACCAAAAGCCACTCAATCGGAATCACGAAGGTGTCGAACCTCAAGAAATGTGATTCCGATCTGCAAGAAGACCATATTGCTGAATCCCATCGCCTTCTTTCGGATGACCATTGCGATTTGGTTGACAGCGACTGGCTAAAGAGGAAGATGTTGAAATTCACGTCAGCCTAATTTTTCGAGACCATGACAATTAGCTGAGCTGATTGAAAGCACGCCAACACCATGTGCCGAATGACGGTGCAATGTAGAATCGTCGAGTACTCGGGAGGCTTGCCGACTAGTAGGTACATTGTCTGCCACGTGGACAGCAAGTAAAATGGCAGGTATAGAGAGAAACTTGCAAATGTCACAAATGTCACAGTATCCTAGATTCTCATATGTCCATAATTTGTTTTTTTCGAATCTTCTTACCGCATAGAGGATCATTAGCTGTTTTCGATTCCAAAGAAAAATGCAGAAATAGAAATCGATGACCATTGATAGTGTGTCAATGGACCATTCCAAAATGAGGCGATCCGAGTGATGCGTCGACGTATAGGTTGGCTCGAATATCACATCCCAACCAGTGGAATCGTACTTGTGAATTCGATCATCCAAATGCTTATAAACGTACGGAAAAAGATCGGCGAGTGTGTCGTTCGACATTTTTTTTTGAACAATTTTCTACAGGGGGGGGGACGTCGATTTTTGCGTTGCGCATTTTTGCGTTTTATATGAATTGGTAATCTGACCAAGTACACCCACACAAATTATTCATTCGACTGTTTTCGGTTTCAAAAGATCAAAGGCTGTGTCGGCAGAATATCCGCAGTTTGCAAATTTCGAAGTCTCCACATTGTCTCCGCTTCAATGTAATCAATCTTTGCCCACATTTTTTTTTCAATTGACAAGCATTCTTCAATTCAAGGAACAGTTCATCCGGAAATTGTCGAGTAAAAGGGAACACATCCCGGAGACGCATAATTGAATCGGAGGTCGAGACTCTGCGAATAGGTCGCCGGTTTAATTACCTGACGACACAATAAAAGATGAAGGACAACCAAGCAAACAAGCAAGCAACAACCTCATCCAATTATGAACTCAATTCTCGTTATTCTGATTCTGACAATTTGCTCGATTTCGGCGTGTCCTGGACTCTTCGGTGGGCTCGGCGGATGTGGCGGCGGCAGTGGCGGCTGTGGCGGCGGTTGCGGACGAAGGAAGCGGTCGATTCAAGGTAGCGAAGAGTTTTTTGGAATCGCCAGCAGCCAAGAAGACATGCTCTGCAATAGTCCGGAAATGCGGAAGACGATGAATATTGCGATGAGGCCGTCGCCGGTGGACTCGAGCAAAGCGATTCAGACAGCTTTAGAGGAGCATGGATTGTTTAGATACGTCGTCGTTTGCTCAGAGGTATGGCTCAAAACGTTTTTGGTCTCAAAATTTGATTGGCATGTAGTGTGAATTTCGTTTTGAAATATTGCCGAAAACATACAACACAATAATTTTTTTCGTTGCCTGAGTATCCAAAATATTCAAAATTACAGTATGTACACAATACGTAAATTAAAGGCGCATGTGAAAATTTTCGATTTTTTTTTAGATAATTCCAATTTATGACAATTGTTTCATTTGTAATAATTTTTATTTTTGATCTGCTTCTGAAAAAATCGAAAAGGTAAGCGCATCGAACTACGTAGGTCTTGCAGCGGACAATTCTGGTAGTCTATTTTGAATTCGATTGAGGGAAGATAAAATGTGTGCAAGTTTACGTCGGCGTGTACACGCACTCATTTCGATTTTTCTTCATCACTCTTCATTTTTTGTAAATTTGACTGAATCTCAAAAACTGAAAATTCTACATTACTACTATTTATTGTGCACGGATTATTATAATAGCTATACATTTTTAGTTTTCGATTTAAGGTTCAAAAAATCAAATCTTACTATTTCTTTTTGAAATCCAAAGGTTTTCCCGCAATGCCGTATATTGCATCATTTGAGATTTCAAATTAACTTTGATGCTGCCCGAAATTTCCATGACGTTTTCTTTTCCAAAACCAAACGATAAAACATCAATGATGATCAATTCAATTTTGTTGTTTTTGGAGCTCCAGAAAAAAAATTTTATTAGACTGTGTTAAAAAATAAGGTTCGCTTTAAAAAAAAGAGAGAATTTTTTGTAAAATTATTTAAAAATGCTTATAATCATAGAAGGGGAACATTCAATAATTTCAACGGCCTCTTTCTGGCTCAAATGTTCCCGTAGTCGATCGGATTCATAAGCGGTTCATTCAGAAGCGCTGTGAAGAACCCTGAAAAAAAGGGGATGTGTTGAGCTCCATCACGATGGAATATTCAATACGGGTCTATGTAGAGCGATTCCGATTCCAAATTATTTTTTATTAGTCGTAATTAAGACATCATACTCAAGATTGACCCCTTCCCAGGGTCGTCTTACCATCTTTAGAAATAATCCTGGAATTCTGACCATTTTGATTGAGCAGACTTCCATAATCAATGCTGAACTGATTATTTGCATGCCTCATTCTTTCTAAAAATGATTTAACAATTTTAATGGATGCTAAAGTTGTCCGATCGCTTTGTTCTTTATCTATCATCAACCCTTCCTAATGAAGCTACCATTACTCTCAAATAAAGAAGATAATAGACCGCTTTGAGTCAATGGTAGGCAATAAAATAATCCTTCAATAAAAAATAAGATTTGCTCACTCAATAAAAAACAATATTTTCAGGCGCCATTCGTGTACGCTGTTCGAATCGACACCGCCTACTGCAGTTCGCGGAACAAGAATCATTTCTGTCAAGCGTTTGCCATCTAATTAGTAGTATGCATAAAACCCTATCAATGAACTTTTATTGACTTCCAATCACGCCTCTTTTATCGTAAAAATTATCGGAACTATGGTTGGTTTTGTGCGGAAACCGTCTGATAAACGTGGTCATTCTTGGTCGAAATGCTCAAGACACTCGTACTGCTCGCCGTCGGCATTTCATGCGTTGCCGCACAATCGTGCAATATCGGCGGCATCTACAGCTCCAAATTCAACAAGTAAGGAACTCTAGAGCAGAGAGCGGAAATGTGAGGATGACCTTGGGATCCTTCTTATTCGCAAGAATCTCAAAACGCTGATATAGGCTTTCCTTATTGCGATCTTATGCCATCGATGCATCAGGCATCGAATAGTTTTCAACCTACAAGTTTTGATGCTTTATCATACCATGAGATCAAATCTCGAGGTACGAAGATTATTTCCAATGTTTGCAATTGTCAGAAAGTCACAATGATGATAAAACTATAATTGGTCCTTCGTGTATGATAAGAAATGTTCTTCTCATGGCGGATCCGATTCTGACGCTGATAGTAATCTGATTCGAACAAAATTGCAGATGCTATCAATTCTTCTCGGCTCCCACTCAATTCGAGGACGCTGAGGAGCAGTGCATCTCACTTGGAGGTCATCTTGTGAGCGTGGTAAACGGCGAAGAGAATGCTCTTGTGTCGAGCAACGCTGACGTCCAATTGGTAAAGTCGAACTACACCGATTACTGGATTGGCGCCAATGATCTCTCCACACCTGGAAAATGGCAATGGACCGATGGTTCGATTTTCAATTACAATTTGTGGGATGCTGGTGAGCCGATCGGCGGAGATTGCGCTTTGAAGAGCAAGGGATCATTGAAATGGAAGACCAATGACTGCCAAGTGTACTTGCCGTATGTGTGCGCGACGCCGCCAATCATAGCATCCACGTGCCCACCACAGACGACTCCAAAACGTGAGAATGCATTTTAATGAATCATTTCAAGCAATTCGTGTTTCAGCAACCACTTGCCCAACTCCTCCGCCATGCCCAACCAAGACCTGCGTCCCATCTTGCGATCAAGGATGGACTTACTTCCAGCCGACTGACTTCTGCTATCATGTCTACCATTTGGCCATGTGGGATGACGCTGAAGCGGCTTGTGTTCTTCTTGGAGGACATTTGGCTTCAATCCATTCAGAAATTGAGAACACCTTTGTGAACAGTAAGCTTCTTGCCTCGTATCTGTATGGATACCAATTTCAGACCTCGCCGCTTGCGGAATCAAAGAGGGAAAGACGAACGAACTAGCATGGATCGGAATGCACAAGGTTGGACAAGACTGGGTGTGGACTGATGGAACCCGATCGGATTACTTCAACTGGGCTCCAAAGCAGCCAGATAATCCGGGAAAAGAAAATTGCGTTGAGGTGAATCATCTGCACTAGCGAAGAACGCGTTAAAGTGAATTTCTAGACTGCTCCGGACGTCTCCCACGACAAATGGTATGAGAACTGGAACAACGAGCCATGCAACACCATCATGCGAGCCTATGTGTGCAAGAAGGCGTCATACCATGTTTGAATTGTTTAAATAAATGCTTCATATCATATATACATACAAAAAATGGTTTGGTAGAATTTTAGAGAGCGAAGACGTGGCAATAATGGCCGTTCTTATGAGCTCCACAGTAGGCAGTATTGGCGCGGACAGTGTACACAAAGGTGGTCTGAAATAAGGGGATTGAATTGAAGTGGTGGTCTTCGAACCTCAGTGCACACGACAACGTAACGCTGAAGGGTCTCGGCTTCCAAAGCGGTTTGAAGGGACTTCGACGAGTCGACGGCGTTTGGATGCATGTTCTGAAATCATCAATAATCTAGACGAGCCACTTCTGATGTACCTCGACAATAATTTTCTTCAGCTTCGGCGTGTTGCAGAGAACATCGCCATCATTGCTGGCAATTCCGAAGAACTCTTCAGGCTTCGATGGAAGCGATCGCTTCTTTCTTCCGCCGCATCCGCATGGCGATGGTGGCGGTGGTGGTGGTGGCGCGCATCCACAACCACCACCGCCGCCCATTCCGAATAGTCCAGGGCACGCCGAGCAGACAGCAGCAAGAGCGAGAAGGCACAAGATGGTCGAGTTCATTTCCAGCGGGTGTGATGTTTGCTGATACATCGCTGACGCCTTTTATAGAATTCGATGGGATCGCTGAAAAAGCGGTTCGCGTCTTGTTTCTTTGCGCGCGTCGCGGCTATGATTTTCGCTTTCAACATTGTGCAAAAACATGGCGGCTGACTGACGTCATCTACCAACAATTAACACATTACGCCCTTCTTCAAATAGAGTGTTGTTTTATTCGCGGAATACGTTATATGGCAAAGATGTGACAATAATGGTTGTGATTTTTGGCCCCGCAATAGATTAAATCTGGTCGGATCGAATAAACGAATGACGTCTGAAACATCGTTCAAGAATCGTTGAGGAATCAAAACAACCTACCTCCGTGCATACTACCACATAACGCTGAGCATTCTTTTGCTCCAAAGCAGTTTGTAGAGCTTTTGAAGAGTTCTCCATTTCTTGATGCATGTTCTAGAATAATAGTGTTAAGAATTTTCCATCTAAGATAGATTCTAACATCTCGAATAAGCTTCTTTAGCTCTGGATGGTTGCAGAGAACATCATCGTCTTTGCCAACGATTCCGTAGAATACAGGCTTTGCTATCGAGCGCTTCTTTCTTCCACACCCGCAAAATGGTGGCGGTGGTGCACATCCACCACCACAGCCGCTCATCATAGGTGCCAGGAATCCGCAAGAATGGACAACGCAGACAAATGCCAGCAGCAGAATCATGGTATTCATAATGACAAAGATACCAGTATGTGTTTTACTCAGTTTTTATAGTTATATCGGATTTCCAGTTACATTACTGCTAATGAAAATACGATGTTTCGATGCGCTCGATCGACTTGTTCCTCATCAATTATTCTAACCGGCTATGGCCATTTGGTGGGCGACAATTAAGGAAATGCGAGTGTCTAGGTGAAGGATCAGTGATCCAAGCATTCGGATTTGCAGAAGTTGTTTCTTTGTGT
This sequence comes from Caenorhabditis bovis, assembly GCA_902829315.1. Classification (NCBI taxonomy): domain Eukaryota; kingdom Metazoa; phylum Nematoda; class Chromadorea; order Rhabditida; family Rhabditidae; genus Caenorhabditis; species Caenorhabditis bovis. The sequence goes on along the minus strand of CADEPM010000001.1, from coordinate 2,602,837 downwards.
CTAATGAAGACAAGAATTACATACACATGATTCTGCAAAGTGACGAATTCTCCATTGTAATATTAAAGTTGGAAAAAACAAGGTGGATTGTTTTTTTGGCAACTTAAACAATTATTTCATTTTCCATCTGCGGACATAATAAGGTGGCGTACATGCATGTCGAATCTAGGCCACATCGAAATCAGTTGTAAAATTGGCGGAAATTCGAGTTCGAGGTGTACGATCATTGATTCCTTATTGGGTGAGTCAAAAATTGCAACAAAAATGTGTGGCGATGACTACTTTTTTTTACATAATTAATACAGTCGACGTGAGGTTACTGCGAGAATGGTCTCGCTGAATTCTACGTAGAGCTCATTACCATAATAATTAATTTTGATAAAATTAGAAATTCATAAAAATATCAAACTAAGGATAAAATAAAAATGTCAAAAGAAATATTTTGAGAAGAACGCCGACTTTACTTTATTATCATTTTTTAGAGACTTGCAGGGTTTCTGAAATTTTACAGTGATTCTTATCTACAAATCCATTCTTGTTACAGGGAACTTCAGATTCCATGAATTTCCTCAAATTAGAAATTTTTGAATATCTTCCCTCGAATAATATACATATACATATGTTGTATATATAATAAAGTAATAATATTATTTTGGTACTGCAATCTTGTTTTAAATTTCACTTTTCGCAAAAATGAGATTTCAAGTAATTCGCTCTTCAATGAGGTGGCATTTAGAAAAATTTTACTCAGAAGATTCTTTATTTACAAATAAAAGTGCATAAATGAAAAATTTGTTAAAATGCGAATGCTTGACAGTATTGATCATTCTTCTTGATGCTACAGAATGCGGTGGAATTGTGTGTAGCAAAGTTGAATGGATCCTGAAATTCGAAATGATCGATCCATGAATGGAATTTGGCAAAACCTTGGAGCAGACAACAACGAATCTTGACTGGAATTGTTGTTCCAAAGCGGATTGGAGAGATTTCGAAGAATCGATTTGATTCGGATGCATATTCTAAATTTCGAAGAGTATTTGAATATCAATTTTTGGCATTCTTACAAAATCAAGAGTCTCTCGAAGCTCTTCAGCATTGCAAAGTGGATTTTCAGTAGATCTGATATTAAAATTAAATAGAATTTTCTAGAAATTGAAGCAAAACCTCTTCTTACGACCACCGCCAAAGATGGAAGAAGCCCCTCCTCCACATCCACAGCTTGGCGGTGGTGGTGGCTGACATCCACACGAGCTTCCTCCTCCAAGTCCTCCGAATAATCCAGGGCAAGCGTAGATGAAGGAGATCAAGGCGAACAAGACGATGATTGAATAGTTTGACATTTCAAGATGATTTCCAGAAGCCAGCTATTCCTTATAAAGTGCTATTTTTTCAAGAATCTAAGATCAATATCTCGTCAAGCATGGTTTTCACTTATTACAGTTTTGTTGTGGATCCTAGTTGAATCATTAAGCGAATGCGACGAATGTGCATGATGCGGGGCTCGGTTTTGACGTGTTGAGCATGACAAGAAGGAGGAGATGAGACGAAAGCAGGGTTGTTAAAAATAAATCCTCGTCGTTGTCATTTCTCCCCCCACCAAGAAGTGATTGAGGAAAAAAGATAAAAGCTGCGTCCGCAACTGTTTTGCGTTTTTGCTGGCTCGTCGATTCCACCCGCGTGCACACATTGGTAGTATTCGCCGTTGTTTTTGTTGATGTTGTTGTTCTTTTTTTCTAATCTTTCAATTTCGATGAACTTCAGATGACATCGTTTCTCAAAAAGCTCGTCGAGCATCGCTCAAAATCGCCGACAAAACGGAGTGCACCAAACGGGACCAATTCGCGTTCCAATTTCCCTCATCCATATGTCAGTGTCATATTTAAAGGACCATAATCGAATATTGTGTTTCAGCTCGAACCTTATGCAAATGTGCCGTTGGCGCCGGTGTGCTATCTTCCACTCCCGCCGTCACCACTACCGCGACCCTCAAACTCGCCGATGCCAACGCGTTCGGGGTCCGGTCAAAGCAATCGGAATGGTAGTAATCACTCAAATGTATAAAACATGTCAATCATTCGCACTCGTCGTTCTCATTCGGGTTTCTAGGACTCGTTCGGTGTGCACAGCTGGAACACCGAGCCACGCGATAGCGACGATATTTTCTATCAAATCAAAGACGACATTAGTGGTCCCGGGCCGCTAATTAGAGCCCGATCGCATTCGCCGAGGAAGCCGAAACGAGATGATAGCGGGCAGAAGATTAAAAGGTGCAGTTTTACGTAGAAATCACGTGGTTGCAGAGTAAACGCAGGTTTTTTAGAAGATTAATTTCAGCAAAATATTAATTACTTCAAATGATTAATTATTTCTTTCGAAATATTTTTTCTTCAAAGTTTGATGTAATTTTTATTATTATCATTTATAGGCAAAATTCAATCTTAAAAAAGATTAAACTCTTTTGCAATCTTCTAATACACTAATTCGATTTAAAAAAAAAGATCAATAATTTCATTCCGTGAAAATTTGAAAGATTAAAAAACAAAATTCAATCGTCGGGCTATAGAAACGAGATTGCCTCAGGATCATTTAATTTCAGTGTGTAAATATATTGCTGTTTTCATGTTGCATGTGTCCGTCGCTTGAATTTTTGGAGCATGATTAATTGTGGACCATCAAACTGCGGATACCCTGCAATTTTTGTGCGATTCAATTACATATAAAATTGATTTCATTTTATGAATTCTAAAAATAATTGTTTAGTAAATCAAAATCTCCGCAAAAGAAGCATCGAACTGTGATAAACCAACTAGATTATTTGAATTCGCAGTGTCATTTAGAAGGCTGCTCGACGAATATTGTTGTTCACGTGAGTCATTTTTTTTCAATTATTTCAAGATATTTCATAATTTTGGCATTCAGTCAACCCGATTTTTGTTATGTCGCCATCAACTTTGTCATGCTTCCGATTATTTCAAGGATCTACTGCAAGAGCATCGAAGCAATGAAGATGTTTATGTGAGTTTTGAATCGCATCAACCAACCACAACATTCTTATCAATTGCAATGTTGAATAGATAGACATTTGAAACACGAGATAATTGGCTTGTTAGTGATTAATGAGGTCCAGCAATGTTCGAGCAGACACCGCGAACAAGTGGAATCATTGAATTTTTCATTGATCAAGGGGATTCTGAAAACCAAAAAAAAATAGCCAAAATATAAAAATTCGTTTCCTTTCATTTTCAGGTTAGCGTTTCAAGTATGTCAGACCCATCGCCGTCAACTCAATTTCGATGGTTCGTCGAATCCTGCATTCCATGTCCGGCATTAAAGGACATCTCAGGTAATTGATTCTCAATGAGCTATCAAAACTCCTTTGCCAAACATTCGATCTTTACTCCAAAATTTTCTCTCGATTCCGTAGTTCATCGCTATCAAATTCGCGTATTTTTGCCGCCGTGTTTCGTCCGAATTTCGCGATGACGTAATCATAAATCGTTTTGATTTGACAGTTGTTCGGCAAATTGCCACCGATGACAAGTGGAGCTAATCAAATATCTAATAAATAATATTGATGCATAACAATTATAAGAATAATGATGAGTAATTTAGATGAGACCCTTGAGACTTGCATGCGATTATCTAAACGATTTAGCGCCCGAGGATTAGAGCTGAGATGCTCGAAATTTATTATAGAAAATGTAATGTTGAAAATTTCTTTTTTCAAATCAATTTCCTATTTTTTAGTCCTGCACTAGACAGCCTATTGTTGCTCTTTGTTGGCTCAATTGTGCTCTCAAGCATCAATTCGATGCACAGGTTAGATTTGAAATGTCTGAAGAAAAAAAAAACTGTGCCATTTTCAGACGCAGGCCTCCTTATTACCATCGGTCGCTCGATTATCATTGAACGCGTTGGAGCGTCATCGACACATGCTCACCGAGCGCATTTACTCGGAGCTGCTAACCGCAAAACTACGCGGCACCTATGACAAAGCGGTTCAAGTATTCCGCACAATTCACCGAATGGATCATTTCACCGTCGATCTTGACAAATGTCCGAAATGTCAGCGGATGAGAGACGGCATGCGTGTCAAAGTGCATTGTGATCCATGCAGGTTTTTTTTTTGTCTCGCAAATATTTTCACTGTGAGCTCATCATGAATCCAGAAAACAAATTGGCTGTGATCGTTGCCATCAAAACGGATGTGACATTGAGGCTAAAGCGGGGGAGGACCTCCAAGCGTTCTTCCAATGCCCCCATCAATTGGTCCCATTAAACGACTCAACCGATGAATGCCACTGCCAAATACCCATATTGGCGCAACATTTAGGTTTGCACCAATTTTTTTTAAATTCATTTTTATTATTATTAGCAAATTTTCCAGGTGCTCAAACATTCTTCCGTGCCGAAGATAATCGATATATGAATACGACGGATACGCCACGGCGAACATTGAATAGACGGGCGAAACATGCGAAAGACCAGGAATATGTCAATGGGAAATAATTACTACGGTTCAATATTTTTTGTTATAAATATTTTATCTTCAACGCAGTTTGGTACCTTTGAGATATTTATCGCAGATCTCCCCCTAAAGTATTTTTACGAGATGTTGCCATATAAAAGGAATAGCTGGCTTCTGGAAATCATCTGGAAATGTCAAACTATTCAATCATCGTCTTGTTCGCCTTGATCTCCTTCATCTACGCTTGCCCTGGATTATTCGGAGGACTTGGAGGAGGAAGCTCGTGTGGATGTCAGCCACCACCACCGCCAAGCTGTGGATGTGGAGGAGGGGCTTCTTCCATCTTTGGCGGTGGTCGTAAGAAGAGGTTTCGCTTCCATTTCTAGAAAATTCTATCGAATTTTAATATCAGATCTACTGAAAATCCACTTTGCAATGCTGAAGAGCTTCGAGAGACTCTTGATTTTGTAAGAATGCCAAAAATTGATATTCAAATACTCTTCGAAATTTAGAATATGCATCCGAATCAAATCGATTCTTCGAAATCTCTCCAATCCGCTTTGGAACAACAATTCCAGTCAAGATTCGTTGTTGTCTGCTCCAAGGTTTTGCCAAATTCCATTCATGGATCGATCATTTCGAATTTCAGGATCCATTCAACTTCGCTACACACAATTCCACCGCATTCTGTAGCATCAAGAAGAATGATCAATACTGTCAAGCATTCGCATTTTAACAAATTTTTCATTTATGCACTTTTATATACATATTTAAAATATAACTATTATTTTTTGTTCTCGAATTCATCAATTTAAGAATCCATGCTCAATTTTGAGAGCCTCCTTCCAACCGTACTGATTAATTTGGATTTGAAGAGGTAGAAGATGAAGAATGCGTGACCAACAGTTACAAATCCATAGGAAATCATAATGCATAGTCCAAATGTGGCTGGAAGCGGAAGAATAATCACAAGAAGATCTTTGAGCACTGAAAATGTTTGGCACAGTGCGTTGTGAACACCAAACACCGTGTTTCTTTGCTTCTCGGGCACGTTGACCTGCATGAGGTGAGTGATCGCAAGATCGAGGCACCACAGCCCTAAAAATAAGGATGCAATTTAAAATATTCTGCCGAAGACTGGCTACCATATCTGGCGCTAGCAATAGCTATGAGGAATACAAAAATACTGTCCAAGCTGACGCCATCAGAAGTGAAATGCTTCCAATCAATATTGGGATTCGTATTGGTAGTGTTCTGACCATCAAATGCATGAGCCATGTCGTGCCACCAGCCCTAAATACTATCCTTACAAGCCATATTCGTTATAATATACTTGAATTGTGAAATTCCCAAAATATCCAGAGAGATTCATCGGTGATCCTGGGAGCCAGATTGAGACAACCGCGAGAATAATGAAGATCTGCTGTACGATTAAGCCTAATACTCCTGAAGTGGCGACACTATAGCGTTTCTCGAAGAATGCATAAGAGAAGGCTCCGAGAATGCCAGCGACTGATCCGTAAGATCGGAAGGCTCCAATCAGATACTCTGGAAGGCCTGCGGATGATCCATAGCCAACAGCAAGCTAAAGATCCGAAGAATCGACTAGCAATCGAATGTCCCCCAAACCCCATCAAATCCTAGAACCGTCATGAATAAAAGCGCCATTCCAACGGCAGCGGGGAACACGGATTGACGCCAGTATGTTGAGATAACTCCTTGATTTGACGTATCCTCAGTAGACGATTTTAAGAATTCGTCTGAATATAAGTTAGACTTAAATAGTAATTTAAGTTCACCTTTTTCTTCATCCCGCTTTTTCGTATGAAGGCACTCGTTATTATTTGTAGATACTGTACAGGAAAAACGATTTTGAGGCCAGGGAGACTAAAGAACCAATTCCAAAAATTAACACTGTCATTCGAATGTCAAGTAATGTCACAAGCGCCTTAACAATTCTAGGTATTGCAATTTAAAAAATTATTTAATTACTCCAGTGACCAGTGGTGAAATCACGTTAGCAAATTGATCCAGCGAAGTAAAAATAGCGTTCATATCTAGAATTTTTTTAAGTAATTGGTTTTGAAGTCTATAAATACTTGATAAAGTGGAGTCATCTCCAAGAACCACTATCCAATCTTTGCTCACAATAAATTTTTCGGCGTTTAGAAATAATCGATTGACGGCACACGTGACCATACTTAATACCAAACATACTATGAACAAAGGGGATCCTGGATCAATAGAAAGGCATGCTGCAAAATTTAAAGAATGTGTTTGATTTTTTTCAGCTAGATTGTCTACTTAAAATCAGTCCAGCCGCCAGGCAAATCGTGAAGTTGTTGATTGGCACGACAGTAAGGATCGCGCGTTTTCTCGAGAATCCATCAAACACTTTTCCGAGATATCCGCTCAACGACATTTGCATGGTTCCTTCGAAAAGCTGCTCCAAAGACACAATTCTCATACCGCCCATGATTTGCATGCATAGCGAAACGCAAAACGACCAAGCACGATCTCCCTGAAGCAAGAAAAATGTTTGACTGATAATGATTCATTTTTGCGACGGCAACGAGTCCACGATATTTCATATTATTGACCGAGTGCGCGAAAAAGCGATGATTTTCAAGTTTAATAATGGACTCAGTCTCATTGGATAAACAACGGAAAATTTCATTTCGAAAGTGCGGCAATCGAATTCTACAAAAATTATGTGTACTGCATGTTCACAATTTTCTTTTATTTTCACAATGTTGTGATATTTTAGGCACGTTATCATCGATTCCTGTTTCGAAAAAAAATATGGAATAAACAAGGTACTAGATTATAGTAGGAAAACAAGTTTAGAAAACAATTTGTTGTTATTGATAGGAATGATGCGGTAAACAATCTAAAGCTAAGATCTCGGATACTTTTCGAGTCACTTTCAAGTAGAAATACGGTTCAATATACCTCATTATTTCACTGAAACATGAACAGTAAGAGATAAAATAATTTTCTCTGCATCTCTGATCCTCTTCGGCGAGATAGCATTCAGCTTTGTGCAGCAACTGACAGTCGGAATGGTCCCATCGCTAGCAGGTACTCACTGTATTTTTCGAAAATTATTATTATTATCTCGTTGTATTGCAATATGTGTAAGACCACATTAAGTTGTGCCTTTGTGACTTGATAAGCTAATTAAACGTCATATAAATCAGGTATAAAAAACCCAGCAATTTTCTATTTATTAGATCAATTCTTCAAATCAGCTTTTATAACAATAAAAATTTCAGGAAAAATGACTCAAAAAATCTATGACGTAATCGTCGTCGGTGCTGGCATTTTCGGCTCATGCACGGCGTTCCATTGCCAAAAATCTGGATTGAAAACCCTTCTTCTGGAGCAATTCAAGGTTGGACATTCGAACGGAAGCTCCCATGGAATGACTAGAATAATTCGTTACGCTCATGCTGAGAAAGAGTGCCTTCCTCTCGTTGATGACACTTATTCGCAAATTGCCGAGCTCGAAAAACAGAGAAATGAGAAGTTGTGGAAGAATACCGGTCTTTTATGGGCGGCCACTGGAAATCAGCTTGAAAATATCTCGAAAATTCTAAAAGATTTCAAAATTAATCATGAAATTATTGATGGCGAAAAGGTAATTTTGAAATTGCTGGTTTGCTATAAATTTTGCTTCAGATTGAAAACCGATATCCGCAATTTAAATTCAACTCGGAATGGAAGGCGCTTATTGATCCAATGGGTGGAGTGATTTATGCGAACAAATGGCTGAACGCGTTTCAGGTGTTTCGAAAAGATTCTATTAAAAATAATATTTTATTGAAAACAATTTAAGACCGAATTCAAAAATCAAGGCGGAAAACTTCAAGATCTTGAAGAAGTTAAGAGTTATGATGACAGCGCGGATTTAGTAGCAATTATTACAAATAAAGGAGCATACAAAACGAAGAAGGTTGTATTCACAGTGGGACCATGGCTGGCTAAACTTCTTCCAAATATTAATTTTAAAATTGAGGTATTTAAATGTCTGTTAGTGCATCAATATAAATAGTTGCCAGCCTCTCAGCATTGCTGCTTGCTTCTGGCAGCCAAAAGACAAAGCAAACGCTCATCTGTTCTCCGATGATAAACTTCCAGCATTTATTGCTCGAGATGAGATCAATCAGCGCTCCAGTTATGGGCTTCCCGGCGAGGATTATCCAGGAACTTTTAAATGCTGCTATCATACGGGAGCTCCGTTGGATGCCGAATTGAATCATCCAGAGAAAACGCCTGAGGTTCATTAATTTTTTTTATATTTAGGTTATTCGATTAATTTTGTTTAGCAATATATCTCCTGGCCGGGTGAATTCTTAAAGGAGCATGTTCCATTAGCCGATAGTTCGAAGCCAAAACACATTGATCTTTGCAAATATACCGTATATTCAAGATATATCGATTTTCTAAAAGCTGCTTCTTTTCAGATGTCACCGGATCATGGCTATGTTCTAGGGCCAGTTTCTGATAACCATCCAAATTTAATTGTTGGTGGCTGCGGCTCTGGCTCTGGATTTAAGGTTGCACCAGCAATTGGTAGAGTTCTATCCGAGCTAGCAGCTGGAAAAGAACCGTCAATCGACATTTCTCAGTTTTCACCGAAAAGATTTAATTAAATTGTTTTTTTTTTAATCCAAAAGTTATATTTCATTCTCTAATTTTTCAATCTTTCAAATACAATGAAATTTTTATTTTATATTCCGGAGGAAAGCTTAAGAACTTAGAAATGGCTTCTAACAAGCTTGTAAGTGCCTATAATATTTACACGAAAAAAAATACGAATATAGTGCACGGAAATAATGAGACAGCAGATGGTTATACGAAAAAATCTCGTAAATTTACACGGGGTCTCATTACGACTGGTGTACGATAGCAGCACGTCAGCTGTGTAATTTGCCCAGCGCACGTATTTCGCCGTCTATAAATAGAGACGCACCAACGTTTTTTTCTGGAATTATAGTTTGTTAAGTTTATTAAAGTTGTTTAATAGACTTCAGAGTGGTGTTTCATCGAATTTAATGCAGTAAATTGTTTGTTATTCGACATGTACTCTTTTTTTCAGGCTTTAAGCATTTTTGTGGTTAATTCATGTCTTCATTTAAAAAAATCGGTGCTATAGTCGGAATATTATATTATTTTTTATATTACTGCAAAATCGCAATCTCTATGACACAAATGTTTGGTTGATTATTTTTGTCATACTTACAGGTGAACCATGTTGGCCGCTAGAACTCTTGGATTTGCCCGTGTGCCGATGCGCTGCGCCAGCTTCCAGGCTGTCCCAACCAATGCCGGAAAGGTAATGAATATAATGCTGTTTGTTCTCTCATAAATCGCTTCCAGACCCCACCAACTCTTGAGCAGTTCGACCCATTGAACCCAGGAGAGTGGCAACTCGGAGTACGTTTTTATTATTCAAATTAATAACTAAATGAAGTGTTTTAGGCTGGAGGAAAGATCCTTCCTCGCCTTCCAGAAGGAACTAAGTGTGGAAAGCTTGTCATGGGAAAGTATGGACTCTACGACCCAGTGCTTCGCAAGCGTGTGAACACCTACGCCGTAAGTTTTTTTTTTGAGTTTATTAATGAATGAGAAAATTGAACATACTATTTATAAAATTTCCAGACTGCCCTTCTTGAAGGAAAGAAATCTGAGGAGGCTGGACCATTCGACAGAGCTGTTTCCAACATCGCTAAGGCTCTTGGTGAGTTGGATCGATTGAAAAGGATTTTTAATAAAAACACCTTTTCAAAATTAATATTTCTGTTGTTTATGCGAGGTCGATAGACAAGAAAGAAATATTTAAGGGTTATACTGTGAGAAAAGAATTGTTTCATTTTGCGGATATTTTAAAAATATTGAATAATTTCCTTTTTTTTAGCTTACACTTCCTTCGCCATTGGACTCTACAACTTGCTCTCGTTGGCTTACGGAAAGCCACTTCCACCACTCAGCCACGTCAAGGCTCCAGGATCCTAAGCAATATATCTATTCGAGCATTCTGTTTGTAGAATACTATTTTTAGAGATAAACTTGATTGAGATCCATTCAGTGTGTTGCGAAATTCTTTATCTTTTTAATTATGGATCCTTAATATCCAACGAAATGTTATCTCTTTCGATTCATTGATCCTTAATTAGAGAAAAATAAATGACTACAGCGTATGACGCATCCTGGCACAACAGAACAAGCTGAAGGATGTCATGTTGTCGATGATAGCAGATGCTTGGAAAAACTAGAAATTCCCAAAGACACCCTTATTAGGCACGCATTAGCCAGTGAATTGTAAAGCCTTTCTGTTAGAAACAATTGTCATCGAAATTGTGTTCAGCTCAAACGTGTGCCGGAATCCGGTAGACGGGATATTCGTGTCACCGAGCGCCTTGAATCCATTTCAGTGGTTCGGAGTCGTCTTTATAAGGAAAGGGATTTTCGGTGGAGGCATTTTTCGATTCACATTTGACATTCCAAGTGATTTTCCCGAAACTTCTGAACTCCCTGTATGCTCAAAATCTGGCAAGCGTTCTTGGAATTCTGAATTTAGACGGTTACCTTCGATAATGCTCTCTTCCATCCACTCATCGATTTGAAAACTCGACAATTGGACCTGAGTCGCTCATTTCCAGATGGATGGAAACGCGAAAAGCATAATCTTCTACGGGTATTGATTGTTGTACAAGTGAGGAATTATTTTATCAAAAAATGAAACGGGCAATAATGAATTTCAGCGAATTTTTTTCTCCTACGAGTTTGACTGTGATAAATGTATAAATCCAGAAGCTGCAATATTGTACAAAGAGCATAAGGAAAAATTTAAGTAAGTTTTCTCGGAAATCAAAAATTAAAGAATAAATTACGTTTAAAGTGACAGTCATTAGGAGCCGAAAGAAATTTGTTTTAAAGTTATTAGAAAAGTGAATTTTTCCGTTGAAATTGTAGAATTGTAAGATTTTTTAGAGCAATTTCTTACAACGAATTTATCTTAGTTTGGTTATCCGAGAAACTATGAGTATGCGCAAATTTTGTTTTTTTTTTTCGAAACCAATTAAATGCAAAATTTGAATTTCCCTAATTCGTACATCGACAATGACCAACATCGGAAATCGAGAGAATTAAGATATTGCCATTATTTGTAAATTACGCGTAGTATTTTTTGTCATATTTCAGAAGAATTTCAGAAAACTGTTTTTTTAACTACCATGTGAGATTATTTAACACCATTATGGCGCTATGTAGAAAAATGCATTAAGGTTTTCAGGGATTTTTTTTATGAAGTTTGTTGAACCGGGTTTTTGAGTTTTTTTTTCGCGAAATCTGCATACTACCATAATATATTACTAGTAATTCTTTTTATGTGTTTCTTTCCTCAAATTTGGTGGCAAAAATAACATTTCGTGACAATTTTTTCCACAAAAATTGTTTACGACAGCCGATTTTAAGCTGTTTTTGCGCACAAGGTTCATGCCCATTATCTATTTGCATCGGACCCTGAAATTAAGCGAACTAATAAAAACAAGCAATTTTTTGATGGTTTTGTAGAGAAATGGCCAAGGATGTGGTGGAGACGAGCCGCGCCCAAGTCTATGATGATCCCAAGAATAATGACGATCCGAACTCGATAAGGTTTGGTTTGAACTTTGAAATTTGCGGTTCACGGTTCAAAATTGCGTAGTGAATTTTGAATGACTGAAGTCGCTCACCATGTCCGTTTTATTTTTGCAAGTTTTTGAAAAAGCATTGTGGGACGTACTATTTTTTTTAAATTCAAAACAGAGATTTTGACGATTAAGCCGATCAACGTGCTTAAAATACTTGGAGCTTTCGGATTATATAACACTCATTTTTGCTAAGATATTCCATTCTAACCTCAAATTTTTGTTCCAAACACATTTTGCTGGTTTTTTGAACTTCAAGCTGTGAAGAACGTTTAAAATGCACTTTTTGTCGACAAAAAGAATGCCAAAATGAGCGGAAAATGGGCGTTTGGTGTACTTTATGTATTAATATTTTCAAAAATGAATTATTTATTTATTTTTGTCTGCAGCTTCATTCAAAAAATAGAACGAGAGTTCAAAAAGTTGCTTGGAATTATTTACAGGGTGTCATTTAAGTTCCCGCACAAAAGTTTGACGCCATGAAGAGCTTGGCTGTCGCACTTTTCGTGCACCAATACAATTTATTTTTGTTAAATAAGGTATATTTTACTTACTTTCCAAGTTTCACCTCATTCGGATGTGTTTCCGAGAAATGGCGAAGGCTAACATCCATTGCGCTTCCATTATCGAACTTCATAAGCAAAATGTGAGCTCGAGAGACATCATTCAACGGGTCGGTGTGCCTCGTAGAACGGTTTGCGACACCATCAAACGTTTCAAGGAGCTAAATACGACCAGTGACCGTCCCAGACAAGGAAGACTCGTCTCAGTAACCACTCCTCAGAAGATCAACGCCGTCAAATCGAGGATCAGGCGAAACCCCCACAGGAGCATGAGAAAGATGGCGTTAGACATGGGAATGAGCATCTTCGCTATGGAACAAATTGTCAAAACGAAGCTTGGACTGACCCCATATCGTGTCCAAAAAGCGGCAATTCTATCGGCCGTCAGCAAGCAGAGACGCTTCGAAAAAGCAAAACGACTTCTTGCTCGCACGCGGTCTGGACAACACCTCGTCACTGTCTTCTCCGACGAGAAGCTGTTCACTGTGGAGACGGCATTCAACTCACAAAACCATTGAGTACTTGCCCAGACATCCCAGCAAGCTTCTGAGAAAAGAAGAACATATCATCCAGCCTCACATCCTGCCAGCATGATGGTTTTCGTTGCCATCTGCTCAACCGGGAAGTGCCCCCTGGTTTTCGCGGATCAGGGGGTGAAAGTGAACAAAGAAGTCTACGTTCGGGACATTTTGGAGAAGCATGTGATGCCCTGGACCCAAACGCATTTCGGTGGGCAGAAATGGGTCTTTCAACATGACGGAGCAGCCGCGCACACTGCCAAAACTACTCAGGAGTGGTGCCAGACCCATTTTCCCGACTTCATCAAGTCATCCGAATGGCCTGATTGCTCCCCAGACCTGAACCCGCTTGACTTTCCCGTGATGGGGTCTTGCAGGAGAAGGTCAACGCAAAACCCCATTCAAGTGTAGAGGCTCTGAAGAAGACATTACTGGCGGAATGGGACAATCTTTCCATCGAATACCTGCGTACCACAGTCGCATCCTACCCGAAGCGTTTCCGTGAAGTCATAGCTGCGAAAGGAGGCCGAATCAAAAAGAGTTAATAGATAAATATTTGTTATACTATAGATAAAAAATATTTTGAGTCTCGTTTGATTTGGACTTTTAGTTTCAGAAATATACGTCTTCAAAGTTGTGCGGGAACTTAAATGACACCCTGTAGTATTCGAAAAAATTGGTCGGTACTCATATTTTTTCGTGTAAAAACAGCTCGACGCCCAAAAAAATGCACAATATTGTTGGGTTTCTTTTATTTGGAAAATCGCCAAAAAAGCCTCGACGCTTATAGTGAACAACAAAACCATTTCTTTCCGAGGAGTGGGGAGAAATTCGTATTTTTCTTTTCATTGTGCTAAATTATATATATATATATATTTTTTTTTTTCTTTTTTGTATTCATTTGTGTTTTTTTTTCCAGATTTACACCTTGGGACGCTTCAGTGCACGAGGCATTGAGAGAGCAAATCATGCTTTTGGGTAGCGGTCAACGACCAACGAGCATAACCAACTCGGAGGCGTCGCCGAAAACGCGAATCCCAAATTTGACGGGCTCGGAATATCGACGAGAGCGCGACTTGCGCGAGCGTGGAATTGCCGCCTCTGAGCTGGTTGGCAAACATTTTCCGAGAACATATTCATGGTTTGATCCGGATGCGATGACCGTTCTTACTCGACCCGTTGAGAATGATGAGGTAATGGTGTCATCGAGCCATGGGGGCTTAAAATGATTCAAAGAGAAGATGTAATTTCGCACAAAATTAATAAGCAAAAAAAAATTGTTGCCTTTCAAAATTCGATATTTTGACAATTGCGCAGATTTTTGTAGAAAACTGGTTCAAATAGATGTTTTTTTCCGCAATTTCTGAATTTTTTCCCTCTAAAATCTACATTATCGCATACAGTGGTTTGAATTTTTCCAGATTGGTGGCTCTGATGTGAACAGTGCGAGACTCGATCGTGAGAAGCATGGGATCGAGCCGCTCGATCTCAGCGCGATATCCGTTAATAACTCGGCGGATAATAGTCCGAGAGATGAGGTATTTTAGACAATTTTCAGTGATTTCCTCAATTTTTGACAATTTACAGCAAAAAGTTGGCGAAACAGCCGGCGAAAACGAGCCAACTGAAAATGCGGAAAGCGTTATCTGATGTGTTCTTTTGAAATAAACTAATTTTTATGATCTACTCATGGAAGTTGTAATAAATTATGGAAACGTCGGCGTGTTTGTACAGGTTTCGCCGGTTTTTTGATTCACTCATTGTTTGTGCCTGTCGCCGAGAAACTTCCAAATATAAGAGAACGCAGGCGAGGAGGAAGCGCGTTCTCTCCCGTAATGCTACATTCATCACAGCCTGTCATCTACGAAAGACCATCGGGGGTATCACTGATTAAGCGCGACGCAAGCATAATGGAAGCATTGTGGGAAATCTGTGGAACGGAAGCATAATGCTTCCATATAGGAAGCATAATGTAATTCTTAGTGGCTGTGGAAGAATTATGGGACGAATATGGATGGAATGAAAACGGGATGAATATGCTTCCGGTGTTTGCGAGCCGTGGAACAAATATGGATGGAATATGGATAAAATAATCATATGTCAATAAACATTATACAATTGGCGTCTGGACGGCAGACCAAGACAATTTCTAGAAAAATCAATACAAAAAACTTATGCTATCATATAAACAATGAAAATTTGAAAATTACATGATACACAACGGACGAAATTTAGCTTCTACCATTTAATGACTTATGTTACTCAGATTTATGTTAATTCAGTCAACTGTTCCTCACTTTGTTTAAAGATTGCCAACTACAATTTAGTCGTATTAATATATTTTTGCCGGTTTTTCCGAAATTGGCATCGCAAACTACTCACAATTTGCTCCAAACTGGTAGCAGACGCGCGTAGAAGAGGCGTGCCGCAGCATTGCAAAACCGTGCGCCGCTTTGCACAATGCGGCCACGCCTCACATTTTCGAAATTCGTTTTCAAAATTTTTGTCCTTTTGCTTTTTCTCAATGAATTTTCAAGATTTTTGTGTTTTTTTTTTCAAAAATTAAAGAATTTTTTTCAAAATTAAAGGAAAAATGTTTTTAAAAAATAAAGGAAAAATTTTCATATTTATCATCAAAATCGAAACCAAAAATAAATTGATAGCATTCGAAAATTTTAAAATCGATACGATGTTTTCAAATCGTTTCCGACACTTTTAAAATCGAATTTAAATATTTTCTCAATCGAATTGTGTTTAATTTCTCATCGAATCCGTTTTATTTTTATTTACTTTAACATATTTTTTATTATCGCTCGCTTTTTTCTTTTAATAAAACATAATGTTTTGAAATTTTTACAGATGAAGACAAGATCGAGAGTGTTGTCAGATATAACTGAAACTGCTCTAGAAGTCAATAACAAAGAACCAGAAGTCCCTAACATGGAACCAAATTCGCTCGACACTTCAGATCCAGATAGTCCAATTTACTCGCCAACTCAGCAAAAAAATTTTTCTCCACAGTCCTCACAAACAACAAAATCAACGCCAATTCCTAAACCTTCGTACGCCCAATTTGTAAGTTGTTATCATCAAAAATTGGCCTGTTCGACTCAGAAATGGTTTCAATTAGAAAAATATGCGCAATGAAGTCTTTATAAAGTACTTCCTAAGTTTAAAGCTTGTTGATTATTTGGTTCCAATCAGGGCTGTGCGGCAATGGAATTGCCGATTGCCGAAATTGCCGGTTTTTCAAATTGCCGAAGAAAATTTCGATCGGTAATTTGCCATTAGCCGAATCGCCGAAATTTCCGATTGCCGTACAGCCTTCGTACCAATATCATTCAGTGGCATTTATCTTTTTAAGTGGGGCTCTAGTACAGAAGTCGCCAGACGCCGACTATATAAAGATCCTATACTTTATTGCAAATATCTATATTACAGATGCTCTTATCCATGGCTTTGGGCAACAACCGGCAAATGACTTCAAAGCGAAAGCATTACGCATGGTTCGAGAAGTCATGGATAATCTTCTGTAAGATTTTGAACTATGACTATTAATTTATTTATTTGATTAAGCGATAGAATGCGCCAACGACTTCAAAGGAAATTTGGTGTAGCGCCGGAAGCGCTCGCGGCGCAATTAAGGAAGCTGCTTGATTCTACCAGCAACCCTCAGATGTGAGTATTCATATGTCTTTGAAATTTTAACCAAAATGCCTTTTTGCTTCAAATTTTGGAGTTGTTCTTTCTTCCGCCAATTCACTTTTTATTTTGTGCACTAAAGGGTTTCCAAAAATGCAATAAAAATAAATTATTTTTATTTTTAAGAAAATTATTGATGTAAAAAAACTGATTGTATTTTCTCGAAAAATTTAGTTTACGTAACAATGGTTTACAAGTTTTTCAAATTAATAGGCCCATTATAATCTACTTATTACAGCGTCCCGCTCGATGTCAGTACTGACAATGATTCGAATAGTTCGGCAGTTGCCAGTAACTAATGGTTTGATTATATCTTAATTGAAATTCATTTCATTGTTGTTTTTTTTATTTTAAATTAAATAAATGTGTTAATATGAAATAAATTTTGAATACAGCAATCAAATTGTTTTCTTATTTTCCCATATGGAAGGCATACGGCTCATTCCATATACGAAACACGCGGTTCCGCAAAAAAATGCTTCCATTATGCTTCCATATAACTTGCATATAAGATTCCTATGATATCCACAGCCGTTCCACTATGCTTCCATTGTGCCTATGCCGCCGTTTATCTGTGATAGCTCAGTGGCAGAGCATTCGACTGCAGATCGAGAGGTCCCCGGTTCAACTCCGGGTGCCACCTAGCCTTTTTTGGACGTTAAACGTTTTTTTTTTACATTTATAGAATTCTAATTCGCGAATTCAACATGATGCGGTGAAAATGCCTACATCATTCGGATAGGATCATTTGAATTCAGTGGAAGAAATTGTTAATTCTTGAAAACAATATATAAGAATGGATGTAATATGCTTTTGAAAGAAAGTGGCATTCTATGTCCTCATACGCGTTGCGGTTCGCGAGCTGTCACAAAAATTTTTTTGCAACAGCACATTTTCTAATTCAGCGAGCTTCAATGCAATATGAAGTCACTGCAGTTAATCAGGATGTACTCTGTGCCATAATTTTCTGAAATTATTGCAGGTCGAGTGGAAAAATCTCGAACATTTACAAAAAAATGCAAAAAAAAACGTGACCGCCTGCGAACCGAAACGCGTCAAAAAATTAAAGTTCATTCGGTTATTATTAAAATATCAAACCGTTGATGATATCATGATCGCATCGTGTTCTATTCGAAATTCTGAAAATGGCTGACAAAACGAAAAATGTAAGTTGTTTACAAACGAGTAGAAAAGATGTTTGAGAAGTAATAAAAACTAAACATTAATAATTTTAAATCGCGAACATTTTTTCAGCATTTTTGAAAGAAAAAAGCTAGATCAGCAAATGAAAAACGAAAAAAAAAATGGCTAGATATTTAGAAATTTTAGAATAGATCGTGATATTAAATGCAATATGTGTGTACACGCAGGAGAAAAATGCAGGCAAAATTTTCAAATTATCTGATGTTTACAGTAGTCACACTTTGCATTTAATGTTTCATTTTTAAGCAAATTTCGCTGTAAAGAATAATTCTTGATATATTTATATTTATCAATTTTTAAGTAAGTAGGCGGACAAAGGAGGGACCAGATTTTACACGGCCCGATATTATTTCTTCTCTATCCATTGTCGTGTAAGTATTCGCTATAATTTCTTCTTTTATTTACTTTCGGCAAATTTTTAAAGAAAAAAATGTTTTTTTTCGTGACACTTTCTCATTGTCCCTAAATCGAATGTTCCGAACCTTCGTGAGCGTGTCTCGAGAATATTCGTTGAGTCGGATCTGAGAGAGCCCGCACGGGCGCCGCGCTTCTCGTGCCACGAGACGCGGGCGAACGCCCCGCTTCGGTGACCCAAAGGGTCCGACCCAGGAGGGAAATGCCTGGGGAAGTCTAGGCGCACACGGGGGGAGTGGCGTCGGACCATTTCGATCGTGGGACTGCCAAATTAGCAATCATTTCTAAAAACATATTTATTTTAATGAAATCGTAATAAATAAAATTAAATATTTAAAATTTTAGATGAAATTTGAAAAGTAACTATTGGATTGCCCATTGTAATTTTAATTTATTTCATGGACGCTGAATGCGAAATGAAGGAAGGATGACGTGGATTGCGACCAATGAACTGGGACAATTCTCATGGCTGTTTGCCCCACCGCATACTCGTCAAAAATCGCTTCGAGATTCAGTGTCGCTAGAGCATCGGTGAGAGTGGTACGAAGTGATATGTGTTCAAGATGGCTTAATTTCAAAAATATGCGAATGATTTTAAGATATGCCTAGGTCTATTACATATGTTCTACAACCTACTCTAGCACATTTGAAGTGAGTGACTTACAACATGTTAGAACACTTTTTCTTCAGCGATATCATCACGGTTTGAGGAATGACAATTTTGAAGACAATGTTGGCGAGGCTGTGAAATTGTTGGTCTTCTCAAGCTTCTCGACCACTTCAATCGTTGTGGACATCGAAAGTTCCGTTTTTTTCGTGTTATCGTTGAGCATTGAGAGAATAATTTCTAGTGCAGCATTTATGCTGCCTAACTTTCTTTTATTCAAAACCACCTGCGTGTACATTAATGTTAGCGTACCCTTTGCCATATTCTACGTTTTTTACTGGCAGAAATGACAACGGTGGACCTCCATAGTTTCAGGTCCCCGTTTGCGAGCCCGGTGGCGTCATTTTGACCCCATAGACGGATTTCTACCGATGATTTAATAAATTCGGTATTAAAGTGGTGCAATTTACGGGATTCTTACAATTTATAACGATATTCGATTATAAAATTAACGAACCGGCCCATAAAATTTGAAATAACCTGCTAGTCCTTGCGAGACCATTACGAAAGACGCATTCCCGTAAATCTACCCGCGTACAGCAGTCGCCGGACGCCGACTATAATAAGCTCACACTTGACGACGTCTCCAGATTGTAAACTTGTGGATCAAAAAGGCGAATCAAAAATAATTTATTAATTAACCAAATTTTGATTTTCCAATGATTCTGCATATCATAATTCGTATGAGATGCCGAATAATTCATATAATGAATTGTAGCGAATATTCAGGGAACAAATTTATTTTGTTTAATTTATAAGAAATCAGTATAATCAATTAACTATCGGTTCCGACTTGATTATTACGCGATAATTGGTCAAATTTCAAAAACTTCAAGGAAATTAGCCATAAAAGTTGATGTAAATTTGACCGAGATCCAAAAATGTAGGACCATTGAATGATGAGAGGAGTGATTATAACATCTTGCGCTATTAAAAACGTCGAAAACTGAAAATATAACAATTGTCGATTTTTAATTGAGAAAAAAAATTGCAATTGAAATTTGATTTTAAACAATGGGAATTCGGCAAACGCATGTATTCTCGATAACCTACGAATCAAATTCCCAGTAAATCGGCGTAGGGCGCTCATTTTGTTTTTTTTTTCGAATGCTATACTAACCATAGCGAATGCGAAAGATTGGGCGTCATCAGCATCTCCCGACATAAAAAATAACACACCAAATAGCATTAATGGAAGCGAAAACTTAAAATGTATCTCATATCGAGGTTTGAAGTCTTGATAAATGTGACTTACAAGTTTCGCAGCAATTATAATAATAGTTTGATATATGATATAGTTTTCCGGTTTGTCCTGTCTCGTTGTCATATGTTTTGCGGTTAATTTGATACTAATCACTATGGCAAAATAAATAATTGGTGTCAAACATACGGAAAAATAGGTGAAATGATAAATCGAGTAATAGATCACATCGAATATGTCAAAATAATTAAAATATTTTAAATTAAACAATATTCGTACTGAAATTATTGGATTTGTGACAAAAATTATAAATTTACTTAAATATTAAACCATGGTATTGTCGGCGTCCGGCGACTGCTATACGCGGGTAGATTTACGGGAATGCGTCTTTCGTAATGGTCTCGCAAGGACTAGCAGGTTATTTCAAATTTTATGGGCCGGTTCGTTAATTTTATAATCGAATATCGTTATAAATTGTAAGAAATTCCAAACTCATCAAGAAAAATTAACCGTTCACGTGAAAACAGCAAAATAAGCGTTCACGCGCGGCGAGACCTTTTCAAGGCGCATGCACGTAAATCTACCCGCGTACAGCAATCGTAACGCCGACTGTCTTGAAATTTCTAACGTCGTTCGATTTGAAAATTATCGATCCGACCCATAAAATGAAAGGAGCACTCCCGTAAATCTACCCGCGTGCAGTCGTCGGACGTCGACTAGGTATACTCATTGTGAAATGATATAGTTGGTCATCCACTGCGATATCGCAGTTTTGCTTCAGAGTATGCGCTCTAATACCTTTTGTGTAGACGCTTAAAGCAAAAAGCGATGCATAATAGAATTGAAGAGCCTTTTTGAGATATGAACTGAAATGTTTATAAAATATATCGTCGACATTAGTGAGTTAATTGGTTTCTCGGATTAGAACTCGCTGGAATGGAACTCATCGTAATAGAACTCGGTTATAAGTTGCGACGCTTCATTTTGAAGGTGATAAAAGACATATAGTCCGGTGCGTCTGCTGTAGATTTACGAGGACGCGTCTTACTTTTGGTCTCGCGCGGACTAACTTGTTGTTTTGCGTTTAATTGGTCGGTGCGATGATTTTTAAATCGAACGACGTTAGAAATTGTAAGAAATGCCAAACTCATCAAGAAAAAATAAATCGTTCACGTGAAAACAGCAAAATAAATGTTCACACGTGGCGAGACCTTTTCAAGGCGCATGCGCGTAAATCTACCCGAGTATAGCAGTCGCTGAAAGCATGATAAATAGTGGCACACAAATTATTTTTAAAGTTGCGTTTGTGTTGAATTACAAAAAAAATTAGAAGAATCCCTCAAATAATGGATAAATTTATAATTAAAACGAAAAGGGTCGTGTTGGTTTATTTTTTCTAACGACTTTTAACAATTTCCTATCATTAGTATATTTTTAACCGATCACTCCTCTTTTTAACCTTAAATATGTATTTTGGACGTTCTCTATCAAAAAACGAGTTCTACTCTTGGGAACCACCAATTCATTGGCTCTAAAAAAAGATGGACGAGGTTTGGCAGCGCGGCCACGACGACAATTAGTCCGTCCATTTTACCAAAGCTAACAAAACCTTAAAAAAACTACATTTTCTACTTACTTTGAAATGTTAAAAAGATGGCGAGATTTCGGGAAGAAGAAAAAAAGAAGTCGTTGCAGTGATAATAGAAAAACGCATGTATTCTGTACCATGCAAATAACTGATGAGCCAAGATAAGTAAAAATTGCATAGAATAGGCATGTAAAAAATGTAATTATTTTAAATTGCTCGAATAAATGAAACAGTTTACAAATAGCCAAATACATGAAAAATATGAGAGAAGTGAACTGAGAAAAAAATACAATTCAATATAGATGATTGACTAATGGGAATACCAATATCTGAAAGTGCAAATGTCTATGAATTTCCGTTTTTTTTTGTTTGAAAATACCTCTTGATCTCTTTTATAATTTAAATTAAACAGCCAAACATATGCTGGAAATGTGACGCATAATGTAAGCACATAAAATAGGGCACAAAAAAGAAAAGATGAAAAAACACTTATGACCAAAGCGTCATTAACCATCTCGTTGTATAGCTGTTCCACAGAAGCGAACTCGAAGGTCTCTCCAAAAATTGAGACGTTCATCGCTAATTTCGATAAAATTGAAGAACTTCTTTTTTTTATTGATATTAGTTTGAATAGAAACGAACAATTGCGTCTTTTTCTTTGGCAATTTCTACGTCAAGTATTCTAAGCAGGTGGATTTCGACAAACAAGGAAAGTGTTTTTGCCCAAGAGTTTAGAATTTTTTCTAATTTTGCCCACAAATAGTATCGAATATACTATGCAATAGCTTCAAAAAGTACCAAAAAAGAAGAAGTTTCAAGAAATTCGAAACCCTCTGAAGAAATAGGCTAGGCGCCAATGGGTCTTGAAACCAAGGGAAGTTCGTGAGACTGCATTTTAACATTTAATACTCAGTCAACGTTCAGTTTAAATCTATATTGATTTCACGGAATTGATGTTCGCACCACAAATCGCTTTTTTGAAACCGACAACATTCATTTTTTTTTCTTTTTTTTGTTTTTTTTTTTCAAAGACGCATACCGTAACTTTTGGGAATATTCAAGATTCAATGACGCTAAAAATTAACAACAAGAAAAATACAAACAGTTGATTATAATAAAATAAGCGGTCATATGTGTTAAAAGAATAAAACGATTCTATCCGCGAAGAGCAATCGACGGACTATGCGAAACATCAACCTTGAAAATGTTTTATTATCGGCGCCAAATGACCAAACGGTGGCGGGAAATTCAATTTTGCAAAATCAGTGGCGATTTACGAAATTGTAAATTTACGCGCGGAAAATATTAACTGCGCGAACGCTAAAATGCAAAGTACGCAAACACACGAACGTCGCTTTTCCTCGATACACCTGGCAAAAAGCCAATATTTTCGTAAATTTTGTTCGTTTAATATCGCCAATAGATTCTCTAAATTATTGTTTCCATATTTAAAAAATTAACTTTTGATTAATCGATGTTTTATTGATTAAAAACTTTATTGTTTTTTATTTCATTTCTATTTATTTATTTTCTATATTTATTTTTTTTATTGGTTAAAAATTTCATTGTTAAAAAAAAATTCACAATTAACTGGGTTTTGCCAACTGATGATCGTAGGACAATTGAACGGATTCGATGTAATTTTTCGATACAGCAGATCGAACGTCGGCAATCTTCATCGATAAGACGCGTTTCAAGTTGGATTGCGATCCGCAGATATATGATAATTGGATGATAAGTGCTGTGACGATAATATCCTCTAAAATGACCATGAACGATGTCTGAAAATATTGATTTTTGCGAAAAGAAAATTGAAAAACGTTCTCAACCAATATAAAGTAGATGTACTCCTCTGATGAAAAAAGGAACAGCACAGAACAAACGAACGGAACAATGATCTAAAAATTCCACGCAAATAATAATAATAATAATAACAATTGTAAAATCACTAACCAATTTCGAAATAATTATAATAATAGTTTGATATATGATATAGTTTTCCGGTTTGTCTTGCCTTCGTTTCATTTCTTTTGAAGCGCATTTGATACTAATTACGATCGCAAAATAAATAATTGGTGTCAAACATACAGAAAAATTCGCTGAATAGAATAGCGAATAGAAAATCACATCGAACATGTCAAAACGATTTAAAAGATCTTTTTGAAAAAGTATTCGACCTGAAATTATTTTTACTAGAAATGATTGTAATAAGGGAAAACCTTTTAAGAAAATATTGAAGCCAAACATAATTATATAACAGAATGAAAGCATTCTTTTAATGGTATCACTGAAAATGTCTTGAATTGAAAATGTTCTAAACGGTGGTCCGATAAGTATTAAGCTTGTCAGTGCATTTATTAAGTAAGAACAGGCTTGTTGTTTTAAGATCGAGACGCTTAAATTCGCGGCGATCGTCGGTCGCGTTGCGTATGCGTCGCGGTAAGTGCGTCGCGCTAAGACTATCGGAAAATAGTTGACCAGAAAACAGTTGTCATCACGGCCGGCCAAAACCGAAACAACTCTGAGTGAAAATAAATAACTCACTTTGAAAAATTCAAATGACTCTTCGTTTTGGGAAAAAAATAAAAAATGAGTCGTTGTAGAGAAAGAAGAAATATGCATATGTTTTGTACAGTGCCAACCACTGGTGCGAACAGGAAAAAAATTAACAAATATACAGATATTATAAGAGTCGTCGCCGATTCGAAAATTTGAAATAATTTGAACACACTGGCAATTATCAAAGAAATCCAAAGCACCAACATATATGATTGATTGTACAATACTATTTTGTATAGATGGTGAATTAAAGGATACACCAAACTCTAAATAGTATAATCATATTAAAGTGAGTAGGTATGAAATCTTATTTTTTGACTTGGCTCCGATTTTTATATTTTTTAGCTACTACATTTTGATTCAAACATTTGATTCTCAATGCTTCCATTTTTTGTCGAAGCTTCGGCTGGGGCCATATTAGATAAGCTTCTATTTTAGTCAGAGGTGAAACAATTCCAGACTATTACAATGGAAAAAAAAAACTGAGTGCTTTTAATTATTTTGGACCATTAAAATTTTTCGAGGCGGAAATTCAACTTTGAAATTAAACAATGGGGCTAAAATTTAAAAATTGATAGAAAGGGAAGCCAAAAAGAAGGAGTCAAAAAACATGGACCAAAAATGTACCTTTTTGTCTTTTTCCTTATTTGCGTTATATAATCAAACATACGTTGGAAATATGAAAAATATCATTAATACATAAATGACAGCAACAATCAGAACACTTGCGAATAAGCTGAGCGCCAATGACTCTGTTATTGAAGAATACGATTCGTAGAGATCGAGATTTGCCGAGGATTCACTATTATTCATTTCGAATTGTATTGACAAAAAATTGCCAATTCCGCTGTATTTATACAATTTGAAAAGGTTGCTCAATAATGTTGGCGAGTTTTACGTCAACACGAGATTCGCAGGTGAAAATGAACATAATTGTATGAACTTGGAGGACAAGAGTGTTTGATTTTTTTCAAATTGAACGGTAATTTAAATGATTTTCTCATTGCATGAAAATTTTCAAGTTTGGGTGGTATTTACTATTTATTTTCAAAGGCGCACGCGAAATGTTGCGCGGGTCACGACGCGAAGTTGGTACTGTAATTTTTAAATGGCTGATTTTTTTTTCGAATTTATTTTATTTCTTGAGCGTTTCAAACGTTTAAATGTTTTTTTTTTGGTGATCGAAATATTTTTTAAGAACCTTCAATTTCGTAATTGAATCTCAAATTTTTGTGAAAAATTATTCAATTTCATGAAATACCATAAATACCGTCAAAATTAGTGATTCATATTGCGAATAAAGGGTAAAAAATTTTATAGAAAATTGTTCTCATATGAAGCATACGGGGGCGTTAGAAATTTGTGCAACAAACCGCTTATATCGTCTACCCATAGTTAACCAATATTTATCGATTGAAGGGAAACAGTTTATTGATTTTACGTGAACGAGATGATAAACTCGCAACACATTTTCTTTTTTTCGAAATTTCACGTTTTCTCTGTCTGTTTTCTTCTTTACATTACAGGACTGAATATTTTAGATAGGTGAAAAATCAGATGTCGAGGGAGGAGATTACTGTGGATCTTAATAGTAACTCACAGCCCCTGCTATCATTATCTTCTCTATAAAGTCATAGAATACATTATAAAAATATGGTAAGAAAATGATAGTGGGCCTGCGAACCTACTCCATCTGTAAAGGGAAGTGGTCAAATGAATGTTGGTCCCATCTTCGTCCAGTTGCGCCATCGGAGATGGGCGGAGTCTATCGG
Source organism: Caenorhabditis bovis (assembly GCA_902829315.1). NCBI lineage: Eukaryota > Metazoa > Nematoda > Chromadorea > Rhabditida > Rhabditidae > Caenorhabditis > Caenorhabditis bovis. The sequence continues at coordinate 2,576,488 of CADEPM010000001.1, read as the reverse complement.
TCCGCATATAACACAGAAATTGAAGCACGAATTTCCGTAAATGAAGAGACCGCGTGTTTACACCTAATGACTATTTCAAAACGAGCAATATTCACCATTTTCGATTTTCAATTTTTGATGTTTCAAGTTTGAAAAGAATAAATTAACAAAGTTGAGATATTGAAAGTAATAAAAAACAAAATTGATGTCATTGCGGACTGTGCATTTTATTTGCCGCAAATTCAAATATCGTTAATTCATCAACCAAAATAACATAGAACTTTTTTTTTAATTTCTTAATAATTAAGATGATATTTTTAAAGTTTTCGTTTGATTTATTAGCAATTAATGGACCCGACGGGATCTACTCGATTGTTATTGAAAATATGAGATAGTTTCAATTGTTTTTCCGATACAAAATTTTTGATGACTAGCAGCTCCATCGACAAGAGCCGTCTGAAATTGGACTGCGAGCCGCAGATATATGACAATTGGATGATAAACGAGGTGATGATTGCATCGACAATGATTAAGACAAACGATGACTGAAATTTTGGATGTTCGATTTCTTTGTTCGAGTTACTCACCAACAGAATGAAAAACTCTTTGTTTTCGGAATTATCATTGAGAAAAATAAGAAAAATGAAGACAACAATTGGAACGGTGAGCTGAAAATCTGGAATTTTATTTAAGATGTGAAGAATTCTCACAAGTTTCGCCACAGTTATAATAATAGTTTGATATATGATATATTTCTCCGGCTTATCTGCTCTCTTCGTCATTTGTTTTGAAGAGAATTTGACACTAATTACTATCGCATAATAAATAATTGGTGTCAAACATACAGAAAAATATATTGATGAATATATCGAATAGAAGATCACATCGAATTTACTAAAATGAGTATAATAGTAGGTATTTGATAATATTTCGACTAGAAATTATTGGTTAGTAAAAAAACAATAATCGGCGAAAACCTTTTGAATAAACGTTGAACCCGAAAATTGTGATATAGCACAGTAGAAATGTATTATTGATGACGGCTCTAAAGAATTCAACGGTTTTTGAATTGCCGCCAAAAACAGTGGTGTTTGCGGACTTGCGCTGATTTTTTGGATTTTCTTGCAAATATTTCGAAAAGGGTGAACCCTTGTTGGTTTTGGTTTAAGCATCGGGGTTCCCAAAAGCTTAAGCGGCTTGCTCCAAAACTTTTTTACCCTGCCAGTACGACACTCCAATTACACAGGCCGGTATGTGTTGTTTCAGTGAGCATTTTGTGAGGTGGTTTTATCTAATGGTACCCAAAGTAGAAAACACGGAAAAACAGGACAGAAATATGGATCAATGATATCAATGCACCCTATGAATGATTCTTGCCCAACAAGCAAAAACTAGAAGATGAACACGACGTCATGCTTAAGAGAATAAATCTGTTGACCCCTAAGAGACATTGCCCCCCCCTAACGCGTTTGATCACTCAAATTTGTCAAATTCGTGTCATCTTCGGCAATAAATGAATTGTTCGTCCCCATTGATTTTTGGTCTTTGATTTTGATTTTTTTTAAATTTTGATATTGAAAAGATCAGAAAAAATGTTTAGATATTTTAGAGATCGAAAAAATTTTTAAATATGAAATTGTGCAATCACACAATTTTCTTTTTTTTTTGCAATTCACGTCTGCATAAATATTTCTGAAAAAAATAGGCGGGACCGCTCGCGAACCGCAACGCGTCTGGCGACATTAAATGATTACAGTAGCCGCTTCTTTTTTTTGGGAAACAGACTAGGTATTTTCAAGGACAGACGAATTTGCTGAAATTGAATTGCGCGGCCTCCAGGATTAATTGGTCCGTGTTATTTCACACTTAAAATTCATATGCTCTTTTTTTCATGTTGGTTTAATTGAGCAAAACTCCTTTTTTCATACGAGACCCATTGCGCCAATTCAAATACTACAGTAATGACAGTCAAAACTCATTTGTCCTCAATTTTTATCAAGTCTTGTCAAATTCTTTGGATGATTTTATTCTATAAAATTTAAAAGAAAACGACTTACTTTGGGAAATTCAAAAAATGACGCGATTTCGGAAAGAAATACATAATAAGTCGTTGGAGAGACAAAAGAAATACGCATAAATTTTGAGCAACGTAAACGACTGGTGCTGACAATAAAATAAAACATAAATAAATCACTAAAATAATCTGTGTTGTCGATTGAAGAGTTTGGAACAAGCTGAACACATGGCAAATAATTAGGTACAACCATAGAAGGAGTAAGCACGATTGATTGAAGAACACAATTTTATATAAATGAAATACCAAGGGATACACCAAACTCTATAGAAGGAAATTTAAATATTTCGAAGATAAATATTGAATTGGTACCTTTTTATCTTTTTCCTGGTTGGTTTGGAACATCCAAACATATATTGGAAATATTATGCAAAGCATAGTTACATAAATTACAGCAACAATTAAAATACTTGTGTAAATTGTAATTGCCATTGGGTCATGTTTGATAATGTTATAGAATTCGTACCATTCAGCGAGTTCGGTTGTATTTTCGAATATGGAAATACTCATTTCGAATCGTATTGTCAAAATTTTTTAAATTTGAAAATGTTGCTCAATAATGTTGGCGAGTTTTACGTCAACACGAGATTCGCAGGTGAAAATGTACGAATCGAACATAATTGGATGAATTTGGGTATTGTTAAAGAAATAGTACCGAACTAGCCTGACTTCCGGCATATTTTATCGAAAATTCTTGAATTGTCCATTATGAGATAGTGTTTTTATGTGTGAGACAGGGCTGTGCGGCAATCGGAAATTTCGGCAATTCGGCAATTCGGCAATTTGAAAAATCGGCAATTTCGGCAATTTGAAAAATCGGCAATTTCGGCAATCGGCAATTCCATTGCCACACAGCCCTGGTGTGAGACGCCGACATCCTCCCTTTATTATTTTAAATTATTCGTTTTCATTCGAAACGATTTTCAACCATATTTCAACAATATTTCTACTATCAACAATTTGATTTCAGCTAAAAGAGGCGAAATAATGTGAAAAGTGAGAGGCGCAGACAATATTTCGTTGATCTATTTCTACCGTATTCCGAATCAATCGATAATTCTGGCTCTGCTATGTTATAGTATCCTTAGTATTTTTCGAATTGAGCACCCTTTAGTACCCTTAATATTATTCGAATTGACCAAACCTCCCACCAATTTAACTGGCGCAAATACACTCTAAAAATAGCAAATTTTCCAGCTTGGAGTACTGTATCTACCGTAATCCACATGCAATCGCTTAGATATTTCTACAGTACACCATGTTTGGAATCAATCGGCTCATTTCAAAATTTTTCGTTGTTCGGTAGGTACCGTAATCTTACAGTAATTCGACCCGACAACGTTAAAAATGTAAAACGCTCGGAAGATAATGGGAATTTGAAAAGGCATAAATCTGATCGAATGTTCATAAAAATGTTATTTTAGCAAATGGTTTCAATGTTCAAAATGTATTACAGCTAAAGCAAGACGGTCTTAAACGTCTTGAATGCCGAAATTGGGTAGATTTTTTGCTTACTCGACCTCACATTTTTTTTAAAAACTTCTATGCTGTTTATACAATATTTTGTAGAAAAAAAGGAAAACATTTTTGCGATAACGATTTTTCCTCAAATTAACTACGAAAAATATATTTGCACAGATCGGGGGATTTCAAGAGTTTTTGTAGATTATGTGAACCAATATTGAGAACAATCGCCAATGTTGTTTAAAGCGGAATCCTATGTAGATTTCGAAAATAAAAACTTTTTTTTTCATCTCTCTAAAATCTGCTTGCGAAAGTCTTGATAAAATCCCTAATTTGAAAAATTATGGTTGGCCCGCTGTTTCGATTCATAGTGAATCCGTAATGATGCAAATTTCGCAGAAATGACAATCAGGGTGTACTATCGGGAAAAAATTCTCGAGAAAAATCGAGAAAATTAACCGGTATCGAGAGAATTTCCTCGAGAATGTCTTCGAGACTCTCGAGACTTTCCAAAAATTACTGAGATTTGGGCCCATTGCCATCAACCCCCAATTTTCAACCCCAAAGAAATAAACAGTATGTTGATGAAGTGGTTCGAATAAAATCGGATGATGCAATTGAAATGGCGAGACGTTTAGCAAATGAAGAAGCGATTCTAGGAGTAGTCTTTTCGGGAGTAAATGTGGCTGCAGCGATTGAAGTAGGCGAACAAAGTCAAATAATTCTCATTTAAATTCAATTGTAGCTCGCCAAGCGTCCCGAGAACAAGGAGAAATTGATTGTCACCACTGTAAATAATTTCGCCGAGAATTATTTTGTATGAGTTTTTCAAATATGTTCGTTCGACAAGTATGCAATTTTTTATTTTCAGCTCGACTGAATTATATTCGGATGTTCTCGAAGCGTCAAATGCAATGAAAATTTCCAGTTTAGAAGACTCGATCGAAATCACTAAAAAATTTCTCGCAGATTCTTTTTTTCCGAAAACTTTTTTAAAATTATGAATGTATATTGCGTTTTTTTTTCAATCAACAGCTGAAATGAGTTCTCGAATGTCGCATTCAATCACTTTCTTATTCATACACTATGCTGATCATTTTCGCTTCTCTATTCCAAATTGTTTTTTCGTTGACTTGCCATTTGAGTGGTTCGCAAATGTTTTCAAAAATTGTAGAAAAGTGAGTGATATCGGTCATCTAGGAGAGTGATTTAAAATTTACTTTCAAATGTTTTTTTTTGAGCAAGAAGTGGAGCATTAAAATTCGTAATTAATATTGTCAAAATGTTTCATGAATTTAGCGAAACATGTACTGGCGATATTTGTGTTATTTCGAGATATTCGAGATTTTCTTCATACGAAATCATGCAGGTGATTCATGTTCCAAAACAACGATTTTCTATTTTTGTAGACGTGCGTCTCTGGAGTTGAAAAAATTGACGAAGGTTGTTTGCTTGATTACTATGATCAGATCTTCTGCTATTGCCAGTATACCTATATTTAGACACATTTGTGACGCTCTCAGCAATCACTTTAGGAGCGATTTGTGCAATGTTCGCGATATGTACATGAGCCAAAAGATAGTTCAAATGGCATCTGTCGAATGCAAATCGGCGTTGTTTAAAACGATTAGATCGAGCATTGGCAACAATTGCGAATTGATTCGAAAAAACAATTTGTACATGGATTTGTTCACTGGAAAAATGGACGTTTCCCCACCAAGCGAAACGATTGGAAAGGCTGCTGATCAAACCAATGCACCGGTACTTCTTTTTAATTTTAGCTACAGGGTGTCATTTAAGTTCCCGCACAAAAGTTTGACGCCATGAAGAGATTGACTGTCGCACTTTTTGTGCACCAATACAATTTATTTTTGTTAAATAAGGTGTATTTTACTTATTTCCCAAGTTTCACCTCATTCGGATGTGTTTCCGAGAAATGGCGAAGGCTAACATCCATCGCGCTTCCATTATCGAACTTCATAAGCAAAATGTGAGCCCGAGAGACATCATTCAACGGGTCGGTGTGCTTCGTAGAACGGTTTGCGACACCATCAAACGATTCAAATAGCTAAATACGACCAGTGTCCGTCCCAGACAAGGAAGACTCGTCTCAGTAACCACTCCTCAGAAGATCAACGCCGTTAAATCGAGGATCAGGCGAAACCCACACAGGAGCATGAGAAAGATGGCGTCAGACATGGGAATGAGCATCTTTGCTATGGAACAAATCGTCAAAACAAAGCTTGTACTGACCCCATATCGTGTCCAAAAAGCGGCAATTCTATCGGCCGTCAACAAGCAGAGACGCTTCGAAAAAGCAAAACGACTTCTTGCTCGCACGCGGTCTGGAGAATACCTCGTCACTGTCTTCTCCGACGAGAAGCTGTTCAGTGTGGAGGCGGCATTCAACTCACAAAACCATTGAGTACTTGGCCAAACATCCCAGCAAGCTTCTGAGAAAGGAAGAACATATCATCCAGCCTCACATCCTGCCAGTGTGATGGCTTTCGGTGCCATCTGCTCAACCGGGAAGTGCTACCTGGTTTTCGTGGATCAGATGGTGAAAATGAACAAAGAAGTCTACGTTCGGGACATTTTGGAGAAGCATGTGATGCCCTGGACCCAAACGCATTTCGGTGGGCAGAAATGGGTCTTTCAACAGGACGGAGCACCCGCATACACTGCCAAAACTACTCAGGAGTGGTGCCAGACCCATTTTCCCGACTTTATCAAGTCATCCGAATGGCCTGATTGCTCCCCAGACCTGAACCCGCTTGACTTTTCCGTGATGGGGTCTTGCAGGAGAAGGTCAACGCAAAACCCCACTCAAGTGTAGAGACTCTGAAGAAGACATTACTGGCGGAATGGGACAATCTTTCCATCGAATACCTGCGTACCACAGTCACATCCTACCCGAAGCGTCTCCGTGAAGTCATAGCTGCGAAAAGAGGCCGAATCAAAAAGAGTTAATAGATAAATATTTGTTATACTATAGATAAAAAATATTTCGAGTCTCGTTTGATTTGGACTTTTAGTTTCAGAAATGTACGTCTACAAAGTTGTGCGGGAACTTAAATGACACCCTGTAGATATTAATTACTTATGGACCTATTCATGCAATGAAAAAAATTTTTAAAAAATCAATTTTTTTCATTTGAATTCTCTATGCACGCACGTCGAAAATTACAAAAAATTGAGGCGATATTCTCCGCTATTTATTTTCAAAGGCGCATGCGAAAAGTTGCGCGGGTCACGTCGCGAAGTCGGTACTGTAATTTTTTAATGGCTGTTTTTATTCGAATTTTTTATTTGTTGAGCGTTTAAAACTTATTTTTGGAAATCTGTAGAAGTATTTTATTTAATAAACGCTGAAGGTTCATCAGAAGCGTCATCGAGCGAAGTCTACATCAAATCAACACAAATATCACTATTTTTCATGAGAATTAGTATCTAAATGACGAAAAATAGATTTATATTGTGGAATTAGGTGTAATTATACCAACAATAATTGTTTTTACTCGTTCTTAAATCCGTTAGTCAATTTCTCTTCGAAACTTTTGAAAAATACAAAGAACTAGCACACAAAATGAAAAATAAAAAATACAGTAACGACTTCGCGACGTGATCCGCGCATATTTTCGCGTGCGCCTTTAAAAATAAATAGCGGAATATTACGATATATCACGTCAATTTTTTGTAATTTTCAATGAAAAATTGATTTTTTTTATTATTTTTTTCATTGCATGAATATGTAGGGCCATTAATAAACCTATTTCAGATCATATTCAAGCAGTATTCTACTCCATCGTACGACGTGATTGCTGAATCATTTTTTGCAAACGCGTGTTACAATGTCACATTAAGCGAGTCAACGCACTATCATATACATTGCAAATGCAATACGGTAAGCTGTTCGAAATAATAATTTTAGCATGTAAATATGTATAATTTTATACTGATTGTAATAATCCTATCGCTGCTGATTTGCCATTTCCAATTAGTAATCCGACTGTCAAATGTTTTACGAATGGAGTTGCAATTAATGCATACACATTAAACTACACACTTCAAGACATAACTTTGAGAAATGAAACTGGATCAGATGGTAGGCAAACAAATTTAATGTCAATTATCAAAACATTTTGCATTTCATGTGTCTGCTCGGGTCATTTTTGCTTCATTTCTCTAATTCCTCAAATTTCGTATACCAAAAACGGAGGTGTTGAAGAGATATTGTATTACAAAGGATGCATATCAGCCAACGAACAAGGCGATTTTCGGCTTCATTCTGGTTATTTTCGACTTGCAGAACTGGATTATTACATATGTGATTGGGATTATTGCAATCTCGATATTGATAGTGCGTCCGAAAAGCGAAATATAACCATCGGCCAACGAAACATGGCCAATGAAATTCAGCTGTTCATGGCATTTATTGGAGTAATGCTAAAAGCTTTCCTATGAAAACTTGAACAAAATATACAATGTTATTCAATGATATAAAAACACTTAGCATTCTCAAAGACTTTCTAATTTTTGATTGCTAAATATAAAACATTCGAAGGGAAGAATGGTGTCGGAATGATCATGTCCCAAAATGTCTTTCCTTGGTCCCAATCTCACTTCGTAAATCGGTCGTGGACTTTTCAACAAGACGGAGCGCCTGCACAGCGAGCCAATATCGTTCAAGACAAGTGCGGCAGCCATTTTCCATCCTTCATCAAGTCAACGGATTTGCCCGCTTCCTCGCCCGACCGGAACCCCATGGACTATTCTGTCTGGGGCGTCTTGCAAGAGAAGGTGTCAGCTTTCCCACACCCAAATGTGAACTCATTGAAAGCCGCCCTTCTGAAGGAATGGACAAATTGGAAGCCAAATACCTGCGTGCCACCGTCGACGCCTATATGAAGCGTCTGAAAGAAGTTATCAAGAATCGATTCGGAAGAATGGAACAGCGATAATTAATTTTCGAATGTTATGTGTTGAATAAGTTTTGGTATTAATTTGAAACCGCTCATGCTCCTCTATTGTCGGCGTCAAACGACTTGATTAGAGCATGGCCTTCGGTATATCGTAATCAGTGTTGTGACGCGCCAGAGGATGCCACATGATTGATGGGTCATGTGGAACAAAGCTTCGCTTGGATTAATAATTCAGAATATCCAAACCTTCTGATGATATTACGGTAATAATTACCAAATATGAATATTATAATTTAACAGTTTACTATTACAGTAAAAATCGATATGTTGTTGAAGGAGTATTCAGTGGGAAGATTGATTGTGTTGATGCCAATTCTCTCTATGGTGCCGGATACGAAATAAAGTTAGAAGCCACAAGTTTATTTTTTTGTGATTGACCGCGTTGAAATGCATAACTAATAAACAATTTACAACATGTTGTACCTAATTATATCTGATTATAATTACTTTATCCTCAACTATTTGAAGTAAATCCTTCTAATTTATTGATAATTTAGATATTTGAGAGATCGTACGAAATGAATCCATACTCGGAAGTAACTAGAAAAATCTAATTATCGGTAAAACTACATATTTTGCAGAAACCATTGAAACAACAGCGAATGTCAAGAATGGTAAATGATGAAGAAAATCCTGTTGAAGCCGATGGAATTGAAAATGAAAATTTCGAAGATGGTATTTTTTCAGTAAGCTTCATATACAGTACCGCTCAAAAGTCTATCAACCTTTGGTTTTTTCTTTATTTCTCAAAGAGTACTGCACCGATCAACATGAATCTTTCAGAGATAATGTGAAATGGGGTTTAAAACATAATTCATGTCATTCGGTACACAAACACATATCCGCAAAGTCCATGACGCGATTTTACACATTTTCAGGTTTTTTGCGTTTTTCAAGTTTTTTTTAAATTTTAATTTTTTTAATTTTTCTAGAGTAGTTATCCGTTCATATGTTCTTATTCATGTTTTCAGAAATGCCTAGAGCTTTTGGGAACAAAGACTTGACGGATAACGAGAAAAAAGACATCGTGGCTGGTCGTCAAAGTGGACTTACTTTGAAAACGCTTGCCGGAATGTTCAATCGAACGAAAGGATGTATTTCCAAACTCTGTAAACGCTGGGAAGTTCAAAAAAATTTTTCTGTGCCTCATCGCTCCGGGAGACCACGAATTACTGATCGTAGTGAAGATAGAAATATTTTGCGGACGTCCAGAAACAATCCTAGACTCCCTGCCCCTGCAATCAGACGGGAAGTTTTCGTGAATTCTCCTTCTCCACCATCCGTTTCGACTGTGAAACGTCGTCTCTGTGCTGCTGGGATTATGGGAAGACGTCCAGTGAAAAAACCATTAATTTCTGAGAAGAATAGAATGGCCAGAGTGAAGTGGGCAAAGGAACACGTCGACTGGACAAGACAAGACTGGGATAAGATTTTGTGGTCCGACGAAAGCAAGTTTCTGCTTTTCGGAAGTGATGGAATTCAGTGGATTCGTAGACCAATTGGGTCCAGGTATGATCCTAAGTATCAATTACCCACTGTGAAGCATGGCGGTGGTTCGTGTATGGTATGGGGTGCGTTCTCTGGAAATGGTATTGGACCGCTTCATCGCGTGAATGGGATCATGGACAAGAATGTCTACAAAGACATTCTCCAGAATCAGATGCTTCCGCACTTGAAGAGAATGGGTCGTGGAAGTGTTTTCCAACAAGACAATGACCCAAAACACACTTCTTTGTTTGTTAAGGTGAGAAAATTGATAAGTAAACAGCATCACAATGAATTTCAGGATTGGTTCGCAAGCCGTCGGGTCGACGTCATCGAGTGGCCGAGTCAGTCTCCTGACTTAAACCCAATTGAACATCTATGGGAAGAGTTGGAAAGACGTTGTGCCAACAAAAGAGCCAAAAATTGCAATGAGAAGTTTGCTCAACTGCAGTCTGAATGGAATAAGATCCCCATGTCGACCATCGACACCTTGATCGACTCCATGTCGAGAAGATGTCAAGCAGTCATTGAAGCTAAGGGCTTTGCGACTCGATATTGAGCTTTAAATTATGTTTGTTACTGTTTTTTGTTTATAAACTTTGTTTTTTGTTAAACCAAAACTGTTTATTGAAAACCCCAAAAAATCGGTATTTTTCGAAAATTCTATTTTTTTTTCAATAATTTTTTTAAAATTTAAGCAGGTGTCAAATCAGCTGGCCAAAACACGTTAAACCACTCCAAAAAATAATGGGAAAAATTTTGGATCGATACCGCATCTTTAAAAAAAGTTATCCTCAAAAAACCAAAGGTTGATAGACTTTTGAGCGGTACTGTATCCTACTTCTTTTTGTTCTGTGTGTTCTCAATGATGTGTGCAGAGAGTGAAAACGAGAGAATGTTTTCAAATGAAAATGAAAGACAATGATCGACCAATTGCACCTCACCGTCTAATTCTTCAAAACCGCAAAGTTGAATCTGGAGAAGTTCCGGTTCCAATACAAAATGATAAACAGAAGGTTACTTGGAAATGTTAAAAAATTCCTCTTATTTCTGCTGGTTATCTTAATCCTGAGCAGCTCGTCGACCGTCTTTTATATCAAGGAGGCCCACAGCCTGCCAGCCTTCTCCCATATGACCATCTCAAGGTATTAATGTAGTGATAAAATGTTAACTTTCCATTATTACTTTAGAGCTCCGTTGATAGTATTGTGAAAAATGCAAAGAACGGAATCGACGTCTATTATTTTCTTATGGAAGAAGAAAAATATGAAAAACTAAAGAAAGTCTGGAAAAATATGTGTGGTATTAGCATCATGGTAGTTTAATTTATCTACTGATTATTCTTACATGTTCATTTAATTTCAGTTCAACCGGTTTGCAATTTAGGGAAAGTTCCCGAGACTCGGGAGTTTCGAGACTTTCTCGAGACTCGGGACTGTTATTGACAACCATAAATATTCTTTTTTGAAAAATTCCATGTTACTTTTCAAAATTCCACTAGCAGTTTTGATCAAAAAATTTTGAGAGTTTCATTAAAAGAAACAAAATTCAATAATCGCTCGCAATCAAAGTTCAACGATCTTCACTAGAATTCCTAAATGATAATCAATTTATTTTCTAATCAAATTTCCGCTTTTTTTTTGCAAAAAATGATATTCTGGATATGCCGGTGGGCGTGAACTTGTTGTCTCATGCGTATGATGAATGTAAAATAGAAGCCATTCGAACAACATCAACACCCAAATGTGTATTTCCTAATTGGGCAGTGTTGCATGAAGTCATATTGCACCTCGACCATATGCCAATTTTCTGAAATTCGTAAAAATGTACGACGATGGATTTGGCAATATATTCCATCCAACAACCCTATCAATATCGTGTCGCGATATTCCAAAAGATCTTGAATACGACAATCGAAAGTCAGGTATGAATTTCGTGCGTTTCAAGATTCTATATCCTATATTGAATTAGTTCATCACAACCATCAAGGCCGTCGAACAGCACTGAGAAATGGGAAAGTTGTGTTTCTGAAAGGCTCTATAGTGCAAGGAACTTCCATCAAAGTCCCAAGGCTGGGGTCCCCAATAGCCAAAAAGTATGGAAATGCTTAACAGTGTCAATATCTCAATTTGAAGCTTAGAATCAAGACGTCGAGTGCTCCAAAATTCTCGGATGTTGTTCATGATGAGAGTCTTCCCTCATTCCCAGGATGGAACGAACAAGCCAATAGTGAGAGATTCTCTATGGATTTGGAAATAGCAGACATTTTATTAAAGATCTTCAAAAGAAAGTTGGGAGCAACGATATGTCAAGCATTCTTTCCGAAATTGAGAATGCTTGGAAAGTGTGGACAAGAGAAGCCGCGAAAGCTTACTTGAGAAAGGAGGAGATCGTTGTTCCATATAAGGGTCGAGTCCCATGGAAGGATAGCATTGTTCGGAGCAGTGGAAAAATTGCCGATCAATTGCGACTCAACACCAAGATCATTTCAATGTTCTTTGAAAAGGTTTAATTGTTTCTTTAGAATGGTATTCAATAAAGATTTTTGGCAGTTCCGTGATCGCGCCTTGCTCGACTGCAGTTTTCTCGTCAGCGAGAATGGAAGGACTGTCGGCGAGCTCGAGAAGCAGCTCGAAGATTTCGTGAAAGCAACAAAACGAATATTAACGTTTGAATGGCCGATGGACGTAGCTCATTTGATGCTCGATGAAGGCGAATCATGGATTCCACTCCTGGTGACATCCACAGCTCACACGGTGTTCAACGCGGTTGCCGCCACAATGGCGAGGTTGATTCTTCGGTTTCATTAAAGTTTCGACAATTCTTCTCAATGGTTCAGACTTCTATACGATCTTCTCCAGGAGAACATAAATCGCGTTCGAACGGTGTTTGAGCAGGAGGATGAAGCTCGACTCATAATTGTGCTCAATGAAGGTGATGAATCATTCGACTATTGGAAGAGGGTGAATGTTTTATTGGAACTTTCTCGAGGTAGGATTTTCCAAAACAAAAATCATGAAGATGGGATGTTTAGTGCCACGCGTTGATCATAAGATTTACCCGAAAATGTTCAAAGAGGCTTTTATCGACATCAGGTATTCAATTTCCACCAATTTCAAGGCTTCAAATGAATTTTAGGAATTGGTTTTCCTCATTGAGCATTGTATTTTCACCGCTGCCCCAGCCGTTTCGAAAATTGAACGATGAAATTGAGGTGCTCAATGCAAAATTGAAAGAGTATGAAGACGATCCGAAACAATATAAAGCATGGGAGAATGTCTGAGAAACTGCGGTTTTCATTGAATTCAATGATTTTCGTTTAGATCGCCACTCGCTTATTAGCAATTCGTGATGAGATTCTACGGAAACCGGGCAAAATATTGCAGGATTTCATCATTTATGATTGTGGGCAAATCAAGAAAAGCGAGCTTCGACGAGTGACGGATCTTGAGGAGAAGCTCAAATCATCAATTCTTTTATATCTCTCATCGAGGAATAATGAGTAATAAATTATCTGTCAATTTTTGCCGCCGGAATTCCATTTTTTTTTCAGAATCCGCGCGAAATTTTCAAATTGCTCAGCGAAGCTTTTTCGAAATGACGTCATAACTCAGCTCAGAAACATTGAAGAAGTGCTTTTTGAGCAATTCGATCTACCATTCAAAAAATTGCTCATTTTCAGGTTCAAAATGAGCTTCCTAAAATAAAAGCTCAAATCATGGAAATTCACGAAGCCTACGACATTTACATGAACATTTTTGTCATGCCAGGTTCCTTAATATTTTTCCAAATTGTTTGAATTCTTAAAATTTAGATTATGATATAAGGCAATATTACGAAATATCGCGTCTCGGGCACAAATTGGAGCAGCTTGTCAATTTCGTTTGGGACCGAATACACCATGAAAGGCAATGGATCACCAAACAAGTTGGCGACATAATTTCAACTCGTTCATTTATTTCGCGCTTATTTCAGGTATCTGAAAGCACTTCCAAAAACTATTATGAATGTGAGATGATTGAAAAAGAGTGGCTCGATTGCCTGAAGAAATACCGAACTGCTTCAAGGATCAATGAGGTCCAAAAAGTCCAAATCAAAATGGTTCATCTCAGCGAGAAAAGCGCACTACTTCAAGAAAGAGATGATGTTTAAAAAGTCCAATTTTTTTGAAACTAATCAATTGCATGTTGCAGAAGCTCATAGGTCAAAGGTCACTTCTCGGCCTTCCGGCTTCTCCAATTGATTGTGTGAGAATCGCAAAAATGTGCCAATTTTTCTCGAAACTCGCCACCCTTCATTACAACACATTATTGCACCATGAAGCTTGTTTAAGAAGTTTCGAGAGCTTTATCATTCATAGAAAATTTTTTTAAAATTTGAAGTGAGAATCGCCGACGTCGATCATACCGTTCTCGTCGACGAAACGGAGAAGCTTCGTCTAGCCATGGATGAGATCGAGCAGGAAGCGGCGACGATCAATGTTGGCTTGGCTTATGATCTACATAGTAGAGTCATTCCAAAAAATCAATATAAATTTTCTAGGAGCATTCCAACACATCGAAAGAGGCTTTGAATAAGATTCAAGCAATTCTGAATGAGTTCGAGAAGCTTCTCCCGGTTCTCGGAGCGATTTCATGTCAGGCAATGAAAGATCGCCATTGGCAACAGGTGAGCATCAGAATCGCTATTAAAAACATCGCAGCGATCTCCAGATTCTGCAAGACACTGAGAGCAGTGTGAAGGTTGAAGGCAACCCCTTGGTGAGCGAATTGCTTGAAATGAAGTTTATCGAGAAAGCTGAAAAGTTTGAGCAGGTAAAGCGTAGCAATGATATCGAGCTTCACATCGATTCTAGGTGGGAATGCAAGCTGAAAAGGAGCGCGTCTTGGAGAAGTCGATAGAAACAATGAAGCAGCAATGGAAGGGTGCGACGTTTTCGACGCACACGAATGCCGGAGAGCTGCTCACCGGCGAGCTCGCCATTCAAATGCAAGCGCATTTGGCAAGATGTCAAACCATTTTGTCATCGCCTCATGCGTTCTCGATTCTCGATCAGATTAAGCATTGGCTGGACACATTGATGAATGTGAACACTTTTGTGAATTTGTATAAGCAGGTCAATATTCATTTTTTTTGACTGATTTCCAGAATTCAAGCTTCATTCACAATTGTTTTCTAGTGCGACACTCGCTGGAAAATGATTGAAGGCGTATTTTCGACAGAAGACATCGCTTATCAAATGCCGCACGAATTTCGAACGTTTAAGAAGATTTCTCTTCGTTGGCTTCATGCCAACAATCAGATTGTATGAACTATGCGATTAATTGTATCTGATATAGTAATTTTCAGACTGAGGAGCGCCCAATTCTTGAGCAAATCGATCTCATCAAAAAATTGAATATTGAGCTAGCTGAGCTCGAAATTCTGTTCGGCAAAATGGAAAACGGATTTCATGCGTACCTGCGGAAGAAGAGGGCTGTCTTTCCGCGACTCTTCGCATTGTCCGACGAGCTCGTGCTCTCATTGATCTGCGACAGTCGAGAACCGATCAATTGCAATGCTTATATCCCACTCCTATTCCCATCAATTTTGGGATTTGAGCAGAACACGAAAAAAGAAATCATTCTGGTAAAAACCAAATCGGAAACGATAATGCTCACCAAGCCAGTGAATGTGAATTTGTCAAAGGTTGCCTGCAATCCGCTAGTCCGCCATCAGAACCATCAACTTTCAGCGTCACGTCGAGAAATGGATGCACGAGTTGGATGTTCAATTGAAGCACACAATCAAATCGAAAATCCGAAGTCTTATTGATCGTCTCAATTACGCATTCTCACCAATCGAAACCATTCTGAGTGAGCCAATTCAAGTCGGAGTGATGTATACAAAAATTGCGGTGACATTCCAAATCGAAAATGCGTTCAAGCTTAATAATTTGATGGTAAAGCTCATTGATCTGCCAATAATTGATGATGATTTGAGGCTCTTGGGAGCACATTGAAGAATGCTCTTCGCGAATGCCAACACGCGGTTATTCATAAACATAGCCGCCGAAATTTCTTGCTTCACACCTATCAAGTATTGAGAAATGGTCGGAATTTGTTTCAAGCTTCCAATCAACCATTAATGCTCTTCTATTCAGCTTCAACATTAGTCAGCAGCTTCATCACTGATCAAGTCGTATTCCTTGATGATTATCGCTGGACTTCTCATGTTCCCATCATTCTCAAATTTCAATGAATTATTGCTTGTAGGTTCGCTATTATTGGCATATGGAGAATGTGTTCATACGCGTCGGAACGGTCTCAATTCGCTATGACTATGAAATCAATCATTTCGACGATTTGCCGGATCCTCATTTCATTGAAACCGCCCTCAAAAATTTCATATTCATGAATCATTTTGGATTCGGCGGTCGGATGGGCGTCGAGTCGATCGATATGGCGCGGCAAGTTGCGATTGCGATGGGAAGACCACTAGTGATTTGCGATGCGGCCGATGAAGCGTAATTCGGAAGCGAATTGAATAATGAAGAAGAATAGGGGATGGATTTCAGCGAGTGCAGAATGCTTCTAGACGGTTCAATGCTATTCGGAGCGATTGTCTATATAAAAGAGAAGAGCGCGTTCAAATTGGGCCAACTTCTTGAAAAGGATGTCTACACATCGCATTGCCTTGGAAATTTGAAGTACACGTTTGAGACGGAAATTACCATCAACACCTCAACAATGATATTTTTGTAATTTTCAAATCTCATTTTTTTGCCATTTCTTATTTCTCTTAAAGGAGCGATACTTTCAACACAGCTCGACAGATTGGCCATCCACAAAAGAGGCATCGATGGGCGGTTGATCAGCTGTTTTCGCTTAACATGATACCCAATCGAGAAGCGTATTGGGACCACTTTTTTTTTTAACTGAAAATTCTTTTTTTTTTCGCAGGGTCTCAAAAAAATTCGACATAATCGAACATATCCAAATCCTTGGCGATTATCGTAATTTGTATTGGAATTATTTGCCGAACACAGTGAATTGCATTATTCGAAATCATGAAAGCGATGAGCAGAATTTGATGGCCGAGAAAGAGATATTCGAGAATTTCGCGTGCTGTTTAAACGAGCAGGCAATTAAGCGCGGTAGTTTGAAAATGTCGAAAATTGATTTCAGCACGTTGATTTGTTGAGAAAATTGCTGCAGATCACCGACATTCCGCAAGTGATACTACAAAATGAAGCGATTCCCTATTTGGCGAGGAAGATTCAACAGGTATCTGAAAATGAATTGAATATAGTGAACTGTCAATTTCAGCTAATCAAACTCCTTGAGACCCATTTGTTGGTGATTGTTTGTGGCGCGAGGCTCACGGGAAAAACTCGAATCATCGCAAAAGCTGCCGAAATTCAATGCGCCGATGTTCACTTTCATCGAGGCATTTGGCAGGAACTTGAGGATTATACGGAACACGTAGGGGATGAATTTGTTTTTTTTTTCTGAAATTCAGGGAAGCTGGTTTAGGCGAAATTGTACGGCAAGAAAAATAAATGGATTGTGATTGATGGAATGCTGGATGAGAAGAGTCGAAAGGCGCTACTGAGGAAGGAATATTCCGCATTGGCAAGGACCATGCTAATCGATGATTTAAAGATGATTAATATTTTAGCTTTACCACAAAGAGTTTGAGTTGGTTGCTCCATCCGAAAGAATTATAATTGAGGTTGAGCACGTCGAGCCCGAATTTTCCAATTTTCCAATAGTTCAATTGGATGGCATTGTTGTAAGCATTCTAATGATTTATCAAATTTCAAGTTCAAGCTTCTTCAGGATTTTTCCACGGAAAGTGATGTAACGGATAACGAGCGCTTATTGATTGAAGAAGTTCTACAGAAAGCCAACATCGAGGAGTTCTTCCAGGATGTGATCCGAATCATTGGGAAGATCAAGTTGGCATTAAATAGTTTGCTAAATTTTTCAAATAGGCAATTTTAGAAAGTCTATGACATTGTCAAATCAAGAGTTATTCATTAACTGTCTTTATACGTCAATTATTAGTTTGACGGATTCGCAAAAATTAATCGGGTCCATATTCAAAGAGGTCCTTTAAATATATTATTCTTCTAAACCTATTTCTAATGTTTAGGATGAAGATCTTCAAAATTTCTTCACAAAAGTCCCACACTCTCAAGGCTGGTATAATTATAATAACGAGAATGAGGCTCATATACCAGCTAGTGTAATTTATCATTCGTTGTTGTCATCATGAAAGAGCCTTTTCAGGAATTCTACATTATCCATGTTGCCAACTTGATTCTTGGAACTGAGTTGATCCCTTTGATCCATTCAATGCCATGTTTGGAGTTCTCAAATTTTATTGCGCAAATTCAGCAGAATCTCGACAATTTGGGGTTTTTTCTTATCGCCATTTATTTGGAGCTATTCAGGATTTCAGCTGGTACGCTATCACCACATCAATCGATTCTGAAACCACAATTGAAGAGCTGAAGCAATTTGTCGATAATTGCACAATCATGTTGTATGATTATATTTGGAATTTATGTAATTGCATTTCCATTTTTTCCAGTGGAAGCCATGAAGTTACTGAGGTTGATGAAGCTCGAGAAGGCTCAAACTTCCTCCTAATTCGTGGAATCGAGAGCGCAAAAATTGAAGTGATCGATTGGCTTCGGAATAATTTCGAAAAAAATAAAATTATGGTAGATTCTTATTTTTTCCCGATATTCCAAAAATTAATGTTTTTTTTTTCAGAAAATGATTTGGCTATCCAAATACGATAAAACCCACTATCCAATGAGAATTCAAAAATTCCTATTTTCCATTAACTGGATGGAATTAACCCAAATTAGGGTATAAGCTTTTAAGATTTCTTCTAGGTTTTTGACAACAAAAAATGTGCAATTAATTTCAGCCAAAAGAATATCCATTGGCCACTTATGAAAAAGTGATTAATTTGATAACGGAAAAAGTGAAAAATGAAGAAGTGAGAAATGCGATTATAAATCAACTAATTGAAGGCTTGTCTGATGCAGTGATTCTCAAAAATTATGAGAAGTTGGACACATTTTTTGGGCATCTCAAACATTTCCAATTTAGGGTTTGCGAGCTGAAAATTTCAGAAGAGTCAAGACTTGTTCGCAGTCAAGCTTTTATTGAGATCAACGAACTTCAAGACATCTATCAGAAGTCTATTCATAATTCCAGCAAAATTAACATTGATTGATGTTCAGAGAGGATACTGCCAAGCAAACGAAAGAGCGGAAGTTGAAGCGAGAGCCATTTGAGATTCGAAAAGCCGATGCTAGAAATATCAGTTTACTGGAGAGTGTCTTAGCAAAGAACAGCGTTCTTATAGTTGGTAGTCAACTCTTTGAAAAATAGTTGTAAATTTAAGATATTAGGAAGTAGCAAGCCGCGAATTGTGCATTCCGTGCAGTTGGCCTGCGATTTGAACAAACAGCAATGCAGTACGGATTTTGGGGTCTCGAATGTTGACGAATGGAGGAAGCTGATGAACAAGGTTGATTCGGTGAACCATCGATATTAAATTGATGAGATTGCAGACCCTTCAAGAATGCCTAATCGATGGAAAGGAATCTGTGATTTGCATTTCGGTGTCCTCGAAGCCTTCGGCATTGATGTCCGCGATTCTCGCTGACTGCATCTCGATATGCTGTCACAGCATTGTCCCACCGCGATATCTTTCCCGTTTAATGATCACCGAGTTTGGTGAAAAGCACACGTTGGAAGGAAAAGGCATTTGGCAGACGATGGCGGCGAAGCTTGCATTATTGAAGGTCGTTGTTATCTTGAAGCCGGAGCACTTCTCATGGTTCCATGACAATCAGAAGCAACTTCTTGGGCGTTTGATAGTCAACTGGCATGGGCAGTATAGCAAGAATGAGATTGTTGAGGAGATTCGAGAGGAGATGAAAGCTTCAGGGCTGTTCAATGGCAATCAGGCACGATCGCATTTGATTAGGGCATTTGAATCGATTGAAATTTTAGATGTCCACCATAATCGAAGTGATCGAGAAGCTTGAGCAGATGAGCATTCTGACGGACAACGCGCACAAATTGAGAATCGTTTCAACAATTGTGAAGTTGTCAAGAAAAAAGCGGAGAATTGTTGAAAAAACCATGCAAAAATATGAGAAAGGAATGGAGAAAATGAAGCGCGCCGAAGAGCAGGTGGCCGGAATGCAAGGCGAACTCCTCCGATTGCAGCCGCAACTACTCAGAACATCGATTGAGACGAGGTTGAGAGCATTGAAAATGGCCGAAAATGGCAAGTGTTTCAGTTTTCTGATGAGTACCATTGAGAAGGAGACGATCGAAGTGGAGAACGCGAGAGAAGTTGTCGCTGCCAATGAGAACAAGGCTAATGAAGCTGCAACCAAGGTGCAGGCATTGAAGGCTGAATCAGAAGCTGAATTGGCTTCTGCAATTCCAGCATTAGAAGCAGCAGTGGAAGCGCTAGAAACCATGACCCAAAGTGATGTGTCCTCGTTGAAAACCATGAGGTTGAATCGATTTTTTGATGATTTCTAGTTTTTTTTTGTTGCAATTTCAGATTCCCTCCATATGCTGTGCGCCTTTGCATGGAAGCTGTTTGCATTCTACTTGGTGTGAAGCCCGCGAAAGTCACCAATGAAAATGGCGAGGTTGTGAATGATTATTGGGTGTCTGGCCAGAAGCTTCTCTCCGACATTCATTTTCTGGCGCGAATTCGAACATTTGCGAGAGACTCGACGAGTCGACGAACAATGAAATTGATTCGCGAGAAGTATTTGTCGAAAGAGGAATTCGATCCGGAAAAAGTGAAGCAGTGCTCATTGGCCGCTGAAGGATTGTGCCGATGGGTGCTCGCCGTCGATATGTACAATCAGATCAGCAAGATTGTTGAGCCGAAAAGGGAGCGATTGAGAAAAGCTGAAACATTGGTGAAGCAACATTTGAAGCAATTGGAAGTCAAACGCAAAGCTCTTTTGGTGGGACCATTTCAGAATCGCAAACAAATTTTGCCGCTTTTAGAAAGTCACTGATAAGCTGCAAGGCCTCTCGGATCAATTTAGTCAGATGTGCCAAAGGAAGCAGGAGCTCGAATCTCAAATATCAAGCTGTGAGACACGAATGGAAAGAGCTGAGCGGCTTGTGCAAGCTTTGAGTAATCTGAAAATATTTTCTATTAATCTTCAATGATTTCGATTTCAGGCGGTGAAAAAGACAAATGGCAAGCTAAAATGACCGACATTGCTCATGAAGATTCTCTATGTGTTCCTCATGCAGTTGGTTCTGCTCTAGCTCTTCACGTTTTTGGAAAATTGCCAATCGATCAGAGAGAAGTATAATGCTTAGTCTAATGGTTTTATTGATTTTTTGTCAGATTGAGCTTCGTAAAACCATGCGAATATTATTCCCAAACCTTGAAGTCACTATCCCCTGCGACCTCAAATCAATCGTTGGGCTCGTTGAAGAGCCGATGTGTTTTGTTAATGATGATGGTTGGTTAGACTTCTAATATTGCTAGCTTCAAAATGCATTCAGATCGAGCCTTTAATGAGCTTCGCAGCAGATATAACAAGATTATCAAAGCTGATGATTTCTCAAACGTCGATAAGAGTCTTCTAGTCGAGGCTAAATGCGTAGTGCTTCTCGATTATGATTCAAATCGCAATGATCATTTCGAATGTTTGGAAAATGGCATGTTTTATGTCAAAACTCTTAATGATTCGACCGTGAGGATTTCCTTGACACATATTTCAAGCCAATGGCAATTTCAGATATTCGAAGTTTCTGGAAATGAGTATGAAGTTAATCGCGACTTTCGAATATTTATAAGAACTCACGACAATGATGCTCAATTGGAAAACACGATTATTATTAATAATGCTTACACGTTATCATTTTCATTCGTTGAACTTTGAGCCAATCGATTGATTTCAGTGATTCGGAATTGAGACATGAAATTTGTGAGCGTTTGGGAAATGCCAATTGGCCTCAAACATTGCATGATTATAATGAAATGGTGAAATTGAAACGAATTGATGCCGACACTTTAGAAAGTGGCGAAATTTCTCGAAATTAATCCATAATTCTTAAATTACAGAAACTGAAGATGAGATGCTTGATTTATTAGGTAGATCCAAGGATCTTGATGATGAGAAGGCAATCGATCTTCTCGCAGAAGCGCGAAATCTACAAGCCTCAATTACAGCAAAAGGGAATCAGATAGACGAGGTAATTATTACTGGACTATACATCATTTTGAAAATTGGTACACATATGCATTTTTTAGCCATGAATTCAATTTTGAAAACAAAATTTTAAAATGTTCACAATTGACAAAGTTACACCCAAAAACAGGGGTGGCTTTATAAATGTGAAACGCACTGTATAGTACTTATAAGGTACCTGCTCCTCTTTTTTCTTTCAGATGGAGCGTTCCTTGAGAATAATCGAAAATCGAATGGCTCCCTGTATTGAATGGTCTGCGAAAATCGTCAAAATGTGCTATTCGCTATCGAAATTTCAAGAATTTTACCGAATGCCTTTAAGCTTTTTGCTTGACGTGTTGAATGTTGTGAGCATTTTTTTCTCTGAAATAACTCATTTTCTCGAATCACTTAAGAAGCTTGTGAAGAGCCTTGACAGCGTTGACTTCAAGCTGGTGAATCGGCAAATTTCCAACATTTTCTGGAAGCGCATCTCTGATTATTTGGCGTGGGATGATAAACACATAGTGCACCATCTACTATTTTCTAATATGAAGTATGATGCACCTTTAAAAATAATTTCCAAAAGAGATTTTAGCTATCAAGTCGACCGAATAGTATTGGAGCCTCAAGAAAAGAATAGCATTGACAGTTTTTCGAACTTTGCAAGTTTTGTCCAAAAATCTGGATTCAGGTTTATCAATCTTCGAATATCTAATTATATATCTTCAAATATTTTCAGAAAATTGGTCTTATTAAAATATGATTCTGAAGTTTACACCTCAATTATACAATTTGGACAAGTTTCGCGGAATATTAACTGGAAAGTCGTCTCGATTTTGGATCATATTTTACCGTAACTATTTATTTATATTTTAATTATAAATACAACAATATTCTTTTTAACATTGATTTAGGAAACTGGAAAAAATAAGCGATGAGAATACATGGCTTTTAATGAATTTATATCAAATCGATTACGAAACCATTGATAAAATCAAAAAGATACTTGCGAAACTTGCCGAAATCCCAAATGTTCATCCTGCTTTTCGAATTATTGCCGCGATTTCTGAAGAGATTCCATATAAGAATTCGGTATAATTAGAACTAAATCGATTGAAAACAACAAAAAAATTACAGATCAATGAGCTTTCCAACAATAGATTTTATTTTTCGGCTCCAGATTCCCTTGCACAAATTTTTAGAAGGCTATTCGCCAACTTCTCCTTGAGAACTTCCTATGATAAAGCTGATGTATTCGACGTCCTTTATCGGAAAAATCTAGAAATATGCGTTTTAGGAGCGTTTGAGACATCAAGTAATTCGAATAATCTGCCTACATTATGGATTTTTGAAAAGGAGTCGATTGGATCCTCACTTCCATGCTCGAATCGATGATGCCGACTTGTTAGCGGCGATGAAATTGTTCCAGGTTTCACTAATAAAATGTATTCCTGAATTTTCAAAATACTGTTTCAGCAAGTCCGTAACTTGAATGAACTGCCAAATGAGAAACAAGATTACAACACTCTCAGAAAAAATGTGATTGAGCCGATATACTTTTCAAAGAGTTATAATAAGGTGTACAGGAATATTGCGTACGCGATGACTCAATGGATACTTGAGGTTTTATGCTTTGAAATACATAGTAATAATAATGATAATCTTCTAGGGAAATATTTCCGTTCCTGCTGACACATCATTGAAGAAAATTCTAAAAGATGATGCTTGCAATTTTGTAAATATTTGAAATCTGAAATATTCGAAATTATTTTGCCTAGGACGATTTTGCTCACTTTGCACAATCTCACGATGACATCATTCTTTGCGGTTTGAATTCGAGAATTTCACGTGGTCTTCAAGCAGCTCACGAGAAACTTGTTTTGATGAAAATGCGAAGCTTATTCGATAAGGATTTTGAGAATTATCGAAAGCAAAATTTGGCCAAGAAGCAGTAAAATTGATTATTGAGGCAATTCGTAAAAAAAATTGATTTTTAGCCCAAAAGTCGAGTCGAAATCACCATCAGTTGAAGGAATTGATGGAAGAGAAATCGAAGATTTGGAGAAGATTATCTCAACTTTTAAAATTGAGTTTGCTTTAGAGCACAAAATTAATACATCAGAGGTGGTTTTTTTTCTAAATATATTAATTTTATTTTTTTTAGATTGAGGTTATTGGCGAAGTGAAAGAATCGAAAACTCCGCAGGCGACTGCTGGAAAATCTGTTAATTTAAAAAATTGCAGTTTATTTTATGCGCAATTGTCACATGGGGAAATAATTGTGAGAAATTTTAATAACATACATTATTAATGGAATTCACTTCAGGAAACTCAAACTATTAATCCTCAGTTGATTTCCGTGGTTCTGAAATGTCGAAAAATGATTGGAACTGGAAACCAAAAATGTTTGCCGATAATCTGCCCAAAAACCAAGGATCGTGTGGCACATTTAATAATTCAATCGCAACTTCCCGAAATTCATTGGCACTTGAGAGGAGCGTTCCTGACCGTTGGAAAAATATGAATACATTAATTTTTAAAGTTTTATTAATGCTAATAAACGTCATTTCCATGGAAAATTGTAAAAACTGACAAGAGATGAAAAAGAAATCAGATAAATATTTCTACTGTAGCTGAAGGTGCGTTCTGTATTAAATACTAAAATTCTTGCCACGAAAATTGCTTCGTTACGGTAGTTATAATAATGGTTTTTTTCTCATTCAAAAATGCTTTTTAAAAGTAATAAAAACTGCAATTTGTACAGTTTCTTTTTTTATTATCATTATTAAATCATTTTAATCGGAAATTCACAATAAAATGCTTAACCTTTCGATTTTACAAATAAATAAAAACCAATTTTGATCACGTTATGTTTTCTTTTCACATTCGCGCATTCAAAAACATTTCATGAAACAGTTAAAATGTATTCTAGCATGAATAGACGCCCTAGCGTTGCACCACCAATTCTTCACACTCCGCCGCCTTCCACACCATCAAATAATCGAGTAAGAAATAAATATTAATGTTTGGGAAAAAAACGTAAATTTTAAAATTTCAGTCGTACAAATGGACATCAATGACAGCAGCGAATTGTGATAGTTTCGTTGTCGATCAGACGCCGGAAAAGAAAAAAGCGGATATCAGCTGGCTTTCGCCCTCACGTGGGGACACTTGGAGGTAAATGTTCGATAAATGAAAAAAAAATGAAGTTTTTTTTTTAGAAAAAATGTTCCTCGCGGTCGTATTCGCAATATAGCCGCATTATTTGATAATATTGCCCAGGTTGAAGTCGCTGATAAATCGGAGGAACTCAAGCAGTCGCGGCGCATTCGACGAATTAGCGAGCCAAATTACGATAAAGATGAGAAGATATTAGTCGAAACGAATTTTCTTGGTATTATATATATTTTTTATTCAAAATGTTGTATTTTTATAGACGATTCAATGATGGAAGGATACGAAGAAGAAGACCGACGTCGTGAAGTGTTTGAAGATTATGTGGACTCGCCGCACGCAAAAGATGAAGCTTATTATCAAATGACGACTGCTCAACATCAGCAGCATCAGCAACCAAGTTACATGGAATCGAGCCACCGTTGTGTCACATCCTATGTGCACCATATTATTGGCGATGGCGGCGATAATAACAATTTTCAAAGTCACAATAATAGCGAAGCTCGATCATCGTCGATTATTGATATCACGCCTCGACGGCCCTCGATTACGTGAGAAAAACGCCAATTTTCATTTCAAAATAAACGAAAATTAAATATTTCAGTAGCACTCGGTTCAATCTAATTGAACGGGAGGCGAAAATGAATGAGGCGAATAAACGATTCTCGGGATTTGTTACGTCCACACCGCAAAACTTGAAATGTCCAGGTATCATAGAGAAATTCAATAAAATTTCAATGAATTTTGATTAGATGAGGCTTCCAAATATTTTGGAAATGAAGAATCGATCAAAGCTTCACCATCGATGCGTCGAGAACGCCGTGGAACGCAGGCTATTGTTGTCCCAAAGTTTGAGATTGATTCGCCCAAGTCTGAGAAGAAATTCAAGGCGCCGTTACCAAAGCCGACGGGAACTGTTAAGTATGGCTGTTTTTTGTTTGAAATTTTCCCAAATAATTGTTGTCTTCAGATCGATGGCAGAAAGTCTTGAAAACTCTGATCTCGGCTTCCATCGTAAAATTGACGCGGCTGCTGAAATTGCCGAGCTTCGCCGAAATGCCGAAAAGAACTACGACGAGAATAGTAACGTTCTGGATGATTCATCTGACAACAGACAAACTCGGAATAATGTGAGAATGGGAATTAGCAGTCTTGGCTATAAACCTGAAGATAATGACCATGTAATCCTTTCTTAATTGATACTTCATTTATAGTTGTCTTCTTTAGGATTACTACAATATGCTTGAGCAGCGAGAACGAGCTCAAGAGGAAGGTTGTCAGGATCAGGAGGACTTTTACACCATACCACGAAAGTACAATGATCTCAATGATTCGTTGCCGCGAATGAGCAGCAAGCTTATGAGACAGTCGCTCCCGTTTTCCGATATTCCTGAAGAACGAACTGATGATAAAATAGACGAGATGTTTGATTTTGTTGAGGTATGGTTTTTTTAAAGTTCAATTTTTATATTAATTTGATAAAATGTTTAGCAGAAGACGTGTGATATCGGAGATAAAACTCTTGAAAGAACGGATGGATATGTTTCGATTGATAATAGGTCTAATGCCACCAACTATCATAAAAGACAAATGAACATGTCGAATCACACCTATCAGGAGCTCGAGCTCGAAAAATCGGTATTTTTACAGAAATTAACTCTATTTTAATGCTTTGATTTAGAATACCCGATATGTGGAACATTTTGAAAATGACGGAACGGGTTTCACAGCTTCTACTAATAGCGGAAATGCTCCACAATTCACGCGCTCGCCGACACTAATGACGCCGCATGCTGGACAATCGGTGACGGAATATCGGGTGAGCGAGCGTGAGGGACACGCCAAAACGGAGAAGATTGTGGTGAATAAATCGATGACACCATCGGCGTTGGCGACATCGACACCACTTGGGACATTGGCGCAGAGAAGAGGTTTAAGCTAAACTACTATCGTTTTTCAATTGTTTTTTTTTTTCTAAAGCTTCAGGTTATATGAATAATATGCAAGAGGATTCGTTCGTCAGCTCGATTAGCAACATGTCGACGGCGGATAAGACGAATGAATTGAGGCGGCAAATTTCGGTAGATTTCGCGATATTCAATCTGTTGATTTAGGTTTGATTTTTTTGTTATTGCAGAAGCTCATCGATATGACGGAGAAAACTCGCCGACATATTGAACTTGCTGAAACCGCGCTCATTGATGCGAAAAAGAGTCATCTCGTCGTTCAGGAACTCTCAGCTCAACGTGTTTTGCTCGTTACCCGCGAACGGCTGAAGCTTCAACTCGACGAGGTGAAGCGACTTCAAGCTCTTTCTGTGGTCCGCCATCCGCCTCCGCCGTTGAATCGGTATTTCAAGTCGACGATGGTGATCTCGAATATTTCTGTGTACCTCAACAAGAATTTCAATTTGCGTTCGTATTATGTGTTTAAGTTTATTTTTAGAAAGTAATTTTTTATTTAGGTGGCTCGTTTGCATTTATTGTAGCTCTTAAGTGTCGCACTGAGATTGAGGCTACTGGCGTTGTGACGCTCCTCGCGCATTACCAAACCCGATTGAATGTGATTCATTTTGCCGAACATCTGCACTTTTCGAATTTACCTGTTGATTTTGTGATCACTATGGAAGTATACATGATGGTATGAAGAAAGCAGATTTTTGATTATTTTTTAGAAATTACTATCTTCCAGAAAATTCCTGAATATCGTGAGCCGAAGAAGACGTGCGCCGCAGTGTTGGCGACGAAATGTAAAAATTTATTAGTTCCTAGCGCAGGTAAATAATTCTTCATATATGTATGTAGAAGTTTTGCATATTTCAGCCCAGCGTAAAACGAGGCCAAGAAGCCGTAATGATTCGACGATTTCACGCCAAAACGCGCCGAAATGCGACTTTGGCTTCTGCGGAAAATTGACGCTTGACCGAGACTCGGCCGGTGATGGGAATTTTTATCTCGATGATGTCACTTATCCGCTTGAAGGCACTGTTAAGCTTGTTTCTCATTGCTCGTCGCTGCCGGAAGCAATAGATGTTGAATATCGCGGATTTTTGGTAAGCTTTTCAACCGGAAATTGAACATTTGCTGTCAATTCCTCTTTCTAGTATATGTACAATGAAGAATCGTTGAGCGGTGAATCTGTGTGGGAGAAGTTTTGGGCGATGCTGAATCGCGGAATAATCTTTTTCTGGAAGAAGCCGGAAGACGAGAAGACTGAACAGATACCGCTCTCGCAGATTGATTTGACGAAATGCACGAATGATACGATTGAGCCGATGAAGAACACGATTCATGGAAAACAGCATTTGTTTTCGGTTGAGCTGCTGATTGATCAGACGCCGGCGTTGTTGGAGAAGAGAAGGTAATGGGATTTCGACAACGACTTTATCAGTTGTTGGTGCCGTTTTGTGTTTTCAGAGTTCTCCTTGCTACCGAATCGGCGGACCATATGAATTCGTGGCTGAATGCTATAAACGACACGCTACTTGTTCTCCGCTCGTAAGCCTCCCTAAACTTGTTCCCAGCTCTCACAGTTATTATAATCACGTTTTGTTTCCAATACCTTTTTTTATTCAATATTTTATTGTTTTATATTTCTTCAAATTCATTCATTCATTAACAATGACTCTTTCGGTTTCATTTTTCGGCTCTACTGCATTTTCCCCAATTTTTGGTTGTTTTTTCAAACGATTTCCTTCTCCTTTTTCACTTTTTTTGGCTACCGTATACCGTCAACCCACCAAGCCCATCTCAATACCCCTAATTATTATTATGATGATTTTAATAATTGGATCCTTTGTGTGTATAGTACTTATGAGAATTGTTAATGAATTCGGTATTTGAATTGAATATTCATTTATTATGGACGGTTTGGTCGGAAAATGAAGAAACGGAGATATGTGCAAAAATGGTGCAAGAATTGGAGAGAAATCGACAGGTGATCACAATTTGATATATTGCCATTTATGGGTGTGATTATTAAATTATATGGTTGAATTTAGTGGTTTGGTTATCTCGAATAAGGGAAAGGCCCGTAATCGATAACAAATATAGTTAGTGATAGATCACGCGGGAGGAGGGGGAGATTTTTGTCTCATTGGTGTTCTTATTTGAAGTCGAAGAACATGAAGATCACAGAGAAACGATACCTTTTACAGGAAATTGTGTGCTTGATTATTATTTTTTCTTGAATAGCGAATAAATTAATTGGGCGGGTATTCCAATATGGAAATTCTTGTTAGACTTCTTCGTATCTCGTTATCAGCGGTGTGGTTACGGTAGCATATCGTCCGCCTGACGGACAATTGGAGATTTGATCAACGGTGCACTGCGACAAACTTCCGTTGGTCGATGAGGCACCCGATGACGGCGTCTTCTCCGACGCCACCGAGATTCGCGGGATCGAAGCGCTCGCTGGAATTTGGCTTGTCGATTCGACGGCGGCGGCGGCGGCTTGAAGCGGTTCGCGATGCGATTGCGACGAGTTGAGAAGCGGACTCTGCGTCGGCAACGGCGCCAACGATTGCTCCATTTCGGCGGACTCGCAAATCGTGCTCATATTCGTGCAGCATTGTCTGCCGTTCAGCGTGTTCTGAAGCTCGACGATCTTCTGCGTGAGGATGTCGATCTGAGCGATGAAGTGATCCTGTGTTCGATGCATCTCCCATAGAGTCTCATGCATATCCGAGTGCAATTTGCCGACATCGAGCAGCGAGTTGCCCTTCTCCTGCAATTTGCGTTGATCCCATTTGATGCGTCGAAACTCGTTGATCGAATGCAAGAATCGCCGCTGATGATGCCTCAAACGCAAATCGTCGCCCTTGTGCAACGCCTTCTTGTATTTGTGAATGAACCACGTCTCCTGAAGAACGCTGGCCGCCGCGTTCTTCCGCTGATTCGTGAGCTTCGAGTCGGCCATGAAATTGTTGACGTGCTTCTCGGCTCGCGAGAGCTCCAGCTTTCTCGAGATGATCGCAATCAACGCCGATGAGACGCCAGCGCCCTAGAAGAAGGCGAATGCGTTCAATTCGAACTGCTCCCCCCCCCCCCAACAATCACTTACCACTATTCCAGTGGTGATTGAAAGACACCTTCCGCAATATGTGTTGGGCACAATGTCACCATAACCAATTGACATAAACGTCACCATGATAAACCACATTGAGTTCAAGTAGTAGTGCTCAACATCGAGCTCACCGTCGTATCTGGAAAAATAAAAGTCAATTATTGAGAATGTCCGCAGCTAGACGTTTAATGGTTTTGAACTTTGTTGCATTTGGCGTAAACAAATCATTTATATTGGCGCCTTGGGTCTCGTATGGAAATACTCATCAGGGGTTTTACTTAATCATCATAACGAGCATGACAAATTAGCTGATTGCCAGAAATAGAAAAAAAAATGAAAAAAATTAATCCAAGTTCGCTCCGCCCACGAACCTTTCACATTGTGTGAACATCCATGACATACAAATCCAATATGAGAGGGTGAAGACGATGAGCACACGAAGCGGATGGTCGGCCATCATGGTCTTGATGACGAACCGGAAGTCCATCGAGATACGATTGAGAGCGGCGATTGAACGCGTCGCGGCATCCTAAACACCCATCATTCTTCATGCGTCCACAAAATTTTCATTTTGAATTACTTGAAATTGTTTGCTGTGAAGGACCATAAAGCGACACACGAGATACGATCGGAGGAACATTGGAACCGATAGGAGCACGTCGACGGAAACTTCGCGCATTTTCACTTGCCTTGATTCCGGATTGATATACGGCATACTCATTACACCGGAGCCTGGGAACGGGCAAATAATGCATATTGAGATTTCGATGAGCAATTTGATGAGCCTATCCGTACTCAGTGCCACCCGCCAATCGTCGGCCCCGCTGTCGATCAGCGCGATTTTCACCTGAATGAGGAGAATGAGGTACATAAAATAAAGAGAAATTCCAATCGAATACCTCAATCGCATGATAGTTGATAAGGCATATAAGAAGTAAAAGTGTGGATAGGACGCAGGCGGATCGAAGTCCAAGCGAGATGCCAGAATCCTTCTCGACGGCGTGAAGCGCCGTCAGCTCCGAATCGATAATGATGAAGAAAAGACCGGCGAGCGCCAAGAACAGCGAGATGTCGCAAACCTGAAGCTTCACGTGTCATCAGAAGCTTGATTCGAATCTCACCTTGTTCCTTCGTATGAATAACTGCTTTCGCAATCGGCATCGCATTTTTGCAATGCTGTCGCTGGAAAAACATGAGATAAAAAGAATTCGGAGTCTCAATCTATTTTTAAAGGTGCATGCTGAACTGGACTTTGCTGGGGAAAAAAATGAAAATCGTTAAAAATGGTTGTTGGGGTTGAAGAGCAGCTGCTCTAAATGCGTCATTATGTAGAAAAAATAAATATCAAAATTTTTTGTAGGCGATTCCACCCCCACGTACAAATTATGCGGTTTTGCGAAGCGAAAAAAAAAAATTTACCTAACGAATCGGTTGTAATTTTTGCGCCATTCATCGAGAAACTGAGCAACCGCCATTCTTATTTTTAAGTCGGAGCTCGCAATGCCTACTCAACACGCCGCCGCCTTCCATATTTGGTTTTTGGGGGTGCCTCTTCAGCGCTCGATTGCATTTCATTTTGTTGCCGACCATCGCGATTCTTTTGCGCGCCGTTGTTTCAGTGGCCCTTTTTTCGAATCAACACCTGCCTCCCCCCTTCACTATTACCAATCAATTACGCGAATAATGTGCTTCAGTCAAAGCTTGACGTCGTCGGCCGATATCTAATCAGTTTTTTTTTCTCCCTCGCTTTTTGTTGTTATGCATGGATTTATCTGAGGGGAGAAAAAAAACGAATGAATGAAGTGTATAGATTTGCGAACATACGTCTACATGATACAAATGGTTGACTAATCTGGGGGCAATGACCAATCATTTTCCACTTGAGATAAAAGGCTTCTCAAGAGATTTATGGTCCGCCATTCCTAATATGGCATTACGGGCACAGCTCAATTTCAATTGAGTTTTCTTTGGGCGATGGGAGCTTTCAATATTACAATCTTCAATGCCACCCCTCCTACAATATATTTAAAGGCACACTTCTACATGAATTGGTGTGTTTAAGCAGGAGGGGGGGTCTCGATTGAGGAAAAACAACCTACAGTATCATTTGAAGTTCGCGTTTGAGAAACCATAGCGGCATCACGACGGCCGGAATACGGTAGACAATACTCGAAACGTTTCGCGGCATCGTTGCCATGCCGTCGATTCGAATCAAATTGCGTCGACGCGAGCACACGAGTCGAAGCGAAACCCAAATCGAAGTTATGATTGAAGAATGCGGACACTTTGCCTCTCACACTCTCGGCTTCTCGTTGCTTTTCGTTTTCGCGCGGCGGCGATGTTGATGATTTTTTTTTCTTGGCTATTGAGCCGCGCGCGAACGACGACATACGCATACGCAGAAGCGCGCGGCGAGACTCCGCCCCCGCCAATGAATACAATATTTGTATCCTGCTCAATTTCAACGCAATAACTCCGAGATGCCACAACATCTGTGGTGGCGCGAAGGGGGGGGGGGAAGGATGATCTCGAATTGTCAATCAAAATGATGGTTTGTGATTCGTTTCAATCAAAAACGTCTCTTCTGAGTACCCAACACCCCAAATTGAAAATTGTCATTTCAAGAAAATGAGCAGACTCCCGGAAGTTTTTGCTTGATTGTAGAACCGATTTTGGCGTTGGCAGATGTTGGAAAAAGAGAGACTTTGAGAATCCTCGGGGTTTCGAAAATTTTTGACTGTTCGGAGGAGAAGCTTGAAAAACGCAAAATTTTTGAGTTTATGTGACTGATGTCAACTTTTTTAGGCGAATTATTTTTTCCCACACGTCAAAAACCGGATATGAGATCCCACGAAGCCATTTCGACGGAAATTATTTTTCTATTAATCATGTGTTCAACACACTCGGACAGAAAAAAAATCATTTTTTTGTGGGTTGGGCGTTGTGTCACCAGCTCAACAATTCGTCCAATTTCCGGCTTCGCCTACGACACGAATTTGCCTGTTGACGTCCACTGATTCGATATGCATTCATTGAAACACAAAAATGAAAAAGTGACACGACCGGCGAACAGAAGAAAAAATTATGGCTCGACCCGACACCAGCGTCTCTCTTGAGACTCGAAATGCCCTTGTGAGAGTTCAAGGGATAATGATCCGAATGAAATTTGAATGGTTCCCGAACACAGTAATTTTGTGTTTCAAAATTCGTCGAGCTGCGGACAACTATCGAGGTTCGGCATTTCCAAAAGGAAAAACGCGTTCCGAGCGAATTTTAGCACGAAATAAAAGGGGGGAAACCCGAAATTTCCTTATTTGCTCATCCCTTGTCCGATTGTGCCAAATCCTATTCGATTTCTGACACTCGTCTCTTTTCGAACGATTGTTTCGTGAAAAAATTGAAGAAACTATGGCGCTCAAGCAAAAAAAAAAAGACGAGGCAGCCAACATTAAGTGTGATGAATTGGGTGATGTTTCGCATCATTTTGGAAATACTCGAAATGTACACAAATTCGCGATTTTCGATGATACGACAAGCGTTTCAAACACTCGAATGCGCCTTTAAATATACCACTCAACTCGCGAAAAATATTGTTTGTTGCAAAATATTCGAAATTGTGTTGGACTTGACGCCTTCTTCGGAAGCACTTGATTTAAAGGAGCATTAAATGCAACATCTCAAGATTCTTACAGCGAATATTTTTGAAGAAGCCGCCAAACACCACTAAATTATGATAGGATGAGATTTGTGCAAACACCGCGACGCAAAAACGCACAACTAATTAATCACATATGTATAAGGAAATTCAAAGTTTGAAAGCGTTGGGTCTTGAAGCGCTCACCTTGAGATCGCTATTCCATAGCCGCTCTGACGCCGTCGAATTCCCGGCACTTTGCACGGCGATTGCGCATTGTCGCCTTCCTCGAGAGCATCGCTGTCGAATCGAATACCGCCGTTGACATATCGTTCGTCTGAAAATTTTCAAGCATTTGTTTTAAGAACGTTCTCGATATTGAGCTCAACAAGCCCTACAATAGAACCCTAGGTTCGAATAAATTTGCAATTTTCTCTGATGTATTGATTAGTTCCAAAAAAAGAAAGAGAATGATGAAAATGATTTATTCGATAATTGTTGTTCGCCTTCGATTCGAGCTAACAATTTTTGAGGGTCTGAATCATGTCCCCGAGAGGAATTAAATAGCACCCCTCTCACACCGCCCGATGAAGGAAGTTCGGTGAACTAAATCGAATTGTCGACTTCGTCGAACTTCTTGTTATCAACTCGCGCGCGCGAATATGGAATGATGGCATGTCTGAAAGGTCGAATGCGAATCACGCAATCAATCGGAAATTCAAGATTCATTATCGTGCCATAGATCACAAGCGAGCCATTCGAAATGAGATCGTCTTAGCAGAATATTTCGAGATTTTATTATCATTGCAAAACAAAAGAAGAGCACCCTGAGCATTTGTGGACCATCGTGTTTTTTCAAATGTTTTAAACATTGTACTACCGATCAAATGCACGGGTAATAATAACCTACGATAAATAATTCATATGTCTGATTTTTATTGAAAAGGTCTTGAATGGAATATTCAGCATTCAGAGGATTTTTGAGACATAATTAGAAATTTATAGTGCTATGCAGAATTCCGGAAAAAATTATAAAACCGAAAGCGAAAAAAAAAACATTATTCTACCGGTCATTTAAGTTTGTTTTCCGAAAATGGACATAGCTTCATTCATTGCTTTGAAAGAGCATTTGCAGCACCAAACATGGCCACATTTGAAAAATTGAAAGATGGAAAAACTCAAAGAAAAAAAAACTAGTTAACAATATTCAGAAAATCTAGCGAAAATTGAGCAGTCAACTATTCTTAGCCAGAATTTGCGAGCTTCGTTTCTCATAATTACTGATATTATACTCAAATTCAATCGGTCTCGTTACGCAAAATTTTATTAAGCTCATGTTTTTTGTTGTCAAACTTGAGCAGAATCGTTTAACAGAATCATATATACGTATATAATCCCGAGTTCTCCTCAATCATTAAAAAAAATCGACGAATCATTCTCAACAAAATATTTCCAAGAATTCGAAACGATGAAGTCGTGAAGAAACGTCTCCCACCCCGATAATATTTCAGCAATAATAACCAACAAAAAAAATACTCTGTGCGCTTCTTATTGCGTTTCATCTAATCCGTCGGATTTAATCGGCGGGAGAGCAAAAAGCGAAGAGGCATTCAAAATGCATTAACACACACACACACACACACCCTCACCAAAGAATGACCAACCAACCTTCATCGAGAAGAATCTTCGCGTCCGCGTTGAACCAATCAAATACCGTTTGCAATAGGCGATACATGGCTAATGC
Organism: Caenorhabditis bovis; assembly: GCA_902829315.1. NCBI lineage: Eukaryota > Metazoa > Nematoda > Chromadorea > Rhabditida > Rhabditidae > Caenorhabditis > Caenorhabditis bovis. The sequence continues at coordinate 2,540,659 of CADEPM010000001.1, read as the reverse complement.
AACATTGATGGCTACCGTAATAGCAATAATGCGAATTTGCTCGCTGAATATCAGCTGGTGTGCTGCTCGAGGGGGGCGTGCGGGCGAATAAGTTCTGCGCGCGACAAAATTCTCTTTTTTTTTTCGTTCGGCTCTTTGCTCGACCCCCCCTCTCTCTCCCGCTCACTCCGCCTCACTCAGGCTCTCCATGACAGCGTCGACCCGCATGAGCTGGAATTGAGGGGCGGAGTTTGATCTGGTTCGCCCCCCCCCCCCTCTAACTCCTTGCAACCCATTTTTAAGAAACGCGGACCTACCGGCAATTAGAGGGGGGAAGTGTCGAGGAATGATGTTCCCCCTGATCATCCTAATATAGGGTTGCCCTTGAAGATAATTAAGAAATAGCAAACTATGCTAATTTTTTCGTATCCGCCATCATCATCATCATAATTGCCTTTGAGAAGCGTCGAGAAAACCCGAAAAACTAAAAATGGGTAGGGGGGGGGGGCAATAAATTGGCGGCGAATTTAATTTCGAGGCACCCCCCAACAAACAACAAAACTTCTATTTTTTGAGAATGATTACGTCGAAGGGTATTTAGATCATGAGCTGCACCACATTTTCACCTGCGCATTTCAAATGCTAAAACATTTTCTGTTTTCGAATCCAATGACGGATCCCAGGAATCAGCGTTCATCGAGGCAAACAAAAAAAATGGAAACAAATTAGAACGATAAAAATGAGGCGATTCTAATCAAATGTGTTGCCATGTGAACGACGAAACCCAATCACAATTATTGTTTCTGGCACTTGCCCCCCCCCTTACAATTTCGCCCAATTATCGCAATTTGATTAAGGCGCCGATTATGAAACTACTATGTAAAAACGCGTCGTTGGGGTGGCGGGAAAAAAAATGAAACTGAAAAATCACGGGACTGCCAAATAATGTTAATAGTAGGGTTTTGCGGTTCGAGTGATGTCAGAAATCGCGGCGAGACTCAACTAGCTAGCTAATTACCAAGCGAAGCAGCAGCTTTTATCTCAATAAATAAATCAAATGGAATTCTTCGCGCAAAGAATAGTGATTTTTGAATTTAAACCAGTTTGATGTTAAATCGCTGCGAGATCCAAAGTCGTTCAATTAATATTTATTTTTTCACATTTCGGTATCTAAAATAGTATATTTTATCAATTTTCCAATTAAAAATTTAATTATTTAAATTTTGATGTTTTGAAATTGATAATTGCAGAACCTCAATACCCAATTATCGGTTACGATTTATTCAATAAATTTTTTTCTGTACAAATCCAAAATATGATCTTTGGCTAGAAAAAAAATGAAAAAAGCTAAAAATAAAAGTTTCAGTGGTCCCTAGGGCAATCAATTCCCACCCCCTCCTCTCTCTTTCAGACATGTGAATTTTTTGGAATTTTTAAAGATTGTAAGCAATTTCAGCAATCTGAAATGAGTTTCTAAAATTCAGAAGTCTTTGTTTTTCACGTTTCCCTAGTAATAAAAACAAACACATATGCATTTCCTTTTCACCGCCCATTCGAAAACGAGGCTAATCTCTGTCTAGAGGTCTCTCGTACCCTTTATTGTCAGAGTATTTTAACTTAAAAGAAAGGTCATGTTTGGCTGGAAATAATAATAATATAAAAACGTTTGGATGTCGAGCACTTTTCGAAGTAAAAATAGCTTCAATTCTTTATGGTCCCAAATAGAATCTCGCGCTTCAAAAATGTCTCGGAATTTGAAGCTAAAAGACCCCTTTCGCAATACGAGCTGGTGATGACAGACGAATTTGGCTACCCTCCAAAGCTTTATTCTTTAAAGTACCCAGTGATAATGGAACTATGAAGAAAAAATCTTTAAAAAATACTGGTTAGACAAGATTTTTTCCACAACCATCATAGGATTTTTTAAATGGATTTTACCGGGATTTTTTTTTGCGAAATCTCTAGATAACCATAAGTTTCTCGAAAATTGTCACAATCACCTGCCGATATTTTTTTAGTGCATTGACTCCCCCAATTTCTATCTAGTCTGTTTTCTGAAAAAAAATATATAGCGACTACCGAAATCTGTGCTCCCCTCTTTTTCAATATGATGAACCTTTAATCAATCAATTATTATTGAATTTGCATTTTCACAGAATTAAAAAAAAAACTTTCCTAAAATTCGAATATCAAAAAAATTCAAAAAGCGAAATCACCGATTTTCAAGACAAAGGAATTTCCTAACACATCGTTCGGATACGGTAATTAAAAACAGTCATTGGAACGGAGTCTCGCAGCGATCAATTCTCGCAGACCTTTTTTTGCGGTTCGGAGAATCTTTCACTGTTCATGGTAACTGTGTTCCCTCAAAAAAGTCTAAGTTTTTAATTAGATGGAATTTTGGAATTTAATTGAACCGAAATATAAGGTTTCACAATGAAATCGTCCATGGTCCCCTATAAAAAATTGAGGTCCCATTTATTTATCAGGCCAACTACTCTTCCAAATAAGGCCCAACTACCCGGTAGTTAAGCTTCATGGTCAATAAATCAACGTGAGGAAGAAGCTCGAACGAATGCCAGCAGAATGTTTTCAAAAATCTAGTGGGTGTAAAAAAAAGGTGGAATCCCTATAAATAATGAAATCTTCGTGTCTCTTTTTTTGTTATAATATTATTTTTTTTTTGACAGGATTCCGACTCTGGCTAATCATTTTTTTTGCCGAAATCCTTCATTTCGCCTTTTTTTGTAAAAAAAAAGAGAGAGAGAGAGAAACCCCCTGACGACACGGAACGCAACGATGCTGATGCCTAACACCGAGTATATCAACACGAATTATTCATTTCGCATCAATTCTCGTGACGAATTTCTGATGTGTGTCTCCACTGGCAATCAATTTAAAGGCGCATTGCGTCTCGTCGCGATAAAATCTCAGAAATTGAATCCGTCGAAGTTTGAATATTATGAAAGTGATTGGGTCTCGGAGCGAATAGGAATTGACCATATTAGGCATCATTTAATTGCTGCCAATTAATTGGGTCTCGAATAGTGAAATGCGTGGAACTTTGACAAAACACATTTTAAATGCTTTAATAAAAAAAAATATTCACATTATGATGGTTTAATTAAGCACAACTCGCTGCTAATAGTTGTTTTCCCTACGAGACCCAAGGCGGCAATTCAAATGACACCGATAATCGTGGTCAAAAAAAATTCATTTGGCCTTGACTATAAGAACGTCATCTGCGGACTAATTTCGAATCAGATAAAACGAAAAAGGAGCGAATGCGAACTTCCTGCGTGACCCCCTCGTGACGATGTTTATCAACAGCGGCCCTTCTTATAAAAAAAAGTCTCGGATCGTCTCTATTGAGTCAGTTCCTGGACGACAAAATGAGTCGTCTTCTTTGCCTCTGCGCCGCTTTGGTGATAATTGTGAACGCTGCAGGTTTGGCACCAAAAAGAGTGCGTTTGACAATATGAAACCAAATTGAAGATAACGACAACATAACGATTCCCGAATTCCCAATTGAATTGCCCGATGGCTCCGAAATCAAAAGCCTCCCGGAATCGTTCGAAATTTTTGTGAGTCGCGCTAATCAACAAATCAATTAAAAAAAAACCAAATTGTATTTTAGAATGGTCTCGATGAAAAGAGTCGAGTGATCGCCAACAAGGACCTCCTCAAGGTGTTGTTCTTGGCGAAATCGAAGAGTGACAAGGGCACCATTGAGAACAACCCGTTCACCATTGGCGAACTCTTGTCCCATCTCTATGAGCAAATGGAGTGGGGCGAGAAGGGACCACCGGGCGGATTCACATTCGATCTCGAGTTCAACACCAATACCAAACAGAAGCGCGAGGTAAACGAGGCGGTCGAGATTGCTTTCAACATTTTTTTTCTTTCGATTCTAGGCGCTTCGAAGCAACGACAAATACCGCGTCGCTTCTCTCGAGTTCACCAAAAAGAGTAAGCGAGGTGTGAAGCTTGATGAGCAATTCTGGAAGGAGTTTTTCGCCGCCTAAAACTCTTAGCATGATATTCGAGACTAATAAAGCTTTGGTTTTCTTCGTTTTCTTTTTGAGGCACAAAATGAAAAATTGTGGAGATTAAAAACAAATTTGTCACGGTTGCTCAAGGATCACACTAATTTCTTTTTGTTACATCGTGGATTATCAGTGACGTGCCAGCCATTAGTTGTGGATTGAATTTCAATGGGAAAGCAATGAAAAACACACAGAAGATCGGATGACAAGTTGGCGCCATAAATGAGAAAAAAAACTCACACGGGTTGCTGAATATGTGGATAATCTGCTTTGGATCGCTGTATTTGGTGATGCTCGTTTTGCGCGGCGCAATCGGCCCATCGATGGTGCTGAATCGTCGGCGATCGAATTGCGACAACGCCATCAGCGCGCTCGAGTTCGGCGTCAACGTTGAACGCCGCAGATGTTGTCTGACGGCGGCGGCGGCGCCGTTCGACGTCGACGGCGCCGACGACATCGAGCGCAGTGTGACGCTGCGACGATGACGACTCGCGGTGCGGCGCATCTCACGGCGACATCGACGATGCCGTCAAAATAGAACGCGTTCAGGCCATCAATAATATCAAATATCGAGAATCTAGAGAGTCGCGATTCGTCGTCCGTCCGAAATCGATTGAAAATCGCCAAGCGTTTTATTTTAGTGTTCGGTGGTTCGCTTCTTTTTCGTGTTTTATTTTGGCAGCTGGGACGACGCGCGACGAACGAAAATGAGGGGCAGCAGTCGAAGCGAGGCGGCGGTGCAGCGGTCTCGAATATCAACTTCTTCCTCTCTTCATTTCACTCTGCCGTCGCGGCTCTTCCGAAAAGAAAACGACATATACGGGGGGGGATGCGACACGCCCATTTTTGGCACCGCTCGTCGCCTACTAATTCCATCATTTCATGGCGTGATACATACAGTACAATGTTTCAAGCAACCTATTATTGTTTCGAGAATGAAGCCTGAGTTTTTCAATTCTTTGAAAAACGTGCTGAATTCGGCGTGCACCTGTAGAGAATTTTGCCTCAACAGAACAAAATTGTGCGCTGCGGACAAATTTCCGGTCTCGCGCGCCTCGTCGACTGACTCAATCTAATCTCTGGGATTTGCAATACGCTAACCGGATTATTTTTGATATTTTGAATGTCTTGATACCCCCCGCCCGTCGTTCTGATAACAATATCCCCCCCCCCTCGCCTCCTCCAAAATTCCGAGAGTCTCTTTTGCTACTAGTGAAAATTAAAGAGCGCCATAATTGGATGGAATTGCAGCAAAAAAATTCGTCTCGACGGGATTAATAATGAACGTTATATATCTCGAAAAAAAAACAACATATGGATGATGATGTTTCAAAAATGGGTGAACAAAAAAAAGCGACCCGAAACAATTTCGCGTCAGCAATTCTCCGAAACAATTTTCTCGGCTTCTTCTTCTCCAATTGTTTTCGATTTTTCCACCCCTTCTTCTGGTATAGGCGAGAGAAAGAGGCAAAATTGAATGAGCAATTGCTAATAGATATAATCATAATAATAGATGTTGTTGAAGCTCTAATTAAGTTGAACGTGTTGCTGCAAGCGAATTTTGAAATGGTCACGTTGCACGAATCCAAATAAGTGGGTGATGATGTCCCTTTGAGTTCGAATGGTAGTACCATGCAAATTTTGGAACAATATGAACTTCTTGGTTTTTAGCTGTGTCAGCTGGATACAGCATATTTCAAGGGAATCAAAGTAAATAAATTTGGGGTAGATTTACGAGCGCAGTGGTCTCGCGCGGATTTAAAAAATTTTCTTTTAGCTTGGTGGACCAAACAATCTGCACAGCTGCTCCTCCTTCTTTTTTTTAGACTTGATTTTAAATTGAAATTTTCAAATTCAATTGTTTCGCGTCGAAAACAAATCAATTCTCACCGGTCAGCTTCTCGTTCTCGCGATCGATCGAGACATTCGGCACCGACTCGCGTCGTGGTGTGAATCGCGCCGTCAACAAACTCCGAAATTGTTGAGTGTAACCGGAAACCCGAAGAATGTCGGAAGACACCTGAAATCAACATATTCGCGTTACACCATTCGACTCTCTTCATTCAATCAAATTGATTCAATTTTTTTGTTCATTTTTTTCCCATCATCAAAACGCGGTCTCATATTACTCGTATTTGGTGCGCTTCGTTTTTTTTCCCTTTGTTTCTGTTTTCTCCATTCCGCCAATGCTCGTCAGGGGATTATGTGCGCATTCAAAAAATTGATGTTCGAAATGTGATTATAGCAACGGATATTGAATCAGTCTAATTAGCATAATAGTAATAATATGAAAACTAAAATAAATTGATAATTGAAATTTGATTAGCTCAAAGTTAGTTAACTCGAAAAGACCAATTATTGGCATATTCATAAAATGGAATAAAAAAATATTTTGACAAATTGCTGGGAAAGCCGAAATATAATTATTTTCGATGAAAATTATCATATGTAGTCTCTTGAAGGAAAATATAGTTTCAAAAAAGCATTGGAGCGAAAGCTTTTAACTCGACGTTCCTTTTACCGAAAGCAATCGACAATCTCCTCAGATCTATATCGAGAAATACAAAAAAAATTTCTACAGTATACTCCGTCAGATATTTTTAAAGGTGCACGGGACAATTTGCGCTTGTCACGAGTTTATTTGAGGGCCCAAGTGCACTCTCACGTCAGTAGAGCGCAGTTTTCGTTTTTATTTAAGTACATGCAATTTTCATTGACTGACAAAACCTTTCATGATTGTCCACATGGTATATTTATCTAAGAATCATTGAAATAAACCTAATTCTTTATTGTTTCATCGAAAAAATGATGAATACTCAAGAAGATGCTTATAAAATTGGCAAACAAAACAATGGTGTAAGTGCGCTCTATTGAGATTTCTATTTAGGGGAGTTCATTGCCCAGGGCAGGCTTGTCAAATTCGGCACCGAACCGACGTTTTACCAAACCTACTTTTTAAAAAAGCCAATTCATCGGCCGGTGAAAATAAAATGTGAATTTTATAAACAAATTAATTTCATTCGAACTAAATTGAGAATTGAAACAGATAATTGTTTGTCAATTTCATAGCGAATGAATAGCTTCTCAGCCGTTTAAATCAATTCTACTACGGTTTGAGGTATGAATATGCTTGATCAACGAAAATTGCCTTTCGACATTTGATTCTAAGGATGGAATCAAAAAATAAGTAGAAATAAGACGAAGGCGTTTACGACACTCCGTTGTTTATGTCCGAAAGCCGGGGAGCGAAAATTAAAAAAAAACCGACTAGCTCAGACGCGAATTTGAGCAAATTTCGAAATTTTCCGTGTGTGCCTTTGATGACAACTGTACGCAATTTTTCGTAATGTCGGCGTCAAACTAAATTTGAAAAAATACTGGCTACGTGCCAATGTGTCTCGAAGCTACGAGAAGTCCGCGAGACTAATATTTTTTGAATATTTAATATTCAGTTAATAACTAATTTCAGTATACACTGATTTTGTGAAAGCCCCACCTCTATTCAGCGAAAATTGTGTACCATTGCACTATTTCGAGGCGGCAATTCAAATTTGATTTGAAACATTGCGAATTTGGGGGCCGTATTCTGGAAAACCTGCGACAGACGCGCGGGCTCTCGGTGTTTTTTAATGCGAATCTAATATTCTTCAACATCAGTGCATAGGAAATTGAAATAAAAAATATTTAAAATATTACATTCAAAAAAAAATGTGCAGAATTGCAACCAGAATTCCCAGTGTTTAATTTCAAATTTGAATTGCCGCGTCGATAAAATGGCGATGGTCCACAATTACACAACAATGCGCTAATTTTTTACGCTGATAATTGTTTTCTTTTTCATCATCGAAGAGGCCTATTATCATCCAAGCATTAATCAACTAGGGAGTATTTTTTTATGAATATGGCAACAGAATTTTTCAATACAATCAAAATAAGTTTTATATATTTATGACAATTATCTTTAAAATATAGGAATCTTTTAAAATTACCGATGGTAAATTTACGGGCATGCGCCTTTAAAACTTGATTTGGATGATAGAAAGACAATGTTTATTGACGGACACCAAAACTGTGAAAAAAGAAAACACCAATTTGGTGATTTCAGAATCCCAAAACAAATGATGGATGTACCTTGCGGGGGAAAATGAGAATCTGCAAATCATTGCGAGACCATGTTTAAAGACGCATACCCATAAGAGTAAGACAGACGAAAATTGATTGTGATTCCCTACCGTATACATTGAGAACGCCCTATCTCTCATCGCCTGGCCGCCATCGTCGGTGGTGTGCAATCGAACCGTTTTCCGTTTCGGCTCGGTCTTGCGACGATTCAACGGCAGCGGCGGCACACCAACCGATGAATCATACACAACCATGGTGGACATCCAAAAGAAAAATTGGACAACAGGAATAATAATAATAATAATACTAATCGATTCAATACGATAGAATAATGGGAAGAGTGGGCGTCGGTCGGTCGGATGGACGGGTCCTCGAGGGACCCACAACTGCTTCACAAGGTCCGAAAAACACCAACCACACAAAAAAAAGTGCGCCAATAAAAATTGCGCAAAAGTAGGCGCCAAACGGAAAAGAAAAGAAATTCGTTGAAAAAAAAATGTTGTTAGAGATTTTTGAATATGCAATGAAATCTGGTGTGGCACGCGACATGTTCAACTCGGAGAAAAAAAAATAAACGTTTCGCCGCGAATTTTTGATTTGATTGATAACGCCAAATTCGTGGGAAATTGTCTCGCGTGAAACTTTTGCTCTTTCTCACCCTTCTTTGTTTTTTTTTTTTCTTTTTGAAACACCTAATCAAATGTGGGACTCGATAGACTTTTTAAAAAAGTAGGCATGAACGCGGCAAAATTGCCCAATTTTTTTTCGATTTTCTCAAAATTTTTCAATAACACTAGTCGACGTTAATTTACAACAAATTTCTGTGCGAATACATTCCATTTTTCATGCAAAAAAATTGAAATAAAAAAATATTTTAACACTACTGTAGTTTTCGGCGCGAGACCTTGTCGCGTTCCACGCGTGCGCCTTGAAACGCGTTACTGTACTTCGAATTTTTCATTTCGCAATTTTCGCCAATTTTTTTCGCTTTTTCTCAAATATCTGTTTTTCTGAAAGCGCAAAAATTGTCTGAAAGATAATATACGCAGAAAATTCAATATTTTGTGTTTTATGGACCGAACCGGAAAGTATTAAATTTCAATAATGCGTTTTTGCCATTTTCATGATGACCCCTTCATCAAAAAAGAAAAACAGGAAAAAGAACAATACTTGATTCCAAACGGGACCCAAGCTGCAAGATTTCCAAAACCATTAAACATTTCGAATAATAAATATATATGAAAATGATGTTTAGGGGAAATATCGGCGAAAAAAACACAAAGTTGTGCGAGCCTTATGAAAATTGGTCAAATTTGCGGCCAATAAATGACGATTTTTCAGCAGCAAATTTGAGCGGAAAGCAAAAATAAAAGCGAAATTGCATAAATACGGGTTTAACCCAAATGAAAACTTGCAAATCTTGTTTTTTTTCTGTTTCAGGCGCGGCTCATCGATGCGCACACAAACATTTTAATGTTGGCGGGTTGCGCTCCGAGAGAGGGCGGCCCACAACTCATTCATTCATTTATTCTCTTCATTTTCCTCCCAATTTTATTAAGGGCGTGTTCTTTTATAAAAAAAATTTGCAAAAAAAAATGAAATATTTTATTCTGGAAACTGAACATGAAACTTTCTCTCGGAATTCATTCTAATTGGTTTGTGTCAATTTTCATGTTAATCGGATCGTTTCATGCCTAATTGGGCAAGGATTGATTAGAAAGTGCACGACATCGGGGGGGATTCAATGGTCTCGCAGCGAGCGACATCCATGATGACGTCATCTTCAACGAACCATTCAAAACTAGAACGGTCTCGCCGAGAATTACGCAAAATTGAGGGCGCGGGATGAAAGCGAGAAAAACAAGTACAATTTAAAGGCGCACAATGGTCCTATCACGCTATCAATTAATGCCGATTGTTGGTGTGCCGCACGCGCAGAAAAAAATATAATATCGGCAAATTTTGCACCTGTCTCTGAATGGAAATTCACAATTGGGCGGCAAATTTGATTGACTGGAATTCATAAAAATTTTTGAGGCAAAATGAGATCGTGTGGTGAGATCGCTTCGAGACCCAACACACTTTAGGACGACCGGAACGTCTGATGACACAAATCAAATTAAATGCATTAGTCGTTCGGGTGAGATTATTAAATGCTATCACGATGATTCATGGAAATGCGTATCAACAACCATAATTGGAATGTGACTCGAGCCAGCAATTTGTTTTTTTTTTCAAAGATTGAAAGAAAAAATTAGGAAATGAAAAATCTCAAGTTTTGTCGTGAATTTTGTTGTTTCAAAATTATTCAAATTTTCAGCTAAAATATTTTACCTAGAAAACGTGGTTACTAAATTTTTTTTGGTCGCCGACTAATCTCAAAAAAGCATTCTTGAGACGGGGCGGACTGAAAATTTCACCGATCCGACCCCGTCTTTTTTCTCAACAATATTTTTTTTAATGAGTTCCCCCGAAAAAAAAAGCGATGTAACGCTGTGCAAAACCTGCTTCTTGGGTTCCGACGCGTTGGGAAACAAACGAGATTTTTTCGATTTTCAGATCGGGCAAAATCGTAGTAAAACCTCAAATGATGATTTTTTGCTGAAATTCTGCGTAGTTGAGATTTAGGTTAAGTTTGATTTGCAGGTTATCCAGAGTACGGTACCCGAATAAACACAGTTTAAATTCAAATTTGAATTGCCGCCTCAAAAAAGTGCGATGGTCTATAATTAGCCAAGGAGAAGGTATCAATAAACACACGCTAATTCTACATATATTCCTAATCATACTTTGGCACAATTTTGATTGTGATCGAATGCGCCTTTAAAACGCGACCGCTCTTCGCCGGGCGTGTTTTTCCTGGTCGCCTCGCTAGTCCGAAAATAGCGAGGAGCGTCGTGTTTTCTGGTGGTTTTTTATTGCATTGAAATCCCAAACATTTTCACCGATTTATTAAAGGTCGTCCGAGTTGAGAAATGAGCCAATTCGGAGAAAAACACAGATTGATGAGCACTTGACGTTTTTGCGTTTAGGCTTTCAACCAAATAAGGAGCCAACAAGAAAAAGCTTGAGAGGTGGGGGACTCTTCAATTCAGGGCATTGTTTGCGTAAATCCAAACACGAAATGTTTATAATTAAATCGGACCCCCCCCCTCCGTCAAAGCTTTTCAAAAAACGGGACGAACCTGCGCTATCGGATTATCGAAACGATCATGGCGATCATCGTCGTTGTTGGTGTTGAACTCGCAGCTTCTCCCCTGACGGCGATCGAGTGGCGCCGGAATTGAGCTCGATCTGCAACAGCACAGTTTGGATAAGAGAGAGAGAAAAAGAGAATGAGAGAGAATGTCTCCCCGCGCGCGCGCGGCTCACCGATTGCGCAATTTTCGGCAATTCGCTCTCATCGATTGCGAATCGATGCTTCTCTGCTTCGAGAACATTTCGAGGGTGTGGAAAGTATGAGCAATTTTTGGCAACACTATTTGATTTTTTTTGTGTGTCGACGACGGGAAACAGACAATTTCCCGTGATGATGTCGGAAATTGGAAACGCCCCCCCCACCACCAAATATGGTACTACTCAATATATGTATCTATTTTTGAACGCTCACATTTTTCGACACGAATACGTGTGAAGAATTGTGTCTGAGTATTTGGGCATTCGCGGCGAGCGACGCGGCACGAATGGCTTCACGTTGGGCAGCGGACGCATCGACGTCGCCGTCTCGTCGACACTGTCGTCGTCGAACCCGGATAGCGACGATTCCCACATGCGGGTGTAGCCTTGTTTTTTGTTGGTTGTTTGCCTTTCCTTTCAAAAGCTGAATTCTTGGGCAAAATCGAAACGGCAAGAGAGCGAGAAATAATTGAAGCAAACTTTTTTGAGAGTTTCAGACAAATTTGAGAGGTTTAGCAATTATTTTCAGTCAAATTTCAGGCCGACATTAAAATTACACACTAATCTGCAAATTTTTAACAATGTTTGAATTTTCGTATAGTTTTATTCACACTGATTTTGATTAATGTTTCAGCCGACTACTGTATCGTAGATATACGAATATGCACCTTTAAAAATTTTTTAAATGTCAAGCGAATCAAGAAGATATAGAAATTTTAATTGAAAATATGTATATAAGCATTCATTCGTGGCGAGACCATAGCGTAAAAGACAACCCCCCCCGTAAATCTACCCGCATACAGTTGCATAATAATGCGATGTGAATTTCTGAAACTTCTCTGTATGGCTGAAAATGGATGGTTCGGCGATTGGGTCTCGAAACTTTCATGGTATTTAGGCCCATCACGATGGCTGGATGGGCCTTGAGCAAGCCAAGCCACCTTCCAGATTCTATTAAATGCTGATGTGAAATCCCTGAAATTTCGATATAAATATAACAATTTTTTATTAAAATAAACAAATATTTATATTTGATTGACATTTGGGCTTTATTTGAAAAATACAACTTTAAAGTTTCGCATTTCAAAATATATTGTATAAATAATATTTTACCCAAATATAAATTTTCTCAATAAATCTTTGGCTGAGTACTATCTCGAAACCTTCGCTTAACCCCAGCGCGCCTCTGCACCACACTTATCTTGAAATTATGAACCATCCCCAAATACGGAAATCACTAAAAGTTCCAACCCGCTGAAGTTAACATCTTAATAGGATAGGAAACCAATACCGTCTTCTCGAGCAACAGCTAGTCTGATTCTTCCTTTTTTTTTCTCTTGTAGTCTATATTCCATTTCCTTGCGAACTGTTGACACATTATCTAAACATAATATTGTATTTTATATATACAGTGAGTGCGTTGCAGAATTATAAAGCCACCCCCGAATTAGATCGCCGCGCAGGTTTCGATTTTAAGACCAAGCAGTGTTAAAATCGTGTTCAGCATGAAAAATTACCTATACGTACCAATTTTTATGTTAGTATCTTAAAAAGTAACCGTGTAGTGGTCATAATTCTGCAACGCACGGTATTTAATTTTATTGGCTTTACTTACTAAATGTAAATATTCTTCTTCTTTTTTTTACATTGCACTTGGAACCCATTACCATATATATGACTGAAATAATTAAATTTAAAAGTAAGAAAAAACTAATTTAAAAATTAGACACTCGCCAATTAATTGGACGAGTTAAATGTGATTGGAACGAACGATTCAAAACGGTTGAAACAAAATACGATAAACAGCGGGCACGTGTTAACGGCGGAGTGTCGTACACTGCTTCCACTAAAACATTTTTCTGTGAACGAGATTAGTACAGAAATTCTCAATAAGAAAAATGCGCCTATTATTCAAAAAAAAATAATAATAAAAAATAAATATATTAATAAAAAAAACTAAAATAAATAAAATATTCCGAACGCAAAATGTCTTGTTTCCCAATCGAATTCGACCACATCCGAAAAGAATACGGCCGTTGTTCAAACCGTGATGGCCCCTTATAAGGTGTTTGCGAATGTTTAGAGTTTCAGCTGATGCTTCAGATATTCCAGGCAAGCTTATTGGACTGAAAAGAGGGCCTTTCATTTGAAGAGGGCTCTCATTCCTATGCATGAAGTCAGACATTTAGATACTAAAGCAAGAAGAGTCGAAAATGTGCAAATTATTTTAATAACTTAAAAAGTCAACATTGTGTTTAACAATAGTACTCGAACAATTGAAAACAAACCACAGAGATTCTGAAATATTGATCCTTCACCCCATTTCACAATTATTTTCAAGTTTCAAAAAATTCTATTAACGTTCCTGGCGTTGCTAGAACATATCGTGATGATTCAAACACTTTGAACAATGTTATAATTGATACACAACATGTTTAATTCTTTTGCAAAATTGTTTTTGGAAAACTGTAATACGCTGATATATTGCGGTTGCCGCAAATTGCCCGCGCGGGCCCCTCGCATTTGATGGCCTCGCGAGAGTCCTTAGAGAGCCCCGCTTACGGCCCGCAGTTGCCCCTCAGAACCCCGCATTATTTTCACCCGCGCGGGCCCCTCCATTCCTTTTAAACGCAAATCACCCGCGCGAGCCCTTCTGAGATATTCACCGTCGCGGGGCCCGCAGATATGACCCGCGCGGGCCCAAATAGCCGTTTGGGCCCGCGCTGGGCATAATTTGGACCCACGCTGGCCCCGCGCGGGTCCAACCACCCATTTCCACCCGCGCGGGACCCGCTAATTTTCACCGAGTCTCGCACCCTAAGCGAGAATCATACCACTAGACCACTCAGCCGCACGCGCGCCGCCACAATTTTTGCAATGACAAGCGCTAGGCTTTCACGCCAAATTTTGAAACTTTCCATTTTTGGGAAAAAAAACGAGAAGAAAATGGCAAATCGTAAATTTTGATGCGAAATTTGACGACGTCGTCAACGGCTTTCGACTATTTATGAATAACACACTTTTCGCGTTCGTCAGCAACTGCATATGGGTGTTTAAACTCAAAAAGAATACGATTTTCCGGTTCGATGGCACAAAATCAAAGGAGCACTTTTACCCATCGTTGTGTTATGGTGTGCTGGCTTGACGAAATAAAAACGGATGAAGATGAATTGAACCGAAAAATATGGAAGAATGAAAGGTCGCTTTAGAGTTCGGACCCTCATCATTTATTAGGAGTTCGTTTGAATCTTTGGTGGCGCGCTCAAGACAATTTCAATTTTCTGTTTCAGATTTATGGTTTCCTTTTTTTCGCTCCAATTTTGTTGCATTTTGAACTAATAGAAACGTAAACACGTGAAAAAAATCAATAATTAAGCACTACGCATATGGTGTTAGAAAAGTGTGTGAAGTGTCGTCATGTTGATTGCGGACAAAATGAAAATCATTGAAGATTAAGATCGATATTTTTTATTTTTTATTTTTTTAGTGTTAATTTCAAACTTTATCTAGTAGCAGGTCTAATGAGCAAAACAATGAACGAAAAAAATAGCAGACGTAGCGGCCATTTGATACATTTGTCGGCTGGATTGTCAAAATGTCAAAATTAGATTAATGTTTTAATCATTAAAGTATTCTTGATATTTTTGAGACCAATTTAGAAAAATCATTGAAGAAATTTCCACAAAAATATTCATTAATCCAGCGGTTCAAAAGATATGCGCCATTTAAGACGAAAAATAAGATTCATGTGAAAAAAATGAATTAAAGGCGCAAATATGTCTTCTATTTTAGGCATAGCGATGCAACAAAGATAAATCACCGTTTTTCTATTGCTATTTTGTTCTGTTGCGAGGAGCCAAAAACGCCCCAACTTTCAGTTCCCCGGTGAATGCACACACACACACTGAAATTGACGCGCATTTACAGTCAAGTTGAATCTTGATATATCAAGATCAAACACCAAAGCGCGAATTGAAAATATTTTTGCATGCGCCTTTAATATTTAAATTTCAATGTATTTCATGATAGATCAAATAAGGCAAATCCGCAAACACCGTCTTTTTATGTAGTGCCGCTCACATTGTTGCAATTTTTTTAAATTCAAACATTTCGAGATTGGAAAATCTGCTCAAAACCTGAGAGAATCTTGTGGAATATTTTGAATAATTTCCAGAAGCGGGTGAAAAACAAATCGAAACGGATACAAAAGCGGAATATTGTAGGCCGCCGAAAAGAATCAGTCGAGAAATCGAAAAACCCTGGTTTTTTTGTTTTGGGGGGAGCGTTGGCTCGATTTTCGCGCGCCCGCGCTCAATATTACTAATTGGGTTTTCGCGCGCCCAGCAGTTAGTGTTGAGAGTGGCGAATGTTTCGCCAAAAAAAAAAGAACAAGTGATTATCACCTGCTCCGTCGAGCACGACATTCTCATTTTTGGGGCTCATTTAATGAAATAGTGCATTATTTTTCCATCGATTATCATCTTACCCGAAACGAGGTGTGCAACTTGAAACCGTGTGACCTTTGACGAGAACACGCGACTGGCCGGGACTGCTGCAAAAATTGAGCGAGCTGTTAAGTCTGAATGCAAAGGGGGGGGGGTTGGCAAACAAAAAAATTACAGAAAAGGCAGAATCTCAAAAAAACCTAAAATCGAAATACTCAATTGTTTCCTCTAAAGTAAGGCTATATGGAAGTTCGCCTCCATTTTTTTAAATATCATTTTTTTTTCTATTACGCTTAAAGGCGCATATAATAAAATTGCATGATTCTTGAAAGGGTTTAATGAAAACTCTGTGGTATTTGTAGGCTACGAGAAACCTGGCGGTAGCCAAAATCGGCATAGTTCCCTAATCAAAAATATCCCCCCCCCCCAAATAAAAGCTTACCTATTTCCACCAGTGATCGGAATTGTTGACAATGAGCTTGACAATGTGTTGCCTGAAACGAAACCTTGTCAAATTGGTTAGATTTCAAAAATTGCGATGTCGAGTTTTGTCCCCCGCAAAATCATAAATTGGATGATCGCCTTACTCTCTTCCGATTTCTTACTATCAGAATTGACGCATCTGGCGCGCGTCAGTCGTGTTCGACGCCGTCGCGCTTCCGCCGACAACGAACGCGACGATGTTCGCAGATTCGGTCGATCCGTGTAGAGGCGCGTCGCGCCGTCCGACGAGCATTTCGTCATCACATAGCGCGGCATGAGTCTGAGCGGCGAAACACTCGTGAGTATTTTAATCAAGCAGCAAATACGAAAGTATGTATATCGAACAACAAGGGGTTGTGAAAAAAAAAGATTGGCATCTGCGGACATTTACATTGTGCTCGTCAGACAGAGTTTGTGAAATCCCATAAAAATGGAATGCTGACGCTTCAATGTAATGATTGTTGAAATTGGCTCAAATTCGCTGAATGAAGGCGAGGAGAAGCCGAAAAATTGGAATTCTTAACCCTATCATTAAAGGCGTACTTCTTTTCGCAACCGACAAAAAAAACATCGAATCTGTGTCGTTTCGTTTTTTTTTTTTCAAATTTGCCGCCCCCAATGAAAAATAAATACAAAAATTGTGGTCTCGACGACCACAATTTTATTTTCCTCTCCCGACGTGTATTATTCACACGACCAATTTCTCAGCGACCATCTGTACACTACAAATAAGGAGGCAGCCGACGAGACGAATGGATTTTGATCATTGGGAATTCGAGAAAAACGGGTTTAAATCATTTATTCGCAAATCTCCAGAATTTTCTGGCCGCTGGTTTTTTTGTCTAAAAATTACCGGTTATTCGACAATTTTTGCCCGATATTTTTTTTTCAATAATTGATCAAAATTGCTTGGAGTCTTTTTATGTATAAATATTGCAATTTAGAATATTATCAAAAAAGATAAAAATTGTCAAAAATCATATTGTTGAAAAACTACCCAACAGTTTATTTTCCATCCATTTTTTTTCAAATGTAGCTCATGGAGCAGATCGAAGGCCGGAACTGCCGGAAAATTTAAATGTTGCGTTTTTCTTTAATAACTACTATCGATTCTCTTTTTCACAAAAAAATCTTTAAAAAATTCGTTGAAGATTTTTTTTAAAGATTTTTTTATTCATTGAAATTTCTACATGAATTAAAGGCGCATGAGGTTGCACGATATCCCGTGACGAAAAATTAGAGCAAATCAATTGAATAAAAAGGTGGCAATTCAGTCAGTAATACACCAGAGAAGTCGAAAAATCCACAAAGAGCTTCATTTTTTTAACAGGTCTCATCACGGTCTTTTAATGCGATTTTACTATAGGATCGAATTCGAATAAAAACGTTCGTCGCAAAAAAAACCCGTCCAATTTTTTGGTCTTTTTCAGGCCTCCTGGGACGAACATTCATCATATATTTGGGCGATAAATTGGACAATTTTATTGAGTAACAAACGTATACCTTTTTATATGATTGGCCAACAACAAGCTTTTTTTCCTCTATTTTTCTTGGAATGAGCACAAAAGCTGGCTGCATACTACATGTAGAAGAAGAAAAATTGTGTAGAATATTAAAAACAGAAAAATATATATGTACTTGTCGTTTGGAGAGCCATTGAAACATTTGACTCATTTGTGTGCATATCCGCGTCGTAGTGATTGCAGAACCACACATTAATATGTCTTTACTAAATAAAATATTTTGAGAATCAAATATTCAATAATAAACTCTCAAATATTATGAGAAAATAGTTTTATTGATCTAAAGTTTACTAATACTTTCTAAAACTTATTGAGACTTGATAAACTGAAAAATATTTTTCATAAAGTCTTTTAACATTTCCGAAAATTTATTGAACCAATTCTAAATTATCTCAATAAATTCTAAAATCTTGCAATAATTTCTAAAGTTCATTGAGAAAAAACTAAATTATTTTAGAGACACGTTAGTTTCTCAATGAATCTCAAATATTTTATTCGATTTACCTGAGTAGTTTGAAAATTATATAATTACCATCGCAAATTTTGAGCACTTTGACAAATTGTGCAAAATCGCATTTTTTTGACGCGGAAATTCAAATTCGAATTTTAACAATGGGAATTCGGTTACCGAATTAGGATATTATAAGTTTTGAAAATTGGCATGAAATTAATGCATTTTTAAAAAAATATTTTGTTAAATTGGTGAATCGTTTGGACGTCGTATTACATATTTATTTTATGAATTTTTTTTTCTTTAGACTAGTATGATCATAGGAATTCTATTTTCGGTAGTTTTTTTTTTAATATGGAGTCTTTTATACCTCAAAAATTGACTCTGAAATATATTGCAATGCTGAAACTAATTTTTACAAGCCATGCCAATTTTTTTTTCAATGTACATGTTGTTTAGCAGATGAAAAAAAAAATAAATTCACTTATAGAATATGCACTTCAGAAATCGAATGTTTCGTTTGAGATAAGTGTCGCAAAAATTTGATTTTCATAAAAAAACTGATGATTTGGGGAGAAATTTTGTTTGGCTTTGTTAGAAACCTAAAAGGGCATTATTAAGAAAAAATGAACATCAAGAGAGAAACTATTGAAAATATGATGCGAAGAGGAAAAAGACTTGCCGCTGGAAGACCTTCCAAAAGCGTAGATCACAAAATAGGAGCGCGACCGCCCCGCGCACGAACCGCAACACACCTGACGACATAGGTCGTCGTTTTTTTTTTGTTCCAGAAACATACTGCAAATTTTGTTCACAAATATCCAGCATTTCAAGGGTTCTTCACTTTCTTTCCGGAATTTTTAAAATTTAAAGTTTGCGAACTACAAATGAGCACTCGGATTAAAGGCGCATGCCACAAACATGGAAACAAGTAGTATCGTTGCAGGACCTTGAATAAAATTGACTTGAAATTAAACCAGAAGAAATAGTCTTTGGGGCAAAATCAAAAGCGAAATATGAAGGTGAGATTTGGAAATGGAGCGCACTTTCACCAATCCCAAATTAACGACACTCCATAAAAACACTAGCCCTCTTTTTAGCGTCTCACCAAAATTGGTGTTAAAGAAAAAGAAGAAGAAGAAGAAGCTTCCTAAAACACACCCCCACATGTTACCAGAAATAAATGGGGCCATTTTTTGTATGAATATCTTATTGCATGATTCCGTGCCCAAGTGCAACTCGAGACAATTTTGGTGTTTGTGTGTCTTGATGCGAATGCGAGAATTTTGAAACAAAAAAATAATAAATTGAAAAATTGAATAATCGAATTTCAGGGGGGACCTCAAACAAGAGATGTCGCATAGTTGGGAGGCTAATAGAATCGCGAGTCGTTCTCAATTATTATTCATTCGCGAATATCAATTAATCATGCTGAAACCAGCGGGATCGTCGTCCAATTATACTAATTACTTGATTTGTTACAATTTCAAGAAAGCAATTGATAAGTCATCGGTGCATTTTAAGACATCGAAAATCGTAAAAATTGTTGAGGGGAGTTTTTGAGGAAAAATGAAGCGCTTCTCTCAAAGTGGGTTCTGAAACAATCTTGAAATTAGTCTGTTATAATCCACAAAACTGCCCTATAGAAATGTCTCGTTGTATAGCACCCTCTCACTCTCCCTTTATCTATGTGTCTCGCCCCTTTTTCTTTGTGTCTCTCACAGGTCGCAGTTTTTTTCTCTGCGTCTCTCGCAGGTCGCATTCTTTTTCTCTGCGTCTCGTATATTTTTCTATTGTTTGTAGTATGATCCCGGGCCACTATATAAGATCGCGTTTCCCTCATTCAGCCATTCTATTTGGTTGACTCGTCACATTGACCGAATCTCGTGTACCACACACGCATACCTACGAACACAACATGGTCCTAAACGGAATATATGATTCTTAACGAGAATTGGCCTTATACGGCGTCTCAAACTCGTAGTACTACTACAAAATTAGCGAGTTCTGCGAAAAGCGCGTGAGCAACATTCGTAGAGCTGTTTATCTTTTCGACGTTTAAAATCATCCTGAAGGTTTTTTTTTTTCAAAAACGAGTCTTCAAGATAATTCTAAATTATTTTTCTAAGATCTCACCACGAAAATGAGCAATCTACAATTTCGATTTATCAAAAAAAAATTGAAAATTCCAAGTGGAAAAGCAATACGTATTTTTGGCATTTAAAAAATATAGCTCAGGAATTGCGATATGAATGGGCGTGGCTAAAGGGCACGTGACGACTAGATAAAAAAAATGGAGAAATATTGATTAATAAATTATTAATTATTATTATTATAATTATATTATTATATTAATTATTATTATTATTATAATTATATTATTATATTATAATTATTATAACCAAGAAATGCAAAGCAGACGAAATAAAAAGTGATGAAATTTTTGCGCGGTCTCGTCGGTGGGAAAATTGCATCGGCGGTTGAAGCGGGGATATTGGACAAGCTTCATCAAAATGCACGTTGTTCGAATGCGACTATGATCACCTGACATATGTAGTGGCATTTGGAAACAGCACAACAATTCTCACGTCATTATTGTATCGTAGTGACGATGATATACAAAGTTTCGAGTGGATAAATCGCGCTTTTTGGGACCATCAGAGCTCAAATGGGATTTAGCGGATTAACTACAAAAGAACCAGTAAAACGAGTAAACAATTGAGCACGGGACTCATTTCGAATAAGGCGTTCATCGAAATGGAAATGGATGCTCAAATATTCGGGATGGATTACTGTAACACTTTTTCCTCGCTTCCATTTCGCCCCATAATCTCGTTTGGCTATCAAATCGGCGAAAAAGATGTACAACTCCCATGATGAATTAATTGTGTGAAAATTGGCACAAAAACCAGTGGACGGCGTCGAATTGAATCGGATTCACCTGCTCGATGAGGCGAAACAAAAATGTGGAATTAGGCTCACCGCAATTGCTCGCGTTCGTCGTCGAGATTCCCGATGAACTTCGGCCGGGGGCGTTCAGAAACGGAATGTGATCATCGACTTGGCAATAGGAGGCCGCGCGGACGCGCATTTTCCTTCTGAAAAATAACAAAAATTGTGAATTGATGGGAATAATCGATTTTCGGGTTTTCCCAACGCTTATGGAATCGCTTAAATCATGTTATTCGATTCGACAATAATGGAACAGGGCAAAAACCAAAAAAACAATATGCAGTAATATTTTATAATAGAAAATTGAATTTTTTTTGAACATTTTTGAATTCCAGACAATCTCAAAATCAGATCAAAATTTTTCTAAAATATAGAAAATTTTGCAATTTGGTCGAGAATTATTTTATTATTCCATTTTTCAAAATCAAACTTTTCGAAAAGTTCACCAAAATGTTGGCAGCGAAAATATTTGTTGAGGATTTGCGATTAATTGGTGGGACTTTTTCGACAATTAAGGTTTTGCTTAAAATATTTTTAATTTCTTTCTAATTATTCAAAATTATCTTAGTGGTCGATATTGTGGAGAGTTGCGTGGGTAGATTTACATGCGCTTGTTTTGAATAATATGCCTCATTTTGGCAATTATTAATTTCAATGACGATTGAATTTCATGGAAATTATAAACTCCTTAATGGACCCATTCATATAATAAAAATATGTTTTTAAAAAACTATATTTTTTTGGCGAAGAAGATAAACTGTTCATGCTCCTCTACATAACTGGGGATTTCGTCACCACAGCGGAACATGCTCAGGCTAATCATTACACTGTCCCACGCAGGCCGAGGGTAGAGTCGAATACTCCTCATCCGGGCGGCTTTGATTCGGCCTAGCATGCCGGAAGAAGAAAACAGGGACCCAGTCCACTAAAAACAGTATAAAGCGTAGAAATGTCCCGGACCCGAGCTCTGCCCCTGGATTGACAGTTACAGGAGAAGCAGAAAAATGGAAGATGGACTACTCTTCTAACGAGTGGCGGCCGCGGAATTGGACCCGGCCAAGAGGAAGGCCTCCCATGAGATGGTGGGACTCGCTTCGGAAGGAGAACAGCTGAAGGAGCCGTTATCACCCGGCGGTCCACCCAAGCCAAGGACCGAAAAGCTTGGAAAGCTGTGGTTCGCGCCTCAATAGGCGAAGGACGAACCGACTAAGTGACTAAGTGACCAAGTTTTAAATAACTATATTTTGTTGTAAAAAAAAAATACATTCCACGAAGAGGCCCATAAGGAAAACGTGAAATTATAAAAATCATTCGTGGCGAGACCCTTTGTAAATCTACCCAGACGACACCGGACGCCAACTAAACATTTTATATCAAATTATCTTGAAATTAGATCAATTTCTTAAGAATAATATAATTTTTTTATTTTAAAAATTGTCGTATTGATTGATTTTGTCAAATCGATTTTCCAAAGATCAGAAAGAAATTTGAACACAGTTTTTTTTTTACAAGCCTGCTTCAAGTAAAACTGATGGGTGGATCTCAATATTCATAGAGAAGAAGGGTAATTTCTCTGGAGAGAAAAAAACGAAAGAAAAAATTAAATTTTGAGTTTTGATATGGTCCGCGCCAAGCACGAATTCAGGGTATGCGTTCTCAGCTACCCCATCCCAATTTTATCT
Source organism: Caenorhabditis bovis (assembly GCA_902829315.1). NCBI lineage: Eukaryota > Metazoa > Nematoda > Chromadorea > Rhabditida > Rhabditidae > Caenorhabditis > Caenorhabditis bovis. The sequence goes on along the minus strand of CADEPM010000001.1, from coordinate 2,517,580 downwards.
AAAAGCAAGACTACCGTAATTTGAGATGGAGTGTATCAAAACTCAGAGCCAGCAGTCGATTTTTCTTTTTTATTCTTTTTTCTGCAACCAAATTGCTCTATGGGGTGAAAATGAGTGGTAAGAGGCAAATCGGTGATGGAGGAAGGGAGTGGGCTCAGATTTTTCAGATTCCGTGTGATCTTCTAAATGACTGATATGGTAACACCCGGCCACATTGGAAAATGGATGTGGAAGATCAGATTTTCTCCGTTTCATCAATTTTAATGTAATTTGTTGAGCAATTATGAAAATTGTGGCAGCATCCACTTTTTCTCCATTGTCCAATGTGCAGATCCCGATGAAAATGATATTTGGGTCCCACTAGAATGCAAAAAAAACCACTGGGTACAAAGCTTGAAACATTAAAAAATGATAGCATTGAATACAACAAAGAATGGACAGCAAATAAATTGAGAATTTTGCGATATTCTTCTATATATCGTATATTTCTTCTTCAATAATTCAATACTTTCGCCCTTTTTGTTATTCGCTCGCCAATATTTTTCGATTAAATTCGCGAAACTTTCCAACACAAAAAAAAACAAATTGCATTATTAATCGAATCGGCTGACTGAATACGAGATGAAACAGATTTGCGAGCAACAAGTGATGTCTGGCAAATTTGCTCGGTTCCCATGCAATGATGTCAACCGCCTATATTATTATTATTGTTTCATTTTGAAAAAAAAATTACTAATTATTTTGAAAATTGCCTGTTTTGCCAATTAACTAAATTGCAGATTTTTCAAGCAACAAATTGAATGCATTGAAACCGGACCATCGAAGCAAGACCTCAACAATTGCGAATTTAAAATTCTATTGGATGCGCCTCCAAAAAATCGTCGAATCGAAACGGAAAGCCATTAGGGAGCAAAATTGTGGCAAAATCAATAATTCATGCGATGTTTAAATGTGAAATTGTTGGTTATTCGATTCATTGAGAACTACAAAATAAAACAGTTTAATTCGAGTCGGATTCGGCAAAATTTATGCTCATTTCGAAATTCTTTCAATTTTTCAAAGAACTTCTTTTTTTGGAATTTTTAGTTCTGCAAAGAGAACCAACTATAAAAATATTCAAAATTGAACTGATTCGCAATTTTTTTTTTGAGATTTTCGCGTTTTTTTCTATTGATGACAATTGTTTTCGCATCGAGACCATATTGAATTTTTTCTAGAAAAAATGAAAAAAATTAAGTGGTCATTCATGTACGTTTTACTTTCAGGGATCCTGACTGGATTCGATGAAATTGAAAATTCGTGAAACAAATCGAATTTCTTGGTAAGACCCAAGAAAGGTTTTTTAAACTGTTTTCTTCTGAAAAAGCTTGAAACATTGAAAGGTACCAATATAGGAGATGATTGCACCTTTAAAGCAGTCAAGGGCCGTTAAAGAGCCCCCCTCTCCCCAATCTCGATGCGCCTTTGAAACTGCTTTATTAATGGTTCAATGGTAATGTGATACTAGTAGCTAAAAAAAGTTTTTTTTGAAAGTTTCGACTTTGCTGCGAAAAAAAAATTGAAATCAGAAGGGTTTTTATTGAGACTTTTCTGTGAAATTGCATGATGGTGTTTTCACACATTTTCGCGCGCGCGACCATTTATTTTAATTTTTTCCAATCTTTTAAATCTCAAATGTTAATTAGCGTTGCTCAGACACCAAAATCTCGGAAATGCACTTGCGGGATAATGAAAAAATATGGAACGAAAGTCAGACATCACTGCCCTCAAACGCATTTCTCATTTCAAGGAAATTTTCGAGTTTGGGTGGTATCTTTAAAGGGACATGGCATAATATTTTAAAACAAAATTTTTTTTAGGACCCGATATGTTTGAAGAAACGTGACATCGAGAAAAACCACAATTTGGAAAACGAGTAGCTGTGAGAACAAGGCGAGAACAGAAATAAAACAAAATATGGAAGTGCACTAGAAATAACATTTGCCGGTTCGTCAAACCATGGGAATATGCTCGAAAGAGTGTTTGCACGCGGATAGAAAAAAAAAAGCAGAACGGGAGGCTTCGTGTCTCGACGGGTGAGACACGGACACTTAATTGCAATTCGAATGTGAGTGTGTGTGTGCAACAATGAAGACAAACGATCAAAAGTGAATAAAAAAACAACATGCGCACATGTATATGCTCCATAAATGATCAGATGACCAATTTTTTATAATTGGCTCGAAATTGGAATGAAAAATGGCGAACCACCAGCATCTTCAAATTCGAAGCGAAAATAATGGGAATATGCAAATGCGTCGGATACGCGCGAAAAAAAAACACATTTTTAATAAAATCGAATGCTTCGTTTTTTTTTTCGAAATTTGGAATATCCAAATCACAATGTGTATGTGTGTCACGTACGAATCCAGGTGATTCGTGATTCAGAAGGTTAGAATCAATAAAAAACGATTTTTAGAAAATTTGGTACTGCACCAATTGTTTTATTAATTTTTTCGGCAACCATTTCGCGTCGAGACCCGAAATTGAAGATTGCAATTTTCTCGATAAAATTCGTCTATGACCGCAATCCGACATGACTGTTTAAAACTCAAAAATAGCATTTATGCATGTTGTCGAATTTGCGGATGGCGTGGTATACTGTAGAGTTGGGTCTCGCAACATGCATGGGGAGGGGACTTTTACGCCACTTGTTCGTGTGGAGTACACAGCGCGCGTCTCGAGATCGTTTCTGGCATTTAGCCAAATTGCCGTAGTCGCTCAAATGCGACAATAATGTCTTGCCACGAATGGCAGTACAGTACGCCAAAAACAAATGTCGATTTTTCGTGTCGAAACCAAAAAAATGCTCAAACGTTGAAAAAACCAACGACGAGCTGAACGCATTCGCCAAAGAAGTCAACGCCAACAAAAATAATCAAGTTGTTTTCAGAAATGTGAATCAAACATTGAAGGCGGCAAAACCGCGAACATCACCTGCGCAATGATTCACACAGATTTTTTTTCGTCTCGAAACCCGCCGCAGAATTGAACACGAAGTTCGATATTTGAGTTCAATTTTGATCAAAATTTCAAACTTGAGCAAATTTGATACGAATATGAGTCGTAATATTATCAAATGGACTAAAATTTTCCAGTTATTTCACAATTTGCAAGAGAAAAAAAACTATCATTTTTGAGAAAAAAAATGCCGAAATATTGAGAATCGAAATTTAAGCGACTCACTTGGTTGCGATTCCATGATTATGATGATGATGATGATGATGAAACATTCAAATGCGATGCCTTCGAATGAAAACGACACGATTTTAGGATGGGAAATGAGGCGAGCTTCATCTCTCACACTCACAATTTTCGTGTTTTTCAGTTTCAACCCATTGTGTGTGTATGTGATGTCTCATAATGTGCCATTAAATGAGAAGAAGCTCGTCAAGAGCTATTTGAGATTTTAGTCATATATGGTCCAACATCTCTCAAAGAGCGCCCGATGCGAAATCGTTGCAAACTCATTAAATGTCAATTTCGACGGATCGATCGATCAATCAATCGAATGTTCCAGCCGCCGATTATTAATCTATTCGAGATGTTTGATCAGTTTTTTTGCCTTCTTTCGAAACCCTTCAAATTTTCGTCGAAAAGGGGTTCTCGCGACACATCGCGACGCTGGGAAATCCCAGACAAAAAATAACAATGCTCATCTCAACCAAATGAAAAAAAAAATTAAGAATTAAATGTTCTGAAATTGATTCTAAAATGTTGTGAGAAATTGCAGTTATTTGAGACTTCGTAATACTTATTGCGACTCAATCAACTTTACAAAACTTTTAAGTCTTTGGATTTACAGAAAAAAAAAATTTAAGAATTAAGATTTCCAGAAACTTATTGAGCAAATTCTAATATGTTTCAATATATTTTAACATCTTGAAATACATTGCAAACTTCATTGGGAAACAATTTTTGGCTGACATTTCTTTCTTGAGGTAAGCTAAAAAATGAGGTCTTCTAGAAGCTTCATTTACAAAATGGCATCTCTTATAAAACCACTAGTTGATATTTCTGATTTATTTTTCCAATTAAACACCCGCATTTTTTGAAGAAAACCAATTTTCCTAAATTTTTGCATTCGGGTCCTACATAGAATTGTTTACTGTAGCCCATTGAAGTGACTTCCTTATAGTCATTTTATACGTTTAATAATTGAATTTCGGCTAATTGCAAAACTGAGGACCATTGGTCGACTATTTTTAGCTGAGCTTGTCTGCGTCTTATTCGATTAGCATTTTGAGGTCGATGAAGGAAGTGCGCTCTATCGCGGCAATTCAACAACAAAGAAAGTGAAATGCGAAAAATTCAAGGCGGCACAAAAATAGTTCAAAAAATTATTGGAATTAATTAAAGTACAAAATCAAACGGAGCTGGGCGAAAAATAAACATTTTCAAATGTGTCTTTTTCGCATTTTTTTAAAATTAGACCACATAAATATTTTTGAGAAATAGATAAGAAAAATAAGACAGAACACAGAAAATGTGTACTTTTACTTTTTTTTTAAAATATATTCAATTAGCACAAAACGCCATTCCATCATAATGACGGAAGAGTGGTTGGGAAAAACGCGCTTGGGCACAATGAGACGGGGGGGGGACGAATGGAGGGGTTTGGTGTCCAGCAAAGTGTAATTTCGCATCTCAAACAAAAATGAGGCGGCAGATTTATATGAATGCGCCCGTTTGTTCTTTTTATTGTCGTCGTCCGACCGCCAGTCCCTCCGAGCTCAGCTGTGATCCAAGTTCAATGCGATTAGTGCGCCGGATAATATGATTATTTTGGTGACACGCGCGCGAGCTGAATTTTGTTTATTCCAATTTTGAACAGTTTTATTCAAAAATTTGCATTTTGGTTTCAATTTTTCTATTAAATGTTTGATGAAAAAGAAAAACGCGGGGGAAAAATGAAAATACGATAAAAGTGGGGAAGGGCGTAAACACTGGAGTGTCGTACCAAAACGCATTGGTGTTTGAATTCAACACTCTTGCTGATTTTCAGTAATATTTGAAATAATTCTAGAAATAATGAGCGATTCAAAAAATGTGAAAATTCGACTCATTATTTGCCGCAATTACGATGAAAAAAATTCGCCTTTGAAAGGATTTGTTGCTGAAATTTTTTTTTTCGCGATTTTCAGGATTTACCATATGTGTATTGAAACATCTACAGTTTATGAAAAATGCGGCTACGAGAATTTATCGCTGCAAGACCTATTTCGTTAACATAAATCAATAATATAAGAAAATGAAGAAATTGAATTTTTACATCATTTTTTGTTTAAAAAGAATTGATTTGTTAGAATTTGAAGTTTTGAAAAATCGGACAAAAAATTAAATCCAAAAATAAACCAATTTTTATTGAAATGTTAAATTCTGAACTTCCGTGACGCGGCTCGCGGCGAGCCAAATAAATCGCCAGAATTAACAATTCATTCCGCATAAGCAGATCAAAAGACACATCATTTCGAATTTTTTTACTAGACAACACACATATTCGTTAAATAATATGATATTCATGAGCCAACACCGAAACAATAGACGGCCAAATAAGGAGCATATTGTTTTCCGGAAATTGATACTTTATTCGACGAAAACAATTTGGCAATTTTTTTCCGGTTGCATAAAATTGAAACGATAAAATTATTCGATCACAACGAACATTTAGCAAGCCGTAATTGGATTTGGATAATATCAGGTCAAAAACGGCTGAAATTGGTTGATAAAATAAACACGAAATGAGTCGAAACGAATTGAGCATAAGAATTGAAAAAAATGGTTTAAAAATTATTGTATGAATCCGTTGGTTTTTTTTTGCCGCAATATTTTCAGAAACTTGGAGAAAGCGAAAATCGCCGAAGAATTTCAGCTCCATCAAAAATAATCGACGAAAGTGCTTTTCCAGTGCACATTCTCTTCCTGTTGTTGCATTTAGAAAATTAGCTTCAGAAATGATTGAGAATGCGGCGACATCATTGTTTATGTCATCGAGACGAGAGGCATGACTGACGCTTGGAATCAGCGTTGTCGCAGTTTTTCGCAAGTTTCAAAACACACAATTGAAATTTTTCATGGGTAAGACGACGCATAAAAAAAGCTGAGACACTTCCAGGGCTCAAAGGTATTCAAAATTGAAATATTTTACTCCATTACCAAACATAGCCTACCAAATATGGGGAGGGGGTTAGCTGTGGAATGAGCATAGGGTCTTACATGAAGAGTAATGCGCTTAGTTTTTCGAGTGTGATGCAAAATTAATAATTGCGAAAAATAAAAATTTCCCAGAATTTGCCATTCAGTCAAAAACCGTTTTTTTCCCAAGGCGCGAAATATGGTCCGGCTTGGGATGTTCGACTCAATTCATTCAGAAGACTATTAAAAAAATATCCCAAAATATGAAATGAGCAGAAATCTCGAAGAGAATGGAATTGTTGGACCGACAAGAACGTCCTAAATGCGACTTAGAGGGATATTTACAAAATGGTCCCAAAGTGGGACCGTGCTGTTTTCAGAATTAGGCCAAAGATGGATTTCGAACACATTGATTTAGCCAAATCAAGAACGCATTCAGATGAATAGCAGCCCTCACAAAGAAATTAAAAGTATTGGCGGCCTATGTCGACTCGGTCGGCTTCGGGATGCCTAATGGGAAAGTTGATCGAGCAATTCATGGAAATTGAGTGATTCTCAAATAACACCATTCCTTAATTAGCTCGCGGTTTGGGGATATTTACGCGATTCGCGGTCTCACGCCGATGATGCTTTGAAAAACAAAGAATTTTACAAAAGCATAATAATGATTGAATGAGAATATTGAATAAAATTTCAACATACTATGAAATAAGTTGTACTGTTCGAAAATGACAAATGTATCCGTAGGTGTCGTAGGATCCTGCGTTTTGTACGCAATGCTAAGAGACAGTTACCATAATCCTCGCAGCGATTTACGGGGACTTTTATTTAATTTCGCATATTCATTTTTTTTCGCTCAATTTTCCTATTTCCCTTCGAAATTTTGTTATTTAAATTTTGCAGAAACCGAGTTTAATAATTTATTTACGTCAACTCGACGTCAAACCCGAAGCGTCTGAAGGAGTTTATCAAAAATCGAGAAGGAAGACGCGAAGCATTTCGATTAATTCGCTATTCTTAAATGTTCTATAAATTGTGGTGTCAATTTGAACGCGTTTTGTGGATTTTTGGAAAATTGATTTCGTTTTTTCGATGCCCGCATAATTTTTCCGCACCCTGTAACTGTGTGCGCCTTTAAAGAAAAAAACGGAAAATTTATCAAATTGTGAGCTCAACAACATCAGAATAAGTAGAAGAGCGCCGAGCAATAGAAAAGAAAAACTCGAAACTGCCTCAAATTTTATTAGGTGTCAATGCTGTTCCACATCGTTTAACGGCGTGTACGGACAGAAGATGAAGATGAAGGAATATTCTAAATATGGTGAGAGCAAAATTGGGGGAAAAAAATAGTAAGCAGCATCTCGTGTTCATCGGCGTCAGATTTCAGCAAGATGACGACGGCGCACTTTAACCATCATCTCGCGTTTCGCGTTTGAAGAAATCCCCCCATTTTTATCAGGTTTTTAATGCTATATTTCGAGCCAGGAAAATTACTTTTTAAAAATAATGCCATTATATATCATCAGTTTCTGATTTTTTTTAAATATTAATTCACGTCTTCAAGCACGTTGCACTTCATTTTTCTCTCAAAAACCTATGCACCTGCAAATCTAATGATCTCTAATTGGCATTAGCTGGTTCCGGATCTTCCGGAGTATTGCCATCTTCAGATATCAGCGCAATCCATTTAAAAAAATTTAAGCAGTTGATCGCACGCGAACCGCAACGCGCCACACTATGTACAAGGTCTTACAACATCAAATTCTGTTAGCCATTTCTTTTTTCAAAAACGCATCATAGTTGAAACAAATTATTTTAAATGAGAAGATTTGGTTTCGCAACAATTTACAATTTGGCTGCGTATCAACCAAAAGCAAAACTACAGTACATCGAAGTTACATGTAGCTTTGCATATTGTAACTTTTAATGCTAATTCGAGATCGACCAAAACGACAAGCCTGATTTTTATTGAAAACAATTATCATTGAAAAATTCTGTAGAGGAGAGAGAGAGAGGAGAGAAAAAACAAAACAGTGCGCACGAACAACAATTTGTTTCTTTTAAACTTCTATAGAGCATACGGTAGCACACACAACTTTTGCCTATAAAGCAACAATACCAGTCTGGCAAAATATCAAAATTAATAGATTTTTAAGATGGTAGATATGGACCAAAACAAAAAAGTGTAAAATCCAAGCAAGAAAAGGTGGGAGAGAGAGAAGAGCAAAATAGAGCACAACAAATTATAATCATAATAATAAAAGGCGCGAGTTTTGACAAAAAAAATACCGCGCTTAACTATGAACATTAATTGTTTCTTTTTGGGTGAAAATTAAACATAGCGGAATTGTTGAGCAAATCGGGGAACAACGAGAAAATAAATCTACTTTGGTGTAAGATAAATAACTAAAACGACTTAGGTTTCTTTTCTAAAACAAAAAAATCAAAAAGTGGAAGAACATATTCGGTAGCGGCTTGAGAGAGAGAGAGAGAAGCGTTTCAGGAAAAAAAAGTAATTAAATGATTGATTAGTTGATAACGACAGCCGATCCGAACAACTCCGACAAAACACGAATCGCATTGGCTTTCGACAACTGTAATAATTATGGCTGAATATTCAAAAACTCATTCCATCTCATTACCTGGAGCGGCTCAGTCTGAGTCGAGCTATCTCTAAGGCTCGCCTTGTCAGTCTCCGTTTGTGCGTGCTGCATCTGCGGTCCCTCCTGAACGTACGCGTTTCGCTGCATTTGCTGTTGTTGGTGTAACGCGTTCTGAAAACACATCGGATCAGCACTCATAGATTCCCCCAAAAAATGCGGTGACGCTTCGATTGATTTGAGCAACTCAACAAAAAAAATGATGTGAAAATCATAATTTAGCCAGTCTGAGACATGCACATATTGGAAACAGAATAGCGTATTTGGTAACATTATGAACGATATTAGGACACAACACCAACCATTACTAAACTTACGTTGCGCGGCAAAAGGCCGAGCTCTTGGAGCCACGAGTTTTTGCTTTGCTGGCTTGCAAGAAACTCGATACCACGAATCTAAACAACTCGGCGTTAATGTTTCAACAATTAGTCATTTAATGTGTTTCGATTAGGCTCAACGCTTCAATTTTATTTCTTTTTGTTTAGAACTCCGGTTAACAATTGGGGGGAGGGGTTATGGCAGTTAGAACGCGACACAAAGCGCAAAACATCAACAATAAAGCGAACATACATCCTTCTCGCTATCCGGAGTATGAGACAAGCTTCCAGCGTCGATTGGCTCCGATGGCGGTTGCGAGTGCATCTGGTGCTGGGTTTGACCGTTCGGTCCCATTTGATGATGAATTGGAGGCAGTGTAACAAACGAGTGCGGGAATCGTACCTAAAAACCAAAATTTGGATGAATCCGAAATGCCAAATGCTTACCGGTGGTGGGTATGGCGGAACTCCAGTCGGCATAATCATCATTGGTGGCCCAGGTGGCCCCTGTGGTCTCATGTTGAACTGTTGGACAAACGACTCCATCGAGTGCACGTTACCCAAGAGGAAAGGCAGCTAAAATAATACATATTTTTCCAATGGTTTTCTTTTATTTTTAAAGACTTACAGTTCCGCCACAGAACGTTGTCCATTCACCAAGCGTGTGATATTGAGTCTCATTTTCGGTACGAACTGGAAGACACTCGCTAAAATAACCGGATTGCGTCCAAAATGTCATATCTTTGTTGGTGTATGGACCTGAAAATTCAATCATTAATAGATTTTTTTAACAATAAAAGTCTTACCGTAGCACTCGTTATCGGGTCCCATGTAATACCAGCGGGTCTCATTGACGGGTTGCGGGTTCGACTTGGAGACCATTTTCGAATAGATATTCTATTATTGATTTTACCTGCAACCATAGAGTTGATCACTTGGCAAAACGCATTGAAGCGAGAGAGAGATAATCGTACGGCGGCAAAAACCAAAATAGATCAAATAATTAAATTAATAATGCAAAAAAAATGAAAAATAATATATTTAGAGGAAGAGAAGGTGTAAAAAAAAAAAGTGAGATGTTAATCCTTATCAAACCACCGCTCTTCATCATCGCGCTCTTTGATAGGATCAATCTCATTGATATTATCGCAGGTCGAGTAGTCGAAGAACCTACAAAAAAAAAAGAGATCAATATGATAAGGAGACTAGCGAGGCTCATCATACTGGTGGTCTTTTCCGGCAAGGAATCTCTGCTGCATGTAAGATTCGAATTCGGAACGAAGCATTGCTGGGGTGTCCTGATCGCCGAGTTCGTCATATTGCGAAGCTTCCTAAAACACATATTAGGTTTCAGTGACTAGCTGAGTAAGTATATTACAAGTTTTGCAAGTTTTTCCATCTCCTTCCTCAATTTTGTGATATCGTCATCCTCGTCTTCATCATCATCTCCGTCTTCTTCTGGAATAAATTCAGTACCACCACCAGCCATTCGATTGCTGACATGTGCGAAAAACCGACTGCTATGATCGTGGCCGCGGTCCTCTTCATGGCAAGTAGATGAGTTCTAGAATTATTTTCTAATTATCGATAATTTCTCGTTTCCCAATTACCGGTTCCCATTCAGTTTCTTGAACATTCCTGCGTTCCGAAATCACTTGACTATCTTCGAATCTGGACATCATATCGGACCAGCTGCATTCTCCTCCGTCTCGATTCACTGTCGGCCGCAATTGTATCCTTTCTATTAAAAATTTTATCAAAAATTATCAATTTTAAATATTTCTTACCGGCTTCGTTTAGAAATCTTCCGACCATTGCGTCGTATAAATAAGGTTCCCTTTCGCGCATTTTTAAATCTGAGAAGAAACTGCCCTCCTTTAGCAACTTCTGCATTTTATTAAACCGCCTATTCTTCTTCTGTAACGTTTTAAAATTAAAAAAAAATGAAACGATTTTTAATAAACCTCTCTTTTTGTTGGCTCCTTCTTTGCTCGAATTTGTTGCAGCATTGATGAAATAAATGGGTCTTCAGTATTTTCAAACACAAGACAATCATCGGCGGACATGTGTTCGGCGTACCTTCAATCATCGATATTTCGAAATATATAGAACGGGATTTCAGATTACCTGGTCAGAAAAACTGAAGGATTTTGTTGGGCAAGTTTTTGAAGAATATCATACTTTTCTTTCTCAGTAAAATCTTTCTCGCCAATTTTTTGATGTTGGACGAAAATATCAGGAAGTGATGCGAGTTTCACAATCAGAGACTCCATTTCTTCAATTTTTGGGTAGACATAGACGATTTTCGGAATTTCGAAACAGATAGGAGGCGTAAATTGATTGAAAAAATAATTGATAAGGAAAACAAAGCTTACATCAACAAAATTATTGATTGAAAAGGGGGTGGCGCAAAGAAATCACGCGGAAACAACAAACAAATGAAAAAAGCCAAAAAACAGCGTTCACACTGTCCGAAAAATTCTGAAGCAATATTAACGTGCGATGGAGCGCGTTTAAAACACCAACAGCTAGATTTAAAATTTAAACCACTTTTACTAATCTATTTTTTAATATATAAATGTTTCATCAAAAATTAGACCATAGCAATACAAAAAAACATATGCTGTTATCACAAAAAATTCAAACAAATAAGGACGCCGTGGGAGAAAACGAAGTTATGGGCCACGCCCAATTGCAATACCCGCACAGTGTTTGGCAGACTGGACGCATAAAACTGCATTATCATGTCGTCAAGTTTCCCCAAAAAAATGGGACCTTGAAAGGGTAATAAAACAAATGTTCTTTGTTTGACGTACTAGAAACGACGCCATTTTTGAATTGATTTTGCCGCCAACGCCGCTAATGTGTAAACGCGGAGTAACGTTAATAATCGTCACCCAACAAAACATTTACATTCACAACAATCGTGCAATTAAATGTTTAAATTCTTATTTATAATGAAACGAGTAGATCTTGATCATTACAATTAAACGAACAAATTTGCGGGAAATTTAATAATCCAGCAATCGTGACAAAACTAATTTCTAATTTCTTTGCGGTTTTGCATTCTTGGATTTAAAATACAATTTGCAGATAATCCCTGCTCTCCAAACAATGTGAATATCGTCATACATTTTTATGCTTGCCATGAATATGCTGATATTAAAACTAACAATACTATTAAATAATGGGAAATTGGTATAAATGTTGCGTTGCAGAAGTCGCCTTGACACCAACATGAATGCTCAATGACACTGGCGTCAGAAAGGCAGGAAAGTGGAACCTAAAAAGGATAAAATTAACAACGGAAAACTTTGATTTTATTATACATTAGCAACTGTACAATATGAATGGTTGGGAGGTCGAAATGTGTTCGGATCCTGGAGACTATAGAGTTTCGAATAACATCCGCGGAATGTCATGGTAGAATAAACACCTATAAAAGGGTTCGATTTTCAATAAAGTTAATACGACAGAAATACCGGAATTGTTTAAAGATTGCTGCCATTTGAAGCAGAAACCATCACCGCAATCATCCTTGCTTCGATCTTTAATTATCCACGTGTCACTATTGCAATTATCATCGAACACCAATGGTTCGCCAATACGATTTGGTGGTCCACGCTGCTTTGTGATAAAGTTCTGAATTGTATTCCATGATTTCATATTTATTGGATGTTGAGAAAGAACAAACCTACCGATTTCATATTTGTCGATGCACAACTGTAGCAATGAGCTGAACTGAACATTAGAAGCATTTCTGTTTGGAAAATGTGCTTACCTGCTTCGGAACTTTCATAAATGAAGAGAAGACAATAAATAAATTCAACTAGCATTTTCGACCATATGCCTGGAAAGAAACGATGATCATTGCACAAACAAATATTGGGTTTTATATTTAAATCCTCACTCTTCAGTGGCGAAGGTGTGAAAATTGAAGTTCAAATATTACGGAAGGATCGCAAGGGCTTTGCTTTTTATGAGGAAGCTTTAAAATATTCGAAGGCCAAGTTATTAGAAACTTGAAAAATGAAAATTCGTAGAAATTTCCATAAAGAGCGAGAGACATGACTGTACGAAACAATTTAAATGGACAAAATGATTTGTTTTTGATATATTTTTGATGTTGATTCATCATTATGTATACGCCGACGCTTCTTGCTTCCTAATGGGAAGTGCAAATAAGGAAATAAAAAATAGTTTCCGGTGTCAATTCAAGAATTACAGGGTGTCATTTAAGTTCCCGCACAAAAGTTTGACGCCATGTAGAGCTTCGCTAACGCACTTTTCGTACACCAATACAATTTATTTTTATTGAACAAGGTATATTTTACTTATTTTCCAAGTTTCACCTCATTCGGATGTGCTTCCGAGAAACGGCGAAGGCTAACATCCATCGCGCTTCCATTATCGAACTTCATAAGCAAAATGTGAGCCCGAGAGACATCATTCAACGGGTCGGTGTGCCTTGTAGAACGGTTTATGACACCATCAAACGATTCAAGGTGCTAAATACGACCAGTGACCGTCCCAGACAAGGAAGACTCGTCTCAGTAACCACTCCTCAGAAGATCAACGCCGTCAAATCGAGGATCAGCCGAAACCCCCACAGGAGCATGAGAAAGATGGCGTTAGACATGGGAATGAGCATCTTCGCTTTGGAACAAATCGTCAAAACGAAGCTTGTACTGACCCCATATCGTGTCCAAAAAGCGGCAATTCTATCGGCCGTCAACAAGCAGAGACGCTTCGAAAAAGCAAAACGACTTCTTGCTCGCACGCGGTCTGGACAAGATCTCGTCACTGTCTTCTCCGACGAGAAGCTATTCACTGTGGAGACGGCATTCTACTCACAAAACCATTGAGTACTTGCCCAGACATCCCAGCAAGCTTCTGAGAAAGGAAAAACAATTAATCGAGCCTCACATCCTGCCAGTGTGATGGTTTTCGGTGCCATCTGCTCAACCGGGATGTGCCCCCAGGATTTCGTGGATCAGGGAGTGAAAATGAACAAAGAAGTCTACGTTCGGGACATTTTGGAGAAGCATGTGATGCCCTGGACCCAAACGCATTTCGGTGGGCAGATATGGGTCTTTCAGCGGGACGGAGCACCCGCCCACACTTCCAAAACTACTCAGGAGTGGTGCCAGACCCATTTTCCCGACTTCATCAAGTCATCCGAATGGCCTGATTGCTCCACAGATCTGAAACCGCTTGACTTTTCCGTGATAGGGTCTTGCAGGAGAAGGTCAACGCAAAACCCCACTCAAGTGTAGAGGCTCTGAAGAGGACATTACTGGCGGAGTGGGACAATCTTTCCATCGAATACCTGCGTACCACAGTCACATCCTACCCGAAGCGTCTCCGTGAAGTCATAGCTGCGAAAGGAGGCCGAATCGAAAAGAGTTAATAAATAATTATTTGTTGTACTATAGATAAACAATATTTTGAGTCTCGTTTGATTTGGACTTTTAGTTTCAGAAATATACGTCTTCAAAGTTGTGCGGGAACTTAAATGACACCCTGTAAATAAGGTTCAGACGGCTTTGAAGCTATAAAATGTAAGAAATTGTTGGAAAAGAGTGCCTGGGCCACTCAATAGGCTGGTTAGAAGCAACAATTGATTGACAGCAAAATTACGACATCAGGTCAGCTCCCAACGAAAATATATTCAATCTAAAAACAACGATTCCAATTTCCTTAAAAATTAAGAAAAACCCAAAATTGGTTTGTCACAAGACCACCCCTAATAGAATTTTTATCAATGAAACAATAAAGCGTCTTATCTGGAATAGAAATTGGTATTCAAAAGGAACCAACGAGCAGCGGAGAAGCTTCTCCCAAATGTGTCGTCGGAGATTTGTCACATTCGCGAGGAAAAGACGAACGAGGCAATTATAACAAAATGGCAAATAAAAATAACAATAATAGTGAAATTGGAGAATTTTGAGAAGTTTCATCTCAAAATCGAAGCCAACAAAGATCAATATATATATGAAAGAACAACAACGAAGCGCTGCTAGGTGGTGGTCAGAGAGAGACCTCAACTAGGCTAGTGAGACTCGGGTTCGCTTGTGTGTTTGTATAAGCGAAGCGAAACGGGGGCCTCGAACACGAGGGCAAAAAGGTAAAACCCAGGAACCGTTTGGATATGCAACGCCGCCTAGTTTTGCGCGGCACTCGACAAATATTTTTGGAAACGAGCTGGCTCGTATGTGTTTGTGAAAAGGTTTATTTATGAGTAAGCGTGGAAAAACATTCGAGTTGGTATTTATATGGATGAATGTACATTATATATTTAGAATGACCTCAATATATGTATTAAAATCGGTGTGACCGCATTCGGGATGTTTTCTCAAAATGTTCAAACAAATTTTTGAGATCGAATAGTTGAATTTTTCCTTCCGCTAATGAATTGTCAAAATCTGAATCCCAATAATCTTTCAGATTCTGATATCATCGCTGCTGCGTCGTTGACGTCTGGATCATTATGACTTCCTTTTCTGATGTTGGTGTTCACTTTTGTCGAATTCTGATCTTCAATGTAATAATCGCAAAGTGTTGAGATCTAGAAAAAACTTGAAATACTGCTAAATCGAGTCCCAACACCTACCGTCATGAAGTTCATCGACTCCGGCGATCTTTGCTGAGCCAATGTGGTCAGCCTCGTCTGCATTTGCTGAAATTGCGGTCGATCTGATGGCTGGTCAAACCAGCATTCTCGCATCAATTGGTACCTTAATTAATTCGATTCGCTAAATAATTATCGCATTCGGTATTACAATTGAATAGAGCAGTTATCCGGTTTCTGTAATCTGAAACCTTTCTCGATCAATCCTCGAATTGCCTCATCGGGTATATTATAGTATGGGCGGCCGCCCATTGTAAAAATCTCCCAAAGGACGACGCCAAAAGACCACCTGAAAATAGGCTTAAATATTTATTCTGTAAATGTAGAAAGGTTACGAGTCAGAAAGCGATGTTGAGGTCTCGCCGCGAAGAAGCTCTAACGCATTCCATTTCTGAAGACCGTCGACTGGAGTGCTGTAAAACAAGACTGATAGATAGGCGGGAACTTTTCAAGAAGATAAATTCTAAATTAAAATTACCATGTTGGGGTGTTGGGTGTCGAAACGAAACCGAAATCCGAGATTTTCACGTTATGATCAAGAGTCATTAGAACGTGGCGAGAACACAGGGCATTGTGCACAATTGATTTCGATGAAAGATAAGCCTAAACCATATTAATTTTATGGATTTAAAATCAATTTTTACCATTCCCGAACAGATTTGCGATGCGATTCGATGCAAATCGTGAACGGAAATTACCGCGTCAAAATTGATCTCAGTGATGCTTGCCAACGAGCCATTCAAATCAATGCCGTTTTCTTGAAGCTTAAAAAAAAATTCATGTGTTTACAGTTTTTGAATTAGCGCTGACCTCAACCATATACTTTCGCCTTGAAACCAAATAGTCCAACAGATTTCCATTGCCACAATACTCCATGACATGAAGCAGACTTCCATTGAGGACGACAGTTCCTGAAATTGGGTCGCTATAAAAATGATACAATTTTTTTTGAATTACCAATAAAGGCAACAATTCTTGAATGCCTTCCAACTACCTTAGAGCCTTCGATCTCATCGATGAACAAACGCTTTTCATTTTTGCCCATATGCCGATTACTCTACAACAAAATTCGGCTGGAAATTTCTGGTGGAATTCCACAAACTTTAACAGCTACCCTTTGTTGATCATCAAGAACTACCGGACCATGCCAATCTGTCGAAAGTTGTCCTGTAAATAAGAATATATAGTCGGAACCCTCATCATAGTGTGTTACCCAGGTAAACGTTACTGAATCTTCCAGCACCGATAACGGAATCTTCAAAAAGCTTCAAGCTGCTGTCATCAATCACGTATTGATCACTGAATATCGATACCGTTTGTTAGTCTTTATGCCGAACTCATTTCACTTACACATTTTTCTCATGTACTCTACATCGAAATTTTCCCGTTGAACATTTGTAGATGACAAAAATCGATAGAACAACGAGAAGAAACGCGATTACGAAGGCGTAGCCGATGAGCGTTCTGAGAAGGGTGTTGACGGATGAGACACTCATCGAAGTGGTCGCAGCGGATACTAAAATTCGATTGAAAAAACTTTCTGTCGATTCAAAAATTACCCGCGAGCATATCCGCCATCACTTTGCTCACACCATCCACCAACGGCGGTTGCTCCAATCGTCTGTCAATCACACCGCATAATTGCACACCGTACTTGTTATTTGTATCAAAATTTACAATGGTGAGACTAAATGAACGATCCTAAAATTTTAAAGAAAGATTTGAAATTTCATTTTTGGAATTTTCACATAGGAGCAATTCAGTTTATTGGGAACGCATAGGCGTTTGACTTCTGCTTTCTGCAGATCTAGAATGCATTCACCAATGTCATTGTTCAAACTCGAAGTTTCACAAGGTCCTAAAAACAATTTTCAGTTTAAAATTGATAAAAAACTTTCTTACCGTAATATGCAATGAAATATTTCAGCTTTTTATAGCGTTCATCCCGTTTTTCAATGGCAATGATCACATCAATCTCATGCTTTTCCAATTTCGGATTCTCAATGACACGCGTGTGATAGGAGCGCATAAAATTGCACACCGCGTGATGGTCTACTAAACCCAGAACATTTTCAAAATATTCAAGTTTTGAGATCAGAGCTCACTTTTCAGAGCTCCAGTGCAATCAGCGCCAATAATACGCTCGCATGCGAATGTGACATTCATTGCTGCATGCGAGGAAAGGTGCACAAATTGATTGCAATGACGATCGTATAAGGAATTGATCTGAAATCATTAGGAAGCGGGTTGAGAAAATAATCATGATTTCAAAAAACGGATCGATCAGAAATAATTACCCTTATTTCATAGGTCGATCTCAGCTTCATATTCAGCACATCAAATGATAGTTCGACAACAATTGCGCTTGTGTGATCACCGACGTCTACAAAATGTACACTTCTCAGCGTCGGTGGCCTTCTGGAGGTTTCGACGACATCGTGGGACATTGGAAGCCAATCAATTGATAACGAGCTCTCATTCTGAAACAGATTCTTTATTTTTTTTTAATTCGGGCATTCAGATAAATTGCAAAACCTTTAACAAATCGTAGCGTTCGGCTTCATATTGAAGTCCCTCGACATATACGACAACCACGGCCAAAAGCTTTTCGTCGATGAACCGAATACGACCCTTAAGTGCCATTGTAGATTTCAAAATGCATTCGGTGCCGCATTTACAACAGCTCACCTAAATGTGAAAACTAACTTCTATTAATTAAGCTTCGTACCGTTTTGGTGAAACACAAAACTATCAAGATTCTAATGATGACTTGAAAATCCATGTTCATCAACCAGCTCGCATTCTATCAGATCAGCAACCAAAAAAAAAAAAAACAACAGAAGTTTGAGTTGAAAAAAAAAAACGTCAACTGGAAATGATGCAAAACAAATACAAGAGGAAGACCGCTTTGGGAATCATCATCTTTTGTTTAAACATTCGACGAGAATCGAACAACAAAATCAATGATATATCATTGAAATAGTTCAAATCAGATATATGAGAAGGGTCCTCAAGGAAGTATTTATGAGAATGAGGCCTAGTTTATTTTGAATTGGGAGAAATTGAATTGATTTCGACCTGTTGAAGAAATACCAAAAAATCAAAAAAATTACTAAATATTTGCTTTTTTTATTTTACAATTTTTTTCTAAACGTCAGAATTTCATAATTATTTTTACATTTTAAAAAATGCGGTGATTTTGAAACAGCAGCAAACTTGCTTGGTTTGTTTATTTAATTGCTTGCAACACGCGATTCTACAATTTTCGTGTCAGGACCAAAACCAATAAGCTTTATCTCCCCGATGAAAACGAAAACTTCATTTTCGCGACATCATCCCATTAATATTAAAACAATGTATTTTGGAGAAGAAACAAGATAGAGAGAGCACTGCGAAACAAAACCAAACACGAGAAATGTGACCAAAAATGGTCAGTGCCCATCCATTTATCCGCCGAAATCCGATATGTCTGAGAAATTCTGGACTATTTCTCGACTCGCGCCCTTTTTTGCCGCTGCCGCCGCCTCTTCAAGCATACAACACACGATGAACGCGATTAGTCGTCACCATCATGGAACTCGTTGAGAGGCGTGTGAAAACCGGAATGGAATTGCGTTCTTTATTTCAAAATGCTCAAAATCATCATGTGCCCGCAACATTAAATGAATACAACTTTCAAGAAAAAATCCGGGGAGAAGACGTATTGTTAACGTCTACAGGAAGAATAATATGAAGATGGGATACTATTTTCCATCTTCAAGAAACAAGAAAAAAAGGGTTACTATAGAAATCTGGGATTAAAAATATAGCATATAATGCTCTTTGAAACCTTTAATGATATCGTATTCTTTCATTGACGACTGGAAGAGATCTTCCTATTCCATTCTCATCGACATAATCCGCTTCTTCGAGTTTCGACAGCGAGTCGTCTTCGTTCAACGTAATTAATCCAGTGGTCTTCTCGACGTTGAAATTGGTGGAATCCATATAATACCGATCAAGAACTGGTGGCGATATGCTCTCATCATTGACTATTTCTGAATTTTCCAATCTATCCACATTTGCGATTGTGTTTTGAAGATGATTCAATGGCGTCGTGCCATCAGTTTCGTTGGCTGCAAAACAAAAATGAAATTCGAGATTGTTGTCACCACATTTATCGGAAGTCATAAGATTCAGAATCCTCCGATCGAATGCGCTTCTCATGTATTAATATTGAATGCATGTACAGGGTGTCATTTAAGTTCCCGCACAACTTTGAAGACGTATATTTCTGAAACTAAAAGTCCAAATCAAACGAGACTCAAAATATTTTTTATCTATAGTATAACAAATATTTATCTATTAACTCTTTTTGATTCGGCCTCCTTTCGCAGCTATGACTTCACGGAAACGCTTCGGGTAGGATGCGACTGTGGTACGCAGGTATTCGATGGAAAGATTGTCCCATTCCGCCAGTAATGTCTTCTTCAGAGCCTCTACACTTGAATGGGGTTTTGCGTTGACCTTCTCCTGCAAGACCCCATCACGGGAAAGTCAAGCGGGTTCAGGTCTGGGGAGCAATCAGGCCATTCGGATGACTTGATGAAGTCGGGAAAATGGGTCTGGCACCACTCCTGAGTAGTTTTGGCAGTGTGGGCGGCTGCTCCGTCCTGTTAAAAAACCTATTTCTGCCCACCGAAATGCGTTTTGGCCCAGGGTATCACATGCTTCTCCAAAATGTCCCGAACGTAGACTTCTTTGTTCACTTTCACCCCCTGATCCGCGAAAACCAGGGAGCACTTCCCGGTTGAGCAGATGGCACCGAAAACCATCACACTGGCAGGATGTGAGGCTGGATGATATGTTCTTCCTTTCTCAGAAGCTTGCTGGGATGTCTGGGCAAGTACTCGATGGTTTTGTGAGTTGAATGCCGCCTCCACAGTGAACAGCTTCTCATCGGAGAAGACAGTGACGAGGTGTTCTCCAGACCGCGTGCGAGCAAGAAGTCGTTTTGCTTTTTCGAAGCGTCTCTGCTTGCTGACGGCCGATAGAATTGCCGCTTTTTGGACACGATATGGGGTCAGTCCAAGCTTCGTTTTGACAATTTGTTCCATAGCGAAGATGCTCATTCCCATGTCTAACGCCATCTTTCTCATGCTCCTGTGGGGGTTTCGCCTGATCCTCGATTTGACGGCGTTGATCTTCTGAGGAGTGGTTACTGAGACGAGTCTTCCTTGTCTGGGACGGTCACTGGTCGTATTTAGCTCCTTGAATCGTTTGATGGTGTCATAAACCGTTCTACGAGGCACACCGACCCGTTGAATGATGTCTCTCGGGCTCACATTTTGCTTATGAAATTCGATAATGGAAACGCGATGGATGTTAGCCTTCGCCATTTCTCGGAAACACATCCGAATGAGGTGAAACTTGGAAAGTAAGTAAAATATACCTTATTTAACAAAAATAAATTGTATTGGTGCACGAAAAGTGCGACAGCCAAGCTCTTCATGGCGTCAAACTTTTGTGCGGGAACTTAAATGACACCCTGTATTTTGTGCACCCCTACCTTCATTCGTACTTGGGTAGACACGTTCATGCTCGTTTCCAGAACATCCGAGTTGAGATAAGCTGTCAATCAGGATCTGCGAGGTCGAATCAGCGTCATCTCCAGTTAATTGCGATGCAAATTCAATTAAATCATTTTGACGAACACTAAACATTTAATAATATAATACATATATTTATTGAGGACATACAATTTCTGTTTTTGTGTGAGATCCGTATAAATCTTATCAGTTTTCGGCAGTCTCACAAAAAACGCTGTGCGTTTGCTATCGTCTACACCAACGAAAAGATTATTATCGAGGTAGCTCTTGATGGTGCAGTTTCTTTTTTTCTGAACTGACATAATTTCAATTTTCAATAAATATTGTAGACCTGAGAGTATTGACATAATTGGCACGTTGGAAATGACAAGGCGCATGGTTCACAGAATATGTGGTGGCATTCCCGAGTTCCTTGCATAACAGTTCTCACAGGAGTACGGCATAATTGGCATTTTAATGTTCCATTTACGGAAATGGCGTTGAGATTGGAAGTGGCTAAAATTTCAAATAATTAACAATTTAAATAGAAATCAACCTGGTGGAGGAAGACTTGTTGTATAACTCGAAAACGATGCATAATGCTTACGGCCAATCGGCGTTCTGGCAGAAATATTTTGTGAACACTGAATTTCAATAATTCTCAATTTTTTTTCCATTTTACTCACAGTTGGATTTATATCCAGTGTTGTTATTTCTTTGTAGTTTTCGGATTGAATTTGATCGGCACTTTCTGAACATTTAAAATCAAGATTGCGAGGCCGCCAAAAAACTAGGCCACATTATTATTTCGAAACGCACCTCTATTCTTTTTCGGTCGGCCTCTTCTTCTGGTTTCTGCGTAGGCTACCTTAATATCATCAAATTTGTCGGCTTAGAAAAAATTAATACTGATGGGTTTAGTAATGATACAACTGACGTCGGCTCATATTGCATCTCTGTACCATTTTGGAAATTCACATCATATTCCTAAAATAGTTTATTAATTAAGCTATTTCGCAAAATCTTACGGTTGGCCATTCAATAAAATCGGAATGATTTCGCTTTCGCGTTCCAGCACTCTTTCGAAGACAATAGCTACTCTTCACATTCCCGTCCATGTCACTATCATAGCGACGAGGTGCCTTAAAGTAAAGTTTAAGAATAATTACTATAAAAAAACAAAAAATGATTTTCAACTAACGCGTCGCGTTCTTTCCGGTCGGTTTTTTTGGCCGTCATTTTCCGTTTCATGCTGACAACAATCATTTTGAAAAATATTAATAAAATATTTGGTACCTTTTCATCAGAGCCGCTTGATTCCCCACTATTTTCGTTATAATCGCTCATAAGGCCAGGTATCGACTCCAAAAGTGTCAAATTCTTAAAAGAGAATGCGGACGAAAAAAATTCGAAATTTTTCTACGGTCAGTCGAAGGCACTGTATTTTGCAAGACCGCCGCGCACTATCTTATTTTTTTTTCATTTTTTCAATTTTAATTTTAAATTATTTTCAGATAAAATGACTTGTTTCGTGACAGTTGGAACAACGTTATTTGAAGATCTTATAAATGAGGTTAAGCTTATTTTTAAATAATTCCTTAATTTAGAAATTTGAAGGTTTTATCAGATCAGTGCTTAACGGAGCTGCGAAAACTCGGAATTCATAAGCTTAAAATTCAAATAGGTAATTCAGTGTTTTGGAAATGTTTTCCAACACATTTTTTCAGGTCACGGAAATTTCAATGACGCTGTAAAACAGAAATTCTTTAACAACACACAATTGGATGAAGGAAACTCGAAACACGATGATATTGAAATTGAATATTTTCGATTTCTACCAAATCTTAACGATAATATGAAAGAAGCAATGGTATAATTTCGCTCGAAAATAATGAAAAATGTGTAATTCAGATAATAATCGGCCACGCCGGCGCAGGAACATGCCTAGAAGTTCTTCGACTCAACAAGCCCTTCATTGTTGTCATAAATGAAAAGTTGATGGATAATCATCAGGTTATTCTTTCAATTGGTTCCTTCACATATATAATATTTAAGGCCGAACTTGCAATGAAACTATCGGAAGGTCTTCATCTTCTTCACTGTACCCCAACTAGTCTGTCATCCACAATATCCAACCCATGCCTTTTCGCCCTAATTCCATTCGAGCCAATTTCACAAAAACGCGTCGCGACATTCATCGATCAGCGTATGGGAATTGTGAGAAACTAACCAATTTAAACAATTCATGAACTGAAATGTATTTATTCTAATAAGTTATAAAATCAATGCCAAAATGTTTTAAGAAGCACTTGAATGACTTTTTGATGTCGACGATGTTGTCGATGATGAGGAAGATGATGATGTCGAGGACGATATTTTATTCTCATCAACGGATTCAAAGTCCTCATTATACTCCCAATTGTCATCTTCTGGTTTATTTTGAACCACAAACGTCGCACCGGAACCTTCGGATCCACGCCGAGAGGTGGTCTTATTAGTTCGTTGATGCTTCAAATAAAAAAATTAAACATTGTGAAAGACGAGAACGAGACTAACATCAGTCACATTAACCGCGGAGCTTCTCTCTTTTGCCGATTTCATGTGTTGCTCGAATTTTCGTTGAAGGCGATGCTCTTGAGCCAAAGCTGATTGTTTTTCCATAATCAACGGACCGTTTAACACTCTAAAAAACTAATGTCGTGGGCGGGAACCATTTGTTAATACCAATAATCCTTTAAAACGAAATATCAAATTTGAGATTCTAGAGTAATAACAACATATGGACTATTTTTGAAAACAATTCATACCTTTGTTTCATTTCCGCCAGCTTTTTTTGATATTCCCTAGTGGTTTCTTGATGGGCCATACTAAAAAATTTCCAATAACTCCGAATAGTTTAATAAATGCTACATTTTCTCTTTTGTCCTTAACGCAATGTCCTCCTCAGTTTTGCTTCGAGCGTTCAGAAATGCGTTGATTCGCCGCCTATTGTCTTCCTTCCAAATCTCATTTTTTATTTTCTCTTTTTGGCTTTCAAGCACCTTTATCCTAAAGAAAACAAACAATTTCATCATTTGAAATAAATATTGTATTACTTATTCAGCTCCTCTCTCAACTGTGCCGAATGTGTTGTCGGGATGCGAGCAGGTCGAGCACCGCTTGATTGAACTCTTCGCTTCATCTTGTACGGCTCGACAGACTTCTCAACACAATTTGTGTGACGTGACGCTGCTGAAGGCGATCTGGCGAAGTTGAATGGTACTGGAACAGTTGCAGGTTTTGGCGACACTCGTGTTACAGCACCCATCTGAAATTATTGAAAGTTCGATATAAAATTGACGAGGCGATTTACATTCGAATGAATTGCATTAAAATCCGGTGGCGATACTCGACGAGCCATGTCTGTCACGGGCTTCTCAATTTTGCACCGATTGTGTCGCAGGTTGAAGTTCATGGTAGAAGTGGCTCGATGGCTCTGAAATGGATGCAATAAGGCTTCCAACGAAAATACAAAGCCAAACCTTTATTCCTTTCGGCGTTGTGGCCTCTTTGAGCAACTGCGCCGAGCGTGTCACTCCGTTCCGACTCCGTGCATTGGGTCTCACCGGGATTGGCGAAATATACGTTGTCGGCGGCACGTAGCCAACAGGTTTACCGGAAGCTGAAATGGAGTATCCCGAACTACTAAAATATAATAAAAAGAAAACCACTCACGAAGATGCCCTTCACTTTTCGATCGCTTCATTTCCTGCGACTCAAATCTTCGACGAGTCGCCGCTGCCACCTTCTTCCGCATTGCGGCTATATACTTTTCATCGTTCAAATAATTATTTTCAGGTTTATACGTGCTAGTGGGTACTGGATTAGCTTTGAACCTTGGGGAAAAAATTATTGATTTGTGTGCTCCTTAAAAAAAATTTTACCGGGTTTTCGCCATCTGCGCCTCATTCTCGGCATCAATTTTTTGTTTTTCCTCCATCATTTCGCGAAGAAACTTTTTCGAATATGTGTTTTCTATGGATCCTCTATAACAAATATTTTTAAAAATTGATTTTCGAATAAAACAACCTTAAGGTAAGTTTGAATGGTACTGGCACAGTGATTTGCGGCACAAATTTTTCGTTCCTCGCCGGTCGTACGGTATTCTCAATATTCGTTTGCCGTGCTATCGCCGATTTTGAGCGTTTCGATAGCTCAAAATTCGACTTGCTTCTTCGAGGCTTTGCTGAATTCCTAGGACTCTCTGAAAATGATTATTTCTAGAAGTTTTTTTTTGTCCAGAACATTTTCGGCTACGTTTTTTCGGGGAATTTTGCTTAGGCTGTGGTGAAGGTTCATAGAGTACAGCAGGAGTTTCTGTAGAAGCGTCTCGTCGATTTGGAAGAATGGTACTAGCTGAAATAGAGGATTATATACAATATAGCTTACAGATAACTTGCTTGATTTTCTTGAACTGAGCCGTTCACTGATAAAGCTCTCTTCTGAAATGAGACATTATTGAAATCGAATACGAAATTTTAAAACCTCGAATAGTTGGAATTTCGCGCGTCGTCGACAAGGCATCGTCGTAATAATTTTCTTCGACAACCTGCGATGACAACGCGAATTTCGCTTGCTCTTGGGCGCTCGCGTTCCGATCAATCATCTCCAGAAGTCGATTCCTCTCGGGCAACGTGAACGTTGCCGTCGAGATATGATGGTGCCTTTCAATCACCGTCGACGCTCTTGATGATGGATACAATGATTGTGAGACATCGTCATGAGGTGATATTCGCGGCTCAACGTCTTGATATGAGCGACCGCGGCGGTGACAATGCGACGATCGCGACCGAACGTTTAAAGGCGCTTCATTCGATTTCTCAAAA
The DNA here is from genome assembly GCA_902829315.1 of Caenorhabditis bovis. Classification (NCBI taxonomy): domain Eukaryota; kingdom Metazoa; phylum Nematoda; class Chromadorea; order Rhabditida; family Rhabditidae; genus Caenorhabditis; species Caenorhabditis bovis. The sequence continues at coordinate 2,491,366 of CADEPM010000001.1, read as the reverse complement.
CTAAACCCGTTTTGATTGGCGAGAAAACTGGCAGTATCCTCATGCTTCAATCGCAATATCGATAATTTCCTAATAAATTCTGGATCATTGAGCAGTGACGGATCCTAAACCGAACGATACATACATACATACGTGATGGTTAATTAAATAATTAACGAATTGTTGAAATGGAAAGACTTACAAGTTCTAAAGCCTCAAGCAAGTTCTGCGTGGCTTGCAGGTTCCGTTCAATCGGGTCCATGATGTTACCGCCACATCCTGCAATAAAAAAGAGCTTCGAGATTTAAGAAAAAATGAATTCTTGAAAATCAAAACGTGAAACGGAAAAGTACACAAGCTTTTTTCCCGTGAAGCAGTGAAGTTCCGGAACTTCCCTGTGGCAGCTTGTTGTACGAGGTTGTCCAATCGAGCTCACGCCACCCCCTCACTTTCTCCAGTTTTGGTTGCCATGAGCGACCCGCGTTGCGCGCCTCTTATAATTGTGCACTATCTCGTGTTGAATGCAGGTGGAAAACGGAGGGTGCACATTAATTAAACCTTGATATGCCATACGCCAATTTTATCCAAATATTAGTGTCTAATACAATTTAAATAAAATTCGAATAAATAGCATTCATTGAAAAACGAGAAACGAAAAAAAATGAAAATTTCAGGTAGAAATATTAATACTTTGCTTAAACTTCGTTAATTTTTCGGACATTTTTGGAAGTATTTCGGCCGGTAGCTTGAACTGTGATGAAATTCGCGAATGACATAAAAAAACGAGTGAAAATGATAACAAATTAAATCGAAATATTGCAGCAAAATTCACGAAGAGGACTCAACTATAAATATTTGCTACTGAAAATGTGAAAATGGAAAATACATCGAAAATTACGCGCAAATTCAGAAAGGCTTTATTTTTGGGCTACGTTTTGATTTCAATTCAAAAACTGCAAACTTTTCAAATTGCAGATTTCTCAATTTCAAAAACTCTAGATTATATTTAAATCCTAATATTTTTATTTCAAAATTAACAAAATCAAATATGCAGACTGTTTACGTGAGCGAAGTGCGATATGTCTCATAGTTCGGTGTTCCGTTGATTCCAGCGATATTGATATTCTGGCGGTTTTTTCGACACATAACAGCATTGCGAAAATCGCGGATATGAAAAATCGCGATCAATGGGTCGAGAGCCGGATAAATTCCAAGTCCACCGCTAGTTAGATTCGCCAATCTGCCACCTTCAATGCCAAAAATTGGCAAATACAGAATGAGCGCAACTGGGACGTAAATAGTGACCAGTGGAAGTATTGTCTGAGATTCCAGAATAATAAAATACAAATAAATGCAAAAATGTACCTGAAATGCAAGTGTGGTAAACAATTGTTTATTCAATTCCCTTGTGCGAATGCTCATCGATGAGCTAGCTTTTCCCATTGTTAGATATGTATTAAAAGCACAAAACACAATGGCAATATTGCAAATTACCTAAAAAACCAAATTTAGAATATTTCGCGTTTTTTTCTTTTTTTTTAATTTAGGCTGATTAATAATGAAAAATGATTCAATCTCACAAGCCTATTCGTCAAACAGAAAATTGACAAAATGACAAAAAAAAAAGAAAATAGGTGTGCGCCTTCAAAGAAGCCTCTAAAAATGAAAAATGGTAAAAAAAATTCTTACTAAAATCGTAGTGCACACAATAATTCCAATAATTTGATCAATATTCCAATGAGAGGTCCCATCAGAATTGAATGATTTGAAAAGAGTCGATATAAAGGACACCTTATGACTATCGACATCATAATAGAATTTTAATTGGTCCCTGAAAATTCTTGTGTTCCGAGTTCGGCCAACCGTGTTGTAGGCAACACCACAAGCGCTTGCTGCAACTTGCTGGGGACTCCGAAACATCGTGTGCGAACCAAAATATCCCAACTTTTCGTTTAGTTGAATGAAAAAATTATGAACATTTTTTATGATCGCCTCTCCCCGATTCGAAATCTTCGTTGTTGACACATTCGGAAAAAAATCATCGAGCTTAATCTGATTAATTTCTTTTCCAAGCGTGCTTTTCATACACCGACTCATTTATAAACATAAAACTAATTAAATTGAGTTCAAATGAATTTCGAAAAGAAGAAAAAAAAACACGCTTACTCGAAATAATTTTGTTTTTCTGGTGTATCATGCATAAAGTATTGAACATTGGCGAACCAAATAATTGCAATCACCAAACATGGTATAAATGTGAGAATGATCGAGTAGCCATCAAAGATTTTCAAGTATCTGGGCCTGTAACTTTGAACTAATTTTGATTCACGGTGGAAATTGGCGGGTCCCAAAAAAAAGTGAAAACTTTATTATAGTATCAAGGTGTTGACTTCGGCTTGATGGGATATTTAGTGATTTCCCTTATTTTTTTTTCGAGGTTCCATAATATTAACAGACATGCGGTGGTCGAGCTGGTACTCAGCCAAAAATTCATTGAGAACGTTAATATTTTTAGGATATGAGCAACTTAAAGTTGTGACTTGATTTAAGGATTCTCCACAGATCATGAATCTTCAATGAGCGAATACCGCAAAAAAATGGGGCAAAATTGGGCTGTTTTTGGGTCATTTTTAGAGATACACCCTGAGCCAACATTTCTGTTTGAATTTTGGTAGCCTACGAATATTTAGTTGTGCCATTTCGCCGGGAAATTTTCGGCCACCCTGTAATGTCAATTACGCCCTGCCCCGATGATCATTTTGGGTTCTCACTGGTCACCCGCGTGGAGCCCGACAATTTCCACCGATGTCGCATTCATAAAATTTCATTTTACCTGCACAAATAAATGTAACGATAGACGAATTGAATACCAAGGACTGAAATGCACAACGCGAACGAGCCACAATATAACGCTGAAATTCGATTTGTGAATTCTTTGGAAAATTTCGAAAAAACTGACTTGTCATCGAATTGCCAATCCATTTCTCATACTTGAATATTCCATCAAGAAACACTATAAATGCATACGGTTTCATGTGCATTATCTGATATTGTCTTTCTCAATTTTCTGTATTCATTTCGTACTTACTGGCTGCGTGATGATTTCAATCCACGAGTATACAAAACCATATATGGCGAAAACCGACATCAGATGGCGATATCGACCCAATCTCTTGTCGGCGACTTTGAAAATTAAGTAGAATAGCAATGTGTTGTTGATTTGCGAGCCGACGAATCCCGCATATTGGAAGATGCGCAGAATCACGATGATTTGTTTCGTCATTACCACAAAATAAAACACATTTTAAAAAAAGGAGAATTCATTTAAAATGAGATTGGTTGTCAAGTGACCGATAATACTATTATGAGATGTTTGGTTGTTCTAGAGAACTTAAAAAAAACTGATACTGAAAATCGCCTATTAAAGGAAAATTAAAGTCTATGTAAATGTCATTTAGGTTAAAATATTCGTTTTGAAAATGTTTGATTTGTGTGCGCATTTTTGAATTTCTCGAAAGTTTTTGGCGAGCTTCAACTTTTTTTTGACGAATTAAACACACTCAAAGATAGGTATAAGAAAAAATCCATCTAGCCTAATATAGTCATTTCAAGAATAAGCGGCTTACGAGACCTCGAGATTCCCAAGAATGTCAGAAGAAATGAAGATCCGAATTCGAAATTTTTAACAATTTCAGAAAATGATCCAAAGTATAGTATGGCAGAAAGTGATAATATTAGATGTGAAAAACAGCAAAGAGGGACCTTGATTTGAATTGAAATTTTTTCCAGCTGTGGTCCAACGTATATTCAAATAGAGTTCACTAAATTAGGGTATGCGCTTTTGGAAAAAAAAATTTACGAAACCCTCTTTATTCAAAATAAAACTATACTTTTCTAATTTTTTGTTCAATATCTGAATTTCCATCCCATTTGGATCAATAAACAGACAAGCTAACATGAGTTGATGATATTATCAGTTAAGGTTCATTTCGATAACATGAGCTCAATTTTAAACCTTTTTTTGAAGGTCTCATGTTGTGAATCATTGAGACGATCAAAATTAAAAATTGAAAACAATTAGAACTAATTTAAAATTTCTTGTAAAATATTTTTTTCAACATGACACAATTCTATTTTGAAAGAGACTAATTAGCGGACGATTTTCGGAGAATTATCAAAATAAGCACCAAGACTATTGTTTTAATACAGTCTATTATAGACGTAGCGCGGAAAATTGGCTAAGTGCAAAAAAAAAAAGAATTGCAGTGGTCTTGACGCAAAACTAAAAATATCGATTTATATAAGGATAGGTTAAAGGCGCATACCGAGACCTCTCCTTGAACTTTTTTCTTATTTAGCCAATTTTCGTCGGCATTACTTTATTGTAATTTACACCAGATCTCTCGTCTTTTTTTTTGTTATGGGAATATTTTTCTATAATTGATTAGTCAACGCGACTTTTTTGTTTATTCCAAATGAAAATTGTCTAATGAGAAATAAAATAGGAGCGTTTTTAATTAATTCCTTTGAGGATCAAATTTTTTGAAAAAAAAAACAAGTAACTTTCGCAAAGTTCTTTTGAACTGTTTTATGCAAAAAAACTTTTTTAGGTAGAGTGAATGATTATAGAATTTAAATTAAAGTAGACTGAAAAAATACTGCTTGAAATTCGGAGATAGCAGAACATGAGTATTTGGCGGCATCCTATTGCGGTTGGGAAACTTTCCAGGTTTATCAAAATCGGCTTTCACAAAGCTCCAATGCGTCAGTCCCTTGTTGAGATACCCTCCATGTCGCTTGGCCAGACTGGCCGAGTTTAGCGTGGCCGTAGCCGAGACATCGAATCTCTTTCAGGCAGCCAATTTTTTTTTGAATTTTGTTTGATCAACATTTTAAAGGGACACACTCAAAACTATGTTAAATAGAATGTTTCCTAAACTATGGCATATTTTTATTATTTTCATATTGGAATGAATATTTGTCGAAGAAAATAGGGATTGAGACCAATCGGATCCGCCAAAATTCGTCTCCGGAATCAACCTGAACCGATAGGTAATTATAAGATTTTAAAATTGTCGGATCCGATTGGTTGTGAGTTACCAGAGTTGATGTTTTAATAAATTATTGTGTCGCGTTCTTGATTAACGATTGGGCACATTCGTTTTTGAATATTTCCACTTTTATCGTGACTAATTGTTTTCAATTAAGCCCACTTAAGAAAACACCATCGATCGCAATCTATGCTCTACCGATAACATCGTTTCCCCAAAAAAGAAGGGCAACACGCTTCCGGATCTTCATGAAATTGATTATATGGAATAATAATTAATTTCGATATGGAGAGAATAATTTTGTTCACTGGTTTGTTACAAGCTTTAAAATTCGATTTTTGATCACTAGCTGGTAGTAATTGAATACCATCAACAAACAATTTGAACACTGATTTGCCTAAAAATATCTCGATAATCAAATTTGGGGGGGGGGGGCAGGAGGTGTATTTTAACATTTTTCGAAACTGCACCTCGGAATTAAAAAAAGAAAACATTTAAACGTTCTTTTTATTTGTTAGATGATCTTTTTCTTTGAAATCCTCGAACAATATCTGATGAACAAAGTGTGATCGTAGACCGAGATTGCGATCAAATCCGAGATTCAAGCATTATTTGATGTCCACCTTCAACAGCGTCAAGTATTCATTATTGAATTCCGAGAAATCGCAATTCAATCTAATTTTTTATCCCGTTGTTATCATAGTTATCGTTATATTTTTATTTTATTCATTAGCGGATGCAGGTAAGAAAAGGGGGGGGAGAAGCTGAGAATTGATTCTATGAATTTGTTTCTACAGGAATCCTCACAATCCCAGAAATTGCTCCGTTGGCTCATAGTAATTTGAATTTGTAACAATTCTGGAGTTAAAACAAGACGACGTCAGTGAATTACAGAAATGAGTGTCCACTTCGACGATGGAATAAGATTCGCACTGATTTTATTCCAAACGACGATGCTCACAAGTTTTGGCAGCAGAGAGGTGTCGGCAGAAAGGTGCTTGTGTTAGGTTGACGTGGTCCCAAAATGGTGTGCGAACCATTTATTCGAATGAAACTAAAATAAGGAGAACAATTGAAATCTGACTTCAAAATTTTTTTTCGATATTCTGAAATAGCGTGCGGTTGAAGGAGACGCCGACAGTGCCTAGAATAATGAAGAATTTAGGGAATTTCTAGGCAACTTTTTTTGAAAACAAACATATTTTCAGGATAATTTTTATCACAAATCTCCAAGCCCGTTTGCTGCATATGCTTATAAGGACCACATCGCAGTGACAATGACAAATGAAAATTCCTATGGGTTGGCTCAGTCGAGATGAATAAATGCATTGAATGCTGAAAATAATTTCAGGAAGCAAATGTTCTGTCGATATTTCGATTGTATGCAACGCGAAATTGGCGACCCATTCGAGTCATCGGTGTTTCCGGAGAGCACCGTCTTCTGTGCACACCGAGTTGGCGCCGAGTTCATCACGTTGACAATGACGATCGATAAGAGCGATTATGAGCAACCCGTTCGAATCAAACCTAGAATTGGTGGGAACCATGTGACGAAATGTTCCCGAAGGCATATTTTTTTTTTGATTTCCAGAGCAAGAGCATTTCTTCACGGTGTGCTTGGCTTCGTTGTATGGCGATGAGCCGAAATTTATTCAAATCTCCGATTTTGTTGAGTATTATAAGCTGCAGGTCTGTCTCTTGAATTCTCTTTCAAGATCGCATTGTAACTATATGTATAGGGAGCTTCTTTCATCCATTTATATCTTCGCAATGTGACCAAATATGATCGTCGAATGCTTGACAGCTATGCTCGAAGTGGAAATATCGAGGTCATTCAGATGCATGACAATGATTGGAGGCCCGATTTCGAATGGCACAACGCTCAAATCAATGTAGCCGCTTGATTTTCCGACATCGATCATGTCGATGATTTCAGGATTGCCATTTTCGTTCAAAAGTATTTTCGAAATGGACAGCATTTTTGGATATTGATGAGAAAATTGAAATGCTAACACCGAAATATCGGCGAGTGATCGATTATTTAAAGTATGATTGCCGCACCTCTACTTACTAGTAATTCTCTGAATTCAGATCAATTACCGATCCAGACATCAGCGAGCTTATGTTTCGTCTTCGATGGGTTCAGAAGACGGCTGATGATCCTCCAAAGTATATAAACGATGAGCAGATGGCTGAAAATTTGATTTATCGCAAATTCAACATGACGTCCACAAAAGTGATGAGCGTTTCATTGCAACCAAAAGTAATTGTCCGACCGGAATTGATTGGGATTATGTTTATGCATTGGTCTCAGGCGAGGTACAAAAATACTCGAACTATAATTGTGAATTCGAAAATTGCTCTTATAAGGTATTATTCAAATATCAGAAGGCCTAATCCAATATTATGATTGAAGACATTATCGAAATCTCAAGCTACGCTCATTTAGCCCATTGGCTTTAGAGAGAATTAATAGTCATGGTCCATACGTTCCCACTCGAATTGCACCTTGGCTAGATGAAGGATTAACTAAAAATGTGAGGGAATTTATTATAATCACCCAAAATGCTTCTGATTTTCAGATACTTGGTCGAATGCGTTTTGTTTATGGCGAAGTATGTCAAGTTTGATCTTTCTGGAATTATTTAGAGGGTTGATTTGGTAAATATTTTCAATTTTTTCGTTTTGCTTAATAAAAAAACTAGATAAAATTGGAAAACGATTGTCAGTTCCTTCGTGATGAAATTTGGTGAGAACTGCAGTTTCTCAGATCGGAGAGTCTTGTGTTGATTGCCCAATAAATAGAATCTTGAATCCAAGTTAGTTCTAACAAGGGGAAGTCATTTTACCTCCTGTTTTGGAGTTTTTTTTTTTAATTTTGCACACGCAAACTAGAAGGTCTTTTGAGTGTGTTCACAAAAAACATCTTGAAATTTCAGATGGGCATAACTCGCCTGCAACACCCCAGTGCAGGCTGGAATTTTGTGAACACACTCCAAAGACCTTCTAGTTTACGTGTGCAAAATTACAAAAAATCCCGAGACGGGAGGTAAAATGACTTCTCTTGTAAGAATTGTCAATTATTCGAGTCAGTCTATTCATGTTCAAAACCCAAACTCGGCAATCTCACTGATTGATACGGTATGTCTTTTTACAGGATTCCGTGGTCACAAGATCAGTGTAGATTTGTGAATTTTTGAAAGCGTGCGTCTCTTCACCTCGAGACACCTCGTGGCGCATTGTTTTCTTTTTCAATTTAATATAAATGAATCGGTTTATTCTTGACAACATTGATTGATACATTCCAGAAGAAAATAGAACCTAATGTGGATAGCATCCAATATTTCTTGAAAACCTCGCATCGGTTGCAAAATTGACGGTCAATGGGTTCATCCGCGTGATTTTGGGATAGGTGGCGTCGACGTGAACACATTTCAAATTTGGCAATTGGGTGTACTAGACGAATCGCTCAATAAAATGCTGTTGGGAAAGAATGACAAACCTCGCACATATGAGGACCGGGGCAGGTAATTTCGCTAATCCTTCCAGAATAATGATAAAAGTAGTACTTCTCGTTGAAGCACTGACCCACAAGATCAGCGTAGTAGTGCTGTCTGGGTAGCTTCTCAAGAATTCGGCGAACACGGGCAGTTCGCATTATTCTGAATAATTTTCATTTGTCAAAATTGCGGAAGGATTACCTCCTCAAATCCGATTCGATTAGTCCGACGTCCTTTGATTTGATGATGTCCTGACCGTCGTCGTTATAGAATGTCGGAAGTCGATTGTTCCGAACGCCATGAATATCATCCATCTTGAAATATGGTTATTGTGAATCTCAAATCACTTCCCTCCCAAACCCAATAAATATTTTTGAGTAATTATTCTGAAAAGCAAGTGAACTCATGGGACCGCCAACCCCCCCGCTCAATACTTGGTCATTCCTCTTGGCATATACGGCGGAAAATGAATCCAAGTGTAATTGAGATTTGTTGGAATCGCAACCATTTTTCCAGTTTCCCTCTGCAAAATACCATACGACAAATAATTTGGTTGTCAATTTTCTTCTGCAAAAGAATTTCACCACATGCTCGTAGGTCAAACTTTGAAGCATTCGCTCGAACGAGAACTTCTCCGCATTCTTCACCGTCATCACATCGTGATTTTCTTTGTGATAATGAATATAGGAGATGTGTTTGTTGTTTCCGATGATCGCCGCGAATTCCTTAGCGTACGTCGGTGCGAGTTTTGGTATCAGAACATCATCAAAATCAAGGAATGTCACGAACTTCGCCGATTCCTAGAAGCCCCCCATCTCATTTCTTTTTCTTTGGGTTCCCTACTTTGAATTGAAGAAGACAGTCTGATTGCGAGGCGGCTTGATTCCGAAACTCGATCGTATTATAGGGATCAACGACGTTTGATGGGATTTCTGGGAACTTCACACTCACCCACGGCTGGATTGTCATATAGCCCTGCAAATTGTGAAGCGTCACTAGCCATTAAATCTCAAGCTACCATATCCTCATAAACTCTCATTAGATCGTAGAAGGAGTCGATCGCGCTAATCAGATACAAATGCATATGAGCTCCGAAGCTGGAAAAATCTCGAATTTTGACGTTTATCATCGTCTCCAAATACTGTTTGTAAATATGCACAGCGAACAGAAAATTCTGCCATTGCTCGCTGACGAAAAGCGGAGAAATGCACACAACGACGTCTCTTGGAATTGCTGAAGGCCGATTGAACGGAATCTGAAAGCTCGAGACTCAATTGCAATGCATCGAATCAGCACGACCTCGACGATCCCATTCTCTCCAACTAATGAAATGCTCTTGACATTCGGCAATAATTGAACGGTGGCGAACACTGTGATCATCTTGCAAATGATATGTGGAGTTACTCTGAATATTTTTCGATTGGCTCCGTTTTGAATTCAGCGTGCTGCCGACCTTTGATAATCGGTTGTCCGCAAAACAGCGTCGGTTGAATTGCGTGCAAGCACCATGATTTTCGGCTGCTCGACACCGTTCCACCATTGCATTTCCATCCACGATTCCGCCTTCTTCTCGTCATTTATTGTTAATATAAGAGCCAGCGAGTTGTTGCCAAGGCTGAAATGCGTTTTGAAAGCCAAAATGTCATAGGAATCGCGACACAAAAAATCTCCTCGTCGATTCGCGGTGAGTTTGATTTGCAGGTTAATCGTAGTACGGTAACCGAATTCAAAAAAATATTACGATGGTCCGCAATTTCTCAAAGTGCTCATTTCTTTTTGACATTACCTTTTAGAAACTGGATAGTAGTAGGAAGAAGTGATGAATGCGAACAACTCCTTTTTAGGAGCTGCTTGATTGGTTTTATTGCTAAAATAATTCTTTTTTTTTGGATTTTCTTGTCAATACTTACAGTATTCGCGAGCCAACATTATAGATTATGAGTACAACTGGCTGAATTGCGTAGAAAATGAGAGTAAATGCAATCAAGCATTTGAAAACGATGTGCGGTTTTGTGCGAACAACCATTATGAAAATGTAAATTGAACGCAAGTTTGTTGTCAAGATCGATGGCGGCGATAAACTGTTTTTCTAGTTGGTTATGATGAAAAATGAGAAATTTAGAATCTTGATGGGAAGAAAATAGGGATTGAGACCAATCGGATTTTTGCAGTGCGTGATGCCTTAATTATCCTTCTTTCAGATAATTCGAGCCATTTCGACTGCAGTAAATCGAACTTAAAGGCTCTTTCTTCCTTTTCCATTGATATTAAAACAAAAAAACTAAAATTATAGGGATTTACTTTAGAAGATTACCGAAAACAACATACATATGCTCACAAATCTTAGGAAGTTTCTCTTGGCTATTCTTCTTGCAACATTCGAAAAAAGAATCAGAACATTTAACTTCAGATATTTCACTAAAAAGAGTTTGAATATAATTGTATAACTAAAAAAACGTAAAACCCACGTTTCACTTTTTATAAAATAACCACATTCTATAGGATACAATTCGAGTTTTCTAGCAGGTAGCTCTAATTCGTAAAGATGTTTCGGTGGATTTGCCGTAAACAAACGTAAATAAAATTCATAGAAAAATTATTTTTCTTACATTGCCGAAAATAGGGAGGTATGGCAACAGTTGACCGTTCTTGGAACCCCAATTCCTTAAGCCTGGTCCGTTTTTCACTTTCCGAAAGAAAATTGAATTCGTCTTTTCGAGAATACACAACCAATTGATCTTCGGCCAAAACAGCTTGGTATAGATGATCTACATCATCTGAATTACTTTTTTTGAGGTTTTGCTGAAATTGCATGTTAGAAACCTGCAAAAACTTTAATAAGCTTTAATGCAAGTTGGTCAGCCCTCATCGAATTAGGGACTTCATGGCGTAATCGGCTGTTTAAATTTTCGATTAGATTTTTGGATACGAACGGCTGCCACCATCCAGATTTCAAGCGCGTTAACAGCCCGTTTTCAGGAAAAAGGCTTTGACTTTCAGCTGATAGCCTAAACCAGTTCAAAATTTACGCGATGGTGTAAACTTGACGCAAAATTGCAGTTATTTAAGCAGCTTTTATTACCATTAAAAAACTGGGCACTGGCCAAGTGGGGCTAAAGCCGATGTGAATGAACAAAAAACTTTTCCATGTAGTAGATATTATTTTTATATGTAGTAGTATATTTTCGGGAGTAATTCTAGAAGCCGCGTTTTATTTTTCGAAAAAAAAACTAAATATATCAAATTATGTTTTGTTGTAAATATCATAATTTTTTATTTAACATAATTTAAAATAGAATATTTTTGCTTATTCACCATTTAAGAGCATCGGAATCGCTTATCATTGACGTGAGTTTTGCGAGTTTGGAATTGAATTCAATTTCGGTTACTGCGCCTAGCAATCCACATTTAATCCTCGAAGGTGATGTCTGAAATATAATGTTGATTGATTTGACAGGTATTGTGGAAAAATGACGAATGTGAAAAACTTCAGCGATATCCTAAGCATTTCGTGCGTACACCGAGTCGCTACAGTAATTTTAGAATCTTAACTACAGTAATCTCAAATGAAAATTATTTAATCAATTATTATATGTTTTTAAAATTTCTATCGGTGTTTTCTTGGCGAGTTTATGGTTTTATGTATATTATTGTGTTGAAAAAATGTAATAGTAATCATTTTTGTATATTATTCAAAGTTAATTGTTTTAAATAAAAATAAACTATCAATAATTAATTAAATCATTTTTAGTTGAGGTTACTGTAGCTAAGATCTAAAAAAATTTCTACCAATTATTTTATCCGAGGCAACATAAATTTGATTATTAAAACCACGTACCTCACCAAAAACCATTCTGGTCAGTCGAGCGCGAGTTGTTTTATCCGTTGTGGACATCGAATTTTCAAAATTAGCCATGCGATGCAAATCACAACACAGACGTTGTGAATTACGAAAAAGTAGGATTGTCTATAAAAACGAAGTTAAACAATCAAAAACAAAAAGTTTTTAGTTTTTTTTTGTGGGTGCGAGTTAATTGTTTGCTTATTTTTAAAAATTTCGCTCTAAGATAAAAATGGTAAACGCGTTTGATCATTCAAATTAATGAAAGGTTTCATTCAAACCTTGTAATATTCCTCAAAGGATTTTTCACCGTCCGTGATGAATCCAGGCACAACGCGGTCATTTTTGAAACCTTGCTTTTGCAGGTATTCGTTCACATGGTTTGCGTGAAACTTGTGGCATTCCATAGTCTTTTTGGAGTGCAACAAATAGCTAATGCCAATAGTTCTCGGCTTTTTTGATTTTTTCGACCTGTAATAGTTTAAAATTGTAATAGAACAATAATATTCAATGAAACTCACTTGAATATCTTTACTGTGGTGCACATCAAAGTGACATACAGCCCGCTCAATCCGAATGTTGTATCCAGCTGAGTGACACCACTAAACAAAAATCCATCATCGTTTGAAACTTTCCATTGTTCTGAAAGGACAAATTTATATTTTAAGTAGTTCAACTAATCGAATACCTAATAGTGATTGGATATGTTCCTTTTTATTATTTTTCGTTTATGTCTTCGAACAATCTCAGGTGAGATTCGTACTCTTTTGTAGTCGGTAAACAGTTTAAGACAATCCGAACGTTTTCATCAAGAATAACCGACAAACAATCTACCATTCCACCGTTACCTGCAAAAGTATTTTCTTTTTGTCATTACGAAACGAAAATCTTACACTCAAATACGCTGTACTTTGCATTCGGAACGTTTCTCGCTATTTTTTCTAATTCGGATGTGGTGGCAATAGCTTTGACGCCTCGATTGCAGCCAATCGATTCAGGTACGTGTTTCCTTTGGTTCCTCACCTTAAACATGCAGGTTTCAACTTATTTAAGATTTAAAATGTTTTTATACCTGCTCAAGTGTGAACTTGAAGCCTTTTTTTAATGTAGAATTTCATATGCACTCTTTACAGACCTCCCAATCAGTTCGCTTCGAACGATATCAACTTCTGAGGCTAAAAAATATAATATATGTAACAAAAAGAAAAATAATAATAACCTGTCATCCTATGAATATCAAAATCCAAGCTAATTCGTTCTTCATCGCGGTGATAGTCGACGATAACAAAAGTCGAATCGTCCATACAAACTACCTGCAAATATTTTATTTTTATATTGATAACTAAAGCGAGAGAAATTTGCATACAGTTTTTCTGAAACTCGCAGTGGACGGCGATCTGCACTGGATTGTTCCATAAACACGTCCATTTTCATTCCGTTGCCGATACTTCGGAGCGATTTTTTTTCTCCTAAACGGCAAGCGATTATGACGAATGAAACACAAATTTCAACCTTGAACTTGTCTAAACCATTTTAAGCCGTCGTATGTTAACGGTTTTCCATTATAGCTACTTTTATCTACAACAAAGCATTTTCTGCCTTTCCAATCTCCCCTGATTTCCTTAGCAACTTCGTCAATCGTTGATAGTGTTCTAAAAGTGCAAATAGTAAGAAAAAAACTCTGACGAAATACCTTTCAGAGGATTCAAGATTCTCTATTCCGTTCCAAATGGAAATTAAGTCTATTTTGGCTGACTTCGAAGATATATCGCTTGAAATAAACGCCATTCTGAAAAATGTACTCTTTTTAAAATTAAGTATAATGTTTTATGCAGGTAAAATCTGAAACTAAATCCATAAAAAATAAATTTAGGCCAAAAAATATTTTCGAAATGTCAAAAAATACGCAATCCGCAAACACTGCACGACGAATGCATTCGCAATAATAATTTCACCGACCGCTTTACCGTACTCCGCGCAGCGATTTTTTCATTTTCGTATTCTATTTTCATCCTACAACCATCGTTTTTAATGTTTTGCTTACTTTTCTTCTTTTCTATATTATTTTTGATTAAAAGTTATTTTTAAAATTATATATTAAGCAAAAACTAATATGAAAGTTTTTTATCGAGAATTTGGGCAAAAATCAGGTATCGAAATTAAAAAATATATATTTGTTGTTACTAAATTTTTTTTATTGCTGATTCACTTTTGATTTGTGTTTCTACTATTTCGTACTTGTGTTACTTATTCAAAAATGATTTTTCAGATATAGTCGACGTCCGGCGGCTGGTAGATTTACGGGAATGCGTCTTTCGAAATGGTCTCGCAATCATTTTCTATCAGTTCACAAAAATTTGATAAAACTAAAAAGAAAAAAATTTTAATAACGTTAGAAGTGGGTTCGTGACAAGTAGATTAATAGTTTGAAAGCCTTGCAGCTTCTACAATTTTTGAAAGTTCCCGATGATAACTATGAATGAGTCGCAGAGATAATACGACAAACCGCGCACGAACTTGGATAAATTATCTACTTCATAGGATTTCATCACAAATTTTTAAATAATACCAGTTAATCGAGGTGTATATATGAAGAAAACATACATATTGTTTCTTAAGAATTTTTAAAGATTTTTTGAAGACAGAAACCATCACAGGTTAATTTAAAAATTGTAGGATTTTTTTGCCCTTTTTTGTTCTATATTATATTTCCTCTCCACCCCTCTTTTCGATTAATACCCTTTTATTTGTGTAAATTGTTCTTTTTTTTTGAAATTGAGAAATTTAAAAATCGGTAGTGAAAAATCGGTAGTGAAAAAACTATGTTTTCGGTAGCCAAAATGTGGTAGTGAAAAACCGGTAGCGGAGCGAAAAATTGGTAGCGAAGAACTATTGGTCCGCTGTATGGCGATGAGCCGAAATTTATTCAAATCTCCGATTTTGTTGAGTATTATAAGCTGCAGGCCTGTCTCTTGAATTCTCTTTCAAGATCGCATTGTAACTATATGTATAGGAAGCTTCTTTCATCCATTTATATTTGCGCAATGTGACCAAATATGATCGTCGAATGCTTGACAGCTATGCTCGAAGTGGAAATATCGAGGTCATTCAGATGCATGACAATGATTGGAGGCCCGATTTCGAATGGCAAAACGTTCAAATCAATGTAGCAACGGTGAAATGCGGGGCCCTCATATCCCCGGTGCGGGGCCCTCATATTACCGTCGCGGGGGCCTTTATATCACCGTCGCGGGGCCTTCATATTACCGTCGCGGGGCCTTCATATCACCGTTGAGGGGCCCTCATATCATCGTTGAGGGGCCCTCAGATAGAATATAATTGTTAATTAATCTTACAATTAATTAACAATTATATTCTTAATCAAAAATTTATTAAACGGACAAAAAGGGCCCTCATATCACCGTTGCGGGGCCCTCACGGAATAAAAATACAAATTATACTTAAATACTCCTAAGTATTAATTTGTATCGAATTTCACGCCCGCACACATACCACTTCACTTCACCTGGATGCCGAACTGCGGCCCCAAGAGGCGTATGCGTAACCCCTTGCCCAAATAGTTGCTGACAATGGAAAAACACCTTGAATTTTCAGACGGCCATAACTCGCCTGTAACCCCCCAGTGCAGGCTGGAATTTTGTGAACACACTCCAAAGACCTTCTAGTTTACGTGTGCAAAATTACAAAAAATCCCGAGACGGGAGGTAAAATGACTTCTCTTGTAAGAATTGTCAATTATTCGAGTCAGTCTATTCATGTTCAAAACCCAAACTCGGCAATCTCACTGATTGATACGGTATGTCTTTTTACAGGATTCCGTGGTCACAAGATCAGTGTAGATTTGTGAATTTTTGAAAGTGTGCGTCTCTTCACCTCGAGACACCTCGTGGCGCATTGTTTTCTTTTTCAATTTAATATAAATGAAATCGGTTTATTCTTGACAACATTGATTGATACATTCCAGAACAAAATAGAACCTATGGATAGCATCCAATATTTCTTGAAAACCTCGCATCGGTTGCAAAGTTGACGGTCAATGGGTTCATCCGCGTGATTTTGGGATAGGTGGCGTCGACGTGAACACATTTCAAATTTGGCAATTGGGGGTACTAGACGATTATTGAGTAAAGCGCTGTTGGGAAACAATGACAAACCTCGCACATATGAGGACCCGGGCAGGTAATCTTGCTAGTCCTTCCAGAATAATGATAATAGTAGAACTTCTCGTAGTAGCACTGACCCACCAGATCAGAGTAGTAGCGTTGTCTGGGTAGCTTTTCAAGAATTCGGCGAACACGGGCAGTTCGCATTATTCTGAATAATTTTTATTTGTCAAAATTGCGGAAGGATTACCTCCTCAAATCCGATTCGATTAGTCCGACGTCCTTTGATTTGATGATGTCCTGACCGTCGTCGTTATAGAATGTCGGAAGTCGATTGTTCCAAACGCCAAGAATATCATCCATCTTGAAATATGGATATTGCAAATCTCAAAGTAATTCCCTCCCAAACCCAATAAATATTTTTGAGATGAGTTATCACATTTTTCTCAGTAATTATTCTGAAAAGCAAGTGAACTCATGGGACCGCCAACCCCCCCGCTCAATACTTGGTCATTCCTCTTGGCATATACGGCGGAAAATGAATCCAAGTGTAATTGAGATTTGTTGGAATCGCAACCATTTTTCCAGTTTCCCTCTGCAAAATACCATACGACAAATAATTTGGTTGTCAATTTTCTTCTGCAAAAGAATTTCACCACATGCTCGTAGGTCAAACTTTGAAGCATTCGCTCGAACGAGAACTTCTCCGCATTCTTCACCGTCATCACATCGTGATTTTCTTTGTGATAATGAATATAGGAGATGTGTTTGTTGTTTCCGATGATCGCCGCGAATTCCTTAGCGTACGTCGGTGCGAGTTTTGGTATCAGAACATCATCAAAATCAAGGAATGTCACGAACTTCGCCGATTCCTAGAAGCCCCCCATCTCATTTCTTTTTCTTTGGGTTCCCTACTTTGAATTGAAGAAGACAGTCTGATTGCGAGGCGGCTTGATTCCGAAACTCGATCGTGTTGTTGGGATCGACGACGTTTGATGGGATTTCCGGGAACTTCACACTCACCCACGGCTGGATTGTCATATAGCCCTGCAAATTGTGAAGCGTCACTAGCCATTCAATCTCAAGCTACCATATCCTCATAAACTCTCATTAGATCGTAGAAGGAGTCGATCGCGCTGATCAGATACAAATGCATATGAGCTCCGAAGCTGGAAAAATTCGAATTTCGGCGTTTATCAACGTCTCCAAATACTGTTTGTAAATATGCACAGCGAACAGAAAATTCTGCCATTGCTCGTTGACGAAAAGCGGTGAAATGCACACAACGACGTCTCTCGGAATTGCTGAAGGCCGATTGAACGGAATCTGAAAGCTCGAGACTCAATTGCAATGCTTCGAATCAGCACGACCTCGACGATCCCATTCTCTCCAACTAATGAAATGCTCTTGACATTCGGCAATAATTGAACGGTGGCGAACACTGTGATCATCTTGCAAACCATATGTGGAGTTACTCTGAACATTTTTTGATTGGCTCGCCCAGTTTTGGATTCAGCGTGCTGCCGACCTTTGATAATCGGTTGTCCGCAAAACAGCGTCGGTTGAATTGCGTGCAAGCACCATGATTTTCGGCTGCTCGACACCGTTCCACCATTGCATTTCCATCCACGATTCCGCCTTCTTCTCGTCATTTATTGTTAATATAAGAGCCAGCGAGTTGTTGCCAAGGCTGAAATGCGTTTTGAAAGCCAAAATGTCATTGGAATTGCGACACAAAACTCTCCTCGTCGGTTCGCGGTGAGTTTGATTCGTAGGTCAATCGTAGTACGGTAACCGAATTCAAAAAATTACGATGGTCCGCAATTTCTCATAGTGCTCATTTCTTTTTGACATTACCTTTTAGAAACAGGATAGTAGTAGGAAGAAGTGATGAATGCGAACAACTCCTCTTTAGGAGCTGCTTGATTGGTTTTATTGCTAAAATTATTCTTTTTTTGGGATTTCTTAAACCAATACTTACAGTATTCGCGAGCCAACATCATAGATTATGAGTACAACTGGTTGAATTGCGTAGAAAATGAGAGTAAATGCAATCAAGCATTTGAAAGCGACGTGTGGTTTTGTGCGAACAATCATTATGAAAATGCCAATTGAACGCAAGTTTGATGTCAAGATCCATGGCGACGATAAACAGTTTTTTTAGTTGGTTATGATGAAAAATGAGAAATACGGAATCTTGATGGACGGGAAAAAAACTTTAGTCGTTGGAAGACCATTTTAATGAGGCACATCGAATCTCTTTTAGGCAGCCAATTTGTTTGAAAAGCTGGAAGACGAAATCAACTTTCGCGTCGAGACGATTTTAAAGGGACACACTCAAAACTATGTTAGATGAAATGATTCCCAAATTATGGCATATTTTTATTATTTTCATATTGGAATGAATATTTGTCGAAGAAAATGAGAGGAAAAAAACTTAATAAATATAATAATGGGATTCATCTTTGGTAACTCGACAAAATTCGGATTCGGAATCAACCTGATCCGACTGGTTATTATTCGAAACCGTTTTGTTCTAATTTTTCAATTTGAATCGGATCTGGCAATTTTACAATCTTATCCATAGAATTACCAATCGTCAGATCCGATCGGTTTTGAGTTACCAGTGATATTTACTCAAATAATAATAATAATAATATATTTAGTTTCTTAATAAAGCAGGTGAAATTCGCGGGGGAAGATGGCAACAATCGGGGGTTTATAATAAAGGCATGTGATTTTATATATACATATACATATATGTATATGTATGTGTATATATATATGAAAAGCATATGGATGCGTCTAAATACTGAGATATCTTCTTCTGCTTTATTTGCTATTTTTAGCAGAGTCTCACCCTCTATATAGGAGCTACATTTGCTTCACACTGAAACCACAATTCCCAATTTTCAATTATTCTGATATAAGCGTTATCTATACTATCGAAATTGGAAGACATGGTCTCGAGACGACGATACGCGAGCTGTGTACTCCACACGGACAATGCGTCATTTGGCAAAGTGGCGTGAATCTCCCTGCGTGAAAATCGACACTTCTGTTCTAGGCAGGGTTGTCAAAACGGGCCCCCGGCCGGGCCGAGGGTCCTGTTTTTTTAACCTTAACAAGAGAAATTTTATTTTAAACATCTGCGAACATTTTTCAGGTTGTTATTATTGCATTACTATTTTATTTTTCGAATAAAAACAGATAGATTTATTGTTTGAAATTTTCATGTCTTCGATTACCATTACTTTCCATACCGCGTTATTTTTAGTTTTTTTCCTAAATTAACTTCATTAAAAAGTTTATTCTAGTATTAATAATTTTTCCAATACGACGTTAGATTCCATTATCAGTTTCATCACTACTTCTTTATAAAATGTCCTATGGTTTATAGAATTTCTTGATTTCGGCGTCAACGGAGTATCCATATGAAAATTATTTTATTTAATTGACATTTAATCGTTAATTACATGAGAAAAATTGCAAAGCATCAATAGAATGAGAGAAAAAACTACTAGAAACAATGCTCCGCGTTTACGTTGCTTATTGTTTAGTGTAATTAGCGTCGGCGGAAATTCAAACTGGGAACGTAGGGCCCCCCCCCGGCCCTGTTTTTTGACAACCCTGGTTCTAGGTTAGACAGCGCCATCAGCGACGTCGACAGTTCATATTGTTGGTATGCATAGTTAGCCATCGCAAATATGGTGTACAATACGGATGTTTTCAAATGACCAATGTTTCCGCGCATTCACCTGTGAATTTTTGATTATGGATCTAATTAGCTTTTGCAAAAATTGTCGAATTTGTCATTTTTGCCGAATGCAAAATAATCAAGTCGAATTTGATCCCTAAAAATTCGATATTTCCAACAATTTTGCATGTCGCTGAATTGGTCATTTAATACCTCGAAGTTTGTCTGCTTGAAATTCCTATGAGAAAACTATTCATATTTGAGGCGAGACATTGAATGTTCTTCTTGGAACTATTATTCTACTATTACGATGAGACAGACATTATGAATCTTTTTTTTCTGTTCTCACAATTCCCGTTGCTCATTAATTATCCTCATAGGCGACAATAATAGTATTCTTTGCCGCATACAAATTCTTCATTTCCAATTTATTCATGATTCTTCTTCAAATACGAATTAAATTCTGCCGAATGCGCAATGTTGATCCACGTCAGCGGCGCTTTGATGAATTCGATACCAGCAGTCAGCAATCCCGAGCATCTGAAAGCGGCTATATCATAGAATGTCGGAAGACCGGCTGGAGATCAACCCTGCTGAGCTCTGCTGGCACATCTCATTCTCTCTTGTTAGTTTCGTCCCAAATCCCTCCAATCGGCATTGCTCAAGATTGCGTAGTGTTTCTCGGGCTTCCAGAGCCCAAGGGGTCTGATTTAAGTCTAAACAAACTAATCACTAAATCAGATTCTATCAAAAATACCTTCAAACGCTGTCCCATTTATCCTTTTAAGGTACAACTTCTTCATTTTCCTATTGAGCCTCCCTAATATCTCATAATTGAATGTCGCATTGAGCTTCGGCTTCTCATCATTGAGAAGCAGCCTTTCGAATCGCCTAAATTATGACATTCCAACGGCTTCTCAACTCCAAGAAACCTTAGATGAAGAAAAAACAGATTAGGATTATCGAACATCTCGACAGCACTGAAATATTTGCCATCCTTCTCCGATTTCTCATTTCCGAACACATTGTGCTGATCGAAGTGCTCGACGCGCTCCGGTCGATGGAATATCTTTTTGGCGATTTGATAGTCGAAACGAATATTGTCGCGATCGACGACTTTCACCTTATCAAGGTTGAATTGCACGTCTTTGGGGGTTCTAATGCGATCCCAATATTGCTAAATGTTATTCAGTGGTCGTCATAATGATAGGCCGACCACCACGAATTTTGAAGTTTTAAGAAAACCAGAATAGTTGATGATAGGACAACTGCATTTTCGAATTCAGGATCATTAGAAACCTATATATTCAATACTAGCAAATTTCCGGGTCGCGGCGGGGCGGGTAAAAAAAAATTAGCGACCCGCCTCACCCCTTGCCGACCCGCAACGACACTCCAAGTTTACAGTGTGACCATTGTTTAGCGTAATAAGAATTTTGACTTACGTTATTTTGAGTAGAATTAATTGTTCTTGGAACACACTCAGAAGTTCAAAACAAAATTGATTGAACCAGCTTTCAGGGGCGGGTCGGTCTCACCCGGACCCGCCCCGCCCCGCTCCGACCCGTCCCGTTGCAAGTATATTCCCTTTTATGCTTTTTGCTCAATTATTTGTTCCAGACTTTTTTTTTAAATTGTGGTATAATTTTGTCTGATTTCTCAATAATCTTATCGTAAGATTCTAAAACGATCGCAAATCATCGAAATTCGGGGGCGGTGGCGTGTCATATAAATATGTAATCAAAACCTGCTGAATTGCTAGTATCCAATCAACTAGAAATTGGCCAGCATCGGGATGTCTCGCTTCCGTTTCCAATAGTGTTCTCGAAATATTCATATTTGTTGAGATTGGCAAATCGTCCAAATCCGAATTCGATACAAACCTCACTACATTTCTAAACGACAATCATAGTCATTTTGAATCGCAACGATCTCATATCTACCTCGCTCGTAGCATACAATCATGCATGAACGCGGTGGCAGCGTGACGAAACACATGAGCATTCGGGTCTCTATAATTAGAGCCAATTATAGTAGATTTTTTATGAACTAACCGATTGTTGTTATTCTGAAGATAGATTATTCTGATTTTTTCATCTGTTATTCGGTAAGCTTGATTGACGTAAATCCCACGGAAATTATTCGCCGAAGCTGGATTGTCTGGAAATTCCATCAATAGTGAGTATCACCGATGTACTCATCGCACCAGTGCTCGTCAATAGGCCTTCTGTTGACGGCTTCTCGTCGCTTATCTGGAAATTGACTTCAGTTTCAGCGAATTTGTTGCGCAATTTTGCCATCGTCGCCCTCCTCCCGGACAACGCATTTTTGTAATAAATTGAGACGCACACTGAAAGCAAATTTTCTTCAGAAATGGTCTTCAATGAAAAATGCGGATACCAAAATGTATAAAAATAAGCAGAAGAATTCGATTTCGCGGATTTCGCATTCTAGAGTAGTTATCTTGCTACTCGAATCTCGATCAAGTCATTTCGGATATGAAAAGTGAAAATCAGAAATGAGATGACATCAAGAAGAGGCTGGTCTCTGGGGAATTAAAAAAAAATACTGATAATTGTCGTATTAGATTGACGATAATTTTTATTTTCACTCTTGCTAACCCAAAAGTTCATTCTAATAATTATAGAGTTCTATGTATTTCAAGGTGTAAATATGTTTTTCGGTGAATCCGCCAAAATTCGAGCATTGTTTTTGACAAACTTTTTCTCCAATTTCCCTTGTATTGAGAATATCAAGTCGTCGTTTTAAATCTTGATTCATTCATTATGCAATTCTTCGACTTGCTTCTCCTACTTCATTGAAGATTTGTGTCGGTGAGCAACTATGTGTTATTTATAATAGTGTAGATTTACGGGCTTTCGTATAAGAATAGGTTAAAGGCGTATCGAGACCTCTCTTTCAACTTTTCCTTCTGAAAACAATTTTCCGCAGTGGCGCGACGTCGACAATTTAGCCGATTACTGTATTGTAGATATACGGACATGCGCCTTTAAAAATTTTTTTAATGTCAAGCGAATCAGGAAGATTTAGAAATTTCAATTGAAAATATATGAGCATTTATTCGTGGCGAAACCATAACGAAAAAGGCACAGCCCGTAAATCTACCCTCATGAAACTTCTCTGTCTCTCTTAATATTTATGATCTCTACTAAATCACCTCCGTAAATTTTTGATTGGCATATCGCCAGCAACTTTAAAATCGACAAATTGATCATTGTATTTTTTTTTCGCAACTCGATTTTCATGATCGTCAAAAGCGAAATGGCTTCCTGATAGGATTCCTTCATCAAAATTCTCCTCATTATCGAATTTCCATATTTTCAGACTGTCATATGAATAGTATTAAACCACCCATTATGATGCATTTGAATCGCACATTTTTGGAGAATGAGACCCAATGTTGGAATGTGATCTACATTGGCCTAATTGTCGAAATTCCAGTATTGGTATTGAAGTGAGTTGGATGAAATGATCGCAATTCGAATAATTTGCCATTATCAGTATAATCCATACAATATTCTTCGGAATTGTTAACGCCCGTGGCAAACAATTCCATCAGAATTGGACCAACATCATGACGATACTGTTCGTTCAGCACACTATTGCAACTTGCATTTGGCTCTACCAACGAATTCAACTATTCCGATACGATTATGAAGGTATTCGATGATTATATTTGTAATTGCCTCAATTCTCAAAATAAGAGTTCGACATCTATCAGCCCTACTTCGTCTTCTTCTCATATGTTCGATTCGCGTGCCTCTTTCAAGGCTTAATGGTCCTTCCGTTCCTCTCAGCGGAACGGGTGTTCGCCTCAATATTGCTTGAAGATTATTCCTACAAACCGAGGGAATATATCTCGACGATTCTAATTATCATCCTGTTTGGTATTGGGGTGTCTTCCAGCATTCTCTATCATAATGGTAAGATTAATCGAATAGCGATGAATGCTCAATATGAACATTTGAGGGACCTATTCAGTATATCTGTTCATTTTGATATGTGTGACAAATTCCATTGCCGTTTTGGTATGTATGATATTTTAAAATGTTGAAAAAAAAACTGAAATTTTCAGGCAAATTTTATAGTGCTTCGTGTAAACATGAATCGTTTCAATGGTCCGACAGAGACCCGCTGGGGTATTGGATTAGGCGAACGATATCAGCTATCAGAGAATATAAAAGTTTGCAAGGTGGGGGTGCATTCGATGCGTTTAAAATGGTCCCGCTAACAGCTTGTCAACATCATTGTCGTTTCCATGGGTGGTTTTAATGTGATCACATGCTCGACGTTGTTTGTTGAATATTTCGAAAGTTCAACATTTGTAAAAGCTCTGGCAGTTTTCGGCTTCGATATTTCAGCATTTTTGTAAGTCTATCAATATGTCATGTCTTTAAAATGATCCCTTTAAAGGTACAGCTTCATATTCCCCTATGTCCTTTTACACTATAGCAGCCGATGGAAGCATTTGATGAGAGACATCTTCAATTGGGTATCAATTTTATTTTGGTCAAAGTTTTTCATAATTCAGAAGAATTTAGTTAAAGAAACTGTGCCATCGTAACATCGAGGTTTCGCCGTATCGTTGCGAATTGCGGGACACGTTCGGAAACGTGATGTCCGATTCAAGCGGCAACGGCTATTTCAAAGAAATTGAGAAGATTTGGAATATCGACGCACGCCGTCATTATTGAGATAATTGATTTATTAAGAAATTTGATTAGAAATTGATTCCATTGTAGTTCAAACATTTTTTCAAAAGAAGCAATAGTGCCCCAATATTGGGAATAATGAAAATTGCCTGAAATGAAGATACATAATTATTTCGACGATTGCTGGTTTTGATCTCCTCAGGCAAACGATCTAATGTTTTATGCGATTCGGTTAACCTATTTATATAACCTATTTATATGAAATATTGTGGGAAATTGTAAAATTATTTGACATTTCACAAAATTTATTGAGATTGAATAAAATTTTTAGCTAAAATCATATACGACCTCCTGAAATCCATTTTGAGAAATCCTAAAGGTTCTCAGTGAATTTAAAATTTTCTGGTAATATGCAGATTCGGAAAAAATCCCATTAAAAGCTTATAAAAAAACTATGCAAATTGCAGAAAAAACCTCGGCCACGTCAAAATAACTTCGGCCACGACCACATCACATCGGCCACGATTTCGAAGCGACAGTTTTTAATTAAATCGCTGCAAAATTCTGAAATATTTATTATATTACCTTTAACTTTATCACTTTTATATTTGTCAATCCAAGTTTCTCTATTACGGTTCCTATTTATTTCAATTACGATTTAGGCGCATGATAAATACATACATATTTCAGCGATTTAATTAAAACTGTGATGACTTCAAAAAACGTGGCCGTGTCCGAAGTTTTCGGACAGTTTCTTCGGCAATTCTTAATATTCAACGTTTTAGATGGTTTGCCTGAAGTATTCTCGAGTTGTAGTGGGAGGTCGAATTTGAAATTTTCGAACAACGCGGCCTGCTCAATGATTTCAAAATTCACTGCCAATCAGAAATTGAAGTATCTTAAATTGGCGTCTCCTAACTTGAAAACACGACGAGACCATTCTAGAGAAGGACATACGATGTTAATTGGTTTGCTCTTAATTGGAATCCCATTGAGCACATAAAGAGCCGTGTCAGATTGCAAGATTCTCTCGCGCATTAATCGATAGATGCGATAGAGGTCTTTGCGATGCTCGAATTCACAATTCATCATTATCAATCTTGCGGTTTTTTCGATCTCGTTTTGCAGTTTGCACGCTGGTATGAAAGTGAGTAATGTGATGAACGTGCAAACGACAACATTGAGCATTAGAAACACGAATGGCACAATTGGGATGGCATTTAGGAAGCTGAAAATTTCGAGATTTTATAAATTGACACCAGATTTATTACCTTGTTAGATAGACACCATTAACGAACGCAAAACAGCTGAAAATGGGTCCGAAATTTCCATAACTCCCTAAATTTGATAGTCTAATTTTCATGGCGGTTTCCTTACCAAGACTGTTGTTGGCTCTTTGAATCACTTTAAGAATTTGGATTTGTCTCAAACTGAACAATGAAATCACATTGAGGTTCTGGAATTTTCAAAATCTCGTGATAAGATCAATATTTCGAATTGCATGCCTGAAGATTATGATCCTTTTCGGCCTTTTCCATCTCGTGATTCAAGTATTCGACTTCTCGAGTTAGAGCCACATTTGCGATGACGTAGATGGCCAGCGTGCACGAAATTATCAAACATGAGTGGAATGTAAGTATTGGCATCAATATGTACAAATAAATTAGAGTTTCATTTCTTGAACCAATTATTAATTGGCTAAATAACTCTATTGATGATTACCCTCCAAGCAGAACTTTGTGTTGGATGGCCGAATAGATTGAGTACGCTAGAGCGACAACGAACAATGGGATCGAAAAAATAGCGCACTTCAATTGAAGACACTTATAATTATCGAGGTCCGCATTTGGAGATATCTGAAGGCTCCCGTCGGGTTTCAAAATTTTATACAACTCGATTGGTACCCTTAGTGATGACAGTTGAATGAGATCGTCGATAAGATTTGGGATGAATCGATTTTTTGTCCATCCAAAAATGCACAATGAGCAAACCATTCCATGAATCGACATGAAGCCGAAATAGTTGGATTCAGCCCACGCGAAAGAGAGCACCTAAAATAAGGAGGGAGGAGGTGGATATCGGTTAGCGAGAAGCTCACATGAGCCTCAACTTTGATGAAAATGGCCATGCGAAAAAATTGGACGAGTATCACGAGAATTGAAAACGCTGTCGAAATATAGTAAAAGCATCGCATTGAATTTGAGAATATGGAGCAATCCAACCCGGTGCATCTGAGAATAACTAGTGGATCAGTGGCGGCACAACGACTTACTTGATCACGTATCGATATGGTCCGAGTAGATTGAGCCTTGAAGCATGATCGCCTATCATTACGTTCACCATTTCCTGCAACGAAGTCAACTGACAGCAGCGGTCACACACCTTTTGAATACCTGAGTTTGATAGGAGTAAACATTGACTTGAGGCAAATCGATGATTCATTTTAAATAAAGCGGATATAAATCACAAATTCCAATGAAAATCGAAAAATTAACTTGCAACAAACACGAAAAAGTGTTGGTTTTTTTTGGAGCCCACATATCTGTGTTTTTTGCTGTACAGTCGGAAATTCGGGGCACTCGACTTTACATTGTTTGAAGCCTTTGATACTCGTGAAGCATACTTTGTATACAGTATCGCACAGTGATATTTATAAAGTTTCACATTTTTGTCATTAATTTTCGAGAATGGGTTTGAAACTTTACGAAATTTTGAAACAATCGAACGAATCATGAGGCAAATCGAAATCACATCTGAAAATGTTTTAGAATTTCAGTATTATTGGGTTTTCAAATTTTCAATTTTATTTTTTTCCACTATTTTTCCCTTCCGATTTTTTGATGTGCTAAATTTATATGTGACACCAGTGAAGGGTAAAAAGGTCCCTAAACACCGTATAAGAGATCATCAAGTTTGGCGAATCCCTTTGAGAAAAGTTTTACGAGATTTTGTTGGGCTCATTGTAAGATTTGATAGGTATTTTTGGTTCACGATTTGTCATGAAATAACCTTTATTTTTTTTGTGATATCTGATTCATTGAAAAATACATTTCGAAGAGTTTCGTAATTAATTAGTTTTTGTGAGAAGTAATGAAAAAAAAAACATGAAAACGCAATAATTTTGAAATTCTGAAACAGTTTCAAATGATCTTTTAAGCTTCTAGCGAATTGTATACTCCTTCTTTGGATTGTCTCAAAATTTTATAGTGGCAAACGCAAACGATTTGGTCTTGAAAATAATCTTCGATTTCGCAGCGTATCGACTAGATATATGCAAAACTACAGTATACATTAAAGGCGCATGCAAAATTCGCTTTTTAAAAATTCGCTTCAAAAATTGATAGAAACTTTCGAGCGATCTTTACTCTGAAAAATAATAATTTGAAGATCAAAACTATTGCTTGTAGTCGATTCAGGCGCCTCCAATAGTAGGCAAGAACCAGCTTATTTTTTCTGAAAATTGGAATATTTCTGGAAAACGTCGAATTCGTCCAGTATAAAAGTGTAAAGATTATCTACATGTAGTAGTGCAAAATATTATTTATAATACAGCACAAAAATTTTCAATTTTTTAACCGACATTTGGATTACCGAAAATGGTCCGTAACCGTCACAATTTGACTCATTTCATTTTATTAAAATCAACTTTCTGTTTCAAGTTAAAAGATATGTCGGCTGAAAATTGCGCAGGCCCAAAATTTTTAACCCTAAAGTATTTGTTAAACTATTTTTGTTTCATAAAGTCATTTATGCATTCAACAATTATATAACAAATTGAAAGTATGCAGAAGGTTATAATTATTGCTCACATATATTTTATTGTACTTTGATTCCATTATATTCCAGACACTTCTTCAATAGTATCAAGACGGCACCGATATTTGGGATGATGAACATCGCCTGAAACACGTCGAGTTTGAAAACGAAGCGATTCCATGAATTCGTACCACATTGAACGATCTGCTGTTGATTGGGAACCCATTGAGAACATACAAAGCGGTATCGAATCTCAAACTTCTGTCGCACATAATTCGATAAGTGTGGTATAATTGCGGCTCTTTTGTGCTCTCGATATCGCTGTCGAGCATTATGATTTTGGCGGTTTTTTCAATTTCCTCTTGCAATTTCGATGGTGGAATGAGCGTGAACAAGACGATGGCGATGTCGGAGAACATTGTGATGATCAGACAGGTGTATGGTAGTGATGGGATTGTGCCGGAAAAGCTAAAAAATGCGGATTTTTTTTGAAAAAGATTCAATGGTATTTTGGACCTTGAAATGTAGATTGCATTGATAATGCCAAAGAAGCCAAAGATCGGCCCAAATTTTCCATAGCTTCCTGAAAACAAAACGATTCGGGAAAGTCGAGAAAAGATTTTTAAAAATATTTTCTTTTGATGAATGCGATCTGAATTGACTTTTGGTGTCCCCCACAATGATGAAGTAATAGAACACAGAGTACAGAGTATAATACATAGTTATTATGAGATGAATCATGTTGGCTCTCAGTGTCGCGAATCCGGTTATCAGCTTCTTTGCCGTGCGGCATTGGTGAGTGAGGACAATTGAGGTTTTTGAGGAAATTTTTTGAGGAAAGGAAGCATTTGCTTGAGAGAGAGAGAGAGCACTTATTGAGAGGTGAACTCCTCAGCCCTTTTAGGCTCGTCTTTCTGACAGTAGTAGGTGTGGTACTGCTCTCTGATGGGACCTTTGATCTAGTGGTACTGCTCTCTGATGGGACCTTTGATCTATTTGTACCTAAGACATATCCAGTCTTGCACAAAGTTCGATTACCGATTCAGTTGCTAGATAAAAAAAACCTCTATCAACTTCTCTTTCCGTTTTTTTTTTCTGGAAGGAAAACAGTAATTTTCGTAAAATCCTGATAGGATGCTCATTGATCGGGCCAGTTATATTAACCAGTTCTACTAGCAAAACCCATGTGCCTTTAACCATACAGTACTCCTTCATTTTTTCGAATTCCTCTATTTCAAGTTCGTTCTTACCAAGGCTGTTGTTCGACGTTTGGACCAGCTCCAGAATTTCATTTGTCTTGAACTGAAAGCAGATAGCACAGCAATATCCTGAATGAATGAAAATTGGAATAAGAACGAAATCAATGAGAACCTTAAGATTATTATCCTTGGATTGTTTTTCAATTTCACAATTCATATACTCCAATTCTCGTGTCAATGCCACATTTCCGACGACGTAGATCGTCAATGTGCACGAGACGATCAGAATCGTATAGAAGGTGAGGATTGGCATTAGCACATACAAATATGGTTTGACAACGTGCCTAAATAATTTGGCTTTGTGTTTTTTGTCGAGCATCACCAGCAATCAATACCCTCCGAGCAGGAATTTCTCCTCGAAGGCCGCATTAATCGAATAGCCGAACACGCAGAAGAAGAGCGGAATTGGCTAGATGAGGCACTTTTTGTGAAGAGCCGAATAATCGCTGAGTTCTGGCTTTGGTGTGTTCTGCAAAAACACTGTCGAATCGTCGGGAATCGTTTTTGATCGATAATACTCTCAATTGGGCAAGCTGTCGGAGGCCATCAACGAGATTCGAAAGAAATTTGTTCTTGGTCCAGCCGAAGAGACAAAACGCGCAAGTGATTCCATGGATTCCCATGAATGCGAACATATTGGATTCAGCCCATGCGAACGAGAGGACCTTCAATTCAACAATGTGTGCACCTTTAAGCAATGCGACCGCTTACAGGCCCCTCTGAGCTGAAAAGGACAATGGTGCGAAAGAATTGAGAGAGGATGACGAGAATCGCGAACGCCGTTATCAGTCGCGACGCGCATTTCTTGGAGCTCGTGACCGCTGAGCAGTCTAAGCCGGTTAATCTGCAATATTGGATAATTTATGGGCGGCGGTCAAATTAATTGGTCGAAACACAATTTTCATTCGAAATTCTGTTTTTTGGGCCATCCATAGAATGTGCCATTTTGTGCAAATAAGCAATGTGTTTTGATGAACTTTCTGGGCAAATACTATAGGCATCGAAAACATGATGGAAACTAGACTACACCTCCCAAGTGATGTTGATTCGTGCCGAGACCTTGGTGAAAGACCCATTCTCGTAAATCTACATAGAGCAGCAATTTAATTTAAAAATAAAAAATTATTTTTCCATTGGTTTTTCTCTAAAAAACAACATTTATTATATTTCAATTAAATTATTTAAAATAATTTTTTTTCAACATTTTCGGGAAAACAGCTTCCAGCAAAACATTTTGTCGAAAAGTGACTAATAAGGCAATGCAGAACAATAAAAAAAATAAAAAAAAAACATTGAAAAAAAGAAGAAATAAAGAAAAATGCGAAGCAAAAAAATAAGATACGCGTGTTTTTGTTGGATTCGCATCGAGACCCATCGTATAAATAAACGGCATGCGTTTTAAAATACCGTATCTCTGGGTCATGCGGTTTTATTGATAGAAATTTTACTTGCTTTTTTTTTAAATGAAATGTTTTCGTTTACGGTAGTTTAAGACGCGTGCCACTTATTTTTTCGATGGGTCTCGATACGAAAACACGCGTATCTTCGATCATTATTATTTTCTTTTTTCTACACCGCATTTTCCTTTTTTTCTTCTTTTCCAATTGTTTTTATTTTTTTTTTCACTGCCCCCCCCCTAAGAAAGAAGAACAATAGGCGGCAATTTGAACAAGGGGTGACACTTTCATGGTCCTTTACACTCTTGATATTACGAATATTGAAGATATTATGTTTCGAAATCCATTGCGACATTAAAAACGCATTAAAATGGTTTTAAAATTTGGTGAGAGAAGACAAATATGACCTATCAATTCTAGAAAAAATGAACAAATAGAACTCACTTGATTATGTAACGATATGGTCCGAGAAGATCGACGGGTTGCGCCTTGTCTGAAAACATCATATCGAATGAACTGGAAGGGCGTTGCGCGGTGGGATTCGGCGGCATGCAACCACCATCATGAATCATGATGATTCAATTTTTCGGTCGGAAATTTGGCGGGCACAAATCACAGAACAAATGACAAATTGCATTGGATTTTACTCACCATCGAAGTTGGCGATTTTCATGATTGAAGAATAGTGAGGGTATCTCGTTTTTTTTTCTTCGTTCGACAAACGCTGATAAGGTTGAACACGATACTGAATGAACGAGTGACCAGCGACAATTGTTATTGGGTGGGTTTGGGACGACGCAAATATTTGGGTTTCGTGGTAGCCTTTTTTGAGGGGGTATTTGTACGAGTACACACGGTTTTGTTATAAATCGAAACGAAACATTTCAGCAAAGAAATGTTTATTTTCATTTTTTTTCGATATTCAAAACCAAAAAAAAATTGCTGACTATTTATTTTCATTTTCGGCGTCTCGCAACTGCAGAAAAATGGCTAAACATTGGTCTTGTCACATAATTAAAAGTGTAGATTTACGGGCCCATGCATACGAGCCCCTGGGACCCCTTTTTAATTTTTTTGTTGAAATTTAGACAATATTCGTCTTTTGAATATTTTTTCATTCCAGTTGGGATATATTTTCTTTAATTTTGCATACAAATATTATTACCAGCGCCCAAAAAATAAAGGCCTTGAATAATTGTGGACCATTGCACTCTTTCGAGGCGGCAATTCAAATTCGAATTTAAACAGTGAGAATTCTTATACCGTATTCTGGATAACATGCGAAGCAAATTCACCGTATAGGGTGCTCATTTTTTTTTTGCAAATCTACTAGAAATTCCATGATATGCCTGGAAAAAATTCGAAAAGTCTCTAAATTGCGGCTCCGTTTTTTTTTCGCAGAGCAATTCTCAACCGACGACTAAAAACCCTTAAATTGCTGGTAATGTTCTGAGAGAATGGACCTTAATAAAAATTGTTTCTGGTTTCTGGGAGTTCATAAAATATTACATATCTAGCTGGTTGCTCTTTAAAGGCACACAAGGCTAAATTTAAAGAATGGCACATAATGGATCCACACTGGAATCGTATAGGTTTCCATCCAGAAGACAACATCATCAATGAAATTCGATACCGTAAACTACACAGAATCCATATACAAAATATGCTACCAACGGACCACCACCCCACCGTGGGACCACAATCAGCTTCAGCCATATTTCTGGGGACATGTACCGCCCAAGATGGGCACACACCTGTGGACATTATTCAATTTTGGTTTCCAATTATTCAATATTAATTTTCTTTCTTCCTTTCTGCATAATTTCTGAGTATTTATTTTTTTTGAAACTGCAGCTTTAAAAAGTTGGAGAGAAAAAATTTGTGCAGATAACTGCGAAAGAAAGAAAAAGAACTAACCCATTAGGTCCTGCCGTTGAGATTGTTCGTTCATTTCTGAAAGTTTGAAGTATGATTATAAAAAAAATGATGAAGCAAATAGTGGAACAAATGTATATTTGCACAGACGGACGGGGGGAATCTTGAATCAATCTCATCAAAATGATAGATATTGATATAAATCAACATAAATCACAGTCACAAATTCATGTTTTGTGTCCGAATTATAATATTAAATTCGATGACTCTTTTACAACCCCCCGCCCACAAAAGAAACCCGTGTGATAAAACATTGAATCATCATTTCTTTTCGAATGATGTTATCTATGTATGGCAACGCACGCGATATCTCTTCTATCTAATCCAATGATTGGTATCGTCAAATTTGTATTTAATGGAAATTTATATGCTGGCAAATAATCTATATGTAAGTTAACCAGATATAAATACAAAAAAACTAACGCGATGCTATATAACTGCACATATTCAGTTGGCGATGATGAATAAAAGGCATGCACCCATCAAGAAATCGTCAGACGAAATGAACTACAAGCCTCAGTTCAAATATATAACGCGCGAATTCAAAGGAAACTGGCCATTTAAAGTACGTTTTCACATGTAGTTAATGCGGATTGGTTTGTATATTTGTTCGATAAGGATAAATGAAAAGTAATCAGAACATGTATCTTTTGCACAAGAGATTTTCCAAACTAAAGAAATAAAAAATAATTATTCAGAAGCATGCATTCCTCGATTTGCGGAATATGAAGATTGTTCAAACAAGTATACAACGAGAGATCGCGCAGTGTCTTAGAAATTTAATTCATATTGTAAGTATAGCCGCGTGACTTTAAAAAAAATAATTTTCTAGATAATGGACTCTCCAACAGCGCACCAAAGCTATTCGATTGCGAAACGCCCCGGTCAACGAATGCAAGAAGGGCTGAAACCAGTCCCTGAGGACGTTATTGACGCTATCAGAGGTAATCATCAAAGAGTCAATACCAAATGGAACCTAATTCAGACTTCATTCTGGAAAGCTACGGATATCCAGTAAAATTGCAATTCCCTGGATATTCAGTAGAAGATCTTCAAAATGAAAATGCGAGGTTAGTATATTAACCATTAATCTTTTATTTTACTTTTTTCAGGTTGGCAGCAAGATTGGGAGACAATAAAGCGGAAATAAGTCAACATTATGAGAAGCTGATTATGGATGTGGCAAATATGGTGGACTTTATTTATTTCAAAGCTCACCGAGTTTTGTAAGTATTTTGTAATGCTTTATATATAGAAATAAGCTATATATATTCAGTAATGATCTTCGGAACAAAAAAATTGTGGAAACCCAAGGTCAAAATGGAGTTGTGCGCAAACGATTCGATTATCTAAAAATAACACAAAGAACGGTAGCCACGCCCACCTACTCACTCAAATTCACGTGATGTTAGCTTATACTACACCGTTTTTGACGATTAGCAAAAGTATACAGAAGCTTCATCACATTGAAAATTTCATAGAAACATTGAGAAAAAGAAGTTTTCAGGAATATTCGTCCAAAAATTCTACGTTCGACGTCCATACGCCATCGTGCTTCTCTTCATCTTCGTCGCTTTTGTCGTCTTCGTCATTCTCGCCGAGACCCATGTACTGGAATGGAAATAATGGCGGTTTTTCTTGTTCATACGGGTACCAACATGAATATTTTTGCATTGAATCCATATTTGGCGGAATAAAATTTTATTTGTTTCAAATCGCCGCATTAGTGACACCGCTACACCAAATTCAGGGTTTTATTGGCATTTGAGGTATATGTTGATATAGAAACCAAAGGTTTAACGGTCAAACAAACTCAACTACAGTTTTCAATTTATTTTAATTAATCGGTTCATCAAACATTCGTTTTCGTCTTCATCGGCGGCAAGAAGGAGGAGGCGACGGCGCTTTTTTTTTCGAATCAAACTTTGTTCGCGACAACAATTGCTGATGCTCAAATATTTCGTTCAATCATTCGTCGAGCTATGAGGTTGATTTTGATAGTCTCGGCTATTTTTGGGCTATGCGCCGCACAAAATCCCATTTTCAACTTTATGGGCGGTCTTGTGAGCCCCGAGCCGAATCCCTCAAGACTTCAGCTCACCGAAGAATTGTGTTCGGCTGATGAATGCCTCATCGAGAAGCATTGGAGCGAAGAAGACGTTTGCGCTTATGTGAGATGTAATAAAGACGCCTGTGAAGGTGGTGGCTACCTTCAATGGTCCGCTTATGTCAAATGCGAATATCGAGATGGATTGAGGGTATTCAAATTTTCAGCATTTTCTATATCCATTGTTTTTTTGAATTTAGATTTTCCTTATTATTATCGGCATCCTTTATCTTCTGTTCCTCTTTATTATCATGACTTATGTTGCCGATGACTTCTTCTCGCCGGCGATTGCTGGAATTGTTAAGCATCTCCGAATGAGTGAATCCATCGCGGTAGGTCTTGCCTACAAGAACGCCTATATTTTGTTTTATTATTTTTCCATTCAGGGTGTTACGTTCTTAGCTTTTGGAAATGGCGCGCCTGATGTATTCGGATCAATTGCTTCAGTAATTGCTAGTCCGAAACCAAAAGCCGATCTTGCGATTGGAGACATTCTAGGTTGGTTTCTACAAATGATTTTTCATTGTTAAAAAATTATATATTAGGCGGCGGCATTTTTGTCACTACGGTAGTTTTGTCCGCAATCATCTTCACGAAATCCTTCAGAATTGCGGTTAGCCGAGTTGCACAATTTTTCCCTAGATTGCAGATATTTCTCTTGCAGGCTCTCGCCACCACACGTGACATCGTCTTTTTTTTGATCGCTGATATTTTCATTGCGATCTGCTTCATTTGTTACGATCATGTCTACACATGGATGCCGCTTAGTAAGTATTTAATTAACTGGTTTCTGAAATAATTAAATGTAATCACAGCATTTCTTGGAATTTACGCTTTATACGTGATATCGGTGATATTGATGAGACTCAACTCAATGAGGAGGAAACGATTAAGGGCATTGAGGAAAATTCAAGAAGTCGAGGAGGGTTCAAGCACATCTGGAACAATCCACCATCATACGCATAAAATCTCAACGGTTATCAATTTCTTTATGGACTATGCGCATGTTATCAAAATGCTACATATGCATAAATGTAAATTAATTTTTTCATCATTTAATTATAAAAAATTTTTAGTTTCCACTAATACTAAATTCGCTATTCCAACGGCCCATAAATGTAAGATGAACCGTATTTTTAAATTGTATTATCTTCAATTTTTTTTTAGCAAGTGATTCGGAATCACTATTTGACTGGGATGGCGATGATGAAGGTGAAGAAGCCGAATTTGTCATTGCACATCGACACGTCTACACTTCATACGATCAAGCCAGCTTAGCATTATCTGATATGGAGGAGATTCATCCAACCAGCTGGAAGTCATGGGATTGGGTTCGCGACTTGTTGCACCATATCAGGCCGTACCCGACACAAGAGGATCTCAGTGAGCTCAATTATTTCTCGAAGGTGGTTAGAGTGATTGCTGTAAGTTATTGTTTTGAGAATTCCGAACTAAAAACCAAATTCATCTAGACTCTTCCGCTGTTCTTCATGAAAATAACAATACCATCGAATGAGATGTCATATTGCAAACCTCTTCTCATACTTCATTGTTTCGCTTCAGTGCAATTTGCTTTATTCGCAATTCAATGTTTGCTCCAATTTTAGTAATCGCTTAATATTCGAATTTTAGTATCCCAAAAATCGCCGTTCCATGGAAGTCCTGGACTTTGGCTATATGGTTTGGCAGTTTCAGCAGTGTTGTCAATACTGGCACTCATCTTCACACCGCTGTCAAGAGAGCAGAAATATTATAAGGTTGATCCGATTCGTTTTGCTCATCGCTGATTTTCTCTAGGAAATTTACTCCTATCTTGGATTCTTAATGTCAATTTGTTGGATTTACGTCACATCTTCTGAAATCATAAATGTTATCACAATGATTGGCGTAGCGACTGGAGTCTCCCAGGAAGTAAGGCGATTGGGGATCCTCAAACAATAAGGCTAATTATTCAGCTTCTCGGTTTAACTATTATGGCGTGGAGTAATTGTATCGGAGATGTTGTTGCCGACATTGCCGTAGTCAAACAAGGGTACCCGAAAATGGCGATGGCTGCTGCCATTGGTGGCCCTTTATTCAGTAAGCTCTCGCATTAAGACACCTATTACAAGCGATTCTCAGACCTTCTCATCGGATTCGGACTTCCCTTCACAATCGCTTGCCTTCAAGGAAAAGATATCGAACTCCAAATCACTCCGGTTTACAAACTCCTTATGCTATTTTTAGCAATTTCTCTAATTACAAGCCTTATAGGTGAGGTTTGGTTAAGATTTTTAGGCAATTAACCTCACATCTTGCAGCCATATTTGTGCAAAAGTTCAAGGTTCACTGGCAACATGCTGTCGTCCTTCTCATAGTATTCGTCGCTTTCCTCATCTTTATCATCCTCACAGAAACCAATGTATTGGTTTGGAACTAATCGGCTATACATACAACTCAACACAATCTTCTCTTCATGTATTATTAGAACAATTACGGGGTGTTTATACAAAGTATTTTGTTATATATATATAAAGCGTTGACATTTCTCATCACGTCGAGACTATTGTGGAGACTCGCGTCGTGCGCTTCTTCGATGATCCAGCCCATTTGTCGCGAAGTTTTGACGATTTGAAGATTGGCACGCATGCCCAAAGTTCCATGAAGGCAAGACGATACTCAGAGGATCGCCAAAGAATGACGTAGAACGATTGAGAATAGCAGAGAAGAGCGAAGAATACCTGCAAATTATATGATTCGCTATTTTCTAGTTTGATTCCTTGATGAATTGCGCGTTTGATCTACATATACATACAATTGAAGGCAATTACGACTATTCTAGGATTTCTTACCATATTGCTTTGAAGGAATGCTAATGAATTGCCACTGAGGCCAATCGTCACAAAAAAATCGACTCCTAGAATGCACGTGTACCATGAAATGAGAAAAATGAAGACGGTGACTTTCGGACGTTTAATAAGCCATCGGGTATTTTTCTTCTGATTCATGCCTGAAAAAAAAAAAACAACGCCAATGTTAATTTGGGTTTTATATCGAAAATTATTAAAATTGCAAAAAAACGAGCAACCCGTATCAATAGCAGGAATGTCCAAATAGCGGCTTTGGTTTTTGAATTGCTAACAACCGAAATTTCATTGTAAACATCTGCGGACAATTTCCGAGCTGTGCCCAATTGTATGTTTGTTGTTTTTAGAGGTGGCGGCAATTCAAACACAGGCCCTTCGCCAGCCGTACTTATTTTTTTTTGGATAACGCTACTGTCTAAATTTTGATTCGCAAGTTCTCCAGAGTACGGTATCCGAATTCCCAGCGATTAAATCTAAATTTGAATTGCCGCTTCGAAAAGGTGCGATGGTCCACAATTTCTCAAAGTGCTCGCTTTTTTTGGCGATAGTAATAATGTTTAATCTGTTGCTAAAAATCAGGCGCGTTACGGTTCGCGGTGACATATTTTTTGGATTTTTTCTAACGTATTATAAATTAAAAAGACGATACTCTACACTCTGCTGTACACTCTGGTGCGAGCTTCAACCAACTTATGATTCAACAGACTTCATTTATTGTCGATGTCAAACAATTGAATCAAAGCGGGGCCTTCAACTTCTCGAAATCAGTGTCGATTTAAATTTGTCATTGACTGAATATTAAATGCGCGTAGGCTATAATGCAATGTACTCAATCTTGCGTACTTCTCGCTGCCTAGATACGCATATAGCAGCTATTAATTTTTTTTTTTAAATTTCGTTCAGTCGTTTGACTCCGACAATTCTACATCCAAAGATATTTTTTGAAATTTCCAAAACTTTCCCCCAAAAGGAACCCCATTGAGATTTTTCGTTCAATTTAAATTATTTTCATTTTTTGATATAAAAATATAAATAAATATTTAGAAATTTCAATGAAATCTAACAATAAGAAAGCAGATAATGCCATATTCGGACCCGTCTTTCTGCAAAAAATTGAAATGCTGAGTATTGTGGCGATTCATTATGGTAGCCGTATTTTAGAAAGAAATTGCAAATATTCGCACCTTTGTAGTGAAAAATGACGATAATCACCATAAAAAGTGCAAGAACTGTTGTGTTGATAACGACGTTCGATAGGGACCAAAATCGGCTGGCGGTTGGATGTAGGGCTGGAATTTCTAGATTTGCAAAATTTTGACAAATTCTCAGCACCTAAAGGTGGATTGCAGAATAGAAGCAGCTGATCGTCAATTTTCAAGAAGCCGTAGATTAAAACAAAACTTGAGTAGATCAGAGGCGGCGTCAGAAAGAGCATGACATATTGAAAATTATCCATAGTACGGTATCTGAGAGTCGCTATTTTATTTTAAAGGGGAACTACGAGATCAATTTTACATTTTTGGGAGGAATATTATAGCATATAAATCTATAACAAGCATTAGCATAAGCATTGCTTGAGTGCATATGAAGAATATATATAGGGAGATTGCTGGATAGCAGAAGCTTCTCGAGACCTTCAAGCCAGTGATTAGTAAGAAAGCATTTGGGAGCTCGAACAGCAGGCAGATTATATGGGAGAAGCTCAAGCAGCATTGGAGGAACGCTGAAAATGAACTGGCTGTTTAGAATCACAAGAAAATACCAAAACGACCCACATGATTTATTGTGTAACGATGGTTTTTTGAAGGTTAAAACAAGCAAATTAATATTGCCGAATAAGCCGACCAAATTGAAAATGATGATCTCGATGGCGACGAATAACTGATTCATCGTCTCGAAAAAACTAGACTCCATTCGAAATGCAAAATAATTGATAATATTTTATTATATAGGCCCACATTAAAATGCATTCAATTCGATTACTATTCATGCGACAAAAAAATGGCGTAGGGGGGGGGGTGGCTTTATTGGTTTTCGTCCTATTTAGATAACTAATCAGTGGGTAATTGTCGTTTTCAAATATTGGCAGTCGACTTCCGGGGGAGGCGGTGCTCAAAACTTCTTTTTCGGCCCAATATTAATCATCTGCAAAAACTACATATACAGGGTGTCATTTAAGTTCCCGCACAAAAGTTTGACGCCATGAAGAGCTTGGCTGTCGCACTTTTCGTGCACCAATACAATTTATTTTTGTTAAATAAGGTATATTTTACTTACTTTCCAAGTTTCACCTCTTTCGGATGTGTTTCCGAGAAATGGCGAAGGCTAACATCCATCGCGCTTCCATTATCGAAGTTCATAAGCAAAATGTGAGCCCGAGAGACATCATTGAACGCCTCGCTGTGCCTCGTAGAACGGTTTGCGACACCATCAAACGTTTCAAGGAGCTAAATACGACCAGTGACCGTCCCAGACAAGGAAGACTCGTCTCAGTAACCACTCCTCAGAAGATAAACGCCGTCAAATCGAGGATCAGGCGAAACCCCCACAGGAGCATGAGAAAGATGGCGTCAGACGTGGGAATGAGCATCTTCGCTATGGAACAAATCGTCAAAACGAAGCTTGGACTGACCCCATATCGTGTCCAAAAAGCGGCAATTCTATCGGCCGTCAACAAGCAGAGACGCTTCGAAAAAGCAAAACAACTTCTTGCTCGCACGCAGTCTGGAGAACATCTCGTCACTGTCTTCTCCGACGAGAAGCTATTCACTGTGGAGACGGCATTCAACTCACAAAACCATCGAGTACTTGCCCAGACATCCCAGCAAGCTTCTGAGAAAAGCAGAACAATACATCGAGCCTCACATCCTGCCAGTATGATGGTTTTCGGTGCCATCTGCTCAACCGGGAAGCGCCCCTGGTTTTTGCAGATCAGGGGATGAAAATGAACAAAGAAGTCTACGTTCGGGACTTTTTAGAGGAGCATGTGATGCCCTGGACCCAAACGCATTTCGTTGGGCAGAAATGGGTCTTTCAACAGGACGGAGCACCCGCCCACACTGCCAAAACTACTCAGGAGTGGTGCCAGACCCATTTTCCCGACTTCATCAAGTCATCCGAATGGCCTGATTGGTCCCCAGACCTGAACCCGCTTGACTTCTCCGTGTGGGGTCTTCCAGGAGAAGGTCAACGCAAAACCCCACTCAAGTGTAGAGACTCTGAAGAAGACATTACTGGCGGAATGGCACAATCTTTCCATCGAATACCTGCGTACCACAGTCGCATCCTACCCGAAGCGTCTCTGTGAAGTCATAGCTCCGAAAGGAGGCCGAATCGAAAAGAGTTAATAGATAAATATTTGTTATACTATAGATAAAAAATATTTCGAGTCTCGTTTGATTTGGACCTTTAGTTTCAGAAATATACGTCTTCAAAGTTGTGCGGGAACTTAAATGACACCCTGTATTAAAGGCACGTGCAAAAATGATTTTTTGTTTTTTTTTTGTCGCCCCGATAATTGAACTTTAAATTGACCTAAATGAATTGAATTTCCGACAATTTGGAGAAATGCCGGGTGTTTTGAAAAGTCGGACTCGTTACGTAGAATGATCTTTATTTGGGTTTATTGGGTTAACTCCTATATTAAGAAAGTGGAAATAAACGTAAATCCAATTATTTGGTCAGAAGCTGCAATATTCTAATAATGGCTCCAGATGAGATTTCAGATGAGATTTTTTTTTTTTTCAGATGAGATTTTTTTTTTTCTGGTATCTCAAAATCTGACAATATTCGGCACCGTAATTGGTCGCGTTCGATTTTTTTCAATTCTTACCAGTTGAATCGGGTTGATTCCCGAGCTGGTCGGATCCGATTGGAATTTGAATCTATAA
This sequence comes from Caenorhabditis bovis, assembly GCA_902829315.1. Taxonomy (NCBI): domain Eukaryota; kingdom Metazoa; phylum Nematoda; class Chromadorea; order Rhabditida; family Rhabditidae; genus Caenorhabditis; species Caenorhabditis bovis. Next base: position 2,449,311 of record CADEPM010000001.1, on the reverse strand, counting down.
GATTCTTCCAGCCGGAACCTTGATGATGATTTCAGCGTGCAATCAGTTTTTGAATAGATTAAGCACAATAAATAATCTAGCAAAAATAATGACGCCAATAAAAAATTTGAAGAAAAAAACTTCAAATACCGATTAAAAAATCTCAAATATTGCAAAAAACGAGTTTTTTTCGAGTTTTCTTCTCAAAATCTTCTGAATGTCCAGCTTGAAATAGTAGTTCAATTCAGCAGTACATTTGAGCAGGTTTTGTTCGTCGCGCGATTCTCCAAATCTTGAGAAATTCGGAACGATATTCGATTGAACTCCAGATGATCACGTAGAATGATTGACAATAGGATGGGAGCACGAGAAGGACCTGAACAGAAATTATTGTCAATGCTCTTGAAATATCGGCAATTTCCCAAAAAAAAGGAATTTTCGAAAATTTCCGTTTTCGGAAGCGCTATTCCAATATTAAATTGATTTTCCGTTGCCAATATTGTAGGCGTCCGGTAGATTTACGGGGATGCGCCTTCTCTTGGTCTCGCACGGACTAACAGGTTGTTTCAAATTTCATGGACAGGTCCGATAATTTTTTAATGGAATGTCGTTGGAAATTCAAGGGAATTCCAAACTCATCAAGAAAAAAAAATAAATAAGCGTTCACTCGTGGCGAGACCTTTTCAAGGCGCATGCGCGTAAATCTACCCGCGTACAGCACTGGCCGGATGTCCATTATTATACAATTTTTTGAGACTCGCTTTTTTTAAACTCTCTACACCCTATTTTATAGAATTTTTACATACATATGATAGAGAATTTTTTTGCGGTTTAAATCTCATTCTACGAAAACGGTAGAAAAAAAACCAATTAAATATATTGATAATATGCTCTTTCATATAAGTGGTTACTAACCATGTTAGCAATAATCATATCCATACTAGCCTGACTTAATTCGAGTAGCGTGACAATATAGACACCCAGCATGCATAGATACCAAGTTGTTGTGTAAATAACCACTTGGACTTTTAAGCATCGAATTAGCTGACTGGTATGTTGACTCTTCAGATGACCTAAATAATTTATTTTTGAATTTTTCACTCTAGGAAATTCTTTCCATTGATTTTTATGGAAAATATCAAAATTATCAAGAGCACGATTTGAGAAGTGTTCAGAAAAAGGAATAGCGTTGAGTAGTAGCATTTGGCAATCGGAGGAAGAGCTGAAACTGTTGGAATTCGAATTGAGGCCAAGGGGAAACCTGAAGGTGGATTGCAGAACGCCAATGTGACATCATTCATATCTAGATAGCCCCATATGAGGACTGAAATAGCAATTGCTATTGGGAATAGGGAAAGGGTGAAAATATAGAAGGCGGTTTTTGCATTTCTATACCTGAATTTAGGAGTAATTCCAATTAAACTGACTGGAATGCCCTTACCAGGTTGGGATATACACAATAATATACAAATCGACTACTAGCATTAGCATTAGAGCACCCTGGAAGCAATTCGAGAAAATATAGATCAATAGTATGAAAAAGCATTGACGTCTTTTCAGCCGAACATCTGGAACACATCATTCATTTTTTCTTGCTTATATTGTCTAGAATAAAACCGTTTACGAGGAATATTGCGTTAGGCACCTCGAATAACAGACAAACCATTTGGAAGAGGCCGAGAAGTGCTTTAAGGTAGGCTGAAAATCAGATGATATTTGAATTGTTCTTTTTTTTCTTCATATCATGAGAATTTTACACGATTTATTTCGAAGATTTCGACATTTGCATAATATGAGAATCAGGTTGATATGACCGAAATCGCCGATCAAATTCGCGACGATGATGCCCAATGAGATGACAATTTTGTTTTCGCGTGATAGGCAATCGTCGGTGCTCATCGTCGAATCTCGAATTATCTGATTTTATTTATTTAATCACCGGAATGAAGAATGAACGTAACCAAAGTAAATAATAGAGAGACGTGAGAGATAAGAGGGAGAGATTAGAAGAGATGTGGTAAATGCCAGGGACCATAACAAATTTATAGAATGCCAAAAATTTACTATACGAGCGGCATGGATGCCAAGGGGTGAGGCTGTGATAGGCGTAAAATTGGCGCTGTATGAAGTAGTAAGACTATTAGAACCGAAATGGTCGACATGAGGAACTTATGGGAAGCTATAGGCATGACCCAAATGTGGGACCATTGATAAATAAGAGTGGGATTCTAAGATCATCAGCAAAAGCAAGGTTGGTAACGATATTGTTAGAGAGGTTCAAAATGTCATTAATAAAATTATGGGGCCGCTGGCGGTACCTTGGAGAACACTAAAAGGCACAGGTGAAGAAGAAGAAGCAGAAATACCATTTCTCACACGAATCTTAAAATAATGGTTGTTAAGGAAAAGCTTGAACCATTTTTAAGTGAGCTAAGGCCAAATTTGGAATTTTTGGATAAAAGGAGGCTGACGACGTCGAAATAAACAACGAGCTTTGAATTGTTTTTTAATAATTCTGCTAGCCAAATTCAATAGGGCACGTTTACAACCATGTCGATAAAGAAAACAATGTTGATTGGGAGAAAATCTATGAAAATATCGACCTTTAATGAAGTCAACAATATACTTTCTTTTTTTTATTTATTGGAATGAATGATGGTGGAACAAATGTTCTCAAAGGTCGGAAAATAATTTAATTATCCTTTTCAGTTCGAAGAGTCTTTGCGATTCCCCCCTAGGTGATTGTTTTCACCTGTTTTCAATATTTTGTTATGAAAAGCCAGTCTTTTAGCAGAGCTGTGTGGCGACCAAATTTATTCGGCAATTTTCCGAATAACAGCCTTTTATTAAGTGATAAGTAAGTTTTTATTTAATTAAACAATTCTCCTCATCTAATATGTAGAATGAATACACACACAATTTTTTGTTTGATTATTCAAAATGATCGCGCATTTGTTGCCATCGATTGAATGACGATCGTCGAAACCATCGGTTTGTTTTTGAGTTTGCGGAATGTTGGAATAAAATCCCACATTTTGAAGAATGCGTGCCTAAATTCGAATGATCGCCACATTGTCACGTAAAATGATTGACTATAGGATATAAGGGCGAATATGACCTGAAAAAAATCAAATTACATCATTTTGGGCATTTTTAAAGGGGGGAGGGCAATTGAAGATATCTTCCCGATTTGGCTTTTGAATTTAAATACCTCCAAGGTTTCAATGAAATTTATTTTCAGGAACACTTTTAGCCGACTCCTTTTGACCTTCATGAGCTTCTTCAATTTTTCGGTTGTCATCTCAAAAACAGCAAAAGATACTCCGTCAATCAACTGACAATGTGAGTTTAAGCTTAGTATGAAAGCTACGAGTCTATTTTCACGAGCAATATCTGTACAGCTGCTTAGACCCTTAAATGGAATCCTGCGAAAAATCTATTAGTATACGTTTGATCACAATTTTTTTCCGTGGGATTCCTTTGCAGAAAAGTCTACAAAAGTCCATAATCGTTAGAAGGAAATAATGGAAGTAAATGATCATATCAGTAAGATGTCTTCAATTTCCCAAAAACATTTAATTTTTGAATGTAGATGAATAGAAAACTAACAATATTTCCGCCCATAATGCTGGCTCCAACATCGCTCAAATGAAAAAACCCAATGGAGAACATTCCGAGCATACACGCGTACCAGGAGCCGGTGAACACTATCACAGACACTTTCAGACGTTTGATCAATTTTCTCGTTTGCGATTTTTCAATTTCAACTGAAAATCGGTGTCATTGAATTTCTCGAATCAACTCCAATACGATACTTTTCATGTAAAATAGTAGAATTAATATAATAAATAGAATGAGATTAATAGTATTTGAGACCAACAACGAGGAGAACCAGAATTCGCTAACAGTTGGCGCTAATGCTGCAAAAAAAATCGTAGTCTTGAAACATTTTGAGATGTTCGAATACCCATTGGAGGATTGCAGAATAACAGGATCTCATCATTCATTTCCAAATAGCCCCATGTGACGACGAACGTGCCATGAAGGCACGGGAATATCGAGATTATACAAACGTACGTCCAGGTTTTCGTTGTGTGATATCTGTAATCGATGCGATCGTGGAGAAAAAAGAAAGTCCTGCGAGGGACACACAGATTCAGGGTAAAACTAGTTTCGCCTACTGTAGAATTCTACAGATAAGCACACATACAGTGTTCTACAGCATCTACAGTATCCTCTACAGTAGCAAGGGAGCAGCAAAAGGCAATTTTGAACATATTGGTCGCCACAAGACCCAACTTAATTTTTATAGTTATGCGCCTTTAATCGATTAATTAATAAATTTGTTCGATTGAGTTGACTTTGCCCACGCTTTTCATTCAAATTTCTTGACCATTAAAAGGATCCATGAGTCTCGCAGCGAATGTTTTTGGGGGCCACCAATTTATCAAAGACGTATGTCGGATTTGTTCGCATTTGTATGTCGGGTCTTGGCGCGCATTTTCATCTTTAAAGAAAATTGTGATAATTACATTGTCGGCAGATAGACAATTATGTAGATGTCGATGACAAGCATGAGCATGAAGACGCCTTGAAAACAGTTGGCGAAAATGTAGACGGCGAGTAGCGGGAAGCACACATTTCGGCGGAGTTGAACACCTTGAATGGAAATTGTATGAATCTCTCGAAATTTGGGAATTTTGATTCACCTGTTAGTAAGAAACTCGCATTTGGCAATTCGAACAGCAGGCAAATGATTTGTGAGAAGCATAGAACGCATTGAAGACACGCTGAAAATTGGCGACATTCTCGATTACAGGCCGCTCAAAAAAATGGCTACTCGATTTGCTGCGAAGCGATGGATAATTGCAATAGAGCAGAATGCCGAAATGGCCGATGACATTGAACACGATGATCTCGGAAGCGATGAAGATGGCGTTGGCGTACTGCGCCGGCGTCGCGTTCATTCTGCAACGACTCGATTTCAGCATTGAATTTCAACGACGAGAAAATAGTGTTTGATTGTTTTCCATCGTTTTTTTTTCTTGTTTTCTCAAGACGGCAAATTTCCGAGAAAATTACTAGATAATGGGTTCATGCCAAAATATTTCTAGGTTGGGGTTGGGGGGGATTGAATAAATGAATAATCGATATGAAACGCGGAACGGTGTTGGCCGTCCAAAATTATAGACAATAATTTCGGGTGTGGTGTCGAGCAAAAAACAAGACCAGCAACCTATTCATTTGTCGAATCGCTGTGAGACCAAACAATGGGCGAATGGAGAATTGTCTTGGAAAACGACGAATGAAAGTAATAATAATAAAATAGTGCACCGCCCAACTCGATTAGCTCAACACCATGTGGGTGTTGAATAATGAAGAACTCGAATGTGGTGCTAGCAAATTGGTTTTTTTTTCTCGAAAAATCGTGGCGAAACCCAAAACATGAAAAATCCAATTCAGTATTTTGGGTGAAAATTCAATATGGTTGGGATTTTCAGTCACACGAATGGTACTGTAGCGTTCTGGAATTTGAGCGAAAATTTCAAACTTCGCCATTTGCATTAGCAAAATTTAAATAATTCGGTTTGAAGCTTTTTAAGATGCTAACATAAAAATTGATACAAATAGGTTATTTTTCACGCTGAACACGATTTTAACAATGGTTGGTCACAAAATATCGAAATTATTGTGCGGTGCTCAAATTCGGGGATGGCCTTAAATTTCTGCAATCATCTGTATTATCATTAACATATTTTTAAAAAATTTTCACGTAAATCGGTTACAGAGCCCACCGTGGTCCACCCAAGGCAAAGATCGAAAAGCTTGGAGTTCGGTGAATCGCGATTCAAAATGCGAAGAACGAGACTACGTGACTGTAAGTTTAGCGAAGTGGCACAAAAAAGGCCAAAAAAAGGAATTAGATGTAGCTCGATCGAATGGAATTAGATGTAACTCGATTTTCAGAACTTTTTAAAAAAAATTTAAATTCAAACAAAAAAGCATTTAGGGTTCGAATCATACTAATTTGTATATGCACTTTATGATTAGCTTAAAATAACGCAACAAAATTGCTTTGAAGGGGGTTTTGTTTGAGCTTATCCACCCAGGCAATTATACGCATTTGGCCTACTGAAAATCACGAACATACCTTTTTAAACCTGAATTTTTGCTTATTCAAACGCACTGCAGCAATTGAGTTTTTGGTTTTTTTTTTTCAGAATAGATTTTTTCTTTTTTTCCTCAGTCCAAAAATCGAGAGAATTCGAGAAATATTCACGCTTCTTTTGGTTTTTTGCATGAAAAAATAATTAAAATAAAATAATGACGAAAAACAAATTTTTTTCTGTTTGATGAAAATGTTTTCCCACATGTACCTTGAAACATCTACAATACCTCTGGTGACTCAAATCTAATCGAAATATCGAATTTTGTCGGACCCGATTGATTTTGAGTTTCTTCGCTTTGAAAAAAAGCGACCATTTTTCGAGAAACTTCCCAGCGGGGAAATTAATGATCAACAAACTTGGGCCGAATTCGTTAGATTTCCCCGAACAGTCGGAAACAGAAAATCGAGAAATTCCGCGATCCGTAGGCTTCTGAAGCGTCGACGAATCGACTGTGGAACTAAATAAGTAAGTTCTATCAAGTGACTATTAAGAAAGTTTAAGTTATTTTTCTGATTCAGTTTTCCTTATTGGGTTAGGCCGATTCTGATAATTCAAATCCATGAGCCCTGCGCAATGGAAAATGGATGAAAAGGGCATTCGATGAGGAATCAATCTGGAAATTCTGTGGAAAATGGTATTATGCACATTTGGCAAAAAAAACTTAACAAACCACGAAAATTATATGAAGATTGCTTAAAAAAACAGTTTTTCTTTTGCGTTTTTTTTTATCCAAAATCTGCATGATGCTATTGATGCAGTATTCATGCAATGAAAAAAATTAACTAAATCAATTTTTTTTTCATTTGAATGCACGAACGTTGAAAATTACAAGAAATTGACGCGATATGTCGTATTGTCGGCGTCAAACGATTGAATCAAAGCGGCGCCTTCAACTTCTCGAAATCAGCGTAGATTTGAATTTGTCGTTGACTGAATATTAAATGCGCGTAGACTATAGTGCAATGTACACAATAGCGCGTACTTCTCGAGACGCATTGGCCCATATCCAATAGATTTTTTTTTAATTTCATCAAGTCGTTTGACTTCGACAATAATTCTCCGCTATTTATTTTCAACGCGAAAAGTTTCCCGGATGATGTCGCGATGTTGGTACTGTAATTTTTTTAATGTCTGTTTTTTTCCGAATTTTTTTTATTCTTTTTGTTTAATCAATACTAATGTTCATCAGAAGAGCGAAGTATGCATCAAATTAACACAAATATCACAATTTTTCATAGTAATTTATATCTAAATGACGACAAATAAACTTATATTGTCGAATTACGTAGGTTTAATTATACCAATAATTTGTTTTTTTTTTTACCTCGTTCTTCAATCCGTTACTCATTTCCTCTTGAAATTTTTTAGAAAATACGAAAAAATAGCACACAAAATGAAAAATAAAAAATTACAGTACCGACTTCACGACGTGACCCGCGCAACTTTTTGCCTGCGCCTTTGAAAATAAATAGCGGGAATTACGATATATCGCGTCAATTTTTTGAAATTTTCGACGTGCGTGCATAGGGAATTCAAATGAAAAAAAAATGATTTTTAAAATATTTTTTTCATTGTATGAATAGGTCCATAATATTCTATGATTGTGGGATCTGATTGGTAACTTTTGTGTGTAAAATTTGATAGAAGAGAATACGATTTTTTATCTAGAAAATTAGGATCACCAGAACACGTTCTAAAAAAAATTTATTATGAAGAAAAATAATTGTTGTTAAAATTACAATTTTGAATGGATTGTTGAGACGACAGTTGTCGTGGTTGTGGAGAATTTGTCAGCGCAACGCCACATCTCGACGAACATATTGCGATATTCCGACGATTTCCAAACGATCGAATAGAAGGATTGCGAATAGCAGATGAGCACAAAAAAGACCATGTTGCTCTGCAAGAATGCTAGTAGATCGCCTTGAAGGCCGATGGCCTTGAACACGTGGCCGCCGAGTTCGGCGATGAACCAGCTGAACACGAAGATGATGATGGAGAGTTTGAGGCGTTGCGCGAGGCGGCGGGATGTTCGATTCGCGCGTCTTCCTAATCGCGTAGATCAAAATGATGTCGGAATCGAAATCGAGTCAAACCTTTGGCTCGAAAGATCAGAACGAGGGCAATGAAGAGGATGAGAACGATGAAGTTGATAAGAACATTGCAGATTAGCCAGACTGATTGGACGTCGGGATGCATTGCTGAAATTGCAAGTCAATTGGAATGGCATTGTTGGCTGAAAGAGCGCACACAGCGGTGGATTGCAGAATAAGACGTATTGATCGTCAGCCTTCACATATCCATATATGACGATGAATGTTGAATATGCGATGGGGAACACGAGCGAAAATGAGATGTACTTTTTGGTTTCCACATTTCGATACCTATAAATGGGAAATGGAATCGGAAATTTTGAATCGAATTTCACATTGTGATGTTTAGAAGCATTATATAGAGATCGATGACCAGAATGAGCATCATTGCGGCTTGTGCGGAAATAAAAAAAATTGTAGACAAAAATCAAGGTGAAGCATTGACGACGTCGCAATTGAATTCCTGCGGGTCATTTTGATTAATCCGATTTTCGATCTGCGGACAATTTACCGGTAAACAAGAGGGCCGAATTGGGTAGCTCGAACAATAGACAAATGATATGGCTGAAGCATTGAATGCATTGTAGAATTGCTGAAAATCGAGAGAGATTGAGAATTGTAGGAGGAGTGATTCGAGCAACTCACACGATTTGCTGCGCAATTGCGGCTTGAAATATGTGAGCAATATCAAATTCACATTTCCAAAAAGGCCGAAAATATTGAAAAATATGATCTCACTTGCCACAATCACTTGATTGATTAATTGGAATCGCGAGAGTTGCGCCATTTTGCGACACAATTCAAAAAAAGTAGAGTGTTTATAAGCATTTTCCATATTTGGAAGCATTTTTTTTGGAATGAATAGGCGAATTAAGAAAGTGACGTTTGATCTGACGTAAATAAAATTTTAAAACGGTTTTGTACAATTTCGGTCTTGAGCGGGCTCTGAGAAACATTTTCGCGTCGAGACCCTTCGGAAAAAAACTGTACTCATGTTTCAGCAATTAAAGAAATAGTAAATGACAGGTAAATTAAATAAATGGGTTGTAATACCCATCAATATTTTGAAAAAAAATTTGCTCCAAAAATTTTTAGGTAAGAAATTTTCGACAAGAATGTTTCGGAAAAAAGAGACGAACAAAAAAATTCTTAAAATATTACACAAAATTTTTGAAATAATTTATTTTTTCGCTGCTCCGATATGCAAATTTAACTCATCGAAAAAAATTTCGAGACTCGATGGTTAAAAAAAAAAACTTCAAACGCGCGCGTCCCATATTTATTTATTATTGTCTGCCTACACGAAGACGCAATTTTGCACACATTTCATATTCCATTTATACAATCCTAATCGTTCACATAATTGAACAATTTTCGATTTTTGAAGTTCACATTTCAAGCAACAAATTTGAAGCCTTGAATCCAATTACATACTTGTCGATTTCTTTAAAAAGGCATCGTGTCAAGACCATCAACTATGCGCTAACTATTCGAACTGCGCACTAGGCGATTTCCGTTCGTCTGCGTTTCCACCGGTTTCGCTGACCTAGATAATGACGGAATTTGGGAGGGGTTGTTTTGCGAATTGTCCCCCTCGTTCTCCTCTATTTCCATTCCTTCGATTTTACCCCTCAATTCACAATTTCACAGTAATCATTTTTTCGTATTCATATCGATGCCGATTGACGAGAAGGATCGCGCGGCGATCAATGAGCTTCGTGAAGCTGTCAAGGAGCACGTGAGTTGGCTCTTCCGTTAGCACGAGTCGTTGGTGAATTCCAGTTGACGCCCTACTACGACACCGATTTCAATTTGTTGCGATGGCTCAAAGGCCACGATTATAATTTGTCGGTGATCAAACCCAAATTGATCAACCATTTGCTTTTCCGCAAATCCGATTGGGATCTCGATGGTCTCGCCGCGAAACCGCGAAATCATCCGGTGCACAATCATTGGAAGGTTTGACTGCCCAATGATTGCCTCCATCCGATTAATATGTTGCAGTCTGGATTGACCGGCGAGTCTGGAATCATTCCGAACACCATTGTGAATATTGAGCAGACTGGAGCCAATGACTATTGGGGAATGTTGAGCTCGTATCCGACCAATGAGATTTTGAGGTAATTCCCTAACAATTACTCAAATCATGATCTTAATTGATGAGGCTTTCAGGGCCCGAGTTCATGATCTTGAGAGTATGCTGAAGGCAGTCATGGATCTTGAGAAGAAGACAAGTAAGCCAATTCCATTTGACGAACACTTATGAGCTTCTGATCGTTCAGATGAGCAGTGCTCTGTGGTTTACATTATGGATTTAACGGGCATCAAAATGGACCGAAAATTGACGACACTGCTTTCGGGTATCATCGATTATCTTCAATTTTTTTGAAACTTTGATTTCAGGTGGTCTCGCCGCGATCTCGGCATTCATGGCCGAACACTATGTCGAACTTGTGCACAGTTTTGTGCTCGTCAATGTGCCGGCGTTCATCTCGGCGATTTGGACGATCGCCAAACCGCTTCTACCCGAGCGCACTCGCAACAAAATCAATATAATGGATTCGAATTGGAAGACGGATGTTCTGAAGCTCGCCGAAGGCCGATGCCTTCCGTCGTACTGGAACGACGAAGGAAGCGACGGAGTAGAAGCGATTGGAATCGCTCGTGTTTCAAATCAGAAATTTTTCAGCCATTCAAAGCGCCCATTGAAAAGTGTGTGCCGTTTCCTGAAGAGAATTACTATAAGAGCGGAATCCCGCAAGAGGCTCAGGTTTTGAGCATCGCCGCTGGAAAGACCGGATTTGTGGACATGAGAGTTGAGAAGGCGAGTCAATTAATAGAGAAAACGCTGAAATTTTGAAATTTATAAAAAATGCAACAAAAATATTGAATATTTATGTTCATGTGGTCTTTTTTTTTTTCAATTAACAAAATAAATGGTAGCGCGCGAAAATGTGTGCAAACACCGCGACGCAAATCTCACAGAAGACCAAAAAACCAAAAAACCTCTCCACTGACTTAATTTTTGCTCACTACTTCCATACTACTTACAATTCAAATAATTAATTAATGCCTTATAAGCCGTTCTTTTAATTGGCGACATTTCGAATTTGAGTGGGGTTTCTTTAAAGGCGCATATGGATCTGTTGCAGGGTCAAAAACTCTCATGGGAGATCCACGCCAATGGCCATTTCGCGTTTGCGATCTATGAGTTGCCGGAGAACTTCGACAACGACACCATCGAGCATCTGCCAAGAGTTTATCCATTGTTCAGTGTCAGTCGCGAATATCAATGATTTCGATGAGTCGAACGTTTTGCAGAAGATCCCTGGCCCGACATTGGTTCCATGCTTCGACAATATCACATGCAAATCATCAGGTTCGCGCCGAATTTCCCAATTTTTTTGTTGAGCGTCGGAAAATAATACATCGATTTCAGGAATCTATCGGGTGTGGTTTGGCAATCAGCACGCATGGTTCCACACGCTCAAAATTAATCATGTGCTCAAAATCGAATAATAACAATGTGCTAATAAAAGGGTTCAAAAAGGTCACGCCCACATTCATAATTGAATCTTTATAAGAACGTGTTGACGTCGATTAAATATACATACATAATTTTATAATAATTGTATATACAGAGTTTTTGTACAATTGAAACAGATGGGAAAGGCTTGACACTGAATATCGAATTGGGAGGGAACCCGTCAAATTGAATACGTTGTCCGATTGGTGTTTGCTTCTACTCGACCGGCGTCACCGGCGATTTGCTCAATCGCGGTTGTTGCGAGGCGTCGACGACGGCGTGCGGAGCTGATGGCAGCTCGGGAAAATTGTGAATTTGACTATAGCTTGGCGGCGGCGGGTACGGCGGCGGCGCGGCGAGACCCGGAAGACCCTGAGCATCACACAACTTCCAGTTTTCTTGCATTTTCATCATTCTCACCTGGAATTGCCTCGGGTCTCGAAGCGACATCATCGGCGATGTGTATTGCGGCACATGAATCGGATACGAGTCATTCGGACGAACATCGGAATAATAGCTAGGCGGATTGACGTTGGCGACGCGCGACGTCGCCGGTTGACTCATCGGCGTCGGAGCTCGTGACGACACGTTGCAACCGAGCTCCACCGACGAATCGGTCATTGATATCGTGCCCATCGATCGCAATCCGCCATGCCGCATCGGTAGTCGGCTGGTGGTTTTCTGACTGAAATCATTTTGTGAATATCGAGCTGCCGACAATCCAGCGGACCGACCTCATTAGATAAATCGATCGGAACAATAAAATGGCCATGAAGAATAGGGCGAAGACGGCGAGCGGTGCGATGACGAGCACATGCGACGATTCCATTACAGCATCGAGAGAATGTTCGGCGCCGCCTTGTTGGGGGGGAATTGACGGAGGGGGAATAGGAAAAAGAGCTCTGCAATCAATAACACGTCTAGCGCAATATAATGAAGCCTTAATAAGAGGAGAAGCCTCCCGGATGGATAATGAAGGAAAATGGGAAGAATTGTGGGGGGCACTTTTTCCAGAATTATGAGCAGCCAATTAGGACGATGAGCTCAAATTCGACACTTCTCTTCTCATATTTGATCGGTTAGATAGTTGAACGAATGACGAATTCCTCTTTTTTCTATTTATGGTTATTTTTTACATAAGGAAGTTCATAGGGAAAAAAGAAATGGAAAATCGCTGTAGGACCTATTTTGAAATGTCGATCGCCTCGAGTTCGAAGAATTTGCATTTTGTTTTAAACAAAAATGAAATCAACTAGGAATTCCTTCTGAGTACACCTGTACCCTCTTAATTATACCTACTATTTCGCCGAAAATAAAGTAGCGAAATGTCCGCAGATGATTAATGTCAATTCAGTTGGATAGCGCAAAAAAAAAAACAAACGTCGGAAAAGAAAATGATAAAATAAATAAGAATGCGTTGTGAGAAATTGCGTCATTCTTGATGCAGAAAAAAAAACAAGCCCAACTACGAATATCCATAAATGGAAATGAATAGTGTGCGAAAAAAAATTAACACGTGCACACACCTGAATTTGAGAATTGATTGGTTACCTTGAATGCGATTTTCTACATCATTCTATGTTTTTTTGTTGGCGAACAAGAATCACCTGGACGATGAATCGCGTGACACCAGGAATTATCAAGAAGCTTCTCTCAACAGGACCCGCGAAAAGAATAAATGCGAACGAAACAATTTTGAGGCATTTCGATTCGGCGGGCTTCGTTGAATATTTTTTTTCGTTGGTTAAATTATTTTTAGACATAATTATGTGAAATGCACATGGTGCATGGCGGTACCATTGAATAATAATTTTTTTTCTTCTCTGAGCTTCCATCAATTGTCACAAAAACTGAAATGCTAACAAAAGAAGGTCGTTTGGGTCGCGATTGGCTCATAAAATCTGCGGATCTAGAAGTCTGAAAAATCCGAAAATTTTTGGTAGATCATTTTTTTCAGCAAAATATGTAAGCTAGTGTGATTCCAAAAAGGGACCACTAACATTTTCGGAAATTTTGGGTGCTCCCAATATGATAAGACTCGCGTTTTTTTTTCCCAGAAGCGCAATGGAAATTACATATATTTATATCAGCTGGAAATTGTCCGCAGATGGTATTCTAGAACTATATAAAATTGACGGAGGAAAATTTCACAAAATTATATGCATATAATTGAGCATTATTTTGGCGGTTTTGAGGCACAAAAAAATGAAATACGTCTTGTGAATCAATCAGTTGGCTGATAAAGGCGGGTTGTCACGGAAACTTGCAGGCAATGCGCCTGGCGACAGATTCAATTGTTTGTCACACATGCGCAAATGCTCGCGCCGAGCCGCCAACAAATACATGTATATTAAACGACGAGGAAAAAAAATGGTTTTTTTCTTTCATCAAGAGCAAAATTGTTTTGGCAGCCGTGTATTCCCATCGGTGGAAATTGTCCGCAGATGGGGTCTTTTCGATGATGTGCATGGTTTGCCGAAAATTCTAGGCTTGCCATCAGAATTGGCCAAAGAACGAAGATAGAAAACAAAGATTTTACCACAAAATTTTCAAAAAAGGACAATCTGCGGACAATTTTGAGAAGGAAATTGTCCGCAGATGCATTCGATGAAGTACTTAAAAATTACAACACGCGCACACTACATAATTGTTGCGATAATTTTCGTTTATTGAATTTGGCGTGAATTTTCGCGAACGATAAAAAATGAAAGAGAATTAATTCCGAAAAATCCACTCGTAAAAAATCGCTGACGTAAAAGAAAAGAAAGCAAAAGAAGCACAAAATAACAATATTACCCAAAAATGCGCGATTTGTGTGTTTTCGGACTAGCGATTTTTTTTCGGCGCGGTAATTCAAATTTCCAAAAATTGGAATTATGGGGGTAATGCGGAAGAAAAAAAAACAATTTTAAACTTTTTTTTAATCTTCAGCATTTTCTCATTTGTGTATCGTAGTGATTAATGAAAACTGAAGGTTCGTTGAGCTTATGAGTAATTCCTAAAAAAATTTTTTTGACAAACACATAATTATACGATTAAGAAATGCGAGATTCGTGAATTATTTTAAGATTTGCCTGAAGTTCAGCGGCTAGATTTTGAAGGGCTTCTCGCACGTACGCGAAGTCTTGAATTCGAAACGTCTTAAACATCGAGCGACTCACAAATTGGCGAATTCCCACAAATATTTGAGCACCTACCGTAATCTGTTAGAGCAGATGAATAAAGTGGTTGGATTACCAGGAAAATTTAAACATATCTACCGTACCCTGAGTACTGTAGCTGCGAATTTTATTAAGTGCAATTTAATTCATTCAAAAACTCTATGAAATCAATAATATCGAAATATGGACCTGGTCTACACTGAATTACTGTAGCTACCGTAACCTAGAAAAATTAGATTTGTTTGAAGGAATACAAACAATGATTTATCATTGCCTAATTAGGGTTAATTGGGTTTGCGTTGAGGGATTATGGGATAATTCGAATGATCAACAAGTTTTTTTTTCAATTAATTTTGATTGTTCAAATAAAATTGAATCGCGTTTTGAGCATCTATTTGAGCACATTGAAGGGCGATAAATTTCCAAAAGAAAATTGGAAGAAACGAGGCATTGAAATAATTGGAGTGGAATTGAGCTGCTTCTGAGGCGGAAGAGAGAGCGAGAGAGAGAGAAGCTCAATCTTCACAATCATTTTCCAAACCAATAAGATGTTTTTTTTTTTGTGAATTTCTGCGTTGGGTCTCGAATGGAAAATTTGTGTTGCTCAATTTCAATATCACAATGAGCAATAATCTCGGTTCTATTTTTAAGTGTCAAATATCGGAGCATGAGCCCATTTTATTTTACGGGACCAATTAATTGGCAGTCCGCGAAATTCAAATTTTTCTTTTTTTATTGATCGATACCAGATTCCTAAAAATGTGGTCTAGACCTTCCAATTCCAAAAAATCCTATCCACCGTTGACGACTATACGATATAGTATATTGTCGGTGTCCAATGACTACTGTAGGCGGGTAGATTTACGGTGATGCGCCTTTCGCTATGGTCTCACGCGGACTAGCTGGTTGTTGTGAATTTTAAGATTCTGTTTAATACCAAACTAATAAAAATGTCAACAGATCACGTGAAAACAACGACTGAAGCGTGGTGAGACCATTTCGAAAGGTGCACCACGTAAATCAACACGCGTACCTTACAAGGGAGGTGGTTTTACTTAGTGGTTTGGAATTTTTTCTAATTTTGCACACAAACAGATTGTGAAATTCCCTATCGAGTGTTGTTAGTCGCTGGACGCTGATTATATAGATCTATAATATTAATATAGTATAGATCAATTCCACTTAATTACCACAAGATCAATACACCAAATAGAGGTTGTTGGAACAAGGTCTATTATACAGAGAGGGTTATTAAAAATTTCTAGAAGCTATTCAAAACCGCAGTACGCATAATCACCATACTCCCACTTACTTTCAGAGATGGGCGGAATTCCGCATTTCGCATTCCTCGTTTTCAAATTAATATGAGTTCCGCCTAATTCGGCTCACTAACAATATAAATTAGTATGAATAGAAATCGTTCACGTTATCAAGTGGAAAAGTGATTGAGGTCTCAATTGTAGTATGCACAGATTTGAACAATATCAAAGTATGAGAGACTCAACAAAAAAGGAAGATTGAGCATGTCCGAAACAGAGGGACCCCATTTTTTCGGTACATTGCGATTATTCCATGGAAGAACCAAAAAGTTAATCCCACGATTAGAGTCAGCTACCAACTACGGATTTATGTAAGTGTCCAACAGCCGTGTTTTTTTTGGCTAGAATTGATAAAGAAACACTACTAGAATAAATTCGAATCGAAGAAAAATCATTCGAATGCCCATCCCGTTTATCTATCATTTTCAGTCTTTTGCAATTCTCACAAAAAGCTCTTCACTGAGCTTAACCTGCTTCTTCACCTGTTTGCACTCGATGTCGGAATCGAGACTTCCTGCACTTTGCTAGTCTCCTACCCGACTAAATTCCCAGCATTTTTTTCGAGGCAATTGAACAAAATAGAGGAAATGCTCGATTGTTTTGATCTACCTAAACCCAACGACAAAATTTTAGCACAAAGCTAGTTCAATTTCATGGCGATTGGACCGCAAGTACACCGCACGCAAAAGTGCACAAAGCGATTGTAAAGAATAATTGCAATTTGATTTTTGCATAATTTTTTGGTGCATTTCACAGCGTTCTCAATAGAATTCCATTTTTTTTGCTTCAAGGCACAACTCTTCGTAGTCGATGACAAAGAAAATTAAGCTTGAGAAAAAAACAAAGATTTTTGATTTGTTACATTATTTTGCCCATAATTAGTAGAAGCCACGCCCACTTGTTAGACATTTTCACAAGTCACATACTCGAATAAATTCATTTAAGCGCATAGGGGAAACATTCGAACCCGTAAATAATCAAAAACCAAAATATTAATATAAATACCTACAATTAAAAATAATAGTGGTGGGGCAGAATGTCTGACTGGGAGAGTGATGAATTGAAACCCGACATAGTAGATCAAAAAAATATATATATATATTACATATCCCGATGATAGACAATTGGGTCCAATGGTGGTGGTCCCTTTTCGAGGCCTGGGTATGGTGGTGGTGGTTCGGTTGGCGGACAAATGAAATTTGGCGGATAGCATTCGTCGAGCACTTGAAAATCGTAATAGCGAGAAAGTTCGGGCTCTAGAAAAATTTGGAAATTCCCAATTTTTTTTTCGAATTTCAACAAATTACCAGTGATGGCGAATATACTCTCCGTCCTACAGGTGACGGCTTCGATATAAGGCGGCGCCGCCTCGTTCGACGGCGCCACTGGAACGGGACCATCATCCATTGGCGGATAGGGGTACCCAATTTCGAAATGCATTCGATGTCGACGCTTACTGAAACATTTCACGAATCGCTTATGAGTTGAATGTTGACCGACTTACAACACGTAGAAGATGTAGATCAACAGGCTGAACGACATACATGGAAGCGCGATGTAGAGCATGACATGTTCGAGGAGCATCTGAAAGAACGGGAATTGGAAAAAAAAAGAATGTCGTCAAAATTTCGAGGCGGAAGGATGTCGTCGCACAAATGGAATGGTGTGCAAATGGGCACAATTGAGTTTCGCCGAAAAATCCGCGCCAAAAAAAAATATTGGAGGGTCCGAAATTGGTCGGCGAGAAACAATGACGAGCAACTGAATTTCGTCTTGTGCACAATTTGGCTCGACAATGTGAAAATCGATCGGCACCAAAGCGCCCCATTTTAAAGGCGCACACGAATTCAAAAAATAATGAGAAATGAGTGAGGCATTTTTTTTCGAGGAGGAGGAAGGAGTTCCCATATGAATAGAAAAAATTGTGGGAAAATCAAGAAAAATGAAATTTCTTGGAATTTTTTCCTCTGGATAAAATAGCTATTCTTGGCGGGCTGAAACGAATTCCGCTCGCGAGTCGACTGTAGGCTTTTGGGGGGAAGCGCACACAGAAAACGTGTGCTACAGTAATGTTCGCATTGCTCTTATGAATACAAACCAAATTAGGAGATTCAAAAGTGCGTTGGGCGTTTCCAAGCCAGATACGCAACTCACTTGAGTCATCTGCGGACAAGCTACCAGGCCATGAGTATTCTAGAGTATTCTATGAACTCATCAATTATTAATTATTCTAAAGAACTAATTAATTGGGAACAAAAAAAAACAGAAAACACAGATAACTTATCATTATTATTCAAACATACATCTATGTATATAGTAAAAAGGAAAAAATGCGGTCTAGTCATATTAAGAAGAAGTGCGTGTAGTGGAAGTTGCGTGCGAATTGCTGATCATGGATTGAAGGTGGCTCGAGGAGCTGGACGAGGAACGAATGCACTTTTTTCGAGGAAGAGGGGGGGGGCAGATCGGAGCTTATTCAGAAAGGGTAACCTCATTTCTATGGGGGTCCTTTGATCGAGGTCAAATTCCAAAAAAAAAGACTCTCACCGAATTCAAAAGGAAATTTTTGTTTTTTTTTTTTGAATGAAATACAAAACTCAAAAAATTTCGAGGCGCGGATGTTCGAAATATCCGTCTCGCCGACTAATGAAGCCATACGAGCGTTGCTCTTTTTTCTCTTCGACGAGCATCTCAAGCGAGCCGACCGCGCTGAAAACAAAAGCTGCGCGAAACAAATGCTCTAATATCCGGGTGCGGGTGGAAAATCGAATATTATGCTCTAAAGCATAGTTTAGAAAAAATAGGTATATAAGCGAATGATGTGATTTCCGCGCAAAAATCAGCCGTTTCCAAAACACCTAGTTTCTATTTTTAAGCGTCCGATTCACACGAAAATTTCCAATAATAGACATTTCTGGTGTGCAAATGATTCGCATTGGGAAATTTGTTGAAAAATTTTTCTTTTTTAAAGAAAAAAAAATCATTCGAGGCTTTTCAAAGAAATCGCCAACAATTTTCTTTCAACTGTCTGAAATATAATTTTTTAACTGCGTAAATGCATAGAAATGAAATTACTGAAAATTCAGATATTCTTGTCTTTTCTTCTGATTTAAAGCACTTATAGTCGGGTAGATTTACGTGAATACGCCTTCGCTATGGTCTCGCCCGGACTAGCTTATTGTTTTGAATTTTAGATTCCAATTAGCTTAAGTCTCAGTGATATTATTAATTCAAGGAAATTATATACTCAATAAAACAGTTCACGTGAAAATTTCGATATATGGCGTGGCGAGACCAATTCGAAAGGCGCAACCCGTAAATCTACCCGCGTTCATTAGTTGGGGGGTATTGAAGCGAATTTATATGAGACGACGAATGAACTGAAGTTTCAACGAATTTTTTGAATCGTGACAATTTCAATTTAATGTTTAATCACATTCAGAACAAAAAAACGAGAACTTTTTTTTTCGATTGTTCGAACTTTGAATTCGGCATTTTCAGATATGAGAATGAAAACTGCTGAAAATAAGAAAAAATGTTATTGTCATTATAATGGATTTCTTGATTTTTATACACTAAAAGTTCGCGAAATTCCTTTATAGAGTGAATTATGACATTTTCAGCAAAACAAATATTTAAAAATTATCCAAAATACTGTTGAGTCAGATTTGAGCAATGGTTTTTTTTTTTTAATTTCCTATGAGCCAATGCGACCCTCAATCTAATGAAATTTAATCGTCCAGACCAAAATGAATGAAAGATCTTATTTGTCTGAAAATTAATTCAACTTAAATTCAAAAATGGTATTTTCGATTGAACAAAATTGCATTGCATTAAGCAATTTTTAGTTGCATCTTTAACACATTTTCTTCTGAATTATACGCTCAAATGCTCAAATCAGCTTCAAATTTTTCAATATTTTTTTTTATACGGCAATAAATGTTGACAAAAATGATTTGATGATCTCGTCTTTGCAAAAGAGACCTTCTGGAATTGAAGGTCTCGTTGGGAAGCATTCAAATCTGCGATGTGAGAGATGCCTAAGGCAGCGATTTCCTTCCAACAATTATATCATATTACTCGGCAAATTTTTGGACAGTTTGCTTGAAGGTAAGGGACCAATGGTCCTTCTGGGTGAGTCGCCCAATGTCAAGCATCAACTTAAGGGCAAAGAAGGGCAAAAAAACGGAAAACGTAATTTCGAAACAAAATTTCGATTTTTTTTTTCAATTTTTCCAAAAACAGCATAGAACACTCGACAGGAAATTTCGAAGATTGATTAGGCGGAAAAATTAGAAAAAAATTTTTTTTATATCGTTCGCTGCGAGATTCAGTTTAAAAAAAACTGCATGCGCCTTTAATTATGATGCTCAATTAGGTTTTTTGTAAACTTCTTAGCACGCAAAAATTCAGATTTCGGGAGTTTTGATTAAAACTCTTATTAAAATTTTGAATGAATCCAATTCAATCGCGAAATTAAAATAAATACAAAAATTGATTAAAGGCGCGTAATACTGGGTCTTGTAGCGATAGCCATCATTTCTTGGGAAGTCACAAAATTTATAAAATTTATATATTAGGTGACTATTGTTACAGTAAATGTTTCTATTTGAAGTCGCAGCGCATCTTCATTATTCGTAAACTACAGTAAGACAAAAAAATTTTTCCCCAACGAGACCTCTGGGCGGGAACTTTGATCATATCATAATATTTGCGCATGCACCAAAAAACAAAACATGATATATTTTATTGCGTAGCACTTACACATTAGCAGTTATTGGATTGTACTTATCCTACTGAATTATTCAATCAGACCCCCCCCCTTGAAGGAATCAAATACTAATCAATGATCATTTGATAGGCCACTTTTTTTTAGTCAGACCATATTTGAGCAATCGACGTGTGCGGAAATAAAAATGAATCGAAAAATATTTGGATATTGTTCACATATTCAAAGCGTATAATTAAATGAGAATGCGATTTTGACGAAGCCATATTTGGTTATTGTTGTGATCGAAAAACGAGGCCGAAAAACACATTCTTGTTAGGAATTGAATGATGGCATTTTCTTGCGAATATGATAAACGTAATCGATTAATTGAGTCTTACACGGAAACAAAAATTGATAGAATTATGAATAATACAAATAATTTTTTAATGCTCAAAAATGTTCCTTCTTTCACCTGCTTCTTGTTCGCGGTTTCTTCAATTTTCTCACATAATTTTCTGGTGTAGATTTACGCGTTGACTGAGTATTAAATGCACTTCAATCGTTTGAATACGACATCACAATTTTTGAATTCAAAAAAAAAAACCAAAAAAGATTCTTTTACTAGTGGAAAAGTGAACGCGACCAAATTTGGAGTTGATCGCAACGAATTATGGGTGAATATTACAACATGCTTACACAATATTGCAGGCAATTTCAAATTATATGTCAACAATTTATTTTTTTGGATTTTTTATGTTCTAATTTATCGAATTTTTATTCTATAATGAGAAATTATTTTTCCATTGTTGCCCGAATTTTGTTTAAAAATGGATTTTTTGGGAGGTTTTCAATACAAAAATCTTGTTTTTTTTTAGTTGTTCACAGAAATTAAAAAAATCGTTGCAAGACCAATGTTATCACCCGGGGGGGGGGCGGCCGCCAGAAAATTACCCGAAAAAAATAGGAAAAAAATTCAACCGAAATTACTGTTTAAAAAATGCACCCCTAACATACACTAAAATCTCCAGAAGTTTTAAGACGCGAAGAATAGTCTTTAAAATTTATAGAAACAATTTTCTTCCACTGATTCAAGCCACGCCCACAAAATCGCGCGGCACCCCAGATTTTTTTACTTCAAATTTTGGAATTTCTAAATTGAAAACGCTGTGAATAGTTTTCACCGAAATTCTGCAATGAAGCTTCAAATCAGGTCGGTAAACTGATTTTAATACAAGAAAATTGCAAAAAAGCGCGTTTTTTGAAAAATTGGGGATCGTAATTTTAGGTGAAGAGCTTGCTCAAAATGAATGGGCTTTTCGTTATTATTTTAGTGGAAAAAAAAAACTAATTGAAACTTCTAGAAACAAAATTAATTTTTTGACCATGAAGAATGTTTTGCCGAAAAATTCCCGACGCGTCTTTCCCGCGCTCGTGCTTAAAAACATTTCGGGTTGGTTTTTGCAAAAAAAATGGACTCATTTAAAGGCACATCGAGGCAAGACCCCATCCAAAACAATTGTTTGATATGGGAAAAAAATTGATAATTTCTGAAATCCCTTTCGTGAAATTTGTAAGATGACTAAACAATTTATTGTTTGACGTCACCGACTTACCATATTCTTGATGAGAAATGCGTTGTGGGTTTCAATCATTACGGAATAACGAATAAAATCTGATGAACAAGAGTGGAAAAAAAAAGTAAAAACGATAGGGAGGAGGATTTAATTAAATTTTTTGTGGCGCTTACCTCATCATCCGTCGTCGATTTTTGATTAAGCGGATATTTTCGGAAAAATCCGGGATTCCAAACACCGAGCATCGCGTCGTTGTTCTCTACAATTAATTGGAATTGTCGTGGCGCAGAGAAAAGCTTGAAAATAAGCGAGCAAAACAAAACACAACAATTCTTGGAATATAATGAATTTGACGACACACAATGGCACTTCAGTGTTATTGTGCACGTTCGAATTTCTTCTTTTCCGTTTCTTCTTCTTCCCGATTCAGATTCTGTTGATTACAGATTGTTAACCGATGAGGATAGGCGGTCTCGAAGTGAAGATGAATTTTCAACAAGGTTGGAGAATTCAAGGAAAATGAATATAGTGTTGGGATACAATCCCAATCGTTTGGCAGCTGCTGGCCGAGTTAGGCGTGGCCGTGGCCGAGTCGCGCCGGCGAAAAAAGTATATCCGACTATAATTATAGTCTGTTTCTTATCAAAATCATGTCGCCACGAGACCCAATTCATTTTCCCCGCTGTGAACTTTTAATCAATTATTTTTTTCTAACTTAGCATTTAAATTATGTTAATTCAAATTTCTAAACATTCAAATATCAAAATACATTTATAACTTTTAATTAAGCTCAATTGGAGTTTCCTTTTTTCTCTTATATGGTTATTAAGTCTCGCAGTGATCGATAAGGGTGGCTTCTAAAAGTATCCTAAAATCGTTTTATATTTAATTTATGCTAATTGCGCGCACATCTATTTCGTCATACACACTTCACTTTTGATAATAACCAATTTATTTAAAATTCGCAACTTTGCCCTTTCACGTTATGATTGCTCGAACATTCAAAATGAACTTATAAGATTTTTTTTCCCCCAAGTGAGACCCAAGAGGAAATTCAAATGATGAATCAATCTACCACAAATTTCTAGTCGAATTCTAGAAATTGTTAAGTTTCTAATTCCTAAAAACAAAAGAAATACCATAATTTTAGAATATTATATTTTTAAATCTAAAATTGACTTTTTATTTTTATCGATGACCGATAAAAATTAAATTTTTAATTTTTTGTTTTTCAAGGCTGTGATTCGGTGGAATGTCTATATGAGGAAGTATAAATCTCAAATTATATTATTGCTATTATGCCCCCATTATGAAAGAAATGCGAAACGCTGAAACAAACAAACAAACAGAAAACATAATATTTGATATTTTGAAAACACATCGGATGAAAGAGAATGATTCAAAATAAATAGGACGAAGATTAAAACGACGGAAACTTGATGCTTATACTTTTCCTTTAAATGGAAACGCTCTTATTTGTATTTCCTTTTTAGGCAAAATTGTATTTCCTAGTAGGCTTGATCGAAATAATGAGAAATATAAAACAAAAAATAAGAATCAGTTGAATTTGATAATTTTCTCGGACTAAAAAAAAGTTTTGTGAGGAAAAAATCCCGTCAATTATATATATTTCATGACATTTGAAATTGATTTGAAAAGAGCGCGATTTTTGGGGTTTGATAATAAGACAAAACTGAGGAAAACAATTTCAGAAATAAATGCAACCTTCAATTTTCAGCGGGGTGAATTGAGTGGAAGGCTGACCTAAAAGGGAGTGTGTTCTCCAAGGGGAAAAAAACTAATTATTCGCGACAAAACAAAAGAGAAATAATAGGTTTTTATGAGCTTTTCCTTCCTTGTGTCGTTGTTTCATGTTGAATACAAAAAAAGGTCAAAAGAAGAGATAAAAATTAACCGGAATAGGGCAAAAACGCTAGAAAATAAAAAAATGGAAAAACCATATATGTTAATGGACTTGGTGTTCACAATTAGGCAATTTCGGCTTTTCCCGGCGAGAAGCTGCGCAATATTGCAAGTGGTAATGAGGAAAATACGAATATTCATCATTTTATTTTTTATTCGCTATTTTATAATAGGGTCCCCACTTCATTAGTTATACGTTCGCATATTTAATCGGTTCTTCTTGTTGAGAAAAATTTATAGTTTGAATTTATATCGAATAATAAACGTCTTTTTTGACGTATACTAACGATTATTTTTGGTTTTAACCATAATTTTAGGTTAGTTTTGACAATTATATAGTCGTCGTTGAACGAATTCGAAAATTTTGAAAATTGCGCGAGATGCCAATTAATCGTTCTCACAAAATAATATGTTCTCTTGGTTATGATGGTTAAATTCAACCAAATTAGCTCTAAAGCGTGTTTTCCATACAAGACCTTATTCGGCAATTCAAATGATAAAAGGGAAATGCAGAAAAAATTAAAATAATGATTATTTTTGTTTTTTTTTTTTCAATGAAATTTTCTCATTTTCTTTCTGAATTGTCCTTTAAATAAAAAGCACCCAAGATTCATTAGTCCTTTACTATATTATTGTCATCGCAAAAAAAAACGAGCACCCTGACCTTGACCTTGACCTAGGTCACACAAGCTTGTGTGTATCTTCCCATATATGGACATACAATTTTTGTGGATTATTGTTTTATTGATTTTTTGGTACTAACTTTTTTTGCTCTAACATCAAATCCCGGAACGCTAATTCAATTTTTATACGTGTACCAGGGCTGTGCGGCAATCGGAAATTTCGGCAATTCGGCAAGTTGCCGATCGAACGTTCTCTTCGGCAATTTCGGCAATCGGCAATTCCATTGCCGCACAGCCCTGACGTGTACCGTTCGAATGATTCATAAAACTCACTTAAAATGATAAAAATTACAGGGGCTCATTGTTTAAAAGTATGTCTAAATTCCACTCAACCAATTCATTTAAGTTATAAAACAAAAAACGCGTGCGTCATATTTCAATACAATTTCGACAAATATCGTAGCCTGAGAAAATTGAAAAATAATATTAGTTGGAGACGTCTTCAGTATCCCTCAAAAAAAATTTTTTTTGACTATTATTCTTATAATCTTGCATGACGTCGTTCGAATCCCAACGTAATTCGACGCCGGATTAGCAAGCATTTTCCATCGAAGAACACAAATCAAATGAATTATACATACTTTTTTAAAATGAGATTCGTTTATATTTTAGGCAATTGATTAAATTCATCCGTTTCCTTGTTCCGCTTCGCGATCGATCACGAAAAATAATTATCCATCTCTCCGAAAAACAGCTCTTTGGCGAACTTTGAGAAACCAATGTCATGAAAGAAGTCGGCGATCCAGACGGCCTCCTTCGATTCGCACGCCATTTTCGACATGGCGGTTCCCATCAGAATCAATCGACTGAACCTGTAACTTGTTAGATAAGCGAATTCGAAAAGAAATTTCTCGTCCGATTGATTCGATTTGTGTAAAACCGACAAAAAAAGAGAGGTTGTTTGATGAATTGTCAGCAATCGATTATTGTGTATCAATCGTAAATGGGAGGGGGTTCAAAAATCGAAACGTCCGGGACGGAACACGGTTTACCATAATTGGACATACCTCTCAATTCCCTTATCGATTCCATCCTTGTTCACCATATAATTATAAAGCTGCTTGGTGATTTTCACCCGCTCATCATTCACCTCTTTCTTCGCTTCCAATGTGATATCTGAATCTGAACTCCAATATTCGATGTCAAGCCAATTCGAAAATGAGAATCTCACCTGGATTCAAAAATGTGATCGCTTTGAAAGCGGCGAATTCCGTCAAATCCACTTCAATTTTTCGCATCGGTTTCAAGACCAAGTCAAGCATTTGGTATTTTTTCCTATTGAGACCGGCTGGCCTGCAACGATTGAACAAAACTCTGAGCCCTCATTGAATTGCGCTAGTCGCTAATTCGAATTGGCGCGTAAAACGCTTACCGAGTTGGCTCATGCGTTCGATCAAAATATGCGCCATCGGGAAAAACGATCGTATCCGGTCCATAGTCCGGCGAATTGTAGACTTGCACAAGAACCGGAACAGTGATGCCGGCGTGTCGAATGAGCTCAACCTGAAAAACAAAGAAATATCCGATTCAAAAGACAACTCAATCAATGCGAGCTCACTTTGTCATAATAGCACAATCCTTGGAAAATTTCAAATGTCTTGGCGTATTCTGTCAAAAGAAACCAATCCCGCTCGTGCCAATAATGGTAATCGATTTGCTTAATAAATCGAAGCTCCTCGAATGTGTGTTTTGGACTCTACAATTCGCTGTGTCGAATAATGGACAAAAACAAATCAAATATTCATACCGGAACCCCATACTTATGCATAAAAATTGGATCGTTTAATAGACATTTTGAGTTGATGGACTCTCTGAGACTTCTAATAGGTAGGTAGTCGGATAATCGAAGATCGTTCGCGCTGAAATTCAAAATTTCTTTATTAAAAATTTGGATTTTTAGTTTACCTCTTCTCTCTGTGGACTAGAACACTGAGGTAATTTGAAGACTGAATATTTTTCGATGTCTGAATTTCAATAATCCATTATTTCTATAAATTCAAGCTTTAATTTTCTTACGCTATCTGCGCTGACTTTACTAACAATGGAACATTTTCGAACCGTGCTGTACTCAATCTAAATTAGAAATTTTTTGTAATAAAAATTCGAAATTTGAATATACCGACGGTAGATCGCGTTCTGGCGTGCTCGCGCCATCCTCACAACCCGAATCATTATCTTTGCTCTTATTGCGCTTCGTGCGCTTCGTGTATCCAATCGGGTCCCGATTTTGCTGAAGAGCTGAAACTCGATCAGGTTTAGCCGATAAAAAAATCGGACAATATATCGCTACCATTTCTGTCCATTCCGACTTGCAAGCATTTCTCGAAGCGACAAAATCGACACGCGCATCGAATGCCTAAATGCCGAAAGGTATGTATGTTGTGTAATAGAGAATAGAAAAAATTGGCGCTCACTCTTATCAACCGGACAGTTGTTGTCATATTGGCAGATGTACTTTTGTTTTTTCATAATTGTTCGTCGGAAGAATGTTTTGCTGCAAATGAATCAATAACAAATCGAGTTGGTGCCCGAAATATACCATCCGTTGCACGACGGCACACCATAGTGGTAGCCAGTGGAAGCGTCCTGACAGACGAGACATAGGTCCTCGCGCGAGAATCCGGCCTTGGGCACCATTCTGCAATAATCTACTATGGATGGATCATCTGACGTTGCGTTGCAAATGAGTGTACAAAATTGGCGCATGGATATCCAGCGAGAAAATCGATATGAATCGGGTTAGTGGTCGAAATATAGAATCAATGAGACACCGATGATGGACGGCGACATCAAATTGTGATCGCTGATCATATGTTGGTCACCCTACGCCTTTTGGGAAGTGTTGGGCCTATCGCCAAGTTTTATTATGTTAATTTTAATGCTAATAAATTTTTGTTCGTTTTTTTTCGCGTAAATTCGTGTCTGATTCAATTCTCTTAATAATTCCGCGTGTTTTTTTCGGTTGGTTGGGCTCGATGCCGATAATCGGCACCGATTCGATGCCCCGAAGTTATCGCGCCCGTCGAGCGCCTTTTATGGCATCGGCGCTGGCCACGCCCATCACTCTCCACTCCGATGAACTATGTACCTTTGCGGAGAAAGAATGATGGAACAACGCGTCGAAAAGTGGCATGATTTTCTATATACAAATGTATCACCGACCAGTGCCTGATATTGGCTAGGGTTTGTAGTCGAATGTTTCACACGGAGAATTCGATAAGGACGATTGGGTGCAATTGAAAGAACAAACACGAGGCGATTGATAAGCGATTAATTGGAAATTTGTATTTCAGAGATATGGAATTCGATCGAAAGATTGCAATGGTCGATACGTCAATGTGAATCGTGGAATCCACGTGTTAACGATAAAATCAATAAACCTGTTCGAACGCGTTGCACAACGATATGAGATTGAAAACGCACTTCGTGCAAGTTTGAAACGTTGAGAGAAAATCTATTGGCCGGCAGACAACAATTGTCGCCAGCGAAAATGATGATAAAATGAGTAGAACAACAGTGGCCACGTGTAGGCCAAAATGAACTTGAATTTTCGCGAATTTGGCAATTTTCCGAGACATTGACTAATAAGTTTGCAGAAGAGAAACCTTAATGGTGATTTTTGATATTTTTTTAGCTAATGAAAAGTGGAAAATGAAGTGATAAATTCCTTAACAACTTTACAAAAAACTGTACAGGAATTATCACGTAGGCATTATTGAAAATAAAATGTCCTCAATTATCGAGATAATTTCGTTATCGTCAAATTTGCTTAAATTATACGTATTTATGAAGGTGATAATGATATTGAAGTTTGAAATGGTTTAAAATCTGTTTCGAGTTTTTATTAACTAACATAGAAATCGTGGGAAAAAATTAATTAAAAATTAAAAACTGAAATACTGAATGTATGTATACGTGCGTATCGGTGATTACACATTTCTTGAAAGTACAGTAATCTTAGCACTTTTTTTTGGATTTTTCTCTGATTCTGAAGAAAATCAGACAAAACGTTCACACGAGATAAAAATCAACCTGTTATTTTTGTGGTTCATCATTTATTTTTGTTCTCATCGGCATTTTAGCACTCTTCATTTTTTCGAACCAATTTTTTGAGTTCTTTTTTTTAATGAGCAGCTGGCAAAGTTTAAAGTAAAACAATTTATTAATAGAAAATACGAGATTCTTTAAACAAAAGATATTTTGATGTATACGCGGAAATATGTTAATTTTTGATTTGCATAGAATTTTGCGATAAGACTGACAGTCAGGTGAAAGAACAATTAGGATTTTCAGAAAAAAATATTTGACAAAATCCATAAATGAATATCGAAGATGTGTTGTTAATCATTGAATCTAATCGATTTCTCGAATTGTTATGTATATAGTTACAGTAATAATTTCAAGGTTACGGTAGCAATAGTTGCCCACTGCATTATCGTATTCAAACATATCCGATTCCAAAAATTGCATAGAACACCCAATAGTTGTGTACTTTTTAGTGCAATTTTTATTATTTTAATATTTCATTTTAAAGAAAAATTGTTAAATTTAAAAACTGAAATTAAAAGTTGATGAAAGGCTCATAGCACTGGTTTCTGTGTCGGTTTCTGTGATATTTCTTTGAAAAAAGACTATTAAAAATTAAAGCTCAAAATCTATTAAAATTTATACTTGGAAACATAATATTTCAGAATTTTTAAAGCTTTTCATAATCGTTTTAAAATTTTGATAATTAGATTTTCTATTCATAAGGTTTCTTTTAATGTATCAAATTTTTATTTTTGAAAATTTCATTAGAAAAAAAACCATAGTCCTTTTTAGTCATATTTCGTTGCATGATATCATTGTGACATATGAGCCCATAACATGTGATAACTCCAACAAAACAATGGCGAGATAAAAAAATTATAAGCGAAGAACCAATATTTGCGAACAAAAATAAAAGAAGGCGGATTAATTCGCGACAGGAGAAGTATCCTTGGAATGTAAATAAACACACGAATTATTATGCGTACCTATGTCAATTTTTGCTTAGATTTACATTTTTTCGAATAAAGCGTCATCATTTTAAAATTTTTGTCAGTTTTCTCACGCGCCTTTAAGGGTATGTAATAAGAAGTCCATACATTTGATTTAAGTTTTACTTACTTAGTCACTTAGTGGGTTCGTCCTTCGCCTGTTGAGGCGCGAACCACAGCTTTCCAAGCTTTTCGGTCCTTGGCTTGGGTGGACCACGGGGTGATAACGGCTCCTTCAGCTGTTCTTGTAGTGATCTCCTTCCGAAGCGAGTCCGACCATCTCATGGAAAAAAATTTTTTTTGTTAAATTTGTTGTCAGTTTTCGCACGCGCCTTTAAGGGTGTGTAATAAGAAGTCCATAAATTTAATTTAAGTTTTGCACCTTTAAAATCTGAATAATCAATGATTTCGTAAATCGACATTTACGACGATCCCAACAATAATCGCTTCGAGACTCCTTTGAATTTTTAATGATGGGCTTTTTAAACAAGTATGTGAAAAAACAACTGTATAATCTCGTTGCTGATTTGCATACATTCATTTTTTTCTTGCTTCGATTTTTTTTGAATATTTTCTTGTGAAAATTACACCTTTTCGTCGGTGTCGTAGACGAATTTTGATGGATTCCTATGGTGTTTTTTTAATGGCCAGATGTTATCGCATTCTTCGCTTCACCAATTCCTCCCGATCATATTTCATCATCATTTTTGCCCTCTTTTTTCAAGTATCAAAACTTGTCATTGTTGTGATATGGAGCTGCGGACAATTTTGAAACTTTCGAAACATTCAAAAAAAAAGCTTTCGAGATGTCTGCAGATAATCTGAACCTGTTTTACGTGATCATTTTGGCTAGATTTTGAATGACAAAATTAAAAAAAGGATGCTATATTGGGCTTTCCACATACATCATTTATTTGGGATACGGTATGCTCCTTGAAGAACTATTTTGAATGCGCCTTGAAGTTCAAACGTGAGAAACCAAATGGAGCCCGAATAGAACGTCCACTTGACTCCAGCCAGGTAGAAAAAAAAAAGACTTGAAACCAATCGCGCGAGCACGTTGCACATTTCTTTCCCCCAAAGAGCACAAACAAATCGAAAGAAGAAACATGAGCGAGAGATGGGGGGCATACAAGTAGGATAAAAAAAACAATGAAACAGTGGCAACGGAAAAAATGCGTCGAGAAAATTGTTTGCCAGGCTTTTGATTCGTGTCTAGCGCTTTTCATCGAACTATTTTGGATTTTTTCAATTTAAAATTGAGTCTTCAAATTTCATTAGAATTGCTCTCCAAATTTTGATAGGGTATTGTTTTTTTTTAAATCCCCTTAATTAAAATTTCGACGGACCGCCCGCACGGATCACCATTGCTGGTAGCTCTCGGAACCCGACGCTGCACAAAATTGTTGATGCCCAATTCCCCACCGCGCGGATCCCGCGTCAATTTTACCGAGCCGCTACTCGACCGACCACGCCGAGTGTTTATCTCATTTTTCTATCATCTGGCCTACAACATTTGAAATATGAAGTGCCATTAGTTCTCTCGTTGCTCACAGCTTTCAGAAATGCGTTTTAACTTTTGTCATAATAACGAAAATTTTTTTTAAATCGTCAACTCTAAAAAAGTTCATGCACGCACACGCAAAATTGCACACATTATGTAATTTTTTAATTTCTAATGCAGTTCTCAAAAAAAAAAAAGCGGCTGTCTGAATTTTTCGCTGAAAGACCTTGAATGTTGGCTTTGATGCGGTGCGGTTCATGTATAGAATTTCGAGCGCAAACCGCAACGCGACTGACGACATAGATTTAAAATTAACGGTTTGAGAAATAGACTATAGCAGATTTTTTTTGCAAAAAAAATTTGCAAATTTTTAATCCGAAAAAAAAAATCCAAAGATCCAAAAAAATCTCATTTCATTTTCAATAAATTCTGGCGTCTCTCAAACGCCGTAAATTTTTCTATAAATCATGTGGAGAAGGAGATTCTAGACGAGATCTGCAATTTTCGATTTGCGCCCAAAACCAATTCCGGAATGGCGCTCCTCAATTTTTTTTTGGGAGAATTCTTCTAAATTATTTTTTTTACATATTTTAATTAATTTTGTCAATTTTTTTTTTAATTTTTAAAGTTGAAAGCTGACAAGAAAGAACAGCAAAAAATATGACTATCCTCCGAATGTTCAATTTTTCAGCTAGAATCCAATTTCAGTTATTCACTTCTTTTTTCAGAGTCCTCCTCAAAACACCCCATAAATTACATCTTTTTAAAATGCAATCTAGTTTTCAAAGAAACAAAAAAAAACATATTACACTTTGCATGACGACTTATGAAAAAGGTGAAGGGGCGGATAGAAGAGGAACAAGATGAAGCCCGTTGGAGCAGTTGTGCTCTGTTAAGCCGCCCAACCATTTTATTGGTTTTTTCTTCTCGTCTAATTTATTTCCGCCGTTCTTCAGCTTTTCATACAAACACCAATTTCATATTTATACATGGTCGTGCTCCTGCCTGCCGACGACGAAGAGCTCTTATCAGTGCTTGATTGATAAGTTCACCAACTAATAATATATTACATATTATAAATATTCATGCTAAAAAAGGTGATGCTTTTTCTCCCGTTGGCTCCAAATTCAATTTCCGGCAACGGACCAATATAATAGTGGGGGGGGGGGGGCTCGACCAATTTCCAACCCGCTATTTTTATTATATCATTCCTACTACATACAGGGTGCGGCAAAATTACGGGTGCATAACTTTGGCGCAAGCTCATAGTGCACTGTCGCATTTTTTGTGCAGTTTTATGTTTTTATTTTATTTTCTATGACCTTTTAATCATTTTCTGAAAGTTTCATGAAAATCCGTTTCGTATAACAAAAATGACAGCTGATTCTATTCATCGTGCGGCCATCATCGACTTGAAAAAAAGGGAACGTCATTCAAGATGATTTCTAAAATCCTTGGAGTTCACCACAACACCGTACAAACAACTTGGAAATGGAACTTGGAATTAATTTGTGATTGTTATGTGTTGAATAAATTTTGCTATTAATTTGAAAGAGTTTTGTTGATTTTTTAAAAATTATTTCGTTTTATTGATGCACCCGTAATTTTGCCGCACCCTGTATATATTATGTGTATTTTATAAAACATTCATAAGTGCTTGTTTATTTTAGATGGATTGTCTCAATCTTCTATTATTGGCCTTCGCATTCCTCTTCGGACTAGGTATTTGAATTGAATATTAAAGGCGCATGCGCTCATCCTAAATTCAGGAGATTGCCGTTGTGAATGCCTCAATAAGATTGTACTTCTTCATAGCCTCGAGGATTTCCGAATTATTGCGTCGCCGGAATACCCAAGGTTCTCGCACGACATTTTTTTTTCTTTCCATTTTTGATTGTTTGACTTTTCCAACTGTTGATGATACACATTCCAACCAAATATGGAGGGAATGATTAATGATAAAATTGTAGACCGTATTGCGCCAATGCTGATTGTTTTTGGAGAATTGTTGCACCGGACAACTCGTCGAAGGTATGGAAGGGGATTCAAATTTCGTAAAAAATTTTAATGAAATTAAAAATGTAATGGAAAATATTAAAAAAAAACAGGACAAAAATTGTACATTATTTTTATTAATTTTATCCAGTAAAAAAAATGTTTATTTTATATGTTGTATTGTCGTCAAATAAAGTGTTAAAGTCCGCAATATGATTTGTGTTTTATTTTACACTTTTGAATTTTTAAATGCTAAATTTTTAAGATAAATAATACTATTGAAAAACTTCTTTTTTTTTCAATTGTCTTGAAATTAATTTTGAATTCTCTAGGTCTACTTCTACGCCGACAATTTAGATTTGCGTGATGCGGATGATCAAATCATTTTCTACGACAAAAAGCATAATTCGATAGCTGATAATGAGACTGAGTCGCATATGTAAGTTGAATCAACTTCTCGAGATTCATCTCTTCCGTTTCCAGCTGCACTGGCGATGAGCTTTGTCGTTTCGCGAGCACTGGACAGTACATGACCATTCGGTACATCATCCTTTTTTAGAATATTTTAAAACGTTTGTATTTCCGGTTTAAAACTGCTCCGGGCTTCATCCAGAACTACGGTTTTCAAGGAATTGTTTCAGCCAAGGATAAACCAATATTCGGTAGGACTTATTTTCATTATAAATAGCATATTTGACAGATTTTCAAGATTTCGATTCTCAAAATAATTCGAATTGTAAGTCAATCATTCCTTGTAAAATTGTAATATGTTCGATTTATTCCAAAAATCTATAGCTTTGCTCCTATCGCCCTCTTTCTGTCTCATTTTTTTCAACGAAAATCAACGAGAACATTTTGCAGCTCTTCTGACGACGCTCAAAACCTACTGCGTTCCGATTCTCGTGCTCACTCTCATTCTGCTCGGCGTCTTTGTCTCAATTGTGTGCTGCAAAAAGAACAAACCGAACCACTCGTATTTCCAGCGGCAGCAGCTCGGCATGACCGGCGCCGGCAAGGATGAGTCCGATGTGCTCACGTACTCGCATTAATTGAATTCATTCAACACATCGTGTGCCTTTATTGATGTTTGTATTGTATACACTAGTGGCCTCTCAATTCGTACTATTCTTTTTTCTTTTTCTTCTACCATTTTTTCCTTCTTCTTCTCTTCGTCTTCAAGTTTTCAATTTTAGAAAACTCGTCATATTGCAGACACGAAATCGACATCGACGTCGAAAGCCGCCTCCCGTTGTCAGGCAATCTATTTGAGATATAATTGTATATATTTAGAATATATCTTGCCTCTCGCAATAAATTTCCATAAAACCAAAAAAAATGTGTTCAATTTGATTCATTCATCGTTAGGTCTTATTTCCAAAGTGGGCGGAACCACTGGATATGGTCCATTGTTTTTTATAGGTGGGGATTCTACACTGATGGAGAACGGATGGAAAATAGGAAAAAAATGAAATTCATGAAGTCTGGGCGATAAGTCGACGAGAAATCAATGAAATGAAAGTATTTGAAAAAAGACTGGCCGAAAATGGATGAGGATCTGCCACCATTTTTTTTCTCACCTCTTTTCATCCATTTTTCGACCAACAATGTGCTTTCATCATCAGATCTCCTGGCAAGTTTATTGAAAATTGAAATCCCTCCTCGCCTTATTTAATTTTAATTTACTTTAAGAGAAACGTCCAGCGAGTACTGTACGCGGGGAATTTTATGAAATTTTCACGTGACCTATTCTTTTTCTTGATGAATTTGGTATTTTCTTGAATTTCTGGTTGAAATCAACAATTAACCAGATTTACTTTCTTTTTTTCTTTCGTTGGTCTGATGCTTTCTTTTGTTGGTCCGCTATATTCAAAACTTGATAGATAATTACAGTATCAAGTTGGGAGTAACTGCTGAGGTCACGGGAACAGTTTAATCCGCCAGCTCCGTCCTCCCACTGTAATCTTTCTGTTGTCGGCACAATGATAAAAGCGTTTGATATTGTTGTATTTAAAAATTGGGATATTATCACAACAGGTGTGGATTAACTAGATTTTTCTTAAGACAAAATAAAGTACTCAGCGATTCGAAAAGGGGTTAGTTTTAATTTCAGCATAGGGGTTCCGCGGTTTCTTCTAAAACTTTTTATGTACTACCTACCAGTACGACACTCCAATTACACATCGCCCTCAATATAGCGGGTCGGGCTAAACCGCGGACGACTTTTGTTTCGAAAAATTGAATTTTTTCAATTGGAAAAAAGTTATCCAAAACCAAAAAAATTTCGCCCCGATAAGATCATTGAGTAATTTTTAAGTGGCAAATACTTAAAATTTAGGCTCAGATAAAACCGGCAATTTCAATCGGCTGTTTTTTTTTTTTCAAAAAATTCACTTGGCTCAGCACAACTCGTAAGCTGAACCCCGTGAGTAAAGCGACGGACGG
Organism: Caenorhabditis bovis; assembly: GCA_902829315.1. Classification (NCBI taxonomy): domain Eukaryota; kingdom Metazoa; phylum Nematoda; class Chromadorea; order Rhabditida; family Rhabditidae; genus Caenorhabditis; species Caenorhabditis bovis. The sequence goes on along the minus strand of CADEPM010000001.1, from coordinate 2,413,213 downwards.
ACAGCCGGTATTGGAAAATTGGCAAAATGCTAGCTGCTAGGCTTATTAGGAAATGTACTGTTGTGAAAAATTGTTTTAATCACTACTGCTTTGTGGGATCGCGAACAGTATTCGGCGTTAGTCAAATTTTTTGTTTTGCATATTCGTAAGTGTCAAAATATGTGCCAAAGTGCAAGTTGCGTTGGAGGAATTATACCCAACAGCTATCGTGGAGCAAAAGTCGCAAAAGACAGATGGCTGGTATAGTCTGCTGTACGCGGGTAGATTTACGCGCATGCGCCTTGAAAAGGTCTCGCCACGCGTGAACGCTTATTTTGCTGTTTTCACGTGAACGGTAAATTTTTCTTGATGAGTTTGGCTTTTCATGGAATTTCTAGCATCATTCGATTTCAAAATTATCGAACCTACTCATAAAATTTGAAATAACTAGTTAGTCCGTGCGAGACCAAGAGAAAAGAGCATGCCCGTAAATCTACCCGCGTACAACAGTCGGCTTACGCCGACCGACTATATACATATATATCGCGAACAAACAGCGAACTTTTTTGGCATAATTCCAAAAAATAACTGGCAGTCGCGCAACGTCAACCATACAAGTTCCATTCTTAAAGATCCAAATTTTCTAACTTCACGAAAGAACAAAAATCAGTAACCCATCAGGAAAGAGAACTTTTGAAAAGAATTTCCCATTATCAGTAAGAAAAAAAGCTTACCTGCTTATGCCAAGCACTAAAACGCCAAGAAGCAACAAAAATAAAAAAAAAACAGAAAAAAAAAATCAAAAAAGCAAATAATCATCGAAATTCCAAGCTGATTCCTGTCCAGAAGCAATAGAGAAAACCGAGTTGAAGCGCATTTCTTTCTGAGAACGGTCGCGTTGTTCCCTAAATTTTTTGTGTTTAAATCATATATTTTGATATGATCGTGGTCTGGGTTTCCTTTCGATAAATTGAAAAATACTATTTAAATATTAACATCGTAGAAAAATGAGGGCCTTGCATAATTGTGGACCATCGCACTTTATCGAGGCGGTAATTCAAACTCAAATTTAAACCGTGGGAATTCGGCTACCGTACTCTGATTAACCTGCGAATCAAACTCACCGTAAAGCGGCGGAGGGCGCTCGTTTTTTTTTGCGAATGTAATAGTGTATCGATATTTTAAAATTAAAATGATTTTTTTAAATACAAAATGGTATTAATTAAATGCCGAATTTTAATTTTTTCAAAATTCAGCTCAAAATGTGGCTTAAAATTTATACAATAACTTTGACTTCTCTTTTTTAAAATAAATAAACGTACTAATAAAATGACGCATATCAGAACTAATTCAGCTTTCAAACATTTTGGAACACGAGCAGATTGTCAGTTGTTGCAGGTCTGGAATCTGCAACAGAGGCTGGATCTGGAAATTATTTTTTTTAATGACATCGATTAAAATTTGCAAACTCTACAGCAGAACCAACAACCAAGGATCAGCGTGTGTGTGATTTCCGACCTAAAATTAAATTTTTGATATTGGAATCGGAAGGACAATCACTGTTCGGAAAGCAACTTTTCAAATTAGCCCCACTGCAAATCGTCGCACAAGCTTGCCCAGACCTTCTTTGTTCTCTTGGTATTCATCCTCCAGGCTCCATGAAATAAATGAAAAATAATTAACTTTGTTTTTTATCAATTTTTATCAAATGTTGTAATTTTATCAAAATGTTTCATCAAATTTTGTAATATTTCAAATTTATTGTTCCGCATTCATTAAAAAATGTTTGCCAATTTGGCAGTCCCACCATCGAAATGGTCCGACGCCACTCCCCCGTGTGCGCCTAGACTTCCCCAGGCATTTCCCTCCTGGGTCGGACCCTTTGGGTCACCGAAGCGAGGCGTTCGCCCGCGTCTCGTGGCACGAGAAGCGCGGCGCCCGTGCGGGCTCTCTCAGATCCGACTCAACGAATATTCTCGAGACACGCTCACGAAGGTTCGGAACATTCGATTTAGGGACAATGAGAAAGCGTAAGCAAAAAAAATCCTTGATTTTATAGACAAAAGTGATTAAATCGAATTAAAAATACTGGATTTTTAATAAAAACTTTATAACGTTTAAAAAAAAACCCAGCTACGTTGTAAATTTGACGAAAAACTTACATAAAACTTCTAAAACTTTCTTCGCGTCGTAGCTTTTCACGATCTTTTGGCGAGAAAAAATGAGCACGCCAACAAAATAACAGAAAACTTGATAATGAAAAAAAACAGAAGTAAGATGATGTAAATGGATCACGTTGGGCGATAAATGAACTATTCACGTGAGAAAATTGTTAATGTTGAAAAAATAAAAGAATTCGTTCGTACTAGTTTTTCAAATGATAGAAACTGAAAGGTAATAAAATAATAAATAATCGCTGACAGAACAAGTTTTTGGATGCAATTTAATGATTAAAATATATAGAATTAATGCACAGACGCATGTAAACTTTATGGAAACTCTGAAATTTCATATATCGATGTCAAGAGTGGAATTTCGTTTTCGCATTTTCGTCGTCAATGAGAAGTCAACTCGATTATTCCATTGTAAATAGTTGAAAACAATATTCCATTGAAAAAACTAATATTCCATGAATTAGTCGTCATATCAAACGCTTTCTGCAAACACGCGCGCGCAATTTTGCGGATGTCTTCATGTTCCAATCGAATTTCAATTTTTTTAAAATTTTCTTTATTCTATTTCCATTCATTCCGTCGCAATTTTTGAAAATACGCGATTATTGCATGATGGCACATTGCACGTCATAACTAACTTGTTGCATATTCATGAAAACGGCGTTTTTTTTTTTTGCAATAATAGCTCAGTTTCTTTCATCAGTTTCAACACTTTTCAAAACCGATGGCGTTCCCGCTATTCCGCACCGTTCCGAAGCCGAAACCAACCGATGTCAACGCGAATGAGGATGCATTCTTTCCAGGTTCGTTTCGTTTATGTTTCATCGCAAATAAGCAAATAATGCCGGCCGCATACGCGAAAAATCAATAACCAATGCGTTCCTCAAACGTGCTTGTGTGTATTTTTTTCATTTCTATTTTTTTTGCAAAAAACCATATAGGTCTATCGGCGGTCTTTCATGAGAAATGGGCTGTCAGCCATGTAGGCCACAAGTGCTTGACGAACCGCCGTCACAAACCGTTGCTTCTAGTAATCCTTTTGATATTCAGAGCTCGCTGAATCCGTTTGAAGGTTAGTGTTTAAATTGTATGAAATCTTGTTTTTTTCTTAAGGTCTAAACCTTAGAAATAAACCTTAGAATGCCCCACAAAATATGTGATTTCAAAATCTATTCTGTAGGAGAATTAAAATAAACCACAGCAAAATTATTGAAAAAAATAATAGTCTTTTCATCGATTTTTATGACGGATAATTCAATTCGCATATTGTAGCAGCCATGAATATGCGTTTGATGGGAACAATCCAAACAAAACAAAAAAAAATCAATAAAACATAAATATATTTCAGAATTTATTTGATCTAGTTTGAAATTTTTATATCATTTCGATACAATTCGAATATTAAAAAAAATCATAAATATTTAAGAACAAATTTCAGATATTTTTGAACAAAAATTATTCTAAACAGTGCGTCCCTTTATAGTCAAAATTTTCAACAAAATATTGAAACCACAATTTTCAATTTCTGCTAAATTTCTTCAAACAATCGTTCTGCATATGTTATTCGATATTCAGTGTTTATTTTTTGGTGTCAATGATATATGATACTATGGGACACTTTTTTATTGACTCTATCAATGGCATGTTTTATCAAACCCAAGTGTGATATGATGACGACAATCTTCAATGCTTAGTGTTCTGCATGAATATTCTTGTACTTATTGCTCTTTGCGTTTGATTTCTCTTCCTCTTCTCGATCAGGAAATATCCAAATTATTAATAAATAACACTTTTATTTGTTATAAAAAAAATTTGCAATTATATACCAACATCCGGCGGAGGCAATCGAACTAATGGAAAATTTTGTAACATTTATTGATGATTCATTATAAGATTGTGCGGAAATGGCAATTCTGTTACTTTGCTCCAAAAAAGTTTCTTGAAGGTTTTAATGTAAAAAATCTTTTAAACAGATTTTTTCATCGAGTCCTTACTATTGTATTTACTTTTGTATATAACTATGTAGCGAAGTACTCTTGAACAATCAGAGCTCAGACATATACTAGATCGTAGATCGCAGCCCCCTCTCGTTTTTAAATGTTCTACAGGAGAAGTATTCAGCAAAATTTTTTTGCTATTGTGACATCATCCCGATTCTATTCTATTTTTAAACAATTACTCGATGATTCATGTTGGATTTTTCTTTCAAATTGTTTTGAAGAAACCAAAAAAGGAATCTGTTCGATTTTTTCATTTGGAAGAGATTCTTGAATCTCTATTGATTCTTCGGCCTTTTTGGCCCTGACTTGTGAATGCTTGAGCCTCCTGAAACAAATCCCAATTTCCCAATTTTCGTCGATTCGTTTCATGTTTTGCTGGAGCGACATGATAAGGCGAATGGACCGCCTCTTCGCATTCGGTCAGACAGACGACAAAAAAACTCTGTCCTCGTCCGCACATTGCACATTTTCCGTTGGTTGCTCTCCATCCCGCTCGGTGCCCTCCTTACTGCAATACAGAATTGTCATCGCATTTTTCGTCGGATCGTATTCGTCTGCTCTATCGCCTTCAAATGAGTGAGTCATGCGTTGATGAAGCGACCCCAGTCGTCGTCGATCCTCCAATCAGTTTGCACACGACTGCCGACGGAGAGCGCCCGTCTTCGGAAAACTCTCTCAGGGTACGTTTCTATTAGTAGTTTTTTTTTTTTTTTGAATTTTGACTATATCTCATTTCAGAAGGCTTCCGACGACGAGAGCTTCGATAAGCTGAACTCAGCGCGATCGAGCTCATCGACGAACTTCGAAAAAGTTGGAAGCGAGCAGATCACAACATCTGCTTCTTCCGCTTCCTCGTTCGAGAAAATGGGCAAAAAATTGAGCGCGTCTGCCAAATCGATTGATAAGCTCGAGACGGTGGCGAAAACCGAAGAGAAGCCCATTGAGGCTCCCGAGCAAACCGATAAAATGCCAGATCCGCCGGTGAGATTTCGCCGAATGTCGTCGATTTCTGTTCGAAAATCGATGACACTTCCAGTGCCTCCGAGACGTGAATCGAAGCTCTCATTCCCTCGTCTTAAGCCGGTCAAAGGTAACAAGCATTTCGTAATAGTTTTGTAATCGACAAGTAGTGAGTCATTGATGTCAACGTCTCTTGTGGTCTGTCAAATGTTTAGCTTCCGAAATTAACGTTTCGAGCAATTTTCTTTAGCATATGGTTTTAATCAGGCATTTTTTTTCATAAGTAGGACAACTGGGAGATTTCTAAAGGCGCAACGAATCAGGGGGTTTTCCTGATTACTATGAATTATCGGTCGGACTTTAAAGAAAATAAAAAATTATTTAGATAGTGACTGGTTAAAACAGAAATATTAAAACCATTTTTGGTGAAAATAGAAATTCTGTAATTTTTCCACCAAAGCTGATCATTCCTTGGCTGATTGAAGCCCCAACACACATCATTTCTAAACGATCATTGGCCGAAATGCGGTCAACTCGTAGAATCGGCAATAAAACAGACCACCAAAACACGTTAATTCGCCAATAATCCTGTTTGTAAAATAACGACTCGACTGGTATTGTTCTTAGTCTTGAAATTCGCATGATTCATAGTTCATGATCATTTAACTGATTTTTTTTCCAAAATTCCTGCAAAACTGATCAATAGACTGATAAAAGGTGTCAATTTCCATGGCTCCACTGATAGCGTCGTTCGCCATTCAAGCGTTTGCCTATCGAGAAATTCCCCTATTTTTTTTTTGTCTTTAAATGGACCAGTCTTGGGGGGTGTAGTGAATTTTTTCAGAAAAGTCCGCTACGGCTTTATCACCCACACTGATCATTGTTATCCCCAAATAATTTTTTTTAGAATTTTTATTTTTGGATTTGAATTTCTAACAACGACTTTGAAAAATAATCGAAGAAGTTCGAACAGTTTCGAGATTATCTAATATATATATATAAGCATTCGATTTGCTTCTCGAATAATGGGTATAAAAAAAAACTGCCGGGTTCAGCAGGTGAAGGTTCGGAAGCTCCATCTCCGCAATAAGCTCCTGCTCCATTACATCGCAGGAGATGGTAGAGTGTAGAATGGTATCTTTCTCTCTCTCTCTCTCTCTCTCTCTCTCTCTCTCTCTCTCTCTTTATAAATAAATAAATAGAGAGAGAGAGAGAGAGAAATAGTTCGCCTATAGGTGCCCGCGTAGGTTTTGCACCCGACTCTTTTGCAACTTATGCTAACAAATAGAAGAAAGAAAAACTGTCTGCCGACTGTGTTTCTGTCACTGCACCGACTCGTGCACTTGTATTTTTGTGACGCAAAACACTCTGCAATTGGTTTTCGGCGAATTTTTTTTAGAGTGAATTTATTTCAAATATGAAAGGTAATTTTTTTGGAATTGTGCACCTGTTTGAAACTTCTCGCTAATTCCACCGAAAAATTATGATCTCGAAGCGAATTGACGATTTTCTCTTTAATCAATCGTATAACGAGCATTTAATCGATGAAAAAAACCTAATGTTCCACACTATCTGCAATTTTTTTTTCATTTCGAACTAATACGTTTAATGCCGATGATATCAATCATTCGCATTGCTAGAGAACTTGGCGTTTTCTCGCGATACTGTTTCCTTCTCTCATGGATTTTATTCATGAAATGAATTATTTTATTTTTTTATGCAAAGAAATGGATTAAATGTGCACTTTTACATACCCACCTTGCAAAATGCAGAGATTATTTTCACAAATTTTTATTGTATGAATATAAGCGCAAAATATGTATATTCTGTAATAGGAATATTTTCGGCTTTTGAGACCCAACTCATTTTCTTCTTTATGATAATTTTATCGGTAATTTGATTTATGTGAAAGTCGCGATTGAATCATGAATTACAATTTTCATTGAAATTTACTTATGTAGTTTGGGCAAAAACAGTTTTTTTAGCTTTTCGAGATTTTTTTCCACAGTCTGCTTAGCCCCATTATTAAAAAAAAATTAAGAGCAAATATAAATTGTTGTTTCTTATCAACAATGTTCTGGCTAGTATCGAATTCGCTGCAATGTGAGCCATAAATATCAAAAGCAAAAAATAGTGGCGAGCAGCAAGCGAAAGAGAGAGGAAGAGAAAGTGAAACTGAGTCGATGGGACAGTTGGTGCTCATTCTTGCCCCGACTGCGTTCGGTAGAGTTCATTCATTCAATGCTTGACTCTCGATTGGTTTATATTCGCCGATTTTCGCGCTGCTTTTACCCCCAACGTTTTCTGTATGTATATCAACGGTTTGTGGAGGGGTTCGATTTCCTCGAAATGCATTGTATATTATATCGAAGTGTCTGCGCGCTCCGAGAGACGCGCGCTTCATCAAAGTGAGGGGGGAGGGGGGGGGGGGTCAAAATCGGGGAGGCGCGCGCGCGCGAGGCGGAGTGGACAAAACACGATTTGATTCGACCCCAACATGATTTCGTTTGGGTCTTGTCTCGTCTCTTGTCTATGTGGATGTGTGTGTGTTTTTTTTTTCTTGTCCGATAAATGTCGACGTTGTCGTATATCCCACAACGACGATGATTTAAAATCGATACGAGACCTTGCCCTTTATACGTCTTGTTTTTTGTTGTTGTTCTTAATCGGGGTGCATTCCGTCAATGAGTGCCCATAACCATGCGCCTGGTTGCTCTAACCGTCTGCGAATCGCCGCCCAAGCCTGATGACTCATAGGCGTGTTTCGCAATTTTGAAGCCCACCCCCCTTTCCATTTTTTTTGCCTTTTTTCTCTAACCATTCACATACTTATTTCTATATATATATATTTAGCTTTCTTGAAAGAATCATTTTATTGTTTTCAAAAGATGATTTCGTCATTTCAGAACTTTTTTTATTTTATTCTTTTTTTCAGAGGAAGTACGCAAAGGAAAAATTAAAAGCATGTTTAGCTGGCTTGGTGGTGATTCTTCGAAGAAGAAGAACAAGGAGGTTTGGTGATTGATCTTTGATTTAGAAGATGATTGAATAGACGAAATTGATTTTTTTTAATTGGACCTTTAATCTTTAGTTTTTCTTCTAGAATGAATTCAATTTAATTCCAAATATTTCCTTTTTTAGGTCCTTGAAAGCGTCAGCGATGGCCTCCGCAAGATCTACAAGCAGAAGCTTTACCCACTCGAAGAGTACCACAAATTTCATGACTTCCATAGTCCGGCACTCGACGATCCAGACTTTGATGCGAAACCGATGATTCTTCTCGTCGGACAGTATTCGACGGGAAAAACGACGTTCATTCGATACCTTTTAGAATCGGTAAAGATTTTTTCGAATTTTGTTTGATTATGAAATTTCGTTTTCGTTTTCAGGACTTCCCCGGAATCCGAATTGGTCCTGAGCCGACGACCGATCGCTTCATCGCGGTTATGCATGGCGAAGAGGAAGGAATCGTACCAGGAAATGCGCTCGTCGTTGATGCGAAAAAACAGTTTCGCGCGCTTTCCGGGTAAGAATTTCGTTATCCCGTCGGCAATTTTCATCAATTTGAAACGATTTTTAGATTCGGAAATGCGTTTTTGAATCGTTTCCAATGTTCAACACTCAACAATCAGGTGCTCGAGAGTGTCACCATTGTTGATACACCTGGAATTTTGTCGGGAGAAAAGCAAAGGTTGGTGATTCAATTGATGAGAAAAAAAAACAATAGAGAACGTCATTGCTATTGAATTTTGGCATTTTTGATTGAAAAAAAAAACCATTTAAAATGACAATAAATTTTTGCAGAATTGATCGTGGCTACGACTTCACTGGCGTTTTAGAGTGGTTCGCTGAACGCGTCGATCGCATCATTTTGTTGTTCGATGCTCACAAACTCGATATCTCTGATGAGTTCAAGAGATGCATTGAAGCCCTGTCCGGTACGAATTTTCCAAAAGGAATGGCTTTTTTTTGAATAAACGCAGTTTCAGGAAATGAGGATAAGATTCGAATTGTTCTCAACAAATCCGACATGGTCGATCATCAGCAACTCATGCGTGTCTACGGTGCTCTGATGTGGTCGCTTGGAAAGGTTTTCAAGACTCCGGAAGTGTCGCGAGTCTATCTAGGATCGTTCTGGGATCACCCGTTGCACTATGACATCAACAGGTTTTTGAGTCAATGTTGACGTAACACACATATTTCAATTTCACAATTGTAGACGCTTGTTCCAAGACGAGCAGCACGATCTGTTCCAGGATCTTCAGGCTCTTCCGCGTAACGCCGCTCTTCGCAAACTCAATGATTTGATCAAGCGCGCGCGACTCGCGAAAGTTCACGCCTACATCATGGCGGAACTTCGCAAGCAGATGCCGGCGATGATTGGAAAAGACAAGAAGAAGAAGGAGCTGATTCAGAATCTTGACAAAATTTATGAGCAACTTCAACGCGAGCACAACATCTCGCCGGGTGATTTCCCCGACGTCAACAAGATGCGCGAGAAGCTCCAGAATCAGGACTTCACCAAGTTCAATCCGATCAAACCGAAGCTTTTGGAGGTTGTCGATGGAATGCTCGCCACTGATATCGGTAAAAAATTTAGCTTCTCATTGGAATTAAACAATAAATTCAATTTTCAGCTAGGTTGATGGCTCAGATTCCGAAGGAGGAGGCTGCTGCTGCTCCAAGCAACGGAGCCAACGGACACGATCCGACGGTCCGCGGTGGAGCGTTCAGTCAGACGACTGAAGCCGAGACGCCATTCGGTTTTGGAAGGGTGAGTCATTCAGATTTTGGCAACTATTTTAGATTCCTTCTATTTTATAGTATAGCGCACAATGGGTATGTTGTTCGATAGGTGACGGGTGTGTCTGTAGTAAAAAAAGCTTTCTTTTTTCTTTTACCTAATATGCTTTTTTTTGAATTTCCACTCGTAACCGTCTGTTTGTGTCTATCAGCTGTTTCGATTTTATTTTATCGAGAGTTTTGTACCAACCAAACCAGCCAACCATTTTCCAAACAATTCCTTTGAAATTTGCCATTATGCTCCTTTAAATTGATTTGTTTTCAGGGCGAAGGATTCGATAAGGGAGCTGACGAGAGCGAATGGATTGTTAATCGCGAGCGAACTAGCGCCGACGCGACATTCGCCAGTCTCGGTCCGGTCAATGGTTTTCTTAGCGGTTGGTTTTTTTTTCGATTTGAATCACTCGCCGCTGATTTGATATGATTTTAGGGCGTGCCGCCAAAGAACATATGGTCAAATCGAAATTGCCAAATTCGGTTCTTGGCAAAATTTGGAAATTGGCTGACATTGATAAAGATGGACAACTTGATGAGGATGAGTTCGCACTTGCCAATTATTTGATCAATTTGAAGCTTGAAGGTGAGTGGTTTTATTTCCCACGAATTTGTTTACTTTTCAACCATAAAAGGGGAACATTGATTTTTTTATTGATTTTGAAATGCGGAATATTCTCGAAGAGGTTCGAAAGCGTCGAATTTTCAGGACATGAGCTTCCACTCGAGCTCCCGAAGCACTTGATTCCTCCATCGAAGCGCGAGAAGCAGGATGCGGTATACCCGACGTTGGGAGACGACGAATAGTTCGAATTTGGTCGATCGATGGTTATCAATCGCATTCAAAAAAATTGCAATTCTAGTTGTCCAATTTTCTATAATCTTCTTTTTTTGCACCTTTCACTTACCGCCAAAGCATGTTTAATCGATATTCACCAACCGCCCAACTAGTTTCCATTTTTTTCGCATAATTACACATATTTATTGAATTGATTGTGATTGACAACGCTTGTGCATGATTTCCGAGTTGATTATCGATTTATTTATTGTTCGTGTTCCTAGAATGCCTTTTATAGTATTTGCCCCCCCCCCCTCCCCGGCTCTACCAAAAATGTTATTTAAAGTGCTGTCCAAAGTGAAGTTTTTTTGCATTTTGATGAAACAACTTTATTCTTGTTTGCTGCTATATCTAAACTCGATATTAAACTTGTAGATGATGGCGATTAACAGTGAGAATGTGAGAGCGATTAGCACGTTCTGAACAATGTTTCGTGGCTCGAGACAATGAACCGCGCCGGTTTTTGTGTAGAGTTCTCGCTGAAAATTTGAGGTTTTGTCCGAATTTCAAAGTAAAAATAATATTTTTCTACCGTTTCATGGATCTCGACGACTTCTTGCGAGCTCATATTGATTTGAAATGAGAATAGCAAAATATTTCACGTAATGATTGTTCCAACAATTTCAAAAAGAAAATTTTCTTGACATTTTTTTTACATTTTGCATTTCCAACTTCACAAATGACCCATAATTGGTTTTTTTTTTTTTGAGAATATTTAATTTGAGACTCCGATTTTTGAAAATTTCATTTTTTTCCAACCTGAAATTTCTTTAGTAATTCCAAAATTCAACTACAGCCAAAAAATTACAAATGTTGAAAATATCTTTGCGTTCAAATTAATTGAAATATTATATATTTAAAAAATTTAAATAAAATCAGCTTATTCTGGGCTACGTGGCATTTCTGTCGATATTTACGTCATTTTGTTAATGGGCTTGTAATAAAAAAAGCAGTTATTCATACAGCATTTGCTAAGATATTCATTACGACTCGTTCAACATATGATGATCAACCTCAGAAAACTTTAATGGGACGGACCACGACTGCTGGACCAACAGAATGACTGAGTGGTGTCCGTGGGGAAAAAACGAGAAGTAAAGGGCATCTGAATGAAAGATGGTCGGGATTTTTCACCGCCTCCTTGAAGCAATTTATCCACACCAAAGCAGTTCAAGGAAACATTGGTAAATATCTAAGAAGGCTAGGAATGGTCTAGGCTCAAATCTACTGGCTGAGTCAACAACTCTAGCGTGACGCTTGAATGGAAACAGCATGAAAGAATGTTGTAATATTTCCAATCGACTCATGTGGGTCCCAACTTGCGCAAACTTTTATGTGGTTATCGAGATATGGACCATCCAAGTTTGCCCCCCCCCCCACCCCCTCTCTGAATTTCACGTGCAATGGATTGGTTGGCAAACTATTGTGATTGTTTTGGTTTTTGCTTGAATTTATTATTTCTACCTAATTTTCTCATGACAGATGTTTGAATGAGCATAACGCCATAGAAGTCTCAGAAAACGATCGATGTAGGATGCAGGTGGTTCGAATCGTCAACAGACCTCAATAAAAAATTTCTATCGGCATTTCATGACGCGTTCGCCTTTTTTTCCGTGCATGAGACACTTTCTGCCTAATGATAACTCGGTAAATATTATTCCATTCGTCTTTAAAGATGTAAAAAGGAGATTTCTAGATTTTTCAATTTAACCACATTCATTTTCTATTTTTCTTCAAAATTTTCAATTTTTGAAAAGATGGGAATCCGATTTCAACTAATTTTTGGCACCGTAATTCTGATGTCCAAAATAAAAATTCGAGAGATGCTAATAAACCAAATAAAATAAAATAGTTGTCTTGAAATGAGTATTATTGAAGAGTTTGGATGAATATAGTTTGGAAATGCATTGTTACAGTAATATTTTCAAGGTTACGGTAGCAATAATTGCCCACTGCTTTATCGTCTTCAAGCACTTCCTATTTCGAAAGTTTCGTAGTTTCAATTTTTGATTAAGAAATATCACAATAAAAATTTTTTTAATCATCCAGAATTTCCAAGAATTAGAAATGCTTTCAAATTTCCGCCAAAACAGTGGACGGACTAGTAATATTTTTTGGATTTTCTCGGAAATATATTTCTATTATTATTATTACATTAATCTTGATTATTTCCAATAATCATTTTTCCATAGATTGCTGGGTTCTGTCGCTGAAAAACGAAAACCAGCCGATCAAAAATTGATTGTGCAGTTTGAACCAAACACACTCATAAACTGTCATTTTTTGGGTGCATTTTGAACCATCAGACCACTTCAATTGACACATTTCAAGAAGCAAATTCGAATTATTGTTTCGTTTGCACATTTATATATAAACAAAATGCGGAAAGAGCGAAAAAAAAAGCAAAAAGAATATTTTCATAGAAAACGTTTTCTTTTTTCCTAGCGATCGGGTTAATTAATTAATTAATGATTATACATTGATATAAGCGTATGTACACGTAGTTAAAGCCTAGCGATGAGCACCTCGAATCTCATACACAATTGTCTAGAAAGCTGGAAGGGAATGATGTAAAACTCTTTGGAAATTGCTATTATGGCTGAGACCAATTCAAATATTTCAAAAGCTGATGAAGTTTGATGATGAGTATACATGAATATCAAAATGGGGAGGGGAGAAGATGTGAAAAAATTATTTATTGGGCCCGAATTTTGGCGGTTCGCACGTGGTGCTCGAGTTGGAACAGATGGTCGTCTTGATCATTCGGGAACAATTTTCGCACATTTTCAGCCAATTTCAGCACATACCTGGAAACACAAAAATTGGCGGTTGAAATTTTGGATGAAGCAACTCACTCGCAATTGGGTCCGGCGCAACCGCGCGCAATCGCAATCTCGCGAGCCATTTTGCTGACGTCGTCGGGACCAAGATAGAGTTGATTCTGCTCATCGGCGACGCACGTCAAAGCCATAACGATGATCGGCCGTCGCGACGACGGGCTGCTCATCTGAACCGGCACCATTCGGAAGACGTAGCCGTTGTCGATCTAGAATCGCACGATGCGAATGGCTCATTCAGGTGTTTGTATTATACCTCTCTCTCTTTCAAATAATTCAAAACTTTGCTGATTTCCGATTTTCCATCCACTCGAAACGCCACTCCATTCGTGTACGACGTCTCGTCTTCAATCAGCGTTGCGACACGACCCGGCTGAAAGAAGCCAAACAAATAGATGTTTGATATTTGGGGATATTTGATTTGGTTCGGGGGAATCCCTCCACCGCAGCCACCACTACCAAAGACCCTCTAATCTCTGTGCACTATCTCGCAACGAGTCACGTGAACTCGGCGAGCTCGTTCTTCTTTAAAGAAACGAGACGAAAAGAGCGTGTGGGCTTTGCGGCTCAGCTCAAGAGCAACAAAAAGATGAAGCAAAAATCGTACTATAGTGGAAAAAAAGCAACTCTCTCTCTCAAAAAAAAAAATAGTAAAAACCAACCAATTTCTCATCGCCTCGATGATATGTGTTTCCTTGATAGAGCCTACGAACCCATCCGATCGCGTATCCTTTGCGACTCGTCGAGTATTCGAATCCCGGATTCCAGATAAGACTACCATAGCCGAAAATCCACAAGGATTGCTTGAAAGCGCTGCTACTAGTTGATACAAAATCCATGTCTAGTATTGACTGAAAAAAAAACACGAAAGAATATTATAAAGAGTGGCGATTTTCAAAGATCACTATGCGAAGGGGTTGGGGGGGGAGCAACATAAGAGACAATGTGGTGTTGCAGTGGGACAAGAGGTGGTGACGAGAGGGCGCAGAGACCGCCGACAAGTATTCGACAAATCCAGTCGGGGTAGAAAAAAAACAAATAAAAAAATTGTGGAACACTTTCGATGAATGTGCTTGAACGTGGTTATGCTTCGTACATTTATATGGAGGGCGACGATATGGGCTGGCCGCGGGTTGGCGGAGGGAGGCGGGGACGTTTTCACACGAGGATGATAGGCAGAGAACACGGCATTGCGTCAGAAAATTTCGGGCCGGGCGAGAGGTGCAAAACAGATGATCGAGACGGCCGCTTTTTGAACTTGGCGCCGACCACACAAAGATCGTTCTATCATTTTTTTTGAGCTGCCCGAACTTGATTGGAAATTATCACATGACCCGCTTGGGTTTGAAAAAAAAATAAAATGAGAAGACCGCGTTTTTTTTCGCGTCGGAATGCCATAAAGATAGCGAAATTTAATGGCATTTTTAATTCCGCAAACACGGTTTGAAGGACACTTAAAGAAATTGAAGAAATTCAACTCTGAAAAAAAATTAAATGTAAAATTGAATATTCATTTTCCCGTTTCACAAATTTAATAAATTGATTTCAATGAATGTGAGCCATTCAAAATGCTTTGTGCGAGGTATTTATGATAATTTGCTCTCCTATAAAATGCCTAAGATGGATCTGACCGACGTCGGCATGGCAGCCTGTAAGATGCTGTCGCGAGCGCACCAGCTCGTCACCAGCAAACAACCAGGACGGCATCCACTTTAGAATGTGTGTCCTATGCTCACCAAAACGCACTATTCTTAAAATCCCACAATTTCCGGATTGTCTAGTCAAAATACAAGTCAATATAATTTCAAGCAACAATTGTCGAATACGCTCGGATTTTGTGCAAGTTGGCGTGCGGTGAACCTGCGGACTTCAATAAGGTCACTCAAAAATTTTTATTAAATTGTTAGAAACGATATGTTTTCCATCAATTCTCGTAATTTACTCGAACTATTCTCAAAAATCGTTTCGGTTTTCGTATTTGTTGAATATTTTGATAAGATTCGCGTAAAATGTTGATGGAAATTCGCCTCAAACAATTTTCGTTTTTTCTTTGTTATCGAAAATATTTCATATTCTTCGAAAACAATCATATTTTCCATTCAATTATCACAAAAACTAATTAAGCACCTTCGCATTGCAAAACAATTCTCGAGTTCGTCGAGCGTTCACTAGAATACTCGTTTGAATGCTCCAAACCCAAACATGGAGCCAGCATTTTTCAAAAACCGTATCAATATTGTTATAAGCGTCTTAAACTCAAATAATCTCTATTGTGTGTGTGTGTATTATTTTATTACTATGTATTTGCGTTCCCCGAGATGAGCTGTTGCACTCATATGAAAAAAAATGGAAAGAGAAAGTGAAATTTGAAGAGAAGTATCATCACTTCGAGAATGTAATATATTGCGTCAGCCAATTAAAAAAATAGTAGAAATGAATTCGAAACAAAAAAATCAAAAGTCGAGAAATTTGCTAAAAATAGCTACGAAAATTTTTCGGATCAAAATTTTAATTTTTTCCAAAAACTTCAACAACAAGATGGCCTTACGAATTAGTGTTAGAAGCCTACATTGGAATGCTAGGACATATATACCATGCGCCTTTGAATGGATCTCTAGGAATTGGGTTCTGCTCCATTTAAAATTGTATCAGAATGAATCGACTGAATTATGATGCGACGCGCCTTCAAATTGGTCCTATCACGAAGATGAGTTTTTGGGATTTTTTAGGAGGGGGGTGGCACGATGAGTTGTTTGGGACTTCTGGTTACAAAAAAAATTTCGCTAGAAAATTTTATTAATCAATACTCGCGAAAATGTTTGATTTCTAAGCTGCTCACGAACATAACGAGCCTTTTCCAAAATCAAAGTTCAAAGGCCACCCTGATTTATGGCCTCATAAATTATGCGCCGAATGTGCGAACAGAAATTATTGCAAATTGGATCAAAATGAAAACTTAACGAACTGATCGCGTATCGCCATATCGGACGCAAACTCCTCGCGCACATTCTAGACGGTTTTTCGAAATAATCGCCGCGCGTTTATGCCTCAATTATCATTATACGTGAATAAATCATTCATTGTTATCATTCGCAGTCGACAACGTCGTCATCTAGAAGGTTCTCATGATTCGATATCTGCTATATCATCTCAATTAATAATTGCCCCCCAAAATAAGTGGGGGGGGTCCATAATTAGGTCAAAATCGATTTCAGATATATTAAAGCCTCCTTACGAATTATGCAATTAGCTTGCATCAGCCGCTTCTCAATTAATTAGCTAATTAGATTACCCTTTGTTTAAAGTAGATCATAGAACGTAAATAAACAGAGGCAATGATGAAAATGGGAAAAAAACAGGAATAAAATGTTGTTTTGCTAATTTATCATATGGTGACGTCTATTATTGAAAATAGTTGTGTTTTGTGGTTGCTGGAGCTCCAAATGAATCTAGAAAGTTTTTAATCTGAAAATTTTGGAAAACGTACGTTTTAAGAACATTTTATTTTTTTGGCTAGGGAAAAAAAAGGTTTTTATTGATTTCTTACAAAAACTTTAAAAAAGAAATAAAACTGAAAATGATTAGATTTAACTCTGTGTGGTCAAAAAAGTATATTTCAATTTTTCGCTATTTTCTTTCAAGAATTACACATTTTAATTATTTTAAATGAATGATTAATATTTTTTAATTGAAAGCATGTTGTTTAAAAATGAATTTTGAATAGCTGACTCAATTCCGCAAAAAGCTCTTCATTTGAACTCGTAGAAATGAAAATTGAAAACCAAATAAATTATTGAAAGACAAATGACTCAATTTCGTGTTTCTCGATGTACCAATAGAAATATCCAATTAAATTGATGCCAATCGCCGAGAAAATGAAGAAGAGCGTGAAAACGATGAGGAAACATCGCTCCAAAACCGCCGCCACCCAATCCCATTCGAGTTCGGCGATATTGCGGGTAGCGAATGGCGAGATTTGAACTAGAAACAACTTTTTTTTTCAATTTTCTCATCAAATTTTCAAACCTTCAACAGGCTTCATCTCGCTGTGTATACTTTGACTACTTTCCGAGTGAATCAGTCGCTTCGGATGAAGAAAATCGGCATTGCACGAGGTTTCCTGGGTTGCCGTCAGACTCTCAATCGTTATCGATTCTTCCATGTGTGCAGCGCTCAGAGATCGATCGGCTTTCGAGTTTTCCGAATATAGCGAGACGCTCAATGTTGGCTGACTATCTCGAGATTGCATCTGAAAAGTTTGGTTTCAAAATTTTTTAAGCATCAATTTTTTGAATATATGATCCTTTCCGAATTTCGCACACATTCTTGTAGAGCATTTAGTTCAATAGAGCGCAATTGCATACCAATTTCTGTTTCATCGAGCTATCTTTAGCCAATTTGTACACTTTCGTCCACATACTTTCCTTTCTCATTCCTCTCTTTCTCAATTTTTCTTCCTGAATTTCGAATACATAGATTTTCCCTGAATATTATAATCTACCATGGCTCTCTTCGCATAAGCTTGCTTCATGACTAATGGCATCTGAATCCAGACGAACGGCGCTATCCTATGCGTCCATTTCATCGTTTTCGGTGTTGGCGAAGTCCCGACACATCCCAATTATTGAATGAATATCACCGATGAAGCGGCAAGGGTTCCGAATGAAATGATAGCGATCATAAGAGTATAAAATACACCTTAAAAGACCGTAAATTTAAGTTTTCGTTTGAAATTGAATGGATCACCAATTAAGGGCACGCAAGTTGAAGTAGAAGGCATTTTGTCGGAAACCTTAAATATCATAATCGACATTGATAGAAGGGTCGTGATTCCAAGGGTGATTTTCTCTTGGCGCAGATCGTGGACCGACGAGGATCTGAAAAATATCCGAATGTTTAATGTTAAAAATTTAGTTGCGTATCGTCAAATCTAACTACAAGTCAATTTACAAGTCAAACATCTAATCGGGAATTATGCAAAAAATACATACTATACAGCTACCCACAATAAAAAATGTACCAGCATCCAATGGTCATTTAAAAAAATTATTAGCGATCTAATTCATACAAAAAATTCTAAAAAGACATTGACAAATACGGAGTACAAAACGCACAAAATATGGACGGACGTGAACGGATTCACTGACGTGAAAAATCCGACGATTGAGATGAACGTAATGACGGCAGTTGGCGCTATAAGATTCAGCACATAATACAATGGTTTCCTTTGAATTATTAGATCATAATTGAGAAGAGTGTAATTATTAGGGCAGCATGTGTATTTTTTGGTTTCACGAATCACTAAAACATTCAATTAATTGTTTTTTTTTATTGAAAATGAAAAACGTTACCGTTGGTTATTAAAACAGACCATCCATCATTTTCCAGGAAATTTGAGAGCCCAATTGCGCTGTCGTCGACCAATGGATAATAGTCGATGAGTTGATTGTCATGAGACCAGCTTCCAAATGTGAGACGACATTTCTGCAATTTCAAATTAGAAATGAAATTTATGAAAAAAAAATTGCGGATTACACGGCGTTCACACTAGTGGGATTTACCTGAAATGAAAACTCAAACTGTGTCAGTGGTCGATTGTTGGCGTCTTTGACGCGCAGACGAATTTTTTAAAAATCGCCAGGTTTTGGCTCATTTTTCAAGTTTTTTGAATTTTTCTCAAATTTTAACAAAAAAGTGCACCGACCACGTTTTTCGCAAGGCTTTTTTCTATCGAAAAAGCTTTACTATAATTCAATCGGATAAGTATTCGGAGGTCCGTAGTTTTTTAAAGATTGAACTGTAAAAATATTCACATTTCTTTTCTCTGTTTTTTCACTCTCTCATTTGTTAATATCATTTATTATTATATTATATGGTTTGAGTTATACGGTTATGTTTGGTAACACTTGGAAAAACATTTCATAGTTGTTTATTTTTAATTTTTTTGCAAATTTTAAATGTAAATAGTGTGTCATTTCGGCGGAGAAGTTGCAAGAGATTCTCTATAATTTTTTGTTTTTTTTTTTTTTTAATTTCGTTAGTTCTTACGTTAATTTACCTTTTTCAGCTTCTTTTTCGTTATTTATCTCTCTCGCGTCTTTATCTACTCGCATTGAATTCATTTATTGAATTCAGATAAGCACTCCATCTCGAAAATCAAAAGCTGGCGGAATGATGAAACGATATCACGGACAATTCGCTTTTCGAGATTTTTTTTTAACTTCCGAATTACTCCAAAAGACCAATGGAAAGACGTTCTCAACTCAAAGATGTATTTTTTTTTAGTCATTTGTGTTGTATAACATCAAATTGTTCTTTTCAAGCTGCCTAATGGAATCGGTAAAGAGAATCTTGTTAAATGTATTTGTTGATTGTCCATTTGTTTCCAAATTGATAAGTGTATTTTTTCCCTATTAGTTTTGCAATTTTCCAAATGTCCTTATATCCTCTTTTTCCGAATTCAATCTCTTTCGCGTCTTTATCTACACGCATTGAATTCATCTGCTACACATCATCAATTTTTATATCATAATTCAATTGTGTAGTATTTTTTTCGTTTAATTGATGGTTTTATCATTTAAAAATGTTATGTATATGTTCAAAAAAAAAAAGATCCGATATAAATTTAAATAACTTATTTAATTTATAACTAAATAGACCATAAATTGCGGTGAATCTGATCCACCCGAAGAAATATAAAAACTAATCGTTCTTATTGAAAAAACGAATCATTTTGAGAATGTTTCTAATTTATTTCACAAATTTAATTTGTTGAATTTATGCACCGGAATAGCGCTAAGCTGCAAGTGCGCTCCATTGAGAAAAATCTTTTTTTCATGTAAATCCCACTAGTGTGAACGCCGTGATTACTAAATTTCTAGTGTGGCCGCTGAATACGCGGCCACACATTTTTTCGGCCACATAATTAAAGGGACAATGCATTGAGATAATTACCTGCATATCAAACGGAAAATATCTCAAATTCAATTGGCAGCTGATTTTATAAATGGTTGGATACAAAAGCTCCACAATCGCTCCTTCGTGTTTCCCGCGCGACGTCAGTTTGACATGCATCAATTTTCTAGTGGCGGTCTCATCCATTTCCAGACTTTAAAAAACGCTCCGATTATACATTGCGAGTAATTATCAAATAATTACGAGTTATAGAGTGTAGTATCAGGAAGCCAAATGTCGTCATGTCTTACGAGAATTTCGGTCTCGTTTTCAAAGTCTTCCGGATTCCATCCCAACATTTGATCGGTCCATTTCTAGAATTATTTATTTATGGGCATTTGAGGACATAATTAGTTTAGGAACCTCAACAACCCATGAATTGAGCAAAAGAAACTGCTGGGGCTCATTCTGAACACTCAAATAAGGCATTAATAAAAAAATACGAAAAAAAAGTACGAACCACTTGTATAATTTGGTATAGCTGAAGCGAAAAAGTGACATTGATTGGCTGATTTTTCCGGATTTTCGGTATCAAATTCTTCTGATATCTGCTCAATATATCATTGGCGAGCTCATATTGAATGGGCTCCGTTCGTTGAGCTGCAATGACAAAGATTGATGAAATCATAGATTATCCCTAACCTTTTGCGATGGCCGCAGGCACGATTATCAGAAGGCTCAGAAGGTTCAGCATTCTGCAAAAAGGATGAATGAATGATGTGGAGGCAGGGAATAATAATAATGATGGAAATATCTATTAACTCGTCAATTATGGAGCAGACGACAAAAATTGTCTTTTTTTTCGTGCCAGGACCCAGCGAAAGAAAAAAGGCGAAACGAGACGATTTTCGGTGTAAATTTATGAATGAGTTATGCTATTTATGGGCTGTTTGCAATACAATTCCTCGTCTTTTTTTTTCAATCGACAAGAAAAAAAAATAGAAAATTGTCGTGTTGAAGTGAGCACAAAGCTCTTCCCGGAATAAGGACAGAAATGTGAATAAAAATAATGAATGCTTCGTAATATGTGAGAACGAGGACACGATGTTCCATTTGATTTTAAAAAAAAATTTGGATTAATTTGGCCATTAGAAACAACCAGGAATCAAAAATTTGTGGAAAATATGAACCCTTCAAAGTTTTAAATATATATATATACATATATATGTATATCAGACAGAATTTATTGTTATATTTTTGATTTGAATAAAAGAATACTAGGCTCGAAATTATTAAATTTAAAAAAATAGTTTTTTTTTTAGAAATTTTGATGGCCGCGCTATTAAGAATTTTGTTTTAAAAACTGAAATTTATATATGTATAAAAATTTTTTTTTAAACGAGCATCCACCACCTATTTACGGTGTGTGGTTAATTCGAATATGAATTCTATTCAGTTTTGGATTGTATTAAATTTAAAAAAAATTATAGTATTGAGCAAAACGATTATGGTTTACTTCTTGTGCTGAAATAAACACGCTTTTTGAGGACCCATATTCTTTAGAATTACCATGAATTAAAGAATTTACGAAATTGAAAAAAAATATTCGGTTTGGGATTTTCGCTATAGTAAATCCAGCAAACCAGCAATTCACATTTTGCCAAGCCCCGCCCACACACACACATACAAAGAATTTATCTGCGGACATTCAGTTTGAATGATAAGGCATCAAAAATCGTTTATCGAGCACGAGAGGATAGATAGATGTGTGAGAAATGCGGAATGTTTTGTGGTTAATTGGTCCGTCGAAAAAGCGGGGCCACCAGCCGAGTATCAACGCGATGTCCAACATTTTCCGACGAATTCTCCACTTTTATGATTTGAATTGCGACGCGTCGGCTCACGTCAAGTGATAAAAGTTGAAGAGATCCATTGTTCTTTTTTTTCGTCGCACAACCGATATAAAATATCACATAGTTTTTATGAGGTTCCTTATGGCTCAGGTTGCTCATACGAGACACCTTCAAGGATCAAATATCCGAGAGGTCTGGGCACAAAGCCAATCATATCGCGTCAAGACCTTTTCTTTTGAATTCACTCAACTTTGGGCAGCCGGAAAGTCAAAACCTCATCAAATGATATAAGACACGTTTCAGCTCGCCTGTTGATTCAATGACGATGTGCCTTTAAACTTGGTAGATCACAAAAACGAGAAAAAGAACACAATAGTCGAATGATCATACGAATTCGATCGACAAGAACTCATATAATATACTTTTTGCTACACACAATTGTTATTGGATACGAGAAGCTCTTCGATCGTCGCGATTTTAAAACATGATAGAACGACCATTGTTTTGCTCCTTCAGAAAAAGATGGGAGTTTCAGAAAAATAAAAATTGAGGAAAACTGATTCCGCCCAACAATACCATCTATTATCTTGGTGCGCGCAATATTCGACGGGAAAAAAAAGAAATGAACAAGATGCTCGCTAGACAAACAAGAAATGGGACCAAGTGACAAATGAAAGAAAGTTCGAAAAGGACGAAACTAAATCTTTGGATTAGACGCTTTTTTCAGTCTTTTTTTTACTTTAGAATGAAATTGTCAAAGTTGGGAAGTTGATTGAAAAGCGATTATTTTCGTGAGAAAATTCAAAGACATTTATTTCGCTAGGGGGGAACTTGAACGTATTAATTGCACTTGTGACAAAATGAGAGTAAATATTATGAATAAATCTTTCGTTTCTACCTGTTCTAATAATTCCAGATCCTTGTTGGATGATTCATTTTCTAGCGCATTATTGTTGGCGTTAAATGAGTGAGTCCAATCTTTAGCAAAATCATAAATTTACGAATTGGTAAATTAAAATATTAAATGCGCGTAGGCTAAAATGCAAAGTACGCAGACACACATACGTTTGTCTCTCCGGCACGAGATCCTGTAAATGTTGTTCAGTTTGAAAGTCGGCAATAAAATCGCCGAAAAATTCTCATGGCCTTGTGGCCGGCAAAATTGACGGCCACGTCCACGGCACGTGAAATTAAATTCGGCAAATTAAAAAAAAATTTCGTGGTTGTCCATAGAATGTCTAATAGCGCGCTAATTCAAATTTCCGAATTAAACCAAAAATTTCAAATCATTAAAATCAGTAAGCTAAAAATTCTCGAGGATCTTGGTTCTGCAAATCTTTCCACTGGCAAAATCCATTCTCTGGTTAAATTTTTTCCTAAAAAAAAAACTCCGTAGAAATTTCGTTTTATACGTATTAAACTGCTGAATAAATATTTTCAAAAGAATAAAATAAAAAAAAAACCTTTTGATGACTCAAAGTCAATTTTAAAAAAGAATTGTTATTGAATGACTTAATTTTCTAATTGAAGCTTTAAAGCTTAAATCTGCTACTCGTGTGAATTGAGGCGCTTAACATGTTTAAGAATCAAAATGTGAGGTGTCTAGAATAATTATCTAAATATATAATTTCTGTCTGGTGATATCAGTGGATATGAAAGGGGACCACCAATGACGATGTTTCTAATAATGTATTTAATCAGCAGAGCTGCACGGAATTCCGTTTTCCGTGACATTTTCCTGTTCCGTGTTCCGTTTTCCGTGCTCCGTCAAAAAAAAATTGTTCCGTGTTCCATCTTCCGTTTTTAGAAAATTTAAGTTCCGTGCAGCTCTGATAATCAGTGCTACGAGAATTGCCATCGGACAAGCTTCATCACCATAAGAATCACCATTGCTCATAATAATCCTTTTGAATGAAATCCAACATGTCTATAATGAGGCAAGACCGGACCACACTCCATTTTGTGTCTAATTTCCTTTGGACCTTCAATATCCAATATGTCTCGAGTGTCCGTCATAATTCTCATAAAAATAAGAGCTGGTCCCGTGGCCCCTAGAGCTTCACGTAAAAATGCATCATCTCTCTTGAATTTTTTTTGAAATGAATATATTAATGACCATCCACTAATCAAATTTTTTAACGCCTATCCGCACTTCTTATAAGGTTCATCGTGCAAATATATCGCATAGAAATTTTAGACTATATATTGGACTGCTCATTTGCATCGAATAATTTCAAGGTATCATTCGGACCAATTTCGGTTCATTCATTGTTTTTTTGCGGAAATGACAGACTTAAACAAATGCTACCGTAATCCCATCGATCTTTTTTTTTTCTTTTCAAAGTGAATCAAATAACACGCAATATTTTGACGCCATCTGAATATTTATTAACCGTACTTATTATCAGTTCTTTTTCCAAAAAATTCAGATCATGCTCTCTCAATTTCTGATGAATAATACAAGCTTCATATGCTCAATTTCTAACTTTTCATGTTATTAATAATCTAAACAATAAATTCTCAGCCAATTTTAATATTCTCGAGGCTCAAGTAAATATGGACGATGAGAATATTTCTCCAATTGATCAACGGATTGTCGTGGTGATAATTGTCTTTACGGTTCGCTTATTTGAAAAAAAGACTGAAAATTGGCCATATATGGGTTTAGACAGCTCTCATCGGATTCATCGGAAACTTGATGGTTTTTCTGTTCGCCACCACGCTGAAGTCCCTTCAGAATTCGTTCGGCCGCCTCGCCGCTGCTCAATCGTTTGCCGAGGCGATTCTGTGCGCGGTGTTCGCGTTCTTCTACTCGCCGATGGTCCTATTGTGAGTGCTCAAAATCAATTGCACATTATAATTAATTGTTACAGTAACTTGAAACCATTGAAACAATCATCAGCGTACGTTGGACTCGTGCTTCTTTATTGCTATGATGTGTGCATATTCACGCATCTTGCGATTGCGTTCAATCGATTTGTCGCCATTTCGCGACCAATTGCGTACAACTCGATATTCAGGTGACAAATTGGGTCCTGCAGTGATTTTCCCTAATTTTATTGGTTTTTTATTGACGGTGACCACTAGTTGGCAAATTTTCAGCAACAATTGACCCAGGAATTTGAAATTTTTGACAACAATTCCAATACTATCAGAAGCTTCAGAGCGTCCATTTGATTGAGCTTGTGATTGCTTGTCAACGTTTTCAATGGATATCATTTGAATTGTCGACATGGGTCTCATATCGAAAATTCTTAAGAGCGAGTTTTGACTAATTTTACCATTGTACAATTTTAAGTATTTTGGTTTTTAACAAAAATTTAAAATTCTCAGAGAACGTTTATATTTCGATTTTTTTTTGAACGAGTTCGTCGAAATCCAGATCGTAGCATCAGAAAGATGGCGTCAGAAGTCCATGTGAGTCCGAGATGGTGGGAAGAATTGCCAAAGATGAGCTGAACCTGATACCTTATCGTATCAGAAAGGCCGCCATTCTACTTGAAAAAAATAAAGAAGGTCGAATGAAAAAGTGCAAATCTCTCCTAGCTGGCACGCGGCAAGGAAAACGCCTAAAGACTTTCGTCGTGGATGAGAAGCTGTTTCCGGTAGAAGCTGCTTTCAATCTCCAAAACCACAGAGTGATCGCCAGAAGGTCTGAGGAAGCTATGAACAAAGGCAGAACCATTCATCGTGTTTCCTATCCTCAGCAGATCATGGTATTCGGTGGGATCTGTGCTGACGGCAAGACACCACTGATTTTCGTTGATCCCGGAGTGAAGATTGATCAAAATTACAATCTTAATGAGATCCTGAAGAAGAATTTCCTTCCTTGGTCCCAATCCTATTTCGGAAATCGATCTTGGACTTTTCAACAGTACGGACCGCCTGCACATCGAGCCAAAGTCATTCAAGACTGATGCGGCAGCCATTTTCCACCATTCATCGGGTCAACGGATTGGCCCGCTTCGTCGCCCGACCTGAACCCCATGGGCTATTCTGTCTGGGGAGTCTTGCAAGAGAAGGTGTCAGCTTTCCCACACCCAAATAGGAACTCATTGAAAGCTGTCGTTCTGAAGGAATGGGACAAAATGGACGCCAAATGGCTGCGTGCCACCGTCGACGCTTATCCGAAGCGTCTGAAGGAAGTGATTTAAGAATCGAGACGGAAGAATCGAACAACAATAATTAATTTGTGATTGTTATGTGTTGAATAAATTTTGGTATTAATTTGAAAGAGTTTTGTTGATTTTTAAAAAAGTTATTAAGTTTTATCGATGCACCCGTAATTTTGCCGCACCCTGTAATGTGAATTTTTATGAATTTTCGCAATTTTGGTAATTTTTTAAATTGTCAAATAAGGCAGTATGAGCCCATTTGATGTTACGAGACCAATTAATTGGCAGCCCGCGAAATTCAAATGTTTCAATTTCGTTTATCAGCGACAGTACATGTGAGAATTATTCAATGAAATCGGCAATGCTCACGGCTCACAAATCTAGTGAATTTCAGTTTGAGGAACAATCAAATCGTGATAGTTTTCGCCTACGCAATTCCATGCTTCACCTCAATTTACATGCATTCAGCAAGTAAGATCGAATGCCCATATAAGGTTGAAGTCGATTGTTCAGACAACTGCCTTCTTCCCTACATCGATTTCGGCTGGTATTTCGGTGTGAACCTCTCAAAAGAATGCGACGATATTCGATATTATATCGATTTTTGCAAGGACTTCGGCACCGTTGCCCTCATCGGAATACTGGATATCGCCACAATCGCGATGATTCGAATGACAGCTCCGAGAGTATTCGAAAGACTACCCGCCAATTCGAGCAGATCAAATCAAATTCAGATAATTTCCAACCAAATATCCGAAAGGCGGCGAAAAAGCGAGATCACGTTCGTGAAGCAAGCATTGATTCAAGGAGCCGCCTTCGCCGCCGAACTCGTATTCTTCTTCATCATCGCTGGAATGCAGACAACGCCAGTTCGAATTTTCATTTTTAGCACTTTATCGTGGGTATTGGTGCATTCAATTGACCCGTTAGTCATCAACAATTTCTACTCGAAATATTGCTGAAATTTTCAGATTTATTATTATAATGCTCAACTTTGAATTTCGTGCAATGCTGTTTTCCAATGGAATTTTCAGATGTAAGATTAGATTTTCAATAATTCGCCGGATTAAAAAAAATCAATTTTAAACTGAGCATACATATCCAGTTTGGGTCATAATGACGGTCTGATTTTAAGTCAAAACTAAGGCCGACGATCGATCAGAGGATATTATGAAAAAGCTTCTTGAGAAATTTTACAAAATCAGGAATGGAGATAGGCAAAAATGACGAGAAAAAAAAAGAAATAAATTGATTTTCAATGATCTTGAATTCGAAAATACCATTCTCTTGCCATCCATTTATATGGTTTTCTGAAAATCACTAATATTTGGGGGGCGGGGTGGATCATTTCCAACGAAATTGTGACATGATTTAAAGGCGCATGAGATTGGCGTTTCAAAATTTTACTGATTTAATTCTACTCTATCCATTTTTGTTGTCTCTCGCTCCAGAAAATCCAGGGTTCATCAAACCGTCGTCTCATGATCTCAGGGCTTCCTCGCATATCCACCCAATCATGAAAACCTTGAAATCTTGGAAAGGTAAAGCGTCTCTCTTCATCTGCGGACAATTTTGACAACATTGAAAACTGTCTGGGAAATAAAAATGGGAATTTTCACGTCCAAATGATTTTTTTTCAGCCATCAGTTGCACTAGCGCTTCAAACATCGAGAATAGCACAACAAACGGTCGCAATTTGGCCGGAAACATTTAAAATCGAATTCGGCGATAAATAATATTGTTTCTTGCCGCGACTTATCATCGAATTGATAAGATAGTTTCCACCACAGCTCAACTATTTATTGGCACATTTTCAAGATGAAAAAATAAATTGGTCCCTTAATTTGCATTTAATTCGACGAGTTGCTGGTTGGCGGGTTCACTTGAGCCGGCGCCTGCTCCTCTTGTTGTTGAGTTTCAGCGGCGAGCGCGGCCTCGGCGGCGGCGAGCTCATTACGAAGCTGCTCGACATACTAGGAATGAATTTGATTGGTCGACGACTCAAACTGAAGACTCACATCTTTTGCTTGAACCGTGTCGCGTTGTCGTCGGCATTCCGCCTTGCATTGCTCATAGGCGTTGATGACCTTCAACGTCTTCGGCGGAGTGACTTTCGCCTTTCGTGGGCTCACTGGAGCTTCGACGATCTCCTCTTCCGGCTCGGCGACAGTCTCTTCGACAACTACCGCACTTTTTGGAGCGGCAACTTCAACCACTTCAACTTGCTCTTTAACCTTCTTCATTTTTTGCTCTCTAGAAAGTAAAACAAATAATGACAAAAATTGTGGGGGCCAAACTTGGCAGATTTTTTCTGTCCTTTTCCAACCTTCTTACAATCAATCGAGGAGATCAGAAGAAGCGCGCAAACCGCGAAAACGACGACAGTCATGGTGTTCATCTGAAAATTGAATTTTAAATACGAATTTTCGAAAAAGAAGAGTGTAAATATGAAATAGCGAGCGATAAGACTGAAGGCTTCCATCTTCTTCTTTTTTTTTGATAATGGCGACCCTATTTATACCCAATTTTGGGTTTACTATCAGTTTATTTGACGTAAACGATGCGTTTAGGCAACGTTGCTTTCACAACAATGTTTTCGATTGTGAAAGTCGATTTGTCGATTCCAAAATGGTGCTTCAACGTCTCTGAAATTGTTGGCACATATGGGATCAATGGATTTCTTTAATTCGGAACCGAGGCTAGACAAACAATATCGGAATTCATTTTTGCTTTGAATCAGGGCTGGGCGGCAATGGAATTGTCGATTGCCGAAATTGCCGATTTTTCAAATTGCCGAAGAGAGCGTTCGATCGGCAAATTTGATTTTTCTTTGAATGTTCCACAGATAGAAAATAGTGAATATTATTTTTTTTTTCTCTCTCAAAGGTTCCCATGACTTCAAAGAAGTTCTTCGACCCCGAAGGTCCTAAATCCCATTTATCATATAAATGGTAATCCATCTAATTCCGATAGTATCCCTGACCAATAATATTTCGAAGAAAATAGCAGGGATTTAGACGCTTTTGTTGGCCGCCCCCCCTGATCCAAGGGGGCTTATAAAAGGTGGGCATTTTGCGGGTTTTTTGTTGTTGTGATGTTTCAAAAAAAAATCGGTCCATCTTCTTTTTTTTGTCTCGAGCGCTTTCATTTCATTATTTGGCCGGATGCGAGATCCTAATGATGTTAAACCGGAGGGCAACGAGCACGTCAGCTTGAGCTTACAACTTCGTTTCCTTCGACATTTGCAACTCGAAATTCAATTCTTGTCAAGTTTTGTGCTATCCGATTGATAGCGTTGACGACGCATCCAATTTGCTAGTTTCATCTTGTCATCAATACAATCATATATCTTGTTTGTTAATAGGTGCCGATTGTTTTTTTATGTCCTCGTGTTGCTCTCCATATCTCTCTCTCTCTCTCTCCCTGGCTCGATCGCTTATTGCAAGTTTGTAACACTGGGCGTGGGGTCCGGGCGGGCGCGCCAATTCATTCGAAAATTTTGGAAGCCAAAAAAAAAATTCGCGGGGCACCAGTTGTTGATCGAAGGTCGTCGTACGCACACCTCATTTTTCTTTTTTTTTAATGATGAGCCGCGAGAAGAATTTGGGGGAATTTGTTGCATTCTGGAGCCGCTGAGTTTTTGGCTCAAAAGCGGGAAAAAGTATTTGATGAAAATGCCAGAAAAAAATGGCCTTCTTTTTTGTAATGGGTGGGATCTATTTGGAAATCCAAAGAATCGGAAATAAAAATCAAAGAAGTGCCAATTTTCTGCTCTCAAGATTCTAATAATTCCTAGTCGTTTTTTTTTTCAAAAATCAATTACCAAATATTCATCGAACTTCGAAATTCCAAAAAATTTGAGCACAATTGTCTCAATGTGAGCAACCTCCAAACCTAAGCCACGCCCATTTTCAAACCCTACACAACAACCTACATATTTTCGCGTTACGACACATATCGATATTATATAATGTTTTTTTTTCGAAAAAAAATCGAGTTACGAGATAGAGGTGTTCGTTTTCCGCGTTCTCCTCATCGTTTCGTTTATTTTTTTTTTGTGTGCGCTGCTCAGAAACAAAAATTGTTGGGCTTGTCAAAGTGTAAAATTGGTAGTCATGTCCAACATGCATACGAACACACAACGGGGGCTTTCCAACAATTTCCTCGTCTTGTGATTATTATATTTTTGTGTCTCGCGTGGTCCCACCCAGACCCTCCCTCTCTCGGATAATTTGCGAGGCAATGTCAGGTGTGTGTGCATGCGCCCTTTCGGCCAACAATTGTGCCGCCATCATTCCATTCATCAGTTCATCTCACACTTTCATGATTTATTGATACGAATCGGTTTTCGCCAGTGTCAAAACTTTCTTTATGAATAATTAACCAACGAGTTGTGGGTGGGTTTTGTTTCAGTTTTTCCACGAACATCGCCTTCAATCCTCGACTCCTTTATGTGCTATTATGCGAACGCATAGTTAACTCTCGCCTATTTTTTTTTGGTCTCGAATTTTATTTTCAGGGTGATCTTTTGTTTTTTGAATACACACATGTTTATGTCGTTGAAGAAGAAAAAAAAAACTCTCGTTTCCATTCTCCAATAATCGCTTATTTTCCAGTCTAGTCGGGTTCAAATAATGAGGTTAATCAACATGAAACATTCAAGCTTCTGTCTATTTTTTTTTTGAAAATTTCGGAAATTGAATTTCCAAAATTATCTAGATATCTGAGAAATCGAAAATCCTACTCCCCAATTAATTTGGGTCTTTTTTTCGTATTTTGAAGACCCCTCAAACTTATTGCGCCCATTGGTACAATTGTCCGCAGATGAAAAATTACAAAGCGTCCAACATGATTTTTTGCCTCCGTCCACTTCATTTTCAACTTGTTGCTTTCCTAATTTGTTTGGCCGAAGTCAACCTTCTAAAAAAAAAAGACGGGAATTTGAATTCAGTAAAATCAATCAATTGGTTTTTCTTTAAAATTCTGCAAATTACTCTTTAAGTATTTTGCTAACAAAAAATTATTTCGTAGAAAATATGAAAATCTGCAACAGCTTGAACGAATAATTTTTTATAAGCCTGGATGGACCAAATTGGGAAAGCCAAAAAAATAGACATTTGTCAGTTAAATTGAAATGCAAACGCGCTCCAACGCCAAATTTCGAAAAAAGAGAGAAAAAAAAGAAAACCAATGAGATTATTAAAATTTGATAATTATTGTTTGAATCTTTTTTTCGATTTAATTTCAGAACGAGGAAGGTCTCGAAGTGAGCAATATTCGAAAATAAATTGGCCTCCAAATAACAAAATTTTTTAATGTTTCGTTTTTTTTAAGTGCCGAAACTAATTAGCAATTATCAGACGAGTTGTTTAACGATTCGTTCGGCGGTGTGGTCATTCAACGGCCCATCAAAAAAAAAGCCGCAATGAAACTACTGCCAGGCACGCGGTTGGGTTGTTTTCTTTGTGAAAACGACGACGAAGAAGCAAAATGCATCACAATGAACATCATTTTCAAAATTTCGCATCGATTGCCTTTCATTGATTAAAAATTGATTGGTTAGTTCCTCTTCGCTTCACATCCACCACACACTGACAACACGTTGCCGGCGATGATTTGTTGCAGGAAGAAATAAGATCGATGACCTTTGAATTCGTCGCGAGAATCTCTGTTGCAATTAAATTCCGGAAATTTTGCAAACAAAAAAATGAATTGAAAATGCGCATGATTTCATTCGAATTCCAACCCCCTCTTATTCATATTTCGATTCATTTCCGTAACATTTTATTTAATTGCTAAATATTCATAAAGTTGCATAATTGGAGTCGGTGAAATTAATTGAGTTTGGTGGGCGGGGCTTAATGGAAACGCATTGATGAAGCTTCGGAGGGTAGGGATTCGAATGCTAGGATTTTTGAAAGTCGCTTGTATAATTTATAACCAACTCTAAAAAATAAGAAATTTCCATTAAATAAAAAGACGAGCGTCTTAATTAATTGTGGACCATCGCACCTTTTCGAGGCGGTAATTCAAATTTTGAATTCAATAATTCGTGAACCGTCACCATAAATGGGCGCAGACCGCTCGTTTTTTTTTGGCGATTGTATTATCGCAGCTGCTTGCGCCTTTAATTACCGTATCCAATAAATATAGTAGTTCCTCAAGTGATCTCAAGGCCTCGGGATTTTTGCTCCCAATTTCCAATTATTTTATTTTTTCGATGTTTGAATTTTTTAATGGAATTGCGAATCACAAAAATAGTTAGCTTTGTCTTTTTGAGTAGCCGTTTTTTTTTTTCAAAAAAAACCAACTAGAAGTAATTTTCAAAAATCATTTGACTATTCCAGTCGAGACCATTCTCAATTCATATAAGCCTCAATTCACCTTGAAGCTTAGTAATAGCTTCATTATTTCGGATCATGGCTATCCATTAAAAATCGATTTTTTCAACCAGCTAATTTCTCTCGAATTTGTGAATTCTGAAAGTAATCATGGCGATTCCTTCCAGTCTCCTCCATCCTCGACAATGTTTTTTTTTCTCGAGCTTCTCCCTGCGCATTCATCTGCGTTGATTGCAAAAACCGATAGGCAAATAAAACCAAGCAAAAGCATCATCAGGATTTCCTTATGCGCCATTTTATTTGAACACAAATATTTCTATATTATTTTTTTTTTTTGAGAAATGCTATTAAATGGTGAGTGCACAAAAATAAGGAGAAAAAATGGATTCCAGATGCCAAACATCTTCACAAAACCAAATATTGCAATTATGAAGCTTCTCGTGTATATAAATTTTTCATTTCGACCGATGAGGTCCATTTTTGGGCATTTTAAAGAATCTCATAATCCAAAAATTAAAAAAAAAGATTTTAATGGAAAAGTTTTTTGACTTCTAAAATGAATGTTTTTGACATGAACGACGTTCTTTATTCTATAATAGGATATCCTCAAAATTCGCCGTCTTATCTGTTTGCAGATGCTCATTGAGCTTTTAATTTCCTCAAAATTTCGGCGTTTTGATTTTATTTCAGCGATGTTTCGAATATTCGAACGCCTCAAATGGGGTTACCAAAAGCTGCATATCAGCTCATGGATGCCATTTCTAGCGCTAGTGGCTTATACCGTCTTTGGCGGTTTCGTGTTTCGAGCAATCGAACGCGAGCCCGATATTCAGAGGCGAGAAGATTATAGGAATCGAACGCATTTCGCATTGCAGCAGGTTTGCTCAAACAAAAAAAACTATTCAATTGGTCGTTTTTGTTGAGATGGTTGATAGAATGCTCGAGGTCAAGTGCTATGATCCACTGTCAAAGAATGATATCCGCCTACAGGTTCCATTTTTTGGAGTAACGAAAAAAAAACGAAAATTTGCGAAATTCAGGAGAAACACGCAAAAGAGGCGATTTACTGGTTTTTGGATCATTTGAATTTGACGGTAGTCATCGATGAGAACACCGACGAGACGCCGTGGACGTGGATCGGCGCGATGTTCTATGCCGGCCAGCTGTACACGACCATCGGCTACGGGGTGCCGACGACGAAAACGCGCGGCGGACGAATCGCCACGATTTTCTACATCCTATTCGGAATTCCCATTTTTCTCATAATTTTGAAGGTTAGTGACAACGCGGAGATGAGAGAGCGCCAGACGCGCAAGAAACAAAATTTGAATTTTTTCATTTTAGGACATGGGTCGATTGTTGTCGCGCTCACTTCGCAAATTGTACAAACGGATTCGGAGCTCGAAACGAAAAATTGCTCAGTCCACACCGTTGTATAAAATCACGTTTCCGATGAAGGTTTTCGCGGCGAAGACGAAAAAAAAAGTTCATTTCGATTTTAGGTAAAAAATGAGAAAGATCCTGAGAAATGCCTACCTCCAATGTATACCGGCGAGCAGGATAAGAAAAAAGTGAAAACCAACAATTTTTTCGATTGATTTGAGAGCCATCGATTTTCAGAATCGCGATGAAACCAGTTTTCCAATATCAATTGCATTGACAATTTTAATCTTTTGGATTTTATTCTCCGCCTCATTATTTTGCATTTGGGAGCGCCAGTGGGGTTTTGTCACCTCTGTCTACTTTTTCTTTGTGTCAATTAGGTAAAAAAAATTTTGATCAATTATTTCTGAGAACTTAAACAACATTTTTAGCACGGTTGGGTTAGGGGACATTGTATTTTCGAATCCGGAAATGATGATCTACAACTTTGGATTGATCCTTGTCGGCCTTGCCTTACTATCAATGTGCTTCAATCTAATTCAGGTTGGGCTCATTTGTCATTTTTTGGTTTTGTCGAGTGATGTCACACGATGGCCAACATACAAATTGATATGAATATTTGAAGAATGCGTTGGAGCGAATGCTTGATAGGCTTTTGGACGAGTATATTGAGGAAATTGAGAAGATGGCCGAAATCGTTACAAATGACGACGAAATGCAAGAGGAGGCGATTCCGTTGGAATTCAAACTTTCTGGAAATCTTCTTGCATTGCCAATGAAGCGCGTCGCCAATGATAGCGGATTTTTGGCTGAAGCCAAGGGTTGGATGGCAGGAAGGTTCGCTATCACTCAAAATGCACAAAGAAATCCGGCTACCGAAATTTTTCAATGTCCCCAGGCGTGTGTGTTTACGCTTTATGTTTTTTTAATTGTAAAGAACGTTTATTTAAAGCTTAAATAAAGGTAAAGCGCAACACGTCTACAAGGTCTTGCAGTGAAAAATTCTGGTAGCCGGTTTTTTAGGCGGGAAAATGGAATTTTTGAAAAATGAAAATGAAAGTAACGTACTAAAAATTCCTCAGAATTCATTAATGAGTGGTCTCTCGATTATTTCTATTTTAGCACTAATCAATTAGTAAAATATAAATTTTGAAAATTTTCCGTTCCGATTTGATTTGTCATATTTTGGAAATTTTCGAATTTTGTGTGGTATCTTTAAATTTGAAGAAAAGGTAAATTATACTCAGGGGCTTAAAAAAATTTTTTTAAGACGATGATCAATTAAATATTTTTTAAATAATAATTCAACAATTTTTTTTCATTTTGATGAGAAAATATTTTGAAACCGTTCAAAATTGCATAAGATTTTCTTATTTGCTTTTTACCTTTTTTTAATTATTTAAATTTTACTGAGAGGACCTATGAGCACCTATAGACCAGAATTTCCATCTTCCGTTTTAAGAAAATCTAAGTACCGTAATGTTCTGCCGTGATAAGCCAGTAATTCGCAAATATCGTTGGTCTATATTTTGTTATTTCTTGAAGAATTGCGAATAATTTGATTGCTTCCCGACTTGGGCATACGGCTGACAGCGAATCAGAAAACGACGAGGATGAAGCTGAAAAGAATGAAGAGCAAGACAAGTTCAATGTGGCAACCGTCGATGTTGTCGTGCACGATGCGAGATCATCGCGACGGCAGAGTAAAGTGAGCTGCGCAAGTAAGTCAAAATAAATCAGCTCATTGGCGAATTTTTCATTTTTAGCTTCTGAAAAATCGACGAAAATATCTAGCAAAATTCGCCATAATCGGCCATTATTCAACACAATCAAAACATTGGAGAAAATTCGACCAAAAAATGATAATTTCAAGTTTTCAAATTAGTAATTTATTGGTCATAATTAGTCTATAATTAGATCGGTGATCTTCTCGAAATTCGTCCAATCTGACAAGCTCAATCGATTGATTGATGATGTGATTGTGGAGCCGAAGAAAGTCGCAACGACTTCATGCCAGACGGAGATGTCGATGTGCGCCGAACAGCGGAAATCGAGCAAACGCTATCGACACTTGCGAATGGGCATGATCGTCCATCGCAAATTCAATGAATTCAATGAATTTCAGATTCGAATTCGTCGTTTTCCACAACGTACACCAACTCGATGGTTCCCGATGACGATTCGCTGATGTCAGCCGCATTCTGCGATTTGAAGTTTGACTACGCCACTGAGCCATATTCGCCGATTTCGATTCACAAAAATTCGTCACAATCGATATATAGGGTATGCCGTCAAAACGCCTCCACTGTTATGTTGAATCCATACCCTTCTAGATGGACGATGACGATGTCATGAAGTCGCCAACCAAAGCCAATTTCAATTCAAGGAAGCCTGGACTTCCTCCGCCGCCTGTTCCGCGAAAGCCCGCAGCGGTATCCTCAACCCTATCCACCATATAAGGAATTTCATGATTGTAGGCAACAACCAGCCCCTTGCATAGTGTTCGTGAGCATCATGTCGATGAGGATAGAGAGATTCTGATGACACCTCGACGACTAGCATCAATGACTGATATCGAGTAAGTCGGGTTCGGTTAGAAACCATCAATTGATGTGTCCGTTACAGCCTTCTTCTGTTCTAAGGTAATTTTATCTATACGTGTAATGTTATCAGCTTCCTGCGTTACTCAATGTCTTGATTTCTGATTTCAAAGAGAAACGAATTATGTGGACAACGCAATTAATTTCAGCCCCAAGAAAGTGGCACTCGAAAACAATCCAGAGCTCAAACATGCTCGACAGATTTGCGGACTATTACCGCATGATTTTGATTCGCCTTCACAATCAACGTAAGTCAGGTTTCTTCATAGAATCCACCATACTTCATCTTTCTGATCTTCTTACATTATTGCAACATAATTTGATCTCTAAACGATCAGTTAATTGTTTGTGTGTAGTCTGGCTTTTTTTTGAGTAGTCCCACTTAAGAAACAAGATCAGAAACCATTGCAAAAGTTCAAAAACGCATTAAATGTTTGCACTCGCTTGTCCAATTTTCAGAACGACCTCACAAATGGATTCAGGGTACGAAGCTTCAAGACTGGATAATAATTAATTCCCCCATTATTTCATTTCCTTAATCATCTACGGGTGTTCATTCGTATTCGGGCAGTCAGCTGCCCAACATTTGTCGTGTTCCGTTCACAAATAAAGATGTGAGATGCCGACGTATACGGTTAGAATAACACGAGGCGGGTGGGTGCGCTCATCAGTTGACTTTGCTCATCTCATCAATCACCCCCACCGGACTACCTTAACAGAATATTTGGCGGCGGTCGTGAATTTCGTGAAAATCTCCTTGCGGCTCTATCTGTTTGCCGAGCTACCGTAATGTTTGTGATTGCACAAAAATATATATCTTGTTTCGCGATGCGCCCACACACACACGCACACACACTGGGAAAGGTGCACCCCAAAATTATTACTGTATGTATTTTGTCAGGTCAATAAAGTTCAACGGATTAGGAGGATTTGGTGTGTAATCAGATGATCGGGTTACATGTTAACTTTATCGAAGAACCACGTATATTGAATGACAATATTTGGATAATTGGTGCAATTGAACGTAATATTTGAACTAGCTTCGACTATTTTAGAAATGGCTTGATGAAACGACATTGTGAAGGCGAAAATGGAACAGAAAGAATGGAATATTTAAAAATGGGTGTTATCCACTTATATCAATCCACTTCAAATCAAGTATGTTGCTTCTGATTAGCAAATAAATAGCCGCGACGGGCGCATCAGAAACGCTATGCTTGGCTGTAATGGAATTTTGGAAAACTATATAAATCAATTGAAATTCATTGCTTAAAACAAAGGCGTTGAAAATCAAACTTTTAAAAATTGGAAATAAATTCAAAAAGGGGAAAAAAAAATTTTGAATTTGAAATTGTCTGCATTCACTGAAACGTAAAAAGGAACAGTTTCATTGATTGCGTCCTTTTCAGAAATTATAATGATATGCAGATTTAGAAAAAAAAATTTAACGGTAAAGAACCGTAAAAAAACCCTATGCAGATGTTTTTCGAAGTCTATAGTACCACAGTTTTCTATTAAATCGCTGTAAGAATAATACAAATTTCGTATGTGCGCCTTTAATCGCAATAGAAAAAATAGCAATCGTAATAAAAGAATTTGAATTTAAAAAAATAGTAAAATCGTTACGGTTAAAGGCGCGTATGATGAAATTTCGTGAGTCTTACAGCGATTTAATAAAAACTGTGGTACTGTAGACTTCAAAAAACTTAAACGCTTCTTCCTTTTTTTGCAGTCGACGTAGTGGTTTTTAGAGTTTTTAAGCCGTTTTTTATTTAGTTTTTTTTCCAAATCTGCATATAATCATAAAATATAGGTGAAAGATATAAACGAGTAGGAAATAATTCCTTATATCCATCGATGCAAAATCCTTTGTGTAAAATTTAATTCGTCAAAAAAGGTTGAAGCTCGAAGTCGAAATATCTTTAAACAGTCGGTTTCTGTTTCTCTTCCTGCCTAGACGAAAATGCAAATTTGCACACATTTCAGTTAAAAACTATAAAAATTGAAAGCTTTCATGGCTGAAATGGATGGAAAACAAATGCCATTCGGCACTTTCATAGCATAACAATAAAAAAAAGCAATTTTCAAATTTCAAAAATAAATTTGAGAAATTAAAAACATGCGCACGCAATTTAAACATTTGGAAAAAATAAATTTAAGCGTTCATTTCTTTAATTTTTTCTTTCAAACTTCACGTCTAATTTTCTTGGGTCCCTTTATAATGGACCTATTTAGCGTCAACTAACATAGTCGAAATAACTTATAATTTTTTGGCTCATTTTTCATATTTTACGTATTTGAATAAAACTGAATACCGTTTAATTATTTTAATCAAAATTATTCAATTCATATAAATGTTGGAATCCGGCGACTGCTGTAAGTAGGTATATTTACGTGCCCGCGCCTTCTCTATGGTCTCGCACTGACTAAATGGTTATTTTGCATTTAAAAGGTGATTCCGTTAAATTTTAAATTCGGTGATTTTAAGTATTCAAGGAAATGACATACTCATAAAGAATAATTAAACAGTTCACATAAAATTTTCAAAATAAACATTCACGTGTGGCGAGACCATTTCAAAGGCGCACCCCGTAAATCTACCCGAGTACAGCAGTCGTCGGGCTCCGACAATAACTCAATTTACTCTAAAAATCCCATGTCAAAAAATTATTTTATTTTTAAAAATTCAAATTTGAAAATGTCCATTTGTTATTCCAACATTTTTTTTTTCTCGCCAACACCTCATTGTAGATATTGAGTTTCAAAATTTAATTTGTAGTTTACAAGTGCTATTCATTAATCCTGCAAAACGTATTTATTCAATCTCGCGGAGTGTGCGGAAGAGAGACACATTGAAACTTTA
The DNA here is from genome assembly GCA_902829315.1 of Caenorhabditis bovis. Classification (NCBI taxonomy): domain Eukaryota; kingdom Metazoa; phylum Nematoda; class Chromadorea; order Rhabditida; family Rhabditidae; genus Caenorhabditis; species Caenorhabditis bovis. The sequence continues at coordinate 2,373,579 of CADEPM010000001.1, read as the reverse complement.
TACGCGAAAGAAGCAAGGGTCTCGAGACGCAGACGCGTGGCAACCGACGATTACCGTACCCATCACGGCCTTACAGTGTGCCGATGCTGCTGCTGCTGCTGCTGTCGGGTGGGCGGCGCGATGCAATCAGCACAAGAGTGTCGGTTGTCAATTGCACTCGAGTCTCGAGAGCTGCTCATCTCAACGACGACGACGACGACGCCGGCGATGTTCAACGTGTCGGCATTGGCGACATCGTCGCGATTGCCACGATCGACGACGACAGCGGCGGCTTCTGCTGCTGCCGCTGCTGCGGTGGCCCCCGTCAGCGATGATTCGAACGTCGGCTCAAGCGATGCCGCCGACGCGGCATCGAGTGGCATTGTTGGGCCCGCGCAGCCAGCACTTCATAACAAGTAAGTGTTTTTTCGAAGCAGCTTCAAATTGCGCGCAGTTTCGTCTTGAAGCACAAGATGATCCACTTTATGTGAAGAGATGAGCCACTCATAGATATATTCGATTACAACCTCCTAACACACCTCCTCCTGATTCTTCATTTCACCAAGCCCAACATACTGCGACGACCCATCTTCCATTTTTGTTCTTCTCTTTTCTTTTGAGCAATTATGTGAGCTTCACATCCTTCTTAAAGAACATTCGCTTTTAACTTTCTGAAAATGGTTTTTAGAATTCCGAAAAGGTATAAAATGATCTTTCAATTTTGAAAGCTATATTTCTTTTTCAAATGCCTAGCATTCAAAATTCTATTATGCTTCTAAATACCTTATGCTTTTTTTTTTCAAGCTTAAAGAAGAAAGTCAGAAGCTTAGTTTTATGGGCCTATGTGAATACCTCCAATTCGTTACTCTCATTACTTATGATTTCCAGTTTCACTGTTAGAATAAGAATAATCTAGACGACGTAGTTTTCTAATAAGTAGATCATGAGCTTTCAAAAAAAAATCTATTATAATTTTCCTTTATTTTCAACATTTTTCATAATTAGCAAATTCGATTTTTATTATTTTATTTCTTCAAAACATTGAGAATATATAACTTTTTCCATGATTTCCATGTTTCAGACTTGATTCCAAATGGGACAATTTGACAACCGACACTTCTGGAATTCAGTGCTCACCATGGACAGACCATCTTCCATTACTAGCCGGTAAAATTTTTATTATTCGATTTTTTTCTGTTCTATTATATAAAAGTCTATATAGACATTGTATGTCAAACATAGAATTTCACACTAAACTCGCCGCTGTATCGCATTTCGGAAATGTAATAGGTTGTTAGGTAATACTATACCATAATGTCGTCGATCCGTTTATGGATACTGTATATCCACAGTGTTTCGTCGAAGTCGACGATCTCGTGCTTCATTGTTTGTATTAAGCGATAGAGATGAAGAAGCGGTGGCGGACGCGCAAATACAACATCCCCGTAAAGATAAATGTATTTGCGGGACTCACAACATTTCAAAAAAATGGGGGGGGAAGACGAATGAGCCAAAAAAAAACAATGATGAAATATTTGAAAAACTTTAATTGACTTGCTAATTTTCTGCAGGATACTCATCGAATGCTCCATTCTCATTTGATCAATGCACGTATAATGGATATGATCCTTCGGCGGCTTACTTTGCCTCAAATGGAATTGCAGGTGCGAAAAATAAAAATAAAAAACAAAAAGAATTACATTTTGTTTTGAATTTTTAGGATCCATGTACTCTCTGCCGCCTAGTGATCCATTCCAGAGAACTGAGTCCGATTTAATCGACGCGTCTCAATCGGCAAAGGACGATATTGATAAGAATGGGTATGTTGAAATTCGACGGCATTTGACGTCCATTATGAAACCTTCAGACCAAAAGCCGACGATGAAGATGATGGTGTTGACGACATTGAAGAAGAAGTCGACGATGAGGACGATGGAACGGGAAAACGAAAAAAGAGGAAGCGGCGAGTGTTGTTCACCAAAGCGCAGACATACGAGCTGGAAAGGCGATTCAGAATACAAAAATATTTGAGCGCTCCGGAGCGCGAGCAACTCGCAATGCAGATACGGCTGACGCCGACACAAGTGAAAATTTGGTTTCAGAATCATAGGTAATACCTGGAAATTTGAACATCATTGAACAACCTCAATTTATTTTTAGGTATAAGACGAAGAAAAGTCATCAGGACAAACCGATCAATAATTCAATTCTCTCCAATATGCCAAACGCATTTTCATCGCAATCTGCTTCGACGACATTCTCCACAAGATCGTAAGAAAAATTTTATAGAATATTTTTCGAATAATTGCATTTTTAAGAATGCCCATTCAAATGCTCGTACGGGATACCAAGTCCGATGCTACAACGCCTTATCAAGCTGCCGCTGCTGTGGCATTCGGCAACGCAAATCCGAGCTACCTTCCAACGCCGTCGTCATATCATCCATCAACGTCGGGATATTTCCCCAATGGACCATCGAATACTTCATACATGACCAACACGCAATGGTGGCCTTCTTAATAATATTGAACAATTATCTACATTTTTATGTTACCTTTGCTCAACTTCCAATTCGTTTCCCCCGCAACTTCCTCGATTGTTATTTTCTGAACGTTTTGTTTTCATCATCAGCCGGTCATGTGTTTCAGTTTGATATTCACTTATTCCCTCTTTCAAAGTGCAGGTGCGTTTTATGCAATTATCCCTACAATTTACATGTATTAGATTAGATCAAATCATTTTATAAATCATTGCTTCCGTTTTTCTTTTTCAAGCGAATTGCACATTAAGCAGGAACAAATTTTGCGTTTCACGTGAACACACCTTTTATAAAAATCTTTTTAAATATTTTCGAATTTCAATGGCAATTTCTTTCAATACACTGAACAATGAGAACTCATTTCACATTGGGTGTGACGAAATGCGTTTTTTTGTGAGAAAATCTAATTTGAACCTAAAAAATATTTTTTGGCTGAAACGACACAAGCAAAAGTTTATGGGAATTTCTTCAAACTGCCAATCTAAAAACTTTCTTTTTTATATTTTCCAGCGCTGATAAATGTAATTAATTTAATATCTAGAAAATTCCATTCAAAAACAAAGAAACACAGAAAGATGTAAAAAAAAAGGAAAAAAAACAAGCATTGGCCTAAAATAAAATACAAAAGCAGTTAAAGGCGCATAATGTGGAAAAGTGTTGGTCTTGAAACGATCCCGTAAAAATTATTTTGAATTGCTGTTTTTCTCACATTTCGCTGTTTTTTTTTTTTTCGTTTTTCCTAATTTAATTAAAATCTTCTGAATCACGCAATTTCAATGATTTTCTTGAGTAAATAACGCTAAATAACGTATTTAGTTTCACATTTGGTCAAAAAGACGGAAATTGGCGCTCCTGAAAATTTGGCGGGTTTTGTTTTCGACAAAGAAAAACAACAACGAGCGTCTCCTTGCCACCGAAGTGTTATAAATTATCGAATTCATTGGGTGGGTCTTGAATGGAAAAAAACGTGATCGAATTCTTAAAACAATCCAATTTGTGGAAGGAACTTAGCAACCAAAAAATTGTTTCAACTTTTCAATTTAAAAAATGTTGACTTTGAAATAAAAAAAATGACAGTTTAAATAAAATTGCCGCTTGACTCCACCCCATTGGTTAAAATATACCGATCATAGTTCTCCCATCAGGAACTCATGGCTCTTCCTAAATAATTCAACAAATGCATACATAATACGAGTAGCTAATCAACTAAAGTAAGCCAATTTTCTATTTTTGGCCGCGCGGGTCATGTGTGCAATTTTTTTTTCATGGAGCTCCTTATCATTCAACACTGACGTCATAGGTATCGATTAGAAAACACCCATCTCACATCATATTTCCTATCAAATCCATTATTTTGCAGAAAATAAATAAAAATAAACAAGGCCATTAAAGGCACAGGCAAAATTTCGATTATCTTTTTCCTACTGTAATGTGAATGCGTTTCCATTATTTTTGCGGCCTCCTGTCGCCATAACATCCGCGCGAGCAAGATTTATGGACCAGTGAGAATTGATTTTCGGCAAAGCGTTTTTTTTTTTCTTCTAATTTCCGCGCTCAACACTTGATGGCCCTTCTAGTACAACTTGAGAGCTAGTGTTCGCTTTTCCAATCATCATACCACATTTCATATATATTATTTTTTTTAATGAGTTTTATTTTTCGATTGTGGGCTGAAAAACAAGCAAGCTCATTAGTATTCGTCAAGTTAGCTGATATCATACATGTTATAAATAATTCCCACATTTCAGGTCAATGAAACAGGTCTAGTTCGACTTAAAGGCGCATCGTTTTCAACTAATATTTCTAACGATTTTCTTATTATTTTTGTTCCTCACAATGTTGAAAATGTTGTTTTCCAATCCGCAATTTTTTTCTAATCTAATTGATTTGTTTCTTTATTCGTGAAGAGGCATAGACAATTGAGAATTGAGTATACAGAATGCTCCTTTAATATTAGAGATGAATTCTCAATTTAAAGGCGCATTAGAAGAGCTTCTCTCTCTTCCTCTCTGAAAACATTGGGTGCGGTTTTTGATCATTACTCACTGCAAGAACAAACCCGCCCAGTTTAAATCCCAAACCCCTCCCATTGGCATGTGTTGTCTTCTATTCCTTCAATGATGGCTCTTTTCCGACCCCTTTTTTTCTTTTATTTAGTTCTTCAGCGAACCTAAAGGGTAGAATAAAAACTGGAAATTTTGAGAACGGTGCAATTTAAAAGGGCAACGTTCTTTTCCTCAAAAAATCGCATTAAAGTGCTAGAAAAGTATGCCTAATTAGATTTTTTACTTTGGAAAACACTCATGCGCCTTTAAAGTAATTCCTCTTTTGAGTTTGTTCGTCGGCATTTTTCGAATGAATTGGGTTCATTAAAAATTGCAGGTGTCCCGCCAGTTCAAGAATTTTGTTTCATGCCGTCGCGCCTCGTCGACGTGTTTTTTTTCCCCTCTCCTCACGAATCAATGCACACCACCAATAGCGAAATAGTTGGTGGAAGCGAGAAATGGTAGAGATGGAGAAAGCGCATTACATTCATCTTCACAGCAGTTTTTCGTCGTCTATGCGTTGCCATCGATTTCAGGAGGCGACGTTGTGGTTGGCAGAAAAAGGAAAAGAAGAGGAAAGGGAGTAGTGCGAGCGCCGACGAAAAAAATGGCCCAACGTTGTCATCGTCGTCTTTGCCTTCACAAAACGTCATTTCCTTAAGCAGGCTCTTTCCTCTCTGCCCTACATATGGATATGTGTGTGTGTGCCTCCACTTGAAATTGAGCGAATTTTCACATCAATACTTTCAATTTTTTTTTGTTGTCAACTCTCATTTTTTTGTCATTTCCTCGCCAATAATCATTTTCGATTTGCCGATTCGCGTTTTGTTTTGCGCGTGCTGAGCCGCTTGATTAGAAAATCCACCCAATTTGCGAAACGAAACTAATTTGGCGCAAGGTTTCGATGATGCATCGTCGGCTCTCCGCGCAAAGTGTGAATCGCATCTTTTTGTTTTTTTTTTTTCTTCTTCCTATTCTGTTGAAGCTCGATGTAATTTCAAGGTTTCTTTTCGTAAAATTCTAAAGAATCAATACAAAAAAGTCTAAAAAGAAAAGAAAAATTTAATGCACAAGTAAAAAATGCCTATTTTTCTTTTTTTCTGCATTGAAATTTTGTCTTTTTTCTGCATTTTTCGAATGCTTTGATTTTTTCTTTGCTGAATTGGGGTTTTCTTGTTTACGGTGCTGGGGTCTTATCGCGAATAATGTCCAAAGATTGAGGCGACTTTTTTTTTCTAAATTAGCTAGAACTAATGGCCGTGGCCGTCCCGAGTTTTTGAGGCCATATCGAATAGCCTATTTACCACCGGACAATTTTCCTTTCCAAAAATTTAAATACTGATCATTTATTCCATTCTATCTCTCACTGTCACTCTCTCTCTCTCTCTCTTTCTCAGTATCAACGTGTGAAAAACGTCATTCTAAGGCGACACATTTTGAATGTGAAAATCCAATTTTATACGCGCCTCGAAAAAAAAGACAATTTCCATCCACTCGCAGTTTCTTCATTTCCGATGCCATTAGGAAACTCTTAATGCGCATGAGCTTCATCATCATATCAAGAACATGCCATCTGAACTTCTTTAAGCAGGTGATGTTTATTTATTTAAAAACAAATATGTTTTTTTTAATTGCGCAGGTGGTAAAATTGCGTGAAACCAGCTGGCCAAATATTAGATTTTAATGATATTCGTGATCATAAAAATTGATCTCATATCTAATTGTTGGCCGAGATATCATAAGAAGTTGTCTAGTCGGACAATCCAATCGGCGTTCCGTTATCATTGACCCGCTTCTATTTACCGCTCGTATATTATATTATAATGCCGTTTTTGGCGCGTTACGAAACTCATTTCCATTGTTTTCAATGTTCGCCTCGTCCCAATTTTTTTCGTTTTTTTCACGCGATGCGTCACTTTCAGAAGAAAAAAAAAAACAATAATATCAGAACGCATTTCGTTCGCCCGCGAGAAAGAGAAAAAAACACCGAATCGCTGACATATATGTTTTGTGCTTCTTTAGATATTGACATTTATTTGTTGGGAAAAAAAAGAGTTAGTTTCGAAAGCAAACACTACATTTTCTTTATTGAGAGAGATGGTTTTTCAATGAACTCGTTTTTTTATTGCCAGTTCCTCGTTGTTGATGGTCCGCAGCTGCCCAAGTATTCATAATTCAAATTCCGCATTTTATTCCCCCTCCAGTTTTGTTTACTCAAAAATGTTTCCCAAAATGGCCCATAAATAATCGTACTAATAACAAATTGTACGATTTCTCATGACAAAAACCGTTTTAGTTTTATCGCGAATTTCAAATACTATCAGTATGACCTTTCGGTGCCCATTTATGTCGCGTGCGTGTGGCTCGATGCAAGCGTGCTCTATTGCAAACATTGGTTTTCTCTTCTTTTTTTCGAAAATGGGCTTGCCTCGGCGTTGGTTTCGTCGTCAACAAACAACTGTTCGTGTTTAAATATCGTTCAAGTTTTCGTTGCATTTTTTTTTGCTTAAAATCATTTACACTAAATATTTGCTTCATTTTTGACGTGAACTTTAGAAAAAAGTGAATTTTTCGACGAAAGTTCGCAATTTTCATTTGTTTTTATGTAGCGATTCCAAAAAAATGTTTTTTTTTTCACAACGAAATTAGACATTTTGGAATTGCTTGGTTTTTTTTTTCGTAATTTTTAGAGTCCGTAAGATGATTTTTTTATTTCGTATCCGATTGTTTTGCCGCCTCAAACTGATTCGTCATCATTCGATGGAACAGTTCAGGGTGTGTCCTCCAGGGTGGTCGCAATGTGTTCAAACGAGATTAGCTATCAGAAACGAATGATTGTATATATATATTGCAAGTCGTGTCGAAGAAATAACGGTGAAAAAATTCTTGCTCAAACTCTTCGCATCGCCGTTTCTTCTACGTCGCGATTTCCTGAGTATAAATATATGTATATACGATTCGAAACCCAATGTGGGGGGACAGGATGAGAGGGAAATACAACAGCGGGTGAGCGCGCGGCCGGGCGAGCGACGGGCCGAAAAAAGAAAATGAATTTTATCGATCGATGATCCTAACCCACCGCCGCCGCCGTCAGTGCGTTCTTTCTCTCCCGCTTTCGTTGCGGTGGTCGCCGCACTCGTATACACACATACACATACACTCGCGCCGGCACACGTTCATACACAAGCGTCGTCGCGTTTTTTTCTCTCTTGATTCGTTTTTCCATCCATTTCGTCGCTTGCCTCCGTCCATCATCCATCAATTGATCATCAAACGTCCTCCTCCCACTCTACCATACATGTGTTTCAATAATTTGCATTCATTTTTTTATTTTCTGTCGCTCCACTTCTCAATATTTTCGAATCATTTAATCAAACACCGCTATTGAGTCATTTCGTTTTGCAGCTTCAAATTCGATTGAAGGAAGATAACTAGCGGGCAAGAAACGACAAAAAGAAGAACGAAAGAAGTTGCCAATAAATTCGTGAATTCAATCTTTCGAAACACAGAGAAATGTCTAGCGATGGCGATCTGAATATTGACAATCTTATAACCCGACTATTAGAAGGTAAGCTTCTGTTTGTAACGCTCATAAAAAATGTTTGGCAATAAGAGATGAATGCGATCAACGTTGTAAAAAGAGATTTTTTTTTAGAAATCACGTCTCTCAATTTTTGATTTATAAAAAAAGTTTGAATAAAACCTATAATTATTCCAAGTAAATTCTATATTAGTTAAAAGGTCGCATATGTCCCATAGAAATTGGCGGGTGGGAATAACAGGTTTTAAATTTAAAGATCAAAGTTTGACACTATCGAAACTATGACGTTCCGTGTTCGAATTAATTGCATTTCAGTTCGAGGATGCCGTCCAGGCAAGCCGGTCACGATGACCGAAAACGAGATTCGCGCTCTCTGCCACAAATCGCGGGAGATTTTCCTATCACAGCCGATACTTCTTGAGCTTGAAGCGCCACTAAAAATTTGCGGTACGTTTTAGGTGTTTTTTTGTCGTGGTTTCGTCATACCGGAAATGCGAATTTCCCATATATGACGATCACCATCATCATCATCGGCATCATCTTCATTCGATTTACAGGTGACATACACGGACAGTATAATGACTTGTTGCGTTTGTTCGAGTACGGCGGATTCCCACCGGAGGCTAATTATCTGTTTCTCGGCGATTATGTGGATCGTGGAAAGCAGAGTCTTGAAGTAGGCGAATTGGAATTTTGATTTTAATCAATAATGATGTTAATTCTTTTTTTTTACAGACAATCTGTTTGTTGCTTGCTTATAAGGTGAAATATCCCGAGAATTTCTTCTTGTTGCGCGGAAATCACGAATGCGCGTCGATCAATCGTATATACGGATTCTACGACGAATGTAAGTGACGAACAATGTTCAATTATCGAATTATTAACAGCCGAAAATTATCTTTTTAATTGCCTAATTAGCGTCGCAAAACTGAAATGAAAATCAATGCGACGTCCGTTTCGAACTCGAATTATCACTTGCATTATATTATTATTTTTCATTATAATTAGTCTCGTTACACGCCAAGAAACCATTAGCATGTTTATATTTTCTGCCGTCTCCGAACGAGGGACCATTGAGACAAACAAGCGGCGTTCTCAAATGAAAAACATATGTTAGGTGTTTGTTGTGAGAAAAAATAAATGCAATAGCCGAAGCCTTTGTGTTATATAAGTGTCGCCTGAAACTAATGATACTGTGTAGATTTTTGAAAAAAAAAGAACCTAAGTTCTCTAAAACCCTATGAAAAATGCAAAAAGAATTGTTTTGGTCCATTTTTTTGGGCTTCTTGTAATATCTGACTAGTGTTAAAAGGCGCATTGCTCCTTTTATGAATGATCTCGTTGAACCTAGATGTTTCTTCCAGGCAAACGTCGGTTCTCCATCAAACTTTGGAAGACATTCACTGACTGTTTCAATTGTCTGCCAATCGCCGCGCTTATCGATGAGAAGATCTTCTGCTGCCACGGCGGTTTGTCGCCGGATTTGCAGAACATGGAACAGATTCGTCGTGTGATGCGTCCCACCGACGTTCCGGACACCGGTTTGTCGAATCGAATTTGTTGAATTTATTATCGCCGATGTCGGCTTCTTTTGCAGGATTGCTCTGCGATCTGTTGTGGTCCGATCCCGACAAGGATGTTACAGGATGGGGAGAGAATGATCGAGGAGTGTCGTTCACGTTCGGACCAGACGTCGTCGCCAAGTTCCTCAATCGGCACGATCTTGACTTGATCTGCAGGGCTCATCAGGTTTGTGATTTTTATTTAATTTTTGGTGTTGTTGATTAGAATTTCGGGAGATCGATTTTATGATTTTTGCTCTAAAAACGATATTATCAGGCGTTATTAATGATAACTAATCCTCTCAATCTTTAGTCATGAATTAGTTATTCGCTGCTGCTAATTTAATGGGAGGGTCGCTGTACACAAAAAAGGGAAGTATTGATAGGTTAACTGGGGGGGGGTCTAGTCACCCAATTTTATTTAAATTGTTGGTTATTCTATAATCAAATTAAGCAATTTCGTTTCAGGTCGTCGAAGATGGTTACGAGTTTTTCGCCAAAAGACAATTGGTCACACTTTTCTCCGCTCCCAATTATTGCGGTGAATTCGACAATGCCGGCGGAATGATGAGCGTTGATGAGACATTGATGTGCAGTTTCCAGGTATGCCTAGTTTCTTCATCTTTTTTCTCTATTTCTCTCTCTTTTATTGGGACGACATCAAACATCACACAGTTTTGTCAAAGTTTCAGTAATTTAATGGAAATAATGAAAAACTAAAGATTGGGGAGGGAAGAGGGGGTGGGGAGCTTGTGACCGACGCAACGCATTCTGTGCGATTCTGTGCTCGTGGGTAAATTTCGCAATGAAACTTGTGGGAAAATTGAATTCATTTGAAGCAATTGATGAAAATTTCAATTTTTTTCATAACGGGATCTTCAATAATGCGCTGCTTTGAGACCAATAATACCATATTTAATATTTAAAATATATATAATGGAGTTTTGTGGGAATTTTTTAACGTTTGGCCTGAAACTTCAAATATTATTGTTTGTTTTTGTTTGAAAAAAAAAGAAGTTCTCAAATTGCATTCGTGTCGTCTTTTTCGTGTGTTTTTATGTACCAACTCGGTTTAAAACAAAATGATATCCGAAAAATTGGTCTTGGGATCATATAAAATAGACCCCCGAACTAGGCATATTGTGGAATCTCGAAAAAAACATTTCTTGTGTGTGTATGTGTGTATTTACAAGAAGTGACAAAAGAATGCACACAATGCACAATATTTTTGAAGTGTTTTAGTCCATTTTCAAAAAGAAATGGCAATGACGAAACGACTTGCTCAACAGTTAGCACCGAATAAACAATTTCGAGTATTTTTCGTCGAAACATCACTACTGTGCTCGAAAGTCGGTCGATTTTTGGAAATCAAGATTTTGAGCTTGAACTGTTTGCACATATGAGCAATGCGTTCCAATCAACGTGTGATTATTTCGTTTATTGTTTGAATTGTGACAAATGGCCAAATTTGATGGAATTGTCAATAGGCGCGTTCAAATCAATCAGAAATCGAACGGAGTTTCGCGGAATGCCATGACGTCTTCATAAATATTTAATAATGACGTGTATAGATAATTCGTTTAGAAAACACAACAATTAGCGGGTTTCTAGTTAATTGGTGGTGTGATATAAAGACGAATGCTCTTGTTAGGAAAATTATGCTTCAAAAATATGTTGTTATACATATTGGTTTAATATTGTTGCGACTTCACTTTAGTGAAAAATGTGAATTGTCATTTTGTGTATTAAAGACTAATACCCAGATGTCGGTTCTGTAGTGATATGGGTTACGATATCACAACAAAAATGTTAAAGGTACATGTGATGTTTCGGAGTGGGTATCCCGTAGCGAAGAATTATTGTTGGATCGGTAGAATTTTTGGCAAATATCTCATTATATGAAGCATTGAACAAAGAAAACTGAAAATTTATTTTGCGAGTTGCAAATTTTAAAACTCAAAAATGTATTTCTTTAATCACTTCACAACATTTTTTTGTTTTAAAATTTATAGAAATTGAGTGTTCCTAAAGATGATTTTTCTTTTTTAAAAATTAATTTCATTTTTTTTTCAGATTCTGAAGCCATCGGAGAAGAAAGCGAAATATCAATATCAAGGGATGAACAGCGGAAGGCCGGCGGTGGGCGGAGCCCGACCTGGAACGACCGGCGGAAAGAAGTAAACGGGAGAGGGGGAGAAGCCTAAGCGAAAAGCATATAGCACATAAACGCGCACATACACAAACAGCAAAAACTCGAAACAATTTTGATATGTATTTCCATGTTCTTTTTTTACATACAGCTTTTTTTCGTGTATTTCCCCCTATCATTCGTTCTTTATTTTTGTTTCTGATCGGTTGTCGTCCGTCGTTAGACGGTGGCCATGCAATGCATGGACTTGCACTGACATTGTCTTCTTGAAAGCATCAAGCAATCGCCGAAAAGACTTTTTGAGGAAAAAATGCACAAAATCGAACATTTTTTAGTGTGCAGACGATTTTACCTCCATTATTTGTTTTTGTCTCATTGATTTCCTTTTAAAAAAGTGTTTGAATTCTCTTATTAGAACTGTGTTTTGTTTTTTGAACCTTACTTTTTCTTCTTCTTATTTTTCCCACAAAAATCTTGTTCAAAACGCTATTTAATTTAATTTTTTTGTTCTATTGTTTCCATATCTCGTATATTCCTAACGTTTTGGAAATTGAACCCTCTTTTCAATTTTTATTCTTCGCCGAACAATAATTTTGATTATGATTTTGGGAACTCCATTTTTTTTGCTGTATCTTCTCTCTTATTATTATCTCCTAAATTTGTATGCTTCATTTTAGACGATATGCGAGATAGGGCTCAAATATGTAGTTGATTCTTTTTCATTTTCATTTTTTTTTCGTCTCCTGTCGGTAATATTTTCAATACACTAAAATACACCTTGTGTGTGTACATTTTATTTTTTTCCTTCTTCTTATTTCGTCTCGTTTTTTTCTTTGAATTGAAAATGAATTGAAAAATTTGTCTATTTTTTGATCGAATTTTTATTTGCTCGAACTGGTTTTTGGATTTCGCGTGAACGTCAAGCTTTTTTTGGAAGTTTCCGAAAAAAATTTTTCATTTTAGTTGTTTGACTAGAGCAAATCGAAATTGAGTTTAATGGATGGTCTGAGTCATACGGAGAGCAGGTTTCTTGTGAAGTGTCCGCATATAGATTTTTATTTTTTTTTAAGAATGGGAAAAAGTTTATATTGTCATGATTTCAAAGTTTCGCGCTTTCAGAATAATTGGATTCCATGGAAAGGTCACGTCTGGAATTTGGGGACGTCGATTTCCCGATTCATCATCATCATCATTTGATGGAGTGGAGAGAAACGAGATTTATGCGTTTTCGTTGTTCGTTCTTTCTTTTGTCGACCCACCGACGGATTCTTCTGCAAACGCGCGTTTCAGCAGCGTTTCGCCATCTGTTTGGCATTTTTCCAATAATTCTCGCCCACCAGATTTTTTGTTGATTAAGCTTTTCGACAAACAATGCACCCTGTCCTGACGGGTTACGTTTTTGATCATCGAGTAACGTCGAGAGCGTCGGCCTCGGGCGACGCTCCACTTTTACGCTTGCTTTTTGTTTATCGTAAATTGAAATTTCAAAGTTGAACAGAGGAGATTTGGCGCAAATCTTCAAACTATTTGAATTTCCAAATTGGTTTCGTGTAAAAAATTAAGAATTTTATGGAAACATTTATAAAATGAAATTTAAAAAAAATGTGAAACTTTGCATTAAATGTGCATTTTTAGATCCGTGCATTTAAAAAATGAGTATTGTCGACGTCGCGCGACTGCAGAAAATTGGCAAAAAGCCAAAAAATTTTGAAAAGTCTCAGTATGTGCCTTTAACCTTAGGCCCGTAAATCTACACTGTTAGTTTTGCGCCCAGATCACTGTTTTGGCATTTAGCCAATTTTTCGCAGACCCGCGGTAATTTTTTATTGTCTTAATTTTTTATTGCATGAATTGGTCCATTAATCATTGTAGTACTATGCAGATTTAGCAAAAAAAATCCTCCCTATAGAAAAAAATTGTTTTTGGAGTTTCTTTTTTCCCCGGAAATTTGCAGAGCCCCATTATAATTTTTAAAAAATCCATTTTTGAAATGATTATTTCTCTGGTAATATGTTTCAAAAGAAACCAAAAATCTGGTAATTTCCATTCATCATAGATTTTTGTTTCTCCGTTCAGTATGCGGCTCATTGAACTCCAAACGTCGGCCTCAAAACGTAGGATTCCTTCCAAGTTGAATTGATTTATCGTCTTTCCGCCACAGTCGATCGTGCATTTTTCTGTAATCCATTCCTCCCATGAGTTCTTGCATTTGCAATTCATTTGTGTTTCAGCTGGTACACATTTACAATTTTCTTCGAATTCACAGTTTAACAATTCTGCTTCTTTCAGTGATTTGCATCTTAGCTCAGGGAATTTCCCGTTCGTCCATAAACTTGTCGATTGGTTTCCTTTCATAAACCATTCGCTGTTGATCGATGATGTTGGAAGGCTCACTTCTTGTAGATGAATGGACATTTTTCCCAGTGTGTTGCCTGTTTCAAGTGTCACATTCCATTGTTTCTTGACATTTTTGAAGCTCCGCAACCGAGTTTCCGTGATTTTGAACACAATTTCATGCTTCCAATCGCATCTGTACAATTCCATGATTTCTTCGTTGATCGGTACTGCGTATATTCTGTATAGAATGCATCCTGAGCTGGTGTAAAAACAATCACACCCCCATCCACCACATGATTCACTGCAACCCGTCGTCCCTGGAAATCGATTGACTTCGTCCAGTTCTGTCACTTTCGAATTTTCTGTGATGTTGGCGCATTTGTTTTCCGTACACGATCCCATTCTAGGGCATCTTTTCACACTTAATACTTTTTGTTCTGTTTCTCTAGAAAACGCGATGGTATTTTTATGCATTTCATTCGCGATTCTATGAATTCGATCTTCAATTCTCTCAATGTTATTGCATTTTTGTTACTCGCAAACATGCTTCACGTGTCCACGAGTTAAATGCAATGTTCTCCTTGATTTTCCATGCGCATTTTTCGTGATCTGCGCTCTTTGTACATAGCAAATTCCGTGATTCTGTAACATCGACTTCTTGGCATCCATTCGTTATCCCAAAGTGAACTAATACTAATGCTATAGAAACTGAATCCCAGTTGATTCGTCGTCTTCGTCTTTTTTCTATAAATTTTTCTGCAAACCATCTGAATAATGGTAATACCGTCCATTTCCCAAGCTTCACTGTTATTTGCAATATTGAAAAGCATAGTTTGATCAGGATTCTTGTTACAACCGACACAATCCATATCAAATTTGTCATCATCGTGCACATACATCCGATAGTTACAAGAAAAAGAAATAGTATTGTGGTCGTCGCAATTGCTTTGATTGGGTGACAGTGTGGATTCAATATTAGTTCAAGGCATACGAGGCAATCGATCTCCTCACAAAATTCTCTTTTTGATGGATTACATGATTTCGATTCCATTATCCATGTCGATCCTTTTCGAGCTTTCATTTTTAATTCAAAAAGTCGTGTTCTTCTGCTCGGTGGTATCCATAATTCTAACTCCTCATTATATGTTGTCGATTTAATGCAGTAGGCATCAACGCAGATTTCGGAAATTTCAAATTTATCGGCTTTCAGCTTTCCTCCAGTTGGTACACATTCCAAATGAGATTCGTGTGCTCCTGTTCCTGCTATCAGCATTGTTATCAAAGCAATTGTCATCCATCCAATTGTATTCAGTGATGGTTTTTTCATCGTCACATTGATACAGTTATCTTGACGTTCCTCCTCTTCTCCTTCTTCGCGGTAGTTTACTGGTTTCCGTTCTCGCAAGTTGTATCTTTTGATGTTTCCATCAGTTTCGCTTACGTTTGGACTTTCTTGTTTTTCTTCATCATTCGTGAATGTTTCTTCTGGCAATTCTAGTGGCACAATCGTATTCACTGGTCGTCTGAGTCGTTTTTTGTTAGCGGTTTCGACTTCGACTTCGCGAATTTTTCCATCTGCACTTTCCTTGATTTCGACAATTCTTGCCAATTTCCAGTGATTTCGTGGCGTTAAAGTTTCATGCAATAAAACAATTTTTCCAATTGTAGGGATTTCTGTGCATCCTCTTTTGTTGTTCATGGATCTCTTGTGGTTCGCTCGCAGATCTCGCATATATTCTGTTTGCCAAATGTTCCACATTTTGTTCAGTTGTTCCTTGTGTGCTGTTATCCATGTCATCGCGTCTTGTTTTGATTGAAGTCGCGCTGCATCTTCTGCTGGAACAAATGCTCCAATGACTGGGTCTTCAACTTCTTCGAATGGTAGATTGAGGTGAACTCCTGGGTTGATCAAGTCAATTGGCCGTAATGACTGGAAATCATCGGTTTCCGATCCAATGTAAGTTAGTGGGCGAGAATTCAACATTCCGGCGATTTCCATCATTGAAGTTTGCAATTGGTCCCATTCAAGGATCTTTTTCCAGTGCTCTTGTGGAATGATTCTTTTACTGATTTTACTAGTCTTTCGTACATCCCTCCCATCCAAGGGAGTACGGTGTAATCACCTTCCAATCAATTCCTTTTTCAGCTGTCATTTGTCTGATGTCGAGCGGCCATTGTGTTTGCGCTTCTTGTAAGATTTCTGCAGCTAGTCGAAATGTTGGTGCGTTGTCAGATACAATTGTTGTTGGTACTCCATAAAAAGACATAAATCTTCGGAGACAATTCAGAAATGAACCTGTCGATAGATTTTTTGTGCAATCCACGAACATCATTCGTGTCGTTGCACATGTAATCAATACTCCGTAGCCCTTTCCGACCTCGCCATTGTCATTTCTATAGCTGATTGGTCCAAAAAAATCAATTCCAACGCATTCAAAAGCTCGATGTCTTTGTACGCGGTATCCTGGAAGATCCATCATCTCTGGATATCTATACGGCAATTTTCCCCATTTTTGACATGGAATACATTTCGCTTTGAAATTCAACACTTGTTTTCGCAACTTTGGGCTCCAGAACTTCATTCGAAAATTCGCCATTGTTTGAGACGTAGACGAATGATAGTCTCCATGCGCTTCCTTTATTAGCCATCTCGCCATTGCCGAGTTTTCTTTGATCAAAATTGGAAATTTTTCGTCATGAGTTCCTTCCGAGTTTCCCATTCGTCCTCGGCATCTGAGAATTCCATCCTCGTTCATGATAATTTTCAAATTTTTCAATTCTGTCAATCGTTTTTGATCAATTAGTTTTTGATGGTCTTTGATCAATAATTTTTCAGTTTGTTCAAGTTCTTCCGTTGACAATGGTCCATAATCCAATCCATCGCCTTTTACTTCCATTAGGTTTCTGATCTTTTCTTTCTTTCTGGTGACAATTTTCTTATAGAACGATTGATAAATCGAATTACAAATGCTGCAACTTTTTTCATTTGAGTAATCGATTTTCCTTCGATATTTCCAAATAGCGATTCTCTGTTCGTAACTACCTTTCGGACTGCTGCAATTCTCTGAATTTCGAAGCCTTCGGTATCATTTATTGAAAATAAACTTTTCTCACATTCTTCGCTTTTCAGCCATTCTCTTGGTCCCGTCCACCACTGATGTTCAGCAAACTCGTCTTTGCCGGATCCTCTTGTTCCAATATCCGCGACGTTTTCTGATGTTGGAACATGTCCAAATTGTACATGAGTGTTGGAGTTCATTATATCAAAAACGATTTTTCGAATGTCCCGTAGTCGGTTATTAATGAATGCTCCAATTTCTTTTTTCCCAGGCGATCGTTTGATCCATTTGAGGGCAATGTCGCTATCCGAAAAAATTATGAGATGTTCCACAAATTTCGATCCTTCTTGTAAATCATGTAAAACTTCTTTCGCCAACTCGCATGCATTTCGAATCGCGGTCATTTCCGATTTTGGAATCGTCCATACATCATCCTTCGGAATTAGCTTCTGCTTTGCGCGCAATAGATGTGCTTCCGAATCAATCACGTAAATACACGCTGCAGTTGCATTGATGTTTGCATCAGCAAAAACAATTATTTTCATTGGCCCATGTTTCGGCATGATTTTCCTTGGCAATGTTTTCGAAAATCCATTTGCTTGCTGCTTAATAGTGTCCCATTCAAGTTGTAGATCTTCGTCAAGTGTTTGATCCCACGTCAAATTTCGATTCCATAATTTTCTCAAAAAAAGTTTCAGCGGCAGCATAAGAGGTGAAAGTATTCCCATCGGGTCGTATACTGCTCCAATTGCTTGTGATACGATTCTTTTCGTCACCTTCCCATCGGCTTCGTCTTTGATGTTACATCGGAACGTCAATTCATCTTGATCACAGTTCCAAGAAATTCCTAAAATCTTCGGGTTTTCGTCAGTTGATCGGTCTTTTTCTGCAACGAAATCCATGAATTCCTTCGAATTCGACATGAATTCGCGTATATTCATATTTTGTTCATCAAACAGACGCTTGCATTGTTTGTATATATCCGTTCCTGATGAATCAGTTGTCAAGATTACATTGTCAACATAACAGTTTTCCCAAATTGATTGCGCGATTTCAGGGGTTTCTTTATCTTTTGTCAAGTGATTATGAATCGTTGCTGCTAGCAAAAATGGTGAACAGTTTAGTCCAAATATTACTCGAGTGAATCGAACAATTAGCATGTTTTCGGGTGTCGTGCTCTTCTCAACATCTTTGACCCAAAGACATCTCGTTGCGTCTCGGTCTCTTTCTATGACTCGGACGTTTAAGAAAGCCTTTTCAACATCCGCCGCGATGGCTACTTCTCCTGTTCGAAACCGTGTTAAAACTCCTGTCAATGAAGGCATCATTGTTGGTCCTTGAAAAAGATAATCGTTCAGTGAAGACTCATTCTTGTAGTGTGCTGAACCGTCAATTACTACTCGAACCTTTGTTGTATGTTTGGTTGGTGTGATCACTGGACGATGAGGGTTGTAATGAACAATTCCTTCTGACTTTTCCGGATTCCCGACTGTTTCTAACACTCCTTGATTCAACTGTGTTTTAAAAATTTCGTCAATCTTACGTAGTATTTCAATAGGGTAGGATCTGAAAACACTTTCCAATCTTTTTAATGCTAATGTGAAGTTTGTTGGTAGAGTCTCAGCTCCGTCCTTCCACGGTAGCTCCACATAATATCCATCACTTCGTTTTTCCATTGTATCTTCAATTCGTTTTAGTACCAATTCATTTTCTTGGTGAATTTCGTCATTCACTGGTCCAGCGATTTCTCCTTGTTTCATTTCTTCAAATTCAATGACGTTTTCTACGACGTTGCGCACTACCGTATTCACTCGTCGTGTCGAGTTTTCCTGTTTCATCTTCATATCATCATGGTCAGCTCTACGTCCAGTGATTACTGCACCATTTGTGGTTAAGATGTATGTCAATCCTGATGGAAGTGTGTGCTGCATCCAGAATTCATAAATGTAATCATTACCAACAACTACATCGGGATCTGATATTGTTTTTAAGCATTCCGGATTGATAGTGATACCTTCGTCTTCCAGGAACTTTAAATCACGGTCATCCAGCACTGGTTTATCGATTGGTTCCACAAGATAATCTTTTACTGTCGCTTCAACTTCAATTCTTTGGTTGTTTCCTTTGTCTATCAAGATTTTTGCAACTTGGTATTTTTCTGGATTCTTCGCGATTTGTCCGAATGTTTGTAGTTTCACCCATTCTTCGCGAATCATCTCCAATTGCCAGTCTTCTACGATTGACTTTTTCACATATGTCGAATTCGCTCCAGAATCAAGCATCACGACGATTTTTTCCACTCCGACGTTGCTGGGCTGTATCCCCACATCTGAACTGTAGGTAAATAGCTGTCGCCTGTCCCATTCACAAAATTTTGATGTGCTTGACGTGTTCGACTGACTTCTCGTTGATCTTCCTGTCGTACTGGTATTGAAACGTTTTGATGACTCCCTCCGTCATTTTTCTTCTTCGCTGTTGTTTTTTGTGCTTTATTGTTCCTGTTATTTATGTTTTTGCACAACAATCGATGATGACTTCTTTGACAGTTTCTGCATTTCTCGCTTCTGCATTCTCTTGAGGAATGCCCAGATTTTAAACAATTAAAACAATTTTTGAGTTCCTTAATTCGTTTCCATTTCTCGTCAATAGAAGAATAATTAGGACAATTGTCTGCGCGGTGATTTTTCTCACAGAAATAACACCGGAATAGTTTTTCGTTAACTATATTTCTTCGAACCCCATTTTGTTTCACTTCTCTGACCTGTTCGTTTTCACAGTCGTTCTCAACATTCGCTTCCGTTTTCAAAGTCTTTTCCAGGCTTTTCATCAGTGTGGTCAAATTCCAATCTTCCGGTGATTCTTCACGCATTCGGTAGACACTCTTTTGGATCTCTCGCGAGAATTTCTTCGTAATCAATTCTCTGGTCATTTCGATATCCATTGCTTCTCCGCTAGTTTCCAATTGATTCAAAGTTGCCGCTACTTCGTCGAATAACATCTGTTGATCTTCGATCTTACTCGACTGTGCTTTACAATTCTTGAGTTGTTTTCCCAATTCTTTCACTCGTATTTTGTTGTTTCCAAATTTCTCCTTGATAAAGGCGATTGCTTGCGGATAGTTTTCATTGGTTACTGGGAATCTGCTTGCAGCAATCTTTGCTTTTCCTTTCAATGCATTCATCAAGTATGAAAATTTCAACACATTTGACATATTGTCATTCATATGAACGGCTTCTTCAAATATGGTCCAAAATGCAACGAATTCATTTGGATTCCCATGAAATTCTGGTATACGTATTTCTGGTAGTCCGATGTTCAACGGTTTGTTTCCCGTAACATTTTGTCTTCTTGTATCTCCTGTGTTTGCTTTCAACTTCTTCTTCAGTGTGAATAATTTCGGTCGGTACAAGTTTGTCATGCGATCAGTTTTGTCTTGAATTTCTTCGTTCTTCATCATTTTGGTTTTCACTTTTATTTCGTCCTCTTGTGTCGTTTCCTCAAGCTCATCTATCGTCTCAACCAACTTATCCAACCTTGTTTGTACCTTCGTTGCTAGAGTTTCCATCTTATACATTTCTTCTTCTATCTCATCCACCAGTTCTTCCAACGCTTCATGGTTTCTAGCTACACTCTCCCATACTCCTTGCTTAGCGACTAATTTTAAATACTCTTCTTCAAACAATTTTTCCGCCTTGGTACATAGCCCCAACAGACTCGACAGACTTGACATGTTGTCAGCAAAGTTATATGTTAGTCATGCAATTATAACGGGCAACCAGAAATCCAATTATTTTTAGCGTTATAGGGATGATTAATATTGAGCTGAATCGATAAGATAAGAAAAAGATATTAGAAAATAAAAGATGATGCAATTTCGTGAATGTATTGCAATTCCGGAAGTTTTCTGAATCCTATAGCCGTCGGCTTTTCCGAACTAGATCCCTCAGGCCTACGTGGTAACAACACGAATTTGGAAAATAAACAAATGTTAGAACTATTCAAGATTATCTCAAAAAAAAGGAAGAACAGGGTGAATCTATCGTAAATAAACTGACTTGTTAAATTTGCACTGCTCGACTCCGCTTGTCGTCCGCGATAACCAGTTGGTTTCCAAACCCAGGCAAACTGGTGAGCTTCCAAAGCTCCGTATCACTTGTTGTCTGATGGCCCACGAACCAATGAAATTGTTCCAAACGTCGATTGGGTTACCAGGGTGATAACCAAGTCGTCCAAAAATTATCCAACTTCTACGTCCAGCCAATTCTTGACGTCACACCAATGTCTTCAACAATGTCTTCGACGTCACACCAATGTCTTCGACGTCACACCAATGTCTTCGACGTCACACCAATGTCTTCGACTTCACAACAATGTCTTCGACGTCACACCAATGTCTTCGACTTCACACCAATGTCTTCGACGTCCCACCAATGTCTTCGACTTCACACCAATGTCTTCGACGTCCCACCAATGTCTTCGACTTCACACCAATGTCGTCGACTTCAAACGTTCCACTTAACAGCTGAGTGGCTTCTCTGCTGCACACGTTTGCGTCCAAGTTCGAATTGTCGATGCACCAATGTTTTGACACCTCAAACTTGGGTAATTAAACCTTTTATTTAATAAACGAGGCAAGAATAAAATATAAGTAGGTTATAAAACTAACAAAAATACAAATAGAAAAAGCAATAGTTCATAGCGAGCCACAATGTTAATAATGATTGATCATCGTTGTAACACTCACAAATATTGCATCAATGGGCGTGTCTGAACAGTGCTGACGAGCACAACTCAAAACCAATCGTATCGAATCCGTTTTGTTTTAATATTTCAATTCGACAAATAACCAATCGGATTCGAAGAAAATCTAATCGGATCTGACAAATTACCAATCGGATCCGACAATTTTACAATCTTATCCGTAAAATTACCAATCGGATAAGATAGATTCCGGAGCCGAATTTTGTCGGATCCGAATGGTTTTGAGTTACCAGAGTTCTCTAAAAAATTTCAAATAAACTGGAAATTTGAATTTTCACAAATCAAATTCCGTAAAGGGTTTGGATCAAGTCTGGAATTTCGCGAAAAGACAAATTTCAACTCCACCCACTCTTAAATAAACGCAGAGGAACACACACACACACGCCAACAAAAAAAACCGTCCTTGAAACGCGTTTAATAGTCGAATTCATTTGCATTGTTCTGTTCGTTTCGAGAACAAGGAAAAGAAGAAAAAATCAGTGGATTCTTAGCATGTGACTCGGTCTTGCCGTCGAAACGACAGCTTTCTTCTTCTTCTTATTATTATTCGCACATGTCTCCAATATGTGTGTGAATCGGCAAACTCGACCAACTTTTCCTCTGAAATTCTTTTGTTTTTTTTTTGGGTCTCGCGGAGACGTTGACAAATCGTCATCGCGATAGACCATTGCTAGAATATGAGCGCCCTCATTCCTTCTAGCAAATATTGCCTATAATGCCAATAGGTCCCGCCACGAGATCCCTTTGTTAAATCTCTGCAAATTCGCTGCAAGACCCACCACTCAATTTCGACTAATCTTCGCACTTTTGTATCTGCTTGCGTGTGCGCAAATAATGCTCATTGGGGTCGTGACCGAATGTTACTTTTCACACTTCTATCGTGTTCTCGATTCCATTCGCGATCTACCATCGACATTCATAGCAATTTTGTTTCTTTTTTTTTGTTTGCGAGGAAATCGAAAAAAATATTTGAATTCTCATGGAAAATATTGAAAACAATTGACAACCCCTTTTCCCCCCATCCAAGTGTTTTCTCATTCGTCTATACTTAAAAAAATAGGCTTCTTCCAGAATTGGTCGCTGTGAGACTCCGCTCAACAACTATGTGCGCCTTTAAGAACCGTGTACCCTCAAAATTTCTTGAAAACCATTGCGATTTTAAAGCGAATAGTAGTATTATGCAGATTTCGCTAAATAATTATGATTCCGATTTTTAAAATCCTATAATTCGCTGGACAGATTGCAAAAAAGAAATTCCAGAAACCTCGGCCGCGGCCAGGTTTTTTTTAATATTAACACTGCTAGAATCATACATTTTTAATATATGCGCCTTTAATCATAACGATTTTATAATTTTTTAAATTCAAATATTTCTATTAAAGGGGAAATTTCTCGATTCTTGCAACAATTTAATAAAAATGTAGTATGGCTTCAAATAACCTGGCCGTGGCCGAGGTTTTTTAGAGTTTTTTTTATGCCACCTGCATAGCGAATTTTAGTTTTTTTTTTAAGTTTTTTTGCGTATCAACGTACTAAAATAAGAATTATGTCTCGTGTTGATTCTTTCAGAAAAAAAACTATCCAAAATTTCTCAAATAGTGCTGAAATCATCACAGAGAAATTGCATTTTTTGTTCTCCCGAAGCTTCACTCATATTATTGTCCAGTTTTGTCATACTAATAGCTGTGAGGGTAGATGGCCGTGGCCGAGATTTTCCCACATGGCGGCCATGAAAAAAAGATGAAGAAAACTGGATGTTTCGAATAATTCCAGCACTCTTAAACGAATCGCATGAAAATTGGAAACCATAAATGTGTTTTGACGCGTCGAAATCCAATAACTTCGACGGACAGTTTCGGTGTCGACGGCATGCGTGGGCGGAGCGTCTATTGAGTGTCAATCCCTCGCCATTGTCCGAACATCCAGTTCCATTTAATCTACTAAATTCGACTCTCAGATTCGACATCGTTTTGTATAATCCTTTCACATCGATTGCTTTAAAAAAATTGTGTGCTGGTCTAGTCTTCTCACTGCCGATTTCAAGGTGCATCGTTTCATTTTCCAACGGTCTTGAAGCGAACACTCTCTTTCAAGATTTTTCTTGTCTTTTGATTAATTTGAAGGTCTGAATATGGCAAAAAGTTGTAACATTCATTCGCAAAAAGAAACGAAGGTCCAATTTTTTAAAAATTAATTTTGAAATTTCCGTGAGTTCAATTTACGCAGGTTACCCCGAAATGTGACTGCTCAAATGTTTTGTAAAAAATTTTTAAAAGTAAATCAAAATTTCAATGCTGAAGAAAAGAAAAATAATCATATTTTTTCTCTACATTGCCTCATAAGCACCATACCCTTCTAGGAGTTTTTTCTTTCAAAGACGCATACCGTAACCATTGGGACCATTCAAGCTTGTATCTCATTAAAGAATGATTCTTCCAATTTCGAATGTCTCATTTTCAAATTTCAATAAAAGAATTGATTGCTATTGAAGTAGTGATCATCAAAGATCAAGTGCCATCCCATTGGTGTCACATCCAGCTTCTAAAGTGTCGATAAATGAATGAATGTTGTATATATTGGTTACGAGAAGCGCCACTTGACGCCAATTTCCTCTCAATTGTATCAGAGAAGAAAAAAACGGCGCCAGTATCCAATGTCGCGCAAACGCGCGCCTTCTCCCAATATCATCCTCATCATATGACGATGGAAGAGCAAGCTCGAACCCGACTACTTGAGTTGTGCGGTGCAGCGATCAGTTCGATCGGAACCCCGAACCGATCTGCGTCTCCGCTCATCGAGCCAACATTGCGCAATTGTCTTGTTTGCTCTTGTCAGCGATTCTACGCCGCGGCATCTGGGTCTCGACGCGAGTGAAGAAGTTCACGCTCAACTTGTATTTATGCGATACCCTTCGCCGTTGTCTCTTTTTTTTATCTCTCTCGCTGTTGTTCCAACAATTAATTCAATTTAATTATGCACTCGAGAGATAGAAAGAGAAAAGGTGACTCGCGATCAAATATGTAGATTGCCTCCTTCTTCTTCTCCTCCTCCTTGCCTCACATTTGTTTTTGTTTCTTTTAAACAATTGTTGATTTTGTTTTTTTTTTCCTCCCGTTCGGCCTGAGATGGAAGAAGGCTCTCTAGAGTTTGCGCATCGCGATTCACTTCCATTCCCTGTAGTCGAAATTCGAGGCGCTGACGGTTCCTCCACCTCAACCCATACCCCCTATTTCGCCCTTCTCCATTCCTCGCTGTTTTGTGTAAATAACTTTAGAAGGTATTTTTTTCTAGCCATCATTTTTCACTTTTTTTTCCCTCTCTTCTTTCATTTTCAGTGTTTGATCTTTTTGTATTACTTGCAGACGATGCTGATTGTTGATCGCGCAATTTGAAGCATTCAAATTTGACTAATGAAATTTTCATCACCAATTTTCAATTTCAATTCCCGAAAATTATATTTCGCAAATTTTGTGGCCTGCTTTTCGATGCGATTTTGATGGCGGCTCGCTCAGAGCGGGGATTCCTAAAATCAGAATATCATCGTGCAGTAAAAAATTCATTTTTTTTTTCAAAAATTTTTTATTTATTTAAATCGTCTAATATTTCTCGAGTACATATTCCATAAAAGGAATCTAGCGACGGGACAGTGCGCTAAAAATTTCGATTTGCAAAATTAACACTTTTTTTTTGGCATTTTTGTTAAATTTATAGTAAATCAGTAGTAAAATGTAGTAAAACACCGTAGTAAACACTGTAGTAAGCTCCGCCCATCACACTAATATAGAAGTTTAAGGGACCACTAGAATTTTTTTTGTTGGAACATTTTTGAATTTCACTACTATGAGTATGACGTAAAGTGAACCATATAAATCGGTTCAGAGACTCTAATTTTTAGAATATTTCAAAGCCTTTCCCTCTTCGAGAGTTTGAACCAACTGGGTCTTGCAGCGAAGGAAATAGAGATTTCAAGTAGTTTGGCACCTAGGCTGATCGGTCAAACCCGCTGCCCTCAAATTTCACTGCGCAAAAGCATCATCGGCTTGTTGGCACATCATACCGTCGTCGCAAACAAGTTTTTTGAAACTTTACTCGCGAAACAAAATATTGGTAATTCGGCTTTTGCCTCATTCACTCTTGAACCGCCGTGTTTGCCAATCCTGTTTTTTTTTTCTCTCGACGTACAGCAACAATGATGGTTTCGTGCCCCGACAAGGTGCATCAAAGAATCCCGGTGAAGACGTCATTTGCAAAAAAAAAGAAGTGGAGAGAAACACATCTCGTTGTCAATCTCACTTCTTCTTCTTCTTCTTCTCCATCGTCGTCGTCGTCTCATGCTTATTTTTTTTGCTATGATTCTCACGCGCACACACACAGAAAAAAAGTTGCAAAGCGGTTTGCCAAATGTGAGAACCGAACTTCGAAAATATGATTTCGTGACATCGGTTGGCCTCTTGTATCGCATTTCGGACATTTTTTTCTATCGTCCCCGACCGGCAAAATTCCATTTCATTCGAGGTCTGTTCAAAATCCATTGATATTCAAGGTATACGCTTTCAAATGATCTTGACTGCCCGGAATTGGCTAAAAGCCAAAAAAATACGAGAAGAGGGGTCAGTCGGCGGTATGCGTCTTTAACCTATTCCTACGCTTAGGCCCGTAAATCTACACTTTTAATTTTGACCAATTTTCCGACAAAATTAAAATAGCGTTTTATTGAAGCAAAATGAGTATGAAATATAAAAGCAACAAAATTCTCCATCTGTTTTGCACAGACCTAAAATGATTGGCTTCTTTTGAAGGGGTTAGGCACCCTCAAACGTCAATTCACATTTTCCAACAATGCAACACGGCATTTTGTGTTTTGTTCGACCAAAATTGACCCACTCCAAATGATTTATTTGTTTTGTTTTTTTTTCTGTTGGGTTTGTTGATAAAATACCTCAACGTCACATACACACATTTAAGCTTTTGATAAGAAGCTTCCTGAAGATGAGATGGCCAGTGGACATCATTTCCTTTTGAATATTGGTGTCATCGTCTAATCGGTTAATTGAATCTGACGGCGGCAATTTGAAAATCGTGGGTCTCGGATTCGTGCCAGGAGCCTTGCCTATTTTTAGAGCGGCTTCGTCTCCCATGAGAAGCGTCATGAATATGCTGCAAATTGCACTACAGTAATCCACAATTTGATTTCCCCGCAAGAGAAGAAATTTCATCAATATTCGTTGTGAGACCTCATTGAAATACTAATCGCTCCTTCCTCTCGATTTCTCATTTCCAATGGTTTATTTCCAAAAAAACCCTCCCATTGTTATCAAATGCCATGAATTGGTCTTCCTCTTCAAAAATGTTCCCAAAATGAATGCAATGAGATGGAAATGCCAAAGATGTTCAGGATTGCTCGGAATAGGGGGAACCAAAAAAAAAGCTCCGACTGTCTGGCTCCTGACAAAGTGTGAGGTATTGTACCGGAAAGCATCGGATTTCATTTGTCTACCGATCAAATGTCAAGGATTTCTCGCGAGTAGCGTCAAGAACCCCCCACCGAGGTGGATGATTCAATGATTCTAAGCTCTGGAAATTTCGATCACCGCCCACTTATCATCAGCCTCTTACGATCATTGGCATGTGTTTCAGTGTTGTTTCACGGAAACAATGATAATGGCCTGATTTGGATTCAGCTGATAAGAAATTTTCGGGTTCGATGACCGACACGAATTCGGCCGGAAGCGAGACACACCCAAGAAACAACAACAATAACAAGATCAAGATCGAAACTGGTATTGAAAGAAAGCGAGGTCGCGTCCGGAATGACATTGAACAATTATTTTCAAACCTCACCCCTCAAGTGTTCGCCTTCATGTTTTTTTTTGCCAAAATCGGATTTACGAGGTCGTGTCGGTCCAAAAAAGGAGAGCCGTCAGTTCAAAGATCTATTAGTCGACCGCCTGCCTAATCAGCCACTCTCTTCGAAAAACAAAAACAAAAAGAAAATTCAAGGCCAAATTGGTCAACTATTCAATTTTTCATTACAGCAAATTGTTTTTTTTACTTCTAATTCTCAATATTGTGAAGTAGATCAAACGCGTTGATCACCTTGACGTTCATTCCCCCTTGATTTAACTTTTTCTTTTTCTTCTTGACGTTATCCGCGAAAGGAATGCAAAAAATTCGAACCGTCACATGGGAATTCTGAAGTCAACGGTCACTTGAAATCCATTCGTCATTCTTCGATTTTTTTTTCCAAATTTGATTGGCCTTTCGTTTCTTCTTCTTCTTCTTAACTATATTGGCATTATGATAACCACCTTATCATTCTTTCTATTTTCCCATCGCCGTCACCTCAACCAGCATTTTCATTTTCAGAGCATTTCCAGAGCAGCCAACAATTTCGCAATTCAACTATTCATATTTGTAAGTTAGTATATATAAAAAGTTATGACTAGCAAATTACAGTAATATGCATTAAAGGCGCATTCCAAAATAAAAAGATGGGTTCCCAATAATTGAAATCAAATTCGTTCCGAAATTTCGAAAGAGTGGGACCAACAGATCTTTGACTATAAAATTTTATCAAACCAGAACATGAAACCACTACGTATAATCCGATGACGCACTTTCATTCATTATTTTTCTCCCGTCCAATTTTTGTACGAAATTATCAGAAGGCTTCTTATCGGCAATTCAAAAAAAATGCAACTTCTTGAATTCACGGTGCCATTTTGGCGGGCGCGTCTGTGTGAACTCTAATTGATGAGCTCCCGCCTGTGCGCGCATCCCCATGATGATAAACTTTAAAGCAAACAAGACGCGCATACGCGCAAAAAAATGGGTTGTAAATGCACAAATAATAAATTCGCCGACTACCAGTCTTTTTGTCGCTATTTGTTTATTCGAACTCACTCTTTTCCAACCAAAACGACCCCCCCCCTCATTTCGTCTTCTTTTGTGACTTACGGTTCAAATTTAGAAAAAAAAAATAATAGAAAAAATAGCGGGATTACACCTAGAATTATCACTGACCGTCTGCTAGATCAGTTTATTCGGAGCTCTGATATTTCCTCAAGCTCCGACGACCTACAATTATGAACATTGATCCTATCAATCTGAAAATTGGTCCAAAATTTGTTCATGATTATACATTAATTACTGTAATCACTGTATTCTAATTATGACGCGTCATACTAAATTTTGGCTAGAAAATTGTCTCCATCATTTTTCTTCATGAAGTCAATGCCCCCCCCCCCTTTTAAGACTGCCCATTTTGGGTAATGGGTTTTTGAAGCGAAAATAAAACCCGAAGTAATCTCGCGCGTTTGAGCGGCATTTCGAAACCAGAAGGTTTCTTTTTGTCAATTTTAAACTATAGTCTAGTTAAGCCTTCAAATCAGATGGCGGTCCCGCAACGATTTTAAATGTAATCGTCTCGAGACCCTGTAGAAATAAAAAAGCTGCAGCATTTTCTCGATTTCAAATCGCAATATGAATAATAGACATACATTTTTACGGTTTTGCTTTTTTTGAGACTTTTCAGAAGCACAAAAATTTGGCTGAAAGAAGCCTGATTGAACCCGGGGGGGGGGTCACTTGAGTAGTGCTTTTTTTCGCTATCGTCAATCACAAATTTCATTAATTCCAAGAAATAAATGTTCACATAATAAATAATTGAAAAAAAATCGATTCTCTCAAAATTCGTATGAATTAGAGGAATCACATCAAACGGTTGTTTCGAGCCAAACGAATAGCGCCCATTTTTTTTCTCGCAAAAATTTTACGACGTTGTGTTATCATCGGCCATCGTCACCTCCTCCACCTCAATCGTTCATCATATCGAACGAGCCGTTGTGCGAATCTGCAAACAATGCGCTATACTTGCCGCCAATTTGCGGACATTTGGGCGACGCGAAAAAAAAGAATGGAGTTTGCCTCTCTTGAATTTATTTCATTTGATTGGCTGAAAATCCATTTTTTTGCGTCTCGTCGATTCAACTTGTTTCCATTCAAAAAAAAAAAAAACAACTGCTGTTGCTGCTTCCTCGCAATTTTATTTATGTTCTATCAAAATTTTTGATCCAAAAATCACTTGTCCTCCTCCTCCCAATTTCTTTTATTTTTTTCTGTTTTGTCAGGAGGCTCTAGGTTGCTCAAATCAAATTTCTAACAACAAAAAAATTGGGGAAACCATTTTTTTCTCTCATAAATTCCCTGATTGGTGTTTGCCAAATTTTACGTCAAAGTTTTATCAGTTTTCCGACATTTACGACTCATTCAATTAATAATTGTCTTTGATGTCTAGTGTAGATTTACGGACATGCGCCTTTAAGGCTCTTTAGGGCAAATTCGAAACCTTTTTCAGAAATGATAAACAACAATTTTCGACGTTTTCAAATTTCAATGCGAGACCCATTACCGTAAACTACTGTCCTCTCAATTCCTTCATAAACGAGACCACGACTCGAAATCTGTTGAATTGCTTTCGAGCAGGATGTTTTAAAGGCGCATCGCGCCGAGAGACGCACATTTTCGTCAATGTTCAATTTTCACACACTCATATAAATCTGAACCCGGAAATGGACCAAGTTTGTTTCGCACGTTTCTCATTGTTGTTGTTGTTGGTGGTCCGCGCGCATTTCTTTTTTTTTTTGCCCTCTCTCTCTCTCTCTCTGACGAGGCGAGCCCGCGTGAGATTTCAATTATCCATACACTTTTGCCCCCCATAGATTTTTTTTTGTCGAAGTGCCCCCCCCCCTTAGTTGATTCGAATCGAATTGCGCGCATGGCGTGCTTGGTGTTAAAATTGAGACCAGGTGCCTGCCGACTCTCTCTCTCTCTCTCTCTCTCTCTTTCTGTCGCCGATATTTTCATATTTTCAGCGCCAGCGCGAACTAACAAATGAAATGGGAGACGATGGAAAATGAGAGCAACTGGTAACAAAAAAAAAACACACACATACACAAGATTTTGCTCCAGATATTTTTCGACCTTTCGTTTTGAGTCTTCGAATTTTTTGAACTCTCTCACTCGTCCATCTCGTTTTCGGCGCTTCATCTTCTATTTTTGTTGTTGTTGTTGTTGTTTTTTTTTTGTGACGGAATTTCTTTTTTCGGCTCCCTCTTCTCGGAGCTCAACGCGCACAATACCTACCTGATGGCTTGATCGCATTTTTTTGGAATTTAAAAGCGCCATTTAATTTTAATTTCTTTCAAAAAAAAATATATAGGAACGCCTAATTTGGATCATTTGAAGACCACTATCTCTAAATACCTTATTCAAATTTTAATTCGCCTCAAGACCTTCCACTTCCACACCAGTGCAAAAAAAAAAAACGAATTTTCAGCCGCTCCAATTTTTTTCCAGTTTGTTTCATTCTTCTCCATCTTCTTCTTCCTTCTCATATTTTTTTATGTATTTTTTTTTCTTCGCCTTCTTCTTTCCATCGTCAGCTCGTTTTCGTTCATGTCATATTTTTCTTCAACTTTCTTCTGCACAAAAATACATATGTGAGGTGTGACGTCACCTGACCCCAGTTATGGGTCCCATATGGAAAAAAAGACAACGACCCCCCCCCCAACTCGTCTCGTCTTCTGAAACTTGTTTTTGTGTTTTGCGTTTCTATTTTCGCTCGATTATGAGTAATCGTTGCGGGAGAACAAAAACATACTGTAGTTGCGTCGACCCGAAAAAAATGCGTCTCCTTTCGTTCCATTTTTTTTTGTTCATTTTTTTCCGACATTCCATGTGCGTCACATCGACAACCTCGAATATCGAATTTCAAAACCAAAAACAATTTTAAGTGCAAAAATTCGAATGCTAAAAAAACTGGGTCTCGCAACGATTTCTTGTCGACTTCCAACTGATGTCACATCAGCTAATCCTTGTGTTAGGGACCCTCTGCTTAATTGCAAACAGAGATTCCGTGGTGAGACCCAATTGCTAAATTATCTGAAAAAAATCATATGTCACACATTTTGATTCAATCATCTTTTGTTGAGGGTATGCGCCTTTAAATTGAAAACTAATGTCTTCGCAAGACCCAATCAAATAGATGGATTTCCCTCGAACGTTGGAATCCCTAACGCACACCTCATTAAATGCTACAGTACTCTCTTATCAGGTCCCGCAACGAATGGGTCAAACTCGCTGAAAAATTGATTTTTTGTGTTCACCTGTCGTCAAAGTGGCTCATTCAGTTGCTCAATTCGAAATTCATCAACCCCCGTCGAGTTTTCATTTCCATGAATAATTTCGAGTCGGCCGAATCTCAGAATTTTCGAGGGGGGCCCGAAAAAAAAAATGCAATTTTGTTTGTTTGTTCTCCTCGCGAATAAATTAATCGTTTCCAAATTTGGGGAATTGCAATTAAATTTTTGTCGCATTTTCGCGATTTTTTGCTGCCACTCGCCGATTGGCCAAAGATATACGATTTTCCGATAATTTATTCATAGCACCGGTTTTTTTTCTTCTTCTTCTCGATTTTTCAATCGTCTCGTTTTAGTTCGCCGTTGGTCTTATAAGGAAATTTTTTATGATCTTCTAGACAATTTTTGTAATTGAATGAGCCATCAACAAGCTTTTCGGATACATTACTCGTCTTCGAGAGCTGCCACAAATATTCTATTTCGAAAAAAAAAATAAAATGATAAAAGTGTGAGCAGGTTTCTTATATGCCGTTCGAGCGCCCTTAACAAGATGTACAAGTGGCAAACTGCCCACCTTTTTGCTTGTCGCGCGGCACCTCGCAGGTTCGAACCCGCGACTAACTCATTTTTGGAATTTCTGAAAAAAAATTTCAAAAAAAAAGAACTATTGCCTCACATCTGCGAAATTTCATCGAATATCCCGCACCGCGCATACATATAAATCAAAACTTTCCCTTCGTCACCTAAAACGTTTGAATTTGGTACCTCTCAAAATGGCATTTGAAACAAACCCGCGGCGAAAAAACAGGTTTTCTCGGAAATTGACTCGCAATTTTTTTTGGCATTTTTTATTTTTTGACGGCGGGTTCGCATGTGATCTCGCATTTCTTGCTATTTTCTACTTGTCACATTTCGCAAAACTCAAACACGAATGGCCTTTTTTGGCGCGAGTCCAATTGTTTCACAATTCCATTATCAATATGCTCGTGGTCGCCAATGACTCTGGAATTTTGTTTTCGCAATTATTGTCGACGTTTGGCATTTAGCCAATTTTCCGCAGTCGCGCGGCGTCGACAATATGAATCGATGAAATTCATAAATTCCCATCTGCGGACATTTGCCAACAAGTGAAAGTTTGAAAAATTTCGAATTTCCGGAAACGAGCGACCTTCAAAATTTCAATTTGTGCGTAGAAACCTGTTTTGATCTACCAAAAAAACCATTATCACCCCCTTTTAAGGTTGAACACGAAAATGTGCGAAATCATTGATGAATACCAATCGGCGATTATTTTCCCACGCTCCACGCTAAATAATTGATAATTCAGCATCGGACTACCGTACTTCGGTTCGAATATGCATTTGTTTTGTTCGCGGTGAGACCTCGCCGATTATGATAATTTATTGCATGCGGAAAGAACTCGAAAAAAAGCTTCTGCGGAAAATTTTTGTGAACTTGTCGATGTCGATTTTCGCTCTTTTTTTTTGGCTTCTCCATCTCCATGCCCTTATATGGATATATTCTCCCAGCAAATCCAATCAAAGCCAAGTGGAATTGGCCGGCCAAAGAATTAATGCGATTTTTTGTCCCCCCCCCCCGCCTTCAACCCAACATCCATGTTTGTTTGGTTTGGTCTTTGAGTTCACACAGCTGAAACGACTGCTACAGTATAAGCTAGCCGGAGGTGTCACCTGTTTATTGACACCCACACATCGAAAAAATGGAAATCGTAACAAAAATTTGCATATCTCTCGGCTCACTTGATAAATTTGGCAAAAACAAGGTGTGACGCGACGCGCAAAAAAAAAAAACAATTTGGTTGAACAGAGAGTTCTGTTCGGTGCGCCGCCCGTCCGTCCGCCTCCTCCTCCTCCTCCTCCTCGGTTCTTTTTTTCGCATTTTGTCGCTCACAGCCTCAATCGAAGGCGACGCAAACCATCCGTGACAATACACACACACAATGCATTGATAAATCTTTCATCTTCATTTTTTTTTGTCCCCCCCCCCTTCAATATTTTCTTTCTCGTTCAACACATATATTGGACCAATTTCGTTTTAGGAGAGATGATGCGCCGCAAGACCTCCTCCTCATACGGCGAACTCAACGTTGATCAGCTGATCTCGACGCTGGTGTCGGTGAAACCGTGGCATAAGACGCTCGATGTCACTGAGAACGAGATTCGAATGGTTTGTGTGCTCGCCCGACAGATATTCATGCATCAGCCGATGCTTCTCGAGCTTGAGCCGCCATTAAAAATTGGAGGTTGGCGAATTGTGCAATGGAGCGCACTTGCGTAATTGACATTTTATGAGATTTCAGGCGACATTCACGGTCAATACTCCGATCTTCTTCGATTATTCGGCTTGGCTGGTTATCCGCCGGAATCCAATTATCTGTTCCTTGGAGATTATGTTGATCGCGGCCCGAAGAGTATTGAGGTTCGCATTATGTTTTGTCTTGTGCCGCCGCGCGATCGTCGGGTCGGTGAACAGAGAAAAATTTTGTTTTACCAATTTTTGCGCACTAAACTAGATTGTTTTGATGCGATTACGCATACGCTCGTCCGAGTCGTCACGGTCGACGCCGCCCACTATTTTGGTGTGTGAGTGCTGGTCGAGGCGTCAATTGGTACATTTTCGGACACTGCAGAGATTTTAACGCAGTTCGAAAACGAAATCGAAACATTCGGGCGAGGCGTTTCGATCGACGGCAACTCGCCAAATT
This sequence comes from Caenorhabditis bovis, assembly GCA_902829315.1. Lineage (NCBI taxonomy): Eukaryota > Metazoa > Nematoda > Chromadorea > Rhabditida > Rhabditidae > Caenorhabditis > Caenorhabditis bovis. The sequence goes on along the minus strand of CADEPM010000001.1, from coordinate 2,338,743 downwards.
CAGCGATTTGTCGAAAAATTGGGGGAAAATGAAGTTTTTTTTTTAAATTAAACGAACAAATTTCATTATCTCTTCAAGATATTTCTAAATTGCTATCATATGCGCCTTTGAAAAAAATACCGTAATGTAAAAATTTCAAACTGCGTTTTACAATTGATCGGTCCTTTTTCTCCGGTTTTTTTCAGAAATTTAAAGATATAAATTTAGTATTCAACTTTCTTAGCATTTAGAGAATGAAAGATTTCGATTTTTTGAACTCCGAATTCCGTACGTGCGGCGGGCGGGTGAAAAAAAATGGAAACACCAAAAATCCGAAAATTGCTTTACTCAGGCAAATCAAATAAAATATTTTGAGAATCAAATATTCAATGATAAGCTCTAAAATATTTTGAGAAATTCTAAAGTTTATTGATACTTTCTAAAACTTATTGAGAATAGCTAAACTTAAAAATATTTTTTAAAATCTTATAAGATTTTCTAGAATTTATTGAGCAAATTCTAAATTATCTCGATAAATTCTAAAATCTTATGAGATTTCCTAAAGTTTATTTAGACAAATTTAAAATATTATAGAGACACGTTAGTTTCTCAATGAATCTCAAAATATTTTATTCGATTTACCTGAGTAATCGTTTGCACTTTTTCTTCGCGTTTCCTGCCCCTCAATTATTTTAAAACTTTCAGACGATTCTCCTATTGTTGTGCTACAAAATTAAGTATCCCAACAATTTCTTCCTGCTTCGCGGAAACCATGAAGTGGCGAATCTCAACCGAATCTACGGGTTCTATGATGAATGTAGGCTATTTCAATTTCAACGCCAAAAAATAAAACAATTCGAAATGCGATTTCAATTTTAGGCAAACGTCGTTACAACGTGAAACTGTGGAAATGTTTCCAAGACGTGTTCAACTGTATGCCGGTCGCCGCTCTAATTGACAATAAGATATTCTGCTGTCACGGAGGATTGTCGCCGAACCTGCGATCGTTGGACCAACTCAAAAGAATCTCGCGACCATGCGATGTTCAGGAGACTGGTCTTCTGTGCGATATTCTGTGGTCGGATCCAGACGCAACCGTTGTCGGATGGGCTCCCAATGAGCGCGGCGTCAGCTATGTGTTCGGTGTTGATGTGCTCGCTCAGTTTTTGCAAAGAATGGATCTCGATATTGTTGTCAGAGGACACCAGGTGAGAATTCAGTTTACATTACGAATTTGCATTGACATTGTATCCTTTCAGGTTGTTGAAGATGGCTATGAGTTTTTCGGCCGTCGCGGATTGGTCACCGTCTTCTCGGCACCGAATTACTGCGGCGAGTTCGACAACGCCGGTGCTGTGATGAACGTTGATGAGAATCTCCTATGCTCGTTCCAGGTACGCAATACTCGAAATCAACGTTCACATCGCAAATGTGTTCAGATTCTGAAGCCGCAATCGCAAATCGTGATGGACGCGGCGCTCGCCGAGAAGCAAAACAACTTCGTCTCGAATTTGTCGAGCATGGCCAACGTGAAAATCGAGCAGAAGCAGCCGCAAATGATCCAGAAAAGATTCCGTCGCGGAATGTTGTAGATCAATTTCGTCTCCAAATTTGTATTAGTAGCATTTTGTGGATAAGCTTTATCAATTCTCTCGAAATCAGTTGTTGTCTCGGGTTTCCCAAAAAATGTGAATATGAAGAAAACAAAGCAAAAAATCACAACAAAAAATCTGTAATTTAAAATGCCTAGAATTCTAGTCCTCTTCTGTAACCCCAAAATCTTTTGTGTTCAGTTTCTGTTCCTGTTCATAATGTATTGCATCCCAATAATTCTCATTTCATTTTTGTTTTCAGTTTCCGTTCCTAGCTGAAACGTATCCGTCGCGATATCCATTGCCGAACCGGTGTGTATTCTATTTTCCAGAAATTGTAATATTTTAAATCAATTTTTTTTTTGAAATGCGTTTCGTTCGATGTAGTTTCAATGTGTGCGGGTAATTCGGAATAAAATAATAATGTACATATGAATTGAGGAAATTTATTGAAACTGGCGGACATGCACAATGCACATATTGCTCGCATTTTTATTATCTGCCATATTTCGCAATGGTCCATGCTTTATATTAGTCACCAAATACTATATAAACACTGTCGGGATGTCAGTTTCGCCCGACTTTGATTATTTCGAAACCCAAGTGGACCCATTATCTCTTTTGTATTGTTGAGAATTCATGTTCGCTGTGGGACCATCGACGAGGTACGTGAGAATTTGCAAAATCATTCACAATTTAATGTTTTTGTGAATCGGCTTGTGATTTGAAATATTCGTTCAATCGATCAGTGATCTTGTCACGGCTCGAACTTATTTTTGCATGCGCCTTTAAAATCATTGTACTCTTCAAGGCATTTCATATAAGATCAAATTGAAACTATCGCAAAGCAAAATTTGATTTTATTAATTATATTTGAAACGAATGTCTCCCGGGTATTTCAAAATCAAATTAGAATTATTAGAATGATTGCCCATTGCTTTAATGTTTGTCCAAAGGTGTCAGAGCTCTTGTGTCTTGTGTGATTTCGGAGTAATTATTTTCATGAAATCAGTGCAATTTTAGGCGTTGACTGAATATTAAACGAGTTAAAATGAAATCTCGCGAAAAATTTTATTTGCTTCGAGACACCTTGGCGTATCCAATTCAATTTTTGTTTTCAAATTTCGTTCAGAAATTTGATGACCCGCAATACAGATGTGTAAAAAACGCGAGTTTTATGGCGTCAATTTAAATTGCATATTTTGTCGGAGTCAAACGACTTGACGAAATTCAAAAAAAATTATTGGCTATATGCCAATGCGTCTCGAGGCAGCCAGAAGTACGCGAAATTGCGTACATTGCATTATAGTGTACGCGTCTTTAATTTTCAGTCAACGAAAAATTGAAATCTACACTGATTTCGCGAATTTGATGGTCCCGCCTGCCTTCAGTCGTTCAACGCCGATATGTATTTTAAACCAGTACTGTGTAATACTAAAAACAACGATTTAGTTGTTGCTAGAGTATAGTTGACCTTCGTACTGTGCGCGGCTGGATTAAATGAGCCTTTCCGATAGGCACTTTTGAATCGGGAGTTTGAGTTATACCAATAACTCACAGAAAAAATTGATTTACGCCCAAATACCGATTTAAATTTTTCGAGATGGAAATTTCCCGAAAGAAATTTGTTGTAGAAGTTTAAAGGCGCATAACGATTAAGCTTAAAACAGTTTAGTTTACAGAAAACTGTGTTATTTACAGACACAGTTTTCTGTAAATAATTTTATGATCGCGATAGGATTTCACATTTTAGGAACAAAATTAACACTTCATAATGTTCAAGAGAAAACTAGAAAAGATTTTCCGATATTTGCTCACTTGCAAATCCTGTTTGAGCGTGTCTTATCATAAAAAATAACTTTTGCAACAGCAAATATTATTTTCAATTTTTTCTACGTGCCAATTCTTGAATTCACACCAAACCGGAAATGAACACAACTTTGATGAATGCACTTTGAATATTAGCAATTCACACCGTCGCTAAATTTTCAAGAAGAAGATGAAGCCGTTAGCTGACATCATCTGAATGACGATGTGCATAATTTCCCCGCGCAATTCGAAAAGCGACGGCGAAACGGGGCCACATCTGCTGATTGTTTAATTCAAAATCGGCCGCTACGCAGATTGTCGACCCTCGGGACTCGGCAGAAACCTTCCTAAATGTTAATATCGAAACAAAGCAATCTCATTTCAAACATCTGTGGACATTATATGGGTGTTTGTTACATTATTCGTGAAATTGGCGATGGCGGCAATTCAAACAAGGCTAGTAATTCAGCGCCGGCCGCGGCCACCACCCTCTTCTAAAAACAAAATTGATGGCTCCGGAATCAATGGCGAGTTCAGTAAATAAATTCGAATTGGAATAAATTACGCCTTTGACTTTCCTTCTCATCTTTTTTTGTACATTTCATTCCCCTTCAATTTATGTCTATTTTCGTTTCGATGATGTCATACGACGAAAAAAAAAACACAACACAAAAACGATGTCGTTCACTTTTCTTTTGAGCGAAAATAGCAATTTTTAATTACGACCAAATTGGAGAAATCGTCTCTCTTTTGCGGCTAATGATGAAAATAAAAAATGGATAGCACGTTGAATGGCCGAGAAATATTATTTTGCGGCCGCGGTCACACATTTATTTATTTGAATTTATATTTAAAGATACTCTTATAAATTGCGTTGAAGTGTTCAATGAATTCATAAATGTCGTATTTCTAATTACAGATTTTTTTAAAGAATCAATCGTGGCAAGACCCAAAAGCTTCATCTACATAATTCTCTCGAAATTAATAAAAACAAAATTGAATTTTTAAGAGCGCTCTTTTAAAATTTTTGCCAAAATTAATATTAAGAAATATTAAGAAGTTTTACTTAAGAAATTATCGTTTTCAAGAAAAATGACTTCTAGAATCAATTGAGTCGCTGTGTGAATTTAAAATAAATGAAAGATTGATTGAAGGATCCTAACAGAGAAAATTAGAAGTTGGGTCTCGCAGCGACTGATTCTAGAAGCCACTTTTTCAGAAAAAAATTATGATGTGGAATAAAAAACCCAGTTTCATCGGAAAATTCGAAAAAGCATATCTACGTATCTACTGTTAAACAAATTCTCGCAACGAGACCCAATTTAAAGGAACATAATAATTAATTGGGTGAAAAGTGAAAATTTCAAAGATGATCTCCATTTTGTCTTTCTATCAAAATTCCGAGCCAGTAATAATTGAATATTTTCAAATTTGTCGTGTACTTTCATTATCATTTGAATTGCCGCCCTCTCTCGCCGCGAAATTCAAATTTCTCTAATTCCTCCGTCTACGATAACGCTTTATTTCTATTCCAATTAAATAGACAAACCAAAAAGTTCGATTGAGTTCATTTTAATGTTACCATTTCAAAGTTTAATCCGATTACAATTATTATCAGTCAACTGTTCAATAATCACACAATTTCCCTAGCTTATCATTTTCGGGAAATTTCCTCGAACAACTTTCAACAATAATTCTTCCTCAGAAAATAAAAGCGATTGTTATATAATAATAATTTTATTTTCTGGTTTTTAGAACCGCATAAATAAATAAAAAAAGGGGAAAAAAGAGAAAACAATAGTAAGTACAGAAATCAATGGGATAAATATCGGTTTGGGATAAAACGGTAATATTTTACAAGCAATTCATCAGCGCTTTCTTCTGTTATGTTCTCATTGTTTTGGAAAAAAAGAGAAATGAAAGGGGTTTAGTAGTCGAAAGATAAAAAAAAGTCGTTTGAATGGAACAATGAAAAGAAATAGGAAACATTATGATTTCCAATTAACTCCGATACAGTACATCATCATCATCATCAAAGCGACATCAAATCACAAGCCGATTGAATTCTTCGAAACAAACAAAACAAATCGGTGACCAACGGGCGATATTCAATGAGCAACAATCGAATGAGTTTTCCGTAACATTATGGAATATAAATTCAAATAGTTACACTTAATAAAGATATAAAAATATATACCAAAGAAAAAAATCAGCCATGACAACTGTCTTGGGAGAAAGAGAAAGAGAGAGTTCCTTCAGAAACAAAAAAAAAACAATATTCAGACGGATTTAAATAAAAGAAACAGCGGTATATTCTTGCCTTCGGGGTGCTGATATGGAGTGCGAGATGGTCAACAAGTGGTGCATGTGCGTGTTCGTATGTACTGTGCTAATTGGAAAATCCTATATCCTAACGATTCCGAAAAGTCGCTAATTGACTTGGTCACAATCGAATTAGTAAACAAATCTATAAACTCTTTTCAGAACGGCAATAACAATTATGTATAACCATATGTATATAGATAGATATAGATATATAATAAAACTTTTGCTTTTCTTTCGATATGTACAGGAGGATCGGAGAGAGAGAGAGAGAGCGCTGGTTGGTGTGCTGATTGAAGCTCGTAAAATGATTTTTTGGGAACTTGATTATACACTATGTACATAAGGGAGGAGAGTCAAAAAATTCAACTCGACGACGCCAAGAAGCGAAGCATTCGATTCACAAACGATGGCTCTTCCTCGTGACCATTTTCGCGGCATCCCGCTATTCGGACCCCGTTTTGCGAGACTGGACGGAGCACTGAAAACTCGTTGGATTTTTTTTGTTGAAAATCTTGAATCTGCACACAATTTCACTGATGGCGCTGAAGGGCTCATAAATCGTTTTCCTCCACCAACCATCCCATTAATTTGCACGGAGGTGGCGGGCGCTGAGGATTGCGAACGAGCGAAAACGAGCGACTTGCCCGAAGTAGTTTAAAGTTGGCCCATTCAAAAACGACGAGGAAAAAATGTGGAGAAGAAGCCCATTAATTCACCCGCATTTTGCACTTACGTCGATTTTTTGGGTCCAACGATATCACACTCGCTGATTGCACATTTCGCAGCTCGGTGAGCACCGACGCACTCGAATGCGGTCGCGATAGCGACAAACGCGAGAACGTCGGCACCGGCGACAACGCCTTCAGACTCGGAAGATCGTCGCATTCGCAAGTCAAAACCATTCGCCTAAAATCGAATATCGATGGTTTTCACATGGGAAACAAATTTTGATCTACCTTGACGGTTTGCAGTATCGGAATCTCAGCGAGAATGTCGCGTCTTTCGAATGGAAAATCTCGACGGACTTCTCGAGAACCACATCATGAGCGTTCTCATCCGAGTATGGCTTCGAGAATGGACTCTTTGGTGGAATCTGAAACAAGACACTCGATGAGTCAGAAGCTTGTGAAGCACCTACCAAATCATCTTTGCTCTGAAGACTCTCCAGCTCATTGATAAACTCGTTGAACTTGTACGAGTTGGCATCGATGGATATCTGATTGAACACCGCCGGCTCGGGACGCACCTTCCACGCCGTCACGAACGCCGCCAATCCTTTCGGCGTCATTTCGCGACATCCGGTGAGATGGACCGAGATCTTCTGACGAATCTGATCGGGCAGACGAAGCCACATGAGCAGAAATTGCGCTCGAACCATAATGCCAGGTTTGCTGTCGGGTTGAATGACAGTGACGCGACGGACGTTGGCGAGAGTCAGCACGTCATGAAGCTCGACGGGAACCGTCGCTTGCACACGGTCGAACGTCAGGTGTGTCATGCTTCGTCGAACCCTATAATTTTCACGCAATAGTACCAAAAAATGCACCAAGCGCACACACACACACACACACACGGATGACAAAAAAAACGCTTACATCGACAGGAACCAGAAGATCAACGCTGGTGGTCGTCCGTTATAGCAGCAGAAATCCTTGAAGACGAAATGGGCGTTTCGGATGTGCTCGAGATTCTTGGCGAGTCGCTCGACGCGTCCGGCCGACAAGCGTTTCAAACCTTCGATATCCTGAAACGGAAACGATTGAAGACCATGAGCAATTATGGGATTACGCGTTGATTCGCCGGCGCGATAATCCAACACAAATCCAATTCAACTAACCTTTGGCAGCAATCGAGTGTACATCGACTCATCGTTGATGGCGACGCCGCATTTCGACGTCGATGGCGGCGGCGACAACATTCGACACGAGTCCGGCGGCGACGGGGCGCGCGGTGTGCCGAGAGCCGGACTTCCTCTCATGTTCATCTCCGATGATGATTTCTCGCGATCAAAGAATGAGCAAAAGTTTTTGAAAAATACCTAGAAGAAAATAATCGATGAAGATGGATGAATAAAACACACAAACTCACTTCTTCAACTTCATAATTCGCAATCCATTCATCAAAATTGAACTGGAACGCCCAATTTGGTAATGAGTTATCCGCGTACTGATCGCTTATAAATGGAATCGCGGGCTCCTTCTTCTCTTTATCATTATTTTCCGAACTCTCAGAATTGCTCTAGAAATGAAAGAAATCTCATGAAGGAAAAATGGCAACAAATTCTTACAGTTGATTTAGTCCGTGACTTCTTACGCTCTCTCGGCGACAGCGTTTCTTTCGACGAGTTCCTCGACAACTCTTTTTCCGATTCGCGAACGAATCGCGTCGGTGTGAACGATGAAACTCCCTCGAGTATCGCTCTAAAAGAAAATAACGAAATGAATGATTGAAAGTGTTGATTCGATTGCCAACCTTCGGCGATCACAAACGAAAATTCGAGCGCGTTGGGTGGATCGCACATGTTCCGGATGGTCCTCTTCGAGATCTTCAATCGTCTCGCGGAATCGCTTCGAAACCAAAGAACATCGTGTCATTTCGACTTTGTTACAACTAAAAAATGCTCTCATATCAGTAATACATGCATGAGAAATGCAAAGAGGAGTATGTGGAAGGGGGAGGGGGGGGCGTGGCGGCACCTTATCAGGTCTTGCTCTTATCAAGATGAGCGTTGGCTTCAGCCCCAAAAATGGTAACATTCAAAATACTAATATGAAAGACAAGTGAGCCGGCTCATAGGGAGAAACAAAGAGGGACCGTGGGAAATAAATAAAATAAAATAGACTCACTTGGACAAAATCATTTTCAATATCTCCATCGGCATATCATCGATGGTATAGATGTGTGAGCGCGAGTTCGAGCGCAATGACATAAAACTCATTTCAGGTCTTTTCTTGTTTCTCATAGACGATTTTATTCTGAAAAAAAAAAACAGCAATTATATAAAATATATATCTTTATCAGAATTAAAGAAAGAGAGAGAGAGAGAGAGAAAGAAAAAATACAGCGCGAAACAAGCATGGTGAAAGAGGCGTGGCGTTCCTGGCACGGCGCCACGGACCATTTTTGTTTTGGCACAACGCCAACAAGACCGCACACCACAATAATAATAACAACCACAACAAGGCGGGGGAAAAACCAACCGAAATGAAAAGATGTGGATCGAGTACGACAAAAAGGCGGAGTTACGCAAAATTTCGAAATGTTTCGTTTTTTTTCGCGGCGACCACTAGGCGCGTGGCAGAACAGAAAAAAAATGAAAGAGTTTGTAAAGCGAAGAGGAGTGGCAGTCGGAAGGGCGGACGGGGGGCGTGGTTTTGAATTGCGAAAATCTCGGTTGAAAGGGAGAAAAAAAAACACGTGGGTCTCGTCGAGTTCATCGGTTAAACGACGAGAACGAACACGACAAAATAAGCATGATTCGAAAATTCCGTTAAAAGAGAGAGAGAGAGAGAGGGAGGGGATGGGAGGGGGGGGCGTTTCTCTCCTACGGCAAACTACTAGCGATGGCGGCGGCGACCATGATCGAAAAAAAACGCCAAAGACGAGGTCTGGGGGAGGAGGCGAATTACGCGAGGGAGGGAGGGCGGGGAAATGAAGAAGAAAAAGAGGAAGATGAAGAAGAAGAAGAAGAAGGCAAGGGCAAGGGTCGTGCTTGCGCGAGTACGTACGAGACGCCGCCGCTTCAGTTTTGTGGAATCCCCGACGTCCCGCCTCGCGTAGTGCGCGTGTGCGCGCGAGCGTAAGACCGCGCGCTCGACGAAATAGCATCGCATTCCGAGAGGTCGCACACGTCGACATTCCACGCTACGCGCGCGCGCGAGAACGAGATTTGAACACGAGAATCCATCGAGAGACGACAGAGAAACGTCCTTTCGAAAACGTAGCCGATTTGGAGAAAAAAAAAACCACGGCGACACTCGTAAGGAAAACCACCGCCGGGTGGCTGGGTGTGCCTGGTCACCAAGGTTCGCGCAGCAGCAGCAGCGACGGCAGTAGACCATCGTACTACTCGCGCACTCCGCCCTTGCCTGGGGTCGACCATGGGACCCCGACCAACACTGGTGCCTACTGTCACCACCTGCCTTCAAAACACCATCCTCCTCCTCCTCCTCCTCCTCGTCCTCATGTTTTCCCGCGCGAATCGCACCCAAGACGATGACAACGCCGGATGTGACATAATGAGGGAACGAGGTGGCGAGAATGAGCCCACCCCCCCCCATAATTTTTCCATCACATCGTTTATAGTTTACTCCTCACGCTGCCATTTCTGGATAATTGCCAACTGCAATAAGGTCATTCCAAATTGAAAATGCCACACGTTTTAGAAAAGGTTGCGTGAAACTTTAAGAACATAATCGGAGGGTTGGGGGGGGGGCGTGCACAAGCAAATAATTTTTCTGTAATGTATGCCAGATAACGATTCTACTAAACCTCAGGAGTCCCCCAAGCGGGGAGAAGGGGCGGCGCCTACCTAGGAATTGCGAAATTCACACAAAAATACCTCCCTCACCCCACCACACGCCGTCATATCGAGTACGGGAAGCGGGTGTGGTCGGATTCTTATTCATTGCGATTCGGCCAGGGTTCCTGGTTCCGACAACAACCCACCAATCTTCTCGAACATGACAAAACGACTAATCAGTTATGCATTCGGCATCGCTCGCGAAAAAATGCCATTAATTTTGATCAGAATTTTTTAAAAGGACAAGAACAAAAAAATGGGTTTGCCCTTTAGCGTATGCGCGCGGGCGGCGACCACCCAGTGTCAAAACTGGCGAATAATAGCAATTTAGATTTAAATGTGATGGGAGACCCCCCCCCCTTTAGCTACACGCGCAGGAAATGCACTTTTTGTGTCCTTCTCAAAATAAATGTGACTCTTTCTACTTTTTCTCCGTTTTCGTCTTTATCTCATTTCCTGCCTGGGGGGTAACGGTACAAAAAAAAGTGAAACAAAGCGACAAAGGGCAATGCGAGGCAAATAGGGGGCGGACAAGGAGGAGGAGGAGACCGAAATTTGGACTCGAGCCAACAACCGTCCAACCCTCCACTGTATCCCGCCGACTAAAAGAGGAGGGGGAGGGGGGAGCCCAATCGGTAAGGTTAATCAAATATAATCGAGGAAGGTGGAGGAGAGCAAAGACTCGCCAAGCCGCATGTTTGTGTGTTCATACGAATAAACTGTTGAATGAAAATGATTGAACGAGGAGACGAGAGAGGCTAGGAGGAAGGAGACGTGGGAAAGGGCGGAGCTTGCAATGATCCAATGCGTCAGCAATCGGGCAGCTCATGGAAACGATGAGTAGCACAACGAAACACACAAAAAAAACAATTGATGGGCTTCCGGTTGGCGAGTAGGAGAAGCTGCAGCAGCTGCTCCTGCTCCTCCTCCTACTCCTCCAGCTCCGACTGCAAGCGTTTTCGAAAACTTGGCAAGCTCTGAGGTTTACACAATTTCATCGGTGCGGCTTCCTACTGCCAACCGATTTCCAGCGAACGACTCATCAATCACATGTTTTTCAGGAATGCTTCCGGACGGGAGAGATTCGCTTGCGCCTGCCAATAATGCCCCGATTCCCCTCCCCCTCCACCAGGAGGAAATTCCATCAGTTCAGATCAGTCTATTTGAACTCGACGCGACGAACCCGGTGCCAGCCGGTATCAGGGTGCCGTTCGCGCAGTTGCGTTTTTGTGCCTCCTATATGTGTGCGCGTATGTGCACGCGTGTGCGCGAGCGACCCAGACAAATGATGACGACCCTTGTGCGCAGATGATGGCATCCAGCGAACCAAAAGCAATACAAATACGAAACACACACAAAAAATAGAGTACAGAAGGATGAAAAAACTGAGAGATTGAGTAATTCGCCAAAAAGAAATGTTGCGAACATTTCTTTGTTTGCAAAGGAAATCATCACATTCACGTGAGACAAGGAAGCGCTCGCGCACGCGCGAGGGCGCCGCCGCCGACCTAGTAATACTCAGTCAGCTGATTAGGCAAGCCCTCCCTGTCTCCCATCAAAGGGCAAACAAGCGAGCGCACGTGAAAGTCCGCAATCGGCAGGCAGCATGTGATTGATGAGCTAAAAGAGATATACATACATAAATATAAATATACTCATTCATTCATCCATTCAAATGAGCTTAACGCCAAACGGAGATATGCTAATCCGACGAAAGAATATGAATGAGTAAAAAATTGCGAATGTACTCTACGAGGCGGCGAGGAGAAGCTCAATAAATTAATTCAGTTCAAATAAAGTCAAATGACAAAATCAGGGAAAAAAACTCATCATCATAATTGCTCATTTTCCATAATCCAACAAATAAGCCGATTTCCAAGTTGGCGATTGTGTTCAGCGAAAAAAAAAACAATTTTTCTGACTCACATCCAACAAAGAAGATGTCTCGAATTACGGTAGGCGGGATACAAAAAATGTGGGCATAAAATATGAAAAAACGAAATGGAAAGAGCAATCGCCAGACCGGAAAGGGGGTTTAAATAATGAGAATGGCGACTCACGAGATTCAACTCTATCGGTCAGTGCACTTTGAGTACAAAATTGTATTCCAACAAACAACAAAAACACGCAAAACATATTTTGACCTATTCGGGAATTGCCACGGAGATGGGTTCAAGTCAGCGATTGGCAAGAGATATCGCGCGTCGAACTCCGACCCCCCCCCTCCCCACCCATCAACACAATTTATTACCTGATTCTTTGATCTTCTGGTTGATTCGGGACCAAAAATTATTATTCACCGGGATTGGGATAATCCAAAAACACTTATCAAATGAGATGTGGGAATGTGGGAGGCGGGTGTAATATTCCAATGGTCCGGCGACCATATTACACTGCGCATAATTGTGCGGTGATTGTCGATCAACGATCAACAGCCGATGCCGTACGATTCGGACCACCAAACGTCTTCAACGCGCCAGGAGGAAGCGAATGGAATGATGAAATGAGTGGAAGCATTTGGGAATGAATGGGCGAAACCCGTTTGTCTCGTCGTCATATGAACTACTAAGCTTCGGTGCCGTCTTCATGCAAAACAACAATAATAACAATAATAACAAGATCATAAGTGCGGAAAATGGGCTAAAAATGGAAAACCCCCCGGTCGGTGAAATGAAGGACGGGGGAGACGAAAAGCTGGCGGCGAGCCCCCCCCACGAGATCGCGTTAATTCGATATATTAGCGACACAAAATGCGATTTCAGGCGCGAGTGTGAGCCGCCGTAAAGCTGAATGAATGAAATTAGTGACAGGTGCAAAAAATGCCCCCCCCCCCTTCGGCGAGCCTTCTCGCTCGCGCTTGCACAAAAATAAATACCTCTGACGCACTTTGGAATAGTGCCAAAACGTACGCCGATGACGAAACAAAAACGCTATACGAGTGATCGTTGATCCAATCATTCATAACTGCTCTATTCTGAAAGAGAGAGAGAGAGAGTTGGATGGTGTGGTTGAGCAATCTGATAGGTGTGCGCCTCATCGAATTCTGCTGACGTTTGACAACAGCAGCAGCATTCGACAGAAGCAAAAAGTAGATAGAGAAGAAAAAAAAATATATACAATAAACATTCTATCATCGTCAGCAGCGGAATTCCGCCCATTCCGAACTCAAAGTTCAACAAAAAATTCACGAGGAATTCATGTTCGCGTCAAACGCCGGCGCCGATTGCAATTGGGCCGCGTATAAACAAAAGACAAAAAAAATGATGAAGAAAAATAATATCGGGCCGGCGGTTTGTCGGTTGGCTAGCAATGATTTGATTCATCTAGAAAGCGCGAGAACGCGAGAGCATCATTTTATAATATGAAAACGAGAACAAAAAACCACCTAGGCAATATAATGATGGGACGAATGGGTTGGTTATGAGAACCTAAATGATCTTTCGGTCTTTCTGAATCATATATTTGTGGGAGGCGTTAAGTTTTCTTTTTGGGGGACAAGAATGAATGGCCAGCGTCAAAGTCAACATACACGTTCAAAAAAAGAATATTGCGCAAATCAGTTCGGTTCTCGGTTCAAGTTCTCGATCACGAGGTGTGTAGCCAGCAAGCTGCTGATCTATTTATTAGCGGCTAAATATAGAAACCTCGGGATCGCCGCTCAGCTGCAAAATCGAACGACATCAAAAAGCAAAAGAGAGGAAAAGGAAATGCCATTACGTTCACGCGAAAGTGACACAAAAAATTAGGCCGCCGAAAAAAAAACGAGGATGAAGAAGAAGAAGAAGAAGAAAGAAAAAAAAGAGAACGAGGAAGAAAGCCGTTTTGGCGCTGGGCCAACTACTCGCTTCCAAGCGCATAAAATCCATCAAAACGACTTTCACGTCAGCCCAACGATGACGAGGATGAATGGACGAAAAGAAAGAAGCAGTAGCCCCCCAAAAAAAGCGAAATGCAGACTAGAATGGCTGGTCGGGTAGTAAAAGCTGCGTAGACGGGACAAAATTGCGAACAGCTTCTTGGATATGTCGTCGTCGTCGTCAGCTGACTAACTAGTTCTTCCGACAACGAAATGGGAAAACCGGAGAGCTTGTTGAGATTCATTGATGATTGGTTTTTTGGCGCGTCGCCAAGAGGGAACACGATTCAAATATGTGGGCGGGGCAATGGGTCGCGCATTGGAATGCGGCTGCAATCATCGCAACCCGCCCCTCGCTCCCAAAGAAAAAAAAAAGATGCAAAACAAAATTCGAGGAGAACATTTTCTCGAAATCGACGGGTGTGGTATTCGCTGAACACCCACACCGACAGTGACGCGACGAATAAACGAATAAGAGAGCGCATTCAGCGACGGTAGCTGTTGCATCAGAAGAATTCAAAAGCGATTCATCCACGTGATGGCGGTGGAATGCGAATAGTTCGTCTTGTGTGTTTGCTGTGTGTACCGCGCGGCGGCGGCGGCGGCGGCCGCGCGCGCACGCTCCCTCTCGCTCTCATTCACACAAGAATTCCCGAAAAACAAGGCACCATCACAACGATTCTCATGCCGCTGTCGTTCGTTCTTCCTTGTACGGGGCGGTCGCCTCGACCAGCTGACTGATTGACTCAACCGCATTCCAAACACACTCACACAAATTCAATAGAACAGTTGTTATTTTTATGGAGGGGCCGCGGCGGCGTCGGCGGACATACACCGCAACACAATGTTTGCAAAACGCTTTTTTTCCTTCTTCTTTAAAATCTTAAACTATGACGAAATGAAGTGGAAGTGCTATTAATCAATGGCGATTGGCCCCGCGATCCCTAGCGGCTAATTGGTTTCTTCTTCTGACCCAAATTCCACGAACGCGTTTCGAGAGGAGCAACAAAAACGCACATCGCGATACACATACACAACAATAATAACCGACACCTGCTTTTGCAGCTTCTTCTCTGCTTCTGCAACTTCTATACTACTACAATCGGCTGTAGGACAGGAAGACGCCAATTTTTAATTCATTGGGGCAATTAAATGCGAGCGCCTTCGCCCCCCCCCCCAAAACGAAAAAATATCCGATTCTCGGAGCTAATCCAGATCTTGCACAGCTTGACACCCCTTTTCCTGCACAACAACAACAACAACAAAAATGTCTCCAAACAAATTTCTTCTCAAAAATTCGCCTAACGCTGCCTTCTTTAAGAGGACACGGTCGGGTCGAGTCACCGCTTCAAAAATAAACACGATTCAAGTCACATGGCCCAAATCAAACAAAATCGACTCGCTCCGAACAGTTTCCAAAATCAGGACGAATCATCGAGCAAAACCCAACTGCACGAGGCGGTTAGATTGAAAAATCATACTCGACGATAAATTAGTGCGCCTATATGTGTGTGGGTGGGATCACAGTAATTTTCTATTTGAATTTCTAAGACCGATTTCCGTATGACTTTAGAAAATCAAGAAAGTGGTAAACTCATCTGAAAAATAAACCAAATGTCAAATTGAGAATGGCCCACGTAAATCTACAGCAGTCGCCAGACGCCGTCTATACTAGATGGCCAAAATGATGACGCGTTTATTCCATTCAAAACGATTTAATGCAAACATTCTGCCTTTTTTTGATTTCCAATCATGACGACAAAGCGCGCGTGTCCGTAGAGATCATGGACATTTGAGAACAATGGCGGGTTGAAGCACCAACCAACCAAAAAAAAACGCGCGGAAATGCACTCGTCCCACGCGAACATAAACACAAAACAAAATTCGAGAAGCACAAAAGCACGTGCGTGCACACACACACACACACACACACACACAAAAAATGACGTGTGCGCGAATTTCTTTCTCGTTTTTTTTGCGAACCAAAAGAACATGGAATCATCGTCGCTTCGGTTTCCCACAACAATTTGTGTGTTTTGTTTCAGAAAGGTCCCTCCCCAGCGAATAATCGCCACAAATGCCATTAGGCGTAATCGAGAAAAGAAAGAAAATGGCAATCGGCTCTCGCGCTTAAGTGTTTTTGAACTACGCAATATAGGGGCGAAATTGAAAACGAGACGCGATGCGCACAAAAAGAAGAAAAAGAAGAAGAAAGAGCATTACGAGTATGAATGCACTTTTAAATGTCGTTTCGAACATCTTTTGAGATTGAACCAATTTCAGTGTCTAGTCGGCAAGAATTGGAGGCAATTTCTTGCGCCCAAAAATTCTTTAATGTTCCGTTTAAAAATGTGTGTCTCTTATCTCGCGAGAAAAATAACCAATTGCAAAAAGAAAATTGCAAAATCCAGCTCTTATCTAGTTCGCGTTCGGTTTTTGCCATAATCCAAAAAAAAAACATTGCAGACTCCTCCATCTACAGTAATCATCCAAAATCCATTATTAATTCTCTAGGCAAAATGAAAAAAAAAAAACAAACCGACCCACATGATATCTAGCATTATTCAAGTCGATTTGGCATCGCGCCAGACGAAAACGACGCATTTTGATTTACGCGCTCATTTTTCACAAAAACCGCGAAATAGAAGAGGTCACGGAAAACCGAATCCAGATGTGATGATGCGAAATGAGTCATGTGAGGACGACGACGACGACAACGACGAGACGGGTGCCACTAGTACAATGCAATTGCGACGTTGCGGGGGTTTTTATGAAACAACTGGAACGGAATGCAAACAAACACATATAAACAAATAAATAAAATGAGAAAAATTTTGTTGGGGGAAACCCTTGAACCTAACTAGATGAGGTCTAATTGCTAGTCAAGGTCGCGCTTAAAAAAACCAAAAGCGGTGCTTCGACAAAGAGTCGCATGACCGTCCACCTGCCGTCGTCGCAACTTGAATTTGCTGCAGGTATTTGTAGCCTCACATTAACATTAAAATGAATGAGTGTGCGTCTGGTTTCAGGTCCGCCCCGACAGAAAGAAAAAGATAACATGGCGCCAATTCGCCGTGCTTGAAATATGCACACGCTCATCAAGGTGACGTGTGCAGGTGACTAGAATGAGTATTTTTTGGTGATAAGTAGTTTTCAGAAGAATGCACTGTTCCAATGTGCAAAAAGAGCAAAAAGCGCTGTTGGGCGTGCGCGCGCGCGCGATCGAGAGATCCAGCAGCAGTTCAAACATAGGCTCAGTGTTTGAGATTCTCCCCATGACGTCCATGGCCGAAGCGCGTGGGATGTCAAAAAATTGCAAAATCGCCGCCGCGCCGCCGCCGTCGCACACAAAAAGAGCAGCAAACCAAGCGATTTGCAAAAAAAAAGTGCACACTTCTATGCGAGTCGACGGTACGCGGAAAAACGCAACAACAACAACGCACAAACAGTCTAAATTTAGCGATGTCAATATATATATATATATATATATATATACGCAACATTGACGCAATACTCGGCGAATCGTGACGCGCGGACTCATTGCCGCCAATTTTAGCCTCAGCTACAGTAACACGGCGAAACGGAACAAGAAGAAAAACTATGTGAAGCAAGGCACCAACAAAAAAAGCTCGAATTTATACAGTTTTGTTTTTTTTTTTCCTTGAGTGGGCGTCTCGTTTTTCTTCCATTTCGATGGCAAATTCAAATGGGCGAGATTGAAGGCGTTTAATGCCCAAATAAAACGGGGCTATTAAAATCGAAACGAACGACCAAAGTTTACTATGGGAAATTGTGACGTGAGCGACGGCGAGCGATAATTCAACAACCATCGCTGGGTAGATTTACGGCGAATTGCGGCAAATGCGCTCTAGCGTTTCGGCAACCTCAACGTTTCTCGTCTGCATGGCAAAAATTCTAGTCAGAAAATTCATTTTTTTTTTTGCAAAATTTTTGGATGACAAATTGAAAATCACATGGGGTTTTCGGCCGGAAAAGAGTTACACGTGACTGAAGGCAACGCGTCATACTGTGTGCAACGACGAGAAGCACACACATATCTCAAAATTACGCTCACCGACGAAGGCAGAAGAGAACATTGTGTGACGAGCTTCCGATGAAACCCCACCCCCCCCCCCCCCAAGAATATTGCGAGAAAGACCTTCCGATGCTCAAGTATTGTTTCAATCTTCATTTCAAGACCACCAATTTCCAACAAAATTCAAGTTTACGACCACCGAAATGAGTTCATCGACCACCATGTCTGACCGTCTTTTTGTTCCATAGTTCGTTCCGTTCATCCACAAAAATAAGGGGAAGAAGGGATTCCCCCAAAACAGCGGTGGTGTTATCAAGACGTCGCCGCAAAACCAAAATTGATAAAAACGGAAGCTGCTGACGGCGGGTGAGCGCGCGCGGGAAAATGTTGCCGAATGATTGTTTCAACAATCAAACAATCAACGTATTAATCACATGCACGTCGTCGCCGCCGATTGCATCGCATTGAAAAAAGCTGACACCATCGAAGACCATACGTACGAGACATCTGGCAATGCGCCAATCATATGAAACACGCGTGATGCGAGCGAGCGTCGAGACACCCATACCGCCAGTGATGATTAATCGGTGTCGCATTCGATTACTATATAATTGTAGTAGTGCAGTGTACATACATATACATATATCAATAACACGCCTCAGCTGATTGGGCAGGTTTGTTTTTGCATGGGACATCACACACACTCCTCATATGACCTTCTTCATTGAACGTTCATTATAAAAACGATTCGATCGGAATTTGATTACGTACAAATCGAAAGATCGAAAAAAAAATCTTGTCAACACTAATGCAAGAAATTTTTGCTGATTCAGCAAATATTCGCAACATTTATATTACAAAAATAAAATGTTGCAATCGTCAACATTGATCGAAAAATTCGGCTCTCATAAATGAAAGAGAGAGAGAGAGAGAGATGGGGGTCACCGACAGCTTTTCAAAACCAGGCAATAATTCTCTTAGAAGGAAGTGATACCATTATACTTCTTCATATCAAAACTTCCTTTCGAAAAGAAATAAAAACTTGCTTTTGCCCCCCCCCCCCCGCCATCGTTCTGAAATGGGAAAGGAATTGAGGAAGGAAGAATCTCGCATTCTTCATAAATCACACTGACGACTAATCGCGTCTTCGTATTTCGATGATGATGATGTCCCATATATTTGAGGAACTGTCTAATATACGGGGATTGAACTTGAACGACACCTCAAATCCATTCTTTTTGTGATGCCAGGCATCGTTGAAAATAATCCGATTAAAAATGCAGGGTGTTGATGAATGAATATCACTAGAATACTCCGAAAAAAGCTACAAACTATCCCTCTATAGCTAGAATTATACGATAGCCATTTTTAGTGTCATATTTCACCATTTTTTTTATGTGATTGGGTAGAAATGACAAAATTTTATGTGATTGCGTGGAAACGACAAACTCGACTTTTTTTTCTGCAACCCCATGAATTGAATCCATATTCTAAAAAGCTTTAACTACGTTGGATGTCGACATTTCTCTCAATCGTTATACTAATAGTATTCAATTTCCGGTCATTTAACCAAATAAATGTATACTACTACCACATGGAAAGATCACGAACATGTCGTTGACATCACCGTGATTTATTTAATCAGGCCGACCTATTTACAGAACCGCATATTGTAGTTGGTTGCCAACGCATATTGCCAATGTAACCAATTTCGATTATAGGGATTGCTCATCTAGATGGTCTCATGTAACTCTTATCTTCGAACCATAACAACCCTAACCATGTGTGTCTATTTCTACCCTAAAGTGCAAATAATGCATGTGGGGAACGGAAGGATGATTTTTTTCCTAGTGTCATAGGAGAAAAGATAGCAAATTTAAGAGAACGAGAAGAGTCACTGGGCTACAGACCACGAAAATTTTCGGGAAACAAGGTTTTAAAAAATAAAAATAAAATATCAAAAATAAAAAAGAAATATTTTTTTAATTCGACTATTGATCGTTTTTAAAACAAATCCCACTGATTTTCAAAACGAATTTGATGAATGATTCGAAAACGCTGGAAAGTTCTAGACATTCTATGATCTAGACGAACTTTTGATATTAAACGAAACAATTGAGAAAGTTCCCCAATTCTAGAGAGCATCAAAATATTGCTCATTTCTACAAGTAAAATTGAACAATCGTGGTTCAAAGTAGATTCTTGAAACGCATCTCTAATTGCCCAATAACTATTGCAGGAGATCACTATCTCAATTGAACACATTGAACTTGAGCGATGGGTGTTTCATTGATACGTGCACGATCCATTCTTACTAGGTGTAAAGAGATGCGCATAAATCAAATCATACCAATAGGAAGTCGTTATTATGAAGAGGAAGTAGATTCGAAGAGCGAATCAGTTCGAGTTATCTACGCACGACCTTGAGAATAGTAACCGAGAAATTTTGTCGCATGGGCAATAAAAAATAAATAAAAAATAAACGACTTACATTCCAAGAAAATTGGGAGCAGAAGTTGGCAGCTTGAACGTGAATCTGAAAAAAAATACAATTAAGAAATAACGAATTTTGAAAGTTCAATTATCCGATAGACATAGTGAACGATGAAACCAATTTACGCATAAAGATTAAAGGGAATACAGTCTGGATTAACTATTGCAATGAATCATTTTGAAATACATGTAATATATGCTATGATTCGTCTACTACATATTAAACGAATTCTTTTTATAATAGTGAGTTTTGTTTCTTTGGAAAACACATGGAAATGATGGGAAACGGCGGGTTTAAATATGCAGAGTCAAATCATCATTTTCAGATTATTCCAGTATTCGGATGTTTCGTTTGTTTCGTCATTCTTCCCAACATCGCATCATTCAACATCAGTGAACGCGACGTCGAGAAAATAGTAGAACGACAGACGCATCTGCTTGAAAATTCATGCAAATTTCTGTGGACTGATCCATTCGATTCGACTTTGAAAGTGAGTTCGGAATTCTGATTGCTCCTTGAGTTTTTTTGGGTCATTCGTTGATTTATAATCTA
This sequence comes from Caenorhabditis bovis, assembly GCA_902829315.1. Classification (NCBI taxonomy): domain Eukaryota; kingdom Metazoa; phylum Nematoda; class Chromadorea; order Rhabditida; family Rhabditidae; genus Caenorhabditis; species Caenorhabditis bovis. The sequence continues at coordinate 2,317,578 of CADEPM010000001.1, read as the reverse complement.
TGCTATTCGGTTTCCATTGTTTGAATTATGCCTTCCGTGTGGTTTACGATATCAATAACGCTATGCAAATGCGTATTGAAGTGTTGCCAAGTGGTTTCAAGCGGAAGCGGCGACACACTTTTACAGGCGTCATTGGAGGAATTTAAATGATAATTATAGCGCTGTGCAGATTTTGAAAAAAAAAACCAAAAAAATTGGTCTTAAATTTTAAAAATAATTTTTGTAAAATGCAGAAAAGTAAACTTTAAAAACCTCGACCGCGTCCATGAATTTCGAGCTCTACCGAATCACAATATTCATGATATCGCTGCAAAACCCAAAAAATATTAATTCTAGGCGACTATAGTCGTTTTTCAAATATTTTACGAGGTTTTACTGTTTTTTTTTTCTAAAATATGTACTTTCAAGAATTTTCAGAATCCTTCGATTGATCTATGATTTATGCTATTCGATTTCTAGCGTATGAATAATACTATCAGTGTGGTCTATACTATCAAAAACGTATGCAAATATTGGAGTATTGCCAAAGTGATTTTATGCGGACACGGCTGCTAAAGTGCCATCGTAGAAAACGGACAAGAAATAATTAGAAATAAAAATCGAGACTTCGCGAGATTTTCGGTTCTAAATATCAAACTACTGCCATGAAAAACATGTTTACATCGAATGTTCTTGAAATATTTTTCAGATCTTTGAGCTTGTTTTAAATTTTTCAAAGAAGCCTTTTATTTCTAGTGATTTGAATTTGCACAAACCTGGATTAAAATCTTTTATGATTTCCGATTTTGCACATTTCAACGCGTGAATTTGAATGTGTTCTTTGTCTAAATATGAAAACAACAAAAAAATTAAAAATCGAAAAAAATCTGAAAATAAATGAAATCACGCGAACGCTGAAAATGTGCATTCTGCGCAAACTTGCCACGGTGTTTACGGACTGCACGCATTGGCTGGCGAATTTCAAATATTGCTCTAATTTCTTTAGATTTTCTAAATTTTTCTTTATTTCAACATAAATGAAAATAAAGCTAATTTTTTACAGAAATATCTGCGATACCCCAAAAAAGTTTCTTGTACAAGCAAAAATACTCATTTATTTGATATTATCGAAGAAACTGGAGAATTTGTTTACAAATCAAACAAAACTGTAAATTGTACAGTTGAAGAGTTAACTGGAAGCCTGAGACCGAACGCTGCTTCTTTTTATGTTTCTCGAAAGGATCAGGTACCTATTTAGCTGGACTATTTAAGGTGTGTACTCATATTTTCAGTTCGCACCCGAAAATGACCAATACTTTTGGATAAATGCTGATAATTTCTTATTATCCTGTTTCGACAACTCCGTTCTCGTTTATGAGCAACCATTCACTGGATTCAAACACGCCGACATCGAACGCTTGGTGATAAAAGGCTAGCTATTTGCATACCGTATTCAAACTAATGATACGGTTGTTTTAGGGCGCCTAATTGCCGAATATGATGCAAACCTTTGGAACAAAGGCGCGTATTCATTATCAATATTAGTATTAGATTCGACATCGAGAGCACAATTCTTGCGGCATCTGACAAAGACAACAAGACTAATGAAACAGATGGGGGCCGTTGTGTTCGAAGCATACAATAAGGTACAGTAATATGCAGCACAGAGGGCGATCACTAAAACAAACTGCCAAAATAACACATTTCTAAAGAACTGTAAAAATAAGTTAGGGGGTTAGCACAACAATTTGGAATGTTGCTATTGTTGAGGGAGACCAGCTATCATATAGAACATTCCACACATTTCTCAAACGGTCAAAGGAACTTCTACTGAGAAATCAAGACTTTTTCTAGTTTTTACGTTTCATAGTTTGGATGACTGCATTTAGGTTTGAAACTAAAATAAGCTTAACCAAACATATATATATATATATATATATATATATATATATATATATATATATATATGTTTGTATATATATATATATATATATATATATATATATATATATATATATATATATATATATACATATCGCTAAATTAAAATAGCTTGGTGAAATTTAGCTTTATTCGCTTGAATGATATATGACTCAGCTTTATGCGCAATTTTTAAACATTTGATACTTAAACACACATTTGACGTATTCATTTTCCAAATAAGGTCTTCTGTTAAAAACGCCCCCGACAATAGCAACATTTACATTTCAAGGTTGGCGACAATAGCGCTGTCAACATGCTACCGGTTCTCGCGAGCGAGCTCAAAGAATCAAAAGATATGACGATGTTTGATTCGAGCGGAGACGTCAATATTCAAAAGATTCTGCCGTCGACGCGACAAATCGATCCCGATGACATTGATTTTATCTGGAAGTCACTTCCTGACAATTATGTAACATCCTTCAATGATGACATAATGCACACTCATCGTGGTCTTTTTCACTATCCTCCAAATGCATTCGAAATGGGTAAAGAAAAAATGAGAAGGGACTCGACAATGGCAATTTTCCTATTGAAGGCTTCAAAGAAAAACCGACTCGTCATTATTTCCGGCCGTTTTATGTATATATCTACAAAAAACTCAAAGACGTGGCGAGAAAATGCGCATATGGTCGTTTATTAGCTGATATGTTCATCGAGCCTTGGGTTCGTTTCGAGAACATTTTCGCCGAAATCCCACATTTCAGCTTAAACTTTATTTCGAGGTTTGATATGCGTAATATAATTAAAATTATGGACATTTTAGTTTAACACATGATGATCCGAATAGCTTGAATTTGCTCGATAACGATCTCCACAGGAAATTGTCAATTTTAAACGTAATTGCGTTTCAGATAAAAAAATTCAATGATTTTTTAAAGGATAATCAACGCCTAAATTCGACATTTTTAGTCATAATGGGCGATCATGGCAATCGGATTCATGCAATGAGTCGATATTCGTTTGCGGGAAGAGCTGGTTTTCGAGGGCAACATTAAAACTCTAAAATCATTTTTTTTTTCAGAAGAACGCTCTCCGATGCTTGCGATTATTCCACCATCCAGTTTTATAGAAAAATTCCCAAATAAAATGCTCAATTTATATTCGAATGCACAAAGATTTGTCAGGCAAGCGCGAATCGAAGAAACTGGTTGAATAAATGATTTTCAGCAATTATGATCTTCATGAGACCCTTCTCGAAATTCTCAATCTTCCAAGCAACCCGAGCACTGCAAGAGGTCTTTTTTTTCGTTCGAATACAAGCTTATCTGACATTCTTATTTAAGGCAAAAGCCTATTTCGGCTTCAAGATACCTTTAAATCGTGTCAAGACAACAATATTGTTAGCAATTTTTGTATGTGCATGGTTGACGCGAAAGAAGACACATTAAGTTTCTTTTATATATTTCTATTGCATAAAAGGAGCACTCTGAATAATTGTGGACTATAGTAATATACATGGCGGAAAGTCAAATTTGAATTTCGTACTTTGGATAATCTGCAATCTTCACAGGGTGCTCGTTTTTTGTTGTGATTAAAATATACGCTCTTAATAATACTTCGTTTCAGAACCAATTCATCAAGAAAATTTGACATCGACATTCAATTCTTATATTCTCTCGCAGTATTTAACGTGTTTCGATCAAAACTCGGCAAAATGTGATGCCTATGTAAGGAAATAATTATGTAAGATTAAAAAAAAAAGAAAATTCTTGTTTAGGACGATCTCGTAATGCCGAATAATTACGTTCAAATTGGGACTCGTGTGAAAGTCAGCGACAATGAAGTCAAACGGAGAAAGAAAAAAGCTTCAGAGGTTTCAAATAATTGAATTTCGCCCGTATCTACGAAATTTAGATAATTTTCGCATATTCAAACTGTCATTTATTCACAAAATCGCAGCTCAATGTAACAATGCGGGTCCAATTTCGGATTCATCAAAAGAAAAATGAGACGCGGATTGTGTTCCCGCCAAAAATCGAATTGCCTCATCGATTATTCAATACCTCAAACTCGTGCTTTTTCTATTCATTTCCACGAGAATTTTGCGAGTGTATAAATGCTCAAACATAAATTTTATAGGTCTAAAATTTTCACAACGTATTCAAATTGATTTTTAAGGGCATTTGAATACCCATTTATTAATTCCAGACGCTTTTCGCAGCACGTGTTTCTTTTCTTAAAATGAAAAACTTGAAGAAGTGACCCGTTGTGCGCATCGGTTGTGTAGTCGTCTTGGATTACCCGGCTAGTATGATGAATACCCTAGAATCGATCATCATCAAAATTGTTTAAAAAAAAAACTCCCACTCTCCCCCTCATTTACCTGTTCAAAAACCATTTCTGGTCGAACCACACATTTCGTATATCGCGTTTCTAAATTGCTCGACCCTTGACTATTATGAAGTGTAATTGGTGGATTAGTATTTCTGGAAATTTTTCAATTTCAACAATTTTTCACTATTAAAGCTTACTCGAGATTTATTAAATTGGCTGCAACCCGTTGAGAACCCGATGAAGTGTTCACGAACAAAAGGTTGAGTGTCTCCATCATCGACATATTTGACATCGGCACGAAGAACTCGTCAATGTCATTGAAGAATGTGTATTTTGAAAGACCCGAATTACGAAGGAGACAATCTCAAATAATCAGTATATTGCAATTACTGATTAATAAAATTACAACCTGTGATGGTGATGAGTTGCCCGTGATACCAAACATCATTCTCCGAAAATGGTAATTGGAAATTTATCAAATGCAATATGCTGAAAAATGGATATTGTAATTTTGTTTGACTGTGAGTCTTCAACCAATCCTTTGCGTTTATCCCCGTAAATCTACGCCCAACTGTGCGTCAAGACATTTCAAATAGTTTTTTAACTATTTCGATTTTCTTGCCATGCCAGTTTTCTTCCTTTATACAATACGACTTTTTGATTTCACATTTCCCCAGAGATTAATATAGCGATAGGCTAAATAACAGTTTCTTCTCAAAAAATTAAGATTAGATTGAAAAAAGTCTCCTTTATGAGATTTAGTAAAAGCATTGTTCAGCAGTGGTACGACGTCGACACAATTTTTTAATAATCACTGTTCGTGGTAAGACCTATTTTTTCTACTTACTGATTATCCGTATAATATTGAAGCGTTTTATTCATTTTCCCATCTAGGGTTTTTGGATTGTAATACATAAATATTCGATCGATTCCTTGTAAACTGTTCAACTCAATAAACTGTAAAATGCTAACATATTGAGAAACTCAATCAATTTCAACTTCGACGATTCGTTTTGCATCATAAGCGCCGGGAAATAGAACAGGCACACAAATCGACATGTGAATTCTCGGTTCGCTTTTCATATTCTTCTCATTCTCGATTCTATATTTCACTGGAACGTTTGTGAACGGCTTTGAAGATCCTTCACGTCGAAGCTGAAAATAATCGAATAAACTGAAAACGATATTGAAATTACCTCGACATATTCAATATCATCAAATTGTATAAAGTCTGGCATGGGGCAATTTAAGATAAATACTTGCATGTCCATGTGATGGTTTTCGGAAAGCTCGTACAAACTAACATTTCTGGATTTTGATCCATTTATCACGCATTCAAAATCGATTTTTTGTTTTATGACCACCTGAAGCCAATATTAAATTAACCTTTTGATTTTCTCATGCTTTATAAATACAAATGCTTAACAAAACAAATTACTGACTCATTACAATTGAGGATACTCGGAAGAAAGCTACTGCGAAAATGGATGCAGACTAAATTGTGCAATCACACCACATTAACTCTGCGGATTTGCATTATAATCGACGCAAAAAATATTTAAGAAAGCGTTTTAGCGAGTTCCTCACGAATATTTATTCTACCTCATTATTCTGCTCAAAATTTATTCTACCTCATTATTCTGCTCCAAAAAACTCACAAGAACTCGCACATATCGATATCCCATATTGCCATTGCGATCATCAGTGAATGCTGAAACTGCGTACGCTTTTTGATCAATTTTGTAGAAATTCACATTGTTCTCAAAGAAATTTCGCGTTTTTGGGAATATTCTTCGGCCAGCTTCAAACTTCGGAATCCTATAATTATTATTTCGATCATTATTTGTGGTTGTTTGAGAAATTTATGATTTTGAATTTCGGAAAGAGAATTCACAGAAACTCACACCGACGTTGGAATCCGCGTTTTCGGCACGATTCTTGTCAGGCGCGGCCCAATCTCAGGAATTCTACAGTTAATTGTAATTATCTTTCAATAAATACATAATTAAGTTAATGGCAAAGTTTAATCATAAATTTTCCACAAATTCGGTTTCACCCACCTCTCTAATTTAGGATAATTAATGTCGTAGACATTCTGTAGACTAGCATACAAAGAGATAATTGAGATGAAAACGATTGCGAACAATAAAATGAATAGTTTTCTGATAGTAATCTTAGACATTGTATCTAAAAACGCGAGTTATCAGTGGCGGACAAGCGCGTCCTACCTTTTCGGTCATTCTGGTTATCAAATGCTCTCAATTATCGATTTGGCATTGCTCTGAAAATATGCTTGATATTTCAGTACTAATTTCCGATGTCACAAAACCAATTAACATTGCAGGAAATTTCGCTAATTAGAAGGCATTGAATTATTCTTTTCTTAATAGTTTTCCCACCGTATCATCCTCACTTGATATTTTTCTTATCTGCGGACATTTTATAACAAGTGATAACAATAATTACGACACTCAAAGAAGCAGAAGCTCAAAATTTCATATAATTCAGCATTAGCAAAAATGATTAGGAGAATAGAATAAGAAATTGCGAATCTCGTTAAAAATTGAGAATTTTTTAAAACTCATTAAATTATAAATTTAAATAAACGGTTTTTCAACGAAATCTAAATTTGCTAGCGAAGACGAAAATTGCTTGAAATCGTGCGAGGCTTTGGATTAAACAGATCCGACAATTAAGTTCTCAAGTCCGACAAATGGAAACGCTTTGACTCTTGTGAACTTGCGAGCGTTGAAAATTTATACATAAGCACAAAAAAAGATCAACTCGACGATGGTGCAACATGAGAACCCGTTTCCAGTGTTTATTTATAATAAATTTCCGGAACACGATATCAATCGAATTGTTTATTGATTGAAATCAGTTAGAGGGCGAAAACAATGGTGGCGATCGCTGCGATTCCAGTGATCACGCTCAATTGGCCGCTCGACTTCTTCGGTCCCGCCTCCTTCTTCTTGGACAATTCAAGGACGGTATATTCCGGCTTGTCCTCTTCAGGAAGTATATACTCCTATAACAATTTAATCAAGAAAATAAAAGGAATGGACACATACAGATATATTCCTGGTTACACCAGTAACGCGGACGGATCCTGAAGGCTTCTCGGTCACAGCGGTTTGAGTAACAGGGGCATCAGAAATGTGTTCGATGAGCGGCTTGTCCTTTCCTGACTCGCTGACCTCCGATGTCGTGTTCTCACTCGTCATCCCAAGAATCTCATTATCCATCGGCGTCGTTGAATTGTCATCGTCAATAACACGAATCGAGGTATCCACGGTGTCGCGAACGAATCGTGGAGCGGACGTGGCGGCGGCGACGAGCATGGCAATCAAGATGATGAAGAAACGCATGGTTAGTGGCGGTTAATAGTGTTGAATACGGTGGTAGTTGAAGCAAGTAGTTGGATTATATGAGCATATGGCCAATTTCAGACGTTTTTATAGGCATCTCAACGTGGAACCATGTCATAAGGGTCGCAGATAATCGATTACGTGAAGCTCTCCTTTGAATTACACATAAATTGATTTGTTGACAATCTTTGGTTCGAGAAAAACGCGTGACATCGTTGGGTTTTTATAGACGCAGAAAAATTGGATTCATTACAGGGTTGTTAAAGTGGGACTTTTTGAATGGTTTGAATTTTGAATCATAACGAAATTTATCTGCCGGCAATTTCCGGAATGCGACGACGACGATTCAAACACGGACCCCACGGGCAGAGCTGCACGGAATTCCGTCTTCCGTTTTCCGTGAAATTTTCCTGTTCCGCGTTCCACTTCCGAGTTACGCAAAAAAGCGAATTTCAGTATTGTTGAGAAATGACAAATGTCTCGAAGTGTCGTGGGATCTTGCGTTTTGTACGCAATGTGATGAGCCAGTTACAGTATCCTCGAAGCGATTTACGGAGGACTTTTTTGAATGTCCTATTTTCATTTTTTTTCCCATTTTTCGCTCATATTTCGTACTTTCCTTTGAAATTTTGTTATTTAAAATCTGTAGAACCCGAATTTAATTATTTTTTAGCAGACTGAATATGCACTTTTACACTATATTTTTTGGTAAAAATAGAATAGATTTTTAAAATCTCTGTTTTTTTTTGCCGTTAATATATAAATAATTAAATCGGTTTTTACAGATTTTTAATTTAAAAAAATTCGAAAGAAAATACGAAAAAAATGAAAATAGAAGATTTCTCTCCATTCCGGGTTGGATTAGGTTTTAATAAATTATTTTTTATGTCACCAAAAAGACGTTCGTGTTCCGTCAAAAAATATTGTTCCGAGTTCCGTTTTCCGTGTTCTTTTTTTTAGATTATTTAAATTCCGTGCAGCTCTGCCCACGGGCTGCCCCGAAGGCTACTTTCTTGACCACTCTGGATTCATTGATCCAATTCTCGTCTCACAACGAACACGATTTTTTCCGGCGATACTCATTAATTGTTTCTCAATTTTTCATTCAATTCGACACATTTTAATTACGATTTCGAGTTTTTTTCTTTGTTGCAAGTTTTAATTGAATACCAACTTTTGTTTCCTTTTTATTCGGCCAGAAAATGTGATTTCTAATAGCAAACACCCACTACTTCCTTTCTTTTATCAATTTTATGTCTTTAATTATCAATTCTTGCAGCACATGGGTAAAAGCGATAACGTTTATTCGTAAAACAGGAATTTGTTAATAGTAGGCGTTGTATTGATGAGTTGGTTGGAACTGGAAAATATAATTATTGAAATAATTTTGAAGAACAATAATTGCGCTTACAGCTGGTGGCACATAAGATTCGGTTCCATATGCGTTGTAGCCAGAATGGCCAAAGTCAATATGTCCAGCCCATTCTAAATTGTTCAATTATTTTATTTAAAAATTGATTCAATGATTTCTTACCTCTTTGGAAATGGAATCCTTCGAAGTTTACACGATCGACGTGAACATCTCCCTTGAGCCCGATTGCCTGAACGGATTGGAATGGGAATCGGTGTGGATAGTCAGCAAGATGGACGCCATTCACCGAAATCTAAAATTTCACATTTTTCTACATATTCATATAACCATTTATGTCACTTACATTATAATATCCAGAGTGAACCTGAATTCTGAGATTGAAGTGATCCGAATGATGCAAAGGGTTACGATGACGGATTTCCGATCCCCATGATCCATAGGATTGCGAGTTCATCACGACGACATGCTCGTGGTGGAATCGAAAGTTGACATGGAGGACGATATGTTGTCCGGAGAGAAGTTCAACGGCAAAATTTCTAGACAAATCAAATAGAGTATGAAGAGACGAAAAAAATTATAAAATTTTACTTGTGATGTCCATGACGAACATGACCATCAACGGAGATCACGGAACCTACTTGAAGGGGCTCAAAAATGGCAAGAGCCGATGGGACGCTCTAAATATAAAAGAAAAAATTAGAAAAAGAAGACTTCAAAGCAAAATTTGCTTACTGGATTTTGATAGGAGTGCATATCGTTGCAAAACGACTATCAGAGGCAAGTTTACAGTCACTTTTATTCCAAACTTTTTTTCGAGATAAGAAATGTGACATCAATATTTGCATAGACTTTCCATTTCTGTCAAATATTGACTCATTCCTCAAGTTCAGATTAGAGCAATTCGTCATGCCTCGAAATGTGACATTTTTGTGTCCTTCTGATACTTTATGATTCATTCTTTAAGAAGTTACAAGAGGAAATGCGCATTTTGAAAAAAGCGTGTGTAAAAATGATTTTTTGAGTTCCGAAAAGTTCAATTTTTATGCGGTTTTAACCTTCTTCATGGTTTTTTATTTCAAAAACCTAGTGAAATCGCCTTAAATTACCAGTTTTATTCGGTGTTTGAAAAATTTTCGAATTCTACACGTTCATTTAATGCAATTATGTAAAGTTTGTCAAAAATAAACTGTTTAAATCGAAATTTGAATTACCGCCTAAAAAAATTAGTGTCGAAAATTGATACAGCCTATCTAGTGAAGTAAGAGTCTCCCCAAGAGAGAGAGACTTCCAACCATTGCTGAAAATGTCACGGTCTCTTCAATTACGGGGACCTCTCCTCTGGTAACTCAAAACCAATCGGATCCGACGGGAATCGATCTGATCCGAAGCGTAGTTTTGCGATTATGATAGGAAAATTGTCGTTCGTAAATTTTGTTCAATTCGGATATAATTGATTTTGATCTACCAGAAAATATTCCAAGAAAACCAAGAAAAAATAGCTAAATGCCAAATGAAATTGGTGGAAAGGTCTTGGCACGATGTGTTTTTTGTCCAGTCTGTAAATCTACAATTTTTGTTTCGCGCCAGGACTTCATCAGTTTTTTCGGTATCAAGCCAACTTTCAACCAAATAATCCTCAACACATTATCAGTGAAATCATTTATGTGAATCAAAATGAAAAATTTGTGAGCGATGTTAATATTAAATAAAAGATATACACAAAAGTTACATGAATCAGAAATATACAAGAATCGATATCTAATCAAACAGTTGCGATAAATCATTGAACGCCTTCTGCAATTGATTGGCGAATCTCGTCGAGCTCGTCATCGTCGACGAATGATAGCTGGAAATGTTCGCAAAGATTCCATGGTTTCCACCGAATCGATAGCAAACTCCTACAATAAGCAAAATGATTTAAAAAAAAAACTTTCTGGCGAGGCTTAATATTACCATATCCATCAGGTGCAACAGCCCCAAAGCAGGCTCCAAGCCAAGTGTTTCCCTGATCGGTATCCTCATCGCATTGGTTAGTAACATTAGGTACCTGCGAATAAAATTTTTTCAGCTTTTACAAATTCTCCTTACATGAGAAGTAGACAAAGTCCATTTTTGATTAATATAATTTTCCAAGAATGGAGAAGAGACTCCAACTCCCTTCGAAAGTACATACAAGACAAAGAGGTGGCGATCAATACCCTGTCCAACCATGCACTTCTAAAACAGCTTTATTTAAAAAAAAGCAAGACAAATGATAAAGCTTACCTTATTCCTTGCCACGTGAGTTTCGCAAGCTCTTCTGAGCAGCTCCTTTCTCTTCTCTTTCTAAACGCGATTTTTTGAGAAAATTTCAAAAAAAATCACTTACAGTCTCATTCCCATTCATCATAGCAATGACAAACTCGCATGAATGATCATTGACGGTTCGAAGAGTTTCGGTTCTCGAATTCGCGAAAAATCTCACCGAAGCTGGCTCATAGGTCAACACAAACTTTCCAAAATCCTGCAGAAGAAGCTTAAACTTAAAAAAAAGCACCATGATTTTTTTTACTCGATAAGCCGCAAGTTGGATGGCCATTTGAACGAATCCATCAGGTGAAACACCGCACTTCTTGATTCGTCCTTTTCCAAAGTCCCTGAAAATACTTCTCTAATTATTAAGAAAAAATCTAGACAAATACCTGAAGGCCAGAGCGAACAAATCAACATCACTCTTCGCTTTCATATGCGCATCATAGCAACGGGTGATTTCCGAATAAATCTAAAGAAAATGCCCATAAATGTTCAAATCATTTATTTTCAAACCGATTCATCTTCAATCTCAAATTTAAGACGATCAGCAAACTTCAATCCATGTTTTTCATTGTCTTGAATAATAGCCATTTTCTCTTGGGCATCAATAGTATCATATCTGCAAGGAAAATCATACTTTCGGACATAAAGCTTATGGTACTATTTTTTAGTTTTTCGAGTATTCTTCCCAAAATCTGCATAGCACCATAATTGGAACGTACTTGAGACATTCAAGATCAATTTTTAGGAAATTCTCCATGATGTGATCAAATTCAGCGCCATCAGCAATCGAATGCTCAGTAGTTCCTCCGCACTAATATGCATCATATTAATCTCTCTAATGATTCTCATCCACTTACTCTAGCGTTCTTCGAGCTCACGTAGTTCAGCGATTTGTCAACCCAACGATTAGTTCCATCACCAGTCAGAATATTGGCAAGGAATTTCGACAACATTTCCGGATTATTCTGCAATTTATCAATCGAATATAACATTCAACGAAACCATCGAACCTCATCATATCCATAATCCTCGTTCTCATCAAGGCTCATAAAGAAAATGGCGCTCTCGATGTCTTTCAGTACTTTGGCATTATTCGCATTTGACAAAAAGAATCGCTTTCGATTATGATGCCAGCTATCTCTGAAAATATTATTGAGATAGGCAAGTTCAGAAAAACGTGCAGCGCTTCAAATTTAAGCCCCGGCCATTTTGAAATAATTCGAAATTTGTGCCCGCCAAAAATTTGACCTCAATCTTCAACATAATGATAATTCGAAAAGAGCATCGCCGATTCCCGGAAGTTCATCTCGCCCGACCAAATTCCTAATCAACATTACCCAATTCTCGCACCACTCTCAATTGTGTTGTGTTCGATTACACAAATATGAAGTACCTTGTGTCATGCGTCAACGCCGCTATTTTCGCCAGCGGGCCATCTTCTTTGTCCTCTCTGGTAATCAGTTCATGGTATATTCTGCAAAAAATGGAGGTTTGAGAAAAAAAACGCAGATAAGAGTGAAATTGTGTCTACATACTTTGTGAACTGCTCAATAGTGAATATGTTGTTTTTGTCGTCGCAAATGTGCAACTGAAATATTTCAAAATTAGTTTTTTTTTCAATGAAATAAAAATTAATATAACCTTGTAAAAGCATCCTCTGAGGAGCACAACAATATGCTTCTGAATTCCATGGAGTTCGAGATGATCCACCGATTCTCCTGGAACACGATTCACCGCGTACATTTTGCGATAATGGCGCGTACAAACAATGCCATCTCCAATCTGAAAACAATAAATATAATTTATTTCAAACTCGTTTCTTTCTACCGCTTTGAATTGTTGCTTATCAACCGCCAAATGCGAGTTCGCCTCAATCCATGTAACTCGTGCGGCTCGGTGAGCACGAGTCGCCGGACTAACTCTTACGAGATCGCAATGAGCCACACTACTATTAATGAGAAGCGGATATCGGCCATACAAATATGCGTATTTTTCCCAAAATGGTGTCACATAGTTATCAGTGAAAAGCGAATATAACCATGCGTATCTTTGAAGCTTGACCCCTTCGTTCTTTAAGAACGAATCGGCTTGTTGCGTGATTTGTTCGAATTCGTCCTAAATGTTTTTTTTTAAACAAAATTTTCATTTCTAAAAATAAAACCTTTGACAAAATATTCTTCACCGAATCCAAATATTCAGCAATTGTGTCCTCTAGCTTGGGAACGGGAAGATTCGGAAGAAGTCGATCGCAAGATTCAAGAATTGGAGGACTATATGACAAAAGATGACGGACTGCCTAGAATATCGAATATTCAGTTTTTTCAATTTACGATTATTTAAAGACTAACACCCCAAATTTTAGTTCGCAATGATAGCTTCTTTGGATTCTCAAATAGAAATCCTTTATAAGAAAAGTAGAAATGTTTGAGCAATTGTCGCAATCCAAATACAGGGACGTAAGCGCTCAAGAAAGAAACAATCGACAATTTGATGACCTAAAATCGTTTTAGCAACAAAAAAATTAATTTTTTTCAAACCTCGAAGTAGGGGATTCTCTCGAAAATGTTGATTTTGGGAAATAGCTCTATAACTCCATTTTGCGGGTATTTGTAATGAATACTAGCTGCCAAAGCGCACGCAGCGGCGAATGGAAGCGGACGAACGGGCCAAAGTCGATTCTCGACCCAATTCTGAAAAAGAAAATTGCCATATACATATTTGAAAAATTTCTTGTAGTTTTTTGGGCCAAACAATATGAAAAGGAAACAACTATATAAATATCATTGCAGAAAAAACGAAAATTTTTTTTCTTTTCTCAATTTTTTCCTCAAAATTGACCCTTAATATACAATTTTCCGCTTACATATGAACGATACGCAGCTCGTTCAAGAGGTGTTGGGAACTTCCGTGGAATATGATAAGGTTGGCGGTTCTTCTTGCCACTCGACATCTGAAAACAAAGAGGGAGATATTTGAAAAAAATAGTTCAATTTTGAAAAAATGACCTCTGGCAAATAGTTTGAAATCATATAGGATTCAAAACCATTTACCAGAGTGGAAAAAAGTAGATATTGGATCCATGCAGGAGGTCTTTATCACTGGCGACAATTTTTATCAGAATGGCGAGACATTTGTCCCCGCGAAAAGGAAAACGACAACGATATACTGCTTCTTGACCTTTTTGCAAGAAAGCCCTGGTGAAAATAAAGTGCAGACGCTTGGAAAAATAGATAGACAAGTTGCACTCATTTATTTGTTTCTGGTAAACTGAGGCATGAAAAATTTAAAAAGACACGATATTCGAATGGGACGAAATTGGAATGCGAGATGCTGCGAATGGTTTGACCTACAAATTTTCACTTTTATTATCAATGAACGCTCAATGTTCGACGAAACGCGGTCAACGAGCAATATTTGAAGAAAATGTATAATGGGAGAAAGACTGCGTTCCGTGACCGACCGCAGAGATGGCATACAAGAGACTATAGCGTAGCGTGTATCCATCCAAAAAATGTTTACCCAGCGAATTACTCGCTCTGAGTGCAGAATAAACCTGGCGAAAGAAAGAAGACATTGCAAAGAGAAGTGTAGTTTGGAACTTGAAACGAGCTTATCATAAAATATTCAAACTGAAAACAATTTTAACTCTTCCACCCGATATTTTAGGTTCATAGTTTATGGCTCCGATTGTAACAGGTTTCCAATTTAGGCCTGCAGAATGTTATTACAGGATGGAGATAATTACACTTGAAACGTCTACTGGGTAAACACTTAACGAAAATGAAACAAATTTGAAATTTAGCTAATTTAAATTCAAATTGAAATTTTGAATCAGCTGGTTCATTCATGCAGAAGTTTTGTCTACTTTATTTAATTTTTTTGAAAATGGTTTTAAAAAAAATAAATTCAGAATACTGAAAATAAAATTATTGTGTACGGTAAACGCAATCTGTAAACACTCTGCACATAGATGAAACTACAGTAATACAAATAATTTAAAACTGGAAAATTCGTTGATCTTTCATTTTTTAAATTATTTGATTTTTGGAATTTGTTAATTTCTATCATTTAAATTAAGTAGAATTCGCTTGATTTTTGAATCTTATTATTTGTGGCATAGTAATTTATTCGTATAATTAGCAATTTCAAGAGAAATCAAACATTAATGCTCAATTTATATGTGCGTGATTTTCAGGTATGCGGCTGAGATTAAACTCTCGCTCTCAAAAGCCAGGCCTCTCTGAGAGCGCGTCGCTTCTTTCGACAATTTTCAGGCCAATCAATGTCCCCTGGAAGCGTTGGCTTGAAACACTCGCCGTAATGTTTTTCATCTTCATGTGGGTTATTCTTCCAATCATGATGACTTGGGTAACAACAAAATT
This sequence comes from Caenorhabditis bovis, assembly GCA_902829315.1. Taxonomy (NCBI): domain Eukaryota; kingdom Metazoa; phylum Nematoda; class Chromadorea; order Rhabditida; family Rhabditidae; genus Caenorhabditis; species Caenorhabditis bovis. Next base: position 2,301,925 of record CADEPM010000001.1, on the reverse strand, counting down.
GGTATTGAAATAATGCAAATTTCAATGAAATTCAGATCCCTCTGTATGTACTTTTTGTAAGCCGTTGGTGGTTCCTTGTTCCGTTATACGCTGCATGGTTCTATTATGATTTTCGCACACCGCGAAAAGGTTCTCGGCCTTGGGTATCGTCTTTTTATGGCGAAAAAAAATGAATATAATTAGTGCAATATTTTTATAGAAATGGCTGAGAAATCACGTCGTTTGGCGGTATTTCGCCGACTATTTTCCACTTCGCCTCGTTAAAACCGCCGAATTATCACCTGAAAGGAATTATATCATCGGGTAATAAATATAGTCTTCAATTCACTCATTTTTTTTCTGCAATAGTTCGCATCCGCACGGGATGTTCTCTGTCGGCGCCTATACATCATTCTGCACAAACGCGACCGGTTTCGAGGAGAAGTTTCCCGGAATCACGCCCACAATACTAACCCTCAATGGACAATTCTATTTTCCGCTGAGAAGGGAGTTTGGAATGCTGGTCGGCGGCACCGAGAGCTCAAAAGAGTCCCTACAATACTCTTTGACAACTCCGGGAAAGGGTACACCGCCGAAAGTGTTCAATTTTCTAGATACGTTTTATAGGAAAAGCTTGCGCTATCGTTGTCGGAGGCGCTCTTGAAGCTCTCGAAGCTCGTCCGAACAACTTCACGCTAGTCCTGAAGAAGCGCAAAGGCTTCTGTAAATATGCGTTAATGCACGGGTACATTTCCAATTGGTTGTTATGGAATATTTAAGATATTTTTTCAGTGCAGACCTTGTTCCGATGTACCATTTTGGAGAAAATGATCTTTATGAGCAATACGAGAATCCCAAAGGATCGCGTCTTCGTACAATTCAGGTTTGAGACAAATTTCGAACACCGTCCGTATAGTTTTTAAACAAATCCAGGAGAAAATCCTACGAGTTTGGGGACTTTGTCCGCCAATGCTCCGCGGACGATCAATTTTCAATCAATATTTGATTGGACTAATGCCTTTCCGCCGACCAGTCACCTCAGTGATGGGAAAACCCATAAGGTGAGCACCAGCTGACTTCCAGATTCCTGATCTTCTTCGTGTTGAGGGTGACAAAGGTGGAAAATCCCAGCGATGAGCAAATTAACGAGCTCCACTCAAAGTATTGCCAAGCTTTGATGAAGTTGTTCGACGACTACAAGCACCTTCACTCGATCCCAAAGGATGTACATTTAACTATCGAATAATTCGATTTCGCCATCTCCCTACTAACCCTTTTCACATTATTTTGTTAAGTTTTACCAGTATGCTCCTTTAAATAAGGATAAAACAAATTTATTGAAAAAGAAAAAAAACAGGTAACAAGTGTATTTATCACACAATATAAAATAAGAAATGATTGTTTTCTTTATTGTATTGAGTGATCGTATCGAATTTGGTTGTTCTTTTGTTAGTTAGCTTATTAGGGGTGCCTTATATACAACAAACGTTTCACCGAGAACGGAGGACACTGATCTAATTAAACAATATTATATTATATATTATATTTGACAGAGTAATGGCAATAAACCTGAAATACGAGATTTTTTGGGCATTTGCGAGATTTTTAAATATTTTCCTTTTTTCTGTTCAAGTAGAAAGATTAATTGGGAGGATAAGGGGTCTTCTGATGATGGTAGGCAAATTTGAACTAACAAAAAAAGGTGAGAGGGGGGATTTTTTGAGAAGTTGCGAGGTTTAATTTTTTGGAACCTACCCGATGAAGAGAGTTTACAATCAAAAAGAAACAAAAAAATAACAAACAATGGAGAGTTGTCTTAATACTGCAGAATTTGGTTAGACTGGCGGCGGACCATTAACATAGGTAACGTGGGGTCCGAATGGCCGGCCGAACACATGATAGTAGAAAATTGCGGTAAGAGCTGAGAGGACGGATAGGGCGAGCGAGATTTGAACGAGACGCGATGTTGATGATCGCTTCGCACTCGTCGAAATCGCGTCCGTCGATGAATCCGTTGTTCTCGGACGCATGGTTTGAGTCGTACTCGTGCTGAACTTCGTATGTCTCGGCTCCTGGGGAATCTCGATTGGCGACGGAACGCGAGTCATCTCGTTGAATCTGCAAATAACAAATGATTCACAAATTCATGAACTCAACAGTATTATCGAAATCGTTGTCGAATTGGGTCTCGCGACATGCGAGTAGATTTACGCCATGTTGTCCGTGTGGAGTACACAGCGCTCGTGTCGCCTCGAGACCATTTTCGACAATTCGCCAATTTGCACGATTTCAATAATCTAATTTGACCAATCAGATGCCCACGAACCTGTCGCGAAGTTTTGCCAACGCGTTGCTGTAGATCGACAACTCGGCGCGAAAGTCCGGACTCTCGCTCGACGCATTCTCAGATTGAAGAGCGGAGAGCGAAGTGGTCAAATAGTTGCACATCGTCTCCAAACTGTCCATTCTCTCCTGACACAACTCCATTTCTTGTGCGATTTGGCGATTATCGAACGCGCCGCTTTTCAAGTGCGATTCGATACGAACCATTGCGCTTCTGAAGAATATCGATTAAATCGACAATGAATCACGACACTCACCTGATGTCATTTTGCCGCTCATTCCACTTATCCCATTCCGATTTGACATCGGCAAGTGAGTTCGCCATTTTGCCGATTCGGCCGACAGCATCGTCATAGCCATCCGAAACGCAGTCAAACTCGCGTGTGAGATCATCGGCGACTTCTTTGAACGCCGGCGATCGGACGAGCTCGCGGAGCTCCTCGCGCTCGCAACTCAAACGACGTTCGATCAGCGAAACCGCGTCGAGCGCTTTCGCGACGTCCTCTTTGGTTCGAATGTCGACGACGTCGCCCAAACTCGCCAACGATGACATCTCCTGAAGTGTCGACGCGAACTTCTTCACTTGATACATGATCCGCGAAAATGGGCTTCGAATTGTCTCGTGGAGTTCCGCCCATTCGGCGCGAAGATCGTGAAGAGTGCTGACTTCGATGAGCGACGGTTGAAGCGACGATTGGAATTTGATGGTCTGCTCGACTTGCCGCAAATTGGTGCGAGCGATGAGCTCGAAATTCGACATTTGAAGTGTATCCATGTTGCTCTCGGCCAACGCGTTTTTCACAACCCGCAAGTTCGCCTTCGATTCCTCGATAATTCGGAGAGCACTCTAGAAAAAAATAATTAAACAAATATTTTTTTTAATTCATACCGGCGATCCAAAATGCTCAGCAAAGTCCTCATCCATTGTGAGCAATTCTTGCGAGATATTCGACATTTGAGGAGCCTGAAGGTCAGCCATCGAATCGTCCTTTTCAGGCGGCTGAAATTTTTAGCAATATTAGGTTTGTCTATAAAATTTGAAAGGTGCACAAGGTGCACAAATGCGCTTGCCATACGGGGGGCACCGGGGATTAGGTATGCGCGGACGGCCCGGCCCGGCTGGCACGAGGTGAAGCTCATTTCGCCACCTGGTTCTGCGGTATTATTGGCACGTTTGACCTTTGAATAGCGTGGCCTTCCACCCATGGAACCTTTAATTAGTCAATACCTATGGCGTGCGAGCGCGCGCGCGCATGCAACCGAACACAACTGAATAAACAGCATGTGCAAATTATTGATCAACATACAAACCGAAGCAGCATAATATATATATATATATATGGTAATGTGATGATGATATAACAAGTGAAACACTATCGATTAAACCGTTCTATTCAATCTAGTGCAGTCGAGAAAAAAAAATTTGATGCGACAAATTGCCAATCACAATTAACGCGGCTGATCAACAACCCATTTCCGGCCTAATTTCGTTTGGCAGGTCGAGAAAAAAAATTGAAAAGTATAGGTTTTTGATTCAATTTTTTTTGTTGAATGAATGGGAAACAAATTAAGAATTTTTTTTAAAGCCTGGGGAGTCTTGAAAGTTGAGGCTCTGTGGTTAATAAAAGTCAATCGAATACCATTATAAAAATTTGAAATCATTCGATTTCGAATATTTTTCAACACATACTTCAAGTCAAATCGAGTTAAAAGAGTGTAAATTTTTGATTTTTTTAAAAAGAAAAAATTTTGAAAATTTCAGATATTGTGAAAATATCAGCGTAAAGTATTACGCCTATATTTTTTAAAAAGTTTTTTTTACTCAATCGTACTACGCAGATATCGCAAAAAGCAAAACTGCTAATTTTTTTTGAGTTAAAAAACAAAACTAACATTGTATTCATCCCACTCATACGCCTGAGCTGCATCGCTGTGCTCCGGTGCTGTATCGCTGTCCATGTTGGCTCTCAATTGAGCATCCAATTTGCGCAAAAGGCGAGTCGTCGAACGCGCCAATGGTGTGCTAGGCGGCGAGACGCGAATCGACGGCGTCATTAGGCCTGAAAAAAAAAGACGAACAATTTTGTTTTTCGAAATTTCGTTTTTTTGCCGCTACCATGGAGACTGCTGACGACGCCTAGCTGCTCGCCGTCGCTCATACTTCTCGGCATTCGACGACCGCGCAATTTGCGGCGTGCCGTCGTTCGACTTTTGCACGGCGGCATCTCGGATTTCGTCGAGCAGAACGAGCCGTCCATATCGAGATTGTCAAGCTTAAATCATTTTTCAGTGTCAATTGAATATGAATAGTTTCATCACATGTCACTTACAATATAATTCGAGCTCTTCAATACCCGTCCCGATCGTTGTCGCTTCAGCGGCGATGAGGTGTCGAAAGACACCGAATTGAATGAAATGCTCATCAAATCCTCCTCGTGCTCTTTTTCAGCTTCAGCGTCTGACGAGTCTTCCGATGAAGCGTCGCAAGAGTTCTGCAGAACGAAACCATCAAAAATTCCATAAAAGGATCAAAAAGGGGCCATTAAGGAACAACCTCTTCCAAAACCACTTCCAAATGCATAATACGGATTGAGAATGAATGGGGGGGGAATAGTTTGACGCCTAATTTGTCTAACTGTCACCGAATAATTAATCAACGTCAAGTTGGCGACACCCACCATCCCACAGCCACCAAAAAATCGGTTGTTTTTTGAAAAATGCGTTTTCGCGATGGGAAATCGGCGATGATAAGAATCGAATTCTCTCTCTCTCTCTCACCTTGGCGACGTTCTCCAAATGCTCTTTGCTGACGCGCGACAATCGGCGTCCGTGAATGCGTTGGCCGTGAATCTCGCTCCATTTCGTGTTGAAACTCTCCGACATCGAAATGTCGGACGGCAAACGATCATCATTGAGTAGCGCCATCACTTCATCTGCAAATATGCGTTGTAAATCATTCAAGATCCAGATCCAATCAGATCCGAGTGCCGGTTATCGAGTATGAGGTCAACAAAATAAAATCCTTTACTACCTCCCACCCTCTCTTGTTTTCAACGCTTTTTATTTTTATTATCGAAAATTTAAAAAAAAACCGGAATCATGAAATTACCGTATTCGGTGAGCTTCTGCGTCGTCGAAAACGTCATATCATGATTGACATACATCGAGTCGGACAAATTCGGCTCATCATCAACGTCGTCATTGATCGCCTGAATCGAATTATGTTAGTCGAATTGTGATGTCTAGGGCGTCTATACCTTGGTGACTTCAAGATCCGACATATCTTCCAGTTGAACAGTGCGATAGAACGCCTTGACCGGCGAGCATTCGATGCGCTTCCGACGCATATCAGATGTCCGTTCGGGCAGTCTGAAAACACAAAACGAGAAAATTGCCAAACAACGCCATCACAACTGGGTCATAAAATAAACTGTTCTACCGCTTCGCCGGTTTTATTTTTTCACCTCGAATAAACAAAAACATTTCGCTCAAAAACCTAAATAGGCAAAAAAAAAGGAGAAACGTTCGCGTCAATTTGCTGAGCATATATATAAATATCGTCGCAAAACCAATTTCTGATAATAATAATTTATAACCGCGCAAAACGCACCGACATCTGTAACGCCTCTCAACAGATGTTCCGCAATTTACAAGTTGCATGTCGGAGCGGAACGAAAGAGAAAAAAATGAAACCGAAAAGTTGATGACGATGTCACACATCTGGAGGCGACGCGGCGCGCGACTAATTGTATGACAACCGCAGAATGATAGGGCGGGATTGAGATGGTTTCTTTTTGCCATAAATGGGACAATTTTAATTCTGGATTTAAATATTTACTTTAAAAAAAAATGTAAAATTATTTTTTTTAATTGGCCAACATCAAGATTTATTTTTTATGTGGCTCCCTCTTAACTATACTAATTGACCTTGTCCACAGGTGTCAAACGAAAGAAAAAAGAAACTCACAAATGTTCGGCACATGTGCTGAGCGCCTCGTGAATCGAGTTCTCGCCACTCGAGTATCCAATGTCCTGTTGCACACTGTCCCATTTTTTCGGCGTCGATTTCAACATTTTCGATTCTTCCGACGATGAAGCCGACGAGGTGACCGTTGTTCTGCAATAAAGAAAAAAGAACTGAGAGCTCGCCATCCATTAAACCATCATTTCAAATAAAGCAATAATAAGAAGCTTAACGGGGTTGAGCGCGAGCCGAGTGCACCTGACAGCTATTACGAGAAAAAAGGGCAATAAGTGGCTCACCTAACGTCCATGATGCTCTCGTACTCGCTCTCGGCGAACGGCAGAATATTATCGTCGCACACCGTCGGCTCGTCGACGTCCGTTTCGTCGTCGTCGTCGTCTTCAGAAGACGATTCCGCGCTTCGCAGGTGACGCGCGCGTTTCGTTGGCGGTCCGGCGAGCTCGGGATCGCTCTCCGAATCGTCGGATGATTGCTGCAAAAATTGAAATCTCATTATTGCGGTAAAATTGAGAATGGTTGGATGACCGACAGATGGCCGGTCCGGGCGCAACGGACCATCATCAAATAGAGCTGATGCAACAACAATACGAGCAACCTGTGCAAACGAGACAGCCAACTCAATGTGTGTTTCAAGCGTTTGACAAAGCCGTTGAGTAAAGGTTACATGTACAAAAGTTATGAATCAACAATAGCGATGAAGCCGAATCGCAAACAAATGTTGATGTATCTGATGATGATGATGATCGAGAGGAATTCAAGAAATATGAAATCTGGAAACTGAAAACGATATGGTCAATTAAAGATGGAACGCGGGAACCGCGGCGGCGGCGGCGGCGCAAAACAACTACTAATAAATGGAGGCAATAAGGTTCGAAAAACCAGAAACAAACGGCGGTGTGAGGGGTGCGAACAACTCCATGAATCGGATGGGTAAAACGCCGAATTGGTGAAATTCGAGAATCGGGAACGTGTGAAGATGCATGCATTTTTACTACGGTCGGGTGTGCAAATAAATACGTGACATGCGTGTGTGGCTGCTCTCGCCCAACATCAACTCTTACACTCAATTACACAACAACACCGTGCGCGTACTCGGCCGCCTTGGTGGAGGAGGGGAAGGGCATGACGGCGGTTCGATTGAGGCGAAATTAATTGAGCGACACGACAAATTGATTGAATGCTGATTTATGTGGATCCCGCGAGAATGAATCCCGTCGGCACCGAATTTCGATGTTGCCGGTTAGATTTGAAAATTGGGGTGGAAAAAATTCGCATCGGCTTTCAGACAAATTTTGAGTCTCAAAAAGGCAATATCAATTTTTTTTCTCGCGAATACTTATAGTCGGCCTCCGACGGCGGCTATCATGCGCCTTCGCCTATGGTCTCGCACGGACTAACTGATTGTTTTGCATTTTGATGCATCGACACGACGATAATTGTTGATTTGAATGACGCTAGAAATTCGAGGAAATACCTAAAACTTCAAGACAGCAGTTCACGTGAAAATAGTAAAATGAGAGTTCGTGGCGAGACCATTTTGAAAGGCGCACCCGTAAATCTACTCACGTACAGAAAATATGTAGAAAAAAATGGTTTCGCAAATTTTGGAGGAAAAAACTACCAAAAATTATTAAATGAATTTGAATTGTTTTAATGGTTCACAAAAATAAACATTCAAAAAAATTAATGTATATGATCGCTGTGAAAACGGCATAATTATACGTTACCGTATCAACAGCCAACTGCAGACGCCTTTCAGGTCTCGCGAACGACAAATGCAATCTATTATTCTAGTCGTGAATTCGTAAATTTATAGGTTTCGGGTGAATGATCGCGAACCGCAACAAAAGGAGTTTTACCGCATAATAATGCTATTAAATCTATACGAGTAATTATATGTAATATAGGTAAACAAATGCACCAAAAGTGTGGGGTGGGTGGACGGGTGGTGGGAGGCGTTCTGTCCATCCAGGCGTTTGTAATTTATTCCGGTTTCCGGCGAGGCGATCGGTCACACCATCGCGTGCACCATTTTGGTGCAATTATCGGTGTTTCAATATGACCTAGATGTTTAATTGAAACATTGGCGGCGGCGGCGGTGGCGGCGGGGCAACAGTGCGCGAAAAACGCTTCGACACTTGTAAAACATTGAAATTTTAAGAAATTGTGCAAATAATCGAGCGAAACGAGTTGAGCCAAGTAAAATATTCAAAAGTTTCAAAAATTGATTTTTTTTTTGGGCGGCTTTCTCAACACAAAAAAAAATGTTTTGCAAATTCCTCAACGCTAATTGAATTAGTCAAAAACGGCGCGCGCAAAAAAATTCCAATCGCAAATCGTTGAACGAAAAAAAAATTTTTTTTTTGGTTGGAGGGCGACCGACGAAAGGAAAGACTGTTCAATTTGGCACGGTTCGATTCAGTTTGGGTTTGGTCAGGACAAACATTAAAACATCCAATTCAAGACAGCTGTCGACCGGGGGGGGGGCCAACGCGGCCAATTTGAAGGTCGACGCGAAAACTCTCGAGTAGGAAAAATGGTGAGATGCGTATAATGAATAAGGTCTCAAAGTTTGGCGGCCGAAAATAACCATAATAATAATAATAATAATAGTATCATTTTGAGTGAGTGAGTGCGAGCGGGCTCATCTCTCGCTCGCTTCTCTACGGCTCATTCGCCGAGAATTGATTGGCAGCTGTTTCGGGTTGGAAGGTCTCGATTCATATGTCGAAAATATGATATCAAAATCATTATTATTGGCGCTTATTTTTACAACATCGCCGCATCGAATTTCAAATTCTTGCCTAGCGACTCGGCGTATTTGATTTGATTTCAATTTATACCGAATCGAGCCAGAAACGACCTAAAATTGTTCACCGTTCGAAATTGATTGTCAAAAGAGAGTTGTGTTTGCACAAAAAGCGACGTATTTGACGACAACTTGCAATACTTTTTGCTTCATTTTTTTTTGGAATTCACATTTAAAAATTTTGCTCAATGTCTATCGTACTCAGTTTTGAATAGCTCTGAGTTAATCACAATTTGTCAATGTTCTTCTTTTTTGTTGCAATGCCGGAACAATGATGAAGTGTTTGCACAAGATGCGCCATAATTGACGAAATCCCACACAATATTCTCATTTCGATTCGGTTTTGGGAGAGTTTGAAAATAATTTTAATGAAATTCAAACGTGTTGGAATTATAATTCGCTCGTTTTTTTTTATTCCAAAAATTTTTAACTTATCTAAAACTTTTCCGAAATTCGTTTTGAAATTGTTATTTTTGCCATAATTTTAATTTAAAAAAAAATTTCAAGATCTCAGGTAAATTAAAATCAATCGGATTCAAAAATAATTTCGTATTCAATCGAAATCGAATATAAATTAAACTGTTTCGATTTATTCCAGAAAGATTTTATAATTTAAATTTGAGAAATAAATCAATCGATTTCAAAGATTTTTGAATCAAAACCAAATTTTCAAATCGAATTTTAATTATGTTTTATTCGAATCAGGTTAATTTATATTTCATTTTTCTTCGAATTCGATTGAATTTCATTTACCTGATTTTGAGATTTGTACATTTCAAACTTAATATTTAAAAATACTAAATTTTTTTTGCAACGACCTAATAATAAAACTGGCAAAAAAAACCGCCAAATGACTAACACCACTTCAAAAAATTTCGAGCGTTGTACTACAAAAACGATGGCGAATTTGCATACAATCGGAATGGAAACGCAAATCGACGGCGGCGAGGCACGATTATATGCGTACTACATTCAAAACGAGACAACTAAACCAAAAAAAACGAGGCAATTCATTGTGAGAAGCGGTGGTGGTGTCGAACCGGCGGAAAGCAGCAGCAGGCGGCGGCGAAGGAAACAATAGAATAGTCGAATTTCGGGAAAAAATTCCGAATGGTGTGTGTTGTCTACTACCTATTATTCATTGGTGATCCACTTGTCACAACACCGCCAAAAGCCCAATAAATCAAGCCGGATAGCAATAGCAAAAAAAACAAAGAAATCAACAACTCACTTGAGTGTTTAGTAGATCTTCGATTTTGCACTGCAACGACAGACTACGCAGATAAATGGTGTGCCATCGTTTGCGGATCCCTTTAACACACGCTCGTCGTCGATCGTCTTCGGTCGGATTTGCGGCTTTCACGTTCCTCAAAAAAGACAAAAGAATTGACTTTTGACTATTTTGATATGCCGATTTACACCGGGTCGAATGGTAAAGCAAGAGGCAAAATTGAACGACCACCTTGAAAACAAAAGTGCCTCTTCCCATCGGGGGCAATTTATTGCCATTGTTGTATTAAATCAACTTGGCTAAAGAAACTAGAGGAAAAAAAACGCTGAAGTTTTTGAAATCATTCAAAAATGTCATTATTGAAGTAGAATTTCAGAAATTTAGTATAGTCGAATACATTTGGAATAGAGTTGCTCAATAATTTGAATTGCCGCTTTGAGTCTCGTAGGGAAAACGAAAAACTCTAAAGAGCGATTTTTGCTTAAATAGTTCAATCAACAAAACGTGAAAAGCCAGAAATTTCAAAAGTTGTTGGGTTTTTGCGGGACCAATTCAAATTCAAAAATTCACCGTTAAATTGTTCTTGGCGGGAATTTCAAAAAAAAAACGAACACAAGAATCTTACTTGAGTTGACTTTCCAGGCGATTAATGAGCAATTGGCCTTCTCGCTGGATTTCCAGTTGTAGCGTCTGTAATTCAATCAATAATTCACCAATATACATAATAGTGTAATTGAATACGTAGTTACACAAGAAAACATCGCCACCCACAAAAAAAACCCCCAAAACAGTCATTGGATTTGAAAACGACCTTTGTCGAAAATGAAGAACATGAGACAAGAATGAGAAGAGGGGAAAAAACTCAGCAAAAAGAAATTTGCGAACACCAAACCCTCAATTTTTTTTGATATGAAACGCAAAATAAAAATCGATAAATGCTCTCTAAGGCAACATTTTTTTTTGGAGTGTCTCGACACGCCAAACCCGCGCGATTTCAAATAATGAATCATTTGGTGGTGGTCATCGTCGGGGCGCTGGGGGGGGGCTCCTGACGACAAATTGTGTTCGATACGGGCGGCACACACAAATACATTGTACATATACGAGGTAAACGGTGTGGTTTGAGATTGGTGCTGATGGGGGGGGGCATGCTGTGTGTACGATTCATTATCATTACGGAATAGTGCAAACGAGTGAACGATGGCACACTAACATTCAATTAATACTCAATTATTTTATCGATTTCAAAACGTCAGAGCGACTTGGCAGGAATTTCAAATTTGAAAATTCATCAAAAGACACACATTGCCAAATTTTATTCTTTTTGAATTTCGTTCAGTCATTTGAAAAAAAAACCCAACGATCGAATAGTTGAAATCTTATCAATATTGATCAATTTTGATTATCCAATAAAAATGGTGGACTAATCAAAATTGTTTCAATTTATCGGAAATCTCACTAAAAATGGAAATTGGGTTTCATACACTCAAAGAAAAAAAAATTCAGCACATTCGAACGTGGCCGGTTTGTTTCGGGTTTTTACGGTCGTAAACTGCCAGCCATTAAATTCTTTTTTTTGGTTTTTTTTTATTATAAAAAAAATTCTAAACGCAAAAAAAGAAGCTCAAATTTGATGGCTTTGGTGAATTATGGGAACCGCATCTCTGTCTAAAGTGTTCGGTGAGAAAAAGAGGCGATCACGGCGGCAACATCGGAAAAAATGAGGAGATCAAGAGGGTTGTTCAGAAACTGCCATTCGAGGAGACCGAAAACCGGAAGAAACCAAGTGATCGTCATCGCGAGACCACAAATATTTGAAATCGAAGAAAAAAAAAGAGAGACCCGAAAAGCATTTCAACTAATTTCGATGCGAGAAGATGACGATGAGGTCCGACGCGGCGAGACCAGCAAAATGATAAATGGTGAAGGCCAGATGGGGAGGGGGGTCGTGGTCGGACTCCCCTCGAGGGTAATAAAAAACAAAACACTCTAGGGGGGGGGGCATCCCGACGCGCGAATTGACGTATCGTATGGATGAGCGATTACATTTCCATCGAATCAATATAATATTTGTTCATGAACCGCACGAACACAACCAACATTTGCAAAAAAAAACGTTTCGCTGGCGCCCGCCGCAAAACTCAAGGCATTCGAGAAAACAAATTGTGCAGAAAACGATGGGAACAAATAAAGTGGCATAATCGCCGCGAGACCCCCCCCCTCCCCTGAGTTACTGTAGACGTTTGACAGCCATCTGGCTGTTGGCGATATACGAATGCACCAATATTCCATACACCTTTTGCTCGCGCAAAACTCCTCAACCTAATGAATAGTTAATAAAGGACGACGTTGTCGTCGGGCGATGGTGGCGGTGGTATTGGGATGAAGCTCTATGCTCTCTCTCTCTCTCTCTCTCTCTCCCTCTCGCTTTTTTTCTTCGCCAATCCAATTCGATCATTTAATTCGCAACACAAATACAAAGACGAAAAATGGCGGAAGAACACGATTGAGACAATTGTCGGTACGCGCAACAACAATAGAAATGTTGAAATAAATTCGAAATTTGAATGAGCCACAGCAAATATTGATGGGATGTGAATGGAGACAAAAAAAAAACAAAAAGCGAATATGAAATTCAAGTTTCTCGCCGAACAAAAAAAAATTATGCTCGACATTTGAAATTATTGAAAAAATTAATATAAAATCACTTAAAAATACCGAAATTTGGAATATCCTCAAAAATAGTTGGGTCTCGTGGCGCTTTTCTATTTTCAAAGATATGTCGAGATGCGGTAATTAAAGCCGCACGCTTCATTTCTGAAGAAAATTTCAGCAAAAATTAGGGTATGCGATCATTTCAAAGTTTTCTTTGGGCGATTTTTAGAAAAATGATAATATGAAATGAGGCGAATCTCCAGCTCAAATGGAAAATGGTATGATTCGACTCTCGTGTTGATATAATATTCGAAATGGATAAGACGACATCTAGAGTTTGAACACCGAACCGCTCTATACAAACACCTTGGGCGAAGGCAGTAGGCGAATCGTCGAGACGATTATTTGATAGATGAGATTGTATATAAACATACAACTGTCATTTACATACTCGGCGGAGTGGAGGAGGCCACAAGGATATTATAATATTAGACGAGATGATGCGAAAACGTCATGTCGTGCGTAATCCGATACGTTCACGGTAGCCATCCGTACAGAAAATGTATGTGCGCGACCGGTTGCGGTGTGGCGAGAAAAAAAATCGGACCCGGAGTTTAATTATGGAGTTTCGAAGCGAGTGACACGACACCACCCTTCATTGGTGGATGGTGGTGGTGTTTCCCACGCGTGTCACACCAACGCCATAAAAAAATGGGAGAGAATCAAATACGTATGGCGGTTGTCACTTGGGATGGATGAGTTCGAGGATCATCGGCTTGCTCTCAGCAAAATGAAGGGAGTTGTGAAAAATTGACAAAATGAAAATCGAGGAGATTAAACAATTATTTCGTTTATTTTTTTTTTCTTCAAATTTTTCGCACTCGTCAAAAATCGAGAAAATGAAGCTGAGTCATCGAAATCGAGTTATTGTCCTGTTGGAATCGTCAAAAAATATAGAAGACGCAAAATTTTGAGGATTCGATTTAGCTTAGATGTATATTTTTCTTTTAAAATATTTAATATCCTTATGATCCGATGGATCAATGCCATTGGTTTCGAACTACAGGATCGTTTTTATTCCATCGTAACAATTTTGAGGGAAAACGACATAAAACAGTGGTTACATTTTATTGGTTGTGAATTCGAGATAAATTTCAAATAAGTGATTTGAAACGGTGAATATGTATTACTTGTGATAGCAAAAAAAAAATCAATCGATGAAAAGTTGCCGTCTTTAATGATCGCGTCCGACAATTATTTTTTTTTATTGAGATTACAAAAAAATGGAAACGAGCTCTTTGAGCAATTCTCAGCAATTTTCGAAGCGGCAATTCGAATATTGACACTTAACAGGGAGGTGTTTTTGCTTAGTGGTTTGGAATTTTTTCTAATTTTGCGCACAAACAGATCGAGTGTGCTATACCGGTTTTCTGCAAAAGTCCCAAAAACTTTGGGTCCGACGTTTCAAATTTCAAAATTTTGGGGTTGAGAGGCGAACTCGCGAAAAATACTATGAGCAGTGGGTATTTGACTACCGTACTACGGATCACCTGCGAATCAAACTCAACATAAATCTATGTACACAAAGCGCTCGTTTCATTATAATTATTATAACTAAAAAATTTCATATTTTTAAATGAGCGGGTCGATTTGCGCCTACGCCAATGGTCTCGCACCGACTAACTGGTTGTTTCGCATTTTAAAGGGTCCGTACGACAATTGTTAATTTGAGGGACGCTAGAAATTCAAGGAAACACCAAAATCATTAAGGCCAAGAAAGCAGCAAAATGAGAGTTCGTGGCGAGACCATTTCGAAAAGCTCACTATAGAAGCAAATTTTGCAATTTTTATTGAAATTCGCGACAAAATTGATTCTGAGAAAAATTGAAATTAATACTAGAAAGTCAAGAAATCAACATTTCCGTGTGAGACCAGCGCAACAATAATGGTTTGAATATAGCTAACTATTTATAATATTTGAACCCAGTTCTGGATAATGCTTATTGTATAATGAAATAAGAGAACCCGTCTCAATAAAACCCTAAATTTTTGCAAAAACGCACCTGTTGATCTACGAGCAGCTTGTTGAGGTTCGATTCAACTCTCAGTCGCTTATCATTCAATTCCAATTTTCGTTCCATCTCATGCAGCCACGATCGCATCTCGCCGGCAACCGATGACGACGTACTTCGCGCGGAGCCTTCAATAAGCACAACAATTAAAATTGAATTCATCATTAATCCAAAAAAAATCTTACTCGAAGCATCCGATTCGGTTCCACTCATTATGCGAGCCGTGTGCTGAATTCGCAGTTGTTCCATTGCGCAGCAGATTGTATTCAGACGGAGTAACACCTAAAGAAAAGAAAAAAATGAAAGACATGAGAGGAACACTATGATTCGAAAATATAAGGTAGATCAAAAGCAATTGAAATTCGCCATTTCAAACCTAGAAAAAAGTTGCTCACCGAGTTCTCGACGTCTGGCTTTTCAGCCAGTATCTTTTTGGCCGATTTTTCTAGTGTTGACGTCATCTCTTCAAGGCATTCACATGATATTGTCTGCAAAAAAACGAGTAAAATAAATATCGGCCTTGGAAGGAAAAGGTGCGAAATAATCTTCGCCTGATCCGTGCGCGAAAAAGGGAAAAACCGATTCAAAGGTGCGATCCGAAAGTGAAAAAAAAATTTAAATTCGATTACACAAAGGTCGAGTAGGTATTATTCATGATTTGGATTCATCAAAAAAGTAATTCGAAAAAAATTATATAATATAAAAAACCAATTTTTTTTGAAAATTTTTAATTATTGAAAAATTTTCAATTTATTATTCTAAAAAATTATTGAAAAATTTTTTGACAAGCTAGAAAAATTCGCAAAAGCTCAAAAATTTTCCAATTAATCGGGAAGTTTTTTTCTTCATTTTTCAGATAAATGAAAAATTCTATAGCTTAAATATCTAAATTTTTACAATATTAAAAAAAATTTGAAATACTTTTTCTCATAGTAAATGACCCTAATGAGGGGGCGGAGTCGGGACAGAACGTAAAAAGAATTTTGGGAAAAATTTTTTCAGTTTCAAATAATTTTTTAAAGCATTTTTTGGCATTAAAAATTTTTTTTTTAATCAAAATGCGATTTTCTACATATTTCGATTATAATCTTGGGCGCTGCAAATTTTTTAAATTTTCCTTGACCATTTGATATATGTAGTTTCATAAAACTACCGTAAGCTTTAAAGGCGCATACAAAATTTTGTTCAATTTGCATCATCAAGAAATCGGAATAACTAAAAATGATTGTCTTTGCTTTTCTGGAGGCTAAATTTAAAATTTTCGAAATTTTGTCTTTAGCTAGATCTAATGAGATTGGCATACAAGAATTTGACGAGAATCAAGAAGAGCCTCGAAAACACCAAAGCGTTGAGATTCATAAAACAAATGGATAGATGGGTTGGCTCAGGATGCTTGCTTGAGCATTTGCCTATTACGCATAATTGAGCCCCCCCCGCGCTCTCAAAAGTGGAGACGAGTGGTCCGAATCACGTCTCGGTCCGACCGAATTTTAATTAATCCGCAATAGACAAAACGCACACGAGGCCGCGAAAAGCCTATTAGGCAAAGATGGCGGTGTTGGGGGGGGGGGGCGATCATTGTTATCGAGACAGATCATCTCCGTGGGATTACCCACGATTTATTAAGGGACTACACACACACACACACAGAGGACCATGAGTTTAATGCCAGAATTTGTGATGGATCACCGATCGAGTCAAATCGGAGGCAATAACGAATTGTTGGTGGAAACACCAATTTTTTTTCTGGAGGTGGTGCACACTCGCTCACAAGAATAAACATAAACAATGGCGGCGAACACCCTCCACTCTTCCTCGTATACATACATACATTCATGCGGGTGGTCTCTGTATACAGCATAAATGTATAATACATAGTATTGTCTTAAATAAACCGAATTGACTCACATTCCTATTGTGTGGTTTCGCGACGCGTCGCCAAGAATTTTGATTTGGGCGTCGCAAATCGAAAATCAAAAAAAAAACTTTTGTGCTCAATTTCTCCATGTATGATGGTCCGAAAAAGATTTAATAGAACTCAAAATGTTGAATAATGGTTTGAAATGCCAATTTTGAAGAAGTCAATGTAGATCAATGAATTTGGAAATTTCTCACGCGTAAATTTGGTCTTGCAGCGAACATATCAAAAATATATCACAATCTCAGTCTAATTAACATATCTTCTTGATAGG
This sequence comes from Caenorhabditis bovis, assembly GCA_902829315.1. NCBI lineage: Eukaryota > Metazoa > Nematoda > Chromadorea > Rhabditida > Rhabditidae > Caenorhabditis > Caenorhabditis bovis. The sequence goes on along the minus strand of CADEPM010000001.1, from coordinate 2,284,659 downwards.
ACCCTTAGTTCTTTTTACACCAATTTTTATTTGAGAAAACCATGCCTACCTACCGACACCATCCCATCCACCACCAATATAACTATATTTTAAAAATGGTTCAAAATTGATTTGCTTGAAAGTTTAAGTAGATGATTTTTTTTGATCTACAAATTCTACAATTTCTAAAAATTAATGGAGCGATTTTGGTGATAAAAAAAATAATTTTTCCTTTAAATTTTTTCTTTTTTTTAATTTAATTTTTTTAAATTAATTTTTTCTGATCACATTTTTTTCAAAACGTGAATTTCTCATCAATTCAATTTTATAACGAAAAAAGAAGTTGGCAACTTCTACAATCATGAAAAAATGCGACAATCTGTGCTAGCTGAGTCTCGAAGCGATAAAATGGAACATTTGCCATAATCTATAAAAGCGTATCCGGGTGGCATAATGCATTCATATGTATGTACAATGCAAAAAAGTGTTGAATGAATATATCCTAATCCATCTAGTTTTTTTTTCTATTGTCAAAGTCAAACAAGCAATTCGAAATAGATTTCAGAATAAGAACATATCAGTCGAACGAACAAACACACCAAAATTCGCGACGGCTGTGTGTGTGTGAGGCTGGGTGCGCGAAAATGACCAGATGTATGGGAAAATCAACCGATTGGGTCAAATGGCGAACAATTCGGATAATAAAATAACACATTCAATCGCAAATTGACAATTTCGATAAGAGATACACACACACACACACGGAGCTCATTATTTTTCTTACAACTCAACTCTTCGTCGTCGGCGAGCCGACCCATTAATTTAGATAAGAGCCAATGGCGCGTTGACATTCGCACACGTTCGAGCCACAACATTTATATCATGGCTAGTATGTCTGTCGGTGTTGATTTGTTTCAATGTTGCCATCGATAAATAATACATAGAATTGCGAACATTTGGCCAATTTTTTACTGCTTAAATTTTATTTCTGAATTTACAGTTTTCAAGGAAATATAATTGTTGCAGACAGTTTTTTTTTTTCGAGGACCCCCCACCCCCTTGGAACTATTAGCTTAAACAATGTGGCCCACAAAACCCAGAATTTCAGTTTTTGAAATGTGCAACGAAAAAATTTGATCCTTAAAATTCAAAAAATGATATGAAATTGGGATTAAAGGAACATAGGCAATTTCAAGGTTAAAAAAATTCTTTTTAGTACAAATAATTCTTATCTCAATTTTCTTAAGTTCCTTTGTTAAAAATAATTCTTATCTCAGAAAAATCACTATGAATTTCATTTTTGATGGAAAAAAGAAATGTATTTTTCTACGTCACTGAATAAAAAAAAAACAGAAAAATATGATTTTTTTTCAAGCATTTTTAATTTGAATGAAAAAATTCATTTTAGAAATATATCGAAGGATGAAGGCCTAGGTAATCTGAGAAATGAAGACGTCGGTAAGGGACGCAATTTTTGCCTTGATGGAAAATTCTACCAGGGGTAATTATTAGTGGAGAAATTATGAAATTCACAATGATGCGCCTTTAAATAAAATACAAACAATTGTTAGAGAAATATCATCCTAGAGCTCTACGAATCAAAAGGAACTGACAAGATGAGACGCCCCTCCCCAAGTCGTGCAACTTGTTTCACATTTCAATTGTCATCCCATCAATCTAGCCATCATTCAAAAATTCATGCACGAAGGGCATCTTATTCAAGACCATTCATGGGCAAAACGTTGTTCTTTCGAGCAGAGCACAAAAAAAAATCGAGAAATGATTGCACGCGTTGTTGAAGAAGGCGAAGAAAAAAGAACTGCGCAGATGTTTAAAGGATAATCGATTTGTAAACATTGACGAATATCAAATAACAAGAAAAATGGAGAAGAACGACAAAAATGGGAATTTTATTTGGTATGCGGATTGCCAAAACACGATTTTTCCCCCTCCCAAATTCTGCATATCGATGAGAAATTTAAGCTGCAGGGCAGACCTCGAAGTTTATGGGTTTTTGATAAGTCAAACACCAACTATGATTTTTATAAGGGGGGTCCCATTTTCTGAGGTCGCGCATCGCCAGATGCTCGGCAACTATTCTCTTTGTGGGTTTTTACGACGCTTCACATTAAGAAAATGGGCGTCACATCTGGTGGCGGTCGACGGTTTGAAAACTATACAGAGGAATGAATCTTTGGCGAACACACACACAAGCATATTTTCAACAAGCCGTGTGTTGCTGCACACCGCGCGAAACGAGCTCAAGCAGAAACAGTAATCGAGATGGAATAGATACTCGAAAACAAACGAGTGCGTCTTGTTTGCGAGCGCCAATTGTATATACATATGAATGCGCGTAGTGAGCACGCACACCCCCCATTTTGTTCTTCCGCACTGTTATTGCACAATTCGCGTCGAGACCTCGATCGAAGGCAACTCGCCAATGTCCCTATAATTAGCATGACTCGAATTCACCCCTAACCTAATGAGGCTGATGATTTTTTTCAATAAGACGAGTCTAACCTCAACTATGTTGATTCAAGCGGTTCAAATTTTTCATACGATCATATTGGCCTTCTTATTTCAAATTTAAATGCAGCGAACATTTTGAGAAATTGTGGACCATCGCAATTTTTCATCGCGAGGCGGGAATTCAAATTTGAATTCATGCAGTGGGAAGGAATTCGAGACACCAAATTTTTGAATCAAACAGTGTTCTCTGTTTTTTTTTTAACATTCTTTCAAATTTCGCCATTATTTTGTTATTGACGCAAAATTTGTTATTTTCTTAGAAATTCGAAAAATTCGATTTTTTTAGAAATTCGAAAAATTCGATTTTTTTAGAAATTCGAAAAATTCGATTTTTTTAGAAATTCGAAAAATTCGATTTTCGAATTTCCGCGTGAGACCTGCGCAAAATGACAAATCAGCTAAAAAATAACGATTTCAAAAAAATGGAAAAAAATAATTTTTTTTATCTGAATTTATAAGAGTTATAAGTCGGCTATTAAAAAGGCTAGAAAAAAAATAATAAATTTGAGTTTTCGAAAAAAGTTGAAACAAAAGGGAAAGAATATTTCAAGGCGAAATTTTCCAAAAAAAGAGGTTTTACCACGAACACAAGAAAAAATGAGAATAGGCCGGCAAAAAAAAAGAAACGGTGACACCTTGCGCGTTGTTTTGCAGCTGCGTGCCGGCTTGCCAATTTTTTTTTGAGGAGAGAAACGAATTGTACACATGTACAACATTGGGAATGTCTTTGGGACCAACCATTCGAAATTCAACAACACCGGAATCGCGGCAAAGCGATCGCAATAAATCTGCGCTTCTCGAATTACAAGCATACCCAAATAAGGAAGGATGGCTAGCGTTCGGTGCGTCTCAAGAGACCTCGCTTTTTTTTTTTCTTCCTCACTAGTTTCTACATAGTGGTCCCCTCAACAATCGCTAGCTGCGCGCATTTTAATCGAATATAGTTGTGCTTCAGGGGGGGGGGTCGATCCGCGAAAAGCGTATCAAATTGCGCGGCGCGGTTCGAAACAATAACAAAGTTTCTAATTACTGCTACGCCAAAAAATCGTAAAATCAGAGAGATCGATTTGAGAGATAATGTTGCACAATTCCCCGGTGATTTATTAATGTGTTGACCCAACTCTTCGACACTAGAGCATCTCTCTCTTTTTTTTCATCAATGTCATTCGGGTGGGGCGGGGGTCAGGTCAGGCAGGCTCTCTAGGCTTTTGCTCGCGGTCAATATATAATAAATAAAAAACAACAACACCCAACTCCAATGTGGTATATACATAATGACCGATTACCATAGCTACACGCACGCCGAGTTTATTAGTGTCATAAAAAAAAACGAAACGCTTTTTACGAGCGCCGTTTTCAGCGAGTACCTACCTTTGAGGTGAGATTGTGCAGCGAGTCGAGTATCAGATTATACAGCGATGAGCAATTCTCGAGGAAGATGTCGACCTCTTCGTTGCTCGCTGACGACAATTGCGAATCCTGAATTGATTTCAATATTAAATCATTCAAATTGCTAAAAATTGGCTGAAGGCCAAAAAATTTCCGAAGAGAGGTGTGCGCCTTTAACCTATCCTTACACATTGGCCCGTAAATCTACACTTAAAATTTTGCGGCAAGACCATTGTCATGATTTTTTGGCATTTTGCCAATTTTCTGAAATCGCGCGATGCTGACAATTTTTGATTGCAACAATCGAAAATGAAAAATTCATTTTCATGTTGAGCCTGTCGTTTGAAAAATTGCAAAAATGTTAATACCCAGATCAATATTGGAAAATTTAAATTTAATAGGAATCGAACACCATTTTTTACTCAATCCGAAACTCTAAGAACTGTGGCAGCGGGATTTTCAGATTTTATAGACAAGACAAATTTTTTAAATTCCTAAATTGAAATTTTCCAAACTCCATAAATTAGTCAACAAAAAAAACGTAAAACTATAGAAATTTTGAAATTTAATGGAAATCAATGTTGTCGACATAATGAGTGAGTGCGTGTCGACGGGTGGGGGGCGAACAATGGCATACAAGGGAGTAAAGTTGCGAAGAGCCGGCGAGTCGTGTGTTCGCACTCGACAAAACTTTCGAGAGCTTCTTCGGCATACAACTTGTACAAGCCCATTCATTCGCATTCGTTTGATTACCAGCAATTCTATGGTTTGAAAAAAAATGGAAGAGGGGAGAGAAATGAAGATACCGATCCAACTGAAAATTTTGATTCAAATGGTTTGAATTGAAAAATTTGGAATTTGCACAAAAAATGCAAATATAAATAAACCATTGCTTCTTATTTTTTTCGAGAAAATTATAATAAATTATGTTTAAGGGATTCTAGACATTCTAATTGTAGTGAAGAAAGCAATACAACCGAAAGCCATAGTACAGTCATGCTTGTTTCATTACAGTAAGAACAATTTGTCCCAATCAGTGTCCCAGATTCTATCAGGCATCATCGTAAATTCAAACAACCGTTCCCCCCATCCACCATCACCAATTCGATGTGGATGTCAGTCACCATAATTTAGCAAAAGTCACACATCACGCTCACCTTCGTTTTTCTTGTGCAGTAGATCATAAAACGCGATAACGGGCCAAAAATTCAAACGGTTGAAAAAAAAATTTCCGAGGAGTTGGCCCGATTCGGACGATATAAATCACAAGTTTTGCCAAGGTCGATTTTCGCGACGACGACGAAACCGAACGAAGCAGGAGGGGGCGAAAAAAAAATGGAAGGCGGCGAAACGCGTCGAATCTATTGGAACAGTGCCAATGGGGCGTTCGATCACGGATTTTCGCGACGGTCTGGGTGAGGCGCAAGACAAAAATTGACAGCAACCCACCTCCCCCCTCGACGCACTCAAACAAATATATTATGTGTTATATTATTATGAGCAGGGGGCCAAATTGAATCGGCCGTCCCGACATTCGCACAATCATATAAAATGAGTGATTAATGTGACAATTTGTAACCCAAATCAGTGCGCGGAAGTCCGTCTTCCGAAAACTTCAAAAAAAAAAGAACGACGTCTCACCTGATAACCCATGATGATCGGCATCTCGACCTCCGAACTGTCCATTCTTGCAAATCGATCGCGATGATGCTCGCACGTAACCTAAGCGACGGGTTACTGGTGTTTCAATTTGAGTCACACTCGATTGTTCGGTGTTTCGGTATCCAGACGTTGGGGATACTCGACCGGACGTGTTCAGATCATCGCCTCGCCACCAAAATAATTGGCGATGGGTGTTGGCGGGAATGACCAGCTCGGATTCGAGGCGGGCTCTGAAAATGTTTGAAGTGACGAACAACCCGAACGCGATGGCAAGTAAAAAAAAGAAGATTGAGTAGATTCAATGGAAAATTGGCTCTAGAAATTTTGGTTGAAAGCAGATTATTTTAGAATTTGAACGAGCAATAATTTTTAATTTGGCTGCCTATCAAACATGCAAAACAGGAATATACATTAAAGGAGCATTCAAAAAAATTTTGATTTCGCGCCAAGAATCACAACTGTATTTTACCTCAATTATTTGAATATCTGACTACTGTTTCTAAAAATTTAGAAAGCAAAAAAATTGAGAAAAAAATTTTCTTTAAAATTTGTTTCTTATTTTTTTTTTGTTTTTTTTTCCTCTGTATTTTTTTTTTGAAAATTTTATGTATTTTATCAATTAGTGACCACACAACGAAAAAATCGAAATTCCAATGATTCTCAAAAAAAAATGCTGACTATTTACACTACGGAGTTCCAACGAAGAAAAAAAGTTTTCCCAATGCATATTGACGCGATTCTGTCAAAAAAAAGCGTAGAGCGAATGATGGATTGAATAAATAAAATCAAAATGTTAAAGTGCAAAGAACCCGGCAATAATAAACATTGATGATTAAAAAAAACGAAGTGCAGACAAGAAATATTGATAATTATAATGGATTGTATATGATACCAAAATCTTTTCGAGAAGGCGGCAGCCATTGACATCTCGATGATCGATTACAAGGAGTGTCGATTTTTGTCAGACGCCGCCTATCACACCTGGTACCAACACAATCATTTGGTGCAATCAATCATAATTCGAAATCGACGCCAAAATGAAGGTGTGAATTAATCAGCTGATTCAGAGCAGATGGAAACCCCAACAGGTGGGTGGATCATCCGGATTTCGACCTTCAAGATGGCAATCATTTGAAAATGCTGGCCAATGAATTGTCCGTCCAACTATACTACTATTACCAGTCGACCACACATTTATATAATATATACAGTAGGTAATAATAATAATAATAATAATCGGCTAACAACGATATATATAATAAGAATTGGAAGGATCGGCGGAAGAGGGTAGCGGAAGAAGAAAGTGTGGAAAATGGGGGGATTTGAACGCTTCATTTGAATCGGATAAAAGCGACGAATACTATGAACACAATATCGTCAAGCCTACTTTCGCCTATCGCCTTCAGAATTCTTCGCTTCTCTTCTTTGATGATTCGAAATTATCCAATTCTCATGTTAATAAAAAAAATTGTTGGTAGAATACAAAATTTTCGGGCTTTCAAATTTGATTCGATTCGATCGTTCAAAGTCGGCGTCTTCGCGGGTGGGGTTATAAAACGGACGATGTCGTCGGGTGGCCCCAGTTTTTTTACGACTTGATGATTACTGTGCTAATTGGTGAAATGAACAAATAAACCCCCCTATTTGGAGGGGTTGGCCGAGGGAAAGAGGTCGATGTTAAACAACTTGATTTATTTTTTTTCGGGAATCGAAAAAAAAAAACACATTCTAATTTTTTAATTAACCTGTTTGTTTGTCGAATTTCAGAATGAAATGAATGGCCAAAAAGGTTGCTAATTAAGTAATTAACAAATGACATTAAAAATCGAGGGTTTCTTGGGACGCAAATGTCAAATGTCCGCAAACACCGCGACGAAAAAATGAACCGCAATTTTGAATTCACTTCAAATCTCATGGCTCGCATTTAAATAAAAAAAAAATTGAATTCGTATTATTTTTCTTGGCAATTTTGCAATAGAAAATGCTAGTGGCTAATTTTTTTCCATCATTTTTCTCTGATATGCGATTTCTAATTTTTTTCAAAGCTTCGAGTTTTAATGAATCTAGAATTCAACAAAAAAAATGAAATTGCGATAATAGAGTGAAAAATGGACAAATTCTGGCGGCAATTCAAATGCATTTCTTGGAATTTTTCGAGTTTGCCTGACATCCCTAATAAATGTGGTAGCAAAAAAATTGAAATGACGAAATTCAGAAGCAATTGAGTTTTTAGATATACGGTTTGCGTACAAAAAGCCATAAAAAGGCAGCGAGAAGAAGCGATCGATACTAATTTCCTTATCAGCCTCCCTCCCCCCCCCCTTCCATTCCACATGACATGCTACTACTACATACATTCATACTATTGGCAAACTGTTCTGCTGCAACCCCCCCCACTTCAAAAAAAAAATGAAAACAATTAAAAATAGTTGAACTAATTAAGGTGACTGGCTTCAAATGCGAAATCAAAATAATATCGGTTCGAATCGGTCGTGATTGAGGGGGGCGATGGCTCGCATGCGAAAAGAAGCGCCTCGTCGCGAGAAGAAGCCGCGCGTGTGTTAAACCTTGCGCAAACTCACATCGACACGTTTCTCGGCTTCTGTGCTGTGCGTCGGATGCGGAAAAAAGTACACCGATTCCAACGAATCGAATCGATTGTTTGCCCGTGTTACGAGTAAAGAATAATTAGAGAACCCAATTTTTTGAAGCCAAGGAAACAAATTTCAGAAAAAATTGTATTTTCAAACAAGACCCGCCCCCCAAATGCCCAACACCTTTTTAGGTTTAGCAAGTACTGCATAGCAAGACGAGGGCGAAACAAAGAAACCGGGGGCGTGGCTTTGGCCGTTTGCCAATTTTCAAAAACCTCGTCGGCGGAATTTCAAACCGTCGCGTTTTTACGACGTTTGGCCGATTGCCAGTCAAAAGATTTATGATTGCACCACCATTTTGTGTTTCTTTGTGTGAATAGTCTCATGAACAAGATTTTGTCACCACTAGAACTTATTAGGGTAGCCGAGCATTTTAGATCGAACTCTGGGGCCTCTCAATACGCAATTTTTTTTTTGAAATGGGATGACGAGATCAACACATGAAATCTGGCAAGAACGAATAAAAATGGTTTCCAACACGTGGCGCTCAAATTGCATGTGCTGAATGTCAAATCGCGCGTCTGGGTGTCGGTGTGTAAAGCAATGCCAGATGGTTGAAAGAAATATGAACAAATTATGCCGAATTTCAAATTCATTTCGCAACAACAATGTGATATATATAACAACAGGTAGCATTCGACATCTTCCACCTGCCGCCTTCTCAAATATCAAAACCAAATTGACAAGCAGCTGGCGGCATAAAAATTGCATATTCGAGATGTAATCGAGAAGGATTGAAAGGGCAGACGAGAGGGGGGGGGCAATCTTGCCGCTTAAAATAATAAACAGCGTTCCGATTTTTTTTTGCAAATTGCGCGATACAAGCAAAGCACGCAAGGAAGACAATGAGGCGAAATGGCGGGCGAGGCGCGCGCGCGAGAGGAAGCGCAGAGAGAAACAGATTGGCGAGGAAGGCGAGGGGAAAGAGTGTGGACAGTTTTTGAATTTCGCGGCCCCCCCCAACGCGCCACCCGCTGGCGTGGCGTCGCCGTCCGAAAAAAAATGGACGCTTTTTGCTGTGCGGTGAGAAAGAGAGAGAGACTGGGAGAATAATTGATGTAAGCTGACAGCTAACCCCCTTCTACACCATCTAATGGTTTAATTAAATCACTAATCCGAGGGCCTAGCAATAATTAGCAAATGAACGCCTTCTGAAGCTTCTACATTTTTGAGCTTCAAAATGTTTTTTTTTCGTGCGTTTCAAAAAAAAAAGTCGGAACTCACTGGATGTTTGCGGATCATTCAGCGCGGCAATTCAAATTTATGGATACCGTACCACGGAGAGCCTGAGAATCAAACTCGTTTATAAATTACAAGAAGATGCTCGTTTCTTTGAAATTGCAACACATTCAAAAAATATTACGAAATTGAATAGATTTCGAACGGACGACGATGAGTAATCACCATTCAGCAGGCAAAATTATGAATTATTTCGATTTAAAAAGAAAGTTGGGTTTTCCAAAAAAATAGAGATCGCAAAAAGCTTTGGAATATTCAAATCCAGAAAAAAACAATAAAAATTTGAATAGATTCAAATTATAGACATCGTTAAACCTATAAAAATGAGAATAAAAAGTTAAAGGACCAAATATGAGCACCAATTTGAAGAAATTGGTCCGTTCGGGTAGCTTGAAGTTTTTTTTGCGTTTAAAGGCGCATTCAGAAATTTTGGACTCAAGCTTGCCTCGTATGGTTTTTTTGAACTTTGAGGGTCTTGTGTGGAATTCAATATAGCCACAAATTAGAGTAAAAATATCTGAAAATTTCACCGTTCGAAAATGGAAGAAATAGCAAATTTTCTAGCCACGATGCGAATTTTTAAAATCAAAATTCTATAGACCTCAAAATTTTTTCCGAAAAAATTGACAAAGTTTAGTAAATCTGCATATAATTAATTGCCTCGAATATCTATATGAATTAAGTACAAAGACGACAACCAATAATTAATCACTTTAAAAAATCTAAGCGAATGCTCATAAATTTTTAGTGAAGATAAACGAGGCGAAAAATGTACACGAGTGATAAACAGATGACCAATGGGTATGAAGTGGGCAGTTGAATGAAAAGAAAAGCGAAAAACAATAGAAAGAATAAGCAAAAGAGATATCAACGCGAACGGCTGTCGGAGCGAGTCGTCTCATTGCTCAACACGCTATTTCGCGCAAGCTCCGCCCCTCTCCCCAATTTCCATTGGTACCGGTCAGTCGAAATTTATGCACATATTTGGAATCGAACACTTTCATATGCAAATTGCGACATTTCGGCGGTCAACTTTATATTCATGTTTTTTTTTGGTCGATGTGGTATGAATGTCAGAAGCCTCGACGAATTGGAAATGATAGTATGTTGTCGAATCAAGGCGCATCTAATTCGATTATGTCCAAAAATGGTGGGGAGGGGGGGGGAAGCTGTGTAATCGCCACCAGCAATGTCAACCAAATTTCTGACGGTGCAAACGTTCGAGTGGAAAATCGCAAGAACGACGAAGACCACTTCAATTTTTTTTTTTGATTTGATACGGAAAAACGAGTGAGCGGATTTTGCAAAAAAATGTTTATTTGGGTCAGATTTTTGATCTATTGAATACAAATTTACATTAAATCAACAAAAAGCCTGATGATGGGACAATTACTGTTCAATCTGTGAATGGGCGTCGCGGCGAATTGCAGATTAATAAAAAACTTAATATTTTTAATCGGAAATTGTTTTTTTTTTCTATTAAAAAATAGTTAATGTAATTTAGGTTTGAAATTTTTTGGCAACGTTTGAATTGCGCACGCATTTTTGAATTTTTAAAAAATCATTCATGAAGCTTTTAAGAAAAAGGATTCGTGTAAAAAGGAAAGTGTGCAAAATTGCGTCTGTGTGTAATCAGACAAAACTTCGCATGAAGTTCTTTCTTCTTCGAGCTTCCACGCTGTTTTTTTTGACAAAATAGCGCCTCAATCCACTTTGAATATATTTTACTATTTCTTTTAAATGTTTTTTTAATTATTAATATTTAGCATGAGTTACAAATAGATAATTATGATACGATGGTTGAATAAAAAGACGCTGAAATCGAAACAATTACAAGACGTTTTAATTATTCTTCCCTTCATTCAAATGCAAATCGAAATCTGAAGCCGAAAAAAAGCGAATGAAAGCATTTGCATATGCGGAATTAGTGGACAGAATCAAATCGAATTGATAAGTACACAAACGCGGAATCGTCGAAGGGCATATAGTCGTAAAAACTCCGATTATGGTCATAAACACGCAGCTGCAACCAAAATAGAAAATGCTGCCTACACGAATACCATAAATATACTACCATTTTCGTTATAATAATATTATTATTATTATTATGAATAAAAAAACCGTGCGTGAAAAGAAGGCATTCCGAGCGTCGCATTATAAAAATGCTCGCCTCGCAACTTTATCGGCGGCAGATGGACACCGGCTCGGTCAAAAGCAAACAGATCATATCTATGTGTTTTTGCGATTACATGAAGTTTTTATTGATAAAACTGGTCATTCGCAAAATTGTGACTATTATGATGAAATTGATGGCACAACTCGTACTGGAGGAATTGATGATACAATAACGCAAGGAAATGGAATGCGGCGACCTCGGGCCGGACCAAAACTGTTTGCGTTTGACGAAAATTCGCTGTGGCATGTTTACTGTGACAAATAATTGTGGCAATCGAGTTGAGTTTAAGAAAAAAAAGATACAATTATGATTCAATTATGGGCTCATGTGCTCGTCACCAAATTCGGATTCTCGGTTCCCGTGCTGCTCTGATTCAATGCCTTGTATTCCCGCTTCTGATTGAACACTTTGATTGCCAAAAATTCAAGACCACCGTAGATTTTATACACTGCCGCGTAGAAAACACACATAATAATTGCATAGTAGAACATTATCGGACTCTGGAAACCAAAAAAACATTTTTTTTAATTTTCGAGATTCTCTAAACCTCGAAGAACATGTAAACCCAAAAACAAGTTACAAAGAGCCAAATTCCGACGAGCATTTTTTGAATCATTTCCAAATTCTCATTGAGCTGAAAGTATCCCAATTTGGATGTTTAAAATCATATTTTTAAAAATAATTACCTCATATTCACGACCATTCGGCGTGTTTTCAAATTGCCGCAGATTTCGCGGCGTGTTGTAGAATCTAAAATGAAACAATTGCACAATAACCAATCGACTCAAATTTTCGAGTACTTCTTCAGCTTCTCCTCTTTTTGCCTCCACAGTTCCACAAGCCATTTTCCAAGATCCTCATCATTCGCCGGGATTTCTTCAATCGGAATTTTGCGAATCTAATTTAAAACAATTTTTTGTGAAACGTTGATCACACCAACCTGATAGAAAACTTCCTTGGGGCAAACTCCATGAACGACGAGATCAACCTCCGATTGTACTATCGCATCGCCAAATCCAATGGTGACATCGTAGAGGAATTTGATATTATTCGCTGAAAACTCGCTTTAAATATTTGCACATTGAAGAAAAATGCATTCTACGATTTGGCCTATAATTAAGCAATTTCAACGATACATCAAATTTAAGGGGTACCTTTTTTAGCCCATCAATTAAACCTCAAAAGACAAGGTCAAATTTTGCAATTGGCACTTGGCCAACAAAAAGCGCGGCTGTTTGGCGAGCATCTCGCCGACAACAATTAACCGAACAGCTCAGAACCCTTTGATCTTTGCGCCGACAATTCTCATACGCATAATTATGCTAACTATAAAAATCATGAATATCCGAAGGAACACATCAAACTTTTATGACAAGCGTACACATTCGCAGCTCATGAAAACGAGCGCGTCTGACAAATTTTTGATTGATCCCCCGCCTCGACACAATCATCAATATCTATCCATCTATTCCGTTGATACGCGTTTTTGAGAATTGCCTCGCTCTTAGTACGATTGTCGCAAAATACACAATTTCGCGATTCCAATGGTTCCCACGACATTCGAAAATGATCAATCAGCGACGGGCAAGAACACAACATTTTAATGGGTGCCATGTCGAAAATTGCTGCGTTGTCCGATGTTTGGGTGTAATGCGAAAAATTGACCTCGTTACATCGGATAGTCACAATCTTAGAAAAAGAAGGGGGGGGAGAAAGAATGATATCTCTTCGGGACCATTCATTTCATACATGATCCTATAATAGCTCAATTCCATTAGGGCTTTCATTCGGGTGGAAAAATTCCAGGAGCGTATTGATTTGGCGGCCTAATAAATGGAAGCCAGTACATCTCAGGTAAATCGAATAAAATATTTTGAGATTCATTGAGAAACTAACGTGTCTCTATAATATTTTAGATTTTTCTCAATCAATTTTAGAAATTATTATAAGAATTTAGAATTTTCTCAACAAATTTTAGAAGATCTTATAAGATTTTAAAAAATATTTTTAAGTTTAGCTATTCTCAATAAGTTTTAGAAAGTATCAATAAACTTTAGAATTTCTCAAAACGTTTTAGAGTTTATTATTGAATATTTGATTCTCAAAATATTTTATTTGATTTGCCTGAGATATTGAATCTTCAAATTAATACTTCGCTATTTCTTTTAATAAAATCTACTCTAAAAAAAAACTCGTAAAAACTCAGAAGATAATAAATACGAGTTTTGGTGGAAATAATGGTGGACGTGAAATGAGTCATGGCCGAATGATTCGCGGCCGCCTGTAATTCACCCGCCCGAATTGAAGTCCTAAAATTGTTTAAACTTTTTTTATCAGGTGAATAATTAGGACATGCGTCATTTGTATTCAAAAGGCTTATCAAATGACAAAAAAACAGAAGTTGAAACTCACTTTTCCTCATTGTTTGAACAATGTGCACAAAACCGGTGGTTCGAGGGTGAAGGACATAATTATAATGAACCAACGACTTCTTCTCGGCGTGAATTCGACTACGTTCGGTGGCTTTTGGACATTTATCAGTGCCTTCTGGGAATAAAAGAATCTCAAAAAAGAATCAATGTTTTAATAACGAATGAGGTGAAAAATGTCAAGAAAACCTGATAACGGTATCCGATATCCGACAAATAATTCAAAATGCTGTCTAGTTTGATTTTGTCGGTTGAAAATGTGCGATCCAGAAATATGTAGCAAGCGGCCTGCATTGCCCATCCTGCAAATCATGACACTATTTTGCGCTTCACCGCTTCTGAAGCCCACCAGCTCCTGGCACGTATTTCAGCACCCCTTTCAGCGTAATTTTTTCAGTAGTGCAAAGCCACGGATCCATTTTGAAGAGCGCATTCCAGAAGAAAAGCCAATCCAGCCTAGCAAAATAAAAATACGATCCAATTACACATTTTGTGTAAAATGATAACCTTGTCCGATGATTCATGATGATCAATGCCGGTTCGGTGTAATCAATCATATCCCCTTTTACACTAACTTTGGCACCAAACAAGTATTGCATTAAGGCACCCGGGAAAATCACCCAAGCTCCCACTAGTCGATCAAGCATCTTTCGGTAGAGGCGCGGATCGAAGAACATGAGCATGACAAGAGGTGAGGCGATGTAAAGAACGCCTGAAAAAATGGATTCGAATTGGGTTGAAATTCTATTTGGTGGACCACAGACGGCTTTGTGGTGCGATTGCTTTATTGTTTGAATTTCTACCATGGGTCTTGCATGGAAAAAAAAACTTAGGAGCGATTTTCACGTATTCTAACTATCATAATATGAAAGAGCATATTTTTTAAAATGAATTTTAAGCAATTTGGTTATTAGCACAAGTGCCGAATGGTTTTTGTTTTGCGGGACCAATTAAATGGCAGCCCGTGCAATTCAAATTTCTCAAATTCGTCCCTCCACAACAATAACGATAATTTAAGAGATTTTTTGCGAGCAAGCCACAGAATGATTGTGACCCATACTTTAGAATTATTTTGACAAAAAAACTCGGCTATCGGAATCAGACGTGATAAGACCCGGCAGATTTTTCGCGTTATGAGCCTTTAACATTGCTTTAATTTCGTTCATTTGCGTTTCCTCAAAATTTTAAATTTTCCTAATATTCCATTATCAAAATATATATAAAATGATCAGTTTTGACACAAAAATCGCAGAAAATTTAATTTTTACGTCAATTTGAAGAGTTTTTGCTTTAGGATACGGTAATTTCGGCGATTTTGATGAGTCACTCTCTTTCAGATAAAAAAAATAAATCATATATGTCCGTAAAACGTCTTATTGTTTGTTATTTTAGTGTAAATATGAACGTTTTCTCACCAAACAGCGACGAAATCAGCATTCCAGCTCCAAATAGCCATCCTTTGACTCGCGTCGACAATGGCTGACCAGCACCGAGTACTGGAGGTTCTCCCGGTGAGCTCATCGCAACTTCAAAACGATCTTTATAAATTCCGTAGCAAATTGAAAATACATTTTTTAAAAATTTCATGGAAATTAATCCACCATTCACGTGAAAAAAAAACAAAAAACAATCAGAAATATATTATTATTATTATTTGACTAGTTTTTGAAGCGCGCACACATATTCAATTTTAAATTAAAAGCTGATATCAGCAACAAGTTGCTAGCGAAAAAAAAACCAAAAAAAAGTGAGACAAGAAAACGAAGGACATCAATGTGTTGGAGGTGGGGTCTAATAGTAAATGAACAAGTCAGAGGAAACAAATGATAAGATTACACAACAGCGAAAACAAATTTCATTATTCCTATTCCGCTTTCGATTTTTCGGCAGCCCATTGAATGAACAAATGCTCGGCGCCGTTGAAGAATTTCAAGCAAAGCAGGTAAAATCCGATGGCGGCGATCGCGTACATCTAGAACAAAAAAAAAGGAATGAAAAATTTTGAAAGAATAAAATGGGTCTCGCGACGAATTCCTTTTTCCCTAGTGAAGATCACTAAATTGGGAAATACGTTTTTCAGAAGAAACAAAATACTACGGACTGTGACGTGTCTGACGACAATGGTATTGAGATATATGGACCACCATTATTTTGAAATTTAGAAGGTTCCTTTAATCGCGATTCAAAAGTTTGATTTAAAGGAACATGCTAATGTCAATTCTAATGAATTTCAAAACGAAAAACGCATTACCCTCGATTTATTTCTAGGCAAAAACCACGTAAAATTTTTCGAAAAATCAATACAGTGCGTTTCACATTTATAAAGCCACCCCTGTTTTTGGGTGTAACTTTGTCAATTGTAAACATTTTTAAATTCTGTTTTCAAAATTGAATTCAGGACTAAAAAATACGTATATCCACCAATTTTCATTATGATATCTGAAAAATTGACCGAGTGGCATTGAAAACACTGAAAATTGGTCACTTGCAACCGTTTCACATTTATAAAGCCACCCCAGTGAATGGTCTGAAAATGTGGAGACCTGAAGAAGAATGAGCAGTGTAGTTATAAATAGAGTACTGTAAGAAATTTTTCTTTTTTTCCGCGTATTTTAACCAACATTTGGACATGTCCCGTAGATTTTTGCTCACCGATGCCGAAAAGGCTACCATAGATTCCTTAAAATTCGCTGGATGGTCTAACCGAAGGATTTCTTCGCACCTGAAGCGGTCGAAAACTTGCATTATTAATTTTGTCAACAAGATCGACAAAAACCAGCACAAAAAAAATCCCGGATCGAAGGCGAAACTGAATTCCCGAGACCGAAGATCGATCATTCGAGTAGCATCCAACACGATGAAGTCATGCAACGACATCAAAAACGAGCGGAATCTTGATGTTAGTAAAACGACGACTTGGAGGACACTTAATGATGATCCCAACATCATCCGGGCAGTTACGCGTCCAGCTCCGAGCCTCCAGGACCATCATAAGTTGCGTCGTCTTGAATTGCTCGAGACAACATGGCAATTGATTGGACAAAGGAAACTTTTTAACCAAATTTTTCTTAAAAAACAATACGATTATCATTAGATCATTTTCTCGGATGAGAAAAAGTTCAACCTAGATGGTCCCGATGGAAATAAATGTTATTGGCACGATTTACGGTAGGACAACCCAATTTTTTCAAAGCGGGACATTGATGACGAGAATATCATGGTCTGGAGAGCATTCTCTTCGACGGAATTTCGCAAGCTGGCATTTGTAAATGGTCGAATGAACTCGCTGGACTATCAGCGAGTGTTAACGGACTATCTGTTACCATTTCGAGGACGATTTCGGCGAAGAAAGTTCGTATTCCAACAGGCAATGCCTCAACTCATGCGAGTTGATCAATTTTGGATTGGCTCAGCAAAGCAAATATCGACGTTTTGAGGTGGCCAGCGTGCTCACCAGACTTAAATTCGATGAAGAATGGTTAGGGAGAGCTGGTTAGCAGCTTTTATCGTCATGGCAAGCAATATCGACCCATTGATAAATTGAAAACGGCGATTACCGACGAGTGAAAACCAGAAACTCAACACCAAGACCACCCAAAATATGGAAAACCTGGTCCAATCGATGCCAAATCGTATTTACGACCTTATTTCTTTGAAAGAAACCGCACCTAAATAATAATCTGGCTTTATAATAGAGTTTTTACTGCGTTCACGGGGGTGGCTTTATAAATGTGAAACGGTTGCAAGTGACCAATTTTCAGTGTTTTTAATGCCACTCAGCCAATTTTTCAGATATCATAATGAAAATTGGTAGATATACGTATTTTTTAGTCCTGAATTCAATTTTGAAAACAGAATTTAAAAATGTTTACAATTGACAATGTTACACCCAAAAACAGGGGTGGCTTTATAAATGTGAAACGCACTGTATGGTGGGAAAATTGTTATGAAATTCTATCAAAACTCACATATTTCTTTTGTTATATTGCGTTTAACAAAAGAAAAAATTGTTTACTCAAGGTGGCATGGTTGGTTTTCAAAATTCCAACAAAAAAAAAACATCGCACGATTCTCACCTTGACCCAAATCGAGGAATAGATGTAGAGGATCCAGCACAGCGTCGCGACGCACCAGAATGAGAACGCAACAACATATCCAGTGCCAGTCAACGCTTCCTAATCGAATTTCGAAATGTAATTATTGCTGGTCAACAATCATACCGGCCATACGAATCGATCACCACTCGCTTCAAGAACACGGTTTTCCTCGTTTTGGTCGTAGAATCTCCTTAAACGATCCTCTTTCGATTTCCATAATTGAGTTAACCATTGCGATGGGTTTTCTTCAAGAATATCCTCAATTTCGACCCTTTTCACGTCGACGTGGACCTTCTAAATGAGAGGGAAATTTTTGAGGTTCAATCGGTTTCAAACCTTTGGGAACAATCCTTCTTTCACCATCTTCATTTCGGTGTCTATAATTTCTCCATCATAAGCTATTGTGAGATCGTAGACATTCTTCAGCTTATATTCTACAAATTCGATATATAACA
This sequence comes from Caenorhabditis bovis, assembly GCA_902829315.1. Classification (NCBI taxonomy): domain Eukaryota; kingdom Metazoa; phylum Nematoda; class Chromadorea; order Rhabditida; family Rhabditidae; genus Caenorhabditis; species Caenorhabditis bovis. The sequence continues at coordinate 2,266,047 of CADEPM010000001.1, read as the reverse complement.
ATTTTTTTTCAAAAATCTATAAGTTTCTCACCTTTCTTCATTAAATCCAACAAAAATGTGAATCCGGTCGTCCTCGGATGAAGCACATGCTCATACCGTTCGAGGCCCATTTTGTCGGCATACGCGTGACTCAGATTTGTGGCGCGTTCGCCTTTATCGGTTCCTTCAACGAAAAGTAATATCTGAATGAGAAAATTGAAATTTTGGAAGATATTTTTAGAAGAACCTGATAATTTTTTCCCATTTCAGCGTAATACTTTATCATTTTTTCAAGCTCTGGTTTGTCATTTTCGAAATTTCTTTCAAGGAATATATAAGAACCGCACGACATCGCCCATCCAGCCCCCGGAATTCGTTTTAAAGGCGCCTGAAACAAATAAAACTTTGTTAAAATCAATTTCTAACAATAATTGTACCTTTAATGAGATCTTCTCTGATATTAACAACCACGGGTCCATTTTATACAATGCGTTCCATAGGAATAACCAATCTAGCCTTGAAAAATTATTTTTTAAAAGTAATTTTAAAAGCTAATAAAATTTGGTTTACCTAGTTCTGTGGTTCATAATCAATATGGCAGGTTCATCACGACGTATGAGATCTCCAGAAACCCGAAACTTCACACCGAACACCCATTCGACGAGGGAGCATGGGAAAGTTAGCCAAAAACCGACTAGTCGATCCGCGGCCGTTCTCCATAGTTTTGGTTTGAAATGTGCAAGCGGTATAAGCGGAAATAGTAGAAAAATTGCGCCGAGAAGCGATGAAGCAAAAACAAGAAAGGCGAAAATGACGCCTTTTGGAGATTTCATCTCGTCATTCTGTGTCCTCTGGCAGATGGAACTGCTAAATTAAATACTTTATTGCAAAATATCAGTTTGGCTATAGGAATGCGCACTCAGGCAAATCAAATAAAATATTTTGAGAATCAAATATTCAGTGATAAACTCTAAAATATTTTGAGAAATTCTAAAGTCTATTGATACTTTCTAAAACTTATTGAGAATCAATAAATTTTAAAAATTTGGAATTTGTAAATTAAATCTTTTGAGAAAGTGTAAAGTATCTCAATATATTGTGAGACTTTAAAATTTGAATAGGGCCCTTATGACATCCACTGACGCAATTTGCGGCGTCTCTTTTTAAGATCTCCCAAATTCCAATCAATAATTTATGTTTTTGATGTTTCTTCCGTTTTTTTTTAGCTTTTTGTAATAGTTTCTTCACTTCAGTGATGGACGTATTCATGAAATGCAAGTTTTTATAATAAATGTTTAACACTACCTTAAATCTGCATTGTTTTACATGCTGAATTTGAAACAGTTGTGTCTAAACATGTCATTGCATGAACAGGTTCATGAATTTTAAAAATACGCACAATTATTACAATTAATTACAATTATACTTCAGTTTCTAATGATTTCGATATTTTAGAAGATCGGGAAAAGTGTGGAACAAACATTCCAGAAACATTGGCCGATAGATTTAAGGAACGAGGTAAATACAGCAAATTCAATGAGCAGGTGCCCATGTGGATCACGGCCATGGATATTTTCCACCTTTTTCACGAGGGAACACGTATAATAAAAGGTACTTCAATTATGTCTCTCCTTTTTCAGCATTTAAAAATTGAAGATTGTCTTTTAGAAGTCTTCGTTAAAAACGAAATAAATATTTTTCGATGCGAAGCTATTGATGTGAAAGCGAGACTGCCATCTTCGGTAAAGTCGCTATCAGGAAAATTCAATGACATTAATAGGTCCGAAAAAGCTAGTGTAAGTTAATTTACCACTTGCAATTATCATCCTTTGAAGATTTTTGAAGTGAAAATTGTTTCTAACGCCATGATTAGGACCATCCCTCCGTTAGGTTCAGCCGTTGTGTTGCTTATACATGCCTGCTACCGATGGATGGCGTCACCGACTCGCTTAGTTACAAATACAACATTACCAAACAAAGTAATATGGGATCGTTAGCTATGTACATAATAGAAAATTTTTATTTCAGATCGCAGATATTTGCAAATTATTAGAAATTCTAATTTGAGATGGGGCGCCTCAATTGTTTTCTGGTTCAAAAGTGCACGTAAGTCGTTTTTTTGCAATTTTAAGAGTTATTGAACGTTGTAGCATCATGCTATTGTCGTTGATATAAGAAATAATACTAATGATTACTGTATTTATTGTTTCAGCAACTTATATACCATTTGTACAGTAATGTCATGGTCAGCTGTCGGCAATAAGCACGCAAGCGCATGAGCACATTTATCACGTTATCAAGAGAAACATGTGCTCGGAACAGACAAACGGGATTGGATATAGTATTTTGAGAAAGTTAGACTCATTCAGTTATTTTTTAAAACTGGCAATTTTCAGCTATAAACTATATCACGAGATTGTGACTTCATTGAAAATTCGTTTCAACGCGAATCCGGATTTAATTAAGAAGTCATTTTATCGCAAAGAACTCATGAAATTAATCGAAAAACGACAAATTCAATCATCAAAATTTGTAAGTTCAACATTTTCTTTCAATATATGCAACGAATTCCTTATAGCAACGTTGTGCGTCATTCGCAGAAAAAGGAGAAAATGCGAAAAGAATAAATTGATTCATTTATTTTTTTTCTGATTTTTATTATTAATATATTCATTTCGCATTAATATTGTAATAAATGAAATGTTCATACATATTCAATTATTATGGCTGTTATTACATTCTATTTGTGTGAAAATTGCTCGATAACGTATGATATTACATAATATTGGACAGAGTTTATTGAGAACAATCTAAAATTTATTGATATATTCTAAAGTTTATTGAGACAAATCTAAAACTTATTGATAAACTTTAAAGTTTATTGAGACAAATCTAAAACTTATTGATAAACTTTAAAGTCTCACAATATTCATTGAAACTTATTGATAAATTCTAAAATCTTATGAGATTTCCTAAAGTTTATTGAGACAAATCTAAAATATTATAGAGACACGTTAGCCTCTCAACGAACCTCATAAGATTTTAGAATTGTCTCAAAATATTTTTTTTCATTTGCCTGAGCAAAAAAAAGCCTCAGGCAAATCAAATAAAATATTTTGAGAATCAAATATTCAATGATAAGCTCTAAAATATTTTGAGAAATTCTAAAGTTTATTGATACTTTCTAAAACTTATTGAGAATAGCTAAACTTAAAAATATTTTTTAAAATCTTATAAGATTTTCTAGAATTTATTGAGCAAATTCTAAATTATCTCGATAAATTCTAAAATCTTATGAGATTTCCTAAAGTTTATTTAGACAAATTTAAAATATTATAGAGACACGTTAGTTTCTCAATGAATCTCAAAATATTTTATTCGATTTAGCTGAGGCGGTTTTATTGAAAAAATTATAGATGTCGTCAAATTGTATGCATTGGCCGCATTGCGGACTCGTTTGCGCACCGTAGACACATAATGCACCTAATAAAACACACCTAAAATTACACCTATAATAAAACAATATTATAAACATTAAATAATATAAATTAGGCGAAGCTAGAAAGATATTTATTTTGTATCTACGAGGAAAAAAATGTAAGTATAGCTACTTAAAAAAAACTAGGATATGCAGTAGAATCTCATATTTTGCGATGTCGAATTGCCCTTAAATCGACAATATAAATAACCAAAAAACAATAATTTAAAATTACTTGATTCCAAATAGCATAAATCCTTCATCTTGTCTATATTTGGCTCCTCTATTTTGCGAATGCGTAATTCCTTTGCCCTTCGATTTTCCATTGGGAATTTCTAAGAAACTCGTTGCCCTTGAAACGGTGTCCAGAGATTCAGCTTCTTCTTTTTCGAACCATGATAGCGTTGAGGATGTTACCATACTATAAGGAAAATGAGTCTATTTTGGGAGATATTAGGTTTAACCTCGATCTACGAGACAAGCTAACAAGCTCGGAAGCTCTTGACAACCTTCGTTTGGTTGCGCTCAACTCAGAAAGCATTTCCTCGCCATCCAATTTTTTGACAGATGGAACCTTGAAATACCAATTTTGTCAAATTTGAACCTCCCTGGATACCTGCGATTTAACAAAGTCAACGTAAACCCGCCTTTCGGTGACAGTATTCCCACGGCAATCGAGGATTTCCAGATTTTTCATCTCGCAAAGCGGTTTCAGAGAGGCGCAAGAATCCATTCTAAATTTCAAAATTCCAAAAGATATTCTAATAAAATGCCAAACTACTTGTTCTCCGAGCAATCTAGCGATATCAAATTTTGTGCATTCAATGGAGAAAGTGATGTGAGCTTATTATTTTGAATCTGAAGATGCGTCAGTGATCTGAGGCTTTTTCGAACAATCGTCTGAAAATCGACTGAATTAGACAAATATCCGATTGAAACGAATTGCCTTTATCGCATTATTACTCAAATTAATCGAGTCCAAACAGGGCAAATCAAATAAAGCGCAGTCGAATTTTGATAGGGCATTGAACGACAAATCAATATTCTTCAACTTTTGCAGGTATTGAAGACCCATTCTCAAAATTGTTGAATTGTTAATCCCATTTGAAACCAAACTCAGTGTTTCCAAATTTTTGAATGGCTGAAATTTCAAATTATTATTGGTATACATATAGAAGGCTTTAAAAAGAACCTGCAATTGATTTTCGAAAACTGCTATCAATCGAATGCAATTATTATCCAAAACCAAATGTGTTATATTCAGTGGATTGAGCTTTTTGACACTTGCAAGCTTGTTCTTTGATAAATCAATCAGACGAACATGGGAAAGTCTGTAAAACAATGGGCGTGAAAATCATTGAAATACTCAATTCACTCTTCAATTTGAGATTTTTCAAATATGAGCTGCTCAATTTTCTGATCGCATATCATCAACTCTTGTTTGTTTTTCCATTCGGGACATCTGAAAAATATGAATATTGCAGGTTTTTGAAAATTGAGCCATTTACATTTTCTCAATTAGCTCGATACTTAACCCTCTAGTCGTCTGCTTATTAGTATTTACAGATCGTTCTTCAACAGGAACCTGCAAGTTAACAAAAAACTCGAAAAATTTGCGCAATTTGCAATATTCTGGCGTAAACTAAAATGCAAGTCCGCAAATTTCATGCGGCGTGATTGCACAATTTATATTTAAAATTGAAACGCCTCCGAAATTCGACAAATTTGAATTTTCTTTATTTCCAAATTCACTAATTTTTGAAATATTATTCGCGCTGTCTGCGTCTCATTTCAGCGCATGCTCTCTCAGTGTCATTTTTATTCAAACCCACCAAACATCGATCCAATGATATTAAAGATGGTGCATATTGAGCAATTTTTGATTTGAAATTCTCAGCAGCCGAAATTGGATTCGAAGAAATGTCCAAATGAATAAGTTTTGTCAAAGGCTGAAAATATTAATCGAATTGCATACTTCATATAAATTGCATGGTTTACCTTGAATACTTCCAATTCCATTTTATCTTTTATCATATTATCGCTAACAAAAAATGTCTCTAATTGAACACAAAATTCTAATGATTTTAAGCTTTTTATCTGATTTCGTTGTACTCGAATATCCCGAGCATTCTGAAATTCAGACTTTAAATGTAATTGTAGTCAATCGTCGATTTTTCCCACTGTTAATGTTTGGCAAAATGCCAAATTTTGAAGGCGATTTTGGCTCAAATCAACAAATATCAATGTCGATGGGAGATTGTCGAGTTTCCCAACGTGATTTGAAGAAGCGTCGAGGAATCGTAGAGTTGGAAGTCGCATGAGCTTCTGAAAACGTTGATCAATTGAATTGCGTCAAATTCAAAATCACCTTCAATGAGGCGATTTTATTTTTCCTTATTGATAAAAACTGCAAGCTGACCAACTCCTGAATTCCGTGCAATTTTGTCAATTTTTGCTCGGAGAGATCTAATGTGGTGATTTTCAGCTGAAAATCCACGCTATGATTATTTTTTATTCCGCGCATTTGATTTTCGCAACCGCTATATCCATAGTATCCTTAAATGGTCGACAACCGAAATAAGCAATCGAAATGTCAAGAAGTGTTCGCGTCGAGAACCATTCCAGTGGAATCGCGATATCGGCAACGCGGTCCCACAACGATTTCGGTTGGCCGAGAACATCGATGACTTTTCGAACTTTTCTAAAAATTGCCAAATATTGGAAAAATTCGAAAAATGCTTTTCGATGGAAAATAACGAACGTTTGCGGAATGCTGATATCCTCAATCGTGTGCTCGGTGATATCTTCAATCTTTTTTTGCTTCCCCTCCTTCAAATCCAGTTTTATATTCATCTCATTCAATTTTTTGAACTGTTCCAGCCAAGTCTCCTCAAACTTGTCAATGTATCTAGATTTTGTACTACATATTTTACGAGCTACTATCTGCCTACCTTATTTGGTCCGTAGTAATTTGTCCAGTCGAATGAATTTCAACGGCAAGAATCGAGACAAGCTTGATGTCAGCCCACATCAGGTTATCAGAAGAAGTCGACGACATTCCATCTTCCTCGATTATCTTGCTGTTTCCCCGAGTGGTTGACGTTCGTGAGAGGACCATTGGAACGAAAAACACTATCGTCTGCATCTCAAAATAGAATTCTGCTCGACGATCTCCATAATACCTTCTCCTTATTTTGCTTTTTGATAATTTCGAAATCTCTGACAATTTTCACCGGCAATTTGGTATAATCATTCATCTGATGTCGATCCACCAAATGGAATATCGAGCGAATATCGAAAAGCGCGTCATGCGAGTCCCTCTCCAACAGAAATAATCGCTCGATGTCGGATTTGTCGAGCTCTTGGAACATTGAGCACGATTTGATGCTAATCTGAAACACATTGATTGCCTTGAATTTTTGCTTCAACCAACCTCATACAAATTCTTCATCGAGCAATTGTAGTTTAGGGTTTGCGTGAGAAGCCCAATTTCTTCTTTGGTCCCATCGCGAATGTTCAGCGTGTTGCTTGACTCAAGCTCAAAGGCGATTCGATATTTTCCAAGAGTTCTGTGAAACTCGCAAAGTCGCGCGTAATTCTCTAGAAAAAAAATCGATTCCGTCTTCCGTTTTCAGCAAATTTCAGTTCTGAATTTTAATAGAATATGATTATTTAATCGATCTTCAATATTTTTTAAGCATTCAAATCGAATCAGTTTAATTCCTGTGAAAATCACTTTAGATTTTTATTTATCGTTAACCATACTTGCAACGGGGCGGGTCAGGGTGAAAATTTCACCGACCCGCCCCAATAAATTTTGTTTGGGGACTTCTGAGCAATTTTTGTTCCGAGAACAATTAATTCTATTCAAAATAATACAATTCGAAATTCTTATTACGCTAAACAAAGGCCTCGCTGTAAACTTGGAGTGTCGACGGTTGGTCGACCCGGGAAGTTTGCAAGTATTGTTAAAAAATGACAAATGTATCCGTAGGTGTCGTGGGATCCTGCGTTTTGTACGCAATGCTGAAAGACAGTTACCGTAATCCTCGCAGCAATTTACTGGGACATTTTAATTAATTTCGCATATTCATTTTTTTAATTTTTCGCTCAATTTTCGTATTTCCCTTTAAAAATTTTGTTATTTAAATTTTGCAGAAACCGAATTTAATAATTTATTTAGCAGAACCAGCACTTTTAAACGACATTTTTTTTGGTAAAAACTGCAGAGATTTAAAAGAAAACATTTTTGAGAGCGTCAAAGTCTTCACAATAATTCCCAATTCAACTGGACAAGTGGAAAAGTGCATATTTTGAAAATTAAATAATTAAACTCGGTTTCTACAGGTTTTAAATATAAGATTTCTAAAGAAAATAAGAAAATTCAGCAAAAAAATTGAAAGGAAATTAAAAAAAAAACTCCGTAAATCGCTGCGAGGATTACGGTAACTGTCTCTTAGCATTGCGTACAAAACGCAGGATCCCACGACACCTGGATACATTGTCATTTCTCAACAATATTTCGTTAACTAGATATTAAATGCGCGTAGGCTATAATGCAATGTACGCAGTCTTGCGTACTTGCCACGACACGCTTCGGCACACAGCCAGAGTTTCGTTTTGTCGTTTGATAATAAATTGAATTGAATTTATAATTTTAAAACTCGCTTTTCACATTTTTGACATTCCTTGAGTTATTCGTGCATATCTCATGTACACGCTTGACAATCTCCTTTTTCGCGTCCTTCGTCTGCATCAAATCGCGATATGTCGCTAACGCATCGGCAAGGCACGCTAAACGATTCTCGATTTTTGCAACATGCTTTTCAGCCATCTGAAATTCAAAAATGAAGTCGTTAGTTCATTATCTCTTCAGTTCACCCTCAAATCCTTGTTAAATTTCTCATCAATTTTCACAATTCGACCCATCCGATCGCCTAATATTGTGTCAACTGTTGGCTGAAGAAAATTCATTGACAATTCATTTGAATTCCTTATTTAGTTGCCCTGTAGGTCGGCACAAAATTGTCGGTTAGAATATCGTCATCGATGGACTCGATGAACTTGAACGAATGCGCAATCCAGGCGAAAAATATATCCGGCGAGAATGTCTCGGATTTCGCCAGCGGATTGATATGCAACGATCGAAGGGAGTGAAGCACTGTTAATGGGAATAAAGCCTAAAAATCACAAATAATTATTGTACGCTTATTAATTACCTTATATGATGAAAACGAATTTGCAGAAATGTCTAAATGTTGAATGTTTTCTGGCCAAAGCGCTGTTGCAATAACTAAAAATAATTGAACTATTTAAAAGGACAATTTTTGACGACCTGAATCCTTCATTTTATTATTGCTTACTGAAAATGTGGTCAAGTCGCGAAGGGAATGAAGAAACTGTAATTTTTTGTTTTTCCTCTCACGCGGGGAATTTTGAAACAACCGCCAAGTTTCGAAGCTTGTTCGCCGACAAATCGAGAATTTGCAGCAAAGTTAAAGACGACAAACAAGACGCGTCTTCTATCAGATTCTCATAAAGGAACAATTTTTTGAGTCGAACGCATGTTTCAATGCCGGTCAGATCCTTGAATATTGTCAATCATTTTCATATGATTCACTTGCTCAATTTTTTTTAAAACCTTAATAACTCCCTCGCAAACCCACAACTCTTCGAGAGTTGATGCCACTTCGCCGAGCGGTTTCAGACTTGTGATTTGTTGGCCGAACAGTCGAAGACAGCTGAGACTTGTGAAATATTTAAGGCCGACGAGCACTGGAAGGCCGCCAAAGTACATTTCAAGAATTGTGTACCCATCACCTTCGGTCTGAAATTTGGTAAAATGACTCGGCTTGAAATGTTGGCGCTGAAATCACATTTAATTCAAATATTCAAATTTTTAATAAAAAATCTGGAATTTGACATTTATAGACCCTCAAGGTCTTCTATATCTGGGATGTGCGGGGGAATGACCAAATATTTAGGCAAATCTTTCTTTTTCCTGTCCAAAATCTGCAAAATTTCCCGTTTGTTTAAATTTTAGCAATTAAATAGCTAATCTTTTCGTTAACTAAAAATATGACGAAAATCCCATTTGCCAACAGAAACCAATGAAAAATGGAAACGGAAAAAAAGAACGAAACCGCAGAATAATTTTTTGAAAATTATTTCTTGTTTCTAAATATTGTAAGATTGTCACTACGTATTTTAAAATCTAAAACCTTCTCGCACATCTCTGAACTGCATAATATTTCATTCAATACGTTGTTTGCAAAATGGTCCCTTATGTCAAGCTCACATCGAATTGATTTGCTTGATTTTGTTTCGGACACCGTTCAAATGCCCAAATCAAATATTTAAATTAATTCATTGCTGCGGACAACATCAAAATGTCCGCAGATCGATTTTTACAAGGCGAGAGGAACATTGATAACGCGCTTTTGTTTTATTTAAAAAAAAAAAAACATTCTAAACCGAAAAAATTCGTAAGTCGACGATTGTGGTCTCAAAACGAAAATCTCACTTTGAGCGTCGATATGTCGATTCCATTGGCGGCGCAGAGACTTTCCAAATACCGAATATATTTGGCCTTCAAATTCGACAACGAGTTGGCGACTTGTGAAGCGGTGGCGAGCAGGTTCGGCATTCTCCAAATGCGCAACTGCTGCTCACACGTCTTTCGATTCGATTCGGTGAACGCGATTTCCGGTGTCAACCATATTATTTCCGCAATTCAATACTTTCATTTATATAGGTTTACAATAAAAATGCTATGATACTAAAAATATCAACAAGAAAAAGGCGACGGAAGCGGTGAAAATTACTAGACATTTTAGAACGTAAGTCTGTGGGCTGGATCATAAGCGAGCTTCTCCAAGTTCGGAACACAAGCGAAGTTGATCATTGGTGGTGGTCCGCACATGAGAACAACGCCGTCAGAGGAAGGAGCGAACAATCGTTCCTAAAAAACGTCTATCTTGTTGAATTCATCAAAAAATGAATTATACCTTAATCATAGCATCATTGATGAATCCCGAAGAGAACTTCCAGTTATCACTGGGTCTATCAATCGTGTACCAAACCTCAAAACGAGCAGCATGCTTTTGCGCAAGAAGGTCAAGATCCTCTCTGCAACATTCATTTTTGATTTTCGGACACGTTAATTTGCATGACGACACGTCCGCACGTTCTTTGGCGAAAACGATCAACAACTGCGTTTTGAAAGTGAAAACAAGCGGCGAAAAGAAAATTTTCAGAATCGCCATTCAATTATGAATCAATCACCTGCAAAGGATATCCTCCTCCGATTGATTGGCAAACAACAGCTTCAGTTTTGTCTGATCGGTAGGATCGCGAAGAACCGCCTCAATAATCTGCAAAATTCCAGAATTCGAACATGAAGTTCGAATTGTGCTCCTACCTGGAGCATTGGCGTAATTCCAGTTCCTCCAGCAATCATCGAAATCTTCGAGTAAACCTTCTCGACGGGTTCCGACTTCTTGTCAGGTCTCACAGCGAACACACCGTGCCCTTTGTACACAATCAATCCGCTCGGACCACGGAAGTCGATCTAAACGTTCGAGTTCGAATCGTTGCAATTCGAATGAGGCCTACCGTCTCTCCAATTTGCATCTGCTCAAGATACTGGCTCATTTTACCGCCATCTGGGAATTTCGGGTTGGTGTTCTTGAAATAAACCTTGATCATCAACTCGACATATCCCTTATCCTCATCGCTTGACACCGGAGTGTACGGACGTACTACCAATTTTCCATCAATCTCAAAAGTGAACAATTTAAGAATTTTTGATCGAAGAGAATTTTCAAAAACCTTCGCACTCAAATAGACGTGTTGTCCAGTCGGAAGTCCAAGAACGTGGTCTTCCGATGGTAAACTGAACCGGAACTTTCTGGTATCACGGCTGACAATTATCTTCTTCGAGAGTTTCAGTGGATATTTCACAGTATCATCAAGAAGAGTCTTCTTGACCTTAAAAAACTTAATTAGCATGTAAATTAGGAGACAATTACTAATAAATTTCTCTTGGTGCAATTCATTATTTCAATGCGATTAATTGGAAATGGCGTGATAAGCGCAAATTACTGAGGATTTCATCACAATAACTTTCACGTTTCAATTAGAAAAAAAATTTATTTAAATATATCAATCAATTCAAATTTAATTAGAAATGCAAAACCATGAAAATCTCAAAATGGTCCGAACATGGCAAAAAAACAAACAAACCTGCTTTCCACATTGCCCACATGAATTCTTATTTTTTAGCATCAGGTAGATGACGACACTCGAAACGGCGACGACAGCGCCGGTTATAATGAGGGTGCTGTTTTCGACCATCCTCAAATTCTTATATATATATAAGTATTGCCGAAATTGGTCAAGTAGCATGCGACCAAAACGAAACAAAAATGTGTACTGTCGAACTTTGCCTTTCAATTTGATAAGAGGAGAATCAATTGATAATGTTCGAATGTCATCATCAACATCAATTCGTCGTACCATTATTTCATCTATATATTTTGTTGGCGCACTATGAACCATAGCACATCAAATTCAATGAATACAATTTTTAATAAATAATTCATTATAACCAAATCCACTTCACCAGTTGCAATTTTACAAAAATAGGGTACTTTAAGAGATTGAATTACTATTTATTTAAACACGAAAGCCATTGCATTTGATGTGAGAAATGAACGAAATCCGAGGAGAAATTTTTTAAAACCAGTGGATTCTTGCGAAAAACGAGTGCTTGCCACCCGTACCTCTACCTGCAAATTAATTTAATTAATTCACATTATGTTCAAGTATTTCAATTACCCCGCACCGGACACATAATTTGCCTGTATTTTCTTGCGTGCATTTTGCACGCGGTCCGATCGACGAACAGGTATTTTCGACACTGTCGGCGAGACGAACAGAAGACAAAGACGAAACGGAACGGCAGATGGTAAAGTCACAGGGCGCAATTTTCGATAAAATTTTGAAAATAATAAAGAAAGCGTGTTTTAAAATAAATACCAATTTTAGATAAAGAATTGAAAACAGAAAAGAAGCCCTGTGGCTAACCACCGCCGCCCGTGGTCAATAATCGTCTAAGTCAATGTTGTCAAGTTCTTCATCCAAATCAGCATGCGTCAAATCGACTCTATAACGCAAGAGTCCCCCAATTCCTCCAAATCCGCGAACGAATTGGGCTCCTTCTTGTGATCGATCTGTCACAATTTCCAGAGTTGCTCCGAAGTTCTAAAATCAATGTTTCGTATATTTACCCAATTTACAACTTAATAATTACTTTATAGTTATTGGCAAACCATTCAAGAAGCGGCATGGTTTCAATGATTTCCATATCTTGACCAGTTTCTTTGTCAGTAAAGTGCAATTTATCCTTTTCTTCATCCGGTCGCAAGTGCAAAATTATTTCCTCATTCTGCGAGTTTCTCAATTTGTATCTCACAATATCCAAGTTTTCCCAACAGATAAGTGTCTCGACAGCTCCCATTTCTAAAGCAGCAAGTGTATCCTTAACGCCAAAGACGTATTTTCCAGTATCCTATAAATCACTCATGAGATAATGTTTCTTAATAAAGAACTAACCTGACTGATTTCATCAAAATATCCACCAATAAGCTTCTTCTCTTGAATGAACTTCACACTGGCAAGAGTATCAGCAGCAAGTTCGATGGCCTGGTTGAAACCATTTTCACCTCCATAAGCAATATCGACGGTCTTGATCATTTTGGCTTGCAATCGCTGCAAGGAATGTTTCAATATATATTTTTTAAAAACTAATCTTACTTGATCAAACATATCAGATTGTCCAAGTTCGGTCTTGAAATCCGCACTTCCAGCAAGAATTAAACCAGCTACAGTAACTTTATCGTTTTTGATAAACATCTCCACAGCGCATTCAGCGACTTTACGAACGTAATTGTGCCGTTTTTCGTTACGAAGGCGAGCAAAACGAACAGCAGATTGACCACCGCGACCTAAATTATAGTACATAAACTCGGAAAATATTATTGCAAGTTAACCGTGCTTCTTTGGAAGATCGACAGTGAATTTGTGAAGAACTTCTCGCGTATTTCCTTGGAGAGTACCAAAGAGGCAACCGTTTCCGTCCATAATGATGAAACCAAATTTGTTATCATCAGCAAGAAGTCCTAAATACAAAATGTGGAGGTGAATATATAACCTACAACAAACCTTGAAGAGCTTCAGTATGGAACTTATTATCACAAAGATACAAGGAGGTATTGATTGGTTTGAAAGGTTCAAAATCAATGTTAACCTTCTTTTCTTTTCCTTCGTCCGTCATAATAGTACCACAATAAACAACTAATCCATTTGGAGGAACTGAAGTACGCAAAACATTTAGAAGTATATTTTTAAACAAATACCTTTGTTGTATAATTTCAAACGACCTTGTACAGAGGTAATAGCACCAAGGACGGAGAGCCTATTAACACGGGATTTAATGTTGGATGCAGTTCCGTATTCATCAGCAAGCATTTTTTGGACACGAGCAATTTGATCACGAGGAGGAATGATCAATGAAATCATGGACGTACCGTTACTGAAAGACAACAATTATTATCGTTCGCTGTTAGTCTATTTACCCTCGAGCGGCTTCCAAACTCTTGATGAGCCTCTTAATCTTCCACATTTCGACATTTCTATCAGCAGCATCCTCGCCGGTGTTGGCCGCCGCAGCTGGAGGGGCGCTCATATCTCTCTCGTTTATATGTGCTCAAGGCACGAATTACCTGAAATGAAAAAGAATTATTAATAAAACCCAACAAGTGCGAAATAAAAACGAAAATATAATTGGTTTGAGATTAAACGAGCATGAACAGATAACATTTTCACGTAGATATTTTCTTCAAAATTTTGAATGTGTTAAAATAAAATTGATAAAACCAAGAACAGTGATATTAACACTAATTTGGCAGAAATAAGAAAAATTGCGACCAATTTCAAAAGCGACAAAGCGTGTTAGATTACTGTAGTTGCGGTGTCCTGGCACGATTTACGTTAGTGGCAAAATGCCCATTCGCAATGGTCCACGTTTGCATCGTTTTTCTATATTTAAATTTTTCTGTCCATTTTTCGAATATTGTTTTTACGTAAATTTTTATGATAAATATAACTTGAATATTTTTTATTTTCTCACGACATTGAATGAAATATAAAAAATGTAAAAGCATATGTTAATATTCACTTTAACAATTGAAATTATTTTTTTATTGCGAACGTTCATAATATGAAACACGATATAAAAATACTAGCACATTTGTTTATAATGTCTAGTTTTACATTTCCAGAAAGGAATAATGTCTGAAACGGCTCCAAAAAATGCGGACAAAAAGGCTCGGGTGTTCAACCTTGAAGAAATGATGGCAGAAACTTTGAGGGTTTGTTTTGAAAATGCAGTCAATTGTTTCAACGTCCCTTAAAGTGTTTTCAGAACGCTCCAAAAAATGAAGAAACCGATCATGGCTCATATACAGCGCCAAATATTCCAAGCAGTTCTTCACAAGCATCGGAATCCGGTCATTCTTCATCAGCTGCACAATCAGATGACGATGGTAAATATATAATTATTTCGTAATATTATTCGTTTAATCGTTTAGATTTCATGCCAATGCTACCACCAGGATTTAAAAACAAACCAGATGATGCTGCGGCAACTAAAGATGATGAAGAATTAAGTGATGACAGTGATTTTGACGAAAATGAAGCAATTTCTACGATAAAGTTAATACCTGCAGCTTGTGAAGCTAATATTACACACGGAAATATTGCGGTAAACCATAAAATCTTTAACTAAAATCAAAGCTATGTGTTTTAGGTATCAGCGTTACGAGTTGAGCCAGCGGGTGTGCGGTTTGCCAGTGGTGGTCTTGACTATTACGTAAAACTATTCGATTTTCAAAAAATGGACATGTCGATGAGATGTGATAAAGAATTGCTACCGGCTGAAAGTCATATCATCAATTCGTTAGCGTTTTCCGCAAATGGTGAAACTTTGGTGGTGGCCAGTGGAGAATGTATTATCAGATTACTGGACAGAGCTGGAAAACAGTGGTCCGAAACTGTTCGAGGTAGATTTCTATTAAAAATAAACAATAAAAGAATGTTGGTGTTAAGGAGATCAATATCTTGTGGATTTGAATATCACCAAAGGGCACACAGCAACTGTAAATTGCGTAGAATTCAATCCATTGAATAAAAACGAGTTTTTATCATGCAGTGATGATGGGTTACTATAATAATCGTGTTTTTTATTTTGAATTATTGCATTTTCAGAAGCCTTCGAATTTGGAATCTCGAAGATCACAAAGTGATCACGAAATGTATTAATAAACACAGAAAAGTATTAACTTCATTTAAAATCGCCTGTCGAAATTTAAAATTACAGGTAATTAAAACAAAAGGAGCGCAAGGAAAACGTGTGAGCCCGCAAGTTTGTGCATATTCACCAGATGGGAAATGGATAGCTGCTGGTTGCGATGACGGATCGATTCAAGCCTGGAAATATGGCTCGCAATACGTATGTTTTCTTCCGATTATAGTATTTGAAAGAGTTTGACATTTTTAGGTGAATGTAAATTATCTTGTAAGAAAAGCGCACAATGGTTCAATTACTTCAATCGCTTTTTCGCCAGATTCCCGACGTATTCTGACGCGTGGATTTGATGATACTTTGAAAATGTGGAGTCTTGATAATAATAAGGAGCCCTTATTGGTGAAGACTGGTTTGGAAAATGGATTCAAAAGGTACACTACGAACCTCTTTTAGAAGAATAATTCATTTCAAACATTTGTTCAATTTTCAGCACGGATTGCGGCTTTTCACCGCGCGCTGAACTTGTGTTCACTGGAACATCGTCGCCACATAAAGATGTGCCAGGATCTTTGATGTTTTTTGATCCACAGACTTTCGAACTTGTCTACAAAATTGATTATCCAGGCGTGGTAGGATGAATAGAAAATAATTTTATTGTTCAAATTATCTTATTTTTTCAGTCTTGCCATCGTATTCAATGGCATCCTCGACTAAATCAGATAGTCGTTGGGTTGTCGGACGGTTCGGTTCGTGTCTATTATGATCAGAATATTTCACAACGTGGTGTTATGTCGTGCGTGACTAAGCCAATCAAACGCAATCGGGCTTCTGAAGTGGTACGAGAGGATATGATTCTATCACGTAGGAATTAATAAACCCCCTTCATTTAAGCTTTTGTCTTCCGTTTTCAGCTCTCAGTCTTGAAATGTTCCAACCGCGTGGTGAAGAAGGTGAAGAGAAGGAAGTGACGGCATGGAGGCTCAAGAAATACTTGCGGATGCAGGATAACAAACTTCGGCCGGAATTCCGAAAGCCAGCTGATATGCCGATCAATGGAAAGAGTGCTAATGGAAGAGGTAAATTTTTCTTTTTTTTTTCTGCTGTCGAATCGCAGTTTGGATCCGAACTAAAAATAATTGTTAAAAAATATAATATATTTTCACCAAATCCAACAAAAGAATAACTTACAAGGAATTTTTCACTTCATTGACTTTTTTTCTCAAAACTAGCTCGTTATTATCTACTAAAAATTCTTGAAATTTATGTGAGGCTTACTACCTAAATTTCATTCACACACGTGTTATTCGTTTGAAAGAATCGTGTGTTTCAAAAGTTCGAACTAATTGATATTAATCTGCCGTCTCCGTTGGCGATGTGCCTGTGTTTGGTGACAAGTTTGCCGTTCATCGCCATCTAGAACCAAACTACATTCGCTATTGTTTGACGTTTTAATTTTCAGTTGCTGCAAGTGGGGGAAGTCTTCACTCGTATCTCGCCAAACAAATCGGAACCGCACGTAATGCTGAGTTTCTACGAGATCAGGACGTTCGTGCGAGTATTCTCAAGCATGCCAAAGAGGTACATATTTCCATTGTTTTTGCAAGTTCAATCAATTTGACGATTCAGGCCGAAGAGAACCCATTGTATATTGATAAGGCTTATCGCAAGAATCAGCCAAAGAAAATTTTTCAAGAAGTTACTGCAGAAGAACAAGAAGAGGAGGAGCTGCAGCCAGTATTTAAGATGCCGAGAACAAAGTGATAATAACCAAAATTGTTCCTTCCTTTTTTTTTTTTCGTTTAATAAAAATGCCTCAAAGCCATCTATCGTCCGATTCTTGATATTTAAACCGGTTCGCGATGGTCACTATTATGGGTTCGAGTAACCGAAATGTATTATTTGTGAACACCGCAAAAAGGGAAAGTAGTGCGTAATGAGATGAAAGTTGAATAACAGCCGAGTATTCACTTTTCCTTCAATAACAATAATAAATTGTAGAGCAACATAGTCGGTCTGCTATCTTTTTGTTTTGTTTTCTGGCGTAATATTGATAAATACAGAAATTTGAGGCATTTTTGTGTTGAGTTTTCTAAAGAAATGAAATTTACGAGCTATAAATTATAGCCAATAATTTTAAATTCCCTATAATGCATTCTTGACGTAGGTAATTTGTAGCTTAATTGGCAATTAGGGTGCACAAGAATCGAATCGTGCTCCGTCTCGAAGGGTAGTTGAAATTTTCCAATTTTTTAAAATTTGTGTAGTTTTTTCTTTAAAAAATTGCTACTACTGTTTCTAAAAACGCAGATTTTTTCCAAAAATAATTTTTTATACGGTATTAGCATTGAAAGAGCCGATATTTAACATTGGCTTGTTCATTTGTGACAGACAATCATTGAACAACTTGAAAATAGATTAAATTTCAAAAAATATACTCAATTTCTAGTAAAAATGATCTCAACAAACGTTGGCTACAAACTAACATTGTAGTCAATGTCAACACCGACATTCGCAGTTACCGGCAATCACCGGATTGCCTTTTGTTTATCATTTTGAAGGAAGAAAAAAAATCATCACCATGTTCGTATCAAATCAGCGCCAGGATTTTACATTCGCTCTCCCATTTTTATGGTAGAAAATTCCTCCTTAAATAGAAATTGATTGTTAGAATTTTCCAGATTCTTCCACTTTCAATCTTTTAGATAATCTCAAAAGATCATTTCATCTTAATTGAATTGCCTAGCAAAAGAAATGGTTTTCCGAATTCATTCCTCATTCGCTTCATTATTTCAAAATGATTTGCGAGCACGTTTTGTTGTTTTTTGTTGCATTATCAATCAAGTGTCATCATTTCGGGTAGAGTCTAGCTTGATGCCGAAACTGATAATGCTCGGCCATTGATCATCTATATTTGTTTCATTCTCGTGATCATTTTTGCCGAATTCGGAAGAAAAACGACCTCACCTCTTCAATTCGTCGCGAAAATAGCGTTGATATTGAGGAGAGGCGAGAGAGTTGAGGTTCAACACGCCGAAATGATGACCGATACACCAAAAACCACACCAAAGCCATTGTTTTTTTTGTATTTGGTCTTGTCGCGATTTATTAATTACCTCCATGTTCCTTTCAATATCGTTAGAAATTTTTTTGCAGACAATGAGCTACACAACACTTGTCGAAGCGCAGAGAAACTATTTCCGGACGGGAGCGACGAAGCCGGTGAAATTCCGAAAGCAGCAACTTTTGCGGCTCAAGAAAATGATTGAGGAGAATCGCGAGCAGCTTTGCGATGCGGTTTGGAAGGATTTGAGACGTGTGAGTTGAATCGAAATATAGTACGATGGTGATTTTTATTGGTTTTCAGCGTCATGAGGCCACAGAATCGGTGGAAATTGGAATGTTGCTTCAGGAAATCGACTATTTCCTCAAGAATATTGATACCTGGAGCAGCGCGACTAAAGTATATTATTATAACTTAAGGTTCAGAGTTATGATAAAAATATGTTCTCATTAAGGTTGAAAAGACATTCACAACTGCTCTCGACAAGCCGGTTATTGAGAAGGACCCGAAAGGCGTTGTTCTAATCATTTCGCCATGGAATTATCCTGTCTCGATGGCCCTTCTTCCATTGATTGCTATATTGGCTGCTGGTGAGCTGAATACCTTGAAGAATTGACAAACTTGAGATAGTTTTTAGGCAACACATCGATCATCAAACCGTCGGAGGTCTCCGAGCACACTGCGGAATGCCTCAACGAGATTGTTCCAAAATATTTTGAATCGGTGAGTTGACGCTTGAATTCGATGAAAAAATTTGAATTGTTCAGAATTACTTGACTGTTGTCACTGGAGGTATTCCAGAATCCACAGAACTTCTCAAGGAGCGTTATGATCACATTATGTATACTGGATGTCCACCAGTCGCTAAGATCATTATGGCCGCCGCCGCTAAGCACCTCACGCCAGTCACATTAGAATTGGGAGGAAAATGGTAATTAACTCATCGTCATTGTGTGACGAATTAATGTGTGATATTTCAGCCCGGTTGTGGTTGAAGCTGATGCCGACATCGATATTTCCGCAAAGCGTGTCGCTTGGGGAAAGTGGATGAATTGTGGACAGACTTGTCTGGCTCCAGATTACGTCCTGGTGAACTCGTCGGTTAAGGATAAGGTAAAATTGTGTGAATCTGTGTTCTTGAATCAAATTCCTTTCAGTTTGTTGAATCAATGAAGAAATACATTCGCGAATTCTACGGCGACGACATTCAGGCTAGCAAGGATTATGCCAGAATTATCAATGAGAGACACTTTGAGTGAGAAGAACTCAATCAATTGAGGAAAAAAAACAATGAATCAATTTCAGCCGAATCTCGAAACTTCTCGATGAATCCAATGGGAAGGCGTTGCTTGACGGGAAACGCGATCGCGCCGATCGCTTCATTCCTCCAACCATTCTCGACGTCCAACTTGACGATGCGTTCATGAAGGATGAGATCTTCGGCCCAGTTCTTCCAATCATCACCGTGTCCAACATTTCGGAGGCGATTTCGATTATAAACGACGGCGAGAAGCCATTGGCCGCTTACATTTTCACGAGAAATGAGGCGAAAGTGAATCGTTTGCTGAATGAGACCAGCAGCGGCGGAGTTACCGTGAATGACGTTATAATGCATATGACAGGTAATCTGAAAAGAAATGTTGAAAATTGTAAAATATTGGTTTCTAGTTGACACTCTACCATTTGGTGGAATCGGCACTTCGGGAATGGGACGCTATAGAGGAAAGTTTGGATTCGACACGTTCACTCATGAAAAAGCCGTTCTTCATCGTGGATTCTTTGGTGAAACGCTTTTGGCGTAAGTCTCGAATCTTCGAAATTTTTGAAAGCGAAGCGTTGTTCAGGGCTCGTTATCCGCCGTTGACGCAAGAGAAGCTCAACAACCTTCGACGCTTGACAGGCACCAGAATTTCGTTGAATTTCGCCAATTGCATCACCCTTCCCGCCATTTTGGTGTCATTCGTCTTTGGAATGATCGCGCAGGTAAAATATTTTCGCTATTATATTTATTTTTGCTTAAATCACATTAACCATATCACTGCTTCGATTAGAACGATGTTTTAAAATGTTGAAATTGCAGAAATGTACTAAAAAGCCATAATTCGGGAAATCGGTCACTCAAAAAAAATCACATGTGTACGTTACTAGAAATGCAATCCAATTTTACACCATGTTTGTGCTTTTTGTGTTCTAATATTACTAATAATGATTTATTTAAATGTTTCGAAAACGTGAGCTTATCAATTTTCATTAAAAAAAATTGCGACGTTTTTTTTGAAACGGAAAAATTTGCCAAAAGAAAACAGTTTTCCTCCGTGTCTGCTTCAAAATTTTCCTTGAATGTTACCCAAATTAGAGCTTGGTCCACTTGACATCACTAAATAGTTTGTTTTCAGTACATTATTCGGTTCTGATTTATTGCATGGGGTCGGCGTTGGGCAGAGATAACATGCTGGGTTACGGTCATCACCTCGGTGTTTGCACTCAACTACGAGCAGTCGATTTCTACGCGCAACTGCGGACCCGCAATTTCTTGTTCAAATTTTCGTTCTTGTTCCCATTTTTTTGATTTTCACATCAATTTTTGACTTCTGCAACTAGTCTAGATATTGCCTAGCACTTTAATAATGGAATGAATTGTATAGTTGATGAAAAAACGGATTAAATTTCCTTAAAATTCTATTAACTTAACGCAATGTCAATTTACATTTTTTCAGAAGTACACAAGAGCTCTTCCGTGATTATTGCTACTCATTTAATGCGTTGTGCTATTGATTATTCTTATTAGAATTGTACTCTAGTCTTTAATGATGTATACAATTATAAATATTCATATGCAGTTCTTCTTTTTCGCGAAATTAAGGTTTATTTCCGTGGATATCGTTAATAAATTTAGTTTGCATCAAATAGGATTTTGTTGTTCAGGTATGTTCCGCGCAGCTCAGTCGGTCAGATCGCTCTCAACCTCGGTTGCTTGCCGCCAGGATTTGATCCAACAAGCTTTCTTGAACAAAATCAAGGAGTACGCTAAGAACGCCGGTAACTTGGCCAATTCTGATCCAGCCGTCAAGAAGGCCCTCCAAGACGAGCTCAACAGACTCGCCGGAAAGTTCCAGCTCGCCAATTCCGACGTTGTTGCCAAGCTTCCAACCAACTTTGAAACCCCGAAGGTTCGTATTCGGCTTTCATGTTAGCCTTGTGCATAGGTAAAAATCGAATGATCCAAAAATGAATTAGTGCAAACGATGTTTTTTTTCCATTAAAAGTTCTGAACAAATAATTTATTATGGGAATTTCAATTATATTCAGGTCGACTCCGCTGTCCAAGCTGCCCTCGAAGGAAAAACGTTGAGCGAGCTGTTGGAAGGAGTCAAGAAAGAGCAAACTGCCTACTTTGCTGCTCGTGAAGCCAAGAAGGCCCAGGAAGCCGCCCGAAACGCTGCCCTTAAGAAATAATTTTTTGTTTTTTTTTTGTCGAGTATGGTAAATGTGTATTCTTCATGTTTTTGTAATAGATCTAAAATAGATTTGAGCCGAATGAATCGATTATTTGTTCGACAAGTATCACTACTTGATTGATTATTTCTAAACAAAGGAAACTGATAAAGTTCCCTATCATTGCTGAAATTCGACAGACAGCTTTATTATCAATTGTACAACTATAAAAGGTATGCCGAATATGTCCACAAATGGATATTGTATGGCTGGATGTTCGGGTCGCTGGCACCCCGCTTTGTCAAACAGCCGAATTCGCGCGTCGCGCGTTGTGCCATATGCACTGGCAGACGCATTAAAAAAGACCACTGCTTTCACCGAGGCGTCGTCACTTTTCACCCTTTTTGCGTGACCGTTTTCAATTTTAAATTTCCAGGTGCTTCCAATCATTAATCATTATCAATTGGATATGTATACCCAACTCTAGTCAACGTTAGGTAGTGTTTCAGCTTCACATCTTTTTTTTAGTTTATTGTCTATTTTAGGATGTTATACGTCATCAATAGTGGACAATCATTGTTTTGTTCGAAATCCGAACGATTGATATTGACAAGAAGTTCGAAACGGGATGCGAAGAAACGAAAGGTGAACGAAAGATAAGAGCCGAGTTGGCATAGGTTACCCGATGACATCATTTATCGGACCCGCGTTAGCGAACGAACTGCGTATAGATTGTGTGTCCCTCTATTGTATTAAAGCAAGTATTCGATTCAGTATGCGTTCGCAAACATTGTTCAAAAAGCGAGCTTCATTATGGTTTTCGATGTTGTCCAGAGTGAGATTCAAATTTTTCCAAATGCACTTATTATATTTTCAGTGATTGAGAAGTATAACGATGCCAAAAATTGCATGTTAAAGTTTTTTTTAATTGTGGAATTTTATCTGAAAATTGAATATTGACTATTTAGGGTGTTCACTTTGATGCTGACGATGGAACGTCGTCGACATCCGATTATATATTTCAAGAAGGAAAACAATGGGGACAAATCGCAACGAGTTTGTAAGTCAAATTTAAAAAATTGCAGCTGGCAATAACATAACCATTATGTGCGAAATTTAATAACTCTAATAAAAACCATTTTTCACGTTTAATTTTCTTGAATTAAATTTCATTACGATTTTTACTCCCCGAAATTGAATGAGTCTGAGACGTGAAATGAAACGTCAAATCGTTATCGAGGGACCCATGTAGAATCTGCCATATCAATGAAAATATCGGAACAATTATTGCAGTAACTGTGATGACTCGAGTGAGAATGAGTTAAATGTAATGGATGAGTTGCTGAACTTGTGCAATTGGAATGATCCGAAAGAGAAAATGCCGAATTTTAGTTTCACGGGTGAGAATTATCGCCGGAAACGAATAGTTTGAAAATTTCAATCGATTTTGATTTTCAGACGATGAGGACGATGATATTCCGTTTGCGACGAATTGCTCCAACTCCATTTATCCGACTCCTCCTTCAACGTAATATCGAATTTGAGTAGGAATTTTGAGTGAATTGTTGTAGGTCATCGACGGATGATCGAAGTTTGCGTGTGAGCAACCTCCATTTGACGAGTCGATTAAGATTGGATAGCAAACCGATACTGGTGGCCCAAAGAAAATTGAAAAGCACAGTTGTGTAAGAGAATTGGCAATGGACAATTGTGGAAACTAGTGTTATGGCTCGCATGGAATTTTGCAATGAACTTTGTATAACGATGATTTACCATAATGCTATTAAAAATAGTTTTAAAGAAAAATGATTGCTTAAAAATTCTTAACAGAATGATCTAGGGCTATATACAGCATTCCACATCGGCCTTTTCACAAATTTATGATTATTTTTGTAATTTGAATTTTCAGTGAAACAATTGATGATAAAAAGGTGTTGTCTGAAAAAGAGGAACTTGAACTCGCCTTTCAAGGAGTTATGGTAAGCGTTTTTTCATTAACGTTTAAATATTTAATATATACTTTTTTCTAGAAATCTCAAATCGATTTGAGAACAAGCTCACCGATTAAGAACTCACAGGACGAATCATTGAAAAGCGAGAAGAAGGAATCGAATTTTTGGGACGACGTGGAATTTTGAGCCGAAACTCCGACGCTTCCATTTCCCCTCCCTGCGATATTTCGTATATTTTGAATTTATTTTTGAAATGATTTCAACTAAGTTGAGATCATCTATTTGAAGAGTTTATTTTTTCAACCGTTTTCTTTTGAAAGTATTTTTTCCTCTGTTGCACACATTCCAAAAAAAAAACAAACAAATTAATTTATATTCGTGTTTGGTTTCCATTTTTGTGGTTTTTTCATCATCTTTCTGTCACTTATTTTTCTTGAATAACTCATCTGTTCACGTGTTTCCGAATTTTGATTCCATAAATCTTCACTCACTGTCAGACCATCCTCTGCCTCCATTTCTTTTCTTCGTTTTTCGAAAAAATCAATTTGACAATTTTTATCTCCGATTCTGTTTTATATAAATGATTTTTCCACATCACACGGGAATTCTTTCGAGAAGATTTGAATGTTTGAATCATTTTATTATCAGAAATTAGGAATTTCATTAAAAATGGTAACATTGAAGAAGAAATGAAAAAACGGAGCCGGCAAACCGATGAAGAAGAACTCAGTGGTGAGCTTTTGAGTATGTTTTTGGAATTTCGAATAAAAAATTAAAACTGCCAATTGCTAAAAAACGATTTTATTTTTAAATTCTGTTCGCGTGGTATTAAATTTTAGCTTTTCATACTGCAAAATCGATTTTGAGAAAATAACCAAAAGAAAGTTTAATGCCGAATTTCCTTTATAGCTAAAAACGGTCTTTTTCGTACAAGAAATAGATTTTCAGCTTCTCAGGCACTCATCAAACGAATAGAAGCGGAAAATTGGGTCGGATCGGTAGAGGAAACTTCGGAAATTCGGAAAATATTGGAAGATATGAGAGATGATGTATATTTCGAAATTTTGTATTTAAAGTTGTATTCACATTTTTTCTTTTCAGGACTCCGCGAAGAACTCCGTTAAAAATATAAGCTTATTGGCTTTGTCGAATCTTCTGATCAGCTATCATGCGACGTGTGCAGAAATTGACAAAAATATTTTTGGCATTTTGATGTTCCTCGAAAAATATGGAACAGATTTCAGGTGTGTAAGATCGCAATTAAAAAATTTAATTATCCTGTTCTTCTAGTGTTTTACAACCAATGGTTTTCGGAGAAGAAGCTCAACGGAATTACTATAATTTGAGGAAAATGGGTCAAAGTTTGCACGTGAAAATTACGCCCGATGACGTGAGCTTCGTTCGTCATGAAACTTCTATTTGAGTTTTCTAGGCGATCAAGACGTTTTTGAATTCGGCGACAATTTGGAATACGATGAAATATCACGTGAGAGAAGTTAGCGAGGAGAATGCGGAGAAAATCTACGATGTCCGTTATATTCTGAGATTCTTGTATTCTCTTCTCTATCCGGCATCTCCGGTAAGTAATTCAAGGATGAAAGAAGAACAATTTTGAAAATTGCCGTTTTATTAGATTTAGTAATTTTTTAGTTGTCATGCCGCTTATTTATTGAGCGCAATTGTCTCGCTTTGCTGTTTTCATGCACATCATCATCGGACCCAGACATCAGGACCATTGCTTACGCGTGTTTGCAGAGATATATGAATTTGTTGCAGGTTTTCAAAAAAAAACTGCAAACGATACCTATTTTTTTTTGATTTCCAGGAGCTCAAGCTTGAAGTTTTTGCCGAGAAAAGTTTGGTTGTATATCTGATTCGAATGTTCAAGCATAGTTCGGACAAGCCGATTTCTCGCGTTTCAAGCAGTATGATAAAGAGAATCACTAACGAAAATTGAAATTTTCTATTCTAGTCGTGTCACATTTCTTCGCGAAAGTTTCAAAATTGCTGCTGGAGCCGAACAATGTTGTTTACCCGCAAATAATGGCGTTTTTATGCATGAAGCCCATTTTCGATACGGAAAATGTGACAATCACTCGCTATATTATTTTAAACATTATTGATAAAAATTTTTAGGTTCCTGAATTCCTTAAATTGTTCTTCTCGAGTTCGCCTGAACATCACAACGAAGAAAGAGAATGGATTTTGTCGCTGATTGCCGAGGCGATGTTGGAACCCATTGATTATCAACTTCTACAGAATAGGTTTTGATTATTTTTCAAATAACTTCAAGATAATTGACATTGGTTTCAGAGCTGGAATTAAATTATTACTTTCTGCATTCAGTAGCTTATGGATTAATAAGGAATCGCGAGCACTGATCCTAAGGATTCTTCAGAATTGTGTTCTCATGCCTTCAGTGGCCCATGACTTGTTCAATCGTGAAGCTCTTCATTCGTGGATTGTTGCGAATATTGAGGCATTCAATTTCAACATATTCAATAATTTGGTGATGTATTCTATTTTCAGAGCAAGAGATTCACCGACTGGGAACGCAACTATCTCGCCCAGATATTCGCGAATCTTGTCGAAAATGAGCGAAAATATCAGAGGAGTCAGAAGGGCGGAAAAGTTGAGCTTTGCACGACATCGGTGATCACTTCGAAGATTTGCAACAAAAAAGTTTTTAGAATATTATTTTTTCATCTTGATTATTATTATTAATCTATTTAGATAAGTCAAGTGCTTACACGAATCATAACGCATAATAAAAACGGTCGGGAAGCTGAAAAAGCTCAGGAGTCTCTTTCGAAAATTGAAGAAGTGATAAACCGTAAATGGAAGATTAAACAAAAGTATAAGGCTGTTTGATGTGGTTTGGTGTTATATATATATTGTTATTGTTGATTTCATTGTTATATTGTCTTGTTTTTGTTTTTCCCTTATAAATATTTGATCATAAAAAAATATAGTTTCAATTTCCATTCGTGCTAGAAAACCCGAGTTGTGCAAACACGAAATTGCGATAATCGGTTTTTGCGGCGACGCCTTTGGTGGCGAGCCGAACCGAGCCGAGCCGGTCCGGTTGGACGGCGTGCTTCGCGCCAGCGCCGACCGGACGCATTTCGGCCAAATGTTCGCGTTGTTCTTGCTCGTTATCTCGCCCGCCAGCATCGATTGTAAGTCGTCGGCCATTCGCCGACGATCGGCCCGTTTCGATTCTCTGTTTTTTTTTTGTTTTAGCCGCATCGATACCGGAGTTTTGTCCGCAATTTGCCGTTTACGGAAAGTTGCCCGACGAGGGATGCGAACAGCCGTCGGATCCTAATGATCTGCCCGAATCGGATATTGAGAAATGGTTCACGAGGGAGATGTTTGATGTAAGTTCGAATCAGTTGCTATAAGCGAAATTAACAATAAAATATTATTAATGTTGCGGAGAGTTTACGTAATGCGTATACTCGGCATCTGACGCGGAAGCGTGCATCTCTTGGTCTCGCACGGACTAATTGGTTGTTTTGCACTTTAAATTGACGGCACGACAATTGTTAATTGCGATGACGTTAGAAATTGAAGGAAATAATAAAATAATAAAGAAAAAACTAACAGTTCAGGCGAAAATAGCAAAATAATTGTCCACGCGTGGCGAGACCATTTCGAAAAGGCGCACACCGTAAATATACCCAGCAATCGCCGGACGCCGACTATATTAGGCTTGCGTCTCGCTGCGAGTGATTCAATTTTAAATTTTTAAAATATGTATATTCCATATTGTCTTTTGTGAGTTTTGACAGTAATTGATGTCAAACAAAATTTTCAGTTTGTCTCGTCGAAATTTTCAGTTTGTCTCGTCGAGACCTTTGCGAAATTAGCATTCTCGTGAATCCATTATTATATTATTAGGAATATTTCATAGGATCAAATTGATTGCTATATTTCTTGCGCTATTTTAGGCATTTTTTTGTGGGGTTGAAAACTTGCTTTCGCGTTATAAGCTAAACAATAGGAAACGAACCATTATTTAAGCTCTCATGATTATCCAATTCATTGTGTTAAAAATATAATGAGCATCTGAGAACTTGACTTCTAGCTGAAACTCAATTAGACAACAGATTTTCGAGAAATTACTAAGATTGGAAAATTTTGTTGTATTCAGATTTGAAATATTTTACTATTAATTTAGTATTCTACGAATTTGTCTTTCCATTAAGCAATTGTTTTCATTTTCGAATCCCTACAACCACAAACCACAATTTCAAATATTTTATTTGCTTTGCATCTTCAGAAATCAGGCAACGCAATAATTTTATGGTGGCAAAATTGGTCATCGTTATCACCATGAAAACCCATAAAAATGAGTTAGATCGACATTGATAAATGATGCAAATAGTAGATATTGGGCAAAGGTGTGGTTGAAATTGAAATCGATCGATTGATTATAGGATTTGTTCCCGAAATCCAACATTGGTCTCGGTCCGAACTCGTGCCTACCGTACTCTTACGACGCCTTCATTATCGCGGCGCGATATTTCCCCGAATTTGGCGCCTCGCATCCAAATAGGCATTTCAAACCGCACGAGCATCATAAACGCGACGTCGCCGCATTCTTCGCCCACGCTCTTCAGGAGACCGGCGAGAACGACGTCGGCCTCTACAAGTGAGTCGGTTTGTCAAGAGCTATCCCAGATTACTGTAGGACGACAGCAATACGGATTTGACTGTCGAGCAAGCGCATGAATGCTTCTATCGTGGCGGTTTCTATAATTGGTTCGAGAGGGGCCCAACGTCCAATTTTCTGCCACCGGATAGTCCAGGTAAATAAGCGGCAGTGTAGATTATTGATCGAAAAAAATTTCAGGACATCATCCTGAAGATGGCAAACGTTGCGTTCTCGATGGCCGCTATTGCAAAAGCGAATCAGTTCTCGATTTTTGGTATCCATGCAATCCCGAAACGGAAGAGCTCGGCAACACGACCTACTATCAAGGATGCTATTTCGGACGTGGAGCACTTCAGCTCTCATGGAACTACAATTACGGGCTCTTTCAGCAATTCCTTCTAACGAAAAATATCAAAGTCGATTTGATCGAGAATCCGAATTTGGTAGGAATCGACAATTCCATAGCCTCATCCGAACATTGATCATATTAAGGTTCTGACGAAAATGGATCCCCCACTCGCGATGATGGCTTCTCTTTGGTTTTACATGACACCGCAGCCGCCGAAGCCGTCAATGCACCAAATTGTCGTCGGTGATTGGCGGCCTTCATCGAAGAATCGAAGAGCCGGCTACCACGGTCCAATTTTCGGACCAACAAGCTTAATTATTAATAATGAGTGTGGTGGCGAGGATCGAGAAGAACCAGGTGGTCCCGGAGAATCGCGACGAATCAAGGCGTTCAAATGGTTTTGCAAATATTTCAAAGTTCCCGTCGGCACGGAAAGAACTCTCAGCTGCAAAGGCAATCGACAAATTCTGGAATTTGAAGGCCAACGACTTTTTTTTGATTTTCAGGAATGCTTGACAACTTCGACGCCGTTCAGCACATGTATTCATGGCATCCGGATTGGGGCAACATGTGGAAGTCGCAGGCATGCGATTGTGCTCCAGCTCCCTACGGAGGCCCACTACCATATTACGATCCGAAATTTTATCCGCACGAGTTCACAAAGCAAAACGACAGAAATCGTCTGAGATGCGTCTACAGCATCTACGAGAATCCGCACCTATTCCGTCTCGACGAAGGCAATTCGCCGTGTCTGAAACACAAGCCGAAAATCAAACTAACGCGTACTGGTTTGAGGAATTAGTTAGTGTAGTCATAAATTATTCGATTGCTCTTCGTTTTTTTTATTTCGTTCTTTCTTTGTTGCAAACATGCCACGCGATCGGACTGATAAGATTGAAAATCGTGACGAAACCGTAGTGTAGTTAATCAAATGAACGAGCATTTCTCACAAGAAAGCAAATGCAAATAAAACATTTGAATCGTGTCGATGAAATGTGCGAGTGAGAAATAATTATGCAAAAATGACTGGATTCCTTTATGGACCTGTTCAGGCAATTTAAAACTTGTAAAAATGGGCACATTTTCTCATTGGAGGAATGCAAAAATTGCAATGGGTACTGTAATTAAATCATGGAGAAATCTGCGAGACCCATGTGACAATTTGTTGTTGTGCGTCTTTTTTTTTTTGAAGTTATGGTATTATTTTTTTTTTATTTAATTGATTTATATTTTTACTTTGTTTTCGTTTATTTTCTGAAATTTGAATAACGCACATTTCTTTTAATTTCGTCGAGACTCATCTTTAGATTTAGAAGTAGATTGACGTGCATGCGCCTTCGCTATGGTCTCGCACGGACTGACTGATTTTTTTTTCATAAATTTCAATAATTAAGAATTTAAAAAATTATAGATTCTTCAAGAAAAATCAAATAGTTCACGTGAAAATTTCGAAGTAAGCATTCACGTGTGGCGAGACCAATTTGAAAGGCGCACCCCGTAAATCTACACGCGCACAGCAGTCGCCGGCTTTAGAATAATCAGTAATGATAGTAAAAAAAAAAGTAATACCGTAACTTCAAAAAAAAACGCACGACAATAATTTATCTCATGGGTCTCTTCATCATTTAATTACAGTACTCATTTCATTTTTTTTGTTGAAAAAAATTTTTTTGTAATTTTTTTATTACATGAATAGGTTCTTCAAAAGGCCACGCTACCTTTGAATGCGATAATTCTACTGGAAAATTTGGACTAAATCGCGTTTTCAAGTGAATACCTACTCAAGGGTTCCGACTTCTTTCTTGTTACCAGTTGGAACTTACCAATCGGAATATCTGAAATGAATTTGAATTAAATTCATTTGAAATATGGACATTGCGAAATTTAATACTGGAAAATCTGAATTTCATTTGCCATATTGAAAATGTATTTGGACTCAGTGACACCGTCCGTCTTCTTTTTTCGGTGCTCCCAGGCTTTCGACGAGATCCGAAAGCATCCTTGAGATTGGAAGTTCAAAATATGGATTAGAGTATAAACATTGCTGGTCAACTCGATTTGTGGTATTATATTATTTAAAAATTTTCCAATTCATAATTGCATTGCGGAAATTTTGTGGAAATTCTGCAAAGCTTATTGGCATGCGCCTTTGAGTACGGTCTGTTTGGCAACATCAAAGTACACTATAAAACTGAATTAGAAATATTTTTTCGACATATAAGGGATGTTTTTGATAAAATATTTAATAAAAATAATATTGAAGTTGAAAAATTCTCCAATAAAACTGCTGGTTTTTTCTCTTTCTTTTCTTGATTTTAAGAAATTCATTTCTTAAAATTGTAAAAAATATGATTTTATATGTAGTTTTTTTAAATTGAAATGCTCAAAAGCAGTCAATAAATGTTTTTTTTTAACAAAAATTTGCATTTTTTTTAAATGTTTGCCTTTCGAATTTTTTAAAAAATTCGATTAGGAATCAAAAAATCGGCGATAATTAGATAGTGTTCCGCATTTCGATTCAAATTTTTGCTAAAATGATAACCATGATAATCATGATGCAAATCACCTAACAATAGGATTAATTAATTGCAAACAATCAGTAGAGAAATTGTTGGGTACTGTAACAGCAGTTTTATCTGTGTTATACGATTCCCAACCCATCATTCATATTTCTTTGTTCGATTCTCAATTAAAATGTAGGCAACTGATAATCGGGCTGCTATTGCTCGAGCGTGCCGCCGATTCGCCTCTCGCCCGGACATTGATAAGCGCGAATTCAGGCGTCGCCACGAATCAGAAATCAAAAATGATAAATCGAAATGGTATTTGAGGAGAATACGACGAAAGTACAAAACGAACTTTGAAGTGAATTTCGAAAATGCCCAATTAATTATGATTCTTCTTATACAGAGACTTAGTGCCGAATAAATTATGCCCCCCATAGCAATCGGATGCGAAAATCTTACAATCAAATAGAGAATGATTCTGGAACAGAGAAAAATGAGGAATGTGAAAAACTGCGGCGATATCCTATGCATTGTGTGCGTACACCGAGTCGCACATATCGATCTTACCTACAGTAATCTTAACGGAAAATTATTTAATCAATTATTGATCGTTTCTTTTTGATATAAAACAATTAACTTTGAATAATATAAACATTTATTACACTTTTCAACAAAACTATACACATAAAACCATTAATTCGCCAAGATAGCACAGAAAAAAATTGAAAAATAATAATTGATTAAATAATTTTCAATTGAGATTACTGTAGCTAAGATTTGAGGTGTACGCACACAATGCATAGGATATCGCTGCAGTTTTTCACATCTTTCATTTTTCCACAATATGCTTTTATCCAAAATTTGTCCATTGAAGAAACTTTGGTGTCATTTGAATTGCCGCCTTGGGTCTCGCATGGAATAACTCATCGGAGCGAGATTTGTTTAATTTAACCCTCACAATATGGAATATCATTTTACCTTTTCTTTCAAAACGAAATTTAAAGGTGCATTGCAGATTTTGAGAAGCAAAACTAGCATTTTGCATACTGTTTTTCGAATAGTTTTTCGATAGTTTTTTCCTCATGTTTTTGCATAGAAAATTGATTGCAAAATTGACGTCAAAAGAGACATTTAAACAGCAGCCCGGCAATTTTTCAATTTTTCAAATTCTTCCGCAATCAATTCTTGACAATCATATAGAGAATCTAATGAATTCATGATGTTCGATGGAAAAAGAGTTGCGGGCTGAAATTGACGATGACATTGCGGTTAAAATCATTGACAAATAAAATAGAATTATGAATCAATATTTTGCTTGAATTTGAACGACTAAATTTTAAGAAACCAACAAAAAAAATTGTCGTCCCAACTTCTTTTTTTTTTTTGATTTTCATGAAAATATTTTTTTAAACAAAAAATTGTGAAGATTTTCGAAAAAAAAATGACAAATGCAATTTTATTACGATTTTCTACTAAATAAAATTCGAAACATTTTTTTTAATATTCATAGTTCATTTTAAATGGTTCAAGTCGATTGGATTCTTGGAAAAAAATGTAGAATAGAATTTGAGCATGCGGGAACGAGAATTTCGTAAACCCAAAAATATTCGAACATCACACGCTTCCCTTTTTTTTATAGATTTATCTTTTCGATAATTAATCCGATTATTTTCAAATTCCAGTTTGATAAGTGTATGCCTGCAAAGCAATATTCATAGTTCCGCGAAAGCCATTCGGAATTCAATGAACTGTTTCAATGTATTTCAGTTTTTTTTTCGAGATTGCCAAATTCGGTCCAGGCAGAAAGTGAACTGTGATCAACCGGATTTTTCGGAAAAATACCGTGATTCAGACAAAGCGAGATTAAATTTTATTGGTTTTCCAATAACGCATTTCGTTGTGCGATAAGAATGCGAGGTGCACAAATCATATTTAACTGAACGATTTTGCGAATATGGGAGATTCAGAAGGATTGACAGCATTGCAAATCACGTCGTGCTGGAAATTGCATTATGGTTACAGATCTGCGGACAATAATCGAGGACCCGCTAGTTCAGGCCGTAGAATGTTCTTGGATGATCCGTAAAATAGACCAAGTCAAATCTTTGATTTGTTGAGGCCCAATTTCTCAATTTAAATCTGCTCGATCTGCGGACATTGATCGGGGGCATGCTGATGAGTTCAAATTGTTAACATTCGAGGTGATCTCAACCAACTTCCAAATTCGATTCCTTATCTTCTATCTTTATCACAGAGATATTTCATTCTCAAATTGGACGAAACAATTTCAAAATGAATCATATTTCTCATAATGTTCCGGCTATCATCAATATTCCCCCCTGACAAAATTTATGACGCGCCCGAGTTGAACTATTTGCCACGTCGGCGAAATGCGACCGACCATAAATTGCATTCATTAGCTGTCGTTGGCTTCCATAAAAGGCGAGCACAATTTCGAACCACGCCCACAAACTTTCAATTTCTTATCTTGCCAATTCTAAATTACCGTATCGCGGCCAGCGACCAAGAACCGATCGCCTAATGAGCACATATGCCACCATTCATTTCATTCTCGATTGCGGAGAGACGTTGCCTTCCACTTTCTACTTAAAAAAAATCAATTCCCTAATTACTGTACTACTGTTTCAGATGCGCTTGGGCATATTCCTGCTGGCCGTCTTGGCTGGCTGTTGTGCTGCCGACAGCTTCAATTGTTTAGTGGGAAACCTCTTAGTTCAAAATGGTATCATTATCTCGAAAAGCGTAGAAACTGTGAGTCCGAGCCATCATAATCGAATCACCAACTCCCCAATTGATTTCAGAAATCATGCAGCGGATTATGCAGTAAGCAGACTCTCACCAATCAGGATGGATCTCTTGTGATGTTCGCGTGCAAGAAAGAAAACAAGGTATGTCTAGATTGGTGTTCCGCTTCTCGCAATGCCCATTTTCAGCTCACATCATTCCTCAATCAAAACGAAAAGCCATGCTCCAGCAGCGAGCTCGAAACCAAGTGCTTCTGTCGGGGCGATGAGTGCAATCGTGTCGATCTTCCCGAAAATCTGCCGGCACCATCGAATTTCGTTGCCAAGTGAGTGAGTTTGCCATCGTCTTTATCAGGCGTTTCGTATAACGTGGCTGCGTTATCGCGTGGTCTCCATCAAAATTGAATTAAACGTCTGATAAGAGCAGAAATTTTGTGATGAATTACTGTAGGTCGATTTTCGATTTATATTTTTTTCTTTGCAGCAACATCCTCTGCTACGTCGGATTCTACGCCAACAACACCGGATTTGGAGCCGTCGGCGATGTTGTCACGTGCGGACAAGGAAATGTGTGCACAAGTGTGTCCGGAGTCTACCAGGGCTACGATGCCGCTGCGTACGCTTGCATGCCGCTGGCTCTCTGTCAGAACATCCTTCCCGACCTTAAAACCGGAACCCAATGCACCAATCTTAAAGGAACCAATATTCAAGGATGCTGCTGCTACGATCAAGATTGTCGCTCGCTGGCCCCAATTCCGAACCTTCCAACTCCGGAACCGTTCGGAAAAAACAATGTGACTTGCTATCAAGGAATCCACATCAATGGAAATAATATCTATGGTGGAAGCTTCTCGCAGTGCCAAGGTGAATGCGGATCAGTGAGAATTCGAACCGTCTTAAATGTAAGCGGACACGTTCTGAAT
Organism: Caenorhabditis bovis; assembly: GCA_902829315.1. NCBI lineage: Eukaryota > Metazoa > Nematoda > Chromadorea > Rhabditida > Rhabditidae > Caenorhabditis > Caenorhabditis bovis. The sequence continues at coordinate 2,230,571 of CADEPM010000001.1, read as the reverse complement.
TCAGTTTGACAGACGTCGGAAATTTTTAGGGAACGAATGTATGGGGTGAAGTGTTCGTCTGCGATCCGGTTGACGTCTTCAACACTCTCAACTTGAACAATGATTGCCGCACTGTCGATACCACCAACCTCAACGGCGTCCCGACCGGATTGCTTTATGGATGCGCTTGCAACACTGATAAATGCATCGACCCGACTGTCGTGCCACCGGTCTATCCAATCAAACAGCTTAAGGTAACAAATGCAAAAAAACAAATTCGATATATGGCTTTGATTGGTTTGTTTCAGTGCGCCGTCGGATTCCTCAGCAACAACAAATGGCTCGGCGCCGAGATGGCTTGCAGCGGAAGATGCAGTCGGTACAAGTTCGTCGCCAATGGACGCGACGTCGCCTATTACACGTGTTCGCCATACGACATCTGCGCCGGATTCGGATTGGAGAGCACCGAGGGAGAGACCTACAATCCGCCGCAGGATGAGGAACTCGAAGCGTACTGCTGCTCGGCCAAGGACAACTGCAACGCCGACTCGCCAGTGATTCGCGGAGCCATCAACACGACCGCCATTTCGACGGCCAAGTACCCGGTTCTTTGCTACGGCGGAATCTGGGTCAACGGTGTTCCGATCACGAACAGCGCTTACGGATTGTGCAACGGTGAATGCGCGTCGGTCAACTTCATGACGATGTTCGCGGGCGAAACGCACAACGCCACCATCTACACGTGCGATCCAGTTACCATGTGCGAGTCGGCCGGAATCGCCAACGGATGCGGACCGGTGATGGGCGTCACCGCTTGCTGCTGCGACAATGACTTGTGCCTCGATCCGAATCGCGGAGCGCCGCAACCAAACCTTCGCTGCTACTCTGGAATCTCAATTCCGCAGGACGGCTACAATCAAGGAGGAGATCAGATTTGTGACGGATGGTGCGCCAGCTTGAACTCGGTCATCAACAACAAGAACGCAACCGTCTACTATTGCTCGCCGGTCGGCATGTGCCGCTATTTCGGTCTCGGATTCGGCGGAAGCGCCGGAAACTGCGCGTCAATTCCAGGAGCCGATCCGCCGGTCACCGGATGCTGTTGCTCGGACTCGGACAATTGTTTGGTGCCTGACAACGTCAACGTCACCGCCATTCCGGCTAGACGCGATCCAAAGATTGTGTGCTACGAGGGACTTCATCTCAACGGCGAGAACGTCACCTTCCCGTATTATAGAATCTGCGACGGCGAGTGTGCATCGGTCATGCTCACCGGAACGATCGGAGGATCCAATCACTACGCTCAACTTTTCACGTGTGACGCCGCAAGCTCGTGTGCCGCCATGGGACTCCGCAACAATTGTTCGACGATCGACAACTCGTTGAGCGCTTGCTGCTGCGATTCCGATGAGTGCATCGATCCGACCGTCAACCGCTATCCAGGAACCCCACTCAAGTGCTACGTTGGTATCAGCACCAAGTTCTCCAATTTCACCACCGGAGCCGATGTGATCTGCGACGGCTATTGTGCCTCGGTTGCCGCCGTCGTCGGAATTGACTTCGTCACCGCATTCCATTGTGCTCCAAAAGACCTCTGCCGCTCATTGGGACTCGACAACTCGAACAACACCATCTACCTCGATCGTTACGTCAACGCCATGTGCTGCGACTCTTCGGATTATTGCAACTTGGCCGGCACCAACATCGACCCAACCAAAATTCCGGTTTCGCCAAAGGAGGCCCCGAAGGCGTGCTACTCGGGCGTCTTCGTTGGAACCACTCAAGTTTCCGATGGAGGATGGCTCGCATGCCAGGGTGATTGCGTCTCGGTTTCACTCAACACCACCTACAACGGAGCGGTGTCCGTCGCCAGTCTTTACACATGCGATCCATCGACTGTTTGCCGCAACTTGAAGGCCATGAACCGATGCCACAAGATTGAAGATGGCTTCGAAGCGTGCTGCTGCGATAGCGACGCTTGCCTTGATCCCACTGTCAACCCGCCACGCAAGCCATTCGGAGACGGAAACCTCTGCTACGTCGGAGCTTATTCCTACGACGCTGCCGGAAACACCATCTTGAACGTCGGAGGAGAGGAGTATTGCGAGGGAACGTGCGCTTCTGTCACCTCGTCGCTCGCTGGCGCCAACTTCACCGCCTACGCATGCACACCAAACTACGTCTGCTCGTACCTCGGACTCTATGATGATTGCCAGAGCGTCTACGCCGATCGCACCATCAATGCCTGCTGTTGCACCAGCGGACCCAATTGCAATTTGAATCAAGTTGTTCCACAGCCACCACCACTTCCACAGCCAAGAAGACAAAAACGCGAATTCCCGATCACCTGCCCAGCTGGTGTCATCATCAACGGAAATCCAGTCACCCCAATCGAATTTCAAGTGTGCGATGGTGATTGCGCTTCAGTCACCATCAACGGAACCGTTGGCTCCGCGCAGCATATCGCCACACTCTACTCGTGCGATCCAAGCACCGTCTGCAATCAGCTCAGCTTGTACAATGATTGCGCTACCGTCGAGAAAGGTGTCACCGGATGCTGCTGCAACACCGACGCGTGCCTTGATCCACTTCGCGGCAAGACCGTCCCAACGCCGCCATTGAAGTGCTACGTCGGATTCTACTCGAACAAGATCAACACCGGAGCCGAAATCCTTTGCGACGGCAAGTGCGCTTCAGTCAACGCCCGCCTCAACGACGACAACGCCACATTGTTCGCGTGCGTTCCGCACAAGTTGTGCCGCTCTCTCGAATTGTACGACGAGTGCCGATCAATGGCGCCGTGGTATCCGGAATTCAAGGCTTGTTGCTGCGACAACCTCGACAACTGCAACGTGAAAATGAGCCATTTGAACGGAAAGATCAACACCACCATTCCACTCTCGCCGCTCAACGACTTCCCAATCTCGTGCTACTCGGGTCTCTTCATCAACGGAAGCGCCTACAGCGACAACGGATGGCAGATTTGCGACGGCGATTGCGTCTCGGTCTCGTTCACGTCGACATTCAATGGTGCTCTAGGCGTTGCATCGCTCTACACATGCGATCCTTCGAGAGTGTGTCGCAACCTTGGACTCAAGAACAACTGCTCGACACTTGAGAATGGTGTGTCGGGATGCTGTTGCGATTCAGCCGGATGCATCGATCCAACCAAGTACCCACCAAAGACGCCAGGAAACCCACTCTACTGCTACGCTGGAATCCAATCCGATTATCTCGTCAACGGAAAACCATTGAGCGTTGGCGCTGAGATTCTCTGCGACGGAAAGTGCTCATCGCTCTCCGGAATCGTCAACGGCAACATGGTCCACTCGTACCATTGCGTTCCATCATCGGTGTGCCGCGCTTTGGAGCTCTACGACGACTGCAAACGAGTCCACGAGGATCGTCAGATCGATGCTTGCTGCTGCGACAATGTCAACAATTGCAACATCGCCAACACCACCATCGTGCCGCCAGTTCCGCAGAAGACAGTTGACTTCGCCATTGCTTGCTATTCGGGACTCTACGTCGACGGAATTCCAGCCACACCACTCACGTTGGGATCGTGTGAAGGACAGTGCGCATCGATCAGCATCAACACGACATACAACAAAAATACGAAGGTCGCCACACTCTACGGTTGCGATCCGACATCAGTGTGCGATACACTCGGCATGAAGAACAGCTGCGCGTCGCCGGAAGACGGAATCACCGGATGCTGTTGTAACACCGATCTCTGCCTTGATCCACCAAAGAACAAGACCGTCCCATCCGGCTATCGCAAGTGCTACAACGGAATCTACTTCAAGGGCAACGCCACCGGAGCAGAAATGGGCTGCACCGGAAAGTGCGGTTCGGTGAGCTCAACTGTCAACGGAGATTCCGTGACGATCTTCTCGTGTGTTCCAACCACATTCTGCCGTCAACTCGAGCTCTATGACGAATGCAACACGGTGAAACAGGATCGCGATATCACCGGATGCTGCTGCGACAACTACGACAACTGTAACGTCGATTTGGCCGGATTGAACGGAAAGATCGACACGTCGGGAGATATTTACAATAGTCGCGATTATCCGATCGCTTGCTATCAAGGATTGTTCGTTGGAAAACAAGCGATCGCTTCGGCTGGATGGCAGGCGTGTCAAGGTGAATGTGCGTCGGGAAGCATCACCACCACTATTAATGGACATCCAACGACTGCCACGCTTTACACTTGCGACGCCGTCAGCACTTGTTGGCAGATGGGAATGAGCAACAACTGCACGAATCTCGAGCAAGGACTTTCAGCGTGCTGCTGCTCGACGGACGCGTGCCTCGATCCGACCGTCTACCCACCGCGCACACCAACCAATCCACTCAAATGCTATGTTGGACTTCAATCGACATACCAAGGCGGATTGAGCATTGGAGCCGAGACGTACTGCAACGGACAATGCGCGTCGATTACTGGAATCGTTGGCGGAGAGAACGTCACCACCTACCATTGCGTTGCCGACAGCGTGTGCAAGTCATTGGAGATCAAGGATACGTGTAGAGTGCTTTGGGGAGACCGAAGTCTGACGGCGTGCTGCTGCAACAACGCCGACAATTGCAATCTGAAGGATCCGAACGTCAAGCCGGGACCACCAGTGCTTCCAGACTTCCCAACTGCGTGCTATTCGGGACTCGTCGTCGACAAAAAACCATACTCGGCATTGTCTCTTGGAGGATGCTACGGACATTGCGCATCGATCAGTTTGGCGACAACCTATCAGGGCGCCAATCACACCGCCACATTGTACACCTGCGATCCGACCCAAGTGTGCCAGCAGCTCAATTTGACCAACAGCTGCCAGAACGTCGAGCCAGGAGTGAGCGCGTGCTGCTGCGACACCGACGGCTGCATCAATCCGTACACCAACACATTCCCGGGACCACTCAATTGCTACGTCGGATTGTACACCAGCGACGGCAAGATCAACACCGGCGGAAGTGTGCCATGCGACGGCTATTGCGGATCGCTCGAGACCACCGTTGGCACGACCCTCTACAAGTCCTACCATTGCGTGCCAAAGTCCATCTGCACACAATTCGGTTTGTTCAATGAGCGTCGCACAATTTCGACCGACAAGGACATCACTGGCTATTGCTGCACCAACGGCAACAACTGCAATGTACTCGAGAACGCGGTGAACGTCACTGTCGCGCCAGCGGTAAGACCAATAATGAATGGATTGCAATCAACATTGATACCTTTCAGCCAACCGGCAACCCAATCGCTTGTCGCTCATCCATCTACCTCAATGGAGCCCCAGCGACCGGCGACACATTCACAGCATGCTACGGACAATGCGCTTCGGTCACCTATGCGACCGCTCTCAACGGCGCCAACAACACACTGACGCTCTACACCTGTGATCCAACATCCGTGTGCGATTCCTTGAGTAAGATCCGCTTAATCTAGAAGCCCACTATATAACACCTTCAGAATTGTCCGACTCATGCGCGACACTCGACGGCGGAGTCTCCGGATGCTGCTGCAACACCGACAACTGCGTCGGGCCGAACATCCAGCCAACACCGCCAACTGGATACGCCACCACCACCTCCTTCTCGATTCTCAGCTTCCTCGCTGCTGTATATATTGCCATTAATCAATTCTAGGCTAACGGTTTTCACTAGTTCCACTCTTCTCCCAAAATCAATTCGTTAAACAATGCATTCATGAATGTGCTATTGTAAAGCACCCGTTATTCCCCAATTTTTTTATTCTCACAATTTCCGAATAAAAACTTAATCAATAAAGATTGATTTTGAATAATGCTTGATGCGCCTTTAAATCTGGCCTCCTGGCTTCTGTTAACCAGAAATAAAGAAAATTTAAGCCGGAATTTTGGAAAAAACCCTCTAATAATAAAGTATACAACAATAATAAAATCAAATGAAAAAATTTAGACTTTGAGTAACCATTTATGAATAACAACAATTATAACAAATCTAAAAACGAATCAACAACAACACTTACTTAGTCACTTAGTCGGTTCGTCCTTCACCTGTTGAGGCGCGAACCACAGCTTTCCAAGCTTTTCGGTCCTTGGCTTGGGTGGACCAGGGGGTGATAACGGCACCTTCAGCTGTTCTTGTAGTGATCTCCTTCCGAAGCGAGTCCGACCATCTCATGGGAGGCCTTCCTCTTGGCCGGGTCCAATTCCACGGCCGCCACTCCGTTAGAAGAGTAGTCCATCTTCCATCTGTTCTTCTAGCAACGTGTCCAGCCCAGGTCATTTTCCTCTTCGTGATGTGGTGTAGGGGGTCCCGAACTTTAGACATAATGCGGATGTCCTCTCGATGAAGATCTTGTTCACGTTGTTGTGATAACGTGAGGCCAACCAATCTTCGCTCAAGCGCAGCGTGACTAACTCGGACTCTCTCGGCAAGAGCTTTGGTGAAGGTCCAAGTCTCTGATCCGTAAGTCAGCGCTGGGAAAACGATGGAATCGAAGAGCTGTGCGCGGGTTTTGTTACAGGAAATCAAATCGGTGGTGTTCTTGATTCCATTAAACGCTACCCAAGCTGCTCTTCTCCTTCGGAAGATCTCCTTGACTAGCTCGTTTTTTGGGGTGAGTAGTCTTCCAAGGTACACGTATTCGTCAACATCGTCAATGATACTGACCGAATTCTGGTGCGTTAGGGTAACCTTGGCGGAGTCTGCGAAGGGGTTACGTAGGACTTTGGTCTTTCCAGCGTTAATCTGGAGCCCTACTTGTTCGCATCTCGCAACCATCTCACTTAGCATCTCGGATGCCGCTTGCGGACTGTGCGCTATGAGCACGACGTCGTCTGCAAACCGCAGGTGTGTGAGGTTGCGGCCATTCACACGTAATCCTGGAGTGTTCGTATTGTCTTCTGAGTCGTTTTTGAATTGACTCCAAGACAATTCGCGGAAAACTTGCTCCAGGCACGCGGAGAAAAGGTTCGGCGAGATTGGGTCACCTTGCCTTACTCCTCTTCGAACAGGTATCTCTACCTGTCGATGGAATGGCGTGATGCTTGTGGAACAGTCAGAGTAACAACTTTGGAGTAGCTGGATATACGCTTCTTCAACGCCTTGGTCTCTTAGGCTCTGCCACACTGCTGAATGCTCAACACTGTCGAACGCCTTCTTGAAATCAACGAAGACAAGTGTGAGTGGGATTTGATATTCTCGTCCCACTTCTAGCAGTCTTTGGACAGAGTGGATGTGATCCACTGTTGAGAAGCCCTTGCGGAACCCAGCTTGTTCTACAGGTTGATTGGCTTCTAGTTTACTCCTGATTCTATTCAAGATGCATTTTGTGAAAGCCTTGTATAGAACAGGGAGTACCGTGATTGGCCTGTAGTTCTCCAGGGAGTATCTATCACCTTTCTTGAAGATGATAGTTGTCTCTGACTTGGTCCACAGTCTCGGTATTGATCCGGTTTCTAGGTAGCGGTTAAATCGGTCCGTTATCAGCGCGATAGTGTTTTCGTGGCAGCATTTGAGGAAGTCTGCGCTTATTTTATCACTACCAGCTGATTTCCCATTTGGGAAGGACCGAAGTGCCGAAACGATCTCCTCTCGTAGAAATGGAAGGGGCCTATCCGTGACTTGCGTTGTCGTAGGCGTAGGCGCTTGTGGGGCTCTACTCGCAAAGAGCTTCGTGTAAAACGATTCCACTTCCTTCTCCATTTCTGTTCTAGAGGTGAGAGTTCTGCCTGTAGTAGAGCATTTGAGGCATGGAATCAGTGACTTGTATTCGTTCATGTCTCGCGCTACTCTCTTCAAGCTTTTGCGTTGATCGGCTGCTCCTAGTAACCGGGAATTGGTGAACTCCTTGTGATCTCGTTCGATTGCTTCTCGGCACTGTTTTGAGAGGTTCTTGAAATTGGGATCGGACCTGCTCATGTTTCGTCTGCGCGAGAGCAATTGTTGTGTTTCGACAGAGATCCTATTGGTCCGGTGGTTTGATGGTTTAACAATGGCTTGGTCTTGTAGTTTCCTGAGTAGCGTTGTTAGATTAGAGTAATCTTCGTCAACGCTGTTGGCTACTGGAAGACTAACAATCGAGCTTATTGTTTTAGCCATCTCCGGGTCCAATACTTTCTTCGGCGCCTTTCTCTTTCTGCTTTTATCGTACTTCAGCCAATTTATGTTGAAGTGGATGTTCGCACGGAGAAGGCGGTGGTCGCTTCCTACTGTGAATGATGGCAGCACCGAAGTATCTGTTACAAACCTCCCGTTGGCGAGGATGTGATCGATTTCGTGCTTGAAGAGGCCATCTGGACTTATGAAAGTCCAACGCTTATGGGCTGGCTTTTGGAAAAGCGAGTTTGTGTGCCATAAGCGGTTTGTTTCACAGAAGGTCGCGAGGAGTTCACCAGCGTCATTGCGCGGTTCCATCGAATTGACTCCGATGAACCGCTCATTCTCATTACTTCTGGCCCCTACGCGTGCGTTGAAGTCACCGATGACTAGCTTGTAGTCGCTCCTACAAGAACGGTAAGCTTCTTCCACAGCGTCATAGAATTGTTCAATTTCTTCAGGATCGGCGTCGGCGGTTGGAGCATAAACTTGCATGACTGTGCATTTAAGCTTATTTCCGACCTTGAATGTTAGCATGCCGATCCTGTGGCTAAGAAATTTTACTTCTTCTATACGGGGAGCGAGGGTGCTATGAACTACAAAGCCGACCCCTCCAACAACAGAAGTGTCATGACGTTTGCCTAGGAAAATCGCTGTCCCATCAACGTGTTTCATATGCTCTTCAGTTGGCCTTTTCGTCTCACTGAGTCCAATGATATCGAATTTGATTCGATTGAGTTCATTGAGGAGCTCAGAGAGTCTGGTTTCTGTAGCGAGCGATCTACAGTTGAAAGTGCCAATTCTGAAGTGAACTTTTCGTGTTTTTGGGGGCGATTTTCCATTAACCGAGACCAGACAGTTGCCATCAGGCCCGGATTGCTCCCGTTCTGCTTGTCCTGTAACTGTCAATCCAGGGGCAGAGCTCGGGTCCGGGACATTTCTTTGCTTTATACTGTTTTTAGCGGACTGGGTCCCTGTTTACTTCTTCCGGCTTGCTAGGCCGAATCGAAGCCGCCCGGATGAGGAGTATTCGACTCTACCCTCGGCCTGCGTGGGACAGTGTACTGATTAGCCTGAGCATGTTCCACTGGGGTGACGAAATCCCCAGTTATGTAGAGGAGCATGAACAGTTTATCTTCTTCGCCACGAAGAGGCTCAGTAACAGAAGAAGGCTTTCATGAATGTGCTATTGTAAAGCACCCGTTATTCCCCAATTTTTTTATTCTCACAATTTCCGAATAAAAACTTAATCAATAAAGATTGATTTTGAATAATGCTTGATGCGCCTTTAAATCTGGCCTCCTGGCTTCTGTTAACCAGAAATAAAGAAAATTTAAGCCGGAATTTTGGAAAAAACCCTCTAATAATAAAGTATACAACAATAATAAAATCAAATGAAAAAATTTAGACTTTGAGTAACCATTTATGAATAACAACAATTATAACAAATCTAAAAACGAATCAACAACAACAACCAAAACTTTAAAAAAAAGAAACAATTTAACGACGTCTCATCTTCTTATTTCCACCAGACGGACCTCGCTTACTTCGTTTAATTCCTTTTCCCTTCTTCGTCTTCTTCTTTTTACCGTCATCGTCATCCTCTTCAATGTTTTCAAGCATCTCCGCAAATTTGTCTCCAGCCATCTCAAAATCGTTCTCACCAATTTCCTCGTCACTCGACACATCATCTGAAACCGCTTATTGTTGGAAAATTCAATGCAGAACTCGACACACCATCTCCGAAAATGTTCGAACTCGATTTTCCACCTCTTCCTCCAAAATCGTCATCGTCGTCATTATCATCTTCGTCATCATCTTCAAGATCCTCATCGTCTTCCTCGACATCCTCGTCGTCATCATCATCGTCATTTTCGAACCCTTCCTAAACTCTCACAATTTTGCCAAAAATCTAAAACGATGAGGCTCTACCTCGTCGTCATCATCGTCGTCAGCATCATCCAACTCAAGATCATCCTCGTCAATATCAACATCATCTTTCTTCTAAAAATACAATACTCAATTTTCATAATTCAAAAAGTGCAATAAGTCTGCGTGGGCCGACAAAAATTGAATAGGAAAAACAATTTTCGAAATATTCAGAAAACCCTTGACTTACATTATTCTTCTTGTTTTTCTCAGCAGAGAACTCTTTTCCATAATCGATATCGAATTCATCGTTGAGCTCTCCAGGTTCGAATCGATCTGAAACATTTGTATTTATTTTTATGATCATTCCTATCATATGCTTACCAAGGATCGCGTCGAACTCCTCCGAGTTCACACTTTCCGCATATTCCCATTCATCATCCTCATCTCCCTCCTTTTTGTCTTTCTTCTTCTCTTTCAGAAGCGTTGAAGCATACCGATGCAAGAATCTCTCATCAGCGGGAATCTCGTCACGCCGCTTCTTCATGTACTCTTTCGAGCTGACCGCCAACTTGCGAACTCCCCATGGATCGTGCGCCTTCTTCCTCGTCACACGCACACCGCTCTTTTGCACATCCTTCGGATTTCGGAACGCAAACCGATCAAGGAAGCTCATCAGCGCAAAATCGTTGAGAGAATCACCGCAGTAGTTGATTTCGCCGTTTTCCAATAACGCTTTCGCAAAAACGGCCACCGACGGATGAAAATGTTGGGAGAGCAGCAAAAGCTCATTGTCGGCTGATTGGGAAGCATCAACGAACAACGGATTGCGAGCAACTGAGTCGTGCGGCGATTTGACTCGCTTTGCGTTTTGCTCTCGATGAACCCAACCACCAGAAGATGAAGCGCCAAGCTTCCCAGAAAGCACCGCCTTCTTATCATCCACTTCCTCCACTTTAATGTCTTCATTCTTCAAAAAATTCTATTTGCAATTGATAATCCCAAACATTTCGAACCTTTTCAGATTTTACCGGATTCGTCTGAATCGCATTTCCTTCAGCATCCAAATCCACAAAATGCTCCTCTTCATCATCTTCTTGAGCCATATTTTTCGCTGTGGGCTTAAAATCTCAATTTTTATGCATATTTCTTTTTTTTGGCAAAATTCATACATCAGCATCTTTTCGCAATACGATCAAATTCGGATCCTCTCGCAAAATTTTGATCTTCGAAATCAACAACAAAATGCTGGCGGCGAATTCCGGCGGCGCGTTCACGGCGACTTGTAGAAGGCGTTTGACAAACGCGCGAACACGCTGCGCCGATGAGTCCTCTTTCAGCGTGTCAAACAGAAGCTTGAGGAATTGCGCGTACGCGGCAGGTGGACAATCGTCCAATAATTTACGATAGAGCGCGTTGTAGAAGCGATCGGACACATATTCGCTGAAAATCACAAATTAATGAATCGACTAGAAAATATCACGAGGCTCACTTCGTTTTATGGAATTGAAAAAGGAGGCGAAATGCCGGAATCGCCGTCCGAAAACTCGAATTATGTGCCAAATAATAGACATCTTTGACATCATCGAGCAACGAGGTGACGTCCTTCGCAAATGGAAACGCACGATTCGCTCCAGAAAGAATGATGGGCAGAAGGCGGGTGTTCGTGATCTTCTTGCTAACAATCGTCTTGAATAGAGCTAGATAAATCGACATAAGACGGCACGCGAGGTCAGAATCATTCTGATTGAAGCACATTTGAGAAAGGAACGTCGTCGAATATGTATGAGCGCGTTCATTGACGTTTTTTCTAAATCAATTATTTCCAAATTGTGTTGAAATATCGAAAAAAAAAAAGAAAAATGGCTCAAACCTGAAAATGAGTCGTTCAATCTCTTGAGCCATCACAATTCTCATCGCCGGGTGTTTTCGAGAAACATTTTCTAAAAGGTACACCACATACGATCCAATTTTGTAGTTGGGATGACCAAACGCGTTGACGATTGTTGAAAGAAGAAGCTTAAAATTATCTTTGTGTAATTTATTATATTTCTGAATTCTCCTACACTTTCAGCTTCGGGCCTTTCAGCAAGCAAATTTGTAAGGGTTTTCAGTGCGCGCTTGGAAACATCTTCCAACGGTCTTTTAACCACTTCCTGAAAGAAAATGAATGATATGAGTGCAGAAATTGTCGTCTTTTTGCGGAAATAAAATAAGTGAGGTCTAAAATTTTAATTTCGCTGTCTAACTCATTAAAAACTGGTCAAAAATATTTTATATATGTCTATTGAGCCAAAAATGAATGTGATTTTTTGCAAAAAAAAATAAATAGAAATCACCGTTAATGCTTCAATAAACTGTTGATACAAAATCTTTGCTTCATTTTCAAACGCCCAAAGCATCAGAATCTTTCGTCGGCTTCTCTCGTTTCCAGATGAGAGCGCATTAATTTTTCCGAGTGGCCTCTTCGAAAATAACACTAATTTTCGATTTTCCGGTAGAATGTAATTGATAAACACGTCTTCGAGAATAGCTTCAAATCGGGAATTTAAGAAAGACAAGCAAACAAATTATTGACTTACGAATAATATCGATAATATCTCTTGTTCCTTGCTTCCGACACGACGCGATAAGCTTCTCAATATATTCAAGCGAATGTACCGGAGATTTGTGCATCTAATAATCAATTGTTGAAAATCATGTGTTGTACACAAAAAAATCAACCTGCAGCTGCATGGCCGTTCGTCTATCCGCCGCGGTACCCTTGGACATCACCGAGTACAACCACGAAGCTTCCGACGAGTTCTCCTGTTTTTCTTCTTAAAATTACAAAATTTGTCAATACGATCTTTTAAAAATGCAAACTCGTTTGAAGAAGAGCAACGTCTTGCGCCAAAATTTCCCTTCCTTCATTCAATAATTTGCCAATTTGAGAACTGTCCGATTTTTGCGTGAGGTCTTCAATAACTTCATTTATCTGAAAAATTCGTATGGAATCCTTAATAATAACATTTTATACCTGATAGTTATACCATTTTGACCCTTCTTCGTGCTTCACCAAGAGCCCATCTTTACTCAACCATTTCTTCAATTGCCGCTTATTATTCTTCGGAGCTTCGGCCACCTAAATGTTAATCCAAAATTCGAAAATTTCATTTTCAATCATTTCGAACCTTTTCCGGCGCCTTTTCAGAAATTCCGTTCGGCTTCTTTTTATTTCCCAAATTCAGAGCGCCGCTTTCAAATTTAGCCATAACCGCGGCCACCTAAAACAAATAAAAACAAATCAATAATAATCAATCAATATTCCCTACATTCTCCATATTCGCCTCATTTTCTTTTTTCTTCTCCGCGTTGCTCTTTTTCGCAATTACTTCTTTTTTCGGCACCTCCTTTTTAATTGGCTTCAATGCCGCTTTTCCTTTCTTCACCGACTTTTTCTTCAGCTTCATTCTAAAACGTGAGTTTAATATCTGCAAAAATCGTTTCTTTCAAATAAGATACCAGGCAAAATTACCATAAAAATATATATTAAATAGGAAAAAATATCATAAATAGTTTATGGGCACGTAAGTTTACATTAAACTTCATGGAACACGTAGCAAACTCTAAAAAACGGGGAATATGTCATTAACCAACAATAGTTTTCAATAAATAACAAATATTCACATTGAAATTACAACTTTGAAAAGTTCAGTTTAATGATTCGAAGTATTTGTTGGCGAATTTCTCAGCGCTCGTAACAATATTGAACACGGCATTGATGGGTGCCTGGAAATTTATATTAATGTTATAAATGTATGTATTAGGTACAAAGAATTTTCTTGTTTTGACCAGATTAGTTACTGTAAAATTTAACTAAACTGCTCATAACCAGAAGCTCTTAGAACAGCGTTTCGAGAAGCAAATTAAGCATTACAATCGCAAAAAATTACTGACTCGGAAAAAATATGATGATCCATTTTTTTGCGATGGTAATTTTAGAGAAATCCTTACGTTGAACTTTTATTCTGGTAAAAAAGAAATATATCGTAACGTCGATACGCAAAACTAATAAAAAACTACACGATTAAAAACAATAAAATAATAACATTATGCAGATTTTGAAAAAAAAATCTAACAAATACCGTTTGAAGAGAAACTACTTTTAAACGTTTTTATCAAAAACCGCACAGTGCCATAATAGAATAGCTTTTTTTGCGAAAAGAAGGATTTCAAAATACTTACCACAATGTTGACATCACCACCGAGAACATTTCCTTCTCTTTTTAACGAATATTGTTGCGCAATCGACAATCCGCTCAACACATAGCACGTGTGGTATAAATCGACCGATTTGTCCGGTTTGTCCCGAAATCCACCATTTCCGCCTTGACATGCGGCGAAAATGTACTCTTCGAGCATTCGTGACTCAAAAAGTCCCTTGTCGAAGGATTTTCCCTAACAATTTCTGATGATTTTCGGTTGGAAAATGTAAACAATTAATACTTCTCTTTCCATTTCACCATCAAGTAATGGGAAAATTCCGCCTTGCCAGAAACTGTAGCAACCATCAACAAGCTTATTCGTTCTTCCTTGGAAACCGCCTTCGAATTTCATTTGGCGACGAGCAGCCCAGCGAAGAAGGCTCTCAACATCAACCAATCGGAATCTAAGAAGCAATACTTAATTTGTTGATTTTAAGCTCTAGAATTCACCTGCCAAGCATCACTAACGAGGCAACAGCGCAAAACGTGTATCCTCCATGAGCTTCCGTAAATGGCTCGCCACCAAATCCGCCTTCATATGACTGGCAACTGATAATCCATTCAGCAACGCCTTCACGAAGCTCTTCCAATGGTAGATGAAGAATCTCACATACCGCCAATGCGCAATAAACACTTCTCATGTCAACCTATAATATTCGAATGCGATTTGAATGAATTTAATCGAAAACCTCTCCACCATCATGCATTGTGAAACCGCCGTCGTTTTGTTTCATTCGCTTCAAAAATGCAAAAAGGGTTGTCAAATTAATCGAAGCAAGCGCATCCTCTCTTTCCAGAGATACTAAGCACATGACGGCGGCGTACGTTGGCGCTAGATGAGCGTACTGTCCTGGTCCTCCTCCATAACCTCCTTCCTCGTGCTCGCAAGACTTTAAAAATGCGATAACATTTTGAGCAACTTTATCGCTGATTTCGGCTTCAATGATTTTCAATGAGTGAATTGCCCAATAGCACATCCAAGCTCGACTGGCATCTAGTGTTGCATAGCATGCTGGAGATTTCTCCAGATATTTAAGCAAGTATGCGGTGTGTTTGCTTCGGTTTAGTGTTAAATGGGCCATTTCCTCATCATTTGTAGTCTCGAAGGGTTCGACAATTAAATTATAGTAAAAATCGGACACCATGGTCTCGACGCGCTTCTGAACGAAAAAAATCAAGATGATGAAAATTATCTAATGAATACCTGTTCAGTACTCGTATATGTAAATCTACCATCGTCTTTGTTTGCGAATTTCAGGTTGCATGACCGAAACGGAATTTGTCCTTCCATTTTCTTAAAAAAAAGGAATTGAAATAAATAAGAGAGGAGGAAAACTGAAAAAAATAATTTTCACAAAGTAAAACTACAAGGTATATTATTTGATAGTTGTGTTCGCTCTGAAGCAATAAAAGTAAGACTTAAACTTTTAAATAAAAAATTAAAAATTCCAACGAAACTTCACTTGGACGTTGGTTAAAACAAGGGCAGCCGTAAACACGGAATATCGTAAATTTTCTCCGGTTATTCAAGTTTTTTTTCTTTTTTCGGCTTGAATCATCAAGTGTACGCGAAAACTTTAATAAAAACTATAAAAGATTGAAGAAAAAATTCTCAAGGTCATTTATAATCTTATGAGAAAGTCAATTCTCTTCGGGAAATCCATATTTTTCCGTGTTCTTTTTTTCTTATTTCTTTAGGATAATTTTTCACCAAACTTTTAGTTTCACATTCACATTTAATATGTGATGCTTCTCTATTGATTGCCATGATAAAGTTTTTGCAACCTTATCGCTTTGAGTGCAGTTTTTTATCTATTTGGCGGTTATTGAACATTCGTTGAAATCGAAGTT
Source organism: Caenorhabditis bovis (assembly GCA_902829315.1). Classification (NCBI taxonomy): domain Eukaryota; kingdom Metazoa; phylum Nematoda; class Chromadorea; order Rhabditida; family Rhabditidae; genus Caenorhabditis; species Caenorhabditis bovis. The sequence continues at coordinate 2,214,543 of CADEPM010000001.1, read as the reverse complement.
CTCCTCTCAATCATGACATACATAAGTTATTTCGTTGTATCAAAGATCTAGTTTCTTGTTATAATTTCAATTTTTTGCTGTAGGTAATGTCGAAATTCCCGGTTCCGCTTCGAACAATCGGCGGTCTTCGGCCGTCGGCGACAGCCGCTGTCTCCACGGCGAACCTCGGATTCTCAACAGCTAGCCATCGCGCGTCGAGCACCGGAGTTTCTAAAACCGCTCTTTTTGAGAATATTGCCCGTAGATATCCATCAGCCGCGGTGTTCTCGATGAAGAGTGTCCGAATGTACAGCTCCGGCAATTTGCCTCAGCACAAGCGTGTTGCGCTTCCAGCACTTTCGCCAACCATGGAAATGGGAACTGTCGTCAGTTGGCAAAAAGTTCGTTTCAAATATTTAAATTAAAATAAAACGAATATCATTTAGAAAGAAGGAGACCAATTGAGCGAAGGAGACTTGTTGTGTGAAATCGAAACCGACAAAGCTACCATGGGATTTGAGACACCCGAAGAGGGCTATCTCGCAAAAATCTTGATTCAGGAAGGATCTAAGGATGTTCCAATTGGAAAGCTTCTCTGTATCATTGTCGAGAACGAAAGCGATGTTGCTGCATTCAAGGATTTCAAGGATGATGCTTCCGTGGCTCCGCCAGCTGCTCCAGCAGAGCCAAAGCCGGCTACCCCACCACCGCCACCAGCAGCAGCTCCGGCAGCTCCAGCACAATTGCAATACCAGCCACCAGCGGTACCAAAATCCGCGCCAATTCCACCACCATCTTCTGGGCGCGTCCCAGCTTCGCCGTTTGCCAAGAAAATCGCCGCTGAACAAGGAATTGATATCTCAACAGTAGCAGGAAGTGGACCAGGTGGCCGCGTGCTTGCTGCAGACCTTGCTTCTGCTCCACCAAAGACGGCTACTTCTGCTGGAGCAGCTTCTTCTGGTGAAGACTATACCGTAAGAGATAAATTTAAATGTCGATTCGGTTTTTAAACTAGACTGATTTAGGATATTCCGTTGACGAACATGCGCAAGACTATTGCTAAGCGACTAACTGAAAGCAAATCGAATATTCCTCATTATTATTTGACAAGCGAGATTCGATTGGATAATCTCTTGCAGTATGTTATTATTCGAACTGAATCATCATATTAGGCGATTTTCTAGAGTTCGCGAAAAGCTCAACGCTCTCCTTCAAAAGGGAACATCTGGCAATGCCACTAAGATCTCAATCAATGATTTCATCATCAAGGTAGTCAAATGGATTTATTGATTTTTACCTTCTTTTATTTGTAGGCTTCCGCTCTTGCGTGCAAGAGAGTTCCAGAAGCCAACAGCTACTGGATGGATACGTTTATTCGCGAGAATCACCATGTCGATGTTTCGGTAGCAGTTAGCACTCCGGCTGGATTGATCACTCCGATTATTTTCAATGCTCATGCCAAGGTTTAATTTAGTTCAATTGTTTGACGCTCTCGAAATCATTGCTATTGGCTAGATCACGTAGATCACGCAATAATTATCTTTTAGGGACTTGCTACTATTGCTTCTGAAGTTGTTGAGCTTGCACAAAGAGCCAGAGAAGGAAAACTTCAACCACACGAATTCCAAGTAGGTATTTTTACCAATTGATTGTAATTTGAGATATTAAGGGAGGAACATTCACTGTCTCGAACCTCGGAATGTTCGGAAGCGTGTCGGACTTCACTGCGATCATCAACCCACCGCAATCATGCATTTTGGCGATTGGAGGTGCTACTGATAAGCTTATCCCTGATGATAATGACGGGTAATTTTGGAACGTTTGCCAAAATTTATTGGAAAAAATATTTTTAGATTCAAAAAGGTTAAGACGATGAAGGTGACGCTCTCATGCGACCATCGTACCGTTGACGGAGCTGTTGGAGCAGTATGGCTGCGACACTTCAAAGAGTTCCTCGAGAAGCCTCAAACAATGCTCCTTTAAACTCGAAACCCCCTATGTTCATTAACAATAATTAAGGACATTGTTTTTTTCTTCTGCACTTTCTAGTTTTCCATATTTAATCTAGATCCGTTCCGTTCTAGAAGAGTTGTGTTCTTGATTATTTTTCGATGAAAGTCTGTTAATTGGAGTAGGTCATAATTAAGTTTTAATTGTAATTTCAAACAATAGGGGGAATAGCGCTTTTGCCCCGCGTTTTTTTGGTTTTCGTCTCCCGGTAGGTGTGTGAATTGTTCTCAAATTTCTCTCCGAAAAAAATCACGAGACAATCATTTTTTTTAGTAAATAAAATTTATTAGATTGAAGTTTCACATTAATTTTGACCTCGTATTCGGAATCAGGCTCGCCTAGCTGAAAACCTAGGATGGGGGACAAATTACAACAACAATTAACGGCAGAACTGGCAGGTTCTCGCGCAGAACGTCGACAAATAGCGTTGGTGCGATGGCGACCGACAGAATTGGCGCCATTGAGGGCATCGATTTTGAGGATCGCGATCGATGCAGGTGCCACTCGAGAAGGATGATGATTGACGGAACGTGCTCTGACCGCGACGGCGAAAAGCTGGTGACGGTTGCTGGGCGACGATTTGTTGACGTGGTCTCTGAGAATCAAGCATTACCTGCCTGCAAGTTGAAGACTTACCGCTGGAATCGGTCGGAAGGTGGTTGTCTGAACAGTAGCTGGCCTGAAATTCATATGGAAGGATTGGATTTCTGGAAAGGAGAGTGTTACAGTGGAGGTGGAGCAGTGGAAGTCTGAACTTGAGCACTGAATGAAGCCGAACCTCTTTGGAATCCATCTGAATGAAATTAGAACGGTTTTGTTCCTAATTGTTTTAAATTTTCCCATATTTCTCTGTGTAAATCTCTATGAGAAAACAAATTATTATAATTTTTTGTTTTAAAATTAATAAATAAATTTAGAGTATTACACATACGTCTATGCATGATTTCCATACCTACAACCGGAATTATTTTGGTCATTGTCGGTGACGTGGCAATCGGCGACGGCTAAATTTTTTGATTAATTGTTAGCAATTAATGGGGTCATAATTTTCTTATTGGATCTGAACTTATTAAAGTTGTAAATGAGAAGGACCCTTTAAAAATTCGCAAGTATAGAATTAAAATGTTTAATTATTCAGTATACCAACACCATTTACCGAATTCTAGCAGCATATTATTTCGAAAATTCATTTATTAATATTGATTTTCAAAAATTGCGATTTATAAGAGGCGTTGGTCTCGCAGCGATGGCTCGGTCTTTCAAGTTTTTTCTAGCCATTTGCCACTGAGAATGTTGAATGAAAAAAATGAACTGGATTGAGTTGGTGCAAATTTCAGTTTTTCTCAAAAAATTAGAATCATTTTCGGTTGGTTGAATTGTGAGACATTTCGGTCCGAGAGAAAATAAAATTTTTCGAAATTTTTGGGCAAATATGAATGGCTGACTCTTTAAAAAAGGTTCCATTTTTTGCCAAATAGTATCTTGTTTTTTAAAATTGGAAATTAACAAATAAGAAAGGCAATATATTCGCTTATATCTAATTTTCTGAAAGTGGCCTTAAGGGTCCGAAATGTTTTGTATGGGAAATTTTGGAGCACTCATTGTTTCAAAGACCGAAAATATAAAAACAAAATTGTTTTCGAAATAGTCGAAATCGTTATTAACACCATCTTAAAGGATAGTCGGCGTCCGGCTACTGCTTTACGCAGGTAGATTTACGGGCATGCGTCTTTCCTTTGGTCTCACACGGACTAACTGGCTAATTTCCAATTTAATGGTTGGTTTGATTATTTAAAAAAAAAACGCCAAACTTATAAAAAAAAATTAACTTTTCACGTGAGAGAAGCTAAATAAGAGTGCACACGTGACGAGACCATTTCGAAAGGCGCACTCGTAAATCTACCCGCATACAGCACTCGCAATACAATTTTTGAAAAAATCAAGTAAAATAATTCGTTCGTTTTGCGAATTACCTTTAAAATCAAGTAAAATAATTCGTTCGTTTTGCGAATTACCTTTAAAATCAAATTTTGAGTTTAATAGTACTGCCAGAATTCGAATTAGTTAGCCACCCAATGTTACGTAATTTTGATATTACTCTATTAGGAATTCAAACACACACATAAAGCATATCAGCTTTTCTTATTAATAATTATATAACAGCAAGTTAATTATTACTTAATATTTTTCCGAAAATTGAATATACCAATTTCTTTTAGATGAAAATTTGTAAAAAAAATTTAAAACTCTTGACCTGCGGTTGATTGTGAAGTGTTTGATCAAGTGTCTCGGCACCCTAAAATCACATATTGAACGATTCCAGATGATGCTCATTCTTTTTCAGCAGTGCTCTCTCTCTCTCTTTTTCTATCGGTGTGCATTTTATTGTTAGTGGAAAATTGAAATTAAAAAGCTAAAAATGGATGTTGATTAATATGGAGGAAAAGCAGCAAAGAAGCAACTAAACGAAAGCTTTATGTGATGAGCAGCAGAGACCCGCAACGAGGAAGCGAAAGAAAGAAAAATTGTTGAAAATGAGAACAGAAAAATGAAGGATCGAATGCGGTTCGCAATCATGCAAACGGCCTCCTACGCACAATCGAGTCGAACACTCGGAACGTCTCCATTTTGAATTGTTTGACCGGCGGCGGCACTGTTGGCAGTGGAGCGCGATATGAAGGGAATCCGTCGCGGTTGAGGCGACACGGCGGAATCGGACGCGATCGGACCGATTTCACCCAGAACATGGTCTGATGCTTCACGACGGTTGCTCTGAAAACGGGAGAATTTTTTTCCCACTTGGATTTTCTAATTTTTTTAAAATTGAACCTCTGCGGAAATTTTTGGAAATTTATATGGCAGATTCAGTTGGCTAATTTTGAACTAATTTTCAGAATATCAGGAATCTTCAATGATATGCCAAAATAAATTTCAAACAATTTTCGACGAAAAATTGTGAAATGATATTTTTCCTCAACGAACTCCAACATTTTCGAAAAAAAATTATATCGCAAAGAATTCCAAAAATTGCGTTCACCGCCATCGACAAAAAAACGACGAAACCAGTTTGCGAATTCAATAAACGCAACTTACACAAATTGTACGGTATCGAGTTCGTCATCGTTCTTCCACCACATCTTGATATGTTTCTTCTTCTCATCGTGAGAATGTGTTGCCGAATCTTTGAATCTACCAACGGCATTCGAATGAGCGTCAAAAATTCGGAAAAATTTACCTGAAGCATTGCTGCTGCCATGAGCCATTGTCATCCAATCGCACCAATTGCCCAATTCTGGAATCCGAGAAGTGGTATAACGAATTTCACAACGAAATTACCTATTTCCTAGTTGATCGTTGTTCCATTTGAATGGCTGAATGACGAATCCTTTGAAAAACACCGATTCATTGAGTCCTTGAAGTGTTACTAAAGTTCCTAGAATCAAGGCGAGCCATTCATTCGAATCGACTTACACCCAATCGGCTGATTCCTCCAGTAGCATTTCTGATCAATCGCGATCTCATACGGCGGCACGCTGAGCTGAAGTCCACCTTGATGCTCGACAGCTTCCAATGGGTTCATGCTCTCAAACGCGGCGTGTACACATGGCGCGCCATCCGGCCATGATAACACTAGTGGAATCGACGATAACAATATGAAAAGGCTCCCAAGCATTCCTGAAGTCAAATGCGAATGAATGATGAGTTTGGGATGGAATGAGGTGATGATGACAATCAATGAGAGAGAGGCAGAAGGAGAGAACTTGATTAGTTTTCGAGATATGTGGTGCCACGTGCGGAACATACCAATAATTGAGGAATTTTGACATCAAACAGCATACTTGGAGACGTATTTTTTAAAGGTCTCGTCATGATCACATTGGAGCACCACATTTAAAGGCACATGCTTGAAATCGCTATGACTAAGAAGGCAATTCCCTGGGAATCGATAGGGTGAATTGTAGACATATGAAAAAAATCGATTTGAACCAGAATAAATCATCATATAAAAAAATAGGAAAAGCCAAGGTCAGCCGACATCTCAGTTTCAGACGATGCCCGAACTTGTTGGATTAGTGTTAGTCGAAAGCGCGATTCGAAGAAAAGTCGCGTTGAGAACCGAATTTGAAGTACGATCGGTCATCAATGCCGTTTACACCATGCTGATTCTTATCGCGTTTCTTACCTCGAATGGCTACTAAAATGACCAACACAATAAAGCGAAACAGATCAAGCCGATTCGATTTTCTTAAGTAACCTTGAAAAATCTCAAAATTTTCGAATCGCCGGCTTGACGTCATCATTTTGACATTAAATATTTTTTTTCTGATCAGATGCTGTAATATGTCTATTTTTGGAGGACGGGTCTTTGAACGAAATTGATTGATATGGGCCATAGAAATAATTTATTAAAGAAAAAGCTGATGGGGAGGAGGGAATTGCAAACAAACGATACTGCAAATTATTAAATGTAAATTGTCCTCCCCTCATCAGGGTAGTGGCAAAGGAATTTCATGATAGTACAGAGTGTCGCAAAACAATGGCAATAATACCGGACACATGTCCTTCTCTAACTAGTAAGCAGAAAAAAGTCGACGAAGTAAAACCTTCATGCGGCATGATTTTTTTTTGGGGCGTACGTTGTAATACTCGAGAAGTGGCTGCGAAAAAGTGTCCCGTGGGAGGCCGGCCTCCCAACACCAAATTTGATAAGCAGAAATGAACGAGAGGAACAGTGTGAGATGAACATTTTGAGAAGCGACACCCAAAATTACAGATGTTACAAAATATGTAAAATCGCCTTTCTTTCTTTCAAATTAAAATTTGACATCAAAAGTTCACCATTGCCGCCAACACCAACACCAAAAGAGAGTCTTAATGAAATTTACAAATGGGGGAAATTGAATCAATCATATAAAATAAATTTTGCGGTTTCCCACTTCAATCATATATCAATTGAATTTCGATTTTTCTTATTGAGTAAGAGAAGAAGCGATAAAAATACTACTTCCTTGAAGTAATCTCGTATCATTGGAACAAAAGATTGATAAAAAGTTTTCACGATGATTTTCAAATCGAGATTTCAGACATACTTGAATGTCTGACCTTGTGAAAGAGAATAACTATAGATTGAAATCGTGGAACCTACAGAATTGGAATTTGAGTTGCAGTGGGGAATCTTGTTAGGACTTTAAAAGGTCTCGAAATTAAAACAAAGTCAATAAATGTAAATTCACACCGTTGAAGATCAAGGAACTAAATAAGGAAGTTGTCAATTGATAGAGAGAGAAAGACTATTTGTAATTTCTTTATATTTTTTGTAAAACTGATTGTGAAAAAGCCGGCTTGTAAACAAGAACGAACACGTTGACGGCCGGCGTTGATTCGAATGCCGTAAAGCTTTTTTTGTAATCCAAATTGGGATTAAAGATCCCATTAATGGTATTCGATGAGAATTGTTCACAGATCATTGGAAAGCGAGGAATGAGCGAAAATCAATTTTACAGTTTCAAACAAGAAATATGTTAACAACAAACGGTAAGACGTTTACCATATTGGTTGAAGACTGAATACTTCCCAGCAGGATCGGCTGCAATGAATTATGGCTGCGCGAAATAAATAAAAAAAGCTGTTGATTTATAATGAGGACATGAAATTGGATATGATTGCAACAAAAATCTTGTCGGATGTAAGCCATCTGGTGCCAGATACTCGCGATGCTGTCTAATCACACCTGTGACATCTTGGATTAGGCACACGTGCACCTACTAATTAGAACAATAATTGGAAGGTATTAGGGTCAATGAACCAGTTAGAATAACAATGCTTGTGTTTTTTTTCTTCTAATTTTAATAAAAGTAGTTGTCAAGGGCTATTCTTTTAATCTCAATTGTTTTTGGTACCGCCTTGAATTGCACTTTGCTTATTATGAATGTTGAATGTATGTGTTTTTTGTTGCGCCATGCTGCCTAGTTGCCAAAATGTCAGATTTTTATCGACGCGAAACACGTCTGTCTCTAAATGGTCACTTCGCACAACACAATTGAAAGCGTTTCGAGGTTGGCGAATTTTTACAGTGGCGCTTTCAATCACGAGACGCGATTTCGAGAATTTAGTGCTGTTCGGCTGAGAATATTCGAGAAGCTTTTTTTTTCAAATTTTGACTTGAAGCCTGAATTTGGACCTCTTCACTGTGAAAAAAATCCGCAGGAATGTTTTTAATAATTGATAGAATTGAATGGACCTATTATGTGAATTAAAAAAAGCAGTATTTAAAATAAATTTTTTAACTTGGCTGAATGAGAAAAATTTTCTTTCATTTCGCAGAATAGGTTCGTAAAAATTTGAAAAGTTGGAAGAAAAATGTTGAGAACCTTCTTCCCAGTTCTTTTCATCATTCATCTGATGATTATGACTTTCTTAATACTTCGGCCAACTCGCTGAGAAGATTATTTCAGGGTGTTGCCTGCTTGAATATCGAAGCTGTGGTATTCCTGCACAATTCGTGATCATCACCCCAAATTTAGGTACAAAGAAACCAGGAAGCCGACTTCTTCAATATGGTATGAATGAGAGGCATTGACTATCGGATTCCATCTTCTGCAGCATGCTGAAAATGTGCTCATGGATCGATCGATTTAAAAAATGTTCTCATTATGAATCTATCCAGATCTTGACTAATTTCAAGGAAAGAAAATAGAGACGATTGATGTGTCGTGTGAATGAGTCTCGAAGGGAAAAAAATTTTTCCATTTTCAAACCAATAAGAAAAAAAAATTATGTTTGTTAAATGATTTGAAAATTAGCAAAAGTGTCAAGAGAGCCCAATAAAATTCTGGGCTTATCAATTCGGAATTCCATGTCCTTCATGCACATTTCAGAACGAGTCCCACTAGTACAAAGAATTTATTGGCATCGGCTTTCCAAAGAAGTTGCCAATTCAGCATGTTGAATTTCGTCTCATAAATCATCGAATTAGGTGTGGATTTTTGGCGGCAAAGGCGCGCTCACATCCCGCCGAATCCAATTCGTCGCCAAATGATTTATTACAAAATCGTTGATGTTGTTGTTGTGGCAAAAGGGTGTTATATAAACATTTAGTCGACGGATGCAGCAGCACCGGCATCGACTACTTCACCGCATCTGCCCTCACACGGTCCTATTGTTTCTTTTTGAAGACACTCTCGCCAAGGTCAAAAATCCACAGATGCGATGAATTACCGCAACACATACATATTTATTCTAATTAACTTGTGTTTGTGTGGCGCTGGTGTGATATTGCGCCCATATTTTCGATATTGTCAATCATTCTAAACTGTTACATCAAAAGGTCATTCATCATTGGGCCGGTGCCGAAGAAAGATGACTACAAAATTATGCAAATTATGCGTGAAATTGAGCCATAGATTACGGTGAGAAATTTTGGTGGTTTGGGACGCCAATTTTGTCGGCAGCACGTTTTACATATTACATCAAGAGCTCAACAATCATATAATTCGTCCTCCTCGGTGGGCACGTATTCATCAAGAATAATGAGCAATTGGGTAATGAATCCGGAAACGATTGGGTGGCGGATTGCCATCCGGAACCCATCCGGAACACACGCTAATTTCGCGCATTCAAGCAGCGTCGAAAAATTCTGAAGACGATGAACACGTGCTCCGGAATCGCGCGCCAACAATTCGATTCATGCGGTGCACCTGCGAGTTGCGAAATAGCGTGCGAAGCGGCTAGAGAGTGCCACTAGTGCTAAACAAACCCAACAGAACGATTCTAAACATGCTCCTAATCCCAATTAATATTTAATAACTTGGTAATATGTGCTGCTTATTTACGGATGATGTAATAAGTGGATTAGGGCGAGTGACGACGTCAGATTTTTTTATGGTACGCGCGAAATTGTTGGTGTAAAGCTCGCTTGAAGACGTTAACCTTGAGACCATATTAAAATTGGCAAAAACACCGATCGGTTACATAATCGTCGTCTCGACGTATCCATTATTCATGAATAATTAGATTGGTGGCGAGAAGCGCGTTGGCGGCACCTTTGAGCCGCCAAATTGAGTCCCTTGTGAATTCAAAGAACCACTGTGTGTCTGTCTGTTTTTTTCGGGTGACTTGTTCTTCATTACGCAATCACTGGCTAATGGCTTTGCAAGTTTTGCCGAGACATTACTGGTTGAGTAACAAGTTGTGAGTGTTGAACAAACACACACACACACATGCACCTGTGCCAATATTTTGCCTAGGCTGTCACCTAGATTATATATGTTTGCCTAGTGTACGACAAGGATCATCTCATTAATTAGGTGAGCATTGGAAGCTGCGCGCAATGATTAGCACCTGTTCGCGCCAGCCTAATTGGCATAGTGTGTGTGTGTGAGTGTGGTGGCCTCAATGAACATGTGTAATCTGCCGGAAATCCGATCCGTTTACTGCATTTATGCTGTTGAATGATGCCATCCAAGTTATATGAGACAGTTCTTGGAGAAAAATATACGACGCGTTGTAAAAATGTTTCACTTTTGTTCGACCCAACTCGCGTATGTTTTTTTTTGCTTTGTTGCTTCAATGACGATTTATTATATAAACATAGAATGAGATATTCGTTTGAGAAGCAAAGTCATATGAAAGCATGAAAAAAGAAGATTCGGATGAAAAAAAAATAATGTGCTACTGTAGTTTGTCAATGTGTGCAAACACTGCGACGACGATGCACACGAAAACTTTCCACAATTTCTTGTCCATACTTTCCTCGTAAAAACACCTTCATTTTGTGGTGAACACATGATTTTTATAAAAAAAATTTATTAACATAAATTAATAAAGATTAGTTTTAACGAGCTATAATACATATTATGAGATCATCACAGTTGGGTGCACCGATGGGAGAGAATAGTGGCTGATAGCAATAGCGGCTGCCTAGAAGATCCAGCTTACGAGCCGCTCGAACCAGCACGAAGTCGTCTCGGCAACGATGTCGTCGGAAGTTGAGAAGAACTCGGCTTCAAATTCATCGCATAATTGGCAGAGTCGATGTCCAATTTTTTCAGCAATTTCGCTGATCATGTCAGCTTCATCATCTGCAAAATTGTTTTTTGAATAATTAGGAATTATGAGCAAAAATAACCAACCATATCCGGAATCATCTAAACATTCAAACGATTCTTTGGAAGAACCGAAAAGCATTTGATCGGAGCACGGGTAAATCGGCATAAAGTCGTCGCAGGTATAGCTCGAAGTGCTTGAAGCGAACGCTAGCATCTGAAATATAAGCGAGAAATGAGAACATTTGGAACAAGATTAACGGAAAAATGGCACAAATTGCGAAATTTGCCTCTTAAATAAGCATATACCATCGAAACATGTCCAGCGATCAACCGTATCAAACAAGTTTCGCACTATGCAAACACATTTTGATCATCGTAGGAGCAGGTCAAAAATTTTGGCGCGCGTAAAAATTAACTTACAATCATATTTGGGAATTAATGACTAACGGTGTGGTCAGGATGAGGACGCGGAGTGTCAATGAAGTGCCACACAGGCTTCTCCTGCTCCAGTCTCCTCCCACTACCGCGAGGCGTCGCAACGCCACGCCCACAATTGCGCGAGAACACAACACCATCGCGCAAGAAGAGTAGTGGGCAAGGAAGGAGGGAAGGAAGGAAGGAATAAGAGGAAATAGAGGATTACTGTGATGGCTATTGAATAAAAATTAAGAGCAATTTAGGGTAATTAAAATTGCTTTGCTTATAAGAGAAACAAATAAATTCAAGAAGGTTTTTCCTATTAAATTAGTGAAATTTAATAAACTTGTAAAAAATTGAGAAAAAACTGAAAATGGAGATTTCAATGTTTTCCTTGTAAACATGGTTTCATGCAATGCGCAGAAACATGTTTGAGGTTACTGTAGCAGGTTTGTCTGCATTAGGCGCGACGCGAATATGCAACTTGCAATTATTTTTTTCCTGACTGCTGATTTTTTTGTTTTGTTTTTTTTTGAGTATTTGAAAGTACTTTTTAGAGATATAGTCAATTATTAAAAAATATAAAAATCGAAATTGCATGAAATAATTTCATTTTTCATTGAAAATTCAAACAAACGAAAATTTATGAGATAATTGAATTTTTGGCGGTCTTTTCACATTATTCCAAATTTAATTGCTTTTAACTATGTTTACTACTAATTACCATTGAAACCTTTAGAATGCGGTAATGAAACCCCACATCAACCGGCTTTGACACGTACAAATGGCTTCGCATCTATTTTCGGCGACACTCAAAGGTGTTCGGCAGTTTGTAGGCAATTAAATATGCAATCGATACACCTTAATCCGGTTCGACTCTCGATGAGCACTTGATGCATATTAAGCCGACGTTTGATCTCTACCGAAATTGCGTAATCCAGTTATGGTAAGCTCATTGAAAGTGCAAATATGGAGGTCGAGAACGTGTGACGTAATTACGACTGTAAATGCTCCCAAGTGCGATATTCAGATCATATAAGCTACAATTAGGCGACTTCTCGGGTCAACGAGGTCCATGGGAATCTCGCATTGCATAACGATACCCAATTAAGGATAGTTGTGCAATAAACACATTGTTTAACCAACAATCCGTGACAGACTCATATTTCATGTAACGCAAAAAAAGAGCGATTAATGCGATAGGCCATTAGAATGACCCTCTTTGAAGACGAATCGCATGCTCAATGGGGTGTATGAGTCAAGAAAACGTATCTATCAATGTTACTCCAAACACATACACATTTAGGGAAGGAAGACGACGTTGACGAGGTGCCCGTATTCCAATTATCTTAGATAATCTCGGCTGAGTGCTTCACGAGTACATATTTATATATTTGCGTGTGTCATTTACAAGTGTGCTCTTCATCGATATGCAGGTGTGTAAGCAGCACTACTCGATTTGGCACCTAATTGCACAAATATTGACCGGAAATCGTGGCAGCTCAATTTACCTCAAAAACTAATAAGGCAAATAATGAATTGGAGTGGGGGTGCCAAGTGAAGATGACCAGCAAGGAGCACGAAATGAGCATTGAATTGAAAAAAGCATGTGAGCTTGCAGAAGGAACAAAAGTCGACGCAAAAGCATTCTTTTGGCCAGAACAGCTCAATTGAATTCCTTTTGTAAGCTCATCATTCAGAATTTGCACACGCAAAGCGTTTCGCCGCAATTAAGCTCTTAATTGGTGTTATGTTGCGATGAAGCGGAAGTGAATATTATTATTCAGCGTGTTAATTGTTTTGTTATCGTCGCGCATGTGCGCATCTTCTGGCGGCGTTTCCCTTTTTTTTTGCGGTGGCTTCGTTGAAACACGAGCCAATTGCGGTAGAAGGCTTCTGTCTCCCTCTCTCTCGCGTAATCCGTGTATCGAATTGCGGACATGATTGCGCGGCGCCCTTTTCATCGTACCATTGGCAGCAGCACTCGTCGTCCCGTTGGGATGTCTTCATTGCTTGCGCAAACACACATCGCACATCTTGTTATTGTTTCGTTTGATTGCCGTTTCCTTTGGCGGACCAAGATATCGACACCCACTCCCACCACCCACCCATGCCACCAAACAGTACTCACTTCTGTATTCAGTACATGTTTGCACACGGATTGCGATGAATACAGTTGTTTCGGGGCGGCGGCGCTTTGATGTCGACGACGATTCGCGTGTGACGACTCCTGAATATTCGATGATCTACTCGTTAAAATGATCGTTTCCACCCAGATTTGACAAAAACAATGGCAATAATATGCGCGCGGTTATGCGATTTTTCGTCGAGGTGGTCCGCATTGCAACACATGGTCCGTAATTGCATATTAACGGGCCTTTTATTATGCTACTTATTGGGGGAACATCTTGTGTAAAAGGCAGGATATTTGTTAAAATGATTTGCTGTTCAATCTTGTTTGAATTAAAAAAATCTGATTTAAAGAAATGTACAGTACGAAGTCTGAAATATTTAATTTAAAAAAAAATTTTATCTGGATCCTAATTTTTATGCGATTTTTTTTCGGAAGAGCCTCTTGTAAAAACTCTTGTAAATTGGAAAATCAACTCCAATTTTATTTCGACTTGTGCGCCTCGTTGGGAGACAACATTTGCTTTATTCTTCGTGTAAAAAAGCAAATTTAAATATTACTTCTTCCTCTTTGTTTAATTTTTTCAAAATTATTTAATTCACAAATGTTTGCGATTTTCTAAATATAATTTTTTATTTCTACAAACTCATTTGCAAAATGGCGTTATTTTCATGAGGACGCAGACGCGAAATACTGCCATGGAGCATGTTTGCTCAATTCGGGCAATTTATATTTCGATTTTTAAGACCAAATCTGGATTAGTTTTCATTTTTCAGAAACATAATGACGAATTTTAATCGGATTGTGCTCTCAAGGCGAAATGTAATTAATCCAATCATTTTTACACGAGAAAGTAGTAGGTAAATGACGAAATAAATCGATGTTCTCGATTTTTGCGTAATTTAGCTCGTTTAATATTGATATTGCGACGAATGACTACGAAAGACGCACCGAATTTGCAGCGGCGAATTACAGAAAGAATGGTTTGTTGAAAATGTGAGGAGTTTGGAATAATTATTTAAGGAAGACTGTTTCGTATGGTCCTGCCACCTCCAAATGTGACAGGAAAATTACATTTGGGTCATGCGCTCACAGTTGCCATCGAAGACGCGATTTGTAGGCATCGAAGGTGTCAAGGGGACAAGGTTTCCATCATATTCATCATATTTCTGAGCTATATTCATTAGGCCCATTGGATTCCCGGCTTCGATCATGCCGGAATTGCAACACAGGCTGTAGTTGAGAAAATGCTCGCCAAAAAAGGAATGAAGCGTCAAGAAATGAGCCGAGAGGAATTTCTGAGGCACTGCCATCAATGGAGTGAGATGTGAGCATTATTTTGGATCATTTTAATTGATCTGAAAATTTTTAGATGCTCTGTGGAGATCAAAAAGCAGCTTTCAAAGATGGGAGCTTCTTTAGATTGGAATCAAGCTTATTATACGCTAGATGATCAATTCTCAAAGGCTGTCACAACAGCGTTCTGCACTCTACACAATGAAGGGCTGATATTTCGAGGAAAGCGAATTGTGCATTGGTGTCCTTCTTTGGAATCGACACTTTCCAGTCAGGTATGACCATTTAAAGATGTTTGAAAATTGTTGGTTTTAGGAGGTTAATCGAATTGAAGCTCCCGAGAGTGGCATTCTCACCATTCCGGGCAAGAATGGGAATCGATGTGTGCGAATCGGAAAAATGTATATGATTCGCTACAAATTTGTCGATTGTGAAGAATATTTAGAAGTCGGAACGACGCGTCCGGAAACGCTTTTCGCTGATGTCGCAATTGCAGTTCATCCAGATGATTCAAGGTATTTGACGATGATTTTGAGCAACATGTGAGATTTGAAAAAAAAAAACCATTTGAAGATTTTCGAAATATGTCGGACGATCCGTTGAATCACCGACGAACGCCGCGCACAAGTTGCCGATTATCGCCGATTCATCAGTTTTGCGCGACAAAGGAACTGGTTCGGAGAGTTCGATGTTGATTGATGAGAATTTCGCAATATTCTAGGCGCCGTCAAAATCACTCCCGCTCACGATCCATTGGATTATGAAATCTGGCAAAGGCACAAGTCGACTATTGAGCATGACGAAATTATGTGCATTGATACTAATGGAATGATGATCAATTGTGGGCCCGAGTTTGATGGGCTGGACCGATTTGAAGCACGAGAGAAGATTGTTGAGCAACTATCTTCACATGGATCTTGTCGGATTACTGATTATAAAAATGCACAAGTGAATATTTGCTCGAGAACTGGAGATATTATCGAGCCAAGATTAGCCGAGCAATGGTTTTTGGATTGCCGAGAAATGTTTGAAAATGCATCGAAAGCTATTGAGATGGGAAAAGTGAGTGATTGCGCAGAATGCTTGAAGCAAGACAGCCTAGATCAAAGTGACTCTAGATCAAAGTGCACCCAAAATATCAATCGCATCGATTAATTGATTGGTTTGAGAATCAGGAGCCCTGGTGCTTAAGTCGACAATTGGTTTGGGGACATCGGATTCCAGCTTATAAAGATTCGAAAGGGTATGATTTTGGTTGGGTCGGTCATATGGGAGTGCAATCAAACGATTTCTAGCACAAAAGACTGGGTGGTGGCTGAAAGTCGGAATGAAGCTGAACAGATGCTGGGATCCAGCGACATTCGACAGGATGAGGATGTTTTGGATACATGGTTTAGGTAAGAAAAAAAAAACCATTTGTTGAGCTTTATTTAGTATTTATACGGTTAACTTAAGCTCTTCATTGGTTCCGATGGTCCGAAACAGGCCAGAATCTGATGAGCCTTCATTGGATGTGATGGAGACAGGATGGGATATTTCAGGATTCTGGGTTGCGCGAATGATAGCTATGAATATGAAGTAAATAGTTAATGTGATTTTTCAATTTCTTCGAATTTCACACCTTCAGACTTTCACAAGGTCAAATTCCATTCGGAACTGTAATTCTTCATGGTTTGGTTAGAGATAGCGATGGCCGTAAAATGAGCAAATCGCTTGGCAATGTGATTGATCCGCTTGATGTTCTCGATGGAATCTCGCTACAAAAAATGATTGATCGAGTCAAAGAAAGTGCGTTGACAGACGCGGAAATCGACCACGCGATTGTTGATTTGACGAAAAGGTTTCCGAATGGAATTGATCGTTGTGGTCCCGACGCACTGCGATTCGCCCTATTACGATATGACGTTCTATCATCCGATATTCCGCTTGACATTTCGACGGTTGCTCTAGAGGGACTTCGATTTTGCAATAAGTTGTGGAATCTCGCCGCTTACTATGATCAATTGGCGGCGAAATGCGATAATTTGAAAGACGTCGACTCGTCGAAATTAGTGGTAATGACTTGGAATTTGTAATTTTATTGTTTGAACGAGGCTTCGATTGCAGGATGAATGGATTATGGCTCGGTTGGCAAGTGTCGTTTCTCAAGTCGATGAGCACATGAACAATTATTCGCTTCATCTTGCTCTTTCGACTCTTCATCAATTTATTACCTATGATATTTGTGATACATATTTAGTGAGTCGATGCGTTATTTCATAAGCATTCCCAAAATTCAAGGAAACTACCAAACGCGCACTCTGGTCGAATGATTTGAAGCGAGTGGCGGAAGCGAGAACGACACTTCAGAAGGTGCTTCAGCCGACGTTCGTCCAGCTCTCAGCTTTTATGCCGTTTGTAACAGAGCATTTATACGAGAGGATATTCTCAAGAGAGCCTGGTTCGATTAATTTTGATGTTGTCAAGGTATTAGTCTAATTTTTTTTCTCATTTCAATAAAAATCCACAACCGTGCTTTATGATTTCAGCCTGCCCTGTTTATCTTCTACCGAAATGCTGAGCTTGAAGAATCGATGAAGCTTATCACCGCCGCCATGTCGGCAGTTCGATCGCTTCGAAGCAAACTGCAGTTGTCGTCGAAAATTGTTTTTGAAGGTTGCTTTGATTGCTATTGTTTTGTTCTGAAAATCGCCTTCATTCCAATTTGTTCAGGCTTTCTGAAGTTTGAAGAAAATGGTGGACTCTCACCGCGAGAATTGCATTCATTAGCTAAAGACGTCACTCCTGTCTGTGGATTAGATTTGCGACTTATGACGGCTGGATCGGAAGTTTCAAAGGAAGAATTTATGGAATGCCCGATACCGGGACATAATGCAACGGTTTGGATCAAAATTGAGGTGAGAAGCGGACGATTTTCGGTGAATAACGATTCAAATTTTGAGGAGAACTCAAAACCGGCATTCATTGAGAGTTTGAATAGTCAATTAGAAAAAGCACGGACACGGGAGAGCCAGTTTTCGGCAAAAGCTGAGACTTACGACGCGATTTGTAATAATCCGACGGTATTTATTTCGATTTCAAATTTCCGTGTGACTCGATTTGTTCATTCTAGACGAAACCGTCGTTTGTGGAGAAAAATCGACGAAAAGCGGAGAATGCACGAAAAGTTGCAGCGAATGCGAGAGAAGAAGCAAATCGAATTGAAAAGATTATCATGAATCAAAAGTAGATTTAAAATTTTAGAATGGTTTTCTAGGTTTTTGTTTTTGTTGTTGATGTTATTTAATAAATAAAAAAAATAATTTTTGCAATTTTTGAGCACTAAACGTTGGTAATTGGCCAATTATCCTATTTTATTTCTTTTCGAGTTTTTTTTTGAAATTAGATGAGTCATAATTAAAAATTTAGACATGGATGCGGAGAAAACCGAATGGGTTGTGATTATAACGGCGTTTGTGCACTTGCTGATGGCTCCCGGCACGAAAGTCGAAGAGTCGTTCAACGTGCAAGCTACCCATGACATATTATTTCATATGCCTACTAATTTGAGTAATGTGAGTTCCAAATATGGTTATAGTCTGTGTCTGACGAGAAAAAAAATGTAGTGGCCCAGATTGGTCGTTGCGAGATTTATCGACACAAAATACCGCATCCAGAAATTACTGTAAAATTTGAAAGCGCTTTGTTTTTGAAAACGTTGTTGAAAAGTTCTGATTCAGGCCTTCCAATTATTTTGTAATTTTTTTTCTCCTAATTTCTCTGCGTTGCCCTAAACAGGAATTGTGAAGAAAATATTCTATCACAAATTAAAATAATTAAAAATTGAGGCTCTTAACGCGTAAAATCAGTTTTAGTCTTGTGGCGATTAATTCTGGTAGCCGCTTTTTTTTCAGAAGCAGGCGATAATCAAATAATTCGAATTTTCAGTATGACCATCGAACATTTCCCGGCGTCGTTCCGCGAACATTTATTGGACCAATATTCCTTGCGGCTCTTTCTGCCCCAATGTCCTTCATATTTCGGATTTGGCTTGTTCCGAAAATGTGGCAACTAGTTCTTGGTAGTTTATTTTATTACACATTTGAAAGTTGCTTTTTTTTTCAAATTTCAAGTTCGCGGAACTCTTGGCTTCCTGAATGTGCTCGCGTTTCTCAACTTTTGTCGATCGGTAAAAATCCATTTTGGCGCTGACACTGCCAACTTTCTTCGTCTTATTGTGGCTTCACAATTTCATTATTTGTTCTACGCGTCGAGACCACTGCCGAATACGTTTGCCCTCACTTTCGGTAATGAGAATTCGTGTTGAAAATCATTCAAAAACTCTCAATTTTCACAGTAATGCTTGTATTTGAAAGGATATTGGAGAATCGAATTGAATCGGCCGTTCGTTGGGCCACAGCAGCGACGGTTCTATTCAGGTGATTTGCATCAATATCGTTGAGCTGAAAATATATTTCAGATGTGAGCTTCTCCTTCTCTTCGGTCCCCTTTTTATTAAGTTTATCATCAATCATCGGCTTCCATTATTTGGCACCGATGGCGCGTTAGCCAATGGTCTTCGTGTCTCATCTCTTTGTTTGGGTTGAATTTGAACGCTTGCAAAAATTGCAATATTCATCATTTCTAGCCGTCACAATGCCGATTGATTCGTATTTTTGGGGACGTCCGGTGTGGCCGGAAGGCGAAGTGGCATTATTCAACGTCATTCAGAATCGCAGTCACGAATATGGCGTAAACAGTGAAGTTTCCACAACGATTGCTTATTGAGAGTTTCCAGACGTCCCCATTTTTGTGGTACTTCTACTCGGCGCTTCCTCGAGCTCTCCTATTGTCAGCGTTTCTGGTGCCGTTGGGAGTTTTGCTTGATCGAAGACTTCGAAGCTTGATCATTCCATGTGTTGCATTTGTTTTCCTATACAGTTTTTTGCCACATAAGGAATTAAGGTATTGATGCCAATCCAATTAATCGATATTGTGCTGTTCACAGATTCATTATCTACGTGTTCCCAATTTTTAATTTGTCGGCGGCGGTTTTCTGCGCCCGAATGTATATCAACCGCGCCAAATCGATGGCGCGCTTCATCCTTTACCTCGGGTGTCTCCTTCATCTCATTGGAAATTTGGTGGCGGCTGGAACATTGTTGTACGTTTCATCGAGGAATTACCCAGGAACTGACGCGATCAATTATCTTCATGTAATTTAATCGAAAGCAGAAGTGCGATGCGCTTGATTTGATTTCAGTTGCAAATGCGTTTTGATGCTCTGAAGCCGGTAACTGTGTACATTGACAACGCTTGTGCGCAAACCGGTGTCAGTCGATTCTTGCAAATGAATGATGCTTGGACGTAAGAGTTGAAAGCCTAAAATTTGCAATATAAACTGATTTCAGATACAATAAAACGGAGCACTTAAAACCAGAAGATCTTAAAGATTTTGATTTTCTAGTTTTGGGGACCTATGGAACAAAATTAAAAGAAGAAGTTTGTCAATTTTTTATTGCACTTTAAATTTGAATGTTTAAGGTTCAAGCCAACTTCACCACTTATCACAGGCCTATGTTTTACGTAACCGCGTTTCACAAATATAAACTTAGGTAAAACAATTCAGAGAGGTGAAAATTGCTCGATATGGTCAATTTTCAGAAAATCGAAAAAATTCCCATTCTACTATCCAGAGATAATTCTGAAAGAAAAGGCGGTAGTGCTCAAAAATAAAGAGTACAAATAATTTATTTAAAAAATGGAATTCTCGATTTTTCAAAAAGGTGTGTCCCTTTTTTGGGTTTTTTTAAATTCATATTTTTCATGTGATTTCCGATCTCGCTTGCTTTCACTATGTCGATAGTTCGTCTCTAGTTTGAATTAATGCCATAAATTATCTGTGACATTCATTATTTATTTATCACCTTTGAGGTTGACAAAATGAAAGAATTGAAAAGACGAAAGACAATATAAAACCGACTAGAACCAGTCATTGCGTCGATATATATATATAATTATTAAAATTAAAAAAAAAATATATATATTATGCAAATATAAATAGGTTTGAAATCACATAATATACAAAGAAGGATGTATGCGGTGGGGGGATTTTTGATAATATATAATATGTCTGTATGCATGGAAAGATTGTGGCAAATTGAGAGAGTTTAGAGAAAGTGAAAAGAAGAAGAAGATCATCGGAATCCGACGTTTCCGCAAGTGGCCATACAATCAGCCAGCGAAACAAAGTTGTTGAGGTTTCCACCGCAGCCAGTGTACTCGAATGGAACGCATTGACTCTGAAAAATGAATAATATGCAATTCTAGACCAATTCGTCTCCTACTGTTTGTCTATTATAGGCATATCTCGTTTGCCTTCCACCACAAGCTCCGCGATCGATCGATAACAAGCAGAGTTGTTCTAAATTGGAAACGCTTAGAAAATCCTTGAAGAATTTATATGGACTAGTTAAGAACTTATCGATTCAACGAAGAGACCATTCGATCGGCGCTGTTAAAACAGAATATTTTGAGAGTGTTAGTAGTAGTTGTATATGATTGAGTGCGTGCAATTACCATCATCTCCTTCTTCCACCAAAATAAAAGAGAGAATCATTCAATCAATTCGATTTGGTCAAGAAACATCGGATGCAAAGCGAGAGCATTCGCAGAAGAGAATCATCGTTGTCGTGCACAAAAATTCTCACCTTTCGCTCGCCCACTTATTTTCTTGGTGTAGAAGGAGGATGAGAATGAGTAGGAGCAAGAAGGAGCACACATTCACACAATGGGAAATAATGGCAAAGCAACTGAAGTGATAATAAAGCGTGTGGTTTTTTTTTCGTTTAATTGGTGATATGATGCGGACGAGTGTGACGGCTTTAATTGTAGCCCTTGTCACAGCAAATCTCGGTGCATTTCTCCAATGAGTCGAAATTGTTTAGATTGCCTTGACAGCCGCCAAACCTAGAAAAAGAAAACGATCAATATCGTTTTTTTGAAAATCAAAAATTGAATATTCTGAGATTACATGAATTTTTTGCAAGTGCCTGTTGTTTTGTCATAGGCGTAGCGCACAATTTCTCGGCTACACGGTCCCGGATCGGCGCGAATCAAACAGAATACTGCTGAAAATAATCATTATGCTTAAACATTTGAAGATTCTTGAATTTCACCTGGATCTGGGCAGCACACTGTCTTTGACTCGCGCTTACTAACATGACATACGTGATCCCTTGGGCATCCGGTATCAATTCCGCAAGAAGTGAGCGAGTTGTTGGCGACATCCGGTTTGCCATGCGGGCAGTAGCCGCGAAATCCGGGACACGCAATTTGGCATTCGGCTTTGGTTAGAAAGTTGTTCTCATTGCCTCCAATACCAGTATAATTGAATTCACTGCATGTATCATCGATGGTGTCGTAGTAGAATCGAGTGATCGCCGAATCTCCGATTCCCACCATCAATTGCTGATCGCAAATGTTGCCCCTCCTTGGACAACACACTGTGGTTTTTGCGTCGATTCCCCGATGGCAATAGTGCGTCGCCGGGCACACTTGGGTATGACACTGTACGACTTTTCCGTTGTTCATCAAAGGTGTCTCGCCGCCGAAGCACGCTGACGTCGCTGTAAATTTTCAGCATGACACCAATCATTTCTTTTTTTTTTTGAATCGCTTACATGGCTTGCATTGCTCTTGGCATCGCTTCAACGTGAGAAAATTGTTCTCATTGCCTTTGCTGCCCTTATACTCGAATGGGAAACAATCGCCTTCGACCGGGTTGTAGTAGAATCGCGTGAGGTTCAAGAAGCCTTCACCATTGCGGACGAACGCGTCGCAAGGATCTTCTGAAGAGCGCGCAATTTGAGAAATTACAACAAATTGAAAATTACGATTGATTCGTGGACAGCAGAAGCTCGAGTTCGAATCCAATGGATCGCCGGTATGGCAGAACTCGTTGAGATTTCCACATGAATTCGTCGACAGCGGTTTACACTGTTTCGCGGTGCCGTCGTCATTGAGGATCACCTCACCGAGGCACGGATTTTTGAACACTAAAAGTGGATCCCCTCACATGAGAGGGGATATCGATTATCAAAAGGAAACACAAATAGGATTTGGGAATGCATGCACCGATCAAATAGTTTCAACACAGAATGAGAAAAATGGAAGAAGCGCTCGAATTATACCTGGACACGTCCTCTCGCACTCGGCCTGCGACTCGAAATTGTTCTGATTGCCTCTCTTTCCATTGTACTGGAATGGAAGGCATTGGCGATCATCGGGATTGTAGTAGAAGCGTGAGAGTCCCGCGTTGCCAGTGCCGGGCGCAAGCGGCACCGAGCACGGATTCGTGGCTCCCGGGCAGCAGACCGTCGTTTCCGGTGTGGCGCCGATGTGGCACCAGAAATTGACGGGACACGAGTCCTTGTTGGTGATGGAGCAGAACAGCACCTGACCGGCGGCCGTTGTTGCCGGCTGACCAATGCATGGATTATCCAATGGCTGACATGAAAGTTGGCAAGCTCGCTGAAAATATCACAATTGGCAAATTTCGACGAAGCTCTCAAATCTACCAATGAGATGAAATTATTCTGATTTCCCTTCAATCCATTATACACGAATGGTCGGCATGTCTTCGATTGTTGATCGTAATAGAATCGATCCAGTCGCGCGTTTCCTTCGCCTGTTGACATTGGCAAATTGCACACGTTGGTTGAAGCTCCTGGGCAGCACACCGTGGTCGACAAATCTGATCCAATATGGCACCAATGGTTCAATGGACAAGTGTTGAAGTTCGCTGACGCCGAGCACGTCTGAGTTCTTCCATCGGCTCCGACAAACGGGCGGCCCTCGAAGCATGGGTTTGGTCCACATCGCTCTTCGCAAGCTTGCTGTGAAAGGAAGTTATTCTGATTTCCATGAAGTCCCGAGTAGGTGAACGGTTGGCATGTGCCAGTTTGTTGATTGTAGTAGAAGCGATCAACAAATTGGTTGCCGGTTCCACGCGCCAATGGGAGAGAGCACGGGTCTCCTTCAGACGGGCAGCACACAGTGGTCTCCTGGGTAGCTCCAATATGGCAATACATGTTTGGTCCGCAAGTGTCTTCGGTTCCTGTCGAGGCGCACATAGTCGCCGGAAGTGCGATCGGTTGATTGCATGGATTGGTGAAAACTAAAAATTTCATATTAAAACCATTTATGCACAGCAGAAAAAAAAGAAACCAGAAGAACCCAAAGAACTGAAGCTACCCGAAACAGAAATGACTATTCACTATAACTAAATAATAGTTATTAATTTTGCCTTCTACAGGCAATAAATGAAATCCTGAAAATAAGGAAGAGCATGCGAAAACATAGGGAAGAAGAGATAGAAATATTTAGAAGCAGAGTGTAAACACAAAAACGGTAAATTGCAGACATTCGAAATTTTCATATGGTGCGTTTCACGAAAAAAACGCGGCTACCAGAAATTTTCGCTGAAATACCTTGTATTTGAAACGCCTTTTGGTTCAATTAATTAATGAATTTCGAAAAATAAAAATAAATGAAAGCACACGCGAACCGCAACGCGTCTGGCGACATTGAATAATTACGGTAGTCGCAATCAATAATTAAATGAGCGCGCAGTTTTCGCAGTTGGATGATCACGATTCTGGTGGCCACATTTTCTTCAGAAACAAACTATAGGCTGATATAGTTCAGACACACTTGAAAAGTTAGTAGCATGAAAGTTAGAATCGTATACGATAGAAAATTACCCTCGCATGTCGCTTCACAATCCTCTTTCGTCAAGAAATTGTTCTGATTTCCGCGTCTTCCATTATACGTGAACTGTTTGCATTGCATTTCCGACTGATCATAGTACCAGCGGGCGGTTGGCGAGGCGGCGGCGCCAAGCTCACCTTCCGACGGCGGCAATCCCTGACAAGCGCCGGGATTCGTCGGCACACCCGGACAACATTGGTACTCATTCGGCACGAGACCCAAATGGCACCAGTGTTCGGCGCCGCACGAGTTCGAGCCGAACGTGCACGTCTCGGGACGATTCGTCGAGTCAAGCAGCGGTGAGCCGGTGGGACACACATTCACATACACTGAGATTTAGTGGATTTTGTTTTTGGTTTGGTTCAATAAGAAAAATGGGGGGCGGGATGGTTTTTCGATTTTTTTTTGTTCCGATCGACCATTTTTTGTCTTCCTACCTGGACACGTTTGCTCACAATCAGCCTGACTCAAGAAATTATTCTGATTTCCCATTCGTCCTTGGTAGTTGAATTGCACGCATTGCATCGTCGTCGAGTCGTAATACCAGCGTGGAAGCGCGGCGCCGCCGGTTCCCTCGACTTTCGGCTGTTGGCAAATTTGCGGCGATTCGACTGGAAAAGCGCATCATGCGGGATGAGGTGAATGGGAGTTTCGGTTATGCGGTTTACCTCGTCCCGGGCAGCACACCGTCGTGTCGGTGTTGGCGCCGAAATGGCACCAATACGACGCTCCGCACGTGTTCGAGCTCGTCGAACACTGAAGGGGACGATTTTGGGTGTTCATTTGGGGTTCGCCGAGCGCACACGGGTTGTCGAGCTCTGGATTGGATCACAATTGGGTTTGACTCGAATGGATAATTGGGTATTTTGGTTTTTGTGGTAATATTCCGCGAATTGAAAAAAAGTTTTCTTTTTTCAATTAGCAGAATGGATTCATTAATTAATCAATTAAGCTGATTGATATTTGAAAACTTACCATAACAGGTTCTCTCGCAATCTTGTTTAGTAAGGAAATTATTCTGGGTTCCCTTCATTCCACAGTAGCTGAAAGAAAAAATGACAATTTATGATTTTCATGTAGATTTTGCCAAAAATTCTTAAAATACCGGTTCAAAAAGCTAGTATTAAAAGAAACCATTTGAAAACCCTTTGCCGATTTCGCCAAAAAAATATTTCCAACCATTTTTTAAAAGTATTTTTTTTTATTTATATTAAAAAATAAAATTTATATTAAAAAATAAAATTTATATTAATTTATATTTTTAAAAAATTCCAAATTTTTTTTTCGTACTATTACAAATGAATCAGAGGCAATCAAAATTTGTATTTACTTAAAAAACCTAAAAATTCTATGTAGATTGGGATTTTTAAATGGTTTTATCCAGATTTTGCAAAAAAAAATTGAAACCGGTAAAAAATGTATCAATAAATTCTAAAACGTTGTAAGAACCCTCTGCAGTTCGCACCGAAAAAAAACTACTCTCTAAATTTTTTCAAAAATTTCCTCTAAAATCTGCGCAAAATTATAAATATAATTAATATTAAGAATATTATAATAATACAGTGTATTTATTAAAACAATAATATTTTCGGCGTCGCGCGACTGCGGAAAATTGGCTAAATTCAAAAAAATTATGATAGTGATCTTGCCGCAAAACTAAAGATGTAGATTTACGGGTCAATGTATAAGGATAGGTTAAAGGCGCACACCGCGTTTTTTGGCGTTTGGCCAATTCTACGCTTACAATAGTTTTATTTCAGTTTTTTCCCCTCCCTCTGTTCACATACTTGAATGGCAAACAGCATTGTTGCTGCTGATTCCAGTACCATCTCGCCAATTGCGATGATCCCATTCCACGATCCAGAGGTTGTCCGCACGGATCGCCACCTGAATCAACATTGCCATGTGCGAGAACAATGCGAGCAAAAAAAATTAATAAAAACGAGACAACTGGACACAACAAGGACGACACAGCACACATTAACTTACTCACAAAAAAAAAGAAACAACCTGTTCGGACTCAGAAACAAATTAATTTAATAAAGAAAAATACCGAGAGCCTGACAACAGTAGTTGGCTTCAACGCCGATGTGACAATAGTGGCCAGCAGGGCAGATCTGAAAATGTCAGAAATTTTGGTTTGGCAACTCGACGGATTCAACGAAGGATTATTACATGCTGTGGTGAGCATTGCATGTATTGATTATTGACGACATGTGGCTCGCCGATTTTGCAAGGATTTTGGAAGACTAAAATCGTTTTAGAATCGAGACCCTCTCATAATTGCAGCCTACCGGGGCAGCGTTTCTCGCAAGCTTCTCTTGAAAGGAAATTGTTGGGATTTCCCTTCATTCCTCGATACTCGAACGGCACACACTTTCTTGTCGTCGATTCGAATGCCCATCGTGTTGCGTGGTATTCGCCGATTCCTGGATTTCTCGGCGGCGCCGTGCACGGATCGTCGATGGCTGAAATATTACATTCTTGTGAATGATTTGAATCGTTATTGGTTTACTTGTTTTTTTTTTGAAAAGTCGATTCTAAATTTTTCAAAAAAAAAATGCTCAAATAAAAAAGGGCTGGGAGACATTTCGATTAAGGAGATTCGTTTCTAATTTTGATCTACTATATAATTTTATTTGGACAGTTTTAATTCAGCGATTCGTAAAGGACGAACCACCGTTGGTTTTGGTTTACACTGGGGTCCAAACAACTATTTTACAATACGAGTACGACACTCCAATTACACATTGCCCTCAATTTAGCATGTCAGGAATTTTTTCAAAAATGCTTCACCGGTTACCCAAAACCAAAAAAGTGTCCGCTGGTTGTCCGGATCGAATCGCTGAGTTGAGATTCTCGGAACATTATAGGATCAGCGGAAAAAAGCGATTGTCATGTATGTAAAAGGGCGGTCAAAGAAAACGCGCTGATTGAAGTGATAAAATTTGGAAGTCATTCTACAGGTTATACAGTATGTGTAGAATTACTGTGAACTTTGTCATTGGTCCAGCAATCGTCATAAAATTAAGATATGATCTTGTATGATCGGACGCTCCTGGAAGAAACGGAGAATTTCCCCGCGCATTCCTGGTATGTAAACTATATGTAATTAATTTCAATCAATTTCTACTCAAAGTTGTGGTCCCTTAGAAATGAGTTCACTTTATCCTGCCGGTGGCCGACATCTTGCTTATCAATTTTTTTGAATGAATTTTCCTACCATTCGGACAGCACACAGTAGTTTCCTTCGTTTCACCATAATGACACCATTGTTGCGACGGACACGCTTTGGTCGTTGAGCACGGCACAAGTTTTGCCGAGTGTTTGAGCGATGACATCGTGATCGGGCACGGATTCTGCTGAACCGGACATTGACGCTCGCAAGCCGCTTGATTCGGAAAATTGTTGGCGTTTCCCTTCAAACCGCGGAACATGAACTCATCGCACGTTCTCGAAGCAGCGTTGAAGTAATAGCGAGCAACCGACAATGGGCCTTCGCCTTGGGACAACGTCAGCGTGCAAGGATCGGCTCGTCCGGGACAACACATCGTCGTCGAGGCGTCTGGACCGGGATGACACCAGTGAGTCAATGGGCACGAGTTCTCGTTGGTTGGATCGCACGGTTGAGGTTTGCCATTCGGAAGAAGGTAGGGCTCGCCCGAAGGGCACGCGTTCACCCAAACCGGACATGTTGCTTCGCAGTGTTCGCGTAGAAGGAAATTGTTCTCATTTCCGCCCATTCCTGTGTACGTAAACGGCTGGCACTGTCTCGTTTTCTGATTGTAGAACCATCTCGACATCACATTGTTTCCATGTCCTTCCTTGACCACCAATGAGCACGGATCGCCTTCCGATTGGCAGCACACCGTGGTGCTATCGTCGAAGCCGAGATGACAGAAGTAGCCAGCAGCGCATGGCGCTCCCTGATGGCATTGGAATGGCCGCTGATCCGACGACATGATTGGGATGCCAATAGCGCACGGGTTTATCCATACCGGGCAGGCGCTCTGAAACATCGTTGAATTGAGAAGTTCCGAGTTGATTCGAGGCAACCTCGCAAAGCTCTTTGGAAATGAAATTATTGCGATTTCCTTTCAAACCGAGGTAGTTGAAAGCCAGACACTTTCGCTGATTAGCGTCATAGAAGAAGCGCGTGAGAGCCGCCGTGCCCTCGCCTTGCGTCATTTCCTCCTCGCATGGTGAGTTCCCTGGAAGGTGTCGAGTTAAATCAGAATTGCCATCGGTTTGAGCACATCAATCAAAACACACAGAAAAAAATTGAATGAAAACTCAAAAAAAAAAACCGAACAAATTAACGTGGCATGCGCATTTTCTCGAAATTTCGTTATTTTCATGCATAATTTCAATTTTCCGAATAAATCGTGCCGCCCACGCCGGTGGTGGCGGAGTCAACAAACGTTATTCGACACCATATTAAGTCATGCCTCACCACCACATTCACTTAGAACCCACCATTCATTCATGTGTTCGCCAATTTTTTTTCTTGCTCCAATCACCAGTTATAACAAAATGCCCCCAAATTCTCGTCTGAAACATAATTTTAGAATTAGTAGCACGGCGGGGGCAACTGTTAGAAGATTTTTTGTTTCGTCAATTTCTGACGCGTGGGTTGGAAAAGAGCAAGCCGGAATCGGAGGATTTGTGTCCAGTGGTGTTTTCGTTTTTCACTTACCAAGTGCCTGACAGCACACCGATGTCGTCTGATCGGCTCCGATATGGCAATAGTAGCCGGCTGGGCAGACTGATGGATTGATAGCTGAGCACTGGACGGTGACACCTTGCGAGCGGTATGGGCTTCCGATTTTGCATGGGTTCACTGAAAGGCGTGCCGCTTACAGTCTTCCCGATTTGCTTCCTACCTAGACACGAGTTCTCGCATTCGCTTTGCGAGAGGAAGTTGTTCTCATTGCCTTGCAGTCCTTTGTAGGTGCACGGCTGGCATTGTTGCGTGAGCGGATTGAAGTACCAGCGTTGCAGATTCGCGTTGCCGATTCCAACGTTCAACGGCTGCTGGCAACGATCGACGGCCGCCGGCTTCGGGCAGCACACGGTCGTCTGCAATTGGGCGCCAACGTGACAATAGCTGCCGGTGCCGCAGCCTTGGCCGGGCGCGCACGGCGCCAGCGTCGCGCCGCTCGACACCGCGCACGGGTTCGGAGTCTCTGCAATCGAGCGGATGAGACGAACGGAAGCGAATTGTTGGGTGAAGCGGTCCCCCCGGAGCTGCGATACCATGCGCCTGTCACCATTGGTGAAGCATGCTAATTGATTGGAATGGCCCGAATTTAGGACGGTTGAATTAAAATCGGCATGCACGGGGGTAATGATGATGATTTTTTTTGTTGATGAATCAAGCATGATTTTTCAAGATATCTGACAATACTGTGCAACAGTGCTACCGTAACCCCCAACAGACCCAACTGATAGTGTGTTAATATTGTAGTGTTTGATGGGTGTTAGCTCCGTGCTGCGAAAAAGCACCTGGACACTGCGCTTGGCACTCTTCAAGCGTCTGGAAATTATTGCGATTGCCGCCCGAGCCGAAATAGGTGAACTGCTCGCAAATGCGCGTCTGTTTGTTGAAATAAAATTTGGGAAGCTGAACGGCGCCGACGCCCGATTCTTTGTCCTGCGAGCACGGGTCGACTGAAACGGGTGAACATGATGAAAACGCAAAGCGCACGACACACACACACAAAAATAATTTTAAAAATCAAATGGCACACACGCAAATGTCAAAAATCTGAAATGAAAATTCGGTGGATTTGTGATTTTTCTTTTGTTCAAAAGCAGGAATGATGAAGCTTGACGGGTGTGGGGGAATGATTGGCATGGAATGAACTTTGGCGATGGAATGAACCTTGAGCATTGGCGACTGTTGTTGTCGTCGTTGTCATCGTCGCAATCGGTATCGGCATCGTCGACGGCGGTGGAGCGAGCGTCACAATCGGCGACACACCGCACGATCTTTGGCATTTCTCCAATGTTTCGAACATGTTGCCATAACCGCCGAGACCGCGATAATTGAACGCGACACACTGTTTGCTATTCTGATCATAGTAGAAACGCTCCAACTGCATGCTGCCATAGCCTTCAGAGAACGGCCGATAGCAGCACGGGCAAAGTATGGGGGGTTTCGATAGGTAATGATGGTTGGGTTGGAATAGAACATCGATCTGGTTGCTTGACGGATTGTAGATTTGAACGAACGGGTTCTCGAAGACCAGCGAACGCTGACTCGCTAGCAGAATATATCGATTAAACCACAAACCCCCAGATATTTTTCGTCTTTCTTTTTTTTTTGTTGAAATTTGAAAAGAAAAATTCGAAGGTGTCCCTTTAAACAAACCTTCGCAAGTCGATTGGCACGTTTGAAATGTTTGGAAATTGTTGCCGTTTCCGCAGCATCCTGACCAGTAGAACAGCTCGCAACGCCCGCGCACTGGATTGTAATACCTATTATAAGCGAATTTCAGATCAGAAAAATACGATGACGATTCAAACCATCTTGGAATTCGATAGGGACCAGTTCCAATTTGACGCGGTAGTGTGCAAGATTGGCCGGATGGTGGTGCGTAACGATTAGCTGAAAAACGGAAATTCGAATTTCGCGCTCAAAACAAAAAGAAATGTTTGTCGTCTGCACTCCCTCTCGCTTTTCCACAATCTCTCGTCACACAATGTAAATTAAAAAAAAAAGGTGCCTGCGTATTGATGAAAAGTCGGATGATTAAGCGGTTTGTTAGTGTCGTTCTTTTGATCAGCGCCGAATAGGATCGTCTTGAAAGAGCTCAATATGGAATCGTCGGTGGCCACTGACAGAGGACCCAAGACGGCTAGAACCGTGAAAAGCCACCGCGTCGGCAGCATTCTCGTTTTCTGGAAAATTTTCCGAGATTTTTTTTGTTCGATATACATAATATCGCGGAAATTTAAACACGACAAAAAAAAAACGAATTAAAAATGCGGATGGCACTATTTGTGTGTGTGTGTGTGTGTGTGCGTGAAATTGACACAATCAAATTATGTTGGCGTTTGGGATCAATGCAGTAGATTAGACGACACCGACTTCCGTTCAGAAAACCGGCGCGAGACCGTTTGGAGATTGAGCGCGGGAGACGATTGTTGGTAAACAAATAAATCAACTGGAGTACCACACCTTCATTTACCTTGTGAAAACAATGCGATGCACAGTGCACAAGCTGGTTTTGAACTCAAGGACTCGCTTCACAAGATGAACGAGTGAGTCAGACTCGTTTGGGCAGAAAGTGAGGAGCATCAAAGGTTCATAGGGATGTAAGTAATAAGAAGAATGAGGTGTCGAAATGACAATGAGATGTTCTAGAAATTTAGAAATTGAAAAGAAATTGTGAATAATACTGATGGCTTCAATTATAATTCTAAAGATTTACGTGATCGCGCAAAAAAAAAATGAACACGGTTCTGGTCTCGAGTGGCATGATCGAACAAGTCGACGGTTGAGAATGGCAAATGATGAGCAGCAAGTGCAAGAGCAACATCAGCATATTGAGAGTCTGGCGGAGCGTCGAGCTCTCGCGTGTGCGGATAAGAGGCGGAATCGCGTCTCTCGTTTTCTCATACATCTTCGCACAAAAATATGTGTATACAAATATTTCGGTAGGTGTGTTAGGGGGGGGGGGCGATGAAGAAGCCGGCCGGATACCCGCGCACGCGTACCTACGCGTACGTCAAGTTTGAAGCCTCCTAACACTCGCCGCGCCACGATGAGTGTGCAACAATTGTTTGAAAAGATGCCAATCGAGTGAGTTGGTTGATGATTTGTATTCAGTGGCGGGTCGTCTTGCCAACTGGTTCGGCACGTCACGTCGGCGACCTTCTTGAAAAAAAAAAAGATTTTTTTTTTGTGCCTCGTCGATGTTGCAATCCGAGATTTGGGAAAAAAGTGGTCTGCGGAATTTTTTGTGAATGTTCATTTGATACGATTGCAAACAGTTCCCTTTTATAGATGTTCGCATTGTCTTAAATCTGGATTCGTGTTCGGGGGTTAAATGACAACAAAAGGGTAGTGGGCTGCCGAGGTGTTGAAAAAATGGTGCTGCGGACAAGTTTGGAGGATAAACAGCAATTCTACCAAGACGAAAAAGCAAAAGCTTCAAAAAAATACAAAACCCATACAAACGTTTGAAATCGTTTTTAAACGGTCCGTCGAGAAAAGCAAAGAATGAAATTTGGTCGATGAAAAAAATGTGATTCGATGAATCAGATGAGTTCAGAAAAATCTGATAAAGAGAGCGGGCAACCTTTTAGGTGGTGTACTAGAGAGTTGAACTTGCTCTTGAGAAAACGCACTCAAAATTTCCCACGATTTCGGAAGTGGCGCAATCGCAAGAAAAAATCGCCCAACGTCGGTACCGCAAAAAAAAGGAAGTGCTCGACATAGATTTTGTACTTGACGAACGCTTAAGCATGGGATATTCGATATATTGACATTTGAAATGATCAATTCAAGTGTGTGTGGTGAGCCGATGATGGGGGAGGGCGCGGGGGGGGGGGTCATGTTAATAATTGTACCGTCCGAAATAGAAATTGTCGGCCGGTCTCGTAAAAATTGGCAAAATTCCAAAAAATAACCTATGTGAGAGCTTAGTAACAAAAATATAAAGGTTCATGGATTGGTTAAAGGCGCAAGCCGATCGCGACAAGACCTTTTTTGAATTTTTATTCGCAGCGGCACGACCACGAAAATTGGTCTCTAGTAATGCGTTAGCTGAATATCAAGCCTACAGTGTGGATTAAAGGCGCACGGAATAATTTGCTATTTTCGCGCCAAGAGATGACATTGAATTTTGACACAAATTATGTCACCCGCCTTGGAGAAAAAAATCAAATTTCGAAAAAGAAGAACCCATCAGCGGTCGGCGAGAAGTCGCCCAAAAACACGAATTATGTTTTGTTTTATTTTTTTCGGCGAACAGGTGCGGTCGACTTACGGCACAATGGAGCAAACAGAGTGAAATTTGAGGCAGATTAACATCGGTCATCTTCTGGCCATTTGAGGCATGCGAACAGAGCACCCAAAAACAGCGTGAAGGTGAAGAGCGGAAAAAAACCAACAACAACAACAACAACAACATATAGTGACCGGCGAGTGGAGGGCAGACAGTTGAGTGACCCCTCTCGAAGGTGGGATAGACGAAAAGCTTCCGCCTGTCATAGTGTCATATCCGATTCGGGTAAATGTGACCATAGTTGAACGCAGAAATAAAAACGAAAAATGGGTGAGAAGAAATCGGGAGATTTGCGAAAAAATTTTCTTGAAGCCACAGTAATCCGTCGTAGCGACGATCTGGATGGAATTGATGAGGAATGCAACATTTCGGGAGGTGAGGCGACTATTCGAATCTGAACACCGAACCATTTAGTTTGAACCCAAATATTTGCATTGTCCCCATTTTCAATGTTGCTCGTGTTTTGCAACACCACTAGGTAAAGTTGACCTCCCCCGCGCGCGCGCGAGCACCTCCAATCAAAATCGAGTGAATGAATTGTGGCTTTTTTTGGAGATGCTCGCACTCTCGCGCGCGCGCGAAATTTGGAAGACGACGACGACAAAGAAGAAGAAGAAGAAGAAGAAGGCGAAACAAAAAAAACGGCAATGCAAACAGTAATTCTCGCCCGCACGCCGCGACAATTCATTCAATTATCGAAGGTTTTTTTTTGCGCGCCGGCGCGTGCAGCGCGTGCGCGTCAAATACGCGCACGTTTGAGGCGAGTCTGCGCGAGCTTTGCCGCCGCCGCGTCGCTCGCACAACACAAATTTCGACATTTGACCGATCGAATGATAGACAAAAAATCATTTTCAAGTCGTCAACTCTTGCCACGAAATTTTTTTTCCAACATTTTCTCTCAATTTTAGCAATTTTGAATATGATTGTAAAAAAAAAATTGATTTCAACATTTTTTATAATCGCTACGAGACCCAAGTTCAAATATTTCATGGCGGAATGAATTGTTCTTTCCACCAAAGATCCTCTTGGTCAAGGATATTGGTCCGATCATATCCGACTCATCCTGGTGGCCTGGGATTTCAGATTTTTTAAGATCAGGGCGGGCTATGAAATATTCTGATTACTTTGAATAGCTGATATAAAACATACAAAATAAAAGCTTGATTTCACCTTCCAAAAGCCCATCGTCCCCGATTTTTTGACCCCTTTAAAGAAATAGAAAGCTTAGAGAATCTAATGGTGAAATTGTTTGAATTTTTCACAAATTATCAATGTTTAATTAAATCTCATGAAATTTTTCTCCAAAAAAATTACAAAAAAAAGTCATTTTCATAAGAGAAAATGTGTGGATTTTTTTTTTTTGAAATTTTGGAATAAATCGAAACTGATTAATTTACATTCGATTTAGATTGAAAAAGAAAAAATTTCGAATCCGATTGATTTTCATTTACCTGAGAATTTGAATTTTTTATTATTGAGAATTTTTTATTATCGCATTGAGTTTCAACATTTTTAAACGAACCAAATTTGTCTGTAAGTTAACCAAGCAGAATTAACAGAATCAGCCTATTTACAATCCAAAATTTTACTGGAAAATCCAAGCTAGACGATCCGCAATCAACAATAATGATGTCCGAAACCTCGGACAATTTTTGCTCTCCCTCATCCTTGATAATCGTGTTCGTGAAATCTGCGTTGGCATTCTCGGAACACCTTTCTTTGCACTTGTCCGAGTGCTGTCGGGGCAGCATTTCTTGGCTTATGATGTAGGAGGAGGCTGGTCATTTTATCCGTGGCTCTCAAGTGTGCCCATGACGACGATGGTGATGATGATAGTGGCGGTCAAAGAAGATTGGGGGAGATCGTCGAGACCGTTTTTTTTTTTGCGCTCATCGAAAGGCCGACATGCTCACAATCTTCGTTGCACTTCCTCACAACACTTTTTCGTGTTCGCAAATAATCGCCGAGCATGCGCTCCTCCCCGAGCAATCGCTGAATACATACACACACTCACAAAATAACAGACATCCACATGTACAACATAAAAAGAAAATGTCGAAAATTTGCGGGGTTCGAAATGTGATGTGTGAAATTCGTCACTTTCTTTTGTTTTTTTTTTTTTGTTCGGCCACAATAAAAAATGCCAAAAAAATCTGTCAATTCTCCCGCAGAAATTCGAAATTCAATAGCACACTTGCACAAATTGAGCATTTCTGAAAATGACAACATCGAAGCTCGTGCAATTTGACATCAGCGATTCTCGATCGCGACGAGACCAACATCGAATTGTTTTTGAATTGGAGTTTTTTGAAATATACATTTTTCGACAAACAGGAGGAAAAATTCAATTGGTTGAAGAAGCACGCTAAAATGAGGGCGATGTGTAATTGGAGTGTCGTACTGGTAATTAGGAATGCTTTTATACAACCCAGAGGTATTTACTGCGAGACATGTCGACTAGAAAAAACCGGCAAAATGAAATTTCGAAAGTTGAAAACCTCAAAATAATATTGATTAGAAATAGGAGGTCGGAAAAATTTGTATTTTCTCAAAAACCGTCTACTGATGGTCTTGACGCGAAGCACTAGTATTTAGTCGAAACATTTGTGCATTAGAGTTGTAGGGAAATGAATTTTGATACAAATGGCGAAAGTCGAAAACCGGGAAAAATTTGGCGAGACGGAAGACGGAATTCCGTGCAACTCGATTCAGTAGTACCCACGAGAAAATGCAACAATGGACCCGCCTAGGGATGAATTATGCAATCGGACCCCCACCCATAAAATTACTATATTCATGGGTGGATTGGTTTTTTTTTTAATAAACAGCTGATACTTTGAAAAATGAATATTAATCATTTCTTCGAAAACCGAACCGCCCTAGAATTACTGTATTTCACCAAAATCGAAAACTGACCCCATTCCGAAACAAGCGTATTATTAGAAGGAATAGCGATTACTACTGATTCTCACCCCAATTTTTTTTGTATAAAAAATAAGAATCAATTTCAAGATTTTTTTTAAATTTTTGTTCGAAACTTCAAGGAATCCAATGCGACTCGGTTACTCGAAATTTTGCTCTCTTATATAGGGGAGGCATCGAATTGATTGAATTTTGCCGCAAATTTTTGGGCATGCTTCAGCGATCATCAAAATGATGCAGCTTCTCTCCACAATTCTTTGATGTTCGCCGTCGGTCAAATTTGAATAAAAAGCCAATTTAACAAATCGTAAAACAGATGTTCGATGATTTGTCCGCAGATGATGTTTCCCAAAGCAATTACATACGCGAAGAAGAAAAAAAAAATGGAAGACCCCCCCCCTACTTCGCGAGTTGCAAAGAACGAATCAATTAGTCGTGTTGGAGGTGCGACCTCGAACACACTGGATTGGCTATTATTATTCTTTCGACGACGTCGATCGCCCCATTCGATAAGAGATTTCTGACAATGATTAAATATGTGATGATGGTGTGCTCTCAGAGACGAACCAGATTTCCAAGGGAAGCGGCTCTTCCTGCCGACCTCCCCGACATCCGCTTATTATATGCATATAGTTGTTCATTCTTTCTTCTTTTTTTTTTAGATGTCTAGTGGTGGTTTTTGCCAAAAATAGGAAAAAAAAAACATAAAAAACGTCCATTTGTGCGATTGCGAATGAAATTCGAGAACACACACACATACACACAAATATTTTTCACGACAGATTTGCACCCTCTTTTGTTTTGCATTTTTTTTTGGTCAAGCTTCTGCCCCTTTAACGGCTCCTTCCTCCTTCCCCAGCCTCGCCCCCCCCCACATCCTCATTGCGCGATTAATTTTTATTGTGCGTGTGTGGTCGTGGGAAAAATAATACATATATGGGATGTGCCGAGTCGCGTCGTCTATTGTTGGTCCTTCAGATTTTTTGTTTGACGACCACCTCTCTTCGAAATATTCTTTAGCTACCATTTAGTAGTAGTCGACGAAACTCGAATAATCTATCAAATTTATCAACGTATTATTGAAAGCACTGCCACGTGGCAAGCTGTTTTCGGACCCTTTTCGGTAAAAGGTAACAAAGGGTCCCACCAGCGGAATTGAAATTTTGGTGAAGACGAAGAAAGACGAAAAATTGCATGAAAAAATCAAGAAAAAAAATGTTCCAACACGATTTTTTTTGGCGGAAATTCAAACTTCCTTCTCATTTTTTTGGAAATTTTTGGTGGCATCTTGAATGAATCCGAAATCGTCACATAGTGATCCTCGAAAAAAAATGAAATAAAATTAATCGGTGGGATCTCTTCTTATACATAGTCTGCGGAAAATGAAGACAGGGAGAAACTACATACATATGTGAAGATTTACGGGCCTAAGGATAAGAATTGATTAAAGGCGCATCCCGCCCCGATGGTCCGAGAGAGACCTTTATCTGAAATTTTTTGCGACTTGCTTATTCTAGAACCTATTTTCTTAAGGGATTCTTTGGTTGTGATTCTAGTAGACCACAAGACATATATATTATTCACAATAGTCAGCTTCTCAAGTAGTACAGCATTTTGGCAAGAAACAATTGGCGTCCCTTCCGTTCGTTTTTCTTTTCTCTCATCTGCATATAATTTGGGTCATTAAAAAAAAACCGCCAACGAGCTTCGCCCTCCGAACGGGCGCGCGCGCTCTCGCCGCCGGACATTCTACTCCACATCAACGAGACTCCGCCCCCCATTTTGACGATGCGTAATCTTCCCCCCCCCCTCTCATCCCCGAGAGGTTGTAATGTTGGTCCGTATTCAATTTTATTCCACATTTTTACGCGCGCGCCCGGCCCCCTCAAGAACCACCCTTTGTTCACACGGCTACTGGTAACCAATACAGCCTCTTCATTATCGCTTTGTCGGCGTGTTCTTGGATTTCCATATTTGGCCATATGTTTGCCCATTCAACCACACCAACAAGACACCCGTTGAATTTGATTCAGTTTCACTTGTGAATTCTCACAATTGTCGTAATTATGTGCGCATTGTGTGTAATCATCTTACGATACTTTGCGTACCAACAACGTTTTTTAGAAATATTTATTCAATGAAAAAATGAATTATGCGAGATTTATGAAAGATTTCCAAATGTTCACGATGCGAAACAGAGAAAAAACTGATTTATTTCGTTATGTGAAATTATAAAAAATTTATGAACATTTTTGTTTCGTTCCCCCCAATTTTTCGCCCCATCCTGTTCGACACAATGCATGCATGAATCTCGAATATTCAAAATGGTTGTTACAATTGGCACAAATTATTGTTTCGGGACAATAAGGATATAAAATTTATCGCCGCCCACCTGTCATTTCCCGTTCACCCATTCATTATTGAATGTAAACCACACGCTAGCAGTCATATCGCCTCACAGCGCTCTCCTGTACGCAAATGGTAGGCAACGTTGCCGTGCTTCCGTGGCGCAATAGGCAGCGCGTTCGGCTGTTAACCGAAAGGTTGGTGGTTCGAGCCCACCCGGGAGCGAAAATTTTTTCTAATTAATTCGTGTCAATGGTGTTCCGGCGGGCTCTCGGTCACGCCTCTTCCATCTTCGGCTCCCCATGGGACCCTTCAATCACTATTGCGCGTTGCACTTGTCGCTTTAATTTGCATATATTGCGCAGCAAATGGGCGACTTCTGTCAGCAGCGTGGCCCGCGGTTCCGTTCGGTTCGCGATTGTTTTTGTTTTCTGTCAACCGTGTGTGTCACTCTAATTGGCTCAAATCTATTTGGAGAGACGGATTTGATTTGTGCTGCTCGTATGTGCTGCTCTTTCTGCTGCTGCTGCACGTTTTTACGCTCGCTCGCACTCATTTTTCACGCCAAGCAGTTGGCGGTGCCCGCCAGGGCTCCGCGTTCTCATTTATATTTGATTGTAATATCGCAACATTTGAACCAAAATATTTTGACGAGGGCTCGTCTCGATTTTCGGCTCGACGCGACCCGAAAAAAAATAAGATGAATCTGCACTAGTCGTCGGTCTGTTTTTTAATTGAATCTCGAATTTTCCCCTTTTTTTATGGACGTCTCCTCAATTTCTCATTCTCAAAATGGGCAACCGAAAATGCCATTTATTTTAATAATAAATAAGGGTTGGTTTTAGTTTTGAAAAAAAATATATACTAAACACGATAAATCTTTCGAAATGAATTTTTTAAAATTAGGTCTGTTTTATTCGGATGCTACCGTAACGGTTACTGTATTTTCGCAATTTGCACGCGTTGGCTTTCTTTTTTGAATTGCGCGCCAATTTTCAATTTTTTTTGCATAAATTACGGATTTCAACTAAATTCTTACCATATTAATTCTTTCGTTCAGAAAAATTGAAGAAATGCATTAAAAAAATGGCTCCATTGAAAAAGATCAAATGTGTGCAATTGTGCGTGTCGGTGTATGAATCGCTACGGGCAAGTGTTTTTTTGTTGAAACAATTTTTAAACGCGATTATTTTTAAAATCAAAAATTGAGAAATTTCATTTAAAAATTGATTCTCCAGTGCCCTCTCAGTACTGATTTGCTTCCGAAACTGATATCGATGGTGAGACCCGGAGTCGCCGATTTTGGACTCGGAATGAATCGACAGTGAGCCCATTTGCTCACGCGATGCATTAAGAATGCATCATCTTTTTCTTGGCAATTTTTCTTCGCAACATTTCTCGAGTCACAATAAGGCGCAAGTCACTCGAAAAAAAAACCCGCGTTTATTTCATTTTTCGTTTGGTTCGTTTTTCAAAAAAAAAAAAACAATTCATTTGGATGACAACAAAAAATGTGTGTCGATTTCGAAACGACGCATGTCTCTGCGGAATTATCTTTGCTTACGAAATATATATATGGGCTCAAAGACAAAAAGCCTAATATAAACAATTCGGTTGACGCATTATTTTTGTGTGTGTTGCGCTTTTTACCGTTCGCCTAATTCGTTTTTTTTTTTGCCATTCACAACGCTTAAACAAATTATGAGGATGGCATTTTCTTTTCGGCTCAATTTGCTCGTCTCTTCTCATTTTTTTCGAGATTCCCCAGATTCGATTTCGAGATAATTGTTCGAATTTGGCCTTGATTTATTGGCCGTCTAACGTTTTATTGCCTCATTGTTTTTTTTTTGATGTTCCAGACCGCCCGGAAATGACGACTGTGTCGTGTTCGCCGAGTTTGGCCGACATTCGTGCTCTTCAGGTTCGTCCAACAATTTTTTTGTTGTTGTTCATAGCACGGCTGTGCGGCAATCGGAAATTTCGGCAATCCGGCAATTCGGCAAATTGCCGAAAATAAAAATTTCGGCTAATAAATTTTTTCAACGATACTTCGAAATTTTTGTGTCGCCGATTCTTTTGATATCAAATTGCCGTTTCGGCAATTTCGGCAATCGGCAATTCCATTGCCGCACAGCCCTGGTTCATAGGACCCAAATTTGAGAGTCGCGTTTTGTTAAAGGCATATGATTTCTTGTGAAAATGTATTAATCGAAAAAATTTGGTCTCGATTGGCGTGGGTTGTCAAAAACACCGGGGTCCCTATAATGGCCTTCAACGCGAGTTTCACAAAACAAGAAAATGCTCGCTAATATTGTTTTAATTATTTTAAGGGAGGTTCAAATCTTGACTCTATGAGACCGACTCAGAGTGCACATCAAGCCAGTAGGCATTCAATTTGCAACATACACATGTACGAATGTCGATCTGTTGTGAATATATGTGAAAAAACACGACAAAGAATTATGAATAGAGAGAAAATGTCTAAAATGCAGCCACTTATCAGTCTGAATAATACAGTACCACAAAAAAGACACGAAATTTTACATTACAATTTGAAAGGAGATGTCTGATTGAAATGAATACATATACATATAGTCGGCGTCCGGCGAGTGCTGTACGCGGGTAGATTTACGCGCATGCGCCTTGAAAAGGTCTCGCCACGCGTGAATGCTTATTTTGATGTTTTCACGTTTTTCTTGATGAGTTTGGCATTTCTTGGAATTTCTAACGTCGTTCGATTTAAAAATCACATTTTTTTTGTAAAACAATACCAAAAAAAATTAGGAAGAGGTTTTGGTGAAGCTAAAAGTGTAGATTTACGGGCGAAATGTTAAAGGTGCACAGAGCGCTTCGAGACCATTCAAAAAAAAAATTTAAAGTAAAAAAATGCGAAGGATGTATTTTTGATGGCTGTGATTCCGTATATGAATATATTGAAGTCTCACCAGTGAAGAGATGTGCTGGAATATTCCGAGTGTTTTTTTTGCCGGAATTTTTCAACCAACGATTACGGTAGATCTGTAAAGGCACATGTGGAAAAACATAAAAATGTTCATCAGCAAAAATAATTTTCATCATTAAAAACTCACACGGCTTTTTACGCTTCATTTACGCTTTAAAAAATTGATGTTTAAAAAAATCAATCGAATCACAGATTTCCAGAATATTCTAAAATTTCAACGCCAGAGAATTCTTTAGGGAACCTATGATCATTCAAAAATTAGTTTTGTTAGTTGTGGAGCGACTTGCTTTGAGTGTATTATTGTTAAGTAGAAGAGATCTTCTTGATATGACTCTTTTAATTGCCTTGCACACTGTTTAAATGTTTTTATCCGACGTTTCGATCTTTAGATCATCATCAGGGATGGTCAATTTACCTCAAACTTGGGTAATTAAACCAGTTTTTTTTGTAATAATAAAAGGGTCATATCAAGAAGATCTCTTCTACTTAACAACATTCAAAAATTATATAATATATGTACATATATGGGTTTCAGGCAGACAATCTTGATCGTCTTCGCGACACACTTCAACAAATCAACATCAAAGATGTTGTGCCGCTGCTCGTCGCTCGAAATGTGCTCCGATCATATGAGATGGGTGCCCTTTATGCAAAGGTACAGTGCCTCGAAGGCGAGCTCAAACCACCAACCAAAACAATTCAGAACTCATCGGAAGAGCAAGTCGATGCTCTGATTGCGCTACTCAAAACCAAAAACCATTGGGTCGGACCATTAACCGACGCATTAATACGGAATGGAAAAGCGCCGATTGCGAAATTATTGATCGAATTGCAAAATGGGAAATGACGAGAAAATGTGGTGCAATTCGCCGTTATAAACCATTATAAATATTCATATTTTTTAACCGGTTTTAAGCGAGCAAAAAAAGTGCAAAATTGTGATGAGCAGAATTCAAATTGAGTCGATCGTGTTGTAGGATTGAAGATGATTATTGTTGATGAGCGTCGACTCGATGATGGTCTCCGATGTCTCGCTTCTCGCAATTAGATTTGTCTGTAATTAAGAATGCCGAAAATTGCGTTCGAAAAATTGGTTTTCAAAGAATTTTTTGAAATCAAAAAAATGACAAACAAATGGATTATTTTCCATATGAGACCCAAAACAAAGAGTTTAGCAATCTCTTAAAAATTTTGAAGTGAAAGTGTCAAAATTTGATGGAATTTTGAATTTGGCGAATCGGTTAATTAAACACAATTTTATAATTATTGTGACCTTCGAAAAAATTTTTCTGAGCCCCTAAATGTTTTCCATATAAGACCTAATACGGCTTTACCCTAGTGAGACTGAAAACCGTTAATTGATTAGTTAAAATTTGAATGAAATAGTTTTGTAAAATTAAAGGCGCATGGCAACATTTTTTGATATTTTCGCTTCAAAAAACAATTGTATCTGGCTTAAATTATTTGAATTTCTTCCGAAATTTTTTGGCTATGTCACATAAGCTCATTGAGCTCATCATTTTAGATATCACAAAATGAAGAATAATAATTGGTCTATTTTTTTCTATGGGACCCCCTTCGACCGCATTTTTGCATTCTTAAGATGTTTGATATTTTTTTGGTTTTCAATTCTTTTTTTTAGGAATCTTTGAGATCCTAAATTCCACAGGGAATCTCGATAATGTTTATTATCAATATTCCCTGGAAAATCTTGTTGAAAAGTTAGGTAGATCAAAAGTGGGTGGAGCTTCCCTGGATTACGGTAGATTCAAATTGAAACTCACATCCCGTCTTTTGAGCCTCGTGCGCACGAATGTGATGAACATGAAGCATGTGAGGAAGAATAGCAGAAAAATTATGAAGACGAGAAGAACGATGAGGAATGATGAGAACTCATGCGACGGTAGATGGCCGGCACTCAATTGGCTCTGAATAAATCGATGGTCTCGCAACGAAACACACAAAAGACACTGTCATACAATATTATTAACGTCGAGCATCGTCGATCGAGCCACTCGAATATCGCGAGTTCGCCGCTGTCTTCTCACATTTGCTCGTCGAAGGCGCACATGTGACGACGACGACGACGACGACGATGTTGCCTTGAAGAAGAGGAAGAAGGGCAATAAAATGATGAAGCCTAAGGGAAGAAAAAAAACTGGTCGAGTTTCTTTTTTTTCTTGTTGGTAATAAAGTGGAAAGCAACGTTTCGCTTTGGGTTCTTTTCAAACATATACAAATCGAGTAATCGGATCCTGGGGACGAATTGAGCGATAATAACGAGCGGGACACTGTTGGGACGACGTCTTTACAATATTTCTGGGCCAAAAAAAATTTTTTCTGATAGTCTTTTGACATTCGAGTTTCGAATTGTCCGCAGACGAGCGGTTATATTGGGCTGTTCGAGGATTTGCGTTTGTACGAGGGACTTAAAGGCTCATCACGATTTATTGGTATTT
Organism: Caenorhabditis bovis; assembly: GCA_902829315.1. NCBI lineage: Eukaryota > Metazoa > Nematoda > Chromadorea > Rhabditida > Rhabditidae > Caenorhabditis > Caenorhabditis bovis. The sequence continues at coordinate 2,170,210 of CADEPM010000001.1, read as the reverse complement.
TTAAAACCGACGACGACACCGCAAAATGTGCTAAAGTGATATGTTCAAATTTGAATTGCCGCCAACACGATGGTCCCAGCTTTTATGGTAATTGAGAAATTATTCATGAAATTGCAAAAATTTAGGCAAAGACGGAATATATTTTTTTATTTATTGTCGGCGTCAAATGGCACGACTGTGATGGGATATTCGAATTTCTCAAGATCAGCGTGGATCTACGAATCTGTAATTTCGCGTACTCTAAAATGCAGAGTACGCAGACACGCGCACGTCTCTTTGCCTTGAGACCCCCATGGCAAAAAATTTCGGTATCACGATTGACACCGACAATATTTAAACATTATTTTTATATTCCAAATAGGTTCAAATTAATTAAAGGCGCAGTGGCGAAGGTGTGGCGCGAAAAAATAAAAATTTAAATTATTTCCAATTTTCTTTTCTATACACTCGCTTTTTTTCTATAGTTTATAAATTCCGTATATTTTCTCAATTGACGGCTCACTTCACCCAAAAATATACTATGTAGGGGGATCGAGAGCTACAGAAGTTTCTGACTTGGGATGGAAACAAAGAAGGAAGAATATCAAAAATTATAGAAATAAATGAGTCGGCGGGAAACGCTCGAAAGGAATGTGGGAGATCTTTATTCTAACGAAATTAGTGTAGATTTACGAATGGGTAAAATGTTTGAACATGAAATTCAAGTATTGTCGGCGTCAAAACGGTTTTGAGAGTGGCGAGGTTTACGTGGTCCAACGATGATGAACTATTACGGGAGGAACAATTTATTAGAATGTGACTAGTTCCGATTAAAATTGAAATCGGCAGACTTATATACGACTCAGAATTTTCTATTGTCGGAGTCAAACCACTGAAGAGAGGTGGAGCCTTCAAATTTGCGAAATCAGTGCAGATTTACGAATTTTTAAAATTACGCGTTATTATCGTAAAAAGGTTAACACATTGAAAGTCAGAAATATTTCTCTTCGCTTTGAGACCAGAGAGAAAAATTTGGAAACGCAGAATGCTGAGGTCCGCCCAACTCACTTCGAGACACCTTGGCATCTAGCCATTTGAAATTTTGATGCCGAGTCGACATTGCCGCCAATAAATAATTCAGATTTATAGATAAGTTTGCGAGAGGTCAAAAAACATCATCTCTTGATGTGCTGCAAGCTTTCAGCAATTTTTGAGCAAAAAAAAACAGCAAAATTTTGCCGAGAAAAAATTGGTATTGTGAGACCAAAAAAAAAAACACAGAAAATCCAAGCAATTTTGATGAATAGAAATTTGAAAAAAGAAAGGTAGGTAAGACAGCAAATATTAATATCTCATGGCAACGTAAGAAAAAAAAAGTTGAAAAAAAAACATTTGGGAGAAAGGATTGCATTCCTCGTGAGAATATACTATGTATAAATGTGCATATATGTATTTGCACGACGAGTAATTGCATTGGACGAGAAAAAAATCGGATTCCTCATATATAATTTTTTTCGGCCTAATTTCGTATGATTTTGGAAGATCGGAAATCTCGGCGAAACGAGTCGACGAGAAATTTGGTTGAATGCCGGCATTTCGAATTTATGAAGTGATCGTCTAGAAATTGACCATTTTTGGGTAGACACAAACAATCCATTTTTAATGAGGTTCAAAGAATTTGACCGTTGTAATTTATTTATAAAGTATAGCAAAAAAACATGATAATATTCGTTGAAGAGTGCAATGAAATTTTTTAAGAATTTCGATGTGATTGGTGGCTACACTGTTTGCATTATATCTTACGCAAATTTACGGAATTGCCATAGAAACGAAAGAAACAATCGTCTTGAAGACATTGAACTAAACGGCTCATCGCTTTATGAGTGCTTTATTGGATGTGATGAGGAATTGCCTCAAGGCTAGACTCCATCAAAACTCGGCATTAGATGAAGAGCATGAATATCGCTTCATTTATTATGCAGTTTTTATAATAAAAAAAAATAAAAATGAATGAATCCTTTGAACAGATTATGATTTGTGAAAAGAATCTAGAATTATTTAAGGCAGATATTAATCACTAATTGTGAATATGAAGGAATTTTATTTTCATTAGAGAAATTCAAGAAATATAAGCATGTGTTTGTAGTTTGAAAATTGAGTTTTCGTTCAATTTGTGAATTCTAATAAGGCATATTGTGACGAGTTCTTAATGCCAACGAATTCGAATAAAACTTATATTGAAAAGAGAAGAAAACAAATTCAACTATTGGTGTCTTCCATCTTATGCATTCCGGCATCACACATTTGCGCACTTTTTGCATTTTTTTTTTTCAACTGACTGACAAGCTGACAAAAAAAGAGGAAATGCAACACAATAAAATGACAAAGAATGAAGTTGAAGGCGATTTAATTCAATAAAGCAATTCGAAGCATACCTAGATTTAATTATTGCGCGCGCAAATTGGTTGAAGAATTTTTTGGGTTTGAAATTTTCCACCGTACACGCATTATAAAATTGTACGTGAATTTACGGCATGGTGGGTTGCGTACACCACAGTATATCTGACGCGATTTACAGTTATTGGCCGACTTTTTAATTTTTTTCCCAAATTTTTGTTTATCCTTCCTATTTTCTAGGCAAAATTTTTTGAAATTGTAGCAATATTGGTGACATTGTCGCTTCGATATTAAAGTGTTGAAATTGGTGTCATTTAAAATTTTCCAATTGTGTTTATCAACAAATATCTGTTGCTTACAGCATATCCTACATTATTCTGTAGTTTAGTTATTTTAGCTGTAGCAATCGCGCGCCATTGAACACGCTGAGACATTTCGGCCATTAAGTTATTGTTTCGCGGCCACGCTGTTTCGGCACCAAAATGGAAGCTTGGGCTCAATTTTTCCGTCGCGCCGGTATCCCCAACGATCTTTCGGTGAAATATGCCAAGTCTTTTCAGCAGAACAGGTTGGTGTTGATTTTCAAACAAAATTTTACAATTTTCACAGAATCACAAAGGAAATGCTACCGGATCTTGACAAATCCACTCTTGTGGAACTCGGTGTGACCGCAATTGGAGATCAAGTACGAGAAATAAGCAGGCCTCAAGAAATTTTCGATTTTTTAGATTTCCATTTTGAAACGAATCAAAGCGGCTAGCAATGCAATCACAAAAGACGAACAAGAAGAGGAGACGCTTGAAGATATTCCAAAAAAGCCTAAAGCAAAAATAACAGCACCTGGAGGTAGTTAAATTTTAAAAATTTGAAATAATTTTTTTTTCAGAGTCAAGCTCATATGGCTCGGAGTTGCGACGCGGCAAGCCGCCACCGGATCGGCACGAGATCTATCATGTTAAAATGCCATTAGGGCTGACACCTAGAAGTCAGCAAATCCTTGAAAAAGCCAAACAAATGCGAAGTCAAGGTGGGCATTGGTTTGTATTTTTTATAACAAACTTGTTAAATCCGGTGCCTTGTCGTTTTTTTTTTTACATTTAAAACGATAATTTGATATTGTGATGGCCGAGGGATTAAGAAAATTTTCTCGGCCACGAAATTGACAAGCTTGGCTTAAACAAATTACGGTACTGTCTGAAAATGTGCATAATTTCTAGGAATGACAGTTCGTGGGACCACCGGAGTCCGACAAGGTGGAAGATCCGTTTCTCCAGTTGATAAAACTAGTTTGGCTGCTCGATTATCGAAAAAAGAAACTTCAGGTACACTAGTGATTTTTTATAACTCAAAATTTTCTTAATTTTTTTACCGTTCTATCCCCCCGTCCCCCTTTAATTAATAGTTCCTCTTTTTCTGCAGGATCTGTTGCCGAAGTCTCCTCATCGACTGATAAACTGTTGCGCCGCCTAAAAATTCAAGGAAAGCATGATGACAAAACGAACAAAATTCAAAAAATCTCAACAAGTGGTATTCAAAAGTAGGTTTTATGTTCAAAAGGCTATCATATTAAAATAATTTTGTTAGGAAAACAATTCGAAATAATTCATCGTTAGCAACTGTTAAAATCCATGTGAAACCTCAGGTTTATTGAAAAAAATGGTGCCCTTCAAAAAATACAGAAAATTACAGGTTAAAAGCTTCCATAAGAACAAGATTATTGTGAAAACTGCGAAAAAGTCGGTGCATGATCGAATTCAAATTCGAACTGATGTAAGTGTTTTGTTGCATTATTTCTCCATAAAAATATTTAAGTTTACGAAATTCTAAATATTTTCATTATTGTGTAAAAACCCATTATTGTGTAATAACTTATCTATATTGAAATCTTGAAATTATTAGACTCATTTTTCTCACCATAGCTTTTCTATGGATACATTTTGATTGATTAAGATTTGAGTGCTGCTTTTGGTTTCAACCAGACTTGTAGCCGGTTTTTTGAAAATAAAAACAATGGCTTAATGGAACGTATGCTTATATTCATTCCATAAATGTTATAATTTCAAATTTAATTTTTTAAATCTCAATTTCATATTCAAAAAGGGATATGCTGCAAAATAGAAAATCCAGGAATTTTTTTTATTCATAAAATTTATTGTATTCACATTCACGCTAACTGCGTGGCCGTGAAAAAAATCGGCCGCGGTTTCAATAAGCCTGGTGTCAACTGAATTAATTCCGACGCGATTAGAGTTGAAGTCATAGTAAACTCTTATTTTCAGGAAGACGACATATATGACGAGGAAATGATTGTGGATGATGACGATGGAGATGATGTCGTGCTTGATTATGAGGATGAGGTAGTATTTCTTAATCGATATCCTCAGAATCACTATGTTTAGGAGATGTATGATGATTATAACGATGATGAGACTCTTGAAGTCCCATCGTCTTCTGGAATCCGACAACGGATCACCTATGCGTCATCATCGAATCCAAGGCATCGAAGTGTGAATTCGAATCGAATCGCAACTGTTATTGATGAGTCGGATAGTGTTTTCAATCGCGTCTCATTCCATCGTCGATAATATTTTTTGCTGTTTTTTCCGTGTTTTTTATTAATTTATGTTGTATAAAACAAATTGTCGATGAGGTGAAGAACACCGAGTAGTTTTTAACTTATTCGTCTGAAGCACCCAAAAACTCAAGTGTTTTCCATTTTTGTTTGCGTTTCGACGTGTTTTGAGTTCCGGAAAAAAAACGGCGTCTTGAAATTGAGCCCAACTGATTCGAGATTATTCCTGAAATTCGCTTGTATCATTCGTGTGTCAACGGGGCCAATTCATTTCCGCTCCAATTTCCCATACGTCAAAAAAAAAAACGGATGGGGGAAGAAGAAGAAAAAATTGTAATCGCGCCATATTTTTTCGATATGAGTTCCCCGATTCATTTGTTTTCAAGAAGCGCGCTCAATGAAGCGCGCAGGTAAATGGACACGAAAATATGGCAAAAAAAATGCAACACGACTTCCTGAGAAGTTAGGAATCGAGCAATAGAAGCTGCTGCGGGCGGGCGGCGGAAAAAAGAAATTGTGGGCGGAGCTTCTCGTGTGCGCCTGAAGCCAACGATTAAAGGAGAAGCAAGAAGGTTCGGCCTATTTTTGGTACGGATGACTTACGATTCAGCCGCTCTCCTAGTTTTTTGTTATATATATATATTTTTTTTCTTCATAGTGGTTTCTTATTGTTGGCTCACCTCATTCGACTAGCAGGCAGGCGATGTCATTAAAATCAACGAGGTATTTTGGCTGCCCGTCAAGACCTCAAACACATCTCACGAGCAATTTCGATGGTCCCGTTCATTTGTGCGAAAAATAAATACCTCTGCGGTCTGCAAAAGGTCGTTGAGGTGTTTGCGGATCATTGAGCAATTTTTGCACAAATTTATATTCATGTTTTTTTGTTGTTGTTGTTGTTGCATTTCGTACTTCAAATCGCGTATTAGGATGACATCTGCCCTTTATTTTTTCTTTGGAAAAATTCGAAATGAGGTTTTGAAGCGAAAATTGAAAGCTACCGAAATTGACAGCATGAAACTTGTCGGCAGCACGATTTCGATATGTTCTCCATAATTCCGGATCCCACCAGAAAAAAAAACAACCCAAATGCGCGAAAAAAAAAACGCAGAGATTCCCACATGCATAAAAAAAATGTAACCAATTTCCTCATTTCAGCGCACTCGGACGAGCGCCCAAAAAAAAACACACGCGAAAATTTTGGTTTTTATTTTTTCTTTTGTTTCTCGGCCGATCCGGCACCGATCCGTTTCCAGAAACCGGCAATTATGTAGGCGGACCATAAATTGGAACCACACACACACACATTCTGCTGACCAAACGGCCGATACGTTGAAGTAAAGAAGACGAAAATTGCGAATGAAAGATGTAAAAATGAAGAACGCTGGCCACCACCGTTTTTCATATTCATTTTTTCATTCATTCATTCGTTCATTCAGTTTTTTTCCCTTTTCCCCCTTTTTTGTGACGCGAATGTTGCGTGTCAAACCCAAAAAAAATAAGTATTTATGTATGGTTTATACAATTTTTAAGCAAAAACGACCAATTCCCCATATCGACTTTTTTGAATTTCCATATTCATCGCTCTTTTTTGTTGGCATTGCGCGAATGCAACAAAATGGTCTTGAGGCGAACAGCACTGCGTAAATATCCCCCCAACTCTCAAATCGACACTATCTCATTTTTCTGTCCGCTTTTTGTTCTGAAACAAAAATATTACTTTAATTTAATTCCCTTCCGCTTTTTAGGCCGCCTAACATCGGGAAAAAAGCTGAAATCAAGCGAGCCAATATTTTTGGAATTATCGATGTGCGATGACTAGCAAATGGTAATATGCTCCATGGTCCGCCGATAAGAAGCCCCACGAAGCCATCATCACTCGTTGTGCTCATTCTTGTGCTTCTCAATTTTGCAACAATGGCCGGTAAGCTCATCGCGCGTTTTTCGCATCGTTCACAATTCAATTAGTCGCCCAACGCGCGAGCAACAAGTTGGTTGTTGGCTGTAACTCGCAAATGACTTTCTCATTTCCAATTAAAGAAAGTCCACCGAGAAAAAAAAATGAAGACGTCTCGACGCTGCTTAAATGAAAATGAGTTGTTGCGTTTTCGCGAAACGAGACGCTCATTGCCCCCAACCTCCTAAAACAGAGGCGGAAAAAAAGGTCAACTAATTGGTGTCGGATTTCGATGGAGAAGCCGTCGGCAAAGCCGCATTTTGCCCAATTATGCAACAAATCATTTATTGATTAGGCGGCGACGAATCGCCCCATCCTAACGTCGACGTGAGAACGAGTTGATGAGCAATCGAATGTGTCAGCCATCGACTTGAGGAATTGTATTAAAAATTGAAATTTTTGATTAGATGAGATGCGAATGAGCGAGCGGAAGAATTGAAGTTTTCCAGTATGATCTTGCAAATTTTTTTTGAAGGCAATCTGAAAAAAAGTAGCAGATGCCAAATTTTACTAAAGAGCAAATTTCAAAATTTTGGAGCCACTGAAAAGCCTGGCTCGTGTAAAATTACGGTGAGTTTGATGTACACGAATTCCCACGGTTTCAATAAAAATTCGAATTACCGCGCCAAACATTTATGGTCCATAAAGCTACAATGGTATTATATTGAAATTTTCTTGCTACGCGCACTGTTTTGAAATTTTTTGAAATTCATAACTTTCGATTTTTTTGTTGCAGTTCTCCAGAAGAAAAAAATAATATTTGGGATTTTAAGATTAAAATTAATTTTGTCGATTTGATCTAGTATTAAATGTATTAAAAACGTAGAATACGCTTTAAAAATATTTTCAATTCGCGAAAAGATCAAAATAATGGTCAAATTTGACTGTCCCCACTTATTTCAAAAAATTTGAGTGCTTCGAGCCAGTCGCAAGTCAAAAATGTCAGATTCGAAACGAATTTCAATCTGCCGACACCGTTGGAGTTTTTTATTGTTGAACGTTCTTCCCATATTTTTTTTATGTCTGGTCTTTTCCGTGGAAAAGTACAACACGTCGAAGAAGGAGACGAGAAAAAAAAATGTGCTCATTCTTTTATGGGCCTACACACTATTTATTGGGTTATAAAAAATGAGAATAAAAACGAAACATCATCATCATCTGCATCGTACTTTTTTTTTCCTTCTCGATTCGCCAAATTCGACATAAATTTTTCGGCATGCGAATTATATGAAGGGGGCAGGATTACTGTAGAATATTAAAGGCGCATCTAGGGAGATGTAGTGTCGAATTCCCAGCACGTTTCAGACGCATATAAATATTTTAAAGGCGCGCATTTTCACCGAAAAAACCGAATACAGTAGATTCAAATTTCCAGTGTGCCTCGAATATCTAATAAATAATTTCCAGCGTAAACGCGCGCATTTAGTGAATGATTCATGGCGTTCCGCCTGAATCGAGCTTCTCCATCTCCAATTATCGTTTCACAAAAAGTCGTGAGCAGCAGCAACATGAAACTCTAGTCGCGCGCAGATTTCGTCGTCCTCCTCGAGCTCTTCTTGTTGTTGTGGTCCCGCACTCCGTTTTGTCATTCGAGTCCCGATCAAATGTCAATAAAGAATGAATGTCTCCGGAACCCGCTCGTCAGCGCACACCTTGTGCGTCGGTGTCGCAAGAGTGAGAGAGAGAGAGAGAGAAGAAGAAGCTGAGGTGGCGAGATGCGAGAAGGGGGGACGAACATTTATACTTTCTCATCTGCGGACAATTTTCAGATTGCCTACAGTGCCTTGAAGGCTCGGATTGTGTTCTCGACGCCTCATGCGGTGAATGCTCGGGTGTCGCGTGCACTCGAATCCTCTCCAACAATATGGACGACAACAAGGATATCGCTCTCACCTGTCTACCGTATGACACTCGGTAGGTCTTGCGCTCCTTTTCTGTAAACATTGGTCGACGCGATGTGTGTCTTATCTCCGCTATCTGTCGCAATATCGCCATGTGGGGGTATACACAGATAAACGGCGGCATAGGCACAATGGAAGCATAGTGGAACGGCTGTGGATATCATAGGAATCTTATATGCAAGTTATATGGAAGCATAATGGAAGCATTTTTTTGCGGAACCGCGTGTTTCGTATATGGAATGAGCCGTATGCCTTCCATATGGGAAAATAAGAAAACAATTTGATTGCTGTATTCAAAATTTATTTCATATTAACACATTTATTTAATTTAAAATAAAAAAAACAACAATGAAATGAATTTCAATTAAGATATAATCAAACCATTAGTTACTGGCAACTGCCGAACTATTCGAATCATTGTCAGTACTGACATCGAGCGGGACGCTGTAATAAGTAGATTATAATGGGCCTATTAATTTGAAAAACTTGTAAACCATTGTTACGTAAACTAAATTTTTCGAGAAAATACAATCAGTTTTTTTACATCAATAATTTTCTTAAAAATAAAAATAATTTATTTTTATTGCATTTTTGGAAACCCTTTAGTGCACAAAATAAAAAGTGAATTGGCGGAAGAAAGAACAACTCCAAAATTTGAAGCAAAAAGGCATTTTGGTTAAAATTTCAAAGACATATGAATACTCACATCTGAGGGTTGCTGGTAGAATCAAGCAGCTTCCTTAATTGCGCCGCGAGCGCTTCCGGCGCTACACCAAATTTCCTTTGAAGTCGTTGGCGCATTCTATCGCTTAATCAAATAAATAAATTAATAGTCATAGTTCAAAATCTTACAGAAGATTATCCATGACTTCTCGAACCATGCGTAATGCTTTCGCTTTGAAGTCATTTGTCGGTTGTTGCCCAAAGCCATGGATAAGAGCATCTGTAATATAGATATTTGCAATAAAGTATAGGATCTTTATATAGTCGGCGTCTGGCGACTTCTGTACTAGAGCCCCACTTAAAAAGATAAATGCCACTGAATGATATTGGTACGAAGGCTGTACGGCAATCGGAAATTTCGGCGATTCGGCTAATGGCAAATTACCGATCGAAATTTTCTTCGGCAATTTGAAAAACCGGCAATTTCGGCAATCGGCAATTCCATTGCCGCACAGCCCTGATTGGAACCAAATAATCAACAAGCTTTAAACATAGGAAGTACTTTATAAAGACTTCATTGCGCATATTTTTCTAATTGAAACCATTTCTGGAGTCGAACAGGCCAATTTTTGATGATAACAACTTACAAATTGGGCGTACGAAGGTTTAGGAATTGGCGTTGATTTTGTTGTTTGTGAGGACTGTGGAGAAAAATTTTTTTGCTGAGTTGGCGAGTAAATTGGACTATCTGGATCTGAAGTGTCGAGCGAATTTGGTTCCATGTTAGGGACTTCTGGTTCTTTGTTATTGACTTCTAGAGCAGTTTCAGTTATATCTGACAACACTCTCGATCTTGTCTTCATCTGTAAAAAATTTCAAAACATTATGTTTTATTAAAAGAAAAAAAGCGAGCGATAATAAAAAATATGTTAAAGTAAATAAAAATAAAACGGATTCGATGAGAAATTAAACACAATTCGATTGAGAAAATATTTAAATTCGATTTTAAAAGTGTCGGAAACGATTTGAAAACATCGTATCGATTTTAAAATTTTCGAATGCTATCAATTTATTTTTGGTTTCGATTTTGATGATAAATATGAAAATTTTTCCTTTATTTTTTAAAAACATTTTTCCTTTAATTTTGAAAAAAATTCTTTAATTTTTGACAAAAAAAACACAAAAAATCTTGAAAATTCATTGAGAAAAAGCAAAAGGACAAAAATTTTGAAAACGAATTTCGAAAATGTGAGGCGTGGCCGCATTGTGCAAAGCGGCGCACGGTTTTGCAATGCTGCGGCACGCCTCTTCTACGCGCGTCTGCTACCAGTTTGGAGCAAATTGTGAGTAGTTTGCGATGCCAATTTCGGAAAAACCGGCAAAAATATATTAATACGACTAAATTGTAGTTGGCAATCTTTAAACAAAGTGAGGAACAGTTGACTGAATTAACATAAATCTGAGTAACATAAGTCATTAAATGGTAGAAGCTAAATTTCGTCCGTTGTGTATCATGTAATTTTCAAATTTTCATTGTTTATATGATAGCATAAGTTTTTTGTATTGATTTTTCTAGAAATTGTCTTGGTCTGCCGTCCAGACGCCAATTGTATAATGTTTATTGACATATGATTATTTTATCCATATTCCATCCATATTTGTTCCACGGCTCGCAAACACCGGAAGCATATTCATCCCGTTTTCATTCCATCCATATTCGTCCCATAATTCTTCCACAGCCACTAAGAATTACATTATGCTTCCTATATGGAAGCATTATGCTTCCGTTCCACAGATTTCCCACAATGCTTCCATTATGCTTGCGTCGCGCTTAATCAGTGTAGCTCAGTGGCAGAGCATTCGACTGCAGATCGAGAGGTCCCCGGTTCAACTCCGGGTGCCCCCTAGTCCATTTTTTGGGTTCTGATTATTTTCGGATTTTCAGCGGCTATCGAACGCCGCAACTCGAGGAGGACGGCTGCCGGCAGGTTGGCGATCGCCAAATATGCATCTGTTATAGTCATGATTACTGCAATTCGACATACCACCGACAACTCATGGGTCTTTCTTGTGTTCTTCTCCTTATTAATTTACTCAATGTTTTATAAAACCAAAAATGAATAAAAAGTCATAAATGTGAAAGTAAAGCGTATAATTGGAGAAACGATGATGATGAGCTAGCGTGAGAAAGTATTTTAGGGGAGGCGATTCAGATTTGGAAGTTATGAATTTAGGCGGCGCGTCTGTAGAATCTCGTCAAATCGTGCCAGAAGCACGCCTTCATGGATTCGAAGCGATCGAAGCATGGAACGAACGACATATCCAATTGTTGTGGATGTCCTGAAATGAATCCAATTCATCTAGTTGGATGATTTGCAAGCATTTGATTACCGAGTCGCTGATCGCAGAATGACAAGCACTTTTCTCCAGCGAGTGTCGTCGTCACACCATTTCGAGCGCAGCACGCGCGGTGGTCTCTGAAATCATCAAGAATCTCATCTGCGGACATTCGATGACGAGGCAAATCACCTTCCTTGCGCCGCACAGAATTGCATTTCGCTCATCGCCGCCAGCGGGCATGCGTCCTGTTTGAAGTACATGGCGGTGAGCTGAATTGGCATTTGTCGAAAATTTGAAAAATTGTTCAAAATTTTGAATTACCGCCTGTTTGTTGAATGCTCCAAATGTGCACTTCTGAAGGCACGCGTCGGGTAGTTTGCGATCAATGCAGCACTCATAGAACGCACGATCGGGGTCCTACAACGAAATGCGCGTGCAAGAAATAAACATGATAGCCTACCACGGGTCCGCGGGAATGCCGAATTTTGGCGACAGTTGGCGAGACGAGCTCGAGCTCCTCGCTAGCCGAAAGTCGCTCCTTTCTACGAACGCGATCCATGGCGAGACTCAAATAATAATGTTGAAGGCCGAAACTCGATGAGTCCAAAACTCACCGATGCTTGAGAACCTCGCGATCGGTCTCTTCGGAGCTGGCGACGGTCACACGGGATCGTCCGCGCTTCGGCGTGTAGGTCTTCGAGCCGCGAGCGCGAAGTCTGAAGCATTGTCAAATGACCGGAAATGTTGTCGGCAGATGATATTACCTATAGCATCCATATGATCCGCAGCCATAGCTTCGCTGACATCTGCAAGTTGGCGGCGGCTGGTAAGCCTGACACGTCGGCTGGTATCCGCACAGGCCATTCACGGCGCACTGAAATTTTGCAGCGTTTTTCTTTTTGTTTGGGGGCGTCCGGTTCATAAATATCCTTCAATTCCGGCTATAATTGGGCAAAATCGAAAGTTTGACATCAGTCGATCATAAGAAACAAAAAGCGAACAAAAGAAGCAGACCTCGTGCGTGTTTGGCGGCAGAATCGCAAGAATCGCGACGCATAGTAAAACACCGGAGACCAATGCCATTTTTGGGAAGTTGCCGTCTCTCGCTCTCGCACTTTTCCGATTTGTTTCTTCTCTCCTGCAAATCAACCACTACAGATGTTTTCATAATGGACCAATTAGTCAATTAGTGAACGCCAATTGTTGTGTGTGTGGGGGGGGGGGGAATTTTTTTCGCGTTTTGCGATTGATTGGGTTGCGGTGGTGGGTGGCAGAACGAAATTTCTGACAAATATGAATCGGCTAGATGCCGATGGTGGGCGGCGACGAATCGAAATCGACGAACTGGTTCAGGCAGTAAAGGTCAGGCGAAATGGTTTCGTCACTGAAAAACTATTTTTCGTTTTTTTTTCTTCTTCTTCTAGCGCACAACACACAAATGATAAGGGGGTAAATTCCGGAAAGTGACGAAAGTGGGAATTTTGTACCCAAAAAATCATAAAATTTCAATTCGCTTTCGAAAAGTGCATGCGCCTTTAATTACAGTATCCGAACATTGGTATTTTTGAAAATTTGACAATCCCTGGCTTTTTGGTTGAAATATTCAATATTTAAATAAAAAAAATTGAAATGAATGAAACAATTGATTAAAGGCGCATAGTGAAATTAACAATGGGTAATTTTCGATGCCACCTGTTTGAAATTCTTGCCATCACCAACAATACCGTCATCAATTCGTTGAATATCCGCCAAGGTCGAGACCGATACTGCGCACTACAAAACAATGTCACCTTGAGCAGAATGATCGTCCACCTTTATCAAATTATTGAGTAACCGATCGCCTTCGATTGTTTAAATTTTCCTGTTTTTGTCACACGCTTCGTTGGCTGACATTCTGGAAACGAATGACGACGTCGTCTTTTCGGGTTTTGCCATGTGTTGTTGCCTTATTTTTTTGCACTGTGGGAAGTCACGAATAAAATTGTTATTTTGCCGAACGAAACATCTTTTATTATACATATATTCAACAATTATATACATTGGAGGGGGCAAAAAAAAAACGATAAGTGCCTGGTTGATTTAGGTTCATATTATGTGAAAACGAACCAAAATTTGTGAGACATCGGGGGTCAATCGAAACTGGGTCTTAATTTGCTATTTCTAAAATTTGTTCTAGCACAGTCCCTTAAAAAATGTTCATAAAATTTAATATGTCAAGAAAAAACAGACCATTTCGAAAGGCGCACCCCGTAAATCTACCCGCGCCGAACGCCGGTGATGAATTTCGAAAATGAAATCAGAGACAAGGAATACAGAAAATATTACAACGAATTTTCAATTTTTTGAGGTATGCATAAGGAATGCCGAAAATTTCGATGGGAGATTATCAACAGAGCATGGGTGAGAGTCGCCCTCCACCACTAGGACCATTTAGATCAGCCCGACATCTTCATTGAGCCTCCTGGTTTGCCTTTCTCTGAAGAGCTTTCCTATTGTGGATGATACTAGGAATTCTTTAAATTCTCAATTCTTAGGCGATATGTATGTGTCACTCTGCACACTACATATTTCGTGGATTGGAATATTGTATTGTCAGATTCAAACGACTGGATAAAATTTTAAAAAATTATTGGCTATATGCCAATGCGTCTCGAGGCAGCGAGAAGTACGCGAGATTACGTACATTGCATTATATCGTCCGCGCATTTAATATTCAGTCAATGATAAATTTAAATCTACCTCGATTTCGAGTATTTGAAGTCTCCGCCTCCCTTCGGTCGTTTGACTCGAACATTCTGAGTTGTATATAAGTCACTCTAATAAATTGTTCCTCCCGTAATAGTTCATCATCGTTGGACCACGTAAACCTCGCCACTCTCAAAACCACACGGAACAAGGATGCTACTCATCTACTGAACCTGATGGGCTTAACAATTAGCCCCCAGATGAGATGGTCAACTTTACCGATGGTGGACCACACCAATTCCCAAGGTCTGTAGGATGTGAGAAGTATTTAAGCAATACATATTGGAAACAAACGGCTCATCTTTGATTTTGTGAAATCAGCGTTGATTGAAGAATTTGTCCATTTAATGGTGAGATCAACCCATCCTTCATACAAATTTTTATTGTCGATAGAGAATTTTCAAAAAGAAAAAAAATAGCAAACTGTCACCACAGAATCGGTCTCTCCGACACTCAGCTCTAAAAATTGTGTGTGCCTTTCATTTCCGTATCTTCTTTGAAAAAAACCCTCAAATTATATCAAAAACCAATAAAAATTTTAATTTGCAATTTTTTTTCGTTTTTTTTTTTTACATTCAAATATCAAGAAATTCCATGAAAATTGCGAACAATCAAAATTCAAGCGCGAATTTAGAAAAACTAATAATTCGATTAAAGGCGCATAATGCGAAAAATGAGTGTTGAGTCTTGTGGCGACTGATTCTGCTAGCCGCATCAATTTTTTGAGCCAATTTTGAGAAACTCTTTATTCTCCACGTCCAATATTAAGCGTTCCTATTATAATTCGGCGTTGAAGCAAAATTTAAATATTGATTCGGTTCGCATTTTTCCAAAAAGCTACAGGGTGCGGCAAAATTACGGGTGCATCGATAAAACGAAATAACTTTTTTAAAAATCAACAAAACTCTTTCAAATTAATACCAAAATTTATTCAACACATAACAATCACAAATTAATTATTGTTGTTCGATTCTTCCGTCTCGATTCTTGATAACTTCCTTCAGACGCTTCGGATAGGCGTTGACGGTGGCACGCAGGTATTTGGCGTCTAATTTGTCCCATTCCTTCAGAAGGGCAGCTTTCAATGAGTTCATATTTGAGTGTGGGTAAGCTGACTCCTTCTCTTGCAAGACTCCCCAGACAGAATAGCCCATGGGGTTCAGGTCGGGCGACGAAGCGGGCCAATCCGTTGACCCGATGAATTGTGGAAAATGGCTGCCGCACCAGTCTTGAATGATTTTGGCTCGATGTGCAGGCGCTCCGTACTGTTGAAAAGTCCAAGATCGATTTCCGAAGTGAGATTGGGAACAGGGAA
Source organism: Caenorhabditis bovis (assembly GCA_902829315.1). Lineage (NCBI taxonomy): Eukaryota > Metazoa > Nematoda > Chromadorea > Rhabditida > Rhabditidae > Caenorhabditis > Caenorhabditis bovis. The sequence goes on along the minus strand of CADEPM010000001.1, from coordinate 2,154,341 downwards.
GGACATTCTTCTTCAGAATCTCATTAAGATAGTCATTTTGATCAATCTTCACTCCGGGATCAACGAAATCTTAGGGGTCTTGCCGTCAGCACAGATCCCACCGAATACCATGATCTGCTGAGGATGGAAAACACGATGAATGGTTCTGCCTTTGTTCATAGCTTCCTCAGACCTTCTGGCGATCACTCTGTGGTTTTGGAGATTGAATGCAGCTTCTACCGTAAACAGCTTCTCATCCATGACGAAAGTCGTTAGGTGCTTTCCTTGCCGCGTGCCAGCTAGGAGCGATTTGCGCTTTTTCATTCGACCTGCTTTATTTTTTTAAGTTAGAATGGCGGCCTTTCTGACACGATAAGGTATCAGGTTCAGCTCATCTTTGACTATTCTTCCCACCATCTCGTACTCATATAGACTTCTGACACCATCTTTCTGATGCTACGATCTGGATTTCGACGAACTCGTTCCCTGATGACCTTGACTCGCTCCGGTGTTATTAAAAAAATGTTTTCTTCCTCTTCTAGGACAGCTAGAGAGTTCTCCTATCACATCAAAGCGTTTCCAAGTTGTTTGTACGGCGTTGTGGTGAACTTCAAGGAATTTAAAAATCATCTTGAACGATGTTCCCCTTTTTTTCAAGTCGATGATGGCCGCACGATGAATAGAATCAGCTGTCATTTTTGTAATACGAAACGGATTTTCATGAAACTTTCAGAAAATGATTAAAACGTCATAGAAAATAAAATAAAAACATAAAACTGCACAAAAAATGCGACAGTGCTCTATGAGCTTGCGCCAAAGATATGCACCCGTAATTTTGCCGCACCCTGTAGAACCAGACGGCTGAAGGTGTCGCGTCTCGTCTACTCTGCCGACAAGAGGTCGCAAGCAAGTAGAGTAATTCTCATGTGATTCTTCCAGCGAGACCCCATTGATTTTTTGCTCGCACACTTCTGCTTTTTGTCGAGGGCGCGTTGTTTCGAAATTTTCGAACAATTTTCAACTTTATTTAGACTCTACAAACTACAGTAGGCATTAAAGGCGCATATAAATTTTCTATATCATTTGAAGCCTCCAACATTATCAATCTCATTGAAATTGAGCCATTATCCACTTTTTTTGCAGAAAAATTATGTATAAAAAGCGAAATGGAAAAAAAATCGACTGGAAAAAAAGTCAAGAAGGTGAGCAATTTTGGAATTTCAAATTCATAAATGAAACAATTTCAGCCCGATATTCCCGTATATCAAAAAAATTCGTCGGAATATCGTCAATTGCTTTTAAGCTATATTTTGGAATCTCTGAAGTTATGCCAACTACGCAATGAAATGATGAAGAAAATGTGAAAGAATGGACCTCTGAATAAATTCATTCGTGATATTGCTTTGTATTTTTTTCCAATGATCAAATGTGGATCATAGAGATCAGTAAAGTTGTCGATAAAATTTTCAAACATTCAAAATAATGTAAGAAATTTCAAGAAAAGTCTTGAACCTATTTTGGAGAGAGTTGATCGACAATTCGGAATTATAGATTAAAAGTTGAAGCACGAAAAATTGACTAGACGATTTTTTCCGGTATGAGCGGATGAAAAGCCTGTTGAGATGGACATATTACCTTATGTCTGAATTTATCGTGTCTGTTGGAAGCGAGCCACGGATTCACATCGGAAATTCCAGCATTCTCGCATCAACAGATTGTCGCATGATCATCATATTTTCACTCAAAATCAATCAGCGAATCGGCACCTCAAATTGCAGCTTGACCAACCGGATAACGTACTTTTCCTGAATTCCCTTCGAATAGTATCATTTGTTGTTGATTTTCGGGCCAATTAGGGAAAGTCGTGCGGATTGCTTTTCACCAAAATGTCTGCTCGACATTTCCCCCCAACCTAAGGGCTTATTCGCATTTCAAGAATTTGTTGCTAGAATTCGAATATGTTGTGAGTTCAAACAAGAGCTTCTCGAAATTGTCCTCACAAAAGGAAATTATTCAATTAAAACTGATCGAAATAAAAAAAAACAGAAACGCATAAATTTAAAAATTTTTAAATCTATCAATTTCCCACCATCGATCAGTCGTTTGTCTAATAATATACATATAGCAAATAAATTTACACAATGTCCTGCTCATTTCGAACTTTCAAACGATTTTTGGTGATTTTGAAAGAGCCTCGAGTAGTATTGCGTATTTCATTCAACCCTAAAATTACACCTTCGAAAATACTAAATCGAGCCACATGTGCCAATTTCTTTCAGTCATTTCAAATCGATAATGAGAGCAGAAGCTGGTGGAGCTAGAAAGAACCGAGCAGAAATTCTTAACAATACGTATACACCAAATATGTGCATGTTTACTTTTTGTTGTTTCTCCCTCTGATTCGCATCGGCGCGCAAAACCGATCTTGTCGATTTTATGATGGGACTGTCTGTCGATGGCTGTGTGTTAAGGTGGGCGGTATCAGCCTCCGAATTCCGGCGGTCGGCAGGGTCCCGCCACCGCCGCGCACTACTGTTTACCGTAACCCTCCGAGTGAGCCCCTCTAATCACTCAATTTTGTCGTTTCGCGCTCATTCATCCACCAAAAAAGGTCCGTCTAGCAATATTCATCGAAATTCGTTTCCAGCCCCAAAAATTTGCGACAAACATATAATTTAAATTTTGAGATTTTCAATCATCAATTTGAATAGACAAAAAATTGGTTTCGAATCACTGAAGTAAAAAAAACACAACGTCGAGGGTGGAGCAGCGATTTGGCGTGATGAGAGTCGGGCGATTCACATGCTCGCCGTTTTGTGGTGGCCTTCAATTAAACCTTTAGGATTGTTGCCCTCAAACTCCATAAAAGGCAATCCGTTTAGCTTAAACATGACTTTTGCGAAAAATTCAAAGTCGCTTTATTAAAAGAAAAAAATTTTAGTATTCTATTTTCCTCGTCGCATCCCCAGATTCTTTGGTATCCATGACATGCCCAACTTCAATATTGAGCATTCATTTCAATTTCATCTAGTGCTACCGTACCCACAAATGATGGCATGTGTCAATTTACTCTTACTGTCAGGTAGTGGTCATCTCATGCCTTCCCTATTTGCACAATCATCTTCAACGATTTCGCTGTCGATTTTGACTAAACATGTCCAGGTTTTTGGCGAGTTCTAATCCCATTCTCAAACATATCACTCATATCATGCTTGTCAAACACCGCTGGCGACAGTGAAGGGGGGGGGCTTTTAGTTTTTTTTTTGTCAATTCTTCTGTTCTCATATTTTTTGCTTCCATGTAGCATCAACATGTACTTCGAATCGAAATCAATAAATAAATAGAACCGTTTTATGTTTGGCACACACATTGAATTCCTTGAAACCAACTGTAAATCATTGATGACGTCGACGGTTTGTTTGCCGTGCGTTTCTGGCCACCCCCCCCCTCTCCCGTTTTTCAGTACACACAAACCTCATCGGTTTCAGAGTTTCAACGAATGTTCGAGCCCGAGAATCCGTCGTGCAGCTTCTTTGAGCACTCATCCGCCTATCCGCAATATGTGCAATTCAGCGCCGAGCAATTCAACAACACCCAATACATCAATGTGCACAATTATCATTTTCATGGTCCGATGCCGATGATGGAGCAGCATCAACAGCATTCGTCGCAGCAGGTAAAAAATATGATCTCCGACATTTTTTTGAGGTTTTTTTCTAATCTTTCCATCTTTTCAATTTTAGTCCCCCCTGCCCTCCCAAAAAAAGAGAGCTCGATAATCATAAATTATGGGTTGCAGCCCAGACTATAATTATGAATCACAAACTCAACTAAATTGCATTTCATTTTCTTTTTTTTTCCAGCCGATGTTCTTCAATCCGGGCCCAACGCCACCGGCCGAGGGGTACAACCAATTCGAGGAGAAGCCGATATGGCTGAAAGACGAACACATCACCTTCACACCGACTCGCGAATTCTACGATGGCGATGTCGGCTATGAGGACATCGTCAAAGGGTTCAGCGGTCCCACCTCACCGTCGGCTTCCGTCTCGTCAAACTCGTTCTCGTCGGATTTGTCGATTCAACCCGAATGCGAAGACTCGCGTCTGCCATTGAAGGAGCGCGGAAGAGTGAGAAGAGGCAAAAAATTGGCTATTCACAAATTTGTTCTCTCTCAAGGTCTATCGTCCACGATCAGCGATCCGACCCAAGAAGACGCCGGCGAAGCGGCGCGATAAAGAGGTTCTCGATAAACTTCGAGTGCATCATTGCACAGCGCCGGGCTGCGACAAAGTCTACACGAAAAGCTCACATTTAAAGGCGCATGAGAGAATTCATAAAGGTATTCGATGGGTCTCATTCTATTTTTAAGAATGATTTATATGGCGGGCTCCCACGGGATATTGCTTGTTGATGGTAGCGCGTCAAATCGTAAAAAAAAAACCATACCACATTTTTATGACCCCCTGAAACTACCGTAATCCAGCCCCCCACGAGAATGTTGGTGCGCTAGTTTGTGTGTGCACAATGCTCCCGCAAAAGGAGCAGGCCAATGTGTTTCTCAAGTATGTACAAGCTGCCAAAAACCGTCCTCTTGACTGATTGTGTTCGTCTTCGCCCTACCGTAATCCGTTGTCTTTGTCGGCGAAACACGATACGGTTGTCGGCAAACATGGGTGGCGAACGACCGGAAATCACCGCGACTCAATCCAATTACCATCATCCATCATTGATACTTTCTTGCTTCGCGACCTTCCCCCCCCCCGCGCACTGTTTATTTTATATGGTGGTCCCGCGGCGGAGACGATTTCGACACCCTTTTACGGAGGCGGTTCCCATCGCTCATTATCAGTTTTTATGAGGCCGACGAACGCTTTGGCGGCACATAATTACATCGATGAGAAGGGGATATCATTGACGTTGGCGTTGTAGGCGAGAAGCCGTATCATTGCGAATGGCCGAATTGTAGTTGGCGATTCGCCAGGTCCGACGAGCTCACAAGGCATTATAGAAAGCATACCGGTGCGAAACCATTCAAGTAATCGAAATTCGTCAATCCAACCGGCAATCACACGATTTTAGGTGTCAGGATTGCGGCCGACAATTCTCGCGAAGCGATCATCTCCAACTCCATATGAAGCGGCACGAGAACGCCAATTATGAGCAGAACATTCCCGATTTATATTTTCGTGATTTGGTTTCACAATGATTCGATTCGACATTATAGATTTAATAGACTATCATATTTATTTTTCCAATAAATTTTTATTTAGAACTCAGATATTTTCATATATTTCAAAAAAAATGAGAAGACACAAACTAATAACTGAAAAATGTTTTGTGCAATTTTAGCTGCGGACAATTGGCTTTAAAATGTTGTATTGTCAGAGTCAAACGACTTGACGAAATTAAAAAATTATTGGCTATATGCCAATGCGTCTCGAGGCAGCGAGAAGTACGCGAGACTACGTACATTGCATTATAGTGTACGCGCATTTAATATTCAGTCAACGATAAATTTAAATCTACCTCGATTTCGAGTATTTGAAGTCTCCGCCTCCCTTCAGTCGTTTGACGCCGACAATAAAACCACAAAATCAAACAAAATTATTAATAGTCATTTGTATAAAAACTACACGTTTATGGAAACCTCGAAAATTGCCCGCAGACGAATGTGCTTAACACACAATTTTTTCTTTAAAAAAAATATGAATAGTATTTTATGAGGGATGGTGGAAGCAACAAGAATTGGGAATTCATAATGATAGGCAATTTACGTGAAAATGCTAAAAAGTCAAAGCTTCTGGGAAGAAAATGAGTAATTCTTAAATTTCAGAATTTATTTCGAGCAAGGTTTTAAACAACTCCTTTTTGTCTTAAAACTTCACAATGATTCGATAGCTTTGAGGGATGTTAGGACCAAAAACCAGATTTTCATTTGTTTGGCCATCAATGGATGAATTTTCACACAATTGTCAGCATTTCGCAAAGGACAAACTACAGTTGATTTTGATATAAACACGGTGACATCACGGGAGTTCGCAAAAGCTGGGGCTGTTAAATCTGTTCATCACTACCAGTACGACACTCCAATTACCCATCGCCCTCAATTTAGTGACATTGGTTTTGACTAATTTCATTTTTCCCATAGTGTTTTTTCCGTAAGACGCCGTGATTTTTCTCAAAAGTTTTTCCAAAACTTTTGATCTCCACATAAGCTAGTTAAAATTGATCCAAAATCAGTTTTCACTATCATAATGTTCATATATGTATTATAGAGGTTCGTAAAAAAATCCGCCCCCCCCCCCTTCCAAAAAAAAAACTATTATCAATACAATGTTAATTAATTTGTTATTCTTAGGTGCTAAATAAAGTGTACTGTCAATTTGAACGAGTTTTGTTGTTTTTTTTTTTGGAATAGTTATTTCGTTTTTTCGATGCATACGTAATTTTGCCACAGCTTGTAATAGCGTGAACCTCGCAAATTTTCCCGAATAAACATTTGATAATTTCCGACCTACCTGGACTTGCTAGAATTATATTTGACATCAAGTATTACCGTAAAACTAAAAACAAAATCTATACCTAATTTTTTTGTTGTTGGCATTTCTCGCCATTTTCTAGTAAATGTACAAATTCTGAATTGCACGAGAAGCATATTTGAATATCAAAATTGGCATTCCTTTATTTCCCATGACTCGCTGACATTCCCGAAACAAAAACCGAAGTCCCTCGAAATTCGAATTCTAGCTCACATACATTTTTGATTAGAGAATAAATTTAACATTTTGTTCATTTTTTTTAAATTGTATTCTTACAATATAACAACACGTTCATCTCAATCAAATTTGTTATCTAAAGCCGAGCAAAGTACGCGAGCTGGACCATCTTGTTATCTTTTTTCGAGTCGGACACGTGACAGTTTAATGAACTCAAAGAAGAGATCAATCTGAGTACGACTCCTCCTTCGATTCGTCTGCAAGCAATCTATTTATCGGAACAGATTGATAACGAATGAAACGTGATGTTTATCAAGAATCAATGTTCATTCAAAAAAAAAAAGAAGGCGAAAATTGAAATTGGCTGGATAGATAGTGCTTGATCGTCTTGATACTCACATGGGATACTAGTGAGCCCATTGTCAAGCATCTGGTGTGCTGTGGACGAAGTCTCGTCAGAGTTGTCGATTCAGACGGGGGGCATAGTGCATTGGGTCCTGCAGCATTCTTAGCCTTCTTCAACCACTATTTGATTTGGAGAGATCGTACCTGATCGCTTTGATCAATTGCGAAAATCTTGTGTCTTTCTAGAAAAGTTTTGATTTTTGTTTTCCATATTTGTATATGTACACACAGACAGTATCAATAATGTTTACGGTTTTGTTTACTTAACGTCTCGCCACAAAAAATAGCAGCAGAGTGCAAGAACGCGAGAAGGATTCGTCGTACCACAGAACACTCATCGCCAGGTGTTGAGAATCGCCGGCACATGGCCGCTGGCATCAAAGAACGATCTGCTTCAAAGATTGGTCTCAGCCTCCAATCTCCTCTGTTTGTTCGTTTCGAGACGCAAAGAACATTCAGACCGTTGTCAGCATGTGACGATAAGAGGTCCGTTTAAATATCGGCAATTGCGATCACATCGCTCAGTCTCACAAATGCTTCCAGCAACTCTTCGACGATCAATTATTCACAAGTGTTTTCGGCGAGCCGTCGCCAGCTATATCCATTGTCCGACGCCGGACAAATTCGAATATGAAGTGAATATAGAAATGATATTAAAAAATATATATAGTTGACAATTTTTTTTTCCAGACGCTCGGACAAACATTGAGAGAATCTGTTGAAAAATCGCCATCCAAAGATTTTTGTGTGTTCGCCGACGCTCAAATCAGAAAATCTTATGAGCAATTCTACAAGGATGTAAGAACTATCGGTAACACGACAATTCGATTTGTGCGGGTTTAGGTGCGCCAAATGGCGGCAAGCCTGTTCACGTTGGGCCTCAAGAAGGGTGATCGTGTCGGCGTCTGGGGACCCAATCACTATGAATGGCTCGTTCTCCAGTATGCGATTGCCAGCGCCGGAATGATTCAGGTATTCCAATTATTGAAGGAACATTACCTGTGGAATTGAGTTTAGGTTAATGTCAATCCGAATTACCTCGCCGATGAGCTTGGATTTGTCATGAGAAAAACTGGAATGAAGGCGATTTTCGGACCAAAAACGAATCGAACCATGGATTATTGGCACATTCTTCTTGAGGTAGCAGCTTGGAATTGTCGAAACGGACCGACATTGTTGAAGAATTCCAGGTGGTCCCCGAAATGCGACGCAATCAGCCAGGCAATGGACACATTCGATCGCATATTCTGCCGGAACTCGAGAATGTCATCATGTTCGGCGATGACGCGAAAAATCTTGCGTAATAATTTGTGATTCTCAAACCAAAAAATGAGAATTCGAAAAATTTTCAGCGGTGTTTGGGAGTTTGAGAAAATCTTCAGCGCCGCCGGCTCGAATGAGATCACCCAACTGAATGAGGCCGAGAGAAAAATCGCGCCCGACGACGCTGTAAATATTCAATTCACCAGTGTAATTCGTTGATTTAATCGACAATCATCAAATGCCTAATTTTAGGGGACCACTGGACACCCAAAAGGTGCCACACTTTCACATTTTGTTATCAATAATAATGCGCGACTAGTCGGTATTGAAATGGGTCTTAATAAAGGGGTAATCATGGTCGCAATGAAAATAGCAAGGACCATCTCAATATTTTACAGGATCAACGGGTCTGCATTCCATTGCCATTGTATCATATTATGGGATGTGCAACGGGAGTTGCCAATGTTGTAAATCATGCACAAACCGTCGTCTTTCCATCGAGAACCTATAATGTTGAGCGCATTTTTCAGTCGGTCGAAGCTGAAAAGTAAGACATCGAAATTAAACTATCGTCAGGGAGGCTTCAATTTCGTGAAATCAGTGAAACGTCACTAAATATTTAATGCGCGTACACTAAAATGCAAAGTACGTAAACACGCGCATTTGACATTGCTTTAAAACACTTTGGCACATACATAGGCAACATTTTTAAAATTTTCAAAAAATCGCCACCAAATTGAATAGAGAGAGTGTGTGAATTTGAGAGACGTCAAACAATATAAATTAATTGTTTTAGGTGCACTTCGCTCTTCGGAACTCCCACCGTCTTCATCGATTTGCTGAAATCGCCACTTTTGCAAAAACACGATGTTTCATCTTTACGAGGAGGTTTGCACCAATTTGCCTAAAATCCAAAAAAATGATAATGATTCTGATAGGATTCATTGCCGGTGCACCTTGTCCGTACACCCTTTGCCAAAAAATGATCGAGGATTTAAATATGAAAGACCTTGTGATCGGATATGGATCAACCGAAATGTAATTCCTTTATGGCAATTCGTATGTTTATATTTCAAATTTCAGCCAATTCCTCACCCTTACTCCATTGCGCATTGATCCACTTGAGAGAATCAAGAACGTCGGGCTTCCAATGCCGCACACGGAGGTTCGATATTTGACTTTTTTAATTCGTTCTCATTTTTATTTTCAGCTCTGCGTTCTCGGTCGCGACAAAAACCCGGTGAAGCGTGGCGAGAAGGGAGCTCTGTATGCTCGCGCCTACTCGACAATGCTCTCATATTGGAATGACGAGCACAAGACAGCGGTTGCCGTCGCCGAAAATCGCTGGTACAAGACTGGGTAATATATTTTTGTTTCTAATAAGGTAAAAAAGAAAATACAGAAAAATTTCGTTCGTTTTTTTTTGGCATTTTGCCAATTTTTCGTAATCACGCGCCTTCGCATAATATTTATAAAAAATTAGAAAATATTTCCGGACTCACATGTTCTATTTTTTCTACCATATTTGAAATTAAATTTAGAGACATCTTCTCCAATTTGAAATTAACAATGAAAAATGCATTTTCTAGTGATATCGCAATCATGAACGAGGACGGATCAATCAGCATCGCCGGCCGAAATCGCGATATGATTGTGAAGGGCGGCGAAAATGTGTATCCGGCTGAAATCGAGCAATTCATGTTCAAATTGCCATACATTGCCGACGTGCAAGTAGGAATTCAAATCGAGAACCCAATAATTTAATTCTGCGTTTTTTTTTCTGCAGGTCGTTGGCGTTCCCGACGATCGCTACGGTGAGCAAATCTGCGGTTGGGTACGCCTTCGCGACGAATTCAAAAACAACGGAATCACTCCAGAATCGATTATCGACGATTGCAAGAAGCTTGTAAGCATTCCATACCCCCTATATTCCATTGCCCGTTCTTTTTCAGATGGCCCTCTACAAGGTCCCACGCTACATTCTCATCAAGGAGGAGGACGATTTCCCAATGACCGTCACCGGCAAGGTGAAGAAGAACGAAATCCAAAAGATCAGCAAGGAACTTCTCGGGCTTACCAACGTCAAATCTCACTTCAACGAGGTCTAAATTGCTTTAATGTATATAAGAAAAAGAATAAATGTATGTATTTTGGAAGGGCAAAACAAGACAACTACAACAACAACAAATAAACAAACAAACAAACATAGGTTAACAATAAAAAGTCCTTATTTGGGTTTCCGACCAGATTGACGAAGTAAATAGTTTCGCAGCGATTTCTGCTGGTCTCGGAACGAACGCTGACGATTATCACCACGCTTTTTATTGCGCACCATAGCGAACACTTTCTTCTTCGAATTCGCTTCATTCGTTTTTCCAACATGAGGACCCTAAAACGATAATAACACATAATCGATTTTCACGATTTAGCGCTCACATTCTTCTTGGGTCTTCCAAACTTATAGTCCTCATCAGCTCTTCCAGCCGCAATGTCGGCCATTCTCTCCTCTTTCGTTTGTCGCTTCTTCTTATGGAATTGCTCAATATCACTCAACTTCGCCAATCCATCCGAGCTCTTCTTTCTACAAAATTCGTTCTTTGGATCGCATATCAAATTGTAATAAACACGCGTTTCGATACGTACTCGCACTTTGATACGACGGAATCAAAAGAAAACACGTTGGGCAGTGTAAAAAAATGGGGGGAGAGAATCAAAGTTCATTAATTTCGATGTAAACATTGAGCGTTTAGATAATTTTATGTGATCAAAGGGACCCCGGGGTTTTAAAATATTATAATTCCAAAAAAACCTCCAGACCATCGTACGATTTTTTCCAGCGGTAATTTAAATTTCAATTTAAACAGTGGGCTACCGTATTACGGATAAGCTGTACATCAAACTCAAAACGAGCGAGCTCGTTTCATATGAATTTGAACTGCTTAAAAATTGACCAGAGATGGATGTACTTATAGAATTGCGATAATCCAACACAAATAAAACTCACGCTTCGAGCTTCTCGCTCATTTCTTCAATTATCCTCTCATCGGCATTCGTTCTCGCCTTGCCCATCTGCTTTTTCAAGCGCTTCTCTCCAATCAATTGCTTCTTCAATTGATAGGCACGAATCGATTTAAACTCTTCCTGAGTCAGAATTCGATCAGTACAAATGATTTCAGCCTTCTTTTTCGGATCAATTTCTTCCTCATCATCTTTTTTCGCGGAACTCGACGATGTATTCTGCTGCTCTTCAGTTTGTTCTTCCTCCTCGTCCTCGTCTTCTAGCTCTTCATCCGAGACATCTTCTCCTTCGTCTTCCTCATCAGAGCACTCCTCCCATCCCTCTTCATCATCTACATCCTCCTCATTCTCTTCTTCTTCGTCTTCGCCTTTTTGCTCATTCGATTTCTGCGCTTTTGTTTCAACTTTCCTCTTTTTGACACTCGGCTCATCATCCTCATCAGTATCAACGTCATCAGTGTCAACATCTGAATTCAAAAAAAAATCGATTCAAAAATAATCCTTCTTTACCTGATACTTCAAGTTCGCTATCACTATCATCATCGTCATCCCCAGCAGTTTGCTCAGTCTCATCTCGTTCCTTGTCCAAAATCTCGGCGCCAACCACAAAATCATGAACAACGGGCTTCGCAAATCCAGTATATCTTTAAAAATTCGAATTTCAAACGTATTATTCATTTTATTTCATACTCTTTGTCCTCCTCATCCTTTTCTTGCGGTTTTCCGCGATCTTTTCGCGCCAAAAGTTTTGGATTTACCGCACGGAATAGTGTGATAAGCGATCTAGCCGCCATCGAGACATTCTTGTTTTTATATGTCTTGTACTAAAAAAAATAAACATTAATATTTCGTCTAACGGGAAATCTGTGAAGAGAAAACCTCCGCCAAATCGCGAAGAAGCTCTTCAGTGGCTGCAAACGGACAATTCGCAAAAATCTCACGAATGGCATTTATTCCAACAGTCATAGCTTCCGGAGAATTTCTGCAAATATTGTTTTATGACGAGATTTCCTTTTAGGAAAAAAACAAGAAAGAATAAGCATTCTTTCATTGTTTTTCTTTCATATATTACATTCGAAAAAAACGAGAGCCTTGCGCCGATACACGGTAAGTTAGTTTCGCATGTTACCCAGAGTACGGTACCTTGTTTAAATTGAAATTTGAAGTACCGCCTCAAAAATGTGCAATGGTCCATAATTATGCAAGGCGCTGGTTTTTTTGCGATGGTAATAGTAAAAAAAAACCATAAAAATATAATTTTGCAAACGAAAAAGAATTGCCGACGTCGCGCCACTGCGAAAATTGGCATAATGCCAAAAAACCAATGGTAGTGCTATTTAAAATTGTAGATACACGGGTTAAGGTATAAAGATAGATTAAAGGCGCACCTTTCCCTAAATTTTTGGCATGATGCCAATTTTGCGCAGTTGCGTGACTTCGAATATAAATAAAAATAAAAATAAGAACCTGTCAGTCACAAAATTATTAGCAATCACGCGAACAAGCTGCTCAACAGTATCCGGCGGAACCATTTCATGACAAGCTTGAGCAGCATACAGAAGAATTCGGGTAACCTGAGAAAAAAAAAACATAATTTTTCCTTTGCATGCGGAAAATCGCTTACATCTCGTTGTTTCGGCGCCAAATATCTGTGCAAATATGAATAGAACGAAAGCGTATGAAGTCGATGAATTCCAATAATTCTGGCACACAATGCGATGCGCAAAAGTCGAACCTGAAATGAAAGAAAAAAGTTCGAAATCTCTCTTCATTCCATTTTACCTCAAACTTATCAACTTTCTTCGATTCGAGCATTCCAAATAATCGATCAGCAAACTCTTGCGGATCATAAATCGATTGGATTGCCATCAAGTTGCATTCTTTGCTTCTTCCCTCTAAATATTTAATTTAAATTATTTTGACGGCTAAAAATCTCGAACCTTTCTTCTGTTTCTTCTTTTTGCTTATCATTTTTTTCGTTCTTTCCAGATTTTTTGCGCGTTTTCTCGTTTTTTTAACGTGCCGAAATGATGTCATCACTTCTTTCACCGTCTTCGCGTTCTCCTCGTTATCCGAATCCAAATCATCATCCGAATCTTCGTTGTCGTTCTCGGAACCCAAAAAGAATTTCATTGAGGTTACCTGAAAGTAAAACACTTTTTTTAAAAGTTGCATTAACTAAAAGAGAAAGCACTTTTAAGAAGAAATTCAAAAAAAGAAAAACGTGGTGAGCATGTCATTCGTAAAAGTGTACACCCACTCGCACAAGTGCACACAATTGATAAGCTTTAACGAAATCCCGGTAAAAAAATGCATTTCTCGAAATTTTTTTCGAAAAAAAAAATTAAATTTTTCATACCAGTATTTCATGTCATTTATATAAGATTTTAGTGAAAAACCAAAAAATTATCTACGTAGCGCCACTTGGATTTGAACTTTTCTACCTACTTAAAAAAAATTAATGTTATACCTGAATCTTTGGCACTTTATGGAAACACGCTTCCGAGATGACATTCGCCGTTCGAGCGTCTCGCCAAAATTTCTTTCGGAAAGCGTCAATGCACACCAATTGGGCAGCTCTTGCGACAATCGATCGTGAATCCTGTGAAATTTTGAATTTGCAATAGAATTTTCACAAAAATTCTCAACAACAAAAATTACCTTCATTTTGGCAAACACCAAATTCTGAATTTTGCCCAACATTTTAACGTCCTTCTTTTTATTATAAATTCGTTTCAAGTGCGAACTGATCGAGGAAAGAACAAATTTTCTACAATTCGAATAGATAGTGAAACTCAAAAATGAATGACTACCTCAAATGTTTATCTTCGACTTTAATTAATTCAATGAACACTTCTATCAGCTCGACTTGATTGATCAATTCCTGATTTCTGAGAAGCACAAGAGCCTTGCAAAACGCCATTCGAACGTCCGGATCGAGGCCAGCGCCCTGCTCGCGGAGAATCGCGAACAAACTCGCCGAAAATTCTTTCGATTCGGCTGAAATTTCGAAACTTTCAAAAGTTGAGGGAGAGCCATCATTTACACGGAAAATGTTTGGCGAGACCGGAAAGAAACATAACCGACTCAAGAAGTGGCTGAAGCTCCATTTTATGCTGCTCCGGCTGCATATGAAGCAGTTTCATTGTTTGAACAAAATGATTGAATTGTTCCATAAATTCCTGAAATTAATTTAGGTTTCATATGGAATGCTGTGTAGGTCTCTTATGGAGAGCATTTAAGAACAAATAATTGTTTTATTTCAGATGTCGCGAAGATGCGGAAAATCGTAAAAAAAACTATGGGAAAATATTTTATCAAAATGTGTAGTTTTAATAAAGAATAGGCTAAGACGCAAGCCTATCGTGACAGGACCTTTTTCAAGAATAATAATTTTGAAATTAGCTATTTCGATTTGCGATATCAGTGTGAAAATTTTTTCTTATAGGTATTTTTGATGGAAAATATGAATATTGGAGTTTCACTATATTTTTTTGAATTTTTTGAACTATTAGAATATACAGTGAAACTATGAATTTCATTGATGCCGGAAACATTGGAATGTTATCATAAAAAGTATACTACTTGAATTGTTTATTTTCAATATTTTGACGAGTTCACCTCCTTATAGGATTCCGGATCCTTTCGAATAATTTCCATCATTAATCCAAGATTTCTCTCGGACATTGTGAATCGAGAAGGTTTTCCCGAATTTGTGCCAGCACTCATTTCAGACGTCGACGCCATCTAAATCCATGAAACTAGTCAACTATGTCACAAATACGACAGAAAATATAAAAAATGCTGACGACAACATTAAGAAAATCGATATGATTTAATTCGAAGACGGTAAATATGCATTCATCGAAGTGAGAAAAAAAAAGAAATGGAAAATTTTTGAATGTTTTCACAACGCTTGTCGGGACAAAATTGGGGTCAATCAATAAACATAGTGGAACAAGAAGGGAACAGAATGAGATTCTGAACATTATGAGACCATATAAGATGAACAACACATGAGATCCTAGGGTAATGGGACAAGATCGCAATTATAAAACAAAAATGGAAGGGGGAATTTCAGGGCAATCAATGATTGGTGTAGCGATGTGGAAGAGAGTTAGATAGATAAAAGTAATGAAATGAATATCTACAACAAAAAGAGAAAGGACCAAAAATATCTAGCTGGGAAATTGGGACAGGTAATTAAAGACTTGTTCATCGGCAAGCTTTACAGAACTCTTTTTAACACGCTCGATTTCGATTTTCATCACTTTTGAATTTGCGCCACCCTGCTTTTCGATGATGTCGGCAAGCTGAAAATCATTTTATTACTACGACAAAATAAAAAATGTTAACTTAAACTTACTCTTTTCTTGAGTTTAATCATTGGAGAATCTTTAAATAACATGGCGTTTGGATTATGATTTAAAATAAGGGAATCGAATAGGTCCCTAGCGGTTATTACAGACTTTTCGCTGAAATAAAATATTTCGAAACGTGATTTTTGCTCAATTTCCTACTCATTGCTTTGTTTCTGATTGCTGGGACTGCTGCTGTTGCTGTTGTTGTTGCTGCTGTTGCTGCTGTTGTTGCTGTTGTTGTAGTTGTTGCAGTTGCTGCAGTTGCTGTTTGGCAGCAATTTTGTGGCGCACTCCATGATGTCTTTTAATAAAATCTGAAAAAGTAAAGTTATATTGATTTTGTAAAAAATTATATATTTTTAGGTTCTTCTCGGGTTGAGTTCCATTATCAAAACTCACATTACCTCCTCGCTCGGTGTATTTTGGCACGGTGGCGACGGCGGTATGATCTGGCGGATCCAAATCGTATTGGAGGCTTTTCAATGCCAAAATTCCGTTCACAGCAGCAAGCTTTAAAAATTTGAGCTTCTAAAAAGTTTTTAAGAATTAAATCTACCTTAACTTGAACTCGTTGGCTTTCGTCTTCGTCATATTTCTTTAAATCGATGAAATAGCAAGCACAAAGCCAATACAGGAAATCCGGAAAAATGTCGCGCAAAGAAGCGTTCACTTTTGTAACCTCAAATTATTTTTTAATATTAAACATTTAAAAATCAAATAATATACCAGTTCAAGACCAGTGGATCGATGTATTCTGTGCAAGAGAACATAACGGCATATGTATTGGAACCTATAGGTTGACAGTTCAATGTTTCTGTCACGAGAAAAAAAATGAAAAAGTACCTTTGGGCCTCGTAATCTTCCTTGCACGCTTCCTTAACACGCTTCCATTCATTCTTGAGTTTCACCCAATTCTCCTCGCAAACAGGATATGCTGAAAAGTAAAGCGAAAAATGGCCTAAAATGCAACAATTGCTTACCTTTTTCGGGGAACAGCGAGCAATCGCCATGCTCACGCATACAGAAACTCATTGCGCTAATTAACTTCTAACAATTAAACAATTAAAATGCTTGAATTGAACACGGTGAACGAGGCAGTTGCGTTACGAAAGCTCGTCGGCAATTATTGATCCTAATAATAATATACGCTAAAGTGCGCACGTGCGTAAAAAGTGGAATGTCGTTGCGCGCGTCACAAGAGATTTTTGCCAAAGATAACAATGAGAAACAGGTCGCTTTAATTTTTGAAGGTGAAATAAAAAACATGAAAGAAAGAAGAGTTTAATGCGATTAATGCAGCTTGAATGAAGTAAACCTTGAATCCGACTTGTTGAAATTCAATGGAGATTGCGCGATGTAATCTAATCGCGATAATGGCGTACACTTATTCGAACTTTGTCGGCAGAAATTCCCCAAGGGCCCAAATCTAATTAACACTGAGCGTCTCATGTTGGGAACAAGCAAAAAATTGAGACGACACCTCTCATTCGCACACTTCTATTCTCAATGAGCAAATTCGTTATTTCCATTTTTGGCGGAATTGGCGCTGGAAAAGTGAGTTTTCGTGCACCAATTGCAACATTTTTTTCGTTTAGAAAAAAATTGCAGAACGATTGAAAAATGAATTATGCCATCGAGTCGGGGAATTCAAATGCCTCTCGACGGAGAATCAAGTGAATAGGGGCGGATTATTGATATATTACGGAATTCGAGCAGTTGAATCAAATTATAAAGTGTATTGTTCGAGACCAAGCGATGAACTACTTGCCAAATACGGTAAAATATCATTGGCAGATTGACTTTAAACAAGTTTCAACAACAAACAAACAGTAATAATTATCGTTTTGTCGAAAGAATAGAAATTGGTGAGCCCAATTTCTTTTGAAATTCTCATTTTCGACGACATTTTATTTTCATTCTAAAAAAATTTTATAGATTTGTTCTATTCTAATCAAATATACCCTCTCTATTCTAAAATGTTCTATTCTAATCAAATATATAATTTCTTCGTTTATTTTAATATCGCAATTAAATTGGGCTCAGTGCTTTTTTCTAGTCTGATAGCCAATATACAACTGTGTATATTTTAGTGATCAGTCTTCCGCCGGATATTCTCAATGACAAATTGGAGCTCGAGCAATGTCTTCTGAAATTTCGACGATTTCATGTAACTCGTGTTCTTCCACAAAAATATGAAGCGGATTTTTATATAGAAAATCCAGATGACCCAAGTTTGTTGCAGGCGAATTTGTCTCTCTCAACTTATTAACATTTCTAGTTCGCATTCATCAACTTGCAAATGAAATCATAAAACGAATGAAAGATTCTGAAGATGTCAACGATGAATCTGAAGAGGTCAACGTGTTCCTTGAAAATTATAAAAATTTGGAAAATCGACCAAGGAAAATAATTATTTAAAATAACGCATTGAGATCTTAATCGCCCATTTCATTTATTTCTACTTGTTTTATTCGTACATAAATATGGTTGAACAGACTAAGGTTTCAAATAAATGATATGTAAGATTGCATCATTTCCACAGCGTCGCTCGCATATTTGGGACCAATTGTTCGACTTCCAATCAAATCGACATCATAGCACTACTAGGCGAAGTAAGAATAAACGCCGGCGGCATTTTACTCGATTGTTGCAGTCCCCCCAAGAATTGTTTGCGATTCGACAGGCTCCACTGTCGACGTTTCCAATTGTCGTCGGAGCATTGAAGTTGAAACCACGATCACTGAAACCATCGATATTAATCGTGGCAATTCACCACCGCCAAAGCCGCCAATGGTCCGTTCCATTTACACCATAGCCAATCGAGAACGTGATCCGTACCCTGAACGGGAAAGGAGCACAGTCGCCTCGCTGGCGGAGCGAAGTTTTGTGACCAACACGGACCGAGAGAACGCCGATCCACCAGATCATTTGGGTTTTTGGTCTTGGGAAAAACCAGCCGAGAATCAATACGATAGGAGGAAGGCTGAGATAGCGTTCGCCGAATACGCTAAACGCCAGAAGGAGAAGATGAGAGAGCGGAAGAAGCATCAAGAGGAGATGATTCGAGTGAGCAATCGGCGTCAGAAAAGTTTGAATCAGCGAAAATCGAAAAATTGCCCGAGAAAAGAGGATGGCAGAAAGTTGATCAAATGCGATAAGTGAGAGACAGAAGAAATAAATTCTAAATTGTTTGCTTGGTAGAATGCCCAAAAATGATTCTGTCGAAATTCGCAACAAGAGAAATGACGAGGTTAAGATTGACAGGTTTCATTTTCGGCGTGGGACGCAATCCTCATCAAAATCTACAGAATCAATTACACAAATGACAAGCTGAATGATTTTTGCGATGCCGCGAAGCCGGCGTTCTATGGGACCATTGAAGCGGAGCGAGCCGCCGCGCGAGCCGCCGAGCACATCTCGAACGCATGTGTGAGCTTGAAGAAGTTGAATTTTGTGGCCGACCGCGTTTATCCCGAATCTCAACAGCATTTGGTGGGTTTGTTGGTAAAATTTTCAGCCGAATTCGAGCAATTTAGGAGAAATTGACCAAAATCAGCGATGAGCTTAAGGATTTTAATGCGCAGTTGAAGCTCAACAAGGCTAAAGTGCCCAAGAATATGAATCAGGTTGGGAATTTCAACGAGTTTTTTCTTAAAAATATAACGATGTTTATTCAGAAGGGTAACAATGTGGCCCATTTTGTAATCGATAGCTGAATGGAGAATAAATGAAAAATTACGAATTAGAGATGGAAAATAAATATTAAAAATTTGGAAAATTGATAGCTATTTCTGGATTTTATTTAATTCAAATTAAGGCGGGAATTTGAAAATGCTATCTGCCGACAGATTCGATCAAGACAATCAAACATTTCGAAAGACCTTGAAGGTTAATACTGATCATCACTTCATAACCAGAATCAATCAACAAATTTTGAAGCAATTTCAAAGTTTCCAAATTTGGAAGACAATTTCGATTCGTTCCTGGTTGAAAAATAATTTTTGGGTGAAAGTCAAACGATGACTAACAGATTTCCGTTCCCAGGTCATATGTTTGCCTTTTGATTTCGATTTATAGAGAAAATTGATGATGTCGTCATTCACCACGGCCAACAATTTTTGCGATATCAACCGCATTTGATACCTTTTCGGAAGTTGTGCGAAAACAATTCGCCGAGATACCTTACTTTACACATCTTTTGATAATTCTCGCCTTCTCGATGGCGTGTTTTCACAATTTATTTTTGGGGGTTTTTTCTGTCTTCTTCTATCCCCCAAGACCCCTTCATCATCGACCAAAAAAAAGCGATCATATTGCAGAATGAGGTGGAGGCTGTCAATCGCGATTTTTCTTATATTAACTATATCATTATGCGAAGCGGGATTCTTTGATTCGTTAGTTTCAAAGTTTACAGGAAGTGAGTTCAATTTTTTGTAGTAATATGTAAATTGACAAAATGGAAAATTGGTCTTTTGTAAGCTAATTAATTGAAAACCATTTTATAAAACAAATAACACTAATTAAACTAATCGGGTCAAGACCTAAAATGGAAGAAGCTGACATAATAGAAAGAAGTTTAAATTTTCTGAATATATTTGGCATCTTCGCAGTTTTTTTTTAAATACTCATTATATTTAGAAAATCATATTTGTATTTTACTTTTTTTCATATTTGTTTAAACATTTAAAAAATCAAAAAATAGGATTCCAATTTTTTTTCTTCCCACAATTCTAGGACCATTTCATAATAATAAAATTAAAAAATTAAAAAATTTTCCAATTTTTCTAAAATATTTTTGTACTGTATATTCCATGAATAGTCATAGAAATATTTTTCATCGCGTTGGATTTTTTTTCATAATCTGTGAAAAAATTAAAAATGCTTTGAATCGATAGGTATTTTTTTTCAGAAGGATCATCATCCTCTTCGTCATCATCATCGAATAATAATAATAATAATAATAATATTAATAACAATAGAAGAAATCCACCTCCAGTGACCGAAGAAAAAGCCAGGGTTCGTTGATTCTTCTTCCTTATTCGCTACAAAACACGAACAGTTGTGAGTGACCTGGTCTGTGTGACCGTCGCATTGATAAGTACAACAATCGAAACATAGTTCAGCAACAGAAACAACAAAAAAAAAGTTCCGCCATATCATTTTTTTCCATTCACAGAAATACCTTCAAAGTTTCGGTTATGTTCCGCCGTCGAACTCGATGGGAGCTGGACGAGGTATGGCCGCCGATTTTGGAAGCGCCGAGTCGATTTTTAAATCGGCCATCAAGTAGATCAATATTATGAAATATAGAAAATGGCAAATTTTTGATGATTTAGAAAGTTTCAAGAATTCGCCGGATTGGCGAAAACCGGAATTCTCGACACCGCGACCAAGGCGAAAATGGCTCTGGCTCGCTGCGGAGTCACTGATGCTCCACAAGCGTTAACAGCAGGAAGTGCTTGTGGGTGCTTTGATGACTAGCTTAGATCTTTTTCAAAGACACAGTGTTGAGTGAAGCTCATTTTCAGCGCAATTCAAATGGTCAAAGACGCGTCTCACCTACTCGATAGAGAACTTCTCGCCCGATCTTCCACGAGACAGTGTTCGCCGCGCAATCGCCGAAGCGTACGGCCTCTGGGCAAAAGTGACACCGTTGACGTTCGAAGAAGTGCCGGCTGGCGGAAACGCCGACATCAAAGTGCGATTCGGTGCCAATAATCACAACGATCCTTGGCCGTTCGACGGAAAAGGCGGCGTGTTGGCGCACGCGACGATGCCCGAAAGCGGAATGCTTCATTTTGACGAAGACGAGAATTGGGCTTACATGGACACACAAAAGATCGGATCCGATTATACCGATTTCTTGTCGGTCGCGATTCACGAAGGCGGCCACACGTTAGGATTAGAGCATTCGAGAGACGAGAACGCGGTTATGGCGCCATTCTATCAGCCAACCGTTGACAATAGTGGAAGATACAATTATCCAAATCTCAAATCGGACGATATCTCCGCAATTCAGGCAATCTATGGTAAAATTTGAGAATTTTCAACTCGACGAGAAGAAAAAAGGGACAGACTGCGATGATTTCAGGTCCAAATCGAGGTGGATCCAGCTCAGGAGGTGGATCATTTTTCACGACTCCAAGAACACCAACGACTACCACCAAGAGCTGGTTCAACAGATTCTTTGGACACGACGACGATGACGAGGTTATGACGACAACAAGAAGGCCGGTGACGAGAACCACTCAGCGAATGACCACCTATTGGCCTTCCACCGAAGCGCCGAGAGGAGGATCAGGATTCGGAGGGGGCGGATCAGGATCGGGATCAAATTGCCCTTACTCGATCGATGCATACACGCCAAGTAATCGACTAGGTTCATAATCGATGCCAATTCTCAAATATTAATTAGGCGACTCGTTCTCATACGCGTTCTCCGGCTCAAGTGTGTATGTGATCAGCGGTGTTCGTGTGACGAAGGTGCAACGAATCAGCGAACTGTTCCCATCAGCACCAGTTCCCGTTCAAGGCGCTGTGTTCAACACGAACGCCGGTTCGCTGCTTCTTTTTGGAAATAATAAGGCAGGTGAATTAAGACAGGGGGGGGACGTGCAAAAGCAACTCTTGGATTTCAGGTTTACAGCTACTATTATTCGTGCATTCGCGGAATCTACCAACTCGATAGCGGTTATCCGAAATCGCTGCCGTCCGATCTTGGATTCCGCGTCAGTGGCGCTCTTCGATGGATCAACGGGCATCAAATTCTCATGGGGGTAATCGATGATCTATGAGGGCAAATTTCGTTTTTTTTTGCGGCAACAAAAATCGGCTTAAAACCAAAAATTGCCGACATTTGTGATTTCCTCACATCGACTGTTTTGATCTACCGATTCCGTTGATTTACAGGACAATGAGCAGTTCGCCGTATACGATGAGTTCTGGAATCAGGCGACGTTGAAGAATCGCGTTGCCTCGTACTTCCCGAATCTGCCACGTGGCGTGAAAGGCATCGAATCACGTGAGTCATTTTTTTTTAGAAAACACCATTATTTCGAATTCTACAGCTAGCGGAATGACGGTGACAGCGTTCACGTCATCACAAGTGTTCGAATACAATTCTAGGCAGAAAACCATCGGACGGCAATCATCATTGGCGAATTATCTCGTTTGCTGAGTTTGATAATACCAATAAAGTGTTTCACATTGATTACTCGAATGAGAATGAGAACGGTGTTCCATTGGAATAATCAATTCTGAAAAAAATGTATTCCAAGAAAGCGAAAAAAAAGCGAATTTCATGGAGCTATGGCATTTCGGAAAGATGGAATGCAAATATAAAATGGGCATAGAATAGTTTTACCAAAGAATGAAACGATTTCGGCACCTTATATGGTTTGTAGCTGTTCAACATTTCTGTGTGTACGTCATTCTTTGACAAATTGCCCCCCGCTTCACCAATATCAATAATGTATTGAAAAGCCACGAGCGTCGATGTTCAATGAAATGTTTCAATATCAGCCTACGCTAGAGCAATAATAGATATTGCTCAGTTATGCGCCTTTAAAGCTATACGTAGTTGTCTGTTCGCTTTTTTTGGAATTAAAATAGTCAGCTAATAAAAAAAGGGGCTACCGAAATCCGTTGATTTTTCAAAAATTCTTTATAAAAACGTGAACCACAAATTTAACTACAAGGTCTTGCAGCGAAAAATTACTGTAGCCGCTTCTTTTTAGAAAAACACTATAGTAAAAAATATACTCGCAAAAAAAAACGTCCTCGTGTAGATTTACGATGAGCTTTATGTATCCGTACTACGGTTTACGAATTAGCAAAATGTACAGGGTGTCATTTAAGTTCCCGCACAAAAGTTAGACGCCATGAAAAGCTTGGCTGTCGCACTTTTCGTGCACCAATACAATTTATTTTTGTTAAATAAGGTATATTTTACTTACTTTTCAAGTTTCACTTCATTCGGATGTGTTTCCGAGAAATGGCGAAGGCTAACATCCATTGCGCTTCCATTATCGAACTTCATAAGCGAAATGAGCGCCCGACAGAGATCATTCAACGCCTCGGTGTGCCTCGTAGAACGGTTTAAGACACCAACAAACGTTTCAAGGAGCTAAATACGACCAGTGACCTTCCCAGGCAAGGAAGACTCGTCTCAGTAACCACTCCTCAGAAGATCAACGCCGTCAAAACGAGGATCAGGCGAAAACCGCACAGGAGCATAAGAAAGATGGCGTCAGACATGGGAATGAGCACCTTCGCTATGGAACAAATGGTCAAAACGAAGCTTGGACTGACCCCATATCGCGTCCAAAAAGCGGCAATTCTATCGGCCGTCAACTAGCAGAGACGCTTCGAAAAAGCAAAACGACTTTTTGCTCGCACGCGGTCTGGAGAACACCTCGCCACTGTCTTCTCCGACGAGAAGCTGTTCACTGTGGAGGCGGCATTCAACTCACAAAACCATTGAGTACTTGCCCAGACATCCCAGAAAGCTTCTGAGAAAGGAAGAACAATTCATCCAGCCTCACATCCTGCCAGTGTGATGGTTTTCGGTGCCATCTGCTCAACCGGGAAGTGCCCCTGGTTTTCGTGGATCAGGTGGTGAAAGTGAACAAAGAAGTCTACGTTCGGGACATTTTGGGGAAGCATATGATGCCCTGGGCCCAAACGCATTTCGGTGGGAAGATATGGGTCTTTCAACAGGACGGAGCACCCGCCCCTACTGCCAAAACTACTCAGGAGTGGTGCCAGACCCATTTTCCCGACTTCATCAAGTCATCCGAATAGCCTGCTTGCTCCCCAGACCTGAACCCGCTTGACTTCTCCGTGATGGGGTCTTGCAGGAGAAGGTCAACGCAAAACCCCACTCAAGTGTAGAGGCTCTGAAGAAGACATTACTGGCGGAATGGGACAATCTTTCCATCGAATACCTGCGTACCACAGTCACATCCTACCCGAAGCGTCTCCGCGAAGTCATAGCTGCGAAAAGAGGCCGAATCGAAAAGAGTTAATAGATAATTATTTGTTGTACTATAGATAAAAAATATTTCGAGTCTCGTTTGATTTGGACTTTTAGTTTCAGAAATATACGTCTTCAAAGTTGTGCGGGAACTTAAATGACACCCTGTAATTTGAAATGAAAACGAAAAAAAAAACCTAGAGTGCCCGCTTTTTTCAATTATTTCAAATCTGACCAGTTTACGAATTGTGACGTATTCCTCCTACTTTTTCCACATTGTTCCAAAATTTGAAATATCGATTAATTGCCGGTTTGGCGTGCTGATTAGACAACCCCATTATATGTGTTATCACAAAATTTCAATTTAAATAATTGTTGATTTGTTATACATAATACTACGCAAATTTTTGGAAACAACTCAAAAATTCTAAAAATCTTTCCCAAATTGTGGAAAACCGGTTTACAGGCAGTTTCTTTTTTCGAAAATATGCATCGTATCATAATATTCTTACAAATGGCTCTGCAGATTTCGCATAAAAAAAATTTAAAATCTTTTTCGAAAATTTTTTTTCAGCTTTTCGAGAGTTGTTCCCAAAATCTGCACAATTAAAACACAACTTCTTGTCAAATGCGTTATTTTTCAAATTTTCATAAATTTTCGATGAGCCAAACATTGATAATCCATTTTCAAATCGTCGGATTTATTCACATAATTCCAAAATATCTCTTTGTTCATTATGGTTCGATGCAGATTTCGGAAAAACATTTTTTTAAACTTATTTTCTTCATAATTTTTACATTTTTAAATAAATTTGCACCGGTTTCTTGAATATTTTTCTCAATTTGCACACTGCCAAACAATGTTAAGAATAATCGTTTCAAGACCTGTTTTGCGGACCTGAGCCACTGCTGATTTGCTAATTGGAAAAATGATAGTATTTTCGGAATCAAATCTACACTAAACTGTTGTCATGTAAATTCTTATCAATTGTTTGAATAGCCAATATTTGCACTGTGACATTACCAACCTCCAAAACCATGGATGCATTCTTATTTCAATATTTGTTTTTCCCATGTGGTACTATGAAAAAATTGGGAAAAAAGCTTTCTCGATGTCTACAGTACCACAGCTTTTTTTTTAATCGCTGCAAGAATAGACATGTTGTAGGTGCGCCTTTAATCGCAATAGAAAGACTGCGATCGTAATAAAAAAACTGGGTTTTTAGAAATATATATATAAAATACATAGTTACGGTTAAAGATGCATATGATGAAATTTCATGAGTCTTACAGCGATTTAATAAAAGCTGTGGACCTCTAGACTTCGGAAAACACGAACGCAACCGTTTTTTTAAAAGGATTTTTTGAATTTTTATTTTTTTTTTTAGTACCAATAACTATCAATTTCAGGGTATGAAGAAATCCGATCAACTAGTATGTTTATGCATTTTCGCCGGTTTTATATGTTTGATCTACATATCAACAAGTACACCAAGGTATCAAATGTGTAAGAATTTCCGATATTTCAATATGCTGAATTTTATGAGCGTTTCAGTTAGTTATCGGGTTCCTTTTATCGAGACTGTCATAAATCCGACGAATTCAACCGAAGATTCCAACGAGATTAGAGGTTATGATGAAGTCGTCGACGGGAAACCGATGCCGGAATATTTAAAAACCCTTGTGGCAGCCAATAAACTCTCGGCGGGGTTGGTAAATTGATTTTCTTTGGTATTCAAGTGCCCGCTGATTTTTTTAGTTTGACAAGTTTTCGGAAGTCAACGTCATGACCGTTTATGAGTTTCCGGACCATTATTCAGTGGTCCTGGCGATTGAAACAACAATTGGGTACCTTGTATCGATTTTCTAAATTTAAAGATTTTTTTCAGAAAAACATTGTACTGTAGATATAGTGGAACCGATGGAAAAGAAATCGCGGATCCTGTTCCATCAGTAGTTTATCCCGGATTTGTGGTATACTGTAGTCGACGCAATGGGACCACAATTGTCGGCGTCACAAAAACCGCGACAACTCCATTAAATACCAAAAACACCAAAATTCCCATTAAACGATTATTTAAAAGTAGGAGATTTTTCTGTATCGAAAAAAGGAAAAATTAAAGTTTTCAGGTCATCTGAAGCACCTCACTTATTGTTTAGCACCCATTTTTGGCGACGAACCCAAATGGCTCCTATTCGCTGAAATGATTGAGCACTACAAACTGCAAGTGAGATTTTCCATTAAAAAAAAGAGCCTGAAAAACTGAAATCGGCAGGGTGTCGAGAAATTTTTCATCTACATTCGAAAAATCAGCGATTATGATTTGAAAATTGTGGAAAGCTATCGAAAATCGGGCGAAGTTGAGGTATTTCAAATAATTGAGCTCACCAGAAGCAATCAAAAATTTTCAAGATTATTGATGTTCCTCCAGCTTATGATGACGTCATCAAACAACAATTAATGGCTGTTGCGGTAGATCACGATCAAACTTTAAAAATATTATTATCGCCTGTTTTAGGATTGCCATCTTCGCAACAAAAAATACTCGAAATGGACAATATTTTCCGATATTGACGAGCGCCTTATAATGACAGATTCCAATAAAACAATTGCTCAATTTTTGAAGTCTGCCATATTTTGATCAAAAAATTGTCCGAATTTGATGTTTTAGAGAACCGAAAGACGAAAACATTGGAGCTTTTGTTTTTCCTCAACGATGGATATTGAAAAAAGCGCAAATGCCAGAGTTTTATCAAGATGAACACCAGGTATGAAAAAATATTTATATTAATACAAAAATTGCCCTATTTTATTTCGATGCATATTTTTTGAAAATATCAGAATAATTAGATATTTTCAAATATGATAAAAGTATATTAAATTAGCAATAAAAAGAGAACCCTGCACCGACTCTGGTAAATCAAAACCAATCGTATCCGACAAAACTCGGCTCCGAAATTAACCTTATCCGATTGGTAATTCTACGGATAAAATTGTAAAATTGTCGTATCCGATTGGTAATTTGTCGTATCCGATTAGATTTTCTTCGAATCCGATTGGTAAATATTCGAATCCGTTTTGTTTTAATATTTAATATTTTAATTCTAATCGGATTCGACAAAAAAACCAATCTTATCCGTAGAATTACCAATCGGATACGAAAATACCCAAAAAACCAATTGGATACGACAATTTTACAATCTTATCCGTAGAATTTCCAATCGGATAAGGTTAATTCTAGAGCCGAATTTTGTCGAATCCGATTGGTTTTGAGTTACCAGAGGATGTAGTTAGCTTCTCAGATTATTCAGAGTACGGAATCGGAATTCCCACTGTCTAAATTCGAATTTAAATTATCGCCCCGAAAAAGTGCGATGGTCCACAATTATGTAAGGCGCTCGTTTTATATTCATATCTAAAGCGGGATTGCGCGAGAAAACCAAATCGAAAAATTCGGTCCAAAAATTTTGGCAGTTTTTGAAATGTCTACAAAAAGACATAGGAAATCCAATTTCGCAAAAAAAAAACGAGAGCTCTGATTTTTTACGGACCATGCAATTGTTGGGGGAGACAATTTAAATTTGAACAACAATTTTTTGTCCCTTTCCCAGTTTTAGAGAAAACGTGGAGATTTACCTATTAAACATAGAGATCGGGGGTTAAAGGCGCACACCGGACGAGACCTCATTCTAACTATTTTTTGACATTTAACCTAATTTTCGCGATGTCAACTTAGAAAACGCTCAAAACACTTTCATTGTGTGTTGCATTCTAATTTATTCAATTGTTTTATAGGTTCTTGAACGAATGCCGACTCTACAATGGCATGAGACTTCAGCGCCAGCAATAAAAGGACATAAATCTTGTACAAGCGAAAGGAATTGCTGGGGAAAGCTGATAATAGAAAATGAAAAAGTTTCCATATATCATTTACAAATAATTGCAGTATTCTTTCAGGTTATTCGAATATCGGTGCACGAAGTTGACAAATTATACCCAAACTATCGCGAAGAATTTCTTGATCCAAAAATTGGATACATTCGGTACTTAGTGGGCTTATCCCATATAATTTCCACAAAACGGATTACAGACACTATCGTGACGTCGAAATGCAATCATGGGCTAGAAACAATTGGAATCTTCTGACGGGATTTGGAGCATTTTCGAATACGTCGTATCCCAAAAATTTCGGGGATGTTTTAGCGAGAAATGTGGTGGAGCGGGTGAAAAGCGTCTACGGATAAAAAAAACGAAACAACGACGGGTTCAAGAAACGTGATTCTGCGGGTTAAATTGTTAATTTGTTATGTTAGATATATCATTTTCATATAAAATATAGAAAATACAATTTAAATTTTTGTTTTTCCACAACTGCCCCATTTTTTGATTTGCTATCCGTGGGAATACCACACCCTCTTACCACGGGCTTCACAATTTGTTGAGATGTTTTCGATAAGACGAACTGATTTCGAGAAATTGGAAAATCTCAGCTATTTTATTAGCGTAAAAAGTAATGAGCACGTTCAGTCATTTGGATAAGTGTTGGCAAAATTAAAGTGCCACCGTTGATTTGCTTGATATTGCTTCTTAATTTGCTACATCAATTTTCCCGGAAGTCGTTAGAAATACCTAACCGATACCACAGGGAGTTTCCATGCAATTTCATGCTAATTTTAGTTTCCCATATATCTTGTTTGTTTCTAAAAAAAACTCTGTGGTCCTTCCTAATAATTATAAATCAACAGGATATAATCGTTTTTGATTTCAAATGTAGGACAAAAAAAAAAGGAATTAAATCCTTAAAAATTAGCAAAAAACTTACCTGTCCTACCCATCATTTATTGGACCTGAATAATTGTTACACTAGTGATTTTTGACATAGGAAATTTTAACTTTGAGTAAAAGAATTCAATTGAAACAGCTAAAATTGAAATCAACATTGACATTACGGAAAAATTTGCAAACGTACGGATTAGGCAATCAAATGTGCGTCACGGTGTTTGCAGATAAACACATAACTTGACGACAAATTTTAAAAACTACAGGTTTTTTAAATTTATTTCTCAGCAATTATGAAAAAGGTAGGACAAGTTTCCTGGCTCCCATGACTTACTTGTTAGGAGGAAAACAAATGAAATGTTTCCATATCCATCAGTTAATTGAAACTGAGGTGACGGAATTTTAAAAACATACGTAGTTAGAAATTTAGGAACACTGCTAGAGATGTATTGTTTTCCAGTTAACCATTGCAAAGAAATTATGGTTGATAATCACTACAAATTAAAGCGAAAATGGGCTGAAAATGATTGAAATTTGTGATTTTTATAAACAGAACCACTTTTAACATTTCTTGGTAAATGTATTTACCAAATTTATTGACATGTACAGTACTGGCCATAATGATGTTCGCCTAGTGTTTTTTGAACATAACTTGGCTCAAACGCAGCCGATCGGGCTCAAATTTTTACCATATCTTTAAAACGCGTTGAAAATGCGTTTGATTGGTATCGCATACTGCAGAAAAGTTTTTTTTTTCGAAAAATCACAAATTTCATAAAAATGCGGAAAATGGAAAAAATGACACAATGTGATTCGAAAGTCTCAGAAACCCGAAAACATTACAAATGTGTAGAAAACCTGTTTTCAATTTATCAATACTTGTTTGCGTATCCCTTGGCATCAATAACCGCTTGGCATCTGCGAGGCATCGAGTCCAAGAGGGTGCGGATCACAGCATCGGAATGGCACTCCATGCGGCTTCGAGTTGAGCGAACTTATCGTCGGCGGTTGATGCTCGGAACCCTCTATCCATGCGTACCAGTTCTTCCCAGAGATGTTCGATCGGATTATGGTCCGGAATCTGCGATGGCCATGCAACAATATCAAGTCGGCGTCGCTGGAACCAATTCTTTACATGTCCAGACGTGTGCTTAGAGTCGTTGTCTTGCTGGAAAACGAATGCACTTCCGACGTTTGTCAATGCCCAAGGTCTTATTGTGGTTTCCAGGATATCTTTGTGCTGGTACCGATCCATGATTCCATTTACACGTCGGAGCGGTCTCATGGCGGTGTCGGAGGAGCAGTCCCAAACCCTGCAAGATGCTTCACCGTTCGGAGGTGGTACTTTGGCATGAATGTGGCTTCAATAGGTCGACGAACCATCTTGATTCCATCAGTTCCGAACAAGTTGAACTTCGATTCATCGATCCAGATGTGTTTGGCCCATTCACATCGTTCCCAGTTCAGATGATCCTTGAACCATGCCACCATCGTCTTTTGGTTCTCGTCACTGATCAATGGTTTCTTCACCGGGCGTCTTCCATGAAGTCCATTCTCCAACAAACGACGTCTAATTGTTCTTCTGGGTGGAATTGAAGAATTTGGCGTTGCCACAAGAATCTGGATATCTGCTGAAGTCCGTCTAGGATCTTCTCTTGAAGCCCGACAGATGTTCCGATCTTGGAGCCTAGTAGTTTTGCAAGGTCTACCATGTGATTTCTTAACAAAAATGCAGCCCAATAGATTAGAAATAGTCCAGAATGATTAAAAAATCGTACATTTTTGTCTTAATCGTTGCAAAACTTTTTGGATTCCTCTTCGGGAGCACAGGAACTGCTGAGCCAGAAGGCTTCTGGACGACCCAGTCTTATGACCGTTGACGATCGCTTTTTGAACGTCCGCCGTGAAATTTTTCTTTCCAGAAGTTTGAAAAATTACTAAAAACATGTTTCAAGTTCAAATTTCAAATAAAAAAATTTTTATGGACAAAGTTTGAAAAAAAAAATGAAAAATTGGTAAAATCGAAAAAAAAAACAAAAAAAATTGAAAAAAAAATTTTTTTTCAACATGATGCAATTTTTGTTGTTCCCAAGGTTGCGCAACTGTGTTTAGCATTTACAGTAAAAATTTCAGCCCAATCGGCCGCGTTTGTGCCAAGTTATGCTCAAAAAACACTAGGCGAACATCATTATGGCCAGTACTGTATATTTCTCGGTAGCTCATGTTTCTTCATATTTTCATGTTTCTGTTCAATTGTTTCATTTTCTCTTTTTTGTGTATTTAATGAATATGGCGATCAATTTTGATGGCTTGCACGTTATTACGTGAGTGTGAATTCAATTATTCTGAGGCCAGCAAAAATATTTTTGTCTATAATATTTTTGTTTGTGCTTAAGAATTCTATTTAAATATGGCTAATTATCGTTGATTTTCATAAAATTTCCCTACATATAAAATCGTGGCCGAACATTAGTTTTTCTTCGGCCATCACCGAATGGCTCGAAGCAATAATTTTTTGAAATCAAAATCATTCCGCACTTGTTCCAGCCATTTTTAGAAAACGTTTCAATGCCTCATAACGCTTTACTTAAAATATTAGCTGTAAT
Source organism: Caenorhabditis bovis (assembly GCA_902829315.1). Lineage (NCBI taxonomy): Eukaryota > Metazoa > Nematoda > Chromadorea > Rhabditida > Rhabditidae > Caenorhabditis > Caenorhabditis bovis. The sequence continues at coordinate 2,122,236 of CADEPM010000001.1, read as the reverse complement.
TTTTCATCGCAATTTTCGTATTTTATGACACAATTTCAGCAAAGCACGATGGAATCAGAAATTGATGTTACAACATCCCTTGATTGGAGATCAATTGATTTGTCCGAGCAAGCCAAAAAACTCTTCCTGCAAAAAAAGATAAAACGGGGCAATAATAGTTCGGCTGAAGGTATATTATAAATGCAAAGGAAAAAAGAATACTGATTGAAGTAATATTAGAAGGCAATCGTCCAAAACGTGTCGCGTTCACAGCTCCATTTGTCCGTTACAGGGATATTGAAGAAATTGAATATGGCGAAGTTTTTCATATTCTTTATTATAACCGTTGTCTTTTTTCCAGGTTGGAATGATATACAACGAACGAAACACCGAACCACTCAACAATTTAGCGAAATCAGAAGATGAATATGATTATGATTCTCCTGATGATGAGAATGATTTAAGAAGCGATTTAACATTGGATAAAGAAAGCAGAGTTCAGCGACGAGTAGTTGTAAGATAACACGATTTTATTATTATTTTCATGCATTTATTTCGTTTTAGTCATGTGATGAAGCAATACGCGGCGAAAAGTATGGTAGTCTGTACATTACTCATGATATTCCGGGAATTCCAAATCAAAAATTTAATAAAAACGATTTGTCCACATATGGGTATGATGATCGAGATTGGAATGTTCAGGCTATTTACATGGTGCGAAATTTTGTCGAATAAAAACCAATAAATTGTTTCAGACTCGTATTGAGAAGCAGAGGCTGGTTTTGTATGAAGGTTGGGCTGTCGATACCGCTTCGATTTTAAGCGAAAAAGAGCTGAAAGTGACGGCAAAGAGAAGAGTAAGTAATTTTTTTTAAACAAAAATATTCAATAATTAAAATATTGCAGCTTGCCGAATGCAATTATCGTCATAAAATGTACGATCTACTCAAGAAGAAAATGAATTTGACCGATGCAGAACTTCCGACCGCGATTCGGATGTCAATAGAGCCATTGAATAAATTTTGGATATATGAAGATGTGACGTTCTTCCATAATTTGAAGTAATTTCCCCCCCCCCTTTTTTTTTAATTTTTGCTTTTTGAAGACATCAACAAAAGAATTGGGCACCAATTTATTATGTCTACACGACACACTTGGAAAAATGTTCATTTCCTTCGTTTGAGGTGATATTAACATTGATTAGTCAAAAAATTAAAAGTTTTAAGTATGTCGTCGACAACTATTATAAGAATGTGAACATCAGAATGGAGGATTATCATCATATCAATTACGTGAAAAAGATTTGTAAGAAATAGACAAAATAAAAATGAATCAAAAAATTCTTAGACACTTGGGATGAGGAAATGGAAAAAACCATTCAAATTCTCCGTAAACGTCTTGAAGCGAGATGCCCTTCACTGAGATGTCGATGCGCCGATTTTGTAAGAATTTTTTCTGTGGTAGAGTCATTCAAGAATATTCTTTCAGGCCACGAAGATATTTGACAAAGGAGTAGAATGTGGGCTAACACTTCGAAGATTAAACTATGATAAAAATGGACGTCTGAATTTGCAAGATATGAATCGCGAAGGCACTTCTTTTGCGCTTGAATGTGGAATTCAATGTGGATGTCCGCCAGATTGTCCGACGAAGGCGATGCAGGTTGAGATAATGAACTATATAGATTAGTTCTAAAAATTGGTAAAATGCCAACCAAAAAGGAAGTAGAAGGCCTTTAAAAAACTAAATTTGTAAATTTACGAGGCAAAATATTCCATTTTCAAATCAGAGAGGTCAAAAGTATCCGCTGTTCGTTGTGTATGAGAAGAATGTTGAAGGATTTGGAGTCCGAGCTGGCCACGCATTCAAAAAAGGCGAATTTATTACCGAATATACCGGAGAGGTTCGACTCCCCCCTCCCCAATTATATGTCATAAAATGAGATACATATTTTTCTTGTAGGTTATGAAAGTATTTGAAGGAAAAAATATATCTCATGTTTCGTATCAAATGCGAACTATAGGAATAACTAATGCAATTATTGATGCCTCCACACGCGGGTTGGACGATTTTTTTATTAACATATTAAATAATTTTTAATAATGTCAGAAGTGTTTCTCGTTTTGTCAATCATAGTTGCGATCCGAACGCGGTTTTCATTGAAGTTGCAGTTCCCGAAAGTGATTCGGATTTAATCAAACCACGAGTTGGAATTTATGCCATCAAAGATATTTCAGTTGGTTTGTCGCGGTTTTATGCATATTTTGATTGACTCATCGATATTTCTAGGTGAAGAGATTTCTACGTCATATTATTCTGAAGACGAACTTGAAAATGCTCAAAATGGAAAGAAAATTAAGTGCAAGTTCGTTTAATGGCTATTAACTGACAAAATTTAAATATTTTCAGCTGCAACACATCAAAATGCCTTGGATGGCTGCCGAATAAATACTAATGAAACTTATTTTTTCGAATATTTTGCTCAAATTTGCATAAATCATTTAATGATTGAGAATTGTTGAAAAGAAATTTTAATTGGAAGTAGGCAAGTGCGCTCGAGCGCACATGTCATATATAGTGATTTCAGTGTAATATTGCATTTCAACATTACTCTTATTTGCAATATTCTATAGATTTTCAATATTTATTGGAATGAGTGACGGCCAGCGAAGCTCAAACCCGCTAGAAAAATGGTCGCAGGTAAAAATTTTCGCCTACTTGATAATCAATCGATTTTTTATTTTTTTTTATTTAGCAGGCCACGACGAGCGCATTTGGATTAATGGAATCGCTGAAAGGACAGGGTTCATCGTTGGCAAAAAACTTGAAAATGTTTGGGAAAACTTTAATGAAGGAATCTGGAAGCTCCTCGTCTTTAAAAACGCCGGTATTAATTTATTTTTAATTTTAATTTTTTTTGGCAATGCCGAGAAAATTGAAAAAAAATACAAAAATATTTATCTAATTTTTTCCTGCATTGAGCCTTAATATATAATTTGGTTGATGTTTTTTTTAGCAGGAACACCGTGATGACGATATTCGACTCACGTGGCTAACTAATCGATTAGTGCTAGCAGATACGATGCATAATTCCAAAGAAGGGCTACTAAAAGTAATTTCGTGTTTTTGTTTATTTCATATTCGCGAAATTTTGGGAATATTTGAAAATTAAATAAAATTCAGGCTGAAAAAGCGGTTGTTCGCGAGATGGTTGATTGTCAGCCCTACGTCGTCGTCAATGTTCATTCTGAGTGAGAATTACCAACTAATTAAATTGTTGAATTAAAGATTTTTAGGCCACTACGATTGGATGGTTATGCAAAATCGATTCATATTCCATTGGGTATTTCACAGAAAGGCGGATTACCTCATCAGCCGTTCATACGAGCATTAATTCCCGTATGAAATATATTTATCGAGGCGTTTATAATGCTTAAAATAATTTCAGCTACTCAATGAGTTTTGCCTACTGACCAACGATGCGGCTATTGTGATTTTTGGTCTTGATGGTTCGTAAAAATCAATTTTGAATTATGAAATGTTTGAATTTTCCCAGAAAACGTTGTGGTAACCGCTGCGTTTTGCCTAATAGCGTCAAGATCGGTTGGAAATTTCAACGAGTTCATGTCGGATTCGTTGCAAACGAGATATGAACGGTTGCCGACGACGTATCGGAATTTTCTCGAGCAGACGCTCGATTTTGTTAAACTTTGCTCATTTTTTGAGGTTTGTCGTGGATATTTCACGAGCTTGTGAAATATTTCAAAATATGATTAAAATTGTTTTAGAAGCCGTCAATTGGTGTGGTTCTCGATCATATTGTTCTTGAACCCGGAAACGCGTGCATCGACGGCGATGTTTATGTGGCAATTTCTCAAGGCGTCATGCAGCTCAAAGTTTTTGAGTTCGCCACAAATAGATGCAGGTAATTTATACGCTGCTCGCAATTTTTCTTTCATGAAATTGCCCACCAAGGCTTCATAGATCAAAAATTGACAAAAATGGAAATATGGACCCAGTATTCATTTTTTTTAGAAATGAATATGGACAATTCGTTTTCCCGATTAGCGGATTTGAAATAGCTGATGACGCAGTAGTATTCGTTGGAGAGAAAGGAAATGCGGTATGTTTATTCATTTTTTTGTTGTAATTTTTAGCAAAAATACATATAACAAGCACAGTCTTGTTGGGTAATCCTCCCCATAAATGTCATGCTCATATTTTATACATATTTATGACGAAACGATAAGCTATCGTTAAGACACCCATTTTACTTTTATGGTCCCGAACAACGTAGGGATATATGAATGGGCCTCGTTTTTAAACATTGATAGCTTGCTTTGATGGTCATTAAGAGTACTTATTGGTACATTCAAAATTCAGATTATAATTTGAATTAAATTTTTTTCGCAAAAACTAGCAAATTTAGACATAAGCTGGATAAAATTAAAACACCATTGTAAATCTACACTGATTTCACGAAATACCCGCTCGGCTTCATTAATTTGATGGTGACCATACAGATTTGAAATATTGAGATTGGTAATATATTGGAAAAAAATACGTGTGGTAATCCGTATGATTCGCTGGCTACTCGCCGCGTGATTTGTTTTCGAGCGCGGATTTATTATGTTTTTCGCTGGTGGCCGCTTATTATTGGTGCTGTGCGGCTGACCGTTGAATGGATGAATGTCTGCGCACCTGCTGCCCTTCGTCGATTATGTGTGCCCGCCCGCAATTCGCTTCTTTCCTTTCCTGTCCCAGGTCAAACCTCCGGTTACTCTTTACATACATTCGTGACCCCCATCTCCGTCGTTCGCTTCATTGGCGGAGGAAGTCTATTCTCATTATGAGCCGAATAGTTGTTTTGTTTGTATTACCCCTCGTTGGTCGGTGCCGAGTCGTTACTGGGGTCTTCGCTGCAATTTTGCAAAAATGCGTCTTTCTCAAGCTTCTTTGTGTTAATTCGGTGACGTCAAGTTCGAAACAGAAGTAGATTTATCGCTGTTTTTCGAGGACGATGCCCATGATTACCAAAATTCTATAATAGGAAACATGGATAAGATTAATCGTAGATTTCTTTTGTTCTAAATCAATGAATGGATTAGTCGATATTATTCAAAATAAATTTTCGGATTGAGGAATCTATGAGAAATGTATCATAGCAATATTAAACTATTGTTGCTGTTGCTACTTGTTTGAGACGCTTCAATGCCTTGAGACAGACCAGGAAAGTCTTCTAATATAAGGCCCAAATTTAGTGCAATCTTTATAAAGACTTAATATATATATATATATTTTTTTGATCTATTAAATTTGCTCGAATATCGCGATCAAATTAGTTATATTATTTTCTACAGATTCCGCTACTCACTTGCCGTTTCAATACCCAACTTCTCGACAGCAACGACACAGACATTGTGATAACCGCCGCTGAAATGGACGTCTCGCGAATGATTGCGCAGCCGGTGCAGGATTTGAGGTATCGTTTTCTGCCACTGGTTGTTTTTTGTTGTGCCAATTTCTGAGCGAGCAACGTGCGGGTTTCGAGTATCCATTTACTTCGTTTTTCTTTTTTTTCTTTTGTTTGCATTCAATTTTGCATTTGGATTTCAATTTGGGTTTTGCTTCGCGAGCCGCTGGAACGCCTTCTTCTTTTTTTTTGCGTTTTTTTACTCCCCCATTTCGCGAACCCATTCTAATTGAATTCGGCGTTTCGCAAGAACGTCTTCAAGTCCTCTTCGCGAACATCATTGCTTCATTTATCCTTTTCTTTTTTCAGAATGATTCTGAATTTTTCAACGAGACGTGTGCCGACACTGAACAACATGCAATTTTATCGTTACAAGCTGCTTTGTGTGAGAAACGAGTCCGAGCTTGGTTAGTTATTTTTTACAAGAACTATTGGATGTGAATAATTAATATTGGATTTCAGGCGGATACCAGCAAACCTATGGTACATTGGATTCCGATGAGGAATCTCCAATCCATCGTAATCGTAGGAGTACGCCGAAGAATGAGAAAAAGAGCACTAATAATGGGGAGGGCGGCTCGTTCTTCGAAACTCTCCAATTTAATGATAGTCAACCGGCAAGAGAAGAACGATTATTGGATGATGATCATGTATTGTTGAGTGGAATGACATTGAATGATGAGAAGGTTTTTGGCATATTTGCATATTTCTGATTTTTTAAAACTAAATTTCAGACGTTTGGAAATGTTGAGATGGGTTTTGCCAATGAGACACCCATTCTTTCGGCACCAACACCGCTTCATAGCGAAGGAGTGCCTAGTCGAGCTTCACCAACCCCAGCGATTGATGATTTGCTTGGGTTGGGTTCGTCGGTGTCGAATGAATCTCAGAATTTGACGGCCAACTCGAGCACATCGATCAATCAAAGTAATAGCAGTTCGAATCTTGGCGATTTCGACTTTGGGCTGCCTTTAAATCCGACAAGGTTTGTTGACAGTGTGTAATTATTGGCGCGAAACTTATTCGAATGTTGTAGCTCGTCGCCAAACACACGACCATCGCCGCAGCAACCCGAATTTAATGATCTTCTTGGCGGATTTTCGCCGCTGAGACCAACATTGAACAATGTCACGCCACCGAATTCGCTCAACTCGTCGGCGACAAGTATGATTGTTTGGTTTTCTTTAGAATCGAATTTAGCTCAAAGGTTTTCCTGTCAACTTAATTTTAGACTCTAAGCCAGTCTCCGCTGTCAACTCGCAATCGGACTTTGAAGCATTCTTGGCGAATTATCCTGAAAAACAGCATCCTCAAGAGCCGCAGCCGCCAAGTGCCGCATCGAATCCTGCCGCTCATCAAACTCGAACTCAAGGAATTTCGAGCCAGAAACGTTTGATTTGCCATTTAATATCAATTGGAGATTTGCGTTTTCAGAACAATACAAGCCAGCGTTTGGAGATGCCTCGACTACCACTGGAAAGGTGTCCGTGGACGCGTTCAGCGATCTTCTTAATCAAGGCGTAAGTGGATCATTTAATTTGATGCATAATACTAATCGAAATGTTTAGGGCTTCAAACCAACTCAGCGTGAGAATCAGAAGCAGTCGATCGGAGCTTTATTGAATGCTCAACAGGCTAAGAATTTGACGCCAGAGGAAATTAAAGTAACTTTTTTAGGTCTCGCTACAAACTTTTAAATTGAATTTTTAGATACGCGACTGGACCCAAGGAAAAGAGCGAAACATAAGAGCACTATTATGTTCTCTTCAGAATGTGTTGTGGGAAGGAGCTGGAAGATGGAATCAGCCGAGTATGGCGGATTTGTTGACGCCCGATCAGGTATATTGTAATTTGAAGAATTGAGTAGCTCAATTAGGATTTATAGATCAAAAAGCAATATCGAAAAGCTTGTCTGGTCGTACATCCCGACAAACTTACCGGATCACCGCATTTGACTTTAGCTCGAATGATATTCACAGAGCTTAACGACGCTTATAACAAACATGTAAATGAACCTTCGTAGTAATTAATTAAGCATATCAATTTTTGTATAATTGCACCCATTTTTGGGCAGGCTCAAGGTTAATCAATTGAGATTTTTCTTTGAGACCTGTTGTGTTGATCATAGTCGAAAATGAATCGAGTCTTCTATTGCTTGCTTATTGTCTTCTACTGTGATGGTTTATATATTTCCGTTTTTTTTTTGAATTATTAATTTGGAATCTGGTTGTGGCCCTTTTTTTTAAATAAAAATTGATGGAAAGTTGAAAATTTATTGAAATTGTGAACGAATATTGCGAAGTGTTATGCAATGTGTTGGGTAGAATAATCTTTGTGCTGATTGCGTTTTTCCATACTTGCAAATTTCCGGGTCGACCCGCCCCGATCCGCCCCGCGGGTCGGGGCGGGTCGGGGCGGGGCGGGTCAGTAAAAAAATTCGCGACCCGCCCCGCCCCGCCGACCCGCAACGACACTCCAAGTTTACATGCAACGACACTCCAAGTTTACAGCGAGGCCTTTGTTTAGCGTAAAAAGAATTTCGAATTGCATCATTTTTTCGATTTGCATCATTTTTTTCGAATTGCATCACTTTTCTCGAATTTGAATACATTTTTGTAGTACTTATTCATATTCCGCTTTTTCCACTTTATATCTGGTTACTGATACTGCTATATTATTGTAGAAAATGGCGGATCTCTTCAAGTTGGATGATAAGAAAGTGAGAGATATGCTTCTTAGAGCGGATGGTAGAGCGAAATTGGTTCGTTTGATAGGAAACGTGATTGGCCGATAAAACACCTCATTTAGAGTGATATGTACAAAAAGGATGGAGTTCGAACGATTTTCGTGCGTGCCGCGGACGGTGACTGGGTGCAGTACTTAAAAGTTGCGTGCGAGTTTTGCTTAACATTGCTTTCAATGGGACCCGGCGGACACATAAAGAAACATTTCGAAAGGTGTAAAAAAAGAAAAATAGATGAAGAAAACAACGAAGAAGGAGAAGAAAGCGAACAACCCCGGGCAAAATCTCATAAAATCACTGGTAAGCAATTAATGTCGTTTACATCTTATACGTATTTACTTTCAGAATTCACCGAAAAGAAATACAAAGTCCAAGAGCTTAATAAAATTAAAGAAGCAATTTCGCGATATTGTTTAAGGAGCGGTCGTTCTTTTAATTCTCTTGCGTCGCAACCTATGAAACAATTTATCATCGACATCACGAATGCATTGTAAGCATTTCTTCTCTTATACTAATAAAAAAATAATTGCAGAATTGGTGGATTTGGTGAAACGGCTATGGAGCAGCTTCCTTGTCGATTAACAATTCAGAAGAATACGGAAAATCTCGCTAAAGATCTCATCGAAGAAACGTTCAAAAACTTGGAACTCTTTCGCGGCAAACGATTGAATTTAGTAATCGATCATGGCAAACTCGTGTGCAATTATCTGTCAGTCTATGGGAGTTATGTCGACGACAATTTTCTCCTTTGCGTTGTGCCAATGGCATTTATTCCATCAATTGATGGAAAAAGCGGGAAAGAAGTTAGCTTTTTTATTTTAGATTATAAATTCTAATTTTTTAGACTGCGAAGCTTATTGTCGAACGATTTCACGAGTATGGGTGGACTAAGGAAGAGGTCTTAGCCTGTAGAGTCACGGCTGACGGAGCGCTCAAGACTCTCGGTGATTATTTCCAAAGCTGTGAGTGTTGTTGAATACCACGTGCACAGCTCCCCAATTTTGATAATTTAGATATTAGGTGCGTTAATCACTCTCTCAATCTTCTGGCTGCGAAAGCTATAACGCCTTTTGAAAAACACGCAAAGGATCTCTTCCATTTGAGACCGCACTTGGAGAAAGTGCACGAAGTTCTACGCCACGCAAAGGTTATTGCATCAGGAGTTCGCTCAAATTGCACAATGTGCCAATTAATGACAAGACATCCTTCGTTGCCGATTGAAACTCGCTGGATGTCAAACTTAAAATGTCTTAAAGACATAATGGACCTTAGGAATGAAATTGAACAAAGAAGCAGTATGCTGCCACTTGCTGCTAGGCAGGCTTTAAGTTCAATATCTGTGGATCTTTTTCCAGTAGCAACGTCGATTCTTGCGGTTCTAGGCCCATTGCTCGAATACAACACTTTATTTCAAGTAAACTGAGTTGTTGCATATTTTAAAACATTTTTTTTCAGACTCAGACCGCCATTTCTCTTCATCTGGTGCTCCCCACATACAAACACGTGAAATTGCAATGGGAGAAGTTTAAAAGCAACAGCAATGAAAATTTCGATCCGGAAACTATGGATTTGGAAGTTTCTCAAGCCATCGCAGAAGCCGGTCTTCTCGCTCTTCCTATTTACTATTCGGAATTCAACGACATCCACTACGCCGCCGTTTTGCTGTCACCACGCACCAAAAAAATGACAAGCTTCAGCAATGAAAAAAAAATCTAGGGTATGAGGTGAATTTTATTCTAATTAAGTCAGATGTTTGTAGGCTAAACAATTTCTATTTGAAATTCTTCCAAATCATTCTAAATCGACAAAACAAGAACCGAAACCGTCAAAAGATGATTCAATTTCCACTTTGTTGTATATAGTAAGTGATTCACCAGAAATTGAGACGGAAACGTCTAGCGAGTTCGACAGGTAATAACTAATTGAGTTTTGAAATAAAAAACATCGTTTAAGATATTCCCAGGAATACGTCGATTTAACTGAAGTAGAAAGCGTGGAATGCTATTGGAAAAGGAAGAGGCAGGAATTCCCGAATTTATTCGAGGCCGCTTGTTACGTTTTCGGAGTTATCCCGTCTGAAGCCGTGTTAATTGTTCTTGGAACACAAATTGCTCAGAAGTTCCCGAACAAAATCTATTGAACCAAAATCTATTGAAAATCACTGTTTTTGTTACTTTTATAAATTTGTTTGTAATAAAGTTTTTATTTTAAATCTATTAGCGGGTCGGGCGGGTCGGGGCGGGTCATGGTGAGAATTTTACCAACCCGCCCCGCCCCGCCCCCGACCCGCCCCGACCCGCCCCGACCCGGGTCGATGGCGGGTCGACCCGGGTCGACCCGGAAATTTGCATGTATGCGTTTTTCTGATGTTTGCAGCAAGTTTTCATAACGAACGAGCAATTATGTAACAAGTAGTTCTATTAATAGAATAGCAAAAACATTAAAAATTGCGAAAATCAATTATAAATGTAGAAATGATGACGGGCGTGGAATATGCCATGGCCGAATAATTCGCGGCCGCTAACGAAATGTTTTTTTTTCGCGAAAACAAATTCGTTTTAGAAAATGCTTTATTCATTTTTTAATTTAATTTTGTTTAATTGTTCGGCTATCTACAATGATGGAACGGGAAACTGATTCTGCAGACGAAGATTTATTTGTTAATTCCGGCACGAATCAGTCCACAAATCAGAACGAGAAAACGTGTAAAATCTCCGACTTGATCGGATGAAAGACAAACTATTTTTTTATTCGTGATAACCGACCCTAAAATAGAGATTCAGGTGACAGTCTAGACGCCACGCGAATTAATGAAGTACAAAGTCTTCTGGAGATGGAGATGCAATTTAAAAATTATTACCTTCAATCTCATTTTGCCACTTCTGAGCACATAATAGAGTGAAATGTTGTTAGATGTTGCAATTTCTCCTTTTCGGTAATTTCTATTCTGCAAATTCGAAGAAGCTTCGTCGTTCAACTTTGACAATTAGTCAGGTGGGTGGTGGAATCGCCTTTTGTTTCTTTTTAAACAATTTTTCGCTTTTTCATTGATGATAATTTAGATACGCCAAATGTACCTGAAAGAGCTGAGCTCCACTTTTCGTCGGTTCGAATTGGAGGTGTGTCACAAATTAATGTCTCTGATATGCGAAATCAATACTTTGCAGTAAATCTTCTATAAAAAGCCTATTGTTGTATTATTGTATTACGATTTCAGATGTTCATTGCTTCTTGACTCTCCTGTGGATTTGGACCGTTCGCTATCAAAAGACCATTACTCTAAGGCCATCCAAAGATTCGTTTCACTGATGCACATGGTCTATAATCTCGGAGAAATCAATCCGTGTGAAAGAAGATTATTGCATTCAACGTCTGCCAGTCGAGTTTTCATTAAAGAAAGCAATCCATCAATTTCTCAAAGTTACGAGAATGACAGTTAAAATACGAAAAGTAGGTTTTTATCATTGTCATAAAGAAAAGTTTTCACTCCAAACGAAATTTTATAGTCAAACACGTTGAGATGCTCAACATGCGCATCTTGTAAAATTGCGATAAATAGAGCACAGATTTCTGCCGAGCGGACGAAAGCAAAAACACATCACAAAGATCATTTGATGCTGATTACGTAAGAAACTCATTAATTTGACGGTTGGCAAATTTATGAAAATTTTTAGTGAAGAACGAATTATATTGGAGCAGTTACAACTGATAAGTCAAGACGTCGCAGAAGACTTTGCATTGATGATCAATGATTGTCCACCTCTCGTCTCCCAAAGTCCATTGATTGCAGGCAGTTATAATTGTTTATTTTTTATCTTTTGTACTCCTAAAATAAACAAGTTTTCAAATATTCCTTGTTAGCTTGTTAAATCGCCAAGATTCTTGTTGCAATAGCGCTATAATCTAACTATCTGAGCTTGTTAAGCATTTTCACTCTTATGTCATAAGTGCGATCAACACTTATCATTTTTTCTATATTACACCAAATTTAACCGAATTCTATTTCTCAACTATTTTCTCATAAATTCACGTTTTTATGACAATTCCGAAATTCATTCGGCATATATTTGCAAGCAAGGTGAGAAAGAAGTGCGAAATCATTAGAAAGATAGATTGCAGACTTGCATTTAACTTCTCAATATTTAAAAATCTCAAATGTTCGCTACAAATAGCTGAAAGGGCCCTGAAGAGGGCCTTTTGGAATTCGGGTGCCGATTAGCCTGACTCGACCCCCAAAGAATGAGGACCGAGTCAGTTGATCTCCTTCGCCACGTAGAGGCTCGACACTTGAAGGAGAGGCTCATCAGCATCAGGCCGAAACCTGATGTGGGTCATCGCCGATCCCACCATGGGGATCACCCAAGGACATCCCACAACTATCATCCGAGGATAATAGAAGTAGAAGTGGTTGGGCAAGCCACGTCTGGCTGGGCCCCGGGTCTACTGGTGATATGGTAATGTGGTTTTTGTGTTCTCAACATAGCAACTTACTACAAAGTAGTAGCAAGCCACTACAATGTAGCAAGTTACTATGCCAAGAAACACGGTCCATGTGCACCCGAAAGGCTGGACATATTGACATAGCTGGCCAATCCACGTCAATATAGGTCTGGGCCAGATGACATCCTGACTAGTATGGAGGACACCCGGTGAAGCAAAGTTCTAAAGCATAACCATCCATAACGCCCATTTCCAAGCACTCGAGAGTACTTGAAACGGGGGCGTTTGGGTAGGGTTCGATTCCCGGCTACGGAATCAGGGCTGAAGGGCTTGCCAGGCCAATCACCCGAATTTAGGATTTAGCGGATAAGCCGCCATCCAGCCAACGCCTCGGCACTACGGGGGATCAGGAAGCCTTGGCGTTTGGGGGAATGACCGACTACGGCCCTAATATAGCCGACTACGGCGGATTAAGTATAAGAGGGGCCCTTAGTATGGCTAATGCTTAAAGGTGGTGGGGGGGGGATTTAGTAGTGGTGGTGAATCGATTCACCGATAGGGTCCTTCCATCGGCAGCGGCAGCAGACGATACCTAAACACCTAAAAAAAATGAACACAAAAAATTAATACGAAGAATAGATAAAAATAAAAGTAAAATAATTAAAAAAATGGAAGGGGGAAGCCAGTCATTAGTGGAATGACTGGCGTGGCCGTAAGTGGTACGACTTTCCCCCGGGAAAAAGAAGAGATGGTTGGTCCCAAACAGTAGGACCGAGAGAGAGAGAGAGAGAATCCCAAGTGGTGGGATATAGAGACGGAAGCCGCGAGTGGCGGCAAGGGGATCAGTCGACTGATAGAGAAAAAGGGACAGTCGCAAGTGGTACGACTGCAGGCAGAAAGGGGAAGGGGAAGCCGGCTTTCCCCCAAAAAAAAGATGGTCCCAAACGGTTGGACCGGGAGGAAGTACAGACGTAAGTGGTACGAATGTACGGAGAGAAGAGAAGAGAGGGAATCCCAAGTGGTGGGATATAGAAGGGGACAGTCGTAAGTGGTACGAATGGCGGATAATAATAATAATAATAATAATAATAATAATAATAATAATAATAATAATAATAAAAATAATAATAAATAATTGGTCCGGACCAAAAATTACCAAATACCCGACACTTTTGCTCCTTAATCGTCGCTTCTTCGAGCCGTCGCCTCCGATCGGATCCATTCGATTCAAGATTCCTGCAATGATCCGAGTTATTCTGATAGACTGTGACTTTTACCAATGGAATCCTTATCATCGATCGATTCGACGCCCCGGGCAGCATCGATCTTTCGCCATTCCCCATTCTTGCTCTTCTTCACGTGATACGTCTACTCATGAATATGGGTTTAAACGAGCCCGCAGGTTATGCGGGGCACGTCGAGGAGCCCGCAAGATCCGCGGGCTTTCCGCAACTCGAGGAGCTGCGAGAACTGACGAAATTGCGCATCCGCCGGCCTTTTATAGTGCCACTGGTGTCGGTGCAAAACTTGCAATAGAGCGCATTTGTCGAAACGAACCGCAAATCGACGATAACTGGCCGCTGACCCTCTTCTGTTAGCACACTCTTTCCTATCAGACGCGCTTTCCCGATCGACGCTGTGTTGCGGTAGAGCGCGCATGTCTCATTGGGGTGCTTGGATTTCGAATTCCTGGTTGAAATGGAAAATTTTTAGGCATGAGAACAGCGAATTAATCAGATATCAGTTTTAATGAGATATTGTCGGCGTCAAACGACTGAAAGGAGGCGGGGAATTCAAATTCGCGAAATCAGTGTAGATTTAAATTTTTCGTTGACTGAATATTAAATGCGCGTACGCTTAAATACAAGGTACGCAATTTTACGTGCTTCTCACTGCCTTGAGACGCATTGGCACATTGCCAATAATTTTTTAATTTTCGTCAAGTCGTTTGATTCCGACAATATACGAAATGAAGTAGAAGCGCCGGAAATTACAAAACATATAACATTTAAAAAATCGAGTATCACAATTCAGTTTTTTCCAGTAAATTATTGATTCCTAGATTCCTTGAATTCAATGCTTTGAAATTCATAAAAATAGAAGCAAATTTTAAACGAGATATTCGAAATTATAGTGTTTTGGGTATATTCTTCTATACTTCATAAATGCCACATAAATTACAGAACTTTAATCGGCATGTGCGACTCGGTGTACGCACACAATGCAAAGGATATCGCTGCAGTTTTTCACATTCGTTATTTTTCCACAATATATATATATATATATATATATATATATATATATATATATATATATATATATATATATATATATATATATATATATATAAATTTCGCTCACTCGTTTTACGCCGATTTATTTCTATTTTGAATTCATACATTCTGAAGAATACGTTTCGTACTGAAGCTCAACAGGCTTTGAACTACTCATCAATATATTCTTAATGCAAATATTTTTTTTTCAACTTTTTATGATCGTTGAAACCTCAAATAAAAAACAACGAATTTCTAACAACTTGAAAAAAAGTAATGATGCTTTAATAAATACAACAAATTCCCCGTAGTTCAACAAATGCCAAAACGATATGCAAAGAAATGGCTAGAGGATGAGCAAACTAAGAAAATCGAAAGGTTTTGGAAGAATTGGATGGTATTCTTCGATATTTTTTGCTTCTGAGATGGCCGTAATACCGCTTAAATCGGTTTCCTGCACTGTTTTCGCGTTTATTTTGTGCAGAAGTTGAAGGAGTGACAACTAAACAAATGAAAATGAGAACCAATGGCGAAATATGGGTCTCACCTCGAAATTCATCGAACAATCTTGATCCTTTTGAACAATACCATGTCGGAATAGAGTAAGAAGTTTGCGATTCTTCGAAATCGGGCGAATCGACAATAATTGGAGATCACAGGGAAGTTCGGAGAAGACGTCGAACTGTTTCTTATTCGATGAGATTGCTACCATAGGTGGATAGATCACATTCTGAACACTTCGATGTCCGAATGCCGAGTGCGACGTCGAATGTTGAGACGAGTCAAAGTCGGCTAGGCCGGTTTCGAGGAGAACCGAGAAGCGCATGTCGACAGGGATCAGATCCACCGGAATCGAGTCTTCTCCGTATCCAAGCCCTTTCCCATCATCCTGATTTAATTTTCGATCTGAAATCTCACGTACGCAAAAACTGACACAAATTTTCTAACCAATATTGATTTCGATGCCGCCGTTCTCATAGAATCTAACGCCGTGCTCAACATTCGATGATACCGTAACCCGTACATCGTCATACTGTACGGCGGCCGATGACGGCATCGGATAGAAATTGGCGGCGACGTTCAGATCTTTATAGAAACTGCGTCGAAGCATTTGAAGACCAACACTGTCGGCGAAACCGAAGAAATTTGAGGAATTCGTCTCGAAGCGAACCATCATTTCGAGATTCCTCTGATTTGCGATATCGACCCGCATCTCAATATCCAACTGTCGGCCGGCGAATCCTTGAATATTCTTAAGACTCGTTCGCTGGTAGATCATATCCATGAACAAATGCGTTGATTGGCGAATGGGCCCGCGAACGTAATAATGGAATTCCGATTTCGGTTTATACTGAAAATTTTTTTAGATCAAATTCGTCAGTTTTGAGGGGAAAAAGTGCTGACCAATTCAGAAGTGGAAACTCGCATCAAGTATGCTCCACCGGACGCGCCTTTGTAGGTCACAAAATTCTGAGCTAAACTCAATTCCTTATTGTTTTCAGTTCGCAACACTGCGGTCTCTACGAGACCGGTGACCTCAGAATGATAAGTTTTCAGAAAATCAGACTCCAATGAATATTTCGATTCGATTTGATCCGAGAAAACACTGAAAATGCGTCAAGATTGATTTCCTTCAATGCAGAAGAATACGTGTGAATTTGTGATTTGAGTTTGTCACTGAACTGCTTTCGCGTCGAGACCTCACAAATCGTGGTTGATTCATCCGCATTATCGACTTTTCTTAACACGAAATTTGTATACGCTAATGGTTTGAGAGAAGCCCCGAATACCAGCTGTAATAGCAGAAAATCTTGAGAAATTCATCGAAAATTTTCAAACCCAAAATTCGTTGTTCTCCAATTTCCCTTTTTCGACAAATGGTTCGATTTGAGCGTTCACGATCTTTCCATTCTCACCAAGTACTTGAATATTTACACTATCCACGCGTACCGCAATAACATCATCTATAGTAGACATCAAGCTGTTGAAGATTGAAAGGGTCCTTCAATTTAATTTTTATAAAATTTTCTACCGCTTTCTATACATTTCTGATTCGATTTTTAATAGCCGCTGTGTTTCGGTTTCAAATTGTTTCCTCGGATACTTTTCCTAAAATATCTATAGTATAATAAATTGGCAAAGAATTACACCAACAATTTGAATTTCTTCAATTTTCTCGATTTCCTCTTTGACGGCAATAATCGAGGAGTGAAGAAGATGGGAATAGTCTTTCATCACACTCACTTTCGATGTTCCTAGAAAATTTAATATTTTAATTGAAACGCATATTTCAATTCCAACGCCAACCTGTAATTGCATCATGATGCTGGAAAAGCGACAAATTTCTTCTCGCAAATTGAAGAACTTCGGATGAATAACCGCCGTGAAGTGCTGATAGTAGATCGGCTGTCCGAATTAGATGCTAAAATTTTTTAATTATTAAAATTATATATTTTTTCTGCCGTTCATTTTCTAGAAATCACAACCGTTTTTCCCCCATAGCAAAACAAAATGCGCGCGAGCAATTTGATGGCCTAATTTCTGATGACCGTTCAGTTGACGGCCACGGCCACCTCCAACCCGGGCTCACTAAACTTCACCTACGTGCAATTCTCTGCCCTGCCGCTTATAAAATGGCCGTGTCGTATAGTAGCCGGTCCAATAATCCCTCAACGCGCACATGTAGGGGAAAAAGTCGCCGGAAAGTGTCGGAGGCTGAGTTTCGGTTTGATTATAATATGATTCAAGCTCGTTGAAATAATCATTGAATGTTCCGAAGCTAGAATAAATTCAGATTTACGAAGAACTCTGATTAAAAGGCACCTTATTTTGACTTCATTTCCCTTATTAATCTCATCAAAAAGCGGCAAGAAATTGTCGTGCTGCTGATGCCACTCCTCGATCATATCATATCGGAAATCATCGCCGAGCATCATCAACAGCACTGGTGCTTCATACATCTCGGACATTTTTCGGAATTGTCCGACAAGTTTCTTCGCTTTTGCCTCAACGTTGCTCGAAGTGATCGCGACGGTCTGACCGCAATGCCATTTCGTAATTCGTTTGAAGTCGAACTCGCAACACACATAGGAGTCGGGACCACAGGAGTTCAATACATCATAGTGGGTGTACGGAAGCACGTGTGTTAAAACATCATTCTCCCCATTCTTATCTGTTACTTTCAAAATTTGATAAATTTGGAAGAAAAACAAAATTCTCACCAAAATATTGCCGCCATCTGAATGGAATTGCATGACGTTGTTGAAGAGAATTTTTCAGCGAATGATGAATGCGGTTAATCACACTTCGCCGAACGCCTGCCTTTCGGAACAAGTAAGGCACCGAATTTGAGTAGCCGAATGGGTCATTCGACCAGACTACAGTGGGTTTTGTATGAAACTCATTTTGAATATAGTCGAAGCCTTCAATGATATTGTCGACCGACACTGGGAACAGTACATTCGCCTCATCTGTCATCACCCAAGAGCCCGAGGCGAGCTCCAAACGACCTTCAGATACGAGTCTGAATTTTTCGAATGATGACAAAGATTCAATGAAGCCAACCTGCGGACATCATCGCGGACTGTCTCATTTTGAATGCGAAACCATCGTTCGAAGAATACAAACTCAGCCCACATGAATCGCATTTTCTCATTTTTCGTCATAAAATTGTGCATATTGGTGAGAATTGCGTTGGTATCGGCAGTGTAACTTTCAAATGTCTTTAACCAGCCTTCAATGCTAATCAATTCAATATTTGCGAAATTTTTTAAAATCGAAATACCTGGATCGACATGCGTAAAAGGGAGCACGAAAACCCTCAACTTTTTGTGTGATTTCGGCTCTTTTGAGTGAATTTGCATATTTCGCAAGCCAACTACCGTTTTGAACATTTCAAATGTCTGAATACATATAACAGTTTTCAGTAGATTGCCTGACGAATAATTACATTGTAATCAGTTTTTGGCTCCTGAATCGGTTCCACATTTCTGCGATATTGCTTTGCAGGAAATTGAAATGGAAAACGGCGCGAAATCTGTAAAAAAATCACATTTCCACTTTTGCGACCGTTTTTGTCAACCAAAAAAATCTACCCAATATTCCACATTTTTTTTCTGTGCATTTGCGTCACGGTGTTTTCACGCATTTCTACGCGCTACCATTTATTTATATTTGTCCGATCAATCAAACCTCAATTGTTAATAAATCAAAATTAAAGACCAAGAATGAAATATATTTGCGAAAAAATACCAAAAATACCTCTAGGCGGCATTTGAAACGAATTTCGCTAGTACGATAGCCATGTTTTTTTTTTTTAATCGCGATCATCTTCTCCACAACTAAAGACCGTACATAGAATACACGTTTTTTTTATTTCTCGACTTCATCTCTAGTCTCAATATTTCTATTTTTTATGGTTATCCGATCCTAAATAAATTAACGATGCACCGTATTTCGAAATTTATTTATTATTTTCCGAACACACTTTCTTAATATTTGGAAATTGAAATGTCTCTCATTTATCCGCAAATGAAATTAATTTTTGCATTTTATTCTGGAATTTTTCTTTTGTTATTTTCTGAAGTTATTCTGCGTTTATTAAAAATTCGTTTGATTTTTTATTTGCACAATTTTATGGCAAATATTAAAGTGAAACGACTCGACGATAGCGAAATTTAAATTATTTACTATATGCTGATGTGTCTCGAGGCAGTGAGAAGTACGCGAGACTGCGTACATTGCATTATAGTTTACGCGCATTTAATATTTAGCCAAAAATTTAAATCTAATTTCGCGAATCTGAAAGCCGATAATATGATTTTTAAAACAATTGCCCAGGAACTTTGGGGTGTGTTTTAATTGACTACAGTAACACAAAAAAAACATGCCGAGAAATCTTACCACACTTTCATATGAACTTCGTCGGTAATATGCAAAACAAAATGTGCAAGCCACAACAATGACGTAGATCAAAATTGTGCGTGAGCTATTTGAAATTCGCCGACGAATCGAGGTTAATTTTCTGCTAACACCCATCTGAAATCGACAAAATCACCAGTGAAATGGATTGGGAAATATCGAATTACGAGAAGAAGCCATATTAGACATTTTACGAAACAAAAGCCGTTGGCTTTATTGAGTTTCTATGGAAAACTAGGTCGTCATAGCAACTCGCCTTTTATCATAATTGTAATATATATTCTGGGTCCACCTGGAGCGGGTCAGGAAATCATTTGGCGACCTACGACGACGCATCAAATTAATGCGCTTCTTGAGTTTAAAATGTTTTGAAGTGAATTTTGTAAAACATTTTTTATTCTTCTAAAAACGGTGTAATTTTAATCAAAATTCCCCAATAATACCTCAAGGTTGCCGAAGTGAAATATTGACAAATATACCAAAATGAGTTGTCGATTGGATCTACATAAATGCGGGAGTAATTTGCAGATTTTGTCTGGTCTTTGAGATTTTTTTTTCTAAAAGATGTATCAATGAAAGCGAAATTTGGAAACAAAATGACATTCCGTTACTGTGTAGATTTCCGGGAAAATTAGTAAAAAGCCTTTTCGAAGAGAAGAAAAACACTAGTTTTATCTAATATGTTTTTTAATTTTTACTCAATTTTACTTATAATGGGCTCTCTTAAAAATGGGCTTGTATGGCAAAAAGTGACGAAATTTGCGAGCCATTGCGCATTTTCCGATTAAGCGCATCGCCATGTCGTTTTGGGAAACTCTGTTTACAATGCACGTTGGAAAATAAATGAAAAATGGATGAAAGGGGAATATATGTGGCAGATCAGTTTTGCATGCTCTTTTGATTCATTGTGTAGTACAGTCGAGAGGGTTTGTTACATTGAGCCCACCATGCGCTCGGACGGAAACCCTGGGTGTGCCTCTGATAGCTTATCAACGATAAAAGAAATAACTTTAGAATGGTTGTTTGAACTATACGTTCTTCATTCTGATAAATAGAAAAAAAAGTGAAATTTTGAAAAAAAAATACGTGCACATGTATGGGTTTGTCGGGAGATTAACTATACATAGTGTCATTGAAAATCGCCGTCGAATACATAAAAATATTGACGATTTATAGCCCAATAAAACTATTAACAAAATTATATGCGATATTTTTTGAATCTGTGAAGTTCTCGTGAAAAAAATAGTATTTAGTATTATACGAAGAGTTTGGTTTGCACATCATTCGTGTGGGAAACACATAAAATGGCTGGACGATTTGTTTGAATCAATCGGTTTTGTATATTTTCAATTCTGTCCTCTGCGAGAGTTTTCGCTTTGTTATCTGTTTGAATATATTTAAAAGTTCTCACACCTTTATTGAGTGTCATCACACAAATATAACGACAAATATAACAAGAAAATGGCTAGATGATAGGCAAACAAAAGAAATTGTATGGTTTCGGAAGAATCGGATGGTAATCCTCGATCCGCGATGGCCGTAATACTTCATTCTCATTGATTCAATTTAAACGGATAAATTCCCCAATTACCCTTTTGTTAGCTATCAAATTATCGGCATTAATTAACTGACATTGATGATTCTTCAAGTGTCAGTCTATGGGCAAAAAAGCAAATCAGACTCGATTCTGGAGTTTTTTTGGTCAACTTTTATGTTCCAGAAATTGACTATACTTACTCAAATAATTCGAAAAGTCGACATACAAATCCATTTTCAGGCCCCACACAACCATAATTCTCATTTCTTCATCCAACTGTTTCGAGTTTTAGAATCCGCCATCTGATGAATTTATTTCACATGAAATTTATATTCTTCTGGATTACTTTATTCCGCACATTTCTTACATTTCGAAATTGCTAAAGACTCGGAGATAATATTCATTTATATAAATTTAAATTAAATGGTGTTCAGACATGCGCACTCGAAATGCGCCAGTGGTCTATCATTGGCGTTTTTGTCGCACCGGCGAATTTCCGAATAATCCACGGCGTTCACACTAGTGGGATTTACATGAAAAAAAGATTTTTCTCAATGGAGCGCACTTGCAGCTTAGCGCTATTCCGGTGCATAAATTCAACAAATTAAATTTGTGAAATAAATTAGAAACATTCTCAAAATGGAGCGTTTTTTCAATAAGAACGATTAGTTTTAATATTTCTTCCGGTGGATCAGATTCACCGCAATTTATGGTCTATTTAGTTATAAATTAAATAAGTTATTTAAATTTATATCGGATCTTTTTTTTGAACATATACATAACATTTTTAAATGATAAAACCATCAATTAAACGAAAGAAATACTACACAATTGAATTATGATATAAAAATTGATGATGTGTAGCAGATGAATTCAATGCGAGTAGATAAAGACGCGAAAGAGATTGAATTCGGAAAAAGAGGATATAAGGACATTTGGAAAATTGCAAAACTAATAGGGAAAAAATACACTTATCAATTTGGAAACAAATGGATAATCAACAAATACATTTAACAAGATGCTCTTTACCAATTTCATTAGGCAGCTTGAAAAGAACACTTTGATGTTATACAACACAAATAGCTTAAAAAAATGCATTTTTGGGCTGAGGACGTCTTTCCATTGGTCTTTTGGAGTAATTCGGAAGTTTAAAAAAAATCTCGAATAGCGAATTGTCCGTGATATCGTTTCATCACTCCGCCAGCTTTTGATTTTCGAGATGGAGTGCTTATCTGAATTCAATAAATGAATTCAATGCGAGTAGATAATGACGCGAGAGAGATAAATAGCGAAAAAAAGAAGCTGAAAACGGTAAAATTAACGTAAGAACTAACGAAATTTAAAAAAAAAACAACAAAAAATTATAGAGAATCTCTTGCAACTTCTCCGCCGTAATGACACACAATTTACATTTAAAATTTGCAAAAAAAATTAAAAATAAACAACTATGAAATGTTTTTCCAAGTGTTACCAAACATAATCGTATAAATCAAACCATATAATATAACAATAAATGATATTAACAAAAGAGAGAGTGAAAAAACAGAGAAAAGAAATGTGAATATTTTTACAGTTCAATCTTTAAAAAACTACGGACCTCTGAATACTTGTCCGATTGAATTATAGTAAAGCTTTTTCGATAGAAAAAAGCCTTGCGAAAAACGTGGTCGGTGCACTTTTTTGTTAAAATTTGAGAAAAATTCAAAAAACTTGAAAAAAGAGTCAAAACCTGGCGATTTTTAAAAAATTCGTCTGCGCGACAAAGACGCCAGCAATCGATCACTGACACAGTTTGAGTTTTCATTTCAGGTAAATCCCACTAGTGTGAACGCCGTGAATCGCAGGTTTCGGCCTCCCCTTTCAAGGATATTGCGGGTTAATCAAAATCTTGCGTAAACCGCGGAGACCACGATGTTTTTTTGGAAAAATTTGGAATATTATTGAATTTGATGAGAATTCAGTGGTCCGGGGTGTTTTAAGCGAACGCCACAAATTTTCAAAATCACACCAATAGATTTTCTGTTTTTTTAGTGAGTTCCGTTTATTAAATAATACTACTTACACGTACGGTAAGTACTTCGTTTATGTATTGTGAGCAAGGGGTCACATTGCTCCATTTTTTTCTTAACCATATTGCTCCACGAGGAAACCAGGCTGTTTCTGCATAAATTAAATGTCATTGTTGAATGTCTCATTGTGGGTCTTCCAAACGGACGTTTTATATTTTCCAGGATCCACTTCTGGATCAGCATTGCCCAACGGCCGAAATGAGTAAATTTTTTTCAGGAAATTCCATAAATGCGAACTTCTTGGTTAGTCGCCAAAAAACTATAGAGACAGGCACATTTCCATTCATCGACGCGAAGTCGCCGAACGCCGATACTTAAATAAGAAGAATTTGTGTAGTGGACGAACGATTTTGGGGTGCGATTGATATATCTCTTGAAATTGCCGTTTCGGGTCTCGTATGGAAAAATTCTTGGGATCAAGTTTGCGTTTTCTAGCCATCATAACATGAAAGAACAATAAGTTTTAACGAATGTGCTGGTTTTTTCTTTCAAATTCGAAATTTTTCCTAACATATTTATGTTGTTGTCAAATGCGGTTTCGCATAATCAGTGAGTGTTATCGAGAATGTTCGAAGCGAGTTATTTACACAACAAATGTAATATAAAATGGAAAATGTGAGTTTTGCACCAATTTTGAACTCGAAATGCACTTGGTATTGGGTGAAAATAAAAGTAATCAATATATTGGTTTGACAACATGATGTTGTGGAGTTTGCCAATGTTTTTTTTTCTATTAGAATAGGAGTGTTTGTTCACTTTCGGGGAAAACCCTAATAAGGAATATGTCGCGTGGAGTTATAACGTGACAAACTAATTTCTAAAAATTGCCATTGTGCACTCAAAATGGCAGTGTTACAGATGGCATTCACCGGCTTGAAATGGAGTCACATAATGGGTCCTTTGTCGGAAATCGATAAAGCGGTGAGTGCAAAACAGCCGTTATGTTGTTTTGGCTAAAAACATGGACACGAGAACTTGTTTTTGAGTCTGACCATTTTTATTCTCTCAATTTTCTTTTTATAGGCAAAAAGAATTTTCTGAAAATGTTCAAAACAGATTTGTACTTGTTTTTTTTTAGATTGGCGCCGTCGCAGACATGATCTGTGGTGAAAAGCAAGAGTGTGAAACTGATACGACTTCCGAAGGCGAAAATGATACAAATGAGCAAGAGGATGAGGTGAAATTAACAAAATGTAATTTTTTTTTCATAACGAATGAGGTAGAAAATTGTTTTCAAAAATTGAATTCCTTCAAAGTTTGAAAATTATGTGGGCTTATTCATGACATTTGCTTTTTTTTTTACAAAAACATATAATGGACTTATTTATGTAATAAAAAATACAACTTTTCCATTACGTGCACTTAAAAAATGCACATTTAATGTAATTTTTTACATTTTTGCGAAAAAAACGACGTTTCATAAATATGTTCATAAAAATTACATTAATTGCTTTTTTTTTTTTTGAAATTTAAAAGTCTCTAAATTTTTTTATATTGTGAGTTTTTTGTATGAATAAATCCAGTAAATTAAATTTATGGAAGCCACATTTCAGCTGAAAAGAAATTGGTGTCAAGTTTGAAGCGAAAAAATACGTGCGATGATGAAGAAAACGACTCATCGTCGCCGAAGAGATCACCAGCTTCCAGCACTGCGGATTCAGACGACAATGGATCGAATAGGCAAATTTTTTTCAACTGAATTTCTTCTAAATGATGATCGATTAAATGTTTTATTCATTTTTTTCAGTTTTCTCACAAGCCTAACTGGTTTCATTATGTCGCCGCGATTTTCGGCGAAAACTCCAAAATACAGCGGAGTGGATTCGTGGGTTCCGGCCGACAATAATGAGGTATTAATGCTTTTCATCAATTAAAATAAAAATTTAAATTTTGTCAGATTGCTGAAATTCCGAAAAATGTGCTCGACAAGTACAAAAAAGTGCACCCAAATATTGAGGCGCCTCAAAAGTTTGTGCTCAAAAATGGCGAGTTCACTGTTCTGACGTGTGCTGTGGCCGATAAGCCGAAACAGGTGAAAGGTGCTGATGAGTCAAGGACGAAAAAGCTGACAAACAGTAAACTGAATAAAACCGAAGTTGCACATTCGCAGTCGGATTCTGCCATTAAAGAGTATGTTGATTTTTCAAATTATAAATTTCATTATTGAATAAGGTTGTTTCCAAGAAAACATTACAGACTGAATGCCCCAGATAAAGATTTTTACTCATTCTTACGGTAAGCATGAATGTTCAGTAATACATATGTTGTCAAATTATTTTTGTAATGATTATGTTGTTTTGTGTATTAAATAGTTTATAAAATTGAAATTCCGGAAGCTCTTACTAAATTTTGATTTTGCTCAGGAAAGAAAAAGCGACAGAAAAAGATACACACGAACCTCTGCATCATTTAGCGATCAAGCTATCAATAGATGACGGACAGAAGTATGTCATGTCGCTCTACAGAAGTTCAAAGGTTGTCAAACTATAGTGATTTTAAAAAGAAATTCCTTTTAGATGAGCGATGTTGTGGCGCTGTGTGAACGGTGCCGCGAGAATCCGGAACTCTTCCGCGTGTTTCCCAAAGACGTCGTCGTCAAGGATTTTGTGAATTTGATTTTCAACGAGCTCCGCGAGAATATGACGTGGAAGTCGGTACATATTGCCGCGAAAATTGGTTTCATTGAGTTTTTTCGAAATATGAAAGAGCACAAATTGGGAAAGTCGGATTGAGTTGTTCCGATATTACCCCAATTTAGGCATATTTAGGAATTTCAATGTGATCGCACAACCGGAAGGATTGTCGCCGCTCATGTTGGCGATTCAAAATGACCAGTAAGACTGATGTTTTAAAGGAAGGAAGGAAAAAAGCTATCTATTCAGACTTGAAACATGCTCTCTTATGATGGAAAAAGGGGCTGATATCACGTACGTGTGTCCAGATGGATCAAATGCTCTGCATATAGCGGCTACCTCGTCAGTGGAGATGATCAAACTGTTATGGGAGACGAAGAAATGCGACGAGATGTTGAATAAGGCTGACGCTTCTGGAAACACGCCGATGTATGTAGCGCTTACGAATGGATATCTATCAAATGCGAGATATCTTAAAGCTATTGGTATACTATAAAAAATAATTATATAAATAAAACATTTAATATATATATTTAGGCGCGAGTCTGACGGCTATTGACGCTACGCATGAAGCGACACCGTTGATTGGCGCACTGAAAAAAGGAAAATTGGATGATTCGTTAGTTTTTAACACAATTTTCGTAGTTGTTATATTTTCAAAACATTTTCTTTTTATAAATTTGTAAAAAATTTATAAAAAGAATATTAAATGTAGATTTTGGGAAGAAAACTCGAAAACTTCAAAACAAAACTAGACTTTTGAGCAAGTGTTTTTACAGTTTTTTAAAATAGTTTTTATAATTTTTTTTAGCACGATCAAAAAAATTCTTGAAATGAAACCCGATGCTCTAAATGAAACCGAACCAATCACGGGAAACACGGTTTTGCATTGTGCCGTTAATAAAAAATCGATTATTCTCCTCCTTGGGCACTATGTAAGCTGTTCTTAAAAAGAAAACAATATCCTTTCGGTTTTAGAAGGATCAATGCAATGCGAGAGCCGTTAACTCGCTGAAACAGACACCATTGCACATATTCGTGTCTCGTGACGACGTCTCTCTTGTTATGACACTTGCCGCTTATGGTGTCGATGTGAACGCAGCGGATTGCAATGGAAACACGCCACTTCATCTCGCAGTAACGGTATGATTATTCGATGCTTGTTTATTGGATGCCGGTATAGTTACAGAAGGGCAGTGTTGCGATGACGAGGACGCTACTCTGCCTTGGAGCTGATCCGAATGTCGTTAACCATTACAAGGAATCGCCAAGACATATAGCCGCAAAGAGCGCTGAACAGTAAGGCATTTAAACAACAGATACTTTGAAAGTTTTACAATATATGTAGATCAAAGGCTATGGACTTGGTGCGTTCATTGATCATTTGCGGAGCTACTGCGTGCGCTAAAGGGTTTGTTGGATGCGCATTTGGTTGCATGCATCGAGATAGTTTGGGAGCATGCCGACAACACATCAATGGTAGTTTCGTTTTTGAAATAGCCGCAAACGTTTTTTTTTTGTAGATCATAAGAAATATGACACCGATAAGGCGAATGTTGAGCGCAACGTTGATTCGATCGCGGTTGATAGCGAAGCAACGACGGCTCCTTACGAATTCGTATTGGACCCGGATACTCATGTCGTTGAAGAAGCATATGCGGAAAAGAATGATATTCGATCATTTCCGCACAAAGTGAATCGAAGTTCACAGAAATGTTTATGATTCATACCGAATTTTAAGCTTGCCTTGGAACGCGTCAAAGCCAAGCTCAAAGAATGCGCCGAAAAAAAGAAGGCGTCGAATTTGATCAATGTTTTGGCGCTCGATGGCGGTGGAATTCGTGGACTTGTCACAGTTCAGGTATTCAAAAATCAAATTGTTATTGATTTCTTGAATTTTTTATGATTCAGATGCTATTATCTGTAGAAGCTCTACTCGATGAACCACTTATTAACTATTTTGACTGGATTGGTGCGACTAGTACGGGTTGTTATATCATGTCGACATTATTGACTGGTATTCATTGTTTTTTGTATTATTTTGACTGAAATTTGAACGTTAGGCCAGACGTTGCGTCAAGCCCAGTGGTACTATCTTCAATTTAAGGATCAACTATTCGATAGTTGGAGTAGACCTTATGATACGACGACGCTCGAGAAATTTATTAAATGCTGCTTTGGTGAGAATCTGAAGATGTCCGACATTGAGTATCCAAAGTGGGCAAAATTGAAGTGATGCTTGAAACGTGCTCGAGCTGTTTCAGAATCTTTTGCACCACAGTTCGTGCCGACACATTTCCAGTGCAATTGGACTTGAATAGAAGTTATCGGTTGCCGATAAGCGCTGAAGAAAATGAAGAACTTGGATTTGCTGATCCAAAGGGTAATTGCTTAGATTGCAAAAATAATTAGTAATGACCAATTTTAGATATGACACTTTGGAAAGCTTGTCGAAGGAGTAGCGCCGCACCGACATATTTTTCAGCTTCAGAAGGTTTGACATTTTGGCATAGTTATCGGGAATCAAATAATTTATTATGAAAAGAAATGGTTAAAGCTGAGAATTTGTCAGATTTCTTGTTGTAAATAATGATGCAGTCTTAATTGGGTGTGGAATACATTTGAAGAGATTTCTAAAATTTTCTGCCAGCAATCTTCGGGTTGATGTTGTTGCGACACCGTAAACGAAAACGTTAAGAAGGCAGCAGAACGAGATTCGAATGTAGAATATGTAGAATTTTGTAGTGTAGGAGAATTTCGCATAATATTGCTGCAAATCGAACATTTTTTAAGTTTTTTTTCTTTCTTTCGCAAGCTGAAATTTACTGGAAAATAGGCGATAAGTTGGGAAGAGAACTCATAAACGAGTAGAAATGTTGTGGTGCTAACGGATTGGAGCATGAGTTGTCGTTCGAAATTCTGAACTCGTCTCGAATTTGTTGACATATTTACGGAGACTGCGGTAACTGGAAATTGTTGGTTAAGCACCTTTTCTGCATATTAATTGCCTTGTTACTCACTAGTATGAGTATTGTCGAGATTGTGCAGAAGCTCACCGTGTTTGATCGAAAGGAATAGGATAAGAGCAATATTCAGAAGCATTGAAAACACTGGGATCAAAAATAGATAGCGGTTTTGGAGTGTTGTTATCTGGAATTGATCAGTTGCTGGTTTCTTTGATTTTTTTTTTAAATAAGCATTTCCAAAAAAGGCAAGAGTCAAAAACATCAAATTTTACAAGTACAGGTGATTTTTATTTTATTTTTAGAGAACCAAGGATTAATTTTCTGTTTTTTTTGCATATTAGTTTGTTCTTAATACTTTTTTGTATTTACCGTATGCCGATTTGGAGCACACGCTGACTCAAATGTGAGCAATCTTTGATTCATATTGATTTGGCATTCGGAGAAGAATGGTATAAGAAGTGAGATAAGTGAAACAATTGCCAGAATTGCGGAATATATCCATAGTTTTTTATCGCTGAATAGATTTGAGGTTGGATCGTAAACTCCGTAGATTCTTTGAACTATCATCAATGGATTTAAATAAAGTGAATGTTCGTAGAAAAATGTGCAAAAGATTGTGAGAACTGGGCCGGTGACTCGTCGGAATTCTAAAAAAATGATGTTCGAAATTTTATGGGCGATTTAAGCTCGGCAATTTTGATTTGAACATCATACCAAGATAGAAATCGTCTTCCCAGATCATTGGCATATAATAGCCGATGAATAGGATGATATTATCAATGGCATTGCATATAAGAAGGTTGTAAATGTAGACGACTGGAATTCTTTCTGAAATTTTTTGAGCTATTCGGTATTTTTTTCTGAAATTAGATTACTTTTATCACCATAGAGGATTACAATGATTAATAGGAGAATATCAAAGATAACTGAGAAGAATAATAATGCGGAGAATAGCAAAAACGGCACGATCATTGTGAGTGAAAGATTCGATTCAAAATGAATTCAGCTGCTCATTCTATCTGCCATGTGCAATGCTATATTAATGAGTGTTTTTAGGCAAGTACATTGATGGTGGAATGATTTCGAACAATCCGACACTCGATATTTTATCGGAGATTTGCTTTTGGAATTCGACTTGTCAGAAGACGGGAGTTGGGGGGAATTGTCATGGAAATGATTGGATGGGAATTGTTTTCAGCACACGTCGAAGATGGTTGACGTTGGATGCGTTTTGTCGGTGGGAACTGGAATCACGCCGGTGTGTCCTGTTGATCCGTCACTTTTCGAGATGAACAATATAATGGGAGTGCTGCGAGGAATAATGAACTTGTCGTTGGTCGTCATTGATCAGGTATGAGGAGAATAAAGTTTGTGTGAGCAATTCATTTACAGGCGACTGCTACCGAAGGTGCACCGATTACCCGATCACGATCATGGTGTCACTCGCTTGGATATCCGTATTATCGATTGAATGCACCGCTTTTCAAGGTGAGCATAAATTGATGTTTGATTAATGGACCATGTATATTTTAGGATATATTTCTTGACTCGAACGATGATATGGAATTGGCGAAAGTAATGTGGGATTCGGTGGTTTATGCGCATACTCATAGGTGATTTATACTTGAAAATCCAAAAAAAAAAAACGAAAAATTTGATTTCTAGAAAGGATTTCGAGGAAGTGGCGAATCTTTTGAAATTGATTGGAACGAATAAGGAAAGAAGAGAGCACCTCAAATTGTAAATATAATAATTTGCTGTAATTTGGTTTCGATTACTGTCATTCCCCCCTCTACCGTAGTCCTCGACCAATTCATCCCCTTCATATGTTAATCTGCTTAATTTATACGAACGTTATACTTTAATTGAATCTAATAGTCAACACCGATTAATAGAAGCTTTAAAACGATATTAATTATTTGGATCTGTGTTTTTTATCGTATGAAACATACTTTTTTGATATTGTTGTATGATTTCGAGTTCAGAATTAAAATTCTTGAATTTAGAAAAATTTAAAGTCAATTATAGTGGCCTCTAAATTTCACTTTTTGCCACTGACTGTTTCTTTTAAAAAAAGAGGATATCTGTGTCGTAAGACGCGTTGCGGTTCGCGTGCGGTCACGTTAAATTTTACTTGAAAACATAAGTTTAGTAATTTGGATGGAAGAATGGACCCCCCTTTCAGAATGCACCCAGTAGATATCAATCAGTTCCATTTTAATTTTGAAAGATTCTGATCGCTGCAAGACATGTCACCAACCGCGTGTGGTCAATTTTTTCGGGTTTTTTTTCAATGAAATGAAATGACGTCTGGAAATTATTATATTTACCTATAGTGTGGGACGGAGTTAACTGCAATTTTCTGCAAGTAGAGACACGATTTCGAAAATTTTTCTATATCTTTGATGCTCACGCGTAAATAATTGTGAGATCAAGTCTAGTTCAAATTTTTATGCGTCACCCACACCTTCGGAAGTTGTCTGTATTTTAGAATACATTTTTGCAATAATAGCCTTTATTATAGTCTGCTTCGGAAAAAATTGTCACAGTGAACCGCTACGAGACTCAGACCCAAAAACTTCTAATGCCGTAATATTGTCGGCTATATTTGGATATAGGTATTAAAAAAAAATATATCGATGGTGGTCTCGGTGCGCGGTGTGCCTTTAACCTATCCTAATGAATTGGTCTGTAAATCTACATTTTTAATTTTGCGCCAAGACAAGGTCCTGTAGCGAAAAAAAATGTTTTTGTTTTGGGGAAACGCACATTATCTATTATTTCAAAAAGCCATTCATTTAAGAATTCCTTTTATCGATTTTCTTGTTTATTTTGGTTTTATCGGAATTTCTATTCGAAATTTTCAAATCATATTTTTTTAGTTCAGGTTTTCTATATACTAATAATATATTTTTTGTCGACCCAATATGTGAAAAAAAAACAAAAACAATTATATAGGTTTTTTGGTAAAAATAGATCGAATTAGGAGGTTATAAATTTTCGCCATTTTTCTTAAATCTTAGCCTAAAAGTTCCACGAATTCTAATTATATTATTGTGGTTCAGACCAAGAAATACTGTATATGAAATCAATACATCACAACATTTATTTCGGATTCAACATGAACCAAATTTTTTTGGAAAAGGTCACATATGTTATTCACAAAGCGTACGACTAATAAGGTCTAAAATTGAGGAAAATAAGAAAAAAACAAGAAAACAAAGACAGGGTAGGCCTGGGAAAAATGAGGGAGGAAAGTCGGATGTTAAAAGAGTAAAGAAAGTTGGGGGGAGGGTGTCGGCAAAAAATTTGGTGACCCGCCCCTTTCAGCCGAAATGCAGACACTCCAAACTTGCGAACTAGACCACTTTTAGCGTATTTAACGTTTCGAATTGAATTTTTAAAACTAAGTGTGTTTCTCTGTTCAAATCACATAATTTTCCAGCCATATTTAGGCAAGTCAAAAAATCTCCAGTTGAAGTGGCGGGGTGTGTCGATAAATATTTCATCCTACCCCGTTCTAATTATGGATAATCAAAAGATGAAAAAAATTACAGCAAAATAACTTCAAAAATGACGAAAAAATGAAATCAAGGTCTGACTAGATTTCACAATTATCATCAACAATTGTGTAACTAGGCTTGAAAAATATTTACAAGCTAAAATTGTGTATTTTACAAAATGAGCTCATTCTCAAAAATGTCTAGACTTTTTTGAATGTTATGAATTTTCATGGCTTCGTCGGACCTAAAACATGAATTTGAATAGCTTATTAATGATGAGTGGGATGATTTTTGAGGTTTGAAGAGATGTCTAATTACAATTAAAAAGACAAACAAAAGTTTATTAATGCCAATTAATCATTTGAACATTTCATAGGTTCAATGTCGATCTCTTCGGAAATGTCGAATGAGCAGATCTTGCGTCGGGTTGAACAATGAAGACTTGCTTGAAGTTGCTCACAAGCAATCGCCGAGTTGAGCTCGTCGCGATGCCGTAAACAAGGAAATTGAGAAGGCATGAGCATGATATTCGAATATAGAATATGTAGAATTTGGTAGTGTAGGAGAATTCTGAATAAATGTGCTAAAATAACAATAATTATATAAATGTTGATAAATAGTTTTAAACAATACCGGAAATAGAGCAATGATTTGCGCGGAAACCTCGTAGATCAAAATGAATGTCGTTGTGGAAATTGATTGAAGCATCAGGGTTCGCTCGAGATTTCGCGCTTTTTTTGAGAACATCAAGTGTGGACCATTGATAACGCTCACCGTTGATGCTGAATATAAGCAGATCAATTTTTTTGTTGAGAAACTCTTAAAATCCATACTGCTTTGCGATCGATTAGAATTTTGCATGAGATATCCTCGCTTCACCGCTAGATATAAAACTAAACCAATATTAAGTATCATTGAGACGAATGGGATCACGAGAAGGTATCGATTTTGAATCAGAGTTATCTGGAAACAATTAACAGTTTGAACTTTTGTCAATATGATATTTATTTAGTCAGATGGGGCTTGAAATTCATGTTTTTTCTTGATATGCATGACTTTTAAAAATCATCTGGTTAGAATATTTTCAGGTTTCTAGAACCATAATTTTATAATGACGTTTTTAAAGCTAAATTCACTGAACTTGTTTTCTTGAGAAGCTTTAGTGCATGATATAATGCTTTGTGGAATTTTTGAGATCCAGAAATTCCATTAAAAGCCGATTTCAAAATAAAATTCATTTTTTCATCAAATTTTTTAAAATTTTATGTAATTCACTTATGATTAATCGTTCATTTATGTCGATTGAGACAGGATACACCAAAGTGGCAATAGTTGTGCACCATCTGATGGATACTCGGGCGTTTCTTTTGCACCAATTAATACTTTAATCATTTTAGACAATTGTTTGAAAGTAATTAGCTTTGTTTTAACGAGAATGGCAGTCACTCAGTTTTGAGAGGGTCAAGATTATCAGAGCACGGAGCACCACAACATAAGAAGCTCTGAGCATGATTTATACTAGAAGAATCGTAAAATTGTAGTTTGACCCAGTATTATGATCTCTTTAAGTTCCAAGAAAAAATAGTTTTCGATATGCTACTCAATTCTAGCCAATGAGTAAACATTTTTCCAAAAATAGTTTATAATCAGCTGCCCACCTCGTTTTTCTCTTGTTTATTGTATTTTGCATGAACTGACCGTATGACGATTTGGAGCACACGCTGACTCAAATGTGAGCAATCTTTGATTCATATTGATTTGGCATTCGGAGAAGAATGGAATGATAAGTGATATCAACGAGAGGATCTGAGAAAAAAATTCAAACATTTTCCGTGTTGAAATTAAAGCTACTGCAATTATTGCGCAATAAATCCAAAGCGATTCGTCGTTGAACAACTTTGTCATCGGACTATAAACACTGCAGATTCTTTGGATCACCATGAGCAAGGATAAATAGTGGGGATGCTCGTAGGAGAATGAGCAAATCAATGTGAAAACGGGGCCAGTAATTGATCGAAATTCTGAAAACAAATTGTAATTGATAATTAGCATAGTTAAAATACCGTAGTAGAAGTCATCATCCCATAGCATTGGCAATAAGAATCCAATGAATAACATAATGATATCCAACGAATTGGCCATAAGTAAATTATAAATATAGACGGTTGGGATTCTTGCTGAAAAAGGAATATTGCTAACTAGAAATTGTTGAATGGTCTCTTACTCTTGTCACCATATACCATAATAACTATGGAGAGATACATATTGAATAGTAAGGCGAATATGAAAATTGTTGAGACGAGAAATTCGAGAATCATGTCGTGAAAATGAATGGAAAAACAAAAAATTTCAGCTGTCCAAGTTGGGAGTTATGATTCGAAATGTTAATAAATTGGCACTCGGAAAATCAGGACAAACCTTTGAGCAAAAAAAATGACATGTTTGTTTAATGCTCCGATTTCCAGAACACAAGTTGAATGGAATAAAAAATTAATATATAAATTAAGCAGTCACATATTAGAATTTTGATGAGTCATTGTAAAAAAAAATAGTTGAAAAATATTTATGTTTCCCAGCTCCCTACCCCTCATTCACTTTTTGAGCCTCGCTTAAATAGGGATGAGAGTGTAATAATGATAAAGGTCGAGTATAATTGAGGTCTGATTAAATATATTTATCTCCTTCCGGGCTCTGATTGATCGACCTGATATTGCCTCCTGAATCACTTACACTTAGATTGGATGTACTTGTCAATTGCGTATTACAATAACTATATTAACCTTCAATGGGTTGTAGCAAAAATAAAAACAAGAGTACAACTCGGAATTATATCAACACCTCGTAGCAAAAAATTTTCAGCTTAGTCTCCTACGATTTATTACATCTTTCGGGTGCGGTATGTTGCTGAACAAGATCGCGTGTCCTATTATCGATCCAGCGTCATATTGACTTCTTCAAGGAGAACTTGCAACTCAAGTTCACCATAAATCTCCAACACGGTGTTCGTTGTTTAATATTTCTATTATCTATTCAATATCACAAACTTCAATTTGCCCTTATTTTAATTGGAAATTCATTTCAACAATCAAAACTATCAGAAATACAACGTGTATACTATTCCTGCATTGGAAGTATTGAGGAAACTCGAATTTTCACAAATTTACGATTCCTAATAAACACATGAAATGTTTCGACGAGAAGCTTTCTTGTTGAAGTGGTGCCAACGCCATACACCAGCACATTGATGAGGCACGACATCGAGATTCGAGAATAAAATATCCAAGATTGAGTGTTTAATGATAATCTCGAATATTCGTCCTAAAATCAAGATATCATTGAATATTTGTGCAAGAATCACACACCCAGAAAATATCAATTAATGTAGCGGAAATCTCATAGGTTAATAGAACCGCAGTTGTATAAATCGATTGGAACATTAGAGTCGTCTCATAATTCTGCGAAGTCGTTCGATCTACTGATCCGCGTTGGCCCGAAGCTGCAAATAAAAATCGTCATGCGGAAACACACTCGATGGAGTGTGTCTGGTCGGACTGATCATTGATAGACCCCGCCCCCTTACCATGAACTCTTGCAACCATAGTTAGCACTTGAGTATGATTGAATTTCAAATAAAAAATGAGACAAATATTGAGAAACATTGATATTGCCGGAATTGCCCCGACGATATTATTTTGATAAATAGTGAGCTAGAATGAATTAAATTTAAAAGAAAACTTGAATTTGCCTTGAATACTGTGTGTCGGTTTGGAGCACATCCGGACTCGAATGTTACTAATCTCTGATTCATTCTTATTCGACATTTGGAGAAAAATGGAATTAATAATATAATAAAGTTCGAAACCTAGATATTGAATTATATAATTTGGTACAGTCGGTTTCTAAAAATAAAAAAAAAAACGACAATATTGTATATGAGCCGCTGCGGTTCACATAACATTTTTTTTTCTCGTAAAATTGTTTCCACCACAGTGGTTTGGTTTGTTCCAAAACGTTCTCATCATCGTTTTTGGATATGACTGCAGCCTACGAGTATTAAAAAAGAAACACACGAACCGCCTGACGGCATTGCCCAATTCGGGTTGTCGCTATTCTTTTTTTTCAGAAACCGACTATAATATTTTTACAATATTACTACTGAAATTGCGATGTATATCCATAGTTTTCTGTTGGTGAACAATTTGTTGGTTGGATAGATGACACAGGAAATTCTGTGGGCAATCATGATTAAAGACAAGCACAATGGCTGCTCATATGATAGGGTGCATATAATAGTGATATAAGACATGATGGAATTGAGAAGTTTTGAAAATAATCAATCATTTTTTTCCAAATTTCCAAACTGTCTTACTATTGAATTGAAAATCATCAAGTAAAATTGGGATCCCAAAACCTATAAATAATGTAATAATATCAACTGAATTAGCAATAATCATAATATAAATATAAACGATTGGAATTCGTGCTGCAAATTTGGTTATTCATTATCAGCTAAAAACTCAGTCTTCACATTTATCCTTTGAAGTATATATCACAAAAAATAATAGAATATTGAATAATATTGCGAATAGAAATATTGAAGAGAACAGTAAGAATACGAGAATATTCCGCATATGTACTACGCCTTTATGCTTTTTTCTTGCATTTGGAATAAAGGTTATAATTTGAGGAACAGCTGAAAGTGGAAACTCCTATTTTTGATATTTAATGTGCTTGATTTGATTTCTGCTTCCAGGTTTTCTATACGGTCGATACATTTTTTAAGTTCATTTAGCAAATCATTACCAAAGCTCGCCATCATTGGACAAATGTGTAATTATTTTTAAATACATATTATTAACTGCTTGAATAAGTTCATAACAAGGGAAATAATTCGTCGAAAAACTCATATTGTCACATTTTTTAAAGCTGAAAATGAATAAGAAATCAATTTTGATGGCGGCACCATTGCCCAGATTCGCAAATTTCGTCTTGGTAAATTCAGGAGCCCGCAGGCATATTGTAATAGTGACGGGCTCCCTGGATCGCTTGTGTTCAAACGAGACGATTCTCATTTGGGACATTTGGCGGCAATTCCAACAAAATATAATTAATTTTAATTTCAGGTAATTGGGGCTCCACGGGAGTTCTCAAAAACACTAGGACACTCCATTCTCCACCCTCAATTCTGCGTGTGGGGCGAATTAAATTTTTTTCCCATATTTCCACCGAAATGTTTCATCCGAAACGAAAAGGCCCCCCTGATCGCTGAGTTGCTTATCATTTACCAAATTCGCTTTCAAAAATTTTTCCGTAGCATCTACTGTAGCTAGTTTTTAAAAGCTTGCCTTCCGTTTCAACTTCTCATTTTTTTTGCGTTTATTCGAAAATCGTATAGAACCCTTATTGAGCGCTCATGAAACATTAATGCGCAAACAACGACTATACACAAAAAAAATCAGTTTTTCTTTTCGCGTTGCCCCCTCTCAAAAAAGTCGCATGACAACCGCAAGAAGAACAACAAAAATGAAAGCATAGAAACGAAAAAAAACTAACAGAAAAAAATAACGAAATACGAATTGGCTGGTCTCCCGTTATTGAATGCAACAGATTCGCTAGTTTTTGTGGAAAATGCTATTAGTAATATTAGTAATACTATTAGACCATGTCACATCGTGCACATGGCCGTCGGTTGACGCCCTGTTCATTTTGGATTCCACCGAGTTTGTCACTTCTTTTCAGCATCAAACCCAAGTCAATTTTTTCAGTCAGGTGGGTAAAATACATTGAAAATCTCGAAATTAATTTTTAGGTAATGAAAGATATGAAATTGAATGAGGCCGGCTCGAAGGTCGCATTGGCGCAATTCACACCAGCCGCCATGATTACTATGAATTTTGCCAATTCGAGTTCACCACAGAGTCGCGTTAATGTAATTATTCTTCTTGCGATTCTAAGGGAATCATTGATGTTCAGGAATTACGGTATTGTCCCTGCGAGAGTCAAAATTGCGAAAAAACCAGTGTCAATTATATTGCCAAATCTTCAATGACATCGATGAATCGAAAATCAGTTCCTGATGTGATTTTGGTGGTATCAAATAGCTATCAGCCTTTGAATGAATTGGTACAAAATTCACTCTAGTTCGGAACATTTTTGAGAAGACAACTTCCAGATGCCCAATGAGCCTTTGATGTCGCCAATTTCACCGCTTCATGTATTTTATGTGGTCATCGGCTCGAACATGCAAATCACTAGATTCGAGCCGTCCGCAAACACGGTTGGTCTGAAAGTCGCCGATTTCGAGCATCTCCCACAATTAGTATCGCCACTATGCGAGAGCGTCAACGGATATGTGAAAGGTATATTATGCGCACAATGGTCCCCCGGTCGTTGAGTCGCCCATCTCGTGTTGCCATGGTCCGAATGAGACGCATCCGAGTTGTTTCGAGCATTCGTCGTTGTTTCCAACCGACAAATGTGTATAGTTGGCAATATATATGAGTAAGATAATTGCCGATATCTCGTGGTGGAATTTCTTGAATTGGAACTCGACGAGTTGCCATCGACAAAACGCTGAACAAACGGTATTCTGGACGGTTCCATGTCAGTTTATCCAGCAAATCATTCATCGAGTTCACTTTGTAATAATCCAATCGAATTGCAGGCAGCTCTCATACACGATTCGGACCACTTTGCTGGATTATCATCGGTGGATTATTGCTATTGTTCTTGCTTATTGCCTGTTGCCTAGGATATGCAATTTATACATATCAAGACGAAAGTAAGTTTAGCGAATTCCGTCGGGACCATGTGAATGGCTGATATTGTGGAAAAATAGGTTCTGAGAAGGGGGCTTACTTGGGATTGTTTGAATTGCCGCTAATTTCACAAAAAATGTTCACTATGAGAATTGCATAAAAACTTGGGCTCCGACATCATTAGATATCTCAAAATTCGCTGCGAACAATTTTCGACCTTCTGACGATTTACCTGCGGAAATTCGAAAAAAAATCCCGAAAAATTTAGGGTACACTATATTTGATATTAATGCAGATTGAACAAACGGGAATCGATAGGAATTCCTTTATGAGATTACAGGGTGGCTGAAAATTACCCGGATTATATGAAAACCAATGTATTTCAGTGAATAATTGTTCAAACACACTCCAATTTCATATTTAGTTTATTTTTACAATAACAAACATAAATAGATTATCGTTGTTCGATTCGATCTCCGCGGTTTCTGATGACGGCGCGAAGACGCCTCGGATATGCGTCGACCGTGGCGTGCAGGTATAAAAATTAAAAAAAAAACATTTCGCTGAAAAAGCACCAGTGCGCCTCACGAAGGCTCGAAATTTTAGTCCGGGTAATTTTCAGCCACCCTGTATATATTTAAGCCAATTTTGAGCAAACCCCGAGTCGACTTTTTTACCAATAAAAACGATATTTGGAAATTCAGATCGCCGCTTAAAATATCGATTAAGCGAAAGCGAAAAAAATCTCAGGAAGCAAAACGAGTACTTCACCGCTCAGCTTCATTCTCAGATGGAGAAGCAGATTCAGAATGGCGAGAAATATGCGGAGGAAATGAAAAAGCAACAAGAGATTATGAAGGTTATTTCAAATATATGTATAATATATTATTTTTCTCAATTTCTTTTCCTGAAGGCTCAACTCGATCGCCAACTGGAAGCTGCTTATCAGCATGGATCCAAAGTTCACATTCTGCCGATCAACGCAGTACATCCGAACGACTCAGGAATATTATGAAATTGTGCGAAATCTAATTAATATTTAATTTCAGATCGAAAAGAAGTAAACCCGAAGCCGAACACGGATGAGCGGCGGGATTCTGGAATAGCGACGTCGCCAAGAGAGAACGAGCAGAAAGTCGAGGTGCCGAATGATAATGCTGAACACTCGGATAAGGAGAGGGAAAAGGGAGATGAGAAAGAAGCTGATAGACATTCTGAATCGTCTTCTACTGATTCATCGACCAGCGATAATGAGAGCGAAGATTTGGAGGAGCTGAACCGAAGAACTCATCTACCAATGGACCATCCTGCGAGAAAATTGCCTCCCATTGATTTAATGTTTCTCGTTGACACCTCCAGTAGCATTGGAATCAATAATTTTGACATTGTAAATTTTTGTGCAATCGCGAAATTGATTTATTTGGGTTTTTTCTAGCTCAAAAATTTCATATGCGAAATCCTCAAAGACGTCGATATTGCGCCGGGACGCTCGCGAATCGCAATGGTTCAGTACGCTCAGGATCCAAGCGTCGTCTTCGGATTCGATCAGTTTTATTCGTACGAAAGTGTGAAGCGAGGCGTGATGCGATTGAATTACACGGGCGGCGCCACGATGCTCTCGAAGGCGTTGGCGTTCGCCGGCGGCATCATGTACCACGAGCAGAATATGAAGAAAACCGTCAAGAAGCATCAATACATGCCAACGCCGAGACATGACAGACCACAGGTGTGTGCTTAGTTTGTGCAGTTTGCACAACATACAGAGTAGATCAATGTTGTAGTCTAAAGTGTGAACTCATAATCAAGCACAGGTGCACCATGTTCACTTCAACGATGTCGTTTTAACTAAAAAAAATGGTCTTCTTTTGTTTGCCACGTGGCCGGTCACGTAAAACTTGTTCACGCGTCAAATTAGTCGTGCAAACTTTTTGTCTATTTGCACATTCTACAAAAAATATGAGTTTGCTTCCGAACCTTGAATTTCTATTTTTGGCGATGGACACCGTTTTAGGTGTTGTGCCTCGTCTCCGATGGATATTCCAATGATAACGCCGACACCGAAAGCATCAATCTTCATGATCGCCTTCACGTCAAGGTATGCGTGTTTTCGATCAATCCATAGTCAATGTTTGACATTCAGATATTTGCCATCGTCTCGCGCATTTTCAACAAAAACAAACTTGTTCCAATAACGCGATTCGAGGGCTCGGTGTTCACGATTCACCAACGCGAAAGTGTCGCGATTTGGCTGTGGCGGCAACAGGTGGAAAACCTCGGAAAATTCAAGACCAAGTGATTTTGATTCCAATTTTTTTGCAGAGAATCTGGGCCGAACATTATAGTCATTTTGTTGAAAAAGAGAAAAGACGCGAGGGGAAATAATCCGGCGAACTCTTTCAAATACTTCACACACGTCTTTCGCAAAAAAATTGTTGTATTGCCAATTGAATTGAATGAATCATCATTGTGTACTATCCAATTTATATTTGTTTATTTTTTTGGTGGATTCGGCGCGTTAAAGTTTAAACAGGCAATGTACAATAATAGACGTGTGGAAAGGGCACTTGATTGAGAGGGGTGGATTGGTTAGAAAAATCAGAGCACTGAGCGGAATGAAATCAATTATTTTTTGGAGAGTTGACTGGCAAAAAAAATGTCATTTTTTCTTGGTCTGGCAATTAGTTTTTCAATGCGAAAAACGCGATGATAGTGAGCAGCGAGGCGAGGATCTTGCTCGTCGATGATGAGTTGCACAGCTCGTCGCGGCAGCAGCACGCCTTATCGGTCTTCGATCCGACGCAGCCATCTCTCTGAAATGAAAAATGATAAGTGATGCGAATTGGAATTCTCTCTCGAGAGAATGAATAATATATGTCAATTTTCGAATTTTTGAGTCGATCAGAAAATTTTTGCCGAAAACTTGTGACTACAAGATGTCTATATTTTTTCTTCTGTGGTTTGTGGCCTGCAAAGAGCAAAACTTACAATGCAGAGGTTCGGTGTTCCACAGGCTCTTCCTTCCACCCACGTCTTGTCGTCGTTGAAATCTCTTGTCTCCAAATAGCTCTTGTAGCAGTATTGCGCCTCAGCCGGGCAGTCAATCTGAAAATCGAGGTCAAAAATTGGAAGGCTGCTATCGGCATCTCACCCATGTCTTCATGGCATTCTTGGCGACACTGGATTTGGTGTAGTCATAGCATCGAATCGAATCGACGTTTGGGATGATGAACGCGGCGAGAATAAGCGCGACGAGGGCGAATTGCGACATGTCTCGGAACGTCGAGATTTCGTTGACTGATTCGAACGAATCAAATCTTCTTAGTTTCGAAACAAACTCTTGATGGTGGGCGGAGTCGGTGTCGCGCGGCAATATTTGAACAGCCTGTAAACTGCTGTGCGGCACTCGTGTTGACTTCCTACCTATACTCTCAAATTGTGACGGCGCAAATAGTTGGCCGCCGCGAAAATTTTGAGGAGGAAAAAAAAGTCGAGTAAGTGAGTTGGACTGTTAGTCAACACGATTTTTTTCTCTGTGTTCTATGTGCGAATTTTTGGGTTTGGTGGGCGGAGGCTCAATTTTTTTCAGTCAAGTTTTTTGACACGTTCGAGGTGCTGATGAGTGCCACTTGACAACTTACGCTTGTTTGAGTGACAAAGTATTCGATGACAGATTAGATATGAGTTTTGAGATTAATAGTAATACATATGTAGTTTGGAATGTTCAGAAAATTTATTCATCAGTTGTCCTTTTTTGGAATAATAAATTCTAGTGAATAGAAGGATTTGGGTGTCATTTAAATTGCCGCCTTTGGTCCCGCATCGAAAATTACTTAAGAGCAAGTTTTGCACTTTTTTACTTGGGACAATGTAGAGAAAAATAAAATAATAATTTTTTTTCAAATTTATTTAACTTTTTTCAATTTTTATAAATTATACAAATTTTCTCTGCATTGTCGTAACTATAAAAAGTGAATAAAGAGCATAATTTTATGGATTTAAAAAAATTAGAAACTCTTTTTTCAATTCGGAACACTAATTCAAATATTTAAATTGAGAAAATTAATTTTTTCTAAAAATTCTCAATGCTGGGAATCGAATTTATTCAGATTGTTTTCTAGAATTAAAAAAAAAATTCTGAGGTTAATAGAAATTGATATTGGATCATGAAGGATCTTAAAATCCCGTTCAA
Organism: Caenorhabditis bovis; assembly: GCA_902829315.1. NCBI lineage: Eukaryota > Metazoa > Nematoda > Chromadorea > Rhabditida > Rhabditidae > Caenorhabditis > Caenorhabditis bovis. The sequence continues at coordinate 2,078,753 of CADEPM010000001.1, read as the reverse complement.
ATTTTAAAAAAGTCATGAAACTACTTGAAAATCTCTCCTTCCAATTATGGAAATGACCACTTCAAGTAAAGCCAATTAGCCATATTTGGGAGTTGCGATTTCTTGAAATGCCTACCCATTGAGTGTTACATCTATTATCCGGCTCGATTTTGTGTGTTTAGTAAACAACAATGAGCCTAAATTTACCCATGACTTTGTCAATAAAACAGCTTTATATAAAACAATATCGCAGCAAAAAAAAATAGACGCCAAATATTTGCGAATGTTCTCAAAATGCCAACTTGTTGTTAATTCCTGGCATGTCAAGAGGCGATTTCTTTTAATAAATCATGAAGTTTGAAACAAAAATTTTATTTTTGCATTCCTCTCAATTTTGGAGTTTTCGAATAGCGGAAACTTGAAAGGCAAATGCGATTCGACAAAAATCAATGGCGAACTGATTGTAAATAATAACAATGGTGAGAGTATAGATTTCAGAATCGAAGGGGATGGGGGGTTTCGACGTCGCTGACGTGAAAGACACCCGAAACTCGGTTATCTGTTTCCGGCTCTCACCTCTCGAAATCCGCGGCACTTTTTTTTGTGTGTTTTGTGTTGAAAAAATAAGCTGTCATACTCGTATGTTGTTACGCATCGAGCTCTCTTTCTTTTCAATTTTTTTTCAAAAAAAAAAAAAACAGAAAAGTGCGTTCCTCATTTGTGTTCGTGACAAGTCGAAAATATTTGTCGATGCTTATTGAAACTTGCGACAAGATGCAACAAAAGCCACTGCAACCTCCTGGGTTGCCTTTAGACATTCTCGAGCGGATACCGAATCGAATTAATTTGTCTTGATGACATGCCTCTCTGAAAATGCTTCTGACTATATTATAGATAGCACTATTTATTGGAATTGACGATTTCTGAATTTTGTAGGAAAAAATAATACAAATTTAAATATTGGTCAAGTGTTCCAAAAAAACTATTGAAATAAAATTTTTGAACCTATTTGCCAAATTTAGAAGGCTTTTTACCTAATTATGCTTTTGGTTCTTAACGGCACAATTCGGAAAAATTAAAAATCAGTTTTTTGAGTGTTTTTTTTCGCTAAATGTGCACAATAGCATAAATAAAATGAATATATCAATTAATATATTCTAGACTTGCAAAATTTTCGAAGTTGCCATTTTTAGATAATGTGAATCAATTTGTCAAATTTTACGTAAAAAAAGTCAATCTTGACTTTTTTGCATTTCGTTGAATATGGCTGTGATTTTTTAGGATCGACCTTTTTCTCTTTTGATCGATCTTCTGAAGAAGGGGGGGGGGCACGAGTTTAAAGGGGGTGCGAGGGGTAGCCTATGATTTAAATTTTTTGCGCCATTGTCTTCTAAGCTGGAGTAGAAATTGTTTTAAATAAACGTAGAGGAGACATTAAAGATTCATTCGAACATTTTTTACACGCTTGCTCACTATAGAAAATTCGTCAAATTAATTTTCTACAATTCATCCATTTTTTTTTCTCAGCAATTCAATTAAAAAAATCACAATTCCAAAAAGATTTATATGAAAATTATTAATACACTGAGGAATTTTGTGATTCGTCTGATCGGTCTTTATTCAAGATATAACAATTTTGTCTTCAAGAAGCACCTTATAGTCGGCGACTGCTGTATGGTTCCGTCGCATGTGATTTATTGTTTCTAGTTGAGTTTGAAATTTTTATATCATTGAAATTTAAAATAATTATATCAGCTCTTAAAAATCGGAATAACAAAGTTTTTGCTGACTATAATTTATTTCTATATTTCATACTTCGAATTTAAAATATCAATTTTCTGGAATTCACTAATTTGATCTTTAAACCGCTTGGTGCAGACTGTTCCCAAACAGATTTTTTGGGAATGTTTGCGAATTTTTGCAGATTGAATTTCAAAGTGCAAATTGACGCCTAATTTTTTTGTGTCACTTCGGCATGTTTACGTCTGACCTGCAGAACAGACATACTGAATTCCGTTCATTGTGTAGTCGAACACGATTCGCACGGTGTCGGTCGGTAACGCAACAAGTGAAGCCCCTCATTTGCTCGCCGCATCGTCCTCCAACCGGACGATTGTTCTTGAGGCGCTTTTCGCGCATTTGCGCGACGAACAACAAACACACTGCGTCTCGTCGAACGACGCGCTATCCGCTAGCCGATCGCGCCCGACTCTCGTCTGATTCTGAATTCGATGCGCCCCCCCCCCCTCGATTTCATACGGTGCTCACAAGCAGTGTGTTTTCCGGACTCGCCACCAGTTCTCGATAGCTTGCCAAACGGATCATGGCAGCGATACTCGGCTTTTTAATTTTCGCATCGATCGCGTTGTCTGAATCACAAGATTTCTATTCGCAGGTTATTTTGAGCATTTATTTTCACAGGTTGGATCAGGCGATTTTTAGGGTCCATATGTCCAACAGCCACGAGCATCGTCCGGTAGTCAAACAGTACAACGACCTTATCCAATTATAGAATCGGTTAGTTTTCAGTAAATCAAAATTTGAATTACCGCCTTCCCCATGGTCCCAGTATTCTTTTTTTCTTTTCAATGGTAATAATGAATTTGAATTGGGTGGATCTTCAGGTTTCTGGATCTGACGGTGTCGATCTTTACGAGGAAGAGGAGGTCGAGCCGACATTCAAAGTTGTTCGGCCACAATTTCCATTCCCTGAGTCTGAAATTCCTGGAACAATCCCACCACCGGTTAATCCGGAGCCGTCTACATCGCAGCCTGACCATAGCTATGCGATCAATTATTGCGATAAGGTTATAATCGACAGTACTCCTTTATATATTGTATAATTATGTGATTTTTCAGAGAGAATTTCCAGACGAGGTTTTAGCTCAATATGACCTTGAGAGGATCGATTATTTCATTTACAATACCTCATGCTCCCACATTTTCTTTCAGGTCCCCCAGTTCGCAATTTGATTTCGTTAATCGCTTCTCCATTTTCAGTGTTCCATTGGTCAGACATTCATGCTTCAGTGCACATCGGAAGATCAAGCGTTCGACAGATCGACGGAAAATTGCAACTTCAAAAACGCGGTCAAAATATGTCCCGAATACGACCACGTGCTTCATTGCAGTAAGTTTATTGCAAACTTCTCGCCGTCTGCAAACATTCTGCAGACGAAAAAAAATTTAATTATGAGTTGAATTATGTCGAGTGCAAATCGCGATTTGTTTCTTGACAATTATTACCAATGCTCACAAACCAGAATGTCTCATATGCTATCAGTCATCATTTCGAAGCAGCAATTGATAATTAAGCTATTTTCTAGCAAAACCCATGTCTGGAAATCAGAGATTAAATTTGATTTCCTAGTAAAGCTTGGTGATAGTGCAAGAGATAATTGATCTCTTGTGAATTCTCATTTATTTGATAGCATTCAATTTATTGTCATGAATAGAGGAATTTGAGAGATTTGGCATTGAATTGGTTTATATAGCGACAATTTTGTGAACATTCAAAATTCGTAAAATTCTGGAACAATTATAATAGCTAGAAAATGGACAAATCGCTCCACGCGAGACCTAATTCGAATCAAAGTGCGATCTAGAATACAATAAAAATTTGATGGAATTAATTTTTTTTTCCAGCTGTCAAAGACACTTGTACTGCCAATGAGTTTGCTTGCTGTGCAGTTCCACAGACTTGCATTCATATGAGCAAACGATGCGATGGGCACTCGGATTGTGCCGATGGCGAAGATGAGAACAATTGCCGTACGAATAGAATATTGCCGACGAATCAGTGTTCTCAATTTTCAGCATCATGCGCGCGAGATGAGTTCGCCTGTGTGAAAAGCGGTCATTGCATTCCGGCGAATAAGCGATGCGATGGTGTTGCCGATGACTGTGAAGACGGTTCGAATCTTGACGAAATCGGTTGTAGCAAAAACACAAGTATATTATTTGGATTTGAGCTTCTCCTTAATATCCAGATTAAGCTTGCGTTGGCAAATTCATGTGCGATCTTTCGCGCGGCGGCGTTTCGTGCATTGATTGGGAATACCATTGCGATGGCAAACAGGACTGTCTCGCCGGCGAAGACGAGATCAACTGCAAGCAGCAGGAGCGTGCCAAATACCTTCTCTGTGAGAATCAGAAGCAATCTGTCACCAAGGCGCAATGGTGCAATGGTGAAAATGATTGTGCCGACGGATCGGATGAAAAGTATTGCTATTAATCAGTATTCAATTTTTTATTGGTTTGAATCCCAAAAATTGTATAATTTATGAATGTACATATTGAAAAAAAAAGTTGGAAATAAAAATAGTTGAAATGTTTACGATAGCGATTAACCTTCGTTTCAATGTCGATGAGGCAAACAGTCAAAACTAGTAAGTCATATGCTGGTCTACACGAGTCTCCCAAAAATTATTTTCACCTTATTTGCATTGCTTCCAACCGTTCAATGTATATTATGCGTTAATTCGACGTCCTATAAGGGTAGAAGCTTGGGACCACCAAAAACTATAACATGTTCTTCGCAGTGTGTGAAGACTATGCAAGTGGCCCCCACAATTGAAGGTTGGTATTTTTATATTAAAAAAATACCCCCCGGAACAAAAAAATTCAGAAAATAACTATGAAGTCCTTTCGATTCATCGCGAGTGCTACGAAGAATTGCCAGAAAACGATGGTTGTGTGGACTCGTATGAAGGATCGACGAGAAGGCCGACAGGCCCGCATTTGATCACATGCTTCTGCTCAACGGATCTATGCAATTTTTAATTTTGAATCTCTATGTATATATTTTCTTTGCATAAAAATTCTCACAGAATCGAATAACAAGCCAGCTATATACCTCCCCCACCCCTTAATTAGCCGCCCTCGCGCCCTTCTACGCTATAACTTCAGTCGGTGATAATGCGCTCACCGCGAGCACACCTTCTTTTATTCGTGCTCTCATGCGCTCTGCGAGCGAACTCCGCGTTCAATATTCTTGTATACTCGCCGAGAATGATGCAGAGTCACGTGAACTTCATCGCCGAAATTGCGAACGTTCTGGCGAAACATGGGCATTTTGTGGTATTTTGGAGGAACACCAATTTTGGGCAAAAAAAGATCATAGATTACATGGTTTTCAGACGGTTATTGATAGTGTACTTCGCGACAATATTGGAAATGCTCTTTCCAAAGATGTTCAGAATGTTGTGACAGTCTCCACCGTATACAAGATTTCAAAAAAGAAAAGAGCATTCGCATTATTTTCAGTCTCGAGAGGTCACCAATATCCTCGATTCCAATGACTCCCTTCCCGAATTCCTTTGGCGATCGCGATTGTCGCCTGATGATCAGCGTGTGGTAATCAGTTGCCGACAAAATTCAAAATTAAATCGCGAATTCAGTTAATGGAAAAGCTAGGCATTATCCATCGCGAGCAATGCGTTCATCTTCTCAAAAATACGAATACAATTCAGCAATTGAAGAAGCACACATTTGATTTTGCAATTCATGAAGTTTTTGATGTATGCGGTCTAGGTATCAATGAAAGATAAATGAAAAAAAAAAACATTTTGTCCGTCTAGGCATTTTCGAAGCTCTTGGAATTAAAAAATCAATTATTGCTTCATCTACGGTTATCATTGACATCGTGTCACTGGTTTTAGGAATCACACATCCCATTAATCACATTTGTAAGTTTAAAGTGTTGTGTTGGCAATATCATTTGAATTGCCGCCATGGGTCTATTATGGAAAAACATTTGAAGCGAGCCTAGCAATCGTAATATGAAAGCTGATTAAAGCAATTTTGATCGTTAAGTGGCTTTTTAGGGAACCAATTAAATAACGTCGCGCGGAGTTCAAAATTTTCAACCCCCCCCCCTCCCCCAATCAAATAAAATCTATTTTAGCTCTGTTATCCGATTACGGAAGTGAAATTGGAATATTAAATGTTCGTCGAAGTTTGCAATTCACCGAAGCCATGACGAACTTCTATTATGTGCAGAAGGACGTGGTTGAGCCGTTGACTCGAGAAATCTATGGAACTAATTCGACATTCGAGGCTACTTCTTTTTGCCGTCGTCCATATTCAATCTTATAATCCATTTTTTAGGAGACAATGAGAAGGACTAATCTCCTTTATACAAATAGTAATCCGTTCTCGGATGCGAAACGTCCCTGGTCTCGACACACATTTGAGATCGGCGGCATCGCGTTCAGACAGCCGTCGGTTGTACCTCAGGTACGCTCATTCTCAATTTCTAAGATGCACGCGCCCGTGATTTAGGAGTACATCGATTTGATTTATAATCGAAAAACGGTGGTGTTGGTCTCGTTCGGAACCGCGGCGCCCTCGTTCAAAATGCCGAACAATATCAAAACATCGCTGATTAAAGCGATGAAACTCATGCCGGACGTTCTATTCATTTGGAAGTACGAGGATGACGATGAAATAACGCAAATGGATATTAAGAACGTCGTGTTTAAACCATTCATTCCTCAAATCGACCTTCTTGGTATTCGAAACAACTCGAATTTCAAATATTGGTGCTTTCAGAAACTGGAATGATTTCTCTTTTTATCACCCATGGCGGCCAAAATAGTTTATTGGAATCGTTTAAAACTGCTACTAAGACCCTCGTGGTTTCCTTATTTGGAGATCAGCATAGGTTTAAAACAATGGGTCTCTAACATCATACAACGTATTTCAGAAATAGCCACGCTGCGCTTGAAGCTGGCCTCATCGATGTGCTTCCCAAAAAAGACCTGGCGAATCCCAAGAAGGTTTTGGCTGCCATTCGAAAATGCCTTTTTGACAATGAAAAGTTGACATTGTCAAAATTTTAACATTGTTTTAAAGCAATTTCAGAGACGACATGAAATTGAGGCGAATCGCGGAATCGCTTCGAGACGCCAAAAACAAATCGGAGGAATTGCTGCTGCACACCATCGAGATGACGTATTCGATTCGAGACCCACCCGATTTTTCAAATTACCCCAAATATATGAGCCCGGCCACTTTATTAGCCTTATATGATTGTTTTGCAATCGCTGGAATTTTATCAGTTACAGTTTTTGTGATATTGAAGTTGAGACAAGAAGCCAACGAGAATGAGAAGATGAAAAAGAATAATTAATTATTTAAATAAAAGATTTCTTGCATCTGGCACATTTCAAATAAAAAATAATGATGGAATCTTGGCGAAGCCGAAATCCATTTGATTTAATGGTGATAAATTAAAAGTGCCACCTGGGCCAATCGCATTTCGGATCAACAAAAAATGTGCTTGGCTGAATTTTTTTTTGCGCGAAACTCAACTTTTGATTGAACTTTTCGGAAAAGATGTTTTATAAGCTTAAACTTATAATAATATAATTATCTGAATGATTTAACAAACGGAAAATGAAACCCAGAATTGAGAATTAAAAATAAAACAAAGCAAAGCTAAATACTCTCTGTAGTTGCGCGTCAACTCCGGTATGTGTGTATACACCGAGTGTTGACCGTACGCCCACGGTGATAAAGCGAGCTTCCTCGTGGCACGTAATTTGGAAATTCTGGCGCCGGAGTGATTTCATTCTGAAAAATGAAGAACACATATCGACTGCTGAAAATGTTGAAAATCTCATATAAATTCTAGAGCAAATATTGGGATTTTTACAGTTGATAGAGGCCCAGAAAAGATCCAAATTGCGCTGAAAACAACCTCTTTATTTTGTGAATTGGGGGTCAAAGGGTCCGAAAAATTCAAAGTACAAAGTTCATTTCTTTAATGTTTGGTGAAATCTAAATGACCCTGATTGTTAGCTACAGTATTCGAAATGAATATATTTTCTGCTTTTCGAAATCACGAACATACCGCTATTTTAGAAGCAGGCGCGTCTTCTTTTTCCCATTGCTCAAAGAAAAAGATCCTTCATCAATACCCCATGGCATATTTCATTCGTCTGAACATCGAACCAACGAATCTGACAACAATCCCATATCATCTTCTGAGCTCAATTGTGTCAGTGCAGATGCAACTCAATCCGACAACTATGAGAGAGAAGCCAGGAAGATGGTATATAGGTGATCCATTCGAGTGTAAAGTAACTCATGCGTTTTTTCTTGCTTGCGTTTTTTTTTTATTTTATTTTATCACTTCTCTATTGGCTCTTCGGCATCTGTTATTATAGTGTGTATGTGACGGCGAGCATTCTCCTCTTCATCTCTCATTCTCTTTTTTCTCCGCTCTTGTCACGTTTTATTCTCATCGTATATTAGTGATCATCAATTTGCAGGATTACATGAAAAGTAATGGGACGACTAGTAAAGAAGCTGCCGGTGCGACAGCGGCAAGAAGTAAGAGCGCCGATAGTCGATGGAAGACGATGAATAAGAATATCGGAAATGTGGTGGTGAAAAGTTTGCCGAATTTTAATAGAGCTGTAAGTCACTGAAATTTTCATTTTGATTTGTACAAATTTTTAAAATCGGTTTCTTTGTATTCAATTTTATCGGTGTGATTTGTTTTTTTCAGAAATTCCGAATTATTATCATTTTCTGAAATAAACGTGGCTTTCACTTAGAATCCATGATATAATTAAAGGCGCATAACGCGTCATGTGGCAACTATTTTTGGTAGCTGCTTCTATTTTTCGGATCTTTTATTAAAAATATCCGCCCTCAGCACTTTGCTATCTTTTAAAAATTCGTGCAATGATGAAATAGACGTGCACAATGGGTTATTGTGGACCATTGTATATTTTGGGGAGGAGGCGGTAATTCAAATTTTTGTTTTTTGTATTTCCGCCGGCTTGTGGTAAATCCCGGAAAATGTCCGAAGACGTATAAAACGAATTTTTGTTGGTGGCCAAAAAAACCCCTGGCCCGGAATTATAGGGCTTTGGTCCGGACCAAAATCCTCCATTTGGATAGCCTTGAGCGAACCGGATAACCGGCGAATCAAACTCACGAGTGGCCGTAAATAGGTTTCTATTTTTTTTTTTGCGATTGTAATAGAAAAAATTATAAAAAATGGGGGGAATTATTTCTTCTTTAAGAATTGAGTTATTACAAAAAAAATTAATTTTTTATCCCCAGCGAATATATCGTTTTCAGGAAGCTAAAAACAGCACCACCACTGAGTCGAAAGTGATAATAGAGGATCAATCGAAAAAGAAGCGAAAGAAGCGAAAGAAAAATGAGGCCGAAGAAGAAATGCCTCAAATCGAGGACCCTTTTGTGAAAGCGATGAAGGAAAAAGTAATAAAATTCGAACATGCAATTGATTGAACGCAAATTTTGAAGGAAAAACGGCAAAAAGTGAAAATTGCGAGTCAAGATGCGCGAAAAAAGACATTATGGCGACACATCGCTTGGCTCGTCATCCTCTTCGCGTTCTCCTTATTTGGCGGTGTGATATTCAGCGCAATCGAAGGTATGCATTCTGTTTCGATGCTCTGATTGACAAGTGCAAGTCGGGGCAAAGAGCAATTTCGAGACGCAAACGCATATCCGTTTTGCAATCGATTTGAAAGTCTCGTTCAGGTGGACACGAAACGACACTGTTGATCAAGAAATTCGAGCACGACAAAGATATTTACGAGCGTAGGAATTTGTATCAACAGCAATTATTTCAAAGGTAAATTGAGGGAATAAAAACGCAATTAATTTGGGTGTTGAAGATTGCAACAAATCCGAGAAGATAACACAACAGTTCGAGGGAAAAGCTTAGCGGATTATAGGAATGAGCAATCGCAGATGGCTCTAGAATGGTAGGGAATCGTCTCTATGAAGGAGCTGATAGTCATAAATTTGAATTAATTCAGGTATGAGCAAAAGCTAGGGCTTCATGTTGAGATTCCGCAAATGCGAGAAACCAAATGGAATCTTTGGGGAGGTGTCTATTATTCAGCAAGTCTCTACACAACAATTGGTGCATTTCTCAAAAAAAAAGCAAAAATGAATTCAGTTTGTTCTTACCAATTTTTTAAGGCTACGGCAACTTCCATCCGGAAACCAAAAGCGGTCGAATCATATCGATGTTGTACGCGTGCGTTGGCATCCCATTGGTGTTCACAATTCTCCTCGATTGGGGATTTTTGTATTTCGGATGGATCGAGTACGCTTGGAACCGTTTCAATGAGAACTTCTGCCAGAAGAGTTTGCAACGGGAAATGCAGAGGCGTGTGAAACGCGAGAGGTTCGATTTAAAAATTATTATATTGAAATATGTATAATTGAAGAATTCGAAAAGTTGGCAGCGAATTGTCATTGTCTTCTACTGCTCCTCTATTACATCGCACCACTACGCAATTATCAAATCCCACCCAACATGTAACGCTCCTTTAAATTCGATTAGAATCGACGGCTTCATTTCCAGATCGAATCCATTCATCCATTGACCCCATTGGAAGTTGATGTTCCCGTCAGCGAGCAAGTCCAAACAGTGCCCATTAAAGCGGCGGCAATTTTCTTCTTCCTCTGGATTGTCATTTCAGCGTTTATCGTTCGGTAGAATAGTCCGATTCATGTTCGCATACATTCGAATTTGATTTGTTTAGACTTTGGGAGTACGAATGGACCTACTTCACCGCTTTCTACTTTTTTTTCACATCGCTTACGACTATTGGATTAGGAGATGTTGTCACAAAAACGCCCAACTTCATTATTTTCAACTTGGCGATGACACTTGTTGGATTATCCGTTGTTGGATTGTGCGCTGCCATTGTTCAGGTTGGTTGACATGAAGTTCGCCTCATTCAAATTCTTGATTAGGCCAAAGTGAAGCTGGTGTTTGACCGAATGATGCGAAGTATTGAAGCTCAATATCGCATTCGTCAGGTTGATCCGCATGTTGCGACAATGAGCATCGTTGAGGACGAGGAGGAAGGTGTGAAGCGGCTGATTCAGTCTCAATCTTTAGAAGATCGAATTATATTCCTATTTGTCGATGAGCATAAAAAGAGTATGCTGAAAGAAAAATGGAAGCAGAGGAGTAATATGATTAATAGGTATGCTGAATAATTACAGTGATTGGAAAAATAGGTGGATTTTTAAAGGATCACTCAAACATATCCGTCGAGAGCTGACAAATACGTTCAAACTGGTCAACGGGTTTATGATCAACCAAGGGGTTCCGATGATGATTATAGTGCTGACGAAGATGAAGAAGTAGGCATTATTTGCAGTAAGGCCGACTTTTGTCAATTTCAGGAATTTGAGTATGACGAGCAAGGCAACAAAGTGATACCGCCGCCGGTCCGACGGTACATTTACACTGTGTTCGATTAGAACGCACAAACCACAAACCATACGTGTACGATATATTTTATTTGGGCATAAATAGTTTTTAATGGTTGTGAGACTGAATGCAAAAAAGTATTATGAATGGAACATTTTTTAATGGAATATTTCTCTTGCACCAAAAATATACAGATTCTGACATTTCGATCAGAAGGTCATCATCGGGAAGTCAATTATCTATACATAATAACAAGGTGAAAATAGGAGGATTCAGTGAATCAGGGAATATACACTTATGTATTGTAGAATATTACTATATTGATGTAAAAATTGTGTGCGATATAATTCATAATTCGGTGATGAAGTCACAAACCAGAATACGAAGGTTTCAATTCATGGATCTTTCAACTTCAAAAATGGTTGATAATTTTTGTGCTTTGTGCTTAAAAAATGCGATACTGCAATTATCACTAAAAAATAAAACCTATAAATAATGTTGGCTAGGGACAATGATAGATAAAAAATGAGTTTGTCGGTGGCCGCACATGGAATTTTGAAGACCCATTTGACATGGGATGAAGTGGAGCACGAACTTCAGAAGGCATTCAATACCAATGCTCATTTTGGTCCCAATAAGTCGGCTACAAGTGTTGGAGATTTGAAGGTAATATTTTAATAAAAAATAGTAAAGGTGCTGTATTTTTAGGGATTCATGTCGAAAATTGCGCTGATTGATCCCGATTGGCAAAACAAGAAAAGTGACGAAAAATTGCCGGAAAAATTCATCGTCAAGGTTGATTTGCATTTCTAATCAAATAATTTCATTGAAGTATATCATTCAGATTTGTTCCCAACTTCCACTATTGGAAATGAGAGATCATATGAAAGTTGGATCCGAAGAAGAATTTGAACAGAAAATTCATGAGTTCAGCGGCATCGTAAAAATGGTAACTAAATATATGTAAATATGTTATGTCTAGAAACTTGCACATCATATAAAAGGTATTAAACAAGAATTCTTTAGTTCCATAACCGCGAAGTTGAATCGTACAGGCTTATTGATAAATATGGAAAAGGGAAAATTGCAACGACAAAGGTTGGCATGATAAAATTGAGCTCAAATAATTCATAGTTAATTTTCAGATTTATGCGTCGAGAAAATTTGATGAAACGAATCAACTCAAAGGATTCATTATCTCCGAGTATTTTCCTGATATTCAACATATTCCAACACACGACTCAATTTCTTATGAGGATATGAGACCGGTATGAATTGTAAGAAAATGTGAAATTCAATGCTTCTAAAATGGGCGCCAAAAATGCCCACATGGCAAAATAAAACATAGTTAATTCTTTTTTCATAAATTTAATGTATTTTTAAAAGAAATCGGCAAAATATTAAAAAACAATTCAGATAATAAATAAAAAAAATCGAAATAATGATGGACGTGAAATGTGGGATGGCCGAATAATTAGCGGCCGCGATTGAAACGAGGAAGCGCTTCTTATTGAAATTGACCTAAATTATTAAAATTCCCGATAGTTGTAAATGATTGACACTATATGAATGGTGATTTTCAGATTGTGAAAGCGGTTGCTGAATTTTCAGCTCTTGGTGAATATATGCTGGAAAATGAATTGGAATTCGCAAAGACGAGCAGTATGGCTTCGGTTGTTGAGAATTTTCTAGATGACAAGGTTTCTTATTTTTTTTAGAAACTTATTTCTAAAAATGTGCAACGATTATTTTAAGAGTGTGGACAATTTCAATAGCTTGTTCAAGGAAAAAATGCCGGCCGAGCATGAGCCCAAAATCGACGAATACATCAGCATTATCAAAGAATTTTATACGTCATCGCAGTTTTTGAAAAATTTCGAAAAAATGCACGAGATCATCAATCATAAACCGGTTCTCATTCACTGTGATCTATGGGCATCGAATCTTTTATGCGCTAAAACCAAAGAGAATCACGTCGAGCTGAAAGCTATTATTGACTTCCAGGTTTTTAATTTATCCCCCTTCTTAAAAATAATCATTATTGCAATTTCAGACGGTATCCGTTGGATCTCCAGGAATGGACGTCGGGCGTCTCTTCACTTCAAGCTTGACTACTAAGGATCGTAGAGATCATCTTGACGATCTCCTTCATCTCTACTACGAGACCTTTGTGAGCAAGTTAGAGGGAAAGAAGCCCCCATATACGTTCGAGCAGGTAGGAGAGCACATGAAAAAAAACCAAATTGAATGTGATTTGTAGTTGAAATCATCTTACTTTCTCGCGTTTCCCATTTTGGCATTTCTAGTTATTCCGACAATGGGAACATTTTTAGATCAAACCAATATTGCGGAAGATCTTCGGCAAAAGGTGAATTAAGCTAAACACTACCAATAAAACTAAGAATTGCAATTGAAAATTTTCAGATAAATGAATTGGCGATTGAAAAAATGATAGGGCTATTAGATGATGCGATCGAAATCCATAAGAAGAATTTTGCTGAATTCCCAATTTTTTATCAATAATTCGTAAAATTGTAATAAATGTTTGATTAAATGCATATTAGAGCAATTTTTATTCTTAGGACGATACGACGATTTCAGAACTTCCAGCGTTGAGATCTTGGCTTCTGACTTCATAAGCGACATCGGTGAGAAATGGCACTCTCAGCTTGGTGACCAGCTTCATGTAATCCTTGTCATTGACGGTCCAAGCAATTACAGAGAAGCCTTTTTCGTGAGACTCTCGAACAATATTCCTGGAATGTTGGGGGGAACCGGGCGGTTTCAAATGAATTATTCAAATATCTCACTCAGATATTAGCTTATAGCTTAGCATTAGCACATCGACACCGAGGAATCTGGGTAGAATGTAAGTTGGACTGACTGAAAACGCAAAGCAGTGAATCTAAGAAGGCTCGAATACCTAGCATATTAATTTCATCCAGCACTTCGTTAAACCAGTGATAGAATACATTCACAGTGAACGGTTTTTTCCTTTCATCGTCACTGAATGAATAGTAGGATCGATCTAGGGTTAGTCCTAAATCTCAATGAAATTTTCAATTCCTTTTATTTTTCAATCAACCAGTAATAATTTTCGGATCAATTTTTTTCAATCGATACGGAATCATTGGATTGAAACTGCTCACCATGACTTTATTGTAAATCCTTCGAGACCCTGAATATCTCATTCAAAATTTTGACGATTTATTCAATCGACGAAAACCGATTTCCTCGGCGACTTTTAAAATTAGTTTAAGGTTATCATTCTTCATATCATTCTTCAAACAACATTTTCATATTGTTCGCGAGGCACCATTCAATTGTCTCGTTCAGTTGATTGATGACCGCAGAAACACCACTAAAAACTAATTTTTGCAATAAATATACATTGAATCGTTTAATTACTTGACTTGATTGAGTTGGACCCTCTCGATATCCTTCCATGGGGTACTTGAAATAACAATATTCGTTTTTCCGGTCCGTCCTGTAATCGAGACTGTACTTGAATGGCAAAATTTGAAGCACCTGTCGTCTCATCATGCATCAATAAAGGAATCCCATCTGCGGACATGTGGATGTCGAACTCGACTAGTTGGCATCCTTCTTCTTTTGCCTAATCAAATAATTTAGCATTTTTGAATTTGCCAATATTTGCACCTTCTTAAAACTTTCGATGGTGTTTTCGGGCGCGTGAACTGGAGAGCCCCGATGGCCGCCAACGCGAAAATTAGTGAAAAATTCGACAGTGTTCTGAAATTCAAAAAATAAATTTTTTTGGAAGAAATCCGATTTTTTAAGACACTTATTATTACATCATTAGAGTAATATGTATCATTTTTGAATATAAAATATAAAAATGTCAGTGCAATCGGTGTACAAAACACGATGTAGATCAAGCCGGTACATCGGCCGAGAACTAATAGAAATGTCACACAAGTAAGAATACCCCTGAAATTGAAAATGAATCGGCGAAAGTTTGAGAGAAATGATACCATAGGAAGAGAAATGCCCACATGGGGATATTCGCGAAATGTTAAATGATCGAGTAGTAATTGAAAATGATAATTAGAAAAAAAAACGTGGACGGGATAATAGATTTTTTTTCAAATAAAAGAAGGCTTCGAGAAATATGGCCTAGTTCACGTGGGATTTGAATGATTTGAATACCATTCTAATCTTGAAAAGCAATGCCGAAATTAAAAAAAAAATTTATTATTTTGCTTGAGCTTGACTCAAATTGTGTTTTTTTGTGCGATAACATGGTAGAATGGAGTGTAGAAAATCAAAGCTCAAGAATTTGCACAAAAATTTTTCCAGTTATTAAACTATTTGCGGTTTCTTATAGAATTCAATCCAATTCTGAAAAATTTTCAAATTGCACATTCTTTGTATGAATGCGAATTATTAATGAAAATAAAAAAAATGGCGTTCCTAGTGATAAAATAGCATAACCAAAATAGAATGAAGGCTGCTTAAAAAATCGTGTGATTGTGCGAGACGTGCTGTCTCAATTTTCTGGTGTCTGCCATTTTTTTCAAAATCTTCATCGAGTTCCACAATCATGAACTCCGATTTTTTGTTTCTGAATTAACAACAGGACACGGTCAGAGAATTATAGAGTGCTCATTTTCTGACCTGTAGGAGAAATATGATCAATTATTTTATGTTCTAGTGCACATGGGCATACGAGTAATGGTTTATGAATGATAACGATGCGGAATTGTTATCAAAACGCGTATAAATATGATGGTATATTGAGACTAATTCTGATATAATCATGAGTTTGTCGGTGGCCGCACATGGAATTTTGAAGACCCATTTGACATGGGATGAAGTGGAGCACGAACTTCAGAAGGCATTCAATACCAAGGCTCATTTTGGTCCTAATAAGTCTGCAACTAGTATTAGTGATTTCAAGGTAAAATTTGGCTATAATATGTATAATAAAATTGTGCAATTTAGGGTTTTATGTCGAAAATCGCCTTGATCGAACCTGATTGGCAGAATGTGGCAACCGATGAAAATCTTCCAGAGAAATTCATTGTCAAGGTTTGCTATTTCACATGCTCCATTTCGAATATCGATTTTTCATTTTAGATTTCGTCTCAGCTTGCTTTCGTTGAATTGAGAAATGTGATGAAAATGGGCACTGACGAGCAATTCGAGAAAAAGATTAAACAATTGACAGAGGTTACGAGAAAGGTCTCAAAAATTGACTGCTCCACTATGCATATAAAATAATTTCAGTTCCACAATCATGAAGTTGAATCCTATCGGTTGCTTGAAAAGTATGCCGGGGGAGAAATTGCGATAACAAAAGTAAGAAATATTGAGGAAATAGAGGAATGGACGGTTTTTTTTAGATTTTTGCAACAAGAAAATTTGATAGTGAGAATCAACTCAAAGGATTTATCATCTCGGAATATATTCCTGATACTCAACACATTCCACTGTACGAATCAATTTCATATGAAGACATTCAGCCAGTATTATTAGTAGTCCGTATTTCACTTAAAAATTTGATTTTTTAGATTGTCAAAGCGGCTGCTTTATTTTCAGCGGTTGGCGAGAATATGCTGGAAGACGAACTGGAATATACGAAAGACCACAATATGGCTTCGATTATCGGCAAATTTCTTGACGAGGAGGTATTTTTTTTCAGTGCAAGTCATATTTTCTTCAAATTTGAATTGCAGAATCTGAATAATGTTGTAAGTCTTCTCAAAGAGAAATTCCCAACTGAGCATGAGGACAAAATTGATGAGTATTTTGATATTATCAAAAGGTTTTACGCGGAGCCCGAATTTTTGATGAAATATGCGAAAATGCATACATTCCTGAGACATAAGCCCGTTTTGATTCATTGCGATTTGTGGAGCTCAAATCTGTTGTGCACAAAATCCGACGATCATCACGTTAAGCTTAAAGCTATAATTGATTTTCAGGTTATTAGGGTTTCGTTGAACTCGAGATAATCATTCTAGTTTAGACGGTGTCCACCGGATCACCAGGAATTGATTTGGGCCGATTATTCACATCGAGTTTGACGGCAAAAGATCGCAGAGAGCATCTCGACGATCTCCTTCATCTCTACTATTCCACATTTATAGGCAAATTGGCGGGAAAGCCACAACCGTATAATTTTACTCAGGCAAATAGTCAGCGAAAAGGAAAATATAAAAAATTATTTTTGCAGCTCAAAATATCATATAACATCGCGTTTCCACTTTTGACGCTTCTGGTGATTCCAGCAATGACGCCACTTCTTGAACAAGCAAATGTTCCAGAAAACCTGCGTGAAACGGTATGCATATTTAAAGTGTTATTAAAATTTAAATTAATAAGGATTTGATTGATTATAGACTTTTTTGTTGATTTCAATTATACGGAAATGTTTCAGATGCGAGAAGCTGCAATTGAAAAAATGGTGGGACTGTTGGAAGATGCCATCGAAACACACAAACGAAATGTGGAAGAGATTCCAGAATTCTATAATTAATGATTAAACATTACAATAAATGTTTTTGAAATTCTATGAACGCTGTTTTGAAATATGTAGTACAATTTCAAAACAATATGCGAGACGTCGTACTGTCAACATTGGGAAACAAATCGTGGGTGATGATTGTTTCGCCAAAGGTCAACACACAAATTAAACACCAATGTTGCGCAATTTTGCAGAAAGTTGAACAATATTGTCATAGTGATATAAGAACAAAAATAGTCGACGAAAAATTTTAAATTATGAGTTTGTCGGTGGCCGCACATGGAATTTTGAAGACCCATTTGACATGGGATGAAGTGGAGCACGAACTTCAGAAGGCATTCAATACCAATGCTCATTTTGGTCCCAATAAGTCGGCAACCAGTATTGGAGATTTGAAGGTAATATTTTAATAAAAAATAGTAAAGGTGCTGCATTTTTAGGGATTCATGTCGAAAATTGCGCTGATTGATCCCGACTGGCAAGGAAAATCAATAAACGAGCATCTTTCAGAAAAATTCATTGTTAAGGCGAGTTTTTGGATGTTGCCATGAATAAATCAACGTTTCAGATTTCATCGCAACTGGTTTTTGTAGAAATGAGAAGAAGCCTGATGCAGTTAGATGATGATGAGAAACTTGAAGAAACTCTCAAATCATTAGGGCCAATTGTTCGATTGGTTAATTGCAATTGAATCCGTATTCTAATTAATAATTGTTTAGTTTCACAATCGAGAAGTCGATATGTACAAGATTTTGATGAAGCTGAATGAGAAAGAAATTCCATTCACTGAAATTTATGCAGCCAAAAAATTTGACGATCAAAACAATCTCAAAGGTTTTATTATATCGGAGTATATTCCAAATATTCGGCATATTGGAATGCATGAATGCATGAATTATAATGATATTATAAAGGTAGCAAGTTTAGGGGACAGTTTTTTTTTCAATTTTTCATCTCAGCCCTTTTTAGGTTGTCAAGTCTGCTGCAATTTTTTCAGCGATTGGGAATATTTCAGACAAGGAGGAATTAAAGTTTGCTGAAGGCGAAAATATGCTGACTTTATTAATGTCTCAGGTCATTGATGAATCGGTAGCTCATTTAAAATATAAAATTATTTTCGAGTAATTTTCAATAGGGTCTCAACAGGGTTCTTACTCAACTCAAAACCGCCTTCTCTTCCGAATACCGGCCAAAATTGGAGAAGCTCGAACAGCTCTACAAATCGATTTATTCGACGCGAGCATATTTGGACAAAATTTCGAAGTTGCACAATTACAGGGTGTCATTTAAGTTCCCGCACAACTTTGAAGACGTATATTTCTGAAACTAAAAGTCTAAATCAAACAAGACTCGAAATATTATTTATCTATAGTACAACAAATAATTATCTATTAACTTTTTTCGATTTGGCCTCTTTTCGCAGCTATGACTTCACGGAGACGCTTCGGGTAGGATGTGACTGTGGTACGCAGGTATTCGATGGAAAGATTGTCCCATTCCGCCAGTAATGTCTTCTTCAGAGCCTCTACACTTGAGTGGGGTTTTGCGTTGACCTTCTCCTGCAAGACCCCATCACGGAAAAGTCAAGCGGGTTCAGGTCTGAGGAGCAAGCAGGCCATTCGGATGACTTGATAAAGTCGGGAAAATGGGTCTGGCACCACTCCTGAGTAGTTTTGGCAGTGTGGGCGAGTGCTCCGTCCCGCTGAAAGATCCATTTCTGCCCACCGAAATGTGTTTGCCCAGGACATCGCATGCTTCCCCAAAATGTCACAACGTAGACTTCTTTGTTCACTTTCACCCCCTTTTCCACCAAAACCAGGGGGCACTTCCCGGTTGAGCAGATGGCACCGAAAGCCGTCACACTGACAGGATGTGAGGCTCGATGAATTGTTCTGCCTTTCCCAGAAGCTTGCTAGGATGTCTGGGCAAGTACTCGAGGATTTTAAGAGTTAAATGCCGCCTCCATAGTGAACAGCTTCTCGTCGGAGAAGACAGTGACGAGGTGTTGTCCAGACCGCGTGCGAGCAAGAAGTCGTTTTGCTTTTTCGAAGCGTCTCTGCTTGTTGACGGCTGATAGAATTGCCGCTTTTTGGACACGATATGGGGTCAGTACAAGCTTTGTTTTGACGATTTGTTCCATAGCGAAGATGCTCATTCCCATGTCTGACGCTATCTTTCTCATGCTTCTGTGGGGGTATCGCCTGATCCTCGATTTGACGGCGTTGATCTTCTGAGGAGTGGTTACTGAGACGAGTCTTCCTTGTCTGGGACGGTCACTGGTCGTATTTAGCTCCTTGAAACGTTTGATGGTGTCATAAACCGTTCTACGAGGCACAGCGAGGCGTTCAATGATGTCTCTCGGGCTCACATTTTGCTTATGAAGTTCGATAATGGAAGCGCGATGGATGTTAGCCTTCGCCATTTCTCGGAAACACATCAGAATGAGGTGAAACTTGGAAAGTAAGTAAAATATACCTTGTTCAATAAAAATAAATTGTATTGGTGCACGAAAAGTGCGTTAGCGAAGCTCTAAATGGCGTCAAATTTTTGTGCGGGAACTTAAATGACACCCTGTATTTTGCGCATGAGCCGGTGCTCATCCATTGCGATTTATGGTCGTCGAATTTGCTGTGCGATTTATGGTCGTCGAATTTGCTGTGCACTCGACGACCCAATGATGGGGCAGAATTGAAGGCGATCATCGATTTTCAGGTAATCACTTCTTGAAAATCAAATCGAAAACTTTTTTGCTCAAGACTGTCTCGTTTGGCTCACCGGGCATTGATCTTGCTCGATTATTTGTTTCGAGTTTATCTTCAAAAGACCGCAATGAGCATCTTGATGATCTACTCAATCTCTATTATGACACATTTGAAAGTAAATTGCAAGGCAGCAAACCATCCTATACAATGGAGCAGGTAGAAATGCTCCAGAGAGTCTAAAATCTGAATACCTTCAGCTGAAAGATTCCTACTATCTCTGTGTTCCTCTATTTACACTTCCCGGAATTGTTCCTCAATTAGAACTCTCAAATGTTGCAAGCAGTGAATTGAAAAAAGTGAGTCTGAATTGAACTGAAGCAAGAAATTGAAAGTACGTTTTTATAGGAGCGTAAAATCGCAATGAGCAAAATGATTGGATTAGTTGAGGACTCGTTGGCGGCTCATGAAATTAACGTGAAAAATCATTTGAAAATGTTGATTAATAATAATTAATTTGTTAATTGTTTTCTTTCAATTAAAAGATTTTATCTAAATTATTTGAATTTTGGATTCTTGTTGAGAGAAACCGCAAAACGATTGCGAAATATTGCCAAACACCTTTGTACTTTGATAACGAGAGAAGAGAAAAATCAAACATCACAATTTGTCCCTTCATTTTACCGACCGTCATGTTTATTTTTTCTATTATTATTATAGTCGGCGTCCGGCGACTGCTGTACGCGGGTAGATTTACGCGCATGCGCCTTGAAAAGGTCTCGTCACGTGTGAATGCTTATTTTGCTGTTCTCACGTTAACTGCTTCATTTTTCTTGATGAGTTTCAATTTCCAACGTCATTCCATTCGATTAAAAAATTATCGAACCGGTCCATAAAATTTGAAATAACCTGCTAGTCCGTGCGAGACCATTTCGAAAGACGCATTCCCGTAAATCTACCCGCGTACAGCAGTCGCCGGACGCCGACTATAATTCTATGCACATTTTTGGAGAGAAAAACGAAAATGGTTAATTTCCGCAATATCATTCTTTTTTGAGTTTTTCGAGCACAAATCGTGTCCGCAGGAATCGTATGTTTCCATCGAGAACATCGTTAGTGAAAATTGCTATTATATATTAATCACATTGAGGAAATATACATAAAGTATGGTACCAACTGAACACCCATCGCGGGAGCCCTACGGACTCATATGTGGACCCATTATGTGCCCGTCGCATTTCACCTGTTCACAATATTTGGGACCATATGAATCATATTTCATCCATAAAATAAGAAATTCATTATTTTCGTATATTGCAGAGATACGGCGTTCGAAGAATGAGGAGTTGTAATTAAAAAATAGATTTAAAAAAAATACTCAAATCCTCTTTAAAAATCACAATAACTAATTTTTTTTTTAGAATTATTTTTAAACTTTATGAGAAAACGCATGTTACAGTTCATTTTTTTAGATATAATCTCTAAAAAAAAATCACTACAGTAATAATTTGAAATGCAGGAATGTCGCTGGCTGATTACGGAAACGGAATTCTGCGAACACATGTGACATGGGAAGAAATCGAGAAGAGAATGCAAGAATCGCTTGGAACGAAGGCGAAATTCGGAGTGAATAAAAAAGCGACAAGTATTGGTGATATGAAGGTACATATTTGTTCCCCATTGTTCGCCAATTTTCTTTTAAGGGATTCTGCTCGATAATTGCTTTGATTGAGCCCGAATGGGTCGAAAAAAAGGACCACGAAAATCTGCCGGAAAAGTTTATCTGCAAAATCAGCAGCTTGCTGAGCTTCTACGATATGAAAGAAATGATAGCATTGAAGGATGAAGATGGTTGGACGAGCGAGAAGTTTGAGAACATGGCGCCATTGTTAAGAGATGTAGGAAGAATATTTCAATGAGTATTTCCAAGCTTCTCTGATTCAGACCCATAATCGAGAAGTTTCGACATATTTGATTTTGATGCGAGAGTTCAACAATGGCCGCACAAATTTGCAATTTCCCAAAGTTTATGCGACTCGAAAATTCGATGACGAGAATTTACTGCAAGGCTATATTTTAACAGAGTTCTTTCCGAACTTATGCGATGTTCCCAATCATGAATGCATTTCGATAAAGGAATTTGAGCCGGTAGGCTTTTCCATACCTCAAATCTTCATTCTTGTCCCTTTTCAGGTTGTCAGAGCGATTGCCTCATTTTCAGCGATGGGCGTGAATCTAAGTGATAGCGATTTGAAATTTTCCAAAGATTTTCAAGTCGTCAAAGTGCTCTTCGAGCAATTCTTTAATAATGAGGTATTTATGTATATTTTGTCAGGCGTTCTCGAAATTACGATATTCTGGGATTCCAAAGTATTTCCACTGCAATGAAATCCAATTTCCCTCCGGAGTATTTGGTAAAAATTGACGAATTTATTCAAATGTTCACAACGGAATTCACATCGCCGAAATTTGTCGAGAATTTGGCCAACGCTGCACATCTTCTAAATCATCGCCCGGTTTTATTGCACGGCGATCTGTGCTCTTCGAACTGCTTATTTTCCAGAGACCAACACGACACGCTAGAATTCAAAGCTTTAATCGATTTTCAAGTGATTTCGAAATTAATTAAAGCAAATCGATTCAATAATACAGTTGGCTTCTTTGGGCTCACCGGGTCAGGATGCAGCTCGCCTGTTTGCCACATGTCTCGGGAAAACCGAGCGCCGTCAGAATAGGGACCATCTTCTCAGAATTTACTATGATCAATTTGTGAACGACATCGGGGATCGCGAGATTCCATACACATTTGAGCAGCTCGTCCAATCATATGAGCTATTCTTCCCGTCAATGGCGTTCACAACAATTCCGAGTATTTCGCAGTTTCTGGAGAACACCAATATCGAAGAGTGTGAAAGGAATTGGGTAATTGATCTACCAATTATGGGAAACTAGAAGAAATATATACAGTGCGCGTCATAATGATACGCCACCCCCCAAATTTCGCAGTTTTGAGAAAACCATATAAATTGGTGACGAGGCAATTTCATTTTCGAATTCAGGGCCATTAAAAACCTATACACGCGTATTTTCATGAGGTTCCGTTGGTCCGTATCCATACAGCCCGAAAAAGTTTGATTTTCAAGCGCGTCATAATGATACGCCACCCCTTATTTTTTGTCTTTTCTTTCGACATTTTTGCATGTCTCTCGCTGATTTTTTTGTATTTTGTACAGTTTTTCAACAATCTTGTTATTTTATCCATAGAACGATCGTCCGTTTTAGTTTTGGCTTGAAATCGGGCCGAATTCGGTCCTTTGAACGACTTCGTTTCGTTTAAGGACTAAAACGCAAGAAAAAAGTCTAAATAACTATAAGACAACAAGTTAGAACGCGAGAACACACCAAAGTCAATAGTTAGTAGTCTCTCCATAGTTTTGGATCACTTCACATATTCGGTTTCGCATTCTGTCGGCGAGTTCCTTGAGGTATGCAAGTGACCCACTGTTCCATTCCAGTCAAATTGCGGCCTTCAGCTCATAAAAGGTTGGCATTCTGTGTGCGGACAGCCTGACCGATTTTTCACTTATAAACTATTTTCACTACTTATCCTTCTCATAATCATCGGCCGCGGAAAATCTCTTACATTAGCTCACAGGATAAAGCTCAAATTGACATTATGGTATAACTCAATCAGAGAGTCAAGCCGATTAAGGATGGTATCGGACGTTTTCGAAAATCTAACTGTATACGTAACTACGAAATTTCTTTAAAATTTGTTTCACGAATTTCAACAAGACAATCCAGTCATTCACAAGAGCTGCAGCATCTTCAATTGGTTTTAGTATCAAACTTTTGGATGGATCAGCCAGCTCCTCAACTTCAATCTCGTCGAAAACGTCTGAAGGCTTCTTGAACGTTCCTTTCGCTCAAAAAGCAGAATGCGAACCTTTTATGAGCTGAAGGCCGCAATTTGACTGGAATGGAACAGTGGGTCACTTGCATACCTCAAGGAACTCGCCGACAGAATGCGAAACCGAATATGTGAAGTGATCCAAAACTATGGAGAGACTACTAATTATTGAATTTGGTGTGTTCTCGCGTTCAAACTTGTTTTACTTTGGATATTTAGACCTTTTTCTTGCGTTTTAGTCCTTAAACGAAACGAAGTCGTTCAAAGGACCGAATTCGGCCCGATTTCAAGCCAAAACTAAAACGGACGATCGTTCTATGGATAAAATAACAAGATTGTTGAAAAACTGTACAAAATACAAAAAAATCAGCGAGAGACATGCAAAAATGTCGAAAGAAAAGACAAAAAATAAGGGGTGGCGTATCATTATGACGCGCTTGAAAATCAAACTTTTTCGGGCTGTATGGATACGGACCAACGGAATCTCATGAAAATACGCGTGTATAGGTTTTTAATGGCCCTGAATTCGAAAATGAAATTGCCTCGTCACCAATTTATATGGTTTTCTCAAAACTGCGAAATTTGGGGGGTGGCGTATCATTATGACGCGCACTGTATATAAAATACATTTCGATAATGATTCAGACTGAAATTTTCAGCAATATGGACCAGCAATGGATAAAATGATAGGATTATTGGAGGATATTCTGGAAACACACAAGGATAACAAAAAGAAATATCCGCAGTTTTTTTGAACAATTTTAAATCAATATTTGTTAATTTTATTATGGTTATGAGGATTTCCACAAAAATGGCTTCAAAGGCAATAAAAAGTAGCAAAACCCCTATACAGATTGAGGGAAAAACTATTTTAACCAGGTTTTTTTTTTGACAATCTGCGGACTTCATTCACTGGCGTACCTGTACCGACATGTCGTTGGTTTTACAACGGCAATGAACTTCTCGATGGTAGCTATCGAATTTGTTTTTGACTTTAATTATTTTACAATTCCATATTTAGGACTCGATGGCTACACAATCATCACAACTGATGCCGAGTCGTCGTTGATCATCAATTTTGTCGAGAAGAAACATTTTGGTGAATATTTATGCACAATTCGCAACACGAACGGCGAAGAGCTCGCGAATGCGATGATTCTATCGGAAGGTAGACGGTGTTTGGTGCAATATATCGTGTTCTCATATGTCCATGTTGCAGTCATTTTATACAGTTTGCTTGTGCTTGTCAATGTCTATGTGAATCGTTGTGTGGTAAAAATTTTCAGATTTGTGTTTGATGTAATCGATTCCAGGCTTGTCAATTTGGAGGATCCGGGCTTCTTCTTTTTTTTTGAATTCCCGCCATAAACAATTTTATTGGTTTGAAGCCGAATCCGAATTTGACAAGCCTGATCGATTCCATCAATAATATGATACATTCCATGATTCATTGGACAATTTCTAGGCTCATCTGCTGCACTCCCTTCAAGAAGAACTACGAGTCGACGATAGAATTCGAACTTCGCGAACATGTTATTAAAAAAAACGATTTTTTTGGGTAGAATTCGTCTTCATCATACATAATAATCTTTTGATTTTCTCGATTCAATCAATTATGGACCATAATTATATCATAATTACTTATCATTTAACCCCTTGATTGCTTCAAACGGATATGCTTTCATTATTTTTGTTTTGCTAGTTTCCGAATAGATTGGTGCTAAAACAGAGTCCATTCAAATGTGTGCAACACTTATTATTCCATACATATTCATGCATTATCGCATACTTTTTTTCTTGAATAATTTGTTACAATAAATGATTTACAAAAATATTTATTCTACTCGAAAAATTGTGGAACCTCCATCACATTAGACTTGTGAATCTCCAAGCTATCCTCCAATAGCGCTATCATTTTTTGCATTGTTGCGTCGTGCCACTCAAATTAATTTGCTAAGACTGAAATTGATGGAGACTCTTACTTTGTCCTTCTCGCTTTTTTCGATTCTCGGATTCTTAAAGAATTGAGTCAATCCCGGGATTACCATTATCGATGAAGTGGGGAAGAACAAATTATAGGATTGAACGAGCTGCTCGAAGGTGTAAGGAATCTCACAATCGCCAATTTCCTTCACAAATTGATCGTAGAAAATTCTGAGAAGACGTTCCCAATTTTCTCGACGGTCCTCTTTACTGAGACATGCCGCAAATAAGCGAGCCATGTCCAACCCAGGGGATCCTAAGTTTATAAGCTAAAGACCTATGGATATTCAGATGGCCTATCAAAATCTCACCTGATAGTCAATGAGAGCTTCGAGCTCTACCTCATCTTGGTCTTTCTTAGAGAACAATATGTTTGCTCCCCACAAATCTCCGTGCAATAATACTGGTTTGTGATTAAGCAATTCAAAAGCCTTGGACAGATTCGCTAAACATTTTGGAGTGTTGATAACTTTTGTAAAAGTTTCAATATAATCATCGATTTGTTGGTGGTATTCAGATGGAAACTCCTCTTTCATGTTAGCGGACACACTTTGGCATCCCTAAAAGTCAAGATTTAAAATTCCCCCTATTGAAAATATTTTTAATTTACATTATCATCAAAGATCTCTTCAGAGAGCATTTTGACAATGTCCACCGCTCCCACCAACTTCAATTCCTCATCACTTAATCTTGTCCCGATTGCTGAAAATGAAGCAACCGCTTTGACAACCTAAACTTCGGATGGCTAGTATTTCCTTAAAGAAAAATTGCCTACACTCTCCGCTGTTTTCAAAGGAATCGACTCATGCATTGAGACCGGGTACAAATCGGGAATAAGCTCGGTGATTATGTATCCTTTCAGATCATTCGTCTCATCAAATGTCTGATAACCAAAAACTTTCGGGAATGCCAGATTTTTGTTGCCGTTTTTGAATTCCCTCATCATTAGCGAGAATGCGAATACTTCGCGATTGTGGAAATCTCTTAATAGAGGTCCCATTTTTTCAAACTTCTCGTCATTCCATCCGTCTGCTTCTTTCAGATGCATCATCTCCCTCATCAATTTCATGTTCAATAAACTAGAAATCTAAACAAAAATTAAATGAAAATCACGATGGGTATTCTTATTCAAACCTTGCACACAAACTTCTTAGGCAAATCTTCGCCCTCATTCTTATCCATCCAATCCGGATCAATCAAAGCGACCTTGGAAGCAAATCCCTATGAATGAAATATATTTAGCGGGAACTCTTGATCAATCAGAATACTCTAAAATCTCCAATAGCCGTTGCATTCCTATTCGGTCCGAATTTCGCCTTCGTTCCCAGCGACTCTTGCATTTTCTTCTCGATTTCCTCAAATGTCACATGCGTTCCCACAATTCCATCAGATATTTCAAAAAGCGACATGTTCGTTTTTTTTTCTGAAAATAATAATAGGAAATTGAACAAAAATGAAAAAAAAAATTATATTCGAAAAGAGTTCGCATGTCTTTATATAGGATAGTTTTTTATCAGTCACAAACCATAGTTTATAGAACTGTCACAAATGTACGCATTATAATTTGTATGGTTTATGCGGATATGCTATGGTTTAAATTTTGTTAAATGTTTCAATTTTTAGTTTTTCGATATTGCCAATGGATTGTGGGATCTGTATTGCGCAACAATCATATGTTTAGTTATTTATTACAACGAATGATTTTCAAAAATGTTTATTCTACTCAAAAAATTGTGGAACCTCCATCATATTAGACTTATGAATCTCCAAAATATCTTCCGATAGGGCTGTGACGCGCCAAAGGATGCCACATTATTGATGGTTCATGCGTTCTCTCCTCTCTCGCTCTCTGTGAATTATCTTGTCATTCTGTTGCTGGGACGGCCTACCGTCCGGCCGTTCCCGCTATACACGACAAAGACCTACATGTATGTGTATAGTGTTATTATTAGCTGACCCTTATGGTGGAAGTATCCATCATTTTCCCTCTTGTAGGAGCTCGTTAGACTTGCTCCTAATCAGGCCATTTTTAACAGTTTAACAAGTTCAACAAAATATACTAATGAGTTTGATTAAAAATAAATATACCAAAGGTTCAATTTTAAAATTGAAATTTTTGAGCATTTGTTCACAAAAGTTAAATATTCATGATTAATTTATTATCTCAAGTACATTTTGGGAGTTTTTATTTGATATTTTTAGTTCAAGGAGTGCGGAGCGTTTAATGGAGCGAAGATTGTTTGGAAGAAAAGCTTGGTATTTCAACCTAGAATCCGTACAGAGGAAACTGGTAATGTTGATGAGTTATCAAGTCGCTTGCGAGGCGGTGATGACGAACATCCCCTGAAATTCTCACACCAAATAAAATGAAAATTTTTCAAAGGACCTGTTGTGAAGTTTTCAACCTCAAACTTGGGATCGTTTATTTGGTACACATAATAAAAATAAAGGTAATACTAAAAAATACAAATAGAAAAACCAACGGCAGAGCGCCATAATGTTAATAATTACCACCGTTTTATCAATCGCAAATATTGCACCACATAGACGTGTCGGAACCGCGAGTGCTAACGAGCACATGTTGAAGACGACAAGCATAGTATTATTTTGACTTCGACAATTTGTGGCACTTATAGAAACACATTAATTAATAGTGAAATTTCCATATATGTAGGATGTCAGAAAATGTGGAGAACAACTACATATATTGTGCCATTTTGCTTACTTATTTTCATACCATAGAAATCAAAAAAAAATCAGTCAAAATATTTTATTCTTGAAAACCAACTAGAAATCTTGAAAATAAACATAAATTATTGGAAAAATTGTGGAAATTTGCTCAGATTTCTCCTATGGGTTTCGATGACGTCGTCAAGCAGTCCAATCATTTTATCCAACACAGAATCGAGTAGCTAAAATAGAAAACGTTCGGTTTTTATGGAATATGTCGCTTTCACCATTGCTTTCTCATTTTCAGAGAGTTTCGTAAAATCGAAAAATTGCATTGAATTGGGAATTGCAACAAATCCCATTGTTGGAAAGAACAATTCATAGGATTGGACAAGCTGGTCGAACGTGTAAGGAACCCCGCGATCGCCGATTTCCTTCACAAACTCATCGTATAATTTTAAATAAATATTTGTTAATTTTATTATGATTATGAGGATTTCCACAAAAATGGCTTCAAAGGCAAAAAAAAGTTGCAAAACCCCTATACAGATTGAGGGAAAAACTATTTTAACCAGGTTTTTTTTGACAATTTTTCAAAAATCTGCGTTTTTCAAAAGAAGAAGAAATAGGAACAAAAATAATTAGAAATGAATACCTGGAAATGAATTTTTAAAATAATCATTTATGGAATTTAAAAAATGTATAGAAATTCACTTTTTGAAATGCACACATGCAAAAAAAAAACACAATCAATGTAATTGAAAAAATAAAACAAAACTTTTGATGAATAAATATTTTAGAATTGACACTAGACATTGCAAACAAATGAATTTCAATGCGTGACCAAACTACATCGAATCTCCTCGGGGGAGGGGAAGAGAGGGGGAGGGGAACTAGAGCGAAGACTACTGGCCAGTCGTCGATTGTGCAATATTGCCCAATGAATTCGTCTTATCAAAACGAATTCAGCAAAGACTATATAATCGACGTTTCCAAATTCCGACTGTAGTTTGCTTGTTCAAAATGTCGCTCGTCGAGGCTGCTGACGGAATTCTGGAGACGCATGTGTCATGGGAAGAGCTCGAAGCGAAACTTCAAGAAACACTTGGAACGAATGCCAAATTTGGGCCGAACAAAACCGCCGAGAGTATTGGCGATTTCAAGGTTTTCCGTTTCGTTTTGCAATGTTTAATTTTGAAAATTCCAGGGATTTTCTTCGAAAATTGCATTAATTGAGCCTGATTGGACTGATAAAAGAGACGATGAGGATTTGCCGAAAAAATTTGTGTGCAAGGTTGGATTGTTTCGAAAACAAAACAATTATTGAATTAATTAATTTGTAGATCTGCAGTCTGCTGAGTCTCGCGAATTTACAGAAAATGCTCAATTTGAAAGAAGAAGATGGCTGGACGAAGGAAAAATTTGAAGCAGTTGCTCCATTATTCCGAACGGTAATCGGAATTGCACAAGAATTATTGAAATTTTTAATTAGGTTCATAACCATGAAATTATGATTTATGAGATAATGATGAATGAACTAAACAATGGACATTCGAATTTAAAGTTTCCCAAATTATTTGGAGCTCAGAAATTTGAAGGAGAGAATGTGCTTCGCGCCTACATCATAACCGAATATGTCGAGAATGTGCATCAAATTGAAATGCATGAGACAATCAGTGTTGAAAGTATGGAATCGGTAAATAATTTAATAAAAATATCGAATTCATGTTTGAAGTTTTAGGTTTTAAGAGCAGTCGCTTCCTATTCAGCGATCGGTACAAGATTGAGCGAGGAAGAGCTGAAATTCGCCAAAGAGCTCGATGTCATCCAAATTCTGTTTCAGCAATTTTTCGACAAAAAGGTTATTAGAATTTCATAGAAATCATTGCTAACATTTTAATAATTTTAGGGATTGCAGAGTATTTTCAGGAATATGAATACACATTACCCAATTGAATATAAGGAAGACATCGATGAGCTAAATCGATTGTTTGATGAGGTGTTCACAACGACGGAATATTTGGCGAAATTGTCGAATAGTGCTGGATTGTTAGCGCATAAACAGGCGCTGTTACATGGCGATATGTGGGGTTCGAATCTGCTATTCGCGAGAAATGAGAGGAATGTGCTCACGCTGAAATCATTGATCGATTACCAGGTGAAATTTAAATCTACTAATTTTCTAGAATGCATACAGTATCGCAGCTAAACTTTTAAGGAGTGGTGCAATCGATGTGAAATTTTTATTAGAAATGAAAGACAAAATTAATTAAAAGCCAATTGTGAAGTGGAATGCTGTAGATTTTTTTTTGAAATCTGCAAAAATGAAAAAATCGACAATGTAAGTACTTAAAATTTCATATCGATTGAGCCACTCGTTTAAAAGTTATGAAGAAATATAAATATTTCGTATCTTTTTCTGCGGTACTGTACATTTACTATATATAGGTGGTTCGCATGGGATCCCCTGGACAGGATATTGCTCGATTATTCGCTTCCTGTCTTACCAAAAACGATCGTCGTGAGAAGCGGGACCATCTTCTCAAAGTATTCTACGAAGAGTTTGTGAAGGAAATCGGCGATCGCGGGGTTCCTTACACGTTCGACCAGCTTGTCCAATCCTATGAATTGTTCTTTCCAACAATGGGATTCATTGCAATTCCCAATTCAATGCAATTTTTCGATTTTACGAAACTCTCTGAAAATGAGAAAGCAATGGTGAAAGCGACATATTCCATAAAAACCGAACGTTTTCTATTTTAGCTACTCGATTCTGTGCTGGACAAAATGATTGGACTTCTTGACGACGTCCTCGAAACCCATAGGAGAAATCTGAGCAAATTTCCACAATTTTTCCAATAATTTATGTTTATTTTGAAGATTTCTAGTTGGTTTTCAAGAATAAAATATTTTAACCAATATTTTTTGATTCTATGATATGGAAATAAGATATTAATGCAAAAATGCCACATTATAGTTTTTCCCACAAATTGTTCATATCCTACATACATATATGGAAATTTCACTATTAATTAATTGAATAATAATAATAAAATAAAATAATTATTATGAATATTTAACGATTGCGGTCAAATACTTACAAATCTCAATTTAAAAATTGAACCTTAGGAATATTTATTTCTCCGAGATTAGGTGATCAAATATGTTACGGAAATTGTATTTTATTCAATCCATCAACTTTTGATTAAATCAAACTCATTAGTATATTTTTTTTTAGATTTTTGAACTCCTAAAAATGGTCTGACATATGTGATTGGAGAATTATTTCAACAATTTTTCCGATATGTGGTCTCTGATGTTTTAAGGATCCTTGAATTCAATGAAAGCGTCACGCGAGCAAGAACAACGCGAGTTTTAACGTTGGATTTTATGGAACATAATGATAAGCATTGATAAAACTACAAAATACAGTGTATTTTATTTGTGATGAGGAATGTGGGTGGTTTAGAATGTGAAGAATTGAGGCAGTTTCATCAAAACCAACTGGTGAATGCTTCAGTCAAATATTTTGATAATCGCTTCAAGTAGTTGAGAAAAAGTTTGTGAATATTTGGAAAAGCAAAATATGATAGCAATTTTTGAATCCTCTTATCAAACTTATTATTGCTGCCGATTTGATTAATTTTTGTTAAATCGAAATGTGGCCCGTCAATGCTGCCGAAGGAATTCTGGATTCGCTATTAATTGATTTCAATTTCGAGGGATTTCAATCGATGAGAATGAAAACGAGAAGGTCTTGAATTATCCAGACAAAACTGAATTTCGCTATTTTTTTTTCGTTTGAAGGAAATGCTCAAAGACGAGGATGGTGGGACGAAGGAGAAATTCCTGTCACCGCTTATGAACGATCCGTATAAGGATCACACTGTCTTAACCTAAAATGTTTAGTTTTTATGAAATGATGACGGAGAAGTTGAAAAATGGAAATGCGAATTTGAAATTCCCCAATTTTTTTTTGGGGGTTCAGAAGTTTTAACTTTTCATTGTCACCGAATACATGACGGACCTTTATCACTTGGCATGACACGGGTTCCGATAGACACTATGGAGTCGGTTAACAATTCGATTAAATTTAACTATCAAGCAAAAACGAGTTCAGGTCTTGAAATCGGTTGCCGCGTTGGCAGCGATTGGCTAATTATTTCGCGTTCATCAAAGACTTCGTGAAAATCGAAGCTTCTTGAATGTCGACATACAACTTATCAACGGATTTTGTGAAGAATTTCAGATGGTTTTTTTGAGCGGAGCCAAGAGCTCGCAGATTTCAATCCTAGAAACCATTAAGAATAATGGAACACAATCTATTCAACAAAAAACCATTTGTCGGTATGCCTTTGGGGTTTTTTTTAAGCATCATCACTGTACTCAATGAACTATGAAACTCATTATCTTTTGACAGTACTATTTGAGCTTGTGACTGATAAGAAGCTATTGTATATAAAGACATGCGAAACTTTTCGAATATAATTTTTCATTTTTTTTCAATTTCCTATTATTATTTTCAGAAAAAAACGAACAATGTCACTTTTTGAAATATCTGATGGAATTGTGGGAACGCATGTGACATTTGAGGAAATCGAGAAGAAAATGCAAGAGTCGCTTGGAACGAAGGCGAAATTCGGACCGAATAGGAATGCAACGGCTATTGGAGATTTTAGAGTATTCTGATTGATCAAGAGTTCCACCCAAATATATTTCATTCATAGGGATTTGTATCCAAGGTCGCTTTGATTGATCCGGATTGGATCGATAAGAACGACGGCGAGGATTTGCCTAAGGAATTCGTGTGCAAGGTTTGAATACGATCTTATCCGGATTTAAGATTTTTTTATTTAGATTTCTAGTTTATTGAACATGAAATTGATGAGGGAGATGATGCATCTGAAAGAAGCAGACGGATGGAATGACGAAAAGTTTGAAAAGATGGGACCACTAATCAGAGATTTCCACAATCGCGAAGTGTTTACTTATTTGTTAATGATGAAGGAGCTCAAAAACGGCAACAAAAGTCTGGCATTCCCGAAAGTTTTTGGTTATCAGACATTTGATGAGACGAATGATCTGAAAGGATACATAATCACCGAGCTTGTTCCCGATTTGTACCCGGTCTCAATGCATGAGTCAATTCCTGTGAAGACAGTGGAAAGCGTGAGAAATATTTTTCTGAAGAAAAAACAGACGAGAAAATGGTTTAGATTGTCCAAGCGGTTGCTTCATTTTCAGCAATTGGGACAAGATTAAGTGATGAGGAATTAAAATTTCTGGGAGAGATGGATATTGTAAAGAAGTTTTCTGAAGAGTTCTTTGATGAAATTGTAACTTTCGATTGTTGTTCAATGTTTTTTTTCGAGACTTTTAGGGATGCCAAAGTGTGTCCGCTAGCATGAAAGAGGAGTTTCCATCTGAATTCCACCAACAAATTGACGAATTTTTTGACATTTTCAAAAATGTTATCAATACTCCAAAATGTATTGCGAGAATGTCGAAGGCGGCAGATTTTCTCAATCATAAACCCGTATTATTGCATGGAGACTTGTGGGCCTCAAATTTCTTATTATCAAAGAAAGGCCAAGATGAGCTAGAGCTCAAAGGGATCATCGACTATCAGGTGAGGTTTTGATAGGCCATCTGAATATCAATACGTTTTTAGATTATAAACATTGGATCCCCTGGTTTGGACATGGCTCGCTTATTTGCGGCATGTCTCAGTAAAGAGGACCGTCGAGAAAATTGGGAACGTCTTCTGAGAATTTTCTACGATCAATTTGTGAAGGAAATTGGCGATTGTGAGATTCCTTACACCTTCGAGCAGCTCGTTCAATCCTATAATTTGTTCTTTCCAATTTCATCGATAATGGTAATCCCGGGATTGACCCAATTCTTTAAGAATCCGAGAATCGAAAAAAGCGAGAAGGACAAAGTAAGAGTCTCCATCAATTTCAGTCTTAGCAAATTAATTTCAGTGGCACGACGCAACAATGCAGAAAATGATAGCCCTCTTGGAAGACATTTTGGCAATTCATAAGTCTAATGTGAAGGAGGTTCCACAATTTTTTGAGTAGAATAAATATTTTTGAATATCATTCGTTGTTATGGATTATAGTCAAGGCGGGGAATTCAAAAAAAATGACACGCCCGAAATCGATTACATCTAGAAAATATTTTATGATGAATTTGTGAAGGAAGTCGGGGATCGTGAGGTTCGACCAGCTGGTCCAATCCATTGTTCTTTATCAATGGTTTTGATGGCTCAGTATTTTGGATATTCGATCATCTCTGAAAATGAAAAAATGGTTCACTTGAATGCTGCCACAAAAATGATTGGTTGATTGATGCGCAAAACAGATCCAATAATCCATTAGCAATCTTGAAATACAGAAGATTGAAACATTCAACAAAAAATTTTCCGGTATGCCGTTTTTTTAATCTATAGCATATTCGCATAAACCATACTAATTATAATACATACATATGTGACAGTTCTATAAATTATGGTTTGTGACTGATAAAAAACTATCCTATATAAAGACATGCGAACTCTTTTCGAATGTAATTTTTTTTTCATTTTTTCATGCCCTATTATCATTTTCAGAAAAACAATGTCACTTTTTGAAATATCCGATGGAATTGTGGGAACGCATGTGACATTTGATGAAATCGAGAAGAAAATGCAAGAGTCGCTGGTAACGAAGGCGAAATTCGGACCGAATAGGAATGCAACGGCTATTGGAGATTTTAGAGTATTCCGATTGATCAAGAGTTCCAGTCAAATACATTTCATTCATAGGGATTTGCTTCCAAGGTCGCTTTGATTGATCCGGATTGGATCGATAAGAACGAGGGCGAGGAATTGCCAAAGGAATTTGTGTGCAAGGTTTGAATAAGAACATCCATCGTGATTTTCATTAAATTTTTGTTTAGATTTCTAGTTCATTGAACCTGAAATTGATGAGGGAGATGATGCATCTGAAAGAAGAAGACGGATGGAGCGACGAAAAATTTGAAAAAATGGGACCACTAATCAGAGATTTACATAATCGCGAAGTATTCACATTCTCGCTAATGATGAGGGAATTCAAAAACGGCAACAAAAACCTGGCATTTCCGAAAGTTTTTGGTTATCAGGCATTTGATGAGACGAATGATCTGAAAGGATACATAATCACCGAGCTCGTTCCCGATTTGCATCCCGTCTCAATGCATGAGTCAATTCCTTTGAAAACAGCGGAGAGTGTAGGCAATTTTTCTTTGAGTAAATACTAACCAATCCGAAGTTTAGGTTGTCAAAGCGGTTGCTTCATTTTCAGCAATCAAGACAAGATTAAGTGATGAGGAATTGAAGTTGGTGGGAGCGGTGGATATTGCAAAAAAACTCTCTGAAGAGTTCCTTGATGAAACTGTATTAAAAAAATATTTTCAATAGGGGAATTTTAAATCGATACTTTTAGGGATACAAAAGTATGACTGCTAACATGAAAGAGGAGTTTCCACCTGAATACCACCAACGAATCGACGAATATGCCGAAATTTTCACCAAGTTTATCAACACTCCAAAATGTTTGGCGAATATGTTGAAGGCGGCAGATTTGCTCAATCACAAACCAGTATTATTGCACGGAGATTTGTGGGGAGCAAACATGTTGTTCTCAAAGAAGGACCAGGATGAGCTAGAGCTCAAAGCTCTCATTGACTATCAGGTGAGATTTTGATAGGCCATCTGAATATCCATAGGTCTTTAGATTATAAACTTAGGATCCCCTGGTTTGGACATGGCTCGCTTATTTGCGGTATGTCTCAGTAAAGAGGACCGTCGAGAAAATTGGGAACGTCTTCTCAGAATTTTCTACGATCAATTTGTGAAGGAAATTGGCGATTGTGAGATTCCTTACACCTTCGAGCAGCTCGTTCAATCCTATAATTTGTTTTTCCCCACTTCATCGATAATGGTAATCCCGGGATTGACTCAATTCTTTAAGAATCCGAGAATCGAAAAAAGCGAGAAGGACAAAGTAAGAGTCTCCATCAATTTCAGTAATATCAAATTGATTTCAGTGGCATGACACAACAATGCAGAAAATGATAGCCCTCTTGGAGGATAGTTTGACAATTCATAAATCAAATTTGAAGCAATTTCCACAATTTTTTGAATAGAATAAATATTTTTGTAAATCATTTATTGTAACAAATTATTCAAGAAAAAAAGTATGCGATAATGCATGAATATGTATGGAATAATAAGTGTTGCACACATTTGAATGGACTCTGTTTTAGCACCAATCTATTCGGAAACTAGCAAAACAAAAATAATGAAAGCATATCCGTTTGAAGCAATCATGGGGTTAAATGATAAGTAATTATGATATAATTATGGTCCATAATTGATTGAATCGAGAAAATCAAAAGATTATTATGTATATTGAAGACGAATTCTACCCAAAAATCGTTTTTTTTAATAACATGTTCGCGAAGTTCGAATTCTATCGTCGACTCGTAGTTCTTCTTGAAGGGAGTGCAGCAGATGAGCCTAGAAATTGTCCAATGAATCATGGAATGTATCATATGATTGATGGAATCGATCAGGCTTGTCAAATTCGGATTCGGCTTCAAACCAATAAAATTGTTTATGGCGGGAATTCAAAAAAAAAGAAGAAGCCCGGATCCTCCAAATTGACAAGCCTGGAATCGATTACATCAAACACAAATCTGAAAATTTTTACCACACAACGATTCACATAGACATTGACAAGCACAAGCAAACTGTATAAAATGACTGCAACATGGACATATGAGAACACGATATATTGCACCAAACACCATCTACCTTCCGATAGAATCATCGCATTCGCGAGCTCTTCGCCGTTCGTGTTGCGAATTGTGCATAAATATTCACCAAAATGATTCTTCTCGACAAAATTGATGATCAACGACGACTCGGCATCAGTTGTGGTGATTGTGTAGCCATCGAGTCCTAAATATGGAATTGTAAAATGATTAAAGTCAAAAACAAATTCGATAGCTACCATCGAGAAGTTCATTGCCGTTGTAAAACCAACGACATGTCGGTACAGGTACGCCAGTAAATGAAGCCCGCAGCTCGGCTCTGAACACGAAAATTACGATATGAGTCTCATCGAATGAATTACCTATTCTTCTCGCGCGTCTGCACAGAAATCGGAGATTCATTGAATCGTGGCTTTTCGCCAACACTTCTGAAAATCAATCTAAGCTTGTGATGTCGACGTCGAGCTTACTTTGTTGATTGAACAACGGTGAGTTCGAGATCGGCGCTTGATTGCCCGGAGGCGTTCAGCGCAGTGATTTTGTACTTTCCATTGTCAGCTCGTGTGACATTCTTGATGCGTAAAATGAATGTGTCACCCTCGTTTCGCATCTGCACAATTGTGAGGCTTATACTATTGAATTTCTGATTACACAATACCATATATCGATCCTCATTGATCAGGGTGACATCGGATTTGGCCCATGTGATCACAGGATCCGGGTGCCCGATGACCTTGGCTCGAAGTTCGGCACTTGAGCCAGGATCGACGCGCACGTTGCGTTCGTAGTCGAAAATTCGGGGCGCTTCATCGGCTACCGATCGTTCGTTGCCTACAACATGCGTTTCAAACCAATTCAAAATCAATCAATCCTACTTCGAACATCAAGTTGCATGGAGCATTTCGCGGTTCCATATTGATTTTTCGCTTCGACGGTGTACTCACCTCCGTCTTCCGGGAAGACGTCGGCAATTGTGAGGAACACCTAGAACAAGAAGAAGAAGAAGCTCAATTAAGAAGTTGAAGCCAACTACTCACCATTTTCTCGGATCTCGAATAGCTGAAGGATGGAGAATCAACAACTGTGACTTTATTGCGAAGCCAACGAATTTGAAGTGGCTCGGAGGCCTGCACGAGTTCAGCAGCTAACTCGACACGACATCCGTCGACCACCTTGCGCACAGATTTGATCTTCTCGAACCTAAATTCGTCGATTCAAAAACGCTGATACTCATTCAATGATACCGGAAGAGCGGCGGGATTCCATCAGCAGCATTTGGATCCACACCGCCAACTTCGAGGTTCATCTGCGATTTGGTAGTTCCAATTTCGTTGATTGCTTCGCAACAATACGTTCCCTCATCCGATGAGCTTATTGAGCAGAATTTCAACGTCGCGCATTCGCCATCATACGACATGATGTATCTAAACAAATCATTGATGTGGAAGGATGAAACCGAATAAATAGCACAAACCGATCAGGTTGTGGTAGAAGTGGCACTGAGTTTCGGAACCATTGAATAGTCGCGCATGGGTATGCGTTGATTGAACATTCGACAGTTATACTGTCGTTTGGATTTGCCTTAAAAGGAGGGTAGAAGTTTGGGGATGAAGCTGCTAAGGTACCTTGATCTTTCCCGGCAGGACTTCAATAAATGTCGGTGCTTTGGTTTCCTTTCGACTTTTTCGTTTGGCCTGTTGCGCGGCAGAATCATCGGTGTTGACGACAACATCGATCTATCAATACGAAGCTTGTCTATTTCAAATGTTCAGATGTCTATTTTGTACCTCTGAAGTGCAAGTGGCGATTCCTTCATCGTTAGCAGCAGTACAATTGTAGAATCCCTTGTCGAACATCGAAACGTGATGAACCTTTAAGGCGATTTGGAATGAATAAATAATTTTCATCGGGACATCTCATACCTCCAAATAGTAGAAATCACCATCATTATAGATAGAATATTTGTTGCCAGTCTCCAGAATAACCCCGTCTTTGTCCCAATGAACGACGGGAAGTGGATTTCCAGACACAGCGGTTTTAAGACGCAGCGATTTGTATTCCTCGAGGACCTTCTTGGGTTTCGGCTTCACCAGGAATTTTGGACGGCAGATTCGCTTATTTCTTGAATGGATCGCAGCGCGAACTTCGTCCAAAGCTGGAAATTGTTATGATTGGAAAGAAATGCCATACATTGAATCTTACCGGTGGCGATAGCACTTTCCGGACGACTTTCAGTGGATTGTCTCGGATCGTCGAGTCTCAATGAGTTGGCCAGCGCTTTCGCCAACTTCTCAGCATTCCTACCGGAATGCTTGTGAGGACGCAGCTCTGCAAATTGTGAAGAATCAGATCATTCTTTAGGCATTCGGTCATACTCCTTCCAAGTTTTCCGGCAACGGCGGCCGAATCGCCAGCCTTCAGATCCATATCTTCGAGACCTTGAACAAACATGGGCGCAGCTCCCTTTCGTTTGCTCTCGATCTTCGCTGACGACGCGGTTCGCGGGATCTGAACCGAAACATCTAGAGAGTCTAGACCACAGCGACAACGAACCTGTTCCGAGAAGGCGACTTTTGGCTGAACTGCCACAATCTGTTCAAGAACATGCTTGAACTGTGGCGGCTCTGATTGTTTCGCTTCGCCGACGTTCAGGCGACCGGCAGTTCGCAAAACTCCATGAATATTCGATGCCTCGACGTAGTACATACCGAGATCCTTGAGGGCAACATTGCTGATGCGGAGACGGCTTGATGTATCGGTTGGGAACGAGATCTGAAGACAATTTCGAGACATGTGATAAACGACGAGAATTCGAACCTTTCGATTCCGTCCTTCAACAACTTTGTTCTCATTGTGGTACCAGATGAGATCTGGAATTGGGTACCCGGCAACCTCCACGGTGAACTCGATCGTCTGGCTCAGCGGAGTCCAGATATCATGAAGGCACTTCACGAAACGTGGAGGTCCAGCTGGCTCATCGGAGAGTTCTGAATTATGAGAATAACATGTTTAGTGGCAAGCTTCTTCATTACCTCCGACAAGAAGGTAGCATTCCGTTGAGGCCTGACCACTGGAATTGGTCGCGACGCATTTGTAGGTGCCTCGTTGATCGCGCATAACCCTTTCTGACTTGATTTCAGCGACCTTAATTTTTTTTTTGAAAATTTATAATATATGAATCGAATAATATACCTGTCCGAATCGGCACTCCAACCAGCTTGTATCTGACGTAGAAAGATTGGTCTTCTTTCCATAATCGTCGATATAGAACCATTCGACTGTCGGCTCTGGAACACCAGTGACATAGCAGCTCAACACCGCCGGATGACCATTGACAATGCCCATGTCAGTGAGTTTCGTCGTGAACGCTGGCGCAACATTCGACGCATCGTGAATCGACTTCTTCCTCTGCACGATGACTTGAGTTTCAGCGATCACTTCACCGTTGGTGTTCTCGGCTCGACAACTGAAGATTCCAGACGTTTTTGAGACGACGCATTCAGCCGTCAGATGGCTTTCGCCATCACCGGTGACAAAATGACGATAGATGCGATTGGTTCGAAGAATCTCGCGGCCGTCTTTCAGCCACGTTACCATCGGTTTTGGCTCACCGACGGCCTTGGCGACCAGTGTGAATTGACCTCCTTCATTGACTTCAATGAGAGACGGTGGCGCTCTGATGAATCGCGGCTTCTCTTGTCTTTCTTCAATAGAGTCGGCAATAACCAAATGGGAATCGCTTCCTGTTGCTCTGGCGACCATGATCATTGAAGATGTCGAATCGACACCAGCGACATTCGTTGCCGAGCACACATAGACTCCAGTATCTTCGGCTTCACATTTCGAAATAACAAGAGTGCAGACTCCATCGTCATTTTGCGTTTGCTTGATGCGACGAGTTGTTGAGATTGTCTTTCCATCTTTTGACCAGGTGACCTCGGGAATCGGGAATCCTTCAACAACACATTCCAATGAAAGATCACGTCCAGCAATCACTGTGACGTCTTCGAGAAGCTTCTTGATTACCGGAGCGGTGAACTTGCTAGCATCTTCAACTTTCACCTCGCATTCGCTCTCAGCAAATCCGTAGCTGTTGGTGACGACACAACGATACACTCCAGAATCTGCGGCTTGAACAGCGTGGCAGACCAGCTTGTGGTTGCCCTTTTTGTCGCTGCTCAACTCATATCTTCCAGTTGACTCGACGCGATTTCCGTCTTTGAACCAAGCAATCGAATGATGAGATCTCGATGAGATTCTGCAGTTGAGCACAATTTGTTGGCCGCTTTGAGCGGTTTCATTAATCAACGGCCTCTGAATGACGGGAACGATGTTTCTTTCCAATGACTGATCAGGGATTGACTTTAGAGATGTCGGACGGTTGAGGACAACCACATGGCTTGATGTGGAGGCATGGCCAAGATCGTTTTCAATATGACAAGTGTAGATGGAATCTTCTTCGTGGCTCTTCAATGTCAAGATCGACGAGGTTGAAGTCGTTTGGATTGAGGCGTTCTCATCCTCTTGAACTTGCATATTATTCTTATACCATTTCACAGCAATCGGTTGTTTCCCGTCAAACTCAGTTCGCAGTTCGGCTTGCTCCTCTTTATTGATCGTGATTCGAGATTCCGGCAACTGTGTGAATTGTGGAGCTGATCCATCAGGCAATGTCTTGACGGTCTCAATCGTTTCGGCCCATTCGCTTTGGCCCGTCTTGTTCTTTGCGGCAACTCGGAAAATGTATTCGGTGTTCGCCTCGAGATTCTTGACGTCGATCTCATTGTTCGCCGTGCTTCCGACCGATTTCCACGAACGCTGATCTGGACTTCTCTGCTCGACTTCATAGCTATAAGAAGGCGCATCATCAGATGGTGCTCTATCCCAGGCAATCGTCACTCTATCGGTTTTCACGTTCGTTGGTCTAGGCAATCCAGGTCGTCCGGGCTTCTTCTCATCTTTCTTCTTGTCGACCTTCTTCTTCTCCTTCGTTTCTTTGGTTTCGGCCTTCTTGATTATGGCGACTTCTGAGTTTTGCCGAATTTTGCCTTTTTCATTTTCGACCGCAATCGTGTAGGTCCCTTCATCTCCATGCGCAATATCCGTTACAATCAATTGATAGTTGACACCCTCATTCTTGAATTGAATTCGGTCCGTTGCAACAATCTCTTGGTTGTCCTTCAACCACATAACATCAGGTTTCGGAGATCCGTTCAAATCCGTGGAGATGGTTAACGTCGATCCTTCCGGAACGTTGTACTTTGCTTTCGGCTCAACAATGAAGTACGGCAAAGAAGCCACGGCGATCATCGGCTCATTTCCAGCAATGCTTAATTCTGCCGACGTGTGAATATCACCGAATTGATTCGTCGCCACTGCGGTGTAGGTTCCACAGAGCTCGTCAGAGACATTATCAATGACAAGAGTCGAGGTATTATCATCAAAGATTCTGATCTTGTACCGATTCGAATCGTTCACCGCTTTTCCATTGTGAAGCCACACAATCTGCGGAGTCGGATCAGCACGCGATTGGCAAGTGAACGTCGCGGTTTCTCCAGACTTCTTCAGAACAACATCTTGAATCTTCTTAACGAACGTCGGCATCTGTTTGACGTGCTCGCTGTGCTCACTCGACTTCTCGACGACAACCGTGGCGCGTGTCTCGACGGATCCATGCTTGTTGGAAATCTTGCACACGTACTGTCCATTGTGCTCGTCGTGCGCTTCATAGATCTTCAAGAACGCGACTCTTCCGTCAAAATATGTGCGCAACGTTCGGCTCTCAGCGACAAGTTTGCCATCGTGATACCATTCAATCGTTGGTGTTGGGAATGCGTCGACTTCAACTTCGAGCAGCTCGCGATTGCCTTCCACAACCGTGGCGTCGGCCAGTGGTCGAGTGACAACTGGCGGTCGATTGACTTCTTGAGTCAACACTGATGGTGATCTACTGCGGCTTCGGCTTCGGCTTCGAACAGGAGTTAGTCGTGATTTCGTCAATCCCATATCCACCACTTTGACTGTGCAATGAGTAAAGTCTTTTCCAAGGTTATTCACAGCCTCGCACGTGTATTCTCCCGCGTCGTCGATCACAACATTCATGATGTTCAATCGAGCAACTCCCTTGCGATCGGTGTATTGAAGCATGCGGTTTTCAATGATCATCTTCAAACCATCCTTGTACCAAGAGACAGTTGGAATCGGTTTTCCGGTAACGCAACATTCGAGAACAATCTCGTTGCCTTCGCAGGTCGAGCAATT
This sequence comes from Caenorhabditis bovis, assembly GCA_902829315.1. NCBI lineage: Eukaryota > Metazoa > Nematoda > Chromadorea > Rhabditida > Rhabditidae > Caenorhabditis > Caenorhabditis bovis. The sequence continues at coordinate 2,034,738 of CADEPM010000001.1, read as the reverse complement.
GACAAGTTGCTCAACGAACTTCGGCTTCGAATGATCCTTGTCGATCGCTTCCTTGATTTCGACAATCGAGAATGACTGTGCGACTCCGTGAATGTTCTCAGCCTCACACACATACCTTCCTTGATCCTCGGCGCGAGCACCCATGATGTGAAGGGTGCACACACCATTCTCATGCTTCATTTGTTTATTCGACATGTCGACTGGCTGGTCATCCTTCATCCACTTGATGTTGGGGTGTGGAGTTCCAGACACCGAGCAAACCAGCGTCAAATCACTTCCTTGCGGAACTTCTCTGGGCGTCGGAAGCTGCATTCGGAATCGCGGCGCTTTGCTCTTGTCAATCTTCTTGCTCTGCTTGGCGACGAGCTCCTCAATTCGAACACAGCAAAGGGTGTGAGCCTTTCCGATTTTATTCTTGGCCACACACTTGTAGTTACCGCTGTCTTCCGCGTAAGCATCGATGATTGTCAATGAATAGTTGCCGCTTCCATCGTCAAATTGAAGACGATGTCGTTGCGAATGTTGAATCTCATCGTCATTGCGGAACCAGCTGATCTCCGGCGCCGGATTCGCCTCAATGTTGACTTCGAGCTTCAAAATTTCCGATTCCGAGCACTTGATGTCGGTGAGCTCTTTGCCGAAAGTTGGCGCGAATTGGCCATCGGGCACAATAACCTTCAAATAGCCCTCGCTTTCGCATTCACCATAGGCATTCTTTCCAACAGCCCTCCATTGGCCTTCATCAGAAGCGCTAACGCTGAGAATGTGGAGCTCGTATCGTCCTTTGTCATGCTTCTTGAGATAATTGTTGTCGTTGATCGCAATTTGATCGCCGTTGAGATACCATTCAACAATGGGTTCAGGCAGCGTCGTGTTCGTAACCACAAGAATCTTCGATTCTCCGATTTTGGCTTCATCGTCCTTCAATGTGTGATGGAAGCTTGGCGGCATATTGAGAACCTTGTCTTCCGGCTCAACAATCTTGGTTGCCCTCTTCTTCTTCTCCAACGTCGCCGGCAGTGTCTCCGCCTTGCTCTTCTTCTTGGCGGCTTCTCCTTGAACCGACAACTTGGCATGAGTCATAATACTTCCGAGATCATTCGTTGCACGGCACGTATACTTGCCAGCATCGGTGTCAACAATATTCTTGATCGTAAGCTCCGCAAGTCCCTCATTGTAGAACGAGTCGTACTTGATGGATGGAACTTGAAGCTCTTTGCCATCTTTGAACCAAGCAATTTTTGGCATTGGGGTGCCTTCAAGATCGCACGACAATGTCGCAATGAGGTCTCCAACATTGGCGACAATATCGTCAAGCTTCTTCTTAATACTTGGAGCGGTGTCAGTATCTGAATAAGATGAATCACATAATTAATATGATATTCATATTCATACCAAATGAGATCTTGCGCTCGAACACACCATCCATTGTCAAACGGCGGAAAATAGCTCCCCGCTTGGCGAGGCGTCCAATAGGAAGAAGATCATCGGACCATCTGAAAGAAATTGGTTGGGAAGGTGCTCAGGATTCTATCAAACCTCTTAAGAGACAAGAAGTTTCTCTTCTGGCGAGCTGGAAGTGGACCCTTGTCAGGCTTGGGTTGCATCTTCTGAAAAAAAAATTTGCTCAAAATAAAACGAAAAACGCTCTATCCACCTTGACATATTCAGACAAATCATTGAACGCGGACAATAACGGACCCTGAAGACACAATCACAATAATCGAACACACAACAACAACATCTCGACATTGCTACAAAAATAGCTTACCGTAATCCATGGATGTCTGAGCGCATCTTGCACACTCATCCTCTTCCTCTTGTCTTTGATCATCAATCGACAGATGAAGTCTTTGGCGAGATCTGAGACATCGTCCCAACTCGGATCGTCAAAGTCCCAATCGGCGGCGGAGACGTTCGTCAATGTCTCCTCATCGTTATCGCCAAGGAATGGCGAGAGACCGGATAGCAAAACGTATGAGATGACGCCAACTGTCCACATGTCGGTTGAGAGGCCGACGGGTTGATAGTTGACGACTTCTGGCGCGCAGAACTCCGGAGTTCCGAACAGAAGTTTCACGCTCTTCTTCGGATCAAGTTTTCGAGCAAGTCCAAAGTCGATGATCTTCAATTCGGTGGAGTTCTTCGATTTGAGCAGAATGTTCTCTGGCTGAAATTTGAATAAGCTTGAAACAATTTTGAGCATCAACAAACCTTGAGATCGAGATGGACTATCTGATTGTGATGCATGTGCTGAACACCGAGAAGGATTTGATGCATGTAGTCTCGCACTTCTTCCTCACTCATCAGGGAATCGTCTTCAAGAATCTTCTCAAACAACTCGCCACCGGAAACACTAAACAATTCAAAACTCAATTTGTTAAAGGCAAAAAAAATTGATTCTCACAATTCCTCGATGAGCCACATCTCGTTGCCCATGTCGAATGCTTCGTGCAAATTGAGGAGTTTGTCATGATGGAGTTGATTCATGATCGAGATCTCATGAATAACATTCTCCTTCTTCACACCCGGCCGAACTTGGACCATCTTCGCCGCCCATGTCTTTCCAGTGGCTCTTTCAGTGGCGCGATAAACCGTTCCATAGGCGCCCTTTCCGAGCTCCTCATGAATGATATACTTTGATTGCAGATCGTTCGGAAGCCGATGAATATCGACAGTTTTGTATTCCGTTGGTCCCGATTCGTTGGAAGCCTTCTCATAGTCAATCGACTCGTCGTGCTCTTTCACGCTAGCCTTCTTTTTCTTCGGCTCTTCAACAGTCCGGCTCACGTCTTTGACGAACACCGGATCAGAGATCTCCGATGGATCCGATTGTCCGAACGTGTTGTCGGCGCGCACGCGGAACACATACGTCTCACCGGCGACCAGATTGAACAATGAGATGAACGTCTGCTTCGTGACTTCGGCCTTCGTCCAGATGTTCTCCTTCTCCTAAACAAAAAACAGAATGATATGAACAAAACAAAAATTGTGCAACCTTGGCCATTTCAACCGTGTAGTTTCTCACCGGCGAGCCGCCATCATTGGTTGGCGCCGCCCATCGAAGGCGAACCGAGTCGACATTCTGATCCTCGACGGCAGGTTTGCCAGGGGCACACGGCCGATCGGTGACCTACAAAACATCACTCAGTGGTGCCGAATTGAAGGAAGAAGGGAAGCGAGGGGAAAAAAACGAGGAACCGCAAAAAAAAAATATATATATATTGTGGGCATCCGATAATCGGTGGCACGAGGCAAAACGCGCGAGGCAGAAGCGCGAAATGAAGTTTGTGCAATTGGGGACTCGATCTCTCCTATCAGTCGCGCGCTATTTCGCTGTTCGGTTGCTTTTTTTTTTATCGAGCCCTCGCTTCCAATTTGCACAAAGTATTCCGCAATTGGCACCCATCCAATTCGACTGTTTGAGCTGTTTCCAATCAACCTCAACCAACTCTCTGATTTTTCGAACAATGGTGATTCCAACGGTAAGTGGGTTTCCTGTTGGTCCCTTATATATAAGAGATCATCATACGCAAAAATCATACATTCTTAAAAAGGCGTCCCCCCCACTTTCTTATTCAGCATCTTTTCAGAGAAACAATTCAATGGTGAGCGGGTGAGTTATTTCTTTTTTTTTGCAAATTTTGTCTATCTGTCTTAATTGCTCGCGCCTGGCATGAACGTTTATGAGCATGAAAGCAAGCGTGTGGTTGAGGCGAAAAATCCCAAATTTTGCCGAAGCGACATTCAGAGAAGGAAACCGCTCATTTATTTTTTGGTGTATTCATTCAATACTTCTTTTTTTTTTTGAAATTCGAATTCGAATTCGACACTCACCTGAATTCCAATACAATATTTGTCCTCGCCGCATCGATTTTTGACTCTCAATGTAAATTCGCCTTGATCGCTTGAATCGATGCCATTGATCGTGAGCACCGTGTTGAGTTGTGTCGTCTCGATCTGAACAAAAAAAATTGAAATGAAATATGCAATAAAAAAAAAGAAGAAAGAACGAAGCGGACGTGGAAGAAAAATGAGCTCGCACATTGCCATTGCGGCTCATTAAATTAAACGCTCCGAGTTGATTGGGGGCCCGCTCAGCCCGCCCAAATGAATGTCAACACACAACATAAAGCCAATAGTTTTAACTACTCAATATTGCATTTTTTATGTCTTCAATTATTTTGAAAGCTTTTGTCAAATATGGTTTGCAAATTAAACCGCTTCTCAAGTTGACTTTTCTTTTTCATTCCGAACAATAGTTGCCCGGCTCATTTCTCGTTTGAAATTCTAGCAAAAAAAAATTCTTCTTCACAACGGAATTAAAGCGTTTCTCCTTTGCAGTTCATTTTTCTTTGGCAATTGAAATAATGTGAAAAATCGCTATGGACACGCTAGAAATTTTTCAATTCCAATGTTTTATTGTGACTTTTCCTTATACTATTTCAAACCGTTTGAAATTTGAATACAACTCTGATGTGAGTTTGCAGCTTCAAAATTGATACTGTGGAGGTGCTGCTTGAGGAAAGTCAAAAATTTTTTTTTGGAACACACAGATAAGAAAATTGAATTCTCAAGTGGCATTCGTCAAACTAAATCTATTATTTATTCTGGTTCACTAAACTTGCGTCATCGTTCTGACTCGTTATGCGGATAATAACTATGAGCATACATTTATATATATATTTTTGAAATGCTTCTATTAAGCAAAAATTGAATTCTAGATTTTTTTTCGGATCTCTCTTTTCAGAAATTTATTTTTAATTTATTTCTCCTCTGATCTACCAACCAATTAAATCAAAAATGTCGACTTCTTAATTAGGATCCAAGCTGATTCCAGATTGGCTCCTTTTTTCTAAATTCGAATTTCCTAATGTCAATGTCTGGTGATTTCGACGAATTCGAGTAATTAAACGCGATAAAATGTTTGATCTTGACGCGATGCGCCTTTAATGAATATTTCATGCTAGATCAAATCGAAATGGTTCTCAATTCATGGCTTCCTAGCAAGCTCAAAAATATTAATTTGCCGAGACTTTTAAATGAACCAATGATTGGTTCAATGATTTGCCCGCAATTTGATTAATCTATGCTCACCTCACAATTTCAGTAACTTTTTTAGTTGTCTTATTTATTTTCAGCTCATTTGCTATATTAAAAAACCTGTCAATCATTGGTTTTCGAATAATTTGAGATGACGGTCGATTTTGAAAAATTTAAAATTCACGGGCTGTTATTTAATTGGTTCGAACTCATACTTCCAAAATACTATATTTGGAAATTTAAAATTAGCCGGTTTAATTAAACAAAACTCGCTCATATGCGATTTTCCATACGAGACCCCAAATGATAAATCAAGTCCGTCATAAAATAAAGAGCAATTTGGCGTTCATATTCAAAAGTTTTTTTTTCTTTTGATGAGTTATTGGAGGGTTTCAAAAATTCGCAAAAAAAACAATATGAAATTTTTATTGCCGTCTCGACCTATTCATCCATGAAACGCGAATGACAGGTGATTCTGTGTTGCCGAAAAAAAAAACGCTCGCCAGAAAAAAAAAACTACAAATTTGTCCCCGCAAAAAATTGCGTGCTCGAAAATATCAAAACAAATTCATCTATCATTTCGAAGATACCGCCAGCGAATGGTGCAATCTACAACGCATACCTTCATCTTCTTCGAATCCTCAATCGGCTTGCCATCGTTGGCGATCCACTGGACCTCCGGTGTTGGTCGGCCTGCAAGAATGGTCCCTTATTTATTCAGCTAGTAAATTGACAATTGAACGTAATTACTCGTCGAGCCTCTCATGCCATCAAAACCCCAATTTTTTTCACACTCCGCTATTATGATCTCCATACCCGATTTACGAGCCAACGCGTTTATTTATTGCTCAATTCGTCGCGAGCACTTCTTTTTTTTGTTTTTGTCAATGGTTTTCACGTGTACACATTTTCAGCAAAAAAGGTCACCTCAATCAATTATTATTATAATATTATATTAGTTGCGACTTTCTCGGAAGCACAAATTTTTTGAAAAAAAATGCATTCGTCAAGGTTAGTTGAACCGGTTTGGTGGTGATGAATCTCATGATTATATGGCAAAAAAAATGAGATTTGGAGGGTGAAGCTTCTTTCCATTTATAGAGTGCATATTATCTTCCTCTTTACCCATCGAAAAAAAAAGGCGAGGCATAATTTCATTTCGTTTTAATCGCATCATTCTTCTTCTCATCTCCATTCACAATGCGCGAACTCGTCCGCCAAAAACGAACATAATGGAAGAGAATCTACATATGTGCATTCTTTTTTTTTTCTCGGCTTCTTCTCCGCTCTTCTCACCCACCACCAACACCATTCGGTCGCCATTTATCGCCACCCTGATTTCAACATCATTGTAAACTCGCGTAAGGAGGAGGCGGAGCCGAAGGGTGGGGGGGAGACTGACGAAGAAGACGAAGAAGGAAAAAACGCGACGGAGAAGAAGATGAAAAAGAAGAAGGGAGCGCAACTCTCGTGCCCCATAATATTCCAGGTCGTCCCAACAAATTTACATTCTGTCAATTTGGGGTTGCATTTTCCACGGCCGGCCAACCCCCCCCCCCAAAAAAAAAAAAGAAAATTTTTTTCGCACATGCTCGCCGACGACATTCCCGTCGTGCTCCATCCATCCATTCACTCATTAATTCATCACGAATCGTGTTGCGTCGCGCTATAAATGGTTTCGCGATTTGTTTCCGCGCCTGGAATCGTTTGAACGTTCCAGCCACACCTTATTTATTATTATTTTTATTATTGACTATATTTGATTATATTATATTAACTATACAAGCCATACTGCAATCATGCCGACCATGTAAGTTGTCAATCAAACGTCGAAATGTCATTAAAACCGAGGGGGATGTTGTTGTCCAAGTTACCCACCAGCTTAAACCAAATTCTCTCAAATTTGCCACAGCTTTAAAAGGTGTCTCGAATTCTAATCATGGGATCAATCAAACAATCGAATGCCGATTTTTTCTGAACAATTACTCTGCTTCGTAAATCGTCACACTCATTTCCGTTTATGTAATGTTTCTCGATTTCATGGAAACACACCGACGCTGAATTATTTAATGATCTGTGAGCCATATGTCGTGCTGAATCGAACCGGTCAGGTGCAATTTTTTTAAAGGAAAACTTGCGATTTTGCTTCTTAAAAGCAATTTTTTTGGGGGTTGACGAGACTTCAACTAGTAGTGAAGAAGTGGTTGGGGGGGGGGGAAGATGACGAAAACGAATGTTTGATGGCGGCAACAAAAATTATGCAAATTGGCAGGCTTTTGCCCTCCAGAAGAAAAAAAAACTACTACTTGGTTGCTTCTTATCTTTTATTTTTTTTTTGGGCTCCCTCCTAACTGATCTTCGCGCTTCGTTTTTCCCCCGGAACACGTCGCCTCAAAGCCTTATCTCATAAGGTTGTCACTTTATTTTTTCGAAATCGACACATGAATTTTCATATATTTTGTTGGCCCACCACAACTAGTCAGTCACTTTGCTTCTACTTTTTTTTTTGAGTGGTGGTGGTGGTGGTTGTCAAGCAAAATATATTTATTATGACACGAACATGAAAATTTCGTTTCTGAGTCATTTGGGAGAAAAAACATTGCAGGCCATCACGATTTTTCTCTTTTCAATATTTCGCCTTGAAATCATTCACCCAACCGATTATAATTTTTTTTTGGGTTTCTCGAGGTGGTCATGATCCGCGCATCGCGTACCGTAACCACAACGTCGTCATTCAGATATCAGCCGAGTTTCGATGAGGAAGAGTAAGTTATGATTATAGTTGGGAACTGACTTGGGACCCATTTATATTATTGGGGATCTTCTAATGAGATTCCACATTTTCTGGAGACAACCTAGAGACAAAAAAAAAACAGGCCACTTCTACACGCGCTACTCTCTAAAATTAAAATTTGCTGGAACGAAGAAGCCGGCTTCTGGTGTGTTCTTCAAGAACGTCGTTTTTTTCCTCGGAAAAGATCCTAGAGTCATTTTTTTTGCACCTGGTGTCATTGGTTTGATGATCTTGACACGAAATTCATTCATAAATGATTTCTAATATAATTCGTGTGAGTTGCTGCCAGTGGCGAATTCCTTTGAGATTCCTTTGACGATTTCACATTAAATCGTTTTTTTTAATCGGCTCGTCTCACAGAATTTGGAAGAGCGCATTCGGCTCGTCGAAAGGTTCATTCATATATACTTTTTTGTTTTGCGCGGGTTGCATGGAGAGCAAGCGAGAGCCGCAAAAAAAAACGACGACTGTAGAAAAATGGGGGGGGGTGGGGGGGGTTCTGTCATGCTGCTTCTTGAAAATCGCGCGTCGATAGTAACATATTGCGCGTCTCTGCGATTCTCTCGTTCTCAATTAAAGTCGAGACGAATGCCACAAACTCGGCTCTTGCACTCCGAGACACAACAGCATCGCAAATAAACGCGAGCCACCGAGCCAACAGTAATCGCAACGAAGCGGCGTGTGAGGCGCCGCTTGTAATATATAATAGTTGTGAGCGTCACTCGGAGCTCGGCTCGCTTCTCACATTGTGTTGTTGCGCTTCCAAAATAATATTTTCTCTAGAAAAATACTTTTAATATGCTGAATTTTTTATGCGCAAAAATTGTCGCCCAATTTTGGAGTCATTCAGCGGAAGAAGACCTTTCTTTTTTTTTTTTCATCGCGCTTTTCTTTTATCGAGCCTCGAACACAAAAATTTTTTGGGGTAAAGAGCCAGATAGCCCATTCAATTTTTTTTGTTGTGCTCTTCTAGGCTCGAATTTTTCTTTTTGATATCTCACTAGCTCATTCTCAAGTGTCGATTTACGAAGCAAGTTGATTGGCAAGATCCCTTAAGAATCGCGAGTAGATCACCAGAAAAAAAAACGAGAATGCAAGGAGAAATGGGGTTGCTGAGATAATGAGAAGAAATAATAGACCGTCATTCCGGAAACGAAAAAAAACACATTGTTGTTGTTGTTTTTTTTTTCCACGTCGGGTTCAATATTTCATAAATGTTATATTTTTGCTCTCTCCTCCTTGAAAAGTTGCAATTTCCCTCTCTCTCTCTCTCTCGATCTCTCGATCTCTTCCTATCTCGCAAACCCCCCCGCTTTTGTTGTACAGTGTTGACCGATTGGATAATGAACAAAGTTTTAGCGAATGTGCCTCAACAGTTTAAACTTTGCCCGTGTTCTCAATTTTTCTCATTAAGCTGGTTCAGCCAACGACAGTGATTGTGCAAAAAGTCTATTGTCACACAATTCTTTTGTTTTTTTTTTGCTCCCCTCCGAATTGGTCTAGAAAACAAAAATCAAAAATTTGCCGTCCCGTTCGGCTCACTTCTTGGTTGCCTTATTGAAATACCAACCCAGGTAATAATTATGCGAGTCTCACATACATAATAAAATTTATGGACGCCCAGTAAATCTAATATTGTGCCCGACAGATGTTGAACATTGGAAACGGAAGAGAGAGAGAGAGTGTCGAATCACCCAAAAAATGAGCTTTGTGGGATTCCATCATTCTATTAATAGTGTAAAACTTGTGTTGGGCCTATTAAAAATTTCCGAAGCTCGGTTATCCCGGCTCGCTTTCAAAAAGACGAAAATTTTAATAAGGTATTTATTCGTCGAATTCTCGCTTTCAACATTCCGAAATTAGAAACACGTGCGAGCTGAATGAAAACATATGCATTTTTGTTGCCAATTTGTTGTTGATTTTTTTTTTCAGTGGCTCGTATGCTTTTGCTCAAGAGCCTACGCAAAAATGAGCGAATACATATATATGTTGCAATTTGTTTGGTTTGCCCATTTCCATTGCTTTTTAGGCGCCCCCAACACAAAAAAAACCAAAACAAAACCAATCCTCTTTCTTCCCATTATGTCTTGTTCGCGCATCAATCACTCAAAATGAATTAGTTATATCAACATCGTCGGATTGAAAATGAAACGACGACGACAACGCTGCGGCTTAAATGTATTTATATACATATAGTTAGGCACGCGAATATCTGCCCCGCTAACACCTTGACTCGTGTGCTCACGTCCGTTTCCCACGGCGACACCTGTGAGCTTGTGTGTGTGTGTGTGTGAGAGGAGGTGTGAGGCGACGAGTCGTGGCCATACTCTCGACGGCTGCTCCTTCTCTAATAATCATCGACTTCTAATCATTATCATTTCTGTTCCATTCAAATCGTGATATTATGGCGACGGCCAGCATATCGTATTCGGCGCTTGCTTATAATGGACAGTAAGTCGAACCAATGGCTTCAATGCGTTTGTGTACTTAAGAGGAATGAGCAACTGATTTTTGAGCTCTACGCCTTGAAGGCATTTTATTTAATTCTAGCCAAAAAATTGACTAAAAATGGAAATTCTCTATCCAATTCAATTAAGCTTGTTGACTTCACAAATTAATTCGAACAAGGTGCTCAATTCTCTTACAAGCAATTGATCTTCCACTTCTTCGCCTTCTATTCCACTCCTAATTTAAACTATTGTTGTTCACATCCGTTCGGTGGTCGTCAGCATCAAGGAACAAAAAAAAACAAACACACACTCACATACACTTAGAAGAAGTATGTAGTGACAAGAAGAAAAAAAAAATAGAACTTGGAATTCATTTTCTTGTGCATGTGTCAGCGACGAGTCAATTTCAATCATCGTCACTTTTCCAACGAGTAGTTTCCTATCATCAACGCGTCTCAGCCCCGACCACCCATCCTCAGATATTTTCTAACAAAAATACTGATCGAGAGGAGGAGAGGAAAAAAAGCAATATTGCAAAAAAAAAAAGAAAATTCAACACCAAAAAGAAAAATGGCGATCGCTATATCACAGGCGGTTCTTGTTCATAAAAACTCAGCAACAACATTTCCGGTTCCTTGCTCGTTGGACTCGCTTAAATTCCATAATTACAGGGTAACCGGGAACATGATCAGCGGGTAAGTGGTGGCATTCATTGAATTCACTTTCTGTGTGTATGTGTGTGTTTCTGTACTCTCGTTGTAACTCCATTTGCATGCTTTAACACGATTTCGTCGGCTCTCACACATAAAGTCCGAATAAAAATTGATTGCAGAGCCGCGCAGCAGCACAAAAAGCGACTGATACCGCTGCGTCGAACCGACGCGATGAGCCACGCCGAGAGGCGCAACGGCCAGATATTGGAGGAGATCTATCGCGCCGGCGGTCCCGACTGTTTTCAGCAGATCTCGTCGGGCTACACGAGCGACACCGATGAGCCGGCGTTCCTTCGGCTCAACATCGGCGGAACGCCTTTCATGATTCTCGTCGACGCGATTCTTCGCGCCGAGACGAACACGTTCCTTTCGCGATTCGTCCAACTATCACACTCGGCAAGATTAAAGGTGATCTATATTCATTCTTTTCCTTTTTTGGCGTCACAGCTTCTACATAATTCGTCGAATTAATCCGCTTCATCTTTTTTTTTGCTTCAGGTCGCTGATGCTTACATTCAATCCGAGGATGCGTATTATTTTCAACGCTCACCGACCTCATTCGAAGCCGTTTTTCAATACTACGCCACCGGTGTTGTTCATCGACCGTCGGAGGTTTTACAAAAAAAAAACAGACACCGTCGGATTGTATATCGTTTTTTCGATCGTATGACATTTGCAGGTGTGTCCCGCTTCATTTCTAGGCGAACTCGATTTCTGGCAAATTTCGCACCAATTCGTCGGCTCGTGCTGCGCCGACATCATACCGCAGAAGCGCGAAGAGGAGAAGGAGGAGGAGAAAGTTGGTGGCATGAGCAACAATTCAAAAAAAAACTCAAAAATTCAAGGTTGACGACACGACATTCGACAAATTGATGTTCGGCAAATTGCGCAGAAGAATGTGGACATTTTTGGAAAGGCCCGGATCATCAATGCAAGCAAAAGCGTTCGAGCTCTCGTCGACATTGTTTGTGGCAATATCGGTGATGGGTCTGAGCTTCGGAACGATACCCGAATTTCAAGTAATAGATGAAAGAATCTCTCAAACCAGCCTATTTTTTTTAACGCTACAGGTCCCTCAAAATATGCCACCGCATAATGAGACGATCGTGCTTCCCAATGGTACGGTGATTGTTGTTGGGAAAGTTGAGCAAATGCGCGTCGAACACCCGGCGTTTGTGTTCACCGAGCGCATATGCATCGCGTTTTTCACAGTTGAGTATTGTTTACGATTTTTTGCGGCGCCTCGAAAGCTGCGCTTCGCGTTGAAACCGCTGAACCTCGTCGATCTGCTCGCGATTGTGCCGTTCTACTTGGAGCTTCTGTTGACACTGTGCGGTGTTGACGACAAAAAACTGCGCGATTTGCGTTGGGCGTTCCTCGTCGTTCGAATCCTTCGCGTCCTTCGCGTCATCAGAATCATCAAGCTCGGACGATTCTCATCAGGACTTCAAACGTTCGGAATGACGCTTCAAAGGTCGCAAAAACAATTGCAAATGATGACAATCGTGCTGCTCACTGGTGTCGTCTTCTTCTCCACAATGATCTACTTCCTAGAAAAGGACGAGGAAGGAACACCGTTCACTAGTATACCGGCAGCCTACTGGTGGTGTATAGTGACGATGACAACGGTAGGATACGGTGACGCCGTTCCAGCAACAACAAGTAAGGCATGGTTTTGATTCTCGTTTCAAATTCAAAATTTGCAGTGGGCAAAATAATCGCGTCCGCCGCAATCATGTGCGGTGTGCTCGTGTTGGCTCTGCCGATCACCATCATCGTCGACAACTTCATCAAAGTCGCGCAGGACGAGCAGCAAGCCGAGCAGATCAAAATCGATCAAGGACGCGAGGCGCAGGCACTAGAGGAAATGCTCAAACATCACGACTAGAGTTGTATATCATCAATTATTAATATTTAATTTTGTACGAGTAACAACCCCCCACCATATTCCCCACTCTTGGCCTAGATGAAGCTAAAATCTCCATGATCAATTGAAAAAAAAAAAACACCGAATGTTCTGCCACGACGGGAACCGTTCACCAAAAGTGCGCTTTCGAATCGTGTATTGGCACTAGAATTTATTTTTTTGTTGTTGTTCTTCTCACGTAAAATCACTCAACAAGCTCAGTTTTGATAATATTAATTTTCTTCCAAATTGCACATACTCTCTCTCTCTCTCTCTCTCTCTCTCTCTCTCTCTCTCTCTCTCTCTCTCTCTATTTTTTTGTTCTGACATTTTCCATTACATATCGCGATACACATTTTTTTGTTGGTTAGCGGAATATTTTTCCCTGGCCCCCCCCCCAACCACTCGATGCATAGTGTTGTATGTACAATATAATTTCTCTAGTTTAGCAATATTATAAATGATATTTTTGATAGAAGAATCGCGTACCTGAGAAGGAGAGGCGAAGCTTCACCGATTCGCCTTTGTCGAACACCAATGTTGATGCATAGCGTTCGACGCGATTGATTTCCGGCAGCTGGTCGACGGTGAGCTTGAACGAGTGCTCGACACTTCCCGCCGAGTTTTTGAGCGCAATTTTGTAGTCACCTAGAGCCCAATCAATATTACAAAAGATGGAATTAGCAAGTATTTTTGCCTTCATCGTCTTCTCGAATTTCGCCGATCGTCAACGACGTCGTGTTTCCGGCGGTTTCAATCCATTGCCGTTTTCCCGAGAAGATCTCCTTGCGATTCTTGAACCAGTGCACTTCTGGCGCCGGATGAGCTTTGAACTCAACGCTCACTTTCCATTTGTTGTTCTTAATTGCGATCGTGTCTTCTGGAGCGACGATAATCGAAGGCTTCTCGTTAGCTGAAAAAAAAAGGTTTGATTCAAACAAGTGTCTCAAATACACTATGAATCTTACCTTGCGAATCTTTGCATTCCAATGATTCACTCTGCTCCGAAATGGCAGTTTGTCCATCTTTGCCGGTGGCAACGATGCGGAAAATGTACGACGTGCCTTCTTTGAGTTGAGCAATCGTTGTCGTGCACTCGGCAACGTTTTTCACCGCATTACTCCATGGCCTTTTGGAGTTGGCCTATAAATCAAAACCCGAAAACTTTTCTAAAGAACACGTTCAACAATTCCTACCTCCTTCATTTGAATAGTGTAAGTCACATCTTTGTCATTCTCCGACTCCCATCTAATGGTGATCGAGGTGGAATCACTGGAAACTGCTTCGGGTTTCCCTGGAGCCTTCAACGCCTTCTCGACGGTTTTTTGTGCATCGTCAGATTTCACCTCCTTCACCTCTTCCTCATCCTTCGACTTTGCGTCTTTGGTGACAAATTTGCCTTCGACAGATCGTCCAGCTCCCATTTCATTGAACGCTGATACCCTCACATCGTACGAGGTGCTTGGTTGCAGATCGTCGATTTTGAAGCGCAACTCCTTCGTTTTGCCGCATTGCTTCCAGCCTTTGTTCTTTGATTCTTTGCGCTCAACATTGTATCCATTAATCGCGCATCCTCCATCGTCCTTTGGAGCCTGCCATTGCAACTCAGCCGAACTCTCCGTGATGTCGCCAAATGTGATAGCACCGGCGGGCACGCCAGGCGCACCTTTTGTCGCGCCTTTGATCTTCAACGCGATCTCGACTTTTCCTTTTCCCGTCTCATTCGACACTTTGAGATTGTAGGTTCCCGCGTGACTCGCATCCGTTTTCGCAATCGTCATTTGAGCGACACCATTCGAAATGGACGTGCTCACATTCTTATCGGTCTAAATAATAAAAATCAACATGAACAATTCGGCATGATAGCTTAGAAATACCTTGACATCTTTGTCATCTTTTGTCCATTCCACACTTTTCGGTGTGCCAAAAATGGTGGCTGTCAGTTTGGCCGTATCTCCGGTTTTCACTTCAACAACCGGCTGCTCGGTCTTCACAATGGTATCAGACTCTATACAAAAATCGTCATTAATTGGTTTCAAGGAAAGTTTTTTGATATACCTGGCAATTTGATGGTGACATTAATCGAGACTTCCTTCTCATCACCGCTCTCAGTTTTCGCTTTGCACGTGAAAACACCAGACGCGGAAACGTCAACAATTGGGATGCGCACAACGGATTCGTCGCCACTGCGAGACACCGTGATGCTTGAATCCAATTGTTGGCCGTCCTTCTTCCATTCAACATCAACTACGGAGGAGTCGAGTTTTGTCTGAAACAAACGAATTCAATTATTTTCAGTGGGGCTGCCTCACCTTCAATTCGCCTGGCGATCCAGCTATCAATTCGACGTCGGTTTTGTCAGCCTTCACGAGCTCCTTCTTCTTAGCAACAACTTTCTTCTTCTTGCTGAGCTCCTTCTTCACTGTTTGAGGTTCACCTTCCACTTCGGACTTCTTCTTTTCCACACCTTCAATCGATTCGGCATCAGATGTTTGCAATGATCCACGTCGTGATTCGTCTTGAAGTTTCTCCACGGCCTTGCCTTTTTTCAATTTGTCCTTGACTGCTTTCAGCTCTTCTTCGGCTTCGGTGAGCTCGACAGCCTTCTTCTTCTTCTTCTTCAACACCTGGCTTTCGTCATCCTTGTTCCCCTCAACAGTCGATGCCTCCAATTTTTGCTCCAGTTCTTGCTCAGTTTCTTGCTTCTCCGCATCCAGCTCTTCTTTCGCCGGCGAATCAAAAGAAATCTTCACCGGATCGGTTGGCTCGCTGGGTCTTGAAATAGCATGCAATCCGGTAGCCGTGACTTGATAGGTGTACTCTCCAGATTTTGTCAACGAGCGATCCTTGAACTTGTTTCGGTCGGTGTTCGCAATCTCAAGCCAATAGTTTTCGCCGATCGTTTTTCGTTCAACCAAATACAAACTGGTTTCCGGAATCTCATCCCATCGTAGAGTCACTTTCGTTCCTTCAACGGACACTTGAACCTGGGGGGTTTCAAGAACGGCGATCTTTGGCACAAACAGCTCATTGGAATCCATATCAGTGTCAGGCCCCGGCAATGTCATGACGTCAACGGTTCGACTCGGCTCAGACTCGCCAACCTCGTTGACAGCAACAATTCGGAAACCATAAACTTGATTGCAGAAGAGGTCTTCGGCGACGAACGACAAGGTGTTCGGTTTGACATGACCAACTGGCCTCCATCTGTTATTGTCAACACCCTTTCGCTCGATGATGTATTCGCTGACGGGCGATCCATGAGTCTCGGTTGGTTCTTCCCATGTGAGGAACACACTGTCTTCGGTAACGTCGCTGTATTGCAGGTTCGTCGGCGGTTCCGGAACATCGATGACGGTCAGATGAATCTCGCGGACGCACTGTCCAATGGGACTTTCAGCAATGACGCGAATGATTCCCGAGTTGTCCATGCCGACATCCTTCATTCGCACACTGACATAGTCGTCGTATTCAACAATTGTAGCGATCGCTTTGAGCGGTGTTCCATTGTTGGTCATATGAATTTGCGGCACCGGATATCCGCTGTATTCAACTTGGAAGTCGAACTCGCTTCCAGCGTGCACAACAACACCTTCCGCAAGTTCATCGGGAACTGTCAACGATGGAGCAACATTCAATGAAAGTTTTCCGGGTGTCGATGTCTCCTTGTCGCCCACAACCGCCGTGTACTCACCGATGTCGTGTTGATCGAAATTTTTGATCTCCAATGTGGCCTCGTCGCCTTCGACCGACATTATGGCCTTGTTCATTTGGGGCCAGATTTCGACACCATTCTTGAACCACTTCACCCTTCTGACCGGCTTGGTGAGTTTGCAGTGAAGCAAAACCGCCTTTCCAAACTCTTCGATGACTTGATCTTGTGGTCCCATGACAATGTGAGGTTCCACTTCACTGACAATGACCTCACCCTCGGTGCGACTTCTTCCGTCGGTCGTCTCGCATTTGTATATTCCACTGTCGCCGCTCGTCGAGTTCTTAATGCGAAGCGTTCTCTTCTTAGCCATGGCGTAGAACTGGACTCGATCGTTTGCCACCAGTTTCTTTCCGTCCTTATACCAATTGACGACCGCTTCTTCATCGGACACTTCACACGTGAGCTCAATGTCGTGCCCTTCTTCGACTTCGGTAAGTTCCGAGAACGACGATCTGAAATGAGCGCGAACATCGCTGATCGTGATTTCAGCTTCCGATTCAGCGGTTCCGTGCGAGTTCTCGACGAGCACCTTGTAAACTCCAGCATCGGCATCAGAGACTTCGTGAATGATAAGCGCGCTCATCGATCCTTCATTGATTATTTCAGTGTTCTCATCCGCTGGAATGATTTCGACGCCATCCTTGTACCAAATGTATTCTGGAGCTGGATAGGCAGCCGCATGGCACTCCAATCTCATTTCGCATCTCTTTGGAACGACGGATGACTTGATAGCCTTGAGAATTCGTGGCGCATCGTCTTTCAGAACAGTGACCGGCGATGTTGGCTCGCTGAACTCTCCAGTGCCGAATTGGTTTCTGGCAGCGACACGGAAGACATATGGGATTCCTTCGCGAAGGCCATCGATCACACAATGAGTCTCATTGGTATCAATACTTGCCCAAATGGATGAGCCATCAGACTTGTATTGAACAACGAAGCTGCTCTCGTCGGCTGCATTCCATTCGAGTTCGACCTTGTCATTGTCGATAACTTTGACGGATGGGGTGTCCAAGACAACTTCTGGAACGAGGCCTTCAACTTCAAGAGGCTCTGACACGACATTGGACGATGATCGGAGTCCAGCATCATTGCATGCTTCAACCTTGAAGCGGTAGACCTTGCCGGAGACAAGTGCCTTCACATTGAATGATTCTGTGAACACAAGCTCGTCTCCATTCAACTTCTGCCAACTGCCATCGTTTTCCTGTTTGTAGACATCGTATCCGTAGATTGGAGCGCCGCCATCGTTCAATGGCTTCTTCCAAATCAGAGTACACGAGTTGGACGAGACGTTCTGAATGATCGGCGGCTCGTCGACAACAGGCGTTTGGAATGGGCTGCCGGTAGTCACCGGTTTCGTCTCGATGAACTCTCCAGTTCCGAATTTGTTCACAGCGGCAACGCGAATAATGTATGGTGTTTCGATTTCGAGATCGTCGACTTCATACGACGTTCGACGTCCCGGCACCTGAAAAAAAGACATGCGAAGGACGAAAAATTTAATAAAAATAACACATACGGTTGCCACTTTATGGAACTTCCTTCGACCCTCTTCCTTCTTCTCAATGATGTACGAGGTGACTTCAGCTCCGTTGTTGCTCGTCGGTGCATCCCATTCAATATGAAGTGAACTACCTTCAACTTTCGTGACAGAAATGTCCGCTGGTGCCGATGGACTATCATTAACCTATTAATAATCAATTAATTCAGATTCGAATGAACTGATTTGCTTTATACCTGCACTTCCACTTTATGAGCAACTTCGCCGAACTCATTCTTCAATTTGATTTCGTATTCACCAGCGTCCGCCTTCGACGCCGATCGTTTGACATACTTTATGCCGTCATCGACGATGTCGATTCGACTTTTACCGTCGAACTCAAGCTTCTTACCATCAACGGAAATGTCGAAAGATGATTCAGGATCGCTTTCATACGGAACATGAATCGAAAATTGGTCATCCTTGTCAACCTGAATCAAAAATGTTGAACAGAACTAAAAAAAAAAGCGAAAAACAAAATTTCAAGGAACATGGTGGTGATGAGGAAAAATGTGGAATCTGGAGAGGGGGTGAAGAAAAACAAGAAAGTGCATGGGAAATTTTGTCGAATTGAATTTCGGGCTCCATATTTTCCATTACTCCAACCATGACGAAAACAAACCTGAATCACAGCGGCTTCAGCTTTGGCCTTCAATACCGGTTTTCCTTGAATCATCAGATTCGTGCTGCATTCGAGGCCGTCGCATTGGAATGTGTATTTACCGCGGTGCTCATAGGTGGCTCGACGAATTGTCAACGACACCGAACTTCCGACTGTATCAATCGAATAGTCTTGACCGATTTCCAAAGGTTTTCCATCCTTCAACCAGACAACTTGGCTGACGTCAACTGGATGGTTGAGGGTGAGAGAAATTGACACTTCTTGGCCTTCCTTTCCAGTTGTCTTTCTCGGTGCCCATTGTACAAAGTCTGTTGGAAGATTCTCGACTTGAAGGACTGTTGTATGCTTCTGGCCATCGCATTCAGCGCTAATTCTCATTCCGCTGTCGGCTAGCGTGACATTCTTCACGATGAGAGTTCGGAAGAATGAGCTCGCGGTTTCGTTACATCTTGGAACATCCTTCAAATCCACATCGTTGATCGTCCATGTAACACAATCGTCTTCGTTGAACAGCTCAGCTTCAATTTCAACATTGTCTCCAATCAATGCGCGAGTTTCTTTGGCGAACACCGAAGCAAATCCTGTTCTTCTTCGACGTCTCGAACCATCTGATTTTATTGACACTTCGTCATCGCTGAAAACACCGATCGGGCTCTTGATAGTTTGCTGTTCCAAATTCTTTTCCGTATGCTCCAAAACATCGACGTCCGATTTCACTGACTCGCTCTTTTCCATCTTCTTTTTAACAACACGTTTCTTTGGCTTCGCAGGAGTCTCTTCATTGTCCTCTTGAATTACTTTAGACATTACTTCCTCTTCGTATTCCGATTTTCCCTTGGTTTTCTTATCAACTTCATCCTGGGCCTGCTTGTTAGCCTCGATCTTATCTTTGTTCTCAGCTTCTTCCGTGGCCTTCGTTTCAATCTCAGCCTTAGCCTTCTTGTCCGCTTCATCCTTGCCTTTATCGGCTTCGGTCTTGCCCTTCTTCTCAGTCTTAGCCTCAGCCTTCGTCTTTGCTTCAGATTCGGCATTCTTCTCAGCTTCATCTTTGACCTTTTTGTCAGCTTCATCCTTGGCCTTCTTCTCAGCTTCGGTCTTGGCCTTCTTCTCAGCGTCATCCTTAACCTTCTTCTCAGCTTCGGTCTTGGCCTTCTTCTCAGCTTCATCTTTGACCTTTTTGTCAGCTTCATCCTTGGCCTTCTTCTCAGCTTCGGTCTTGGCCTTCTTCTCAGCTTCGGTCTTAGCCTTCTTGTCAGCTTCATCCTTGGCCTTCTTGTCAGCTTCGGTCTTAGCCTTCTTGTCAGCTTCATCCTTGGCCTTCTTGTCAGCTTCGGTCTTAGCCTTCTTGTCAGCTTCGGTCTTAGCCTTCTTCTCAGCTTCGGTCTTGGCCTTCTTCTCAGCTTCGGTCCTTTTGGCCTTCTTGTCAGCTTCATCCTTTGCCTTCTTGTCAGCTTCGGTCCTTGGCCTTCTTGTCAGCTTCATCCTTGGCCTTCTTGTCAGCTTCGTCCTTGGCCTTCTTGTCAGCTTCATCCTTGGCCTTCTTCTCAGCTTCACTTCCTTTTGTCAGCTTCATCCTTGGCCTTCTTGTCAGCTTCTTCTCCTTCAGCCTTCTTGTCAGCTTCATCCTTGGCCTTCTTGTCAGCTTCGGTCTTGGCCTTCTTGTCAGCTTCATCTTTGGCCTTCTTGTCAGCTTCTTCCTTAGCCTTCTTGTCAGCTTCGGTCTTGGCCTTCTTCTCAGCTTCGGTCCTTGGCCTTCTTGTCAGCTTCATCCTTGGCCTTCTTGTCAGCTTCGGTCTTAGCCTTCTTGTCAGCTTCATCCTTGGCCTTCTTGTCAGCTTCATCCTTGGCCTTCTTGTCAGCTTCGGTCCTTAGCCTTCTTGTCAGCTTCATCCTTGGCCTTCTTGTCAGCTTCGGTCTTGGCCTTCTTGTCAGCTTCATCCTTGGCCTTTTGTCAGCTTCATCCTTGGCCTTCTTGTCAGCTTCGGTCTTGGCCTTCTTGTCAGCTTCATCCTTGGCCTTCTTGTCAGCTTCATCCTTGGCCTTCTTGTCAGCTTCGGTCTTGGCCTTCTTGTCAGCTTCATCCTTGGCCTTCTTGTCCTTGGCCTTCTTGTCAGCTTCATCCTTGGCCTTCTTGTCAGCTTCATCCTTGGCCTTCTTGTCAGCTTCATCCTTGGCCTTCTTGTCAGCTTCGGTCTTGGCCTTCTTGTCAGCTTCATCTTTGGCCTTCTTGTCAGCTTCTTCCTTGGCCTTCTTGTCAGCTTCGGTCTTGGCCTTCTTGTCAGCTTCATCCTTGGCCTTCTTGTCAGCTTCATCCTTGGCCTTCTTGTCAGCTTCATCCTTTTGGCCTTCTTGTCAGCTTCGGTCTTGGCCTTCTTGTCAGCTTCATCCTTGGCCTTCTTGTCAGCTTCGGTCTTGGCCTTCTTGTCAGCTTCATCCTTGGCCTTCTTGTCAGCTTCGGTCTTGGCCTTCTTGTCAGCTTCATCCTTGGCCTTCTTGTCAGCTTCGGTCCTTGGCCTTCTTGTCAGCTTCAGCCTTGGCCTTCTTGTCAGCTTCGGTCTTGGCCTTCTTGTCAGCTTCATCCTTGGCCTTCTTGTCAGCTTCGGTCTTGGCCTTCTTGTCAGCTTCGGTCTTGGCCTTCTTGTCAGCTTCTGTCCTTGGCCTTCTTGTCAGCTTCAGTCCTTGGCCTTCTTGTCAGCTTCATCCTTGGCCTTCTTGTCAGCTTCTTCCTTGGCCTTCTTGTCAGCTTCGGTCTTGGCCTTCTTCTCAGCTTCTTCCTTGGCCTTCTTGTCAGCTTCGGTCTTGGCCTTCTTGTCAGCTTCATCCTTGGCCTTCTTGTCAGCTTCGGTCTTGGCCTTCTTGTCAGCTTCATCCTTGGCCTTCTTGTCAGCTTCGGTCTTGGCCTTCTTGTCAGCTTCATCCTTGGCCTTCTTGTCAGCTTCTGTCTTAGCCTTCTTGTCAGCTTCATCCTTAGCCTTCTTCTCAGCTTCTTCCTTGGCCTTCTTCTCAGCTTCTTCCTTGGCCTTCTTCTCATCTTCTTCCTTGGCCTTCTTCTCAGCTTCAGTCTTGGCCTTCTTCTCAGCTTCTTCCTTGGCCTTCTTCTCAGCTTCTTCCTTGGCCTTCTTCTCAGCTTCTTCCTTGGCCTTCTTCTCAGCTTCGGTCTTGGCCTTCTTGTCAGCTTCATCTTTGACCTTTTTGTCAGCTTCTTCCTTAGCCTTCTTGTCAGCTTCCTTCGGTCTTGGCCTTCTTCTCAGCCTCATCCTTTGCCTTCTTGTCAGCTTCGGTCTTGGCCTTCTTGTCAGCTTCATCCTTGGCCTTCTTGTCAGCTTCGGTCTTAGCCTTCTTGTCAGCTTCATCCTTGGCCTTCTTGTCAGCTTCGGTCATAGCCTTCTTGTCAGCTTCATCCTTAGCCTTCTTCTCAGCTTCTTCCTTGGCCTTCTCAGCTTCTTCCTTGGCCTTCTTCTCATCTTCGGTCTTGGCCTTCTTCTCAGCTTCAGTCTTGGCCTTCTTCTCAGCTTCTTCCTTGGCCTTCTTCTCAGCTTCTTCCTTAGCCTTCTTCTCGGCTTTAGTCGTTGCTTTCTTGTCAGATTCTGTTTTTGCAATCTGCTCATTCTTTTGATCTTTGTTTTCATCTTGTGATTTCTCATGTTTTTCAAGTTCCGCCTGAAAGAAAGGGTAAAGATGTGTGCAAAACTAATTGGTAAGATATCATATGATAACATGCAGTGATTAGTAAGTGTGAGAGTCTAATAACTATATTTTCGCTTTTATAAAATGGATTGCGTAGTATTTTATTGAAGCTTCGTGAGACCAAGAATTTAAATACCTACCTGTTTTCCTGTCACAGGTGGAAGCCCGTCTTTCTTTCTATTTTTGTCATCTGGAGTTTCGGATCTTCGTTTGAAAGAGAACTCTGCTTTATCTTTAGCACTTTCAACCTTAAAAAAAGTTGTTCATCATCAAATTCAAGAGGTCAAACCTTCATGGTGACACTAGCTGAAAGTGGCTCTTTCAATGGTGTCACAGCGTCTGCACTTCCTTCACGACCTCTAATAGTTGTAGTAATATTAGTTTCCGACCGAATTGTGCTCGGATCACCAAATCGGGAACTGATTTCATCAGGAATGAACAATGGTTTTGGAATCTGTTAATACATATATTTAATTTTCTAGTAGATCATATTAAAATTACCGTTTTCTTTTTCTTTTCTTCTGCGCTATCGATAGTGGCTTCGGCGGAATTTTTATCTTCTTCGTTCTTTTTATCGTCTGCAGTCGAAGCAACTTCTAGCTTATCCTCCTTTGTCTTTTTCTTGACTTCAGTCTTAGGTTTCATGGCACCTTCCTTTCTCTTTTTATCCAACTCCGCATCGGCTTTCGTCTTCTTATCAACCTCATTTTTGGCCTTCTTATTAGCTTCTTCCTTTTCCTTATCACTATCGGTCTTGAGCTTCTTCTCGGTTTCCACCTTAGTCTTCTTATCAGATTCCACCTTTGTTATTTTGTCAGCTTCAGCTTTGGTCTTCTCAGCATCCATTTTGGACTTCTTGCCCGCTTCTGTCTTAGCCTTCTTCTCGGCTTCTTCCTTGGCCTTCTTCTCAGCCTCATCCTTAGCCTTCTTCTCAGCTTCTTCCTTAGCCTTCTTCTCAACTTCTTCCTTAGCCTTCTTCTCAGCTTCTTCCTTAGCCTTCTTGTCAGCTTCATCCTTGGCCTTCTTGTCAGCCTCGGTCTTAGCCTTCTTCTCAGCCTCATCCTTAGCCTTCTTCTCAGCTTCATCCTTAGCCTTCTTGTCAGCTTCGGTCTTGGCCTTCTTCTCAGCTTCGGTCTTAGCCTTCTTCTCAGCCTCATCCTTAGCCTTCTTGTCAGCTTCGGTCTTGGCCTTCTTGTCAACCTCATCCTTAGCCTTCTTATCGGCTTCGGTCTTGGCCTTCTTCTCAGCCTCATCCTTAGCCTTCTTCTCAGCTTCTTCCTTAGCCTTCTTATCGGCTTCGGTCTTAGCCTTCTTGTCAACTTGTTCTTCCTTTGCCTTCTTCTCGGCGTCATCTTTGGACTTCTTGTCAGCCTCAGCCTTGGTCTTGTTAGATTCGGTCTTCGTCTTCTTATCAGTCTTAGCCTTAGCCTTCTTCTCTGCTTCAGACTCGGCCTTCTTTTCAGCCTCATCCTTAGCCTTCTTGTCAGCTTCTTCCTTGGGCTTCTTATCGGCTTCGGTCTTGGCCATCTTCTCAGCCTCATCCTTAGCCTTCTTGTCAGCATCTATCTTGGCCTTCCTATCAGCTTCTTCCTTGGCCTTCTCATGGTGCATCTTCTCATCTATTTCTGTCTTAGCCTCGACAAGGTCGTCCAATTCTTTCTTCTGACTCTTTTCAGTTTCATCCTTGTCTACAACCGCTTTCCTGGTCTCTTGCACTTCCGGAATGTCTTTTTCGTCGTCAGCCTTCATAGTAATTTCGTTTTCTTCAGCCACTGATTTCTTTGTCTTTTTGGCTTGTTTCTTCTTTCCTTTCTTCTTCTCCTCAGATTCAAGTCCACCTGTGTCATCTTTGGGCTCATCTCGTATGGCTTGATCAAGAGTTTCTGGAAGTATGGAAGTATAAAGAATTTGTTAAGAGACTCTTTTCTTAGAAAATTGTAATACAGTATAGTGCACTGTTTTCTGAATCGTTCCCACATTAAACAAAAAACACATAGCCGACAAAACAAAGGACAACACCTTCGGACAAATGGACAAAGACATCAGAGAAGCACCAAGCTTCTCCTGCAACATTAATCGCCTGGCACGCATATTCAGCTTCTTCATCTTTGCAAATATCCTTTAGAATCAGCCAATGTTTTCGTTGTTCCTCTTCATGCTTCACTTGAATCTAAAAGAAAAATTGATTTTAAACCAGTAAGAATGGAATTGAAGGTCTACCCTCTCATCATTGCTATCGTTAATAAGCTTTCCGTCTCTAAAGAAGCGAACTTTTGGCTCAGGTTCTCCAAGAGTCTCGACCATCATGATCACATTGTCTCCAACAAGCGCGTCATGATCCGATAGAATCTTGTCAAATCGAGGCGGAATCAATTGCGTGAGACGTGGCGCGTTCGGGTTCTTCCTTTCGACGACCTTTTTCGTACGACAACGTTTCTTTTTCTTCTTCTGATCCTCAAGTTCAGAATCTGACGACGCCTCAATTCGGCGACTTCGTTGAAGGCGACGACGTCGATTGAAGTGCTCATTGTCGGGATATTCTGCAATTCATTTCGATGAAGCTCCTTCGTAAAATTGAGGCCAACTTTTGCAATCAACAAATACTTGAAAGTTGCAGCTATCGACACCAGCAAGATTTTCAACCAAAAGACTGTAATCATCGTCGTCTTCGAACGTGCAATTCGCGATTCTGGCTTCGAATTCGCCGTCTTCAAAAGAAAAAGAGACAACTAAGAATATTGCGGGATTATGAAATATGGGATACCTGAATGATATTCGAGTTGATATTTCGTCGATGGTCCCATCATGTCAATTTCTTTTCCGTTCTTAATCCAAATCAATTCCGGCAACGGGTAGCCGTCAACTTTTCCAGTGAGCGTCGCATTCTCACCCTCCTTGACACGCGTGTCCGACAACGGTTTGACAATCTGCGCCGATTCATATTGCTCGGCGACATCGTCGACAAACGAGCCGCTGTCGCGAACGTCGAGAAGAATCGTGCACTTGTCGACGCCATAGTCATTCTTCGCCTCGAACACCAATTTTCCGCCGTCGATTTTTCGAATGTCGGCAATTGTGACGTTGAACGTGTGGGTGTCGAGAATTGAGTGCCCATCGAACGACATCCTCTCAAAATTTTCCACCGGAATATCATTTCGGTACAATCGGACCTGAAGAAAAAGATGAAGGTTTTGCTGTTCTTTTTTTGGTGTATTTTGAAAAACCCACCAATGGAACATCATCGTCAACCACTTTAATCGAGAATCGGACATGATCACCTTCAATGCATCCAATATATTGCATCTTCTTCTCAAATGCCGGTTTTCGATCACTCAATAGATCTGAAATCGATCTCTTAAAAAATTCTAGAAATCGTTTTTGCATACCATATTTCTTCGATTCCTTTCTTCTCGTCCGCCTCTCAACCCTGGCGCCGTTCTCGTCAAACGAGATACTCTCGGCATCGCTGTATTCCATATCTTGTGATATCGCCGAGATGATGAACTTCTTCTTTTTCTTCACCTCGCTCGATGACGTTCCTTCTGATGCATTCTCATGATCATCATCATCATCGATGGTGTCCGATTGGCTGATGCGCAACGTGAAACTCTTTTGCGGCGCCTTCACATCAAGACTATCTTTCACTTCCATCTTGTCGCTCATCGTTGTCCCAATCGGTTCGCTCTCTTCTTTGCTCTCAAGAGAGCACGAAGCATTGCGAAGAGCCAAAGAATCGCGTTCAATCTCCGAAACCGCTTCAGAAGTGTCATAGCCTTCAGATTCTTCCGAAGCTGTCATTTTGAAAGAAGTCGTTTGCTCGCTGAACGAGACATGCTTCTCCAATTGCTCACCGATCGTCCTTCTCGCTGATTGCATGTCCTCCTTCTTCTTCAAAACAGGAGTTATATGGGCTTCACTATCATCCTTCTGCTCCTTCTTGCCGCCATCCAACAAAGAAGCTTCCACAGACTGCTTTTCAGAATCATTCGTACGCACTTCAACGACGCCTTCCTCCGATTTCCTTCCAATTTTCTCGATTTTCCGTGTCTCCGAATACTCGGTTTGATCATTCGTCGGATCATCTACTATATGCGTCTTCTCAGCACTATCCGCCTTCTTCTTTTTAGCAACTCTCCTTCCACGCTCTTCATATGAACACGATTTGATCTCATTATCTGGAATGACAGTGGCAGCGGAATCACTGCCGTCTTGCTTTCGCAATTCCTCCGAAGAATCCACCGTTGAGAGCTCATCTGTTTCCGTGAGTGTCTTTTGCAGAGAACTCACCGCGCAGTCCACACTTTCATCATTTCCAATAGCAATATTTGTCTCATTCAATGTCATCTGATCCCCAGTGTTGTCATTCAGTGCAGCGTTCACTTCAACATTTTCATGTTGCGATTGGTGTCTGAGTTCCGGAGCCAATGTCATTTCACTGAATTTGGTGGCACTTCTCGTTTTGCCATCACGATCCCTCACGGTCTTTTCCGCGTTCTCATTCTTTCCAGAAGCATTCAATGATTCCGATGAAAATGTTTCCTCCTCATTGACCTTCTCACTCTTGCTATGGTCATTATTTTCTGGTTGAGCCGAAATATCAACATTTTTGGATCTCTCATCGATTGATTTCTCGTCAATATCCTCTTCCAACTTTCTTGAAGCTTCTTTGTCATTTGCATGTTTCGGTTTTCCTTTCTTGGCTGCAGCTTTCTTCGATTTCGCCGAATCCTTCTCTTCTTCTTTTTTGATCTTTGATACTTTCTTTGATTGGTCGCCATCATTTTCAGTCGATTTTCCTTCTGATTTGATTCCTGCTTCAACATCCAATTTTGCCGAATCCTTCGATCCAGCATAATCGCCGAATTCAACGCTAGCTTCAGCCTCCTCCAAATCGGATTTCAAATCTTTCGAGACATCATTCAATGAAAGCTCAAATGTATTTTTGTTCTTTCCAACTTTCGATTCGGCAGAATCATTTGACGTTTCTTTGATAAATTGCTTGTCGACATCTTGAATCGATAGCGATTCCTCAGCACTTCTTCTTCCAACATTTACATCGGCGGATTCTTCCGACTCCCTGTTCTTAAGTTTCGCCTTCATACTAAGTTCAGATAGTGATGTAGCTTCCGAAGCATCGGCATGAACATCGGCTTCAACATTTCCACTATCATCTGCTGATTTCGATAACTCGATATTCTTCTTGTGCAAGGCCATCGATGTTGCCTCCTTCTGTGCTTCTTTCAGTTGAGCATCGTTAGCTTCCTTCGAGCCTTCCTTTGACATTTTCTTTCTCATCTCTTGTGATGAATATGATGTCGATTCTGTTGGATCATATTCAACATCAACCAACGTCTCTCCTTTCTGTGGCGGCTTCTGCAGCGTCTCCTTGGTTCCATACTCTGAATATTCCGCTGAATCCTTAGCAGTGCATTCGGAAACATCGATCAAAGTTTCTGCTTCTTCTTGATTTTTCTCTAACGCCCTATTGGCATCAAGAATGCTCATTCCCGAACGATCTTTGTTTTCATTTGGAACTGCAATCGAAGTCGAATCTTCATCTTCATTTTTCGTCAGTTTCTTGCCAGCTTCAACAACGGAAAGAGCCAATTTATCTTTCTTCTGCTTCTTTTGAGTTTTCGTCTTTGCGGCTTTCGCCGACGAGGGATCTTTCGAAAGACTCGCATCGACATCATCGACTGCCATCCGCACTTGTTCTCGAGTCGTTTCCGCCAATTTTGCAACGGACCTCTCCTCATCATCAGCTTTTGTGACACTTTTTGTAGAAGACTGCAAGGCAAATGATGTCTCGTCCGAGGTCTTCACAACTACATCAGAATCAATCTTCTCATTCTGTTCCTTCTTCGCCAGCTTCTTCTTCAAATTCTGAACCGATAATTCTGTCGAGTCGCTGATTTTTTCTTTGACATCAATCGACGATTTTTCCGATTTTGGAGCATTTGATACCTTCTTTTTCAAGCTCTGAACTGATAGAGACGTCTTGTCACTGATATCATCCTTCAAATCGGCGGATGAATCATTCACAACTTCTTCTTTCTTCAAATGCTTCTTGACACCACTAACTAATAATTGATCCTTTTCCTTCAGCTTCTGCGAAACACCAAATGATGAATCTTGACTCGGCGGCACTTTATGAAGATCTTCGCTGTCATTGACGACCGCTAGAATCTCATTTTCCGTGATATTTTCCGGCAGCTCGATTTCATCGCAACCTTCAGCGTGCTCTTTTTTAAACGACTTTTGTTTATTTGTCAATGACAGACTTGAGGCGTCACGATTGGCATCGACACGTTCGCTTGAAGTACTTTCCTCTTCTTCCTTCTTCGACAATCTCTTCTTCGATTTCTGCAGCGCCAATGACGTCGAATCCCTTGCGTCATTCTTCATATCAGTCGAGGCCGCCTCTTCCAACGAACTCTTCCTCAGGTTCTCATTGAGACCATGCATCGACAAACTGATATTGTCCTTCTGATTGTCTCCGACGCTCAGCGATTCTTCCTCTTCCGCCGTCTTCTTTTTCTTCGACACGTTTTTATTGCGAATCGCCAGAGACGTTTTCTCGTTGCCGACCGGCTCCTCAATGCTCGCAACCGCGTCGTTGCACTGCTCCTGATTGCTCAACTCATCATCCATTGCAGTTACCGAGAATTCCATCTCTTCTCTGTTCTTTCGCGATCGCGACACTCTGGCGACATCGTCATCGTGCGGCTTCTTCAATGCCTTCTTGGTGTCAATGATAGAGAGCTTCTCCTGATCCACATTCGACGACGCCAATTGTTCCACGCCTTCAGCTTCGGACGGCTTCTCAATTGCCGACTCGTTGCTCGTGATCGCCAATTCCGACGATTCGTGCGTCTTCTGCGGTGTTCGCACAAACTTTGACGAGCCTCTCGACTCGGCCGGTTTTCGTTTCGCCACATTTTTCTGCTGCACCGCCATCGATCCTTTCGTCTCCTTCTTCAGAGGAATGGATGAGCTCACATCGTCGATTTCCGACGGCTGTTGGAACTCGAACGATTTCTCATTGGTTGGAGTTGTCGGCTAGAATTAAACAATATCATACACAATGTCAAAAAAAATGACGTACACTTTCGCTGGCGGTTTCCACTTCGACAACGTCGGCATCGATATCAGATTCTTTGATTCTCAAGCTTCTCGTCAGACTTTTTGTCAGCGGTTTTTCAGCGTGTTCACGTTCTTCCACAGAAGAGAAGCTTTCACTAATTTCAATCTCGTTTTGTCTAAAATTCGAAATTTAAATTGCGCTTCATTAAGAATATCAAACCGTTTATCGGATTCTGAAGTATCTTCTTGTGTCTTGCTCGAACTCTGATCTTCAATAGCATCTAAAACAAATAAAAACTGGCAATTTTAGCAGATCCGAACCTGTCTCATCATTCTTCTCAGCTTCTTCAACTATTTCTAAAAGGAAAAAATTACAAGGTTAGATTTTTTGTGTCAAAAAAATTTACCATTTTTCACGGACTTCGCTTGTTTCTTTCCTTTAGTAACTGAAAATTATCAATTTATGAAATTTATATTTTCTTTATTGGGCCTAGAGATTTCCAAAATTAAATTTTGTGGAAATCTCAATGTTGAAAATGATGAGAAATTAAACCTACCTGCTGATACCAAATCTGAAAACGCTGAAACACTGAACAATTTTTGCGCATGCAATTAAACACACAGAGCATGCAAAACGATTCAGAAATCAATGTGTATACCGTCATCCTCGCAAAACTTACCATCCTTCTCGTGATCGCGCAGCTTTTCGTCGAACGCGTCGTCTGAAAACCAATAATGTGTAAAACTCAAAAACCAATCTCGGATATCTTATTGTAGCAGCACAGAACAAAGAATATGTGTTGACACATACCCTACACCTAAATGCGCAAAGAGAACAACGCAAACGTTAAACATTGCGGTGTTTCATGTATTTTGTGGATTTCAAGTGTTGTCATTTTTTTTTAATGAGAAATAGTGTTGAAAATGTTATTGATTACGTCGCAAACCGTCAAGATGGTGCGTACAAGAAGAAATTCGCTATTTGGGTGGGGGGGGGTTTGAGCGATTACAAATCACATGTGGAAGAAACACGATAATGCAGTAAACTTCGGCAAACTGAGATAGCGTTCATAGATTTGAAGTCGCGAAAGTAACAGAGCATAAATGAGACAGTATATACGAAATACGAAAAGCTAAACAGGCAGCCCTTGTGTCAACAAAACGCGGGGGCGAAGATCTCGTCGGGTCGAGGATCTCCTAGTTATTCGCTAACATCGGCAGTGTTCATTATTTTCGATGGAGCAATGCATGTTTGTCGTATCAAGATAAATAGACAATTATTATTTGCAAATATTTTTTCATTGCTTCATCGTTTGATGAGCTTGTCTCATTTCGAATTGATTATCCTAGAAAAGCTAGAAGGCATTTAAAATTAAACAAATATACATACATATTAGAATGCCTATAGGATTGGAAAATATGGCTTGGAAAAAATGTTGGCATATTCCAAATTAGGTCTTGACGCGCATTTTGTGATAATTTTGACAGCCTAACAAATAAAATTTACCTTGATCATCTGACAGTGTTTCGACCTCGACCACCTCACTGACAGGACCTTGTCCAGCTTCGTTTACAGCACTCACTCGGAACACGTAGAGTGTTTCGGAGAACAATCCAGTGATGTTCACTTTACTCGACGCAACTGTATTCGACACTCTCCATCGCGTCGAATCAACCGTTTTTCTCTCAACGATGTACTCGATGATATCGCTTCCTGAAAACAATGACCATTTTTTGATCGGAAATAATTATATGATAATTATTATTGGCACGTCTTACAAAAATTAAAAATAATTTCCATCCCTTTGGCAATAATAGGGACCCTTTTTTAGCATCTTAAATGCTGGTTGAGAAAATCTGAAAATGAAGCCAGCAGGGTTCCACTGAGCGCCATGCTAAATAGATTATAGAAATGCTAAATGTTACGTCAAACTTGACGAACTTCACGCGTTTGGTGAAAAATGGAAAATTCGTGAAATTTGCAAAACCAAATACATATGAACTATTTGAATGCTCGAATCACATCCATATGACTCATTCGAATCTCCATTAAATTTGCTACCCGACTAGACTTGTCGCGGGCTTAACCCAACAACTTGTTGGAATTATCACTACCGACCAAATTGATGTGCCATTAATTATCGTTCAATCTTTACTTAAATGCTCTTACCATTTGTATTCTCAGGCGAGCTCCATTCCAATTCGATCGACGCATTATCGCGATGCAACATTCTCAACGATGAGGGTTTGCTTGGAACGTCGATAACATTGATCGGAATTCTGACGGAATCGCGACTCTCGGTGTTCGAAATAGCTACTACTATTTCTCCATTGTCGGCCATACTCAACTTTTTCATGCGGATCGATATCATATCATCGTAATCAGTGACATCAGCTCTCACGCGAAGGCTCTCATTGTTATGAAGAAGTTTGACTTCGGTTGGAGTTGGGTACGATTGAATCTAAAGTTATTCAATAAGCGCATAAAAATTTCAATATCGCCAATGTACCTTTAATGTAAGATCCAGATTTTGTCCAGCGACCAATGTTTTTGGAAGCGTTGAAGTGACCTCAACCTTGCACGGAACTTTGAGATTAAGCTTCGCTGGCTTCGACTTGTACTCATTGTCAAATAGGGCCCAAATAGTTCCAACATCCTTCGCATCAACATTTTTGATGGTCAGAGTGGACGATTCGTCGGTGGTATGAACAACAGTTTTGCCATATAAGACGCGAATTTCGGTTTCGTTTCGCATCCATTTGACAAAGATTGGCTTCCTTGAGAATGACACCGTGAAGATGGCGTCTTGGCCGAATTCGGCAACATTGACAGAAGATGGAGAACTCGTGAATGGCGAATCTGCAAACAAACAAATCCATTCAGTTTAACAACGGAATAAGCTTACCACTCCATTCTGATATGTCAGTGTCCTCCGCATCGTGACTAATTCGACTGACAAATCCGCTTTCATCAGATTCTTTCTTCAATGTGAGAGTTGTTGATGAAGAAATCGAATTATCATCCGCTTCATTTCCAATGCTGACACTAAGGTCCGCTTGGAGTTCCGAATCTGACACAAATGCAGAACTGGTGTCGCTGACATTTGATACATGTTCGCTTGACTTTTTACCATCATCCTTCTTTGAAGTTTTTGATTTTTTTACAATCTTTTTCTTCTTTAATCCCTCAGCAACTTCTTCTTTCATCTCAACGACTTCCCGGATTTTCTCAACTTCCTTGGTAGCTTCAGAATTTGTTTTCTGGGCTTCAAGTGCAGTCTTCCCAGAATCAGTCTTGACCTTCTTGTCAGCTTCTTCTTTGGCCTTCTTCTCAGCTTCATCCTTAGCCTTCTTCTCAGCTTCGATCTTAGCCTTCTTGTCAGCTTCTTCTTTGGCCTTCTTCTCAGCTTCGGTCTTAGCCTTCTTGTCAGCTTCATCTTTGGCCTTCTTGTCAGCTTCATCTTTGGCCTTCTTGTTAGCTTCATCCTTGGCCTTCTTCTCAGCTTCTTCCTTGGCCTTCTTGTCAGCTTCAGTCTTGGCCTTCTTCTCAGCTTCATCCTTGGCCTTCTTGTCCACTTCATCCTTGGCCTTCTTCTCAGCTTCTTCCTTGGCCTTCTTGTCAGCTTGTTCCTTGGCCTTCTTCTCAGCCTCATCCTTAGCCTTCTTCTCAGCTTCGGTCTTAGCCTTCTTGTCAGCTTCTTCTTTGGCCTTCTTGTCAGCTTCATCTTTGGCCTTTTTCTCAGCTTCATCTTTGGCCTTCTTCTCAGCTTCATCTTTGGCCTTCTTCTCAGCTTCAGTCTTGGCCTTCTTCTCAGCTTCATCCTTGGCCTTCTTGTCCGCTTCATCCTTGGCCTTCTTCTCAGCTTCTTCCTTGGCCTTCTTGTCAGCTTGTTCCTTGGCCTTCTTCTCAGCCTCATCCTTAGCCTTCTTCTCAGCTTCGGTCTTAGCCTTCTTGTCAGCTTCAGTCTTGGCCTTCTTCTCAGCTTCTTCCTTGGCCTTCTTGTCAGCTTCTTCCTTAGCCTTCTTCTCAGCTTCGGTCTTAGCCTTTTTGTCAGCTTCATCCTTGGTCTTCTTATCGGCTTCGCTCTTGGCCTTCTTCTCAACTTCCTCCTTTGCCTTCTTATCGGCTTCGGTCTTGGCTTTCTTCTCAGCCTCATCCTTGGCCTTCTTGTCAGCTTCATCCTTGGCCTTCTCAGCTTCTTCTTTTGTCTTCTTCTCAGCTTCATCCTTGGTCTTCTTCTCAGCCTCATCTTTAGCCTTCTTCTCAGCTTCAGTCTTGGCCTTCTTCTCAGCTTCGGACTTAGCCTTCTTGTCAGCTTCATCTTTGGCCTTCTTGTTAGCTTCTTCCTTGTCCTTCTTCTCAGATTCTTCCTTAGCCTTCTTCTCAGCTTCAGTCTTGGCCTTCATCTCAGCTTCAGTCTTGGCCTTCTTCTCAGCTTCGGTCTTAGCCTTTTTGTCAGATTCATCTTTGGCCTTCTTGTCAGCTTCATCCTTGGCCTTCTTATCGGCTTCGCTCTTGGCCTTCTTCTCAACTTCCTCCTTTGCCTTCTTATCGGCTTCGGTCTTGGCTTTCTTCTCAGCCTCATCCTTGGCCTTCTTGTCAGCTTCATCCTTGGCCTTCTCAGCTTCTTCTTTTGTCTTCTTCTCAGCTTCATCCTTGCTCTTCTTCTCAGCTTCTTTCTTTTTAATCTCCACTGCGGTGTTATCAACGTCTGTCACTTTTTCTTCAATTGTTTCTTCGAATGTTTCAGCCTTCTTTTTCAATGTTGCCTCCGCTTCTTCCTTGATCTCCTTTACTGCTTTTCTCTTCTTCTCTTCTTGATGTTCTTCCCCTACGATAAGTTGAACGACTTCGACTTCGACCTCCGCAGCCACTGGTTGTTCAGTTTCAGTAACTTGAGCATTCTCTTTCTGTTTCCTTGTTTTCTTCAGTTTTTTCTTCTCGGTTTCCTGTTTGTCAATAGTCTTCTGAATTATAACTTCCTCGTTGGTCTGGGATGAGTCGGTAGAAGTCACTGCGTCGGACAGAGAAATTGATACATCAGCCTCAATTGACATCTCTTCTTGGCTATCCACCATACTCTCGGTTGTCATAAGTTCAATGGTTTCAAACGTGACATCGGTTACACTTTGTTTGGATTCCGTTGAGAATTCAAATTCTTCAACCTGATCGTAATCGAGCGTGTTGACCTCAATGATGTCACTAGGCGCTCCTTCGCCGAAGTCATTGACCCCAACAATTCTAAACGCGTAGAACTCGTTTGGAACCAATTCTTCAGCCGTATATTCGTGATTCGTCACCTTTGCAATTGTTCGCCATCTGCGAGTTTCGGTCGATCTTCGTTGAATCATGTAATGAATGATATCGGATTCGCCCGAATGCGGCTCAATCCATCGAATCGTTGCAGTCATATCCGAAACACGAATCAGTTTCGCTTTCCGCGGCTTCAATGGGGTGTCAACCATAGTGATATGAAGTGGAGACGAATCCTTTCCATACTTATTTTCGAGCACCACCGTATATTCGCCGCTGTGCTCTTTGAGCAACTTCGGGATATGCACCGAAGCGATGTTTTCATAAATATCGTACTTGACGTCAAATTCGACGGGTTCACCGTTAACCAAAACGCGACACTTGGGTTGTGGGGCGCCGATGAACGTGATGTTGTACGTGAATGATTTTCCGGCCTGGTGTGTTATAGCATGATCCAGCCTAAAAAAATGGAATCCAATCATCGATACTTCTAAAACTCATAAAAAATTACTTGTTAGTTATTATTGGTTGCGATGGTCCGCCAAGGCTTGCCGGACGGCTTCCAATCGAATTGTCAATCAACACATGATATTTTCCTTTCATGTGATGGTAGAACTTCGGTATACGAAGAATTGCTTGATTGTCGGCGATCATCTGCTCACAGGTTCCATCGTCGGCCAGCAGCATTCCATTACAGAACCATTTCGCATCCGAAATATTCTTGCTCGTCTGGCAAATGAGAAGAACTTCAGTTTCCAATTCATCGACAGCCTTCGACTTCGGATGTTCAATAATGGATTGCTGGTGTTGTTCTGATGACAAATTGATTGGAATCGGCTCAATGTGATCTAACATACCTCCAATGGTAAGCGAGACTTCTTGAGTTTCAATGACGGTATCAGCATGCGCCTGCTCTTCCAGTTTATTGATTTCTTGCTCTTTTGGTTTTTTCAATGGAAGCGAAATGCTCTTGTGAACTTCCTGTAATTAATACAATTTTGATAATCGTAATTCATTTGCCAATCAACCTCAAGGTTTTCTGGCGGTGGGAACACTTGAATGCCATCAATTTCGGTTAAGTTCTCCAATGAGACGTCGCATTCAATCGATTGGCTGTCCTCGTCGTCGGAATAATCATCGTAAATACTCATTTCCATCGCATCATAATCATAGAAGTTGAGATCAACTAAGGCGTCGGTATGAATCGATTCCTCGCCAGCTTCAATATCAACGTCGACGAATATATCGCTGCTTCCTGGAAAAAAGAGCAAAACCAAATGCAAATCATTTGAATTATAAGTGTTGAAGAAGCATACCGGAACTGGTTCGTTTGCGTTCGACACCACTAACTTCCGGTTTGAGAAGAGATATTTGTTTTTCATCCTGCTCGGACTCTTTGATCTTGATCTGAAAATATGAATGATATCTATAATGTATAAAAAAAGGCACCTTTTCCTTTCGGTTCGCCTTCTTTTTCTTCTTTTTGAGTGGTTTCTTGGCTTTAACTGATGGGCTGAGAATTGAAATGCCGTCTGTAACGTCGACCAAAGCTGATCCTTAAATTTTACAAATAAATGTGTTTGACACATTTCAATGCCACACCGTTGTCCAATTCGTCTGGACGATCTGGTTTCGATGCAAACGACTTCTCGAATATAATTCCGATACCAATTTTATCTGTCCGCTGTTTTACAAACACCTAATAAAGTTACGATTACATAATAATTCAATTGAATTCAGACCTTTATATTTTTTTTTTTAAGTGTGGTTTTTTTTAAAAAATACCCCATAATTTTCGGGGGGTGGGGGGGGTTTTTTTTTTTTTTTTTTTTTTGGGGGGGGGGAAGGGGGGGGGTCCCCAAAAACCCAGGGCCCCCCCCTCCTCTTCTTCCTTGGAATTCTTCTCAGCTTCAGTCTTGGCCTTCTTCACAGCTTCTTCCTTGGCCTTCTTTTCAGCTTCTTCCTTAGCCTTCTTTTCAGCTTCTTCCTTGGCCTTCTTCTCAGCTTCGTCCTTGGCCTTCTTCTCAGCTTCAGTCTTGGCCTTCTTCTCAGCTTCTTCCTTTGCCTTCTTCTCAGCTTCTTCCTTAGCCTTCTTTTCAGCTTCTTCCTTGGCCTTCTTCTCAGCTTCGGTCTTGGCCTTCTTCTCAGCTTCTTCCTTGGCCTTCTTTTCAGCTTCAGTCTTGGCCTTCTTCTCAGCTTCTTCCTTGGCCTTCTTCTCAGCTTCGGTCTTGGCCTTCTTCTCAGCTTCTTCCTTGGCCTTCTTCTCAGCTTCTTCCTTAGCCTTCTTTTCAGCTTCGGTCTTGGCCTTCTTCTCAGCTTCTTCCTTGGCCTTCTTTTCAGCTTCAGTCTTGGCCTTCTTCTCAGCTTCTTCCTTGGCCTTCTTTTCAGCTTCGGTCTTGGCCTTCTTCTCAGCTTCTTCCTTGGCCTTCTTTTCAGCTTCTGTCTTGGCCTTCTTCTCAGCTTCTTCCTTGGCCTTCTTTTCAGCTTCAGTCTTGGCCTTCTTCTCAGCTTCTTCCTTGGCCTTCTTTTCAGCTTCTGTCCTTGGCCTTCTTCTCAGCTTCTTCCTTGGCCTTCTTCTCAGCTTCTTGGCCTTCTTGGCCTTCTTCTCAGCTTCTTCCTTGGCCTTCTTTTCAGCTTCTGTCTTGGCCTTCTTCTCAGCTTCTTCCTTGGCCTTCTTCTCAGCTTCTTCCTTGGCCTTCTTCTCAGCTTCTTCCTTGGCCTTCTTGTCAGCTTCTTCCTTAGCCTTCTTCTCAGCTTCAGTCTTGGCCTTCTTCTCAGCTTCTTCCTTGGCCTTCTTGTCAGCTTCTTCCTTGGCCTTCTTCTCAGCTTCGGTCTTGGCCTTCTTCTCAGCTTCTTCCTTGGCCTTCTTGTCAGCTTCTTCCTTGGCCTTCTTCTCAGCTTCGGTCTTGGCCTTCTTCTCAGCTTCTTCCTTGGCCTTCTTGTCAGCTTCTGTCTTGGCCTTCTTCTCAGCTTCAGTCTTGGCCTTCTTCTCAGCTTCGATCCTTGGCCTTCTTCTCAGCTTCTTCCTTGGCCTTCTTCTCAGCTTCTTCCTTGGCCTTCTTCTCAGCTTCTTCCTTGGCCTTCTTCTCAGCTTCTTCCTTGGCCTTCTTCTCAGCTTCTTCCTTGGCCTTCTTCTCAGCTTCTGTCCTTGGCCTTCCTCTTCTTCTCAGCTTCTTCCTTGGCCTTCTTCTCAGCTTCAGTGTCCTTGGCCTTCTTCTCAGCTTCTTCCTTGGCCTTCTTCTCAGCTTCTGTCCTTGGCCTTCTTTTCAGCTTCGGTCTTGGCCTTCTTCTCAGCTTCTATCCTTGGCCTTCTTCTCAGCTTCTTCCTTGGCCTTCTTCTCAGCTTCTTCCTTGGCCTTCTTCTCAGCTTCTTCCTTGGCCTTCTTCTCAGCTTCTTCCTTGGCCTTCTTCTCAGCTTCTGTCCTTGGCCTTCTTCTCAGCTTCTTCCTTGGCCTTCTTCTCAGCTTCTTCCTTGGCCTTCTTCTCAGCTTCGGTCTTGGCCTTCTTCTCAGCTTCTTCCTTGGCCTTCTTCTCAGCTTCTGTCCTTGGCCTTCTTCTCAGCTTCTGTCCTTGGCCTTCTTCTCAGCTTCTTCCTTGGCCTTCTTGTCAGCTTCAGTCTTGGCCTTCTTCTCAGCTTCAGCCTTCTTCTCAGCTTCGTCCTTGGCCTTCTTCTCAGCTTCTTCCTTGGCCTTCTTCTCAGCTTCTTCCTTGGCCTTCTTTTCAGCTTCAGTCTTGGCCTTCTTCTCAGCTTCTTCCTTGGCCTTCTTCTCAGCTTCTGTCCTTGGCCTTCTTCTCAGCTTCTTCCTTGGCCTTCTTCTCAGCTTCTTCCTTGGCCTTCCTTCTTGGCCTTCTTCTCAGCTTCTGTCCTTGGCCTTCTTCTCAGCTTCTTCCTTGGCCTTCTTTTCAGCTTCAGTCTTGGCCTTCTTCTCAGCTTCTTCCTTGGCCTTCTTTTCAGCTTCTGTCTTGGCCTTCTTCTCAGCTTCTTCCTTGGCCTTCTTCTCAGCTTCTTCCTTGGCCTTCTTTTCAGCTTCAGTGTCTTGGCCTTCTTCTCAGCTTCTTCCTTGGCCTTCTTTTCAGCTTCAGTCTTGGCCTTCTTCTCAGCTTCTTCCTTGGCCTTCTTTTCAGCTTCGGTCTTGGCCTTCTTCTCAGCTTCTTCCTTGGCCTTCTTCTCAGCTTCTTCCTTGGCCTTCTTTTCAGCTTCAGTTTTTGCCTTCTTCTCAGCTTCTTCCTTGGCCTTCTTCTCAGCTTCGGTCTTGGCCTTCTTCTCAGCTTCTTCCTTGGCCTTCTTCTCAGCTTCTGTCTTGGCCTTCTTCTCAGCTTCTTCCTTGGCCTTCTTGTCAGCTTCTGTCCTTGGCCTTCTTCTCAGCTTCTTCCTTGGCCTTCTTCTCAGCTTCTTCCTTGGCCTTCTTCTCAGCTTCGGTCTTGGCCTTCTTCTCAGCTTCTTCCTTGGCCTTCTTGTCAGCTTCGGTCTTGGCCTTCTTCTCAGCTTCTTCCTTAGCCTTCTTGTCAGCTTCAGTCTTGGCCTTCTTCTCAGCTTCTTCCTTGGCCTTCTTGTCAGCTTCTTCCTTGGCCTTCTTCTCAGCTTCGGTCTTGGCCTTCTTCTCAGCTTCTTCCTTGGCCTTCTTGTCAGCTTCGGTCTTGGCCTTCTTCTCAGCTTCTTCCTTGGCCTTCTTGTCAGCTTCTTCCTTGGCCTTCTTCTCAGCTTCGGTCCTTGGCCTTCTTCTCAGCTTCTTCCTTGGCCTTCTTCTCAGCTTCTTCCTTGGCCTTCTTCTCAGCTTCTTCCTTGGCCTTCTTCTCAGCTTCTTCCTTGGCCTTCTTCTCAGCTTCTTCCTTGGCCTTCTTCTCAGCTTCTTCCTTGGCCTTCTTCTCAGCTTCTTCCTTGGCCTTCTTCTCAGCTTCTGTCTTGGCCTTCTTCTCAGCTTCTTCCTTGGCCTTCTTCTCAGCTTCTTCCTTGGCCTTCTTGTCAGCTTCTGTCTTGGCCTTCTTCTCAGCTTCTTCCTTGGCCTTCTTCTCAGCTTCTTCCTTGGCCTTCTTCTCAGCTTCTTCCTTGGCCTTCTTCTCAGCTTCTTCCTTGGCCTTCTTCTCAGCTTCTTCCTTGGCCTTCTTCTCAGCTTCTGTCCTTGGCCTTCTTCTCAGCTTCTTCCTTGGCCTTCTTCTCAGCTTCTGTCCTTGGCCTTCTTCTCAGCTTCTGTCCTTGGCCTTCTTCTCAGCTTCTTCCTTGGCCTTCTTCTCAGCTTCTTCCTTGGCCTTCTTCTCAGCTTCTTCCTTGGCCTTCTTCTCAGCTTCGGTCTTGGCCTTCTTCTCAGCTTCTTCCTTGGCCTTCTTTTCAGCTTCGGTCTTGGCCTTCTTCTCAGCTTCTTCCTTGGCCTTCTTCTCAGCTTCTTCCTTGGCCTTCTTCTCAGCTTCAGTTCCTTGGCCTTCTTCTCAGCTTCTTCCTTGGCCTTCTTTTCAGCTTCAGTCTTGGCCTTCTTCTCAGCTTCTTCCTTGGCCTTCTTCTCAGCTTCGGTCCTTGGCCTTCTTCTCAGCTTCTTCCTTGGCCTTCTTCTCAGCTTCTTCCTTGGCCTTCTTCTCAGCTTCTTCCTTGGCCTTCTTCTCAGCTTCTTCCTTGGCCTTCTTCTCAGCTTCAGTCTTGGCCTTCTTCTCAGCTTCTTCCTTGGCCTTCTTCTCAGCTTCTTCCTTGGCCTTCTTCTCAGCTTCTGTCCTTGGCCTTCTTCTCAGCTTCTTCCTTGGCCTTCTTCTCAGCTTCTTCCTTGGCCTTCTTCTCAGCTTCGGTCTTGGCCTTCTTCTCAGCTTCTTCCTTGGCCTTCTTGTCAGCTTCTGTCCTTGGCCTTCTTCTCAGCTTCTGTCCTTGGCCTTCTTCTCAGCTTCTGTCCTTGGCCTTCTTCTCAGCTTCTTCCTTGGCCTTCTTCTCAGCTTCTTCCTTGGCCTTCTTCTCAGCTTCAGTCTTGGCCTTCTTCTCAGCTTCTTCCTTGGCCTTCTTCTCAGCTTCGGTCTTGGCCTTCTTCTCAGCTTCTTCCTTGGCCTTCTTCTCAGCTTCTTCCTTGGCCTTCTTTCTCAGCTTCAGCCTTCTTCTCAGCTTCTTCCTTGGCCTTCTTCTCAGCTTCTGTCCTTGGCCTTCTTCTCAGCTTCTTCCTTGGCCTTCTTTTCAGCTTCAGTCTTGGCCTTCTTCTCAGCTTCTTCCTTGGCCTTCTTTTCAGCTTCGGTCTTGGCCTTCTTCTCAGCTTCTTCCTTGGCCTTCTTCTCAGCTTCTTCCTTGGCCTTCTTTTCAGCTTCAGTTTTGGCCTTCTTCTCAGCTTCTTCCTTGGCCTTCTTTTCAGCTTCAGTCTTGGCCTTCTTCTCAGCTTCTTCCTTGGCCTTCTTTTCAGCTTCAGCTTCAGTCTTGGCCTTCTTCTCAGCTTCTTCCTTGGCCTTCTTTTCAGCTTCGGTCTTGGCCTTCTTCTCAGCTTCTTCCTTGGCCTTCTTCTCAGCTTCTTCCTTGGCCTTCTTCTCAGCTTCCTTCTTCTTTTCTTCCTTGGCCTTCTTCTCAGCTTCTTCCTTGGCCTTCTTTTCAGCTTCAGTCTTGGCCTTCTTCTCAGCTTCTTCCTTGGCCTTCTTGTCAGCTTCGGTTCCTTGGCCTTCTTCTCAGCTTCTTCCTTGGCCTTCTTCTCAGCTTCTTCCTTGGCCTTCTTCTCAGCTTCGGTCTTGCCCTTCTTCTCAGCTTCTTCCTTAGCCTTCTTGTCAGCTTCAGTCTTGGCCTTCTTCTCAGCTTCTTCCTTGGCCTTCTTGTCAGCTTCTGTCCTTGGCCTTCTTCTCAGCTTCTGTCCTTGGCCTTCTTCTCAGCTTCTGTCCTTGGCCTTCTTCTCAGCTTCTTCCTTGGCCTTCTTCTCAGCTTCTTCCTTGGCCTTCTTCTCAGCTTCTTCCTTGGCCTTCTTCTCAGCTTCTTCCTTGGCCTTCTTGTCAGCTTCTGTCCTTGGCCTTCTTCTCAGCTTCGGTCCTTGGCCTTCTTCTCAGCTTCTTCCTTAGCCTTCTTGTCAGCTTCAGTCTTGGCCTTCTTCTCAGCTTCTTCCTTGGCCTTCTTGTCAGCTTCTTCCTTGGCCTTCTTCTCAGCTTCGGTCTTGGCCTTCTTCTCAGCTCTTCAGCCTTCTTGTCAGCTTCTTCCTTGGCCTTCTTCTCAGCTTCAGTCTTGGCCTTCTTCTCAGCTTCTTCCTTGGCCTTCTTGTCAGCTTCTTCCTTGGCCTTCTTCTCAGCTTCTTCCTTCTTCTCAGCTTCTGTCCTTGGCCTTCTTCTCAGCTTCTGTCCTTGGCCTTCTTCTCAGCTTCTGTCCTTGGCCTTCTTCTCAGCTTCTGTCCTTGGCCTTCTTCTCAGCTTCTTCCTTGGCCTTCTTCTCAGCTTCTGTCCTTGGCCTTCTTCTCAGCTTCTTCCTTGGCCTTCTTCTCAGCTTCTTCCTTGGCCTTCTTCTCAGCTTCTGTCCTTGGCCTTCTTCTCTGCTTCTCTCCTTGGCCTTCTTCTCAGCTTCTTCCTTGGCCTTCTTCTCAGCTTCTTCCTCTTGGCCTTCTTCTCAGCTTCTTCCTTGGCCTTCTTCTCAGCTTCTTCCTTGGCCTTCTTCTCAGCTTCTTCCTTGGCCTTCTTCTCAGCTTCTGTCCTTGGCCTTCTTCTCAGCTTCTTCCTTCTTGGCCTTCTTCTCAGCTTCTGTCCTTGGCCTTCTTCTCAGCTTCTTCCTTGGCCTTCTTCTCAGCTTCTGTCCTTGGCCTTCTTCTCAGCTTCTTCCTTGGCCTTCTTCTCAGCTTCTGTCCTTGGCCTTCTTCTCAGCTTCTTCCTTGGCCTTCTTCTCAGCTTCTGTCCTTGGCCTTCTTCTCAGCTTCTTCCTTGGCCTTCTTCTCAGCTTCTTCCTTGGCCTTCTTTCAGCTTCGGTCTTGGCCTTCTTCTCAGCTTCTTCCTTGGCCTTCTTCTCAGCTTCTTCCTTGGCCTTCTTCTCAGCTTCGGTCTTGGCCTTCTTCTCAGCTTCTTCCTTGGCCTTCTTGTCAGCTTCTTCCTTGGCCTTCTTCTCAGCTTCTGTCCTTGGCCTTCTTCTCAGCTTCTTCCTTGGCCTTCTTCTCAGCTTCTTCCTTGGCCTTCTTCTCAGCTTCTTCCTTGGCCTTCTTCTCAGCTTCTTCCTCTTGGCCTTCTTCTCAGCTTCTTCCTTGGCCTTCTTCTCAGCTTCTTCCTTGGCCTTCTTCTCAGCTTCTGTCTTGGCCTTCTTCTCAGCTTCTT
This sequence comes from Caenorhabditis bovis, assembly GCA_902829315.1. Taxonomy (NCBI): domain Eukaryota; kingdom Metazoa; phylum Nematoda; class Chromadorea; order Rhabditida; family Rhabditidae; genus Caenorhabditis; species Caenorhabditis bovis. Next base: position 1,991,702 of record CADEPM010000001.1, on the reverse strand, counting down.
CCTTGGCCTTCTTCTCAGCTTCAGTCCTTGGCCTTCTTCTCAGCTTCTTCCTTGGCCTTCTTGTCAGCTTCTTCCTTGGCCTTCTTCTCAGCTTCGGTCTTGGCCTTCTTCTCAGCTTCTTCCTTGGCCTTCTTGTCAGCTTCTTCCTTGGCCTTCTTCTCAGCTTCTTCCTCTTGGCCTTCTTCTCAGCTTCTTCCTTGGCCTTCTTCTCAGCTTCGTCCTTGGCCTTCTTCTCAGCTTCTTCCTTGGCCTTCTTGTCAGCTTCTTCCTTGGCCTTCTTCTCAGCTTCTTCCTTGGCCTTCTTCTCAGCTTCTTCCTTGGCCTTCTTCTCAGCTTCGGTCTTGGCCTTCTTCTCAGCTTCTTCCTTGGCCTTCTTGTCAGCTTCAGTCTTGGCCTTCTTCTCAGCTTCTTCCTTGGCCTTCTTGTCAGCTTCTTCCTTGGCCTTCTTCTCAGCTTCGGTCTTGGCCTTCTTCTCAGCTTCTTCCTTGGCCTTCTTCTCAGCTTCTTCCTTGGCCTTCTTGGCTCTTCCTTCTTCTCAGCTTCTTCCTTGGCCTTCTTCTCAGCTTCTGTCCTTGGCCTTCTTCTCAGCTTCTTCCTTGGCCTTCTTCTCAGCTTCTTCCTTGGCCTTCTTCTCAGCTTCTGTCCTTGGCCTTCTTCTCAGCTTCTTCCTTGGCCTTCTTCTCAGCTTCTGTCCTTGGCCTTCTTCTCAGCTTCTTCCTTGGCCTTCTTCGTCTTGGCCTTCTTCTCAGCTTCTTCCTTGGCCTTCTTCTCAGCTTCTGTCTTGGCCTTCTTCTCAGCTTCTGTCCTTGGCCTTCTTCTCAGCTTCTTCCTTGGCCTTCTTCTCAGCTTCTTCCTTGGCCTTCTTCTCAGCTTCTTCCTTGGCCTTCTTCTCAGCTTCTTCCTTGGCCTTCTTCTCAGCTTCTGTCCTTGGCCTTCTTCTCAGCTTCTTCCTTGGCCTTCTTCTCAGCTTCTGTCCTTGGCCTTCTTCTCAGCTTCTTCCTTGGCCTTCTTCTCAGCTTCTTCCTTGGCCTTCTTCTCAGCTTCTGTCCTTGGCCTTCTTCTCAGCTTCTTCCTTGGCCTTCTTCTCAGCTTCTTCCTTGGCCTTCTTCTCAGCTTCTGTCTTGGCCTTCTTCTCTCAGCTTCTTCCTTGGCCTTCTTCTCAGCTTCTGTCCTTGGCCTTCTTCTCAGCTTCTTCCTTGGCCTTCTTCTCAGCTTCTTCCTTGGCCTTCTTCTCAGCTTCGGTCTTGGCCTTCTTCTCAGCTTCTTCCTTGGCCTTCTTGTCAGCTTCAGTCTTGGCCTTCTTCTCAGCTTCTTCCTTGGCCTTCTTCTCAGCTTCTTCCTTGGCCTTCTTCTCAGCTTCGGTCCTTGGCCTTCTTCTCAGCTTCTTCCTTGGCCTTCTTCTCTGCTTCCTTGGCCTTCTTCTCAGCTTCTTCCTTGGCCTTCTTCTCAGCTTCTTCCTTGGCCTTCTTCTCAGCTTCTTCCTTGGCCTTCTTCTCAGCTTCTTCCTTGGCCTTCTTCTCAGCTTCTGTCCTTGGCCTTCTTCTCAGCTTCTTCCTTGGCCTTCTTGTCAGCTTCTGTCCTTGGCCTTCTTCTCAGCTTCTTCCTTGGCCTTCTTCTCAGCTTCTTCCTTACTGGCCTTCTTCTCAGCTTCGGTCCTTGGCCTTCTTCTCAGCTTCTTCCTTGGCCTTCTTCTCAGCTTCTTCCTTGGCCTTCTTCTCAGCTTCTTCCTTGGCCTTCTTCTCAGCTTCTTCCTTGGCCTTCTTCTCAGCTTCGGTCTTGGCCTTCTTCTCAGCTTCTTCCTTGGCCTTCTTGTCAGCTTCGGTCTTGGCCTTCTTCTCAGCTTCTTCCTTGGCCTTCTTCTCAGCTTCTTCCTTGGCCTTCTTCTCAGCTTCGGTCTTGGCCTTCTTCTCAGCTTCTTCCTTGGCCTTCTTCTCAGCTTCTTCCTTGGCCTTCTTCTCAGCTTCTTCCTTGGCCTTCTTCTCAGCTTCGGTCCTTGGCCTTCTTCTCAGCTTCTTCCTTGGCCTTCTTGTCAGCTTCTGTCCTTGGCCTTCTTCTCAGCTTCTGTCCTTGGCCTTCTTCTCAGCTTCTTCCTTGGCCTTCTTCTCAGCTTCGGTCTTGGCCTTCTTCTCAGCTTCTTCCTTGGCCTTCTTCTCAGCTTCTTCCTTGGCCTTCTTCTCAGCTTCTTCCTTGGCCTTCTTCTCAGCTTCTTCCTTGGCCTTCTTCTCAGCCTTCTTCTCAGCTTCTTCCTTGGCCTTCTTCTCAGCTTCTTCCTTGGCCTTCTTCTCAGCTTCTTCCTTGGCCTTCTTCTCAGCTTCTTCCTTGGCCTTCTTCTCAGCTTCTTCCTTGGCCTTCTTCTCAGCTTCTGTCCTTGGCCTTCTTCTCAGCTTCTTCCTTGGCCTTCTTCTCAGCTTCTTCCTTGGCCTTCTTCTCAGCTTCTGTCCTTGGCCTTCTTCTCAGCTTCTTCTTCTTCTCAGCTTCTGTCCTTGGCCTTCTTCTCAGCTTCTTCCTTGGCCTTCTTCTCAGCTTCTTCCTTGGCCTTCTTCTCAGCTTCGGTCTTGGCCTTCTTCTCAGCTTCTTCCTTAGCCTTCTTGTCAGCTTCAGTCTTGGCCTTCTTCTCAGCTTCTTCCTTGGCCTTCTTCTCAGCTTCTTCCTTGGCCTTCTTCTCAGCTTCGGTCTTGGCCTTCTTCTCAGCTTCTTCCTTAGCCTTCTTCTCAGCTTCGCTTGGCCTTCTTCTCAGCTTCTTCCTTGGCCTTCTTCTCAGCTTCTTCAGCTCTCTTGGCCTTCTTCTCAGCTTCTTCCTTGGCCTTCTTCTCAGCTTCTTCCTTGGCCTTCTTCTTGGCCTTCTTCTCAGCTTCTTCCTTGGCCTTCTTCTCAGCTTCTTCCTTGGCCTTCTTCTCAGCTTCTGTCCTTGGCCTTCTTCTCAGCTTCTTCCTTGGCCTTCTTCTCAGCTTCGGTCTTGGCCTTCTTCTCAGCTTCTTCCTTGGCCTTCTTCTCAGCTTCTTCCTTGGCCTTCTTCTCAGCTTCTTCCTTGGCCTTCTTCTCAGCTTCTTCCTTGGCCTTCTTCTCAGCTTCTTCCTTGGCCTTCTTCTCAGCTTCTTCCTTGGCCTTCTTCTCAGCTTCTTCCTTCTTCTCAGCTTCTTCCTTCTTCTCAGCTTCTGTCTTGGCCTTCTTCTCAGCTTCTTCCTTGGCCTTCTTGTCAGCTTCTTCTTCTTCTCAGCTTCTTCCTTGGCCTTCTTCTCAGCTTCTTCCTTGGCCTTCTTCTCAGCTTCTTCCTTGGCCTTCTTCTCAGCTTCTTCCTTGGCCTTCTTCTCAGCTTCTGTCCTTGGCCTTCTTCTCAGCTTCTTCCTTGGCCTTCTTCTCAGCTTCTTCCTTGGCCTTCTTCTCAGCTTCTTCCTTGGCCTTCTTCTCAGCTTCTCTCCTTGGCCTTCTTCTCAGCTTCTTCCTTAGCCTTCTTCTCAGCTTCGGTCTTGGCCTTCTTCTCAGCTTCTTCCTTGGCCTTCTTCTCAGCTTCTTCCTTGGCCTTCTTCTCAGCTTCTTCCTTGGCCTTCTTCTCAGCTTCTTCCTTGGCCTTCTTCTCAGCTTCTTCCTTGGCCTTCTTCTCAGCTTCTTCCTTGGCCTTCTTCTCAGCTTCTGTCCTTGGCCTTCTTCTCAGCTTCTTCCTTGGCCTTCTTCTCAGCTTCTTCCTTGGCCTTCTTCTCAGCTTCTTCCTTGGCCTTCTTCTCAGCTTCTTCCTTGGCCTTCTTCTCAGCTTCTTCCTTAGCCTTCTTCTCAGCTTCGGTCTTGGCCTTCTTCTCAGCTTCTTCCTTGGCCTTCTTCTCAGCTTCTTCCTTGGCCTTCTTCTCAGCTTCTTCCTTGGCCTTCTTCTCAGCTTCTTCCTTGGCCTTCTTCTCAGCTTCTGTCCTTGGCCTTCTTCTCAGCTTCTTCCTTGGCCTTCTTCTCAGCTTCTGTCCTTGGCCTTCTTCTCAGCTTCTTCCTTGGCCTTCTTCTCAGCTTCTTCCTTGGCCTTCTTCTCAGCTTCTTCCTTGGCCTTCTTCTCAGCTTCTGTCTTGGCCTTCTTCTCAGCTTCTGTCCTTGGCCTTCTTCTCAGCTTCTTCCTTGGCCTTCTTCTCAGCTTCGGTCCTTGGCCTTCTTCTCAGCTTCTTCCTTGGCCTTCTTCTCAGCTTCTGTCCTTGGCCTTCTTCTCAGCTTCTTCCTTGGCCTTCTTCTCAGCTTCTTCCTTGGCCTTCTTCTCAGCTTCTTCCTTGGCCTTCTTCTCAGCTTCGTCCTTGGCCTTCTTCTCAGCTTCTTCCTTAGCCTTCTTGTCAGCTTCAGTCTTGGCCTTCTTCTCAGCTTCTTCCTTGGCCTTCTTCTCAGCTTCTTCCTTGGCCTTCTTCTCAGCTTCTTCGACTTGGCCTTCTTCTCAGCTTCTTCCTTAGCCTTCTTCTCAGCTTCGGTCTTGGCCTTCTTCTCAGCTTCTTCCTTGGCCTTCTTCTCAGCTTCTTCCTTGGCCTTCTTCTCAGCTTCTTCCTTGGCCTTCTTCTCAGCTTCTTCTCTTAGCCTTCTTCTCAGCTTCTTCCTTGGCCTTCTTCTCAGCTTCTTCCTTGGCCTTCTTCTCAGCTTCTTCCTTGGCCTTCTTCTCAGCTTCGGTCTTGGCCTTCTTCTCAGCTTCTTCCTTGGCCTTCTTCTCAGCTTCTGTCCTTGGCCTTCTTCTCAGCTTCTTGGCCTTCTTTGGCCTTCTTCTCAGCTTCTTCCTTAGCCTTCTTCTCAGCTTCTGTCCTTGGCCTTCTTCTCAGCTTCTTCCTTGGCCTTCTTCTCAGCTTCTTCCAGTCTTCTTGCCTTCTTCTCAGCTTCTTCCTTGGCCTTCTTCTCAGCTTCTTCCTTGGCCTTCTTCTCAGCTTCTGTCCTTGGCCTTCTTCTCAGCTTCTTCCTTGGCCTTCTTCTCAGCTTCTTCCTTGGCCTTCTTCTCAGCTTCGGTCTTGGCCTTCTTCTCAGCTTCTTCCTTAGCCTTCTTCTCAGCTTCGGTCTTGGCCTTCTTCTCAGCTTCTTCCTTGGCCTTCTTCTCAGCTTCTTCCTTGGCCTTCTTCTCAGCTTCTTCCTTGGCCTTCTTCTCAGCTTCTGTCCTTGGCCTTCTTCTCAGCTTCTTCCTTGGCCTTCTTCTCAGCTTCTGTCCTTGGCCTTCTTCTCAGCTTCTTCCTTGGCCTTCTTCTCAGCTTCTTCCTTGGCCTTCTTCTCAGCTTCTGTCCTTGGCCTTCTTCTCAGCTTCTTCCAGCTTCTTCCTTCTTCTCAGCTTCTTCCTTGGCCTTCTTCTCAGCTTCTGTCCTTGGCCTTCTTCTCAGCTTCTTCCTTGGCCTTCTTCTCAGCTTCGGTCTTGGCCTTCTTCTCAGCTTCTTCCTTGGCCTTCTTCTCTGCTTCTTCTTCCTTGGCCTTCTTCTCAGCTTCTTCCTTGGCCTTCTTCTCAGCTTCTTCCTTGGCCTTCTTCTCAGCTTCGGTCTTGGCCTTCTTCTCAGCTTCTTCCTTGGCCTTCTTGTCAGCTTCGGTCTTGGCCTTCTTCTCAGCTTCTTCCTTGGCCTTCTTGTCAGCTTCTGTCTTGGCCTTCTTCTCAGCTTCTTCCTTGGCCTTCTTCTCAGCTTCTTCCTTGGCCTTCTTCTCAGCTTCGGACTTGGCCTTCTTCTCAGCTTCTTCCTTGGCCTTCTTCTCAGCTTCGGTCTTGGCCTTCTTCTCAGCTTCTTCCTTGGCCTTCTTGTCAGCTTCTTCCTTGGCCTTCTTCTCAGCTTCTTCCTTGGCCTTCTTGTCAGCTTCTTCCTTGGCCTTCTTCTCAGCTTCTTCCTTGGCCTTCTTCTCAGCTTCTTCCTTGGCCTTCTTCTCAGCTTCTTCCTTGGCCTTCTTCTCAGCTTCTTCCTTGGCCTTCTTCTCAGCTTCTTCCTTCTTCGGTCTTGGCCTTCTTCTCAGCTTCTTCCTTGGCCTTCTTCTCAGCTTCTTCCTTGGCCTTCTTCTCAGATCTTGGCCTTCTTCTCAGCTTCTTCCTTAGCCTTCTTGTCAGCTTCGGTCTTGGCCTTCTTCTTCTCAGCTTCTTCCTTGGCCTTCTTCTCAGCTTCTTCCTTGGCCTTCTTCTCAGCTTCTTCCTTAGCCTTCTTCTCAGCTTCGGACTTGGCCTTCTTCTCAGCTTCTTCCTTAGCCTTCTTCTCAGCTTCGGTCTTGGCCTTCTTCTCAGCTTCTTCCTTGGCCTTCTTTCAGCTTCTTCTTTCTCAGCTTCTTCCTTGGCCTTCTTCTCAGCTTCTTCCTTAGCCTTCTTCTTTCAGCTTCTGTCCTTGGCCTTCTTCTCAGCTTCTTCCTTGGCCTTCTTCTCAGCTTCTTCCTTGGCCTTCTTCTCAGCTTCTTCCTTGGCCTTCTTCTCAGCTTCTTCCTTGGCCTTCTTCTCAGCTTCTGTCCTTGGCCTTCTTCTCAGCTTCTTCCTTGGCCTTCTTGTCAGCTTCTGTCCTTGGCCTTCTTCTCAGCTTCTTCCTTGGCCTTCTTCTCAGCTTCTTCCTTGGCCTTCTTCTCAGCTTCTGTCCTTGGCCTTCTTCTCAGCTTCTTCCTTGGCCTTCTTCTCAGCTTCTTCCTTGGCCTTCTTCTCAGCTTCGGTCTTGGCCTTCTTCTCAGCTTCTTCCTTGGCCTTCTTCTCAGCTTCTTCCTTAGCCTTCTTCTCAGCTTCGGTCTTGGCCTTCTTCTCAGCTTCTTCCTTGGCCTTCTTCTCAGCTTCTTCCTTGGCCTTCTTCTCAGCTTCTGTCCTTGGCCTTCTTCTCAGCTTCTTCCTTGGCCTTCTTCTCAGCTTCTTCCTTGGCCTTCTTCTCAGCTTCTTCCTTGGCCTTCTTCTCAGCTTCTGTCCTTGGCCTTCTTCTCAGCTTCTTCCTTGGCCTTCTTCTCAGCTTCTTCCTTAGCCTTCTTCTCAGCTTCTTCCTTGGCCTTCTTCTCAGCTTCGGTCTTGGCCTTCTTCTCAGCTTCTGTCCTTGGCCTTCTTCTCAGCTTCTTCCTTGGCCTTCTTCTCAGCTTCTTCCTTGGCCTTCTTGTCAGCTTCGGTCTTGGCCTTCTTCTCAGCTTCTTCCTTGGCCTTCTTGTCAGCTTCTTCCTTAGCCTTCTTCTCAGCTTCTTCCTTAGCCTTCTTCTCAGCTTCGGTCTTGGCCTTCTTCTCAGCTTCCGTCTTGGCCTTCTTCTCAGCTTCTTCCTTGGCCTTCTTTTCAGCTTCGGTCATGGCCTTCTTGTCAGCTTCGGTCTTGGCGTCTTCAGTCTTCTGCTCTGGCTCAAACACAGCTGGTTTCGGCTCTTCTGGTTTCACTTGAGCGACTTCCATGACCTTCTGGACGTCTTCAGTCTTCTGCTCTGGCTCAACCACCGCTGGTTTCGGCTCTTCTGGTTTCTCTTGCACGACTTCCACGACCTTCTGGACGTCTTCAGTCTTCTGCTCTGGCTCAACCACCGCTGGTTTCGGCTCTTCTGGTTTCTCTTGCACGACTTCCACGACCTTCTGGACGTCTTCAGTCTTCTGCTCTGGCTCAAACACAGCTGGTTTCGGCTCTTCTGGTTTCTCTTGAGCGACATCCACCACCTTCTGGACGTCTTGGGTCTTCTGCTCTGGCTCAACCACCGCAGGTTTCGGCTCATCTGGTTTCTCTTGAGCGACTTCCACCACCTTCTGGACGTCTTGGGTCTTCTGCTCTGGCTCAACCACAGCAGGTTTCGGCTCTTCTGGTTTCTCTTGAGCGACATCCACCACCTTCTGGACGTCTTCAGTCTTCTGCTCTGGTTCAACCACAGCAGGTTTCGGCTCTTCTGGTTTCTCTTGAGCGACTTCCGCGACCTTCTGGACGTCTTCAGTCTTCTGCTCTGTCTCAACCACAGCTGGTTTCGGCTCTTCTGGTTTCTCTTGGGCCACTCCTTCGACCTTCTGGACGTCTTCTTTAATCTCTTCGTGCGTTTTCGTGATCTTGTTGAACTGAATGATGTAATTGATAGACTCAAACGTTTCAACCAATAAATCAATTTCCAGTCCAGATGTGAATTCCGGTCGTCCGAAGAAGAGGTCCGTAGTAACTTCGGATTCATCCGGAGACAAGGATTCAGATTCCTCAATGAACACTTTGTCTTCCACGACTTCCACGACCTTCTGGACGTCTTCAATCTTCTGCTCTGACTCAACCACAGCTGGTTTCGGCTCTTCTGGTTTCTCTTGAGCGACTTCCACGACCTTCTGGACGTCTTCAGTCTTCTGCTCTGGCTCAACCACAGCTGGTTTCTGCTCTTCTGGTTTCTCTTGAGCGACTTCCACGACCTTCTGGACGTCTTCAGTCTTCTGCTCTGGCTCAACCACAGCTGGTTTCTGCTCTTCTGGTTTCTCTTGAGCGACTTCCACGACCTTCTGGACGTCTTCAGTCTTCTGCTCTGGCTCAACCACAGCTGGTTTCTGCTCTTCTGGTTTCTCTTGAGCGACTTCCACGACCTTCTGGACGTCTTCAGTCTTCTGCTCTGGCTCAACCACAGCTGGTTTCGGCTCTTCTGGTTTCTCTTGAGCGACTTCCACGACCTTCTGGACGTCTTCAGTCTTCTGCTCTGGCTCAACCACAGCTGGTTTCGGCTCTTCTGGTTTCTCTTGAGCGACTTCCACGACCTTCTGGACGTCTTCAGTCTTCTGCTCTGGTTCAACCACAGCTGGTTTCGGCTCTTCTGGTTTCTCTTGAGCGACTTCCACGACCTTCTGGACGTCTTCAATCTTCTTCTCTGTCTCAACCACAGCTGGTTTCGGCTCTTCTGGTTTCTCTTGAGCGACTTCCACGACCTTCTGGACGTCTTCAGTCTTCTGCTCTGACTCAACCACAGCTGGTTTCGGCTCTTCTGGTTTCTCTTGAGCGACTTCCACGACCTTCTGGACGTCTTCAGTCTTCTGCTCTGACTCAACCACAGCTGGTTTCGGCTCATCTGGTTTCTCTTGAGCGACTTCCACGACCTTCTGGACGTCTTCAGTCTTCTGCTCTGACTCAACCACAGCTGGTTTCGGCTCTTCTGGTTTCTCTTGAGCGACTTCCACGACCTTCTGGACGTCTTCAATCTTCTGCTCTGTCTCAACCACAGCTGGTTTCGGCTCTTCTGGTTTCTCTTGAGCCACTTCTTCGACCTTCTGGACGTCTTCTTTAATCTCTTCGTGCGTTTTCGTGATCTTGTTGAACTGAATGATGTAATTGATAGACTCAAACGTTTCAACCAATAAATCAATTTCCAGTCCAGATGTGAATTCCGGTCGTTCGAAGAAGAGGTCCGCAGTAACTTCGGATTCATCCGGAGACAAGGATTCAGATTCCTCAATGAACACTTTGTCTTCCACGACTTCCACGACCTTCTGGACGTCTTCAGTCTTCTGCTCTGGTTCAACCACAGCTGGTTTCGGCTCTTCTGGTTTCTCTTGAGCGTCTTCCACGACCTTCTGGACGTCTTCAGTCTTCTGCTCTGGCTCAACCACAGCTGGTTTCGGCTCTTCTGGTTTCTCTTGAGCGACTTCCACGACCTTCTGGACGTTTTCAGTCTTCTGCTCTGGCTCAACCACAGCTGGTTTCGGCTCTTCTGGTTTCTCTTGAGCGACTTCCACGACCTTCTGGACGTCTTCAGTCTTCTGCTCTGGCTCAACCACAGCTGGTTTCGGCTCTTCTGGTTTCTCTTGAGCGACTTCCACGACCTTCTGGACGTCTTCAGTCTTCTGCTCTGGTTCAACCACAGCTGGTTTCGGCTCTTCTGGTTTCTCTTGAGCGACTTCCACGACCTTCTGGACGTCTTCAATCTTCTGCTCTGTCTCAACCACAGCTGGTGTCGGCTCTTCTGGTTTCTCTTGAGCGACTTCCACGACCTTCTGGACGTCTTCAGTCTTCTGCTCTGACTCAACCACAGCTGGTTTCGGCTCATCTGGTTTCTCTTGAGCGACTTCCACGACCTTCTGGACGTCTTCAGTCTTCTGCTCTGACTCAACCACAGCTGGTTTCGGCTCTTCTGGTTTCTCTTGAGCGACTTCCACGACCTTCTGGACGTCTTCAGTCTTCTGCTCTGACTCAACCACAGCTGGTTTCGGCTCTTCTGGTTTCTCTTGAGCCACTTCTTCGACCTTCTGAACGTCTTCTTTAATCTCTTCGTGCGTTTTCGTGATCTTGTTGAACTGAATGATGTAATTGATAGACTCAAACGTTTCAACCAATAAATCAATTTCCAGTCCAGATGTGAATTCCGGTCGTCCGAAGAAGAGGTCCGTAGTAACTTCGGATTCATCCGGAGACAAGGATTCAGATTCCTCAATGAACACTTGGTCTTCCACGACTTCCACGACCTTCTGGACGTCTTCAGTCTTCTGCTCTGGTTCAACCACAGCTGGTTTCGGCTCTTCTGGTTTCTCTTGAGCGTCTTCCACGACCTTCTGGACGTCTTCAGTCTTCTGCTCTGGTTCAACCACAGCTGGTTTCGGCTCTTCTGGTTTCTCTTGAGCGTCTTCCACGACCTTCTGGACGTCTTCAGTCTTCTGCTCTGGTTCAACCACAGCTGGTTTCAGCTCTTCTGGTTTCTCTTGAGCCACTTCTTCGACCTTCTGGACGTCTTCTTTAATCTCTTCGTGCGTTTTCGTGATCTTGTTGAACTGAATGATGTAATTGATAGACTCAAACGTTTCAACCAATAAATCAATTTCCAGTCCAGATGTGAATTCCGGTCGTCCGAAGAAGAGGTCCGTAGTAACTTCGGATTCATCCGGAGACAAGGATTCAGATTCCTCAATGAACACTTGGTCTTCCACGACTTCCACGACCTTCTGGACGTCTTCAGTCTTCTGCTCTGGTTCAACCACAGCTGGTTTCGGCTCTTCTGGTTTCTCTTGAGCGACTTCCGCGACCTTCTGGACGTCTTCAGTCTTCTGCTCTGTCTCAACCACAGCTGGTTTCGGCTCTTCTGGTTTCTCTTGAGCGACTTCCGCGACCTTCTGGACGTCTTCTGTCTTCTGCTCTGACTCAACCACAGCTGGTTTCGGCTCTTCTGGTTTCTCTTGAGCGTCTTCCACGACCTTCTGGACGTCTTCAGTCTTCTGCTCTGGTTCAACCACAGCAGGTTTCGGCTCTTCTGGTTTCTCTTGAGCGACTTCCGCGACCTTCTGGACGTCTTCAGTCTTCTGCTCTGTCTCAACCACAGCTGGTTTCGGCTCTTCTGGTTTCTCTTGGGCCACTCCTTCGACCTTCTGGACGTCTTCTTTAATCTCTTCGTGCGTTTTCGTGATCTTGTTGAACTGAATGATGTAATTGATAGACTCAAACGTTTCAACCAATAAATCAATTTCCAGTCCAGATGTGAATTCCGGTCGTCCGAAGAAGAGGTCCGTAGTAACTTCGGATTCATCCGGAGACAAGGATTCAGATTCCTCAATGAACACTTTGTCTTCCACGACTTCCACGACCTTCTGGACGTCTTCAATCTTCTGCTCTGACTCAACCACAGCTGGTTTCGGCTCTTCTGGTTTCTCTTGAGCGACTTCCACGACCTTCTGGACGTCTTCAGTCTTCTGCTCTGGCTCAACCACAGCTGGTTTCTGCTCTTCTGGTTTCTCTTGAGCGACTTCCACGACCTTCTGGACGTCTTCAGTCTTCTGCTCTGGCTCAACCACAGCTGGTTTCGGCTCTTCTGGTTTCTCTTGAGCGACTTCCACGACCTTCTGGACGTCTTCAGTCATCTGCTCTGGCTCAACCACAGCTGGTTTCGGCTCTTCTGGTTTCTCTTGAGCGACTTCCACGACCTTCTGGACGTCTTCAGTCTTCTGCTCTGGTTCAACCACAGCTGGTTTCGGCTCTTCTGGTTTCTCTTGAGCGACTTCCACGACCTTCTGGACGTCTTCAATCTTCTTCTCTGTCTCAACCACAGCTGGTTTCGGCTCTTCTGGTTTCTCTTGAGCGACTTCCACGACCTTCTGGACGTCTTCAGTCTTCTGCTCTGACTCAACCACAGCTGGTTTCGGCTCTTCTGGTTTCTCTTGAGCGACTTCCACGACCTTCTGGACGTCTTCAGTCTTCTGCTCTGACTCAACCACAGCTGGTTTCGGCTTATCTGGTTTCTCTTGAGCGACTTCCACGACCTTCTGGACGTCTTCAGTCTTCTGCTCTGACTCAACCACAGCTGGTTTCGGCTCTTCTGGTTTCTCTTGAGCGACTTCCACGACCTTCTGGACGTCTTCAGTCTTCTGCTCTGACTCAACCACAGCTGGTTTCGGCTCTTCTGGTTTCTCTTGAGCCACTTCTTCGATCTTCTGAACGTCTTCTTTAATCTCTTCGTGCGTTTTCGTGATCTTGTTGAACTGAATGATGTAATTGATAGACTCAAACGTTTCAACCAATAAATCAATTTCCAGTCCAGATGTGAATTCCGGTCGTCCGAAGAAGAGGTCCGTAGTAACTTCGGATTCATCCGGAGACAAGGATTCAGATTCCTCAATGAACACTTGGTCTTCCACGACTTCCACGACCTTCTGGACGTCTTCAGTCTTCTGCTCTGGTTCAACCACAGCTGGTTTCGGCTCTTCTGGTTTCTCTTGAGCGTCTTCCACGACCTTCTGGACGTCTTCAGTCTTCTGCTCTGGCTCAACCACAGCTGGTTTCGGCTCTTCTGGTTTCTCTTGAGCGACATCCACGACCTTCTGGACGTCTTCAATCTTCTGCTCTGGCTCAACCACAGCTGGTTTCGGCTCTTCTGGTTTCTCTTGAGCGACTTCCACGACTTTCTGGACGTCTTCAGTCTTCTGCTCTGGTTCAACCACAGCTGGTTTCGGCTCTTCTGGTTTCTCTTGAGCGACTTCCACGACCTTCTGGACGTCTTCAATCTTCTGCTCTGTCTCAACCACAGCTGGTTTCGGCTCTTCTGGTTTCTCTTGAGCGACTTCCACGACCTTCTGGACGTCTTCAGTCTTCTGCTCTGACTCAACCACAGCTGGTTTCGGCTCCTCTGGTTTCTCTTGAGCGACTTCCACGACCTTCTGGACGTCTTCAATCTTCTGCTCTGTCTCAACCACAGCTGGTTTCGGCTCTTCTGGTTTCTCTTGAGCCACTTCTTCGACCTTCTGGACGTCTTCTTTAATCTCTTCGTGCGTTTTCGTGATCTTGTTGAACTGAATGATGTAATTGATAGACTCAAACGTTTCAACCAATAAATCAATTTCCAGTCCAGATGTGAATTCCGGTCGTTCGAAGAAGAGGTCCGCAGTAACTTCGGATTCATCCGGAGACAAGGATTCAGATTCCTCAATGAACACTTGGTCTTCCACGACTTCCACGACCTTCTGGACGTCTTCAGTCTTCTGCTCTGGTTCAACCACAGCTGGTTTCGGCTCTTCTGGTTTCTCTTGAGCGTCTTCCACGACCTTCTGGACGTCTTCAGTCTTCTGCTCTGGCTCAACCACAGCTGGTTTCGGCTCTTCTGGTTTCTCTTGAGCGACTTCCACGACCTTCTGGACGTCTTCAATCTTCTGCTCTGTCTCAACCACAGCTGGTTTCGGCTCTTCTGGTTTCTCTTGAGCCACTTCTTCGACCTTCTGGACGTCTTCTTTAATCTCTTCGTGCGTTTTCGTGATCTTGTTGAACTGAATGATGTAATTGATAGACTCAAACGTTTCAACCAATAAATCAATTTCCAGTCCAGATGTGAATTCCGGTCGTTCGAAGAAGAGGTCCGCAGTAACTTCGGATTCATCCGGAGACAAGGATTCAGATTCCTCAATGAACACTTTGTCTTCCACGACTTCCACGACCTTCTGGACGTCTTCAGTCTTCTGCTCTGGTTCAACCACAGCTGGTTTCGGCTCTTCTGGTTTCTCTTGAGCGTCTTCCACGACCTTCTGGACGTCTTCAGTCTTCTGCTCTGGCTCAACCACAGCTGGTTTCGGCTCTTCTGGTTTCTCTTGAGCGACTTCCACGACCTTCTGGACGTCTTCAATCTTCTGCTCTGTCTCAACCACAGCTGGTGTCGGCTCTTCTGGTTTCTTTCTGGTTTCTCTTGAGCGACTTCCACGACCTTCTGGACGTCTTCAGTCTTCTGCTCTGACTCAACCACAGCTGGTTTCGGCTCATCTGGTTTCTCTTGAGCGACTTCCACGACCTTCTGGACGTCTTCAGTCTTCTGCTCTGACTCAACCACAGCTGGTTTCGGCTCTTCTGGTTTCTCTTGAGCGACTTCCACGACCTTCTGGACGTCTTCAGTCTTCTGCTCTGACTCAACCACAGCTGGTTTCGGCTCTTCTGGTTTCTCTTGAGCCACTTCTTCGACCTTCTGAACGTCTTCTTTAATCTCTTCGTGCGTTTTCGTGATCTTGTTGAACTGAATGATGTAATTGATAGACTCAAACGTTTCAACCAATAAATCAATTTCCAGTCCAGATGTGAATTCCGGTCGTCCGAAGAAGAGGTCCGTAGTAACTTCGGATTCATCCGGAGACAAGGATTCAGATTCCTCAATGAACACTTGGTCTTCCACGACTTCCACGACCTTCTGGACGTCTTCAGTCTTCTGCTCTGGTTCAACCACAGCTGGTTTCGGCTCTTCTGGTTTCTCTTGAGCGACTTCCACGACCTTCTGGACGTCTTCAGTCTTCTGCTCTGGCTCAACCACAGCTGGTTTCGGCTCTTCTGGTTTCTCTTGAGCGTCTTCCACGACCTTCTGGACGTCTTCAATCTTCTGCTCTGACTCAACCACAACTGGTTTCGGCTCTTCTGGTTTCTCTTGAGCGTCTTCCACGAGCTTCTGGACGTCTTCAGTCTTCTGCTCTGGTTCAACCCCAGCAGGTTTCGGCTCTTCTGGTTTCTCTTGAGCGACTTCCGCGACCTTCTGGACGTCTTCAGTCTTCTGCTCTGACTCAACCACAGCAGGTTTCGGCTCTTCTGGTTTCTCTTGAGCGACTTCCGCGACCTTCTGGACGTCTTCAATCTTCTGCTCTGGCTCAACCACAGCTGGTTTCGGCTCTTCTGGTTTCTCTTGAGCGACTTCCACGACTTTCTGGACGTCTTCAATCTTCTGCTCTGGTTCAACCACAGCTGGTTTCGGCTCTTCTGGTTTCTCTTGAGCGACTTCCACGACCTTCTGGACGTCTTCAATCTTCTGCTCTGTCTCAACCACAGCTGGTTTCGGCTCTTCTGGTTTCTCTTGAGCGACTTCCACGACCTTCTGGACGTCTTCAGTCTTCTGCTCTGACTCAACCACAGCTGGTTTCGGCTCCTCTGGTTTCTCTTGAGCGACTTCCACGAGCTTCTGGACGTCTTCAGTCTTCTGCTCTGGCTCAACCACATCTGGTTTCGGCTCTTCTGGTTTCTCTTGAGCGACTTCCGCGACCTTCTGGACGTCTTCAGTCTTCTGCTCTGGCTCAACCACATCTGGTTTCGGCTCTTCTGGTTTCTCTTGAGCGACTTCCACGAGCTTCTGGACGTCTTCAGTCTTCTGCTCTGGCTCAACCACATCTGGTTTCGGCTCTTCTGGTTTCTCTTGAGCGACTTCCGCGACCTTCTGGACGTCTTCAGTCTTCTGCTCTGGCTCAACCACAGCTGGTTTCGGCTCTTCTGGTTCCTCTTGAGCGTCTTCCACGACCTTCTGGACGTCTTCAGTCTTCTGCTCTGGTTCAACCACAGCTGGTTTCGTCTCTTCTGGTTTCTCTTGAGCGTCTTCCACGACCTTCTGGACGTCTTCAGTCTTCTGCTCTGGCTCAACCACATCTGGTTTCGGCTCTTCTGGTTTCTCTTGAGCGACTTTCGCGACCTTCTGGACGTCTTCAGTCTTCTGATCTGGCTCAACCACAGCTGGTTTCGGCTCTTCTGGTTTCTCTTGAGCGACTTCCGCGACCTTCTGGACGTCTTCATTCTTCTGCTCTGGCTCAACCACATCTGGTTTCGGCTCTTCTGGTTTCTCTTGAGCGACTTCCGCGACCTTCTGGACGTCTTCAGTCTTCTGCTCTGGCTCAACCACATCTGGTTTCGGCTCTTCTGGTTTCTCTTGAGCGACTTCCGCGACCTTCTGGACGTCTTCAGTCTTCTGCTCTGGCTCAACCACATCTGGTTTCGGCTCTTCTGGTTTCTCTTGAGCGACTTCCGCGACCTTCTGGACGTCTTCAGTCTTCTGATCTGGCTCAACCACAGCTGGTTTCGGCTCTTCTGGTTTCTCTTGAGCGACTTCCACGAGCTTCTGGACGTCTTCAGTCTTCTGCTCTGGCTCAACCACATCTGGTTTCGGCTCTTCTGGTTTCTCTTGAGCGACTTCCGCGACCTTCTGGACGACTTCAGTCTTCTGCTCTGGCTCAACCACATCTGGTTTCGGCTCTTCTGGTTTCTCTTGAGCGACTTCCGCGACCTTCTGGACGTCTTCAGTCTTCTGATCTGGCTCAACCACAGCTGGTTTCGGCTCTTCTGGTTTCTCTTGAGCGTCTTCCACGACCTTCTGGACGTCTTCAGTCTTCTGCTCTGGTTCAACCACAGCTGGTTTCGGCTCTTCTGGTTTCTCTTGAGCGACTTCCGCGACCTTCTGGACGTCTTCAGTCTTCTGATCTGGCTCAACCACAGCAGGTTTCGGCTCTTCTGGTTTCTCTTGAGCGACTTCCGCGACCTTCTGGACGTCTTCAGTCTTCTGATCTGGCTCAACCACAGCAGGTTTCGGCTCTTCTGGTTTCTCTTGAGCGACTTCCGCGACCTTCTGGACGTCTTCAGTCTTCTGCTCTGGCTCAACCACATCTGGTTTCGGCTCTTCTGGTTTCTCTTGAGCGACTTCCACGACTTTCTGGACGTCTTCAGTCTTCTGCTCTGGTTCAACCACAGCTGGTTTCGGCTCTTCTGGTTTCTCTTGAGCGACTTCCACGACCTTCTGGACGTCTTCAATCTTCTGCTCTGTCTCAACCACAGCTGGTTTCGGCTCTTCTGGTTTCTCTTGAGCGACTTCCACGACCTTCTGGACGTCTTCAATCTTCTGCTCTGTCTCAACCACAGCTGGTTTCGACTCTTCTGGTTTCTCTTGAGCGACTTCCACGACCTTCTGGACGTCTTCAGTCTTCTGCTCTGACTCAACCACAGCTGGTTTCAGCTCTTCTGGTTTCTCTTGAGCGACTTCCACGACCTTCTGGACGTCTTCAGTCTTCTGCTCTGACTCAACCACAGCTGGTTTCAGCTCTTCTGGTTTCTCTTGAGCGACTTCCACGACCTTCTGGACGTCTTCAGTCTTCTGCTCTGACTCAACCACAGCTGGTTTCAGCTCTTCTGGTTTCTCTTGAGCGACTTCCACGACCTTCTGGACGTCTTCAATCTTCTTCTCTGTCTCAACCACAGCTGGTTTCGGCTCTTCTGGTTTCTCTTGAGCGACTTCCACGACTTTCTGGACGTCTTCAGTCTTCTGCTCTGTCTCAACCACAGCTGGTTTCGGCTCTTCTGGTTTCTCTTGAGCGACTTCCACGACCTTCTGGACGTCTTCAGTCTTCTGCTCTGGCTCAACCACATCTGGTTTCGGCTCTTCTGGTTTCTCTTGAGCGACTTCCACGACTTTCTGGACGTCTTCAGTCTTCTGCTCTGGTTCAACCACAGCTGGTTTCGGCTCTTCTGGTTTCTCTTGAGCGACTTCCACGACCTTCTGGACGTCTTCAATCTTCTGCTCTGTCTCAACCACAGCTGGTTTCAGCTCTTCTGGTTTCTCTTGAGCCACTTCTTCGACCTTCTGGACGTCTTCTTTAATCTCTTCGTGCGTTTTCGTGATCTTGTTGAACTGAATGATGTAATTGATAGACTCAAACGTTTCAACCAATAAATCAATTTCCAGTCCAGATGTGAATTCCGGTCGTTCGAAGAAGAGGTCCGCAGTAACTTCGGATTCATCCGGAGACAAGGATTCAGGTTCCTCAATGAACACTTGGTCTTCCACGACTTCCACGACCTTCTGGACGTCTTCAGTCTTCTGCTCTGGTTCAACCACAGCTGGTTTCGGCTCTTCTGGTTTCTCTTGAGCGACTTCCACGACCTTCTGGACGTCTTCAGTCTTCTGCTCTGACTCAACCACAGCAGGTTTCGGCTCTTCTGGTTTCTCTTGAGCGACTTCCGCGACCTTCTGGACGTCTTCAGTCTTCTGCTCTGTCTCAACCACAGCTGGTTTCGGCTCTTCTGGTTTCTCTTGGGCCACTCCTTCGACCTTCTGGACGTCTTCTTTAATCTCTTCGTGCGTTTTCGTGATCTTGTTGAACTGAATGATGTAATTGATAGACTCAAACGTTTCAACCAATAAATCAATTTCCAGTCCAGATGTGAATCCCGGTCGTCCGAGGAAGAGGTCCGTAGTAACTTCGGATTCATCCGGAGACAAGGATTCAGGTTCCTCAATGAACACTTGGTCTTCCACGACTTCCACGACCTTCTGGACGTCTTCAGTCTTCTGCTCTGACTCAACCACAGCTGGTTTCGGCTCTTCTGGTTTCTCTTGAGCGACTTCCACGACCTTCTGGACGTCTTCAGTCTTCTGCTCTGACTCAACCACAGCTGGTTTCGGCTCATCTGGTTTCTCTTGAGCGACTTCCACGACCTTCTGGACGTCTTCAATCTTCTGCTCTGTCTCAACCACAGCTGGTTTCGGCTCTTCTGGTTTCTCTTGAGCGACTTCCACGACCTTCTGGACGTCTTCAGTCTTCTGCTCTGGTTCAACCACAGCTGGTTTCGGCTCTTCTGGTTTCTCTTGAGCGACATCCACGACCTTCTGGACGTCTTCAGTCTTCTGCTCTGGTTCAACCACAGCTGGTTTCGGCTCTTCTGGTTTCTCTTTAGCGACTTCAACGACCTTCTGACGTCTTCAATCTTCTGCTCTGTCTCAACCACAGCTGGTTTCGGCTCATCTGGTTTCTCTTGAGCCACTTCTTCGACCTTCTGGACGTCTTCTTTAATCTCTTCGTGCGTTTTCGTGATCTTGTTGAACTGAATGATGTAATTGATAGACTCAAACGTTTCAACCAATAAATCAATTTCCAGTCCAGATGTGAATTCCGGTCGTCCGAAGAAGAGGTCCGTAGTAACTTCGGATTCATCCGGAGACAAGGATTCAGATTCCTCAATGAACACTTGGTCTTCCACGACTTCCACGACCTTCTGGACGTCTTCAGTCTTCTGCTCTGGTTCAACCACAGCTGGTTTCGGCTCATCTGGTTTCTCTTGAGCGACTTCCACGACCTTCTGGACGTCTTCATTCTTCTGCTCTGTCTCAACCACAGCTGGTTTCGGCTCTTCTGGTTTCTCTTGAGCGACTTCCACGACCTTCTGGACGTCTTCAGTCTTCTGCTCTGGTTCAACCACAGCTGGTTTCGGCTCTTCTGGTTTCTCTTGAGCGACATCCACGACCTTCTGGACGTCTTCAGTCTTCTGCTCTGGTTCAACCACAGCTGGTTTCGGCTCTTCTGGTTTCTCTTGAGCGACTTCCACGACCTTCTGGACGTCTTCAATCTTCTGCTCTGTCTCAACCACAGCTGGTTTCGGCTCATCTGGTTTCTCTTGAGCCACTTCTTCGACCTTCTGGACGTCTTCTTTAATCTCTTCGTGCGTTTTCGTGATCTTGTTGAACTGAATGATGTAATTGATAGACTCAAACGTTTCAACCAATAAATCAATTTCCAGTCCAGATGTGAATTCCGGTCGTCCGAAGAAGAGGTCCGTAGTAACTTCGGATTCATCCGGAGACAAGGATTCAGATTCCTCAATGAACACTTGGTCTTCCACGACTTCCACGACCTTCTGGACGTCTTCAGTCTTCTGCTCTGGTTCAACCACAGCTGGTTTCGGCTCTTCTGGTTCCTCTTGAGCGTCTTCCACGACCTTCTGGACGTCTTCAGTCTTCTGCTCTGGTTCAACCACAGCTGGTTTCGTCTCTTCTGGTTTCTCTTGAGCGTCTTCCACGACCTTCTGGACGTCTTCAGTCTTCTGCTCTGGCTCAACCACATCTGGTTTCGGCTCTTCTGGTTTCTCTTGAGCGACTTTCGTGACCTTCTGGACGTCTTCAGTCTTCTGATCTGGCTCAACCACAGCTGGTTTCGGCTCTTCTGGTTTCTCTTGAGCGACTTCCGCGACCTTCTGGACGTCTTCAGTCTTCTGCTCTGGCTCAACCACATCTGGTTTCGGCTCTTCTGGTTTCTCTTGAGCGACTTCCGCGACCTTCTGGACGTCTTCAGTCTTCTGATCTGGCTCAACCACAGCTGGTTTCGGCTCTTCTGGTTTCTCTTGAGCGACTTCCACGACCTTCTGGACGTCTTCAGTCTTCTGCTCTGGCTCAACCACATCTGGTTTCGGCTCTTCTGGTTTCTCTTGAGCGACTTCCGCGACCTTCTGGACGTCTTCAGTCTTCTGCTCTGGCTCAACCACATCTGGTTTCGGCTCTTCTGGTTTCTCTTGAGCGACTTCCGCGACCTTCTGGACGTCTTCAGTCTTCTGCTCTGGCTCAACCACATCTGGTTTCGGCTCTTCTGGTTTCTCTTGAGCGACTTCCGCGACCTTCTGGACGTCTTCAGTCTTCTGATCTGGCTCAACCACAGCTGGTTTCGGCTCTTCTGGTTTCTCTTGAGCGTCTTCCACGACCTTCTGGACGTCTTCAGTCTTCTGCTCTGGTTCAACCACAGCTGGTTTCGTCTCTTCTGGTTTCTCTTGAGCGTCTTCCACGACCTTCTGGACGTCTTCAGTCTTCTGCTCTGGCTCAACCACATCTGGTTTCGGCTCTTCTGGTTTCTCTTGAGCGACTTTCGCGACCTTCTGGACGTCTTCAGTCTTCTGCTCTGGTTCAACCACAGCTGGTTTCGGCTCTTCTGGTTTCTCTTGAGCGACTTCCGCGACCTTCTGGACGTCTTCAGTCTTCTGCTCTGGTTCAACCACAGCTAGTTTCGGCTCTTCTGGTTTCTCTTGAGCGACTTCCACGACTTTCTGGACGTCTTCAGTCTTCTGCTCTGGTTCAACCACAGCTGGTTTCGGCTCTTCTGGTTTCTCTTGAGCGACTTCCACGACCTTCTGGACGTCTTCAGTCTTCTGCTCTGACTCAACCACAGCTGGTTTCGGCTCATCTGGTTTCTCTTGAGCGACTTCCACGACCTTCTGGACGTCTTCAATCTTCTGCTCTGTCTCAACCACAGCTGGTTTCGGCTCTTCTGGTTTCTCTTGAGCGACTTCCACGACCTTCTGGACGTCTTCAGTCTTCTGCTCTGGCTCAACCACATCTGGTTTCGGCTCTTCTGGTTTCTCTTGAGCGACTTTCGCGACCTTCTGGACGTCTTCAGTCTTCTGATCTGGCTCAACCACAGCTGGTTTCGGCTCTTCTGGTTTCTCTTGAGCGACTTCCGCGACCTTCTGGACGTCTTCAGTCTTCTGCTCTGGCTCAACCACATCTGGTTTCGGCTCTTCTGGTTTCTCTTGAGCGACTTCCGCGACCTTCTGGACGTCTTCAGTCTTCTGCTCTGTCTCAACCACAGCTGGTTTCGGCTCTTCTGGTTTCTCTTGGGCCACTCCTTCGACCTTCTGGACGTCTTCTTTAATCTCTTCGTGCGTTTTCGTGATCTTGTTGAACTGAATGATGTAATTGATAGACTCAAACGTTTCAAGCAATAAATCAATTTCCAGTCCAGATGTGAATTCCGGTCGTTCGAAGAAGAGGTCCGCAGTAACTTCGGATTCATCCGGAGACAAGGATTCAGGTTCCTCAATGAACACTTGGTCTTCCACGACTTCCACGACCTTCTGGACGTCTTCAATCTTCTGCTCTGGTTCAACCACAGCTGGTTTCGGCTCTTCTGGTTTCTCTTGAGCGACTTCCACGACCTTCTGGACGTCTTCAGTCTTCTGCTCTGGCTCAACCACATCTGGTTTCGGCTCTTCTGGTTTCTCTTGAGCGACTTTCGCGACCTTCTGGACGTCTTCAGTCTTCTGATCTGGCTCAACCACAGCTGGTTTCGGCTCTTCTGGTTTCTCTTGAGCGACTTCCGCGACCTTCTGGACGTCTTCAGTCTTCTGCTCTGGCTCAACCACATCTGGTTTCGGCTCTTCTGGTTTCTCTTGAGCGACTTCCGCGACCTTCTGGACGTCTTCAGTCTTCTGCTCTGTCTCAACCACAGCTGGTTTCGGCTCTTCTGGTTTCTCTTGGGCCACTCCTTCGACCTTCTGGACGTCTTCTTTAATCTCTTCGTGCGTTTTCGTGATCTTGTTGAACTGAATGATGTAATTGATAGACTCAAACGTTTCAAGCAATAAATCAATTTCCAGTCCAGATGTGAATTCCGGTCGTTCGAAGAAGAGGTCCGCAGTAACTTCGGATTCATCCGGAGACAAGGATTCAGGTTCCTCAATGAACACTTGGTCTTCCACGACTTCCACGACCTTCTGGACGTCTTCAATCTTCTGCTCTGGTTCAACCACAGCTGGTTTCGGCTCTTCTGGTTTCTCTTGAGCGACTTCCACGACCTTCTGGACGTCTTCAATCTTCTGCTCTGTCTCAACCACAGCTGGTTTCGGCTCTTCTGGTTTCTCTTGAGCGACTTCCACGACCTTCTGGACGTCTTCAATCTTCTGCTCTGTCTCAACCACAGCTGGTTTCGGCTCTTCTGGTTTCTCTTGAGCGACTTCCACGACCTTCTGGACGTCTTCAGTCTTCTGCTCTGACTCAACCACAGCTGGTTTCGGCTCATCTGGTTTCTCTTGAGCGACTTCCACGACCTTCTGGACGTCTTCAATCTTCTGCTCTGTCTCAACCACAGCTGGTTTCGGCTCTTCTGGTTTCTCTTGAGCGACTTCCACGACCTTCTGGACGTCTTCAGTCTTCTGCTCTGGCTCAACCACATCTGGTTTCGGCTCTTCTGGTTTCTCTTGAGCGACTTTCGCGACCTTCTGGACGTCTTCAGTCTTCTGATCTGGCTCAACCACAGCTGGTTTCGGCTCTTCTGGTTTCTCTTGAGCGACTTCCGCGACCTTCTGGACGTCTTCAGTCTTCTGCTCTGGCTCAACCACATCTGGTTTCGGCTCTTCTGGTTTCTCTTGAGCGACTTCCGCGACCTTCTGGACGTCTTCAGTCTTCTGCTCTGTCTCAACCACAGCTGGTTTCGGCTCTTCTGGTTTCTCTTGGGCCACTCCTTCGACCTTCTGGACGTCTTCTTTAATCTCTTCGTGCGTTTTCGTGATCTTGTTGAACTGAATGATGTAATTGATAGACTCAAACGTTTCAAGCAATAAATCAATTTCCAGTCCAGATGTGAATTCCGGTCGTTCGAAGAAGAGGTCCGCAGTAACTTCGGATTCATCCGGAGACAAGGATTCAGGTTCCTCAATGAACACTTGGTCTTCCACGACTTCCACGACCTTCTGGACGTCTTCAATCTTCTGCTCTGGTTCAACCACAGCTGGTTTCGGCTCTTCTGGTTTCTCTTGAGCGACTTCCACGACCTTCTGGACGTCTTCAGTCTTCTGCTCTGGCTCAACCACATCTGGTTTCGGCTCTTCTGGTTTCTCTTGAGCGACTTTCGCGACCTTCTGGACGTCTTCAGTCTTCTCATCTGGCTCAACCACAGCTGGTTTCGGCTCTTCTGGTTTCTCTTGAGCGACTTCCGCGACCTTCTGGACGTCTTCAGTCTTCTGCTCTGTCTCAACCACAGCTGGTTTCGGCTCTTCTGGTTTCTCTTGGGCCACTCCTTCGACCTTCTGGACGTCTTCTTTAATCTCTTCGTGCGTTTTCGTGATCTTGTTGAACTGAATGATGTAATTGATAGACTCAAACGTTTCAACCAATAAATCAATTTCCAGTCCAGATGTGAATTCCGGTCGTTCGAAGAAGAGGTCCGCAGTAACTTCGGATTCATCCGGAGACAAGGATTCAGGTTCCTCAATGAACACTTGGTCTTCCACGACTTCCACGACCTTCTGGACGTCTTCAATCTTCTGCTCTGGTTCAACCACAGCTGGTTTCGGCTCTTCTGGTTTCTCTTGAGCGACTTCCACGACCTTCTGGACGTCTTCAGTCTTCTGCTCTGGCTCAACCACATCTGGCTTCGGCTCTTCTGGTTTCTCTTGAGCGACTTTCGCGACCTTCTGGACGTCTTCAGTCTTCTGATCTGGCTCAACCACAGCTGGTTTCGGCTCTTCTGGTTTCTCTTGAGCGACTTCCGCGACCTTCTGGACGTCTTCAGTCTTCTGCTCTGGCTCAACCACAGCTGGTTTCAGCTCTTCTGGTTTCTCTTGAGCCACTTCTTCGACCTTCTGGACGTCTTCTTTAATCTCTTCGTGCGTTTTCGTGATCTTGTTGAACTGAATGATGTAATTGATAGACTCAAACGTTTCAACCAATAAATCAATTTCCAGTCCAGATGTGAATTCCGGTCGTTCGAAGAAGAGGTCCGCAGTAACTTCGGATTCATCCGGAGACAAGGATTCAGGTTCCTCAATGAACACTTGGTCTTCCACGACTTCCACGACCTTCTGGACGTCTTCAGTCTTCTGCTCTGACTCAACCACAGCTGGTTTCGGCTCATCTGGTTTCTCTTGAGCGACTTCCACGACCTTCTGGACGTCTTCAATCTTCTGCTCTGTCTCAACCACATCTGGTTTCGGCTCTTCTGGTTTCTCTTGAGCGACTTCCGCGACCTTCTGGACGTCTTCAGTCTTCTGATCTGGCTCAACCACAGCAGGTTTCGGCTCTTCTGGTTTCTCTTGAGCGACTTCCGCGACCTTCTGGACGTCTTCAGTCTTCTGCTCTGGCTCAACCACATCTGGTTTCGGCTCTTCTGGTTTCTCTTGAGCGACTTTCGCGACCTTCTGGACGTCTTCAGTCTTCTGATCTGGCTCAACCACAGCTGGTTTCGGCTCTTCTGGTTTCTCTTGAGCGACTTCCGCGACCTTCTGGACGTCTTCAGTCTTCTGCTCTGGCTCAACCACATCTGGTTTCGGCTCTTCTGGTTTCTCTTGAGCGACTTCCGCGACCTTCTGGACGTCTTCAATCTTCTGATCTGGCTCAACCACAGCAGGTTTCGGCTCTTCGTCAATTAGAATGCATGTAACTTTTGCGTTTTCTTGATCTACTCTCAGTGAGTAATTGATTTCCATGTTTTCCATTTCGCATTCGCTGTTATTGTTTTTCCTTGTTTCTGTGATGACAGGTTCATTGTAACAAACAATTTGTTGCCGTGTTTCTTTATTTTCGATTCGATCGTCTCTTTTTATGCAAATCTTCAGCATTTGATTTTCTTCACCTATCTCGCTCAAGGAAACTGTTATTGATCCATCATTTTCGTTGATCTCGCTGAATAAAATATTTATTGCCTATTAAGAACGACCCTGTTTCTACCATTCATTTCCGTTTATTGTGCATTTTGTTTCTGTGATGTTCTTGGCAATGACAATTGCTCGAGCCGTTATCTCATTGATGTTCAAATCGCTTTCTTCTCGAACCACCATTCCACCGATATTTCTTCAAAATAAATTTTTGTCGTTTTTATCGTATATCGCATTGTTCTTACTCTTCATTAGTCAGTACTAAATCCGATATTGTGCTTTCAATTTTCCTGACGACACATGTCGTTTCGCATTGTTGATCCTTGAATCTCGCGATGCATGTGTATTTCAGTGGGTTCCGGTGAGCGGTGATTACTTGCAGGGTTGAGATCGCACCATCGCACGTGATTTTGTGGGATCTAAACTTTTGTTTCATTATTTAGAATTTGATTTAATCGGAGTAAAATCTCACTCATCGTCCATGACCGTTTCATTATTTTCTTTCCATTCAAAGCTGATTGGTTGAGGGCCTTCGCAAACAACTTTTAATTGAATCACATCATCAACAACATTTTTGTTCTAAAATTCAGAATTGTGCGATGTAACGAAGATATTAGATCCTTACGTCTAATGCCTTCAAAAATTTCAACTTTGGTTCCTCTTTGTTATCTGTTTGATCTTCAATCTCAACCGGAATCGAAACTTGAGTCGATCCATAATTATTAACAGCTTTACAGTCAAATTGATGGGTTCCTTTTTCAAGATTCGAAATTTTCAAAATACCAATTCCGTCTTCATAAATTATTTGTGTGTTTCTGAATGAGGCTTGTTCAAAACCATAGAATTCAATATGACGGTTACCCATCATTTTCCACAGGAGTTCCATTGTGCTGCCAAAAAATATCAGGTTCCGGGCATGCCACGACTCCAACCTTCAGCGAAATCTCGCGATTGTCTCCTGAGGTGTTCGCCACCGAGTACACGAAAACTGGCTTTTGTGGATCACACTTCTACATCTCTTTTATGTTTACAACCATTATTTACTTTCAAATATGTATACCTTGACTTTTTTCACAATGCACTTCGACATTGCGCTTCCCGACGAATTATGAAGAACACACTCAACGAGCACACCTTCTTCAGTAATATTATCAACCGTTATGAAAACGACGCCGTCTTCACACGTTATTCTCAAATCGGGCAGTTGAAGACAATTCTCGAAAAATTCATTAAACTCACTTTTCGGCGATTTGCGAGTCAATTGTACAATGAACCTGCGGCAATGGATTTCCGCCGACGAGGCATTTCAGTGTCGTCGAATCGGTGCTAACCAATGTATCCTTCAATCGAAGTGTGAAATACGGTTTCTGCTCGTTGGTTGACAATTCCGATGTGTTGTCCTCGGCACGCTGGACTGTGCATTCGGTCATTGCTTTTCCTTTGCAATTCGTCGCTTCGCATTTCACTCGAAGCACCTTGTCAGGCATCGATTTGATGCGAAGCAACGCAATTCCATCCTCGAACAATACTTCGTGATTGCTAAAAAATTTTTTTTGGTTTCAATTTTTACTCTAAATTTCGATTCGACCTATCATTTTTCACTGTTTCGCCATCGATCGTCCATTTCACGAAGACCAGCGGAATTCCCATTACAATGCACTTCAGAGTGCATTTCTCACCGGTCACTATCTTATTTTCCAGCGGCAATAAAAAGTATGGCGGCTGATTGGCGAGATTTCGATTGACCTATGAAAATCAGAATCAATGCATCGAATAGAAATACATACTGGCGGGAAATTGAAAGTGACACCAAGATGATTTGGCGAATTCACCAACACATCGAGCTCAATGTCATTTTGGTCGCGATCGCAGATTACTTGAATTCCCGTTTTCTCCATGGACAGCATATCATCTAAAGAATTAAAAGTGTCTTGAGGGTTTTTATCATTATGTACCTTTAATATTGACGTGGCAACTCGTGCTCTCACATCCCATGTCATTTGCAATCGAGCACGTGTACACCGCAGAATCATCCACTGTGGCGCCGTCAATTCTTAGAATACTGATGCCGTCTTCAGTGATCACCGAGTACTTTCTAAAAATTCAAAATTGTCAATTGAGTTTGGCTGCAAATTATTGTTACTGCAAGTCGAGGAGGACCCCATCCTTTTCCCACATGGCTGCTGGAAGGGGTTGACCGGTGAATTTGCACTTCATCATGACATGATCGTTCACCTGAATACACCCAATTCTCATCCAATGATGGTTTTTTTTTTTTTTGAATACCACAAAATCAAGCTTTTCCGGTAGAGGTACAATGAATTTCGGTCTAGTCGACGACGCCATTGAACTTTCGCTAATCGTCGAGATCTCGTCATTCGCAATGACGACGCATTCGGTTTGAGCTTGACCCGCCGAATTCGTCGCAATGCACTTCACAACACCTCCCGTATTCTTTCGATCGTTGAGAATTTGAAGAACACTAACACCGTTTTCGCATTTGATGAAAATCGCGCTACTAGAATTCAAAACGATATCAGACAATTTTCGTTGAACCGACTTGTCAGAAATCAATTCGTGATCGTCAAGGAACCATTTGATTTTTGGTTGTGGCACCGCGATAAAAGCGACCTGCAAAACTAATTTGTTGTTTTTGAATACCTCGGTTGGCGGCAGTTTTTCGGTGAACACTGGCGTCGTGTACAAAGGGCTTGACGACAATGATGTTATGGTGTCAGCAATAGTGGAACACTCTAGATAATTTCAGATTAATTCGTCTTCTTCGAATCATTTTGGTAGCCTACCATCCTCATCGTATCCAATTTCAGCGACTATCACATCGGAGACAATATCTTCATCCTTCCGACGGAACACCAAATCAACCGTCACCTCAGGAGTCTTTTCCTGCTCCATCTTGGCAACGTCATCAATCTCGACCATTTCAAAATCTTGATTAGTTCCATCGCTAGATGATTTCTCTTCCTTGAATATTAGGAGGATCACATTTTCCAATTTTTTTCAAATTTATACCTGCTCAATCTCTTCAGGAACTGTTTGAGTGATCAATTCGGATTCTATAGAACATATACGATTTCAAATTACAATTCGAATAAAAATTATACCAATGACGATGATTTTCGATACTGGTGTTGTTTTTCCATTGATCAACACCGAATACACTCCAGCATCGGTCCAATCAACATTGGTGATAACCATTTCGTGATCTTTGCCATTTTCATATGTTCGGAATGAGAATCGATCATCATTATTTATGATTGGTTGATCATCCTGAATTTTAACAATCTCACGCTGATGAATTTTCGGCTTCAAATTTTTCGCCGTGACCAAATAATGTCATTTTTTGCATTTTTTATGTTTACTTCGTATGTAGTTTTTATGTGAAAATTCAGGTAACGTAAAATCTGCTTAAAAATAATTCGTGGGTTGGCGAGTTTGACAAATTTAAAAACCCAAAATGATTGTGTAACCAAATGGAGCCGCAGCTCCGAGTATAAAAGGCGTCGTTATCAATGAAATAGCAGTCTACCTCCGCACTACCGACTCCCCTCGTGGCCCCCATTACATTTATTGTTCTATTATTTTATTTGTTACATATTATTTAATTAATAAACTATTGTAATCAACAACTAGTACTTCGCTCACTTCTAGAATTGTAAAAACTCAAATTCGTGAATGACAATATAATGCAATCCAGAGGCACTCTTTTATATTTATGGAAAGCTCCCCTTCCCCCAAACGCGATGTACATACGTGGGTAGGAGGGTGACGGGCGAAAGGAAGGGTGACGTGTGCCGTTATTCAATTAAATTTTTTTTGACTTTCAAGTACTTAAGGTAGATCAAAATCAACATCCTAATATGAATTTTAATCAGATGTCTGCAATGATCCACAATGGAATTGCCGAATTGCCGGATTGTCGGAATTTTGATTTTCGGCTATTTGATATCAAAAAAAAATCGGCAAAACAAAAATCAATGTCCATTGAATAATTTGGGATACCGTGAAAATTCGGTATTTATATTTCGAATTATCGTTGAAAAAAACATTTAAAAGCCGAAATTTTTATTTTCGGCAAATTACTGAATTGCCGAAATTTCCGATTGCCGCACAGCCCTGATTGGCACCAGGATCTGTTTTTTATACCTATAATTGTCTGGTTTAATTCAAAAGAGCATACGTCACATTACGCGAGTTGTTTATCTGATAATCCGCGGGGGGGGGAGTGAGAGGTCAAGAGATGACCCTGCGAGCATTGGGAACAATCTATTAATAAAGTAGGAAGAACGGCCGATTTCTCAAGGCTCTCGAGTATGCCTTTTTTAGAAGCTCTTTTTTTTATTACCTTCCTCCATTCGATGTTATCTTGCGATTCAGAAGACTGACATTGAATTGTTGCGACAACTCCAAATGGTACGACAGTTTCCTCGCATTGGTCCAGTTCTGAATATCTCATCTCGCTTACGTTTCTTTTTATTTTCAGTTTTCAATTTTCAATGTTCAAATGCACAATTTCGCACTTTATTGATTTATTTTGATTGATAATAAGGACAACAACAATAAATATGGATTCATTAAATCTAGAAGGTTCTTTTTTTTTTATTTCTGAAACAAATAATAATAATTGGTTAATATAGAGAATTATTGGAGATTCTTTTACGCTTCAACGCATGCAATTTTGAGGTAACACTATTCACACACAAATGAGCCACTCGGAACTCGACATTCGAAATGCACACACTATAAAGACCGCTATCGGTGCTCGTGGCGTCATGCACCACCAAATAGTGCTTCAACTCATTCTGCACATGCTCGATTTTTCCCGCTTCGAATTTGATCGGCTTGCCGTCGCGCAGCCAACGTATCGTTCGTTTCATTTCGCATTCCTCGAGCTCGCACGCGATCGTCGCCGTGCTTCCCGGCGGCACGAGGTATTCTTGAACCTCGTCGTCTTCGCTCTCGGTTCCCGACGCGATGACGGTAACTTCTTTCTCTTCAATGCGCTCTACAATATTACTAATAATGGACATACTCCGCTAACCATCAATCAATACCTTCGACGACTAATGTTATAGCGACACTTTGGTTTGAAGTCAATGCTATGTAGGTCCCTTGATCCTCGATTTGCGTCGAGCTGATGACAACTCGATGGGTTCCATTTCCATCCGACTCCAATCGAATCCGCTCATTCTCATGTAGCGGTCGTCGATCCTTGAGCCAATTCACGGGAACTTGTGGATCATCAACGACACATGAGATCACTGTCGGTTGCTCTTCCATTACAAATTGGGTTTGTGGTCGCGTCAGAATCGACGCTGTCATATTGGGAGTATAGGCGTTCTCCACGACGAGATACGCCACCGGGAACAGATCGTCGTTGATTTTCAAACTGTAAAGGTTTCCGTTTGCCGGCTCGACACTCCTAATAATGAGCACTTCGAGCAAATCGTGACTTATTCTATCATAGCGATCGTTGTCGATTAGAATTTTCGATTTGCCGCAATACCAATCGATTGTGCAGTTCTTCGGCAAATAGTTGTTGAGCTCGCAAGTGATGGTGGCCGTCGATTCAAGTTTGACAACATAGCTCGGAATGCTGATCGTTCCGCCGGAGCTTATCGTATTCATTTCGGACACCGACGTTTGCGAGCTTCTGAATGACGGCTGAGATTTGAGCGATTTAGCTTCATCCAAATTCGTTTCGGAGACTGTGACATTAAATTGCACCAAGCTCTGTTTCGAACCTTCATCCAAGCTTCTTGACATAATATCGGGAATCGTCATTTCCACTTCGCCCCAAGCGATTTCCTCAAGTGACGCATAAATACCATCGTTGAGACTTCTTGCGACTATCGATATTGTTATTCCAGTTCGTGTTGTTGCCAAACTGATCTCATCACAGGATTGAGCCTTTAGACGATGCCCGTCGAGTGATAGAGTATCCTCTTCGACGTCGGAAAGAATAGTCAACGATGTGTAGTCGACGACATCCTCAATGACTTTGATTGAAATGCTGTACTTTTGTGGCTCTTGGACCACATCCACATCGAATGTATTGTCGGCAGCAACAACGGCTGAAATTGTGTTGAGAAGCGACTGAATGACCATTCCAGTGACGCGTCTCCTCTGCGATTTTCTTGTGATTGTGAAACTCTCAGTGACTTCCGATTCTTCGAAAATCCGAATCGAATTTTCCGGTGTAATCGATTCGTCGGACAGAATATCGGTTTGACGAATCGTGTCGGCTGAGAATGGACGATCGGTTGAACCGTTCATCTGGCTGAGCTCGGTCTCTTCAAGAACCACGTGAATCGTCTCATCCGACAACAGCGACTTGCCAGTGAGCGAATCTTCGGTGGTGACTTCTTCTCCATGAGATTTGTCATCAATCGATTCGATATTCAATGATTGACTCACTTCGGCGTTCAAAGAAGACAATGAGGGAACCGAATGAAGTTCAACATTCACAAACACCTCTTCCATTTTTTCAGGCACTTTCAAAGAGCGGTCATCGACTGGAGACGTGCAATTGAAGAATTGAACAGTTCCCGAGAGCAATAGTGATCTATCAGTGTCGGTGCCGTAGTCAGACTCCTCACAGATCATCTGAATCGAAGCATGATCCTCGAAATTAGGAATTGTCAATTCGATCTCGTCGAAATTGTCCAAATCAATTATTGCGTTGACATTGACCGATTGATCAGTTGGATTGGAGAAGGAGAAATTCGACTTTTGCATATGAATGCATGACACTGACGTTGAATCATCGTCGTCTATCGGCGAGACTTGAAGCTCACTCGATTTCCAATTCTTGCTACGAGTTCTAGGTGGTCGCACCGGAGCGGGCTCTTCTACTCGTGGCTGTCGCGTCGTTTCCGGTGAAAGGTGTTTTCTTCGAGGAGGAGGTTGCGGTGGACTTCTAGCATCACGCGATTCCGATCGTCGTTTTCTCGGTGGCGCCACGGG
Organism: Caenorhabditis bovis; assembly: GCA_902829315.1. Lineage (NCBI taxonomy): Eukaryota > Metazoa > Nematoda > Chromadorea > Rhabditida > Rhabditidae > Caenorhabditis > Caenorhabditis bovis. The sequence goes on along the minus strand of CADEPM010000001.1, from coordinate 1,959,474 downwards.
AAGCTCTTCTTTTTCGTCATCTCTTGGTGGTGACGACGATGGCTCTTCATCCACAATTCCAACAATATCCTCAAATTCCGGCGGAATTTCGAATGCATACCAAACCGTCGTCTCGGCGACGTTCATCGGCTCTTCGAGTGGCTGAAGATTCTGCGACACTCTGATCACATTGATGATACTGGCGACATGTTGAAGCACCGAATTCAATACACGAGACACCGTGTCAGCTCCTTGCTTCGTCATTTTCTGTTTGCAAAGCTCGGCAATCGTTTCGATCTCCTTCTCGATTTTTCGGAACAACTCTTGAATCTCGCTTGAGTCGTCTTGAATTTTTCTTGCTTCCGTTTCGCTGACTGTCATCCTGTGCAACTCCGACAACTGATCCTTGAGACTTGTCGTGATCGGTGTGATTCGCGCCGAATGCGCACTGGGTACTCTCTTGATTCTGACAGCTTTTCTCGCTTCCTTATCGCTTATTCGTCTTTTGAGAATATTGGTGACTTCGGTGTCTTCGAGAAGGTCATTCTCAATCTCCGACAATTTCAATCGAAGTTTGTCGATCGAGCTCATTTCTTTCGCCGGTGATTTGCTCGAAAGCATTTGTGCAAGTGCGCTCTGAAGTTCTTCCTTGCTGGGAGCGATTTCCTTTTTGGGAGAAGCTTGTTGAGCAGCAAGTTGATCGGAAATGATGAATATTGCCTTTTCGATCGATTCGACGCTGCTCATGTCGATTGCATCAAGAAGTTTCGATTCCAGTTTTTCATCGGCAATTTTTGTTTCGGCTTCCAAATATTTCAATTTACTTAGCGCAACTTGTTCAGTCAATTCCGGTGGATCGACATCTTTCAAAATCCGCGATTTCGATTGTGGGACAGCTGTGTCGAATAGTAATTGAGATTCAACGCATTTCTTCAGCGCATCAGCTTCGCCATTCCGCTTAATCGTGTTCGCAAAAATCTCCTGCCCTTTGTATTTCAGCTTATGTGGAAGCAGAGGAACACGCGGCTCATAGACCTCACTCTCATCGATCGTTATCTCCTTGTTGCTTTCCGGAAACGGATCCTCAAACATATAATCCCACGAGTTGGCTGAGCTGGTTACTGATTGGCGAAGAGCCGATGGCTCATGAATGATAGCGGTGATTGAATCGACGGCATGAGTGTTCTGATTTTGGAACATCAGATTCGTGTTGCTCGTCATTACAGAGTTCACGCGCTTCGGTTGCTGGACCGTTTTTGAGCTCGCCTCATTTTGCATGATCTCGGTGACCTTAACAGCAGTGTCAGCCGATTCGAAGAACTTTTTGAATGATTCGCTCTTTGACGCTTCAGCAATGCGTTGAGGCTCGACATCCGAAACAACATTCGATATCAATCGGCTAGTGTTGTCCGACGAATGGCAAGATGTCAATGGATAATTGTCGAACGACGCCGACGTCGGATCCAATGTCGCCGCCGACAATTGTCGTAGTAGATCAATCGGATCATCGTCGTATTCTGGAATGCGTTGATTGTCAGATTAGGATTAGCGGGATGGGCCAACACATGCATGGTGTTAGAGAGTAAAAGGAGCTGGCCTCCGACAAGATCCTTTTTCTCTCGGCCACCACGAGCACTAGGGCATGCAATCACGCAGAACAGAATAATGCGATTCAAAAACAAAACGAATTGCACTCGTAGCGGCCAAATGTTAGGAAAGAGAGAGAGAGAGAGAAGGAAATGAAGGAAGTCAGGTAGAAGTCAAGACAAAAAAGAAGCGAGTCAAGCATTTCGTTTGACTTGACTTGACAAAAAAAATAATAATACGAATATATTATAAATGGCAGTGCCTCATTTTGTTTTACCACAATATCCGAATCCTTGTGATTACATGTGATAGTGCGTTTTTTGTGCATGTGAACATTGAAATTGATATCTTATTCTATCTTAGAGACTCATTTACTAATCTTACATGTCATTGCTAATTTCTTTAAAATTTCAAACTAACCTGATAATTTGAGATAGCATTTGCTTGATTCTGTTCCAGCGACGTTCGAAGCCGTACAGCAATATTCTCCTTCATCCTCCATCAAGGTGGATTCGATGCGGAGAATACAGACACCATCTTCGTACACCACGGTGTATTCACTGAAATGCTTCCTTTTAAGGAGCACAAGACCAATTACTTCAGCTCTTACTCATTGGGAACAATAATGTCTCCGTCGACGGACCATTCAATTTCAGGTTGTGGCATTCCAGCGACAACGCATTTCAGCTGAACAGCTTCACCTATTCGTCCATAGCAATTCGCCAGTTTTCGTAAGAATCTTAATTTATTCATTTCGTCTTTTCAATCACAATTGGCTTACCTCGGTTTCTGCGGTGCTGCTGAAGATTCGGTTGCTAACGATTGACTGGCTTCCGTCAACGGATCATCGTGACTCTGCTCGTAAACCTTCGGCCCATCATATGCTGCGTTGACGGTGGCGACGATTTCGACATTCTGATCCGGACAATTTGCATCGACTTCCACAAACACTGCCACCACATGAGCTTCATCTTCAGAGAACTTTGGCTTTCGCGTCCATGTGTGCTCATCAGGTCCCTAAATTCAAAAGCTAATATAAGCTATTGAATAAAACTACGCAGACCGATGGAATTGGCTGCTGATAGACCAAATGAGAGGTGTTGCGCTGTTCATCGATTGGCTCATCAATGGAGCTCTCGTATTCAATGACAAGCTCCTGATGGGCTCTATCGCCGTCGCGAACCAAAGCAACGCTGACATTTTCAAGCTGAAATGTGTATTTTATTCAATGCTCGTCATCTCATCAAACTGATTTCAACCTTCAACTTATTGGCTGCTGCTGCCACTTGAAGCAATTCCGGAACAATAGTGTCATTATCAATGATTGTCATGACTTGCTCATTGGTTTCGTCCTGTTTGATAACCTCGATGTCAGCGTATGCTTTCGATTCCGCGTCGCCAACAAGCTTTTTGACCTTCTTCAAACTCCACGTGATGGCGTTGTGGAATGTGTTCGACATTCCTTGAAGGACAACAATGCGATGTTCGGCGTTCGCCGATTTCTTCGACTTCTCCACAAACGATTTATCGATCGATTCCATCGAGGTGCTCGGCTTTTGAATCAGTGTCTCAAAATCGATAAACTTCAATGGAACTGAAGTGACCGTGCTCAATCGATGTGAGCTGCACTCGACGTTCGATTCGATGACGGTCACGATTTGCTCGAAGTGTTGCGGCTGCTGCGTTACCACAACGGTTGTCGTCTCGTCGCAAATGTGCTCGTCTTTCAAAGAAATCGCTGTATTGAGTAGAAGATTCGTCGCTTCAATTGGCTCAAGCTGCTCTTGCGACTTGGCGCGAAGCAAATTCGTTTCAATCGTTTTGACCTTCTCTTCATACGGCATTTTTGGTGCCTCGTTTGGAACCGACGACTCCCGAATTGCTGCTTCTTCGGGCTTCTCTTGAGCTTCCTCATAATCCGTCACTCGTTCCGATTCTTGTTGAAGTGCTGCTGGTTCTTCGACAAGAATTGGTGGTTGTAGCTCCTCCTTTGAATCATCTTCCGGCACTATGAGAACTGCTGCGGGTTCTTCGGGCTGCTCATGAAGTGCTGCGATTTCTTCATGAACCTCCGATCGCGTTTCATCTTGCTGCTGAGTTGCTGGCTGCTCTTGGAGTGCTGCTGGTTCTCCTTGAACATCCGGCTTCTCGTCAATCGCGACATTTTGCGCCTCAGCGACAGCGTCCTGCATCCAAAGTTTGGCGAACTGCTCTGAAATTTGTTCAGCGGCTGCTCGCAATTCTCGTTGTTCCTTCTCTTTGTCAACTTCGGTAACCTCAATCGTTGGCACCTCTTCCGGCACGAATACATGGGTTTGAACCTCTGAATATCAAAACGATCGTATTTGTCGGAATTCTGACGATTTACCAATGGGATCCACAATCAATTTCATTGAAAGAACCGATGTTCCATGACAGTTTGTGGCGTGACAATAATAAGTGCCCGCTTGATTCATATTCACATTCTTCAGGGTCAGTGAAGATGTCGACATCTCATAAGACATGGAGATGTTTCTAGAAAAACCAAAAGTTAGAATTTCACTGCTCCGAAAATGCTAAATATCTTACTCGGTCACTGAGATTTTCTTCTCGCCAAAATACCATTCAATGAATGGAATCGGATGTCCGCTGATCGTGGTGCTCATCTGAAGCGAACTGCTTAAACAATGATCGTTAAAGTTGAATACCTTAACAGTTCCATTCTCTTTGACATGATATTCATCCATGCATGTTTCGAATTGTGGCGCTCCAGTGATATCAGCAATGTCATCGCCTTCCTCCTGTAACTGATGAATTAATTCAGAACTCAGAATGAAGCATCACGTCTTCAGTCTCAACCAGCTTCTTGACGGCTTCTCGAACGGCGTCAAGGAATACATTAGCCACCAAAGTGCTAGCGACTTCATCGGCAACCTTGATAAGCAACTTGTACTCTTCTATAAAAATCCATCTATCATTAAAAAATCAATTTCAAGCTGGAAAACCTTCTTTCTTTTCAATGTCAGCGGTGCCGGTAACCTCTTCCTTGACGACAATCTCCAAATCGTCATCAATTCCAGTCTCTTTCACACTCTCGTTTAGATTGATCGTCACATTTGTAACCTCGTCGATGTCGATAACCTCCGGACTTGGCGATTTCAGTTCAACCGCACAACTACTGCTGGCGACGCCGTGTTCCGATTCAGCCGTGCACGTGTAGACTCCTGAATATTGTATGACTTGAAACCGAAAATTGCGAAATTCAAACCCGAATCTTGAGCATTCGGCTGGCGAATTGTTAAAATCTGTGCGCCATCGGTGAACTGCACAATCTCGTATTTGTCATTTTCATAGATATCGGCTCCATTGAATTGCCAGTTGACAGTAATTGGACTATATCTGAAATATTGGAGGAAAACTCAATTGAAATGTCTAAACGTTGAAGTATATATATTCTTACGATTGTACAGTGGCAACAAGACGGATATATCCAATCTCTTCATAATTGTCAGTTTCGGCTGTCAATTGCTCAATAAACTTTGGCGGAAGGATCACGTGAAGATCGTCAGTGAGAACCGATTCCGACGGATCGGCCTCCTCGCGATCCTTAACATATTCCGCTCCTTCGACATTGATAAAGGCTGCAGTTTCAGCGGTTCCGTGCGGATTTGTGGCCGTACACTTGTAAAGACCGGCGTCTTCCGCAAACACTTCCGGATTCATCAGTTCACAAACACCACCATCATGAATCTAAAGCATTCGATTATTTGAGATTTCGCTTCCACAATTATATTACCGCTGTTACCACATCCTTATTGATGATCCATTCATCAACATTCTCGTCATCCTTGGTCCACACAATTGCTGCTGATGGGTTGGCGGTGATTCGGCAACGAAGAGTCATTGGTTGACCTTAAACCGAAAAATGGTTGTCGCGTTGCTTCAACGAAATGAAATACCATCAAGGAATGTGGCGGAATGCAGCGGCTCGACAATCTTTGGAGCGGATTCTTCCGGCAAATCGGGTGGAACGATCTCGAACGAGCTCTCATCGTCACCTGAACCATTTTATTTTCGAAGCGAACTCCACTTTTCGGTGATTGGTGTTTTTTTTAAGCGATGATGTGAGAGCGAAACAATATATTCAAATGAATTATTGAAGCAAATTCAAAACAGAATAAGACTCACGAATTTTCAAATATGCTGATGAGCTGAAGATCTCATTGATCTCGTTTTGCACGGTGCAGACGACCTGACCGCAAAGCGATTCGTTCAATGATTCGATAATAAGAGATGATTCGTATTCGCCTGATTCAACGGCGACACCGTCAATATCCAATGCGTTGCGATCATTGATGGTCCACAAGAATCGGCAAGGCGTTGTGCGATTCTCATCAAACCTCACAATGATGACAATTCTCTCGCCAATTGATCCCGATTTGGGCACCACTTGTGAGATCACAGATTCATCTAATGTTGAGAACTGCTGGCTAATACTCTCTTCAGCAATTTCCTCAACAATCGTCTGTGTGGTCGTGGTTGTTCGACGCTCGGGACTCGAATATTGCACGACGAGTTTCGTCGACCATCGGTCTTCGCCCAAATTGTTTCTCGCAATCACCGACAAATTTCCATTTGGCGTATTATTGAATTGGATTTCCGACACGTTCTCGTCAATCGCGAGAATGCTCACGTTGTGATTATTTCGCATTTCAAAGTTGTTCAGCATCCACAAAAACGTCGCCGACGGGATGGCGGCGGCGGCGACGCGGAACTTCATTGCCGAATTCTCCGGAATTCGGAATATTGATTCCGATGGATGCGATATGATTCGCGGCGGGTGTGACAACATCTTTCCCGATGTGCTCGTTTTTTGCTTGCCGAGAACATTTGTGAACAATGATTCTTTATTGTGATCCGCAATTTTCGGACTTGTTGCGTCGATGAAATATCGATTCTTCTCAGCGTCTTCTATTAGCGTTTCTTCATCTCGCTCCAAAACCTCAATTTCTTGAAGTCGTCTAACCGTCTGGAGGGACGAATGCGACGCAACATCGTCTTCATGCGAGCACGTCACCGTTACCGCGGTTTCGACAATATCCGGCGGCTCCGATTGAGCGTCGTCAGCGGTTCCGACGCGCTCCACTTTTGTCGTCAAGGTATCGCTTCCAATATTATTGATCGCCACCACCTTGTACTTGCCTTGTTTGACCGGTGGATGTACCACAAGTGTGGATTTGTTCTGCTCATTGAGCACCACCGTATTCTTATTTTTTCTGACCTCAAATCCGTTGACTTGCCACGATATTTCAGCGGCCGGCACGGCGCGCACGTCCACCGACAGCATGAGCTTCTCGTCGGCGTTGAGCGTGATGAGCGCCGGAAGTGCGGTCAGAAATTTCGGCGGCTCCGGCAAGAATCGACGTGTTGAGCCTTGCGGCGGTCGCGGTAGATCGCGTGTGACGCGTGCTTCGACAATATCGGCGGCGCCTGAAACGTTGGCCACACATGCGAAATGAAACGCTTTAAAAAAAAATAGAAAAATGAATTGAAAATGAGAAAAACCCCACTCAAAAACTTATCCATAAAAAGCATCACACCATACGAGCCCGGTTCGTCGCACCCCCAAAATCATTTACCTGCTCGTGTTTGAGATCGTCGCTGGTGTTGCTGCTGCTGCTCGATGGTATTGGCAACCTCGACATGCGATTCGAGATGTCGAACGCCTCGTGGAACACTGCTCGATCGTTGGGTGTAGTTCAACTCAAACAAGTTCACAGCCTAAATATTGTCCTGAGAACTGTTTGCAGGAACCATTTGAAGTACCTGCCGGCTCTGTCTTGCATTGCTGCTAACACTTGCTGTCATTTGATCGAACTGCCGCTCATCAAGGCGTCGTTCTTCGGCTTCGGCTAAAAGCAATGTATTCAGTAAATACTGTCGGCTGTTCCGCATTCTTACACTTCTGAATGTCGACGTGTCCGCAACTCATTGCCGATCCGTGCACATTCGAAGCCACCACCTTGTACTCTCCAGCCACCGGCAATGAAAATCTGACGACGCTTCGATTTGCATCCGGCGAGAACATTTCAACGCTATGCGTTGAATCTCGATACTCTTTTCCGTTGACGTACCATGAGAATCTGAAATTGACAATCATTGGTTGAATTTTTTAAAGAAATTTTCAAAACCTTGCTGGCGGGTTGGCGTCAACTTCAACGTCAATAACTACTTGACTTCCAGCATTGACGAAAAGATTTGGCACTTGAGTCAAGAATCTTGGCGCTTGATTTATCGTGATACTATGATGTCTAGATAGTCGCACATCCTCTTTCGACGATGACATTTCGTGTTGGTCTGAAAATGACAAAAAAAATAAAATTTTTTCCGCTTCGTTTTTTTTCCTACCATTGACTGTTATATAACCATAGCTGGTGCTCATTCCTGCCGGGTTTTTCGTCACACACTTGTAGACGCCCTCTTCAGGTTGTTGCACTTTCAGACGACTTATATTGATGCCATGGCCGACTTGAAATCGTTGTCGGTCCTGAAAAGTGACGGGTTCTATGAGGAATCAATAAATATATGTTGTCCTACTTGCAAAACAGATTTGTCGTTGCAAAACCATTCGAACAATGCTGGCGGGTCGCTAGAAACTTCAACTACTAAACTGATAGTGTCGGTTGAAAGAACGCGATATGCTTTGATAACCTGAAGATTTGAAAAACTTGCAAAAATTTTTAAATGATTGATTACTTGAATAAATTTTGGTGGAGCTAACGCCACAAAGCTAGTAATTTCGCTACTCCAATGCTCTTCGGTATATGATTGCGATTGTGAGCCGATCGATCGAATCAGATGAGTTTCGGCAACAGTTGCGTGCCCACTAGAGCTCCGCATAACTGTTTCGCGATCTGAACAATCAATTCGATGATGTTCGGAATATTCTTGATCTACCTGTGGAGTAACTCATTGATGGACTATTCGGCTGCGAGATGCTTCTGCCAACGGTGGTGTCAATGTTCAAGAATCTCTGCTGCTGATTCTCGTCGCGTCGGCGGTCCGCATCATTCGGATCCATGATTGCACCAGGATGATATCACGGTGATACCCGCAAGCACTATCGAATCGTTTCTATTGTTGTTGGTGGTCGTCTGTAAGCATATTGTTGAAAACACAAAAAAAACGTCTACAACGATGAATGAGAGATGAGTGAATGAGTGGTGAACACGACACGAAGAGCGGTTTATATGCTTGATTGATGTGCAGCGGAGATGATAGAGAGAAGCGTCAGGTCAACCCTCCCACGAGTCGGAAATGTTTACTGGTTTTGTGCAACAATTGATTGATCCGAAGCGGCACAATTAATGGAATCCGAAATTTTAATCCCTCATTTTCAGTTTTAACCCGTGAATTTTTTTTTAATTTTTTTCTATTTACGAAACAACTACTTCTTAATTCATTCATCGTGATTTACACATGTGTAAGGTCGCGCCGACACGAGCATCTTCATCGAATGGATGTACGTATTGTCGATACACATGTTCGACGGCTAATTTATTTGAAAACGTTCTCGACGGCCTAGCGCAAATTTTTCTTCAGGTGTGGCGAAAAGACACCGATTCTTTTTTTGAATTTTAATTTTACGACTATTTGTTTTTGCGGAATGTGCGAAACGAGTGAGGAGTTCAATGGATGGGGTGCCGGCTAACGACATAATGAAATGAGCCCATAAAATTCATCAGATTCTCGATTCATTTTGGCTGGCACTTGTTGTAAGCTATGTAGCAGTAATTAAAGCTTCTGGCATGAGAACAAGGAAAAGTCAAAAAATTATCAAATATCCCAGATCGACCGATTTATTTCGAAATTGTTGATCTGCTATTTCAAAACGTTGAGCACATTGAATTTGAATTGGTTTATGACTCGAAAGAACTTTCAAAATTTCATTTTCGACGAGATTTTCATAAAAGATGCGTCATGGAATAAATTCTGATCGTGTTATTTTTGGTAATCTTAAGATTTCGTCGACACGACAAAAATTTGATTTTAAAAGAGCGCTAATGATTAAATCGAAAATAACAACAAAAAAATGGTTTCTGAAAGTTATTTCCAGAAAACTCTTTGTGACCAACTCGAAAAAATGGGCGACTTTCAACAAGCCATCGAAAAACGAGCGACTTAATCATTATTGATCATTTTAAAAGACTCAAACGTCCCGTTTTTACAACGAACCCAAATATCTTCCGGAAGCTACGCGAGGAAAAAAAACGCGCTCTCTCCACACTATCGTCAAGAATCGGCGGGAATCAAACATCGAAAATTTGAAACTAAAAATGATGCCTTATAGAAAAAAAATTAAGAATAACGAATATAACGCATGATTTGAATGCTGAACAAGTGACGGCACAGGTCAGAAACCTGCAAACAAAACGTTTGAGCCGCCTTCGCGCCCATCGTTCTCGATTCGATGATCATTCTCTTCTAATATCTGCCGTTGGGAGGGCTCCCGCTCGATCGGCGTCTCATCGACTCGCGTGCTATTCGCCCGCCAGTGCGCTTGTGGTAAGTGTTGGTCCGTGAATATCATTGTAAAGAAGATAACTCCGAAGCGCTTCTCGTCGACTCCCTGCTAAACTTTCGAATTCGAACTCGCGAGATGAGACGCAGGCGTGTTAAAGAATGATGAAACTGTGTAACACAACAAATGTGCCCCGATGAATTTGTGGATGGATGTAGCGATTTTCAAAAGCGCCCCAATTAGTGCCCAATTTGATTCAATCTTAATTATGGTGATGTTTCTTTTAAGATTTAGAGATCCAAAAACTTATTCCTGAAACAGCTCAATCGATTAAATCACACTATTTGGCTATCGCAAGCCGTAAGCTTAACCCTCTGCTTCTGGGAAAACATGAAATCATTAATGATCAAATGTTTAAAAAAATGGTGATAATTTAATTATATGAGTAATTTTTTCACTTCTTTGCAAATATAAAAATTAAAAATTAAAATTGCTTTTTTTATCTTTCGGAGCTTTTAAAAATTGCTCATTTTTGATGTGGGATGGTTTTTGAAAATTTCGCAACATCTCAATTAATACGTATTATTTTAAAAAGGCGCAATGATATTAAACAACAATGAGTGTATTTTTTTAAGGCAAAGCTGAGATCTTAGTCGGAATCATCTTCCGCAGTGAAATCGAATGGTTTGAACAGTTTCTTGAAGCGCTCAACCAGCTCAATTTCTTTGTCCTTGGAAAGCACACAGTTCTTCCAATCGACCTTCTCCTCACAATCCAGAATTGGTGTTGAGGCGAGAACCTGAAAAAAATTAATTGCTTATTTTATTTAAGTATAATATGTGTCTTTTTCACCTCGCGTCCAAATTGAAGTGGGAATCCCTTCATGTTTCGCGTGAACAACTTCGATCCATCAGGCAGCTCGGCGATAAAATATGGGCATCCTTCATTGACAAGATCGAGAAGCTGAAAGTCGTTTCTTCGAATTTAGCTTCGAAATTACTAAATGATTCTTACACTTTCTTCATGCGAAATCGAAACAAGCTCAAATCCAGCAAGCGCTGCAGCATTCGTAAATGCGCCTTTAAGAGCTTTTGTGCTCGACTTATCAATTGGGACCATTTGAACTTGTAAATGTTGAGTGCGAAAGTTTCGCTCAAATGTTACAAGTGCTTTTCCGGACTACAATAGCGAAATTCAGGGAAATTTTAAAAATCAATGCAAACCTTGTTAGCCATTAGGGTGAAAGCATTTTTGTACTTTTCAATCTCGTCACGTACCTCCACAGGAGCGCTCACTTGTGACTGAATATGACCTGAATATAATAAGATCGCATTTACCGGAATTTCTGCAGTGTCTCACCAATTGACAGGACCATAATATGATCTTCAGTTAGAGGGCCCTTTGGCATTGCCGCGTAGCAATGAGTTCCAACACTAACAACCAAATGTTTTTCAGCGTCAACATTTGATAGACAGAACCAGCACGGACCAACTGGCTGCTTGTTTGAAGGACCTCCGCGGTCTAAATAAATTGTTTCCTCTTGAATTAAGGAATAATTCTTTAAGCATTACCGTTATTATGTTTTCTTTTCCTCGTATCAGATTCGACAACATCCACATTCTCAAATCGGTATTGCGATCCTTCAGGCCGTTTCCCTTCACCGCCGTTCATTCTGCTCAGAGTTTCTCTTCAACATTTCATTTTTTTTAATCAATTCCAAAAGAAATCTCACTTCGCTGCAACTTCTTCCAGTAATTCTCTATAAGGGAATTCCGAGCAATTCGGTGGCTGCGCCGTCAACTCCTCCTTCTCCATTTTTCTCATTGGCTGAATGCAATTTTTTTTTTTGAAAAATTTTGCAAAATAATCGCGGAATCATACTTTGACATTGCAAGCATAAAGCCATTTCTGCTTCTCCGCATTTCCCACAGAGGCAAGTCCAATAAATCGTGTCGTATGTCGAGCCGGTTCGAGCAGAACTCGATGATTTCTGAAAAACAAAAAAATAGCAATTCGTTTTTTTCAACATTAGATCAACCTGTAAGGTTGTCTCTCGTAATGAACACTGTTTCCAGCAAAATGATAACGTGGTTTCAAGTTGGCAGCAAGTTTTGAAATCAATATTGAACCAGGCGGTGGTTTTGAAGGCTGATTATGCGAATGACGCCAGACTTCAGCAGGCCAAATCGATGTTAGAAGGACGTCAACTCCAGAGAATCCAGCTTGAGTGCCTAATGGAATGAGAAGCTCCTGAAAACTTGTTTTATTTTCTTATATATCATTAAATTTATGAATATGAGTTTTTTTTCAAAACCAGATTCGATCGCTGGGAGACTTAAAATGAAAACTGCTCGACCCTTTAAAAAGTATTTTTGAAATTAGAAAACTCATCAAACTAATTGACTAAGGGCTTTTGGCGTCTAGCTTTTACATATCTAATCATTTATTTTTATTTTTTATGAAATTGTGAAAAATTCAATCTCGAAATAAAAAAAAATGAAATATTTGATTAAAGGCTCATAACGCGTAAAATGAGTTTAGTTTTATGATGGCAAATTCTGGTAGTCACTTTCTTCAAAACCGTTTATACCTCAATATCGCTTTTGTCAAACTGATAATCTTCCTTCGACGATCCTTCAACACCGCTCAAATATGCAATTTGAAGGCCTGGATGAAAAATTAAATGTAGAAAAAATAGTCTAATCTTTTTTCAACCTGAAGCAGTACTCAACATTCCTTTTCGGCCGAGATATGTCAAATTCGATGAGAATTCAATGGATTCTTCAGGATAAAGGTAAGTAAGTCGTTTTTCGGAGGCACCTAAAATTTTGCAACATTTTTTTAAAATCAAATCATTATTTAATAAAATCACCTAATATATAAGTGGGCACTGGAAACTCGATAACACCGTTAACAACCTTCTCATTCTCATCGTCATTGTCTCCAAAAAATTCACCAACACAAAATAATGCGTCAAATGGGCCACTCTGAAAAATTTCGAACACCTTTTAATAAATTTAACAATTTATGGAGCGATTCCTTAATGGAAAAAAAAGTTTCAGTTTTTCTGTATTCGTTTTTTTAATAAGTCCAAATTAAAAAATAAAAACCTTTTTATTAATCGCATCAATTTTCTTGACCAGTTCCAAAAAATTTCCGTTCACCGCTCCACACGCAAGAATCTTTGCAGCCTTCGCGTTTGACATTTTTCTTCGATAAACAAAACCATTGAATATTAGTATTTATTTAGAATTCTATTAAAATATTTACATGTTCGGTTAAACGACATCAGAATAATTAACGATAAAATTATAATGAGATCAACTATTTTATTAATCATCATGGTAATCATTACTATCATGAGAAGTTCGCGAATCGCCCGGACAGTTCTCCGCCAAATCGTCAGCATCTTCGTACTGCGCGCCACACCACGAACAATAAAAATGCTGATCGCGCAAGTATTCGACGATTTTCTGCAATCGACTACGAATCGCCTCTTCGTCAAATGTGCTGTAATCGATTTCTGGCGGCGCATCTAATCCGTTTGAGTATTGATATCTGCAAAATCCAATGAAATAAAAAAAATTAATTCCGACTATTACTTTTCCTCTTCCTGCTGCTCTGCAGCTCCAAACAATGAGCTCACAACAACATCGGTTTCTTTCTTTATTTTGAAACTCCTCCAAAACCACGATTCCCTTGGCAAACGTTGGTTTATTCTATAAAACTTTGGATATATAGCCATACAATCTTTTTAAAAAGCTACCTAAGATCCAATTCTTCACATGCTTTGCGACATGTGTGCAAATCTTTCAGCACCGTTTTAACAGTGCTCTCAACCCGCCTCCTTTTGCGAAAATCGTCAATCAATTCTTCCTAAATGTGTAAACAACGATCGGATATCCATAGAATTTATAAATTCTTACATGCTGTTCGGCTCTCTCCTTCATAGCTTTAAGATGCATCTCTACTCTCTCGTTTCTCTCGTTTTCTTCGTGTTTTTCATGGCCTAATCCTTTGCGATTCGCTTTAACTTCTATGACAATAGGCGCCGAGAGCTTCGGACGATCATCTGCATAATCGATTTAAATTAGAAATTATGAAAACGAAAAACAACCATCTTCGCGCTGCTTTCCCAATGTCATTCCAGGCTTGAAACCCATTTTTGCCAATAAAGCGAAACCTTTCGATTCTTCGCTGATTGGCTGAGCTAACGCTTCATCTCGTCGCTCTTTTTCTGAAATTTTTCATATTAATATCCATCAAATGTCCAATTCGTGCCTCGCTCGGCTGGTGTCATTCTTTTGCGACGAATCTCTTCTCTTGTCTCCTCAAATCTCGCATTTATATTTAATAATCGTCGGTGTTCTCTTGACTTTGCGATTCCTTAACTAATTTTGTAAAATTTAGAAGAATTGGAGAATAATTTACCCGTTGAACTTTCCGTTATTCCATTAAGAATTTCATCTGACATATAATCGTCCGACATTGTTTCGTATCAACATAAAAATTTTATTTCTTGTGAATAAAAATAATCTCAACGATTTTTGGAGAAGGTAATCGTTGCGAAATGCAAGAAGACGCACGGCGGAAAAAAAGCGAGAGTTTCTTGTCCACGCGGAGTACACAGAGACATGGTAGATGGCCGAGTAAATACTTCGGCCATTTTGGAAATTATTATTTTTCGAAATTAATTTCGGATTTTAAAAAATGTTTTCGCGTTTTATCGTTTTTTTCTCAATTGATGTTTCATTTCTATGTTTTTAGTACTCACTCAATTCAGAAGCTAAGGTTAAAATCGCTGTATTAATTAAAAGAGCAAACTGCTCGAAAATTGAAGTAAACGTTATAGTTAATCATTCCTTTCGATAAAAAATGCGTCTGCTAAACATAGCAAATTTCAAATATTTTCTATAGGGATTATTATTTTATTTTCGAAATGAAGTCATTTTTAAAGTTTGCATTAGCAATATGCATTTCGCAATATGTTGCAATATTATTTAAGCTTTTTTTCTTCCAGTTCATTCTCATTTTCTCTGCTGAATTGTTTTGAAATTAATTACATTCGATTCCGAAACTTGTATTTCTGCGCCTCATATCATGCCTGTTCGCTGACGCTCGCGTTTTTTTCAAAGAAATGTCGTCGGTCGACTAACTGTCTGGCTAACTGCTGATCATATGATCATCATTGCGGGTCGCTCCTATCTCTTCAAGTGTTCGGGCAAAAGAAAACGAAATTGAAAATGCAGAAAATAAAAAAAGAACAATTTATATATATTTTTTTTCAATATATATATATATATATATTGAAAAATTCTTATTTTTAAGGTTGTTTCTTTTATGACGGTATTCTATAAAAGAATACATTTTCTTCGTCACATTTTGTTATCAAATTCAAACGACAAATGTCAATCAATGCAGTGTTGGCATTCAAAATTGAACGTTTAGCATTTAGAAATTTTGCCATCCAGTTTTGCCCCTCGTCTGCTTCTCCTTGATTTGCGCGCTTTCTCACGCAAAGCGTACGCGCGTGCGGGCGGAAGGAGATGTTCTTTGAAAATTTGATTTCATTTTCAAAGCTTGATTTCAATCTATGGTCTTAAAACCTCTAAAAATCATTCAAAACAACTAGCAGCTGCCGACTTTTAGCCGATTTGCTTGCGTCACTATGTTAAACACGTGCCTGGAGGCAGCGCAATCCTGTTCATTCGTTGATTTTCGTTTCCTCTTCGTTCAATTTTTCTCTTTTTTTCTTGTTTTCAAGTGTCTCCGCCCTCTATTTGTTTTTGCTAAATTGGATTTTTACAGATATCGAATGGTTGATCGGATAGCACACTAAACGCTTCAAACCAATATTAAATATTCCTTATAATTCTTTTAACCAGAAACAACTATGGATTTTATGATTTCACACTTTTGCGATGAGCAAAATCATCAGCCTGTTTATAAAACGAGGTAATGCAATTTCTTTTTTTTTCCAAAATTTGCGTGAATTAAAAAAAAACAATTCATTTATAATTTATTTCAAACTAAAAATCATTTCTTGGTAAGTGATTCCAAAAATGAATGTCGAAAAATTTTTTGGCATCGCCCAAGTAACCATGAGGCTGGTTTTTTTTATATCGGCAAAATTTCGGACGTCGCTAAATAAGAATAAAATTTTTTTAATTTCCGTTCGAAAAATAGGTATATTAAAGATGCATGAAAAAATCATCCGTGAACATCTTCCTTTCAATTTCTATTTGATGATTTTCAGGAAAAAGTCAATGTGTGACGGGTCTGGACCACCACTACTAAGCACCTCACTCCCAGACGATGAAAAATATATTGACAATAGATTGCCACCGGAAACCGAACTAGGCAATATTGAATATAAGGTTTGTTATTTTAATGAATGAATTAAAAATTTAATTATGAAACGTTTAGGCGAAACTAGTCAATATGTCAGAATGTCGAATTCAACATCTTATCACTCAGATGAAATGGAGATTAAGAGAAGGTCAAGGTGAAGCGATCTACGAGGTTTTTTTTTTTCAATGTTTTCCCTACCACTTAAAACATAACCTCTCAGATTGGCGTTGAAGATGGTGGATTAATGTCTGGGATGACCGATATGGAGCTCGCAGATTCTCTGGCGACTCTTCACAAAATGGCAAAAGCTTTGGATGCAAGTATTTTCATACTCACCGAGAAAGATGTGACGCCGAAGGGTTCCAACATTCGACGGACCGTAATTGAAGTACTTGTTAGGAAAGTGCCAGAAAGCCAACAATTCATTGAGCTGAGGTATGCGATTTTAAAAACGATAAATTACTGTATTTTTTTCCCTCAGACTTGCCGTTGTTGGTGGATGCGATGTTGGAAAATCGACACTCTGCGGAGTCTTGACTCAAGGTTGTCTTGATGATGGAAAAGGAAAAGCTCGCTTGAACCTATTCAGGTGCATTTGTTGTTTTTTCTTCGCCGTTTGAGTTTGCCAGTTTTCAGATACCCTCACGAAGTGCGAACCGGCAAAACAAGCTCGGTTTGTGTTGACGTTTTCGGAATAGACAAGCGAGGAAAATGCCTAAACTATGGTCAGAACAGCCTCGAGGAGATGGTTGAGAAATCGGTGAAACTGATTTCTCTCATTGATTTGGCTGGTGATGCGAGATACTTGAAAACGACGATCCACGGATTATCTGGATATCGGCCGCATTTCACTTGCTTGTAAAATACTGCATGAAATTTACTAGAGCAAAAACGTGACTTATAGGACCATTGCGGCCGATACTGGACCAACATCAGCAACAAAAGAGCATTTGGGTCTTGTGGCAGCTCTTAACATCCCATTGTTCGTGCTAATCACCAAGAAAGACATTGTGGAGAAAGCTACACTTGAAAAGTTGGAAATTTAATTTTTCGTTAAAAAAAATGTGATTTTCCAAATTTCAGTGTAATTAGAGATGTCGCTGTGCTTCTAAGCCGCGCCGGAATTTTGTCCGATGGAAAGCGTGTGAAAACCAAACGAGATGCTGTCAAGTAATCATTTTCTCTGTTTAATAGAAATATGCGAAAATTTTAGAGCTGCTCAAAAATTGTGCGAGAAAAGCATCGCGCCGATCATTTGCGTTTCATCGGTGACCGGCGAAGGGTTTCGTCAACTTCGGACACTTCTCAACGTTCTCTCTGCAGCTGGAACAGTTGAATCGCGTTTGAAGCTCGCAAAACTACCGGCGGTGTTCACTATTGAAGAGATGTACAATGTGCCACATGTAGGAACCAATTTTGCTTCTTAGAGGTACAATCTTCCTAGTTCAGGTCGGACAAGTGGTTGGCGGAATGTTGTCGGAAGGCCAAATACACGAAGGCGATGATGTGATTGTCGGACCATTGAAAAATGGAAAATTTGTCAGCGCTAGCGTTGGTTCGATTCGCAGAAGTCGTCAGGCTGTGGCGTGCGTGAATCCCGGAGAAGCTGCGTCAATATCGATCAATTTGCCGCCAGAAATCAATTTGAGACGGGTAATATTGGTTTAATATATGAATTTCCAAAATTACACGTCAATTTCTAGGGAATGGTGATTGCTTCTCCCGGTGAGCCGCCGATGGTTTGCTATAGATTCCAAGCAAATATTTTGCTTCTGTACCATTCAACAAAATATATTTATGAAGGATTCCAGGCGACAGGTAAGGAATTTGTGTATAAAATAAAAATATTGTTGATTTCCCGCAAATCAAAAATAGCTCTTGACATAAATGCCAAAATTGCTGTAAAATATTCAATTATAGCGATATCGCGAGAAAAATAAGCGGAATATTTAAAAGTTCCTCTTTTTTTAAACAAGGATTTGTTTGGTAATAAAATATGCATAGTTTGTGAAAAAAAACCGCTTAAAAATATTTGAGGCAAATTTTTTTGCGAACCATTTATTAATATATTTCAGTTTTTATTGGATCTGTTTGTGGCACTGCGACCGTTGAGAATATTGAAGATGATGATCGTGTTGAGCTCGGAAAATGGTGCCGCGTGCGATTCTGTTGGGCTTATCAACCTGAAGTCATTCGTCAAGGAAGCCCGATTATAATTCGTCAAGCAAAGACCAAAGGAATGGGCGAGGTTCTTGAAGTGTTCCCAATGGAGTGAGATCGACAAGCTCCTCTGTACATTGTAGATGCTTGTATATTGTTTTTATCCGGGGGATTTGATTTAGGTTCTTCCGATTCCGGTTCCTTTTTTTTGCGGGAGTAAATACCGCAAATTGTATCTTTGTGCATAGTTAGCCTCGGCCGGGTGGTCCCACTGTCGAATAGACATTTCATTTTTTTATGACAGTTTTATTGTCGTTGACGGACGAAGGGTGTTATCATTTGAACTACCGCTTTGGGTCTCGTTTGGAAAACTCTTAGGAGCAATTTTTGCCTCTTCTAGGTAACATAATGTAAAATACCATTACTTTTTAAAAAGTTGAAGTATTTTGATTTTTAGCAAAAGTGCGTTTGACGGGACCAATTATATGTGAGCCCGTGCGGTTCAAAATGTTCACATTCATCCGTCCACGGCAATATCTCATCTTGTTTTGCTGTAGCATTATCTCCAAATGTACATAGTATTTTAGCGTTGATTCGTTAATATTTAAAATTTGAGCATTTAATCTCATGCTGTCACAACTGCCAATTTAGGCGATTCTCATTTCTCTCTCTCTTTTTAAACGATCCCTCTATAATTCGTTAGATTCCATTTGTTCGAGAGAAAATAAAATCAACGTGTTTTGTTCGACGTGCAGAAGATGGTTTTTCTTTATCCCTAAAGCGAGTCATGTGGCATGAACTTTCGATGGACTTAATTAACAAGATGGAGAAGCTACTGAGCAGAAATCGGAAAATCATAAGTTCTGTGATCAACTCGTGGAGAGCATACATGTAGAAGAAGAAGATACGACGAATTAACGGAAATTTTGGGAAAAAAATCGTGAAGGTAAACGAGGTAGTGCGATAACGCGGTAACAGAAAATCGCCGAGCGCGCGAAAAAATTCATACCTTTCCCACGCGGTCAACACCACGCGAGTGCGGAGCGGTTGCGATGCGGTGCATACCGTAACGGCTATTGCAGAATTTCAGATTTTAGGAATGCGGTACGTGATTTTTTTTTCTTTCTGTTTCTTCCCATTTTCCTTGTACCTCACTAAATATTATGGTAACTTTCAATATTTCTGTTTTCCGCTCTCTTTTTCTCGGCTCGAATTTTTATTTCATTCACATTTGATGCCCACAACTGCCGTGGAAGCACAATAGTATTATGCTTCGTTATGATTATTGCCCAACGAATGCCTAACAACTCCTGCCTCTTGCCCAACAACTTAAGCGTGCAAACAAAATCATTATGTTAAAAATATTGCGCATATTTTAATCTCTTCCGCAACGCAACAACAACTCACCACCGCGCCCCCTCGTAAATCGCGCGCGTAAATCGCCACATCGGAGCCGCCGCGCACACGCAACCGATTTCTATCGTAACGGCGCGAGAAAAAAAGGGGGCAGAGCCCGCGCGCGCCTTTTTTCTTTTTTGGAGGTTTTTTTTTTGCTTTTTCTTGAGTTTCTGTTTCCTTTGTTTTACGCAGTCACGCCTCGATCACGTCAGCCCACGCGCGACCTTTTTTAACATTCTTCATCTCGCTAACAAAGGGGTTAAAATGATGATATTTTAGTCTGATTAATCCCGGCTGCAAATACACGTCGCTTGACGAGAAAGGCGGGCACTGGCTCAATTTTCTACAAACAGTGCCCATTACTCCTTTCTGATAACTAACGCTATTTCGTGCATAACCTTTCTTAACCGTACCGTCGAATAACTTTCACACCGTACCGTCGTATTTCAACGTACATCAATCAATATGACTTATTTAGGCGATGGCGGACAATCTTCGTCGTTTGGAAAAGGCATTGTTAGATGATGACATAGACGTAGAAGTTGAGGAAGCCGAACAAGGTTCCGAGACTGTCACGATGATAAAAGCGAAGCTAGAGCAAGCGCCCCACCGCGCCACTGCTCATTTTGCCGCGGCGATCACACGTCGGCTGAGTGCCATATCTTCACAAACTGGAAGCAGCGCAAGGAAGTGCTGCGGCGACTATGTAGATGCACGAATTGCACGAAACACAGCAACTGCAAAGCATGCGCGGAGCCGAAGGCATGGTTGCAAGAAATGCAGGGGGGGAGAACCCCTATGTTATTTGCCCCGTCCGTTTTCCTGAGGGAAGACCACAAATGAGAAATTAAGTTGTATTGTGTTTCTGTTTTTGCTGAAGACTGAAGGAAGCCGGAGAAGATTTAAACAACAAATTCTTTATTGATCAGTGTATCAAACGGAAATTCCCACCTCAAATTAGACGACAAATGGCTATCAAGAAAGCCGAACAAAAGGATGGATGGACAGCAGAACGAACGTTACGACAGCTTGGACGTATCATTGAAACTGAAGCGTACCCTATTGAAGAAGAACTGAATTCATTACAACTTACAACTCGGCAAGACCAGAAGAGTCAACTTGTTTCCCGTAGTACAGGAAACACAGGCTGTAAACAATATAAATATAAACGAGACCATCAAGAACGGAAACTTACACTACGACACTTGTGAAACAGTACAAGTCAACGAACGCGAACAAGGACTGCATCGGAAGCAAGAACATCATCGCGGAATGTCTCGTGAAGTGCGCAACCATGGCGCCGAACCTGCACGAGCAAACCACGACCATCCTTTTGGACAATATCACGACATCTTCAGGAGGGGACAGCAGATCAGCTATCAAAACAACCCGCAAAGGAGAGGAGATTGGCGAAATCAGCGTTATTACAACAGATTCCAGTCGCCACGTAACTCCACGCAGCATTTATGTGAGTTCTGTAATGTCGACAATCATAACATGTGGCAATGCCAATTACATGCGAGTTCCAAGAACATACTCGATCTCGCGAGATGTGCTTCCGTTGCCTCTGCACTGGGCATCTAGCAGCGCGGTGCACCAATTGGACCAATCGACGCAGAGTCCTGGTTTCAGCAAGGCACAACTGAACGAATCACTCGATATTACTTCTCAAACCAGTCGGCTGTAGTGGATGAACTCTGGAAACTGTGGAGTTCACAGTATTTGTACTATCTCTCGGAAACTGGCCGGACATGCATTAAATCATATCAAGGAGCGGCCTGCAAACCAACTATCGGACAAATAGTGTTAATAAAAGAAAAAACTACCCGAGACATCGGTGGAAACTGGGCCGAATTAATTCCCTGCAACAAACGACGAACGGAGTTCGAGAAGCGACTGTATTCGATCTCGCGGAGGAAGGAGAGTCGCGATTCAAGGGGAAGAGAACCTCCCAGGTATGTAGTACAACTTTGGTAGAGTTCCCCGAATTGGCGGCGCGGCCGCGTGGGAGATATTGGGGGGGGGGTTTTCTTTTCCCATTAAGACGGCGCGGCCGTAGGAGGGGAGTCGGGAGCATTGCCCTTGCGAAGGGCCGGAGTTAAGTGATGACAGAAGGCTCTAGCCGTCCATGTGGGCGGCGATGAAAGGCTTCTGACTGATAACTTCGTTTCTTGCCACACGAAAATTTGTTCCTTCGGGGACGTTGAATTCTGGGCGGGGCCCAGAATTTTCAAACGAATCACAAACTAGTCCGCCGATCTATAAACCAACTTATCCCATTAGAAATTGGCGAATTTGCGCCCGAAAACTCACCTCAATTAGACGACTGAGCAAAGAAATCGGAAAAAACTGACGTTGCGATAGAACCGTCCGCTGACGTGAGGCGCAATCCTCCGAGAAACTGCAAGAAACCAATAGATTATAACGAACTCGAATGAAACCCACCATTCTATACTTCAACCCGTTCGCCATCAAGTTGCATCCACTTCAATGCCCGCCTCCAATTCATTCTTTAATCGCCATTTCTACGAAAGACACTATGACACCGCCCATTGACTACATCGTCCACCAGCAAAACATCAATATGAGCAGCAGCACGAGTCACAAACGAATAATCTACGAAGACAAACCTGTACAATCGGGACACCGACGAGACAATCCGCAGAGCGGATTCTTGTTGCGTGGGGGAGTGTTGCGGAATGCAAAATGGGCGAGGAATAGAGATGGCCGTGTCTGAGATGGACAAAGTTTTTTCCCAGGCCATTCTGGAGCGGAGCCACGGTTCATAGGCGACGCGAACGAAGGATTCAGGAAGCAACGCGACGGTTCTTTGGCTGGTAACTGGTCCAACTATTCTAATTTGCTTCTTCGCATTGTGAGTTGTTTGTTATGTGTATTTATCATGTCCCTCGATTGTAACTGAGGTAGCAAATCCTCATCACCTGTCCCTTATGCCCCAACTTGTTGCTTATATGATCAAATGAACTATGATTAGCTCAATAAACTAATTTATGTGAAACCACTGAACCACACCTTATGATGCCGGCCCAGCAGAGTCGCATTCTGTGTCACTCGTTTGGAAAACTCTTAGGAGCAAATTTTGCCTTTTCTAAGTATCATAATGTAAAATACCATTACTTTTTTTAAAAGTTTGAAGTATTTTGATTTTTAGCAAAAGTGTCTTGACGGGACCAATTATATGTGAGCCCGTGCAGTTCAAAATGTTGCCAATTTAAGCGATTCTCATTTCTCTCTCTCTCTCTCTCTTTTTATGAAGCTACTGAGCAGAAATCGGAAAATCATGAGTTCGGTGATCAACTCGTGGTCCGTTGACTTGCAATAATGATAAATAGGATTAGGGTCAACTGGGCCGTATTTCAGATTCGCGGCAATTTTTTGAAAAACAGATATTTGGAAGGTCCCATTAAAGCTCATCTCACCCGTAGATGGATAGGGCGAGAAGAAATTTTCACAAAAAAAGCAGATGATTTAGTTTCAGATCAGATTGTTTTCTTTTTAAGAAGCTCCGCTGAATGTTGTAATAATTCGAAAGGCTGATATTTGCTCGAAACTGACCGCAATTATTGGTTGGTGGTGTTTACGAACTTTTCGATTTTATTGGCCGACGACAGCTGACTCCGCCTACTCATCTCTTTTTTCGCTTAATTGGATGCCTCTCGAATGTGGTATTTTGGGATTGATTTACAAACAAGTCTAACACAATTCGTTTGAGGAAAGTAGCAAATTGTGAGGCCACCCACCGCTTTTTTACGATGCACATGTGTTACTTTTGCACTCGGACAAGTTGAGGTAAAGAAGAAGAAGATAAAGGAACGATATACACGTTTTCACTGAATCAGATATCGAGGAACACAAAGAGATTTCCATAATGAACCCAATTATGTTATGAGATAGAGAAAAGAAAAAAAAGTGATCATCAGAATCATTACATTGGAAAAAAAATTCATCATTTGTGGTTTCAGATTCGAGCTGAAATTGCGTATCGCGCAACTGCGAAAAATTGGCTAAGTGTCAAAAAAAATAATGGTAATTGTCTTGGCGCGAAACTAAGAGTGTAGATTTACGAGCCAAAGTTTAAGGATAGGTTAAAGGCGCACACCACGCATCAAGACCTCTCCTCTGAAATTTATTAATTTCCTTTAGTTTGATGTGCAGGCTTTTGTGTAATACAATATCCGAATCCGCATTGTCTGCATCGAAATTGCGATGGTCCATTTGCTAATATTATCCAAAGTTTTTAAAACGCTCTTAGACCTTAAAATTGGAATTCCTACAAAAACCACCTGGAAAATTGGTGCTGTTGCCAAAGAGAAAAAATTGGGTTGTTTGAAATTAATCTAACCTAAAACGGTTCGCCAATAATGTGGTTGTTTCATTATATATTTCTGAATGAATTTCTACTGCAGCGAACAACTGTTCCGACATAAACAACAACCCGCATTTGCACGATTCTTGAAGGACACCTGTGATGCAAAAAAAATGATATTCGGAATTTATGAATCGCTCCCCGGTCCGGTGACAATGATTGAGCGCTTGTAATTAGTTGATTACATGATATTTTCGAAAATGCACACTACCCACTTCGAATAGTGTAATGACGACAAATCATCAGGATGAATGCGTTCGGGGTGTGTGTGTGTGTCTGTGGAATTGTTTTTCTCCAAAATATCATCAAGTGCCGATTCTCGTCTCTTCCACCTCCTACTCAATTGTGGTGTTGTGTCCAGTGTGGCATCGGCGCTTAAAAATAGCGAAAAATTGCACGAGGCCGAGTGCAGATGTCGCCAGCAAAAGTGTAGGTGTTGGGATTCGGGTGAATCGAGGAGGGCGTGGTGAGCAGCGGCGGTGAGCAGCAGCAGGCAGGCGGCAGCGAGATAAAACTCTCGTCGTGCTTCTCCGCCGCTGACTCCTGCGGCGATCCCGCCAACATAAATATATATCAATTGGCATCGAAACGGGGCGGGCAGAAGCGGCCCCCGGGACCAACCAAGTACACCATTCGGATCATTATTGCCGACACTATGAAACACACTTCCTTCTATTTTTAGCTTCTGGAAGGTTAAAGCAATTGACCTAATCCAACATTTGTATTATAACTTGCTTTAGTACCCATGAGTGATAGTGTCTTAACTTCCATAGAATAATCTGGAACTACATTTCTTAGAAGAACTTCTAAGATTTTTTCCACGTTATTTTATCAATTCTCATCTGCGGACATTTCTCAAATCTTCCAATTGTTCCCTATTCGGATTCTTTTTATATGTTGAATTTTTCTGCTCGTAAATCCAAATTATTTCAGAGCAAGGGAGCCAAACATGTCTGGAAATCCGGACTCGTTCGAAAATGATCCAGGATTCCCATATTTGGGAATGAGTCGTGAGGCTCGTGCCGCTTCCGCCGCCCGACCGTTCGACTCGAAGAAGAACTGCTGGATTCCGGACCCAGAAGATGGTGAGCGCCGTCTAATTTCTTTTTTTTTATTATTGTCCCTGCTCACCGAAAAATGATTGACACAATTTTTTGACGAATCGCTTCTTTTTCAATATGTGATCAAATATTAAAGTGTTTCACTAGAATGCATCTATCCGATGCGCGCCAGATTACACTAGACCGATTCTTCCTCACCTACGCTTTTGGGATCGGCGTCTTGCCGATTCGCGTACTCTCTCTCTTTCTATCACGCTGTTGGCCCCACAGTACACTAGGCGATTCGTAGGCATCGTGGGGGTTTATGAACATCTGTGCTCGTCGGGCGTCTCGCCGCTGCTCAAAAATTCGAAATCATTGTTGAATGGATGATTTGGAAGCGATGACAATGCGTTTCTTTGTAATGTCATCGCGTGAATGATGATGATTTGAAACATCGTCGGATTGAAACAAATACAATGAGTGGGGGGCGATCATTAAAAGAATGCTCGATTTGCAGGATTCGTCGCCGCTGAAGTTCAGTCGACGACTGGCGACCAAGTGACCGTCGTCACCGTCAAGGGTAATCAAATTACCGTGAAGAAAGACGAATGCCAGGAAATGAATCCTCCCAAGTACGACAAAACCGAGGATATGGCTAATTTGACATTTTTGAATGAGGCCTCGGTTTTGGCAAATCTCAAAGATCGTTATAAGGATATGATGATTTACGTAAGAATCTAGTCAATCAATCTCGGACGAAATTCTAGTCGCCAATTTGCAGACGTACTCCGGTCTTTTCTGTGTCGTCATCAATCCATACAAGCGTCTGCCGATCTATTCGGAGTCGATCATCAAGCATTATATGGGAAAACGACGAAATGAGATGCCGCCGCATTTGTTCGCCGTTTCCGATGAGGCCTATCGCAACATGGTTATGGACAAAGAGAATCAATCAATGTTGATCACCGGCGAATCGGGAGCCGGAAAAACCGAGAACACGAAAAAGGTTATCTCGTACTTCGCCATCGTTGGAGCCACACAAAGCGGCGGCAACAAAGACGGAAAGAAGGGTGGTACTCTTGAGGAGCAGATTGTGCAAACCAATCCGGTGCTCGAAGCCTTCGGTAGGAGCACTTCCAATGCTTCATCGAATCGTTTGAATGTTTCTAGGTAACGCCAAGACTGTCCGTAACAACAATTCGTCGCGTTTCGGAAAGTTCATCCGAACACACTTCTCGTCATCCGGAAAACTTGCCGGAGGAGATATTGAGCATTGTAAGCTTCTGGTTTACCGCGTTTCATATACGTCAAATATTGTTCAGACCTTCTTGAAAAGTCTCGCGTTGTGAGACAAGCCACTGGCGAGAGATGCTACCACATCTTCTATCAGATCATGTCCGGACATGATCCCAGCCTTCGAGGTGCATATTTCAAGATTCTCCGCATAATTTTTTAATTGGCTTGTAGGAAAGCTCAAGCTTGAAAAGGACATCACTTACTATCACTTCTGCTCGCAGGCCGAGCTCACCATCGAAGGAATGGATGACAAGGAAGAGATGAAGCTCACTCAGGAAGCCTTCGACATCATGGAATTCGATGAGAATGAGGTCATGGATCTTTACCGCGCTGTCGCCGGAATCATGCACATGGGAGAGATGAAGTTCAAGCAACGCCCACGCGAAGAGCAGGCTGAGCCCGATGGCGATGAAGACGCCATCAATGCCGCGTTCAATCTCGGAATCAATCACGAGGAATTCTTGAAGGCGTTGACAAAGCCGCGTGTGCGCGTCGGAACCGAATGGGTCAACAAAGGTCAAAACTTGGAGCAGGTCAATTGGGCTGTGTCTGGATTGGCCAAGGCCATCTACGCCAGAATGTTCAAATGGCTCATCAACAGATGTAACAAGACGCTTGACGCCAAGGAAATCGAGCGCAACTTCTTCATTGGTGTCCTCGATATTGCCGGTTTCGAAATTTTCGACTTCAACTCGTTCGAGCAGCTGTGGATCAACTTTGTCAACGAGCGTCTTCAGCAATTCTTCAATCATCACATGTTCGTTCTCGAGCAGGAAGAATACAAGCGTGAAGGAATCGCGTGGACTTTCATCGATTTCGGACTCGATCTTCAAGCTTGCATCGAACTCATCGAGAAGGTAAGACTCCAATGTTGACATTCCGAATCAATTGTAGATTTTCAGCCACTCGGAATCATCTCCATTCTCGATGAAGAATGCATTGTTCCAAAAGCCACCGATATGACCTACGTGCAGAAATTGCTCGACCAACATCTCGGCAAACACCCCAACTTCCAGAAGCCGAAACCGCCAAAGGGAAAACAGGCCGAGGCGCACTTCGCGATTGTCCACTACGCCGGTACTGTGCGATACAACGCCAGCAACTTCTTGGAGAAGAACAAGGATCCACTCAACGATTCAGCGGTTGCTCTTTTGAAGCACTCGCAAGGAATGAACTTGATGCTCGATATCTGGTCCGACTATCAGACTCAGGAAGAGGCCGCTGAAGCCGCAAAAGCCGGAACTTCGGAAGGCGGTAAGAGAGGAAAGTCGTCGTCGTTCATGACGGTCTCGATGATCTATCGCGAGTCGTTGAACAACTTGATGACGATGCTCTACCAGACTCATCCGCACTTCATTCGTTGCATCATTCCAAACGAGAAGAAGGCTTCCGGAGTAATTGATTCGGCTTTGGTTCTCAATCAGCTCACATGCAACGGTGTGTTGGAAGGAATCAGAATTTGCCGCAAGGGATTCCCCAACAGAATGGTCTACGATGACTTCAGACATCGTTACGCTATTCTTGCCGCTGATGCCGCGAAGAATGGAGACATCAAGAAGGCGTCGATTGGAATCCTTGACAAGCTTGTCACCGACGGAAACCTCACCGATGAAGAGTTCAAGGTCGGAGAGACCAAAGTCTTCTTCAAGGCTGGAATTCTCGCGCGTCTTGAAGACTTGCGTGACGAGATCCTCTCTAAGATCATGACGATGTTCCAATCAAGAATTCGTTCGTACCTCGCTAAGGCTGACGTCAAGAGACGCCATGACCAACAAACCGGTCTTCTTATTGTCCAGCGCAACGTCCGCGCCTGGTGCACACTGCGCAGCTGGGAATGGTTCAAGCTTTTCGGAAGAGTCAAGCCACTCCTCAAGGCCGGAAAAGAGCAAGAGATTGCTGGCGAACTCGCCGAGAAGATCCAGAAGCTCGAGGAGGCCGTGCAACGCGGCGAAATTGCCCGCGCTCAATTGGAATCGCAGGTCGCTGATTTGGTCGAGGAGAAGAATCAGCTCTTCTTGAATCTTGAGAAGGAGAAGGCCAATCTGGCTGAGGCCGAGGATAAGAACGAGAAGCTCACGCAATTGAAAACTCAATTGGAGTCAAGACTCTCGGACATTGAGTCCCAATTGGAGGATATGCAAGAGCGTCATGAAGACCTCGCTCGCCAAAAGAAGAAGACCGATCAAGAGCTTTCTGATACCAAGAAGCAGGTTCAAGACCTTGAAATGTCTTTGAGAAAGGCCGAGCAGGAGAAGCAATCTCGCGATCATAACATTAGATCGCTTCAAGATGAGATGGCCAATCAAGACGAGGCTGTCGCCAGATTGAACAAGGAGAAGAAGCACCAGGAAGAGGTAATCATAAATTTGTTAACTTTTAAATGTTCACAACTTCATTTAAGGTCAACCGCAAGTTGAACGAGGATCTCCAGGCTGAAGAAGATAAGGCCAATCATTTGGAAAAGATCCGCTCGAAACTCGAGCAGCAGATGGATGATCTCGAAGAGGCTATTGACCGCGAGAAGAGATCGAGACAAGACATCGAAAAGGCCAAGAGAAAGACCGAGGGCGATTTGAAGGTTGCTCAGGAGAACATCGATGAGATTACTAAGCAGAAGCAAGATGTTGAGAACACCTTGAAGAAGAAGGAAGCCGATCTTCATCAATTGTCGTCTAAGCTCGCCGATGAGCAATCGCTTATTGCCAAGCTCCAGAGACAGATCAAGGAGCTCCAGAGCCGAATCGCCGAGCTCGAGGAGGAGCTTGAGAATGAGAAGAACAGCAGACAGAAGTCTGATCGCACTCGGTCTGAACTTCAGCGTGAGCTTGAAGATATCAGCGAGAGACTTGAGCAACAAGGAGGACTCACCTCCGCTCAACTTGAGGCCAACAAGAAGAGAGAAGCTGAAATCGCTAAACTTCGACGTGATGTCGAGGAGAATGCGTTGAACCATGAGACCGCAATGGCGGCCCTCCGCAAGAGAAATGTCGATGCTGTCGCCGAACTCACCGACCAGCTCGAGAATCTTCAGAAGCTCAAGGCTAAAGGAGACGCGGAGCGATCCAAGCTTCAGCGAGATCTGGAAGAGGCTCAAGCTGCTACTGATAGCGAGGTCCGCGCCAGACAGGACGTTGAGAAGGCTTACAAGTCGATGGAAGTGCAATTCGCTGAGCTTCAAGCCAAGGCTGATGAGCAATCAAGACAATTGCAAGATTTCGCATCGTTGAAGAACCGCCTCAACAACGAAAATGGAGATCTCGGAAGACAACTCGAGGATCTTGAGAATCAATTGAACTCGCTTCATCGCCTGAAATCCACACTTGTCAGCCAGCTCGAGGAGGCCAAGAGAAACTTGGACGAGGAGAGTCGTGAACGGCAAGGACTCGCCGCACAGGCGAAGAATCTCGAGCACGAGAATGACATTCTTCGTGAGCAGCTCGACGAGGAAGGCGAGGCTAAAGCCGAGCTCATCCGTCAGATCAGCAAGCTCAATGCTGAGATTCAACAATGGAAGGCCAAATTCGAATCCGAGGGACTTTCCAAACTTGATGAAATTGAGGAAGCCAAGTGGGTTCTCATTAATGGGGCAAATAATTTCTTGATTTTTTTACAGGAAGAAGCTTCAGATCAAGGTTCAAGAGCTCACTGACGCCAACGAGACCGCGTTCACCAAAATCGCTTCATTGGAGAAGACTCGGCACAAGCTTATGCAAGATCTCGATGACGCTCAAGTCGACGTCGAGAGAGCTTCGTCGTACGCCGCTGCTCTTGAGAAGAAGCAGAAAGGATTCGACAAGATTATTGACGAATGGCGCAAGAAGAGCGACGATCTTGCTAATGAACTCGATGCCGCCCAGAGAGACAACCGTCAATTGGCCACTGACTTGTTCAAAGCCAAGACGGCTCAAGACGAGCTCGCCGAATACCTTGAAAGCACCCGCCGAGAAAATAAGCAGCTCTCGCAGGAAGTCAAGGATCTCACCGATCAGCTTGGAGAAGGCGGTCGTTCGGTCGCCGAGCTCCAGAAGATCGTTCGACGATTGGAGGTCGAGAAAGAGGAGTTGCAGAAGGCTCTCGATGAGGCTGAAGCCGCTTTGGAAGCCGAAGAGGCCAAGGTGCTTCGCGCTCAAATCGAAGTCTCACAGATTCGATCGGAGATTGAGAAGAGAATCCAAGAGAAGGAGGAGGAGTTCGAGAACACCCGCAAGAATCATCAGCGCGCTCTTGAGAGTATGCAAGCCACACTTGAAGCTGAAACTAAGCACAAGGAGGAGGCGCTTCGAATCAAGAAGAAGCTTGAATCCGACATCAACGAGCTCGAAATCGCTCTTGATCACGCCAATCGCGCCAACGCTGATGCGCAACGCACCATCAAGAAGTACATGGATGTTGTTCGCGAATGTCAGTCGCAGATCGAGGAGGAGCAGAGGCAGAAGGAGGAGATCCGCGAGCAGTTCCTCAACTCGGAGAAGCGCAACGCCATTCTTCAAGCCGAGAAGGACGAACTTGCACAACAAGCCGAAGCCGCTGAGCGGGCCCGCCGCAACGCCGAAGCCGACTGTATTGAGCTCCGCGAGCAGAACAACGACCTCAACAATCAAGTCAACTCTCTTGCCGGAATCAAGAGAAAGCTCGAGGGAGAATTGCAAGCAATGCATGCCGATCTCGACGAAGCCCTTGCCGAACTTAAGAACGCCGATGAGAATGGAAAGAAGGCCGCTGCCGATGCCGCTCGACTTGCCGAAGAGCTCCGACAAGAGCAAGAGCACTCAATGCACGTTGAACGAATCCGCAAGGGTCTCGAAATCCAGATCAAGGAGATGCAGATCAGATTGGACGAGGCTGAAGCCGCTGCGTTGAAGGGAGGCAAGAAGATCATTGCTCAACTTGAGGCCAGAATTCGATCCATCGAGCAAGAGCTCGACGGCGAGATGAGGTACATTTAGTATCATAGGTTTCAATAGACTTTTGTCCGTTTCAGACGTCATCAAGACACCGAGAAGAACTGGAGAAAGGCCGAACGTCGCGTCAAGGAAGTCGAATTCCAATTGGAAGAAGACAAGAAGAACCAGGAAAGACTCACCGAATTAATTGACAAGCTTCAAACCAAGCTCAAGGTCTTCAAGAGACAAGTCGAAGAGGCTGTAAGTGAAAAGAGCTCATTTATTTAATATTATGGATAATACAGGAGGAAGTCGCCGCTACCAATCTTGGAAAGTACAAACAACTTCAGGCGCAATTGGATGATGCTGAGGAGCGCGCTGAAATTGCTGAAAATGGTAGGAGGAGTTTTCAAAATTCTATCGACTGACATCAATCTTTTAGCATTGTCAAAAATGCGCAACAAGATTCGCGCGTCGGCGTCCGTCATACCGCCAGACGGCCTTCCACTCGCCCAATCCGCTTCCAGTGCTCTTA
This sequence comes from Caenorhabditis bovis, assembly GCA_902829315.1. Classification (NCBI taxonomy): domain Eukaryota; kingdom Metazoa; phylum Nematoda; class Chromadorea; order Rhabditida; family Rhabditidae; genus Caenorhabditis; species Caenorhabditis bovis. The sequence continues at coordinate 1,927,355 of CADEPM010000001.1, read as the reverse complement.
TCCGAAGTTCATCAAACGCGCGATTCCTTCAATAAACGATTTTGCCTCTCTCCACACGTCTTCTTTCATATCCCAATTCAAAAGCTTTTTGTGTACAAATATTGACATCTGAAATGTTCCCCATAAAACCATTAACTCTTTCGATATTCAGCAATCAACATCAATTCAAGCTGTTGAAGCCCGCCTATTGTTATGTTTGCCCCTCTTTAACCCGCTCATGAAAGCATTGCTCATTTGACACATAAATATATATTCAATAAAACACTTACTTTGAATACTTTGAAATCCGTGGTTTCTAGCGGCTGCACCTGCGGAAAAAAATCAATTCACGTGGATTGGCACTATTTTTCCTTGTTATACATGTTGGTCCGAGCAAGAGCGTTTTTCGAGCCTCGTTGATGTCGTCAATCTTCGGCCTTACCCAACTTTCAGCAAATCTAAATCTCATTTTTCTGAAATAATGCCAAAAAGTATACGCACAGCATTTTATCGCAAACGTTTTAAATATTCAACATCAGATTTAATCAAAATCTATTACGCCAATGGAATATTTGAATCATGATTTAAAGATAAGAAGCGAGAATGACAAGAAATTGTCTGATACCTAGGAAAACTTTAAAAACCTCTTAAAACAACACCGAGAAGCAATCGAATAAGATCGTAACGAGTGCATTGAACTGGAATTGTTTTATACTATTGTCGGTGTCAAACGACTGAACAAAATTTAAAAAAAAATTCTATTTGCCAGTGTCTCGAGGCAGCGAGAAGTACGCAAGACTGCGTACATTGCATTAAAGCGTACGCGCTTTTATTTTCAGTCAACGATAAATTTTAATCTATTTTGGAAAAATGAGGAATATGAATTTTTTTTGCTGCAGTTTTTCACATTCGTCATTTTTCTACAATATACGCTGATTTCACAAAGCCTCCGATTTCCTTTTAAAAAGCAATGTAAAAGCGTTTGATTATGATATACCACCATGGCAGTCTCGCGATTCATTGCACAAACTAATAAAATAATGATTTTATTGTTAATACACGAAATAGCCGATATATATTCTTTTTCCTAAATAAAAGTGGTTATGAGCATTGAATGATTCCTGCATGCGACAATTCTTTTCTCAAGAATTTTATTCTCCTGCTGCAAGGTGTCGATAAGTGTCGCTCGATTCAACCCGTGGAATCGGTGATGATCACTACCATTTGCAATGATCCTAACACAATTCAATTAATCAAAACAAGTTCAATTAGAATTATACCTTGCATCATCAATCTGGCCTATTGCACGTTTGGCTTCCTCAAGGTCCTTCTTCAAAACCCTTTGACGATGCCTGATTTGATCCGTTTGTCGTGTAAAATTCATTCGCTCTTCGTTCATTCGCTTCTCAAATAATGAGTTTTTCGCTGAAACAATATATTAAGACGACTTTTTGTAAATTTTTAATTAGTACTATAAATATGGTAGTCATTGGAAGCCGATTCATATCCAGATGATGCCGAGTACGACTGTCGTTTCGATCGTTTCGCCTCGTCGCGCGGCGTCGTTCCATTCATATGTGTAGTGCTTCCCGACAGCACAGTTCCATCGAAATCCGAGCCCGGAGCCGATGAGCCGCGTCCCGATGATGATGTTCCCGGTCCTCCATAGGTTTTTGGAGACGTAACATTCGCATAAGGGCTTCTCCAGCATAATTCGTCTTTGCTTCCCTGCCGCTCCTGCGATCCGCCGCTATTTCGGCGATCCTATAAAACGTCTCATTTTTTTTTAGCAAATTCCTAATAAATCATTTACCTTCGTTTTGTCTGATGCTCGAGTTGAGCTCTTGCTCGATTTCCTCTCCGCCGACGTCTTCCTCATCGAATTTGATAGTTTTGTGTGGCGTGGAAGACTTTGATGCGTTGCCGATTGACAACCTTGCGACAATTGATTCCTAATTGAGCTGGCCGCCGATTTTCGTTGAGAAAGCGTCGGCGTCGAAGGCAATGAGGCCATCGGCGGATCAATACGATGCGAGGACATCGATCTCGATGAAAATGATCCCTTCGATCCTCGGCATGGCGATAGCGAGAAATGTTGAAGTTGGCGAGCAATTGATGTCGCTAGAGATCGCTTGTCATCCAATTCCTTAAAAAATATTATATAAGCTTATTAGATCCTTCGATTCAATGCACCTTATCAATCATATTTCTCTCCTTGCGTAACTCCAACTCAGTAATTTTCAGCTTATTCCGTCTCTCCCTCAGTAGTTGTTTACGAGCTTCTTCCTCCAACGTTTTCCGCTCTTGCTCCCTAAAATTTATGAGCATATTCTTGCTCGACAAATTGCTGTTGTTGCCACCCACTTTTTCTTTTCAATAAGACTCCAGTCCACTACGGTACTTCCCGACGAGACCATACTATGTTGACAGCAATTCAGATTCACTTTTTTCTTTTTCTTTTGAGGTTTGTTCTCCTCGATCTCGCGAACGCGTTGCATCGCATACTCTTCCAAATGGCTCGCACGTCGATAAACGTCCATCTCCGACATTTTGTCATCGTCAACGGTGGTGCTCGAGCCAGCCGACAACCCGCTGGTATTCGTATTCCTCATTGCTTCCAGTTTCGCGAGAATATCATGCGATTTCATCGACGACAAAGAAGCAGCCATAACAAGTTCCAGCTCGTTTTCAGCCTCCTACAACAAATTGCGTTTGTTGACAAAACAATTGGACAATGATTGATTACCTTCTCCTTTTGACTCTCGCCCGAATCGGTTTCGGCGAGATTTTGTTTGCTCAGAATTCGCAATGGATGATCCTCAGACTTGGTGGCAGCACCGGTTGTCGCCGTTGATGTGCGAAGAGACTCCTCTTCTTGCTCAATGATGTCCTCAAGAGGATGTGACAAAATTCCAACGCATTCCTGAAAAATTGAAGATTTCTAGGGGATTGGGGCGTTAAAAGAGAAAATTAGCACAATAAATCTTCTTTTCAATGTGAATTTCTCACCCTTTTCTCTTCAAAATTGTTATCAAACACCGGGGTTGTGAAGAGAACCGGCGAAACGTCCGCAGTTTCCATCCAATCCAAAATCTGTCGCCTCTTTCCATCGTCTAGATTATACCTAAAATAGAAAATATTGAAAAAAAAATTGGAATCAATTATGATGATTTTTTTTTCAATAATTCTTACACTAGTCTCTGTAAATAATGCTTAATATAGGTGAATAGAGTCGTCTGAGACTGCGAAATCTCAAAAAACGGCGACGTTTGCGGCATCGACGCGGAATATCGAATGAGAGCTCGTCGACGTTTATAACTTTCGAATGGAATGAGAAGCGCTCATTTTAAAACGCGTCGAGTCGCACGGTGATGATAAAATGTTAATGCGTTTCCGACGTATCACTGAAGCCGTTTCGATACGAGGAATGCGATCCGGCTGTCGGTTTCAAGCAACTGGCGCAAAATTTTTAAAACAAGAAAACGCGTGTTCGGCAGTGTGGTAATTTATAAGTTTTTCTTGTTGTTGATGGAACGCCATCAAAAACAAACCAATAAAAAAAAATAATAATAGTAATAGAAAATAAATAATAGTAGAAAAATAATAATAGTAAAAAATACCTCGAGCGGCATTTTGATGGATGTGTTGGCGTTGCAATCATCACTCCGAAATCCTCTCTTTCCTGAAAATTATTACTAAATAATTGAGTGTCCGACAATTGCGATCATATTTCACACGCGGAAGCTTGTTTTTACTATGTTTATGTTTTATAAACAAACAACGACCTACCTCACGGCAAACTCCACCAAAAGCACTAGGTGAGCCAATCGATGAACCAGGCGGCGAGCACAGCTCGTCGTACAGTTTCAATGAAGCCGACAAGAAAGGCGTGTGGCCCTGCAAATAAAAATATCCATGACTACAAATATATATATGGAAGCAAAAAATTTTAAAGCAATAACTCAATTATTATATAACTAATGGTCTTTTGTGTGTATTGAAAAGTAATATCCAATAAAACCGAGTTCTCACCTTGAGCATAGGTGCAACTGATTGCGTACAATTATTGTGACAGCTGTGCGTTGGAGATGTCTATAAGAAAAAATTATATAGTCATTATCAATCAGCATAGATCAAAATGAAAAATTGTGCGAGCTTTTAAAATGTGGTCTCTCGACGGCGGATGGCACGAAAACAATCAAAATGCGTTAATTGACCTGATAAACATATACTCATCGCCAACTCCGACCGCCCTGTTCGCCACACATTTTGCGCCAGATGGATTACGACCTCCGCCATGTTCGTTTACAAGGTATGATATACGATTATTAGAAAGCATAACAGTCAATGTCACAGAAATTTGGGGAAACAAACTTATAACAAGCGAATTCCGAAAATGTTGGTGGTCAATGGGAATTGGCTCAAATTTTCTATGCATAATGAGAAAGTGTCAATTTAACACACCATATTGGGAATGAAAATTGCGAATAGTAAACATGGAACACCATGTTATATTTTGGAATAACAATTTTTAAAAATCAATGTTTTCAAAAATTATAAACGATTTTTTTTCGATTCGTAGATATTCCAATTTCGATTTTTTGGAGAAATGTCGTATAAGCCATGAAATATGCACCAAAAAAATTGTATATAAATTGCACAATTCTGGCTTGGTCATTTATTCGATGACTAGGGCTTTTCAAGAGCAGCCAAAACACAATAATTATGTATTATGCAACCAGCAAAATCTCGCGTTTACGCTCCTCCCATTCAATGCTCTTCCGTCAACTTATTATAATTCGCAGCTTCATCATCATCATCATCATCATGTACTATTGTTTACATTTTCGCACCGCGGAGCGCGCACAGTAGTTTATATTACATTCCAAATGACCTACACAACAATTTTGCAATTGCATAACATGTGTTCCGGGTAATAGAGATCATTTCGCATCCGAGAGCCACTCGTTTGAAACAAGTGATATGTAAACTGACGGATTGCAATCATTATGAGAAAATGGGGAAAATTCAAGAAAACCAGACGAATTGTAGCTAAAAGGGAACACTTTTTGATAACAAATATGTATATCAAAATTGAAACAGAAACTGATTGGCGTTGCCGCTTGCGAGCACTCAAATATTAGTACCACGATTTACCGCAAGTCTGGCTTCTACTATTTGCACTTAATTAACACCACCTTCTTGTGTTAGACGCGCGAAAAGCGTCGAGCCTAATTGTTTGCACAATCTTCTTTGACACGTTTCCCGTTGGTGTCGGTCTTCCTTATTCGTCGGCTCCACAATAGTCACGGATCATGCTAATCCAACTTGCGCAAATATGGCAATAGAGTGCAAATCAATCAGACACCGCGGCTAAATATTGATGCGCAATTTGATTGCGTTTTATATTTTTCTGCATATATTAAATGAACGGTGCCGACATTCCTATGCAGAAATGGTCCGGCCTTAACCCCCATTTATTCGGATTTTTTTTGATTTTGGAAAATATTCTATATCACATACCTTAATATCGATAGTCAATGGCTTCGTGATATCCGAGTTGGTTCGAGTTGTTCGATGAAGTGGTCGGACTTCTCCAGCAGTTGGCGGCACTGAGAAATAAATTTATTTGAAATACATCAATTTAGTAGATAATCTATCAACTTGATTTAGGAGTTTTCCGAAGTAATCCTACGATAAACAGTAAGAAAACGAGGCCTGCGATCACATCCATAGCAATAAAAATCATTTGTACACAATATCTATCACTGGTGATACATGTGAGGAGCATGAGTTGTCACCATCTTATTTACCAGTGTACCTCACTCATGCCCACACATACTCACACATATCTCTCGTATTGCGACCCATTATTAATCGGAATCGCACAACAAGTGGATCATAAAACATTGATTAAATAACAAATTGTTTCTTGACGCAGGCGAAATGGAATGTTGGCTAAAAGTGAAAAGAAACCGAAAAGTGGGAATGAGTGCATGGGGACAAGAAATGACGGATGATGGATCGTTTGGAAGAGCATGTCACTTTGGAGACAAAAAGTCTGAGACGGGAGCAAGTGCTACTTAAAATACTTTCGTAAAAAAGATATGTGTAATTCCGAAAACATTATAGTGCCCATTAAAATTTATCTTCGACGTTTCAGTACAAAGATTGATCGTTCCTAAGGATTTTTTTAACTCAATAAATATTCAGCGAAGAGAAAAAATAAAAATTCAATTTTCGATGTGCATTCACGCATTCTTTAAATTGCACAATTGTTGACTACAGTACTCCATAAAAAACAAAAAAACTCACATTTGACTGGTGACACTGTGCGTGAAGAAGGCCCCACAAAAATGACAGTTTCCGCAGCGCTACTGAGTTCTGAGCCGCTTTCAAAGTCCTTTCGAATTCTTGCCGTATCACTTGATGATAATCCTTTCTCACTATTCGACGTCTAAAATGAATTATTTCGTTATGACTTGTCGCTGTTCCGCTTTCGCGTAACAAAAGATTTCAACAAGAAAAAAATCGGCGTATGAATTACGGTGTCAAATTTCACTGGAGCGCGGTATCAAAAGATTCACGCTATTTGTCGGTATGCTATTATTTCCGACGCAGACACGAAAAAAAGAAACACGGCGACGAACCATTGTCTTGCGTCCAGAAGCAATCGAATTTTTCACACGTGTTCGCGCAATTTTGCATGCCAGATGCGCAATATTCTCGTTATCGTCGTTCCGGGCGCCGAACGACAACAAAAACGTGCTGAGGCGCGACGATGACAATGCGCATCGGATGAGTTGACACGCCGATGAGTCCCTAAATCATAAAACATTTGTGCCGTTTTCATTTTCCCAACGATATGTCGAAATAGAATCGCTCTAGAGTGCCCAAAAACTCAACGAATTCCCCTGTTGACCTTAGCCGAAGCGGCCCGAAAACGTCTTCCGCACCGCAATTTATTATCCATATTTTCGCGCGACGCGGCACGTCGGTCGAACAGGAAACGAAATAAATTAAAAACGCTCTCAAGAGAAACTTTTTTTAAAGGACGACGCGCTTCGCTTCTGTTTTACTGTTGGTTTACAATGAACTGAATCCCTTTTCACTAGTTTCCATTTTTTTTCAATCATCGTTATAGTAACATCGAAACGCCCCAAAAAAAGGTCGTATTAAAAAGTCATGCATGCGCCGAAAAAAAAGTGGAAGAATAATCGAAAAACGAGACTATTCGACTAATCCTTTTTCACGACGCGGCATTCTTTGATGTTTCCGTCTTCACAAATCTTCTGAGGTGTGAATCGACGACGAAAAATGTAAAAATGGCAAACCTCGATGGAATATGCTTGTTTTTCTGTATCAGCGCCAATAAGATGCTGCCCAAAACCGGCATTGTAAGGCCACCATTCGTTGAGTTCCTTTCACCGATACCCATATCAAGAAAGCTCAGACGACGACGTCCACCTTCAACAAGTTTTTAAATTTAAAGATATTCCTAATAAGTCTAACCCTCCATATGCTGCTCCGTTAGTTTATAAGTGTAAAGAGACAGAGAAATTAAAACATGGTTTGTTCGATGTGTCTGCTCGTCCTCTATAAAAGTTTATTTAAATTTCATCTTTCTAATAAAAATGGCTTACGAATCAATCTATGATCCACAGCAGTGTTCAAGTAAAATAACGCCTGATCCACAGAATCCACGCGAATCTTAAATTGAACGATGTCATGTATAGAAAGAAAATCAATATTTGAAATGGTATACCTCAGATTCGTTGTCAAGAAACACTCCAATCTTGGCGTCATCGACGATTCGGACATTTCGGTGACGAGGATCTTGAAAAAAATTTTAAATTAAAAATTGTGTGCATACACACGTGCATAACCGAGTACCGTACTAGTAAGGCAAAAAAAAACAATTTTTATTTTTTTTTAATAAATCGTTGATTCTTAATTTTTACCTGGATTAAAGGGGCTGAGGAGGTCAACAATAGAAGCTTCCCTCTGCGAGACCATTACCACCGACATTCTGACCTGCATTCGCTCATCGGGACACCTGAACATGCAAAAAAAAAAACAAAATCAACAACGCATTTAATTAGCCGCACTTATTCTCCTCCAACGCATTCATAATTTGCGTGATCGCCAATTGTACGAGCCCGTTGCGCGCTTCAGCGTCCCCATAGAGTCGCTCGTCTTTCCCTGAAAAACGTTTGCAATCAGGGTGGCTCAAATTGGCTCTCAATGGCGCATCAAGAGTGGCCGAAATTGAAAAGAATTGCATTCTCTCACCAGTCGATTTGGCACCCATTGCAAGTATCGTTGCGTCATGTCCGGCTAGTACGGAGCTGATTGTATCGTTGAGAATCGCCTCGCCAATAGATGTCTAAATAAGGAAATTGGTTTTCGATGAGCCCAAAGATAACTACCGGTGAATTGTCGGGTCCGAAAATGTTGTCAAACACCGATTTTGAATAATTCTTGCCCTCGATGTTCAATTGATTATCGCCAATTGTGCATCGTCGAGCCGAATTTGCGTCTTCATCGCTAACACTAATACATAATCGTAGCTGAAAAAAATAGAGACAAATGACGATAAATTTTTCACACTTTTTGATATTTAGTCCCCACCCCCACTCACAAAAAATTCCAACTACAATATTTATATTGAATTATGCCATGTTTTTCCCCCTTCATTCTCAACACACAGCTGGAGCACTTTTATGAATAAACGAAAAGCCGACTGGGGGCCGATTCTCTTGAGACCTCTTGTGTCCACAATTTACATGTATCTATGCAAAAAAACTTTTTTTTTCTTGACAAATTCTTTCTTATTCATTTGTTTCGTTTTGACGACAGCAACACTTACTTTCGGTATCGTTCGATGGGGCGAATGAGCCGCCGCCTTCGCAACAGTGCTACTACTCGTACTGCATACGTCCATTCAAATGGACATGGGTGAACACGTTGTCTTTGAAGCTGAAAGAAACAATTGGAACAAGAAGAAAGCTATAGAAGTGGATGGAAAAATGTCAAATTATTAATATTTTCACAATAAACATTACGATTGGAAAATAAATAATTGGAAAAAAAATGCGGGGGCACTGTACTATACATTCATGTGTTGATCGATATATTAATTGCACAATTTGAGATGGGACAAAAAAATTTGCTGAGGTCAGCGCCTGACAAATGTGTATATGTTTTGTCACCAACAACAGAAAATTGGTTGGCGCCAGCGTTGGCGGCGAGCCAATTGTCGGCATTCGGTAAAGGAGGGGGGAGGCGACGACGAGCGATAAAATGATATGAGTCAAGTATGTGTGCGGTTTGCTTGTGAATCTACGCCAATAATTTTCACAGTCGCGCGCCACCCGATCGCGCCATCCTTTGATTTTACCGACGCCGATGGGGGGGGGAGTAGGTGAGAGCCACCACAAAATACACTTCTGTTGGTGTGAGGCGGGCGCGGATTGGCGAAAAAAAAGCACAAATGAAAAGTGTTGAAATCGAATTGAATATCGCTTCCGATGGATATCTACAGATGTTCGACACACGTGTGCGCGAACGATTGGAGCAGCGCAGCGTCGACGCGACATTTTGTGGTGTTCGGTTTCAATTTCCAAAACTTTTTGATGTGATGAAGCCGATTTTATGATAGCACGGCAAAACGTTGGCGTGAAGTGCTGCGCACAATGTTCCCACGATTAATGGCACAACGACGATTCGAGACGGATGATACCAATCACAATATTGGTTTAACGATAGTTAGTTGCGATCATGTGATGTATGAATTGATGGTAATTCAATGAAGTCGACAAAATCGAGAATTTGAACCATAATAGCATCGAGTAGTTCTCTTGCAAAGATCAATCAAGCTGCGGACACGAGGAGAGCGTTGCACACAAAAATATATATATTAGCTCAAGTGAGAAAAAAAAGCTTGATCACCGCCAATCATATCAGTTTCTAAAAAGCAACTGTCCGACGAGAGACGAGAAAAAAAAACCGCCAAACGCAAAACATACAAACTCATCGGAAAACGACGAAAATTTTGGTGGGCGTGGTTTGCGTTTGAGTCGTTCACACGGAACAACCAACTCCAGAATAAAATGGCTACTATTAGGCGAAAAACGACGGCGGCGGCAGCGGCGAGCAGGAGGGGGGGGGCGGAGAAGGACGGGGCAAACCAGCTATGGCACAATTCCAATAGGGGCGTCTTAATGCAATAGGAAAACGAGAAGAAGATGGCGTCGGAATGGTGCAATCAACGGACAAAACTTCTAACTTGTTGATACTCGAAAATGTTTTATTCTCTTCTTTTTTCCTCATTTTTATTGTTATTCGATTGACATTGACCTAGGGGTGTCGCTTCAGGTTTTATACGATTATTCATTTTTTTTTTGAAGTTATTCTTTTTTCGCAAAATGCGCAGAAAATGGAGGAACGCAAAAACGTATCGATGATACAATTAATTATAATTAAATTCTCAATTTAACTCACTAGCTAGACATACATATTTTTGTGAGACTCGACATTGTGTTATTCAATTTTCTCAATAGTACATCCATACATTCTTCCAAATTCAATGTTCTAGCGAGGGGCAACATTTTCCATTTGACCGAACGAGAGTTCGTAATTGAATTCGGGTTTCTCAAGTAGCAGTACGAACTAGTTGCGGAATTTGCGCAATGATGATGATGATTCCATAGCTTCAAATTCAATTCGATTAGCTGATTTCGTTTTAAATACAATTTGCGCGATTCTGAAATGCGATATCCATCGAGTCGCGACATGCGAGAGACGACCCAACAGCAGTGCGTTCAATAGGTACGCTCCTATTTTTTTCGAATCACAACATATGTTATAATGAATGCAACCTAATTGTGAGGGGGTAACTTAATTATTTGGACAACAGTTCTGGGCTGCACTGAAGTCAATGGCAGAGTCCAAAAAAAATAATATTAAAAAAACTTGGAGTATGTCTGGAGAAGAGATATGAACCAACGGATTCTTCCGGGCTGTTATGATTCTTTCACCCATAATTCAACTAAATTAAATTCTCTTCACCGCAGGAAATGACGAAAAAAAAAGTAACGAGTGTAATAATGGCTCGGGAATCTGCGGTCGCCTGAAAAGACCACCCATATACATTATGATAAACATGGCAGCTGTCTCAACAAACGCATAGTAAATACGAATCGGCAAAAATTCGAAAACCGATCGGACAATGCCAATTGCAACAAATTTCGAGATGAGTTGATAAATCGGCATCAAGATACTCCCTCACAAATAATGACGGATTGTTTGGCAGGCAAGACAACAAAAAAAAAGATGAGCGGCGTCTTCTCTCGTATTTCATTTCTCACTTCACTTTTGAAACTGCCTTAAACTTAATACATATCAATCATGGCTGTCTGCAACCAACCTTGCCGTCATCCCAACGGCAAATATGATCTATTTCATAATTATGATTAACAGACGTTTGGTGTCTCAACCAGTTTGGCGGCGAGGAAGAGATCGAATCAAACAGATAAATTGATGCAAAAATTGTACAAAAAAATTGGTAGAAAATATGACAAAGCGTCAATAGGCGCGCCCGCGCCTTCATACAAATATGGTAATTTTGACGGACGGCGAAAATCGACGAGCCGTTGATTCGATTTCATCGATTATCGAACGCCAGTTTTTATGCGTTTTTGTCGGTCGTCATTTTTTTGTGGCTTAGACTAAAAAACTGTGCTCGCAGCATGAATGTTGTATAGCTCTGCTCGCAATAGCAACAGAATCTTCATTAATTTTGCGTCGCTTGCTACCTGACAACCACACAAGGATTTCACATAAAACAATTTTTTTTAGTTTTACTCAATTGGCATTTATTTTAATATCCTTTCATTGGAAAAATATGTGTATTGTATGAATTGATTTACAAGAGTCAAATATAGCATCAGTAGGATCAGTACCTCTATGATACACCAGAAACAAATTGGACAATATTTGAATAGAATTTGTATGGAATCGATTACTTAGTGCATTAGAAAAAGGAAAGGAAGCCGAGAAAAGCTCGGATGAATTTTTCTTGAACAGAACCGCCAATGATAAGCCAATTAATCAAAGGTGTGAGAATTTCCCACGATCAAATTGATACTAGCGTTATCATGATGAGTGCAATCAATCAAATGAAAGTATGTCTGTGTGTACAGACCAAAAAAATGCTCCGCGAAAATTTTTTTTGATATACTTATCGAAACTGTGAATGAGGAAACCGGCCGGCAAGGCAGCCACCCATCGAACAAAAAAATGAGGGTTGCCGCTTGATTTTTTTTTCACCTTCAACGTAACGTAACGATCCATTCAATGACCTCGCTAATTTGTAATGCGAAACAAAAAAACGAACGACACAATCATGGGTGGGCCGGCGCCGCCGCTACCGTTTTCTAGGCATGTCCCGCTTGATGGCAGCATGTGCCGGCCCACGGCCTTCTACTGTACACTGCCATAAATCGGCACAAAACGATAAATCATTTCAAAATTCGATTAGCCAATCGAGAATTTGATGGCTTGAGGATTCCCGAGGAGGAGGAGGCCGTCTCAACACCCGGTCCAGCTTCGCCTAGTCACTTCGAATTATCGATGAAATATGAATGCAATGAGTGGACGATGATATTAAATTCAACATATGTCGAACACCGTAAATCAACACCATGCTTAACGACTTTATGAGCGAAATTGCCGAGTGGGTTTGACGGGTTGGGTGGACAAGAAGGCTGGTGGGATTCTTGCGAAACGTATAGTGAGCGTCGAATTCAATCTATTAAGCACAAGTCGGATTCAAAACTCGACAATTATGAAGTGTTTGAACAAAGGTAGGTTAATTGGCAATAAACGTTTCGAATACGGTAGAGCGTCCTTAATTGGATGATATAAAAATTAGAGGTATGACCTCTAGGAGATTCAATTGTTTATGGGAATCACAACGATTTTGGAAGTCATCTGTTCGAAATCAATGCTCAGAAATCTCAAGGACAATCCCATAAAAATTGCACAATTATCTGTTCGCTTAACTAATTTGGCAATTATGCAAATGAAGTGAAAGTGAGAGATGTTGAATTGTGTTTTTGCACCGAGATATTTGATTGGGCTAATTTGAAACAAAACCTAATGTGGGGGGTGGGGCACCAGAAGAAGATTAAGCCGCATCATGCGAGAAAATTATCCTCATACAGTAATTAAAGGATCATCGCGTAACGATTACGCACCAACAACGGTGCGGTGAATTTAAATTATATACTATGCGAGCCTCACTCGACTATAATATGTATCATTAATTATTATTTCTATATTGCATACATGCTTATAAAGAGGTCCAATTCGCCACACATATAAGAAAACGCGTGTGGGACTAAAAATCTTGACCGGAAATATTGCGGGAAATTGGCTGGATGCGCGCGACAAAGACGAAAACGACGGCACCGGAAGCTAGTGGCACCTCATTATTCTAATGCCATCGAGCTTGCAGCAGCACAACACGCCCTCTGCAAAAACTAAATCGAGTTTACCGTGTTTGGCTCGCCTAGCAGATTGGAAAAAACGAGCCGGCGCTGTCAGCCAGCAGCACCTCGTCGAAAAACCAATATAAACCGTAATTGACCCGTGCGCGACGGTAAAAACAATGACCGCCACAGCGAATAAAAATGGACACAAGACGACGACAAGGCGATGTGGTAATTAAATCAACTAATAAAACGGGAGACCGATTTTCTTTTTGGACCGATCATCGTTATTCGAGGTCCATTAACGTTTCAAATCCTCGTAAAACGAAAGACAACAAAAAAAAACTGGCTGCAATATTTTTGCAAGAGAAATGAAATGGGGATAACTAGAAAAAAAAATTCAACATGTTCATTTATGGGGATGTAGATTTTGAGAAGAAAAAAATTGCGAAAACTAGATTTCAATGTTTTTTTTTTTCAAAATTAGCATAGCACCATTAAAAGACATCTTGAAGGTAACATATATACAAGAAAATAAAGGTTTGTGTGATTCTTGCTCTAGATTTGCGATCATGATAATAGTAGTAGACGCGCCGCCGAGCAGAACACCACATACTATCTTCATGTCGATCTGATCCGTGTATAGAGGGGGGAACACCCTCATTGATCCTGTATTTCCACAATTTAAGAATAAACAACGATTAATCATTTCCAAAAATGCGTTTTTGATAATTTCCACTGCAAAAGACACCAAAACGCGAACACAGTTTCCCTCACGAACGTTTTTGGCGAATCGCCAAATGATTAATTATTCACGAGAACTGATACTTGGAATAGATTTACGATGAAGGCCATTTTGGGCGAACGACAAATTCACTTCGAACATCTGTACACAGGCGTTGTACTAAGTTAAGTACGGAAAAAAATAACTGACGGCTGAAGTGGGATCAGTAGAGGGGGGGGGGAGATCTCAACGAGTTTTCTTCGAACAGCTGCACATTTTATGCAAACATGCTCACATTTTGGGGGGGCGGGGGGCGGAGCAAAACAATACTGTTTCAATTTGCCAAATTCATTTCAACAAAACTGGCCGCCCAAAATGATGATGGTAATCGAATTATGGTCCGAAAAGAGGGATAGCGGCTCAGTCGTGTTGGCGACGCTTGCAAATGAGCTTTGTTGTGCTCATGTCAATTACGCGCTTTCACTACTAATACATGCACCAGCTAAACGTTAAAAAAAAACCTATTTATGGCAATTGTTACGTATTATCACAATTCGAAATAAATGCATACAGGGCAAGTGAAATGATTTGAGCAATTCCTATTGGGCGGAGCCACCCGAAGAGCAGAAAAGAAATATAACAAATGTTGGTGGGGGTGAAAAAAAAAGTGGAAAACTACTATGTAGTGCTACTAACAATGGATAGACGCAAAAAGCGACTTATGCAAAAGTTTGATTAATCACTTCCTCCGCCTCCTTTGCGTGGTGTTCGCCGATGGCTGTCGCGGTCCACGCGAGCTCGCGGCGTCCCGCATATTTCAACTGGAAAATGTGGTCTCGGCGTTTGTTTTTGCTTTCATCGAGATTTTCAACAACAACAAAATTTTTACCCTAACTCCAAGTGCATTCTCAAATCTCGGCCGCACAAACGTCCAAGCTCCGGCATTCCTCGGCTCTTCCTGTGACCACACGAATTCTGCAACAAAAAAATAAATAAACGCAAAACATTTTTTATTCCGCTTCTTATCGCGTTTCGTTTCGCCATGTCCTCTCTTTTGCAGAAACAAAATCGCCGAAATTCATCGAACGGTGAAGAAAAAAAAACGCAAAGTTTCGCGAAACAGCTCCTTTCAACTGTCACCGAGTCGATGAATTATGTTTCAGCGAGGCCGTGATTTTCTTCGCTGGTGGTCGGCCCTCATCGTTGTGCGTACGCACACACACACACTCAAATCGGGCGAAAACATGTGACCCGTCTGAATACGGGACGCCCTTGTACTTCGAATCTTTACCACAAGCAATTTTTCATTATTCCGGAAAGATTGGAATCACATACAGCAAGTTCATAGACGAACACCGTCAAACTACACTTGTCGCACTATTTATGGCTCATTTTCTGGCGAGACTGCTTTGCGAATTCGAGAGAAAAAAATGGAACATAAACCAAACACCTAGTGAAACATGAAACCTTCTCTCGCTCTCAAATTTACACATTGAACAGCACGATCATGCTCAAATCCGTTATCAAGAGCTACTTGACTTTGGTTGGTCCTTAAATGCATCTGCTCAAGAATGTTTACCCGGCATGAGACACGCAACTGCCCGCCAACTGGTTGCATAACCAAATTTATGTTTGCGCTCAATCCCTAATATGTATATCCATTCATATTCAATTAGGACATATTAATATGTATATTACGATTTCGATATGGCCAACCTTTTGCATTCGGATATTGCTTGAAAACATTTTGAAGGTCAATGACCGGGAATGGGCAAAGCATCTCAAGACGAACAATTGCTACCGTATCCTTGAGCCCGCGCTCCTCGCGAGCCTTATCAACAGCAATCCAGTGCTTTCCAGAAACGAAAATTATCTAAAAACCAACATGAGCATTTTCAAATCATGAATCAACCAGCCTTCGTGACTTTGTCGGGTTTGCACGTCGAATCGCTGATCACATTCCTATAGCTCGTACCGGGCCCAAATTCGAGGATCGTCGAAGCGGCCTGAATAATCGATTATTGCAAGGAGACGCCGTAATCGCATTGACATTTTAATGCGATTACTTTCTAGAGGGAGGCGAAAAAAAAAGTGCCGTGCGTGTTTTTATGTGATACCGAAGTGAGCGAGCGAACGCGCGCGCGCGCACGAGCGGCACCAACAAAGCCGTTTTTGAGCAGTTGTCAACTAGTTTTATTGCTCGGTGTCAATTTGACGCAATCGACAAAAGGATGGCGATCACATTGATATGAAATAAAATTCAATGAAATAGGGGGCGGGGGGAAATGAATGTTCGTTGTAGCGCGACTGTGGCAAATTGGCAAAAAACATGTACTGATAGGTCTTCTCGCAAAACTATCAAGTGTAGTTTTACGGGATAAATTAGAGGTTAAAAAACCGCACATCGGACTTCAAGACCTCTTCCTGTTTTCTGCCAATTTTACCCGGTCCCACAACGCCAAAATACACATCGCAAAAACCAATATACCTTTGGATGGCGGAGAAGAATCTTTGGACCAACGACAATAAGCGGTTTCCTGTAGTTTGGAACAATCTGAATAACATTTGATTTATTTGAAGCATTTCGATCATTTGTTTTTGTACTTGTCGTCTCAAAAGATGAAAATATTGGGCGCTCGTTGTTGGATTCGCCACTCTCATGTTCACATTCTCGCCGTCAATTGGATTTTGGTCTTCTCTCGAATCGCACAACTGCAAGAATCGCTCAACTCTGCAGCTGCTGTGCTCCGGCCCGGCGCCGTCAAAACCGTGCGGCAGCAGTATCGTCAATCCCGATGAGGTGAGCCATTTGCTCTCAGCGCTAGCAATGAACGTATCGATCATGATTTGAGCGCCATTGAAGAAATCGCCAAATTGCGCCTCCCAAATGCACAATCGTCGCGGATTCTCCGACGAGAAGCCCCATTCGAAACCAAGAATCGCTTCTTCAGAAAGCAAATTATTCGCAACTTCGATATAATTTTTCTGTCCTTCGATCATTTCATTTAATGGAATATGAATCGCATCCGTTGATTGGTCCACCATCATCGCATGTCGATGGCAGAACGTGCCCCTTCCAACATCTTGTCCACTGATTCTAACATCATTCCCTTGAAGAATCAAACTTCCAAAAGCCAATGCTTCCGCTGTTGCCCAATCGATTCCCTCTCCACTTTGAATTTTATTCATTCGCGAGTCGATGTGCATTTTGTACAGATGCTTGTGAGTGTCAAAATCTTCAGGAACCTTCACACTGGCAGCGCCAATGAATCGCAACAAATCAATATCAACTCCAGTGTCCCAGGTCTCGATACATTTCGGCGCTTGTTTGAATCCTTCCCAGTTTCCACGATGACTAACATCTCTGAAAAAAGAGCATACCACAATTTCCACATAATGAAGAATATTTACACTGGCGCAGTAGAATCAACCTGCTTCAAAGCGTTGTTCAAGCTTTCTGTATGCTGCACCAGCTCTTTCTTCACCTCATCCTCATTCAAAATTCCTTGTGAAACCAAATGATCAAGATAGTTTTGCGGAACAGATGTTCTAGCTTCAATCTCCTACAACGCGCTCCCAATTTATTCGTTTTGTTTTTTCCCCAAAATTCAAACCTTATACATTACTGGGGAAGTGAATGTTGGATCATCAAGCTCATTGTGTCCCCATCGTCGGAAGCAAACCAAATTGATAAACACGTCTTTACGGAATCGTTCGCGATAAGCAAGAGCTAAACGCGTAGCTTTGATGACTTCCTGCGTTCGCATAATTGTCGAGAGCTAATTATAAATTTCAATTACCTCTGGATGATCGCCATTAACATGAAGAACAGGATACTCGAACGATTTGGCGATGTCTGCAATTCATTTCAATCTATTGTTTTCGCGAGATATCAATACACAGTGATTAATCAAAACGGAACTCTATTAATCACATGTAGGCGGTTATTAAATGTTTTCCATACGGATCTAATGATAATTGTGTTTTTTTTGGCCGATTATCTCATCTCAACGAATTAATCAACGATTAACACATAGTTGAGAAGATCCGGGATTGATACTCGCGTCAAATGTCGCAAATTGAACGAACGCTAATTCGCTCGCAACATGCATGTCACGGATGTCACGGGCAAACCATTTCAGGATCACAATGATTCAGCGTTAACGCAATTCCCAACAAACTCACCTGTGCAGTGAATCGTCGATCGACCAACACTAGACTCGGCAGTGAACGCGATTTGGTTGTTCGTGACCAGATGAACAGTTCCACCAAGTCGAAAGTGCGGCGCTTGACTTAACGAGATCGACTCCCACACAACGCCTTGACCGGTGAACGCGCCATCGCCATGAATAAGGACATTCAAGACGGAGTCGCCGGTCCTCGAGCCTCGATCATCCTCAGCGTAGTCTCCTTTTGACAAGCTCCACGCTCGTGCTCGTGTTTTTCCCATAGCTACTGGATTGACGGCTTCAAGATGTGATGGGTTCGGAAGCATTGTGACATGTACATTGCCCTCCGTTCCTTTATAATCAAACGATGACACTTAAAAAATGATTTAGAACATTTGATATACTTGATGTCTAAAATACCTAAATGAGAGAGCACATCACCCGAAGCATCAACGGATTCCGGGAACTCGGGTTTTCCTTTAATCTTCAATTTGAAACTTTAAATATCGAAGAGAAAATATAATTCAAGTCGGACTTTTCTAAACATGTGAACTGGTGGGAATTCCATAAGTTGCGTGAGCAAGTTCAGTCTTCCACGATGGGCGATTCCAATGATGATCTGCTCGATCGACTTCTCAGAAGCACCTTCAAACAATTCCGAGAAGAACGCAAACATCGATTCGGCACCTTCAGCGCCATATCGTTTCAAAGTCGGAAACTTTGTGGCCAAGAACTTGTCAAAGTTCTGTAAGCTGTGATCACTCTATTAAGCTAAACCCTATCTGATACCTCACATTTGAGCATGAGCTTGGCAATTCTGATAGCTTCCTCATTCCTAATTTCCTGGGTTATGCTATTCTCAAAGTTTTCCGAGAGCCATTTTCGCTCCTCCCAATTCTAAAATAATTTCAATAAACACGATGCACACGTTCCGATCTCACATTGATGTGCATAAATTCAATAGCTAAGGGTCCGCAGTAGATCAACCGCAATTGTTCGGCCAAATCATTGAGCGAATAATCGCTTTTGATGTTGTCGTTCAGCGAAAGCCCATAGACGGCCGGATTTAATTCGGGAACACTGAAAAAAACAACAACAACAACAATGAACTCGATGGCTTTCATTTTTGATTCGTTTCGATCCGCGTCGCATCGCGCCGCGCCGACCGACCACCCAACATTATTTTCAATTTTAATGGGTTGTCGGTATCGTTTGAAAACGTGTGGAATGTCGTTCACCAAAATTGACATTATCGGGATTGGATAGATGGGGAGAATAAAAAAAAGCGAATTTCGCGAATCAAACACCAACGCTTCGCCGGCAACATGCCAATTGTCGTCTTTTGTGACTCACTGCGCGATGCGCTTTTGATCTATGACGAATTCATAAAATCAAAGATTTTCATTGAGTTCTAATTCACGAAATTCAAACTGCTGGGAATTCCGGAGAAGACAAAGACGACATACTTCATTAAAATGGATTAGTTTTTTTTTAACTATGGAATGCGGAACCAAATTTTATAAAAATTAAGCGAAATCCGCATCTAACAAATCCTAGCGTTCAAAATTTAATATAGAGCGAAGCTCTAGAAGCTAAGGCTTATTTAGATTTCACCGTACTTCACAATCTTCAATATTCTTGTCCACATATTATAAAACGCAACAGTTTTTTTTTTCCATTCCGCGATATGGATACATTTGATCCGCGTTTTATCTTCTCACTTTTTTTTCTCATTTCAATTGTTGCACTTTTCCCGCCAAAGATCCGGTAGCGCTTCTTCGCGTTTTTTTTTTGCCTTCACCGCCGCCGAATCAATGCGAGAGATCCCATTGATTGCTCTAGATGGCGACGCGGTGGCTAGCACGCACACCAATAAATCATTGCGATTTGTGAATTTGAATGTGATCTTATCAAAAACGAATTGACAATGATGTTCGTCGGCCGAGGAGGAGGAGAAGAATAAGATCGTGATGAAGATGAAAAGTGCGCGACGGAAGACGCGCATGTCGCCAAAAAAAAGCATGAAAGTGTTCCGGTAGCGTCGAGAATCTCATCGGCGCGCCTAAACTCGAAGAGGCGAAGGCAGAAAAACCGAGAAGCGTCAGGTTGAATATATGTATCATCGAATGTCGCTACGATTATCAATAGTGGCATTGAGACATTCTTGATTTATTGCAATGGGGAGACACGCGATTCTTAAAAGAAGCCGAATCACGGAAAATATTTCGCGAACGCATTCCTTGCGAAACGATTTGATCTATGAGAAGGCCTAATCAAAGAGTATTGCCAAGAATTTCAATAATCCGATGAAATCAATTTTGCTATTTGCTGCTCAAAGTTTCTACAAGATTCCATGTCTTCAAATGATTCATGTTTACGTTGAAAGCAATTTTTCACATTTGAAAAAAGAAACTTGAAACTGTCACAATAAATCTGAATCGTCAAAACGTTGCCTTCCAATTCTCAATATTTCGAATTTAAAAAAAGGCAAATCCGTCATTACATAAAACGTGACGTGTGGCGAAGCAGGAATTATCTATAAAAAGGAATAATGCAGAAAGAAAAAAAGAAAAAAAATTATAAGAAAAATGATATAAGATATTTCTGATTTTTCAGCATTATCCCTTTCAGAAACAATTTTCTTTGAGCTGTGTATAATCGATAGTCCATGTTTATTCACACTCTGATCACTCATCACAATTACATGTGTTCATTGACAAAAAAATTGATGCCGCCCTTATTGGAAGAGCTGGACCACCTATCGAGTTTCGACATATCGCAACTATTTCATTGTCGCGAACGATCTTCATTAAAATTAAGGAGATCTGCGTTTCTTATCGAATCCGTCCTATTTCGGCGCGCGAGTCAAATTCGCCGCTCCCGTCTGAAGGAGGCCGTACGAAATACGATTTTATGATTCCCGGCACCGCCCGCCTACCGCTTCATTTATAAAAGCTCTCGACGTTGGCTAACAAATTAGTTCATTTTTAATAATGTTTATCTCAATATGCCATTTCTTGCGTTTCAATTCCCACATGGTTTCAGATGTCGGTGACGAAGGCGACGTCCGGAGCACTATTCTTTTCCGGTGCCACGTTGTTGGTCTCGCTATTCGCTGCGGCCTCAATTCATTCGCAAGTCACTTCGATTTGGAATGAGCTTGACAATGAGATCGACAGTTTCAAGGTAATCGAAAAACTGACCGTGCGAATAAAATCATTTCACCAATTTTTCGCAGTCGTTGACCAATGACATTTGGGGAGATATGGTGAATTTGGGCGCCGGATCAGCCGCCAATCGAATTCGTCGACAGGCTTATGGCGGTTACGGAGCTAGCGGAACTAGCGCTCCTGAGCCAGTTCCACAGGGTGACAAGGCTCCACTGCCAGTGCCAACCAATCCAGGATTCCCATTCATTCCAGGACCGGGTGGAAACAAATGCCAGGTTGCCTCTTTTTCTCTTTACCATTTTCAATCGTCAAAGTACTTTCAGTGCACCGTTGAGAACAACTGTCCAGAAGGCCCGGCGGGACCCGAAGGAGAACAGGGACCTGATGGAGAAGACGGATTAGACGGTGAGCCAGGAGTCAACGGCTTCGACGCTCCTGATGTCGAGCAACAACCATCGCAAGGTTGCTTCACATGCCCACAGGGCCTGCCAGGTGCGCCGGGACCACAAGGATTGCCAGGAATTCGCGGAATGCGCGGAGCCCGCGGACAACCTGGATATCCAGGACGCGACGGACAACCGGGTATGCCAGGTGAGATGGGACCGCCGGGACCGCCAGGAAACGATGGCGAGCCGGGAAAACCAGGAGACAAGGGAGACGACGCCGAGAAGCCCGTTGGAAGACAGGGACCACGCGGGCAGGCCGGCGAGCAGGGACCAGAAGGACCAGAAGGAACGCCAGGACGTGACGCTTATGAAGGACCAGCAGGACCTGTTGGTGAGCAAGGACCACAAGGATACCAAGGAGCCGCAGGACCTGATGGGTAATCACAAACAGATGGATGCATTTGTTAATTTAATTCTTTTAGCAATGAGGGACGCCCGGGACCAGCTGGACTCCCAGGAAAGGATGCCGAGTACTGCAAATGCCCAGCAAGAGAGGAACATTCCGGATCGAACGGATGGCGCAGAAAGCACAGAAGATTCATCTAATTTCCCAAAAAACCCTTTTTCTAATAAATCATTGAGTATTATTGCTGAAATCAACTCACGGCTCGACTTGACGCAAATCCAATGGATCAAGCTGGGCTTCAAGATAGCCATATCGGCGAAATGCGTTAATCAGATGAACTCTTTGTGCGTTATCAGCGGTGACACCGCCTAAATTAGATTTCAAATAGAGAATGAATGAATGAAAAACGAACCTGTTAAATCGACGACTCGTTTCGGAGGATCAGGCAAATGACCGAAAACTCCATGACCAGGCCTGTAGAATCGTTGACTGTCTAAATAGAGAGCAAATGAGATTTACACGTTTTATTTTATTTTTTTTTTTATTTTATCAATTTCTCTATAATTTCTTTTTTTTTACATTTATGATCCCGTCATTGTTTAGTTTATCTTATGCCTCTCTTCATACCGTGAATTCATAATTTTCAAATCAACTTGATCAGCTCGGCGATGAAGAGGTCAACGATGTTTGCTCAACAAGCAAATGAATATGGCGTACAGGGAGCGAATTCGAGCCCGATTTATACGCAGCACCAGACGCACCACCCATCATCGCCGCTACGCTAATTTACCATTTGCGCACTCGGCAACCGACCGCGGCGACACGCATCGCTGGAAATTAATGCGTTTTTCAGAATCCAATTTCCGTCATATATTTCCAGAATCTGTCATTCCATTGCGTGACGCTATTCACATCTCAGTGTGAAAAAAAAGCCTCGCCGAGAGCTGCTTAATCAAATGGCGAACGGCTTGGCGAGCCGAGAGAGACCCATTGTTTTTTGCGTCATCAATCTTCTAAAGCATCCCATTTCGACGTGCTCCACTCCTATTGATTCCACCAATATTGTATTTCTTTCATTTTCGTGATGTATTATGTTTTTTTCCTTTTTTTTTCTTTCTACACTCGTCCTCTGTAAAATCAACAAAAAAACAACAACAACACAAAAAAAAATGGCTAGCTGTTGTCGAGGCGTTTTGCATTATTTACTTTAAGGTTGACGAGTCGAGTCACACCGCCCGCCGAGAGACGAGCACCGCCGGTCGTTCTGTACAAACAATCGCAAAATAGTCCGAAGAAAGTGGAGGTGGACCAGAGAAGCTGGAAGAAACCCAGCAACCGAATGTTGTCGGAAAGCAGAGAATGTATTGTGCCAAACGAGGCGAAGACTCCCCAAACAATTGATACTATGGACAAAAATAATCATAATCGCCGTTTCGACGATAATGATGAGCTCCCGCAAGTCCGACTCTCACTAGGCGAACCGACTGGCCACAGGTAAGACATAAACGTTCACAAGTTACCCCCTCTGAAGTATATCATTTCAGAAAGAGATTCGAACCTCTGTCAGAAAGCGCGCTTAACCTCTACGCATTGATAATTGCGTAAGTTATCAGAAATCAAAATCATCATCCGCAAATATTCTACAGAGCAACTATCGGAATTCTCGGATTACTCGGTCTTGTCATCGCCGTCATTATTCTTGCTTACAAATAATCAAACATCATTCTCTCTGCATACCACCTATAGCTTGCTTAATATGGATAACAATAACGAGTAGTAATAGTAATTAATATCAGTAGTAATTGAATTTGTTACCATACAAAACATGTTTTAACCTTTGCCAAAATGTAAATATTTAATGGAATGTATATAGAAAAAATACTTTAAAGAACTTTACGAATAATGAAAAGATAACTTCAACTTTAAAATTATTAAAACACTTCAGCTGCATTCAAAATCTTTTCGATATCAAGTTATCTCTTAATTTCAACTATTGAGAAAAAATAGCATAACCGACTCGTATCCAAATGTACCTTTCATCCAAAAAAATCACCAATACTGCAGTGGAAATAAAGTTATTTTTTCGTCTATTCATGCGGTCATTGTTTATAGCTTAATATTTGCGCAACAAAACGCACAGAAGACAAAATCGTACTTCTCATTTTCCGGTATATCCAAACGGCAACCGGAGTGAGGAACGAAGAGATCAGAAAAGTTTTCTATTCTTTCTAAATGCATATCGCAAGAACTATTAATTTGGAAGCAAAATAAGTAATAGAATTTACGACTAAATTCCCAATAACTATTTTTACTAACGTGTTTGCGTTCTACTTAAAAAACTAATTTAATACGCATTTTAGGTAGTACAAAATTGTGTCGCTTTAATTACTCTAATTAATATATGCAAACATTTACTCAGGGTCCGATGAAATTAAATAGTTTGGAAAAAATGCCAACTGTTCAGTTTCTTTAAATTTCAATAGCACTTGTTCAATTAAATACTCAAATTTATACACTTTAGCTTTCATATACCACGCTCATTTCTAATAAAACAAATTTCTTATGGCCTTTCGTTGAAAAATGAGTTTCGAATTTTACTTAAACTTTTTATCAATTGTTTTTCTATTGAGTGTGAATTTCTTTCGTAATGGACAAATTTCGGAACGGAATTTGATCGCCTATGGATCAAGCTTAATCGGATTCGATTGAATTATGAGAGAAACTAACCCACCTCGTCGTATGCATCGCGATCCACTGAGAAGGGCCAACCGAAACATGTTCCACCTGTATTTAGTCATTTTATTATATGTTAGGTTGCTCTCATAATCATGTTATGCTAACCAGCGGGAAAGAAACGAGCACCGGTTTTGCAACCAATATTAATGCAGCATACATTTATACTCATAAAATTTATTGTTTCATTGAAAATTCATCAATAATAGACAAAATATGATTTATATATAAATATATAAATAAGTATTTATGGATGTTTCAAAAATTATGAAAATTTGACAATCGGCGAGCTTCCTGATAGATAGGGTCCAGCTGGAAATATAAATATATAAATCGTTATCTTAATATTTAAATTCCTTACTTGGCATTCCAACTGGTGGAATTCCTTGCGCTTTCTGCTGCATTTGTTGTAAATATTGTTGGGTTGTCATCACTCCAGAATCCGCAATTGTCGGCTGAGGCGGGACGACGCCATACGCATTCTACAAACAATTTCAATCGATCGGTTCTCGTATATGAAATCAAAAAAAAACTAAAAGATGAGGGAGACCACGTGGTCGTGAGACTAACGAATGATACCGGTGAAGGTCGCTATGAAACTGGATTCAGACAAGAAAAAAAATAATATTTACAGCGTGAATTGGTGGAGTCTGCATCGTAATCGGTGTCGCATAGGGAGCTTTTTGTATTTGTGTGACCGCATAAGGAGCCTGAAAATTGAAATATTGCGTCAAAACGGCAAGAATTGTCAATTTTTCATTTTATTCCTATCAACTTTCAATTTCGATGGCTGTGCCGATATAATAAAGCACACGCAATATGATATAATCTCGATATTGCTTTTTTCAAATTATCGCAAGTGTTTTTTTTACTGACATGACGTGATTCATATCCAGATTTCCTTGTATAAATACTATAAATTAGGTACTTCTGAAGCCCCCTCCCCCATTAAACACATGCAAACTCATTTCGTCATTGTAACAACCATCGAACTTTTATATATGTATATGAAAAACTGGGAAAGGGTTTTGTTAGTATAAAAATTTCAAAAAATGTATTTTTCTACCTTCAATGACGTTGTTCCTTGAGGAATTGCCGAATATGGAGCCGACGGTTGAATAGGAGGTGGAACGACTGATTGATACGAAACCGGCGCTGCCGACAATCTGAAAATTGACAAAATTGCAATCTGCGAACACGTTTCGACGAAAGAATGTCTGATAAATTTCGAAGTTCGGTAGTGACGGACGATTACGACGAGCGACGGTAGCGATAAAATACGACGACGAAGCAAAACGATTATCAATTCGCGATGAATCGGGCGGGAACGAATAAAATATATATTTAGAAGTTGTTGTTTAGAATGAAGAAGCTAATTGTGAGCATAAAATTATAAACAAGACCAATTTTTGTTTGCTATCAGGCAAAAATCAAAAAAGAAAAGAAAACGAATGATTTCTGAAACTCAAAAAAGAGCAGTAAAGTACGAATAAAACGAAACACTCGAAAAATAAACTATGTAAAGAAACTCTGGCACGAAGACCGTTCTTACTTGATTTTAAGGAATTTGAATTCCTCAAAAAAATGAACACCTGAACAAAATTTAGTGGAGAAAAACAAAAATGATACTGTGTGCTTCCATTATTGACGACATGCTGCACTGGTGGCACAGTTACAGCGTTGGACAACGCATAGCCAGCAGTGGAGCCATGCTGTTTCGCTTCCATTTCCTTTAAAAGTCTATCACGATAATAGACATATCGCTGGCGCGATAGCTGATATTCCTGGTACAATTGTTGAAGGTCACTGAATAGAACATGATAATCGAAAATTTTTGATTTAAGATTCTTACGGATCGAGCGGACGCGGAATTTCCGCTTCAACGTGCGACGGTGCCGGAAACGCCATTCTTTTCGGATCCTGGATTAAACGCTCCGCCGGCCGTTTTACTCCACTTGTCAAATCAATTTTGATTGTTTGAATTCTTAAAAATTCGAGAAATTGCTTTTTCAAGGATTTTTTTTCCGGGATATTTTGATTTCCTATAGATGCTTGGAATATCAAACTCACCCATCAGCAGCTTTTAAATTATTCGGATCTTGAGGGCATTGCGGTGTTCTATGATCATCTGACTGACATCTGAAACATCTGTTCGGCATTCCAGGCGTTGGCCGAAGCTTCGAAGTCGACCTTAATATTCAATTATAATTTAAAAACTGAAAAGATCTTTTGGTTCTACTTTTTGATATGAATTATTTGGCCATCTAACGAATATCCACTCAACCTTTTAATTATTGGCTCAACATCTTCTTCCTCGACGTGCTGAATAAATTAAACTAACGTCTACAAATGAAATCGACCGTAATTACCACAAATGCATAATTTTTGACGATGTCGCACTCGGTAACCTTGCAAAATGGTTGGAACACCTGTTTAAGTCGGGTTGAGTCGATGTTCTCAGGCAAATTTCCAACAAACAATTTCGATGGCATTCTGTTGTGCAAAAGAAAAGATGATTCGTGCTCACGATTTAAGTCAGATGGAAATAATCAATGGAATTTCATACCAGTGGGTTCAGAAAACAAAAATAGGATAATTTCGGCCAGATGAGTATTTATTGGATTACAGAATTTTTAATTGCGACAAAATACCAAAGACATGTTTAGCATTCTGTTAATTTTGCAAAACAAAGGAATTTCAAATAAACGGAAGAATAAATAGGGACCGACGTAAAACACGGGGTTTCATTTAGACGAAGGCTTAAGCCTGATCTGAAGTCTGATAGCGGTCCTTTTCGCGGAGCAAGAAGTTGGCGAGAAAATCTATCGGATTCTCTGGACGCTCTTTGGCGAGAGCTCCGAGAGCCTGAAGCAAAATTGGGACAACTGTCTGATCCAGGTACTGTCTCGTCGGAACCGAACTCAAGGCGCGAGCATTAGCGTTTGCCTGTGGCTGAGCTGGAGTGGCTGGAGCAGCGGGAGCCGGAGCAGCAGCTGGAGCCGGTGCAGCGGCAGCTGGAGTAGCAGCATCATTTGGGGCAACATTTTCAATATCTTGAGCTGGTTTCTGAAATTCAAAATAACGGTTATTGATAACAATTCAAGTGCTGTTTGCCTCTGGTACCGGCGGCTCAACAGCATCGTTGGTCGAAGTGTCCATGTTCTCTTCTTTCTGAAAAAAAATAATTCAAAAAACTATTAAAATTAAATAATTACCGATAGTTCGACAACTGGAGCAGCTGCGTTTGGAGTGTCAGACATAATTTCCTGGAAATGCGTTCATGAATTTGAACGAAACCGAAAAACAAAATGAGAAAAATCAATAAGTAGAAACGCGCGATAGAGTGCTGTCACGCTCATTTCGAATGTGCGAAAAAAAAATTTGCTCGTTTATGCAGTATGTAGTGGATTTATGAATGGGCTACAAATAAAATGAAAAAATAAAAGAATCGATATGGATTTGCTCACCGCACACCTAACGAGGACAAACCGCGCTACTAGAGAAAGGACGCTAGGAAATAGTGAACGCGAGGAATATTTCGAAAGTATTGTATGTAAACACCGAAACGCGCAATTACACCGGGTGCTCACCAAGTTGTGTACCATACACCATTAGAAAATAAATAAAAAGAAAGTTGGAAACGTTAAAAAAAACAAACATTTACAAAAAATGAACGGGAAAACTTATCGAGGAAACAATAGCTATTTACGAGATCAAATATACGTTTTAATTTTTAAATGATCTTCCTTGTCGTTTGGGTAAAAATATTTATTTCTTGAAGTTCACAAATTAAAATGTAATTGCACAGAAATACATATACATAAATGGTTCTTATTAAATAAATAATTTTCATCGTAAACAAACGAGTACCCTTTTTTCACAAATGTTAGCTTGTTTTGCAGGTTTTGTTTTTGCGAGTTTAAATCGAAATTTGTGAATTACAGCCACAACATGTAAAACTGTTCCGTAAACATTCAAGGGTCTCGTTTTCTTGCGACGATATTTTTAATATATAATATTACAAATGATTTGAGAACAATATAATCACGTCCTTAGCTAACTCGTCAACATAATGAAAGGGTATGGTATTCTTATTGGAATCGATCAATAAATACAAAGGCAGTTCTCCCGGCATTGAATATTCATGTTTTCGTATGATTCGACACCAATACTGTGCTACGCACAATTGGAGGTGACGTTTCAGGAATTTGAACAGGCGACAATGGGGCGAAAACTTGACTCGTCGTGATCACTGAGTGCGCTTTTGCGGTCAGTAAGGTGGTCGTCGGATGCATAGGTATTGGCATCTATAAAAAATTTGAGAATTTTATTGAAATAATTGTCAATATTGTTTTAAATCATTGAAAAACAAACGGTTATTGAGGTTGACGGTGCCAAAATTAGCGATTTCAGATGATCAGTTTCAGCTCTCAGTTGGTTGAGCTCATTTCTCAAACGCATGTTCTCACTTTCCAATGTGGCAGCACGCGAAGCCATTTCATCCTCCTTAAAGAATTATTTTTGAATTAAAGCTGAAACAAACTTGTTAACCATGTCGTAATAATGATAACTTAAACCATAAGTAATAGCAATCTCAAAATTTTCCGACGTGACATAATCAATTCCAAATCTCACCTTTTGTCTTCTCTGATCTCGACTCCGTTTTGCCGCATCATTGTTCTTTCGCCTTCTCTCCCAATAGGCTTCATCCTTGACTTGATCCTGCTAATTGGATTAAATGAAATCGTAATTAATTAGTCGCAATTCGATACCTTCTTTCTTTTCGTTTCGTTCCGAACAATCACATTATCACGGCTACTTCCACCAGTCGAGTTTGGTGAGGATGAATCATGGATGCTGTCACGAGATGAGCATGATGATTCCGCTTTATCGCTATTGTTGTTTTGTTCGAATAGACGATCGGTTGGATCATAAGGGGATGGCTGTAAAATAAAACATATAATATTTTCAATTTCGAGGATTTTTTTTAAAGAAACGTAATAGTTTCAGGGTTACCATTTTCGATTCTAATCTAGTTTTAGAATATATCATATTAGGGCATCAGAATTGATGTAATAAATCATTTTAAAGCGCTTATGAGTTCTATATATGTATGTAGGTGTTATGTGTTGCATATTGATAATAAAATCTAGTTGAGCTCATATTAATCGAGAGAGCATGATTCTGGATAAAATTAGAAAATTGGAGGATTATTGGAATATCAATTTTTTCGAAATAACCGTGCAAGAATATTTAGACAATATTCAGCATTGAATTTCAGATTATGATTTATGACTGAAAGTAAAATGAAAAAAAAAAGAGAATTTTATGATTTTATGGAGGTTGAAAAAAAAATGGAAAACAAGGTTTCAAAAAAATTCTATGCAGATTTCGGAGAAAAAATTACTTTTACCCGATTTTTAAAAAATAATTTTTCTTGAAATCTGGATTATGAAGAATCTTTGAGTGAAAATATGAGAAATTTAAGCAAAATTAAACAAAACTTACGTTGTAGGTACTTAAATGCAATAAATGAGAATTTGATAGCAGTGCCGGATGAATAACAGGCAAGTGGAATGCTGACGTGTATGGTGAGACTTCAAATGTCGACGGAATATTGGCGCCGTGCGAATAAATGCTTTTGAATGCTGATGGCTCGTGGTATGAGGTCATCTCACATCGACACTTCGATGGCGGCGGCTCAGACTCGGATTCCGATGACTGATTGATCGATGACGTTGTCGAAGACAGCGTGAAATTCAGAAAGCTCTTGTTAGCAAAACCGAGAGCGGACGGTCAAAGGAGTGAAAGGGATAAGCGAAAGTATGAATTTCGAAAACGAAAGTCCTCTCACTGACCGCCGGTTCGCTTCATGACCTAATTCCCTCATTTCACTTGCTTCCCCGTTGTTGCGCCCTAGTGAACTGGGTCATTTCAACGAAATCGCAAGCCGATTCCAAACGAATTATGCAATGATGGTTGTTGAAATGAGCGACGAAAAATGCGTGTGCGGGGGCGGATTTCGACAAAACAATACGGAAAGATGATGCCGATAGCTGGTTGACATGGCTAATTATCGGGCATTCATCAAAATTGTTCGACGTTATTTATTGACATGGGGGGAAAAGTTTCTCGAAAAGCGTAAAAGCTGCTGGCAGCAACATCATCATGAGAACAGAAATCCAGAAATCGATACAGGGTGCGTGATCCTCACTGAACATTCGCTTTCATGCAATATGTGATCGAATCGGGGGATCATTCGTTTGACTACTCTGTTTGAGGGGGGGGGGGCTTACAGGGTAAGTTCTGTGCTAAGCTCCATCCGAATTTGGACTCTCTGAAAAAATCGTTGGTCGAGGAATACGACACATTGTCGGTGGAATCCCTGCGCTCCACGGTCAACGCATTTCCGAAGCGTCATCAGAAACCACGGAGGTCGAATCGAACAACGATAATGCATTAATGTTTTTATTATAAAAATAAACTAATTATGAAATTTGAGTGCGTTTGAACAATTATTCACTGAATTACTTGATTTTTAATATAGTCTCGGTAAATTTCAGCCACCCTCTAGATTTCACTTTGAGCGCTAACATTTAATATTTTGAAATATCTCATTTAACAGTATAGAGAGAAACTATAATCATTCAAATCATTGGCAAACATTTATGTTGACAACCGGTAGAACAAATTGAGCTTCTGTAAACATTTTATACTATAAAACGTGTCTAGTTGACTGAAGCATCAGGAAAAAAAATATATGAATCATCTCGCAATTTTTGCTTTAATTCTTCCCTATCATCAGGTAAATCTTATTAAAATCTAATCAAATAATATTTTTTCGGTATCCGCATGTCATTCTGTAAAAATATTGCCATCACTCAACAGCATTCTATTCGATTTTCCGAAATTCTTCAATCCACCAGTAAAAAGATCAAATTTGTAAGTGGGAGAAAAAAAAATATAATAAAGGGGCTACTAGAATTATTCGCCGCAAGACCTTGAAGTTCAGAAGCGTTGCGATTCACGTTTAGGCAATTTCGAACGCACGCAAACCGCAACGCGTCTGACGGAATCGAATAATTACGGTAGCTGCTTTCTATTTAGGAAACTGACTATAATTTTCACATTTTGAATAAATTTTCAGAAATTCATCTAGTATCTTGTGTATGTAGATTTACGATGAGTTTGATTTGGTTATACGGTACCGATTAAAAAATTGAACTTCCACCACCGGAAAAATACGATGGTCCACAATTGTTATGTCGTTCGTGTTTTTTTTTACAAAAACCAAAATAATGTGCAATCACGCCCGTATGAACTTTTTGGGCTTTTTGGAAAATCTGAGCGGGACCAATGTGGGTGGTGTGGCGGCTTGATAGCTGATAGCTCTTCGGACCGGTGGGTCCCACTCATTTTTACCGAGTATATTGGAGAAGCCCTATTTTGTTTTGCAGAATCACGAAGGGAAAATGTGCGGGCGGCGAAATTAGCATAATCACAACGAAACCATGGAATGAGGCGAAAACTGACAACCATTTGAGGTATTTTCTACAAGAAATTGATCGATTGGAAAAATATTCGGGCATTTCGACACGAGAATTTTCACCAAGCTTCACCAAGACACCAATGTAAAATTGTCAAAATTGAACAAAAAATATTCAATGATTATTCTTCAGGAAAGCTTCCTTGAATGGCAACTCCTATTTCTCCGTAATGTTCGCCTTCAAATATCTAACATCGACGTGTGACAGAGTGCGAAAATTTGTTAGAAACGCAGTTTCATGGAGTACTGAAGTATGAGTTTTGATTTGCATAATTAAAAAAAAAACATTTTTCCCGCATTATCTCTTGACTTATAACCACCAGTTGTCCTTTCAATTTAATGCGAAAGAAAAGAGAACCATTGAAATTTATTGAGAAATGTTGCCGATGGCAGATTTTAAACAGTTGCCACGTCGTTGTCAATTGTGCGATTTTTTTTTGAGATGATCAATACGAGAAATTTCTTGTTAAACTAAAAAAAAGACATTGTCTTTCACAGAAATGAAATCATTTCAAAAAATTCTAATCGATTAGAACAAATTTTAAATGCGATCAGATATTTATGTGGGCTCATTAGTTCAAATGAGCATCTGACCAATACGACCAATTCGTAGATAACTTGCTGAATCGAATTCTACAGATGTTTTTCTGCTCTATTAGTCGACTACCGTAAATCAGTGATTTTGATTCGCAAGTTATTCGACGTACAGTACACAACTTCGCACAGTTCACAAAATTCGATGGTCCATAAACACTATTGGTGCTCTTTTTTTCAATGATTATCATAAATTTAAGTGTAGTGTAGATTTACGTGCCCGAGTATTATGACAGGTCAATTGTGCTACGTTTTGCCATTTTCCGGAATATAAAATTTAAAAAAAAAAATACTTTTAAAATTTTAAAATAGACATTTTGGGCGGCTCTCGGTTATAATAACATTAATTTCTGTTGGTTAATAGGTTTTTGTCCATTTTAATTTTGTTAAATTGGACTCATCTGGTATTAGGCCAAAATATTGATAGCGATGGGTGAAATACTGGTGGCCAGATATGAACAATGTAGTGGAAAGTACACCCCGACACAATTTCAGGCAATTTTCCATTTCTGAAACATTCGTAAAAACGAATACATTTCAATATAACAATACATAAACGTTTTGTAATACCAAAAGTATGAAAACCATCAATTTCTCTTTGTCCAATAACTATACACACTTTGTGTGTTGAGTTTGCTGTTAATACTCAAAACTGAGTCAATAAATGCGTCGATCTGATAAAAACCGCTGTTGTGGAGGGACGCACTTGGCACCGTCCCAACTGCGCCCGCATGAACTATCCCGCCTTTATCTTGATAGATTAGCCGAAAAAGGAAGTGACGCCTCTTATCTCTGCAAACCTCAAAAACCAATTGGAACGAAATATGTCCCATTTATTTTTTTGCAGAATTTTATCTTTCAGATTCAACGAGCTCGAGTTGCCTGCGAATGTGAACCTACTGTCGATTTGGTAAGGGTTTGATCAAATCAAACTCTGCTGTAATTCGATATTCGACATCAGTTGTCCAAATATTTGCTCATTTTAAATTATTATAATATATTTTATATCATTCATTTTGTATTTCGCTCCTTCATTCGCACTATTATCTTTAAACTGATAAAAGTGAAGTGCTATAATAATGTTTGATCAAGGCTTCTGCAAGATTGTTCTGGAACATTCGTTTGCATTATCCATCAAGCAGGAAAAAAACAAATTTTAAATCTATACAATTTTTATTGCTTATGGGGCGACAAAAACTATGTTTTATCGTCGCTTTTGTGATCGAAATTTAACATATTTCAGATAAAACATTTATGTTTTTATAAACGAAAAAGTTGAATATTTTTTCAAGAACTTAAATCGTTTGAATTTGATCGATTCAATGATATTAAGCGGAAAATATTTAAATCATTCATGAGTACGATAAATGTGAATATACGCAAACACCAAACTAAATGATGCACACCAATTAAAGGCAGCCCTTTTCCAAATGTTTTTTCATGAATTTTCCTTATTTGCGCATCGGTCAATGTTTTATTAGGTCAAACACACGGAGATTCAACAACCGTCTTTCGGTTTTTTTCCGCTTTCTGAGAGAAATGCGTACGTATAGCATTTTTGATCTCAATTGCGCGCAAACCCGCTAAAATCTGATGACACTCCTAGAAATGGAAATTACTATTATTTTGCTTCCTTTTGTGTGTACTTTAAGATAAGAGCCGAACCATGTTTATTAATTGCCATTTGTTTCTTGCACATGTTTCGGAAAACGCTAGTCGCTGCTCGTATATCTTCGGCCCATCTCTGCGTCTCCGTACCTTCTCGCGTTACTACATAGTCACAACTGACCCCCACGTAGCCGTTGACAAAGCCAGCGCACACATACACTCTCTCTCACACATACACACACGCTCTCGCTAGTCTCCGCCCTCTAAGAACGAGTGGCGTTCGCTGATTGGCCGAATGCTGACGTGGCCCAATCGACGAGCCACCAGCAGTGCATCTCGATTATTCCGTTTGCTGACTCAGTGCCGACGTGGTTATACACGACGAGCTCTTTCAGACCTTTATATTTCGGCTCCTTCGACTCACTCTCGCCGCACTTTATACTTCCGTGCTCGCGTGTATTTTCTTTACGCCTCTTCTAGAATGTTCTAGGCGCTAATTTACACTTTTATTTCAGCTACTTGGTGTTGTTGATCTGACAATTATGAAAACGATAGCTATCTTGTTGGCAATTGCCGCCGTCGCCGCGGCCGAAGTCTTCTTCAAGGAAGAGTTTAATGGTGAGTAGTGTTCAAGCTGAATTTTAAAACAATTGAAATTCTAGAAAAGCGGTTTTACTTCAATTAATTCATTTTCAGACGATAGCTGGGAGAAGCGATGGATCCAATCGAAACACAAGGACGACTATGGAAAATTCATCCTTTCCGCCGGAAAATTCTTCGCTGATGAGAAACGTGATCAGGGAATCAAGACCAGCCAGGATGCCAAATTCTACTCGCGCGCTGCCAAATTCCCAAAAGCCTTCAGCAACAAGGGAAAACCAGTTGTGATCCAGTACACCGTCAAGCACGAGCAAGGAATTGACTGCGGAGGTGGATACGTCAAACTTCTCCGGTCGGACGCCGATCTTGAGGACTTCCACGGTGAAACCCCGTACAACGTCATGTTCGGTCCAGATATCTGCGGAGCCACACGACGCGTCCACGTTATCTTGAGCTACAAGGGAAAGAACCATTTGATCAAGAAGGAGATCCCATGCAAGAGCGATGAACTCACCCACTTGTACACTTTGATCCTCAATCCAGACAACACCTTCGAGGTCAGAATTGACGGCGAGAAGGTTCAAGATGGAGAAATCGAGGAGCACTGGGACCTCCTTCCAGCCAAGAAGATTAAGGATCCGGATGCGAAGAAGCCAGACGACTGGGACGAGCGCGAGTTTATCGATGATGCTGAGGATAAGAAGGTAACACTATCGAACATTGGAGGCAAACTTTACATTTTTCTTTTCAGCCAGAAGATTGGGACAAGCCGGAGCACATTCCAGACCCAGATGCCAAGAAGCCAGATGATTGGGATGATGAGATGGACGGAGAATGGGAGCCACCAATGATTGACAACCCAGAATACAAGGGTGAATGGAAGCCAAAGCAGATCAAGAACCCAGAATACAAAGGAAAGTGGATCCACCCAGAAATTGAGAACCCAGAATACACTCCAGACGATGAGCTTTACCTTTATGAAGATTGGGGAGCGATCGGATTCGATTTGTGGCAGGTAACGAATTGCTAATTGAGTATCTAATTCTGAAAGTTGATATTATAGGTCAAGTCTGGAACCATCTTCGACAACGTTCTTGTCACCGACTCCGTCGACGAGGCTGAGGCTCATGCTGCCGAGACCTTCGACAAGTTGAAGGATGTCGAAAAGGAGAAGAAGGAGAAGGCTGACGAGGAAGCCAGAAAGCAAGCTGAGGAAGAGGCCAAGAAGAAGAAGGAGGAGGAAGAGGAGAAGAAGGATGAGGAGGACGATGAGGATAAGGAAGAGGGCCATGATGAATTGTAAGAAGCAGCAATTTAAAAATTAGTCTGTGTTAACACGAATTCTCTTCTTCTGTCGGGTTTTTATTATTTCTCTACTCGTTTCGTCGATAGGGTGTTATTATTATTGATTGTTTTTCCCCCAAAAAATATAATAAATATATTTATTTCCCTTTAAAATGTGTATTTCATCTTCTCGAATGTTCGCCAACAACCAAGAAGGGAAGCATGTCGGCAAAACGAGTTCGATTCGTTGATTGAATTGCAAGTCGAGATTGTTTTATTTATAGAAAAATCAGTTGGGAGTGTATTGTAATAAACATGAAAACTAAAATTACAACCGTAAATATTCACAAATCAACCGTTAAATTGAATTGAAGCTTGGGGAGATTATTGTCGACGTGCGATTTCAGAAAATTGGCTAAATGCCAAATAGTTAAGGAAAGATGCGCTTTATGCAATCCAGACCCTTTAATGCAAGCGCGTAAATCTACACCTTGTTTTTCGGCTTTTATAGTTTTTCTGGCAATGAGCCAATTTTTTAAATTCGCGCGACGTCGACTAGTTCATTCTGTTTGTTTACATCACAGGTGGGTTATGTCGGAGTTCTCGATATTTTCCGGCTCCAGGTAGGGGAGTTGCTCGCTGAAATTTCAGTAATGCCAGCAAAAAAAAAAGAAAGACGTGAACCAACCTCAAATAGCCTTGAACAAAATCGCTAAGCCAATCGGGTATAATTTGGTGATGAGATAGTAGAAACTGAAAAAAATTCCCCCACTGAATTTCTTTTTTGACAAAATTCTCACCTTGTGCAGCTCTAGAAGAATGTACTGATTCGAAAAACGATAATCAAGAGGGTTTATCAAAACCGTTGCTTTGCCTCCTTGACCGGCGCGACCAGTTCGTCCAATTCTGTGCAAAAATTACTTTCGGCAATCAAATCAAGACTGAAATCAATAATTACCTGTGCTTATAAACGTTAAAATCGGAGTTCATTTCCATGATTATAATCTGAAGCGAAAAAAAATTGCTTTTCACAATCAAAAAACATTACATGACGAAGGGAATCGACGTGAAGACCACGCGCAGCAATGTTCGTGAATACCAATCCTTGGACGATCTTCTTCTTTACGAGCTTCAAGTTTAGCCTTTGTTGACGTTTCTCGATTGAGCTGAAAAAAAGTGCAAGTATTTTCCTCAATTTATAGAAAAATACAAACTCGAGACTTAATTAACTTTCAAAAATCACGGAAATCTTTCATATTTTTCATTAATAAGAAATATTAAATATGAAAGGGTATATATGGTACGAAAGGTCATATATGCAGGTTTAGCAACAAAAAACGGTTAAAAAACCGAAAAAAAACTAAAAGTCATATGTAGATTTCGCAACAAACGAGTTTTTTTAAAGTGTTTGTTCCAAAAATCTGCATTTACATAATAAAACTTACGAGCTCAATGGTAGAAAATTGTAGCCAGCGAGTCGAAGCATCATTGTCACCATGCTCACGCATTTTTTCGTCTCGCAAAAAATTCCGATCGTTTCTTTATACGGCCCTAAACTTTGATTTAATTCTTGAATCGTTTTTCAACTCGGTCAACCTTCTTTTTTGCAGTCCGTCCGCTCCAAATCGTCATCAATGAGAGCCTTAATGTAATTCACTTTGCGGAAAAACACATGATCTGTCATAAAGCGGTCTCGTCGCGGTTCAGTTCTAATCTGAAACCCCAAATCGTTTCCATCATTAAACATTCGTCGTGTTAAAACCTCCACTATTCTCTGTGTGATGAAGCCTGGAACAATGGGAACGGAAATCGCAGACGGTGTTTTATCGCTGAAACCAAACAGACAACAACTTAACATTTCATTCGAATAATTACCGAAAGAGAATATTCTGAAGCTCGTTTAGTTTGATTCCTCCATCGCACATGTCATAAGTCGCCGAAAAGAACGTGACTTGAAGTGTTTCTTGAACATTCGGCGGCAAATTCTCGAAAATTTCTTGAACTTCACAACCAAATTTACTCTCGTCCGTCATGAGATCAGCCTCATCAATAATGAGAAGCTTTAATTTATGAAGACTGACCTGAATAGAAACGGTAATAATTGACTGTTCATAGTCGAACAATTACCGAATTAGATTCGAGAAGACTTTTCAAACATCCTATAGTTGCCACAGCCAAATCGCATTTACTCTTCATTTGAAATCGCCTACCAGCGATGTATGCATCTACGTACACATCTTCGATTAAAGTACCTAAATAATGATTTTAAGAGTTTTTTTAATAAAATTTTACTAACCCCCCCCCCCTTTATATAATGTCGTGGAGATTTTGGAGAAAAATCTCAACAACCTGATTTTTTTTTGCACAACGGTTTTATAGATTTTTTTTTTCCAAATTGTCATATTACCACGGCCTTCTCGCAAATAAGGCCTGTCTTATAACAAAATTCAACATTTTCCAGTTTTCAGGT
Organism: Caenorhabditis bovis; assembly: GCA_902829315.1. Taxonomy (NCBI): domain Eukaryota; kingdom Metazoa; phylum Nematoda; class Chromadorea; order Rhabditida; family Rhabditidae; genus Caenorhabditis; species Caenorhabditis bovis. The sequence continues at coordinate 1,888,193 of CADEPM010000001.1, read as the reverse complement.
CAAAAAAATATTTATATACGAATATTGTGGACGTCAAAAGACTGAATGGAGGCGGGAACTTCAAATTCGCGAAATCAGTGTTGATTTAAGTTACGTTGACTGAATACTAAATGCGCGTGCATTACAATACAATGAACGTAGTTTCGCGTACTTCTCGTTGCCTTGAGATACATTGGCACATAGCCAATTTTTTTTTGTAATTTCGTCCAGTCGTTTGACTCTGACAATATACCTTGTTCTTTCACATGACCATAGTTGATTCCGCAAAGCGATGACACGTAACTGTACATTTGCTCAGCAAGATTAGTAGTATTGACTAATGAAAGCACGTATGGCGAAGGAACGGCATCCGAAACTGGAGGTCTAAACATTAAATTCGTTCGCAATTAAACATTAAATTCCCCCCATACTCATCGTTTTTAATATCGAGAACTTTCTGAATCGCAGGAATCATGAACGCCGCAGTTTTTCCGATTCCGGTTGGTGCCATTACCAAAAGATTAAAGCCTTTCAAAATCACAGGAATCGCGCGAATTTGAAGCGCGTTGAAAAAATTGATGCGAAGACGAGTTTTGATGTTATTGATAAGTCGCTCGTCGAGTTGGGCATCCAGCACTTCATTTCTAAATTCCAATTATACAACACTTTCAAATATTGCGTTGATTATTACGGAAAATTCTGCAATGTTTCGTCGTCGCACTCAAATAAGATGTGTTGTTCATAGAATTCGTTTTCCTCTCGAAAATGATCTTCATTGATGTCGGGCGGCACATAATCATCGGTTTGCTTTAATCTCGCATTCCGAAAGCCTAAGAATTGTAAAAAAAAAATTTTTAATATTCTGTGCTGCTACTTTCGTATAAGCCTCTACAATTGAAATTTGCAAGATCGATGGCACCAATTGCTTCTGGTGGCTGATATTTTTGCGTGCCGCTATTTTCATCAATAAAACTGGGCGTCATCATTTCCCTAAACGGCTCATTTGTTTCTTCTTGTTTCTTCTCAGCAACTCCCCACGGCAGCACCATCTTTAAAGCAAGGATTAAACGAAAATTTGGAATTTCTAAATTTCGCTTGCAGATAATCACGGGCAGAAACCAAAAAATAGATGTAACAAAAAATATATCAGATTAATGTGAATATCATTCATTTGATGAGATCTTTCGAGAATAACAAATATTATAACATATTTTAAAAAAATTAAAAATACAAAAATATGAGCATCATGAATAGAACATTAAATTTCACTAGATTTGGACTTCCTTCGACAAAATCAAATAATCGAGTCCTTGCTCTTCATTTGGGCACGTCACATCACTTCCATAGCCATTCTTATGGAAGAAGGCTAACGATTTTGCGTTATATGCGAAAACAGTGGCCATCACTTTGTCAACGTTGGTTCTGAAACGATTTTCATTTCTAAAAATGAAAACAAGGGCAATGGATACTTTTCAGCTAACGCTTCGAGAGTTCTAATTAACATGCTTCCAATACCCTTTTGCTGGTATTCTGGAACAACTTGAATTTCGTAGCTGTAAAATGGTTTCTCTCATTTGATGATTATCCTATTTCGTCTTACCAGTACAACGCTGGAATCTTGTGATCAACGACAAATCGATAGTGAGTGTATCCAACTTTTTCGCCTTTCGAGTTGATCGCGATGATGAATCTCGCTGTAGTTGCGCGAAGTTCGTTCCGTTTCGAGTTCTCGTCCCATCCCCATTGAGAAATTGCGTACATTTCGTACATGTTGTCCTTAAACAGTGAGAAGACCCATTCAAAAACCTCGTCGTCAAGATGGGTTGCCCATGCATACTGAAATGTGATTTCTTCCCTAAAATTATTTGTATAATTAAAATTCAAACAAAAGATCATACCCATCCGTAGTAGTTCTCTCATCTGTGAGACAATTGAACTTTTCAACCGGGTTTATGTGCTGCGATGCCTTTTTAATGATCTTTTTCGCTTTATCACTCATCTGAAACTGTTAAAGTTGTATAAAAATATATATCGAAACTATCAGAGGTGCGTGATAAAGAACTCACTATTAACAATTCGAATTTTGGGAGAAATAACGGCGGAAAAAAATGTGGTTTCCCACAAAAGTGAAATTTGCGCGTTTCGCTGAAAACCTCGAAAAATGCCTGCATTTTACCCGAGGAGTTTGCCGAAATATTTCAATAAAAATTTTAAAAGGCGATCAAAACACAATAAATTACAATCACCGATAGAAATCAACGAATCAAAAGTCATCATATCAAAAACTTCCGATAATTTGAAACGAGGGCAGCAATCGTGGACCATTGAACACAGCGCGAGTTTCAAATTCAAATGTTCACTGGATTTGTCACATATGTGATAAAGGCGTTCTTTGTCTCCTCCTGGCGTCCCTTTTCATTATATTGCCATTTGGTTGACCTGATCGGTCGTCTCCTCTCGTTATTCTCTTATTTTCATTTGCATCAATCTCAAAATATTTTGTCGCGTTTACTTGTTTTTAATTTTCAAAATTCATCTGTTTCACGAATCATTTTTTAAATTATTTATTGCAGATCATGACCGACGTTGTGGTTCATTCAGCTCCAGGCCCTAGCTCAAAAAGTGTGCTTAAGCCAGAAACAATTTCTCAGCAGCCAGTATGCTCATATGAAGTTGTTCAAACACTCGGGGAAGGCGCTTTTGGCGAAGTTCTACTAATCACTGACCGTACCAATCCAAATTGTGCACTTGCGATGAAGAAAATGTCCGTTAGTGATGGAGATCAAGACAAAATCAAGCAAATTAGAAAGGAAGGTCTTCTTCAAAAAATGTTGTCTAGAGTTGGGCATGATAATGTGATTCGATTGATTGGAATAAAGTGCGAGTCTGATTATTACTATTTGTTCCTTGAGTATGCAGATTGCGGAGAGTTGTTTGATAAAATCGGTAATCATCATTTATTTTTTTCTTCTTATCTCAATTTTTAATTTTGTAGAACCCGATGTTGGTATGACTCCGGCGAGAGCTCAATTCTATTTCCGCCAACTAATTTCCGGGCTCAAGTACATTCACAGCTATGGAATTGTTCACCGCGACATCAAACCAGAAAATTTGCTTCTGACCTCATCACGTAAGGGTATCGCGTCAATCAGTTGTTAGTGAATTCGCACATTTTTAGAGGTGCTAAAAATCTCCGACTTTGGTATGGCAACCGTATTTCGTCACAATGGTGTTGAAAGGGACCTTGACATGAGTTGCGGAACATTGCCATATGCGGCACCCGAAATATTGTTTGGGAGAAAATACAAGTAACACATTGGCTAGGTGCTAATCTCCAACCTAATCTAACTACTTCAGAGGAGAGCCTGTAGATGTATGGTCCGCGGGAGTTGTGCTCATTACAATGCTTACCGGTGAACTACCATGGGAAAAGGCTGACGAGTTAGTGTTTTTTTTTAATTCGACATTTTATAAGAATTTTTTCAGTTCATCTGCACCATATTTAAATTGGATTTCAAACACGAATCTTGATGAAAATCCATGGAGAAAGATTGATGTCCGAGGATTATGTAAGTTCATCCCCTACACATGTGTGTCACATGACCCAAAAACTGTTCGCACTAGAGCGCACTAGCTTTCGTCATATATCCAATTTATTATTTTAGCATTGATACGAATCATAGTGACGAACAATGTGGCAAATCGCGCAACACTTGATCGGATTCAAAGACATCCCTGGTTTACGCACAACTATGGTATTTACTCGCCACAAGGTTTCTTTTAAATTTAAGACATTTTATTTGTAGGAGTTTCAGAATATAATGAGAATCCCGCCAAACGAAGAAAAATCGAGAAATTCGACAATATGTATGTTTAAAATAGTTTTTTTTTTCGTATTTTTCGTATTTTTGTTTTTTATATTTTCTTTTGGTAATCACATAACCGGCTTTATGCTGGCAACCAACTGTTTTAGACCGAACACCCAAGTGCAGACTGTTTCCGTAGCTAATAATTGTATGGACGAAAATAATTCGTCAAATCGTGCACATTGTGAGAAAGAGGCTCTATCAAAAAAAGTTTCATCGTTCTCACAGCCTGCTAATATGGACGATCTGATTTTGTCTCAACGTATTGATATGTCGCAGGGATCATCGGTAATTGCCTAAATTACGGTTTTAGAACATTTTTCTGACGCAAACTTTTTCTTAGAACCCTCTAAAGCGTATGGTTTGTCGCATGACGCGCTTCTGTGTGAATGTTGATGCGGCTAGCGCGATTGCGCGCGTTAGCACCGAATGCGAATGTGCCGATTTCTCGGTTCTTCAAACCACCGCGGCTCAGGTAAATTAAAATTTTGGGGGCGCAGAATGGGGAGATTAGGGGGGTTTCAGCTACTTGTTTCGACTCCGCGTGCAACGATGATGGTCAATGTTTATACAATGATTGCTAATCCAAAAATAAAGCCTGCGGTTATGATAGACTTCAGAAGGTAATGGTTTACGATGTGTTGGTTGTCTCTTTTTTTCTAATTTTTCTTAATATTTTTTAATTCGTCGAAGCTGTGAAATTCGCTCCATCATGAAAGCACTCTTGAGTCTCGAATAGAAAAAGGTGATGTTTTGTGTTTTATGAAAAAGCTTGAATTTTACAGGTTTTTTACGAAATTTAACTGTCCTTTCAAATTCACCGAGAGACCCAAAAATGCAAGCGACGGGAAAAGTTTCACAGTTCGATGTTTTAATTGCATCTAAGCTTAATAGTCAAACAATTTGGCATTGTGATTTTTTTGTTAGGTCTCGTGGCGATGGAATTGAGTTTAAGCGTATGTTCATCGAAGTTCGCAATCGGATGCAGAACTTGATTTGCTCTATTGGAAATGATTGGCTGGAGAATTTGGGTCTTACACCACCCTCGCAGGTAGCAAAAATGGTTTTCAAGTAAATTCCAATTAATTTGATTCAGGAGAGGGATGAGAACGCTTCTTCACAAGGTGTGATGAGAATGGAAAGCGATGCCAACTAAAAGACTCCAACTGTGCAGATTTAACAAATGACTAACTCAGAGTTGCACCGAAAAAAAAACTATTATTGCATTGGACTTTGTAAATGATTGGTGATCTCTTACGTTTTTTTTTTGATAAATATTCCACACTGTAATTTTTTTTGAATAATAAAGTTTATGCCTTTACAAATACTTTATGAAGACTTAAAAAGAAGTTATAGATGTTTTTATTGAAGAAATGACAAAAATTGGAGCGGCTTTAATTGATTTGAGTGGCACACTTCATATTGAAGATTTGGCTATTCCTGGAGCTGCTGCTGCTCTGGAGCTTCTACGCAAGCATGTCGAAGTGAAATTTGTGACAAATACGACTAAGGTTTCTTCCTTATAGAATAATGCAAAAAAAGCAGAAAACGAGGTTAATTTCAATGCAGTAAAATATAAATTTTTTTCTGAATTGACCCTTAAAAAAAGGTCGTCTTGTGATGTTAAGGAATCTTCTCGAAAACTTCACGATCGTCTCGTGAAATGTGGCTTCAGAATTGATCGGTCCGAAATATTTACGAGTTTGATCGCTGCGCGCCATTTCATTCAAAATCACAATTACCGCCCGTTTTTTATTGTGGACGATGAGGCGATGGAAGAATTCGAAGGTGTTTTTTTCCATCATGTTGCAAAATTCAAAAGTTTTCCGATTGAAGGTATCGAGACGAATGATCCGAACGCGGTTGTGATTGGATTGGCTCCCAGAAAATTTAACAATGACACAATGAATACCGCATTTCGGCTTATAAAAGAAAGTAAGATTTTTTTCCAAAGAGATTTTAAGAATTTTTTTGGAAACCAAAAACCTATTCGTGAAAGTTTCGAATCAGATTCAACAATTTTTCAAGTTTATCCTCGGCATTTCGTGTTAGGTCTAGTTGATTCTAAAGCCGATTTTTGTTAAATCCGACGTGAAATAGATCTCACTGTGCTGCTTGATATAATTTAATATAACTCTAATCAAAAAATTTTTATTAAATAAATTGGGTTTTTAATGATATATTTTTTTAAGAAAATGCCGCGTTAGTCGCCATTCATAAGGGTAGATACTATCAGAAGAAAGACGGCATTCATATTGGACCAGGAGCTTACGTGGCTGGTCTCGAATATTCTACAGGAACCATGGTAGCATTTTAAATTTTCAAATGTTTGCCATACTAAAAAAAAATTATCTCAGGCCGAAGTGATTGGAAAACCCAACGCGCTATTTTTCCAACTGGCTCTCGAATCTGTTCAAAAGAGCGCCGACGTTAAACTGGATTGCTCGAATGTTGTGATGATTGGTGACGATGTTAAAGATGACGTCGGCGGAGCATTGAACGCTGGAATGAGAGGAATTTTAGTGAAAACAGGAAAATATCGGACAGGTTTATAACGTGATCAGCTAAACAATTTTTCAAATCAATGTGCTTTTTATTAGGTGATGAAGATGTGATCAACGAAGAGAATAGGAATGTCGCCGATTCGTTTGTTGAAGCTGTTCAGATGATTATCGACGACAATGTCCTCTAGATTTCATAATAATCAATAGTCTTCCGATTTTTTTACACTTTGCGAAATCGGCCTCATAAATCATTCAGGTCAACATTTGTTTGAAAAACAATTTTCATCGATTTGTTTTCATTCCGCATTGCTTTCAACGATGTTTTCACAACTTTTACTTGCAATTTTTCTTATTAGCGTTGTCCACTGCAATCAAGATTGTAGTTTAGAAGACACCAGCGCTTATCAAGTTTGTCAAGTGGTGAGAATTTAGCAGAAATTTTTTTGTGATGATATTAAATTGAAAAATATTTGTCAGAAGAAGAAGGTTCTTGACGAGTTTGTAAAGAATGGCTATTTGGAATTGGAGAAGACGTTTGTTGTTAAGGAGGCTGGAAGATTATGCAATGATTTTGTGGTAATAAATAAGTTTAAAAATTCTTGTACATATTTCATACTATTCAGAAATTCTACGGAAATATTCAATGCAATTCTTATAAATCCGAATTGGCTGGAACCAATAAGCAATGCGGTGAATTTATTGAGCTTGCGAAACATTGGGATTCTTGCATGACACAATTGAAGCGCTCTAGAGCGAAATGTACCATGCCTTTCTTGTCTAGTCCACTGCAACTGCGCTAACAGACGAAAAATAGTTAAAAAATAGTTGAAAAATAGTGCAGACTTTGGATGAAAGAGGGATCTGTAACAGATCTATTTTCAAGTCTATTTTTCATCAGCGCTTCATCTATTTCTCAGCCATTCTCTATCTATTTAGCATCTTGGATTCATCTATTTTTCATCCATTTTATGTCTTGTCTCTGTCCCTCGTTCTTGCATTTTTCATCAGTTTTCTATCTATTTCTCATCCATGATTCATCCTTTTTTTAACCCATTTTTGTCTACTTCTTGTCTCTTATTCATCTATTTTGCGTCTATTTTTCTTCTGGATGGTTTTTATGAAAAAACAACAGTAAACGGAAAACAACAAAATAAAAAAAAAAGAAAAATACAATAAATTGTTTAACATTAGAAATATCAAATTTCAATTAAATAGAAAAATGCTGATTGAAATATTCAGCGGCATCGGGCTTCAGTTTTTTGAGTTGGTGCTCTTTTCCAATTTTGATAGCCAAACTATGCGCCATAACTTTGCTAGCGTGGTGAGATCCTTTCTGATCGTTATAATTTGAACGAAGGCGATCGCTAAAAGTACATGGTGTTATTTAGTGAAACATTCGCATAACTACATGAAAGTAATCGCAGACTCTTTGATTTGCACAGCAACTGAAGTAGCTTGATCCGTCGTTGGAGCAATATCTAATCCAATGAACAATGCTTCTTAATTTTTTTTAACATTGTTCACATATGTATGTATTATCAGAATTACCAGATATCATTTGATTAACAGCAGAATCCATGTGGAGATATTCCAGACGAGCACCAGGCGTTCCTAACAAGGTATAAGCTATCAGGTAGTTATCCTTATCGTAAATCTGCAAAATATATATGAGCTCTATCTAAGACAACTTTAAACCTCGGCAAATACATGACGCACCAGTTTTGATGCCGATGTCAGAAGGTTTTGACCAATACTTCCGACAAATTTTGAGCAGATTTCTGCGATATCGACAACTACACCCGACGGCAGTGTGTATTTACAGTGTTGGTGATTCAATAAGCAGCCTTGGAATAGGTAGATGGTCTCATCGATATCAACTTTATTCTGAAAAAGTTCACTGCACATATCATTATGCATTCAATACCTTTTTCCAGATGCGCGTTCGATATTCGTCTAGTCTATTAAACTGAAAAAAAAAACTGTATAGTCCATTGTCCGAGCAGATTAAAATTTTCATACCATAATGGCCATCCCGCACATACTCATCCACATTTCTTTCACGCCCTCATCATTCTCTGCTTCGGCTTTTCTTGCAAAAACGTCCACGTCAATTCCATTTGTTGCGTTTTTTACAAAGTTATTTACTGAACTCTGGAATGAATTTATCTTTAACAGCAAATCTATGTTCATTAATTGTTACCTTGACTTCATCGTAAGATTTCGCTATGTCGCCACCAGAGAAAATTACACGGCGTGCAAGCTGTGATGCGTTGAGGTATCCATCTTTAACCAGCGGCTCATTCGACTTCTAAATTGAATGAAACATTAAAGATATTGGTTGTATGGCAAGGTGTTCCGAGTGCGACGAAATAGTAGACGCAGACACCTATACACTCTCACTAATGCATAGGCGAGTTTTCCTTTGCATCTCTGCGCCTCCATCTCACTATGAGAGGGAGGCCCAGCCCCTTTTTTTGGGAGTTGGTACGCTTGCCGCTTTACAGGCCGGATGCCTCCGGGCACCGGCCCATCTACATTTATTCACAATAAACCATATTTAATCACACTGTGGATATCTGGTCAGCTAGTCAGGGCATTGACAGGTTAACGGTACTCTCCCGTATGGCGCCGGGAGAGGATGCGTTACACGAGGCAAATAAAAGTGAAATTAAGAATTTACCTTGTTTGTGCGGACATGGGTAACTATATCCAAAGGATCGCGCTCCGTGGTTGGCTTATTCCGATGCAATGCATTTGATGATGTTTCGTAATACTGTAAGAAAGACGCCAGAACAATATTAGTAAAAGAATAAAACAAAATTACATCATAGTATTTATGAGGAAGATGTGACCTCCGGTGGCTTCTTCTCTGAAAATAATACAATATATGTAATTTTGAAGCTTGTTTTTATTTTTCCTATGTCTGTGATTACTGTTGTTGTCCGTGTTCATAATTTTGTGTATGGCATAATTATTTAATTATGCATATTTTAACCCCTTCCAGAAATATTTCAACATGTGACCCACGAGTAAAATCAAAGTAAAACATACTAAGAATACGTCCTCAGCCTTATTTGTCGATTCCATATCCTCAATTAGCGTACTTCCTTCTTCTTCTTCTTCTTCTTCTTCTTCATATAATTGTTCTATAAGTACAAAAATAGCTTTAAAAATACACGAGTGTCGTTAATTTTTTTTCTGAGTGAAACTAATTGCTTATCGTCGAGAATATTTGAAAAAAACAAGTGTAAATAAAATGTTGTACCGTTGAAATGTTCTCGTGGCTGCAGGTATTCAAATTTTTTCATCTTCGACAATGGTGAAGCTCTTGGTTCATGTTCTGCCATGCTGTTCCTAAATTTACATTATCCGATTTAAATTACTGTTTAAAATGTATTGTTCAAATAGGTTACAAACCAATTTAACGTGAGAAAATTGATGAATTCAACGACATGATAAACGATTTATATATTTTTTGACATATATTTAAAGAGACAAGGAGTGAAAAAAATAGTAAGCCTTTATGCATGATATCCGCATCCTGTAGAAACGCACATTGCGATGTACCCATTCGATATTTCGATCAAACAACCTATACCAACAATTTCATCCAGACCGATAAAAACCTCCTCCGTTGAGAACTTCCCGTTGCATAAGAATGAGTACTTCCTGCAGAAAAATAAAATCGATAGAATACAGTTTTAGAGAGTAGTTTTCTCACCGCACAATCTCATACAATTTTCGATATTTCAAGTTCCTTAACCACGTGAAACTGTTGTATTCTTCTTCAAACTTCTGGACGCAACACATCCATCTTTCGGCTTCTTTGAAAACATAGATAAATCTAAAAATAACGTCATAAAAATATATGAACGATCTTTGCTCACCTGCAGACTCTCATTGAAGAATTTTTGGTGAACAATATATCTTTCTTTGTGTGGATTCCACAATGTTTTGACCGAATGATTCCAAAATTCAAGTGGTACGCTCCAAACGTGTTTTCTCCGTTTGGTCCCATAATATCTAAAGGTTTCGAAGCTCCAGAGAATGGAGTTTGCAATGATGGCGCATATTTACAAAAGTTGTTCAATAACGCCGATGGGCTTTGTGACAATCTTCGTTTAATCTCTCGTTCGAGGTTCACTCGCATAACATATCTGTAATATTCATTCGTGTTTTTTTAAATATATTTTAATACCTATGAAGTACAATTCCAGGAAAATTGTTTGTAATATGGGTACAAAAATCCCGAATTAGAAATTTGTACATTGCTTCAAATGACGCAGTAGATAAGCACGCAACGTTTCCAAACATCTTGACGTTGTCAACGTAGTGGTAAATGAATTCCTATATATGAAACCATGATTGCGTTGTTCAAATATTTTGGACATACATGCAGTTTGATTGTGAAGTACGTTGGAGAGTTATCCAAAAAACATTTTTTTGCAACGTCACACAAGTCAAAAGTATCCCTATGGTTCAACATTCCATTCGTGCACATATTATTGAAAATAAGACCTAAAGCAATAATTGCACATCGTCCATCTGAGGGTAAACTTGAATTGCAGATAGCAAACAAGAAAATTTGAAGTCTGAATAACTATAAGAAAAATCTAAAACATTATATCTGAAACATACATCTAGTTTTTGCCTTCCGTTAGTGAGCAATCGAGTCAAATCGGCTCCTTCAATTGGCAATTGTAGATGTTTGTCGAAGTTTTCGAGCATGGTTTCATCGCATTCGAACATTGCAGATTTTTTCTTTGAACATCTAAACTTTTTAGGCATGAGCTCTGGAATTTCTGCCGTTTTTTTGGTCACACTTAATTTTGATACCTTTTAGTATCAACATTACAATTCCATCTGAACAAGTGTGAAGAACATCCAAGATTGTATTGTACGGCTTGACATATTGCACCATTTTCGCCGCAACAGGACCAAATCCATTAACACCGCGAATACTATCTTCTAGAGTCTTATCCCCAAATCTGTCCAATCGTCGATCTTAAATCAATATAAGCGATGAATAAGAGGGTTTAAAATTATTATTGATTATTACCGTTTCCAAGTAGTGGTTTGTGCAGAGTTCCGTGAGAGTCGCAATAAAAACAAGCTTGTGGACTTGAAAAACCGCTCATTCCAAGAATTTTTCTTTTTGCCTTAAACTGAAATCTATAGAAATTTTTATCACTTAATCCTTACAGGTTGGTCAGAAACGAGTGACACGAGGTATGGAGAAAATAAAATATTGTTTACAACAAATGTTGACCCTTCGCCTTCCAATCGATTCATTATAATTTCCGTGACGGTATTCAAAACAAGGGTTGTTGGATTATTAGCTTTTAATTGCAGCATTCCACAGACTACAAGATTAATTGAAAGTTGCGACTTCATTGTAGGCAAATCCACTAACTGTAAAGTAATTGGCCACAAACTTCCTCTAAATGGCACATCTTTAATAAACAAATAATAATAATACCTGAAATGTCCTCGGGGATTGACGCCGTCCAGACTTAGCACCATGCTCAGATCACAATGATTTTCATCCTCGTATTTCCATGAACTGGAAAAAGAACTTCCTTGAAGATTGTGTGTGAAGTTTGGTGCTTTTTCCTTCAATTTCTTTCGAATTTCCATTATATCGTCAAAGGACGACTCCACAATCCCGCGAATTTGTTCGGTGAGAGGCAGCATAAGAAAAGTCGCCAATTCGCCGCAACTGAAATTGATCATAATAATGTTTGAAATGTGGTATATGTGTTTACCATTCTTTCTCTCTTCGACATCCACACTTTTCGCATATTGAACGCTTCATAATATTCTTCTTGAAATCATACCACAATGAGCGGGCTCTTTCAATCGGGATGAAGTTTTTAATTGTTGCCAGTCGTCTCAAAAAGCCTGCAACCATTTTTTGTCTTTGGAAAAGTATTAGTTTTACCATTTTCTGTATCTTTTCCGAGTACCGAACTATACATGCACAATAATAGTTCATCGGCCAATTCCGATACACGATCATGTGCGGGGTAATTCGGTACGCATGACGACCCGACTACTTCGGAGAATTCTTCAATTTCGCTTTCAGATCGTTCTCTCATGAGAAAGGATGTTGTTGATGCATCATTTTCATTATTTTCGTTGTTCGACGATTTGTTTCGAAGTGAAAGCCGGGCGTTTTTTCGAGCAAAGACCACACGTTTGGTCGGCATGCATCGCGAACCAGCAATTTGATCTTAAAATAATAAACAATCAGCAATATTAATATACGAAACAAACCTACCTTTCCTCAATTTGAGACCTTCTTTGGGTAATCGATGGCGAAGAGTTTTAGGCATTTCCAAAATTGATTTTTAAAAAAATTGTGATTAACATGGCGCCATCTGCATTCACATTACGATCAACTGCACAATTCCATCTATTTTTCACCCTTTCAGTGTCTATTTCTTATCATTATCTTCTATCTATTTTTTCCCAATTTTTCATCTATTTGTCATCCATTTATCGTATATTTTTCACCAATTTTTGAGATAATCTATTTTTCGCCCATTTTTCTCCTAGTTTTTATCTACTTTTCCGAGTAATCTATTTTTCATCCACCTTTTCACCATTTTTCGTCTGTAGCACAGTTGCACTCTCTCCAAGAAGGTTCTCATTTTATTCGAAACCAGGCGAAGTTTGAATATTTACAGGAGTCAGAGGAGCAATGCACAATTCTGAAGGACTCTTGCTTGACCTCGACTATTCAGGAACATTGTAATTCCGCCGTGTTGCCGATTTTCAAAAACGTCTGTTTAAAACACGTCGAGCTAAAATTTTTGAATTACTTTTAGCTTAACAACGCACGATTGCAAAAAGTTTGCTAATTTGAAAATGGGCCAACGAAACTCGGAAATACCATCAACCTTTGAAATAGAAGATTAATATTTTTTATGGCTAAAACTGGTCGATATTTGAACCCCCAACCCACGATTATTTTGATTTTTCAAATTTTGGTTGCAATTTATTTTGCTTTGTTAAAAATACCAGTAAAACCAGAATTTTGTTTTTTCATTTGTTAGTTCACTGTTCACGTCAATTGTCTGCTGTATTAGCGGATTAAATTGGAGGGAAAAATGGGTTTGGCCTCCTACATAATTCCCATGAACAATACGTAAATCGTGAATAAGTGATGTGATTTTGGCTTTCGTTCCAATTTCTTGAAGATTGCTGCGATTCGGCCCCCAACAACGTGGAGTGTCGATAAAACAATTTGACCTCCGATGTACAATGTTCATCTTTGTTCTCTATAGTGATATCACACGCACCCGGTTCGACATGGGTGCTTTCGTATTAGCAGCAATCCGACTACAATATCTAGCGGCGATAATAAATGGGACGATGGATGCAAGTCGTCAAAGGCACGTTGTCGGGTACATGTTGGGTATGGGTGTAATCGGTCCAACGTCCAGTTCGGTTGAATTCTCACATGAAAAAAATGGCAGAGAGATTTATGAACAAAAAAAACGCAGCGACTACTATATTCTAGGAAATGAAATGACGAAAATTTGAGAAGCCATTGAGGTGTGGATTAAATGCAATGACGATTACCTCGTGGGCGATGGTATAAAATGTTCTCTTTTGTGTGTCTCGCCTTTTTCCCTCAATTTTTGCACCCTGTTATCAGTTCGGCAATCGTTTCCACCGATTTTTTTTGTTCTCGTGCAAATCATCCCATCGAATCGTATCGCGTGTCAGCGAAATCGTGAATTTGGTCGATTCTCCGTAAGAACACTTCGTCACTTGGGTGTGGGTGTGTATATCATCTGTGTGTAAGTCCATTGTTGTATTTCGTAAAATTCGTTTTCAAGATCATTTTATTGGGTCCAGGAAGACCATTGCTGGGGGAATATTGCCAGATTGCTCATATATACCATCATTTGCCCCTTGAATATCTCAAAATGTCTATAATTATTCAAACTATCAAGTAGGCTAGTTTATTATTTCACATATTGTAAATTTTTTTGCAAAATTGAATTACATCAAGTGAAGTTCAAACTTCCTTTCACCATCATTCTACTACATACATATAAGATATGTTAAACTTTAAACTAATATTACGATTACGCTGTCTAGATGTTCAAAAGACATCGCCTTTCATGTAGAATTGATTTTAAAAAGCCCTATAAGGTGAATTGCGATAAAATCGAGTTTAGAATTTTTTCAAGTTTTCCATCTCTCGGTTTTCTTTTTAAATTTTCCTTTCAAAAATAGATTCAGTGAACTCATTTTTCAAACTAACAACTTTGATATTATCTTTTCGGTTCAGCGATGCCTTGGCAATTGAATTAAATCGATGACCGCGTCGAGACGAATTAAAAGTAAAATTGGTTGGTACAAACTTCGCCGTCAAAGAACATTCTCCAGCGATACGATCGAATCACGGAATGTTCTGGAAAATTTTGTTACAAACCATCCAGTGAAGTGTCCGCAGCAAACTTGATCAAAGTGTAGCGTTCGGCGAATGTGGAACGCGGCGCGGCTTGATTGATCAAGTTTACAAAAATTTAGATCTATCACTCAGGCAAATGAAAAAAAATATTTTGAGACAATTCTAAAATCTTATGAGGTTCGTTGAGAGGCTAACGTGTCTCTATAATATTTTAGATTTGTCTCAATAAACTTTAGGAAATCTCATAAGATTTTAGAATTTATCAATAAGTTTCA
Source organism: Caenorhabditis bovis (assembly GCA_902829315.1). NCBI lineage: Eukaryota > Metazoa > Nematoda > Chromadorea > Rhabditida > Rhabditidae > Caenorhabditis > Caenorhabditis bovis. Next base: position 1,873,141 of record CADEPM010000001.1, on the reverse strand, counting down.
ATGAATATTGTGAGACTTTAAAGTGTATCAATAAGTTTTAGATTTGTCTCAATAAACTTTAAAGTTTATCAATAAGTTTTAGATTTGTCTCAATAAACTTTAGAATATATCAATAAATTTTAGATTGTTCTCAATAAACTCTGTCCAATATTATGTAATATCATACGTTATCGAGCAATTTTCACACAAATAGAATGTAATAACATCCATAATAATTGAATATGTATGAACATTTCATTTATTACAATATTAATGCGAAATGAATATATTAATAATAAAAATCAGAAAAAAATAAATGAATCAATTTATTCTTTTCGCATTTTCTCCTTTTTCTGCGAATGACGCACAACGTTGCTATAAGGAATTCGTTGCATATATTGAAAGAAAATGTTGAACTTACAAATTTTGATGATTGAATTTGTCGTTTTTCGATTAATTTCATGAGTTCTTTGCGATAAAATGACTTCTTAATTAAATCCGGATTCGCGTTGAAACGAATTTTCAATGAAGTCACAATCTCGTGATATAGTTTATAGCTGAAAATTGCCAGTTTTAAAAAATAACTGAATGAGTCTAACTTTCTCAAAATACTATATCCAATCCCGTTTGTCTGTTCCGAGCACATGTTTCTCTTGATAACGTGATAAATGTGCTCATGCGCTTGCGTGCTTATTGCCGACAGCTGACCACACCGCCTGACATTACTGTACAAATGGTATATAAGTTGCTGAAACAATAAATACAGTAATCATTAGTATTATTTCTTATATCAACGACAATAGCATGATGCTACAACGTTCAATAACTCTTAAAATTGCAAAAAAAAACGACTTACGTGCACTTTTGAACCAGAAAACAATCGAGGCGCCCCATCTAAAATTAGAATTTCTAATAATTTGCAAATACCTGCGATCTGAAATAAAAATTTTCTATTATGTACATAGCTAACGATCCCATATTACTTTGTTTGGTAATGTTGTATTTGTAACTAAGCGAGTCGGTGACACCATCCATCGGTAGCAGGCATGTATAAGCAACACAACAGCTGAACCTAACGGAGGGATGGTTCCGATCATGGCGTTAGAAACAATTTTCACTTCAAAAATCTTCAAAGGATGATAATTGCAAGTGGTAAATTAACTTACACTAGCTTTTTCGGACCTATTAATGTCATTGAATTTTCCTGATAGCGACTTTACCGAAGATGGCAGTCTCGCTTTCACATCAATAGCTTCGCATCGAAAAATATTTATTTCGTTTTTAACGAAGACTTCTAAAAGACAATCTTCAATTTTTAAATGCTGAAAAAGGAGAGACATAATTGAAGTACCTTTTATTATACGTGTTCCCTCGTGAAAAAGGTGGAAAATATCCATGGCCGTGATCCACATGGGCACCTGCTCATTGAATTTGCTGTATTTACCTCGTTCCTTAAATCTATCGGCCAATGTTTCTGGAATATTTGTTCCACACTTTTCCCGATCTTCTAAAATATCGAAATCATTAGAAACTGAAGTATAATTGTAATTAATTGTAATAATTGTGCGTGTTTTTAAAATTCATGAACCTGTTCATGCAATGACATGTTTAGACACAACTGTTTCAAATTCAGCATGTAAAACAATGCAGATTTAAGGTAGTGTTAAACATTTATTATAAAAACTTGCATTTCATGAATACGTCCATCACTGAAGTGAAGAAACTATTACCAAAAGCTAAAAAAAAACGGAAGGAACATCAAAAACATAAATTATTTATTGGAATTTAGGAGATCTTAAAAAGAGACGCCGCAAATTGCGTCAGTGGAAGTCATAAGGGCCCTATTCAAATTTTAAAGTCTCACAATATATTGAGATACTTTACACTTTCTCAAAAGATTTAACTTTCTCAAAAGATTTAATTTACAAATTCCAAATTTTTAAAATTTATTGATTCTCAATAAGTTTTAGAAAGTATCAATAGACTTTAGAATTTCTCAAAATATTTTAGAGTTTATCACTGAATATTTGATTCTCAAAATATTTTATTTGATTTGCCTGAGCATTGCCTACCGTAATCCATCGCCCAAGCGCGCTACGATTCAGATATCTTTGATCCCTTGATTCCGAAATCGATCGTCAATCAAATGATTGTGATGAACAATAGCCAAATCATACGATTCCGGTTCCTCATCCATTTCAATTATCAATTGGTTGCTTCAAGTTTGGTGATCTTTGTATACCAAATAAGCCTCTCCATGGATCATACAGCGGCATCAAATGATTTTTAGAAAGTTTTTTATCAATTTTTAGTCTCTTTTAGGAGTTTCGGTGATTATTAGCGATAACGAATCAGTTGGAATCATTGTTCAAATGATCACTAAACACATGTAGAGAATATTCGATGAAACATCAAATCTCAATTCTAAAGTATCCCTCGAATTCGGCGTTCTCAATGCCAGATGACCGAGTACATACATTCTATTGATAATGACAATAATAATAATAATAGCGATAAATAACCCAAAAAAAGTAGAAAACAAATGGAGTGATGACGGAATGAGATCGAAATATTACAGAAATACCGGCTTGCTGTTCGATTTCGTCACTCGAGCCTTTCAATAATAATAATAATAATGATTTCATTCTCGAACGTTATTGCCAAATAAGTGAAATCACACCAATTTTATCATTCGAAAGACATCAGGAGTGATGACGTCACAGCGGCGTGATAAGACGTGACCTCTGAGAGAATTCCAGAATGAATTATCCGGAACACAAATTTTATAGTGTCTTGAAAGGAGTATCCTAGGAATTGCACTTTTTGCTTCGCTTTTTGCCTATTTTCTCGGAGACCGCTTGTTAAACCAACGGATTATACATAAAATGTATGTTCATGGTTTATAAAGCGCGCTGCCCATTGTTGAGTGCGGGGGGGGGTTTGCGTCACCATGTAAAACTTTCGCATTTTTTTCCTGCTGTAAAATTGACAACAAAAAAAGACAAACGTATTTTGGTTGGAGTTTGGATTTACGAGGCGAATGCGTGTAAACTGGATCGGGCGCGCAAAAAAAGCGGTAATACAATCGGTTCGAATAAAACCGAAAATTATTGCGGTGCTGACCTTGTATAGCAAAGGTTCAATCGGTCGAAAAACCGGTAGTTTCGATTATCATTCACATCGACACTTCAAAAAAAAAGTGAGCGTTCTTTTTCTTTAGACATTTTTTTTGTTAATCTTTTTTCATCGAACCCTTCTTTTTATTAATTTGTTAAAACACCAAAAATCTGGCGATCAGACGATGATTAGTGGTTGTCGAGTATGTGACATTGGCCAAAAATTATTTTCAAATTATAATTTATGAATTAAAGAGAGTTTAGTATGCCCTATTCATGATTTGAAAAGTGTTCCATATTTGCGGTTTTGTGGAACATTGAAAACGTCTAAGCTTCTCATCTGGATTCTAATAAGAATCAGGTAAGCCCTGGGCTCAAACATGGTTGGTTATTCGAGCGTCAAAAAAAAATATGAGAATAATTTCGTGCCACTGAAATTAGCAGCAATCTCCCCTCTCCCCACTTTTTTTCCTAAGCTACAGTCACCATTCATAATTGGTGACAAATAGAAAAAAGATGGCCAAAAATATTGTTGTTGGCATTCACTTATTTTTTTTTCCTCTCGGCTCAATCGGCTCCTCTCACATCACACTCTCAATAGAGAGTATGGGGCCGGGCCGGGCCGGGCCGGTACAGGACACCGACGACAGAAGGGAAGTTGATAGAGACCGTCACGACCCAAACACACCGAATCGATAAATTTCGATTTGACGACGGGGCGCGCGACAACACAAAAATCGTAGAGGAGGGACCGACAGAGAGCGCGCGACATGTGAGAAATGCATGGCAAATGGTTGGTGGCGGGACGAAACGGTTTTTAGGAGAGAGAGAGAGAGAGAGAGAGAGGGAGAGATCGGCGCGCCCGAATTGCGACAGTCTCGCGTCGTCTCGCGTCTCGCAATCTTTGGAATTCTCTGGTTTCTCGCGGGTGCACCGCGCACTCGCAACGCACCCAATCCCTCCCTCTTTCCCTCTCTTCTACCGCTGCCTCGGGCCCGCCGACATTCGTTTTCATCATCGACATCATCAGGCCGCCTAGCCGCGAAGCCCCCTAACCACCATCACGAAACGAGGGCCACGCCTATTTTTGCAACGACACCAACGACATCGCGTTTTTGTGCGGTTCCACGGAATGCGGTGGCGAGAACGCATCATCCTTTAAAACAATTTTCGTATTTTTTTTAAATTTTAATTTCATTCTTTTTTCGTCCATTTTGTTTTAGTGGTGGCTATTTTTTTTGGAGGGGGGGGCTTCCTCGTCGGCTTTCTGCGTCACTTTTCCGTCTCTCGGCTTCCTCGAAAAAAAAAATGAAAATTTTGGTTTTGTTCATTGCTTCTTCTATTTCATCTTCTTCCCTCTCCTCTCCCCCTCCCCTCCCCGCACTCGCTATAGTTGTCGTTTGCAATATCGATTCGCGATCACACCAAATCATAATCGCCACGATTTTTATCTTTTATTGCCGATGCTATCGTTGGTGGCGAGGAAGTTTAGAACATTTATTCATTTATAATTGAATGTTTTTTCTATGAAGATCGAAAGATCGAGCATCTCTTGAGCTTCGCGTTAATCTGCTCGAAGACCACTATAATATATTCGAGGTAGATTACTACGATAATTCCGTAGTCCATTACAATATTTTGTTTAAAAATGAAGAAAGCCGAATCCAAAAGGGCAAAGAACGCGCAGTTTTTGTGCAGAAAAGCGAGCCGTCGAGGAAAAGCCGTCAGCTAGACATAACAACTTTCATCCGATAAATGCATTGTCCATTTTCATGTATTTGCTTTCCTGAAAACGTTTTCAAATTTTTTTTCCGCCCAATCTCGCCTTCAATAATTTTCGGTTTGTATTGTAATTGAATATTGGTGAAGCAAACACGCAAGAGCAGAATGAGCCATTATTGACGTTTAAGCGAGAAACATTAAAAATTCGCCGGTGTTGAATGACACATGAATGCGAAATTTTCGAATCACCGTCAGGGTTCAAAAATCTTCATTTCTCTCGATATTGGAAGGGAGATTGTGTCGAGAGAACGAGGAAAATGTATATTGAACGATGGAACGATATGGCCGATTTAGATTTAAAAAAAGCCCTCGCATTTCAAAATATTTATTTGGTTTTGCTTGATAAGAACTTTGAATAATGTTTTACAACCTTTAAAAATAGAAAATGCTTATCAATTCCCTCATTTTTATGTTTGTTCTCTGTCATCCATATTATTCTGTTGATGAGAAACGAAAGTTCGATCGACTCGTTGAGATGTGGCGAATTGATCCGAACAGGGTTTAGAAAATTGCAAGGAAGCGACCGTAGTTGATTTTGTGAACTTCGAACCCGACTTTCGAAACGACACATTTCCCCAGATGATTAGAGTATCTATTTCGTGACTTTCCCGTTTTTGTTGATGTTCGGTCATATTTTTTTCTAGAATATTCGGTTTAAAACAAAAACAAAACCATCCGCAAACATCGCGACGCCATTCTGCGTACTTATCGATATCATCATATACAGTACCACCCAAAAATCTATGAATTTTTGGGTTTTCGTTCATAACTTTCTACAAATTGATTGAATCATTATGAAATTTTTACAGAACTTAAAAAATGATAATATAATTCGCTAACAAACCGCTTCTGAAATCAGAATTGGTTTCAGATTTTCGGAATTTGTTTTTTACAAAACGTTGATTTTTCAATTTTTTATAAAATTTGCCGATTTACACTAATTGAACCTTTTAAAGTCTCCAACCCCTTATATGGACCATGATGTTTGGAGAGGTCTTTTGAAGTGGCTGGTCGCAGTTTTTACATTATTCATGCGATTTTTGGCACACTTTAAGATTTAAATTTGAATATTCGTACATAGTAACAGGTTGTTCAAAAATAATGGCCATTACACTGCAACTGCGCTAACAGACGAAAAATAGTTAAAAAATAGTTGAAAAATAGTGCAGACTTTGGATGAAAGAGGGATCTGTAACAGATCTATTTTCAAGTCTATTTTTCATCAGCGCTTCATCTATTTCTCAGCCATTCTCTATCTATTTAGCATCTTGGATTCATCTATTTTTCATCCATTTTATGTCTTGTCTCTGTCCCTCGTTCTTGCATTTTTCATCAGTTTTCTATCTATTTCTCATCCATGATTCATCCTTTTTTTAACCCATTTTTGTCTACTTCTTGTCTCTTATTCATCTATTTTGCGTCTATTTTTCTTCTGGATGGTTTTTATGAAAAAACAACAGTAAACGGAAAACAACAAAATAAAAAAAGAAAAATACAATAAATTGTTTAACATTAGAAATATCAAATTTCAATTAAATAGAAAAATGCTGATTGAAATATTCAGCGGCATCGGGCTTCAGTTTTTTGAGTTGGTGCTCTTTTCCAATTTTGATAGCCAAACTATGCGCCATAACTTTGCTAGCGTGGTGAGATCCTTTCTGATCGTTATAATTTGAACGAAGGCGATCGCTAAAAGTACATGGTGTTATTTAGTGAAACATTCGCATAACTACATGAAAGTAATCGCAGACTCTTTGATTTGCACAGCAACTGAAGTAGCTTGATCCGTCGTTGGAGCAATATCTAATCCAATGAACAATGCTTCTTAATTTTTTTTTAACATTGTTCACATATGTATGTATTAAACTTGAATTGCAGATAGCAAACAAGAAAATTTGAAGTCTGAATAACTATAAGAAAAATCTAAAACATTATATCTGAAACATACATCTAGTTTTTGCCTTCCGTTAGTGAGCAATCGAGTCAAATCGGCTCCTTCAATTGGCAATTGTAGATGTTTGTCGAAGTTTTCGAGCATGGTTTCATCGCATTCGAACATTGCAGATTTTTTCTTTGAACATCTAAACTTTTTAGGCATGAGCTCTGGAATTTCTGCCGTTTTTTTGGTCACACTTAATTTTGATACCTTTTAGTATCAACATTACAATTCCATCTGAACAAGTGTGAAGAACATCCAAGATTGTATTGTACGGCTTGACATATTGCACCATTTTCGCCGCAACAGGACCAAATCCATTAACACCGCGAATACTATCTTCTAGAGTCTTATCCCCAAATCTGTCCAATCGTCGATCTTAAATCAATATAAGCGATGAATAAGAGGGTTTAAAATTATTATTGATTATTACCGTTTCCAAGTAGTGGTTTGTGCAGAGTTCCGTGAGAGTCGCAATAAAAACAAGCTTGTGGACTTGAAAAACCGCTCATTCCAAGAATTTTTCTTTTTGCCTTAAACTGAAATCTATAGAAATTTTTATCACTTAATCCTTACTGGTTGGTCAGAAACGAGTGACACGAGGTATGGAGAAAATAAAATATTGTTTACAACAAATGTTGACCCTTCGCCTTCCAATCGATTCATTATAATTTCCGTGACGGTATTCAAAACAAGGGTTGTTGGATTATTAGCTTTTAATTGCAGCATTCCACAGACTACAAGATTAATTGAAAGTTGCGACTTCATTGTAGGCAAATCCACTAACTGTAAAGTAATTGGCCACAAACTTCCTCTAAATGGCACATCTTTAATAAACAAATAATAATAATACCTGAAATGTCCTCGGGGATTGACGCCGTCCAGACTTAGCACCATGCTCAGATCACAATGATTTTCATCCTCGTATTTCCATGAACTGGAAAAAGAACTTCCTTGAAGATTGTGTGTGAAGTTTGGTGCTTTTTCCTTCAATTTCTTTCGAATTTCCATTATATCGTCAAAGGACGACTCCACAATCCCGCGAATTTGTTCGGTGAGAGGCAGCATAAGAAAAGTCGCCAATTCGCCGCAACTGAAATTGATCATAATAATGTTTGAAATGTGGTATATGTGTTTACCATTCTTTCTCTCTTCGACATCCACACTTTTCGCATATTGAACGCTTCATAATATTCTTCTTGAAATCATACCACAATGAGCGGGCTCTTTCAATCGGGATGAAGTTTTTAATTGTTGCCAGTCGTCTCAAAAAGCCTGCAACCATTTTTTGTCTTTGGAAAAGTATTAGTTTTACCATTTTCTGTATCTTTTCCGAGTACCGAACTATACATGCACAATAATAGTTCATCGGCCAATTCCGATACACGATCATGTGCGGGGTAATTCGGTACGCATGACGGCCCGACTACTTCGGAGAATTCTTCAATTTCGCTTTCAGATCGTTCTCTCATGAGAAAGGATGTTGTTGATGCATCATTTTCATTATTTTCGTTGTTCGACGATTTGTTTCGAAGTGAAAGCCGGGCGTTTTTTCGAGCAAAGACCACACGTTTGGTCGGCATGCATCGCGAACCAGCAATTTGATCTTAAAATAATAAACAATCAGCAATATTAATATACGAAACAAACCTACCTTTCCTCAATTTGAGACCTTCTTTGGGTAATCGATGGCGAAGAGTTTTAGGCATTTCCAAAATTGATTTTTAAAAAAATTGTGATTAACATGGCGCCATCTGCATTCACATTACGATCAACTGCACAATTCCATCTATTTTTCACCCTTTCAGTGTCTATTTCTTATCATTATCTTCTATCTATTTTTTCCCAATTTTTCATCTATTTGTCATCCATTTATCGTATATTTTTCACCAATTTTTGAGATAATCTATTTTTCGCCCATTTTTCTCCTAGTTTTTATCTACTTTTCCGAGTAATCTATTTTTCATCCACCTTTTCACCATTTTTCGTCTGTAGCACAGTTGCAGTGTTAGCGAATTCTAGGTATAAAATTGGCTGGTCAATTGTCGAACTCGATATTTGCAAATAAGATTTTTGTAACTAATCTTCAAAAGTTTGCTATTTTTGATCTCCTCTTAGCAACAACAAAAAATTTGGTGGACGTTCTTTGGAATTGTCGTTGAATTTATCAAGGCAAAATCCATGATGAGCCCCAGATTTCTTTTTGAACTTTTCTGAGATATCAAATGGATTTTCCCTTTCGTGTCCCACGATTTCTCAACTATTATCAATAATCTTGTTCTATGAATTGCCAGTATCTCGAACTGCTTTTCTCTGCGGCGTTGTTCAAACCACTAGAACAATATTTATTTTGTTGATGGTTTGCTTCTCTTCTACCCCAACCCCCCCCCTCTCCCGGTGTGCATTTGATTTTAGAAGTTTTCGATGCATGTATGCACATATGATTGTTTGTTTGAAACTCTTTCCGACCACGTGATCATCAATGCCTATCAATAGATCATTCCGGAAACCCCCCCCCCATCATCATCATGAATTCTGTCTGATGGGGGTGGCTCAATTTCAAGTCCTCGATTTTTCTTGTTTCTCATCCTCGTTTCCAAATATCACTTTACAATTATACGGTAGCAATTGTTCGACGTGTGCGTGTTTTGGTTTTGACTCCAATTTTTGTTTCCAAACATTTGCGTTTGCGTTTCCGCGAAAATTGGGATTATGTCGATGACGTCGCGTTTATCTCAATTCACAATTCATTTTTCATATATATTTTTTCTCACATGCACACCAAATTATATTCTTCCGCTTGGATTTTAGCATACGTTTTTTTTTTCAATTTTTTTTTTGAAAAAAAAATCGCGGCTGCTTAAGCATTTCATGACCGAGCTCCTCCGAATCGCTTTTTGCCTACTCGACATCGCCCCCCATCCCCTTCCCAAGAATTGTCCAAATCGATTCCAAAAAACCCGCGTTTTGGTTTCGTTCGATGAATCGCGACACAAACAAAACGAGAAATGTCGCATGACGATATTTTAGTGTCTTTTAAAGATTGCCTCATGGTATCATTTATCATTTGGTTGAATTTCGCCCAATCCGTCGTCGTGTCGTTCACATGGCCCCCGTCGGACGACAACGTAGCAGAAAAAAAATTTCTATAAGCGCTAGTTTGATAATCGGGGGAGGCGTGGTGAATGTGTTGCATTGCGTTTTGATGTTGTTGATGGCGACAACACAGTTCATCTCATTCTCATCTCTTTCGACATGCGTCTGTGTTGCCCAATTCCAACGTGACAAACAATTTTTCGTTGATTCTAGAAAATTGAAACCCCCCCCCCCGCTGGATCAACAAATTTCACATTGAGTTTGATTTCAGGGCAAGCCCTTTTGGGCGCTCGTGTTCATCTCGAACCAAAACGGGAAACGAAACCGAACAGCTAGCAGCCGCCGCCGGGAGCTACCCTCATCTCGACAAAACAAAACAAAAATCGAGTCGTCAACTAGCACAAAATGAGGTTTGTGTTTCAGAAAATTTGGCTGAAAATATGTACATTGTTGCGAGATTTTGCACGATGAGATTTTCGTAGTAAACACATACAATGAAGGGTTTCCCGGTTTATTTGTGGAATTGAATTTAAAGGCGCATATGAATTTGATCGCCAGCTGGCCCTATTTGACACAAAATATCCTATCCAATTAACTCGTCGTTCGGTTTTGTGTTTCACAATTTCCACGTAGAACTTTTATAAATCATCATGGGCGTGTCGGCATCGAATTTTTTTTTTGTCGCAACCATAAACATATGAACTCGTGGTTGCAATTCTTGATAATATGCCAATCACATGTTACTGTAGAAACCAGAATCAAAGCACATTCATTCTTTTTTTTGTTGTTCTTGTTGTCCCTGTCGAGCTGAAAAATGTCTAGTGATGGTAGATTCGGATCTAGCCGCCCGATCACGCCCATCGTAAGCGATCCAATAAATATCGTTCATTTTGAATCGAGATCCGTCGATTCGACAACCACACCAAAGTACTAATTCTGAGCGGGGGGATTTTGTGTGTTCGCCAGGAAAGACAATCCGTTTTGGCGTCAAAGTCCAAATTCATTGAACGGCAAACTCGCTTCTTCTCCTCCTCGATGGCACAAATCGTTTATCAATTTTTTGCAGCGAGATTGTGGCAACACTTCCTCAAGGTACCCAAGTGGTCGTCGAGGCCAAGCTTCTGACATCAGACGTCGATCACACCATTGAAGAAGTCCGCCAAGAGGTCCAGCAGCAGCAGAATGGATTGCCTGGGGTGAAGCGGACAATAAACAATGGTCCATTGAATATTATTTTTTTTTATTCAGGGTGGCGTGTCGCGAACATCAAATCGCACATTGTTTTGCCGTAAGTGCGAAGGACATGGCCAACAGGTTGTTCTCAAAGGGCACGCCAGTCGGTGCCCCTTCAACAATTGCCAATGCAAAACGGTACATCCTTTTTTCGTGATTATAAATTCAAGGGTGACAATTAGCGTTATTATCTATATATATTTTTTACCTATATTATTTATAAGAATCAAACATTCACAAGGCTCGTGCAGGGTCACAATATATTTTTCAGTTTTCCTTTTTCTCTCATCCCTTAATCATTTTGGGACCGATTCTTTTTTGGGATTTCTCTTTTCTTTGTAATTCCAATCAATAGAGCTGATACGATTTCCACAATGAATTCTTATTAGTGTGAGATGCGAAGATCTTTGAACTACCAACCGCACTACCGTAATCATTTATCAGAGATCATTGAATTCTCTCTTGCAATATGTGATTCCTTTAGTGCACGAATGTGATGTCGATGAGAGCGAACGCGATTATTCGACGTTACCGCACACGAACGCTCGAAGGCGGTTTGGTTTTGAAGCCGGTGCATTTCAAGAACGGCAACACACGTCTCCGCGTGTTCCCCAAATATGTCGACGGTGAGAATTGATTGGTGTGTCGTTTTTCGACGCTTCAACAATTGTCGTATTCCAGAAACTGATGCGCTTCCGATTCCGAGTTCGCAACAGAATCAGATTGCCAAAGGATTACAATTAGGCGATCAGATCATCATTGAGAAACCGCGTCCGACGACACAAGACCAACAGACGCCGCCGCAATCGGCGACGATCGCCGCCCAGCCGCCGTTTCAAGTCAAACGGAGCTATTCGGACGAGTTCGACGTGAGCCGCGGCTCGAATTCGCCGAAAGCCAACGAGCAATCGCCGCCCGTCGAGCAGCCGCCGACGACGATGGCGAGCATGTCGCTGCCGCTCATTGAGCTCCTTCTCCGCCAACAGGGCCTCAATCCCGACCTGATCGCGAATCTACTGCCAATTGGCAATCAGAATGGTGTGTCGGCGATTCCGGCGACGGCGTACGACAACAGCGCGACGTTGTTCAATGGTTTGTCGTTTCCCAACACCCAGGTCACCTATTCGTCGCCGAACAACTTCGTACCGACTTATGTGACATCAGCGCAGAATGGATTCAGCGACAATGATCGAAAGGTAAAATCGATCAACGTCGAACGTCCCAATTTTAGCCAACGTTGATTTTTTTTGTTTCAGCTATCTGATGCTGCTCTCATTGCGCCGGCTGCTGTTCAGCTCAGCGAGTTGAACATCGGCGTCACCGCTGGAAGCCCAATTCATTCGAGTTGCGATCTCGCACCGAAGTTAACCCCAAACATGTTTGAAAGTGAGAAAATGTTGATCGAAATAATGCATTATTCAATTTTAATATTCAGGCAACAACTCATCGAACCATCATAATCCGAAGCCAGAACCAGAAGAATTCACGTCGAATCTCATGATCGCGCCAACCGCGGACCGCTCTCATCCGTTGTTCCGCAAATTCCTCAACGTTGTGCGCGAGCTCGAAAAACAAATGCTCACAGCCGACTCATAATACTCACGGGTTCCACCAACATCGCAACCTACCTACCTTTTTGCTTCCATTTATTTTCTTTTTATTTTTGCGATCCGCAGATCATAGTTGTTTAATTTATTGCTCATAATTATAATACACCTTGTCAGAATGTTTAGTGGCTTGAATCGAACCAATAACCTACATGCTGAATGCTATCTACAATACACATCATCCATATCTGTAGAATTCCTTGCGCTTTAAAATCGAGTGACTTCAATATGATCCATTAAATTCGTTTGTTCGCGATATTGCCCATTCATAGGATATGTTCTTCATCGTTCCAAAAACGCCCAAACATTTTTTTCTTCGTTTTTTTTTGATAGGATCTCCACAAGCCCACTTTGTTCGATTATACTATATATATTTTTGAATTGTGTTAAACATGTTTATTATTTTTTATTATTACTCACATATTTCTTATACACTTTGTGATTGTCACTGAATTCGTCGGGTCACCTAATGAAAGTTTCAATCAGGAATTTATAATCAATATTCGATTTTTAATGTTGATGAATTTGAAAAGAAGGAATACATACACTTAAGAAAGCGATCACTAACAAGAATTCTTTAAAAACATTTCTTGAATCTAAAAATGATTTCTGTTATGTATAACTGAAGGAAACTATTCCACAACTATAATTATAAGACAAATCATACTGAAATAAATAGTCGATGTCTAAGAAGAGGTATTGGCATGCTATTTATATGTAATTTTCATGAAATAAAAAATATAAAATGCATATTTTTTGCAAAAATTGCATTTCATAGAAGGACGGTTTCCTTACGGGACTTGAATTTTTCTAAAACTGAATTACGTGAAGCTCTGGTTTATTAGTTTTTCACAAAGGCTGCTGTCATAGTTTAATTGGCAATTAACCAATTTTCCAAGACGAAATGATGATCCACAAATTATAAAAAAATGGCTAGCGCAATATTATCACATCGGACCCCAAAAAATGTGTTCTTTCGAAAAGTTCCCAATATGGTTTTGTGCAGATTTGGAAGTAAAAAGGAACTCTTTTATAAACCATAGAATCCACTTTTGGATTACAGAAAAAAACGTCCGATAGTAGATCAAAAATTTGAGGCAGTTATTTGCTCATGCAAAAAAATCTAAAATTGCAATTTTTCCTTTAAAGGTTTGTAAAAAACGCAAATTTACTTTAAAATATATATTTGTTGTGAAAAAAAAAAAGAATTCGGCCATTTTTTTGCTATTTAAATTTTCTGGTCGAATTGAATACTCCTGAAAATGTTCGCAAATAAATAATCTCTACAATCTACAGTATCCCCATGTCGATTGCGCTGATCGAAAAGCTAAATTACTGTAGCTTTTTGACCTACAATCATTTTTTTCGGTTATCTGATCGTCTACCAAATTCCGATTCGTTCTTTGCAATTGACTCAGAATTCGTCGTTTTAGATTGTAAAGATTAGAATGCTGGGGGTCTGATCGAATCGAAGTTTAAAAACTTCTGCGAGGTCATTTGTCTAGGAAAAACAAAAATTGAAGTGGTATATCGAATTTTTCTGAAAATAAAATTAAGAGAAAATGATTTTTTTATTTTTCTTTTATTCCATGAAATCCATTATGGGATAATGCAGAATTTTTTTAATTAGGAAAACGCGATTCGGAAAAAAAAACAAAGATACGCGTGTTTTCGTTGGATTCGCATCGGGACCCATCGGGGCATGCGTCTTAAACTACCGTATCTCTGAGTATGCGATTTTATTTTTATGAATTTTACTTACTCGAAATGTTTTCGTTTACGGTAGTTTAAGACGCGTGCCATTTATTTTTGCGATGGGTCTCGATACGAGTCCAACGAAACACGCGTATCTTCGTTCCTTTAAAAAATTTTTCTGCATCGAATTTTTCTTATTTTTTTCTTTTCTATTTTTATTTTTTCGCATTTCTCCACTAAAGATTTTTGCAAACAATTCTGCCAATTGAAAAAAAAAAATGTGTTGCGTCTTTTTTCTCTATTTAAGCAATTAAAAAATTTTAAGCCTTAAATTTTCAGTTCGCAGAATTGGTCAAGTCATGACGAAGTTTTTGTTTCGCTTTTGGAAATTCGAAATTTTTTGTCTATAAATTTCATTTGAACACTTCTTCTAATAAAACGATCTCTTTATTGTTTGGAATTAAAAAAAAAACTAACTTCAATAAAATTTTTCGACTATATTCTCGTGTTCTGAAATCAAAAAAAAAAACACAACGTTATCCTTGAAGAATTCCCTGGCACTGCAGATGGGAAAATAACAAAAAAAATGAATATAAAGTTAAGGAAAATTTTTTTTAGACTACGGAAGTAAAATTTTTTCTGACCATGTTCCAGTGTGTGGATCACGTGAGTGCGAGAAATTTTTCAAGCAAAGATTACTGTAGATTTTAAAGGTGCAAGTGGGAAACTTTGAAATTCTTTAGGAGTGAAAAAATTTCAAATTTGGCTTTCTGTCAAACATATTTAAAAAAAAACTGCTAAAAATGAAAAAAAAAAACCAAATTTCCTGAGGTTATTTTTAAGCCGGCAACAAGATTTCTTAAAGGGTCTTTGCACGAAATTCCTGATGTGGACCACTCTTGAACAAGTTGGTTCGGTGAGGTAATGATAACTAAACTTATTATATAAAAATCGAAATATTCTCAGAATTGAGAAGAACGATATGAAGTGGTTGAAATTTAGTGAAAATTTTGAAAATAGTTGAAATCAAAAATGGAAAAGTGGATTTAAAAAAATGAAAAATAGCTATTGGTCCTTTGAGAATTAAAAAACTTTTTTTCCATTTTCAAATTTTGAAAATAATGACAAGATCCGAACGTGTTCATCAATTCGAAAATATGTCTACATGGTCCTCTAGGTCATCAGGCTTGTCCCATATATCTCAATTTACCCGAGGCGAATTGAGTCCAAAATTTGCAAAGAATTTTTTTTCTGACTTCTAAATTCGGCTAAATAGATCATTTTGTCGCGTATTTTATTATATAAACTTTTCTCCGTTTCGAACTAAATTCGTTTATTCAATTATTCAATTGTTCAGAGACCAAAATACTGCTTATGTCTTGTTTGGTAGATGATCGGTCATTTCTAAGCTGAATATGAAAAAAATGTTGAGATTCTATACCAATTGTCAATAATATTTCTAATAAAATCCCGTATTTCAGATTGCCAAGGTTCCTGAAAAATTATGAAAAAAATTGTAAACTGTTTTTGGATCATTTATTCATAAAATACTTCCCCATTTTGAAAGATAAATGCTATTTACTTTAATTTCATATTTAGAATTTGTTATTCCAGATTAATTTTTCTAAAAAAAGGGTCAAGTTCGATTAGTTTCAAACATTGGTGGGAATCTCTCTCACGAAATAGCTTATTCACCTCATTTTAGCTTGATGCCAAATCACTCCATCACATGCTTGATCGTCGCAGTGTGTGAAAAAATACTTTAAATCTAGCACACGTTTTGCCGATTCAATAGTTGGCAACATGTTCAACCACATTCATCCGCTTATTCTACCGCTCGGCTTCTTTTATTTCATTTGTTCGGTGATCGGAGTCATCGGAAATTCAATAATGCTCATGTGCTTCTTCCGAACCAAGTTGGTCATGTTAATTCAATTTCAATGAGAATTCCAAAACTTCAAAATATTCTAAAAAGAATTATAAGAATATTATGAAACTCTACTATCCAGATTTTAGAGGAAAATTTAAAAATTCGCATAACATTTTCCGCCTATGTTATTTTCATTTTTTCTTTGTAAATATAAAATTTTTATAGTCGGCGTCCGGCGACTGCTGTACGCGGGTAGATTTACGGGAATGCGTCTTTCGAAATGGTCTCGCAAGGACTAACAGGTTATTTCAAATTTTATGGACCGGTTCGATAATTTTTTAATGGAATGATGTTGGAAATTCAAGAAAATACGAACACGTGGCGAGACCTTTTCAAGGCGCATGCGCGTAAATCGACCCGCGTACAGCAGTCGCCGGACGTCGACTATATAATTATTTGACAATTATGCAATCCTATAAACAAGGGCTTTTAGCACCTAAAAATAAAATATATAAATTTATCTTTAAAAACAAAAAAGCTAAGCGTAAAAAATAAAAACACCGGTGGATCGCTCAAGGCACCGACATTCCTCCCTCGGCCACGGCCACCATAACTCGGCCACTACTATCATAACTTCACGAGCACGCTATTGCAAAAGAGACTAGTTTGCACCATTTTTTTTTTAATTTGCATTGTACCTTCACTCGAATTGACAATCCAAAAAAAAATCGGGATCATCTCGAAATTTCAAGCGTCTTCTTCTATTGTCAACACCAATAGCTATGACACACACATACAAAAAAAAACAATTATTAATCTTTGGTGAAGATTTTTGGTTTTGGCGTTATTCACGGGTTCAAAACAGACTGAAAACTGGCGATTTCTCACGACGACATATTTTTTTTCTCCCACGAGTTTCTATTTTTGAAAAAAAAAATGCACGCAATGAATTACGCGCAATGCATACCCGGAAAAAGAATTGCGTAGCACCGAAAAGACGAACTCACAATAATTGATTATTTTCAGACGCCTTCGATCGCCATGCCATATATTGATATCATTGAGTTGTCTCAGCGATATGTTACACGTCTGCGGCCAATTCGTATTCTGTGTGCATTTGTTTGGAAACTGTAAGAGCAGTTTCATTTTTTTATTTTTAAACATACGCAGCTTGCGAGGCAGAAGGGGGGGGGGGTTCTAAAATCAAAAATAAAATTACAGGCGCATGCAAAATTTTTTTTAAGACGTATGCAAATTTTCTTGAAATTTCGATTTTCCTCAATTTTCCTCCCATACAATTTTTCATGATTAAACGACAAACATTCAGTAACCTCTTCTCAAGCGCAATGCTTCTACATGCTCATAATTCCACTAATAGGAGTTAGTGCTTCGGGACCCTTAATTTTAGCAATGGGAGCTGATCGCCTAATCGCTGTTAAGTTTCCAACAAAGTGAGCCAATCAGCTCAAAATTGAAAAAATTGAATCTCTTTCAGATATCGGATGTACCAGCAAGAGCCTAAATATTACATAATTTCGCATATGATTATCCCAATTTTGTACGTCATTTCGATGCTTGCCTATGGATATACACAACGAATCGATGATATAAAAACGTAATGATTCTTATATGTATTTTTTGCATCGTTAGTTTCACTAAATATTTTCAGACAAGTCACTTGTGCGGTGCCTCTCGCTTTAAATGGAACTTCTTTTCAATATTTCACATATTCTAGTGCGGTTATTTATTTCGTTGTTATTATTCTTTATGGAACCGTTTATGCTTTACTGAAGTCAAGCAGTGCAAGTGAGATTGAGCTTTATAGAAAAATTTTTTTTCAAACTTCGGGACAAAAAAAATCAAGTTTTTTCGTTTAAATTTCCAATGCAAAAAAAATGGCGCGATACATTTATTTTCAAAGACGCATTCAACAAGGTTCGCGGGTCACGTCACGATTTGTCTACGGCATTACGCAGATTTCGCAAAAAAAAAACACAAAAAAGGCCATAAATTACCTTTTTTAATACAGTTTATTATTAAACTACTGCAAGGATCATGAAAAAATTATATTTTATCACAATAGAAGAAATATCAACCGTAATAGAAAAAAAAATCGAAAAATTTATTTTAAAAATATCGTTACGGTTAAAGGCGCATACAATAAAATTTCATGATTCTTGCAACGATTTAATAAAAACCGTGGTACTGTAGGTTTCGAAAAACCTGGACGTGGCTGAGGGTTTTGGGGTTTTTTTTTCTACAATAGCGGTTTTTATTGATTTTTCAAACCATACGAGAAACATTGAAAATGAATGGCTTTTGAGAATTACGATCGATCGCATTTTTTAGGCCTGCATAGATAATTTGAATGAAAAATTTTTTTTTTGATTATTCGTTTTTTTTTCTTCTCATAACGTAAAAAGAATGAAATTCCTTATTGATTTCAGGTACTCGATTTCGATCAGTATTCAAATCAATCGCAATCACTGTTGGATTTGTGATTTTCGGCTGGGTGACCACCACAACAGCAAACACATTGTCGTATGAAGTGACGACAGACCCGTTCGTTTCAGCTGTCATTCAGATGTACGCTGGTGTTACCGTGAATATGGCAGCGTCGTCGAACGTCTTCGTATTTTTTGCTATCAAGTTTGCCCAATTTGGAGTGGCGATTATTTGGTGGAAAATTTGAAACGTTTTCAGTTCGGAATATCGCGAAGTGATCAAAGCTTTATTTGGAATGAACAGCAAAGCGAATTCGGCAATGTTCGAGGCGTCAAGTGCAACAATGACGGTTCGGAGGAAAAGCCAAGGGACGAGTCTTGCGGCGATTCGAAGCACCTCGAAGTTTTAAAATTCGAATGAGATTAAATTAGTGATTCAATAAGTCAGCGTTTTTTTCAACGAATATTGTCGGTGTCGCGCGATTGCAGAAAATTGGCCAAACGCCAAAAAATCAATGACTGTGGCTTAAAAATGAAATTGTAGAATTACATTCCAAAATTTAAGGTTTAATTTACCTTTTCTTAAAATGTTTGGCATTTTGCCAATTTTTTGCAGTCGCGCAATTAGTTTTTTGTGAGAAACTTTCAAATTTGCTTTATTCAATTATGAAAGCTACATTAATACAACATTCTGCAACCCGTCATCACATTATAATTCCTTCTTTGGAGTGTTGATGTTGTTGTTGTTCTCAACGATCGGCTTCTCATCTAAAAGCATACATAATCATTTCAAATGTCGTGAATAGAAAACCTACACTCCTCGATCTTCGTCTTTTGTGGGAATAGTCGCCATAGATGATAGCCGAGGGCGGTGAGAAACAAATTGAAGGCAATGTAGACTAATGCAGACGCCATATTCAGAAAAATTGATTCTAAATGGATATTTTTAGATTTTCTATATAAGCAGGTGAATCGGAAAATAACAATTCGGATTGAATGTAGAAAATTATATGAAAATAGGATTATTTATTATATCGAAGCAGCTAATCACATAGCATCATTTTCAATGACGTTTTTACGGATAATTCTTCGCAAGATTTTTAAATCAGTGAGTTTTGAGCTGAAAATCCGTCTCAAAGCTTCAAGTAGTCAGGAACAACTCTTCAAAAAAAAATTACCTCCTCCCCCAATTTTCTCTTCAAAAGTATTGTCAAGAATATTTATTTTTTTAAATAAATTTTTTTTCGGGCTCATAACTTTCGCAAATAATTTTTTTTTGTCATTTGCACAATCGGCCAAAAATTCGACATGCCCAAGTGAATAATTGAGCAAACATTTTGAACTGTTAGATGATTTGAAGAGAAGGTTCTCGAGATTTGAGGTCTAAAAGGCGATTCGGTCTCGCAATAATTTCAGCGTTTGGCTAACATTTCTCAAAATTCCAGTGTACACTTTCAAAAATTTGGTATTTTCGTGAAAAAAATTACAATTGAATTTCCGTAAATTTTCTTCAATTTTCAATGTACCCAAAATTTATTGTGGACAAATAATCGTCGATGAATAACAAGCATAAATTGTGTACTACCTGTTTTTGCTATAGTGCGCTTCTCATCACTCAATTATTCAGGCTGTGTTGTGTTTCTGAAAATTCCAATGTGTACAAATAAGCAAGCAAAAAAAGGATGGAAGAATCCATGAAACAAACATAAAAAAAATATATATATATATAAACAAAATATTGATGAAGCTCGAATTCGTTCGAATGTCGGAAGTCGAATCGAACACGCTTGCATAAATCATGGAAGAATAAAAAAAAAGACGAAGTGGAAACGAATATCCCATTTGAAGCGGAGAGCACATTAGGATTTAGTAAATATATGTATGTATTCTCAAGTGCACGAAGAGCACGAATGCGTGAGCCTTTAATATTCTATAATATTTGGGAAGAGAAGAAACGACGAAGAAACTTCAATATTTACTTTTTTTTCTCGGACGAATGGGGGGGTTACGAATGTTTAAGAATCGCCGAGAAACGGCACTTCCTTCAACCCATCCAAATTGGTTTGCAAATTGGCTTGTTTGTGATGATTCAAGCCAGCAACACACACACACACACACTCAATTGCGGCTTATTGCCCAATGATATATGTCTCTTTTCCATCTGTTCGGCTCACTTTTGATTATTCAAAGAGCCCCCCCCCCAACAAAAACTTGATGGTTCTAATATTCTTGAGACGAAAACGATGAGGCAATGCAAAAAAATGGATTCTTTCTTTTAACCCCCTTTGCGCTTCATCGTATAATTGGGTAGAAGCGATTTGGGAAATTGGCTTGATTTTAAAAGCCGTCATTCCCAAAAATGGATGGACAGAATTCGAGCAGCGCGGTTCAAATATCAATCAACATATTATAATTGTGGAGACAAAAATTGTTAGCGCTTACAATTTACAAAAGGAGGGGGGGGGGTCTTTTTTGAATTCCTTCTTTTTTTTAATTGATTATTGTTTATCATACAGATTTTTTTGAAATTCATTGAACTCTTCAAAATTTAGTTCCTCCCTTCATAAATTTTACTTTGGAAATTTTATTTAAAAAAATTTTATGCAAGAATAAAGAAAATGTAAAGCAGACTCAAAAAAGACCTCCCTTGTTAGCAGATTTAAATACAAAATTAGGAAAAAAAATGATTGTAGAATCTAAAGGCGAATTGGGCATAATGGGGAAGAGGGAATGAATTATTATTGGTAAAAATATTAAAATCGCCTTGAAAATGCATTTACTTCAAAAAAAAGTTTCTTCTAATTCTCTAAAGAAAAAAGAGATTAGCAAAAGAAGGAAGCGATTATTTTTGAGATAATTTTACTATTTTTCTGCATTGACTCTTTTGGATTGAATGCTAAAAAACCTAGAGTATCTTGCTCCACACGAGACCCAACAAAACATACAAACAGTACATTTGTATGCACAGATGATTTGAATAAATTAAAAACGATTTTTCCCCCGCTGATAACCACCCCACGCCCCTCCCCTCGTGAGTTGCGTACAAAATTATTCAACTGAAATATAGAGCGTTGGCAAAAAAGTGACTTCCAGAATTTTTCGCTACAAGACCTTGTAGTGCAAATGTGAGGCAGTCAGTACACGTTTACATACTTCCAGAATGTCGTGTAAAGTTTGCGACGACTTTAAAGTTTGCGACGCGGGACCTTCAAATTCGCGAAATCAGTGTTGATTTAAATTTTTCATTGACTGAATATTAAATGCGCGTACACTATAATGCAATGTACGCAGCCGCTGCTTCGAGACTCATTGGCACATATTTTTTAAAATTTTGAAATTTTTTGAGTCGTTTGACACCGAAAATATAGTATTTAAAAATGACTTCACAAATCAATTTTCTATATAAATAGGCTAATAATTAATAATAGTTTTGCGTCATTTTTCACAAAAAAAAACACATTAGTCATAAATGCAACATGTCCGACGGCATTGTTCCAAGCAACAAAAGCGTCGTTTTTTTTGTTTTGAAAAGAACCAAAAATCGGGCCGAAAATAATAGCGTTTTGTGGGAACCTGAAAATAGGGGGACCCACAAAAAATACATACATATGTATATAGAAAATATGGAATATTTGTTGAGAAATTCGAGATGAAGACGGCAGAAGGTCTCGCCACGATACGCCCGGAAATGGAAATCGAATCCAAAACGTTTCAACCGGTTTGAGGTGTAATAATACCGCAATCCTATTAATAGTTTTTGGCGCTGCGGAAAATATATGTACATATTAGGCTTGGGCAAAAGAAATGCAGGATTTCAAGCTTAACGGTTCGAAAAGTGTAAAATACAAAAGTAAAAAATATATTTGAATGTAGAAACATGAAAAATGGAATTTCTTGAACAAGAATCGCAGGGAAATAAGAGCAGCGAAGCGGAAACAATTTCGATGGACGATATTAAAAAAATAGATTGGAAAAAATATTGAAACATTTTTTCTTGCTTTCATAACAATTGATTCAATTGGGAAACCTAGAAGAGAACACAATAAATTCGGTTTTTGGTTCAAAATTTAGCACGTCATTATCAGCAGCTTCAAAATGACCACCTGCCGACAGATGCCACACTATTATTCATTGCGATAAAAATTGAACTTACCTAATTGTGGGGGGGGAAGCGTGGGGAATGGGGTGGGGAAGAGGCATAATTTGGAGTAGAGAGTTTAAAATATTTGGATTTTAGATTTTGGATTTTTGGATTTTTCTGGAACCGGTTCATTTTGAATCACCTACCTTTATTGCCAAGTCAAACGACTTGACGAAATTTAAAAAAAATAATTGGCTATGTGCCAATGTGTCTCGGGGCAGCGAGATGTACGCAAGATTGCGTACATTGCATTATGGTGTACGCGCATTTAGTATTAAATCAACACGGATTTCGCGAATTTGAAGGTCCCGCCTCCATTCAGTCGTTTGATTTTGACAATATATCAGTAAAAAATAATAAGAAGGAATATTGAAAAATCCGAAAGTGTCAACAAATCGAAAATTTAATGAAAAGCGTCGCTTGGCAATGGGAAAACGCTCAAAGAAAATGAAGATTATAAAGAAAAAAAACGAAGAAGAAGTGGTTGTGCAAATAATTAAGAAAACATCCATCCAGCTTACTAGGTTCGACACCTGCTCAACAGTATATTTGGGCATACACATTTCGAAATGATTCAAGACGACTAGGTGTGGATTGTTTGCTCAACAGCTCTCACGCCAACAATTTTTTGCCCGTTTCTGCGCCGGGCATCTGTCACACCATTTGACGCGTTAATTATACCGTTATTACCGGCGCCAAGGACCATTGGGTTCGTGCAAAAGAAATTCAACTTTTCTGTTTTTTTTTAATCCACAAAAATGCTATTTTATATACCATTTAAAGTTCATCGAGTGCTCTTTTTAAATGCTTCCTCAAAATGTGCCTCAATTCACAGAAATCGAAAATGGTGCATTTCTTTCGCGCCAATCCAATACTATATGATTTCTTATCTGCTCTCGAATGACGCCATATTCATATAGTTAATATTTACATACATATAAGAAGACGGACGACAATTATTAAATGATTAGAGTCGAATTTCCTCTTGAACCACCCGATTTGTTGCCTTTTTCTCTTTTGGCATACATGGCAAATATTTGACCAGTGGTATCTGGCAAAAAAATGAATGGGCAATGATTCATTGGGTTCACGTCACTCCCTTTTTACCTTATTCAGAATTCTCATGACTATCGGCGGATAGCTGTAGGTGCATTCATCGATGCCGACCGCGTGGATTTCACCGCGAGCTCGGAGGCCACGCTGCTCTCTCGTGGCACCTGAAATTTCTCAATGTTTGTCAGACACTCGAACAAAAATGAAATGGTTTAGACCGAAATTGTGTGTGTGTGTTTTTTGTGATTATTGACTCAGCCACACGTTTGACACATTTTGATCAGTGTATGCCCTCGACGAGAATTGTTCGAGAAATTCATCGAAGCTAGATATAAATTCGAAAAAAAATCATTGGGAATAAATTTCTCGCAAAATTTCGTAGATTTCTCAAGAAATCTTCGAGAATTTATCAAAAAAAAAAATGTGAACACACAATGACGAAATATTGCAGACAACACAACAAATTTGACGGCGATTTTTCAGAATTGATTTTTTTTCGAAACTATTCATTCAACTTTCAACTTTATTTCGAAGTATTCCTTTATTTTAAGAAATTTCAAAATCATTTTTTTTGGTCGTTTTACACGAAACCAACAGAAAAAAAATCGATTTCGTGGAATGCCCCCGCAACGCAGAAAGAAGAAGCTCATAAAAAACACAATTAAAACATAATTTTACTAGAAATATCGAAGATTTAAAAAAAAAGAAATTTTTGAATATTTCTCGAGGAGAAAAAAATCAGAAAGCAGTAATTTCCTCCAAAAAATTCTCGAATTCATTTTTTAAGGGCACACACTGATTTTGATATCATTTTTTTGGAAGCAAATTGATTTTTGTTGAACAATTTCGAAATCGTCTCTATGTAGTTTCTAGCATACCTCCAATTGTGTTGTCTAGAATACACGCGCACAGCGCGCCAACAAACATTGGCATTTGGAGTAGAACATTGAGAATCTGATTGAGCCATCCCCAATCGGTTGCCACCGGAAATTTCTTATAATAATTCGGAACGATGAAACCGAGCATCATCGAGAAGCCGAAAATTCCCATATTACGCGACATTGACATGTCGACGGTTTGCAGGTTCGAGACGGCGACACCGACAACCATTGCCATCGATGAGGCGAGCACACCTCCCACCAATGGGTCTGGAATGGTCGACAGAAGTGCACCGATCTAGAGACCACGATTATTGTTTCTCAAAACAATCTCTTGCCTTGGTGATCAATCCCAAAATGATGAGAAGGACGCCAGCGACAACCATTGTCCATCTCGACGCCACTCGGGTCACCCCAATAACTCCGATATTCTCGGTGTGTGTCGTCATTCCGACGCCCGGTCCCAACAATCCGGATATCAGCGATCCGAAACCTTCGGCGAGGATTCCTCGATTGATTGCATGACTCGGCGGTGGTCGCTCTTCGGAGACTCGAGCCGCGGCGTGATAATCTCCGACCGATTCGAACACCGAAGTCATTGCCGATAGTAGGAACAATAAGAAGAGGCCCAGATTGAATTGAGGTGGTCCGAATTTGCCTAGAATTATTAAATGTATAATGATTGGAAGGAAGCAAAATTGAAAAAAAAACAAAAACAAAACCCGGATACGGAACTTCAAGCCAATTCGATTCACGAATCACCGCCAGCGAGATATTCTTGTCAACTCTAGCCGGACTTCCTTCGGGGGTTAGATTCAGCAGAGTCAAGGCGACACAAAAAATCCAAGAGGTGATGATCGCAATGAGATACTGGAAATTGTGGTAAAACTCGGAATCAATTTTTAATCAAGTGCTTCTACCGGATATTGCCCAAAAATATTCGTGCGATACCAATGGAATTTTCCGTGCTTGACGCCCGGCAATGGGACCTTCACATCGACAAGATACAAAATTGTTGCGAACAATGTGACAGCTTGAACAATGGCCACCCAATGCTTTGAAATGTGAGTGACCATGAGTTCGACTTGACTGAATGCTAGAAGAAGCATCAACGGCGATACAGTAAGTGGACCGATGAATTTGGTGAGAAGCCCGACTAATCCTGTGGCTCCGATGAGCATTGGAACAAACGATGAAGCGATGAGGCAGCCTTGAATCTTAAATCTAGGCAATTTGCAGATTGTTTTTGCTAGCTCGTTCCTACCAGAGCGAGTTTCCCATAGTAAACTTCCGGAGGCACTTCGTCGTGCTCGGTGGCGTTGCACATATTCTCCGGCAAACTCATGAATCCTTGAACCGATGGGACGTAGGCGAACGCGGTGCCTTGAAGCAACGCCAGTCGCATTCCGAATAGGGTTTGAATTATCGTCGAGATGCCGCTGCTCACAAATGTTGAGCTAATCAACGTTTGACGGAGTTTTGCTTGAAAATTGAATGTTTCGACATCTCAGGTCAATTCGGATCTCAACAATACCAATACTGGAGCCTGGACAGAGCGAATCGGCCATGATGAGGGGCACCGTGAGAAGTGCGGAAACGCACACCATGACTTGCTGAAAGCACGAATAAATATACAATACAATCAAAAGTCGAATTCAAAAAAAATTTGTAGCATTTTTTTTGAATTTCGCGCCAATTTTCAATATTTTGTTGTCTGTCTCACATTATGAATTTTCGACTACTCTATGCAATATTTTTTCCGTCGGGGAAAAATTTGAAGAAATGTATTTTTAATAAAAATACATGTCAAATGAAAAAAAATCAAATGTGTGCAATTTTGCGTACGGTACCTTTACGGACTTTTAGAAAATTCTGTGGCGTTCAAAACTGTCTTTTTAAAATTGAAAACTTTGATGCAAAAAATTTCCAAAATGTTCCCCACTTTTCGAATTACCCTTCTAACACATATTTTTCTGAATCTGATTATCATTTCTCGATATTGAATTTCGTTTTAAAGAATTAATCCAAATTATTAATCATTCGAGCTTCCCGCTTATCCATATCAGATCAAATTCATCATTAATAGGATTAAGTGATGCCGTTGTTTCCTCATGTATCGATTCAAATGATATCAATTCATTTTTTTGTTCCTCGTCAAAAAAAAAAACAAGGCTTGTTGTGATTGATAAGAATTTTTGATTAAAAAAAACTTACTTGAAATCCATACAAGAATGCGATGGCAACCGGCGGAGTGTCTTTGGCTTTAAGGAACGGCCGTTGCCGTTTCACTGGTTTCTCCTGATAATCCATATTTGGTATGGATGGGTTACCCTCTGAAGAAAAATTGGGAGAATCGATAATGTGTCTCAATCGTTATCTCGCCGTGAATTACGACAAGTATCATTAAGAACGCGGAGGATGATGATGATGACGGTCTGATGAGGGGGGAGGGGGGAGGGGAGGGGAAGAAGGAAAAGAAGACAACGAGGAAATGAAAGGAACATTTAACAATATATCACATAAAAAACACACACACACACGACAGTTAAATGAAATCTTAGTCAAATGCGCATGAATGCGAATGTGATGGTTCGGAATTCTATGCAAATCAAAGATACAGACGGACACACCCGCATTATAATAATATTATTATTATATGGCATTATTATTCAATCGGCGGTGTCTCTCTCTTCCCCCCCCCCTTCTCTTTTTTCATTGATCGTGAAAGAATGAAAAATTTTGAGCGAATTTAAAAAATGGCAAGACGAGGATCGAAACGGTTCAAAATGATTAGGCTGACTGGCTGACAATAAGGAAGTTTCGTTCAACGTAATGTTTGTGTTTCTCATATAAACTTGCCTGTGTCGGCAATTCATCAAACACGCTGCTACCTATACATTAATTGTACATCATGGTCCACCAACCCCAATTCCAATTGAAATGGTGAAAGTTGGTATTTGGACTTCAAAAAATTTTTGGGGGGCCTTTAAAACACTTCCTCTCGAATTATTTTAATATTTGCTCCCATTATTCTAATTTTTAAATCAAGATTTACTCGATCTCAAATTTTCTAGCCCCAACGATTCTCCGATTTTTTCTAACAACAATTTGTTCCGTTGAATTTTTGCAACGCTTCTTTCAGATATGACAGACTTGATATCAATCAAGTTACATACATGAAATTGAAGATGGTGAGCGAGCAATTCTTGGATTTTTAAGGGATTTATTATCCTTACTTCTTTTTTGTTACGGGGGGACCGGGATCTTATCGAAAATTTTGTGCGGGACCGGGACCTTATTGAAAATTGGTTTTAGGATGAAGACTTGTGAAAATAATCCAAGAGGAAGCTGATTTTCAATAATTCGGATTCTATAACCTTCATTAAACTAGCAGCTCATCTAGATTTCAGTTTCGCACAAGCTTCTTAACTATGCATAAATGCTACATTTGCTCGAAAAAAAAAAGAAAATTAAAGAGAATTTGGTCAAATCAGAGTGTTTACCATATACGCATGGTAAAAATTTTCGCTTTGAAGTCATTTTACCTCCCGTTTTGGAATTTTTTTGTAACTTTGCACACGTAAACTAGAAGGTCTTCTGAGTGTGTTCACAAAATTCTAGCCTGTACTGGGGGGTTACAGACGAGTTATTGCCGATCTGTGAGACCCGCAAGTCGGAATGTATCACAAAATATTTGGCTCAAAGCACTAGGCCTATCGTTGAGCCATCATTTTTAAAAAGTTAAAAAAATATTAGGAATATTCAAATTGTTAGAGCCACGACCTGTCCCGCAACACAATACAAATATTCTTAATTAATTGGACCCTATGGGGATCTTCAAACGACTCTTTTTTTCTTGTTATTCAATTCAATTAATCTTCACTTACTTCTTCAGATTCATCAATTTTCTTTCGTCTCCAACATCCACGTGAATTCGAATCGAATTAAATGAAATGAATTAATGTATGAAATTGCACGCGTTTTTACGCGAAAAACGAGAACAAAAAATTTCTTCCAAAAAATGAATAGCGGTTTTTTTCGAATATTTTCGTTCCGCCTGGTTTTCATAAATATTTGCACACGTGCAATGTTTTGAATTTGAATGCCACATTCGTATATTCCATATTTGGGAGCTGTTCGCGGGATTCAGAAGGGCGCATTCAATCTTGCCAATATGAGTTGACGCATGTCTCCTCTATCGTCCATTATTAATGAATCTCGCAACCTTTGATCATTCTCGGCTAGATTTAAGCTTCTTATATACCGATGATGGGCTGCACGTCACGACGAGAATTGAATGCTTTCGTCGCGGGGAAATCGTCAAGATCAAACTAGATAGAAACACGAACAAACAATTCGAAACGATTTATTGTGTGGTTCGACAGTCGCTCATTCTGACGCTGTGTGCACTCGGATAATGAAGTTTTGATGATGATGATGATGATGGCCAAACAGGCAATTTGGTGTTGTTGTTGTTGTTGTTGTTGTTGTCTTTTTTTTCAAAGGGGAATGTGAGGGAAACCAAGAAGAATAGAGAAATTGGAGGAGAAGAGAGGAGAAAAATCGAAGAAGAAAAAAACCACAAAAAAAATTAACAAGAAATATTTTTATACGCTATTTTCCGACTCATTGGGCACCGATTTCAAATTGTGCATTACTCTCATTTAATTGTTTAATGTTTTTGTGTGTGTGCGCGTGCTCACCCGAAAAGGATGCTACTACATTTCAGATTCATTTTTTTTTCAGCGTCGGGATAGTTGATATAGAAAAAAAAACAGGATAGATTTTGTCGGGGGGAAGGTGGGTTCGTGGGGGGAAGGGGAGGGGAGGGGGAGCTTTGTACAAGGGCTTCTCGAGTCTACTTCTGGTTTCTCTTGTGCGCCGTCTGGACCACGTTGAGCTTGTCGTTGTTTTGAATCGGCTCGATGAGATCGTAGGGCGCTTCGCGGGTGCCGTGCAACATCAACTGGAACTTCTTGAGGGTTCCACGATGGTCTCCCGGTCCCTACAATGAATTGGTCTCGCGTCCATCTCTAGTCAATGGTCCTACCTGGAATCGCGCGATGAGCCGCCATTTTCCCGACGGATTCTCTCCCCATGTGTGCGTTGTCATGAATGGCCAATTCGTGAATCCATCCTTGCTATCATCATCCTTGGGACGCCGCGAGAGGATCATTGTTCTAGTTCCCATCGGCGAGACGAGGTACAATGTGGTGTCGCCGCGTCTTGTCGAATTGAATGTGACGACCGCCTGAACATGTTCAAGATATCGCACTTCTGTCGGTGTTCCGGCGCATCCGTCGGTGTCAATTTCAAGAACAAGGTTGCCAGTAGCGGGGATTTCGCTGAAAAATGATAATAATTGATTTTCCATATGCAAATCATATTCAAAAAATTGCCATTTTTTTGGTTTGAGGTTTGATTTTTGGAACGATTATTCATAAATGTTGCAAAAAAAACACTCAAAACATGAGTTTTCAATAAATAATTCAGCTGTATGACGTTTTGAGAGAGGGAAGGCTGCCCATATGAATTTCGAGGTATCAAATGTCTTACTGTGGGGTGTCGATGATTCCGGCTGAGCAGTGATAGCGTGGTGGAGCCGTCTTCCAAACCATTGCGAGCATAACCTAGTAAAACAAATATTGAAATTTTGCTGCGGACAATTTCGATAAGGAATTACCATTTCGGCGGCATCCAAGACGCCGAATCCGAACAGATGATTGTACTCGAGTCCAACACCATTCATTTGCCATTCAAATCTTGAGCAGTTGCCCTTTGAAACACGATGGTTGTCCTTAAACAGATACGGGTTGGAATAAGGGTTATGACGTCTGCAACTACTTTAAGTCCAAGGTCCGGCAAATCGCGGCAGCGTCCGTCGAACAGCGAGTTTCTCGTCGATGTGAGCACCGTCAAGTGTTGCAAATCTCGCCAGGTGAGCTTCGGATTGGCTTCGAGGGCAAGCGCGAACACACCGGCGGCTTCCGGTGCCGCCGCCGACGTGCCCGAATGCGATCGTGTGCATCTTCCGTACAAATCGGTGGTGGCGACGCCAGTCTCCGGATTTCGACCGCCGTTCGAGAACGTCGACGCCAGCGTTGACGAGCATGACTCGTCGTAGTGCGCGTTCTCGCCGTTGTTGATGGCCGAGTTGATCGAGATCGTCCACATGCTGGCCGCGTAGCCGTCGCAATTGCAATCATCATCCTCGCCGCCGTCGCCGCTGGCCCAAACGAATATCGATCCGAGCCCGTCGCGTCCCTCATTCACACCCTTCACAATTGCTCTCATCGTCGCGTTTCTTGGCCCGTCCACCGTTTTACCATCGTCGGTTGGTCCCCAACTGGCAGAGTAGATGTGGATCTTGTTCGGCTCATGTCCCATTGAGTTAGCCTATGATTCAAATTCAAGGTGAAACTAGAGAAAAAGCTGCAAACCTACCTCAATCAGATCGGTCATGTAGGGTTGATCAAGCATTCGAATACCGGCAACTTTTCCATCGTAGGCAACTCCGACACCGCACACGCCATTGTCGCGAGCAGCGACGATCTCACCAGCGCATCTGAATCAGCAAATGAGTTTCTAGGTATTCGCGAAATCATTCAAAACCGTGTTCCGTGCGAATTGAACCAATCATCAGTATATCTTGGATATGGGAATGGATCATTCGAAGAGAAATCGTAGGAGGCTTCAGCGTTCTGAAAAAATGCCACAAATCTTCGAGTCACTGTGGGAGCTTCGACAAAAAAATTACAAAATTGTTCTTGATGTCCGGATGCATGTAATCAACACCATCATCCATGATGGCGGTGGTGATGTTCTTTCCAGTGAATCCCATCGCCCAAGCTTTTTCAACATTCAAATCGAGGCGAGCTTTGCCACCGGCCTGTCCGGTGTTCTTCTGAAAAAAAAAACATTGAGACAAGTCGATTCCAAATTTGGAACAGAGCGAAAAAAATTGAAATCTTACCAAGTACCATTGGTATGAGTAAAGCGGATCGGACGGCGAGAGAACCGGCGAGAAATCGAATTGGCTTTCAAGTCGCTCTTTCAATGGTCGATATCCTCGTTTGGTGCGCTTGTATCCGATCAATTGTTCGACGTGTGCCACCTCATCGTCGTTGTGCAATTTCGCGTGATGTCCGATGGATCGTTTAGTGCGCGCGTGGGAGAGCGCCGGTTGAACAAAGTGATATTCGTTGTGGGACCCGAGAACCTAACAACATCCATATGTTCCAATTCATTTAGGGAGGGGAGTTCAAATTACCGGTCCTCGATTGATGAATCCGTGTCGTTTTGCGATCTTATGAGCATTCTCCAAACCGCCCTCTTTGAGATGAACGTGAAAATGGTTGGTGTAGACCTCGACGGCCTCGCTAATGCAGACAATGATTGACAAAATTAGCACCCATGTTACGTCCACATATGTTTTTTTCATACCTGTTAAGGAAATGCGATTTATCGCAAACGGAAATTTCGGAGGGAAAAAAATTAATCATAGAAAAGTCAATGAATATGTCGTCAAGGTTGTGTGGTTCAATTCAGAATACATCTGCTTCACCATGACGAATGAATATCGTAGCTAACGAGAAAAAAATGGATGAAGGGGGACGGAGAAGGGAGAAATGAGAAAGAGGAGCATTCATAAATCGCGTTCGATTCGGTTTGGCTCTTCGAAACCGGTTATTATATGAAGAAACATGGGCTACAGTAGAAATGGAATGTCAAAGAGCGCTTTTTGCCAATGTCACAAGGACGATTCTCGAAATTGAAATCTCCTCATTGTTTTGTTTGACGGCAAATTGGGGACCATGAAAATTTTGGGTTAGAGAGAGCGCGGCTGACGCATGTGCTCAATAGAGCCCTTTTCTCTCTAAGGTGCTCACACACATGCACTCACTGAGTGGATTGACGGATTTCCGAGAAATCGGTAATTTTTCTATTATTGCGGCATATGACTCGAAAACCCAATTAGAGAGGGTGGCGGGTAGAGAAGGAAGAAGTGAGCTTCTCAACAAGGTGTCGTTTTTTTTTGTGGGCTCCATATATTTAAATCAACCTGCGAAATTCTCATTTTCCGTTTGACGTCACTTCTGTCCAAATGATAGACGAAAAATTGGAATGTCGTCGTTTGTAATCCCATGGATTACTGTAGATATATGGGACCACGTTTATGCATGCCGGTCGCGAATATCCATGACGACGAACATGAAGATGAGAATGTGTTAAGCATGACCAAAAAATGGATTTTTGTTATGAAAATGCCAATTAAGAATGTATAGAGAATCTTCTACCGTATCCCGGGGCAATTTAAAGGGGGGAGGCGAAATTGAATTCATTCACTAAAGCAAACAAATCAAAATTGCAAGCCACTGCTCGAGTTTT
Organism: Caenorhabditis bovis; assembly: GCA_902829315.1. NCBI lineage: Eukaryota > Metazoa > Nematoda > Chromadorea > Rhabditida > Rhabditidae > Caenorhabditis > Caenorhabditis bovis. The sequence goes on along the minus strand of CADEPM010000001.1, from coordinate 1,839,923 downwards.
TTTTTTCTTCAACCATCGGTTTCAGGGATAATTGCAATTCTTTGGAATTGCTCTCAAATTTCGTTGAGGAAATATTTGATCGTTTTCCTTTTCACAAAGAATGCCGCAATGAAAAATATTAAAGGCGCATGATAGGGAGCTGATCTTTGGATATTGTAGCTGAAAATTCTAGAGCGACTCTACAGTAGCCTTGAACTAGGTAATTGGAAAAAATTCATACGCTGGTTCGTTTCTGAGTAACGCAGATGTTTGAGACGCCCACTTGCTGCCCTCTTTTGGACTTGCAATTTCTGGAAATGTCAAACATTTCAGGCTATTCGAAAACCCGGAAGATTGTCCGCAGATGGTTTTAGTGGAATTTCAAGTCAAGTCGCTCCATTTATTTTAACGATATACCATCAATTCCATCAATATGTCGAAAACGCAACACGAAATAGAAAACTATTCACTTTAATAATAATATGGCTCTTAAAAGGCAAAAACGCAATGTGATAAACCAAAATGGGATGAAAAAAAAAACGACTCGCAGGAAAGAGCAGAAAAGAGAATGGAAGAAGGCGTGCGGGAGAGAGTGGAAAGGGGCGGCTTCGATCGATGTCGAGCTCGCGCATTCCTCACAGCGTCTCGCTCGCTCTCATCGATTCGCGCCGTCGTCGTTGTCGACACAGAGAATGGGCGCGCGCGCGCGTGAGCGAGCGCTTCTCCGAAATAGATGACGTCGTCTCATTTTGTGAAGGCACACATGCACACGCGCTCGCTGGGGCGCGGCAAACAAGCACAGCGCCACACAAGCATTTCAGCTCGACTGCCGAAATAAAAACACACACACATATACATTTATATTGAGCGGAAGGATAATCAAATGAATATGGGATGAATTGCGGTTTCCGCATTCAACCGAAACATTTTTCCTTATGGCAATTATGAATGGTTGGCTGAAAGGAGCTGAACGCGATGATCCGGCCAATTTATGTCTTTTGTTCGCACATCCAAAAGGGAGGGGGGAAGCAGAAAATCCAACTTGACTGAAAATAAGTGTGCGCCATCGAATCCATGCCAGATTTTTGACTAGGCATTTCCCTTCAGCGGGCAATTCGAGATGCCGTTGAGACATGCCACAAAAGGGAATTGCTTTCGAGAGCCTCGGCAAAAGTTGGGCACTATTGGAACATCATGGCGGTAATTTCACACGTTCTTCATTCATTATTTATATGGGAATATTTTTAAGCATCTTGCTTAATTTGTTTTCCAATTGGTTTTGTTTGCTAACAATTCTAGATGTAGAAGCCACTTGGCTTCCTTGGGCAAGCCTTACAGAAAATCTGAGAGGGGTTCTTCATTTTTTTCCCAAACCAAATCAAATTTCTTTTCGCTGACCACGTTTCTCTAATAATAAAACGAAGGAATTGAGCAGAAATCTGAAGGAAAAAAAGCTCGTTTTGTTTGTGAACATGTCGGAGAGCAAGCCAAAATTTTGGCGATATTGCCGCTAGCTGCATCCGACTAAAAAATTGCGCATTTATGAATATATTTGCGCATATTCGTCCCGAAAATTAGCAAGGAATATCTTTACGTCATCAGTAGTTCATAATTGAAAAAATAGCTAAAAAAAATGATTGCATTTATAATTTACATAATTGCATATTTCGCGGGTATAAATTGAGATTGCATTATTTCATCGAAAACCATGGGTTTCGATACATTTTGCGGAATTTGATTAGTTTAACATATTGTTTGACGTGTAATCAGTATTCTTTAAAACGTCTTGAAAGCTTCATAATGCCCACTGTTTCAAATTTGTTCAAAAAAAAATATTCGAACTGCCTCGCAAACGGGATTAGCAATAGAGCGTGTTTGTCTTCGAATGTACTCAAGATAAATCACTCGTATTTTCCACAATTTATTTGCTTGGGTTCCAGCTTCTTATTCGGGCTTTCATCGCAAATTTCGACATAAAACCTCACCGATAATAAAATGACGGTTAGAAAAAAATCAGTGAAAAAATAATAAATGAAAATATTCAGGATTATGGACTTCAAGTGAAAGTTTTGGATTTTGACGAGGAATGGGTTGAAGCTCGTCCAATAGTATTAAATTTATTATATCAAAAGGTGAAATAGATGGTTTGAAATATGTTTAATCTGTAAATTTCAGCCAGTGACTCCCGCAGAATGGCAAAATTTGTTTTTAATAGTTTACCGCATAAACGCCTGGATTGAAAATGGCGCCGAAAAAATACGAAGCACTCTTATTACACTCATCGAAAACTGTGTCAAAGAAGCAGAATATGTATGGTTTTTTAAAATATATAGAAGTCAAAATTTATTTTTAAGAGAATATACGAAAATAAGAATAATGAGCTACTAAAGGCATACATTAGCGAATGGTCAAAATTTCATAAGCAAACCGATATTCTTCCGTTGCCATTCCAGGTAAAATTTGCTGATATTGATAGAATAATTAATAACAGGAAAAATTAAGGTGATAGATTCACAAGCAAGAACAAACGTGCGAAAAGAGTATACACGGGGAACCGCTCCCGAAGCGAACACGACAAAATCAGTAATGCTTGAGAAATGGTACCAAAGGATATTTGCCAAACTCAGCCAAACTCTTCTCGGGGAAGCTTTGAAGCTAGTTGAAGAAGAAAGAAATGGCAATATAATTGATTCGCAATTAGTCATTGGTGTGCGAGAAAGCTTTGGTAGAAATTTCGTTAAAAGAAAAAAAATGGCTAACAGGTATAATGTTTTAGTTGTCCTCAGTCAGGATCCTGTCGAGCCACTTCTCGAATACATGCAAACGTTCGAGCAAGGGTTTATCGAGCAGACCGTTGCCTATTATAAGCATCGAGCAGCGGATTATCTTGCTGAAGCCGGCGTCCTTAATTATATGGTCTATGCGGATAGGAAACTGGAAGAAGAGCGGCAACGCGGCGAAAAGTATCTCGAGAAAAAATCGCCGAGATATGAAAGGGTGAGTGTTTTAAAAATATTTATCTCTTTTGGTCGTGGGTTACGAGCATTAGTCTTTTGCTAGACGCCGACTATTCGTTAGTACCTCTAAAATTGTCATTTATAATTTATCAATGGGTTTTTAGACTGTAAGCTAATAAATTTTTTCAGCATATGCAATTTTGTGATCGAGTGTTGGTCGAAGCCTTCGAGGATCAAATTCTAGACGAATGCTCCAAGTTGATTGCCGATCGCGATGTTGAAAGTATTGTCACATCTTGTCTTATATTGATCGACATATTGGAACTTCAGGACTTCAACGAATGTATCGATTGGTTCGAAGGACTCAGAATGGAATCGACGCCGTGTTGAAATGCATCGACTCGCATATTCGAACTGAAGGCCTCAACGATATGCGGAATAATGTTGAAACAATCTCATCGGTATCATTTAATTGATAATTTCTAATTATATCTGTTCGCAACTTTAAAGGATCCTGAAAAATATGTGCAATTGCTTTTATCGATGTACGAAAAATTCAGTTCTCTGATTCGCGATGGCTTCATGGATGATGCGAGATTGCTAACAGCAAGGTTTGTTGAAAAATTCTCGCTTAAACATGTATTTCAACAAAGATTTGTTTAGAGATAAAGCATTCCGTGCAATTGTCAACGATAATTCAGTGTTCAAGATTGAATTGAACAATAAAAAAGGGTTAGTTATTATTGAGCAATTAAAAGAGCATCAAATGGGGCCTACAATGAATATTATGTATTTTTTTAGAAGAACCGTCGCTGTGGAATCGAAATGCGCCGAATTGCTAGCGAACTATTGTGATTTGTTGCTGCGAAAAACTCAATTGAGCAAGAAATTGACGTCGGAAGAGATTGATGAAAAATTGAATCAAGTGGTTAGTCAACGTGCTTTTTTTCTTAAATTCAATTTCTCATTGTTCCCATATTTACATTTTCAGCTGCTTGTCTTGAAATACGTGGAGAGTAAAGATGTATTCATGAGATTCCATCGAGCTCATCTTTCCCGTCGTTTAATCCTTGAAATGAGCGCCGATCAAGAGAAGGAGGAAATGATGGTGGCGAAATTGCGAGTGAGATCACGTCTATAAATAATTCATCGCTGAATTTTCTCGTTTCAGGAATGCGGTATGCCTTCGGACTCGGTGAGCAAATTCTCGAGAATGCTTCAAGACATTGAAGTGAACAAAGATTTGAACTCGTCATTCAAAAAATCACTTGTCGGAACCAATAATAACAAATTAGCGTCAGGTGAATTGACAAAATAATGGGAAAAATTGGAATAATGCATATTCTAGACTCGATAAATATCAAAGTTCTCAATGGAGGAGCTTGGGGTCGTGGAGCATCAGAGAGAGTGCGATTCTCTTTACCACGTGAGCTCGAAGACTTTGTCCCGGAAGTAAGAATATTTTTAATCTGATTTTTTGTATTTTTTGGCTTTTAGGTAGAAGCATTTTATAAGAAGCAGCACAGTGGCCGAAAACTTTGCTGGATGCATCATTGGAGTAGTGGAACGGTATTTGGCACTTTTTCAATGTTACAAAAAATTGCGATTTATGATATTTAGATGGTATTTGGAACGGCTTCCGGTGGCAAATTTGATCTTGACATCACCACATTCCAAATGGCTGTTTTGTATTGCTTCAATGATCGAGCCCATGAAAAGATATCTCTCGAAACCCTTCGATTGGCAACGGAATTGCCAGACGCCGAACTCAATCGAACACTAATGGTGCGTTAAAAAGATAGTGTCTGTTTCTGAGAAAAAAAAAACAAAAATTTAATTATCGTATTCAAACAATATTTTCCTTTATGAAAAACTCCCACAATTTTCTTAAAATCACTGATTTCGGCCCTCTTGTGTCCAATTTTCAATTCTTTTTTTTTTTTGATTTTCGAATATTTAGACAATTTATTTAAATTGTGAAGAAACGCAATCGAGAAATAATTTCCTCATAAATTAGTTGGGTCTTGTGGCGACTGTGTCAACTTTTTTTTTGGAAACCGACTAGCCAATCTTAAAACTTGAGAAGATTTCAGTCTCTAACCGCTTATCCGAAAATGAAGTCACAAGTGCTGTTGTGCGATCTACAATCACCTTTTACTGCTCGTGACTTCACTGATTCGACGAGATTTTACATTAATCACAATTTTCATGTTGTCAAGGTAAATTGTCCAACAAACAATTGTTGAGTAATTAATAAGTTTAGAATGGAAAAGTTCAAAGTCGCGGAAAAGTGAACCTGATTGGCCGTTTGCAGTTGTCGTTGGAAGCGAATACTGAGAAAGAGCATGAGAGCATTGTGGCTCTTAGGGAGTTCCGAGTACAGGAGGCAATTGTAAAGGTAATTCTAATGGAAAGAAATCACCTTTCTGAAAAATTATTTAGATAATGAAAACGCGAAAAGCTGTGAATTTGGCTCAACTTACAATGGAGCTTGTTGAAATCTTGAAGCCGCTATTTGTGCCCAACCGAAAGTTGATAAAAGAGCAAATTGATTGGCTCATTGAGAATAGGTATTTTGGAAAATTGAATTCAAAAATTTGGGTTTTATTTTCAGATTTATCGAAAGACGAGCTGGTGATATCAACACGTTTGTCTACCTCTCATAACGTTTCATTTTGAAATATACAAGCAATTTTCATTTTTGTATATTAGCCTGACGAAATTGAATCTAGTTTCATCGAGATTATCTCATTTGCATATTTAGAGAATGTTTAGCAGATATATTATAATTGTTTAATGCATGATTCTGTATATGGTGATTTTTTTATATAATCGGTGACGGGAAACTCATTTCTGTAATATGTTGTATATTGGAAATAACATAAAATTTTTGTAAATATGTATTAGAGTTTCATTAGTTGTTTTTTTTTTGTTTTATTATGATACCCAACAATGTTTGAACAGATGGTACAGTAGCCCGAAAGTTGAAAAACAGTAAGCTGTTTTTGGCAAATATTATTCTCGAGGTGGACAAGTATAAAAGGAAATGAGAATTTTAAGCGAAATGCGATCATGTTTCTTACTGTATTATATTGTACTACGGTATTCTTTTATTTTGTGGCAGCCGAGCAGAGTGTAAGATATTTAAAGAAAAAAGAGCGGTTCCCTATGTCGTCCGATGCGTTGCGGTTCGCGTGCGGAAAAAAAATGGCTCGGCCTCACGCGAACCGCGACGCGTCTTACGCCATAGGTCTTGCAGCGCCGGATTCTGGCAGCCCATTTTTATTTCTACAAGCGGACCTTAAAAATCTGAGAATTTAAGGGAAATGCGCACATGTTGTGCACACCATGTTTGGCGGTTGCCAGAGCACTCAAAACCTACAGCACCTCAAGCGCCTTTAAAAATGTTTGAAATAATTTGAAAAATAGAATTTCGGTTTCAAATTCGTTTAGATCGAAACCAGAACGTGCAATATGGTATTGAAAAACGACAAAACGTGCGCCGGAGCAATTCAGGTGAGCAACGAATTTCGGCGATTCGCTGAAATCCATCACTACAGATGACTGCGTTGTATCTCCGCATCACTCCTCCAGAAACAATGTGCAAAACAATTCAATTGTGTGGTCCTGAAACGAAGTCAGGCTTCATTCCAGATGTCAAACTTCCTCTAGGAGTTGACGCTATTGGAAAACAAGTATCTGGGGTATGAAATTCAATGGAGATTTTGCATCGAAAACAATCCAATTAAGATAATTGGCGGCGCCAGTGAAGAAATGGGCAAACAAATATCCGGGGTAATGGATTATTCATTATTTTGGACTTTTGTATTGAATCCTTTAAACTTGCTAGTCGTTTTAGGCTGTTGGTGGAGTCAGCGAAGGCGTTGGAAAGCAATTGTCAGGGGTAGTCAAAGTCATTAGTCTGGTAACTCAAAACCAATCGGATCCCGCAAAAATCCTTTTAGATCCGACAAATAAAAAAAATTTTACAATCTTATCCGTAGAATTACCAATCGGATAAGGTTGATTCCGGAGCCGGATTTCCGAATTTTGTCGGATTTCCGATTGTTTGTTTTGAGTTACCAGAGTACTTTCCGATATTTCGAAAAAAAAAATCATTTATAATTTTAGGCCGTCAATGGAATTAATGGATTGGGAAAACAAGTATCCGGAGTTTAGATGGATATTGTTTCCCTTGAAAATTTTGTTTTCGTTTCAGGCTCTTGGCGGCGACAGTCCACTGAAGAGCTTGCCGCGATTCAGACGATCGACGACCAAACATGGTGACGATTCTGAAATTCTTAACAAATGTGAGAATTGCTGACACTTTCGTACATTTGATTTTATAATTGCGCCAGATATCATCGAACATTCGGATGAGATTCTCATGCTTTTAAAAGATGTGACTGAATACCTCGAAGACATTCTCAATAATAATCCGCCAAGCCTTTCCCAGTAATTTTGCATTTATTAAAAAATGAATCAATAAAATATTCAATTCAGACGTTTAATTAAATTTCAAAAAAAAATCAACATTTGAATAATTCTGAGTTCACTTTTAGTCGGCATCCGGTTTTCTGCGTTCACCGTCTTTCCTGTAATTTTTGAATATACCGCTTGAAGATCCAGACAACTTTTTTCGGGTGGGTTCAACGACACGATCCACGTTGCTTCTCTTCTCCGAAAATCGAATTAATCCTATTTCATCAGCATGCGATTGATCGACGTCGAAAGGAACGTATTTGTCCCTCTGCAATATATCTCACTTATAATTATAAACAATTATTGACCTCTTTTTATATTTTTGGCATCTAGCCAATTTTCCGCAGTTGTGCGGCATTGGCAATACAATCAATAACTCATACCTTTAAGCCGAACAGCGTATGACAAAGTCACGAAGAGCTGCCCACTTTCAGGAATGGGTTCCCACTTCAACTCCTCATTGCACTTTACCATATATTTCTGAAAAAATCGAACATGCATGATAGTTATCAAGTTTCAAAAATTACCTTTAATCCAGTAGTAGCTACATAACTACTATGCGAGTAATCTTCATAATAAACACCACCCTCAATTACTTTCAATACCATCTTACATTTTGACGGATTCTGAACTGAGCATTCTTCGGGTTTGGCTTTCGGGCACAAAAAGAAATCCTCTTTCTGCAAAAATGCGTATTTCAAAAATGCCTCAGAATTGTTGTTATTACTTACGATTTCGTTGCAATCCGTGTTGCCCCGACAATCTCGTGTGAAGCTCATATTTCTGTAAATCATAGTACCGAAATATTTTTCCATTGTTTGTGAAATCCCCAAGGGGATGGATCTAAAACGCAAAAAATTTAAACAATTGTGGATATCGTTACTTACTGCATAAATTTCACCGCATTTTAAATTTTCAAAAGCGTCTCCATAGACGCCGAAAACTAAAAAAAGTTTCTTCGCAACGCGCGGTTACCTTCAATTGTGACGCCAACTCGTAAAAATATTCATCAGCAAAATTGAATTCTTTGCCAATTTTCTTGAATTATTTATATGTTCACACTAAAATATGATCCATTTTCAAATTTCACCTTTGCCGTCACATTGACCACCTTGATTATGTCTTCAATCGTCGGGTTCACCAACACTTTTTCAATCGACTCCACGATCTTCATTTCTTTTTCCTTCTTATCTATTTTTTTCAACATCCTTAGCCAGCCGACAAATAGCTTTTCACCTTCTCCTTCCTGAATTGTTCCTCTTCTTCGTCTCCGAATAGCAGTGCCTTCAAGGCTATTGAAATTGCGCCTCTTTTCACTCGATGTACAGGAATGCATTTAAGTTCTTTCAGTTGTTCAGCAGCTTCTGCGGAAAGCGAATGGTTGAACGACGATTCAAAATTAATGCAGCGAAATGGTTTTGGGCGCTTCTGGAACACGTTGCCAAGAAGCTAGTCAAAATTTTTATATTTTAACTTAAAAAATTATCATCCTGCGCCTTCTTTGATGGCAACATATGCGGCTGTCATCGCAAAAATATCATTAATTTCTACGTCCCAATTGATCCATTACAACTCGTCCCTTCGTGCCCTTTTCAATCCGCGCACGAGTTCCCCATGATGGATGTTAGATCGCGTTTTCTTAAGCCATACATGAAAAACAATTATTTCACGTTTTTCGCCGTTGTACGGTTGCGATTAAGCAGGTGCGATCTGACATATTTCGCCATTGTTACCTTCTTTTAGTATTGCTTTAAATCCGAACTGCTTGTAATGATCGGAAGCGAGCCCCGGTAGTGCATCGGGTGGATTCATTTCCGCCATCGGCACATTCTCAATATGTACTTGAGTGAGAAGATGATCATCATCATCTTTTCCCTCCACGTCGATTAATGGGTCCGCATCTTTTTGTGTTGCTTCTGGTTTTTCGAAAAACACATCTCTACCCACTTCAAACTTGAAGGCCTCATTGATCTCGATGTCTCGATAATGGACATTATTGTCCTTTAGCCACTTCAGTGCTTTGATTACCCGTGGAAGAGACATCAAATGCACCGATTGCCATTGCGTCAATACTTACAATTGCAAGCGGGATGACGACGGCAATACAAAAACCATCACTGAAGCCGGATGGGAAGTTTTATTCAAACATTTTCCCTTCTTGACAGCAGTCTCGAAGTCCTTAGCAATGATTCTGTGGTTTTGGCCGTTCTTGTTGGCCTCCACAGTGAATATCTTCTCGTCAGTGAACAAGGTTGTCAAGTGCGTGCCTTGAAGCCGCCGGAAGCTGATTTTTTGACAGCTCCCGAGAGCACATCCGACACACTTTTGTATTTGTCCAACTTTTTCGAAACAATCGATGTTCTCACAGTGAGCTGTTCGCACACGTCGCACACTTCTGTTTCTTGCTCTTCCATGGCCGCCAAAAACGCTTTTCGACGCGCGCTGGTCTTGGGAAGCCAAAACGACAGCGAGAAATCTGCTTGCCGCGATAGCGTGTTACGCGACGGCAAGTCCTCGAACATTTTTCCCAATGTCGCTGTTCATTCAAAACCAACGATTTCAATTCTTTCTCTTCATGAGTCGGCATTCGTGCGGTGAGGGTTTTATCGAGAAATTCCGTGATCTCGCTTGGCGGTGCATTTTCCGACGGCCTTAATTACGAAATTGTTGCTTCCACTACAAAGCGTCCACTCATATTACCTTTCTTTTGTCCAAAATAAGCAATGGACATGTTGAGTTCCTCGGTGTTGGTATTCGACGCGATAGAAGTAATGGCTAACTTTTTATTAACCAGTAGGAGATGGACAACCTCAAACTTGGGTAATTAAACTTTATTGTAAAAGAAATAAATTAAAAATAAGTTAAACATGAATTGGACATAAATTGAATATAAGTTGAACAACAACCAACGAAGGGAAAGAAAGTGAAAAAATGGGCGTTGAGGCTCCCTTTTATAGGGGCACACGAATGCAATATAAAGGTTACACTGTGTGCGTAGGTGGCTTTGGTGGCGTGTGGCTTTGGCGGTACAATTTAATAATAGTTTATCAATTTTAAACTGTCAATAATGTGCTTCAGATATTGAATTGTGATGGCGAGGAATGATTTGTGATGGCCTTTAGACTACTTTCCGGTAGTCATTAATGACAAACTTTTCCTAATGAACCATCTTCGTGGAGTAACACATGTGTCATGAACGCCTCCACTCGTCGCCTCCAATATCTTGCAAAAATTATCGGATCATCGGTAATACATTCGCTAAATTATTGCAAATTATCAAGTTTCTATTATTCCAATTTTGCCTACTTTATATTTTTCGCAGTCACCTTCTTTCCTGTGATCTTTGAATAAACTGCGTGAAGTTCAGGCCAGTTTTTCTCGTTTGGGTTCAACGTGACAAACCATGTTGGTGGCCCGAAGAATGCAAGATATCCCATTATTCTTAAACGACATTGATTCCAGTACGGAGCGAATCCATGCAATTTCGCAAACACTGTACTCATATTTACGCAGAAAGCGTCGTCTAAAATTACGAAAGTCCGAAATAAGTTTTAACTATTATTAATTTCTACCTCCCAATTGATCCATTACTGCTCGACCTTTCGTGCCCTTTTCAATCCGAGCACGAGTTCCCATTATCGAGGTGAGATCGCGTTGCTTTCTAAGACCATACATGAAAAACATGTATTTCACGTTTTTCGCCATCGTACGGTTTCGGTTAAGCAATCGCGATCTCACATACTTCACCATTGTAACCTTCTTTCTTCTTCCTCCGAAAAACCGTTTCTTCCTTGTGGGAATAATTCCACAAATGCTAACTCATCGGCATTTGGTTGATCTACACTTAACCGAGAATATCGATCTCGCTTAAAAATATAACTATTTAATTGATTTCAATTCGTTCATATCTATTACCTTTAATCCGAACTGCTCATAACGTTCGCCCCGGCAGCGCATCAGGCGGATTCACTTCCGCCATCGGCACATTCTCAATATGGGCTTGCGTGAGAAGATGATGATCATCATCTCTCCCCTCCACATCGATCAAAGCATCCGCATCTTTTTGTGTTGCTTCTGGTTTTTCGAAGAACACATCTCTACCAATTTCAAACTTAAAAGCCTCATTGATCGATATGTCTCGATAATGGAGGTTATTATGTTTTAGCCATTTCAGAGCTTTTATAACTCGCGGAAGTGACACCAAGTGGATTGATTGCCATTGCGTCAGAACTTGCAATTGCAAGCGCGATGACGATGGCAATACTTTTGCAACGTGGTCCACTGTTTCCTCCGCAAAAACAGGGACCATTATCAGAACTCCTATAATCAACTTGCTAACTGGATTTTGATTTGATAATCTAATTACCTTTCGTGGCTTTCATTGCTGTTTTTCTGTTGCCGATGTCCCTCAAATGCACAATGCTCTGGATGGCACGAACTTTCTGTACGAGCATTAGCTTGATTAGATTTAAGTTCTTCAATTCTTCCGGTGCGTCATCCATTTTCATTGAGTTACATATCGCTGCCGCCGGAAGCTGATTTTTTGATAGCTCCCGAGAGCACATTCGGCAAACGCGATATTTTTGGTCATCTTGAATCGGCATGTTCAAAAGCACATTTTTGTACTTGTCCAGTTTTTTTGAAACAATCGAAGTTCTGACTGTGAGCTGTTCGCACACGTCGCATACTTCTGTTTCTTGGTCTTCCATTGCCGCCAAAAACGCTTTTCGACGCGCGGCAAATTTTTCCAACACCACCGCCTGATGATGATGTGAATCATCGCGGGTGCCGTGCTGACTTAGGAATTTAATCCTCATCATCACCGGTAACTCGTCCAATTTCATTAATTCATCTAACGCCTCTTTATCATTCTTCGTTATAGCAAAACACAATGTTCGAAGGATTGGCGTTAGCTGATTAATTTCAGCCAAGCGCTTTTTAAGTGTCCTTAGACCTTGAAATCATGGCGCACGTTCTTCAATCCACTGTATGGGCGACTGCCCATCTAATTCCCGCTGATTAATTTTAAAGTACGTCATAAATTCTTGAAATATTTTATGACCACTTTGCGTGCCTTCAGCAAATCTTCGTAGCAAACCGCTCACATAATACGCGTGACTTAAACCACACCAATAATGGCTAACTTTGGCGACATATCGAGTCATCTCCAATCGCATGATTATCGTTTTTTTTTTCATTAAATCAACTTGATCTTGCTCTTTTCCTTCACAATCTCTTCTCAAATCCTCTTTCTTCGTTTTTACACAATATTTGAAACTGCAATCGGCTTGGACGTTACTTCTCATATTCTTCATCTGAGCTTCTTTCAATTTTGTAGACAGCCGCATCCATTAGAAATTGAGGAATACACAAATCGAATAATCAAAGGAAAACGGAAAAAAAAACAAAAAAAAAACGAAAAAAAAAACAAAAACAAAACATTTTGCTTGTAAAATATTAAAATCGAAAGTTTTTAAACATTATACTTTTGGTGATCTTATTTGATCATAAATTTTGCTGGAAATTTTAAATTCATAAATTCGAATCTAATTCTTTCACAATTCTCATCTTTTCAATCCTAACTTAGGTCCATTGGCTTACAAAGCAGCGAAAAGAAAAATCATAACATTCAAAAGAATTTGGCACTGTTCATTCTTTTCGCTTTCTAAAGTGAGATACATGAGCTTTTCCTTCATTCCTAGAAGATCAATGAAATTTTGGATGAACTGATGAGCATATGCATTTTGGCGAATTGTGTAATCATTTTCTAAATGTTTAAGCTTGCCGCATTCTTATACAATTTAAAATGTAACGTTCAAAAAAATTTCGAAACACTGCTTCTTGTCATATTATACATTTCGCAATGATAGTTTTGCAAAAAAACTAAAAATTGTTTCCCCTTTTTTTTTCAAAAAAAAAAATCACAATTGATTTCGGTTTCTCTACTTTCGCTAAATATATACTATTCAACAAACGCATCGTAATTCGAAAATCATATATTCTTGAAAGTGGCTTCTTTCCATAAATGCTGGAACCATATTCCCTAATTTTATCTTAAAATTAAAGCATATTTCAGTTTTAACAATTTCCTTATACATTTTATGGAATAAAACATTTTGTTGGCAACGTTCGAATATTTTTTGAATGTCTCTAACTAGCTGCTATCCATTTTTTTTTTTCCAAAATTGATTTGTTATTTTCATACACTTAAAATAATTAGTCGCAATTTTTTAAATATAAGAAAATACATGGAATTATTAATGAAACACATTAAAACAAAAATTCGAATCGATAAAATAAAAATTGTGCATTCGAAAACATATTTTTGCGCAAATAAAGTGGGGAAATAAAGGGGAACATTTGTATGGGAACACCATCGGCCTGGCGTCACTCGCCCTCCACCACAACACCCACATCTGCGTCGATGCGCGCGCCACACACTCTCGCATGCACGCCTGCACGATTTTTTGTCATCGTGTCCTTTTTATGAAAAACATTGAATCATCGCCAGATTCGATTCTCTCTTCCAGATTTCAGAGAGAGAGAGAAAGAGAATGGAATACATTCAAGTAGATTTCGAGTCTTCAAATAGCTTCTCGATTGGATTACTATTTCAAATTGAGATCAGTGACCAAAAATGGGAATAGTGCTACTGTAGCTACAGTAATATGTCATGAAAATATTTTTCCAATTTCAGCGTATCAAATTTAGCCAAAACACCAACTTTCAGATCGATCGAATCGCGATTTTCAGTTGATGGAACTTCATAGTTTTGAACTTGGAAATTTTTCATCAAACTTGTCCAATATGCGTTTTTTTATAATTTATTATGAATTTTATATCTGATGCGGAATTCTCAGAATCGATTACTTGGTATACCGCTTTGTAAAATATCCCATATTTTTGGAATTTTCCGCCATGTAAAGATGAAGCTGGAAATTTCAAATGTCGACCATTCCGATAGAGTATAAAATTTTGCATCCATTAAAACCAATTTCATTTCGATCCATTAATGTTACGATGTGTTATGATCTCAAAAGTGCAAAAATCCCATTTTTTTGGCACAACTCCGTTGGATGAGATCAAAAAATCGTCAGTGTTGGTATTTACATGAGCTCTGCAAATTTAGAACCCCCCATTGCGGTAAAATCAGAAACCCAACCATTCTAAAAACTCTGGCCATTGTAATTTTGGAGCATCTTTGTGGGGGGTGCGTGTGGCTCCAAAATTCTGCAATCATGATTCCAAGAAACGCAGAGGGCATTCTCCACAAAATGCTCGTTTTAAAGTAAACCCTGTATCATGAAAATGTTCATTTAAAAACTCTTGAAACAATGAATCAACAACGTTGAGAATAATGAATAAAAAAGAGGAGACCTAGCGGTGAGAAATGAAAAGGGGGTAGGAGGTTGTTGGGTGGGTTAGTAGAGGAATCGATCATCATTCAGAATGCCACCACGGGCATTTCAATGAAGTTTTCACGTCTTCGACGCTCTCTTTCAATGTAATCTCATCGTCAAAAATGAGCATATTTTCAATTTCCATTCGCTGAAGTTCATCATGGATCTTGAAAATTGTAAGTTGAATGCTAGTTCAAAAATAATTCGTAAGACCTCCATGCTTTCCAAATAACGATTGATTATCCGCTGAAGAATCGAAACATTGGATCCGTCGCGAACCGGCGGCGGAATTATGGTCGCGTTTCGAAAGTATGGCGTATTCGGCAAAATGTGATAGGGCGGCGCCAATGGGAGGTAGGCTGAAAATCGCGAGAAAATTTTTGATTGACAAAATGCAAACTACCACTATCCGATGATGAGGAGACACAAGCGCGTAGGGAATCCAACGAGGGAGTTGGACAAATTAGAGTAGTCGTCGATGAGGAAGACGGTGGAACACTATATTGCATTCCGGAGAGTGACGCTGAAAATAAAAAATTTGAAATGGGGGAAGGGGAGGGATTTGAAAACGGGAAATTCACATAATAAATATTTATTGGTCTAGCCGATCTTTTTTTTTGATACCTTGAGTTGAAACCAATGAGTATTGACTTTCCGAAAACGCATTTTCAAACATCTATGTCAAAAATTTTCAACTCAAATTCCAAACAAATTAATGCATTCAAACCATATTTTCCTTGAAAAATGTATAACAAATATTATGCAATGTCTGCGCGTCAATCGATTTTTGCAATCGATGTGGTCGAATTGGGCTGGGACCATCAAAAATCTGAAATGCCAGAATCTTCTATCCGCCAACGAATTGCTTCAAACTACTTCAACCGAACTGCAAACGGTCTTCAGCTTTTCCTCGGGTCTCGCCAGCTGCCAAACAGCGCCATCAACTATTAAAATGCCTTTCGTTTTCTCGAATAACTGATCGATTGTGCTCGCACAATGTGCTAACTCAAACAGTTTGTATTCATTGTGCATTGTCACGAATGCTTGACATCTATCAGTCGTGCAGAATACCACCGATCGAATCAAGCCAAACCTTCAAATCGTTTCATTTAACTATTAAAATAGGTCTTAATTTAAAAAAATTATTTTATGCGAAATCCTTAAAGGTATCCAACTCCATTTCAGTCTAATCATAATTACCCTTAAATTAAATTGATCTAGAGAATCGAAATCGCTTAGAGTGTGAGATGTACTATGAGAATCATCCACACTTCATTTCAAATGTTTCTATTGAAACAATAAGAATAAATTGGCAAGATGTTAAAAATGCTTTGATATCAGGTTGATGAAGATATTTTCTTTTTAGAATCCTTCCCCCTTTAGTTAAGATAGTTAACACCTTTTATGCTAGTCAAATAATTGAACATGACTTATTGATCAAAACTCCGGAATATTATTTAAAAACCTTCCTGTTGGAAGTCAGTTTGATGGTAATATTATATGTATATCCATATAGTTTTTTTGAATGCCGTTCAAATAATCCAATTAATTCATGTCCCACAAATTCGCATATTTACCATACATTGCAAATTCCCCCCTCTTAAAATCTGACAGAAATTATCAGTAACTATTAAGACGAATCTGATTCCAGTCGGCACCCTTTTTGTCGCGATAATAAATTATTATTTGCTCGAAAAATTTCAACATTAATCTTGATAAGATATCAAAGGCACATGCTCATCGGAATCATCGCTCATAAATAATATTGATGATGAGTGCAATTTGTGCTTCGAAACCCGGAAAATTTGGAGTCAAATGACAAAAATTGGGCGTGTGCTATCATGTAAACTGGTTTGAATGTCTTCGAAATTGTTTCGGCCAACAATTTCACTTCAACATTTCATCGACACGATGTAAAACTTACGGTTTTAGTTGATCGCGTACATATGACTCGCTGAACGTGGTCCCGAACGGAAATTTGACAATAAATGAGCTGTCGAACAGCGCCTTCTCATTCAGCTGCTTTCGAATTCTCTTCGCTTTTTTTGACGAGATCTTACATTTTGACCGAGGCTTCAATTTTTTGCGATCTTCAAAACCCGAATCGATTGCGTTTTAGATATCAATTACCACATGATTTTGGAGTACAGAGATTGTTTAGAATGTCGAGTTGCACCATTGAAAACTAGAAATATTGAGAATGACAGTGCGAATTGTCTCATAAACACGTCGCACATCTTTATTAATTAAATTAAATTAAATTTTCAATTATCCACAATCATTTTTTTTTTCGGAATTTTTCGCCCGTAACATGCCAAAATTGGAATATGTTCAAATTCAAACAAATAAATTGATAATTATCGTCACTAGGGAGAAGATTGATAGCGAAGATCGATGAGTCGACTTTGAATATTTCGACAAGCATTCACGATATCGTGGATAGTCGCTAAATTCCATCGAACATAATTGAGCACCTCTGAATTAGAATGATATTCAATACATATTATAATGTGGGAAGTCTTGCCGATACTCATCCTTTGGGATCTCCGACTTCCAGAACACTGAATTGAATTGAATATAAGACTCGAATAGCGAGTCGTTGACCTTTAATTGCTCAACAAGATTGTTCATTGTAGTTGGCGTTAAATTCCTAAAGTTCTCATTAAATCATAGGGCTAGTTCGAAATAAATAACATACCCGCTAATGCCGTAAGCATGTTTAAATGAATATTCATACATGAACGTCGTATTTGCATTCTTGTTAAGCTTGTCAAGATCGATATAATACGTGCTGAATTGATTATACAATTTTTTAACAAAGTGAATATCTACCGCATGTCATTTAGAGTCTTGAAGTCATCAGTATCATATATACGGAACGCCGGATTGTTTGATCCAGCTCCCGGTAGCGAAGAAAACCAAGGTGTAACAGCTGGCGCCATTATTGCAACCTGTACTGGCTTACCATCGTTATCCTAAAAATTTGTGTTCGCAAGAAATTCAAAGAATTGCTGCAAACCTTGACAATATGAAAAGTGTCCGTATGATGATGACCGAACAACATCCATCCGATAGTTTTCGCATATCGAACCGTCAAGTTCAGGAATCTCTCGTTGTATTCATCGCGGAACCATGTGTAATTTGGTGTTCTCTCAAAAACTGAAAACATTACATTCATTCTTTGTTTAAGCATTACAGTTTTTCAGACCTCCAGGACCGATGTGAGCAATAATATGAACTGTAGAGGAGCAATTTGCCAATACTCGGTTTCGGCAATTCTCTGCATTCTGTAGTTCTGATTCTAAGAATGCGAATTGTCCAGCGGGGTCTGATTTGTCTGTGAAGTTAGCATAGGCTTTATTCACACTGTAAGAGCAGTTCAACAGATTTTTTTTGAAAATAATACTTATTCGTACTTGTAATATAAGTTTGTATTCAAAACTACGGCTGTTGCATTCGGCAGCTGATATTTGTAGTAACCACCGAGGAAAAATGTGTCCCGATTTTCATCACCAAGCTTGCTGCGCCAAAATTCCCAAGTTCTCGAATAGAGATTTGAATCGCTCACGAATCCATTTGCAGGCGCGTAATCATGATTCCCAAATGTTGGAAGAATTGTGATTCCAGGATACCTGTAATTATTGAGAATAAATGCATTGAAAATACGTAAATGATTACTTTTGAAAAATCAAGCTGGTGGTAATATTTAAAGCATCAATGACCGCTGAAGTTTGAAATATTAAAGTGAAAACGAATTTTAAAAACTATTTTAGCCTTTAATATCGAGAATGGTATATTTATAAACTTAAAAATAAAAATAAAGCAAATTATCGTCAATTCAAATGCACATGTGCTTTATACATTAAACACTTTATATGACGCGCAAATAAAAAAATGCGAATAAAAAATCAAAATTTAATTTAAAAAAATGTTTCTCACTATCCCATCCATATCCATCAACATGTGCCACGTTGTCCCCCGTCCAAATAATCAAGTCCGGAGTAGGAAATAAACGATAAACCTCATTTATTGCGTATACAACAAGATCCTAAAATGTTCTTTGTTTTAAATTTCTCATTTTTGTTTGATTTTTTGGTTACTAATGGCGAATCACACATGTAATCCCCAAACTGTCCAAGTGTCTTATTTGTTTTCGATCCGTCATCGTGACACATTTTCTGATTATCTCCGTAAATGGAATAATTCACATCCAAATGAAAATCGGCGAGATGCAACACTTGATACGGCGCTGTGGAGGCGATTAGGAGCACGATGACAAAAAATGACAACATTCTGTAAAACAAATTAGCTGAGATACTGTACATTATAAAGAAAGAGTCAATCAAATAAAAGTCAAATGAGAAAATAAAGGCGATAAGCCACATGTAATTCCTTATCAAGTAGCATTTTTATTGCCTGGACACTTGCGAACTCCGGAAAATTTTTTGAACCGATTCGATAAAATTTCGCGAACTTTAACATTATCGCAATTTAGAATATTGTAAAATAAAAATAAAATATTTAAATGAGAGAAAAATTCCAACCGAACCCATTTCGTCACAAGACTCAGCGCCAATTTGTGCATGTGCCTTCAACTACCGTATTCATTCATTTTCCTTGAAATGAAAGAAAAAAACTCGATAAAATTTATTTAAGTGCGACAAATTTTGATTTTTTCCATGCTAGAGAGATTTTTAAATATTACATTTTTGGATATTTGAAAATTGTGAAGGAATAAAAACGAGCGGGAAATTTAAAAAATCGATTGGACGATTTACTGTTTGGCTCTTGTGGCAATAAATTTTAACTAAGTTGACCGTGAAATTTATAGTAGTATTTAATATATAGATTCTGTCATATACATTTTTTTTACATTCTGATTTAATAAAATTTGTTTCTATTTGATGCTTATCGAATCGAACTTCAACCATTCATTTTTAAAGCTTCATACTTCACTCACCGGCTAGACGAAATTGTCGACTCGACCCGAAATCCGGATTTTCTCAATTAAAACAAATCATCCTACAAAAGGGAGCTTATATCCTCCATTTTCGTTTTAATCCCACTACCATAGATCATCATCAACTACTACTACTTCGCATGATTACAATTCGTGCAAAATTTTAATCAGCAACTCGAATTGCTGATTCGATCAGCTACTAAATACGACAAGCCATTTTAAAGTGCACACCATTTTTTGTAGCTGCCGGCTTAATTCGATTTTCTACGACAGCATGATCAAATATCGGATTACTCTTTTTCGTGAGGCGCCCTCGAGCGGCTCCAGATGCCACGTGGAAATCACTAGAGTTCAAAATATCAGAACAAGACCCGTTTTCGGCGACTACACTGAACTTGCAAATGCTCACAGATTATTGCCAGCCCTTCATTGTTCCTTAGCCTTCTTATGCGTATAAATCCAGGGTACGGAACGTGTGCTTATTCAGATACCCAAATACACATATATATATATATATATATATATATATATATATATATATATATATATATATATATATATATATATATATATACTATATATGTATAGAAACTTTCTGGGTTTCTGGGAAAAAAATTTGGTTGCAAATTTTGCATAAACGGGTATTCAGATGTCCCGAATAGGTTAAATGTCGTCATTTGTTCAAATGAAAACAAGAGTGAGTGGGTTTTCGTGAGGTGACAAATCGACTTCCAGCCCATCTGGAAAATTGGGCGAAATTTGCTTTTTCTTCCAATTTTCAACCGACAAATTCTCTCCAATTTTTTCCAAGCAACGCGAATGTACCCAAGAAAAATCAAATCTCAATACGTACATATCAAACTTAATTGTGTGTATGTAATTGTGTTCGGTGCCTATGAGCTACGACGCTTGAAATGATTTTCAGAGAGCGAGCTTTTCGTCACGTCTTCAAATTTTCATGATCCAGAAGATGATCTCAAGATATTTCAATTTTTTCCATGAATAAGAAACCTTGTGGGTACGATGATGCTAGAATATTTGCCACGTGGCAAATTAGAATCTCAAATGAAGACTTCAAAATTTGACAGATAATTCCTAGAGGAATTGCAGATTTTTAGCCATTGCTGTAATTACAGATAATAAAAATGTAAAAACTACAAATTAGCAGTAATTTTCAAAAATACATAGAATATAATTTTTTATTTTTTTTATTTCAAAAAAAAATTCAAATAAGCAGAACTGGAGCTTCGAATAAAAGCTTTATTAACAAAAAATACTATAATTTTGAATGTCGGCAAACTCATCTTATGAATTTTACGATTTCACCCAGGGACCACAAATTTCTTCTGTTTGATGCTATTTGATTCTGTATCTTGAAAATTCTGAAGCCCATAGTTCATGCACAATCCCAATGTTCCATCCAACGAAATTTGCTATAATTTTTTCACCGGTTTCAAATCCTTTGTAGATGGCGGCAAAAAAGAAAAAACGAAAATCTCATCCGGTTTTTTGTGAGCTTTCGTTTTCCAAAAATCGGCATAAAAAATTTCTTCATCAACACCCGAAAATATTCAAATCAACGCCTACACATTCTTTTCTTCTTTTTTCAATCATTGAATCCAAGGTGGTGGATCTCATGCAAAAATTTATTCAATAAATAGCAATTTGAAAGTTTGAAGGTATTTTTTTCGACCAAATTTCGAATTTATCTTCTAAGATAAGCACAAATGATGCGGATTTAAAATTTCAGCAAAAATTTGCAACATTGAATATCCCAATTCCATTCACCATATAAGCCGATTCATATTCGAAAATACCATATTCTTGTGTGCATCATCAAAATTAAAGGTCTTCCTCAAACATTTAAATAAATTCAAAACAATTCAAATATTATTTTCTTGATTCAAAGGTTTCAACAGAACATTTCAAGTGTTTGATCTCATTCCTCAAAATTTCATCAAAAATTGAAAGGGTACCGTAATTCCTAATCCAATTTATTGGATTTTCAGTGTTTTTGCCGAAATTTTAAAGAAGCCCTTTTAGGGAAACTCTTCCAAAAATTTTTGACAAATAAAAATGCGAGGTAGAAGAATTCAAACATCGTCCAGAAGTCACGTCAACTTCTACACTTCAGACGCCTTCAAAACCCCTTATATATTGAAGTTCTCATTTCATCAAATTTTCAAGATTAATTATATAATGTGCTATTAGGTGAACTACAAATATCCAATTTTTATGTGTAGTATGGTAGGTTTATTGCCCATCAAATTGATGACCATTTGATACCTCAAAGAGGGTCCCAATTTTGAATTCCCCGTCCACCTCAAAATTGTTGTAACAACATAATCCGAAGTGGCGATTAATCCTTTTCAGGTTGTAATTAAATAATCTCTTTTCACCGCTTATCCCAATTATGGTAGGATGATATCATAATGTTGAGCTCGTAGAACTGTCAATTAAACGCCCATAATTATACATTTTTTCGATCCGTAATTATTGTTTGAGCATTTTCCGTTGAATTTGAATTCTTCTGGGTTTAAGTCAACTTTCCCAAAATTTTCAGAGTCACATAAACGGAACTACTCTCAAAACGGCATCTCATCTGCAATTGCTTTTTTTTTGCTCTTGATTTGAACCGGATGGTCGACATTAGAGTTGACATCGCATCATAGAAATCATTCTCACACATGTAAAATTAAGATCGGGTCGAACCGACGGCTCCTCCTTATTCCGAAAAAAGGGAGGTGGTGGGATCTATGCAATATTAGGATTCCATTTTAGTCATTGAATCAATTTCAATTCCTCGCTGTCATTCATTATTCGCATTGTTTTCATTTCTCCTTGAACGAGAGGCGAACAAAAACAAAAAACAATTGAGCAAAAATGGCGGTATGAGGTGTTCTGAAATTGTCTTGTTTCACTTCCAGCCCCCATCTGAAAGATGTCCAACACCAAATTTGGCTTATCAATATCCTTATGGGTTTTTTTCTTCTCCCGCAACGTTTTTGCTTTTTGAGCCACCTGCAAATATTCACGAGTGTTCGCCTAACTCGATTTCAACCAATTCACAAAGCCCCGTGTTCTATATTGCAATTATTGAGCCATTGAATTTGCTTGCTTCAAATATCTAAAAGTGATTGACTCGAATTCGACGTTCCTCGATCATCACCGCAGATCTTGCGTTTCGGGTACTCGACGCGTTCTCTCATCGATTTCGAACTAATCGAATAAGCCGACGCAATTTCAGCAAAACTCGGGGGTTGTCCGATCCGCCCCGAAAAAACTTGTAAGACGTCAAGAAATTTTTTCGTCGTTGTCGAAACAATCGAATTAGGCCGACGGTGCGAAACGTGCATTATAATAATATAAAATCACCACAAATGCCGATTCCTCCTTGTTTTTTTTTGGTGCTTTTTTTCCCTCTCTAACCATCCATTTCATTTCCTCTATAATTTTTTTGTTTTTCTCAAATCTACTCAACTTCCTTAACGCTTACCTTCCTTATTCAGATGATCGCAATTCAAATCCTTCTGTGCGCTATCAACTGGTTCACCACTTCCTATGGTTACGGTATGAGGGACCTAGAAAATTGATGTGCTTCATTCGATGATTTTCAGCATTGTTTGTGGAGCCCCATTTGCACACGAAACATGGCCATGTGCTCTCATTCGAGCCGGTCAAGCTCATCGAGGGCCAACAGAAGGTTGAGAAGAACTTGAATCCGTTGTTCGAGAGCGTTTGCGACGTCGAGATCAAGCCAAGCATTCGGCCGTCGTTCGGAATTTGTGAGCCACACCTAGGCGCATTTCTGAGGACCATTGTCAAAATTTTTGCAGTGAGCAATGGCACCAAGGTCCATATAAGGCAGGACGAGTTGAGCTTCTTTGAGGCGACGTTTGTCGAGTGCCGAAACACGAGAAAAACGTGCTATGGTGTCGAGCACGGACTGTAAGCGTTATTAATCGAAGGCGTCATATAGGCTGGAATTTCAGGTTCCACTCGGAATGCGTTACTGTCTACGAGCACCGCGTCACTTCGGTCCGCTTACTCCATCCTGGGTCCCATTATTTCGACGCCGTCATAAAGGTGCCCGTCGCATGCCAGTGCCAGCTTCAAGGAAAAGATGAAGACCTATTATAATTGATTAATTATAGTAGCCGAGTCTTTCAAAAACTGCCCCCCTTTGCCCCCCCCCTCCCCCCGAAAATCCTACTTTTCGACACCCTTTTTTGTTTTCTAAATTTTCGTTCAGCGTTTTCAGGGAATCCATTCATATTCTAATTGTTGTATGTTTGTCGATAATTGCTTTATAATTGATATCACGAAACGAATTGTTGTTGATCTACTATTAAATGTTTAAATAAATTTGTTTCATTGAGGACGAAAGTCTTGCAAAAAACTTATTTCTAAATTCGCACGGATTAATGGGCGATTAAAAATTTTGGAATTTTTTAAAATTAAAAAAAAATCATTTTTGCTGGTTTTTATTCTATGCGGGCCGAACATCACATTTTGGGTTCTTCCAATTCCTCAGAAAACCCGAAAAGAAAAGAAAAAACACATCGTTGAACAAATATGGAGGAAATGCATCAAAAGAGCTTAAAAGTGTGCTCATTTTTGGAGTGCCACACATTATTCGCCTCTCTCACGACGCGTCTTCGGCGACCCGCCAAACCAATATATTCTTCCCCGAATCTTCGCTATGCGTTTATTGGGCTTCGGTATACGGAAACTCTATTAACCAATCCCATCTCAATGGTTTCTAGGTATTGTATTGAGTGTGCTGCTGACGGTTCACGGGGAAACCAGCTACACCGGAGAGCACACAATCGGACTTCAGAATGATATAGTAAAAAAGATTTTGTTTTGAATTAAACGAATTTTTGTTGTTTAGGGGGACAACTGTTTGAGCGTCACATTTCGAGTGGAAGTTCTAAACATGGAAAACAATAATACGGTGCCGTTGCCGGCGAGTTTTGATCTACTATCAATTAAATTTAAATTTTGCATTTCGCTTCAGTTCAATCTGGCAACCGGCAAAATTGACGGCAAATGCGCGAGGAGTCGACAAAACGAGGCGTCGATCTCATCGACGATCGCTGAAAACGAAGGCCGAACCAAAACCCTGCTATTCGCATTTCGAACGGTATCGATTTTTAGTCGCCTATAGAAAAATGTTGAATGAGCGGAGGTGAAACGTGAATTTTATCAAAACATTCGAAAAACACGAGAATTGAATTTTCAGCGTTTTTTTGAGCAAAAATATGCAAAAAAAAAATTAGGCGTTGCCGGGTTTTTTTTTCGAAATTTGATCAAATTTCTCGAAGACGTTAGAAATACCCCGAATTATTGCACTAGTCAATGATTCGGAATCCCACTTCTTTTTGAATGACGTCATCGAACCGGTTCCACGTCGTTCCGAACAAGTCGATTTCATTTAGCGTGGGGGAGAGCAAAATTTGGATTCAGGAGGAAATGCGCGTGAAACGTGTGGACGAGCTCCGATGGCAGCTCAAAAATGTGATCTACACTGAAGATTATGAAGGTCCCTTATTTTTCTGGACAACTCCCCCATTCAAAAATTTGCCATTTCAGGCAATTCTGTTGCGTTCGAATCCGACAATTCGTCGATCATCTTCTCGGCTCCTTTAACTCAGAAATATGTGTGCGAGGATCGCATCAATGTGACATTGCACAATCCCGACTACGAGTGAGCCAGCCACCAGATGCCTATCAGCCGTCGATTTTCATTTTTCAGCTTTCCCATCGTTGTGATGTTCCATCCGGAAATCGACGTTCAGCCGTACGGACCAAAAAGCAATTGTAAATAAGGATTGAAAAGAGAGAGGTTCATTCAAGTTCTCATTTCAGCATATTTATGCGAGCGGACGCGCAAACGAACATTATCGGAATCGCTTCAGAATCGGTCGACAATATTCTGCGGAGTTATTCTTGCCATTTCATCGATTGCTCATATTATTGGCCAAATGGTCCGAAGACATTTTATGCCACAACGAAAGGAGATCTATGAGAGCCTTTAAATTTCTTTTTGCCAACGTTTGACGTATTATTCGATGTATATAAAATGAATAATTGATTTTTAAAAAATATATAAAAGATTTCTGAAAAAAAAATAGCGGCAATTATACGCATTTACGGTCATTAAAAAAAAATTATAGGCGGTGTTTGGCGACTGTTGTAGATTTACGGCGTGCGCCTTTCACTATGGTGCAAACAGGTTATTGTGCATTTTAGGGGTCGGTTCGATAATTGTCAATTGGAATGAGGTTAGAAATTCAAGTAAATACCACGGTGGCGAGATCATGTCGAAAGACTCCATCGTAAATCTACAACAGTCGTCGAACCCCGACTATACCTAATTTAGTGATGAGATTCATTAAGAGTAAAATTTGGTTCCGATCCTTCCCGAATGAGCTCAGCTTCATAATTTTTTGAAAATTATGAGACCCAGTTGGAAAATAAAACAACTAAAATCGAATCGAAGCTACAAGGCTTAAGCGGCAAATTATGGTAACTCCTTTTTTTATAAGCAATCTGTAATACCAATACAAAGGGTGGGAATTCGTGTTCCAACTCATCAAACTCACAGGCATTGCCAATAAAAACATTGGTAAATTGGCGGCAATTGTTTCTCATTTTTTGAAAATCTTCGAGATTTAGTGGTATCTAAAAGCTGAATATGTCGACTTTTTTCTTTATTTTCTTTAAGCCACTGCGTAGGCTAGAGGTTTCAAAGCAAGTTATGAAAATAAAAAAGTCATTAAACTAGACCATTTCTAGTTTTTCTCGGTATATTTTTCAATCATTTAGCTCAAAAAAAGTAATCGTCTCACAAGGGAAGTCATTGACGATGTTGCTCGACTCATACAATCCTCGAAAAATTTCATATCGATTGGTACTATTCGCGTCAGCTTCCTCTAGAAGAATATATATGTAGCTGAAAATGAAAATTTTTGGGCTATATTTGGCCTAAGCCTAAATCAAAAATTGCAAACTTTTGAATGAAATTAACTATCGCAAAAAAGATCGCTGGTTGCATAAGTTTTTGTTTCGAAAAATTTCGTACCAATTTATCATTGTTTAAAAAACTTGCGATGGTCCACAAATGCTTTGGGTGCTTTAGCAATGGGAATTTCTGAATTAATACAACTTTAGCTTATCACCAAATATCAGGATTTCAATTTTTTATTAAGTTGTCAAAATTCAAAGCTTGGAAGCTTGTCTGAATTCATTTTCTTTCTCCCTCATTTTTTTGTGCTTCAAGTTCAAATATAGTAGTCAAATTTAGGCGGGCACCCATCAACTAATTGCATGTAAAACAACGCTTCGTCTCGAAATTTGACCTCATCCCAACCGACGTCTTCTTCATCTTCAACATCATTTTTTCTGTGAGCGCATTTTGATGAGCAATTTATCGACATTTTGTTCTCATTCGAAGCAACGCCTAGTTGAGCTAATTATTTATGTACCATTCACTAGACAATATTCAATTTTTTTCGAATCATCTATTTCAAAAAAAACCCCCAACGCGATTTTCTCATGTTAAATTATAATGAATAAAATCTCCGAGAATCCCCCATCCAGCCGCAATGCGATAAACATCTGGAATTGCTAATTTCAACATCGACGAGTCTCCGCAACAATTTTATTTCATTTTTTTTCTTTCGTTTTCCAAGAAATTAGGAATCTCACGAACTATGTTGCTCACTCATTAGACGATTTTCTCTCAATTATGTTGCTAGGCAAATACGACACACATGGGAATGCGAAACGTGACCAACAATATTCTCTGTTCTGTGTTCTGAACGTCTAAAGGTGCAAATAGAAAATTGACATTTTAATGGGGAACAATCATGGAATACACCGCCAAAATTTAAACTGAATTTTCTAGAATTTCTGTTTGAAATTGTTTGTGAAAAATTTCGTTACTCATTATTGTCCGAGAGCACATAAAGCAAACTCTTTGAGAAATTTGAAATCCAATTATTACTATTTAAATATAAAAAATGAGCACCACCAGCAGGTTATCCATATTATGGTAGAACGGAATACCACAGTTCAAATTCAATTTTGAATTTCAGCCCCGAATGAATAACCATGGTCCACAATTGCTCATGAATACTTATATTTCAGTAAAATTCAAAAAAAAAAATTTTACTATTTCGGTAAAAAACGGTATATTTCTTCCAAAAATTGCAAACTTCAGATTGTGGAGTCAAATTTGAGAATTCTCAGTTTTTTCTTGAAATATTGTCGGTCAGTAGTGAAAAAAAAAGCATTTTTTGTTTTGCTTAGAACAGTTTGATTGGAATAATCAAAATTTGAATTACCGCCTTGTTAGAAAAAAAAAATTGCTTTTTCTAATATAAAAAGGATATGTTTGTAAAAATTTTTAAGAACTTTGGTAATTAAAAAAAATAATCAATGACTGAGAATATGGAAAATTCATTTTGCTGGGAAATTCAAATTTTTCAAAATCGTCCGTCTACGACAAAATAATTTACTTTAAAAAAATGGCCAAAGGCGCATTGCCTCAAGACCTCTAAAATTCCATTTTTGGCAATTTGCCAATTATCAAAATTCGTGAGAATTTATTTTTTTTTCAAAATATTTCCGCAATTTCAAAACCAATTCTAAAATTTGTTTTCTTTTTAGTAATTCCGATTAGAAGGATAAGAATCATTGATGAAAAGCTGGAATGCGTTCTCCAATTTTCTAGAATGACATTATAATAGAAAAAACGGGCCCTTGCGATGTTCTCAATGGCCCATTAGAATAACAACTCTATTAATATCGCGCCATTACTAAACTATTCCATTAACCATGGGAATTTTTTTCTGATGACTGAGTCGTTCAAAACCACTCATTAATGCGTCCCCGACGTTTCGCAATAACGAACAGTTTTGGAAGGAAACGACGGGGGCTCATAATCGATTCCGTCAAGAAAAAAAAAGTGTTTGAGAGCGTTCAGGAACTCATCAACAAAAAACATATAAATAAATGAGAAGGGAATACCAGAAGGAGGAGCCGAGGGGAGGGTCTCCCATAGGAATCGTCGTGAGAACCGAGGATCCCCCCTCTCTTCAGACCAACACAAAAGAAACGCCAAATATGGGTTTTTGGCGTGAGTACGTTGCAAATGGCGGGTTTCTTCTCGTCGTCCAAGTTGCTCTTGCTTAATCCGTGAATGGATTGACTCAACAGAAAAAAACCCGAATTTTTAGGCCTCTCGGAAAATTGGGGGGGGGGGCGAAAATTCCCCCGAGGATGCTCGCCAGCCAAAAAATTGCTTCTAATTAGTCATTGTGTTAAACGAGTTGTTTCGGTATTTGGTGTTTCATTTATTTGATGGATTCCCACATTCAACATTATCTGAAGCTTTGAAATCGCCAGCGCCCCGCCCTAGCGGGGCATCTCTCAAATTAAACCGCCTGCAATTACGCCAAATTCTAGCACGTCCTGTCTTACGGTAGCACGTGTTTTCACTGTGTGTCGCCGTTTAGACACATCCCATTCTTCAACTTTTTTCGTGTGAGAACGCATAACTTTGACAAGTATCAGTATGTCTGTTTTGCATTTTGGGCATTCATCCAAAAACCAACTCCATTCCTCAAGGCGTCGACACTCTTTTTGTTTCAATTTGTGCGGGGCTCAGCAAGCCTTCTCACATTTAGTATATAACAAGAATCCTTTTTTCTCGCCAACTGTATAATATTAACAAATTGGGGGGCGGAGCTTGTTGAGCTCTCATCGCATTAATGAGCAGAAGCCTCATCTCATTCTTCTATAATGTGTTGCTGAAAAGCGCCAATGAGAATCAGTCGCAGTAAGACCCCGCCAATTATGTCCATTTAAAAAATTGTTTCAACTATTTTTACTGTTTTAAGAATTGTTAAAAATTTAAAGATTGAATTGTTTAAAAAATTTTTTAATCGGTGGTGTTTTAATATTTTTTTTGAATGTGACAAAAAACTAAAGGCAACATCCCCTATTTGTTTCATAAATTTCGATTCCCCATTGATAGGTTCTTTTTTAATCAATTCGCTCTTGAAACCATTGTAGTGCTTAAAATAATAGCGGAATGCTTTAATCCAATCAAAACCGTAGTCGGTCGGGGGTGCGAAAAAAAAAACAAAAAACGCCTTGTTTGGATGTTTAGCGTCATCGGCTTTTTTCCTCTCAATAACGCATTCGTGAGAGTGTGCAATTAGGTGTTAGTTTATAAATGTTGCCGGCGATTTCTTTTTTTTTTTCGCCGTATTTTTGTGTGTGTGTGTGTGTGTGTGACGCCCGTATCATCGTGGCGCTTCGTCTCGTCTTCGCGCCCATCTAATCACATTGTCGAGGTTTGTCTCATTCGCGGGCGGGCCGCGAGCGCGAGCACAAGCGAAACATCAGCGAGGATGAGCTTGAGAAGAAGACGACGAATGAGAAACAAGCGGTGGGGGCACAAAAAAAAGGAAAGAATGCGATTCACCTCGACTACAACAACGTATATTTTCAATTCATTTCCTCCACATTCCTTTTTTTTTTGAGAAATCCTTGAAAATGGCCACCAATCCACCCTCTTCTTCTCGCCTTCACGCCCCTTTTTTTGCAACACAAAAACAAATAATCATTGTGTTTTCACTTTATTTTTTTTCCCTCAAAATCCTCAATCTCATTCGCTGAGACTTTGGGGGTTCCTTGCGTCGAAACCAAAAATGGAAAATTTTGGCGGTATGACAAAAAAAAAATTAATTATTAATCATCTTTGCCACCAAACTCGACGTTGTCCTTTTCATCAAATTCCCCCATTGTTTCTCATTGGTATGCAAATTCTAGAATCGTCTGAAATTACTATGGGACATGCGCAGTCGTCGTCGTCGTCAAATCCCAGCGAGATCAACGAGAAGACGAAGGAGAAGGTATAAAAAATTTGAATTTTGTTGTTTTTTATTGACTGAAGGTAGGCGGGACCTTCAAATTCGCAAAATCAGTGTAAATTTGAATTTATCGTTGATTGAATATTAAATGCGCGTACACTATAATGCAATGTACGCAATCTCGCGTACTTCTCGCTGCCTCGAGACCCATTGGCACATAGCCAATAATTTCTTAAAATTTCGTCCAGTCGTTTGACTCCAACAATAACTAAAAATGGATTCTTCGAAAAAAAAAATCTTGCATAATTATTAGAGATCGTGAAAGTTGAAAAATATTTTCATCGTCCCCATCCTTTTCTATTTATAGCAATCAAGAAAATGAAAGCAATTACATGAATAGGTCATGCCAAATAAGGGCAAGATTTGAACGTAAACTAGTTTTCATGTTTTTTTTTTCGCACAAATTTGAATCGAGAAAATAGTGTACCGAAAATTGCCAATTTTTTTTGGTGCAGCGATTTCAAAAATTTTCGACCTCATCGTGGAAAAAGCTTCGAACTAATTTTTCAACGAAAAAAAAATCGCAAGCTTGAAAATCGATTTCAATTTGAATTAGGCGAAATTCGATCATTTTCAGGTTGAGAAACTCTTCCGCCAAAATAACCGAACGAATCGCTCGCGAAGTCTTGACAATCGGTCGCAGGAGAAACTTCCGACGCGCGCCGTCGGCTCGAGTCATTCGGCGCGCTTCCCGCGAACTCGACATTTTCCGCAAAGGAAATCCGAAGATGGGCGTAAGATTGAGCAAACAAAACAACTATAAATCATCGATGAACACTACGTGATATTCTCCAAGATTCATTTTTTGTTGTTGTTTTCGCTTTTTCGCACCAAACATGAAATTAATGCATGTTTTTTTCGCCGCGATTCGTCTGCCTATTTTTTTGTTGCGTTGATCCGTTTTGTATATTTTTTTTCGAGGCGTCGCATGCAGACATTCTGACGTCACAAAGTTAATTAATGTGCTCTATGGGGGGATGCACTTCACCGTTTAATTATCAATTTTCAGCGAATGGCGCAATTTCGGGATTGAGTCGCGACGATAAGCGAATCATCGAAACGTGCTGGTTCAAATGCACCCAAAAACAATTGAAAAAGTGCACATGCGACATTTTTTGGAATATTTTGCACACCGATGAGGATCTTTTGAGATTATTTCGATTGGTAAATAAGCAAAAATATTTCAAATAAACATTGTATACCATTTTTTTTCAATAATTTTCAGGATCACGTTCCAACCAATAAATTGAAAGAAAATGATTACTTCAAATCGCATGCCTCCAATCTTGCTCTCGTGTTGAACCTCGTCGTCACAAATCTACAAGACAATTTCGAAAGGGCTCAGGATGCGCTACAGGCGAGCACAATTGCCATCATCGAAATTATAGAAGACGTTGCAGGCGCTTGGCTTCCAGCACCTTCAGCTTATCGATCGCTCACGATTCCAATCAATGTATTGGGATATTTTCACCGACTGCTTCGAGCGAAATCCACCACCGTCGTTTCGAAAAGGAGCCGAACGCGAGGTGACATTGATATCACTTAATTTATATGTGCAATAATTTTTTAGGTGTGGAGCCGAATGATATTGTTCATAATTGCTCAAATGAAGACGGGTTATCAAGAGGCATTAAATGAGCACAAATCCGAGCAGCGGCTCAGCGTCCCATTCGCGTTATGATATTCACAAATTGTATCTAATAAAATTTATTTATTTGGACATATTGGTACTTGAGGGAAATGTCTCAAAAATTGACGTATGGAAATCATAGAGCTCGTAAAGTTGAGCAATTTCGATAATTTCGTGAATCGTGTTGATCAGCTTCTGGAAAAAACTATTTGTCGCTTTAAAAAATTAGCAATTTCACTTGAATCGTTTCAAGAATCATTAAAACTTGCGCGAGGCGTAAGCAATTATCAGAATGGGTACCATAATTCTTGTAATATTCTGTCATTTCGGCAACAATTTTTTGGCGCATTGTTCGAGAAATTGATGTACATTCGTCAGACTGGGAAGGCAATCCTGGAAAAATGGGCCATTTGGAATGCAAAATTTTAAAAAATAAGAAAAAATGTCACCAGTATCCCAAAAGATCAGCGCGCTGAGGTAGAGGAACTCGAATCTCTCCAATTTAATATAATTCAATTGCGAGACAATAGATTTTTCGTGAATTTTCCAATATCGGCCGAGAATTCTAAATAAGTTTGAATTCTCAAAAATTCCGTTTATATTACTTTGACGGTTTCGTTGGCGTCGATTTTTCATTCTTCTCAAATTCCAGATAATATTCATCGATTTTCTCACGGTCCACGTAACTTCCATCAGGAAGGATTAGCAAATTTTCTAAAAAAAAAAGAAAAATTGTTAATTAAATAAAAATACAATTCGAAGAAACATTAAAAAAAAAATAATTTTTGCAAGGACTAATTTTTTTCCCAGGCCATATTATATTTTTCGGCGGCCACTGTTTTAATAGAATTTTGAAGCATTTTTAAAAAATATTACCTTTAGATCTTAAACCATTTTCCAGAACTATGAACGGAGAAAGAAAATTGCTGACTAGAATTTTCTGAAATATTAAAGATATAAGGCTTTTATAAAAACAGAAACCTGCTGATCTGGCGCGAGTTTTGAAAAAACTTCAAATATTGGCACAACGTTCTTCATTATTAAAGCAATATCCTTAAAGAACACCTCATTCATTTCAATGTAATTGGATTGTCGTGGTTGCTGATCGAGCTGAAAACGAAATTCTACCACCATTTAAAGCAAACAAGCATCATGTCAAAAAAAATCGCAGCCAAACCTTTTTTGGAAAAATGATTTCCCTTTTTTGTTTAAGTTGATCATAAGCATCGCTCAATCGTTGCAATATCACATATTTTTGGCCCGTTTCGGATTCCTGCAAATTTTTGTCCCAATTTCTCAAAATCATTTTTCAACTACATACCTCTGGCGCTAAAAATGACGGCATTTCATGACACGAGCTCACTCTCATGAAGACAGCTGAAAATCATCAGAATCTATCGATGAGATCACTTTGCTCACCTGATTTTTGCATTCCGACAGCCAAACATTTGTTGTATCTACAGAACGCGCACAATTTTCGGACACCTATAATCAAAAAATGTGTGTTGCGGTGGCGATTCGCTTCGGGAAACCTGCGTCAATTTTGCATTTTTTTTCACAATTCCCAACCACCGCTTTTTTTGAGACCACTTTTCGGCGAAAAAACGCCGCACACGCTCTGCATTCAACAAATGATAACGTCATAATTTTTGAATTTACGATGTTGTCATTACCGACATGTGAGTGCTCCAAAGTGAAGCGAATTCGAGCCGTCGCCACACACTAGACACTTGTGCTTTCGTCCCATACACCTGGCAATATCTTATGTTGTATTTAGGGAATAAGGTGTGTCTAGAAGGCATCTAGAAGAATTGCTAAAACAAATGAACGATTTTCAAATCAAAAAGATCCCGGATTTTTCTCATGATGGGGTTCGATCCAATTTTCCTCGGCGCGAAAAATTTACTGTAGGCGTCTTGTGGGAGATCCTTAAAATGTTCAGGGTCATTCCAATTGAAGTGGCATTTCAAGATTCTAATTATTTAATTGCATAAACACACATTTTAGATTAGAAATAATTTGGTGCATTTTGCTTTCACGTGAGTGAAAAAGAAAGAGAGCGAGAGAGAGAGAGAGAGTGGAATTTGATTCACCACGGAAAAAATAAAAAATGAAGAGGCCACCGAAAAAAAAGCATGAATGACATTGAAATTACAGTAGTTAACAATTTCGAAAATTTGAAAACCCCCGTGAAAATTTTGTAAAAAAACTTCTTTCATCAATGATACTAAATATCTGCAAAATGTTTCCAAATTTAAAAGAAATAGTCAGTTAAAAATCATTTTTCTTTTAAATTTATGTGACTTTATTATTCGTAATTTCCATTGAATTTATATATATATTTTTTAAAATATTTCTGCATTGTACAAAAAATAATTGCATTAATAGGGCCTAAAATGACCTTGAGAGTAAATCAAATGAATCAAATTTGACGATCAAAAATTAAGAGAAAAATGCTAAGCGATCAATCAATACCAAAAAGACAAATAGAAGCAGACTAGATG
Source organism: Caenorhabditis bovis (assembly GCA_902829315.1). Classification (NCBI taxonomy): domain Eukaryota; kingdom Metazoa; phylum Nematoda; class Chromadorea; order Rhabditida; family Rhabditidae; genus Caenorhabditis; species Caenorhabditis bovis. The sequence continues at coordinate 1,805,065 of CADEPM010000001.1, read as the reverse complement.
CAACAGAAGAATGAGAGAGTGGGCAGGTTCTTTTTTTTTAACCTGTTCACTTCATTATAATTTTATGTTTTGTAGTCAGCACGGCACATACGAATTGCGATTAGAAAACATTGGAAGACGGATATCGCATGTTTATTTTAATCGAATATCAGTTGTAGTTTGTGTGCCCAACGCTATTCGACTACAGTGTAGACGCGAACATTCGAACAATACGTGAGGGAAAGGCTAGAAAATCGATTTTGGCGGTGATTGTTAATCAGTGTTCTTATAAATTTGGAACAAAAACTCAAAAACTCTGATCGAAATTATGTTTTGATTATACTTGTCAATGGTCCGTACCAGGGCTGTGCGGCAATCGGAAATTTCGGCAATTCGGCAATTCGGCAATTTTTCGAAAATCAAAATTTCGGCAATTCGGCAATTTTTCGAAAATCAAAATTTCGGCAATTCGACAAGTTGCCGAAAATCAAAATTTCGGCAATCCGGCAATTCGGCAATTTGCCGAAAATAAAAATTTCGGCTATTAAATGTTTTCAACGATAATTCGAAATATAAATACCGAATTTTCACGGTATCCCAAATTATTCAATGGACATTGATTTTTGTTTCGCCGAATTTTTTTGATATCAAATTGCCGAAAATCAAAATTTCGGCAATTCGGCAATTCGGCAATTTGCCGATCGAACGTTCTCTTCGGCAATTCGGCAATTCGGCAATTTGAAAAATCGGCAATTTCGGCAATTTCGGCAATCGGCAATTCCATTGCCGCACAGCCCTGGTCCGTACCTACTCAAAATTTTACAAAAAAAAATTGTTTTTGCATTTTTTGGACGTTTTTTGGACTCGGTGTAGTCAGAATTTGAATTGTAGGCAAATAATTAAATAACGATAAAAGATAAGTAAAACTTGTTTCTAAAGGACCCCCCCCCCTCAAATTCGACGTGCCGTTCAAATTTCTTTTAGGGCGTTAATTATGTGCCCAATAGAATTCAAAAAAGTTAAAAAAAAAACGATAAAAAATTTTAACAACATGTTTTTTTTGTGATATTTTGTGTTGGCGCGCACTACAATCTCGTATGATATTTAATGGTCCGATATATGCAATAAAATTTTTTTCCAATCCAGAGTTGTCATTTTTTACATTTTTTTTGGAAAAAATTGCATTTCATGAATACTACTTATTTCGCTCATTCTATTTATGACCGTTGCCTTAAAAATGTGAAAAAGTTGCGAAAGACAAATTTCCAGTTTGTGGCTCAATCATTTCCCCCAGATTTTTAAAGAATCGCTCTGAAAAATTAGAACACAAAAAAATTAAAAAGGGAAAAGAAGGAAGAAAGAAGGGGGAGGGAAGGGAACGGATTAAAAAAAGGGAAATTGTAACTTTCACCCCTGAATTCAATTTTGAAATTCATATTTTAAAATTTTGAAAATGGTCAAAGGGATACGCAATAATATGGGTGATTCATTAAACTTAGAATTTTAATAATTCAAGAAATTCAAACAAGAAATGAATGATATTTGTGATAAAATAATACATTCGTAAAAATAGAGCATCCTGTGATTCGAATTCCCATCGTTTAAATTCGAATTTGAATTACCGCCTCGAAAATGTTCCATGGTCTATAATTATGCAAGGGGCTCGATTTTTTTCGACGTTAATACAAAAATTATCTCAAATCCATAAATACCACTAACTTCGAGGTAATTTACAGGGTCGGGCATAATTACCGGTAATTTTTTTTGCGCCATGGTGACTCATGATGTCGCGTTTTTTTGAGCGCTCACAATTTTTTTCCAGTTGTTTAATGTGTTTTCTATTGTTTTTCCAAGTTTCGGACAAAAATACTAATTTTCTGCCAAATGGTAAAGGCTAGTATCCATCGAGTCACTATTTGCTCGCTATTCGATCAAGGAGTCAAAATTCCCATGATCATCAAGCGCCTCAAACTCCATCCGAACACAGTTTATTCGACGATTCGCCGCTATCAGGAGACTGGAGGACTTGATGACAGGCTTGGGAGTGGAAGAAAAGTTTCTGTTACGACTCTAGCTTAGGTGAAAGCCGTGAAGGAACGAGTGAGACGAAATGCTCATCGGAGCCTCTCAACGATGGCTCATGAGATGGGAATGTCCCGAAGATCGATGACAAGGATTGTCAAAGATAAATTGGGTCTTACCACTTATCGTGTGCGAAAAGCAGCTATTCTCTCTGTCGCCAATAAGCAAAAAATACTCCAAAAGGGAAAACTTCTTGTGGAGCGCACGCGAGTCGGCAAACATTTGGTTACCGTGTTTTCCGACGAGAATCTTTTCACAGTCGAGCAAGAATTCAACTCCCAAAATCACAGGGTTCATGCTAAGACCTCCCAAGATGCTTTTGACAACGGCAGAACCATTCACACCACTTCCCATCCCGCCAGTGTGATGGTATTTGGCGCTATATGCTCTGCGGGAAAGTGTCCGCTCGTATTCGTTAAAAAGGCGTTAAAATCAACGAGGAAGTCTACGTTGACATTTTGAAGGATCACGTATTGCCTTGGAGCCAAGATAATTTCAAAGGCCAACCGTGGGTGTTCCAACAACATGGTGCCTCTGCTCACAAAGCTAAATTCACTCAAAAGTGGTGCAAAGCGAATTTTTCGAGTATCATCGCTTCAGACGAATGGTCAGCTTCTTCGCCGGATTTGAATCCGCTGAATTACTATGTCAGGGGAATTTTGCAGAAGAAGGTCTGTGCTACACCCCATTCAAGTGTTGAGGATTTAAAAAAGAAGTTGGTCGAGGAATGGGACAAGATGTCAGTCAAATACTTGCGTGCGGTGGTGGATGCCTTCCCAAAGCGTCTTCGAGCCGTCACCAAGCAGAAAGGTAGCCGAGTTGAACAACTTTAGTATTTATATGTTTGTTACTACCCAGATAAACTTTTAGTTGAATCTCAACTTGTTCTGACTTTTACTTTTTGAAATACATCCGTTTGAACTTCTACCGGTAATTATGCCCGACCCTGTAAACACCCTTCGAATTTCTACGAAATTTTCGAGTTTGGATGGTAGTTTTAGAGTAAATCCTAAAAAAAAAGTTCAATTTCATTTTGGAAAAAAAAATGGAAATTGGGATTTCTTTTTTAAGACTTATTCAGATGGAAGATGGACTACGTTTCCACCGGAATGGCGGTCGGCGGCCAAGAGAAAAAATTTTGTAAGCATTTTTAATTATTTAATTATTGACAAAATTTTATTTTAAAATTACCTATTATTTATAAGTCACACTACGTGAATTGAAGAAATTGTATATGTATTCCTTTTTGATAACACCAATTCTGAATATTTGTGACGCTGGTGCAGATGTATTTCGTTTGTGCAGACGTTTAATTCACCATTTTCTGCGTATCCAATGAATGATTTGGACTTGGCTGTTAGCGAAGACAATTTCACCGTTCGGATATTAGTACTATTCACTTTTATTTATATGATAATTTCACTATTCGTTTATATATTGTTAAAGCATAATAATCAGGTTTGACGTTAAGGTTTCCATGCGGACGGATCGCCACCGGCTGGTCTTTTAGGAGCCTCTAGGTGGCGGCCGTGAAAAAAATTAGGTCAGAATAACACGTCCGCCAAAAAAAATTATTAAGAATTTTTGGAATTTGAGACGTTGTGTGAGCGTGCGTTTTCTTACAAGGGAGGTCTTTTTGCTACCCGTCTTAAAATTTTTTTATTTTTTTCATACAGATTCTTCAGAAAATTTCCAATCGAATGAACAAGGTGCCTACCTGCGCAAACTTCTAGCTATCGAGATATGGACCCTCAAAATTTTAGCCCCTCCCCGCGTGAATTTTGCATACTAATTTGTGGAAACTTGAAATAAAATACCGGGATGTCTTATATCGCTCTTATATTCTTATTTGGCAAGCAGTTGTGGTTCAGTGGTGTGGATATATTAGGATATAAGCGCGGTATAAGACATCCCATTATTTCATTTCGAATTTGCACATTTGTATGCAAAATTCACGTGGGGAGGGGCTAAAAGTTTGAAGGTCCATATCTCGATAACTAGAAGTTTGCGCAGGTAGGGACCTTGTTCATTCGATTGAAAATTTTCTAAAGAATCTGTATGCAAAAAATTTAAAAAAAATTCAGTAAAAAGACCTCCGTCGTTAATAGTATTTATAGTCGGCGTGAGGCGACTCCTGTACGCGGGTAGATTTACGCGCATGCGCCTTGAAAAGGTCCTACCACGCGTGAACGCTTATTTTGCTGTTTGACTGCTTTAATTTTTTTTATGAGTTTCACATTTCTTGGAGTTTCTAACGATATTCGATTAAAAAATTATCGAAGCGGTCCATAAAATTTGATATAACCTGTTAGTCCTTGCGAGACCATTTCGAAAGACGCATTCCCGTAAATCTACCCGTGCACAGCAGTCGCCGGTATGTATGTATAATCATACTATTATTTCACATTGGCTTTTTCACTCTCTTCGGTACTTGAAATGAACTTGTATGGATGGCAGCAGGCGGTCAATTTTTCGCCCCGTGTGGAAACCTTATTGGGCAGGCTAATTGAAGCCGACAACTAATCAATTTTCAGCATTGTTTGCTTAAAGAGATTCAATTCTTCTACAATTTTCAATTAATCACCACCAGCCAAATTATCATTTCTATTATATTATTTGTTAGCTTTGAAATTTGCTACGATCTTATCCAAATTAAAGCCCAAGCTTTCATTTACAATTTTGCCCTAGTTGTTGAAATTGTCGCTACGATATCACTGCTAACAGCATGCATTTTTAGCAAATTAATCGACGTGTTTGTTCTCGTCAATTCGCTATCCTTGTTTTTTAATAGCCCATTTATATCATTTTGCGAAGTGCAAATTTCAAAGTAGGTCGAATGAGAATCCAACAAAGAACATTTTTTTGAATTAATTTAGAACTAAAACCGTTTATTTTTATTCATTTTTCTACGCGATTACGTTAGTAATGAATTACTACGAATCAATTTTCAATTTGGGGGTCAATTTCGAGAGCGACGTTGGAAAATATCATATCGTTTTGACATCCATCGCGGCGGTTTTTATCATTGCCAAAACGATTGCAATTCGAGCCAACTTAAAAAAAATGAATACTGAATTATTATGCCTTTATATGCATACTTTAATCGCCACAATGATCACGCTGGTGGGACGAATGGTGCAAAAAAACGTAAAATCTAATATATCGTTCAGGCATGGGCGATTTCTCTGGCGATATGCTTGCAATTCGATTCATGCCCGTTCCATGGCATTCGAAAATTCATCACTTTTTGCGTTTACTATTTGTTTGTGACATTTTCATGCCCGATTGCTGTCCTATTCGCCAATCAATTTGGCGGTAAACGCCGAAAACTTTCAGTTCGACCGCTCTTCTACATTTTCAACAATTCCAATTCCCAATAAAATAACATCAATTGTGCAGGTGAATCTTGAAAATAAAAAAAATGTTTAAATAAATAAAAGAATTGAATCAACGATGAATATTATAATTTATAGAACTTTGAGTTTTGTTTTAAATGGTCGCATGATTATTTTAAGAAGGCGGAATGATACAAAAATCAATAAAATTCCAAGGCCTATTGTATCTAGCATGAAATATTGATAGAAGGGCATTGAGAGGAAATGCGGTTGAAGGGATTTCAGTTCGCCAAATCTAAAAAAATAATTATATTAATTTGTTTCATAATTATTATTTGCTGTAAAGGTCAGAATTTTTTTTTGAAAAATTTGTAAAAAAAAATATACATATACAAAAACTATTCCAAAGAAGAAAGAAGTTTTTCTCAAGAAAATTGGACTGATGATTTTGAATTTCTAAACGGTCCGTTCCAACATCTGACGCACAAATGCAGATTATACGTCTTAAATAACGTTATACTCTGAATTTGTGTGTCGGGTGGTCGTATCAAAACGCGCAATCTTCAGCAGTCGCTTTGTTTCCTCTTTTCTTTTCTTAAAATCGTCTCTCAACTTATTTTCTTTATTTTCTATAACGTATTCGTCCTAATGGACCTATTCATGCAATGAAAAAAATTAAAAAAAAAACAATTTTTTTCATTTGAATTCCCTATGCACGTCAAGAATTACAAAAAATTGACGCGATATATCGTAATTCTTCGCTATTTATTTTTAAAGGCGCATGTGAAAAGTTGCGCGGGTCACGTCGCGAAGTCGGTACTGTAATTTTTTATTTTTCATTCTGTGTGTTATTTTTCCGTATTTTTCGAAAATTTTGAAGAGAAAATGCGTAACAGATTTAAGATTTAAGAACGAATGAAAACAATTATTATTGGTATAATTACTCCTAATTCGACAATATAAGTCTATTTTTCGTCATTTAGATGCCAATTATTATGAAAAATAGTGATATTTGTGTTAATTTGATGCAGACTTCGCTCGACGACGCTTCCAATGAACCTTTAGTGTTGATTAAACAATATACTTTTACTGCTTTCTAAAAGAAAACGTTTTAAACGCTCAAAAAATAAAAAATTCGAAAAAAAAACGGCCATTAAAAAATACAATACCGACTTCGCGACGTGACCCGCGCAACTTCTCGCGTGCGCCTTTGAAAATAAATAGCGGAGAATTACGATATATCGCGTCAATTTTTTGTAATTTTCGACGTGCATAGGGAATTGAAATGAAATAAATGGTTTTTTTTATTTTTTTCATTTCATGAATAGGTCCATAAAAATGAAATTCAATACTCTCTAAAAAAATATTTGAAAAAATTCGTGCTGGCCTAGAAATTGGTGGGAATGCTAATTTTAAAGTGATTATCTAAACCAACCTCGTGCCGAATTCGACATGCTTCACTAATAAATCAGCCGGCTTTATAGGCTGAGATTTGAGCTGCTCGGCGAGAATTTCAGCATTTTCTTGGTACCTCAAATAAATGATTTTTTTTAAATAATACATAGTTTTCAAAATTCAGCAAACTTTGGATTATACAAAATCTCGCGCAACGCGTTTTCAAGTTTCGATGGACTTGCCAAATCAAATTTCGTCAGCTGAAGAGCACCGCCATGCCTTTTGAGCATTTTCGAATTTCGCATTTGATCCGAAAATATTGGAATCTAAATTTAATTGGTTGCAGATTTGTGGAAAAACCAGTGAGTACCAGAATTGCCGGTTTTCCGGAATAGCTTAGCTCGGTGACACTACCGAGACCACCGTGAGTTACAAATAAGGAAAGTCGAGGATCAGCTGAAGAACAATTAAATTTGAATAATCTCGAATTAAAGAAGAGCCTACCAAGTAATGCAGTTTGCGGAATCCAATTGAACAAATGAGCATTTGGAGCGATTTCAGCAAATTTTTTATCGACACCTTCATATTTCCAGATAAATGTAACATTGGGAAATTGCTTGATTGCTTGAATAATATTTGTTCTAAATATTTTTTTTAATGTTTATAGTATTTTGATTGAATGTACTTTAAGTTTGCAGGCATCGTACTTGCCAGAATCACAGTTCCGAAGGAGATCAAAACAGTTTTCTCCCTCAAATTCAATAAAGAATCGAATTCCTAGAATTTCAAAAATTTTCCGTTTTTCTATGTTGAAGGATCCTACGTCTCCAATTTTCTCGATTGTTTCATGTGGATGATTGGCAGAAATACCACCGATTTGAACAGTTTTCGTGATGACCGGATGTTGATAGTCCAAATATGGATTCGAATTTGTGAAGAAGAACGGGCTTTTGATTAGCTCTTCCTGTTAGCCACATTTTCGTTTCGGCGAATTTCGATAGATCGTTACCTTAATATCGATGAACCTGTTAGGATCGTCGACGCTCGGAATTTTTCGAAGCGGAAAAAATAAGCAGAACGCAAAATTCAACAGCAGATTGTGAACTCTCTCCGTGAAACTCATCTCATCTCCAAGACCAGCCGTTATTTCTAAACAATTCATTTCTAGAATAATTATTGGTAAGTTATAGTCAATGTCTGAAAAAAAAGAAGCGGCTAGTAGAATTACTATGGGTTCTTTTTTTTTATCAAAAGTATATCAATAAATTATTTTTCGTGCATAACTTTGCTCAAAAAGTGTGACAGCCATGATGGTCCCTTATAAGATGTTTAACAATTTCAAATGATGTTCTAAATGAATCCAGAACTTTCCAGAATCCTAAAAAATTCTAATTACGCCAAAATATTAGAAACCCAAATTTGCAAGATTATTCAAAAAATATTGAAGAAAGCTATACACGATGTTTATATTCTTTTGCGCGGTACTGTATGTCGTCAGACGCGTTGCGGCTCGCGTGAGGTCACTCTTTTAACCAACAGACCTACAAATAAATCAGAAGCCGATGATATTAAATACATCCTGGAGAACCACAAAAAACCAATGTTGCGATTGTGAGATCACTAAATTTGGTAAAACGTATTCACGAAAATTATTTAGATGACCGCACACGAACCGCAACGCGTCTGACGACATAAAAAAATCGAGACGAGTAGTTTCCTTCGCAATATATTCCGATTTGTGAGCACTTACCCGACAACGTGCTCAACATTGCCGGCTGTCCATAAGCCATTGAGATTCTCGCATTATGAGTCATCGACAGCATTGGCAAAGTTGTGGTGATATTCAAATAATCTTTCACTTCTTAAAATTTGATTTGAAAAGAATCCAACATGGAAAATGAATGACAAACGCAATGCTGAAATGATGATCGCCTCAAAAATGAAAGCATCATACTTTTCCGCCTTCAACTCATCCAATTTATCTCGATGGTCTTCGAATAAATCTGAAATTCAAAACATGTTGGGTATTATTATAAAGAATTCATACTATCAATGGTTTTTGTGAACATTCTCTTGAAGAAAAAATGCATGTCAATGGTATCGATTAAATCAGCATCGCTAGTCCAGAATTTTGAGAAGTCTGATGATGTCGCTAGATCTCCAAATTTGGCGACCTCTTCGCTCATCTAGACAACTTGAAAATTCACAAAAAAAAGCCAATGATTTCATACCTCCAACAAAATAATATTTTTCGTGCTTTTCGCATATTTATTTTTCCGAAACATTCTTGTAATAAGTGGACTCAAGATCGTCTAAAATCCCTTATTTCATTGAACGCCTGTGTGATTTTGATTAATACCACATTATGCCCAGCGTCTGTTAGACAATCCGCAACTTTGCCTAGAAAATTGGCATGGCTATGCCCAAAAATGGGTGAAAAAATTAAATAATTGTATGCGGACGAATGAAGAAACAGGTTAACGAGGAATGCGAGTCGTAGTATCATAACTAACTGATACCATTTTGCAAAAAATTCCATATATATATATGACTATATACTACGATGTAGTAATAACAAAAATTATAGCCGGTATAGCCAAAAGGGAAAGTTTTTTCGTCAAATACGGGATAGATATAATGACAAGTCGGTTTGATAAGTTCAAAATTTTATTCGGTTTTTCTTTTCTGTTCAAATCGAATCAGTTTCTTCAAGGATGATTTGATAAGGCTAACAATCACGAGAATAAATACAATAGAAGAGAAGATGCAGAAGGCGAGAACATCGAGCATCAAATACGAAATTGATGGCATGTCGTGATAGTGGGGATCAAGTGCTGGAATCTCTTTGAATCTGGAAATATCAAATAATTTAAATAGAAGTGGAGGACTCTTGAGTGATTTTTCATATAAATTACAGTATGTAGTACCCTCACTATTATAATTAACAAATTTCTATGAAGCTCGAACTTCTAAGATTCAATTGACGGAAACACCCAAGACTTATTTGATACGATGACAGTATTACGTAAGACATTGCAAAAGAAAATCAGTACAGTTTGTTGGTATAAAACCACTCCACCACAAAATGATGAACTTCTTTTGCAGCGACCTAATAGAAAAAATATTACCTTGTCGCGAATTCGACGTGTTTGATGAGCATCTCTCTCGGAGGAATCGGAGCAGAATTGAGAATATCGGCCAACTTGTCCGCATTATTTTTATATCTGAAATCATGGACATTTTTCATTTTTCGACTGAAATCGGCTTTGACATTTCATCAGTCAATAATTTGCTCAACGACTCGTGAACTTTATCGAAGTTGCTCAAATCGAACTTCGATATTAGAATTGAGCATCCGTGCCTTGAAATCATCGCAGCGTTTCTCATTTGGTCCCCGAAGATTGGGACCTGTTAAAACATTCATGAGTCAATTTATATTTTCATTAAATTACTAATAGTGCCGGTTTTCCCAAATAAGCCAACTCGGTGATGCTTCCAAGACCTCCGTGGCTCACAAAAACAGTCAGTCGCGGATCGGCTGAAATCGAGAATTTCAGAAATGCCATCATTAAAATTCGAACCGAGAAGCTGAGCTTGTGGCACCCATTTCTCGAAAATAATATTTGTTGCGCCTATTGCAAAAGCCGTATCGTTCGTTTCATACTTCCAAATAAAGGTTTTATCTTTGAATGATCGCATTACTTTGACAAGAGTTTTCCTAAATAACATTTTGAGATTTTTTTTGTCCAGTTTTGTAAAAAAAAACCTTGACAGCTCAGGCATATCGCTTGAAAAAAATGCCGAACCGAATGATACTAAAACTGTTCGCTGACGAAGCTCCAGAATACGATTATACTTCTAAGAAGACCCATTTTATATCTAGATTTTGATATCTAGACATCATTTACATTTGGTAGCTCTAATGATTTGATGTGATTAACATCGACAGCAATTCCGCCAATTTGAACAGTTTTTGTGATTGTTGGCCGTTGAAAATCCAAATATGGATTCGCATTGGTTAGCAAGAATGGAAATTTCCTTTGTTCCTCCTTAAAAGTATAAATCACGAATCTATGTAGAAAATCGGCGTCACCGCGAGAACGACAATCGTATCCGGATTGAACAACGATTTTCTGACTGTCGCCAGCTGTAAATAATTTTCAGCCAATTGAAAACTGGCGAAATTCCACATTCGTGTGAGAAAGTCCATTTCGTCTGACCAGTGGCCCATTGTGGCTTAAATTTTGTATTATCATCTTGGCAGACACTCTCACATTCTATTTCATTTTTTCCAATCCCAATTTTTTCTCCACTCTCTTCGGCAATATTTTTAGAGAGGTATCGATTTCTGAATGAAATACTCAATCTTAAAAAAACCAAACTGATATTAAAAGAAGATCTTAAATTGATATTATTCATGCAGTCACTCAGTTATGTTATTAGAAACATTTTCGGTTTCTCCATGTATTCAGAAGTTGGTTCATTTCATCACTTGGTCCTGTACGGAATAAAAAAGGGAATTTAATCTTATTCTTTTGACGTTTAGGAGGTCACCATTTTCACATTTGAGTGTAATTTGCAAAAAAACGCATAGATAATTTCCACTCGTGACCAAAAAATCGGATTTTTGAGAATAACTTGTGCTCCGATCGATGTGAATCTGTTTTGTGCACATTCTCGTCATGGTGAATCACAGACAGATAAATCGCCATCATTATTTTCAGAATTTCCGTTTTTCGCTTTTTTAATTGATTTTTTTATATTTCAAAAAATTCTTCGCAGCAAACAATTCTAATCAAATTGATAGTGTCGAAGATTGCCATGAATTTTCAAGTGACCTATAAAAATTCTGTTTTTGCCGCGAATTGCACATATTTTTTGCATGCGCCTTTAATTCGTACTGTAGCCTTTTTTCTGTTATTTTTTAAGGAAAACATTTGCAATGTAAAAAGTTCAAAATGTTCAATCATAAGCAACGCCCCTCTAGACCTCGACGACATCTCGAAGGTACTCGGTCACACAATGTTCACATGTTTCGATCGTGCCGACTTCACATGATTTCCTGTGTCGATTCCACCATCAGACTCACTTGCTAATATGCTCGGCATGACGGGTTCTCCCATGGCTTTCGACAATAATATTTCATGAGTAACCGAAGCACACGGAATCGCCATGGGAATATTCAATGTGTCACGTAGATCTTGAATTAGTTTAAGATTGCACCACAAAAAATTGCGAAAATAAAATCACAGAATCCTTCAAAAATGACCATCTCAAATATGATTGCGTCGTATTTTCGGGCTCTCAGCTCATCGATTAAATCGCGATAATTGTTGCAAATTTCTGAAATTGCCAATTTTATTCAATTGAAAACTTTCTTTTTGCTCAGTAATCACTATCAAAGAATGTGATGCATTCATCGAGAATTCCTCGAATCTTCAGAATGGTGTCAATGATTGAGGCTTCATCCACCCACGAATTTCTGAATGTGTTGAGCGAGACCTCCTGCTTCGGCTTTTCGCCAACGCGATTCGGAAATATCCGAATAACGTCGTTTGTGAGCTTCACAAAATCCACATCGGCTAATCTCTCGTCCATTATTGGAGAAAAATAGGTCTAAATTACGTGTACCAATGAGACTTTTTTTTTTTGAATATCAATGTTTAAATATTATTCGAGAGATTTCTAAATATTGCTACAATTTAAAAATTTTCAAGCTTTTCTAATCAAGCTGAGCTATTTTCGTTTAAAGGTCGAGTAATGAATTTCATTTGCAGTGACCTATTTCAAAGAAGAAAAAAAAAATTTCAAGACGAACCACATTATGGCCAGTTTCCATAAGAGTATCGGCAATTATGGCGAGAAAATTCGCGTGACTGTACGCAAAAATTGGTGATAATACTAGATAATTATAGCAACAGCACTGGCCAATAATCAGAAGGATGAGGCCATTCATTTGCATGTCGAATTTGAGTAGACTGACCCCCCGATAACTAGAATTGTTTGGGAGTGAAACAGGTTTCTCTCGGTACGTGCATACTTGCGGTTTTTTGAACACCTAAATACTGTCTGTCATGTCCAAGAAACAAAATGAACGCAATTTGTTCAATGATGATTCTTCGCTACTGATTTTTGATATAAATCTTTCGCGGGGAATTGGCAAAAAAAAAACAACTTCTAGAGACCATCGTAGTTTTCGCGGTAATTCAAATTTTGATTTAAACTGTGCCAATTTGCAAACCTCATATATCACTAGCTGGTACGAAAATAATTAACCAAGTAATTAGTGCACAACTGTATGATGTTTATTAATCGAATATCTCGGAATACATTAAAAATTAAATTATTAGGGGGCTAATTTCAGTTGATTGCAGGCTACTGAGGAAGTAAGAGACAATTTGCTCCTGATTAAAGTTTGGTCGTCAAACCACATTCGATTTGATCTATGTAATATGAAATATAGTGAAGACATTAAAGGCGCATGCAGAGAAATAGCTATGATCAAAATTCTTCAAAAATCGTTTCATCATAATGATTTTCCTCGACAGCTCATATATTATCGAGGACGGATATTTTTAGAAAGTCGCTGCTTTATCAATTTGAACTCCATTGAAAACTACAATATTCATCAAACGCGCACACAAAAATAATTTCATATCGTGTTTGAATTGAAATAAAAATTATTTCTTATTCAGTGTGTGCTCCCGGGAAATGTAGAAAACTCCCGAGAACTTCTCGGTAGTCTTCGGGAGTCCGGGGAATGTCTCGGGAAAATTCTCGGAAATTCTCGAGCTGTTTTCGCGAGCGGCAATCTTAAAGCGAATACTTTCCGGAAATTCCCGGAAAATTTCCTCTCGTGAGTACACACTGTTCCTATTCTTTGGCTGAGTATTAATCGTTACAGTATCCATCAAAGGTGCGCGCAAAAATAATTTCCGTTTAAATTCTTTGCACTTCCGGCAGTTGTTTGTCTTCGACAATAACACATTGCAAAAATCAACAGTTTATTCGTTTTTGTCCTTTTTCTCAGATTCTCTCAATTTTACAAAAACGAATCCGATACACTTATAAATAAAAAGTATAACCGCGTACAGTGTAATTAATAGGAACAGTCCAATGTCGATCATGAAATATGAAATATTCGACATGTCATGATAATGAGGCTCGAGGGCTGGAATCTCTTTGAATCTGAAAATTGAAGTTGAGGTCTCTTTAGTGATTTTAAAAACTCTAGAACCCAAGCTACTATAATTAATGAATTTCAGAGAGTTTGATGTGCCAGCTATGAAGCTTGAATTCCAACAGATTCAATCATCGGAAACACCCACGGCTTACTTAATACGATGACAGTATTACGTAAGACATTGCAAAAGAAAATCAGTACAGTTTGTTGGTATAACACCCCACCACCACAAAATTATGCATTTCTTTTGAAGCGACCAAATAGAAAAAATATTACTTTGTCGCGAATTCGACGTGTTTGATGAGCATCTCTCTCGGAGGAATCGGAGCAGAATTGAGAATATCGGCCAACTTGTCCGCATTATTTTTATATCTGAAATCATTGACATTTTGCATTTTTCGACTGAAATTGGCATTGACTTTTCATCAGTCAATAATTTGCTCAACGACTCGTGAACTTTATCGAAGTTGCTCAAATCGAATTTCGATATTAGAATTGAGCATCCGTGCCTTGAAATCATCGCAGCGTTTCTCATTTGGTCCCCGAATATTGGGACCTGTTAAAACATTCATGAGTCAATTTATATTTTCGTTAAATTACTAATAGTGCCGGTTTTCCCAAATAAGCCAACTCGGTGATGCTTCCAAGACCTCCGTGGCTCACAAAAACAGTCAGTCGCGGATCGGCTGAAATCGAGAATTTCAGAAGTGCCATCATTAAAATTCGAACCGAGAAGCTGGGTTTGTGGCACCCATTTCTTAAACACGATGTTCTCCGCATCAGATGCGAATGAGGTATCATCTTTCTCATACTTCCAAATAAAAGTTGTATCTTTAAATGATTTCATCGCGTCGGCCAACGTTTTTCTGAATTTGTTTAACGTTTGCATTATTTTGTTTTTTCTGAAAACCGACTTGTATTCGTTCGGCATATCGCATGACATAAACGCAGATCCAAACGAAACAAGAACAGTTCGTCGGCGGAGCTTCATTATCACATCGTATTCCTAAACATCCATTTTTTATTTCATTGCATTTCACGAAAAACTCAATTTTTGCTTCATTTATTGCTTTATCTAAGAGGCAAAAACGCGTTTTGGCTAAAACCGACCACGTAACGTCGATTTTCCCTATTTCTCTCGACCGCACCGTACTCTCTCACGTTGTAGGAGCCAACCCGCTTGGTGTCCTGCGCCTTTAGACCATGCTACTGTATTTTTTTTTTGCAATCCGTTCCACAGAATTTTATATTTTCGTTTTTTTTTTTTCGGTTTCACCTACTTCCGCCAGTTTCGCCGATTTGATTTGATTAACATCGACAGCAATTCCGCCAATTTGAACAGTTTTTGTGATTGTTGGCCGTTGAAAATCCAAATATGGATTCGCATTGGTTAGCAAGAATGGAAACTTTCTAAACTCTTCCTGAAATGCAGTTTGAACATTTTAGACTTTCGAAAAATCGTGCAAAAACCGTAAGGGAGATGATCCGGTCAGGATTCGATAACGAGCGACGAGATTTTGGTAACTGGAGTATCCATTGCGCGTATTGAATTGTGGCAAAATTCTTGATTCTTGTGAAAAAGTCCATCTCATCAGACCAATATCCCATTGTGGCTGCAATTTTGAGTTCTCAAATTTCAAATTTAATGTATACGAACTTGCTAAAACACTAGGCATTGCTGGTTCTCCAATAGCTTTCAATGCAGTAAATTCATGGGTAACTGATGTGCATGGAATCGCCACTGGGATATTTAAAGTATCGCGTAGATCTGAAAATGTGTCCAGATAAAACAAATGAATCAATTTTAAAACGATGTCGCTTACAAAACCCTTCAAACATAAATATTTCAAAAATAATCGCATCGTATTTTCTCGATTTCAATTCTGCCATAAGATCACCATAATGATCGTAGAATTCTGAAAATTCAGAATTAATCGACAGGTTTTCAAATCATTCTGATCACTTTGAAAATAGGGAATTGATTCAATAAGCATTCCTTCAAGCTTCTGAATGGCTTCAAATGAAGAAGTATCTTCAACCCACGAATTTCTGAATGTGTTGAGCGAGACCTCCTGCTTCGGCTTTTCCCCAACGCGATTCGGAAATATTCGAATAACGTCTTTTGTGAGCTTCACAAAATCCACATCAGCCAATCCTTCGTATATGATAGGAGAGAAATAGGTCTGAATTGCATTTTCCTAGTTACAGAAGGAAGAAAATGAACCACAAAACGAACCACATTATGGCCAGCTTCCGTAAGAGTATCGGCAATTTTGGCCAGAAAATTCGCGTGACTGTGCGCAAAAATTGGTGATAATACAAGATAATTATAGCAATATGCACGGCTTATTAAAAGAACTATGAAATTAAATAATAGCATGGTTCGAAGGTAGGTTTCACTGCTAGAAACAACCTCAACAGTGATTTGCTTCTTGATGTCCCACTAAATGTCATTGTGTCTTGTAACAAGACACCCATACCAATTGTGTCTCTCAGTAATTCATTAATTCTAAACTTCACCATTTGGTCAATTTGTTTTTTAATTTTGCGCTACAAACTGACTAGAACTGTTCGATTAGAAACTGGTTCGGTGGGCAGACATTGATTGTTATCTTTTTCGTTTCCGAATGTTGTTTCATGAGTATCTCTCTTATCAATAATTACTAATTAAACGGAGAAATATTGTCGATGACAGACAAATTCCGCGCGGGGGCGGCGCTAATAGTTCCTCAAGCGACAATTGATGTCTGGTGGCCTATAAGGTTTCGAGTGAAACGATTTGGTCAAGCAATAATTTTCGATTTAGTTGCGTATCAAATACATACAATATTTATCAAAGACGCATGAAATATTGATGAGAAGCAAAAGAAAGCTGCCTGTCTTCGACAAAAAAAAACTAATTTGACCATACCTGCCTTGTGCAGTTCCATAAACAAATTTTTGTGTTTCTGGACTGCAATTTTTTTCTTAAATTCTTTCTTCATTGAACTTCCACTTGTTTTGACGATCAAATTTTCGTTAAAAGTGTTGAAATATGTAATATAGGTTGTTTATATATAGGTTTGAAGGATTAGTGAAAGAACAGCTTATATCGCCCCTAAATTTCTTTAAAATTTGAAATTTAAATAAATTTCAAATCTGATTATTTTCCATTTATTCGCCGTCAGAAATTTCTTTTAAAAAATATGGGCAATATGTTTATCCAAAATTTATTCTCATCAACATTTAAAAAATGGAATGAACGAATCAATTACTTGGTTAATCGCGATTCCCTTTTTTCTCGCAACTGTTTGTCCCACGACGCAAATGGTTCCATTTTGAGAACGCCGACAGTACTCGTGAAGAATTGCTCAAGATCGATTCCTAAAACATAATGCGCACGCGAATTCGGTTCCAGTTTACCATGAACCCGCTCATATTTATCCGCTTGCGCAATCATATCGAATTTGTCGAGATGTTTGACAACCTTCGCCGTTAGTGTCTCAGCCGCTTCATATTCTCTCCATAATGAATCCCATTCGTCGCCAACATTTGGAACAAATGAGCAAATCGTTCGAATCGCCTGAACCGCTTGAATTTTCTGCATTCATTAGCAACATCTTAAGCACCTTGCTCTCCATGTCGAACTTCTCCTGATCGGAAACTCCGCAATGCGGTGTGATGTCACCGGCAATAGCTTCTCCAATATCATGAACAAGAGCCATTTTCAAAGCTCGAATCGTGTCCAGTCCTTTGAAAATAATAATAATAATATTAGATGGCAGAGAACCAAAAGATTTTTCAAAAATTTTTAAGAAAGTTTCAATAAATGATTAGTGTATAGTCGGCGCCCGGCGACTGGTGTTCACGGGTAGATTTACGAGGATGCGTCTTTCTCTTGGTCTGGTCTTGCACGGACAATCAGGTTATTTCAAATATGGCCCGGTTCGATAATTTTTTAATCGAATGCGTTTGAAATTCAAGAAAATGCCAAACTCGTCAGGAAAAATTTACCATTCACGTGAAAACAGCAAAATTCATAGTATAGTCAAAACTTTAAAGGTCAATAATTCTTAAATGATGGACCTATTCATTAATTGATGCTCTTTACAAAATATGCTTTTAAAAAATTTCATGAATAGGTCCATAAATAACTATTAAAGAAATTTCAAACCTTCGATTTGTCCCTCCAACGACAAAGCTAAAATCGCCATTCTATACATATGACAGGCGACGGTTTCTGGCTCCGGAACCTCAATGACCAAATATAACAATAAAATTAGATTGAATTCGTCACCAACCCCACATTTCACCCATCCAGTTCTTTTCAAATGCTTCAAATTATCCAAGACCTCAAGTAGCTCAAAAATTTGAACCTTCGACATCCTAAAATTACATATTCAATTCTATATATCAATTTTTCAACATATCCTTCAATGAAATGATTAATCATTAATTTGTGTTTGACAAACGTCAATTCAACAGCAATTATTTATTAAAAAACAAAACCCATTAAAGAAATTGGTGAATGATCCAAGAGTCAAAACATGGGCGCTCAATATGTTGATGAAGGAGAGGCAAAAAGAAGAACTACGACATTAACAAAGAAAAGGATGATCGGAGCTCATCATCTAAAACAATCAAAGAGCAAACAACAAGCAATCAATTAATATATCGCAAAAATCATGATACTTCAAATGTTGAACGACGCATTTCAAAATAATAAATCATAATAGTAATAGCTAGCATAGCAAGAATACGAATAAATATATAAGCGGTAAAAAAAACAGAGAGAGAGAGGAAGAGAAAGAATACAATGATAGCAGCATTTCATAAATTTTATATAATTATGCAATTAAAACTACAAGAAATTAAAACAAGAAAAACACAGAAGACGAAAAACATTAAAAAATATTAACCGAAGTACAATTAACAATGGGATTGAAAGAAAATTTAACGGGGAGCTATTGGAACAAACAAAGAGAGAAATGATTGAAAATAATCTGAAGCAATCGAAAATCACCTTGGGTTTGAAAAAAAAAAACGACGACGACGAAGAGAAACGGAAACCGAAAACTAGGCGAATTGTTGAATTCAACATTAACTACCCGGTCGGCAAAGAGGATCAGACAATTTTAAATTTCATTTAAGCTTTACCTATCAACTATTGTACATGGCTTAAGAAAAATCAAAACAAAACATTTTAGCAACAATTGTGAAGGAGCTGACGTTGGAGAAGAGCGAGGAGGCAAGGTTTTTTGTAGACGAATTGATTTTTAAGTTTTTTTTTCCCATGTGCGTCAAAAACCATATAGTTAGGCAAGATTAAAACTATTAATTAAAAAAATCGACACCGACTCAATCCTTTTTCGTTTTCGTGATTGGCGTCGGACTGGCGAACACCTCCTCTTTCGGCGTCAATCCGACAGTGTTCTCAAACTCCTCTGGTCGAATTCTCGCTTCAGGCATCTCAAACAGCTGAACCATGAAGAAGCTGTCATTGAAGTGCTCGATTTCATTGGCGTCAAGAATCAGTCGCAATCGGCAATAGACGTGCGGATGCTTCTCACGATAGCAGGGGCGTTCTTTAAAAAAAGAGAGAAATTGAATCAAAATGAAAAATCATACGTTCCGCGCTTTCCGGCAAGACGTACATGTAGAAGTCAGAATTGTATTCATTCGAAAGGAACGACTCAAACGCCATCTCGCGTCCGCTGTCGTAGTCGCCAAATATGAGACTGAAATGAATTCATATTTTTCCAGGAAGGCTTCCAATTTTCAGCAATTTGCACAGAAAATTTGACGAAGAAGCCATTTTTACATCGGAATTGAACACTTTTAACGGAAGGGAACAAGCCCGAATTTGTGATTAAAAAATTTTTAATGACATTTTTTTTCCAATTGTCGATATGCAGAAAATTAGCAAACTAAAAAAACAGTGACCGTGGTTTTGGCACAAAACAAAAATTTTAGATTTACGGACCCATGTAAAAGATAGATTAAATACGCAGACCTATCTTATCGCTAAAGTAGTTTTTGGCATTTTTCACATTTTCCAGAGATGTGCGAACAAGAGTGCATTCCGTTATGAAAAAAAAAAAAACTCACACTGGCGGACTGTTGAGCAATTTGGCAATCGGAGCGCTCGCAATAGCCGATCGAATCATTTCATCACGTCGTGTCGCATCCTTTTCGAATCTCCACGGGCTGTTCGCAGCGTCAAGCTCATACGCCAATTTATCGGCGCGTTGGATCATCGGAATGCGGACAAGATGTGGGAATGTCGAGCGCATCGTCGTGTCCATTTTCGTGTACGACGCCGGAATCAATGCCAAATACTGAATTCATAACGCTAGGCTTTTAATTATCAAACAAATTGCATACCAATGGTCCTCTCATTTTTGCCGTATTGATTTTGACCATAAACTCTTTCTAAAAAAATTGAAATTAAAAAATATAATAATTATTATTATTATGCTTACAATGTAGACTTCACGATCCGAAGACACAAAGCGATCAACAACAGTCGCACCAATTCGGCAAATATGAAGATGCGATCTCACGTCATCTAATCTTACTTTGAAAATGACGCGCGGATCAATCTCTGGCAAATGCAGGTATGGATGACTTTAGTCAAATTATTCTAGAAATACCTCCAACCAGCATGTTCAGATATGACAGATAAATATCCTGAAGGGCCTCATGTCGTTCAAGAACAAATTTGCGAGACTGAAATTGAAATGTTGCAGAATAAAAAAAGAACAAATTTTGTCAAATCTCACAAAGTATCCGTTGACGCTAGTCTCGGCAAACTCAAGATCAACCATCGACGAGTCAATTTTGCGATCAACTGCAGCCAGATCAGCACCGTGCCAGATGAGTTGTTGAGCCTGAAAATTGAGCGAGACCGTGTTTCGAGCTCACACCATGAATCGCAAACCATGAGGCACGAAGGACGACGAGCGGCGTAGTAGAGCGGCGTCATTTGGTAATCCGACGTGACCTCAGTTCCGCAACCGTAATTGAGAAGCACATCCAATTGGCATGGCATTCCCGTAAGAGCAGCGAAATGGAGTGGGGTAAAGCTGTTGGTGAATGAATGCAACAAAACTTTACGCCGAACCTCCGTATCGATGCATCCAAGGATGAAGCTAAGCATTCTGAAGAATACGACACTTTCGTGAGCTCGTTTCAAAATGAATCTCTTACGTGCACTTTCGATGGTTATTTCTGAAGCACATCAACTCGTCTTCGGGCGTCGACGACAAATACATAATCACCGAGCATCCGCGCATCACATGAATCTTCTCCTTCTTGATGCCGATGCGAATGTGATCCGGTGCGTGCTCGAGGTACTCCGACGTCATCCACGACAATATCATTTTGACGATGACTTTGAAGCGCTCGCGACTTTGCATTTTCGCGTACTCCACCTCCTTGTCGTCGCTCTTCTTCGGCGGTCTCTCATTGTTTCGTCGGGCGCGGTATCGCCTCTGCATTTCCTTTTTGCGAATCACACGGTCGATCTCCTTGACGCGCTCGACGATCTGTCTCACATCACCTTGAAGCACCAATTGCATGGTTCGCTTACGCCACGGATCAGGCTGCTCATTCACAATCTGAATCGAAATAGACGAAATCAAAATAAATTAAATGTCTCCAAATCAACCTTTCGAATATGCTCAGTCATATTGGCCATTATCTGAGCCGTCTGTCCGCGTCGAATCAAATCGGGCGTTATCGTCTCATGCTGTACAGTCTGTAAAACCATCATTTTTGGCTTTAAAGCAACATTGATCCACCAAATGATACTGTTCCTATTGCTTTACTTGAGTGTTTCAAACTAATACTCTATATTCCCACATTTAGAAAAAAAGCAGAAAATAGAGCACCTGACTTACCGCCGCGAAATGCATGCGCCAATTGTCCAGTGAATACGACGCTTCCGCATGTTCCGAATAAGTTTGGTTCATCAAATGCTTCGTCTTCTTCAATGTGATACTCTTCACCGAGTCGTGTAGGCCGGTCGCCGAGATGCCGAAGCCCATTCGCATACTCATACGTGTCTGCGCCGAATAATTCGTGTAATTCCCACTGAAAAATGATTCCTAGTTGTTCGTGCAACCCTCATTTCAAAATCATACATGGTGGTCCGCTCAAGGAACTTGTTCTTCCCAATTTCCATGGCATCAAGATAATGTCTTTGAGGCGCTTCATTTTTCTAAATTATAATTATTCTGATAATTAGGTTTGTTAAAATTGGAGTCCGGCCGCGAAAACGACAAGCCTGATAATAATAATTGTTTTTTTTTTACTTTTCAAAATGTCACTTAATTATCAAATATTTTCTAGATTGAATTTCAACAAAACAAAACAAACCGATATTCGGATTTTCTCTCGCCCATAGAATGGAATGTCGGTTTTCTCGCCGAACGCGTTGAACGCCGCCGAATTAATGCTTCGCACCGTCATATTGCCGATCGGCTTCTCGTCGTCGCCGAATTCATCAAACAACGACACCTGCGGCAACTCGCCGCCTTCGCGCTTCACAATGTCCGCCAGTATCTTTTTCTGATATCCGTCTTGATACTCTTGACTACCAGTATTCGTCTGAAACGTTCATCAATCAATACACAAAACGCTGCGATTAATAAGGGGGGGGGGGCGGGGAAAATAGTTGAAATAACACGAGGGTGCAGAAGACAAAGTCGATTCAAAGAAAAAAAATTAAACTATGGTAGATCAAATTCGGTCAGTCAACAAATTCACGCCTAAACGTACACCGACAGCAATCGTCCCATTACTAATGAGCTGCTCGCGTTTCTCCTTTTTCGTCAACTTGCGCTCCTTCTGGTTCTTCTTCTTTCGGCTATTCGAGTTTGACGACGACGGTATCGACGCCGGCGGAATCGACTTGCTTCCAATTTTGATTTGGTGCTGGAAAAAAACGATTTTTTTGCGTGTAACCATCAGAATTGATTAAACTTTATAATCGTCGCGAATCACGTGAATATGGGTGCTCTCGGTGACGGGCACCGAGTTGCGATCGTTGACCACAGTTATCGGCTGCTTCGGAGCCTGAACAATGAATTGATTAGTTCATTTCTTCTTCACAACATTGAGAAAACGTTGTCTTTAATAAGAAAATGTTATTTTCCAATTTGATATATGCGCGTGAGAAAGCTCTCGACGTTCGTTCTTTGTGGGATTTCTATTTTCGGTATAGTCGACGGAGTGAATTTTTCATTTACTATTTTTTCTTGTGACAATTTCAGAATTATTTTTTTACGAATTAGATTTTTTAATTTCAGTTAAATTCTACCATAATTGAAAAAAAATAAATTATACACACACACACCTGAGAGAAGGTATTTTTCAAGCCTTTCGAATTATAATTGCAAATTATTCTTCTTCTTGTAGAAATGCCTAATATTTATAAATCATAATTCCCTGGTAAAACAAAACCAATCGAGAGAGAGACACGAAAATATTCGGATCCGTCTCGAAATTCTGCGGAAGGAGACGAAAATATTCGGATCCGTCTCGAAATTCTGCGGAAGGAGACGAAAATATTCGGATCCGTCTCGAAATTCTGCGGAAGAAGACGAAAATATTCGGATCCGTCTCGAAATTCTGCGGAAATTATTGTAAAATTGTCTTATTCGATTTGTTTGCTTTTTTGTCGATATTTTTGGATCTCATTTTTATTAGCTCGTATTGATTTTGAGATACCGGTTTTTGAACCCCCCTACAATCTAAAATAAATCGAAAAAGACAGACGCGTGAGACGAAATAGGCGTCGTGTAGGCCACGAATTGAACTCACATTTCCACACGGATCGATAACAAATTTTTTTCCATCCTTTTTACAATTGTTGGCAAGATCCTCCTCTCGCGCCATTGTCCCTTTGTTCTTCTCAACAGCCGATTCGCTTTCGGTTGAGCTTACGTTCGATGATGACGACGATGATGAAGATGATGAGCTTGTTGATGTGATCGAATCGTCAGTAAGTGAATTGCGGCGCTTCTGAAAATCTTTTCGTTTACATATGTCGGCAAAGGCTGCAATGCAAATGTTAACCATTGTGAAAACTTTATAGAAATTCATTTTGCGAGAATTTCTAATCAAGTGGCACAAGGGAACACTAGCACAAATGCTATCCTTCTAATTAATTATAATATTCCTCTGTATTTTATTGATTTTCAATTTGAAGTCCCGAATTTCACAATAGTATTTCCATCATTTGATTGTTTTCTTTAATTTGCGTTAACGTTTTTCGATGAAACAAAAATAATTGTATATTTCCTTTAATTATATCAATTTCTAGAAATTTCCGTGCATTTTTAAAGAATCCAAGTTAAAAAAAAACGTAATATTTCTCAGCAAAATTGGATTTTTTTTCAATTTTCAACAATTTTAATTATGAAAAAAAAAGCCAAAAGCATTGCAGACAAACGAATTTTGAGAAACCTCGTATTCCTCCTTTTTCGATTTTTCGTTGCTACTTCCTTCCTTCTTCGACGCGGCTTTTTTGTCTTTTGGCATAGCCTTACCCAGTTGAACCTGAAAAATCGACTCGACGTGAACCTGACTCGATTCGTTGGTGGTGTAGACGAACGCGAAATGAAGAAAACCGCATACAAAATCATTAGAAAAAACGTTGAAAAAATTGCATTGGTGCACTCGGTTTGCGCAAAAAAAACGACGGCCGCGAGAGACGACGACGAATGATGAGACGGCCATGCTGGTGTGGGAGGAAAGCGAACGCACAAAATGTGCGCCAGCAGCAAGAAAAAAAAACAACACAACACACACACACACATAAGAATGCGAACAATCTGCGCCAGTGGAAGACGGCTGACCGCGTCAGAAACAATTCGAATGTTGGACGCAAGCCAAATCGTCGCGGCTCAACACAAAAACAATAAACAAATCACACACATTCGCACTCTACACGTTTATTGATCGATTTCGTCGGCCATATTAAGAAAAAGAAGAAAAAAATGGAATATGAAGGTGATGATGAAGATGATGAAATAAAAAGAAAGAAAGAAAAAACAGCAAAAACAAAAACACAACAAGAAATTGAAAAAAAAACAAGAGCATAATGTACATCTTAATAAAGTGATAAGAGGATAGTGTACACATATACGGAGCGAATAAGGAGTATTGAGATTATCCTAAATTGTACTCATCACCATGGCAACCACTACTACTCGGCTGTTTCGACAAAATTGAGCACTACGTTAATTCAAAGTTAGCGCTGGTTATTCAATATAAATATTATTTGTTATTAATACCATTTTTCTCGGGTTGTCTTTTCTTTTTTGGTTCGGGAAAATATTAAAGAAATCAAAATACCAGAATTAAATCACAACCATAAAAGAAAACCAAATCAATAGAAAACAAAATGAAAGTAAAATTTTGGCCGCGAGGCGGAAAAATTGATTAACTAACCTATTTTAAATAATGTTTCACATTATTAAGGTAAGACCATCATTTTCGAGGTTTGCTTAGTGAGCTCAGCGAGCGTCATTGGAAATGTATTATGGCGATAAGCGGATTCGAGTGGCACCGGGTGCACCCAATGAACCGGCAGGACAACGAAGGGCGGAAAGCCTCTGGTAGGTATGAGCCTGAAAAATCACTTTTGAAAAATGTGTCATTTCAAGATTGAAACCGAATAAAATGGAATCAGACTCGTCTCTTAGCAACTAATGTTGCGTAATTTTTAATTAATTATTATAGACACAGACTTTCGACGTCGACAATAGAACAAAATAATTGGCTTATCAAACCTAACTCATATCTTCATTTGTGGACCATCGTATTTTGTGAAGCGGAAATTCAAATTTGGATATAAACAGTGGCAACTTGGGAACCGTATTACGGATAACCTGCACATCAAACCTACAGTAAATGCTCGTTTTCTTGCGAATGTAATAACTAATTATAGCCAATGAATTTAATTGAGAAATTTGTCTGAACGTCTTTTGCTAGTCTAACTGACAAAAATGTTTTATTTCCAAACCACTCAAATTTTAAATATTTGACCCTAATGTTGCGCGATCCTGAGCAAATATGTGTTAGTCGAAGTGAATTGACGTTTGAAGTGCAATAATTGGTTCGAAACTCGCTAAGTTGATCTTTGGATCCACTTACCCGGAATGAGAGAGTTGAGGTTTCATGGGAACGATGTTTGGATATATTCCAACGCTGGAAGTCTGGCTAAAGTTTGGTGCAGAAGAGCATTGAGGAATGAATCTGCTTAACGTTCTCCTGAACATGCAAGATAATTAAACGAAAAAATAGACAAAATTACTTCTTATAATTATTATCAGATATTATTATTTTTTCATCTTGTTGAGAAATGCTTGAAGTATTTGAGTAACGACTTTTTAATAACTTCATGCGTCTTTCTTCTCGCTGAAAAATTTTAAAAAATACATTACAAAGGCTGCGACACAACTCTTTTCATATTTGCTTCCTTTTTCTTTTTCATCAACAACTTGGTCTCCTCCGAATCATCAGAATATTCGCCATCAGAAGATGATTCTGACGAAACATTCGATTCGTATGCCTTTTCGATATGAAGCTTCCCTATTGGCTCCATTTTTGGAGGTAATGGGGGGTAGTGACTAGGAAGCTTCTGTAAAATTCACGAACTGATTTAAACAAGATTCTTATTATTTACCAATCCAAGCTGCAGAAGAACAGCGCCGGCTAAAGCATATGTCAAATCCACGTACTCGTGAGGAGCCAGCGTTTTAATCATCTCGAGGAATACATGAGGAGGTGGTAGAGGATTAAAATCAGTCGGATGAAATCGATTCTTCAATTCCTTCTCATAATGTTCGTTTAATAATTGATCCTATATATGAATTTGATCCACTGTGATTATTTATTGCAATCTTACGAGGTCATCAATATTTGCACGCTTGATTTCTTCAAAAGAATTCGTACTGGAAGATTTACTTGCAGCTATTAATACAGAAGGAAGTGGGGGTGGCGGAAATGGCGGAAAAGCGCCTCGTCTAAAATTGTGCACTTATTTACGTTTGCATTATTTTAACCTACTCTTTGTTAATATATTCTTCCCGCATTGCCAATAATTTATTGTACCATATTTTATGTGGCTCTGATTCGTTTGGCGTCACCACGGGAATAAAATCTGAGCAACTCGCCGAATCGAGAGGCCGTATCTTGGCCGCAATAGAAAGGCAGGAATCGAAATCACTTCTGTTAAACCTGAAGGTCTAGATTGTGCTTCACATGATTGTCTCACCGATATTTTAGCTTGGAATCTTCAGGTGAATTGGATTGAGTAGAATATCCTGATGTTAATCCTTCAGAACTAAAATATGAAGTTATTTCTTTAAAAATCAAATTAAAACCAACGTTGATTTTTTGTTAATGTTAACCGGAAGCGTTTGTACCATTATTCATAAATTCTGAAAATATGAAATTGAAATTATTAAAAAAAAACAATCATTTTGTGCGAAGAAGGATGAAAAATGAGGCGAAACTATTTGTTTTAAAGGCACACATGCCTATAAATCGAAGATATCACGCAACGATCACGCGGGAATTTAAATCGGCGTTACTGTATATTTATCAAAAACACGCCTAAAGAGACGAATTTCCCTGAAAAATATTTCGACACGTTTTTAAAAAATACTTAACATAAATCATGAAATCGTGTATCGGTGTAAATAAATATTTTATAAACAAACAACCAAGTTCATATTGGGTAATGGCAAATAGCAATTGAACATATAATCGTTTGGTCTACCGTATTATATAAGCGATTCATCTAAAACGTAGGATTCATTGTTGACGTAATGGTGGTTCGGACAACCAGCAAAAATGATCTAGCAAGAAGAGGTTCGTTTTTAATTTTGTAAAATTGAAACATTTTCAATTTCAGAGCATCTTCCTGAGCACAAACCTCAATTCAGTATACCAAGTCCTTCAGAGTCTCCCAAGCATTTCGACTTCGAACCACATGTTGTGGAAACCAATCTTCACGACCCGAAGCCGCAATGGATCGTTAACTCAAAAGCATTGTAATCTAAGCGAAATGTTAATATTTATAAAATATTGATTAAGGCATTTCCTTTACAAGCTTTTGTCAAGCATGTACGTGTGCGTGCTAACAATTGTCGCATGCCTGATTTCTCTATCGTCACCATGGAGCTCATCGTCATTATGGCTGGCGGAAACGGTATTTTTTGCAGAAATTCTCCCATAAAACTCCTCGAATTCCAGATTTTCTCCATGCTCATGTATGGTATTGCCATCGTGTTCTTCATTTATGTCTATTTATTTGTGATCTACCCAAAGCCTGTGAACACATTCATCCTTTTTCTTAATAAAAAGACGAAATGGATGCCGAGGCCGGAAAGATTTTTGATCGAAGAGCCGGTTCATAATGGAGAAGGAGCTGGAACATTCTATTTAAGGCTTGGAGCTCTTTGTGAGTTTATTTTTTCGATGATGGCCAATTCGAATTCAATTTCAGTTTTTGGAACTATTGGAAGCGTTCTTCTCGGCTGCGAAATTTATCTCAGCTTCACCGAGCATTCCTATCATCATTTTACAGTTGCCAAATATATTATGTGGATTATTTTCACATACGTTCAAATGCATTTCCTCTTCACAAACTCAAAGGCAATTTTATTTTGATTTGTTTTTTCAATTAGTAGCAAAAAGCAAATTTCAGATAACCTTCAAAAAGGACAATCGGTTGGCCACGTTTGGTCTAATGCACTGCGTTGCCGTCAACCTCTGGACATGGTTCTCGTTGTGCCTCGTGAAAGCCGTAAGCAGAAGCTCATCTTAAATCCGCTTAGCCAATGTTGATTTTTTTTTGTTAGCAAGTGAAAAAGGCCAAAAAGAAGAAGAAGGAGTTGGCGGCCGCCACCACCCAATCATCATCATCGTCTTCGGAAGAATCCGACGCAACCGCTGCCGATCTCGTCATTGAAGCTGTCACAGTGATTGCGAATGAGACCAAGCTTGAAGACTTGTACTACCGTATGCTCGGAATGGGGAAACTCGGCGATGTGTCCAATTTCCTACTAACCTGTTTAGTCGAGTAAGTCGCACTACAGTAGCCCCCATTGTTTGTCTTCATACAGTAACAATTTGCGATGCCCCTTGATTTTAGGTATTCGCTGATCGGCGCCGCCGTTTGCTTCATCATCTGGAAGTACATGGGCCATTCTCACGATGGCGGACATTCAGAGAATGGAGAAGGCAAAAAGAAGAAGAGGGTCCGATTGGAATGCAAGTAAGGCGGAGAGTCGAGAATTGAAAATCTGTAGATTGCTTCTAGGAGTGTCACCCTTGGAATGTTCATGGGTATCATATTAATGATCGGAACATTTGTGACAATTGGAATCTACATGATGCTCTATGGACAAGGGAAAATCTATCAAGCCAGTCTGGTCATTGGAATCACCAATCTCATTCTATTCATTATGGCATTGCTTGCGTGCTTCTTCGGATTATGGAGGTAATCTATATGATCCAAAATAACTGACAAGCTTGAGTATTCAAATTCGCGCGCTTTGGTGGCCGAGAATCGGCCGCGTTGCGTATGCGTCGCGGTCGGCGTCAGTTTGAAATATTCAAATTGAAACTCTTCCAGAATGCGAGTCCTCCAATATCGATTGCATGCTCATGGCGAGGTGATCGACGAGATTCTTCTAATAATCGGCCTTGTCGCTGAAATTCTATACTGCTCAGTTGGTAATATCACAGCTTCCGAGCTGACCATCAAGCAATCAAATTCTAGGATTCGATTTGGCTGTCGATGCCCAGAAAAAGGGACTTGGCTATGAGAATCTCTCAATCGCTGTCTTCCTATTCCGAATTATTCAAGTGATTGTGCAATCGACATTCATTCTAATCGCCTCGAGGTGTGTGCTATTTTCAATTTGATCAAAATTGTGCTCCTATTAATTTTTTTTCTCATTTATTCAGGCTTCGATGCTTCTCGCCGGAAAATGCTCGAAAACAGCCGGGAAAACAAACAATCACATTTCTGCTCACCATCAATATTACATTGTTTGTGTATCACACATTCGAGGGAATGAAAGCCTATTATGGATTTCCGGATGCCATGGAGAACAAATATTTCGAGTTGATGAATGCGTGCTCGCCATTAATAGTATTCTATAGGTGAAATTGGTGTCGAAACATTTTCGCAAATTTGATATTCAGATTCCATAGTTCGGCATGTTTTGCCGAAATTTGGAAACACGCGTTCACCACGAAGCACAATCATCATCATGATGCTCATAGTGCTCCAAATAGCCCATCTACTCATGCACATTCCGCCTAATGAGTACTATTAGTAATTTTCGGGTAATTAACATTTAATTTCATGTTTGAATAAAGAGTGTCGTAAAGATAATGAAGGTGTTGGTTTCTGAAGGTTTTCAGAATCAACCGTCGTGTTCAATTCTAAAAATTACATGCGCCTTTAAATTGTTTTCAAAATTCTAAAATATCCTAACATTTCAAGATTTTTGTTTTGATTTTTTTTTAAATTTAAAAGCTCAAAAATATTTGGCAACATTTTCTGTCACATTTTTATAGCGAAATTAAAATTCGATGAAAAACAAATGATTCTTGAGGTGACTGACTCTAATAGCCACTGAAATTGAGCTTTTCATACATTTCTAATATTTATTTCAATTATTGAGGGGCATTTTTCCACCATAATGTCATTTTTTACGGAGCATCATATTTCAAATTCAAATTTTGCATAATTAACTAATATGGAATTAATTATAATTGCTTAGAAATTTTTAAAACCAAACAAAAAATTATTTTAATCTACGACAGGAGGTTCTAGTCGGGAAATTTCTCGATAAAATTAAATTGAAGGTTTATTTAAATATTTGTCTATTTGTAAAGCGAATGTGCAAAAAAAGGAAGGACGACAAACAAATTAGTTCAAAAATCATACAACTATTCCATTGGGTGCTGTTTTGTCGTAGATTAGTATCGATGGAAAGTGTTTCAAATTTAATTATTTTTCATATAATATCTAAAAGAAATTGGCGAATATTATAAAAAAAAACATTTACATTACAAATAAAAAAATTCGAAAATGTCGTACGTGAACTATACCATGGCCGAATAATTCGCGGCCGCGGCCAAAAAATGAAAGCCTAATCGTTGGCAAGTAAAAGGCCCAGTTTGAAGCAGTCTTCAAATAAATAATCATTTTGGGGATAAATGGAGAGCGCACGCGAACCGCAACGCGTCTGCCGACATTGAATTATTACTGTATCCGCTTTTTTTTGCATTTTGAAACCGGCTATAAATTAGCTCATTTTTAATGACATTTTTTGAGCCAAATCCATATGTATATCGTAAAAGAAATGAGTCTCAGGTCCTTTAAAAAAATAATTGTAAATTTCATCATGTCAAGATTGCCTTTCTTTGCTGGTATGTGTGTTTACCAACCCCGACGCGAAATTAAAATTCTGAAGGGTCACATGCGGCCTGAAACGTCAGCATTCGGCGAAGCTCGTCGACAATGTTCATTGACATATTCGATCAATTCTATATCTCATTTGCCGCCGTTTCATCAACAATCGGCGTCGCTTCCAACATATTCCTCCTTTATTTGGTCTTCTTCAAAAGTCCACCATTTTTAACACCGTATACGGTATTTCTGGCGAACACTTCAATCTCTCAGCTAGCTTACTCAATATGCTTCATTTTGACAATTCCACGAGTGATCTCAATCAATTTCCGAATCGTCAATATTTATTTGGGCGTCTCGCAATTTTTCGGCCATTGGTGGAGCTACATGATCTTCGTCACAATGCGTAAGTTCGTCATTCGTTTCGATGATATCCATCTGCGGACAATTCTAGTGCATTGCGCTGTCAATTCATTCATCTCAATCATGCTCTCAATGGTCTTCCGGTGCATCTCGCTGAAAACCTTGAGGTTCCCAACGTCCGCCGCATTGCTGATGTGCCTGATCGCCTATATCATTCCACTCTCAATGATTGTAAATCTCAAATCCAAGAAAATTTTGAAATCCTGTTAAGGTTTCGATAAGAAATATTGACTACACCTCGAATTTCACAATAAACAATGAATATACTCATTGGAAGGTGGACAACTTGGAGAAGTACCAAACTGTAGTTGGAACTGACCTGGATCAAGTTCGTATTCATCCATATTTCTATTGAAGACAATTTTTGAACAATTCAGAAGTCAACTATATGGATTATGATATGCGTGAGCCTTCTGTGCATTCCGATTTATAGCGTCATGTATTACTGTCGAAAGCGGATTCTTCTGATGCTTGAAAAACCGTCATACGTCTTCAATACGTCGACGACCATTCAGATTCGAAAACTTGTCAAGGTTTGATGATTTCCGACGAACGAAACACTTCAACGATTCGATTTTCAGGCGTTGACAGTTCAAGCCAGCATTCCGGCGATTTCTCTGTTTCCAGCCTCGTTGATTTTTCTATCGAATCATTTTTACGTTCTCGAGACCGAATGCTTCGGCTATATCATAATCTCATTTTTAAGCTTAAGTGAGTTCTAATTAAACAATTTTACATAACCAATTTTCTCGTGGGTGGCTCGAAATGCAAATTCAATTTGTTCAATGCCCAAAACACAATTATTGAATCAAACTAGGCAAATAGCACGTATTCATATACTTTTGGCTACTTGGTTAAATGGTGGTTTGAATATGAATTTATGACGAAATGGTCTTATAGCGATCGACTAAAACCTTCTAGAGTATGGAATTTCTTCAATCTGATCGATGCAAAAGAAATGCACCTCATTTTTGTGAATTGAAATTTTAATAAAAAGTATAATAATCTATTTTAAAGAAGATTTTAGAAAGAGCATTAAGTATGTTTTCAATTTATTTATAAAATTTAATATAAAAGTAAGGATTTGCTGGAAATAATAAAAAGAAAAAATTATTTCTTGTGGAATACTCTCTATTGCCAATTTTTCCAAAAATTATCAGCGCCAATTCTTAAATTGATTTTGAATTAGCGTTTTCGTCATAAGACCCTTATTTTAAAACCAATCATTTTAAGGCCCAATGATTGATCCGTTCGTCACTATTTATTACGTGCAACCCTATCGAAAATTCGTCACGGACCTTTTATGGATCGACGAGCATCCTTCATCATCATCACCAGCCAATGATAGATCGTATCGATCTCGTTCCAACAGCATCTACATGATGAGAAACGCGGCTTTCGTCTAATCCCCCCCCTCTCTCTGGATGGGACTCGCACCAAATAATTCAAAAGGTCCGCCTCGGCATCGTGCAATTTTCCTGAAAATTTGTCTCAATTTAATAAATGGCATCATCCAATTTTTCTGTTTACTTGTTTGTTTTGCTATCTCGATATTTTGGGTTCTACGAAAAACAAAGTTTTAAATTAAACATAAAACGGAAATCGAGAGAAATCCGCGTGACAATATTTGATTTTCATCAGATGACGATATTCTTTCTTTTTTTTGCAGAAAAATATAGAGAATCCCGACTGATTGCTCGCCTCACCTCCTAATTGCCCAATTCAAGTTCCGCGTTGCCAAGTTCGCCAAAGTTTGGTGTTTTTCATGGCGTCGCGATTTATTATTGTTATCTCTCTTGTCGCCTCAAAATTATTGCCGACAAATCATTTTCCCCAATTTTCAGGTGGCCCACTTAACCTTCTTTCACAATATATGACAACAGTGTTGACCAAAATTGGCAAAATTACACCAAAATCGAGGTCTCGCTTGACGCGATGTGCCTCTTTAACCTACCGTAAATCGACATATTTAATTTCGTGTCAGGACCTCTTATAGTTTTTTTTCGACATTTTCATTATTAACGAGTAGTGTGTGCCATTGGGCATCGCTCGAATTCGCTTAAGCTTATTTTCATAGTCATTTTTAAAGATGGATTCTATAATCAGAAATGGATCCACTTGATTTCTTTTTGAGACTGATATAGGAAATTTTTGCAATTTCCGTCAGAACGAAAAAATGTCCATGCAGCATTGCGCAATTTTTTTTCGACCATCAAATTGCGAGCGATGATATTCAAAACCAACCATTCCAAACATGCGCTCTCAAATTCCCCCCCGTATTTTTTGGAAAACTAAATTCTAGTTGATGTCCTGATGTGTTTCGATTCCCTTTTCATTAGTATCTCGAATTTTCTGCAAATCAGCCGCTTTTCCAATTTCCATTAGTTTCGTCTACATTCGCATACTTAATTATCCTTAATAGCTAGTTAATTATACGAAAAATTTTTATTTTTTAATGAGAGCTAGAAGACAAGCTCACAGCTAACAGATTCGTTAGACTTATTTCCTGCAAAAGTCCACAAAATTTAATTACTTTCGTTTAATCTCATTATTCCTGCGCTATTGACACCCACGAGATTATAAATATATTCGGCACAGGAAATTCGCGGAATGAGCTTTTTGGAAATTCTGACCTCCATTTGTTCGCCATTTGTTTATGGTGAGTGCATTTTCATTAAAAACGCCAATGCGATTCTCGATTTCAGGCACATTCATGACCACTGAAGATCGATTCTTCGTGATTATTCTCACTATTCTCGTCGTGCTAGGCTTCATATTGAACCTTTTGCTTCTCTACTTGATTCTCTACAAAAGCCCACCGACATTGTCACCATATCGAATATTCCTGGCGAACACCACAATTACCCAATTGCTCTTCGCGTTTGGTGCTCTAATATCACAGCCGAGGTACGAATTTCAATTCATTTTTTTTAATTGAAGCTTGAAAGAATCGCAGAATTCTAACATCTCATGAGTACACGGTTGTCATTTATTTGGGTCCCATTCAGTTTTACGGCGAATGGCTATCATACATGTCTTACATTTTTATTTGTGAGTTTTCTATTTTTACCTATACATAGAATAGAGAACTACTAATTTGTATAATAAAATTTGCAAAGGTGATTTGAATCTAGGAAAATTTCAACGGGTATCGTTTTCGATAATAAAAAAACGAATTGTCATCGTACAAAATACTGAGCTCAAAAAATGCGCCTACCGTAATTATTCTATGTCGTCAGACGCGTTGCGGTTTACTTTTTCAAAATTCTCAAATTTCAAATTTAAACTAAAAGTTTTTGCAGCGAAAAAATCTGGTAGCCGCTTTTTATTTGGAAGTTATTTGTATTATTTTTTTGCTCTCAGTTTTTTCATGACAAAGCCTTCGAAAAATCAACAAATCAAAATTACGAACATCGAATTTTCGAAAATCTTTTCAGTGCACTTATCTCTGAATTCATTCATCAGTCTGATGCTCTCAATGGTTTATCGATTCAATTCTGTGAAATTGCGACGATTAGGTGTAAAACCATCTCTGATAATATGCATCATTGGCTACATCTATTGTTTCATTCTAATGGTAACACTGAAAATTAATAAAAGTATTATTTGTTATTTAGGTGAGTTGTACCCAAATCGAAGTGTCTCGAGATGAAACCATAAATGAGCCAATTGTTGGGAATATTGTGCCAGATTATCGCCAATATAATATGGTCCTCTCCACAGATATTCATCAAGTTGGTTCATTATTATTGCATTCTCAATAGCTTCCCATTTCAGCTGCCTTTGATGGTTCTTATAACAATGGTCACAATCGGCTTGTTGCCAATTTATTTCGTCATGTGTTGGTGTCGATTCAAAATATATCAAATTCTCAAAAAGGCCACGACTATACATAATTCAACAACCAGGAATAATGTGAAGCGGCTTGTGAATGTGAGAATTGCCGTTTCAATCGAAAACAAACGCAAAGATTCATTTCAGGCTTTAACTATTCAATCAATAATTCCGGTGATTTCCGTATTTCCCGCCTCACTGCTCTATGTTCTATCTCAAATGAATACAATTCAGTCAGGGTTATACGGATATTTTATAGTGCCTAGTTTAACGATATGTAAGATTGAATACATATTTGAAAATAGTACTTCTATTTTAGCGACAATCGTCGATCCACTTGTCACTATTATCAGTGTAATTCCATATAGACGATGTGTTCTCCAATTATGCCATTTGAAATATAGCGAAGTGACAGTATCGAACTTGGAGAAATCGCGAAGCTACGGTGCTGCTGGAAATAAGTTATTCTTCATTTCGTATCAATGAGACGAGCCTAATTTATGCAGTTTTTGCTCGAACAGCCGATGCACTTGCCGGCAGCGAGAGGCACTTTGAAATCACGGAGGGACGAAAAATCTACTGGAATTTAAAATATTATACTTCGTGTAAATAAACTGTAAATATTGCTTTAAAAATATTTAAAAAAGGTGAATTTATGCAATTATCGAAAATTAAAAAAAAACTCACTAGTCGTAATATAAAGTGTTTCTTGTGTACGTAAAGCGCGACGACATTTCACACATTTTTTAGAACTAATAACAATTTGCAGAATGTCGAATTTTGACGGAAAACGAATTTTGAATTTTACGGGAATTTGCTACCGCAAACTACTGCTTCTAACCATACAAAATATGTAGAAAAAAATATGCTAGAAATAGAAAGCGGATTCCTGAACTATTATTTTTAGAAATTGAACCCAGGCATTTTTTGGAAGTATACGATTTTTTTAATCTTATAATGGTCTTCGATTTTAATTTTAATTCAAATTGTGTTTTGCGAACACACACAGTTCAATTGAAATCATTCTTTTTTGTTCGAAGAATCGAAAATTAAATTTTCCCAGCGCATCCAACCATTCATTTTAATCAATTTCCATTTATTATATATTTCTCAAAAATTTACTGATAAATTGCAATCACAGAATTTAAAGGGTGAGACTTTTCGATTACCCATTCATTCCCACGTTTTAAATCGAAATTTAAATTACCGCCCTGCAAAATACGATGGTCCACAAATGTTCAAGGTGCTCGTTTTTTTGCAATAAAAATACTAACATAAAAAAGAAATTGGTTGTAAACTTTTGATATTCTTGAATTATCGAATTATTAAAAATCAAATTGTCCTTAATGGATGCAATGTAACACATTTTTTTAATTCGCAGAATTTCCATGCCTTTATGATAGATTTCATTTTCTTAAATGCTAAAAGTAGTAAAGTTCCTTATAGTTCCTTATAAGTTCCTTACATGCACATGAAAATCTTTAATTTTTAATTCAAGCACATTAATCATAATGATGAAATGGTTGAATGAAGTGTCGTGTTGAATTCTCACCGACAAAGTGAATTCTGCTCGTTCTTCGGTTCATGATTCAAATAAGAGATGTGATTTCTTATCGTGTGAATTCAGGTCACTGAATAATTCATTTCTTTTATTATTTTGAGGGTTATTATTCATATTATTAGTATCTGTAGGTTGATTTCATCTAAATTTTATATGAGATAATAGTCGACCGATACTCCCGGGGGGAAAAGTAAAATGAGGATTTAAATTGGCGACCTTTAAGCAGTTCGACTCGCTCAGAGCAGCAACTCGAAGAATGGAAAAGGTAACGGTGGTCGAATGAGGCATTTCTGTTGAAAGCCATGAAAATAAATTTTTTGATCCCTTATCCTTTGAGACATACCTTCGATTGAGCCCCTAAGAGACATTGACCCCATAATTTGATGACCCCCAAGAGTACACCTATTTGCCCCCCGGAAGCAGGCCGAATGCTGTTAATGTACGTGCACGCGCCTTCTCTATGGTCTCGCGGTGATTTTACATTTTAGAGGTCCATCCGTCAGGTTTTCATTTCAGTAAGATATTAAGAATTCAATTAAAAGGTCATCAAGAAAAATTTAAAAATAATCCGTCACGTGTGGCGAGACCATTTCGAAAGGCGCATTCGTAAATCTACCCGAATATAGTAGTCGCCGAAAATTTGCTTCATATTTTTTAAAACTTGACTTGTCGATATGAGACCCATCAACGTAGTGTGCTTCGAGACAAATTTTTTTTTACAAAATAGGTTTACTTCCAGGAATGGATATTTTACGACGACTTGCATTTATCTGCTCGCCGTTTGTAGGAGGTATTTTTTTTTTGGAAACCAAACATATTGAAAGCGGTTTGATTTGTTTCTCATTTCAAAATTTGCATAAAAGTGCAAATTCTTTTTGCAATTAATCGCTGAAAAATTATTTAATCAGATTCTCATTAACTTCTGCGTCATTTTGTAGACGTGAGCAATGATAGATGAAATTTTTAGTTTTTGATTTACAAGGTTGAGAAATACCAGTTTTTGAGATTTTATTTAGATCATCCTATAACATCACAACATCCCATTTCATTTTTTTTATCAAGATGCACTATTGATGTATAATGAATGCAGGTGTCGTGGAATTTTGGAATCTACTGTAATCAGTGCCGAGATTTTTTTAACGGTACTATGCTATATATTGAAAAAAAAACTTTAAAAAAATTGCAAGTAAACTCTAAAAACCTCGCCTGCGGCCAGGGTTTTCGAAGCCTACAGCTCCGCAATTTTTAAATCTTTTTCTTTCCTTATATGCGCCTTTAATCGTAATAGAAAAACTTTGAATAAAAAAATAATTATTACTATTCATGATTCTTTCAGTGATTTAATATTTTCAAAAACTGTGTAGGCTTCGAAAAGGAGGAGCAAGTGAGATTGCAGACTTGCATTAAACTTCTCAATATTCCTAAATCTCTAATGTTCGCTACAAATAGCTGAAAGGGCCCTGAAGAGGGCCTTTTGGAATTCGTGTGCCGATTAGCCTGACTCGACCCCCAAAGAATGAGGACCGAGTCAGTTGATCTCCTTCGCCACGTAGAGGCTCTACACTTGAAGGAGAGGCTCACCAGCATCAGGCCGAAACCTGATGTGGGTCATCGCCGATCCCACCATGGGGATCACCCAAGGACATCCCACAACTATCATCCGAGGATAATAGAAGTAGAAGTGGTTGGGCAAGCCACGTCTGGCTGGGCCCCGGGTCTACTGGTGATATGGTAATGTGGTTTTTGTGTTCTCAACATAGCAACTTACTACTTAGTAGTAGCAAGCCACTACAATGTAGCAAGTTACTATGCCAAGAAGCACGGTCCATGTGCACCCGAAAGGCTGGACATATTGACATAGCTGGCCAATCCACGTCAATATAGGTCTGGGCCAGATGACATCCTGACTAGTATGGAGGACACCCGGTGAAGCAAAGTTCTAAAGCATAACCATCCATAACGCCCACCAAGCACTCGAGAGTGCTTGAAACGGGGGCGTTTGGGTAGGGTTCGATTCCCGGCTACGGAATCAGGGCTGAAGAGCTTGCCAGGCCAATCACCCGATTTTAGGATTCAGCGGTTAAGACGCCATCCAGCCAACGCCTCGGCACTACGGGGGATGAGGAAGCCTTGGCGTTTGGGGGAATGGCTAATGCTTAAAGGTGGGGGGGGGGGGGGGAAGGAATTTAGTAGTGGTGGTGAATCGATTCACCGGTAGGGTCATTAAGTGTTATTTGTTTTTAAGATTTTTCCTTAACTGTTCGGTGAACTGCGTACCAAAACACAAGATCCGACGACAAGTCTTCGCAACATATTAAAAATAGTTTTTGAGATATCATTATTCATTTTGAAATTGTCTGGAAAAATTCAATCTTTAGATTTTGAACTTTTTTTTGAGAAAGCCAGACAAAACCAATCCTTTGACAATCTAGGTTGGTTGTTCAATTTCAAGTCGCTTCCGAGTTCGTGGGAAAAAGTAAATCGAAACGCCCATTTTTCTCATTTGCTAAAATCTAGTCAAGCCTTATTCAGACAGCTACATGAATACCGGCGATTGCATTTTTGTGATTGTTCTAACAATTCTTGTTATCATTGGCATATCGCTCAATCTCGCGCTTCTCTACATGATCGTCTTCAAGAGTCCACCGACGTTGACACCATATCGAATATTTCTGGCGAACACCACAATTTCGCAACTTCTCCTCTCAATAACCTCGTTCATCGGACAACCAAGGGTGCTGGCGACTCCAACCCACACAATTGTCATTTATTTGGGTCCCGTCCAATACCTCGGTGAATGGCTTTCCTATATGGTATATTTAAGCTCGCGTAAGTTTGTTGAAAACCTACTATACAGATTTGGGGAGAAAAACTTCTAAAAAACCCTATGCAGATTCTGGAGCACAACGCAAAAATCACGGGTTATCTACAGTACTCCATTTTTTTTCATAAATTGAAATCACAATAGAAAAAAATAGCAGCTGTAATGGATTTGGTTACGATTAAAGGCGCATATACAAAATTTTTATGATTCTTGCAGCGATTTAAACCTAGACGAGTTCGTGGTTTTCTTCGTTTTTTCCCGCATAGCATTTTTTTTATGGTTTTTATTTTCCAAATCTGCATAGTATTATACATATGCATTAGCAGTGAACCTCAATTTCCAGTGCACTTTTCATTAAACTCATTCATAAGCCTCATGCTCTCCATGATCTATCGCTATAATTCTGTGAAGCATCGCAAGTTCAGCTCTCCTCAATGCTATTGCATATGTTTAGCAGGATATTCATATTGCTTAATTTTATTGGTATTCTGTAGAATCGCTTAACCGAATATGAATTATTGTTTCATTTAGTTGAGTTGTGCCCAAATCGAAGTGTCACGAGATGAAATCATAAATGAGCCAATTGTTGGGAATATTGTGCCCGATTATCGCCAATATAATATGGTCCTTTCCACCGACATTCATCAGGCATCAATTTTTTTTGGTAACAAATTATGAAAATTAATATTTCAGATCAACTTGCTGATTTTCATTTCGCTAATTACCATTGGTCTTATTCCCATTTACGTAGTTATGTATTGGTGTCGATTTCGGATTAATAAGATTCTCATGATTTCGACGAATATCTACAATTCTACAACGAAGGCGAATGCGCAGAGACTTGTCACTGTAATAAATCAGAATGCGAGTGCAAATGATTGCTCCAATTCAGGCTCTAACAATTCAATCAATATTTCCAATCGCCTCGGTATTTCCTTCGGTATTCTTGTATGGTTTATCACAGGCAAAAATAATTGAAACTGGATTATACAGCTACTTTATTGTTCCTTGCATCACAATATGTATATTTTCTACTCTGAATTAATTATGTATTACCACATTTAGGCACTATTGTTGATCCTGTGGTCACTGCAATATGCGTGATTCCTTATAGAAGATTCATTCTCAAAATCTGCTGATCAAAATCCGAAGAAATGACACTTTCAAATATGGAAAAGTCGAAAAGTTTTAAGCCAATTGGAGCGAAATTATTTATTCCATCGGATCATTGAATACTTTCCTAAATACTGATAGAAATGAAAAAATGATGTTCTGAAACCCGCTTGCATATTGTTGGGAGCTTTTTGATTTAATATCCTGCTAGTTTCACATTTTGCGATCTTGATTTGAGAGACGTTACGACGGAGTTTTGAATGAAGAGGGTTGGCGGAATACGAGACGAGTCGAAGTTGCGATGAGTGAACTCACGGAGCACGTGGACCAATGATGTTATATCATTTCCGCTGCTGATCAATGATACCTACAAAAAACATGTATTTTCATTGTTTTCTATCAATTTCTCATTGATATTTCGATTTTCTCACCTCAAAAAATGAGAAATAATGAAAATTTCCACTGAACCCCTAATTTGGGACCATTTCTATTATTCTCCACAAGTTTCATTGTTTTGGATATAATAATTAATGAAGCGTAGCTATTTGAGACTGGGTCTCGCAGCGACTTGTAATTCTTCAAAAAACGCGATAGTTGATTTATCCCGTTTTGTCTGTTAACACGCAGACCCAATTTTGCACACATTTCGTCTCGAATTGAGTTTTCAATTTTTTCCCAGTTTTTTTCGTTTCTTTTTTGCCGGTCCAAATTATTTTTGACCCATCTTAATCAAATATTGAAGGATTTCTATATGCAATTCGCTTAAAAACGAGCAAGTGTGGATTATAAAATGATTTCGAATAACGATTTCTTTTTTGGAATCGCATAATTTCCAATTTCTGAAAAAATTTCACAAAAAATCATTTAAAAACACACAATCTAAACAGAAAAAACCAAATTTTTTAAAACAATTCTTACGCATTTTAAAAAATCGAACCCGTCAGCGACCGCGACGCATCCGCAACGCCGCCTAAGCGCGCGAATTTGAATACGCTTCGAATCGAAAAGTCTGATTTTTCCTTTATTTTTATTTGGAATCGATTCTCTTTTCTCCACTCGTTTATTTGAAAAAAATTTTTAAAAAAATATCTTTGGGCCACAAAACGAATTTGAGCTATCGACATTTTGGGACCATTGTGTTCAGCATGTAAAATTTTTTATCTGTACCAATTTTTATATGAAAATAATTTTTTGCGGTTATTTTTCTGAGTGAAGCCACCCTTGTTAATATATTACAATATTTGACGTTGGTTGGTTTCGAAAAAAATATATATTCATAATTTGTCATCTCACTCTATTCTAAAAAAAAAGATACCGTCCGATTCCTCATCACAATAATTGGGAAAAGCGCCGCCGTTGGCACTTTTCCAGGTTGCAACGAATTCGGCTGATTCTCATTCGCCAAATCGAAATATCGCAATCGATTATTCCAGAAGAATCCCATCGACGACATCTGACCGTTTCCAAACGAGCTTCCAATCGACAGCGTCATGCTCACTTTCATATTATGCTCATCGACGACGAATATGCTAGTGGAGCCGCTCTCAGCGAAATCTACCTGACATCGAGCAAAATTTGACATTATTTCAGATTCAGTTATTCACCTTCACTTCTTTGAAATCAGCTTCATCTCCTAGCTTCAGCTTTTTCATTAAG
Organism: Caenorhabditis bovis; assembly: GCA_902829315.1. NCBI lineage: Eukaryota > Metazoa > Nematoda > Chromadorea > Rhabditida > Rhabditidae > Caenorhabditis > Caenorhabditis bovis. The sequence continues at coordinate 1,762,258 of CADEPM010000001.1, read as the reverse complement.
CTCTCGGCAAACCCCTTAGATGGTTTATGAAATACGGGATCGGCGAGATTTTTGGCAAATCGCATGTTTGATTTGATAATTTCCTCAATTTTGCGAAGGCTGACCATATCTGAACCCAAATTATTTTTTTCGAGTTTAATAGTGTCATACTTTTTGTGGTTAGATAGTCATGGACAAGCAATGGAAAGAGTGAAGGTGGTCCCGGACCACAAAGTCTTGTTCCGATGTCAACGGTTGTACACAGCGCTTCATTGACGTCGCACTCATAATCTTCCATGTCACTGAGACTGAGGTAACCGTCTTGACGAATACAATTGATTCATTAAGAACCCCGATAATTACCTTCAATATCATTGACCAATTTTCTCGCGAGCTCGCCTCTATAGAATCCATCTAATGGATTATCATATTCTGAGAGTTCCGATAATGTCGACGCCAATGAGTTGCATTGAAATCGATCGCTTTCCGACAACGGTGTGTTCGAGTCAGGCTTCATAAGCATTTGCCTAAATCATAGATTTCAGTTAGCGGCACCGAAAATGCCCCCCGATCACCTCGATGTTTCCGAACTATTGATCAACGTCACATATTTTTGAAGCTGCGATCCGAGCTCCTTGTTAACGTCGACACCTTTGGCGCAGAGTTGAATCGTTGGAATCATCAAATGCTTCCACATTATTGTGCCCGATTGGAATTTCTCGAAGGCTCGCCATAAGCCGTTGACAGCTCCCGGGACTCCGATCGCTTTGGCACCTAGAAGAATCGAAATTTGAAAGGAAGAACGAGTGTCGAAACCAGTTTGTGACAATTTCGGCTTCTTCCTTAATTGTTCGATGCTCACCGCCATTGGTGCACTTTCTCTGAAATTTTTAGGGGGGTCATTCCGAATGAAAGGACTTCGAGAAACCTTGCATTAATACTGATCACACTTCCATTCGGATTGCTCACCACCATCATCATCCCACCAGCTAATGACGCCCGATCAGGAAGCGTCGCCATCAAGCAGAAGCTTGTGCAAATTGCAGCCTCGACGGCGTTCCCACCGCGAACGAGAACGCTTCTATTAAAAAAAATTGAAAAAACATTTTTTTTGAGTTGAGCCAATTTTCCAATCATTCACTTTTTGTAGCGAAAAAATTAATTTTTAAAATTTGCCCAAATGAAATCAAGAATGTCTAGTGTTTTAATATTTTTTGAAATTTGAATTTTGTGTACCTTATATCATAGCACAGAAAAAAAGGTTACAACAAATTTATAAAGTAAATATGTATACATATTAGTGATGTTTGTATTTCGCGAGAAAAAACCTTCGTTCAAATTGTTAAATATACAAAAGATCGAGTTTCGACAGAAAAAATTGAGAAACTGACCTCCCGAATTCCGAGCACACCGCACTTTCGCTGGTAACAGCCGTCCTTAAATTCTCCGACTCAAAATGCTCATATTCAGAGCTGTGCTCGCTTTCAATTGAATTCACAATAACCGGGCTACTCTGTTTTCGAATTGGCTCAATTTTTTCTAAAAAAAATTTTGAGAAATCACAATTTCAACTTTTTTTTCTGAGCATACTTGGATCCTCTTCGAATATATCCTCCGAAAAATCGATATCAATTGATTGCGGCTGAACAGTAGATGACTTGAATCGACGGCGAAAAGCTATTGAAGAGCTTTGAGGATGGGTTTGAAGCTCGAAATTCTCATAAGTCTTTGTTGATGAGTCCTCAGGCATTGCCATCTAGACAATAAATTTCAAGGAAAAAATAGTGAACAATGAAAACCTCAGAAGTTGGTTTGGTTATTAAATAGGCGAAAATTGAGATGAGCATTGCGATAATTACAATGAATTGGATTAAAATTATGATCCATGGTAGATCCAATCTTCTGAAATTGTTTTGTTATAATTTTTCAGAATCCCGATTCCGTCTTGCATTTTTCTTGTTGTGACAAACGAAGTTGGCTGAAGATCAGCGCGATTGTACACATCGCTGTTCGACATTTCGATGGTTTCACGCTGCGAATAGCATCGATGACCTGACCGAATAAGGAGACATTTGAAATCATCGAGGAGACGACGAGAAATGATTGAAAAAAAAAACTCACATTTACACGGAATTCTTGTCGAATAGCCAATTGACGCTAATCTGGAATAATTGGGCTCCTCATCGGAAATGTAATAGAACATGACGGCACGCGAGAGCAATTTTGGACGCGAGAATACAGAACGATATTGGAGGGGTGTTTGTGAATCGGATAAGGGTCAAAAAACAGTGTGAGGTTTGAAACAATGCCACAAGCGGGCCGGTGAATTGAATTGAATGGAATGAATTGGACGACAAGACGGATTTGAATTGCGATTCAAGGAAGCATGATTTTTTTTCTTTTTTTTTTTGAAACAAGAAATTTTCGGTATTGAAAATTGTGCAACAATGATATTCAACGAGGGGTTGATGATCGATGAGTGTCCGCGATATGGGTGTTAATAGTGATGATCTAGTGGCTCTCATAAGGCATCAGCGAGCCGCGCACTCGCTTCTCCTCTCGCCGGTCAGTGTTAATAGCTGTATAAATAGTAATCGAGTGGCCCTGCGTGAACCCGACTTCATCTTCAAAAACGCTATATACACACAAGACGAGTCGCGGCGAAAATTTGAATAAATCGAGATAATCGACAGCAATTTATTATATTTTATGAAAATGTGAACTTTAAAATCGAATGATGGGATCTCGTGAGGATGAATCAAATTTAATTTAATATACTGTTTCAATCATGCAATTTATATACACACAGAGCGTTTAAATTATTATTGAATTACAAATAAGTAGTAGCTATTAGGAAATTCTGGAAACTCAAAACCGATCGGGTCCGAAATCAATTCTATGGATAAGATTCTAAAATTGTCGGATCCAATTGGACCTTTTCCGGACAGGGTTGATTTCGCCGGATCCTATTGTTTTTAAGTTACCATAGATTTTTCGTCACAAGACCCAAAGTCCTCCATCTTCGAGTTTTGATTTATCCGCAATTTAATTAATCGGCTTCAAAAATTTCGAAATTTTTGAGCATCTAAAAACTGAATATGATACTTTTTATTCAAAAAATGAAAAATTCGAAAAAAAAACCGTCATTAAAAAATTACAGTACCGACTTCGCGTCGTGACCCGCGCTAACATTTCATGTGCGCCTTTAAAAATAAATAGCGAAGAATTACGGTTTCGACGTGCATAGGGAATTCAAATGAAAAAAATTGACTTAAAAAAATTTTTTTTCATTGCATGAATGGATTCATAACAATTCTTATTTGTTTTTTTTAGATTTTAGAATATTTATAAGGGGGTTCTCTGCCCTAATATGTATTCATTATAACAAGAATCCAACGCAACATTCTCGGTATCAACTTCTGTCATCTGATTCCGATTATAAACAAATTCAGGAATCATTAGGTCAAGAATGAGTTCGTTCTTTCAGAGTTTCATTTTTTGCCTGAATCGACATTTCTGGCGAGACTTCATCAACGGTACAATCGATCAGAGCTGCACGGAACTTAAATTTTCTAAAAACGGAAGACGGAAGGCGAAACAAAAAAAATTTTAACGGAATTCGGAACACGGAACAAAAATTTAATCTAACTCGAATATTTTGAAATTAACAGTGGAGAATGTGAGACTTTCCAGTTTCTCATTCGACAAGGACCTTCTTTTTGTCGGACAAATTTCTCCTGCTGTTCTCAAAACCTTATTAGATTCGCTAGACGTGCTAGGTATTGGGAGATATCTCAAGCGGAATATGGAAGTCGGAAGACGGGAAACGGAATTCCGTGCAGCTGTGCATCCGATGCTTTAAAATGGAATCGCAATTATCAAGTTCAATAATTCTCGTTTTAAATATTGAGAAAAAAAAATGCAATTTATTAATTACAAGCCAGCAGGCATCTCACAAATATGACTCGAGGTCGTTTTTCCGCAACCGAATGTCTTCCAGCCGCCTCGCTCGAATTTGTATTTTTCAGCTTTCATCGTGTCGGTGATCATCTGAAAATTTGAGAGCGACGAGCACAAATGTGATCGAGCTTGAATCGCGGATTACTTGAACGCATTTCTCGGAACCGGCAGGTTCGGTGGGCGCCCAATTGCTGAACGTCGCCGGATTCTCATTGTTCCATTTCCAATCGGTGCCGTCGGCTCTCAATCCGATCCACGATTGTTTTGGAGCACCAACGACAACATTTGAATCGAATTCTTCTGAAAATCGGGAGCTCTCAAAAATTGTCGAAAATTGTTGAATCGGACTTCGAAGGGCTTCGTTCTCATCGAACGAGCCGATCTCCACCAATTTTCCGCCTTTCGCAATACAATTCGATTTCGCTTGCGCGTACGTGGCGACTGTGTTGAACTTCTGAAAATCGACAATCAATTTCCTTATACGGTGGCACGCTTAAAAACCCGATAGCATTTTGAGTTGTAATATTTCCATCCAGGTTTGCACGCCGCTGGACAATCAAGAAGCAGAGCGCCGGGATCGACGAGCTCGAAATTCACCACCGGCATTTCGGTGGTCCCAATCGTCGGCATTCTTTCTTCAAATGATTGCGTTCTTTTTGAAAATAACGGAAAATAATTTTCAGCCGACTTACTGATAATATTAAGATCGAGTCCGCTAGCATGTTGAATTCCAACAAGGAAAAAAACTAAATTGAATAATCCAACTCATTTTTTTGAATTCAAAAACGTGTCGAAGATCGAAACCGCGAACCAACAAATTGATTTTAATCCGGATTAAATACAATGATTTTGGAAAGTATTTTATTGCCAAGATTAAAGATCGAATCAAACAGTTCTTAAATAAACGTTCACGGGCACAAAAGCTTTTCACTGAAATGGAATATGGTCCTATCTAGGAGACAGTGAAATTTGCTCCCATATAATTTTCCACTTACGGAATACCACACGTATAACCATGTGGGATTTACGTATATGCGTACATATTGTCGGAGTCTAACGACTGGACGAAATTTTAAGAAATGATTGGCTATGTGCCAATGCGTCTCGAGGCAGCGAGAAGTACGCGAGATTGCGTACATTGCATTATAGCGTACGCGCAATTTAATATTCAGTCAACGATTCATTTAAATCTACACTGATTTCGAGAATTTGAAGGTCCCGCCTTCCCTTCAGTCGTTTGACGTCAACAATATAATGATGTAATTTTCATTTCAAAAATTTGGTTCACTCGTCCTGCAAGCTGCTTTTCAAACTTGTGTTCTGGATGTTTCCGAACTCTTCGTTTTCGAACTGCTCTCCTGTGAGTTCTCAAACTATCCGCAAGCATCGGAGTCTACATAGTAAGTGAAGTATGTATTCATATCTTAGCAAATACTAAAGACGGGGACAAAACATTATTGATTATTTTTGGTAGTATCTTATCAGCAAAGTTGTCACTCATGAAGATTCGTAGGGAAATTCTTGATCTTGAATGTTTCTACTAATTTCATGAGATCATAATTTGTCCGAAGTTTAAGATTTTGGAAAAAGCTCATTTAATAGTAAAAAAAAAGAAGAAATACAAAAATGTCTTGCTTAAAAAAATGCAAAACTCGCATTTGGGAAAAAATATGCAGCAGCGTGAACTTTTTACATACTGATATCAATTGAAGAAAATTTGAGAAATCACAATTTCAGTTTTTAAATTCTGAGCATTCTTGGATCCTCTTCGAATATATCCTCCGAAAAATCGATATCAATTGATTGCGGCTGAACAGTAGATGACTTGAATCGACGGCGAAAAGCTATTGAAGAGCTTTGAGGATGGGTTTGAAGCTCGAAATTCTCATAAGTTTTTGTTGATGAGTCCTCAGGCATTGTCATCTAGACAATAAATTTCAAGGAAAAAATAGTGAACAATGAAAACCTCAGAAGTTGGTTTGGTTATTAAATAGGCGAAAATTGAAATACAATTTAGTACATATGTATTCACATTGTACATAGCAATAATTAGACGAATTAGTGGCATAACAGAGAAGAGGGTTTAATAAAATCACAATCGCTCACACGCAAAAACGGGAGAAAATATTAAGGTGCAATATGTATTCATTGAATTATTATCGCCAGGCTCACAGGCTTGAATTAAATTGGCTGAATTTTGCAGAAAGACATGCGCTGATGGCGCTGTTAATCTTTATTTGTTTTGTACCTATTTCAATGGTAGCGGTTCGTTTTTTTTTTCACAAAAAAAAAACTATTGATACACATCGAATGGGAAGGCGGTTAGGGGGAAAATAATGTGTTTGGAGTTAAAATTAACAAAAATTGTACTGTGACAAATAAACAAAGAATTTTTCTAAATGTGACTTTTTAAAAAGCAGTTTTGTGCATCTATTTGAAAAAAAAATTAAAATCTGCAAAAAAAAATAATATTTTGTGCTTTTTTAAAATCAAATATGAAAATTAATCTAATTATAATTAGTGAAATTTAAGAAGAACGTCAGAAGAAAAGCTACAGTAATTCATGGGCTCAAAATTTTTTAAAAATTTTTGTTGCAATTTTTAAAATCAACCATCGCATTGTTAAGAGACTTCGGAAAAAATATAATTTTTTGAATTTAAAAATTTTGTCAATTGAAGGAGTTTCACAAAGAGACCCCCCCATTGGTCTCCAACCCCGGGGTTGTTTGAAAATTGTGCGTTGGATGATCGAGCAATCAGAGAGATAAATATGTCAACACCAATATCACTCTCGATTCGCCCGATTCTCGCCGATTTCAATTCGGCGCCATCAATGGTTTCTTTTTTTTTTTTGACGCCTCAATCACGACCATTCCTTGTTGTCGTTTTCTTTAAATGGACATCAAGGTGAAATTACTATTTTGCTTATTGTTGCCGACCCACTATACAACTATAGCAAGATTTAATTTTTCTAATTCTGGCCTCGCAACTAGCCAAGCCACAACCCGATACGTTTTTACGCAATTATCCAAGAAAATGTTGACAAATATTTTTCGACTGGATCTGGTCTTGGAATCAACCATAAGACCCCCAGAATACTTGACATTTTTTTCATGAGGTGATCATTTCCCTTTTGCATTTTTTTCCGATAATAAAATAACTATTTAAGGCAAGCCCGATTATTGATGATAATCGTTTTTGACATTATTCTGATTCATCGGATTCGTCTTATCGCAATTTATCATTTTTGATATATCTCTAGTCACTTGACGTCTCTATTACCGTAACTCAAACTTCCTTCTCTCATTTTGCTACACCTCCATCTAGAAATTGCGCCAAGAAAATATGCAATATATTCGATTATAAACATTTCCAAATATAGCCAATTGCAAGTTGAACTCTCCAGGGTTTAGTCTTGATCTCACTCTCATTTTGACGACAAATCTAATTGCTCGAGTGGGGAAAGGGTCCCTAATATTCAAACTTCCCCACAATCGCAAGATATTTCCGTTAAAACATGACTGATAAGAAAGGAAGAAGAAGCAGCGATTTGATGACGTTGACGATCCGATTCCCCGTCATTTCCCAACGATCCATCATTTAATCGTACTCCGATTGACCTACCTAATCGGCCCTCCTTTTTTATCGGAAAACTCGGTAAGCGAATGATATGAGAAGAATTCTAGACTTGATCAAACAGCTGCCTACCAATTCATAATCGACTTAAATTTCTATCGCCAGCCTCTGGAACTTGTTGCGAGAGAGATAATTAGCAAGTATAATAATAAGATCAGATATGATCGGATCTAAATCAAGATATGGATCTTGTCGGCTTCTGCAATTCCAATTCGATTATTCTCTCTTCTTGTTTATTTTTATTGTGTTCTAAATTGAACTTTTGTGTTCTCGAAAATCAACATTGGCTTAATATTAGATTAATTATGGTGCGCGCGCGTGTGTGTGTGAGAAACCAGTCTCCAACTCTTTTTTTGTTCGCTTCGAAATAATCGAATTCATTGCACTTTTCCAGATAATCATCGGCTGAAATTCAGTTTTTTTTCGCCATTTGATTAATTGGTTTTTTTTCGACCGAATTCCGATAATTGCAGACGAGGCTACCAATTTGTTGCTCGCGAGCCCGCGAGTTTTTGCTCGCTACTCATAAATCATTGTTCTAATGATTTCTCTTTCTCTCTCTCTTTCTCGATTCTCCTAGTAATCACATGAATGGATACTCGTAAATTATGCCCGAGACAAGTATTATTATATCGAAGTTGTTGGTGATTTATTTTTAGAAGCGTTGATGAAAAAAAAAATATGTAGTCCACAATATTTGAATATTCAATTGTGCTCAACGAGACCTCCTCAGGAGCTCCAAAGAAAAAAATTTTTGAATTTCACTGCCCATATAAAAAAAATAATGTGCACATGCGTTCTGCAATATTTTAAAGCTACATATTATAGAGAAAAATTTTAATTATTTTGATTGATAAGAAATACTAATAATTTTTTTCTTATCAATCAAAATAATTAAAATTGTGCTCTATAATATGTAGCCTAAAATATTGCAGAAAGATTTCCCCACGAGACCCGTCCAAAATTAAATTAATGCATATTGATTGTAAGATTTAAAGATCCATAAATGGCTTGTAGGTTTTTACTATTAAAATCGTGCAAAATTTCTCAAATATTAAAGTATGTTGTGCGCCTTTAAATGCCACTTCAATTTTCCAGAAATATCTGGGTTTGAAAAAGAAATGTTCATGTCCCTTTAAACGTATGATTAACAAAGAACCATCAGTATTGGAATACTGAAAAGCTTAAAATAATGCCCACCCTTTTCCCCCGCCCTTTTAAATACTATGTGAAGATTTCAACCAAAAATATGCATGTGTTTGCCTTTGTTCGACATACCACTTGCCTTATATGGGCGCGCAATTCGAACACCACCGCTACCCTCTAACCTTAATCGCCAATTAGGCGTGAAAATTGTTTGGTATGGTTTCCGAAATTTAATAGTCAACAACTTATAGTAATGATTAGAGGAGAGGAGTGTTTTGTTGTGTACATCAGCCGACATAAAAAATGGAAAACAATACCCGAATGAGTGAACCTGTTTTCCAATCGGCTGGGGGAAGCGGCTTCTCCTCCTCTGGTCACTTGTTGTTGTTGTTTTACTTTCAATTCTCCCCCCAAACCAGCCAAACTCTTGTTTGTTTATTTTTCTTTTTTGATCTACTCAAAAACGCGTCTTCATTTTGCGAATGAGCCTAATTAGAGTGTTGCGAGTGTAGTGGCTCAATCAGAAAAAAAATAATAAAAATAAATTGCCGTCGTCTCAAATGGCACGCAAGCTCGATTTACTCAATTTGTCGAGTCACTACCGTAATCCCCTATGAGCTGCTTCTCGTCCTCTTCCTAATTGAGATTCCGGATTACTGTACGCCGCGTCTCCACTAATTCGCGATTCCATTAACTATCGTCGTCATCGAGATGGAATGAGAAGGATCAATTGTGGAAATCTATTTGGAAAAAAAAACAATTATAAAACACTGAGTCCGATTTCGAGAAATCTCGAAATCGGATTTTCGTTGCCGAAAGCTCTAATCTCGCGCGAGCTCGAATAATTGAGGCAATTCTAAATATACATTCATCCTTTCGCTGATTGCCTCCATTCACCACAAAATAAAAAAAAAATAGACGGGCTCCTTCTCACCTGACCGCCTGCACCATAAGTATACAGGGTGTCATTTAAGTTCCCGCACAACTTTGAAGACGTATATTTCTGAAACTAAAAGTCCAAATCAAACGAGACTCGAAATATTTTTTATCTATAGTACAACAAATAATTATCTATTAACTCTTTTCGATTCGGCCTCTTTTCGCAGCTATGACTTCGCGGAGACGCTTCGGGTAGGATGTGACTGTGGTACGCAGGTATTCGATGGAAAGATTGTCCCATTCCGCCAGTAATGTCTTCTTCAGAGTCTCTACATTTTAGTGGGGTTTTGCGTTGACCTTCTCCTGCAAGACCCCATCACGGAGAAGTCAAGCGGGTTCAGGTCTGGGGAGCAAGCAGGCTATTCGGATGACTTGATGAAGTCGGGAAAATGGGTCTGGCACCACTCCTGAGTAGTTTTGGCAGTAGGGGCGGGTGCTCCGTCCTGTTGAAAGACCCATATCTTCCCACCGAAATGCGTTTGGGCCCAGGGCATCATATGCTTCCCCAAAATGTCCCGAACGTAGACTTCTTTGTTCACTTTCACCACCTGATCCACGAAAACCAGGGGCACTTCCCGGTTGAGCAGATGGCACCGAAAACCATCACACTGGCAGGATGTGAGGCTGGATGAATTGTTCTTCCTTTCTCAGAAGCTTTCTGGGATGTCTGGGCAAGTACTCAATGGTTTTGTGAGTTGAATGCCGCCTCCACAGTGAACAGCTTCTCGTCGGAGAAGACAGTGGCGAGGTGTTCTCCAGACCGCGTGCGAGCAAAAAGTCGTTTTGCTTTTTCGAAGCGTCTCTGCTAGTTGACGGCCGATAGATTTGCCGCTTTTTGGACGCGATATGGGGTGAGTCCAAGCTTCGTTTTGACCATTTGTTCCATAGCGAAGATGCTCATTCCCATGTCTGACGCCATCTTTCTTATGCTCCTGTGCGGTTTTCGCCTGATCCTCGTTTTGACGGCGTTGATCTTCTGAGGAGTGGTTACTGAGACGAGTCTTCCTTGTCTGGGAAGGTCACTGGTCGTATTTAGCTCCTTGAAACGTTTGTTGGTGTCTTAAACCGTTCTACGAGGCACACCGAGGCGTTGAATGATCTCTGTCGGGCGCTCATTTCGCTTATGAAGTTCGATAATGGAAGCGCAATGGATGTTAGCCTTCGCCATTTCTCGGAAACACATCCGAATGAGGTGAAACTTGGAAAATAAGTAAAATACACCTTATTTAACAAAAATAAATTGTATTGGTGCACGAAAAGTGCGACAGCCAAGCTTTTCATGGCGTCTAACTTTTGTGCGGGAACTTAAATGACACCCTGTATTCCACCTGTTCGGTCAAATTAGCAAACATTTAAAAATCGTCTATAGTCAATCTATTATTTTTTTGAATTCAATTTGATTCAAATACCCAATTTTTGATCAATTTTGGTTCGAATTGTAAAATTGCTATATTTCCTTTCTTTTTTTTTCGTATGACGTACACACAAATAGTTTAACCACTCGTTGTGGTTACCCCATTAAAATTGATTAATGCGTTTTTTTTGTGTTTTTTTTTTTTCAATTTGCGTGTGGCACAATTCAATCCATATGATACTCATTTAAAAAAAAATCATTGAAATTTCATATTCGATAAGTTCATAGAGTCCATACAGTCAAGCTGCTCCTTTAAATTGGCATAGAATGTCGTTAATTCGACACACATTTTAGTTTTCCACAAAATTTTAAATTAAAAATCCATATTTGCGCAATTTGCTTTCACCATCCGCAAAAGTTCATACAACTCACGCAAATTTGCACACATTTGATTATTTCTCATGAAATCTCTTTAAAAATTATATTTTTTCCCAATTTTTTGAGAGAAGCAAATTTAAGAAAAAATGAAGTGACCTATGAATGTCTTGATTTTATTTGAATATCTAAGAATCATTTTCGGGATGTCTTTTGAAGATTCGCGTTTCAAAGAATTTACAGCTAAATTTCAATTGGACTTATGGGAGGCGGAGCCTTTAAATTCGGAGCCTTTAAATAAATTTGTGTAGATTTAAATTTAATCGTTGACTGAATATTCAATGCGCGTACGCTATAATGCAATGTACGCAATCTCGCGTACTTCTCGCTGCCTCGAGACGCATTGGCACATAGCCAATCATTTCTTAAAATTTTGTCAAGTCGTTTGACTTCGACAATAAATTTATATTATATTTCTTCAAAATTCAAAAAAAAATGTTTTGAATCCATCAGGATTGTCTAAATGAGTACCCTGATCGGGTGCTGCTTCGATAATCCTAATATGAACATTTTCATTTAAAACGTCTGCGGACAATTTCCAGGAATAGGCGGCAATTCAAACAAGGGCTACACGGAGAGGGCGAAGGGGTCGTGCATTTTTTTTTAAACCAATCCTAGGTGCTACCATTGTGAAGACCATAAATCTCTACTCTAAGTCACAATAGATCGTCACGAGACCCACGCAATTCGATTTGAAATTTTTCTTTATTTTTAATGAAGTTATTTCCCTAAATTTCTGTTTTCATTAAAATTTTAATTCTCCAACTATTTGATTTCCTCGAATTTTAATCAATCTTAAAGGAGCATATTGTCGTTAAAGTCACAGATCCCGATCCTATCAATTTTCGTGTCGAGGCCCACCCCCCCCCCAACAGCTTTGCAATTCTAGAACAGTTTATATCAAGCTAGCGAAGGTCTATTTTCGCGCCAGGACCAAGGAGGGTATACTATTTCTATATAAGGTCTAATGCACCTTACCTTATCCGCTGCACCTTTAAAGAATTCCCTACAAGAACGAGGCAATTCAAATCCGAATTGGATCGGATGTGATTCGATTTGGTGTGTGTGTGTGTGTGTGTTGCTATCGCTAACAGAGAACACCACAAACAAAATGAGTTTTGCGCCGCCAAATTTTCGGGGGCCTCATACCCCATATATGTATATTAATTGGATTCGAGGCCGAGAACATTGGCTCAGAAATCAACTCGTTTTTCTTGGTCCCTCGAATTAATTGAAAGAGAAAAAAAAAGAATATTAATCAAGTCGAAACAAATATGATTTGACCGCAACAAAAAGCGATGAAGAATTAGCGAATGTAAAGTGGCCAATCCAGTCAGTCAGTCGTTTTTTTTGTGTTGCCTCATGTTGCTTCTCTCCTCCGAATACTAATCGCATCAGACAGGTTCAACCTCCTTCAATAACTATTTGTATATTCCGACATCAATTATGCCATTATCGGGTTGGCACCCATCTTCCGAATACTCAACATTCGTCGATGTGTACAAATCGCGGTGGCAAATGTTGAATATTCGAATGAGACAAATTTTTTTTGAAAATTTGAAGGTTCTCATTAATTTTCTTTATAGTAAATTCTCGCTAAAACAACGCCATTGAAATCATCCAATTGAATTCTCGTTATGGGACCTCGTGTCATACTGTAACACTAGTTTCGCCCTCGTTAGCGTTCATTTCATCTCAATTATTCGCTTACCAATTTTTTTCCGTGTCATTGTCGATCTTCTAATCAATCGCGACCAGGTTTTACACCGTTTACACATGGCCTTTGGTTTACAACTTCTCCTTGAAATTGACTCAGAAGAATTGAATTCTATTTTTGTTTTCGACCCCCCCCCAATTGACCAAACATGGGTGCCTCGAAATTACCCCCCAAAATAAAGGCTCGCATACTTTTCTTTACTTTTTTGGTCGAAAATTCTGTTCGAATAACACCAATGCTCATTTTTTTTTTGGGAGAGGTGGGGGCTTTCCGGAAACGTGTCCGGAAATTAATTCCAAAATATAATTTTCAAACAATAATTGTATTTCGCTTCACGACGAGCCCCACAGATTGTGTATCTGCGAACAATCGGCATTTTTTTAGAAATTCTCAAAGAACCCCCCCCCCCCTCTTTTTTTGGTGAATTTTGATTTATCGGAAGCCGGCAGTCAAATTTGAATTACCGCCAAACATTGCGATGGTCCAAATTTGCTCTTTTTTTTCCTTATATATTTATTTAAACGTCAACTTTCCAACTCATCAAACAAAACCAGATTTGCGTGAAAAATGACGTGAACAAAGTTCACGTGAAAATCAACCAGCGCGAGGCGCGTGGGCGATGATGACACGATCCATCGATCCATGAAATCGATCACACTCACTGTGTATTATGACGATGGTGTGTTGACAGACAAGCGAATGCCAAACAAACCGATATTATTATCAGCTTTTCGAATCGGTTCTTTTTGTGTTCACACCGTCACGCCGACTGCTGGCACCCTCTTCCATTTTCTGACACGCCTAATCTTCGCCGAACCTAGTGAATCTGTTTCAGTCGCTTCTCTCTTGTATCACACCGTATCAACGTCATTTTCTTGTTTCCGCCCCGCCCCCCGTTCGCCACTTGCCAATATGTATTTTTTTTTCTGTCTCCTCGCACGCGCGACGACACTGTTTGCCACACGAACAACCATGTTCGAAAGTTTAAAACAAACGGTTCCACTCGACTAATTCTCATTGTTGTACTTTGCAGTAGTTGTTCGGCTTCTTGAAACTTTTCATAACTGGTTGCTTTTGTGAAAATTGTTTGAAACTGAATTGATGAGGTTCTAGTGAAAAGCGTTTTTGAGAGAGACAACTTTTTGAGCTTAGAATTTTTTTCGAACATTCGAATTACCAAAAATCGCAATTTGAATTTCTTTCCCAAAAAAAGTTGGCTCATTTTCTTAATGACCAAGACTCATTTTTCTTTTTCAATTATTATTCCATCTGGAAAAATTCCAAACAAGACCCAAGGCGACCCCTACAATTTTCTGAACATCGCCTTCTCTCCAGAATTCCAATAAGAAAATCGGGTCCGAGTACCATCGAGACCATCATTTTCAAACTCCATCCCTATTTTTTTCAGAAAAAAAAAAACAGAAACAAAAGCATGTCGAGAGAAAAGTGTGTGTCCTCTTCGCGCCATACTTCGATGGCAAGCATCCTTAATTATGCAGTCAATAGTAAACATAACACGAAATCTATGTGTGTGTGTGTGTTCTCTGGAATTCACTTTTTTTTGTTTCTCGCGGGTCCTCATCTTCAAAAGCCTAATTGAGAAATATGGCGAATGTCCACGAGAAAAAAAATTAATTCCACAGCGTTCTCATGAATAATTTTTGGGGGTGCCCCAAAAAAAAAATGGCAAGCAAAAAAAAAATCGCTCTCCTATTTTTTTCCATGTTTTTGTTTACTCTTTTCATTTATTCTGTTCGATGCACACACTACATTTTTTTTTTTCGCCTCTCTTCTTCTTCTTCATTCCCCCCCCCACCTCCCATTCTTCAGCTTCTTGCTCGTCGTTCGTCCCAAAGTTTTTGAATTCGTCCGGTCCGGAAAACGTGGCTCTGAAAAATAAGCGCCCTCATCCCCCGTTGATTAATCCTCGATCTTTTATGCCTCGACCTCTCAACTTTTTTGAGACTCACTCCCCACTAATGAAAAAGAAAACCGAACGTACTCTTGAATTACCTTAATTGCTCAAGCTCCTTGATTTCTGATTTTCAGTTTTTTTTCTAGTCTGCTCCAGGCTGGCTCACATTAGCGGGAAATCTCAAAAATCGGGTATCAAAAAATAAATGGAAATTTGGCAAAAAAGGTCTTGATGCGCGGTGTGCTCCTTTAACCTATACACTGCCCGTAAATCTACACTTTAAGTTTTTCGCCAAGACCACTGTCATAATTTTTTTTGGAATTTTGTCAATTTTCTGAAGTCGCGACAATAAAAATAATTTTAAAAAAATAGTTTTTCCATGGTACCAAAAAAATTTTAAAAAAAGTGTATCTTTAAAAATCTATCATGAAACTCTGAAAACCCAATGCAAATAAAAAACTGAATTTTTGGTTTTTCGAGTTTTTCTCTTCTCAACATCACCATTATAATTAAGAAATGATGACAATAAAATGCTTCTAAAATTCCCATTAAAAACAAAAAATGTCATTTCTCAATTCTCCTTCAATTCGTCACCTCCCCGCTTCCTTTATTCTCCCAATTTATCATTTCAACCTTTTCATCATTTTTTTCCCATTTCCTTTATTCTTTATTGTATTCAATAAATTGCCAAATTGTTTTCCAGAGAATTGAACCCATCACTCTTCTGCAATGATCGACGTCAGTTCGCTTCAAGGTGTGTTCATTTTTGCATTAAGCTTCATATGCCAGTTTTGTCAGTTAAAAAATAATCTATACACGGTAAAAGTATTTTTTTCTAATTTGTAGAAGACAGAAAAGTTCTGTGTACGCACACGCACGCAAAATTGCACACATTTGATAATTCTTGATGAATTCTCATTGAAATATGGCATTTTTTCTCAATTTCAAGAACAAAGAATTTATGAGATCGATTCAAAAAATTGGCCCCAAGAAGCTCAAGTTCAAACATTTTTTTTTCGGTGTTCCTTTCGATGTTTGTTGTGTCTTTCGAGTTTTTTTTTTCCACATAAACAATGCCATAAATGAAACAATCAGGCGGAAACTAGCGTGTTTAATTAAACTATTTCCCCCCGCCCACCTCATGTGTATGTTTGGTGCATCAGGTAGGAGGTCAACAATGCCTACCGTAATCGCCGCTCAAAATCGATCCGATTATCATTTTTTTTTGCATATGTCAAACATGAGTACATATACTCATATATTTGTTTATGTCTAGATAGTTCACATGTGTTCTGTTCCAGTCCAGATGTGAGAATTTTCGCTATCGTAAAAACTTGAAGAACTTTCACTCAATTTGATTTATTAGTGATTTTTTAGAAAATCTTTACCCTTAAAAGGCGATTGAAATCACAACCTCCAATCGTATTTCTTCCTTGGATAGCTACAGTAATTCTCATCTTTGCAAGACTCAAAAATCGGCTCATCCAGTCCCACCCCCCATCGATTCAAACTTTACTAGCTGATGTATTTTGCAAAAAACAAATATACATAAAAAATAGTGTATTGGATTATTCAAAAATGTTCACCTTCCTGAATGTGGTCGGATTAAATCCGATCAATAATAGGCTACCGGCGCATGCCGAAAAAAATTGATCCAACAACACCAAGTGCATTTCGACTAATCTTGCTCGTCGAAAAATTCCTAATCCTTAGCGAATTGCGAATGATATCAATTCGGCATAATAATAATAATAATAATAATAATAATTTGCGATCGAGGACAAAACGGTTTTATATCACAAGAAGATATCAATCGGTTGGGTCGCGCGCGCGCGCGCGAGCGGGTTTGTCGGGGGCGTCGCCGATCAACCACACATATTCCCCCCCCCCCCATTTTTTTATCGATTCCGAATCTCTCGCTGTCGCCACATTTTCGACGTCTTCACAATTCTAACCTCTTTCAACCTCCCCCCACATTCATCGTGAATTGTTGATTTTGTGGCATTCGTCGAAACGCGGGTGGTAATAAACTTGATTAGAATTTGACTTCCGAAAATGGCGATGAAGCGTTGTTGGCCTTATTTCATCGCTTGTTTGCTTCTACTCGTATGTGTGTGTGTGTTTTTTTTATCGTTTTCCGGTCATCTATCTTTCTAAACGAACGCGTTTTCCGCCGCACCGAAATGCGTTTCTCGTCTTCCGAAAATTTTCTCCTCGTTTTCGACACCTATGCTACAGTTTTACATTCTCTCATCGAAAATTGGTTTGTGTGTGTTTCGAGATCACAATTTTCGTAGCTGTAATTCAATTTCAACAAAACAATGATTCTCAAGCTCCAATTTTTTCTTGCAACCAATTTCTCAACACAGTTTTGCCAAACCAAATTCTCAATTTCTTCTTCCCTCTCGAAAATTTTACACTAATCATTTTATGAGGAACTATAAAATTGAAAATCGATGCTGACACTCCAACCCAAATCATTGAACACCATCATTTATTATTATTATTGCTGTTTGATTACTGTAGTTTGATGACCAGAGATCCCCAAAATAAAAATGAATCTTATCATTCGGCAAACCGTCGCCGGAAACTTATTAACATTGCGGTTTTCTCACCATCCAGTGTTTTTGCGGTTGCCTCTCATTTTTAAACTGTTCTTTGCGATATTTTTGTTATGATTGAAACGGCAATGTTGACTTTTTGTTTTTAAATCCGAATTGTATACATACAGTGTGTCAGCTGGGAGAGGTCTTGTCGCGAATTGATCATTTCCAAAAAAATATTAGATGAAGAAATTTGAACGTGAGGGCATACGATATTATTTTTTTCATGCCTTAAAAAAGAATTTGGTTGGCTTAAAGGAAACATTCAAAAATGCGCCATCCGCTTCCCATCCATTAATGTGTCATACACGCGCACGCAAAATTGCACACATTTGATTATTCTTAAATTTTCCTCTTTTAAAAATGCATCTCTTCAAATTCCTCTCAAAATAAATTGCAAATCAATCAGTGTTCTCGTTTTTAAATCGTTATGGGTCTTGACGAGAATTTTGCAAAAAAAAATTGTTTGGTTTTCAAAAAATCTTGAAAATCTAATATTCCTATTTTTTAAACCTTGGTATGCTCCTTTAAAATTCAAGGACTATCATGATCAAGATTGTCGAATAGTTGAAAAATTCCTGCAAGACCGTTGTTGATCGCCGCTGAAAATTCCCACTGCAGAATGTTTGAAGCTTCTCGCGCCTCGCGCTTCCACTCATAATATTTGCGAATAACAACATTATTGTTTCAATTCATTCGTGGAGAAGAATAAGAAGAAGACGAAGAAGCACCGAAAAAGATTGATCCGTTCGGTAAACTGTGCCGTCGCGCAAATGAAAACGTCGAATATTTATTTTTAAAAACACATTTCGTCCCTCTCATTCACTTCTCTCCAAATAATTAATTAATTAGCGCTGCGATTTTTGGTGTTCACTAATTTTGGAAACTCTAAGCTTTTTCGCAAAAAGGTTATTCGATTTTTTTTTTGTTCAAAAATCACAATTTTTTTCAATATACCTTTTTTGCATTTTAATTTGAAAAAATTCAATAATCAATATTTTCATTATTATTCTCTTAAAGGGGGTTCAACACGATATTGCGAAACTCCGTTCTGGCTGATTCATGCCATCGCAGGGAGGAATTCCGATGCTCCCATATTTCCAAAAATTCACAATTGCAATTCAGACCCTTGATCCAATCCAAAACATGAACCAACGCCTTCCTTGATGTGTCTTTGACAAAAAAAAAAGCCTTATCAGTTCGGTTTTTTAATCCGAATGAATGGCGAGTGAGGTCGACACTGCTTTCGCAACTCGTTCAGCAGTTTTTGTTTTCCATTTACAATTTCTAGGGCGTCTTAAATCCGCCAAATTCTTATTCTCCCTTATCCGTATTTGTCTAGGGGGGGGGGTCTAAAGCTCACTTCTTTTATTCTAGCCTAATCCTCTTTAAAAAAATAATTTGTGTACGCACAATCTCTCAATTTCTTTTTTCGCTTCAGACGATTCCGATATGAGCAGCTCGGCTAGCGTCATGTCGGCGACATCGACGAGCTTCTTCGTGCACAACGAGTTGGATGAGAAGCCGTCGTCCAACTTCTCATGGCCGCCGGGACAGGTGTTCCCGTTCGAACCGCTGCCACCGTATCCGGCCGGGCCGAATCTATCGAAAGTGAGATACCCGAAAGAAGTCACATGCCCAAGATATGAATGTCCGCATTGTGAGGAACAGTTCCTGGTAAGTCAATGATGAGAGGAATAAAACAAACGCTGAACCGAATTGTTTTCTTTTTTCCAGTTTCACTCATTGAACGGACTTGTCACATGCCCATTTTGCTATTCTTCGATCGCAATTGGGGAATATGTAAGTGGACCCGGAAGAATGTCCGCAGATTGTTTACAATTTCAAATTAAAAAAAATGTCATAATTCTTTCAAATTTTTTTTATCGATAATCCAAAAAGACAACAAATCATTTCAAATTTGTCGGCGAACTCAATTCCCCTTCAAAAATTGAATTGCAGAACCACAAGCAAATGATCATCCATTTCCTATTTGCCGCAATTCTGTTCGCCTCATCGGTGAGCTTGACCATCGTGATCCTCACCGTTGCCAAAGAGCAAGTCTACCTATGCATTCCGGGTAACACACAATTTGTGTTGCTCATTCAATATCGCCGATTTCAGCCGTGCTCATCTTTTTCACCGCCATCATCTTCTTCACCAAAGCGTTGCAATCGAAAAACAGCTACGAGGAGGCGAAAATTCTGATTGAGGACATGGAGAAATGAGCGCCTCGGAAGTCAAACTCAAATTGTTGCCAACCCAATAATTGATCTCCCACGAGCAAAAAAAGAAAGAAAGAAAGAAAGTGTTCGTTAAATTGTTGCCAATTTGCATAATTCTTAATTATTGCTTCTTAATTAATTTATTGTTTTAGTTTTGTGTGTGTGTGTGTTTCCGGTGTGTTATTCTCCCCCCAATTGTTTTCTGTTTTTTTTCTTCTTCAAATTCAAACTGTCATTCCATTGTTACATGTTTCCAATTCCTCCCACTTCCACTACACATCAATTCCATAATGGTGCTATCAGAAATATGATGATTACATACATATATGAGTAGATTTATACGGTAGAATGTCGATGTCGTTTTGACATATAAAATGCTCTCTCATTTCTTCGTTTGGCACGCAACAATTCCGGAAATGTCGACCAGAATTACAGTGTTCTGAAGAAATGGAAAATCGGCGAAAAAATTGGAATTTTGTACAAAAAAAAAATGGTGGTTGGAATTTTTTAAAATCCCCCAAAACTCGCTAATTCTGCATATATGGAATTTCAAAAAAAAAATTCCATGCCAAAAAAAATTGTTTTGGGGGGATTTCTGTAGTACTTGCGTCTCGGTGTTTGCACACATCTATTGATTTTTTTAATCTTTTAAAAATCTAAAATTTATAAAATCAAAATCAAAATCTACAATTTATAAAATCAAAAATGATAAAAATGAAAATACAGGGGAACAATTTCGAGTTTAGGGACCTCATTTTTTCAATCATGGCTACTCTGAAGATTTTGGCAAAAAAATCTCAAAAAACCACAAAACTAGCGGTTTTATTTCTTGCTTAATCCATTTTTTTCAAAAATTTCTCAAAAATGAATCGCAGAAAATATCGGTTTCATGTCAATTGCTTCGAAATTTCTTCATTCCGCCCCACTCTACCACGATTGAAAAAATTGAACAAGGTCACCCATAGCAATAAAATCAGTCCACAACCACTTTTCTAGATTCTCGCGGCAAGACCCCATCAATTAGAATGCATTCAAAACAATCAAAACCTCATTGATGTTCATTTCAGCAGCCGTTTTCTTAATCGTCTTCGCGCTCACTTCAAGTGTCGTGTTGCCCGATTCGCCATCTTTTCGATAATATCCGTAAATCTGCAAAATTCGCAACACATGAATGTATGTTCCTTATTTGGACGTTGGCCGATCGTTGTTGAACTACTCGCCTTATCAGTTGAGAGAATTTTCAAGACGCGTCGAATTTCGCGTATCAGATCGCCGAGGCTGCCGTCTTTCACGTAATTGATGTTGACGCCGTTCTCCTCGTCCTCGCAGAAGCACACCTTCAGCGAGAACTTCTGCTCCATGTCGATGGCGTCGTTGAGTTGAATTTCCTTGAAGAAAACCAGCGAACATTTTTTTTTCGGTTCGCGCCGATTTGCTCTTTACCGTAATCGTGTCATCCTTCAGCACCTGCATCGAGAAGTGGACGCTCAGCGTGAACTTTGAGAAGAACTTCTCGCGTTCGGGGAAGAGCGCGCGCAACGCGAGCACCGAATCGCAACGATACGGTATGTTGCAGCCCTTGTTCGGACAGAACGGCGATCGATTGCTCTTCTCGCATTCGTCGAGCATCACCGAAATGCAGCCGATGCACACGTCGTGCTCGCATTCATATTCCGACGGGAAATTGCGAAGCACTTCGCCGTCGCAGCCAACGCAACCCTGGCACGATTGTTTTGACTGAAATCGGTCTTGACGTGTCGAGAAGTGCCGATGACGAAACCAAGTCAACCGCCTTCTTCTTCTTCGTCGGCTCTTTCGTCACACATTTGCCGGGCTCGCAAAAGTCTTTTCCGCTCGTCGCCGATTGCGCACATTCCAGGCATAAGCGAGCCTTCAATCCGCAATATTGTCGGTTTCAAACGATTGAACGAATTTTGAAAAGAACCACTGTGTTTGGCTATGTGCCAAGGTCTCGATGCATTTTTTTAAAGTCCAAAAATCAAAACTGAAAACCTGGGAAATGTTTTAAAATTTTTTTTTTCGTCATTTTCCTAACGACGAAGGTCCGAAGTTCTCAAATCATCAAAAAATGACCCATCGAGTGTTATTATTTTTTTTCCAACCAGCAAAGATTTCCAGAAGTCTGACACATTCCGGTCTGAAAATCTTTTGGTAGATTCTCTTGCCTTGTATGCCCCGCATTCACATTTTGAGGCTCGTCTCAGACCAAAATTTGTCAGACTTCTAGAAATCGATTCTGATGGCAAAAAACATCGGTTGATAGGAAATTTTTCGGTAATCATTTGAGCCAATTTTGAGAGACCCCCCACTTAAATGACCTCGGGGTATCAAATCAATTTTGCGAGTAACGATATAGACTAGCTGGCTGTTGTTCTGAGAATAGCGAGCGGAATACTTCACGAAATTCGATGTCAAAAAAATTTTTCCGTCCAAAATTTCAGATTTGAATCATTGTAAGAATGACATTTTGCAAACGCGCCAATGATTTTTCATTACTGATTTTTCGCTACCAAATTAGGTGATAAATCGGCAATAAAGAATGATTGGCCCAAATTTGTTCAGAATTCGATAAATATAAATAATGAAAAAAAATAAAGTGAGATGGGCATTTTTTTCAAATTTTTTTTAGAAAAAAATGTTTTTCTTTCTTGTGTGCAAAATTTGAAAAATCCCAAACAATTAAGTAAAAACACCTCCCTTATTAGAACAAAAATTTTCTTAGAAAAAGCTACTCACTTACCCCACAACATGGCTGAACTATGGTTTTATTGTAGAATAGTGGACGCCGACAAGGCCCGTCGCAAAGGAGCTCCTCATCGTCAAGCATTGGCTCACCACATCCATACACTGGGCATGATAGTTTATCTCTTTAAGCCCATTGTTAATGATTTTTTTTAATGGAGAATATCTGACTTTCTGGAAGCCATGTCGAAACAATATTGGCATATTTCATGATGGCAAACGGTTCGAAATGTGTCCGAGGCGATTGCAATTTTTTTAATGCATTTTTCAGCCGAAAATTGCGTTTTTGAGAATGTCACAACAACAACAAAAAAATTGCCAACCTCGCATATTCCAATAAAACTGTCGGGCGCAACAATCGGCGAATAGCAATGCGTCGCCGGGCACACTTTCGACGTTTTCGAGACCTCGGCGATGCACGGATTGCAGAACGTGTGAAGGCATGGGACCAACTGAAAATAATTGCAGACATGATTTTCATTCGAATCGAACCTGGGTTGCATTTGTGCACGATTTCAATTCCTTACAAATCTGACACCAAACCGACATATTTTGATGGGAACGAGGCAAAGGTGCTCATTAAAAAAAAATAAATAATGAAAAAGAAATTTAAAAATTCGATTTTCTCTCTCTCTCTCTACGTGTCACGTTTCAATCAAATATGGATAGGAAATTGCGAAATTCGGCGAGTGGGATTAAAAAAAGCAAAATTCATCCAGAGCCCAATCAAATATTTATGGATATTCAATGAATTTCGCAATAGTTTTTCTATGAAAAAGGTACTGCCTGGTTATGCAAATCGTTCTTTCGATGATATTCAACATTTTCATTTGATCTCCATTTGATCTTGATGTAGGCAAAGTAAACAAAACCTCACCCCCTTTTCTTAATATTTTGCTATATCAAAAGCTTTTAAATAAATAAATTTCATTTAATCATTGATCGAATTAGTGTTCACTTAATTAGATACTCAGTCGAACCGTTCTTCAGCGAAGCGCGCGGATCAAAAAAATTTATTTATATGAAAGTTTAAGCAAAAATTAGTGTTTGAACCGATATTCACATCTTCACCTGCCTCTGATTAATCCGAGTTCCATTCATATTCTTTATAAATTTGCTTGTTCAGCCGTCATTTATTTTTCAAAAGAAAATTGAAATTTTGACATACAGTTCGTTTCACATTTATAAGACCACCCCTATAGAAGGCCGTAACTTCTTCA
Organism: Caenorhabditis bovis; assembly: GCA_902829315.1. Taxonomy (NCBI): domain Eukaryota; kingdom Metazoa; phylum Nematoda; class Chromadorea; order Rhabditida; family Rhabditidae; genus Caenorhabditis; species Caenorhabditis bovis. The sequence goes on along the minus strand of CADEPM010000001.1, from coordinate 1,738,366 downwards.
ACAGTCAAAATTTCAAATTTCCAATTTCAAAATTGAGTTCTTCGGATTAAATTATGTACATATATGTGGCACTTTCACACTGAAATCTGAAAATTTTGTTTTTTTTTTTTTTTTAACTGGAAATTGGTCCTTTTCTACTATTTATAATGGAATCCCCAAGGAAGTGTAATTTAAAGCGTTGAAACCAATTTTGAAATCGGAAATTTTAAATTTCGGCTGTGGAAAAAGTTTTAGTCATCTACATATAGCGGGTGGCCTTGAAAATGTGTAACGCACTGTATAAGGAAATTTCGATGAAATTTACTCCTGCTTCAATTATGACCATTGCTCAAATTGGAGTTTCTGCGAATGTTCCAATCTGAATAAGCCTATCACTGACTCATTGGTTCAATGCCCGATTTTTATGTGCTAAAATAATAATAGTGTGCGCATGCCCCCGATAAAACGGCATTTTATGCGTTCGCTTAATTGCATTTTCAATATCCTATTTTCATTTAACACGTCTCCAATTTTCAGCCAATGATTCTGCAAACTTCTATCGCATTGCTTGTTCCCACAATTTGTTGGTCCGCTGAGCTGCGACTATTGCAAGCCGTCTGGAGGCACGGCGATCGCGCGCCAGGTGATCTACCATATCCGAATGACCGATATGATGAGAAAGCGTGGCCGCGCGGATGGGATCAGTTGACAAATGTATATCCAATTTATCAAAATTTCATAGTTTCGAATTGTTTTAGAAAGGAATCTGGCAGGCTGCCGAGCTTGGCACATGGCTTTATACGAATTACGGGAAATCGGTACTGAAAGTATTCAATAAGGATAAGGTATTCTGACGCAGCTGGGCATTCTAAAATTGACATTTTCAGATTTATATAAGAGCAAGTGATTCGGAAAGAGCAATCGAGACTGCTCAAGGGGTGGCAGCTGGTTTGTTTCCGCCGACTGGCGATCGTATATGGGAATCATCGTTCCTTAAATACTGGCAGCCAACTCCGATTCATACCGGTGGTGACGCTCTGGATCCAGTAGACTTCATAACGTCGAAATTATCAACAGTGCGATTTTGCAGCTTCTTCGACCGACTAAAATCGATTGCCCTCTACTCGACCGACTCGTTGATGAGAGCCTTGCAAATCTGGCGCCATCGTACAATCAAAAGTATGAGATGGTCTTCGATTCAGTTTTTTTTTGAATGCGTGATTTTCAAGGTACTCAGTAATGTTCAAATATTTACAAGAGAAGACTGGTTTGGAAAACGTGTCATTTCCCAAAGTCAAAAGTTTGTATGATATTCAAAGGGAGGTTCGAAAATTGTCAAAAATTCATTAAATATATAAATTGATTTAAAGATTGACCACAATATGCCACAGGAGAAATGGTTGAATCAGGTGTTCAATGGCGAAATGATAATGGACCATATAAGGGAAATCAAGAGGGTCACAAGGAATGAGGATTTCAATAGTCCGGCAAAAGCAAAACTATCGTGGGTCCGTTGTGCCCAATTTTGGAGCATTGGCGACATTTCAGAGGCGGATTTTTGTTGAACAGAATTATTGAGAATATGGAGAATGCGGTTAACAACGCTTCAACAATGGAAGCATTCTTGTATTCCGCGGTTTGCAAATTCTCTTTTCCATTGAATATTGTTGGTTCAGCACGATGGAACTGTGAGCGCGTTGATGAATGCGCTCGGCGTTGCTGATGGTCAATTGGTGCCATATGCGGCAACACTCCTTTTAGAGTTGTACGATGATCAGAGTGTTAAGGTAGACGAGAAGAAATTGAAAAGTTTAGGGTGCAAGTGGCATTTTTTTGAAATTCAAAATTTGCCATTAATTCATTTTTGATTTGAGAAAAATGTGAAGAAACGCTAGTTTTCATTAATAAAATGTGTTCAATTTTGCGTATGAAACATTTGCGGACCGCGCTTTTCTGGAATATTCTTTCATTGAGATTCGAATTTTTCTTTGCGCTTTTTCAAAACAAAAATGCCTACAGTTTAACAGAAATGATTAATATCGCTAATATATCCTTTTTTATTTAATATGTGCCACCAAAATCATCCCCAAATAATTTCTAGTTTTGTTTTCGCATAGGTTTTTGTTGTTAGGCTTGTGTCATGTATTTGAAAACTGAATATGTAAGCTTTTATGGTATTGAAACCGATTTCAAGTCGAGTGAACATGAAGCTTGGGTAATTAAACCATAATTATTCAAGAGAACGAGCAAACGATGTTAATAACCTGCAAAAGCAATAACAAACTTGATAATAGTAGGTTTGGGAACAAATGAAAAAAAAACTTTAAAAAATATAGTCGGCGTCCGGCGACTGCTGTACGCGGGTAGATTTACGCGCATGCGCCTTGAAAAGGTCTCATATTTTGATGTTTTCACGTGAATGGCATATTTGTTCTTGTTGAGTTTGGCATTTTCTTAAATTTTCAACGTTATTCGATTAAAAAATTATCGAACCGGTTCATAAAATGCGAAATAACCTGTTAGTCCATGCGAGACCAAGAGAAAGACGCATGCGCGTAAATCTACTCTGCAGTCGCCGGACGCCAACTATATGGCTAAAACGATTTTCACTAAACGGGGGGGGGGACTTGCATTCAAATAAAAATGGATTTCGGCCGCGGCCACCTCTTTGCTAGCTATTGTCCGATTGCATGATGGCGTGCGTCTCTTCGTTCTGTGCGCTCTCTCGTCCACCGCCTCGTCTTCTCGCCCACTCTCTCATTCCCTTATCATCTCTAAATCTTTTATTTTCCTTCATTCCAGCGTTGGAAACTTGAAGATTTAAGTTTTTAGAAAAATATAACATTGTATTCTTGGAAAACGTAGGTTTATGTCAGATAAAGATCGATAGGATTATATAAAAAGAATTAGGTATTGCAATATATTGCAATGATTTAGAAATTTCGATCCAAACTTTACCACCAGTCGCCATATTAAACTTTTTTTTTCATGAATATTTTTCAGATAATCTGGAGAAACAACACCGAAACGACATATACGCTTCATGTGCCTGGCTGCAGTGAGAATTGCTCGTTCGCCGAATTCGCCACAATATTAGAGCCAATGAGAGTGCGGAGTTTTGAAGACTTAATCGAGGTGCTTTATATGATCTCCAATTTTTTCTTTATTTATCAATTTTCAACAGCAATGCAAAGATAATGTAACTACGCCGGCTCCGACGACATCCGCCACCACCGCATCTCAATAAGCTTCAAGCATCTCATCCGTTTCTAAAGTATCTTGTTGCTGTAGAGTTGACTCAGTCTGAAATTGTTCATACATCTGTAAAATGAAGTTCAACGTTATTCCTCATCAATGTTCACCTTTTTGGGCGGTTCCGCTTTCGGTTCAGGAGTTCTCATGATTCCAGCCGTCTCACCGATTAGCCAGAATGTCTCCATCACTCCTTTTCCCTTGATGATGACCTCTCCGCGTGATTCTGTTTGGAATCCGCCAATGACTTCAGTTAAAAGTCGATTTGCATCAGAAGACAAATGAATTTTACCAGCTGAATTATTGATATCATTTTTTGGACATTAGGAATTCTTACGTTTTCCGTTGCTCTCCATTCTACTAGCAGTGTTCACAGCATCACCAAATAGGCAATATCGCGGCATCGTTAGTCCAACGACGCCAGCAACCACGGAACCTGAAATTCTATTATCGTTTTTTTTTTAATTTTCCTACATACCGCAATTTATGCCGATTCTTAAATTGATTCGTTCTCCAGGAAGATGCGGGATTCTGAAGAAGTCCAAACTTGACATAAATCCAAGAGCCAGGCGAGCAATATGCCTTCCGTGCTCATTTCCATTCCGATGCGGGAGCCCCGAAACGCAAAGGTAGCCGTCGCCAATGGTCTCCACCTTATACACATCATTCTTCTCAATGATCCCATCGAAAATTGTGTAGAGGTCATTGAGAAGGTTAACAACTTGAAGCGGCGAGCACTTCGACGCCAAAGTTGTGAATTGGACGACGTCCGAGAAGAATATGGTGACCATTTCGAATGTCTCCGGCTCAACGGTTTGACCAAGTTTCAGTTTTTCCGCCACAGTTCTAAAACATACCAACTCGATAAGGCAACACACTTTTAGGCTACTTGGGAAGCATTCGATAAAGAAGCACGTCGGACTTCTTCTTCTCTTCCACCAATTCCTTGGTCCTCTCGGACACCTCGTCTTCAAGCGTTGATGCATATGATTCAAGCATATTGAACACATGATCCATTAAATTATCATTTCGATTCGAGTTCATTCCTCTCAGTTGCGATCGCACCGTCTCAATGTCCGGCCTCTCCGACGGCCGCTCCGTCCAACAATCTCGAATCATGTGCAATAATGCCGGATTGATCTCGATCGTGTTGTCATAATCAAGACTTGGTCTTGGCGATTTGAGGCCGCCCTTTTTCAGCATATATATTATTTCTTCCGGGTCTTCGTTTCGATCCTCGAGATTGAATACGCTTTTACGTGTGATGAGCTCGGCGCAAATGATTCCGAGGCTGTACACGTCGCCTTCTTTCGTTCCACGAATGTTGTCGTTTCGGAGAAGTTCTGGAGCCGACCAAAGAAGGTCTGACGAGCAATTATTATTTAAAGAGCAATAATTAGAGGACCCTTCATACCTTTCTTCAGAAACATATCGTGCGATCTCAAATCGGCCAACCCAAAATCAGAGATCTTCACTTGCCATCGATCATCGATCATGCAACTCTTCGACGTCAGCATTCCATGATAATCAATAAATGAGGAATGAATGAAAGCAAGACCCTATAAGGATAATACGAGTGAAATGGCATTGTGAGAGGCTTACATTGACAATATCCTTGATCAACGAATAAATGAAGAAACTGTCCATTTGGATTGTTGCCTGAAAATTTCAAGAAATTTTTCAATCCTTGAATTATTTTTGAAATTTTCTGAAGAAAACAAAATAATAAGGAACGCTTTTATTTTTCAAGTTTTTGTGAGCCCCTTTAAAAAGATTTTTCAATTTCTTAATTGCTTGAATATGTCAATTATGTAATTCAAAACCTTATGAATGATGTCCGCAATCGATCCCCGAGAGCAGAACCTCCAAATCGACAACATTTGCGGTGAATCAAGGCATAATCCAATGAAGCGATTCATATTCTCATGATCAACAGCTCTCAACTAAAATCTTGGGCTATAAGCTATTCAACTTCAAGCTGATCAAACTTTTCTCAAAAACAAGCATGTCTCATCGTCCAATCTTGGCCTCAATGAATGTTTTTTGGCAACAACTGGCTCCAAATCGAGTTCTCGCTGAAAATCGAAACAAATTGATGCTGAAATGCCTGAAACGGACCTGTAAAGTGTAGAACACATAATTGCGTGTTTCGGTTCTGACCGACACGGTGGTTCTCGATGATAACGTGCTCGTGCCACTTTGAAGACTTCTCGAGCTATGATCGCCTTTCTGTTTTCCCTAGAAAATGCCATTATTTTTGTTTTTTTTCCTCTCAAAAACAAAATCGATTACTTTGATCTGATTCAAATGATTGAATGGGATTTGCCATTGTTGATTCAAACGATCGATTTCGGCGCGCTTCATCCTGTCAAATAATGCTCGAGTTCAGCGGAATCGTGTGCAATTCAAAAATACCAACCGGATCGAGTAAATAATTCCCAAAACGGCTGCGATCAGCGTGAGCGCAATCACGACAATCAAAGCGACCACCCAGGCGAGATTTTCCGCGAAAAAATTGACGGGACACTGAACGCGTTTGAATTTATGGATTTTTTCTCATGAGATCTATTTTTTTTCAACACAAACAATGAAAAAATTACATGAAATGTCAATTTTTTTCAAAAAAAAAATGTGTAATTAATTTTTTTCACATTTTTTATTGGCCGATTTTACACATAAAATTGTTTTCAATACTAGATTACTGTAGATCAGAGCTGCACGATTCTAAAAATTTTCTAAAAACGGAAGACGGAATAAAAAATTTTTGACGAAATACGGAACACGGAACACAAAATAGTTTAACTCGAATATTTTGAAATTAACAGTGCAGAATGTGAGATTTTCCAAGTGCTCATTCGACAAGGATCTTCTTTTTCTCTGACAAATTTCTCCGGCTGTGAAAACGGAATACGGAAGACGGAATTCCGTGCAGCTCTACTGTAGATGTTTAAAGGCGCATGTGAAAAAAACATATTCAGCAGCAAAAAATGCAAATTTCTGCATCGCATTCTAATGGTTTTTTTGAAATATTCATATTGTAAAAATGTTGAATGAACCCTCTGAAACGTTCCGGTTTTTTGGGACCCGGTTATCAATAAAAATTTGCGCCTTTGGCGATGTCAATTTCCCACCAAATTCCCCGCAAATCCGCACAACGGCTCGTCTTTAGGGGCTCGTTTGCCGGGCATATGCACCCACAAATCCGTCTCATCTTTATACAACGGCGTGTAGGTCTGCAACTCGATTGAATGAGTAGGCAACGATTCACGATTCGAATCTCCCCCACCGCTGTCATATTTTCAACATAGATTTTTGCCTGAATCGTTGGCTTATCATTGGCATCAAGTGTCATAAGGAATAGCGTGGGGTTTCGTGTGCCTCTCGAATTGATGACCACATCTCCTGAAGCGCCTGAAACACACAAGCCTTCATGTCAGTTAGGACCGGAGATGGGACCTGAGAACGTCTGTGGAAAATACGGCGAGAGCTCCGAAGCACGTCGATAGCCATTCGGGTTGACCTTCAATTTTCGATCAACTGTTGTCGCGTACGCGTAAACCGCATCATGAAGCTGGCCGGCGTACGACGCCACCCGACTGTAGTTCGCCGCGTCGCATTCTTTTTGGCAGTTGAACGGCGGCTCGCGCATTTTCGCCAACACCTGCTCGCCGAACGCCGAATAATTGGCGCCAATCGAGCCCTCGCCCATCATCTAATCAATATTCAATTTGGCTTTTTTTTTCTTCTTCACGATGACACACTCACATCGCAAATAAAGAACGCCTTTCGGAATGTCATTCGGGATCGTGTTGAGTTCTCGTCGGGACCACTTGCAGGATTCCAAATGAAATGCTCGGTTCCATCGACCATTGGAATAACTCAAACCAATAATTATTCGAAATCCAATGATGATCTACTTACTATGCCCTTTTGACTTGATATCGACAAAAACGTAGAAATAATCATCACCCATCATTCCGAGATCATCAGCGGACAGAAGCCATCGTCGCCGCAAGCCCTTCTGATCCGCCATGCACGTCACAATAATTCTGCCGCGCGTTTTGATCTTCCTCAGCGCTTCCGTCATACCATTGAAACTCAAATCAGTCACTTGAATACTATATAATATAACCAAATCGTTGAAATATGCGATGACATCCTGAATTTGTGAGCTTTATCGATGTGGATGAGAAGCAAAAAAAACCTGAATGTCGTTTCGCAACGTAATACATTTCTCAGTGTCGCCCTCGTTGGAATAAGCGAACACGAATTGATACCATTTGAATTGTTGGAACACTTCGCGAAGGGAGACCCCCAAACTGAATTAGCGTTTCAATATACCCATTTGATATTGAAATCACGAAACCTTCGGACCTTATCCACTTTTTAAAATGTGGTTATTAAGGATACCAAGCGGACGTTTGTCCATGGCCGAGAAAAATTAGTCCGCGGCCATTAAATTTTTTTTCATTTTTTTTTAAATCTAAATTTAATATTCCAGCTGTTTGTTTTCATTTTTATTTATTTTTTTCGTTTTTCATCTCGATTTTTTATTTAAAAAGTGAATGCTAATTTTTTAAATTTAATTTTAGGTGTTTAATCATGAAAAGGAAACTTTGGAGCTGTCAGAACGTCTCCATCACTCAAAAAACGTCCATTCCCCGTGATTGATAGAAAAAAGAAAACATGAAGAAGCGACTAAATAAAAAAAACGCTTATTGAGGTATTGTGTGAAAAAAAAATTATGGTGATCATCACGAGAGCTAAATGTGGCGTCCGGCGGCGTCCGGCGACTGCTGTACGCGGGGTAGATTTACGGGAATGCGTCTTTCGTAATGGTCTCGCAAGGACCAACAGGTTAAAACAAATTTTTCGATAATAATCGAATATCGTTAGAAACTTCAAGAAATGCCAAACTCATCAAGAAAAAGCAAATCGTTCACGTTAAAACACCAAAATAAGCGTTCACACGTGGCGAGACCTTTTCAAGGCGCATGCGCGTAAATCTACAGCAGTCGCCGGACGCCGACTATATTAGAAACGGAAATAATCATCAACTCCGTCGTAAAGTGTTAATTTAACTGACAAGTTGATATTTAGTTGCTATTTATTTAATTGCTTGTGTAAGAGTCATGCTAACAGCGACCGGAAGGAGATTCATATATATTTAATCAACCCTCCGACCGGAAGCAATAATCCAAGACCCTTATCAATGCAACCAGCTCACCCCCTATTTAAGCGATGCTCGGGAAACGAACGAGGAGGTAGGAAGCTGGGAGACACGCTTCAAGTCCACACTATTTTGTTACTCATTCTATGGTTAATAAATAAACTTTTAGTTGTTAATGTTTGTTTCCAACACGAAACCATGAACATGGAAAGAGTCAAGGATACGGCCCACAAGGCCGGGATTCGTGGTCAGTAAAAAAATTCGCGACCCGCCCCCGCCCCGCCGACCCGCAACGACACTCCATGTTTACAGCGAGGCCCTTGTTTAGCGAAAAAAAAAAGAATTTCGAATTACATTATTTGAGTAGAATTAATTATTCTCGCAACAAAATTTGTTCAGAAGTCCTCAAACAGAAATGATTGAACCAGCGTTCACGGTTTTTGTTTCGTTTTCGATTTTTTTTTAATAAACTTTTCTTCAAAAAATCTATTAGCGGGTCGGGGCGGGTCAGAGTGAAAATTCTACCGACCCCGCCCCGACCCGCACCGTTGAAAGTATGACGCGGATAGTCCGGATGGCATACGAATGAACTGCCGTCCGCATGAATTCCCTAGTGTTTACATCATCAGCCTTGTCTTTATCACATTTTCAACCAATCGCCGTCATTCTCTCAGACTTAAACATAGAAATCGAAAATGAAAAACATTTTTCGACAAAACTGTTTCAGTGTGAAACAAACTCGCTCTTAAATTCGATTTCTTTATCATATTTTAAATCGCTTTTACTTCTCTTATTGAATTTCTACTTTTTTCTCCTATTTTTTAAAATTTATTTTCTTATTCTATACTTAATGTCTAATGTCATCTTGCGGATATACATATATATCTTGCATAAAATTCACTCAGTTAAGTTTTCTCTCTCGCCCTTACCTATGTAAACGGTTTTCTCTCTATCACCTGCGAAAAATTTTTAAAAAAATGGGAAAAATTTAAAAAAACCTTCTGGTGCCGGCCGACATGATTGCCGCGTTCGGGAAGCGTTGGGGATCATCGAGAGCCGCCGAGTTCGACAAGCCCCAGGCGATGATCGGACAATCGTAGTATTTCGCGGTGACAAACGCGGCAAATGCGGCTTCAAATGATCGATTACAATTCATGAAGTGTAGGTATAAGAATTTCCAACTTTAATGAAATGTTTCAGTAGCATTTCGTTGCGAGAGATTTCAAAATTTCGCGATTAATCGATTTTCAACGATAATGGAGGGTGTGTGTATTCAAATTGGCTGTTGAAGACTTAAAAATTTTTTGTGGAATGTCAAAATAAAATTGGCTCAAAATGCCCAATGCCACCTCAATTTTGACTAGACAGGTTAAATGCGCCGGACTCATAATGTGTCCATCGTGAGACCATAAACATATGGAGACATATAGGACTTATGTGGACGCTTATATCGCGTGAATGATATACATATGTTGGTGGTCCTTTTTTTATAATATTGACTCGATGTGATTTCAAGTAAATATTATATGGTAGCAAATTTCATTATTGATGCTGTGGACATATGTATTATGTGTCTGCCGCATTTTGCCTGTGTATTTTCGTTTCAGAGTACCCAAAAGTTACACTTTCTTCATTCCCTTGACCACATTTTCAGTGATGAATAATAAAATGAAGGGAAAATAAAAATTTTTTGCCTGCATTAAGAAATACAATATGAGGAATTGGATTGAAGCCGTTTTCACAAAGGCCATGCGCTACCTTGATTCGTCGTTGGTCCGAATATAACATCGACCTTGTAATCCTCATAGAGTTCGATTGTTTTTCCTGCGGCTTGTGCTTCATTGCAATCGTCAAACATAATGGTGAAGCTGAGAAAAAACAACGCGATTCTAGGGGGTTTACGTGACTTAATGCAAAATCCAACTTGAACTCGAATCCCTGTAGAAGACCTTCTCTTTTGATTCTGTCGACAGCTACACTCGCAGCGCCCGCCGAATTCCAATAATCGATAGTGATCGCCGAACCCTCGTAGTTCTACAATCAAAATTTGAAAAAAAAAGGAATTTTTGGGGAATAATTGCGATTACCCTACAATGCAAGAATCCCAACTGAATCACATTGGTTGGCACGAGTTGAGCAGCACCGAATTGCCAAATAAAAAGTAATACTATCATAGTATTGTTGAATGGAATCATAACGAATGATATGAGAAGAATAATAATCTAATCATAGGCGATTAGGCTTCATTCTCGGTTTAAACTTGGCGATGATGAAGACCTTCAAAAGACAAGACAAACTACGCATACAAACACATAATATTATTATAATTTTTTATTAATAAAAAATTTTTATTTCTTTTTTGCACGTGAGATTTGTTTGTCAAGATCGACGATAATGGTTGTCTGAAATATGGGGCAGAACGCTCATTTTTTCCTGTTCCGAATGTGTCGACTACCTTGTCAGTCCAGAACACATCCTTTATCATGCACTTGGCATCATGCGGAACTTTTTCGTACTTGAATTGGTCTGAAATTGTCAGAGAATCGGTTGAAATGCCAATTTTGGCGAGCCCACTTTTCTTCTCGTTCACATCTTTTCTTACATAGACATCCAGCGAGGAGTTGACGCGATTGCTCGAGATCCTCAATAGCGAGATGATCGCGTTGACGGTATCGCCGACGAACGCCGTTTTCGGGAATATGATCGTCTTTTTGAGGTTGTCTTTGCCGTAAATGTAGCAGTCAATGACGACTTCCTGTTTCGTCGCCTGCATTTCCGGCAGCGGTTTCGTGAGCGGAATGCGTTTTTCGGCGGAATCGCAAAGTTCGCGATAATGCGGCGACAACATGCCGAGCGTTTGAATCGGAAAAAAATTGAAAATTTTTCGGTTTTCGAGCAATTTTTTAATGAATCTGATCATCTGGGACCTTTTTTTCATATGCTGGTCCCATGACGCTTCAGGATGGTACCATACGTTCCTGCAATTCACCTCCCCCCCCCTGCCAAAAAAAAATAGGCATTATCCAATTTTTTGCAAACTCAAATTCGATTTACTTCAGTGAATGATATCGTGTTGGCGCACCGTCGAAGCGGACAATGCGGAACGGATTCTGAAGCAATCAATTGAGAGATTTGAGTTCGATCGAATCGAATACTGTGATCGCTGGCCGACTTGATGGTTTCCGCGAGACAATCATAGCAGAATCGATGACGACAATGGAGGAGGACCATTCGGGCGATGTTGACGCAATTCAGGTGCTTGCGAAGCCCCTCGCATCTGAAATTTTTTGTAATATTTGAATTTCGTCATATCAGGCAGGTTTTCCAGATCCGAGCTTCATGGAAAAAAAGTATTCCTCACAAAAAAATCAAACCTTTGTTTTTCTTCAATATCAATCTTGAAGAGGGTAGCGTTTGATCCAAACGATATTTGAGTTGATCCGTACTCGTCCATTCCTGAACTTCTGGATCATCGCACCACTTTGAGGACTCGACGAAAAAAAACCTGCCATCTCGTCCACAATCACATCAGCCGATCGGGTTCCGACGCAGAATCTCGTCGGACACATCGTGCCTGGATACACATTCAGACACATCGAACAGAATGAATGATGACAGTTTAATTCTTGAATCTCTTCTTCTGATTTCTCATCGAGACAAATTCGACATATTTTCGTGCTCATTGGATTTTGGAAAATGGGCATGAAGCGACGTGAAAGCGAAATTTATTAGCATTGCAAAAATTATTTTTAAAAAAGGATTTAAACATTTTCCGCATTTTGCTCGCCACTTTTGAAATCAGTGTACATTCCAATCGGCTCAGCGCTGCTCATTCTCGGTGTCACACTTCGCGGGCTCTCCGATTTCGCCTCTTTTATGATCCCTTGATAGCTCGTCGATCCCGTCTCGCCGAGAAGCCAGAATGTCTCCATCACCCCTTTCCCTTTGATGATGACGTCGCCACGCGATTCCGTCTCGAATCCGCCGACGACTTTTGTCAGCAAATGGTTGACCTCAGCGGATATGTGAATTTTGCCAGCTGAATGTTGGTCTACATTGTCACAAATTTTTCTCTATTGATTTCTCACGTTTCCCGTTGCTCTCCATTCGACTCGCCGTGTTCACTGCATCTCCGAACAAGCAGAATCGCGGCATCGCAAGACCCACTACTCCCGCAACCACGGAGCCTAAAATATTTTTGCAAAATTATTCTCAATTCAGATTATGGGATAAAAGGTCCCCTACGAACATGAAAATCATTGATGTCTAATTCCACCGCACACTCTCTCTCGATTCTGCTCGCTATTTCATAGATTGGAATCTTGTAGAACATTCTAACAAGGGAGGTGGTTTTACTTAGTGGATTTTAATTCTTTCTAATTTTGCACACAAACAGATGCGGGAAATTCCCTATCGAGTGTGCCATGTCGTTTTCAGCAAAAGTTCTAAAAAGTGCCAAAATATTGGGTCCGAAGTTTCAAATTTTGAACCATTGTTTTTTTGATATTTGCCAATGTAAGTTGTATATAAGCCCACCGATTTCTATTATAATTCTATTAAATGCTTCCTCCCGTAATTTTGTGTTGAACCTCCCCGAAACCGCCCGTAACAAGGATGCTCATCAACTGGATGAAATGGTCTCCAGTACAACAACTGACTATGAGAGAGATTGAGACTACACCAAAATTCTATGAAGGAAATAAACATGATTTGATCAATCGAAAAATTCATACTTACCGCTATTGAGGCCGATTCTTAAATTGATTCGTTCTCCAGGAAGATGCGGGATTCTGAAGAAGTCCAGACTTGACATAAATCCAAGAGCCAGGCGAGCAATATGACGGCAATGCTCATTTCCATTCCGATGCGGGAGTCCCGAAACGCAAAGGTAGCCGTCGCCAATGGTTTCCACCTTATACACATCATGCTGCTCAATGATCCCATCGAACATTGTGTATAAATCATTGACCAGATTCACAACTTGAATCGGGCTGCATTTTGAGGCGAGCAATGTGAATTTAACGACATCGGAGAAGAATATGGTGACCATTTCGAATGTCTCCGGCTCGACGGTTTGGCCGAGCTTGAGCTTATCGGCAACAGCTCTATGATAGATCAATCTAATTAATGGAAACCTTTAATGATAGTACTTTGGCAGCATTCGATAAAGCAACACGTCGGACTTCTTCTTCTCTTCCACCAATTCCTTGGTTCTCTCGGATACTTCATCTTCTAGTGTTGATGCATAGGTCTCAAGCATATTGAACACATGATCCATTAGATTTGCTTTTCTTCCATCGCTCATTCCTCTGAGCAATGATTTGACTTGCTCGATTGTTGGACGTTCCGACGGTTTCTCGGTCCAACAATCTCGAATCAAATGAAGCTCAAAATTCAGTCATCATTAATTCAACAATTTGAGGTTGATTTTACCAACGCCGGATTCAAGTCCACATTCTCATCAACCTTTAGTTCAGGTCGAATCGCGTTGAATCCTCCCTTCTTCACCAAATAGATAATTTCTTCGACTTTCTCTCGCCGATTCTCCATATCATAGGCCGAGGTTTTCGAAACAATCTCCGAGCAAATGATCCCAAAACTATAAATATCGCCTTCTTTGGTTTTTGGCGACGAGTCATTGCGAAGAAATTCTGGAGCCACCCATAGTAGTTCTGAAGTATATTTTTACCAATAAGCTTCGTCTAACAATTGACGACCTTTTTTGGGAAGTTTCTCATGTTTCGTGAAAAAGTCGAGACCATATTCGGAGATTTTGATTTGCCAACGCTCATCGATTAGACAACACCTTGATGATAATCTACCATGACATTGAAGGAATGATGAATGGATATAGCCGATGCCCTGCAATCGGAAAAATTCGAAGAGCAATCGAAGAGCCGCTGTTTTACATTGGCAATATCTCGAATCAACGAAAACACAAAGAAGCCATCCATCTGCATTGAACTCTGAAAGGGGCGAACAAATATTTCTCGAATTTTCCAAATTTTTTCTTCTACATACCTGTGTGATAACATCGGCAAGAGCTCCACGCGAGCAATAGGACCATATTGACATTGGCTTCAGTGAATTCATACAAAGCCCAATGAATTTGTTGATGTTATCATGGTCCAAAATGCACAGCTAAAATTCATATGGATTTCGATGGATAATGGATTTCTAGCAATCAAGTCGTACCGATCTTAAATGTTGTTTCTCCTCCTTCCCAAGTTCCACTATGATTTCATAATGTCTCGCGGCAACTATTTCTTGCTAAATTTTTCATTTTTTTTATTTGAATATACATTGTCAGTATAGTATAAAATAGTATACACATAGTTTTAATATAGTATAATCAGTCAATATACATAGTTAATCATATATGGGGGTTTTGGGTAGATTTACGGCATGCGTCTTTCTCTATGATCTCATAAGGAAGGTATTTAGAGAGAGAGTCGTCGTTCTAAATAATTTTGAATTGTCTTATTTATAGTATTTGTAATTCTGACTCAAATGGGTAATGCCGCAAATTACCTTTTTGCCACAATTCTGAAAATTCAGATCTGAAAACGAAAACTATCAAGAATGTGCACCATGTACTTCTTACGATCAGGCCATTTCAAATTTTCCGGCCAAATTTTGAATGTAAGTGATGATTTTAAAATGCCATCCAAACTCAAAAATTTCCAATTTTTTTCTTTCGAAAGGCATTCGAATTGCCGCCAAAACAGTGGTGTTTGCGGACTTGAGCAAATTTTTGCACATTCTCGCAAATATTATTCATTTTTTAGGCTTTGATCTTGAATTATTAGCATTTTAGATTTGAAAAATATCAGCAAAAATGGTAGCGAGGATGACACGTCGAAAGACGCACCCCATAAATTTTCCCCCGACTATCATTCATTTTAAACATTCGATGTACCTGAAACGCGAAATACTCGAAATGATCATTCTCATTTTTGCTTTCAATTGTCAATTTTGTCGATGTCGATGGTCCGCTAGCAAATGAATGAACGCTGGCTTCGGCTTTTGACTTCAAAAAACTAACGAATGTTGAAATGCATCTTCTTTGCTAACCTTTGCTTTAATTTTCTGCAATTCTGCGTTTTGAATCTGCCAAATCAAATCTTGCCTAGCAATTTCTTGTTTTTTGAGGCTGAAATATGTTTTAATCGAATACAAAATTTTGATCTAAGTCTTACTGGAAAGTATACAACACGCCGCAGATGGCCGCAAGAATCAGAAGAACGATAACAACGATCACAATTATAACAATCGCGAGGTAATCTCGAAACAGGTTCACCGGACACTGGAAATGAAAAATGTTGAAATTTTCAGCCAAAATTCGATCACCTCATTCCCTAGAAAACCGCATAATGGAACCGCCAATGGCCTTATGCCGCTTCTCCAAAGCTCAGATTCATCCGAGTAATATGGCAAATAAAACTGAAATTGGATAATCTCTCTTCTTTTTGTCGCGAATTCAAATTACCACGCCGGAATTATTGATCGAAGTGACCGCCATAACCTCCGGTAAGCGTGATTCATTGAGGGCGAACATGTAAATCTTACCAGCTCGTCCGCCAGTTTCGCTTATCTGCACGTCATCGCCGCCGACACCTAAGTCACTTGAGGAATTGATCAAAAGTTCAATCAAGCCTCACCAGTGAATGTCATTCCAATATTCTTAAGAATCTCGCTGGTATTCTTATAATCAAAGTTCGGACCATTTTTGGCAATGGTTCGATTCAAAGCCAATGCGTAGCAATAAAGGGCATCAAATAGCTGGCCAGCATATGTTGCCATCTTGAATAAAAAAAAAAGAATTATCATTTCTAATCTTAAAATAATACCGCAGAATAGTTTGAGCTTGAACAGTCATCGACACAATTGAAAGGAGGATCCCTAATTCGGGCGACGACTTGCTTTGTAAAATTGGTGAAATAATCCGTCCAAACGAGAGGAAGTCCCATATTCTGCAAAAAAACACAAATTGGTGGAATTTGTATTATATTTTTAAAATCTCGCTACAAACATCGCACAGAAACATGACACGATAGTAGGCTCGCTTTGCTCCCTCGACAGTCATCGTATCATCCTCCACTGTGCTATTCTCTTCCCATGCGAAATGCACACCGCCGCCAAGTTCGTCAATATCTGTAATGATTTTTTTTTAATGAAACCACACCCCCCCCCCTCAAAAAAAAAAATTAATGTGAAAAAAACGACCCAGGTGAGGCGCGGAGTGAGCAGAATGCCCCCTAGAGAAACATACAGTTGCAGAATTATAAGGCCACCACCAAATTTGAGCACCACGCAATGATTTCGATATTTTGAGATCAACCAGTGTTAAAATCGTGTTTAGCATGAAAAATTACCTATATGTACCCTCAAAATAGATTTCCATAAATGTTTCAGAAAATTATTAAAAGATATAGAAATAATAGAAAATAAATTAAGCGAATAACAATAAATGCGTCAGTGGCGAATAAGCTTGCGTTAAATTCGTGCACACTTAATTTTGCCGCGTCCAGGGCATCTTCTAGCTACAATTTAAATATGTTACACATGCTTCCATTGTTTCGATTGCATAATTTAGATTTGGCCGTTGATAAACCGATCAAGAAAAAAATCAAATGGTCTGTGTGTTTTTTGAATCTATTTTTTCTGTTATATTATGCGTCACGGTGTTTGCACACATTTTCGCGTGCTACCATTTATTTCAATTTTTCCAATCTTTTAAACCACAAATGTTGAAAAATTAAGGCTAAAGACGAAAATATGAATGGAATTTGCGAGAAAATCCAAAAAAAAAAATTGCGAGTACCGCAATTTTGGCGACCTTTCTCATTTCTTGGAATTTTTTTCGAGTTTTGGTGGGATATGTTTAAAAAATGGAAAATACAATTAAAAACGTACAAAACCCTCTTGACTTGGTTTCTGCAAATATGTAGACGAATTCATCGCTGAACGCCCCTTCCTTATAAACGGCCGACAAGAACGCTTTCCTGAAGCCGAAACCGGCGGCAAAGCATCCGACCACAACTGGAAACAAGCCGAAATCAATGTATTTTGGTTTTCATCCAACTTCGTCCTCGTTTCGCAATTTCTCGAACTGCTCTTCGGATATTCGGCATCGTCATTGTCTCGATTTTGTACAAATACGACATTGTGAGATTTTCGGTTTCAGCGAGTAGTGACTAGAAAAATGTTTTTTGCTTGAATTAAACGATCACTAGCAAAACATTGATGTCGGTTCCGAGTGTATCGCATTTCTCGGCGTCGCCATCATCTGAATAGACATACACAAATTCGTACCAATTGAAGCGAAGCATGACGTCGCGAAGAGCCAGCGCAACACTGAAAATGGATTGGCTTAAAATTTGAAATTCCGCAAAATGAACGTCGTACTTATAGCTGTTTATTGTTAAAGTGACGGTGGTTGGATATCGTTTGAAGTTTCCAAGGTCCGCAGATGTGGCAAGAGCCCATTGAAACACGGGAATGTTGTAGTATGAGCCGATGGCGGCCACAGCTCTTCCAGCTGAAGGAAAACAATGTCGAAATTGAAGAAATTTTCAAGAAATTGTATTGGCAAAATGTCGAAAATGGTCTCGAGACGACAAGACGTTGTGTGTACTCCACACGGACAATGCACCATATCGCGCAAACTTCGACAAACAAAAAAATTCCTTTTCGGACTTGAAACAAAAATACAGTGAGAAAAGAGCACGTAGGCTAGGTTCAAATTTGAACTACCGCCAAGAAAAAATCGATTTTCTATATTTTTCCAATTTTTTATACATAATTAAAAATTATTCTTGTCATTTTTAAAATATTTTTGAAAATATCAAAAATACGTTTTTTTTTCTACGAATTTATGTACCCTTATTGCATGTCGGTCCAATGATCATGTCGACTTTTTCATCCTCAATCAGCTCAATCGCTTTTCCCATCGCCAAATGCTCAACGCATTCGTCAAATCGGTAAACGAATCTAAAATTATGCCTCTGAAAGTATTTTGAATCGGGGCTAATGCAGAAAAAAAATGTTTTTTCATTCTTTCTACATTGAAATTTTGCCAATTTTTTTCTGCATTGCCCCCCTCTATTCGAATTTCTGACTCAAAGTCGTAGCCAGGCAGAATGTTCTCGTCTCGAATTCGATCTCTCGCAATCAGAACAGCACCGGCCGATGTTCGATAGCCGGCAGCAATGAGCATATTTTGAACGTCTTTTGTGAATAATAATCCGACTTTGATCACTTTTTGCGCTTCGCAACACTGGAAATTTTGATTTTTTAAAAATATATCCAGTGCGTTTCACATTTATATTATAAAGCTACCCCCCTGGTTTTAAGTGCAACTTTGTCAATTGTGAAAATTTTTCAATTCTGTTTTCAAAATTGAATTTGGGCCTGAATAATACATTTGTGTACCAATTTTCATAATGATATCTGGAAAATTGGAAGACATTAATGTGTATACATGTCTATGTTAGTCGGCATCCGGCGGGTGTAGATTTACGAGAGCGCCTTTCTATCATGGTCTCGCCACGTGCGAATTATTTTTTCTTCTTCACTTTGAAAAAAATTATTTTTATTAATGGAGGTATTTTTGCTGTTTCATTTTTTTGCATACAGATTCTTTGGAAAAAAATACACGAAATAATTCCATTTCATTTCTAATTTCTACAAATTTTATGTGAGGTATGGGCTTACTTTGACGGACCATAATCTCCGAGAACTAGAAGTTTACAGCCTACTTCAATCAATTGGAAATTTTCCAAAGAATGTGAATGCAAAAAAAATATTAAAATGATCGAAATAAGGCTACAGCGCTCGTAAATCAAGCCCACCAACTACTGAAAAAAATCAAACAAAAATTACCCATATAAGGAAGTACAGTAGGAGAAGCATCGCCTTGAAGACTATGAACGAACTATGAATCAACGAGGAGCAATGGGGAAAATGTGAGGAAGCCTTTCAATGATTATTAGTATTTATTATTCTCGATGCTCGTGTTATCTCAACTTAATTGCGAGAAAAAAAAGGATTCAGCGGCAAGATTATGGGTGGTTTCTGTGAACTCTATGTACATTTTCCGGAATCCCAACCGCCCATTAAAAGCCCTATTTGCTTGATTTGTTCAAGCAAAGGGGGGTCGTAAAAAATTATTCTTCCAAAGCAATTTCTTTATCATATTTGCCTAATGATCTTCTTTTAGTCGCCGCTTAAAAATACCTCATAAAAATTCCAGAAATTTTTTTTTATTTTACTCTCCTTCCAAATTATTAAATATTGATTTATTAAAATTATTATTACAGATTATTACAGAATAAAATATACAGACTATGTATGTCGAAATAGAGTTGTGAGATCATTTGAATGAACAAGTCATAAAGAGTTGGAATGGACCGAATGCGAGAATTATTTGAAAATGTGAGGGAACATTATTAGTATGAAGTTGGATAGGAAAACATTGAAATGATAATTAATTAATTAAGTAATTAGGTAGAGCTGTTTTTTTATGAATTGCTCTTGATGTCAGTGATTTGCAATTGAAGGATCGACGGGCATTTCTCGTCCTCATTTTCAGCCTCATAGATTGCCGAGAGGCATTCTTCAAGACGCTCCATTCGATCAATGTATTGCTGGAAAACGAGAAATTCGAATTTTCGATTTCATTCCTCTCTCTCACCTTCGCCTTCATTTCGGGCTCGATTTTGATGCAAAACTGCTCCAATTTGTCGCCATTCTTCGCGATCGGCTCCCACGTCGCCAATTGATGGGAATCATTCGCGTCGAGCGCGTTTGGTGTGCCAAACTTGACAAAATTCGTGAAATAATCGGCCGTCATCTCGCTGATCGCCTTGTCTTTTTTGTTCATTCCCAACGGCGCCGCCATATAATTGCAATCGAACAGATAGCTGACGTCGGACGTGTGAGTGCCGCCGGTGAACGGCACCACGTGCTGCAGCCATCCCCACAATTGTTTGCTTTGATGATCGAACGAGTACGCATAGCAATCGGCGGCCTTCTCGCGCGATTCTTTCATATAGCGATAGTTTCCATAATTGGCAAAAATGTCGGAGAGCATCTAAAAACGATGATACAAATTTCGGGGTTGGCGAGATTCCAAGCGTCTTCTACCTCGACATAGAATCGCTTTCGGAGTTTGGAACTTGCGCGAACCGCCGCCGAGTCGCCGTACAATTTGTGGGTGATCTCCTCGACTTTGGCGCGCGACAATCCGCTTTTCTTGCACAACACCGAAATGGCGTTGTCGATCTCCTTCTCGGTGCCGCGCAACAGGCCAATCGCGCCTTCAATAATTGCAATTTCAAGGTCTCGCCACGAAAATTCAAACTAGACTTACAGAAAAGCAATGACTCATATTCGCCGCCGCCGACGATTGTCGGCACCGACGGCGCCTCGGCTCGAAGGGCTTTGAGATTCTTCGGCAGCAGATCGCCATCGATCACCGGTGCCAATGGAAGTTGGCATTCGCCGAAGAACGTCTTGCAGAAGAACATTGTGCTGCCAAGCTTCGAGGCGGGAAGCTGTTTGAAGAAGTTGACAAGATCGTGGCTCTCATCGATCTTCGACGGATAGCTCGATTGCGGCTTCCAGCCGAGTCGTCGCGCATTCTTTTTGCAGTACTCGCGAATGTCGGCCTTCTTGGTGACGGCCCAATGGCAGAACGAGTTGCCACCCATCACAATTTTATTTTTGAACAAACCGCGTGCGAGCGGCGAGATCGAGAGCAGATCGGCCGACGCCGAGCCAGCGCTCTGTCCCGAAATTGTGATGTTCGCCGGATCGCCGCCGAACGACGAAATGTTGGCGTGCGTCCATTTGAGCGCCTCGAGCACGTCGAACATTCCGTAGTTGCCCGGCGACGCCTCGTCACCGGTGCACAAGAAGCCCAAGAAGCCGAGACGATAATGCATGGTGACGACGATGATCTCGCGAGACACCAACAATCGGCAAATGTTCTTCGCCGTGTATCGCTCGGCGGAATCCATCATCCAACCGCCTCCATGAACATAGAACAATACTGGGTATTTCTGGAAAAACGAAATGCGAGAAATCAAAATTTGCCATCCCATGGATTATTGGGTACCTTGTCCTCTCGAACTCTCGGCGCAAAGACGTTCAAGTACAGGCAATCCTCGCTCATCGGCGCACTCGGCAACGCCTTATCCCACGGCATCTCCTTGTGAATCGAGCGGTTCGGATACTTGTTGCATTTGCGAACACCTTGCCATGATTCGGGCGGCACCGGCTTCTGAAAAATTGCAGATTCGATGATCGCCATCAAATTGAAATTGCCGGTGTGACGTTATCGAGACGCTCGCCAAATTTCGACAATACCCACTATGGGGGATGATTGCAAATTTATTTGAAGTCTGACTTCAAGGACGCTGTCAGTGTCGAGAATTTTCAGAAATTTTCTCGCTGACCAAAAATTGCAGAATCGAAATTTTTTTTTGAAACGATTACTCACAATTTGAATAGTATGTTTATTTTCTCGATCGAAATTTCTAGACTCTCTCTCTCTCCGCCTCCCACTAAATTCGTCTTAAATTTTTATTTTCGATAAAACTGGTTTTTGCCTACCTTGAACCTCAGCTCGCCGATCGGCGGCTTCGCATAGGGAACGCCGAGGAAGACGTCGCATCGGACGCCGCTCGGCGTCTTGAGCATCTCGCCTTCGAGCAGACCCTGCTCGACGCGTACAATCGTCTTCTCATTGTTGGGCGCTTTGAATTGGGAAACGCATACGCCCATGTTGCTCGACGTGCGCACACGCGCTGAAATTTGAGAGTTCTGGTCGGCTCCGACAAGGTGATCAATGGGTGGAGGTTAGAGGGTTCGTCTTACCTGAGCGCCGCCGATTCAAACGCAAAAGCTTCGGCATTTTTTTCGGATAGCTGAACGCCGACTTTTTGTCAAAATCTGATGTTGGCAGCGGTCGTCGTCGGACACGAAACCGACACCAACCACCCGTACGGTGTGCTGTCGATGGACACTGTTCGGTTTTCGACGGACTCGCCGATCGCTCGGTTATATACCGAATCATTAATGGGAAAAGGGCGGGCGTTCAAGAGGCAACGCGCTCGACGAAGAGTGTCACCAGAGAAACCGTAAGGTGACAAGGAATCGAGGGCGGGGCACGCCTTCTTCGTCAATTAATGTTTTCTTCTGAAATTTTCGGGATACAAATAATCGTATGATGCGAGTCAATGATGAGAGGGGAAGAACAACAAAATTGCGCACTTTGTATTATTGTTGAATTAAAATAATGTCATAGTGCAACGCACTCAGATTTGGAGGAATGCAAAATAAAATATAGAAGATCTATCATCAAGAAAAAAATATTGTAGAATTCAGATTTTGGAGATGAGAAAAAAAATCAAGGGGTTTTTCTTCAGCAAACGCAAACAACAATTTTTTAGCAATTGTGATATCTAATTTAATTTTTTTTAATTGAGGCTGGCTACCAATTATGGAGTGTTGTAACAATATTGAGAGGCATATCAAAACAACCGGGTCGTCCTAAAACAAAAATTGTTCGGGAAGATTCGCTGGTAGTAGGGGTACCATAATAGATGGGCCCGCGTTGCGTCACCTCGTCAGATTGACACCTTGGAAGGTACATTATAGTCTCGGCTACTCTTTAATATCATCATAATGACTACAAGTTGCCTACAAGTTGCCGTTCGGAACAGAACATGGCACATTCGGAAGTCGGTGACCTGTTCTTCCAGCCCCCTCATCGTCTCTTCTTCCCACTGGGAAGACCTACACAGTGTTCTCTGCGCTTTCAATTTTCCGACTGTATGATTTTCGAAAATCATCTAACTTTGACGATGTTTGATCTACGATGAAAGAGATCGATGTTGAATTGAGAAATTGGCACATGTCATTCGATCATGTATCATTTATCATCGGCGTGAATAGTAGTAGGTTGTAGTTTCTGGTGGAGTGTTACTTGCAAAAATTAAAAACCAGGAAACGAGCGAGATCCGAAATTGCCGACATGGAAAATCGAGAGGGTCTTGAAAACTGCCACATATTCGCGAATCAGACAATCAATTTCAATTTCGGTGACGCAATCAGTCACAAGAAAGAAAAAAGTCTGTTTATTGGTTACCAAACATTATTTGAGGTCGAAATTGAATTATTGACAAGTTTCGGCGACATCGAGTGCCGATTCGATGATACAATTTCGAACCCGGAAAATTGTCCGCAGACCCAATCGATAGCTATTTTTAATTATTGATCATCTATTATTGACGATGCGCGATTGCAATCAATTGGAAAAATGCCAAAAACGTTGAGGTTGATCTATTTTTTATTTAGCACGATTATTTTAATTTTTGGGGAGGGGGGGTTCGCGGCAAGACCCAGATTTCCAAAGTCGTCCTGAATAAATTTACATTAAATTCTAAAATGAAATTTTGTTCGAAAAAATAATCGCTCTTAAACCAGGATTTTGTCCGTAGCAAGACGTCAGATAGACTCTGAACTTGAAAATATTGAAATATTGACAATTCCCGTATTTCGAGATTTTTTTCCGTACAAGACCTTCAAAATGTTTCAACCATCAAATTTCCGACCTCAAAGTTTTTTTTTTTTTGAATTTGCAAAAAAACCCATTCGTCGGACGTTGTCGTTGAACTATTGCGACCCCCCACTTGAACGCAGCAGAAAAAAATCAGGCGGAATTGGTCGGGCAGACAAAATCGCCTACAAATCACAACCGTACCTTATTTTCTGTTTTTTTCTTTTTCGAAAAATACACAATTGGTCAAATTTGTTATTATCATACCTATGGGCCTACGTCAAAATGAAATTTTCAATCGAGTGCGAAAAAGATGGACGGGTCACATGAACAAAAACAACAACAACTACAATTATGCCCATGTTTGGATCTTTGATTAATATTGTTTGCAATACTGATGTACATATCAGTAGGTGTTTCCTCTCTGGTAGCTCGAAACCAATCGGATCCGAAAAAATTGGGATCCGGGATCAGTCCGGTCCGATTGGAAATTCTACGAATAAGATTGTCAATTTTCGGACCCGATTGGATTTTTTTTAGTATTTTGGAATCCAATTCTAAATAATTGAAAAATTAAAACAAAACTGATTCGAATAATAACCAATCGGATCCAGTAAACCAAAAAAATTTTACAATTTTATGAGTAGAATTTCCAATCGAATAAGATTGATTCCGGAGCCCAATTTTGTCGGATTCGATTGGTTTTGAATTAGCCGAGTTCGAAAGGAATTAATAAACCAGGTGGTCTGAAGGAAGCCAGAAATATATTCAACCAAATAGGGATCATTATGTAATAAAGATTCAGAAAATATTTTGGGGGGATATTTACGAGAAAACATGGCTCATTTTCGCGACAAGGCCATTCATCCAAAAAAATTTTTTTGATAATACGTATTGATGATAGATGTTTCCACGCATTCCATTATGTTCTTTGAATGAGATTTTCTCAAAAACGACTATCAATTCTTTTATCTCTCATCCAACAGATGATGGCGTCGAAAAAAACGAGCTTGCGCAATAGCGGCTGGAAAGTGAAATCGACGAAAACTTCCTTATCTTTCTCGCCGAATTAAGGAGAATTCGAAAATTATGCTAATTTTTTTTGGTTTGATCGCCAACAAAAAATGAAATTTTTGAAGGACAATTGATGTAATGAGAAACTGGTTCTCTTAAAGAGCTCCAGGTCTCTTGCAACAAAAAAAATTAGTAAGAGCGACAGTGCGAGGAGTATTATTTGCTAGAACACCAAAAATTGGTTTCCACGGTTGTCTGATTTTTGATAACATTTCTTGGATTTCCTAATCACCCCCAAAAACAGGGAGGAATCTCTTAAACTAATTGACCTCTCTGTAGAGTTCTGAAGTCTTTAAATTGGGCAGATCAAATAAATCTGTAGGTGATATGATAATAGGATCAACAAGAATGATTCAAGAGGTGGATATCGATTTTGCGAACACAAACATGAATATGTAGTGTTCGGAAGCCTCCGCCATCGTCGTAGACACGTTTTCGAGGAGAGCGAGGAGATAATTTGAGACAAAAGGAAATGGATGATGATTGCGCCACGGCAAGCGCCCCCGGGGGGGAGATGATGGGGAGTGGGAGGAGTGTGTGGCGAAACGGCAGAAGCTGCGGCAGGCAGCAGAATCAACAAAAAAAAAGAACCGATGAAGAACAAGAAAACACGAAGACGAAAGAATCGTCTCGAAACCCGTTTAAAACTGCGGTACGATAGGCATATTTATTTATGTATTTATTGTGGTCGCGACAAGTGTCTCGATCGAGATTTATGGGTGAAGACGTTTTCGATTGGTGTTTTTTTCTCGAAATCATTCATTTTTGCAAATTTCTGATTTCCTCATAAATTTTTCATTATGATCTAGAAGTGTGAAGTGTGAGGTATCGTGTCGCGACTCGATACGTGAGGTGTGAGGTATCGTGTCGCGACTCGATACGTGAGGTGTGAGGTATCGTGTCGCGACTCGATACGTGAGGTGTGAGGTATCGTGTCGCGACTCGATATGTGAGGTGTGAGGTATCGTGTCGCGACTCGATACGTGAGGTGTGAGGTATCGTGTCGCGACTCGATACGTGAGGTGTGAGGTATCGTGTCGCGACTCGATACGTGAGGTGTGAGGTATCGTGTCGCGACTCGATAACTAAAATTTTGAGAATGCCATTTATGAATATTTCTCCCAAGACTTGAGTGAGTTCAAATAGTTTAAAAATATTTGATTTAACCTTGAAATGATTCAATTATTGGCGAGAAACCTAAATTTTTCTCATTCCAACTTTTTCGCCAATTTCAATTTTTGTTCCATTGGTCCAACTATTCCGCGCTGATGTCCTTTACGATATTGTCCGTGTGGAGTACACAGAAGCAGCTCATTCATGATAGACATTGACAATTCGATCAAGAATCGTATTGATGATGTGTAAAGATGAGACTTTACACAAGAAAACCACACATCGAAATGTTCCGACGATTCAAATTTGACGCCGGCAATTTTTAGTGGTCTTTTCAAAAAAAACTTTTTCTACAAAAAATTTAAAAAATTTGGTGATATTGGCAAAAACAATAGGAATTTGTTGACATTTTTGCGCACTATTTTGTATTTAATGTAGTTCTTGTCGGTCGGACGAACGTCGGGGTTAGGTCGATGATGTTGGAAGCGTCTAGAATGGTTGGAATTCAAAACAAGGAGACTGCCTACTGATTTGGATAGGGGGGGGGCTAACTGTTTCTGGTTTGATTTGGCGCCACTGACAATTGAATAAATAATGAATCGAACGCGTTTCAAAGTGCAATCCGATTTAGTCGTTGTTCACTGATCCGCTTATTTTGATCTCATCCATTTGAGGTCCAATTAATCACTTTTCAACGCGTCTTTGGTGATGTTGATGATTACGTCAAAATACCGGTTTCACGCTAGTGGGGGCGTTTCATACTGAATTCCGAAAAAAAAATAGAATCGAAGGAGACGTTTCGAGAAATTGTGTCGATTCGCCAAATACATGACATTTTTCTATTAAATTCGACCACCGACTTGTGTGGGATTGTGGGGTTTCGACGGGGTGTTCAACATTTTCTTCAACATTTGAATACCACAAAATTTGGTCGGAGAGGTTTTTTTTAATTAGGAAAAATGACGGTGAGTTGAATTGTCGGAATCATGCGAATGCAATGCTATCAAACAGTTGTTGAGATATGCGCCTTTAAACAAATAGAACAATTGAATATGATTTATTAATTGCGAAATGCCCTTATATGGTTCATATGCACACTTTTAGGACACTGTGATTTCTTAGAAAAAAATTCGAAAAATCGCGGTTCACTTTCGGTCCGTAACTGTGCATACGCAAAAATGCACAACTTTTTATTTTTTTCAATTTCTCCTGAAAAATGGCATTTCTTGTTTTTTTTTTTGGCTCAATTTAGTAATCAGTGACATGTCTTTTTTTATTTGTGGAAAATTTGACAAAATTTCTTTAAGATGCTCCTTCATTTCACTATTATAAATCTAAACATTCGATTTCTCATAATTCATTTTTCAAAATTTCAATTGCTTTCCTAACAGGACCCATTGGAGAAAGATTGAATGATATTCTCCTAGTGCGCTCCGATTGAATTAATTTGAATCCGTTGCATGTTTTTTTTTTTGTCTCTGGAATAGTTGACCGAATGAAGAAAATGAACATTCTATGGGAAAACGAGATGGAATATTTCGTCAAAATGTCTGGCTCGTGATTTTTGAGATCTTGAAAAGCTCACGCAGCTGACATAAAGCTCAAATTGCCTATTTTCGTAACAATGAAGGCAGACGAAAAATATGAACAAAAAATAGCGAATTTAAAAATAGATATATAGTTGTTGGGTTAAATATATCGAGAAATTACGTATAAAAAAAAATATATATATATAGTCAACGTATAGTCTGTTGTAGATTTACGTGCGCCTTCGCTATATATTTTGAATTTTAGAGGTCATCCTGTTAATTTTTAATTTCTATTCTGATTAGAAAATATTAAGCGGTTCACGTGTGGCGGGACCATTTCGAAAACCGAACCCAGTAAATCTACAGCAGTCGGCAGACACCGACCATATAAAGGCAAAAAGAGATTTCATCTCTCTGCCATCAAATTGATTGAACTAAATATTCTTGACTGAGTGATAATAGTTTAAAGTGACCCCCCCCCCTAACGTTGTCACTCATTATTCATCGAACTGCACGTTTTTTAAACCGATCGGCGACCCTTGATTTCACCTTGAACCGAAGGCCAAAAAAAATTTTTTTAAATATATATTCACTCACCTTATTTGGGAAATGGAGTGACGAGAAGCGAGAGGTGCTGCAATAAATAATAGAATATATTTTTAGTGTGGCGCGACTGCTGAAATTTAGAATGGGGAGGTCTTGCCGCGAAGTTTGCCTCTATTCTATGAGCTGGCTCGTAAATCTACACCTTTAGATTTGTGCCAAGACCTCTTTGCATAATTTTTTTTGGAAAGATAATTTAGAAAAATGGCTCAAAAGTTATTTTTCTATTTTAAGGATAAAAAAAAAACGCAGAGTCTATTTTGTCGAGAAAAACGGAGAAATGTGAAGCGGAAAATTGGAATAGGATTCCATGACAACATGGACAATTGGTCGCATACTTATGTATGCTCAAGAAACGAGTAAAAAATTGTGAATGGGCGTTTTCTATTGAATGGAAAAGACCTTGAATGGAACAAAAACGGAACGCGACGAAAATTTTTTTTGCTGCAAAATTACCGGCTGAGTTTGGCTAAACCACATAATTATGTGCTCATCTGGCAATTAAGAATTCTTCGTTTGAAAATAATCTTGTTTTGATTGGAGAAATATAGTCGTATTTAATTGGAAGGCTCAATTCAATTGGAGCCCCATGGATTCATGAGTTGACGCCATAACAGATGAAAATTCTTTGAAGAAATGCCATATATTAAAAACTCTTCAGAAATGTCTGAAAATTGGAATTTACACTCTATAATATTGTTTTTTTTTAAATAAAATCTTGGTGTTTCAGAATATTGTGAGATTTAGAAGGTTATGAGCTATCGGAAACTAAGAGTCACACTCTTGATTTTTTTAGGACCATTGGTCCGTTATGATGACAATTTTCCTGCAATTTTTTGGAAAAATTTGGGTCCTCTGTAATATTGAGAATGACATAAATTCAAGCAAAATTATGAAATTCGAAAAAATCAATATATTTTTTGAATTTCTGGATTCTTGGAATATTTTTATTTATAAATCCAGCATCGAATTTCAAAAAAAAAAAAATACGAATTCATTTTCAAAGTATTACATTCTTTCAAAAACTTCCTTATTTTCACTTTCATCTCGCCTTTTAGCTTCTGACCTTTTAAGGGCAAAAACTGCAGTAAAAAAAATGCGTTCCGATTTTACACAACAGGTAGATCAAAAAGCCATCAATTGGAAAGAATTTGTGGTGGAATGCTTCCATAAAAAAGTGATGCGAAGCTTTTTATTATTTACGCAAAAATGGAATTTGGTGGAAATAACAATGCACTTTCCTTATATGGAAAGTGAATTACAGTAGTTTGTTTACTCGCGAAACAACCAAAAATCTTGAATATGACCTTGTTTGGAATTCGTCCCTCATGAATACCTGGGCGAAAAAAATTCAGAATTTTGCTTCTCTGATTTTGAACACCATTTAATTTGTCTTAATCGGAGAAATTGAAATAAATGGTAGAGCGCAAAAATGCTTTATTTTTTGAGGTCACTTACTTACTTACTTAGTCACTTAGTCGGTTCGTCCTTCGCCTGTTGAGGCTTTCCAAGCTTTTCGGTCCTTGGCTTGGGTGTACCACGGGGTGATAACGGCTCCTTCAGCTGTTCTTGTAGTGATCTCCTTCCGAAGCGAGTCCGACCATCTCATGGGAGGCCTTCCTCTTGGCCGGGTCCAATTCCACGGCCGCCACTCCGTTAGAAGAGTAGTCCATCTTCCATCTGTTCTTCTAGCAACGTGTCCAGCCCAGGTCATCTTCCTCTGCGTGATGTGGTGTAGGGGGTCCCGAACTTTAGACATGATGCGGATGTCCTCTCGATGAAGATCTTGTTCACGTTGTTGTGATAACGTGAGGCCAACCAATCTTCGCTCAAGCGCAGCGTGACTAATTCGGACTCTTTCGGCAAGAGGGGGCTTCTTAAAGGATTCAGGCATATTTTCATTTTTCAGTTATTTTTCCATCTTTTTTAAATATTGGCGACGAATGTGGAAAATTGACTAAATGATAATGTCGTATTTCAAGAGACTCTATCGTCGTGGACGGACCAATTTGAGAAATTTGAGTTTCGCCGGCTGCCATTTAATTGGTCCCGCAAAACAAAATCGGCTCATACTCCGCCATTCAGCAATACCAAAAAACTTAAAATTCATAAAATTATGCTCTTTCATATTATGATATTTCGAAAGTGTAAAACTAGCTTCAGAATTTTTTCCATACGAGACCCACGGCGGCAATTCAAACAATAAAAGAATCGTACCTCTGTCGTCAACTATGTACATACATATATGAATTTGAATTTTTTTAACAATCATGTAATAAAATTGAAAAAAATTGAGAATTGAAAGGAAGTATTTTAATCTTACTTTTTGATACATACTGTCGAGTGCGTAAAATTGGCAAAATGCCAAAAAAATTGAAGTGAGGTCTCGTGGGTGACCAGACCAGTGTGCTCCTTTAACCTATCCTTCTACAACATCCCGTAAATCTACACTTATAGTGTTTTTGCGCCAAGACCATTATCATCGTTTTTTGATTGTTTGGAATTTAGCCAATCTTCCGCACTCGCGCGACATCGACAAAAATTCAAATTCCCGCCGGCCGCACAAGGCCGTGAAAAAAAGTCGGCCACGGTTTCTTTTCATTTCAGATTATTTTTTAAATTTATTCTCAACATTTTGAACATTTGATGTCAAAAATATGCAAATAAGCGTTATTTTTTTCAAAATTTGTGAAGAAAATGAATATTTTATTTCAGAATATAAGAAAATTCGGATATATTGTGGAAAAATGACGAATGTGAAAAACTGCAGCGATATCCTATGCATTGTGTGCGTACACCGAGTCGCACATCTCGATCTTAGCTACAGTAATCTTAACTAAAAATGATTTAATTAATTATTGATCGTTTCTTTTTATATAAAACAATTTACTTTGAATAATATACAATAATAATAATTATTACATTTTTTCAACACAACACCACACATAAAACCATAAATTCGCCAAGAAAACGCAGAAAAGATTAAAAAAAAACAATTGATTAAATAATTTTCAGTTGGGATTACTGTAGCTAAGATGGAGATGTGCGACTCGGTGTATGCACACAATGCATAGGATATCGCTGCAGTTTTTCACATTCGTCATTTTTCCACAATATGTATTTTTTTCGACCCATTTCTACCAATTCGATTCATTCCGATTACTCACTTCTCCTATCAGTTGCTTTCGTTTTTTTTTCATTTTCGCGTCATAAACAAACAACTCAAATGGTTGCGAAATATTTCGCCATTCGGCGAGATACATAAACGACCACAAAATTTTCATTTCTGGCCATTTCCATGGAAAATCTTGGAATCGACGAACAAATCTATTACGAGTAAGTCAATTTCATATCCAAACTTGATCATTTTTCTATTCAAATTTCAGCTTCAAAAATATTCGGCCGACAATCGAAAAGGACCACATTCGTTCGACTCCCGTTGATTTATATCTTTCTTTCTTCAAAACTTTTGATGTTTTTTACAAGACCTATCACGAATTCAATGGAAAACTTCATTGGTCCCAGGTTTGATTCAATTTTGATTTTAAGAAATTAAGGCCATGCTTGATATGAGTTGTTTCTGGTATTAAATGAAGTCCCTTTGAACTTCTTCATTGAAAATTGGATCTGATAAAAAACCATATACAGAAATTCTTTTTCTTCTTCTTGTTTTTAATAAATCAAGATTTAATGGTTTTTATATGTGAGAATTGAAGAAATATTTCAAAAACGTGCGGCCCGCGCCAATTTCTCAAATGTGTCATACACGCTCACGCAAAATTGCACACATTTGATTTGTATTTAATGAACCCTCCTTTGTTCGAATTTTCTTTAAAAAACTTAATTTAAAAATCTGAGATGTAAAATTTTTGTTGAAAATCGAAAAATTATGAAAAAGTTAAAAATTGGCGCGAAATTCAAAAAAAATGTTAAGACTAAATTTTCCATTTCTTTAAAAAACGAAAATTGATGGAAAAAAATAATACTTTTTTAATTAAAAAAATCGATAAAATCAAAAATAAAAATAGAGAACATAATTAATTTTCAATTATTTCAATATTTCACCCAAATTTGGTTATTATTTTTTTTTCAGGAGTTCCATGATGAAATGGAAGATCGATTTCTGAACAACGACATTCATGTATCCCTCAAATACTCGTCAAATAAATCAAAACGATGGGAATTATTCGAAAATGTGCATTCGAATTATTCCATTTATTTAAAGAATATCGCATTGATTTCAGATAAGCTCAAAATTTTTGGAAAATCTCGAAAAATTGAACGAAGGGAATAAGGTGATCGTTGCCGATCGTGTGGCTCTTACGTTTTATTTTTGGAGTAAGCTTAACTCATTCATTTTTCCAAAAATTCAATTCTTCAAGATTGTTTTCAATACCACAGATTCACCCGTATTCCAATTAAGCGCATTTATTATAATCGCGACGATTGTGTCGAAATTCGCTCGACGGCTGGAATCGGCCAACAACTCGCACATTTCTTAAAACAGAATCGCGAGGAATCGACGCCGAAAAAGCGGAAAGGCGTCGAAAATGATGAGAATGGCGGACAATTATTGATCGTCTATAATCGAATTGTTCCACCAAATAATTATAAAACATTATTTCGCCATGATTTTCGAACACCACGATCAGAGAAATGTAATGATTTTTTTTGAATTCATCATATCATTTTTTTTCATCATTTTTAGACCCATCAATGAGTTGCCAGAAACGGCTTGACTTGAAAAAGTTGGCTGACATTTTCATTCGGAAGAAGGGGTTCCTTCAAGAGCTCATTGAAGACTCATGCGAGTTTGAAGAGGATTCTGAAAATGATGAAAATCTTCTTCCCAGATACAGGTAATTTTATTTTGATTCCTATCATTGTGACCTCCCATTTTTTGTAGGTATTATAATCTCGAAGAGCATTTTGTGATTGGTAGAAAATGTCGAAAAAGGTTGGACTCAACGAGCTCTTCATATAGTGTCATCTCAAATACGGATACATTTGAACAAATTTAATTATTTTAATTCTCAAAAATAAATTATTTTTTGGAAACTTGAAAAAAAAAACAACCCTAGGAGGGTCGAATTGATCTACCTGCTCGGTTCTATCAAAACGTCAACTAGAAATTTTATACTCAGAAAAAAAACAGAAATCTGAGAGATGATTTTCAGCATCACCATTTTCAGAAATCATGAAACTGGTCCGAGGCGCGTTTGATTGAACTCCGCCCATTTTTTTTGGTTTAGCTGCTGCTTGCTAGGAAAAAAAAGCGGAAATTAGAGACACCGCTACTTTTTTTGTATTTCTCATTTTTTTTTTCAAAAAAAAAACTCAATAATTCTCAAATTCCTATCTCCCACATTCATTTGTGAAAATTTTTCTTAATTTTTTGCGATTCGCAATTCGGGTAGAAAAATGATCATTTACTTTAGAAGATCACAATTTGAGAAAAAAAAAACAGAAATGGCCCAAATTTGGGATCTTTTGGATTTTCTATGTTAAAAAAAATATTTGAAAGAATAAAAAAATAACGATTTTTTCTTGGAAATAATATGTTAAAATTTGTAATGAAAAATAAAAAAATTTATCTGGAAACTCAAAACCAATAGAATTCGACAAGATTGGAATCCGGAATCAACACGACTCAAAATTTTACGCATCCATTATTTTTTAATTTTCAATTCAAATCAGATCCGACAATTTTCCAATGTTATTTGTAGCATGGCTAGTCGGATCGGGTTGATCCTTTTGTCGGCTCCGAATCAGAGACTGCACGGAATTCCGTCTTCCGTGACATTTCCCCGTTCCGTAATCCGTTTAAAAAAAATTTGCTCGGACTCAACAATTTTTTATTCCGTCTTCCGTTTTTAGAAAATTTCAGTTCCGCGCAGCTCTGCTCCGAATCGCTTTTTGAGTTACCAGAGTACAGGGCTCTCATACTATTGCACCCAGCATTATGCATAGGAAGGTGAATTCACATTTTTAAAAATCAAAACTCTCATTCTCCATTTCGATAAGTATTCTGGTAGAGTTTCCAACAAAATAACGGGCACACAATTTGAATAATCATGAATCTCAAATTGTCCTTTGAGACGATGTATGATAATGAGACGGTAACCGGAAGTAGGTAGTAAAGGCTAATAGTGACGAACCATTTGTGTTGTCCCATCACGAAAATTGCTTCGGGATAAATGTCGTGATAAACGTTCTCAATCATTGATATCAGCATGATGGTCGTATAAAGCTGCAATTATAAATCCTCCTCTTCCGGATTGGACCGGTGGGTTACTAATTGATGAGCAGCCGAGGGAAAGTACTGAGCAAAGAAGTGAGCATCCTCGAAGTTGTTTGTATGTTTCCGAAGGGTTCTATAAATATAATAAAAAATGGAAATTGTGATAATCGACATTAGGAAAAATGAGATGTTGTAAATCTGAAAATCTCGAATTGATTTAAGACGGAAACGAATTGGATCACATAGGAGACAATTTTTGTGGAATAACTCGAGCATTCGTAAATGAGCAGCGATTTCATGTAGGAGCACGACACTGAAAAGAATATCTCTTCGTTTTGCTGTTTTTTTTTGCGTTATAAGCCAGAAAAATGTGGCCTAGGAAAAATGTCTTTGGTTCGGCCACGGCCACACTTGATAGAATTTAATTAAGTAGAAAGCAATGAATGCATGTATATATTGCAGTATTTATGATTTCAAAGCCAAATATCAAATTAGCCTGTGCCAGTGTGCAGTTTTTCTCAAAATTTGGTGTGCCGCACTCCTCCCAATTTTTCTAGGCCACACGTGAGTTGTGAGAGGCTCTCATTTGAAACATCTGCGGACACTTTCCGGGATTCGCACACCCAAACGAATGTTCGCTCGTGCGAAATTCAAACAAGGCTCCTACGAGGGATCATTTAAGCATCTCTTTTACCATTTTGAATATAGAAGAAATGAGCTGCAATTGACCAAATAGCAATGAAGAGGAATCGCGTGAAATGTCTGAAAAATTGTTTTCTCTATTTTTGTTTCATTAATTTTTGCAGTACCGAATCTTAAAGTATGTTTGACGCCTCAAACATAAGCACAAAAATTTGAGAACCGTCATGAAGAACGTGAGAAGCACAACGACGTAGGGGATGAACTCGAAGTAGAGAACATTGATGAATGGAGCCGTTAGAACCATTCGAGCAATTCTTGCCGCCTGCACATCGCGCAGCCTACAAATTGGATTCGATTTTTTTAATTAAAAATAATTACAATAGAAGCATCGCATCCAGATTGTTGACAATTGCTATTGAGCAAATGACAGCGTAGAATTGCGAATCCGCGTATAAATGTAGTTGGTGCTGAAAGAACGCAAAAATTCATGAAAGAATTGGGAAGGAATGGCACATTTTTGTGAGATTCTTTAGTTCTTGCCCGAATAATTATGAATAAGAAGTAGAAGATGTTCGAAATAATAATTGGAATCGCAAACGCTTCATTCATTTTGACGGTGGATTCACCATCCTGAAGCATAATTGTTTGGTTGATCGGTGGGTGAACGCATATTCCAAAAAAGGTGGTATAGATCATGCTGCTATTCATCTCTTCATCGATATCACTCGTATAGCCGTCGAAGCACATTTGAGAATTCCGTTGAATGAATAAAACAATTGGGGTAGATGCAGGTGAAAATAGTGAAGTCACATGTAATTTTTAATGATTCGCGAGCCTGAAAAAAAAAGATTCGAAGTAAAAGGGCCACCGGAATCGCCTCAAAATTTTTCAAAAAAATTTCTTACATTACTTACAAGGGAGGTCATTTTGCTGTCCGTCTTAAAATTGTTTTAATTTTTGCATACAGCTTCTTTAGAAAATTTCCAATCGAGTGAAAGTTATGGAGATATGGACCATCAAAGTTTTAGCCCCTCCCCACGTGAATTTTGAAGGGAGGTGCGGATTCGGTCCCGCTACCTGCAAACTTTTTTGCGTATTTTTTTAATTGGTGATACAGTAATTATGACAGTGCAATTTTGCGTTTTTCTATTCAAATTTGCCATTTTCATCATATTGAAAGGTCATGTATACGAAAAAAATAGTTTAAAAAAAGTGTTCAAAAATTGAAAAATTTTTTAATTTTGAAAAATAATTTGTTAGGTTATCCATTCTTCAGCCTAGCGCGCAGATCACAAGTCTCCATGATCCAATTCGTCGAATCCATTTCATTGGCGGCTGGTTATTCGCTATCACGTGGCTCCGATTCCATTGTCAATCGGCTGAACCCAGCAATATTCTGTTGACATATAGGAGCCTTGACTCGTTGGCGATTCTTCGGATGTCCTCGCGGTGGGATCCTTGTTCGCGTTGTTCTGCTAACTCGTTTTTCTTTGTTAGGGTCCAGGCTTCTGCTCCATATCATCTTTGTGCTGGAAGTACCATTTATTTAAACAAATTTACTCGGGGTCTGCTTGGCAATCAAGATTTTCTATTGCTTGCTCGAAGGACTTGAAGAAACGCTTTCAAAAATTCGTGCCTTCGTTCAGAATTGATCTTTCTTCAAAAATGATAGAACAATAACCAAATTTGTCGAAAATTTGGGTTAAAATTAATATATTTTTTATTTTATTATATTTTTTGATTAAAAAAAATGTCTAATAGAACATTTCGCCATCATATTTTTTTAATTTCGCGTCATTTTTTAAATTTTTCATAATTTTCGATTTTCAACAAAAATTTTACGTCACAGATTTTTAAATTAATTTTTTTTAAAGAAAATTCGAACAAAGAGGGTTCATTAAATAAAAATCAAATGTGTGCAATTTTGCGTGCGCGTGTGACACATTTGAGAATTTGGCGCGAGCCGCACGTTTTTGAAATATTTCTTCAATTTTCACATATAAAAACCATAACATCTTGATTTATTAAAACAAAAAAAAGAAAAAAAAATTTCCTTATATGACACTCTCGCGATACACTCGATTATAATGCTTTGAACAGAATATTGGCCAAATAATTTTGATAATCATGAATCTCAAATTCTCCT
The DNA here is from genome assembly GCA_902829315.1 of Caenorhabditis bovis. NCBI lineage: Eukaryota > Metazoa > Nematoda > Chromadorea > Rhabditida > Rhabditidae > Caenorhabditis > Caenorhabditis bovis. The sequence continues at coordinate 1,701,052 of CADEPM010000001.1, read as the reverse complement.
TCGAAATAATATAAGACATTGATACAGTAACTGGTAGCAAGTAAAAGAGAAATTGTACAATTATAAACCGAGTCGCCGAGATATACACTTTCGCGTCGGGATCAATGTCGTGATATAACGTTTGACTCACACCGTGTAGCATTATGGAAGTGTAGATCTGAAAATCGAATGAAGGAATTGCTTTCTCAAATCTTCTTATTTTTCATTGTCATCGCATCTTGAGTTATCGCAGTTTTAAAAAATTCAAATTGCGAACTACGAATAACCTACAAGCCAAATTCAACCACCGTAAATCTACACAGAGCATATTTGCAACGGGGTGAAAATTTTACCGACCCGCCCCCGACCCGCTAATAGATTTTTTGAAGAAAAGTTTATTTAAAAAATTTGTTTGGGGACTTATGAGTAATTTTGTTCCGAGAACAACTAATTCTACTCAAAATAATGATTCGAAATTCTTATTTCGCTAAACAATGGCCTCGCTGTAAACTTGGAGTGACGTTGCGGGTGGACCCGGAAATTTGCAAGTATGACACAGAGGGCTTGCTTTTGCAATAAATTGATTTTTTTTCGGAAAAGCTCCGAGAATTATGCTTATTAATTGATGAATCGCTATCGGAAAATATTGATAGAAGAAAAATTTGTCGTCGTAGCTCGTTGTATACTTTTTGATGAGTGTGTAAATGCGCCAGAAAACGGCAACCGTGAATAGCGACATTAGGAAGAAGGCGAACGCGTAACACTGAAAATTCGATGGAATCTCGGGTTGCAAAAAAAATTTTATTTACATAGGCCGCCGTTTTCAAAACATCGGTAGTGCATTCAAATGGAATTGCCGATTTTATCCATGTGCAGGCCACTGAAACCCGAAAATAATTGGATTGTGGTCTCGAAGCGAAACGAGTTTTTTTTTAAAAACCTCAATTTTTCATTTTGCTTTTGATTCTGAAATTTTTCGCGAAAAAAATGGTCACGCGTGCAAATTTTTGCGATTGTTTCACATTGATAATCGAAGATTCTGAAATTTTTTTGGAGTGACTGTGAGAAGCTTAGGCGACGATCTGGACCATCAGTATTTCAAAAAATCGAAAGTTTTGTAAAAATTCGTTGCGAGACCTGACAATGAAACAACAGCGTGCGCCTTTAATTGAATTACAGTATGCAAAGAAATGTAAAATAATGTTTGAAACAAAACACGGAAATTGTTCAAATGATATGCTCGATCAAAAAATTTTGGTTAATGGTCATGACCGCACGCGAACCGCAACGCGTCTGACGTCATAGATAACAAAAATTGAAATCAGCTCATAAAGATGAGCCCGGTTTTGTGGCGATTAATCATTTTTTTTTTTGAGAAGGAGTTAATACCGATTTGAATGAAGAAAAAATGAACTGCGATAATCCAAACCGGAATAAAAAATAATCGAAAATATTTTCTGCAAAAATTTTGAAATCTAAAAATGTTGATGAGCAACCCAAAATGCGCACTTGATTTTCAGGTAGACTCCTTGTTTGAGAGTCAAACAAAAAAAATTCTGAAGGGTCATGATGAATGTGAGAAGGACGACGATGTACGGAATGAATTCGAAATACGCCGACTTGATTGACTCGAAAAATCCATTGTACACAAATTTGACGACTCTCGACGAATTTTGAAGGCTGAAAATGAGGTTCACGTCGAAACGGTGGCGCGATTTTCGGCTACGCGTAAAGTGCTGCCTCCAAATTGTTGAAAACTGCTATAATGGATATGAGAAAATAAAATTGCGATTGAGCATATATATGGATTTTCTATAAGAATATTATGAGTCGTTTATTAGAAAAAGTTTTTTATGGACCTATTCATGCAATGAAAAAAATTTAAAAATCAATTTTTTCATTTGAATTCCCTATGCACGTACGTGGAAAATTACAAAAAATTGACGCGATATATCGTAACTATTTATTTTTAAAGGCGCACGCCAAAAGTTGCGCAGGTACTGTACTCTTTTATTTTTCATTCTGTGCGCTATTTTTGAATGAAGAACGAGGTAAAAAAAAACCAATTACTGGTATAATTACACCTAATTCCACAATATAAATCTATTTTTCGTCATTTAGATTCTAATTATCATGAAAAAAGAAAATTGTGTTGATTTGATGCATACTTCGCTCGATGACGCTTCTGATGAATTTTTAACGTTGATTAACCAAAACGCTTTTACAGAATTCCAAAAAAAAACGTTTAAAACGCTCAAAAAAAATTCGAAAAAAACACCCATTAAAAAATTACAGTATCGACTTCGCGACGTGACACGCGCAACTTTTCGCGTGCGCCTTTGAAAATAAATAGCGGAGAATTACGATATATCGCGTCAATTTTTTGTAATTTTCGACGTGCGTGCATAGAGATTTCAAATGAAAAAAATTGATTATTTTTATTTTTTTTCATCGCATAAATAGAGATTAATAATCCACGTGGATGCTATGCAAAATTGCGCAAAATATAACTATTGCAACAAAAAGAAACTGAAAGAAAATCTCGGCCACGGCCATGTTTTTTTTTTTGATTGAAAGGAAAACACAGAAAAAACGAAAAAGAAAAATAGACACAATTTCAATAAACTTTTTTATTTATTTTTTCTCTCATTAAATCGCTGCAAGAATCTTTGCATTATATATTTAACCGCAATAAAAATAAAATCGTTAAGGCGCAAATATACGACAAAATGTTTTTAATTGCACTACTGTAAGATTCGAAAAACACGGCCGCGGCCGAGGTTTCTGCAATAGCGATTTTTAGGTTTTTTTTGGCCGGGACGCTTTTTTTCTCAGATTTTCTGCGAAATCTCCATAATACCATTATTACCACCCTAACTTTGTAATTCCATTTGATAGATTTATACAGTACCTGCTCTTCACGAATATCGAGTCGTCCTCGTACAATCATGAACAAGAAAAAGAAAAGATTGGCAAAAATAATAGGCGCGCTTAAAACAATATACGGATTCTCCAGAATCTCATCATCATCGCCCTCCCATTCAGACCAATTCAGCGGTTTTGATAAGCAAGCGCCGAACACCGTCGTGTATTCCAAATGATGGTAGATGAGATCATCGACATATTTTGAAGGATCGTCGCACATTCGATAATAGAAGGAATACGAATTATTATTACTGTCTTTTAGAGGTGTGTTGAAAAATGCAAAATCAGCTGCCGTTTGAAGTGTTCGTTAACCTCGGAATTCAATGAGCTTTCTCATTGCACATTAAAGGTTTTTTTCAAAGGCGCAGCAGGTGCAATTAAAGACGTCAATTGAATTTCCATCTGCTGTTTTCTTCAAAAATGATTATGGTTTCGAATGGTGTGTTTAATGCTGGATAGTCGAAAAATACTATTTGGAAAATTTGCTCGAAAATTATTTTTGACAACAAATTTTTGCGGAGATTCGGGACCATTGAAATTAGATACTCCCGTTTGACGAGTCTTTCTGATTTGACTAGACTCAAAATATTGTTAAACCATTTATTTGAATATAGAGATATTAGGGATTAATGATTTAGTGGAATTGAGAAAGACTTCAAGATATGCTTGATTTGTCCTTCTATGTACTGGACTGTAACTGGATTATCTGTAGCGGATCAACACTGGGTGTAACTATCGCCTATTGTCAAATTCCGCGGGAATTCGACGAAAAAGGAGGAAAAAATGAGGGAAATCGATAAATATCTCTCGCGGAGAGAGAGTGTGTGAACGGAGAGAGCGCGCGCCAAAGGGTAGAGATAACGCGCGCTGAGGGAAAGACAACGGGCGCAAAGGAGGCGCAGGGGGAGAAGTTAAAGGCCGGCACAGTAATGCCGCTTGGAATTCTCGCGGCGCGGAGCGACAGTAACCTAGCGGCGGCGTTAGGAAGTTTCTAAAAAAAAACGTTGTTTTTTAGTTTTCCTTTTTCTTTCTAACTGGAGTAAAAGCCTATTATTCTGATTGCGGATTATGGAGCGATCTCGCGGAGGAAGGAGATGCGCGATCCAAGGGGAAGAGAACCTCCCAGGTATGTAGTTTGACTTGGTAGAGTTCCCCAAATTGGCGGCGCGGCCGCGTGGGAGATATTGGGGGGTTTTCTTTTCCCATTAAGACGGCGCGGCCGTAGGAAGGGAGAATTTCGGGAGCATTGCCCTTGCGAAGGGCCGGAGTTAAGTGATGACAGAAGGCTCTAGCCGTCCATTTGGGCGGCGATGAAGAGCTTCTGACTGATAACTTCGTTTCTTGCCACACAAAAAATTGTTCCTTCGGGGACGTTGAATTCTGGGCGGGGCCCAGAATTTTCAAACCTATGAAATTCCTCCAATTATCGTATTTTATTATTTCCTAATATTGTAGATTTGAACCGATTAGTTGAAATTTTTAAAAAATGCAAATAGTGGTGTGCGCATTTAAGCGCGTAATTCACGAAATCGCATTTCCCCTAACAATTCAATAACTTGAAATCAACAATTGAAAAATATATGGGATTTTACGATGTTCGATCATTTAAATTTCGTTCCATCATTTATGCACAGCGTTGCAGAGGCAGCTGAAAATTGAACGCAATTCTATGAGGTACGGTCAATTGATTCTTTCGCAACAAGACCCACATCTTTTAAATCGAAACTTGCTGCTGCTCTCATATTAAAAGTTCAAAATTGTGGTAGCTTTAAGTATACATAAAATTCAGATTTTAAGCATTCATTCATTCGATCTATAATACATTTCATATTTTTTCGCGCAAAATATTGGACACACAATTTTCACAATAATAAATCTCAAATTATCTCTGGCAATAATATAAGACATTGATACAGTAACCGGAAGAACTTGATAGAGAATAAGAACGTAGACATATTTGTAAACTGTCGTGTAGAACATCGCCTCCGGAAAAATATCATGGAAAATGTTTGAAATTGTGCTCAGAAGCATTGCCGATGTGAAAAGCTGAAAAACTGTTTTCCAATCGGATGAATTCGTCCCCCCCCCCTACCCCCTACAATCTGATGAATCGCAATCGGGAAATATTGATAGAAGAAGAATTTGTCGAAATGATTATTTGTGTGCTTCTTAATCACCTTATAAATATGCCAAAGCATTGAAATTGTCAATGCTGACATCATGAAAAAGCAGATACTGTAAAGCTGAAAAATTGAGAAGGTTGCAATTATTTTTTTCGAGATTTGTTTTTTCTGCCTCACATATACAACAGCTTTCACCGTATCGCTAACACATTCGAATATTAATACCGATTTCATGAAAGTGCATAACACTGGAAATTTTGGGAAAATTTTGTTGAACGGGAGGAAAAGCTTGAAAGACCGTTCTGAACGATGAAGAAGTGAATTGAGATGAGCCAAATGGGAGCTAAAATAAATCGAAAATATTTCCTGAATATTTGAATAGTGAGAATTGATGATTCCTTCTTCATACCGTAGTATGGCGTATGTTTGCGGCTTCAGACGTAAGCACAAATATTTTTGAAAGGTTATCGCGAATGTCAGAAGAACAACAATGAATGGAATATATTCGCTTAGTAAAACTATTATAATTATGTCGATGATATTGTAAACGTATTGCAGTTCAATGCTTTTGCCGATTCTGAAATTTCGAGCCTCAAAAAATCAATGTCGAAACTTGCACAAAAAATATTGCGTCCAGATTATTGAGAATGGCGATGGCGCAGATGAGCGCGTAGAAATGCGTTTGCGCGTAGAAATGCGTTTTCTAAACGATTCCGATTGCATGATTGAAGCGTCATGAGAGGCAACCTCCTGAATTCGGGTATCCAAACGACTCTGAACGATCATGAACAAAAAATAAAATACATTTGCGATGATAATTATCAAGGGATAGTGCTGCTTCGTGTTATAAAAATCGTCAATGGAAATTATTTGGCTAACGTTGATTGGACGAACAAGACATTGCCCAAATAGTGTGATCTCTTCGAACTTCGAGTTATTCCAATCGCCTCCTTCAACGCACATTTCGAAATTCCAAAGAGATCGTCGATGCGCCTTTAAAATTGCTCATTATTTATGAGGCCCCCAAGAATAGTATGAAACAAAATTTTGAGAAATCAACAAAAATTCAACATTGGTGTTTTCTGTGATATTTTGCGCCACGGTGTTTGCACACATTTTCGCGTGCTACCATTTTTTCCATTTTTTTCCATTTTTTTATCCTCCAGTTTAAGAAATTAAGATAGAAGAATGAAATTAAGATAATGAAAGATTTTTTAAAAATTTGGTTTCTCGGAAAATTTTGAGTTCGATGGGTCGAGCTGAGCTACCAGAAGGCTGAAACGCTGCAACGCCAAATTTTTTTTGTTATTTTTTCTAACGAATATCTGACGAGCACATTCTAAATATACGGTATCAATTAGTGTGGACCAACTCAATGAAAATCACGAAATTGGCTGAAGGCAACACCTCTGACGTAGCGTTTTATTCAGAATAAGACTGGAATATAATATACCAATAAAAGAAAAATAATCTGGATAAACCAATTATTAATTTTATTGCAAAAAAAAGAGAGAGCCTTGGATAATTGTGGACCATCGCACTTTCTTCGGGGCGGTAATTCAAATTTGAATTTAAACAGAGTATCGTAATCTTGACATTCTGCGAAGCTCGTTTTTTATTTTTGCGAATTTATTATAAAATACGTACACACCTAATTAAGTATACCAACATGGATAGACATGTCCCTTTCAAAATTCTTATTCTTGTCTTTGAGAGGGGTCTAATTTTAGAAATGTTTGAAAGCTTCTTCCTTCTAATTGGATCCTTCTCCGTCTTTTGATATAATAAAATTAATTTTAGAAAATTATTATGCCACAAAAATCGAAGAGGAAATCATGCGCTGAAATCCTTTTATTCAAACTGCACATTTTTACTCAATAGGTTGTTCCTTAGAAAATTAAAATCTCACACCGGAAGACTTCCAAGCGAGACCCAAATTCATAAAAAAACCATAACCAATGAGAAAAATTCATTAAAAATGAGTAATTTTGAGACAATCAGAATTCCAGCAATTTGTCAGTATCTCAATGGCAGGTGAAAATATGAAATTTTAATTCATTTTTTTTTTCAAAATCAATATGTCATTTTCAAAGCAAATAGTTCACCTTGAATAATTGCAAAATTGAAAGGTATTCAAGCGAACAAATCCTCATACGTACTAATCTTCGTCAGCTGCTCATTAGCATTATGAAAACATTAGCACCCCTTCAATGAATAGCTACACGCTTATTAGCTTGGGAGGGGGAGGGGACCTTTAAAGGCGCAACCTGCTGACTCTATCAAACACATGCTCTTCTCTATGTTTTATGTATAATATGTAGGTAGATAAGCGGCAATGTTTATCAGCGCCTCAAACAACAAAAACCAGTTGAACATTTTCTCATGCAAACGAGCCTAAATCGAATTTGCCAACATTTGATTTTTAAAATCTTTTTTTTTCTTGCCTCACTTTCATGTTGTCGAATTTCATATTATTATGCTGTTTAAATATGTATATAATTATTATCGAAGCCTATCAATCGTACACAAAGACAGCCATATTTCTCGCCGCGACCATCAACCGCATTAAACGTAAACAATGAAAATGAGTCGAATCGAGCGGCCGGCAAACTCAGCCTCAAGTTTTGCGATTTTGAAAATGAATCCAAATTTTCTTTTATTTATTATAATCAATTCGATGGCGTTTCATTGTATTGTGTGCTCTATTGAAATGCGAGGCAATTCAAATTGTCCCATATTAAAGAAATTGATAGGCAAGCCTATTGCGACCCTAAATACCCATTTTTAGTATAATTCGTCCAAGAAATTTGAAGAAGCATTCATTGAGGTGTCTATTTTCCCATAATTTCAAATATTTTAATTTTATCGATTTTTCTTTCAAAAATATTTTTTCTAAAAGCGAATTCAATTTCAAGCCTAACAATTTTTTGGAAATCCTTAATAATTTCTTTTACATTCTGATTCATAATTGTAATTGCTAATTAGCCTTCTTTGTCTAATCCAAAAATCTTTGTCTAATCCAAAAAAAAAGTGCTCGGAATTTTTAAAAAATTCTAATCTATGAATCTTTGATACCTTTAGACTTGTCAATTTCGAGGTGAAAATTTGAAATTGAGAGGACGATTTGACATCTCATGATTAGCAGCGCGGTTAATTGGCGTGACCCATCCAGCACCCGATTGGTGGCACACTTCACCACCTCCTCAAAAAATTTTCGCCACGTGCCTCGACAGCCATGCGCAACTTTCGCACCTTTCTTGAAAATAGCGTGATTCTCGACGAGAGTTTCCGGTCGGTTTTGCTCGACGCCCTTCGTTTCGCCCCTCTTTTTTTTTCGGTGGCCGATGAGCCAAATTTGACACATTCAAAAATTGACAGCGCGCGCGCGCAAAAAGGCGGAGCCGATGTCGTCCATTCATACCCACCATCATTCCAATGATTTGTCTTCTTCCACCCAAACCATTCATTCATCGTTTTCTTCATTATCATTGAACAACTCTTTTTCTTCAAGATTATGGCACTGCTCGGCATGCCCGACGATGTTCTCATTAGAATTCTGTCGTCGGCTTCACTAAACGACGTCATCAATGCCAGACGTGTAAGTAGAAGGATTCATTGGATCGTCGAGAAGTACAATCTTGTCAAGCCCACTGTAACGGAATTCAGGTATGAAAAATTATTGAAAAGAGACCATTATGCTATTTTTGGTGGGGGGTTATCTTAAAACATCCATAAAATTGTTATGGCGAAGGTGTCGAAATCGCCAAGTACCCTTGGCGACACTTCAAGTACCCTTTAATTAACAACTCTCTGATTTCAGTGTCGTCTGCCGAGGATGTCCGTCGAGTCTTCGGAGTTTCGAGAAAAGTGTGGTTCTCCATCGGAGAGCGTTCACCCAAATCCGAATGAAACGCGAGCGCGTCGAGAAGCACATTCAGGCGACGTTCTCGACGGCGATTTGGGGTGTCGCTCAATCGGTTGAATATATCAAAACCAATATGAGAATGGTAATCGATTTATTTATTTATTTTTTTAGTTTTGGGTTTTGCCGAAGAAAACGCGCGCCTTGTTTAAAAGTGTCATACACACGCACGCAAAATTGCACACATTTGTTTGTTTTTAATTAATTCTCATTTTTTTTCAAAAAAAGAAAACATTGATAAATGCTGAAAAAAAATTTAATTTCCTTCTAATTAGCTAAACATCGCACTATTCAATTTTTACAGTCAAAAATCACAAAATCGCTTTCATTCGAAGGCGTCACTATCGACGAGGAGTTCTTCAAAATGCTCACCGCGCCGTGGAACGATCTCACCGAGGTATCCGAGCTTCACCTTCAAACGTGTGCCATCGAGATCAATCGCGATCAATTCATTCGCCTTCTAGCCGGCATGCGCATCAGCAGCCTCATCATCGAATTCTGCACATTTCATCAATCTCTCATTTCGAATCAAGTAACCGATTTTATGATTTTCCCAAGCCTTCATTCGTTTTTTATTTAGGTGCTAATGTCGCTTGAAAACCTTGAAACATTCCATGTGCGTCCGAGAAGCAGTATGTGGCTTCCGGAGCTCACCGACGAGCTCATCGTGTTCTGGAAGCAGCTTCCCAAGGTGCCCAGAATGATCAACTTGTACGGATGCTGCACAAATATCACACCAATTCAGATTCCGACAATGTTTTTGGTGCGCCTAATTATATCATATAATTGAAATTAATTATAATGTTTAGGAGGCTATTAAGCAATCCGGCGATCCATTTGAATGGGACTTTGGCATCCTTCGAGATTCGTCGATCAAACCTTCCGATCACCTCCTCGCTCTTCTATTCGACCCATTCTTCTGCATGCACACTGATGAGGATGCCAATGAGAAGCGTTTCCATTTGAGCAATTCTTCGAAGAATATGCACATCTATTTCAATGTTCCATACGGCGACGATTTCAGAAGAAATGAGGTGACGATCACACCGTCGCTTCCAACCAATGACATCCTTCGACGATTGGAGGCCATCGAGAAGAAATTTTTTGTCGATTGAAATTCATTTAATTTTTTTATTTTTCACTTTTTTGGTATAGAATTTAATTGGAAAGATTCCCAATATAATGAGAGATGCCCTTTTCTCCCTTTATTGCAATAAATTATTTTTAATGCACAATTTTTTTTTGCATGATGTGAATATAAAAAAGTTATACTGAGAATGCTAATCCTTTTTTATTCAAGGGGATTGACTTTTCTGGCGATTTTGATATCTGATTTTGACGCATCGACATTACACGCTGATTCGGAGCCGTCGAGCATCTTGGCAATCTCAAGGCGCCAAAAATTTGCATTTTTTTATCCCAAATAAACTTACCAATCGGTGTGTTACTGGAGATGATCGCTGACTCTGAAATCAATTTGTTAATTGTCGCTGGTAGATTTACTGCGTCTTTCACCATGGTCTCGCAACTTGTTGAAGGCGTTTCTATGTAATACTATTCAAATTAAGAATGATCGATATAAGCTCTAGATGACAAAATAAGCAGTCAATCCACGTGAGATCATGTGATCAGCAATTCAAAAAAAAAATCTTACCTGGATTCTCCATTTTCAATTTCTGCTTGTTGCAATCTTCTAGTGAGGTCTTGATGAGACATCGATTTCTCCGAGTCACAAACCAAGATTCAAATTTCTTGTATTGGGTTTGTACTCAAGAGAAAAGCTCTCTGGCACTTAGTAGAATAATCTGAAAATACATACATATATAATGAAGCGGAGATTTGAAGAAAATGGAGAAGTGATGGCCGAATGCGACCCATGGTATACAAGCCCCGCCCCTTTTGAGTGGCAAATGCTTGCCGAACCGAAAAGTGCGACGATGGGAATGTGAAGGTGCGAACATGGGAATGAAAATGTGAGGGGGAATAATTTTGAGAAATTAAATAATTAAACGTGGAAATTATATGTAATTAGCAAAGAATCAAAAGAGGACATAAATATTTTGAAATGTAAAAAGTTTGAAGTTTCGATCCCTAAAGTAAAATTGATACTGCAATTTCTCAAATTGTAAGAAAATTTAATTAATTGAAAGGTTAGCTTAAAATATTCAAATTAAGGAACTCACCAGAGAATAAATGATTCAATAATTCACTGCAACTTGGAAAACGACGAAAAATGAATTAAAAGTGGGTGAAAAATATTTTCGAAAAGATTTTTCGATGGTCTGAACCATTTTTCATCCACTTTTAACCCATTTTCTGTCCTTTTCCAATTTCAATAATTGAAAAAATAAACAGCTTCGGCATGGGTTTTCATAGTGAACACCCAATTTGGAAGCTGTGAAGATATCCCAAATTGGTTGGAGCTTCTTGATGTCTAATTATGGGTACGATTAGTCGGTGATTAATAAATCATTTATAGAAAAGCTTCTGGAATTCCAGTTTCTCTGTCTAACTTAGAATTGGCTTACCTGATGGAAGAGTGTGAGCGACCATCTAGATGAGAGATTCCAGTAATGGAATAACATGTGGAATAGGCAATCAAGGAGGATGAATATCAAGTAAAATAACCAATACTAAGCATTCTTGGTGATCTAGCTCCGCCCCTTTCATAAGCCAAAGGTGTGAAGCTGAGAACTACAAGGTGCCAACATCAGGTCGTGAGAACTTCGAGATGAAAGCGCGCGCGCACCGCCGTGACAATAAGTGTTAATTTTTAGCGCAGCGGATTTTCAAGATAAATTGGCTGGAAGATTTCAGTTGAGATAAACGCATTAGGCTTACGCCAATTTTTTTGTTTGCCAAATTTCGACTTTCCGGCGATTTTCTAGATATATCCATCATGCGTTTTTTTTTTCGGTCAGACGGAAATATGATTTTTTTTTCTTCTGTCGATGTTATCGCATCCGAACACGCATATAAAATTGAGTGTAGGTGGGACGCTTCATTCGAAGGCATGTCGAATAGTCTGTTGACCACCGCATTTCTTGGCGCCGGCACCGCTCTGATCACATGCCTTCTCATCGTCGCCACACTCTTCAACGATAATCAGGAGTTGAAAATCGATGTGCATGATGGAATTGCCGAGTTCAAGGTGCCCTAGTGTTTCTCGTTAAAATTTCGATGGTGTTCTTTTAGGTTATCGCCAACGATCTCTGGGATGCGATGGTTCAAGAGACATCGAAGCACACGTTTGATGATTCCAGACAATTGCGGAAGAGAAGCAGCGGTGCATCGAGCTGTAGCAAGTGCTCCGAAAACAATGACTGTCCTCCTGGACCTCCAGGTTAAGTGGACCACGATGGACTATTTAATGAATCCGTCGAGTTTCAGGACCAAAAGGAGCAGATGGCGAGCGAGGAGTTGATGGGGAGAATGGGGAACCTGGCGTCGATGGAAACACAGCAACACCGGCTAGAAATCAGAAGACAAGCTATGGATGCATAAAATGCCCTGCTGGACCTCCAGGACCACCGGGACCTGACGGCGAGTCTGGACCGGCTGGCCAAGACGGGCATCCTGGTGAGCCGGCACCAAATGGGAATGATGGAGCCCCGGGAGAGGACGGAGCCGCGGGAGAGCCAGGCGCTCCAGGCGAACCAGGACAACCCGGATCGCAAGGTGAAAATGGAAAGAATGGGGTGAAGGGAGGCGTCGGAGCGCCGGGAGCCGAAGGACCACCGGGTCCACCGGGACCTGCCGGAAATCCTGGAGCCGCCGGCGCACCCGGAGCGCCAGGACAATCGGGAAGCCCTGGAATCGCGGGACGAAATGGAAACGACGGCGCGAGTCCCGACGGACCGCCGGGAGCGCCGGGAGATAACGGAGCGCCTGGAAACGATGGAGCCTATTGTCCGTGCCCGCAACGAACCGAGATTCATGACGATTTGGTGACGGCGGTGAAAGAATCGCAAGCCTATCAACGACTTCTCTAATTTATTAAATTTATTATACAAAAAAAAACAGAAATCACAGAATATATTTGATATAAAAAAAGAGCTAGTCGTCTTCTTCAATTGCATTTCCATTCTTGTTCCTAAAAAAAAATTTGAATCGTTCCAATTCAGAAGACTTCTCACTTTTTGTCCAAAGCTCTAACCAATGTTCCCAATCTTCTGCGATTGTTGGTATTGGTTTGTTCAAGCAGCTTCTCACTTTCCTGCAGATCTTCGGGCTTGATCAGCTTCATTTCGGTGTCGGACAATCGGAATCCGGCCAAATGCGATTTCGGTATGACGTCTTGAATTTTGAACGAGGCTCTCGTGTGCGGCACAGCCGGATACGCGGGCGCGTCGATTTCGGGCAGCTGATCGGCGAGCTCCGTTGCCATGAGATGAGCGATGGCGGTGTTGCGATCAAGCACATAGTTGAGCTCGAAATCGTCGTCGTCCTCGCCGAATGGATTCATCAAGTATTGTCCGACTTTGAGCCAACCGAGATAGAAGAGCATTTGGAATGTGGTGAAGATGGGAAACAGAATCGTGATCTCCTTCTCCATCGATTTCTGATCCAATTTCGGTTGGCGGCCAATCAAGCAAATGAAGAAATAACCATAGGTGGCGATGGCGACGACCTGGGTGTACACTAGCGGGATTTTGATCCAATCATAGACGAACAGCATGGCGAAGCCGTCACGATAGCTGTACACCTGAATCATTTGAAAATTGCAAAAATAATTGAGGACCAAGCCTACATGCTTAAGAAGCATTTCCATTTGAATCGAGTCGATGACGCCCTTCTGCTTTTGCTTCTTTATAAGATTGACGATCCACATGATCGGAATGAACCATTTGCCATGTGGAGCTTCAGTGTTCATGTAGAGGTCGTACTCCTGCTCTGTCATGAGCTTCGACGCCACCAAGTGGCGTTCAGTTGGGAATCTCTTCAGCGTTTTGATGGAGACACCCGACCAAGCGATGGCCGCCTGGGAAAAAAAAGGGAATTCAAAAAAAAAAATTTTGTTCTGCTCAAATTTGGTCACCTGCAAACTACTCCATCGTCCGATTGTTTGACGAATCGCGAGATTCTCGTTGCCGGGCAGACACGCCGACACCATGATCATCATTTTGTCGGGCCACGAGATCCAGTTGAATTGCTCCCACCAGCGGGCGACGATGACGGAGACGAAGAAACCGAGCAGGAATGACAATGGAATGTATTGGGCGCCGATTTCACACCAAATAATCCAACCCGTGAAATATTCTTTGCCTTTTTCATCGAGAAGGTAAAACTGAAAATGCGGAAAAAATTATTCGAATTGCTTTTTAAAGGATCAATGCAAAAAAATTTTGATTCCGCTTTTTCTGCAATTAAATTTTGTCTATTATTTTTCTTTTTTTATATTCAGAAGAACCCAATTAAAATTAAATGATAATAAAAAAAAATTATGGGACATTTTGAAGACCCATTTAGAAGGAATATTAGAAAAACGGTCTAATATCACATTAATATAACGTTTTGTGAAAATAAGTATCAAAAACCATAAAACAAAAATTTGCTTTTCTTTTGAAACGATCTAATTTTAATATCCTTGAGAAAAAATTTTTAAAATCTAAGAATTACAAATTTTTAAATAGAAATCATTTAAATAAAAAATCTATTGTTTTTTTGCGTGTGATGGAGACAAAAATTATTTTTTATAATATTGCAATCTCAAAAAAAAACGAGAGCACTGCGAGTTTGATCCATAAGTTATAGGTAGTACGGTAGCCAATTTCTACAGATTAAATAGAAAATTGAAACAAAATAGCGATGGCCCACAATTGTTCTCCGATTTTTCCGTTCAAACAACTTCCGTCATTGTTAGGTACAGGGTGCGCCATAAATACGGAGCCGCAACTTTGCGTCAACTCTGGCGCCTACAGTACCCATTTAATTAGGCACAATTTTTTTTTTTGAAGTTTATTTTATGTTTTACTAGTTTGTTAAGTTCCAGCTCGATATAATTCGTTTTAAGGTTATAACAGCAGCTTCCCCGTTCAGGGCTACCATCGTTGAGTTATCGAAGTTTGGAATGCGTTCGGCAGAGACCGTTCAGAAGCTCGGTGTGGCTAAATCGGTGGTAAACAAAACTCTCAATCGGTTCAAAGGGCTTGGTACTTTGAAAGACAAGACATCTGTACGCCCAGTGACTGTGACGACTCCGAAGGTGGTGAAAGTTATCAGGCAGCGCATTCCGAGGAATCCGGAAAGAAGCATGAGAAAGATGGCACTGGAGCTTGGAATGAGTGAAAATTCGATGAGAAGAGTGGTCAGAGACAAGCTTCATATGATTCCTTCTTCTTGAGATCTTCTTGATAGGACCCTTTTATTTTTTGAATCTTGCACACTATTTAAATGTTTTATCCGACGTTTCGATCATTCGGTTTAATTACCCAAGTTTGAGGTAAATTGACCTTCCCTGATGATGTTCGAATGATCGAAACGTCGGATAAAACAAAATAAAAGGGTCCTATCAAGAAGATCTCTTCTACCTAACAATAATCCACACCAGGGCTGTGCGGTTGTCGAAATTGTCGATTTTTCAAATTGCCGACTAGCCGATTTGTCGGATTGCGGAAATTTATACATTGCGTTTCACATTTATAAAGCCACCACTGTTTTGGGCTTAACTTTGTCAATTGTGAAAATTTTTAAATTCTGTTTTCAAAACTGAATTCGGGGCTAAAAAATACATATGTGTACCAATTTTTATAATGATATCTGAAAAATTGGCCAAATGATATCGAAAATACTGAAAATTGGTCTCTTGCAACCGTTTCACATTTATTTTTCAGAAAACTAGATCAATTGCGGTGTCTTTTAAAGAAATAACATCTTAAATTCTATTTGGAATCGATTGGACCAGGTTTTCCATATTATATCATATATCAAATTGGTACACATATGTATTTTTAGCCCTGAATTCAATTTTGAAATCAGAATTGAAAAATTTTCACAATTGACAATGTTACACCCAGAAACAGGGGTGGCTTTATAAGTGTGAAACGCGCTGTATTTTCGGCAGTTTGATGTCAAAAAAAAATCGGCGAAATGTCCATTGAATAATTTGGGATACCGTGAAAATTCGGTATTTATAATATATTTCGAATTGTCGTTGAAAAAATTTAATAGCCGAAATTTTTGTTTTCGGCTAATTTGTCGACTGATCCACACGATGCACTCAAAAAAAAAAGTCGCTCCACAACTAACAAAACAAACTTCCGAATTTTTTCGATTGTTGAGAACAACACGAAAAGGACACACGAATTAAGTTGTTGTCGAATTTCTCACCTGGAACGCGAGCACCACATAGTAGGCAATGTAAAAACCAATCAGATCTTTTAGAACCGCTTTCCAAATCGATCCTCTCCATCTTAGCATTAACGAGGAGAACTCCTCATCGTAAGATATCGTCATGATTTGGTTCGGCGGTTTTTACCTGCAAATTGATTAACTTATATGTACATGTGAAGGTGGTTTGTCGAATTTGAAATTCGGGTGGGCGGTGGTTCGCTTCCAATCATGACGCAAAACTGCGCAATTTGACGAACAAAAAAGAAATTGATTGAAAATTAAAACAGTTTGAGTAATTGGTGACGGTGGTGGTGATGGTGAACCCCCAATTTACAGTCTTGAGATAATTGCTGGGTTGAGTTTTGGTGACGAATGCCAGAGAAAATAATTATATAAGAATTGACCAAACAAATGGCATAAATAGTGGAAATCATAAATGGAAACTGATGAATGTGAATGGGTCAAACTAGGGTTCTAGAAGATTCAATGTGACGACTAGAATTGATTTTTAATAATTGAAAAGAATCAAAGTCAGAATGTTTCTTTTCCAGATTTTCAGAGCTCTATTATAGTCGAATGGTAGGAGTAGTAGAGTGGCCTATTATTTCCTTAAAGATGGCACCAAAATATAAAAATTTTCAAGAAATGAGCCGCTGTTAAAAATCTCAGGAGCGATGAATCCCTCGTAAATCGCCCCCGCAGCCGAGCCGCCGCGCACACTCATACTACTGCTACAGTAACCGTGTGGGCAAAACGGGACGCGCGCGGAAAAAGGCCCTGAATTTGAATTGTTATCGCTAGAGTTTTCACCCATTTCTCTCCATCCTTTTGTCTCACGTTGACTAAATATGCTCGATCGAATACTTGATTCGGTGTCTGATGAAAACGCAATCTCGCCGCCGCTACAAACAATGCTCACCAACACAACCTAATCACTGAACCTCACTAATTACTAAAATAAGGCGATTGAATTGATGAGGCTCTATTTCTAATTAATTCCCGGCTGCGAAAATCGGTCGAAAGCCCAACTTTCAACAGCCGCCAAAACATCGGTGCTTGCGGGCTTGCGAGAAAATTTCTGACTTTTCTCGCAAATCTCATTCATTTTTTGGTCTTTTTATTTTGATTTATTAACATTTGACATTTTAAAAAGCGGAAGAAATATAAAGAAATGGCAGCTCGCGAAAATGTGTGCAAACACCGTGACCGCAAATAGCACCATCTCATTTGAATTTATTTTGCACCAAAATCGAAATTTTTATTGAATTTTCTTGTCCAGTTTGATACTACTGCAATTTGGTGTATAATTATTACTGTATAAGCAGTTTAAAAGGGCACATCGATTATTGGTTGAGATATTTCTTTCTTCAACAATGATTTCTTTCAGACTTGCTAATTTGCCAGCGGTTTTCATTAATTTAGAAGTCCATTTCTTTAGAAAATTCGAAAAAAAAATGTTTGGCAATAAAATGAGCACTCTTGATGTTTGCGAACCACCTTTTCAAATTTCGAATTAATCTGTGGACCTGCAAATCAAACTCACATGAACCTATCGAAAAATAATTTTTTTTTTCCTATGAAAAAAAATACGAATCAATTTTTCACTGCGATTTTTATAAACGATGGTGTAAGCGAAAAAACGAAATCAACAATTAAAGTTTGTGTGGGGAAGGGCTGAAATTTTGAAGGTCCATTTAGGGACCCAGTTCATTTGATAGGAAATTTTCTAAAGAATCTGTATGCAAAAAATAAAACATTTTTTAAAGACGGACAGCAAAAAGACCTCACTTGTGAGGACAACGTCAATCATGGAAAAAAAGCCGCCGATTTAATTGGTCCGAGAAATGCGATTCGACGAGGACACCAATCATCGAAAACGTGTCATAATTAGGTGATTGTCAGTCAATTCAAACACACAACAAATGAAATTGTCGTGATTTTGAGTGGGTCGTCGCGCGACTGGTAAACGGCGGGCCGTCAAATGAAATGAATTCGAAAAGGAGATGAAGATAGGAGGGGGGGGGGTTGGCGAGAAATAGACGAACCCCGCAATTGACGATTGATTGTGTTGATTGCAATTTGAATCAACACTCGTCTCACATCAGTGGAAGGGGGTTGACCAACAAAAAAATTTGCCGGCGTCTTCCATTTTGTTTCTGTAATTTGAGTTACCTTGTTGCTTCGATCGACACAAGTTTATCAAGAATCGCTAAAGGATATTCGATCATCGCATTTCTTTTTTTCCCAACTCTCGCATTGAACGATTTTTATTGAATATGTGATGATCAACGAGCGAGATGAACGCCGAAATGGGTTGAAGGTCGACCGAAATTTTTTGCAAATTTTTATACAGGACGCTGTTTTTAGCAATTCCAGCTTTTAATTTTAAAAATTGCCTTCAAAAAATAATGTTTTAAAACCTAAATCTCAATGAAAATTGATCGTCGCAAAATCTTTTTTTTTTACAATTTTTTTTAAAAACCAAAAAATCAATGGTATTTGTTTGAAAAAAATATTTTTAGAAACTTTTATCGATGCCCATGTTTTTTGCTGAAAAGCGTACTGTTTGAGACGAGCCAATTCCGTGTGAGGACCCACAAAATTTGTGCTCTTTTGTTTGAGCCGAGCATTAAATTCAGAGAATTTCTCGTGAATTTTTTCTTTTGTTTATTTTTAAAATTTTGAATTTCAGATTTTAGAAAAATCGTCCCACAAGTTCGAATATTATGCAGGCAATCAGAGAAACCAAAAATGAAATCTGAGAAAAATTTTTCTCTTTTCCCTTTTCCGCTCAAATTGTATATGCTTTCAGTTTTATTAAATTCTTCAATTTCCCTATAAAATGTTTCCATATTCAATGATCTCGAATACCCCCCTTGGAAATTTGGAATTTCTCTTGCAAACCCTTTGGCTTCCCATATAAGGATGAATAACATTGGTCCCTGAAATTCAGCACTATCAATTTTATCGGAGTTGTCGAATTCATCCACCATTCATTTTATACAGGGTGTCATTTAAGTTCCCGCACAAAAGTTTGACGTCATGAAGAGCTTGGCTGTCGCACTTTTCGTGAAACAATACAATTTATTTTTGTTAAATAAGGTATATTTTACTTATTTTCCAAGTTTCACTTCATTCGGATGTGTTTCCGAGAAATGGCGAAGGCTAACATCCATCGCGCTTCCATTATCGAACTTCATAAGCAAAATGTGAGCCCGAGAGCCATCATTCAACGCCTCGGTGTGCCTCGTAGAACGCTTTACGACACCTTCAAACGTTTCAAGGAGCTAAATACGACCAGTGACCGTCTCAGACAAGGAAGACCCGTCTCGGTAACCACTCCTCAGAAGATCAACGCCGTCAAATCGAGGATCAGGCGAAACCCCTACAGGAGCATGAGAAAGATGGCGTCAGACGTGGGAATGAGCATCTTCGCTTTGGAACAAATCGTCAAAACGAAGCTTGTACTGACCCCATATCGTGTCCAAAAAGCGGCAATTCTATCGGCCGTCAACAAGCAGAGACGCTTCGAAAAAGCAAAACGACTTCTTGCGCGCACGCGGTCTGGAGAACACCTCGTCACTGTCTTCTCCGACGAGAAGCTATTCACTATGGAGACGGCATTCTACTCACAAAACCATTGAGTACTTGCCCAGACATCCCAGCAAGCTTCTGAGAAAGGAAGAACAATTAATCGAGCCTCACATCCTGCCAGTGTGATGGTTTTCGGTGCCATCTGCTCAACCGGGAGGTGCCCCCTGGATTTCGTGGATCAGGGGGTGAAAATGAACAAAGAAGTCTACGTTTGGGACATTTTAAAGAAGCATGTGATGCCCTGGACTCAAACGCATTTCGGTGGGCAGAAATGGGTCATTCAACAGGACAGAGCACCCGCCCACAATGCCAAAACTACTCAGGAGTGGTGCCAGACCCATTTTCCCGACTTTATCAAGTCATCCGAATGGACTGATTGCTCCCCAGACCTGAATCAGCTTGACTTTTCCGTGATAGGGTCTTGCAGGAGAAGGTCAACGCAAAACCCCACTAAAGTGTAGAGGCTCTGAAGAAGACATTACTGGCGGCATGGCACAATCTTTCCATCGAATACCTGCGTACCACAGTCGCATCCTACCCGAAGCGTCTCTGTGAAGTCATAGCTCCGAAAGAAGGCCGAATCGAAAAGAGTTAATATAAAATTATTTGTTATACTATAGATAAAAAATATTTCAAGTCTCGTTTGATTTGGACTTTTAGTCTCAGAAATATACGTCTTCAAAGTTGTGCGGGAACTTAAATGACACCCTGTAGGTTTATTTTGCTGAAAATGAATCGAACGTCATTCATTCACGTTTTAAATTTCAGACTTTGTTCGCCAAAAAAATTGACACAAAAGGCAAACATAACAGGTTCTCAATAATATAAAAAGAATCGACAAAAATGAAAATGATAACGTTTTTTTTTGTCGGCATTTTACAACTACTATAACATACATAGTTGTGATGAAGGTTATTAGTTTGATTTTCTGTTTCACACTTATTCAATTAGTGGCGTCCGGTCTATTACAGGTCAGTTCCTCGTTTTGAATCACACAAACTTCAAATTTGAATTTCATCAATGTAGAGAAATAAACGACAATGGGGATGGAATCAAAATCGAGTGAATGGATTCCAACGACAGAATATGATGAGCAATAATCAAGCGCAAGCGCGGGTCAGTAAAAAAATGATCATGAATGATAGAGAGAGAAAATTTTTAGTGTCAAAATCAAGGAATCAGTCTTCTCGGAATCCCGGCAATTCAGAGTTTCAATTGTGTGAATTCAAGAAGTGTGAGTTAGCTTTTCCTATAGCCATCCCAAAGGATTTTTGGAATTGAAAAGAAAAAACATATTTATGAAAATTTCTTTTTTTAACTTGTTGAATATAATTTTTTGCAGTCTCGAATTTTAAAGAAACTCTTTAATTAAACGTTTTAATAATTCCCTCAATAAATAAGAACATTTTAAAAAATTCCACTGAAACAGTGAATTCATTTTAATCATTCAAATCTTCATTGAATTAATCACGCCCCAATTAACTATGTCATATTGATAACAACCAGATCCGAGAGGATCGGATCGGATTTGGGGGTCAGAATGCGACGATCCAGCCTATTCGTTTTTCTTCTATTTCAGTCGTCAAACTCATTCGCCCAACAGCACGGAGGTAGTCGGAATATGTTCTCCGCGGGACCTCTTGGAGGATTCGGCGCCCCGATTTGGGGATGATAATTATACATATTATAATTATTATTATGACAATTTATTGGTAAAATATAAACCATTTTGAACCTGAAAAAAAACAATTAAAACAATTTTTAGTGTGATTTTTGTTGATCCGTAATGAAGTACCCATAGAGCATCCAGTCTTTTTTTTTTGTCATTAGCCGCATAAGCTGGAAAATCAGAATTTTGACCAAAAATAGGCAAGCGATTTCGGAATACCCGTTGATGGCTATATTGGTCCCGTCGGGCATTATTGCGCGCGCCGCATCGTATTCATGGAATCCCTCAAAGAACTTATAATATTTGAACGTTTTGCGAACATCGAATTTCATCTGAAATTCTCAATTCGATTTGCGGTTTCAAAGGATTATACCATGTCTGTGCTCCTTTCAATATGAGCAATGAGCTCAACAGCCTCAAAATCACCTTTTCTAAAAGAAAAATATCTTGATTCAATTATTCGTCCGGCTCACTTTGGATCGGAAAATCGGAAAAATGTCGGAGTTTTGTCAATATTGAGAAGCTTCACGCATGGAGTTGATTGGATTTCTCGAGTTAGCGCGTCTTCGACATGCTCGAGAAACTCGGATGTCGCATTTTCAGAATATTGCGATGAAGGCAACTGAAAACGAATTCGAAATGGTCGAAATTTGTTCGACTTACGATTTCGGTGCAGAAGCAATGCTTCGAATCAATATCGACGTCGCTGCATACGCTATTCGCTGATAACAACGTTTGAATTGGCGAAAATTCTGAAATTCGCTTGTCTGGAATTGCGAAAAATCGACTCAAATCCTACTTATCGAATCTCCAATATTCTCAGTTATCAGATTTGCCAATAAAGCGTTCACATGCATATTTGAAATCAGACGATTTGAATTGATTTCCAGCTTGTTTCGACTTTCCGGAAAATTCGAAATGCGCTCATCGGATAGTCGAATTGCGAGGAAGTTATTGGCGGCGTCTTGATCGACGTTCTCTCTGGAATCGAATCAATGCTCAACTGGAAACGGTGTTCTCCTACCCTTCAGAATTATTATAGGACATTATAACAACATCGGTGTGTTGGAACACCTTCTTATCATTGAGTTTTTGCAGAGCCCAGCTGAAAATATAAATAACTGGAATTTCGAAAAATAATTATATAAATATTGTCAAAGGCGAACGATTTTGACAAATTTGAAATGCGCGAGTTGAACATTAGTTGTTCCCAAAAAACTAAACCAAATTTGA
The DNA here is from genome assembly GCA_902829315.1 of Caenorhabditis bovis. Taxonomy (NCBI): domain Eukaryota; kingdom Metazoa; phylum Nematoda; class Chromadorea; order Rhabditida; family Rhabditidae; genus Caenorhabditis; species Caenorhabditis bovis. The sequence continues at coordinate 1,678,275 of CADEPM010000001.1, read as the reverse complement.
GAGTCTAACCAATTTCTTAAAATTCATTTTTAAAATTTTGCTCTTTTTGATTAAATTCAGCAAACTCGCTCCGAAGAGTGTTTTATTTTCCATACGAGACCCATAGCGCCAATTCAAATTCGTCAATTTTTGACTAAATCGAAATAGAAAATTAAAAGCTCGCTTAATATTTGTTGCTGATGGTGCGTTCCTAAATATGCTTCATACGACATTTTTAAGAAAAAATACTCGACCCGCTTCCCAACCATAAAAGTTCATAAACACGCACGCAAAATTGCACACATTTGATTTTTTTAAATTCCACTAAAACTCGAAATATTTGGGAAAATTGTATGTTTTTATGCAAAGTGAAAACGAGGTCTTTTTTTTAAATTTTTTTTTGTTTTTTTTTTTCAATTTTTGGGTGAGAGGTTCTTTGAGAGAGGAATCTTTTTAAAAATGCATTTCCGAAAATTGTTCTTAAAGAGAAAAGTCGATTTCAGTGAAATTTCTGATGGAAACGCTCAAAATTGTTCGCTTTTAATTTATAAGGGTACGGTGGACAGTCGGTGTAAACACACATGCCAGAGTTGACGCGCACTTGCACACTTTTCAGCTGCCAATTGGATAAATTGTGAATTCAACAAAAAATGTCACAAAAAAAGCCAATTGCTCGAAAACTTTAAATTTTTTACTATTTTTTTTCTACGAATTTCCTTACTATAGCGCATTATCAATCGAATACAGTTGTAGAATGCTTGCATCGACGAAGAATAATGAAAGAGAATCGGATTGTTTCACAGAAGTCACATATCTTTCGAATATTTCGATGTCGTCTTCAATCATCGCCTAGAAGAAACCAGAAGCTTCAGAGGAAAAAAAGCGTAGAACAACAAATAGCCCACTTTTCCATCATGCCGACATGTCTCTTCCGTGTCGTCAGCTGTGTAAAACTGTTTGACGAAATTTTTGTAGACACTCGAATCTCGCGTGAAATCGTGTTTCAGCTGCCGTCGAATCTCATCAACGCCGCTAAGAAATGTCTCAAAATTGTGCTCTGAAAATCGTGAGAAGCTTCAATAAAACTCTCGATAAAATTAAGAGACCTTTTGCGATTTTCAGCAGATTCAATCCCTTATTCAAACCAAAATGCGCTTTCCAATTATCATTCATCATCGGTTCGTTCTGCAATTTGATTTTCTGATCTTCCCATCCATTTTTTTCGGCCAATTAATGATCACCGATGAAAAATCGAAAGTTTGGGATTGATTGCGGAACATGATCATTGGGGGAAACTTGATACCTGAAAAGCTGCCTTGAAAATGCTGAACTGATTATTGGCAATAAGCTTCTTCGATTTGGTCATCGTCTTCATGAATAATTTATGATGAAGATTGGGCAATAATAGAATGGCAATCGATTTCTGAAGTGCGTCATTCAATTCAAAACATTTCCATCGGCATTTTTATTTACCTTCGATGGAGAAGCTTCTCCCTTTGGCGGAAAATTGATGAAAGGCTTGAAATAGACGACTTCTCCGCGCTTCGTACAGCTCACCGCGAAATTCTGGAATTGCACAATGGTATTTGAGTTATTCCTAACGTCAATCTGAAATAAAAATCAAATTCAAGATTTCGAGCTTCTCATTTATATACCAAATGCGCTTCACCCAAATGATTCATTAATGGTCGATTCATTTCAACGTCGAAAATTTCTTGATAATAGCAACTGAGAAAAATTTGAAAATTTTTGAAAACATTCCGCACCTAACCTGATATTAAAAGGACGGAGGTATTTCGACTGACCCGGCATCATTTGAATAATGCCATTCTCATTGAGTTGAACGACATCGTCGAATCTACTCCGACACGTTGATCTGAACTGTTTGATCTACCACATCGCAATAATGCCTGAAGAAACCTTAATCTGAACGGAATCCCACGCTCAACATCCTCATTTCCCAGAAAAATGTATGGTAATTTGCATTTGTTGGCTAGCAAATTGCGAATGTCTTAATTAGCTAATTAGTTGTCTTGATTAGTTGATTAGCTACCCAGAGGTGTGTAGACGACATCGGGCTCGAAAAATGGGATCGGATTCAATTGTTGTCCGGTTTTCGATTTCGACAAACAATATGAGAAGTAGATGATGATGAACGTGACGATGAGGAAGAATACTGTGGAGAGCCACATGGGACCCGCTGAAAAAAATCTAAATTGAAATGAGTCAGACGGGAATCGTCGTGGCGAGACCACATGAAATGAAACCGTTTCAGAGGGAACATGATTGTCACAAAAAGAAAAAAAAAGAAAACGAGTGGATTTGAGAAAACAAAAACGACGAGGGAGAAGATGTCAAGCAGTAGCAGCAAATCAAAAAGAAACCAGTTCAGAATGGTTACTTATATGGCAATGCGAACGGAGATATATTAAGCCGATTCGGCGCGGAGGAAGGCAGGAGGCATCTTCCACACTTCAGCGAAAAAAATTGCCGAAAGCCAGTCAATGTTGAAATTCATTTGATCTTCGAAATCGACTTGAGAAAAAATTTTTTAATTGGATTTCTGACTAGAATGCGTTAGAACATACTGATGGTTTGGGAATCAGCATGTTCTATCGTGGAAAAAAACCAAAAAATCAAAAGAGGGATATCCGGTTTTTGGCGAAAAAAAAAAGAATGAGAAGCATAAAAAAAACAACATCACCTTGAATAAACAAGTTTCATCATTATCGAGAAAATGGGCGACGGCAAAAAAAAAGAAAAACATAATAATTGTCTAGAAATCGATTTAGTTGAAGGAAAAGCTGAAAAATAGTTGGCAAAAAATGAAATTTTGAAAAAAAAAATTGCCACAATTGCCTGATTGCCAGTTATTTTTTGCGGTGGCGGCAATTCAAACACGAGTTGAAGTAGCTTTGAAGGAGATCGATTGGGACCATTTTCGCACGGAGATAAAATTGACGAGAGGTCGATGAATCATTTATTTCTCAATATTTGGGTTAGCAGTACATAATTATCGTCAAAATCGATAAATTGGGACAAAATTGGCTAAATGTCAGCGCTGTGTACTCCACACGGACAATGCACTAACAAGAAAAAATCGACACGCTCATGTTGCGGGACCTACCTTCAAAATAGAGCCATCACAAAACCATATAAGAAAAATGGAGTACCCTGATACACTTTTGAGATTTTATCAGAATAGTAATAATTAGGGAGTGGGGTGATTAATTTCTCCAGTTCCGGTAAATCTTTCTCATTTTTCCTTAAACGGTCACGCTACATAGTTGTAATACCTTTTCGATATATGTCAAGGATTTTGAATGTTTCCCAATGTATAATGACGTGTTGGTTGGTGATTTAATTCCCGTCAAATTCTTCCCATAAACGATAGCATTGTATTGTTTCAAATTGGAATTGCTCACGAAATTTTGGTGTTTTTTAATGCTCAATTTTAGACGATTTCCCAATTTAGAATGTTGATTTTTAAGTTTTCCATTTATTTTTTTAGAAAAAGTCCATTAATTTTGCGAGACTCTCATTGGCGAATCCGGCACAAAATCTCCATCGCGTACAACTCGATATGACTCGTGGACCTAAAAAAAAGAGGTTTCAGTAAAAGCTTTTCGATAAAATATTTTCCAGTCTAAAAAAAACTATATCTTAAATTTTGCTAATTATTTTTCACTGCTCATTATTCGAAAGAGTACCTCATAGTTTCTCATAAAACAAAATACCCCTTTAATATTTTAATGATTCTCGCTAATAAACTTTTTCCATTCGAGACCCAAAGATGCAATTTTTAATATTTTTCAAGTATTTTGAAGAAACCCCGCACTAACATTTTCCATGTGCAATTTCGCGAATTCGACATCGCCGATCCTCGGCGCTGACCATGTGCACAATTTGACATGTTTGTTCGGGAAGCTTCTAGCCACATGAAGCGAGAGTATTGTAGCCATTGCTCCTCCAAGTGAGTGTCCAGTTAACTGAAAATATTGGCCACCCCGTCAATTTTATTCTTGAAAATTTCACCAAAATCTCGAAATCTGGAAATTTCTCGATGGCATTTGCCAATTTCTCATTGAAATTATTGTTGATGACTGATTGATAGCCTTGCGCATAATATGTCATCACTTTTCCGCCCAACGCAATCTCGTCCATCATTGCTAGAAACACGGTGGCGGTTTGAGCCATTAGCTGAAAATGAGAGTTTGTCGGATGAAATGTTGGCGGACGCCTAATTGCACCTGCGTGAAATGATTTGTGGCCGTCACGGCCACTACAATGTGCCCGAAATCGCGATTGACGGCCACTAGATAACTAATTTTGTTCTAAAAATGGAATTGTTCGAAAAAAAGATGCTCAGGATAGAATATTGATGGTATAAAGCAGGACTGTGCGGCAATAGGAAATTTCGGAAATTCGGTAATTTTGCCAAATTTCGTCTATTGTTGAAAAATGACAAATGTATCCAGGTGTCGTAGGATCCTGCGTTTTGTACGCAATGCTAAGAGACGGTTACAGTTTTCCTCGCAGCGATTTACGGGGACTTTTAATTTAATTTCGCATATTCATTTTTTTTTTATTTTTCGTTCAATTTTTTAATTTTCTTTCGAAATTTTTTAAATTAAATTTTTAAATTTTGCAGAAACCGAATTTAATAATGTATTTAGCAGAATAAGCACTTTTAAACGATATTTTTTTTGGTAAAAACAGCAGAGATTAAAAAGAAATCATTTTTGTCGTTAATAAAATTATTTAATCGTGTTTTGCTCTTTGTATGCGTTTCTATTATCTTGTTTTTGTATTCTTCATTTTCAAAATAAATTTTAGAACGACAAAATCTTCACAATAATTTCCAACTATTTTCCAACTGGACAAATGGAAAAGTGCATATTCTGAAAACGAAATAATTAAACTCGGTTTCTACAGGTTTTAAATGAAAGATTTCCAAAGAAAATAAGAATATACAGCAAAAAAATTGAGAGAAAACAATTTAAAAAAAAAACTCCGTAAATCGCTGCGTGGATTACGGTAAATGGCTCATCGCATTGCGTACAAAACGCAGGATCCCACGACACCTAGATACATTTGTCATTTCTCAACAATATTAAATTTTTTCAACGATAGTTCGAAGTATATTATAAATACCGAATTTTTCACGGCATCCCAAATTATTAAATTGACATTCTTTTGTTTTATCGATTTTTTTCCGCATCAAATTGCCAAAAATAAAAATATCGGCAATGGAATTGCGAAAGAAAAATGAAATTAAAAGGAAGAATGAATTGCTTTTCCATTTTAATGCTCCGATGATTTTTTTTTCTTCAAGTCACTTTGTTCATTTCCATCGAAAAAATATATATTGTTGATAAATGACAAATGTATCCAGGTGTCGTGGGTTCCTGCGTTTTGTACGCAATGCGATGAGCCAGTTACCGTAAACCTCGCAGCGATTTACGGAGTTTTTTTTTTATTAGTTTCTCTCAATTTTTTGCTGTATTTTCTTATTTTCTTTGGAAATATTTTATTTAAAACCTGTAGAAACCGAGTTTAATTATTTAGTTTTCAGAATATGCACTTTTCCATTTGTCCCGTTGAGTTGGAAATTATTGTGAAGATTTTGTCGCTCTAAAAATTATTTTGAAAATGAAGAATACAAAAACAAGATAATAGAAACGTGTATGCGTTTCTATTATCTTGTAAAAAGCAAAACACGATTAAATAATTTTATTAATGGCAAAAATGTTTTCTTTTTAATCTCTGCTGTTTTTACCAAAAAATATCGTTTAAAAGTGCTTATTCTGCTAAATAAATTATTAAACTTGGTTTCTGCAAAATTTAAATAACACAATTTCGAAGGGAAATACGAAAATTGAACGAAAAATAAAAAAATGAATATGCGAAATTAAATAAAAAGTCCCCGTAAATCGCTGCGAGGATTACGGTAACTGTCTCTGAGCATTGCGTACAAAACGCAGGATCCTACGACACCTGGATACATTTGTCATTTTTCAACAATATCCCGGCTTAAAAACAGAACATATTGAATCGTCGAAAATTCCGATTGACCCACAACCCCTGTGCGGCAATGGAATTGCCGATTTCCGAATTTGACGATTAAAAAAAAATTTCGCTCGGCCGAATTTGCCGGATTGATATTTTTTATTTTCGGCAATTTTTTGATTTCCGAAAATTCCGATTGCCCCACAACCATCTTGTATAAACCCCATCAATCGACATTGGGACTTCAACACGCGATAGAATTTCAGTTTTTTCGCCGGTTTTTCGAAGACATGAAAGCGCCTGAAAATGAGAAATTTGTTTTGCGTGTTTTTTTCCAACTTCCTCAATTACAGCCTCATATGGAGAATATATGGGAACTCGATTTGCTGCTTGAATGTAATATGCAATAATATTTCTGAAAATATTCAAGACTTATGATTTAATTTACCAATTCTGTGAAATAGAAAAAATGCGCTTTTTATTTCTATTTTTTCATCGATGAAGAAGAAAAAAAACAAAGTTTGTCGTTTCAAAGCTGAGAATTCAAATTCGCCGCGTTGCGTATGCGTCGCGGTCGGCGTCGGCTTTCAATAAAAATGCGTGGAGAAATTAAAATAAATAGTAACGAATTGTTGTTTTGGCTGTTTAGAAATTGAATTTGGATTTTTAATTTTTTTGGAATTTTTTTGATACAAAATGAATCATTAATGGTAATTATGCGATTCCAATGAAGAAATCACTATAGGAAATGATTTTATAGTGCCAAGATGCTCGTTTTTCCGCGAATTTAACAATTTGGATATAGAAATCCTTCAAAATTTGATTCATATTGATAATTTGAATAAAATTACTCGGGCCGGCCCACCAAAACGATAAAATTTTAATTGACTTTTAGCAGTTGTTTTTTTTTTCTCTCGAAATGAGAAATAATAGTGGAATGAAGAAAATAAAAAAAATTTTCCCTAATTATTATTTTTTTTGTCCCTCAACTCCTTATGATCCATTAGAATATTACCTGTTGAAACTATCATTGTACGTATTTGGAATATCCCGTGGACAATTGATCCGATCCAGAACGGTTTTCCAAGGATGGCACATGTATTTGGAAGGAACGCAGGATTGGCTGGTGAAGCACCATCTGAAATCAATGAAAATTCTCGAAAATTTTGAATTAAATGAATAGATTAGTATCAAGACCACAATCAATTTTCCCAAATTACCGGCAATTATAGTCATTATCGATTTGCGATGCGCATTCTTCGCATGTCGAATGTTGGCTACATTCCAATTGTGACGTGGCGACTTCAAATTGAGCCATAAATAATAGAAAGCATGTGATTAGCATGAATGTTTGAAAGAAAAAGTTGCTCGCGCTGTCGGACGCGTTCTATCAAGCGAGAGAAATAAATATGTATAACATTTCTAAATTATAGGGGGAGGGCATTCGTTTTTCGAAGAAAATTATTCGAGAAATTAGCGGAAAATCGATATCAATTTGAAAAGTGTTGAATAGAAAATTGACGACTTCACGATGAATCGTCTAACGATTTTCAGAAGATTGGCTCGAAACAAATTTTAAGAAAATGTTTTCTTGAATATTTTTTGAGATGTTAATGGAATTTGGAAAATTTTCGAAATGTGCCATCAATTTTCAAATCATTCCGAATCGTTAAAAATGGTGTGCACAATTTTGGGCTCACCTGTGGACCTCTTGAAATTCCCTTGTGAGCCTATTCTTGGAATTTTTTGGAAATTGTTTAACAAAAAAATGTAAAAATTACGTTAAATTAGATTTTTGTGTAAATAAAAAAGTAAATTTTAATTTAATCGGCAATTTTTTGGTGGAATGTCTGCGTCTCCTTCCACTGCACGCTCTCTTAGCGTCTTTGCACCCTCTCTATTTTGCACGCTGTTTCGTCGATCCTAATATTGCATATTTTGAATAATTTGAAGTTTTCAGCCTCATTTTAATAAATGGTTCCTTACGTAGCGTCATTGGAACATCGCCCGGATATAAGGATCCACATCCGGAATGAGAAGGACACATCGGGTTCGACAATTCGGTAGTCTGGAATCATGAAGCCAACAAATTTCGACTTGTCGACAATTTCTATTTCAATCAAGAATTTTGATTTCAAACCCAAATTGTGCTCGGAATCAATGTACATATACGCAAACCACAATTCGACATTGAGAAAACGACGCAACATGTAATAGAAATACTTCCGGCGATGCTTTTAGAGGTTCAATTATTCCAACATTTCTCTTTGCTTTTCGCCTCTCTACTAGCGCCCCCACCCCCCTCGAATGCCTAGAAAACGGCGGTCGGAAGATATCGATGGGCTCGTGATGGCAACTTCACCAATCAAGGTATGATTGCGTCTCGTCGCGTCGAAATCAGCCCATCATCCTATAGATCAAGGTGGAGCAATTCATTGAAGAAACAGCGAATCCCGAAAACGATTCCACTGTGAATATGTTCGCCGAGGATACATCGATGCTAGGTTTTCGATATCTCCATTCAAGATATAAAACATGGTTCAGGTAGGAGAGGGGGATTCTCCGATTCTCTGATTCTCTTTCAGGGTTCTTTGGGCTTGCGTGCTTATTTTCTTCATAGGTCTCACTGTTTATCAAGTTGCCGAACGTATCACATATTATTTCATTTATAATCCGCTGACGACTCGCCGGAGTTATGAGACATTGCCGAATATGTATTTTCCAACCATCGGCGTCTGCAATAAAATGCAAATGAAGTGAATCGAAGAAGGGGACCATCGAAACGAATTTGTGATTTTTAATATTCAGAGCTAGTAGGGTGGCTTCTCAGAATCCGAACCTTCTTCGAGCAATGTGCAATGTTCTGAATGAGAGGAATAAGACTAGCGAGAGTTACGACATAATGGACAAGTTTGAGGATTTGGATATGCTTGAGATTCATCGCAATTCGTTTCAATCCGCCGACGATCTTTTTGTCAGGTATTCGAAAATGCCAACATCGGCATTCTTGCTAAAAATTTGAAGTTGCGAGTTTGGCAAAAGCGGATCGTGTCAGGAGGAGGTCCGTCCCTTATACACCCCGAACGGTCTCTGCTTTTCGGTATCTCCAAATAAGACGATTCTTCGCCCGGGTCCCGAAACGACTCTATCGCTTGTCTTGAATCTTGAAGTCCACGATATAATTCCAGGTTTCAACGTGCACTCGGCTCCATTTTCTTTTTTTTTTTTGAACAAACTATTAAGGAACCGTCGTCGAGCCGGGCGTAATTCTATCCATTTTCGACGGCCACGGCTCACTGTCGCATTATTCGGAGGGCATCCATTTGGAGGCGGGCAAAGTTGTGACGATACCGGTGAACGAGGTGCGCAAATTGCAGCGCTATCGGAGCACGTGCGGCACGAAAACCATGGAGTCGTTCACCGAGAAGGAGTACTCGAAAGCTGCTTGCGAATGGACGATGAACATCAAACAGATTGAGCGCGATTGCGGTTGTGTGCCGGTTCAGAGTCCGATTTATCGGGGCATCCTATCGAAGTCGGACGAGGTCCGCCGCTCAAATCGCCGAAAAAAAAATTCTCGTCTCACATTTTCAGATTCTCAATTACACGAGCGGAATTGATGATTTGAAGAAGGGAACGAAGCGTGCGCCGTTGTGCACACTTCGTCAAGAGTTTGAGTGTGTTCAGGAGAGATTGGTAAATTTTTCGAAGTCGCCAAAATTCGATTTTTCTTCTTCTAGAACCTTCGACCTGCGATTGACAATGAAATGTGCCCCGATGATTGCGAGGACATCTCATTCTCATCGATCGTGTTTGGCGGAAGACTGGTAACTTTAATAATAGGCAATTCAGCTTTTACTGCAATTCCAGTCACCTTCTGACATCGTTTCTCTTCTTCCTAGCGACTGGGAGGACACTAAAGAGAAACGAGTGGCTGAATATAATAAAGCATTGCAAGTGATTCCGAACCAAATGATTCCAGTGGTCCGAAATGTTCAGCAGCTTTCTGATGAGCTTCAAACGTTTGTCGATGAAGCTTTACAGGTTTTTAAGAGCTTCTGCAATGCATTTCATTTAATTCCCCTCATCCCATTTTAGGTGTTTGATTCGAGCAATGCGAATGAGGTCCGATGTTTATCCCATGATGGAAGGCCATTTGAAAGCTTCATCAATCAGTTTTATGCTCATGAGCCGCTCTGGGAGCGCATTACAACGTTGAATTCACGTTTCAAGCTTCTGATATTAAGAATTCAATTTTCAGATATATTCGGCATTCTCTTGCACGCGAGCTTAACACCACTGCAATGTGCATCGGTCTAGCGCTCGACGTCAAAGGTCAAATCATCGATCAAGAGGTGCCAACGGTGAACATGTCGCAAGCATCGCTGGCGTTGTTGCAATTGGAGCAGATCAAAAATTATTTGGGAAAATCGAACTTCAATTTCGGGATGTCGATAATGCATGAATCAACGAGGAATATTGTTTTGGAACTTGGTTGGTGGTTGTTAAGCATTTATGATGATATTTTGTGTTGTAATGTCGATGTTCGTTTACTCTGATCTTTATCTCAAATATGTATTAGACAACAATTAACGACGAATGTGAGAAAAAGATTAATTAACAATAACAATCCTAATGGAAATTCCTGCAGAGGGGCAAAAAATAGGATAACAAAGGTAAGAACAAAACAAGAGGGTTTTTGTTAACTTAGTGTAAATGTGCGTCAACCCTAGTGTGTGTGTGTATGCACCGTGATGTGTACCGTAACCACAGCATTTAAATGCCTGTGATTCAATGGCGTTTTGAATTTCAGCAAAACCATTGATTCTTGAAATCAAGGATTGCGTTGCAAAAATGTACGAGAATCAGGAAAGAGTTGAAGAAATTGCCGAGGATTGTCGATTGGTTTTGATGGCAAAAATGTGAAACGAGCTCGTCATTGATGTCTTACAGATTTTCAAAAATCGATACCTTCCATTAATGGAAGCTTCTAACGTCTACACAAAACTTAGTCCATCTTCAACGGCTTTCAAGTCGTTCACGGTGAAATTGGTCCAAATTATTCAAATTATGCTATTGTATAGGAAATGATCAAGAAGGTGACCAAGAGATTGCATAATATCAAAAATAGAGTTCATATGAGCTCATGGACCAATTTCAATATCGATTTGAAGGAATTTGAGTCGGTTTATCGGTAGATCAATTCTTTTTTGTTGAAAAAACAAATCTTGAAATTTCAGCGAAAACTCGAAAGATCATATCGAAATCGAGGAAATCCTCAAACTTCGAAAAACGATGGTGTCGGACATAGCAGAAGTCGCCACGGAGCTCTCCAATATTTTCGCGTCGGTGACCGTTTCTCGCGCCAAATTTGGAAGTTTGACGGGCAATCCGATTGATGAGAAGTGGTCGATGAAATTTATGAACTCGTCGGAATGCTTGAAGGCGATGGCCAAAAAAGCGCCAGGTCTTAAAGTGGGTGATTCAAACAATCAAGAGTTCAGACAGGTTGAAATTGATTCTAATAATTAATTGCCTGAAAATTGGCCACCGTATAATTATAGCGTCTAGCTAACCAATTCTAGAAATCGCGATTCATACGTGGAGAATGGCTATCTCGCCTACGGAATCAAGTCCTTCTAGCGCAATCCTATTCAGCAACTCCGCAATATGACGTGTAATAATAGAATGTCTGAAAATTGCCAACGATCAACTCGCCCGTTTTCAGAGTGAATCTTCTTCACATCAAATTTTATTTCGCCCACTTCAAACAAGAAACAATCATTCAAGAGAGATCCTACAACATGTTTTTGCTTTTGGGTAGCGATTAGAATTTAAATTTACAGAAAAAAATTTTCCAGCCGAGATCGGAGGTACGATTGGGTTGTACGTCGGCGCCACATTGCTAACCGTCGCCGAGACGCTTGTTTTCATTTTCGAGCGAAAAGCGAGAAATCTGTTTTTGAAGCCGCAATGTTTATAGATTCCACAACGGCCATAATAATAATAATATTTTTTATTATATAAAGCATAAATATATTTCAAGTAGATGGGAAACTTCAAAATCGATGAAATTCTCTCTCCTCAAATTTCGAATCATGTATTGACATTCGATAAAAACTCGCAGCTTATCAATAAATAATTCGTCTGTTAATCCTGTGTAAGTGTCGACGACTGCATTTTCTTGTATACGTGTTATTGTGCACCGCCGAATAAGGGGGGGGGTGCGGCGCGTCGGGGTTCTCAGTTTTTTTTTTCGCTCACCCCTTACATTTTGTTGCTTCGTTTCCGATGTGATTTGCATCGTCGAAATTGTTTGCACAACAAGCGGGCCTCGCGTCCGCACCTTTAAACAGTCATCGGGCCGGGAGGTGATTCATCTGGAGACGCACAAATTCCACTCCACACCTCATTCGTGTCGATTTTTAGCGCCCCCAAACCATTCGCAACGTTTATTCTGATTTTTATTTCGCTTCTCGAATGCCTTCTTTCAACATCACCTCCATTGCCAGTGATGTCCGCAGGTGAACTTGCTTTTATTTTTTTATAACCGCTGGCTTTTCCGTTTTTAGGATTTCGAATCCCCATGAGAAACTCAATTAGTTTTTCACTGCTTGAAAATGCATGCAACCTTTTTCACGGAATTGCCATTTATGCGGTAAACTTTTCCTCGAGCACCTTACACCTTCAATGTATAATTGATATTCTTTGAAATGATTTTGTGGCATTTTACAAATTTCACCTTCCTTTTGATATTAATCGTAAATTATTTCAGACATGCGTCTTTTTCGTTCAATGGGACACTTCGCAAATTTCGTGCAAATCTCATCCTTATCAGGCGCTGAAAGATTATCAGCTACTGATAAGTTTGAGATTCGCTTGAGTTTGCGAATATTTTTCCAAATAATTATATTCTTTTTTTCTTGTTCTCAAATGACAAGATGCCACTTCAAAAATATATCGCATTAATTATTAAATTTATCGACGATAAAAATAGATTCTCGCTTTTGGAGTTGTTTAATAAATATTTTAGACGTCGTACGAGAAGTTATGAATAAATTCCGAAGGGTTCAGCTCAATAAAATATTCATATCCGCAGGCTTGTTAAAAAAAACGCGAGAATTTGGACACATTATGGTTTTTTAATAATCACTTTGATTATATAAATCAATATCACACGAGAAATTCCGCGATTGGGCAAGAAGGTTGTCGAAAGATCTCGGAATCTTGCGATTCCGAGGCAGCCGCTCAAAAAATGCGCCAAACGCTGTTTACTGACGCAAATCGCGTTCATATTTACACGCGCGTTGACCCGATTCTCGACGCGTTCGCAAATAACATAAAAATTTTTTCAAATTTCCTATTGATTTCCAGTTGTTTCGCATCAATTTTATTGTTGTTTTTTTATCGCATGATTTGTTTGAATAATAAAAATGTCAGAAAAAAGTATGTGTCGCGCAATTTCCTAGATTTAGACATTTTTCTATTTATTATATTTTTATTCGGGATAATACAGATAATTGCGTCATATTGAAAATAATATACAGCCAGCTCTCTCATATATAACAATAGAAAATAATGGAATTAAACTTTAAAAAATCTATATAATTGAAACGGATTAAATTTTAGAAAAAGAGTACTTATTCAGCGCATAAAAAAGAATCCTCGTTTGTTCTTTTGCTTTGCGTTTTTGTTTTTCTATCGCTTCACGCACTTCAGGGCGCACTCGTTTCTTTTTGTATCAAATCTCGTCGTCTGATGTCCTTCGAACTCGGCCATCAAAATACATACACCCTCAAAAACTCTTTCTTTCTCTTCCTTCCGTTCCCGATTTCGTCACACATATATGTTTTTCTTTTTTTTTGTCTAATGTCATTACCATTGTTCATCATTGTCGGCCCATTATGTTTGAGGTGCGTGTTCTAAGTCCGGTCCGCCCATGAGATTTTTTATCACCGCGTTCAATATCCTCGCCCAGTCTAACCCCATTGGTCTGTCTGTTTGTTTGTGTGAAAATGAATTGGGCACAGTTGCTTGTTAGATAAATGACGAATGCCCTCAGAATGTTCTCAACTTGTTTCGTTATTGATTCGTATCGTGTCTTTCACTATATCATTCATTATCATTTGATTTGTGTGAGAGTCGTGGCAAATATCGAAACCCAAAGGACGCCAAAAATAATTGCCTCTTTCGGTTTTTCGTTTCACTTACAATAATTGTTTGAACCTGACAAAATTGTGTTGATCTAACAGAAGGTCGCTTTTCTACTACATTCGTCTTCTTCCTCTTCTGCCTCTTCTTCATCTCTCGGTGGTCACATTCAACGTGCGTCCGAGCATTTAGCAGATCAGCGGTTCTCATAACCCCAAAACGCCGGCACAATTTCATCGTTATCATCGATTTTTGGAACTCCTCTGGATCAAGGTTTGTTCGCTCTTCTTTTTCTTCTTCTTGATGTTCCGAAAAAATTGTGATACGGCAAATATTTTTTGTACCAATGTAAATATAATCATTGCCACGAGGAAATAAGAATAGAACCGTTTCGCAACGTCCAATGTATTAATTGAAAGTTATATTTAAAAAAAATGTTTGATACTAGATTAAAGCGATAAATTTATTTTCAAAAATCAGTATCGCGCGGAAATTGATAAGTGCGAAAATGTTATTTTTACAACCACCGTTTCGAACATAATACGAATATTCAAATGCTATTGTGCAACACCCACGCGTTTACGGAAATAAATTTAAACATCAAATCAGTGAACATCTAAGATAAGTTCATTTGTCCCTTTTCACTGGCACATTTTTATAATCATCATATTCGTATAGTCATTCAAGAAACCCATATGACAACAAAGCTTTTGCTCGTATTCATGATGACTAAATGTCGAAATAAATTGCACCTAATTATGTGGAAAAAACGCTTACGAAATTTGAAATTGGCATGCCCGCCTAGTTATGCTTTACGTTTCCAGACAATTTTCCACTTGTTTACCTTAATAAAATGAATGTCAGAGCAAATTGGCCTAATAACGTTTGTCGCCACGAAATCTTCATAAGTAGAATTTCCTTTTTTTGTTTATCATGAATAGCTTTGTTTTAAAAATGCTCTCAATTATTGAGTAATTTTTAAATCCGCATAATAAGAAGTCAGTCTAAAATGTGTATTTAAATTTCAAAACATTTGTTATTTGGAGAATCAAAGTTTTTCGTCATATAAATGTATAATTATAAAGTAGGACGAAATGACTAGTTGTTTTGATTCTGTCGGTTTATCGCCTCAATTTTTAGTAAATCTTGTCGAGACCCGCTTAATCGAATTTGTACGTTTCCAAACCCTGCCTCGAGATTTGTTGCCTTCAAAATACAGTCGCTTGCCCACAAAATATTGTGATGTGAATGCACCGATGACGTATCTTTTGTTCGTTTCGATTCGTTATCAGGAGCCCAATGTTCTAATCAATTTTGTCCTGTTCAAATGCTTCTCGCAATCGTCGTCATTTCGTCACAGAACGCATATCAAAAACGAAATTCCATTTTTTTTGTGTTTTCCGAAATGAATGGCACCATCGGTTCTCTTTCGATTTGTCCATTCCATTCAACCGCAAAACGAATGGGCTTCAATGTAATCAATTCATCAAACCGAATTGAATGTCGGGTTTATGAAAACCAACGCGTTAAAAAAAAGGTTGAGAGGGCTCCGTACTCCTCTTTTCGCTCTTTAAATGACGTCAAATTTTCTGGTTTGGTTTTAGTGTTGTTGTTTCGTCGTTCTTTCTTTCCTCATATTTTTTTGCGCGCTGGTGCTTCGCCTTTTGTTTCTCGCCTCGATTTCGAAATACTGGAAGAAATTGAACGAGACGACTAAAAATTACATTTTGGAAAATTGGAAGAGAGCGAATGCAGTGGCTATATTCAAATAAATTCAATGATCACGATAATGCTACTCGTTGAACAATCTATTTTGTGTTCGATAATTTTCGCCTTATAAATATATATAATTAGTTTAACGTTTGCCCTTAGAAGCTGCTTCTCCTATGGTGCAATGCAGATTTTGTGTTGAAAAACTCGAAAAAACGAGTTTTACCTGTTTTTTTTTTAATTTTTTTGCGAAATCTGCATAGTACCATTAAATCGGCGAAATTTTAAATGCGCATGCAGGTCTCGCAACGCTATCTCTTGTATTCATACCCGTGAATCATTATAACAATGCATTTTTTCCCTACGTTTTCCTATTGAAAACAATTTTAAACATGTATGAAAATGTATAGTTCAAGACGAATAGGGTTAATTACACGTTTGTCACAAAAACACCCGCTCATTTTCAATTTCTAAACAGTATGTTTTTTTTTGAAGTTTACAGGCAGCATTTCTCCCTCTTTTCGTTCTGTGTGTCGATTTTCTTTTGATGTATTGTAAAGTTCACTTGTGATACCAATATTGGTATTGCTATTTGAAAACTTTCCCGATAATCAGCGTTGAGAGCATTGTTATCTCTTGCCCATCATCTCTCATTTGTAGTAAAACATCAAAGTGCAAATTCGCGAAAAAAATGAAACCAATTTCTTGAGAAATTGCTAATACAATCAATGAAATTCTTGATTTCAATGTGCATTTTTATTTTAAAAATGTTTTGAGCTTAAGCAGACTTTTGAAAACGACGATTTTGTGGTGAGAAATAAATAAAAATTTTTGGAAAATAGAAATAATTCAATGTGTCTCGTCACGTGATTCTTCTGATTGTCGACGATTTTCAGAGTGCCTGCCCATTCCGGTGGTGGGGAGGAGTAATAGCAACGACGAGCTTCGCGTGTGGCGTTTAACAAGTTCCGGATTAGTTGAGGTCGATTCTACAACAATGGGCGCATTTCTTGATAAACCAAAAACGGAGAAGACGAATCTCTCCGGTGAGGGAAATGGAATTTCATATGGAATGTCGTCGATGCAAGGTTGGCGTATGAATATGGAAGATGCTCACATTGCCGAGGTAGAACAATTTCGTAATAAACGTTTATGTTGATGAAGGTGTTGAATAATTGAAGACCGCCATGTCGCAAGATCCGCCATACAAGAACTGGTCGTTTTTTGCTGTTTTCGATGGGCATGCGGGACCGGAGGTGGCGGCGAAGGCCTCGAATCAACTCTTGCAATATCTCATTGACACCAAGGAGTTCAAAGAAGTGAGAAATCGTTCGGATTGAATTCAACTATGACATTCTCATGTTATTCAGATGACGAAGGCACTCAAGAAGAGCGATGGCGTGCTCACGCCGGAATGCCTTGATTTTATCGTGAAGGGGATTCGAACGGGATTCTTGAATTTTGATGAGTGCACAAAGAACACAACGGATTGCGTGAGTTTTCGTTTTGCTCATGGAGTTTGAATGATTTCATTGAAGATTAAAACAATCTTTTCATATAAACATGTTTTCAGAGCAATAGCGGATCAACAGCGGTGTGTGCCATCATTACTCCATCTCATACCATCATCGGAAATCTGGGTACACAATTTGATCCTTTTTTGTTTTTCCAAAACGAATAATTCGCGATTTTTAGGAGATTCACGTGCCGTGTTATCTAGCAAGAATACTGGTGTTTTCGGCACCACGGACCACAAACCTTATCATGATAAAGAGAAACAACGAATTGTTGGTGCCGGGGGTCAGGTGATGATCCAGCGCATCAACGGTACATTAGCTGTTAGCAGGTATTTCCTTATTTGTTTCTTCAAGCCATTGGAATGATTATATTAGCGGATTAGACGATTATAATAAGCGCATTCATCATGATGTATGCGTTCTTTTCAGAGCATTTGGTGACTATCAATACAAAGATCATCCACTACTCCCCGCGCATCATCAGCTTGTTTCGCCTGAACCGGACACCTATATTCGTCCACGATGTGACGACACCGATGAGTTTCTGGTGTTGGCTTGTGATGGCGTCTATGATGTGATGGAGAACGATGAGCTCGCGCAGTTTGTGCGCGGACGGCTCGCCGTACACACCGATTTGACGCAGGTTGGGTTTATTTTTGTCGAAAATAATGAGTCTCGCGTTTTCAAGGTTTGCAATGATGTACTCGACGAGTGCCTCGCAAAAGGCAGTCGTGACAACATGACGGTGGTGATTGTCAAGTTCCCGGCGGCTCCAACTATTGACGCGACTCGTCAGGAACTTGAGACGAGATGGACTAACGATGTCAATGAGTTAATTCAAGGTATCATGATTATTTAGAAAATAAATTACTTATAACATATCTTAGAATACGTTGAAAACATGATGAGCAGTGAGAATTTTGATAACGATGATTTGGTGAACACGCAGCTCATTATTCAAGATATCCAGGCGAATGAGAGATATCAGCCGTTGGCAGGAATACCTACTCATTCTCTTCGCACATTGATAACCAAGGTGAGAATTTAAGGAAGAGATCGAAATAATAATAATATTGTCAGCAACTAGAGGAAAAACAACTTAAACATATGTAGACGAATTTGGAACACAACAATAAAGAAATTCAAGACCAAAGAGCAATTCGATCATTTTTGGCCCATTATTGTATTATATCCAGAAATTATTGGTTTTTGAGCAATCAGGTGACTTTTTGTTGTTCTTTTTTAATCTACATTCGTTATTTCTTTGTCCTTCTTATTG
The DNA here is from genome assembly GCA_902829315.1 of Caenorhabditis bovis. NCBI lineage: Eukaryota > Metazoa > Nematoda > Chromadorea > Rhabditida > Rhabditidae > Caenorhabditis > Caenorhabditis bovis. The sequence continues at coordinate 1,659,630 of CADEPM010000001.1, read as the reverse complement.
TAGTAAATTTCGTCACATGTGTTTTTTTTCGTAGAGAATGATTATGCTTTTCCGATGTGTGCCAAATTATTTTATATGGATTCTCGAAGCGAATAAGAGAATTCTGCGTCCTTCCACCACCTATTTGCAAAATTAGCATTTTCGTTATGATTTCTATCGATTGCTTGTTTTTTCTTTTAGTGCTGCATCGCGTTTTATCATTTATTTCCACTCTTTCAATTCATTTGAACTTGGTATATGATATAAGGAGATTTCCAAGTATAATCGTCCTCTCGTTTTGTTTTGTCTTTTCCACTCCTCACACCATCCGCACCAATCCATATTGAATTTCTGTCAAATGAACGAAAACCGAATAAAAAATAACGGATCGGTGTCAAGCGCATTTGGAGTGCCGATGACACCCGCGCTCATTTTCCGTCAGTTTTGAAGTGATGCGACTTGCTATTGTGCTCGCACTTGTCTCGTCGCTTCAGATATTCCAGCAAAGTTCTGTGGATTACAGAGGACTCGCCACATTCGAATACTCGTTTATTAGTGCGGCATTTCCGATAGGTAGTTCCTAATTTCGCTGGTTTTCGCTCTGCTGTTGTCAATTGAGTGGTTAAGGTAAATTTGCGGCGACTTGCGCGCTATCGATTTGGAATGTTGAATTGCACGATGAGCTGGATAGATGTGCGAAGCTTCTTATTTTTGGTGCGATCGTGTCGACGATGCCATTGTAAGCTGAATGTGTGAGATCTTCCGCAAAACATTGTTCGGGATTTTGCCTTTTTAAATAATTTCGCTGAAAATTCTCGGATTTCGAGTTGCATTCAATTCTTGGATCTATTCTTATCAACCAAGTCTGACAAATTTTATAGAGAGATATTGTCGGCGTCAGGCGACTGTTGTACGCGGGTAGATCTACGGGGATTCCTTTCTTTAGATCTCGCACTGACTAACATGTTATTTTGCATTTTATGAACCGGTTCGATAATTTTTTAATCGAATGACGTTGAAAATTCAAGGAAATGCGAACCTCATCAAGAAAAATTTACCATTCACGTGGAAACAGCAAAATAAGCGTTCATTCGTGGCGAGACCTTCTTCGAAATGACCAGATGGTTCGCTGCTTTTTTTTATATTTTCGATCTAAGATGGAATATGAAGCTGACAAACACATTTTTTTAATTGAAAATGAAACTCTTGAGAATATCGAAACAGGCGAAGTGTTTAAATATATTAATTTTAAAAAATCGTTCTAACGTAAGCCTTATTTTTTATTTAACACGTTTTATGAGAGAACTCAGAGAGTATTGTGCGATCCGCAATAAATATATGAAATTTGAAATTGAAGAGTGTCTACAAAATTTGTCAGACTCACAAATCAATTCCTGGACATATTTGACAAATTGGGGAGTTGTTTTTGAACGAGGGTATTGCCATTTGCCCGATTTTGGTATTGCCCAACAAATGTATTTGGTGCATAAATATGGGAATGGTAAAATATTGGGAAGCACAAAACCCAGGGGGGGGGGGGCTTGATAGCAATGGACATTCATTTCTTCAGCTTTCAAACGGTTTTCGCGAGCATCGGTCGATTCCTGATGGGCTATTCAGCTGGTAGCGGATTCGTCTGTGCTCCGGCCGTCCTCCGAATCGCTGTTCCACAATGCCTACGGCCTGTCAATTTTCTGTTCCTGGCGGCGGCTTTCTCTGCTGGAACGTTTCTCGCGAACCTCATGTTTTATGTCGACGCATTCATTTCTCCTGTCATCTTTTCAGCAATGATGGCCGCAGCTTCCGGTGAATTAAAAACAATGTGAAGAAAATGCATTCATAATTGCTCGTTTTAAGGAATTGGTTACCTAATGTTGAGACCTGAAGAATATTCACACTTGAACTGTGAGGATTTGCATTCTGAAGGTGTCGAAGAGGACGAAGTCGTGAAATCCTCTCATCCAGTTCTTTTTGTTTTTACATTAATGGTCCTTAACGCGGTTCGTTAGTTTTTTAAACCTTTTTAAAAATCTATTTTTCAGTCTATCGGTGTTCCATTGCTCCAAACCTACAGCACCCTGATGTTCACCTATTATGGTTTTTCCGAACGCGACTCCCGACTTATTTCAATTTTCTACCCAATTCTTCAAATGATTCCGCTATTAATCTCGTTTCGATTGAACATCACAAGGTACTTTTTAAAAAATTACTTCTAAAATTATTTTTATATTTAGAAAGATAATGGTGCTTGGCGGCTATTATATTGCAATTTTCATTCAATTTGTCATCATTTTGACATCAACATACCCATTTATGCCAGAAAAAGTGAGAAATTGATTTTTTTAAAGTTAAAGTCGAATGAATTGTCATCATTTTCAGCATATTCAAATCGCGATGACAACACTTTTAATCCTGCTTTCGATATCATTCATTATTCCGTGCAATACTGGATTATGCATTTTGTTTGGTGAGATGATTTCTTGAAGAAGACCGGTTTAAAAAAATGTTAAGAGCAATTCGACAATGGTAACATCAGAACTGCTAGCAAATCAAGAGCTGTCATGTGGTTTTTATCTTCCATTGGGTAAGAAGAACACTGAAAGATTAATAGGCCTGATTCAAATCAACAGCTTCACTCAGTTGGTCATTTTCAGAACGTTGACATTTGCCAAAATGCTTGCCGAATTTGGATTCGCAATCGCATTTCTTCCATATTTTCTCATTTCTGTAGCTTCATACGCTGTTCTGTGGAATGTTTTCCCGCGAAAATCGAATAATATTTATTAATTGGGCTAAAGAAATATTTTTTTAAACGAAACTTTAGATATACATATTTCTTTCGATTTTGTTCCGTTCAATATTCATTATATTCTAGATTGTGTATTTTTTAGCATCACAATCATCAGAATATTCACAGTTTGATTATATTGCGAAATTAGTTCATAAGAGACTTTTAGTTCGATTCACGATTAGTGAAATCGAGAATATGCAATTGGTTTTAAAGAATCTCCGTTAATTGTGGAATGGTGCCATTACGGCATAATTTTTATAAGTAATTGGAACAAAAATACGTCAAAAATTTTTTCCAGCTTCTCCTATGGTTTTTAAATATTTTCTTTTTAACCTGGTGCGCAAATATTTTTTTAAATTTAAATATTTTTTTAAACTTGGTGCGAAAAAATATTTTTTTTAACCTGCTGCGCTAGATGCCAATAAACTTTGAGAGCATTGTCTCAGAAATCGGTAATCTGAAAAACATATAGTGGGATCCAAGAGAAAATTTCAATGACTAAATCTTATTTCAAATAATCCATGGGGACCTTAACCATCACGGAATATTGAGGTCTTGTTTTTCTGTTCCTCAATAGCTCAGGAACAGGTCGTGTTTCACAATTGAGAATTTCAAGCTTTTCCTTTTTTCAACATTCATTGAAAAAAAAATCGTATATGGCATTTATTAACTATGACGAAAGACTTTGCTAAAATTACTCGTTGACAGATGTTCACCCGTTGATTCCATGACAATTTAGGCCCATTTGGTGCATATCAATTATACGGGAGAATCGTCACCCCCGATTTCGGCCAATCGAATTGCTCGATGAGTTCGCGGCAGGACCGAGTGACATCCTACGATAATGCTTTCAGTACTTTTGGCATAATTCCAGTAACCCGTTTTGACATCGCAAGACACTCGTCGAAGGACAGGAACCTGAAATAGAAAATTGCAATCCATATGATAAGTTTATTTCAAATGAAATCTCACATTTCGAACAATCGGCATACAAAAAGCGCCGGTCGATCCACGACTTTTCCGACACAGACAAACCGATTCGGCGATAATTTTCGGTTCTCGTGTTTCCTCGTAGTTTACTCTTGACTCCCAAGGACACAATGCGCGTTCCATTATCGAAATTGAATTGACCAAATTCGGTGGTTTTGCACATATTTCTGGCTCATTGTCCGAGCTGCTCCACTGCTCAATAGGCGAATCGTCGAATTTGCCGCCTTCCAGCGATTCGTGCAACCATTCAGCCAGTTGCTCACGCTGTAACGAAAATCGATTTGATTTCAAACGACGAGAAAAGTTTGAAGACAGATAGTAATCAAGTAGATTGATAGTGAACACTTATTATCACCCAATGTTGCCAAAATTGACCTTTTACGGTAAAGCGAAAGTTTTCAACGAGGACGGTACGGGACGTACAGGTAGAACCTAGCACGATGCAGGTGGTCGCGAATTATGGTTTATGAAGCGTTCAAAAATCGGGCGACAACTGATGGAAAAATTTTTTATAGAGATTTGAGAGTGCTTTAAAACCATACTAAAAAGAAATATTTTAAATTTATTTTAATAACAAACTCATAAAAATATTCTGGATTAAAACAAAGGTCTTATTCATAATTTTACGAAATATCGTTTAACTATGGGCGGGTTTTTGGAGGAAAACTATATGTGTATATTTACCGGCTAAATAAAAGAACTCGAAAATCTGGAGGAACGCAGATGTTCTTGTGGATAGATTAAAGGCGCACCTCTTCTTAAAATAAAACAAATAAATTATAAATCGATGAGAAAGAAATGGGAAAAATCCTATCAGATTTAGGCTACATATTTTTTTAGAATCCGCGCGACATCGAATTTTTAGACAATCCAACCAAAATAGTCTTACCATATTGGGCGCATCCTTGCACACTTTTCGAATATGCCTTCGTTGTGAGATGCGTTTTGCCATCGACATTGTCAAAACCATAAGAAAAATGAAGCCAAGTCGAGTGCGATGAACAAGCATTGCGCAACTGGCGTTGATTCGCGGCGGAAGACCCCCCTAACAAACTGATGACCTAGTGACATGAATGGCGGTCGCTCCTTCGCTGGATTTCACTATCCGATTTTATTCACATTTTAATTCAATAAAGTTTTTGAGATTGAGATTCTCAATGGATCTCGCGATGATGTATGCATTGTTTTTCTGATATCCGCCGCTTGTAAGCATGACAATCGGAATGTTGCGCGATTTCGCCAGTTCGAACACAGTTTCATCGCGGGAGATAATGCACTGAAAAAAAACCGGAAAATAGGCATGATCATCTGAATTGAAAATGCCTGCGGTGAAAGACACAATCCTCCAATTGGATCACCGTCCAAACAGTCAGTTCCTGCATTGTAAATCATTATATCAAATTTCTTCAACTCTAGCGACTTTGACAGTTTCTTACGAAGCAATCTATTGTTAAAGATAGGGAAAATAATTTTTTAAAAGACTTCTTACGAAAGATACGATTCATCGGTCGTATGGCGATCCACATAAATTGGCATATCAATGTTCCGTTTAGCTTCATCGTCATGGGGGTATACGCTGGGATTGAACATGTCGAATATGTAAACTCGATCGTCTTCAGCGAAATCGGTCTCATGACCGTTGCCCTCAAGCAAATGGATTTTCTCTTGAAAATAAAATTGAATTCAAACCTGATGAGCATCTACATCCACAATTATCGCATGTTCAATCAATTTATCATCGAATAACATTTTCAGAGCAATTGTGATGTCAGCGTAGAAGCAAAACCCTCCTCCAGATTCCGCTGAATTTCAAACGTCATCATATCAAATTGATTAATTAATTAGTTAACCCGAAGCATGATGAAATCCACCGCCAACATTTATCGCCCACTGATGAGTTAAGGCCAAATATGAGGCTTCAATGGTTCCCCCAACTTGTAATCTTTTGAGCAGAAAAATTTTAAGTAAATATAAAGCAAAAATAAATTTCTACCTCATAGGTTTCAATAATCTCGATTCAATGACGCATGGTGGTATAAAAACAACGAAGAAGACTTCGACGATACTCGCGGCTTTGTAAGGATTTCGAAGACTTTTCAAATATTGCGGAGAATGCACTTTGAGAAAAACATCCGTGTTCGGCTCGTCCGGCGAAATAATCGATGAATCTTTTATCAGGTTCCACTCTGAAAATTACGAATCTTCTGGATTATTTCAATTCGAGCAGGAAATTTGAATTTTCGAATTTCCATGAGTATGATTACTACCTTTGAGAAAATCGATTACCCTTTTCCATTTGAACGAATCGAAAGGGTGCAGTTTTTCAATTCCAAATGCGGAAATGTTATAATTCTCGTGATACACAATGCAGCACTGCTCACTGCCGCATTTTCTTTTTAATCCAACGCATTTTACCCTGAAATATCGAAGCGTGATATTTAATTTCAACCGACTCGCATTTTAGACTACCTCGCCATTTTATTTTAAACAGATATGATGACGTACACGCGATTTTATTTTCACGAGTACGTAACTTTTCCTTAAAGGGGTAACTTCATTTTCAGCATACTCGAAAAGTGGGTATGTCTGGCCGCGGACTAGTTTTTCGTCACGGCCATATTTGCCCTCTGGCGTAGTTGCTACGGACTAGTTGTTGGGGCTGTTTTTTTTTGAAATTGGTGTTCGTGGACAACAGCAATCGACGATTGCTGCGAGAATATCGACAATTCATGAAAATTGCGTCCAAATTTCATTCAATTTTTCCAAAATACCTGAATTTTCGCCAAATATTCACGAATTGACCGAAATTGTTCCTAAAATTTGAATTTGTCATCATTCGAAATTTTATTGATTTTCAAAATCGTTTTGACACCAATGTTTTCGAAAACCGCTATCGTTTCATTTCAGTGTTATTCGCTGTAGTGGTTAAGTAAGCAACGATGGACGAGCTACCAGTAAGTTGAAAACTGATTCAACCGTTTAAAATTTGAATGATAAACATTCCTAGGTGCTCAATAATTTATGCAAGGATCTGTACGAGAGTATGGATCCGCAGATTCGTCAGCAAGCCGAATTGAATCTGTCAGAGCTCGCTGAATCACCTGAGTGCCTTCAAAGATGTATGCTTTTGCTCGCTCGTGGTAATGTAAGTTTTATTCGCATTGATTTGACAATGGACAATTATGAAATTTAGTTCCCTTATGGTCCGATGGTAGCTTCAACAACCCTTATGAAAATCGTCGGCACCAAAACGAGCATAACTTCATCGCAAAAGTTGGAGCTCGCGAAATATATTCTCAACATGCTCGGCCAAGGAGCCCCGCAGTTCCCTTCCTATCTTGTAAACTCACTCTGTCAACTATTCGCCAGACTTACAAAGCAAGAATGGACGTACACGGTGCCGTCAGAATCTGGAGATGATAAAGTCGAATATCCGTTCCGCGAGCCAGTTGATAGTCTTATTAAAACGGTTGATGCGGTAAAAATCGATTGTAATTAAAGTTGTTTAAAAAGTTGCTTTATTTTCAGAAAAACATTCAAGAAAGCATGCTTGCCGTTCAATTACTCTCATTGTTGGTCGCTGATATGAATTCCGTAAACGAAAATTAACAAAACAATTTGAAGTTTGAATTTTTTCAGGCTGTTGGTATGGAATCGTTGAACAAGCACCGCAAAAATCTGACGCAATTTCGTGATGACTATTTGTATCAAATTTTCGTTTTATCTGTTGATTTCCTAAATGCAAATGCTGAACGCAATCTATCCGAGCAGGAGGTAATTAATAAATATGCAATTATCTAATTAAATAACAAATTTCAGCTTGGTTTGATGAATTTAATGCTTAATCTCTGCCTTCAATGCCTATTGTTCGATTATGTCGGAAGTCTAGCCGATGAGACAAGCGAGGATCATTGTAGCGTGCAAATTCCAACCTCTTGGAGATCAAGCTTTGCTGATGGAAAAATAGTTACATTGATGTTCAAGCTTCTTGATAAGCTTCCCCAAGAATCCAGCGAAAAGGTGCTAGTGTTTAATTAATTAAAATTTATATGCTTAAATTCAGACGATGACTATAATAGCGCAACTCGCCAGTATTCGCCGAACATTGTTCAACGGTCCCGAGCGTCAGGCGTACGTTCAAAAGCTTGTCGAAGGCGTCGTTGGTGTCATAATGAATCCGGAGAAGCTCAGCGAGCAAGGCGCGTTTCACGAGTTCTGTCGCTTAATCGCCAGGCTAAAAACCAATTATCAATTGTGTGAATTGATTGCTGTCCCGTGCTACGCTCATATGCTTCGATTACTTGCTGAGTTCACTGTACAAAGTTTAAGAGTAAGAATTTCGTCGATTTATTAAATCAACATTGATCGAATTTTCAGATGATGGAATTTTCTGCCAATAGCACTTACTTTTTGATGACATTCTGGCAAAGAATGGTGACTTCTGTGCCGTACGTGAGAAATAATGACGATCACCTATTAAATGTCTATTGTCCGGAAATAATGGTGGCGTTTGTCGAGAGCCGATTGCAACACGTCGAACATGTTGTTAGGTAGAGAAGCTTCTGATCATCTTTCATTAATATTCTAATCTTCTTCACTTTCAGAGATGGTGCTGAAAATCCGCTTGATGAGCAAGGCTCGACTATACAAATAATGGAGCATCTCGCGATCATTTGCCGTTGCGAATACGAGAAAACGTGCGAGCTTCTCATCAAACATTTTGATCAAAATGCGAATATCTGGATGAACGGCGCTGCAAATGTGAGCTTTTTCTCGAACTTTGACCGCTAGTAATTTATTTTTAGGATGTGCAAACCGCGATTGCCGAGGGTCGAATTGTGTGGTTGATAACGCTTATTGGAACGGCGGTGTTTGGCAAAAATACGTCAACTAGCAGTGATTCGCATGATAAATTGGACGGCGAACTCATTGCGAGGTGAATTTCAGCAAATTCTCAAAGACAATTGTGAAGTTTAGATGTATTACCGTCATGCGATACAATGATAGTCGCCTACAATTGGCATCGAACTCGTCGACCCCATCGAATGGAAATTTACGATTGGAAGTTGCTTTTATACACATGCTTGAGCAATTCCGACGAGCATATATAATGGATCAGGTGAGATTTTTTGTTGTCATCTAGAAGTTGCTTTTGTTTTTGTTTAGATTACACGTGCTAGCGCCGTTTATGACAAACTTCAATCGGAACTCGGTATTGCTGAAGAATCGGATATGTTGGGTGTGATTGTTCAGAAGATGTAGGATTATTTTTTTGAGAAAAAAAATAATAATTCTTTGTCTTATTTTCAGTCTTACAAATCTGAAATTTTGGCCATCGAACGCCGAACTACTCGATTTGTCGTTGTCGCTTCTCAAGGATCTCTCGCTCGGCTATACGGCTGTGAGGAAACTCTTCCGTCTGCCAGAAGTGCAGCTTCTTCTTAATAATCACACGGTAAGAATCAATGAGAGAATAGTAGGAGGGGGGGGGGGCGTTTTGCCCTTTGAGGTGCACCGCCGTTCGCACTTTCCCCAGCGATTCTCCGAGATTTTAACTGGTTCATCACTAGTATCATCTCTTCGACGTTGGGAACTCAAGGGCTTCCAGCCTCCGAGTGACGATATCATACGTCCCAGACGAGCTCCAGTACCGTCTCGCTGTATACCATAGTAGACGATTCTTAATTTTTTAACCGTCGAGACGAACTCATTGTTTCCGAACCGGAGGAACGGTCAGACCGCTTCCTTCTACCGGACTCAGAGCCCTTAAATTGTCAATCCCTTTCGCATGAACACCATCCGAAAGGAATTGACAATTTCCAATTGTTTTCATCGTTTAGGCGGATAACTTCATCTTCTTGGGACCCACAATAGATTATCAAACGATGAAGGAGCGCACGACATTCTACGAAGCGCTCACAAGACTGCTCACCACTGATTTTTCGGATGACGAAGACACCATTTATCGATTCTTGAGGCCACTTGCAGGTTATTTTTTTGTTTTTGAAAATTCTAGAATCTGATTTGGCTTATCGTTGTTATTTTTATAGAAACTGTTGATGGAATATGTGGAGTAATAGCGAACAACTGTCAAGGAATTGATGACGAGCAGCTAAAGGTGGAAATTTGAAAATGATTTGCAATGATTATCGAGATGCACATTTTCAGAAAATCATTGTTGGTTTGTGCCGCGATTTGAGAGGTGTGGCGACTGCGTGTACGACGAAAGTGATCTTTCAAATATTATTCGAATGGATGTAAGTTAATTTATTTTCTCGAAAAAAAAAACTTGCAACATATTTTAAGGTACCCAAAAGTCTTTAACATCCTTCTTTTCTCGGTTGAGCGCTGGACGGATTGCGCTGACGTCACCACGCCGATTATTCGTCTCCTTTCGGAACTCGTTCAAAATCGCCAACAGCGTCTGAAGTTCGAGATGAGCTCGTGCTCAGCGGTCCTTCTCTTCAAGGAAACGTCGAAGATCATTACTGTTTATGGCGAGCGCCTTCTCGCGTTGCCAAAAGTGCCGAAAGAGCGCGTCTACAAAGAGAGATATAAGAACATTGGAGTCATCTTTCTTGTGCTCAAGAATGCGCTAATTGGAGCCTACGTTCCATTCGGTAGAATTGTGATTGTTGAAATGTATAGGCATAATCATTTTTAAAGGTGTTTTCCGTTTATATGGGGATTCGTGCCTTCAAGATGCGCTCACGATTTTCATCAAATTGTTCATGAGCATTAATTCGGAGGATTTCCATGTAAGTGCATTTTTAGAAGAATTAGGTTTTAAAAAATTTTAAACTGATTGCAAACTAGGTTTAAGTTTAAAAAAACTAGTTTTAACAGGGTTTTTGAGTTTTTTTTTTCCAAATTCTGCGTTTTTTTAATATCAATTTTTCAGAGCTATACGAAAATTGCTCAAAACTATTACAACTTGTTGGAGCACGTGGTTCAGGATAATATGCCGTTTATCACGAACCTTTCGGTTGATATCTTCTGCGCTATTTTGAGATCAATTCATTCCGGATTGAGCTCAGTTGGTTAGTTCGATTTGTTTTAAATGTCTCATTTTTTTGGATTTTCTATATTGGATATTTCAGACGCCGTTGTAATAACGTCCGCTTGTTCGTCTCTCGACACAATTTTGAACTATTTGTATCGCCGATTGACGCGCAATACGCCGATTCCGGTAAAGACTGGTGTTGAGCCGGAAGGCGATAATATTGTGCTCGCCGTCAAAGAGCATCCGGAAATTTTGGCTGATGTGAGTTTTAATTTGGTAAAATTGAACGCGAGAAGCGTATTGTCGGCGTCGAATGACTGGACAAAATAATAAAAAAAAATTTTTTTCGTTGGACTGAAAAATTGAAACCGATAGAAAAAAAATGACAATTGCAGATGCTTCAAACGGTTATAACTTCGATGATGTTTGGAGAAGTCAAATGTCAATGGAGTCTCTCTCGTCCACTTCTTGGATTGATTCTGATTCAAGAGGACGTTTACGCGCAATTGAAGCGTGAATTGATCTCGCAACAAAATTATGATCGTCAAAGCGATTTTGAATTGGTACGAGCTCTAGAGAATTTATTGCCGAAAACGGGGGTCAGCTATCGGAAATTTAAATAGTTTGGGCCAAAATCAATTTTTACTTCTTAACAGACTAATTTTGCGCAAGCGGCTTTAATGCATACAGGGTGTCATTTAAGTTCCCGCACAAAAGTTTGACGCCATGAAGAGCTTGGCTGATGCACTTTTCGTGCACCAATACAACTTATTTTTGTTAAATAAGGTATATTTTACTTACTTTCCAAGTTTCACCTCATTCGGATGTGTTTCCGAGAAATGACGAAGGCTAACATCCATCGCGCTTCCATTATCGAACTTCATAAGCAAAATGTGAGCCCGAGAGACATCATTCAACGGGTCGGTGTGCCTCGTAGAACGGTTTACGACACCATCAAACGTTTCAAGGAGCTAAATACGACCAGTGACCTTCCCAGACAAGGAAGACTCGTCTCAGTAACCACTCCTCAGAAGATCAACGCCGTCAAATCGAGGATCAGGCGAAACCCCCACAGGAGCATGAGAAAGATGGCGTCAGACATGGGAATGAGCATCTTCGCTATGGAACAAATCGTCAAAACGAAGCTTGTACTGACTCCATATCGTGTCCAAAAAGCGGCAATTCTATCGGCCGTCAACAAGCAGAGACGCGTCGAAAAAGCAAAACGACTTCTTGCTCGCACGCGGTCTGGAGAACACCTCGTCACTGTCTTCTCCGACGAGAAGCTGTTCACTGTGGAGACGGCATTCTACTCACAAAATCATTGAGTACTTGCCCAGACATCCCAGCAAGCTTCTGAGAAAGGAAGAACAATTCATCCAGCCTCACATCCTGCCAGTGTGATGGTTTTCGGTGCCATCTGCTCAACAGGGAAGTGCCCCCTGGTTTTCGTGGATCAGGGGGGTGAAAGTGAACAAAGAAGTCTACGTTCGGGACATTTTGGAAAAGCATGTGATGCCCTGGACCCAAACGCATTTCGGTGGGCAAAAATGGGTCTTTCAGCGGGACGGAGCACTCGCCCACACTGCCAAAACTACTGAGGAGTGGTGTCAGACCCATTTTCCCGACTTCATCAAGTCATCCGAATAGCCTGATTGCTCCCCAGACCTGAACCCGCTTGACTTTTCCGTGATGGGGTCTTGCAGGAGAAGGTCAACGCAAAACCCCACTAAAATGTAGAGACTCTGAAGAAGACATTACTGGCGGAATGGGACAATCTTTCCATCGAATACCTGCGTACCACAGTCGAATCCTACCCAAAGCGTCTTCGTGAAGTCATAGCTGCGAAAGGAGGCCGAATCGAAAAGAGTTAATAGATAAATATTTGTTATACTATAGATAAAAAATATTTCGAGTCTCGTTTGATTTGGACTTTTAGTTTCAGAAATATACGTCTTCAAAGTTGTGCGGGAACTTAAATGACACCCTGTATTGGCGAAGACAGGCAACTGCTCGAAATTCAAAGAATTGAGGCGAAATATTTAAATAGTTTTTTTGGCGCAAAATTAACAAATTTTCGCATGCGCTGTTGATGTCTACTGTAGGGTCCCACTATCCGCTTGATACGCATCGAAATCATACGGTATTGCGAGAGAATTGCAATTTGTCAAATTTCTAGCGCGGAACAGTACGTTTTTATTTTTGATAAATGTGCGATTATAGCTGTTCCAACAACTCATGAACTCAGTCGAAATGAATTTGTCGGTGAAGAACAAGGACACGTTCACGCAAAATCTGACGAGATTCCGTCGCGACGTCGCGATTGTGTTGAAGGGCCAATCGATCGCGCCGCCGCCAACCGCCAACACCAATGACATGCAGTAAATTGATTGCAAGACTCTCAGTTCATATCGTATTTTCTATTCTGTTTGCTTTATCGTTTTAAAAATGTTAACGATCTCTCATCGGCACATTTCCTTTGTATTGTTTTTTTTTCGGATGTTGTTCATTGATGACGGTTTTCGAAGCGAAAAATTCCAAAACGCCTAGTATTTTATTGTTCGAAGCCAGAAAAAAAGCTTAAATTATCTATAGTTTCGTCCTTTTTCTTCTCTTAAATTTACCCAACACGGGTCCCTTGCCGCAACTTTATGTTGTTTATCTTGATTTCTTGTCCAGACACGATCAACCTTCCGAAATATGTGTTTCATTTTTGTAAACGTTTGATTCCTTAATTTCCTATCGTGAAATAAATTCCCTGTGAGATCGACTATATTGCTAGATTACTGTATTCTCTTGAAACTATTTATTATTATTATTATTATTTAGATGAATATGAATTAACTTCGATATGTTGAATAATGAATACCCGTTGGAATTGAGACCCGAATGAATTGGGTTATTCGTAGAAGGTGTTGGCTAGTATAATGCGGTGCTTGTTTCACATTGAATGAGTTTGAGACGACGTTGTGGGCTCGTTGAGAACACTTCGGATTCTTTTGGTCGAACGAATCGCCATAAGCGGCGGAATATGTTGTCCTTCTCGGTCTGAAATTGGTATTTCAATTTATTTCAGCAATTCTAAATCCATACCATCATTTGCGGGACGATTAGCTCAATGTTGCTCACACGCGACTCTTTACGGACCATGTCGAATGAGACACGTGGTGTTGTGCAATAGCGATTGTCTGAAAATATTTCGGTCAACAAGGTGAACTTTTTGTGGACTCATTCATGCTCTTAAAAAATATGAATGAAAAAATGCAAATTACGCGCGCAAAATTGGCCTCATATGGCCTCATAGCAAAAAATCATATTTTTATGCAAATAATGCTATTTCACTATATGATGGTTAAATTTAACAAAAAAAATGTCCTGATAGAGTTTTTCCATACGAGACCCAATTCAAATGGCGAAATGTATTTTTCTCAAATTGGCTCGTTTGTTTGTCGTATATTCCTGTGAAAATGAAGACTTTTAAAAAAGAATTGAAGGATAGTTTAAAATAGTCCGCAATTTTCAAAAAGAATGAGTGGAAAAATTAGAAAAACTAAATAACCCAAAAAATCAATACAGTAACCTCGAAAAGACGCAACTCAACAAATTTTCTCACGGGTCTCGAAGTTTTTTGAAATTTGATTACTGTACTTGTTGAATTTTTGAGTATTTTAAGATTCAAACTTTACTTTCAACTTTTTAAATTTAAATGTTTAAAAAACTAACCCGCTGTTAGCAAATTTCCTGTGTACATCTTTTGATTGTCAGGTCGCGATGTGATGTTAGCGCAAGCTGAAAATCATTCAATATTAAATCATCCCGATTTCAATGCATTGCTACTTGTTCAGATTTTGTCAATGGTGTATCAGTTGGTCGCATTCGCGAAATTTCGCCATCCAACAACGGTTCCATTGCGTACTTTCTGTAAATGATTTTTTGGTCTTTTGTTGCGTTTCCCCATTGATATTTTTCGATTAAATTTTTACCTGATGATTGATTGTGGCAGACAGGCAAGAAATATTTGAATGAAGACCGCACGGAATTTTCGGCTCATCGCGCAATAGATGATGAAATTGACGGCAGAATTCAGAAGCGATAGCACGTCCATCACATCGCCAAGATTGATGTAAATCTGAAATTTATGTGATTGCAATTTCGAAATTCCACAAAATCAGACCTTTAAATAAAATGTCTCTTTGGTGAAAATCGCGTTCAACACGTGAAGAACCCCTTGCGGCAGTTCTGCCAGCAGGAAAATCGACAAAACCGCCACAAGCATTGGAGTTGTATGGTCCCTTGGCATTCGTTTCTTGTTCATAACCTCAAATTTCGAAAGATTAAAACGAACAATTCAAGTTTACCTGTGCCAGATTCTTCCTCCTCTTGGACACATCTCGAATGATGCTCACAAGTGCAACAATGGAGAATGTGAGGAGAACACAAGGTACCACTTTGAAAAGGACCCCATTGGTCCAAAATGCGATCTAAATCATGTTTTTAGAGGCAGGCCGCTTTTCAGCTCACATTAAGCAATGCGCATTGCTCGGATGGCGAGACTAGAAAGACAGTTGTGTCGGCGGTGCTCTCGTTCATTTTGCACTGAAGCCACGATGATGACTCTTCGATGATCTGGGGCAAAAAAAAATGAGAAAATTGAGGTCTCATTAGAGCAAAAATTACCTCAAAAGTGAGAAGATTCGGAATATTGAGAAGGCACACGGAGACGAACGTCGCCAATGCGATTAGGCATGTGCTCTGATTCGACACCGACTCGCCGCCGACCGATGTCGCTCGCCGAATTGAGAATACTCGAATCTGCGCAAGAAGCACCTGAGGCGACGAAAATTGGTGTCAACATTCATAAAATTGATACCGTAAGCCATATACTTGTCGCGTGGAATATTACGGTAGCATGAGAATGATAGTACAGAAAATATGCCCAATAAACGTTGTAATCTGATGGGTCGCATCTGAAAAATAAAATTATTTTTTTTGGAAGCTGAATTGTAATTCATGAGGACAATTAGGAGAAGTTGCAGTGCGGAAAAAAAGCGAGACAAGATTTTTCGGGCAATTCAGAGAAGATTTACAGTTTCCTTATTATATGGTAGGTATTAATTTTTAACAAGAAGCATCCCTTAGGCTTAAAAAACGAACAGCGGACACTTTTTTTTGGTTGGGTATTACAGGTGAGACATTTTGGCACAAATAGGGGAAAAATCCAATTAATCGAAATAAAACCCACGGGTTATCGATATACGCTAAAGTGAGGGCGATGTGTAATTGGAGTGTCGTACTGATAGGCTTGAAAAGTTTTGGGACAAACCGCGAAAGTTTTTGGGAACCCCAATGTTTAAACCAACGTTGGTTCGACTTTTTTCGAGAATTTCTAAAATAATAGCTACAACGGAAAAAAAAACTAATGAAAAATTGTAGAAGTGGAAAATTATTTAATAGGAAATGCAGAAAAAAAAGTAAAAGTTATTAAAAAAATTTTTTCTGCATTCCCTTTAT
Source organism: Caenorhabditis bovis (assembly GCA_902829315.1). Taxonomy (NCBI): domain Eukaryota; kingdom Metazoa; phylum Nematoda; class Chromadorea; order Rhabditida; family Rhabditidae; genus Caenorhabditis; species Caenorhabditis bovis. The sequence continues at coordinate 1,643,356 of CADEPM010000001.1, read as the reverse complement.
TTAAAAAAATCAGCATGGCGAAAAATTAGAAAAGTGGTGATTTTCAGACTTTGGCTGAAACCTATCAGAAGGAAGGTGGTCGCAGACGGAGGAAATTTAAAATTTCTGAATTCAGCGAACCAAAATCAAATCATTCAAAGTTTGGAGATTTCGACAACGCAAAATTCGCTTGTGGCAATTTTTGTGAGATTTTTTTCCGCTCGAGACCCAAACTGGCAATTCATTCAAATTTCGTCCGTCTACCGACAATATGAGCATTCATAAGAAGTGAAGAAAAAATGAAATAAATATTTTTTTTTTGAATTGTCGATACCTTCGAAATATCCATCTCGCATTCGCAATACGCATATGTTCTTCTGTGTGCAGGAAATGGAAAAAATTAAACAGAATACACAATTCCAGGGGGCAAAACCAAAAAACGCGTGAAGGTGGCATGCAATAATTGAACAAACCTGTACCCGGCAATCAGAAGGAAGTGGGTGACGAAAACGAGGACGCTTGTCATCACGAGAATGTCGCACAGGGCAATCGCGCACAGCAGCGAATTGACCGCCGAGCGCATCGATGGTCGCGTGAGCACGATTACGGTAACTATGTTCATTGCGGTTCCTGCAACGAGATCTTTGAAATGAGACCCCCCAAGACCCCGCCGTTTAAAAAATAACCAGTGTTGATTCTCTTGTAAATGAGTGTTTTGGCTTAACATTTGAATTGCCGCCATTGGTCTTGAATGGAAAAAGTTTTAGCAGAAAGATTTTCTAGCTATCATATTGTGAATAAACATGAATTTTGAAAAATTAATTTAAAAAATTATGATTGCTACTAAGAATATCAATTTTCACACTTATTTAATTTTTCCCTATTGCTCGTGAAGCGAAAACTTTTATGATTGCTTTTTTTCAGCAAGTGTCTTTAACAATTTTAGAGTGACAATTCTGATATTAGAAGTGTCGGACGCAATGAAAAATTGCCTGAAGAAGTACTTCTTCGAATAGGCTTGAATCAGGTCAAACAATTTTTAAAAATTATTGGCTATGTGCCAATGCGTCTCGAGGCAGCGAGAAGTACGCAAGATTGCGTACATTGCATTATAGTGTACGCGCATTTAATATTCAGTCAACGAAATAATTTAAATCCACACTGATTTCGCGAATTTGAAGTTCCCGCCGACAATACATAAATGTATATATGCTTCCGATTCGAACTTTCAACAATCGCCCCCCCCCCTCTCATCGGCTTCATCTTCTGAGAAGAAAAGTCAAAATTGTTGACACATGACGGCGGCCACAACAAATTTGTTGTTTTTACTTTCAGCCCCCTTCGTCAATTTGGCCGGGTGCAAAATCGAATTATCACAAAAAAAAAACTAATAAAAATCCATCTCACCGGCAAGACATAAAAGGACAGAAACATATGGATGAATATGCGAGTACGAAGCATTCAATGACGCCACCGCCGATTCGAGCCATTCGGCGCCGGTCAGATTCACGGTGCCCATCTCGCAGCCCATCTGAAAACGAGAACGATGGTAATGAAACGAAAATTCAAACAGTTTTCTGTTTGGACGATTTTTATGCCAGAAAAATGATGAATTGATTTTTGACTTTCGTGTCGAGACCCATGGGATCTTTCAACGAATACCATCGCAAAAAAAAACGAGAATCCTAAACAATTATGGACCATTGTTTTTTACCAGGGTCCGCTAACTCGAATTTGAATTTAAATTGTGGGAATTTGAGTACCGTATAACAGATAACCTAAAAAATATTATCAAAATCATAAATCTACACAGAGTGATCGATTTTTATTTAAAAAATTTTGTATTTCTCAGATTAGACCATTAGATTATAGTACCTTGAACACAATGACTGGTTATTGTAGATTTCAGTACTCAAAAAATCTTGGGACTAACTGAAACTATGACTGCGAGGCGAATAATGGATGAGCTCGGGCGACTAGTGCTTAGAAGTGGGCGGAGCCTGCCTATGGGTCGGCTCATGCTTCGGCCAATTTTCTAGATTGCTTAATGAACAACATCGCCTAATTATAGCACAAAAATAGTGTATTCGGCACTCTGAAAAAAAACAAGTCTGACACAATTTCCAAATTGTTGTCCATTTTTAAAATAAACGAGACAATGGCTTCTACATATAGGCGGTACAAAGGTGAACGAAGTTTTAACATTTTGGCGAAGAGACAAAGGGTTTAAAGGATTAAAACTATATTATAGATCCAAGCTAATTGAATGTCTCTTGTTTGCAAAAAGTTGCAAAATTTCTGAAAAAAAAAATTTAGAAGGGAGTTCTTTGGCAAAAAATAATATTCTTTGTTTTTGGAATTCTTCCCGTTTAAATTTTTTCTTTTGTTAAAATTTGATTTTTTTTTTGACATTTGAAGCATTTTTGATTACTGTAGGTTTGAAAATTGAGTTTGTCAATCTCTCAAGGTTTGAACAGAACAGGTGACCAACTAATATTGTCGTCAAATTAAATGCAAAAGTCTGCAATGGCGATTTTTTCATCATTTCTTTATATTCTGTTTTTTTTTTTTAAATGACGGCTACTAGAATCGAATTCGTTGCGAGACTCAGCACACACGAATCCAAAAAATATTTTAAACCTTTAAAAAAAGCTCTTTGTATTAATTTTCGATATTTTGAAACAATAAATTTTGAAATTTCTGCCGAAAAGTAAGCGCCATTCAACATTAGAATTTTTTAAATTAAATGATCTCTTAAAGGCACATAGCGCGAACAATGTGGTATTGTTGAGAAATGCCAAATGTATACAGGTGTCGTGGGATCCTGCGTTTTGTACGCAATGCTAAGAGACAGTTACCGTAATCCTCGCAGCGATTTACGGGGACATTTTTTTTTAATTTCGCATATTCATTTTTTTTTTATTTTTCGTTCAATTTTTAAATTTTCTTTCGAAATTTTTTAATTTAAATTTTTATATTTTACAGAAACCGAGTTTAATAATGTATTTAGCAGAATAAGCACTTTTAAACGATATTTTTTTTGGTAAAAACAGCAGAGATTAAAAAGAAATCATTTTTGTCGTTAATAAAATTATTTAATCGTGTTTTGCTTTTTGTATGCGTTTCTATTATCTTGTTTTTGTATTCTTCATTTTCAAAATAATTTTTAGGGCGTCAAAATCTTCACAATAATTCCCAACGCAACTAGACAAATGGAAAAGTGCATATTCTGAAAAACAAATAATTAAACTCGGTTTCTACAGGTTTTAAATATAAGATTTCTAAAGAAAATTAGAAAATTCAGCAAAGAAAAATTGAAAGAAAATTTAAAAAAAAATCTCCGTAAATCGCTGCGAGGATTACGGTAACTGTCTCTTAGCATTGCGTACAAAACGCAGGATCCTACGACACCTGGATACATTTGTCATTTCTCAACAATATATTTTTTCGAAAAAATTTATTCAAAATTCCTTTGGTCGCTGATTTTTTTTCAAACAGCGTTGGACGATTTAGTTTTTTATTTTTTTTTTTTTTGCACATCGTTCCCATCGCACAAAACGATGAATGAATGACGGATAAATCGTCTGGGGAAATACCGAAAATGTGGGTGGGCGGGATTAAAAAAAAAGAAGAGAATGCGATTTTTGAGAATTGAAAAAGAAACTCGGCAATTTTTGAAATATGGGATTTGAAAAAAAAAGCGAGAAAACGAGGCCCAAAACATAGTTGATGGGCTTTCCAATTAGCTGGAAATGGGTATGTGCAACATCCGTCACAACAAAATGGGGGGGGGGGTAAAAAGAAAATTCGGACCCATCGGGTGGGTTTGGCGGCGATTTTGTATAGTTGGTGGGTGGTGTCTCCACCACGCAAATTGCAATTGTTTACCGAGAATAGCCACAAACAATTATTTCTCGTCTCCCCAAATCAATCATTCCCCCACACACAAGGTAGAGCGTTTCTTTTTTTTTTTTAGCTGTGGGAAATTGACTACTGAGCATCGAAAAAACTGCTCATAGATTTCCAAAAGTAAGCGTCTTGTTTCAAAGAACAGCTTGACGATTCTCGGCGGTCTTCATTTCGATTAGAAACCTCCAACGTGTCGGCATTAATAAATTATTGCAATTTTCCCATTTTTGTCTCATTTTTTATTGAAATTTTATAAATTTATAATCGCTTTTCGACAATTTTTTGCCTCAAAGAAAAAAATTTAGATGAAATTGTTTTTTTTTTGGTTTGGAAAATCCAAAGAGTCTCAATACATTATTTTTAAGCGGCAATTCAAATTTCGAGTCAAACTGTCGGAATTTGGGTTTCGTTCTACGAATTAAAGTATGTAAGATTCCCTTTTAATTTGGGATTTGAAAATAAATCTTTAAAGGGGGGAGGGGGGTCAAACCAAAATTCAGCCAAACTGTAAACGAGGGGGGCAATTTGTAATTGGAATCTCTGAAAATGCTGGATTATTTTGGGTTTACATCAAAATCTAAAAAAATGCAATATTTGATAAGTTATATTTATAATTAATCACCTTAAAAATTTCATGAAAACTTCTAATTTTGAAATTGTCGAAGGCGGCGGGAAATTCAAATAATTTTTTGGGCGGCAACAAATTTCTGCATGCGCCTTTAACATATACAGTAATTTTCCAAAATAATCGCGACGAGACCAGACCAAGTTTCATAGCTCCAATTGTTCACGCCGGAATTTGTCTGATTTTGACATTACAATTAACAGAGTGACTGACTATAGTTTGAAACGGGGCGGGGTGGATGGAAACCTCTCGGCCAACATATTGCCAATAAAATATTTGGCTCATAGAACTTTCAAAGAGTGAGTACTTGAAGCTCATAGATGTTCGAAAGTGAGCTTGAGTGACAGATATTGAGATATAAAAGAAAAGAAAGGCGATGGCCTCAGAAAGTAATCTTCAATTGAATAGGCCGCCATGAGGGTCGGCGCGCGCACGCGTGTGTGCCCCGCAAAAATTGTCAAGCACACACACACACACACATCGATGCTCTGAAGTCATCCGGTGGTGGGAGAGTTTGACTTGATTAGATGAGTTTGAATAGAATACAATCGTCGCGTCGAGTGGACCCAACTCGACGCGGATTCCGCAACATCGTCGTCATCTCATCTCTCTCTCTCTCTCCCTCAGTTGCCGACCCCCAAATTTTGCCCCACGACGGTACTAAACGATTTTATTGTTGTTTTCCAATTCAATCTGCCAAATGAGGTCCGTTTAAGGGCTCGCAAAACATTCTCGCTTGCCATTTCTCGACTACACATTCTCGGCGAGATTCATAAAACTTTGAAATTATGACCATAGGCATTCAGCCGATCATCAATGTTCTGATTCGGAACGCTACGTCGACACCCAAAAATAGGGAGGAAGCTAATCGAATGTTTAGATCAGAAGTAGATCAAGCGGAATTAAAATGATATCATTGATGCCACAAATCTCACGCCTTGAAAAATATTCCAAAAATACGGCGGCCCTCATTTTCAATAGTCGATTTCTCGGTATAAAGAGTTTCAAAAAATTTTAAAATCTTGGAAAACTCTTCAAAAATTTTTTTTGTAATAGGAATTTCGGGATTCTTGGGTGCAATTTTTAATTAAAAATCATTTTTTGTTATTAGAGTAATTTTTCAAAAAATTTCGCTATATTAAAGATTGAAATAATTGATTAAAGGTGCAATGAGTTGGGTCTTGTGGCGACTGGTTTAATCCTTTCAGAGAGCGATAAGCCGAAAAAAAATGATTGAAATACGAGACAGTTCTCAGCGAGGAATTGATAGAGGAAGAGGGGAGTTGGTAAGCGACGCATTCAGAAATTCCTCGACCAAATTAGGTACATCAATAAGTGTTACAAAATAGGAAAACGTCGACGAAACGGACCATAGGAGGGCCAGGGGAAAAAAAGCCCCGCGGCGATCCAGCGTCGCTGCGACTTTTTGGCGTGCTACGCGGGTGCCATTTCGAGTGGTGACGAATCAAATAAAAAAGAAAGAAAAGAAGAAGAAGAAAAATTTGCTTCTACGATTCGGAAGACGACGATTGAGAAGGCGTCGACGCGTGATATTTGATAGATTGCCGACGTGCCGAAAAACAAGCGGAACACGCGCAATTTTCTAGGTTGGTGGGTATTCATCTCATTTCCAGCTCGGGACCATTGTCTAGAGCATTCTCAATCGGATTTTTTTGCTCAATGCAATTCATGGGACTCGATTTGGTGAGGGTTCGCCAAAAAAAAAGTCCGACTTCAAAAGTTTGTAATGAACATCTGAGGTTCGTCGGGCGGCATTGCTATCAGGGGAGGCTCTCATGGGTGTGAGCTCTCCGGAGATTGACAAAAATGGCGCTCTGGTGGTCCGCCTACGCGAGAGGCATGCAATGTCATGGACAAAACAATTTTGAACTTTTATTTCAATTCCACATTTTGAGGCATGAAAGAAAATTTTGAAGTTTTTTTTTTGGAATTCTGATATTGTCGAATTTAACGGTACGATTTTTGCGTTTGAATTGCCGCCTTGGGTCTCGTATGGAATATATCTTTTGAGCTATTATAATGCGAAACAGTATAATTCATTTTTACTGAATTCGTCGGCGCCTGTGGGCTACTGTAGATTTACGAGACCATCCACCTCGTAAATCTACCCGAATCGACTATAAATGAAGTGTCATATGACGGGGATATGAGTACATTCTATTAAGCGGGACCAATTAAACGGCACCCCCACGCAATTTACGTTTTTCAAATTGGTCCGTCCACATCGCAACATAATAATGTTTGGTTTTTATTTGAAAACACTCTGGGTAAATTTACGTGGATGGCAAGTGCGCTCTATCGCACCACCACGAATTATAAAATTCAAATTTAAAAAAATTGCTCGCATCATCGAAATGAATGTATCGCAATCTCATTTCGCCCCAAAAAAAAATGTCGGACCATTAAAAAACTTGTTCTCGCTTGGAAATTTGTTTGAAATCGACTCAAATTGGTGTTTGCCAATTCGGTAAATATAAAGTTCGAAATTTTCACCAAATTTAGTGGCAAACTTGCCAATATTTTTCAATTTCCACACATTTATTAAATAAAAAAAGGAATAACAAAAAGACGGCAAAAAACGAGCAAAATAACGAGGAACAAGAGCATGAGTTGTTCGCGCGTGGATTTGAAATTCAAATGAGTTTCGAAAAATGGCCACCATTGGCATAATCTATAATCATTGAAAATCGCTCATAATTCCCTATTATTATTTATTATAAAATTTATGAAATGCATAATGCTAACCTGAAAATGCTCCTTGAATGAAAAATGTCGGTGCTTTTCTAAATTTTGGCCATTTCGAATAACAAAAATAATATTAATAAAGTTTAAAAAATTTGTTTTTCCTATTTTTTATCTAATTGCCACGAAGGGGAGAGGGAATTTAAAAATATGCCAAAATGAAAATTTGATAAGAAATCGAAAAAAAGAAAATTGTTCGTTAAAATCAATCGCGAAGTTAACAACATGTGAATTGTCGTCAAATAAACTGCCCAAGTCCGCAATGTCATTTCCAGCATTATTTCGAAATTTAGAGTCTTCATTGTGCTCCATTCATTATTTTTTAGTGTTCGAGGTCTCAGAGGTTAGTATGAAAAATTGGGCAAGAGTATCAAAAAAAAATTGCGGACTAGTGCATTTTATTTGGCGACAATACACTTGATATTTACACCGCAATCGATTTTCTCAACGACGAATTCACGTAGAATTTTATTTATTTATTTTTTTTTCTAAATTATTTCAATGATATTTATATACATACTCCAAAAAAATCTAGAAATTCATTTTTTGAGAAAAATTTGAAAAAAAAAATTTATACTTAAATGTGTGCAATTTTGGGTTCGTGTGTATGAACCTATATGAATGGGAAGCGGATCGCGTGTTTTTTTGAAATTTTTTTCTTCATCAAGCTTCATCTTTTCTAAAAATATGCATATGAGCCGTTTATAATCATGCGTCATGAAAAAATTTTGCATCAGACAAGGTGAAACTCAAAGGGCGATAGATCACACCAAAAATGGTGATTTCACATCGAGCAAAAATCATTTCAATTTTTTCCTTTTTCATAATTTCACACAATTTTTGAGATCGAATCTGAAGAATACATAGTGAGCGCTTCAAACAAAATATAAATAGCGTTGCTTGGATTCTATTTCGGCAAAATCCTATTATGGGAACGCAATCAAATGTTGCATCGCCTTTTTATTTTTGGTTTGAAACATCACTAGTTTTTTTTGAGAAAACAGAATGCCTACGAATTGATGTGGCACAAATGAATCAACTATTCAAGTGCAACACCACACCGCGAAATGCGATATCCGCGATTTATCTATGTCGTTCTCCCACCCGCGTTTTTTTTTTTGTCGATGTTGCTTCATTGTAAAATCGAAGGAAGCAACACGACGACGCGAAAATATTTGACAGAACATAGAGACACACACGTGAACGAATTCATCATTATCAAATGTAAGCGAGACCGATCGGCACGCGATTATTGGTTAGCAAATGGATCTTGAAATCACTTATATTGGCACATGGCGCTAATGGAGCACGCGCCAGCACGTCATGGAATGAGCCGGAGCTTGTCGAGGCATTGAGCAAAACAATTTCTGAAATTGTTGAGTTGAATGGAAAAGAGTTGGAGTGAGGCGAGAAAGCGAGATGTTGTTATAATCGAACGACCTTTCACAAAATCGCCGGCGCTCAAATGGAAATCCGCCGTTCGGTTGGTCATGATTTGGAGAAGATCGTCGTGTTTCGAGTCGTCCAATTCGAGCAAATCCATTTTTGGGCTGTAGATGTCGAAAACGTCGGTTGCATTGATTTGAGATTGATTCAATTGACGATTTATTTCGCCTGAAATATGCCCATATCATTTGAATTGCCGCCTCGGATCTCGTACGGAAAATCACGAGTAGCGTGATTTTTTTTGCGTAGTTTGATCATCAAAATTTCAAAGATTATAATTTTTATGACTTTCAATATTTAGGTTATTCCACAAAAAGGGGCTTCATCTTGCTTTACGAGGCCTTTTTTAAGGCAGCCCGCGAAATTCAAATTAAAAAAAAAAAAACTTACTGTGAACTGTTGTGATTACTTGACTCGACATCGCGTTCATTTTACCAATTAATGTTCGATTTTTTTGAATTGTCGTTCCTAAAAAATGATTATATAATTTATTTTTTTTATTTTTTCTTTATTTACCTGCAAAGAGGACTGGAACCGAATAGGAAATGTTGCATAAATTCTTTGGAAGATAATTTATCAAATTGTCGAGTCTAAAAGAATATTTAAAATAATAAAATTGGTTTTGTATTCATTGAGGTGAATTTAATAGTTCCTAATGGATCTCAATTGCGATAAAAATTGGTTGGGATACCTCCAGAATGAATTCGGTAGCATTATTTTCAAAAAAAAACTTGCACTACCGAAAAATTAAAAAAAATAGTTGGACAATTAATTTGGTGGGCAAAACTCTCCGTCGAAATTTGAAAAAAATGAAGTTATTATTTAAAAATGACTTACCTCGGCTTATTTTGATCATCAAATTGAATCGAGTTAAGCTTGACGAAAAGGAATGAAGAGTTATGAAGATATTTAACAAATTGTGGATTGGCTTGAGTTAAATTTGTCTGAATCTGTGTGACTTGTTGAATTACCTAAAATTGCAATTATTTTAGTTGAATGCTTTAAAACAATAATTAATACCGCATTATTAGTGACCATCAACGCAAAAAATGCGTCATGACTCAAAACGAATCGAATGAGCGGGATTATCAAAAGGAATTGCATCAGCGACACAATGTCAACGCGAATGAGGCGAGCAGCGAAATGGCCCGCGAGATCCGTTGACTTTGATTAATTGCTCCGTATCGATATTTGAGCATGATGATGGAAATGATAAAAAAAAAACATAATGATGATGAAATTGCGACAGATGACATCGAACGAGATTTGAGATTTTGTTTTTTCTTCGGGGGAAAAGCGAAAGTGGGCGATATGGTGCGCGAGGAAACGAATCGAATTCATTTTCAAAATGTTTTACTTCCTCGGTTTGTCTTCCTTATTGATTCTACAAGTGATTGCGGATAATAAGTCATGGAAGGTATTGTTGGTTTATTATTTTAATCAATGCCAAAATATGCAGAAAAAATGAAAAAGGAAAAGTTATGCATTTTCTCATTTTTTGCAATTTTCTCTTTGTCACATTAAAGAAATTAAACGTGTCATTTTTGAATTACGCACCAATTTGCAAATTTATTCATAAATCATCAATTCTCAAAAAAAAACCTTGCATCATAGGTAAAGAAACATAATTTTTTTTTTCTTTTAGAAAAAAACTTTAAAAAAATGATTTTGAAAAAGAGAATTTAAGAAATGAAATACAAGAAAAGTATTCTGCGCGAACGTTAAAATGCCGAGTACGCAGACACGTTCACGTCTCTCTGCAGACACTTGGAAAATAGCCAATATTTTTTTTGTTCTGTCATTTGATGGTGACAATAATAAAATTTTGCGTGTATTGGAGCTATGAACATTTTGGGAGGAAAACTCGAACAAATCTGCATATCTTTTTAAAAGGTATTTTTCCGTTTTTTTTGCGCAATCTTAATTGTATCATATCAAAGTTGGACGAAATTCCGAATTCAATTTTTCTCATACGGTTCCGCTTTCCGTTTTTTTTTCAACATTTTAGTTCTGCCAAATTCAGATTTCTGTGGGAAATTGCATAGATTTTTGAAAAAAAGGGAAACCAACCAAATGTTTCTAAAGTGAACCGTACATACATATATGTAGTATAAATGCTATCAGCCTTTCATCAAGCATAATTATACATTCTATTTATATAATCGAAATGAAATTCATTATAATTTTTAAAAAGTTCGGGTTTAATTGCATCAATTGTTGCAATTTCGGAGCCAAACGAAATTTTAAAAAAATGGCAATATGCCAAGGGGTCTCGAAGCGACAAGAAGTACGCGAGACCGCCAACAGTGCATATTAGTGTCTAAATTCAAAACTACTCTGATTTCGGCAATTTCAGTCGCTGAAAAAGAATTAATTCAGAGGAATTTGCCTTGACAATTTCAATTTTTTTTAAACAGGATGATGATGGACTCGAAATTGAAATAATCAAAGCGATTCCCGATGACGAATGCACTATAAAATCGCAAAACGGCGATGTCATCGATCAATTTTATCGATTAGAAGATGCGAATAGCCGAGAAGTCGGCTCGAATTTCGGAAAGAAGCCCTACACATTCACCCTCGGCAAATCTCAAGTGATATCGGGAATGGATCGCGCCATGCGTGGAATGTGCATCGGCGAAATCCGCAAGGTTGTCATTCCGTCGCATTTGGGATTCGCCGGGTAACCTCCTTCATTCGCATCATCAATAATACCAATTAGGGTTTTTCGTGTTCAGTTCCGACGAAACGCTCTACTACACCGTTCAATTGGTGAGTTTGTTCCGCGCGAATCCCGGCGAGAGATGGGTCACCGAGCACGGCATCCAAATCGAGCAAACGCACAAAATCGAGGCGGAGAAGTGCAAAAAAGCGGAAGCCGGCGACAAAATTTTCCAGCACTATACACTTCGTCTCGAGGATAACACTCTTGTCGATTCGTCGTATTCAAGAAATTCTCCGTTTGTGTTCAGACTTTACAACAAGGTATATAATTATTATATATTATGTATAGTTTTAGAATTTATTGACATATTTGCTCAGTAATTTTTAGGAGATCTTATAGTCCAGCGACTGATGTATATTTACGTGCATGCGCCTTCACTATGGTCTCGCACAGACTAACCGATTATTTTGCATATTAGAGGTCGTTTCTGTGAATTCAAGGAAATGATCTTTAAGCAATTCGCGTGAAAATTTCAAAATAAGCATACACGTGTGTCGAGACCATTTCGAAACGCGCACCCCGTAAATCAACAGCAGTCGCCGGACTGCGACTATATATAGATATATAATAGATATATATTGTGTCAGTATTCTTCAATTTCATTTATTTGGCCCACACAATATATAAGCTCGCCGTATTCCCATAATATCATATGATTTAATAGGATTTGGCTAGATGACTAACATGTTGCGAGTTGACGGCAATCAATGCGACCAAAAATTTGGGGGGGGGGATGACAGAAATGAAAAGCCGCGACATTTAATGTTAAATGGAATGATTAAAAGGGGTCAAAATTGTGAAAGAATTTGAAGAGGAAGTCAATGCATTATTTTTGGTGATTCAGGAAGTCATCGATGGAATGGATATTGCGATGGACGGAATGTGCGAAGGCGAACGAAGAAGAGTTGTGATCCCATCCGAATACGGTAAATTTCTTGTTTTGGCAATTAAATTGAAAAAAACTGGATTTTTCTAGTGGTTTCGGAATTTTCAAATTAATTCCTGTTTCTTGTCCGCAGATGTTTCAAATCAAATTTCTCGATTTTCAAATCGCCCGTGTTGATAGAAAGCTATATCGTATAATTAAGTGGAGCCACTGTGTACTAATATACTCGAGTATTAAGAATACACATAATTAAGATTGAATGGTATAATTATGACGGAGTATTATTGACTTGGACAATTGGCTAGCCAAAAAAAAATGATGGTCCCGGGTGAGACCCCTTTCAAAACTATTTTTGGCGTTTAGCCGACAATTACTAGATTCTAGCCAATGAAATTGAATTGGAGGAAATCAAATTGAAATTGCATAGCAATATTTAAAAAAAATCGTCACACCATGCAAAGTAATTATCGATAATTGCAGGCTACGGAGCTCAAGGAAGTCCGCCGGAGATTCCTGGCGGCGCTCGATTGTTCTTCGAAATCACACTGCACAATCTTGTGAAACGCGACGAGCTCTAAATTATTTCCAATTATTTCTATATGCTAAACATATTCATGTTTTTGCTGATTGCCAACCTGCCGTTGTTTGCATTTCCAATTCTAGCTATATATAGAGACTAGTCAGCACCGCATTTCCTGAAGAACTCGTCGAGTTTTCAATTTTTCAAATTGAATCAGATTTGCGTTTAGCATACTCGATTGCTTCTGCACCTGTGAAATAATGCTTTAATGTCTAGTCTGCTAACGACGGAGTTCATCAGCCAAATGCCAACAGCGCTGCCAATCGATCAACACTATTCAGGTGAGCACAATTGGGAGCCATTAGATAAAAAAAAATGAATGTAATTGGCGGGTTCGGCGGTGTGGATTCGTCTGGAGCCAACTCCTATAATTTCGTGTCTCTGAAGTGACTGGTGGGCGGAATTCTGCCTACAATTCCACTACAACATTTTTTGTGCTAAATCATTATTTTTGCTAAGCTTGAAGCGTTTCCTAGTTTTTTTTCTATGAAAAGGCATCACGTGCCGATTATTTCGATCACCTGCTATTGAGAAATTGGATAACCTGCGTTGCAATGTTGTTAGGTAACTTGAAAAATTGTTGAAAACAAATGAAATAGACAAATTTGCGAAAAATTGATCAATTCTTTAGGAAAATTCAAAAAAAAAATTTGAGTAATAGAATTGTAAAGTTTTTTGATATTTCGAAAAACTTATTGAAAATTAATCAACTTGAAAATATATTTTTTAAATTTTGCTGTCGTCGTCTGGCGATTGTTGTAGATTTACGAGGTGCGCCTTTCGAAATGGTCTCGTAAAGGCTTTTTTGAAACCTTTCACCTAAAATGGTTAATTTTTTATGAGTATATCATTTATTTGAATTCTTATAATTAAAAATATTATAGAGAATCGTTGACCTTCTCAAGGAACATAAAAATATTTTATTTGATTTTCCAAAGAAGATCAGGCAAACGATCTAAACTTATTTAATATACCAAAAAAAATTTTAGAGTTCTAGAATATTAAAAGATGACTAAAAAATTTGATGACTTAAAAAAATGGTTTATAGTGTTTTTACCGGCGAATGCGCAACGCGAATAGATTTACGCGCATGCTCCTTTGAAAAGGTCTCGCCACGTGTGAACGTTTATTTTCACGTGAACGGTTAATTTTTTCTTGGTGAGTTCGGCAGTTCCTTGAATTTCCAATATCATTCGATTTATCGAATCGATCCCTGAATCTGTGCGAAATAACAAGTTAGTCTGTGCGAGACCATTTCGAAAGGCGCACCCCGTAAATCTACCCGCGTACAGCAGACGCCGGACGATTTTGCCCTATATAAGATTTCGTAAAAATTTTGTTAAGAAGCACTTAAATATTCATTCTAAAAATTGATGATAAGAATCTGAAATTATATCGAGTCACCAAATATTATAAACGAGCTTTTTGAAATATTTTGATTGGTGGCCTGCGAATGGGATTTTTTTATTTAATCCATTCTCGATAATACATGCATACTTTGTAATTATGAGCCAACACGTTAGAGAATACAATTTTCTGAGCTTGTTTCTTCGTGTACTCAAAGGCACCTGCGCTGAAATTATTTTGGTCAGATTGCCGAATGGCTGAAAGCCTTCTGAATGATTTACAAAATAGCGAAGGTATGCTTTTCTCTATTGCTTGTTTTTATCACAGGCTTTTTAAAAAATTTTTCTCGGCTATGTGCCAAGGCGTCTTCATAAATGCTCACTGACTTTGCTACTTTTTAACCATGTGAAAAATATATAGTTTGTATAGTCAAGGACTGATTAATATAAGATGGCATTTAATTACTGTCTCATTTGAAATGGCAGCCCGCGAATTTCAAAATTTTCAATTTTTTTTTGGGGTTCATCAACCATTTTTTGGGGTTCATCATAACCAACGAATCAAAATATATAGCCGAGTTGGGCGCTTGAGGGACAGGAAATAAAGGTAGAAATCTGACCGCGCAACATTTCATTTTTTTCGGCCACCAAAATTCGGTCGCCAATTTCGAGAAGGTTTTTCTACAGCAAATAATGTGTTTCATTTTATTATAATAAACAAGAAATAGAAAAATAAAATAAATTTAAAAATTTTGGCATCATTAACATTTAGTCAAAATCAGTGTATCTACCCGGGACAGGATTTCCCGGGATCCCGGGAATTTCGTTTCCCGGGTTTATCCGGGAAATCCCGGGACTCCAATCCCGGGTCTCGTCCCGGTTTTGTCCCGCAACTACCCGGGATCCCGATATCTCGGGATCCCGGCATCCCGGGAAATTAAGTTTCGATGAGTCCCGGGTCCCGGGAAAATTTTCCCGGGAATTTCCCGGGAACCCGGAAATTCCCGGGAAACTTCGTCCCGGGTAGACACACTGGTCAAAATCGATTTTCACAATTTCAGACAATCCGACAATCTTCTCAGTGTTTCTGAAATCCGCAACCGAGAAGCCATCTGCCATCGAGGTCGTCACATTCATCATTGTGATATTAATCTCAATCATATTCAACATATTTTCCCTGTATATTATTTCAAAAGCAAAGTGGGGAGGGCTTCTTAACGATATGGTTATTTAAAGCCAACTATTTTCAGAGTTTTTCACCTCAATCTCCAATTCCTTATATTCTTTGGCAATTTCGTGTGGTTTGAGCTCGGGTTCTCAAAGATTTTAAGTTTGATATTCCAATTATTCTTTTTGGAATCAGGCAAACTCTAATCAGACATGCATATTCTCAATATGCAATTTTCAGAATTTGCTTCCAAGGGAATTATACTTTTATACATTAGTGCTTCCACTCATTATCATTGTATTTATACAATCGTGTTCATACCATTTATATGTATTATAGAGCGCAGTTGCGCAACATATTTCATATTGTTAGTTTCAATTTTCTAAAATTTAGAGCCTCATTTACATTTCAATAATCAAATATTTTGGTTTGAAGCAGGCTTGCCGAGCCATTTTTTTTTCAAATTATCAATATATCGAAAGCTTTCTATTTCCAAAATATTAAATTCTCAAAAAACGAGCATATGGGCATTATAAAATGATTTCCAATAGTGATTTATTTATTGGGAATAGCATAATTACGCATATTGATACATTTTATATCAAAAAATTACAAAAGAATAATTCAAAAACCCAAATTCAATTCCTAAACAGCGATTTGTTACCATTAATTTTAATTTCTACGCATTTTTATTGAAAATCGACGCCGACCGCGACGCATACGCAACGCGGCTGTTTCTCGGCCGCCTAGTCGCGCGAATTTGAATTCTCGGCTTCGGCAAACGACAAGCCCGACTTGAAATTCTTTTTTTCGTTTTAAAACGTTTTTATCTGCTATTCCATATAATCAAAATGATTCAGCGATTACGAGAAGAGGAAACGACGATGGGTTCTGATAACCAATCTTCTCCTTCACAACGCGCTCTCAATTTTGTTCACCTCACTAACCGTCACGAATTACCTTCGATTCTTGAATGCTGCAATAATTACGAGTTTCATCATGGTTCTGTCAGTTTGTGTGAGTTCTGGAAGAAAACATTTACAAAAAAAGCGAGAATTTTTCAGCTGTTCGTTTATTTGAAGAGCTACAATGAGAGGAAGTTAGAATATTTGGATAAATATAATCAGGATATCAGGTTCAATTTAAGCAGTAGATATCAGCTGAGGGAGAATGTCAAAACATTTCGGGTGATGTTTGATTTTTCTAATTGCAATTTGAAATTCCCATTTTCAGATGGCGCGCAAGTTGTTCACATTTGTTGTCGTTATAATTTTGATTCAAACCGCTATCAAAACCATTCCGCGGGTTATTGAATTCGAGCCAAACGTCAATTTCGGGTTTCGATTAATCGGCGATTTGATGGTTCATGGGTATCTCATTCAAATTATTGGAAAAAAATAAGCCAATATATTTTTTCAGTGGTCCGATTTACAAATCATTCATATTGCTGCAAGTCGTCGATGCTTACATGAAAGTGTGTCATAATTTATTGGGAATTCGACATACTCGGGTATCGGTTGCTGACGATTACAAAAATCGAACAAAAGAGGAAACGAATATGTATTTCGATCAAATAAATGAGGATTGGAAATAAATTTATATTAAAGAATTGATTGATGGTTTCCAAATTGTGGCCGGAGGGAAAATTAAATTTTGCGGATTGTTTAAAAAATCAAAATGAATTTTTTTGCGCAATTTTTTAAAAATAGATCTGTGCAAATAAATGCAGAATTTTGAACTTAAAATCACTTTTCTTAAAATATGAATTTTTAACAAAATTTCAAACATCAGAACAAGTTTCAGGTTTGCTTATGCTAATTAAATAAAACTTTGGATTTCTAGAAGTCACAAAATCGCTGACACAATAGAAAGAGATTTCAATAAGCTTTCGAATGGTATAACATTTGGGAAGGTGGTTTTGTTGGAATAATATAAGTAATAAAAAAAATAAAATTCTGCATTTTTTTGCACAAACCTAATAATAACCTAAATACTTAAAATGCATTAAAAATTATGCTCTTTCAGATTAGAATGATTAAATCGAGCAAAACTTGCTTCAAACATTTCTTCTAAACAAGTCCCAACGCGGAAATTCAAATGCTAAATCAATCAAACCAAAGTATAGCTTTAGTTTAATCTCCTTGCGATTCTTTAGTCGACCACAAATCCACCGGTTCAACCATAAACAAAATATAATTACAGGGTCACATTATTAAATCCAGTTGCCTTTTCAAGTTTTTTTCACATTCTTCGAAACCAATAACGCAATTACACAAATTCTGGTAAAAATCAAAATCGACAATGACCCAGTTCACTTCATGTGCTCTCGGGAAAACTCAAACGCGCAGGTTATACTGTTTCGATGAAAATAATCATTTTTTTTTGTTTTTTTTTGTTGTTCACGATTTCTCCCAAAAAGCTCGCCATTTGTGGAGCTCTTTTGATGGTTTTTCTTTATATTCAAACTAAAGAAAAAAATGTTGCTTTTTTTATTAAATCGATTTTAAACATTTTTTATTCCATTTTTTTCATTTCACTGAAAAGGTCCATTGAAAATGATATGAAATTAACATTGAGGGGAGGTAAAATCAATATTGAACCCACTTTTTGAATTTTATTTGTCCAATCGTATAATGTGAGTATTAGTCAAAGATTATATTTAATTAAGCAATCAAAAATTTCTGCCTTCTGAATTTTTTTTACGTCAAAATCTGAAAAAATATAAAAAAGCAGGTGAATTTTTTTTTGCATTTTTACCCTACACAAATTTTTCAACAACCCACTTATTTTTTTCTGCGAAAACCTTGAATTAATTATTTTTCGATTCTTCTTCTTTTAAATTTCATTATTAGGTCGTCTCAAATATTAACGAACACTTGAGGTGGTCCAATTGTGTATTTCCACCCGCGCGGGTCCCTTTAAGCCCCTCTCCGTTTGATTATAATTGTAAGTCACGTGGGTCCTACTTGATTCAACCAACCGTTTTCACCTGATCCGAGGCTTTCTAGTTTCCACCAATGACACATTTCTGAAAAAACAGATGAAAAAATTGATTTTTTTTTTAAATTTTTTTCCTTGCATGAATAGGTCCATAAATTATCCTATTTTGAGCAATTTCAAAAAATCGTTTTTTTGTGGTTTCTTCGGGTCTCATAACTCCGAATTATTTGTGTTCTTCCCAACTGTAATTTTTTTGTGATTTCAACGATTGATCGAAATTAAAATGTCCGAAAGGGTCTCGAAGCGAAGTAATACCAATTAGCATTCGCACATTTAATATTTGAAAATTTCTAAATTTAACAGCGCGTAAACCTAAGCTCCGCCCACTATAGAGGTTTGATAAGAATTAAATTTAATGCAAAAAATAGAAATCTAAAATGTTTGAAAAAAAAAACTACCAAATACTGTTTCACTGTTTGCTATTATAAAATCCCAGTGGCTGATGACTAATGCGTGATTCGCATTTCCGCTATGACATGTTGCTCGAAATGACTATTAAGCACTCGATAAACAAATTACATTAATAATGCTAGAACCCGAATCGGCATTATCACCCCAAAAATTGTTTATTGTTCGATTTCAGCTTCTAATCCCAATGAAGATCACGTTCAATGAGAATTGGGAGCTTCATCTCGAAGACGATCCGAATGGGCGTGAGCAATGTCGGAGTGCTTCTACCGAAATTCGAATCGTCCTCAAATTTCAGACAATCCAACAATCATTTCGATATTTGTTTCAAGCGCCCGCCAATTGATGTCGACAACTCAAACCGCCGTTTTCATTTTCATTATAATTCTCTCATCGATGTTCGACATTTTTTGCATAATCGTTGTCGGAAAAGCGAGGTATCAAGCATCGAAATTTCAAAAAAAAAATCGAGCGAAACCAAATTTGCAGCGTGTTTCACTTCAATCTTCAAGCCCTTCTATTATGGACAGCTTTTGCTTGGTTCGAATTCGCCGCCGGCAAAATTATTGTGATCATTTATCAGCAAATCTATCTTGATGAAAGTAGGCGCTTCAAAAAAAATTGGGGAAAAGAGGTATTTCATGAAAATTGAGTTTCAGAGATCACCGACGCTGGAAGCAATTTGTTGGTGTGGGCGGCGGCCACCCATTATCATTTTATGTATTTCGCCATTCTTGCACCATTTTGCGTATTTTTCGAACGAGCGTGCGCAACTTTTTTCATTTTGTAACCAAATATTCCACTTTTTTCTCTCATTTTCCTATCATTTTTCAGCGATTATGAGCGAAAATCGCGACGATGGATCGTTGTCACAATTCTGAGCTTTCAACTTTCTCTATCAATGATTGCTTTATATTTACCATTGTGCGATAATGTTCGATATCTTCAAACTTCAATATTTCTAGGCGCTCTCGTCACAATTTCATTAATTGTAAGCCGATTTTTGAGCTCATTGCACAAAAATGAGATAATCAAACCCAATCATTTGAAGGGATTCATTTATTTGAACCGTTATAATCGAAACAAGCTGAAATACTTGGAAAGGTATCATCGAGATATTCGATTTACACTTGCGTCGAGATATCAATTAAGGGAGAATGTCAAGACATTCAAGGTAATCATTTGATAGGGTCTCGAGTGGAAAAATTGAGTTTTTCTGGATTTGATTCGAAAATGTCGAGAAAAATTGAATTCGCGTGACCACAAATCTATAGAAACACTCAATTTTGCCGTCATTCCCATATTTGGTAAATAACTCCCAAAAAGGTCAAAACGACATTCTTCCTTTGCTCATTTTTTCTTTCATAGTTTCTTTGCAAGATTTTCAATTCGCCACGTGGTCCTCCCTATCGAATGGATAATTTGGATCAGGCTTATAAAATCAGAATTCTACCTACGATTCGGTTGTAAATTTTGTTTGATCAACGAGAAATTGCCTTTCGGCACTTGATTCTGACAATGGAATCGAAAAAAAGTACAAGAAATAAAATGAGGGCATTGACGACACTCCGTTGTTTACGCTTGCAAAGACGTGGCGCGAAAATTCAAAAAAAAAATTGAAAACTATTTTTTTTACAAGCCTGATTTGAATAATATGGGGGATTAATACTCCAATGGACAATTTATGCACCAAAAGAAAATACTCGATGAATTTTTTTAGGTAAAAAAATTTATAAATTTTTCGGCTATTCACCCACCTGAAAAAAATTGAATGATTTCAAAAAACTACATCAATTTTGACGAGTTCTTATAAAATCCTATGTTTTACATTGTCCATGTCGCGGTTTACTGTAGAGCTGGGTCTCGTAACACACACACACCCAGAATAGTGTCGATTTACGCGCGGGGATATTTACGGAATGTTGCTAAGTGGTGTCCGTGTGGAGTACACAACGCGCGTCTCGTCTTCTCAAGACCATTTCTGGGAGATAGTCGGCGTCCGACATTTTTGATTTTCATTAACTCATAGCGGAATGACATTTTGAATTGTTAGCAAATCGAAATTACTGTAGACAGTTTGAAAATAGATGGCCACAATTTTCGATGAGCCAATAGTAATAATCAGCTATTTTCCAACATTTTCAAATTTCCAGTTGCTCAAGAATCTTGCATTTGTGTGCATTTTCCTCTGCATAGGAATTCTTATTGTAAAAACCGTGCCAATGCTTCTACGGGTCGATGAAGAGAGGAAGCTGGCTATCAGACATTATACAGACATTTTAACCCATAGGTGAGAAGCTTCGAATTTTTGCAAATCAATTTCAATAATTGGTTCTTTCAAGCATTCCTATTGGATTATTCTTCGCTATCATATTCGCTGTTGACGCTTATTTGAGAATCGTCAAGCAAGCCTTCGGAATCCGAAATATTGATATTAGGCCGGTTCGGGGTGTCGAGAAGAAGGTGATACCGACGAATGCTCACTTTGATCAAATCAAAATGTTATGGAAATAAATTTTTTTTTCGAAATGCGAATTTATATTTTGACGCAACACGTCGCGAAATATTTTCCGTCAACGCATCTGGAGCCCTTCGAGCAGAAATTGGATTTGCACGATTTGCCGATCAATTTCTCGTGATCCACCTCTACAACCTCTTCCGAAGACGAACACCTTGAAGTGTAATCGGCCACGATATCATCTGGAATCGATTGAATAAAAAAAAATTGCCTGAATTCAATACCATTGATTTTTTTGTCGCAGCACATTCCACTTACGTCGATTGTTGGCGGCAATGCGCAGAATCCCTCATTGGTGCAATCGTCCTAAGATAAAATATACGAAATAAATATAATAATGATCTACAGATTTTGATCTACAGATTTTTGGGCGAAAACCGGAGACACTCAAAAAACTTCTTTTTTTTAATAGGGTTTTAAGATTTTTAAGCATCTCTATACAACCATAAGAATGGCAAAAGAGCACAGGGGGGTCAAAAATCGCAATTTTTCCTCGTTTGAATATTTGAGAGCCCACCCGAAAATTGGTCATTCGAAAAACTCATGAAAATTGCTTGTCTTGAAATAGTCGTCGAATAAAATGCATTAAGTGTAAACACACGGAATGCCTTTTTCCATTTCACTCAAATGCGTATTCAGGTGATGAGAACCTCACAAAAAAAAAACGGCAAACTTATGAGATGAAGCTCTAAATGACATTGCGGATCAATGCATTTTATTTGACGACAATCTCCATTCATTTCTTTCCACAAATAAATCGAATTTCCATTTTTTCACTTCCGCTTTTAAAAATGTAATATAAATGATATTTTTGTGCTATTTTAGGCTACCCCCTCCCTCAAAATTTAATCGAATTTTTCGGGGGAAAATTGAGAGTCTCACGTCTGTTTTACATCCACGCTCTCCTTTCTTATTCTTGACCTCTTTTCGGCCCGGACATTGGATATCGTCAGCTGAAAATTTTAGCGTATCACTAATAATTTCAGTCAATTCTTACCTAATGTACAACTACCCATTCGCTCATTGAGGGGAAGTTGTTCTCATTTCCACCGCATACCGTGTAGTTGAACGCCATGCAGATGCCCATATTTGGATCCATGTGATACTGGACATTCAAAATTTAATTGAAGAACAATTATAGGAATGAATTGAATATTACTCGAATCGATGGTTTCTTATCGCATTTCTCGCTTCCCTCATTCAGTGGCTTGTCGCAAATTCCTTCTGAAAATTTTTGTTACACAATTCTTGAATTGTCGTGAACGGCCGAATTTGGCGATAGAATGGTTTTAAATTTGAACTGCCGCCTTGGGTCTCGCATGGAAAAAAAATTAAGAGCGAGTTTTGTTTACTCTTACCAACATACTGCAGAATAGCTTAATTTGTCTAAACATTTTTTTCGCGAGGCCTTTGATATCACCTGAAATCGTCAATTGGACAACAACGATGAGAAGATGAAGAGCGAGAAGACGTCTGGCGGTCATTTCGTTGCAGACTGATGAACACGAGATGTCTGGCGAACTGATTATATAGGGAGACCAGTCTGGTTCCTTGTTCGGCATTTTCTATTTCGAAATTCGCAAAAAAAGCACTTCCTTCATTAAATGGGCACACAATTTTCACGACTAAGCTAAGTATCTACTGATTCTTCAACATCTTCTCAATTTTTTACCGTTCAATGTTCTATTTAAGTATAAAAAATTCCACATAAAAATATTCTCGTCTTTTGAAATTGCTGTGGACCATAAAAATTGTCACCTTTTTAAAATCTAGATATATTTATTACCAAAAAATATAATTTTTAAAAATTTCAATCAATGTAAATTTATTTTTTGACACAACACGTGGCCAAATACTTTCCTTGAACACACTTGGCGCCCTTTGGACAAAATTTGGAGTCGCACGATTTTCCGATCAAAACGTCGCCGTCGACCTTCGCAATTTGCTCCGATGCCGAACACTTGGAAGCATAATCAGCGTCGAGATCCTCTGAATTAGATATTGGGCGAATAACGATAGCATTGACCTACTTCTGGCAGACTTTTTACAGCAGAAGCCTCCGCCGCTCAATCTTCTAACACAGTATCCATCTTTCGGGCATTGGTCCTGAAAATGGTTCTTCAGAGCTCCAAAAATATTGTGTGAAAGTTTTTCGAGAAATTTCGCTAGAATTTCGCAAAAAAAATTGTTAAAAGAAAAAGCGAGAGAGTGTGCGAATGTGAGAGTGCGCGGAAGACACCACGAGGGCAGTTTAGAGAGTGCGTGTTTGAGGAGGCGCAGACTGCATTGAGCTAAAGGGGCAGATATCGATGCGAATAGGATATCTGGTGGCGAAAAGAGGTACCGTACGATCGGCGGCGCGAGATTGCCAATTTTGAATTTCGAACTTTTTTTCGTGCCTTTTTGGCTTTCGGACCGTCTACGGGGAGCGTGAAGCGGTAGAAGCTGCGAGCCCGACGTAATAAATTAGTGAGTATGATTCAAATTGTTATTTTCCATATATTTAAGCCAATTCAGAAACTCACATCTGTTTGGCAATCGTTTCCACCCTTATTGTTCTTCAGCTTCTCGGTGAATGCCGGACAAGTCATGTAACCAACTGAAAAGCTCATTTCATTCCAAAATCTTCTTGCTCGAAATATCGAAATGTACCTGGCAAGCACAACGAGTCACAAAGCGATGGCGAATCGAATCGGTTCTCGTTTCCACCGCATCCAGTGTAAGTGAATGCCATGCACAGTCCAGTCTTGGCATCCATATGGTACTGAAATTACAATCACGTCGCATTTTTAGGAATATCAGATTACCTGAAGTGACGGCTTCTTGTCGCATTTGGCATCTCCCAAGTCCAACGGCTTTTTGCAGTTGTCCACTAGCACATCATCATCTGAATTTTGAATTCTACCAAAAAATTATGATTATACTAACCAGCGAACACACTAGTTATGACGATGATGGTGAAAATTATCTTGAGAGACATTATTGTCGAGTCGATGCTAACAATTTTGAAAGGAGACGAGATATTGATATTTGAAGGCCGGTCAGTTGTCAACTGCCCCAGATTTTCTAGTTCCGGGTTCACTCGATTTATGATTTGGTCGTCTTTTTATCACTGACATTGTCAAGCTCCTTCATTAAAACACTATAATTGCCGAGGTTAATTATTTGAGATCATTGTGCGGACAGACTGCGTCACGTGCATCTTGCGAACACCGCCCAACATATAGCGTATCTCGTTGCGAATTTGTCTGGAAATTATAATTTATGAATGTTTTTGATCATTTATGTTATGTGCTCAATTTCCTCAAAGTTGGCCGTAAAGTGCGGACAGCTGCAATAAAGCCATTCTTTGATTCACCGAATCTGGGCCAATTCGTGGAGTTTGATCTCAATGAAAGGATGCCGATCAACTTCCTGGTTGGCACTTTTTTTTATTTTGGTTGCTAAAGCGTCTGATTGAGAAAAAATCACGCAATCATGCTAGGAGGATCAATGGTGTCGGGACCCAAGGCCTGCGAAGACCTAGTCGGACCGATTGAGGTGTAATGGTTCCGGATATGGGCACCATGTATGGTCATGGATCAGACTCCTAGAATCTGGAAGTCGGTTTTCCGTTTTGGTGGTCTCATTCTGAATAGAAACCAAAAAGGAAAGTCGCAATACTTGTAGAACTCGTAGAGTTTCTTGAATCATATTTTTAGATTAAAGGCTCATAACCAAAAAAGATAATTAGGGTTTTGTGGTGATCTATTCAAAAAGCCATTGTTAAATAAAAATCATCTATAAAAGGCTCAATTTTTGCTCACTTTAATAATATATTTTGCTCAATGCTTCATGACTACCGCATTTCTAAGAAAGCAGCTTTTAAACGAAATAATTTTGAAAAATAAACCTCACTTATTCAAAATAAAAAGAAGCACAGGGTTGAGATAAGAGCAACAAATCCAAATGCAATTTATAATTGTATTGTTCAAATCAGTCATTTCTAGAAAAACGTCTGAAAATAAATTCATTTTTGAAATTCGTTTAAAATCAGTTTGAATTGCCTCCTTTATGAAATAGCACTATGAGAATGACCATATAAGTAGTAACAAATGTGTATTGAATCATTATTGCTAGCTCATTTCTTCGATTCGATTTCGATTGACTATGTTTTTTTCTCTGAAAAAAGGGAAAAAATATGAAGCTGGAGGGTTTTTTTACCGAATAAATCAGATATATAATGAATATATAGGAGAAATAAGAAATCGCCAAACAAGGCAAACTTAGAATCAATTCACATTTTACGAACAAATCGGCATATTTGACGTCGTAATCATATCCCCACGATGGCGGTGTGAACGCGAAATTCTGCGAAATGCAGCCGTAGATCAATACGAATGCAATCCATGAATAAGCGATGAAAAGAATGATCTAGAATTGGCAATTTTTGAGGAATTTCAACACCTCGAACTTTAATTGGAATCGGCATTCTCTTCGTCTGAATTATATCGCAGAATATCAATATTCTACTGACCGCCAGCGTCGTCATCGCGGGAAACTCGGCTATCCAAAATGAGTTCATAGTGCAACCCAGCACCTTTAATTATTTAATTATTGCCGATTTATTATTGCAGATGTGATTGACTCGTATAATAGAATCCCAGGCGGTGGCAAAATATGGGAAAATCAGAATCGGCGGCGAGATGAAGTGGCAAAAAGCTTGGCCGACTTCGAAGAAATTAATAAGGTTCATTAATTTGTTGGTCATATTTGGCTTCGTGCGGTCTCTTATGTAGATCGCCTGGAATATAATGAATTCTCAATGAGCTGTTGTCATGGATGGACCAATTTTGAGAGACTTGAAAGTTTTTTTTTTTTTTGAATGATCTCTCATACTACAGAATTTGACCCATTTTTTCAAATAAGCAAGAGTTTTTAAATTCTTTAAAAAACAACGATGCTGTTTCAAATTTTAATAGCTTCAAAAATTTCTGCGAAAGGTTTCCATGCGAGACCCAAATCAAAATCACCCCTTTGTCGACGACCATATGACAAACGAAACTCACCGTCATTATAAGGGCATATAAGGGAAGAAGCCAAATGCTGACAAACATGTAAGCGAGTCCAACTCTGATCATAAATCGATCATTGTTGAATTCGAAAATATTCGTATCCCCAGTTTGATTCATTTATTTGAAATCGGTCCTGTAGCGTCACAAGTTTGTCTTAAATTGCTTGTATTATGAATATGGTGGGCTGATTGATGATGATCAATGTTGTGAGACGCGTCGCGGTTCGCGTGCACTATTTTCTCGGCGAATCACATTGGGCGCCAATGCTCAAAAATTTTCCAGATGACTGAAAATCGATAACCGAAAATTTTTCCGCTTCGGACAACTTACAGCATGTAGATTTACGCGCATGCGCCTTTCGAAATGGTCTCGCCACATTTTTTCTTGATGACTTTGACGTTTCCTTGAATTTTCCAACGTCATTTTCTGTTAAAAATTATCGATCCAAGCCATGAAACACAAAATAACCTGTTAGTCCGTGCGAGACCAAGAGAAAGACGCATGCGCGTAAATCTACCCGCGTTCAGCAGTAGATGAACGCCTACTATATACTATATGTATTGGGGCCAATAAGGGAAGATCTTGTCATACGAAGAAAAATGAATTGTTGAGCGGATTGGAAAAAAACACGAGAACAAGAGGAACAGATAACAGGAAATTCAGCGGAAAAGCGAATCTTGAAAATAATGATTGGAAAAAAAGAGGCAAAATTTCGATGAAACATATGAGGAGAATTTCTTACGGGGGGAAATGATGCCATCTGACGATCAGAATTAAACTAATGACGAATAAATAGCAATTAGAAGGATTCCCCTTAATTACAGCTCGAAGAAAATTCTGAAAAGACACTTTCATAAGGTTCCGAAAACAAGAGATATGTATGTGAATATTGAAGGGAATTGATGATTCTATGTTTTTTATTTCAATTTGAATTGTAATAAAGTTTCTCAAAAATTTTGAGTTTTAAAATTTCCCTTTTCTCAAATTGTCCACCATTTTTTTATGAAAACTTTGCTCTTTTTTCAATATTTTCACGTGATTTACATTAATTTTAGGCGTAAAAGTAGTCGACGGGGGTACCCAATCCGCCCACGCCGCCTCTGGTAAATGGTTCGTAATCGTATACGACAAAATCGGTATTCAAACACTGCTAAATACGATTTTAAACTGATCGCAATTGATGGAAAAATCGTGATATTTGCGTTAATTTGATGCTTTTTTTTTAATTCAGACTTCGCTCGATGACGCTTCTTATGAAAATTTAGCGTTGATTAAACAATATACTTTTACAGACTTCCAAAAAAAAGTTTTAAACGCTCAAAGAATAAAATATTCGAAAACATAACCGTCATTAAAAAAATACAGTGCCGACTTCGCAACGTGACCCGCGCAACTTTTCGCATGCGCCTTTAAAAATAAATAGCGGAGAATTACGATATATCGCGTCAATTTTTTGTAAGGGAATTCAAATTTAAAAAATTGGTTTTTTTTATTTTCCATAATTTCATTCAAAATCGTATACGATGAAATCGAAATCGTAGTTGGTCTTATACGATTACCGATGTGTGCTCTCGAGAAAAATCGAGAAAATTAGCCGGTACCGAGAGAATTTCTCGCGAGAATCTCTTCGAGACTCCCGGGACTTTCCAAAAAAAAAATACCGAGACTTTCACGGGTTTTTTTTAGTGAACAAATAAATTATTTTTTCTCCCTTAAGTTCGTTTCCAATACTCACAAATGCTAACAAGGGAGGTCATTTTGCTGACCGTCTTAATAGTTGTTTATTTTTTGCATACAGATTCTTTAGAAAATCTCCAATCGAATGAACCAGGTCCCTACCTGCGCAAACTTCTTCTTATCGAGATATGGACCATCAAATTTTTAGCCCCACCCCACGTGAATTTTGCATACTAAAAGTTTTCGCAGGTAGGGAGGAACCTAGTTCATTCGATTGGAAATTTTCTAAAGAATCTGTGTGTAAAAAATAAACAACTTTTAAGACGGACAGCAAAATGACCTCCCTTGTAAGTTAAAAGTGTGCCCCCTTTTTATACGTGCGAATATTTTCAAAATATGTTGACTATTCTAGTTTTCAAAACCCTACTAGTTATCAATTGAACTACTGAATTTCATCTATAAAAAAAAAATCCCGAGAAAGTCTCGAGACTCTCGGTTCCCGTAGGCGCGGCTACCCGTATAGTACCGAGACTAATAATTTCGAAAATTTCTCGGTGCTTCCTGGAGTCTCGATAAATTTGTTTCTGAGAAGTGTAGGGGGGGGGGATTCTCGGGAACAGTGTGTGTAGAAAATTCCCGAGAAAATCCCGAAGACTCCCGGGAAATTTTAAGGGGGGATTCTGCGCCGAATACCCGGGAAAGTCTCCGGGAAAATCCCGAGTCATCGGGAATTTCCCGACAGTCTTCGAAAGTCTTTGGGAATTTTCCCGGAAGTCTCGGGAGTTTTCGGGGAATTTTGTGGAGATGAAAATTCCCGACATTTTCGAGAATACCGGGAATCTTAAAACGAATACTTCCCGGGAAATTCTCTCCCGTGAGCACACACTGACGATTACCACCGGTTAACCAGAGATATCGCGACTCAACTTTGAATTCTTATTCTAGTTGCCCCATCCGCCATAAAATCATTTCACTGGTTTGAATTAATTAATTTATTTATTGTGTATTCACATTCATACAATATTTACAATAATTGAGTGATTTAAAAGAAATCGGATGTAAAAACTCGTGTGCCACAAGAAAGAAGAAGAAGAGAAAAACCGATCGAAGGTCAAATAAATATTCAAAGAAAATTTAAGCTCGGACCATTTCAATTCCTATAGCCAAGTGAGAGAATTAACCGGTAGAATGATTGGAAACATAATAAGAAAAAAAATAGAAGATCACAATTTGGTAGATTGCAATCCAGGTGTTAGAATGTGTGTTCCACGTCATCTGAATTTTGAATTTAACCTAAAAATGATGATGCTACTAACCAGAAAAAATAATATTGAGAGACATTATTGTCAAGTAACAATTTCGAAACGAGGCGTGAAATTAATAATTGCCCCCCCCCCAGACTTTCTAGTTCACTCGATTTATGATTTGGTCGTCTTTTTATCACTGACATTCTCAAGCTCCTTCATTAAAACACTAAAATTGCCGAGGTTAATTATTTGAGATCATTGTGCGGACAGACTGCGTCACGTGCATCTTACGAACACCGCCCAGCATATAGTGAATCTCGTTGCGAATTTGTCTGAAAATTATAATTCATGAATAATTTTGATTATTGAATCACTCAAACAAATATACATAATCATAATTTTTGGTCAAATTGATCTCACTTATTCAAAATTAAAAGAAGCACTGGGTTGAGATAAGAGCAACCAATCCAAAAGCAATTCAAAATAGCATTTGTCAAATCAGTCATTTCCAGAAAAACGTCTGAAAATTTATGATTTCTGAAATTCGTTTAAAATCATTTTGAATTGCCTCCTTCGTGCCATAAAAATATTAGAATGACCATATAAGTAGTAACAAATGTGTATTGAATCATTATTGCTAGCTCATTTCTTCGATTCGATTTCGATTGACTATGTTTTTTTCTCTGAAAAAATAGTGAAAAATATGAAGCTGGAGGGTTTTTTTAACCGAATAAATCAGATATATAATGAAGATATAGGAGAAATAAGAAATCGCCAAACAGGGAAAACTTAAAGCCAATTCAAGAATTCCGAACAATTCGGCATATTCGACATCGAAGTCATATCCCCACGATGGCGGTGTGAACGCGAAATTCTGCGAAATGCAGCCGTAGATCAATACGAATGCAATCCATGAATAAGCGATGAAAAGAATGATCTAGAATTGGCAATTTTTGAGGAATTTCAACACCTCGAACTTTAATTGGAATCGGTATTCTCTTCGTCTGAATTATATCGCAGAATATCAATATTCTACTGACCGCCAGCGTCGTCATCGCGGGAAACTCGGCTATCCAAAATGTGTTTATAATGCAACCCAGCACCTTAAATCATTATCATTAATTATATTGTGATCCCAGATTTCGATTGACTCGTATAATCCAATCCCAGGCGGTCGCAAAATATGGGAAAATCAGAATCGGCGACGAGATGAAGTGGCAAAAAGCTTGGCCGACTTCGAAGAAATTAATATGGTTCATTAATTTGTTGGTCATATTTGGCTTCGTGCGGTCTCTTATGTAGATCGCCTGGAATATAATGAATTCTCAATGAGCTGTTGTCATGGATGGACTAATTTTGAGAGACTTGAAAGTTTTTTTGAATGGTCCCTCACACTCCAGAATTTGACGCATTTTTTCAAACAAGCAAGAGTTTTTAAATTCTTTAAAAAACAGTGATGCTGTTTCAAATTTTGATAGCTTCAAAAATTTCTGCGAAAGGTTTCCATGCGAGACCCAAATCAAAATCACCCCGTTGTCTACAACAATATGACAAATGAGACTCACCGTCATTATAAGGGCATATAAGGGAAGAAGCCAAATGCTGACAAACATGTAAGCGAGTCCAACTCTGATCATAAATCGATCATTGTTGAATTCGAAAATATTCGTATCCCCAGTTTGATTCATTTATTTGAAATCGGTCCTGCAGCTTCACTAGATTATCTGAAATTGCTTGTATTATGAATATGGTGGGCTGATCGATGATGATCAATGTTGTCAGACGCGTCACGGTTCGCGTGCACTTTTTCTCGGTGAATCACTTCGGACGCCACCCGGAAGAATATTTGAACTATGGAGATCATAGGAAGGAAGAATTGAATGCGACCGCACGCGAAACGCCGGCGCATCTGACAACATAGGTATGTCTTTTTTTTCCAAAGAAGCTCGTACATCTACACCACCAATAATAGGGGAAACAGAAAAAAAAACGACGAGAACATGATTGTTGGTCAGATTGGGAAAATACGAGCACTAGAGAAAACGGATAACAGAAATCTCGACGGAAGATCAAACCTTGAAAATAATGATCAGAAGATGTTAAGGTTTTCTAATGGAATTCCGAAGGAGGCAAAAAGTCGAAGAAACCGATGAGGAGAATTTGTTACTGCGGGAAATGAGGCCGTCCGACGTTCAGAATTAAACTAATGACGAATAAATAGCAATTAGAAGGATTCCCCTTAATTACAGCTCGAAGAAAATTTAGAAAAGACACTTTCAGAAGGGTTCCGAAAACAAGAGATATATGAATATTGAAGGGAATTGATGATTCAGTGGATCAATTTAATTTCAATTTGAGTTTTGCCTAAATATTAAAGAAATGATTGCTTGAAAAATTTCATAGAAAATCAACAAAAATAGAATTTTGGATTTTCTGGAACAAAAAATTCTGCGATTCTACTGTATGAAGCATTTTTTTAGGGGGGAGGGCGGGTTGCTTCTGTTCGTGAGAAAATAACAATATCTACAACAATAATGAATCGAGTAATGCTTTCAAGAAAATTATTTTTTTTTTAATTTCTAACGCTTTCATTCAGATTTTCGAGATGGCTGGGTTTTGATGCCTTTCAAAGAGTTATATTCCCATGAAACATGTTTTGAATCATTTATGATTGTTTGGTTTTCAAAAGAAAATTTTTGATCGAAGTTCCCATATGCATCACGTGGAATTCACCAAGAATTGTTGCGAACTCGATATTTCCTGCTAGCCGAACCTCGGACTTCCAGACAGAGTTCTGCAGTAAGATATATTTTAAGATTCTCTGGATCACGGAAGTCTCAATTCCTCTCAACTCTGATTCCAGATGATTAGGAATAACTTTAAAAGTTAGTGGTCAGCTATTGGCTAATCCTCATAATTTCCATAAAAATAATTAAACGAAACAAAAAAAATCAAATGCGATTCTTAAATTTCCTCCAGAATCCCTTTAAATTTGAAAAAATCAAAAACCATTTTTTTTGAATAATCAAATTATATAAATATTATAAAATAGGAGATGATATATTTTGAATTTTTTTCTGATAATAATTTGATGCAAAATTTGATTTTCTTTTTTGATTTTTCAATAAATCGGTTCATTTTTGTGTAATATTGACCGTGCCTTTAATTTTTGACACCAATTGAGGGAATAGCATCATCGGTGTTCGGGACCCTTCTAAATGAGTCTATTTAGACTGTCGGCTGCGATTCTCAGCTCCAAAAACTGCATGCTCCTTTAATATGATATATCGATTGCTCAAAATTGCCCTGATTTCGTTCAATCTTTTTTTCTAATTTTGATATTTAATATCAAAAAATTTCCATGAAAATTGTGAGTGAACTCAATTCAATCACAAAATTGAAATAAATTACTGTTTAAAGGTGCATAGCGCGGCCAATGCGATTGGTCATGTGGCGACTGAAATTTGGGAGCATTATGTTTAAATGATTCAACATAAGAATTTTAAAAAAATCGAATTCATAGGAAAATCGTGATCGAATATCCATTATCCATTGCCCTTTGAAAGGTCATTTCTTACGACTTAAAGTTCTGTAATAATGAAATAAAGCAATTTTCAATTATTAAATTAACCATTCTGGCAAAATAAAGAGTTAAAAATCTGAGTTATACAAATAAGGGTATTGAGCCATAATCGAAATGTTGACTTTTTCATTTCAACATATCATAATTTGAAATTTAAATAACATATTGAACTCATTAGTCAGAAAATGAAATGTTTTTTATTGAGTTTGATTATATATATATATATATATATTTCTGCAATTCAGGGAACACAAAAAAGTAATTAGTAGGATAATTAGTTAATTAACGAGGTTTGGGATTATGTTTAGTAGGAGGATTATTTTGAGAGTTTATCTCCGATTAGCCTGTCATCGTTACCGGCCGATTGCTTACTTTAAATTGGGATCATCGCGATTTCAACAGCTTTTTCACTTCATTTCGGATTTGTCTGCAATATTTGATTTCGCGTTGGGACCACTCCAAACGCTCACTTATTTAGTAAGAGCAGGAATATCGGATTGATATAAGAGGCCACAATCCAACAAGAATTGAGGAACGCGTTGGCGAACGGGGTCATTTCGAACAAATATGCTGAAATTTTGATATTCTTAAAAAAATGCAAAAAAAAAAACAATACCTCCATTATGCCACATTGCAATAAGCACTGTAATATAGGTAGTAACAAATGTATACTGAATCATGATTGCCAATTCCTCTCGACGATACGTCTTTGATTGGCTTTGCTTTTTCTAGAGCATCACATTTTTTCAAATTATGCTTTGCCTCTACCGTATAAATTAGAAACGCGATGACGATGTACGAAATGTAGGATGTCGCCAAACATGGAAGTGTGACACATAATTCGAGAATGCTGAAGAGGTCCGCGTAGGCAACTGATGAATCGTACCCCCACGCCGGCGGATAGAAGTTCATGTTTTGCGAGATGCAACCGTATAGTAATACGAATAGAAGCCATATATAGGAGATGGCGAGAACCATCTGGAAATTGGCTAGAAATTGGAAAAATATACCATATAAAGATATTCTAGCCTTCTTAAATTGTGGTGGCTTCTCAGGTAAATCGAATAAAACATTTTTGAGATTCATTGATAAACTAACGTGTCTCTATAATATTTTAGACTTTTCTCAATGAATTTTAGAAATTATTGGAAGATTTTAGAATTTATTGAGGTAATTTAGAATTTGCTCAATAAATTTTAAAAAATTTTATAAGACTTAAATAAATATTTTTAAGTTTAGCGAGTAAACTTTAGATTTTCACAAAATATTGTCGAATTTATTATTGAATATTTGATTCTCAAAATATTTTATTTGATTTGCCTGAGAGAGTGGACTTGGCACAAAACTAAGTGTAGATTTACGGGAGTACGAATAAGGAAGGTTAAAGGCGCATGCCGCGCGCGGCGAGACCTCTCCTCAAAATTCTTTTGACATTTAACCAATTTTTCGCCATTTTTTCCTATCCTAAGGAATTTCCGATCTTAGGCTAATATGAAACAAAGTTTGTCGTTTCAAACCCGAGTATTCAAACTCAGGCGACTAGGCAGCCGAGAAACAGTCGCGTTGCGTATGCGTCGCGGTTTAAAAAAAATGCGTAAAAATTGAAAAAATAGTAACAAATCACTGTTTTTTTTTTGCTGTTTAGAAATCAAAATTGGATTTTTGATTATTTAAATTATTTGTTTTGGAATTTTTTAAGGCAAAATGGATCATAAATGGGGGAAAAATCCTTCAATATTTGATTCAAATAGATAATTTGATCTTGCTTGAAAAAAAAAATCGCGATTTCCATTTCCATGTCATTTCAAATTGAAATTCCAATTTTGTTTGACTTTTCAAAATTTAGTTCATCATGCAAATTTGCGCGAATTGCACAATTTTCATCATAATGTGCGAAAAATTCCATTTCATTTCCATCGAAGAAATCAAACCGATCAACTAATATTTCAAAAAAGCTCACATGCGATGTTTTTTTTTGTGCGGCCTTCAACAACCCCCGTACTCTTTGGAAATCGCCTATGATTCTCACGACAAACCTTGATGATTATATGCATTTTTTTGGTTTGAATCACTTGAGTAAAAATCAAAATACGACTGATCGCGAGCACCGTCGTCGCCGGAAATTGGCCAATGAATAGGGTATTCGCAGTGCATCCGAATATCTGAAATCGGGACCACTCAAATCTCGAATCGAATTGGGGATTTTCTTTTAATTACCCTGACAGTCGGGTTGTAGGCAATCGCCAAATTCGGGAAAAACAGGACTGATGAGGTGATGACGTGGCAAATTGCTTGACCAGCTTCGCATCCATTGATGATATTCATCAATTTGTTTGTAATATTTGGTTGGCGGCGATCCCGAACATAAAGCGCCTAAAGAATTGATTCTATATGTATGCACCTTTAAAATTGATCTCTTTCAAAAAATAACGTCGTCACCCAATTCAAAGGCGCAAACATCACCGTCCCTACCGTCATTATTAAACCATATAAAGGAAGAAGCCAAACGCTTAGAAAGAGATATGCAATGCCTGTGTGGATCATAAATGGATCATCATTCAATTGGAACAGTCCATCATCGCCCATTCTCTGAAAGAGCCACTGAATGTACATATATTCGGTTTTCTGTTTGGAAAAAGAATGAGTAGACTAGCAAAATTGATTGTAGTTGATATAAAAAATCCTTATTGGTATGAAAGAATGGGCGTCGTGGGAATCAGGAACTTTCAGCTAGTCATTTGAAAAATGTCCTATTGCAAAAAATATATAATATTTTGGCGAATGGACTTAGCAAGCTGCTTCCAGGTATTGGAATTGTCGATGTCGCGCGACGGCGGAAAAATGGCAAAACTTTTAAGGTGAGGTCTCGGTGCGCGACATGCGCCTTTAACCTATCCTTATGCGTTGGCCCGTAAATCTACACTTTTAGTTTTGCGCCAAGACCACTGTCATTGCTTTTTTTTGGCATTTTATCAATTTTCCAAACCGAGTTGAAAAGTTGCGCAAAGTTTTCTTCAAAATTTGATAGCTTTCATTGATTTAAATATATTTATCCAATTAAAAAAAGGGCGGAGGGTAAAATAAATAAAACTGAATACGTATTTGAGACAAAAAATCTGAAATTCAAACTTTCATAAATGGGGAAGTCAGTCGTGAGGTAATTTTTTGTTAGCTTCTAAATATAGAAATTCTGGATAATTAGCAAATCATTAGCCGATGAGACTTCCATCGAAAATCTGTTTTCAACAACAATTCGAATTTAGGGGGGGGGGGAACAATAAACAAAGTTCTGGAAAATCTACATTTGGAAAAAAATCCAAAAGATTTTTTTCTCGAATATCCGAAAATCACCATTTTATGAATGTGTAAATTCCATCAGGAAATTAAATTTTTCAATCGGTTTCCATTCCGGCAGCATTTCGGAGTTCCTGAGAATTTTCCTCCCACCTAATTTCACACGAACGAAATTGAGAAATTTTGAATTTCGTGAGCTGGCAATTAATTGGTCGGCTCACAATTGGCAACTTTTTGTTACCAAAAAAATCACCCAAAATTCATTTGAAAAAAAAGATATACTCTTTCATATTGTGTTGATTAAATTGTGCAAAACTAAGTGATATTCCACACAAGACCAATGGCGGCAATTCAAATCATAAATTCAATCGTCAATATTTGACACATATTTTTTCAATAAATTTCTAAATTTCAGCACCTTCAGCATAAAGAACAGACAGATTGTCGACAAGGAGCAATGAATGAATTGAATGAAACCAACTATGATCATTGAATTGCTGGAAATTTTTAGTTCAAAAATCTGCAAGAATCGTGATCATGCTCATGATTCTTTAAAAATTGAATTTGTGAGATCAAAATGAATTTTTAATGGTCTCAGCAGTTTTCTGAATATCAGCGAGATAACAATATATATTTTTTTCTGGAAAAAATAAAGAAAAAAGAAATGCACCAATCTTTGATATACATATTATTTGCTCATTCTCACATGGAAAAAATCTCTGAGCCCATAATTTGTCATCAAATCACAATTATGGAAAATTGAATATTCTGCTTGATGCTTTACAGTTTTACCTCTTCACATTGGCATCACAATTTTGGAAATGCCACGTGTCTGATGGGTATCATTTCCGCTCGACTTTTTCCTAAAAAATGTCGCCTTCAATTGATTTCGAAGTCCTCTGAAACACGAAATTTTCTTGAGTATTTTATGAAGCAACTTGAATGACTTGTTAAGAGTGATTAATAATAACGGATTCGTGTACCCAAATGCGATCCAAGCAATTTGGAGAAGTGCCGTCGTCGTATGTGAGTCGGGAAACCATTCATCTTCAATAATAATTATTAAGCCGCTTCAAATATTGTCCCCCGATTACCATCATTATACCATAGAACAATCAATAATGTCAGGTATACGGTGATAATTACTGCCTGAACCAATATTCGACATTCTGCGCGATGGGAGCGTTGCATTGAAGCCATGCGTCGCTTCTGAATCTCATAATTCAAACATTCTGAAAATTGAAGCGTCAAACCTTGTAAACTTGCAGAACTATTATGATGTAGGCCGAAAATGAGAGAGTCAGTGTTGGAATGCACACAACGAGCTCGAGAGCTGAGAAAAATTTGGCATATTCGACTGTCATATCATAGGACCATCCGGGCGGGGAAAATTTGAAGTTTTGCTTGATACATCCAAAGATCCAAATTAGGAAAATAACTGTTAATGCTAGAATCAGGGCTATCTGAAATTTCGATTAAAAAAAAACAATCGCAGCAGAATCTATAATAATTAAATATTTTCAAAGGAAAGCGAATTTAGATATATTTTAATAACCTACAATGTTCGAAAAAATTTAAAAATTAATCTTCGCACAAAATAAGCATCCTATGATGTGCATATATTGAAGTTTTTAGTTTTTAAAATTTCAATAGAAATATAGAAATTCAGTGGAATTAATCAAAGGATTGAATTAATCGTTATATCAAGTTTTTAATGAAAAAAATGGCTGAAAGTTACTGAAATTAGTAATAGCCAAAAAAATCTGAAATATGGATAAAAATTGAAACTCAGTGAGAAAAAAAATATCCCGTCGGTAAAGGTGTGCAAACACACGCACGCAAAATTGCACACATTTGGTTGTTTTTAGTGAGTTTTTTTGTGCATTTCTTCTATTTTTCTTGAACAAAAAAATTAATTTAGTAATTTCTAACGAAATATTTTAGTTAAAATTCGATAATTTACAAAAAAATGAATTGATTTTAATTCTATACCTTAACACCTAGGCCCATTTGATTCGGATCCGCTTTATTCATTGTTATCCGCATTCGACTAATCGCCAATATTGCCAAAATTGGAAACATTGCTATCCACATTGAGTTTATAGAGCACCCAATTATCTATAATTGATTTAAATTGTGTTTTCGAAATTATAATTGAAAGCCAACCCTCACAAATGGCTCGAATTCCACTTGAAATGTTGGAAAAATTAGAATAATTCCAGTCAAAACGTGACAAAACGTTTGACCGCAGATAAAATAATATAATAAACTCATTAATTTATAGGAAACGTTTTTACGAAACTCATCTCGACTATGAACAATCTTAAAAAAAAAACGGATTCCGCGTTTTTTTTTTTTTGACGATTTTCTAAAATCTCTCACCAATAGCACAATTCCGTACAAGGGGAATATAAAAAATGCAATAACAATATAGCAAGTTCCAATCAAGACCATTTCCCGGTCGGGATTCAATGTGAACAAATCGATCATCGGTCTGTTAAGAATTGTGGAAAGCCAAAAGAGAACCACGACAAATAAATGTAATAGAATCTTGATTATTTTTATTTTTCCAATTATTTTTTGGTTTTTATTCAATTTCAAATTAATACTTTATGGTTATTGATGAATTTAATTCAAGTTGGAAAGACATTTTCAAAAAAAAAAGAAAACAAATTAGTCTCGGAAAAATTCCACAAAAAAAAATCAACAGTTTCAAAAGTAATAAATTGATAAGAGTACGCATGTCCGAGCTTTTACAATAGTATAGTAGTTGTTAAAACATTGGGAAGTGTGGGGGGAATTCTGCTGAAAATTCGCAGAAATCAAAACGGGGCTGGATGGGAAGGGGGCTGAGATCGGCACTACACACGGACAACACGATTGGCTCTTCTAGCAGCTAAACTAATTTCTTTTCAATTTTGTGTCAAACAAAAAATACAACACCCTTAAAACGACCGGAATAATGAACAACGGAAATAGCGTAAACTCTGATATCGGAGATCGTCGAGAACAACCCGTCGGGCGATTCACGCCAGCAGCAGCAGCAGCAGCTCGAGTTGCGCTTAAAAGTTGACGGCAAATCTCGCCCACGAAGCGGCCATTGGGAACAAGAACAACACCCAAGATGGCGGCTTGAAGCTCGATGATATCTTATTGTTACGCTGAAAATTTGCTTGGCTACGATGTTGAGCACGAAAACGCTTACTCGATGCTCAGGCTCTCGATGGTGAACTTGTCCGGCTTCCTCATCGACAGCAACAACATCGGGATCAACTGGAAGTGGAACACCCTTTTCGCCGACATCATTCCTCTCATCATCCATATCCTTGTAATCCTCAAACTCGACAGGAACAAGATCTAGAAGTGTGACAATTTCCAGACATTCGTTTTAAGCCTCCTACCATCATCATCATCCTCGCTTCCCGCCACCCGTGGATCCTGTTTGTCAGCGCTTGGGAACAACACATGCTTCGGTGCTGGATGGGCTCCCTCATCAACATAATCTCCAAGATTTGGCGCGTCATAATCAACCAGCGGGTTCTGCTTGAGGAATTCCGCCGTCGGCAATAATGGAGCCATCGGATCAGCTGAAAATTTCGACGTTCGCAACTCAGCGCCAGTCAGTCTGTCGGTTTTGCAACAGTCATTTTTTTTTGTTGCCCCACTTCGTCCTTCTCGCTAATCACTCAATTTGTTTTGTGTGTTTCCATCTCGCTGACGCACTTGCTCGATGTTCGCCATCGTCTCGCGTCATCGCGCTCATTTCTCTCGCTCACAATTCTCGCGGCCTAATCAGCTTTTGTACTGTTTGACATGCTGTTTTTGTTATGCGAAATCCCTTCCACCCCGAGCGCGCTCATCGCCCGGGTAAAGATCGAAGATTCCACCAACCTTCATTCGTGTTCCTACGATCGATGAGCTTATTGCAGTAGTCGCTGAAACACATACAGTGTTTTCCTTTGCCGTCCGGCTCGAGCCAGCAGCCATCTTTCGCCTCGTCCATCTTCTTTCCTGAAATCGTTCGAGTCATTGTATTGCGAATGTTTGAAGACACTTGAATACCTTTCATGGCAAGCAGGCAAAACGCAGAAGCCGTCTGATT
This sequence comes from Caenorhabditis bovis, assembly GCA_902829315.1. Classification (NCBI taxonomy): domain Eukaryota; kingdom Metazoa; phylum Nematoda; class Chromadorea; order Rhabditida; family Rhabditidae; genus Caenorhabditis; species Caenorhabditis bovis. The sequence goes on along the minus strand of CADEPM010000001.1, from coordinate 1,603,046 downwards.
ATCGCCAGCGTCGACTGAAAATTAAGATGTCAGGAAAAAAATTGGAAATCGAATTGAGCAAAGAATGAGTACTTATGCTTTTTCTACATTCACTAGAACAAAATGTTGAAACTTTGCCTTGTTTTGAAATAAAAATTCCAACTTCAATAGAAGATTTAAGAATTCTAAAAAAAACTAGAATACTTACAAATCATGCAAGCCACTCCATTGCAGGTCCTCTCCTCGGTGCACGCTTTATGATCGGGACCTGTTCCATAGCAATCGAAACATTTGAGCGCTTCACACCCGCCGATGCCAAATATGAGCAATGCGATCAGGACGGTGTGCATTCTATTCTACAAATCAATAACAATATTAGTAAACGTGGTATGAAACGGGCGACACGATGCGGCCGGAGCATGAGCATCGCGTACGAATTGAGACGAGGACCCTTCCGACAAAAAAAGATTCATGGGTTGTGGGCGGAGATTTGGGCAATGAATGAGGAGAATGCGAAAATAAACAAAACGCGAGCAGCTCGCGCGCCGCCCCGCGCGACTCGCTCGCAACCACTCTTTTTGTGGACGATCCGCAACAACTGCAACAAAAAAAAATGAACCATTTTGATGATCTTTAGTGGTCTTTGCGACGTAATCATCAACATCGGCGTATCCAATTCGGCGGCCGCCTACGAGCCGAACAGCGGATATTTTGGGATGCGCGAGTGCGAATCGGCGCTGAGGCGGCGGCGGCGGCGAGCAGCTGATTCTAGTGGACAAACCACACCGACGAAAAACAAATGAACGATGCGAAACTGTTTCGATTTTTTGAGGAGAAACGTGGGATTTGTCAAAAATTCCTCATCTCGCCGAGATTTTCGGCCACTTCGCCACAGAGATCGCAACGGTATCAATTCCAAAAAGAAAAACGATTGAATCATAATTTCAATTTTATATTGTATAGAATATTGTAAGCTTCGTGTATATATTAAATTAATAAGAAAAAATGAGATCGAAAAAAACTGATTTTATTCGTTGATTTTTATCGAACAGTGAAAAAAATGCCGCTAATTATCGTAGTCTTTTTCAATCAAATTTTGAAGACGCGTATTATAAAATCGTACAGGTCTTGACGCGAAAATCGTAATTTTCCCTCTTTTTCATTTCCGAAATTCATTTTTTCGTGTTTCTTCCTTTTTTGCAAAAAATGTCCATTTGAGTCAATAAAAATTTTTTTAATGGTAAAATTTTTGTAAAAATTCACAAGCTTTTCAAAAAAAAGGAAACTTTCAAAAAATGTCGAAAAATAGTGACCATCATGAGGAAAATCGTTATAAACGGCTTAGGCCTCTCGAACAAAAAAAAATCGAAGAAAACCTTGACACCGCCCGAAGACACGGAACAGTTCGGGCGGCACGACGAGAAGTGTCAGTTCGAATAAATACATGTATCAATATGATATCGAAAGATTCGCAAAAAAATTACCAAACTCATCGCGTAAAAATGCATGACTCCTCTTTTTTTTATTGGCGGTGTCTAATCGAAATAGCCAACCAACCAGTTTCGATTTGAAAGCAAAGTAAATACCTACATATATGTTCTTCATCATGTTAAACTAAATAAATTAACGAAGGAAACCAGAACGATTTGGGGCAGACTGTTGAAGGAGATGATGAAAAAAAAACGAAAATTGATTTGGGACGAATGGGCGGATGATATACTACCAAACAGGACCGTCTTGTAATAATACTGCATAAGTGAAAGTCCAGTGTCGAGACCCCCTTTTTGTAATGTTCTTCTTCTTCTATTTCGCTATCAATTAATAATATGATATCTTAACGTTCTTTTTATCATTAAATCGTTTCAAAAAATTCAATTAAAATCGGTTTTTTCAATTTCATTTCAATATTGACTGTGATAAGGGGGGATTATTAATTTCCCGGAAATTTTGCAACGCTGACAAGCTGCCAATAAATGTGAAATGGAATTCGAGACCAGATTCTCTGCTGAACTATTCGCGCGAAATAATGGCACTGAAGAGGGGAAAACTCAAAAATTCTTTTTAAAACCACAAGTAGGTTGTCGCAAAAGAAAATTTTGTGATTTTTTTTTCACAAATACTTATTTTATTCCCAAAACATTAAATTATATATATAATTTGAAATTTTCGAAACGCTTTTTCCAAAATCTGCCATAATTCTTTTTTATTATCATTTTTATTGACAGATGTCGAGGCGGGGAGTTTCAAAAAAAAAGTGCATTTCTTTTGCAACGACCAAACTTCATTGCTTCTGCCTTCTGCAAATCTTTCAGAATTCTTGAATAAAGCGTGAGAAAAAAAGTGAAGAAACTCAAAAAAAAAGAAGTCCGACGACCGCTTTCAGCCAACCAGAATACGGTTTAGAAGGCGAACAACGAACAGAAGCGAAGCGTGGGAACACCACCATAAAACGGGCTTGAGATGACAAAACTGACTACTTCTTGTGTACAGTTACGTGGGACGAACAACGCATAGTTAGTTTAATATCAAATTAATATGATGTCATTTTCAACGATGATGTTTGCTCACGAGATTCTCAATGAAATGAGTCAATGATGTGCAATTTTTTGTTTTCAATTAGATAAAAAAATTTTTGAAATCTTGCATGCTCGCTGACAGTTGCGCTGGTAAGGAGTGCGTTTTTTGCGTCACAAGCATTGTCGTTGTTTATTTACTTTTTTTTGGGTGCTCAACATTTCGACGAAAAGACGACGACGAAAAAAATAACGGATTGGAATTTTGTCAATATCAACGCGTTTCTGGAGCACGTATAAGGTTTTTCTGCGCAAAACAAAAACAAAAAAAAACTTCTTCCGTTCAACGGGAACCGATTTTTTGCAGAAAATTCGATTTCTCAAAATCATTTTTTTTTAATGTCAAGTGTGTTCTACCCGAAAATCAAAACATTTCCGGCGATCAAACGTCAACGAAACACGATTTCTCGTATTACTGTGATTCGAGAGACCAATTTTGGCAACATTCGCCCAAGATGTATAGATGACTCCCAAGAGAGCCCGACGAGTAACGAAAGATCAGCGAAAAAAAAAATAATTCGAAATTCTCAAATCTGAAATCATCTTGCGACTTTCAATTTCAAACAACATACAAAAAATGCAGGATTTTTTAAATTTTGTTATTGGAAATTAATAATTGGTATAAAATAAAATTTCGCTTGATGAACCTTTCGATCTCGGCGCTCTTGTCAATCAAGAAAGCTGTCTAATTATAACAAGCGCAGATAAACCCCGTTACTGTACTTCAATTTAATTCACAGGCTATCGTAAAACGGTATCCAAAATTCCTCATTGGTTAAATCAAATTTCGAATTGACGCCACCCAAAAAAAGATGATCTCTTTTTGCGTTTCCCTTATTTCAAATTCTTTGTGAACAAAAAAACGTGCTCAAAACATAATATTCTTCAATATGATTCGTTTTTCGCACTTTAAAAGGTATTAGCATAAATCCAGCTATTCGAATTCCAAGAATCTCATGGGGTTCAAATATTACGAAAAAATAAATGATTTTAATTGGAAATATCGTTAGATGAAAAAAAAATGAGCATTTTTAAAAAAGAAAAATCTCACCTCTCGTCGTTGTCCGAAGCTTGCCGCTTGCCTCCGTAGATCAGGCCACGCCCACCTGCAAATATAGCAATTAGGACGATCACGGAGAGCAATCCGAAGCAAATAATGGGAACGATGGATATTACAAGAAATTTCAAGACGAACTAAAATCGAACATGTCCTCGGTATCCGTGGAAACGATGTAATCTCTGATTCGCAATTGGTTTCATGCACGATAACACGCATAAGAAGACCAAAAAAAAACAAATTTTTCTTTTCGCCGAATAAAAGTTGATAAATCGAGTCGTCGCTTGAGAAATTCAATTTCCAAACAACCGATGTTCCTCTTCTGATTATGTTGTGACTGCATTTCGTCCTCGTCTTTTTCGGAAATGCTCTTGAGGGGGCAGGGCAAAAAATAACGCATGGATTGCGTCAAAAAAAAAACACACACACGCGGAGAGAAGACGAAGATGACGAAGAGAGGAACACAGCAACGAGCACACTCGAAAAATGGCGTTCGCTTTTTTTTTCGGGACGGCGAAGGGCGGGGCGACGAGAGTCTTCAAGTGCTCTGAAATTCAATGCACATGAAATAGTTGAAGAAGAGGAAGAAGAAGAAGCAACAGAATGGAAAAAAATAAACAAACAACACAAAATCTTGAGAATGTCTCATTCATGCCAAATTAGCCGCTATCAAACCCCAATTGGGTGCAATTTGTAATTTTCTTTTTTCTCGTCACCAATATTGCTCGGCATTTAAAGGTACATTGCGCTTTGGAAAATGTTTCTGAAGAGAGAAAATTATGGATCATCGATTTGAAGGTAACGGTGGAATATTGGCTACATGACACAATTGAAAATGGGGAGCTTAAAGGCGCATACCTTGTGCCAAGACCTTGCTCAAAATATTTGGAATTTAGTCAATGCGCGACGCCCACAATATAATATATTGAAAATGTGAAAATACGATAGGAGAATTATTAAGGCGGCGTTTGAAAAGGGTAACAAAACCAATTACTAATGCTCTCACATTTAACTATCGAAACTTCAAAGGTGACCTTTCCGATACGCAATTTGAATGGCTCCGATCGCTAGGACCAAGCAAAGACACAAATCTCCTCTAATCCGAGTCATGTTTCTTCTATTTTGAATCCATATATATTTTTTTTTTTCTTTTTCATTTATTTCTTATCTTCAGCATATTTTTAATTGCTTCCGGACGAGACCACTTCAACGGCGGCGCATTTCCGTAAATCGACCCTAAAACAAAATGTGCGATGACAACGAATTTAATACAAATTCATGATGATGCATGGCTGCGTTTTTTTTTTCGGAGGGGTTTGGGTTTAATTGAAAAACAAGAATTGTTGTCAGCGAGCAACAATTTCGGGATCGCCCCTCATCCAAACCCCATCGCCTCGACGTTCAAAATTCTTGTGTTGTATCGCAAAAACGTTTTTAAGTGACCGGATGGCCGGTGTGTGCGAATGGGTCACATTCCTCTACGCGTGTGCATTTGTGTGTAATAACGATTCGAAATGGACACTTTGATGAAATAAATGGCGATATTAATGGGCGACGTCCGGCATCGGTGATCGATGCGAGATTTTTTGAACGGAATCGCTTAACAAAAAGGAGACCCCCCCCCTCCAAAAAACCCTTAAAAGGCAAGATTCTAATTAAGGGATAAATATTGTCTAATTTTGACTAATAAAGACAACGAAATTGATTCAATTTGCTCTCAGAAATATAGAAAAACCGATTTTTTTTGGTATATCACCAAAAATTGGTTTCCGGGTTTATTTTTCTCATCAATTGCCATCTTCTGGCCCCCCGAAAAAAATCAAAATTAGTATGCAACTCGTTTTCCTTGTGATTTTCAAAGAAAACACGATAAAATGAAAAGATCAACGACGGGTGCCAATTGGTCAGCTTTTCGTACAACGAGGCGCGACAAAAATATATGTGTTCTTTGGGGTCGATGAGATCGGAATTTTTTTTCAGTTTCAATTTTCAAGAAAACAAACTAGAAGACCAACGTATAATTGAAAATCAAACTGGTTTTGTTGGTATTGAAACATAATAAAAGCCAAGAAAGGAACAAAGAATGAATTAGCAAAGATTTTATTAATTGATAATCTCATTCTCTCTGAGGCAAATAGTGCTAATGGCATTCGGCGGAATGTTAGGGGACGACCGATTTATATTAATGACAATTTGAAGATCCCCTCGTAAAAAATTTCTGAGGAATATTGGGTTACGAACCCAAATTTCTGGGGATATTTAGATCGCTGGGTCTTGTCACGAAGTAATTGGAGCTTCGCTGAAAGACCCTCCTATAAAATCAGTCAAGAACTTGACGAATTTGGGATTTCCTTACTGAATCATTTTAATTGCCATCTAGGGTCAGAAATTTTCAAAAAGCATTTTAAGCACTCAAAAGTTTTAAAAGTGTCAAATGACGATATCTGAGTCCATTTTATTTGACGGGACCATTTAAAAATAGCCGGCACAATTCAACAGTTTCAAGTTCGCATAAAACGCTACTATCAAATAAAAGAACACTGCAACAAATATGGTTCGAATTCTGTTCATTTAGGGCACGCCCATTTTTTTTTCGGCAAATCACATGAATTGCTAAACCGATTGAAATATTTCGGCGTATGCAAATTCGTGTCACAATGTTCTTCCTCTTTTCGCCGCCCCGCTGAAAACACTCATCTTCTCAAAAATTGCCAACAATTGACGGAATATTTGAGAACATCTTGAAACGTATACTATCGCATTTGCATATTATATCTGCTAATTGGCGAATTCTCAAGTGGGATTGGGGGTGGGAGGATCAACACAAACACTCGAAATGTTGCAATAAGAGGATTCGGCTAAAAGTGAAAACGATAGGTATTCAAAGGGGGGGGGTCCGAAAAACCCGAGTGCAACTGCGAGGGCGACTAGATTTTTTTATATGAAAGAATTTTCAACAACCACAAAAAATGTGATTGTTTAGAATTGGACTCTCGACGAAATTGCGTGTGAACTCGAGAGACCGGTAGACAAGGTATATTCTAAACACAAAAAACCCGATCGGTGGGCATTGAGGGGGGTTCCGAACACTTTTCGTGTATGTGTCGTACGTAAATCAAAAACCTGATTTCTTTTTGTTTTCGATGCACACGATTTTCTTGTGGTGGCCTTCTGAGCCAGGAAATTGATTGTACGGTGCGACACCGGAAGAGTACGAGCAAATATGGGACGATGGCAAACACGGAAAACGAGACCGTCTAGCCGGTAGGCAAGATTCGTTGGAAAAATACATGTGATGTTAGAAAATCAAAACAAACAGTTGCAGGGAGTTTTTCTGAGGTGGGAGGTGATGGGAAACTCGATAGGTACAAAACAAACGAAATTCCTGGATGACGAGCACAGCGGGTGGGAGGGGGGGGGCTTTGACAGGCGGCGAATAGCGAATACCTATTTTCGATTTGAAACCTTCCACTAAAAGATTTCTGAATGGAAAAGGTGCACTGAAGGCGATTCTATTTATAAAATTATTCGGGCATTGTTCGCAACTGGCGGTGTACCTGCCTACAACATTTTTGCTATTCACCGCGTCCGGTCCGCCGCAAAAAAAAGAAACGAGCAAAAAATGTGGCACACACAGGTAAGAAAAAAGACGAAAATATAGAAATTGGTGAATGTGAGAAAGAGAACGACGGGAGCGGATAAAATGTCGGCGGACAAGTGGACGCAGAATTTCAAAAGATTGGTGAGAAAAAAGAGATTTAATGCCGATTTTTGCACTTTTGGCGATGTGTCTCATTTCTGGTTCAACACCGAAAACTTGGGGAATGGGTGATTTTGGCAAAAAATTGGAAAAAATGTATTTCGAAAATAAAAATGTTTTTACTGAGTAGTTGAGTACTGTATGTGAAGAGAATGTGCATACACAAAGCAAAAACTTGCGGATGTAAAAATAATTTTTTTTTGGAAATTGCTAAATGTTCACATTTCAGGCAAAATTTTCACCTATAAATATATAAATATCACCAAACATTTCAAAGACCATTCAGTTGAAATAACACGACACTTGTGCAACATTTGATTGAGATATTTATGACGAGAGTATCAGCTGTGATAAAAATGAAATTTATTAGTTTGCAAATGACAATCATGCGAAACGTTTGAAAAAAAAAACTCCCGGCGATCTTCAACACCCTCCTGATAGAAAAACAAAATGAGGTTGTAAATATGTATAGCAGTATCGGGTTCATCACTCACCTCCCAACAGCTGATTGAAGTTGCGAAGGAAGCCGTGGAAAGAAAAAAAGGGTCTTAATCAAAAACAGAACTCAAACATGTAGCGAATGAAAATGTTGCAAAGAAATTGTAAAATTCATCGAGATTTTCGTTGAATAATTCATAAATGCCCAAAAACACAAAAATCATTGAAAAAAATGCGATCTCAAATTTTCTTCAGAAACGTCAAAATTCTCTAAAAGGCACATCAGAAAAAAGGCTATTATCGTAAAACAGGGATCATTTCTAATCTTTCGCATGGAAATGTTAAATGTCAAGAAAATAATGTTCAATGGACACATTGAAACATTTGGCGGCTAGCCGCTTCAACGAAAAATCATTAATCACAATCAGCTCATAAAAAAAAGAAGTGAGACGAGAAGAAATCGAGGCAAGATTGACAAAAAAAGAGCGAAAGTCTCATATTTCATGTTGACACAAACATTTTCTCTCTCTCTCTCACACAATTCAAAATCAATAATTAAATTGAACTTTTATTAATAAATTATATCGATAATAAACAAGAATATTCGAAATATCGGGTTGGGGTGCGTCAAACTTCAAAAAAACCTTATAAATTTGTCTACTAAGGAATTCACATCTCCAAAATTCCACTATGCACATTCTTCAGCGGCTAGAGCTTCATACTTCTCACGAGCCAATTTCAGCTCTTCATAGAGCTTCTGAAAACAAAAAACCTCGTTTGCCGCATATTCGCGAAATTCACCCCCACCTTTGCAATTTTGTGCTTATATCTGAACGGCTCTTCGCCGTCCTGCTCGAGATGACTCAATCCATTATCCAATCCCGGCGGCAGAATCGTTGGGAAATAGTCGATTAGCTCATGACGCGGAAGGGCCTCGTGCATCGCTTCAATGAATCCAATCGGCATTTCCTGAACACATCAAAATCGATGCCGACGACTGCCTAGTAATGCGCTTACTATCCGAAGAGAAATTATCGCCGACACCAATAGCGGCACCGATATCACTTTGAAATTCGCCAAATAGAATGCCTTGAACTCTTTTTCCATTTGCTCATTGATGAAGCTCATGAGTTGCGCGTAAACCGGAAGTTCATTCAACAAAACGTTCCACAATTGCTCATTACTATAAGCGACCAGATTGCTCAATCGGCTATTTTCAGAATATTCAGTCTTGAACTCCTTCGGAGTTCCATCACTAAGAGTGTCTAATTTTCTAAAAAAAAGAAAATAATCAATGAATAAAATCAAACAAAAATTATTCTCACATAGTCATCCGCTCAAACTCGGCTCCACTGGCTCCGGCGAGGCGGAGGCACTCAACAGCTTCTGAATAATATCCAAAAAAGTCAGCAAGCACACCCAAATGGCGAAGTGCTCGTTTATCACAGCACGCCATTTCTAGAACAAAAAATTAAAAATAGGAAAAAAATTGAAAAATCTGAGAACAACCTCGCAATTGGATGATCGGCTCAAAATTGAGCGCGACAACCGCCGAATCGAACCGCGAGTTTGAGTTTCTCAAACTTCGACACAAGTAGACGCAATAGCCAACGATAGAAGAAGCCTGAACATCTTGTATGCATTTTCGTGATAGCTCGAAAATCGTCTCACCGTTGGTTTGATACACAGTGATTGGCGGAACATCACAAGAGCATCATAATCACTGCCAAACAGATTGGCATGTTGAGCCCATGTGCACCACGCATCCGCGTTATGCGGATTATATTTGATCGCCTGCTCAACGGCAAACGATGCAGCATTTGTCTGAAACTTTGTGATGAAACTTTCAAAATAAATGAAGCGTTGATCTACCTCAAACATAATCAAGCACAATACTGCCAACATGAGCCAGGCGGAATCATTCGTCTTGTTGAGTTGAAGAGCTCGAGTGAGGCAGTGAAGCTAAATAGAAATAATTTCAACAGTTATGAATTATAGTGGGTGTGATAGATTTATCATTTGAATTGCCGTTTTGGGTCTCGTTTGGAATAAGAACGACAATTGCTAAAATTCAACTATCCTATTATAGCGCCATTTTTAAATGAATGTTCGGTATCAATTAATTTTTTCAAGTGCCAAAATGCGCAGATAATTTCATTTTTCAAGACAATTTAAAGGGCATCCCTCGAAATTCAAAAATTCAAACGATATGCTCACCTGCTCATTCGGATGATCATTCGCCAGATTTTTCGCTCGCGCCAACACCGTCCAAAGTGTCGACAAAATCGATGAATCGTTAGTGTACTTGAACGCATTCTCAACAAATTTTTTGGCTCTAAAACAGATGATTGAGCAACTTTTTAGAACAAAAAACACTGACTTTTTCAAAAATTCCGGATTCTTTTCGATATTATACCGAAATATCAATGCTACCGCCATATCGTGCCAAGAAAGTGCATCAGTTTTTCGTAGTTGAAGGACAGTCGCGTAAAATGAGCACGCTGTGGCGGCACATGACGATCGATCAGTCACATTCCAAGAAGGATCAATCTGCAATATAAGTGATGTGGAACAAAACGTAAAAAAATTTCTCATGCCGAAAATTAAACAATTTTCAACCACTAATTCATGAAATTTAAAAAATTTAACATTTTTTTACATTCCTGCATCGCAAAAATTGTAATTTTTACATTTTTTCTATTGCACATATATAGTCGGCGTACGGCGACTGCTGTACGCGGGTAGATTTACGCGCATGCGCCTTGAAAAGGTCTCGCCACGCGTGCATGCTTATTTTGCTGTTTTCACGCGAACTGCTTCATTTTTCTTGACGAGTTTCGCATTTTCTTGAATTTCCAACGTCATTCGATTAAAAAAATTGTCGAACCGGTCCACAAAATTTGAAATAACCTGTCAGTCCTTGCGAGACCATTTCGAAAGACGCATTCCCGTAAATCTACCCGCGTACAGCAGTCGCCGGACACCGACTATATTGCCATAGTATAAAGTGTCAACAGTACCTCAAAATATGGCAAGAATCTTTCGGAATATTCCGAGGCTTTGAGTAGGCAATCTCCAGCCAACTTATAAATCAATGAGATATTTGATTTGGTTTGAACGCATGTTGAAAGAATTCGAATGCTCGTCCGCAAATTCTCACGCCGATCATCGCCCGTCGTCGTTGAAAGCAAATTGAAGCGAATCTGCAATCGGACGCGATTCAATCGATCAATTAATTCGAAATTACCTGCACTTCAAGAATATCGATTGCAATTTTCGTGTTCCTTGGCGTATCTTCGTCGCATTTCACCAATTCGCGATATTCATTCACCTTCTCCAAAGCGACTTCAAAGTCACGAAGTTGAACAAGAACGCGGATCATCTAAATATCCATTCGAATTTTTTTTTTTCATTTTTTTCAATCCTACGGGAATCCTATAATCTCGTCCACCGTCGATTTCCGACAAATGTTCGTATGAACTGACGGCAGCCTGAAACCACACGAAAATTTCCCATTTGTTCAACATTGGTTTACCCGCAGGTGGCCTTTTCTGAAGTAGGCATCCGCCAATCTTGCCCATGACAATTTATCGAGATTCGAAAATCTCACTAATTGCTGTAATTCCTCAATGGCCGAGTCAAATTGTTCATTTTCAAGGTACAACCTGAATACGATGAAAAATATAACGAGCCTTTCTTTTTCAATCCAAACTCAGCCAAAGCTTTCGATAGCCACATCGGTTTCAATTTGTTTCCTCGACATTGCGCAAATTTCTTCAAGATTGCGATTCGTTCCGAACTTGAAGCGTTTTGTTGAACCAAACACTAAATTTTAAATAACATTTCAAAAAATATATTTATTCTCTTTTTTTTATACCTCATCATAGCATTTCGCGTATTCTTCATTTCCAGGCTGGATTTTGAAAGCTCGTTCTAGACATGATTTAGCTTTTGCCGGATTCTTGCGAAGAAGCGATTTTCCGAGAATATGAAATACGCGGCTTGATCTTGGATTTAACTTAGCCGCCTGAATTATTTAAAATTTACTACTAGATCTCTTTTTTTAGGCCGAAATGAAAAAAAAATCGATTTATTATTGATACCTTTACAAGAATCGATGTTGCTTCGGATTTCATCGCAATCCGCACCTCAGCAACCAGTAGAGCGTCCTTCCAATCAGCATCATCGCGAGATAATAAGGCCTCAGTCATATTTAAATTTTCAGGAGGAAACTGATTGGTCTTAAGTGAAATTTGAAGTCTGAATACAAAAATTATAGCCAGAATTTATCCAAAAATTTAATTACCTTATAATCATGCCCTCTTTGGTGTTTTCAGAATACTTGGAAAGCATTCCGTTCAGACTTTGTTCCTCATGATTCATCAAGCACAAATTGGTTTCCTCGCGGATGAATTCTGGAGTTGGAAGTGGGCGTTGAATGTTCACGTCGATTTTTTCAAAAGTCTCAAGGCAAATTCTCGCCTTCCATCCTTCCAAATGCTTCAGAATTTCGGGACTCGTCGCATTCTTCTTCGCATAATCAACAATTTGTTTGCATTCGCACCAATTTTCGCAAATCTCCAGCAACTTTACGAATAGAAGGCATTGCGGGTATTTTGACTTTTCAACATTTTCAATTTTGTCCAAAATTTCCAAACAATGCGTGATGTCGTTGCTTCTTATATGAGAAATTGGGAAATTGCATTATAATTTGCAATACCTTAAATGATTGATAAGGTTTAGCATAGGTTCCAAGCAGATCTGCGATTCCACAAGATGATCGGAAAATATCGGAAAAGTGCCGTTGCAGAAAAGTTCTAAATGTAAAATTTTAAAAATTATTATGAAAATTTGAGATTTTGATATATTTAATATGAAATATTACCAGTAGGATGAATATGTTTGCTTTTTTCAGATTCAAATTGCAGATTTTCCTTTATCAGAAAATAAATCCGAAAAAATAGAGAATAAACACTTCTTTTACAGATTTTAGAAATAACTCTCTAAAATTACCTTCACATGTAATCTTGAATATGAATTTCTGCAATGTGGAATCTGAAAGCTTTTCTGGAAAATTCTTGGATAATTTTTCAATTTGGCCAACGACTGGTTGCTCATTCTGAAATCAAATTGATATCTCAATTCACTCGAAATTCGTGAAACCATTAGGAGGAATTTGCAGTGTTCTAGAGCGACATCTGCATCATCGAAAAAATCATTCTCATTTCTCAAATCTTCGAAACATCTCTCCAACGTTTTCTTTTCCAAATCGTTTAATGTGTTTTTTGTTAGCAATTCATGCATTACACTTTTCAGGAATTTGGGATCCTTCTTCCAATTCTCGTTGATCAAATTAAAATCTTGAATTTTTAACAAGATTCGAAGTTTGGCGTCCAGAATTTCTCCGCTTTTGCCTTCATTTTCGCTAAAATTTAAGTTTAGTTACTTGATTTGTTCACATTCCTTCTTACGGAAAAGCTAACATTGCATCGCAAACTTTTATTAGAAAAACTTCCGCTGGAAGATGATCAATTATTTTGAAAATTCCTTTCCAGGCCATTGGTTTTTCTTTATCAATTTCAGTTGCCTAAAAATAATTCAAAATATTCCATGTTTTCTGGCGAAATACCTGACGGAAAAGCTCAAGACTCATATCATAGACGTTGGCATTCGAATAGCATAAACCCGCATAACAATAGAGCATGTAGTTTTTAACACCATTCGAAATATGTGGCTAAATCCAAAATTCGCATAACATGTAAATTTAGAACTCTTCAAACCTCCAACAATTTCAATGCTTCTTCATGATTTTCGTTTTTCAATAAAATTGATGCAGCCTTCAGATGCTCTTTGAGTTCAGCCATAACTGAAATATGAATTTTCTTCATTTCAATTCTTTGTTTATTTTTATGCACTAAATCTATACACAACAATACAAAACAATTGCGAAACCTCCACAGAAAATTTAAAATTTAAAAAAACTCTATGGCCGTGGCCGCTGTTATGAAAATCTAGGCCATATTATATGGAAATTTTCCCCCAGCTTTTTCTTCTTCTCAACAAGTTTTTTTTCCTACATTATTTGGTCGCTGTGAAATTTCATTTTCGACTTTTTCGTATAATTCAATCTCTAAAGCATTATCGAGTTACATTCAATTTCACGTGACTAAAAATTATCCATAATAAGAATATACTAAAAAATTGAATTTAAGGAATTTTCAAACGAGTTTATACTAAATTTTCATAATAAAAAAGATCCTATTTAAAAATAAGTTCGATCTCCGATAATATATATTATTGAAAATGGTGACACTTGTGAAGTTCGCCGCAACAAATGGATCCATTTCGTTGAGCACAATAATTCATTCAGGAATTGCCGATAGGGTCGAATGCAAGAGAATCTGTACAATAAAGCTCCTTGAAAATATCACCGATATTGAATTTTTGAAATACCCGGTGATCATTGTAATAGAAGGATAAAATATAATTGCAAATGATACGATATGCTTGTTAATTTCAGACAAAATGGTATGGTCCAATTTCATCAAAATACTTGATAATATAACCAATCCGGGCAAAACGAAGGCGGTTAGCGGGTAAATGCTCTAAAAAGGAGTTTTTAAAACTTTGAAAGTTGTATTAACTTTGAATTACTTGAAATATTAGGAAAATGGTGATTTGCCAATGATTGGTAAAACTTTTGACAGACATCATCTTTTTTCGCCGAAGGACTTCTTTCCAAATAAGGTGTGTGAAATAGCAATTGAAAAAATGGAACATTAATAGGCCGAGACCACAACTTGCCGCTGAATACTTTATTTTGGTTTTCGATTTATGACTCAAATTGAAAATTCATTGTTTTTTTAAGTATACTTGGTATTCAAGCATATTTAATTTTTGTTTAATAGTCAAAAGGTACTCGCTTTTTAATTCGATTACCTAGGGGAATTGCATTATAGCTAAACAGATTGACATAAATATATACAGTATTCGGTTTGAGCAGATATTTGCCGAGCATATGCGACAAATTTGCAGTTGCAACAATTGTCAAGAATTCCTGGAAATTACCAAGGTGATTATTTTTATGAAGAATTACATATAATTATTGTCGTTTAGAAAATTGCCATTTACAGAAAACATTTAGTGTCCCTGTAATTTAGAATTTCTTATTAAAGCCAAAAAATGATTTTAGTTCAATTGTTGTCCATATTTGTCGATCCACGACATTATTCGCGGGAAACGTTTTGGTAGAATTTGCAAAAAAAAAATGGTGGTTCGTGCGAGTTGAGAGATTCGCAAAAAATACCTTACTAGAGCTTCTCGCAATATTGAAGGCGCATAAAACGACGAGAAAGCTAATTGAGTGGATGATCAACGAGAGAATTAATCCCCTGAAAATTATATTATTACAATTTGAGGTCAGCAAAAATTTTGGCAACCGCGTGAGCCATTTTTAGCATACTATTATCGGCGTCGAACGACCTAACGGTGGCGAGATATTCAATTTCGCAAAATCAGAAGGTCTACGAAATTGTATGTTTACGCTCGGCCCAAATATTAAGTGCGCGTACGCTTAAATGCACAGTACGCAAACACGCGCACGTCTTGAGACACCTGGCAGATGGCCAATTTAATTTTTTTGTTCCGTCGTTTGACGCCGGAAAAAAATGATTTTGAATATTTTTTATTTGAATTTTGCTATTACTTCCATGAAAATATATGCTTCAACATGTTCCGCCATTGAAACAAAATGCAAACGCGAACAAAACAGCATTCAATGATTGAAATAAATACGGAAATTGCTAGGAACAATGTAATGGAAATCTGAAAGTTTTAAGTTTTATTTTTTGGAGTGATAATTTGTAATGATTACAATGACCAATGCCGATATCTCACTGCTCCCTCCAATGGGACTCCGAATTGCGGCTGCCGTCAGCGGGCACAGTAAATCGGGTCTTACGAAGTTTGTAAGGCTACAGTTGAACAGAAATACGCAAACCTCAATATTTGAATCGTTGAAAATTATCTTCGAAGTAATTACCAAAAATTTCAAAAGAACAAATTTATACGTTTTCATATCATTCGTTGATTTCGTGATGACTGTGTAGATGAATATCAATGATAATAGTTCGCTGACGACTGACAATATCGCACATAAAATGTGACGGCTTGATTCAAACGCAATAACGAGAGGTCTGCTTGTGACCTTTCAATAAATCAAAAACCAATTTCATGACTTTCCTATATCCAAAACCACTTTTATAATCACCTGCTTCAACCAACATATTTCCCTTTTTTAAATTATGATTTATTTACTGCAATATATAATGAATAAAAGAATATGCATTAAAATGGAAAAATGCGATTTTCCGGGATTGCAGGTTTCCGTATTGCAGCAGCACACCGTGAACAGATCGTCGTTGTAAATTCGTTCGATGCAGCCAGTTCCCTTCAAAAATTGTGATATTAAAGGAGCGAAAAGGGGGGAAAAAAAGCAAGAAGATACCTGACAGGCAATTCCTTGAAAATGAGGCAGCACTTGAACGGTATCGCATCCTTTCATATTGATATGCGTCTCCACGGCACTAGTATCCACTAAAGTTTTTAATTGCGATACTCTTACTAATTGAATTCAAAACGAATTTTTTCTGATTGTTGAAATCTTCCAATTTTTCCCAAAAATTATTGAAATTAAGGCAAAATTCCAAAAAGAGGTCTCGGATGCGCCTTTAACGTATTCTTATACTTTGGCCCGTAAATCTACACATTTAGTTTTGCGCCAAGACCACTATCGTTATTTTTTTTTGGCACTTTGCCAATTTTTCGGCAATATTCATTTTAAGAACTCCCATATCACAAGAACCCTTATTTTGGCGGCAATTCAAACGCTTTTAATATTTCAATTAAATTTTCGTGTTCGGGTGGTATTTTTGAGCTAGCTTAATCTGTTGCCTGCTCCGTTATCGTGTTAAGACCACTCATAATCAATTGTGTATTAAATTTCGGGTTTATTATAAATATATATTTATTTTAGGCTTGAAATAGAATTTTTTCAGGAAAATTGAACCCACCCGTCGGCATTTTAATCCTTCAATCGATACTTTCATTTGGTTTCATTTTGCAGTTATTGAATTTGGGTCTCATTACGAACGATTCTTGCCGCCACTTTTTAGTAGTTCAAATTTCAATTTTAAAAATTGATAGGGAGATGAAAATTGAATTTTTTTCATTTTTTTTTCAACGACTCTTTTTGAATTCACATGCCGTATTACCGACATCTCTGCAATTTTTTTTGCGCTGAAAATAATTTTCTGCTCGATTTTTGTATATTCCTTCTTGGAAAATCTATCATGCTGAAAAATATGGACCAATTCATGCAAAATTGAATATTCAAAAAGTATAATTTTCAGTCAATTTCATGAAAATTGCCTCTTGCCAATCAATTCTTAAATTTCAGAAATGAGTACGGTAGATGACACATCATTTTAGAAAGAATTCTTACTGAAATGTGCAGTAATCTTCTGGCAAAATTTGGATTGTGGCGCGCAAGGTTCATGATGCGATTCTTCATGGAACTCCTCGCCATATAGTAATCCTGATGCAATAATCTGATCGTAGGACATGGAAACAATCAAACCTTCAACCTCAACGTAGCAAACCAGCGGATTGTACAGCCGTCGTTTCGGCTCAATCGTGCCATTTTTGGCGCATTGCGAAACAGCGAGCACGACAACGAAAACAATAAGCGAAGCGGCGAATGTTTGCATGGAACGTGCACAAAATTTGGGAGCACACTCATATATCGATTTTACGACCCTGACAAGCGTACTTTGATAAAGAAATTTGCTATCAATATTGATTAAAAAAAATTGTTGAAATGTCGCGTGATATTTGAGACACAATCCATTTGTTTTTATCCGCTAGAGTATGCTACTAAAAGAGTACAACTGATCAGACCGGCCAGTGCTTTAAAAGGTGGAAAATTGGGGCTGAAAATGGGCACACGATGACCATCTTTGGTTTCATTCAATTGCTATGGTTGGTTGCAATTTCCCGTGCAAGCGATCCTGAGGATAATATGAGTGTGGTAAGGCCGTCACGAACGAATCCTGATCATTCCATTGGTGCTAGGCTCAAATCATTGCCCATCATGGGTATCCAGTGGAAAGGCATTTTGTGAAAACTGCCGATGGCTATATCAACGAGGTCCAACGAATCCCACATGGACGCGATGGTTAGTTGAGCCGTCGTCGGAATTTGCTCATGTCAGTTACTAGATCGGAACGTTCGTCCATGCGCGAAGAGGCCCGTGGTTTACTGTATGCATGGCTTGTTCTCGAGTGGCGCTCAATTCGTCATGAATCTTCCGTCTCAAAGCACCGCATTCGTCATGGCCGATGCCGGATTCGACGTGTGGATTGGCAACTTGCGCGGAACCGAATATGGCATGAATCATACCACGCTCAGCATTTTTAGCCAACATTTCTGGAATTTCTCGTAAAACGCCATCACCACCTCGTCTCCCACCATTGTTTCCCATCAATTTCAGATTGTATGATCATTCGCATCACGATCTGAAATCCCAAGTCGAATACATTCTCAATGTAACCGATCAGCCGTCGCTATTCTACATCGGACACAGTCAAGGCACCACGGTGATGTTCATGCGGCTCGCCGAAGCCGACGCCCAATGGCAGAAGAAAATCCGAACATTCTACGGGTTGGCGCCGTCAGCCGGCTTCAAGACCCCATTCTATCCATTCGTGCTGCTCGAGATTCCCGCAATTCAGGATATCATTCAATTCGCGCTTGACGGCAAACTCGGAATATTCCCAATATTTCTGCCGAAGCCCTTTCAAGTGGCCCTTTCGAAATTATGCGCAATTCCGGGCGTCAATCAAATTTGCGGTTTGATTCTATCAGCATCCGACGGAATCGAGAGATTGGGACAAGTCAATACTGTATGTAATAGGAAGCTCGTCGTAAAATAAAGATTCTATAATTTCAGACGCGCCTCCCATTATTCCTTCGGCATTTTCCATCGAGAACGTCGACATTGAATCTGCTCCATTGGACACAAGTGAATTCCAGACGTCGTCGTCGTCGCAACTCTGAAATTTTTCAGGCGTTCAAATATCACGGCCTACGTCATCTCGATTTGGGCCGCGAGCGGAATATGCGATTGTACGGCAAACCCGAAGCGCCATCATTCGATTTGTCCAATATTGTCACCCCAACGATTCTCTATTATAGGTTTGTTTTTGTTTTTTTTTTTTTCATTTTTAGACAAAATTGCTCAGTTCGGATGATAATATTGCCGACGCGAGAGATGCCGTCGAAGTGATCCTGAAGCGAATGGGTCCCGGTCTCAAGCAGTCCATCAAAATCGACCATTTCTCCCATCTTGATTATGCCATCGGACTGCGAGCCACCGACGCGGTTCATTCACACTTTCTCCCCTTATTTGGAATTGAACTCGAATTTTCAGATCTACAAGCCGATCGTTTACTCAATGTATGAGGATATCAACAAAAACGGCTGCTAATTAACAAATAACACATTTTCATCGTCATTTCAAAAAAAAAACAATTCCAATAAATCACCTGCATCTCGTTGCTCGAATTCGTTTCACATTGACATTCCGATGTCGAACGATTCCGTCGACAATCTCAAATACCTTTATGACGAGGCCGAGTTGAGGCTCGACTTGATGCTTACTAAAATCGACAGGGTCATGTGGATCATTTCGAACGTTGGATTGATCGGATTCATGATTGTCAAAAATCGTTCGAAATGCGAAAAGGTTTGAGTGTGATCAACAAAATCAATCGCCCTGAGTTTTTATTATCAATAGAAGTTCCAGAAAATTCATAGCTATGCTTTAAAGCACTTATACGTCGTTATAGCGACTCTAATATTCCACAAAGATTTATTAATTATCTCTTACATGTAGGCTCACTCGTATCAATCTTCCATTTAATTCGGGACCCCCTTTTAGAGTCACAATTATAAGTCAATCAACAATTGCCCGACTCGCCTTCGATTTTTTTTATTTCGTCGATATTCGAATTTTGCAAAGCTCAATGTTTGCAATTGTATCATTTCTCAATTTTAATATCGCAATGTTGCGTGCTTTTTTGATATTCTGGAATCCGATGAAGATCAGATATTTAGTGTAAAACGCACTTTTTTATAAAATTGATATTAAATGTTAAGAATTTCAGAACGATTTCCAAATTTAGTCCATTCATTTGCTGGATATTTGCGTTCCACTACTCGAAATTAAAATTGCGTGAGTTGAATTTAGTGCATCTTGTCGGGACGAGGTTTCCCGGGAAAAAGTTGAAAAAAAAAACAATCTCGCTGGCAGAGAAATTCATCAAATTTCGAAAAAGAAAAGCCAAGAATAAGCAATATTCGAAAAGTGTGCATTTGCGCGCGCGGTGTTTGCAGACGTTTTCCTGGGATTTCGATTTTCCGGGATTTCCCGGCAAAATACACTGGTTGAAATGGTTCCAACAGGTGTTTTTGGCTCAACATTTTTTCTTCAGAATTTTGCGATTCTGTCACAATCATGAGATTCATCAAATGCGACTCTAGCGCTCATCTAATCGTTTTCCTTGTAAGGAATCACTCCTCTCGACCACGTCATGCATGTTTTTCAGGCTTATCACGTGGCGTTTGCATTACTCTCTTATATAGCCACTGGCGCTTATTTTTATATTCATTCCTTGCTCGATAAGCATAAGGCACAACATGCTGACGATACGTTCTTTCTATATCAATTTTTTCCGATTTCGATTAACCATTTGGTATGTTTATTTATTATACATCGCAAAAAAAACGTAATTGTGGCGGCAATTCAAATTCGAATTCAAATAGACCGCAGGGTGCTCATTTTTTTGCGAATTCAATATTGTCGGAGTCAAAAAAAATGATTTAAAAAATGCCAATGCGGGAAGTACGCAAAATTGCGTACATTGCATTATAGCGTACGCGCATTTAATATTCAATCAAAGATTTATTTAAATCTACACTGATTTCGAGAATTTGAAGGTCCCCGCTACCCTCCAATAGTTTGATGTAATTTTTTTATGTTAACTCTCAAGATTACTGTGAAATGTTTAAAAGGACATTTGGAAGAAAAGAAATTAAAAATATGAAACAGCCAACAAATAATTTGAAAATTTGAAAATTGCGACCTTTCTGACGCGCTTTTCGTCATATTTATTGTCAAAAAAAAATAGTTTCAGATTATTACGACAATTACCCTGGCGAAAATCATCATCGCCGAGGCGAATTTAAACGCGCCGCCGAATTTATTGGAATTGCTCGACGAGATGTTCAATTTCTGCTATTCGATCCTACCAATATTTCTATGCTTCTCATTCATCTTGTCAAGAGAGAACTCGACATTCATGATGAAGACCATATTCAAACCAATGCTTGGATTGAATAGTCGGCCCGAATCGATGTACGCCCGCAATGCCTATCCGTAAATTGTCAATTCCTCACAAAATTTTGTCTACAAAATGGTTTATTTGTAAAGAAGCGAGAGAAAAAAGAGCATTGGCTGTCTTCTGATGGTATTCTAGCAGAATCCGCACGTCTTCGGACACTGGTCTTGCATCACCGATCTGTAGGCGGCGTTGGTGCAGAGATAAGCCTTCTGCGAGCACTCGGAGATTCCAGTTGATGGGTTGACCTTGTCGACGCATGAGGCGACTGGATTGACCGGCGCCACTGTAGATCCAACATTGCCGCCGCATCGATTGCACGTCTTCGGGCATTGCTGAAATGAGTCTGGTGATATCTGGATGAGAGCCAATGCCGAAATACATCAGTCATCAAGTCGCGATAGGCGGAGTTATCGCACAAATAGGCGGATTTCGGGCAATCGGAAACTCCCGTATTTGGGTTGACCTTGTCAACGCAATCTGAAAATCATTGAATTTTTTGGGGTGGGGGAATATTAGTATGCCCACTGTTTGACGGCGATGGTCCTGGATTTGGTGATGGTGTGGTGGTCACTGGTCCCGAGACGATATCTTCGAATAGGCAGCACGATTGGTTGTTTAGACATCCCATACCATCAGGGCACAAGTGAACATTGAGTCCGTCAATGGAAGTTTCGATGCATGCTGAAAAAATGAGTTGAGCGCGGTGTTGAGAACTCAACTCACGTCCTTGCTCATTCGCGCACGAAAGAGCCGACGTCGAAGCGACGAGAGTTGCGAGAATGAAGAGCAGCATTTTGATGATTACCTGTAAATTCGAAAAAATCAAATTATTCTGTTCTTTTTTCATGTCGATCATTTCCGCCATCTCGATTTATATACTCTGATTCCAACGAGCTGTGTCAATAATTATTTGCATATTAAACTTAATATTTATAATTTATTTGTTCAATTTATGCATCCCTCGCATTTTGATTTGTTTTTTTATTGTGTGAGGAATAGAAATCAAAAATCTGAATTGAAAAATGTTTTGAAGAGGTTTGAATTTTGATTGGAGAAACTACGTAAATCTCAAGAAACGTGCACTTATTCAAATTCACCTTTTTTCCTATGCAAAATCAGCCATTAATTCTGCACATTTCCAGCATTTACCGAAAAAAGTAACTAAAAAATGAACACCATGCGATTTTTGGTATTTTTTTCCAAAGTGTTGACATTATTCTCTGAAAAAAAAGACACGCTAAATTTAATAATCAGCATTTTTAACTCAATTTTCTGAAACGAAAATAGTTTTGTTTCGGCAATTGAATGTTAAAAATAAAAAATTTTATTTTTTAATGAAAAAAAATTATTCGATAGTTTTATATAATTTATATAAACAAATTTTTGTCAGAATTACTGTGGCAATTTTTTTAAATTTAAGCTGAAAATATGCATTAAATTAAATGATGATAGTTCTTTTTGGTAGAGCAAAACAATTTGCTAATGTTTTAAAAATTTCTTTCAACTTTTGAATTCTGTTTTTATGTTTGAAATAAAGTTTTCCAAAAATGGAATGTCTCGTATGATTTGGCGACGTTTGAAATTAAGATTTTCTATCAAAACAGCTTTAAGTCACTTTTTTTAGCTCAATTTTTTGCTCAGGAAAAATGCGATGCAGAAATTTTGTTGGAGCTGTGACCGGAATCAATATAGCGTAACCGACGCCCTTATCCAGATATAGAAGGGGTATACAAGGAATGCTTTCAAGCTCTCTTTTACTTTTGGCTTTGGTTTTGAGTTTCTGAGTTGTTGTCTAAATAAACGTATTCATAAGGTGGCTTGTTTTCCAAAAGACACAACAAATTTCAAATCAAAAATAGGGTGATTTAATTTTTTAGAAGCTGTTATTAAAATTACTTATCTCACACAGCTATTTCTCGGATTGGGATAACCCGCGAAACATTTCGGTACCAAAAAAAAATTTGAATAGTCGACGGTTTGGCCCAACACGATAAATTGAGGGTGTTGTGTAATTGGAGTATCGTACTGGGTAAAAAGGTTTCCGACAACTCCCGTGCAACTTGTATAGACCAAAACCAATCCACCATCTTTGGATCGCTGAGTTACTGCTTTCAAATTGGTCGTGTGGCCTTGATTTTTTGCCAGCTGTGATGGCCGTGGCTGAGTTTAAATAAGATTTTTTCTTCCATGAATATTGAAACTCACAGTTATGAATCATTTTTGCATTTGTAATTTCCATTATAATATTTTTTGTGATGAACTCAATTTCCAGCTTTTTCATTTTTCAGTTAGAATCTCATTTGAAACAAATCTACGTGACCACATTGTATATAGAATTTGAAATCGCTACGGCCTCAAAATTTGATCGGAACCTGCCAACAATAGGACGGCTATTTCTTCTACAAGGAAGCAAGAAAAAAAAAGAAATTCGCGAATCCAAAAAACATTCCGTGTAGTGGATGCCGACTACGAATTATTCATGCACAATTTCATTCCATATTTTATTTCTAATCTTTATTAAACATTTATAATTAGCAATAATTGCATGTTTTCGGGCATTCGGTTCGCATCTGCTCCTTATGAGCCGCTTCATTGCACAAGTGAGCCTTGTCGGCGCATGTCAGAGAGCCTTGAATCGGATTCACGAGATCCTTGCATTCTGGAAATGATTGTTGGTCGGGCCGGGTCCTCTTAATTTTCGCCTATCGATTACCGTCAAGTTTTCCGATCACATCTGCATATTTGCAGCACAAATTGCCGCCAACACACGCCATTCCTTCAGGGCATAACGCGAGCTCAATCTCATTTAGATTCGTCGTCAAACACGCTATAATACGTCTCTATTTTTATTGCTTCTCATTAATTCTAATCGAATTGTCTTACGACCAACTGGTTGTGAGCAAGATAGCGCGTAAGCGGCCGACACGATAGCCGTCAAAATAGCGAATTGGTGCATTCGGTAAAATATGATCGTTTTTGGGTCGGCACGCCTTTTATATGGTCCGATTTGGGGGGAAAAGCTGAGCAAATTTCGCAAGGTTTTGGGTCATCACTTCCTAGCCCCCCCCCAAAAAAAAGCGAATTTATGCAAATTCGATAAACTCGCGCAATGTTGAAACAGCTGGAAAAAAAACTTCGGGTTCAATGGAAATTATTTTGCGGCTCATTTGAGCCCCGAAACCAGGTGAAATCGTCAGAAATGTGCGCGGTTTCCGCAGAATTGGGCAATCATTTTTGGTGGTTTGCCACCAAACAATTGATTGTACTCGAAATGTTCAAACAAAAACAAAAATAATATTTATATGTCTTAAAATACTTGGGAAATTTGCATAAAAAATCTTGTTTGGGAAGAATTTCAAAAAAAAAACAGGCGTGGCCGCGGATATGACGGCCACGGCCACCAATATCACAAATCTCAATGCAATTTTTTTTAAAGACAATGCTCAACAAAAGCTGCCGACCATACATAATTGACTAACGTTTTCGATGATAATGGGAACAATTAAGATGGTCCCACTTTGTTTTGTTGTGTCCCTCAGAGTGTTGTTGAAAATTCTCCAACTTGAGATGTCGCGAATTTTATTTTCTGAATCGAACGTTAATAGCCCCTTTCTCCTCCTCCAATTATTCAAAACCGTTTTAATTAAACGGTTATTTTTTTTTGTTGTTGTGGCTCATTCCAGAAACCTGGAAATGTATAATTCATTTCAGGTGCTCGACAAATATTCAAATACATTGCGGAACTCAAATTTTTTTTTCAATCCCAAATGTCCGGATAATTTTATTGGAATTGTTTTATTCGGAATTGGAATTGGTTTATTTGGAATTTTTTTTAGTAAAATTGGTCAATTTTTTTTAAATTTTATTTTTTATCGAAAAAATAATATATAAATACTTTTCAAATGAAAAAATTGTGTAAATGGTCCAGAATTGCCTACAATCCATTCTGGCTTCATTTCGTTCAAATAAAATTCTGAAAAAATGCAGTTTCCCAATTTTGATTGGTGTGAAATGGAATGTGTGCAATATTGCGTATGTGTGTTTACAGAAAATACATTTTGACGAATTCAATTTTACTAAAAAAGTGCCCACGCTAATTAGAAATGATATATTTGTTCTTTATAAGTTTCGCTATTTCTTTAAAGGCGCATAGATCTGTGTATCGCACCAAGACCTCAGTCTCTAATTTTTGCTCATTTATGAAGTAAATTCTCCGCAGACGATTTTTGAAGCTCTTAAAAAAAGAATATGGACCTTTATGCTTTGAAATATAGACATAGTGGGCTTAATTGAATTATAGCGATTTGTTCTCATTTGGGCGGAGCCAACGGGTCCCGAAGAGCGGTGCTACAGAAAAAGTCCAAATTGTGCCATTCAATTTCTATAATGTCGCTCGCTCAAACTCTAAACATCGTCAGCCTCGTCTCTCCCATTTTTTTTTCTTGTAGTAGTCGAAACGAGAAAAAATCTTGATTGTTCGTTGTTTTTCCCCGCGCGTCTCATTTTTTGATTGGCTCAAAAATGAATTATTAATGAAAAATCGCGTTCAATTCGATACTTTTGAATAGAAAATTCGACGAAAAAAAATTGGCAAACGGGGGTGGAGTTTCGATGAAGGTTTTGACGAGTGTGCGCGCACATTAATTGACGTCGATTTTTCATTCGCGAGACGAAAATGAGAAATTTTTTTCATTTTCGATCTCTATTTTTTTCGCGCCGCTTATAATCGCATTCCTCTTACTGCTTGTTAATTAATTAAATGGCGTAGTGTGTGTGCATATTTATTTGTTGCTTCTGTAAATATTAAATTATCATAAATTATATGTGCGAATCATAGAAATTGGTATTGACGGCGTCGAGCGACTACACAAAAAAATTGATTTTCTCTATGCAACGGAAAGGACGTCAGGCTGCGTACATTGCATTATAACGTACGCGCATTTAAAATTCAATCGTATACCGCCTCCAAAAACCATAGAAGAAAATTTGAAAATTCTGAAAAAAAAAACATCGAATTTTGATGTCGTCAAATAAAATGCATTAGTCCGCAATGTCAATTTTGATGAATTCTTGAAGTCACAGATGCCGCGCTGTTCTGTAGAGTTGGGTCTCGCAACATGAATATCAACAACAATGATGCAATACGTCTTGTCGTCTCGAGACCTTAAAATTCATTTCGCATTGCTCCTTTGATGCATACCGTAATTCGTTTTGAGGTTTGCGGTAATAATTTGGAGATTACACAAAATATCATATTTTCATAATTATTACATCGCCCATCGCACGTTCTCTCGTTGTCTGCGCTCTCTCAACTCCAAACACTGTCTCACCTACTAGTTTTCTAGAAGCACGTCAATCCAGAATATAAAGGCGCGAATTTGGTGTTGATTGTTCGTTCCTCCTTCAGAGTTCAAATTATCTCTATCTACTCGCAATCCTTGAACGATCGCAATAATTACCAAATTACGTAGTTCAAATTTTCGGCCACCGGAAATCTTCTACAACAGCATTTGAACATCATCTTCCTGCCCTGAATGCTTCAAAAATTTTCCGAAAACGAAATGCATTTAATTTGACGACACTTTTGAAAATTTCCCAAAAAAATTTTTGATCGTGTTGATATAATTTTTTTGGGGCTTCAAAATTCCAAACATCCAAGCATTGAGTGAAAGCCGAAAATTGAAATATTTGATTTTATCCAAATATATTTATTTTCCCGTTTTGAGCCGATTTAATAATGTTCTTAGAATATTCTAGAAAACGGAAGTTTGTCCAATTTTCCCTCGCAAAACTCTACTCGAAATACATGTTTTAGTATAATTGCCGGTGCCGGCCAGCTCATATGCAATTTCCATTTTTGTCTGGTCTCCTCCAAACCGGATAACAGTCTTTTCTTTCAGATTCTCTCTTCGCAATTTAAAGTATAGTATTAAGATCGCAAAAAAATGAAACGAGCACCCTGAGAATCTATTTTTTCGGGGTTCAAATTTGAATTTAAATTGTGGATGGATCACCTGCAAATCAAAAGCAGCGTTAATAGAATTCATTTATTTCTATTTTTATAATCTATCCTGGTTTTTGATCAAATCAAATTTCAGATTAATCAATGGTGCTAGAAGTTCTATGAACACAACTAGTGATCTCTGCATTTATTGAGATTTAAATTCCATTCTTGCAAGCCCAAACAAAAGAATGGAAATTGTCCGCAGATAACATTTTCAAAAACAAAATTCTTTATATTTTGTTTTTATATTCGTGTCAATTTAGTCAAGTGTTCTTCAGAAGCCGATCGTTTATCGACAAGACTCTTGACCTTTAATTACTTATTTTTTTTTATTTCAACAGCCAAACATTTAAGAATACGCCTTTTTTCTGATATTGTTGTATCTCATCAACAAAAAGAAAAGGAAGAAGAAGAATATCTCTCATTCAAAATTTTCGTGCTACATTATTTAATGAAATTGGATATTGCCAACTTCCGGTGATGGGGGCGGCGCCTAAAAATTTGAATAAAGCCTATTCTGAGTTTCAAACATGCAGAAAATTAGGCCAAAGGGTCCGCAGAATGGTGGAAAAAAACATTTCCGAGCTCTCACGGATTGTTTAGCAATGTTGGACCCCACCGGTCTCTTGGCATTAGCCGCGCATGCAAAAATTGTTTTCTTTTCGTGTCAAGAATTCAAAAACTTCCTTAAAAAATCTGAGCCTATTCACAAGTTTAAAGAATAGTTTAAGCATTTCCGAACAAGACATTATGCATTTTATTTGACCGTTTAATATTTTTTCTCACAAAAATTCAGCGCGACAAGACCTAATCCTGTAATTCACCAAGCAATTGCAAGTCTTGAATTTTGTTAGTATATAGTTGTAACCCAAAAAAATTAAATGTATGGGTAAATGATCGAACATCTAGAATAAAATATCAGGCTCGATGACATCAAACCTTCAGAAATTCTAAAAATAATGAAACAACGCCAAACCCTGTTGATATTCATCCGTCATCTGGAATAGGGCTCATAACACTGCAACTGTGCTACAGACGAAAAATGGTGAAAAGGTGGATGAAAAATAGATTACTCGGAAAAGTAGATAAAAACTAGGAGAAAAATGGGCGAAAAATAGATTATCTCAAAAATTGGTGAAAAATATACGATAAATGGATGACAAATAGATGAAAAATTGGGAAAAAATAAATAGAAGATAATGATAAGAAATAGACACTGAAAGGGTGAAAAATAGATGGAATTGTGCAGTTGATCGTAATGTGAATGCAGATGGCGCCATGTTAATCACAATTTTTTTAAAAATCAATTTTGGAAATGCCTAAAACTCTTCGCCATCGATTACCCAAAGAAGGTCTCAAATTGAGGAAAGGTAGGTTTGTTTCGTATATTAATATTGCTGATTGTTTATTATTTTAAGATCAAATTGCTGGTTCGCGATGCATGCCGACCAAACGTGTGGTCTTTGTGGAATGCTGCAATTAAAAGCTAATAATCCAACAACCCTTGTTTTGAATACCGTCACGGAAATTATAATGAATCGATTGGAAGGCGAAGGGTCAACATTTGTTGTAAACAATATTTTATTTTCTCCATACCTCGTGTCACTCGTTTCTGACCAACCAGTAAGGATTAAGTGATAAAAATTTCTATAGATTTCAGTTTAAGGCAAAAAGAAAAATTCTTGGAATGAGCGGTTTTTCAAGTCCACAAGCTTGTTTTTATTGCGACTCTCACGGAACTCTGCACAAACCACTACTTGGAAACGGTAATAATCAATAATAATTTTAAACCCTCTTATTCATCGCTTATATTGATTTAAGATCGACGATTGGACAGATTTGGGGATAAGACTCTAGAAGATAGTATTCGCGGTGTTAATGGATTTGGTCCTGTTGCGGCGAAAATGGTGCAATATGTCAAGCCGTACAATACAATCTTGGATGTTCTTCACACTTGTTCAGATGGAATTGTAATGTTGATACTAAAAGGTATCAAAATTAAGTGTGACCAAAAAAACGGCAGAAATTCCAGAGCTCATGCCTAAAAAGTTTAGATGTTCAAAGAAAAAATCTGCAATGTTCGAATGCGATGAAACCATGCTCGAAAACTTCGACAAACATCTACAATTGCCAATTGAAGGAGCCGATTTGACTCGATTGCTCACTAACGGAAGGCAAAAACTAGATGTATGTTTCAGATATAATGTTTTAGATTTTTCTTATAGTTATTCAGACTTCAAATTTTCTTGTTTGCTATCTGCAATTCAAGTTTAATACATACATATGTGAACAATGTTAAAAAAAAAATTAAGAAGCATTGTTCATTGGATTAGATATTGCTCCAACGACGGATCAAGCTACTTCAGTTGCTGTGCAAATCAAAGAGTCTGCGATTACTTTCATGTAGTTATGCGAATGTTTCACTAAATAACACCATGTACTTTTAGCGATCGCCTTCGTTCAAATTATAACGATCAGAAAGGATCTCACCACGCTAGCAAAGTTATGGCGCATAGTTTGGCTATCAAAATTGGAAAAGAGCACCAACTCAAAAAACTGAAGCCCGATGCCGCTGAATATTTCAATCAGCATTTTTCTATTTAATTGAAATTTGATATTTCTAATGTTAAACAATTTATTGTATTTTTCTTTTTTTTATTTTGTTGTTTTCCGTTTACTGTTGTTTTTTCATAAAAACCATCCAGAAGAAAAATAGACGCAAAATAGATGAATAAGAGACAAGAAGTAGACAAAAATGGGTTAAAAAAAGGATGAATCATGGATGAGAAATAGATAGAAAACTGATGAAAAATGCAAGAACGAGGGACAGAGACAAGACATAAAATGGATGAAAAATAGATGAATCCAAGATGCTAAATAGATAGAGAATGGCTGAGAAATAGATGAAGCGCTGATGAAAAATAGACTTGAAAATAGATCTGTTACAGATCCCTCTTTCATCCAAAGTCTGCACTATTTTTCAACTATTTTTTAACTATTTTTCGTCTGTTAGCGCAGTTGCAGTGAAAATTCACGTCGTGACACACCGCCAATTCTCTCCTCCATTTGGTCTTTATCGAAACGCGTGAAATCAATAATTTATAATAAAAATAAATCGACTAATGAATGGGTGTTGATTTACGGGGGCCGCGCATTTCTGTCATGGTCTCGCCACGCGTTTCACGTTTTCATTTTATTTTTGCCTGGTGAATTTGTACATAAATTTTTTGGTTTTTAAATGATCGAAATCAGCTTACATAATTATGGACACTATTTTCACACTATTTCGAGGCGGCAATTCAAATTTGAATTTAAACTCAAGACTCGCCGCAACCGAATGGCCTAGAAAAATTGTTCTCAAAAATTAGGTTCGGCCAAAAAATTAATGGTGTATCAAATTTGCATTTTTGATTTTTGAAAGTGTCGACCAACTTTTCTAAGCCGTTTTTTTTCGGATACCGTACTCTGGATAACCTGCGAATCAAACTCACTGTAAATCGGCGCAGGCCGCACGTTTTTCTGTTTTGCAAATGTAATATTTATTTTTTTTTTCATTTTATTATTAGCCACAAACCATTCCACATCAAATTTTTTTCTCAAGTTTTTCATTCACTCCACTGAGCACGCGTTTGCCAAACATTTTGCGCATTTTTGTTGGTCCCAACCCGTTTTCGTTTCAACAAAATCGCACTTTTCTTATTTTTGATGCTCGTGCAAAAAAAATGCACCGACTCAACCGAATTTCCCAGTTCATCACTTTCATATTGAAGACGATAAAAAAAAATCATTTTTCACATTTAAGATGTCAATCATTTTTCCAGCAATCTCGGCGCACACACCATCTTGGCGGTCGTTGCCGCCATTCACTACAATGATCGAATGAGCCATGAATAGCGTGTATCCCGTGTATTCATCGATCGACGAATGCACCAACGAATGCGGCTCATTCTTTTCATATTGCACCGGAAATTTGCCGACGCTCGTGTGTCAGCTCAACTTTTCCATTTTCATTGCTGTCATTTTTCTCGCCATTTTTACAGGTAACATACCATTTCATTTCGTTGAATGCGCTTTTAAGCGCGCAATCGCTTCAAGACCGATTCGGTGCCTATCGTCACTGCTGGGGGAATTGTGTCGAAAATTTTGAATAACAAAATTTCGAGTTACCGGCTCAAAAATGAAACAGCTGAAATATTAAAATATCGCATCGTGTTCCAAGAACTCGAAGCCGAACACCATCAAGTTATCGCAAATACAAACGTCACACATTTTTTTTAGAAAATAAAAATATTATTATTATTTGGAAATACGGGAAAAAATGCCAAAAAAAGGTCAAGTTGACACCAAATAAAAGTGTAGATTTACGGGTCTTAAAGGCGCACAAGACTACTGCGTTTTTTTGGTAAGCCTAATGTAAGCCAATGCGATGCCAAATTTCGCCGAAACGGAAGTCCAAACTTAATAGAGAATTTATTCATACTTCATAATTCACAACTGCGGCCAGTTTTCTTTCTGCAAGCTTTTTTATCTGTTTCAACTCTTCAATTCTATTGTAGGCGTTAAACGATTGAAGGGAGGCGGGGCCTTCAAATTCGCGAAATCAGTGTAGATTTAAATTTTTTCATTGGAAGAATATTAAATGCGCGTAATTTCGTGTAGTCGTTTGTCTCCGACAATATTACACAATCGACTTGAAACAAAACGAAAAATCATTCGACACAAGACCCAGATCGTAATGGGTCTTTAATCAATATTCTATTTACATCTAATTTCTCGATTTTATTTACAATTTCAACAATAAAATTTCTAGATACTAAAAAATCATAAAGAATTAATAAGCCGGTTTTTTGTGTTTGGTCTCCCAACGAATGATTCTAGCAGACGCTTGTTTTCACAAATCGATAAAAATTGCATTTACCTTGTATGGCTCAGAGAATGCGCCTTTAAAATGGTCCCGTCTCACCCGTGAGTATAAATTTCTTATTAATTAGTTTAGTTTCTTCTCTTGCGTGAGAGAAACTTTCAATTGTCCACGCGAGACCACATCAAAAGCTCATGTATTAAATCTCATTCAAATTTCCATTTTTTGCAGGTGTTTGCATTCCACTTTCGTGCCTTTTCTGTTGGATCAACGGCGGATTCGCGTGGATGCGACGCGGTACCAGCTCGCTTCCATTCATCCGATCGAATCGACGGAATCGACGAGGGACGGGCGGCGCTGAAGATGAGAGGAGCTCTCTTTACCCATCGTCTCCACCAACACTCCAACCGCGTAAGCTAAATAAGCAAACTTACAGTTATCCAAATATGGAGATGTTGTAGAAACCTCTAAATCCCGTCAGCCTTCTTCATTCTCGCTTCCCGCAGTAGATACAGTAATCGAGAAGGACCCATCAAGGCAGGCGAAGCGATGCCGAAAAATCACCTTCGATCTTTCAATGTCAACACGGGTCAATGAATTTTCGCAACTTTAAATTAAAAAAAAAAACAAGTGAACATGCGGGTTATTTCTAAAATTATTAATAAATTGGTTTTTTTGCAATTACAATGGTTTATGGTCGTTTTAAAAACCCACACAGAGGCGAATTAAAGAAAGACAAAAAAAAACGAAACAACAGAGGGCAAATAAAAACATAGAAGCCAAGAAAATCTCTACACCGTGCACAAATGCAAAAAAGAATATCATCGGGAGAGATCACAAAATAATGCAATGCTGGGCATTTGCGACAAAATAATAAAACACAACGAGATTTTCAAAGACAACGACAAACGTTTGAATGAATGGCACTTTTGGCATGGCAAATAAATTCATGATGTTAGGTGTGTCTACTACAGCTCTCAAACTGAGCGCTTTAAACGAAAAAAAAGGAATGAAATAGGTGACAATCAAGATTAACGGTTGATTTTTTTTGGATTGGCAATAAACTTTGCTGCGATTGAATGAGAATGCAAAAACATCGCAAAGTTAGTAGTTGAATGGTCGCACGTACACGAAAATGAGGACATGAAGGTGGACTACAGAGATCATTCGATTGCAAGAAAAAATTGAAAATTGCTCAGAATTTTGACATCGACGATGAACATCCATCATACAACGATGCCAATATATCAGGGCTCGTGTTTGGTGTCCACAGGTTGCGGCCACTCGATTCCTCATCTGAAATTGTCGTTCAACAACAAATTCATCATCTTCATATTTACCTGAAGTAGCATCACTTTCGGATGTGCGAATTCCTGAAGTAACCGATTCCGATTTTCTCGGAGGATACATCGGGAACAATCTCGACAATGGTTGATGCATATTGTTACCCAAGAGTGAAGCTAGCTCGTCATGAAACTGATTATTAACTGCAGCTTCAAGCAATGTCATCTCTGGCTGAAATTAGCGGTACTCTTAAACCATATTTTCCCATACACCCTCGATCATACGTCTGAACTAATTACCGACTTAGGCGTTGGCGTTGGAGTTGGTGGTCCCGATGGGAACGCATACTCGCTCTGTTGATTCTCCTTACGCATAATCATCGCGAGGAACTCTTGCTGCTTCTTTAACTGACGACGCTCGGAATCACTAATTCCCAAACAGTTGAGAAGGCTGTCATCAGAAGTGGAAACGCCATTATTCAAATAATATTGGCCATTAGCGGAGAGCTTTAGATTGTGATGCTTCGTACAACGATGGCGACCACGATTTGGGTGCATGGCGCAACTGAATGGGACTCTTTGCATCGCATGCTCATACATCATCTCTGAAAGACACATCTCTTTTGCAAAAAATGTCCAAATACAGACAAAAAAAGTTACCATGCGGTGTAGGAACAATAATGCTTGGCGAATACGGGGCAGCAAATTGGAAATTCTCTTTATTATCAGGCTCCGGTTGCCAGAGCGAATGCGGAGCTCGTAGATCAACTTGCAGCTTTGGTGGTGGAATGATTTCGCTATTTACATTATTAGGGACCTTCTTGCGTGTGGGAGTCGCGCGACGCACTTCGATGATGCGGCCTTGAACATGTGATTCATGGAGGGCCGCGCGAGCTCGCTCGCATGCAGCAATAGAGTCAAGGGTGACAAATCCGAAACCTTTGGATCCTCTGTCATTAGTAACAATGTCGACGTCGAGGACTTTGCCATATCTAAGTTTGGATAATTAAAATTAATCTTATAGGAAAAAATTTGTGTTACGGATAAAACATGGCAGCGAGATCTTCTTGTCTGAATGAGAATGGGATATTGCTCACGTAAATTCTGAAAAGTTAAGCTCAGCCGATAGAGGCGATCAATAATACCTGTTATCAGTGAATCTCTCGGGTTCTTGAGTCTTCGGTTTTACCGAAATTGGAGAAGTAAAGATTGGATCTTTATTTAAGTAGTATTGTGAGCTGGTACAGCTGAAAGTGTTAACTTG
This sequence comes from Caenorhabditis bovis, assembly GCA_902829315.1. Classification (NCBI taxonomy): domain Eukaryota; kingdom Metazoa; phylum Nematoda; class Chromadorea; order Rhabditida; family Rhabditidae; genus Caenorhabditis; species Caenorhabditis bovis. The sequence continues at coordinate 1,568,367 of CADEPM010000001.1, read as the reverse complement.
AAGATAATAACTCAGGAAACTTTCTTACGATTTGTTATCATTTTCTGATTGTCCACTTTTTTCTGTGTCAGTAGAGACGTTGTTAGGTTGTGAGTTTGATTGAACTTCGTGCGCGGTCTCGGCGCTTTGCACCTGCGCGTTTTGCATTCTGAAAAATTTCATTCGGAATTTGCAAGTTTGAATGGAAATCGAAACGAAAAATCAAAAGACGATTTGAAGAAAATTTGGAATGAGTTTAGAGAAACAGCGAAGCACGAATTTCGCAGACACTTAAAGTCAATTGTGTAGATCAAATAGAAATCAAGCGGGAATTTTTTGCAATTAATTTTGTTAAAAATCAAACCCAGAGTTTTTATTCCAAAAAGTAATTTAAACAATCAAGTTTATAAAGAACTAACGAAATATTTCAAATTTTTTCCGAAAAAATAGAATACCTCGGAAATCCATGCGAGTGAAACGGTGGAATTTTTTCCACGATAAAACGAAGGAAAAAAAAATACATCGTTTCTTCGGCACGGATTGCCTAGATTGATAGAAATAAGACTCACTTTACGTGAAAATTTCATAGGAATAAATTAAAATGAAAAAAATATGCATTATCGTAAAAAATCTGAAAAAAATCAGGGACTTTTTACAAAAAGGCCCAAAAATTCAAGATTTTAAACTGGCGGGCACAAGTCGGACCGCCCCTTGAAAATACCGCGCGGTATTGCGCAAGCTGGCCGCACGCAACACAATTTCCTCGAATAATTCGATTTTTCACACATTATTCAATTTCATAAAGTCAGATGATGGTTTTGCTATAGAAGCATCGAAATATTTACCTTGCAGTAAACAAGCTCATGGTTTTAATTCAAAACCAAACGCTGAATGTCACGTCGAAAATTCACGTTTGAAAATCCGGAAGACAGCTATTGGAATGAAACCGACTCAAACTCGTCCTCGCTATTCGATGATTTGCAATCAAAACAAGTAGGAATTAAAATAATATTCACGCGCGCTAGAATGCGCAAATCTCATTGCACCGTTTGAAATGTGTATTATCTCTCCAAAATTAAAGCATCAAGCGCGTGCCGCAGTCGACAATCTATTCGGCGGCGATGAAACTCCAAAACCGTTTGTTCGTCCGAAGAATCCGACACCGCCACCTCCAGCAACAACAAAAGCGGCAGAAACCGGAAATATTCGACTCACAAAGTTGGTTTTTCAGCAATTTCTCTTTAAACAGTTTTTCCTGAATTTAGCTCATCGCCGAGAACATCTGGAAAAATTGTTGATGAATTTCTGAACATGAAGTTTTCGGAAAACGTGGTTTGAGCAAGAAAAAATATATCAAATTTTAATTTTTTTTCCAGAAAGTGGGACAATTGATTCAATCAGCTCCATCCGTAGTATCCGAAGCTAGCGCCAGTAGTCTACCGAGTGAAGCACAGCGACTAGATTTAGATTATTCTCGATTAAAATCTGAACATCGAAAGCTTCAACAACATCTTGAAGTAGGATTTATTGATAATAAATCCTATTTTTTTCAATTATTTGAATTTTAGACAGTGCGACATGATCGATTCCGACCTTTGAGCGTTGAAAAGGCGGTAGAACGCATGATCCACGGAAATGAAGTTTCACTGGATTGTTATAGGTCTTATCGCGAAAAGCAAGCTTTATTGAATTGTGCTGTAAATAGTTTTGATTCTAATACAATATTCAAGGTATGACGATTTCGACATATCTACTTATAAAATCCCTATTAAGGTTGTGATATTTCTTGAGCGAACACTTAAAGAGCCCGTATTCTTAAAGCTGATTGAAACACAAAGATCAGCTTGTCGCGTATACGTCAAACATTTGCAAATACTTGGCGAATGGGAAAAAATGAAGCAATTTCTGAGGTAATGACAATTAGAATAGAAGTTTCATTGAATTAACATCACTATAGAGGAGTTGGGAAATATCAACACGGCGCAATCATCGAGTTTGAAGCAACTCGAAAGTTCAAGAAAATTCCGGATAAGCGAGTACCGTTGCTTCGAACAATGCTTCACGGCACATTCTCAATTCCCGAAATGAAGTTTGAAGCTAAGCAAATCGAAAGCCTAATCAGGAATTATGAAATTCAGCTTCAAATTGAGGTTTCAAAAATCGGCATTTTTAATTTAACCTAATTTCAATATTTTAGAAAACTGATGCCAATGCGAAAAGCGAGGTGTTTTCCAAGTATCCCAAGACATGCTCACTCATCGGACTTCCATCGCTATCAACTCTTTATTATTGCGCAATGTACCACTATGATGATCCGATTGTAAGATGTGAATTAGCTAACTCTCTTCAAAATTTCGAATTTCTAGACGTCTGTGGCGAGCCCAACAAATATTCGCCAAATTGGTCGATTCGGTGATCGTGTTGCAGTTCAGACAATGGTTTCCGCATTGACCCGTCAAAGTCGGTATGTTGGTTTTTTTCTCTCGAGCGTTTTACTTTAATGCTTTTTCAGTTGGCCGGATATTGATAAGCTTCTCCAACCAAAGACAATGGCGATTACTTTGAGTGCAGCAAAAAGTTCAATTTTTTCAAACTTCATTTCTTTTTGAAAATCGTATATTTTTTAGACGTTTTTAAAGGTAAAAAGGTGACCAGTAAATGGAGTGTGGCAATCAACAATCACAATCTTCTCACGATCATTAAACGATCGCATTCGTCTCCACCAACAGATGTAAGTATTGCGAGAAAAAAAATTGATGAATTTTGAAATTTTAGTTCATATTTGGTATTCTTCGTGGTGAGACTGATGCTCAAGAACGCCTTCGTTTAGCGTTGCTTTTTGATGTACCCGAGGTAAAATTATTTCACTTTAAAAAATATTATTTCAAAATTTTGCGATTTTAGATGGTCATTGAATGCATGACCCAGAAAGGTGATCGCGCCGCTCTCACCGCCTACGCAAAAACTCTCAAACCAAATTCAGTTGAGTCTTTCAAAGCAATTGCCGCTCTTAATAATACGGTAATGCGACATCCGATTTGAAAATTGACATTTCATTTTTAGGCAATCAAATGGAAATAGTGATAATATTTTTATAACGGGGGATAATTATTCATTGTTGTTGTTTTTTTTAAATATATGTACAGACGATTTATTGCATTTAATTCTCACTTGTTAGTCATAATCGGTTGTTTTTCATTTAAATAATGAATTTGAAAAGAAAAAACGACGTGGTTGGTTGAAAATCCGTCCCCTGGCACGACGATTGGCACCGACATGAACATGCTCATCAATCTCGTTGCCGAAAAGCGGGTTATCGGCTCACGGATGAGAGATATTTTACATTTATTTTGTGATAAACGATTTGCTTTCGCCCACCCCAAAACCGAACGACGTCCTTGACGAATTATTGGGTCAAAAAACTTGAACCGAAAATTGGGTTCTTGTTTTGATAAATCACGAACCTTCACTAATCTTATTCGACAATCTTTCGCGCCTCGCTGCCACCTTTGGCGGGCGATTTGAATTTTTTGCGAGTTGGCGCCAGTCTCCCATCCGCCTCCGTCGCACATTCTTACTCATATTGTGCTCGAGCTTGTCGCCTCCTACCTCTCATTTTCGCCATCTGCTCTTGCTCGACAGGCGGTGAGTGTTTTTTTTCCTGTCTCGAGTACAAGAAAAATGAGAAGTGCGAGACCGGAGATAGGAATCGCAATTTGGCTACATTCAGATAGTGCAGTTTCCGACCGCATCATTCTTTTCCTAATTTTCATCTATTAGTTTACAAATCGTTTTTGATTTTTTTTTACGCGTTTCAGAAAACTAACAAAAAAAGGGTTTTTTAGGTGTACGTATTAAAATTTTGTATACAGAGATTTGTCTAGAAGTCTACGCAGACCTAGAGCAACCGAGATTTTTCAAAGAATATGCAAAATGCGAAAAAAAAATTGTTAGGCGGACAACTAAAAGACCGTAAGATCAACGCGAAATTATTTTCTATGTTCCTTTAAAATTATCTTTACAAGTGTGACACGATAAAGAATAATTTTAAATAGTCTTGCTACAACAAAACCCAACTGATTATTTACAGTTTGATCTTATAATATATTAATTTTTTGCAATAAAATTGTTTTAAGATTTTTTTCGGAATTTTCCTATTTTCTTTCAAAACAGAATGGACCTATTCATGCAATGAAAAAAAAATCACTTTTTTAAAATATGAATTCCCCATGCAAGCACGTCGAAAATTACTAAAAAAATGAAACGATATATCGTAATTCTCCGATTTATATTTTCAAAGGCGCACGCGAAAAGTTGTGTGGGTCACGACGCGAAGTCGGTACTGTATTTTTTTAAATGGCTGCTTCTTTTAAAATGTTTAATTTTTTGAGCGTTAAGGCGTTTTTTTTGGAAATCTGCAAAAGTATTTTGTTTAATCAACACTAAAGGTTTATTATAAGCGTTGTTTTTCGTTGTTCTTCAACCAGTTACTCATTTTCTCTTCAAAGTTTTTGAAAAAAACGAAAAAATGGCACACAATGAAAAACAAAAAATTACAGTACCGACTTCGCGACGTGACACGCGCAACTTTTCGCGTGCGCCTTTAAAAATAAATAGCGGAGAATTACGATATATCGCGTCATTTTTTGTAATTTCCGACGTGTGTGCATAGGGAATTCAAATGAAAAAAAAAATAGATTTTTACTATTTTTTTTTTCATTGCATGAAACCAGAAGCGCTTTGAAAAAAGAGTGGAATAAGTAAAAACTGCGATGAAAGACCTAAAGGGCTTTTAGTTAGTCCTGCCTACTCGGGAATTTCGTGCAGACTTTCGGTAGACGCTTATTAGAAACTTGGTAAAGGCAACCACTAGCTGGACCAAAGCAGAATCTTCCATTTCGGTAATAAATTAATTGAAGTTGGGTCTCATGACGATGAATTTCGGTTGGCACTTTTCAGAAATAGCCAGTATTTTTTTATAACAATACTTTGTTAGTCGCTATTTAAAAAAATCAAAAATTGCTCTCTGATCAAAATACCCTATGCGCCTTCATTACCGTATATCGAAAAACATTAGAAAAATTCGCATATTGTCTTTAAAAAAATCCCACTGATTTCTGGTTCTTTGTATTTCGTTTGATAGTTGTGCGATGCCATTTTCTTCTCGTCACTAGATACCTATACGCCTTTAAATCATTTCAATACTCGCGAATTCATCATTCCAACTGCCAAGAATGTGTTGTTTTGGCCGAAAGTTGTCGAGTCGACGAGAGGCGGTGAATCTTGTCGCCAAATATTGACCCCCTCGCGAGTTCTGTGCTTTTTGTCTCAACTCGGACGACATTCATCAGGCGTTATGCAAATTTCGTGTGTTGATCACGACGGCGACAATGGCGAAAGTGAATCGACGCCAAAGGTGTCGCGAAAGCATTGAAATCGCCGTAAGCCCCCCGCCACTCGAATGCTCAACTATTTTGAGCAGCGCGCCGCTCTCGGCGCGATATTTTTTTTATGTCATCAATGATGATGAAAACTTCCGTCCAAGAGAACCGGCCTCCTATATGCATTCGGGGGGGGGGGGCGCTCGGCGAATTTCTCTCGCCTCGCACACAGTTTTCTGGCATTCATTCAAATCGCGCTCAAACACGAAAAATTCCGAACCGTTTATACATATACATATATATTTTTTGTGTCGTTGTCGTTTCCCGCTGCTACCATGAATTCCCTTATATGTACTGTCAACCAGTCCAGTCAACTTGTTTGAATTTTTTACGAGTTTGTCTATCTCTTCTGTATGTACTCGTGTGTCATCCGCGCCGTTTTTTTTGTGTTGCTGCTTCTATGCATCATTTGAGTTGGCAATGAGCCATTCTTCGGTATATTTGCACACTTGAACAGGATAAGAAAAGGGTTGCAAAATATTTGTGAAGTTTTCGAAACACCCAAAAATGGTTATCATTCGCCATGTTTGAGGTAGAAAATTGAAAATCGCTTCGAAAAAAACGCCCTATTCCCATCATGAGTTCAACATTTCGCCAATATACGGAGATTAGATGTATCCAAGTCAAAAAGCAAATAGGTAATTATTTTCTTCTGCTTTTTTTTTCACGGCTCATTCTCATCATTCTTACGTAATCCCACGAAATTCCGTACTGCTTTTTTTTTGAGCTCAAGCAGCCAACTGCTACTTCTTCATACTTTTTCCTGTGTGCCATATATCTGATTGATGATCACGATGTGCTCTGAAATCCTCAACCCCAACTCCCCGAATCAGTTGAAGGCGTAGCGTGTACGTGACGATTCGCGAATCATGGATTTTTTTTCTCCTTGTGAATTCCAAATTCCAGTCTAGATAATAAATTTCGAAAATGGCGAAAAAAACAACAACAGCACCCAATTGATTCGAGTCTTCAATGTTTGTGCATGTTATTGTCGCGACTGTAACCAAACACCGTCTAGGGCATTCGAGTTATAAATGAATGTGTTGTGTTTCGACATGCGACACGACAAACACATATACAAAAACCACTGGTGGGATGTTGCTCCTGCTCAGGGATGAGTTCGTTTGGCGCCTCTCACCGAGCACATGTATGTCTATGCCTGGGGTGTTACACACAGACGCACACATACACACATATCCCTCTTGTCGATTAGTTTTTGAAAGCGACACACGCGAATAGCGTGTTGATTGGCGAGACGCAGGCGATCGTCTTTGCCGGCGGGATTCCTGTCGCGAAGTCGGAGCGCCTCTCCCGCAAATGAGCAAAAGAGCTTGAAACGGGCGGCGTTTTGACGGGCTCGGTTCACTTTGTGCTTCTCTCTCTCTCTCTCTCTCTCTGTATGTGTGTTTTTAAACTATGTTTTTTTTTTGACGACCCTCGAATTATGAACACCCATATGTTCACACGCCATCATTATGAAGAACTCTCATCGCCGAAAAACCGGAATTTTGCGGTTCGACCAAACAAATATTTTGGGATTTAAACGCACTAATCAAAAAAGTTCACGTCGAGTGGAATTGTCTCGTATTTCATCCCCCACTCGCCGAAACCATTGACCTAATGGCAGATTTTGTCGGCGCCTCATTGAAATTCACTTGTCGGCGGCAACCAGTCCCGAAACACCTTAAATGGTGTGTGTTGTGAATAAGAATATGATTATTAAGGTATGCCGGTCGTACGGTTCCCCCCTTTTAACATTTGCATTCATCCGACGATGAATTTCAAGTAGGCATTTGATTTTTGAATTGCCGCCACCTCCCCTTTTCATCGAAGGACTAAAAAAATGTTTTTTGTTTCATCATCAGAAGCCAGTTTTCAGCATGTCAGCCCATTTCCTTACCTAATTATACGAATGTGTGTGTGCGGTTTTTTGCTGAAAACTAGCTTGTTTAATGCAGTCAATCAATCGGCTTGTTCATATTAGGCGCCATATTTAGTCATAATTGAGAATACTTTCGCTTATCGAATAACGTCGTCTTACCAAATTCGTTTTTTTTTCTCGCTATTGAGAATCGAACGGCATTTTCTGGAATTATCATCAGCCACACCCCTGTGTGTACATACAGCTTCATGCTAGCATTTGCTGACATTGTCAACTTTCGATGAATTTATATTTTTTGAAAAATTCTGAAAATTTTGCTTCTTGTGACGTTAAAGTTTTTTTTTTTTGATCTACCTCTTGTTTTTTTTTATTCGTCTTCTCGATTTGTATTTTTATTCTTTCCCTATTATCGATTCCGCCTATTTCCCATTAAACTTTTCCTAGAAGCCCATAAAATCCGAACATCAATGGCTTTATAGGTATGGTCGACTACTACCAGCAGCCGCCGTCCTACCATCAGCCTGGTTATGATTACACCCAGCAGGAGGAGGAATGGGATCGCGAAGGGCTTTTGGATCCGGCATGGGAGAAGCAGCAGAAAAAGGTATGACGACCTCATCATCCACCAACGCACTTCGTTGGCTGTTGTTTTTTTTTTTTCTTGTTGTTTGGTAGCGGTCGTTTGTATTACACCCGGTCGAGCCAATTGGCAATTGCCGCAAAAATTGAAGCCAAAAAGAAATGTCGGGAACGAGGCGTTGATGATAGCTGGTCGGGTTCATAAGTCGGAGCAAGCAACTCGGCGTATCAGTGAGACACATAGAATGAAAAAAATTGAAAACGAAATTTGAGATGTATAGTGGATAGAAAGAAGAAGATGATAACAAAAAAATGACACCTTTAACAGATGGAGTAAACATAATTTTGGAATTCTTATTTATAGGAAATAATTTTTTAAACCATCTTATTTAGACATTCACCGCTTGGTGCAACTCGCATCTGAGAAAAGCTGGAACCAGCATCGAGTGCATTGAAGAGGACTTCCGAAATGGTCTTAAACTCATGCTTCTCCTCGAAGTCATTTCTGGCGAACCTCTTCCCAAGCCTGACCGCGGAAAGATGCGATTCCACAAGATCGCCAATGTCAACAAGGCGCTTGAATACATCGAATCCAAAGGAGTCAAGCTGGTGTCGATTGGAGCCGAAGAAATTGTCGATGGCAACGTGAAAATGACATTGGGATTGATCTGGACCATCATTTTGAGATTCGTCATTCAAGATATCAATGTGGAAGGTTGTTATTATTGTGATAGTTATCGGCAAAATTGATTTTCGTGTTTTAGAATTGTCTGCTCGCGACGGACTTTTGCTGTGGTGCCAGAGAAAGACGGCTCCATACAGCAATGTCAACGTGCAAAACTTCCACAACTCTTGGAAGGATGGTTTGGCGTTCTGCGCTTTGATCCATAGACATCGGTTAGTCGGAAGTGTGTGCAAAATGAAATAAAAATTAGAAAATAAAAACAAAAAAAATACACTTTTCAAATAAAAAAATGGGAAAGTTCAAATTTTTGAACTAATTGTTCAATTCCCGTTACGCAAAATTACGGAATTTCCGAAAAAAAAAAGCTTTAAATCATTTTTAAAATTTTTTTATTTTTCTCTTGATGTAATAAAAATTTTAGACCGGACCTCTTGGACTACAGCCAGCTTCACAAGGGCGATCCAATTCATAACTTGAATTTGGCTTTCGATGTTGCCGAGAAGCATCTCGATATTCCTCGTATGCTTGACGCCGAAGGTATGTTCTATAAACGCGCAAAAACAAAAACCCAGCCAACCCAACGGAAACGCTATAAAATCAATAACGTGTAGACGTGGCACGGCATCCGGAGGAGAAGTCAACGATGACATATGTCTCGTGCTTCTACCATGCGTTCCGCAACATGCAGCCGCCGCCGCAGCGCGTCGTCGTTGCGCCACCTGAGCGCGACTGGAGAAAAGACGTAAGAACGATGTCGCGTGAAAATGTTTGAAGTGTATATGTGTGCGTGAATAAATTTGTGGCGAAAAACAAAAATATGTGTTGTCTGTATCATGTCCAAAATGTCCCTATGTGTAGAATAATTTCAGACTTGGCAAACTCGCAACCTGATGAAAAAGCTGTCATGACCTATGTTTCGTGTTACTACCATTATTTTAGCGGAATGCGAAAGGTTTGTACTAATCTCTATGTATAGATATTATTCTTGCGAATGATCCCGTTTTCTGATTGAAATCTCAAGCCAACTGCAGTGGAATTTATTTATTCACAATCTGATTCGTTTGAAAATCAAGCTAATCCATTAATTGTAGGCGGAAACCGCTGCCAACCGCATCTGTCGAGTGTTGAAGGTCAATCAGGAGAATGAGAAAATGATGGAAGACTATGAGAATCTCGCTTCTGATGTAAGCCATCGTCATTTTTTTTTTGATGTAAGGGGATTTACGAGAGCTCTTTTAGCTTCTCGCTTGGATCAATCGTTGGATGCCGTGGCTCGCTAATCGCTCGACGGATGACAACCTTCAGCAAGCTCAGCAAAAATTGGAGGATTACCGAAACTATCGAAGGTTGACGTCAAAATGTCGTATTCGTTCAATAATTTCTTGAATTTCAGACGCGAGAAGCCGCCGAGAATCGAGGACAAGGGTCGTCTTGAAACGCTGTTCAACACCCTTCAGACGCGTCTTCGTCTTTCCAATCGTCCGGCGTTCCTTCCGCGCGATGGCCATCTCATCAAGGATATTCATGCCGCGTGGGCGGGATTGGAGGACTCCGAGAAGGGATTCGAAGAGTGGCTCCTCTCGGAGATCATGCGCCTTGAACGCCTCGAGCATCTCGCCGAGAAGTTCCGTAGAAAGTGCGCTCTTCATGAGGAATGGGCTCATGGCAAAGAAGAAGCGCTGCGTAGCAACGACTGGAGAAGTTGCGGCTTGTACAAGATCAAAGCTTTGAGAAAGCGTCATGAAGCTTTCGAGAGCGATCTTGGAGCTCATCAAGATCGCGTTGAGCAGATTGCCGCCATCGCCAGAGAGCTCAACAATCTTCGCTATCCGGACATTGGACCGATCAATGCGAGATGCCAGGCGATCTGCTCGCAATGGGATCGTCTTGGTCAGTTGAGCTCGCAGAGACGCGAGCAGCTTGAGGAAGCCGAGCGTATTGCCGAGCGACTTGATTCGCTTTATTTGGACTTTGCCAAACGCGCCGCCCCATTCAATAATTGGCTTGATGGAGCTCGAGAAGATCTTGCCGATTTGGTTATCGTTCATGAGATGCGTGAGATTGAGGTGAGATGATTGTCCTCAATCGATAATTCAAATCCATTCATTAATTTCAGGAGCTTGTAAGCGCTCACGATCAATTCAAGAGCACCCTTGGAGACGCGGATCGCGAATTCTCGAGCATCAACCAAATCGAGCACGAGGTCGAGCATCTCGTCAACTCGCATGGATTGGATCGCGAGCTTCTCCGCAATCCGTACACCGACTTGTCCGCCAACGACATTCGCCGCAAATGGGGTGAAGTGCAATCGGCGGTTCCAAGACGCGATTCGCAACTTCAGGCCGAACTCCGTCGTCAGCAAAGTGAGTCATTGACAAAAGAAAATACTTTAAAAGCGGCCGTGATTAATTTCTAGACAACGAGCGACTTCGAACCATTTTCGCCGAGAAGGCCAACAGCGTTGGGCCGTGGCTCGAGAGAGAATTGGAGCAGGTGCTCGCCATTGGGCTCGGAGGACGTGGACGTTTGGAGAACGCAATTGATCAATTGCGAGCCATCCAACGAAACGCACTCGGCTATAAGCCGAATCTTGATGAGCTTGAGAGAGTCCATCAAGAGATGCAGGAGAACTTTGTCTTTGAGAACCGAAAATCGAGATACTCTATGGAATCGCTACGCGTCGGATGGGAAACTCTTCTTACGAGCATCAACAAGACCATCAGCGAGCTTGAGAATCAGGTGAGATTGATCAATCGAAGCCAATCAATGGGCATTTCGATGATTCAGGTGCTCGTTCGCGATCGCAAGGGAATCAGCGAGGAGCAGATAGCCGAATTCCGCGCCTCCTTCAATCACTTCGACAAAGAGCGCGCCGGATTGGACCCCGAGCAATTGAGAGCGTGCTTGATTTCGGTCGGTTACACCATTCGACCAGGCCGCGAGGGCGACGCTGAATTGCACCGCATTTTGGCTCACGTTGATCCGAACCGAATCGGAAGAGTGCCGTTTGAGGCGTTCCTTGATTTTATGACCAAGGAGCATTCGGATCAGGACACTGTCGAGCAGATGATCGACTCGTTTAGAATTTTGGCCGCCGGAAAGGTGAGATTTCGATGAAACAGAAGAATGACTTATTTTTATCGCTTTTAGCCATTCATCACTGCTGACGAATTGGAGCGCGAACTTCCGAGAGATCAAGCGGCCTACTGTATGGCACGAATGGCGCCATCGTATGAGCCTGGTGCACCGCCGCGATCATACGATTATGTCACCTTCAGCAGAAGTCTCTATTCACAATAATTCTGCTTATCTTTCCTGTCTTTTCTTTTTTAATGTGTTTACCTGTTATTATATATCTTTCATGTCTTGCATTCAACGAGCAAAAATTTTCAAATCGTGTAAATATTTCACATTTCTCGCTTTCTTATATAAGGTTATTAGAGAATATTTCATGTGGACGACAAAAAAAACAACTTATATTAATTGAAATGTTGAATAGAAACGCAATATAATAAATACTAATAATAAAATTATTGGAAATGCCTGCTTCATTTTTTTTTTAAAGAAAATAATTATTTGTATTTTTAGATTAGTTTTGTTAAATAAATATTTTTATAATATGGAATTTTGACAAGGTATGATTAGCTTGAAACAATATAAATGATGTTTCTATTAATAGTGAGAACAATTGGAATCAGTTTCGCTGATGATTTTTTAATGAAATTGAATAAAATTTCAAATTGCCACTTGATTCGTTTAAAGGCGCATTGATTAAAATCGATCAAGACTCTTGACACGACGTGTCAAATTGCGAATCTTTGTCAAGTTTTTTTGATTTCAAAATCACTTTATCATTTGTTCTTTCCAGTTTTTTGTTTTATTTGTTCTAAAAATAGATTATAATGATGTGAAAATATTTTATGTTAGTTGAAACCATTTTAGATTAGTGACACATGCCCAATTCCACTTAAATGTTTGTGTTTTATTGAAAAAAAAAATCTGGACCCATAAATCACTCATCAAATTTTGTATTCGTATGATCAATGATCGCCGATATTTATTCAAAGAGCGTGGAATTTCTGTTCTTCCAAATAGCCATGGAAGTGGACAGGCGGTAAACAAACGATTCATGTCTTTGTCAAATCGCAATGTGAACTATCAATATTACGGTATCCAAAAATTGTTTTGTGGTTTAGAAATTAATTGATGCGGTGAAAATGAGGAAAAACAAATTATTCAAATTCGCTTTTGCATTCCTTTGTTTCCGGGCGCGTATTCCGGTTTTTATTTCGAAACCGTTTGCACCAGAGTGACGTCACTTTATTTCGCTATTAAATAACGAATGATTCAACAGAAATAAGCTTAGTTTTTTGATTGAAAATTTTATTTATTTATTTTTTCGTTCCCTCTCGAAAACATTGTTTAAAAAATTTATTTATTATAATGTAATAATTAAATGTAAATGAAGTCAACATTGAATGAAAACTAAAAGTCCGTATGTTGTTATTAGTTTTTGCAACTTAAAAACCCAGTAAATGCAATTATATTTAATCATTTAATCAGTGCTTTTACAATTCAATTGATAATAGCTAATAACGAAACCCTTTTTCTGGTCATGGCTTCATGCTTAAACTGGTAATATTTGTGTATAGTTGATATGTAGATTATATACACCCAGATGGAATTTGATAGGAAACGTTTTTTTAAAGTTACGTGGCTTGTTGGACGAATGCGACATTAGTGCGAGTAACAGGCAGAATGGCGCTACATGCGAAATAGTGGGAAGTCGGTGAAACGGCGTCGTATAATAGAAGAAATAGCGGGCTACGCAATGAGGAGCAGAGAAGCGAAAAGAGCGGGAGATACGCTGTTTTGGAAAGAAGACAAGTGGTGGAAGGGAATGAGAGGCAAAGAACCGGCGATTGCCCGCCCGCAACACGTCGCAAAACCAACCCTTCAGGCACACACACATACACACTCAGTCGTTCTTTTCTCGTGCCCATACATATCGCTGACATTTTTGTTTCGTCGCTATTGCTTCCAATTGATGACCTACATTGTTGTTTTTGCAGGAATCCCTTTCACTTGGTTTATCCGCATTGAATAACTGGGAAGACCAGTTGTGCATGTTCTTGAGCTCAAATAAACTCGCACCAAATTGCTATTTTATGATTGACAACCCTCAGGAAGGTAAGAATTAAATAATGAACGTGAACTATATTTTGCCTAACCGCAATATTTCGTCGCATTGCTAATTCGAAATATAACGAATTTTGCGGTTTATGATAAGTAGGACTAACTTTGCAAGTTGGATTTCCATATTAAGCGACGGATGGTAATATCACTTCGATTTTCAGGGAGGTTGTCCAGAAAGAGAAAGAAACTGAAGATTTGCGAATCGATAGCGTCGTCAAATCTCGACGCATTTGCCTCAAACAACGCTTTCAATTTTGTATGCGATTTGTTCACACAACGTCATATCAGTCACCAGCGGACTCGTGATATTTGTCTCTTGTACGGAAATCAACAGTATGGTCATTTATTGTGATAAATGATTTCAGAAAACCTTCTAAACAAAAGCATCAATCGTCACAATGGCTCTCAACGTGAATCGCTCTGTCTCTGATCCGTTCTACCGTTACAAAATGCCGAAACTGATGGCCAAGGTAGAGGGAAAAGGCAACGGAATCAAGACCGTCATCTCAAACATGTCTGAAATTGCCAAGGCTCTCGAGCGCCCACCGATGTGTTCGTTTTCGCGTCACCAGCTAGATGTGATCAATGAATTTCAGACCCAACAAAGTATTTCGGCTGTGAGCTCGGTGCCCAGACCAATTTCGACGCCAAAAACGAGCGCTACATTGTCAATGGTGAACATGACGCCAACAAGCTTCAAGACATTCTTGATGGTTTCATCAAGAAATACGTTTTGTGTCCTGCTTGCGAGAATCCAGAAACATCACTGGTGAGTAGTTTTGAACAGATTATGAACGAATGTTCATCATCATCACGAGCATTTGAATTATGCTAATTATTGTACTAGCTGGTTGCTACTTTACTGGTAAACTGTATAATATAGTAACATGTTCAGATGGTTCGCAAAAATACCATTCATAGCAAATGCAAAGCTTGCGGAAACGCGTTCGCCATTGATAACAAGCATAAATTGTCGACATTCATCATTCGCAATCCACCAAAGATCGATATTGATTTTGGTAAGAACTTGCGGATATGTGTGGCAATTTTATCGAATTATTTGTAGCTAAAGCCGAAAAGAACGGAAAGAAAGTTTCTGAGGCAATCAATGAACCAGCTGAGATTACGAATGGTGGCGACAAAGGAAGCTCGAATGACGATGAAGATGACGATTGGGAACCGGAGCCGATTGAACCAAATGGCGCTTTGTCGGCCGGAATGGGCAAGCTTGTATTGGACAAGGATTTGGAGAAAAGCGAAGAACAACGTTTGGATATGCTTCACAGCTTTTTCCTTAAGGCTAAAGAACAAGAAAAGATTACTTCCACCCCGGATCAGAAGCTACTTCTTGATGAAGCCGAACGTCTTGAGTTGAAACAGAAAGCATCGCTTTTGTTGGCTATGGTGCTCTTCAATGAGAACATTTTGACTGAAAAGCAGATCGAGAAAAATCGTAATCTTCTGTTGAGATTCACATTGAATGACAAGAAGGCCCAACGCTACTTACTTGGGGGAATCGAGCAGCTAATCTCTAAGCACGAGGGCACTCTTTTGCAGAAATCACCTCATATAATAAAAGCTTTATATGACTCGGATGTTTGCACCGAAGAGGCGCTTTTGGCATGGGGAGCTAGGGTTTACTGATTTTAATATAAGTTTTTTTAATTTCAATATTTTTAGCCATCATCGAAATATGTGTCGAAAACGACCGCAAAGAAGATTATCGAGAATTCGCAGCCAGTTTTGGATTGGCTTCGGGAGGCCGAGGAAGAGACAGATGAGGATTCCGATGAAGATATTGACGTAATAATAATACTGAGATTTCAACATGGAATAATTGGAATGTAATTTCAGTTCGATAATGAAGTCAAGGAAAGTGAATTCTTGCGAAAGCAGCGCGAAGAAGCCGAAAGAAAGGCTAAGGCTGCCGCTGCTGCTGCTGCTGCAGTGAGCAATGGTACTAACAAAGTTGAGGCCGACGAGGATGATTTGGATATTGATGATATTTAAATTTGTGTTTTGATTTTAAAAAAATCTATTGATGCGCACTTTAAATATTCAGTTGTAGTTTTTGTGTTGCTCTCTTTTTTGTCACTATCAATCGTTTTTGGCTCTAATTCGATGTGGGGGAAAGCAAATTCCAAATCTGAATCAACCAAAATTTTTCTTGTTTTCTAAAAATATAACTTGTTTCTTTGTATCCTCGAAACTATCTTTAAGCGAGAAGAAAAACTACAATATGTATTGTAATCGGACCATTATTATTGTTTATTATTCAAAAAGAACGGAATAAATATTATATTGGGAGCCTCTCCGATGACGTTGGATTGCGATTGTTGATACTTCGACGAAATATTGATTGACGAGTTGGATTTGGACGTGTTTGGGATATAGGATGGGAACGCGATGGATTCGAACGAGAACGAGAAGCGGAGAGAATCGCGACTTTACCCTATTCTTCCGAAAAGTCAGTCCGTTCTCGAATCATTTTCCAGTGAATTTCAACTCGGATGAATCATTGAATTATTCGAATAACGTCGAATTCTGCTGCAATGAGCAATTCTACATGTAAACGACGAGTCGAACCCGCCAACAATATGTGCGTTTGATTTTTTTTTGTTCAGGTTCAACAAGGCATCGTTGTTTGGCGATGAGCGAGCGATGAGGGAAATTCTTGGCTCGAAGAATCCGAAGGAGATGAAAAAGTTGGCCGGCGCGCACTCGATTGCGAATTGGGATGAGAGAATGTGGGTGGATTTCTTTTCGGCGGCGACGCCCAATAAGGGACGAAATGAGCGAAAACAACTAATCCGGGTTGTTTTTTTTTTCGGTTGCTCATCGCGGCGAGACCCGAACATTGTTTTTCTTCATTGAGCAATAGTTCTTTTTTTTCGCGAAATTTGATTTCTCTATCAAAAACATCAATTGGTTTCGAATCGAATTTGACAATTACGCCTCTAAAATTCGTCGTATACTTTTTGTGATGCCTCAAACGATCACAATTGAGTCGATTTCCAAAACCGCAATGAAATTGGATAGCATGGCCGCCAAATCCGAGATTTCGACCGAATAATTCGGGGGATTTGTTGCTCTTTTGTAGAGGTCTTGGCGCGAAATTTGTACCGGTTAGCAATTCATTATTTGGACCGTTGCTCTACACGTTGCGCCTATTTAAATATTATCGTACTATGCAGATTTTTGGGGGGGGGGGGAATAATACTGGTTAAAACTAGATTTTTTTTTCCCGTCAAGACCTCTCTTCTATGATTTTGCCTAGCTGCCAATAAATGAGAAAAACCCAACTTTTTCGAAGTTTAATTCAAAAAGCTCATATTATCTTTTTCTTTTTGTTTTATCATTGCCTATCTATGCACATAATTAATATAATCCACGTGGGAGTATCGCGTGTGAGATTATGAGAATTTGTAATGTTTTGAAAATATTAATAGGAACTTGATTCAAACTGAATTAACCGGATTTGGGTTTTGCATGAAAGGAATTATTCTAGTTCCTAATTTTAAACGATAAATTTGAAATTTTAATGGTAAAATGCAGATTTAAAAAAAGAAAACTGAAATTCCCCATTGAAACCCTTAATAGAGATTTCGCGAACAATTCGAAAACCTGGTTTTAAAAAGTTATTTTAAAATCTTTTTAAAAAATTTTATGCAGCAAAAACTAGTTTCAACCAGTTTTCTCCCGAAAAATCTGCATAGTATATTTAAATTTCAGATGGAACTCGCACAAAGACGATGTGATGCGAAAAGGATCAATGGCAAAATACTCATCAGCCGCCCATCTCCGTTTCGCCCTTTTTCTCACCACAGGAAGCGAGCTTCTCGAATGTAGCCCATTCGATCGATATTGGGGAATTGGTAAAAGCGAAAAGATGGCATTTCGATTTTTGATGATATCTCTTTGTTGGCGATATTTCAGAACACACGAATCCCTCTGTGAATCTAGAGCAATAAGGGAAAAATAGAAATTGATTAAATAATTCGAAATTTATTCTGACCGCCATTTTTTTTTTTGAACATCATTGATTGAGTTGGATTGTGTTTTTGCAGAAGCTAGGCAATGAGGTACGGATTGCACAGAGCGGCCGTGTGTTTTGGAACGTGCATTAAATGAAATTGTGAAATGAAATGGGGCAGGAAAAGAGATCAACGAGGCCATTGGGTGTTTGCCGGACGGAATTGCCGGAAAGAATCGGCTCGGAATGATTCTTGACGAGATTCGTGAGACAATGTGGAATGATGAGCGATATAGGTAAGGAGGCACGGAGAAATAGTATATTTGTTGAAGATTTCTCCAATGAAGACTGGATTTCGTTTTGTATTGTACAGCAAAATATTTCATTTGTTCTTTATATGGACTTCTAGTATTTGCTATTTCCAGAAGAGTAATTTGAATTTTTTGGTTCGAAAAGTGCGAAAATCGCAAACGCACATGCTGCTTCGAGCGAAGCCCGCGAGAAAATTGATTTCTTCCTTTCGGACCATAAAATTCAGAAGAATAATGTATTCTCAATTGTTATTTTTTCTGATTTTTCATAAATTTTCAACCATTTTTTTAGTCGCTTTTAATCAAAAAATTCCAGTTAATCGAAAAAAAAACTCGTGAAATGCTCATTTTTTTAAACTTGTAGAAATGAGCGAGAATTCATCGAGAAGCGATTGGCCGCCGATTCGGAATACGCGATGAAAACGATTGCGAAACTTGATCTGATATACAAAGATCAAGCTGCTCAGAGATTCGCGTTAGCTGAAGAGACATGTGAGAATTTGGCGAAAAGTTGAAAATCATTTCAGACTCCATCGAAGATGGCCGGTGGTGATTAAACATTGCGAAACGGATTCTGAAGGTGTCGTGCTGATTCCGGAATGGGCGCGTAGTCCGCAGATCACCATGGCATCATTGTCGATTTGTCCATCGCCACCGGTTTATTGCGATTTTGAAATGTGTTCCAAAATGACGAATACTTCTTCGACTCCGGCGAAGATTATAATTAGTAGACGATTAGCATCACGATTATCGATTCCAGAAAGTAGAAGAAGTATCGAAAAAAGAAGAAGGTGACGAATTTAGTCTGGGTTCGTGTTTAAAAATGCCCATTTTGTAGGTCTTGGAGTTCCGATAGACGAAGCGCAAGCAGAAGTAGGAGTAGAAGTCCCAAATATGGTAGAAGACGGTCGATATCGAGGAAACGAAGGTCTCGAAGGCACAGTAGTGAAAGGTACTCGTGATTTTTTTTTTCAAAATTGAAATTTTTAAATCGTTAGATCCAGGAGGCGGAAGAGGCGACGTCATTCGCGTTCGAGCAGCGCCAGAAGCAACTCGTCGGAGCGACGCGTAAAAAAGCGAAAATCATCGTAATTTCCATTAATTATGCGCGAAGAAGAATTCTCGGAATTTTTCAGACATCATCGCGCCGATCGTTCAATGAGTCCAAGTAATAATCGTGAGAAGACGTCGGAAAGTCGAAAAATGAATCGACGGGAGAGGCGAGCGGCGGAACGAGAGAAACAACTGGGAAAAGGTTCGATCATTTTGTTTTCCGTTAAAATTTGCATAAATTTGAAAATGATTATTTATTAATTCAGATTCGAGAAATGTTCTTGAAGATGAGAAAGGCGCGGTCGCGAAAGAAATGGATAATGGTAAAATGATGCGCTAGATCGATTGCTTAATTTGAATTTATGAGTTTCAGGGTCTTTTGAGAAAACAGATATTTTGACAAGCAGGTGAAAAAGTTGATTAAAATAATTTAGAGCCAAAATTGACTTACTTTAGCGCTCAATCTCCGTCAACTTCAAAACCGCCGGAAGTGGACAAGGAGAAAACGTCGATTAATCGAGATTCACGAGAAGCGTCTACTAGTAGTACAGATTCGAGAAACCGAAAACGACGACCCGAAATTGTTCTTTATGATGCGAGTAATAAGAATTCCGTGTTTTTGGCGAAAATGCGTGAAAAATTTCTGAATAATAAGAAGAAATTGGAATAACATCAAATGTGATCACTCCATTGTACAGCTGATATTTGCAGTAATTCTATTTAATAATATGAAATAAATATTGTTTTAATCATTGTTGTTGCTGGGGAACTCTCTTGAACCAGCGTCGGCAGGTGATTCCATTGTTCTCCATTTTCTTAATATTTTTGAAATAGTTTGATAAACGTTTGATTTTTAATACCATTTCTAATTGATCGTTGTCATTGATTGTATAGAAGTAAGTCTCCGCGCTGTTTGCGGGATCGTTGAGCCGAACGTGATGCTCCGAAAGAACTCCGTCCTTCCAGTCGAAAGTTATCTGAAAAGGGTCTTCGTTTACATTTTCATTTCTAAAAAAACGATTTGCAAACTTTGTGTTGATTTCCGTCCAATCCCTCAGCTTCGAACGATTTTCCCAATTCCCAATTATGATAGAAGGTGTTTCGTTTCGAGGTTAGATTCTCCAAGTTGTACCTAACACACGATTGCATCATTCAAAAAATTTCGAATAAAATGAAAATTTCTTACTTTCCTGGCTCTTGCCCTTGAGCGATTACCTTCGACACACCGGCGAGTTTGATCATTTGACGCACAAACCAATTTACGCCTATAAATTTGGGAGAAAATTTTTTGAAAATTGGGCGAAATTTGGGGAAATGCCTTTTGACGCGAGAAATTCGTCGAAATTTTCGCTCTTTTCAAGATTGAAACGACCGTAGAATTTTTCTGGAATCGCTGACATTGTAGAGAAGTCTGAAAAAACCCAAAATAACCGAAAAACTAGAAGAGAAACTGAAAAATAATCACGGTGGCCGACGAAAAAGAAACTTCCCGGCCGTGGAAATTCTAGGCCATCAATATTACGGTACTGTTATCAATA
Source organism: Caenorhabditis bovis (assembly GCA_902829315.1). NCBI lineage: Eukaryota > Metazoa > Nematoda > Chromadorea > Rhabditida > Rhabditidae > Caenorhabditis > Caenorhabditis bovis. The sequence goes on along the minus strand of CADEPM010000001.1, from coordinate 1,547,730 downwards.
TATTCTTGCGGGAAAACCTTCGAATTTTTTGTGTCAGGAAAAACAAAAGAGCTTGCAAAAATGTAAATTTTGCGATAAAAAAGAGCAAAAAACAAAGACAATTCTAAAAAAAAGAAAAATTATTTTCAGAGTATTTTTTTTGCTTGATTTTCTTGTGTCATCAAGAACCGCTGAAATTCTATTTTTGTGAGGAGAAATTAAAGATTTCTCGAAATCTGAGATCCTTGCGAAATCGTTCAACGAAATTTGATAAATAATTAATTGGCCCATTGTGGCGTCCAACATTTTAATGACATAATTCCAACAAATCGAGTCCGAATTCCTTGGAGGGCGCTCGCTGGTCCGGCAAATTGTCTCAACAAAATGTGCACTCCCATTTCCCCTTTTCGCTGGTTTTTCGCTTGCGAACATTTCATTCAGTTTCCGTTTCGATAGGCATTCGTCATTGTTTCTTCTTGTTTCAAATGCTGTTGTGTGTTGTCGTCGATGCGATTCATAATCGTCGTTGCCCTCATTGTGCAAGAAGCTGGAGACCACAATAAAGTGGTCCCGACCGGAATTTCAATTTAGAGGCGTTTTGTCGGAACAGTTTGACGGCCAAAATAAATCAGCAATTTGCTAATTGCATAATTTCTCGAAATTCGTGCTCTCATTGGCCCTCTGTGAATGCCAATGAATGCCGAATTCAAGGAATGGGTCAATTATTCTATATGATGTTCCGAACCTTCAAAACTAAAAGAAAAGGACCCCCAATAGGGTATTTTGTGATTACGGTAGAATGCTAGACGCGAATGAAAATTGTGGGTAAAATTTGACGAGATTTATAGCAATATTAATAGGAACCTCGAATATTCAAAGATGAATCGAGGATTCCACAAATTTGGAAATCATCCGATTCCGATTCTGAGCAAAAAAAATGTTTCGCCTATTCATCCATTATTGGCTCGTCCTTCTTTTTCTACCGCGTAATTCTATGTGTGCTCCGCTAGCTAGTACTTCTGCTTTTCGTCTTCTTCATCTTATTCTTGCCTTTGCGCACATCTACATTCATGTCTATTTGTCACATGCCAGACTTCGTTTATTTTCAACATTTCTCAATATAATATTCGGCTTCTTCTTTTTCCTGATTGATCAGCGCTTGGATTCTGAATGATGCTGTGGAGTCAATTCTCATTTCTCCTCGATATCCATCAAAAATTCTTTCCAAAAAAAAAATTTAAATAGCAAAAATGTATAGGAATGCTCATTATTTTTAATAATGCATGCTTCATCTTATCTCAACCAATTTTGAGGTAGAAGCTTAAAGTGTTACCCTCACCTGGAGTTCCCTATATTACCAAATATGTCATTGTTTTATATGGGGGGCGATTTCGGATGAAAAATAGGTCCAGAAGCGATTCTCTCGTGAAAAATGGAGTCACTCGACGAATAAAATGGCGCTGTGCAGATTTTGAAGGAATAAAATCCAAAAAGATTTTTTTCTTTGAGATTTTTCAAAGCTTCCATCTATGGGACAAAAATTGAGCAATGCTTTTAAGGGGTGTTCGAAATAAAAAAAAAAGCACTGCCACATTAATATTCCGCTATTATCCATCCCATTTCTCCCCTTTCAATTACACATAAACATACTTTGAATGAATACATCCATTGAAATCGTTTTTAGAGAGAGGAAGATAGGAAAAAACGAGCTTCAAAGATTACGCGCCAATTCAAAAATCGAATTTGCTCGCGAAGGTCTCGCGCTTAGAATTGTCGTGAACTCGACAAGATTCCGATTTCAATATTTTCAATCTCGCTCGTTTTATTTTCGGTGTAGACGAGCTAATAATAAAATTGTGTCGTCAATTCAAAAAGTGCACCACCGCCACCAACCAATTCGGCCAATTATTGAGCACGCCGAGTGCCGCTCTTTTTCTCGCGCTTGCTCCTCTCGCCCCCCCCCCCACAACCTAATGTTCGTGGTCCCATTTTTATGAGGAGCCAAATATTGCTCCTCTTTTGTTTTTTTTTTGTGGTTCGTGAGAAAACTACACACTGCGATGAGTGTTTTTTCAGCGAATCGACTTGCTTGCTCAATTTGTTCGAGCCGAAACCTAATTGGCGACTTTCTTTTTTCCCCCTCCACTTAAAATTCCTTAATTAGCTTTGTTTGATGGAGGGGCTGGAGGGGGGGGGGTCTGACTAATCTCGTCGCATTTCGAACAACAAATTTTAAAGGCGCACGCTGAAAATTACTTTGCTTCGCATCTTGAATATCATATTCTTGTTATTAACCATTATCGAAGATTACTGTAACACTAGTTGGCGTCACATCGGTTCTGAAATAGAGAATTCTGAAAATTCATCTCAGAAGTTATGTAGGTTCTCAAAAAACTGATAGAGATTACGAATTCGAACCAAAAAACCAAAGTTGTGCTTGCGTTCCAATTTGCATTCGATTTTGAGCCTGTCAGCTGCGGACACCTCATTTCAGCTGCGACTCGTGCTCGTATTAAACAGAAGCACACAAACATGAAAAAAAAAAACATTGCGGTTATTTTTGTGCGGTGCCCTACCACTCGAAACCCGCCCGCCCCTCCACAAATAATTTATTCATTAGTCACTCTCGTACGCCATTTTCATTTCGTTCACGATTTCTTATAGCCTCGATTTACCACCAACAAAGAATACCATGAGCTTCAGTGTCTTGCAGCGAAAAATTCTGATAGCCGCTTGTTCCTTTTTTGGAAGGGGGGGGGGGTGGTTGCTACTAAACAATCTCACTAAAATTTTCAGAAAAAAAATTCTCAAGACGATGGCCGGCAAAATTTCGGCCACCAAAAAACAGTCGGCCTTCATTTTGCCGGCCATTGTGTTACCGCTCGTAATAAATGAATCCAGGCCGATCAGAAATTCGATATGCTTCCCCCCCCCTCCAATTCTCTCCGCCCTTTTCATTTGCATTTTTCATTCATTCAGCGCTAAACTAATAAGTCCAGATAAGCCAAACATACATCACGTTTTCATCATCCACTCTTTTTTTTCTTTGCCGCTCATCCATATTTGGAATGTTTAAATACGCATTACTGTTGCTCATCTTTTGATTCGCGGCATTTCTTTTTTTCCAGATATTCGTCAAAGAATTTTCCACCGCAATATGAACGAATTGGAATAAGAGGCTTTTCGAGTTCAAGAAGATGCCAAAACAAACTGAAAATAAGGTTTGGTGTGCGATTAGTGTAGAATTTGAATTGCCGCCGTGGGTATCGTATGTAAAACTCTTAGGGGCGAGAATTGCTTTATTTAATTTTTGATGAATTTTAAGTATTTTGGGCATTTTTTTAATATATCCCTCTTGCCGCAGTGCATGTCAACTGTGTATACACTGTCACGCAAAAATGCACCACTCCCAAAACTGCAGTGTGGATTTTGGACTATTGTCTTACTTGTGGACAAATTGGTGATTCTGAATTCAATCAATCTCCTCAATCACTTTTAATTTCGATAACGCTTGAAATTCAAGGAAGTGTCGAACGGATCAATAGACGATTGAAAATTTCACATTTGGAAAAAAATTGTTTTTTTTCTTGTTCAGAAAAATCCCGATTCTCTTTTAGTTATTTAAAATAGTTTTAGCCAATTTTTCGCTAATATTTATTTTAAATGTCCCTTTAAACGTCCACAAAAATTTTTGATTCAAAAATGTTCCCCGCTCACGCGGCAAACTTGATAAAACCATAAAATCAATCCAAAGAACGAATCGTTTTTCATTAATCTGATTTGTTTGGTCTCGCCGCGACTTTGTATAGCTGACAGGTGAAAAACTCAAATTTCTATTTTGAAAAAGTAAGCAAATGAAAATTTTCACCTTTTCGTAATTTCCTTTTTTTTGCACGATATTCTTCAGAATCCGACATTTGCAGAAAATGCGCACAATTTTCAAATAAAGCTAATCCCAATGTGCTCTCATCGAATCTAAATTAGCTTCATATATGGGCTTATAACGTTCAAAAAAAAAAGAAAGACGTCGGGAATAATTGGAATAATCGTGGCGAGACTAAAATCTACCGTATCTCGCCGTTTTCTGGAAATCCTTTTTTGTAATCCTCCAATTCAAAATTTGTCAATAAAAAAAACAACCAACAAAATCCAATATATTGATTTTCGCTTCAGGACCAACAACGCCGTCCCCCAAAGGTGGTCATCACTCAGCCATCATCCAACAATCTTCTACCGCGTGTTTCGTTCGACACAATCGACTCATACCAACGCGACACAACGAAATCCAAATGCTGCGCGATTCTTTGAAATACAGCATTTTATTGTATGTGTATACAGATAAATATTCCATAATATAGAGAGTGAGAGAGAGGAAAAATAACGAGCAACAAAAATATATTGGAATAGGAAACAGGGAGAGCGGATAATTCAGCTCCTCATCGTCTTTTCTTTTTTTTTTCATCATGTTCTTCACCTCCTTTTTGAATAAATAAATGCCGAGTCACGAGAGGAGTGAAAAAATAACATGGAACACTTCCGAGGAAGGAGTAAAAAATAAAAATCATAATTCTCGCGCAAAACCAAAAAAAAGTGATTAAAGGAAAACACACACACACTCATTAAGAACCCAAATATGGTTTGGATGATGCGGCGGAGATCGAAGAACTTAGCTTGCGGGGTATCGGGACAGAGAAAAAAAAACAAAACAAAACACAAGGAGATGGACAACAACACAAATCGACTAATTGTGTTCAATGAATTAATTGATAACAGTAAAACAGATGATGAAGTTAGCAACCGACTGAGCATCATCAAATTCGCATTAGCAGCGCATATCATCCTCGTCCAACAGCTCGTTCGGGTTTATCATTCCTGGTACGGCACGCTTACGCTCTTGCGCCTGTTGGATTTCAGCTTCGCGCTCTTCCAAAAACAGATCGCTGGTGTCCTCTCCATTAAACTCCTACAAACCAAACAATTAAATAGTTGAATAATAATTGGCGTTTTCTTGTGCAAAGAAACTAGCAAATTTAGGAAAAAAATATCAAAAATTGATTTATCGAGTTTTTTTTTTTCAAAGAAAAGGGTCTTTCCAAGAAAATGGTTGTGAAGCAAATGCCATTTTTTAGAGTCAACTCGACACCAGAAGAAACAAGAGCAATATTTTCCAAAAATTACCTTAATTTGCACCAAGAAGTCTCTTAAATGATTGCGCATACTCGCAATTTCCGTATTGAACGAAAAGAATCCCTTGATGATAACACGTATTTGATCCCTAAAACGCAATAATAAGACGAAAATTGAAAAAAAAAACAATCTTGAACATACGGTGTCAAGTTCGCGAAATGTTGCGAAAAGATGTTTCCAATGTGCTCGTAGATGAAATCAATATTCGCCTGCTGCGGGTTGGCATCGTTCAAAGGCACCTAAACATCACAAAATTGCATATTTCAAAAAAAATCAATCGTTCGTTCCACTTCAACTCACCTTAATCGAGAATTCCGGCGCTCGGAAAAGCGCACACAAAACCTCGGCATAGTACGTAAGTCCGGCAACATGAACTTGACTGCTGTCGCAGGCAACAGCAAGCACATGCTGAAGTATCTCCATATAATGACGCTTGTAGAACGGTTGCGATTGTTCGGCGTTGCATTCGGACACCCTAGCGAGAATCTCCTTGAGAATATCAAGTCCTGAAAACCGGTAAAATTTCTAATTGTTGTGTTTTCATCAAAAATTCTCAATAATCAAATTGAATCAATTGAGTGCTAATTTGCCTCTCAATTTATTTTCTCTTTCTCTCTCTCTCTCTCGCGTTACACAAAGTTACAATTGTCAACAGTTTCCGACAACGAGTAAACATTAATTGTGCCGAGTCGTCGCCGCGCAGAACCGAGCTTTCGCCAATTGGACGATCTTTGCGCCACTCTTTGATGACAATTTCAATTCTATTGAAACACATTTTTGCGTTTTCACTTTTTTTTTTTGTAAATTTTCGTCTCGCCTCATTTCCATCGTTTCCAGTCATGCCAGCTCGGATCAAAACCGAATGCGTCAACAGCAAACCGCTCGGCGAGCACATTCATTTTCGAAACGGCAAAATCGCGTTGAATCGTCTCGCGAAAGCGCCAATGTCGGAGAAACTCTACGATTGGAATGGTGGCGACGAGAAGACGCGCGGTGTTCCCAACACAGCAATTGTCAACATCTACGAGAAATGGGGATTCGGCGGATGGGGCACGATTTTCACTGGCAATTTGATTGTTGATCCTGTACGCGCCACAAAACGATGACATCAATATATGTACAATTCTTGCCTTCAGAAGTACACCGGAGAAGCGGGACAAGGAATTGTGGCAAAAGAGAATGATTCGCCTATAATGCGAGAATGGTATGCAAAAATGAGCCGAGCGATGAAGGTCAACTACGCATTGGCGATCGCTCAACTCAATCATGTAAGAATTTGATCGCATAATAAATTGAATTGATTTAGTGGATCATTATAGCTAGGAGCTGGAGCACTATTATCGTACACCGATGCCGATGGCAATAAGCACGAATTGGCTGACAAAATCGAAAATCCTCTAGAATTTTCAAAACGTCAAATTCAAAAAGACATCATACATCGATTTGTGTACGCTTCGAAACTTTTAAGCAACTGCGGTAATTCCGACCTCGAATGATTGTGGGAAAATGGTGAACAATTTCAGGATTCGATGGCATCTGCATTCATGCCGCATTTGGAATGCTATTATGCCAATTTCTATCACCAAATAATCCAAGAGACGACGAATATGGTGGAACGCTTCGCAATCGCGCGCGAATCATCGTCGACATTTACAACGCAATTCGCGACGAAATTCCAGCGCCTAGCGGATTTCTGATTGGCCTTAAATTGAATTCGGCCGATTTTCAAAACAATTTCAGCGACGACGATGTTGTAGAGCTCTGTTCCATATTTGACGTGAATGATTGAAATCGGACACCAAATAACTCAAAAATTTCAGAAGGTCGGAATTGATTTCATTGAGATCACCGGCGGCGCAATGGAAAGCGTCATCAACGAAGCGCAAGAGAATCGTCGGGCAACTTCGATCGCTCGCCAATCCTATTTTCTCGAATTCGTCGAATTGGTGAAGAAATCGCTAAAGTACACGCGAGTGTACATCACTGGCGGATGGCAAACCACTGAGAAGATGGTAAGCGCCATCAACATGAATATCACCGATGGCATCGGACTCGCGAGAGCAAGCGCCGCCGAGCCAAGTTTGGCTCGAAAATTGCTCACCGGAATTGTGCACTCGACACTCGACAACAAATTTCCGCCGGATGATTTCATGACATCAAAACAGGCGGCACACCATCAAATCTGGTGCATGTCGAGGCATTGCATCGAGAATTCCGATCAAGATAACGAGATCACCGATTTCACCGACGAACGCGAAGCGGAACACTTCAAGAAGCACGCGCAAAAGTACATGGAGTATTTGAAACGTCAAGGAAAACCCGATTCGGTCGCAAATGTCATCGACTATAAATCATTCCAAAACTAAATGGTTGTTCAAGGTTGTAAATTGCTGATGAGTTGCACGATAAAATGTTTCGATATTGAAATTAATATGAAAAAAATTAAAGAAAAAACAAACTCACCAATTTCGGCAACATTTCTCATCGAGTGCTGGAATGCCCACACAACGGAATCAATGATGTACGAGAATTGCTCGGGCGGCATTTCCATGAACACTTGAAAACATTCTTGAATCAACGAAAGGATGAGCTCGAAAAAGTTGGTACGGTGCTCTGGGAAAGCCTAAAAACACTCAAAATCAATCCCAAATAATGCGAATAATTATTCGCGAAACCTCCATATCCTTATTGATCATTTCAAGGGTGCACTCAAATACAGCTTCAAGAATTTTCGGCACTTGCGGTGATAATGTGCTCTAAATTTTTCAAAAATCAATGCCAACACCCAAAAATCATGAAGCATACGCCAAGTTGAGTTACGAGAATACTCAAAAGCGACAACACCTTCGGCTCTCTCGCTTGCGGCACATTTCTCTTGTAATCGAACAACACGGCATCAAACAATGGCGGAACGATATTGTCGAGTACAAGCTGAAAATTCGAGAAAAATCAAATAATTATTTTAAAATTCTCAAAAAAATGTAAGTCGAACCGGAGCATCTTGCGTCTTCGAAATCCATGTGGAAAGCAGAATGAGAATCTCGCGTTTGACAGCTCTCATCGATTTGACAAGCGAATTCTTCAAAATGTCCTCGCCGTTCATTTGGACAGCTTTCGAGACCTTCTCGGACAAAATTCTGCAATTTTTTAATCATTGTCGGAATTACGTCAACAATATTGGTCTCGACTTGAAGACTCACTTGTAGAGCGACAAGAGATCCATATAAATATTTCCCAATTGATAAACGAACGCGTTTCCAATTGATTTGCACGCGGCGACATTCGTCTTCAAGATATTCAGAATACTCTTGACGGTCTAAAACGTCCACAGATATAAAGCATAGATTCGCATTGTCAAAACCTCATCATCCTCCAAAACCGAATCGCTTGTTCCAGCCGATGATATAATATCCGCCCAAAGGCGATTCGGCAGTGACATCAGTTCATCGATAAGCGGCTCTTGGAGAACCGGATCAATTTGCGCCGAGATGATATGCCCAACAGCTTCATAGAATACGTGCACTTGTGCTGGCGTCAAATCGCAAATTATTCCGTTCAAATTCGTAAGCATCTCATTGATAAATGGCTTCGTCTCGCCAGGTTGCATCTAACAAATTTTTAAGATTGACAAAAAATTTAATAAAAATTGCTTACAATGACAAAATGACGTTTGCATTTGATGGCAATTTTGATGAATGTATCACAAGCCATGTCTTGGACACCTTCATGCGTCTCGTGCATAAACTCAAACAATTTGTTGATAACCTGAAATTCACGATGAAACCAAACGCCCTCATGACGCTCAATGTTTTACCGTTTTCAAAAATTTCCAATGAGCCCGCAAAAATCTCGGATATTGTCCAACCACGTACATAATATTCGAGGCAATCACTGCCTTGTTGTCTTTACCGCGTTTCTGCTCGCAAAGTCCCAACAAATCTGAGAAAAGTCAATTGATTAGAAAACAATTTTATCGAAATCCGCCTAACCTCGAATAACGAGCACCAAAAATCGTTTTTCGTCCTCCTCGCTCATCGTTCCCGAAATCGAGCCAACCGCCCAGCACAATCGATTCAAATTTTTGAACGAGAACTCTTGTCCGGTGACTTGCGTCGCCAATCGTTCAGTCATCTTCATCTCGGTGTCTTTACAGTCCAAATGCGTCAAATACACCAATGTTTCGCGCATGTTGCGGTACAACGCAATCGAGTCAGTATCTTTGACGATTTCTCGAATCACCTCGCCTTGATCGTTCTCGACAACAAGAACTTCTTCGGGTTTCGCCATTCTCGAGATCATGATCGAACGAAGACGCGACAAATGGTCACTATAATAATAATATCAACTATAATTTTCTAAAAAGCCTTCTTCTCCTACTAGTAAAGTCTTCTGCGCGGATGATCGCGATAGGAGTTCGGGAATCCGATAATCGACGTCGGCGGAATGAAAGGGCATTCGCGATAGAGTTCAGCAGTCAGCCAGCACCAGCAATCAAGGCACACCTTGAATATCTCCATATCTTCGACCAACGAAATATTGAGAAGAAGAGTGAGAGCATAATTATGCGCCTCGTTAATGATCTTCTGTCGATCAGTCATCGGATCAACAATCTGAATTACGTTTTCAATTTTCGATAATAATCGCATGAATTACCTCAATTAAACTGATGTGCTCTTTTATGAAGGCAGTCAAGAATTGCGCCAAACTGCTGATGAAAGTCTGGTCCTGATCAGTCGCCTGTTTGTACACAGACGCCAAATCCGGATCGGGCCCGAGAAGATTCGAAATTTCTTTTATCGTCGAGCAGAACATTGTAACGAGCTTCTCATTATAACTCGGATCGTTGGTGTCGATTTGAATCAAAGACACTTCGGTCAAGCATTGAAGGGTGATAACTCGATAAACTTCCAGCGAGAGGAACTGAAAAAGAAAAATGTCGATTTTTGCAATCGAAAAATTCGCCGAATGAATTACGTTTTCAGAGAGAAGTTCCGTGATGTTGGTTTCGAAGACATAACCAACGGGAATCCACGTCAAGAATCGATGCAATGTCTTCAGCGTCGCTTGGACCATCGAGTTTGATGGGCACTTTTCAAGAATGCTGACGCACAACGTGAAAACATCTTGGAATTGCCCGCAGAATTGTTGCTTGAGATGTTGCTCTTTGGCTTGCGTCAAGTTCTGCGATCCAAAGTCGAAAACTTCCTCGCTGGAAAATAAATAAATGGGGGGCAATAGGCAATAAATTGATATTCGCGTTGTTATCAGCACAATTTTTCGTTATTATCATAAATACTTGAGTTCATCAATTGTTGTACTTCTCGAAGGTTCATTTTGTTTTTGACGCATTAATTCAAATTTCTACGTGAATAGTGGAATCAAGCCCACGAGCATTTCTAGTAGCGAGAGATATTGTGGGATACGATTACCTCAACAAGCTGAGAATGTTCATATTGTTGATGCAAACGGTTTCATTGGTCTTCGACGATTCCACGATATCTGTGATGAACGATGGCCAATTTTTGGGCCAGTCTTGTTTGACAATCTATGAACACACGAGTTTAATTCGAATCAATCCTTCTCTAAAATTCTCACCTGAACTAATACCAGGTTCAATTTTTGAAGAAGCAACGAATTCGCCGACATTTCCTCATGTGACGAACTCAATCGAAGCATCATTGTGATGATAAAATTCTTGATTCCTTCGCGCTGCACCACCGCCAGCGATTTCCATCTAAAATTTCGCAATAGGACCCAATAACGATTTTAGATCGGTTTTATTCTACTTTGTTTGAATGACATTTTCCAAAATTTGCAATGCAAAATATTTGGATTCATTAAGGTCGGAGAACTGCAAAATTGCGTCAACTTTTGTCCAAGAGTTCGGATCCTCTTTGAGATTCGTCAAGATTAAATTTGCCTCCTTTTGAAGGTCACCATGTGAATGATTCATAATGGTTATCACCTAAAACGTCGATATTTCGTTTCACAACTCATATTTCGCAATTCTCTACCTCATCGAGAAGCTTGATGTCAAGTTTTTCACCTTCAACGAACTGTCGTCTGGCCTCGGCCAATAATGCATTCGGTGATACCGTTGTCATTTCTGTAAATCATGCAAACATTGACTTCGGCGGTGTCGTCAATTCTCGAAATACCTCTCTTTCACGATAGACAAAATTCAGTAATTCACACACTCAATAAAATAACACCAACACACGCACTGGCTCCACCCGAATACGGCGCTCCCTTCTTGAAGACGACGAATAGAAGCCTCTCACAAAATTAAAAAAAAAAAGAACAACAGATTCTAGTAAAGTAGAATAATATAAATATTCAGACACAGTCGACGATTCGCAGTTTCTTGCTCGATCTCGATTCAGAATTTCAATTCTTTCTTTCTTTTTTGGTTCGCTCACACAACACTCTCACACACTCACGCACACGAAGTGATTCGGATAACTCCGGCTATCCCAGTTCTGTAAAAAATACCGAAAAATTCGATGAAACGAGTGTGGAAGAATTTCAATAAAACGACAAACGCACGAGGACAGCGGGGTAATGGATAATGGTGATGGTGGGAAATGGGTTGCTAAGGAGGGTAGAGCTCGTAATCAATTTCCGACAGCGACGCCGAACAATTTTTAAAACCACCTATTTGCAATCGGAGTATAATAGAATGAACACATGTGCCACGCGCGATTATGTTCCATATAATGTGGCGTCGGTTGAGGTGCGAAAAATTTAAAAGACGCGCCAAAACTGGGTCTCACCAAGACAGGTCTGGCTGTTAAGGTGTGAATCTAGTAGACGGATATTTTAGAAAAATATTTAGAAATTGATTTAAAAATTGATTTAATTCTTAATAACAAATTTTTAAGAACGAAATAAACCCAGAATAATTCTAAGTGAATAGAGTTTCCATGAGATCGCAAAGCCGTCTAAGATTGGAAATGCGCGTTGGAAGATTCTACTATTAAATTCTATTAACTACTCGAAGCACTTCTATCAATTTAGTGTTCATTCTATAAACTATCCTAATGATGTACCTTTAATGTGAGATTTCGTTTTCTGCGCTTTCGTTAGTATAAACATGAATAGAATGTTCAAAAAGGCTATTACAAAACATTTTATCTATTTAGTTAAATATCATGACGAAATTTGAACAATTTTTATCTCTGAAAAAAAACTGTATTCGTCCTAATTTCGTTTACAAGAAAATCATTGGAAAATATTGAAACGCGATAATTTTCGGCAAATTTGGAGCGCAATTTTTCGATGAAGTTTCCGAAAATCGTTTACAACGATTCTTGAATCAGCGCGAACACGAGAAGAAAATAACAGAAAATCACGAGACGCGCCGATTTGAAAATATTTTTCGAATTTCCGTCGGCCGCCGCAATCTAGGCCATCACGATGTTAGCGGTGGGGCGCGTTTGCAACGCGTTTCGATATTCTCGGAGGAATTGGGCGATTTTTTTCGCCTGAAATTGAAATTTTCCCGAATAAACGTGGAACGATTTATTATAGATCATTTTTCAGATGTCAAACGATGTAGATAATAAAAAACATATTAGGTCGTTGATCAACCGCGTTTTGAGAGAGGTAAATAGAAAAGAGACAATTCTATATGCGAGAGAAAATAAAATATAATTGTTTTAAGGTAAGCGAAGGAGTATGCGCAAGTGTGGATTCCCATTCGTTTATTGCTATCTGTACCGAATTAAAGAAAAATAACGATATTTATGTAGAGAATGTTGTGAAAACATTTCTAAAAGTCGCGCAGGTTTGCGATTTTGGCTTATTCAAATTTTTTGTTCGTTTTTCAGCGTGCAATATGCTCGGATAGAATTGTTCTATTAAGCATGATTGATTACATATTTCAACGATGTCACAAATTTCGTGAGAAACTGTTAGAAAATGGCTTGGTAGGTAATCATCGAGGGAATTTCGGTTGCTAGGCGTTTTTGTTTTCGTTTCAGACATTCATGGAATTGTTCTTGGAAACCGAGCCGAAAAATCGGCCATTACCAGGTCATGAGAAAATTAAAAGAAAATTGAGAGAAGAAGCGATAAATGTGATGAAAGGATGGGAGAAGAAGTTTGTGAAAGATTATGTTGTTCTGAAACTTATAACTATCTCGCTAAAGAACTCACAGGTGCTTTAATTATTAAAATTGTTCAATTTTGAAATTATTTAGGTTGTAAATTACGCGGAACCAAGTGCAAAAGTTTCGAAGGAAAGCGCCAAGGCTCGCGCAATCCGAAGAACTAAAGCAAAAATTGCGAAGCGGGTGAGAAAATGAATATTGTGGAAAAAACTAGTTTAAACCAGTTTTTTTTTAAATTTTTTAAGCCAAAATCTTCATATTTACCTTATTTAGTATTCAACTGCCTATTTTTAGACGCTTGAGATCCTCAAACTCAAATTTGAGACGTTCAACAAAGAAGCACGAATATCAATAACTCAGTTGAACAATGCAATCAATCTTCTTGTTCCAAATTTCACTGAACTTGAAAATGAAATCGAATATAAGGTATAATTTAGAGAATATTTATGCTATAAAAATGATTTATAGGATTCCAGTCATCAAACGGCAATACCTTCAAGTTTAACCGTTGTGATTTCAAACATTAATCCCGAAATTGTAATGAGCCCCGAAAATGACGGAATTGTTGAGACGATTATGGATTTGAAAAATGTTATGAAAATTCACGTCAAAAAGCTGAAAAGGTTTCTCAATATTTATTTTAAATTGCATTTTTTTATCTTTACTATCTCATAAATACTAGACTAAAGAAATTTTTGCCTAAGACATTTGAAACAATGAAGCCTAATTCGTTATTGATTTTCAGAATGATCGATCAATCGAATGAGCTGAAAACCAGCGGAATCGAAGAATTCCGTGCGTCGCTTTATAATCTTCAACGAGACATTACAAAAATTACACTGAAAGCGAAAGATCTGAAAATTATTGGCTGGAATCGAAAGCGAAAAAAAATCAAAATCGACGAAGACGAGGAGGATGAATTTGTCGACGTTGATGATCTTCCCGTTGATGATTTCCTTATTATGCATTATAATAAGCCACGGGAAGAGGAGCACGAAGAGCGAGTTGTTAAGATGAAGGCAAAGATAGTTGATCCTGATGAGCCGTCGACTTCGAATTCGATTCCTCTCGTTCCTTATGGCTTGGATCTCAAATATTGGGGCGAAGAAAGAAGCAATGTACAGATTACCAAGAATAATTCGGATTGTCATCGATTCTGGAGAGCGCCTGATGAAGAGTGAGACTTATTCTTCATTCTGATATCCTCTATTATTTTTTTTTTCAGTACTGTTGTATCGTTGGCTAGCGAATCGATTTATACCCAGAGATTGATCACATATGTTGGAAAAGAACGAAAGTCTGATAAAGTTTGTCGCGCGAAAATGAAAAATGGCTCATTGTGCCCAAGGCGAGATTTCGAACGATGCCCACTTCATGGTGCAATTGTTGAACGTGATGATTTTGGGAATCCATTAAAGGAATTGAGCTCGATGGAGAAAACACGAATTGACGCGATGGCGGCGGCAAAACGAAGGAATGAGGACGCGAAAATAGCCAAGTAACCAAATTTCGACCAACTAAATCCGGCATTGTTTGTGTGTGTGTGTTTTTTAAAGGGATATTCAAAGGCGCACAGGAATCGATATCATTGGCGAAAAATGGAAAACGCGACGGCGAAGAGATGTCGAGGAAATTAGCGAGCGCGAAGAAGTCAGGAAACGATTAGAGGTACCAATTTTTTGCTCAAAAATGCGATAGTTTTAAAGGCAATTTGAATTGGACGAGTTGGATTGGTGATTTAGTAATTAAGAATTGTCGTGAATGGACGAATTGGGATATTTTGAAAACCTGTCATTTAATTGGTCCCCCGCAGAACAAAATGAGTCCATGATAGCCAGATAATGTGAATTCCACTTCTAAAAATAGTTCCATACGAGACCCGAAGTGGAATCATGCAAGACCACCCCAAATTAGTCGGCGGGTCTTAAAAAAATGGCTATGAGGCTCATATATGTCAAGATTTCTCTTCAAGATCATTCTTTTTTCGATTTTCTGCCTTTGGGTCTTTGCGGTTGGCTTTATTGTCGATTTACGAAGCCCAGAAATTCTTAAATAAAAACTGAATACAGAATAGGCGCAAAATAAATATTTTTATTTACTACCATGAAGATTTGGAAAAAAACTCCAAAAACAGGTTAAAATTAAATTTTCCCATAGATTTTTGAAGCTTTAGAAAATATGTATATACATTAAAAAGTAAAAATTTGAAATTATTTTTGACTATTGCTACTCCTATTGCTTCTGATCGTCTCCAACATTAAAACATTCCTTATCAATGATTTCATTCGTTTTTTTTTCCAGAAGAAGCTGTTCGACCCGGGTACTGTGAAGCGTGTGTCTCAGGTTCTAGACGCTTCTCAGAAAGCGAGACTCCAGAAGAAGTTTGGCCAACAATTCGCGCACTTGTGACCAAGAGTAGGTCATGTTGATTGAATCGTCGACGAATATTTAAAATTTAAAAAAAAAATATTCCACCCTCACTCATTTCAATTCGTCATATAAAGTCGATAAAAAATTCATCGAGGAATAAGGGGCGAAAGCATCGAAAAATGTAGAAAAATGAAAGAGATATTGAGATTGATAACATTTGATGATTTATTCAATAGAATTACAGAATCATGTTCAGGTGTGTCAGCCAAATCGAAGCGGTCGCGGTTTTTCGTGTCTGAAAAAAGAAACGCGCGTCGGATGTCGACGAAAATACTTTGGAATTCCGTTATTTGTGAAAACTACGTGCCTTTGATATCGTTGAAACAAGATTGGCTGCAATTCGTAGTAGGCGTGACGATTGGCGAGATATTGCCGTAACCTCAGCGGAATTTCTGAAAAATGGGAAGTGTGTTGAAACGACGTCAATTTTGTGTTATTTTTTTTCCAATTAATTTTCTCGATTTGGTTTTTGAGCTATCTCAACCCGACATCTGAACCATGTCATCATGGACGCGATTTTTTTTTATTATAGTCTAAGACTCATTATTTTTTCGGAGTTAAGGTAGAAGGAAAAATATATAAAAACATAACGTCCGAGCCGGAAATTTTTCCATTTGATTGCCATTTATGTACTAATAATCACCGAACAACGTATATCGGAAGAATTAGACAATTCTAAAAATAGTGGTCTAGAAATTTTGAGAAATTTGCCCGTCTCGCAATTACGTGACAAATATGAAAAATGATTAGATATGAATCAATGTGCGAATTTGCGAGTAATGAGGTATTCGATGAGCGAGTATTACCAAATATGGTTGCTTGCAGGTCTCGAACACGTAGAACTATCAAATGAATTAATTGAAAAAAATGGGAACCCATGGGTTTTTGCGGACCATCGAATGTTTTTCAAATTTCGATTTAAACTATATAAACATATATTGTGGAAAAATGACGAATGTGAAAAACTGCAGCGATTTCCTATGCATTGTGTGCGTACACCGAGTCGCACATCTCGATTATGGCTACAGTAATCTCAACTGAAATTTATTTTATTAATTATTGATCGTTTCTTTTTATATAGAACAATTAACTTTGAATAATATACAATAATAATTACTATTACACTTTTCAACACAACAATATACATGAAACCATAAATTCACCAAGAAAACACAGAAAGAATTTTTTTTGAATAATCGATTAAATAATTTTCCGTTGAGATTACTGTAGCTCTTATTGAACTGTGCGACTTGGTGTACGCACACAATACATAGGATATCGCTGCAGTTTTTCACATTCGTCATTTTTCCACAATAATATAGTAATTTATAAATTAGAGTATGCAAGTGTGCTCGTTTCAATTTGCAATTTTAATATATTGTCGAAGGTCCCGAGACGGCGACTCACGCGTTGTGTACTCCACACGGACAGTGTGGCGTAAATCGACATTCGAGACCGAACGCTACAATAGAGCACGTCATACGCTCTTCGACAATTTATTGCCTAATGCCGACGAAAAGCCCGCGATGGTCTCGCCACGAATAGACCCTTGGGTGTAGTCCCCACGGAGAACACAAAAATAACAGAGCGCTGCTTGAATATCGGTAGTTGTGAGACCCGACTCAACAATAGAGCGCAACTTCTACACCCTAACAGACTACAATGAAAAAATATATTTGAGAAAAAAAATGAGCGAGACCGCACGCGAACCGCAACGCCTCTGAAAACATAAAGAGCCGCTATTTTTAACCAAAAAATATTTGCAATAATATTTGTCAATATGGAATTTTACAAAAAAAAGTGATTTTAAATATTTTTTGGCAAACGATTTTCTCTTGAAATTCGGCGAAATAAGACTAATTTAAAAAAAAGGAAAAAAAAATGCAAAATTGGAGTCTTCGCATTTTTTTTTCGAAAATTAGGTTCGTGTCTAAAAATGGATTTTGGGGGACGTTATTGAGAAGTAATGTGCAGTGAAGTGTAACGAAGTAGCACAAAAAGAAACGAGCACGTTGAGTAATTATGGACCATCGCATTTTTTTCCAAATTTCAATTGAAACCTGTGAATCTTCAAAAAAAAAAAAATAAATTTTTGCCTTTCTTTCAAAACAAACTCAAATTAAAAAATCTGAGCAATGTTTCCCAATAAGTCGTGGTAAACCTTGAGGGGAAATGTAAAAAAAAACTGACGAGTGGCATTCGATTGCAAGACAGTACCCAATAAAACCGTGAGGATGATGATCGCCCCACGTATGTTGGCCATTCGAGAGTGTCGTCGACGATGGCTCGAAGGGCTGAAATCAACAATAATTCGCCTTCATCAATAGATATTTCGGGAATCTAACAATAG
Source organism: Caenorhabditis bovis (assembly GCA_902829315.1). Classification (NCBI taxonomy): domain Eukaryota; kingdom Metazoa; phylum Nematoda; class Chromadorea; order Rhabditida; family Rhabditidae; genus Caenorhabditis; species Caenorhabditis bovis. The sequence goes on along the minus strand of CADEPM010000001.1, from coordinate 1,529,673 downwards.
CATTGCGGCCCATTCGGCCACGCCCACATTTGATGAATTAGTATTAGTTGAAGCTCGAAACACAACTAAGTGACGTTGTTGAAATCGGAACAATAGATGAGAAGGTGTTGAAGGATGAAATTCAATCCAAAAAAAAATTGAAAGAAGGATTCGAGAGGGGGGGAAAGCGAGTCAAACAAAAGACACGGCGAACTATTTCGGAATCGACTTTGCACATATTAGTTGTTCAATTTTTCCATGCGTAATAATGTGGTTATTTTCAAAAACTGGTATTCTATAATAGACGTCTAAATACAAATCCGAAAAAAATAAGAAATTGTGAACAACAAAATCGCTTTTCCCGGGGTTTTTTTTTCTGGTGAGAAAAGAAACATCCGAATTCAATTGGTGAATAAAAATGAGGGAATTTAATATATTTTTTTAATTGACAATGCTAATTAAATTAAAAAAAAACCATTTTTCAAAATTTGTCGATATTTTTCGGCATCCCTCCTCCCCTATTTTTTTTCTTATTTTTCTGCTGCGGACAATTTCCTATCAATTTGTCGAATTCGAAAAAAAAACTCAAAAATGTCAAATTTTGTCACATTTGAAAAATGTTTTCAACTCATTTTTTTCCAAAAGGGGGTGTTTAAAAATGACGTAATTTATTTCGAATAGTGAATTTGAAGAAAACCCAAAAAAAATTAAGAAACCCCATTTTTGGAAATCGCCGACGCAATGAATTATATGTAGTTGAGGGAAATACACAAAGTGGGCGTGGCGAAGGTTTCGGGCCGCGATAGGGGGCCTGAATAACTGGGTCCTACGGCGAAGGCATCATTGTTTTTTTGAAATGAGATGGATAATTCGATTGGCCGTTTAAAGGTGCATCGGTTAATTGGCTTTAACAAAATAGGCATTAACTATATATATAATTAAAATGGCCTCAGCTTATATATATAAAATATACATATATTATAGTGTGTTATAGTTTATTGTAGCCGTCAAACGGCTGAAGGGAGGCGGGGCATTCAAACTCGCGAAATCTAATCAGTGTAGATTTAAATTAATCGTTGACTGAATATTAAATGCGCGTACACTATAATGCAATGTACGCAGTCTTGCGTACGCATTGACACATAGCCAATAATTTTTAAAATTTCGTCATGTCGTTTGATTCCGACAATAGCATAGTATGTATTTATATTATAGTATAGAAAATCGTCATATTTCTAATTTGCGCTCATTTGAAGAAAAAAAAGTGATTTGTCCGGTACACCGGAATTTTCAATATTCGAGTGGCATGCGAAAAAATTCGGAATCATCAATGAGGTCCCTTCAAACACCTACACAATCTGCGAAGTCGACTCAACTAGAAACACGTTTAGTCGGAAATCAGCTTCCTTGTTATGCGATTACCAAAGCGGGTCGAGCTGAGAGAGGGAGGAATGGGTGGGGGGGGACCGTTTTGAATTATTCAGCATCAAGGTTTTGACGACGACGATATGGATGCGTGTTTTTCGTGAAGAAAAAAAATATTGTGATAGGTGACGTCGTCGTCGTAAGCGAATCGCATTTGTGACCGGAAGCGGGTCGATTTCAAATTATGGCGGCGGCGGGGGGGGGGCATCCATGACGGATTTTTGATGGCCAAGGATATCAAAATCAACTGTCTCAAATTGGGTATTGGGTAATCAATGAGCATCACTGCAACTGCGCTAACAGACGAAAAATAGTTAAAAAATAGTTGAAAAATAGTGCAGACTTTGGATGAAAGAGGGATCTGTAACAGATCTATTTTCAAGTCTATTTTTCATCAGCGCTTCATCTATTTCTCAGCCATTCTCTATCTATTTAGCATCTTGGATTCATCTATTTTTCATTCATTTTATGTCTTGTCTCTGTCCCTCGTTCTTGCATTTTTCATCAGTTTTCTATCTATTTCTCATCCATGATTCATCCTTTTTTTAACCCATTTTTGTCTACTTCTTGTCTCTTATTCATCTATTTTGCGTCTATTTTTCTTCTGGATGGTTTTTATGAAAAAACAACAGTAAACGGAAAACAACAAAATAAAAAAAAGAAAAATACAATAAATTGTTTAACATTAGAAATATCAAATTTCAATTAAATAGAAAAATGCTGATTGAAATATTCAGCGGCATCGGGCTTCAGTTTTTTGAGTTGGTGCTCTTTTCCAATTTTGATAGCCAAACTATGCGCCATAACTTTGCTAGCGTGGTGAGATCCTTTCTGATCGTTATAATTTGAACGAAGGCGATCGCTAAAAGTACATGGTGTTATTTAGTGAAACATTCGCATAACTACATGAAAGTAATCGCAGACTCTTTGATTTGCACAGCAACTGAAGTAGCTTGATCCGTCGTTGGAGCAATATCTAATCCAATGAACAATGCTTCTTAATTTTTTTTTAACATTGTTCACATATGTATGTATTAAACTTGAATTGCAGATAGCAAACAAGAAAATTTGAAGTCTGAATAACTATAAGAAAAATCTAAAACATTATATCTGAAACATACATCTAGTTTTTGCCTTCCGTTAGTGAGCAATCGAGTCAAATCGGCCCCTTCAATTGGCAATTGTAGATGTTTGTCGAAGTTTTCGAGCATGGTTTCATCGCATTCGAACATTGCAGATTTTTTCTTTGAACATCTAAACTTTTTAGGCATGAGCTCTGGAATTTCTGCCGTTTTTTTGGTCACACTTAATTTTGATACCTTTTAGTATCAACATTACAATTCCATCTGAACAAGTGTGAAGAACATCCAAGATTGTATTGTACGGCTTGACATATTGCACCATTTTCGCCGCAACAGGACCAAATCCATTAACACCGCGAATACTATCTTCTAGAGTCTTATCCCCTAATCTGTCCAATCGTCGATCTTAAATCAATATAAGCGATGAATAAGAGGGTTTAAAATTATTATTGATTATTACCGTTTCCAAGTAGTGGTTTGTGCAGAGTTCTGTGAGAGTCGCAATAAAAACAAGCTTGTGGACTTGAAAAACCGCTCATTCCAAGAATTTTTCTTTTTGCCTTAAACTGAAATCTATAGAAATTTTTATCACTTAATCCTTACTGGTTGGTCAGAAACGAGTGACACGAGGTATGGAGAAAATAAAATATTGTTTACAACAAATGTTGACCCTTCGCCTTCCAATCGATTCATTATAATTTCCGTGACGGTATTCAAAACAAGGGTTGTTGGATTATTAGCTTTTAATTGCAGCATTCCACAGACTACAAGATTAATTGAAAGTTGCGACTTCATTGTAGGCAAATCCACTAACTGTAAAGTAATTGGCCACAAACTTCCTCTAAATGGCACATCTTTAATAAACAAATAATAATAATACCTGAAATGTCCTCGGGGATTGACGCCGTCCAGACTTAGCACCATGCTCAGATCACAATGATTTTCATCCTCGTATTTCCATGAACTGGAAAAAGAACTTCCTTGAAGATTGTGTGTGAAGTTTGGTGCTTTTTCCTTCAATTTCTTTCGAATTTCCATTATATCGTCAAAGGACGACTCCACAATCCCGCGAATTTGTTCGGTGAGAGGCAGCATAAGAAAAGTCGCCAAATCGCCGCAACTGAAATTGATCATAATAATGTTTGAAATGTGGTATATGTGTTTACCATTCTTTCTCTCTTCGACATCCACACTTTTCGCATATTGAACGCTTCATAATATTCTTCTTGAAATCATACCACAATGAGCGGGCTCTTTCAATCGGGATGAAGTTTTTAATTGTTGCCAGTCGTCTCAAAAAGCCTGCAACCATTTTTTGTCTTTGGAAAAGTATTAGTTTTACCATTTTCTGTATCTTTTCCGAGTACCGAACTATACATGCACAATAATAGTTCATCGGCCAATTCCGATACACGATCATGTGCGGGGTAATTCGGTACGCATGACGGCCCGACTACTTCGGAGAATTCTTCAATTTCGCTTTCAGATCGTTCTCTCATGAGAAAGGATGTTGTTGATGCATCATTTTCATTATTTTCGTTGTTCGACGATTTGTTTCGAAGTGAAAGCCGGGCGTTTTTTCGAGCAAAGACCACACGTTTGGTCGGCATGCATCGCGAACCAGCAATTTGATCTTAAAATAATAAACAATCAGCAATATTAATATACGAAACAAACCTACCTTTCCTCAATTTGAGACCTTCTTTGGGTAATCGATGGCGAAGAGTTTTAGGCATTTCCAAAATTGATTTTTAAAAAAATTGTGATTAACATGGCGCCATCTGCATTCACATTACGATCAACTGCACAATTCCATCTATTTTTCACCCTTTCAGTGTCTATTTCTTATCATTATCTTCTATCTATTTTTTCCCAATTTTTCATCTATTTGTCATCCATTTATCGTATATTTTTCACCAATTTTTGAGATAATCTATTTTTCGCCCATTTTTCTCCTAGTTTTTATCTACTTTTCCGAGTAATCTATTTTTCATCCACCTTTTCACCATTTTTCGTCTGTAGCACAGTTGCAGTGATGAGCAAAAATTCCCAAGCACCAAGAGAAGAGGCTCGAATCGATGAATATGTGCCAAACATGTGGAACTCGAAATTTCTATTGAGATTCGATCGGAATATAACGACGGGGGGTTATATTTAGAGGAAACGAAAGAGCAAAACGTTTAGTATTAAAAATTCGTGGAACAATGCCAGAATTTGGCAAGATGCACGTAATTTCTTGGGGGATCTGAGGCTCATTGAGCTTAAGCCTATAATAATGAATATTCTGGAAAACAAATTGAGAATTGAGAATCATTTTTTGATTTTTTATTTTCTGATATTAATAATCATAAATTGGACCAGAGGTCGTATAGAAGATACCGTAGGAATATGATGAGCTCACAATTTTTTTTTAGCAAGATCTAAAATGAAGATTTTGGATTTAAAAGTGCCCCATGTCTGGAATTAACAGCGAATTTCCGCACATTAGAAAATTGAGATGTTCGGCGTTGAAATTTTGACGTCAAATTTTGAATGGAACGCAATTTTTGGAAATTTGCAAAAATTTTTTTAAATCGGAAATACTCAATATAATACTAGTAGTGGAAAAAATTTGCTACACGAATCACCATGCGCCTTTAAACATCTCAATATGTGTGAAGCGTAATTTTTTTGAAAAGAAGTTTGCAAAATAGACAATTCTGTAGGAAAATAACAAAAATAGAAAAACAAAGATTATTTTTCTACTTCCTTCTACAGAATTGCCTTTTAAATATTCATAGCGCAGAAGATTACGGTATCTATTTTGAAATGGTGTGAGTTTGCGTGTGGTGTACTGCGGCCCTTCAATTTGTTGAACATTTCGGGCAAATAAAGAATTCAAATTTTTCGATTTTTTAAATTGTGTTCTATAATCAATTTTTTATAATTTATGAGTCAATATCGACATTTATTACTATTTATTATTAAAAAACATTTTTTTGGACCCCTAATATTGAAACTCTTTGGCATAGAGCCGCTTAATTCAAAATTTTAATAAAAATAATCGATTTGTGAAACTCGATATTTGGCAATTCTCAAATTGTTTGCTAAATGTTGCAACAAAAAATTGCCAAAAGAAAAAGTTGAAATTTTACAGGAAAATGACGTGTTTGTCATTCTTGTGTGTCGAACACGCCCGAAATGAAATGAGGGTGGTGGGTGGGTGGTTGCCAACATTTTTGGCGCATTTTATGAAAAGAGTTGGAGCGTTTTCAGTAGATTTTAATAAGAAAAAATGAGGGAAACACAAATCCAATCATTATAGTTTTTTTTGCAAATTTTTGTGATCTCTATTGCGACATAAAATGACGTCATTTGGGCTTGCAGTGGGAAGTCGTTTTTAAATGCAAAGAAAATATTTAATAATGGGTTTCCGTATGCATTTTCTTGGCCATACATCGTTACTGTAATTCATAAATTACAGTGGAAAGTGAATTTGAATTGCCGATGGTCCGCTGTGAACTCCATCCTGTTTTAATCGACATTTGAATATTCGATGGTCCGTAAACACTCAGTATGATTGTGGCAATATCTGAAAAAGCTGAAATTAAATTCTCTCAAACCAAAAATTTTCTAACATTGCTTTTTTTCCTCACTTGTAGCTAATTCAACTTGACGCAAAATTAACAAATTTTTGAATGCGCCTTTGAAGTGTACTGTAGTTTTGTGTTCGCTTGATACGCAGCCAAAGCGAGCTAATTATTGTGAGACCAAATTGGTCTGGTGGATTTTTTATTCTGCCCCCTGGAAATTGTATGGGACCATATGAATATTATTAGAATACAGTATCAATGGATCATTCATTCAAGGGAATTTTACAAAAAATTCATTTTATTAAAATTTTTGGCGAAGTGTATTTTCAGATTTTTGTAAATTATCAAGCTTAAAGGTATTTGATCAAAATGGTTTATTAAAAAAAAAACAACCAAAATAAAAAATGATTTTTTAAAGATTTTTTGTGATTTTTTTATAGGAGAAACATTTGCAAAATGAAAAACAACGAAAATATGTCGGCTACATTTTTTATCAATTAACTTCTGATTTTTTAAATTGTAAAAAAGTGACTATCAAATAGGAAATCGCGAGAACCAAACTATCATCATTCTTATTTAATGCACACACACATGCACCTTTAATAATGAAACAATAAATTTGAATAATTATAACTATAATTTTGTATTTGAAATTCCAGGCAATTATTGACACTGGGTGTTCAATTTCTGCGAATTATAGACTATAGTCTACTTCTGAAAAAAAAAGTTGCTCTCTATGTCCATCGAGAATTCTTTCCAAATGTTTAAAAAAAAATATCGAAAATAGTTTTCAAAGAATTACATGAACCCTTGACCACGTAGGTCTTGCACAAAATTCAAGGTTATTTCGCATTTCAGGATTAATGCCGATGTAAGAAAACATCGAATTCAACAAGGAAAAATGAAGATAGAATTCTCACCATGGCGAAGGGCGGCCGCGAAATGTTCGGCCATGGCACATTTCACGTCCGCCATTGTTTCGATTTTTTTAAATTTATAATCTAAATATATATCAGTTTTTTTTAAAGATTATTTTGCCCATTTCTTTTTAAATGCGTTAAATGTATAAAAAATAATTACATCTTTAGATGGAATCAAAAAATTTCGAAGAGTATTGTTGCGGACGAAAGAAATTGACGATTTTAATTGTAACCAATCGGATCCGACAAAATTCGACTCCGGAATCAACCTTATCCGATTGGAAATTCTACGGATAAGATTGGTAATTTGTCGGATCCGATTAGATTTTCTTCGAATCCGATTGGTAATTATTCGAATCCGTTTTGTTTTAATATTTCAATTCGAATCAGATTCGACAAATAACCAATCTTATCCGTAGAATTACCAATCGGATAAGGTTGATTACGAAGCCGAATTTTGTCGGATCCGATTGGTTTTAAGTTACCAGAGTCTGTGGGTCCCGAGAGCTACCAGCAACGGTCCCACTAATTGGTCCAAACCGAATGTGCAGAGTATGATTCCCACCGGAATCGTTCAGAGTTCTTCTTGCGCTTATTTTATAGCACTGTTTTATATTTTAGTCGATTTATTGCACTACTAAGAGACATAAAGTTTTGTGCAATTTGATTTTCCGAAAAGCTCAAGAGAAACGGTTAAACAAAAAAATAGTGCGCTATGCAGATTGAGGTTGTTTCCTCCCGGAAAATCTAAATAGTACCATAAATTCGAATAGAAAAATTCGATTTTCTGGTAAAAACTTTGTTGAGCTCCCCACGCATGGCCGAGCTTGTATGGCCGAGTTTTTTGTTTTTAGTCCGCGCAGAGGTGATGACATTTCAAATTTGCGTTTGGAGTTTTTTTTTTAAGTTCAGATAAGTCCGAAATATGAGGGGGGGTTCATCTAAGAAAGGTCCGATGCCCTGAGATTAGCCTAACAAGCCATTTCCTCTGTAGGAGAGTACTAATTGGATACGTCCCTTCTGATGTCACACCCCACTCAAAGGGGAGCCAAACCAGGTGGTGTTACTAAGTACATTGGAGTTCACGCTCAATCCCAAACTTTCCAGATTTTTCGAAAAATTTCAGCCAACCCAATGAATGCATGTAGTTTACCTCGCCGGCCACGTATTTCCAAATTCATATGCTTTCATTGATGTTTTGGGCGTTTGACATTTCATTTTCAGCATGAATACGCAAATGTTGTATGCGTTTGACGAAAAAAAAAACAACAACAATTCAAAGCATTTATTAGAAGATTGTTTGTTTGTGTGTGTGTGTGTGTGTGAATGAGAGTGCATTTGTTTCAATGACGACATCGAAGAAGTAGCAGTTATTTGGCAAAAACAGTACGCGGGGGGAATGATTTAATTGGGTTAGAGTGATGAGAGAGAGTGTGTGAGAATGAGAGAGGCGAGAGGACTAACAATCATTTTTTTGGTGTGGGGGGGGGTCACATTATGATATTCTGCAGCGTTTTCTTGTCAATTCCGAGAGATCGATTGAGTGAATGGCGACGAATGGGACCACTATTTGCCGAATCGCAACGGACGAGGACCCAGTCCGCGTTTGATGGATCTGAAAATTGTCGATTTTCCGGATAGCAATGGAATATTGAGCGGGTGCTCGTTGATCAATGACATATAGTTGTCATCGGGTCCGAATTGACGCAAGTAGTTGTCCACTGAAAATTGTGTGAAAGCGATTATGAATGCGAGTTGAACGTGAACCTACAAAATCGGATGGCGTCGTCTCGGTCCATCATTGGCGCCGCGAGGACCCAGGCAAGAAGACACGAGAGCAGGAACAGAATTCGCATGTCTGCAAATGCTTTCATTTCTTTTTTTTTGCGGTACCGCCAAGAATGGAAATGAAAAGACGAATGAGGACCAACACCTAGAAATCATCATCATATAAGTAGTAAGCACACGAGAGCCCTCCCCTCGCCGCTCGAGCCCATTTTTACGTCATTCGAGTGTCGGCGAAGAAGCTCCGCCCACTTCTCTCCCATGCCTTCGAAAGCGACCCTCCCCTTTTGCTTGTGCACCACATACAGCTAGATTTGAGCACAATGGGGCGGAGCGATACAGATTTTGAGCCATATTGAATAAGACGGAATTGAGACGAATTGGATTGGTGGGAGGAGAAGTTCTCGAATAGTATATGTAGATTACATTATATATTTAATGCACATTTGGAGCATTCATCCATCATGAGAAGCCAATTGAAAAGTCGTATGCAAAATGACAAGAGTTTTGTTTGGAGGGAAAAAAATTTTTTTGGGAAGGGAGGGGGGGGGTCGCTAGAATATGCATGTGCAAATTAAATTGATGGCGACAAACGCGGAAATTGATTTTCGATAGTTTTGGTTTTGTCGAGAAAATCGCGAAATCACAATTTTTCCATGGGTTCGACTGCTGTAGATTTACGCGCATGCGCCTTGAAAAGGTCTCGCCACGCGTGAGCGCTTATTTTTCTATTTTCACGTGAACTGCTTCATTTTTCTTGATGAGTTTGGCATTTCCTTGAATTTTCAACGATATTCGATTAAAAAATTATAGAACAGGTCCATAACATTTGAAATAACATGTTAGTCCGTGCGAGACCAAGAGAAAGACGCGTCCCCCGTAAATCTACCCGCGTACAGCAGTCGCCGGACGCCGACTATATATAGAATCATCGAAAAATTGAAATCGGATGCTTCAACCCTAGCTTAAGCTTATAATCCCCGTCAATCGCTTAAAAAGGGTCTAATCTTGAAATACTCAAATTTCGGCAAAGTTTGGGAAAATCCAAAACGGGAAGAATGAAAATAAACAAGTGCATGGAACAGCACGAAGCTGCCGACAATTTATGGGAAAAAGTTGAAATCCCAAAATCCAGTAGAAGCTTTGTAATCCGATCTGTAAAACCAGCAAAGTTTGATGTAATCAAATCTCGCTCGCATCCTATTCCGGACCAATTACATGGGGACCCACAAACAATTTCATTATATAATCGGTGAACGACGAAAATAAAACAACGTCACGAGTTTTTCTGTTTTTTTTTCACCCCGCCTGAACCATGATCGCCAGCAAAATGCTAAAATGCACCTGAAATTGTCAGCAATTTCAGGTTGCGCTGATTACGTTGCAGAATGAGGGTGTCAGAATGATGTTTTGGAGCGTTTTTGGTTCGTCAATGCTATTTTTAGACATTTGACTTTTTCATTGTATGATGGTTCGAAAAATCGGGAAGAAAAACCCGATGCATATTGCAGACAAAAATATTCCAAAAACCTCGGCCACGGCCATCTTTTTTCAATGTCTACAGTACCACAATTTCTACTAAATCGCTGCAAGAATCATTTAATCGTAATAGAAAAAAATCGGTTTAACATAAAAAAAATAATAAAGGCGCATATGGTAAAATTTAAACAATTGTGGTACTTGGGGCATGGCCGTGGCCTAGGTTTTAGAAGTTTTTCTTTTCTGCATTTTGCATTGCGTTTTTTAAGGGCTTCTTTCGATGATTTTTTTTCCATTAGTGAGAAAACAAAGAAATAGTTGATTTCATAAATCAAATAGTCAATCTGACGAAGCTTCTCACATAATTTAGTATTCTAATTAATTCTCATTTATATTCTTTCACCTCTCAGATTAACATCACTCCATCAATGTATGAATGTTTTGCTTTCGATGGATCACAGATTGACGAGCGGCCAACGCGCGCAAGAATGCCAATAAATCTTTGTGATTGATTCGAGCCACCATCGCTAATTGGCTTTTTGTGGTTTCCGCACGGAAACATTGAGTGGTCTCAATTATATTCTCAAGAAAAAAAAAGAGACCAATAAGAAATTATCGGTAAAATTCTCAAATGTCTGGAAATCGAGAGAAGATGAGGCCAGCCATATTCTTTAAAAAATAAAGAGAGTTCAACCATATTTTATTCAGGGCTTCGACGTTTCGTTTTTTGAGCTGAATCATGAATAGTTTAAGAGGCAAAAAGTCCAAATCTAGTCATTTCTATTTTTCATGTTTTTTTTGTGCTGAAATTACAGGGTGTTAGTATAATTATTCGGGCTCTAGGAAACCGAAATGTTGATCATTTGGGAATCGGGGCTTCTATTTAATGCTGCCTACTTTCGCTCCTATTTGGGTATGGCTGCTGAAAATTTTTAGTTTGGCGGCGCGAAATTCAAAAAACCAAATCAAAAATTTGAATCCATGAAAAAATTGATACAAAGCAATTTTCAATGGTCCGTTTCTTTTTTTTTTGAGTTGAAAACAATGAATACGCTAATTTTGCCTTTCAAATATTGTAAGGAAACTGCCCCAATTTCTTAAGGAATTTTGTCACAAAGAAAACCAAAATGCTATTTGAAAACTTCAAAATCGACAATTTATTCGAATTTTGCCGTCTGCAGAATTCTTTTCGGATATCAGGAGATTCGAAAGAATTCTGAAGTTTGGGGTAAAATGAGGCACCTCGTAAAAACCAAGGCCACGGCCATGCCCACATTAAAGTTGGCTAAGTCCCCAAAAAACCCCTGTTGAAGCGGGTCACGTCGTGGAGACTTGTTGGGATTAAAGGCGCACGCCTCACACAATGCTTTTCGTGCCGGGACCCCTTGTTCAAATCCAGCATTATGGAAATCGGAAGTAAATGATTTTCCTCACAACAACTCTGAAAATGCTCGGGGGGGTGCATGCAAATTAGCAAATTAGGAAAATTGATGCCGGCGTCGCTCTGGTTTTGACTCGATCCTGAACAAAAAAGGAGAGAGAGAGAGAGGAAAAAAATTGGTTGGCGGTCTGGAATTTTTGCCGAAGCGTCACAATTCATGGTATGGTATGGCATCAGAATAGTCGAGTTTCAAAAACCAAAAGAAAATAGCGAAAAAATATTTTCGTCATAAATTTGGCGGCATGCAAACTATCGAAAAATAAGGCATCATCGAGGCGAATTTCGAAAGCACCATATCAATCATCCGGAATATTTTAATGAGACCAAACTTGGTGGGTGGATGAAATGATGCATTATGATGATCTGCATGCGACTCCGATTCATGCTTGAGACTTGAGAATGACATCAAACTCGCATTTTTTGAAAATTCTAATTTGAAAATTTAATAAAAAATTTTGCAGGGAAGCTCTTCTCAACAGCCTTTCACTTACTAAATCAGCCTATTTTATCAGTGAGGCGTTTTTTTATCGATTAAGAGGAATTGACCTGACAAGGGAAGTCATTTTACCTCCCGCCTTTGTTAGGGTTTTTTGTAATTTTGCACACGTAAACTAGAAGGTCTTTTGAGTGTATTCACAAAATTCCAGCCTGCACTGGGGGGGTTACAGGCGAGTTATGGCCGCCTGAAAATTCAAGGTGATCCTGGATGCCAAACACTGGCCGCAAGAGGCGTATGCGTAACCCCTTGCCCAAATAGTTGCTGACAATGGAAAAATACCTTGAATTTTCAGACGGCCATAACTCGCCTGTAACCCCCCCCCCCAGTGCAGGCTGAAATTTTGTGAATACACTCAAAAGACCTTACAAAAAAAGAAAATTACAAAAAATCCTAAGACGGGAGGTAAAATGACTTCCCTTGTGAGTTACGGTAGCACAATTTCGTTTTTGCTATGGAATCTGCTTGAAAATTGATATTATTTCAATCAAATGGATTTATGGTGATGACAGGCAGCACACGTCGTGAAAAACAACACCAATTTTGCTGGAAGAGAGAACAAATTAGCGAGCTATCGAACTCGGTGCTCATTGAGCAGAAATGAATTATTTCATAATTCAATCGTCGTTTGGATTTATGAGGGGAGTTTTGGATAATTATCATAGGATCCGATTGTTCTCAGACAGACCTAATTGTGATTTGTCAGTGCCTCGATAACACTCTAGATTTTTGCAGCATAAAAAACCAAAATTCCAAAAAAAATTAACATGAAAAAATAAAAAAATATTTAGTTTTTAAAATAATGCAGAAAATAACATTGCGGACTTTTGCACTTGAATTGACGGCAATATAAATGCGTTGAGTTTAACCCAAATTTTCTAATAATATAATTTTAATGGCCGTCAAAATAGGAGACATCCGGCCACGGCCATTCACATTTTCTACACTATCGCAAATTTATGAATGATTGTGAAAAATAGGCTATATTAACTAACAAATATTGTCACTGTGGAAATTACAAAAAAAGAATCTAATTAGGCGATATTTTAGCTTCGACATTTTTTTTTAGCTTCCTCGAAATCTTCAAAAAACCGAATTTTTCAAAAAATGGAACTTCGCGTATTGTCATGCTAGCTTACAAAATGAGTGTCGATTTACGCGTAGCATTGCATTGTCCGTGTGGAGTACACAAAACGCTTCATAATTTCCAATGTTGAGAAATGATCGATTATAATAAACTCGTAAAACCCATTTTCACATTTTTTTTTCTCGTGTATTTATGATTGTCCCACAAATAGCATCATTCTATTATGCCATTCGGTGTTTATGCATTTCCCTGTAGGACCCTATTGTCTTCCAATTATATATTTGGCATTCCTAATTGCCTCACACTCCCACCCAACGACTTCCCATCGATACCTGACTCTGCTCTTTTGTCATCTTGTTATTGTGTGCTCAAGAAAATATTGAGAACACAAAAGAGGGGGGTACGACGTAAATGGTTCAAATTTAATAATACAAATACGAAAAGGTGTGCAAGGGTCCGTTTTTTATGGGACCATCGAATTGATGGTGTTTCGACGAGGCGAAAATTGCGTATGAAGGGAAATCCGCCAATTTCTGATGATGACGGCATCGTGAAAAAAATTTTGTTGTCTAACCTTTTTTTTTGAAGAGGGAAGAGATGACATGTTTTTGATTTCATTTTCACTCTTAATAAATATTTAAACGGGGGGAGGGACCATCGACGTAAAGAAACGGAGAGCATAAAATTTGTCGACGAGTTTCATAGGGTAAAAGGGGGATGTCTGAAAAATAGAGAGGAAATGGGCATCGGGGGAGGGAGGGTATTTAGAAATGTATCAAAATGGAATTTCAAAGTAGTCGCCATTAAATGGAAGCTATAGCAGAAAACTAATCTGCCGACAGCTTTTTCCAAAACTTAATCGAAAATATTGTCCGCAGATGAATTTGCACATATGCCAACAATTCGAAATTTTATCTATATCATTTTCAAAAAAAAAAGCGAGGACCTTTGTTGTGGAAGGTCCCACAACAATGAGGAGTGATAAATTGTACGAGTTTTCTAGAAGCACGTCAATTTACTATACTATAAGGGCGCGAATTTTGTATTGATGGGTTCTCTCTCTTTTCTCGGGGGTTCAAATAAACTCTCTGGTAATTCGAAACCAATTGGATCTGACTAAATTTGGCTTCGGAATCAAGCTTATCCGATTGGAAATTCTACGGATAAGATTGTAAAATTGTCGAATTCGATCCGAATTGAAAAATTAAAACAAAACGGATTCGAATAATGATCAATGATTCCGGAGCCGAAATTTGTTGGATCCTCTTGGTGTCGAGTTACCAGGGTGCCTAATTACTCAACTACGGACCACCCAGTGCCATATCCAATCTGGGCTGACTCTTCCTTCGACGTGGCCGCGCTTTCCGCGGCCGCGGCCATCTCGGCAGCCGGTAGGAATATCCACATATTTTGCGGGTGGTTTTATAACCTCTCTCTCTCTCTCTCTCTCTCTCTCTAACGAATATATACTATTACGCATTTGTGAACTAATTTATTCACATCACCAACTTCCTCAATGAAAAATGAGAATGTAAAAATTTATTGGGTGGTATGAATTTTATTAGTCAAATATATACAAATGATATGGAAATCAATCTAGTTTTTGAACATTCGCAGTCTTCGCGCACTCGGAGCACTGCCGATGGCGTCGTAAGCGCCCTGGACTTCCGTTTGCGCAACTTCCTGAAATCACGAAATTCGTCGAGCAACCGATGGTGCTCAAATCACTTGTGCTTGAGCTCTCGAGTATTGTGATGGTCCTGCCACACTATTATCAGCGCCATAGCTTGCCGATTCAGCCTGATTCAACTGGAATATTTAAACAACTATATTGAATGATGCGTATCGAATGTACGAACCGATACTTCAACACCATTTTCGACCTGTCCGATCTCCTGCTGCTGCTGATAGGCATTTTGCAGAATTTGCTGTAAAAAATGAGTATGTTGTAATACGCAGACGTCATCGCGCTTCTCTTTCTCTTCGCTAGTCAGTCGTTGAAAAACATGCGGATGTATAGTTAATCGAATTAACTATGCGAACACCTTACCATTGGCTGTTGTGGTGCCGACGCGTAACCATACGATGGCGGTGCTTGAACGCTGAAAATCAATCGGAATGATGAGATGGAAAATTTCGACAATACTCGGTGCGATTTCCAGTTTTTCTAGAACGCCTCCGAAATTCGTCGGTTTCGATTATTCTGAATTAGTAGCGGTTAGAATGTAGACGATCGACACACTAGCCAAAATTTACATCGCGTCTTGCTCGTTTGCGAAGGCGTTGCCCGATTTTTGAAGCGGTATCATTGTGGCGATGGCGGGTCGCGATGAGACCACTATCGGTTGTGGAGGTCCGCCTAGAATTGCTGGCTGTGACATCACTATCGGAGGCGGTGGAGGCGCCGAATAGGATGGCTGTGAGACCACAACGGGCTCTGGAGCAGCCGGCTGAGACATGACAAGTGGAGGTGGAGCACCTATTGCTATCATAGTGTTAGTAGTAGTTAGCAATGTTACCATAGGAGTTAGGCGGTGAGAATGAAACAAATACGATTCTTGGACGAGACGATGTTGTCGTAGGCGCCAAGGTCGTTGGTGGTGGTGTGTAGATTGGCATTGGTGGTAGTGGTGGTGGTGGAGGTGGATTTGGACTAGTTAGTAATTGAGCATGAAAATAATAACCAAAAAAACCTACTATGCTGGTTGCGGAACTGGCACCTTGGCGTACAATGGGATTCGTTCATATCCAATAATTTGTGGTGGCGCATACGCCCAACTGGTGCCGCCACAACATGAAGTCTGAACTTGAGGAGCGCAGCATCCGAACAAGAACGCCGACGCGGATTGCGATAGCAGCGCCAGCGAGATAACGAGAAGCATCTATTTGGAAAAAAAAAACTATTTTTTTCGTCAAAGCAACCAAAAAAAGGATCAAAATGAATGGAAACTGATAGTCGATGGGTCTACCCTAGGCGATTTTGTGTAACCTTCTTATATATATATATGAATCTACAGCGACAGCGGGGTTGAATGTCAAACGGGTTATACCTCATCTCAAAAATCGCCCGCTTCTTTCCCACACATACACACTCGCGACGCTATCGGCGTTTTTGGCAAGAAAAATATATTGGCAAGGGGGGAACAATGAAGTAATTGGTATTGTTCTTAATTATTTCTATTTTTAAAACACCATCGTGGTTCGAAAATGAAATCAATCACCGATGGAGGTGAATTCAGCGGCGGTTAGGTTCTCCATCAATATTACACAGCTTAAGGCAGGTCAGACAATTCTTTTTTTCGATTTGACTTGCGAAAATCCAGTAAGCTGAAATTCAGTGAAGCTTTCAACTAATTCGATGATTTCTGGAAAAAAACCTGTATCGTAATCGGCCGCTACGAGACCAATATTAGAAGATCTTCTAATTGTCTTGAAAATCACTGCTTTCACTCTTTAATTTTTTTTTCTTGATATTCACAACTATGAATAAACTCGACGAAATAGAAAAAAGGAATAATTGATTAAAGGCGCATAACTTAGAAGATTGTTTGGTTCTTGTAGTAGACGATTTTTCTCCGAAGCAGACTATTATCTAGTAAAAAAGAGAAAAAATTATTTTTTTATTCCAATATTTGCAAGCAACCAACGAATAAATAAGTCTCAACTATTTATTAATCTTGATGGCGTCGTTTGATTTTGATGCGAATCCCATTCGATGGTCTCAGAATCAATTCCGGCAGCGGTCTCAAGTTCTCCTCAGTATCCAATGATTGCACTTCGAATTTCCGGAAGAACCACGACAGCACCGTTTTCTCTTCGAGAATCGCAAACTTCTGGCCGATACAATTGCGCGGACCGGCGGAGAATGGGATATAGGCGAACGGGTCCCGAGCCGAAATTGCGTCAATATCGAAATTGTCCGGATTGTAAGTGCCAGGGTCTTTCCAAGCTCTGAGAAAAGCAAAACCGAATTTTTTAATCCTTCGATTCGTGATTCTTCGTGAAATATTTTGTTAAAAAATTAGATTTCTAGAAAAATTGTCTCGATGTATGAAATTACTCGGTGTAGATTTACGAGGGTGCAAATACGCGCCATTGAGAAAATTTAATTATTTTTTGAATTTCAAATTTGATATTACATATTTAAAGAAAACTTACCTTGGATCTCTTGCTGGAGCAATTGGGCTCACACATGCCGTAAGTCCTTCTGGAAGAACTATCTTCTCTCCACTGGGATGTTCTGAAACTCCTCATTATTTAGGAAAAGCTTAAACCACACCCTATTACCAATTGTGACGTCCTCTGACAATTTTCTAGCAATGAGCGGAACAGACGGCAGCATTCTCAACGATTCTTTTATGCACTTCTCCAAGTACACACACTTTTTCATATCATCCATTGTTGGTGTGCGATCAGAGTCACCTATATATTATATAAATTACAGATTCGCAAAAAATCAACGAGTCCGGCTACCGAAAATAGCATCCATTTCAGCGTGAAGCTTCTTTTGAGCTTCCGGATAAAATCCTAAGAATAAAACGGTGAATCCAATTCCGCTGGCGGTTGTATCGTGGCCTTCAAACATAAATGTGTCGACTTCCTCCCGAATATCTTCATCGGTAAGCAGATGCTTATCAAGCTGCATTTCCAAAAGCAAATCAAGGAATGCTCGATGCTTCTTTCGGCCGTCTTCGTGAGTTTCATTGCGCAGTTCTTTTCTTTCTGCGATTACCTATGACAAAAAACACTATGCCAAAAATAGATATTAAAATTAATGAAAATAAATGCTTTTTTATAATATGTAGGCTAGAACGAGTAATATCAATCTTAGCAGTTTTTCCATACGAGACCCAAGCCACGAATTCCCCCGCGAAAGCAAAACATTTTTTTCGTTATGAAAACTTACCCGTCTTGTGAAATCGTTAGTAAGCTTCACATTCCTGTCAAACTCAAATCCAAGACCACTTAAATACCAAACGGGTTTCAACCAATACCAAGGGAATCTGAAAAACTAATTTATTTTTGAAACTCTTTGAAAAATGCCTGGCATGAATCCAAAAAATTTCACTAATCCTCTTCACCGCCTCAACATATTCATTATTTTGGCCATATTGGGCATTGACTTGAATTCCCATTGCAGTTTCTAAAATTCCAAAAAACGCTAATTATAAATTATTTTTTATATTTAATTGATCACCACAAATAATATCCAATGTGCATTTTTTGAAGTACGGAAACGCGTCGAAATAATCGCCATCCGCTTGTTTCTCCAATAAATTCATTAAAATCTGAAATTGGTTTTGAAAATTTCCACCAATTCTTTCGATAGCTATCAATCAACCTCTCCCTGGGCAACGAACACCGGAAAATAATCCTGAATAATGCTGAAATGGAACGTCGGCGTCAACATTTTCCTCCTCTTGAACCATTTCTCATGGGTGCTCGTCAACAAGCCGGTGCCGAGCCATTCGCGCAATTTGTCATATTCACTTGGCTTCGAGATGTTCGAATTGCTTTCGAGCACCGGTCGGATTGTCTCCGGTGTGCCGAGGAACACCACCGGAACTGGTCCCACCCACAATGTCATGATACCGTCGATAAGCCCATCGGCAGCTTTCGTTTCGCCCCATTTCGCTTTGCTGAAGATAAACTCTTGAGCCCACTTCTCCATTTGGAAAGTGAATTCTAGAATAGAAGAAATCATTTCTAAAAAAAATATATATATTAAAAAATTGCAACCATATGAATCCCATTTGAACAGATGGGCCGATCCAATGAGTGGAATGTGTGGCGGACCTCGAATTTTCTAAATAAATATATATTTTTAAATTATAAATATTATTTTTTCAACCCATTGAATTTTGAACCCCTGCCCCTTTCTCATCTGTATCATCTCCCTCTCATCTCATCACAAAAGGAAGTCACTATCAGATGTTTATACATACATATTTATTACACCATGCGTCTTATTCAATTCATATCAATGAAGAGTACAAGGTTCTTTTAGTACACGTCGTCTGTGCTTGAATAGCGATATCACATGATTCATAGAAATTTTCTTTCAATTGAATGCACTGAAGGTCGGATATGGATTTTTGGTGTGTTAGCGATGAGGGTGAATGTCAAAAAAAACTTGGCGGCGTTTTTGGAGCAAAACTAAAAGTGTCGATTTACAGGAAAAGCAGGAGAGGTTAAAGGCGCATCAAGACCTTACAAACATTTTTGGGAGATGTTTGGAGTCGCCGTTCTAAAATTTCCTTGGCTTTTGCAATTCTAATGCGTCGTGATGCAAACGGAGCAATCCGTCAGAGATTTTTCACAATCATCGAAATGTTTGCAAAATTTAGACCAGAAAAGTTCAAAACATCAATTTTTTGTAATTTTCAAAGGCAATACAAAAAGAATCTTTCGGCCAAACGATTTTCAAATTTGTAGTTCTTTGAACAACTATTAAGCGAATAGGTTCGTAATGGTCAATTGTATAAAATTTGGCTTATACGAAACAATTCCGTTTTTCATGAACCCAAATTCTCTCAATCGCTTTCGAGTTCAAGAATATCGTTTAGCTTTTTTCAAATTTTGCATTTGCTTTGATGCGTGAAAATCACCTTCAAATTTGTCGAACATCTTCTACTCAACTTCCACAATTCGAGAATTTTCCCACAATACACAACGACGAGATAAATTGCGTAGCCAATCACCAAACTAACCAGAATAATCATCTGCAAATTTGAATGGTTTAAAATATTATGTTTTTTTAATAAAAAAAAACAATTAAAATAAAAATTAAAAAACACGTTTTTTATTGAAAATAAGGAATGAGTGAATGCGAAGGTGACAAAAAGAAACAGACGTTTTATCAGGCGGGGTTCAGTGAACCAGTTGTTTTCGCTGAATGTAATCTTTTCATTTTTTTTTCTGTCCGTCGTTAAGATTTTATAAGGTGATGTTGGCGGCAATTACAAAAACGGGTATTTCAAGTTGGTTGGTTCCATTGAATAACATCATAGTGTTCGACGATTTTCCAAGTAAACTTTGACGCCGTCGTAGGGTCGAAGAATGAGTTCCGGAACGGTACGACCATCGGGCCAATGCTCTTTCGATCGAACGCGAAAATAGCGGAATATCCATGAAAGCACGGTCTTCTCCTCAAGTATCGCAAACTTTTGGCCGATGCAATTGCGCGGACCGGCGGCGAACGGCACGTAAGAGTAGGGATTGCGACGCGCCACGCGTTCCGCGTCGAAATGATCCGGAAAGAACTCTTCAGGCCGCTCGTATTCGCGTGGATCTCGAGCACACGCTAGCGGCGAAGCGCCAACCGTCATGCCGGCAGGTAGTCGGACACTTCCGTACGTTGGATGAGCTGAAAATTCGACATTCGC
Organism: Caenorhabditis bovis; assembly: GCA_902829315.1. Taxonomy (NCBI): domain Eukaryota; kingdom Metazoa; phylum Nematoda; class Chromadorea; order Rhabditida; family Rhabditidae; genus Caenorhabditis; species Caenorhabditis bovis. The sequence goes on along the minus strand of CADEPM010000001.1, from coordinate 1,509,022 downwards.
ACGTATTCAAGAACCTCTAACCCAACTGGAATGTCTCGAGTATAGCCCGCTTGTTTATGATTCAATACGAAGCATGGTCGGTTTTTTTGTAACAGACTACACACTAGAATAATTTCAACAATCACAAAAGTCATATTGTTTTATTATATTTTCGAAGACGGATGAATTGAACAGTTTGAATTTTTAATTGGTCTCGAAGACGAATGCGACGCATACATTCAAATATTTTGTAGCCAAAAAAACTCATTCACTTTTTGGCATGGTTAGAAATCACCAATGGATGGAATAGAAAGAATAGAACTCGTGATCCATGGAGTCAATTCAAGCGTTATCAAAAATTTGTGGGTCTGAGACAATATATTCTTAATGATAGAAGCGTTGTTTAAACATTGAATTCAATTTAGGGCATCACATTCAACAGAAATAAAAACAGACTTACGTAGAATCAAATCCTCCGTCAATTTTCGCGCAATGATGGGCACTGATGGAAATAATCGCAAGGCCTCCTGAATATGAAAATCAATCTCAAAGTTGATTGTCAAAGAATATTTATTATTTGAATTGCCGACTTGAGCGAGTATTGCTTAATTTAACCATCATAATGTGAAAGAACATAACGTTTAATGGATATTTTTAAGATTGTCAGAGATATTTTTAAGATTATTTTTTTTTTGCCCTGTCAAATGACTAAAATGAAGGCAATCTATTTGACGGGACCAATTCAAATTTTTCAAATTCGTCCGTCCACTACTATATTCTTTATACCTTTATGCATTTTTCAAGGTAGACCATCTGTTTGACATCCTCATTTGTCGGCATTCGTTCGTAATCATCGCCAAATATATTGTCCATCTCATCGTGCACTTTCTGCTGATACTCGGGATACTGGCCGAGCCACCACAATGTGAACACCATTCCACTTGCTGTTGTGTCGTGCCCTTCAAACATAAAAGTGTCGACCTCCTCGCGAATATCTTCATCGTTCAATTTTCCCTCCTTTTGCATTTTAAGAAGGAAGTCAAGGAATGCCAGCTTCTTGGTTCGTCCATATTCTTGATCATCATCATCATTGTATGCGTTGTCAAAGATTTTCTCATCAAAATCGGCTTTGCGTCGTACGATTACCTTAATTTTTCAAAAATTGAGTTTAATAATAAAACGAGGAAATAATAAACCTTTCTGGTGAAATCATTGGTGAGCTTTACTAATCGATCAAACTCGAATCCAAGACCAGTTCCGTACCAAATTGGCTTCAACCAAAGCCATGGGAGTCGCTCATAATTCCAAATCAGCTCAGAGATTCTTCCAACAGCATCGACATACTCATTATTCGACCCGATTTGGGAATTTACAACAGCGCCCATCGCAGTCTCTGAAAGCTGATTTCGTCAAAATTTCGATCTACCAATAATTATTCACCGCAAATAATATCCAAAGCGCATCGTTTAATATATGGGAATATGTTGAAGGGCTCAGGTTGACCCGTTTTTCTCGCAAGAAGCTCAACGAGAACCTCAAAATGCATTATTTAATATATGTACATAAATTAAAAAAACACTTACTTTTCCCTGCTGTGCAAATGTTTCCTGATATCGTTGTAAAACTGAAAAATGGAATGTCGGGGTGAGCATCTTCCGGCGCGTTCACCACTTCTCATTGGTGCTCGTCAAAAGACCAGTCCTAATCCATTCCATTATTTTGCCATATTGAACTGGCTTTGTGATATTTTCAGTGCTCTCAAGAAGAAGCTTGAAATGGGGAAATATTAGGGTGAAGTTTGGAATTGTTCAAAAATACCTGAATTACTTCTTGGGCGCATAGAAACACGATGGGAACTGGGCCAACCCATACCTGAAAAAATTGGCAAATTTTTCGATGTAGTCAAATAACATTAAAATTTTAGCCTTACACAAATCATTTTTAAAACCGCAAAATCATGAAAGATTTTAAAGCCTACCTCTGGAATTTAATACTAGAATTGTTCGCTGCAAGAATCAGAATTAAAATAAGTGTGCCCCTTTAACTACCGTATTCAGAAATTCATTTTTGCAATTCAATTATAAAAACTTCTCAAAATATTTTGAAAACTGCCGATTTCGAGTTTTTCTGGCAATTTTTCAATTATTTTAATTTTTAAATATTTTATTATAAGGAAATTTTCTTGAAAATTGTGATTAAGCGCAATAAAATCGCGAAATAAGAAAAAAAAAGAAATATACCGCAAGTGCTCCATTACTATCTGGTGCCATAACATACTCACGAACCCATTCTTCGAGCTGATATGTAAATTCTAAAAAAAAACCCTTGCAATTGTTTAAATAAATAATTTCAAATTGCCTCGGTTATTTAATTTGAATTTATATGCGCTGCCAACAATTGGAAGCGTTGGAGGGCCGCCTAACTTCTAAAAAAATCATTTTTTAAAATCATTATTTGTATAGGCAAAAACCTTCAACTCAACACTGCATATCCGGTTGATCCTGTATAGCTCTTTAATTTGCGGCCAACTCACCACAATGGTCCATACAAGGAAAGAGATTAAAGCAATTAACCAAAGCATCAAGACTCTTAATGAATGGATCTCCTTCTTTATATATAATGTTTTATTTTTACAGTGTCCAATGTTATACTTTTCACCCAAAAGTGCAATGTTTTCAAGTTCAACTGCATACCATCTGAATACCGATAATATTTGTGCACATGTTTTGGGTGGAAAATTTGCACTTTCCCATCATATGCACATGGTTTCAAATTTATTAAACTGAATGATAAGGAATCCAACAACAATGCACAACAAATAAAAACAAATCGAGTAACATCTAAAGGAATGAGTGATCGGATATCGAATTGACCCGTTTCGGAGCTTTCGAAATGGCAGCAAAATCCGCGTCGGAAAACACACTTCCAGACTTTTTGCTCTTCTTTTTACCCGTCTTCGCATTTCGCTTCGGCTCCTTTAACCCTGTAAAAAAATGCAACTTTGTTAAGCTAATATCAATTAATATAAATATATCCCGTTTAGCTCTTCGCATTATGAAATATTTGAATTTTGCAAATCTTCTCTAATAATAATTAGATTTCAACCTACCAACAAGTTGCTTTTTAGATTTCCGTAATGAGCGAAGATCTGCTTTTTTCTTCAAGTGTTCTTCTACAAGTGTTCTTCCTTTCTTAGGATCTAATTTTCTCGTTTCTTGGTATTTAACATATCTAAAATTGTTTAATGATAATTTTGATGATTTTAAATTTAGAAAGACTACTTCAGATTTCGCTTTTTCAAATCGCGAGGCTTAAAATCTCTGACTTGCTCGATCAGTGAATAACCCTGCAATCAAAAGTTGAATTTGTTTTATTTTTTCACTATAAAAACCTTAGAAGCCAATCTATCATCGATATAGTCACCTCGGGAAGTGCTTGGTTTCGCGATTATATAATTTTCTTCTGGCGATAATTCAACCTAAACAAAATTATCACCTTTTTGCCGTCGAGTATAATCGAAACCTGTCCCTTTGAAGCAGCTTGTAGGAGACTTTTTACATTACTTTTCATAACGGCAGACTTCGATTTCGCCTTCTTTTCTTTCTTCCTAATGCCATCTTCTAAACATGGATCATTTGATTAGACGATCAACGCATTAAAATGTTTTCAATCAAAATAATTAAAAGCGATGAAACGTCTATTGAAATTTTCTCTTTCACTTCGTTAAATAAATTTATGACTATTACAACCAGGCAGAAAGATTACCATGCTCGATTGACGCAAGAAACTTTTGCAACAATTCCCCTGACATGATTCCTTGAAAATAAATATGTAAATTCTTTTTGAATCGTGGTTAAGATAAAACTACGGCGACATACGCTTTTTATTTGTATAAACATGTAAACCATAACAATTTATTGTAGAAACAACACTTCCAATTTAAGAGTTGGAGTTTGGTCCACGCTTCTTTCCTGGACCAGTAGCGACGTTGATGAAACGACGAGTGTATTGAATGCGACGGAAGGCACGTCCTGAAAATGATGCAAAAAACTCAATAAGAATAAATTAAAATTACCGCGCTTCTTCTTTCTCTTATCTTGCTTATCGACCTTTGGAGTTTGAGCACGGACCTTTCCGGCACGAGCAAGAGAACCGTGGACCTTTCCTAAAAATTAAATCGGGTTTTCATTTTTTTTTGCAAACGCGTACCTCCGAGAAGTCTTCCGTTCACGGAAAGGGTCGAGAGGCTGTCGATTTGGCATTCCCCAATGGTGAGCTGCTCGTCGAGCATCTTAGATCCATAAGAGATAGTGTGCTCGCTTCCGGCTCCAATTATTCCCTGCAAAACATTAGTTTAAGCATATTATCAATCACTAAAGTGTTTTATTTGTATTTTTTCACTTTCTGTTTTTGGCTTGGTTAAGAAAAACGCGTATAAACCAATTAAATTACTTTGAAAACGTAGTTATTCTCACCTTGATATCTCTAAGGGTGGTGGAAGAATCCACATCAATGGTGTGCGTGGTGTTGTCGAGACCCAGAAGGAAGATCTGCATCCTGAATAAATAAAAAACATATTAAAACACAATTTTATTGAAGAAATATAAATTAGGATATCATGTGCCCGATAAAAACTCTACCGGCAAAATAATTCACGGACTTATTCATGAAATGTATTTTTTTTTACAAAAAATGAAAATTATTACTTTAAAAGTACATTTTTCTTACATACTTGCATTGAAAAAAATGTGTAATTTTTTAAATGTGTTGTTGCATAAATAAGTTCAAAACGAAAAATTCGGAAAATTGAAAAAATCAGGCGAGAAAAGAGAAAAATTGTTAAAACCGACGAGGGAGGCAGACACAGTGTGTATTAACGTTGAATACTCAGCCAAGTTTCGCTGCATACGCGCTGGTCTCGCAGCGAAGAGCTGTTTTACCCCTCTCCTCCTTTCTGCATTTCGTTCCCAAAATCTTTCTTTGCTCGTTTTTCTTCGTGTTTCCCCATTTCCAGCTTAGATTTTTGCAATTTTTAGTGAAAAGTGTGTTAATTGAAAATTTATCTATCACTAGTTAATAAAAAAAATTCACATTGTCATATATAACTGTCTAATATGATAATTTTCGAAAAAAAAATATTTTTCGACCTTTTTTGGGACTTCCCACGTTTTTAGATTTGAGTTATCTTATCTAGTTTCATGTTTTTTTTTTCAGGTAATGGCTGCTTTGAAGAAATCCTTCATAAAGCGCAAGCTTGCTAAAAAGCAGAAGCAAAATCGCCCAATGCCACAGTGGGTCCGCATGAAGACCGGAAACACTGTAAGTAATCTTAAAAGTTAATGATCAATCCTTCGAATAAGTAAAAATTATATGAATCGCTATGAAAACAATAATGTTTTGAATTTTCATTCAATTGTTTCAGATGAAGTACAATGCCAAGAGACGCCACTGGAGACGCACCAAGCTGAAGCTCTAAGTGCAGAACATGTTGTCGAAGAGATTCCCTGCTGTCAACATCCAGCTCTTCGTTTTGTTTGTTGTTTATCAATAAATTCCTTTGTTGGAAATAATTGTTTATTAATATGTACATGTGATGAGATCATTATCAATTGCGTGTAATTTTTTCGGCTTGCCGAAAAGCTATACATGTGGTTAAGCCTTTGCTTGCCTCGCAGAATAGGTTCGAAGTGAAAATATAGGAAAAGTGCCCTCGAGAACAGATTACATCTACATTTCCTCCAAGCTTGATTTCTGCTGCAGCGTTTATTTTCTTTTTTGATTCTGCTGAACTGTCGTTCATATTCTGCAATAAGAATAGATATATTTAATTAACAACGTTAGTGGAAACCTCGAGCATTAATTTCTTCAGAACTTGGCTGTTGCACTTATTAAGATCCAAATTTTCTTCAACATGCGGCTCCGACACATTCGACGTAGAATCCTCGACGTCCTGGTGGACATGAATAGTGGGTTGCGGTGATCGGCGAATATCTTTGGACCCAACCAAGCCTCCATTGTCGATAACTGTGAGATCTTCATCATTGTCCCTTGGAACATAATCGGTATTCGAATTTCCATCGACAACAGGATTTTCAGAAGGCGAATTTGCATGCAAATCACCAAGATTATGCAAAATTTCGAATGTCGATGGTAATTCTTGTGGGACAAGCGGAACACCGAAAGCAGCAGCTCTCTGAAAGAACAAGTTTGTTCGATTGGCATTCATTGCGCAACAATTGATAAGTTGATACCAGATCAAGATCATCGGGAACCGAGTAAACGGGGATTGGTTGTTGCGCGACCGTCTTGGCAGAATGTACTATCGGCTTCTGGTTACAAGAGATTGGCATGTATGGACAAGCTGGAGATGGTGTGCAACCGCAAGATGGTCCAACTGAAATTAATTTATTTCATTTCAAGGTGTTGTTATGGGTAAAGAAACCCATAAAGAAAAAAATTCAAATAAGAAGGGCGATTTTGGGGGATTTTACGCTGACATTGGCGTCACGGTGTTTTAAATATTCATTTATTTATTCAGATTTTTAAACCTGAAATGCTAATATATCAGGATCGTTGATTGAGAAAATAAAAAAATTAACGCAATTGCGTGGCAATTCAAAAGCCTTTTCCCTTTTTTTTTCGAAAGTTTTGAGCTTGGGTGGTATTTTTTTTTAACATTTTATGAATTTTTTTGTTATTTTGTAAAGAAAAAAACGGCAAATTAAGATTTTTTTATCCCAATGCAATCACGTAAAATTAAAGAATGACAATTTCGACAATTCTGCATTGTACCTCTCTCTCTGATAACCCGAAATCAATCGTATCCGAAAATATCATAAAAACTAATCATATGGCAATACGACAATTTTAGAATCTTTGTATGACCATCGGGTTGATTGCAGAGCCGAATTTCGTCGGATCTGAATGGCTTCGAGTTGCTAGAGCTGAATAGGACAGTGAATTTTAGAACATGACCAACGTCAACAAAAAAAGATTAATTAGACAACGACTAATTTCGCAAATTGGGCTTGATTTTCAATGAATATGAACTCACTGAATAGAAAACCATTGACAGCGACAGCGAATAATTGGACGCCGAGAAGTGCTACAGCGACACGCCGCATTGTGTGTTGGTGGTGATGATGAGGGGAAATTTTTTTCCGTGCGTATTACAAATTCCTCTTCGCGGATCGCCGAGATCTCGAGGGATGACCACGATGGCTTCTTCGACAAGAGGGCGGGCGAATCGTGATTCGATAAGAACTAGATTTGGACGTCTGTCAGCCGCCGCATTGTGTCATCACACCCGATTTTTATATCGAGACGTTGCGATGGCAATCCTTGAGTTTTTTTTTGTTTCGCCGCCGTCGACCACTAAATAATTCATATCAACAATGGTCGGCAAGAAAATCAAAAATCTTCCTAATTCGATTAGAGGGAAAGATGAAGAAAAGCGCTTATCGAGTTCACGGATGCCAAAGATAGAAATCGTGAAGAAATTGCGAGTAAAAAGATGTGGCGAATCGAAATTCCGTTCGGCACTTCTTATTTGAATAATGAAAATAACACTATCGGTTTTGAATGGACATCGATAAATTTGGTTAAAATTTCGATGCACATTTAAAATTTTTAATTAAAATGGGTTTCTAAAATTTTTATATAAGATGTTTCGAAAGAAAGTACGAAAATTCGAAAGAATGCGAAAAAAAATGAAAACTCGAAATTTATAAAATCTGCGTAAATCGCTTCGAGTATTACGGTAACTGGCTCGTCGCATTGCGTACAAAACACAGAATCCGACGCCATACATTTTTCATTTTCAACAATACATATTGTCGGCGTCAAACGACTGAAAGGAGGCGGGGCATTCAAATTCGCGAAATCAGTGTAGATTTAAATTTTTCGTTGACTGAATATTAAATGCGTGTACGCTTAAATTCAAGGTACGCAATTTCACGTACTTCTCACTGCCTTAAGACGCATTGGCACATTGCCAATAATTTTTTTTAAATTTCGTCAAGTCGTTTGATTCCGACAATACATATATTTAATAGTCTTGAAAGAAAATAAATGGAATTTTGTTATGAAGAATAATAATTAAAGTATAACTTTCTTCTTAAGGTTTGTTTTATGGATCTATTCAGTGAATGTAAATTAAACAAAAACGACAAATTTTCATTATGCAGCGATGTCGTTTTTGTCGCAATAAGCGCTTAATTTTACTGAGGGGTACTGTAGATCGCGGGTCGATATTTCAAAAAAATTGGCACATGCTCCTTGAATATTGATTTTTTTAAAATATTTTTTATATTAAAATTTTCGTATTTTCACTCGTTTTTCGCGGATGTTTTTAAATAATTTAAACTTTTTTTTGAGTAACACTTTTAAATAATAATTTCATATCGTTTTCGTTTTTTTCTATTCCAAAACTGAATCGATTTTATTCGAATATTGTTTTAATTTAAAGAAATTGAATATTTCAGATCGTTCCATGGCTAATTTGGATAGGTTACGAAATAAGAAAAAGGCTATAGTAAGAAATACAATTTAAACAAAAAACAAATAAATGAATTTATAGATTGCACTGCTTATGAAAAAACGAATTATTTTGGTTTGGATATTGAAACAAAATGCATTGAATGCATCTGAAACAATTGAAGTGATCAAGAAACAGAGCTTCGATCTTTTTTGTGAAAAAGTCAACCGATTAGTAGATTGTGGTGGTATTGAGGTAAGGAAACAAGTAAAACAAGTGAATTTCTGCATAAGTAATGTAGAATAAATTAAGTTCGTGACCGGCGTTTCTAACAGCACGTTCATGGAACTTCTGAAGATATGCCGAAATCACGAAGGTCGAATCAATGCGACAATTCGATTGGCAGTTTTCTTAAAATACACAAGAGAAGGTTATTTTTTAGTTGTTTGTTAGTTTTTTACAAGCATTAAAATTATAAAATTTATAGGTATTAGCCAAAATCTTCTTGCGAAGGAAATTGGAGTTTCGCAATCAACGATTTCTCGACTAGTTAGAGATACAATCGAGGATATCGTCCAAGTTGCCGGAGAACAAATCCGATTGCCACAAAATCGAAGAGAATTAATTCGTCTGGAAGAAGGATTTATGAACTCTTCTGATCGAACTCCTCGTCGAAGAATTCCATGTTTTGCCATATTGGATGGAAAGCATTGGAAGATCGAGCATCCTGCGCATACAGGATCGTTAATTTATAATTATAAGTCGTTTTATTCATTTAATTCTCTTTTTTGTTGTGATGCAAACTTGCGTGTTATATATTTGCAAATCTCTGAGCTTGGAGTAAATTCGGACTCCCAAATGTTCAGAGATGGGCCTTTGGGAGCACTCCTCGAAAATGTAGCCACAATAGGTGGATATCGCCCGCTTCCGAATTCATCCATTATAATGCCTCCATTTATAATTGCTGATAACGGATTTGGACTATCTAAGTTTCTTATGCAACCCTATAGGCAGCTTTCCTTGACTCCAGAAAACATGCGTTTTAACGAGATTATGTCGGCAACTAGGGTGAAAATTGAAAATTTTTTTGGTGTGATGCAGTCGAAATTCCAGATTTTCAAAAAAGCCCTTAATATGGACCCGTCTTCTTCGCGCGCCCTCATTGTAGCACTTTCAGTTGTACATAACATATCACTAGGTGCTCCTCCCGATCTTCCACCTGACCACAACTTTCCCTTACTTCAAGACCCATACAGCGATGCCGAAGATCAAAGAACGGCATTAAAAAATTATCTTCTTTATCATGTTTAATGTTTATCTTTTTAAATTTAATTGTTAATATAATAAAAAAAATACTTAAAAATAATTTTCGTCCAACAAACTGAGAGAAGTCGTCTTCTCATTTCTTTTGCCCGTCGGTTGGAGATCCATGATGAAAGCGATCGCTTTCGCTTCGGCTTGAATTTGATCCAATTCAGGCCAATCCGCAACGTGGCTGGCCATGACCCTGCACAATCGGTCAAATTTACATTTGGGGGTTTCCTTGGCTTCCTCATCATTCGATCTAAGCAGCTGCTTGATTTCGCTGTTCGTCTCGCGCAACATACTCATCAGCTCATCGCTGTCTAAAACATACCCATAAAACTCCATTTTTTATTGCTAGAAACCTGATTTTCTTCGTTTAGCAGTCTTCGGACTATCCGAGGGTCCCCGCGATTCAAGCAACTCAATACTTTTATCACCGCATATGAAGGCACTGTAGTAAATAAAAATTAACAAAAAACAGGTAAACTTACTTTTTAACTTGTCTTTTGTGTCTGACTCCATCCAAAAACTGTAAATATTCCGCAAACGGAAATGATGATTCCAATGTTCCAGTTCCAGATCGAGCATTTTGGATTCGCAACACATGTCTATTGAAATCGCGCGTTATCGAATCCCACAATTTCCAAGCCGTCATACCTAAAACTTCAATTTTACCGATAGTGGTTTTGAAAATACCATTTGGTCTTCCGGCGCGGAGAAATTTCTTGCACATGCTTTCGATATTCTGAAAGACCTTAAGCTTCAATTCTCTCCTGTGGTATTCTTTAATAGATGAGTTTTTTTAATTTACATTCACTGAATAGATCCATTACAAATAATTATATATCTATGCGAAATTTTAAACAACTATAGTAAAACAGTACTATACGCAATTCATATGAGGCAATTGGAACCTGTAACCATTCAATTGAGGGTGGGAGGTTTGATTTATGTCTATTTGGCGTACCGGACTCGCAAATTAAGTCACAATTGTCACACGTCGACCATTGATACTGAGCGATAAAAAAAGAACAGTTTATTGAGACCCGTGAAATAGTAGATGAAAAGAAAAAACAGAAAACAAGAAGGTGGCGCATATCGAAAAGAACAAGCAATGAAACCGTAAATGACAAAAAAATGAAATGCCTAAATATCGCATGATAGTGTCGCTTTGGCTGTGTTTTGCTGGCTATGCCTTCTATCCAAACGGCATATTAGGTACTTTTTCGATGATTGCTTCGCCGAGACGTATGATTCTATAGTAAATATTACTATGGCATAGAATAAATTTGTTGAGAAAAAAGCAATACCTTTGAATTTGGTTGTTTCGGACCGGCTTACTGGATTATTGTTGTTGCATACTGTGAATTTTGTTCGACTCATGAACCATCGAATGCCATATAGAGAGCGCGCTTGGTTGCGGAATCTAGAAAAATTTGCAAATTTTTTTGGAAAAATCCTTTTTTCTCTCTCTATCTCTCTCCGCCTGCGTCTCTCCTCAGCGCCTAATCTATCGCTATTGGGCGTTCGAAAAAATCGAGTTAAAATGGCCTGCGGCCTAGAAAAACCTAAAATACAATTTCGGCACACAGTTTTAACATTTAATTTAATATTTTGTTTTTGAAATTGTAAACACAATATATATATATCTATTCATTTAATTCCATCAAGTGTGGCCGTGGCCGAACCTAGTCTTTGAGGACACTTTTTCTAGGCCACACCAGGGTTGCGAGAAAACGCGTTTACCTTGTGGAAAAATTATAGTAAAAAATGAATGTTGATGATGAATTGACGACGACGAGCACATTATTGATATCATTCAGCAGATAGCCCATTTCGCTTTGAAACAAGTCGGCATTCTGGATTTCGGAGATGTTCAACACAAACGAAAATGTGTAGCAGAAGACAAAAACTGGAAATTTGGGTGGATTTTTGCGCTGAAAATGCTCGAACTCCTACCAATCACCACCATTATCATCATTTTTGCCGTCGAGTGCTCGCGTTTCACACTCGCCACCAGTTCTCGACGCTGCTCGGAAGCGCGCAGAATTGTTCGAGCAACCTATAACATCACCAAAATTGGTTTTTTGCATTTTTCTTTCTCGAACCTGAAGATTCAAGCCGCACAGAACGACAAGTGGTAGCAAGAATTGAGAAAGAAGTGTTAGCACATTTTGGTACCAAAGCATGAAAATCTCATCGGCGCGGAGAAGCGGTTGGACCATTCCTTCGAGACCTTCTGAAATTTGCAATTTTTTTTGCGTAAGAGGATTTATAAAGAAACTAAGAAGGACGCTGGATTTTTGAGATTATAATATTAAAATTTTGTCCTTTAAAGGGGGGGTAACTTCAAAAAATTTCAAAGAAAATTTTTTTTCAAAAAATGCTTAACTTCAAAAAATTTTTTTTTTCAAACAATGCCTTTGAAATGGCAAAAGAAGTCTAGAAAATTATTAGGGAAGACAGAAAACTTAATTGTCGATTTGGCAACAGTAGACATTAAAGGCGCATGCAAAAAATTTGCTACTTTCACCCTCTCCAAAAAATGAGAAAATTCTATTTGGTTTAAATTAGTTGGTTGGATTTACCTGTAGCTTTACTGAAATCAATGTAATATTCCCAAAATCTCACAAAATTGTAGGCGATTGAGAATATCACAACGAAAATGACGATGACAATCGCGCGATTTCTGGAAATTTCGAGAAATTTCAGATGATCCATGAATTCGTTTACCTCGAACAATAGGTGTTGACCATGAATGGATGGCAGACTGCCAAATAGCGATCAATGGTTATCGAAACCAAAAGCCAAACCGACATTGATTGAAACATGATCGATATTGGATAGAGGTAGACCATGATGACAGCGACGAGGTACACGGATATCCAGGCTTCGAACTGCTTGCTGGCGAACACTGGAATCGCCAGAAGGCATACGCCCAAATCGGCCGCCGACAACGCCGACAGAAGCACATTGATGGACTTTTTGCGGAAGTTCGGACGCGTGTAGATGATGAGCGCTAGAAAATTGGTGACGATTCCGACGAGACACATGACGGTCTCGACGGCGGTGATGAGTTGCGACAACTTCTGGTACATGTCTAATTGGGCATCTCAAGCGGATTCTGGAAAGACTCGTGTCATAATGCGCGATGAGGTGTTCGACAAAAAGCAGGAAAATGAGGCCCTGAATGCTTACTGATTTTTTTGAACGATCAAACGCATATGGATATTATCAAAGCCGGATGGATGTCGGCAGAATGGAATTGTGAAAAAATGATGCAAATGCAATTGCATTTGTAAATGGCAACCCGGAATCAATTTTAAATGGAGATACATTTTCGCAGACATGTCTCAATTGAGATGGCGAGTGGGAGATGCTCGAATATGGAAACCCAATTTACAATATTCATAACTAGAGTATTCTCAAATTTGAATGATCAGACCCTTTTTTGATATTAGAATGGATTTTTTCGCAGTATCAAAACCGAAACTCAAAGAAGGAAAATACATATGTTGTATTGGAATAGCATATTTGATCTGCGGACAATTAAAAGGAAAAATTTCGATTCTTTCAATGGATTAAAAGCCTGAGTGTTTTGGCATCAAATCAAATAAATGATTTTTTGGGTTTAATTAAAAAAAAAAAGAAATTGGAGCCCACATGAAAAATATGAGCGCTGCCATTTATTTTTTTGGAAGCGAGAAGAAACACAAAAAACACACACGGGGGGTCTCTCAGATTAATTACGCTTCATCACCAAATAAGGTATTTTTGTGTGTGTCTATTTATCTCATTTGATATTCTTGACATCGTCATGATTAAGAAAAGTGAGAATTTCGTGCGGAATTCGGATTTCCCACTTTTTTTGCATTGAATCAAAAATCACAATTTTTGATTTGGCGATTAGAAATCAGAAAAATTATTTCAACTGCATTCAATCACATTAGAATCTATATTATATATTATTTATGGTGTATGTTCACCGAAAAACATGGCTTGGGTCTCGTAGCGATTAAAGCTGATGATTTATGAGCAATGGGAAACATTATGAATATTTTAGAGTAAAATCGACATTTAAATTGTTCGCTCAATATTTCAAATTTTTTTTGAAGGACAAATCTTACTGTAACAGCTGTTCGAGGTGGGCAAGAGTTGGATTTTTGCTGGAAATGTGATCAGTCTGGAGAGATTTTCAGCAAATTCACACGCTTTGTGTGCCGCTGACAACAATTATGCTCGACGCTTCGCGGCGTTCTTGAAAATAGAATAGCAACACACAAAAAATGAATGAGAAGAAGAAATCGAATTAAAAGGCGAACTCCTAGAAGGACTCTCGTGTGTTCATTTGAGGCAATTATCGATGGCCGACGAATTCGACGAATGATCAAAAGGCGAAATTTTAATTTTTTGGCTTGCGCCTTTAAAAAAGTTGATTAAAAAATTTGAATTTTCTGCAAAAGATGCGCGCCTCCCCCCCGGTTCGAAAACGTGTCATACACACGCACGCAAAATTGCACACATTTGACAATTTTTAAAGAATTCGTTTTTAAAATTGCATATTCGGATTTTTTTTAAAAGAATTTCGAATTATGCCTCAAAACTTTGTCCCCCCCCCCACCAAAATTCGGCTAATGCGGTTACCAAACGGAAATGGGCTTCATCAATTTGCATTCGAATGATTCATTGCGTCGAGAAGCGCCACCGGAACATCAGCCTATGAATACGATTGCGAGAAATGATTGTCTCGAAGGTTCTCTTCAAAGAGATTGCACCTCAATTCTAGATTAAGCTGGAATTTCAGTATTCCTCAACAACAAAAAAAGACGAAATTATGGGTTGAGCATTTTTTTGTGGAATTTCCATGAGAAATTTTCAATCGAGTGTCTGCAATTTTATGTGAACCGGTCTCACCTAGAGGGGTCCCAAAGAGTTGACCGTAACACACCTGACGACATAGGTCTCGTCGCGGATTTTTTAAAAGAGGTTATATATATATATATTCCAGTTTTTTAAATCATTTTTTCCAAGAAAATGACTAGTAAAAAAATTTATGACTTCTCAGCGATTCGATCGGGACGAACATGGGAAAAATTCAATTAGTCGAATCAAAAGTTGCTCCCCGACACGCTAAATTGAGGGCGATGTGTAATTGGAATGTCGTACTGGTAGGATAAAAAATTTGTTGGGAACTGCAATGTTTAAACCGAAGCCAACCACGGGGTTCGTCCTTTTTTTGCTGAGATTGACAAATTGTGGACCATCGCACCGATTCGAGGCGGTAATTCAAATTTGAATTTAAATAATGTGATGACAAACGCACTGTGCTGGTTTTCATTGCATTTGTTTTATTGGCTACCATTCCAGTAAAAATGAAGCTAGGAGCTAGAAAATTTGGGAAAATGGTAATTAAAACATGCTGAAAAATTAAAAAATAAAAGTTGGTCCACGAAAAATGCGCCAGAATCTGCCAGAAGGCCTCAAACTTGTGTTTCCATAATTATGAACCACCCTGTAATTTTGGGAATTGAAATTTAAATGAAATTTGAAATCGAAATTTATAGAATTTTTATTTATGCAAAACCTAACCCAATATATAGTTGGCGTCCGGCGACTGTTGTACGCGGGTAGATTTACGGGGGATGCGTCTTTCTCATGGTCTCGCACGGACTAGCAGACTATTTCAAATTTTATGAATCGGTTCGTTAATTTTTTAATCGAATGATGTTGGAAATTCAAGGAAATGTGAAACTCATCAAGAAAAATGAAGCAGCTCACAGCAAAATAAGCGTTCACGCGTGGCGAGACCTTTTCAAGGCGCATGCGCGTAAATCTACCCACGTACAGCAGTCGCCAGACGCCGACTATAACAATCAATAAAAAACCCTTCAGCAAAATGGTTTGAAAATTTATTTTGTTATATATTTTTGGAAAATCTGACAATGTGAAAATGGAAACATCGAAAATGATATCCTAATTTTTTTCTTATTGATTTTAATTCAATAACTTCAAATTTTTCAAATTACACATTCATTATATAATCATTATAATATAAATTTTCTTTCGGTTTCAGATAATTCAAAAAAATCAATTTCTCATGGTTTTCGATGTGAAAATGGTCAAAGGCGCTTCCGAATTTTTTGGGCAGATTTTAGCAATTGGAGTTTCTAATTCCATGAAAAAATCCTAATTTTTTCCAACGAGAAATCGAGAAAATTAAATAAATACGCATCAAGAGGCTCGTTTCTTTCTTTCTTTTTTCGCTGTCGCATACAAAAAAATGTCGTCAGATTTCCTAAAGACGCGTGTCGTTCTTTCAATTAGAGGATGAATTGAAGACAAGTTCAAAAAATGAGAAAAATTCTTTTTTTTTGAAGCTCTCATCAATTTTTCGTTGGAAAGGTGGTTGCCAATTTTGATACAAACGAGTACTGGTCTCGCAGCGATGCGCCTTTGAATGCTTGTAGCGCGTTTAGTTCAAATGTCATCATATTATTTTTTTGACGCGTCGCCGTTAAATTAATTGTACGTTTAATTAAAAAAAGAATGAGAGAAGTTGTCGAATCGAATTGGAAACAAATTTTCATTGCTTATTAATATGAGACAAAAACATTTCATTCAATTTGAGCTTCTCCTAATTTGAGCGATGTCAAATTACGAGAGCCATTTAGAGACAATTCTCAGAACCATTCGGAATTCGACGACAATGAAGGGGCAAATATACATTGAAGGGGTCAATGAGTGTCAAATTGATGGGACCAAACTATTTGAGGTTAAAGATTTTTTGTTGTTGTGCGATTCGTCTATATTTGGAAGTCGCGGAAGAAAATTCGACACATTTCGAAAAGAAAAAATGTTTGCTGAACCGTGAACACGCTGTCGAGAATTTTTAATTATATGTTTTTTTTATGGAGAAAGTCGGTTTAATAAAAAAATGAGGAAGGAGTTGAGATGGTTCGCGCCGAGACCCGCGTTGGGTCCGCGTGCGTTTTACTCATTGACGCAATTCAAACGAAGGCTGTAAAAAAGGACCCCCCTGGCGGCACGTAGGCGGTTGTGGCGTGTTCCCGGAAAATGTCCGCAGATGCTCACAATGAAATTTCTGTTGTTGAGATTCAACAAAAAACGGGACCCCCTACCCGCTTGCAGCCATTTGGGTCGTAGGCAAACTTCCCAACACGCGTTTATACCAACCTTCTCGGACCATTGAATTCAGCAATGAAAAAATTAAACACTTAGGTTTAATTTTTTTTTCTCCGTGTGGACATTCACGGATTTGAAGTGTGGGGCTTTTCCATCTATTATTTAAAAATTGGATTCTGAAAAATACTCCAAACTTCCACCCACGCAAATTACGCTTTTTTTCAATTTTTGAGACTTACGATTAAAAAAATTTTTTTGCGAACAATTTCGAATTTTTAAATTTATATTGTGGAAAATTCGGAGGCCAGTTTTTTTGGAAACGCAAAACCGGGACCCACGCGGTGGAGGGGCACATGAGCAAAAACAATATAAACGAAACAAATCCAATTTTGGTCGGGGCTCCAAATTGCAGAGTACATTTCCCCTGCTATTATTATGAAACATTAAATCTATACGACATAAATAAAACGATATAATTTGATTTGGTTGTGCATTTTTGCGGGTGGCCCCCCTCCGGAATAATAGAGAGCCCAGCACACGGCGACCGAGACCATTAATAGGACCATTCTTTAGCGATCAACAAAACAACATCAATTTTAAATGGTGGAATTTGAAAAATTATTCAAACTATTTCGCCTTTTTCAACGCCACAATTTTCCAAATTTGGTTGAAAAATGTCCGCAGCACACATATTTCAAATATTCATTTTTTGATTCAAACGTTCGAGAGAGGGAGAGAGAAAGTTGTTGAAGCAACACGTCGTCGCCATTAAATAATCATGAGCCAAATCGTCTGAGCTCTGTGGTTGTTCAATTAGAAGCGCTCGCGAAGGAATATTTGAATGTATGAATGACTACTCAACCGAGAGCGATGAGTTCGGACAAGTTGGCGAGTGGCACTCGAAGAAGAAGACGAAGAAAAAAAAAACAAAAATTCAACACAAAATACTAAACAGGCGGCTAATTTAATTGGGTTCAGCTCAAGAATTTGATGTGTCGCGGTCACGGTTCGTCGGAAATGGTGAAGGTCACACAGTTGATTTTCACTCATACCACGAAAATCTAATTATGAAGCTTGTTCGCCATTTAGAATCGCAATTTGAGGTGGCTCGAAATTTTTGACTGGGCTAATACCCGACAATTACTTTGGGAAATCTCAGATGAAAATCATATTTTGATATGAAATCATGTGTTTCAAAAAAACTCGCATCGATTGTTGCATCAGGATCAGGATTTACTGTGAAAAAAAAAACCGCGGATGGGGAGCGAACCTTCATCACAAAATTACTAGGCCAGGCACTATCACACCCCACCACCTCTACATCGATGGTGGTGGAGCCTAGCGGCTAATATGTAACTGCTTGTCGAAATACCTGTTGGCAATGGAAAATCATCTTGAATTTTCAGACGACCATAACTCGTCTGAAATCCCCCCAGAAAAGGCTAGAATTTTGTGCACACACTCAGAAGACCTTCTAGTCTAAGTGTGCAAAGTTACAAAAAAAATTGTAAACGGAGAGGTTAAAAAAATGACTTTCGTTGAAAGATCAACTGTAAATCATAATCGGCCATTGGAGAAAAAAAAAATGGAATTTTGATGTGTGACCCGCATTTCGAAAATATGTCGTTCTCATAGGGTTTAGTCATTTTTGAAAATTCTTAGAGCTCATTTCTCTCAAACCGTGAGACGAATACGAAATTTGGTGAATGGCCAATAAGAACACGGCGAAATCAACCATTTATCTTCAAAAAAAAAAACGAATGCAAATTGTTGGTGGTCCGAAGATTCTTCAGCTTCTTCTCATTCGTTTGTCCAATTTCAATGGATAAATAGGTCATTTCGTGGAAACATTGAGCAACAATGCACTATTTTTTTTCGCGTTGCGACGAGAAAATTTAATTGAGAATTTTTTTCTCGAGAAAAAAAAAAACAAGATGAGCGAGGCGAGATATCAATGAGAATGTTGGCTGGCTAATATTTTTTGTTGAAATTCGGTTTTTCAAAGAAAAAATCATACAAAAGAAGCATTGTGTGGTTGTATGACGAAGCTTTTTCACGATCTTTGAGTTGCTTTTTTGAATGCGCCTTTAATGCCTACAGTAGTTTGAAAAATTACGAGAAGCTTCCAAAAATCTAAAATTATTTCTAATATTAATATTTTTCATTTTAGAACAAAAGAAATGCAGGTTTCGATTTTGTCGGCGTGTAGATTTACGCGCATGCGCCTTCACTATGGTCTCGCACCGACAAATTTTTTATTTTGCATTTTAGAGATCATTTCGTTTTTCTTTACCTTAATATCAAATATCATTCGAAAGTTTATCAAATGCCCTTTTCAAATATTTCTTCAAAATATGCCATTATGCCTTTTATTGAAAAAAAAAATGTCGAATTGATTTCATTTAAAGTTGAAATTTTAAAAATTGCATTTTTTTGCAATCACCTAGTATATATAATTTCTTTTTTCCCTCTTTTTTGAATTCTTGAAATTATTCGAAAAAAAGCATATACTAATTTATATGGTAAACCGCTTTCTAAAAGTTTTTCTATATGAGACCCAAGGCGGCAATTCAAATGTAGGACAAAACGGGGAAGAGGTGATTTTGAAATAATTAATGAATTTGAAAAATTCTTAAAAATATATGAGGCTGGTAATTCTAGATTTCTAGATGCACATGAAAATGAAACATACTTAATTCCAAAAAGATTTTTTATTTTTCTGGGTTCCTTCTTTTAACATATCTTACAAGGGAGGTCATTTTGCTGTCCGTCTTAAAAATTTTTTTATTTTTTGCATACAGATTCTTTAGAAAATTTCCAATCGAATGAACTAGGTCGCTACCTGCGCAAACTTCTAGTTATCGAGATATGGACCTTCAAAATTTTAGCCCCTCCCCACGTGAATTTTGCGCACAAATGTTAGTAATTGTCAGATTGAGACTTCTACTTTTCAGATAGAGGGATGAGCTTCAGAAAAACGAAAAATATCTCTGAAATTTTTGCGATTGACAATAACAGGAACTAGCGAATTTCAATTCAAATCTGAAATTCATTCGGTTCGGGACCATTTGAAATCGTTTCCAGGAACCACCCAATTTTAATCGGCGCTGGATTTGCACGTGAAGAGTTTGCGAAGGAAATGAGGTTCAGTAATGAGGTTTCCAAACGTCGACGGATTTCAATGATCGCGGTGCGGCGGCTCGAGAAGAAAACAGCAAAATGGGATTATGATGATCAAGAATTTCGTCTGCCGACAATCATCGAGGCCAAAAACCTATTTTTTTACCTATTCAAAGTTTTCAGCAAAAAAAAAACGACGAGGAAAAAAAATGCAAAATCTCAATGGCCCGTCAAGAATTTTTTTGCGGGCATGAATAAAAGAAGATTGCAATAATCTTAAGTGAGCGACGACTGCTCGAATTTTCCTAAAAAGAGCATGCTGGTTAAATAATGTTGGCGATGGATTTGGAAAACCATAATATTCGTTTTATACAGCCATCAAATATGTATATGTCAGGAGTGGTCCCTAAAAGAACACATCAAAGGGGGGTATGACTTGAAGAGCCCGCCGGCAAAAAAAAGGCGGGTCATTTTTGTGGAATTTGCGAAGCTACATTAACTTGTTGGCCTCGAACGATGTCCGCAGACGGCATTATTTATGCTAATGGAAAACAAGTCTTGGGTATTGCGAAGTTAGAAGCCCTGATTTTTTTCCCACGATTTATTGTATGGCTTTTGCTGGTTTGAAAAAAAAAAAAGAAAAAGAAATCGTGTGGATTCAATAGATGATGTAGACAGACGATTTCATTTTTTGAATATTTGAACTTCGCGCTTAATTTTATTTTGACAATTTTGCTACCAACCAAAATATGTACTTAAAATTCACAATTTGCTCCAAATCGATTTTCCATACGAGACCCGAGCCGGAAATTCGAATTGGTCCACGAGAAATGAGCGATTATCTCGAATATTCTGAAATTGAGCTTCTTCAATTTCTCCGGTTGCTAACGTCTTCTTCAAGAATGAATAATGTAAACGATGGAAAAAATCGAGGTTCGACTATTAGTTTTGAGGAAGCCACAATGTCTAGAAAACCATCTGCGGACAAATTTTGAATGGATTTTTCTTTCAGCAAAATTTTATTTTAATATCAAATGCTATATATCAATCAAAAGTTTATCAAATGCCCTTTTTAAATATTTCTTTCTTCAAAATATGCCATTATGCCTTTTATTGAAAAAAAAATGTCGAATTGATTTCTTTTTTTAAAGTTATATTTAAGCACTTTTTTAGAGACCAAATTCCAGAATTTCAGCCCCTTTAAATTTAATCGATTTTTTGGCTTTGTAGCAAAGCCAATAATGAGCACTTGATATTGTCCGCAGGTCGAATCAACCAGAAGAATTCAAACGACCCAGAAAGTACGGTAGACTTTCAAAGAAATTGAGGAAAAAATAACGACTCGGGTCTCGACGCATGTTTGCCGCACAAATTTGATATAGGAACGAACAAAGAAAATGGCTCATTCATTCACAAATATCCACTTGAATGGATAATCAGATTAATTTCCGTGTCCTTCAAATTGGCAACGCCCTTCTTCTTTCAATTTATTATGTATATATACAATCGAATTGAATATACCAGTGAGCAAATGGGAAACATTCAAAAGCGAAAAAAAACAACGAGAGCAAAATCAAAATATGAAACGAAAGACGCGAACAAGTGAATTTTGCGAGAAATTTGGACAACTCGAATGATGATTATTAGCCGAGGCCTATCGCGTGGGCGGAGATCTTCTCGGGACCCTCGTGCTTGTCCTCCAATGGATCAGCAATGCCGGCCGATTGGCGAAGATTCTCGATCACATCTCTCGTGCTCTTGAACACCTTTCCCGGTCGGAACGTCAATTTTCGAGAGATCAAGCCCATCTAGATGATTCGAGATCGTGGCGAGACCACCAATTTGGGTTACCTCACTGATCGGATAGATGAAATGCATATGAAGATGGTGGACGTTGAGCATCGGCGGATAATGGAAGCCGACGCGAAGCATATCCTCGATGGTGTCGGCGTCGCCGCACTTCTTCAGATGCTTTCTGAGCACTTCGCGACCGGCCGATTCCATTTGCTCAACTAAACATGCGTTCGAATTTTGTTGATCGATAATTGCCAGCCCCAATTACTTAATGGAATGTCGGCGATTGTCAAATCGGTTGGTTTCGGAATGTGCTGTTTGCTAATCACCAGAAAATGGAATTTCGATTTCGGCTTGATGTCCTTCACAACGATGCACTGGAAAAAAAAAGATGAACTGAAAATTACTGAAAATACATGTGTTGTCGTTGTGGCCAAAATTTTGAATTTCGCGCGGAACAAAAATCACTTCACTGAGTTTTTTTTATGTTGAAATTAATTGGCACCCCTAATTCATTTAATTAAAGATAATTATTATCGCAAGAGCTGCCATTCGTCCATCAATTCCCCCGCGGCCGTAAAAAATTAGTCCGCGGCCATTTTTTAAATTTCTCTTTTTTCAAATTAAAATTAAGTTTTTCAGGGGTTTTTCAAGCGGTTTTCCGCATTTTTCACCAAAAATTGGTTTTAAAATTGTGAAAAATATTTTTAGGGCCAATAATTCACTCTATTCATGACAATTAGTGAAAGAAGCTTGCAAGTAATAGACATTCCATTAATCATTTAAAAATATTTTTAAAAATTCCGTTCAGCGTCACTTTTCTTAGCTTATCATTCTCACTCTCTACGAATAATAAAAAAAAAACGATAAGAATTTGTATTAAAGTGATACGAACCTTTTCTTTTTCTTTCAGTATCTCATCCTTCTTCTTGGCCGCCGCAATATCGCAAAATTTGCAGCCAGCGACCGTCGTCATCATTGTCGACATTTTATTTTCTGGAATATTTGCTGATTGGAAAGTGCAAAAAGCAAAAAAAGCAAGCTTCGTGGTGGAAAATTACGAAAAATTTTTGCTATTTAAATCACTATATCGAAAATAATTATTGGGTTGTTGTAAAAGAAATGCTTTTTTGGCATCTGTCAATCAAAAAAAGCAAATTTTGAAGAAAAATTTAGAAAGAACATATAATAATCTTTCGAATGATATATAAAACTTTGTTTAAATAAAATTAAAAAAATTTTAATGCCTCCACTTATTTTGCTATAACCTATTAGCAAAAATTCCATTCCAAAATTAGTCCGCCTTCGCGCAATACGCGTTCGACGAGAAACGAGATATGAAGACAAACAAATTCAGTGGAGCTGGAGTATCAACAACAAACAAATAAACAAATAATTCAAAATTAAAAAAAATGAATGAAGTGTTGACCTGTGGGCGCCGAAAAATGGCCGAACGTTGAATCAATTTCGAATTTTTTTGGCGACGAGAGACACCGAAATGAAGAGACGCAGAGAAACAACGCGTGGTTTCCGAGTGGAGGCCGACCGGCTGACGCGAATGGTTTATGCGTGCGAGATTCTCATTTTGAACGAGACGATGAAGGAGAACGAGATATTGGCATGTAATGTGACCTTTGTTCGAAAAAGAAAAATCGAATCGCCATTTACTGAAAATATGATACTCTATTATACAAATAAAACAATTTTTTGAGCAAATTTGTTTTTTGGAATTTTTCCAAAAATTTTATAGTTTGAACCTGGAAAAAAGCCGGCTACTAGAGCACATTTTACGCGTTATTGAGCCTTTAATTAATTATTTAATAATTTTTTCTTCTAAAAAAATTGACATCGGGTTTTCTTTACAATTTTATTGAAATTTTTAATACATGGAAAATTGGTCATAATGAAGCTTAGTAAACAATTTTTGGATACTGTAATTAAAGGCGCACTACGCTTTTTCTTGTGTCGAGTCTCACAACATCCCACTTAAAAAAAATACAATAATTTGAAAATTTTCAGGTTTTTTGATCCGAAAATTGTCTGAATAGGATTCACTTAAAAATGGATTTGAAAATTTCAATTAGAAATGAAAAAATCGTTAGAGTTGCACTCCCCCCAAAATTTGCTTAAATCATTTTCCATACGAGACCCATCTGCACTAATTCATCAAATTTGTTAGATGGACAGCGGGTTTGACCTACGCGGACGCTCGCCGAGCAAACAAAACACTAAAAACAGCTTAAGAGGGTAGAAAGAAACATTTTGGGAAAAAAAGTGGTAGATCAAATTTCAAAAATCTTTTTTTTCTTGGACGAATTTAGAAATAAAAAATCAGGACGCGAATTGGGCATATAATTGGAATCTAGTAGATCAAATTGGAATCCAATTTTTCATCATTGGCCAAAAAAAAAAGAAGTGAATGGAAAAAATGTGAAGATAATCGGTGTTGACGAGAAAACACACAGATTCTCCTCTTCTTCTATTTTTTCTTTTTGTTGGTTGAAGACCAAAAATGGGAAAAATAATAGAGGCAAAAAAAAGAGAAATGAAAAAATAATAAAAAAAATCGACAATCTCTTTTCCGTCTTCCTCTCATGTGACATGTTTTCTATTTATCACAACATCGTCAACAACAACAAAAAAAATCGAGGATGAATCACTGACAAAAAGGGCCATCAAAATTGTCGAGATGTCAAAAAGAATATGTAATTTACAAAAAAAAATTGAAAGAGAACAAAAAATGTTTGCGTGACTGCTTAATCGACAACACACACATACAGACGTAGAAGAAAAAGAAGAAAAAAAAAACACGAAAACTCCCATCGCATTTTTCGTTTTCGAATTTTGAGGCATTGCGAAAAAATAATAAATAAATACTAATGGGATGGGCTCATTTTTTTCGAATAAAAATTCCAGGTGTTGAAATTCGGCTCGAAAAATTATTGAATGGTGAGGTAGATCAAAATTTATAACAAAAAAAACCAGAAATGACTTTGATGAAAATCAATCTTGGCAAAATTTTGATTATTTGGAATTCTAGAAAATACGTGCCACGTGGCATCAATTTAAAAAATATTTAAATTATTTTATTGATTAAAAAAAGATGATAAATCACGCAATTCAACTTTGTTGTATAAAAAAGAAACACTCGTAAATACGTGATTATTGCGTCGCGGTGTTTGCACACATTTTCTCGCGCTACTGTTAATTTGATTTTATTTTTTGCTGTTTAAAATTCTCACTGTATAAATTCAAAATAAAAAAAAAACGCTCTCGAAGAAAGTGCGATGGTCCACAATTATTCAAGGTGCTCATTTTCTTATTATATAATATATTAGTTGGGAGGAATGTCCGCAAACACCGATCATAATTGATTCACAAGGCGCCAATCACATTGCTTCCAGAAGAAGAAAATCTTTTATTATTGATTTCAAACGACATATCGAAATTAAAAAAAATTGGCAATGTGCCATGGTGTAACGAGGTGAAGAAGACGTGCGTGTTTGCGTACTCTGCATTTTAGCCTACGCACATTTAAGTTAGCGCGTGAATTTGGAATAGAGAATTTGAATTTCTAGTTTGAAACGACAATTAAAAAAACCAGAAGACTGGATTATAGTGGGCACACAATGGTTTGGATTGTTCTGAAAAAGATGAGCAATAAAATTTGGTCGTAAATCAAAAATTCATTGAAAGAATGAGAAGCCTCAAAAAAAAAGAAACCCCTTCAGTATTCTGATAGATTTTTTTTACTAAAAATGCAAAAATTAAAAGCCAAAAAATTGTTTTCAGCGAAATTCGTTGATTTTCAAAATAGCAATAAAATTTCAAAATTTTCGTTCAAAAATTCCCACAAATGAAAAATCGTCAAATTTCGACATTTTCTGGTTTTCATTAAATGCTCATTTTTTTTAGAAGAACAATTGAATAAAAAAAAACCGCCAACAAAAGTAAACACGTGAATGCAACAAATTTTGATCGTCGGAAAGCCTCATGTCTCCCTATTGTGCAAAACCAGACAGACAATTGCGCAACCATTCAGACGTCCGACTGTGTCCAGTTTCGTGCTTTCATTCATTTAATAAATCTTTCATCATCGTGTTTTTGTTGTGGTGCTGTTTGAGTGCTTGTTTGCTGTCTGTTGATCGCACGGTTTCGATGGAAGAGGGTTGGGGGGAGAGGGTTCACCGTTTTTTTTCCGCGCGCGGCGCGAGCCGATCTCTCCGGAGAGGGGCGCGACCACACACAGACCCCCCCCCCTCTGACTGCACCATTTTTTCCGCTTCCGCACGCGATTCGATAAATCGTGCTCGGCCGCCCGACAAATGCTATGGAATCAGTTGCTATCCATTTTTAATGCCGTCATTTTACAAATCGAGAATGAACAGGTTCGCCATTTAATTCTTTTTTTATTGAATTCGATTAGGTTCTCTTAATCTTAAAAGTCTTTTAACCCTATTAAAGCTTTAATTAGATGTCTGGAAAATTATAGAATTCATATTTGGCTCGAAATTGTCAGCTGTAATTACTATCTAGGTTTTTAATATCATCGGTTAAAATTTAAGCAATTAATTGAAGAGCTCTTCTTTTTTAGTCCCTTTTTAATTTTTGCGCAATTAAGCTACAGTAATCCGATGATTCGATCAGATGATCATCATCAGAGATTCAATTACCTCAAACTTGTGGTGGATGGTCAAAAATTCTTTATAGCTAATAATAAATTATTGAAACACAAAATTCGAATTTTGCAATTTCTCAAAAGAGAATCATTTCGAATCAATCTCACTTTGAATATTCTAAATTGAATTTTCCAATTTAATAATACATAAAAATGGTTGAGAATATTGACGCGAAATTATTATATTTTTGTATGCGCCTTTAATGGATACCGTAGTTTTGAGACACTTCTAATTATTGATCAAATTGAATATGATTGCTATATGACTATATAGACTCTGAAATTTCAAACAATGACCCCCCCCCCTCCCAAAATTCATTGAGCCTTCAATAAGTGTCAAAAAGATATCATGGATATGTGTCATATTGACATAAGCCATCGTCAATCAATAATATATTTACTTTGTTCACCAACAAATCCGTTGATATTAAAGTACCGGTTATAAAATTCCAGTGCATCTTCGGTTTTTATTAATTATAGAGAGTTTGATTGACAGCTTAGACAAATCATATTAATTACTTTTTAAGCTTCTTGAGAGGCTGAAAAAGTGTCTCTATAATAGTTTAGAATTGACTCAATGAATAATTAAACATTTTTGGTAAGTTTATTACTTTTTAATAAGTTTTACGAAGTATGAAATATTTTTAGAATTTATCATTTCAATATTCAATTCTCAAAAGGTTACGGTGTTTTTCGGTGAAATAGCTGCGGAAAATTAGAAATTGGAAAAAAAAAATCTCAATTCTGCTATAGTATTCAATATATTTTTTGATCTCCCTCCCTCTTCCATCGCATTTGAAAAAATTTCATTATTTCAAAATATTGAAATTTTGAAAACTCGAAAAAATTTCGGGAAATTCAAGTTTGAAATTTCGCTCCCTGAAAAAAACAAATTTAGGCGGCTGGAAAATTTGAAAAGTTAGGCCACGGCCATAAAATGAAATTGAAAATTTTATTAGAAGAAAAAAAAAGCAGATTGATTGATAATTTTACAGATCAATTCTCTAGATAGCCGATTGCACGATTCGCCGACGAACGAAACCAGCCCGAATCGCCTGTATTATAGCTTCAATGACGGTGGGTTGGATTTTTTAAATTGCGAATTTTTCAATGATTTTATCGCGAAACAATACAAAGATCACTTGGGGGTCGAGACAAATAAGGAAGTTGTTGAAGTGAAGTGATAAGATTCGGAGGGACGAAAAAAAAGATGATGAGAAGTGGCCGTGACTTGTCTTTTTGAGTGGCCTTCGTTTCGAGACCTAAAGGATACTGTAGCAATAATGAAATTTTGACACAAGATCCCAGCCTATTAGATGCGATTTAAAGGCGCATGATAATCGAAATTCGACGAAGGTCACAAAAAATTTCGAAATAATCTTTAAATCTATGCAAATTTCGCATAGATTTTAAAGATTATCTTTGACGATCATCGAAAAAAAAATTTGGTATAAAATCGGAGTCTAGACGGCGATTGATTCAGTCGAATTCGAAATGATTTCGTTGAATCGCCTAATATTTATATATTTTATTCTTCAATGTTGTGAGTTTTTTTGAGAATTTGTAGAATTTCGATTTTTTTTGAGAATAGCTTCACGAAATGCTTTCCAATTTTTACATATAATAATTTTTAACAATGGTAAAAAAAAATAATATTGAATCTTATGACTGTAAAAAATTTGAAATTTATTGAAAACTGCTAAAAAGGCGATTTCAAAAACCCTATATTTGAGAATGTAGTAAAAATAAATAAATTAATTTGTTGGAATCGAATCCAAGATGGGTGGGGGTCTTACAGCGATGATCCTTTGATACCAAGGCTGTGAAATTTTTATTTTCGGCAATTTTATGTCGGAAAAAACATTTTGGCATAATTTGGCATAAATTCGGAATTTATATTTCGAATAATCGTTGAAAAAAAATTAATCGCCGATATTTTTATATTCGGCAAATTGCCGAAAAGCCCCCCATCCAAACCTAATGAATCTCTCAACATGACAATTCAGACAACTCAATAGTTGCTTCGATCGATTACGGATCGGCTGCTGATTGCCCGAAAGCAACGAAATATGGCACCGGGCCGCCGGCTGATTGCGTTCAGCCGAGCGATCCCAACAATCTGCCGAAATCCGAGCTCGAATCATGGTTCACAAAAGAAATGTTTGAGGTAGGCGGCGAACGCAATTAAGCCAACTCATTGACCCATCCAAGGACCTTTTCCCGTTCTCGAACCTCGGCTGGGGACCACACAGTTGTTGGCCGTACTCGTACGAAGCGTTCATCATCGCCGCGCGCTATTTCCCCGAATTTGGAACATCGATCAATGTGACGAATCAGGTAGCAATTGAGCTAATTAGACCCGCTTTGCTCTTACCAAATAAAAAAAATTCAAGATCTACACTGCCGATGAGAATAAGAAGCGAGACTTGGCGGCATTTTTCGCGCACGCCATCCAGGAGACTGGCGAAAATAATATCGCGCTCTATGAGTACAACCATGAGAAGTTAATTATTGGCAAACCAATGTTCTTTTAGCACCATGGAAACGCAAGAAGCCTCGAATTGCTTCTATCGAGGAGGATTCTACAATTGGTTCGAAGGCGGTCCGACGAGCTCGTTCCTCGATCCCAAGACTCCCGGCTATCAGCCGATCGATGGCAACTCGTGCAGCGCGGCGGGAAAGTAGCAAAGCGGGATGAATGAGACGAGAAATGGTTGATTCAGGTATTGCTTGGATTCACCGCAAATCACCTACTTCTACGCGTGCTCGACACGCAACTCGACGAACGAGGCGGCGCCGTTCCGCGGATGCTATTTCGGTCGCGGCGCAATCCAAATCTCCTACAACTACAATTATGGGCAATTTCAAGATTGGCTCGCCACGCGCAACATTCGCGTCGATTTGTTGAACGAGCCGAATCTGGTGATGACGAAAATGGATCCGCCGCTCGCGGTTCTCGCGTCCGTCTGGTTCTACATGACGCCGCAGCCGCCGAAGCCGGCGATGCACGACATCGTGATGGGCAACTGGAATAGCGGCGCGACGAACGCGGCGGCTGGATACGCCGGACCGATTTTCGGACCGACGAGTCTCATCATCAACAATGAGTGCTCCGGCGAAGACGCCGCCAATCCCGGTGGTCCCGGCGAATCGCGGCGAATCAAGGCGTTCAAATGGTTTTGCGGCTATTTCGCCGTCCCAACCGGCGCCGACGTGACGCTCTCATGCAAAAGTGAGCGATTCGAAACAGCCACTGAATGACATGGCCGATTTTCAGATATGCCTGTGCCACTTGATCAAATCAAACAGAATCTCAGCTGGCAGCCGGACTGGTCGACGACGTGGAAAGAGGTGCCGTGTCAGTGTGCTCCGGCGAGCTATGGAGGTTGAGTCGATATGAAGCCGTGTCGCGTTCAATCCATTTTTTTCCAGGATTGATCTACTACTATGATCCCGAGTTCTACCCAGCGAAGTTCGCCGATCTCAATGATCACAACCGTCTGAAATGCATTGCCAGCGTCTACGCGAATCCGCAAATGTATTCGATGGACAATAAGTCATCACCATGCTTAAATTATTGATTGCATTTTTTCAATCGATTCTTCCCGATCATTCCATTTCAAGTAAGATTGTTTATTTAATATTTATTTTATAAAATTAAATGTTGATTTTTCGTGGTTTTATTGAAATATGTTATTTTGTCGAAATTTTCTGGCTCAATCGCTGGCAGTTTCTGAAAAAAATTGACCACTTGAAAGATCAAATACATGGATTTAATGCTGCGGGCATTTTCAAGTGTAAAAATTTATTTGAAATCAATCTATTATAATTTCAGAATGAAGTGCGATGGAATAATTTGAGAAAAAAATTATTTTCAAAAAATTATTTCAAAGCTCCTTTCTTTCGGGCTGAAATTGGGAAATTTTGCGAAAAAAATTGTTTGTCAAAATTTGAATATTTGATTATTCAGAAGAAGCAGGCATATTCAAATATTACATTCTCAAAAAAAGGAAGAAACCTGCGCGGTGAGTTTGCTCCAGAGTACGGTACCCGAATTCCGACGAGGCGGCAATTCAAATTTGAATTGCCGCCTCGAACCAAGTGCGATGGTCCACAATTTGTTAAAATGCTCATTTTTGCGATTTCAGCTATTTTTTTTGTAAAATTAAATATTCAAGTAGCTCGTTTATTTCGAATAAAGCAAATAATAAAAATAATAAAGCTGAAAATTGAAGAAATGAACGAGATGAATAGAAGAAGATAGTGGAGAATTGGCACATGGTAACTATCTGAAATCGAATGAATCCGGCATTTCCAATCATCATATTCTTACTAATCAACTTTCGATTAACCTCCACCGGATTTTTATTGCGGGCGTTTTGAAATAAATCTAATATTGCTGAACTGCATCGAAATTTAATCTGAGGCAAAATGTTAATTTTTGCAAATTGTTGGAATCTGACACTCACCTTTTTATAGAAAATTCCTTTACAAGAAACAAGCCCATCTGGAAATACATCTAAATTTGTAAAGTTTGCAAGAATAACTGGTCCTAAAAATTTTCGAGCATTTATCTTTTTGAAAATTTGATGGGTGCTCCTTTGGGTCACCTTTGACACTTCGAAGATAACTCAAGTAAGGAAAATAACTGTGACGACCAAAATTGGCCAAAAATAAGCCTCCATCAATAGTTCTGAGCTGAAAAATAACCAATCAGGGGCTGCATTTTGTTTTCGAAAATTCTCAACAAAGAAAAATTGAAAATTGTGAAAAGTTATCGAATTTTACTTGAAATTTCCAACTTTTCGTTTCTAGGAATTGAACCCACATGATCTTTAATTTGACGATGATAATGCGGCTCGACGATGGTCGCATCGAACATCACAAGGCCTCTAACCTCGCTACACTGATTTATCGTGGTGAACTGTTCGATAACATTGGTAATTGTTCTAATTCTGCCCGCTTTGCATTCTAAAATATTTCAAATTTCGGCCAAAAATAATTGCGCATTTTTTTGCGACGAATTCATTGCAAATGATTTGCACGTTTCAGATAAATTTTTTTTTCAAATTTTCATATTATTCCAATCGGTGAAAATAATATGTGAATTTTTGCTTTAAAAAAATTCATTTTATTCTACCATAAATATAAATTTTAAAAAATGGCCAAATGAAGAAAAATTATTGCGGAAGTTTTTTTTGGAATAGTCTCTCAATTCTACTAGGGTTTCGGTGAAAAAAAATTGCGAAAATTGCCTTTCGACACTTGATTCTAACGACGGAATCGAAAAAATAAGTAGGAATAAAACGAGGGCGTTGACGACACTCCGTTGTTTACGCCCGCGAAATTGGCAAGCTCTGGTAAATCGAATAAAATATTTTGAGCATACTTGCAACGGGGCGGGTCAGAGTGAAAATTCTACCGACCCGCCCCGACCCGCCCCTGACCCATTCTTTGAGAAAAGATTCTTTGAGAAACTAACGTGTCTCTATAATATTTTAGATTTTTCTTAATCAACTTTAGAAATTATTATAAGATTTGAGAATTTATTGAGATCATTTAGAATTTTAGAAAATCTTATAAGATTAAAAAAAATATTTTTAAATTTATCTATTCTCAACAAACTGTCGAAAATATCAAAAAATTTTAGATTTTCTCAAAATTATTTAAAGATTATTATTGAATATTTGATTCTCAAAATATTTTATTTGATTTTCCTCAGAGCCTTCTATATATATATATCATTTGAAAGCTTAAGGAGCGCTCTTTCGAAAATCTTCTTCATAATTCTAATGTTGTCATTTCAATTGGCAGATTTCGCAATTCTTCGCGGCAAGACCTTGCAGTTGAAACGCGGTCAGATTTGATGTAAGTGGGGACCTCCTCTTCATCATTTTTCAATAGAGTGGGAACCTGCTCTCCCACTAGGCGGGGGATCTTAAATGCAATTTTCAGCAGGCACGTCAAATGCGCCCTGTGGAGACTTTGATCTGACGCGTTGCGGTTCAAGTCTATTTAAAGAATCAACGCGAACCGCAACGCGTCTGGCGACATTGAACAATTACAGTAGCCACCCCCCAACCCCCACTATATCACTCACTTTCTTTGTATAGTACCGTAGTACCGCTGAGGGTTCTGTCAGTGGCATCGACCTATAAAATGTGGGAGGCATATGAAATGAAAAAAAAATTTCTTACCATCAGCGTTTCATACAAAAATTCACGAACATTTCTATAAATAGAAATCCGATTATTATAGATAGGATCAACAATTCGATTGCAATTATTGTAGCTCACTTTTCTCCTAAATATAAAATCCAAGTTGGTGTTTTTTCCCATTAACACTATCGCCGAACCATCTGCAAATTTTTGAGAATCGACATTATCGAATCGGCTGTTAGGTTTGGGGGAGATTAAAGCGCATCGCATTGGTATCGTAATGCGAAAATTCTATTTAAAACAAATTATTTTTATTATTATTAATTCAAAATTATGTGGAATTTAATCATAAATGTCAAAAAAGCCATGGCAGTGGACTTGGCGAAAATCGAAGTGTAGATTTACGAGCACAGTATAAGGATAGGTTAAAGGCGCATGCCGCCCATCGAGACCTCTTTTTAAATTTTTAAGACAATTTTTCGGCATTCGACATCGACAATATTTTAAAATCAAAATCGAAAATCGAGAAAATTCAAAAAAAAGCGCAGCAATCACTGCGATTTTGGCGCCAATTCAAAAAACTTTTTTGGCCAAAAATCTCGGGGCCTAGATTGTGGAAAAAAATGGACCTTTTAGCCAACATACCATAATTTTTTAAAACGTCATTATATCGGGTAAATTTGCAAACAATTTTATTTAAACTTCGAAAAAACGTCAACGACTTCAGATTGGTATTGTTAATTATAATCTGCCCATTTAATATATATCGTATATTTGAATACCTAAATATTATATTGATTTGAAATTCCAGAAATTTGTGGAGCATTGAAAAATTTACAAAGAATGGGGTATGATCGGCAACTGCTGAACGCGGGTAGATTTACGGGGGATGCGTCTTTCGAAATGGTCTCGCACGGACTAGCAGACTATTTCAAATTTTATGAAGCGGTTCCATAATTTTTTAATCGAATGATTTTGGAAATTCAAGGAAATGTGAAACTCATCAAGAAAAATGAAGCAGCTCACAGCAAAATAAGCGTTCGCGCGTGGCGAGACCTTTTCAAGGCGCATGCGCGTAAATCTACAGCAGTCGCCGGACAAAGTCCATAATATTTCTCACATTTCCAATGACGCTTTCGGAATATTGCCAGTGAAATTAATAACGCCATGGTATACAATACAATTTTTCTTTTTGTAAACGATCGAATCCTTATCGCAATCTGAAATTGAGAGCATTCGATCGAAGGCAACTTCAATTAATGCTACGTCCGCAAGAATTTTCAATGAAACTATAAGTTGCCAGATTTTGAAAAAGCTTCATTCTCATAAAATTTGAAATGCAGAATGATGTGTTGGCGACGGCGATGTAGATCATCTGAAATTGGTGATTTGTTGCGTTCCGATCGGCTCCGCAAATGTGCGTCAAATGCGATGTGTGTCAAACGTCGAATTTGACGCAAATCGTCGGAACTTGAGTTCTCCGCCAAATTCTGGTGTCAAATTGATGTAATAGTTTGGTTTTAATCGAACAGCTCTTCTAATAGAGACCACGACCGCCCAAGAAAAAGACCGAAAAGCTTGGAATGCTGTGGTTGGCGCCTTATCAGGCAAAGGACGAGCCAACCATAGGATCCGAGCAAATAATATACATATACATATGTATATCTCACCGGCTTTTTACGTCTTGGCAGCAAAATTTCTTTTCGAATTAACAATTCGCCATCCTTCATCGAGACATTCCTTATATCGATCATATCATTCTCATCTAAATTCATCGGCCATCGAATTTCAGAATTTGGCGATTTCAAAACTTTTCATTGCGATAAATTTGACATTCATCAATTCTTCGAACGGACACTTTCCGCCGTGAATTTGCTCGTCGTAATTGTAAATTTTAAGCGATTCGATCACATTTCTACAATTTGTTTGTTTTTTTTTTCCCACAAATTCACATCAATTAAATCAGAAACCAACATTTGCTTGAATTTTTTGCACTCGTAGAACACCGATTCATTAATGAAATCCCAGTGAACCTTCAATACGATGCCTGTTGATTGTTTGATTGCGTACAATATGAATAATATCAGTTTTGAATTCATTATTTATTAGGAATACCCAAAAATAGGCAAAAATAGGCAAATATTGCTCGAATTGAATGTCACGTTTTCACGAAATCCATCAACTTCTTTAAAAAATCTCTCGGAAAATTATGTCAAATAAAAAAAGCTTCAGTCTTTTTCTAGAACATCAATGCTTACGTTTTTAAATTGTAGATTTCGAATCGAAGGTCCCGGATTTTATTAATTCGATTTTTCACCAAGAAAATCAATATTCAGATATTGGCAACAAAATTCTCTGATTTTCAACCAAATTTGTCGACGTGAAAAATTGGAGCTCTTCCAATAGATTTGTTGAAAATTGATAAAAATCAAAAATTTTCAACGTTTTTAATATTAAAAAAATTGCTCTTCTATTTAAAGGAGATGCTTGCTTCTGGTCTCGAAATCAAAGACAATTTCATTTTTTTTCGCCGTCGTTAGATTCAAAGCTATTATGAGTGGAGTCGATGTCTAAATTAGACATTTAAGGAATTTTTACGTATCTAAAAATGGGCTTTTTTAGTTGTTATCCAAAAATTATCTTTTGGGAACATAGGACCCTCCAATTATTTCTTGGTACAGGGACCCCATAGTAAACTGCCCCAAAATTCGCTGAGCAAACTAATGGTTCTTGCCAAAATGGGGCAATTTGGTCTATTTTGATTATTAAAAAAACTGCATAATGGTAGAAAATTTGAATATTTGACTATTCAGAAGAATCAGGCATATTCAAATATTACATTCTCAAAAAAAAAAAACGAGCGGTGAGTTTGCTCCAGAGTACGGTACCCGAATTCCGACGAGGCGACAATTCAAATTTGAATTGCCGCCTCGAACCAAGTGCGATGGTCCACAATTTGTTAAAATGCTCATTTTTGCGATTTCAGCTATTTTTTTTGTAAAATTAAATATTCAAGTAGCTCGTTTATTTCGAATAAAGCAAATAATAAAAATAATAAAGCTGAAAATTGAAGAAATGAACGAGATGAATAGAAGAAGATAGTGGAGAATTGGCACATGGTAACTATCTGAAATCGAATGAATCCGGCATTTCCAATCATCATATTCTTACTAATCAACTTTCGATTAACCTCCAGCGGATTTTTATTGCGGGCGTTTTGAAATAAATCTAATATTGCTGAACTGCATCGAAATTTAATCTGAGGCAAAATGTTAATTTTTGCAAATTGTTGGAATCTGACACTCACCTTTTTATAGACAATTCCTTTACAAAAAACAAGCCCATCTGGAAATACAGAAATACTTGTCATGTTTTGAAGACGAACTTTTCCTAAAAGTTTTCCAGAAATTTTTCGACGAAATTGAAAACAAATTGATTTTTTGGGACCACCATTCATTCTGCCCTTCTTGTTGGGACCTCCATGTCGGAAAATTCCCAATCGTAACCAACATCTCCGTTTCCCTTTATTAGAATAATATATGAATATGATAGGAGGAGACCGACCCCATAGGGAATGAGAAGGCTAGAATGAATGTTGGTCCCCTGTTGGCCTGTTGCGCGGTCAATGGGCGGAGCTTATCGGTCCACGTGTAACATAGTAATTGGTAGGTATCCAATGACTCGTTTACCGTTCACTGTTCGAAGGAAACGCAAAAAAGGAAAATCCTGGCCAGCGTCAAAATTGAGAAATTTAAGGTCTCCGTAGATCGTTTTCAACTGAAAAAAAAAGTCCAAATTAGATTTTCCAAGACCTATGGCTTCCGGTGGGCGGAGCCTAATTTTTTTTTTTGATCTACGCGATTTGACTGCGTATCAAACGTATGCAGTAAACTAAAAAGGCTTGGGCAACAATTTTTGAAAAATTACTGTAATTCGGGCAATATTGAAGAGGGTTGAATTCAAGCGTTGGCTGAGTATTAAATGTGTCAAGCCATTATAGTTGGAACGTGGGTAGATTTACGAGAGCGCCTTTGAAAATGGTCTCGTCACCCATAAACTTGCAAAATGGCAAATTAGTCGGGGCGAGACTATGAGAATGAAGCGTCCCCCGTAAATCTACAACAATTATTATTTTTCAAAAAAGAAAAGAAAGAAAATTCGTTTGACTTGGACGATTTCTATGAATTATTTCCAGTTCGATTTCAATTTGGTTTCAAGTTTGCAAAAAAAAATAAATCCAGCGATTCGATGAAAAATAGCAAAAATTAAAATTGCTCACATGATCCCGAATATGCAAGTGGAAAAATGAAGTAAATTTTTCCCCATCAAAGATCAAATCCCCAATGATTGTGCGGCATTGAATGATGGAAAAATAATCGACTATAGCTTGCTCATTTGGATCGCCGCAGACTAAAACAACCAAAAAAATGATGGGCGTTTCATGATCGATCGATCAACGCCTACCGTCAGTGTAAAGAATCGATTTCCGATCGGGGGATTTATCAATGTAAGCCATCTAAAACTCCAACGTCGTTTTCAAAAAATACGTATTTGAAAAAAAAAAAGAAAATCTTGTTTTTTTTGGACTTACAGCCATTAGATCGTTCATCAATTTTGGAATATTATTAATAATATAAAATCGACTTGAATATATCAAATCAAGGACTCGATTGCAATTTAACAAATTTAGAGAAGTATAAAGGCCAATAAAGCGAAGATTAAGATTTTCACCCATAACCACAACTGCAGAACCTTCTGAAAATTGCATTTTTTGCGGTGTTGTGCGCCGCGAGACCCTTTACTTAATTAATTGCCATGGTCCCAATGGTTTTGGAAATTTTGGGGTTCAAAAAATTGAAATAAATTAATTCAGCAAATCATTAAGGGCTCATAGTGATGTTTAGATGGTAGGGGGGGGGGTCTCGTGGCGACAGATTTTGATAGCATGCAAAAAATTGGAAAATTTAATTAAAAAACAATAATTCATTGAAATTACCATAATTTTTCATAACGTCCGTATAAGGCCTAGGCTTGCATCTAATTATGTGTAATTGACGAATAAACGGTATATAAGTGAGATTTGTGTTATTAATGATTATTTGACCATTATGTATTTCTTTGATTTTCAAATACCTAAAAATGAGTAGAATTATATTATAGGAAAATGCAGAAAATAAAGCATTACAAATTTTTTTCTTTTTTTTTGAATTTTGAAAATCTGAATAGAAAACTAAAATTCAAGAAAAAACGAGCGCCTTGACTAATTGTGAACCATTGCACATTTTCGTGGCGGTAATTCAAATTTGAATTTAAACGGTGGGAATAAGAATGCCAAAGTTTTTTTTTGCGATTTTATAGTTGGGAGAAAATCGTCCAATAAAGTGCATTAGGTGCAAACACACGCGGCCATTTCGATGCAGACTTTTCCATTTTATTTGACGACAATTCCCAACTATTTTTTTTTTTGAAAATTGATATTAATAACCAATTTGATACATGTTTAACGTAGAATTCGAAATATTTCCGGATAGATTGATATCGCCATGATATTCAACGCACTTTTCCTTTTTTGCTATTGAATATTGATCACATGCTAAAATTGAGACAAATAATATTATTAAATTCGATTAAAATTTTTACATTCGCAGATATTTGAGATGTAAGCGTAAGGCTCATGAAATGCTTCATTCCAATTGTGCACCGAGTTTTTTGAAACACAAAATGATGTGTTCACCAGATTGATATAGAGTTTCTGAGAAAAATCTTTAAAAATCTTACAGGTAAATGAAAATCAATCGGATTCGAAAATAAAATAAAAATAATAATTTAAATTAATTTGTTTCGAATCATTCCAGAAAGATTTCAAAATTGAAATTGAGAAATAAATCAATCGATTTCGAAGATTTTCAATTTGAATTTTAATTATTTTTTTTATCGAATTAGGTCAATTTATATTTTATTTTTCTCCGAATTCAATTGATTTTCATTTATTTGAAATTTTGAGAACTCCTTACTGGTTTTTTGATTTTAGGAAATCGAATTTCTTTTCTAATTAACAATTCGCCATCCTTCATCGAGACATTCCTTATATCGATCATATCATTCTCATCTAAATTCATCGGCCATCGAATTTCAGAATTTGGCGATTTCAAAACTTTTCATTGCGATAAATTTGACATTCATCAATTCTTCGAACGGACACTTTCCGCCGTGAATTTGCTCGTCGTAATTGTAAATTTTAAGCGATTCGATCACATTTCTACAATTTGTTTGTTTTTTTTCCCACAAATTCACATCAATTAAATCAGAAACCAACATTTGCTTGAATTTTTTGCACTCGTAGAACACCGATTCATTAATGAAATCCCAGTGAACCTTCAATACGATGCCTGTTGATTGTTTGATTGCGTACAATATGAATAATATCAGTTTTGAATTCATTTTTTATTAGGAATACCCAAAAATAGGCAAATATTGCTCGAATTGAATGTCACGTTTTCACGAAATCCATTAACTTCTTTAAAAAATCTCTCGGAAAATTATGTCAAATAAAAAAAGCTTCAGTCTTTTTCTAGAACATCAATGCTTACGTTTTTAAATTGTAGATTTCGAATCGAAGGAAAATTTATATTCGATTCAGATTGAAAAATAAATTTTTTTACGAATCCGTTTGATTTAACTGAGTATAGAATCGCCACTTGCGATGACATTTCTGAAGATCAGACGGCAAGTATGACGTATTTGTAGAATTATACAAAATAGTTCTAGATGGAAATTTTGAAATCTTCTCTCAAAATCTGCTCCCATTTCAGAGTTTATTGAATTAGAAGAATTTATTTCAAAGAAGGAAGAATCAATGAAACATAAAGCTGAAGTCTGGTAACGAATTCCATAGATTAAATTTCTTTATCCATTGTAGCCAGTAGCTCATAATGCTTAAAACAAGCGCGCTCCATCTTGTTACAGCGTTGTTCGGGAACCACAGTATCGCGGGTAAGCGCGTCAGAGGGGTCAGAGAGTGTGCAGACATGAGAGGATCAACGAACACTTGGCGTCGATTTGCGGTTCGTTTCGACAAATGCGCTCTATTGCATGTTTTGCACTGACACCAGTGGCACTCTAAAAGGCCGGCGGATGCGAAATTTCATCAGTTCTTGTAGCTCCTCGAGTTGCGGGAAGCCCGCGGATCTTGCGGGCTCGTCGTGCCCCGCATAACCTGCGGGCTCCTCGACATGCCCCGTCAATCCTGTGGGCTCGCCGTGGCCAAGGATCCCATCGGTATGTCACATTCATCGCAATCCTTTTCTTAATTCCTTGTATTGCAGATCCGATGAGAGCCACAGTCGTTGCTCATTCGAGCTCTTCGGATGTGATAGGTCGAAAGTGTCGGGGATTCTCGACTGGTGCGACTCCGTTAGCCAGTACTAACCCTACTGCAGTGTCGCGTCCAGGCCGATGTTAAACCCACATTGCATGAGTAGACGTATCACGTGATGTAGAGCAAGAATGGGGAATGGCGAAAGATCGATGCTGCCCGGGGCGTCGAACCGATCGATGATAAGGATTTCATTGGTAAAGAAGGAGTCACAGTCTATCAGAATAACTCGGATCATTGCAGGAATCTTGAATCAAATGGATCCGATCGGAGGCGACGAGGAAGGAGCAAAAGCGTCTGGTATTTGGTAATTTCTGGTCCGGGCCAATTTTTTATTATTACTATTTTTCACTTGCCCCAGTGGTACCACTTACGACTGTCCCCTTCTATATCCCACCACTTGGGATTCTCTCCGTACATTCGTACCACTTACGTCTGTACTTCCTCTCGGTCCTACCGTTTGGGACCATCTTTTTTCGGGGAATGCCGGCTTCCCCTTCCCCTTTCTGCCGCCAGTCGTACCACTTGCGCCTGTCCCCTTTTCTCTATCAGTCGACTGATCCCCCTGCCGTACCACTCGCGGCTTCCTCCTCTATATCCCACCACTTGGGATTCTCTCTCTTTCTTTTTCGGTCCTACCGTTTGGGACCACCCATTTCTTCGACTTTTCCGGGGGAAAACCGTACCACTTACGGTCATGCCAGTCGTTCCACTAATGACTGGCTTCCCCCTTTGTTTTTAATCTATTCTTCGTATTAATTTCTCTGTACATATTTTTTTTAGGTGTTTAGGTATCGTCGATGCTGCTGCTGCTGATCGAAGGACCCTGCCGGTGAATCGATTCACCATCACCCAACCATTAAGCATAACCCCATACTAAGGTCCTCTATTTATTTTCTACTTAATCCGCTGTAGTCAGCGATATTAGGGCCGTAGTCGGCCATTCCCCCAAACGCCAAGGCTTCCCGTCCCCTGTAGTGCCGAGGCGTTGGCTGGATGGCGGCTTAACCGCTGTATCCTAAATTCGGGTGATTGGCCTGGCAAGCCCTTCAGCCCTGATTCCGTAGCCGGGAATCGAACCCTACCCAAACGCCCCCGTTTCAAGCACTCTCGATGTCATCTGGCCCAGACCTATATTGACGTGGATTGGCCAGCTATGTCAATATGTCCAGCCTTTCGGGTGCACATGGACCGTGCTTCTTGGCATAGTAGCTTGCTACTTTGTAGTGGCTTGCTACTACTTTGTAGTAAGTTGCTATGTTGAGAACACAAAAATCACATTACCATATCACCAGTAGACCCGGGGCCCAGCCAGACGTGGCTTGCCCAACCACTTCTACTTCTATTATCCTCGGATGATAGTTGTGGGATGTCCTTGGGTGATCCCCATGGTGGGATCGGCGATGACCCACATCAGGCTTCGGCCTGATGCTGGTGAGCCTCTCCTTCAAGTGTCGAGCCTCTACGTGGCGAAGGAGATCAACTGACTCGGTCCTCATTCTTTGGGGGTCGAGTCAGGCTAATCGGCACACGAATTCCAAACGGCCCTCTTCAGGGCCCCTTCAGCTATTTGTTTTTTTTTGTTTAAAGACAGTTCTTTTTTCAAACTAGTCTTTTAAATTAGCTTGAGATCGGATCAGTTAATTTTCTTTGAAATTCCTTTTAATTGTTTTTTAATTATACTAATTATCGTGATCATCAAACTGACAACCTAATTTCCACATAATTTTACTGAAAACGCGTTTTTTTTAGAATAAATCGAAAACAGTTGAATTTTTTTCAATATTAATTAATTTTTTTTTGATTTCCAATCATGTATAAGGAAGCGGTGTGAAAGTGCATTCAATTTCTTCTTCTGATTGTCGTCGATTCACTTGATATATCTAAAATGTTAAATATTTCCTTTTAAAAATGTTTTTTTTTCTACCGCCTGCTTTCGAATAACATTAAATCGAAAAATGAGTTTTTCCAGCATAAAAAGAACAATCGATATTCCCATTCCAATGAGGAATATATAAAATATTTGCTCAAGATGCTTCTTCAAGCTGAGCCGAGTTTTTTTCACCTAGAATCATTTGATTTCGCACGTGTTTGATTTCAAAATCGATTCCAACCTGTACGGTGATGTCTTCCGACTGCTTGCGAGTCCCATAGCCGGGACCAAGTGTGATCGTTGAGACACCGGGCAGAATTTTGATGAGCGCCTTGTTGAACATCTTGCACAATTTCGGATTGTTGATGCTGAAGCCGAACGCCACATAGCTCACGATTCCTGAAAATTGGTGTTGCAAGCAATATCAGATTATTTTTTTTTCTGACAAAGAAAAAATAAGAGACTAGGCTTCCAATATATCCCTTGAAGTTATTTCTTCTCAAAAATTTTGCGATTCGATTTACGAGCATCAACAGTTTTTGCTTTTAATATTCCAACATTCTGCGGGGTTTTTTAAAGGCGCAGAAGCCGTCCACAATCGTACCTGTTGTATCGCGGATGACGGTAAGCTCTTGCCGTTTGTCCCATGTGCTCACCGCTTGCGGCAGAAATTCCGTATCGTATGTCGAATAGAATACACCTCCTCGTCTGCAAAAAAAGAGACAGTAGAATTCAAAACTGTAACATTTGGGTCTCGTATGGAAACCCTCATAAGAGCTAGTTGGAGGCCATATTTTTAAAACGAATTTTTTTTTAGGTATATTGAGGGAAATTTCATTTTGGTGTGATTTTTCGATCCTTGATTTAAAATTTTTTTCGCTTATTAATATTCTACAAAATTACCCCCTTGTACCTTTAAAATCTACAGTAATCTTTGAGACGGGAAAAATTACAGCAAAACCTACTTGATCTCTTTAACCAACTCGGATTCCCTTCCTCGTACCACTATCGGATTGTAGGCCAACGCTCGTTTGATAGCTTTCTCATTCTTCGTATTCGATCCTTCCAGCGTCAAATTGAAATAGTATGTCAAATAGGTCTTCTTGTGCTCCAATTGATCTGAAAATATTCAGATTTGACCTCATCCCTTTTCAAAAAAGAGCAATCACCGATGAGTTGGGCCTGATGCAAAAATGGGATTCTTGACGACGGCGGCGCCGTTAGCAACGAGTTCATCGTTGTCTGATAGTAGTTGGCGGTTATCATCATCGCCAGTATCAGACATCCTTCAAGGAACTGCAAACATTTTCAAATGATCACTCCCCCAACGCTCGACGTACCATAGTCGACACCACTGTCGGACTTTGGACTCGTTGTTTGAGCATTAATCCAAAGGTTTCCTAAACGAATGTTGACGACGATTGTCGGGAATTGCGAGGGACCCACGAGAACACTGCTGAAATAGATGTTGAATTTCGAGCCAACGCGACTGTCCCAATAGAGAGCGCAAGCAAATCGCATTGACGAGACGGCTAGAATTGTGGCGAGTAGAAGAAACCACATCTGGAAGAATCGATGAATCGAACTATTGGATAGGTTTGATACGCAGCCAAATCGCCTTGTTCAAATTTCGGCGCCCTTAGGAAGTCATCGGTCTTCGACGAAAAAAAAAGAGGCGAAATTCATTTTGATTGAAAAATTTTGTCTATAATTTTCAGGTCTGTTAAAAATAAAAAAAAAAAAAACATTTTTTTGCCTGGAAAATTTCCAATCGAGTTACCCATTGGTTCGTGTGCTTTTCTATATTCGATAGAGAGACGGACCATCATTTTCAAACCCAATTTTGATATCTGCCAATAGAAATGACAATAAAAAATTATGGCGTATTGGGGAAGAAGCTTTTCGAAAGAGCGTTCCACAGATCGAAAAATTTGAAAAAAAAAATAAAAATAAAAAATACGATTAATTAGAAATGTGCTT
Source organism: Caenorhabditis bovis (assembly GCA_902829315.1). Lineage (NCBI taxonomy): Eukaryota > Metazoa > Nematoda > Chromadorea > Rhabditida > Rhabditidae > Caenorhabditis > Caenorhabditis bovis. Next base: position 1,465,141 of record CADEPM010000001.1, on the reverse strand, counting down.
TTTTTTGGCATCGACCAAACTTTTGTGTGATTCAGAAAAAATGAATGAAAAAAATGAGAGCCGATGTCTTATTTTTCTAAAACCCCGATTTCATTGTAAATCATCTGCGGACATTTTTCGCGAATAATTCTTTTTGTCAGTTGGCGGCAATTCAAAAAAAAATGACCATGAACTTTTCGTTTTTTTTTTTGGAAATCTCGGGATTGAAAAATATTGAGTTTAAATAATTTGGTTAGTTTTTTTTTCTTCAAATTTTAGAAAAAATCGATTTTTCAAAAATTTTGCTTTTTTCTTTAAATTTTCAACTATTTTTGGATGGTTCTGTAATTGGCTATTAATTTCTGAAAACGGGGTTATTGGGGAATATTAACTATGTTTAAAATTTGTGATTGAAAGCTCATCTAAAAAAATCAAAAATTCATTTTTGAGCTTTACTATAAAGTGACTGAGAACTGGGAAACCCGATGGTGGGGAAAAATGCTTCCCTCACACCAAAAATGGTCAATTATAGACGAGCGTAGTGGCTGGCAAATTAGAGCAATTATGAATTGAGAACCTGAGTCGTAAACGGAGCAAATATGATGTTTCGAAAATCGTTTTCCGGCGGCCTTCGGACGATATAAACTTGCTAGAATGCATTGATTTTGAAATTTGGGAAGAAAAAAAAATTTGAACTTGAAAATATCGAATTGGAAATGTGAAATGGGCGAACTTCATTCGAGATGGTGTGATTCTCATCGACAATCCGCTCATGTCAATCTTGTCTTTTGCCAGAAGGCCAAGAATTCCGCTGGAAAAGTCGGAAATTTAATTTTCTTCTCGTCAAAATTCACCTAATATTTCCATCGGGTTGCAAGTCGCCGAAATCGTTGACAACATTGAACTCTTTTTCAGTATCAATCTGAAATTATAGATAACGAAATGATCGATTTAATATTATATTTGTGTGGGCAATTCGTACCACTTCCCATTGCCAATCGAGAATCTTCATGACCATGTCGATGATTTCCATTTCGGCGCCCGGTTTGGCACATGGCTGAAATTCCGCAAAAATTGATATCAAATTTGTTATTTTGACGATGTCAGCCAAACTCGAAAATTTTCAAGAAATGAGAACGTTTGAATTGCCGCCCGCCAAAACGGGGAAAAAATTTTTTTTGATGAAATAAATGGTATTGTGTGCAAACACCGAGGCGCAAATATTACAGAAAAATCCAAAAAAAAATCTATCTAATTTGAATTTTATATTTTTAGAATGTCATTAAATTTGAAATTGCAGATTTTTACAAAAAAAAATAAGTAGATCGTCACGAGACCCAACCAACAAGCTTGAAAAAATAGCCTAATTGAATTTCCAAAAAAAAAACAATTGTGAGTACGGTAAGTAAGTGAAGTTGGGTCCCGTGCCGATAATTTTTTTGTACCTTCCTCGGCATCCGCCGAAAACAATTGAAAGCGTCGGGATCGTGCTCAAACAGTCCGACACGAATCGGGCGACCGAGAGGGGACCAACTCATATCGACTGAATCTCAAGTGAGTTTTGAAATCGATACTCCTCCTCTTGACGCGACTACTTATCCCAAGTGGATTATGCATTTCTCAAATTGTTTTTTTTTTTTCGAAAAGAATGAAAGTAAAACAAAAAATAAGCGGGCAAAAATTCAAGCGGGATTCGTGCCCGATTCGAGCGCGTCGACACGCGTCTCATTTTTCGCCAACATTTTCCAAATCGTATTCCGAATGATCGGATTGTAGAGGAAGAATATGACGAAGTTGATGCACGAATAGCAATAGAAGTTGAGAAATGCGGCGATGTGAAGGACGAAATTCGGAAAATTGCGCATTGCCTGAAAAAAAAGCAACAATGCGAACGGGCGGTTCTTTTTTTTTCGGCGATGACGATTTTGATCGACACACTTCTTTCTGGAATACGTAAAGAATTGAATAGGCAACGCTGACCAGCAGAATTGTTGAAAGCGCGAATGAGGTTATAATAAGACGTCTGAAAAATGAAAAGAGCAGTTTGAGGAATCGTGGACCATCGGCGGGACGGCGGCAATTCAAATTTTTGCACTCTCAATGTCTCCCTTCTTTTTTTTTTTCTCTGCCTCTCTCATATTTGTATGATCTTGTGGCACTATAGAAGCTCTAGTTTTAAGATTCGACAAAAATAAAAGAAATTGCAAATGTTGCGATGCGCCTTTAAATACCTACCGTACCCGCTGGATTTTTTTTCCAAAAAATTGCCCCCCTGAGAGAACCTTTCACGATTCGCATCATCCTCTTTAACAAATCGATAGATCCTCGCGAATATCCCATTATTCGCCATTATCGATTTTTGCTTTTCCATCAATAAAACCACAATCACATTGATAATCAAACTCAACAATGGTAGAAGAAAATTAATACTGTATAGAATATAGTCAAACTGTAGAATGAATTGGAATTATTATATACTATATGTATTAGTGCATATTTTACCCGATACGTCTCGAATGTGCAGCTCAAGTGTCGCCGATAAAACGTGAAGTTCATTCGGATGAAGCAGCCGTGAAACCAGAGCCATGTGAAGAATCCAATGTTGATGATCTTGAAATGAATTGGGAACTTCCTCCCGAACCCCCCCGACAGACGTACCGTGCAAGTCGTCAAATAGATGAATAGGCGTCTCGTCGCGAAAATCGCGCTCTCGCCGGGTCTCCAAACGACCCAAAATCGGTGGAGCGAACCGACAAACGAGATGACGTACAGCATTTCGAACGCCACCATATTCGTTATGGTGACGATCAGCATATACCACAGTTTGTACTGTTCCGCGGTCTGCCAGCCGACGAAAATGTACGGCACCTCGGCGATGAGAATTTGTGTGATGTTGATGATGATCTCGCACACAATCAAATAGCTCAAATAGATCACAGAATGGATTACTGTAATTCGGTTTATTTGAATTGTGAAGTCCCCCGTGTCCCACTAGGCTCACATTTTTTAGTGACTATCAAATAAATGAGGAGGCCGTTGAATAGAAATGATAAGAGATGGACTATCGTGGAACAGATAAAGAAGACGAGATTCATGAGGGGGGGGGGCGCAATAATAGGAAATGGGGATTTCAATGAAAAAAAAAATGGAAGATGATTATATGGTTTTGACATCGCCGATGACTCGAGTCACATATAAAATTGAGGGTTTCTCGCGTTGGAATATCGAGATGACATGCTTTCGGACAAAAGGATGCAGAATGAAATAGAGAAGCAGATTGAGCAGGTTGTTCAGGTAGACGTTGAGCGCGTATATATGCGTTTTGATCAAATATGGTAATGAGTCGAATGCCTGAAATCGTCTATTTTTTAAATTATACAAGCAAGGTGTTGGAATCATTTGAATTGGGTCTCGTGTGGAAAACGAAATCTTAGAAGCGTTTTTCTTGGTTAAATCATTTTTTTTTTCAAAAATTACATTTTCACAGTTTCAAATGAGGGAATATTTTTTATTTCACGTAACCAATTTATTTTACGGCCCGCGAAATTCAAATTTTTAAAAATAAATTTTTTTTCAATATTTTTTTGCAGATATCACGATTTTGTTGAAAATCAAACTAGCGCTATAAAATTTTTTTATTCAGCTTCTGGTTGGGACAAAAAAAATTCAAACCGTCCTCAAAATGGTCCCATGCTCTACGGGCTTTTATTTAAAATCTTCCCACAAAAATTTTGAGTCTAAATTCTCAGTGTTAGCTGATTTTTTTTTTGAGATTTCCCCGCAGGACCCGGCAGCTTGTATGGAAAATTGTTGAAAATTAATTTTTTTGGGCATTTTTTCAAATTTTAAAAATTTCTATATTGTGAAATAAAATCTCACTGTGAGCCTAGTGAAAAACTGAAAATCGTTGGGGGAAAAAAAGAATTTTCTTAAATTTAATTTTTTGGGATGCTATTTGTAGATCAAAGAGTACATATTTTCAAAGTGCATGACTTCTCGCAAATATTCAAGCTGGAAATTTTTTTGCAAAATTTAAAGGCGCATCATCATCATCATATCAATCCGATCGGATTGATTCCAGAGCCGAATACTGTCATATCCAATTGGGTTTTTTAAATTAATTAATTGCGACATAATACCTCTGGATAATTGGCCGTGATAAATTCGAAGCCATATGGTTCAGACATGACGGCGAATACAATCAGCGCATGGAACACAAATCGATTCTCGTGCTTCTTTCGCTTCGTCTCCGAGTTTCTCGAAACACGCGCCACAACTAGAATTATCATTTTCAGTCCAAGGAGTTTATAGGCAAGAATTGAAATTATAAATCGTCGACTACAAGGAATCAAGACCCCCACTTATATTAATTTGACAATTTCAGAAGGCTTTTGCTGAATACGGTACTTAAAGGCGCATAAAGTGGAAGAAAAATGCGAAATTTGAATATCATTGGTACCTAATATGCTAACTATATGGACTAACTATAATTTGATTTTCATATGAAATTAGCCTTCTCTTTCATATATTTTTGATATTTTCGTAACGCTTTATTCTCTTTTCATACCGAAACGCCCCATATTAGTCCCATCTCTAGCTTTTCCCCTATATGGACCTGCTATCATCGAGCTTCATCTCTACCTGATTTGAAGGCGGGCAATCGTCGAATTTTGGTGTAAACCACCGCTAGAATATTGATGATACACGTGACCGCCAGAATGTGAAACGAGTTGACGATATAGAATGGCTGAATTCTGGCGGGGCTCATCATCATCATCATCGAGTTCCATCAGCTCACCTCGCTCTCATAATTGTCGCATATGAGCACATAATTGGTATACTCGCATGAGCACATTATGTAAATTACATTGATGATTGCAAGGCACGACTGGAATTTGTTTTGTTGGAATTTTTCATCTGCGGACAATTTCGCCGAAATTTTTTTGCTCGAATTTGAATTAAATCATTTTTCTTGGTAATTCCCCCCCCCCCCATCCTCACCCATATAATGAAGCAATAATATTTGAGCATTTCCTGTGTGAACAGCTTGTTGAGAATCGGACAAAGTGTGACGATCAATCGATTGACACTCATCAGAAAGCTGACAATGTAGCGCAATTGGGTGCAGAGTAGACTGAGGTATCGGAATAGAATGATGAGCAATCGGAATTGGATGTCCGACGAGGCGATGAACCAGAAGATCTCAATGTAGAAATGTTGGCTCAGATTGATGAGAATCTCGGCGGCCACCATATTTGTAATATAAATTCGCGTTTTTAAAGCTGGAAAAAAAATTAGAGATTAGAAATTTCAAAAGGGGCACCTCGTTTCCTCAACACCAAATAGAGAAGAGTGAAATTGAAGGCATAGCTGAGCAAGTGAATGAGTATTGTGAAGGTTTTAACGCTAAATGTGTCCTGAAATTTAAAAAAATTGGATTTTCAGAGCGAAACGACCAACCTGGAATTGTTGTTTCATCGAGATCGAATGGAGTTGTTTGGCGACGTCGAAATTGACCAAAGATACAACAAAAATTGTGTTTGAAAATATAAAAAATTGTAATGCTCAATGTTTTCGCGTTTGTTTCATCATCGCATTTCCAGTCAACCGCATTGAATTCTTTAATAGAAGAGAAAAAAATTGTCTTGGGTTATTTCATTGAACGAATTCCATATTTGGCGATGAATTGCATTAATTGGGAGTCAGGGTTCGACGAGTTCGAAAATTGCGAGAAAACAACTTTTTTTTTTGATTTTTTCATTATAAAAATTTTTTTGAATTTCCAATTTTAATTTTTTTCTATTTTGATTTTTAAAATTTTAACGGGATCATAATTTGCTCAAAATCTTTGTGATTTATTTTTTTGGCTAATTTTGAAATTTATCGTTTGATCTTTGAGCGAAATGAGCATTTTGATGAATGCGCCTTTAAAGAATACTGTATTTTATGAATTGAAAACGAGATCAAATCTATTGCATGAATATGGCGTCAAAAATCGAGTCACAAGCAAAATTCCAGTGTCGCTTATAAAACGAGCCCCCCACTGCGTGGGCGGATTCGTAAATTCAAATTTGAATTACCGCCACGAAAAAGTGCGATGGTCCACAATTGCTCAAGATGCTCATTCTTGTTGTGATCGCAGTGGAGAATGATTGGGAAAAATTCAATTGAAGTAGCAAATTTAGGGCGCTTGTTTGAATTGCCGCCAATAACAGCAAATAGGCGATTCCCGGAAAATGTCCGCAGATGGTTTGCAACGAAACAACAAAAAAAAAACGCAGCTCCCACTTTGACAACCCTGATCTCACTAGATTATAAAAAATTGGCATTTCAGTGGTCCCAAATTTCGGTCAAGAATTACAAGCAGATCGTTGACGCTTCTGTAGAGTGTTGGCAAGAAGGTGAAGCCAGATTTCTGAACCTGCTTCAGATTGCCAGACGAGCTTGCTACTAGAGGGGTCTTTCTAATAAATCTGTAGATTGCTCAGGGGTCCGTTTGTCATTGATGGTTTGACCACTAAACGATAGGCGTGAAATTCCATAGAGAAAGGAACTACTTATGATAGGAGGGGCTGTAGATCATCAAGCAAGGTTAGAAGAAGTATTGAAATAGGAAAATCTGAGAGAGAGGATTGATCAAAGAACCTTCATTAAAAAAAGAGGGGAAATGAGGAAAAAAAGCGAAATGATTAGAAGACACGCAAAACCTATACAAATTGCAGAAAGGGTGAAAAAAAATGGAATTGGAATCACGAAACGAGAAAGCAAAAAAAAATATTTTTTCCGATGACGTGACTCTCAAAACAAATTTTTTCAGAAGTCGTTCTGAAAATTTTCACCGAACGATTTGCGCCTGAAAGAAAAAAAATCGGAATTGAAGACGTTGAACTAAAAGAAAAATAGGCATGGAAGAAAAATTGAGTATTTTTGCAAAAAAAAATAAGAGAAATGGGAAAATTTGAGAATTTTTGAAAAATGTTTGGAAGAAAGCATCTAATTGAGTTAGCATAATTATTATAAAATACACATAATTTATATATGAAATTGTCTCTGCCAAAATAGTTTAACGAGCTATTTCAGGCCTCGTACTCTAAAAAATTCAAATCTGACATTTAAATTGTTTAATTCAAAAAAATATTGTATTTAGTAATAATTGCGCGGGTAGATTTACGGCGTGCGCCTTTCGAAATGGTCTCGTCACTCGCGAGGGCTTATTTTGAAATATTCATGTGAACATCATATTAACATTTTGTATATCTGTTGTGATTTGGTCCATCACAACCGAAGTGGCCGTGGCCGTCTTGTATATGGCCGTGGCCGACTCGGGCCGGTGTACTCCACCCGGAAGAGTGAATAATTAATTGTTCGCGTTTTGCGCCGCCCATCCAGCTTTACCCTTTTGAATTTCATTAAATAATTTTTATTTTTTAATTATTATTCCTCACGCGCATTTTTAGATGCGTTTTCGCCTACGAATTTATTCTCTTGCTCCCCGTGCGTCCAATTGTTGTGCCATTTATTTAGACCCAAAATATGATTTTTTAATTTACACCCAATATATATATATTTTTTTTTGTTTGACGTTTCGTTTCTTTTTATAATTTGGTTTAATTACCCACGTTTGAGAATATATCACTGGTTTGATTGTCCAACTGGACCACCAGGACCTGCTGGAGGACCGGGGCCAAAAGGACCACCAGGACCACCAGGAGGAAGCGGAGAACCGGGACCGGCTGGCCGTGGAGGACCACGCGGACCACCAGGAGAAGCCGGAGAAGATGGAGGACCAGGAAAACTGGGACAACCTGGACAGACGAGAACTCTTCCATCGCCACCAGGAGAGCCAGGACAACCAGGAGAGCCAGCGAAACGAACTGTTTGTTTTGAGCACGGAAGAAAACCAACGTGCTAACTTATCTTTGAATATTTAATATCAATAAAAAAATATCGGGATGACTTTTATAAAGCTAAATAAAACACTTAGGTTTTGGGTATCGATAATACCTCACTGGAGTTAAAGGAACCCAATGCCGAACCGGGGGGTCCCATACGGCGATTTTTGGTCTAGCCGATGTAATATTCTCATGAAGTCCAATAACCTTAAATAAGGTCCGCGCGAGACCAAGAGAAAGACGCATCGCCCGTAAATCTACCAGCATACAAGAAACAGTTCGGGACCCTAACAACAAATTTTTTTAAATTCTGTCAAAGCGCGTAATAAGCAACTTTTAATTTTTTCCATTAAAATATTTGAATAAAATTTGAAACATAAATTCACAATTTTTAAAATATGCTTATTTTGATGAATTTTTGAAATAAAAAGGATCGGTTGTGGAAAAAAAATGCACATTTCAAAAAATTGGGCCCGAAGTTGTTTTATTGTTCGAATTGCCCAGCACATTTCCGGACTTTTTTTTGGCAATGGACCAAATTTTTCTCATATGGTCCGTTTTTTTGATGATCATGGGAATTTTGAGACTCCCTGATCGAACAACGAGCAAACAGTGGCTCGATGAATACCAGTCTTTACCGTTTGGCTGAAAATTAGTATTTTTGTTCGAAACTTGGAAAAACAATAGAAAACGCATTAAAGAATGGAAAAAAATTGTGAGCTCACAAAAAAAAAGCGCCATCATGAGTCACCATGGCGCAAAAAAAATTATGCCCGACCCTGTATATTCCATTTGATTATCAGAAGCATGACCGGCCTTTAAAGATGTACATTCGCGGAGAAGCTCTCGATCATTTCGAATATTCAAGAAACTGATTTCAAGCAGAATTTATACTTTTAAACGATACTGATTTCGCGAATTTGAAGGTGGTCCCCCCCCCTTCAGTCGTCCCGACGAGGGGGGGGGGGCATAAATATTGCGCTATTTAACACACGGAATAAAAATATCAAATTAAGAGATTTTTTCTGAAAATCGAAAAAAAATGTTTATTAAGTAACCAATAACATAATTTTTTAACAGTTTTCGAATCTGCCACCGATCGCCTTGATCAAAGTCCCTTCGGGAATGCGTCAATGACGGCACGAAGGTAGTTGGTGTCTAGATCGTCCCATACCTTATTGAGGGCAACGTCCAATCTTGAATAGTGTTTAGTGGAAACCTTCTGAACCTTCTGAAATATCCCCACATCGCGTAAACCGTCGGGTTCAAATCTGGGTGGAACAATGAACTCAGGGAAATGAGTTGGACACCACTGATGAGTGACTTTGGCCCTATGAGCCGGAGCTCCGACTTGTTCCAATGGTTATTTCCGTAGCGAAATTGGGTCCAGAGTAGCATTTTCGACTCCAAAATGTTCTTCTCGTAGAAGTCTTGATTTATTTTGGCGCTAACATCGACGAAAACAAGAGGTGGTGGGACTTCAGGCATCTTCTCAAATTTTGCCAAATATGGGTAGTACGAAGAAAATTGAAAATGGCACTTTAAAATTTGAAAAAAAAAAGAGTTTTTTCGTAGAAATTTAAAATTAGAATAAAATTTATTAAGAATAATTTTTGTCAGAAATAAAAAGGTCGGATTAGTCAACCAAGCGGCTTGTCGAGATTCTCATTGCGAATATTCTCGTATCGACAATCCGACATCAGACAGGTCGGACATCGATGGGTCCCGCGCGGAATTTCTAAACAGCTAACGACGAGGCACAATCAACACTATTGCGAAAACAAATATTTATTCGCTGTCGAACTTAGGTAGCGCAAAAAAAAACTTCTAAAAGCTTGTAGACTAAAATAAACATGTGTTGTTGCAAATAACCGATTTGGCAGAGATTCGAACAGAATTGAATGTTGTCGGTGTGGAAATGCCAAATAAGGAGCGAAATGGGTATTTTCAATATGGCTCATTTGCAGCGATTAAAGAGATGGTTGCCGTGTATTGATAGAATTACGAAGCCGACGTTGGTGGAGATTTGATTATAATAGCCAAGGCATGGTGCGAAATAGATGAGAAGAGCTGGAAATCGAATAATAGCGAATCGGATTGATGTTGTAGAATTTTCGTTCGTCTCTATTTGATGATTTTTTCGAGGCGCTAAATAATCAATGAATAACGAGACACATAGTATATAATTTGGATTAGGATAAAAATCAGATAGATCACGACGCAGCTTAATCGTTCCATGTCGACTTGCGGACATGGTACGATTTTGAGAAAATCGAAATTTGCTTATAGCTCATTGATTTTGTCTAAATATACTGGCAATAGAGGGGCTTAATAGGCGTAGCGAGTCGCAAAATTTGACAGTTCCATGGGGTGTCGATCATAGTTGTTTTCGAATAGAAGTACTACAGAGATTCCGAAGCCTTTAAGAATTGAGGAAAGTTTTGAAAAAAAAAATTATATAGGGGGGGGGGGAAATGTGGTGCGGACGAATTTTTTTGTTGAAACCTCGTCCACGGCCACTTCTTACAAAAACGAAAGTATTGGAAAAAAACAAATTTCCGTAATAGAATTGAACATTTTTTCGGCTCGGAAAAAAGTACCACTGAATCTCAATTGTCCAATAAATATTTCAATAACAAGGGAGGTCTTTTTGCAGCCCGTCTTAAATGTTTATTTTATATTTTTCTTTTATGATCATAATCTGAAGGTGATGGGTTCGAGCCTCACCGGGAGCAGAGCTGCACGGAATTCCGTTTTCCGTGTTCCTCTTGATATACCTAGCACGTCTAGCGAATCTAATACGGTGAAAAACCATGGCAGCAGAAATTTGTTCGACAAAAAGAAGGTCAGCACTTGGTAAATCTCACATTCTGCAGAATTAATTTCAAAATATTCGAGTTAGATTAACTTTGGGTTCCGTTTTCCCTATTCCATTAAAAAAAAATCGTTCCGTATTCCATCTCTGACCGGAAGCATGGTTTGCTCTTATTCACATTTTTTGCGCGTCCCATTTGAAGTGATCGATCGCAATATTATTATTATTATTAGTCATCATTAACAATTTCATCAAACTTTCGCTTCATTCGCTCGCCCTCCGATAAACAAACCAACGCGTAATATTTTGAGGGAGTTCGAAGTAAAGAAAAACTCAAACATTGGCAGTATTTGCGTTGATTCGATTTGGCACCGATTTTGAGGCTTACTGAAAATTGGGGGAGGCGCCGCGTTTAAAAGCGCGTCGAGTCGACGGCTCGATGAGCATTCGACACGAGATGTTACTCACGATTCTATTGGTTGTCGGCGTTGCCGCGCAACAACAAAGTAAGTGGTAGATCAAATCCATATATGTATCCCATTATTCAGCCTCGAACGCCCAATATGTATCAAGCAATCAGTACACCGCTGGATATTCATCTGGCGGTGCCCAATATGATCCTTCTGGACAGCAGCAGCAGCAGACGTTGAACTACAATTCCGGCGCAACGTCGACCCCAATCATGTACGATGCTCAGAGTCAGCAGCAATACGGTGGAAGCCAATACAACGCCCAGAATCAGCAATATGGCACTCAATATGATGCGCAGGGCAATCAGCAGTACAATTCTGGAAGTCAGGTTCAAGGGTATTCGACGAATGGTATCTCGACGTCGAACTCGCAGTATAGTCAGAATGCGGCGAGCTCGGGATCGAGTAGCGTCTCATTGATGGACTACTCATTCAACAATGGCAATTGTCAGTACAAGGACGGTCAGGTTATTGAGAATGGCCAGACGCGTCAGGCCACCCAGCAAGAGTTGGCGCAGATCCAGCAATACCGGCAGGCGGTCGACAACTACATGAGCCAGGTGAACGGCTACGTCGGCAACTGGATCAACTCGGTGTTCCAATCGCTTCCGTCCACCAACGGCTCGTTCCCCAACATTCCGACGATGCCGACAATGCCGCAGGTACGATAGCGCGAGTTTTTCGGTTTGAATCGATTACGGCAAAATTTGTAGGCTCCATGTTTGTGCAGTCAACAGAATTGCGGCACGGTGTCGAATTTGTCGAGCGCCGCCGGCACGTCGCCGCAAATGGATTATTCCGGCAATCAGCAGTACTCGCAAAATCGGCAGTACAACCAACAGCAACAATATGGTCAGACGGCACAGTATGATCAGTCGCAGCAGCAGTACGGCCAGACGGCTCAGCAGCAGCAATATGGACAACAGCAGCAGTACGGCCAGACGGCCCAGTATGATCAGTCGCAGCAGCAGTATGGTAAGACGACTCAGCCGCAGCAATATGGGCAGCAGCAGCAGTACGGCCAAACGGCTCAGTATGATCAGTCGCAGCAGCAGCAGCAGAATCCACAGTACATCAACAACCAGCAGCAGCAGCAATACTACGGACGAAAAAAGTGAACGAATCGATTTTGTTGTTGCTTCTTGCCTGTATAAATACCCAAATAAAGGTTTCCTCTCGGAGTTGAATATCACAAGAGTCGGATTTTTTCGGAATGGTCAGAATTGAAATGCAAAAATTAAAAAAAAAGTTAGTGAAAAAAAGAAGCAAAAATTCACATTTGTGGAAAATCTACAAAATGCGAAAATCAGAATGGCGAGAAGCTAAGTGTAGATTTACGATGCAGAAGGATAGGTTAAAGGCGCATGCCGCGCACCGAGACCTCTTTTTCAGATTTAGCCAGTTTTCCGGAGCTTGAATAAAACATGAAATTTCATTTTAAAAAATTAATTATGTCGCAATTTAAAGAGACCTAATTTTTCTCGAGAAAATATCCATGAATAAGAAATCCATTTGAACCGTAAGAATTGAATTTCAATGCTGCTCTATGGCAAATTTGAAGTCACCATGATGGCTGAATAGCTGATGCTGATTATTTGAAACTGGAATCAGATAAAATCACTATGTCATTTAGTCGGGTCGTCAGCATTCCAAGCATTTTGGTCCTAGGCTTTGGTGGTCCGCTGAATGGTCTTCCTCTTCGGAAGAAGTAAAATAGTATTCAAATAGACTGATCTACGGACAATCGAAAAGTTTGAAATTTGTCCGCAGATGAGAAAAGCAAAGAAAGTGGATATTTTGGAAAATTTGAAATTGAAGAAAACAAGAATTCAAAAAATAATGAGCAAAAACGTGAATTGATTTGTGTGAATTCGTCGCCATCAATTCGCATTTTGTTTCTCGCACTTTTTAGCAAATAAGTTTCACTATCGCACGGTAATTATTCGATTTTTGTTTGGAAGGAATTCGATGTCTCAAATCCAATACAAATTCCAGCAACGATGGGTGATCTAATCCAATTGGAGGTCGGCAAAATGGTGAAAAAGTGGAGAATCGATAAGAAATTGGGCGAGGGCGCGTTCGGCGCGGTTTACAAGTGTAGCAACGAGAAAGGCGATTTGTATGCGTTGAAGGTGCTCATTTGAGCAACACCAAAAAAATTATGCGCGATTTTTAGGTTGAAGGAAAAGACGAGAAAATTCAACTTCTCAAAATGGAAGTGTTCGTGCTGTCAGAATTGAACAAAAACGGCGGTCGTCATTTTTGTCGGATCGAGGATAAAGTTGATCGGGGGGGTGGCTCTATTTTCGAATCTTCTCTGCTTTTCAGGGCCAATACGAGAATTTCAATTATGTGGTGATGACGTTTGTCGGAATGTCGCTGGCCGATTTGCGGATGAGCAGTCCCAACAAGCGATTCTCGTAAGTCCGATTTTGCCTCGCGGTGAATTTTGAAGCCTTGTTTGTCGACGCTCAGCATGGGAACCGCGATATCGGTGGGTCGTCAATGCCTCGAGGCGCTCGAAGAATTGCACAACATTGGCTATTTGCATCGCGACGTCAAACCCGGCAATTACACGATCGGACGCGCCGAGCTTGACGAGCTGCGCAAAGTGTACGTGCTCGATTTCGGCATGGCTCGCAAATTTGTGCACGAGGACGGCACGATCAAAAAGCCGCGAAACGTGGCCGGCTTTCGCGGCACCGTCAAATACGCGCCGGTGAGTTGTCATGCGATGCGCGAGCTGTGCCGTCAGGACGATTGCGAGACATGGCTCTACATGCTCGTCGAGCTCACCAAAGGCTCGCTGCCGTGGCGAAACATGACCGACATCGCGCAAATCGGCAACGAGAAGCGCGCGATTCGAATGAACGAGGTGGCGCAGAAGAAATTCTACGGCGGATGCCCAAGAGAGTACATCGACATTATGCGGACCATCGACAGCGGTCGATTCTTCGACGAGCCCAACTATCAACGAATATACTACCTGTTGAGATCCGCTATGGAGAACACGGGAGCCAAGGTGAAAATATGAGAATATCCTTTTTTGCACTGACCAAAATGCAAGATTGTAGGAATACCCGTATGATTGGGAAGAATGGCTGATGAAGAAGTACAAGGAGGAGAAGGAGAAGAAGAAAGCTGGAGGCGGAGGTGGCGGCGAGAAGAAGGAGGAGAAGAAGGAGAAGAAGAAGGACGAGGAGATTCCCGACGGCAAATCGCTTAAAGAGAAGAAGGAGAAGGATGAGGATAAAGAAAAGAAGGATGAGAAGAAGGATGATAAAGAATAATTGATTTATTCAAAATTTTCATAAATTATTTTCGAAAATTTATTATTAGAATTATCAGAAATCAATTATAGCAGTTCACTCTGTTTGGGATGCGGCGTCTCAATCGCGAAAGCACTTGAAGTCGTTGGTTGCGATCCTTCGGTCTGCAATCATTTTTTTTCATTGGGATGCTTAAAGGCGCATCACCTGTTCCTCTTGTGTGACTTTTGTGACGTGGAAATAATTTCCGGGCGTCGTTCCGGGCGGTCGAACGACGAGATCGGCGGTGCTTCGCGCCTCGCCAGCGAGATTCTCGGCGAGACACGTGAATTGGCCGCTGTCGGCGCCTTCGACCTTCACTATTATCAACGAATGATATCCATTTCCCTCCTGAATAATTGAGCATTTCGATGTGTCGCTGGCGTTTCATTGCTCTCGACTCACATCGATGATGCGAACCTCCTCGCAATCGGGAATTTCGTAGCCGTCGCGAAGCCACGTGACCTTTGGCATCGGATCGCCGGTCACACGCACCGTCCATTTCAATTGGCGGCCTTCTTCGATCTCCTCGCTGATCAGCCGCTGAATGAAATCCGGAGCGATCGTTTTGGCTGGAAAAATTTCGGGGGCATGCCTTTTTTCGGTTTTTTTTGAAACGAGATTCCACAAAATCGCACACGCCAATTTTTTGTTCAAAAAACCAAAAATGCGCTCACGAAGAGAATGAGTGAAATTTCGAGAAATGATTTTGAATTCTGCAAACACTCGACGCACAAATGCAGACTTTGCTTTATATTAGAGCTTTTTCCAAAAAAAAGACGGTCATCAGAAGTATTCGTGGCAAGACCAAGCTAAATAATGGACATTTAGTCAAATTTTCTTTTCCTTTTTTTTGCCCATTCTGAAACAATTTTCTAGTTTCAGTAGTAAAAATTATTTTCTTTCTTTTTTTCAACGACAACGATTCCAGAATCGACTCACGTCTAACGACAAGCTGGGCGCTGCTCGTCGCCACCCCGCTCGAATTCTTCGCCGTGCACATGTATTTGCCGGCGTGCGCCAATTGGCAATTGGCGAAGTTGAGCGAAACGCGTCCGCCGATGTTCGACACTTTCACGTCGCGCATGTCCAGCGGCCGTCCGTCGATCGTCCACTCGACGGTCGGCGCCGGCCATCCGGTGACGATGCCCTCGAATTTGGTCGCCTCGCCGGCGGCGACCACCACCGACACGAGCGTCTGCGTGAAGTGCGGCGGATGGCCGACGGCCTTTTGGCCTTCCATATCGTACTGCTCCAAGTGCTCCTCGTCGCTTTTGTGAATCTGCTGAATGCGTTTCGCCGGCGGCGGTGTCGCCAATTTGCTCGCCTCGTGCTTCAATGGACGTCGCTGCTCATATTCGAACATGGCGAACTCCTCCTCGACCTGAATGCCATCAATGCGATCGCCTAGGTCTTGCGCTCATTTCCTACCGTAACATGCTCGGTCGGCTTCGGCAATTGTCGCTGCTTCTGTTGGTACTCTTGAAGCGATCTGGGTCTCACGTGGAGTACCGTAAGCGTCTCGGTGATTCCCCTCTTGTTCTCGGCGATCATCTTGTAATATCCGGCGTGCTCCAATCTCGCCGGACTAATGATTATCGAGTAAGTGTCATTGACGTGACAGATTTTCAGGAATTCCGTCTTCTCGGTGACGATTTTGTTGTTGAAAAAGAAGCGAGTGGCGGGCTTCGGATTGCCGACGAGAATGCACTCGATCGCGATTCGACCGCCCTCCTCGACGGTGTATTCTCGTTCGAACGCCTTGATGAACTCCGGCTCGGTTGTCGTTCGCGAGAGACCGATCCGCTGCATATTGTCCTCGGCGGTGCTGCGATGCAGCGGCACCGGCGGTGGTGTCGGCGATGCTGTGTAGGCGCCATCCGTCCAGAATCCCTCGATGTCAGATGCCTAAACCGATTTGCGATTGAAGATCATCTATTGGATCATCATACCATAATAAAACTATCTCGTTGCCTAACTGAACTCTCATCGTCAGTCAGCTTCTTGAATTCCATACTAATCGGTCGACTACCCTAAATTGTCCAATCATCATCAACATCCATCTTATAACTGATTCAAACCGCTTTCGTCGCCTCCTCCTCAATTCCTAACTTCTTCACGACAACCGTCGATGCTTGCGGATTCCTAAAATCGGTGTGCACATTCTGAACCCATCCCTCGCCCGACACGCTCTCGTTGATCGTCGTCGTCGTCTTCGGCTCTCGCTTAATCGGAATTCGCGACTCCTGATGCTTCTCAGTGCCCTCTTGAATCATTGTTGCCTTCTGCCGATTGACGCTACTCTCCTCATCAATGTCTAATCGCTTCACCGTTATCTGAGAAGGTTGATCGCCTTCCTGACGCACTTGCTGAATCCATCCTTCCCCAGACGTCGTCTCAGTAACCGTCTTGGTCGTTTTCGGCACCGGTATTCTCGATTCGATTCGAGTTCTCGAACCTTCCTCCTCTTCTTCTCGTGTCTTCTGAATCTGCTGTTGTTGAGCGCGTTCCAAATTCTAAAAAACTGATCTTTGAGAACATCACTACAAATCTCAAATCCGACTTTTCTAATATTTTCTTCCTCTTCAATATCTAGTCGTTTCACCGTAATCTTATTGAGATGCGGTTGCTCAATATTCTGATCAACTTGCTGAACCCAACCTTCACCAGTGGTGGTCTCGGTAACCGTCATCGTGGTCTTCGGCTCCTGACGGATTGGGATCTTCGACTCCTGCTTAACCACATGCTCTTCCTCAGCATGCTCGTACTTGTTGGTAGTAGCAGGTCGTCCAATATTCTGAATTCCAAAAAACACCTAAAAGACAGAAGATTCGTCATTGAATACCTGTTGTGTGATTCTCTCCGTCTCATCGACATCCAGCTTCTTGATGGTGATCGTCGACTTGTGCGGCTCGACGAAATCTTGATGCTGATGACGCACCCATCCCTCATTGTCCGTGGTTTCGGTGACGGTCGTCGCTTGTTGCTGCGTCGTCTTCGTCGGCTGCTCTTGACGCTGCTCGTCGACGTCGCCGGTGGTTGTGATCGTTTGACGAACCGTCGTCGTCACCTTCTCCTCTTGTGGAGCGGCAAGAATGTCGTCGATGCGATCAATCTTTGGCATGTTGGTGATGGTTTGTTGAACGTCGGGATTCGCCGGATGATGGACTTGCGCGATATTGGCGACTGGTTGACGAGACGCCGTCGTCGCCTGATGAACGTCGGGCTGCGTTGCCGGCTGATATTTGGCAATGTTCTCAACCGACGGCGATTTTCGCGTCAACGTTGATCGATGAGTTTCCGGTACCGGTGATTGCCGAATCTTGGCGACATTCTCAACCGACGGCGATCGCCTCGTGATGGTAGATCGATGAGTCTCGGGAATTGGCGACTGTCGAATCTTGGCGACATTCTCAACCGACGGCGATCGCCTCGTGATTGTTGATCGATGAGTCTCCGGCACTGGCGATTGTCGAATTGTCGCGACGTGCTCCGACGTGGGTCCCGGCGTTGTGCGCGCTTCGTGCACTTCTCGTTGTGGAGACTGCCGAATCGTCGCGACGTTCATCGTCTTCTTCGATTCGTCAGTGGTGACGGTCTGAATTATATCCGGCTGAGTCGGCTGATGCGATTGTCCGATGTGCGAAACTGTCGTCGTGGTGGTGTTGGATTGTTGGATGATCGGCTGCGATTGCTGATACACATTATGCGCGCTGTAGTGATCCATTCCCGTCGACGTGCGACTCTCTCTGACTTCGGTCTCGCGAACTGGCGACCAGATCTCGTCAATGGTATCAACCCATCGCTGTTGCGATTCGACCCGTTTGCGTTCGGTGATTTGCGGAATTGGCGACGTCGACGCCTGCGACAGATGCTCTTCAAAGTGTTGCTCGATGACTTCAACCCAACGCTTGTCGTCGACAATCTTCTCAGGCTCGCGCGGTTGCGGGAAATCCGTCCGCTGATATTCCCGATTCGTCGTCGTGATCACTGTCTTCTGAACCGGTTGGCCAATTAGCTCAGCGACGTCTTCCTGGAAGTGCTGCTCGGTGGTCACCGAGCGTTGATTCAACGATGGCTGAACATGAACCGTCGCACCGCTGACGGCCTCGCCCATCTCATTTTCAGCGATCACCGTGTACATTCCAGTGTGCGTCGGCGAGATGTGCGGAATCGTCACACGATGCCATCCGTCCTCCTGACTGGTGACAACCACCTCCGTTGTCTGCTGTTGAAGCGGCGCGTCGTTGAACATCCATCTGACGTCAGGCTTCGGCTCGCCCTGAACGAACACTTGCAGTGTCGCCGTCTCGCCCTCCTGCCAGACGGTGTTGGTGAGTTGCGGCTGAATCGACGGTGGTCGTTGCATGATGCGCGGCTTCGGCGGTGCCATCGGCGCCGTCTTCTTCGGTATCACCCGCAGCTGGCAGAAGTTGGCCACCTCGCCATGGACATTCTTCGCGCGAACTGTATAAACACCGCTGTCCAATGGAATCGTGTTCTCAATGATCATCTGGCAGTGATCGCCGCTGAATGTGAGATGGACCCTATCGCTCTCCTTCACAGCGACCTCCTCCTTGAACCAAGCCTGAACAAAACCGAATGGAAGGCTTGAGATAGAAGAAAAAAGAAACAGAGCCTACCACTTCCGGCTCGGGCCTTCCAATCACCACACAATCAAGTGTGGCCGTCGTTCCCTCGTTGACCTGCACATTCTGAATCTGCTTGACAAATCGCGGTTTGTCCTCGTCGAGAATTGCCGATGACATTGCACTTCGAGCTGTAATCGAATTGTCATGATGATGCTAGAACCTCTCCCATCGTGTCAGCTTACACTTGACAACCAAATGCGCGCTGCTCTCCGCAATCCCACCGGGATTCGTCGCTTTGACAGTGTAGGTGGCCGTGTCCTCGATGAAGCTCTCCTCAATCACCAATGTGGCGACGCCGTTGATGTACTCCTGACGATAGTCGATGTTGCTCTTCACGTCGATGCCGTCTTTGAGCCACGAGATCACCGGCTCGGGTTCGCCTTCGATTCGAGCGGCGAACTCGAACCGAGCGCCCTCTTCCACCTCCGAGTCCTCGAGCTTCTTGAGAATTTGCGGAGCGCGAACACGCTGACGCGCCACCTCGTGCTTCTTAACAATGAGATTCTGCTCGGCGGCCTGAAACCATTTGAAGGTGAAAAAAAAATTATTTTTTTGCTCTCCTTACTCGTTCGTATAATTCCTTGACCAACTGTTGAACCTGAGCTTGTTTCGTTCTCGTCTCCTCGATCGTCTTGTTGAAGGTCTCGTCTGAAAAAATGATTGTCAACAATTTGACGAATCAATCCCAGAAACCTTTCGTGAACCTCGCCGCATCCTCGATTCTCACATTTTGCGCTTCGACGGTCTGCTGAATCTCGTGAACGCGTTTGACGACGTCCTCCGTTTCTTGTACGGTTCGCATCGGCGAATTGTCGACGAGTCGAATGATCTCGACGATCTCCTCCTGCCACATTTGGATTTCCTCGACGATCTTCTTGAGAATTTGAAGCTCCTTCTTCTCCTCGGGTGTTAATGTGATCTCGGTGGTCTCGAATCGCGTGAGATCCACGGTCTTCGTCTCTTCAATCGTTTCTTGCGGCTTCGACAACTCGATATTCGCCTCGATTGCCTTGCGCTCGAGTTTTTCCGTCATCTGCTTGATGTGATTCTGATGTTGAATGACTTGAGCGATCTGCGTCTTCAATCGATCGGCTGCAAAAAAAAAACAAATTGAAAAATTCAGTCTTCATCGTCCCTTACTTTGCGCTTTCGCGACCACTTCCTCAATCTTTGGCTGCTGCAAATCAATGGCTTCCCTCACAAGCTTCACCTTCTCCTGAAGCTCGTCGGCCGCTTGAACGGTCCTGATCGGCGTCGTGTCGAACATCCGAATAATCTCCGTCATCTCTTCCTGCCACATTTGCACCTGTTCGGTGACTTTAACGAGCTTCTCCTCTCGAATCTTCTCATCAAGCTCAATGGCGAGATGGCGAATCTGCTCCTGCACGTGCTCGACCTCGTCCATTTTGCGCGTGAACTCCGGTATCGTCGACATTCGCTTGATCTCGCCGATTCGCAACGATTTCGATTCGATCGTCTCGCGAAGATCGCCAACACGGTCGATGAGCTCATTGGCCTCTTGCACACTTCCCGGCCGACTCTTGTCGATCATTCGAATGATCTCGATGGCCTCCTCCTGCCACATTTGGATCTCCTCGACGACCCGAATCAATTTCGAGAGTTCCAACTAGAATATTATAATTTTTTTGAAGAGACCCCCCCCCCCAAAAAAAAATACCTTCTGCTGAAGCTCGTGCGTCGTCTTTCGGATTTGCTCCTGATTCGAAATCGTCTTCTGCAGCTGGCTCTGGTAGACGTCATTCTGGGACAATGATCGCAACGATTCCAAATAATCCGATTTGCGATCGACGGCCACATTCAAGTCGTCAATTTTGCGACGAACGTGCTCATATTGCTGAAATTCACGATTGCAAAAAAAAAGAAGAATCAATGATTCTCAAATACCTCCTGATTATTGGTTTGAGTGGAAATGACCTGATTCAAATTGCGAATGATTTCCACCATTTCCTCTTGCCAAATTTGGACATCCTCGACAACTTTGAGAACCGATGTAAGCTCGAGCTGAATCGCGATCAATTGTCTTCAAAAAATTTCGCAACAATGCTCAAACCTTGGCTTCAAGCTGCTCCAATCGTTTCTTGATGTAATCTTGCTTATCAATGAGCACATTGATTCGACTCAGTTGCTCCTCATCTGAAACATTGGCACAATTTTGAAAGTCAATCCATTCAACAACGTCCTACTCAATGTCTCATTCTTCAATTGCTCCATTCGAAGAAGCTCCCCATCAACCGCCGATTTGTACTTGAGCAATCTCTTCTTGTACTCTTCGGCTTCATCCCGACTCATTGTCGTGTTTCGGTCGACAGTCGCAATGAACTCGAGCACCTCTTGCTGCCACATTTGGATCTCCTCGATGACGCGCTCGACCAACGTCTGCGCGTTCT
The DNA here is from genome assembly GCA_902829315.1 of Caenorhabditis bovis. Lineage (NCBI taxonomy): Eukaryota > Metazoa > Nematoda > Chromadorea > Rhabditida > Rhabditidae > Caenorhabditis > Caenorhabditis bovis. The sequence goes on along the minus strand of CADEPM010000001.1, from coordinate 1,443,617 downwards.
TGTCGCGTTGCCACTCGTTCCATTTCAATTGCACGTACTTCAATCGATTCTCGTGATCGATGATCATGTTCTGCACCGACTCGCCGGCTCGCCGAATATTCAGCCATTCATCGTCTTTGCCGATTTGGGTGGCGTTCGCGAGGAACTTCTCCGCTTGATGCTTCTCTTGCGTCAACGTCTCCTGAATCATCTGGAACACGTTGGCGATTTGTCCGCACACCTTCTCGTTCGTGTACTCCTGATTGTTTTCGAGCAGCGTTTGAAGCGCGTCGAACGAGCCCTCGAGATCTTTGCCAAATTTGTGAACCTGCTCGTACGTCGTGCCGATTTGAATGCGATTCTCCAGAATATCTTTGACTTTCTCATAGCTCTTCACAAACGCCGTCAACTCTTGATCCTCGTCCGGCGACATTTGCGAACGCGACGAAAGAAGGCCCATGAGATCGGCGTCGCGATTCTGGAAACCAAGCCCTGAAATTTTTTAAGCGCACACCATTTCACCAACCAAAACTTCCGTCGAGAATTGCTTGTGAGCATTGACAAACTCGCGAGCGTCATTCAAATTGCCACCCATGTCACCCTTTTGCGCCAAAAATGCCGCCGCCGGACCATCGAGCCAAGCTTTTATTGTGCTCAACTAAATTATACATACATGATTCCATTCAATTCTCACAAAAAATAAAAAATCGCCCCAACCTTCTCATTCGTTATTCCCGACGCTTTTCGCTGCTTGGCCAACTCCAAAATCTCGTTAAGCTTGAGCTCAAGATCCTGGCAAAGCTGTCGCACCAATCGTTGCTCCTCATAATTCAACACTTCCTTGGCTTCAAAAATTGATATTGATTCGCTTTCCAACTCAATCAACTCAATAATTACCAGCAATTTCTTTGCCTTCGGCCACCAATGGTTGCGTTTTTTGTTTCGCCAATGGCGCCAGCTCTCCGGCCATCGCAGCGTTCGCATTCTTCATATCCGACGCCATCATCGTCAATTGGGACATCATCTATAATTCACATGCAGGTTTCTATTTTTAATCAAATTCAATATATCATTCTGAAGCTAATCCGGGGATTCATTTCTAGCAACCGAAAAAAAAGAAATACCGATTTGGCGGCTTGAATAAACGACTGAATGCGTTGCGATCGGTTCATTCTCGTCTTCAGATAGTGTAGGAATTCCTCAATTCTTCCCGACAGATGAGAAACGCGACCGCCATCGGTGTCGGGACTCTGAGCAATCTCACGAAGGCGAGCAATATGATTCTAGAAAATCGAATGCATTTATACGGCTTCTGTCGATTTCCGCCTACATTTCCCTCCTTCAACACCTGCTTCTGACCGCTCTCATTCAGCGCTTTCACTCGTTTTTCAGCATATGTCAACCATTGCTCGATGACAACCAGCTCGTCTTCGGTGGTCGTCGTTTTTCTCTCGTGCTTCTCCACTTCGACTTTTCGCTGTTGCCAAGATTGTTCGGATCGCTCCCAATCGGCGGCAACCCTGTCAGGTAGGAGAATGGCATTGGAATATCGAATATGATATACCTTAGCATGACATTCTCAATGAAAACGCAAGATTGGAGAATCTCTTGCGGACGCTCCGGATTGTCATCGACGTGCCCGATGGTTCGAATCTGGGTGATCACCGATGAGCCGAGTTCGACAACGGCGGCGGTCACGTCGATAATGTCTGAGCGGAACATTATTTTTGTGTTCTCTTTATCTCAACACTCACCGTTGATTAGTTGATCAACACCCGATTGCAATTGTCTCGAATTCTCCGAATTGTATTTCGCGACAATCTGAGCCGTTCGATCAGCAAGCTAGAAGACGAGTCATTCATGAATACTGAAATTCCAAAGCCCCCCCCCAATACCTCTTGATGTTTGTCGGCCATCTGGTAGAAGTGCAGCGTCTCGCGAAGCAGATAACCTCGAAGAATGAGCTGCCGATTCAATGTTGACCACGTCTACACAACATTTCGCGTTAGTTAATGCGAGAATTGCGGTTGAAGCAAACCTCGCGGAGGCTTTTCGCCATGTCGTCGTAAATGATCACTTCGTTCGGGTCGCTCTTTTCGCCGCTCAGATGATCAGCGCGATCCAGCAACGCGGCGACTTGATCGCTTTTGTCGTCGAGACGCCTCATCAGATCGTCATGGATGCTCAACAATCCTTGCGTCTCCCGAGCGGAAGCACCGATCGTCAATAATTTTGGTTGCATTTCGTCGACGCGCAGTTGAATATAATCAGCGCTCTAGAAAACAAGGGTAGATCAAAATTATTCGCGAAAGCAGAAAACAAAAATTGATGCCTTTAGAAGAGCGATGACTATCGAAGCGTTCACGCCAGCTCGAACTGCAATTGTCGAAATCGTTGTGGTCGTTTTGTCGTTGGTGTGATGGTGCGCCAATGAGTTGGTGACATTGGCGTCGGTTGGTGGCACGCCGACCGGCGCCATTTTCGCGGTCTTCTGAAAATTGCCTCATATTGATCTCATGAATATATTGGTGAGAATGTCTTCCATCAAAACGAGAGAAGGATTCTCGGCGAGGATCGCAAAAAAAAAAGAATCTCTCATTCTCTCCACCCCCGCTGATGTTTCTCATCGGCACAGAGTGCAATTCACATTATGATAAATGGGTTGTATGTAGAATTGATAAATTTGGCAGAAAAAAAAATCATGCACCCAATGCACCAATTGCTTGGGTGTGGTAGTTACCAGGTGCACACAGACTTTCGTTCTCAAATTTCGGATCCTTAGAAAATAATAAATAATCGAATTCTGGGTGATTTCTAAATAACTAATTTCCAGGTATTTTTTTTTCAGAAATGCCTATTGGTTAGAGGTTTTTGGGAACCCAAAATGCGAGAAATTCGAATATTAAAAATTATTTTTAAAAATTTTTAAATTATTGGACCGTCTAATTGAAATTTAATTTTATGCGCTAGGCTTTTGGGGGTCCATTTATGGGAATGCTCGCTTCACTGCGGGGAATCTAGGAATAATTTTTTTTGAGGATTTCATATTCAAAATGAGAATTTGCTATGATTGAGAATCCCATAAAAATTGGTTTTTTTTGTGAAATTCAAAATATGCTATATTTTTCCACACAACCCTATGTATTTATTAAAATTGTAATTCAAAAAAAAACAAAAAAAAAAACTAAAAGTGCAACTCAAATATTCAAATCAAGTGCCGCCCACTCGTCGTCAAATCGATCTCGTTTATCGATATCTCGCGTTGTCTCTTCTACTACATACTAGTGGCAAAATGTGTTGCCGCTCGAAAGAATTGTGTAAAACACCCAAAAGCTCGACGCGTTCTTTTTGCTCGTCGCTGAGCACAAGACAGAATGAGAGAAATACAGCAATAATGAGCAACAAAAAATCTGGCGGGGGAACGAAATTAATTTTTTTTTGTTCGATTTCCCCCTCGCATGAGTTTTATTGGAATCAGATTCCAAGAATCTCACCACATGGGAAAATCTCGAAACGATTCTTCAATGGGCTCATGTTGATTCAATATCAATTCTAGGTAATTAGCGCTAATTAAAATCTAAATAATTGGTTTCTACATGGCGGTGTGATTAGCAGAAGAACCATATCGAAAAATTCAGCAAGCTGGTTGGATAGACAACTGATGAAAAGATTGGTGCAATAAAAATGGTGCATAGACCCACACACACCCACTTGGTGGGACCTGTGGCGGAGAATATGTGTGTAACGGACGTTGTGTTGTATACTTGTGCGCTGCCTCGTCGGGATCCCGTCCGGTCTACCACCATTACAACGTGTGCACCTCAATCTCTCAAGCTTCATCCTCTTCGTCTCACTCTTGCGACTGCTGCTCGCGTCGATGTTGTTGCCGATGATCGGAAGAAGCAAATGAACAGAGCAAAAAAAAACTTAGAAGAAACCTCGCGACGAGTTGAAGGAAATGATACTTTATTAATTTTTGATTTGATCTGAGGATTTCTGAATTGTTAAATGTAGAAATTTTTTGCAAAGGTTCTGTGAAGATTTCTGAAAATAAATCACAACAAAACTCTAAAATCTCTATAAATTTTCAACGGAAAAAATTATTGTATAAAATCCAGTTTTTTGAGTTGTCTTTTTTCCCAAACGCTAGCGTGATACTTTATTTTTTTTTTAAGTAAAAGAAAACGCTTAATTAGAATATTCAATTTTCAAAAAAAAGCAGTTATCGACTATTTTCAAACTGTTATGTGGAGCTGAAACATAATTTCGAGGGTGTACGGTACACACTTCGGTGAATGCACACACACACTAGTTGACGCGCATATACAGAGTTTTTGAGATTTGTGTAAGTTTCTTTTTTTTCTAGCTAAAAATCCTTTTGAAAAGAGTTTTAAAATAGCTTAAAATGCATTGAATTGGACAACACTTCCTCATACTAAATTCATATTCTTTTTTTTCAGATAATGACAACAAAAAAAAACATTTTTCTCCTGGTCGTTGAAGTGGAAATTCTAGAAGCCGATTCGTTTCAGAATGCGCTATCGAAGCCATAGTAAGTCGTGCTCATTTTTTGGGATTGAAATGTAAATTAAATCTTTCAGTGTTTCGATTATTCACCATCTAAAAATAAACTATTTTGACTGGACACAGTAAAAGACGTCACAATTTGTTTTCAAATGAAAAATGTCTTTAATTAGTTAATTGTTGTATGATAATAATAAGTAAAAACAATTGGCAATTATAGCGTTTTTTTTTTGTTGGCAAAAGTGAAATTTAAAAATAGTTTTATTCAGATTTCTGAGTTTTGCTCCTCAAACCTTCTTCCATTTTTCAGAAAAAAAATTGTTTTTTAATTTCTAATTAATTGTTTTATTAAAATACCGTAAAAATTATAGAACAGTCAGAGAAGGTATTCAGAAGTGCCGGAGAAATTTGATCCAAAAAGGGAAGTCATTATCCAATGAAGATTTGGAAATTCTGACATTCGGTTCAATTAAATTTTAAGAAATTAAGTTATTTTCTATAAACTTTTCCTTCTTTTATGCTCTTCTCTATTCATTTCGTAGAATTGCAGGTGTTAATTTTCTACGGCAAAACTGCCAATGGTATTGAGAATTGAGGGAAAAAAAAATTTCAAAATAAAAAAATATATTTCGCACCCCGGCCAGTTGTTGAAGGAATTCGACACAAAAAATTTATAATCAATTAGAGGCGTTCTCAGCTTTTTCGAAATTTTCTCGAAACTCCCGCGCGCCGCACTTTTGAATTAATTTGATTTTTTTCCGGTAGATCAACGAGCATGCCTAACAAACCATTCACAAAATTCAAAAAACCATATTATTCAAAAAACCAAACATTCAAATCGAGACATGGCAATTGAGGATAGTAGAGGTCCTGATAATTCTCTTCGGATTGAAGGTAGAGATCATCGATGGAATGCTTGGCGAATAGCGGCCAGAATGATGAATACGATAATGAAAACGACGATTCTGGAAAACGCGATGATCAACATTTTCGCAAGATTCGCCAGGACTCACATTCTCAAGAATAGCGTTCCCAATTCGATGTCAGCCGCATAAGCGGCAATCAATTTTGTGGCGCTTGTGCTCATGATTGAGAGAATCACCAAATGAACGAATTTGCGATGAAAGCGAGCACGCCTTCACAAATTGATAATCACCTCGAATTCTGAGAAGTGATGCGGCTAGTTTCGAGTCGCGTACAAATTAATATAGTTGAAGGCATTTATATGGTGAAAGGTGAGACGGGTCCGCTTCGATTCAAATTTGAACCACGGCGTTTTTAAGAGCACCCTTCAAAATGGAATATAATATATAACACATAATTATAGATTCTACATATTTTGGAGTATCTCGGCGTAAACTAATTGCACAAAAAAATTGCAAAATGTTTTGGAATCCTTGCTCTTTGTTGAGCACTTACCGATCCGATCATCAACGGAATTTTTGACAGATTTTTTGATGCTGGAATCTTGATTATTCTGAAGTTTGGCTGAATCGTCGAGTTGCCATGGAAACGCGTGCCGAAGCTTATGATAATGTCTACCACACATTTATTTTTCGTCAAGCTTAATATAATGGATCGCCATCGAATTGCTCGTCATCGGATGAGTGCTGATTGCGGCGTTGGTGGAATTCTCGTTTCACAGTGTGGTACAAGACGATGAGAATATAGGTGGCCAATGAGAAAACGCTGAGCGGTATTTCAATTTTTTTTTTGGAAATTTGATTCTCACATTGCGCACATCGCCAGATGCACATGATTTTCGAACATCGCCGGAATCAAATAATCGAATGTTGGGCCGAGGAGAAGCATTATCATAAGGAAGAACGCAATACTAGGAAGGAGCACGTCGAAGAAATGGCAGAGCGACCCGAAAATAATAATGAGGAAGAGCATGAAGAAATACATTCTCGTTTTTGCTGGATTCTCCAATGTGATGGACTCGGAGTGTTTTATTTTGGACAGACATGGGCCTCTTGGGATTTTGGCGATGTGTCACGATGTTTGTGATTTTTTTATTAATTAGTTGGTACGTTTAAAGGCGCACGTTAGGCATTGAATATCACTAGTTGAGGGTTTGGATTGGATCGAACATTTATTCAAAAAAGAAACCAATCAAATCAATGAGGTAGAACAAATTGACGTCGTCAGATCGAGTGCAACTCAGGAATCGTTTGGCGAACGCCGGTGGTCCACACATTCATTGGTGCGATTTGACGATTGCGACGACGCCACTCGGCGAATCCTATCGCGGTCATCATTGCGGTGAGAAGAGCGATGCTGAAAGATGAAAAAGAGCACGTCCGAATGGATTATTGCTGGTACAATATGAATGGCGAGAGGTTTCTGAACAACTCCGACAATTGAATTGGCGGCGAAGCGACGGCGACGACGGTTGGAACGACGACGACGACGAGGAGAGCGATGATGGCCGGGTGCATCGCGCAGGTCGAGCTTTTGACTGAAATGAGCGCAGCGCGACTGAGACTGATGATCATATCATGCGTGAAATTGGGCAGATCATTTGGCTGGAGGGACATTGGAAATCGGTAAACAAATTTGCGAATATGTCGATTCTCAGAATTGCGGTTTATTGCAAAAAAAAATATACACATCGTCAATTAGTCTGGAAGCGTTTCAGCAGCATCGACGGCCGCAACAATTGCCGGCGTTGCGCTTTCGATTCGCGCGGCATCGTTCGAAAATTTTCTTGGTGTAGATCAGAATGAGGCCGATGAGCAGCATGGCGAAACAGCCGCTGAGACAGTTTGCGAGTTCGCCGCGAATCGACGAGTCGAGCTCTCACCCGGCGGCCCATTGTTGGATGGCGCTGTTCGGCGTCATCGGATTCGTCCTGAATTCTGGAAGGGTGGCGGCGAGCGGAAGTTGGATGAGCGTCAGCCAAACGGCGAGCATGATATTGAAATAGGAATCGAGAAACTGAAATAGTTAGAAGGAAGGGGCGGCGTTTTGACAATCGTGAGGCATTGGAGCGAGTGAATTGGAATGAAACGATGAGAAGCCCCATTGACGTAGCATTCTCAACGTCATCCGTGAATAATGCGACAACGGCTCGAGGTGTTCTGTAATACGACGGCAAACTAGAAATAGAAGTGGATGGTCAGATGATCGAATATCTCGATTTCACAAAAATTATTGGAAAGGCCTAATTTTTTGGAAATCGGTCGATGATTTGAAGACGACGGCAACCTGACAAAATGACATGTGTACTCCACGCGGACAATATTGTGTGCAGCTTGTTGAAACCCACAAATATCAAATTTGAAAGTTTTTTTTCGAACATCTCAGAATACAATCTGAATCATCACGACCCTCAGTTTTATTATTCTTGAAAGAATCGACCTAGCTGAAGATGAGCCTTTTTCAACAAAAAAAAAACGTTATTTAATTAAAGTGCTATAATTACAATGGGGTCTTCTCAGAAACCCCCTATATTTCTGCCCTTTTTCCATTTTTTTTGCCAAACTCCTCAAAAAATAAAATGTTAAAAAGCTTCGCTAGAAATTGAAAGCGATTTTTTTTAATTCTTGCTCATTTTGTTGCTATTTTCAGCACGCAAAAATGTATGTTTTTTTTTTTCTTCTTTGATCGCCACACATTATTTTTTGTTTTAAGACAAGTCTGACTATTCTGCGGCCACACTCTCATCGCTCTCGCTCTCTGCGTCTCCGTTTTAGGCGCGAGCCAATCAAACGAGAGCATCGACTGTGGTGAAAACGCCCCAAGGGGATGGAGGGCAACATGTCTGGAACAATTGATTTATTCGGGTTACGATTCGAAACATCCAATTGGTAGATCAAAGAGTCGATTCGTCGAATACACGATATTGAACGATATTTGGCGATTGTTCGGGAGTCTTGAGGCACTTGAAAATCATTCCGACGATCAGCAGCATAATCACGATGAGACTATAAATGAGCAACTCCGATAGAAGGAGAAGCTTGAACGACTTACATTGGAACGATTAGATGTGGAAGGAACATCACCGAGCCGATTGTTGAGGCGTCGGTGACGTGCACGAGAGAGAGCATCAGAATACCAGGCAGCATTTGGTAGGTCGAATGAATGAACGCACCTGCGGAAGCAGCGCAGCCCCCGCCCCACGAAAATAGTGTGACGCGAGAGACGGATATCCGAAACCGGATAATAGAGAACCGAATTGAAAAGAGAGGCTCATTGGAAGTAATCCTGAATTACGGTAGCTTATCTATTATCTTGATTCGCGCACAGACGGCATTCAGAACGCTGTTGAATCATTTGAATTGGTTTCGTCAAACCATGAGAAGAATCACGTGAGCAATATCACGCTCATAATCAATTATTTGGAGGCGGCTAGTCTTCGAAGTGATTCATCTTGTGGCCGACGAAGCGATTATTCGATTGAATGGAACACGATGAGCCGAGTTCTGAGAAGAGGAATCGGAAGTCGGCGGGCGAGGCAGAGGAAAAGCTTCGAAGGAAACTATGATTATGGATATATTGGTTTTCTCAGGAAAACTTTTTTTTGTCTGACCGTTCGACCATTTGGACTAGCTTTTTCCTCGGCCACGATTTTTCGGTGGTGAAAAACAGATTATACCATATTTATTAAAGACAAATTGAAAATGATGTGTTGTATCATATTCGGAGCAATTTTCTTGAGGATGACATAGAGGAAGAGCCAGTAAAAGAGAATGCTGAAAATCATCAAATAATTATTGCTGCGAGCTCGAAATATGAATTTGAATTTTATTAGAGAAATGCCGGTTTTTTTTATTAGAAAATGCCTAAAAGAGGGCCCTTTATAGACAATTCTAGCAAGGGGCATTTCGTTTGCCACAAAGTCCATTACGATCTTTAAAGAAAACACACACCTTAAAATCAATAGCCAGAAATTGGAAGCAAAGTCATTAAAGCTATCCAGAAGGTTTTCGGCCTTCTTCTGAACACAATCAACACAATGCGTCGAAATGAGAATGATGAGGTAGATGGCGAGCATGGCCGGGGACCCGGGGAATGATTGACGGGGAGGGGGGGACCAATGAGATTCGGCGGCGGTCCGGATGGGAGGCGGGGATTTGCGTCGGGTACGGTGGCGCGCGAGTCATTCATTCATAATTGCCCATTGTTGTTTCACGCGCGCTCATTGCATGAAAATTGCAATTTGAATATTTTTTAATTTACCGTAGATATGTATGTTTCAAATTGACTCCCTCTTTTTTGAGAACTACCGAGTTTCCATTAAATGATGACTCAAAATTGTTCAAAGCATTCCGCCTAATATAGTATAGATGCTTCCTGTGGTGTTTTAATGGTCCGTTCGATTTAGTCGTCTATCAAGTTGAGTATTGCTCACTTGCGAGCCCATCAGATGTGCTCAGTCGGCCTCTGGATGACCGGTGCCTTTAGCATTCCTTGAAGTGATTTGGAATTGCTATATCGTAGAACCGCGACGCGAGCCGCAGCGCATAAAAAATTATAGTTAATGAATTCGTAATGATAGCTTGAATATCCGATCAATTATTTTTTAAATTTCAACTCAACAAAATTCTTAATCATCATTGAAAACAACAGAATGGATTGTTCAGAAGACGTGGAATTCACGAGCGATTCCACACGACGCCCATGACGCACATGAGGATGGCGAGAAGGACAAGACCAATTCCGCTGAAATCACATCGAATTGCTAATCCAATTGATGTTCAATCTTACACAAGGGTCATTACTGGATTCTCCTTGACGTATGCGATCAATGGCTCAAAGTCGAGAGCCTGAGTGACAGAGGTGAGAGCGAGCAGGAGGACGAGCGACATCGCTGCCAATGATATGATCGTCCAAATTTCTTTTTTGTGCTTCTCGAGCTCCCCCCCCCCACGCCCATTAGCAATATTTCTATGAAGGGTGTTGTTTATATATTCTCTCAAATCGACCAAAGACGAGAGAACTCACCTCATCAAGTTGTAGGAGAGATTCGCTGGATTTGTATGATTGCCTCGAAGGATTAGAGTTGCACGCGTTTCATTATTTCGCCAATGAAGTGATATTACGGATCTTCTCGAATTTTGGAAAACCAGATGGATTGATTTTTGATGGGTCCGAAAAAAAAATTGGAAAATTTTTGGGTCATTGTGGTTCGGAAGGGTTGAAGGGCCCTGTCAATTACAGATGATGCGGCAAATAAAGTGTGCACCAATTTAACGCAAGCTCATGCGCCACTGACGCATTTTTTGCGCATTTTAACTTTTGGATTTTAGTAGATCATAAAAGCATTCTTTTTCCAAAAACGATTTGTTTAGAATTTTCCATAAATCTTCATTTTTCCCCTTGAGCCCTAAAATCGTTCTGAATGGTTTTTGATGGTTTTAATTTTTTTTTCTACCCCCACCTCACCCTTCGCCCACACCCTTGCCGCTATTTTAATTGCCTCTTCGATTTCGAGCTTTTAGAAAAATGTTTGAAATTGACTATCCTGTCTTCACCGCCTACGTGAAAATATTATCCTGGTTTGAAAAAGCCAATTTAACGATGTGGTGTATCTCGGATAATGTCCGCAGGTGTTTATAATGAAATATTTTTTTTTAAATCTGGCTCATCGCATTGTCCCTGTGGAGTACACAGACGCCACCTCATCCCTGGCTCCCTGCCAATTTTCTCGCAGTCGCTCGACTTCGCCAATATGTTCGCCAGAGGCGACGCTGAGCAGGTGGTCATGGCAACACATATTCGATGTGAAATCATGGAGATTGCGATGCTCAAAGAAAAAAAAACGAGAATTTTGAAGAAGTTGTGGAATCAAAATGTTAAAGGTTTCTGTAAGTCTACTAAATAAAAAAAATTATAAAATTTGATATAAGGCCCAAGATTTGTCACCAAAAAATTTTATAAAGAGATTTGCCACGAAAAAAGTTTTTTTTGAAAATTCAAAAAAATTCAAAAATCTGAATTTAGAGTGCTTTAAAATTGCTATAAATCAATTCTTTTGGTTTCCACGAGTGTTATAAAAATTCAAAAAATGAAAGAAATGTCCGAAAGACTGCGATCTGTGCATTTCGGCGTCGCGCTTAAAATCATCGCGCGTTCGAACTTTAAAAGCTCATCACTCATTGGTTTTGCTGTCAAAAAATTATTGGTCTTGATTTTTGCTCTTGACAGACAACAACAATTCGATTGGTACCATCAGAATTCTCAACAAATTAACTAATCAGCACTTTCGCGATTTTTCCCGAATTGCATTTGGTGCGTCTTTGACACCCATTAATGAGCGGACCATCATTCGACCCGTCCACCTCAACTCAAAATTGCTCTCGTGGACAGAATTGAATAAAATATGAGTTACTTACTCGTATCACAAGATCGACATATTAATTATCAGATAATTTGATCATAATTATCAGATCAAATAGTACTCCGGTGTATCTCTCATAAAGAAATACTCGCCGAATCTAAAAATATTTCGATGGAATAATAGAAAATGGCTGAATCGCAGGTTGAAATTTCAAAGTTGATCCATAGAGATGAAGCGCGACGAAAAGCATTATGGAAGGATAACCCGATTCTCAGACGAATATGCTTCCTGTAGCTTCCAGGAGGAGTATCTAGAATATGAATAGTATATCTAAGAGCATCTAAGAGCTTAACTCTTTTATTCCTTTTCGACCAATCTATTACTTATTATCTTGTGGGTAAATTGACCTTCCCTGATGATGATCTAAAGAGCGAAACGTCGGATAAACATTTCAACACTGTGCAAGGCATTTCAAATAAAGGGTCATATCAAGAAGATCTCTTCTACTTAACAATAATCCACACGATGCACTCAAAACAAGTCGCTCCACAACTCACAATACTAAGAGCATAACGCTAATTTATGTTTCTATATAGCTAGGAATGAAGATTCCGATGATATACGCGGATTTCATGAGGCTTCCAGCCGCGCAGTTATCGTTTTCTCATAGTGCCAGAGCATAACGCCCGCCATAATTATAATGATCAAACCATTTTAATTGTTTTAATTTCACAATTAAGTATGTACATCAAAAACTACCAATTGAATATGAGCAGAATGTAAAAAATACATATTTCTGGTGCACCGTTTGCCCAAATTAACAAATTGGCGGAAGCGATATTCTGAAACCACACAGCTATAAATTTGTAGAGTCACCGTTATGGTATTCGCGTGCTCGTCGATTCTTGTTGGCTTAGTTTCTCGGTTATAGAGCCACGATTAGTCGGACTAGCATCAGAAACAGATCGGACGTCAATCAGAGTTGGGAGGAATGACTAATTTGAAAATTAGTGGAAGTGGAAGAAAATGCGTTCAAAGGGGTACCTTGAAAAATTAGGGTAGTCGGATTTTTTGCGGAATGCGGACTTCCGCCCAACAGTGTGAAACGAAATGTGTGCAAATTTGCGTCGGTGTGTAAACGGACAAAAATGTTACTGTGCTTATTATACAGTTGCTGTTTTTTTTTTTTGGTGGAACAGTCTATGCATTTTTTATTTTTAGCATTTTAATATCAAGCTCAATATTTTTCGTTTGCTGATCCTTGGGGAACGGGGATAATTGATGGATCATTAATCTGATGATCTGATAATTATGATCAAATTATCTGATAATTAATATGTCGATCTTGTGATACGAGTAAGTAACTCATATTTTATTCAATTCTGTCCACGAGAGCAATTTTGAGTTGAGGTGGACGGGTCGAATGATGGTCCGCTCATTAATGGGTGTCAAAGACGCACCAAATGCAATTCGGGAAAAATCGCGAAAGTGCTGATTAGTTAATTTGTTGAGAATTCTGATGGTACCAATCGAATTGTTGTTGTCTGTCAAGAGCAAAAATCAAGACCAATAATTTTTTGACAGCAAAACCAATGAGTGATGAGCTTTTAAAGTTCGAACGCGCGATGATTTTAAGCGCGACGCCGAAATGCACAGATCGCAGTCTTTCGGACATTTCTTTCATTTTTTGAATTTTTATAACACTCGTGGAAACCAAAAGAATTGATTTATAGCAATTTTAAAGCACTCTAAATTCAGATTTTTGAATTTTTTTGAATTTTCAATTTTCTAAAAAAATTGAAAATTCAAAATGCAAAATCTCTCAATAGAATTTCTTGGTGACAAATCTTATATCAAATTTTATAAATTATTTTTATTTAGTAGACTCACAGAAACCTTTAACATTTTGATTCCACAACTTCTTCAAAATTCTCGTTTTTTTTTTCTTGGAGCATCGCAATCTGCATGATTTCACATCGAATATGTGTTGCCATGACCACCTGCTCAGCGTCGCCTCTGGCGAACATATTGGCGAAGTCGAGCGACTGCGAGAAAATTGGCAGGGAGTCAGGGATGAGGTGGCGTCTGTGTACTCCACAGGGACAATGTGATGAGCCAAAATGATTTCATTGTAACCACCTGCGGACATTTTCCGAGATACAACATCACATCATTAAATCTGCTTTGGCGGCAATTCAAACCTGGATGATATGTTCATGTAGGCGGTGAAGGCAAGATCGTAGATTTCCGAATTTTTCTCACAAAATACTAGTATCCTTCTAATCATGATTCTAATTTCCCGCTAATTCTGCTCTCAAAATAGTGCTCGATTTTTCTTTTTTGCTCTCATCCAATTATTACGCTTAACGATGCGAGATAAATTTTTCACCAAAAAGAAATGTTCATTGTTCAAGAAATGTGAAGTTCTGAAAAAAAAATTGCCAATGAAAGCAAAGCAATGACAAAAAAAATAATTTAGACGGTGTGATGCGATGATGGAGGTGTCGTCGATTCAACGAAGGCGGTCGCCCGGTTTTCTCGCCGCAAATTGTCTGAGCGCGAGGCGTATCAGAACGAGAATGACGATGAACGACATGAGGTTGACAACGCTGAAATACGACAACGATCACTACAAACGAGACGCACATGACTCACACTTGAGACGAATCACCAGGCGGTGGTGTCGAGTCGCCCATTCGGTTGTGCGCGAGTCGACTGGACAAATTGTGGTGGGCCATTCGAGCGGAGACGTCACGCCTACTGGAAATGAGCGCAATACACGTTTTTTGGCATTATCGATCTATAAAAATTAGTCCTTCGACTTTTTCAATCTTTATTCGGAAAAATTCAATGCTGGGCCATAATTCTATAAAAAACCGCATTTTCTGTCATAGCCTTTTTGATCTGAAATTTTTCAGCAAAATTTCTGACACTATGTCCTACTAAATCACCGATCCAGCTGTTTTGAATTTCAGAAAAAAACGAAAAATTGAAAAAATGAGAGACAGCACTCAAATTTAATTTTTAAAAAATTATAAAAATAAAAATACGATGCTCCGCGTGTACGGTAAAAATTTCAGCCAACTTTGAAAAAAGTTATGGTCTAAAACGCGATTTTTAATTGAATTATGGCCAACCCTGTATGCAGTGCGTTTCACATTCATAAAGCCACCCCAAGAAGTGTGTGTTGAAACGCTAATGGTCAAAAATTTGCTCAAAAATCGAAAATCAAATGATCAGATAATGAAGAAGCTTAGTTGCTCACGTGAAAACTCAATGAATCTCTAATATATTTATGAAACTCAAGAAAATTCAAAATGTCGATTAATGGCCCCCAAGATAATTGTTATCAATTATTTCTCATTATGGCTCAAGGCGATGGACTACAACTACATAGCAACGACCGGATTGTTTCTTGGGACCATTGAGGAGAGTCGAAGATAGTTCAAGTACACCCAGGAGGTCTAAAAAGGTCTCTTCAAGATTATCAATAAATATTTCAAAGATTTGTAATATTTTTAAAAAAGAACAAGCTGTAAATTGTCAGGGTCCTTATTTTTTATATGTATAAATAGTCGAAAATGAATATTTCAAATACAAGATTTAAGGCGAAATGACGAGAAAAATTGATTTTCTTTCAAATTTATTCCATTCTTCGCAAAATTTGAAAAAAGGCAAATTAAACCAAAAAAAAAAATGAACCTCGATTCTGTGGTTGACGTCAGTTGTCCACCTTCAAATCGAAATTCGATGAGCTGCGATGTATTAGAAATTTAATTGACAACGCGATTCGTCAAATTGGCCATTGTAAATCGCGTATTCCAATTTTCATGTTGCCCGAATTACAATTCGCCGAGTTCGCTTAAAATTCTAGCCACACAAAATGGTATTCCCCTGATTGGCGGACCACTCAAAAACGGGTGGGCAGGTGAGAGAGCCTCCTAATTGGCTCGATACGATCTCGAACGCCAATGTGACAATGAGAGCCGACTCACAGGTGGGCGAACGGAAATTGGAGATGTCAGGATGATTCGAATCGCCTTGTGCAATTATCGACAATCAGTCGGATAATTGGCGCGGATTATTCCCTGACGATGAGAGGGTCCCGATTGAATTAGAAGATTGATATATCGGGTCCGGTCTTCAGGCTCGCCCCCCAAAGGGGAACCTCATATGAGATTCAGCTTTCAGAAGATCGAGAGGATCGATAAATACGAAAAATTGATAAAATCAAAAAAAAAACAAAAAAATTAAAAATAAAATTAATTTTTTAAGATGATGCAATTTTATCGTTTCCAAGGTTGCGCAACTGTGTTTAGCGTTTACAGTAAAAATTTCAGCCCAATCGGCCGCGTTTGTGCCAAGTTATGCTCAAAAAACACTAGGCGAACATCATTATGGCCAGTACTGTATATATTAAAATAAATAAAAATTGGCCCGCTATTGTAAAGCGGTACACCCATTCACCACACCAAGTCTAATTTCGAATTTTGGAAGCATCTCGCCAAAAATGATCCTGAGAATCCCGGTCGAATTTTGCAACAAAAAAAACTGCTTGAAAAATTTTTTGAATAGTATTAAAATATATTTAAAACTGTACAAAAAAAGCGCAATTTGGTTGCGAAATGAGAAAACCAAAAAAAATCCAGAAAATTCAGACAGAAATTACATATATAGTTTATATTATAATACACATAAGTTTCATGATTTTCCATTGGAAAATTAGAATTTCAAGGTTATTAATGGATACTCCTTAAAGGAGGGCGAGGGTTCTCTTTAAAAGTATTTTTTTAATAATTTAAACAAAATAAAATATCAAAAAAATTATTACTAAAGGCAAATTCTACTTTAATAATAAGAAAATCGATCACGAAATAAACATCATGTGAATTGTCGTCAAATAAAATGCACAAGTCCGCAATGTCATATTCAGCGAAATTTCGCTTCTTCTTTCTGTTCAATTTATTACCTCACAGGCCTGAATTCATAATTGAGAACAAAATTGAAAGACGTGTTTACACCTAATGCATTTTATTCTACGCCTTTTTTTTACGTGTAATTTTTCACGTGATTATTAAATAATTTGAATTTTTGGGCTTTCGAGGTCTCTGAATTAAACAATTCCCGTGAAAATAAGCGGAATTGAAATCATTGCGGACTTGTGCATTTTATTTGACGACAATTCGCATTTTGTTTACTTTTCGATTTTTTTCTCAGAATTCTTTTTTTTAAATATTTTTTTTTCATTTTCATGATTTTTGTTAATTCTTTTAAAGATTACCCCCCCCCTTTTATCCAGTATAAATATGTATTCTATAGAGAATCGCGTTGAGGCGGTCACCTCGGAAACCAGGCTCTCATTGGTGATGGACGTCCACCAACAATGTTGGTGAAAAATCGCCCAACTCGCCCATTACTAATTTGTTCAAGATTCTGATTACATCTTCGGAATCCTCATTGCATGGAGAAGAGAAAAATGAAAGAATTAAATTTTTTAACAACGAAACCATTGAATTGGATGCTTTTAAAGTTCTCGAAGAGGAAAAGCTTAAAAACTATATAAATATATATAGAAGCCAGTGGAAAGAAGGGACCATCTAAATGCATTATTTTTTTTTTATTTTGAAATTCGTCTTGCAATTTTCGATGGCGATTTGCGGCCGACCAAAGCGTCGACGGCCAACGCAACATCTTGCGTTCAAATCGCTACCGCGTCCGCTTGAACATCAATAATTACATCGACGAATTGGCGAGGCTCCAATTCGGATTCGGAAACATCAAAAAAATCGATCCGACGTAATACGGTTGACGGCGAGCCGACTCAACTCGAAGCAGGTGTGAAATCCGAGAAGCTCTCGATTCTCATGACGATTCGAACGAGCAGCGCGATTTTATCCGAAAAATTGATGAGGGACTAAAAAAAATGAAGGAGAAATTCATCATTTAATCACGTGACAGACAAATTAAATTCCAATTATTTCTGGATTTTTTCTTGTGACCAATTATGAAGGTTTAGTCTCAAAGAAATGTTTTTCCCAATCGAAATGCTTCAGAAAAATGAGAACTCATCGAATGTGCCAACGAGAACGTAAGTGATGCTTTTACTATGAGGATTCGAAAAATTAATCCAAAAACCTCGGCCACGGCCAGATTTTGTTCAAGGCTTCAGTATCACAGGTTTTGTTGATTCATTGCAATTTTTATCGCGTGCGCCTTTAAATTTAATTTGAAAGAAAAACGACTTGGATAAAAATATTTTTTTTACTGTTGGCTTCGAAAAATCTGGACGTGGCCTAGATTTTTGGAAGTTGTGTTTTTTTTCAGCAATATCGCGTTTTTAAAATTTTTTTTGAGTTTTCCTAATCTGCATAGTACCATAAAGTGGACTAAATTTGAAGACGGTAAAAATCAAAATTGAACATTTGAATTAAATTAAATGTTTTGAAAATTTTTGTTAATCACAAAATTACAAAAAAAATGCATAAAAATGTTTTTCTCTGATGGTTAAATTAAACAAATCTCATTTCGCCGAGATTTTTTTCCATGCGAGACCCAAGGCGGCAATTCAAATGACACAGTAATTTGAAATTGAGCATTTTCTGGCCTTGGGTCCAAATGGGATCCCTGTGCGCACTAAATCCCTATAAGGCGGGGCTCAAGATTGATATGGCCTTCTACATATATTAAAGAAAGACAAAAAAATTCTCATTGTAAACATCTGAGGACATTTTACGGGTCCCGCCACATTCCCTGAATAAGTCCCAATTTTTACTCTTAATATTCAAGGAAGACAACAAATTGGAGCACGACGTCGTCGGCTGCGACCACGGCTTCGTCGCTTCATCCATCCGACACGCACTATGGCGTCGAATCATTGATCTCCGATTTGGAGGGCGAACTCACCGGCGCCGAGCCAACGGCGGCCGAAATCGAGTGGATCGAGTTGGCGAAGGAGTTCACCTCGAAAGAAATCCCGTTTCGCGCTCCGCCTCGAAATAAGAAAGTGGTTCGCAAACTGCAAATTCGCCATCCGAAGCGACACTATTCATGGACGACGATTCGACGACAGGTTTGAAATAATTCCATGTGTGGAGCATTGCAAATCTCTTGCCTTCTCAGCTCAATGGTATTGATGATATTGCGGAATTGAACAATGGAGAAACTGGAAGTAGTACGAAGAGCTCGTCGAAGAGCAGCTCGAGCAACTGTTGATGCTTAATAAATTTGATTGTGCTATTTGGTTCAAAGATTAGAAGAAGCTTCAGCAAGGTTTTTGAAATTGTTTTATTGGTAGAAGCTTTCGTTTTTCGAACATGACCATTTTACGACAAAAAAATGGAAAAATAATATTTTATTTTCACATTTTTGAAACCCAAAGTAAAAATGTCTCTGTGAATGCATTTTCACACATTTGGTGAGCTCTGGACGAGCTCCTCGATGTTTCCTTGATTCTTCAAAGTGGTATGTTGCCATTGGTCCCGATCATCTTTCTTATGGACGCCTGTTCTGTCCCAAGCATACCCTATTCTTTTGGTCCGGCGGTCGTTGCCCAGAGCCGCGTTTTCTGCGGTGGATCACGGGAATGTTAAAAATGTCGTTATGGAGTGCTCGTTGGAGTCTTCTGGAGCTGCTCTTCAGGGTTGCTCACGTTTCGGCTCCGTGGAAGGTTGAATTATTGGGCTATGCTGATTTTGGAAAAGAAGACGCAACCAAGTGGGTATGTAAAACGAAAAGCACATTTCATGAAAAATAATACAATTTTTTGACGTAGAGTTGTTTCCAAGCGAGACCCAAAAACCAAAAAGTTCGGCCACGGCCATTTTGGCTAAGACTAACCGAATTTGAATTAATGAAACATAATGGGGAAATTGTTGAAGATGGAGATTTTGCGAAAAAAAAATATTTTAAAAAAAGGTTAAAAATGTATTTTTAAAAACTCCAAAAACGCAATGCAGATTTCGCAAAAAAACGACATTTTTTTTTTAATTTTTCGAGTTTTCGTCTCAAAATGAGCAAAATTGATAGCAGTTCAAAAAATTGTTAACTCCAGAAGTTGAAGTGCCTGAAATCGAGACACCCTTGGCACAAAACCAAATTTTTTTTCAAAATTTTATCCGACAAAATCGCCATAATAATTCAGTTTCCGAAAAAAAACGAAAGAGAGAAAAAAATGCGATTTTTAATGAAAAAAAATTGAATCATGTTGGAAAAGTGGGGATAATCCTTCAGATTATCAACCAAAAAAATTCCATTCTATTCTCAATTTCCCCCCAATTTTCATCGTTCATACGCGCATTGCTCTATGATTTTTCTGAAAATCTTTCAAGAAATCTGAATGACGCACAAAAACTCAACCTAGACTCTATTTTGCATCTCTCTCTTATGCTCGATGAAAAAAAAAAGAACCTGCCATGGCTGACAATTCGTTAATGATATCGCTATGACAACCAAGGCTATTGACGAATTCTGAAACTCGGCAGCATTTTTTTTTCTGCCCCTCTCTCTCTCACACTTTCTCATTTCCGCTAATCATGCGGCTCGCGATGATTTGCGCCACCATTTTTTTGGTGTCGGTTTCTGGCAAAGGTGGCGGCTCGCGTGGCGGCGGTGGTGGTAGTCGTGGGTTCAGCGGCTCGCGATCCTCGAGCTCGTCGTTTCGCTCGTCATCGGGCTCCTCAGGCTCAAAGAGGTAACTCAATTAATGTCTCTCCATAGTTCGACGAGTTTTTTTTTTTTTGAAGTTTTGGCCATTTCTCAAATTCGAGATCAAATGGAGGCCCTAGGTAAACCGGATTTTGTCCGCATATACAATTCATTATATCCATTAAGCTATTCGCGTTCGACGTACACGACGCAAATGCGCTCCACGGTGTTCAGAAGCGGTGTGTCCAGCAATCATTTGACCTACATGCCATCATCACACGTCTACGTCATTTCGAGCCCGTCGTACCCAATGATGTAATTCCTCCTCCCTCCCCCCTCCATTCTAAATTCTCATTCCCTTTTAAGGTATGGCGGTTATCATTACTATTGGGGTGGCCATTATGTTTCCGATCCATCGCGACCCACAATATGCGAATATGAAATAACCGACGAGGACGACGAATTCCGAAATGTGCGATTCGCTTCAAGACCCAACCCCCCAAATCAATTCATTCAGGTCACATTCACGAATGGAACTCATCCGAAGACGATCACCTTCGGATGTCCGCAGAAGAAGGAATGTTGTGGAATGGAGTGTTGCAATAAGGATTCCACAAATTTCTGCATTATCATGTAAGGCTGTTTTTCGTTTTGATCTACCGCTAATGTCAAATAGAGTGTGGTTTGATGAATGGTTTTCAATGATCAGAAATTATTATTACATATCAAATTTGTTTGAATTGCTAAATGTCTAGATAAGGTGTGGTATTAGAAGAAGTTGATAATCCACTAAAATTGAAAGCGGCAGGATCCATTTTGAATGATCCAGATCCAAATTATTTCTCATAGAATCTGATTGAAGCCTAACCACGATTTTCAGATATTCGACAGCTGAGTATGGTTGATTAATTTTGAACAAAAAAAAGAATCATTTAATAGAAATTGATTTCGATTATTTTGTTCGTGTGGAGTACACAGACACAATTTTTCGATTTGAGATCATTCGTGACAAGTTTGACAATGAAACATTATGGAAATTTTTTTTTGAAATTTTAGGGCTGCCATTCAGAGCCCTAAATGTATTGGGTCTCATATGGAAAAATCCTTATGATTGGCATCTACGCTTTCTTGCAGCTATAATATGAAAGAGCGTAAATTTTACCGGCTGTTTTTCGTTTTGATCTACCATTAATGTCAAATAGAGTGTGGTTCGATGATTGGTTTTCAATGAGCATAAATTACTACATATGAAATTTTGTTTGAGTTGCTAAATGTCGAAAGGCGTGGCGTTAGAAGCAATTGATAATCGAAAATAAAATTGGAAGCGGGGGCCATTTTGGGTGATCGGGTTCAAATGATTTTTTAGAGAATCTGTTTGAACAGCTGAATATGGTGTATGATTCATTTTGAACCAAAAATAAAAGAATAATTTTGTAGCCATTTAATTTCAATTATTTTGTTCGTGTGGAGTACACAGACACAATTTGTCGATTTGAGATTCGTGACTTTTTAACAATAAAAAATTCATGGAAAATTTTTTTTTGAAATGGAAAAAACCCCCTTATGAACGGTTTTTATGCTTCTTGCAGCCATAATATGAAAGAGCAGATTTTTTTTTTCATTTTCTTTTGCTAGTTTTAAAGAGCAGATTATATTGCAGTCCCTCCATTGAAAATTTTCAAACTCATCCATGTTCTCATTTTTTTTTCTTAAATTTTATCTGATAATTCAAAAATGGCTTATATTTATTATTATAAAAGTTTTTTTTCAAATAAATCAACGAAAGAAAAAAAGCAAAAAATTGAAAAATTAATAAATTATTTATGGCCGACGTGAAATGTGTGATGGCCGAACAATTCGCGGCCGCCCCCGTGTAACCTTATCGACCAATTCATGAAATGTATTTTTTATACAATAAATGCCCATTTTTGTACATACCTGCTTGAAAAAAATGTTTTCATTGCATGAATAGGCCCATAAAATTAATTTAGACGGACTAGTTTTTTTCTAGGCCACCTATTTTCTTCCAACATTGATGGCAATGAAACTCATAGTTTCTGAGTGCTTTCCCAATAAATTTCACTATATTTTTTTCCAGGCATGAAAATGAATAAGCCTTTGAAGATTCGCGAAGTTCAAATTTTTTAATCACGTTTCGCAACCAACAAGAATAATTCAGATTGTGCTCGATTTTTAAATTTTTATTGTATGAACATATCTATAAAAATAATTTAGACGGACTAGTTTTTTCTAGGCCATCAATTTTCTTCCAACATTCGCTGTTGCTGATAAATTTGGTCTGATTTGGAATTCAAAACTTGACGTTTTTCAAAAAAGAAATTAAAATCAATTTTTGCAGCGGCTTCGTCGTAATGGCGCTCGTCGTCGCTTGCTGCTTCGGAACATGCAAATACGGCTGCAATTGCAATGATACCGAGACGGTCACCGTCGTGACGACCACCACGACGTCGAGCCAACCGCCAGTGTACACCCCGCAATTCGTTCCGCCGCCATTGCCGCCGTATCCCGGCGAAACCGTTCTACCATTCAGCGTGCCGATCAGTGTGCAAGAAGTGAAGACAAAAATCATTTGATTCGTCGTGAGCTCCGATATTTCTCTCGAATGAATTTTGTTTCTTTTTTTTTCACACGTCACTCTGTGCATTTTTTTTTCTCTAGGCAGGTTTTCGTCGAATGAACCAATCGGCTTTTTCAAAATATGTGCAAATGCTGAAATTTCAGATAGCTAAAAATGGAGTAACATGGTGAGGTCTCGAGACGAACAGAGTGTTTCTTGAATTCCTTAAAAGGAGGAGACGAATTTGTTTTGGCCCAAATCGAAATTATTTTGTCGAAATTTGAAAGTCAGAGATTTCATGAAAAAATGTATGTGCTGTTTCAACGAGATTCTGGAAATTCCGTGCGTAAATATCCCCCAACTAGCTCGTAAATCGACACGAGACGTTCAATAGAGCGCGTTTTCAACATTGCCACCTTCTCCAACGTTTTTATTTGAAATTAGTACACTGATATGAGTCAGACCCTATCGGAATTATTCAAGCATTAAAAAATTATATTAAAAGCGCATTTTTTAGAATTTTTTTTTAAATTAGTAATGCGTGAATAAGTCCATTTTACGCAATTCAGAGGAGATTAAAAAAATGAAAAAAAGTGATAAAATTAATTATTTTTGTTCCCCCCAAATTTAATTATTAATCAAGCTTCACAAGATTTGATGTTGTGTTATAATTGCAATTAGTCGAATGCGCCTAATTAATATAGACTTAATGTTATTCAGTAAATCGAGTATTCCATGATACCCTTTTGAAAACAAATTTGCTCGAGTACAAATTCTTGGCGCTCATTTTCTCGTCATTCTTTTGTATCAAAAGGTTAAGCAAACTTTCACAAAAAAATTTAGGGTAACTAACAAAGAAAATGGCGGTATGATAATGAGTGGTTAGCAGGCATAATTAACCCAAGATTTTTTTTCTAGGTTAGATATGGCATATCAAAATCTCATATGTTATTTTCTCAAAAAATCAAAACCAAAAATGACATGCTACAATTTGGACTATAAAATCGGGTCGCTAGGGATTTTCTGATATCATTTTTTTTAAGTGATTGTGATTTTAAAGAATTTTCAGACTGGGTTCAAAATTCGCTCTCTATTGCTCACCAAACTAATTCACAAAAATTCTCAAAAACAATTTTTCAAACAAAATAATTTAATTAATATGAGTCAGGCTATAATGAGCTCTCATAGTGATTCCAAGATTTGTGCAAAAAGAAAAATCGAGGTACATTTTTTTCTCAAATCTGCCAATCCTCTTCTTAAAATATGTGCTATTATTTAAGAGAATCAAAAAAATCGATAAAAAAGAACTTTCTCAAGAACTTTTGATAGCAAAAAAAAAGCACCGAGTTAGCAGCAGGCTAGTCAGTTTCCATAGCGATTTCACACTTGTTTCTCCATTATATATATATAATATATATTATGTGTTGTGTATGCGAACCAGCTTTTCCTTCCTTTTTTCCAACCTTCTCAATTTTCAGACCACACCCTACAATGCCAGGTTTAAATCCCATATATCTAATACCACTATTCGGCATTATTACAACAATTGCTCTTGTCGATTCGCAGAGATTAGTCGTCTCGCGGCCGCTAGTCATGTTCGATTTCAACACTCGCCGAATTGTTGGTTCAACCATTTCAGGGAGACTCATTTGACGGGCTCCGAGTTTGAAGAGAGCTTCATCCGCTCGCTGATCAATTCGACGCAGCTTGATCCCATTGATGAAGAGGTGTCCCTTCTCTTATATGGTAACAATATTAGCTATACAATTGTTGATCCCGCGACGCCATTCGAGTAAGTTTCGCATTGTGTTGACTTGAGGGGGGGTAATGAAAGCTCATTATTGGAACACAGAGGGTTTCTTGCGAATATGGCCAGTTGTATCTCGTTGTCGACATTCACACGATTCAATTTCGTATGGGAACAAATTTTGTTTTTGATTGATATTCCAAAAAATTAATTTCATATGTTTTGAAAATGGACCTCAATCATTGGGATCTCATTTTAAACATCTGCCGACATTTCACGGGGTGGCGGCAATTCGAATTTCAGCTTCATCGATCGCAATTATTATTGGAGTACGGAGGCGTTCGACGCGGCGGCGTCCCAGGACAACTCAACCAAATTCACATGGATATGCGTTTATAATATTTCCGACGACGACAAATTCTTCACCGAGGTGCGCGCTTTCCGTTGAGCACAATTGCAAAAGCGTCTCGCACAGATCGAATTTTCGAATGGCTCCCGATTGGAATCGATCACATTCGGTTGCGAGAACGGCAAAGAATGCTGCGGATTGAAGTGTTGCGGTGACGATGTGCTAATCAATATTATCATGTGAGCGCTGGAAATCGCTGAAAAATTCGCAAAATTGCACAATTTAAGCGTCGGCGCAATTAGCATCGCGTTGCTCCTTCTGCTCCTCTGCAATATTCTCATTGGATTCAAGAAGCGGCGAGGTTAAGCCAATGCGTTCCCTTCGAATCGTTCATTTTTTTGTTTGGTTTAGAAGGGCGTAAGAGCAACGCGGCAGTGGTGTATGGCGCACGCCAAAATGACAACACCATCGAGATTGGCGAGGAAATCGACGCCAATCAAATCACGTTGCAGACGCGACATGTCGCTTCATCTCCAACTCGAGATCGAACTGAAATTTCCTAATACTGATTCAAATATTTTTTTTTTTCATTCTTCATATTTTTCTTAAATAAATCTTAAGCTACAGATGAGCGTTGAAAATCATCAAAACAAATAGAAATTTCGAAAATATTTTCAAAAAATTGATTTATCCGATTTGAGTGCGCGTACACACTGACGCAAACTTGCACACATTTCATCAAGGCTCAATTATTTTTTTATTAACGCAATTGTTTTGAATTTTTCTGTGATTTTACCGATAATTATATAAAATGTTGAAGTTTTGAATTAATTTTTATTCATGATATATTTTTTTAAAAAGTTTAAACATTAATAAAACAGCATTTTCGCATAGTTAAATTTTTTCTGGTTGTCATCAAATTTTTGCCCAATTCATCGAAAATTCCGGAAAAAAAAAATTTTGTGTGAGCCGAAATGTTTGCAATCAAGATGAGCATCATCAGCATCATCGTCATGTATGCTTGCGAGGATTGCGAACGAAACGGATTCCTGCGGCGGCGGCGGCGCGACCGGCCGGCCGGCCACCGAATTGATAATTCGGCTGAAGAGTGCAAACACAACATTTAGACACCGTTTTTATCAGGAGACATGTGCAAGCTCCTCAAGAGTGACCATCAGTCGCCCCCCGAATCGCGATCGACACCACCGTCGAACAACATTCTCGACAAACACGACGTACCGTCGGAATGCTAGGCGCACCATTACAAACATTATTTATCAACTCGAAATGTTACTTGCTGGTAAAAAACGAGAGCGGCTTGCAATTTGTTGACCAAAAAAAACACAATGGGAAGATCAACGCACTTCCGGGCGGGCGGCTCGCGCGGAAGGAAGTGCTCGTGCGAGTTGACCTTCGACTTGGTAGATCAAACGATATGACTGAAAATGGGTGGCGAATAGGAGGTTTTCGATACGGGACCCAAGTCAAACAAGGAACAAATTGAACCTCCATAATATAGTTGAATATTAAGCGATCAATCGGTTCAAATATACAAATTAAGCGCGTATGCATACATGCACTTTTGAATTTTCAATTTCAACCTCATTTTGTACCCTGAAGTGGAAAAATTTGTACGAGAAGGCTCTAAGTCAACAATTTTTTATAATATTTTCGAGTTTTGCACTTTTTTTCAGATATTGGCTAGAATAAAATATTTAAGAATTTCTATAAGACCTCTGAAAGTCAACACGGCCTTCACCGCATTGGAGGGGGGATGTGGCCGTGAAAAAATCTAGGCCATCAAATTTAAATTTTGCTTCCTCATGCCGATTTTTTTCAACATATTTAATTTCATGGGATAAAAATAAATTAAAAATATTCATAATTTACTATGAAAAAATATTTTTGGAATATTGTTGTCAGCTCCCGCGGGAAAAACGATAAGCAGTTTTTGTTCCGTTCCATTTCCTAACATGGACCCAAATATTTTGAATTTCGCCGACTGCCATTTTCTCGCTTCATCGTGTTGTTCCACACGAGACCCACCGGCGGCAATTCAAATTTTGTTAACTAAATCGCACACGACAATAAGGAATATTTCCCAAATAGCCAAAAACAAAATTATTGCTTGATTCGATTCTCGACACGAATCGCGTAAATCGATCCAACCATCAGCGTCGACGTCGAACGCGTCATCTTGTTTCGCATTCTTTGCTCGATGGTAGATCATAAAGTTGAATGAGAGGAATTTCTATGTTGCGTGTTGTTTGCATGAATATTATTGCGCAAAAAGAGAGAGAGAGAGACAAAAAAAATAATAGGCACAAAAGCAGGAGCATCATGGACTACTCGACCCAATCGCAACCGGCAACCGGTCTCCGTTGCCGACCGGGCGGTGACGCGAATGTGGCGGTCATCGGCACCGGCCGAATATAAAACGCCGAGTTTCCGTGGCAGCAAACATTCCGGCGTTGAATGCCGGCGACAATCTTTGCTCTTTCTCTTCGGAACATGTCCGCAGCAAGCATTGAGTTGGTCCAGGCCAGGCGCCTTCTATATTTAATCGCTCGACGCCTATTTTTGGAGTTGTCCTCCAATTTTTTTTTGTCGGTTCCTGTGTACACTATACGATGTTGTGAAGCCGGCGGAGCCGTGATGATAAAAACGTCCCCCCCCCTTTTCTCTCTCGCGCTTAATACGGACAAGCAGAAGCAGCAGCAGCTCAAGTATTTCGCCGATGAGGAGCCTCCCCACGACCGGCACACACACTCTCTATTTCTCTCTCTCTGTCTCTCTCTCTCTCTGTGTCAGTCCGCCTCATACAGTTCGAGGAATTATGCTCCACCTACTTTTTGCGGACTGACCAGACGCTTCTCGATTTTCTAATTGGGCGCTCCGACCACAGCCGTTGCTTGACTCCATATTTCAAATCGCCTCCATTTTCAGGTGTTTGCCGGTGACACACTAGGCGCTGAATTGTTATAGTTATCATTCATTCACTCCAAAAATCAACGATAAGCGCATTTGAACGATGAAACGCCTAGCTATTTCATTCTTCATCGTCCTTCCGCTCGCCTGCTTCTACGTCCTCAGAGCCGACGACGCTCCAGAAGGTACCACTATATTATGAAGGCATTCGATTTTATAAATGATTTTGAAGCGCCCGAGAATCGCGAGGCCAACTCGACGGTATTCCGATCGAAGAGACAATTCGGATGCCCGGCCAATTGCTACTCATCGTGCCAATCGAACGCGCAATGCACACGGTATTCGGTGACCGCCATCTGCGTTCAAGGATGCTGCTGTCCGGGAAACAACAACAATCTTGAAAGTGAGCTTTTCATGATATTGGCAAAATTTCAACGGGGGTGGGGAGGTTGGGTTCGATTTATCATTCGCCAAGTCGACGCGGTCACTCCATACCAAATTTCCTCGAGGAGTCCGTCGGCCTGCGAAAAAGTAAATACAAAATATTTGTGCGACGCCGGACGATTCGATGTTTGCGCAACGAATTTGGTGGTGGTGGTTGTCTCAAGATTTCGCGCTCTCACGAACTATTTATCTTGAGGAGCACACACACACACAAATTGAGAGCCAACTATGGGGGGATGGGGGGAAGCGATTCAAACAGTGAAGCTAATGGCTATTAATTTTCAGCCGCCTGCTCCGGTGGACCAGCTGTTGCCGCTTGCCTCGGCGGCCTCTGCGGACAGGGCTTCTTCTGCTCGAACAACAACTACTGCTGTAGATGTCAGTCAGGCAACAGCACCGGTAATCGACGGCTTCCCCCCCTCCCTCCACCTCATTCGTTTCAGGACCATGCGTCAATCAGCAATGCCCAACCGGATACATGTGCAACACGAACAACTATTGCTGCCCGCTCGGCTCCGGCGGTGTTCTCGGTGAGAGCCAAAAAGCGAAAACTCGGACGCGCCTTTAAACTGAATCGTTCCAGGTTCCTGCGTGAACGGCGCGTGCCCAACAGGATACACATGCGGCGCCGGCAACCTTTGCTATTTGACGAGCGGAAAGTAAATTGATGGTTCGATGGAAAGATACAGCGGGATCGTTTTTCATTTTTCTTAAAACAACTCAAAAAAAATTCGAAAGAAACGTTCTCAACTCTTTCATGCAAACATTGCCCATTTTCAATAGATTTCCCCTCCCGTCTTCCCCCAACAAAAAAAAAACGAAACTAATATTTTATTTTGTCTTTCCCCTCCCCCGCGCGTTGTTTCACATGGTTTCATTTTTGTCCTTCATTTTTTTCTTTTTCAACTCTTATTTATTCTATTTATTCGAATTTAAATGCAACAAGAATAAAAATAAATATTTATTGTTGAATGAGTGTACCGGTAGGATGGCTACTACGATGCTATTATGCTAGACAGTCAATCACGTTAAAGTTTTCGAGGAGCAACGGAGATTCGAAAATGTCACCAACACAATTATGTATTATGAAATATGGAATTTGAGCAGGTGGGCCGTCAAACGACTTTGTGCTCGTCGTGCGGATGATGATCGTAGTCATAATCGGTGTGCACAAACGCTCTTTCAACCTGCAATCATCGTTCAGTGAGACCGAATCCCATCAATCAGATACTGTAGTCTTGGTCTCGGGTCTTAAACAGCCGCAATTATACTGTAGCTACAGTAACCCTCTGGACAATGATATCTTATTCAATATACTATTTGGATACCGTGTTCCACTCATTTACTAAAATCATATTTCTATGAAGACCATTATAATTTTCAACGTTGGATTACTGTAGGATTACGGTATCTACCGAAAAAATTTTCAGATCCAAACTTGGTGGGTCTTTGATGAAATAATGTTACTGTAGAAATATTTAAATTGGATTACGGTAACTTGGAAAATTGTTTTCGAAAAATACCCTTTTAATGACTGAAATTTTTTCAAATTTTTTCAAAAATAAAGAACGTCAAATATATACATATATTGTAATTTGAAAGTAAGATTAAAAATTAAAAATTCGAAAAATAAAAATTTTTCCACAATCGTTAAACTAAAAAATTTGAACAAAATTCAATTATGAAAAACCAAAGCTGCATGTTTGAATTTCAAAAAAAAATTTAATTTGAAACTAACAAAAATGAAAAATTAGCGCGAAATTCAAAAAAATGTAATTTTTTTCGTTTACAGTATTTAAAGACGCATGCCGTTGATTTATGCGATGGGTCTTGATGCGAATCCAACGAAAACACGGGTATCTTCGATTTTTTTTCTTTTTTTTCTGCAATGCCCTCTAGCTAAAATTAACCAACCTCTGGCAAACTTTCAATATTGGCTTGAAGTGTCTCGCTGATATCATGCGAATCCTTCAATATCATATTCTCATCGAGAACAATGTGAACCTAAATTTCCATCATTTAATATATACATATATAATTTATTTAATGAGCTGACCTCCACCAAAAATTTGCTTCCAAAATGATAAACATAAACCGTATCAATATGTGTGATTCTTGCATCATGATCAATGCAAACTTTGATGATGCGATTGATGAATTCGGGATCGGCAGTCCTTCCAGATAATTTGTTCAAATGCTCTTTGCCGGTTTGCACCCATGTGTACAGAATATACAATGAAACGAGAATCGCGCCAATCGGATCAATGTAGTACGAGTACCTCAAAATCACGTTAATGATAATTGTTTCAACAATAAAATTAATGATACTGAGTTCCCAGCCATGCGCACAAAAGAGCAACCGAGTTTGATAAGCAGTCATTGCGATGGTCCATCGCTAACACATTCACCGATGGATCGGTGTACCTTTAAAATTGCGGTGATACGGTAATTGATTGGTTAAAGGTTCATATACCCTTTACAAACAATATACAATGTGAGTTTGACGACGACAGTGAACACCATGATTCCGACCGATACCAGGGTGACATCGAGGCGAGCAGCTTCGCCTTCCCCTAAAAATTGAAAATTCAAATATGAAAAAGGGCATTTGTTATAGAAAATTCAATGTTTTAAGCTTCCCCGCATAACAAAAAATCCAAAAGAAAAACTCTGCCATTTATTTTTAAAGGCGCATTTGAAAAGTTTGGCGGCTCTTCTGAATTGGCGTCCATTTTTAAGAATTATGTACAAACCCAATTTTTTTGGCCATAAAATGAGATTGAAAATTTGTTTTACGCAATTTTTGAGGCAATCTTAAAAATGATAATAAGACACAGTTTAACAATTTTAAGAGAGGGGTTCGTAAATCTGAAATTGGCTTGAAATTGCTATTTTTTTCAATTTTTCAATATTTTTTCACAAAAACGCTTGATTTTTTATTGTTTTCAAAAAATTTTAATTTTTTTTAAGAGAGGGGTTCGAAAATCTGAAATTGGTTCAAAATTTCAGATTTACTATTTTTCAATTTATCAATTTAAAAAAACCTTAATTTTTTAATTTATACATTTTTTGGTTTTCTAAGGTTCTCAACTCATTTAGAGCACTAGTTGATACCCAAAAAAAATTCGCGAACACTTTATAAGGGACCATTATGTTTGGCAAAGTTTTTTTGAATTTCATTTGACCACATTTGCACCTTAATTAGACGGTTTTAAAATTTATTTTAATATACAAATAAATTGTATTTGATTTGCTATCTTAAATGAAAATACATTATTAAATTTTTTAAAACCAAATATTGCTGCGGACATTTTTTGAGCACAATTTCAATGATTTTGAGGGTAATTTGAAGGGAATAATTCAAAAAAATAAAAATGAAACCTACCGTATACATCGAATAGTATCGCCGAATGAATGCGATTCACCGATGCGAAAATCAATTGAATCGATGCGATTCCCATAATCATGCTGATAATTATCTAAATTGCTTCACTTCAATAAAATCCAAATTTTTCTCTCTCACCAGCGCCAAAGGCTCAAGCCGCGTGCGTCCACGCGGATACAAATACGGGTCCCGCTTCTTGATCATGTGCTCCGACATGCTGATGACAGCGCCGCTGGTTATATCGACAATCGAGTCGACCATCGATGATATTATTGACATCGAGCCGGACAGAACCGAAGCGGTGATCTTTAAAATTGATTGTTTGACATTCGATCGCCACAAGACCCAAATAAATTTTCCGCACTATGAACCTTTAATCAATTATTTTATTTATTTTTATGTTGAGTCCCAACCTCACAATTTTCATGGAAATTTCTTTATATTCAAATGTCAAAAAAAATAGAAAAATAATTGAAAATTAAAAAGAAAATGGTCGAAATCATCAGTTTTGAAAAAATTGAGGAATTCTCGAAATTCGATAAAATTTTTTGAATACAGTAATAAAAAATACACCCAAATTTTTGCAGCGGTAATTCAAATTTCGATTTGAACATTGGGCAATTCAATTCGTAATATTCATAGTCGATTTCTTTAAAAAAAAAATACGCGCGCCTCTCAATGCCGTCAGACGCGTTGCGGTTCGCGTGCGGTTCACACAAAACCAAAACATCATCAGTTGATTTCAATTATTCCCTATATCTATTTCACATCCCGTTTTTCAAATACCATTAGGCGAACCGCAACGCGTCCAACAACATTGGTCTCGCCGCGGCTTTCCATTTTCAGCATCTCCCACTAGGTAGAAATTCAATGCGCTCCTATCTCTCAAAACTACCCGATAATCACGTGTAATTCACGAAGCCATCACAAAATAGAAAAATTGCAGATTCCATTCGTCGAATGATAACACGAAACCATCAAAGAAATGAGACCTTGGCACACATGAGCATAAAATTGATGCACAATGTGATTTTGGCGAGTCGCGACGCCGCTCCGGAATCCTCTTTTCCCGACGACTTCACACTTCCATCGGTCGCGTCGGTGTCGCCGGCGATTCGCTGAACAAAAAACCAAACATCGTTCGGGTTGTCTAACCGCCATCAATAACCTTGGGCCGAAGTTTCGGACTATATGGGTGCGCAACAATGACTACTTCGGGCTCGTCTTTTCCATCCTTCAATAATAATAATCAATACTAGGTAATTTGCGTGTCTCGAACAATTCTTGATGCACTCACCACGTACTCGACAATCGGAGCGGTGGGCTCTTTCTCGAGCTCCTCTTCCTCTTCGCGAACTTCGGGCACCAGATCGATGTCATCATTATTACTAATTGTTCGTTTGCGTGTTCGATTGAATTGCTTCAAACAAATGAGCACTCAATGTTATTCGTTTTCTAGATCGGCTCACCTCGATTTGTTCGCTGTCGTTCTTGAAATTCTCAAGAAGCTCGTTCTGCTTCCTGTAGAACTTGTTGATCTTTTTCGCTTTTTTCGAGCCCTAAAATTTCATTTTTCATCATCAAAAAACAAAAAACAAAATCATTTTCGACATTCAACAGTTGCGACGACAACGACGTCATCGAGCCGGTGACCGTTTTGTGGAGCTCGACACAACTCGACGGCTGATCGCTTCCATTGTCTTGACTCTCCAAATCTTTTCCCGATGATGGCGCTTGCGAATGCGAGATTGAACGAAGCGACGGCCTGCAATTCGGAAATTTCGGCGAATTATCATTTATGCCATCTGCGGACAATTGAGGCCCACAAAAGTGTAGATCTTCAACGGCAAAAAGCTTACCGAGAATCACTTGAATTGAAAATCTTGGCTCGATTATCAAACACAGCTAGTATAAGGACTTCCATGTTTGGAAATAAAACGAAAATCATGCAAACCAGGCCATGATGACTAACAATTAAGTGAACACCCAACTGATCTGTGTTTATTCAGCGAAAAATCGAACCTTTGATAATTATGCGTTGGCGACGCGACGTCTTCTCGCGTCTCGTCCTCCTCGACGTCCTCCAATAAACCGAATCGCACTTCTGCTTCGGTCATACCCGATGATAATCTGAACAATTATCGCAATTTAGGCAAATTTTTTTTCTTTGCATTCGACGAGCTTCATGAACTCTCACTCTCGAAACATTTTACACAACAATTTGATGAAATAATGATGGCGAATGAGAGAACATTGAGACGAGGCAAAAATAATATGAATGACCATGACGAATAGATATGAAGACATAGAGATGATGTTGTTTAAACACTTCATAGTTGACTTTTTTTTTTCTTTCTTTAAATCGTTTTACAATCATTTTGGCGCTGCAGCCTTTTGAAGATCAATCTTCTGTTTCAAGAGATGATTAAACCAATTTGCATTTTATAATAATTATGGCATCATTTTGATTAATATTCTCAATTTTCTTGAAAAATAATTGGAAGGTTAAGGCGCAAGAAGTAAATTATCGATTTTCAGCGAAAATCTCGATTATTAAACTCTATTTTTTTCGATAAAAATTCAAATAAATTTATTTTAAAGCTAGAATTCATTGAAAATAATCAAATGTGTGCGAGAGAGCGAAAGCCGAATTTCTCTCAAAGGTGCCCATATGAACCCCATATAGGCTTGTGCCATTAATAACTTATAACAAGCATAGCTAAAATTTTCAATTTTTTTTAAATGAAGATATTAATATTCTAATAATCTACTCAATCCTAAAAAAAATGAGAAAAAAAATGTTGCTGAACTTCGGATTTATGAAATTCCACAAAAAGATTGAACTTTTCCAGAATTGTAAGCTGTAATTACTTTGTTATTTGAGCTCAATGGTTTGATGTAATAAAAATTATGTGAAATTCGTTTTTTTTTCTAATTTTCCGCAAATGCTCTTGTCCATAATTGGCAGCCTTCTAAGCTCCGCCCAATTTATCACACCAATTCCCGTAATTGCAACACGTTTTGTGGGAAAAATGAAAACTTGAAGCATAAAATCGACACAAAAAAAAACAACTTACTCGATTTGCGCATAAACGAGACGGGGGAAAATGCAAAACAAATAAACGAAGGACAAAAAGCATAAGAAAGTGCCAATTATAAAATTGATTGGGTGGCAGTGGGAGAAAAAAAAAACACAGAATTTAAGGAGATGGTGATATCGTGGAGATTTGAGGGTGAAAAAGCAAACGGGTAGTGGTGAAGAATTTTGCAAATCAAAATCTTGAAGAATTTTGTGGAAGTCCGAAGAACATTATTTTTGAAATTTTTTTGAGATCTATTTTTTGGTGCATTTCTTTTCTATTTTCAAAGATCACCATTGGATATTAAAAAAATATATATATATATACTTCAAAATGAAATTTTGAATGTTTTCTTAAAGGAGCAAGCACTAGCCTAATTTGAAGCGCATTTTAAAATTAGTTTAAAATGTGAAAATATAAGCTTTTTTTGCTAAAAGCAAACAAATTGCAAATTTTCCCAAATCGAATTTTTTTCACACAAGCGCACAAGCAGAAATATATATTTTTTTAAATATAGTTGGAATAAAAAATTTATAATAATAACTAAATTCATTTTTAGAAATGAAATGGAGTTCAAAAATCAAGTACTCGAATCTTAAATGAAATTAACAATCAAAAAAAAAGAAATTCGATACGGCTTTGCAAAAATGTTTTGGACCCAACCCCTCACTACCGCCGAAAATCAATGATCGCGCAAGAAGAACCGAATTGTTGATTTTCGATTTAATACCGCTTTTCCGAATTTTTCTATTTAGATAGGCGACCATCATCACTACAAATATTGCAATCGAAATTGAGTGCGAGACGGATTTTGTTGTTTTATTTTTTGGCAATTTGCAACAAAAAAAATGCGGAAAAGCATTATAAATGCCTATAAACATCATTTTTCAATTATTTTCTCGAAAATATCATCATTCGTTTTATTTTCAACTCCATTCCCCGTTTTCGAGGCAAATTACCAATAAAAAACACGAATTTGTTTGTTTATCGGTGTTTGCACACAATGCGCACTATCATACGACACGCTTAATTTGATGTTTTTTTGTCAAATTCAATCTAAAATTCTTAAAAGCTATGATTTTCAAAGAAAAATAAATAAAAAATACTTACTAATTGAATTAATTGTTTCATAATCGAAATATAATATATAACATTGCCGTCTAAATCTTAGTTTGAGGAAACGTTTCATCTGTCAAAAAATAACGCAAGAAAAAGGCAGCTGAAATCCAAATCAAATCACAAATTCATTGTCAAGGCGAAACGAGCAAAAACGCAAACTCCAACTTTCCATCATGCTTCGCTTTAAACTGAGCTCGACGAGCTGGTTGATGGTCCGCTAGTGCAGCGGAGCACGTTTGCCGCTTTCAAAAGCCAACTTACAAGTTTATTTCACAGAATCGAAAACGAGCAACGAACAACGGAAATTATGAAACACTGGATGATTGAGGGTAGATCATTGGGGCGCGGCGGCGCCAATGCGAAGAATGCTCGATTTCTCGCCGCGAATTCCACCAAAACCGATGGGCTAAACGCAAAAAATTGAATAAATCGGCCGCCAAATATGCAAATGGGATTCGAACAAAAACCTGAATCTGAACCGTATGCGACGAATGTTCGTCTAAATCCGTAATTCGCGCCGAATTATTTTTGCCGATTACTTGACCACAATGTTTTCCATCAATCACGATCTCGTAGCCTATAAATTCTTCCATAAGAAACATCTCCGATTTTGAAAAAAAAATTAAAGACCCAGTTTTTCCGCAATATCAGAACTTTAATGGTACTACGCAGATTTCGCAGCTCAAAAAAAAAAAGATTTAAAATAAATTAAAAAATCAAAAAGCAGAATGAGAAAAAAAACTTTTGGGGTTTTTTCGAAAAAAAATCTGCATAGAACCATTAAAGGGCCTTTTTTTGAATCGAGCGATTCCATTTTGAAAAGAAATGGAAAAAAATAGAAAAAAGAAAGTTTATTTTTGTGGAATCATTTTTTCTTTTTTAAGCGCCCCATTATTGCTCATAAATCATCAATTTTTAACTTCATATGTTCGATTTTCGATGTAAAACACGAGAATCGCTCATCAAAAACAGCTGTTCCCATTTTTTAAAGCTTTCTCAACACAATTCACCAAGTAAATCATTTTTCACAAAATATATCGCGTATGCGCCTTTAAAAATTCAAATCAGTTGTTATCAGTCGACGTTCGCGGCGTCTCTGCCTTATCAATTTTCTAAAAAAATATTTAAAAACCTTGAACAACGGGCATTTCCCAACGCAGCACATAAGTATTATCCTCATCTTTCAACGGCGAGAACGTCAAATTCCTCGGCGTCGGCACAACGTTCTTCAGCGTCGTTTTCATCTCCTCCTGATCACTTTCGTATTTTCGCGTGAAATTCTCCAAAAAATCGACGAGACCCTCGTTCTTTTCGGTGAGCTTCTCATTCTGTTCGACAAGCTTCATCAGCTGCTCCTCAAGAAACGCAACACGTTTCTCGAGTTTCTAAAATTTGAAAAAAAAAATCCCAAATGTTGTTTGCTTTTCGTTTTTTCCCTTACAGATTGTTTCGTCTCGTGCTGATCGTCTATTGTCGACACATCAGCAACACTGGGACCTCGGGGAAGTGGTTGAGATTCAGACTCGGCGCTTCTAAACATCTCCTTGGACGGTGTCGGTGTATTTTGATTCTGATCATCAATCGAAATCGAAGTTTCCGCTCTAAACGCTCAAATTCTTAATTGTGCTAAAAATATACGACAAAACCTCGCCGAAGATAGAACAACAGTCAATGTCGAATCAATGGAGTTCGTTCGAGAAATCGTCGATTGACTAGATGACTCATCTAAAAATTTCAGATTTATTTTAAGCTTCGGACGCCTATGAGAAGAGGTCTCGGCGCGAAGCTAAATGTGTAGATTTACGGACACATTTCGTCTTTTAATTCTTCACGGTCGTCGACGACATTTTAATGATAACAAACTTTTATAAGCAGGCTCCCAGTTTCGCTGAGACCTCGGCGGCGAGCATTGTCGAATCGAACTGGGCAAAATTCGAGTATTCTTGAATTCATCTAAAGCAAATATGAGTAAAATGTAAAATTACTAATTTTCGGACCTCTCTTTGGCTGATTGTCATCCAATACGATCGAATCAATGCTTTTGTTGAGCTTTGCCAGTGCTTCGGAACGATTTCTCAACTCGCTAATTGTTTCGTTGTATAAAAAAACACGAAATTCTACCTTTCAGAGTGCTGATCGATCGTTCCCCTCCGCGCTTTTTCATTCCATTCCGAAAACGGCGAATAAATCGAACCGGTCGTCCGATCCGAATAGTTGGCTTGCGAGGATCCACTCTCACGCCGCTTTTGTAGAACCTCAAGAATTGTTCGATCAGTACGAAACAAATCTCCATTACCTTATGACACGTCTTCTGCGCCGGCGTCAATGGTCCGTTATCGGCTTGCAATGGTAAATGAGTGGCAATATATTCGCAAAGTTCTCGATGATGCCCGGGTCGAATATTCCGCACGTGGCCTTGAATGAACAGCCATTCACCTAA
Organism: Caenorhabditis bovis; assembly: GCA_902829315.1. Classification (NCBI taxonomy): domain Eukaryota; kingdom Metazoa; phylum Nematoda; class Chromadorea; order Rhabditida; family Rhabditidae; genus Caenorhabditis; species Caenorhabditis bovis. The sequence goes on along the minus strand of CADEPM010000001.1, from coordinate 1,405,116 downwards.
AAATGGGGGAAAATGATGAAGCTCACAAAAACGCGGAGACCTTCAATCCGAACGCGATCCTCAATTTCGATATCATCAATCATTTCGAGTTTTTCGGTCAAACATGCGACAATATAAGCGCGCACTTCGAAGCTTGGATCCACCAGGAACTCATCAAGACATTTGTTGTTGGCTGGAAAAAATGGTTTGAGAGCCATGTAGTCAATTACTGAAAAATTCGGATACCAGAATCATCAGCTGCCGTAAGATAAAGCTAATATTCAGCACTATGTGCCTTTAATCAATAATATTATTCAACGAATTCCGTAGGTTTTAAGGCAATTTAAAAAGTTGATTGGGTTTCGCAAAATTGTTTTTTGGATACTGTATTAAAGGCGCACACAGTTGAGATTCTAATAGCCCCATTTTTCTTTAGAAATGACTAGACCAATATAAATATGTGTGAGATTCGTAAACGGGGCAAGAAGAGCAAATTGTGAGAGATCATCGATTTGATTCGAGGAGAGATCGAGACGTGTTAGTGATTCGCTGCACACGTGATGTCCGAGATTCTACAATTTGGCATGATAACCTATTAATCGCCATTCACATCATACCATAAGATTTGTTAAGCGATTAGTTGAAATATTCAGTGTGCTCAATTTTGTACATTTGCTCAGATCGGGAAATTCTGACAAATTATTTCCACTCACATCGAGATATTCGAGGTTTTTAAGGCTCAACGCGAACGTTTCCTGCAATTTCCACATTTTTATAACGAGCGCAAAAAAAAAACAATTGTTGAAAAACTACCTCAATTGCGTTGCACGATAGATCAAGTTTGGCGAGATTCTCGAATCGGTTAAACTCGACGGCATGTTTAATTTGATTATTCGATAAATTCAAGATTTTTCTGCAAAAAAAATACAATTAAAAATAAAATCGGAAAATTTTGAACGCTTACAGTGTCCTATTTACAGAAGTCGCGAGAAACTTTCGAATATGATTGTCTTGAGCATTCACCTAGAGAACAAAAACCAAACATTTTCTCCAAAATGACAACTCACAGTTACGCAATTTTTAAAAAGGTCCATACAATTAAAATATTGAAATTCGTTGCGACTTATATCCAAATTCCTGACCTAAACATGTTAAATTTTGAAAATATTATTATTAGCAGGCATATAAGAAACATCAAACCTTTAAATACTCAGCTTTCAGTAAATTTGATATGTTGGTTAAGGAAAGATTCGACAAATCCAATACGCCCTCTTTCGACACTTGCGCATCTTGATTCTCAACTCTAAAATTTGGTTTTAATTGTTTGTTGAATCGATGAGAAATAAAAACAAAAAAACTAATCCGGCTTAGCATGACTCTTTGAAGCTTGCCTTGCTGGTATCATGCAGATTTCGCCCAAAAAAACTCATAAATCGATTTTTTAATCTCTAAAAATCTATGAAAACCATATGACGCGTTTTTTACAACATTTAAAAAATAAATATAGAGAAAATTTCAATTAAAAAAAAGCATAAAAAGAATAATAAAAATCATTTTCTTTCCTTTTTCTTTGCTACATTGAAATTTATTTCATTTCTTAATTTTTTGCATTGCCCTTCGATTTGAAAATCGAGATTGATTTATTTTAAATTTAATTTTCATATCGAAATCCTCGGATGCAAATTATTTTAATCGAAAATGTAATTTTATTTTGATTTTTAAGATTGGTTTTCGAGTTTTGAAGACATAATATTTGACGGCAAAAATCAGACCATTAAGAATTGATAGGACATTTTCACAATTTTCATAATCTCGCTTTTTTTACCTATGCGAGTTCAGTGTCGAATTAAACGTGCAATCCGATATCGACGATTCCGAGCGTAAATCCTACAAAATTCAAATTTGCCAATAAAAATTGAATTCCGCGTTCTCCCACATTATTCTCCTTGTCGTCGTCAACAATCTTATTCTCAGAATCGATCATTTCTAAAATCTTCATTCCATTTTCAAAACTGCAATCATTCTGCAAATGTATTAGGACAACAAACCCTAAATTACATCTAATAATTCTGATTTCTAACATTTCACCAAATTTATTTTGTTTCAATATAATTGAAATATCGAAAATTCAATGGTGATAGGCGAGAAACATTTCTAATCAAGGAATTAGAAGAATCAAGATAATTATGTAAAAAAAAGAAACCATAGAATGGAGAATATTATGGTGAACAGGGTCCATGAGGAAAAACAACTACAGCGAGATACTACTCATACACGGTGAGCGAGAAATTATGCACTAACTAATGAAATACGACAAAAAAAGAAAAAAGGTCAAATTGTGAAAAAAGAAGACATGAAATATGGGTATCCTGAGAAATTACAAAATGGGATCTGTTCGGAAAAAAATGGTGAAAAGAAATAACGCGCAAAAAAAATAATTAGACGCAAAAAGGCACTTAAAAAACGAACATTGGGTGGACAGGTGGATAGAGGTTTAATTATGGGGCACAAATTATTGTCTCACGATCAAGGACTCGCGTTCGGCTCCAACCCCAATGTAGACAATCGGCACCTGCAAATTTTTTAAGTAATTTCGAAGAGAACCCATTTTCTGACAACCTTAATAAAATCCTCAATGAACTCAATGTACTTTCGGCATTTCTCCGGCAGCTCTTCATACTTCCTAACACCGACTGTTGGCTGCTGCCAACCTTCCAGCTCCAGGTACTCAACTTCAATCTTCTCCCAAGCGTTTGCTTGAGCTAAATAAAACTTTTAACTTTGTTAAAGAAACTGGAATTCAAAAATTACCTGGCGGACACGTCAGCTTCTCACCGTTCAATTTGTAACCCACAGCAACTTTGATAGTCTAATAAATAACGATTTATTTGTTTTAAATTTTAAAAATCCTACAGGAAACGTGTCGAGAATGTCCAATTTCGTCAAAGCGATAGCAGTGTATCCATTAATCATCGCCGAGCGTCGAAGCAAGAACAAATCAATCCAACCACATCTACAAAATAAGAATGTTTCAATAATAATCGAAACTAGCCAATAATCACCTTCTCTTCCTTCCAGTGGTCACTCCGACTTCTTTTCCAATCTGCTGCAATTTGGCGCCAGTCTCATCGAACAACTCGGTTGGGAATGGTCCAGTTCCGACACGAGTCTGGTATGCTTTGACGACACCGATAACATTGGAAATCGCAGTTGGCGGAATGCCCAAACCGGTGCACGCTCCGCCGACAGTCGAATTCGACGACGTCACATAAGGATAAGTTCCAAAGTCGATATCCAAAAGAGCACCATTGGCTCCTTCAATCAAAATTTGTTTGCCGGCAGCGCGCTGTTCATGCAAGAATCCAACGGTATCACCAACAAGCTTCAATTCCGCCAATTTCTCACGATGCCTCTTGAACTTAGCGAGCTCCTCGTCAACATTCACATCGATTGTCGGAAATTGCTTTTTGTAATGCTCAACGAGACGACGATACTTCTCCGAAAACGCCTCGAAATCGGCCATCAAATCGGCAACACGAATTCCGTTTCGGAAACATTTCGAGCTATATGTCGGCCCAATTCCTCTATTAGTGGTTCCAATCTTGCTAAAATCATGAAATAGGATAAAATCATTTCTACTCAACAGAAATTGTACTTTTGAGTCGACAATGAGTCCTCTTGACGTCCATCAACCTGAGAATGAACTCCAAATACGAGATGAGCCTCACTCGAAATCAATATCCTTTAAAAATTTCGCAAGATTATTCGCCATTATCTTTTCATTCGACAACCTTTTCTCCCATCCAGGCTCCGAGAGAATCCCGTTGTGCTCAAGCTCCGAGAAAAACGCGTCCAAGTTCACAACAACCCCGTTTCCTATGACGTTGAAGCACTAAAAAACCACAACTCTCCGTTTCTTCAAAATCTTCGAGTTCAAACATACAGTTGGGCTGATAATACCGCTAGGAAGAATGTGAAAATCATATTTTCTTCCGTTCGCAACTACCGTATGCCCGGCATTGTTTCCTCCTTGGCATCTTGCGGTGACGTTGACCTTAATGATAAAGCACATTGGTTTTTGAACACATGTTCATTGCGTTTTTGTTTTTTCAACGTCATTCACTGATAAGAATTGCAACGAGATAAAAAAAAAGATTGAAATTGAAAATTCGGTGGCGAAATCAATGCCTATGACGTGATTAGGTGTAATTTCTTTCGAATGCCGAAAATCAAATCTCTTTTGGGAATTCAATTGAAATATCAAAAATGAGTCACTTTTCTCACAAATTCATACAAAACCAATTAGTATTGACGCTAAATGACTGAAAGTTTTGGAAAAAATGAAAAAATATTGGCTATTTGCCAAATGTCTCGCGAATTTCTCATTAACGAGGAAAGCTACACTGAGGGTCGTCTGACGCAACAAATAAAAATTTTTGAAAAACTGGACACGTCGAAAAAAGATCAAGAATTCCAAAATCATTTCTTTTTAATAATCAAAGCATATTGACTTACACCATGTCTTTCAATGAGATAATCGATGATTTTTCCTTTGCCTTCGTCTCCCCATTGTGCTCCCAGTAACACGGAAACGTTTTTCGAAGCGCCAGACATCTGAAATAGCTTTTTGAACAATCCAACACATTTGAAACAATTTTTAGATTAGAAAAACAAAAAAAATGTTATAGTTAACAATAGCGAAATTGAAAAGCAAATAGGGAATCGAAATGAAAAATGGCAAACAGCACGAGGGAAAGAAGAAAGTTTTTTGTAGCGTTCAAATTTAAAGAAAATTATGCCAAACGCAAACATACAGTGGCCTTCCTCGAATTGCCGAAAAATGAGTTCAGGTTCTCCTTCGAGTTTCCCGCGCCCATTGTTTAAAACGAATCGAATCGAATAATATAAATGATAAGTGAACAAAATTGAAGAATCGGCCGAGATCGCGAAGCACACGCACGGAATAGATCTCAAGCGAGAACAGCAACAGCAAAAACAACAACTCAGAACCGAAAAAATGAAAATTCACGGCGAAAAGCACACGTCGACGGGCGCACACAAGCGAAACAGGGAACAAAAAAAATATATATGAGCTCGTCGCGTTGTGTAATTCTCCGCGATTCACTTTGTCTAAACTCAATGACATATATTTATATCACATGAAAAATTGAGAAAGTCGACTCATATATACAAAAATTTTGAAACTTGGAAATAAAAGCAAATGTCATCGAAATCAACAATGCGATAGCCAATTCGAATTTCCGGTTTTACAGCTCACATGCTCCCTACGTAATATGAAAGACCAATAAGATTATAGATTAGCAAATATAAATATGAGCATACTGATAACACATAATTGAAAACAATAACGAGTATGCGAAATTCGCTCAAATTGGGGAAAAATTCACTACTATTACACTTGCGTCTCGGTTTCTCATTCACTTGATAGCAAATATCAAAAACCAAAAGTTAAATCAACGGAGATGAAACGGAAAGAGTATTAAACAGACATTGACAGAAGCAAATACAATCTGGCCATTAGATATGAACGATTTATTACTCTATTTGTTCATTTTTTTGACATTTTTTCTTCTTAAACATAAAAAAAAAACAAAAAAATACAATGCGAAACAAAAAACATTGTAAAACGTTTAGAAATTACAAGGGGAAGCATTAGATTGGGAGACCATTTAGAGAACGAAATCGACAGATTTGTTCTCAAAAAATTTAACCGTGATATTCAACAATTACAGTGAATCGAAGATGAACTATTTTTTAAACAATAACAACAAAAATCTGAATATAACTTAAAACATCTGTCCATCTTCGACACAAGGCAAAAAACAAAGAATCAAACTAAACACACTACTATCCTAAAAAAAAATCCTACTAAAATTAATAACAATCTAGTGAAGCGAATTTTTGACACAAGAAACAGCGATTGTGCGATTAAAATAATTAGTTCTGGTCCTTCTTTGGCTCTTCAGCGGTCTTGGCTTCTTCGGCTCCTCCACTGTTCTTGGCGGCCATGTTCTTATAAGCAGCCTAAAAATAATTTATTTAAAACAGAATATTTTGCGCAATCCAAAGTAGAAACTAAATAGGATGTTCATTAGTATCATACTTTTCTTTATATTTAGAAAATTTGAGTTAAAAATTACCTCGAAGAGTTTGAGAGATTGTTGCTGAAGAGTGTTGCAGGCTTCCTTGATAGCTTCTGGTGTCTCATTTTCCTTGTTCTCAAGGATCTTCTTTGTTTCAGCAATCTTGGTGCGCAGGGCTTCGCATTCCTCCTTCGGCAATTGGTCAGCAAACTCGGTCATCTTGCTCTCGGTGTCATGGATAATTCCTTCCGCTTGGTTGATAACTTCAACAAGCTCCTTTCTCTTAGCATCTTCAGCGGCGTTCTTCTCGGCTTCCTTGATCATGTTCTCGATCTGGTCCTTGGACAATCCTCCCGAAGATTGGATAACAACTAAAAAATTCGAATTTCAAAAAAAAGTCAATTAATAAAATCGTACTCTGTTGCTCCTTTCCGGTACCACGATCTCTGGCGGAAACGTTGACGATTCCATTAGCATCAATATCGAAGGTAACCTCAATTTGTGGAACACCACGTGGTGCTGGCGGAATTCCGACAAGTGAGAATTGTCCGAGCATCTTGTTATCGTTGGCCATTTCACGTTCTCCTTGGTAGACCTTGATTTGCACCTGAGTTTGTCCATCAGCAGCGGTGGAGAACACCTGTAATATTATGAAATAAATAAATTATTAATTTTTATTTAATCTCACCTGCGACTTCTTGGTAGGAATAGTAGTGTTTCTAGTGATGAGTTTGGTCATAACTCCACCAAGAGTCTCAATACCAAGAGAAAGTGGGGTCACATCAAGAAGAAGAACGTCAGTGACGTCTCCAGCAAGAACGGCTCCCTGAATAGCAGCTCCCATGGCGACAGCCTCATCCGGGTTGACAGCCTTGGATGGAACCTTTCCGAAAATCTCTTGGACGGTAGCCTGGACCTTTGGCATTCTGCTCATTCCTCCGACAAGAAGAACGTCTCCGATCTTGGATGCTGGAACTTCGGCATCATGAAGAGCTTTTCGGCACGGCTCAACAGTTCTCTTAATAAGATCTCCAACGATCTGCTCGAATTTGGCTCTGGTAAGTTTGAGGTTCATGTGTTTTGGTCCAGATTGATCCATCGTGATGTATGGAAGGTTGATGTCGGTTTGGGTGATGGAAGAAAGTTCGCATTTAGCCTTCTCGGCGGCCTCACGAAGACGTTGCATGGCTTGTGGGTCCTAGATAATCAAAAATAAAATCAAATAAGTGAAAATTCAAAATTGCCTTTGTAAGATCGATTCCTTGATCTTTCTTAAACTCAGCCACCAAATGATGAACAAGAGCATGATCAAAATCTTCTCCTCCAAGGAAGGTATCTCCGTTGGTGGACTTGACTTCAAAAACTCCCTTCTGGATCTCAAGAATAGAAATATCGAAGGTACCACCTCCAAGATCGTAAACAGCAATGCTAAATTTCAATAATTTAAAAACGAAATAAATTTTTTAAACATACATCTTATCCTCTGATTTATCCAAACCATAGGCAAGTGCAGCAGCAGTTGGCTCGTTGATAACACGAAGAACGTTCAAGCCAGCAATTTGTCCAGCGTCCTTGGTGGCCTGACGTTGAGAATCGTTGAAGTAAGCTGGAACAGTAACAACAGCGTTGTGAACGGTTGTTCCCAGGTAGCTCTCTGCGGTCTCTTTCATTTTCATAAGAACAAAGGCTCCAATCTAAAATATGATAAATACCAATATTTTTTGAAATTAAATACCTGTGATGGAGAATACACTTTTCCTTGAGCTTCAACCCAGGCGTCGCCATTGCTAGCTTTGACAATTTTATATGGAACAACTTTCCTGAAAAGAATAATCTTATGTTGAAAATTCAAAATATGATAAACATAATGCCTGAAAAAATACTTACAAGTCTTTCTGAACCTCTGGATCTTCGAAACGTCTTCCAATCAATCTCTTTGTGGCAAAAAGTGTGTTAGCAGAGTTTGTAACGGCTTGACGTTTAGCTGGAGCTCCAACAAGTCTCTCACCGTCAGCAGTGAAGGCAACAGTGGATGGAGTCGTTCGGACTCCTTCTGCGTTTTCAATAACCTAAAATTACATATTTTCTCCATATTGATAATTCATTTTGTACTTTAGCTTGTTTTCCTTCCATAACACTAACGCAACTGTTTGTGGTACCCAAATCGATACCAATAACGTGACCCTTTGGTTTGTCTGAACTGAAAGTGCAAAAGTAAAAAAAATTAACTTTTGTGATCCTTACAATGTTCTCGCATTGAGAAGGGATGTTCTTGCAAGCGAGCGAGCAGATGACAGAAATGATCGCGCTGTGAGCATTTTCTGAAGAAAAATTACATTATTTTCTTACCACTTGCCAAATGAAAAATAAAGAAAATAATTGCATCATTCATTAAGACTCAGTAAATCGTGCATTAGAAACGACAGGAAAAGGTTTCGATAAAATGCCGAAAAAGGGAATGTCTCCGTCCATCACAATCACACTCTCTTAAACACTTCACAAATTTCGTCTGAAATACTATCCACCTGCCGTTTCTACGGCGCGATTCCTTGAGGTATGTCTTTATGAGACCTACTATTACATCATTGTGAACAGAAAGCCTAAAATGTCGAATTTAAATTTAGAAATGATACAGAAATAAGTGAAAACGAGAAATTTTTCATCATCTCTTGGAGAAACGGCAACGAACATTCAAAAATTTTCAAGAGAATTCTTTTCTCCGCCCTTCCCAGATTACGGTAGAAAAAATCTTTCGCCACGAAAAGTGTAGTGTGCGCCAGTTGCACATAAATTGCAACACGCGGCGCAGTTTTTGAGGATTTATTTTTTCACTGTGAATTTTTCGAACAATATTTTCGAAAGCGTTAAAGTATCTTGATATCGAGAATTCAAGACTTTTGAATTTGTTCAAAAATAGTTTAATCTCAATTTATTTTAGAGCAAACATGGGGTTCGCTTCTGCTTCTCGCGAAGAGAAGCTAAAAATGATGAAAACGTCGAACACAAAGAAAACTTCAAAAAAATTAAATAGAGCTGCTCGGAAAGGAAAACTTTCCAAAGAAATCCGAGATTCTATCAAGTCAATCAAGCAAAGAAAATCAAAAGAAGCCACTCAGCGAATGCTTGACGTATAATTTTATTTTAATTAATATGAGCAATGATTTTGCATTTAGATCGAGGATGATTTCGTCGCTGATCGTGAAGCACACTATCACGAAGATATAGAGGAGCTACCACTGGATATGCTGGATGCTGATATTGATTGGGAAAACAGTGCCTTCGCGCTCTCGAAGAGGAGATTGGAATCAAGTTTATTAAATCTTCAAATAATAATAGTGCAATTTTAAATTATAGAAAGAAAAGTAGCTAATGATGAAAATGATGAAGATGACTTGGAAGCAAAGAGGAGAAAGTTTGCCGGCCAATTAGAAGAAGGCCAAGAAGAACTTCTTCCCATCAAACTGAAAGATGGAACTTTGATTCGTCCAACTCGTGAAAAACAAAGAAAAGACAAGAATGACGATGAAGATGAAAAAGATGACGATGATGATGAAGAAGAAAATGAACCACATCAAGAGGTTTTTTTCTAAACGGAACACTTTATTTTTTAATTTCTAGGACTTCTCTCATTTATCAGCGTCGGAACTTTTAGCCAAACGACGTGAATTGCTTCAAGATTACAAAAATACTATTGCGTCACATGCCAATATGCTTTTGTCAAGTCCGCAAAATAACGTAAGAATCGATTTTCTTTGAGAAAATTTAGATCCCTGATTACTATAGATCACTCGCCTTCGTGATTTGTACCATCTATGTAATGGCGAAAAAGTCCACTCGTTGGTCCGAGAGCCTGTGCAGAAGCTGGCAATGGCGAGCACGATGCAAGTCATCATTGATATCATCCCTGGGTACGCGATTCGTGAACAAACTGCCGAAGAAAAGGCTCAAAAGCAGAAGAAGGAGACTCGAATGTTGGCTGCGTTTGAAGAGTCGCTTCTCCGATATTATTTGAAATATTTGCAGCTTTGCGAAAAATTATCGAATAGTGAGATTGATTTTTGAAGTCTGATTTAAAAATGAATTTCTTTCAGAACTTGTCGGAAAAGATAGGCACCAAGATGAAACGACTTTCACATTCAAAATGGGTATTTTGGCAGTCAAGGTATAACTTTTTCAATAAACTGGTGAAAAAACTCCATGACGAAAAATGAATTCAGGCTATGACTCGCATCGTAATTGCCGCACCACATTTCAATTTCTCAACAAACATCATCTCCAGCTTGGTGAGATTATCGCTAGCAAAAAATGATACGGTACAAATTATGCCTACATTTTCATTCCTTTTTTTTTCATACTCTCTAGGTGATTAAAGAGGTATGCGATGCCTTGAAAACCGTTTTCAAAGAAGATTTGCACCTTCGAATGACGCTATTCACGACCCGTTCAATTTCTTCTTTGGTCACGAAGCGAAAAGGCCGTGTTCCGCCGCAATTGATTCAAACGATGCTCTACATGAACATTACTGTAAGCGTCGCAAAAGTTTCGAATATTTGTAAAATTGTAGGAAGTAAAAAATGAGGACAAGAAATCGGAAAAAGGGAAAATAATTGCGAGAAAGTATCAATTGAAGAAAGAAAGAGCAAATAAAACAGCAAAGAGGGTATTTTAATAGATTTTCAATGTTCGTTATTATTTAATGTGTTTAGTATAAGAAGCAGTTGAAGAAATTAGAAGCTGATTTGGAAGAAATTGAAGCGGAAGAATCCTTGACGAAGAAAATGAAGAATGTGAGCTTGTTTTATTTTCCATTTTATGAATTATCCCTCTTTTTTTAGGCGACTGAAGCTATGAAATTTGCCTTTCAAGCATATTTTTCGATTTTGAAAAGAATGCCGAATAGTGCTCTCCTTGAGCTGGTATTAGAGGGCCTCAGTAAATTTGCGCATTTACTGAGTATCGAGTTTTTCGATGACATCATTAATACAATGGAGAGTCTTGTACAAAATCAGGTATTTTCGAATTTTTGAAAATTTTTAGACTTCATTTTCTAGGGTCTTCGCACTCTCGATCAGCTTCATTGTATTAATACGGTGTTCGTAATTCTTTCTGGCGATGGTCAAATTCTGAATGTGGATCCATCGAAATTTTATAGACTAGCGTATCGCATATTGAACAGTTTGCCGTTTGAAAAGAGACCCCGTAAGCTTTTGAAAAAATTTCATAGGTTAAAATGGATTGTTTTAGAGCAAAGACTTGCCCAAATCATAATGACTGCGAAAACATTGGACACAATGCTTATTGATAGGAGGAAAGCGGTGCCATTATCTCGAGTTGCAGCTTTTGCCAAGCGACTATTGTCGGTGGCGACCGTTTTAGATGATTATCCGGCTCTTTGCTTAGTTTCTCTGGTTCGAGTCCTGTTCATTGTAAGCTTGTGTCCTTTTTATGTTTTGAAATCCGGTTTCCAATTTGTAGGCTCATCCAAAATTGACATCAATGGTTGAAGATGAAGAAGGTGGCGGTGCTGGTGTTTATCGTCAGGATATTGATGATCCCGATGTTGCAAATGCGTTGGCTACCGATGTTCGAAGTGAATTGTCGATGCTGGCGAGGGTAGGCTTTTCAATTTTTTTCCCCGCGAAATTTTAATTTTGGTGTTTTTTAGAGGCGAAATCCGGAATTATCGCGTTTCGCCAACAATATTTTATATGGAGTTCCATCCACGGGAATTTTCAAGCTTAATCCGCAGTTGAGCTCGTTGTAAGTTATCAAATTGACATGCTCGTAGTAATCGAATTGAAATGACAGAAAACCATGGGTTCTGATCAATCAGTTAATGGAAAACTCGTCGTATGAGAAAGTTGACACTAAGTATCTTGATGATCTCGAAAAAGCGGCCAAGGTTTGTTAAGTTCTAATGGATGATTATTGGACTTTTGGAAATTTTCAGAAGCGAAACACTGAATTGACACCGAAAAATATTAATTTCTACATTTCGAATTGGGTAAATGCCGCTTCCAGATGAATTATATATACATATATACAGAAGCTTGTTGTTATTGATTGTTGATTTTTATTGTTAATGAATTTTATTTGAATTAGAGCGTTTCTTCAAATTTTTGCCATTGATTGCTTGATGTTTATTGAGAGAATTGATAAATATTGCGAAATTCGGTAGAAGAGAGATGGACGAAAAAGTTTTTCTGACCTAGGACAGAAAATTTTGTGTTCTTTGGAAAAGAATAATTTTGATCAAGAATGACTGACGAAACTTCAAAAAGAAGAATGAGAAGGTATTATTTTGGATTTCGATTTCCGCCTAATCATTTCACGTTGCTCATTTCTTCACATTCGATTATGTCGAACGAGTCGTCGCAAATTGAATATCCTTGGTTTTTCATTTTTCTGCATTTGATTTTTGCATTCGCGTCTTTCGAATTATTTCGTTTCAGGTTCCCATTTATCGGTCAAATGGCTCGAATGCAAAAGCTCGAAGAGTCTGAGAGGCGCATTTTTGCTTCTTTGGGCATCGAATACGTTTCAAGAATGATTAAAGTAAGTTCGCTGGAAGCGAATTTTAAGTCTTCTGCTAAAAAATTATTTTCCACGCTTTAACCAATAATTCATTTTTCTTTGAATTTCGCGATTGAATTCGGATTAGTCATAATTTCGAAAAGGTTGTTTTGTTGGATAATGACGCAATTTTTTAGATTCCGTTCAAAAATTCTGAAATCTATACAATTAGTGTGCAATGCGATGCGCCGGAAAAAACGCTCGATCATCCAATTGTGCTCGTGCACGGCTTCGGAGCCGGCGTTGCAATGTGGGGAGCCGCAATTCGGATGTTTTCCAAATTTCAAACGGTGCACGCTTTTGATCTACTCGGTAAGCTTTTGAATCAAATGTTTTACTAATAATAAATGCCAAAATACGTTTAAAAATTAAATTGTGTTCAACTCAACAATAGAATTATTTTCATATGCGGCCAGCAGGTTCATGAACATTATTGATTATTTTTGAAAATTGAAGAACATTTATATTCCAGCATTTGTTTTAGTCATTATTGAAACTTCACTGTTCTATGTAAAATATAATGGTGTCTTTATCCTTTCCAGTTGTATGGGTTGCAAGCTTAAACGCAAAATGAGCTCATAGCTTTCTCAATTTTCCATTTGGGAAATAGTGCACACAACACACATTGGATATCAAGTGTTTTGGTTTTGCTGCAATTCTGCACGTCGTCGTGTTGAAACAATTCCTTCCAGAATACATTAGAATACGATATGAGCTTCTTTTTTTCAGGCTTCGGACGCTCATCTCGTCCAACATTCTCAACGAATCATCGCGACGCCGAAAACGAGATGGTCGAGTCGATCGAAATGTGGCGCAATGAGATGAGCATTAACAAAATGAATTTGGTGGCGCATTCGTTTGGTGGATACTTGGCAACATCGTACGCGATAAAATACCCGAGTCGCGTCAATAAATTGGTGCTCGCCGATCCGTGGGGATTCAATGAAGTGAATCCAACATTTGAGCAGAATGTTTGAAAACAAAAATTCCATTGACTAAATTTACTTTCCCATCCTTCTTTTTCAGCTTTCAACGACCGCTAAAGTTATCTCGTCGGTTTATCTCAAATTCAATCCGCTCGCTTTATTGAGAGCAGTTGGATCTTATGGTTCGTGTACTTTTGCGAACGTGACTATTCCTATGTATTTTCAAGGACCTTCAATGATGCGGCGATTCCGACCAGACTTGCGTGAAAAATACTCGGATCATGTTTATGATTATGTCTACTTGTGCAACTCACAATCGCCAACCGGCGAGGCGGCATTCAAAAGTTTGGCCGAGAAGCTGGCGTGGGCAAAAGAGCCGATGAGCAAACGATTCCACGGTCTCGATGAGAATCTTCCAGTGGTGTTTATTCATGGGCAACGAAGTTGGATTGATTGGACATCGATTAGCGATTTGATTAGCGGACGAAGTAATACTGATATGATGGTATGGTTGGAATGAGACTTGAGCGAGCTGAAATTTTTTTAGATTATTGAAGAAGCCGGACATCACGTTTACGCAGATAACACAAGTCGATTCACGGAGATTGTAATCGAATCGTTGAGAAAAGGTGTTCAAGACGACATGAATGATAGTAAAAGAGAGCCCGTTGAAGTTGAATCTTAATAAATGTTTGTATCATATGATTGTATATATCTAAAAATGGAATATGGACTCTGGAAAATCTGTTCTACGAATTGGAAAATGTTTCTTTTCTTATTTAGAAGCGTAAAAAATGCAGATTGTTTCGCTAATTATCGTAATCTTTTTTATCGATTTTTAAAGGCACATGAGATAAAATCAGTTTGGTCTTGGCACAGAAATCGTAATTTCATAATTTTTATCGATTTTAAAAATTTCATTTCCTGTATTTTTGTTCGTTTTTTTTTTTGAATTATTTTATTTCTTTTCAATTTTGAATTGCATTTCACGATTGAAATTTCTGTATGTTCGTAAAATAAATGAAAATTGAACGATCACATCGGTGGTTTTCAAGACAGTTTGGGACTTTTACTTAAAGGCCCAGTTTTTTGAAGAATGGTTCTCAAAGCCGCGTATTTTTTTTTTCAGAAACAGACTATATGTGTTGACATCAATGCAGAAAGACCAGAGATCGTCTATTCCCGATTTTGGGAATTCATTAATGTATCATTCTTACTCGTATCAATTTTCAAGTTTTTTTTTCTTTTCTGACCATACAAACGTCATGAAAAAAGGCGGCATTTTCCCAGTAGAATTCATAATTGTTGGTTCATGATGGCATTTTTTATTCGAATGCCTGGATAATGCCGTTTTTGAGCTTTTATTCACGGCAGACTTCACACTTGTATACGTGGGCGGCTAGTATCCTTATAAAAGCAATGTTTTTTTTATTCGCAAACGTTTCTGAATTTGGTTTCGCGGTAGCACTGCATTCGCTTCTGAACCTAATAATTATATGGATCCAGCGCGTGACTCAAATAAAATTTGCTCACTCACCTCGTGAAGACGAGAAGTTGACATTCAACGCCAATGAATAGAAGCTTGATTTAATTCATCATTGAGCTCGTCACGAAATATGAAACGAGGATTTCTCAAAATTTAACGTCTACTCGACTTTAGAAAATTGAAAAAAAAAATCTATGGTCAGAAATTGTGAAGCTTTATCTTAAAGAGTGCGGAGAATAATCTTGATTGGAAATTTAATTAATTCTATAACTTTGTCTTTTTCGAGTAGTTTTTGCATCTCCTTTTATTTTGCCTGCTCCACCCTGATGTCTTTATTTAGTAGTTAAAGTCCGCATACATAAAACAACAGGGATTAACACTTTATTACAAAGCGAATGATGCAATTTTCACAAGTCCAACTCCCCAGTGGTTAATTAGTTTTATTATCGGTTGGCCCTCCAAAACAATAGGATATTTAGATAGTTATATTTTCCGAATGATTCTATAAATACTAAATTCGATTCAGGCAAATGAAGACGATTATGTATGGGTGCAAGAATGGTGAGCTAGTCCATTTCCATAACGGGCTCTTCGTTCTGAAAAATGTCACAACAATGTTTCATTGAATAATTTTTCATGTGACTTACATTGGTGATATCATTCAACGCTGGGTAGGCGTCGAGTTGCTCCATCGGCATACTTCGGTACATTCGGCGGGGGAGGAGGCGTGTGGCGGTGAATCGCGACCTGAATTGAGAATTCGGTGATCGCACTTCAGGACTTGGTTTGAACCAGTGCGAGCTGCGATCGACGCGAGACATCGCGTTCGTCGATTCGATGCCTGAAAACAAAATGATAAGGTAAACCATTGAATTCCATGTCGTCAATTGCCTACCGAATGCGGCGATGATGATGACAATGACGGCGAGCACGAGCGGAGTGAACGAGCGCATTGCTTTCGAAATGATTCTGAATTTGGATTCGCTTTGGTTTTGTCCCCCCCCGAGCCTCTCGCTGGCTGTGGGCGGAGTCGGACAGAGAGAACGCAAAAAAGGGGGTGGGTGAGGTGTGTTAACTCTCGTGAGACAAGCATCGATTAAAAAATCGCCAATTAAGGTCCATGAATCATGAAAACTTCGGTATGAGCTGTCAGAAGGCATCAAATTCCAATAGAAATCATGGCTGTAAGGAATTAAAGAACTATGAATGGATGAATGTATTATCGTTGCTAATGGGTTAACGGACCATCGGCATGGTTTTCGTTTCTTTTTTTAGGCGTAGACTTACGAGCTCGTTTTTCTATCATGGTCTCGCCACGATGTTTATTTGAATATTTTCACTGGAATTCTTTGCATCTCGGAGGTGCGAAATAGCCAGTTAGTCCGTGCGAGACCACAGCCCCCGTAAATCTACCCTAAGCCGGACTTCAATGGAACTATTCAGGAAATTATTTTTTTTTTCAATAAAAAAAGTTAAAATCAAATTTAATGTGGATTTTTTAGCAAGCCTGCGTTGCAAAAATGTGAAATTTTTACATTTTTACAATTTTCCCTCATTTTTATCCGTTATCACATGACGTGTTTGAAAGCATTAATCCATTTCAATTTATTTTCGTTTATTCCATTGAATTCGGAAAATTGCGAAAATTGACATTGACTTTTTTTCTAAAAGAAATGCACCTTTCAACTTTCGCGTGTGAAATTATGGAAAGCTTTTTCTTGCCTTCAAAATCATTTTGAAATTTTTTTTTGCAACCCACTGGGATATAATTATGTAGAAGGTTAAGCCACCTGACGGAATTGTCTGAACCCTATGTCTGTGTAGATCAGACATAAAATGTCTAAGATAATTAGCAAAAAATATGCACGTTCAAACTTCTATGATCTATTTATTTTTTTCAAAAAAAAAAATCTAAATTGCACAAGTGTGGGAGTATGCTAAACATAGAGCAAAATCTAATTTCCGATAAATGTTGCGAGCTCGAAACCTCGCAATTTCTATAATAGAGAATCTGCGATATTTTTGTCTGGACAACATTTTCGAAAGGTTGACCAGACGAACAGAATGGGAATCTGAAATACTATGTCTGAAGCCGTTTAGGATTGAATTACTTATTGGGGGGAATGCACTTTACTTTTTTCTCCAAAATTCTTTAGACTATTTTTTTAAAATAAGCTTAAATGTATAATTATTGAATGAAAACATGTATTCATGAAGGTAAACAGATTACTCATATTCCTCTATTATTCTACGATTTCATGAAATTGGCAACAAAAATCATACAAGAAGGAAGTTTTAATATGTCAAAAAGGGCCAAGAATTTGCACAAGGCTATCAATTAGGAATTGGTGTGCAGAAAATTGGAAGTTTTATGGGTTTGGTATTCGAGGCCCCATAACACACGAATGGGATGATGTTGGATGAAATGCCAAAGATCCATTTCAATTCAAACTCAATTACCAATATACAGGGGTCGTCAAAGCGAGTGGGTTTTTAGCAGAAAGAAGATGTGCAAACTGGTCATTCAGCTTTTTTTTTTGAATTTTGGAATTTCAAAAAAAAATTGGGCATTTTATACCAAGTCTCTCTCGTCGCTGTCGGGGTCCGACGACTGCTGCACACGGGTAGATTTACGGGTGATGCGTGTTTCTCTTGGTCTCGCGCGGACTAACAGGTTATTTCGCATTTTATGGGTCGGTGCGATTTTCAAATCGAACGATGTGGGGAAATTCAAGGAAGTGCCAAAGTCATCAAGAAAAAATAAACAATTCGCGTGAAAACAGCAAAATAAGCTATCAAACGTGGCGAGACCATTTTGAAAGGCGCAGTCCGTAAATCTACAAACAGCAGTTGCCTGACGCCGACTATATGTCATTTAAAAATTTTTTAATTAAAAATTTGTTATTTTGAATGTAGTGTCTACTGTAAAGTTGGGTCTCGCAACATGAGCGTCGATTTACGCCGCCTTGTTAAGTGTGGATTGTCCGTGTGGAGTACACACAATGTCTCAGACCATTTCTGACATTAAGCCAAATTTTTTTTGGTAATTTAGTCACACCATTTTCATAGTATCTACTAAAGAACGGTTTCCATAAATCTACCCAAACATGAATTAAACAATCATGAAGGGGAGGGAGGTTCGCGAATGTCTTTTTTCATATTTTCCGATTTAATAAGATATTCCCGACATCTACCTTCTTTTCAGTTCGCGTTTTGAATGAAACAAGCAGCTTCGTTACGATTTAATTCAAATTATGAAAATTATCAATTAATAATTAAGTGAATCATCTAATTAAATTGTTATTACTAATTATCAAGAAGTGGTTGAAAAACAATGATGTTTCATACGTTCATACATCATCATCATTTCAAATCAAAATATTATTGTCTGCGGAAAATTCTCAAAATTATTTGTCCAAAAATAGTTGTTTTAAGCAGTCAAGACGTGCACAAACCTTGAAAATTACATCAAATTATGGCGAGGAGTAATTAGCCAAGAGCATTCTTATGAAAGGGGGTAGCTAATTGGGATATAATTGTATTTCTCAGTTTTCAGATTTTTTTAAATTTTAGGTAGAAAAAAATTATTTTATTTCTAGTGGTTATTCTTTAAATCCAATTAAAATTTTATGAATTTCAAGATTCGCCGTTCAATTTTTTCTTGGGAGAAAACAATTCGCAATTTTTGCGCGTAAATTAATATGCAAGTACGCAGAGTGTATGTTGTGTGAATGCAGAAAAATCTGATTTGACTCGCCACTCAGGCAAATGAAAAAAAATATTTTGAGACAATTCTAAAATCTTATGAGGTTCGTTGAGAGGCTAACGTGTCTCTATAATATTTTAGATTTGTCTCAATAAACTTTATGAAATCTCATAAGATTTTAGAATTTATCAATAAGTTTCAATGAATATTGTGAGACTTTAAAGTTTATCAATAAGTTTTAGATTTGTCTCAATAAACTTTAAAGTTTATCAATAAGTTTTAGATTTGTCTCAATAAACTTTAGAATATATCAATAAATTTTAGATTGTTCTCAATAAACTCTGTCCAATATTATGTAATATCATACGTTATCGAGCAATTTTCACACAAATAGAATGTAATAACATCCATAATAATTGAATATGTATGAACATTTCATTTATTACAATATTAATGCGAAATGAATATATTAATAATAAAAATCAGAAAAAAAAATAAATGAATCAATTTATTCTTTTCGCATTTTCTCCTTTTTCTGCGAATGACGCACAACGTTGCTATAAGGAATTCGTTGCATATATTGAAAGAAAATGTTGAACTTACAAATTTTGATGATTGAATTTGTCGTTTTTCGATTAATTTCATGAGTTCTTTGCGATAAAATGACTTCTTAATTAAATCCGGATTCGCGTTGAAACGCATTTTCAATGAAATCTCGTGATATAGTTTATAGCTGAAAATTGTCAGTTTTAAAAAATAACTGAATGAGTCTAACTTTCTCAAAATACTATATCCAATCCCGTTTGTCTGTTCCGAGCACATGTTTCTCTTGATAACGTGATAAATGTGCTCATGCGCTTGCGTGCTTATTGCCGACAGCTGACCACACCGCCTGACATTACTGTACAAATGGTATATAAGTTGCTGAAACAATAAATACAGTAATCATTAGTAAAAAAAAAACGACTTACGTGCACTTTTGAACCAGAAAACAATTGAGGCGCCCCATCTCAAATTAGAATTTCTAATAATTTGCAAATACCTGCGATCTGAAATAAAAATTTTCTATTATGTACATAGCTAACGATCCCATATTACTTTGTTATATTACTAGCGAGTCGGTGACACCATCCATCGGTAGCAGGCATGTATAAGCAACACAACAGCTGAACCTAACGGAGGGATGGTTCCGATCATGGCGTTAGAAACAATTTTCACTTCAAAAATCTTCAAAGGATGATAATTGCAAGTGGTAAATTAACTTACACTAGCTTTTTCGGACCTATTAATGTCATTGAATTTTCCTGATAGCGACTTTACCGAAGATGGCAGTCTCGCTTTCACATCAATAGCTTCGCATCGAAAAATATTTATTTCGTTTTTAACGAAGACTTCTAAAAGACAATCTTCAATTTTTAAATGCTGAAAAAGGAGAGACATAATTGAAGTACCTTTTATTATACGTGTTCCCTCGTGAAAAAGGTGGAAAATATCCATGGCCGTGATCCACATGGGCACCTGCTCATTGAATTTGCTGTATTTACCTCGTTCCTTAAATCTATCGGCCAATGTTTCTGGAATGTTTGTTCCACACTTTTCCCGATCTTCTAAAATATCGAAATCATTAGAAACTGAAGTATAATTGTAATTAATTGTAATAATTGTGCGTATTTTTAAAATTCATGAACCTGTTCATGCAATGACATGTTTAGACACAACTGTTTCAAATTCAGCATGTAAAACAATGCAGATTTAAGGTAGTGTTAAACATTTATTATAAAAACTTGCATTTCATGAATACGTCCATCACTGAAGTGAAGAAACTATTACAAAAAGCTAAAAAAAAACGGAAGGAACATCAAAAACATAAATTATTTATTGGAATTTGGGAGATCTTAAAAAGAGACGCCGCAAATTGCGTCAGTGGAAGTCATAAGGGCCCTATTCAAATTTTAAAGTCTCACAATATATTGAGATACTTTACACTTTCTCAAAAGATTTAACTTTCTCAAAAGATTTAATTTACAAATTCCAAATTTTTAAAATTTATTGATTCTCAATAAGTTTTAGAAAGTATCAATAGACTTTAGAATTTCTCAAAATATTTTAGAGTTTATCACTGAATATTTGATTCTCAAAATATTTTATTTGATTTGCCTGAGCATCAAAGCAGCAATTTTTTTGGAATAAAAGACGAATAAGAGAAGAATATTCTTTTTTTAGATTTGCAACTTTGGTAGCTCAAAGCCAATTCGGCTCCGCAATCAACTAGATCCGGCTGGTTTTGAGTTAACAAAGATGGTGAATACATTCTAGAGCGAATTCCAGAAATTCATTTTAAAGAGAAGAACTCCTTAAAAGCACAATTATGAAGAACTGCTCGACTCAAAAAATGAAAACAAAAACTCAATAATTGTGGATAAAACGGCACATCTCGCTCGACGCTGCAAAATGATCCCTTGAGCTTCTCCGAACCCGCCGGGTCTCCCCAATTAAAAAGGAATTGTGCACGAATAGTTGCCTTATCCATGGAATGCATTTTTTTCTCGTTAATTAGCGACTTGTATTATTTCTAGCTAAATTTTAATGTTCGCCTTGAAATGAATTTGCGGACGCAGTGATCGTAATACGTGTAGATATATTTATTTTCGTGCAGCCCCAAAATCCAATTCTCATTCACTCGACAGGGATTATAGAGATCCTAATGGATAAATACGTTCGGATGCGGGAAGGGGGGAGGGGTCGGATTGAATGTGACCCCTCAATTTTAAAAAATGCAAACAAAAGAAATCGCATTGTAAACAATTTGCGGACTTTTTTTCCTGAAATTAGCCGCAATTCAAATAAGAGATCCTGTAAGATGGTCTCGAAGGGCCTTCCTATTTTCAACAGATTTCGGGTTTGAAGTAAACAATGCACTTATAAAAAACGATTGAAGATGAAATTAAAAAAAAAATGAAATCCTTAATTCGGATTTGAAAAGGGCTTATATGGGAAATTTGATTCCGAAAAGGATATCTAGGGAAATGGATTTTCAACAATTCGAATAAAATCCAAATAAAATGGATCAAAATTTGACGATCAGTGAAAATGCTTAAATTTGAAACTTCATTTATTCAAGGATAAAAAATTCAATTTTTAAACTCAACACAAACACGCCATCATTGAAAAAAAGTAGAAGGAAATTTAAGTAATGTTGGCCTGTCAATTAAAGAGCCTTCTATAAATATTCACATAAAAGGTAAGCATTTTTCGTTTTGGTGGACATGAATTATTCAAATACCCGGCTTTGGAAGCGACCAGAAAAAAAAACAACAATAATAACGAAATAAATAATTCTCTAGAAATTGCGTTTTCGATTCACAATTGGCTCCTCGTAGAATTTTTGATAATCGCTTGTGAACTGATCAATGATATCAAACACCTTCTTCGGTTCCGGCTTTTCTGAAATAATTCCGACGTTTTCAATAATTGTGTTTTGTTCGCTCACCAAACTCGGACGCTTCTCGTTTTCCGCGTCGTTGTCGCTCGAACTCATCATGAGCCGCTTTGAGCTCAACGAGTCTAAAATAGATTCAAATATCTTGACTGACGATTTTCAAAGAAGGGTGAAAATTTTGGGCTCAATGGCAAACGGTGCTCATTTGGCGAAAATTTATAGGGAGTTTGTTAAGGGAATATATTGAAATTTAACCACCCTATTGGCCTTATTGGGAGGGTCCCAATTTCAGCATTGCCTTAAATTTGAGCTACTCAATTTTGGGTCTCGTAATAATTTACGCATTGACAGAGTATCAATAATAAAGACAACTTCCGGATCAAAGGCGAATGCAAGAACACAAAAATCATGAGACGAGTGATTTCAAAGTCAAATCGAGGATTTTAGAAAATAATTTTGGTTACGGTGATTAAAGGCACATTCTGTTTTTGAGCTGAGTCTTCTGTTTTTGAGCTGAGGGCAATCGAAAAATCGCGCATAAAAAATTGATGGCCCAAAATTACTCAAGCTTGTCGTTTTTTTTGCTGATAATCGCGATTTCGGAAAATGAGCTAAATTTCAAAAGCTCTCAAGCTCTCGAAAATCTACAGATTTAATATTTCTTACTTCTCTGGCGACAGAATTTCAGCAAGATATTCATCCATCGATTCTTTGACCATATCCTCGCTAACCCCAGCATTCCGAGCCAACACAATTATATTGTGAAGAGTTTTCTTTAAAAAAATAACTGGTTGCGATCGTGAACGTGCTCACAAACCTGTTGGTCGTCGGTCAAAAATGTGGCCAACGGTGACATTCGGCATGGTCCGCCGGACACGTTCCATAATAGACACAAGAAAGCGAAAACAAAGAAACGCGACATCTCTCGAAATAATTCGAATCTCAAGTGCAACGAAAACCTCGAATGAGTGGATTGAGTCGGCCTCCGCACTCCCTTTTTGACCACAGCAACACTCGAGTGTTTTTCGTGTCCTCGATTGACAAAACACGGAAGTCAAGAAGCTCAAACGGTTTCTGTCTGTTCTGGATGCCCAAACAAACAATGGGCGAGCCAGCAGATGACCATCCCGAGCACCAAATGTTGACACACAGGCCAACACAATAAATCCTCATTATTTATTTTCGAATAAATAGACTTACAAAAAAACCATCAAATTCTCGGTCTAACCAGTGTTCTGACAAAAAATAAAAAAAAAGAAAATCGAAAACGTGATGAAATCAAGAGTTTACTACTCATTGGCGACGCTTTGATCTTAATCATGCCGCTTGAGTAATAAACTAACGAGTTCTTATTATTAGATTAACATGTTTATGCAGTCGCCGTCCATTTGTACTTCTTCGTGTTCACAATAGACGACGTTGGAACGGCCGTTGCTGTGGGTTTATGGTAAAAATAGCAGCCTGTGTTTCGACAATTTGCGCCAAATTTGCATTCCTATAATGTTTCAATGAAAATGAAAAATGGAAATGAGAAAAACCCTACTTTTGGATGTTTAAACGGACAAGCTGCATTTTTACATCCTCCCGCGAATCGGCAAAAAATGCTGCTCTGCGGAGTTGGACCTGAAGCAGCTGGAACAGCAAGAGTAGCACTAGCGGGAGCAGCAGACGCCCTATATGTTTAATATTTACAACAACTTAATTCTTCTCAACGCACTCTGTCTTTTTCACCGGCGAGTCCATCTTCTTTCCATTCTCCTTGGTATTCGCATCAGCCGGAGAAGACGACGACGCCGCTGTTGAAGTTTCCACCTCCTGCTTGACTTCAGTTTTTACAGCTGCCGCTTTTTTAGCTTCCAATGAAGCAGCAAGCTGAAATAACATCCCATAGAAAAACGGATTCAACCAAAAATTCCAACCTTAGCTGCAATTGACGACAATGGCCCCTTCGGCAACGGCTGCTCAACGACTGGTTTCGGAAGTGGCGCTACCGTAGCTGTTGGCCGTTTGTTGCTAGTCAACGGAAGAGAAGAAGCAGCCGGAGCAGTAGAAGCAGGTGTATTTCCATAATGAGTGAAAGGACAAATGGCCTTCTAAAAAGAAAGAAAAACACGAATAAGATTATTGGTCTATTTCAGAATAATGAAAAATTATCGAACATGGCATTTTTAGTGGCAAATTTTACAAATTTCACGGGATTGCGAAAAAAAAAAATATAATTTCGCAAGCAATGAATCAATTATAAAAGTTCGAACCTTGGTGCAGAGAGCATCAAAACGACAAGGTGGATGAATGAAATGACACCGGTTTCCAAATGAGCAATTGGGGAAGTTTCTGAAAAAAAAGTTCATTCTAGTTATAAAAACGATTAGATAAAACATACGTGCATGCTTTGACAGGATGATAATATTGGCAAGGGTCCTTTTTGCAATTCGGCCAGAAATGGCATCGCTCTCTCGAAACAGCTTCCTCTTTCGGCGTGAACGCGGGCGGCTCCGCTGGATTGTACATGTTCACCATATTTTTTTGATCGTTGAGAACACTGATCGGTGTCGGAACGTAGGCAGGAACATTCGCATCGGTCTAAAACAAGAAATTCGAGCACATCATTTTATTTTTGGGCGGAAATCAAAAGTACATGAAGTGTGTAGTTGATGCCAGACAATTGCCGCATCGGCGGCAACTTTTCCATATTGTCATTCGAAGTTACGCGAGTTTCGGCAAGAATTGCATCGATATGAGCCTCTTCGTCACTTGAATCCGATTCTCCAATCTGGATCTGACCATCCCACTTTTTCAACGTGAGCACATCCGGCTCGGCTTCATCTCTTGGTGGTGTCAAATCAAATATTATTCGCTCATGCTTCGATTTCGGCTGATCAGAATTCTCACCTTCAGCGCCTAAAATTCCAATAATTCGTTTTGAGTCGAACAAAACTCCCTTCTCACCATCAGCAATCTTTCTTTTCAACTGTTTCCGATTTAAATTTGATTTGTCAGCAACCACAATTCGATCATGAACACGAAGTTTCTTTATTGCCTCTTTTCCGCCAGCCAGCGTCACAATCATCTGCGGACCACCTTGTTTGGCATTGTTTAAGACAACCGTGTCGTCTTCTTCTTCTTTCTGTGGTGTTACATTCCGACTGAAAAACGAAGAAACTAATCATCAAAAACTTAGTTTCTTGAACGTACGGTCTTTTGTAAGCTAGACGTTCCTTGACATTCAATTTCGCTTTCTTGGATGGTAGCGCATCCTGAAAATCAAAATTGCAACAAAAACTATCAAATTGACTTACAATATCTGACATATCATCGTCCATTTCTTCACCCTCATTTTCCTCGGCACTCTTTTTCTTTATTGATCCATATCCAGCACTAACACTTGCTTCATTCATCGCCTTCAAGAACATCGAACTGCGAGCTTTCATGGTAGCATTGCTTAATAAAACGAATTATAAGTAATGACTAATCAACACTTACTCTCCAGAAGGTCGCACATTCCGCTTAACAACTACTGTCGATTGGACCTTTAAAGGTTCCGGACTAATCGATTGCGCTTTATGTACAACAGTTGAAGCAACCTTCTTCTTTTCGTGAGATCTTGGCTGATGATCTTTTCGCCGTTCGCTGCTTCGTCTTCTTGGCTTGACGGGTTCTTCATCGGACCATGTTTTAGATCTACTCCTTCGGTGACGACTTCTGTAAACATTAGTTAAAACTCAAACTACAAAAAAATAATCACCTCTCTTCTTTTTCATGTTTTCTATGTTTTTCTTTCTCCTTTTCCTTTTCATTCCTAAAATTTCAATAATTTACTGGTTAAAATTTAAATCAAACCTTTGTTTAGCGCGTTCGCGTTCTCGCTCTTTTTCCCGTTCTTTATCACGCTCTTCTCGTTCTCGCCGTGATTTCTCCTCACTAATTTTCTTTTTTTCAGCATCTGCAAATTTTCAGAATTCGCAATTATCGTGAACACCGAGATTACTACCTTTCTTTTTCTGCTCTTCTTCTTTCTTACGTTTTTCTTCGTCCTCTTTGTTTTTGACGGGTTGAGACGATTTTTCAGGTTGTTTTCCTGAAGCAGATTCGAGACGATTGAAAAGTTCGAATAACCTAAAAAAAATTAAACATCTACATGGCACTGAAAATGATAAAATTTACCAATCCACAAATTTGTTGGTATTTTTTCCAATGAACAATGCCAGATCCTCCTTCATTTGTTTTTGCTCTTTTTTATTGGCAATCATCACCATTATATAATCAGGAAGCTCATCATCGACATATACACCTAGTTCTTCAAGTTTCGCTCGAATAGCGGCCTGGAAAAGTTTTTGATAATAATGAAAGTTCAAGCAACATACCTTCAACTTCTTTTTAACTTCTGACGTACCAGATTGAGAACTCATCTTTTGAATCAAATCCGCCTGTAATGGAATTTATGGTTACTCGGGGAATGTTCAATAGTTTCGAAAATGTGCCAGCATACACTACCACATGCAAGTGCGCTCCATCGGACTGCGTAGAGAAATCGAGATTGTGTGTGTAATATGAGAACAATCAGAAACTGGTTAATCATTGAACATTTCAAAGTAAAAATTTAGTTTTGTTTACACGTTTTGTTTGTTTGAACGTATAATCGCTATAATCAATGAATAGTGTTAAAACAAAAAAATATTTGGGTAAAAATCCAAATTTATAATTTTTCGATGAAAAAAAAACAAAATTCAAAATAATTTCGAAACCTCAAATATTGTTTATATAGTATATTTTGTTGCTAAATAAGAACAATTGAGCAATTATATGGAAAAATCAAATAATAAATTGAAAAAACGAGAATTGCGTTTACCACTCAAAAATTTTGAAGTCTCACGCGGGTTTTCAAAAATTGAAAAACTCGAAATATTTCTACAGAAAACATTAAACCCTACGTAAAGGCTCACTATTATTACTGTAGATTGAAATTTTGAATTTGAAAAATTTTAAAATTTTCCCTATTTTTTAAAATCTCCACTCTTCATTTTTTCATATTTCATTACCTTCTTTTTAAAAGTAAATAAATGCTGGTGATTTTAACTGTTTTTCAAATTGATTTCCTCCAATTCTCCTCATCCATTTTAAAGTGTACTATTTCAAAATTACACAATTTAGGAACTGATGGTGATTCTCTTCGACGTTTCCCAGTTTTCGCGAGACATTCTTTGTTCCTAATTAGCGAGAATAAATTGATCTTCGTTTATGTGAATTGTTGGGAACGCCTCCCGTTCCCGTTTAAAATCAATAAAGCAACTAGTTGGAAAAAAATTGAACAAGGCCAGTTTCTATCTCTTGCAAAATCACATCTCATCTTCTTTTATCACATACAAAATCGTTCACTTTTTGTCTTTTTCGCCTCATTGCATTGCTTAGCATGCGAGTCAGTGTAATCATTATCATCAACATCATCATACCATCGTCTCCCTCTTTCTCTCTCCCTCTCGATCATTTGTACTGAACACAAAACAATTCATTTTCAGACGATGCGCGAGAAATGAATAGCAACATGAACATCTCAATGTATTCTGCGTCCTCTGACACAGCCTCATTGACAAGTCGTAATACGTTTCTGAGCTCGAGCTCATTATGGTCTAATATTTTTGATGAACGCATTTATCAAGTAAGTGAAACAATTCAATAATCAAATTTTTGAAATTTTATTTTTAGATTTGTAATCTCGTTCATCCCGGGCTTCCAATTGAAACTGAAGCTGTTCAACAAATCCGATTGTTTCTTCAGAACATTGTAACCGAAGTATGTTTATTTGGATTGAGATATTAGTAAACAAGCGGCAAGTTAGGTTTCTTACCTTCTATGGTGAATAAAATTGAAATAATGATAGTATTAGCAGAAATCGCACGTAACGTTTGAAAACATGCATAACTCATATGCAACGGATAAAATGCCAACTTTTTTTTTTGAAAATGAAGCTTTAACGTCTTTCAAACTTGTGATCTTGCAGATAGTCGATCAAAAATGTACAAGTGTTGTTGAAGTCGACAAAGTCTCGAAACGATTGTTCGGCGCAAGTCTCAATTCGGTCGTCAAAGATGCTTGGGACAACATGCAAGCCCAAATGCAAAAAGGCTACAAATTTCAAAAATCGACGAAGGCCATCTTTGAGAATCAGCACAAGCTCGCCGGCTACATCAAGGTAAGATCGTTGTGCGATTGGCACATTATCCCCAAATTGTTGAGGATGTTCTGGGAACCCGTGAGAAGGAGAAACGCGACCGCGATAAAAAGGAAATAGATCGAATGGCCGCTTATATCTATTATGCGTGCGAAAGTGTCACCGAGGATATCGTGCGATTGACCGGCAATTATGTCAAGAATATCAGGAATGGCGAGCAGAAGATCACGATGGCGAATTTGGATGTCGCTCTGAATGCTGATCGTGCGCTGATGGAGTTGCGAACCAAATTGAAGAATGAAGAAGAAGCTGAATCTCCTGGTGGATTTGGATTCCTTGCCGAGTTTGATGACTATGTTGCTGAAGAATTCGATCCGAATCAGCAGAGTAACTCGAAGCAGACCTATGAATCGGTAGGTCTTCTTTTTGTCATTACAATAGTCCGCGCTAATGGTCTCATCTGTCGCTGTCTTTTTCCTTATTAAGTGATTTAAAAGAAAAAAATGTCGCCCATTATTTTGCGAGATCCCATTAAAGTCGAAGACAAATTGTACATTCCTAGGTTTCCGCGGAATTTCTGCGCGACGAGCGTCGCTTCATACGAGAACTCAATCGAATCAACGTGTTTAAACGGAGAATGGAATCAGTTTTAGTCGATGATGATAAGGTAATTGATCTTCATCGCATTAGTCCCCCCGTGTTAATGAGATTTATTCTTAAAGCAATACCTCACGACACTGTTCGGCAATATTTCGGAGATTTATGAATTGGCGATGAAGATTGAGCGAATTTTGGAAGATGCCATTGAGCTCAGCGATACGCAATGCGTTGGAATGGGCATTTGGGATCTTGCAGAAGCTTATGAGTTTGATACGTAAGAATGCTTGTTTTTTTTTTGAAAATTGAAAAGAAATTGCCCAACATTTCAGGTACACTACTTATTTAATACGTGAAACCGATAGTGGCGAGCGAAAACTTGCAACATTTGTTATCAACGATATGGTGGAGTTCATTGTGAACACACCGAGATTTGCTCCCCTTTTTGAGGTCTTAACTCCAATTTTTCTTTAAAAATCGGATTTTTTTAGTCTGAAGATAATGTGTTTAATAGCTCACTTGATGGTCCATCATTCAAATTGGCTCTTCAATATGTTTTGCCAAATCTTTTGCATATTCCGTTATTCCATATTTTCCAATATATTGAATACATAAGTGTAAGCGTATTTCGATGATGTATTTCGAAATGTTCTAGTTTATTTTTTCAGAGACTCACAAGGTTATCGAAAAACGAAGAGGATAGAACGGATTTGAAAAATTGCCAAAGTAGCTTGATGAGTGTTCGAACTACTGTTGACACAATGTGCTCCGAGCATCCTGAAATGAAGGTCATGATATCATCGTTCCTGTAAGAATTAGGATTTTAATCCAATATAACTGTGAATTTATAGGGAGCAAATAACCAAAAGTGAGAAAATCTACAATGTCAAACGTCTTCACGAAATACAATCTTCAATTGATGGCTTCACGGGAAGTCCAATCGGAAAAACTTGCAATGAATTGGAGCACGGTATTCGAATTTTGGCTTAATAAAAAAATATAACGTTGTAATTTTCTTGTCAATTTTTTTTTGAAAATGCGCTTCTTAGCGTGGTTATCAAAATGGTAGAAATGGTTTTTAAAAATTCAGTGTTGAATTTAAATTTGTTGAAATTTGAAACCAGCAACCCTTTTTTCACACGATCTATTAAAAATTATATCGATCCACGTATTCTGATACGCGGATTTCAAATCAACAAACGAGCTGTAGAATACTCTTTGCGGGATATTGACCGTAACTTTAAGCAACATACCTTCTTCCGTTCTAAAGATTCCTTTTTTATTCCTTAAAGGTTTTTTTAATCAGGAGATGATTGCTTTGCATTTCACGAAAACCCATATTCATGGATTATGAGTTTAAGGTTTTGAATTACTCGGCGCGATGCCAAAAGTCACTGAAATTAGGCGCCCTATACTTAAAAACTATCCTATAGGGTGAAATTTGTTTCTTCCGATTGAATTTTTGTTATTTCTGTAATTTCAGAAGGAGATTTGAGCATCATAAGACCTTCACTTACATTTTCACCAGATGTAATTAAAAATAAACGTTGGAAAACTGAACGGTATGCCTAATTTCTTCGATTTTTTCGCAAAAATTCATGGTTTTCAGTTATGTTTACGTATTTGATCAACTTATTGTACTTTGCAAGAAGCATAGAAATTCGCAAAAATTCAAAGATCGCCTTCCTGTCCATTCGATAGATGTTTTTGATGTAAATGATTATGAAGGTAATATTTTGCTCTGTTTTATTTTTTTTGGAAAACGTGAAACTTTTCAGGTATTCCGCATTGTTTTCGAATTGTGTCGCGCGACAAATCGTGCCTTCCCAAAACGTATTATTTTGTTTGTAAAAATGCGGACGAGAAAAAACAATGGATGACGGTTTTGGTGAAAGTCACAAGCAAAAGGTGGGCTAATGATTTACGAAGAAAATTGTCAAACTGTAAGCGGAGCCTATTAAAAACCGAAAATTAAAATGAGAATTTCGATTTTTTTTTCCACAAACCTTCAGCTTTTTCAGTATATTCCCATTGTGTTGTGTTACAAAACGTAAGTTGACAAACGTTGTCCCGTGAGCATGTCTCCTTATCTCCCCCAAAATTGACTAGTCCGTTTCTGAAGAAGAAAATCCGGCTTTCAGAATCAGTCGCCACGAGACCCATTTCATTATAAACGTTAACTCAATTTTCGTTGAAATTTCGAACAATTTTAATCAATAAGAATTAAATTGATTGAAAATTGAGAACGAAAACCACGAATTTGGTGGTTTTTAGAACAATTTGAGAAGATTTTTTGGGTACGGTAGTTAAAGGTTCGTGCAATTTTTGGAACGGAGTCTCGCGGCCAACGATTCTGGTTGGACATCGGTTTTCAGAAACAGACTATTTGGATTTCATATCTTCACAATTCCATCCACCATACGTTTGCATTTTCAGTGTTCTCGATCGAATTTTGGATAATTTTGAAAAAGAGGAGGCGAAAAGGATACCGCTGGTGATTCCTGGCCCTGAACAATACAGGTTTTGCGAAATTTGGTTGAATCTTCTCAATTCCGGTACATTTTAGATTCGCCGAACCGGATTCTGATGAGAATATTTCGTTTGAGGATTACACATCGAGCAGCGGAATACCGGTTATTCGAAATGGAACCGTGTTGAAGCTTGTGGAGAGGCTTACCTATCATTCGTATGAATTTTTGAGCCCGTTTTTTTAATTACTTTTATTTTTCAGTTATACTGATAGCAAGTACATTCAGACATTTTTAATCTCGTATCGATCGTTTTGCACACCAAACGACTTTTTGAGTTTACTCATTGAACGATTCAATATTCCAATACCAAATAAATTACTGCCGCAACATTCGAAATCGTGAGTTTTGAAATAATGAATATCTCAGACCAAAAGAAAATTTATAGAGGAGGACCATTGGCTGGTCGATACGATACAGTTCAATCCCATGGATTGTCGTCCAGCACGTCATATTCGCCAATTTTTGAGCAGAGCTTCCAAAGATTCCGAAAAGAGTATGAAAGACCGATTCAATTAAAGTGAGCGTTTTAAGTAATTAAAAAAATCGTAATGATCCAAATTTAGGGTTTTGAGCGTTATTAATCAATGGGTGAAATTCCATTGGTACGATTTCCAATGCGATTCGAGTCTCCTCGAAGCACTTGAAATATTCCTTCAAAAATGTATAGAGCCGCGAGAGAAGCTCACGAAACAACACAAAAAGTTTTGCAAAACGATTTTGGCGACAATTGAGAAGCGTGTGAAGAATCCGCCGAGTTTTTCGAATGATTTGGCTCAAAATTGTGGCGATGAGGGCCATGTGAATGGCGCGTTCGTATATGGAGAAGACCATCAACCAACGGCCTATGCAAACGAGGAAAATGGAGAGCCATCGTTTGTATCGAGAAAGCCTGAGGTAAGAATTTGGCAACTAATGGGACTGTTTTAGGTTGTTGAAAAAGCGATTTCGACAATTTTTTAGTTGCAAGAGTTTTCCATAACTAAATCGTTCCAAATGAGTTTTTCAGCCAGTTTGGCATACTGCCCAAAAAGGAGATATTGGGAATTATGATTTACTCACATTGCATCCGTTGGAGATTGGAAGACAGGTAAGAATCATCGTGGAAAATTATGAAAATTTTGTTTTTCAGCTGACTTTGCTTCATTTTGACTTGTATCGCGCTATCAAACCCATTGAACTCGTCGAAGCCGCCTGGACGAAAGCTGATAAATATCGTAAAAGTCCACAATTGTTGCGGTTGACCGACCACTCGACATTGGTAACAATTTTGTCTCTCAAGATTTTTATTTCTTTATGTTTTTTCGCTTATTTAGCTCACTTATTGGGTGTCTCGATCAATTGTCGAAACGGAATCGTTGGAGGAGCGAGTGGCAATGTTCAATCGAGCATTGGAAGTGATGTCGGTTTTCGAAGAGCTTCACAATTTCACTGGACTTGTCGCATTCTTTGCGGCACTCCATTCAGCGTGCCTTCATCGCCTTAGTTGGTGTTTCGATGTATGTCTCAATGTTCCCAAACGCTAAAGCAAAATTTGATTGAATTTGTTGCAGCGGCTCGACAATGAGAAGCAGAAGTGCTTCTCGCGATTCGCATCTCTTTGTGATCCTCGATGGGTTGAGATGAAGCATCGACTGCAAACCATAAATCCGCCATGCATTCCGTTTTTCGGTCACTATCTCACCAATATTTATTTTTTTGAGCAAGGAAATAGCACGTTTGTCAAGTCGAAAGATCGAGAGAATTTGAATACTTCGGTAAGCTTTTTTTAATGGTTGCTGAAGGTTTTGTGGATGCGATTGATTAAAAATTTAATTGCCTCATCGGAATTCGAGTAGAAGAAATTTTAATAGTTTTTTTTTTATTTAACCATCTTAAAGTAAAATAACATAATTTCGAAATTTCAATATTTGGCTATAATTTTAAAAATGCCAAGTGACGGGGAATGGAATTTTTTCGTGGCCAAAATCAGCGCGAGAAATTCAAAATTTTAAAATTTGTAGAAAATTGGTCGAATACATTTTCTAATGAACCTTTTACGTTTTGAGAAAAAAAAATAATAAAAGTCTATTCCGGAAATTGATTAATTGGATTAAAAAAAATAGGAAAAAACATTTTCGGATCCTGAAGCAATTTCTTTTAAATCTCAACACGAAAATTTATCGTTTTTTTTTTAAATATTAATATCATAATTCAAAATATATTTTTATTGTGTAATTTTTTTATCATTCAATGAAAATCGATTTTTTTTCAAGGAATCATCGGATTCGAACAACAAACGAGTACTGGTCTCGTTTTTCAAATGTCGCCGCATATCCGATTTGATTCGCGAGATTCAAATGTACCAAAATGAGCCTTATTCGTTGACACTTGAGCCGAGCATCCGGGTACGCGAACGTTTTTTTTTCTTTTCAATTTCAATTCACAGCATTTTTTCCCATATTTGTCGTATATGTTCATCAATGTCGGTGTTGTTTTGCGCGCGACAAATGACAAAAAAAACTCCAAAATTGACGGTCGTCGTTTCGCGAACAAAAGTGTGAATTTGACAGTGAGCGATGTGGGAATTAGACGAACTCGAATAGTGGATGAGACCACCCGTCTATCGTTTTTTTTTTCGCCTTCCCCTCCACCCCGTGACATTATTCACGTTTCATTTAACGATACTTTGTTTCCGGTGGTTTTGCGTCGAATTTGATTACTGTGAAAATCGGGCGAAATGCCAACGTCGTCTCATCAAAGACGCAATGAAATTTGAAAATGTGAAGAACTTTTAATTTAATCCAACGATAGTGATGCCGAATGAATGAGTATTGAGGGAATTTATTGCTCGAAATGTGAGAATATCCCAAAAGACAATTGTAGCGCCGCAGAGGCAATCCTGACGAGGCTGGTTCGACCCTAACACGGCGGAGAAATCTGACTTTTGCGAAATTCCTACCTTTCTTTTTAAATATAGGCTCCGATGGGAGATTTATTCGCATTTTTTTGGCATTTCACTTTTCAGCAAAAAATCCATTGAATTTTATTCTTCTGACGGATATTCGGAAATCGCGGGGAATTTTTGGGGAGCTCCAGCTGAGGTCCACCAATTTCGAAAATTTGCCCACTTTACTAAATTTTGCCGGAAATTTTCTTTTTTTTTGAAGGGAGAATAATAGAGAGGCGTTTTGCGCGTGTTTTTTTTTTTCGTCGGCCTTCAGACCAGTTTTTTCTTGCCTAGTAAACGTTCCAATCTTTTATCCTCGAGTGGTCAATTATTCACCCGTCTCCTCATCCTTCGTTGGCGTTTGTGTTGAAAGCTCATGTCTTCTCGAACTTTTAACAGCAGCTCATATGCACACACATCAACGTTGTCCGCATTGTTAGTATAATTGCAATCTAATTAGTCGAACAATAATGGAATGCAGCGGCAGGCGGCGCGATCAAATGGTTGCGCGAAGTGCGACTTCCTTCCTCTCTTCCATTGACTTTTATTTGTGCGCGGAAATTATGCAAACCGTATGCTCTCCTTTTGTGTGCCTTTCTCTTTCTTGATACCAGCAACATGTGTGCGGAAGTTTTTTTCTCTTAAATGAGACGATCTTTATTGCAGATTAAATTTCTAGTAATAAATCGAGCCATCAAATTTGTGTATATCATCTTTATGCCCATAATCTGCTTATAATCTAGAAATGGCGTTTTACGCTGTGAGCAGCGAAACAGTATTGCTTCTTCATTATTGCATTTTTTTTGTCGAGAGCACAACAATAAACAAGAAAATATGCAAAACGCGCGAAATTATTCTCGGTGAAAATGCATTTTTTTTGTCGACACACACAGTTTCTGGGAATGCGGCGCTTCTCGGAAAAATCGCGACGATTTTTGAGCAGACGTTGGCGTGAATGTCGCGCCAATTCTAGGAATTCTTTCATTTAGTTTTTTTTTTCTCGTTCTTGTGTGTGTGTGTTTTTTTTGTGTTTCGTTTCTTTAAGCCCCACTCGCCGTGTTTGTTATATCCGTTCTCTTCATTAACGTTATGATGATGTTGATGACGATGAAGTCCTCCATTAATACCAAATTCGTGGAAAATTCGCGTCGGTTTTTCGCTTTTTTTTTTTGAAACGTTTTTCGGTTCAATGTGACGTCTACTACCCCCTCCCATTTTCATTTTTTTTTTCATTCAATGAAAACTACTTGCCAGAATGAAGCATTTTTAATAGAAAAAATAGAAGCGAGAAGGAAAGAGTAACTAGCGCAAATTTTTTTGTTCGTCTCTGTTTGTCCTATTTGTTATTGAAAATGTTGGTTGTCGACATGGGCCACCGGTATTTTTAAATTAGGGGAAACAGATTTGGCACGTTAACGCATTTTTTCTAATGGTCCAATGCAGAGATTGGGAAAAAAACTCGAAACCTCTCAAAATCTAGTTTTTTTTTTGTCCAATATGCATAATTTTTTTGAGTTTTCGTGAAATCTCCATGGTTCCATAAGCGAAATATTATGCATTATTACTATTTTTTTAACAAATAGGAATTATTGAGAATTCGGTTCAATTTTGGAAAGCTTATAAGAATTTTTTCTTTTTTTTTTTTTTTTGAAGAAGTGACAAATGTAGGCGAAATTTTGAATAAAAATTCCAATGTTCTGAGAAAATTGTTGGGAATTTTAAACGTAAAAATTCGTTTCTGCTCTTTTTTTTTCTCCAATTTTTCTTATTAATTTTGCTTCTAATATCTTCTTAGAACTCCTTTAATCATGAGAATTATATATAAATCGAAATCTTGCCATTTTCTTAAATTAAAAATGCTCGTATTTTTTCCACACAAACGGACAAATCTCAATAAGCATCGGTGTGGAATGATATCATCCATTGTCTATTGTTGTGCTCCTTCTTCTTTTTTTTTGCTGCTCCCTCTTTCGAAAAAATTCAATCACAGTAACAAAATTAACTGGCTGCGAACGTGACGGCATCGAATAAATTGAGATATTTCGAGATCCTCTTTCTCAGTAAGTATTGTTGTTGTGAGAAAATTTCAGTTAAGTGGGGTTCATATCGAAATTCCTTTTTTAGTCATATTTTATTCTTGACCATTGCAATATTGGAGAGATTATTTTGGAATTTTGGAGTTAAAATTTAAGATTCGACATTTTTATTCGATAGATGAACAAATTTTGCAATGTTAATTTTATGTAATGATGGGTAACTGGGTGAAAAATTAATTTTTAAAGAACTTTTTTTCCTTTGATTTTTTGGAAAATTTTGAAAATTAGTTCGATTTTCATGGTCCTCTAATAAAGAAATGCGATCCTTTTCCACAAATTCATTTGAACTTTAAAATTGTTACGGTATCTCTCAGCAGCATCAAAGTGTTGCCACAACTACTAGACAAAATTAACGTTTTTATTTGTCGCACTTTGTTGGTAACAATTTTAGCCCAGCTCTTCACAGATATTTGTTATTTTGAACTTGTGCGCCAAATAAAACGAAGAAAATAAAAATAATTGTCTACCGGAACCGGTGGTTGAAATATGGGCTCGTGGGCGGCGAGACAGATAAATGTGATTGATATCGTTCTTCCTGAAAACTTTTCCGTCGATTGATCGTATTTTTTTTGTCTCATTTCAAATCATCGAACTTTCTCAATTTTGTGCCCAACAAATCAATCTTGTCCATCTTTTTCTCTCCTGTGCTCTCATCTGCACTGAATCGTTCCTATTAAATATTGATGGATTCGTGGTTGGTGGTCATCGTTGCACACGTCGTTTTTTTCTAACTGTGTGTAGCTCTTTTTTCAATCTTTCCTGTGCTCAGAAATCATTTAGTGCCGTCGCGAAGTGGATCGAGGTGGTGGTGCCTCGGCCAACACGTGTTGGGTGACGATTTGCATATGAGAGCGCATTTAATCATCACCACCCACGATTTTTGTTTTTGATATTGATTGGTGAGCTCCCCACCGTCTTCGATTATTTTCTGCTATCTGTTTCATACCACCCCCTGTTTCGTAATCTTGGTAGTTTCAAAGTCGATGTTGATTTTTTTTTTGAAATTTTGGTTGGTGCCTCATATTGTCAGGAAAACTTGTCACAATCTTGAACCGACCTTTCATTTTCATAGAATTTTGAAAACCGATCTCTCGAAATTGATTTCTCTTTTAATCGTTCTTTTTTTTCAAAACTTTTTTTTTTCGAACGATTGTTTTATTTGCTAACAACTTTCTTTATGACTCATTCTTGAATATTTGCAATGTAAATCGGCAGATATTAAAAATTGAATACTTGGAATCGTGTTTCATGTCAACATTAAAAATCGTATTCTTGGAATAATTTTCACGCAACATTTCATGGGAAGCAAAACTTTATATAAACAATAAAAATGATACTCGAGATCTGAAACGCGAAGAAATTTTTCAATTCGTTGCCGATTTATCTTTTTTTATATTAGGAAGGAATATTTTATGATTCCTCGAATCCATATAAATTATTCATAAAATCTTGGGACACAAATTCTGATTGTTTGAGAACATAGAAAAAACACAAAAACTGTACTAAATGTTTTAAAAGAAGATTTTCGGATTATTACTCATTAGAATTAAAAGAAGCAAAGAATTATTTCAATATAATTTTTTAAAGAAAATTGTTCCACTTGCATTAGAAAAAGCTGTATTGTTGAAAGTATTTTTAAATGTTTTAACTTGTTTACTATTTGTTTTTATTTATCCTAATTTACGAAACATAAATAAGTAATTCGTAAATTTACATGTAATTGACTCCGTCCCGAGTTTTATATTCCGTAAAAGTCACGTAGATATGAGAATGAGTAATACTTGAAAGTCAAAGATTCATACTGTGGAGGAAAAAAAAGCAGAAGCGCACAAATCTGTAGAAAATGCCTATTTTAGAGGAATTCGTCGAGTTTTGTTTGTCTTCTCGTTTTTGATTCTCTATTAAATTGAATTCGTTTTATTTCGTAACTCATATTTGCCGACTCTTTCCGCTTTCTTGAAACCTAAATTCACTTTTTGTATATCGTTCCAGAAGTGTGTAATGTTTATACTAAAACTGCGCCGCAAATTGCGACGAACTCGATTGGATTCGGATCGAGAGTATCTCATTGAAGCGCCTCCGATTACTAGTCGGCCGGTTCGACGCCGTCAAAACGGTCGGGTGAAGCGTTTGATTGCGCGATTTCGGATTGTGGTAGGTTGAATTCAACTCTAGTAATTCTCGTTTGTTGCGCTTATAGGCATTTTCGAAATTGAAAAATTTAGTCTTTGAAACTGGTCAGACTCTCCCCCTCCCAATTCTAAACTCTTGGAATTTATTTTTTTGGGGTGGTGGGGGGGGGTGAATAATTTGAATGAATAAGCTCGATTAGTGAGATTGATGTGGTGACGAATGCGGTGCGGAGCGGCAGCTGCTGCTTCTGCTTAAAATGGCGATATTTGTGGAAATTCCCATTAAATGACCACAATCCACAACAACAAATGAGTCAGGCACGCGACTCTACGCGGCTCGCCTTGTTTCTCGTCTTCTCGCCGCCCGTTTTCGTTTCTTTGGTTTTTTTTGCCTCTTTCCCTTCACGCACAAAACACAAAATTTGTAATCCGCAGTTGTGTTAATCATTCCGCGGTTTCGGGATGATGATTAAAAAATTGGGCTCAATGGCCGACCAACGGTGTTTGATATTCACCAGTGGATATTTTTGCTATGTGAAGCGATGGATACGCGATGATGCGAATGGGGAACGCTATAAATTGATATCCATCGATATATTGGTAACTAAATATTATCGAATTACCGTAATCTACAGTAACCTTTGGAGTTTGCATTGAAGAAGAATGAGAAGAAAAGCTGGCTTACATTGTCGTGGTCGGACGAATTTGGGATGGAATTGATTTCGACTTTGAATTGCCGCCATGGGTCTAGTATGGAAAGCTCTTGGGAACTATCATAATATTTTTTAAAAAAATTAATGGATTTTGCGCCCCGCAAAATGTAAACGTTTATGAGAATAAGTAATCATTAGAGGTCTTAAAATCTACATTAAAAAAACTAAATGTATCCAACGTTGGGATATTTATTGAAGCCTTAAAAATTCACCAACACTTGATGTTGAATTAGTCTCATTAAAAATTATTGAAAATGCCGCAATTGCAAATTCATCAATTTTTAGTTCCTGATGCTCTTTGAGCCGAAGCCAAACATCCAATATGCTAATCCCTCATCGAGTTTTAATATAAACATTTTCGAATTGAATCGAAACCGGAAATAGCGGAAAATGTTGAAAATAGATTTGAAGCCACCGAATTTTTGGATTTCAAAAAATTGGGAATTTGTTTTTTTTTTGGCGAGCGTGTAATTGAAACTAGTAGCTGCGCTTTTATTTTTTATTTTTCGGCAATGTTGTATTTATAATAAGTGTTGGTTTGCATGAATCACATCTATGAATGATGCAGCTTACTTCGCCTCCGATATCTATCTTATGTATATATATATATACATATTATTTTTTTTCTTGTTTCTGGCGTCCGCTGCCTGGCACGGAGCGCGCCTCTTACTTTTCGCCGCCGGCCGCCGCTGTTTTCCTTGCTGCTCGCGTCGTCTTCTCCATCTTCATCATCGTCGTCGAGACATCTCTGCCGACTCCGCCCACAAATTGTTGCTGTTGTGCGGCTCCAACGAAGCGCGAGGCGAGCGCGAGACGAGACGTGAGTCATTCAAGATCGCGATCGCCTAGCGAATGGCGTCAACTCGGTTGCCACCGATCGAGGACGAGCCGATCCTCAAATTCTTCTACTTCGGACCACCGCGCTCAAATTCCGCATCGGCGGCACGACGATCATGGCATCATCGCGAAGAAATGCTCGTCATTCATGAATCGTCGCGTCCGCGACCCTATTCCTATTCGTTCACTGGAACGCCGATCGGCGAATTGGCGCCGAGACCGCCGCCGCTTGTTCTGCCGGCGAGATGTCGAACAACCGCACCGCTCAAAACGAATAAGAAGAAAAAGAAGAGCAAGATGAAGGCGCTTCAGAAGTTCAAGGTGCTTAACTGCTTCCTCGCGTGCTTTCATTGTGTTTAACCGATTAACAAAATTTCATTGAGTGATTTTTCTTGCCAATTCGCGAATCTTCGAAGGAATACGCTAAGAACACAAAAAAAACAAACGACAACTCGCCAATCTCTTTCATTTGTTCTATTTTTTTTTGCTCTCCCCGCTTTTCTGGCGTCTTGCAAATTATTCTTATCGACATTTCGCAAAAGTCAGGGAATCTAGGCTTTCGTTTTTCTTTTCTCGTTTGATTTCGAAAACAATGCAAATTTTCAATCAGTGAAGCTCATCATCCATATCCGCCTTCAATTTATTTATTGTAGTTTTCGAAACCATGTGATGCCCCATAGTTCCAATTTCTTTCTTCAAATGACTCATTCTCTGTTCCTTCATTAACAATTACTTGATTGTGACCAACAATATTTTGTTTGTTTATTTTTTTTAATTTAAAACGACTACTACACATATGATAATTATTTTTGTTCGGTTTTGTTTTGTGTGAGTTTGTGTGGAAGATTCCCATAAAGGCAACAACAAAAAAGGAATGATGGGTGCAAAATTTCGCACCTCATTGTCAATGTTTGTGTGTCGAAAATGTGCGAACAACAAGTAGCTGTCGAGTATGCGATGAGCATTGATGGCGTGTAACGAACCCACCACTTATGTGCACCTGGTGTCAACGGGGCGGGGCTTGCGTTGCTCGTATACGATCCCGTCAATCAGTCAGTGTCAGTGAGCGTTTATTAGCGTGTGAGAAGATTGCGTCTAACGATATGTTGCTTGTACGACAATATGGGGTAAGTATCGCTTTTTGTTTCTGTTCCTTGTTTTTTTTTGTTAATAGTTAATAATATTAACCAAAAAAAATAGTAAATGCTAATCTTATGTCTAGACCAGAGACAAATAAATCCTAGATGGTGCTCATCTCGAAAATTGTCATCTTAGGAGCTGTAATGATGTTGTCTAGAAATAACTCAAAAATTACAATTGTTTCCAATCCATAAATGCAAATTTGATGGAGTTTTTTTTTACATTTTTTTGTGTTTCATGGATAGATTCGGATGCGGACGAAATTCACTTAAGATTTTTGCGTGCGCTTATGATGAGAACTATAATTTTCAAATTTAATCAAAACAAAATTGATACAAGATGGCAGCGAAAAAATCTTAATCGCCCACCTTAATTCGCCCGCGTTTGACAAAATTTCGAAAAGTTCCTTGTTTGGTTTTCTCAGAAACGAAATGATCAAAGAGTTGTTTTAATTAGAAATTGCAAACCGGCCGCCTACGGTATCGTTAGGCACGCTTAATTGGCTTAAAATTTTCGCAGAATCTCTTGTTCTTCATATATTACGTATGTTTGAAGGTGTAAGGCGACCAATTTTACTTGTCATTTTTGTTAGAGAAATATTCGAAATTAAGTGCTCGAGTCGATTCACACTAAAAACGAGCAAATAATTATGTTAATTTTTTCGTGATGATTTCATCATTCTTTGCTTTGCACCCCGAGATTCTAAGAATTGTTTACCGGGCTTCCTGTTTGCAGGATAACTCGCTTGAATTCCTGAAATAGTCAGGCTTCAGTGTTTAATTAGAATTCATGATATTCATAGGTAACACCCCGTGTGTTTTTTTCTTTCTGGAAATTAATCATTGCGGAAATTAGTTGATAATCCCCCCACACCCCGGAATTCTTATCCTGCTCTGCACCACCTTCTCCTTCGCTTCCTCCTTGTGTTGGCGTTGATAGTGATTTTTATAGCGTTTCGCTAAAAAAAAATGTTTATGCTCACATGCATTACTCATAAACTGCAATATGATTAATGGAAATAGACTTTGTCGCGAGGCTCGCCGGCCGGCCTTCTAATCCATTCAGTCGAAATTAGGTGTCGATGAGAAATAGCGAGCGGATAGCGGGTGGGGGGATTGGAGGCTCCGTTTATTTTGTTTTTTTTTGCGAGATGGCACGCACCGAATCTCGATAATTGAATGCTAGTTCATCTTCAACATCATCTTCAGTTTGTCACTCGCGAAAATAGAAATGAGTCGATTAAAAAAACTTGTCGAGACAGAGATCGAAAACGTTTGACTCAGATGTTGGCATGTCTTTTTTTGAGTGATCTCGGAAAAGTGTTCTTTTTCTCTCTCGTTTGGTCGTTGCGTGACCACTTGAAGCATCAGAATAGCACTTGGTGGTGGAAATCGAGAAATCGTCACTATTTTTTGATTCTCGCAAAATTTGTGTGTGATTTTGATCAGGATTTTGCTAATAGCATTTTTTCCGTCGTCGTCGTCGTCGTCGTCTCCGTCCTCCCCCACCCGGAGAAAAATATTTTTACAACGCGAAGAACAGCTTTTTCTGCAAGAAAAATCGCACACACATTTTTCGACTTTTCTTCATTCTTTGACCGAAGGCAGACGGCAAATGAATGTGATTTTGTCACATCCAACCCATTTCTTTTTTCTCGCTGATTTCCGGAAAATTTTGATTGGTGTAAAAGTGGAAGATGACGAAAAAACACAAATCGATGGAGCAGTTGTTGTTGTTGGTGGTGGTGGTGGCGGCGGCGCTGTTTCTAGAGATTTTGCACCCTCGCCACCGGAAGTCATGTCGTAATGGATATCGGAATCGAACTTTACACTATGGACTCTCTCATTCGTTTCGATTTTCGATTTATCGACGCGAGGTGCGTCTAAAAATAGGCGGGATTGCAACTAAAAATAGAACGCGCCGGATGTTGATATTTTGCGCGATCGACAACTAGAGTAATCATATGTTCGATCGCTGCAAAAAAAAAATGATAGCAAGCTTGACCGATCAACGATAATTTATGTGAGATATCAAATTCCTCAAAAACAGGGGTCCGATAGAAACTGAGTGTGGAATTACACAATATTTCTGTTTCAAAGGTCGCGACCTTGCA
This sequence comes from Caenorhabditis bovis, assembly GCA_902829315.1. NCBI lineage: Eukaryota > Metazoa > Nematoda > Chromadorea > Rhabditida > Rhabditidae > Caenorhabditis > Caenorhabditis bovis. The sequence goes on along the minus strand of CADEPM010000001.1, from coordinate 1,361,649 downwards.
AAATTTATAGTGTAGATTTTCAGTTGAGATAATTGTGATTGATTGGAAGCAAGCATCATCCGAAAACCAGAGTTGATTGTCTTCATTCGACTTCCGATTGACACTTTTGTAATAACCACGACAACATTTTTGCGTTCCACTAATTCGCCAAATGCTTTTGCCTCATTCCATTGCATTGCGGATGTTGCTTGTCTTGTTTCCCCCATCGAGCGATGGAGACGATAAGCAGAGAGAATTGATTGATTTGGAAGGGCTCACATAATAATTGGTTGTGCGCATGTTTGAATCGTCGTTGTGTTCGATTCTTTTTTTGTCTCAAATTTTCCCCCCAAACCGGAAACCGTGTTGTTTCAATGCTCTTGTGCACCTGGTACCGAAATTCGCAGCGAAAACACAATGTGTTGGGTGTGCAATTGGTACATTGAAGAATGATGATTAGATGTTTTCGTGCGATTCACATCGTTTGCCGGATTGCACAAGCGGACACCTGCTCATTCGAATCGAATACAATGTCTAATCACATAATATGAGTGGGATGGTTGCGCGATTCGCACCTCGGATAAATGTCGGAGGATTTAGCGATGATTAAAGGCGCTCGCTCAATGAGCCTCTAATTGGATTTGGCGCATTCGTTCACACAATTATAATTATTACTATCATCACAAAAAGAAATTCCGATAAATCCGGGCCATCGAATGATTGTCGACGAGCTAGTTCAAATTTTGATTCAAACGGTTGGAATTTTTTTCAAAAAAAAATCCAAATATCTTCCAAAGAGCTTCACTATTTCCCAAATCAACACTTTCCTGTTTGCAAATGATGATATAAATATGGTCTTGTGATTAGTGATCCTCATGTGATCCGATCCGAACCGTTTTTTTCTCAGCGTGATCATCATCAGCCGAGAAAAAATGTGTGAGAAAACTATTTGTTTGCGCGCTTATTTACATGAATATGATGTTCCAATTTGACAACTTCCGTCCGACCTGTTTTGATATCGAGTGTGACTACTGAAAGGGGGATAGAAGAAGAAGAAGAAAAAATGGATGAATCGACTTGCGCGGGTCCACCATTCATCCATTACTCTCACGCGTCGCTCAGAGACGTTCGCTTATTGTTGTTCGTCATTTCCATTCATCATTTCATCGATGTTCTCGTGCCATTTCGGCTACTGCTGCTGCTGCTGTTGCTCCTCCTCGCCGCAATCTCCGATTGATCGCGGCGATTTGAGGCGACCGTTCAAAGTCAGTCGGTGTGATCGAAATTTGTCGGTTGACTGTGTGAGATGTTGATTAAAAGAGAAAAAAGAATATATAAATGGGGGCGAAACGTTGTTGGTGGTTTTTGACAGACAAAACCGGAAGTCGAGAGTGAATCTGTCTTGATTAATTACAATGATCAAGTGTTATCGTAATTGCACTTTTAGGGTGAACTGATAAAACGTGATATTAGACTTTGAACTGCGAATTTTCTCAAATTTGAGCGAATGTGTGTTTTTTGCAACTGATAGTCGAATTTCTAGTGAATGTAATACTACTATTAATCCTATCCACCCACACAGTTTTTGTTGCTTTCGTTATTCACTCGAACTACATGATCTTCTGGTTTCAGCAATTTTTCGAATCGATCAATCCGAAGAGCGATTTTAAAAATGACGAGGCTCTTGAGACGTACTTGTACCAGAAATCCATCGAGGTTCAGCCGAAGAATTGCGATCCACCGGTTAATGATGTGGTAGGGGTAGAGACGTTTTGATTCTGAATCGCTAGCCATGTTTTGCAGAAGCCTCGACACAGTCCGACAACGCTTCGATCGCCTGGAATCAAGGCGCCGAAACCGCAATCGCAAAGCAATAATTATTCGATCAATCATCCGGTTTCCATGATCACCCATCGGAATCACTCGAACACCGTTCCGAACACACCTGTTGCTCCGCATGAGACGAAAAGGTTTGGAAAAAAAGAATCGAACGCTATAATTATTTTTGTTCGATTTTCAGAAGTTTTTCGCACAACTCTGAAGCCGATCATCATTATAATGAGCGCCGCGGGCACCATAATTATCATGCTCACCAGCAGCAACAACAACAACAACAACAAAAAATACGTGAGTTTTTCAACGGAATTTCTAAACGAGATTGGGCATGACTCAGTGTTTTCGAGAAGACTGAACCCAAGATTATTAGCCTAATATGGAAGTGGCATTCATTGATCAGGGTCGGGGGGGGGGGGGTTGTCTCGAATCAAAACCCCACGAGCCAGTGTAATGGCAAATGTTCAAAGTTCGGACCGGAAGTTGTAATATTATTTCAAGGTTCTCGAAAAGAAATTTTCAATGGCATTCCGCAACTTGATTTTTTCACTGGTTATTTATTCTTGCTGCTTCTGGCCCACACTTTACACAGTGTTGCTTCTTCGTCTTCTTCGGCGTTTTTCTTGTCGACGCAATTTAAGGGGGGGGGATCGTTAAAAAATTCGTCATTGAGCGAAATGAAAACAAAAGGCTTCCGGTGTTTGGGGAGAGGGGGTGGGGTCTAACGCGATTTCACCGAACTGAAAATGCGTCAAAAAATGGGAGGAACGAATGGGGAGAATTTTTTTTGAAATTAAATAAAGAAGGAAGTGTGGCGATACGATCTCGACGATGTTCGCGATTTGATGCGAGACGCAGCAAACTGTTAACTGTGTGTGTTCGTGATTCAATCTCGCTGAATGAACTTTCTATTACGACGTCGTAGTAGGACGCCGACGAGGACGCCGGCATCGCCATCGTCGCCGCTCAAGTTTGAATTTGTCAAGCCGCCGGTCACGCCCACTTTTGACGTTCGCCCACCACCACCACCACCAACAACAACAATAACAACGACGATGGTGGCAGGCGAGAAGAATAAGAACACCGCAGGTCATTCAGTAGTCAGTCAGTCAGCCAGTCATTCCGTTGCCCCTCCTCCCCGCCTAGTCAACCTCCTCTCCCCTCCCGTTCCCCCTTGCTAGCGTGTCACGTTTCGTCCAATTTTCGCGAACGCCCGAAAAAAATGGTATAAATATTAAAAAACGATATCAATGTTTCAGCTGTTCTTCAACCGCCGCCTGGCTATCGTTCCGCTCGACGACCGCCACCGCCGCCAATTCAACCGCCAACACAAAACGCGCCAATGGCACCACAAGTGAGATCATCGCCGACAGGCTCGACGACGACACCCGCAACGGGAGTGGCGCCGCCGAAATTGCATCCGAGACGCGTTGCGATGTCGCCGCTCACCAAGTCGCCATTGACGCCATCCAATGGTATGCATATCGAAATTGCCTTTTCGTCATCGAGTTGGATTTCAATTTTAGATAATCATCATCAATCGACGAGTGCTTTCCAATTTCCGAATGTTTACGATATGGCGCCACCACTTCCGCCAAGACCATCGACAGAATCGACATCGCCGCCGAGCACTTCAACATCGGCTAAGGAGAATCATGATCAGTTGCCAATTATCTTCGATAGGTGAGGAGGAGAATTTCCCAATTTTGCGGAACCGAATTTGGTGAATTGCAAAAATTTTCAGAGAAGAGTCTCACTCTCCGACTGTTCGACTTTCTGTCGCACTTCCGCCGGCGCTTCCGCCACCAAGAGGTTCGGCGTTCTCGCGCCCACCGCCACCGATCCCACCAAAATCCACGTAAGTTGAAAAGTGCCACATTAGTAGTCGAAAATTTGAACAACAACAAAAAAAAAGAAATTGAATTGGCGAACGTTTTCAACAATACACAATCCGGTTTTGTTGTGTGAAAGTTTATCATATGATCGTCGGCGTGAAGTGATCGGTTACGAGATTTTGATGATTTTCAGACGAGCCCACAGCAGCAGCCCGACGAACTCGGCGTCGCCGCGCGATTTGCTCCTTGAGCCTGCTAGTACGCCACCGCCGCCGTTGCCACCAAAGACCTACAAGACAAGAAAGAATTGATACGATTCGAAATGATGTTCCCACTATATTTTTTTCCCATGATCTCATGTACCTTCCTGCTGATATTTGTTCTACTTAAATTTTCCAACCGATCATTCCTACCCATCCTTTCGGCCTCCTGAAATGAATGTTCCAAAATCCAAATAGTGTTGATCCCTGTGATACGTTTTTTTTTGGAACGAATTTGCTCGTTGTTTTTTTTATTTCAAACAATTTTATGATTCTTTTATTTGTTTTACTTTGCCAATGAATAAACAAGACTTTCAATTATTATCGATTAAGAAAAACCTCAATGGAAATTAGAAGAAGTTGAACGAAATTAAATGCGATGAAAACGCGAATGTAGCGCTGGGTTGAGCTGTGCACGTCGATCATCATCCATTCCGGGTTCATCATCGGCCGACTACTGAAGATGGTCTCGAACACGAGAAGAAGATTGACGCAAATTGTGAAGCTCGTGATCATACAGTTGAATATTCTGCAAATGTTCCCATAATTTGTGGGACAATTGAAAAACCAGTATTATTGGCGCCAAAATAATTTGAATGTCCGAAATTTGGGATATTCACTCTTTTATCCACTCATCCAATTGTATAATTGGTCGGCGACTTTTGAAAATTGGCAATGTGCCAAAAAATATGACAGCGAGCAAAATTGGATGTGTCGATCGATTAAAGGCGCACAGGCTTGTGTCATAGTTTCGCCAATTTTCAAAAGTCGACGATTATGGCCATATTCTGCAAAAAAAAGCGATGGACGCGAGGCTCGTCGGAAAAAGAAAACTGCATGTCCCTTTAATTACGGTATCCAAGAAATAAATCTCACTGATTTTAGGCAAATTTTGTCATAATTTTAAGAATTATACGAAATTTTAAATGAATTTGAAAATGCGATATTTAATGGAAAAATTAATGGCTCATTGTGAGGGAAAATGAGTTGGGTCTCGCGGCGAAAAAAATTGAAAAAATTCGCCTCTAAATACAGTTTTGTTTGTTGGCGTGAAATTAACCAAAATGATTTGCATGGGCCTTTAAATTGATTTCTTTGCGAGACCGAATCGTCTCGCTCATAGCTTCACGATTATCATTCGAAGCGAGAACCTTTCTGGAAAATTCCTCAACGACACCGTCAATTGTACGATGGCGGATTTCATCGAGGTATAATGATTCATTCCTGTCGTCAGCACGCCCGAACAATAATGAAGATCGAAATCCTTGGCCTCAACTACGCGGACGGATCATTAGAATACAGGCAATTCGATGATGACTCGCCTTACTTGTATCAATCAGCTCAAAAGATTTGATATACAACTGAATTCGGTTCAATGGGTATCTGATGTTTTTTTCCGTGAACACCGCAGTGAAAACGGTGGCCGAGATTCCAATCGTTAGCATCGCTGCGAGTATTATCATAATACTAAATAGCTAGAAATTATTGGAGAAATGAATTATACGTATCTCATACATGAAATCAAAAATATGTAGGGTGTATATTGGGGGATAACCGTCATAATGGTCCTTAGTCAGAAGGCCATTTGAATGTACTGAAAATGGGCAAAATTGAGGATATTGGTGGTGGCAAAAATCTCACGAAAAATTTCATCTTCCTCTTCGTTATTCACTTTTTTTGCCTGCGCTCCTTCATCCTCGTCAGAGCTTAAAAAATGCTTTAATATAGGAATTGTGCAATGCTAGAGTATCTTGTTCAAATCCTGATTCCGGCTGACGAGCTGTTGTTTCGTTCTGGAACGGCTCCAACTCTTCGCCGGTCATTTCTTTGTTCCACACTTTCGGAAGTTCGACGGTTTGCCGCAAACACTCAAGAAAAAAATTTTTTGGAAATTTTCCTAATATCTGCATTAATGGTTCTTTTCTAGGGATCATAGGAACTTAAAAAATAACTTTAAAAAAATTTTTTTTGCTGCCGAGCAGGATCTTAATCGAGTGGACGACCCCCTTCCCCACTAGCTCACATCATGATGAGGAAGAAGACTAGAAGAATAGACGGAAGATACTCTTCAAAGAAAGGGAGTGACGGAATTGGACATGGCCAAGAGGAAGCCCTCCAATGAGATGGTAGGACTCGAAGAAGATCACCATAAGAACAGCTGACGGAGTCGTAAGCATACCAAGGTCCATCTAAGCTAAGAATCGGAGAAGCTTGGGATGTTGTGATTCGGGCCTCAATAGGAGAAGAGCGAACCAACTAGAAAGGGGGCTAATGTAAGTAAGAAGCATTTAATTGGTCCCGTGGCACTTCTGCTAAATTTCATGAATAGCTTTCATTTTATGATAGATGAAAAAATGCAAAAATTGTTCCTACGAGTGTTCCCATACGAGACCCAAGGAGGAAATTGAAATGTGAAATCAGTCGCACCAAAAACTGAATACCAAAAATGGGAGGCCAAAAGTGCTTACATTCTGCACTCCCAAATCTTCCTCCATTTTTTTCTGCCGTCGATGCCATTCGAATCGAAACTCTTCGGTTCGATACAATGCTCGTTCCCAAGAATGCAATTGCATCAAATCTAAAAAAAAAAATAAAAACAGGGGGGTCCTCTATTCCGCCAATCAAATCACCCAACATTTGATAAATGCAAACGCGATTGTGATCGAAGCGACTCGCATTAGATTCAGCGCAACGTACCGCGAGTTGCGCGTCATTTCCAAAATTGAAAATAATACATCATAGATATAGCACTTCAATCAATTCGATATTTTGATTTTGCAATTTTTTTTTTGAAAATTACCGGAAAAAAATGAGAATTCGCATCAAGATAGACATTTTTCAAAAAACCTGACATATTTGTTGTTATAATTTAAAAAAAAAAATAGTAAAAAATGAATTGAAATACGTGAAATTGAAATTCTTGTGTTTCTACGTACTGATTTCAGGATTTTCTTTTCATTTTTACAAATTTCCGGTCAGATTATTACATATTTCCAATTAATTATAGAATAAACTTTGGTTCTTCAAATGCAGGATAATTATGACTTCAAATGAATGGAACGGATTGATTTTAAAAGATTTTTTGAGGGTATCGAATTTTTCTAAAAGAAAAAACCGAATATTTTTATTTTTGCTATCCAGAAATTTTCATGTTGGAGCCCACCATGAGGATAAAAGCGAACTATTCAAATATGCCTTACAAGCTGACAATGGAAAAACACCTTGAATTTTCAGATGGCCATAACTCACCTCTAAGCCCCCAGTGATCGCTGGAATTTTGTGAACACACTCAGAATACCTTCTAGTTTACGTGTGCAAAGCTACAAAAAATTCAAAGACGGGAGGTAAAATGACTACCCTCGTTAGCGATTTGAACTAGGTAGAATAGTTATATTATTATTATTATCGTTAGTGATTTTCTTCTCCTTTGGATTATTTCAAAAAAAAATTCTGCGGAATCACGAAAACTTAGGTTAAAAATTAAAATAAAATATTTTTCCGGGCAAATTTTATGAATAGAATTAGGCGGGAAAAAACTTATCAAAAAACATAACATAAGCACATCACTTTTCTGGATTTTTATTAGAAATTTATTTTTAGCAATTCCACATTTTTCAAAAAAATCTCAAATCCTTCTAAAAAAACACGACCAGTAAATTGATTTGTGTTGATTTCAAATTGATCGCGTTTCAACGATCTCGAGATTGTTTACGATGATCGCCCCAAAATGCGAACCAAATTGTTGTCCCCCGTGTTATCGATAATTTTTGGTGGCCACTAGAAGTTTCGATCGACGTTATCAAACATATATCAATTTTTTTGTGTTGTCCATTATGCGATTGTTGTTCGTCTATTTACCACGAACCGCGAAGAGCGAAAACTGTTTGGTGATCTCTTGCCTCGGTCGAGCATCGCGTCGTCAAAGTGCCACTGCTTTCGATTACCCCAACCTCCCGCTACCAGAATTTTCTCATTTTTCGCCTAATTCATTCTTACAGGATGACCGCTGAGACTGTGACCCTCAACACTGGCGCAAAGCTGCCATTGTTCGGTCTGGGAACCTGGCAGGTAGGATGCCAATGGGACCACCGACATTTATTGGGTTTCAGGTACGCGACGAGTCCGATCTGAAAGTTGCTCTTCGTGCCGCTCTTGACGCTGGATATCGTCTCATCGACACCGCGTTTTTGTATCAAAACGAGCATATTATTGGAGAGGTGCTTCAAGAGTACATTTCGGCGGGAAAAATCAAACGAGAGGAGCTCTTCATCACCACGAAGGTAGCTTAGCAAAAAAAGGTGAATTGCATTTCCCTCTTCCGACTTTCCAGCTTCCATTCACTGCTCATGCTCCCGGCGATGTGCGCAAATGCGTCGAGCAGCAACTCAAAGCTCTTCAACTCGACTATGTCGATTTGTATTTGATCCATTGCCCGTGCCCATTCAAACACAAAGAGGGCAGCTTCCTACCGGAGATTGACGACGGACTGTTCATCGTTGACGAGACGCCACACATTGAGACGTGGAGAGAAATGGAGAAGCTCTACCATGAGAAGAAGTTGAGAGTGGGTCGGACAAATCCAGTCAAATGCAAGTTGTCTGATGTTGTAGGCTCTTGGAATTTCCAACTTCAACGCCAAACAGATTCAGGATCTTTATGATGCTGCTGAGGTGAAGCCGGCGAACCTTCAGGTAGGTTTTCTCTTGAAATCTTGCAATATCTCTGAATCGCCTCTCTCAGGTGGAACTTCACATCTATTGGCCGCAATTCGAATTGCGCGAACTCTGCAAGAAGCTCAACATCACGGTGACCGCGTACGCGCCGCTCGGCTCGCCAGGTCGTAAGGTTCGTCGGGGGGGCTTATTTACGACGCCAACGTTTTATTCGGTTTAATATGATTAGGCTGCGCGACCAGACGGCGTTTGGCCAGAAGGTGACCCGCTTCTCGAGCCGATCGTGAAGGAGATCGCCGAGAGATACCACAAAACGCCGGCGCAGGTAACCGTGGCGATTCGTGTTGGCGATCGAACGCAATTTGTCTGTAGATACTCCTCCGTCATTGCACACAAGCCGGCATCTCGGCGATTCCGAAAAGTGTGAGCCCGGATCGTCTTGTTGAGAACATCTCGATTTTTGACTTCAAACTCGCTCCGGAAGACGTCGAGAAGCTCAACAACGTCAAATCAAAAGTCCGCCTCTTCATTTTCGATTTGTACGTGTTTTTTCTTGGTGAATGGACGAATTTGAATTGCCGCCTTTGGTCTCGCGTGGAAAAGTGCCAAATTCGCCGAGTTTGGGCGAATTTCAAAATTTTCAAATTTGCCCTTTCAAAATTTTCAAATTTGCCCAAATTTTCAAATTTGCCCTTCTGTGTGTCTTCCGAAACGGTTCTCAATTTTCAGCGCTGCCCGCCATCCATTCTTCCCGCACGACGACGTCGACAAGTCGAAAATCCCGAAGAGCATCATCCGATTGCACTAATTCGAACCTAATTCCCATTAATTTTCTTTCTTTTTTTGCTGTTCTAGATTCGCGCATTACTAATCGCTTTATTTAATGGTAATTCTATCCTCGCGCGCGATTTATAGACATTCATAAGTGTTGGCGAAACAATAAAGATGAGCGAGTGGAGTCAATGAGGATTATCGTCAAATAATTGGTGGCCGACGAGTTCAAAAGAGCCGCGCGTGCGTGCACCGCTAGCCTAACGCTCGACCTTCGCCTCGTCGAAGAGAGGCACCGACGAGCGTTGCGCAATTTGCCAAGTTTGCTAAGATTTATATCGACCATCATAACGATATCCAATCGGATATATCAACATATATAAACAATATTGTTTTGGGTTTGCGTCGGAGCCGCAAATTCTCATAAATTTGAAAATGAGTATTTGAGAAAAAATTGAAACCTTCAAATCCCTGAAAATCTAGTTTTTTTTCCAATTTTTCCGCATTCTGGGAATCGTGGAAATCGATTTTCATGAATCTGAAATTTCAGAGATATTAAAAATCAAAATCCTTCCCCCACCCCCCTCAAAAATTCCAACATCCTTTGCATAGTGTTTCAATGGGGGAAAGTGTAATAATTCGGTGCAATACACATGCATCTTTGACGTGGGGTAATTCATATAATTTATGAGGCTGAGGCTCGAGACTCAGGAATTGATCTGTCGGACAGGTATTGCCACAACACTTTTATTTTGGCCTTTAAAAAATGCGATTGTTTTGGATCTTTAGCTAACACAGTTATGGCTTCAAATTGAGCATTTAATGATTTTTGGAGGGGGGGGGGGTTCTGAAACATTTTTTTTTCTAAAAAAATCTTATTTCTAGATTGATTGCCTTCTAAAAATTTATCGTTGAAGTTTCATAATCGAAATTATAACCCTGTAGAAAGTCTCACATAAATTTCAGACTTTTAATTTTTAAAAAAAAAAACCCTCCAAAAAAATCAGCATAACTGAATTTCAAAAATAATATGAATTCAAAAATCGATTTTTTTCTAAAATTTCAAGACATCTTGTCAATTTTTTTTCGAATATTTCTAAAAAAAATGGAATAATCCTTTAAAGAGGCGACAATGCTTTGCTGCAAATCCCGACAATAATTAGATAATATCGTATGGCGAGCAGTTGTTGCTCAAATGCTCATCGCTGGCTCATGATTACGCAACATTCAACAGGTCTCGAGATTATCCGTATGTTGTAAAAATGTGCGCATTCTTCCGCGCATCATCATCCCCATTATTATTGCTCATTATACTTTTCATTTTTTTTTGGTTGTCATTGCATTCAATTCGTTTCTGCTCATCACATTCTCATTTCCTTCCTACTGTGGATTACTGTAGGTGGGCAATTTCATTGAGCAGCCGACTGGATAATGTGCGCGTGTGTGTATGTTTATACAAGAAAACGACGACCGGAGACGAGTTGTCAATCAAAAAACATTTCAATTTTGGTTTCGACTCTTTATTTCTTGGAAAGAGCCCATCACACACAGGCTCTGCTCCGTTCTCTTATTTTATGGTACTTGTTTGGGCACGTCAATCAAATTCGCATTTTATTAGGGTCCCCCCCCCCCAACACCAATATCTATACCAAGCGGCTCAAGAAAGGCTTAATTAGATGGTCCGATGGGAGACGGAACTGGCAAATTGTTCGATCTTAAAATTTTCAAAGGATATTGTTCGCTCTTCCTTTGGATCTTATAGAATCCAGACGAGGGGCAGGAAAAAGAAGAAGAAGAAGGCTTCAGAACATGTTGAACCTGAATAGTGTAGCTTCTAGTAGATAATGAGGATTGCTATTCTGAACTTAGCAGATTCAAGACCCTAAGAATTCTGCCTGCAGTGTACATTCTTCAAACCTTACATCTTCTAAAAGACTCCTTCCATCTTCGAAGCTCACAATTTCAAACCAAGCTCGTCTGTCACTACTTATTAGGCAATTAGTGGCAACATTCGAAATCCGTTATTCTAATCAATGTGACATGCAAAAATTCAAATTCAACCCCCCCCCCTTCTACAGTAATCTAAGCCCCGCCCAATTATGACATCTGGAAGAAAGAAAGAAAACGTCAATGCCATCAATCATTGTGACAATTTTTTGTTCGCATATTCGTGCTATGGATTTCCCGTTGATTCGTTTCCCCGGCCATTGTTCTTTAATTATGAGTATGATATGTGTTGACCACAAATAGGTGGAGTCGGCGATACGATGATGGATTAGGTGCGGAAATAGTGATCGGATTGTTTGTGTATTTGCACCACCAAAACCCGCTGCTTATTGATCAAGCTACCGTAACCCCCACAATGATCGGCCACCATTTGGTACAGTGGGGTGTGTTTCGCTTTCACACACACACAGGCAAATATCTCTGCTCTCGGCCGTTTCGTTTTTGTGCTATTTCGTGCCTCCTTCTGTTCAAATTCATTTCGGGACCCGCCGAGCTCACCGGCTTCATCGTCGCCTTCATCATATCAATTTATTTGAGCAACTCGACAAATTCATCATCGCAATGGTGTGGCGCTTCTTCTTTCTCGTCTGATTTATCAACTAATCCTCATCCATTTGTCTTTCAGAAAACCGCAAATTATATTTATGAGGCTCTCGGCGTTCTTTCGCTCACTCTCGCTGGTAGAGGAGTGGATGTCGCTTTTTGCAATTCGCTCGGCTTCTCATCGAACTCCTATTGATTAGACATGCTGCGGACATCATACAAGCCGCGTGCACCTTTAAAATAAACTGCAATTTTTCCATCGCTTTCGTAATCCCTTAAAAATGATAACGCTTTAGCAATTTCAAAAAATATCACGATCCGTTCCGTAGATCAATTCTTCGCAATCCGGTATAATGTTGATCTACGAGGCTGACAATTCGGTCGGCACGAACGCAATAGACTCACGTGAACATCACCTAAAGCTTGACACACTTTCAATTGTTCAGGTCACTTGATGAGTTGAGGAAGAAACTAAGAGCAAAAAATTGAGGCGAGCCAATTTTCAACAAGTTGCCCCCAACCCCCACATACACACAATCGCGTGAAGTTTCAAGCAAAGTGTTATCAAAAAAATTTTTTTTCATAAAAATTTTTTTTTGATAAATTTATTGACTTCAAATCGTCCCGCCTTTCCACTCAATGACTAAACCGAACTCGACAGTTCAATTGTAATGTCGGGAAGTAAGCTTCGGCATATTCCCATGAGCCATGAAGATACGCATCTTATTATCTGCTCGCAGGCGACCCCCCCCCCCGACTCCCAACCAATGTTTCCCATATTTTCGCCTTCCGAGATGACTATCACCAAGACGTAGTCGCGTTCGCACATCATCAAACTAATCCGTGATCCTCCCACCGACCACCTTTTTGTTTGGCTCGTCTCATTCCTGTCATTGTTGCACACACACACACTGTCCGTGCCGGCAATCCAATATAATTTCCAAACCATTTTACCTTATCGTCTTCGGCTCATCATTTTTTTTTTGTTAAACACCGCTTATCGCAAGTGTTCAGTGCATCATCTCAAAGTCACAACTTCGTCTTTTTTTTGCTCGCGCGCATTGTTGCGCTATCCAACCGAAACCCCACATCTCTGGTGGAGAGGCGCGCAATAACACGTGCGTCTGGGCTCCTTCTGACAAATGCCATATGACACATTGTAAATGAAATTTATGAGAACGACTTTTTTCTCGCCATGGTTGCGGTTTTTACAAGCGCGTTCGTTGTAAATGAAACATTTTTATCATTACGCTTACGGTCACCAACGCGTACGCAATTGTCAGCCATCGTGATTGCACACTTCATATTTGCTGCCTCATTTTTGTTGCTTGTGCATTCCTTTTTTGCCCTCTGCTCTTCTTCCAATTAGTTTCTGATAAGAGTTATCATTGTAACTTTAACGTGAGAGCAATCTCGCGAAAATCCGTCTATCATAATTGTTTCTTCTTCTTCATTTTCGAAAATTTCTTGAGCGGCCCCGCTTGTCAGCAATCCATCACCGACGTCAAGCGGTAAAAACTTTGTGTAATTTCTTCTCGAAAGCCTGTTTTGAATTCGACACCACTTAATATTCATTGTTATTATTAATTCGATTTTGTTTCAATCTCGGCTCACTTTTCCATAACCCATTATCCACTTAATGCCCCGGCAATTAGACCTTCTGTGATTTTGCTTCCTGCTCTCATCCCCCCAACACGCGATCAAATATCAAGTCAGATGTGCATTCGCTCTTTTTCGGAATCGAATGTTTCGAACCCATGCTGCGAACCGGTCGATCGGAATACTGTCAAGTCGAAGGCGGTGGCTGCAAAAATTAGAAAGTGATATATCATGTGCGATTAGGGCAGCCGCCTTTTGTCCTTTTTGCGTGCTGCGCGCTCGCATCTGCCGCTTGATGCACTCTTTTTTGAAAAGAGCCTCCAAGAAATGCAAATCAAGCAGCCGGCCTTTTCATACATATATGGTATACCGCAAGGTTGTTGCAAGATCAATTCAATAGCTCTTAAGAGCCAAACAAACCAGAGCATGTCATTCGAACCCCAAATTTCGTCATATTTACCATTGAATCTTTCTGAAAGTGCTCTTTTCCTAAACCATCTAGCAATTATATAGGTCCCGCCAAGACACGGCACACATATTCCCAAAGTAATATTGTTGTCATATAATCCGCTAATAATCGCATAATTGGTGTTGCGGCAAGTTACAAATCAAATCCAGTTCATTAGGGCATGTTTGACGGAACCACCTGTCGATGGAAAATGGTGGCCCTCCTCGGAATAATATGGCCGGCGGCACACGTTTCCGTAGACCTCATCAATCATTGGTATGACTTGTCCCGCCGGCCCGAATCCATGCAATTTTGCCTCTTGCGCACACACATACACTCAACCAAACCTCATTGAGAGCGTTTTTTTTTGCTGTATGTATGTATGTGCGCCATAGTCATCGTCGTCGTCGACGACGACGACTGGCGACTGGCGACTATCGATTCAGTGGGAACGCATGCGCGCGTTTTTCAAATTTCCGCCGCCGCCTCTCGCTCTTTCTCTAGTCGCACATTCGAAAAAGAGTACGGTAGATTTTTGGGAGTGAGAGCGGAAATACACAGAAACAATAGCATTTCGAATTCATCTTCAATTTTCGTTTTTGATTGGTACATGCAATTATCACATGAAATGGGCCGATTGAATTGAATTGAAGAGACGACATTTAACCAGAAAAAAACGACTGATAAGTGTTCTTTTGCGAAGCACGTAACCGGGAGCAGCATTGATAATGGAAGTTTGAAACGCGATTCGCCCATCTGGTAATTTCGAACCCATCGTTGGCGCCTGAATGGAACAATGAACATATATCAAAACATTTCGCGCGGTGACACCCAAACGCGCCCCTCATGAATTATGGACTTCGAACTTGGCGACTAACTGTTTTTGTTTGAATTTTGATCATCATTTGCTTTGGTCCTCACCACTACGACATTATGAAATTTGTTTTTTTCGGTTTCAGTGAAACCAAACACGTCGGTCTTTCTTTCTTACAATATTTCATGTGCATCACTTTTTTTTCTTGTGAGTTGGTTTCGAGAAAGCGTGACAACGTGCCCTGAACGCACGTTATCTATTCGACTTTGAGTTGTTCGATGATGAAAAAAAGAACCACTCCGAGAAAATTCCATCTTTTGATTGAGATTCATTCGCGCCTCTCTTTCCCAATTCAATTATCCGAATTATTCGTTTTATGCAAATTTGATTCGAATTGACTTTTTTTTTGGTTTTTGTTTAGATGAGCAGTGAACACAAAGTGTGGTCGCATCTATCGGCAGAAACGTGGGGATTTCCGAGCAGCACGACGATGAGCATGACGAACGGCAACGCGATGACGTCGTCGACGACGACAACGACGACGACCGGCAACGATTCGTCGCAAACGTCGGGCGGCATTACCACCTACAATTTGGAAAATGTCAAAATCGAGGAGAAGCACGACACACCGCCGCAGGTATATTAATCTTCAATTTATAGATGTTTATCGGGTGGTTGGCCCCCCGACATTTTCAAGGTGGTGGCCGGAAACACAATGAAAACCAGTCGAGTCGGGTCCCACAACGAATTCTTTTCTTCGCGCCTTTCGCAAATTGGGCCGTTGGCCACAAAAATCGATGAACCACAAAAAAATCGCGGCGAATAGGTCTCATGACGAGTTTTGTGTCGAAAAATCGCATCTTGTCAAAGTGATTGACGACGAATTGATATTAAAACAAAATCAAACGAGTCGATATATCATTTTGAAGGGGGGCCATGTCTCACAAAAATTGATGGCGACTAGTCACTTGGTGGTTGGTGGTGGAACCAAACCATTGTTGTTCGCGTTCCATCGTCTTCTTTTTTCCCCCGATGAGCCTTGAATTAATTCGGAACACGCTCATTCATTCATTCTTCGGTCGTTATCAGCGAGGTGTGTATGTGTGTGTTGAATATATATCGTGCCCCGTGTGTATGTTGGCCTCGATTTATCTTCACTAATCACATTAATGAATTGTTTCGATCCTCGTCGACGCGGCGAGACGTGATAGAGGGGGTGTTTCGGCGGATTATCATCACACCATTTCGATACGGCGATCAGGCTTCCATCAAGCACTTTTATGAAGATCATGATTAGACGCCAACTAGGTGAAGCAACAACAACAATAACAACGAAAAAAATTATACATATAATTTGTGGAATATTTGGCGAAACGCCGACATGGCTTGGATACGGTAACGCTGCTAGTGGCTGCAGCGAGGCGAATGGGCGGAGCGTTGGCAAGCTGCCCCGCACACGCTGAGGGAGAGGAGAGTCGACTACTTGGGCTATATTCGTTGTGGGGTCTCCCCCCCGCCACCCGCTAAGCCACGCCCCCTCTCCATCACCCCCCATCCAACGTACCGACAAGATTGACATACAACCGTTTTGAAGCGTGTGAGAAGTTGTCATTTTCGATATTCATCTGTCTGTCATATTATTTACACGACGACGACGTGCCATCACGATTTTTTTTTGGCAGTGCCCACCCACTACTCTCTCTCTCTCTCCTTCCTTTTTTTGTTGCCAACCGACGCCATCCACAACACTTTGTGTCCGAACTAATCAATCGATCAAAATCACCAAAAAAATTGACGACGAGAGAGAGAGAAAGCGAAGTCGACACCAACGACGTGAAGACGTTGAGCTTTGGTGATCGGGTGGCGAGACGTCATCGTCAATCTTATTCAGTAGCGGGAACACCAGAGACATGTCGCAAAGGGTACTGAACATTTTTCATACATCATCAGCCATCATCATCATCACGTCCCGAAGCACTCAAATTGACATCGTGATGATGATGATGATACTGCCACTACAACCACCACCACCACCACTCCCCATCCTCATTCATTCATCTTTTTTGCAGTTTTCCAATAATTTATTGTTTCTAATTTTTGCGTTGGTCCACCCGAGCAGCCGTGTGCCTCAACGGCAAAAAGATTGTCATATTTAATCTAGTGCAGCCTCACGTATTATTTTACGTCTTTATGGAAAATCGATATTTCGTCCTTAGAAGGGCAATTTTTACCTCACACACACACATACACACGGCCTTGAATTATTTGATCTTTTTTGAATGAGGTTCTAGAATTCAGCTCACTCATTCGGCTATTTTAGATTTTGTCCAAAATTGTTGTTGAAGAATTTTCGAGAAATTGTGCCCAACATATTTCGAAATTGCTATATTTAGAATATTGTATTTTTCGACGCAGAAAACTAGATTAAAGCGCGAATGCACTTCGTTCTTTTTTTTCTGTGGAAATATGGTAGGATGTTTCGCCAAATTCGAACATATCGATTTTTGCAAGAAAATGCGGTCATACACATGGCCGATTTGAAAAAAAAAACCATCCCAATCGCTGCTGCTGCTGCTGCTGCTGGCGGTGTGTGTGTATGTGTCGTTCATCATTTTGAGTCGATCCATACACGAAAATCAGTTTGATTGATTGGGTCGCCTCCTTTTCGAATTTTTTATTCATTTCATCGGAGGGCGGCCTCGAATGATGAATGGGACGGGGGGCAAATGTATGTGGTTGGTGGATTTTCGTTCCAGAATCGCTCGGCGCTCGAAAAAAGCGAATTAATGAAAAATGGCATAGAAATTAAAATATTCAAAATGACGTGGTGCTCGAATACATTCATTAATTTTTTCTATTCATCTTTCAGTATACTGATGGTTATGGACCACCAACCGGCTCGGCGGCGGATCCTGCAAACTATGTGGCGGATCCAGCCGGATTTTATGGGCTTTACGCCGGCATGACCGGACAGCCGGCGTCCGCCTCAATGATGCATCATGAGATGGATGAGCAGCTCAAACGAGACAAAGAAGCGATCTATGGGTAAGAATTTCTGTGTGTGTTTGAAAAATATTGACATTTTTTTTTAATTCAGGCACCCTCTTTACCCCCTACTTGTTGTGCTTTTCGAGAAGTGCGAATTGGCTACGTGTACGCCGCGCGAGCAATCGAGAGATGGCTCGTCGACGGCTGATGTATGCTCGAGTGCATCGTTCAAAGATGATTTAAACGAATTCGTGCGGCATGTAAGATCAGATGGAAAAAAACCGAAGGCAATCCAATTTATTGATTTCTTGATATTTTGTAGACGCGCGAAAACGCCGACAAGACATTCTATGTGCCGAATCCTCAGCTTGATCAATTGATGTTGCAAGGCATTCAAATGCTCCGGTTTCATTTGCTTGAACTCGAAAAGGTAACGCACATACGCACGATTTTTATCGGCACCCACCATTTTTCAACCGATAACCGAAATATCAAGCCATTTTTTTTCATACGGAGTTCGTCCGCTCGCCATTTCTCATTATCAGTGAATTTTGTGTGTCGTCGGCGCTCGAATCGAAAATTTTCAAATAATGTTCAGTGGCGAACGACGAGAAAAAAATGTTTTTTTCGTTTTCCGTCTTCTCGTCAGCCCTTCTTTGGCGGCTGCTTCGTTTTTTACTTTCTTTTTGATTTTGTCCTATACGACGATCACTCACAGCGGGATTCCGTTCCACAAGACGTCAATCGGGTTCTAATTGTTTTTTTTTTTCTTGCAGGTTCACGAACTTTGCGACAACTTCTGCAATCGCTACGTGACGTGTCTGAAAGGAAAAATGCCGTTGGACATTGTTGGCGATGAGCGCGCGTCGTCATCGCAGCCGCCAATGTCGCCGAGCTCAATGGGACACGGCGGTGTGCACAATTCATCGCCGTCGATGTCGCAAACCCCAATGAGGTAGATCAAAAAGCAAATTTCGCCAAGTTGAAATGTCCGCAAACACGCGACGTTTTTTCTTTTTTTTTTGCGTACTTCAACGCCAATATCTCAAAACCGACAATTTACAGCCATTTTCCGCAATATGAGCCGCAAACGGTGCCATTGCCCGAGAATCCAGGTGTGATGAGACACTCAATGGACGTAAGTTTGATGTTTCGTTATGTCTCAGTTGGCTCCGGCCATCAACAACAAGTTGATGATGAGAATGATGATCGCCATCAAGTTGAAAGAGAAAAGAGAAGCAATTATTTTTGGGAGGGCAGGTTAGACGTTGGTCGGTTGGATCGGGATGGGTGGGGGGGGGATTTATGTTGCGCCTGACAAACACTAAAACGCCACAATTTTTTTAAATTGCGCTTTTCGAATGATTGAGATTTTTTGCCGCCGATGCGTCCGCAACTGACAAATTGATTGATTTGATGCGAAGAGGATGAGGGGGACAATGATAGTGATGTGGGTTATAAATTCGCGTGGTGCACTTGTTGTTGCTCACAAAAGCTTTCGAACCATCATAATGTGTGCTCTTTGCGTAGTTGTTTCAAATTGAGGTCCCTTAATTTGTTAATTGATGCGTGCTGGTGGTGTGCGCGCTCGCGCATCAATCTGGTAAAGTGTGCGGCGGGGGTCTCGCGCACTTCCCGAATAATTGGATATAAATATAGCTCGATATCCATTATCTGTTTGAATAGTTGTGTGGTGAAGCGAATGTTTGGTAGCTTGTGTGTGTGGGGGCTATTGTGCGAAACGGTGTCAAAATGTGCGTGTTTGCGGTAAATATGGGCGCGATGGTAGACGTTTTCGCATCTCTTTCTTCTTCCCATTTTTTTCACGCGATGAGACCAATTCTCTTAATTCAATGGAGCGCACTTGAACGGCTAACAATAAAGGGGGAAAATGAGAGAGGTGGAAGGGGGGGGGGGATGGTGATTTGCATAATTCGAATGGGCGACCGTTCATCGGGCCTTCTTTCAACGTTCCCGCCCGCCTGTGGAGACACGTATGGTTTTTTTTCTTATTGCAGGTTGCTTCAATGGGATATGGAATGCCAGCGTCATCATCGTCATCAGCGGCGGCCGCCGCTTCGCAGCAACAATCACAAAACTCGCAACAAGGGGACCACCCTTTAGTGAACAGCGGGACGCTCCACTCGGCGGCTGGAGCCTCCCAGACGCTGCTACCAGTCGCCGTCAGTAGTCCATCGGCATGGTGAGAAGAGATGTTCTGAAAGAAAATAATTTGTCTGCCATCTCGATTTACACATAATTGCCCGCTTTTTTTTTTCATTCTACACCAAACAAATACTGACACAAAATCGACCCTCGATGACTGTAGCGCAATTAAATTTGGGTTACTGTAGATGGTTTGGCAGCAACAGCAGCAGCTGGACAAGGTGCATTAATTTGAAAGCCGTCCTATTTTCAGCTCGTCATCCGGCGGTCTACGGCAGGACTCGACGCCGCTCTCCGGCGAGACTCCATTGGGACATACGAATGGCGGAAATTCGATTGATTCGATCTCCGAAGCAGGTATGATGAAATGGGAATCGTCGCTCCCCTTGTTCGTTTTTTTAGAACATCTCTCTTTTTTGCATTAATTTTCCTAAACGAGAACCTTCCTCTCCTCTCCTCTACCTTACCCGGAACACCGCGAAACAAAACAAAAAAACACCCATCCTAATTCAATTTTTTTCTCCCTCAACAAACAAACCAAAATATGGTCCGCTACCACCCGCCGATACTGTCGGATACCGTAATTTTCCTCTATATTTACTCTCTACTCGTTCTTCCTATTTTATCCGTTTCGTTGCTCATCCGAATGTTTTTGTCGCGTCCGGCCATCCCACGCATGAACGAGTAATAACACTTGAACAAGAAGCCGACTGATGGAGGTTTGAAGCTCTCGTAACCGACATCACACTGCCTGCCGCCTGCAATTGACACTTTAATTATTTTGTGGGTGTGCGCTTATATAGATAGATACATGTAGCAGGTCCGCCACTTCACCATCATCATCTACACCAACACGTTCACCATCATTTCGCTTCATTCCCTTCGTCGTCGTCGGCATCGTCATCGTCTTCGTTGTCGTCGTCGTCGTCTTCGTGCGCGAGCGCCACCGCTTCCAATATCATTGATCAGAGTTTGCATTGTGCCGGCGTTGTGCCGATGATGATGATTGAAAGCACCGCCGCTTCGACATCGTCGATATCTGCAGATCACGTCGTCGGCATGCAGGCGCCTCCGCCGCCGCCGCACCACATGTACCATCATCAGCCGGTTTACATGCCGCACGACTCGTATGAGTTTGGAATCTATCCGCCAGATCCGCCGCAACCGCCGAAACCTGATGATAGTCCGAGTAATAAGAAGAAGGGCACCGGTGGTAGCGGCGGTGGCAAAAATGGCAAAGGCCGTGGACGCGGAATATTTCCTAAGCAGGCGACCAACTGCCTCAGACAATGGCTATTTCAAAATCTAACGGTGAGAGCATTCTTTTGGTTTTTTTGGTGAAGTCTATATGTATTTGGTTGAAAATAATATGTTATCCTCTTCGAGGCCTTATTAGGAGCACAATAACTTGTCGAGTGAGCTTTTTGGCTAATCTTAATGAATTCACCGAATATGAAGCTCCTTCTATGGCCTCCTAGAGACAAGTGGCACTTCAAAAATTTGTTTTTTTTTAATATGAGTTCTGGCTGCATTTAACGCTTATTTTTTGTTGAGATCATTTATCAATCTTGCATGTTGCCCATCTCGTTTTGTTAGGTTTTTTTTTGTCTTCACGCACTTGTCTTCATATATCGTCGTCATTATCATTCTCAACGCATCGATCAATCAAAATCAATCGGTTTTTTTTTCATTCTATCATCCATTTCATATTATCATTGTGGGGGTCTAAACACTGCGATTTACTAATTTTTGGTTTCCGTTGGTCCCGTCCCTGGTGTTTTGGAAAGGAGGAGGAGGTGGGAGAAGAAGGCAAATTGTTATGAATATATATACATACATTTCTTTCTATTTCTTGGGCTCAACTCGAATTCTAGGCGACGAGTTCTCCGTGTGCGGCTCGAACGACGATGGAAGAGAATCGGTGTTGTCGGAAGGCGCGAACGGCAGCCTCAACGGCAAACGCAAAACCCCGAAGGTGTTCTCGAAGGAAGCGATCACCAAATTCAGGGCGTGGTTATTCCAGAATTTGTCGGTAAGCATTCAATATGGGTTAATAATATTTGTGCTAATAGACTTATTACCGTAACATGTTTTTTTTGCCTTCCCCTCTTCTCCGCCCTTGCGTTTGATTTTTTTCTCTCTCTCTCTCTTACACAAACTTGTATGTCTCAAAATCTCCTCATTCTTGTTGTTGTTGATCTTCGACTCTCGCACCTCTCTACTCTCGATGATTGGCAAAAACCGCGGAAAATGGCTGTGTAACATAATTTTACAATTAGTGACGGGGCGGGGACCATCGACGACGAGAGGTCATCGTTGTGGTGGTTGGATGGATGCTTGCAGTTATTTATTAATGTTCTAGGGAGGGGCAAATTAAATACGAGGGCTGAAATGAAGAATTCATCGAGAAGCGAAATTTTGTTGAATTGATTTGAAGGCGCATTGGAGATCAAATATAGGAAATTTTCATGACTAGTTTTCTAGTCATTAGAAATTGTAGATTTTTTTTTAATATAGAAAAAAGTGATTCATATTTCTACAATCTTCGTTATATTCTTACATTATAGCCAGATCTCATTTATTAGAAATTTTATTTATTTTTTCAAACTTTCAAAATATTTGAAGATTTCAATAATCGATTTTCAGCATCCATATCCATCGGAG
This sequence comes from Caenorhabditis bovis, assembly GCA_902829315.1. Lineage (NCBI taxonomy): Eukaryota > Metazoa > Nematoda > Chromadorea > Rhabditida > Rhabditidae > Caenorhabditis > Caenorhabditis bovis. The sequence goes on along the minus strand of CADEPM010000001.1, from coordinate 1,339,069 downwards.
GAGCAAAAGAAACAGCTGGCAAACGAGACTGGTCTCACCATTCTTCAAGTCAATAACTGGTATGTTTGTTTTTTTTTTCTATCTCTCTTTCTTGCATATGCAGTTTATGGTATTGTAAAACGGTGTCCAATGTCAAACAATGTTGAAAACCGATATCACCGCTTTTCGGCGCGTCGGCCGCTTTCTTCCATTTTGGCTCAAGATAAACAAAGTTTTTTTTGGTAAAGAGAGAAGATGAAAGTGTTGCGCAACACGGTCATCATCTTGATGATTATCCGAGTGCGCGTGCGCATACGATGCCTGATCAATCATTTTTGGTTTGGATCGCCCCGTTGTTTTTTTTTTGTTATTGTTGAGGGGGCGAAGAAAATTGAGGGATGGGTGTGTGCACATGATAATTGACGAGGTGCGAAATGAACACTCGCCGATTATGATACGGTCAATTGAGCGCAGCCAATTCTCAACATGTGTGTGATGATCCGTCATCGCGCATGTGTGCCACCAGAAGCGTTTTCAACGCCGAAATTGTCCGTTATTATCCTGTCGTTCGTCCGGCTGGGCCAACGCCAAATGTGACGACGATTTCATTTTACAGTGAATGAATTGTGTTGGAAAGAAAATTGCTTGCCGAGCGAACGAGTAAATTGTTGGTTTTGTTGCGAATTTTTGCAACCCCCCCCCCCACTCCCTCTAAACTACCTTTGTTTGCATTTTGGTGAATTTGTCTCATCGCCGCCGCGCAGCTGTTCTAGGATATTTGGTGGATTAAAGAGTTGGGGGGGGGGGGTTTGAGAGAACTGATAGTAGGATTTTTGCGGACGATTCGATGTTTTTGTTGTTTTGTTCCCCCAACGGCACGCCAACTTTTCTTCCGTCTCGTTTTCTATTTGTATTTGGGAATTGATGGAACAACTCAACTAGTAGTTTGGTCGGTTTGAAGAATCTGATAAGCGCCTTCCTCCACATCGCGCGTATGCTTAAGTGTAGTATAGATAAATTGTGGTTGAAATCGATGGGAGGGGGGGGGGGAAGTGGCAATGCATAGAAAATGCCCTCCCGGTTGGCTCATTTATTCAATTAATGTTGAATGCGGCGTCGTCTTGTGGTTCGTTTTTTTTCGCGTTGTTGTTTTCTAGTAGTTACTCACTAAATAAGGCGAGTCGAACTTTTTTCTTCTGTGTGAGAGGAAGACATTGAAAGCTTTTGGGCGGCTAGAGTAGTGTTTGTCTCGTTCTATTCGCCTCCCTTGTCGATTACCGTACACCTCGAGGCGGGCATTTTGAACGCATACTCGCCTCGCTCGCATCGAGTCGCACAGCAAGGAGGCAGAAAAGCGAGCGGCTAGATAGCGGGCGATTTTCGGAGTGGTTGAGGGCCCCGGGCCCTGAGCGACAGCCTTGGCAATGATGGATCGACGCAGCTGGCGACGTTGACATGTCGACGAAGACGACGACGACGATGGAGAAGAAGGCAAAGCAGCAGCAGCAATAGCGACGACGGCGGCGGCGGCGGTGGCAGCGAGAGGAGGAGGAGGAGACTCGGCGTGGCCGCCGCCGCGTCGATTTCTTGCCAATTTTTTTTGGCATCGAGGGATCTTGAATAATTGAATGATGGGATTGCTTAGGTCTCGCGCCGGCGAACCTATCAATCCTGATAACCGACCGCCGACGGCGAGATGGATTGATGGTGGATTTTGTTATTTATTAGGTTTTTTTCGTTTTGTTTGGGTGGCGTCGCGGCGAGAAGCCGACAAGATTTATTATTTTTTTGAGAAGCGAGACTTTGATGAATTTGAGGGGCTGCGATTATGAGTGATTACGTTCCGGAATTCAGAAGAAGAGTTGTCAAAAGCGTTCCAATAGGCGGCAATACTGAGATACCGTAATCGTGTAAGACACTAATTTGTTGTTTTAATTGGCATTGATACCTACCGTACACCCAGCGATGATCAGCGGCCATCGACGTCGATACCGTTTGCCCTCCCCCACTCATCCGCGCGATCAGAATTGACACGCAACTATTTTATTGGCTCGTAAAATTTTCTGGGTAGCGTTGTAGTTGTGTGCAGTTAAAGTTTTTTACTGGTGTATTGGTTTGATGGGCGAAAATTTATTCGTATTTTATGGTGTCGACCACCTTGTAACGTAACTTACTTGGTTGGCGACTCACTCTCTCGATATCTCTCTCTCTCTCTCTCTCGCTCGGTCGCTCGCATTGCCTTGTTGCGATATTATCTCGTTAGCCTGATCGAGTAGTCTGATAGGATGGGAAACGGCGCCTCGCGCTCGCACTTAAATCGACATAAATTTTGTGTGAGAATTGACACATTCGATGAAGACGATAATGATCGAATGAAGAAGAAGACGAAGATACAAATTGTTGAAAACTTGCAAAAGATTGAGATTATGGATTTTCAGGTTCATCAATGCTCGTCGCCGCATCGTTCAGCCGATGATCGACCAGAACAATCGTGCCGGTCGCGCGCCGCCGGTGAACGTGTTCAAGAATCGCCGACGCAATCGAAGCGATCAATCGCCAGGACCGAGTCCCGATTTCGACGCCGGCAGCAACTATTCGCCGGATCCGTCGACGATGCCCGGCGCCGGCGGAATGCAATATCCGAGCGGCGCCGATTTGTACAGCATGACGACGATGTTCAATTCTGGATACGCGCCGTTTCCCAATCCGTGAGTCGTCCAAGGTTTTCATTATAATGGCTCGTCGCTGCTGCGAACATTATTGTGAATAACTTGCGAGCGTGTTGATTTTTTTTTTGAATTTTGATTTTGTTGCAGAGCAATGCCATTCACGATGCTGGTCCCGCCAAGAGTTGATGGAATGTCCCAACCGTGGGGTGTTGATTTGTCAGCGCAACAAATTGACTGATATTGATTTTTTTGTTAAATATATTGAATATTAATATATACATATATGTAATTTTTAAAGTTATTTGTATTTTAAGACAATACTGTTTTTTTACAATGTTTATAGCGTCTTTCTCTCATTCCCAAAACAACACATAGCTTTTCTACTATTTTTAAAATTTTCTTGATGTTCGTATTGATTGCTCAGTTATAGCTCCCCCCGTTCACAAAAGAAAGAAAATGACAATTATAGATTGTTCAACGATTCTGTATCTCTTCCATGACTTTTTTTTCTTCTCTCACTGAAAATTTGATTGTTTTTCTCTGTAATATCATCATGACGTTCATTCTCCATTCTGAGTACTAAAACAACAATTCGACAGGGTTCTTTTGATGTGTACTACGTTCGTTTTTTTTTTTGCTTCGGTCTTTATTCGGAGGGAAGATTGGAATCTCCTATTGCACAGTTACCCATTTTTAATTTCATATCGTCACATTTTGTTTTTTCTTTTTAAATTGAGACCGCCCGTCTTTAACTTGATTCCCAGTTTTACACCGCAAAAATTATTGCTCTAGTTTTTGTTTTTCACATTGTTTCGGAAGTTCGTTTCTCTTTTTTTGGATGTTCTTCTTCGTGTTCCATTTTTTTTCCAATGCAATTCAACTCTTGTGCAGTTTTTTTTCGACAAAATTCGTTTTTTTGCTCTCATCACTCTCTCTCTTGATTTTTTGTGGTTTCGTTTTCACTGCTCACGTCTTTTTTTTTTGGAAGGAGACTATAAATGGTTAATTTATTGCAGTTGCTCATTTCTTGTATTAACTCGACCATGAAATAGTAGGAAAGTTGGTATTTTTTGTGGTCTGGACGGGTTGTGAGTTTTTTTGCGCGTCGATGTCTTCTTATTGATTTTCGCCATTTCAGATATGTTTCTAATAATCGGAATTTTTTGCATAGTTTTTACGAATATGTTGGTGTTGTGCTCGGAAAGGAAAAATATTGAAAGAGCGGAGTTCGTTTTTTTTTCAAATTGTCGCCTTTGGGTCTCGTTTGGCGAAAAAGTGTAATACAGTAAAATAGAAAAACTATAATCTGTTTCCAAAAAACTCTTAATTCTTAACTGAGTTATTAAAAAACTTAATTCTTAATTTTATTTATTTTGAATAGCAAGGTCTTGTAGCGAAAAATTCTGGAAGCGCTTAATTTTTTAACTATGTATTTTTTTGATTTGTTATGTTCGAATGCCAAAAAAGTTATTGCAGTGGCCTTGACGCAAATCTGAAAGTGTAGATTTACGGGTTTAAGTATAACAATTGGTTAAAGGCGCTCTAAGACCTTTTTTGGCGTTTAGCCAGTTTTTCGCAGTTACGCGATTATTTTTTGACACTGTTCCAATCTTATGCGAATTGTTTAATGTTTATTTCAAACCCGTACGGAAAAATCACCAATTGGATCCGAAAATGTCCAAAAATTCACTTGGCACTCGACAATTTTTGACTCGAATCCGTAGAATTCCCAATAGGATCGGATTGATCTCCGCCGAATTTTGTTGGGCCCGATGAGTTCTGAGCATCCAAGGTCTTCAGCAGAATTAGTAGTGCATTTCGTTTTCAATTCAATGTTTTCAAAATGGCGAAATTTGTGGTGGCCTACAAAATGTTGAAGGCCACGGCCATTGAAAAAAATAATGCAGATAACATTAATTTCGAGTCGAGAACTGAAATACCCAGAATTTCGCGGAAATTTTGAAAAATAATCGACTGCGGAAAATTGGGTAAATGCCAATAAAAAATTTTGGAAACTTTTACTAACCGAAAAGCTACACTTTTATTTTTGTTTTTTTCCATATTGAAGAAATTTTGCCGCGGTGGCGTATGACAATATGAAAAATTACCGCCGACACATTATTAATGTATATATTTCAGGCGTTTTAAAGCAATAAATTATAATTTCTTTTTTTTTTGTTAAAGTCCAGAATCATTAAAAACCGCAAAAAGTCAATCATCTCGCCGATGCGTTTCGCCGCGCGGCAGCGAGAAATCGAGTCGTCTCCAAAACTCGCCGAACGTCGCCGAAATGGTGAGCATGCGGAAAAAGCATGGCGAAGAGCGCAAATCTCAACTCAAAGGATTCATTGTGTCGAGCAATAAAAGTGTAAAAAGTTTGAAATTGCTGAAAATCAAAAATCAATCGAGTATGAATGAGCAGGAGTTGGTGAAGGTGCGACATTTGAATATTCGACTACAAAGCGTCTTAACGCGAAAAGGTCCGTCAATATGATACCGATAGATTCTCGGAGATCGGTTCATTCGGAGTATGTCAAAACTGAAAGCTCATATCATAGAAAGGCGAATAGAAGAAGCCGCAGGGAAAGGTACATAATTGGGTATTCTCCGGAATAAAACTTGATTGTCAGTAGAGCGCAATTGCAACCCTTCTATTTCATTATTTGACCGATATAATCTATTTTCTATAAAAATTCAAAATTTATGATTGGCGTTAGAAAAATATTAAAAATTGCAATTGCGCTCTATTGATAATCGAGGTCTACTCCGGGAAACCACCCATAATTGAGCTAATATTTTTTTTTCCTTGTCACCGATTCCTTTTATAGGAATGTTATCAAATATCCAAAATCGAAAAGGAGCAGTGAGCCACATGCAGTTCGGTTGGATTTTACGCATTTTTGGGTTAAAATGAGAAAAAAATGGAATTTAGAAAATCGAAGAAAAATATTTTCGCAAGACTGAAGGCAAAAATCAGGAAGGCGGAACACGAGTCGTAGCGATTTTCTCCATTCGAATATATGTAAATATAAAGTTTTCAAGAAATAATTAAAGATTGGCCAGGCAAAATCGTTTTTTTTTTTCAAATAAAAAATTTTGGTCCCAAAATTTTTGGTTGCCGAAGGGCAGGCAGGGTACCTCCAAAATATTGGTGATTTTTTTTCAAAAAATTACTGAATCGACATGAAAATTAGAGAATAGTTTATTGCGAAAAAATTGGTACTATGCAGAATTTCGTATAAAATAAAAACTATAAAGCATCTGGTAAAAAATTTTCAAAAACTCAAAAAAAAAACCTATGCAGTCTAGCCAGAAAAGTAATTTTCAAAGTATTTTTTAATTAAAATTTGAAAAGTTTAATAATTTAATAAAAAACAAATAACAAAATAGAACACTCAGGCAAATCAAATAAAATATTTTGAGAATCAAATATTCAATGATAAAATCTAAAATATTTTGAGAAATTCTAAAGTTTATTGATACTTTTTAAAACCTATTGAGAATCGAAAACTTAAAAATATTTTTTTAATCTTATGAGATTTTCTAAAATTTATTGAGTAAATTCGAAATTATCTCAATATATTCTAAAATCTTCCAATAATTTTTAAAATTCATTGAGAAAAGTCTAAAATATTATAGAGACACGCTAGTCTCTCAATGAATCTCAAAATATTTTATTTGATTTGCCTGAGCAGTTCTGACTTGCGACATTAATTTGGCATGCCCATATAGGGGATTCATTTTTTACAAGGTCGATCACTTGATGGGAAGAATGCCCCGAAATTTTTCAAATTCAATTTTTATCAATTTGAAGTTATTTTATTCATTATTGGTGGGTTTTTACAAGAAAATAGTTAGAAATGTACTTCTAGCGATTAAAATAATATTGCAATTTTAGAGTTTCTTTTTTAATCATTATTCTTTCCATAATATCTCTTCATATGGTTGTCTTGGTTGTTCACAACATCCTCGAATCTCCACGATGTATTCTGGCGAAGAATTTTCTTCAACGTCGTCAAATTGGGATGTAGGTGTGCCAGAACATTTAATTGAAATTTTCTGCATCAAAGCTGTACACAATTTCGAAATTTTTTTTTAATAAAGAACATTTAAAACAACTATTATGAAACGCAATTCTAAACCCCCACATCAATTATTATCGTGTTGAGACCCATTTACGGCAAAGTTTATGAGTAATGGCATTATTCAAATTCAAAGTGTAGCGTGGTTTGACTGTTTGAACTCAATGATATCATTGTATCTGATGTACGCCCAATTGTGGATCATGGTTTAGTAGTGTTCAAAAAATGATTGGAAGTCGGCGAACCGAAATGAGTTAATGGCATTTGAACAGTTTTTTTCGAAACCTACTAGAATTCGTGCTACTACAAACCATGGAAATCTTGAAATTGTCTTGAAGACCCTCTGAGATTCACTTTTCGGATGTCAACGAATGCCTCCTTTTCTGAGAAGATTTTTTTCTTCAAAGAAATTCAAAAATTTGATTTGGGTTTGAAATTTCTAGGTGTTTTTGAAAAAAAAATTGATAATTTATTTTTTTATTAATTGAAATATTAGTATTGGGAAATTTTAAGCGAATGAAAAAAACTTTTGAAATGATTATTGATTTGTGTGGAACGAAATGTGTGTAAAATTGCGTCAGTGTGCAAACAGACAGCAATGATCCAATATTTGCTCAAAATTTAAAAAAATCATATGAATAATTTGAATATTGTCTTGATGTTTCATTTTACGAAAATTTTGAAATACGACGGACGAACATACGACGGACGAATTTTGAATGTGATTGTTTCATTGTTTGAATTGCCGCCTTGGGTCTTGTATAGAAAACAAAAAAAAACTTTTAAGAGCGATTTTCACGTTTCCTAACTATCATTATATGAAAGAGCTTAATTTTTAAAATGAATTTTAAGTACTTTGATTATAAGCTCAAAATTTGCCGAATCGCGGAGTATGAGCCGATTTTGTTTTGTGGGACCAATTAAATGCCAACCCGCGCAATTCAAATTTCTTAAATTCGTCCTTCCATGACAATATGTCTCTTTAAAATCCTTTATTCCGCTTAAGTATGATCACAAATGAATTTTTTTTCAATTTCTAGTCCATCCATTGTTTTTCATTGATCAGTCTGCTGTTGACATTTTTGAAATTGAATCAGCATTATTCAAATTCTGTTGAAATGAATTGTTGAACTCTCTGAAACATCCTGATAACAAAACATCAGTTTCAAATTTTTTTAAAGGGTGAGTCGAATTTGACATCATCCTGACTACAAACCATGAGTTTCTTTGGGCGGAGTTGAAATTTTTGAAAAAACACAATCAGTCGAGACTTTCATATTCGGAGAATTAGTTCTCATAAATTGTCGGAACAACACTCAATCTTAAATTTAAAAAACCAAAATTTCGATATTTTATCATTTATATTGGACCAAATTTGGAATTCCACCGCTGATATTTATTGGTATTTTAGGAAACTTTTTTAAATATTCAAAAATTGAGATCCCCCAATAAAAAAAGAAAAATAATCAATTTATAAACTCTCCCTTAAATGGAGCATTTTTGGCTATACCACTTCACAGATCCATAATTTTTTGAATCTATTCCAGTTGAAAATGTGACTATTCCTCTCATTTTGTGGCCAATTTGAATATTTCCCCCGCCTCACTTTTACTCGTATTGTTATTCACGAGTATACCTCTATAGGTGTTCCATTCACATCCCAATATTTGTTGTGTTTCAGGTTTTCCATTATGGCACCTCCATCCATAGTTGTAGACTCAAGGTGATTCTAGAGGCACTCGTCTTCACAGTCAAATGTCTTTTCAGCATGTCGGCCTCAAACATATTAGACCAACGACAAACCGATTGGAAATCTATGTGGATTTCAGTATTCCTTCAATTTCTCGTCGGCCTCCAAATTTCGGCCTATTTCATGTCGATGTGGCCATACCTAAGCGGAGTATATGCCAATCGCTTCGTTCTCATTCATTCTCATTGGTTTCAGCTTGACCGAACGGCCGATTTAGACTTTCTTGGATGGGTGGTCGCCTCGTGTAGCATTGGGTGTACCATTGTAATTGAATAATATTTGAGAGCATCTGAATTCTTTTTTTTTAATATTGCCAGGCGAACCCGCTATTCGGATACTGGAATGAGAAAACAATGTCGGTTAGGAATCCGGCGATCACTGGCTTCATGATTTCTGCAATCGGTAAACTTGGGGACCCTGAGTAGTTGTGGACCATCGTTATTGTATTTTGGGGCGGTTATTCAAAATTTCGGACAACCTAGTGCATTTTGATTTATTTTTTTTTTGGGTGCTAGTAATAATCACAATAATTTATAATTAAAGGCCAATTTTGGTACGCAATTTTATGTGTATTCCCGAATGTGAAATGGTACATGTTGGGCGCGAGATTCTTGACCGGCTTCGGCGTTGGCAACATTTCGGTACTTCGCGTATACGGAGCAACAGCTTCAACTCCCAAAGATCGCATGAAGGCGATTTCCTATGGAACCGGTGGATTGGCTCTTGGCTTCTCATTTGGTCCCGTCATTTCAGTAAGCTGCCATAATCAAAGCGATGCTCCAACGATTTTCAGGCGGCGTTCACACCAATCGGCGAAGTTGGCCTCGAAATCGGAAGCTTCCGTTTGAACATGTACACCGTGGTTGCCCTTCTGATGTGCGCCATTTGCATCGCATCCTCAATAGTCGTCTATTTGTTCTTCGAGGAGAGCTATGTTGGAATTGTCGGAAAAGAAGAGCAAGGCAAGAAATGCGCATTGGAAAGCGTCGAATTTTGGAATTTTAGAAACCGAGAACATCGAAGTGCCCAAATTTGATGTAATTGGAGCATTGATTTGTATTTACCTGTTTATGATTGCCACAATTCTCGGCATCAATCTTGAAGTGTACGAAGAGCTAAACATCACGCGGCCTAGAAAAACAGTGGCTCGGCCACGGCCACACTTGATGAATTTTATTTCAATAAGTCACATCGTTTAAACAAATAGAAAAAATCTTTTTTTTTTTTGAAAGTGTCGTCCAATTTTTCTCGACCGCGACATTGGCATACATTTGAAAAAATTGTTGCAGAATGTCCGCCCCATTGACAATTGCAATGTACGAATGGAACGACAGCCAGTCAATATTTTACAACGGTATCGCATTATGTTTGAATTGTATTATCACCGTTGGAGTTAATATTGCGTTTGGGCGTTCGAGGCTCGGAAAAACGTAAACGAATCCTCTAAAGCTTAGGAAAATCGATTTGATTGAAGAGATAAGCGACTGCAAATGCTCTCCGGTGTCACATTGTTCTTCATTTGTCAAGCGCTCATTTATCCATGGGCATTCTACACGGGACCATTGAACTTCTTGCCAGCCAACAAGACAACCATCGAGATTGGCGGATGCCTTCCTGAGTATGATTGGTGCAATTACACCACACGGGTGCCGCTGGTTCTCTACATGATCTGCTTCATTGTTCTGTTTGGTATCGCGTTTCCGCTCATCGAGACACCATCAGCGGCACTTTATTCGGAAGTTTTGGGACCACGAAAGCAGGTAAATCGAGTGGAACACCTCATAAGCCGCGTTCTACTTTTTAGGGAATGATGCAAGGATTCTTCTCATTTGGCGGAAGCATCGCACCAGTGATTTCATCAATTTCCACGACGTCTAATTAATTAATTATGTTGGCTTAATTATCCCAAATTTGCAGGTACATATTCAAACATCTAGGCTATCGTTATGTCGTGATGGTCCAAGCAGCAATACTAGTTATCGGAGGCTTGCTCATCCTCATATTCTACAAAAGGCTTGTGCCACTCAAGCTGATATCAAAGAATAGCCAAAAGATGAGTAGCAGTTGATTATTAAATATAATGTGTATATTTTATGTAAAATAAATGTATAATTGTTTAATTAGTATGACTAATTGATCAAGCGTTGGCTGAGTATTAAAAGAATTCTCAAATAAATTGTTTTCAAAATTCCATTTTTTAAAAATGTTATTCAAAAATACTGCCATTTTTTTGTCAGTATCTATATGTATTATCATTTCGGAGGAAAAAAAATGAGCTCAAATAATCTGAATTTGCATTATCACTCCGATCATTGAAGTTCGGCCCATCAGAGAACCTCCCACTCCACTTTTCAATTCCGATCATTCTGTCTGCACTTTTTGCATTCCAAAAAAATGTTTCAGCAATTTTTTTTTCAAATTTTTTTGGTCTTTTTTTTCAGATTTTTTACGATTATTTCTGGCAAGAATAAGGTCGTAGACTCAAGGTTTTCTGAGCTTCAATTCGAAGATCGCATTTTGCATTTTTTTCAGCACAATGGGTACACATGTTCTAAATGAACGACAAACCGATTGGAAATCGATGTGGATTTCAATATTCCTTCAATTTCTCGTCGGCGTCCAAATTTCTGTCTATTATATGTCAATGTGGCCATACTTAAGAGGGGTTCAGTAATTCGAATCAATTTGCAAATATTCTCGAAATTTGCAGCTTGACGCGACAGCAGATGTTGACTTTCTCGGATGGGTGGTCGCTTCGTGCAGCATCGGATGCACTATTGTAAGACTTGAAATTGAATTATCCCATTGCTCCAAAAGAAATACACAGTTTTCATTTTTGACTTCAAAATATTGATTTTATTAATTACCAGTCCTATCCGAATTAGGCCCAAATAAGTGTTCTAATCATTTTAGTTGGCATATTGGGTTCCATCAATCAATTTCAGACGCTCAAAATTTCAGGCGAATCCCGTTTATGGTCACTGGAATCAGAAGACAATGTCGGTGACATGGCCAGCCATCACTGGGTTCATCATCGCCGCAATCGGTACTATCCTTCATGTCTTTCAATCAGCACTTTGGTCAGACGATAAATATCGTGACAAAATTAGCATAATCGCCCATTGTGTGTGGTCGTATTGCGAACTTTCAGGTCAATTTTGGTACGCGTTGCTAAGTCTCTTCCCGAATGCGAAATGGTACATGATGGGCGCGCGATTCTTGACGGGCCTCGGCGTTGGCAATCTGTCAATGCTTCGCGTCTACGGCGCAATGGCATCAACGCCGAAGGATCGAATGCGCGCGATCTCCTATGGAACTGGGGGATACGTTCTTGGATTCTCATTCGGACCTGTCATTTCAGTAATAGTAGCGATTTGTGGTCTTTAGAGAAATTGTTATAGGCTGCATTTACTCCCATTGGAGAGGCTGGCCTACAACTAGGCGGCTACCAGCTCAATATGTACACGGTCGTCGCACTTCTCATGTCGCTGGTGTGTATTATTGCATGCTTCATCGTTTATTTTTTCTTCGAAGAAAGCTATGCAGGAATTGTGGAAAAAGAAGAGAAAGGCAAGAGATTTCGAGAAACAAAATTCTATAATTAGGAATGGGTGTTGAAGGAAATGAGATGGTGACAATTCCAAAATTCGATACTATTGGCGCCCTCACTTGCATTTATTTGTTCATGATTGTTGGCATTATCGCAACGAATATTGAAGTGTAAGAATCAAATTTTAGATTAATTCAATTTCGAGAATCAATTCCAGAATGTCGACGCCTCTAACCACTGTGTTGTATGATTGGAATGATAGTCAATCAATTTTCTATAATGGCCTCGCATTGTGCATGAGCTGCGTGGTGTCGGTCGGACTCAATATTGTCCTCGGGAGTTCACGCCTTGGAAAAATGTAAATTCGCGATTAAATCGCATTTCCTTTCGGGCGGCCGCGCGTCCGCGGCCGCGAATTTTTCGGCCATTATTTCGAAATTTTTTTATTTAGTATCCAAATTTCTATGGGTTTTTGGGAATATTTCACCGAATTCTTTTAAAAACAAATTAGATATATGAAAAAAAAAAGATTTAATTAATTAAATTTTTTTTTCGAATCAAAAAAATTTCAAAGAATATCGTTGAATTTGAACATTTTAAATGTACGGACTGCTATTGATTTTGCTACTCGCCAAGATCGTTAAAATTCGTTAAAAATTATGCTTTTTAAATATTAGGTCCTATCACAGACACTTAAAAAATTCTCCATACGAGACCCGCGGCGGGGAATTCGAGAATTCAAAAAATGGTGGTGGGCGAGCGTTTGGAAGAAATCAATGGAAGCCCTAGGCGATTTGAAAATCAATTTCAGAAATAAGCGAATTCAAATGCTGATCGGCTCGGCGTTCTTTTTCCTCTACCAAATATTCATGTACCCATGGGCATTCTACACGGGACCATTGAACTTCTTGCCAGCCAACAAGACAACCATCGAGATTGGCGGATGCCTTCCTGAGTATGATTAGTGCAATTACACCACACGGGTGCCGCTATTCATGTACATTTTCTGCTTCGTGGTGATCTTTGGCATCGCGTTTCCGTTCATTCAAACCCCATCGGCGGCATTGTATTCGGAAATTTTGGGTCCTCGGAAGCAGGTGAATTTGGCGCCAATTTAAAATCGACCCAACGAACAATTTTCAGGGTACAATGCAAGGCTTCTTCTCGTTTGGTGGAAGCATCGCGCCAGTCATCGCTTCCGTTTCAACAACGTGAGGCGCTGTTCGTAGTGCTCCTCAAAAATCGACAATTTCCAGATATTTATTCAAACATTCTGGATATCGCTATGTGATTATCGCCCAAGGAGTCATTCTCATCATCGGCGCCGCTCTCATCCTCATATTCTACAAAAGGCTTGTGCCACTCAAACTGATATCAAAGAATAGCCAACAGAAGAGCGATTTCGATTGATGCATTTTTTGAAAGATGGGAATTTGAGAAAAATTTTGACTCTTTCATGAAAATAAAATGTTGTTTCAAAATCGTGGTTTGTATTTTTGCGATGCCTGGCGGCGAAATAGTATCATTTCACTTTTATAAACAGATCATAATGAGATTACTATGCAAGTGATAAATTGGAAATTGTTTTCAAACAAGAGGAAACCGTGAAATTGTCGGAGGCACCAGAAGAACAGCTGACGGAGTCGTAAGCATACCGTGGTCCAATCAAGCTAATGACCGAAAAGCTTGGAATGCTCGCGAACCGACTAAGAAAATAATGTACATATAAAAAATCCAAAAATATTTTTTTTGGTTTTACTTCCTCAAAAATATTAAATTTTTGGTTTAAGCAAATCTCGAAATTTTTTGTTTTCTAAAAATGCCACATTGATTCGCTCATCTCAATGGAAAATGTCTGAAATTTTAGCTAGAAAATTGAATATGTGTATTTAATTTATGTAAACTTCTTTCTAGACGGGCTTCAGAATACAAATTCGGTTAGGCAATAGTTTGAAGTCCGAAGAATTCCACCGCATCAATCAAACTTGTCCCTTCATCCAAATGTCAATAATTCTAACACAGTTCAAAAATCTCTTTTATAAAATTTTATTATTGTGATTCTCTTATATTATTTTTGATAATTCCAGATTTCCTATTTGTCTATTTTTCAAACCATGCTTTATTGTCAGGCGTTTCTATTTTTTTAAATGAAGATCATACGCAAAAAATCAGCGTGATTAAAGAGGCCCCGAGCCGGCCCTGAGCCCAGATCTGTAAATCTCAATAGGTCGTCCGAGTGGTGGCCGCTATGCGATGCAGAGCTGCACGAAATTACGTTCTCCGGATTCCGTCTTACAGATTCCGTCTTCCGTTTCGTGCAGCTCTTCTATTCGTCGGCAAACAGATATCCGATATGTGCGGTTTTTCACGAATTTTCACGTCCACTCCGATTCCAGGGCCCCCAGTAGGGTCCTTTTTTGAATTGACAACAAACAGGCGATGTTTAAAATAAAATTTTTCTTGTTAAGACTTAAATGAGGGCCCCGGCAAAAAAAATGAAGCGGTTTGCCTTGATGAAATAATCAACTTCAATTGAACGATAGGGATCTTCAATTAATTGATTGAAAAAGCAGAAGCGCTCAGTGTGCTTCAAATCGTTTTTCTTGACACCAATGCGCGTGCTGAACATTTTTAATCAAAATTGAAAATGATATTAATATGAAGCAGCCGTGACCTCGATTATTGATTTCTTGCTTCATCGAAATTTCTTGAGCCAACTTTTCTTTTTTTTTCCGCCCCCGTCCGCGTTCAAATATTCCAGTTTCGCATATTTGCATGATCTCCCACTCGTCTCTCGATCTCTCAATCGGTTTTTTTCTACCGCCCATCTGTGCTAGAATATAAATAGTTGTTCGGCATTTTTCCAACAATTTTTAGTTTTTTTTTACTGATTTCGTTTCAGTCTCAAATATGGCAAACTCGTCGAGCACAAAAGTCGAAGATTCGAGGTTGAAGAGTTGCCTTATTTGATCTCAATTTTATAATTCAGCTTCTCGCCGTCGAAGGTGTTGAATGAACGACAAACCGATTGGAAATCGATGTGGATTTCAATATTCCTTCAATTTCTCGTCGGCGTCCAAATTTCTGTCTATTATATGTCAATGTGGCCATACTTAAGCGGAGTAAGTTGTATTCTTGGGTCTCGATTGGATATTTACATACACCACATTGTTCAATGACGTAATAGTCTCGTCGTCTCGGGACCATTTCTGGCATTTAGCCAATTTGTTGCAATTTCGACCATATCCATTGTTTCAAATGTATTCTTTCAAGCCCAGATTGATAAGAAAGTATTGGTTTCTTAAGAATTTGATGATTTCAAAGCAGGATTTTTAAAAGGTTTCTTGGTAAATTAAAATAGAGACATAATTTTAAAAATAAAAAAAAATTTTTTTGCATTATTTGCTATGCAAATTTTGGGGAAAAAACTCAAGAATCAATGTAGAAAAAAAAGTTTTAAAAAAATTTTCATACATATTGAAATTTTGCCTATTTTTTCTGAATTATCCTATAAAAAAACATTAGAAAACCATATGCAAATTATGAAAAAAAAAACTGGTTTTTCGCCGAAAATCTGCATATCATGATAACTTCATAATAGTAAAGAAATGAATAGAATTTTCTCAAAAGTTCCATCCAGTAATTAAAAATGTTTTTTTTTTTTTCACTTTCTTTCCAAAATGTTTGAGTTATCACAAACTTTGACCATATTTTAATGAATTACAATGGAATTCAAAAATTTTTGAAATCGATTCTTTTGAAATGGCAAATTTTTTTTCAGAATTTCAGAATATTAAAATTTTCATTTTGGAAACGTCGATTCCAATTTTAATTCAATTCCCTTCATTTTTTATCAGCTCGATAAAACCGCCGACGTCGATTTTCTCGGATGGGTGGTGGCTTCTTGCAGCATCGGATGCACTATCGTATCTCATCATTAATCAAACTTCCCTTACATTCATATTCAGGCGAATCCTCTGTATGGATACTGGAATCAAAGGACAATGTCGGTTACATGGCCGTCGATTACGGGATTCGTTATTGCAGCCATAGGTTCGATAGATTGATCTGAATTTGGAAAATGAACCCTTTAATTATGTAGGGCAATTTTGGTACGCATTATTGTCACTGTTTCCAAATGTGAAATGGTACATGATGGGTGCGAGATTCTTGACGGGACTCGGAGTTGGCAACATTTCCGTACTTCGCGTGTACGGAGCAACGGCTTCAACTCCCAAAGATCGCATGAAGGCGATTTCATATGGAACCGGTGGATTTGTTCTCGGAATATCCTTCGGACCTGTCATATCGGTTACAAGCATTTCACAATGCTCTCACTCATTTTTTTTTCTAGGCCGCCTTCACACCAATCGGTGAAATCGGCATTGAATTGGGAAGCTACCACCTCAATATGTATACCGTTGTTGCATTCTTGATGTCGATCGTCTGTATTATTGCATGCGTTGTTGTCTATTTCTTCTTCGAGGAAACATACGTCGGAATTGTTGATAAGGAAGAGCAAGGTAGTGTCGACGTCAAACGAAGGCAGGGCCTTCAAATTCGGGGAAATTTGTGTAGATTTCAATTTATCGTTGACTGAATATTTAATGCGCGTAAACTATAATGCAATACGCAATCTCGCGTACTTCTCGCTGCCTCGAGACGCATTTTCGTATAGCCAATTATTTTTTGAATTTCGTCCAGTCGCTTGACTCCGACAATACACAATTTTAATTCGAGTATCTATTTTTTTATTTATATTATAATTTTTGCAGAAAACGAAAATGTTGAAATTCCAAATTTCGATATTATCGGCGCCCTCACTTGTATTTATCTTTTCATGATTGTCAATATCATTGCAACAAATATCGAAGTGTAAGAAGCAAATTTTAGATTAATTCAATTTCGAGAATCAATTCCAGAATGTCGACGCCTCTAACCACTGTGTTGTATGATTGGAATGATAGTCAATCGATTCTCTACAATGGAATCGCTTTATGCTTGAGTTGCATTGTCTCGGTTATTCTGAATATTGTGCTTGGAAGCACAAAAATCGGGAAAACGTAGAAAATTTGTTCAATATTTTTAGCGATTCATTCGATTTATTTTAAGTGACAAACGTTTGCAAATGCTTGTCGGATCGGCGCTCTTCTTCTCATATCAAGTATTCATGTACCCGTGGGGATTCTATTCGGGACCATTGAATTTCTTGCCGGAGAACAAGACAACCATTGAGATTGGCGGATGCCTTCCTGAGTATGATTGGTGCAATTACACCACGCGGGTGCCATTCGCCATGTACATTTTTTGTTTTGTTGTCATTTTCGGCGTCGCGTTTCCATTTATTGAAGCGCCGTCGGCCGCACTTTATTCAGAAGTTTTGGGACCACGGAAGCAGGTAGGCATGAAGGAGCTCGGAATTTGCAATTCATCAGATTGTTTAGGGTACAATGCAAGGCTTCTTTTCATTTGGAGGAAGCATCGCGCCAGTCATCGCTTCCATTTCGACAACGTAAAAATTGAATTTCCCAAGAAAATTTGAAAATGTGTGCAAACACCGCGACGCAAATATCACAGAGAATTTCAAAAAAGAAAACACCAAATCTCGTTTTAAGTTTTTTCAGTTGGATTTATCGCAAAAACTTTAATTTTTTTGTAACACAATTAGTTTCCTTATTTTTGTTCATTTTCGAATCGTATTTTGCAAAAGTCGGTAAAAAATCGCGTTTTGGGAGAAGGCTTAAGATAATTTCTAGATATTTACTTCCACAATTAAAAAAAAAAATTGTCAACTTTCAGATATTTATTCAAACATCACGGATATCGTTATGTGATTATCGCCCAAGGAGTCATTCTCATCATCGGCGCCGCTCTCATCCTCATATTCTACAAAAGGCTTGTGCCACTCAAGCTGATATCAAAGAATAGCCAAGTGACAACGAGCGACTCCGATTGATGCATTTTTGTAATGTTCATAGTTTTATTTATAAATAAATGTTTTTTTGTTAGAATCAGACTATAAAATAGCATGCTGGAGAAATTCAACTTTTGGGATATTCAAACTTTCAAACTTTAAATTCCAAAAAATCTAGAAATAACACAAAATGAACAATTGAAGCGTGAATGACAATTTCAAATAATTTCGCATTCATAGAATAACATTGAGATGAGTGAAAGGCAACAAAAAGAGCCCGAAAATGGGTATCGTTGAAATTTCCTTTGAAAACCGATGAAAATGCATTTTTCAGCTTTAAATCGAATAGTAACGAAGTCGACAAGATATTTGAAAACAGACATACTGATTGGTTCTCGATGTGGTTGGCAATTGCAATGCAGACGGTTTGCGGCCTTCAATTATCAGTTCATTTCATGTCAATGTGGCCTTATATGAAAGAGGTGTTGATTTAAAATATCATGTATTGCATGAATAGCCATTTCAGATGGATTCCGAATCAACCGTCGATTTCCTTGGATGGGTCATTGCTGCCGGCAGCATTGGATGCACTATTGTAATTCGTTATTTTATTTTATTTTTTTTTTTTGATTTTCTTTTGATATTCCCAACCCAGGCGAACCCATTATTTGGCTATTGGAACGAGAAAACGATGTCAGTTCGTTGGCCAATCATCACTGGATTCAGTTTGGCCACCGCCGGCCAACTGATCTACGCGCTGGTGAAATTCATTCCGACGAATCGACGCTACTATCTAATGGTCGCGCGATTTTTGACGGGTTTCGGCGTCGGCAATGTCGCTGTTCTTCGTGCCTACGCGGCGACGGCTAGTATTCCGCGCGATCGCATGAAGGCGATCTCGCTTGGAGCCGCCGGCTTCGGCTTCGGCTTCTCAGTGGGACCTGTCGTTTCGGTTTGTTTTTTTTTTCTCCTTTAGAAACAAATCATTCATATTTTTAGTCGATGTTCACCCCACTCGATAAAACCGGCTTCGATTTGCTCAGCATTCCGATCAATATGTTCACATGTCCCGCATTCCTAATGGCCGCTGTTTGCCTTTTCATTATTCTAAGCGCCCTTCTATTATTCCGTGAAAGTTATGTCGGAATCATAAGTAAAAACGACAGCGGTAGAATGAATCCAATAGGAATTTTCGAAATGTTTGAATTCACAGATGTTCAAGATGGGGTTGAAGTGCCCGAATATGATCGAACGCCGGCGTTCATTTGCATCTACATCTTCATGATTGCCACCGTCATCGCGACCAATGTCGAAATGTGAGCAATGTGGAGTGATTCCGTTCGAGACCCCATCATTTAGAATGTCAACACCATTGACGTCAATATTGTATGATTGGCCTGATGCGCACTCAATTCTCTACAATGGTCTCGCGATTTTTGCGAGCAGCATGCTGGCAGCGATTATTAGTATTATTTTAGGAACAACCCGCTTGGGAAAACTGTTTGAAGATGCTAAAAATGTATATAAATAGTATTTTAATGGATTTCAGCGACAAACGAAATCAAATGCTTTTCTCGATATCAATGTTTATGCTATATCAACTCGCAATGTACCCATGGCCATTTTATCCGGGACCACTGAAAATGCGAACGAAAGGTTGTTTCTTGTTTTTTTTCCAAAAAACGATTTTTTACAATTTGCCAGACTCTGATGTGGGCTGTCCCGAAGTTTATGAGTGGTGTCGGGACACAACACGAGTCCCGATGCCAGTATTCTTCTTCTGCTTCATCGTCTTCTTCGGTGTTGCTTTCCCGTTCGCCGAGGCTCCCGCTTCAGCATTATTTTCCGAAATACTTGGTCCACGAAAACAGGTGATGATCGATTGTTTGAAACCATTGAGGAGTTGTGCGAATTTAGGGATTTATGCAAGGCATCTTCTCGGTTGGCGGCAGCGCGGCGCCCATCATCGCATCATTGTCGACATCGTCAGATTGTGAACATTAAGAAAAAATTAGTATTGAGATTTATTGCAGCTATATGTTCCAACACACTGGCTATCGTTATGTAATTTTATCACAATTTTTTATATTATTCTTTGGATTCCTATTAATTGGCTCATTTTATAACAAACTCGTACCATTGAAACTCGTTATTAAAAATAAGAAATCAACGGAATCGCAAGAAAGCGTCTGACGTGTAATCGAATTAATTAATTATTTTTTTAAATAGTCATTTAATTACAATTGAAATGCCCAATTGTTTCCTTGTCATTTTATTCATTTCATTTCAAAACAATAATTCGTTCATTGTTCTTGTTTCAATAAATTGTTTTCTTTGAATGTGGAAAATATGAGTCAGTCGTCGAGAAGTTTTGATAAAACGAACGAATATGAGCGAGAAAGGTTGGTTTCGTTTGATTTTGGTTGCACTTCAATATTATCAGATCAAAAATGTGGTAAGAATAAAAAATTTTTTTAAGGGAAAAAAACTTCGAATTGAATTTT
Source organism: Caenorhabditis bovis (assembly GCA_902829315.1). NCBI lineage: Eukaryota > Metazoa > Nematoda > Chromadorea > Rhabditida > Rhabditidae > Caenorhabditis > Caenorhabditis bovis. The sequence goes on along the minus strand of CADEPM010000001.1, from coordinate 1,318,621 downwards.
CGTTCGATGGAGCGCACATGCTCATTTTGCTCTAATTTTCATGTTTTCTTTTCAGAATTTTTTTATTTCGGCAAAATTTCGAAATTTTTATCATTTTTTTCAGCCTTCTCAATCTCAATGAGCAATCGAGACGGCCAGAAGATGCAATTTTCGAAAACAGAAAAACTGATTGGAAATCGATGTGGATTATTGCAGTTATGCAATTCGTGTGCGCACTTCAAATATCAGTGCACTCAATGTCAATGTGGCCGTATCTTTTAGATGTAATAAATTGATTTCTTCCTTGGAAAAATAATTATATTTTCAATTCAGATCGACAAAGAAGCGACAACAAGCTTTCTTGGATGGGCCGGAGCAATGAATTGCCTTGGAAACACTGTGGTAAAATATGCGAACCACAATTCATAAGGGCAATCAAAATTACAGTCTCTTCCTCTGTTCGGTCTATGGAATCAAAAATCGATGTCTGTTAAATGGCCCGGAATTTGTGGAATGCTTATTGCCGGATTTTGTAGGTTTTTGATTTTACTGAAAAGAAAGGAAAACAATTTTTGAAAATTTTGATGAAAAATGGGGTTAAATATATGAAAAAATTAGTTTTTTTCTCACAACGTTTCATGCTTTATTTTTTCAGCGCAACTTCTGTATTCATCGGCGTATTTGTCCCCAGGATCGAATGGACTCGTAATTGTGCTGGTGTCCAGACTTTTAACAGGATTAGGAGTTGGTTCGTTGTATTTTTATGGCGCAATGCAGATTTTGAAGAAAAAAAATGGTTACGATTAGTTCTTTTTCGCAATCCGCATAACATTTAAAAATATTTTTTTCTCCGTGGTACCATAATTGACTATTTTTTTTCAGGTAACATGGCCGTATTTCGCACCTACGCAGCCACAGCATCATTGCCGAAGGATCGAATGAAAGCAATTTCAATGCAAACAGCTTCAATTATAACAGGCTTCTCTGTTGGCCCAGTTATTTCGGTTTTTTATAACAACAAAAATCGGCAATTTTTCGAAATTTCTTTTTAGGCTGCATTCACGTTTCTTGGATCTCATGGAATTCGCATCGGTGTTCTTCGGTTCAGTATGTACAACACTGCCGGTTTTGCAATGGTGATTCTCTGTATTGCATCATGCATTGCTCTATTAATTTGGTTCAACGAATCGTACGTTGGAATTCTGGGAAAATCCGTGCTTGGTGAATCGATTGAATCGTTTTCAAATTATTTAAATTATTCAGAATCGGATAATTTTGTGATTCCACGATACAACGTCTTCGCCTTATTTGTATGCGGTTATTCTTGCACAATTGCAACGGTCCTCGCCTCAGGAATTGCAATGTACTGTTTTATTCGATTTATAAATACATACGTATATGTGTAGTGCACTTCTGGCAATAATTCGTTCATTAAAAAATATATATAATTTTTCAGAATGTCAAGTCCGCTGACACAAGCTTTGTATGGTTGGAGCCACGCTGAATTGATTACCTACAATGGGATTCTGAATGCGATAAGCTGTTTGGTGTCCATTTTGACAAGTGTCGTGCTATCGATGACCCTTTTGCAACACCTGTAAGCAGGCAAAACGATATTTTATAATAATTATTTGTCTCTCTCTCACTTTTTTTCTTCCAGAGACAAACGCGTCCAAATACTTATCGGATCGGTTGTGTTTTTGGTTTCGCAGGTTCTCATGTGGCCATGGTCCTTCTATCCAGGCCCACTTCGTTCGAACACCACCGAGAATGGTTTGGACATGTGCCCGGTTCATTATGAATGGTGCGAGCACACGCATCAATCGCCGCACCTTGTTTATATATTGTACGCCGTCCTGTTTATGGGCGTCGCGTTTGCGCTAGTCGAAAACGCGGCCGGATCGCTGCTGTCTGAAGTGATTGGTCCGAGAAAGCAGGGATTGATTCAAGGAATTTTCGGCTCGGCGAGTAGTTTGGCACCGTTCTTCTCGACGTTGGCTGTAATGTATGTCTACAAAAGTAGTTCTAGTTAAAAGAAAAAAGAGCATGTTTATAGGAATCTGTTCTCGGAATTTGGTTATGGCTACGTGATCCTTCTTCAAGCTACATTCACAATTGTCGAAATTGTTCTAGTGATACTCGGATGGTCGCAATTAGTTCCAGTAAAATTGAAAGTCGTTGAGAAAAGCGACTCAAATTGAAACATTGTTATGATTTACTTGCTAATAAACTAGTCCTATAGCCAAATTTCATAAATCCGAAAACGTGACATCTAGTGAGCTCATTTCTTGGCGTTATTGTGTATTTCAATGGCGAGATCAACAACATCGAGATCAGTGACGTGGTCAACTTCGTCAATTGATTTTGAATACACCGGTGACACGCTTACTTGGAAAAAACCCGCCGAGGAAGAGGATGAGGTTTATAAAGGCCGAAAAACGGATTGGTTCGCCATGTGGATAACGGTATTGATGCAATTCGTGTGTGGCCTTCAAATTTCGGTGCACTCGATGTCATTATGGCCTTATATGATAGCGGTGAGTTGGCGAGAATCGATGAAAATTGACATTTGGAAAATAATTGAAGCTTGATGAGAAGACACCAACGCATTTTCTCGCGTGGATTGCGGCGATTAGCTGCTTAGGCGACGCCATCGCGTTGCCGTTGTTCGGCTTCTGGAATGATAAGACGATGTCGGTGAAGTGGCCCGGAATATTTGGATTCTTCTTGGCGGGATTGGGTAGTTCAAAATTAAAAAAAATGTGCTTCTACCATATTTTCGATGTGAAATGTTCAGCTCAAATTGTCTACACGATGGCTTATATTTCGCCATTGGAAGGCAAATGGGTTCTATTGGGTTCACGATTGATCACCGGATTCGGTTGTGGAAATATGGCGGCGTTTCGCGCCTATGCAGCCACTGGCTCGTTGCCCAACGATCGAATGAAGGCGGTGTCGATGCAAACGGCCGGAATTGTCGCCGGCTTCTCGATGGGACCCATCATTTCGGTATCATTGAGTGTCCGAGAATTTCGGCAATTTTCAACTAATTCGAAATTTTTTTTTCTTTGGAAATTCTCGAAAATTCCGATGCCGTTCGGTGGAGTCTTCAGGAATTTGCCAAAATCTTCCCGACAGTTTTTTTTCTGGGGGAAAACCGCTCTCGAAAATTCGAAAAAATCACGAATCGGATATGAATTGATCCAGAAGAGATTTAAAAAAATATATATTTAAATATATATATTAAAAAATGCCCAGAAAATTGGATTTCGGTAATTTGAAAAATGAAGATTTTTCGAAAAAAATTGTAACTCATAAAAACAATCTGCTTGGAATTTCTTCCGCTTTTTTTTTGTCCGCATATTAAAATGTTATATTTTTTCAGGCTGCATTCACATTTATGAAATCCGATGGAATCCAACTAGGAGCAATGAGATTAAACATGTTCAACTCAGCGGCCATTGTGATGGCCGTGCTGTGTTTCGCGTCATGCTTCATCCTCTTGTTTTTGTTCAAAGAATCCTATGTGGGAATTCTGAGCAACGAGAATGGTATGCATAAAGTATTATTGAATATTTTCAAATGTTTATGTTTTCTAGAAACCGCAAAAATCGAAATTCCTGATTTTGACAAATTGGCGCTCAGTGTTTGCGTCTACATTTGCACAATAGGAACTGGAATATCAGCGGGAATTGCAGTGTAATTTTTTTTAAATTTTCCAAATTCACAAAAAAAGCGCGCGTGCGCAATATTCTAGATTATCAAGCCCACTGACTCAAACCTTATATGGCTGGAATGATTCGGAATTGATATTGTACAATGGTATTTCGAATGCGGCGAGTTCGGCGTTGACGATTTTAACCAGTTTTGTATTTTCGACGAAATGCTTAAAAAGCCTGTGAGATTTCAAAAGAAATGCTCAATGGAAAAAAAAACACAAACACGCATTTTTCAGAGATAAACGATGGCAGATGCTCGGCGGCTCCATTCTGTTCCTCATCTCGCAAATATTCATGTGGCCGTGGCCGTTCTACGCGGGACCATTGAAGACGGCCGAAAATAATTCGACGCAACGATGCCCGCTGAAGTATGAATGGTGTGATTACACAACGCAACCGCCATTTCCGTTCTATGTGTTTTATGCGGTCATCGGCCTCGGAATTGGATTCGCGCTCGTCGAAAACTCGGCCGGCTCGTTGTTTTCGGAAATTGTTGGTCCCAGAAAACAGGTGCAAATTGATTGATTGATAGCAATTCCATCAAACGTTTTGATTTTTTAAGGGAATGGCGCAAGGAATATTTTCGGCGTGCGGAAGTTTGTCGCCATTTTTCTCATCGTTGGCCACAATGCAAGTTTTGAGGGGAAAAGCATTTAGAACCCCTCCTTCCCCTTTGAGTTTGATGGTCCCTTCAACCTGCCTATAAGGCATTAATTATATGACCAAATGTTATTGTTGAGAAATGACAAATGTATCCAGGTGTCGTTGGATCCTGCGTTTTGTACGCAATGCGATGAGCCAGTTACCGTAATCCTCGCAGCGATTTACGGCGTATTTTTTTTTAATTTCTTTCAGTTTTTTTTTTGCTGTATTTTCTTATTTTCTTTGGAAATCTTTTATTTAAAACCTGTAGAAACCGAGTTTAATTATTTAATTTTCAGAATATGCACTTTTCTACTTGTACAATTGAGTTGGGAATTATTTTGAAGATTTTGTCGCTCTAAAAATTATTTTGAAAATGAAGAATACAAAAGCAAGATAATAGAAACGCGTACAAAAAGCAAATCACGGATAAATAATTTTATTAACGACAAAAATGATTTCTTTTTAATCTCTGCTGTTTTTACCAAAAAATATCGTTTAAAAGTGCTTATTCTGCTAAATAAATTACTAAACTCGGTTTCTGCAAAATTTAAATAACAAAATTTCGAAGGAAAATACGAAAATTGAGCGAGAAATAAAAAAATGAATATGCGAAATTTAAAAAAAGTCCCCCGTAAATCGCTGCGAGGATTACGGTAACTGTCTCTTAGCATTGCGTACAAAACGCAGGATCCTACGACACCTGGATACATTTGTCATTTTTCAACAATAAAAGAATTTTTGAAAATAAAGAAGAAAAAATGACCTTTTCAAAGCTAATTTTAAATTAAAATCTGCTACAAAACACCAATAAAATTAATAAATTAAAATTATTCTGGCTTATTTTTAATGAGAATTCGATAAGCTTTCAAATTATATGCAAAATTTGTTATTAAAATAACGTTTTTTTGGAATAAAATTGAAAATTTGCGTTGCCATGTAATTTCTTTTTAACTAAAAAAAATTGTTTAAGGTATCTATTCCGCGAGATTGGTTTCGGCTACGTTGTCATCATTCAAGCGGTCATGGTCCTGTTTGGAATATTCTTTGTTTTGTTTGTCTACCAAAGACTGGTGCCATTGGAAATTGAAGTCGAGGAAAAGATTCCGTCCCTTTAGTTGTTTTGATTTGTTTATATGAAGCATTTATATATAATAGAGAGAGAGGTAATCAATAAACAAATTTTATTGGCAAACACTTGTCAAGGACACTTGTTTTATCTCTAAATTCGAACATTCCATTTATCGGCAATGAAAAAAAAAAGTTTGGCCCGAAAATTTTTTGCTCTTCTCGATGGAGAATTGTCTAGTTTCTTATCATCTTTTGGTTCGGCACACACGCGTTTTCCACACTTTCAGTTGTACATTTTGCGATTCACATTGTCAATTTTCAGCCATGCTCAAACTTCTACCATTCTTGCTCATTGGCCAATGTATGGCATATAATTTTTATTGGCAAGTGGCCAAAAATGTTGGAGGGAAAAAAATGGGGTTTTTTTTCAGGTATGATAAAACCCAAACCCTTTCCAATCGTCAAGTGATGGTTCATTTGTTTGAATGGAAATGGAGGGATGTTGCGAACGAGTGCGAGAATTTCCTGCAGCACTATGGTTATGGAGCTGTGCAAGTCTCGCCGCCCAATGAGCACATCGTTCTCTATCAGAATAATGATGTGCCCTGGTGGGTTCGATATCAGCCGGTCAGCTACAAATTGCAATCGAGAAGTGGAAATGAGGCGGAATTCAAGGAAATGGTTGAACGATGCAATAAAGTTGGCGTCAGGTATTCCTTTTTTAGGCGGCCTCTGATGTAGCTCCAATTTTTGTTGACGCGTTTTTTTTTGGAAAGGAAAAAAGAAAATAATGAAAAAATTGAAAAAAAAGAAAATGAAGTTTTTTTTTCTAACGTTTTTTTTATTTTCCATTCTATTTTTTTCCTCTTTTAATTTTTTTTTCGATTTTTACCTTTTTTGGAAGCGTTCATTTTTTTAATTCTTAATATCATTGAAATTAAGAATTAACGGAATGATCACTAAAATGCAAAATAACCTGTTAGTCCGTACGGGACCATTCCGAAAGGCGCACTCGTAAATCTTCATCAGTTGCCGGACACCTAGTTTTAAAAATCGATTCCGGAAAAGTTAAATTTTGAAAAATGTAAAAATCGAAGAAAAAAATTAAAATCTAGAAAAAATAAAAGAATAGAATGGAAAATAAATTGTTAACAATAGGAAAAAATTCTATTCTACTTTTTTTTTTCCAATTTTTTCATTATTTCTTTTTGTTTTCCACATCGGAATAATTTTTTTTTGTTTTTGAAAAAAAAAACGCGTCTATAAGAATTGGTGTTGCCGGACTCAACACTAAAACGGCGTGCACCTTTAATTACTGTATTCAACAAAAAATATTTTTCAAAATTTTGAAACTTAAATATTCAAATTGCCTTAAAACAATAGATTTTTTTTGAATATAACGAATCGCGAAATCAAGAAAAATAAATGAAAAAATCGATTAAAGACGCATGACGCGAGAAATGAGTTGGGTCTCGCGGCGACCAATAACCGCTCAATTTTTTTTCCAAAATTCAACGAGCCTCATTTTTAGAATTATCGTTGATGTTGTTATGAATCACATGGTCGGAATTGGTGAAAAGAATGGCGTCAATGGTGTGAAAGGATCGGCGGGATCGGACTTCGACGGACGACACGGTGTGCAAACGTTTCCGGGTGTGCCCTACACACTCGACGATTTCAACAATCCGAAATGCGACAAGGACATTGGCGGATCGGATTATCAGAAGAGCGCCGAGCACGTGAAAAACTGCCGTCTCGTCGGTCTGCTCGATTTGAATCAAGGCTCATCGAGTGTTCGCGCCAAAATCGTCGCCTATCTCAACAAGCTCGTCGACTACGGCGTCGCCGGATTCCGACACGACGCCTCGAAACACATGTGGCCCGATGATATTCTCGCGATATTGAACTCGGTGAAGGACCTTCGCGTCGACGTAACGAGAATCGGAGATCAGTGAGTCGCCCGGATTGATGGTTGAATTCTTGCAGATTTTCGGCGCCAATCAGCGGCCGTTTGCCGTGCACGAGGTGATCGATCGCGGCGGTGAAGCGGTGAAAGTCGTCGACTATCTCGGCCTCGGTCGATACACCAACTTCAATTTCGGCTCGGCGGTGAGCTCGGCGGCGCGCGGGCAAAACGATTGGCGGAATTTGGCGAAACTCGGGCCCGGCTACGCATACGGCAACAATGAGGATCACGACGTCGTCAATTTCATCGACAATCACGACAATCAACGCGATTCGAATCCCTACGTGGTCACCTACAAAGACGGCCGAAAATACGAGTTGGCTGTCGCGTTCATGCTCGCGTGGCCCTATGGATATCCGAGGGTGATGAGCAGCTACAGTTTTTCGAAATCGGATCAGGGACCACCGAATACGGGAGCGGCGAATGATTACGCGGTGGGTTTGTGCGCAATTTGCGTGCATTTTCACATATTTCATTGATTCAATTGAATGAATTCAGACGGCGAGCCCTCGCTTCAATTCCGACGAGACGTGCGACACGAGCTCGGGATTCGTATGCGAGCATCGTTGGCCATCGATTCGACAAATGTCGAAATTCCGAAGTGCCGTTGAAGCGACGGCGGCCGCCGAAATCGTCACCGACAATCAGCGCATCGCGTTCGCTCGCGACGGCGTCGGCTTTTTCGCGTTGAACCAACAATCGGCATCGTGGGGAAAGTCGACCAGCGTATTAAAGCGTCGATAGAACTCGTCGAATTTTGTAGAATATTCAAAACCACACTGCCGGCCGGCGATTATTGCGATTATTTCAGTGGCGGAATTAAGAGCGGCTCGTGCGTCGGAGCGAAGGTTTCGGTGAATAATGACGGTATATTTGTTATGTTTGTATGACATTCATTATATTCCAATTATGGGCACCAGGAATTTTTGGCTCAATGATTGATTATTAGTTTATGAATTAAAGTAATACATATTTTGTTACAGTAATACAATTAGGGTATTGAAAAAAAATTTTTTGAATTGAGTTTTGCATCTTCTAACTATTCTTTTATGATAGAATTGGGTTACAGTAGCAACGAAAATATTTATTTACCCAATTTGAAAATGTCGAGCTAAAATAAAATGATTGGGTTACGGTAGCTACAGTAATCCTGCAATAGTATCAAGAATATGTGTTTTTTCAACCCAATTAAGAAATATCGAGCTAAAATAAAATTAATGGATTACGGTAGTTACAGTAATCCAGTAACACTAGCGAGCATATTTTTGAACCCCAATTAGAAATATAGAAAAATTTATTGGATTACGGTAGCTACAGTAATCCAGCAATAGCAATAAAACCAATTTAGAAATTTTCAGCCAAAATAGAATTACTAGTTTACGGTACAGTAATCCAATAACACTAACGAGAATATTTTTTCAACCTAATTAAGAAATATCGAGCTACAATAAAATTATTGAGTTACGATAGCTACAGTAATCCAGCAATAGTATCAAGAATATGTTTTTTTTTTCAACCCAATTTAGAAATATCGAGCTAAAATAAAATTAATGGATTACGGTAGTTACAGTAATCCAGTAACATTAACGAGAATATTTTTTCAATCCAATTAAGAAATTTCGAGCTGAAATACAATGATTGGGTTACGGTAGCTACAGTAATCCAGCAACACTAGCGAACATATTTTTGAACCAAAACTAGAAATATCGAGCTAACATAAAATTACTGGGTTACGGTAGCTACAGTAATCCGTCAAAGTAGCTACAGTAAAATAACACTAACGAGAATATTTTTTCAACTCAATTAAGAAATATCGAGCTAAAATAAAATTATTGGATTACGGTAGCTACCGTAATCCAGCCACACTAAAGAACATTTTTTCAGGCAATTTAAAAACTTCGAGCAAACATGAAATTTGCTATCGTTTTAGGAACTGCATATTTGAACGTTCCCTCGAACTCAGTGATTGCCATCTCAGTGTCATCAAGAATTGGCGGATCGCCACCACCGCCGGCGGTTCCTTCCGGCTACAGCACCACAGTGATATTCATCAAAAAGGATACGCAACAGGGACAAGATCTGTTCATTCGCGGTGGAGCGAGCAACAGCCATAACGGAAGTGAGTTGTGAGCATCTCGAGAAGAACGCGTCGCGTGCTCTATTGCAGAATGCGCCATCGGTCCGTTTCAGCAGGACAGCTATCCGTGCGCGATACCGATTCGCCACAACACCACCGTGCCGTTTGTGTTCGCCGAATATCTGTCGTGGAGCCAACAGGACAACTATTTGGATTTCGAGGGCGCCGAAGAGAAGCAAGGAACGCACGACGGCCGCGCCGCGTTCGGCACCCCATTGGCGTACTCGACGAATGACAAGAACGCTGTCGAATACCAGCCATTGAACAAATATGGTGCCGGCTATTGGATGGCTCAACTCAAAATGGATTGCGGTCGATCGGAGAATGGATGGTTCGAAGTCAAAGTAGGGCCCATCAAATGATTGATATTCAATTCCTACATCCATTTAGGGCTATTTGACACCAACAACCGGCTGGGAGAGCGATGTGAAGCAGTCGAAATGCTCCGGATCCATTGGCGGATCGCCACCATTCTCGTCAATCAATCATGTCGCCAAATGCGGGGCCATCAATGTGTTCAATTGGAATTCGGGGGATTGTATAATTGATAAATTTTGAGATTGTATTACTCATACAATTTGAAGTCATCATGAGATTAGTTGCACTATTCGGTGGTCTTCCAAATATAGCCGCAACATTTTTCGCAATTTTACGCAACACGTGAGGTGAATAATGTTGTGATGACGTTGGGATTTGCTCTTGGCAGAAATTTGATGGAAATTTTGTGTCTAATTTATGCTCGCTTATTTCTCCTTTTTTCCTGAATTGGACTTTGTAGTGATCAAAGTGCATAATAGAGATTACTGTAGATGTTTAAAGGAGCATGTTGGATTAATTTTCGAAATTGAAGATTCCCGGCTTTTCGCCATATTTTAGGAGAAGCAAAATGGAGGTTAAAAATTGAAATAGGCAAAAATCGATTTTTAAGAAAATTATAAAGAGGAACATTTTTTCCATATTTGAAAAAAAAATTTTTCCGCACTGCCCTATTATGCTCTTAATAGGGTTTTTTGAGTGTTTTCCATAGTACCATAAAAATTTGATCTACTCAATTGAGCATCGAAACAAATTACAGTATACATTAAAGGTGCATGCAAGAATTTGTTATTGGAATTTAGCCTACAATTTTTTTGTGTCATAATCCTATATTTCTTGAGAAATTCTAGGCAAAGTGCCAATTTTTGTCATCATTCAAATGAATATAAAATTCCGAAATAAAGAGACGGGTATTTTAAGGTTGAGTGCACACAATATCATTACCACCGGAATCGCATAGGCGATTTTGAGAAATTCTGAAAATCGAATGGATTCAACAGAAAATGGTGAGCGATTTTTTAAAATTTTAATTCTAAAAAATCTGGGCCACAATTTCAGATAGTATTTGGGATTTCAGCGATCTCAAATTCTTCCTGATTATCTCCACCATCGATTTTTTCGCGTTGCTCTTCAATATTTTTCTATTCCTTATTGTATTTTTGAAGAAGGACAAAAGTGAATCCAATTTCTTTTTTTGGGTGGAAGACCTCTGAAATTTTCAGAGCCTTTCCCAACGGTTTATATTTACAATATGATTATTTCGAATGTTTTGAACATTCTGATGACACACGTCGGATTTTTCTTGCCGATTCTGTGGACCGACGACTTCTACAATCGTAGAAGCTTCGCGACGAGACCCACAATGATTCTGATTTTAGAGTTTCGATTATCCGAGAATCGTTATTTCACTATTGTGTGCTCATTGTCCTATCGCCATCAGCTAGCGCTCACATTTCTCATGATGGTCCATCGAATCGTTATCGTCACGACACCAACGACCACCAAATTCACACCATTCCATTTATGGATTTATTCCGGACTTCTTGCAGTCACGCGTTCCGAGCACCGCCACAATCAGCAACATTTTTCAGATGATCGGCTTGATTCTCGAGCTCATCCCACTGTTTTCCGATCGCTTTCTGATTATGAATCAGCGAAATTTGCAGTTCAGAAGCGCAGCCTCTCCGGATCTTCATCCGGTGTGAAACTGAGTGAAAAAGCTTTCAAAAAACATTTTTTTTAGGTGAATTTCTATCATTTTCTATTCACTAGATTTCTTCCCTATGCATGTCTGCTCTCAAATTTCGTACTTTTGAAGTGCTTTTTGAAAAAAGTGCACATTTGCGATATTTTCTGCAGTACGTTTCGAAGACCAAAATTTTTTCAGCCGCTAGGAGAATCGCTTTTTTTTAAGTTTGCTACACACCGCCCAACGCTCTGTTTAGCTCCATCGAGAAGAACGCGAGAATGGACCATCAGCGAATGATCATTGTTCAACTATTGTCAACCACAATGTTTTTGTCAATTTACGATATTACTGGAAAAGTCGTTTCAGCGCTTCAGGTACATGTGAAAATGTTTCGAGCATACTCTCTAGTGGTTCAAAGGGACCCAATTTGGTTTGACCGATCAATCATTTAACAAGCCAAGCCAAGCGTTGAGGAATCGGCCGCGGCCGCGTTGCGTACGCGTCGCGGTCGGCGCTGGTTATTAGAAAAATGCGGAAAAATTGAAATAAATAGTAGAAAATCAATTTTTTTTCCCCTGTTTAGAAATTGATCATGGGGGATTTTTTAATGATTTTTTGTATTTTTTTTTATCAAAGCCGGGCTGAAATGAGAAGTCTGAAATTTAGTAAGAATAGATTTTCTTAAAAGTTCGCTCTACTCAGAGCCAAGGAATTTCAAAATTAGGGTTTTCATTTTCATTTTAATAAACCAAATTGAACGTTTAAAGGCGCATGCAACAATTTTTTGACCTAAAAAATAGCATCGAATTCTTGAAAAAAAAACAGAAAATATGAAAAATTGGAAATAGTCAAACAAAATTTGCGAGTGCTCACACAATTTTTTCAGATCGAATCGGGTTATTTATATTGTTACATTTTCTATGCGAGAATCATTTTTGCGAATTTCATTAATTTGTGGGTGTACGGTTTGGCGACGAAATGCACCAGGGATCTCATTGGCGAAACGATTCGAAATTTTTTTCGCATTCCGAGACGCCAAAATTCGAATCCGAATAATTCGTAACTGATCTCGTCCCAATAAAATATTTGAATTACATGTACTTATATTGTTCAACAAAAATTTCAGATTTCTATAATTATCAATGTCTGCGTCTCTGTCCACCGCACGCTCTCTCAATCGCACACACTATCCCACTTACTAGAAATTGTACGAATTTTCTAGAAACCAGAGATGGGCGGAATGATGATTTTGAGAATGTGGAATGCGAAATTCCGCCCAACTCTGTCCGCTGTAGAACAAACACCGAATTTGACGCAAACTTTCAGAACCTTAAAAAGCGGAATGGGACTCAATAGTGATGCATTGAAAAAATTAAATTTAAAAAATTTTTTACGCCATCTGCAGTTTTTTATTTGTCAAACATTGCGAAAAACCCCAACAGAAAAAAATATATACCCAACAGAAAAAAATATTTTGTCGAAAAAAAACGAAGTCAAAACAAGGAAAAAACGGGCAAATAATAAAAATTAGCCGTTAAAAATTACAGTAGTCGTGACTCGCGCCACTTTTAACGTGCGCCTTTAAAATAATATATTACGTCCATTTTTTCTCAATTTTCGACAAGCATTGATTTTTTTTCAATCTTTTCAATGGTCCATAAATCATTCCAGTTTCAACCATCATTATGTGTTGAATGGTCCTAAAGCAACCGGAAAGCCCTTCTGAGAAGAAGATGGCCAAAATGACCCAAATTTCTATGTATTTTTGAATTCGATTAGTTTTTTGGGCATTTCTGGACTCGCATTTTTTTTAAGAAAGCGAGAAATCCAGAATCGACAGACCTACAATTTGTGAGATCAGCCATTGCGATTTAATTTCGACGCCGATAATTATCGGATAATTATATTCATTTAAATAAATCTCAAATGGCAATCAATTAAATAAATTATTTTTGCATGTTTTTGAACCATCCATAAATTCCTGAAAAATTGGCGTGATATCGTTGATTCTCCCCAAATCAGTTATTATTTTTTTTTAGTCATTTCTAAATGACAATATTCTTAATTCTAATCATATTAATAAGTGTTGTGCAAGGCGAATTGAATCATTTGAATATGACACTCAACTTCAAACATGCGATACCGTATTATAGAAAAGGCACCGATTGCGAGACATTCCGAAAACATATTAAACCGAGGTAAAGCCGATTTGACTGAAAATATTTGACGAAACATATTCAATAATTCAGAACGTCGCTGGAAATTTTGCACATCGTGCATTACGATGAATCAGTGCATATCGATAGTAGGTGTATCTACGATGTTCTCAAAAAAATTGATTTCATCATTTTAAAGGGTGAATTGCCCCAATATGGATAGTCCAATTTTAAGAATTCACTTTAATTATAGAAGAGCCAAGCGTTTATTTCTACAATAACACTTTCAAGCGATATCCGCTCGATTTCAATATTATCCTTAAACCGCAATTCAGGACGACAATTGTGGGTTCGAGAATTGGATTCCTTTTATTTAATTTTTTTTTCTCGCCAGACAAAATTTGTGGTAATGATTAATAATAGTTTTTGCATCGGCGATGATATAATCAACCGATATCGAGAAGCATATTTAATTAGCAGTTTTGAATTTCAGCCAATTTGTCAAGGTATCAGCTTCAATGGAATTGAACTCAATTGAGATTTTTGAGATTAGTTTGCGATCGTCGCACCATCGCCACCAAGATGTTCGAAGATTGTAAGCGGTTTCGCGGCAATATTGTTCTAGAAGGCGATTTCAGAAAATTGAATCGAAATCTGATTAAAGCGTAATATTTACTTTTTTTAAATGCAGAGATAAATTAATTTTAAAAATTGAAAAAAAAATTGAAAAATTTGGTCTTTAAAAATTAAAAAAAAATTTTTTAATTTGGTCGGTTTTTCAATTTTCTCTCCATTGAAACTTTAAATGTAGATTTACGAGCGTGCTTTTTTTGTTGTTTCATAAAATCACGAGTTATTTTGGTATTTTTTTAATTTGGATAATATTAGGAAAAAAAAAGAAAATCTGAAGATTCGTGGCGAGACCATTGCAGAGTATAATAATAAAAATATTTCAAAGGAGTGAAAATGAAAATGTTGCTCAGAAATGTTTTTTTTTTAATTTTTTCATTAGAACATTTTTCAAAATCGTCGATTTTCCTCTTTTCTCATAATCCAAGGGTCCACTAAATTATAAAACTGACATATTAACTATTTTTTATTTTCAATCATATATCCCAAAAAAATTGGTCATTTTTCAAGATATGGGAAAATCGAAAAAATTGTTGAAGGCTCGCTGCATATTAGAAACACAATCAATTTGATCGATTTGAGCTTTTTGAAAAGTTTAAATAAAATCTACTGCAAATTTTATCGTTTGAACGATATTTTGCACCATAATAGTAAGTTTCAAAAAAATAATAATAATCGAAAATGAATGCTTGATTGATTTCAGATGGCACCGCAATCGTTATCAGCGGCTATAACAGAGATTTCCGAAAACTCGGGCTTGCAAATCAAATCAGTTATCATTGGTGCAATCGAGTTATCGATTTAGATTACACGAATCATTCTGAAATTGTTGCCAACAATCCAGTGTTTTATTACGATAAAAGTCTCAGCAGAATATTGGAGAAGACATTGGAACGCAAGTCGCCATATTTTCACAATAGTAGGTGTTTTTTTTTTGTTGCAAAATTGAAAAACCTGCCATCCAAAAATCTGAAAGTAATTCACGCTAGCATGGCCTAGAAAAATTGGCCTTGGGTTCGGCCGCGGCCACACTTGATGCATTTTATTTCATCACGCATAGTTTGAAAAAAGCAGCCTGTGTGCCATAATTGTAGTATTTTTCCGGATTTGCGTAATTTTATTCTTGAAAGTGTCCACTCAATTTTTCTAGGCCGCTTTCAGCATTTTGTGCATTTCAATAGACTTTGGAAATTCATAGAAATGAAAAGCGCAAATGAAAAAATATATTCAACTCTGTTAACTCAAAACCAATCGGATCTGAAAAAAAAATAAAATTCGAAATTATCTAAACAAATCTGACCTGAACAATTTTCAATCGGATCCGAACACACAAATCTTATCCAATCGGATCGGGTTGATTCCGGAGCCGACTTTTGTCGGATCCGATTGGTTTTGAGCTACCAGAGTTTGCATCACACATTTTTGCTTCCTACCATTTATCTTGCTGAGTTTAATTTTTTCGGACCACAAGTGGTTTTTTTCCAATGCGCTGAAAATTGACAACATTTTCAGTGTAGAAAACAAGAATCCATTTTGTCCGATTTTTTATTTTCTCTCTTTTTACAGAATGCTCAACACCATCAGGTAATTATTCAAATTCGGCAAATGATGACGAGTTTTTGATGCAAGACCGAATTGTGATATCGATTGCGTCGTGCCATACGGTCTATGGAAACTTGACAATTGATGAGAACTCAACGCTCGCCCGATTCCAGCCATTGGAATATCATGTTAGGGGGGCGGCTGGCGCGAATCGAAATTCTGAAATTATTTGCAGTTGCGCGTTTTGCACGGCACAATTCATGTGAGCAACGTGCACAACCCGAAATTGAACTCGTTTCGTTATTTGCGATACGTCACAAGTTGCAAGATGGTCCATTCATAAAATTTCAGCTCAATTTTTCTAGGCTTCCAGATTACTAATAGCACAAATTGGGAGGTGATGTTTCCCGGATTAATCGACTGCAAATCGATAGTTGTAAATGAGCCAGTTGGAGGGGACCCTCTAAAATTTAATGTAAGCTTTTTGTAGATTTAAAGGAATTATTTTTTTTTCTTTCAGACAAGTAACTATGAGTGCAATGCAACGATTATCCAGCAAAGTGTGCTCTCAAAAAGAAGTTTATTATATCCAAATTTTCAGCTGATCACACAAAATAAAATTTTCAGAGTCGCTTTTCAAAAATAGGAAACGTCCGCGTAAGTGAATTACCGATTAATTAATTCAAATAATTATTCAATTATTCTCAGTGATACATTATAACAAAACATTGGAAAAATTAGATATATTATCAATGATATTCGCGCTAATATGTTGTTTTATATGCATTTATAAATTTCATAAAACGTGATGATGCCAATTGATATATAAAGCTCGAGCTTCTCAGATTGTTTCGATTTTCAATGGCTCGACGTCGTCGATCGGCTTGCCCTCCAATTCGATATCGCCATTCTTCTCTGAAATACCATTCGACGCTTATCATTGGATAGGAAATGCGAATTACTTGAGAAGAACCATTCCCGTTTTGGCGGCATGTGCTCGACGAGTGGTTTGCCTTTGGTCTCATCGAGAAGGCATTCGAACGAGCAGGTGTCGACGAGCGATAGAACGATCATCACGCAGAATGGCAGCGGTATCCAATAATCGGCCTAATTGAAGAAGACGATGAAGAGGAATCGAGAAGACGATTACCAGATAAAAGACGAATGGCGAGATGACGACGCCGACGCGATTCCAAAGCTGTAGGAATGAGTATCCAATAGTTCGGATTGGGGTTGGGAACAGCTCGTTGCCGACAATTCCATCGGCTATGTAAATCTGGAGCAGAAAATCATTGATTGAACAATTCCCCTTGTTTTCAGGCTACCTGTGACGTCATCGAACTTGCCAACAGAATTGCAATGCGAATAAATTCGCGAAGCTCGTGATTCATATCTGCAAAATCGTTGCAAAAGAAATGCACCATCATTTTTGAAGCCATTATGCCAGTAAAAATGATAATCACAAAAAATTATGGCATATTTGGAAGACGAATCACATAAAGATTGCCGCAACTCACGTGCGGCCTAGAAAAATTGCCCTCAAAAATTCGGTTCGGCCACGGCCACACTTAATTAAGTAGAACCAACTAAATGAATATGTAAGTTTTGTGAATTTATGATTTCAAAAACGAGATATTCAAATAAAAGTCACAACTTTGTAGAAATCTAAGAAAATAGTAAGCAATGTGCCGCAGTTGCAGTTTTTCGCACAATTTGTGTGCCGCACTTGCATCTTTACCTTTTTTGTTGATTTTTTTTCTAATCATTTAATTTTATGCGATTTTTTTCTAAATTTGCGAGCCGTGGATTCTTCCAAAAAATATTCAAAGCTAGGCGAATTTTTTTGCGGACGAGTTATTCTGGCCTAGTTTTTTTCGCGGCCGTCAAATCTTTAACGAGAAAATTGAGTTTCCTTGGCAACGACCTATTATAATGATCAACTTACGTAAAGCATAAGAAGCTACGACGAATGTCAACGAAATCATAATGACAACAAGACCCGAGGTATGAATAAACTTGCGGCCGATTTTTGAGAATCTCAAATCGGCATATCCAAATGATAGATTGCATGCATATCTGAAGCAAACGAAAATGTTGAGATGGCAGTAATTCGCCTGGGGGCTCGGTTACCTCATCAATCCAGTGTACACAGAGTTCCAATAGATCGAGCCGCTCAATTTTTCCATATTGAAAAGAACACCGTAGTTGACAATTGAGGTGGCGCAGCTCAAAATTGATTATCAAGCAAGATGTTATTAAAATAAATTTTTTTTGATCTACTAGCTGAAGGCGAGAACAAGAGTGATCAGCATGAGATGAGGTGTGGCGAATAGGTGCAAATATGAATATTGGCCCTTCTTTTTGTTCTGCTGGCACGCCTAAAACGGTTTATGAGTTTTATACATGTCGGATGGACCCGAAATACAATCTAACGCGACGCCATTTACGCATTTTTTGTTCAAAGTTTAGAATCAATTCAATCAAATTTTCACTGAAATTCTGACAGTGCAAATCTAGTTGCAACAGAAATGCAGATTTTCAGAATCTTCGCCTTGAAATGAACCATTTTTCCATAATTTTGAATCAAAATTATAATATAAAACGATTTATGTTAATGTCGACGTCGAGCTTGTGCGAAAAATTGGCTAAATGCAAAGAGATCTCGGTGTGCGCCTTTAAGCTATCCTTATACCTAGGCCCGTAAATCTACACTTTTTTTTTGTGCCAAGACTGCATTTTTGTTTTTTTTTTCTCGGCATTTTCCGCATTCGCGTGACGCCGACAATATATTTTGAGAAAGAATTTAGAAAGTATAGAATTTGAAATTTAAGACATTTTTTTTGTGTTGAGAAGAAGTCTAAGCGGGGGTCGATTTACGGGCTATGGTCTCAGGTAATTTTGCATTTTTAGGGGTCGGTTTGATAATTTTTCGCACGAGAGACGTTGGAAAATTCAAGGGAATGCCAAACTCATCAAAAAAAAAATGTGGCGAGACCATTTCGAAAGGCGCACCCCGTAAATCGACTCCGCGTACAAGTTGAAGTTGCCGGACGCCGATTTTGCTAATCAGTATTTTTTTAGGAAACAAAAAATCTGCAATTCTTTTGAAACATGTATTAATTTTCTCATTTTCAGATGTTGTTGAAAAAATCGCAAAAAATCAATACCGCATTTCGAAAATCTTGAAGGACAAGCACCAAATTTGCTATCATAGATCACGTCGAAATTTGATAAATTTAAGATGACTTTGAAAAGCGTTATAAGGACCATCCTGTGCAGAATTGCGAAGAAGACAATTGTCCGCAGATGTTTGCAATCGCTTGAAACTCACGTTGTATTCAAGATGAAGAATATCCTCGAACTCATCTCCCGTCATGTGCATTTGCTTGGAGATGCGAAATTGGCGATACAAGACCTGAATGAAACGAATCTAAATTCGAATCAATTTCGATATGCGAACATGTTTCGCTTCGAGCAGTTTCCCTTTGGTGATGAACCATCTCGGCGACTCATTGATCATGAATTGGAAGAACAGGAATCCCGGAATACACACGGCCGCATTGATGTAGGCGAGAGTCTTCCAATCGCCGGCCAACCTGAATTGAATTTTGAATTGCGCCAACGCCTCGCTCCGATTTCACCATGCGAGCAACGCGTAGATCGGCATATTCGGCGACCACGTGATCGCCATGTTGATCCACATTCGATGCTTCTTCGGAATATTCTCCATTATGAAGACATTGATCACCCTTAACATGATGATGAGAATCATTGTGCGCCATTGGTGCAATACGATATACTGCCGCCGGTGAAGAAGCCGACGATTGTACGCGACACGGTGAACGCCAATAGGTCTTGACTCTGGGTGACAATGAGCCAACCAAGCGCCATTCCGATTATGGCGATTTGCGACGCCTGAAATTCGACATCTCTAATTCCCCGTTTTTTTTTTGGTGTTGGATATTCAGGGCCATTTTAAAAATCTGTCAAGTCGTATCACAATCATTGAACACTATAACGAACTGGTGAGATTGATAAGCATTGCTGATTTTATGTTCATTTCCATTTGGTTGTCCCATAAGCGAGCGCGTTATCAACATTCAAATGATTGTTCAAATTTTATAGGCGTCATTGAACAGTAATAAATAAATGTGACGCTTTTGTGCTCTGGAATTCAGAAGGAGATTTCAAAATCTGCCATTCTCATACTATTTTATTTTAAATATTTTTTGGAATTTTCATTGTGGCAAAAGAAATTCATCTTAAATAACAGATTTTGAAAATTCGGCATAAAAAGAAAAAGCTTAAAAACAGCTTTCGAATTATATATAAAATTTGATATTAAAGTAAGGTTTTGCTGAAATCAAATAAGAATTTTTTGTGACTGGGAATGATGCAATTTTAAGGGAGAGCCATAATTAATTGGTCCTACCATTTTTCTGCCGAATGAGTCGCTAATTTGTCCGAACACGATCGAACCCGTCAGAACTCCGATCATTTGAATCGAAATGCTGTTTTTGACGAGCTTCGACGTTGTGCAAAAATAGTGCCACTGAAAAAAAAAAACCAAAACAATAGTGATTTCAAAAATTGTCGACCTCGGCGTTGACCGATTTGAATTGATACGCAAAATTTGGGTGTGTGCAATTTGGGAGGCTCTTCTGAATCTCGAAACAAATCTCTTTGCCTTCAAGCTCTTTTGCGAACACGTGCGAATCGCACGAGATCACTCTCGGAGCGGCACCTGAATCGGAAATGAGAAACCAGCGAAAAAATGAAACAGCGAACCAACCGGCGTACATCATGTAGAACATTGATGAGACCTGCGGAAGGATGAGAAGCTCAGCGGCGATGCACACGTAGATCACGTAGGTGCCCATGACGACGAAATCGTCGAGCCGCTCGGCGTGGAAGCTCTTGGTTTTACTACTCATCGTTGAGCGCAATTAACTGTAGAAAACCAATTGAACTTATCGAACTGAATGCATATTTAATGCTCGTCGTTAAAAAAATTATAGCTCGCTGTTTTAGTTTTTTTTTGTGATTTTGAGATAACGGTGACAGCAAGAAAAAAAAAATACAGACAGACACACAGGTACCGAGAGAGAGAGAGAGAGAGAAATAATGACATGGTTGATTGTATGAACTGTCAATACCACGACGATGACATAATTGATACTTGATGATGAATTGCTTGGCGACTGCGACCGACGATCACGACGTCGGCGAAACACTTTGCAAGGTACAAGTTGGGGTTGGAAATTATTTGGGTGCGCGCAATTTTGGTCTTCATTGCTAATTTGACTATTGGCATTGAAACGATGTTTCTTTTTTTTCCAATTGAATATGGAACTGGTTTCTTCGAAGGGGATGGGGACCAAATTTTGATATCGATTTTTTTTTCAGAAAATTCTAATGAAGGCATCATTGAAAATAAATGGAGAAATTTGAAAAAAACCGGTTGAAGGGCATTTTTTAAGGTATTTTCTTACCGCAAAAAATTGCAATTTTTTTTTGAAAATTTCCAAGAATAAAAAAATTGTTTTGAAATTTAGGAGAATCGAAAATGCTGAAATTTCTAGAGCATGATGGTGTGGGTTCAATGAACTAACTAAAAGATTCGTGCGAATTTATTGCAGATTTTCTCAAAAAAATCGATGTTATGCAATTTTTCGGCATATTTTGCCATTTTTTCCATATTCCAATTCGGTATAATCAGTTCCTTCGGTTAAAAAAAATTTTTTTTTTCAAAAAAAAAGTGAAATTCAATTTTTGTGATCCATAGAAGGCAATTCATATTTTTTCTAATATTCATTTTCTTTGTGGCAATTTGCAACGATTTTTTATTTGTGAAAAATTCGAAACAAACACATTTTCGCGCTGCCGAGTTAGGCGTGGCCGTGGCCGAGTTGCGTAGGCGAAATCTCTTCCATGAGAAATTCAAATCTCGATTAATTACCAACCCAACTGTAATTGACCTCTAAACTGCAAAACAACCAGCTAATCCATGCGAGACCCATAGCCAAGGGCCATGCACGCCGACTATATGTTAGATTTTTTTTTGCACATTTTGCCTGACTCACATACACCAATTTTTTGCGTTGTACCTCCTTCCCTTTGTTTTCTGATTGACAAATAAAATAGTTTGAAAAATTCAATTAAAATCTGGAAATGCCATGCTTGTTTAAAACTTTCGTTGACAAATGCCAAATTAATTAGCATCTCGACGGACTCTGTATATACCTCAATTAGTCGTCATTCAGAATGCTAGTAATTGTCATCAAGCAAGAACGATGACGTGATTGGTGTGCCGACAAAAAATTGATGGAAGTTTATCCTGTCAGTCATTGGTTGAGCAACAACAAACTGAGACATTCAGTTTGGTTTATAAATGCTTCAAAATTGCTCGCAGCGTGTTGCAATTGAAAGCCTCGGATTTTTCTTTGTAAGACCTTCGATTTTGAGAGAGGTCATTCTAAAATCCCTGTTTCTCCCCTTCCCGTAGATTGAATGTCTTGCTTCTTTAAAGTCGTCGTTTTTTCCCCCGACTAATTCCCGTTTATAAAATTTCCCAGTAATTTGAAAAAGTGTTCTCCGATTCGAAACGCGCGGCACGTCGAAATTTGGTTAAAAGTGCACCAGGCCGACTGAAGTGGCTTCGTTAGAGTCGCGCGTTGTGGCGGGCTCCCACCAAATTTCCAACAACCAAACAAAATTTGGGTCCCGCTGCGATAATCATCGCATGGGCGTCGAACGTGAAGCACACAATTGAAAATGAGCGGTAGTTGGGGCGAGCGGTGAAGAAGAAAAAGACGAAAAAAAAAACACTGCCACCATGCATATGTGAGTAGACCAAAAAATATGCAGGAAATCGCGGAGAGCCGACGGTGTTGTGTTCTCGGATACTTTACGGCTCGTGGATTTTTCTTCCCCCCCCCCCGCTTCTCCAATTTTTCGGGTTCGACAATGATGAGATGCAACTCAACGATTTTTTGTTCCTTCTGTTTCGCCTCGCGTTGGTGACTGATGATGAAGACGCCAGGTGTCGAAAGCCACGTCACTCGCTTCACCATTTTTCTTTTTTTGACGCCAACTCGCCTTCTTCTCAACCAATTTGTTTCTTGCATAATGGAATGCGACTCTCTCAAATGTGTAGTAGCAGTAGTAGTCGATGAAGCTTCAGTGTGTTGTGATGTGCAGCTGCAAGCACCCGACAAATTATTGTAATGCTCTCGCACTTATAATCAAGACATATAATACACATAAATTATAGAGATTGAATAAAAAACCAGTTTTTTTCCGTTTTGAGTTTTCCTCCAAAATTTTCGAAGCGTCATGAAAAAGAAATGAAGTAGAATAATTCTTGTTTGCGGAAAATCAAAATCTTAATCTTCCAATTCAAAAGCCTGCCTCGTTATGTGCTCAAATCCCGCATTTGCATCATTTAATTTTATGCGAAGATCTTTGGTTTTCCAGCTTTCATCGATGTTCGCCATCTATTAAGCTTCATTTTAATATTCAATAATATAAACAGGGTCCCCTGAAAATTTGCTCGACTATTTTAAGAGATAATAACATGAAAATTAATAAGAATTGAAATATATTATTAAGCCACAAACATTTTTTTTGAAAAACGCAAGCACGAAAAACGCGTCAGTGAAGCGCACCATAGCCTCAAACTTGTGTTCGGTGTAATTTAGAAGTTATTGCGTGTTTTTAAGAATCTAACATATCCAAAATTGTTGTTTTCCAAAAATTCACGAAAAAATATTTGAAAAAACGTTTCAATTTTCTCCACGACTAGTAAGAATCATAAATAATTCTACTTGTTTCGCTGACATTTCTCACATCATCAAAAAAAAACACGTGCGTCTTCTAGAACAATAGGTTTGTCTGAAAATAAAAACAACTCTCGATGCTTTTTAAGGTAGAAAATTGTCGCCACACAAAAAAAATGAGCAGGGCCCTAATTTTACCAATTTTTTTTTGCGCGAGCCCTCTTTTTCAATTTTCTACAACTTTTTCTCTCGGTCGGAAAAGAACAAAAAAAATTGAAATAACCATTTCGAAATTCCGCCCGTGTTGTTTTTCTGTGCGTTTCCCTTGGTATTCGCCATATTTGGGGGGAAAACATGAATGCACGAGACGAAACCCAATATAAATCAATCTCGCTTATTCCCTCGTTTTTTTTTCTTTTTCACCATGCGATTTGATATCCAGAAATGGTTCTGAAAATTTTGGTGAAATGAAAACAAAAGAATTGCGGGGATTTTTTTTTGGTTTGTTGCAACATTGCTTCTCTCCAATTTTCCACCAACGAGAAGCAGACAACCGACCAGTGTTAGCCATCAGCTGGAATGGACCATTGAAGTCGTGAGGGAGAGAGAGAGAGACATGGCAGCATCGTGGAAATGTGTATCGATTCTGGAGAGAAGCGAGATGAAGCTGCTGCTGCTGGCTGCCTGCTTTTGCTCCGGCGAGTTTGAACTCGAGCGGCTACGCGTTTTCTCTGCTCCAGCTCAACTCCCCCTCCCCCCCTTGAGGGAGGACGACGACGCCTGCTGCTGCTGCTGTTCTATTGCATTTTTCTCTAAGCGTTTCCCCCCCCCATAGTTATATAGTTAGTTCATTAGGTATTTAGTCGGCCTCTTCCTCTTCGCTAGCAATTGTTACTCTCAGAGAAAACCGTCCAATTATTTTTCGTTTTTCAGGAATGCTCAATTTTGCCCAACATTATTCGTATTATTAACTATTATTATAATTTATTAAAATCGTTCAGGTAAGATTTCCAAAGTTTGCCATTTTTTTTTGGCTCTCTTCTCACCGCTGGTCAGTTTCTCCGCTTCGAGAAACCGACAGCATCGAGTTTGATTTATAGCGTATTATTATCGCGTCGTCTGGCAATGATGACCAGCAGGGGGGACGATGGGGAATGAGTGAGGCGGCAAATCGAGTTTCTTAATTCAATTTCAAATTACCTAATTTAATCTGGCCGTTTTGGAAATATTTGCCGACTAACTCCTCCTGAGCACACAAAAAACGAATGCTACCGTAACTTTGAAAAACGACCTTTCGAATTTTATTTCGACACCTCCACCCCAGCTTTTTCTCTCTTTTTTTGCAACATTACCAAGGTTTCAATTTACGACCTTTTTTCGTCGGATTTCCAATTCCCTATGTATTTTTCATGTCCGCATTTCCCCGAAGCCAACTCGACGCTGATTTCCGACGAACACTAATGCCTCTAACATCCATTAGAGTCATAGCTAATTTTTTCCGCCTCGCCATTAACAAATTTTTTTTCCAAATTGAATTACGGTAGATCTCATTTTCATTTAAAATTCCTTATGGAAATGAAAATTTATAATGTGAATCAAAAATTGTACATGGGTCTTGAAGCGCAAATTTTTTGTTCCAATTTTTTTTAAAGGGAACATTCCATTTTTATGGACTCGTTGAAAACGAAATGCAGCTTTTTTGGACATAAATTTTTAATGAACACATTTGGGCATTTTGGCATTTTCTAATACCAATGATAATAATAATAATTAAATATAAAATATAATATTTTAAATGTATAATTTATATGATATCTGGGTTCGAATAATAAATAAAATTTGATATAAAATGTATAAATTTTACGAAAATTGAAAATCTGCATTTCGTTTGAAACAACGAATAGTGTTTTTGACAGGTCATCTTCACTTTATGAACGCGAGCTTAATGTGGGGACCATTTCAAAATTTCGCGATCCATCGAACCCGGTGTGAAACCATTGCATATTCGGGCCATCCAAAAAATTCCCCTATTCGCTCGTGTCATCATCAATCATCCGAATTAAAGTCGTGCTCCGTCGAGAGAGAAAAAAAAACAAATGTATATGCAATTTCTTTTTGACAAAAGAGTCGACCCTAATTTCACGCTTCACCAGCCGGCGCACTTTTTTCTTTGTGGCGGATTTCGTGCGCGCGGAATATTACATGTGTTATTGATTAATCAGCTTTTCGCACGACGACAACATCTGGCAATCTTGTGAATCCGGCAGACAAGCCAAAAAAATAGATATATAATAAAATCGCCGAGAAACCGAAACATCTTCTCGCCCCGCCCCTTCAAACTGATTAGGTTAGATTCGCGTTTCGCTCGATGTTGGGACTTCCGTCGAAAAAAAGAAAAGAAAAAAGTCGAATGTGTTGCCAAAAAAAACGCGCGAAATGCGATATACAGTAATCGTCAATTCCCTTTTTTTTTGCAGACAAAAATGGGTGAGATCTACTCGCCGTCGCAGTCGAAAGGCTTCAATCAGCCGTATGGATATCCGATGAATTGCAATCTGAGTCGGGTGTTCATGGAAATGACGGAAGAGGATCGCAAATGTCTCGAGGAGCGCAAATATTGGTGTTTTTTGCTGAGCAGGTGAATTCGGTTTTTTTTTCTTTTGCTTGTGTCAAAATTATTGTCTCGCAAAATTGTTCTTGAGAAAGCACCCCCCCCCATCGCACATCTGGACCATAAAATTGGTTTGAAATTTTCAAAACTAATTGTTCTCGCTGCCAATAAGGAAATAGTTTGTTGAAGCTGTGCCGTTGCGTTTTTTTTTCTGCCAAAACCACTTATGGCATCATTCGAGGCTCATAGATCATTGGGAAAAGTATGTCGGAATGCCATCACTCGTCGGACCTTTTTGCGACTATTACTTGCCACACTGGACCCTTCTTCTTTCTCCCCCCCCCTCGCATTCGCCTTCGTTCTCGTGCGTAATTGGTTTTTCACGACATAATGCGTTGTAGACCCATTGAGTTATATATATATATATATTTATATAACCTATCGGATCGCTAATTTTTGAGTTTCTCAAATCACAGGAGGGAGCAACAAACCAGGAAATGGGCTCTTGGGATTTGAATGAGGGGGGGGGGCGGAAGAGAAAACGACGAACGAAAACGGAATGGGAATCGCGAGGAGCATATTTTTGAATCGAAAGAGCACAAAAAAAATTGTGCACTTGACAAATGGCATTGGGGATTTTATTGGATTATCCATTTGCAGGATGAGCAGTTTCCAAGATATAAAAATAAATGCAATTGAGAAGTAGAGATTCAGCGGCATGCGAGAGAGGGATTGTAATACATTTACGTCGCATAATTAGGCATAATTACCGGCTCAATTTTGAGAGCTTGAAATTGACGAACCAAAAGTCAAAATGAGATTCAATCAATTTTTTAATTGATACAATATCAATTTAATTTGAACTATTTCTGTTAAACTGTGATCTTTTTGAAATATGTCATAGACAACAGAACTTGGTCCCTATTTAAAACTTCTAAAATTGGGACCTTCACAATTTTAGTAGCAAAAAATTTGAATTTTTGAGATTTTCTTGGTTGAACAAAATTATTATAAAATTCCAAAATATTATATTTGAGCTGATAATTTGTTCTTCCAATTTTCAACGATTTGAGAAGTTTTTGAAAAACACAAAAAAATTACATTTAGATTTTCAATTTTTGGCGTTTTGATTCTCACATTTGAGGTATAAAAAGTAGTAAATTCATGGTAGTGTGCAAACACCGCGACGCAAAATCACGTATCTGATACCCACCCAAAAAAATGCGCATTTAATTTGAATGGATTTTTTTTTACAATTTCATTTTTTTTTTGACATATCATCTAGAAATATGTATAAAAATGAATTTCTTGGTCTCTCGAAATTTTTTTGGAGGTTTCTTTTCTTTTTTACGTATGTCGATGCCGTGTATGTGGTTTTTGGTTCGGCTTTTCATCACATAGTAGTATCAATGTCGTCGAATGGCCCCATGTATTTTTGTCGTGTTCAAAATGCTAACGAGATGAAAATGAATACGGGTGTGCAAAGTTGGGTGTAAGAGAGAGAGAGAGAGAGGGAGCATATGAGAATCCGGTGCAGATTCTTTGGAGCATAGAGGGGAGGGGGGTTACATTTCAAAGTGTCATATATCATCATCATCATCAGCTGCGTCGAAAAATTATTGAAGACAATGAAAGTCAAGGGAGGTGTCGATCGTTGCAAGACCTCAACTTGAATATTCACAACAAATCGATTGATTTCAGCATCACAACATTTTGCGCGTCGATGATATTGGTGGTCATTTGGCGCGTCGTGACCCATTTGTGCTGTCAGCGGCGTGAGCGCGAGTTCGTCGAGCCGCCGGTGCCGCACGAAGCCGTCCAGATACAGATGAACGGCGGCAAGCACGTCATCGGCGAGACGGATCCGTTTCTGAAGCAGCAAGAGGAGAAGCATCTCGGCTGGATGACTGAGGTTTTGTGTCACATTTTTTTATCATTTCGAACGATTGCATGAGAATTATTATATCATTATTAGTAGCTCTCATTATTATGATTATGATTATGATTATTAGTCGAATTTTGGCAAAGTCGAAAATCGATTCGGAGAAGCACCTAAAAAACGCGAAAGTCGCAATTTCAATTTTTTGTTTCATTTCGAATCAAAAGTCTTCAACGGGCTAGTGGTTTTTTTTTATGTATATTTTAGGAGACACTAGCAATGCGAATTCTCAAAAGCATCCGCGACCGGAGGGCAAGTTTTTCCATGCATGACCCGTCGAACCGAAATATTTCATATTTTCAAAATTTCAAATGTGGGGCGAACGGGGGAGGCAACCAATATTTTTCGATGAAATCTTTAAAAAGAATATTTAAAGATGCCACCCAAACTCGAAAATTGCCTTGGAATGAGTGAAATTTGTTTCGAATTTCCGCCAAAACGGAATAGAGTTTTTAAAAAATTCATTTTTTTGCTGTTGATTTTTAATGTATAGTATTTTCCAAATAACAGGGATTCTTGAATCGATCGCTGCGAGACTCATTACCGTATCCAAAAACCGATTTTGATTTAAAATTTTATTATCAACAAATTCAAAAAGAAAATCGAAATTTAAATATATAAAATAATCAAAAGCTTAGCAGGCGGAATATGAGTTGGGTCTTGTGGCGACTGATTCTGGTAGTTGCGGTCCATCGCCTCCATTTTCGAAATTCGTTTTGAACAGCAACGCGTGTGATCTACAAGGTCATGCAGCGAAAAATTCTGAAAGCCGTTGTTCTTCCGCGAAACTCACACTATAAAATTGTGCAAACACCGTGACGCCAATATTACAGAAAAACCTGCGAAAAAAAACAGCACCTCGAAATTGTTATTTTTTTAACTTAAATCTAGTTCCATCGAGTTTGGGGGGCCCCTTTTAAATAGCGAATCAATTCGTACCATTCAGCATGTGCTCTCGGTACGCTTTTTTTCTTTCAACCCTTCATTCGCGATCGTTTAAGTTTTTATTTCGCTTCAATTCTCCCCCTCGCATTTTTGTATTATTTTTTTGCAAGTAGCTCGTGGAGTCGTTTCATTCTTTGTTTTTTTTTGTCGGCGAAAAACCACCAACAAAATTTTGTGAACTCAATTATAAATAAATATTCACAAATGACTCCTTGCTCTTTCTATTTCTTTCTGTCATTGCACACGAGACGTTTTTGTGATTGTCACTATTTTTTGTCGTAGACGACATCTTCTTCACCGTAATTATTATTATTATTATTGTCGGCGTCAAACCACAACGAAATTTAGAAAAAAATTATTGGCTGTGTGCCAATGCGTATCGATTTCTACGTACATTGCATTTTAGCGTACGCGCATTTAATTTAAATCCACACTTTTTTCGCAATTTTCGGTGCCCGCCCACTTTTTTCAGTCGTTTGACGTCGACAATATGATTTTTTCACGAAAAATTCTTCAAAATTTTCTCCCCAATACGGTGTCGCCGTCATGGCCGAACCGAAGAAGTCGGTCTTGCACAGGTCTTGTAGTAGACGATTTTCTTTCCTTTCCGTCCGGTTGCCTGGGTTGCGAGTTTTTATGATTATTATTATTATTATTATTATTATTTCTAGTTGAAAATTGTTTCGAGCACTCACCTCCCATTTCTGGCATGAAATGTTGTGTTATTTTAGGCGAAAGATTGGGCCGGCGAATTGATATCCGGTCAGAGTCTGACGGGACGATTCCTCGTGCTCCTCGTGTTCATTTTGTCCATCGGATCGCTCATCATCTATTTCTATGACGCCAGTTTGTAAGTTAATTCTCTGAAAGCAACTCTAAAAATCAAAACGAAATCCGATATCGCTCTTTCGCCGTTTTTTTTCGACAATAATGCACATTTGTGTGTTTTGATCGACGCTATTCAAAAATTGCGATAAATCAAAACATAAAATGACTTTGGGAATTAATGTTGAAAAAAAAATACTCGAAATTGCCATGTGGAACGGTTGAGAAAAAAATTGAAAACAAAAAGAAATGGTCAACTTCGCTGTGGAAAAAATCGCATTTTTTGCATTTTTTCGGAAAAATTTTTTATTTCTACAACGAAATCGATCCTTTAAAGAATATTTGAATTTTTGTAGTTGAAAAGCCGAAATGAATCAGCGCAAGACCCAATTAGTTTCTGCTTTATGAACCTATAATAGATTATTTATTTTTTTAAATTTCGCGCCTAAATTGCGTTTACTTACAATTTTTTTCAAATTTACAAAAATAAAAAATGACATTTAGACTTTTAAAATAATATGTATTTTAAAACATAATTTGAGGATTTTTTCTTTTTTAAAAATAAAAAAAGAATTGTCGCGCGACTGCGGAATATTGGCAACATGCCAAAAACTTTGAGAAGAGGGTCGTGCGCCTTTAACTTATCCTAATGCACATACCCGTAAATCTACCCTTTAATTTTCCCCTGTCTATGGTTTTTTTGGCATTTAGCCAATATTCCGCAATTCTACATATATTCGGTGATTTAATTTTCAGTCAAAACTTCCAAGTGGAAACATGCATTCCATGGCAGGACAGCCCATCGCAACAAATCGATCTCGGCTTCAACATATTTTTCCTCGTCTATTTTTTCATTAGAGTAAGACGCATTGGCGATAATCGCATTGAAAAAAAATTCTCATATTTTTCCAGTTTATTGCGGCTTCCGACAAAGTGTGGTTCCTGCTTGAAATGTACAGCTGGATCGACTTTTTCACGATTCCGCCTAGTTTCGTAGCGATTTATTTACAGCGCAATTGGCTAGGTATATTAAAATTTTGATGATATGATTCTCGCCGCACGTCGATCTTATAGGTTTTCGATTTTTGCGCGCTCTACGGCTAATGACAGTGCCTGACATTCTTCAATACCTCAACATTTTGAAAACGTCGAGCTCGATTCGATTAACTCAACTGGTGACAATTTTCGTTGCCGTTTGTTTGACGGGAGCTGGATTGGTGCATTTAGTAGGGAGAGCAATCATTTTTTCTTGAAATTGTCGAGTTTTGACATTTTAGCTTGAAAATTCTGGAGATTTCTTCAAGGGCTTCATCAATCCGCATAGAATTACGTATGCCGATTCAGTGTATTTCGTATTGGTAACCATGTCGACTGTCGGCTATGGTGATATCTATTGTACAACACTCTGCGGACGACTTTTTATGATATTCTTCATTCTTTTCGGCCTCGTAAGCTCATTTTTCTCGAAAAACTCTTAAAAACTCGTCTTTAATTATCCTACTCAAAATTATTTTAGAAATACTTTTTAAAAATTGTAGGGTTTGAATAGTTAGAATTTTTTAAAGGAAGCCCAATTTAATTGCGATTAAAGGCGCGTCTGCCTGAAATTGAGCTAGGTCTCGTGTCGATCCTAGCCGCTGTTTTCTCTTAAACGTGTAAACTTGTTTAGGCAATGTTCGCCAGTTATGTGCCGGAAATCGCCGATCTTATTGGTAATCGGCAAAAGTACGGAGGCGAGTATAAAGGCGAACACGGAAAAAAGTGCGTTTTGTCCGCATTTTTTGCACATTTCAATTTTTTTCGTCAAATTTCAGACACATTGTCGTTTGTGGGCACATCACGTATGACTCGGTGTCGCATTTCCTTCAAGATTTTCTACACGAGGATCGCGATGATGTCGATGTTGAAGTCGTATTCCTGCACAGGTAATTAAGAATCGGAAGCACAAAAAAAAACATCGAAATTCAGGGTTGTTCCCGATCTCGAGCTCGAAGGACTTTTTAAACGACACTTCACCAAAGTCGAATTCTTCACTGGCACCGTCATGGACTCGCTCGATTTGAGTCGCGTCAAAATCGCCGACGCTGACGCGTGTCTCGTGCTCGCCAACAAGTACAGCACGAATCCAGACGCCGAAGACGCGGCAAACATCATGCGAGTCATCTCCATCAAAAATTACTCGTCTGATATTCGTGTCATTGTGCAATTGATGCAATACCATAATAAGGTTTTTAGAAATGTCATCGCAAAAGAAAAACTAGCGCCTGAGTATGTGTGGACCATTGAACGTTTTTGTGTTGACCCTAATTCAAATTTCGATTTGAACAGTCAAATCGGAATTCATTTACCCAGTCTGCGCTAAACTAAAATGTGCCAAAAGGTTTGAAG
The DNA here is from genome assembly GCA_902829315.1 of Caenorhabditis bovis. NCBI lineage: Eukaryota > Metazoa > Nematoda > Chromadorea > Rhabditida > Rhabditidae > Caenorhabditis > Caenorhabditis bovis. The sequence continues at coordinate 1,286,288 of CADEPM010000001.1, read as the reverse complement.
AGAGTGGGCGGGGTCCTAGGGGTTCCCAACTGGAAATAAAAAAAAGTTCCGAAAATGATCTTATCGATACGGTATTTCAGAAAATGTGACTAAAAAGTGTAAAAAATAACATGTAAAAAAGAAGAGTCTTATTTTTTGAAAATTTCAAAGTCGGACCCTTAGAGGCCAAATTGTGGGGACCAATTAATGTGTGCCCCTATCTCCACCGTAAATCTACCCAGAGCGCTCGGTTGTTTTTTTTTCTGTTTGCACATTTTTGCAATATTCGAACTCATCGAGATAATTCAATTAGGCCTACCTTCTGAATATTCCATCATGGGATTGGCGGCGCGGCGATGATGTGATCTGCCTAGCCGAGCTCAAACTCGGCTTCATCGCACAATCATGTTTGGCTCCCGGCTTCTCAACAATGATGGCCAATCTGTTCGCGATGCGCTCGTTCAAAACCGTAAGAATTCCAAAGTTCTCGTTTTTGTTCTATTTTTTTTCTTTCGCGTCTCTGGATGTTTTCAATGTGCTTTGCTTGTCACTCACATCGTGTCCTCGTCGATTACTAACCGTTAATTTCAGTCGCCCCATACACCATCATGGCTCAATGATTATCTACGAGGCGCCGGAATGGAAATGTACACCGAACGATTGAGTCCGGCGTTTGCCAACATGTCGTTTCCGGAAGCGGCAAAGTAGGTTGTATATTCCGAGAAAAAAAAAAATAATGATTGTGACGCGCGCTCATTGATTTTTTTTTTATTTTAATCTTGTACCTCGTCCATGTCCGAATCAAATGTCCAAAAATGGTGTCGATATGCGAATATGCGAATGATTTTAGTCACAAACGACGCCGGACTGGTTGAATTTATACCTTTGCGGCGCTGGTATGGAAATGTACACCGACACATTATCGCACTCGTTCGTCGGAATGACGTTTCCCGAGGCGGTCGAGTAAGAATTCTGACGATGAGAATTTCTCGTTTTTTTTTAATTCGGACTCTAATGCGTGCTCAAATTGTGAGATTAACACAAATCATCTAACAAACAGATTGAAATGTGACGCTTTGAGAAACTTTTTTGAAGCTGCTTCTCCATTTCAGACGCATTTTTAGGTTTTTTTTTCTCGATTTATCTTTGGCAGATTGCCAACGCAAAGCAGTGCCCTTTTTTTAATTTTGAAATACATTTATTTGGCACCGACCTCATATCCTCAAAAAAAAGTGTTTCTGATTGATTTTATAATGAAAAAAAAAAAACAGAAAATTTTGGAATTTCGTAAAATTTTTTTCTCTAATTCAAACAAGTGACGTTGGCGGGGCATTCAATCCAATAAAAAAAATTAATAAAAAGACAAAAAATAGAGATTAGTTGCAATCCGATACACTCTCAAATCATTAAAAATTGTTTTGATTTTTTTTTAAATAAATTTGAAACAGTCAGAATTGCGCGCCACTTCAAACGCTGAAGCCTACTAAAACTAGTTTGGGTATTCTTGACTATGTCTTTAAGCAATTAATTCGACTCCTATGCAAAAATCGCTTATTGAAATTCCCAAACTCTGAATTTCAATTCATCTGCGGCACAGCATGCTTCAAATACGGCCGATTCCAATAATATTAATAATGCTTAATTAACCATACCATTTGCAGTATTTTTAACGAAATTGAAAATTTTTTAAACCTCAAATTTCGATTCATTGCAGCCTTCTTTTCAATCGACTCGGTCTTTTGCTGTTGGCGATTGAATTGAAAGATGAGGAGAACAAGGAATGCAATATCGCCATCAATCCGGGACCGAATATCGTTATTCAGCCGCAAACACAAGGATTCTTTATTGCGCAAAGTGCGGATGAAGTGAAACGGTGAGCCGTGAAACTCGAAGTTTTTTTTTTGCGAAATTCGGCGCGACTAAAAATTGGCGATTTTTTCTTTAATAATTACCATTCAATTTTCAGAGCATTTTTCTGGTGCAAACAATGTCACGATGATATCAAAGATGTCTCATTGATCAAAAAATGCAAATGCAAAAATCGTATGTTTTCGCTGTTCGAGATTTCCGAATCAAAAATGGCGTTTCGTTTTCAGTGGCGCTTTTCCGGCGAAACACCAAACATTCATCGACAGCTCGAGGTACGCTAAAAAAAAATCTATATATTGTATACATAGATAGGCATAGAATGTTAGAAATAAGTGAAAAAAAAAACACGCATAATTGAGACGTGATGTAGAGATTCTATTCGAAATTTTGGTGATGCTCGTGCATTATTTTTCCGCAGCATCCTCCTGTCTGAAATTGCAGATTACTCGGAATTTGATGCATTATTTTATCAAAATGATGGTAATGTTTCGAGAATATTCATGGCTTTTTCGTTGGGTGACCCTCAAACGCGAACCTCTATCGCCTATTGTTAGCATGTTTCCGGATTTCATAAACTTATTCAGTTGATATTTCATATTTTGTCCAAGTCGTTCATGCGCCTTTAAATTCAGACGCCAACAATATATGCTATATAGTTTAAACAATAGTTGATTTTCTTTTCTTTTATTTTTCATCGACTGACAAAAATTTCGTTGTCGTAGATTATGAAAAATTGCATGCCAAAAATTGAAAGTGAATAATTTCATTTTTTTTTTTGATATGCAGCTCCGAGTAATATAGGCATTTGTGAGCATGGCATACTGTAGAAACCTTTTTTGGTTGTTCTTATTTATTTTACCCTCCCAGTCATATTGGTGAAAGCTCTGTTTTTGCGAATTGACATGAAGCCGTTCAGTTTTTCGCTTATCCTTTTTAATATATGATGTGCTTCAAGTTTGTTCGCATTTCATCAGAATCGCGTCAATATTCGGATCACTAAGAGCAATCGATTATTTCAGCTCGAGCTTCTGATGCCGTAACAACTCAAGCATCGGCTCTTGGACCTCAGGTCCAATTGAGATTGATCAATCAGCAAAGGTTAGTTGACGGAACTTAGCTTTTTCTATGTAATCTCGAAGACCATGAAACAAATGTCTAAAAATGAGTCATTAAAATGTGCAAAACACTCTTCTGATGCGATCAAATGAGTAAGCATCTGAAAATCAGCTCAACATTTGGGATTTACAGTTCGACGAGTGATACCCATCTCAACACGAAATCTCTCCGATTTGCCTATGAAATCAAAAAGCTCATGTAAATTTTTCTCAGTAGCACACAACACACCAACAATTAGCTAGTGGTTTTTTTTAATTTCGAGTTTTACATCTCTATATATATATATATATATATATTTATTTATTTATTTCTCGTACCTCCATGTGTTCACATCACCCGTCACACCCGAGTTTCTCGTAGTTTTTATTAAGTTCAATTTTTACCTCATTGTTTTCTTTCGAATTCGAATCGCCGTCGCTGCTGCCGCTGCTCCTACTCGCGACTTTTCTATGCTTTGCCTACAGGAACACACCGGATGAGAGGGATTCAGACAAAATTATATATACATATATATAAGGCAGTTAGTTTCTCCTTGCATGACGCAAAAAAAAACAACGCCGATTCTTTGGTTTTCACCTACTTTTTTTTGATCGATATTTGTTGATTATTTATTTTGATGATTCGGATCACCACTCCACCCTTTTTGTAAAAACCACCTTCAACCCTTTCACCTGCTTATTTCTTTCGTTGTTCGTCGGCGTTCCTATAGTGTATGAAAGGTCGCCGAATGAATGACAACATCGTGCTGGAATCGCAATTGAAATCCATTGGTTTTGCAGGCCCTCGTCGGGCGGACGACGAAACTCGATGAGCATTCCGCCGGATGGACGAGGCGTCGATTTTAACAAGGATTTCGAGCAACAGGTGGTTTCCATCCAATTTCGATCATCGTCATTTACCAAAATCAATTCAGGATATGAAATATGACAGTACCGGAATGTTCCATTGGTGTCCCAGCAGGAATTTGGAAGACAGCGTGCTGGTGAGGACCTTTTTTTCGATTTTCCTTCAGAAATTCATTCAATTTTTTTAATGCTTTGACAGCGAAAAAAAATATTTAGGAACGCCATCAAGCCGCGATGACCGTGCTTAATGGACATGTCGTTGTCTGCCTATTCGCCGACAGAGACTCACCGCTAATCGGCCTTCGCAATTTCATAATGCCACTGAGGTTGAACTCCCCATCCTATATTTTCCATCGAAACCACAATCATTTCATAGGTCTTCCAACTTCCACTATCACGAACTCAAACATGTTGTCATTGTCGGCGATTTGGAGTATCTTCGCAAAGAATGGAAGACGCTCTACAATCTTCCAAAAATCTCGATTCTCAATGGATCGCCGTTGTCGCGAGCCGACTTGAGGGCCGTCAATATTAATCTGTGCGATATGTGTGTTATCATTTCGGCACGAGTTCCCAACACTGAAGACACCACATTAGCTGATAAAGAAGCGATTCTGGCGTCGTTGAATATCAAAGCGATGCAGTTTGACGACACGCTCGGCTTCTTTCCGATGAGGCATACTGGCGGTGAACGCAGTCCGCTTGGAAGTCCAATTTCGATGCAGAAAAAGGGTGCCAAATTTGGCACGAATGTTCCAATGATTACCGAACTTGTGAACGATTCGAATGTTCAGTTCTTGGATCAGGATGATGATGATGATCCTGAAACAGAGCTCTATCTCACTCAACCGTTTGCATGTGGTACTGCATTTGCCATATCAGTATTAGATTCATTGATGAGCACGGTAATTATTCTAAATATTGCACAATTCTAATGCAGGATTATAGACATACTTCAATGATTCTGCGCTGACGTTGATTCGAACATTGGTCACTGGCGGTGCTACGCCAGAGTTAGAACTCATACTCGCGGAAGGCGCTGGCCTACGTGGTGGATACAGTACGCCGGAAACACTTTCCAATCGAGACCGATGTCGAATAGCGCAAATTTCGCTGCAAGACTTGCCCTATGAAGGAGTTGGAGTGAGTATTTTTGCGACTAGCCTTGTTAGAGTTTTTTTTAAATCTTGAATTCCTCATTTTCAGCACAACACCACGTATGGCGCAATGTTCACCATTGCTCTTCGCAAGTATGGTCAGTTATGCGTCGGTTTGTACCGATTACACGATCAAGACAATCCGGATTCGATGAAACGATATGTCATCACGAATCCGCCCGCCGAGCTCAGAGTCCGACTCACTGATTACGTAAGCATTCACGATTTCGAAGAAAACAATAGGCCCAACAATATTGATTATAGGTGTACGTTCTCGAACAATTCGATCCGGGTCTTGAATACGAGCCCGGAAAGCGGCAGTTTTAATTCAACCGTCGATCTTTTTTTTTATTTGTTTTTGTTTTAATCATGTTACAAGTTGTTTTTTCTTCTCCCATTTCCTCACAATGTGCTTTTCAAGATATGCTCAATACGAAATGGATTTAATTTATACAACCTAGGACCTTTGTTTCTTTTTTTCGAAACCAAAATAATGCACCAACCATACACTAAGGGTACTTATATTAATATTAAAATCACAATTGCCTTTTCGTACATTTGTATATAATAAATAGAGAATTTTTTACAGAATAAAAATTATCCAGATTTTTATGATACACGTGTCGCCATTCATAAGTACGTCGAAAAATAAGGAGTTGGCATTTTCACACAAATTAAAAAACGGGACACTCGGGCGGTCATTGATAAGCCAACTCTGTTCACCAATAGCCTGGCGCAAGGAGACATGAATTCAGAAGGCAGGCCATTTTTTGTTTTTTTTTTGTTGATATAAAACAGCTAGAATCAGTCACTGAAAAACCCGAACTTGTCTTAAAACCCTTTTTTTATGAAATGAAATAATTGGCTAAACACGCGTACTTACAACACCGAAAAAAAATTTCTAGTCTGAAGGGGTGGGGAAGGTAAAATAAATTTGAATTAAAAAAGGTAAAACTTATTTTTGATCTGATCTACTTATTTCCCAACCAGTCATATCATAAAGCAAAAAACGAGGATTTGACTCTGGTAACTCAAAACCAATCGGATCCGAGAAAATTCGGCTCCGGAATCAATCTTATCCGATTGGTAATTCTACGGATAAGATTGGAAAATTGTTGGATCCGATTGGTTTTTTGGGTATTTTCGAATACGATTGGTAATTTGTCGTATCCGGTTAGATTTTCTTCGAATCCGATTGGTAATTATTCGAATCCGTTTTGTTTTAATATTTCGATTCGAATCGGATTCGACAAATAACCAATCTTATCCGTAGAATTACCAATCGGATAAGGTTAATTCCAGAGCCGAATTTTGTCGAATCCGATTGGTTTTGAGTTACCAGAGGAGTTGGACAAAATTATTTGAAACCAATTCTTACATGACGAACTTTCATCTGAATCATTATTCCGTCGCAATGAAAACGGCATTTCAAAGAATGATCAGCCCAGCGGTCTTCAATTTTTTCATTGATAAACTGGAATTTACATTTGCCGCTCGTTTGGCTACGATAATTAATCAAATAAATGTGACAAAAGTATTAAATTCAAGAGAAATTATAACATTTTCAAAGTTTCGTACCTTTTTGTTCACGTCGATGACCTGCTTGCGGCTCGTTTGCTCAATTTCCAATTTAGCTCATAAATATTGAGGCGTAGATTTAAATGCACGTCCGCAGACGTTATGCGACGTGATTACACAATGGTTAAAAGACCCGACTAATTTTTTGCATTATGAACCTTTAATCAATTATTTATTTATTTTATTTTATTTTCTGTTTTATTTTTCACGCAATTTCATTGAAATTTCTGTACATATTCAAATCTATGAAATATACTTAATTGAAAATTTTAATGAAATGCCCGATTTCAGCGATTTTAAAGCAATCTGACAATTTTTCTAAATGTACTTTAGAAGATATGCTCTGGATAAACGTATAAAGTTTCTAGTCAGAGTCGAGGGCTTTTCTTACCAATTTTTTTAGAAACTAGAAATATCTCAAAAATAATAATATTTGCCATTTTTATTTCTTGATAATCTTTAAGGGCATTTAAATAATTTAAATTCTTCTTTTTCTCTCATTTAATATTACAATTCTTCAAGAAATAACAATTTTTGACATTTTAATTGTTATATTCGAATAAATAGCACACGAATGTTACAACGACGCTCCATTGTCACCCTCGATTTAGTGAGTTGGCAATTTGCCATTTGCTGATTTCTGTCGACGTGTTCCTTGAACATTTGGATTTTAAACCTCTTGATCATCATTTTTTCCTCTTCGAATCTTCAGAATAATTCTTTCAAATATTTGAGACTGTTTTTATTTGCGTATTATGTATTTTCATCAATTTACCCACTAAAATCGTACGAAAAACTACATTCGCACTTATTATACCTAATTTAATTTAATTGTCATTATTTCAGTGGTTTTGTATCAAAATGGCTTCTTGGGAGGAATATCTAGCGAGCCAGCAAAACAATGACGGTGTTCAGTTCACCTGGAACATGTGGCCGCATAGTAGGATTGACGCTCAACGACTCGTTGTTCCACTAACCTGTTTTTTCACTCCGCTCAAAGTATATTAGCCGAAATGGAAAATATAGATGAGATATTATTTTAAGGAAAAACCAGCAACTGAGCCACAACAGCCTCCTATCGAGTATGATCCAGTGTTGTGCCAAAAAGCAAGTTGCAAAGCGATTTTGAACCCATTGTGGTAAATTTTCAAAAAAAAAAAAATTGCTCTTGAGAAAATTCTAAATTTCAGCGCTGTCGATTTCCGCAGTAAAACCTGGGTGTGTCCGTTCTGTTCGAATCGCAATCCATTCCCAGCTCATTATGCAGCAATCGCTGAAGATAACCGCCCGCCAGAGCTTTATCCACAATTTACTACTATTGAATACACATTACGGGTAGAGAAACGAGCAACTGCGAATTAGAAATTTTATATTTTAAATTTATTTAGAAGGCAACCACAATGCCTCCAATTTTCGTTTTTGTCGTTGACACCTGTATGACATCCGAGGAGCTCAAATCACTGAAGGAATGCCTTCAAACCGCATTGTCGCTTCTCCCAGCCGATGCTCTTGTCGGTCTTATCACTTTTGGAAGAATGGTTCAGCTCCATGAGTTGAATGTTCAAGGAATTGCGAGAAGCTATGTGTTCAAGGTAAATAACATAATACTTTATGCGCAAAATGTTTTCTTTTTTGGAAATTGATCAAATAATAGTATAATTAGCCCATCACAATGTTACCGCCTATTCGTTGCCGTTTTTCCGGTTTTCGTAGCACTCCAATGGGCAGAGTTGGCAACTGTAAATTCGTATAGTTGATGTCGTAAATGATGTTTTCGTATTAGGTTTACGTTAAAATGAGTCACACTCGTGACTTCCGGTTTTGATCATTTTATCACATTACGACTTTTAAGAAGAAAAATGTCATATTTTTATAAATGTAAATAAAGAAGACGTACAAAATCTACGTGTTCGCTTAAATATTTTATTAGTCATCGCTAAAAAAAATTTTGAGATGGTTTAGAAGTTGCCTTTTTTTATGAAGAAGACTGGAATTTTCTTGAGAATCTAAACTGTTTTACGACATTTGGGGTTTTGTTCCATTATTATTTGGATCTGTTAGCTCAAACCAGACTTGCCGCGTTTATTAATGATTTAACTTGTCGGATTTTTTTTTCATTCAAATCGCGTAGCGGATTTCCGGTGTAAAATTTCTTAAAATTCGGCGACCTTAGGGATGACTCAAGTTGTCTTCGTAATTGAGCTTAGCACTTGAAGGTTACAACTTATTGAAATTCACTTTTCAATTAAAGGAAAATATGAGATTTTTAAGTTTCGATATTCAATAAGGCTGTAAAATCAAATTTTCAAAATTTTGTTAACAAAAAAATCGCAATTTACAAATTTCAATGTCAACAAACCGATTGAACGTTGTTTCGAGGCTCCAAGAATAATCGATACGCATATTGTCTTCTCAACAGCTCATCATCGAGTAGAATCGCCAATGATTGCATGCTTTGTTTGGCGCGCTCGCTGAGCTCCTCGTAGGAATTGGCGCCGACGGCGTAATACGTGGTGTAGGCGTCGGCGATGATGATTGCAATGATGATTATGACGGCAATTAGCGAAATAACTTCTTGGCGCATTGTGTGTGTGTGAACCCTTAAAGTGTCATTGATTATCATAAATGAAACTAGGGCAATTGTAATGTCTTAATAGAAGTTGCCATGAAAATTGAAAGCGAATGGAATATGGGCAGAAGGGATAAGGCGAAATTAAGATGAGCGGAAGCGTGTTTAAAGGATGCTAATGACTTGTTGCAAATGTGCCACACGAGAGTGATTATGGAATGGGCGGAGCGAGGCGGCAGGAAGAATTGAAGTCAATTTCAGGCATTTTCGAATTTGCATCGCGGAGGTGGACGCAAGCACGTCATGCTGAGATTGAAATAGAAACAATTCTGAGAATTTATTAAGGATGATTGGAAGGCAATAATTTAATTAGATTTTAAAATATTGAAATTTACTTTTCAATTTTTTTTCGCTGGATTATTAAAAGTTGAACTTCAAACTGGCTTTAAAAAGCGGATGTGATGAATTTTATTTATTTGACATGTTGGAAAATTTCTCATTTCCTGAAACGCAAATTTGACATAGTAGTAGAAAATTAGAATAATTTCTTGTGCGGAAAACTCGAGAAGTTGCTAATTTGCTCTGATTAGAATCTTGGGCGTCTTGATGAGCCGAATAAAATTTATTGCGAATGTTTCAGGGAACGAAAGAAGTCACCCAGAAGCAAATCAAAGATGTGATCGCTTCCGGTTTGGGAGCTCGACCTGTCGCTGGTCCGGCGGGAGGCGGTGCCGGCATCGGACCGATTGGAGGTAAACACGCATATCTCGTTGTTTTTCGTCACCAAGTTGATATGAAATGCATTGAATTAGTATTGGATGATTTTTCGGGATGGGGAGGAAAAAAAAAGATATAAAACATTCGAAGATGTGCCGATATTCGCACATTTCGAATGAAGGAGGGATTTTCGTTTTTTTTTTTTTGAAACGATGTTTGCTGCGATACAAAATGAATATGAATTGCAGGAATGCCGATGGGACCAATGAATGGCGCCGGGCCGGTTGTTGGTGGAATGAATGGGCCGCCGGGTGCGGGACCAATGGGCGGACCACGTGGGCCGATGCCTGGAATGCCGCAAGGAGCGATGCCACAAGCGCCACCACATAATAAATTCCTTCAGGTATATTCAACACTCAAAATGTTGATGTGTTATGTTTTTCTTTTGATTCTGAGCTTCTTGCTAATGTATTAAACAATTTTCTAAATAGAAAATTCAAAATTGGGTCAAAATATTATAATCCAAAATTTTTGAAACAGCCCAAATCTCTAGCACAATTGAATTTGTATTTCAGCCGATCAGCGAATGCGACGAGTCGATCAATGATCTCATTGATCAGATCACCGTTGATCGTTGGCCAGTTCCACAAGGGCATCGGCCGTTGAGAGCCACTGGCGCGGCTCTTGCTGTCGCTGTCACACTTCTTGAATCGTGCTTCCCGAACACCGGTGCCCGCATTATGACGTTCATTGGTGGCGCTTGCACTCATGGCCCCGGTGCTGTTGTCGGCGAGGAGCTCAAGAATCCGATTCGATCGTGGCACTCGATCAAAGAGGATAACGCGCCATTCATGAAGAAGGCGACGAAATTCTATGATTCGCTCGCGAATCGTGTTGTCAAGAACGGACACGCCGTTGATATCTATTCGTGTGCGCTTGATCAGACGGGACTTCTCGAGATGAAGAATTTGTTCAATTCGACCGGCGGGCATGTCGTCATGGGCGATTCGTTCAATTCATCGCTGTTCAAGCAAACGTATCAGCGCTCGTTTGAAAAAGACGCCAATGGAAACCTTAAAATGGGATTCAACGCCACAATGGAGGTGAGCAAACGGCGATTCGTCGTACAAATGTTGGCGGGGTTTCATTTTTTCGAAATAAAAAAAAGTGGGATTAGCGCTGTTTCGATAAGGGTGGGGTTTTCATGGCGAAAATTTCGATATCTGTCTGTGAATTTAATGGAATTCCCGAATGATCAAATTTGGCATAATATCGGTATCGCGAAAAATTAGCAAAAAGTATGGAAAAATTCTTGGCGCAAACCTCATTAGTGCCAAGACGAGCTGAGTTTCAGTACTCGCCAAAATTAATATTGCTTGAATTATTTCATGGGTCCCTTTTTATCAAAAAAAAAGTATATTTAAATGTTTTTAGAGAAGGCCTTGATTTTGTCAATCTGTATAATTTTTCTAGGAGTGATTTTATTTTTCTTTCGCACATTTTCGGACTTTCTTAAATTTTAATGATTAATGCCCCGTTGGCTTAAGGGGAAAAATCGCTTAATCCATCTATTACGAATTGCAATACATTTTTTTTTCAAGGCCAAAGTCGGCGCTGGCTTGAAGATTGAAGGAGTTTTGGGATGTTGCGCGTCGGGCAATGTCAAAAACGCGAACGTTTCCGATCAAGAAATGGGAATTGGTGGCACGTGTCAGTGGAAATTTGGCGCGATTTCGCCGCGCACCACAATTGGCGTCGTTTTCGAGATATCGGCGCAACACGGAACGGCGATTCCGCAAGGCGGAAGGGGCATGGTTCAATTCGTGACTCAGTATCAACACTCGGACGGACGTAAACGCATTCGAGTGACGACGACATGCCGAAGCTGGGCAGATATGGCGACGCAACAGCCGAATATCGCCTATGGATTTGATCAGGAGGCGGCGGCGGTGGCGATTGCGCGGCTTGCTTCATTCCGCGCGTCGAACGAGAATGATACGCCAGAAGCGCTTCGATGGTTGGATAGAACACTGATTCGATTGGTAAGCTCAACAATTGGCATTGAATCGATTCGAGCGTTCTCGCCGTTTTCAGTGTCAGAAGTTTGGTGAATATGCGAAAGACGATCCGAACAGTTTCCGGCTCAACGACAAATTCTCATTGTTCCCGCAATTTATGTTCCATTTGAGGCGATCCCAATTTTTGCAAGTGTTCAACAATTCTCCGGATGAGACCGCTTATTATCGACACATTTTGTTCTCTGAGAATGTGCTTGAAAGCACCACGATGATTCAGCCAGTGTTATTCAGCTACTCCTTCAAGTATTGTTTTTTTTTTCAACATTTTGGATTCTTTGATTTTTGCGTTTTCTAGTGGTCCACCGGAGCCAGTTCTACTTGATACGTCGTCAATTCTTCCGGATCGCATTCTTCTCATGGATGACTATTTCCATGTGTTGATCTTCCATGGACAGACAATCGCGCAGTGGAGAAAGATGAACTATCAGGATGATCCGCAGTATGCGACGTTCAAGCAGCTTCTCGAAGCGCCAGTTGCCGATGCGACGGCGATATTGCAGGAGAGATTCCCGATGCCAAGATATATTGTCACTGAGCATGAAGGATCGCAGGTGAGATTTTGGGGAGGAATAGAAACTGAGAATTAGATATGATATTGGTTTAGGCTCGATTTTTGCTTTCGAAGGTCAATCCGTCCCTTACTCACAACAATCCGTATGCTTCTGAAGGCGGAGCGGCGGTTTTCACCGACGACGTTTCGCTTCAAGTATTTATGGAGCATTTGAAGAAGCTCGCATCGTCATCGTCCACATAAAGTTTAAATTATTGTTCCAGAATAATTATGAAGAGAAATTTGATTTTAAAGCACTCCCGATATTATTAAACTGAAAAAAGAGAAGATTTTCCAACGGGAACCCTGTGATCCTTTTTATCGTTATTATTGTTCCGAACTTCTTCATATTTATTTTTTTTGTACATGTCAATAGAGTAATGTATAGTTTATTTATTTATTTATTTAAGAAAAAAGAAATTGTGTATTGGAATGATGATTGCTGTTAGAAGACGAAAAGAAAGAATTAAAAACCTTCTATAATACAATAAGCTTCCAATGTGCTTAGAAGGACATATAGCAGCCATGTAATTATGAATACACCAAATGAAATATATCGCCAATTGTTTGGACCACCGAGCTCTCCGCGTATTGATTTATTGAATCTGAAAATTGGATTGGGTCGCTGCAAAAAGAAATGCACTTTTTGAAATATTAAATGAAAGAAGACGTTAATTAAAATGTTAATTAAAGTAATTATGGGGTTTTTTGAAGAAGAATTTGAAAAGAGCATGAAAAAGCATAAAATATAGACATTACCTTCGATATTGCAATAGGAATACGCAGATGATTGATCCGATGAGGAACATGGTCACTGAAAATGCCAAAGAACCCGTTGCAACCATGAATCGTGTGCCTCGATAGGCGTGAACGCACGCGGCGATCGCCCACGCGATGCCAATTCCGAGGAAGACGTTGACGGCGTTCGAGCCGGTCACATTGCCGATCGACGAGTCGGCCCATTTGTCTTGAATCGCGGCGGTTTTCGAGGCGAACGTGTCGGGAAGCGACGTGCCCATGGCGACGAGCGTCAACGCCGTCACCGAGTCCTTCATTCCGACGGTGCAGCCGAACGCCGACGCGAGATCGCCGATGATGGCCGTCAAGACGCCGATCATGAAGATGGCGACGACGAAACACAACCAGCCGTTGAAGTAGTCGGTTGGCGGGATCAACGCGAAGAGAAGCTTCCATGGAAGGGAAACGTAGTGGATGATCTTCTCCTTCGTCGTGATCGCGCCGCCCTCCTCTTCTGGAAATGGTTGACGTTGGGAAATGGATGCGATTCTCGATTTTGGAGTAGTCATACCCGGTTCCAGTGTCAACGCCTCCTGGAATTGCTGCTTCCAACTCGACGTGCCAACCATCAGCGACGTGTTGGCATTGACGACCCATTTGTCGACAAAACTCTTAAACTCGCGATCTTCGGTGATGACGACCTTGCACTTTGAGAATCCCAGAATCGGTTTGCCTTCGATTCCTTCTTCCTGCAGTTTTCGAGTTGCCCTTCCCCTTCTCATCGAGGTGCACTTCATCTCATAGGCATGCGTGCAGGGTGAGTTCACAATATTGTGGTGGATCGAGAATTTGAATTGCCGCCTTGGGTCTCGTGACGTGGAAATTGAGCGTCATAGCGTATAATTTGAAGAATTGCGAATAGGGATGGGGGGTAGGCGAAATTCAAAATGGTCCGTCCACGACAATACGACATCCCCAATGCATATCAATGTGAGTTGGGTGAATTATTGTAGTTCGAAAGAGAAAAAAAACAAGAAACAAATAAAAACATGCATCATCAGCAATCACCCGATGCCAAATTGGCTCGCCGAGTTCGATGTAGAACTCTTCGCTCTTCTCGTATTCGTCGTCGTTCACGATTGGAATGTGAATCTCAGCTCTAGAATCATGCTTGTTCGTCTTCCCCGCGAAACTCGCCTCATTTCAATTTTCTACCTGGTTTGCTCGTCTTTGAATTTGAGGACGCCTTCTTGATGCAAATAATCTCCCGGCGATTTTGCGACGCCGTCAACGGTCTTGTACGGAATCGAGACTTCGCCTCGCGCGCCGCGTGATCGAACAACCTATATGAGAAAGCTGAGTCATATGGGGGGGGGGCTGGGGTGGACGAATCAAAACCTCGGCGACAAACGTTCCGCAACTCTCGACGCATTTGAATTTCTCCGAAGCGAACCCGAAACAGCCGGCGTGATCGTCATCGATGACAATCACGGTAGCGGTTGAAGCGAGACCCAAACGCGATGGGACCGATGAGAAGTGCTCGGAGCGGAATGCGCGCACCTAAAATGTTCAATCAGTGTTTCGCTGCCGCTCGTCGAAGCAACCTGCGAGAGCCGCACAAAGAATTGCTCGTCGTCCTCATAAATATCGTTGTCGACAATTTTAACTTTGATGTGCTGCTCGGTGACGCCCGGCGCGAACGTCAGTGTGCCTTCGACGGGCTCGAAATCGGAATGCTCTTGCGCGGTGTCGGCGATGGTCCTTCAAAAGTGTCTTTTTTTTGTGTTGAAGCCTATTTCAATTGAATACCGATAATGCACGGTAACCGTCGTGTCGTCGGGAACACTGCCGCGATCGCATTTCACTGTCAATCGAACGTCGCCGACATTTTCGAGGCACGTGTAGTTGGCGGGTTCAAATCTATGCCAATGCATTTCGATTTCAGCGCCATCAATGTTGATCAACTCACTCAACTGTCGCAAAATCCGCCTTCTTAACGAGTGGATCCTCTTCGACCTTCTTCTTCAGCTTCTTCTGAATATCACCAGATCCGATGAGTTTTCTAGTCGTCTGAAATCATTTCATCATTGTTTTTTCGAGCAAAAACGCTCAATTTACTTGAATTCGATAGAAAGCTCGACTTTTTTTTTTCTCGCTCACTACTTTCTCCATTGCGTGCTTTTCGAGCTCATCAACTGGGCAATCCGGATTCTCTTGTCTGTAATTTTCAACGCAAACTTGAATCATTGCCAATATCCTCATTTTGCGTGCAAATGACACACTATAATGTAGTTGCAAAAGAAATTGCCTGGGCTCATTTTAAAACTGTCTCATTGTAATATAAAAATTATAATAGCATAGTTTGAAGAAGCACATAGAAAGAGCATTCAATAAGCTTTCGAATAATATATAGCAGTTAAATTTCTAGTAATGTTTTAATGGAATAAAATAAGTTTTAAAAATCACTGAAATCTTCAATTTTTGAACAAGCCTGAGCTTTGCAAATATATTTTTTAGCTTCGCGAATATATAATTATCTAACATCATCTATTAATTTTTGAGTTCTGAGAAGTCAGGTACCTCAACTTTTTGAAAATATTCAAATAGTGCTGCCGCTGAAGCTCATAGGCCGCTGCGTCGGCGTCGCCGATCAACGACTTCCGCTGATCACCGCCAGCTTCAAT
Organism: Caenorhabditis bovis; assembly: GCA_902829315.1. Lineage (NCBI taxonomy): Eukaryota > Metazoa > Nematoda > Chromadorea > Rhabditida > Rhabditidae > Caenorhabditis > Caenorhabditis bovis. Next base: position 1,270,408 of record CADEPM010000001.1, on the reverse strand, counting down.
ATTCTCATCTCTTCGCTTTTGCGATCGACGAGGCGATCGGCGAAGGAATGATGATATCGGGCCTCCGAAGAATCTGAACGTCTAGATCGAATTATTCCAAGCTTCTTATAATGCCTACCGTTGCCCGAAGGTGCCCGCATAGGTGTCGGTGAAGTAGGCGGTAAGAACGGTCAACGGGAAGAAAATGAATGTCAAAATGCCTTCCCAAACCTCAAATTTTTTGTTGTTGTGAACTTTCACAGTTGTGATTTTTTCGTACCTCGACTTCTCCAGGACTGAAAACGCTCAAAATGAGGTAGAGCCAAATATAGGCGAACGTCGACCAGACGACGGTCACCCAGAATACACCATTATGCTGAACTCGACGAATTTCGCCGTTGGGAATTGCCTACAATCGAAAATTTGTTGGTTTGATCAATTGGATTCATCTCACAATAATGCAGATTGCAATAATCACAAACAAATTGAACGCGGCCGATCCAACGATTGTCGATGGTCCCAAGTCGCCAGCCTCGAAATTGTTGCCGAAAATTTCGATGACAGAGAGCAGAATTTCGGGAGCCGACGAGCCGAGTGCCATCAGCGTCAGATTGCTGACAGTCTCGTTCCAAACTTGAATGAGCACCGTGTACGGCTCGCCGTTGAGCTTCTTCATTTTCACCGATTTCGTTTGCGACGTGATCACTTCGATCGACGCCATGAAGCGATCAGCAACGATCGAGACGCCGAAGAACATGTAGGCGAGAGCGACGAGGTAGACGATCGCTCGGAACCACACTTTGCATTCGGAGATGTTCTCCTGGAAGCTGACGAGTTGCTCGAATTGCTAGTAGTAAAGCACATACCGACGGCTGCCATACCGGCAAAACGACGCCTGGCTGACACGGCTTCGCCTTGCTGCACGTCTCTTGCGGAGAGGGCAATCTTTGAGAGACGACCTTTATGACCTACAAGATATTATCAAGTCTACCATTCAGCGAGGACGACACGGATTTTCAAAGATTATATTGGGGGGAGGGAAAAGCATTAGATAAGCTCATGAATGATATACCATAAAATCGGATAATAAAGTCAAATTTTGATGGAAAATAAATATTTAAAATCTTGGTATAGTCGGCGTGTGCTCGGGTAGATTTACGGGGATGAGTCTTTCTCATGGTCTCGCACGGACTACTAAACGGTTATTTCAAATTTTGTGGACCGGTTCGATAATTTTCTTTTGACGTTGGAAATTCAAAGAAATGGGAAGCTCATCAAGAAAAATTGACCGTTCACCCGAAAACAAGAAAATAAGCGTTCACACGTGGCGAGACCTTTTCAAGGCGCATGCGCGTAAATCTACCCGTGCACAGCAGTCGCCGGACGCCAACTATATTATAAAATCTGAAAATAAAGTCAATTTTTGATGGAAAATAAATATTTAAAATCTAGGTATTACAAAGCGAAAACCTGCATTTTTTCTTAACAAACTGATAGGATCGATGGTCCCCAATAGGAGGTACCTCTAAAGGGGGATTCCAGTTTTGACTAGAAATGAGAATCTGGAAAAAATGAGCAAACCTCTTCAGTTGGTTGAGCCTCACCAACGCAGACTAGTGCGCAGAAATATAGGAGGAGCAAGTATGTGTTGGTCATCGCATTGATCACTCTGAAATTCGGCAAAAATGTCGAGAAAATTGGTGGGAGAGGTCTCGTCGCGTTGTGGATGCGCCTTTAAACGAATGGACGATTTTTCGGATTGAAAAATGGGAAACAAAAAATAATAGATGTGCGATTTTGCTGGAAACCCTATACTTTTCGCATTAAGACCTCCCATAGTCGAGAGAAAAAAAAACAAATGAAAACAAAACATCCGCATTTTTTTCGTGTTGAAAGACTAAAAATCGCGGGTGGTGTGAAAGTTCAAAAAGATAAAATAATAAGGAACTAGAAAATACGAAGGGTATGTGATTCGTCGAAAAATCGACTGTAAAATATTTTGAGATTCATTGAGAAACTTGAGGCAATCTAGAATTTGCTCAATAAATTTTTAGAAAAAAATTATTTTTTTTTTTAAGTTTGTCGAGTTTCAAGAAGTTTTAGAAAGTAACTAGAATTTCTCATAATATTTTAGAGTTTTTTTTTACTGCATTTTTTGATTCTCAAAATTTTTTATTTGATTTCCCTGAGTGGATGGATACCAACTGTTAGAAACCTCAGGAAAATCAAGCAAAATATTTTAAGAATCAAAAAATTCATTTATAAACTAGAAAATATTATGAGAATTTTGAGAATCTTGAAAACACGTTTTAAAATTTTTTTTAAGATTTTCTAAAAATTCTAAAATCTTATAATAATTTCTAAAGATCATTGAGAAAAATCTAAATGATTATAGAGACATTTTAGTTTCTCAATGAATCTCAAAAAAAAATGCATTCGATGACTTTAATTGAATCGAATTGAAACAATCCATTCAAAACGCGAATGTCCATTCAAATTAGCGTGAAATTGAAAATTTTTCATGTGTGTGATATAGCAAATCGAAAATTAATTTGATAGGGGCAATTGGTTGTCTTCTCATCATCCAAAACCGACCACATCAGCGCGATATTCATAAATTATCCGAAATCGGTCACGATGGTGGGGTTCGGGCGATGATAGGAGAAGAAGAAACTAAACAAAAAAAAATTGGAAGACGCACCAATAAAAAAATTTTGTATTCGATGACGACCTTGGCCTCTTAGCTTGTTCTCTAATTTATTTAGGCGTTTTGAAGAAGAGAAATGATTGCCAGCAAGAGTAGCAGTAAGCGAACAAAATTGCGACCACCCCAATTCGTTTCGTTTCGAATTTGCGGTTGGGGGACGAATTCTCCACTCACGAGTTGATTCGCACCTCGTTCTTTCAATGCGAATCGAAGAAGACGATGATGGCAAAAAAAAACAATACCAACAACAACAAGAGTGGGACGAGAGAGAGAGGGAAAAGAAACAAATTCGGCGTTTGTATATGCATTTTAGACGTCGTCTTGTTTTTTGAAAATAAACAATTCGCCAGATGTCGTTTATTCAGCGAGATCCGTTTCAATGGCTTAATAAGAAATTTGAGCATTTCTAGGAAAGTTGTGGAAAATTTCGATGGAATTGAATGAGATGCCCAATTTGGCTGTCAGAAATATTTTTCCCGAGCTCTCAATTTTGATGACTATTTATTTTTTTGATCTGCCGACATATTGCGGGTGCGGGCATTTCTGAATTTAATTCGAGAATGATGTCTGATTCGCAGGTTATCCGTGTTTTGAAATTTTTGGCTTCAAAATAAATATATATGCGGAAAATTGGCTAAATGCCAAAAAAATAGTGATAGTGGTCTTGGCACAAAACGTATAGTGTAGATTTACGGGCTTATGCATAGAGCACATCGGGACCTCTTTTCAATTTTTTTGGCATTTCGCCAATTTTCCGCAGTTGCGTGACGTCTACTATATTACGTGTAGTATTGCGCGCGTTCTGCATTGAGGGCAGCGCGTGTCTGCGTACTCTGCATTTTAGCGTACGCGCAATTATTATTTAGCTAGCCGGGGGGGAAATTTCCATTTTGGTATATCTATAGTGATTGTGAAAAATTGAATTTCCCGCCATCGACCATTTAAATGAAATTTCATTTTCCGATCAATTTCATCAGAGTTAAAAAAATATATATCACGTGGCCTAAGATTTGAATAACGCGGACTAACTTTTGAAAATATTGAAAATTGTAATTAAGCTGCATTTTATAGCGATTTGGGTCCCTATTGTCGGTTGAAAACAGCGGTTGATAATTTCGCGAAAACAGTGTAGATTTATGATTTTCTGAATTTGGCATTGACTGAGTATTAAATGCACGATAATTTTTTACACATGCAATAATTATTTGTTTTCTTTTCAAATTAAAATCAGTCCCTAGAAAAAAATATATAATTTTTAAGGAAAAATATTATGTCACTAGTATTTTTGTAAATAAAAAGGGTGGTAAAGTTGGCGGTTAATAGTTAGCTCGTTGAAAAGTCATTTTTAAACTAGTGGACCCGGCCAAGAGGAAGGCCTCCCATGAGATGGTCGGACTCGCTTCGGAAGGAGATCACTACAAGAACAGCTGAAGGAGCCGTTATCACCCCCTGGTCCACCCAAGCCAAGGACCGAAAAGCTTGGAAAGCTGTGGTTCGCGCCTCAACAGGCGAAGGACGAACCGACTAAGTGACTAAGTGACTAAGTGAATAGAAAAAGTTGATTCAGGGTTATTCTTTTTCTAAAAATTGTTGGAACACCTTCCCTATCGATTGACAACAGTGGCTGGCCGAATTAGGCGTGGCCGTGGCCGAGTCGCGTCGGCGGCCTCATAATCCAACTACAATAAAATCAGAATAATATAATATGTATCGCTTTTATTGAAATCATTGTCGTTATGTCGTTGGTATGTTAAATTCGTGTTTAATTACCCATGTTTGATGGTGCAATAAAATGTTTTGGCGCATTCTTGGTGAACAAACAATCGATCATTCCACCCGAAACTATGCACCAAAAAATTGCATTAAAAAAAGACAATGAAACGTGTGGAAGACAGGAATGTTCCATTCCAAATATGTCGAATAAAATAAAAGAAATTCCGCGTCGGTTCCGCGGTGAAACCTAATTACCCTTGAGTGGGGTTTTCTCGAATGACAATTTGGACGAAAACAAAAAAAATAACATACAACAACCAACTTTTTTTTTCTCTTTTGTCTTCTCATTTTTGTTGAAATCGACAAATCTCCAAGAAAATCGCCCATTCGAAATTCATGAGAGCGGCAACGCCGAGAAAATTGAGCAGAAGAGAAAAGGTGCGACCGACGCACATATAATTTGAAATCAAAATTTGGGTGCGGGCGACATTCTCCCAACCTTATATGGTCGTGTTCGCCTGTTTAATTGGCAATATTTCAATTAAACTCGTTTTGAAGACAGCAAAACGACCACAAATTTCGCTATTGATGAGGATTCCGACATGTACACCAACTTAAATTTAGCTGAGGGGGTTGCTGCCAGTGGAATCGAGCCCCCCTATTATTTCAGATGAGCAATGAGTCTGGCTCATCAATGGGTTCTGAGGAATGCTTGAACAATAAACACTTAATAATTTGCGAGTGTGTAATCGCTCATAAAAAAGACTATTGGGGACCGAAAAAGAAAAAATCGGGGCGCCTTTAAACTTTTAACGAACACTAAAAAATAATTGAATTGGTCACAGAAATCTGCTGGGCCATATGAGATCCGAAAACCCTTTCTGAAATTTTTTAAATCATCATACTAGCTGACGCCTCTTTTTAAATTCGAACAACCCCAATTCAAACTTAATTGATTACCTCTTTGGCGTTCTTTTTTGCAATTGAAAAACGAAAAAAAAACAATCGCATGATTGGAAGACGAAAAAAATTGGATTAGTCCTCAAAGATTGAAAAAAAAAGGAAAACGACAAAGAAAAAAATGGTTTAATGCACAGATTTCCAGTGTCTACATCAAAAAAAGGAATTGGGGCATTTGAAAATTTTTTGTTATTTCAATGCCTGTGTTCTGCTAATTTCCAAAAGGTGACCTCTCTGGACTTGACATGAATATTTAAATGAGCTTCTCTACTCTTTCAGATCACCTTTCCTTAAATGACGTTGACTTCTCGTATATTAATAATGTATATGTTGTATATACAGGAATTATAAATGATCAAGGCGAAAAGTTGTGGAAGGCTGACAATTAATTGGCCGTGAAAACGGCGGCCACGCTATTCACGGTCATCGAGTTAATCGCTTTAAAATAAATTCGTGAACGGTTTTTCATTGTATTTGATTGCTTCAAAAGTAAAAGTTAAACAATTTTATGGAAAAGATTACGTAGAAAATATTAACTTTGTGGAAAAATTTTATCAAAACTCAATTTTGTTTCCGACAACCGCAACCGCCCACGTAGAAATCTTGGCAATTCTAAATACGACATTATTTCTTGCAGAATGCGTCGTAAAATTGCGGAAAATGACACACAACGAAAGCCGAGTGCCCGGATTTCGTTTTTTTTTGGTGTACATTTTTTTCTTTTTCTTTTTTTTTGTGAAAGCTATTGAACGTGCGAGAATTTCTTCTCGTCACCCAAAAATAAACGCCATTCGATGTTTGCCTATTTTTTTTTGAAAAAAAAAAACGAATATTTCCAAGAGGTGGCACAAAATGGGATAAGAATGAGAAGGAAATGGGAAAGATGGAACGAGCTCCTCGAAAAGTAATGAGCAATTATGTGGTGAGCCGGCGAGGCCAATGAATGACACGAGATCCATCAATCTGTTGGCAGAGTGTTCCTTTCATCATTTTTCTTCATTTTTATTTTGCTCATCACGATTATATCTCAGAAAAAAACGTAATTAGATGAGCAAAAGAAATCATAATTTGTGGGCGGTTTCGCACGTCAAACATCGCTCCATGGAAACTGATACTTTTCATGTTTTGTCGAGTTTAATAAATATTTTAGAAAAGCTGTGTCGTCTAGAATGTGAGATCTCATTTTTCGGAATATAAAAAAAGGGATAAGGAATGGATTTTTAATTGCACAATATAACGGGGCTGTCGTTTCGACCGCAATGCACGTGTGGACTAGAAATATGTCTTAAAAATTAGGTTCGGCCACGGCCACACTTGATGGATTAGTTAATTTAATCAAGTAGAACCAACTGAATGAATAAGTATATATTGAGTGTGCTTACGATTTCAAAAACCCGAATATAGTTTCGCAAGAAAAACCAAGCATTCTAAAATCATTTCCAATAATAATTTCTTCACTGGAATTGCATAATTATCCATTTCTGATCCATCAAAAATTACAAAAAATCATTAAAAACCCCACGATTAATTATAAACAGAAAAAAACGACTTTTCACTATTTTTTCATCGCAATTTTAATTAAAACCGACGCCAACCGCGACGCATACGCTACGCGATCAATTTTCGGCCGTCTAAGCGCGCGAATTTGAATACTCGGCTTTGGTTCGGCTCGACTTTGAAAAGTCAAGCCTGCATTATAGGAGCATGACATCTGAAATTCAATTGAATCGAATTTTTTTTGAAATTTTCGAAATAATTGTTTCAAGGGAGTGTGTTGATCAATAAAAAAAGAAAACTAAAACTTTTCAATCTGTGGTCTCGCAACGAAAATCAAGTGAATTCAGCAATCTTAAATTATATCCAAATAAGTGGCTTATAAATGAAATGCTGAGATTATTTTTCTCTACTTCAGACAAAATTTGAAATGTTGAAATCGAGGCCGAAAACGAGACTCGAGGATGACTCATAAAAATATTTGTGACTTTCAGAGTCAATCCATGAATCCTTCAACAATGGATGATTGAAGTTTCCATAACAATGGGCACGCAACAAAAATTGAGAATGAGGGTAAGCATTTCGACAAGGAAAAAGAATAAATGAATGATGGTTCGCTTTAGTGGCATTTTTCATTAAAATTCCAAAGGCATTCTATCGAGAAATGAAGCTAAGAATAAACATTTGAAATATGCATATCAATGACTGAAAATGGCCGAGTGAAAAAAGAATCTTTTGGACTCTAAGTAGTTTTTTTCTTTTTTTCTACAATGAAATTTTCTCTATTAAAAAATGTGCAACTTAAAAAGAAAGGCAAAACATTTTCCCAGTTCAAAAATCTGTGACATTCCGTTTTTTTTTTGAAATTTGATTTTTAACAGATTTTTTTGCTAATTTTTGGCAATCAGTTCCGCGGAAATCAGAAAATAAAGCCGCCATCTTCAGTGTTGAAAATTATTATTTTTTCGCTTCATAACTATTTTCGTGTAATTCACACGTGCTCCTTTAAACATCTACAGTAATCATTGCTTGAAAATGTTTCGAGATGTTTCAACTTTTGAGGTGATTCGACAGAATGAGAAAATTTCGATTTGCGTTGATGCGAAGACGACGGCGCGAAACAAAACATCAATGAATTTCGCCTTGAAATTTACGAGAAAATCTTCCCATCAAAAATCACTCGGGCCCAAGTCAAGTACATCGTAAAACAATGAGAAGCCAATAAAATCTGGAGTGACTCTCATTAGCCATCTGCACACCAGATATTGAACCGCCGGAATAACAAAAAAAACTGATGAACATGTGGGAAAATCCATGAAATATTCATTTCATTAAAAAATCGCCTGTTTCGAACTTGTCGCTACAAGACCCAGCGCATTGCATTATTGAGCCTTTGATCAATCATTTCAGTTTTTTTTAAACACTTCGCGATTAGAAATTTTATTTTTAAAACACGGGAATTAAAGGCGCACGCAATTTTCCCATTTTTTCAAACAAAAAAAAATGAAAATTGAAGACTTGTGTGCTCATTTTGAGTGCACACGAACCCGAAACGTCCTCAGTTTCCATAGCGATATTTAAAATTCCAGTCTCCGAAAATTCGGCTCGTAAATGAGCTAAGAGACTTCTCAAAAATAATGCTTCAATTCTTCAAACACTATATTTTTATTCATAAGCCGATTTGAAAAAAAAGTAATGGTAAACAGAATAAAGAATGGTTAATCAGAATGTAAATGTACACAAAATTAGATCGAGACTAGCTGCATAAATGGTTAGGATTTGATTCCAAGGATTAGAAAAAAAAAGAAGAAGAAAGGAAAACACGTTGTGAAAAGTGGTGGATGGGAAGGATTGTCATACCGCAAGTCTCTTATAAATATTTAGCACCCAATTCGGGGAGAAAAAGTAAGCATTGAATATCTCTGTACATTTTTTTGCAAAAGCTACACGTGAGTGTGGTTATAAAGGGCCAACGATTTACGTGTTGATGGCAGTCACGAATCCTTGCCTCTCGAGTATTCGCAAGCGTTTCTCGACGGCCGCTTTGTACCTAAACGCAAAATCAATTAGGAGGCTGATTCAATTAGCAATCATTAATTAATTACCTTGATAGAACCGTCTTGTCCTGTTCGCAATTCACTTGTTCTGACAATGTGTGCAGCATCATATAGGCTGTTTGATATCTGAAATTGCATTAATTATTTTAAACTAAGTACATATCAAATTTTTCAGTCGGAATTCGAGAAATTAAACATTTGAAAATCGCCAATTTCAAACAAATCTAATCGAATTTGTTTCAAGGTTACACCAATTTTCACCTTTTTCTTTAAATCATCAATTTACCTTTGACTACATTGTTGCGGATTGCCAAACAATTCATCAAGAGCTGCCGCCTGACAAAGATCAATAGCATGTTTGTACATTATACGCTCAGCGGATATCACTGCCATTGATGGATCCTGTCCAGGAAGGCCAAGTGAAGCCAATTCTTGTGATCGTACCTGAATAGTCAATTGTGATAATAATAATACTAATAATAGAGCAAAAACTCACCAAGCACTGATGATACTTGTCGTTAAGCTGATTGAGAACTGTCTGAACCGCCACCGACGGATGAAGAACGTTATTGGCAACATTCGTCTGCGCGAGAAGCAACGCCGATGAGAGCATGTGAAGTGCTCTCACATACACGACAAGCTGCTCAGCTCGTCGATAGGCCGTCGATGACGTATGCGACGAGGTGGTGTCCTTCTTCTTGGTGGCCATCGCCAGCGGATTGTCCTTCTGCTCGGCGACATGCATCAGTGTGTCGACGAGATCCGACACGAATCGCAATTTCGCCAATATTTGCTTGTGCTCCTCCTGCATTACCGTCTCCTGCTCAAGAGCCGGCGGTGGAACCGGCATGTCCTCATGCTCATCCATTCCAGTCTCATCGGCGAACAAAGCGGGACCATTGAATGGCAATGAGGACTGAAAATGAATATGAAACAAATTCAATTTGGGTTGTGAAGTTACATTTTTGAACGACACCGGTCGCTCAATATTCAGTGATTCGTCCAGTTTGTTATTCGACGATACTGGCTGTGACGACGACGAATCATCTCCAATGCTATCCGTCATTCGCGACATATCTAAAATTGAAAAAAAATTTACCAATATAACATTTTCGAATAAAATTACCTGTCTGGATTGGATTCGAAGCAAACGGCAACTGAAGCTGATCGCGCGAATCGTCTTCCTCATCATCGGAAAGATCACTGCAAAAAATCGAGCTTCAAAATCGCAATTTTCTCGCTGTTTTAATGATTGACAATTTATCATAATAAAAAAAAATGAAATGCTTCTTCTTGAGAGCAATCAGAACAAAAAGAAAAAAACAAAAAGACTCACGTCGATCTGCGTTTATTGACGACGAACGGCTCAATCGGCCGCGTTGATGATGATGATTGCGCGTCGGTCGTCGCGTTCGACGACGTCTGCTGATATTTCGCGTTGTCGAGCGGCTCGTTCTCGCGAATCGGCGACGCGGCGAGCGGCGAGATCGCCAACGGCGCCGTCGCCGATCGATCGCGCTGCTGCCGCATCAGCTCGAGGTTGGTCGTCGTCGCCGACTTGGGAATCGCCGACTCTACAGTAGGCGGCACTTGACCAGGCAACAACGCGGGCTCCTCCGACGTCGAGAACGTCGATCGACGGGTGCGTGTCGTCTCGACCAGCGAGCGTCGAGAGGTGCCGTTTCGCACAAGGAATGTGGCTGGAAATTGGAAGCAATTACGTCATCTAATCTAAGTGTTGCTGTTAGTGAGGAGCATGTGAATAAACGTATGATTCGCATTCCAATTAATCGGACAACTACACTCACTTTGCGGTAAGTTGATCTTCTCAATACTAGCAGCACTCGGCGGCGTCATCGAGACTAGCGGATCGGCAGCCACCTGAATCGGCGTCGTCGATTTGATCGTCTGTGTCGTCGTCATCGCGTCTTGTGACGACGGCTGCTGATTCGGCGACACCATTCTCGCCATTCGTCGCTCTTCCATTTTTTGGTACGCCATTCGTTGGCTCGGCACCGGAACCGCTTTGATGTTCGAGTTCGGATTGACATTCGTGTGCACTTGGACCTAAAGCGAGTTTCGTTCAAATTCGTTTCTCGTTTCACACGAATCGGTTAAAAAAAAAAGAAGAAAGGCACGGCAAACACGACCGATTCGATGGGATGGCGACTCACTTGTTTCACTGGGCTCGCTTCTTGACGCGGCGGCAAGAACGTGAAATCGCTGCTGTCGCCGATGTCGTTCAACGTCGGCTGCGTGTGCGTCGTCTGAATATGCCGTCGCGAGGCTCTCGGTGAGTCCGTAATCGAGCCGATTCGTCGACTCGGCGTCGGACTCTCGACTTTGCTGCTCATCGACTTACGCGCTGGAATTGGCAACGCCGACGTTTGAGGACTTCCAGCGATTCGTCTGCAATATTCGAATCGTCCGAAATTCATTGCGTTGCGTTTACCTAGCCGTCAACGGCGATCTCGGCGACATTCCATCCATTAATCTTCTCGACGGACTTGGCGTTGGAATCGGGTTCACAAGGAATGGATGTGTGAAGAAGTCTTCTGCAAAAGAGAAAAAAATTGTTGGTTATTGAAACAATTGAGTGATAAAACTCACGGAATGTAATGCGATCCGCCGCGTTTCGTTTGAGAAGTCTCAGCAAAAGATCACGAAGGCTCGGCGAGCACCAATCGGGAATATTCGGTCGAAGTTCGCGACTCTTCTCATAAAACGCTTTGAGTTGTGGGGGTGTCGAAGCCTAATAATGGAAGTTTTCAACAAAAAAAAAAGACAAGCTCATACCACAAATGGGGCTTTTCCCGTCAAACACTGATACAAAATTGTTCCAATCGACCACAAATCGGCTTTGGCGTCATACGCCATCGACATTATCACTTCTGGCGCCATATACATTGGCGAGCCGCATAGTGTGGCAGCCATCACTCCTTCGTTCAAAAATCTCGCGAAGCCGAAGTCGGCAAGCTGAAATTTCAAAATTGGAATGAAATGATTCGAAGAAATGCCGGTGTTTACCTTGATGGTGATTTCAGTGTAAGGCGGATCTTTTTGCCGAACTGGTGTGCATAGCAAAATATTCTGCGGCTTCAAATCGCGATGAACAATTCCGAGATTGTTGATGGCTTGAAGAGCTCGGGCTGAAGTTCAAAATTCGATTAGAAATGTAGAGTTTCAAGTTTGACTGATAAATTTTTCTTATTAGCTTGCAAAAGGAATGCAATTTTTTAAACCTTAATTTTAAAGAAACCCATTTCAACATGTGTTCATAAAAATAATTATGGCATATTTAAAAAAATATATTAGAATTCGAATGATAAATAACATTCTATATTATAGTAGGTTTTTTGTTGGAATAAAATAAATATTGAAAATATGCAGAAACTTGTATATATCTTTTGCAACGATATTTCGAAATGAAATATTCAAAACTGACCAATTTGGATGACGAAATGCTGAATGACCTCCTCTCGAAGCGTATTTTTATTTTGCAAATAGTCGGCCAAATCGCCACTATTGCAATATTCCATGACGAGGTACACGTGCGTCGGCGTTTCCGTGCATTTTAAAAGGCCAACAAGATTATTGTGTTTGAGTCCGCTGAGCTCTTTTAGAATTTTGATCTCCTTCTGCAGTAGATTCTTCGATTTCGAGATGTTCTTCTTCGCGATCGCTTTTATCGCCACCGGTATGTCGGGCCTCTGCAAGAAACTCCATCAATTGCCAAACTAATCCCATGGATTCGGCGGCGGCGCTGACCGCCCGCTTCAAAGACCAACAACAAAAACACATTAGGGGCTTGAAAGCGTATTATATTACGGAGAAGATAGCCGCTGCCACCGACAGACACTCGGCTCACATCGAAAGTATCCCCCCCCCAACCGCGAAATCGAATACCTCTAGACAGATTTCAAGAAAACAAAATTCAAAAAAATTCCTTTTTTTTTATTCGCTACCCATTAAGCTGACGTCATTTCGCAATAAATCCGTCGACACTAATTATACATATACGACTTCATATTATATTCATAGAATATCGAGAATGGTTTAAATATTTATTCGGAAAATTTCCCGCATTTATAACCATTGGTTCTATAAGATGATCAATCTTGAGACAAGATAAGAATACACTTTTTTGCTTTGAAATATTTTCTTTCCTACAAATATGCATATTCGAGAAGCATTTTCTCTCGTTTTCCACCTAGCAAAACGCGAGCAATGCCGTAAATCAATCAAAAGAAAAAAAAGCAAACAATTTTTTTTCTGTTTCCTTTTTCCATAACTAGATGCACTTTTTCAGAGCAGTCAGTGTAAAAAGACGAATCAGCTGAGAATTTTTTGGCCAGGTTTTTTGCTCACGAAAAATTGTCACAAAATCCTAATAATTGGCCGGCAACTGGTTCCCAACTCCAAAATTCTTTTGCGATTGAAACACATGATCAGTTTTTGTGTAATACTGATCTTTGATGTAATGATAACAACCGATTTACCTCGATATATCGGCCGCGGTAGACGATGGCGAACGCACCATGTCCAAGTAGATCCTTTCGATTGTACTCGAAACCGTCAAACTGCTCCATTTACAGCATTCGTGTGGCGCGGTTTAACGAATTCTGCAAGGCAATCGATAATGAAATTCGGCGAACATAAAGAAGCATGAGCGCGTGTGCAAACAATCAATGTAGTTTGGATACCTGATGAGGTGAATCGAAAAGGGAAGAAGAAGAAGAAAAAAAATGAAGTCACAAAGAAAATATCGATATAGAAGCTCGATAGACGATGAGGGGTGCCGAAGCTTTGCTAGTCAAGTCAGAGGAGGTAGCAGCGGTCTTTGTCTGTCGATTCTGGCCGCCCTCTTGTTTTGCGCCACTCTCACGCCCGCCATTTTTCCATGCCGCTCTCCGGTTTGCCGCGATATCTCGCCAGTCTCGTGTTGTAGTTTTTCCAAGGAGGCACCACTTCTCTACTCGTCTCATTTTCCCTCCGAAATTCTCTCTTCCAGTCATTCGGAGTCGGGAAACAGAGAGAGAGAGAGAGAGAGGGAGGGAGGGAGAACGAAGCGCGGTTGATGGGGTGAGGGGGGGGACATATGGGAATTCTTCGGGACCTACACGTCCCCCTTCTTCTCGCAATATTCCTTCTTTGTGATGCTCACAAATTTTTGCGCGCGTGTGTGTATGTTTTTTTCTATTTTCTTCTTCTTTAGGAGAAATGACGTCATAATTTGAAAGCCCACACGAACGCATTTTCAGCATCATTATAGATTTTCTGAAGAGGGAGAAAATTTGGAGAAATGAGTAAACAAACAAGGGCAAGTGCACTGTTTTTTTTTTTTTTCAGAATGCACGAGGTTGTTGACCTTCGCGAAAAACAAGAGACTCGAGAAGAGAATTCGGGTTTTGACAACTGTACAAAAATTGTTTGAAAATAAATAGAACACTTCACGTTGCAAAAAATGCCGGTGCAAACCTGAAAAAAAAAAACGAAAAATGGAAAATTAATCGAAAATCTGGGACAACTATAAATTTCTGAAAAATTGCGTAATGCTCGACTGCGTACATCCAAGCTCTGCGTACCGTAACCCTTCAATAAAAATTCCAAAATTAGGAAAAAATTGAAAGCTAAATAAAAAATTGAAACAATTTATAATAGGATCAGTAATAATAATCTGTACACAATTTGAGAGGTTGCCGATTTCGACGTATTTACATTGCCAGCGGGTAATCGCAATTCCAATAAAAACGGATTGTTTTTACGAGAACGTTTCGCAATGGGGCACTCAGAATAAATTACATGGAGCACGACGGAAATTGGAGTGCTCACGAGATGATTTTTTTCGTCGCTAGATTGCGGCCAATTATAATCCGGCGGCAATTTGAAAGAAAAAAGAACGTGACAACTGTCATTTCAAACTTTTCGGTGATTCGAAATGTATACAAATATACGCAAAAAGAAAAAAAAACTTCTGGTTTGTTATGAAATAGACAATTTGGGGGATGCAAAATTAATGAAGTGTATTAAAAATTTTTAAAAATGTTTGAAGGGAGACCACTTAATATCAATATTTTTTAATTGCTAATAATTCCGATGAAAAAGATCATAAAGACCTTTGAAAAAATGATGGAAATGCAAAATTTAAAAAAGGAAATGAAATGCAAAATTTTTACTTTTTTTCTCCATTGAAATTTTCGACTTTTCTTTAACCCATTATGAGTTATAGCTCATGCCCATATATGGCATTCTTACATTATTTGCCGTAAAGAGAAATTTTTGAAAAAATGCTAATTCAATTGTGGTAAAGAAAAGAAAACCTTCTATTTTCACTTTTTTTCCAAAACTTAAAAAATAAATATATTCATAATATGGTAATTAAAAAAAAAATTCAATGCAGAAAAAAATCATTGTTCTTATTTCTCGCTGTAAAAATGCTGAAAAATAAAAAAATAATTTTTTTACTGAATTAACCCTTTCTCGATTTTTTTTTTCAATTAGCGCAAAATGATTCCAGCGTTGCATGCTTAATTCATTGCCTTGAAAACTGGAATCGAATAGAATCAAAATCTTACATCCCAATTCACTTCGATATCAATTTAAATTTTTCGGCTATCATCACAATGCAGTAAATTAGCGATGTAAAACATAAAACCATGTCACTGCCGGCGGCGACATTGACCCGTTTCAACTAACCAATGTTTTCATTTCGGTGCGCTCCCTTTTTTTTATTAAATGAATAACTTAGTCCGAATTGGGCAGGCGGTACCGTCGTCGCGAGAGACGGACACGCTAGGCGAAAAAAGATAAGCACTGTCGTCGAGATGTCGTTCGGAATCATAATAACTTAACACGAACCAAGTCGACGACATGTCTACTGGCTGCCAGCTATTCGGTCTTCATTGGGACAATTCATTCTTCAAAGGTATACTGTAGCAATTGTTAACGATGTGCCTTATAGTTTTGGGAATTTTGCAGGAAGCGGGCTGTGGATCTTCCTGCTCGGTTTCTCTACCGGATGCCTTCTATTGACAGTGGCGTATTCGCTAATCTTCATCTATTACAAAGCGACAGCAGCGAAGTCGGACGAATTTAAAATTCGAGTAGGTTTTGAAGGCGAACAAAATTTGTAGAAGCAATATGTCATCGTTTTAATTTTACCATGAGGGAAAAATGATTTGAGTAATCGAGACCCTCTGATTAGAATAAGCCTTTAAATTGCATCGTGATATTATTAAAATGGCAAATCAACGAGGAATTTATAGCTGTCAGTGTGCTGGGGCGAGACACAATACATTCTCAGTGTTAAGCGCCTTTAATCAATTAATTCATTTTATTTTTTACATTTCTGAATTAAGATTTTTCAGAATTTTAACAAAATTTCTAAATATTAAAAAAATAATTTAAAATTTGACACAAAAAGCCAATTTGAAAGGTTCCCAAATTTGGCAAAATATATTTCAAGAACAGATTTTTTTTGTATTTTATGGTCCCAAAAAAAATTTACCGGGCCCTCATTTTTTGCTATTAATTGATTTTCTCCCATCAATTTCTGAATTACACGCCTACAATGCCTTAAGTGTTTTCGGAATATCAAATTTCTAGCAAATTTGGATGAATCGAGCAAAAATTTCAGAAAAAAAGCGAAAAAGAAAAGACAATAATTTTTTTCTGCATTGATCCTTTAAATAAACTCGTCGAAATAAATTGAATTGATGTTTTTCGATGAACTGAATCATAAAACACGAGACGGATTCGAATAGTCGACGTTCGCTTATTTCTATTCGCGTCGTCGCAGCGGCAATTAAACGCGCCGATTAGCATGATTGACCATTTTATTTATTTATGCAAACAAAAAAACCGAAAATCCTCATCAAATTTATCCAATTGAGGGTTTTATTGGAGATATGATTCTTGTTTTGCGAGTATCATAGCTATACATGAGTTTGTGATGACGGCAATCATTAGTCTTCTCGCGACGGACGGACAAGACCACTTGACCCGTGATCGAAAAAAAAAGAAAAGTTTCTTTGAGATGATCGCGAACATTGAGCAAAATTCAGAGATTGGCCTCATTTTTAATTGGAGACGAATCAATTTATTCATTTAAGAAATCGGTCTGGTCCGGTTTGAAAATTCAAATCCCAAAAAATTTGCGAGGGGAGGTGTTTCGAGCCGCCGTTCTAGAATTGTTTAAAATTTCTGGCTCATCGGTAGAATTTGAAATTCTGAATTTAATGGTTAGTGTGCCACTATTTGAAAAAAATGCTGCAAATTTTTTTTCATCTGAAATTTGTGCGAAATTTAAATGGATCGTAGTGGGGCTACTATGTATTAAAGGCGCACGCAAAATGTTGGCCACTACGATTATTTCAAATTTTTTCAATGTTATTTTTTCGATTAAAAAAAAAACAAATATCGCCTCTCTCAAATGAAAAAAGATTTTAATCAAAAATTTCAGTAGTCATATTGAGATGGAACCTTTAATTTTTCGCGTGCGCCTTTAAAATTAATGGGAGTGAAATGCGAATTTTTTTTTTGCATTTTTCCCCACATCTAGGGAATTCCAATTCTTCATTTTTTGCAGTCATGATACTATTGGATCCAATCGTGACAAGACCTAAACGCATCTAGCCAATCAGTTGTTGCGTGTAAGAAAAAAAATTGTCATTCATAGTGTATTCCTCGAAAGTACTGAATAAAATAAAAAGCGTAATAGGTTGCTGGCAAAAACCCAAAAAAAGTAAATGCGGTTCAAAAATTTTTCCCCGTCTCGTCTGTACTCTCTCAACTTTCGTTGTCCCTCGCTCTGCAAATCAATTCCGTATTTTTTTTTACAAAAAATGAATTATAATAATTTTTCATTAAATTCAATCAAAAAGAGCGATGAAATTAATGGTACTACGCAAAAAACCAACCAGTCTTTTGAGTTTTCTTCCCAAAATCTACAGCCCGCCCTCGCCCGCTCATTTTTCGCTTGAACCATTAAATTAAATATAGTATTTTCTTGGGCGAATGAATTCGCGAAACCTTTCTTTAAATATTTGAAATCCCGCTTTGAGTCTCGTATGGAAGGAGGTTATTGATTGGGACCCATGAAATTGATTCCTGTACATTTTAAATCTTCAAATTCTTCCGTCAAGCAATACATATTCTTCGCAATTCTTAACATTCAATCTAAAAATTTGATTGTTTTTTAAAATATATTTAACGCATTTTTAAAAGAAATCACCGAAAAATTCTTTAAAAAATGTCATTAAAAAATTTTTGAAAAATTGGCGGACGTCAAATGTGCCATGGCCGAATAATTCGCGGCCGCGCTACAATCAGCTTTCTATTCATGAATAGAAACCTTAATTGCATCATGCAAATATAATTTCGTACAGCTCGATTATATTTTTGGATATTTCAGAGCGTCGTCGCGTTACCACCGAGGATCATTGGCAAACATATCTGCTAATTTGTAATTCGCGCCCACCCGAGCCCTCACCCACCACCAGCTTTACGATTACCGATTTGTGGCGACAATACTAATCGGCAAATAATTAATTCATGACGATATAATTGTTTCACACCGCGAATAATTGTCTCGCTCTCGCTCCTCCCCTATCAGACTAAAGTAGTCCTTATAAGGCCCATTGGAAATGTGATACCTTTTTCGAGTTGGAGACGCGAGAAAACCAACATCCGCGCACCCCCAATTCGTATACATTCTTTCGCTATTTGGTTTGCTTTGCTAGATTTCCAGAATAAATTTTTTTTTGGGAAAAAATTGACAAGATAAAAATTTGCCCAAAAGTTCGGTCAGATGCTGTCGGATGTGTGTTTGAACACTCAACGAGCGACAGCTGCTGTTTTTTTACGCTTTCGATTTCATTGATTTCTCAGGTTGAAAGTGCTTCCATCCAACCAATTTCTACCCATTCTAATTTCAAAAATTTCGAATACCAACTCTAAAAAATATATCCATGATATATACAGAATTCTCCCCAGTTCAACCGCTCAAAATATATTTCAGAAAAATATTTTGAAAGGCTTTTTTCCAAAAAAAATCCACAAATTTACTGCTTGACTCAAAAAAATTGAAAAATTGACTGCAACCAATATCGCAGGTTTCGCTTCATCACTAAATTGCTTAGAATTTAAATTTTGAGTAAAAATTCAAATTCAAAATCAATTTTTTAATTCCCCCAAACCAATTTTCGTCAGAATTCGATTTTTTGAAATTCTCATTTTTGACAATTTCTCTAGTTTTTGCTCACAATTTCAACAGCGCTATTTCAAGAATCCCAGGCCTTTTCCAAAAAAGGGCTACGAAGAAAAAAAAAACTTCAAAATCCTAGCTAGCAATAGTGTCGTCGAAAAATGATATCAATCGTACTCTCAATGAAACAGGTCAGCCAGCGATTTGTCTCGATGAACTGTTTGAAGACGACCTTCACCACTACCACTTTTTACGATACTTTTTTGTAAAATCCAAAATAGAGAATTCCCGCAATATTATAGGGGATTTCAAATATTCATTGATTCCCAGAAAATTTCAAATTCATTCAAACCCCCAAAAAGGATAGCTCATGAGAAAATCGGCAGCCTTGAATTTCAATAATAAACAAGCCAAGTCAAAACATGTTTTTCTACGCATAAAATGCAAAAAACTTTCGAGAATTCCACCATTTTTGGCACCATTTCAAAATTCTTCTTTAAAATGGACGAAATAAATTTTTTTTTATTGTTGTAATATCATGTGGAGGTCAAAATATCATCATGATTCATCACTTTCGCTCTCGCCACTCATTTCTCTTCAATAGAGAGAGAAAGAAAAAAACCGAATAAACGATTTTTAGTTGTTTTATTCTCTATTTTTTCTGTCTTATCTCGTTGTATAAACATTGGTGGGGCGAAGGATAGCAAAAAAAATGACAAAGTTTCTCGCACCGTGTAAACTGTGTGTGGCACACAAAAAAAAAAAAATGAAATGAATGTATGTATATATAAACACAATTGTGTTCGAGCCACTCCTCTCTAGCGTCGAGAAAAAACCTGTCAAAAAATTTGAAGCCACATTTTGACGGCCATTTATTGATTTGATGTGTCGCTCTTCGAACTTCCCTCTCCACCATTTGTGTATGTTCGATTGGCGAGAAGTAAATAATGTTGTGGGCACTCGAAAATAATTATTTCCGCTTCTTTTGTTTCTTCCACCTAAAAATCGTTGCCCCCCCCCCCATTTTATTTTGGGTTTCTTTTTTCAGAATCATGGCCAAGATAACCAGCATTATCCTGATTTTCGTTTTGGTTCTCTCAATTGGTAAGTGATTTAATTGTGTACGCTAGCTATCGTCTCTTCAAGTGTAAATTGTAGGCATTTTGTTTGTTTGATGCTGAAACTGTCGTAAAACGATAATTTGAGAGAGGGAACTGAAGGAAAATTGAAGTTTTCGGGTTCTCAAACTTCCGCATTCATAAAACTAC
The DNA here is from genome assembly GCA_902829315.1 of Caenorhabditis bovis. Lineage (NCBI taxonomy): Eukaryota > Metazoa > Nematoda > Chromadorea > Rhabditida > Rhabditidae > Caenorhabditis > Caenorhabditis bovis. The sequence continues at coordinate 1,250,026 of CADEPM010000001.1, read as the reverse complement.
CTTGTCTATATTATTATACTTTCTGAAATATTCAAATTCTTAAATTCAAAACTTTCTAAAATATCCAAATTCTCTGGAATTGTCAGTTTCAATATTTTTTCTTATTTTTGAAAAATGAAATTACTCGCGATTCTTCACAACTTTCAAAATTCGCTCTAAATTTTCTAATTTATCTAAAAAAGCTAGAAAAATCCCAAAACTGTTTGAATTTTGCGCCTTTTACCTATATTGTTTTAGATTTCAACAAAAATTCATTTTTTCTTTGACAAAAATGCATTTTTAAAATGGCAATTTATTTGAAAAAACAAATGTGTGCAATTTTGCGCGCACGTGTATGAACCTTTACGAAGCGACCGCGTTGTTTTTTTTGAAATTTTTCTTCTTTTCCCTTAAAAAACTTTTTTATTTCCTTCAAAAGAACTAAATGAAATCAAAATTCCACAAATCTTTAATTTCAGAATGCGCCAAACGCTGCTACTCTGGCTCGAAAGATCGCTACGAGTCGCGACAATGCGACACCGGCGTCAACGGCAATTTCGTGTGCCAAAAGTTCACGTGCGAAGGCGGTCGATGTAAGTGAAAAAAAAAGCACCAGCATGATTAGCCGAATTAGTCGATATTTCCTCCTAACCGTCAATTTTCGTTGTTTTACCCGCCCGATTTCAGCGCCATTCGTTCTGCGAACGTGTGCCAATAAGAATACCGGATGTCTCGCCGGTCCGGCGATCTGCAAGTTCAGCAAGGGAACCGGAAGCTGTCAGAGATGCGACACCGACAACTGCAATGCCTAATGCGGATCTCCCTCTCTCTCTCTCTTTTTTGTTAATCGATTATCTGCCACACCTCCCCCCTCTCAAATTTTTCGTTGTTCATCGTACTTCAAACTGCTCAATGATTACGTATTGTGTCGTGAGAGTATGTAAATATTTCAGCAAAAAAAATGTCGTTTTCAAAATATTTTTATCGAGCTATTAAAAAATGCACATAATTTAAAAGTCAAGGTTGGAATCGTCGAAGAAAAAAATTATATTTGAATCTTCCTAGTTGACTATTTTTTTAAATAAGACTATTGAATGATAATATTTTTGAAAAAAAAAATGGAATGATGAAGCTGGATAAGAGAAGACATCGAAATCGCGAAAAAAACGAGTACCCTGGGAAATTTAAATTCCGATTTGAATTACCTTTCTACGATCACAGGGTGCTCGTTTTGTTTCGCCTGCCGGAGATTGTGATATAATTTTTTGGACGTTTGTTGATTCTCCAGGAACTCGATTGATTTCAGTGGACGCGAACTTCACCGTAAGAGCTTGTGCTCCCGAAGGATCACGTTGTGAAGCGTCGAGCACCGTGTGCGCCGATCAAGGCGGCACTGGCTACTGCAGCATTTGCGACGGCGACGACTGCAACTCATCCCCCGGATTCAGCGCGCTCATCGTCGCATTTTTTGCCATTGTGCTGCTCATTTAGAAGTGTGCATTCAATTATCAATCAGCCGTCTATTGTCTCTTTCAATTGTGTGCTTTCCACTTGTCTCAAGAATCTCAATTAAAACCGGCCCATTCCTTTTTGTTCCATATTTCGATGATTAATATTTTCTTTGTTTTTTTTTCGAGTAGAACACAAATATATTTATAGGCCAAATAAACCACTGTGCTCTTGAAATGGAACATCTTAAATTGGGGGATTCTTGTAGAAGCTAGCTGAATTTTCCATTGGGGTTCTTGAAATATGATGAAGATTTGGAGCCACCAGAAAATTATTATTTCCGAAATTTCACCGGTTAAAAATATTTCTGGCTTGCGTAGACCTGTTAAAAAAAGAAAAGAGGATTCTAAAATAATATTCCTATGCTCCTTTAAAGAAAAAAACAATAATTAAATTAAAATACTTTTTGAATATCTTTAATGTTTTTTTTTTTTGGTAATTTTACTTCCAGATTTTTTCTTTTAAATTTGTCATTAAAAATCAACAAAAAGATTCACGATTTAATCTTTTTGCAAATTTAAATTTCTTGAATTATTTATAGATAGGTTTGGAAAAAAAGCACCGCCTTCTGCGAACCCAATGCCGTCAGACGCGTTGCGGTTGGCGCGCGGTCAGATTTTTTTCCAGCGGAAACCAATAACATCTGAAAATGATGATTATAACTACATTCTGGAAAGACGGGAACGTGCATATTGCAAAGGAAATCACGAGCACAGCTGGCCGCAACATACAGGTGGCCTAGAAAAATGTCTTCAAAAATTAGGTTCGGCCACGGCCCTTGATTTCACATCAATTCACTTGAAATTTTCCCCACACAATTAGAGTATTTAAAAAAGTGATTTTCAAACCCGTTCATTCTTGGATTCAGTAAAAACGGGACCATGTGAATTGGCATTTCAAATTTGCTCATGTGTGCAAATTGGGTCCCCCCTCCCAAAATCAAGCAAATATTCAAGTATACAATATATTAAGCGAAATTTGGCCGCGAAAACTGGCGTTTCAAATATGCAAAGTTGCATTTGAATAATTGAGAATCGCCGACTGGACACACACTCTCATTGTCACTCGCTTTCCACATAAAGGTGCTTCTTGAAAAACAATCGAAGAGCCATCCTCCCAAAAAAAACAATTAAGGTGATGTGTGGCGCATAAGTTTTTATTCGATAAGAAAGTGTTTTTATTTTTTTTTTTGAAATAAGAAATGATGTTTTTTCCTTTTTTTTTCGTTTTCCTCTTTTTCTTCTTCTTCAAATACCTCGCCAAAATATTCATACGTGCATCGAGATTTGGCGCGACATAACTCGATAACGTGTCTGTCGAATTGAGGCTTTTGCACATTTTTTTCACGCATTCTTTTTCGGGTTAGTGTATTATTCAATGGTCCGTAATGATGTTGCAAACAATTGGCGTGAATTTTGAGACAATTTTAATTGCTCTTCAATTTTTTCATGATTTGTCTGAATTGACCCCTGAATTTGCTAATTTTTGAAAAGAATGAAATTTTTTTGAAAAATCTGTACCCTTTCAACTGGAAAATTGCAAAAAATCGCTTTTATGGGATTTTTCTAGTCGAGACCCAACGCGGCAATTCAAAATTCCACAATAATCATTTATGCCAATTTTTCAAATTCAATGATTGTTTATTCACGTCACATATATTTTTTTTCGAAAATTAGCTTCATATTTTTCTGGCTTATAGATATTTCTATATTTTTTTGCTAGATAAATATTCCCCTCTTTAAAATTCAAATTTGAAAAAAAGCGGTATTTCGACTTTTTTCTAAAAAAAAATTGGCTACCGAAATTATTCAATGTCGGCAGACGCGTTGCGGTTCGCGTGCGTCTAATGTTTAATGTTTTCTCAATTCTTTATATTATCATCGCAAGAAACATGACAAAATATGGACCATTGAAAGTTTTTAAGCGCACCAATTCAAATTTGCGCTGTATTTTTTGGATCGCATTACGCATATGATCCGCAAATCAATTTCAAAAATTTCCGGTGCTAATCGGTGGGGCACCGGAATCAACCTGGAAATTTAAGCGTAAAATATGCAAAATGTGAGATCCGATTGGTTTTAATTTTTCAATTCAAATCGATTTCGAAAATATTCAAAATTTTACTCGGATCCCACAATTTCAAAAATTTGTATCCTTGGAATTGCCTTTCTGGTCCGGTTGATTCCGGAGCCAAATTTTGTCGGATCCGGTTACTGTTGAGTTATCAGATATCAAAAAAAAATCCTCGGTGTTTGTTTGCCAGGGTCTTAAATGTGTTTGCCATTCCAAATCAATCTGAAGGGAAAATTCAAAAATTCCAGTAAACCGGGTTCTCTTTTTTTCTCGCTCAATTATAATATATGTTAGCTACATTTGAACGTCTCGATGTTTTGAGAGTCTTGATATAATAAATCATGAAGCAAAAATTCACATCCCTTGCATTTCCATATTTGGTCTTGCAGCTTGCTTCGCTTTTAGCATCATCGGCTCGGGGCATTATTTGCAAATTCATGCCAATCATTGGATGTTTCCTTGTGTCGAAATAATTCCCTCGTTTAAAATGTATACGTTTTCGGTATTTTGTTTCGTCGCATTCATACATTTCGGTGATGAGTGTCCGTCGATCTCATTAGGTATTGTTTTTTTTGGAGGGTGGGGGGATGGGGCTTTGCTTTCATTAGGCGGGTCCCAAATGGATTGCAGCTCGAACAAAATGAACAAATTGCCGACGAATGGACGTCGAATAACTGAATTAGGAAGAGACTTTAAGTTTTTTCGCAAAAAAACCATACTCTCAAGATGGTCGAATTTTTGCATTTTCAAACATTACTTCGAACTGGGTCCCGAACCAATGGGGCCCTTTAGTCGCACTATCTCCAATTTCTCAACCATATGTGAGTTTGATTTTACAGAAAACATTGTCTGAAGGGGGCAGGGGAGGGACCAATGATATAGAAATGTCAAAACGGGGGCCCGGACCCTACTTTTTAAATCGTTTAATATTAATATTTAAAACCGCCTTGCAAATGTGCGATGGTCCACAATTTGCAATACGCTCTGATTTTATTTGAGTATTATATATTTAACAAAATTTCCTGGCTTCAAGGTTAAAATTTCTTGGAGTCGTATTCATATGAAAATTAATATATTTATTTCACATTTAATTTCTAATTTCATAAGGAAAATAACAAAAAAATTACCAAAAATGCGAGAAAAACCCGTTCTTACGACACTCCGCGTTAACGGTGCCCTTTGTTTAGTGTAAATAGCGTCAGCGGCGATTTATGTAAACAAAGGCGGTAGCCCGGTTTTTTTTTGATAAATCTGAAAAAAATTAGTGTAGATTTACGAAGATGAAACGTTCACTGAATATTAAATGCAAAGAACGCGACAATAGGACTAATTAAAGAGTATCTTTTTCATACATATGTAGAAAAAAGGAAAAAATATTTTTTCATGGATTTTTTCGAATTCGTGGCTTTTGGACTCAAAAAAGCTAATCCTTAGTGAATCATTGAGGTATTAGACCTTAGAAGCACTTTTTTTTTCTCCAACATTTTGATCGATGAATCATTTTTTTAAAACAACTCCTCATCAATTAATATCGATGTAATCGTTTCATGTAAACTTATTTAAATATCTCATTCGACGTCTCGTATTACACCAAATTGCTCGTGCGACGCCGCCGTTTGAGCCGATGTGTCATATCAGCGAAAGAGCAACAATGATTGTCATCGACGAGGCGCCGGCAGTGTTATCACAACCGCTTTTCGATTTATGAGAGTCTATCCGTTTTGTGTTCGGTTTCATTCGCTGACTCGGCACATTTATCGCTTTCTTGACCGCTGCATTATTCGTCCTGTCAATTTTCGCAACTTTATTGCTCTAATTAATAGCATGCAATTAAAGCTAGATTAGATAGCCAACCCCTCGATTTGATCCAACAATGATACCAAATAAGGGAGCCTCTAAACCCCACCTCCATTTAGGTCCACTTGGGTGGATTAACATACACAAACACAAAGTACATGAATACAATAATCCGCGGAATTTCAAGGTTTTGGTGAAATTTGCTTCACGAAGTGACATGTGTCATCGAGAATGCGACAAATTGAAAAGAAGACAAAAATGTAGATTTGCGAGCGCTATTTTGGATGTCTTCCCGCAATGATAATTCGAATTTTGTTCCGGCACAATTAATTTTTTTTTTAGCAAACTAAAGATTTTAAAATGCGAGTTGAAGCTTGCAAAATTGGCGAAATTCTCAATCATGTCGCATCTTTCAAATTTGACACTGAAAATTTTTAATCTTCCCGAAAATTACTGTAGAATTTAGAGTTTCAGTGGGATAACCCTTAAAATACAAACATAGGGATTCATTTTTATTTCTCTCGGCATTCTTGCTTCAATTAGAAAATAGTTTTTTTTTAATTTTGGAAAAAAAATTGCTGAAGCTGCTAAACGTCAAAATAGAATATTTGGACCGAGAAAAAGTGTTCCAAAAAATATTCCTGAACTATTTCGGTCAAAATTCATTTAAATTATTTTTACAAATTTTTTATGCGTCTTTAACTATAATTTTCTAGCAGTTTGACACTCGGCCAACGAGAAAATTATCGAGAGGCCCCTCTAGAATTCCTCACAATATTTAATAGACAGTTTGACTATTGTTCTAGTAAGAATGACGATACTCACATCCTGATTACTATTCCTCATCAAGGGTTCCTAAAAATTTGCAGAATGCCTTGTGCAACTTGAGCAGAATTCAATATGCTGTCAGTCAGCGAGCACCTCGATTTCTCCTCCACGTTCTTGGTTGTTACTGAAAACTCTATGTGTATTGGCTTTATGGAACGAGAAAAAGAAACAATAATTAATTTGCGTCTTCTGATTAGTCGGAAATTACACGCCATATATGTCATTCGACAATTATAACGTATTCACACAATTATTATTTTATTGGCCTTTTCAATTTTGGCTCAGAAAAAATAACTGAAAATGGGTCCAAATTTGGTAAACATTTATATATGTATATGAGTTTTTTTATATATGTATATCAGTTTTGACCCAATGGGTTTTAGAGATTAAAAAAAGGCGAACAGCAATTTGAGTAGTCCGAAATCGGAAATATATAAATTAGAACAATAAAATAATAAGTACAAAATACAAGAAATAATATCTAGTTAGGCTAAATGCAATACGACACAAGAAAATAAAAGCAATCGCTTAAAATCAGCCTTCAACTCAAAACAAGGACAAAAACTCAAAACTCTGTATGTGCGCGTCAACTAGTGTGCATGTGTGCATACACCGCAGTGTGTACCGTACACCTCGAATATATATGTTTTCGGCTCCTCGTAACAATTTTTTCTGCAATTCGTCATCCGTTAACTATGCGTCTTTGAGCTTTTTTGTATCTCGAAAAGAAAATGCATCATCAAGAAGGTTTTCGAGCATAATCGTCATAGCGATAAGAGCAGCGGAAAAAAAATAAGACACTCGATTCGGTTCCCGACGAAATCAAAACGAAAAAATTGTGCGAAGAAGGAATTCGTCAAAATTGGTTCCGGCAATTATTTTTTTCCACATTTCTTCGGCCACAATCCAGTGCGACATTTCTCGATTTCAATTTTGGTGCGAAAAATAGAAATTTGAAAAAAAGGAGGATTTGTGCGAGATATCGGCAATCCTTGTTTTTAGTGGGGGGAAAAAATAGTCGGAAATTTTTAGGCCGAGTGGTCGAAAATCTTTGGATTGTTTATTTTCAGCGTCCGCTTCTATTCACTAATCCAGTGTGGCCTTTTCATTCGCAAAATATTTAAACATTCCAAATGTTTCATCTATTTATGAGCTCTTCGATGAATTCTATAGATCACATTATTACTTTTTCTTAAATTCTTTTTCTAATTTTCTAATTTTTACTTTTAAAACTCAACTTAAACATAATTGATGCTTCTCCTATCTGAAACTTTGAATTTTTTTTAACTTGAATCATTTGAATTTTTTTATCGATCTCAGTAAAACAAAAATGTCGAATTTGTAGAAGATTGGATTCCTTGCTAACATATTTTAGGTTCTTTAAAAAATTTACAAAAATATGCTCCTAGAAGATTCCACACGAGATCCAAGGCGGCAATTCAAATTTGAAATCAATCGTACCCCCCAAATTCGGTCGTCCAATATTTGATGGTCCAATGTAGTCTAAGGGGGAGCAGTCAGAAATATTTCGGAAAACCAATTTTCGAAAGAAAATGTCTATTCTGATTTTTTAAAATTAATTCTCTGAAAATTAAAAAAAAAACGATTTTCTGCCACTTAAAATTTTTTTTTTACTTAATGATTTTCTTGCTCTCATATTTTTGATCTACTCTCATTCCTAATTACGGGTACTTTTCAAAAATTGCGAAAATTATAATATACTGTAATTGAATTTAAAATTTTGTTTTCACTGAATCCTTTAAATTATAATGTAGTCCCAAATAATGGAATGCACTTTTTCGCCGAATTTCGATGAAAGAACAAATTCTTGAGAAACACATTCGATTCTTTTTTTTCGCATCCACTCATTAAATCAAGTTATCCAACATCTGACGAGCAAACATCTCCCAATCTTTTGCGGTGTTGGCCAAATTTGGAAATACACTGGGTAGCCAATGGGCGGAGCCTAGAGGCGGCGACGTAGTGACTGACTCAAAAGAAAATAAAGGGCGGAGAGCTGATCCAGTAGGAGACTCTTGAGGGGGGGGGGCGAGCACAACTCTTGAGAAAATATGTATACAAGGTTCCTTTTTTTTTTGCTTCTTCTTCTTCTTCTTCTTAGTCTTCTTCGCCCTCTAATTTCAGAATTTTTGGCGAAGGTTCGTCTCTCTCATTTTTCGAATACCTCACACATCAATCGAATTATCGAGAAGCGTCCTACTTGTCCGAAAATTCCTCTTCCGATTGGAACGTGAGAACACCGCGGATTTTTTCTTGAAAATTCGAGACATCCCATTTTTTTTTTGGTGAATGTCATCATCATCATCATCACCTCATCATTCCGAACAGAATTTTAAATTGTGCCCCAAAAAAAAACCCCTTCGCTTCGAATTCTTTTTCCTTCTGCTCGACTATATTCCACACATTTCACTTCCATCGAGAAATTCACAAAAAAAAAACGATGCTCATTTGTTGGGGGGACCCAAATTTCCAGCCCTTCAAGCCAGCCGTATTTGATCTACGCAAATTTTTGCTGACCATCCAACTTTCTTTTTTGTTCTTCCAATTCGTTGCCCAAAATATTTCAATTTTAGACATTTTCCGAACACACGTTTTTTTCTGTAATGGTCTCGCCGCGATGAAATGGTGTTTTCATTCATTCTCACTTTTACCATCAGCGTGGTAGCAGCGTTTGACGACGGTGGGCGATTATTTTATTTTATTTTTTTTGGACCACTCTTTTCAACTCTCGTTCAATTATAGAAGAAAAACCTACTTCCTTCCGCTTTCTGGAGGGTTTTCATTGAATTTCACACAATTATCTTAATAACACACATAATTGAACATTTCTTTTTTGAAGTCATGGCGAACGTTCCAACCAACTCTTTGAAACAACCTATGTCGTTAGACGCGTTGCGGTTCTAGTGATCTACGCCATGAACCCGCAACGCGCCCGAAATTTGTTGAGTTCATTGTAGCGATGTTTGATTGCAGACTGCGTCCGCTGTGATCTACGCTCGTCGTACTGTAAAACATGGGAGAACAGCACGAAGAGTTGCGAGTGCCGCGAGGGATTCGCGCGCGTCTCGAATGGCTCATGCGCAAGTAAGCGATTAAAAATTGTTGTATCCAGAAATCACTTGAGTATTCCATGCGATATTTACGAAAACACATAAGCGTCTTCAAGTGTAGATTTCTTCATACGCACTCCGTGATTGCTTCTTCTTCTCCATTTCATACTTCTCCCCCCCCCCTTTTTTTTTCTTTTCTCATTTTGATTATTTGTTTTTGCGAGAAGCGTGGAGGGGGGAGTTCTTTATTGCATATTTTGTGTTGATTTCCAGTGGTTAGCGAGCTGGCGAAAGGCATCAAATTGGGAATGAGCGATTCCGATGAGGATGATGAGGAGCCGTTTTGTGTTCTCGGGCAGGCTGAAAAAGCGGCGACAAGGTGAGCTGAAATTTGAGACGTTTCGTGCTAAAGGACAACATACATATATACTGATAGATGATATCATACCAGTGTGGATCGCATTTCGTGTTAAACATGTACCTGGTTGGGGGGGGGGGGGGTAAAACGACAAGAAGATCAATCTTTGTGGGATGGGATTTCGCGTGCAGTAAATTATTATTAGTAGAGATTAAAAAAATGTATATAATCAAAGAAGAATAGAAATCATTGACATGAAACTGAAAAAAAAACATTTAATTTTTCCCGCAAATTTTTAATGCGGGCAAATGCAACAAATGCGCTCTATTGCAATTGACGAATATTTTGAAAATCCTTGTGAAAAAAAAGCTATTCCGAAAAAGAAATAATGGCTTTGGGGGCGGAATTGAGAAAAAAATAACAGCACATCATTTTTTGGATATTACATTTAATTAATTTAAGAAAAAATGTTAAATCAAAAAGCGCGAAATTCAATAATTTTTTGTTGTTGAAAAAAATATCGGCGGGCGAGTTGTGTGCAAAAACCGGACGCGCAAATGCAGACTACGCGTCCATGGCTACAGTATTCTTGGGCGAAAATATTTTTCTATGAACTAGCGTTGGGTCTCGTGGCGAAAATTAAGTTTTGTTTTTTTTTTTTTCACGACAAAATTGCACTATTAAATGGTGCAATTTTGGGGTGAACAAAAAGGAAAAAATTGCACTATTTAATGCTCGATTCATTTTTCCATTGAAATCACATTCGAATGGTGGTGAAACTTCGCCAAAAACATTACCTCTTTTCCATTTTTGTTTCATTGTGCTGTTTTTTTTTGTTGTTGACACTATGATCACGAAAGCCGTTGACGCACTATGAGGAAATGGATTTATGCGGGCATTAGTGAGCACGCACACGCGAGTTTTGAAACAAGACAAAAAAAAAGAGAAGACGATGATGTGATTTCCAAAACGGGAATTGGCGACGTCGAGAATCACCATTTTGAACACATGCGGCTGCAAATTGCATATTTTTTTTTTGAAAACAAAAAAGACGCCCGCTGAGAGCATTTCGAATCACGCAATTCCGTCGAATCAAAATCTCAATTATTTTTGTTTTTTCGAATTTCAGAATTCTCACCGAGCTTCTCAGCAAATACGATCGAAATTTGGTGCCGAAAATGACGGGTGTCGACGTCGACGTCGAGCTTCTCATTCAGAGGGTCTCCGAGATCTCCGAGATTCAATCCGCCTCAACAATGCACATTTTGTTCAGTCAGATTTGGCACGATCCGGGATTATCGTTTGAGGTGAGATGCCAATTGTGAAGCTCAATTGACAACGAGAAATTGCAGCACGAGGAAGGCGCGCATTGTCTCACAAATCTGTCGCTTTCGCATCGAATGGTCGACAACATCTGGCTGCCGAATGTCTGTATAGTCAACTCAAAAGGTTTCCTCTGCGAGAATTTTTATTACGTATTAATTATAGTCAATTTTTAGGCTCGACGATTCACAAAAGCCCAACGCCGAATATCTTCCTGGCCATATTCCCAAATGGCACTGTCTGGATGAATTATCGAGTTGTCGTCGAGTCGCCGTGCGAAATGGACTTCAGCTTCTTCCCGATGGATCGTGTGATGTGCACAACGATATTTGAAAGCTATGCGTTCAATGTTGGAAAGGTTAGACCGAAATTTCGTCAACAAGCCCGCTGATTTGTTTTTTTTTTTTTCAAGGTCCGATTACATTGGAAGCGGCAAGGCCAACCGGTGGAATTTATCGACGAAGTCAAACTTCCCGACTTTCACATGACCACATTTATACACGAGAAAGCGACATTCATCTATCCGGCTGGGGTTTGGGATCAGGTACGCAATACACAAGTTGTCAATCGTTTCGTTTTTGACATATCGCAACACGCACACACACACAAAAAATAATCAAACACCTATCCGTTATTTTTGCTCGTCATCGCTCAAATAGCGATTGGCTGCTGAGATGATGAGCAGTAAGGGAATGGGAGGAGTGAGGGAGGGGGATCGACATCCATCATCAATTATCCTCTCGTCTTGACCTTACGAATTTGACTAAACGAGTTGAGAGACCGATCGGGGGGTGAACTTTAAAATAAAGGTGACGAGAGGAATGAATGATGATGAGAGGGGTTTTGCGATTTTTTAATTGAAAAAGGGATATCAGGATTTTTTAATACTGCACCTTTAATTACAGTATCCAAAAATGTTAGCAAAGTCAGAAAAAAATCATCGATTCTGATAGATTTTGCCAAATTCCAGCTCAATATAAAATTATTCTTTCGCCGCTCTTACGGGTTCTACATTCTTCAAATCTACCTCCCAACGTATTGTATGGTTCTCATCTCATGGATTTCATTCTGGCTTGACAGGTAGGAACCATTGAATACCACAACCGAGTCGCTCGATTTCAGACGAAGTCTTCCCGCCCGCGTCACATTAGGCGTTTCATCGCTGATGGCGTTGACCCTTCAATATTCGAACGTGTCACGAAGTCTTCCAAAGGTACGCGCTCAATCATCTGAAACTCTTTGAACGTTTATGGTCAAGGCTTATGGCTTTTAGCAATTTCAACATGAGCTATCCCTTATACCAGCGGTAATTAAGCTTCTAGCCTTCACCACAAGTTTTTGTGATAAGCTGCTTTTTCGAAAACCTCACATTGTGTTTTCACCACGGCTATTTTCTTTTTGCTGTTGGTTGGCTCGACATTTCAAGCTCTTTTGTTATACAGCATATGGCGACAAATATTGCGAACATAGGCCCAAAATATGAATAAATTTTGTTTTAAATGGATTAAACCACGTGTTGAGTGAAAACAACACAACAATTTTCGAAGAGAGATGAAACTGGAAAAAAAAAACATATTTTGGTTTTGAATGAGGGTTTTTTGTGGCCACGAATTGCCCATGATCATTGATGCACACTGAATTCATTTTTTTTTCATCATTGCTAGGTATCATATGTCAAAGGTCTCGACTTGTTCATGTTCGGCTGCATCGTCTACATTATACTCTCGATCGTCGAGCTTGCTGTCGTCGGCTCACTGGAGCAACGCCGGAATCGGTAAGCCGACACCTTCCAGGCGGACGCCAGAATTGTGGTTACCGAATTGCAGACTAAAAGACAGCGACGAGTTCATGTCCGACGAGGAGATCAAGAAAAACGTGTTTCAGCGAACATTTTCGACGAAATCGTTCCGATCGGGCTATGTGAGTTTTGATCTACAAAAAATGATTTGCAAGAAGCCAAAAAAAAATTACACGAATGGGGGTGACTTGAGAAACATCACTTTTTGTTTCCTTCCATATTAAGTACTCTCGTGGTCCGCCGCTAATTCATTTTCATTGAAAGTATTCCATAAAGCGTGTACACTTCGTATTTACTTAATCTCGCCCTCGGGCGATCGGTGAACAGTGAATGATGGCTGGATGAATGCGTCAATTGTTTTCAGGGAGCGCGACATCATCAATTTTCCGAGTGCGCCAGTCCAGATGATCCGGAGTGGGCGAAGAATCGAACGGATTGGACCGAGCGGACGTATGTCGAGTGTCCCGAGCCGAAACCGCCTGAAAGTGATCGATTGCCCGAAATGGAGAATGATTCCAACAATAAGGTTTCCCTTATTATTATTATTTTTCAACAAACCAATAAAATGTATCACCAAAAATGCTTCAGATGCTCGTCTTTGTTCGCGATCGTCGAGAATCCCGAAAACGTCGAAAACGCCTAGCCCGCGGAAGGTTGTTTTCAAGATGGACTGGCGAAGACATGGACAAGTGGGTTATTTCGCTATCACATCTAATTAATTCAAACGGTTGTCCTGAAAAGTGCAATTTAATACTTGCTTATTTTTTGTTTGTCACGTCGCCAATAAAAATAGAGAATTGCGAATTCAAAAAAAAAAAGAACACAAAAGATACACTGCTTTCAGATTCTGCCAGAAGATGTTCCCGATCACGTTCACGTTTTGTAATTTGATCTATTGGATGTACTACACGGCAAAATCCAAAGACTAATAATAATAATGAGTTGCCTGATAATTGCCTCCCACAATCGTGTTGTGATACTATTATTGAAATCGTACCCCTCCATCAAAACATTATGGCCTTAATTTGTTTGTGATACTTATGTGCCATTCATTCAAAAGAATATGTCTCAAATAAACATTTGTGATCTTTGAAAAGAGGCAAAAAAAAATGAATTGAGAATTAAACGGCAACTAATTGTGTCTTCCTTTTAAAATTACCATATTCCGCAATTTGGCATCAATTTTTTGATTGGCAAATTGCAAGTCCCAAAGGGTTTTCAAGGATTTCGAAATTAATGGAATCGACAGAGTGAAAATAAACAAAAAGACGAGGGAATAAAGAAAAAAGACAAAATTACGAGAAATTCAAAAAACTTCTCCCGGGGACTAGGTTTTTGCGGCCATTTCTCGCCGGCCAGCAGTTTGAAAACAATAACTTTTTATGGATATATTAAGTGATGTCGTTTTTGTCGCAATAAGCGCTTAAATTTTCACAATGAAAAAAAATTCAAGCGTTTTTAATCGAAATTTTCAACTGAAATATGTTTTTTGCAATATTTGTTGCCTTAAAAAAAAATTTTTTTAATTTCAGATCTTTCACGGCTGTTTAAAAAATCTGAAAATTTGTCACCACTATGCTTTTTTTTCAAGAAAAGGGATTGTTACGATCAATATAAAACATAAACATTATTTAGGTACTTTTGGCTAGAAAAAAGCGCAAAAACTCGGTTTAAAAAAAAACTATCAAAGAATTAAAAAAAAAAAACTTATTCTAGTTTCTTAGAGTTTTTAGAGTAGAGAGTTGTTTAATTTCGAATCATTGAATATATTCATGAGAAATAAAAAAAACGAAAGAAATTAGTTTTCTTGTTTTCCCTATTTTCGGAATCGAGTTTTTCCACAGCAAAACAGATTCATTAAAATTCAAACCGTTCTTAAATATCATTGCCGTCGAAATTCTTTAAAAAAAATAGCCTAATTCAAAACGGAAGCAGCGAATTTTAATTCTTGCTTGTGAAAATGCGATTAGGACATTCGAAAACACCACAAACCGTTTGAACAGGTTTGGTTTCGCTCGAGAACATTCCAGTAATTACCACTTGACGAATATGGTCGAAATATTTTTCGAACCGGCTGCCAACAATTCTTGACCGGTTTTCGATTGGCCCAATTTTGCGAATTTTTTGCGTGTTGCTAAAATTCGCCCAAATAAAATTCACACCTTATCCGAAGCTCTCAAAAAAATTAAAAAAAAATTTTTGATATCAAAAATATTTTTTTTTTATGAAAACAATGTCGACACACCTTTTTTCCTTCCTAATTGAATAAAAACTGCTAATGATTTGAAATTATGCGTGATGATTTTTTTTTTATTTTGCGAAAAGTCACGTAACAAGGATGACAGGATGATCATCTTGGCCCGTTTTTTTTTGGTCGACGAATCAAATTAGATTCAGATGACCCATCAAATTATAAGAGACCGAAAAAATTATTATTTACAATCGAAAAAGGGAAGAGAAGCTTTACTATAATAGTCAGTGAGCTTGATTCGCATTTTGTCGAATCAGTACGAAACACTAATTCCCACTGTTTCAATTAAAAATTCGAAACAATCAATGGTCCATAAACACGCAGAACGGTCGTTTTTTGTAATGGCTATATAGTGCGTTTCTCAAAAAAAAACGGCCAGTTCGGGTTGAACTAAATTAAATTTAATCAAATTAACTAAATTCTCAACTCATTCGAATTGTCGATGAGTTAGCTTGGCAGGTAGTACGATATCTGAACTCCAACTGTTAAAATTCAAATTTCAATTTTTAAAAAGCCAAAGCCGCCCGTTTCTGCGATTATATTGAATACATAAAAAAGTATCATTTTAATTAAATCCCAGTTTTTTTCTAAAAAAAATATTCATAATTTTCTGCTTTGAGAGAATTTTTATCGCATTCTGAAAATTTGGTTTTTTTTTGCAGATTCGCTTTGCTCATAGAAACAACTCTTTAAGGACAAATTTTAAAATTTCAAATTCATCAAATTTAAGATTCTCTAAAATTTTCCAAACTTTTCGTTTAATTTCGAGAAAAAATTGAAAAAAGAAATAAAATTTCTGAAAATTTTCGACCAGCGGTTCCCTCAAGAAAAACGACTTTTCCCATCGATTCCTCGCGATCCTCTCAAAAATCAAAACTCGCACTTTCAAAGCGCAATTCCCTTCCACCGCCCCAAATGCACCTTTAACCTCTCGCCAATGATGATTACGTTTCTGATTTTATCATCGTATTTTGGCGACGCTCGAAGAACATTTGAGGTAGAACGTTCTCTAGACGTTCGTGTCTGGCATTTTGCCAGCAAAATTTCATCATTCGACCCCGTCTATGTAGTTAAACAATCACGAGAATTTCCTCAATAAAACTCGGCTGGCCTATCGCCAGACATTCAACAGCCAAGAACTGGATACGTTGATCTTTGAATGTTTTGTCATCGTATTGTTGTTGAAGTATTTAACCTAGTGCCAATCAGGGCCAAATCGGAACAAATTTATGGGCGGCCGCGAGAAATGACAAAACGAATGCGAAACATTGGATTGTAGGATGACGAAAAAAATAAATATGCCATAATTTATTGTACACAAAAAAACGTGTAAGAACAAAATATGTATACGTATATACAGAGAGGCTACCCGAGATTCTAACGATTTCGATGGATAAAGCAGAGCAGAGGCTTGAATATGCACATTCAGCTATACCAGTCGATAGCTCATATGTTGCTCTTCGGATTGCTCGGCCTCTTCCTCATGGTCTTCTTTGAGCAAATCGTCGTTCTCGAGACTGTCCGAGCTCTTCAATTTGTTGAGCTTCTCCTTGAGAGAAGTCGTCGATGCAAATTGCGAGATGCATGGCGCCGATTGGCGACGGCTCGCCGGATTCTTGGCGTATTTGCCGGCGTCGACGAGATTCGTGCCACTTTGGCAATTTCGTTGCGGCAACACCGGAATCGCATCCTGAAAGATGAATTTGTTCGATGTGCGTCAGCAGCAGTTTGATATCGACGTACCACGCCGACGGCGATATTGACCGACTGCCGTCGTCCGTGCGCGGCGCCATCGCCGCTGTGCTTCCGCACCGGCGACGATGTGCCCGACGTCGGCTGCGAATGGCCGTGGCACGGCGACGAGCAACGACGGCACTGCTTCGAGCGAATCGGCTTGAAATCGGGCGTCTTGTTGATGCCGGAGAATTCCGACACAAATTCGGCAATCGCGTGCGGAATTTTCATTTCACTCTGAAACACCAAAAAACAATAGTCAATGATTGACAGGAAATCAATTTTTAGATGATGTTAAACGAAAGCAAAATCGGAAGAAGAGGTGAGAAAATGATTTGAAGTGTTTCCGCACAATCAGGTCGTGTTTATATAGGAGACGACGTTTTGTGAGTGGAGTCTCCGCCCCAGCAGAGGCACGAATCCCCCCCTCCCACTTCGTCTGTTCTCATCGAATCATCGAACGTCGGCCGTTTTTGAAAAATGTTCTCTGACTTATTGATCGATGACATCAT
Source organism: Caenorhabditis bovis (assembly GCA_902829315.1). Lineage (NCBI taxonomy): Eukaryota > Metazoa > Nematoda > Chromadorea > Rhabditida > Rhabditidae > Caenorhabditis > Caenorhabditis bovis. Next base: position 1,232,793 of record CADEPM010000001.1, on the reverse strand, counting down.
GATTTATGGTTTTTTGGGAATTATGCTTGAACATAAACGAATTCAATGTGGCTGACGCCCGATTTTCAGCTCAAATTTTAGAAAGAAATTTTTTATTGGTCCCACTAAGCTAAATGGAAATTTACTTCGTCAATTTGACATTTTTTGATAGCATACTAAAATCTTGGTTAGATATTGTGTGGAATTTTTCCTTGCGAGACCCAAAGCGGCAAATGAAATTCGTTAAAGGAAAAATTCATTTGTCTGAAATATTATGTTATATATCGCAAAAAACGAGCGTATGAGTTTGATTCGCAGGTTATCCAGACTACTGTACCTGAATTTCCACTGTTTAAATTGAAATTTGAATTGCCGCCAATAATGCAAGCAATTTATCAAAATTTGACAGCTTGAGGAATTAAAAAAATATTCAATGACCCATATTTAGTTTAGAAATAAATAATTGGGACCTGAAGGTGCAATTATACTAACAATCCCTAATAAAAAATGAATTTCTTTTCAAAAAATATTGATTATTAAAATTTATTTCCTTTATCTCCGATATCGCGCAAAATTGACCATCATTATCACTTTGGGAAACCAGTTCAAGGCTGCTCTTCGGACATTCATTTCCTTCTTAGCATCATCGATTCCTAAATAAATAAAAAATTGAGTTATCTCGATGATTCTTCTCTTTCGTTCCAAAACTTGAATCCACTAATCGCTTCGATCATATGATTCGTGAACACATAATCCCTTCGTATCATCTCAATTTATCATATCAAGCATCATGAACATTTGTGTAAAATTCAGGGTGTTAATTAGCTCAACTTTGTAGTCAGCAATTAAAATCGCGGCCGCTGCAAGACCCATGTCGCCAAGCGCGTTGCGGTTCGCGTCACGTGCAAAATAATATTTATAAAGAATGCCATTGAGCATTTTCATAAGAGAAAAAAATGGCAATAAAAAACGGAAAAAATGACAAAGAAACAATTTTGGAGGAAATAATGAAAACGACCGCACGCGAACCGCAACGCGTCTGACGTCACTCTCAAAAACAAACAAAATTTCATAACTTTTTTTTGGGAATTGTGTCTTTAGTGCATCATACTTTTGTACTTCTTATTCCAACACCACCCAAAACACTTGTGAACAATACTGGGATACACTCGAGAGCGTAGTCAATTTTTGGTGTCACCACAATTTCAAGCAACATTTTGGACTCGACTATATCGTTGCGTACATATTTGGAAAATGCATGTTAGGGGGCGAAATACGACGGCTACATTCGAAAAGCGTTGTACCGTGAATTAACGCGATTATTCCTTTCGCGGGGAGCGAGGTTTGTCAGCAAAATGCTGATTGGTAGTTGTAGTTTGTTTTTGGAAATGATGACGCTTCTCAAGCTTTCATTTAATCACATTCTAAAACATCAGACAACATACGATTGGGGGGAGGGGGGAATTTTTTTCTGCAAGTTGTATAGTCGGCTTCCGGCGACTGCTCTACTCGGCGGTCGATTTACGACGAATGCGCCTACAATTTTCCACCCAAATTTGTTATATCATTGCATTTCTTGTGTTCCGAAGCCCTAGAATTAAAAATAATGAGAAATGAGACCATGGCGAAAATTGCTTCAAGCATACATGATATAGTCTGTTTTTTTTTTTCTTGGAAGAAAATTAGGGAAGCTTAATTTAAAACCATCCCTGGGTTTTATTATTAATTCCAATGAATGCACGAGGAGCTCTTGGAGCAGTCTCGACTGGGGGCCGTGAATAACGCGGCCGCAAAAAACTAGTCCAGTTCTATGCGTAAATTTTTGCAGCAAAATTTTCAATCTTTAATTTTAAAAATTGTTCATATTTTTCAATAAATTTCGATTTCGCAAACCAACGTTCAAATTTTGAACCGTTTCACTATCATTTTTTGTTCCAGACTATTTGACGCCGTCAAGGAATCTTCCCATCAACTCGATTCACGTCACACGTGTCAACTAACAACACCCCACTTTTTTTTTTTTCGCATTTTTAAGTCTTCGATCATTTGATTTTGCACGTTGCAAGTTATTCATACATCAGGTTAAATTAATTAGAACGATCAAACTACCAATCGATCAGAGACAATCACGTGGAACACTTCCAACAAAATATTTTATTGCGCATGAATGTTTAGTTTAATGATTTCGTGTTGATCATAGCCATCAATTGATGACAAATATTCTCATTAAGAACGCTTGATGTCAACTGAAAACAAAATTTGTTGAGAATTTGCAAAAAGAAAAATGAAAGCAAACCTGCTCGAGACGATGTTTGGTATTGATTTTTCCATATTTCTTAATATCCTCTTCAGTTTGTGTTTTTTTGCCTTCAATAATATCCTAAAATTTTTAATTTCGCAATTAAAACTCAAAAATGATCAAATCGACCTTTGTGAAAATTCCCAAAAGTCTATTGATCTCTTTGAAGTGCTCCTCGTTGATCGACTCGATTTTCGTAGCAGATCGAAGATTCTGGAAACACACGAACCATATAATTAAAAGACAAATTCAAAGTTAAGGAACTCACCAATTGATCATACCAACTTTTCTTATTCAGACACATCAACATATTCTGCTCATGGTGTGTCAACCGATAAGTGATATTCAGCGAGTAATACCTATAAAATGAGTACAGACCAAAAATGAAGAATTTGATTCGCCGTTTGGCAACCAGTTTTAATGAACTGTGGCCTGATAAGAGAGATATTGTGGTTCAAAAGTCGTTATTTAATAGTGAGTAGGCAAAAATTTTATTACCGTCCACGTTTTTAAGATTTGCCTACCTATAAATATTTTACGATCAAGTGACAATTTTGAATTTTGATTTAATTCAATCTCATCTAAATTAGTGATCGAAAAAAAACCTACTTGGTCCCTAAACCATGAATCACCGATATCAGCGATGGTTTGCACAAACTTCCCAAATTTGACGTCGTTTGTCTCGGTTCCGCTGTCGGCGCTAATGGACGAATATGGAGATTCAATGGGTTAATCGAACGGAACGCATCAAGCATAACCTAAATTCATGTGAATACTTTTGAGAAATTCTAGAACCGCATTCACTAGCCTTTCCCTTAACGCTCTGTATCGGATCAACGACAACGGCAACCGCTCTTGGATGAAGAGCTTCGAAAGACTGTTGAGTGTTGACATCCACCGATGAGAGCCAGCAGCCAAATCCAGGATGCGAATGGTACCAGCCAACGACATTCTCAGTCCTTCCGACAAGTTTGAGAAGGTCCATGTGTTTGGTTTGATAGACTGGATCAACCGACTCGACAGTAACGCTCTATAATTGAGCCAATTATTCATTAAATGACGGGAAATTTCAAACAGTTCCACTCTGCGGCATTGCGAAAACATCAAGAACATTGATGGTGTATTCATCAACAAAGTTGCCGAGCATGAGTCCCATAACCTCAAGTGGGACTCCACTACGGGCATGTCGAAGCATTTTCAAAAGAGCCAATGCGGAAATGTTAACCCTGAAATTGAAGTTTTAATATATTACGCAAAAAAAAACCGAGCACCCTGTGTAGATTTACGCAAAAATCTCCGAAACAATCAAGAATTCGGACAAAAATTAATCGGTTCCGAAAATATTTAAAAAAAAATCGGTTTCAGTAATTTTACAAATTGATCCGCATAATTTCGAGTCGGATCGTGTCATTTCCGGATTTTTCAGAATTCGATTAGTTTTAATTCATAGGAATTTAAATTCAAATTTGAATTATCGCTCCCGAAAAAAAATCGATGGTAAATAAACACACAGGACGCTCATTTTTCTTTTGCGATTGTTCATATTTTACGTTTCACTGGTGTCGGGATGGTTCAGATTATCAGCGGCCGCGCGGGTCTGACCCTAAAATGCAAAAAAAATCATCTTCTCAAGTTGTGTCAAACGCTCAAACTAACCATCATAAGCGATCGCAAAAGACGCTCCATGTTTGTTAAAGATTTTGAAGAATTCAACGAAAGAATAAAGCAGAGGAAAAATGAATTAAATGAGGGAAGAAGAGAAATGAAATAATTTTTTGCCACGCCACACCGAGGTCACGTATAACAATAATTTATTTAAAAAAAAAATAATAATTAATGCTCCAAATCGGAAAATGTTGATTCATTATAGTTCATCGATACCATTTGAACTCTACCAGTTGGAAGAACTCGAGGAACGGGCTTCTTTTTTTTGTTTGACTATAATATCTATTATTTTAAGTCGTTATTATTGCAATCCGAATAATTATAAAGCCCTGAGCTTAATTCCAACAAAGTTTTTCAAAATAATGCTGATAAATTGCCAATTTTTTCTCCTAATTAGTACCACTCTAAGATAACTCCATACCGGTGAAATGTCGGAAGATTGCGTTTTCTCGATAAGCAGAGGATGATGCTGACGCTGCGATTCCTGGGTGACGCCAACTTTTAGCGAAGGTGTTTGATTCGGCAAGGCAGTCTTCGCCTTTTCCGGAGTGGCTCGCTTAGTTTTCTTTTGTACTGCGCCCATATCATGGTCCGTTTGTGTCGATTCCAATTCGATAGGACTTTCCATGTTCTGAAAATGTTTCCTATAGTATAAGTTGAAGGAAATTCGTCTATATACACGAGGGCTAATATACTCATTGATCCATCCTTGATTAGATTCCAATTGAGAATTTTTCTCCGCTTTTTTTCGAAGAACATAAACCACAACTCCTTCAGCGGTCGAATATAACACAACGATTATGCAGCAAATTGTGATGAGGAGAATGTATTTGAAAACTGGTCCAAATCGTAGGTACAGCCTGCCAAGCTAAAATAAAGAATTATACTTCAAATAGGAAAAATGGGGTTCATACAATAATATCCTGAAATATCAACGAGTGATAATACATGGTAAATTTCGCCGCTGGAACATTGCAGTTGTCATAACGGCAGCAACATGCAATTCCTTTTTTTAGGGGAAGAAATGAGAACTTGTTGCGAGTTATGAAACACACACGATCATCTGAAATAATGATAATAGTTGTGAATTTTTATTTGAAAAAAATTGAAAAAAAAAAAGCTATCCCAAGAGAAATGCTGACTTTGAAACATGAAGTCGTCAATTAAAATGCAAGTTCGCAGAGTTTACGCGACGTGTTTGCACTATTTTAATATTGGGGTTGCGATATCTTTTTTTTGCAAATTTCCAAAAAAGAGCAGCTTATTAATTAATTTCTCCTTTTCAACACATCATTCTTACACATACCAGGCATAAAACTGCATTCAAATGGTAGCTGATACAGTGCAATGTGCCCTTGCCACGTGACGGAATGTGTATCATTTCTCGAGTAAAATATGACGCAAGTCTAGAAATCTCAGCATTTTTCGTATTATTCACGAAAAATTCCATACGGGTTCTCCGACATGTCGCACCTCCTGCCCTGATTTATTATAACTTATTGTGTATTGCGTATCGCTCAATTTTAATTCAAGACCGACGATAGCTTCAATTTTCTGTAAAATCTGAAATTAACTATTTTTAATTATACGAAAAGTTACTTTTGTTTTTAAACATGTTAAATTATTTTGACAAGATGCATAAGCGAGTAATATTCCAAATATCGCAATTTTGGCCTCCATTTTTTTGAAAATGATTTAAACGCGTGTACGATTCAATATTTATTTTTCTCCTTTTTTAGGCGAGCTGTAAAACCTAATCATAAAGCTGGTTGGAAAATGTCATAATAATAATGGTTTTTGAAATCTCGAGATGGAACAATAATACATATAGTCAAAATCAAAAAAAAAATATTAAAAAAAAAGTTGTGGAAGCTATTACTACAACTTGCGTAATTTTCACTGGTCATTTTGAAGTGGGTGAGAGATAGATGGGATGGGGTTGATCGAACAATTCTATTGTATATATCATTGAAAACGTTGGTTTGCGTAAAAATACAAGTGACGAGCATTAGAAGATCATTTTGAAATGAATGTGATTAATGGAAAAGAAAACAAAATGTAATGAATGAAACACAAAATTTTCAGTTCAAGGGAATGATGGGAAGAGGGAGGGATGTGGAATTCAACTCATTGGCTGGAATTTCCAGGCGTCCACATTATACGTGCCATTCGTTGTCGAATTGGTTTGCGCATATTGGAAATAATCTTGATAGTTTGCTATAAAAATGTAAGAAATGAGATATCATCAATTCAATAGTAATATGGCGTTATACCATATGGGTATTGCGCCTGGGGCCTGAAAGACGTTGTATTGTACGCGGACGAGGTGGAAGATGGTGAAATCTGTGCTATATATGACGTGGGTTTCGTCTCATCTGATGAAGGCGATGTCGATGGTTCAGTGGTATCAATCTCTTGCTTCACCTAAAATTTTAGAATTATTTATTTTGGTAAAGTTTAAAATTAAATATATTTTAATTGTTCTGGCAAATTCTAGAACACAAAGCCTTAATTGTATAAAAAGAGAAAAATAAATGATTTCGAAAATAAATGCGCGCATTTTGAAACGGTCCGCAACAGCACTCGACGCACAAATGCAGATTTTGCGCAGTGCGCTTCCCAGTAAAAACGGCTTTCAGAATTTTTTGCTGCGAGCTATATGTATAAAGAATTTTACATAAATTAAATCGTTATATGAAGAGTTTCAAACAATAAGCCGAAGCGCACGATAAAGCGTCTAACGGCATAGAAAAATTAAATATAATATATTCGAGATGTTCAATAATTATAAAGAAACGATTTCGTTTCAAAAAAAAAAGCAAAAAAATCGATTTAAAGAATTTTTATCCAAGGACGTTAATTTGTGCGTCGGGTTCTCCTACGGACCATATTAAAACATACTAGTCTATTTTTTTTTCTTTTTTTCGGAATGGCTTTTTCCATTTTTTTGTTTCACCCAATAGATCAAAAGGATAAACATGGCCCAATTTCAACCAAAATCTAAGCGCCTCATCAAATTTTTGACCAAATTGAAACGAAAAGTCCAAATTCCATTCCAAGGCGCATTATAAATTCAAAATTGATATTTTTTTTGAAATAATATTTGAAACAAAGAATTCTCCCAAATTCTTACCGTTTCCGAGTATTTGAGATCTCCTTCAGTGGTCGCCGGACTCGACGGCTGCACCTCGCTGCCGGTCGATCCGCCGGTCGATCCGCCGCTACTCGCCGTGCTACCAGCGCACGCCGAATGCGATCCCTGCTGCGATTTTTTTTGCTGTCGCGCTTTGGCGCGCCGATTCTTGAACCACACCTGCAACATCGATCGATTCGCCAAAAAATTCGCGTTTCATTTTTCTCTTTCGCCTCTACGCGATGTGTTTGATTTGGTTCTGCCGCATGTTTGTCAATTTTTGTGGTGGTGGCGCGTCGTCGAAAACACAAAGACTACGGTAGGGGGCGAAAGGCGAAATGAAGACAAACGATTTGAAAAGTTGATCGTGCGCTCGCAAGCAAAAAAAAAATTTAAAAAAGAAATGTCTGCATTGCCTATTTTTAAATTGCCTCACCTGCACACGGCTCTCCGGCAACTGAATCTTATGCGCCATATCCTCGCGCATGAAAATGTCGGGATAGCGCGTCTTCATGAAATAGCTTTCAAGAATCTCCAATTGATTTCGTGTGAACGTCGTCCGCTCGCGTCGCTGTTTCCGCGAGAAGCTCGGCGGATTCGCGTTCCATCCCATCGAGCCCATCGTGGCGCCTTGGCATTCCGCCAAACTGCCGCCGATGTAGCTCATTCCGGCTGGCAAGAAATTGTGCGACGCCGGTGTCGGAAAGCCGAGATGAGTCGCCGGATAGCCCGTCTGAAATCACCGAAAACCTATATTGCTATCCTTGAGATTTTCTGGATATTCCTTGCATACAAGTAAATAGCAGGCGGTTGGGTTTTAATAAAAAAAAATAGGAGTGAACTATATATTATACATTAAGCAATTAGTATTATACCTTATTTCCGAAATATGCCGCCGTCATATTGGCGACACTCTGCGCTGATGACACCGACGGAATGTAAGACATTGGCTGAAATATGAACAAGGTTATTCATCAACAAAAAATGAAGCATTCGGTGCAAGGGACCCCCAGCTCACTAACTAAAAAAATGAAAAATCATGCGGGCAATAACCAAGAGTTAATTTGAAGCAACAAAAAATGAATCAAGAAAAAATTGACTAAACCGATAATTGAAAGTAAAGAGAAGTTGAGTCAACGCTGGCACTTGGCGCCGAGCTAGGATAAGCGTTTGACTGTGCCGCTGCTGAGCTCTGCGGATCGACAATCGACATCGATGGTTTTGTCTCGTCGCCGGAGCCACTTACTACCTGGAATTAGGAAAACGACTACACACAAAAAAATTTATGAAAACGTTGATGAGCTTCTAATAAGATGTGTGGCGATTTCAAAACACAAAAGCAATTAGTCGAATTTCCAAAAAAATGAAGAATTCGAGAGAATTCAACCACAACAATTTACAACATTTATTTTTTTAATGAGCTGATCAAAATTTTTCTAACATCCTAGGCGCCGTGTGGGGGTTGAGGGGGTAGCTGGTGGGATATGTGAAAACCAATAATACACGATTTAAAGCTGAAAAAGGAACTTACGAAGTTTCCTCCGTTCATCGCACCGGCAATTGGGCCTCGATTGCTGGTGATCTGAAAAAAATAAAAAAATAATAATTGACGAATCAATAGATCAATAAGGTTGGTGGAGGGGGTGGCGATCATGGGTGTTCCTAGGCTCTTACTATTCATCGCATATTCCATCATTATTAATTTTGTGATTGAATTTCCAAATTGGCGGCGGTTGTTTGAACGAGAATGAATGCCAAACGCACATACAAATTGTGTGGAAACACTATTCGATGGTAATAAAACATGCATGAATAGGTGTTAAGCCTATCACACCCCCATTGATCCGCCAAAACTCGGATTACGCTAAATCTTAGGGTATTAAAGCACTCAAAACACATTGGGGAAGGGGGGGCGCACCGGCTCATCCAGCCAAAATGCGATTTTGGTCGCCGGCAATCCGCCCTCTCTCTCGCGCGAGCGCGCGCGCGCCGCCTCTCCTCACGCTGCCTCCAACATTCGCTGTCTCTTTCGCTCTCGACAACCGACACCGTATGACGGACGAGGACACGCCCACTTCCGAATGTGGCCAATCGGGATGAAAAATGCGAGGACGCGTCGAGGCGGAGGGGGGGGGGCGTGTGCATTCCGTCGGCGGTTGGTGAATGCTCCAGACGGCGACACCTTACCAACCAACCACCCTCTCTCTCTCTCTCTCCAAACCTTCCTCACCCATCCGAACCAATTATACTAATTATCTGTCATTTATAGGGTCTAAATGAGCGAGACGAGAGTTTTAAACGGTCTTTTGTAATGATCATTGGGTTGCGAAAGGTAGATCAAAATCGATTCAAATTGAATATGAAGAGATGGCGGGGAATTGGCTAAATTCGAAAAAAAACAATGTCAGCTATTGGCATTTAGCCAATTTTCCAAAGTCTCGACAATATTACAATTAGAAATAGGTGGGCCAAAAAATTTTAGGAATCAATTTGTAGATCAAACATCTCCCTAGTAATATCTGTCGTCAGCTTTTGCCAATTGCAATAAGCTAAATCGTTTTTTGATCCAAACGCCAGGTGCACTTAAAATTGACTATGCTCGCTGACATAATTGAGTCATCCGTGGCCCCTTCGAAACGGCAAGTGTGCTCCATTGAGATGGTCTCAATTTTCAAAAGTTCTTTTGAAGTGGGTCGAACTACTTGTGGGAAGAGCATAGCTAATCAAGCAATCAACCTTCAATTGGGGGGTGTTTTGGGAAGTCACAAATCCGCGGACATTCTTCGAGGTTTCGCCTCAAGTTGACATAGCCAAATGTCCGCAGCAGAAAATCATTATTAGTATTATTATTTAAATCTATTATTTTAATTGGTCAGATCATTTGTACACAATTGGAAGCAAATCAAATTATGTATGAATAAATATACACCAAGTTTTTGGGTGGTGCCTCGCGGATACGGTAGCCGAAGAAGCAAACACGATGCAGTGGACACACGAACGAGGCCACGGTTGGATGCGAAAAACAAAGAAAAACAAGATGCGTCCCCCCGGGAGACGTCTGATAAAAGGAAACAGGGGGGGGACGGGAGAGGAAGGTAGGAGGAGGGGGAGAGGGATCCACCACCGCTTTACCTATAGATCCGGATAAGGATCGCCTCTAATCGGATCGCGCATCACTTACCAATGGAATTGAAGGTGTTGTTAAATTGGTTCTTGTTGTAGAATCGTCTTGAGCCGACATTAGCGCGGTGATAAATCGCACAAAATAGGCTCGAGAGGAGGCAAATCGAAGCGCGCACGAAGTGAATGAGGCGCACGAAAAAATGTGAGGTGTGAAGGGGGGGGGGGGTGAAGATTGAAGACGACGTCAATTCTGGTAACGGGGGGCAACTCAATCAGCTAATGCATTCTTAAGCCCCATTTTGCTCGCCATCTATAACTAATACCGTAATGAAGATGCTCCGGCTCAACAACGGATTTCCGAGAAGGATTTTGTCGCGCCGCGCACATCATCGGTTTTGTAAGCCGCTTATTTGGCAAGAAAACATTTTTGCCATTAAAATAATTCGAGAAAACCATCAAAAATCGTTTGGGGGGCGCGATGAATGGGAAGGCAAAAGAATGGAAATGGCAAGGCGAGAGCGAGAGGGTGAAAGAGTGAATGAAACTCAAGAAAATTTGCGAACCGAACACACATTATCTTATCGCGGAATTGTGACTTTCAATTTTTTTTCCTCTTCGTACAGTTCACCTTTTCATCGAAAAATGCGAACAATTGGGTGCGTCCCATTCATAGCTTCCTCAATTTCCCCAAAAGCCCATCACAATGATGAATGATGGTCCCCGTCGGAAGGCTGGCAGCAATTTCAACAAGTACACCGTCATAAATCAATGTCTATCAGCACATCATCGCCGCGATATCAGATGGCGTTATCAGTGCTCCTCCCTGTCGCCGCGATGAGTAACCAACGCAAACGCATTCCAGCAGCCGGGCGTCGAATTTCCGGGGGCCCGAGATTGACGCGGCAAACTACCGTACTTCGACCTTCGATCGAGTACTGCCACCTAATCCGTCGCCAATGAATATTCTATATAGAAATTTTTTTTTGCGAACGAAACCGGTTCGGTTCGGTTATCGGCATTTCTGATACACCTGAGTATACAATATTCACAAAAAGGTCAGTGTGTGGATTAGCGCGGACCGCAATATATTTGTGCTCGATGGCCCCGAATGTGTTAATACACTTGTCAAACTTTTTGCGGCAAAACCCCAAGAGCGTGTGTGTGTGTGTGTCGGCTGGCTCTTGATAAAATTGACAGACCTGGCGAAAGACAGAGAGAGAGAGAGTATATGTGTGTGTCTGTTGACAACTCTTCAGTATTCGTATGCAAATATGGTAGTTTCATGACACTTTTTGCCCGACGACAACCAGCCAATGAAGCTAGGGATTTCCCATGGATCCTGTGGATTATGAATATCATATGACAATATTGCCGAAGCCAACAATCGGTTTTGGCAGGTCGATGGCGTGTGGTTATCAGCGGTCCATTGACACTCGAAAAGAAAACAAAACGCGATAACACCTTTGAGTCGATTACAAGTATTGAATGGCTACAGATGGACACCAACAAAAAAATCATTTGGTTCACGACGCGAGTTTGACATACAAATACAGATTATTTTTGTGTGCGTGTGTGGGGGGCGACGACGACGAGTTGTATTTGAAATGGCAGCTAAGCACCGGCTCATCCCTAAGCTCAACGGTCCTCTTTGCTTAAATCGGTCGGTTTCGTGGGCCTCACTCGCACACTTCTTTTTCGCGTTTCCATTCAGACCACCGTCCTACAATTTTTTACATTTTTTGGTACTTGTACAAAAATTTGAATTTAATTATATAATTAGAGCACTAGCGAATCTTTTCTGCCATTTTTTGAAACTTTCTTCGCCCCAAAAATTATTTTCCTAAAATGGGAAATTTGAATTCTTTTGTTCTTTTCTGAAACCATCAAATTCTACAATTTTCTTTTGTTACGTGGAGCCGAACACACTCTCATTATTTTGAGAGTGTACGGTACACGCAGTGGTGTATGCACACATGCACACGAGTTGACGCGCATATACAGACTTCTAAGTTTTTGTAATTTTTTTTGAGTTGAAAGCTGATTTTAAGCGATTTCTTATATTTTCTTGTGCCGTTCTGCATTAACGCTAGTAATAGCCTAACTAGATATTATTTCTTGTATTTTTGTACTTATTATCCTATTGTTCTAAATTATATCTTTCCGATTTCCAACTATAATTGATGTTTGATATTTTATTGCTAAAACTTATTGAGAATTCAGAATACGTATATTACAACATCTTCGTTCTACAGTATCTGATGGCTTCTATTGAATTTCCTTATGAGCTTTGAAAACTATTCTCTAAATTTGGCGTGCGGCGAATTTTGAGAGAAACTTGATCATTAAAAAAAGATAAATTTGTGTTTTGAATTCTTCCAACTATCATTTTCCAGAATTTCTCGATTCTACGCCTTCATAATGATCTGCCAAAAGAAAGTGTAACATATTCTATTCTAACAAAAACGGTTATGTCATCCGCAAGAAAATAATTGCGTCATTTGGGATTATCCTCAATACTTGTCAATCAGTCATATCAACAAATTCGCGACAAATAACCGTGTTGATCATTGTGTTGCGCAACGCGCTTCTTCGGACCATCACAACCCGATACGGTAGGCATTCGCGTTTAAAAGTGAAACCGCGCTAGTCAGGGGGGGGGGGGAATCTACCGTAATCGTGTGTTGCGGTTGATCTCATGAATCGCAACGCTCTCTCGTTCACTATTTGTCATTTCGACGCTCTTCCAAAAATTTCGCTTCCTCTCCTCGCTTTCCATTCCATTTTGCCTTCAATCGATTTGTTTGGGGGCGGCCAACTTTTTTGTTGGGTTTGGGACGAGAATGTAGGGAGTCTCTATGGGGGAGGGGGCACTAACTTCAACTAGACAATAAATCAATGTGCTCGGATGGAGGGGAAGATTGCGGGAAATCCATGCCGCCGTACCGCCATATCGGGTGTCATCAGAAATTATAGACCGGCAATTGTATCATGAACAAAAATTTTTGCACGCATTGTTGAGCATTCAAATAGGTACAGTGCGTTCGATCCGCTCGCAGAGCGTATTAAAGAGGCTCCGGAACGAATAGACACTCTTCCGACGGCGACCACGGGAGGGATAATCCGTCGTCGACCCCGGTTCGACGACGACGGTACCGAGGTTAACGGAACGCGATCAAAAGAGGAAAAGGGGGGCGCGTTCAGCACTTACTTACGCCAGGTGGCGACAACTGGGACCGGATTATGAGCGCGTCGTACCTATGCGAAAAATCAAATTTCATCCGACACACGGGACCGTTGCGAGGCCGCTTCAAATACAAGCGGCGACTGATCCGAATAGAGATTAGCTAGGTCATATTATAAGTGCCATGCATCTTGTCTAGGGACCACGTAATCCATGAAAGCTCCTGGTTAAGGCGGATTTTGGAAATCAAACAACTTTTAGCCAGTTTTTCGAGAATCTCCAGCTTCAAACTCACATCAAAATTTAGTTATAGCTTCACATATAGCTTAGCCTTATAGTATAGAACTAATATATAATACGCGGCGCAGTATTATAAAACCATCCACCGCCGGGTATTTCGAAATCAGCCAGTATGAAAATCATGTTCGTATTTTTGAGGAGCCAATATAAAAATAGGTATACCTAGAAAATTTTACAACGATTTTTAAACTGGTTACTCTCAAGCGGTCGATATTATAGCTTGTGGAACAAATTCGGTGGGATGGCTTTATCTCAGTAGTTGCTCACTCTTTCAAATCCCCAACCAACCTTCGATTCCAAGAAGGCGTTGCTCATTAACTGTATACAGCTGTGAACTCATTAGCAATTAGCTGTATGGGTTGGGCCGGGTTGCGGCACAGATTAGAGCAGCTCGGCACCCTTTAGTGCAGTTCGAGCAAATAAAGCGTTTTGTAATTGTCGCATAACAACCATTTGAAAATAAATAACAATTTGTTGATGAATTGTGACGTCGGATGATTAAAAGCGCAAAAAAATAACGTTCCGAGCTACCTACAGTACCCCCAAACCTGGTACGTCAAAAGCTTCACTCAATAATAACAAAAATTGTTGGGAGTTGCATCGAAAGAGGCGGAATAAAAATGGAAATGCTGTTCATCGATCTTGCCGTTGAAATGGGGTTCACGATGAAATCCAATAAAATTAACATATTCCTTTTTTTCCGAGTGCGTGTGGTTTTTTTTTCGTCGACTCGCCGCCGCCGCGCTCGAACTCGATCCAATTTTGCACCGTATTAGTTGGCGTTCGCCAATTCGCAATTCGTCGAATCCATTAGTGCGGTATGCTAAAGAGCCAGAAGGCAGGAGGTCTTTTCGACGAAAACGTCAAAACGTCTTCGTGGGAAAATTGGCCATATTTTCGCGCATCCTCGTCGCCGTCATCCTTCTGCGCGCGCGCGCGGATTACGGTAGGTGGGATGGAGGCGACGCGAAAATCGGAAAGGCGAGAAAAAAAATGCCAAAATCGAGGGACCCACCAACGAAGACGAAAGCCAGGTGCGGCGCTCCTCACCGTTCGCTGACCGACCCATCTAATCTCAAAATAGCTCTACTGTAAATAATTAGAGTTTTGAATTGTGCAACGCGCGCGTGCGCTCGGCGATTGTGCAGATGCAGCCGTTGCGCATTGCGTAAGGTGTTGCCAAATTGAGACCAACCCAATTTGTGTGGACACCACAAATTGACATCGATACATTTGGCGACATTTGCTCTTGCCGTAATTGTTTCAGCAAATAAAGTGTTTGGTAATAGATATTGAGTAGGATTTGGAATTGAGGGGACCCAAACTTGGAATTATTCAACATCCTTTATTATTATAAAAAAGAAAAGCTACAATACATTTCAAAAATTTTAATATGCAATTTTTTTCGATGTCTAGAATTTTTTTAGATCTTATAGAGCACACATTTTTAAATCTCAGCTTTGAAGTATGCCAATAAAAATGAAAACATTAGAAAGAGAATTATGAATATATAAAATTTAATATTGAAGTGACGGTCTCAATGAAATATGTATTTAATTCTAAACAAGCCGGCATTTCTTTTGTTTGCAATGATTTAATAATAAATGCCATAATTTTTTATTTTTCACATTAGAATTCTTGAGGAATCTCAAGTTACATAAGCGATAGTTTCCCCAATTTTATTTATTTTCAAAGAGTCCGGGTTTTAGAGACCCAGACGGACCCGCTAAAGCCAGCCGAGATTTCGAGAGACATATAAGGTGTCATCTGATTGCGTCATTAATTCAGCGGTGCTTGCTCTAACTATTAACATATCATAAATGTAATGTTAAAATTATGAACGGTTCATATTGAGGGGGATTAGTATTATATAACCGGTATTGAATATCGGTCACATCATCTTATTTATTATTTTTAATACCTCATTATTCTGGTTTTATTTTTTCAAAAATTGATCCATACTTTTGCTTCATATTCCAAAAATGTGTTCCTTTTGGAAAATTATTTATAATTCAATATTAACCCTTTCAAGTTAATGTATTAAAAACGTAACAAATTCAAAGTTAAATTAGAAAAAGTTCAATGGTCCACAGTTATTCAAGCTACCTTTTTATTTACGTTGGTAATAATTTTGGTACTTTCTGTTTTAAATTTGTAGTTATAAAAACTTGTCGCTTATTAATTCTTAAAGCAATTGACTATTTATTTCTCGCTTCAAAGCTGAATACGATACTTTCTTTTTCATCTATAATAAATCAATTAAATATTATAAATATGATATGTATAATCCTGACCTCTGTTTAACCTATATGTATTCTTCAAAAAACAAAGAATTGTTCTTGTGTGTCACAATCTGTCGAATGATCGTAAATCCAGTTATACAACAAAATATATCGAAGTTTACAATCGCCTTCTCCAACTTTACAACATTGCGCTGAATCCAATCTGACGCCTAATCCTCGTCATCATAATTAGATGATGATGGTTGGGCGGTAAATAGTGCCATCCTACCGTAACCACGATTTATAGCCATAATTTTCGTCTTAACTTTTTGTGAATTGTGTGTTTCGCTCTCAAATCTCTTAATTGTTTCAACGAAATGCGCCTCGTTGTTCTTGCCAAACAATTTCTATTTCAGGAGGAGGGGGCCGAGCGCGTTATCAGTGGTCCGCAATTCGAAGCGCGATAATCCTTTGCTTATCAATCTACCGTATACCAGATGGTGTGCATTTCCCAAACTTGCGTCGTTGTGCACACACTGATGACCACAGGAAGTTTTGCATTGTAGAATCGGGGGGGGGGCGAGTTTCGCTGGCGTCTTGCTCTTGTGTGTTTGTATTCAATTTACTGTAACAAAACGTGTGGACGAATGGACGAGCTCGAATTTGTGTTGCAGATTACTGTGCGCGACGCGCGAGCAGTTTTGTTTGTTCTAAATAGGGTCATCGGTTCGGTGTTGACTCGTGCGAGAGACACTTGATTAAGGAAGGGGGCTTCTTCAGACACTTCAATCACACATTTCTATTGTTTCACATCTTCTTGAATAAAATATGATGCATATTTTAAAAGTTTTCCACACTATATATGAAAATAAGGCCTATTATGCAAGTTTTTCGGAAATTGATTGTGTCAATTTGAATTGAATATTCAATATAATTGATGGATCTGTTCAATGCTTGTAAAATTATCATTTTACGTAATATTTTAATGTATCTAATTTAAGTACTATTTTTTGCTTGCCGCAAAATAGATCCATGGGATGCTATAAGCAAAAAGCTCATTGTACTAACTGATTTATAAAGCATTATGCTTTTACCAGTGTGGTTCGTATTTTTACAATTCGGACCAAAAATTTTGGAATTTTTGCAAAAAAATGATGACAGTGGACTTGAGGAATTTGTGGAAAATTAGTGGAGAGAAAGGGGAACAGACGATTCCAAAAAAGGGAAACAAAATTATTTATTTTTTTTTCATTTTTCCTGCAACTTAAGGGATTCATTAAATAATGAAATGGATCTGGGCGCTCTGAAAAAGTCGAATTTTCTCTTTTTTCACCTCTTATTAACAAATAATTAAAATTCAAATAATTAAAAAAAAAGTCACTTTTTCTGAAACAACAAGTTCAGAAAAAGAAAACGAAAAAATGTTCCAATAGTCAATAATATATATGTATTATTTATCAAATCGCAAAATTGCTTCTCATTGCGTGTGCATTCAGCCATTGACTAATTTGTATGTATACAGTAGTTCGGTGCGAGTCTCGACGCGCAACCCTATGATTTTCTTTCGGCCGAGGACACGCAAAACACTAATACGCTAAATGGCATCTACCGAGATGTGCATCACCGATAAGCCGCCGATCTTTTCGTGAAAAACATCTGCACAAAATAGTTTTTACGTAATACATGTCGATTTGTTTATAAATATGATGGTGAAAAATAAAAACGCCTATTTATCTACATATTCGTTGCTTAATCAAACAAATCACACTAAGACCAGGTCTCGTACTGAAGTCGTCCGCTGGCTTCAGCTTCTGCCAAACAACTGTGCGGCGTCTTCACAAGTTTGGCAACGATTTTGTCGAGAGCACCCATTACCGCTTTTGGCATGTCGCCGGAGCTTCCAGCAATGAAAATGTAAGCTGAAAAAACAAATAGATGAAGATTTAAGTTTGATTTTTTTTTTGAAAAAAAAAAAAATTACCTCCTTCTGACAACAATTCGGCAACTCTATCCCTGTGCTCCAATATTTTGTCTTGCACGTAAACCTATAACAATTCAATTTATAACCTCATCCCTTTTAATTTAAAATTTTACCTTTTTCTCCGAATCTCGACTAAATGCCACATAATATTCGACATGTGCTAATTTTGGCCACTCATCGGCAAAATAATAATCAGCTTTTTCTTTTCGGCATCCAAAGAATAGCAGGCTATTTCTCTCACTCGTTCTGAATTCCAAAAATTATTTGCTAATAATGCCTCATTCGATGAGCGATTATACAATGCATTTCGTTGAGTCAAGAAACTTCTGAATGGCGCAATTCCCGTTCCGGGACCAACACAAATTACTGGTTTATCGGCATCCGGAAATTTGAATGTTCCCTTGCGAACTCGACAGAAAACCTGAAGATCCGTCTTTTCATGGACAAAAATAGAATCGATCAACACGAGACCCGGAACAACTATTAATATCCTCATAACTATTCTAGAATATTCGCAAAAAAAACGAGCGACCTGTGCCGATTTACGCTGAGTTAGTTTTACAGGTTATCTAGAGTACGGTATCCGAATTTCCACAGTTTAAATTCGATTTTGAATTTCCGCCGCTAAAAAGTGCCATGGTCCACAATTTGTCAAGGTGCTCGTTTTTTCTACGATGCTAACCACAAAAAATCTCGTTTAATTATTGTAAAATCTATCATTTTCATGTTCATTAATTATGTGAATATTAAAACTAACAAATTTGTGAAGCGAATTCAAAATAAACGAAAGAGACGTTTCGCGAATCCTTGGTAGTAGTCTTTTTCAAAAAAAAATCTATACAATATTTCGATTTCAAAACAGTTTTTAGTTACCTTATCGCCAAGCTGAAGTCTTGAAAGATAAGTGCTGCAAAGACCTCGTCGTTTATCCGACAAAATCGATTTGTATTCAACCTAAACCAAAACAAACCGAGAGTTGTTGAAAATTGCGCATCTCACCTTGGCGACTAGAAGCTCAATATATTCTGGATTAGGCGCGGATGCAATACTAAAAGCTCTAGGACGCATCATGCTAATCAATTCAAACAAGCGTTCTAAAAATAATAACAACTCATGATGAAATCTTAATTATTATACCCGGCGCGATTTTTTTCGCAGTATTCGGAAAATCTCTCAACGTCTCCGCCATCGTTCGCCGACATCTTGGAGAGTAATCAAGCAGAGTATTCAGTCCTTCGGGGCTCGAGAGCTCAATCAATTTCTCCTTTTCATCGATATGGTCCGACCAGGACGCCATTATTTCGAAAAACGAGCGCTTCGGCACCTGCTGCAGATCGAAATAACGATGAAGACATGTTCTCAACGTTGGCTCATCTGTAATAATCGAAAATTCGTAATCTGCCCAAGTATTATTGAGTCCCCCCACCTGAATTTATTAAAAAATTTTTACCTTTAATTATATAATACGGAAATGGCTTCACAAACGGGCTGTTTTGCATAATGTTGATTTTTCGATCCAATACTTCATTCGTGTATCCCAGAGCGTCAATTGCAATTTTCACAGTCTCTTCCGGATTGTATGGCCAAACCATCAAGACATCACCAGCTTCATATCTAAGCAGTTAAAATAAATTGTTGAAATATGCATTTCACGACTTACCTAAAATATTCAGCGACTTTGGCATTTATATTCATTCTAATAAGGCGAGTGTCCTTAAAATATTTTTTCAAGAATAAAAAAAAAAACCGATTTTCTTAGATACTTGAAAATGGTCATCCGTTGTCACTCGCTTATTAAAATTGACAGACAAATGCCGATATTCTTGAGCGCCATTTTCATCTTCGCATATTCCAATGTCAACGAATCGATAATTGGGCTCGATTTCGATAGTAGTATCCGGTTCTGCGAGCATCTCCTTCAAATGGAATTATATAATTCAAATTTGATAGATTTTTACCTTGAAATATGACAATTTGTAGATTTCGTTCCAAACCGCTGTCTTCCATGGAATATAAGCGCCATCAACCCCAATTTCATGTTGATCGTCGGCTTGAAAATATATTATTTAGTAGAAAAAAAAAATGATTTTTCTATTCGCCGAATTAAAATTTTTCCAGTTTGTTTCACCATTTTTGCCCGATAATTTTTTTATTAATGGCTTTTTTTCGTACCTAATCCAATAGGAGTGAGCATTGTGGCTCCTAATTGCAATAGTCTTCTATATAACTTCTTTCCGGCAAAATTGAATCTCGCATACGAAGAATCACCAAGGGCAAGAACTGCTGTATGATGCTAGACAGAAGAAAATCATAAAATATTTAAATAGTTTGATCAAATTACTCACGTTGCTCAAAAAAGTTTTGGGTAGCGATTTTTTGAGAAGCATTTTCCAAAATTGCCGCATATTCGGCGGCATTTCGCCTTGTCCCGTAGTCGAAACCACAAAAAGGACAACTTGTTCCGATCCAAAGTTCTCCAAGTGAAACTCGTCAAGCTCCATAACTCGAGCTTCCAATTTTCGAAAGTTCGCCTCTCGACGCAAACTCTCGGCGATATCTTGAGCTGTTCCGGTTTCACTCCCGTATAGTATGAGCAGCGACATCTTCAATAAACTACTATACCAATTATTAAACGCATATATTAATAATTGAGCAATAATTTGAAGAGTTCGAAAACTCATTAGCAGTCATTTTTGTTTTCAACAAGTTGAATCAATAATTTATTCGAGATCAAGCCTTTTCGGCGGCACCGGCTTCTCTATACATAGTCATTAACTGATCAGAGTGCCTTCGAGTGAATGTCAATGTGGCCAATTCATAAAATTGCGGGCAAATTTTCAGATTATTGATGACATCATCGAGAAGGATTGCGGACATTGTAGTGCTTGCTGGAGCATCGTACTTCAAACTGAAAGAATTTTGTGATTTCTAGAAAAACAAAGCATTTAAAGCTTACTTGATAAAATGCACATGAAGATGATAGAATGTTGGCTGATAATGAAAATAGCACTTGATTTGATCTTTTCTCAACCCATATTTATTTTCAATTGCTTCTAATGATTTGTCACGAATGTTTTCAAGAAGTGGAAGGTGGTCGGCGGTGAGGTCTCGAACGGATTTCAATCCGTGTTGATGGCAAATTGCCAGCACATAAAGATTCTCGATGGTTTTACCATCCCATTTAATGTCTTGTAGAAGAATAAATCCATTGGTTTTATCATCGTCTTCATAGATGATTTTGTCAACTTCCGATTTTTTTTCGAGGCAATTGTACACCCACTAAAATGAAATTTAGAATTTTATTCTAATAAGAAAATCTCACGTTTAAATTTAATTGATATTTTTCGATATAAGCTTTGGTGATTTTCTGGTAATTTTCTGGAGTCTCGTGAATGATATACTTCTCTTCTTGTCGGTATTTGGAAATTAGACGGTCGGTGGCAGGATAAATTAATTGGCATTTGAGTACTGGAACAAAAATAAAAAAATCGCTTTGATATTTATGGATTTTAAGTTACAGTTTAGATCTGATGGTATTTCGATTTCGTACGAGCCGAAAATATCGTTCTTTGAAATTTCTTTGAGTTTGGCGTTGTTCAGAATATTTGTGATAGCGGTCTCGTTTTCAGGGAATGGCGATTTGTTGGCCAACAAAATTCCTTTCTCGCCATTCTGATGCGTGAGTAGAAGGAAAATTGACTAAAATAATTTTGATTGCCAAAAAAATAGCTTTAAAAAATTGACAACCTTGTGAGAAGAATCCGTTGCCAGGAGCTCTTCGAATGTTGCGTTGGCCAACCATTCTTGCGCCAATTTTTCAGTGCTATTCGCAGGCTCAGGAGTTTCTACATCTACCGGCATTGTTGAAAAAATGTGAAATGTACCTGTGAATATGAAAAAAACTTATACGGCCAAATTCATCAGACGATTATGGGCAGGTTTCATTTTTTCAAAGAAGACAAAACAATTTGCAGTTTTTTACGCCACAATTTCTATTAAAATTTGCGTAAAAAACCCCGTGTTCCACCTCATGAAAAATTCGAATAATAAATTTAAAAAATTATAATTTTTTTTGGTTCGAAAATTCAAATAAATTGCGTGGCCGGCTAGGAAACTAACGGTCACGGCCACATTCAATTGTCTGCGTCTCATGTGAACGCCTACTCTCTCTGTTCTTCAAAAAACATTGAAATTTTCATTTCTTCCGCTTTCCCCTTGAGTTTTTTGCTTCTTTTCACCCCATAGAACAATCTCAACGTATCAATATGTTGATGGACGTATAAATATAATGCCTTTATTGGGGACAAGTTTCCATCCGGTCTCTGCTTTTTGAATGCCAAAACAAATATCGTCGTTGATCCATTTCAAAAACAAATATACAAACATGCTTCGCTAGATCATTTCTGACATGCTCTTTTTGCTGATTTTCGTTATTCTCACATCTAATATTCATTCTGATAGTGTCAACCGACTTGAACGATTGCGAAAAATCAGCGAATATGAACGAGAACTGGCCAACAACATGACAAAAGGTTTGAATCGAAAAACCAGCCACAAAATTAAATGATTTGACTTCAGAATGGATGCCATCGTGTAAGCTGAAGTTCTTCGCGTCAACGTGTCAAGACGCATTGCCAAGATTTTGCGAGTCGGGAAGAATCTGCAAGGATGTTCAGAAGCAGTCATGCTGCTTCCCAATGCCCCATGAATGCCCGACGCCAGCGCAAATTGGAATCGAATGTAAAGTATGTTTCAAAATTTAGAAATAATCTGAAATCTCTGCATGCGGTTTCTAACAAATACTTCATTGTTTTTTCAAATTACATACTAGATTTTCCCTCTTTTATGTAACATTTTACCAAAAATGCAGTTCTAGTCATGATATTTCTTAATAATATGATTCAAAATGTTGGAATAATTGTATACAATTATTACGGTTCAGCTCCCTTTTTTTCCACCTATGCTATAGCTCATTTCAGCAGCATTCCCCAATAAACTGGTGCCAAACTCCGAAGGATTGCTCGAATGGCAAGCATCGATGCTGCGATACCGGATGTAATTATAATATTTGTATATAAATTAAATTATTAACAAAACGATTTACTAGTCTTAACGAGAAGACAAAATCGTATAGATGGGTCCAATATAACTGGTTACTGTACGATCACTGGATCACATTGTTATTCGAGATCAACGGAGGTTGGATGAAAGGTGTGACTAGCAAGGGACAGGTTGACTAATGAAATGGCGATTAAGCAATACAGTGGGAATTGTAAAAAAATTATTGCTGGTTTGCAGTTTGCGAAGCCAGCGACCAGATACTTCCGTAGCCGGACGAAAGAAGCGAGGCTCTTGAGTATCGTCTTTGTGAGAGTGGCGGGAGTGCGAAAAGCTCGCGTTGAGACCACTTGTCCTCTTCATCATCAACAGTTAGGTTTTCGATGGATGGAAGTTGGTCGCTCCACGCCATTTCCTCCTTCCACCAGCTAAAAATACATCGCGGTTACTACAGAAGCCTTCCGATTATGCCCGTCTTGCCTTTCAGCTTTGGTTCCCGCCAATTTCGCTTTGAAGATTGCGTCGATGCGATCACTCTGCTCACGTGTGAAATAATTCTTCCAGTCGCGTTTGCCGCCCTTCCTAATGAATTCGGCCTTGTGTCTATAAGATAAAAAAAACGACTTCCAATGAATTGATACGATATCAACCGCGCCCAAAAATCTGTTTATTTTTTGTTTTTGGCCGCGACATGCGTTTTTGCGTTTCTCGCGCGTTATCACTTACAATTGTGATTCTGGGAACCAACGTTTCTGATCTTTTTTCATCGCGTCGATCGTGCTGTTGTCGGCGATCTCGCAAAGCGTCGCCAAGTCCTCGACGCGTTTCTTCGCCTCGCCGCCAATGAATTGCCCGATCTGAACCATTGAATACTTCCTTCATCGTGTCAATCAACCCGAATCAAACCTTGTAAATCGTGCCCTCCAAATCATCAA
Source organism: Caenorhabditis bovis (assembly GCA_902829315.1). Lineage (NCBI taxonomy): Eukaryota > Metazoa > Nematoda > Chromadorea > Rhabditida > Rhabditidae > Caenorhabditis > Caenorhabditis bovis. The sequence goes on along the minus strand of CADEPM010000001.1, from coordinate 1,208,917 downwards.
TCATATCTTCATACTTGAGGAATAGCACGCGCTCATTGTCAATATGCGCGATCCACGATAGCAAATGATCAAAGTAGTCGCCAAACGCGAGTTGTCCCGAAGCGAACAGATCGACGAACACGTCCCATGTGCCATTCGCCCAGTTGTAGATTTTGAAGTTTCGATTGTGATGGAAGTAGCTGGTGAGGCAATCTTTCGGATTACGGACACAATAAATATATTTGGCGTTTCCATTTTTCGGAATATTGTCATGATTGAAATGCGTTTTCAACACTCTTGGACCTTTGATCTCATTGGCGAATTGAGCACCCATGCGCTCAATCATCGGGCTTTGAATGCACAATTCTGAATTATAGGAATCTTCTTCAGTTCGTCCGCCCAACCCCTCTTACCATTTCCTTTTCCAGCCTTGTAGTCGACTCCTTTGACGAGCTGCGATGTGATGTGCTGAAGCCAAGTAGTTCCACATTTCGGGTAGGTCGCAATCACCACATCCGTCTCATTCAAATTCATCATTTTGGCGCTTCTGAAAATTGTCGCTCAAGAGCTCCGAGTTTCATTTTCAATTCGGCATACCGAACATTTTTCGGCTTGAATATTGGCGGCCAAATTTCGCCGTCAATCACCACCTGCTTCGGATGGCCGTTCGGCTGGTAAACAACGGATCTTGCAGGGCCTAAATTTCGCAAGTGCTATTCAGACTTTGAAAAATGCCAAAAAAGCTATTGGAGAGGTCTTGCCGCGAAACTAAATGTGTGGATTTACGAGCTAATAATATAAAGAGAAAATATAATTATTAAAATAAAATGTATGCGAGTTCTGGCAAGTTTATCAATTTTTCGCGGCCTCGCTGTGAGATTTATGGAATTTCATCTGCGGACATTTTCGAACATACCTTTTCGGAAGCAGAACGATGTCGATTTGAGATCGAACGGCGAGCACGGTGTCCTCGGCGGACTCAGCGGATTCAGAAGTTTGGGCGTCATCGGCGGTGTACGATCGCAGTGCGGCATGTCGCCATGATCAATACGCAGGTGTTTGAGGAACGATACCATATTCCGAAGAAAACGCTGATTCTTTTCGGAGGCGGTTGACACAAAAATGAGGAATTCGTTCGCTCAATGGCGCATTTTTAAGCGCCTCTCTTCAGACCACGCCCACAATTTAATTAGCGGTTTGACAGTGAGACCTTTCTCCGTTTCTTTTTTGTGGTGTCTTTCTGGCTCGCCAAAATAGCAACTAGTGATTAGCCCACGCGGATTGCTCACGCGGTTGTTTTAAACAATTGTATTCAGATGCGTTTTGTTTTTCGGAGGCGGTCTTCCTTCAAGGATTACGGTAGACAAATGCGATTCGCTTTGGGATGTTTTTTTTGTCGCCGATTTTTGATACGACCTGTCGGAGAATAGAAACCGTGATGATCTATGAGAACTACGCCCAAGGTTCTCATTATTATCAGAGAAGATCTGAAGTGAATATATGTTAGCCAGAACATCAAAGTGGATTCGTATTATCTTGAATGAAGTCCTTAGATTGTACCAATTAATCAAAAAAAATTTGATATTTGCTATTAAGCCCTATCGGACCATTCAAGGTTTTTTTTTCTACAAAAAATTTACTAGGTACGTAATAATCGATTTCAGCTTGATTTTTGTTGCCAATTTTTTTCTCTAAAAAAAATTGGCAACAAAAATCAGGTCCGAAAATTATTCCCCCCCCCTTCTACAACACTATAATTATGACTAGAAGAAGCGTGGGCATTTGCGAGACGAGAATCGATGATGATTTATGTGTGTTTCGAATTGACGATGGCTTATTTGTTGAGTCGAAGTGGCGGCAGTTCGCGGAAATGCGGCGGAGTGACGACTCGATTCGGAATTCCGCTGATTCCTGAAAATTTTTTAATTTGAATCGAACAATGCTGGATGGTTTTGCATACCATCAATGTAAACCGCCAAATTGCGATCATCAATGGGCTCCGAATCATTTTCTGCAAAAAGGAAACGAAAATTTTTTGTTTCTTGTTTTGAACTTGAAGTGCAATTTTTAAATGCTTACATCCGATAAAAACCTGCGCCGATTTACGTTTGAAGACTACTTAAATCGAAATTTGAATTGCCGCCCACCGAAAAATTCCGATGGTCCATTAGTGGTCCTTTTTTGCGATGGGAATACATTGTTTGAAATGTAGTGACATCAAATCCTTAAAGAATTTTGCCATCACAAAAACGAACGGACCATGGAATGTTCCATTTTAGGAATTCTGGTTGATGGTCACTACAACTGGTAAAAGGGAAAAAATTATTCAGACTCTCAGAGTATCTATTTTTCATCCAATTTTTTACCTTTTTCGGAATTGCAGTGGGAAAATGGGACCCCAAGGTTTGAAAATTTTGTAGATAATCACATTTCAGATTACCAACACCATTTTTTCCGTAGCTTGAGTGAAATGTATTTTTTTTAAATAAAATTCAGACATAGGTTTAAACGCGTTTAAGATTTTTTAAAGGTTCGTCTTGAGCAACCAATTACGTAAGATATTCGTAAAATTCCCAGCTTTTAGTAAATATTGCTTCGGGCCCATTTGGCAAAAATTGGGCTGGAATTTTTAAGGTCCGGAATTCGGCTAACCGGCTCTTCCAGATATCGAAATTACAGTGTTTCGCGCGACACCTTTTGCAAAGCAAATATTTTCTTTTGCAGCAAATATTTTTCACACGCCTTTTCTAGTGATGACGTAAAAATGGGTAGTTATGATATTTTTGACAACAACCGAGACAGTACTCTACTAATTAAAGGCGCTTAATTTCTATTTTCTCGAGGTTCTACGAGCAAAAAACAAACACGACGCAATCAGTGTTCGAGAAGTTCACGGGTAGTGCAAAAATCGTACTCCAAAAAAATATTGCTCTGTGCAAAATTTTTCTATTTTTGGCACCGTAATTTGAAAGTACAAAAATTCGTAAAAATATCAATTTTTTGGTTACGTATTTCAATGATTTTGCCAAATTCCCAATGGATGGTCTTGAAACGAAAATTCTCGTTTGTGTACTTCACACGGACCCCATGATTTTCGTATGTTCAGAGATCAACGCTCAACTCGCATATATCGTGAACTATTCTCGACATTTAATAATATGTCTGGTCTTGGTCGGCAAAATTTTTTTGTCGCTGTTTCAAGCTATTTTGTGATCTCCGTCACGAGGTGATCTTCGAAATCGGCAACCTTTTTGGAAATTCGACGAGCCGATCGGATTGCTGTAGGCGGCCGCTGGAAGTGGATCGCGTCGGCCGTACGCCTCGAGATTACTCGACGAGTTTTGGCGATTCTCGAGATGCTCTTGACGCGTTTTCGACTTCGAATTGCAGCAGGCGCAGCAGAGTCTGAAAATTGGGAAATTTTTTGGTACGTCTCCCCAATTCTGTCTCGAAATTCTTTTTGAGCTTTATTACATAGATGGATTACAATATGTATTGAAATATTCGTTAACATAAGTGCTTAAAACATTCAAGTGAATATCAATCAGAGACATGGAAAATATATTCCATGTCTTGAGAGAAATCATTGAGGTAAAATTGGTGTGCCTTTAATATCCAAGTATTTCAAGGCTAGACATTTTTTAAACCCAATCGATTATTTTTGAGACATAACATTCTACCCTAAATAGTTTGAGTTTTGGGACCACCGTGCTCGCCTACAATCCAATTTTAAAGAAACTCGAATGGTGTCGGCGAAAGGGTAAAATGGGAAGCGTATATTAATTAGACCTCTAGAATGTTTTAAGTTATTAACGCAACGGGCCCATATTTAATGGAATATTCGAGGTTTTGAGAAAAACCGATGAATAAATTGCATTTTCCAAAATTTTCATAGAATCCTTAAAGATCCCCCCCCCCTAACTCGATGTATCGTTAAAAGTTTTGAAAAAATCAAAACAGCTTATACGGAATTTCTAATGGGACCAATAGTAGATAAAAGTTTTAAAATAATTCTTTTTCTGCGAAAAAAAAAACTACAATAGAAAAAATATGGTATTTTTATGGAATTTCTCGCTCTGCCAATTATTTTAAACTTTTCTAATCATTTCAATCTCAAATGCTTATAAATTAAGATAAAATACCAAAAATGAAAAAGGCAGCGATTCGAAAAAGACGAATCGCGGTTGGTTTTGATGCACGGTTCGTCTCTGAACTTTCAAACACTACCAGTACGACACTCCAATTACACATCGGCCTCAATTTAGCGTGTTTGTTTTACTAATTAAATTGCTTCCTATTTTTGTACCAAAATGTTCCGCCGGTTATCCCAAACCAAAAAATGGTCCCCTGTTCGTCCTGATCGAATCGCTGAGACCCAATAGAAATCAAAAGTCGTCTGCTTTGGCGGCAATTCAAACACCTGCCCATTTCCAGCAAAAAAATCGAGTTTGTGTGGCCCTATTTTAAAAAATTGATTGCATTTTTTTAAATCGCATTTATAATTTCATTTATTGTCGGCGTTGCGCGAGGGTGAACAATTTAAAAAAGGTCTCGGTGTGCGCCTTTAATCTATTCGAATGCATAGGCCCGTAAATCTACCAACACCACTATCATTGTTTTTTTTTGGCATTTCGCCAATTTTCCAAAGTCGAAAATATCTATTAATAATACCTCTTCCAGTGAACATCTTGATCATACGTGTTAACCAATACCGGATCACTTTGCTGGTTGATAACACGTCTGAAAATTGATATCAATAAAGAACAATTTCAATTCTTCACTTTTTGTGCTTCATCACCCATATAATGAGCAAAATGATAGTGGCGAGAACCAAAATCAATCCAATGCCTACAATTAAGTATACTAGCCATCGATTATCACCTGAAAAAGTCTTAAATTGGATTTTATTTTGTCATACGATACCCATATAATCTAGAAGAGCATTGAGATCGAAGTGATATGAGGTGTCGGTGCCATTCGTCCATTTGTCGTCAGTCTCGGTGATATTCACATATCCGTCAAAAGGGTCCGCTGGAACTGGAAACGGATCAGATTCGTGCGACGTCGAAGGGACCTCGATATTTTGAATGTCCTCTATTAAGCTGTTATTGCTGCCGAGATTTTCCATTCTGTAATATTGTGCAAAATTATTCGGCTGGAGAGCGAAAAATGATGATTGCCAACAAGAATGGGTGTGAAGAGAAGAATCTAGTCGCAAATTTCTAGAACTATCATCTAAGCATCAATTTTTATTTGTTTCAGTGTCACAATAATTACATTCGATTGGCCATTCAATCATTTTTTATTTCTTCACGAGTCATACATGAATATAAGCATACTTTCGACATAAATGGAGAAGTCTAAGATTGAAAATGTGTTTCCTATTCGGCTTATCTGATTTTCAAACGTTTCCCGGAAAAAAACGACATATTGAAAGAGGGGTAGTAATGCAAATGTTTTGTCTTTTTCGGACCACTTCAATTTCTTTTTTTGTCACGAAAAAATTTGAATCAAATTCGGTGTTCGAAAGGTCAAATTTCTTTTGCATCTCAAATTTGGACGGAAAATTGAATTTTGCAGAATTTCAAAAATTCTTTATAATTTATTGAAAAGCTCGGAATTTTTTTTTCGGCAAATCCTCATTAGTTCATGTTTTTTTGTGAAAACACCCAAAGTGGTCGAAATTTTTTGATTGAATTCGAATTTTTTAATTTAGAAGAAACGTATTTGAGATATTTGCAGGTGATATTAATCACATATATAAGGTTTCTCGAAAATAAAAAAAAAATTTTAATATGAAATTCTATACAGGGTGTCATTTAAGTTCCCGCACAACTTTGAAGACGTATATTTCTGAGACTAAAAGTCCAAATCAAACGAGACTTGAAATATTTTTTATCTATAGTATAACAAATAATTTTATATTAACTCTTTTCGATTCGGCCTTCTTTCGGAGCTATGACTTCACAGAGACGCTTCGGGTAGGATGCGACTGTGGTACGCAGGTATTCGATGGAAAGATTGTGCCATGCCGCCAGTAATGTCTTCTTCAGAGCCTCTACACTTTAGTGGGGTTTTGCGTTGACCTTCTCCTGCAAGACCCCATCACGGAAAAGTCAAGCTGATTCAGGTCTGGGGAGCAATCAGTCCATTCGGATGACTTGATAAAGTCGGGAAAATGGGTCTGGCACCACTCCTGAGTAGTTTTGGCATTGTGGGCGGGTGCTCTGTCCTGTTGAATGACCCATTTCTGCCCACCGAAATGCGTTTGAGTCCAGGGCATCACATGCTTCTTTAAAATGTCCCAAACGTAGACTTCTTTGTTCATTTTCACCCCCTGATCCACGAAATCCAGGGGGCACCTCCCGGTTGAGCAGATGGCACCGAAAACCATCACACTGGCAGGATGTGAGGCTCGATTAATTGTTCTTCCTTTCTCAGAAGCTTGCTGGGATGTCTGGGCAAGTACTCAATGGTTTTGTGAGTAGAATGCCGTCTCCATAGTGAATAGCTTCTCGTCGGAGAAGACAGTGACGAGGTGTTCTCCAGACCGCGTGCGCGCAAGAAGTCGTTTTGCTTTTTCGAAGCGTCTCTGCTTGTTGACGGCCGATAGAATTGCCGCTTTTTGGACACGATATGGGGTCAGTACAAGCTTCGTTTTGACGATTTGTTCCAAAGCGAAGATGCTCATTCCCACGTCTGACGCCATCTTTCTCATGCTCCTGTAGGGGTTTCGCCTGATCCTCGATTTGACGGCGTTGATCTTCTGAGGAGTGGTTACCGAGACGGGTCTTCCTTGTCTGAGACGGTCACTGGTCGTATTTAGCTCCTTGAAACGTTTGAAGGTGTCGTAAAGCGTTCTACGAGGCACACCGAGGCGTTGAATGATGGCTCTCGGGCTCACATTTTGCTTATGAAGTTCGATAATGGAAGCGCGATGAATGTTAGCCTTCGCCATTTCTCGGAAACACATCCGAATGAAGTGAAACTTGGAAAATAAGTAAAATATACCTTATTTAACAAAAATAAATTGTATTGTTTCACGAAAAGTGCGACAGCCAAGCTCTTCATGACGTCAAACTTTTGTGCGGGAACTTAAATGACACCCTGTAGAAATGTTATATCGATTAAAAGAGAGATTAGCGAAAACGTTTGGAAAAAAATGAAATGAATGAAGTTATACATATATTTCCGGTTCGAACATATTCAACGTCCCCCCCCCCTTTAAACGCGTTATTCATAACTGCCCTATTTGGAATTTTATCACCTAAAAAACTAGACCCGAATTTAGAATAACTCACGTCATATTTAGAAATTCATTTTTATTATAATATGAATGAAAACTATAGTATTACAAAAAAATCATTATTTATAAATTTTAGGTTGAATATTAATTTTCTACAAAAATTGCAATTTTTTCAATGGCATATAGTCGACGTCCGGCGATTGTTGTAGATTTACGGTGTGCGTCTTTTTGAAATGGTCCCGCCACGTGCGAAAAACTATTTAACTGTTTTCAGGTGATGTGTTCAATGTTTCTTGATGGGTTTGGTATTTCCTCGAAACTCTAACCTCATTCCAATTAACAATTATGAAACGGACCATTGAAATTCGAACTAACCCCGCAAATCCTGTCGGACCCCTAATATAGATGAATTTCTTAAAGGCAATAATGAAAGTAAGAAAAATAAATTTAAAAAAAAACAAGTTTTTTTTTTTAATTTGGAAATTTCTCTTTTTTTTTTCAATAGGGCCAAAAACTTTTAAAATTGCACATTCCTACGAATCGTTTTGCAAAGAAAAATTTGTTTTCACTTTTTAATAGTTCATTTTGGCTCGATTTCTAAATTTAGAATGCTCAGCTAAGTCACACTCTTATTAGCAATGGATGATTATTCGCACATGACGGTCTTGAGGTTCTTTTTTTCGATTTGAACAACAACAAATCCTATAATTAAGGCAAAACAGACGATTGATAGAAACATATTTGGTAGGTGTCACGAGAGAAATACGTATCTTGATTGCGAATGCGGTCGGAGGGGAAATTAGTATACATACAAAAAGCTTCGGCGGGCCGACGTGAGCAAATGTTTTCTATGGCAACGGAAGACGAGAAACAAACCAAGTGTACGCTGATTCACATTATTAGTAGTCAGTCGGTGGGGCTTCTTAACGAATGCCCCATATCAACAACGAATGGTGAAGAGGGGGGTCTCCTTATTTAGATAAAGAATTCGTTGTTTGAAATGGTGGCTCGAGACAAACAAATGAGGGGAGAAATGAGCAAAGTTTGGGAAAAAGGGACGAAAAAGGAGAAGAGGAAGGTCTGACTATAACAATTCTCATTTGTTCGGAAGGAAAAGAGCGAACTGATTTCAAAAATGCATTTTTTAGTGCAATAGCGATTAATGAGGCGAGCTTGGGTCTGCATTGTTGGAAAAAAAAAATGTTGTCAATGGGGAGAGAGAGCCAATAATAAAGGTTTTTTTCTCATTGCTCGAATAATATGTTGGAAAGAAAAAATTGGACCAATTTATAATGCGAATTTTCGATTTTCAATAGCTTGTCGACGAGTTTTCGACGAGTTAAAGTTTGCTAAAGTTAAAATTGGATAATTTGAGATTTTCATTTTTTAAAGCTGGCTCGTTAGAGAATTTTTTGTTGTCGGCGTCTGCGGAAAATTGGCTAAATGCCAAAAAATTAAATAAAGGTCTCGATGCGTGATGTGCGCCTTTAACCTACACTTTTAGATTTGCCCCAAGACCACTTCCATTGTTTGATTTTTGGCATTCAAACAATATTTTTGTTTTGTGAATAAATAAAATGAAATCCTAATTGCCCTATTTATTAAATACAATTTACTAGAATAATAGAAAGGTCAACTGATCGAACAAAAATGAAATTACTTTGCTGAATGCAGCAATTTAAGGGAAATTTGTGGTTCCACTAATTCAATTTGCAACACCAAGTTTTTCAATTTTTATCTTTTTTGGAACTTTGAAGTTTTTCGGCCTTCTAACTGCAGATTTTGTTGAAATCTCGTAAAATTTATTTGTCGAATGCAAAAAAATGGCATTTTATAATTGAAAAATAAGAAGACCCTTTCATTTTCAGTTGTTTTCGTTCATTTATTCTTTTCCACAAAATTATTCAACGAATTTTTTTTTGTTATATTGTCTTTTTGAGTCGGATAATAATAATTATTTCGAAATAGTCTATTCAACGGCAAGCCATTTGAAAAAGTACAAAAACGAGTGCTATTTTTAGTAATCGAGGAACAAAGCGAAACAGAAGAGAAACTAAAGAAAGTTTAAAACGAAAGAATCCGGTCCGGCATTAAAAATGCCGTCCATTAAATCGGCGTGTAGAATAAGAAAACGCTGTGTTCGAAAAGATAAAAGTGAGTTGCGAATATATTGTGGTCACGAAGTGACAACTGCTCGAGCAGTTCCAAAGTGATCCCGACCCCAGGCGTTGTCCATTTTTCATCGGTTTGCCACCCCCCTGCTGCGTCTCATTTTTACTCAATTTGCTTTCATACCTCCTCGCGAGTTTGGTCCGAAGAAAAACGATGGGAAAAGAATTCAAATTTTTTGTGAGCGGAATTCGAAAGGCCGCAATAGTGCGTCACGGTGTTTTGCACAAGTAGATTTTGTTTTTTTTTTCAAATCAACAAATATTTATTTTCATTCGAAATTTTTACATTTCTGGTTTATTTTTTTCCAAATCTAAAATAAAAACATTTAAAACCCTTTCATAATCGTGTTAAACAATGTTCCAAACAATATAGATATATTGTTGTTAATCCAACCTTCACTAAAGCCCCTTTAGATTCTCATATAGTCGTGATGAGTGTACTAAAAGACCATTAACAATTCAATTAAGCGTTCGTGACTGCCGTGTCGTTTTTTTTGTGAAGCTCTCCACCATTTACACTTCTTTCCTTGATTTCTTTCGCTTCAAGTCAATACTTCTCATTTTCATTCTCGGAACAACTATAGTGTAAAGGGACACCAAAAGTCGCAAAAAACCGGCTCAGGTAGTTGAAGCTACTTGAATTTGAACTTTGCGAGAGTGCACGACGTCGTTGGAAAAATTCGCGTCGAAAACCCAATTTCGAGCCGCCAAGATTTCCGCAACCACCCAAAACAATTGTAAATTGACACATGAGCGGGGAGACGAGAATAACATGTGATGCGGCGTGGTTCGTTTCATTTTGGGCCCTTTAATCCCATTCGTCCCGTTTTCATCGAAATTGAGCAACGCCCTTGTGTCCCCGCGTCCTCTTGTCACTCTCATTTATGGAGCAAATATACATATTCTCCTCCCCCACTCTTGTCTCTTCGTTCTTTTCCCTTCGAGTATCACATTGCCCGCTTCGGTCACTACTATGTATACCCTCTAACCCAGCCAAAAAAAATTGTCGTTTTCTTACTTCCATTCGACACCTCTCTTTTCCAAATATTTTTTTTTCACGGTTCAAAACCAATTATACGAAATCTGTTGCCAAACTCTTCCGCTTCCTGTATGTTTCTCCCCATTCCGCTATCCCTCCCAGCGGCCCATTTTTGCTTTTTTCGAGCCGACAAGCAAAACAAAATTTTTTTTCTTTGGTTCAACATTTTGACGAGAATTTGTCGATTTTATAAATGTGTCCATCTTTTTCTTTTTTTAAAATTATTCTTTACTGTTCACAAATTTCTGAATATGTCAAGCTCTTCAGCGCCGAATATCTGACATTTCTCTATTTAAAAATTGAGCCTTTCTCATATAAACGTATCTTGTTAGAATGAGTTTGCAATTATATTTCTACTCATTTTCCAATTATTATCAACATTTTCTGCCTTTGCTGGTTTTTCTTATCGAACTTTGAAGTACAAACAAACTTTTAAAAAGGTTAATTAATAATGTAATTTCTCAATATAAGATTTCATACAATCTTATTATATTTCATCAATCAAATAATAAAAGATTATAAATCTTTAAAAATCGCTTGAAATATTTCTTTCATAAACCAAAAATTAGTTATTTAAATTATTCCTAATCTCCCATTAGTTTCTTTAAAACATTTATTATCATTTCCCGTTTATCTTAAATTAGGCGCCATATAAATATTTTTTTATTAATTTTTTAATTCTCATTTCTTTTTTATGAGCCGATCATAGTTATATATCAAAAATGTTTTTTTTTAATAATAAATCATTAAAAGAATTTCAAAATGCGTGGAAAAAACTGTCGCAATGAATTAGAATCAACTTAAAAAATTATTGCAAAGAACATTCGCAACATCGAAAATAAAACCGGAAGAGAACCAGTTTTTTTTTTCAATGTTTTTGATATATGCATATATTTTTAAATCACATGAGCTCACGCCTGAATTAATTTCAAATTCAACGATTTATATGTATATGTAGAATTTATAGTTCAAACTTGCAACAAATGCGTTGTTTGTCAACATTCCTAGTCCAGTTTGGAAGATTTTCCACAACAAAATTGCGTTTTCGTTTTTTTTTGAGCCGATGAGCACGAGGAAGCTTTTAACCTAATGAAATGTTGGTCGTTGCATTTTTTTTCATTGAACTTTGAACTAAAATTCTCTTTTTGCGACAGCAATCCTGCACTGTAAAAAAAGATGCACCCATTGTTGAAAGTCTCAAATTGAAATGTGAAAAAATTAATATTTTTCTTTATTTCTGCATTGCCCTATAAAACGTGATTTTCAATTTAACCTCTAACCCCCATTTGTTGTTTATTTTATAGAAATCCAGTTGCGACGTGCCAAATGTAACCTTTTTATTCATTTCCTATTTACGGATTTAAGAAAAATTCACGAAGTTCATTTCTGGAACATATTACTTCTCCTTGAAAAAGTGAACTAAAATTTTTTTTTGGAACTTCCTGGAAGTACATTTTGGAATGCAAATAAAACGATCGAACCGTGTAATATGTGCAGAAATGCGAAGAAAATGAATCGTGACCTGAAGATTGAAATTTCGGTTTTTTTTTTTGAATTATAGTTCCGATTATTTAAAAAAAACTGATTATTTTCCAGGTAATAATAAATAATTGGATACAAATTAAAGATTGAAGTTTTCACATTCAAACGTGTGAAATTCTAGACTACAAATCGAGGTAAGGTGCAAAAAAATGTGTAAACCGGTTCCTACAATAGTTCTGCACGTAGTTCGAAATTCAACGCTGGTTTCATTCATCAAATTTGAAAAAAAAAGATATTTTGTTATTTCGCAACGGAAGCGCAAATTCGTGGAACATCGTGTCTGCGAAATTGGTAGCCGGTGTATGCACAGTTCTTTGTTTGATTCGCATAAATTCAAAACCCCGCGGTTTCGCCTTATGGTTTTGCTTCTGTTCGTTTGCAATTCTTTTATTTTCGACACATCAATTTTGCATTCTTCGTTCTTTTTTTTTTCATATTTTTCTTCCTTTCGTATTAACACTGAAGATTGTGTATATTCGTCATGCGCTCTCTGCGGCCATTTTGCCGCGCGGTTTATTCGTTGCCTTCTGTTTCGCAGTTGTCTCGTATGATGAATCAACCAAGCGCCGCACACCCGCCCGCCGTCGGCAGACATTCGTGTTTTATTTTTGGGTATCGCATTTCATTCATAATGTTGTGATTATTGTATAGGTGACGGCAACGGTGAAAAAGGTAGGCGGCGGCGGCGGCGCGATCATCGGAAATTGTCGAGACCCGACGGAAGAATGTGGTGAAATTGATCGGCGAGAAATTGAAAAAAGAAAGAAACGCCGCCCACGATCGACCAATTTTTCAACATGGAGAACAGCAATTTGTTGGCGATGCGACTGTTCGCGACATGGGATGTCGATCGAGCAACACCATCCACAGTTCCGAGGTGATTCCCATTTTTCGTCGTTTTTTTTTTGAAAAAATATAATGTAGGTTTTGAGAATGAACCATTTTTTTCAATCCCTAAGATTCATTTTCAATTCCAAATGACCATCTAAACAAACATCAATATTGCCATTCGTATTGCTTGAATGAGCGTCCTCAAAAAATGTCATTAAAATCATGACGACATATTTTTTTTTTCAATTTCGTAAGCCTATCTCGTGATTTCTGAAGAAAAACAATAAACTCATTTCCTCCCCAGTTTATTTGCTAAGTGCCCAGCAATATAAAGTGGGCGTTGGTACTTTAATAACATGATGATGAGATATATAGGACAAGTTGATTTCTACCCCAAAAATAGAATTGTTATTATCACGCGGTGTCGGAATAACCGGGAGGTTTTAAAAAGAGCAAGTGCAAAACAAACAGTCATTCGCAACTCATGACCGGAATGGCACAAATTGAGTGTAAACACGTGCTCGCAAATGACACATTTCAGAATATTCAACGTTAGTATTAATCGAATTGTGCTTGATGGCGTCCCACCGCAGCTCACCTCGATCAACGTCACCGCCAAATTGCCGCTGTCGAAGCGCAATCGAAGTTTGCGAAGCAATGAGATCAAAGTGACGCCGTGCCACGGTCGAATTGATCTCAATTGCGACATTTCATTTACAATTCAGGCATGTGAATTTTTCGTCACGATTTTTCCAAAAGAAAACTGTGCTCGTTTTTTGCAGTACCCTCACTTTCTTAAACGAAAAGCGAATATTTTGCAAATAATGATTCAACGACGGCGAAAGTACAAGAATCGCCTTCCCGGGGGATTCAAGGATATCGCTGCCGGTGTGATCAATTTGAGCAGTGTTATGCAACAAGGCGGTCTGAAGGAGATTCCGCTATGCGCTTTGGATCCCGATGATACAAAAGGAGCAACGATTACGGTTGGTCGAATGATGTTCACCTCGTGCTATTCGCAAGCACCCGAGCAGATTGAAGATCGCGATAAGACGCAGAAGGTTGCTGATGATTCTGAGGTACAACATCTAGTCATTAAAAAATAGTTATATTCAAATTTTAGGAGGACACCGAAACTGACTACGATGATGTGCCGCTTGATGAGCTCGCTGATATGCCAACGAGCAGTCGAAGTCTCAAAAACAATAATCCCGAGAGACGGCAACGCCAGAAGAATATCAAGCAGAAGTTGTCAAAATTGATTCGTCGATTCAAACTGCCGCCCGATAATCGGGCGATCAATCGTGATCCGGGAGACGACGATGGAGATATGTTCGACGATTTGTCGGATTTTTCCGATTCGGGTATGCTCAAATTGGAATTGTGCTCATTTCAATGAATTTAACTAGGTCCCGAAATGATGTTGAACGATGACAGCTCAATATGCAGTAATCCGAGACCTTGCCTTCAACCATTCTTCACGAGAAGTCGCGAAATTTTGCCGGCCATTTATGATGGGGTTTGTCTATTTTTTTCTGCATTTCGCCCATATTCAATGATTTGCCTACAGGGTGTCATTTAAGTTCCCGCACAACTTTGAAGACGTATATTTCTGAGACTAAAAGTCCAAATCAAACGAGACTTGAAATATTTTTTATCTATAGTATAACAAATAATTTTATATTAACTCTTTTCGATTCGGCCTTCTTTCGGAGCTATGACTTCACAGAGACGCTTCGGGTAGGATGCGACTGTGGTACGCAGGTATTCGATGGAAAGATTGTGCCATGCCGCCAGTAATGTCTTCTTCAGAGCCTCTACACTTTAGTGGGGTTTTGCGTTGACCTTCTCCTGCAAGACCCCATCACGGAAAAGTCAAGCTGATTCAGGTCTGGGGAGCAATCAGTCCATTCGGATGACTTGATAAAGTCGGGAAAATGGGTCTGGCACCACTCCTGAGTAGTTTTGGCATTGTGGGCGGGTGCTCTGTCCTGTTGAATGACCCATTTCTGCCCACCGAAATGCGTTTGAGTCCAGGGCATCACATGCTTCTTTAAAATGTCCCAAACGTAGACTTCTTTGTTCATTTTCACCCCCTGATCCACGAAATCCAGGGGGCACCTCCCGGTTGAGCAGATGGCACCGAAAACCATCACACTGGCAGGATGTGAGGCTCGATTAATTGTTCTTCCTTTCTCAGAAGCTTGCTGGGATGTCTGGGCAAGTACTCAATGGTTTTGTGAGTAGAATGCCGTCTCCACAGTGAACAGCTTCTCGTCGGAGAAGACAGTGACGAGGTGTTCTCCAGACCGCGTGCGCGCAAGAAGTCGTTTTGCTTTTTCGAAGCGTCTCTGCTTGTTGACGGCCGATAGAATTGCCGCTTTTTGGACACGATATGGGGTCAGTACAAGCTTCGTTTTGACGATTTGTTCCAAAGCGAAGATGCTCATTCCCACGTCTGACGCCATCTTTCTCATGCTCCTGTAGGGGTTTCGCCTGATCCTCGATTTGACGGCGTTGATCTTCTGAGGAGTGGTTACCGAGACGGGTCTTCCTTGTCTGAGACGGTCACTGGTCGTATTTAGCTCCTTGAAACGTTTGAAGGTGTCGTAAAGCGTTCTACGAGGCACACCGAGGCGTTGAATGATGGCTCTCGGGCTCACATTTTGCTTATGAAGTTCGATAATGGAAGCGCGATGGATGTTAGCCTTCGCCATTTCTCGGAAACACATCCGAATGAAGTGAAACTTGGAAAATAAGTAAAATATACCTTATTTAACAAAAATAAATTGTATTGTTTCACGAAAAGTGCGACAGCCAAGCTCTTCATGACGTCAAACTTTTGTGCGGGAACTTAAATGACACCCTGTATATTTTAGCAAGAAGTCGAAGCTTCGGAAAGTGAAGGCGATCGCGAAGAAGGATGGTCGTCTGAAGCGGACAATATGAAAGAGAACGCCCATCAGATTGTTCGTGTTGGGTTGTCGCAAAATGATTCTGTCGGATCGTCGTGTGCCGACAACGCGCAAACGCCGAGACGGAACCCGAATCGCACAATTTGCGCGTCATATACACCGGCATGCCTTCCGCATTCGAATACGACGCACTCGATCGGGAAGAATGAGATTCATCGGGGAACGAGCCTTCCTGATCAGGTTGGATTAATATAGTTTCGGAAATCATCTATCGTTTTGCGCCGATTTAGCTATCCTCGATTCTTGGAGCCAACATTTCATCAGAGGGCGATGTCGTTTGGATGTGCAACATTAGCGAGTTCACATCGTTCGCCGAATTGTGCAACTCGATACCCCTTGTAAATTGTCCTACTGCTCAACACGTTAAACAAGCGATGAATCACATTGTATCCAGAATACTCTCTTTGTAAGACTTTGATATTCATCTAGAAGTCATAGGCTGTTTCTAGCTGTCATTCAAACTCGTCGAATCCTCCAATGACTACTATTGGAGTGATAGGATCAGACCGAATATTCGCACGCGTGTTGAGAGCTTACGTTGATTCGCTGGCTCATAAATCATCGTCGAATTGGCTCAAATATATTCAATTTTTGCCTATTCCATCGACTAGTTCGATGTTTTATAGGCATATTGAAGGTATGATATCAATTTCTATTTGTGTAAATTCAAATTAGAAAAAAATTCAGGTTGTGATCCGCAACTTGACAATTTATGTCGAGACCTATGGGATCGATTCAATGATATGACGCCGAGTGAGAAGCTCAGTATGGGCCAAAAATTGAGCGCGTGGTCGAACAACAAGAATGTGGCACGTTTGAACTTGCCGATCGGCGAGGCGATGCTGCAATTGGTTGCCGACAAAGATCCGGACCTCGGTCGAATATTTTTGCCGTTCCTATGCGAGGTTCGCGTCGGCAAACCGCAAATTGATTCGACGCTTATCGGCACCGATGATGATTCCGGCGGTAATGTGGCGACACAGAACGCCGCGATATCGCCGCGCGATGAAAAAGACTCGTCGAGAGGCGAAACGTCGCCGCCGCAAAGTCCACATTTGCGGAATGCCGATGGCCAAGAATTGAGCCTTGATTTCCTTATCAACAACAATTTGACGTCGTTCTCGAATAGTAATGGTTTGGAAGTTCCGAGTGGAAACAATTTATCCAATACGCCAACGCCGAAAAAGGATCGCATCACGAATAAGGCGCATTTTAAAACACTCATAGTATCAAGGTATCCAATATTATTATTATTATTCGTCTTAGATATTGAATGTTTAGACAAGTCAACAATAATCTTCTCACGTTAACATATCTCAAAGAAAAACGAAAAGATAAAATGCTCCAGAAGCTTGGAATGAAGAAGGGGCAGGTTTGTATTTTTTTTAAATCGTTGTTCATGCTCTCATTGAAATATTTGAAACAGAAAGTGGATTGCGAGGTGACGCCGAATCAGGTGCTTTCAGTTGGACGTGTGCTTTGCAGCGCTTCGGGGAAACATAATGATCTCACGAGTATGTTTTGAATTTGTCAAAAAATGTTGTGTTTGACAAAGTGAACGTTCGAAATTCTCACGAATCTTTTGAATTCTTTTCTTTTGAATAGCTTGCCATATTTCAAAAAAATATTTGAATTTTTTTCTTCGAATGAAAAATAAGTGTTTTAAGAGCAAAGTTTTGTCGGTTATTGTTCAATTTTCATTCATTTTTTAATTCGTCAATAATTCTTCATTGTTTTCTAGAAAATTCTCTTTCAAATCAAGCAAAGAAACTAGTTTTGACCAGTTAAAAAATGAATTTGCATCATAGTGTGGTCCTTTTACGATAAAGTTTAAGAAATAGTGGGGAAAAGCTTTGCTTTTTCTTCCAGCCTTTTTTCGGAATCCCTTTCTTTCATTTTTTTTGACTACAACTGAGTCGCTCCATAATTTTAAAATAAATTTGAATGCAGGTGCTTTAAAGTTGTATTTGATCAAATTTTGAATTGTCACGAAATATTACTTAAAACGAATATTGGGAGTTTTTTTTCAGTATTTGTTGACGGCACCGCTTATTCCGGAGTTCGCTACTTTCAAGCTTCTCCCCAATGGCAAACGCATATTAAATCATTTCCTATCGCGCTTTTATCGACAAATCCAAACTGAGTTGCCTCTCTCGATCGTTTTAATATCAATGATTGTATTGTATGTAATAAGTGTGAATAATATATTTTTATGATAATCATGTCAAATTTTGAGATAACCACCGATTTTTCTCTTGCCTTTCCAATCGAGCTTGTTGCTTTTTCTGTATTATATTCTGCATAATTATTATGGTTTTATCCACACGCACACAGAATTCATCATTGGCGCTTTTCTTATTTTCCTTGACGGTTATTTTTACCTGCTGACAGTTTCTTCTTGTTTTTTTTTTAACTTTTTCTTCGACATTCCCCGTTTTTTTGTTTTCTGTGAGCTGTAATTAAAATAAATGAACATTTAAGCATTTTGTGATTATCTCATTGAGTTTAACGACAATTTTTGTTTTAATGTTACATGTTGGTATACTTGTTTGTGGCGGAGACACGTCGATGAGAAATTGTTTGATTTTACGATTTCAGTTGATGAACCCGAATGTCAGCATCGTAGCGACGATGAATTTTCAGAATTCGACCAGCGAGGTGAGTGGCTGAAATAGAAGCACGAATGAGCTCATGATTCGATTTTGAGAAGCTGATATTATCTCCGGATGAGCTATTATACCATTTCCTTAAAAAATATTTGAATATGTTACATTGTGGGCTTAAAAGTTGTCGAAATAAGTGTTTTCTTCGAACAATAATATTTTTATTATAACTTAAGAATTATATTTGTGGTCTTGGACAGATTTTTTTAAAATTTGAGTTAAATTTTTTTGAGGGCTATTTAAAATTAATATCAAAAATTATTCTTTTTGACATTATGATGATTGAACAATATACAACTCGTATGTGATTTTGCCTACGAGACCTAAATTGGCATTTTGAATGATAAATTGACCGCACCACAAATTCTAATAGGTCAAAGAACTCCCTATGAGAAAAAAAAAACGTCAATTCGATTTTGGTTCAATTCATCTCTTTCTTATCATTCGCCTATTCGAAATTTGCCTTTTTTGGAAAATCGTGTTGCGAGGGATTTAAATTTCGAGTTTTTTTTTTCAAAAACAAACTGTTTCTCAATTTTTTAAAATATTATAATAAATCTTTGGAATAGCTGCGAAATTGTTCAATAATTCAGGACTGGAAATTTGAATTTAAAAAAATCGCCAATTTCCCGAAGAAAAAACATCGAATTTTGTAAAGAATCGTCAAAATTGGTTATATTTTCAATTTTTTTTTGACAAAAAAGTCGACAAAAATAATTTAATTTTGTTTTTCTCGGGTTTTTTTGTTCGCGCACTACACAAATTTCAGAATTCTGGACGAGCCCGAATCCTACGTCCGGTTCGAGATGTGACAAATAATTCGAATCAAACAGTTTTGACGGCGATGCGTAAAAGTGAGACGGCTGCTTCATCGTCTTCAGCTCAATCTCAGCAACAGACGGCATCACAAAGGCAGCATCAAAAACCGAGACAGACTCAACGTGAGAATGGTGTTGTGACATCATCGGCTCCTCTCGTGAGATCATCATCAGAGTTGAGTCGGAGCACAGTTGAAAACGATATAAAGATATTGGAGCAATGTAATTATTTATTTTAAAAAAATACAAATTAGAAATTGATTTTTTTTTTATTTTAGTGCTAAAACTTGTTCGAAAATTGCGAGAATATAGTTTGAAGCAGCAACGCGAATGTCTCAAAGTGATGGAATTTCCGAGAGTCAAAAATGGAACGAAAATCGAGCAATACAATTTGATAACGATGAAAACATTTGAGTAGGAATTGTTTTTTAACTGATTTTTTTTTGAATCATGAAATTTTAGGGAGATTCAGCGAATTGCGAAGACACCGATGCGGCGGAATCCGAATGTTCTTGCCGGCTTCAATCATTTGACCGCCCATCAATCGATGGTTGATGTTAGTAATGATTAATACGCGCCTAGAAATGAGAGGTTCATGTGTGATTGTTTAGAATAATTTTTGGAGTAGAAATGAATGCTCCACGATGGATGAGATTGTCGACGCTTCAGCTTACCGAGATAATCTTGAGGTTTTGCTCAGAGAGGTTGTCGTTGGGGGAGTTGAATTATTTTCCAGAAAACGAGCGCACTTGTGTATGAGACATTCAAGCAGCCGTTGATCCAAAAGAAATCAATGTTTGCCGTTTCGCCGCCAGTGTCCATCAACAATTTTGCGGTTTGAAATCGATTTTTTTTTTTGGTGAATACAATTTTTCCCTAATTACTTGTCGTTTTTTCAGGGTATTCAACAGAAATTCGTGCAAACGATGGAGACGTTGAAATCGAAAATGAATCGAGAGAAAACGTTTTGGAAATTCACACAGAGCAACGAGTTGAGTTTAAGCGGCGCGTGTTTGACTTATGAGGTTGTCTATTCGCCGAAAATGAGCGCCGGCGGATTTGTGCCGTACTTCAAATCAATGATATGTGTGAAAAACGGTTTGTTGGCGGATTTGGTGATTGGTGCGACGAACGAGAAATTGATGGATGAGGTAAAAGCGGAAATGAAGTCGACAGATCGACGAGTGTTTTCAGGACGGCACGAAACCATCGAAATATGTTGTGTATCGTCAAATGACGAAATTTGTGAAACGAGCAATTGTTGAGCGGAATCGCGACTTCTTCAAGTAACTGATTAGTTGAAATAATAAAAATGAGTTCCCATTCTAGGCATGCTGTCAACTTTTATCAATGCAATAACTACATTCAACAGCTTACGACGTGCATGAAGTCACCTTGTCATCGTTGCAGGTTCGAATTTCAATTAAAAAAATTGTTAATTATTCCTTAGCAAAAATGAGCTAGTGTAATTTTAAAATATCCATGAGGTTGATTAGCTACACGAATTCCCATGAAATTTAATTGGGTGCACCCTTTTTTGGAATAGTTTAAATTTCAGAAAACTCCTTAACAATTTCATGCCGCCGACGATGCTCGTTGCCGAGGATTCGTCATTTCTGCTTTATCATCCGTCATGCTACATGTATAAACCATAATGCGGACTTCTCGTGTTTGACTCGTTAGATCTTGTCCCTTTTCTAACAAAACGGTTGAATTGCTTTGCCGTTTTTTTTGCCTAAATTGGGCTATATATGGTTCCGCTCTACCTCGCTCTCTCTCTTGCTTTCCTTCTGTCATTTTTGTCATCATGTTGAATAAAGTTTTTTGTTTAGAATGTGTTTGCACAGGGGCAAAGGTGGGCACGATTCATCATTGTTCGGCATTGTTTCAATTATGTTGAACATGTGTGTCGATTGTTCGCACTTGCGAGAAAGCGAATGCATAATTTAAAATAATATTGTTCGCGCGAAATGCGCAATAAAGGACGAGGTCTTGGCGCGAGGAGTGAACCTTTAAATTTTGAACAGATGCTATTTTATGTAGATGCAAAATTTTTGCGGGGATGATATGAGCGAATTTAGAGAAAAATTATGGGATATCCTCTAAACTTAAAGGTACACACTTCGCGTCAAGACCTCACCATTCATTTTTTTTGTCAATTAGTTTAGATGAATCTTTTTTGTTTGTTTTACGTGAAGACCGATGACGTTTAAAATAGTATTATTAATTTTGAAACCGTTAATTATGGTTTTCTCAATTCAAATTCCCATTATTTCCATTTTCAGAGGATATTTTGATAGGTGTTCCAGGAGCACGGCTTCATGCCAATTTTGAATAGTGACAATAATGTTTTAATTGCTCAACCTCGACAATGTACATATTTACATTTTTGCACGGAATTTAATAGCAACAAAAAATGCAAGCGTCTTGCACAATTGTGGACCATCGCACTTTTTCGAGGCGGTAATTCAAATTCTAATTTAAACTGGGAATTCGGATATCGTACAGCGATATCCTGCGAATCAAACTAACTGTAAATCGTTTCAGGTGCTTGTATTTTAATAGCTAATCTAAACAAATATGAGGATGAAGAAATTAATTTTATTTTTTTCAAAGATGTTAAATTAAGAGCGTTCTAATTGCACTATTCTCTTCGAATTTTTACATTTTTGCATTTTGCCATAATTTTTTAATTGGTTACTGTCCGATGACTAAAGAAGATCCTTTGAAATGTGCATGAACTCAAAATTTGAACCCATTTGGTAAACGAAAATGGAAGGCCAAACCAACATTAATGTATTTTTAATTTGGCTTTTATAATTAAAATAAATATTTAACAAATTAATGAAACCAGCTCGACCCGAAATTCACAAAGTTTGAACATTCATTTATTGCTCAATGTGTTGTGCTCTTGTTCATCGATATATCAAATTTCCAACGCCCCAAGAATTTCTGTTCAGCCACCCATTCAAATGTTTTCGCGGGGCCAACATCTGGACAAGGCAGTGTCAAAATAAAAACATTACTGTTTCAAATGTAAATCGAATGGGTCATTTTGGTTGGAATTTGTCGCATTTCAAAATGTTCTATTGGTTGTTAGCGTCGTCGAAGGTACACAGGAAATCGTGTGCATGAATCTGCCAGCCATCTGAAATTGGTGATAGGCAAACATTGGTGTTTCCTTTATGTCCTTCTCTCACACATGTCGGCCGTCTTCACTCGCCGTCCCTCTTTTTGTCGCTCCGCTTCTGCTCGCTTTTATTCTTTGACCCCCTCCTATATTCCAGTGATGTCTCGCCACGAATGAGGCTCAACATTATAAAGGTTCCATCGCAACGCTTTTTGTATTCTAGTTGACAAATTTTATTTTCGGTGAAAATAATAATAATAATTGCCGTTTCAAACATCGTCTTTTAGAAATCGCTATACTTCGCGGTTTTTTTTTAATTTAGAATTCTGTGCTTCAATATCATATATTTTCTATTATGAGCGTTCGGATCAATAAGCGGGTCCCGCAATCGGGCAGCTGTTTATCCGTCTTTGATGTTATCTCAAGTAACTGTCGATTCCTGATTTTGTCTTCAAAACCTGCCGACTCGGAAAAAGCCGCATTCGCGACAATATTCATTTTTCAAAGAAAAAAAATTCTAATATAGTTGGGTTCGATCCAAATTTGAAACGTCAACACAAAAATGTTGTGTTAATCCGAAACAAAACATTGCACATCTTGAATTCGCCACTCATCAGTGTTATTCGGAGAAGGGGGGGGGGCTTGTTTGTTCTTGTCTCATCGGCCACGGGTGCCGCCAAAATACTTTTCACTTTCGAACCGTCTCTTTTCGGCTAGTCACCTACTTGACACCGCAAAACTCTTTGCAGGTTATGCTCGACGGCCCATCATCGGTTGCTATCGATCAATTCCGTTTTCGTATAACTAACTAGGCCGTTTTATTACCGATCTCGCGGGTAGTCGAATCGATCGAAAGAAAGGGCTAACGGTAGGTTCGCCTATAATCATGATAGTACTAATTCGATCATTTTACGACATTTTCGCCAAATGTCTGTCATATATGTAATCGCAGCGAGACCCAACTCATTTTCTATGAAATGAGCCTTTAATAATATATTTTTTTAGCGTTATTTAACAAAAAAAAATCTGAAATTTGTGGTTTCGAAACCATTTCAAAATGTTTCTAATAAATACGGTAATTAAAGACGCATGCCATGTTTAGAACGGAGCCACCTATTTTTTTAGAAGCAGACTATATATATGTGCGAATAGGAAAATATTAACATCCAAATTTTAAGCAGTGGAAGTTGAATTTTGAAATGCTTCTGAAATTCTTGAAATGTCAGAATATGAATGAATATAATTTTGTTTTAATTTTTGAAATATCAGAATATGAAAAGCTTATTTCGCTTTGCCGTTTTTCATACTTTTTTTTTCAAAAAAGGGGCTAATAGATTTTTAGGCATCGAATAATTGCGGTAGTATTTTTTTTACTGAAAACTGACTATATTTATCTTTTACTATCAATATATAGTATTTCGATTATGGAACTGAATTACCTATAGAGATGACAATTAGAGATCCATTTTCAGACAAACTCAAAATGGTGTTGGCCGCGGTGTTGTCGATGCTGCGCTACGTCGCGGGCAGCGATGATCGTGATTTCGTCGATCGCCTCCATTCATACTTCACATGCAACATTCTCATTGGGTTGGCCGTTTTGGTGTCATTTAAGGTGTGCGGCTGTTTTTTTTTTTAAAGAAAATTCCCATCAAAAAATTTTTTTTGGTCCTTTTTTTTAGCAATTTGGCGGCAAACCTGTCGAATGCCTCGTTCCCGATATATTCAGCAGTAGTTGGGAGCAATACGCCGAGAATTATTGTTGGGCGAGCGACACATATTTTGTGCCGATCGGCGACGCCGTCGCCGGAATGCACACCACCGAAAAGCGGCAGGCGAAAATCAGCTACTATCAATGGGTGCCGTTTTTTTTGCTGCTCGAAGCCGCCAGTTTTCGTCTGCCGAGCCTTTTATGGAAATATCTCGCCGGACATTCGGGCATCAAAATCAATGAGATTGTGAAGCTCTCATCGGATCCGAACAACATCAAGCCCGACATCAAGCGCGCCAACATCAAATCGCTCACTGTCCATTTACAAGTAGGCGGCTCATTTAAGGAATAGCCAAAACCCAATTGCAGGGTGCCCTTCGATTTCATCGTCGACTTCAGAAGAAGCAAATCCGACCTCACAAATTTTTGTGGATGTTCAATCTGCCGTACTCGGCGTTTTTTGTGACCGCAATGTACCTGTGCACCAAATTTTTCTATCTCGCCAATGTCTGCCTGCAACTCTCTTTGATGAACCGGTGAGTATCGGCCAATCAGGAATCAACACTTTTTGAGCGTGTGAAAGCAATTCCATTGTGGGAAAAGAAAGAAAAAAATTCCAATTTTTTAATCGCAATCACTCACCAAAAAAAGAGTGAGAACTTGAAAAAACAGAAATTCTGAAATTCCTTATAAATGGGTTTCGAAAAAAATAAATTGAATTCAAATATTAATTAATATATTGTCGGCGTCTAACTATTAAAGGAGGCAGGGACTTCAAATTCGCGAAATTAGTGCATATTTAAATTTTTCGTTGACTGAATATTAAATGCGCGTACACTATAATGCAATGTACGCAGTCACGCGTGAGACGCATTCACACATTGCCAATAATTTTTTTTTTAAATTTCGTCAAGTAGTTTAACTCCGACAATAATATTTTTTAATTATTCGAAAATCCAATTTAAATTTATATTATTAAAGGCGATTTTTTTCTAACTATTTTTTGCGAATATACTCTTTGGAAAATTTCCAATCGATTGATGTAGGTCCCATAGTTACACAAACTTCTAGTTATCGAGATAGGGACCATCAAAGTTAGCAGATCCCTCTTGTGAATTTTGCATAGAAAAATTTGTTGAAATTAGATTTGCTAAAAAAATATATCTCAAAATTTCAAACCCCTTATAAATTCGATTTATTTTTCAATTTTTTTCAAAAAAAAATTTTTGCTAATTACAACTGCATAATCATCAAATTGTGTATTTATCTACGATTTTATTTAACGCATAATTCGAAATATTTCAGATTCCTTGAAACCGACAAATACCGATGGTACGGTTTAGGAGCTCTTGTTGATTTGCTCAATGGAACGACTTGGGAGCAATCTGGCATGTTTCCACGAGTCTCGCTATGCGATTTTGACGTAAGATGCCCCATTCCAACCAAAAACAATTTTTTTTTCAAAGATCCGCGTGATGGGAAACCTCCAAGAGCACACAATTCAATGCGTGCTGGTCATCAATATATTCAACGAGAAAATTTTCATATTGCTCTGGTTTTGGTGAGCGCTTATTTCAACTCCTATCAAAACATAATCATATTAAGGTATTTGATTTTATTATTTTTCACATCCGGCTCATTCCTCTACTGGCTGATCGTCTCGGCGTGGTCGAGACTCAATCGGCGATTCATCATGAGACATTTGGAAATGAGCGATATTGCTCTGGACACAACTGGTTTTTATTTGTGTTATCGAATATTGGTGAACTTTTGAATTTTCAAGATGAGGATGTTGAGAAACAAGTGAAAAAATTTATTGACAACTATCTCAAATTGGATGGCGTATTTGTGATAAGAATGATGACGATGCAATCAGGGGTATGACGCGAGCCACGTCGGTGTTGCTGATCAATGATTCGGTCTTCTAGGTGATCTTTGGAACCGATCTTGTGCAAGAGTTGTGGAAGAATTTCTACGGATTCGAGCAACAATTGAAGAGGAGCAATTCGATGCCGAAAATTGAGGGCGCCGAGCACTCTCGCAAACCGCACCATCACGATGAGACGTGGTGGCCGGCGCCGCCAACGCTTGTCTCGCAGCCAAGTCAATTAAAATTGATGAAATTGTTGAAAATTGTGAGATTTGAAGATTATCGCGATGAGAATCAAGCGAACGCGCTACGCTGGCGTCGAGCTCTCGGCGCCAACACCGCCAATAATCTCACTGAGCAAGATTTGATGGAAAAACTTCTGAATGATGTGAGCGATGGAAAAGATTCGAGTTTGCTGTAAGTTTTACTAGTCAAATTCTAATTCACTTTGTTTTAAAAATAAATATCAAAAAGATCGTTTTCAACGTTTTCAGAGATATGAGCGTTGCCGCATTTCATCAAGGTTCCTCACGAATACGTGATGAAAATGAGGAATAAAAATGACGTAGTGAGAAAAAAAAAGAAATGTGAGAATTGTATGGTGTGGTGTGATGTGTCGAAATCTTCTGAAAACTCTTATTGTTCTTGTTTTGTGAATTTCAAAAATTGCCAAAGGTGAAATGCGCTGGAAGTCTGAATGTGCTCAATATTCGTGAATAGGGATCGTATATTTGATAAAGAACAATTGGTGCGCCTTTAATCAGTCTTAAATGGCCTCCATATCCATTATATAGCATTTATGAAGGTATGGGATAAAAAAAATCGGTGACGCCACACGGCTAAGAACCTTATTTGAATTGTCTTCACATCTCAGCGTTGGATTCCGGAAAATGTCCGCAGATGTGAAAAATTAAAATTTCTCTTATTAGGAATTGAAAAACAAGACTTATGGTCTGGTCCTGACAAATTTGGTCTCATAGGGATGCTCAATGCTAACTCACGTTTATTCAGAGCTCCTATGGGTCTTTTATACTTTCAACCGAATTTCACCAATGGTGGTTTTTGTGAATTAACAGCATGCTCTATGTGCGATTTAATTTTTGCTAATTTTTTTTCCGATTTAGCTACAATCTTCGTCGACCCGTCTCCGTGACCGCATACATCGATGATGAGAGAAGCTCCTCACCAAAAACGGCAGTGTCAAGACCAAAATCGGAATATGACACTAAAAAACCGCCCCCTCCACCACCACCACCAATGAGCACATTTCGATAATCAGGTGCATCATTTTTTTCTGGGCATAATCTACCTCGCATTTGTTTTAAATCCTCAAATTCGGTGCCTTTAACTCTTTGAAATTTGCTGGTGTATATATTTTGTGATTTAACGCAATCTTTGTATTCATTATTTCGTTGAATAAAAATCGTTTCATAATTATTTTTGGAGAGATTTAGCGAATCCGACTTGCTGGTTTCCAACATCGTAAATCTGAAAATCAACCGGTGATCTGCTAGTTAGTTCGACTTACATTGCAGAATTGACGAATGAACGGATCACCAAGAATCCAGCTCGGTCCGAAGCCACCACTTCTGAACGGGAATATGGCGAAAATGCAGTTGCTGCTTCCGTCACCTACAATTCAGATATTACTAGATTATGTAGTAGAAGCTCAGCGTACCCAATGGAATGATGGTGTTGCTGGAGTCAAGGCTGTACACATGGGTTCCAATGGTGATGTCAACAGTTGGGATCTTCGCTGAGCATGGAATAATGTAGACTCCGTAATCCTCGCGCCACTAAAAAAAAAGATACGGACCCTCCCATTTGCTTACGAATCGACTTACAGTAGCTCCAACTGCCTCGGCGAGCCCGGCAACGTATGTCTTCGGTCCACCGATGAGAGAGGTTCCGGTGTCGGAGATGACTTGCCATCCCTTCTTCGCCGAGTATGAACCGGCCGCAATCGCGCTCATCTGGAATCGCAGTTGAACATCAAATTTTGAATTCTGAATTCTCACCTTGAACTGATAATAAGTGGCCGATGAGAGCTTCTGATAGGCGATGACTGGTCCGCAGTTGGTGGTGTCGACGCCGCCGTAGGTGTAAACTCCTCCGGGCACGTTGTTTTGATCGCCCTCATGCTCGAGGAACACGGTGAACAATGGCAAGTCGACAAGCTTCTGATTGATGGCGTTGATGAATGGCGGAACAACTTTGTCGACAGCGATCGATTGGAAAGCCAAACCGAGGATGCCGTCAAGCGGTTGCTGAAATCAATCCAATCAAGTGTCGGACCATTTTGCTAGCTCGGCGTACTCCTTCAAAGAATGCTGCCAGCGAGGTGGCCTGTCCGAACACGGTGTTCGGCACAACGAGCTGCTTCTCGCCGATGCCACCGAAGGTGACGGTGTCCTGTCCGAGGAAGCCTCGCGCCGATCCGGTTCCATATTCAATGATGAAGCTCTTTCCGTTCTTCACGTAGGTTGATGATTTGGAGGCGTCGAATTTGGCTTGGTAGAAGCACGAGTCGGTGTAGTTGGGACCAGCTCCGCAGCACGCTTGATCGTCGCATTCAAACTGGCAAAGGACTGAAAATTTCGAATTGTCCCATCGGGCCTAGCATTTTTTTTGTTTTACTTCCGTGACACGTCGGAACCGCTGAGCAGTTTTCCGGCTTCGTTCCGCACGTGATATCCGGAATCCAAAGGTTCGATGATCCGGTGTCAAGAATAACCCGGAATTGCTGTTGTGGCGTTCCGATGGTGATGTTGCCGACGTAAGCCTCGTCTTCATAATCATCGACACCTTGTCCGATCGAGTTCAGCTGACTCTGTTTGTTCATCATGAACCTGCGCACCTCCTTGTCTTTGCGGTATTGCACCCATCTTCCTTGAAACGAAATGAATCCTAATGATCTTATTTGAATTGATTCAAACCTTCGCGGATAAGTCGGTTTCGATAGGGCTCGACCTTGAGAAGGGGCACCTGGACGACGGCGGCGTAGGCGAGCCCAACAAGGGCGATGAAGATGAGCGATTTCATCCTGAAGAAAAAAAAATTGAAAACGATGAGCACGAAACATTTGACGGTGAGAAATGAGGACGAATCGAGTTGGAAATTGCGCTTCAAGCATGCGATAAGCGAATTCAAACTGATAAGGAGTCGTCGAAACCAATTGAACTTTTGTATCCGGTATCAGAACGCTGATTAGACCCTGTTTAATTATTTCGAATGATAAAGTGGCTACAATTATGTACGCATGTACTAATGGGCGTTTATTGTGAAATACTTCTGATTTCTTGAGGTCTGGAAATGATAGAACTGGAAGCTTTCAGACCATTAAGGCTTGCCGTCGAAGCGCGTAAAGAATCTGGATGATCAAAATCAAAGCAAGGCTGAACTGGTTGAATATTTTCAAATTAAAATTGAGATTTGAACGTATCAATTCGTACATATAATTTCAGCTTGAATCTGAAAATACATACACTAAGAGAGAATTCACTTAAAATTCACAAAACCTCATTTTTTAATGTTTAAATTGTTTGGCGAAAAAGCTTCAAAAAATCTTATCAACTTCCAAACTTCAAAAATAATTCAATTTATCATTTTTTCCATCTTCTCTATAAATTAAAAAAGGTTTGAAACCCATCAAATCTGAAGTTATGCCTTCATTTGATCTCAATTATATTTGATACCGCAATTCTTCTCAACAGTTCAACATTGGAAGGGGAGGAGAATCCCATTAATAGGATTCGTCGAAGATTTCGATCGACAATCGTCGTCTCATTTGGATTATATCGGTTATGCAATTCAGTTCGACGTCAAGGAAATTCGATCAGCTCGCAATTTTCATTCTATTCCTCCTCCTCATCATCATTCTATATTTGAATTCTCTGAATATCTGCCGAACGATCACATTGTAATGCATGTTTCCGATCAACATTAATCCATCGATTTTCAGAATTCCAACAGAATTGTATTCTCAAGATCCCAACGATTTTATAGTTGGATTTGAAGCCTTTAAGTACGAGTCAAGATATTTTAAGAGTATGATTAATTTTCAGATATTTTCCGAGGACTCATGTCCAGAAGCTATCAGAGGGAATTGTCCATTCAAGTGGAACTCAGAATCTTCCCAATAACGGCTCATTGTTCTGTTTCGTCGAAACTGCCATCAACAATTACAACCATCGGGTGCCTGCAATTTGGGCCACGTGGCTTCCGAGATGTCCGAACGGAAGATTTTTCACACCGACCGAGCTTCGCAATAAATCAATACCGTATTCGACAGTGTTCCGCAATTTCGACGACTCCTACGAGGATTTGTTTCGAAAAACATTGTTCGCCTTTTATTACACCTACACACAAATTTCGAGCGATTTTGATTGGTATTTAAAGGTGGGAAAGAAAAAAAGCGAAATGATTTTTTTAATTTTGAATATTGGCTTGTTTTCAGGCCGATGACAACACCTATGTGATCGTTGAACGCCTTCAGAAATTCTTGATGAAATTCGATCGCGACGAGCCGCATTTTCTCGGGTTCCGAATGAAGCCGTTTTTGGTAGGCGGCCAATTTTTAGGCGATGAAAATGCATTTATAGTTTCTTTTTAAGAAGCATGGTTATAATGCAGGCGGCGCTGGCTATGTTTTGTCGAATCGCGCCGTGAAAATGTTCGTTGAGAAACTCTATAACGACACGACGAATTGCCCGTTCGATTGCGCTGAAGATCGCGGCATTTCGAGGTTAATCGTGTCGATTTTTAATGGTCGAAACGAAAACTCAAAAAAAAAGAACACAAATCATTTAAAGAGAGTGTCGAATTATTTGTCATTCGATCAAATTCCTATTTTTTCTGAAAATTTTTACACCCAACAATCTCGCGAAAATGTTTTTGAGAGAGGCGACAAACCGAATCGAATTCTGAAGAAAAAAGAAAAAAATCTTTTGTCTTGAATTTCTTACAATAGCGGTTTTCTATCGATGCAGGATGTCGTCGGATTCTGGGCTTTGGGATGTTTTTCGAAAAATTCGAAAAAAAATAATTTAACGAATTTTATTTTTCGCGCAGCCCTGGTATTTAAAATTTTCGGATTAAAAATCGGATTATTTCTATTAAATCCACTTTTGCTTTTATGAATCCCACACTTTCATAGATAGTAAAAATGAAAATATTCAAATCCCTACAACAAAGTTTATTATTATTGTGGTGAGATTAACGCATAAAATATCAAAAAACAAAAAAAAAATATTCAATGGAATTTTATTGCGAATTATATATAGGGTTTCTCGAATTTCTATAGGAGATCAGCTATTCAATTTGATTATTTAAACAATTGAATTTCAAGATTCAATTTAATCATATATATATATTCAGATATAAAAAATAAAAAAAATGCTCCTCATTCTTTGGAAATCTGTATAAATGGCCGTGGCCGGCATTTCAAACGGTCACCCGAATTCGGCCAAAAATGTTGAACACCTTATAGAGTCCAAATCAGTGAAAATTAAAAATAAAATAAAAATTGGATGAGGAGTAAATGACCATCTAATAAATGATAGTGATTTTAGAAGATTTTGAAATCGAGGTTTAAAAAAAATGAAAAATTGAAAAAAAATTAAAAAATTAAACGGTGTATTCAATTATCATTTTTAAAATCAATAGTTTAAAAAGAGTAATGATTCAGATGTCTAGCGTCGATCGGAATTTATCCAGGGGACACTCGAGATGATAACGGAATGGAACGATTCAACACCTTCATGCCATTCAAGTTGGACGAGAACGACGAGGCCATGGATTATTTCTATTACAATCATACGGTAATCGCGGGACCATTATTCAAATGCCAATCGATTTTAGAGCAACTTCTGGCTTTCAAACGATTGGATCAGCCTCCATCAGCTCTCGCCCGACTCGATTCGCCTCGTCGATGAGATGATTCGTCGAAATATGACAGACCAGTGATACGACAACTTTTTTTTGTCTGTCCCGATAATTGACCGTCCGCTGATAATCGCCAAATTGCTTCTATTTTTTTGTGCGTCTGCAAAACGCTTGTTTAATAATACCACAATCGCACCTCTCTCATCACACTATCTCATTCGTTCTTTGGTGTTCGGGTTGTGTTTCTCAGAAAGTGCATACATTCATGTTTTTTATTATATCCAATTCAATTGTTTATCATATTTACTCCTAAAAAATAATTGATCACAAATCAATTTATCCCAATTTTTTTGCGTCTCACTTGTAAGTATGAATTTGTTCATTGCATTAGGTTTTTGCCAACGAACTGCAGGTTTTTGTGTTTTTCAAATATTTCTACTTTTTTCCGATGAAACTTTTAGAAAAATCAAATTCTATATATAATTTAAAATATAATATAATTCTCTTATACCTTGCATATTTAATAAATATTCTTGGTGAAAATTATGGCATTAAAAAAATGAAAAAGCTAGTTTGAATGCGATTTTTCGTACGCTTATCACATCGGACCCCCAAAATATGAGTGGAAAAATTTTTGAAACATTTCCAATATAGTTTTAGGCTAAATTTTGAAGTGAAACAAAAAATATGCCATTATTCATTTCATTTTCGCTTTTAATTGCGATTAATTGCAAATTTTTATCAAAATTAAAAATTTTGAATTTCGTTTTCAACAACTCTATATATAATTGTTAAGTTGAAGAAGTCTTCTTGGTGGGACCCTTCTTATTATTTTTTAATATTTGATATATTTAAATAGTGTGCAAGATTTACAAAAATGAAAAGGGTCCCATCAAGAAGACTTCTGCAACTTAACAATTTTCCATGCACTTAAAGCACGTCTCTCCACAACTAACAATATACTATATATAGTAATCACCCGAGAAATACTTATCTAATTAGGACAGTACAGCAAGTTTATGAGAATATGATTTCGAGTGTAGTAAAGCGACATTTCTGGAATTCGCTAATTGGGAGTCTTGCTGAAATTTGACAGTGTCAGACCACCAAGTTTGAAATTTACTGCTGGTTGAGAATTCCCAGAGATGAAATTGCTGTAGAAAAAATTGCGTTTGTTGAGAAGAACCAAACAGTTACAATTTCGTATTTTTTTTTCTAAAATTTCATTTTTCTCGAGATCAATGTCAAAATTAGAATTTGATATTAGCTCGAAATCGACAAATTTTCAGTGCATTTCCATCTAGAACAAATCGAAAATGATTATGGCGTCAAAGTTTGAATTATAGGCCCCACCCCCCCCCCCTCTAGCGAGGACCCAAGAATTTTTTGATAGGATTCAAAGAAACCAAGAACATCGTTCACATGACCTTACTCGCAGAGGGGGGGGGACGAGGTGTTATTTATCAATTGATTTTGATCAGTTGCACACACACACACCCTATCCGTTCTGCTTTCTTCGCCGACCCTCTCTCGTCAACAATCGCCCGTAGCGGATGGCGAGAAAAAAGAAAACATACAACACAAATGGCGATATTCTTGATTAGACCATAATTTTCTTTTTCGAGACCCCAATCGCTTGTTCGTTCACTACTCCTCCGGCGCCGTCATCAATTCGGTCGTGGGGGTTTGCTGGTGTTGTGTTTCTTATCAGTTCTTTTCGCATAGGTTTACACTTTCAATTTTTTTTTGCTGTCTGTTGTTGCGCCTCTTCAGCCTCTTGCAAGCCCCCCCCCAAAAAAAAATAAACACTCTATTCGATTTGCAGATTCTAATTAAATTATATTTATACACATATTGCATGTTATTATAATTTTGTGTTGCTATCAAAACGAGCCGACGAGTGAGAGAATTGGTGAGAGAGAGAGATGAAGGGAAAAAAATTATCGACTCGAAATGGCCGCTCAAAAAAAAAAATAAAATAGATTGCCAATTTTTTGTTTATTTTTTTTTCATCGGATCAATTTTTGACGCTTTTTTGATGCCCTTTTTTGGGGGGTTCAAGTCAATTTTTCTTGATTTTCGGACATCCTGCCAGTCATTTGAAATTTGCGTTGATAGTATTGGCATTTGCAAGTCAAATACGGTTTAGTCGATTTTTATTTCGATGGGAAAATGTGACAACATACTTTTTTTTTATTATTTTTTTCACTTTATTGTAGTTTTACAGACTTTCCAGAATATGGAAATGATTTTTGAGAGAACACATCAATGCTGAAAAAAAAGAAAAATGAGAAAATTCAATTGCAAAACAATTGGCCTTAAATTTAATTCCTCCAAAAAAATAAGCGTTGAAGAAGAAACTATTGAAACACGCCGGTTTTCATTTTTATTGTCCGTCTACACTCTCACGCAATTTTGCACACATTTCATTTTACAGTAGTAAAATCAAAAAATGTGTTTTTTTTTAACAATTTCAAAAATTCTTTATGACTTTTCTATTTTCTAAAGGTTATTCGAAAATGGATTAAGCTTACAACTATCATAAAATTGATTTATTTCGCGTGCACATTGTCACAAAATGTCGCAATGCTTCAGAGTACCCATGCGCTCAAAATGTCGACATAAATCAACATAATCCCTTCAAACCTTTTTTTTCTCTTGTCGAGAACACAAATTTCCGGCTAGCATTGTCTAAGATAGTTATAATCGATAGTTGTAGATTTACGCGCGCGCCTTTCGACACATGGTCTCGCCACATTTTTAGCCGTTTCTTTTTTATTACCAGTTTCGCATTTCCAACGTCATTCGATTCAACAATTATCGAGCCGACACATAAAATGAAAAATAACCAATTTGTCCGCGCGAGACCAAAGACGCATCTCCGTAAATCGACAACAGACGCCCGACTATATTGTCGAGGAGAATCGATTAGGTTTTTGATTTTTTTCTAGGTGTCAGAAAATTGGCAGAATGCCAAAAAAATAATGGCAGTGGTCTTGGCGCGAAACTATAAGTGTCGATTTACGGGCCAATGCATAAGGCGCACAATGCGCACTGAGACCCTTTTTTCAATATTTTGATAATTGCGAATTTTCCGCGCGACGCCGATAATACGCGTGTAAATCTGGCAATTGAAGGAATAAAAAATTCCGCAATTTCATGTCACGGTGTACGGCACTGTTGCGCAAGTTACAGTACACTTCGCCGAAAAAAATCTGGTTTTCCAATTTTTTTAGAGAAATAGGACTTCTCTTTTTCAAACTTCAAACCCCATCTTTTTTTGCCGCACGATTTTTCCCAAAAAATCAAAGTGTCGATTTACGGGCCTATGCACATGGTGGGGGTTAAAGGCGCACACCGCGCGCGTCGAGACCTCTTCTCAGTTTTTTTTTGGCCGGACGCTCAATTTCTTCAATGACCCCCTATTTTAAAGTCTCTAGTTTTATGGAATAATGAAAATGACACTTAAAGTTTTTTTTTTTAATTTTAAGAATGGGATGGGTGTGGAGATAGAGGTAGGCTTATCCCTGGAAATGAATTGTTGTGTATACTAAATGAAAGCGATTATTGGATTACCTCAATAGTGTTGGTCGGCTTGCTCGAATTGGCAAATCAAAATTGAGGGCTCGAAAAAATTAATTGGCAAATTTCCAATTATTTTTTTACTTTAAAATATTTGAATCATCGATTCAAAAATTTGAAAGCGTATTTTTCCTAAATTGAAAATCCATATTTTATTATTCGAAATCATTGTTCCGTTAAAACCCACTTTTCGAATAAGCCATAAATAAGCCAAAATCGCAATTTCGGCCCTCCCTGACAACGAGTCACCGGTTGTGGAGGGGGGGGGGGTCTCGCTCAACGAATTATTAACCTAATTTCGGCGGGTGGCTCGCCTCCTACACCAAAAAAAAAACCGCGAAAGTTGCACGTAAGCCTGGCCAGCATTTTCCATTCAAATCTAATTAAAACACCTCGCCGCAATTTTGTTTTGTTTGGTTTTCTCAATTTGACAAAAAAAAATTTTTTTTTTGCTGTCTGATCCGATCAATCACATCGCACGTTTTTTTCAACATCCATTTGCAACTGTACACTTTTTGTCAGCTCTTGTGTTGGTGTTTAAACAGATTGGATCGCCTCCCCCCCCCCTTCCAAATATGGGCTTGACGATGCTTTCGAGTAGATCTCATTAAAAAATGCGAGCGGGTGCTTTGAAGAAGAAGAAAGCCAGGCTAAGTGAATCTCTAATGAAGCTTATTATAAAAAAAAATGGTCGTCACAAACCCTAATTGCACTTCTTCTTCTGCCATTCAACCCCATTTTTTTTTCTATTCCGTCTTCTCAAAAAAAAATTTTTTTCATACATATTTCTTCTGCATCATCATCATCATCATCATTTCTTTTCTTTCGTTGTGCCCACCTTCTGGGCGAGAGCTCTGTTTTTTTGCTCTCAGTCGAGATGGAAAGAAAATGAAAAGCGAGAGAGAGAGAGTGAGAGAATGGACCGCTCGGCGGTTGCGGGTGACCCTCGAGCCTCTTGCGCGCACAAGAAAAAAGTTTTCCTCATTAATATGAAGCAAAGGGAAACTTGAAGGGACGGCAGCTAAACATGCACACGAAAAAAAAAAAACGAGAAGCGTGAATTTCGCGCCAAGCTTTTGTCGCCGTTTCTTTTTTGTTCGAGCCAATCAAAAAATGTTGAAGACTGACATTCGACATGCCGAAAAAAAATGCATGGCATTTCCTTTAAAAGTTCATTTTTGCCGTGAATTGTCCGCAGAACGATTCCTATTTTTTGCCAATTTTCTCTAGAAAATTTGGCCAATTATATCGATTTTTTGGCCATCTATAATCACGAATTTGTAGAATATCAAAAATCGCAACGTCTAAATATCAGATTTATGACTCAATTTTCTTTTTTTTTCTTAAATAACCCTAAAAGGTTATTGGCATTTACCAAAAGATCATTGAAAAGATTATTATTGAAACACTGATTTTTAGATTCATTATGTTGAGCTCATAAATTTAAGCATTAGAAAAAAAGAGGCGTGGACTTTCATCATGAATTGTTTGCTTTAAAAATTTCCCTGAAAAGTTGAGCCTAAAAATTGAGAGATTGAGAAAAAAAGCGCATTGGCAAAAATTCTTGATTTTTGCGTCGCGGTGTTTGCACACATTTCTCGTGTGCCACGATTTTCTGCTGTTTAATTAAATTTTTTGATCAAAAGCTAAAAATCAAGTTTTTAATGCACAAAAATTGATTGTTATAGATAATTAGATACTGCAAAAAATCATTTTTTTTTCAAAAATTTCAATTTTTCGGAGATTTCTTCGATCGGTTTTAGAAACCTTGAATTTCGGTGTCGATTTACGTAGGCGAAGCATTGACTGAGTATTAAATGCGCGTACGCAGTCTCATCGCCCATTGTTCGCTGCAAGAACCCGAGAACCGCAACGCGTCTGGCGACATTAAGTAAAAATTTTTTCAATTTATTTTCAAATCCATTTGAAACAGTAAATTCATACTTCGAAATGTCAGAAAATCGTATTGTCAAGATCGCGAAAATGCGGAAAATTGGCCAAACAATTTCAATAGGCGTCTCGGTGCGTGGTGTGCGCCTTTAACCTGCCCTCATGCATAGGCCCCGTAAATCTACATTTATCGATTTTGCGCCCAGATTTGATTTTTGCGAACTTTGCCAATTTTCCCGCGGCTCCGACAATATTTGAGAAAAAAAAAAATGAAAATCGAATGGATTTTTTCCAATCCCGAAATTTGCAAAACCGTTTCGATTTTTTATCGAAAAATCCTCTGCAACAAAAAGGCGCCGTTATCTGCAGACGGGGGAAAAAAAAACGTTTTGCGCAGTTTCCCCCCTTGGGTAGATCTTATCGGTTTCAAAAACCGCGTACTCATCGTAACTGGTTCAACATCATTGTTTATTTTTTTTTCTTCTCGCCCCCCCCCTTCTATATTAGGATGCTATAATTCTATGGTATTTAATTGGGATGTCATATTCTCGTCCTTTGCCACAGCTCAGTTTTTAATGAGTTGCGACTCTTCACAAAAATGTTGCGGGGTGGCCTTATTGCGATAACGTCAGATGGTGGGGAGAATCATCGAATATTCAATTTGAAGTTGCTGGTCTCCGAATTGCATGCCCCGATGAAGAAGAAGAAGAAGTTCGATGATAAATATTCAAAATGAATTATTTATTCAAGCCGCGGCGGTCCGAGGCGCGTTTGATTGAACTCTGTGCATTTTTTTTTTGGTTGAGCCGCTGCTTGCGAGGAGAAAAAAAAAAGGCGGAAATTAGAGACACTGCTCCTTTCTTCGTATTTCCCTTTTTTTTTCAAAAAAAAAAAAAAAAAAAACTCAATAATTCTCAAATTCCTAACTCCCACATTCATTTGTAAAAATTTTTCGAAATTTTTCGCGATTCGCAATTCGGGTGGGAAAATGATCATATACTTTAGAAGGTCACAATTTGAGAAGAAAAAAAAACAAAGAAATGGTTTGGTCTGTCTTTTTTTTTTGGCTTTAACGCCAAATTTGGAATTTTCTGGATTTTCTATGTCATCGCAAAAAAATTGTGGCATTTTTTCAAATTAAACAATATGAAAAATCTAAAAAAAAATTTTCAGGGAGAATTTTTGTAATTTGAATTTTCTAGCAATTCTAGCAATTTTTAAAAATTAAAAATCGTCAAAAAAAATCCAAAGGGGGTACCGTATTCAAATCTGCGATTCAAACCCAACTCGTCTTTTTTTTTGAGATTGCAATAAATATTTAAATGAGCCCCGCCCCCCTTCTTCTTGAATTCAAAATTAGTACGTGAGTCCGCGCAAGACCAAAAACGAAAGGCTCATACTCGTAAATCTTTCTCTATTCATTGAAAGCATTTCCAGGTATTGCGGCGTGTCATTCCCAAACTCTTCTGATCTTTATAATAGACGGCGCGTTGCGGTTGCGTCGCGGTTGCGTCTTATCATTGCCCTTCATTCAAAACGACCCAACGCAATGAACTTTTGAGATCAAACACAATGGGCGGAGCGTTGTGAGATTACGGTAGAGCGGGAGGTGAATTGTATCTTGAGTATACTTCATATTAGGCTTCATATTTTTCTGCGCGAATCCCTCTTTGAAGAGAAAGCTCATTTGAATGAAATATGACGGAATTCCCATTTTTTTCGTGTTTCCAACCGCTAATCCATCATCGCCAAACCCTTTAAACAATTTCCGCTCAATCTCGGAAACTGAGGAACGCGGAGGAAGCGCATCATCAGCGGCAGCAGCTCGATAAACAATTTTTTTGTGTGCCTGATATAAATAATCAAAGCTTCACAACTCATTAGCACAACAAAATAACAAAAATGTATAATTATTGTATGTTTTTGCTCATTCCAAAATAATAATAATAATAATAGGCAATGTGCCTAATCTCTCGCTAACTATATGTATTAATTATGTAGCCTTCATTTTTGTTCGCTCACAACCCGCGAAAAATCGTATCATTCATTCAAGTCGTCATTTTGATATGATGACGATGATTACTTTTGCCCAAACTAGTTTTATCAAAAAAAAAAAAAAAAAAAGAAATGGAGACTGAAGGTACAAAAATGTGAATGTCGGTGTATATCAGTCTCACAGTCTCGATTGATATGCTCCTTTGATCTTGATTCGCGGTAAGACGCAACATACAGTATCAATCAATGGAATTTCGAAAAATCGGCTCGACCAATTTTTTTGTTGATTGCAAAAAAAAAATTGAGCTGTTTATAATTTCGAATAATTGTTTATAGAAATTTTGTTTCGAAGATGACTAGCTGCCCAATTTGACTCACAATTCTCATATCAAAAAATAATTATCGCAAATTTCTTTATAAGGAAATTTTGTGAAATACCCACTATACTTTTTTTGTTGAGTGTTTCCAAAAATCTTCATAGATCAATTAAAGCTCAATTATTTTTATAATTATGATACTCTTCAAATTTTTGTATCATTATCAGTTTTTTGCATATAAGGTCATATTTTTGAATTATTGGAATCTCAAACTTGAAATTCTCAAATTTGGTTTTTTTTGCTTTATGTACATACGAGAATGCCACAGACGGAAAGTGTTCGCAACAAAAATTCTGCACTTTTTGTTTTGAAGATAAGAATTCGATATTGTTGAACAGTCCCTAGCTATTCTCATTATTGCTATCTTACATTTGCCTACAATTTTTTGTTGTTGAGGATTTCTCAAAAAAAATATACATTCAATTTTCATACGCCTCCCATTTTTTTGTGGTTGTTATGTGAGGTTAGACAGCTTCATTGTTATGGTAATCGGAATCCTGTTAACCATCAGATTCTCACGACTCAATTGTCCGCAGCAATACTTGATTGTATAGCGGGTTCTATTTTGGTTTTGATTATTTTAAATGTTACTTCTGACCCACCCATCTCATGATCTTTTAAATAATATCGCGTCAGGACCCTCATAGAAGAGGGGGGGGGTTTAATTGGCATGCACGCCATTAGTATAACAACGCCAAATAATATTCGCTGAGCTCAGTTTCAATTTCCACCGTTTCTCTCATTAATCCCCGAAGCTAATTACCATGTAAATTCGCGGAATCGAAACGCGAGAAAAGCAACAAAAAATGAAGAAGAAGAAGAAGAAGCGAAAAACGGAATTGCGCGTTCTCAATTTTCTCGCCGAGTCACGACACATTATAATTATGCTAATGTATTAGGAAGCACGAGGGAAAGGGGAGGAATGAGGCGTGGAAGTGACATTTTTATTCTTCAAGCCCTTATTTAGAAATGTTGCAACAAAAAAAAATGGCGCGCGCCTTCAATAAATCATTGGGCATTCGTTGCAATTTTTTGGTGGCTTGGTGAGTACACCAAATTAGAAACAATGTGTTCAATTTCCGATTTTTGTTTGGCCCAGATGTTATCGCCAAAATTTTCAATTTTTTTTTCCGGCCATATCGATGACGCACCTGCGGACATGTTGACGCTGAATTGTATGTGTGTTTTTTTGTTGTTTTGCCTAGATGAAAATCTCGTCTCGTGTGGAATACATCACTTCCACATTCACTAATCGACGCCAATTTTCCACCTGACGTCAATAATTCCCACGTTGATTTGTTGGATCGCTTATTTCACCTGTCAAATTGAATATTTTGATCACTGCTCGCTTTTTTCATTTTCAAGCTTTGACGTTGGAGAAGCCGAATTCCAATTAAGTCACATTTGGGATTGTTGAAATCCAAAAAATATAGGCCCACATTCAATGTGATTCATTCGTCTTTTTGAGTTGTGGCTGTTGTTGGGTAGATGGCCGCGGCATAGAAAAGCGCGCTGAGGCCACGGCCACGTCTTTAATGATTTATTTTCAAAATCTTTGACATTTGAATTTGGAAGCACTTCATTTTTCAAATGTTTTTTTTTATTCGAATCTTAAAAAGGTTATTATTTCTTTCTTTAATTGTGATCCGCGCTGAAAAACTGATCGGAAGTCAGATGACGAAGTGTGAGTAGAATTCAAATTTTTCAAATTCGCGCTGACATCATTTTTCGTCAAATTTGTTTTTTTTTAATAATTCAACTTTCCATCTCTTGTGAAATTCCAAATTTTAAGTCATCGTTTTAAAAAGTTATTGAATGGATGGCCGCGGCCTAGAATAGCATGACATGGCCACGGCCCCAAATAACCTAGTAACCGTTCTCTGCTGCATTTAAGACCTCCCCCACCCAAATATGGTCCTGGGTGACCTTGAAGAATCCCCTTGCAATGCGGATGGGTGGGAATGCGAAGGAAAAGCGGCAAACAAACCAAATTTGCACTTTTCGTTCTTGAATCCGATCGCCACTGTTGCAAAAGTCGGCTCGTACAATTAGAATTAATCTCAATTATATAATAGACAACATTTTGCAGAGGGGCGAAAAATAGAATAAAAATAAATATAAGACAAATTAACTCAGAAATTTAGTGTAAATGCGCGTCAACTCTAATGTGTGTGTACGCACCGTGATTTGTACTACCGTAACCGCAGGATTTAAATAGGCTGCTCGCAACAAGATGATTTGACAGATCTCGAACCCCCCCAATTTTGCTTAGTCCATCATCTTCTACTCCTTCCTCATCATGAAGAATTTGTTTTTTTTTCTCTCTTTGTGAACTTTTTTTTTCCCGCCGGTTGCCTCCCGTCGAATTCGCCAACCAGCCAACACATTCTCGGCATATCGCCTCATCTTCTCTTCAAGGAAAACGAGAGGAAGAAGAAGAAGGAAAAAAAAGCAGAACATGCGAAAAAAATTTCGTCGAGTTTCTCTCGTGCCCTCTCTCCTCGAGAGGGGGGGGGCCGATTTTTTTTTTCGTGGCCGACTTCGCCTTCAATCTCTTTGCAGCCGTTTTTTTTTGTTTCGCCACGGGCGAGCCCGTCTCTCCGCTCTTCTGCGCGGAGCACACACTCACAACCCAAACGTCTATCTATCGTTTCTTTATTTCTTTTGCCTCCCATTGCAATTTCGGCTTGAAAAATGTTTCAATTCATTTTTTTTTTCGTGTCCACGTCTTATCAATCTTCAAATTTTGTGGAGCGCGATGTCGATCAAACTCATTCGATCTCTGAAACAATTCATCATGCTCGCAATTTTCGACGGCTCAAAATTTCTGTGGCACTTTTAAAAGTTTGCACTTTTCGAAGTGCCATTGCCAATTTTTTGATCTCCTTTCCATCGTGTTCACACATTTCCAAGTATGCATGCGGAACTCAACGCTAATCGAATTATCGCCGATTTTTCGAAAATCCCAGCATTTGCTCACGTATCGAGATTTGATCTACCCGCCGTCAAACTAATTTTTTGATTTCTGAAATATTTCTGAGCACGACGTCCCTCCCATCTAATAGCCTGAGATCGGTGAGCTTGGAGGACTCAATTGAAGGTTGCCAATCTCGCATAATTATGATGGGCCAGCTGTTATAAATTGGCACACCCTGCTTCTTGCTCAAAATCGTAGTTCAAGAGTTCGAGCTCCTCAAATTTGATTAGAATCTTCTCGTTTTAATTGCATTGCACTTTGTACGTGAGTAATCGAAAATCTTTTCCAAATTATGCGAATTACTTTTTTTCGATTTATAATATCAAATCCCAAGCGCGCATTTCAAAACTCTTTCAACGACGAAAAAAAAAGTTTTGACCTAGTCAATTAATTTGATAAAGTGATTATCAAGTGTTATCAATAACGATTCGAGTTCGACAATGTTTGGTAAACATTTTTGAAATGAAAATTGGAAATATTTGAATGTTGCCATTTTAAAGGCGCTTACATCAGTTTCAGTTGGTTGGGTCTCACGGCGAACTCGAGCTACGCTCCGCCCAAACAAATGTTGATCTACTGATCTTCGAGCGTTTTGCTCATTCTATTCTCCACCGCAATGATTGAAATCCTCCATAATCTCAAATGTCAAAAATAAACCGGACCATCTTAATTTTCTTTTTGTATTTTATTTTTGTGCTAAACAAAACATCTAAAATAGTAAGAAGATTGCGAAAAAACTATATCTAACAATTTTTGAGTCATTATTTTTGAAGTTGATTGCCGAGTTGGGTCTCGTGGCGATTGTCCGTATGGACTACACAGACGCACTTCTTCCTCGCAAGACCATCGAAAACCCAAAATTTTCAATCAATTCAACTTCAGTCTAGTCGAAAAATCAAAAATCGACAAAAAGTTATTGAAAGACAAATTAATCACTGTCGAAAACGATAAGGCAACTTCCGGCCGGTCCGATTTTCGAAGAAGATTGCTTCTTTTTTTTTGTCGTCTCGCCAAAATGTTATCATTTCGAATATTTTCTTTGGTTTGGTGTTATCCCAAAATTCATTCGATTACTTTTCTCCTCATCTTGTCTCTTCCACAATTTTCAAAAAAGAAAAATTCCAGCATCACGTTGGATCCGTTAAACAATCCGGCGGAATGGGTTGATCCCAACAACAGGATGCACACCGAAATCGGCGCCAATTATTATGCGCCGAGGCGCTCGATTTCAACGGTGACGGGTCCGAATCGGCGCGAAATGGACGCATTTTATAGTCAGCATTTTAGAAATAAGGTAATTCGGTCTTTTTTTTGACACAAATTGAAGAGCACTCAACCGCACTCGTTTTAATTAAGCTC
This sequence comes from Caenorhabditis bovis, assembly GCA_902829315.1. Lineage (NCBI taxonomy): Eukaryota > Metazoa > Nematoda > Chromadorea > Rhabditida > Rhabditidae > Caenorhabditis > Caenorhabditis bovis. The sequence goes on along the minus strand of CADEPM010000001.1, from coordinate 1,164,879 downwards.
TTCTTTTTTTTTTCATGTGACCTCACAAATCTCATTGGGTGGCCGCGCTTTTGAAAATAATGAAGAATAGTTGAACATTGACCTTTTTAAAAAGAGAGCTTGCAATTATTCTAATCGTTCTATTAATTATATTTATATAGTAAAGAAAAAAATACATTTTTTTTAATTGGAATCGCTCACTAAAAAATTAGTGAGAACTTGAAAAAACAGAAATTCTGAGATTCCTTATAAATGGGTTTTGAAAAAAATTGAATTCAAATATTAATTAATATATTGTCGGCGTCTAACTATTAAAGGAGGTGGACATTCAAATTCGCGAAATTAGTGTAGATTTAAATTTTTCGTTGACTGAATATTAAATGCGCGTACACTATAATGCAATGTACGCAGTCACGCGTGAGACGCATTCACACATTGCCAATAATTTTTTTTAATTTTGTCAAGTAGTTAAACTCTGACAATAATATTTTTTAATTTTTCGAAAATTCAATTTAAATTTATATTATTAAAGGCGATTTTTTCCTATTTTTTGCGAAAATATTCTTTGGAAAATTTCCAATCGATTGATGTAGGTCCCATAGTTACACAAACTTCTAGTTATCGAGATAGGGACCATCAAAGTTAGCAGATCCCTCTTGTGAATTTTATATTTAAAAAATTTGTTGAAGAAATGTGATATGCTAAAAAAATTAATCTCAAAATTTCAAACCCCTTATAAATTTATTAATTTCTTTCAAAAAATTTTTCTTTGCTAATTACAACTTAATTACTTCTCGCTGTCCCGATACGCATTGGCACATTGCCAATCATTTTTTTAAAATTTCTTCAAATCGTTTGACTCCGACAATTGGGATTGCTAACCAATTTTTCTGCTGAAATACTGTAGATCAAAAAAATGGATTGAGACGGAATACTGTAGAAATCTGCATTTTTGCGTGATTCGAATAAAATCTCAAACATTTCTTATAAAAAAATGGTTTAAGACAAATGGCTTTGATATTTTTCTGAAATTTTCAAAAAAAATGGAATATTTGAATATTGCAACGAGTGGCACGCGCCTTTAAATATTCAAACATTTCGTTTTAAGACCCATTCCAATAATTTCTTTTTTTCTAGCCAACTGAACAAATATGTAACTGTTATAATTTTTTTGCAGTACAATAGCCAAGAGGAAACGCCTCGTCCCTCAATCGTCACCGGTCAGTCGAATCAGCCGGCGACGTTGCAGAAGGATGAGATCTCTTTCGATCCGATACGCTTCTCTCCGCCGCACTTCACACCGCCGCCGTCGTTTCCGGTAACGACCAATTTCCTGTGTTACAAATATGGGGCAAATCGAACCAAGCTGTTCATACATTTTGTTGGTGTGCCAAACACACACACACACATAAGGAATCGGTTTACATTTGTACTACAAATGATTTAAATCATACATCAGAATTGCAAGGGGGGAAGCTGGGGGGGGAATCCTTTCCTCTCTTCTAGAATAAAATCCGAATGAATTTTAGGAGCAGCCGATGAAGCGCGGATGCGTGCGATTCGATGATCTCCAATCACATCCGCAGAATAATTTCATGATGGTTGGAATCATTAAATTTGCATTTGAACGCCACTATCAATTTCAGACAAATCCACAAGTGCCACCGAGAAAATGTAGTCTTGCGCCCAACTTCTTCTCATCCCAAAATTCGCATCACGTCTATCCAGATCAATATGTAAGCAATTTCGATTTTGTGCATGATTGAATTCGATTTTCAAATTCAAAAAATCAATAATTATATGTTTAAATGGTGTAAAAGTGTCACAGATTTCGTCACTTACTTACTTGGTCACTTAGTCGGTTCGTCCTTCGCCTGTTGAGCCACAGCTTTCCAAGCTTTTCGGTCTTTGGCTTGGAGGTGATAACGGCTCCTTCAGCTGTTCTTGTAGTGATCTCCTTCCGAAGCGAGTCCGACCATCTCATGGGAGGCCTTTCTCTTGGCCGGGTTCCAGTCCATCTTCCATCTGTTCTTCTAGCAACGTGTCCAGCCCCCAAAAGTCACACATTTCGTACAATCTCATTTTCATTTCATTTTTCGAACAAAATCTGTGCGAAACGAAATGTGTGCAAAATTGCGTCAGTGTGCTGGCAGAAAAAAATCGGCTTTTGAATACATTTTATTTTTAGTTCCAGGTTTCATTTTTTAACCAAAATTTTCAAATCCCATTGTCTTGATTTGAAACAAGCATTAAAAATTAATACCACAATATACTTGCTTATATACCGGCGCAGCAATAAACGAGGACCTGCCGGTATTTGTGGACCATTGAAATTTTTTGGGGCGGTAGTTCCGAATTTAAATTTAAGGAAAATATTCGTGCAACACGAATTGTAAAAAAATACACATTTTTCCTATGAAGCGATGCAAAAAAATGCAATGGGTACTGTAATTGAATGACGAGACCCACGAAGAAATTTGTTGCCGTGCGTCTTTTTTTTGTACAACATTTTGGTAACACTACTGGATTTTAAGTGAGAATCTTGACGAAAAACATAAAAATAAAAATAATTGTTTGAAAAAAAATACGAGAATTTTATTCAATGAACGAGGAAAAAAATTAGAAAATTTAAGTCAGACAAAATTTTTTTAATGAGAGTTTTTTTGCATTGCTGCATTGAAAAAATTTAAAAGGGCTAATTTTTAAAAGTATACAAAATATGAGAAAAATAATACTGTTGAGCGACTTTGGAAAATTGGCCAAATGCCAAAAAATTAAAAAATAGGTCTCGGTGGGCGGTGTGCGCCTTTAATCGCTACTTACGCCCGTAAATCTACACCATTAGTTTTGCCAATTTTTTGACAATCCAATTTTTTAAAATTGCAATTCCAAAAGCAGGGGCGAATACCGAAAACCCTAACTCGCCGTAAATCTACAAAAGGTGCTCGATATTTTTTTTTGCGATTTTCATTATTCTATCCAGATTTTTGGGGGAAGAAAATTCGAAAAAAAAATCTACATTTATAATATATGATTATCGGAAAAATTGAAAATTGTTGGGTTCAAGCTGTCTATTTCAAATGAACTTCCTATTTTCACAGTCTCATTTTCCGTTCGAGACAACTGTTCATTTCACAAAATTAAACCTTTCAGCCATTATGAAAATTTGTATAAATTTTATCACAAATTAATTGCAAAAATTTTAACGAGAAGAGGCAACGAACCAACACCCCATGGGGTGGCCACTTTTAAGGTGTTTGCGAATGTTTAGAGTTTCAGCTGATGCTTCAGGTATTTCAGGCAAGTCTATTGGACTGAAAAGAGGTCCTCCCGTTTGAAGAGGGTTCTCATTTCTATGCATGACGTCAGAAATTTAGATACAAAAGCAAGGTCAAAAATATGCAAATTGTTTTAATAACTTTAAAAACATCAACATTTTGTATAACAATAGTATTCGAAAAATTGAAAACAGTCCATAGAGATTCTGAAATATTGATCCTTCACCCCATTTCACAATCGTTTTCATGTTTCAAAAAATTCTATTAACTTTCATGGCTTTGCTAGAATATGATTCAAACACTTTGAACAACATTATAATTGATACACGGATTTTTGCAAAATAGTTTTCTGAAAACTGCAATACGCTGATATATTGCGGTTGCCGCAAATGGGGGCCCCTCGCATTTGATGGCCTCGCGAGAGTCCTTAGAGAGCCCCGCTTACGGCCCGCAGTTGCCCCCTGAGAACCCCGCATTATTTTCACCCGCGCGGGGCCCCTCCATTCCCATTGAACGCAAATCATCCGCGCCAGCCCTTCTGAGATATTCACCGGCGCGGGGCCCGCCAATTTTCACCGAGAATTGATAACCCGTACACTTTCCAATGAACCGCCGGTGCGTGGCAGGGCCCCAACGCAATGGGGTATTTGTGCGTGGTGTTGGCGAAAATCAAGAAAATTAAAAAAAAAACATGATGGTTCAAAATTTGAAACTTCGGACCCAAAATTTTGGGAGTTTTTGGAACTAGCAGAAAACGGCATCGCACGATCTGTTTGTGTGGAAAATTCGAAAAATTCCAAACCAAAAAGTCTATAAAAACATCTTCCTTGTTAGATATGTTTTTTTTTTCGAAGTCTGCCCAGCACTACAATATTTTTTCATTGCTTTTTTATTTCAAAATTTGCAGACACCACGCACATGGCCACATAATGACAATATGGCTTCGTCGATGCAACTGCATCACCAACACCCGCATAATCAGCATCATCCGCCGCAGCGAATGCAGGCAAGGAATTACACGCCGAATGGTCTATCGCATTGGGAGGTTCGTCTACACATATAATTATTCAAATTAGCGGTCTCGTTGAACTTTTCGAGGAATATGAGAGGAACAGATTTAAAACATTCGCAATTCTTTTTTCTTGGAATCCATTATTTCGTTGAGCACGCGTTGAGTGCTCTCAACTCTTTTTTTTCATAGATCATAGGACTCTCATTTCCCAAGTCGCCCAAATTTGGCAATTATGTCCCAACCTAATTATTCAATTTTTTGTGACTCTAAAAATGGCTAGCTCTGGTTTTTTTTTCGAAAATCTAAATTATATACATATATATTATATAATTTATGTGATTTATGTGCTTCGAGATTTATTCGAATTCACCTGCGAGCCTAGTAAATCATGAGAATTGAGATATCAAACCAAATTTTCACATTCTCGCCATCACCAAAAAATTTCCAGTCCAGCTTTATTTATGATATTCTAGGGACCACACCAACCAACCCAGCATCAGCCTCTCGCCAGCATAATGAAGAAGGTGCCGTCTCAACATCCGTCTGTCCAAATAAGGGTTGAGCACTCTGCGGACAACAGGTGAGCAAAATAATATCTGATTATTGTAGTTTTTTTTCCCCGAATTTTTCTGCCCTAAAAAATTGGAGGTTGTGAGTTTCTCCAGGCAAAATCTCGAATTTTTCAAAAATAAATTTTTGGGACAACAAACGACGAAAAAAATTTCCCACAAGCGACTTTTTTTTGGCCTATTTGCCATTTGAAATTTATTTTTTTCGAGTTGCTCACGTTTCGCCGAATTGGCTAAATGCCAAAATTTTTGATGAAAAAATCTCTTTCTTCGTTTTTTAAAAAATTAGAAAAAAACATTTTTTTAATTTGACCCTTTGCCAAAACAAATTTTGGAAATAAAAAATCGAAAAAGCGATTAGAGTTGTTCATATTTTTTTCAATCCCATTCAATTCTTCTCCCCGCCAATTTTTTTCGCTTCGAGACTTGTTTTGTCAACAACACCTTTTTTCCCCATGCACAATATCATAATCCAATCGCTTCCATTTTGCCAAATATGATTTTCTCGAATGTTTTGACGAGATTAAAATTTGATTTTTGGTTTTTCTGGTATTTTTTTTCTTATAGCAGTTTTCTGATCTGGAAAATCATTGATGATAATCGGTTTAAGCGATGATTAATGAGACATGCGAAATTGAGAAAGACGAAATGAATATCTTCAGCTTAAATGCTAGATTAACATTTGTCGGACGGCATTTTCCAAGAACGGATTTATTTCGCCAAAAATTGCTCGTTTCAAGATGAAATTTTCGGGGTCTGTGTGTACTCCACACGGATGACTCGTAAATCGACCCTGCAATCGATTGATTCGTTCCAAATTCAGTTTTGAAGCGTCGAAAAAAAACCACCAGAAAAATTTGATAGCCATATTTGGAGAAAAACTGGAAACATGTGAAATAAAATATTCCAGAATCCACTGGTTTTTTTTTCCGAAAAAAAAACGCGAAATTCGTTTTTTTAGTTTTTCGTTCGATTTTTTCAACTATTGTTGAGAAAAATGTTTTCTTTTTAAATTTCTCCTGTTTTCACCACAAAAAATATCGTTTAAAATTGCTTATTCTGCTAAATAAATTTTCTGCGAAATTTAAATAACAAAATTTCGAAGGGAAATACGAAAATTGAGCGAAAAATAAAAAAATGAATATGTGATATTAAAAAAAAATGTCCCCGTAAATCACTGCGAGGATTACGGTAACTGTCTCTTAGCATTGCGTACAAAACGCAGGATCCCACGACACCTGGATACATTTGTCATTTTTCCACCATGGTTTTTGCAATTTTTGCAAAACAAGAAAAATTGGACGACAATGATGATACGTTATCAGTCGTCAACATGCACTTGTTCAAATTTTCGCCATTTCATTTCAATCATGCCGGTTTTTTTCTTTTTCGTCATTCACTTCTCCATTTAATGATTCGCTTTGCTTCAACCCGATGCAATTTTTTCCAAAAAAAAACCCCAAAATATTGACTCGGCCAAACGATTTTTTCATTACAAAAAACCCTACCAAATAATATTCCATGAATTCTATAATATTTCAGACTTTTTTTTTAAATTTATTGACCTTGTTAGATTTTTGAAAACGCTTTGAAAAATAAGAATTTTTTATTTTAGATTATTTCAAATAAATTTTCTGAAATATGTATTATTTAAGATTTTTTTAAAATATTTTAGTATTTATAAATTATTGGCCAATTATAATACAGCTTGAGGAATGCACCAAAAATTGGTGGCGTGCGCCTTTAATCGATGAATCAATTTTTTGCTCCGTAAATCGACACCTCCCTAGTGATTATTTTTAAACGGCAATTAGCCAATTTCCAGCCATCCAATTTAAGTCAGCATAGGCTTAAAATCGCATAGAGTCCAGTATAAAGGTTTTCCTCATATTTTTGATAATCAATAGTTCAAAGAGAGACCCCATCTTCAAAAAGAAAATTTTTTGAGCTCGAAAAATGAACAATAATCTTTAAGAGTCCCATGCAACTAAATAAATCTGACAAATTTTTAACACCGATTTTTTTTGCTCGAAAATCTGTCTGCCTAATAATCGAGACAATATCAATATCCTCACAAATCGCCTTGTTTTCATATTCGAGCTATCAAAAATCCAAAAAAAAAAGAAAAAAGAGATTATCGGGGGAGAAGCAAATGCATATAGAATTTTGTTGATCGTTTGAACTTTTCTTTCATATTTCAAGAAAACGACAAAAAAAGAAAAATAAATAAATAAACCGAGTTTTATTTATGGGCTAAGCTTTTGCGTAAAGAAAAAATCTTTTTTTTTATTTGCAAAAAAAAATGCAAGGATTTTTCCAAAAGATTTTTCGGGCCCATTTTTGGTGAATAAAATTATCCCAATCAAATTTCTTCGCTGAATCGATCGTCTTCGTTTTTTTCTACCAATCTCTCGTCAACAAGTTTCAGTCAATTAAAACGTGACCGGGGAAGAATTCATCAAATTCGACGTCGACAATATTTCCTTCTTCAAGTTTTTCACCCAATTTTTATTTTCTCATAGAGTTCATTATACATTTATAATAATAGAAATATGTTCAATACCATTTGAGAACGTGTGAAAATTACAAATATGTGACGTTCTCTTTACCATATTTAGCCGATCTTAAGTGATCAAAGGTCAAAATTTTTGCTTTTTTTTTGTTGTCCCAATCCCCTCAATAATCGATTTTGGATTGAAAACGCCAGAAGCTTAAGGCGACTGGCGATCATTGAACAAAACGATGTACAATTAATATTTTGTTTTTCACCGCCGGCCTTCTCTCATTTTCGCTCGTTCAAAGACCCCACTGAGAACCTGTATTTTCTTATTATTTTTCTATTGATTGAATCGCCAAAAATTTGGTTTCTTCTAGCTTCCTTCAACCATCGAACAACGCCGACTTTCGTCCGATGCCCAATATGCTCTCGCCAATGAAGGTAAGCGACCACACACACGACAAAATAAATAGTCGACGAAATCGGAGGCCTCAACTTTTTTTTTTGATTGCTGCTCGCGATCAATCACCTTTGAGTGCTTATTCAAACCTTGACTCCATTTTCTTTTTGACTCTTCAATCGCATAGCGGTGATTATCAAAAAATTATCAAGTGTTTTTGGGAAAAATTGAAGAATTTCGCCAACAATTTCCAAAACTAAAAAAAAAACATAATTAGACATATTTATTGGATTGGTGAAGTCGTTGTGTTTTGGTGGGAATCAAGGTACACGAGACTTTGAACTCAAATTACGAGTACACAACATTTCACCACATAAGTGGAATTCCAATTTCTGCATAATTATAGCTTTATCATACAACAATAATGTAGTCTAGGTAAATAATATGGTTTAAAAAATGGAAATTCTGAAACCAAATTGGAATGGTTGGTTAGTTTTTTTTTTCTCATCAAACATGATTATCCGCCTTTTTCTGCAGCGAACCGGTATTGAACAGAGAAAAAAAAATAATGAATCACTAGTTGAAAGGGCGGATTTGGAGCGAAACAAATAAAAAATGATTCAGATGGATATTGATGAGGAAATTGGGGGTCCGAGCGCGAAATTGTCAACATCATTTCTGATTTCGCCGTTGAGCGGACAGCCGATTGGCGAGAACCAACACAAACGATCGCATCCGAATGTTCCATCGCGTAAGGCGTCGATAATGGCGCTCAAAAGGTGCGTTCGCCAATTTTACTTTTTCTTGTCTCATCGTTGTTATTTATTCTTTTTTATTGTTCCTAACCCTTCACTCCCCCTAGTCTACTACTAGCCGACCTCATACTAAGTATTTATGAGAGTGCGACGAGGCTGAAGGCGAATGAAGGGGGGGGGTGTTGAGCGCTGGCTGCTCACGAGATGAATGTGTGTAGCTTGATTATTTTTGAGTAGCCGCCGTCGTGGACAACCCGACAAGAATTTCCAAAATTGCCTCATTTCTGTCGGTGTCGAATAAACGCGCTTTATTCAATCGCGGTCATTTTTGCGGTTCAAACCAATGTAGCCATCGCGATTGATTCCCAAATTGTTGTTCAACGAAACAAGTGTCGAAGATCGCCGCCTTGATAATTATAATGCACTCAGATACACTAGGTGTGTTGTTGATCAATTGAACTCTGCCTTTGGGGGGGGGGGGCGGGTTATTAGGGATGCAATTAAGAAAGCGCGTGGATTCGATCATCAACAATCAATTTGCACGCGGTGCTGATAACAAGAAGGCGATTTTTCAAAAACATTTGCACATTTCAACGCTCGCCACTTGGTCTGGTATCGCCGCACCGACGCGACTGATTAGGCGATACGCTGCTCTTTTGGTCCCCACTCCCTGTCGACACAAACATTTCCAAACATCGTTCCGTTTCTCGTCGTCCGCTTACCATCGCCGCAGCGGCGAACATTGACAAACATCAGCAGCCCCGTCGGGTTTTATTGTCATTTTTTGTCGATTCACGTTTGTCGATTCAGCTGCAAACGATCCCTCATACATTTTTCACTTCATTTTTTCCCCTAGGATCAATATTTTCTAATACATTTCTTTTTTTTTTTTTTGAAACCCGAAATTTTGAAAACAAAATTGGTGCGGCGTTCGATGTCAAAATGACATCATCAACAAAAAAAAATTGGTGTGCAAATATTTTATTGCCAATATTATTTTTCAGCTGTGAGGGAGCGCGAAAAAAAGGGGCGTTTTTTGCTATCGTCCAAACGAATTTTTTGTTTTCGCCGAAAGTTGCTCCACAACACTATTGTTTCATTGTTCTTCATTGATGTTCAGGGCCAGGCGTCTAGACTTTTGAACATTGTAATTAAAACGCGAAAAAAAAACCTCACCAATATGTAGAACACTTCACCTGAAGGGTGAGCGCCGCGCTGAGAATCGCCTGTTGTTTTTTCGTCCATCATGTGTCACATGCCTTTCTTTGGAATTGCTTTGCAAATAATTTTTCGTTTCGCCCTCCCACATGCGATGCCGCCGTCTGGAATCATGGAAGAATTGAACGCCACGAATGATAACAGACAGGCTAGACAGACACTTTGATTTGTTTGCATATTCCTTCATCATATTGTTCTTTTTCGTCGGCAGCAGCTGAACGCGTTTTTCCATTAATTTGCATAGACTTCCTGTTCGCCGCTTTATTATTATTCATTTTTTTGGCTCGTCTTCTTTCCTCTGCAAAAAAAAATCATCCGCGCCTACTTTTGTTTTCATTGCGCAAATTTAATTAAATTATTCGTTTCCAAGTTTAGCATTTACGTTTGTTGTTTGGAAATGCGCGAGATTTCGTTGAATATCCGAGCATTCATTGTGGAAATTAGTCGATTTTTTTGTTTAATGAACATAATTGCTCAGATTGCTGCAAATGCGCTTACAATTTTCTGAAACAAAAATAAGTTAACTTTTTTTGTTTTGAATATTTCAGAATTACTTGAATCAATTTAATCCATTGTTTTTAAGTGATTGAGGACTCGAACAGAGATTCGAATTCAAACTGGTTTTTCTAAAGAAAGCTTCTGAGATCGATTATAGCGGCTAGTTTACTGACATTCTCACTTTTTTCAAGTTCTAGGCTACAATACATTTTGCAATTTCCATGCTTCCACTAAACATTGTGTCGATTTAGCTGAAAATATCAAAATAAATAACTGAAACGAAATAAAAATTGTCGCAACTAAAAATGAGGCGGCCGGCAATCTCGCGGCCATCTTGACTTCGGCCAGTAAAATGAATTTAATTAATTTGACCCGAAAGCGGTGATTCTCGCGAAGAAAAAAACTATTGATCGATCTTATCTCGTTGTTCGCAACATTAAACAAATCGACTAATCGCGAAATGTTGTGTTTTCACTCGAAGATTCCTATCGCTCGTTAAATGTGTTCCAGAAGTGGCGGCTTTTCAAACTTTCATCCATAGATTGTTTTTCGTTTATTTCCTCGCCATTTGGTCCAATAAACAACAATTGTCAATGATCGACTTGTAAACTAAAAGAAGGCGAAAAAAAAGATGTTTGAATTGTCCAAAGTAAAAACAAAAAAATTATAACTGCGATCTCAAATTGCATTTCATTATTTGTTGACGTCTACTAGCTATGTAGTGGCACTAAATTGAATAGATATGCTTTTCTCGATGCAACAGCGCCTCTGGATTTCAACAATGCATCTCAAGATGATTTCTGTTCGCTTGCGTTTTCCCTTTCGACGAAAAAAAAGCGAGAGAACAAACCGAAGGGACCCCTTTTGAAGAGTATTTAGACGGAGTGCGGCGCAATTTTTTTTGCATGCAAAACGAAAAACGAAGAAGGCGGACGAAGAAAAAAAAAGGCACCGAGTGTCTCGGTCGTTTTTTTTTTGGCCTTCTTGCATTTTTTTTTGCTATCCTGCTTTTTTGCAGAAGCAGCAGCAGCAGCCGCGAAAGCAATAACAACAGGGGTCCGGCAGTCAGTCATTCTGCCACCCTCAAACAAGAGCAACACAAGAAAAGAGAAAGCGAAAAAAAAACACGCATACAAACATACATACACAAAATGATGATTTGTCTCGTGACCCCCCTCCCCCTATTTTTTCTTCCTTCAAAAATCCTCGCCTTCATCGAGCCCCGGATGATTTTTTTTTGCTGGTGCTCCATGCTCGATGTTTGCAGAAATGAGATGAACATTGGTTTGCGGCTCGATTTTTGTGGTCCCTTTTCACCGATGCTCTCGTTTTTTGCTCTCTCTCTCTCTTTTCACGAAACAGCAAAGATGAAAAAAAAAAACACAAACATCGAACCGAAATTATTGGGTTTGACGAAATAATTAGAGGTCGGATATTGTCGGCCGACGAATTCAGATCAAAACGCGCTTATTCATTGTCTGGTGACATGTGTGAAAATAGAATTTTAATACGCATTTCCAGTATTGCCTGAAAATTGTTGAAATTGGCAGCTGAGAAAAATAGAAGAATTGCATCGAGTCCTAGTCTAGCCTTAAAATTTTTGCATCTCCCTACCGTATCCTCAAGACCCCGCCCCCTTTTTCTCAATTATAATACCGAATTAGTAGATGAATATCGAAAACATTGAATTGACTAATCGAAAATTTTTTCGCGCCACCTCCTGCGCCTTTAATTTGTATTCGATTTCAAGTTTCTCCGAAATTCTAAAAAAAAACATCCAAATATCGTCCAATAAATATTTGCACTTTGCTTTATAATTATTCACGTTTTTTTTTCCGGCCAAGCTCTCTCGAGAAAAACATTTTTTCTCGTTGAGACCGGGTTGTCCCAAAAAAAAAGCAAAGCGATCCGGAGGTCTCGCCAAATTTCGAATTCTCGTCGGCCAGAATTTCAGGTCTCTCCGAGCGCGCACAGCAGCGCGCCCTTTCTTCTATTTTTACGTACCCATGCAAATTTGCACTTTTTTTCCACCACCCCCCCCCACCCCTTCTATGCAACGCATAGAAGCGACGTGTGTCTCGTCGTCGTCGCCGGAGCCCAGGGAGCCACTAGGCTTTCTAGTATATCTTGTGTGCTCGTCGGCTCCCTAAAAATATCTCCTATTCGGCGGCTATTTTTTTCCCCTTCCTTCGTCGTCTTGTTCGTGCTTTCGAATATGTATTTTTTTTGGTTGTTGCTGCTGGCTGCTATGCTGCTGAGCAGCATTTTTTTTTCGCCGTCACGTCGAGGTCATGTTTGATCGTCTGGATCAAGATTTTGTTCGTCGGCGCCCAATTTCTGGCCGTCCCGCGTTCGGCGTTTCCTTCTTTTTTGTTGTTGCTTTAGCTCAATGAGCACCAACGTCTTGTTAGTCCATCCGAGAAAGCCAATTATTCACTGAGACATTGGGACCCATTTCATTTGTGCTAGGCGCTTGGGGGAGGGGGGGGAGTACCATTAACAAATAGTGACGCCACAATTTTCAGTTTTGCCATCCCATTTTGATTTGATGACACTCTCAAAAGAAGAAAATTTGTTTTTCCTTATTCAGACGCATTTGGAATAATAATAATTTGGCGTTGATTGCACTCTAAGGGTTCTCCATAATTGGTGGGTGGGCACCGAATTTTGAGCACTTGATATGATCCGATATTTGTTTCAACCTTCCTCTCATTCCCCACTTTTCTTCAGACCGTCTCAAATTGCAAAATAGGGTGGCTATTGAATTTCGGAAAAAATCGAATTCATCACAAAAGCGGTGCAACATTTCCTTATATTAAATTGAAGGAAAAAAAAGCTTTATGAATCACTATTTCCTTTTTTGTCAAAATGAAAAAGTTTTGTCATTTTTTCCATTTGCAAGCTTATCAAAAAAAAATCCTTACAATTCCGGTTTTTTTCATTCCAATCAAAAAAAAAAGAGATCGTTGGAAGTGAAATGTTTGGCAATCAAAGATTGTGGCGATGTTTGAAGAAGAAAAAAAGAATGACTGAAAACAATTTTTTTTGGACGGCTGTTTGTCTGCAATTGTGCCGATATTGGCCTCCGACCTCCAATCGAAAACAATCCATTTTTGCTCTTTGTTTCCACTCGATTTTTTTTATCAGAAATTTCGATTTGTAGTGAGCTCGTGCAAAACGACAAATTTCGGTGGGTTCTGCGATAAGTCGAAATGAGCGCGAAACAAAAAAAAAACGAATTCAAACATTTTTAATGATTTTTTGATAAGAAATTGGAAATGGCCTCATTCCCCATTCCATTATAGTATTGTATGTTGGCTAGAATCCTCATCTGAATTTTGTTGAAAATTTCTTTTTAGACATTTTTTTCTTTTTCAATTTTTTTTTGGAAATTCGAATTAAAAATTGGAAACGATTTTCTGTCATTTTTTTTCTTTAATAAAATTTTATTTTGGCACCAAAAAAAAATGGAACACTAATAATCCAACGATAATCCATCTGAATGATACTCCCACATGCACATTCTTTTTTTTTTGTTTTAAAGAAGGTTGTACATAATTTTTGATCGTCACCCTCATGATTCGCGTGTTCAACCCATCAATTTTTATTGTCATACACACATATTTGGAATTGAATCAAAGACCATCGCCGAACCTTTTTTTTCGGGGGCGACGACGGGTCTTGTGACAGTTGTTGCACAAAACATTTTTTATAATCGTTCACACTTTTGGATTTTTGCAGCCAACTTCGAAATCCACGCGGGCATCAAGTACACAAAACATCGCAGGGTGAGATTCCCTATACGCCGCCGCCCATATTGGCACCAATGCGGAACGGTTCCGGACTCTTCTGCTCGATTGCCAAATCAATCACGAATCATCAAAACTCGGAGGTTTGGCATCCAATTTGATCGCACTATTGTTTGATGATGGCGATGCCGCTTTCAGATTTCCGATGGTCCAAGTTGTAGTGGCGGCGATCAGCGCAATTCGAAAATGTTGATGAACGGCAAGAAGAAGAGCGATGATGGGAGTGATGGGCCGTCGAGGAAGAATGGGTTCACCTACATGGCGCAGCAGATCAATCAGCCGAATTTCGCCGACGAGCTCGAGGCGCTCCGCAAAGAGTCATGGGCGTCGACGTCGTCGCAAGAGGATCGCCCGATTCGCAAGAAGTCGATCGATCCGGAATACATTCGCAAAATCTCGTGCATGTCGGACACCTATTACGACATGCCTCAAGCCGACGGGCCGCACGTCAGCGATCCGAACCCGTAAGTTGCGATTCCCGATGATTCGGTGACGACGAATTGATTAAAGGCACATCAATGTTGGTCGAGAGTATCAAGCGCGTGTGCGAAAATGGAACGAGCGCGAGGTTCATCCAAGCGAACTCGACGCCATTGAAGACCGAGACGAGATCGTGTTCTCATCGTCGATTTTGGACGACATCGATCCCGACCAGAGTAGGCGCAATTGTTCCATCAATTTTTCGAGTTTGCTCATTTCATCATTCGCTACAGTAACCGCGTTCGAGCTTCTCGCGTGCAGCCAAGCGTGCCCGCGCGCCGGCCGCAACAAGGAGCTGGCGTTGCATCTGCTCATGGAGAACAAGGGCAACATCGATGCGGCCGTCGAGGATCTCCTCCGTTGCGACACGCTCGACTGGGAGCACTACTCGATCGTCTTCGGATATTTGTACAATGATTCGGTGTTGTGGACGCCCGAAGAAGTCTATCAATTCCAGGACGCCATCTACAAATCGGAGAAGGATTTCGACAAAGTCGCCCAAGAGGTTTTTCACCAACAAATTTTTATTCTTTTAAATAAATTTCTCGCGATTCAGCTGCCTGGCAAAACTATCAAAGAATGCGTTCAATTTTATTACACATGGAAGAAGACTTGTCCTGACGACTACCGGAAGTTGAGGAACCTTCGACGGAAGCGAAGATTGCTCGAGATGAATCTTCAGGTATATTTTGATGGCCATTCTTCATGATCATTTTTATCGTTTTTAATATTTTTAGGCAATGGAGGATGATCCGATTCCGATGAAGAAGTGCTCACTTCAAGAATCGGTTGAGTCCGACGCCGAGTCCGACACGACGACGCATTCGGTCAACGCGCCATCCGCCGAATTTCGCGATCGTTCATTGTAAACCATCATCGGGTGATTGCAAATTTTTCAATATGAGATTTTCAGCACATCGCCAATCATTTCGTCGCCGCGCGCCTCACCATTGGTGACCGGATCGCCAATGGCGAAAGATTTTTCTGGAATTCAAAAGAATTACCAACCGGTATGACATCGTTTTGGTGTTCAAAAAAAATTTTTGAATTCAGTTGGCGCCACGTCATCATTCGACGAACGCGACGAGCAAAAAAGGTGCTCAGCCAAGCGCCGACGGCTTCTTCCATTGTCGACTCTGCGATAAATGCTTCGAGAAGGTCAAAGTGAGTTTTGACATTGAATCGAATTTGAATCGGGATTCCCATTTTTGCAGTCGTTGAATGCTCACATGAAGTCGCACGCGATGAAAGCTCGCGCCGAGCAAGAAGCCAAAGCTCATGATGCTCAAATGGCCGCCGCCGCTGCTCAATTGGTTAATGTTGTGAGCACCTCGGTACTCTTCAATTGATCGTTTCGCGTTCCTAAACAAAACCATCATTGTGTTCAGCCATCGCCACTGAATCCATTCGCCAACAGTCTCGGCATCACGATTCCATCGTCGATTGGGAATCTGACGCCGCAACAATTGTGCATTAATCAACAACTCCAGAGTCAATTGAGCAATTTGAGCAGTCAGCTGAACTCGCCGATGACACCGCAACAGCAGCTGCAGCTCTCGCAGCAGCAGCTTGTCGCCAGAGCAATGCAACAGGTAACACCCCCTCCCCCCTGTGTATGCCTAGTCATAGTTATAAATATATATAATTAAAAAAAACTATATAACAATTGTATTTGGTTGTTGAGCGCGTCCCGCCCCCCTCTGTAACCAAGACCTAATTTCAGAGCATGTTACAGCAAGCTCAACAGCCGACGACGTCGGCGACGATGGGAATTGTGCCGCAATCGCAGTGTCCGCTCCTTCAGACTGGTTTGCACTCGATTCATTAGAATTCAATTCTCGTCTCGTGATTGTTTCTTTTTCGTTTTTTTTATTGTTCCACTCGCCTATCGGGTACCTACTAGTTTTCGTTTTGTCGAAATTTACCAATCTATTGAATCTAGTGTTGTTCCGATTAGTCGTTTCCAGTGATTTTCGAAATATTTCAGTCAATTGTTTGTTGCCAATTTTGAATTCACAATATCAACGAACTCTTTATATATATATATTATATTATAGTTGCATTTGTTTCTGTACAAAAACCCGCATTAAAATAAAAACCATTGAAATTGAATTTGAATTATTTTGAAGCCTTCAAATTTCAGAAGCCGTCTCAACAGCTTATATGGAAATAGATAAAGCTCAACAAAATTCAAATGGACTGCACGAATTTCAAAAACCGACGGGGAAAATAATATATTCAATTTAAATTTGTGATTTTTAGAGTTCGAAAAATTGACTAAATATCAAAAATAAATTTTGGAGAGGTTTCAGAGCGCGCTGTGCGCCTTTAACCTATCCTTATTTATAGACCCGTAAATCTACAGGGTGGCTGAAAATTACCCGGACTAAAATTTCGAGCCTTCGTGAGGCGCACTGGTGCTTTTTCAGCGCAATGTTTTTTAATTTTTTTAATTAGCAATGTTTTTTTTACTATCTCTCAAATTTTCATGATAATTGGTTCGGTTTTAGCAAAATGGCGAAGCAAAATGCAAACCGACCCGCAATTATCGTATTGCACAAGTCCGGAATAGGCACGTATGCAATTTGGAAGCATCTGAGAATTCCGAAAAGCACCGTCTACGATGCGATTTTTCGTTTCAAGTATCTTAGCACAACCCAGGACCGTGCAGGCAGAGCAAGAAAAACTATGGTGACGACTTCTTCGAACGTTAAGATCGTCCGAGACAGAATCAGACGAAATGCTCATCAGAGCATCAAAAAGATGGCTTCCGCCCTGAATATGTCACGAGCTTCAATGACAACCATTGTCAAAAAGAAGCTTAAGTTGACTCCTTATTGTGTCAGAAAAGCGGTAATCCTTTCTCAATCCAACAAGCTCAAACGGCACCAAAAGGCAAAACTCCTTTTGGCGGGCGCGCGGGTTGGGGAACATCTGTCGACGGTCTTTTCGGACGAGAAGCTGTTTACCGTGGTGGCCGAATTCAATTCGCAAAACCATCGAGTGCTTGCCCGAACATCCGAGAAAGCTTCAGAACTCGGCCGGACGATTCATCGTACGTCGCTCCCCGTCAGCGTCATGATCTTCGGTGCCATCTGCTCCAATGGCAAATTTCCTCTGATTTTCGTGGAAAAGGGTGTCAAAATCGACAAGGACTACTATATCAATGAGATCCTGAAGAAGAACTTGCTTCGTTGGGCCCAAAAACACTTTGGTGGACAACAATGGGTGTTCCAGCAGGACAGGACGCCAGCTCATACTGCAAAGTTTACGCAGGAGTGGTGCGCCAACAATTTACCCTCCTTCATCAAGTCAACAGAACAGCCCGCCTCGTCTCCCGACCTTAATTCGTTGGACTACTCCGTATGGGGGGTCTTACGGAGTAAGGTCCGTGCTATGCCCCACCCGAATTTGGACTCTCTAAAGAATGCGCTGGTCGAGGAATGGGACAAATTGTCGGTGGAATACCTGCGCGCCACGGTCGACGCATATCCAAAGCGTCTTCGCGCCGTCATCAGAAACCGCGGATTTCGAATCGGACACCGATAATCTATTTATGTTTGTTATTGTAAAAATAAGCTAAATATGAAATTTGAGTGTGTTTGAACAATTATTCACTGAAATACATTGGTTTTCATATAGTCCGGGTAATTTTCAGCCACCCTGTACACCTAGTTTTTTGCGCCTATACCACTGCTATTATTTTTTTTGGCATTTAGTCAATTTTTTTCGACCATTAATAAATCGAAATATGTGATTTTGCGTCTCGGTGTTTACACATATTGGAAATTCGAAAAATTTTTAAAAATGAGCGATTCGCAACTCCAAGGAACGAATCCAATCGACTGCAGAAATCCCCGACCTGACGAAAACGCTCTCCGAGCTTTCTGAAAATCTATTTTATTTGGAAAAGAGATGGTAAAATTAACGGAATGACTATTATGTAAGGTGCCAATTACGCAAGAATTTGCGCCAATCGGGGACACTAGACATTAAACAAAGAATAATAAAAGAAAACAATAAATTAAGAGGAAAAATGGAATAAGAGAAATATTGAAAACAAATATAGTCGGCGTCCGGCGACTGCTGTACGCGGGTAGATTTTCGGGAATGCGTCTTTCGAAACGGTCTCGCAAGGACTAACTGGTTAATTCAAATTTTATCGATCAGTTTGATAATTTTTCAATCAAATGGAAATTCGACGAAATGCCAAAATCTTGAAGAAAAATGAAGCAGTTCACATGAAAACAGCAAAATAGGCATTCACGCGTGGCGAGACCTTTTCAAGGCGCATGCGCGTAAATCTACCCGCGTACAGCAGTCGCCGGACGCCGACTATAATTACATTACTAAGGCTTAATACCTTACTATAAGAAATATAAAGAATGATAAAAACATTGTTTTATCTAATTTAGGGGCGAGTTTGTTACACAATGGTGTTTTGATTATTTTTTAGAAACCGACTATACAATTCAATTAAAGATTTTTAAGACTTAAAAGTTGATAAAGATCAAATATCAAGATCATAATATACATATTGTCAGAGTCAAACTACTTAACGAAATTAAAAAAAAATTATTGGCAATGTGTAAATGAGTCTCACGGGAGACTACGTACATTGCATTATAGTGTACGCGCATTTAATATTCAGTCAACGAAAAATTTAAATTTACACTAATTTCGCGAATTTGAAGTCCCCCGCCTCCCTTCAATAGTTTGACGATGACAATATTTATATATAAAAATAGTCTCAACGTGTTTCTTCGGTGGAAAGAGACGCAGACAGCGAAACAGTTCGCGACAGAGCGGGGATCGAACCCTCGATCCTCCTGGTTATGATTCCAAAATTTTCGACACTGTGCTATTGTGCCGAAATGAGTTAGGTCCTCTATAAGATAGCAAGTGCCACACAGCGCAGCTTAATCACGGATACCGTCACGTTATATAATAATGAGAAGACTGAACTATGTATGACAATCAAAAATTTTTTTCAACATTTATGACTTTGGATAGTTTAATTTGAAAAAAAATTATGTAATTTTGTGTGTTCGCCCATCAGCCGGGGAATTTTTGCCGCCGTTGGCTGCCTTCGACGAATTTTTGGTTTTGCGAGGATCCGGGCTGTTTTAATTTTTTGGCTTAGGCTTCAGAATTGAGAAATGAAAAATCATTGTTTGCTTTTGTGGAATCAAACATTCAAAATTTCACATCACGAGAATCCAATTGAGACGATTACTAGTATGCTTAAAAGGAATACTCCCGACCTTCTTTGCTAATCAAGGGATTGGAATAGTTATGCTGATGGATAGAGTAGCAAGAATTTCAAAAATGTTCGTTATTCCCCAAAAACCGTGCTTGTCCAATCATGGCCAAACACCAACAAGAGCCTACTGTAAAGGTGTTTGCTTCCAAATTGGTAACCCGGAATTAATATAGACATTTGCAGACGGATATCCATGGTGAAGTTGACAAACAGTTGCAAATCAGCGAAAATTTTCACCTGGCTCTCTATTCATTTGCCCCGATTTTGAGAAGCTCAAAAATCTTTCAGACACGGTTATTTGATCACCGTTAATTCTATTTAATAATTTCCACAATTTTTTTTGAGTGCTCTTTGAATTGATGATTTTTTGATTCGCCAGATGCACGCTTAATTAGCGCTGTCGCCTTGGTGATCGAAGAAGCTTCCTCAAAAGAATATTTTTCATTCATTATCAGTTTTCAGTGATGCTCGCCCATTTCCTGGCCGCTCTTTTCTTTTTCACCGCCATTGGCCTCAATTATCGGTACGATTCTATTCAAGCCTTCAACCATAGGATTCCCAAATTTTCAGTGGTGGCTTGTTTTACGACAGTGCCGAAGTCACCGAGAAGAACATCTTCGCTTATTCGGTCTATCAAGACGCCTACCTTCCGATAATCAATGAAGGAATCGTCATCAAAAATTACGAATTGGCGGTCAAGTAAATGAATTCAAAGAATATTGAGAGCAGGACTTGATAAAAAAATTATTAAAGGGTCCACTCGATGGATTTTTGGTACGATAGGAAGTATGCGAAGGGCGAGAAGATATGCCATCAGAAGTTGTCCGACGAGGTCATGAAAAATGTAAAATTCGATTTGAACTAGAAAAAAACCCAATCGGGTCCCATTTTCGCAGGTCCGCCACAAAAATGGAACCTACATCGACTCGGTATACTTCGCCTGCGCGCGAAATGACATCTGCGTTGCCTATGGCTGCCTTTCCAAGTTCTAGTAAGCAATGGTTGTGAGCTTGAGCTTCTCCATCGAATATTCCAGCTTAACTCTCTTCATCATTTTTATTATCGCGACGGCGTCGATCATTTACGGAATCGCGGGACCGAGTTGCAAACGCCAAAATCCCGCTTATGTGCACATCAATAATTTCAATATGTCGGAATTGAGTCACGTTTGATAGCCAGAAGACCTCCCATGTTAATATGCACCTCTTCGTTTTATCCTCATGAATCATCAGTAAT
Source organism: Caenorhabditis bovis (assembly GCA_902829315.1). NCBI lineage: Eukaryota > Metazoa > Nematoda > Chromadorea > Rhabditida > Rhabditidae > Caenorhabditis > Caenorhabditis bovis. The sequence continues at coordinate 1,143,885 of CADEPM010000001.1, read as the reverse complement.
AATTTTCTACAAATTTGATCTACCTGTTATTTTGTTTAATAAAGATTTTGATAAGGATTGTAATTTTCTTGAGACACCCCCAATGATGCTGAAAAATTATAGTTGTGAAAAAATCGAGAAGAATTTTGGATTTTTCCAAAATTTCGTGATATTCTTGGAATTCATCATGAAACAAAATTTTTATTGAATAATTAGCTAATATTATTTTTTTTCAAGAAGCGAGATATTGCAATGAAGAATTTGGCACAATTCTTTATTTAAAAAAATCTCAGCGAAGCAATTAAATAATTATCTCAAATTTGGTAGGTAATAACTAACAAACAATGAGGCAGGGGGGACTTCTCGGCCACGGCCACGCTTGACTCGGCCAGCTGCTGTTGCCAAACCATTGGGAGGGTATCCCCAACAGGTATACTAATTTGATCGGTGCATTTTCAAATTTTAAAGCAAAATTTTTTTGACACACAAAATCAAAAAAAAAATGACAAAATTTAATTTTTTTTCATTTTCACTGCATTTTGCATTTGCCCACTGTTGAGCAAAATAAAATTGAAGAGCAAGTAATAGAAATATTTGAAACCAATTAGTCTAATTATATTTCAACAGGAAAATTGAAAAAGCTTTTGATGATTAATTGGGTGGCTTAGTAAAGAAAAAATACCTTGTATTCATCTAAAATTACGATATGCTCGGAATTTTTTACGGAAAAAAATTTTTTCCTTTTTTGTTCTGTGGATAATGACGCCTAAATTGAATACCGTCGATGCCTATATGAAGCGTCTGACGGTAGTTATCAAGAATCGAGGCGGGAGAATCGAACAACGATAATTAATTTGTGATTGCTATGTGTTGAATAAATTTTGGTATCAATTGAAAAGTTATTTCGATTTATCGATGCACCCGTAATTTTACCACACCCTGTATACATATATATTGGGTCTTGACGCGATCCTGATTTAAACTCACTGCCTATTTGCATTTTCCGAATTTTCTCCTAATATCCAGCTTGATTATAGATTTCCATCAAAATCTGCTCAAATTAATAATTTTATAACTATTCGGAAACAAAATTGAAATTTTCAAAGTGAGAAAACCATGATTTTGCGAGAAACTCCTCAAATCAGCTGGAATCTCTTCTGTTCAAATCATTCCCAAAATTTTTCAACGAATGAAATCCTCAATCCCTTTTTTTCCGACACAAAACCGTTCGGCTCGCCTCTCACCCATATCCATAATCGATAAACTCTAATTAAAACGGTTGCCTTGGGCAACCTCCTCGGCGATTCCCATTCGACTAATTTATCCCATTCTCGCTTCATGTCGGCCATCCCGAAACTCGTCATTTTGGTATTGCTCGCCTCCGATGGCTTCTGCTTATTCCCAAGATGCAACAGCTTCCTGTGCAAGTTGGAATCGAGCTCAGAATTTCCGTGAATTGAAAAATTCAGATCATCGAAGCTTCGCGAAGCGGTCACCTCATCGACGCTTCAATCCATTATAATCAATGGGTTGCTTGAGAAGAAGGTGACGATATCAGAAAACTTTGGACAATTTTTAGTTAGTCAACCAGACAAGTCGATCAGGTAGAAAATTTTCAAAGTGCAATTTTAAAACCATTCCCAACGCGTTCAAACGGCTAACTCAACCGGAACGGATTATCACTAGAAGCTTGCAGAGTCGGAAAAACTGATTACTGGTTCAACAATCAAACCAAATCGTTGACTTGCGATTATGACGGAGAGCATTTAAGCAAGGCATGCATTCAATGAATCGAGCAATTTAAAGGGACCATTTAGATGGTATTTCCAAACGGCGAGCCCGTCAGATCTGTGTATTTCGATTGCGATGAGAGTCAAGAATGCGACGAGCTGGTTTGCAGTACAAAAAAGAGCAATCGATTCGGGTAGACGTTGCTCGTGAATTTCATCGAAAACTTATTGATTTTTTGAGACTATTCGTTCTGATTTTCTTCTTTATCCTTTGCATTCTACTCATGTGCGCCCTCTACTTTCGCGCCTACATTTTCTATCGATTCCCGACGATGGCGAAGGCGATTCCGAAAAAATACGACGTGCCGACGACGAATTGCGACAACTCAATTCTTCCATAATTGGAAGACAATTGGAAATTGTATAAATTGATGTTTATGTGAAACTTTTTCTAATAAATTTATCTTGATTTTCTATTGCTTAGTAGGCTTTTGAAAGAAAAAAAAAACGATGGCTATGTCGTCAGACGCGTTGCGGTTTGCGTGCGGTTATGATGATACTCATTCTTTCAAAATAGGGATCCCTAAATTTAAGAAACCGCACGCGAGCCGCAACGCGTCTGACGACATGCATAGCGCCCCCTCGACATATTGAAATTTTGAACTGAGAATTATTGAAAATTTAATATTTCAATATTCTAACAAATATATTAATAAATAGCTATTGTTGTCAATTTTTCGATTTCAAAAACCTATTGGATATCATTTTGATCTTAATGGTCCGCGCCAAATTTGAATAATTTATAACTTCACGTTTAGAAGAAACGAGTTTAAGGCAATTTGAATTTTGTGGTCCAATATTTTTCGATTTTTTCATATTCGTAGCGTCGGAAATCATTCAAGCGAACGCTAATTGATACACTAATTATAATTCATCTCGAAGTAATGGTTGTCCCTGGTGATTGTGGCCACCATCGCTAATTTTTCTCGCTTATTTCACTAACAACTCCTACTTCTCAAAAATCGATCATGTCGAAGAAGCTCGGTTTCGTTTTCTTCCTGGCCATCCAATTGGGCGTCAATGTCGAATCGAGGTGAGTCATCCAATGCGTTGAGCATAGTGTGTCGAATTTCAGCACCTGCGACGACGCGACCGCGCTCGCTTCCAAGGCAATCTTCGCCAATGGAATCCTTCGGGGCAACATCGCAAATAATCGCGACGCAATCGATCGCTTCATCATCGTCAATCCAAACGAGGGAATCAATGCGAACGGCATCGATTATTGGTTCAACAAAGCTCATCTCAATGCCTCAATGGATGCTTGCGAGTACGACGCTGGCGGCGATCCGAACTTCGGACTGGTACTTCTAACGATCCTATCGATCCTATCATTTATTGTAGGTGAAATTCGCCAACGGCAAACTCCTCGACACCATCTACTTCAATTGTGCCCGATTCGATTCGTGCAATGGTCTCACTTGCAAGAAGCACTCTTATATGGATTTCGACTTTATGATTATTTTGAATGTGATTCTCGCGTTCATATTCTTCTGGATGCTCATCATTTTTCTCTTCGTCATGAAAAACATCATATACCTTCTCAACAAAATCGACGATCTTCGCGTCTCAATGCGTCGCCTCTTCAATTTACACCGACCTCAGAGACAATACATCCAATTCGTCGACACCATCCCTCCGGTTAATTATTATTAACCTCTAATTGATGTTATGGAATGCTTCAAATTTTTTTAATCACTTACCTAATTTTCACCAACTCAGTTATTCTCATTAACTATGTATAAACAATTTTTGAATCAGCAATTATAAATTCGATTACGCATCCAATTTATTAGAGGGTTACTAGAAATCATTATTAAATTTAAATGCGGCATTGAGAGCCAAGAATCTTCTCACGGAGCAATCGTCCGGTTGGCGAAATCAGAACATTCTGAAGTTGGTTGATATGTCAGGTGGCGAGCAATGAAATTACCTTGGCATTTCCGGCGATATCAGCCAATTGTTGCTCGTCGGGCTGAGCGAGTTTATCCTTCACCGCCACCGCCACCATTTGAATTCCACGCGACCGTGCCGCCCGCGATGCCTCTTTCGTATTGTCCTAATATAAGAATAAATTTCGTATGACAAATTTGAGTATTCAAAGATGATATAGACTATACCCCCTGATTTTATTGCAGGGGCTAATTTGAAATTTTTTGCATTGATCCCCCACCTAATACTCTCTCACATTATAGTTTGAAAATTCAAAATTGGCTCCTAATTTTTTTTTCCATTCGAGACGCATCGCGGCAATTCAAATTATAAATCAAGAACACTAGTAAATTTCAGCCCCCAAAATATATCCATTTGATTTTAGTAACAACCTGAGAGTAGCCATCTGTCAACACAACAAGAACTTTCTTGACATTCTTCCTCGCCGGATGCGCCAAATCATCAAACGCCTTTATTCCAAACCGGATGGCCTGCCCGGTTTTCGTGGTCCCTCCACTTGTTCGCATTTTGAACATCTCTTCGATCAGATCGTCTTTATCATCATACTTGTCCAATGGGACCAAAATCAAGGAACGACCGGGACTCGAAAAGCCGATGAGCCCAACCTAACCAAAAACACATGTTAGAAGTACGACGTCTTCTGGAAGACTACTGATTACCCGAACAGAATCTTAACCAATTGGCATCGAACTGATTGTGGATGCCACAATGTCCAAGTATTGTTTGCTCTTATCCCCGGTGCCTTGTGACGTGTCAACCATAAAGAACACATCGGCCAAACAGCCGAGTGGAATTTTTCGAGTTTTCTTCGTTGTCTGGGTTACAATGCGAGTCGTTGGCCGGAGTGTCGAGCGCGTCGTCATCGGCCTATCGGTAGCGGCGAAATGAACACTTCGAGATTTGACCAAAATGTCCTTGTTGAGTAGTTCCGATGTCTCGAAGGAGATTCCCAAAGTGGTTGGAGCAAGGGTTGCGGTTGTCGTGGAGCTGACACGAAACGTTGACGGCCGTCTGAAAATCGAAAAAAAAATGTTGATGATGTGAATGATCGGTGGCATTCACATAATCACACTTGCCAAATTTGGGATCGGCGAAAAAATTGGCGAATTTACGGAATTGAGAGTTGAATTGCATTTTCTTTTTAAATAATTCCAAACACCATCATCTTTTAGTTTTTTTTTCTAAAAAAATTAATAAACTTTCAATCCAATCCATCCATCGCAAGTGTGATATTATTTCTATATGCTTTTTAAGGTTACCTAATGTCCACACTTTAAATAAAGAACCAATCCCTAACCTGGTAACTTTCATTCTCGGAAATTTTCTCGTAATCGTCATTGCCGATCTTGTGGTAGGCGGCGAGATAAGAGTGTCTGACACATTGAAAAATGTCAAGCGTCGGACCAACGGATCCCTAAAATTAAACATTTATACATATATAAATAAATATATAACTCTTGAAGCGAATCGTTTTAAACCTTGTTGAAGTCAAAGGTCTGCGAGTAGTCGTGAACGGATTGATGGACGGTTTTCTTCGAATTTCATTCTCGTTGAATTTGCTCGAGTCCTGAAATCGAGAATTTCAGAGTCCACCCTCAACAAGAGCCTCGAATACGCTGAAGATCGATGTTGGCAGCGATTTGCCGCATGCGATCAATTTTTCAAAATTCGTGTGCTCGTCTTCGGACAATATTCTGAAATTATCAATGTCGATTGGGGCGACGTCGATTTCATCGATAAACTCTCTCTTTTTCGTCGTTCCAATTCGGAAGACGTGAAGCGCGGGAGCCTTCGAAATCGACCTCCACATTTGGACCATTGTCTGATTCACAGGAGTCTCGGAAAATAGCAATATGACGAATTGCTGGTATCCTGAATAATCAAAAGAATGATTTAGGCGGATTTCGAAAACAGCACCTTTTGTTCGTCTGGCGATCTCCGAACCGGCGACATCCAGGAAACGATCATAATCACCGGCGACCGTTGCGAGCACCGAAATGAGCTCATCGTTGTTCTACAATTCATGGAATAGCGCTACTCTGGTAATTCAAAACCAATCGGATACGAAAAAATTCGGCTCCGGAATCAACCGGATCAGACCGGCCATTCTAAGATTTTGAAACTGTCGAATCCGATTGGCTTCAAGATTCCCCGATTATTTTGACGACAACTTACACGAACAACTCTCGGAACATAACGATCGTGTCGAGAAACGACAACCCATCGTCGGATTTTGAGTTCGTCGGGTAGCTGTTTGGCAATTTCGATGGCACGATGACGAGAAATCTATGAAATTTTTTGATAATTATAAGATTAAAAATATGCAAAAATTGGGTTCGTTTCTGTTTTAATAATGCGGCTCGCGTGCCGATACCTGACACACAACATCAGCTAGTACTGTTCTCGAAACGATTTTTAAAAAGTAAATTTTCAAATTTCGCAGGAATTTGGCTGAAAATTGGCGCGAATCGACAGTAAGGAATAAAAAAAATTTAAAAAAATGGCGAGAGAGTGTGCTAATGAGGAGAGCGCGCGCCAAGAGGTAGAGATAGCGAGCGCGGAGGTAGAGATAGCGGGCGCAAGAGAGGCGCAGAGGCAGGGGATTAAAGGTGGAGATGTTAATGCGGCCAGGATATCTCGCGGCGCCAATTCGACAGTAACCGCGCAGCGGCGCGAGTGAGAAAAAATTTTAATTTGAATTTGGATCGTTGGCTTTCATTTTTTATCTTTTCGATTCGTTCTTTTTCGATCGCGCTTGGTTTTTTGGTGTTTGTCGAGCTCTGACTTTCTTTGCTGGTTTAGAGCGAGTGCGGTGAGCTGAGCACGACCTGACAGAGACGACGAAGCTAGACCAACTTGGGCCCATTTCTAATTAAAATTTATCTCGATGTAGTTTGAGTCCAATTAGTTTTGCAACACAAATTAAAATTCTGGATCCCGAATTCGTGAGCTTCGTTGAAAAACCCATATTTATTCTTTCATTTTTTTCCATTAAAAAAATAATTTTTAATTTTCAAATTTCTAAAATTTCACACTTTTCATTTTGATCTACTCAATTTCAGTTTTGCAATAATTTGCAGAAGGAATTTACGTTGAATGCGCAAGCAAAAAATTCGGAATTTCAAATTTTAAAAAATCAATTTTTTCAGGTATATCGCATTTGTTTCAAACTGGAATTTCAAAAAAGCCTGATTCCATCGGAATGTGAGATTTTCAATTACTTTAAAATGACAGCTGAATAATTTCAACAAATTGCACTCTTCAACATGGTCTCGAAACGTCGAGCCACTTCAAAATTGTCTTCGTCCAAAGCGAATAATGAGGAATTCCTTTTTAATCCAAATTTTGACTTTAAACAAAAATTTCTATGAAAAAAGAATTTAGGAAGAGTGCAAATCCGCTTCGCACATATTCCATTCGATTATTCAAATATCATCAAACCTCATTTCCTTTGGTGTCGACAACAAATAGTACATCAACACAACAAGTGCCAAATTGGGAATTGAGTATTATTAGCAATAATAGCAGCAGCGACTTCATCACAGATCACGCCAGTATTGAAGTCGAGCGGAACATCAGCCATCTTCGAATCATATCGGTTCATCTCATCTGTTGTTGAATATCGGCGTGTGAATCCGCAACAACAACAACAACAACAACAACACCGAATATTCCATTCATTTATTGCTTCAATAAATAAGTACATATTAGTCAAAAAGTGGGGCACCCCATATTCCAAGAATAATTCAAAAACAAAATCAAGGGGGTCGCGGAGATCAATTCTCAAGAATTAAAGTGATATTGGCAGTATACCCATTATTTGTGTGGAGTTGTGGCAAACAATTAATGAAAAAAAAAACATTGAACATAAATACCAGATGATAAACGAAAGGCAAATGGTTGGTTTTGATCGATCGGAATCGTTTTCCTCATACATACCATTCCTTGAAGTCTTTCTTTTTGGCGACACCATTACCATTTCGTGGCAGCGTTGCCGACGCGCCTCCATTCGGTATCACCGAGCCTTTCAACGGCTCGTAGCCATTTCCATTGATCTACAATTGCGAATTAATTATATCTATACAAATAGGTCGTGGAATCGAAGAGGGCATTTCGAAAAACGATCTGTGTGATTCGCAATTCTAACTATCATAGAGTTGATGTCCCGACGACTGCCGGGTAGATTTACGCGCATGCGCCTTGCCTATGGGTCTCGCACGGACTAACTAGTTGATTTGCATTTTAGGGGTCATTCCGCTAATTTTTAATTTCAATGTTATTACGAATTCAAAGAAATGATATACTCATCAAGAAAATTTTTAAAATGAACATGTTCGCGTGGCGAGACCATTTTGGAAGGCGTACATCAAGTATGGAACACTTCAACAATAAACTTCCACAAAAACAAATTTTTGGAAATTTCAATTTACCGGAAATTGAATTGAATAATAGAGTTAAATAGAGATTTAAAAAAAAGATTTCAGTCCAAAACCTGCAAATTTTCATTTTGGTGGGATTTTTGCCATCGAATTTCGTTCTCATACGATTGATTCTCAGAGAAAATCGAAACTACCTGTGGCTTCTGCAAAAGCGGTTGTGTGCACGATTCGTTGTTTCGATCGTGATTCATCGGCGGCGAGAGTTCGGGCGCAATCGCCGTATAACCCGATTGCGTCTTCATCGCCTAAATTGATTGTTGAACTCGAAATTTGGTGTGTTTCGAGAAATCTCAATACTAACAATTGTGTAATGATCACCGCTCGGCGGATTTTGGCGGCATTTGAACACGAAGAACACGACGGCGGCGATGGCGACAATCACCGCCAGACTCGAGCACATGATCAGCGGGGTTCGCGGAAAATCGGAAACAGCGGCCGTCTGAAACATTCATATTTGGTTATTTTTTCTCTTTCTCGTTGCCGCTAATTCAAGTTTTGCCTGAAATTTTCAGACATTCTCAACTCAATTGGGAGTAGTCTGCAGAAAAAAGAAATTTTAAAAAAATTCATATTTCCTATTTTTTTTTCTTAAAGAAATGGATTTGAATTCTTGAAATAAATTCGTCTCCGCTAATTCAAAAGGGTCCCAATTTTAGAATTGTTTCCCCTCAAATTCGAAATTTGGCTTGAAAAAAAAATTTCAGACATTCTAATGCAAGTTTTGTTTTTTTTTTTACTTATAAAAATTCTTAGCCCCTGAGTTAAGATTTTTTCAAATCTGAGAAGCTGAAAATTAAAATGCATTAAAATTTTGAAATTCCAAATACGGGTGGTTTCTTCACAATTTGAAAGCAATAATTCAATTCGGATTTCAGCTAAATTTCGAAACTCAAATTTGCAGACAACCCAAAAATCTCGCAACCTGCATCGTCGTCGTGATCGTCTCTCCCATAGGAGTCGTCGGTCGAACCGGATACACCGAATACGAGTTGGTCGCTTTCGGCCGAACGTTGACAGGCGTCGCGATGCTGCTGGCGATCAGCGCGTTCAGCTCTCGGCTAGCCGGTGTGCTGTCTAGAAAATTTGCAGCGATTACTCATCGAGCAATGTGATGCGGGACCCCCCTCCCGGAAAAAGAAACCATGAGGCAGGCTGTTAGTGAGAATCAGCAGCATCAACTCATTTGTTGTGAATTATAGAAAAAAAAAACAAACAAACAAAACAAAACATCAAAAAACCGGGGGGGGGTGGTTTTGAGTAGCTGGGGGGGGGCCGAATATGTTAAACCAAAAGAAAATCGACGGCGGCCACAGACAACATTTCACACATATTTAGTCGAGTCAAGCAATTGTTTAAAAAAACCACGGGGGGCAGAAAAAAAAAATTAACACACGCCGAATGGTGGGAAATAATGCAATTGGTTTTGGTGGCGTGTCTCACATTTCGCCTAATTAACACCAAGACAACAATTCCTTTGCGAGTCGAATCGACTGATATTGAGGCGAGAAAAAAAAACGTCGCGAGATCGCCTAGGAGACCGGGGGGGGGGCCTCCCGAAATGGGATTAGAGCGAGCGTCTGACGAGCAGCTCTCACCCCCCCCCCCATCTATTGTGGGCGGCGGAATTACTCGATGGAGGGCCGTTTTACCTTGAGGCCCATTCGATTTTTATTTGTCGTCGCGAGGTCCGTCCGTCCGTCCGGAAATGGGAAGAATGAATGGAGGGGGGCGGGGCGAAAAACGACGAGCAGAAAGAGCAAGAAAGCAACTCAACAAGCAACCAACCAAAAAAAAAAATTGAAAAGAAAGAAGGCACGCTAGGAAGACGAAGAAGAGGCAGACGTGTTATGACCAAAAAAAACCACCCGAAGCGAGCCATTCCATTCCTATTAGAGCTGATTTGCAAATGGATTAAACGAGAAAATCCTTGTAGTAGGGGGGGGGGGGGTTTGCTCGGATAATATTCGGTCTAGTTGAGGAGGGAGCAAACGATTTAATATTCAGAACAATTATTTCCTAATTTCAGATTGGAATAGTCAATTTCACTGGGTGAGATTCTCGCGATTTCAATTCAATGGGGCCCCCCACCCTAGTTGCATTAAAGGCGCATGCAAAAATTTGGTTTTTCAAAAGATGATGCCGAGCTCATGCTACCATATTCCCTCAACTTTGATTTTTTTAAAGTCTTTTTTTCGGCTTTATAAGGACTGAAAATGGGCGGAGTCTGCATGCCTTAATTTTGCATTTGACTGAGTATTAAATGCGCGTACGCAGTCTCTTCACCAGCATTCTTTCAAATTTCAATCAGACTCTTGAATACGAAAATAATTGATTTTGAAGCTGTCAGAGTGAGAATGAGAGAGAGAAAAAAGAGCGAAATTGAGGATGGTCTTATTTTTTGATCTCAAAATAAAAAAAAAATTCTGCATATTTTTCATTAACGCTTCCCCCTCCCGCTAATTAGGTTTTATATTTATATTTTTGCGTCTTCTAAATGAGATATTTCCGTCTCGGTCTGCCCTCCCCCCCCCCCCATCAGGGCGGGGTCGGTCTACTCGAATGAGAATTGATAAATACACCTGCTCACCTCCTCAAACTATACATATGCACACATTGATTTTGTCATGACACGACGACAACGAAGAAGAAGAAATATGTGGAAACAAAACGAAAATCTCGACGCTGACGCGGATTTATTACGAAATGCGAATAATATGTCAAAAGCAGAAACCAGCGAAATTGATTGCGTTTTACGAACGCCGGCGGTTTATGAATTTGCGCTTTTCTTTGAAAAAAAGCGTTTCAGAAGACACACAAAACTGTCAAAATCGAAAATCGAAACAATCCATTTCAAAATTCGTGAAGACGCCCTTCTAATCGTAAATCTACGCCAACCAAAAAGAGATAGAAAACCACACAATTCAATCAATCGATAGGTACGGTCTAAAGGGGGGTGGGGAAAAGAATCGCCAAGACCAAGAGAGAGAGAGTTCACCATTTTGGGTGGAGGAGGAAGCACGAGGTATCGAAAGAAAAGAGAGCACACGGCAAGCAGCAGCAGGCCACATACGCTCACCGTAAAATTGTCGGCGTGCCGACGAGGCGCTCGTCTTCGATTTCGTCGTCGTCGTCGCCGACGACGATGACGACAACGACGACCTCGTCGTCGATTTGTTGGTTCGCCACGCGGGACCCGTCACCATCGGCTCCGGTAGTGCGTCGATCTGATTCCAAATGCTCGCGCCTAGATAATCGGGATTCTGTTCGGCGGCCTCGAGAACGCTCTCGTACGGTCTCGGCAAGACCGTCGAGACGCGCGTCGTCGCCAATGGTTTATTAGTAGTCGTCGTCGTCGTCATCGTCGTGCGTGTTAGTTTGGCAATTTTTGTCGTCGATGCGATCGTCGTCGGTTTTGTCGCCGGCGTGATGCCCAACGCGTCATCAACAAACAAATCATCGCCGGATCCCTCATCGGTCTCGATTTGCGACAAAAAGAACACGGGTAATGTCGTTGTGGTCTTAGGCATACTCGTCGTGAATCGTCGAACCGCTAAATCTGTGTTAATGTGATGGTAATTGCCGAGACCGATTGCAATATGAATATAAATGTGGGTGTGTGTGTGAAGTGGTGTCTGTTTAGCGCGTTAGTCGTGTTGGTGAAGATGGTGACGATCAACGAATTCCGAATTTTTAAAAGCCCGCATTAGTTAGAACTTTTTTTATTGCAAAAAAATGCACTTTAAAGAATATATGTATTTCAAAAATCAACTTTTTGGTGCATTTTTTTCAACACTATCAAAAAAATAGAATTCTAGCTGACACAGGCTAATCGACGACGTCCCCCCCGCAATTCAATGGAAGCCTTCTTCCTCAATTACCTGCTGTACTAATTAGCGTTGTTGTCTCCAATGTGGGAATGATTGGCGAGATGAATCCTGAAATATGGTGACTCTTATTCAGGGCAACAAAATTGTTGAGGAGAAATTTCAAAAAAAAAAAATCATTGTATACCACTTGTTGGGTTTTCATTCGAGCCATCGTCGACACGCGATTTTCGCGATTTTTGCATTTCATAATTGGACGCGAATCGCGGCACGTTGAACGATTTGAATTTTCGGCAATTCTCGTCGTGCCAATTCATGAGGCACAGAATCGGCGACGGCGTCGTCGTCGTCGTCGTCCTCGTCGCTTTTTTGCTCGCCCCATTTTTTCGGCCCAACTCGTCACCGTTGTCGATTACCACCATAGGGGAGGGGGGCGGGACCGGGCTTGATGATGATGGAAGTTTGAGAGAGAGAGAGAGGTGTGTGTGTGGCGAGCGCCTAATAAGGTATCAAATAACACAATCACTGTGTGGATTATATAAAGATATTTATATATTATTCAGCGAGAATGACAAACAATCAACATTGATTCGGTGGAATTGTGAATAACCGAATAATGCCGAACGGAAGTCGGCGAGCAGCGAGGAGTAGTAGGAAAGAGAAAAAAAGAATGGCCAACTTTTTTTTTTTGCGAGGAGCAACTTATAATTTATTCGAAACACAAGTGAAGAGCAACAGCACGGCGAAACCAACAACTAAAAAAAAATAGAGGAATACTGGAAGTCATGACGTCGACCCGTTCGGCTCACTAGGGACTACTCAAGCCGGGCGGTCCGGCCAGCGAAAAATGAAAACGCGGAGAATGATTCGGAAAGTCTCGCCGGCGGCATCTCCGCTTCTTTTTAGGCGCATAATTAAAGCAAGAAGGTCTCTCTAAAATGTCGACGGCGACACTTTGATGGGATGGTGGGAGGAGGGACCCCCGGCTATTTATTGAATTTTTTTTTCACACTCTCTCTCTCTTTCTAATTTTGTGAGACATGTTTCGCGTTAGAAAATTTGCCAACAAACTAACTTCGAAGCGGATTATTTGTATAATCCTGTTAAAGGTTGAAATCGAGATGAAATTGTCTAAAAAATCGAACAATTTTTCGAAAATTTTGCTGAAAATGGAAAAAAAACCGAATTTAATGTTTCAGCAATCTGAAAATTTTTTTTCGGATTTTTTATTTCATAAAATTTTTTAATTTTAAAATTCCAAATTCAGGTTAAAATTAGTTTTTTCGAAAGGTTTATGTGTTTTAAGAAAAAAAACGAAAACGATGCAAGTGCGCTCTATTGAGAATTCGCTTTCGGCGAGTTCAGCTTCAAGGTGCAACCGGGAATTTCGCATATGCTTTTTAAGATTTTTAAATGCAATTTTTGAGTATTCCTTTTTTTTAATTATAACAACACTATACTAGTTTTAATAAAGTTCTTCACAAATATGGTCCCTATGTTCTCAAAGCCTAATATGGTAGCAAAATTCAGGGCGTCAAAGAAAATGGATCTACTCAATTTGGGTCCCTGAGTATCAAACGTTCAAAAAATTACAGTTCACATTAAAGGCGCATGCAAAATTTTGTTAATTTTGCCCAAAAAAAATTGCAACTGTATTCGACGGAAATTTTCCAAACGGCCCAATTTTCTCTAGAATAAGGTTTTATTCAATAATATTTCGCATAGAAAAAAATATGATAAGCTCATAAATTTGCAATTTTCGAGAAAAAAAAAAAAGCGTAGAAGGTGATCAGAATTTCAAAAAATTGAAATTGTCGGAAAAAAATAGAAGGTCCTCACAATTTCAAAAAAAAAATTGAAATTTGGTTGAAAAAATAAACACGAAACATTTCTTGTAGGTGAAGTCGAATGGCTCGGAGGGCAAAAAAGACGATCAACTCGCTATGAGAAGATCGGGGTGGCGCACATCTCGGCGTACAAACGTTCCCGGGGGACATGTTTTATATGTGCTCTTTCTCCGATTTTTTAGACCCCCCCCCCTCACACACACACAAACTGAGATGGAGTTTGACGAGAAGTACACATTTATGTACATATATATCGATGATAGATTAGTGGCGTTCTGATGGCAAATCTGCGGGGGGCGAAGCGCGAAATGAATGGACTTGTTGAATGAATGTACATACGTGAATACGACAACATCGACGGGAGAGCGGGAGGGGGGGGGCAGTGTTGCATCTGCGACATTAATTCTTCTCGTTTCGAAAAACTGACTAAGTCAATTTCACGCACTTTTGTGGAGCACACATTCGCGATTCAGGAAGTTTCGACGACGTATAGTTATCGGAAATTTCGGCAAGTTGCCGAAAATCAAAATTTCGGCAATTCGGCAATTTTTCGAAAATCAAAATTTCGGCAATTCGGCAATTTTTCGAAAATCAAAATTTCGGCAATTTTCCGAAAATCAAAATTTCGGCAATTCGGCAATTTTCCGAAAATCAAAATTTCGGCAATTTTCCGAAAATCAAAATTTTGGCAATTTTCCGAAAATCAAAATTTCGGCAATTTTCCGAAAATCAAAATTTCGGCAATTCGGCAACTTTCCGAAAATCAAAATTTTGGCAATTTTCCGAAAATCAAAATTTCGGCAATTCGGCAATTTTCCGAAAATCAAAATTTCGGCAATTCGGCAATTTTCCGAAAATCAAAATTTTGGCAATTTTCCGAAAATCAAAATTTCGGCAATTCGGCAATTTTCCGAAAATCAAAATTTCGGCAATTTTCCGAAAATCAAAATTTCGGCAATTCGGCAATTTTCCGAAAATCAAAATTTCGGCAATTTTCCGAAAATCAAAATTTCGGCAATTCGGCAACTTTCCGAAAATCAAAATTTTGGCAATTTTCCGAAAATCAAAATTTCGGCAATTCGGCAATTTTCCGAAAATCAAAATTTCGGCAATTTTCCGAAAATCAAAATTTCGGCAATTCGGCAATTTTCCGAAAATCAAAATTTCGGCAATTTTCCGAAAATCAAAATTTCGGCAATTTTCCGAAAATCAAAATTTCGGCAATTTTCCGAAAATCAAAATTTTGGCAATTTTCCGAAAATCAAAATTTCGGCAATTCGGCAATTTTCCGAAAATCAAAATTTCGGCAATTCGGCAATTTTCAAAATCAAAATTTTTTCCGAAAATCAAAATTTTGGCAATTTTCCGAAAATCAAAATTTCGGCAATTTCGAAAAAAATGGCAATTTTCCGAAAATCAAAATTTCGGCAATTTTCCGAAAATCAAAATTTTGGCAATTTTCCGAAAATCAAAATTTCGGCAATTTCGAAAATCAAAATTTCCGAAAATCAAAATTAATTCGGCAATTTTCCGAAAATCAAAATTTCGGCAATTCGCAATTTTCCGAAAATCAAAATTTCGGCAATTCGGCAATTTTCCGAAAATCAAAATTTCGGCAATTTTCCGAAAATCAAAATTTCGGCAATTCGGCAATTTTCCGAAAATCAAAATTTCGGCAATTTTCCGAAAATCAAAATTTCGGCAATTTTCCGAAAATCAAAATTTCGGCAATTTTCCGAAAATCAAAATTTCGGCAATTCCGAAAATAAATTTCCGAAAATCAAAATTTCGGCAATTCGGCAATTTTCCGAAAATCAAAATTTCGGCAATTTTCCGAAAATCAAAATTTCGGCAATTTTCCGAAAATCAAAATTTCGGCAATTCGGCAATTTTCCGAAAATCAAAATTTCGGCAATTTTCCGAAAATCAAAATTTTGGCAATTTTCCGAAAATCAAAATTTCGGCAATTTTCCGAAAATCAAAATTTCGGCAATTTTCCGAAAATCAAAATTTCGGCAATTTTCCGAAAATCAAAATTTTGGCAATTTTTCGAAAATCAAAATTTCGGCAATTTTTCGAAAATCAAAATTTCGGCAATTCGGCAATTTTCCGAAAATCAAAATTTCGGCAATTCGGCAATTTTCCGAAAATCAAAATTTCGGCAATTTTCCGAAAATCAAAATTTCGGCAATTCGGCAATTTTCCGAAAATCAAAATTTCGGCAATTCGGAAATTTTCCGAAAATCAAAATTTCGGCAATTTTTCGAAAATCAAAATTTCGGCAATTTTCCGAAAATCAAAATTTCGGCAATTTTCCGAAAATCAAAATTTCGGCAATTCGGCAATTTTCCGAAAATCAAAATTTCAGCAATTCGGCAATTTTCCGAATATAAAAATTTCGGCAATTCGGCAATTTTCCGAAAATCAAAATTTCGGCAATTCGGCAATTCTCCGAAAATCAAAATTTCGGCTATTAAACGTTTTCAACGATAATTCGAAATATATTAAAAATACCGAATTTTCACGGTATCCTAAATTATTCAATGCACATTGATTTTTGTTTCGCCGATTTTTTTTTTGATATAAAATTGCCGAAAATCAAAATTTCGGCAAATCGACAATTCGGCAATTTGCCGATCGAACGTTCTCTTCGGCAATCGGCAATTCCATTGCCGCACAGCCCTGGTATAGTTAGAGGATCAAACGCGAAATTTTTGTTTTTTGGGGATTCACAAATTATTGGTGACAACAGGGTTCTAAACGAAATGTGTATTTAAAATCTGGAATCGATGAATTCTTTCTTTTTTTTAGCAGGCAAAAAGAAAAACAAGAAACCTTGTCACAACACCGAACTAGAAGCTATAATTCATGTCAAAAAATGGGGAGAATTTTCACTGGCTTTTTATAATACGCATAGGCTTCCATCATGCTTCCAATTAATCGCCTATTGCAAGAAAAAAAAAACATTTTTTTGTTGAAGCCTTTTCAATATATTGTTTTCATATGCTGAAAATCTGACGCCAAATCATTGCCTCGTTTTCCAAACATGGTACCAAATTTGAATTGCCAAAACGATGAAATTAGCTTTTTTTGTTGATTTTTAAAAATTCACCAAATTCGGGGCAAAACTGCCAATATTTTTTCTTGAGAGCAATCTTCCAAGCTTCTATAAGAATTAATCGAAAATTCTAGATTCTTCGAATTAGGCATTGTCAATTTCTTTAGGCCTTCAAAATTGAATTGCGGTAGACATTAAAGGCGCATTGAATCAACAAAAAAAAAAGAAACGCGTGACAAGACCCAATTAATAAAGTTCCTGGATCTACTCCATTGGTGGACCAGTATTAGTGGATATGAAAAAGAAAAGTAATAATAGTGTGGCCGGAGAGTACCATGTTTATGAAGCCATAAAGACCTGATGTGCTAGCTAGCGTTGGTTATATGAAATCCTATATTCGAATCTTCATATTTCAAAATGAAGAGAAGCCCCTCAAAATAAGAGAGCACGAGCAATTTTGAGCATTTGATACATACACATCAATGAAGGGTGTGGGTGTGTGTGTGTGAGTATGAAAAACGAGGTGGAGGCCCCAAAAAAAAAGAACCGCCACCACCACCACCACCAATTATTCGGTGCCGCACTTTTTGCCACCTCAGTTTTCGTCACCTTTTACCCAGAAGAAGGAAAGGAGAGAAAAAAAATTGCGCACGATTTCCGCCATTTTGAAATAATAGGGCCTACTGCTGCTGATGGTGGTGGGTGGCACCTGCAATTCACCACCAACACCCAAAATTTGGGTGTGGTACGAATCGCCTACATACAAAAAAAAAGTATAAATGTGCGAATCGACGCAACGAGAAAATTTTGAGAATGGGAGAACAATGGAAATGAATACATTAAATTTTTCGACAAAAACTCGTCCGCGTTTTTTTTCTTTTTTTTACCACATTAATCACTATTAATCCCATTTTTGTTCGTCTTTTTGTGCATGTTAGACGCTTGATGAATTGATGAATGAATTCAAGAGCAAGTCGAGAAAGTTCGACGAATGAGGGCTCACAATTTTCGTGGAATCTGGACAAGTCGAGCACGCATGAAAATGACAATCAATATCACCTGATTATTTCGTTTTTTTTTATTTTGCAAATTTTAGCGTAGATTTAATTTTGAATATATGTAAGCAGAAGTTTCACTCAACGCTTTCATCGGGATGAACAGTGGACCCCTTCTTTTGGGTTGGGATTACTGGCGGAATATTTTGAGACAAAAAATCGCTAAATCGAGGGCGATGTATAAATGGAGTGTCGTTGTGGGACAAACCGCCAAAGGTTTTTTTTGGGAACTCCCGTGGAATCGCAAAAAAAATATTGGCACGAAAATTTGAAACCAGAGTTGATCTCCTTAGTTATAGAAAATTGTACTTATTTTCGCATGCGCCTTTAATGAGTACTGTAGTTTTGAACTATAGTCAGACAGTGTTCTTCAAATTGTGGATACTAAATTAAGTGTCGAAACTATTTGGCTGCGTATCAAACATATTCAAATCTGCAGGGCATATTAAAGGCGCATGCAAGCAAATGTTGTTTTCGCGCCAAGAGTTAATTATCGAATTTCCATTTTTCAGCATACATTTTTTAGTGCGCATAAAATTCTATTTTATCGTTTCTTAAAAATTTTTTTTCTTAATTTCAATTTGAACATGTATTGGAGTTATTCCGCCGGACGAATTGGACAAGGGATCAAACCATTTTTGGTCTTATCGCGAAATCAATGCGCCTTTAATATCTACAGTAATTTTCAATGCATAGTAGATCAAATCGAAAATGATTATGGCGCCAAAATTTGAAAAATAAGCAACACCCTCCTCCCCCTCTCAGAATAAAGCAGCTCAGTTCATTTTGGTGTCATTTTGACGCCCTTGGGGGTGAAGGACAAATTGCCATTTGCCGTGCCACAAGAATACCATTTCAGATGAGCAAGTTTTGTTTTGGGCGATCTGAGCTCAAAATTCGCTTATCAATATTTCAGAGCCATAAGATATTCGTAATCATTGTTCAATTTCAATGCGGATTTTTTTGGGAGAAAATTGGAAAACCTCAAAAAACTGGGGATATTCGAGTATTTTTTTTTGCTCAAAAGTCCCAATTGCACGATTTTTCAGAGAAGAGATCACCTATTTAAAAAGTGTAGGCACGCTTTAAACATATAAGCTTCACACATGTCACCAATGAGAATCCATTGAAAACAATTTCAAAAAATCTCGGTGCATTCATAGAAGTGCACGCAAAATTGCAGACATTTACAAATTCTTTTGTTAATTAAAAAAAGTGATTTTTTCAAGATTTTGTGGAACAAAAAAATTCAATTGAGAAAATGGATTATTTTGGGGAAAAAAACGGGAATGGAATGAAAAATTGGCGCGCAATTCAAAAATTCAAAAATTGGCACATCCGCATTTATTTTCGGGTTTTTCTCGGCCCCGCCTCAACCTCCATATTTGGCATTCGACATTCATTAACATCATCCCCCAACGAGATTGACAACAACAAAAAAAGAACTGCCCAAACCAACCTGTCGAATCGTCGGCTTCAATGAAACACGTTTGTTGCTCCTCAAGTGTCAAACAGCTCGGCGCCAATGACTCGATGAGAGCTTCGCTCGGATTCTGAAGAATGCGTATATTCAATTAAATGAATGGGAGAGAGAAAGAGAAAAAAATGCCTTATATATTTTCTAAATTTGAGAGGAGAAAAAAAACCAAAAAAAAGCCAGAGAGAAATGAGATTGAAAATGAAGTGAATAAAATTCCAAAGAAATGCTCACCATCGCCCTCCCTTATTTGGGAATGAATGAGACACATATGGCCTCCTCTCTCTCTCTCTCTTTGTACACAAAAAAAATATTAATGAGCAAGCGAATCGGAAGATTGATTTTGGTATTGTATTGAGAATGGGAGGAAAAAAAATTTTTTTCTTTGGCTTCTTCTTTCCCCGCGAAGACGGAGAAGCCACATGTCGTGTTGTGCTGGTGGAAGGCCGACGTTGACAACATACAATTGCATTTGCATTTTAGTTTTCAACGCCAAATTCCTTTTATTTTCTCGCTTCATCTTCACTATCTAGTTTTTTTTTGTTGGTATTGTTCTTAAGGGAATAAGAGCCCCCCCACCCTCGGGCTCCTCCTCGCACATCTCCGGAAGGCGGGCAGCCGAGTTGAGCTCACGACAAGTTTGCGCAAAAATGTTTATTCGACAAAATATGATGGAATGCTTTTTTTCTTTCTGAAAAGACGACCAAAAAAAATGATAGCAGGCAATTTTGATTGGTTGGAAAATCGCCGGAATTCCGTGTGTCGCCGGTTGGAAAAAAATTGGAATCGAAGAGGGCATTTCGAAAAACGATCTGAGTGATTCGCAATTCTAACTATCATAGAGTTGATGTCCCGACGACTGCCGGGTAGATTTACGCGCATGCGCCTTGCCTATGGGTCTCGCACGGACTAACTAGTTGATTTGCATTTTAGGGGTCATTTTGTTAATTTTTAATTTCAATGTTATTACGAATTCAAAGAAATGATATACTCATCAAGAAAAATTTCAAAATGAACATTCTCGCGTGGCGAGACCATTTTGGAACGGCGCACATCAAACATGGACCCGTTCTATATTCTAGGAAATGATATACTTATCAGAATAAATTTAGGCTTATTTTAGATTTCGTAAAAATCACATATGCTTACAATCTGGGAATGTAGAAAAAAAGAAAAGAAAAATAATCCATTCGTAATTTAAAGGATCAATACAGAGAGAAAAAATCTAATTTTTTCGTTTTTTTTTTTGACAAATTTCTCCACTTTTTTTCGTTTACAGCAAAATTCCAGAAATTCTCTCCTTTAAATAATTTTGGTAAAATTCAATTTTCATTCTTCGCGCCAAAATAACGCATTGGTTTGCGTGCGCCTTTAAAGTATACTGTAATTCTCTATATGTTTGATAGTCGGCCAAAATTTGAAATTACGCGATTAAACAAGAAAAAAAATTGTCTCGTAATTTGTCCGCAGATAGTAATTAATAAATATTTTCTAAAAAAATGAGGATATGCCACTCCCCTCCTCAAATTAAAGAAAATTTTTAAAAAAATATTTAAAAAGCACATAGAGCAAAAATTTCATCGTTGGCTCGAAAAGTCATGCTCGTTTCAAAAAAATTGACAGATACTCAATTCCCAACGAAAAACTCTTGCAACGACAAATGAATTATTCAAGCATTTCAGCAATTTGAAAAAAAAAGTTGTATCATTTTCGATTTGCTCTCGTTCCCGCCAGAAAAGCTCAAATTGAAAATCTCGATTTTTAAAAATTTTTTGACTTAAACATCAAGGTGAGATAAAAAATAATTTAATAGAATCATTATCAACTATACTTTTCTAGAAGTGTTTTGTTTTTTGAAAATTAAAATAAGAATCTTAAATTCTTGTGGAAATCTCAAAAAATAAAATCCGAGAGGTTTTGTTTGTATAAAAATAAAATTTTCTCGAAAAAATATTTAGAAATTTGCTTTTCCGGTTTTTTTTGTCAATTTGCCACTTTTTTTCAAGGCGATAAAAATGCGAAATTCTGCGAAACAAAAAATCAAAAAAAAAAAATTGATACCTCATCGAACGTGTACATCATCTCGTCGGCTTCGTCGTCGTCGTCGTTGTCGCCGCTTCTCGATTCAGATAGAAACGTTGTCGCGATTTTGCCAATCGTATGAACACGATTCGAGCCTGAAACAATAATAATCATCATTATATTTATATAAAACAGGCCGTCTGCATTTTAAAAGATTGTGGACAATCTAGAAATCGGATGGTGGAAGGAGACGCAAACAGCAAAACAGTTCGGAACAGGGCGGGGATCGAACTCACAATCTCCCGGCTATGAGTTAAAAGCTTCTGCCACTGCACTATTGGGGCAGTACGCACCGCGCACTCTATGAGGCGGTTATAACTTGACGGCAGCTTCCGCAATTTGCCTTTCGCAGCTTAATCACAGATAGCAAACGAGTGGTGATAAATAAACAGAATAATTTATAGTTATGCGAGTTGTCATCGAAAAATAAAACACATGATTAAAAATGGGAAGAATACTCGATTCATAACTATATTAGAAATGAAGAAGAGAAAATCTGCCCTTTCGTTCACCTTTTCAATGAGAAAAAGACGAAATTGGATATTAAGTGACTCGGCTGAGCAACGAATCTCAGGACTACACGCATAGGCAAATCGATTATTTTATTATTTGAATGTCGAAACGATGAGCTATCAAGTGGTTTGAAGAAAATTTTTTGGAAAATATTGAAACATGAATTTGCACATTTTCGAAAATTCTGAATCGAAGCAAGAATATTGGGAAAAAATTATTTTTAAAAATCGATTTTCGGGTTTTTATAAGACTTTAAAAGGGAAAGTGTATTTCTGGAAAATCAAAAAATGAATAGAAAAATTTATTTAAGAAATGAATCGCCATTGAAAAGAAAGAATTCTTCTAGAATAAAGAAAAATATCATTTTAATTATTTCTTCAAATTCGGAATTGAAAAATGAATTGCATATTTGATTTTTTGACATCCCAAATTTTTTGTTTCTGGTCGGAAATTTCAAAATTCCCCCATTTTGGAAAGAGGAATTCTAAAAAAAAAAAACGCGCGGCAATTCAATGGGGCGAAAATGTTTCGTATGGAAACGTGCTGCGGACATCGATCGCGGTTCTCACTTTTATTCGTCGGCGTTCGTTTCCGTCGAAAACTGTCGCTTTTTTTTAGAACAAATTCTAAAAAAAAACGAAGAAATGAAAAAATCGAATAAAAAATTTTACGCAGAATTACTCAAAAAAAAAAGAAGTGAGAGATTAGATTATTTTTTGGTTTTCTAGTGGCAAAAAATTAATTTTATATTTTCAGCGGCGGAGGGAAAAAAATGTTCTACGCCTCATATTTAATAATATTCAAAGTCCGACGAATTCATAGAAATTCTCAGGTATAAATCTGAGCAAGAGAGAGAGAGAGAGAGACAGAGAGAATTAGAGAGAGAGAGAGAGGCGATCAAATTTCGCGCGAATGCCATAAACACACAATTCCAAAGATTAATGTCGGCGAATAGTAAAAAAAAAATATATGAGACGCCTTCGAGACAAATTGCGGTGTCACGATTTTCTGTGGGTGTGTGACACCCTCCCACCGCCCCGGGGCGAACAACCACCAATGGCGGAGCATTTCTGCAGTCATACAAAACGAGGAGAGCACTAGAAACGTAGGAATAGAATGGCGAGGAGGTGAATAAAAAAAAGAGGGGAGGGGGAGGAAGACGAGAGGAGAGGACAAGCCCCACACACACACAAAAAAAAATGGAAAGAAGGAAAGGAAAGAAAAATGAAAACCGAGCGAGGCTACGCAACGCAAAGTGGACATGCGTAGGCAATACGATTAGAAGGAAGACGTGCAATAGTGAGTTTGCTCGGAGGTATTAGGAGGTGCCTAATTTGGTCGAGATGGACGGCCCCCACTAAAGTGATTTCCATTTCCGCTCGTTGATTCAGATTTTGCGCCAGTTTCCCACAGAATCATTGTGGAGGTAGGCAATTTTGAGACCCAACCCCCTCTCAAATTCGATGTGCCTTTAAAAATGCGCATATGGCATTTATAATGGGTCCAATAGTAGTGTGAAATTATAAGATTTAAAAAAAAGTTTCGATAACGTTTCACTGCTTATTATTCGAAAAATACTCAATGCTAAACGAATTTTTTCGCGGACGTGTTTTTCTGGCCTAAATTTTCGCGGCCGCCACTGTGAGGCCCCCCTTCTCATATTCGATGTGCCTTTAAAAATGGCATTTATAATGGGTCCAAAAAAAACGATTTTTCAAAATTTTCGATTTTCCTGCAAAAAACTGCGCATTCGAATGGGATTGGTGTTTTTTTTTTCTGTGCAAAATTTGCGTCACCGTGTTTGCACACATTTGCCATTCTGGCGGAAAATATCATTTCTCGGCAATTTTCGAGTTTTTGGTGGAATTTTGCCTAATTTCAAGTAAATCGCATAAATCAACAAAATAATTGCGAGCAAATTTCCAATTATTCGCACAAGAAAAAATTATTAGGCCATTATTACTATTTTTTTTTTGAAAAATGATTTTTCTAGAATTTGCAATTTTTATTAGAAATCACCAAAAACCGAAAAATCAATTCTCAAATTGAATCTCCCCCAATTGGAAAAAAACCCCTCGGACAACATCATTGGTTTCGTTTTGACGTCATCACTCGGCATCAACGTCCATGCACCTTTAAATAGGTGTGTCCACGCAGAATTTGCAAGTAATTTTTTTAATGGACTGACGTCGATTGAATTAATAAAACCCCCGCAAAAGCATTGGCCATTCGAACGATCACCTTCATGGACCATCGTAGGGTTGGCGGTAATTCAAATTTCTCAAGGAGGAAAAAATTGAAGTAATCTAAAAAAAAACATTGCGGAAACCTCGCTCAATGTTAAAGTGTCTATTTAGTCAAATTTGGTGAGAAACGGAGCAACTGAGAAGATGGCGTTTGAAGGGTTTTGGGTGGAAGGAGTGATTTGCGACGAGCAGGGGGGGGGGGCTTCTCAAAAACCAAAACTCGGACAACAAGCTCCGGGAATTCCATTAATGATGTTGTGAGGGGCATCTTCAGCATGAGTAGCTTTTTGAAGCGAGCAAAAAAAGATATAGAGAGAGAGAGAGAAAGAGAAAATAAAACAGAAGAGCCGTTTGGCAAAAAGTCGGCAATGAATTATTAATGGGGAAAAAGTTTGAAAAACGAAAAACTCGGCATTGAATTCTCACTAATATATAATTAACAATGTTTCTACGGCAACCATTCCATCGGTCGAAGCCGAAGAGAGGCGGTCGGAATTTTTGAGGCAAATGCGCTTCAAAATGGATTACGAAGCGAAAAATTGGGGGAAGAGAAGGGGAATGGGGGGGGACACTCGAACATTCTTCTTCTCGACATTGCCAAAAATAAAAGGAGTGAAAAAAAAAAGACGAGTTCGAAATGAGAAATTGGGTGTGCATTCTTCTTCTTCTTTTCCACTCGCGAGCCCTCCCCCGATATTTGTGCGCTCATTTTCGATTCGAATCGTTTTGGTCCCCCCGGCTCGGCCGGCTCTCACCACTTTACGAATACATAAATAAATCCCATTAAAAATACACACACACACACACACCGTTGTCAAGGCCTATAATTTATGGGATAACCTGAACATGAAAAAAATAAAAAATAAATAAATAATAATTATGCGAATATTTTTTTTCAACGTGTTATTGTTATGGACATATTGTCAAGCGAAATTTCAAAAAAAAAATATTGCCAATGCGTCTTACGCGAGACTGCGTACATTGCATTAAAGCGTACGCGCATTTAATATTCAGTCAACGATTCATTGAAATCTACACTAATTTCGCGCGAGTTTTGAAGGTCCCGCCTCCCTTCAGACGCCAACAAAAGGAATGATGAAAATCAAATTTGAACCACGCAAATTTTGGGGATTCACGGACCATCAGCAATTCGTTCTCATTCCATCAGCAATTCGTTCTCACATTTCAAGGGTGCGCGATTCTCTAGTCAACATCGAAAAGCGCAAGTTGGAATGGGGTAGAATTCGTTATGAGAAGATCTGATGACTGTTGGACAACGGTGGTGAAAGAATGGATTCCGCGAAACCGCTCGGGCTTCCATGCGGGGTGGCAGCGGCCTCACAGCGGCGGCCGCGAAAATTTAGGCCAGAAAAACACGTCCGCGAAAAAATTCGTTTAGCATTGAGTATTTTTCGAATAATAAGCAGTGAAAGGTTATCTAAACTTTTTTTTAAATCTTATAATTTCACACTACTATTGGACCCATTATAAATGCCATATGCGCATTTTTAAAGGCACATCGAATTTGAGAGGAGGGGGGGGTCTCAAAATTGCTTACCTCCACAATGATTCTGTGGGAAACTGGCGCAAAATCTGAATCAACGAGCGGAAATGGAAATCACTTTAGTGGGGGCCGTCCATCTCGACCAAATTAGGCACCTCCTAATACCTCCGAGCAAACTCACTACTGCACGTCTTCCTTCTAATCGTATTGCCTACGCATGTCCACTTTGCGTTGGTCAAATATGGAAACCCTAGATGGACAGACTCATTGTAGAAAGGTATCGCGCAGGAAACAGACTGTGATCCGCGCTCACACGTCGTAAGCGAAGCAGGGATCGTCTAAGAGAGAATTGGGATCGGGTTTCGAATCGCCGCCATCGCAATTAACCACAAAGAGTCGACAAAATTCGGAAAGCAGGACCCCCAACCCGCCCTGGAAGAGCATTTAGCCTTAACCTATAAATCGAGGGCAGTGTGCAATTGGAGTGTCGTACCGACAGCGATTTTTTTCTTGAAATTTGAATTTTTTTTTGGATTTTTATCTCAAATATGATCGCTAAATATTGTACAGAGAATGTGCCTTTAAATGTCAAAAAATATTTCCTCGCGCTTTTTTTTTTGAAATTTTGCCAATTTTTCAACAGCAACAAAATTCCCGCAAAAAAAAATAGAAGAAAAAAAAAGTGAGAGATGTCAAAAATGAAGAAACAAGAAAACGAGAGTTCAAGCTTCTAATAAAAATTCCAGACATGAAATTATCAATTTTCTATAGCTTCTGAACAACCCACAAATAATATGCATGGGCGGAAACTTAATGATGCTCTCCTTCTGCTAGCCTCAACCTCATTTACATATATATATCCATCTCAGTCCCACTAATAAATATTCATGATTGCCTAGAGAGTTCGGAGGCTCACACGCGCTTCGCAATTCATTTCGGATTTCAATCGTTTGCGAAAGACAACAAAAAAAATGGGAAAAATAAATGAGGAAGCACTTGCCATTCTCATACAAATCGAGAATCTGAAGTCCGTTCACGTTGACGCCCGACATTTCGCCTTGAAACGCGTCGAAAATTTCGGTGGATCGACGATGACGATAGCTGAAATCCATTTCATCGATTTTAGCATTTCAGCGTTTCGAGACCCATTCATTTCCAAATGTCTCGTGTTGAACGAAGCTCCAATCGATATTCTGGTGTGCATGTTGAGAAGGAACAAATCCGATTTTTCTGGAACTCGTCAATTTTGCTTTCATTTTTAATGGACCCCATTCATGTAATGAAAAATGTCTAAACAAAATCATTATTTTTAATTTGAAAAAAAAAAAAACATTTTTTTTCGATGCGCGCACGTTGAAAATTACAAAAAAATTAACATATATCGTAATTCTCCGCGATTTATTTTCAAAGGCGCACGCGAAAAGTTGCGCCGGGTCACGTAGCGAAGTCGGTACTGTAATTTTTTAATGGCAGTTTTTTTCGAATTTTTTTTTATTTTTTGCGCGTTTTTTTTGGAAATCTGTGAAAGTATTTTGTTTAATCAACGTTAAAAATTCATCAGAAGCGTCATCGAGCGAAGTCTGCATCAATTTCTCATAATAATTGGTTTCGAATTGACAAAAAAAAGACATATATTGTCGAATTAGGAGTAATTAGCCAATAATTGGTTTTTTTTTCTCGTTCTTCAATCCGTTACACATTTCCTCTTTAAAGTTCTCAAAAAAAAAATACGAAAAAAATAGCACCCATAATGAAAAATAAAAAATTACAGTATCGACTTCGCTACGTGACCCGGCGCAAATTTTCGCGTGCGCCTTTGAAAATAAATAGCGGTGAATTAAAGGGAATTCAAATGAAAAAAAAACATTGATTTTTTCTTAAATTTTGTTTCATTTCATGACACACCACAAACACCACGTACTTTTTGGCCGATATCTCAATGTTGGCAGCTTGTCGATTTGAACCGTCAAATTGCTCTCATTCCTCGCAATTTTGATCACGTGCTGCGCTCCATCGTTCAAGCTTCTCGTGAAATATCCAATGTGATGGTCGCGACTGCCCAAATTGTAGTGCACATTCAAATAGCCCTTATTCTAAAAGAGAAATCGAGCTTAGCTCAAATTGCCCCCCGACGACCAACCAAATATATTGTGAAAAAGTCCTGATCGGCAGCGCATTGGATCGCGATCAGAACGCCGTTCGGATGGGTCGTATTGAACGCAAACACGAAATAATCTTTGCTCGACGTCGGCCGCTCATTCGGCTGATACTCATAGAATATCGTCGCCGGTGTTCCGTCGAATCGCACCGTCGTCGAACGACTTTGGCATCGATCGCCGGAATGCGCCGTCAGGCTGCAATCGCACCGAATCGCACTCCACAATTGGATGCATCGTCCGCCATTGGCGCACGAGCCTTCGCCGCATCGCGAGATTGGTCCTTGATCGAATTGATGAGGCATTGACTAAATCAAGCACCAACCTGAACACCCGCGATTGACATTCAATTTCGAGTCGGCATCTTCAAACAGATCGACTAAATGCTCGCTGATTCGCAACGTCGAAAGACAACCGCGAAAGGCGCTCGTCGATTTCGAATGCGCCAATGGATTGCCGCCGACGTACAATTTTCCCGACATTCGCGCTTCGACGCGACGCCTCTCAAAACTCAGCAGCGTCGTCGAGTTGTCGATGATCATCACGTGATCCTGATTTTTCGCGTCCTGATAGATCAGCACATTGTGCCAACGCATATCGCTCAAATGATGGCCATATGGTAGCTTCTGAGAGGTGACTTGATATTCGTGACCCGTCGCTCGATATGTGTATCGCATTCTGAAATTGTTTGAGTTTTGAAGCGACGCCGCATTGATTTCAACGAATCGCAACCTTCCATTAACAATTTGTAATCGGAATGATTGATCCAAATCATTATTTGGCATCGTGAACATCAAGAGCGCCGAACGCATTAGGGTTTGAAATTTGAATTGTACCCGAAATGCTCCTGACAATGAAGCGATCTAGAAAGCGACAATGTGAATAGCATAGCATTATTTTTTGTCAAATTCAGACCTTTTCACTTGAAAACACTATAAAACCCGTTGAGTTTGTGAAAGAAACTGTCGAGACACGCGTTTTTCTGCAATTTATATATATTTTTTTTGTTTTCCTCGTCACAAACATACACATTTCGTTGGCCTTTATTCTCTCTGGACATCGTCGTCGTCTTCATGAATGACAACGCTTTTCGCGATTTTTTCAAATAATCGATTCCATTGAATATCTAGTAGATCAAACCAATCAATATTTGCGGGTTCTTTTTTTTTTGTCGAAAACAAAAAAAAAACAAATATAAATACCAATTTCGAAACGAATCCTTTGAAGTGTTCATCGCGCGGCGGCGGCGATCGCGGATGAACCGAATAGGCGACGCCGATCTCGTCGATTTGAATCGAATGCGCTGATTGGAGGTATACTGAAACCTCGTTGATTCATTGACATATGTCTAGAAGTGTGTGCTCTTACTGCTATGACCCCAAAAACCGTCTAAATATAGAAGCAATTTCTGGCCGAGTCGTCGGATTTGAAGCTCGTGCCAGTGGTTGTCAGCGAGCGATTTGCCCCAAGAAAATGTCTAAAAAAAATGTAAAAGCCATTTTTGAACGTTTCCAATAAAAATGAATATTTTGGAGAAGCCTTCACCGCTCAAAAGGTTAGAAACTTGGTTTTTTGGGAATCGCGGTGAAACTTTCAGAAATATTGATTAATATAATCAGAAGATTATTGGTACGGTAGTCTAATCATACGTAATTATGTGTGAAGTGTTTGCGGACTTTTTCATTTTTTTTTTTCAAAAATCACTTTTATTCAACTTTTTTTCATAAGTTTTTTACTGTTTTCTGTGTTTTTTTTTTTTTGAATGCCGTTATTATTTTTGTAATTTTTGACATGTCCACTATCGAAAAAAACGGAACTTGATTGTTGAACAATAACGGGCAATTTACGCAGGGAGTCAAACAGGAGCAGCCCTGATGTTGGCCGCCCAATTTGATGTCACAAAATCTTGAATTTTCAATTGTTTGAAAATATGGGAAAGAAGGGGTCCCAAAGAAGTATCATATTGGACGTAGAATGAGAATTTGTTAAGCTTTCACATGATACTTAAAATTGTTGGAATCAACAATTAAAAATTAAAAGACAGCCCATCTAAATTTTAGATTCTTACCAGAGCTGCACGGAATTTAAATTTTTTAAAAGCGGAAGAGGGAAGGCGGAACAAAAAATGCTTTAACGGAATACGGTAAACGGAACCCAAAGTTAAACAAACTCGAATATTTTGAAATTAACAGTGCAGAATGTGAGATTTTCCAAGTTCTCAATTGGCAAGGACCTTCTTTTTGTCGAACAAATTTCTCCGGCTGTGATTTTTAACCTTATTAGATTCGCTAGACGTGCTAGGTATATCAAGTGGAACACGGAATACGGAAGTCGGAATATTTTTTTTTAACGGAATACGGAAGACGGAAGACGGAACACATTTTTTTGGACGGAACGCGGAACAGGAAAATTTCACGGAAAACGGAATTCCGTGCAGCTCTGATTCTTACGTTGTTCGATGTCGAATCTTGAATGAACAAATGCAATTGAGAATCGTTGAGGAACACGGTAAACTTGTCCGATTTTCCACGTGTATCGAACAGGACCCCTTTCGGATGAGACGTCTGAAAACAGAAAAAAAATGAAGCCATTGGTTTTGGATTTTTCTTTTTGGTGGTTTTCCCAAAAACTCTACCCGAAATCGAATTTGCACGTGTTCGACTTGAGATATCACGGTGTTTTGAAGCACATGAATGTTGGCAATCTCGCCGTTGGTCTCGACACTCGTTTGCTCTAAAAAAATGGTATTTCCAAAAAAATGAAAATCGAATGGACCCCACCAATTTCGCAACGCGTCCCTTCAAAATTGGTGTTCGAGCAATCGCACTCAAACGAGTTCATCGCTCGACGACAGCTGCCGAAATTTCGGCACGGGTTCGGCTCACAAACGTTCTTCTCGTTCGAATAGGGACAACCCAGTTGAATTCCTAGAAATGTGTGAGTGTGTTTCTTGATTTTTTTTTGGAATACCTGTTGAGTTTGACGCATCAAAATGGCTGGCAATTTTTGCCGAAACGCCGTTGATTCGAATATTCTTAATGCATCCATGGAATCCTTTCATCAATGAGATCGACCAGATCGACGGTGGAAATGTTATCGATGAGTTTGGAATGTTGCCAATGAATATTGGGTCATCTTGAAAAACCATAATTTGTTGCCCAAATTTTATTTTTGTTTGATTCCATATTTGGCAAGAATGATCGAGAATGTTCTTTTCAGGGTTCATAGAGGTTTGGCAGAAGGGCATTCAAACTCTACCCATCCGTTGGTCGAAGGTTATTGATATTGTGGATTGGAGTTTGGAATTAGAAAAATTATAATAATAACAAAATTTTTTTCCGAACAACCTAATGCGTTTTTTAAAAATATTTTTCGAAAGCTTCAAAAAAGCTCCCTTCAAATATTCCTTCAAAATATGTTTTTTTTTGCTGAGTTTCACTCAAAGTTAAAATGCATTCCTGTCGAAATCTTACCAATAATTAGATTTGATGAAACTCCCGGTGTGTTGAAATCAATTTTGATAGCATCCACAATGACACTCCCGGTCCTCGAGACTCGATCCAATTGAACGTGATGCCATTCGCCGTCGTTGACTTTGATTGCTGTTGTCTGAAACGAGCACATTCATTTGTTCAAAGGCACATTGGAGCTCGAAAATTACTTGGAGTCGTACGACGCCGGATCCCAAATTGATGATCATGAACAGGTGGCCGTCGATTAGCTCGAACGCGACATAATCGGAAGCGTTGTTCTGCATCACGCCATGATAGAGGATCAGGCCGTCGGGCGACGTTGAGCGGAAATGAAAAGCTGAATATGCCCAATTTTGGTAATGCTCGTTGAATTGTGGAAGAGGAGGACTTACATAAGCTTCCACTCGACAAACTATTCCATTTGGGTAGCTCGATGAAGGTTTTGCCGTCGATGAACGAGATGACGTCGGATGGTTGAGATGGGTTCGTGCACGAATATGAGAGATCACCACCTAAGAAGAAGAAGAAGCATAATATGGGTTTTGGGAATATTGAAGGAACGTACCCGTCTTGATCACACTTCCACCATAGCTTTGATCGGCGAGATTCACAAAAAGAATGCTTGTCGCGTCAATTTCATATCGAACCTTAAAAAAAAATAAATAAAAATTTCGCGAAAATTTTTTTTTTGCTTTTTGAAATTTAAATGTAAAAAAATTTTTAAGAGTCCGAGAGAGTGTGTGATTTTGAGAGACGAAGACATTTCCCACGTCAAATAAAATGCAGTGGATCAAATATTCTTGGAATTTCTCGACACTTTTGAAATACAAAAAATTTTGGCGGTTGGAAATTGCGCGCTTCAAAATAGTCGTCAAATCAAATGCATTAGGTGTAAACACGCATGGCATGCTCATTTTTTTGCAGAACTTTATAGTCAAATTGAATTTGTGTTCAAATTCAGAATGTTAGCGTCACTCACGACTGTATGGAAATAAATGAAACACAAAGCCAGAGAAAAAAAATTTGACAATGACGTTGCGGACTTGTGCATTTT
Organism: Caenorhabditis bovis; assembly: GCA_902829315.1. Lineage (NCBI taxonomy): Eukaryota > Metazoa > Nematoda > Chromadorea > Rhabditida > Rhabditidae > Caenorhabditis > Caenorhabditis bovis. The sequence goes on along the minus strand of CADEPM010000001.1, from coordinate 1,111,438 downwards.
ATTTGACGACAATACCCCCATGTTGAATTTCTCCACAACAAAAAAACATTGAATTTTGATTAATTTCTTATAATCCTCCTTTGAATATGTACCTTTTTCATGCAGCCGCGAAACGACACGCGATTCACTTCTTTCAGCGGATTCTGTTTGGGAATCGAGCCCAAATAGGCAAACGAATTGGCGATCCAATCGAGTTCGGGCGCATATTGCCGAATTTCATCTCTTTTGCCATCGACAATCAACGTCATCTGAAACGTCGACAAATCAATTCAGATCCGGCCGAAAACTTACGCTCATGTTTTTTTTGATTGTGTGATAGAAGTGAGCGTGATGATGTGAGAAAAGAAAAAGCTCAAAGACAATCAAGCAGAGCAAAAAAAGCTGCTCAAAACTTCCATCAAATGAGAAATTTGTCTATTTAGAATATCAGAAGACAAAAAAAAACAATGTTAACTGAGGGAAAGTCAAAATCAAATCGACAAACGGGTTGGAATTGGAAAATCTGTGAAACGCATGCGTTTAAAGAATTAAAAATAATCAAATAAGAACCAATTCGAAAAGCGCACTCCTCAGTTTTGGAAAAGCAAAAAAAAATTCAAAAATTTTAATGGAAAAATAAGCGTCTCGTGCTATAATGGTTCGTTAAAGGAAGGGTCTCACGCCGAAACTTACATGAATTGCCATCATTTTCTCCGAGTGCTAAGATTTTTGGGATTGAAATTAATCGAGAAATCAAATCATCAAAAATTCAAACCAATTGCAATGATCGCTCAACGACAACCGTATGCCAAGCGTCATCGTCATATCGATCCGATGGGAACTCGTTGAACATTCGGACCATTCGCGCATCCGATCCATCAAATTTTGATGTCGCCATTATTTTGCCGTCGTCCAACATTAGATGCAAATAATTCTTGAAAAAAAAAATTGGGCGGGTTTTTAATTCTATTAAAAGCATTTTTTTTTCAATGAGATTCTCACTTTTTCATCGCCCGCGTGGAACAGCATTGATGTCCCATGGACCGTTTTGAATGTCAATGTCAGGTTCTCCTTCTTCGCGCGAAGAATCGCCGAGACGTTTTGAGACACATCGTAGCCAACCCATTCATCACCGCTAAACGTGAGCTCGCCGTCGGATTTTTCTGGAAAATGAATTGCATCATACAAAATTGTGTTTTGCTTTCGAGAATTTCAAACATTCTGAAAATTTTATTCGACTCTGATCCATTCGAAATCAATCCGATCCGTCTCGCAATTTGACGAATCCGATTTTTATTAATTTTTCAAAAATCCGATACGCAGATCTGGTTATGTGTCGGATTCGATTCGAATTGAAAAATTAGAACAAAACGGATCCGATCGGATCCGTAGAATTACCAGTTGGATCGGATTGATTCTGGAGTCCAATTTTGACGGATCCGATGGGTTTTGAGTTACCGGAGAAGGATCATGAAGGTCTTTTCGAAATATACCTTTTTTGAAAAAATAAAAACACACACACACTTTTTTTTCGGCTCAGCTCTAATTTTTCAAACTTGCCAATGATGGTCTCATATGGAATTCATATAAACTTTTTTGCATTCCAAAACTAATAGTATTGATATTTTGGATTGTTTCATATTCTTTTTTGTATCGATGAACTCCTGGTCTCGATCTGGATCTCATTGTAAATATCTGCGGACATTTTCCGGGACACTCGCTCAAAACTAAGAAGGGTCCAAAAAATTGTAAATTGGAATTTGAAAAATAGACGCGTCACCATTTTTTGTGCTTTTCGCAGTCTCTGCATTTTTTTAGCTCCTTGTTTTGGTAGATCATTGACTTTTTACGTCATAACTATTGTAGAAATTTGCTATCAAATTTTTGAATGTCAAATTTCAAAAAGAAAAAAAAGGCAAAGAGAAGAATTCAATAAAATAATAAAAAATTTAGCGCTTTATATTTTATTTGAATTTCTTCCCTACAACTAAAAAAATTTACCAATTTCACAATTTCTTCCATCATGATCGCTGAATGAGCAATCGCATTTGGCGCCGTCATTAGTCGAATAGCAAACTCCTTGATTCAAACACACAAATTGCTCTCGTGACGTCATCTGAAAATTTGCCGTCTGAAAATTGGCAAAATCGATAAATACCTGTTTCTGATTGCAATAATCATCTTCATTATTCCTCGAGCCGACAGCTTCCAATAATTGAGGTGAGGTGACGCCTACAAAAAAATGTAATTTCAATTTTCAAAATGAAAAATTGATTCCTATTTAAAAAAAAATCAATTGCTTGCAAAGTTTACAACAGTTTTACCAAACATCTAGAAAACCATCTAAAGGAATGGTGGAGAAATTCTATCGAAAAAAGCACACTAGAAATTTGAAACTTACGCCGAAGTGTGGGATTTAACACCGCGTCGGAAAGGCGTTCTGCGAGAATTTCGGAAAATGTTCAAATGAGACAAAAAATGGTTTATAGTTGAGGACACGTATGGCAAAAAATGCCATTTTTTTGTATTCAAATAAATAGTAAAGTTTAAGTGGGTTGCGGGAGCGTTGTCAGAAAATCACAGAGCCCGTCCTGAGCCGCCGGGCCAGGGCTCCCTGAGCCGTGGTTTGCTCTCATTTTGACCCCCCCCCCCCATTAATGCTTTATACCTTTGCCATATAAAAAATCGCAGTTGAAGCTCGAAGAAGAGCATTTTCAGGGTCCGATGGGTGTGCGTCTGTGTACACACTGACGCAATTTTGCACTCATTTCATTTCACCCGAATTCGTTTCTTTTTTCCTGACGCCAAGTGTTTTCTATTAGGATTAAAGGCGCATATACTAAAACGCCATAATTGTCGTTTAAAAATAGCGGCGGCCGTGGCCGAGCTTTTTCGATTTTTTCGGCTCTTTTGCCAGTTTTTTTGAGTAATTTTACCATTAAATAAATTAACATTTTTTTGCTCTTTGAAAAATCTCAAATACCTTGCGGATACTGTCGATACATCAAATTTCTCACATTCACTGCGAGATGTTTCGAATATCGCCTCAACGGCGAGCTCATCACCGGCAACATATGAATATTCTACAAGAGAAACGAGAGACAAATTCAAGATGATGAACAACGAAATACCGACGGCAAGCCGCCAACGAACACGTCCGAGTTCTTCAGAATGTTCCCAAACACGAAGCTTCGCTGATTCAAAATTTTGAAGACCAATGTGTAATCGAGTTCGAGTTTCACGTTCTCCCATGACTGCAAAAAATGCCTTTTTCTGTTGGTCCCTTCCAGCAATTTTCACAATACTTGAAATATTGTCAGCGTGTGCCATTTGTCGTCATCCACTCGCACCTACAATTTTTTTGGGGTCTCGTCTCAAAATTATTTTTTTTTCTTCTCTCCATTATTTCGTGTGGGAATCATATTCCACTAGCATTAAGCAAAAAAAAAGCTACTATTGAAGAATAATCGAATAATAATAATAATAATAATACTAATTGAGTAAATAAACCTCTTCAACTCGAATCGTGTTGACTGGTCGCCGTTTGCCGAACTCGTTGGAATTGTCGCCTAATCTGAAAGCAGGCAATATCGCAATTCTGTCATCATTGATCGCACCGAAAATCTAATTGAATGTGTCCTTCGACGATGGAAAGCGCGTAAAAATTGCCATGGGTTCCGCCGTCATCCGTGTACATCAGAAGGCCATCGGATTGGCGCGTTTTGATCTCCATCGACAGCGAGTTCTCGAACGAATGCGCCCATTTCGGATATCTCGAAATCGATTCATTGCTATTTCAATATTATATGCGTCCCAACCTTGCAAACGATTCCGGACCACCGTTGAGAATAATCGGCGTCGCGCATGAGGCCAACAAAGACAGTAGAAGCAATTGGCCGGTATCATCAAATCGCCAAATCATTTCCAGAATATTCTCATCTGAAATTGAATAAAAGAGTCGGAAAAAAAAGTTTCTTCGAGGATGGAACAACGAAATGGTTGGTTGAGAGCCAACGATAAAACGCTGCCTCAACGCACATCCGGAAATATCATGAATAATTAATATTTGTAAAATTTTGCCGACCCCCCCCCCTGCTACACTCAGAAGGGTTCATTTCTATTTTTCCACCAGTTCGAGATGGATGGGATCATTTTTGATAGACATGCGCATCGGCACAATTCATCCGATTGCTTGGAAACGACCGGATGCGAGAATAAAATACGAATGAATGGGGGAGAGAGATGTTGAAATTTGTTGAAGGGGGGGGGGAAGCTTTGAGAACAAGCACGAACAAAAAAAGCATAACAAACCGCCACGCCCCTCTTTTTATTTTCGGAGCAAGGTAGCCTCCTTTTTTTTATGTGGCTCTCAGAAACTATTATACACATTCGGGAGGCGGATATATGCGGATGTGTATGGAAGTGTACGACATTTGTATTAGCAACATTGTGGATTATAGAATTTTCAAGAAGATTTAAGAAAGGTTTCTATACAAAAATTACAACAACAACAAAAATGGAGGTAGAGAATTACGGTAGTAAGTAACTACCACGAGTTAATATGTATAGTTATGCTGAAACAATTTTCAATGAATATTTAATTAATCAATTGTCAAAATTAATTGGAGGGAACACTTGAAATTGGGCGAAACTAGACGTCTGAAATGGTCTCGACACTCGAGACCCAACTCGACCGATTTGCAGACTTCAACAATATCAAGGTGAAGCTGATAGAAGCATTTTGGGAAAAATTTTATTGTGAAGATTTTCTGAAGCTTTTGATAGAATTTAATCGACATGCTGAAATTCACAAAAAAATTTTTTTTTAAGAAAAATATTCAACAACAAAAAATAATGGTGCCGTACACACGCACGCAAAATTGCACACACTTTTTCATTTCTGTAGGATGCACCAAAAAATGAGAAACAAGAAAAAAATATTGATTTGTGAAAATTTCTATATATTTAAAATTTCACAAAAAAATATGACGAATAAAAATTAAAATGTTGAAAAAAATGGAGTCGTGAGTTTTATCTGCAATTTCCAAGCTTCACTGTTGAAAGTCTTGATCGTGACGTCATTCCAAATATGGTAAGATTATTAATGGACCAATTCATGTAATAAAAAATTAAAATCATATATGTTCCCAATAAACGATTTGTAAAAAATGCAAACTTCAATTTTTTACATTTTTTGTTACAAAAAATATCAAAAATTGAGTTTCCCACGCAAGAAAACTGCACGATTTTTGAAAAAAAAATCGAGAGATTCTAATAGTATTGAATGAAATATTCAGCGACTAAAAAAAATGCAGCAATTTGTGCGCAAGAAGTAAGAAAAAAAATTAAGGCATGAAAAAAAATTTGGTTTGAAAAAAAACTACTGTGAGCACTATGCAATTTTCTTTCAAATTTGAAGTGACGTTTTTCACTATGATTTTGTTCTTCCCTTTACAAAAAAAAATTGGGGATTTCAAGAGAAAAAAATGTTCTGCTTAAAGCTGAAAATGTGAATCACGATTGAACTTTGAAGTGTCGCTTATATCCATCATATATGCGCATAGTTAATCATATGAATTGCTCGAGTTTGTTTCATGCCATTTGATGATTTTTCAACTAAAATTGGAATCGAATTATGAGGAAAATTCGCCGTGCGTGCAAAAAGAAAAAAATTGCGAATCGACGATAATTATCTTGAGATGGAATGCCGATGCACACGTTCGTTTTGAGGCAGAAGAAGCTGGAATTATGGTAGTGATTTTCGGGACCATTCAAGTTTTGATAATTTCCAAAATTCGGGGAATATATTTTAAAAAGTTATGAGATTCTCAAAACCATGAAATAATTAAAATTTTTTACAATTTTCATTAAAAAAATTTTTTTCCAATCTTTGATTTTGACGTAGGGAATTTATAATAAAATTCTCAAAAAGTAAGCATCAAAGATAGAAAATCGGGAATATTTAATTGAAGCGCAAAAATCGCAACATTAAAGACAAATGAATGAAGGGGGGTGGGAGCCAAACAATCTACTACAAAAGACCCCCCCCCCCTTGAGCTATCATCTATAAGTACAGATAAGCTTCAAAAAAATCCCCTTCCATCAAATTTTTCACACGAAGCAATCTGATTTCTTAACATCATCAAAAAGGGGATGAGAGATGGAGTAAATGTGCTATATGTGTATATTCCCTCACGACCCCCCCCCCTTCGCAGCACTTTATTTCACTTCGGCAGTCAATCGAGAAGACGACAAAAAGAAAATAATTAGCTTCATCTTAGTTGAATCGATTTTAATGGGATTCCAACACACACACAAAAAAGGACAAACGTTTTGTGTGTGTGTGTGTTCCAGCGGATCGCAAGGCAATCAGATTAAAAACGAAGAAGTACGCCCCGAACAATTCGTGTTTGCCTTTTTTTTCTTCTTCTTCTTCTTCTCATTTCCGTCGTCTTGAAACGAAAACCGCACGAACGCGCGCATTTATTCAATTTGCTCACACTAATCCCCTCCATTTTTGTAATGATGATTTCCGCGAGCGAATGGAAATGCGAGAAAAATGAACAAAACGAACGCGGATTACGATTATTTAATTTTTTTTTCGACAAGGGGGGTCTTTGCAGTCTGTCTTAAAGTTTACTACTTTCTGCGTACAGATTGACAGTGTCATAATTACGGTATCACCTATAAAAAATTCGCAAAAACCCTTCATAGATAGCGGGACCGAAACCGCAACTTCCCTTATGACAACATAACCGACATACCACTAAGCCATGACAGTACGACGAAGACAGGTATAAGCGCGATATAAGACATCCCACTATTTCATTTTCAGTTTCCGCACTTTTGTATGCTAAATTCACAGGGGAGGAGCTAAAATTTTAAAGGTTCATATCTCGATAACTAGAAGATTGCACAGGTAGGGACCTAGTTGATTCGATTAGAAATATTCTAAAGAATCCGTATGCAAAAAATAAAAAAACTGTTAAGACGAACTGTAAAAAGACCTCCCTTGTGAGCAGCTGGAAGATTTTGAAAAATCGATTTTTTGAACATCCTCCCTGCTATAATTAAACCTCACGATTCCCAATTTTGGAATATAGAAGTGGAAGGCTTAATTTGATGTTCCTGCATTTTTGAGCCATTAATTCAAATTACCTTGCACGACAAAAAAAAGCTAATCCTGTTGTGAGGGTGAATAATCCACTTTTAGAAGTGTATATTTTTTTTCGCCAGGAAAAACTACTAATCCATCATTTGTTTTTTTTTAACATTACTATATTTGGGCCGTCGAAGCCCGCGACAAATCCAAGGAGCAAAGAGTTGCCTTTGTGTACTCCACACGGATAACACGCTTGATAAAAATTCTCAATGGACACGCATTTTGTGAGGCACAACTCAACAATACGGCTTTGGTGTTTTAAAATCAAAAGAAAAATGACTGAGATGAATTATTTCGGGGATTTCCTCGGTGATATAATCTACAGCTTTTCAGCAATTGTATTGACACCTCTTCCAAAAATTCGGCCAAAACTATCAGTACGACACTCCGATTACCCGGCGCCCTCAATTTAGCGGGCGGGACGGGCGGCTAATTAAATGCGTTTCACGTTTGTACCAAATCGTTCAGCTGTTTTAATTTTTTCTGATTTAATCAATTTCGAAAAATCAACAAATAATTATTGATTAAAAAATTTGGATTTTTAACATCACGAGAATACGTCTAATAAAGGGACTCGCTGGAATATCAAAGCGTTCTTGAAACCGGAAAAAAACCAAATTTCGAAATATTGGAGGATCGGTTTTTTTGTACCATAATAGTCGTAGACGTTGAACTCCAAAAATGAATCGTTCGAGGTCACTCTGGAGAGAAAAAAATCGCCAAAATAAAATTGAATGATTCACAAGGGGATTCGCGAACACCTTGTTTGTGTTTATTCGGGCAAAACAGGAAAAAAAAACTCGAAAACATGATGACTATGTAGATTTGAAATCGTGGGGGATATGTATTTAAAAGTTGATTTAGGAAGATATGCGACGGGGGGGGGGTCGGACAACAAAAGACCCCCTCTAATAAATGGGCATCGAATGACTCGAATGGTCCCATGAGGAAATTCAATGACGATGCTTCGATGTATGGGGTGTTTCGAAAAATAGAGTACGGTGAGAATGAATGAGGTGTGCCGGCGTCGTCGAATTTGTCAAACGCTAGCGTAAATGGGATATTTGATTTATCGCTTCGAAACTTTTTTTTCTTGAAAAGAAGATTTGAAAATGCTTGCTTTTGAATAGCTGTCAAATCATTGAAAAAAATCACTTGTTGCGGAATAATGGACTTCAAAAAATTGATTTTTTCAGGATGATTCTTTTTTTTTTGAAAAGCGCGTGGAAATTTTCGGCAAAATTATTCGAATTTTACAAAACGTCCCAAATGAATTCCCATGCCAAAAAAAATGGAGATTTCTGTGAATTTCACTAACTTTATTTCAAATTTTAGATTTAATTTGAAACCTTATCAAATGCTCTTTCAAATTGATTTTTCGCCGAATCCCATAATCACCTTTATTTTCATTTTTATAATTTTTTAATTGGTTGAGGTCAGAAAGGTGTATTTCCTTTCAAAGAAACGATTATAAAGTAATTTTAAAGAATGGAGGGAAAATTTAAAAAAAAAAAATTTAAAAACTGGTTACCGCCTTAAAATCAGTATATCTTTTTTTGGAAAAATCATAGAAGCCAGAATCGAATTTTGAAAAACTCGAGAAGAGACATACTTGGAAAAGTTGATGATAAATGCAAGACACTTTCTGCAAACCCAAATCGGGAATATTGCATAATAATTTTGTGACATGGGACCATCGAAGAAATGGCCAACAAAATTGTGATTTTTGATGCCAACAATCAAATATTCGAAGCGGTTTTTTTTGTTTCTCGTTGAAATGGGTTCTCAACTAAACCACAACAAAAAAAAGCGTCGGTTTTTGTCTCTCTCTCAAACAAAATCGGACCCCCCCCCCTCTCTCTACCAAATATGCGCGTATATCAATGTAACATGTTGTGTCCCTCGGGGTTGTCCCAATCGAGGGCAATGGTCCACACAAGCACACATGGAAAATCTTTCGAATTTTTTTTGACACAACTAAAGAACACCATATTCATTCGTTGCCTTTCCAACAATTTCACTTAAAAATTTCAGCATCGATCTTTTTTTTTGTGAATCTTATCAAATGGCTTCTTTCAAATTTTTAAGCACGTTTTCTGAGAAATGGCTGAATTTTTTGGAAGACGGCTGGGAAAAACGGCATGATGGGAATAAGAATTGCAAGAGAAATAAACTTTCTCAAGGATTAATTATTGAAAAAAAAAATGATAATAATAATGGAATTTTATAATACAGTAACAATTTTTTAGTAAAATGAATATAGAAAACGAAAATCCTTAATTTGTTCTGCAACAACCTAATATGACAGTTTTAGTTATGCTTCAAATATACACCAAGAGTACACCAAAATCCTCGGCATTGGCATTTCGCCAATTTTTTTCACTGTCGAGTTGGGCTGATAGTAAGCAAAATTGGGTATTTAAAAGTAAAAATGAGAAAAAATATTTTTATCGGCCACAATAATCGGACTTTAAAAATTAACAATTTTCGATTTACCCAAAGGATATCGAATTTTGGGTCTCGCATGGAAAAAAATCACTTTTAGAAGTGCCGACGGGTTGGAAATTATTTCGAATTTTGCACAAAACCGAAATTCCCTAAGCCGTTTTGTGAACCGATTTCAAAAAGTCCAAAAATTATAGGTCTGAAATTTCAGATTTGAAAAATGACTTTTTACCAGGGGAGCGTTCATTGTTAATTCATTCGAATTGCCACCTTGGGTCTCGTATGGAAAAACTGATATAAGCGAATTTTGTGTACTACTGAAAATGTGAAAAAGCATAATTCATATGAATTTTAAGCGATTAAAAAACGACTATAAGTTCATTTTGAATGTGCCATTTTTTTCCGATTTTCCAGCCACCAAAAAAAAAAGTGAAACGTTCTAAATACAAAGATAAATGAATTTGTTTCAAATAAAATCAAATTAAACTCGACACATGTGCAATTCGATTCGGATTTTTTTTTTTTGACCTTGCCACCGCAAACACCGGCATTTTTTGGCGAATTGCCAATTGTTTGGCGCGATGGTGAAGAATAAATCAATCGAAACGGTTTGAAGATGGTTATTACATAAATCATTTGGTGGTGATGCTCGCGGATGGACCAACAAAATTGGCTCACCGGAAAACGAGAAGGCTACCGGATGAAAAGGGGGGGGGTGGGGAGGCTTGTTCGCAATCAAGAATTGCGGCCGGCGACGAGACGCCTAATCAAAACACGCAAATTGCGACGACTTCATGCTTCATCAATTTGTGTTGACTCGATTTTGTCGCGATGGCTCTGATGAAGGCATTCTTGAATCGACATCGCAATCAACTCCATATATGAATAATTAAATATGATTAGCATTAATTTGAGAGGAATGTGATTTCTCGTGCCCTACATATTTTGAATATTCAACTATTCAAATTGCGCTAGAATGTTTCTCGGAAAAGGCTTCTTCGCACTTAAGACGCCTTGGTTTTTTTTCCTGGTCGCCTCATTCGTTGGATCGGCTATTCAAAACCAAATTATTAAAAAATAATAATGGAAAAAATATATTTAATATATAATCTGTTCATTGAATGCCAATGTACAAAACAAATAATAGCGGCAGGCTACTCAAAAAATCGTAGTATAGAAATTTTATACGAATGATAAGCTTTTGGTAAATCATAATTCCAAAAAATTTTGATCTACTCTATTTGAGTCTAGAATTAAATTGAGGGCTGCCCTCCAAAACAGGAGCTAAAATAATTTCACTTGTAGTTATTCAACATACAGAAAACTACAGTATCATATTAAAGGCGCATGCAAAAATTCGTATTTTCGCGTCTTTAAAGGTCCAATTTTTTCGAAATTCAATCCTTTCTGCAAATTCCTTAGAATTTTAGAGTTTTTGCTCTGAATGGCCTGTTTAACGCCAATATTAATTTTTTAGTAGTGAAAAATGTTTTTTTCATTCAAGGCACACGAGCTTTTGGATCACATGCCAGACCCATTTTCAACTAGAAATTTTCAGATGATCTTCATCATTCGGCTTCCAATGAGGGTCGGCATCAATTTTTTTTGCGCGCGCAATGAATAAATAACGCCGCCAAAAAATTTTAATCCATTCGATTCGACAAAAATAATATATAATATGCGAGATGGATTCGAAATTGTGCTCTTTGAGCTCTCAAAATATGTTTGAAAATGTTAATTCTCTCGAAGAAAAAATATCATTTTCGAACAAAGTTGAAAAAAAATTTGATAAGGGAAAATGCTGGACGGTTATTAGAGAATGTCTCGCAACGATGGTTGGTTGGTTTTCGTCAAGCTCATGGTACTACCCAAATTTTCGGGAAAACTGACTAAATTTGGTATCTTCATAGAATTTTTGGTCCAAAATCGGCATTATTTTCTCAAAACATTCTTTCTAGCAATTTTTTAGCGTCAAATTTCAAAAATTTCGCCAGAGATGAATAGATCCATTCAAGGGAATTCACCTCTCAATTTTGTAGATCAAATCTTCAAATAGAGAGAGAGAAAGAGAGAGAGAGAGAGAGAAAGAGAAAATGAAGAAAATTCAATACAACCGTAAATCATTCGTGCAGTGCAAAAAAAACGTTTTTGCACGAAGGAGGCGAAGAAAAAAACGAAAACGTCGGAAATCCCTTCAAATTTTCGAAATAATTCGACCTCCTCCTCAATGTTCCCCACCCCCAAAGGAATCGGTTGTGGACGTTTTCTTGTCAGAAAATATTCTAAACCGGCATTCTCAAGAAAAAAGAAGTGGGTTGCTAAACAATTTGGTATCCTCGTGACCGAGTTTTGGTGGCCGTGAATGGCGCGGCCATGCGATTTTGCGGTTCCAAAAAAAAATAGAAGAGGTCGTAAATAAAGTCTTTGGGTTTTCCAATTATGAGTTTTTAATTGAATTCGTTCGTATTTTCTTTTTTGCTCAGCCGCCTCCCGTCAAAAGTCATTCGTCGTGAACGAATGAACAACAACGCTCAACTACATATAATATATTCAGTAGAGAAACTTGGCGGGTTGGGGGATGCTCAAAACGACAGCAAAAAGGTTAACCTTTTTTTTGCTTTTTGATGTGACCCTTGCGTGCAGCCATAATTCGATTTGAGCCACTTGAAAAATGCGAACCAGTCGACAAAAAAATTACTGACCCCCTCACCCCCCCCCCATGTTTTGTTGGGGGGTTGCTTTTAATTGATTCGGTTAATACCAAATGAGGCACAAAATTTAGACAATGCGCGAGACCACATATATTGATGAGTGGATGATTTTGTAGTAGTCGTCACACTCCAAAAAACAAAATTAAATTGCTTCAAAATGGGAATCGAATCGAATTTGTTCGAAAAAAAAAACAAGAGAGACAGAGATGGTGAGAATTTTCTCATAAATTATTTTCGAATTTCTTCCGGTTCCCTCAAAAATTTTTTTTTGCGAATTACTACCTCCCAATGAACTTGACGGCAAATATTTACATCTGATCGTGTTCTATGATTTATCAAAACTCGATACCAATTGTAGAATTTTTGAAGAAAAGTGGCTTGTCGTAGCCCCCTTATTTTTGTCCCATTATTAATCTTAATTAAATATGGAAAAACATTATATATCCAAACTACTCAGGCAAATGAAAAAAAATATTTTGAGACAATTCTAAAATCTTATGAGGTTCGTTGAGAGGCTAACGTGTCTCTATAATATTTTAGATTTGTCTCAATAAACTTTAGGAAATCTCATAAGATTTTAGAATTTATCAATAAGTTTCAATGAATATTGTGAGACTTTAAAGTTTATCAATAAGTTTTAGATTTGTCTCAATAAACTTTAAAGTTTATCAATAAGTTTTAGATTTGTCTCAATAAACTTTAAAGTTTATCAATAAGTTTTAGATTTGTCTCAATAAACTTTAGAATATATCAATAAATTTTAGATTGTTCTCAATAAACTCTGTCCAATATTATGTAATATCATACGTTATCGAGCAATTTTCACACAAATAGAATGTAATAACATCCATAATAATTGAATATGTATGAACATTTCATTTATTACAATATTAATGCGAAATGAATATATTAATAATAAAAATCAGAAAAAAAAATAAATGAATCAATTTATTCTTTTCGCATTTTCTCCTTTTTCTGCGAATGACGCACAACGTTGCTATAAGGAATTCGTTGCATATACTGAAAGAAAATGTTGAACTTACAAATTTTGATGATTGAATTTGTCGTTTTTCGATTAATTTCATGAGTTCTTTGCGATAAAATGACTTCTTAATTAAATCCGGATTCGCGTTGAAACGAATTTTCAATGAAGTCACAATCTCGTGATATAGTTTATAGCTGAAAATTGCCAGTTTTAAAAAATAACTGAATGAGTCTAACTTTCTCAAAATACTATATCCAATCCCGTTTGTCTGTTCCGAGCACATGTTTCTCTTGATAACGTGATAAATGTGCTCATGCGCTTGCGTGCTTATTGCCGACAGCTGACCACACCGCCTGACATTACTGTACAAATGGTATATAAGTTGCTGAAACAATAAATACAGTAATCATTAGTATTATTTCTTATATCAACGACAATAGCATGATGCTACAACGTTCAATAACTCTTAAAATTGCAAAAAAAAACGACTTACGTGCACTTTTGAACCAGAAAACAATCGAGGCGCCCCATCTAAAATTAGAATTTCTAATAATTTGCAAATACCTGCGATCTGAAATAAAAATTTTCTATTATGTACATAGCTAACGATCCCATATTACTTTGTTTGGTAATGTTGTATTTGTAACTAAGCGAGTCGGTGACACCATCCATCGGTAGCAGGCATGTATAAGCAACACAACAGCTGAACCTAACGGAGGGATGGTTCCGATCATGGCGTTAGAAACAATTTTCACTTCAAAAATCTTCAAAGGATGATAATTGCAAGTGGTAAATTAACTTACACTAGCTTTTTCGGACCTATTAATGTCATTGAATTTTCCTGATAGCGACTTTACCGAAGATGGCAGTCTCGCTTTCACATCAATAGCTTCGCATCGAAAAATATTTATTTCGTTTTTAACGAAGACTTCTAAAAGACAATCTTCAATTTTTAAATGCTGAAAAAGGAGAGACATAATTGAAGTACCTTTTATTATACGTGTTCCCTCGTGAAAAAGGTGGAAAATATCCATGGCCGTGATCCACATGGGCACCTGCTCATTGAATTTGCTGTATTTACCTCGTTCCTTAAATCTATCGGCCAATGTTTCTGGAATATTTGTTCCACACTTTTCCCGATCTTCTAAAATATCGAAATCATTAGAAACTGAAGTATAATTGTAATTAATTGTAATAATTGTGCGTGTTTTTAAAATTCATGAACCTGTTCATGCAATGACATGTTTAGACACAACTGTTTCAAATTCAGCATGTAAAACAATGCAGATTTAAGGTAGTGTTAAACATTTATTATAAAAACTTGCATTTCATGAATACGTCCATCACTGAAGTGAAGAAACTATTACCAAAAGCTAAAAAAAACGGAAGGAACATCAAAAACATAAATTATTTATTGGAATTTAGGAGATCTTAAAAAGAGACGCCGCAAATTGCGTCAGTGGAAGTCATAAGGGCCCTATTCAAATTTTAAAGTCTCACAATATATTGAGATACTTTACACTTTCTCAAAAGATTTAACTTTCTCAAAAGATTTAATTTACAAATTCCAAATTTTTAAAATTTATTGATTCTCAATAAGTTTTAGAAAGTATCAATAGACTTTAGAATTTCTCAAAATATTTTAGAGTTTATCACTGAATATTTGATTCTCAAAATATTTTATTTGATTTGCCTGAGTATAACATTCTCAAAAAAGGTCATATATTCACTAAAAATTAATTTTTTATTACTATTTATTTGAGCTTCTAGGCAATTTAAATTAAAACCGACGCTGACCGCGACGCGTACGCAACGCGGCCACTGCGACCGGGATACAGATGAAAAATGGTTAAAAAGTCGGTGAAAAATAGATAAACTGGAAAAGTGGTTAAAAACTAGGCAAAAAAGTGCACGAAAAATAGACTATTTCTAACAATAGATGAGAAATCGGTGAAAAATGGATGAAAAACTGATTTCTCGTCGGCTACTCAGGCAAATCAAATCAAATATTTTTTGAGAATCAAATATTCAATAATAAACTCTGAAATATTATGAGAAATTCTAAATTTTATTGATACTTTCTAAAACTTATTGAGAATCGCTAAACTTAAAAATATTTTGTAAAATTTTATAAGATTTTCTAAAGTTGATTGAGATAATTCTAAAATATTATAGAGACACGTTAGTTTCTCAATGAATCTCAAAATATTTTATTCGATTTACCTGAGTAGTCGGGAAGCGCGCACGCGAATTTGAATACTCGGCTGCAAAATAACAAGTCTGAAATAAACACACAATACATTTTGAATGTCAGAATGTTCCTAAACTAGAATATTTCAGAGAAAACGCCTGGCGTTATCCAGTGGCGAAAAAAATTTTGATTTGGTAAGCAGATTTCGGAGAAAACCTCAAATACTAGTTAATACGACTCCTCAGCGATTCAATCGATTTTAGAACAAACAGTGTAAAAAAAATCGATTAGTCTAAACAAATGACGTTTTGCTTCGGTTTAGCCCGACACGCTAAATTGAGGGCGATGTGTAATTGGAGTGTCGTACTGGTAGGTAAAAAAAACGTTTTGTGAGTTGTGGAGCGACTTGTTTTGAGTGCATCGTGTGGATAATTGTTAAGTAGAAGAAAGACTCGGGTAATTAAACCAAACTTGGGTAATTAAAAAAAAGTTTAATTACCCAAGTTTGAGGTAAATTGACCTTCCCTGATGATGATCTAAAGATCGAAACGTCCGATAAACATTTAAACATTGTGCAAGACATCTAAAATAAAGGGTCATATCAAGAAGATCTCTTCTACTTAACAATAAAAAAAAGTTTAGGGACAAACCACGGAAGTTTTTGGGGCCTCCCGTCGTCCATTTCGAACTTCGGGTTTTTTTTTTGCTGAAATCTGCCCTAGCAACACTACATTTGCAGTTTTTCTTTTAGCCATCCAACATCCCTAACTCTATTTAATGAAAAGTTGGGAATTCAAGAAAATCGTGCTATTTCTGCTTGAGGTACTTGCAGTCTTTAAGGGTCCCTAGGTTTGCGGTTACCTTAAATCCAGACTTTTAATTTTATTTTAATCGAAATTCTCGTTTGTTTGATTTTAGTGCTACCGTATCACGTTCGTGATAAGAGTTCAAGTAGCCTCGAACAAAATTGGCTCTTATTTTTGTTTCGACATTTTAAAAAAGATCACAATTTAAATTTAAAAAAACCATACAATTCCATCCATCGAAACAAAATACCTAGTTGGGCGATCTTTAACTTTCTTATTTTCTGCAAAAAAATACTATAAATGGGTCTCGTGGGGAAAGCCACACGGATCATTCAAACCTCAAAGGTCCCTGACGCATATACGTGAATAAAACAACATGATGTTTGAGCGAAATCGGTGTGAACCGGTCAAAACCAAGGACAAGAAAGAAAAAATAATAATAAATAAACGCGCGAAAAGTGCGTCATTTGAGTTGTCGCTGCTCATTATGCTCTATCGCGCGCGAACAAAAACCAAAACGGCACCTCAATTCCATTGTTCGCGCCCAAAGGTTTTGTTTTGACATGCTGTTAGAATTATTTACTCGTCAAATAGTACAACATAGTAAAATAATAAAAGATTATCTCAAGACAATGTCAAGATTATTACGAATCCGATTCGATTGATACTCGAGATCGTTTCGCGGCTGGCTCTTCAACTCCATCATCCGATCCGTTCAATTCTTTTTTTGCAGGTGATGATTTCCTCTTCTTCGGCGACTTCTTCGTCGGCGAACATTTCACTACATTTTCTTTGGCGCTATTACTCGACGATGTTGATGTATCGGCTTTTTCCTCATCATCATCGACTTCCTTAATAATCCCATAGTAGTCTGCTGATTTTGGGGTAGAAATCTCACAAAACCGGAAGAAAAAAGCTCTTTTGCACAATCTATCGTCCTTTTTTTCAGAAAATTTCAACTCCCCCCCCCCACCCCCAAATAACAATTAAGAAAAACTCATATAATTCCGAAAACTGATTTTTTTGGTTTTTTTTTTTCACAATTCAAAATTTTCACTAACTTCTTTTTTCGGCGCTACATTCGAAACATTATTTGCGCCTTCTTCATCATCCTCTAAATCACCTTCATCGTCACCTTTCTCGATTTTCGCGTTCGCGTTCAACTCCTGATTTTTGTACATTTCGAGTATCTGCGCAGACGATGTCGCGTCTTCCGCATTCTTGTCATCACTGGATAAATTCAATTATTTCGAATTTAAGCATGCACAACAACAAAATCTCTCAATTACCGTATTCTCAAAAATCTTGGGAATCTCAGCGAAATTCCTTTGCCATCCGGCGTCAACGACGAAGCGGCCATATGCCTCGGCGAGATGGTAATATCGGCACATTTCACTTCAAAGACGAGACTTGGCGAGAAAATATCGTCTGGTTTCAAGGTTGGATCGAAACGATAGTACGAAGGTGCCTACAAACAACAAAGTCAATATTTTTATATCATTGATAAAAAAAAAGAAATTGTTGAAATAACTACCTTGTCAACTTTTTTGTCTTGCAGAAGCTTGAATTGCTCGCCGAGATCTTCATCGGAGAAACCCGTTCCAATCTTCAAAAAAATGTTTGAAGCATCAGAATAATCATCGAACTATTAATACCTTACAAACGCTTTCATATTCCTCTGATTCAGGATTATAGCAACCAAGAAGATATCCACCATAAACACCGGTTCGTTTACCTAAAAATGAAATACCCATGTCTCAATAAAATAACTCTTCTCACCAACTCCATTATAAGCACCCATTACAACAAGGTCCAATGTATCTCCGACGCCATCAACATAATCTTTTTTCATTTTCAGCCAACTATGCGATCTTTTCGAGATTTCATATGTCGCATCAGCATCCAGAGTTTTGATCATCAATCCTTCACATTTATTCTGAATAATGGAATATTCAAGGCGAAGATTTTGGATTGCAATCCCACCTGCACAGCTTCATCGAAGAATGCGTTGATTTCATCGGTGTCGGTGGTGTCGACAGAAGTGGCAAAATGGCATGTGCCTTCAACTTTCTGGCAAAAAATACAGTTCTCTTTCAAAAAATAAATAGAATTTCTACCTTGAAGCTTTTTCGAAGCAATTCCCGTCGATGTCTCAGCGGCTTCCTCACTAGAGGTTCTCCATTCAAATAAAGCAGATCGAATAGGAAGACACCGACGCGAACGCCATTATCATCTGTGGCATTCTGAAAATGGTTTTTTTTTTCAGAATTAATTAGAAATTGCATTTAGTGTTGTGTTATTACCTTTCGTTTTCTTGTCGAAAGAATTTGGAATGGCAAAATTAGGCCATTCTCATCGAGCGCAACCACTTCGGCATCAATAATGAACGATTTGACATCATCGCTGATGAAGCTGTTAACTTTTTCGATAATGTCCGGATATTTGGTGGTATTATTCTCTTGATTGCGACTGTAGATGAAGATATCTCCATTCTCGTTTTTATGAATCTGCCCACGTTCACCATCATACTTCCATTCGCAAGTCATCGCCTGATTGCGGAATCGACGCATGATTTCGTCGATTCCTTTTGTCGGATGCGCCAACATTGGTTTGAGCGGAATACCTGCGCAATTATCAATTAATCGCCGAAAATTGGGAACACACCAGGGGTTAGTTTGCATTTTTCAAGAAGTGCTTCGACCCCTTCGGCCAGCGCGACTTCAATGATTTTATCATAGTTTGGGCATTCGCTGCAACGTTTTCTCGTTGTAAAAAAATCGATATTCAATTTTGCACCCACCAGTAAGCCGTTTTCACTCTCTTCACATTTTCTTCTTTCAATGCATCTAGTTGGTCTCCTTTCAACTTGTTATCTACAAAACAAAAATTTACTTTCTAATTTAACCAAATGTCTTCAAACCTCCAATACTTTGATAGGTTAAAGCATGACCAAGCGCTGAAAGCACACTCTGCTCACCGAGACCAATTCTCATTTTTCCAGCCAACATTCGAACGAGAAATCGAGCCTCAATTCCTTCGCATGCAATCAATAATGCTCTTATAACATCGACTTTCTTGTTCATTGCGGACTGCCCGCTTAGTTTGGCAATTTCGGTGAGTTTTGAGAAGACTGTTGGAACAGTTAACGCCTTTGGAGCCATTAGCATTTTTTGATTTGATCGAGATTGTTGAGCAACTGTTCCAAGATCTCCTTTGTTCTTTAAATCTTCTTTGATTTTGTTTTCTTTTCTTCCAGTCGCCAAAGCGACAGCCTAAAAATACTTCATCATACTTCTATTTATCCCAAATATCACACTTTAATTAAAGAGTTTTCTGCGATTCCAAGTTCCAGTCCCTCATAAGAAGGTCCTAGTTGATTTACTGATAAATAGACACATGCGGTGATATCTGAAGGCGATAATTCAAGTACCTGAATGACGACGAATATTTCCAAGCGTCTTATAATAATTTCTACTTGCCTTTTTGAAAAACTGTGCGAGTTCATCAATTTTCTTTTTACCCGATAATTCTTCGATTTTTTCTAAAGTATGCGCCAAATCTTTGTACGGAACTCTAAAAAACTGATCATAATAATATTCATTTTCATGAAAAAAACTTTCCTTGACCCCTTTATCCATTCAACAGCAGTTTTTCCGGCTTTTGAGAAGAACATCTATAATTAAAGCAAATATTAAAGAAAAATTACGATTGCAGACGCATAAACATCGAGAAATAATGAAAACATGCGAAAATTTAAATATTCGTGCGCGCGCCACCCTGCGTGGCCTAGATTTTGAATGTGAAATCTTCGTCCACGTATTGGAGGCCAAATTTTTTGGTTGAACATTTTCCTGAAAAAAAATCTGGAAGTAGTCGAAATAATTTTAATACTTGTATGGGTCAATGCAGAGAAAATGAAAAAAATTAACAAAAGGAAAAAAATAGTACCGATTCTCATCTCAAATTCGGATTTCCATTAACGATGTTCGAAATTTTAGTTTCTATCGATAGACCCCAAATTGAAGGTTGTTTAATTCATCAAATGGGTCAAAATATCAACCAGTTGAATCTTATTTCCGTTTTTGAAAAATCAACGGCTTCGCAACACGAAATCTTATCTTCAAATATATCATAGCCCATCGGCGAATCCCATAATTTATTTTCGTGCGACCTTTGCATCCGAAAAAAAAATGAAGAAGGCTGCATCACACAACCGGTTCATGAGAAGGCGTCAAAATATTTGGCAATGATAGCTGTTCGTTTATTCGTCGTCCTGACATACTTGCAATTAAAATTTTCCCGAATTTTTCGAAAATTTTATACTATGCACTTTTTTTTTCTTTTCTTTCCTATGATTAGTGCAGCTGTTATAAATGTAAAGTTGATTTGCTAGAAAACAATACAACGATGGCATTTCTAGTTTCCTGTTCGAATGGAATGGAAGGCATGCGGACAAAGGAACACTCGCCAAACGCGCGTTCTCATTTAATCAAACAATTCTCATAATTGGTCAGTTCGCTATTTTTTAAAAATTTCATTATTTTTTGAAAACAATTTCCCCATTTTTAATCCTTTTTTTACAATTTGTCATCATTTCATCACTATCTAATTAGTAAAGCTTGTTTCATTTCTCACGTGATTTTGGTTTGTTTCTTTTACGTCATCGAAAATTCGAAATTCGTGAATCTTTCGATATTAATCTAGAATTATCATTCATTCCTTTGAAGAAAGTTTGCAGCGAAACGTCATTCATAAACAGTAATAAAGCTAGTTTCCATATAAGGCATACTACAACCATCCATCCTACAAGGTCTACAATTTTCTAAAAAAAACGTTTTCGCACCTCATTATTCTCAAATGTTTGCTTATGGCATTTTGATAAGAGCGAACACATAAAACTGGATATCGTTTTCATTTTCACACCAAAACTATGTATTCCATACCAAAGGTAGTTCTTTTTTTTTTCAAATTTCAAACAAGTGGTATTCTTTGGCCTGCATAATCATATCAAAATTAATTCAATTGTTTATATCAGCTAGGTGTGTCCGTTTGTGTATTGGAATTCCCCTGCTTGCTGATACCATCAAACTCAAATTTAATAAAAAATGTATAAATGAATTTGGCAATTCAAAAATTTTGAATTTCGCGCGCTGCCAATTAATCGGTCTCAGCTCGTGCTTGCCCCAATTCAACCACAAAAATATTTGTTTAAAAAATGTTTTCTGACATTATGATGAAAAAACTCGCTTCAACGAGTTTCCATACAAGACCCAAGGCGGCAATTCAAATGCCTTAGAGGGTGCAATATTCAAAGAAGCTGCAACTAAAATTCGGGCTTCTGAGTCAATTATTGACCGAAATTGATAAGAGCTGCAAACTGTCGTCAAAACTTATCAACTGTTTTTGCAAAAAAATATAGGCAAACAGAGATGTCGAAACCATAACATAGTATCGTTTGTTTTCCACTCAAGACTCGGTTCTCGAATTTCTTTGATATTTTGCGATTGGCCCACACCGCAATTGGTTCCAAAATCACAATTTTTGACGATTTTCTATCATTATTACATTGATAATGTGTTTTCGAAGAAAACGATGTGTTCATAATAGGCCCCATTAAATGTCGGCTTCTTGTCAGTCGCACACGATTTCAACGCGTATTCCCCCCCCCCTTCAACAAAATTGGGTTCATAATCGAATAATGTGATGGGCGGCGCTTCGTTATCAATCGAAACCTTCATTTTCGAATTGCCACCTATTGGAATTCGGCCCGATTTTTTTTCTCCATCGTCCAATAATTTATCTTCTTCACAATTTTTTTTGCGACCCCACTATCAATTCGTGGTACGGAACCGCTTTAAATTTCAAATTAATTGCATTTTTCTTTTCGACGGCTAGCCCGTTTTTGTCGATTGCCAAACGCCGCAAACCAGACATCTTTCTTTTTTTTGGGTTGGTCAAATCGGTCACTCAATTATAGATTATTATGCACTCTGAAACGATGACTTCTTTCTATTCTCGTTTTTTGATTATTATAGGTTATTCTTGCAGATTCTATTCTTCGTATTTAAAAGAAGAAATTCTGGATGTGAGTTTTGCCTAAAATTCGTCTCAATTATATTGGGGCGCGATATGCGCCTTTAAATTATTTCTGTACCGATGCCCGTTGCATCAAACCACTGTCATTGCTTTTTTGTGGCATTTCGCCAATTTTCTGATGATTCCGCTTTGTGAAATTTCAAAACTTCCTCTCTACATACCATTCCCCAAGAAGCAATATCTGAACAATTTTCCCCGTCTCCGATACCTTGTATTTTTTGATTTTCTTGCAATTCAATTTTTTTGGTCTTTCTGCTGAAGGCACTGATCCGTGTAACACGTCATTATCCGATTCCATACCGGTTTCGATTGAAAAAAAAATTTAACTTCATTTATCTGTTTTCGCGACGACCATTCGCCCACCTCGCAGAACGCTATGAATCAAAATTTGATTAATGAGCTGTGGGTCCCCCCCATCCGCGCAAAATTTGGTCTGTGTATATGTTTGAATTCGTGCCCCCTCTGAAATTATCCGACTAATCCGAAAATTGTGTTCAAAACGAGTAGTTTGTAGAAGTGTTCCAATTTTTTGACTTTTTACCACCCACTTCGGTTTGCTGTTTGGATTTTATGGTCCCAACCAGATGGGGACAATTAGATTCGCGACGAAAAAAAGCTAAGCTCAAATGTGTTTCAGAATTTGAATTGGAAATTTTATTTGAAGACAGGGATTTAAAATAAGGGGTCCCCCTATAAAAATGATCATAATTGGTCATTTTTGGTGGCAATTTTTTTCAATAAATTCTGGAGCTATTCGAAAAATCAAAAAATTTTTTTGGTGCTCTCGGATGGTTAAAAAATCTCTGCAATTTTCCTAGAGAAATCTGCACTTCTACAAAACAATTCCCCACTGACCTTTTTTTTCGCGCAAAAAAAAATTCGGCTTCTTTCAACACCATTTGTTCGCCGGCTTTTGTCTTCGCACCTCTAGTGTTTTTTTTTTCGCGCGCTGGTTTTCGCTCACATAGTAAAACGCATTTTACCCGGGCAAAATTAGTCGCACCATACCTTTTTATATTGCCTTATTCAAATAGTGAATTGGCGTCGGCAATCTTCAAAAAAAATGCGGCGATGAACGCCAATGCACCTTTTTTGGTATGACGAATACCTGCCAAACTACCCATTTCCTCATGCAATGTTTCGGTTTCTATTTTGCAAAATCCACTATGAGCATTCCGTTTATTTGATTTCATCCTTCACAACCTTGTCCCATCGATTTATTAAAAAAATGAGCAAGCGGTGTGATTCAATCAAACATTGCACTTTTGCTCTCCTTTTTAACTTCAAAATCATTTTCGCTCTCATTTTACCATTTTCACCTTTTGCTTTTTAATTTATATGTAAATTGACTATTGCTTTTTTGGGGGGCGATTTTCAAAAATACTAGCTGTCTCATAAATTGTATTTTTTTAATATACTCAACGATTCGACTTTTTGGTTTGGGTGGAAAATTTTGGTACAAAAGGGCGGATTAAATTAGTCGAATCCGACCCGCTAAATCGAGGGCGATTTGTAATTGGAGTGTCGTACTTTTTTTGTTTAAATATTCAGAATCGGGGAAGATTTTTTTGGGAATCTTTCAATGTTGGTCGTCTGAGTAGACAAAATAATTTTTCTTAAGTTGCCATGAAGAACTAATAAATTCATAGTATAAAATTGAGACGAAAATTTTTTTAATTAAACATTTCCCATTACCTCTAACAAGTTTCGCATAGTGGAAAACCCTGAGCTAATTATTTTTTGTATTAAAAATCTCAAATTTCCCATTTTGCAGGCTTGTTCCGCACGAATGGAGCACAACATCAGAATGTCAAACATGAGTAATCTGTTCGCGGTTTGCGAGATCAAGGTTAGTCTCTATTTTTTTTTGTCATCGACGGCTGCCTATTGCTGAAAGGATTATAAT
This sequence comes from Caenorhabditis bovis, assembly GCA_902829315.1. Lineage (NCBI taxonomy): Eukaryota > Metazoa > Nematoda > Chromadorea > Rhabditida > Rhabditidae > Caenorhabditis > Caenorhabditis bovis. The sequence continues at coordinate 1,087,157 of CADEPM010000001.1, read as the reverse complement.
AATTGTATGCAAAGGGTGGGAGTGAATTGTAAAAGAAGATAGGCTACGATACATTGAATATTTCTCGCTTCATTTGGCTTTCGTCTGATGCCAAACGCCTATCAAACAAATGAGAATCTTCCCCCCAATTTTTTTGCGGCCTCGATTTTCTCATTTCTAGCCTTGTGTTCGGTTTAGCAAATTTTGCCAAGTGTCAAATATAATAACCATAACATATAAATAAGCATTATATTCAGTAAAAAAAGGTGCATAATTATGATTTAAATCTGCCAAACAAAAAAGGGCAAAGCGACTGGTTTTGTGTTCAGAATTTATGGTACACATCAACGTTCTAGTATTCAGCTTTTTAAGAATTTTTGAATTAGCTGAGAAAACTATAATTTTCTTTTTTTCTACATATTCATGTAATTAAAAAATGACACATTTAACCTAATTTTTGCATTTTTTGTCAAAAAAAAAAACATTTTTTTTAATAAGTGTATTAGTCTATCAATATTGTTAAATTTTTTGACCTTGGCACAATAAAATACTAAAATTTATTGTCATCTTAATAACCTATGGGACCCTTGAGATGAACATGTTCCTTTAAATAGGTATCTTTTATAATACAGTGCGTCCCATAACCAAATTTTGAAGTTTTGAGAAAACTATATAAATTGATGACAAAAAATTGCATTTTCAAATTTGGGACCATTGAAAACCTATATGCGTATTTTCATGATTAAAAATTGGAATTTCGCATTTTTTAATTATTTAAGTATTATTATGCAGATTTTGGACAAAAAAATGCACTTAAAAAACTAGAAAAGGGTAGTTTTTGTCAAAATTTGCGTAGAATTTTTTTTTCTGAAATTCCCTCAAATGCACCTTGAAAAACAGATTGCCAGTTAATGAAATAAATTGGTGTAATAAGATGACACCATATAAAGTTTAATATAGAAAATTGCAAAGAAAAATAAACTTTTTAGTTTTTTAGAAAGATTTTTGACATTTTTAACAAATTGAATCAAAAAATGCTCGATTCTCAAATATTCAAACTCGGCGCTTTTTATTGGTGGGAAAACGCCAATAAATTACCTGGCCAAACTCACATCTAAGATTTTCATTCAATCAGCCCCATTCTATTTATATATTCAAAAAAAAGTGTCTGCTTCCCAAAAGAAAAAAAAAAGAGAACCTGATTTTTAATCAAGCCTTTTTTTGACAAATGACGAACGCGCTAATTGAATTTGATTACATAATTTGGGTGTTCAGAACGTCAATTTTCAAATCAATGAAACCGCCCGAATTTTCCGTTTTGATCCGATTTCGAGTGCACAAAACCAATCGGGGCATCGCCACCCCGATTTCGAAATAGCGCGCAAGGCGATGACGCGCAGACATCTGAGCCTCTCTCGAATCGCACAATCCATCGCGATAAAATGTTTTTCAAAATATTATTCATTTGTGTCCCTCCGATTTGCATAAGAAGTGTGCACGAGTGTCTGTCCGTCACTTTTTACCGTGATTAATATATATACGCATGGTCAGTGATTTCTGATATTTCGCCTACCCCGACCTTCCAAAATAAACACTCCATCGAAACGAACACTCGTGTAGTAAAATCCATATTGAGGCATAAGATTTCGTTTTTCTTTTTTTGATTCCCCTCATTGAGCATTAATTTGACAATAGGAAATCGCCGTTGAGGACCATTAAAATTCTACGCTTTACATACCTATTTATCGCGAAAAAAAACTGTGCGCCTTTTTTCCAAAATTGCCTAAAAAACTCCTGCATTCAGCCATTTCCTATAAAAATTTCAATCAATTAAAAAATGTTTGTTGTGAGCCGATCGGACCATTGGAAATTCTGCGCATTACCCACCTATTTATAGCAAAAAATTGTGCGCCTCTAAAAATTTGGAAAATGTTTCAAAATTGCCTAAGGAACTTCTGCATTCAGCCATTTCCTATAAAATTTTCAATCAATTCAAAAATAATTGTTGGGAGCCGATCGGACCATTGGCAATTCTGCGCGTTACACACCTACTTTTTTTTCTCCTTCAAATCGAAGCCTTCTATTTTTGCGTTGTAAAAAATTTGAATGCACAAAGTCGATTGATTTCGACGCGCCAGATGCCGCACACTATGTGTATCATTATTCAATTACTCCAGATGCGCAAGTGAGCCAAAAGAAATTGGAGCCGACAGGAAGGCATTTCGGACCCCCCCCTCCCTCCCTAGCCCCTCTAACTCAATTTTCAATTCGTTTTCTTTTTTGCCTTCACCCCAGTTGTTTTATATAAAAGAAGGCGATTTCTCGACGAGCCCCCCCCCCCCCCAAAAAAAGGCGAACATGGACTCTCTCTAATCTCCTTTTTTGGCGTTTTTTCTTGTAACTTTGATGCAAAATTTCGAAAACGTTCTATTCAAATTTTGCGAAAAAAAAAACTCTGAAAACCCAATACAGACCAGCTTTTTTTTTTGAATTTTCTCCATATTAGTAGTATAACATTTGTTGAGCGATGAATACTGGCTTCTCGATTTGCCCCATCAGGATTGGATTGTCCCACACGGATTTCACTAACAGTTTATCCATAAATCCTAGCCATTAATGGCCCTTCTACGGTTATTAGACACATGCGTTTTATTCGAGTTTCAGACCAGTTTTGCTTATAGAATACGACTAGGTATTTCTAGTATAGTATGCATTTGTTTCTGCCAAAAAAAAAGAGACCCCCCTTGTCAAAAATCGTCGCTATGATCTGAAATTTTTTTTCGTCGGACCGTCTCGTGTTCACGTACAATGGTTTCTATTTTAAGCTATTTTTCCAGAATCGAGAGACTCGGCGCAAAAATTTTGTGCGCCTTTAATTATTTTTTTTAGAAAATTTTCAAATTGCCTCAAAAGCTTTTGATTTCTCCCACTTTCTCTCCAATTTTTAATCTGTAAAAAAGTTTTTTTTCGTTTTTTTTTTACAACAGAACCTCATAATTATAATTTAACGTAAAATTTAAATCATTCGCATAATCAGAAAAAGAAATTCCAAATTTTGCAATAAATTGTATTGTTTAAAAATTCCAATAAGTTTTCTCGCAAAAATTGCTCATTCCAGATTGGAATTTGAAATTTGCCGTCTGAAAAATATCAAATTTAATTTTTCTTGTATAGATATTTGCAATAATGCTCACTGTTTATAAAATTGCAAGTAGAATTCTACTCGATCGGTTATCAATGTTTGTTTTATCACCTGCAGATTACATCGAACCGGTTTTGAATTACCTTTTTTTCAGTAGACCTTCGTACTCTTGTTTATTCGGGCATAAATTTGATTTTATCAACAAATATGTTATTCGCACTGAAAAGAAAAGTGCAAACTATTAAAGGCAAACGTCTTTTGTTTGGGAAAAAAAAAGTTCTTTTCTTTCTACTTTTATCAATTTTGTTATCAAAACCAATTTTCGATTTCCATCAATCATCAAAACACCAACCTTTTTTTTGACGGATTTCTTCGATTTGATACCTTTTTCCATTTTTTCTTTTTTTTTTTTTTTGAAAAAAGGTTGCCAACAACGCTATCTGATTTATTGCCCACTTCAATCTAATGACCGCCGCCCGATTAGATGGCGGGTGGCTATTTTGTGGGTGTTACACATCGACTTATTTTTTTTTTCTCACTGCCTTCTCTTCACGCCTTGTGGATTCAGCCGGTTTCAGCAAATGTCTTGAACGGCCAACAATTTGTTCATTTTTTCGTGCTTCAATTATTTCCAAAAACAAATCGGTTTTTTTTTGTTCTGCAAAAAATCATAAGGAACTCCAATTTTCGGCGACTTCAAACAATTTTCCGAAAATTCTACGACCCCTAGAATTCCCCATTTGCGCAGTGTTCGATGGCCAGGTCATCGGAGCTCTTGTTGGATGCGCTCAGCAATTAAGATAAATCATTGGCGGCATTGAAAGTGGATAGGAGGGGGGTCACTGCGCAGTAGTAGTAAACAATTGTCGTGGTACAAACGAATTTGAAAAATTTCGAATTTCCCGGGCTTCTATCTAATTGGTCCCGTACAATAGTATTGCTCTTTCCACTAAATTTTGCAATCCATACGAGACCCAACTATGCACAGCCCGAAATTCACATTTTTATTGTTAATTTTTTTTTGTATTAAGATGTTCTCGAAAGTGAAAAATCTTGTAATACGAGCATTACACCTCACCACTCTCGCTCACACTTTATTACATTGTGAAGAGCATGACGGCGATGTCAAGCATCTCTTCCAATTTGCAGCTCGCGCCAGTTGTCGATCATTATTATTATTATTATTATTATTATTATTATTATTATTATTATTATTGTGATTATTGGTGTGGTGTCTCGCCCTCTCCCATTGTCTCTTATTTATTTTTTGTTCATATTGTCTAGCATTTTAGAATCTTGCGAGAGACCCATCTGCCTTCATTTTTGTTCCGCTGACACCTTCATCCATCATCGACAAACCGCGAGTTTCGGTTGCATTGATAGAGTGAATAATACTAAACGGTGAGCAACGTTTACAACGTCGCCGACGGCTCCTCGAACACTTTTTTTTAAATCGGGGAGAGTCGGCCGAGCCCCAGAGTGGCCCGCGTTGTTCACCTTCCGAGAGCGGGCTGGGTGATTTTTTGCGATTGCCCGCAAAATGGTGATCGATCTTGATGTGTGCACGACGTCTTCAGGGTCAAACTTGGCGCCTTTCGATTTTTGGTTTCCACTCACAATTTTTCTTCCATCAGATATATTTATGTGTAGGCGCATGCGAGAAATTGTCGTTGTTTGTTGTGTACTTCTTGCCGTTCTTTCAGTAAACAATTCATATTTTTTTTCGCAAAATCGAAAAAAATTGAAGTTTGCATTCGAATTCGCTGCGTACATGCAAACGGGCGTCCTCGTTTTGGCGCCAAATTCAAATTCAGCTGGCCTCGATTCGACTTGCCACCCGAGTGCCCAATTTAATTTTTTTTTGCTGTCTCTTCTCCTCAAAATGCTCACATCTCTATAGATTTTTTGAATGCATCTCCATCGTAATTAGCAGTACCCGACGGCTGAGCGCGATTTAAAAAAAAATTGAGACAGTTGGCGGTGATTTCGATTAAACGCGACGGCGGCTTTTTGCTGCGATGATGAAATCAGAAATTTTCACGAAAATTTCGATTTTTGTTGGAAATTTGTCTGCTCGATTTTTTTCCCTAAAATGTTATCGCTCAACAATTTCTGTGGATTTTACAAATATCGAAATTTGGCATTAAACTCATAAAATGTGATGCTCTCCGAGTTTTCTACATATTTTTTTTCCCACACGCTTTGTTCCGACTCTCACACTGCGAAATAAAAATAGACAAAAAAAATGCCTCGTCTAAAAATACTCTACTCGAAAATAACATCGGTTCTTAACAAATATCAATCGAAAATGTTCAAAAACCATTAGAAACGGGGTCTGGCGAATGTTTACCCGCCGCGCGAGTTAACTGTTTAACAATTGTTTAAAGGACGACGATTTGGTGGGGATTAAGTGGACTTAGGCCGCTCTCAGATGAAATCGTGCCCATATTTGGCAAGAGCATGCCACAACAAATTAGCGTCAATTTAGATGTGTATCACATTTAGAAACTTTGTCGTTCGATTTTTTTTTTTTGGTATAATTCAACCTTGTCTGAGCTACCTGACAGCCCCCGTCTCGTCGCGCCCCGATCGACACTCGTTCCAAATCCATAAGATGAACGAAAATGATATAGGCAGAATCGCTTGTTTTGTGTGTTTTTTTTTTTTCGCCGATTTCGTCCACTTGCCTACGAAATGTATCATCATAACATATAAATTTTATTTCGTCTTTTTCAAGCAAGTTTTGTTACGTGATTTCGGGGCCCCAAAATTTGTTGATTTTTGACTCAAATCTATGTTGATCTTTTCGATGACAAAAAAAATTGTTTTAATGTGAAATTTGACAGAAAAAAAAACTCAGTGCGCACACAGATTTCGTTCTTCTCAATCATTTCTTATATTGACTCATAAATGTCTGTTTTCATTTCAATTCAATTCGATTTATTGCCGAATTAATGCGCTTCATCAAAACATTAAATTTATTGCAATAAGTAGAAAGTGTTCTATATATTTTATAATATATAATAGTATCTTTAACATTTAAAATATCATTTGAGATTCTATTTTTTCCGTTATCTCATCGTTGGGTAGGTGTTAATAATGTCGAACACCGTTGCGGTCTGACCTTGAAAAAAAGTGTGGTATCATTTTTAAATCGAATTTTCGACAGTTCATAACTGTTTTCTTATAGTATTTCTCACATTCTCACATTTTCAGCTAATTTTTTCTCACTGTCTAAATTGTTTTGATTGTGTGAGTAAATGGAAAACTTCAAAAAAATTGATGGCCCCATTTTTTTCGATTTTGTCAAATTTTTTTTCATGGCATGGTTACTAAGCTTTTCACATAATTAAAGCCACCCCTTCTATTGTGTATCAAAAAAAAGTAAAAAATCGGATTTGGAAATTGAAGTCAGAGCTCGAAATTTTAGATGCTCATCCATTTTTAGAACGATGTCTGAAAATTTGGCCTGAAATTAGTCCTTTGTAACCATGGAACCAAATAAAATTTAAATCTTGAAAATGAAAATTTTTTGAAAATCGAAATAATTAATATGATAAAAATATGCTCAAGTGTGAAATGAAATTGAAATCTCGAAAAAATGGGAATCAATTTTGCCACTTTTGGGTCCCGCAAGTACATCGAAATCTTCTCTGCAATTTGGACCCATTTATCAGATTCGCATTTTAAGCTGTGGTCCAATTTTGGCAAAAAATGATGGGACCATTATTTTGTCGAAGTTAGCCCTCTACCGTGCTCCACTAATTTCCATTGATATTCAAATTCAAGACATTTGATTTCAGAAGTACCAACTTCAGAATAGTTCCCCCCCCCCTCATTTCAAAGGTGTTCACGGTGGTCAAAATAGGACGGATTGCATTAGTCGTCCCGAAAAAAAAACCGCTCACATTTCCATATCAATTTCGCATTTCGTCGTTTCCATGAATGAAATATGCTTGATCGTCGAGATTTAATGCATTTCTTTGATGCCGAAGTATGCCAACTTTTTTCTCGACATCCTACTACCCCCCAATCATCCTCATACCTATTAATTAGCACTTCTAAAGAGAGGCGCCCGAATATTTCAAATATTGTCCATATTCTCTCTCTCTCTCTCTCTCAATAACGATATCCTTGATCCAATTGTGATAAAGATTTAAGAGTCGCTGAATGAATTGACGCGAATTTATTGCGCTCAATTAGGGCGGCGAGATGAAAAGAAAACTATATATAGTCGAATTTCGCGGCACCATTTTTTTTTCTCGGCGCCATACCCCCCGATTTCGCGCCCTTCCAAAACAATTTTTACCTCATTCAAATTCTCCCCTATGTTCTAAAAGATTTGAGATTGATTTCAGATGATCATTGCACGTACAAATGAGAAATTGACGATTCGCATTGACCGCGGCCATCGGCCATCGGTCGTTTTTGACGAGCACTCAAACCATGTACAAGTATGCAATTCTTGCTTCTTCCGAATTATTTGCGCTCAATTTTTGTTGCAGATATATATACCCATTGATTTGTCGATCATCTATCAGCCAATCACTCAGGATGTCGGTTATGGTTACAGTATCAAATTGCAACGAATGCAGCAACAGTACAAAATTGTTGTACAACACCGGGTTGGTCGATCGTTATTTCGGCTAGTGGCAATTTATTATACATCGCGTTTGATAACGCGTGGGAATTTTTTTGTTCGACGCATGATTCCCATATATGGGGCATGTTAATGCATTCTAAATATGGATATAAATGAAACAATCAAAAAAACGTGGCCCTTCAATCAAGAACCATTTTTGGAAAATGTTTCACCGAGAAATTGATTCCAATTTAGTAGAGAGGTCGGAAAATTGCACAAAAAAATGAGCACCTTGACAAATTGTGGACCATTGCACTATTTCGAGGCGGTAATTCAAATTCCAAATAGCGCGAATTCGGATACCGTACTCTGGATAGCCTACTCACCGTAAATCGGCGCAAGGTTCTCCTTTTTTTTGCGAATTTAATAAATTGAAATCAAATCGGTATTTGAGAGAGTGTTCGATTTTGAGACACGCAGACATTACTTCATTTCACTGCTATTTTTACTCCACGATTTGCTGAAATATTCATGATAATAAAATAGGAAAAAAACTGGTTAAGGGTAGTGTATCCATGAAGAAATATTCGATTATTTTTTGAAGAAATGCTTGAGAGATTTTCTTCGAGAATTTCGAAAAAAAAATCACCACCAAATATGTGCAATTTTGCGTGTGGGTGAATGCACACCTTTACGAAAAAAATAGGATGTTTTGAATTGATTTCATCCAATTTCCACGAATTTTTTCTAACGCAAAAAGATGCGGAAATACAATGTCTTTCGACTTTGTCCACAATTTGAATAGGTTTATCAAAATCCGCACATTTTTCAGAATGAAAAAAAGCCCGAATGTGTCGTTTTCGCCTCGCATTTGGCATATGAGCAAGAAATAAAAACAATCGTTAAAGAAGTGAATACGAAGATTTCAGATGTAAGTTTCGCTTCATCACTCATATGATCTTATCAATTTTAGATGAACATTGCTGGATCAAACCTCGAGGTTCACGGCGTTCTTCGTGGAAATAATTTAACATTTGAGAGCACCGTTGGTAAGCGCCACAACATTTAAAAACCATTTTGTGTGGGGACCATTCAGGTACACTTCATGTCTATGCAAAAATCACATGCACCGGCTCGCTTCATCTCCACTCGCAGAATATCGTGCTCTCCACCGAATCATTATTGTGCTCCGATGTTTTCAAAGCGATTTGCCGAAAGGTGCAAATCGACGGACGAGTTTATCCGTTTGACGCCGATTCCAAAATGATGGTGGATTTGTCATGCGGTTTGGTTCACATTGGTGTTGATGGAAGCATTGGATGCTCTATTGAGAGCTCGAATGTAAGCCAATGGTCTTGTCAAGATTGCATCCAAATTAATACTGTCTTCAGAAAACGACGAGGCTAAAACAAGTAATCGCATCGAGTATGAGATTGAATATCTCTGGCGATCTAGCAAACTATGGAAAAATTGTTTCCAAGGAGAATATCGATTTGATAATTTCGGGAAGTCTCATCTCGTTATCCGATGGGAGTCTCGACAGCGCCGGACGCGGCTACAACGCGCTGAAGAAGCTGCGCAAGATTGACGGCGGAAACGCGTACTCGCCGTCGAGCAGCGTCATGCATACGGCGATTCAGAGTCAAAATGCGAACGCAGTGGCGAATCTCATCGAGAAGGGCGTCGATTTGAACGATCGTGTGCAGAGGAGCAGTACGACGAAGAAGAACCAGACGTTGCGACAGAGCGCGATTGCCGAATACAAAGAGGCCCGCATGAAATCGGAGAGGAATTCGGTGCGCGAGAAGATCACGCTAATCAACGCGCTGTTTGCTGCACACGACTGGAAGCGCGGCTCGATAAGCTCGCTGAAAATCGAAGCGGTCGTCGGACGGAATTGCGACGACACCGCGCAATTCTCGGCGAACACGTTGAAGCTGAATATTGGAGGCAGCGCGACGGTGGAGAAGGACTCGATCTGGAGCAGCACATGGGTTGAGCTCGATGCCAGATCTCATGTGTTTCTTCACGGGCAGAGCAAAACGAGAAGTCTCATCATGCACAGCAATGGGACCGTCGTGACGACATCTGACGCGATTTTGTCGGCGGAGATGTTCGCGAGAATTCAATGCTCAAAATTTGAATGCGACGGAATGTGGTGCACCGGCGAGAGTCTCGCAATTGACGCTGTCGGTGGCGTTCAATTCACTCGATCATCGTACGTCGAATCGGAGAAAGTTGGTGATTCTTTAAGTTCATCCCATATTATCATTCAACGAATTTCAGCTTGAAATCGAATGCGGCGGAGGTTGCGATGTCGACGGCACCTGGCAGTTGACATCGTGCTGGACGCACGTCACCACAATGCTCATCATTCAACACAACGCGAAACTCTTCATCGAGGACTGCGCGAATATCTCGGCATTCGGCTTCAACTTCAACGGATTCTTGCATGCCACCAACAAGCTTGACGTCATTCTTCAAGACTCGGCGCATTTCTCGGGAATGTCGCGTCTCGAAGCGCACACCTTCAATCTGACATGCAAGGGATTTTGCACGATGGGCGGAGCGATTGTCGTCAACGATCTAGTCGTCTATGTAAGGAATGATTTGATCGCGACGTGCTCCGCGAAAATCATGGTGACACACGACGGCGATATCACGACGGGATCATTTCGGAACGACGCGTTGTGGCAGGTATTGCGCAAATTTTTGGAAATTGACAATAACAAAAGCAATGGAAAATTGTTTCAGGTTGAGAAAAATCTGAAAATGATCACCGGATTTATCGAACAATCAGAAGACGGGACACTTTTTGTCAAATATTCAATGAACATCAACGTTCATGACGATTCTCTTGAATGCTTTGGAGGACGATTGATCTCGAGCGAAATTAATATCAAGTCGTTAAAGAGGGCCGTTTTTGATGGATTGGTTCGATGCAATGAAATGCAAGTATCATTGCCCTATGTGTCAGAATCCGAGATGACCTTGAAAGGTACGCAAATCGCCAAAAACCGAAATGCCCCAACTGAAATGTTTATAGGACAAGTTGATATAGTTGCCGGCTCGCTGACGGTTCATGGCAATCTTAAAACCGATGAGCATCACGACATCAAGGATCCGATTGCGCCGGGCCTCATCATTTCTTGCGCGCTCACAGCGGTGTCGATCGTCGCTCCGTTCGCTTCGATTTACATCACCGAACAATCGATCGTTCGACTCAGCGGTCTCAAATCGAAATCGGCCGATGAGTTCAGCATTCTCATCAACGCCGGCGCTCTCTCAACAGCCAAGGAAAGCAGCGTTTTGTCGTTTGCCGATTCGTCGTCGCTTCTTCTCGGCGACACGCCTCGCGCTTGCGTCGTCAAATCCGAGGCGATCGTATGCGCCACCACGTTCCATCATCGCGGTCAGATCAAGTTCAGCGGGCGCGAGGTGACAATCATCTCGCCGATCTATGTGCACGATGGCCGACTAACGAATCTCGACAACAAGCAGAATCACGTGACGAATTTGCTGATTCACGTCGGCGAATTGTTGCGCAACGACGGAATCATTGCGTGCGGAGTTTTGGACATCATCGGCGACGGAATTCTGGAGAACACCAATCGAATTTGCGCGGTTGACTCGATGGACATCAAATTGCGAAATTTCAACAACGATCAAGGATTGATTGAATCGAAGAACGCGATGAAGCTTCTCGCCGTTTCGAAAGAATGGACGAAAATTGGGGGCTCGATCAAAGCGAAAAAGCCGGTGGACATTTGCGCGAATCGGTTGAACATTGCGATTCGGAACGTTCAAAATCTGTCATGCGATAAACGCCTGAGCTTCTCGGCAACAACGGACCTTCTGATTTCCAGTGATGTTGTCGATGAATCGAAAGAGCTGTCTGTTGGCTGCGCCGCGAGACAAACGGTGTCGGTTGATTGCGAGATGCAGCTCGATCGACTCGAGGTGAGATCTTGATGGTATATGATTTATAGACATCATTGGATTCAGGTTCATCTTGGATCCGAGGGAACCTCCAAAGAAACGGTGCTCTTCACAGTTCACCAGAAGGCCAATGTTCTCGCCAACACGATCATCGTTTCATCGAAATGCGAGCACCTCCAAATGATTGTTGATGGTCGAATTCAATGCAATCGCCTTCGATTCACGGGAAACATCAAATGCGTAGGTTGAACGCTGAACGGATGGAATTGATTTCGTTGAACTTGTCAGGTGACTGTGGTCGGCTCGGGATGTTTGGAGAGCGTCAACATTGGCGCGCTCAACTGTCGTCTAGCGTTCGAAATGTACAATATTGTGCGTGTCGACGACATTCAATGTGCAACGTTCGATGTCCTCAAAGAGAACATTCTTCGCCTTGAAGCGTGCGATGGCGAGGAGACGACGTCGATAATCGCCGACGATTTGAAAATTGAGGGCACGTTGTTTCTCGGCAAAAAGTTGTTCATCAAATCGAGAGAGGGAACGATTCGTCTCGATGGCTCCATTTTTGGCTCGTCGCCCGACAGCGAAATCGCGTGCGAGTCATCGAAAGCGATCATCAAAGGCCAATTGGGAACGTTCAAGTTTGCCGAGATTTACGCGCGCGACAGCATTTCGGTGCAAAACGAGAAAATTCGCAACATTGAAAAGTTGTGCATCGAGTGTGGCGATTTGAGTATGTATGACGCCGAAATCGAAGCGTGCCGCAATATCAGCATCAATTGCGACTCGTTGACGTCGTCGGGATATGTTCAAGGTATATCGAGGACCTAAAATCCTGCAGAGACGTTTTAAAAAAACGGAAAAAACCAGCTGAAAACCATATGCAAATTGCAGAAAAAACCACGCGGGTTTTTCGAAATCTACAGTACCACAGTTTTTATTAACTCGCTGTAAGACCCAAGAAATTTCATTTTATGCGCCTTTAACCTTAGTTACTTTATCATTTTTAAAATCTTTTTTTCTCGGTTGCAATTGCTATTTTTCTACTGCGATTCAAGGTGCACATATAAAATTTTTATGATTCTTGCAGCGATTTAATATAAAACTGTGATACTTCGAAAAACCTCGACGCGGCCGTGGTTTTTTGCGTTTTTTTTAAATCTGCATATCACCGATATGTATTCACTTCTAGGCGAGCTTGATGGAGAATCGACGATGGTTATTCATGCGACGAATATCCACTCAAAAATGGACATTACGAATATGGGACGAATTTCCATCGCGTGCAAGCGTTCAACGGCTGTTCAAGGAAAAGTCGAGAATGTGAAGCAGATGGATATTGATTCGAAATGGCTCAACATGTCATGTGATATTCAGAATGTCGGCGATATCAAACTTTCAGGTACATTTGGAAAATGTTGATCATTTCGGTGGCTATATTGTGTTTTTTCCAGCATGGGCTATTTGCAACACGCGTCAAATCTATGCGAACAAGATTAGCATCACTGCTCTCAGCGCGTTTATCAATAATTCGGCGGTGCTCGCCGACGCTTCATGCGAAATCGTCGCCTCGTTTGTTCTCTCGATGAATCGGCACTCGGCAATCAATTCGGATGCCATTGATATTCATTCGTTGTGTCTCTGCACGCGCAATGATCTCAATGTCAATGGAATCAACTATTTGTGGCTTAGTTTTGATCCGCTCACCAAAACTGTAAAATTTCGATTTTACGAGGTCCTCTTTGATTGAAACGTGATTCTTTTAGATGGGCTTGACGAATGCAGAAATGAGCTCGTTGAAATTAACAACAACCCTTTTGGCCGATCGATGGATGGCGACGTCTCTAGACGCTGGAGAAATTTTGATTGGTAATATTCATCTCTAATGAACACACTGAGCCGACAATTCTTTTGCAGGTTTAAAATATATCAGCGATCTGAAGCCGTTGAAAGTTGCATTGAGCACTGAAAACGGTGCCTACGAATCGTTTGTGGAGCTAAGCTCAAGGTGGAAAAAAATTGGGGCACTAAAAATATTCAAATTTTAAATTTTTGCAGATTTGATGAAACACCCGTATCGTTGTTCAATAGTGGCGAATTTGTGAGAATCATTCAATCAACGAAAAGTCTCCTCAGCGTTCTTCACGATTCGACGAATGGTGTCAAAAATAAAAAGAAGCATTCGAATCTGGCGAATTCTGGAAAATTGTATGAAGGACTTGTGCAGTTTAAGAATGTCAAATACTGTAATGAATCGAATGAATCATCCGACACTGACATCGGATATGTGAGTAGAAGTTCGAGTGAGGATTTGAACTCGAAAGCGAGCCCAAGGTAGCGATTTTATACGGAATTTCTTCATTCATTTGATTTTTCCAATTTTTTTTAGATCTACGGAATCTGTCGCTAATGAGGCGAGCAGCAGCTTCTTCTCGGCCGAGCATCTGGATAATATCGAGGAAAAGGTGACACGAGCCGAAGAGGAAATGGAAAACGAAATGCCTTTGGACCATATTGCATATGTCATGAAAGAGTGAGCGCAAATCTCCTAATTGAGAATCTAGCGGTGATGATTTCAGAGAGGAGGAGCTCGCTGAGTTCGAGGATCTTGAAGATGAGCTCGAAATGGCTGAAGAGGGAATCATTCGCACCGACTATGTCGTCTGTAGAGAAAAGAATATTTATTTGGCAAAGTTGCGCGAGAAAATCCGACAAGCCAGTGCGCCTCGACCGAAGTTGAACATTCCGATTCAGAGGATCCCATCGTCCAATGATCTTGTAATGAAGAAGTTGCAGGTAGCGATTCTGACCGTGCACACCGCGCAAAAATGCAATTCTTCAGGTGAAACATGCAATTTCGACATTAGATCTTCGATCATTTGGTAGTCAATCATCATTGGCGTCGATCGAATTTGGAACGATGCCCGATTTTGGAAGCCCACTTCAATTCAGCCAGTCAAGTCCATTCCAGCGATCGAAAATACCGCTGGGCTCGTTCCGAAGTCCGAAAAAGGCGTCCAGCCGAGCGGCGACCCCGTCAAATCTCTCACATTTCCGTGAACCAATTTTGTGAATATGACTAACGCTTTACTAATAATCATTACTAACCCCTGCCAACTAACCCTTTGTTGTTATCCTTTATGTTGAAACGGGTATCCGACTCCTGAATGCTTCCCCTTCCCAAAACCTTCTCAATAACTTATCGGACATGTCTATAATCGGTATGCAAAGTCTTGCTCGCGTTAATATTGAAATCAATAAAATTTATTTCCTATGCGTTGTTGCTTCAAAGAAGCGCGCTTGTGTACTCCACACGGACAAAAACAATTGTTTCGCGTTTTCCTAGCCGAAATCAAGCGCTGCATTTCGCAATTTTCGAATGCCGCGCTTCAGATGTTTTCGTCAATCGCAAAATAGGTCTTGCGGCAGGTGAAACGTTGCCCAACAATCCAAAAAAACAGAATCACGAGTCTCATTTTCTCAATTCACGCGCTATGCTCGATAGCCTCATCGCTTCGTCGACGGCATATAATGGGACCCTGTGCTATAATGTGTCAAGAGGACACGCCATCACAATCACATGCGATTATCCAATCATGTATTATATCGAGAACATTCTCTATCGCTCATTTTTTGGATGCTTCTACGATCTCGTCGAAATTCTTCTACTCTCGGCTCTCTGGTTTTGCAATTTGTGGATTGAGCGCGATTTTACAGGTTTCTCAACTCTTGCTATAATCTGCTTCTCAAAGACATCTCTATGCTCATTATGCCGTCAGACGCGTTGCGATTCCAAAATTATTAGGGGATTTCTAATGTTCAAGAATTCACATACTATCATCAGTGGAAATAAAACTCGAAAAAAATGTAGAAAAAAATTAAATTAAAAAAACGTGACGCGAACCGCAACGCGCCCGACGACATAGAATTCATTCTAAAAATTGTTAATATTTAATAGAGGCATTCTTATCATGCGTCGCTTTACCACTGACGGCATCGACCGCTTTAAAAATTGCGACATTCGCGTGGGACCTATTATTCCCCAGGGATTTTGAGAAGTTTCACCCAAAATCAAAACTGATCAGTGATTCAGTATGATTCAGAGCATGGCTTATTGACATGTTATACTCGAGTGCGGTGACGTCTTCATTTATGACACTCATCTGCGGACTTCCAATTTTTCTTTATATGGCGATTCGTGTTGGGACCACTAGAAAACAAAATTATGACGTTTGCACGTGGTAAAATATGAAAATTGAAAAAAAAAAGAAAAATATAGTTTTTTTTTTTTGGTGAATGGGACCAAAATAATTTTGGCTTGTGATTTCGGGCTTATTTTCAGGAATTTTCAATTTCAGAAACTTCTGCTAAACAAAAACTATTGCAAAGTGTTAAAGGGGTCCTAGATTTCGAATTAAGGTCTCCTAGGATTTCCATTCAACACATTTTAGCCAAAATTTCCTGAAATTGTATTTCCCGAAAATGAGCCACCAGCAATTAATTATTATTCAATCATTTGAAGGAACAATTTTTACTCTTTTTTTAAAATTTTTATTTGATGAATTTTAGCAGTCCTGTCAATATCGAGGGGGTTTTCTGAAGATTCCCGCCAGCGAGGCGGGAATCTGTGTTCCAAAAGAACCAACCTATGAGCGGCTCGATTTTGACATTGCTGAATTTTAGGATTCCCTACTTCCTCATTGTTCTTCTGTCGTTTCCACTATCCGCGATTTTCAACATTTTCTATCGAACGCCTTCAATGCAACCGATTCTGGTGGCAATCATCGCCGCCGTCATCGTCTCATTTCTAGCAATGTTCGTATTCATCGCAATGGGATGTATAGCATTCGCGTGTTGTTCGCAGATCAACAAACGCATCGACATGCTCGATCCGGTGGTCTACGATGCGAGAAGTCGTTTGGGATGGTCAATGCTTTACGCACTTGTCGTTCCAATCCCATGC
This sequence comes from Caenorhabditis bovis, assembly GCA_902829315.1. NCBI lineage: Eukaryota > Metazoa > Nematoda > Chromadorea > Rhabditida > Rhabditidae > Caenorhabditis > Caenorhabditis bovis. The sequence continues at coordinate 1,070,552 of CADEPM010000001.1, read as the reverse complement.
GTTGGATCATTGTGTAACAAGAAATTAAACGAAGACCGCCCGATGGTTTGAACATTTTCAGATTGTTTTGTGTCGCTTGCATATTTTCTCGACACCACCAATTATTATGAGATGCTTAGCAATGAAATGTCGATTCGCACGTGGTTCTTCTTTTTCGGACCTCTCGTCCTATTAATTACCTTCCTCATATTGCCAACCTATCGGGATACGATACTTTGCGGGTTTGACACTACCGTAATCGGCTCAGGTGCAACGCTATTTTCAGATGTCGGAATCGACAGTTTAAAACGAGAATGCTGATGAATCAACTTCCACCTGCCCCATCTCCAAACACGCCATTCCATGTAAGATTTTCAGCAAATGAAGACAAATCGCAAAATTCTTATAGGTGACGAAAACTGAAGTCACTCCAGTCATTCCGCTTAAAGAAGTGGTGGAGAAGGACAAAAAATCCGACAGTATATTCACAATAAGCGAGAATGAAAAGAAAGCGTATCCAGTACAGAGTTTGAAACCAGCAGCAATTAAATAATTTACATTTGTCCTATGATATCACCAAATAGCAGCACTTTTCGTTTTCGCATTGATGAAGTGTCGGACAATCCGAATCGTCTGTGCACGGTCCGACAGGCTTCAAACCAGAATCGCACATCTTAATAAATTTCGATTCAATTTGTTCTTATCAGCACTCAAAAAACCTTATTGTCAGATTCTCCTTCACCTTCTTCTTCATCGACAGGGGTTACGGTAACTGCTTGTGTCGTTGTTGTTGTTGATGGCTGAGTTGACGTTCGATAGGATTCAACAAGGCGATTCCACTCAGCCATTTCTTTGGAATCAATTACATCATCGCCTTCGTCGTCATCTGGAGCGTGAGTTGTAGTCGTTGTTTGACGAGTGATCTTCCGCGTTTTCCGAGTTGCCTGAAGTCAGTTATAAGAGTTTTCGAGGTTCGAACGAGTCCCAACGTCTCCTTCAATGACATCAGGTTTCACTGTCGAGGCAACACCCATGATACTAACGAATGGCGTCGTACAACAGGCGCCATGAATGCAACTGCCGCCAAGTGCCACGCAAATAGAATCTTTGTCCAAACGACACTGACCTGAAAAATCAGAGTCCAGAGAATTGAATGAAAATTATTGAATGTAACCTATATGAGCGCCACCGTTGAGACATCGCAATGGGCTTCCGAAGCCAGTTCCGGCGTTGGGCTATAAATTTTCAAAATACTTTGATTTTATATATTCTATAACTGTTCGTTTAGTAACAAAAACCACTATAATTATTGCAATTAAAGAGAAACTTACAGGCAAATTCCCTCCGCCTTCATTCCATCCATTATTCCAATTATTGTTGCCATAACCTCGACCCGCGTAAAGACCGTACGCTGTCGGATAGCCGATAGCCAGATTATTGTTCGGAATATGCGGTTGGGGGTTGTAAGGACCGTGCCCTGAAAATCTAGGGTTCGAACCATGACATCAAATCGTTACAAAACAAAAATCAAAAGGAATGGAAATTTGAAAAGCAAAAACTAAAACTCAAAACTCCGTATATGCGCGTCAACTAGTGTGTATGTGCATACACCGCAGTGTGTACCGTATCTCCTCGAAATTATGAAAAAATAAAATTTTGAAGTTTTGTTGAAATTAAATAAATTCCTAAAAAAATAGAAACATGCATTTCTTTTTCGCCCACATAATAGTGATTTGTGATAACTTACAATTCCATTGACAACGACCTGGTAGCACAGAATACAGTAGAAACAATAGCCAATGCGGTCTCATAGGTAAGAGCTGCCGGACAATTGTGGCCGGCTGGCAATTCATTTCCGGAGGTCATTTATTAATCGCTTCATTTCTATTCATTCAATTGGTGCTCAAGTCTCCGCTTAGGCAAACATTTATCAATTTTTTTTTCAACAGCGCAATTCTCAAACATTAACGAAAAATGAATAAACTACCCGTTAGGAAGCCATGACATATAAAGCAAAAATTGGGAAAATTATGAAAAAATCGAGATTCAATGTGGTTATATAGCTAAGATTTAGCGATTTTGGATAGAAAAAATCCGGCATGCGTCCTTTGTATTTAATGAGACGATTGAATTTGTGAGCAGCCTCGTCGAGTGTTGGTATTGGCTGGTCAAGGAAGCGTGAGAACAATTTGTCGGCGTTGAGTTGATAGTCCGGATGGTCCAGCACTTCTCGAATATTTCTTTCAAAGTATTCCACGGAGAGATGGAATTTGTTGAGGATTCGCGCGAATCCTTGAGTTTTGGCTAGCCACGCGTTTCGCATTTGTTCGCCGAACATTGGTAGGAAAATCGATGGCGTCGCTGAACACGCGGCCTCTTTCACACTGAAAACATATGTATATATTTTTTGAGAAATGTTTTTTTTTTCTAATTTTGGCACTTAAAAATTAAAAAAAAAATTATACTAAATTCAAGAACGAGGGGGCGATTTAGTATGATTCGCAGGTTATCAGTAGTACTGTAGCCAAATTCCCACAGTTTAAATCGAGATTTGAATCAAAATGCGATTTCTATGTGGTCAAGCGCGTTGCGGCTTTTTCTTTTCCAACTAACTACAATGATATATGAAATGCTGATCAGATCCAAACTTATGATTCCACGGAGATCTCTAAATTATGAAATGCGTTCTCGGCGAAAAAATTGACTTGACCGCACGCGAACCGCAACGCACCTTAAGAGACACAACGGTTTTTCGAAAAATGTCCATCGATATGCCAAAAAAGGGCTCGAGCAGGCTATAGGCGCGTTGTGTACTCCACACGGACGACACACCACTTAACATTGTGGCGTAAATCGACACTCATGTTGTAAGACGACCAAAATCTACAGAAAACCTCGCCAGTCGCGAGACTTTGAAAATACAGTAATAAAATAATAAGGAAAACTATGAAACCTATATGAAAGTTTTTTTTCAAAGTTAAACACGGTATTGATTTTTTAGCCAACTTTAATTTCTCAAACTATTCCATAATATACATATTGTAAAAAAAATCTTGTAAAACTAGAAAAAAGTCGAGCAATTTTTTTCAAAAACTGAATAAACTGGCATCGAAATAAGCAGAATTCCTCGAAATTCAATTTTTCCCATTATCCCACTTTTTTTTAATTGCATGATCCAAAAATGATACCTTTTCAATCCGCCATGACTCACAAACAGCTTAGTTTTGTTATGATGAAGTAGCGCGTTTTGTGGAATCCACGACGACGTTTTGACATGATCCAATAACTCAGCTGGTCGATCGCCTTTCATACTCCATATCACTCGATATTCTTTCAACTGATTGAGAGTGTTCACGAAAATCCTGAGTTTTTCGACAGGCGCGTGCCTCCAATCAATAAGGGTCCCAAAAGCGACCAATATGGTTCCTTTCGAATTCGGATCATTCACAAAACTGCTAAACTCGTCGTTTAGTCCACCTTTAACTGGAGAACAGTAGGATCCATACGAGAAGAACTAGAATATAAATATGATATTTAACTATATAAAATATTTGTATTATTACGTCATTTGTTCTCGCTCCTGGAGGATATAGAGCTTCGGGCATATCGGTAAACGAGAATGTGCTGGTTCGAACATAGTCGTAGAATGAGAAATATGGAAAACCGATGACACTTCGAAGAGCCCATTTCATTGGGATACCGCTGGCAACCACCGTCATAAACATTCCTCCAAACCAGTCAAGTGTCGAGTAGGCTCGATGAATGTAGCTTTGGACTGTAAAGTCCGGCATTGAATACGGCAAGAAGTTTGGAACAGTAATCGCATAGTTTCTGAAACCAAATAGTCAACACCAGAGATTATACGGTTTTTTTCTTAGAGGTTTTAATTCAAATATCTTTACGCAAAGATTACTTCCGAATTTTAAGGCACATAGGGAAAAGCCCGAAATATCGAACAGCCAAAAATAATTATCGAAATCAAACTTTTTTTCGGTATACTGTATAACATTGGTTTGGGCATTTCGGGGAAAACAAAATTTAGGAAAATAATTAAGTCAGTCAGGTGAAATTTCAAAAAAAAAACCCAAATTTTCACGGCGCAAATTAGTTGAAACTAGATGAAATAAATTCAAAAGATCCCCATTTCGTAAAGGCGTGCATACACCCACACGCAAAATTGCACACATTTCGTTATTATTGAAATAATGCATTTATTCACATTTCTATCAAACAAAACCATTAATTTTTTGATGAAAATTGATAATTTTGAAAAAGTTTTGAAATTGGCGCGTAATAAAAAAAATTAACAACGAAATGTCACTTGCGCCAACAATTTGGCAATCTTTTTTCTCACGTACTTGTTTTGTCACCCATATCGAACACCAGCATCATATTAACGCAGCCATTGAGAATCATTATCTCAACTTGAACGTTTAAGATTTTTCGAAACCAATTTTCTAATAATTAAATGCGATTTTCAGAACAATTACCTGTGGAAACCTTTATACGATCCATGAGAACTTTCAACATCACTTGAATGCATCAAAACATGATGTTTTCCGCTTAATTGAGCCATTCCGTAGCCGCAAACCGCAAAAAGTGAATCTGACAGGAACAAATCCCAATCTTCATTTAGAATTTCGAAGAATCGCTCTCTTCGGAATTTTAAGACGCGATCGCATGAAATCGAACCAAACATATAAGGAACTGGCTGCAAAAAAATTTAACAATAGAATAGTTTATTGGGTACGACTGACCTGATGAAGAAAATTGAATTCCCCTTCAAACGCGATTTTAAAGAAATCGGGACTCTGGAATTCGTTTTGATATCCTGACATATTGATAAATCTCTCTTCAATTCCGAAATCGATGTCATCGTGATAGCTAGTGAACTCTAAAACCGTTGTATGGTTGTCTTTTTGCAGTCGGTGCATAAAAGGAGTGATTGAAGAGGCATGAGACCTGGAGAAAAATTGTTCAAATTTTCAAAATCCAAATTTCCCACCTTCCTTGATCCATTACAGTAAGAATCACTTTTGCAGAATCTACAAATTGTAAAGCAAATAGTAAAAATAGTAATAGTAATTGACACATGACTTCACAAGAGAGTGACCAAATTTGATTTACAAAATTTCGATTGATGGTATTGTCTTGTCGGCAAACAGACAGTGACTACATACTACAATTAGTCGTTGCTAATGTGACCAACGAACCAAATAGTCAACATCAACTTCCATTCTAGTGAAGGGCACTGGAAAATAACCAATATAATCGAAATGTTAATGAATGTAAAACGGGGGGCCTGCCAAATGGTTGCCAAATGACAAAATCAGTCGATATATGTAATAATGGTCCAATTTGACCAAATGGGGTCTGGGCTCAAAATGTGAACCTGACAAATTTTTAAAGTGTAAGGCTGGCCGCTTGAAAATTATTTCCTAAAAAAACCTATGAAAAAAAATTTATTAAGACATGACTGTAAAAAGACTTCGGTTGTGAGTCCTGGAAATAAAAAATCACACAGAATGCTAATAAATATACTCCCAAAACCTGGAAATTCGAGAAATTGCCGGACCCCCAAGAACATTTAAAATTTGATGTAGAAGGTCGTCAAAAGATGGTTCAGATTTCAAGTCGAGACCCCCCATATGTTTTTTTTTAGCAATTTACCGCCCATCATACAAAAAAAAAACGCCAAATTGAAAATAATTGAAATATATTTAATCGAAATTCAATCGTGATCATCGACGAGCTCATCCACAATTCATTTTCCGAAATTTGCGACGTGAAATCCATTGCGAATCGTCTCATTATTATTTTAGATTTACCACTCGGTTCTGGTAGTTGCCAAAGTCGTTAATCAAAACAAAATGGCGGAAAATGCATCAAACACTGTGGCACCGACACAACAATTGGAGAATGGAAAAAAGGAGAAGGACAACCATTTGGCCAATGTCGTTTTCAATCCGTGCAAATCGGTATATCAACATTTTAATCGACAATTTTCTATATTTGATTTTTCTATTAAGGTGACATATCGACCGATACCCGCGAAACAAATGGCCGAGGTGAATATAACTAACAACGAAAAAACGCCGATCATTTTTAAATGGAAGTCGACTCGTCCTGGAATGTACAAAATGCGACCCGTCTATGGTGTCCTCAATGTTGGCGAGAAAGTATTCGACAGAATTGAAACATTCATTCGATTCAATTTTTATTAATCAGGCCACCATTCGCCTTTTCTGTAAAGGCGTCAAAGATGAGCAATGCCCTCTTGCTGATCGCTACACATGTGTCTTGGCGGCTTCGCCATCGCCGAACGTCAATCCGGAAAACATTTGGAGTAATCATAAATACCAGCAGGTTTTAGCTATTTTTTTTTTACTCCTACTCTCATTTTCCATCAATTTTTCAGAAACTTGCTCAAACCGGCAAACTTCGTAAAGTGAAGCTGGCCGTACTCTATCAGGGCATCAACGACAACGTCGATGTTGAAACCAAAGACGAGGAAGGCGATGACGAGAAGGATCGCGTTGGCAAGATCAAGTCGAAGGCGAAGAAGGCGGCGGCTGAAAAGAAGGAGAGAGAAGAAAGGGAGAAGAAGGAGGACAAGAAGTCGAAGATTATGACGGCGACGAAGACCGAAGCCAAAAAGAAGAAGGCGATTGTGATGATGTTCGTTCGCAACGACGGCGAATCGGAATCCGGAGAGGACGAGGATGATAAGGATGATATGAAGACGGTGAATCCCGCCGGAACATTCGACACAAGACAGACGCCGGTGCCAGCAGAAGTTCCAGTATGTTTTGTAGGTCAACGTTTCTTTTTCAATTCGAATTTTCAGGGAAAAGAAGTAACGACAATGAAAACCGTGAAACCCGCTGGCGAGTTCACCAACGAACAGCAGCCAAAGAAATAAATATTTATTACCCGCGTTTATAATTATCAAACATGCCAATATCGCCGAAAAGCAATTTGGCGCGCTCCTCGTCGACAATCTCGGCGTGTTTGATGGGAAGATATAAGTGCTTCGAGCCGCCGTACCACATAAATTTGACGACCTTGTCTTCTTTGGCGGAAATCTCGGAAAATGCGATAACGTCATCAATATCAATATACCTGCGCAAGTTCACGTTTCAAACAATTGAATTGAATTGACAAAATGTTTTTTTACATATTTTTGCGAGATCCCCAAAATGTCAAATATCCAACTCGCACGAAATCATTGGTTTCGTTCATTGCAATCACTCCGATTAAGCGGTTAAGATACCTCAAATTGAAACGAATTTTCTAAAGAAGACTGACAAATTCAACCTACCTACTGAAAATGATAAGCATTAGTGGGGCAATGAATGCTAAAGTCGCTACCGTATAATACCATTGTGAGTCAATAATGCCGTGTAGAAACTAAACAAAAAATTTCGAGGATTTTTGTTATATACAAAAATAGAAATAGTGGATGCCAGATTTTGTCGCCACAAGACCCAGCGCATTGTGAGCCTTGGATTTTTTTTATTTCGTTTCATTTTTTCTACCATATTAATTTTGAAAACCCAAAAATTAGTGGTTTAAGACAATTTGAAAGGATTTACCCATTTTTAATACGGCATTTAAAGACGCAACCGACTATTTTTTGAGGTGTGTCTCGTGGCGGCATTATTTTTCAAATTACCTGATACGTCGAATAAGGCAAATAAAGAACACTTGCAATTGTTTGAACCAATTTGGCTCTGGCTAAGAGGACTGCAAATCGAATTCCGGGATACCGATAAACCGGATACCTAGACTCGTAATGTTCAACAAATTTCTTAGGCGCAAATATTCAAACCATTTCTCGTCTTGAAGTGCCTCCAAAAGCTCGCGATGCTCCATCCTTCGGTGCTCGTGCAGATTTCTAATGCAACGCCCACCAATTCGATTCAGAATTTCGGACTTTTCAAATGGATTTTTTCGGATTTTTGTTGACATTAAAGTCCGTGCCGAAATTCGCCGCGCGACACATTGCGAAGCTTGTAAATAACTCATCTGTTACAAAAGCTTAATCTGATCTGCTATATTGTTTATCAATAATTAATGGAATCGTGACCACGAGGTTGCATATAAATATATATTTCTTTCTTTTCAACCAATTCGTTGGACAAATATATTTATTAATTGTAAGCCGGACTAGTAGCTATGAGATCAGGGATGAAAAAATGTATTACAAAAAATTGCGAATGAATTTGGACACAACGCGGACCAATGCTGGAACGTGATGCTCGGGTTTAGTCAAGCTCGGCTCAAGAAGAAGCGAATGATCATGAAGTCGTCGCTTTTCAAACGACAATCTTCGGAACAGCTCCTCGCTCTTCGTGACAAGCAAAAGTTGCGCCTCGAGATCTCGGTGAACCGAACGATATCCAAAGTTTGATGATCCGACGAGCGTCGCCGCGAATCCTCGCCTCAAAATCCACAATCCTTTCGCATGGAATGTCCAGCCCTTTCGATTATACTCGAACAAATAAATATTGTCCTTCATCGCCTCGCGGCGGCGATCAAGAAATTTCGAGGCAAACTCCGAATACAACGCCGGAATGTATTTCGATGGACCGCGAGCACCAAAGAAGCCGTTCGATTTTGGAGAAGCTGTGATAATGTCGAGAGTATAATTGGCCTCCTCAAACATGACCTTCTCATAATCTTCAATACAATTGAAATATCCCGATGCCATTGTGATATGCCAATCGGTGCCCTTCAAGAAAACTAATGATACACTGATAATAATTCATTGATGACGCACCTTTTGAGCAAGAACTTTCTTCACAAGCTCGAACTCTTGGTTGATGCCAATATTGCCCATTTGAATAACTGGGTAGACCATTGTCTCCTCTTCGTTGAACTTGCCGGCGAATTCCTTCTGATACTCGCTTATAACATTATTCACTCTCAATGCGAGCATTTTTTTGTAAGTCTCAGTGTCGCCAAGATACGGATGAACATCGCACTTCTCGTGAATATCAATCGTGCCATCCTCATTCAAAACAAAGCTCGAGCTACCTAAAAATCCACAAAATCGATATTTTTTGCGTGGGAGCAATTTTTTCTCTAACCAACTGCTTGAACAATATCGCAAAAGAAGTTGGTAATTTCTGGCGAGTTCTCGAATATTATATAGCGATCTTGGCGATTTGTGAAATACGAGTCCGACAAATTCGCTCTAAATTATCGCCAGTTTCGAAATACCAACAAAAACTCTCTTATTTACCCGCTGATTATTATAGAGTTGTCAAATATGTACAATTTCATGTGTTGAAGTCCAATGATCTCATTCGTTCTCTCCGGAAGGCATCGTTTGAAAAATCCATTTAGCTCCGGGGTATGGTAGAGATAAACCTAGAAATTATTTGAAGGCATGGAAAATCGTGTTATTCACGCTTGCTTTCAAAAAAAAAACGTCATCAAAACCAAACACCCCGCTATTATTTTGCGTGGTCGGCGCTATTAGAAAATCTAATTCAAGTAATGGGTTTTATTGCGAAAATCCCCCCTTCCCATCCATCTAAAGGGTTACTGTAGTAGGAGCCAAATGCGTTTTTGACGTCACAAATCGTTTAAAAAAATACCTTGGCCTTGTGTGCAATTTTGCGAAGAATTGTCGTGCTACTCCTCTCGTTCGACTCGCCGCGTGTCCCTCTCAAATAATCCAACAGAATTCTGACGTCAAGCTTCTTGGTGTTGTCGATTTTGTCGTTCAACTCATCGACCAAATCGCGTTCAAGTTTGCCGTCGCCAAGATACAAACTGCTTAGCACGATTCTCTTCTCGGCGGTTCGAATTCTCTCCTGCAATTGAAACAAAGAATAATGAGACATTATTTTTGCGTAGGCGTGATTACCAAGAGAGTGCTATAGAATTCTTGCGGTGTATGCAGAATCTTGATGTTCTTCGGATCAACCGGAATACCCGGCATCGGATGATTAGCGACAAAATCCATCATGTCTGTGAAAAAGAATTTATTTAAAAGGAAAAACAAATAAATACAAGAGGTATTCAACAATGAAAGCGTACATTTTGCGAAAAACAAAGCCCTGAGCTTAAAAAGTAAACGTTTTATTTGTACAATTACCGTATTCGGCATAATAATGTGGTTTATGAGTGGCGATAAAAAAATAGAAACGAATAAAATCATTATACAAGGTGTAACGCATACGTAAATCGCACATGATGAGGCAACGCTATCGAAGAACAAGAGAATTGAAAAATTTTTCCATATAGTCGGCTTGAAATTCGGGAGGTTGACGGCCAGGGAAATTGAAAGAGACCTCAGGGTTGCCGGCGAAAAGCCGATTCTCTGGCGTGTATCTTGAGCGAGCTGGACCGACAACGCGGACGTGTCTGCAAACACTATAATTAAACGCGGTTTCGAAGGAGTGGGTGTGCCTTATGTGGGTGTCACGCCCATTCTGATGATTCTGCACCACTTGCAGTTGCACCATCCAAGCTCGCTGCGGATTCATAATAGCATCACGCATATCGATTACTTGCCAACCTTGAGGCTCCGCAAAATTTTGCGATTGCACGTAAAACCAATCTTGTGGAGAATGGCCGGCTTTTACAACAACTCTTAAAAAAAAAGAAAGTAGAAAATGTCTTAAATTGAAATAAATACCTGCAAGGTGTATAGGATTCATCATTTTTAAAATCTAAATACATCATAATGAAGCATATATCGGTCTTTTTCTAAAATTTTTGATTAAAAAATATTATTTCAATAGTAATATTGAAACCTGGAACTCTATTGTGATAACATGTGGTTGTGGGCCATCGCTTTGCCAGTATTTCTCGACATTATCATCAAGCAACTCTTTTACACCATACCCTTAAATAATTATTTCTTTATATTAAAAAATAATAATGGAACTATTCATGCAATAAAAAATGTTAAAAAAAAACGGTTTTTTTTTTCAATGTAGGGTTGTAAAAAAACACATTATACGAATACGTCCATAAGCGTTCAAGCTTACCGTGTTTACAACTGGACAATGTCCAAATTCCCTGATGTGAAATATCGCGAAGTGGTAAATCTCTAGGTTTTACGTTGAATGGTATATGATTTTGCCAACCAGTTGAACCGTCGTGCAAACGCGTTTCGCGGAAGCTCGTTCCTTAAATTATATATTAAAAAAATAGTAAACAATCTTTTTTACTTACTTTGCGTCATAATATCCAGTTTTATTAGTTTTTAAAAAATCAAAAATAAAATGGTTAGAAGAAATTATGCCGGACGGTAATAAAGCTTAAATTAGATTTGAGCACCGAAAATGAACGCGGAATTGACGAAAATCGATAACGCTGCTAAAAATGTTGCAAACAACACGCCACTTTTACAACTGCCCTTACTTTAGCGTAATTATTCTTCGGCGTTTGCCCTCGTTTTAACGGAAACCGCGTAATTCGAATATTTATTTTATTTCTTTTTCAAAAAAGGTTTGTTTCGTATATTTCAAATTCTGAAATGACATAGTAGAAGAAATACTGAACACTGTTTCCTACTAGCTGTTATGAACTGTTAAAATTCAAATTTGCATTTTCGCTCCGAAAAAAATTCGTTTCCCCGCAAACACCAAAATATGAGCCTTGCGGTCCTTATATATTGAAATGAAATATTTTTATAACACTTTAGGCGTGGAATTATGTCTACACAAGCTGCACGATATCGGGAAGCGATGGCTCCACGTCAACGAGTGGAGTTTAATGGGTTTTCATTTGTCATTCCTGATCCTTCCTTCAAAGTAAATTTTTAATGTTAATTAAAGCAAATTATAGTTGTAGATTCCAGTTTTCAAGTGTTGTGGTTCATTATCGGATCAATCGTGCAACAGTTTGAATTTTGTCGCACATTCTGAGTATGATAGAGTTGATGAATATGTCGAAGCTGTCGCTGAAAAAACACAACCGCGCCTAGAAAATGTTCCAGTAGCAACGATTCTGCCATCGGTGAGATTAAATCTGAAACATAATGAGAAGTCTGAAATTTTAGCCAAGGCAACAAAAGCCTGTGGTACGAGAAAATATTGAACCGTCGAAGCCAAATCAGGAAATTATATTTATTGATGATGTTGAAAATAGTATGCGCTGTTTGCGAAAAGGAAACTATTAAAAATCATTAAAATTCAGCGGATTGGGATAAATTTGATTGTGAGTCAACGAGAAAAATTGATAGTAATTTATCTGGCAATAATCAATCGACATCGATAGACACCCTTCAAAATGATGACCAAAATATTGAATTTGTGGAGGATAGTTTTGATGTAAAACGATAGCTTATAAAATAATGAAAATTCTAATAGATTACAGAGTTTTGACGCGCCAATTAGTACCGAGAGCAGCTCAAAACCATTTCCGAGCCAATCAACCGAAAAATATCAGGAGCGCGCCGCTGCAAACGAAGAAGAAGACAGTTTTGATAATTTTGACGCTGCCGCGTACGTATTGAGTAATGAACAAAATGAAAAAAATGTGCCGAGCTCGTCCAATCTGCTCGCCACAATCGATAGCTCCAAAAAGCGTCACGGTTCGCAATGGGTTTTTAAATATCGTACGATTAATACAATTTCTAGACATGCATGGTCAATTTCGAGGCTTTTTGCAGGATGATGGAGAGGAATTTGCCGACGAATGTACGTTTTTTTTTTTAAATTTAAAAATCGAAAAAAATAAACTTTTTCATTTTGAAGTGGCTCTTCTTTGTGTCGATCGTCGCAATGAATTGTACAGTACCTTGAAGAAAACATTCGGTTTTAACAATTTTCGTCATCGACAGAAGACGGCAATTGTCGCGACATTGCTTGGCTATGACACGTTTGTGTTGATGCCAACAGGAGCTGGAAAATCGCTATGCTATCAACTACCAGCGATTTTGAGTCCTGGTGTAACGATCGTCGTCTCACCGTTGAAATCGTTAATCGAGGATCAGACGATGAAGATGAAAGAATTGGGAATTGGATGTAAAGCATTGACATCAGAGCTTTCGACGGCCGATCAAGAAGAAATTTATCAAAATTTGGCGCTTGTTCAACCAACGATCAAACTACTATACGTAACTCCAGAAAAGGTATATTACTAGAGGAATTATAAGATAAATTGAATCTGATTTCAGATCAGCGCTTCAAGTCGCTTGATTTCGGCATTCTACAATTTGCATAAGCGTGGAAAGCTGGCGCGATTCGTCATCGATGAAGCGCATTGTGTTTCACAATGGGGACACGATTTTCGTCCTGATTACACGAAACTTCAATCATTACGAGAACGCTTTCGCGATCCGAACGTTCCCATCATCGCGCTCACGGCAACGGCAACGCCGAAAATTGTCACCGACGCGAGAAATCATTTAGGAATGGAAAACTCGAAACTTTTTATTAGTAGTTTTGTTCGCGACAATCTCAAATACGACTTGATACCGAAAGCGTCGCGTTCGTTGGTGAATGTGGTTGAGAAAATGAAGCAGTTGTATCCGGGCAAATCTGGAATTATTTATTGCCTGTCTAGGTAATTTTATAAGACTCAAACTCCAATAATGATTTTTTTATTTCAGAAAAGAATGCGAAAGTGTTCAATTAATGCTCACCAAATCGGGTCTCACCGCCGAAGTTTATCACGCTGGTTTGAGTGACACAACTCGCGTAATGGTACAACGAAGGTAGAATTAATTGCCTTTCAGAGGAATTTCATTTTTTTTTTCTTGATTTTGTACTTTGAAAATTTTGAAAATGTAATTCAGTATACTGATTAGAAATTAGTTTTTCCGCAATTTGCATGGCAATTTTTTAAGACTTTTTTTCCCAAAGTCTGCATATCATCATTGCTTGCAATTTTAGATGGCTATCGAATCGGGTTGATGTAATTTGTGCCACAATTGCGTTCGGAATGGGAATCGATAAACCCGATGTTCGATTCGTTATTCATTATAGGTATTCCCTCCTTCAAAAAATGGAATTCTTTATTTTTTTTCATTTTTCCAGTATGCCGAAATCCATTGAAGGGTATTATCAAGAAACGGGTCGAGCTGGACGAGACGGCCTTCCGTCCTATTGCCTCATGCTTTATTCATACAATGATTCGATTCGTCTGCGGAGAATGATTGAAGGTGAGATTCGGTCATGATCTAGCCGAGAATTTTGCACCAGATGCTATATTTCAAAAAAAAATAGCAATTTGTGAAAAATTTTAAGTGTCTTGTTCTTTTTGGTCGAAATTTTATAGTATATGCAAGATACGAAAAAATGGAAAGAATCGTTAAAAAAAAAACTATGTTAATTATGTTTTTTTCTTTCCCCCTACATTGCACCAACGTTATCATTTTATTGAGTTTTTGTGACATTTTATTAAATGTTTGTTATAGAAGGAAATACGACAACAGGTGTCCGAATGATGCACTTGACAAATGTGCTTCAAGTAGTTGCGTACTGCGAAAATGTTTCGGTTTGTCGCCGGAAAATGCTCGTCGAGCATTTTGGAGAGGTACGTAATTCATTATGAACACCCGTCTATCATAATTGATCAGGTTTATGATGAATCATCATGCCGAAATAGCAAAACCCCATGTGACGTGTGCGAACGACGAAAAAAGAATCCGGAGGCGATTCGATTATTCGATGTTAGCGATGAGGCGAAGATGATGCTTCAGTGCCTTCCAAAAATGCCGAAGACGACGCTGAAATATTTGTCGGAATTGTATCGCGGTCATTTGGCGAAAAAATCGAACGAGCAGGCGATGCGACTCGGCCACACCACACTTCCATTCTATCGACGCGGGCAGGGAATGTCGGAAATGGACGCGTTGAGATTTGTGCGAAAATTGGTACGTTGGCACCTAATGGACCATCTAGCGCAATGCGATAGAGTTGTAAACTTGATAAGAAAAAAGGTCGATGGATCGAAACCATGCCTACTACTAATCCTCTGACACTTAATTGTTGGGGAATAGCTCGCGATTCATGGGAAATTGTTGAAGCGGCCGCATTCTGAACGCGGTTTGCTGGATGAGCTAGGTTGGAAGGAAGTTTGCGAACTCCTTCTTATGATCTTGTCCGACATTTACATTTTTGTTATTTTTTTTTCTTGTCAGGTTGTTGAAGGCTATGTCCACGAGCGTCTTTATTCGCTGCCGAATCAGCCGGCTGTCGTGTTCGCCTATGCGGAGCTCACCGATCTCGGACGGCAAGTCGCAAGCGGTACGAAAACGGCGAAGATTTATTTGCACATTGTGACTTGCGAGAAGAAGCAGAGATCGCTTGGAATGATTGAGCTCACAAATATGAATACTGTCTCGGAAGCGCAAGCGCTCAAAGAGAAGTATGATTTTTTTTTGAAAAAGGGAGAGAGAGGGAGAGAAATTTTCTCGATTTTCAGACATATGGTCAAACACGGCGATATTTTTGCGGCGTGCATCAAAGAATTGACGCAGCTTTTGACGGCAACAGCGGAAAGCATTGGATTGCCAGGACCGTATTCGATTGTGTCTCGTGAGGGAATTGAACAGGTGCTTAATAAGCGCTGGGAACTCGCATTTTCAATATTTTCTTAGATTGCTGCACTATTGCCTCGTACCAACTCGGAAATGTTGAAGATTGATAGTATGACTGAAATGAAAATTCAAAGGTACGCGTTTATTGGTGTTGTCGACGTCGTGCGACGGCGCCAAAATTGGCTAAATACCAAAAAAAATCTATTTGAGAGGCGCAAAATTGAGTGTAGATTTACGGGGCTGAACAAAGGGATGGATTTATGACGCACACCCTCAGCCATTGTTTCTCATTTTTAGACTTAAGCCAATTTTTCGTAGTCGCGTGACACCGAAACTAATGAATTCCAGATATTGCCCAATGATCATGCAGGCGTTGAATCCGTTCTGGAAACAAGTCGATGGTAAGGGCTTCATCAAGGGTTTCGATTTGTAACGCATTTTTTGAAAATTGTTGAAAATTTCGAAAACAATGTAGTTGGTGTCTGATTTTGAATGTTTGACTTTTGATGTTAGTGTCTAGAATTTTTGAAAATTTGCGGTGGCGAAGATTTCGAAGTTTTGAACTGTTGGTGTGAAAACTTACAAGCAAGAAGCCATCATTTTTGATGAAAAAAAAAAACGCTTAATGTTTTCAGAACGAGAAGAAGCTGAAATGCGGCAGCAACTCGAGAAATTGAAAAATGGCGAATTTGTGATGGGCGGTTTTGCCGAATTGCCGCCGGGTCCATCAATTTCGGGTATGTCGATGTTTTCATCAAACAGTTGTTCGGGAGTGATTGCTGAAAACAAACATGGCACTTGAAATTGTCGCCATTATTTTGCTTTTCTTCATCGACCTCATTCAGAGACACGCTCGACGTTCCCATCGCGTTCGCGTGGTCGTGCCGGAACAGTTCGAGCTCGTAAACGAGTGACACCGGGGTTCGTTGTTGCCTCATCCACTTTTGCCTAATGTATTGTTTCGCATTTTGAGATCTTCGTCTGGTGGCAGAGCGATTAAGAGGCCACGTGCAACAGCGCCGTCGAGAGGAGGAGGCGGAGCCGGCAGCCGAAGAGGCGGGAGCAAGAAGGCGACGAGCACGACAACACCGAGAATCGGCTTGTTTCCGTCGGGATTATTCTAGATGTATCATTGCACTTTTCATGTCCATATGAGCTTGTAAAATTGTAGATTTTTGCGTTTATCATCCCCATTTCTTTCTTTTAAAATTATTTTTCATTAAAGGAATTATTTATAACGTGTTTGTTTAGGAGATTAGAAGTTGTAGGATCCATTTCTCGTCGTTCGCGTATTTTCGCTAGAATGTACAAATGGATATTGTGAAGAGCTATCGCTGAAATTTGCATATTCTCATTTGGTATTTATTTTAGAATTAGATATCTACGAAAAATTTGTAGCTACAGCTGTTCCTTCTTTCTTTTTTCCTCCCTAATCTCCACGAATGGTGGGAAACTTCACTTCTGTTTCCGGAAATAAGCGGCTAGTGGTATCAGTCGCCATAAGAGACCCAACTCATTTCGCGCATTATGAGCCTTTAATCGATTATTTTTATTTTAATTTGAACTAACATAAGTTCAGTCACAGTTTGATTCGAACATCAAAAAAAAATAAGAAAAATATCGAAATTTCTGATTGTATATTTTCAAAATTTGAGGAGTTCAGGAATTTCACGACCACTTTTTGTTCTCAGGCCACTAAAATTGGACGAATTTTGGTCGGAAGCCGGTCAATTTCGAAGCCATCTTTTGTCGTATTCGAATTGAAACGAATTATTAGCAAAATTATATGGCTGCGGTCGATTCGAAACATACTATAGTTTCGATATAATCGTGAATGGTCTTGAGAAGATCTTTCTGAAAATTGTTAGTAGCATTTATTTTTTTTCATATTTGATACTCAGTCAAATTATAGCACAATTTCCGAAGGCATACTCTATACGTTCATCCAAATCCATTCAGACTTTGATTTATGTTTTCCCAATCTTCGATTCATCCCTCTATTCATATCAATAGGATCGACTTCTTCCATTATACTATGGTTGGAAGTATACAACCCAAATGTGGATTAAAGGGAGATTATCCGTGCTCCAGCTAAACTCGTCCTTCCAATGTTATTGTGTTTCTTTTTTTTCGTCATTTTTCATGCGTAAACAAAGTTATTAACACTTATATATATTGGAAAAAAATGAAAAAAAAAAAAATCAGCAGACCACAATTATATTTTTTTTACTTCATCACTGGGGGCTTATTTTTGGCGCGGACCAAACGATGTTATGAGACAAATTAAGTGTACAAGTTCACACGAATTCAAATTCGACGTCGATCTTGAATTTTCGATGATATTCTGATTCACGAAATAGCGTTTTGAATCGAGAGAGTGGAAAGACGGTGAGAGAGCGCGCGGTGAAAGGAGACGCAGGCAACACGTCTAATAATTAAGAATTTAGGGATTGTGGAAAACTCGAAAATAAAGCTCACAATAAAAAATTTTTTTTTCTTAAGCAATTCTTTGTATTTGAATAACCACTTGCATAGAAAAATGAGGATTCTCCTACTAATACGGATTAATCGACGGGATTCACTATTTGGGTCTGAAAGTATCCTTGTGGATTCTTCTCACGACCGTATCGAATTTCGCGCTGAAACCAGATAACCATAAAACGAGGAACGATAAATATAAATGTTGTTTTTCGCTATTCGGTCGAAGTTTTTCAAAATTTTCGAATTTCAAATACTACGGTATATAATTCCAATTATCCAATTATAATTCCTATAAGCTTCATAATCTTCGATAGGCCAATATTCAAAACAATTTCTAATATTGAAATAAGTATCTGATTAAAAAAAGGGAAGGCCTATTATGCGTTGCGGTTCGCGCGCGGTTGCCTTACTTCTAACACCCCCTCCCCCCCCCCCAAAAAAGGGATATTTCAAAATTTGATGATTCTATTATGAATTAGGCTGGTCGCCCCGTTGCCCTCAGAACGTATTCAATTTCGTCGTCTGTCTGTACTTCATGGGAACAACACACGACCGCACGCGAACCGCGACGCGTCCCACGATTGGCGCTATTTGCTTCTGAAACAAAAAATGCTCGCAGTTTAGCTTCATCTTGAGAATTTCGGAATCTTGCGTGTGTTCAAAAAGTGCAAACAAATATTTATAGGGCTTAATATTTTTTGCAATCTGGATTGATGAAACACATAGATCAACGAATCCAATTTTTATTAAAAAAATAATTCCAGCAAACTTTAATTGTTTTTTTTTGTGGGAGATTTATTAAAAAAGTGTGACCAGAAACGATATTAAATAGCAATTATCATCAATTATAAACGAGCGATTCGTGGAATGCTCAAAATCGTCGCGGCTCGAGATGCACTTTTAACGAGCTCGACATTCTCGCGTTTATGAATTATATAAGAAATGGTGCATTCCAAATGTGGTTAATATTGAAGCATCAAACACAAACATTTTTTTCATTGTTCTTATTTTTCAATTCTTCCACTGGAAAATTGAATAAGGCTGCGCGAAAAATTTTCTTGAAAAACTAGTAAAATAAGTCAAGGTCGAATGCCACTTTTTATTTTAGTTCGGGGTGGAAACGAGTTTTGTTTTGAAAATAAGCCAACTGAAACAAAAAAGACGAAAAATTCGTTGAGAGATTCGATGAGCACTTGAATTTAGTTTCTCAGGCTTTTATTATCGTGTTGATACACTTTCAAAAAAAAAATTTTTTTTGTTGTCATTGCTTTTCCTATGCCGAAAATTTCGTGAAAACAACCCATCGGTCATTTTTGTTGCCAAATCGACGGAATAAAGTTGTTCAGCTCACTTTATAATAATTTCAATGCACTTTTCTTTTTTCAATGCACATGATTACCATCATTAAAAAATTGATTGCCGAACGCTTCTCTATTTTTTCCCCTACTCAATTTCACTGAATACTCCTTTGTGCTTCATATGAGGAGAGGATGCAAGTTGGAAAATTCGTGTGTTCGTGCACAAAAAAAACGAAATGGCAAATTCTATATGTGAGCGTTCCAATTTATTTTCCAATGCTCTTCAAAAGATTATTATGCATCAAATAAAGAAGCTCTTACAGATTCAGATTTTGATAATCTTTTAATATTTTTATAGTTTATGCTTTGCGTATCGTCAAATTCGATTGTTCTCGAAACATAGGCCACTGTCGAAATTTTAGAACATTTTTTGGCTATGTGCTGACCTCACAAATTTGAATTTCCCGCCTTCCTTCAATCTCTTGGCGTCGATAATTGTTAGCATCGCGATTATCGCATCGAGACCATTTCCGACTTTTCGATATATTGAATTTAAAATACTATCATTTATAGGAGTCTCTGAAATTGATTCGAATTTCAAGATTCAAATTAATGATTGCGATGGTCCATAATTACTCAAGGGGGCTCGAATGAGTCAATTAATTGAAATTTGAACATTTTCTCAAAAATCACTAATTTTTTCTATTTCTCATTTCAATTAGACCCCCCCCCCTTGAGACTGCTTGATTTTTTTTTCACAATTCGACACTTGATCGAGGCGACAACACTTCCTAGGTCAAGTAGAAAACGATATATAATTTTTTACACACTATGTTCAAAAATTAATATGTGCAATTATTCTATGCTCAAAAAATTTCGTCATAGCAAGAAAAAAAATTATAATTACACAGACAAAATTTAAGGCTTCTGGTTTAATCATGTGATATGTGATCATCAAGTAAATAAATATATAACTGCTATTTTTAATTTAATTATCATTTTTGGAGTTATACGTTATAATTACTTAGTACTACAAATATACTATCATAGAATAATATAAAATTGGATATGCTTGAAAATCTCATCGATTTTTTTTTGATTTTGGCGAATCCATTTTTATTCATCCAAAATCGCCAATAAGAATTCCACGATGAGTCTCTTGAATGATTTTCTTTTAAACTTTATGTCTTTGCGTAGGCTCTAAATTATAGCCAGCTTCTGGAAATGAGCGGTCTACCAAATTCGATCGCCGCGGGACCCAAATGATTATCCGCATTTTATAATCGATATTTTCATTACATTTATTTGTGTGTGGTTATTTTTTCAATTTTTAAATACGAAAAACTAGGTTAGTGACTGGAAACTAAAATAAAAATAAATTTTGCCGGAGACAGAAACATTTGAAAAATTCAAAGAATTTAGGACTTTTTGTTGTTTGCATTTCTTGCATGCGCCTTTAACGTATACTGTAGTTTTTGAATGTGTTTGATACGCAGCCAAATCGAAAACCCATCGTTTATAAAATTTTGCAAATAAAAATAAATAAGTGACTGAAAACTTAAATTTAAATTAATCGAAGACAGGCGGAAAATCAAAAAAATTTAGGCAGTTTGGTTTCTTGGCGCGAAAATAGCAATTTTTGTGTGCGCCTTTAATGTATACTGTAGTTCTTACTTATTCTTGATACGCAGCCAAATCGAATGGTTCAAATTTTATGCGCCCCAATTCGTATATTTAATCGAATTTTCAAACTTCGATTCCACCCTTGAATACCATTAATTAAAGGCGCATAGTCGAGCTATAGCCACATTTTCATCAATAGCACCCTGCTATCTCCAGTAGCTGGCTTTACCATGACGTAAATGGTCCTTGATTGTGACAAGACACCCACCAACCAACAATTTTCATAGAATTCACGCCTTCTTTTATAATTCTAATTGATTTTCAAAGAAAACTCATGTTTCTGACATGTTAGAAAAAAAAGGCGGAAATTTTTCAAAAAAAATTTTTTTGTTTAAACGCAAATATCCCTTATGTTCTCTTTTTTTACAAGTTATATGTGTACGTGAGCAAACATAACCAATATCTATTTCTTGTGCTATCTTTGAAGCCAATCGATGAGAGTGTCTGGAAGATGTTTATTTTTTGTGGTATTCCGATTTTTCAGAATTTTTCATGTTGAAATCGCCCCGCACATTCGTTGAAT
This sequence comes from Caenorhabditis bovis, assembly GCA_902829315.1. Classification (NCBI taxonomy): domain Eukaryota; kingdom Metazoa; phylum Nematoda; class Chromadorea; order Rhabditida; family Rhabditidae; genus Caenorhabditis; species Caenorhabditis bovis. Next base: position 1,049,080 of record CADEPM010000001.1, on the reverse strand, counting down.
AGAATATTGTCAAAATTTTAGCAGAATGCATCCCGCTTGGCTCATTCTACACTTCTCATTTGGATTCGTCTCATGGATTCTTTACGCGCTCGTCAGCAAATATATCTATTCGCATCGGAAGCAGTTCAACACGGCTTTTATTCGATTATGGAGTTGTTTTACAGTTTTGGTTAGTAGATTTGCCAAAAAATTAAGAATCCCACCAAATTTGCCTTCAGAACGTTCTCCAATACGTCTCAATGAAGCTCTACTATCATATTCCACTACACGTTCCGCGAAATTCAACATTTTCGCCATATTTGGAGAATTTTCCCTATAAAACTCCTCAAACATTACTCTACTTTTTCGCCTATTATTTCATTTATAGTCAACGGTTGTGTATTCTGCTAATTATTTCAATCAGCTTTCGATTTATTGTTTTCCCATTTTCGAGTTCCCCGGTGAGTTGATAGGCTTCCTCGATTAATGCATTAACAAGATTGAGCAGATTTGGGAGCGATCTTATGTGATGAGCTCATTGTTCATATTTGGAATCCCGATTCCATTTGTGGTTAATCTTCTTTTTCGCGAAGCCCGATACCACTACATTTCATTGGTCGATGGCTATGTTCTATTCTCGTCGATCGAGGTCATTTTTGAATGATCTTGTTCCATACACCTTCTCAAATTTTCCAGAAGCACCACGGCGCTGCGATTCGAACTGTTCTACAATCGAACATTTTCGAAATAATTATCGCGATACTCAGCGGCATTCTGAAGTTCGCCTCGCTCGCGTGCCTTTCGTCGAACTCGCTTCGACGCCGAAACGATCGCAATTTGTATTTGATGACCACTGTGCTGTTTGCAATGTCTCTACTGAAGTTTGCTTGTGGGGCAAGTTTTTTTTTTCGATTTCAACACAATTCTGAAATATACTGTTAAAAATCTTACGAAAAAAAATTTTACCTCTCGCTTAACTCATTAATCCATCGTTGCGTCCCTCGTAAATTGCCCCCAGCGGAGCCGCCGCGCACAATAATTCTGTTATAATATTATTGATGAATTGGGGATTTTTTAAACTTTCGTAGACAGCCAATTATTAGGTCGGTGCAAAAGAACATAATTGAACATTTTAAACCTTAAATGAACCGTTTTCGATATTTTTCATCTAAATTGATAATAAAAAAAGATTGCAGAATATTTTAAAGATTCTTTTAAAAAGATAATTAGATAAGCTTTTGAATTATGCATAACATTTGATATTTAAATAATGTTTTAGTAGAATAAAATAATGTTATAAACATGCCAGCATATTTACTAGGAATTTATATAGAATATTGGATTAGCAACGAAGAACGTGCAATATATAGATTAAGTTTTGTGAGTTGTGGAGCGACTTGTTTTGTGTGCATCGTGTGGATTATTGATAAGTAGAAGAGATCTTCTTGATATGACCCTTTATTTTAAATGTCTTGCACAATGTTGAAGTGTTAATGTTTATCCGACGTTTCGATCTTCAGATCATCATCAGGGAAGGTCAATTTACCTCAAACTTGGGTAATTAAACCCAAGTTTGAGTTCTGAAGATCGAAACGTCGGATAAACATTAACACTTCAACATTGTGCAAGACATTTAAAATAAAGGGTCATATCAAGAAGATCTCTTCTACTTATCAATAAATAGATTAGACCTAAATCAGCAATATATAACTCAGAATAAAATGGATATTAAGTAAAATATACAACAAATAATATCTAGTTTCGCTATCACTGGTGTAAATAAAGCAGAGTACAAGAATAAGAAGCAAAATCTCAAATACCAGCCTCGAACTCAAAAATAATTCCTCAAAAATTCTGTATGTGCGCGTCAACTCGTGTGTGTGTGTGCATACACCGCAGTGTGTACCGTACCACCCTCGAAATTATTTCGACTCCTCATAACATATAAGAATTAACAAAATGATAAAATCTTGCTTTTCTTTTGCAACAACGTAGTAATTGGGGGGGGGGAGGGGCAATCCAATTATACTCATTCACAATACGATTGACACAATATGCGATACCCCAAGGCCAAAAAAAACTTTTCTCAAGAAATAAAAAAAAACTTCTCAAGAATAATTCTCGAGTTTTGCAGATATGTTTGGTATTCCGATTCAATGATATCCTAAATATGATAGTTATCAATCTCTACCCGGTGACGTCCGACTGTCTTGCTCTCAGCTGCCCGTTTGCTCTTCTATTCGTCAATCCAAGACTACGAAAAGGCGTCATGTCGTGCCAGCTGATGGTCAAGTTAGGATTGCAAAAGGAAGAAACACAACCATCAAGTGTTTAATAAGTTCATAGCGACATACGTGTATATTCATGTAAAACAAACACCTCAATGAAAACTGAATAATTGATACTGAGCAATTTTTTTGTTGAAATTTCTAAAGTTCCGAGGAAGGCAAATATTCTGGCCTCAAGCTCCGAGGAATCAATCTTCAGAAGGTTTTAATAATATCCATTTTTTTCCTATTTATCCCGAAAATTGCTAGAATTATTTCAAGATCCGGAAGAAAAATATTGTGGCCTCAAAATCAGTTTGCAAATCGGAAACAAAATCCGTTCAAGACCTGATTTTCTGTTCGCTTGACCAACTTCATCTGTCCATTTCACTAATTCGAGTCCTCTCCCAACTGGAAGCCAACCCACATGCCGATGTCTATCCGATGAATCTTAAAGAGGTGATCCAAAAATCGAGAAGGAATTATCGGATAATACTGATTTATTAATTATTCTTGATCTAGTTTTGTTATTGATATTTTCACCAAGGCGGATCCTATTATGATAATTCGTTTTTTTTTGAATTCCCAAATATTCCAACTGTTCTGAATTGGTTCAATGGTTTATAAAATTGTTAAATAAGAAATTTGCTGAGAGTTATGTGCAACAAAAAATTGATTTCAAGAAACCAATTTTTTTGTAATTCAATTGCGCAATAAATTGAATTATTTAAGATTTAGTTTCAAACGTCAATGTGCTGTTAAAATATTTATTTTTCGTATTTTCGATTTTAAACGACTGATCGAAATTTAATTTGTTTCATTCGGCTATGTACTCTTGAAGTCGGACGGTCTACAGTGTGCATTGTCCGTGTGAAGTACACAGTGCTCATCTCGAAGTCGTTTCTGGCATTTTGCCAATTGGTCGTTGTCGCACGATTTCTGCAATATCTCTAGGCAACGACAAGTACATTTGACTGCGTACCTTGCATTTAAGCGTACGCGCATTGAATATTCTGCCAACGATAAATTTAAATCTACACTGACTTCACAAATTTGAATTTCCCGCCAACGATCATCGATCGTTTTCGGCAATACTTAATTTTTAAAAATGGAACAATCATACAATTATCCAATATGTAAATACAAATTATGGTCGAGGACAGGCAACTGAAAATTCAAAGAATTTACGCCTTTTTGTTTTTTGCATTTTTTTCATGCGCCTTTAATGTATACTGTAGTTCTTGTATATGCTTGATACGCAGCCAAATCTATTATTTAAATTTTGTGTCAAATACGAAAAAAATATAAATGACTGAAAAGTGCAGTAAAAATTAATTTTGTCGATGACAGGTGGAAAATCAAAAAATTTAGGCCAAATGCAGTATGGTTTCCTGTCGCGAAAATAGCAATTTTTGCGTGCGCCTCTAATGTATACTGTAGTTCTTGCATATGCTTGATACGCAGCCAAATCGAAATTGATTGCCGCGTACAATTTTCTACGAATAATAACACATAAAGTGAATTGATAAAATTTTTGATTTTCTTTAAAAAAATATCCCCGTCAAAAAAAACGGATAGCTGGAAAAAAATGTTGAAAAACTAATTTAAGATGGAAATTATTCAATTTGGAAAATATGCATGTTGTTGCTATTTTTCGACGAACCATGAGAATTAATTAAACAATGTAGGTGAGGCACGAGATTTTTTTTTAAAGAAATGGAACAATTTGGTATTTTGTCCTAATTTTTTTTTTGAATTGCGCGCCAAAATATTTTTCAAAAAGCAAAATTCCTGCAACTTTAAACTGAGGGATTTATCAAATTTTTTCGAAAACATTTCTTTAGTACAAAATCGGACCCCTTATTTGAGCACGTGATTCGTCTCTTTTTCTATCAGCGACCAAAGTATTCGCATAGCTATTTATATATTCATCGTCGTTATAATTAATTGCCTCACAGCGATCTCAAATTTCTTCATTCCATTTTTGTTATGCATCATTACATAATTAGCCTAGTTTGTCCCCCCCCCCGCCCCCTTTTAACCTGTCGATTTCGATTCGCTAATTCGTGTTGTGATGAGAGATGCTCTCCCCCCGCTGAATTATAAATGTGTCGATTCAAAATCATTTTGTGTGTGTGTGTGTTTTCAAGTCAATTTGACTAAACATTGTTGTTGAATAAAAAAAAGAGAGAGAGAAAGAAGGAAAAAATTGGCGGCTTTGAAATGAGGCTCATTGAGAGTTGCCTCTCCTCTTTTTTTGGGGTCGTCGATGTTTCAAAACCAGATTACTTTGGGACCATATCTTTCGAAATTGTCCGCATCGTGTTTCGGTAGAAAAGGCCGGTCTCCATAAAGATTTCTAATGGCTCTCCACGACGATAAATGCTTCTGGCCTATAAAAATTTATTTCTTTTTCGCCATCTCCCAACACCACAATCATCTTTTTTTTTTTAAATTTTATGTATTACATTTTGCTCCTTATTCGAATTTTTTGTTTTTATTTTACCTATAAAACAAAAATTATGCGAAATTTCGCCGTTTTGTCATTTTTTAATTTTTCCTTCAAAATAATTTTTGAGCCATAACTTTCTTCAAAGTTGGCCGATTGATCTGAAATTTTCAAGCAATGCTTCTATATATGAAAAATTATTGACTGCCTAAAATTGGCAGAAAATTTAAAAAGAGGTCTTGATGGGTGGTGTGCTCCTTTAACCTATAAATAGGCCCCGTAAATCTACACTAAGTTTTGCGCCAAGATCGTGGTTTTTGGCAGTTTGCCAATTTTTCGATATCTTACAAATTTTTATATATCATTCGAAAGCTTATCAAATGCTCATTTCAAATATTCCTTCAAAATATGCCATAATTATTTCTATTACATTTTTTATTCACATAATTATTTTATTATATTTTTATTATTTTAATTATATTTTTTATTGAAAAAGTTTTTTCCCTGGAACGACTTTATATTGTCAAATAAGGAATAGTCGTTGTTTGCCCTTTTTAGTTTGAAATTCGCACATATGCTAAGAGATCTTCAATTTCAGAAAAACAACCCTGAAAATATTTATTTTCGGCATTTCTTTTTTCTCGAGTTCTTCTATTGAAAAATTTCCAGCGATTTGAAATTTTTGACAAATTTTCGATTTTTGGAGGGTTTTTTTTTCAAATCAGAAAATGATTGCATCCGCTGAAATCGCCAATATTTTTTAACTGTTGGGTTGCCGTCATGGAAAATTTTTTAAAATTTGGAACTTTGAAAGAAATATTTGAACTTCTTTTTCTTTTTTTTCAATTCAAAACAAATCGAGAATAATTCTTTTGGAATTCTCAATTCCAAGAGATGATCACATTTTTTTTAATTGAATGAAAAAAAAATTTGAAGAAAAGGGTCTTGCATTTTTTTCTAATTTTGTCTTAATAAAAAAAATAGATTTAATAAATCTATGACGCAAATTTTCAAGTGATTTTTATCAAGATTGGCGCGCAATTCAAAAAATTCCCATTTCTTGAACACCTTTAAGCTTCCGATTTGATCCCGAATTGCAATTTTCATCTGAGAGTCCGATTCGTATTGTTTGTTGTCGGCTTCGCCTAGTTTGCCCTTCAAAGAAGGACCGCCTCCATGCGTACGTAAATCTCAGGCCCCCATATGTCAGGTGCCAAGGGAATTGAAGAATATGAAATTTTTTTATTCGAAATCAACCAAAGACTAACGAAAATTTCGATTGTGTGTCTACCTTGCGAATTCCATGCGAGACCATTTTTTGGTGAGGCTATTGAAACCCCTCCCCCCAAAAAAATGATGGCCCTTCAAAATCTCTCAAAAACGACCACCCATCTTTCCAATCAGAATCTTGCGCTTTTATCTTGGTATCGCCTTTTGTTTTCTTCTGTTGTTCTCAGAGCCACTCCTCCTCCTCTTCCCCCCCCCGCGTTCTCCTTCCTCTAGTCGTCTTCGAGGAGAGGGTGGGGGATTGCTTCTTGCTCGCCGCAATTTTAAACACCAGACTTGAATATGTTTTTTTTGGCGATCATATTATTATATATAATCCAGAAAAGCATCAATTTGCGATTTTTTTTCTGTGGTTTCGGCTCGTCTCAAAAAAAGTAGCGGCTAGTGGATAAGACGAAAAAAAATGCGCAACTCCTCTTTGGGGAATTGCTTTTTGACAATATTGTTGTCCGTTCGAGCGCGTTGGTGTTCATGTCCGACCAATTTTTTAAAATCATAATCACACCTATGGGATTCGACTCCTAATTTGTCAAAAAAATAATGCGGCTTATTAGTGAGAACGGAAGTAATGCCCGAAAACTGGCGGGAGACTTTGAAGCTGAGAAAATCGCAAATGATCTTTTTAATTCGACATTTTTCTTTGATTTCATCCCAAAAAAATATTGAACAAAAAAATCAATAAGAAAGTTCATACACACTCACGCAAAATTGCACAAATTTGGTTACTCCTGGCGATTTTTTAAAATTTTATTTTTTTACATTTTTCTTCAAGAAAATTGAATTTTATAGTTTTTTTTTTAAGTTTCAACGAACATTTTTAGAAAAAAATATTTTAAAAATTATATTTTTTTAAAAAATATTTAAAAATATATATATAAAAGGTTATAATTCCCAAAAAATTCAATTTTCAAAAACTGTTTATTCATCAAAATTTTTGAATATTTTCATTTTTCCAAACCAAGTTTCCAAGTATATATCACGCATGAAAACCCCCTCATTTTAAAAAATGCATCAGAAAATTAATCCAATTGAAATGACTAGACAAACAAGATTTATTATTTCATCTTTTTTAAGCCCATTATTCAAACCATATTTTATTTTAATCGAATATCAGCATTGCCTTATTTGAAGCTCGTTATCCTTACCGTCTTCCTCAAATCCACTTTCAAGGATTTCTTCCTTCAATTCGTGCTATTCTAAAAATATCAAACACGTTAGAAGAAACGCAAAAATTGCATAATTTATGCGGCAACCCAAAAAAAAAAAATTGAGAAGCCGCAGCCGACTTATCGAGTTTGTTCCGCAACCCATTAAAATAATAGGCCGTTTTGGTTGATGTTTCAAAATTCGCCTCGCTTCCGTCTTTCAAACTTTCTGCTTTTTTTCAGCGGCGAAATGCATTCGGCTCGAATTCAGCAGTTTGTTCGACGACTTCGTCCATCGATTGCAGCCGATCATATCTATATTTCCAGCAAGTAAGTTTTCTCTTTTTTTTAATTATGTATTTCATTATTTTGCTGCTTCTAATATTACCTTCTCTTCTTGAAAAAAAAGGCCACCAGCGTTATGCGCCTTTAATTTGATTTCGCGAATTCATTAAAGTTTCTAAATTGGACATAAAACATCTATTTTGCCAAATTCGAAAATAGATTTTTGGAAACGGTATTTAAAGGCGCGTCCAATTTTTGAGTTGAGTCTCGCAGCGACTGACCGCCGGGATTTTTTAGATTGCAATTTTTGATTTTCGAAAAATCAAAGACTCTAATTAAAAAAATATTGTGAAATGGAAAATAACTTTTTTAAAATTATTAGAAGAAAAAACTTTTTTAAAATTATTAGAGAGAAAAAAAAACTTTTTCAAAATTATTAGAAATTTTACACCGTTCGAAAAGAAAAATTGGGACCACCAAAAAAAAAAGAGGCATAATTTTGATAATGTCGTCGAAACATAGATGAATTTGTTCCATTAAAAATGATGCTTTGAGAAAATTGAAAAATAAAAAAATAAAAAGAATTTTGCCAGATTCCAAATAGTTTAAATTCAAATTCAAATTACCGCCTCGAAAATGTGCGATGGTCCACAATTTTTCGAGGTGCTCGTATTTTGTTGAGGCAATTCGAAATAGAGCCGGCTCGGCCGCGAATTTGGCACTCCTAGTTTTGAAATTTCGAAACAACTCGTCTAGACTTAAGTATCGGCACATATATGTATAACAAATGAGCCAAATGGGAATTGCTTCAGACACACCGGTCGCCTATTCATTTGCGAAGAAGAGGAATTGAACAAAACGATTGAATCGTATCAGCGCATCGACGACAAATACGCGTTGTTCGAAAAAATGTTCCTGCAAATTTTTTTGGTAGCCACACGACGAGATTCTCAATTCGGGGACAATATAATTTAGGAGAAGGAATTCGAGATGGCCGCGGTTTTTGGCCTCGACAACCTTGACGAAACCCAATTGCGCAACGATCAAAGATTTCGGACGCATGTCGGAAAATTTCAGCGTTTTATTAATGGTTAGCTTATGGTGTGAATGATGATGAATTGATGAATGCTTCAGGAATTTTTGATATGCTATCGAAGGGCGTCAAAAGCTCCGACGAAATTGTGGAAATTTTGCGAATTGTTGGAAGGCAGCACGGCAATGTCAGAGCGATGAGCTTCACCGCCGAAAAGTGGCCGATTTTCAAGAATGTGCTCCTCGAGCTGCTATGTAAAGATCTTAATGTAAGGTTTCGATTGAAAGGGTCCCCCCAAATCAAAACTTATTCAATTTCAAAGTGTTTCGCCTGTCTCATTTTTGTGTAAACCTTCAACATGGACGAATTTTAACGAGAGGGTGAGGGGTCTTAAAACAAAGGTAGTAAAAAATTAATACTTGAATTTTTTTTTTTCAAAAAAAAAATGGAATTGCTGACCTAAAGATTTATTAGTGTCGGACCACGATTGTAGTAAATGGTACGATTTTGGAAGATATTGAAAAAAGTCTTATTGGCCAAAAAAATTGGGAGATTTTTTTCGCCAAAATGGAAAATTTTTTCGCCAAAAAATGGTTAAAACTCGAATCTTCATAATGGGGATTTTTTAAGGAGTTTCAATTTTTGGCGATTCCAAAATTTGGCAATTTGACTGAAAAAAATTTAGAAGTTCTGAAATATCAATTGGATTTTTCAAAATTTCAAATTTTGCTATTTTTCCGGCAAAAAATTTAAAAAAAATTTTTAAGGAACACGATTTTCTCAAGAAAACTCACTACCCTGAACGTGTGCGATGCAAATTTTTGCGCTCAAAAATGTTGCTAAGAATTTCCATTCAGCATGAATATTTGAGTCGATCATTTTTCTTCATTTTTTTCCTGCCTTCCCCATTAATATCTAAATCTAGTCATGGTTTTTCCTCTGACCGAAACAAGTCGTTATCAACTCCATTGAACGTTCTTCGAAACACACCAATGATTCCCGTTTATCCGCACAATCAACATTCAAAAATGTTTAGGAAAAAACTTGCGCGACGTGGAACAAATTGATAAGCTTCATCATCTCCGAAATCAAGGACAGCTATCTCGAACACGTATGCACTTTATACGAAGTAGATCATTGTGAGAATTGAAGGTGCGACACGCTCGATCGTCATCGTGCCCGCAAATCACAACGTATCGGCTTTTCTCGAAATCGCGACGGCTCAAGAATCGAAAACATTCGGAGAGCAAATTGACGAAGACGGACACATTGAATGACTAGGGCATTCTTCGGGTATTCACATGGTTTCAATTCGAATCATTTATTGTGTATGTATAAATTCCGATATGTATATGACAAATAGGGTAGCAAAATTGGCTAGCCGCAATCGGCGTTTAACCGAGGAGAGCGGCGGTGAGGAGTCCTGGTACGTATCCGTATGGTCCTGAAATGTTTCAACATAACAAATGAGGGAGGCTCGAGGTGAACTCACGTGGTCCGTAGCCGAATCCGCGCCGTCCGTATCCATAGCCTCCATAGCGTCCATATGGTCCATATGGTCCATATGGTCTAGGCCCGTATGGTCCGTAGAATTGAGCGGTGGCGACGGCGACCAAAACGAGAAGGCAGAGGATGAGGAAGTTGTTCATGATGGTTAGCTTGTCGTCATCGAATAATTTTCGCGTTTAAATACCCACACCATGGGCGGCGCTTTCGATGACTCAAAGGTCATCCAAGTCCGCCTTTTTTGTCCTCTTCCTTTTTCTGATATGATGGCCTTGAATGACCATCGCGTCTGACGGCGTTTTAAACAATAATGATCGAAACTTTTACGCGCCAATTGATCAATGAATCATTGATGACGTCATAAGGATTGATGTGAAACGTTTGGCGAAAAGCTCGAAGCCTATGAAACCAGAAAATGCTATTGGCGAATATCTTCAAGATCGTCTTGAACATAGGTTCACGTGATTCTCGCTATCTCATTCTGTTTGTTGGATTCAAGATCAATATTTGAACTTTAAAAAATGTCAAATAAGTTTTTTTTTTCAAATCCTAATTTAACTATACATAATTTATATGCTTAAAAATTTAATTTTTCCCAAAAAAGGCCATTGATGTCTTTCGCCTGCTATTTAGGGCCTCTTTTTTTCATTAATTAATATTCTTTTCACGATATTCGCTAAACCTACATACAATTTTTATCATCTGAATCTACAGTACCGAGTTGTGAAGTTCAAAACTGCTCGTTTAAACGTTCAAAAATTCTGAACTTGCTTAAAGTAGATCAAAATTTTAAAATGAATTTTACACGACAAAATTAATTTAAAATTATTATCATAATAGTTGAAAGGACCACATGATGGTTCCTCATAAGTTGGATTACTGTAGATTTAGGTCTCGCAACACAAGTGGCGAGGATATTTTTTCGAGGCACGTTGTTAAATGGTTCATTGTCCGTGTGGAGTACACAACGAGACCATTTCTCCAGCCAATTTATTCAAAAAAAAAAACCAGTAATTTGGAAATTCTGAAGCATTTATTCAGGTTGCTTCAAAAAAAAACTCGCTATCGATTAAAGGTGCATAGAAGCAAAAAGGTTTCATTTTGTTGAATGTCCCTATAATCTTGTATTCTCTTGAAGACACTCTGATCGTTCTCCTCAAAGATGTATAATTGTGGGGTTGGCTTAAAAGGGGAAAAATTGTCGATAATTCTGATTCCGACAATTCCAGAAAGGATATTTCTATGAGAAAGAAAAAAAAACCCCAAAAGCTTAGATTCTTCCGACTGTATATGATTCTTTGAATCATATCAACGACAGATATTTCTGGTTCTCAACGGCATATTTGATCCATTCGTTCGCCAAATTGCAAGTTGAAAACTTGCCAAAAAAATTCGCGATCAAATTGTTGAGAATCCCAAATTTTTTGTTTTTGTTTCATAAGGATAATATCATGGCAGAATGATCCAGTGAGGGCCCGAATCTTCTGTTCAGACGGTAGATCTCTTTCGAACCATCGTTCAGACAGCGGAAATGAACCAAATGATTTATAGTGGGGGAACGATGAGGAAGTTGGTGCTTGTGGCAATTTCCAATAACTTTTCGGTCGTTGATCTACCAATTTTGAAGGGCAACATTCAAATCTAATTGTTTATATGTAAGAATGAACACTATATTAGGTTGTTGCGAAAGAAATGCAGGCATACAGAAACCGGTTCATTTATTCCGTTTCAACCAAAAAAAAAAGATTTTTTAAAAATTGGCTTTGTCGCCAGACTTCACAATTCTTCTTATAAGGTCTTGCAGCGAAAAATTCTGGAAGTATTTTTCAGAGAGGCCCACTATAATTCGAGTTTTCTTCTCTTGAAAATTGCCGCCCCAAATAAGCGAAAAAAAAGTTGGTCGAGAAACCAGTTGAGCACATTCTCGCGAGAACTCTTGGCCAAAGTCACGCATTGAGCAAACAATTTTTTTCGCCAAAAGCTCATCTTTCAAATTTTGAACTGGTTTATTGATTTGAAAAAAAAACGATTTTTTTATTGACCCGATCGTTAATATTAAATTACTGAAAATCTCTGAGATTCACAATTCTAGAGAACAATTCGACTAGACGATTGACAATATTTGACGCATGATTGGAAATTCGGAAAATTGTTGTAGTTGCCATTGGCGCCGTAGTAGCTATAGCGGACACAATTGTGGACGTCGTGATTCCATGCAAATCTGAAAACGCCAAATTTGGGAATGCCGTTCGAATTGGAGATTCCTCGCAGCTACTCTGGTAACTCAAAACCAATCGGATCCGACAAAATTCGACTCCGGAATCAACCTTATCCGATTGGTTTTTTTTGGGAATTTTCGAATACGATTGGTAATTTGTCGGATCCGATTAGATTTTCTTCGAATCCGATTGGTAATTATTCGAATCCGTTTTGTTTTAATATTTCAATTCGAATCGGAATCCGTAGAATTAACAATCGGATAAGGTTAATTCCAGAGCCGAATTTTGTCGAATCCGATTGGTTTTGAGTTACCAGAGTACATTTTTATTTTTCGCTCTTTTTTGGAGATTTAAAAAATCAGAAAAAAAAATCAATTATTGTGTGCAAACACCGCCACGTAAAATTACGAATCGAATATTTTTTTGGCAATTTACATAGAAAAAAAAATTTTTTGGCATTGCTATAGTCTGATGCACTCTTTGTATAACACGCTCTTTCTCTCTTTCTCTCTCTCCGCCTATGTCTCTCGCCCCTTTCCCTCTGCGTCTCTCACAGCTCGCAATCTTTTTCTCTACGTCTCTTCATTATTGCAAATTATTTTAATACTTAAAAAGTGCCTCAGGCTCGAATTTTAATAAATCTCAATTTTTTTCGCTCCACATGATCTCTCGTTTTGCTTGCCTGGGCACCAAGCTTCTGTAAATCGTTGCAGGACCCTCGCAATAAATTATATTACTATTAGGCATATAATTAATTCCATATAAGAAATTTCAATGGCGTTTTTTCTTGGGAGTGGGGCTCCTTTAAATATCTTACCTTGGCCTATCTTCAATTCCATTTTGGAAATTTCCATTATCATCACGCAATGAGCAAACATAATCTGAAATTCGAGAAAAAATTGAGGCATTCAGAGGAGATATGAATCACTTTTCTCAGGACAACACGCTCCACTGACACATGTATGATAAGCTGGGCATGGTTGATTATTGGTGCACAAAATATATTCGCCATTTGGTATCAAATAGTTGGAGCCGCAAATTTCGGCTGAAAATCGAGAATTGGAGAACGACGGCAACAATTCTCCAGCAACCTTTTCGCCATTGATCGTGACGATCGCCTTGCGGCACGAACGGCGGATGATTGGGATCGGTGGTGTTCGATGAAGTGCTTGAAGCAGCGCCGACGGCGGGCTTCTTCGTCTGACAAGCATCTCGACATTCTTTTGATGTTCCATATCGATTTCGATTCCCACCGCAACCAAAATATTGAAATGGCTGACAAACTTCTGAAATTAAGAGCATTCGAATGGATTCCGAGAATCCATCGCTTACTCATTCTTGTGTCATAGTAGAATTGGCGAGACGGTGAGCTCTGATTGCACGTCTCGCCTTGATCTCTTGACGATGTGCAGTCTTGGCAGAATGCGGCGGCGGCGAGAAGAGCCAATAGGAAGGCGATGAGCATGGCTCAAAATAAGTGAGATCGATGTCAACAGTACCAGTATAAATAGAGGGTCGCCTACGAGCAAAAATATGTGGAAGGGGGGTAAATAGAAGAAAGAATTTTGAACAAATAGACCATTTCGTTTTGGGAAAAGTAACGAAGTGTCAACGAGGGTTGGGTTGCACTGAAACTGGCATAAAAAGCGATTCTGGAAAATAGAATTCTCGTTTTGGCGTTGATGGCAAAACAAAATTTAGCTGTGGGAACAAATCAATCATTCTTGGCTTATTTTTTTGCCGCTCTCAAATCAAAATTGATAACCAGTTTGACAATGATAAGATGGTGGAGGTTGGAGACATCGATGAAACCGAAATTGATTCAGATGAAAAATGACATTGAAAGGCAACAATTGTCGAGAAATGTGTGACGATTGTATAAAGGCAAGGTCGGGAAACCATTTTTTTTTGTATTAAAAAAAATTAGTGATTTCAGAATTTCAATTTTTCCTATTAGCCATTTTTGTTGAAAACGAAAAACTATATGGTATGACGTGAATGATTAAATGTGTTCCTTTAAAAAAAAAGAAAACGATAACATGTTATTACGTCGTTCTTCCATGAACTTGAAGGCATTCAAGTTTCTACCATTCAATGCAGATTTTGGAAAAAAATTGAATGCTATCCTTCAAAGAAACAATAGTTTGCATATTTTTTTGAGAATGTCAGATAAATGAAAATCAATAAGATTCGGAAAAATGAAATATACATTAGCCTGATTCGATTAAAAAAATTGAAATTCCATTGAGAAAGTGTTTAAATTCGATTCTATATTCGATACTATATTTGATAAAATAATTATTAGGAGGGGGGGGGGTCTAACCTAAAATCATTGTTGTTTGGCTAAATATGCATCGATGACAGTGGAATCTTGCCCCCTTCATTTTTTAGTTCAGATCTTGAGGTTGAGTATTAAAATGGCATTGTTATCACGGACCTTACTTACTTGGTCACTTAGTCGGTTCGTCCTTCGCCTATTGAGACGAGAACCGCAGCTTTCCTATCTTTTCAGTCCTTGGCTTAGGTGGACCACGGGGTGATAACGGCTCCTTCAGCTGTTCTTGTGGTGATCTCCTTCCGAAGCGAGTCCGACCATCTCATGGGAGGCCTTCCTCTTGGCCGGGTCCAATTCCACGGCCGCCACTCCATTAAAAGAGTAGTCCATCTTCCATCTGTTCTTCTAGCAACGTGTCCAGCCCAGGTCATCTTCCTCTTCGTGATGTGATAGGGGGTCCCGAACTTTAGACATGATGCGGATGTCCTCTCGTTGAAGATCTTGTTCACGTTGTTGTGATAACGTGAGGCCAACCAATCTTCGCTCGTGACTAATTCGGACCCTTTCGGCAAGAGCTTTGGTGAAGGTCCAAGTCTCTGATCCGTAAGTCAGCGCTGGAAGAACGATGGAATCGAAGAGCTGTGCTCGGGTTTTTTGTCTTTAAAGTTTGATGAGAAGCTATAGAATGAAAAAATTTAATTTGTTTCAGTCGTCCATTTTATTTGTTTATAAAAAAATGAAGATTGTGGTTTTTAGAATGTGTCAAATTTAGTGGAGTTTATTCAACAAAAAAAACTCTTATTTGAAAGTTTGAACTTTCTCAATTTTTCTCTCCAATTAATCAATATTTATTTTCAATTAATTTTTCAAATTAATTCTAGTTCAATCGGAATGCGCAAGTTTTGTTTGATTTTGGCAACATGATACGATATTTACAAATTGTCGAACATTCTTTTTTTTGTATTTTTTCAAAACCAGTATACTCTGCTAATAAGTTAGTTTCTAATAATAAAAGGCTTGTTTGCTCGCGGGGTTTTTTTTCTGCAACTCGGAGGCGGGTTGGGCCACTGTTTGTCGACAATATTTAAGCTTTCAATTTGTGGAATCTTTCTATTGAAATTCGATATATCAAAATATAAATGACGACGATTCGGTGCATTATTGTGAGTTTAATATGTGAAATTTTGTTCTCAAAAAAATTTTTTTGAATCATATTTTAGGCGATTCTCGCGCTGCTCATCTCGTCAGCGTCGGCGCAAGTCGACTGTTTCGCCGAGCGCGATTCCGGAAGCTATTGTGCCGAAAATTCGAGCACTCGCATGTTTTACTACCTTCCACGATTGGGCACATGCCAGCCGTTCATGTATTTTGGGTGCGGCGGAAACTCGAACCGATTCGCCAGTGCGCAAGAATGCCGCCACGCGTGCGCCAATGCTCAGCCGGCGAGGGACTCTGATTCGAATGATGAGCACATCCAAATGAAAGGTACCGATCTCGAGATATTCGAATATTTATTTATTTTTTTTCTAGCCGCCTGCTCGGCTCGATACGATACTGACCATTTGACGCCCGTCCGATGCTCAACATCAGCCGATTCGTGTCCGCAAGGCCATCAGTGCACCAACGGCTTCTGCTGCCCAACATCAGGTAGCCGACTCGTCAAATTTCCGACTCAAGAATTCCCATTTCGCAGATCACGTGTGCAATTTGAACTACGACTCGGGCAAATTTTCCGTCGGCGGCGAGAAAAGCGACAAATACTTTTGGGTGCCGCAATTCAACACGTGCATGCGCTTCTCATTCTACGGAACGCTCGGCAACGCCAACAACTTTCCCAACTATAATTCGTGTATGGCGATGTGCGGACCGAACGCGAGAGCTTAATTCTACCACATATAGTATTTTGCACAAAAAATTTCGGGTGGATTTCTGTACAATAAATTCTCGTTGAATCGAAAAATAAAAACTTTTTTCATACAGCCGGCGTGAACTTTTCAAATGTCAAAACGCAGGTCATCCTCGCCGAATCGGCCATTTCTGTTTCGACAATTCTATAAAGACGGACTAGGGCGAATCTTTTAATTGGATAAAGTATGACGGCGATGCCAGGCGACGAGGCGAACGCGTGGGAGTGCAATTTGTCATTGGTCGGCAATGAGACGACGCGGACGATTCGGCCGCGTCAGGGCGTCACACTGCTCCGGCCGGTGTTCATGAACGCCGTTGAAGTCGGCTACTCGTAAGTCGTCGCCGATTCGCTTCTCGCCAATTCCTCCCGATTCAGCTATGCGCATTGCGATCGCGACAAGCGTTTGAACGTGCGCGGTGTCACGATCGCGCTTTGGTACTTCATTTGTCGCGGCCATCAGGCGATCGCCCTATTGCCATATTGCTTTAAAAACTATGCGGAAAAATCGAGTCGATATTCCGAGCTTATGATGCTTTATCGATTGAATCTAATCGAGTTCACACCCGGCTATGGTAGCGAAAAATACACGGAGGTGAATCGAATCATGGTGAATCGCGCGTATGAAACCGGCGGTTGTATAGTGGCGCGATCGCAGATGCAAGGAATCACTGAGAGAAAAGCGAATCTCGTCAATGTCGTCGAGCAAAGGTAGCATTTGAATTGAACCTTCGAGCATCCTGACCGTTCAGATTATTAATGCCAACATTCAATGGTGATGATATCATGTTCCCCATTGACGGACCATTGGGTCGAAATGGTCCAACACTCAAACAAACGTTGGAGTGCGAGCAGAACAGTCCCGATTGGAGGGCGTGCTCGGAACACCAATTGCTATACTCGGATCAGAAGCATTGGATGGAGAAGCTGTCGTTGTTGGTGCCTGAGAAATGTACGACTCGATTTGAGCATTTTTTTTGCAAACCGCTAGTTTTACAGCTTCATGGGCAAAAATGACGGCGTTGATGCAGAATCCGGTGGCGAGCACAAGAACCCATTTTGATGATTATTTTGGGCAAGAGTAAGACAATGTGCCTTTAAAATCGCTTCAATTATATTCCCAATTGCGAAAAAAACTTAAGCGATAATTTACTCGCGCTGTTCGATGAGCGTTTTTTTGCGAATTTCAAATCTGTGTTTATTGCGTCGCGGTGTTTGCACACATCTACCATTCAGTTTTTTGGCGGTAATTCAAATTTTGAGTACCGTACTACGTAGACCCTGCAAATCGAAATTATTGTAAATCTACCCAGGGGGCTCATTTTTTTTTGGGGGGGGATTGTAATAAAAACATTTTTCAATTCCCCCCCCCCACTGAAAACCTTCAAATTTGACGTCATCTCGCTTCAGAAGCCATTCGACGATTCCGATTATGAGCTCGCCGGCGTCGAACATGATCGATTGCATTTCTCGACATCACCGCCAACCATCCGACATCGCACTTGAGGTCAGCGACACGCCGAGCTCAAGCATGTCGATGTCGCGCAATTCGATTCACGATCGCCGATTGTCAACGACGAGATCCCGTCGTCGCGAATCGACTCATAATTCGAACGTGACGACGTCGTCGGTGGCGTCGACAAACAGCACACAATCATGTGGAAGTTTGGGACACGCGGCGGAGTGCAGCTGCTATCGAACGGTGCCGAGAACAAGAGAGAGCCCATTTTCAATAATTGTCAGACTTTTTCAGAGTTTCACGACGCGAGGCTCCGACGAAGAGGATCCGATCGATCAAGGCTCCGATGAGATACCGGACGAGATCATCGAGCAGTTGCGATTGGACGAGGAGTGGCGAAAAAAGGAGATGGAGAGGCTGCGCGCCGACGAGACGCTGGCAAAATTATCGCAAATTTTCGGCTATTCAAAATCGTCGCGAGTGATGGCCAAATTCGAGAACATTCGCAATTTTGGGCAATTGGTCGAGAAATGCTTACTCGAGGAAGACCAAGAGGGCGATAGTATCGAGTTTGATGATGTCTATCAGGTATATCGCTCGAAACCAAACCATCGAAAAACAATGGTGTTGAGGGGTCGCCAAACAACGCGGCGTCAAGTTCAAATGATGATCTCATTGATTTCTCGGAGGATATGCCCAACCCGCCGGCCGACATTGATTGTTTTGCTCCAGTCGAACCTTCGAATAATGTTTCTGTTGACTTGCTTTTGTGATTGCGATTGATAAAGTGAAACGTTTGATGTTTGACTACTAGGTTATCATTGCCCGATATCACTCCATATTTGGCGTCCATGTAGAACGGTTTTTTCATTCTAGACGATCCCTTCCACCATGTTTGGTTCCATCATTCTGGAACATAAAATCATGGCCTTGCTTTTATGTAATTGCCGGGACATGAAAACGTCTAGCCTGATTTGAACATTTCCAAGTATGACGCAAGGTGTTTGAATTGCCGCCAAAGCAGAGGTGTTTGCGGACTTACTTTGTTGTTTTTTGCATTTTCTCGCAAATATTTTTGAATGTTTGATCTTTGATCTTTTAGCAGTTGAGATTTAAAAGATTAGAGAAAATTGAAAAAAAAATGGCAGCGACAAAAATTAGGTTTTTTTTCGATCGATTTTTTTGCAACAAATTTGAAATTTTTAAAAATTCTAAAATCGAGTTTCTCACTACTATTGGTCACATAGTTAATTCAATTCTTTAATTATCGTATCCAAAAAAATTATTTTCAAACTCTTCGAATTGTCTAAAAAATCGTTGGCCGTGTGAAATCTTCATTTTTTTTAAGTTTTCACAAATTTGAATAATTCGAAATTTTTGATAAAGTTTGAAACGAAAAATTGATTAAAGGATCATGGGGTCTCGCAGCGATTGATCTGATAGCCACAAACATACAGTAGGAATTAAAGGCGCTTCAAAAATGGTCAATCATTCAATTTTCTCAAATTTATCAATTAAGTGACCTTTGTAAATGTATTTTTGGATCTCTTATCAACCATTGGCTATACTTACCCCAAACAAAACTAGACCGTCTTTATAAGTTGTTGCCTTATCAAACTTGCTCATTCCAACAGCAATTTGGTTGATATTTTTGATCGTTCTGTATTATATTAAACCCAGAATTCATTTTCAGATGGCCGATTGTATTCTCTGCTCGATATTTTCGCTGTTCTACTATTTGGGAATCGGAGTGGTCCTATTCAATGTTGTCAGGTACTAACCATTTTTTCTATGATTCTTTTTTTTGGGGGGCTCCGCCCTCTCAAATTTTCTACCCAACTATTTTAATGGGGGGTTTTTCGTTTTTTTTTTTTGCAGATATTTCATCGAAAAAATTCCGCATAGTCGGCCGATTGTCGAAAAAGCGGTTCTGATAACCGGTTGCGATACCGGATTTGGGAATGAGTTGGCGAAGAAATGCGCAAGGAATGGGTTCACCGTGTTCGCCGGATGTCTTACGCAAAAAGTTTTGGCATCGACGCGAATCCATTGATTTTTAATGAGCTATTCAAGGGCGCCGAGAAATTGAAGGCGGAAGTCGGCGAGAGCAATCTTCATGTGGTGGATCTTGATGTTTCCAGCGATGAGTCGGTTGCTCGAGCTCATGAATATGTCAAAAAGAATCTTGGCTCAAAAGGTGAGTCTGAACGAAGCCATTAATTTCTATTTGATTCGGCACTAAAAAAAGTGTGCGTACACACGCACGCAAAATTGCACACATTTGATTTTTCTCTCTTTCCCAAAGCTGTGGCATTTCGGCGTGAGATTTTTGTTGAATTTGAGAAAATTGAATTTTTGAAATTTTTTGTACCTGATAATCACGAAATGAGCACAATTTAAAAGCGTCTGGACATTTGTATTCTACCTAAAAAAAATTTTTTTTGCGTCGACGAGGTTTTCATCAAATAAGACCCCTTTGAATTTAAATGCTTTTGGGCAACCATTTTCAATTGCTTGATTGCTATTTTTCAAATATTGCTATGATTAGAACGGTTGAAGTATTTGAAGAATATCTGAAACCATTGTGGACTTGCGTTCAATCAAAACCAGCCATTTTTAGTGCTTTGGGGAATCGTGAACAACGCCGGAATTTTCTCATGCTACGGTCCCGACGATTGGTGCACACTGGACGACTACAAAAAATCGGTTGAAGTCAATACGTATGGTGTGATTCGAGTGACGCAGGCGTTCAAGAAGCTCGTCAAACAGGCGAAAGGGCGAATCGTCACGGTGACGTCGGTGAATGGACGGCTTTCGACGCCAGCTGCCGGCCCGTACGTCGTCGCCAAATTCGCCGCCGAGGCTTACATGGACTGCATCCGACAAGAGCTCCATCATTTTGATGTCAAGTGCTCGATTTTGGAGCCGGGAATCTTCCGAACGCCGCTTCTCGACGAGCAAGCGATGGCTCAACGCGTCGAACACGTCTGGTCGAAATTGGACGATGAAACCAAGAAGGAGTATGGGGAGAACTTCAAGAATTACTGTATGGGATGTATGAAAAATTTGAGAAAAAATTATTAATGTTATAGTCACGAATCACTGGAATGAGATCTACATCAAAATGAGCACCACCAAGATACACTATGTCGTCGATAATTACTATCATGCATTGACGGCTCAGTTCCCAAGACACAGGTTCTCGTGGGATTCTGCTCCTTTAAAATTATTCAAACACTTCAGATATTATTGCGGATGGGACGCCATCCTTCTCTATATTCCGCTTTCCCTTCTGCCCACCTACTTTGTCGATTTTGTTCTTCGCAACATTGCCAATCAGGAGGTGGTGCCAAGTTGTCTTGAAGCGAAACTAAACAAAAAGAAGGTCGCCTAAATTTAATTTGTGAAATTTCTCATTTTTCTATTCTAATTTCTGTAGATAAACTAATAAAAATCAGAGAAAATCGTGTGTTTTCAAAAAAAAATCAGTACAAGCTTTGGCGTTGAGGTCCTGACGAGAAAAAAATTCTAAAAAATATTATACGCGAATTCATTTTTTTACGACAGCTTCCTCAGAAATTGACGTGAAAATCTCATCATTTTATGACGTTTGGTGGATGAAAAGGGCGAAATTATTAACGCGAGTTGGGAAATGCGCAGATGAGGTCGGCGAAATCAATAAATTTCAAAGAAACTCTTGAAATTGCTTATTTGGCATTAATTACTAGACGAGACGTCAAAAAAAATTGATTTGCATCTTTTTTCTGAATTTAAAATGTGCGATTTTGAGTCGCGGTGTTTGCACACATTTCCGCGCGCTACCATTAATTTTTTTCAATATATATTTTTTTGGAATCGTTAAAATGTCCAAATATATTAAATCAAGATCAAAAACCAAAAAAATGTTGTATAAAAATCGATTTGCCAAATTTCTATTCGATTTTTTCCACAGAAATGCAATTCGGGGATTTTTGGAAAAAAAAATTTGGCGCGAAATTTGAAAGTAAAATTCTACAAAAATTTTGGCGAAATATGGAATTCTCTCTTATTAGCTAAATAGAAGCGCATCATCTATGATAGCATTTTCGCCTATAATTGAAGAACGGACCCCCCAAAACTTATTAGAGTCCCTCCATCATCCTAGATAAACGTAAATCTAGATAATATTAATTATTTATTCATATAAAATAATCTGTTATAATATTGAATTACTGCGGCGTTTTCTTTGGAATCGCTTCGACGGTGACCGATTGTGGGGTGTAGAATGGCGGCATTGCCGGTGGCGCTTGGGCGGGAAGTTGGGGGGCAACCGATTGTCTGCAAATTCCAGTTTAATCATTAATCGGCCATTTCTTTAATTTTACTTCGGATAACACTTTCTATAGAGCGCCTTGCTACCGACGAGAAGCATTCCAACGAACATGGTCAGAATGACAAGATTGGCCAAATTGAATTCAACCGATTGATTAGACAAAACTGAACAATTGAAAAATTGGCTATTTTCTTGTTCATATTCATACATAATGGTTCAGAATCCTTGGAAGCCTTCTTTGAATCTTCAGAAGCCACAATAATCGACATGATCTGAAAAAAACGACACGAGCGGGTTGTCATGATTAACCTTCGAATCCAACGTCAACTCTGTTCATATTCAACTTCAGATTATTATGACTATTCTTTGGTTGAATATTATTGTGTTCAACTTGATTCGAGCGCTCAACATCATCATCATCATCGAATTTGTCCAAGTACATTTGAGAAAGAGCTTCATCGACCATCAAATCGTCATCGATTTTTGGCTTCGTCTCAAACGTCATTGGCTTCGGCTCATCATAAGCCATCTGAAAATTCAAGTTTCAAAAAATCGATGAGAATTTCAATGCTTCAAACTATTGGCTCTCGTGGATGCTGATATCTTGGCTCTTCGAAATCGTTGAACTGCGCTCTCGGTGGCTCGTCGAATTGATTCTTCGGCGCATCGAACTCATCATAGGTTATCTTCTCGGGCACAAAGTAGTCCAATGGTTTGAGTGGCGCCGAAAATTTGAAAACCGGTTGTGGTTGTTCCGTCTCGAACTCCTCGATTCGCAGCGGCTTAAAGTCGACCTTCTTCTTGAAATCATCTTCTGATGATTCTGACGATTCGCCGGATTCACTCTAAAAATTGAAAAAAAATTAGAAGTGATGGTAGATCAAAAAACCTCCGATGAGCTCGCACTGTCAGGTCTTCCAATCGATTTGTCGTCATCAGTTTTCTCCTCAAAAAAATATATATTTTTTACTTTTCAAAAATGCTCCAACTCACTTTTATTGCAATTTTCTTGGAAGCAATTTTCAAATCCTCGAAAAACTTTTTCAATATTTCCGTGACATTCTTATTCTAAAAATTTCAGCTCAATATTTCAGTGGGAACAAAATTTAAAAAGCAACCTCCGTCGGCGGAAACTGCTTCTTGCCGTGCTCGAAAATTGGCTTCTCGACATCATCGGAATCATTTGTGAATAGTGTCGGTAGACCTGAAATTCCGTAAAATTGATTGGTGTTTCTTCCCAAACAAATTGTTCTACCTTGGACCACGGCGAACAGCAAAAAAGCGCCAATATAGAGGTTCATTTTTGTGAAAAATAAATGAGAATTGGGGTGTCTGCTCTTCTATAGAAGGTCGGATCGGATTATAACCAGCGGATTTTCAAAGGATTATTGCGATGACAGTTTTCGAGCGACATTAAAAAAACCCCATCCCACCAAAAATAGTTCATTTTTTTCGCGTCATACAAACGACCAATAAGGAATTCAATTAGCGATTCGGCTATTCATCGAAATTGCAATAACATTACTTGATCGAACGCTGATCGATCGGCGGATTAATTTTCTACCAAATAAATGCTTCTTGATGAGGGCAAATCGTTCATTGAAGAGTATCATTATAAATCTAAAATGCTGAACGTTGAGGCTGCCGAGCATCGCGAAAATACCCATCGAACGAATGAGCGCATTCCCAAACAAATGTCCCACTAATGAATGTCCAAATGCGTGAATCGCTCATGGAGCTGAAAAAAAAATTGAATGAAAAGATTAATTGAGGAATTTTGAAGATTATTTAACAATTTTAATATATTTTTCATAATAAATTTTCCAAGCTGGAAGTGCGGATTGTTTTGTTGTAAAAATTAATTAAATTTATGTCGTTTTACATTAAGATAGTTAGAACATGTAAAAAATAGTTTTTCCATATGTGACCCAAAGCGGAAATTCAAATTTCAAAGCAATCACACCCAAAATTCGCCTGTCCATGTAAAGATGTAAAAAATTTAACCTTTTTTTAGAAACAGAATTCAAATCAAGCAAAAATGTGTAAAGTCAGCAAAAAAACGATGTTTGGAGCTAATCACACAGTTTCAAAAAAGGTTTTCATCTATAAAAGCCTAAAATTTTAAGTCATGATTACCTTAGCTTAAACGTGAAAATGGAATCTATTAATAACAAGCAATCTTGCAATACAGTCTGTAACATCAGTTTCTCATGATTGGAATTTTAAATTCATCACCTGAAAAAATAAAATTCCATTGTTACGCATACGAGCTCTCGTTTCAGCGCTCCCATTTCTCGCATCATTCTAAATATCGAAAAAAAAAAACAAAATCGTTTCGACACTTTTCCAGCGATTAATTACCACGTAAAAAAATATTATTTTGACGAATATCAACGAGTTCAAGACGGCAACGCCGATGAATGTAAGAAACATGAAATTGATCATCTCATCACCATCGACATAGTCGCAAGTCGGCCTCCATGAAAGATATTCAGGTTTATACAAAACGTGGCACGTCTCTGGAATAAATTTGAATTAAATTGCAAATTTTCAAAATACCTACCAATCACGGGAACTTGCTCAATTGTGACTGCAACAATACGGTAAATTAGTATACTGGTTGTCACAATCTAGAAAAATTTTCGTATTGAAATGGTATTGCCGTGGACGGACAAATTTGAGAAAAATTTAATTTTAATTTGGTTAAATTTAACAAAAGTCGCTCCAAAGAGTTTTCGACACGAGACCCATGACGGCAAAAGGCATCTCAAACTCGTCTGTCCGATGTAAAAAAAAATTAAACGTACAGTGGTTAAGGTAAGACCG
The DNA here is from genome assembly GCA_902829315.1 of Caenorhabditis bovis. Taxonomy (NCBI): domain Eukaryota; kingdom Metazoa; phylum Nematoda; class Chromadorea; order Rhabditida; family Rhabditidae; genus Caenorhabditis; species Caenorhabditis bovis. The sequence goes on along the minus strand of CADEPM010000001.1, from coordinate 1,024,132 downwards.
AAAAATTTGTTATAATATAATGGTAAAAACAAGGAAACAAATCGATTGACAGAAACAACGGCGGATAGATGCTGATTAGCGACATATAAGGAATTTGTCATGGTGATAATGGCTGTTTCAAGTATAGGATTGAACGGTGAATAACCACTGAATTATTGAATTAATTTACGCAGGTTCCTCTTGTTGGCTCACAGTAACGTAATCGGGAAAAAAATGAGTAGAAACACGGTAAGCAATATGTGAATATTGTTATAAGCACGAACCAAGCATATCAGATTGAACGAATTCCTTTCATTCTTTACTCGCACAAATACATAAATCACCGGCAAATTGCAAATTATTCCGAATATCGATATCTGAAATGTTAGATGATTAAGATTTTTATTCAAGGAAAACCCTACAAACTCGGTGTGCCTTTAAAACTGCTTATAGGACATTAAAAACAAGAGCAATTATTCAAATGAGGCGGACGTCTATTCGAAATTGGTGGTAATCTGCGTCGCGGTGTTTGCACACATTTTCACGCGCCACCATTTATTTTGTTCTGATCGTTTAAATCCCAAAATTATTGAATCACCATCAAAAAGCCACAAAAATAAACAGAAATTTGCGAATAACATTTTCGCATTTTTTATGTCTTCCAAAAAGTTCGAGTTTGGAGGGTTCACATACAATTGTTTTTACAAAAAATATGAGAACTGCTGCAATTGCCGACAAAGCATTTGTATAATCGAAGGTCGCGTGAATAATTGGCATCGAAATATATACATATATATAAAAATATAGACGAAAGAAAATTATCAATCCAATTTTAAATACGAATCTTCAGTAGTTCATATATACATATATATATACTTGCTCGTTAAATATGTCTAATTTATGGTTTAATTACTATTGAAAATATCTAATGTAAAAAATAATAAATTATCGCCGAATCAAAATTATAACATGTACCACTAGGGAATCACCTGAAAAAAATAAATCATGATTTTTGAGCTGCGAGATTTTCGAGATTTCTGAGCATTATGTCTGCCAAAATATGTAGTTTGGATGGATCGAAATTTCATTTTTTATAAAGTTGATTTAATTAAAAGAAAATAAATAACGGAACCTCCAATTTAATTTTATTCCACAACGAATAATCGAAATAATCGGAAAAAATTTTATCTTGAAAAGAAAAACGAAGAACTCCTGTTGGAAAACAAAACAACAAGAAACTTAACACCATAATTATTTTTCACTGAAGTTTAGCCTTTCAATTTATCCACTAGTGATTCGCTTTACTATTGAACATTTTTTTTTGCATATGATCCTTGAGAAATTGTGTACAAAGTGAGCTTACGCCAAAATTAAAGTTAATTTCTCAATAAAGTTTTTTTTTTTAATTAATTGAAATCAAAACATTTAATTTTTTGAAGATCTCCATATAAATGAGACCAATATATCAAAAAATAAAATGAAAAATAATACAGCAAATTTTAATTGGCGTCTGATCGCCCTGAATAACAAAAATCGTCTCACCCTATGACCATATTTTTTTTGCACTTGAAAACTAAAAGCATAGTCAAATATGTGTATTTTTTAAATTTTTTTAAATGATTTTGACATTTTCTTGAATTTCTAGAATTACATGTAGAATCGGCGTGAGACTTCTAAATTTACAGCAATCGCCGAATATCGAATATGCGACGAATAATATTAATTGTAATCAAGGAATAATATTAATTGTAATCATCCAGGCGATGTCAGAATAAATTGAGCTCTCATTATTTTTTATTTGCGAGAAATGCCAAACGATATCAAATTAGAAGACGTGGCTAGATCGTACGATAATCGAATTCCGAGCATTCGGCTGTACTAATAAATGAGTTTTTAAAAGGGCAACACGCTCATTGAATAGAAGCATGATCAATCTGAAAATGTAGGTAAAATTCAGAAGATGATTGATAGTAACCCATCAAAAGAATGCGCACAATTCCAAACCAATGTTCCGCAAATGAATGACCATATTCGATGACCACTAAGGGAACTATAATAATCTCGATATTAATTTTAATGGAACACAAAATTGATTGAATTTAATAAACTTTTTATCAAATGAAATTGACTATTCCATTTTTTTTTTTGCAATTTTTTCAATATGCCTAACCTCAACTTGAATGTGAACACACCATCAATTAGTAATAGGCAATCTTGCAGAATTGTCTGAAATTCAATTTTTTTTGAGAAGCTCGACTGAAATTACTTGAAAGAACAATATGACGTTTTTTCGCATTCGCTGTTTGGTGGCCTCATCGCTTCGCGTACTCTCGCTTTTCAAGTTCTTCTGAAAATGCAATTTTTGTAAACTTGGATTTTTTTTTAAATATTGCACAGATTTAGGCGCCAGTTGGCTTTTGTCTTGAAGAATTTTTTTTGGAATTGCGCGCCGATTTATGGATTTTCTAGATGCATGTCTTTTTTTTTACTCATACTCCGCAATATGAGCCTTTAATCAGTTATTTGAATTGAGTACGCTCACAATTTTAAAGGCGCATGCAGTTTTTTGAAAAAAAATATATGTGTGGCGGATTGGAAAATCTTTTTCCCAAAATTCCAATCTGAAATTCATATGCGTTCTCATTCGCATTTTTTTTGCGCAACCTTTTTTTTGACATTTGTTTTAAAAAAATTTTATCATCGTGAAATTCCTATTCTCACTTGTGCCTTTAAACATCTACAGTAATCTTTGATTTACAAACTTCCCAAATTTCGCCGATACTTTTTTGGAAAAATTCGCTTAACTTTGAGCCCGGTCCAAACGTCCGCATATCAAAATAATTATATGAAGCTTGTATGTAAAACATACCATATAAAACACGAAAATTTTAGCAAAAATTAAAATGTTGAGTGCGACGACCGCAATGAACATAATCAGCAAGAAATATACGAGAATGTCGCCATCGACATACTTGCACGTCGGCATCCAAGTAAGGAAATTCGAGCTATAAAGAAGATGGCATGTGTCTAAATGTCAATTTGATTCGTTATATTCATTTATTTGATAATACCAATAGTTGGCGCAATTTCGAATATAACCTTAACCACTCGATAAGAAATAATAATAAATAGAGCCCACTTTAGATTTTCTGTGATAATTGGTTTTATTTTCCAAAATTGATTTACCCCAGTAATCTTGATTCCGAAAAATTTTGAATAATACGTTGGATAGAATAATGATATGAAACGGTTTAGAGCAACTAGTATTGAAATCATTTGACTACCAATGTATAAACTATTTGTCATTGTGATAATCACTGTTTCAACTTTTGGATTGTATGGTGAAGTGCCGCTGAATAGAAAAACTACATAGCTTTTTTTCAATTATCCAACTTGCCTCATGGAAACTACAAAAAATACACCAATGAATGTTGTTAGAAGAATGTGAATGTTGATGTAAGCTCGAGCTGAGCATATCAAATTGAACGATGTTCTTTCTGTGTTCACTTTTATAAATGTATAAATCACCAGGTAATTGAAAACAATTCCAATTGTGGATATCTGGAAAAGAAAATGGAATTGTGCTCTGTGAGCTTGACTTACAAACAATATTAATATTGCTGATGTGGCTGTTGAAGGATCCCGATAATCGTAGATCATAATTCAAATTTAAATTTTAAGAGTATTCTGGAAAATTTTTTGAATAATTGAGAATCGAAGATTGAATTTTGAATGCTCAAAACGATGGTTTAATTGAATTCCTGTGTCATTCGGCAATCAAATATATATATTTATAGTAAATTCCTGGTGGGCGTGGCTTGGCGAACTGCCAATTGGGTTGATTTTCACCAGTCTTCGCTGCGGGGAAATTTGAAAAAACGATAATGCCTTGAAGAGACGAGGCCTTTTTACCCCATAAATCTACAATGATTGGGACCGAATGCCCCGCCCATCTTTGACGCCAACAACGTCTGATCTAACATCTAACCAATTATCAGTCTAATAATCTTTTTTTTTTCTTTGAAGCCTGTAATTTTTAAATAAATTGAACGTTTCGTCAACAATCACATGAGAATGTCTACTAATTCCGGCGAAAAGGGTATAATTAATAATATAGAAACATACAAAAGTCTTGACAAGGGTGTGCGTGAGCCTATTGATGCTATCTATGGACTTTTGTAAATTTTCCCGAGCTTTTGCTATGGTCCCGCGCGGACTAGAAGGTCTGTTTCGCATTCTAGAGCCAACCTCGATGTTTATATTTTTTAACAATGTTCGAAATTCAAGGAAATTACACAACAAACGTGGCAAGACCAGAGACCAACGATTTGACTAAATTCCCTATCGATACACCTTGACACCTTAATCTTGGGTAATCGAACATTTATTTGAAAAACCAGGATATGTATGAAAAATAGTATAAGATACAAGTAGGATATAACATTAATAATAATACAAATAGAAAAAGCAATGACTCATCACGAGCCATAATTTTAATATTGATTGACCGCCGTTGTATCAATCGAACATCCATGGGCGTATCTGAACAAAATAGGTGTGAAATTTACAAATTGTCCGTGTCAGTGCCATCCTTTCATATCATATGTGACTTATTTGCAGTCGGGGAATTAAACAGATTCAGACCTCATCACTTTAATCCCCTTGTTAGTGAAGCAGTAAAGCACAGCGATTAAAGCAACCTGTTCGACGGCGCGAAGATAGTAATGAGCACTACCCTGGACAGGTTTTGCCGGGGCCCTTGAAAAACATCCAAATGAAATTACTCATCTGAAACATTAGAGTTGAATATGCCCCCGGATCAGAATTGGAAAGAAAATAAGAAAATTCATTAAATTTTGAAAAAAAATTACCGAGAAACCTCGTCCCAGGTAGATGCACTGGTAATGAGAGGATGCGTGCGGATCGATCCGCAGTTTGGTCCACCGGCTGCTAGACCGATTTATGCTTAGCAAAACAGAGTTTGAATAGAAAAAAATATATATAAAATATATAGTTTTGAACAGAAAAAAAAATATATATATATGTATATGCGCTTTGACCGGACGAGACCGGGCTGAAGCACTTGGTTGGTCGCGACGAGAACACACAAAACGGAATTATCAAAAAGGAAAATGACCAAAAGCACGGTAAACCGACAAGTAAAACGCAAGAAACCCTAGTGGATTAAGCCGCAATGCGCGTGCGTCACCATTTTTCATCGAGCGATTACTGTAGCAGTAGGATAAGTGTGCGACGGCTCTGTGTCGATTTACGGCGCGCGATTTATTTAAATCAAACAAGTTAATATATATATATTTATTTTTTAATAATAACAAATTGAATGCAATATTTTTAAATATCTATTATTCCACTCTTGATAAATTACTTGTCGATTGGAATCTACTGTGCCTACTCGAGCGAATATTAATCGATATTTGAGACTGCGACGGAATCCATAAATGCTTCTTCAATAATGCGAATCGTTCGTTGAATAGTATCATTATCAAACTGAACTAGGAAAATAATTTTTCGAAGAAAAAAGCAAAAATGCTACCCATCAATTGTGTGTGCGCATTCCCACACATAAGTTCCACAAATGAACGACCAAAGGCGAGTATTACTCAACGGGCTGGAATGAAGAGGATGCCTTGATTTTAAGAATCGTTTGCTCACCTTAATTTATAAGTGAATGTGCCGTCAATTAGCAAAATGCAATCTTGAAGAATTGTCTGAAATTTGTTCATTAAATCTTTTTTAAAAAATTTTTTTGATATGAATTTTCAACTTGAAAAAACAATATGACATTCTTGCGCATTCGATTCCGATTCGCCACCTCGTTTCCCCCATTCCCATTCTTTTTGTCGCTCTGAAATTCAACCAAAAAAAATTCTTAATGTCGACACATTCAAATCACCATATAAAACATGAGAATCCGAAAAAATATTAAAATGTTCAACACCGCCACGGCGATAAACGTGAGAAGAAGAAAATCGACGAGCTCATCGCCGCCTGGAAATGAGCACGTCGGCATCCATGTGAGAAATTGCGTCATATACAATATCGGGCATTCCACTGAAATTGAAGGAGAATCATCTTTTTGTGTCAAATTTCCAGCAAACGAAAACCTATTCCTGGAAGCTCCTCGAATAATACCTTAATAATTCTGTACAAAAATAGAAAAGTGAGAACTGCCTGAAAATAAACAATTTCAAAAATAATAAATTTAATCGCATTCATATATATATATATATATATATATATATATATATATATATATATATATATATATATATATATATATATATATATATCTTACAATGGTCGTATTGAGTCCAAAATATTTTTTATAATAGATTGGGAAAAATAAGGAAATAAATCGATTTAGGGCCACCAAGGCCGATAAATGCTGATTGGCGACGTACAACGTGTTGGTGATCACAATTATCATTGATTCGACAGTAGGATTATATATGGAGGTTCCACTAAATCGGTGCCAATGATTTTCATTAGATCAGCAATTTTTTGAGTTGCAAATTGAAATCGTTTTTTATTATTATTTTTATTTTTAACAATTTATTAATTTTACATTAAAAATGAGAAAATAATCAATGCGGGAAAAAAGTATTCTACTTGCTTATTTTCTTTCCTTTTAGTTTTCAACTCTTCGAAGATAAAATCGTAAAAGGTGTATACAACCTCACGCAAAATTGCACACAGTTCATTATTTCTAACGCCTGAACGCCCTTTCAAACTGTTCTAGTAGAAATGCAAAAAAATGGGAAAAATGATTATTTTTTTTCTGAATTGCCCTAGTAGAAAAATAGCCATGTGCATACACACGCACGCAAAATTGCACCAATTTCATTACTTCTAATGAACGCCCTTTAAAATTTTTCTACAAGGGCATTTCACAAAAAAAATATCGTTTTAACATTTTTTTTGCATTTCTTAGGGAAAATTTTGAAAGGGCGTTCATTAGAATATATATAATGAATTGTGTGCAATCTTGCGTGCGCGTGTATGCACACCATTTTTATTTTTTATTAATTAGTATAGTCGGCTTTAAGCGGGTAGATTTACGGAGTGCGTCTTTCGCCATGGTCTCGTCACACGTGAAACCTTACATTATTATTTTTCACGTGAAATTCGGTTTCCCATTTCACTTAACAATGTCCGCACGAGACCATCGCAAATGCTCGTAAATCGACAACAGTTGACGCAGATTGCACTCACGTAATGCTAACTGTGAAGAAGACACAAAGGAATGTTGTGGACAATATATGGATATTGATATAAGCGCGGAACGAGCAGATCAAATTGAACGAGGTTCGCTCTTTTTTCACTTTGAAAAATGAATATATCACAAGAACATTGCAAAATATGCCGAAAATGGAAGTCTGCAAGAATATTTGGTCTAGATTTGTAGATTGAAGCCCAAAAAAAGAAATACAATGAATATTAGGGCAGCGGTCGTCGCGGTGAGCGGATCGCGATAATCATAAATCATGAGAGCACCTGAAATTGATTTTTCTTGGCAAAACTGCTTCAAAATAAAATCGAGTTTGGAGAATAAGAAAAATTGGAACCTTGAGTCCGGAATCATTCTTTTCATAGCAATCATCTGACTTCAGATTTGAATAAGCTTTACGTAAAACAGAAATGACTAATATCTGGGTAAACTGACAGGTGAAATTCTTTATGGTTTGATTTTTGTTGGGTCTCGTCTAGACCAGAAGCATCATTGGTAATTATAGGGGATTTTCTCCTCGAAAGGGTGTCATTAACGAGCAGAGCCGATTTTCGTTATTTAACAAAAAAAATGTATTGAAGGGAATGTTCTTTGCTGCGGAAGGCGCAAAACCAAGAGTGTAGATTTACGGAGCCTATTGGTTAAAGGCGGCGCACCGAGACCTCTATTTTTAATGTTTTTGGCATTTGGCTAATTTTCCGCCGCCGCGCGACGTCGACAATATGGTTTTTCAATTCATTGGGATATCGTCGATGGCACGCCAATTCGGTGTCCAAGAAAATGACTCTACATATATATTAAAGGCGCATACACAAAATTTGCAATTTTCGATTGAGAAAAATAAAAATGAGTTTGAGAGAAATGAACTTCACATTTTGCGATCAACACCCTCGACAAGAGCTATTCAAAAATGCTATATTTCAATATTGCGAGGAATTGTTTAGAGCCGCTGAACGCAGAAGCAAAGAACACCTGATTATGTAGAATTCAAAATTTAATATTCACATAAATTCAAATGTGAATGGTCTCTTTCAAAAATATCAATCGTCACAAGACTCTACTAATTCGACAATAGGCTATATAATTCCTGGAAAAGTCATGTAAACTAATGGGTTGTGTAGTTTGGATTGAAATGGTCAATTTCTGAAAAAAGAAACTTCTAGAATCAGTCGCTACAAGGCCGACGCCTTTAATTTATTAATTGAATTAAATTGAATGGGGTTGCTAATTGCGGCAATTCAAATATCAAGAAATTTTAATTAGTTTTGTAAGTTGTGGAGCGACTTGTTTTGAGTGCATCGTGTGGATTATTGTTAAGTAGAAGAGATCTTCTTGATATGACCCTTTATTTTAAATGACTTGCACAATGTTGAAATGTTTATCCGACGTTTCGATCTTTAGATCATCATCAGGGAAGGTCAATTTACCTACAAGATAATAAGTAATAGATTGGTCAAAAAGGAATAAAAGAGTTAAGTTGTAAGTATACAAAATTTTAATTAACATATTATTATTATTAATTATAATGCGAGATCATTGGACAATTTTCGAAAATGATTTTCACCTTTGGATATGGTAATTAAAGGCGCGTGCAGATTTTTTTGGTTCTCGCCACGACTGGTTTTTGGAGCCAGCGTATTTTTTTGAGCAACATACTACACATAAAATTTCTTGAAAAAAAAAACAGAGAATTTGATTGCCAATTTTATTTCGATCAAATTCCATTCACCCCGAGCATTTATATATATCAAATTTGGAGCAATTATTTTTTTTTGGTTGATTGTGTGTACTTTATTGCGATTAGATGTCGATTTAATAGAGCAGCACGGAGAGTCTTTAAAAACCGAAAAACGAACCGTAAAATATTGGATGGAAATTTTGTGGAGCCACTTTTTTTCGGACTATTGGTAGTAGTTTATTTTAAAGGTCCACTCACTCGGCCCAATGAACAATTTTGGTTCGTTCAGCCAATTTTTTGGTTATTATATTATTTTTAAAAAAAGTAGAAAATATTTAAATTTCTCATTTCAAATTAAATTCTCTGCATTTTTCTTGTCAACAAAGAAATGACTTTGTTTGTTTTAATTGAACTGTGACCTAAGTTTATAAAAAATAAATTTCTTAAAATAATGTATAAAAACTGAAAATAAAATAACTCGAAAATTGGTGAAAAATTGATTTAAAGTCCAAATGGACTCCCCGAAAAGTGACGTAGATCAAAATCGAATAAAAATGGGATCAATATCCATCAAAGTGTGTTTTCAGATATATTTTCTTCGTGGGAATTCGATTACCGTACTACAGATAACCTGCGAATCAAACTCATCGCAATTCAGCACAGAGTGCTTTTTTCATGGTATTTTTTCGGATCTGATTTTTGATATAAAAGAGAAATTCTAATTTTTAAATCTATGTCCATCTCAGCTAACAAGAAAACTTTTATGATTTAAAATTTCGAGCATCCCTATTTGGATTTTGCGATTTTAAAGGGTCAATGCAGAAAAAAATTGTATTTTTCCATGTTTCCTACAAAGCCCTATAAATATCTAGAAACCAACTTTTGTATTTGGAAAGATTTTGAAGACATACCCGTTTGAATTCATTATTATTGAAATGATTTTATCTAAAAAAAATTAGAGTCTCCCCTGTGAATCAAAAAATTTTAAACGCGAACCAAAATGGCGACTTTTTTTATGGGCTTCACGATTATCTTAAAATATTCTACAAAATTGGTATTTTGGTGGATTTTTTAAAACTATTTCCAAGCCGTACTAAATCTGGAAACATTTTCGAAATAATTCAACCACAATGAATAAATTTCATCGGCTATGCCCACATCGGGAAATTCGCAATGAATCACGTTCAAATTAATATCTAATTAGGATTGACAGACCTTATATAGCAGTCTAGTTTCATGATGACTTGAGCTACACTATGATTTCTAGAATCAGGAAAAAAATTGAATGGTTTAAAATCTTCAATGTGACAAATTAAAACAGGATTAATTATGAAAATTGATGAAAGTGACTAAAAACTTCAAAAATTGGACAAATAATTGGTATAAATTAATTAAATTGCTTTTAAAGCCGACTAAAACGTTATATTCTCAGTACGTATGATTGTAGGACACGCATAAATATTTATGCTATTTTTTCAGCCATGTTGTACTTAATTATGTGTTGAAAACGCCGCAGTTATTTTTTTCGAAATCAAACATTCACACTTTTTTTTGCATTTTTTGAAGGTGCATATGATTTCAAATTGGAATTCTCGAATGGAAAGATTTTAAGACATAGACCAATTAATTAAGAGCTCATATAAATCGGAATTTTCCAATAAATTTCAATTTGCCGCTGATCACTGTCTCTTCGTGATCTTGTCAAATAACCAAACTGCCCTTCGGTAGTATGTTCTTCAGAAAAAAATGTTTTCTCATTTTCTGTTTGCTGATAAGTTGTCCCCTTCAGCACAAAACTCTCTCTTTTTTTTTTTGAAAAATCGTTTATTAGTGTTTACTCAAGTTTTGGACTCGAATGACTCACCACAAACCTCAAGTTGGGTGCGAACTGTGGCATCGCAAATTTTTTTGTTGGCTGACGAGACCGATATTTATTTGCCGACGATCATCACAAGTCACACATTCAATTTTTTGCAGGTGATTTTTTTTTAAATTAGAATATTCAAAGAACAGAATAATGGGGACAAAATTACAGACATCACTCTAGAGATTCGCGGATTTTCAAAAAAAAATTGGTGTGGACAAGTTTCGACCGAATATTACCTTCACACCGATTTGAACAGCGGGCAGTTTTTGAATTTGGACTAAATATTTTGAAGCAAATATAGGGGGAAAATTGAATTCGTCGGATACACTAAATTGAGGGCGATGTGTAATTGGAGTGTCGTACTGACGGTGTTGAAAACTTTTGCTCTTCAAACGCGGGCAAATCCGATTGGAATTTTTTTCAAATATTACAAAATTGTGCAGTATTTCAAAGCATAAAAATTGAAATCGTATATTTGGTAAGGTTTGAAGAATGCTGTAGCCGTCACCTGAAGGGAACTCGCGTGAAGCTACCGCGGTTTGTCATCTACAAATTGCTGACAATTGCCGAGTTTGGTTTCGTTGTTGTATTCCTGAGAATTTTCGCATGGAACCATCGTCATTTCTCACCGAAAATCGCACGGAAAATTCGAAAATGATTGCGTTTTTCTCTGGTAATGCCGATCGCAGTCCATTTATTCACGTTCGGTTGGGGGACATTGGGCATTCGCACTAGGGGCGTTGTGAGAATCACCGAAATAATTCTTGACGTAGGACATCACATTATTCTCGAACAAGCCGACGCCCAATAATGAAGCCTTAACAAATACGAATAGCTCAGAGAGGACTATTCGGAGGATCGTCAATGGTCCCTTCACAAGACTCACAATTTGAAATAAAGATTGCCTGTTGAAATTCATAAATGTCTGTTAGTTTGATTCGTAAGCTATCCATACCAGAGCTGCACGGAATTCCGTCTTCCTTGACATTCTAATGTTCCGTGTTCTGAAAAAAAAAGTGAATTTCAGTATAAAAACGAAAAAGATTCGAAAAAAAATGTTTTTATTGATTTTTGGGCGTTACGGTAGCAAAGTCCGCAGTGGACATTACGCAAAAGGGAACTGATTTTTTTTAATGCGTCCGTTTTACGAAAATTTGATCCAAACTACGGCACACCACTTCCCATGATGCTCATTTCACCTTTTTTTTTGCGATGCCAATTATTCGTCATAATTCAAATAATGACATGTCCATAGAAATTTGTGTCCATTACTCATCAAAGGTCCACATTTTCTGCCGTCGTGATTTTTTACTATTTGCGATCTCAATAGTCCAAACTCTAAGAAGCAAACACTATTTTCATTGTGTTAATTGTCACAGAACACAACAAATTTAGTATAAATAGTAATGAATACTACTGGAAATTCAGTAGCCCTCACAAATCATTTTGCAAACCATGAAGCTCTTCTGGTAAGAATTGATATTTTGTGAAAAAAACGGTTCTCAAATTTTTAGCACTGTTCTTCTATTCGCCCTCATTTCCTGCGTCCAGTCGTACTACGTAAGTCAATTCAAAGATTCTCAAAATTGAAAATATTCATTATAGTTGTACTATTATTACCCAAATAATAATAATCAGCAAACTACATATTATTATTATCCAAATGGTCAAACATACTACTACGACAATTATAATAATGGTATAATTAGTGGCATGACGAAATTCCTTTATTGGGTGAGTTTCAGGATGCTCCAATTGCTACTACCCGTCAAATGGATACCAAACATACTACTACTACACCTATGGAAAGAAATAAATCTTTGAAATTGCTCAATAAATTTTTTCGAATTTATTTTTTGCAAAAAAAAATGAAAATCCCACAAAATGATAAGTTTGCATTAAAAAAACGCGCCAATCTTTAAATTGTTTGATTTTCAATACAAATTTGCACAAATGCATTTTTAAAAGAAAAGTCATACAGAATAATAAAATGTGTGCAATTTTGCGTGCGTGTGAATGCACACTTTGCGAGCCCACCCAAATTTTTGAATCAGAGATAAATTTGTGGATGGAAGAATTTAAGTTATATGATAGTTAGTAAACGTAAAAATAAAAACATGTTTTTTTTCCATACGAGAGCCAAGGCGGCAATTCAAACTATGAAACAATGGCACCCCAAATTCGTCGACAATTCATTTCACTTCGAAAAATTCGTTGTTTTAAAGTCGCCATTAAAAAGACACTTTTTTTCTAATTTTTTAAACCTACAAACGATATTTACTAAATAGTACTAGCGGTGGTTTACTCATCGTCTCTTGACCGCCGACAATGCCGCAGCGATTTCCTATTTGCCATTGTGCTCTCGCGCTCTCAGCAAATTCGAAATCCCTCCGATTCCCACGCGCTATTCTCAATGGTTCTCTTAAGTTTTTGAACTACAGTAATCCCAACGAGTTGGTATAAAAACCGAATGGACACGACTCGGGGATTCAGTGGCTCGCTCAAATCGAGATGCAGTTCTTCAGGTAAAATTCAAACTTCAAAAATTTTATTTTGAAAAATCAAATGGTTCAGCACGATTCTCATTTTTGCTCTTCTTTCATGTGCCAACGCATACTATGTAAGTTCTCATTTTTTCAATGTGACTCCTCAAATCTAGAAATTGCTTAGATCTACTATTTGTATCCAAACAACAACGGCTACAATAATAACCAGCAGACGACATACTATTATTATCCAAATGGTAATAACTATAACACAAATGGACAGACAACTTATTACTATTACCCGAACAACAACAACAATGGAAAATCTTATTACTATGATAATGGTATTTTAATTGTTCGATTCAAAACTAGGTGGCATTTTCAGGATGTACTACTTGTAACAATAATGGATATCAGACTTACAATCCGTACACTACTTACTATTATTATACATACGGGAAGAAATAAATGTTTAATGCTTTAATAATTATTGAATAAATTAATTGTTGTATTAAATTTAATTTGAAGATGCGAAAATGTCATTTATGCGCCATATCGATTGAATGCTCTGATGTAAAACACTTTTCGGACAAAAAAACTGTGAAGATATTTCTTATGGGATTACATCTAGAAGAAAGTTGTAGCATGAAATTGTGCCGAAGTTTAATCACCCCACAAACCAAAAATTTCCGAGTGTGCAAAGAGCATTATTTCAGATCGGTAATTAAGTTTTTTTAAATATGTCAATGTAATTTCCAACCTCAGGTTCGGAATATTATCAACCAGCTAGAAATCGTGTCAAGAAACATCAATCCATCGACAATCGCTGAACAAAGATGGCAGAAAATCGAAGAAATGCTTTCCGCTGATACAGTAGTTTATACAAAATTTTTTTTAAAATTAAATTTTGAATGCAGAAACTCTTTGTCGCGCCAAATGAACTCCGCAATCGGACTATCGCATATATTCGAAGTGGATTTCGACATTTCCCATTTGCTATTCAACCAATATTCATGGATATGTTTTCTGATTTGGATTTCACATCCGTCTCCTCGCAATCGTTTCCTCGAATAAAGCAACAACGCAAAGAAGAAAGAGAATGCGATCAACCGGTAGAAAAAAACGATTAATGCAGTCAACTTTAAGTTTTTTGTTTTCAGAATTGGATAAGCAATTCCTCATGGAATGCTTCTGAGCCGCCTCCTCTCGAGGATCCCAAAGAACTCTACGAGGAAGAAGAAAATAAGCCGTCTCTTGGTAATTATATTAACTAACGTATGTGAAATTTCAAGATAATATTTTTTTGCAAAATAAAAACGGTGCCGTCTTCCTTGTTTTCCTCTTTCGATAACAAACATCCGTCGACCTCTGCGAATGCCAAGTCCGTTAGGAGTTCAACAACACTATTTGCTGATTTTTCTCAAAAATTCTTTGCTTCTCAAAGGCGTGGTCGCGGCCCGCTAATATTTAAGGAGATTACAAATGCCATGGGGTCAGTTATTCGAATACTACTCGAGCGACTATGCGATTCCTCAGGTACTCATCATTCCATTTTTTTTCCAATTTCTCATATTTCAGCTTCTTGCTCATTCTTTCGATTCTCGCCTGCTCGAAAGCCTACTACGTAACTCGCCCAATATGATATGAAATGTAATGTTTTAATTTTTCAGATCTATTACTACTACCCGAGTGGCTATAACAATCAGCAAACCACCTATTACTACTACCCGAACAACAACAATAATGGGCAGACTACTTACTATTATGACTCTGGATGTTCCAACTGCTACTATCCGTCGAATGGATACCAAACAACTTACTACTACCCGTACACTTATTATTATTATACGTATGGCAAACGATAATTCATTAATTTCTCATTTGTGAATACGAAAACTCAGGCATTAGTTTTACTCTTTCGAATTACTGGCTTCAGGATCTGTAAATAAATAAATATCTTATATTTTACAAAAGTTCGCTTCTTCACTTGAAACGAGCAAACAGTGTTTTCGTCGACCGACATGATTGCCGCAGAGTTGTCAAATTGCCCACAATAATGCGGCGCCGAGAAAATAGTGACAAGACGCTTCTGCGCGAAAAACTCATAACCATCTTGAACGACTTGGTGCGCTCTGGCGATCAGATCAATATCCAGCTTTTCGATGGTCGATTGCACAACGCCGGGACCAAACACGTAGGAGACGCCGCGTTGGTTCGGCGCCCAACCCTAAAAATCAACATTCTAATTATTATTTTTTGATACATTAATTTTGAAGGAACACATTTCGACAAAAAAAATTACAATAAAAATCATTACACCCTATTTTGAAGAAGTATTTAGAAAGAGCATTCCATTAATTTTTCGCGTGGGGGTGAAAATTAGTGTTAATTGCAATAAAGCAAAATACTGCAACCATCTATTAAATGCTAAAATTTTCGCTATACGTACTTTCACATTATTATCTGGATCACTCCAAAGAAGATCAATGTGAAGTGACGGGCTCGGAGGATCCATTGGACGACTAAGATCGCGTAGAGCATCAATGCTTGTGAGTTTCGGCGACAGACCGCCATGCATGCACAAAATTCTCTCGGCAACTAGGCCAGTGAATGGCATCGCAGCGAATGTTTCCTGGAAAAAAAACGAAATTCACAAAAAATGATATTGTAAAAAAAACACCTGAAATGCGAGCCAAAGACGCGTACTTGAATATCTACGATTGCATTCCTCGAAAAATCCATAGACTCGATTGATTGCCGGACACTCATGATTCCCACGAAGTAGAAAGAATTGCTCGGCGAATTTTATCTAAAATCTTGATTTATTCGAAAATTTTCAAACAAATTCAAATCAATGTTGTGACCTTATAACAAAAGAATAGCGTGATGAGCTCCAAATTCTGATGGCCTCGGTCAACATAATCGCCCAAAAATAGATAATTCGATTTTGGTGGAAACCCACTGATGCTAAATAAACGAAGCACATCTGAATTTGTCATTTTTCTTTGCCCTTCAGAAAAAAAATAGCAACCTGAATACTGGCCGTGAACGTCGCCACAAATTTTGATAGGAGCGCGAAGTTCCAGAAGAGCAGGCTGCTGCAAAAATACACCTCTGAAATAACTATGAAATAACTGAAAAAATTTCCAAGTCCTCTCGAACCTTGCAATTGAGCACAATGATATTAATTCTTGCTCTTTGACAGTTTTCGTCAAGCTTTTTGCTGGATGTCCAACCGATAACACTTTGACAATAAGCTCTTCAATATCGAGTCTTGCGGATTGATTCTCTGAATTGAATTCGTCGCCGGCGAATATTCCGAGATCGTCGCCTACCGTCCGGGGTTTTACATGAAGTCATTTCAAGAAAGAAGTTTCTAACGTCAATATCAACAACGTTTCAATTTAAAAATAATAATCAAAAATAACTATTTATGTACATGGCACGCGTAATTTTAAACAATTCTGATTTACTGTTTTCCTATTCTTTCGATTAATTGAATAATGTTCAATGCTTGAAGGAGAAGGGGTCTGTCAATCATTTGACCGCGAAACTGAAAACAGTTTTTCTTCATAATTTCATGTAGATCAAAAAGCTTACCTGAAACGCGCCTTTACCCAGTGCCTCGTGTTCACTGAAAGCGTGAATAAGCTCTTGAGCCCACTCAATTTTTTCTTTCGGAGGTAAAAATTGCTCCTGAACAACTGGAACCTGGCTCGGATGGATCACTTGCTTTCCAGTGAATCCCCAGCTTCTTCCTAAAATTAAAAAAAACCATGCTTTCAATTTCACTTAAAAAACGAACCTTCAACACATTGCCTCCGAAGTCCATCGAGGTCTTTGATGTCAATGTAAACGCTATCAATGGCTTGCAGAAAAAAAGCCTTACAGCAAGTGACGAATTTCTGACGAGCGAACAAATTTTCAGTGCCATGCGACGTTCGTGTGGCTCCAATGTCGGCACAAAAGTCGTCGGATCCAAAAACGACGCCATCCAATTTGAAAAATCCCGACTGCTTGAACAAATTCAGCGTGTTGGCAAGAATTCGAGGCATATCGAGAAGAGCTTTTGCCGATTCGATCCAAATAATGAGACGTGTGTTCTAAAATTGAATCGAATGAATATTTTTTCACATAAATATGTTACGGTATTCGAGATTTTCTCATCTCCATAATATTCGCGGAAGATGCTGTAAAATGTGGCAATGTCTTCAGGACAATCAACTTTCGGAATCATGAACGCTTGTGGAAGTTTTTCCGCTTTCGAGATTACTTTGATGTCATCCTCAATTAATCCACTGCTTACTGAGTTCACACGAAGCCCAAGCTCTTGGCATGCCAGCGAAGAATAATCAACTTTGTTCAAAAATTCAACGGCCTAAAGATTCCAATCAAAAAATTTTCGCACTGCAATTTCTTTTTACTTGCTTTCTTGCGACTTCTTTCGACGTTAATGACACACCGTCTTCTAATTCGACAACAACACAGTCGGCGCTAATATTTGGAATTTTTCCAAGCATTCTTTGATTGCTTGCCGGCACATAAAGAAGCGCTCTTCTCGGCGTGTATTTGACAACATCACGAACGCCGGCGAATTGCGATGCAAACCTTCTCGATATTCTCGGCAGCATTTTCTATAATAAAGTTCTTTATTTACATTCAAAAAAATTCAATTATCAATAAAAAATTTGTCGAAATATAAAGTAGGGCTTGGAGAAAGCCGCGAGACATTCGTCCGCAAAGATATTCTTCAAAATTTTTCGATTTTCATCTACAAGTTTGATTTATTTTATTATGCTTCAAATATTGAATATGTTTTTAAAAGAAATTGTCGAAAAATTCTGAAAAAATCCGGGAAAGTTCAGATAATAAATAAAAAAGTCGAATTTATTGTGGACGTGAAATGTGCCATGGCCGAATAATCCACGGCCGCGGGCGAAAGACGCCAACACCACTGCCATTGTTTCTTTTTGGCATTCAACCATATTTTTTGCAGACAATATTTTCGAAGTAAATGCAAAAAAGTTCACAGCCATATTCGACGCGAGACGAGATCGCCGATTGACCCCCAGCAAACGGACAAGCTTTTTGCTGGAATTTCCACTAGATTTTAAACGACGAAATCGAAAAGATTCTAGCGATATGATCAAAATTTCGATGTTACATGACAGAATTCGTCAATTCTAAGCAATTTCGCAAAGAATTGAAACGAGTTTTCAACATTTATTTGAAATCATTAGAACTCTTCCACCCACAGCATTAAACTAAAAAAAACCAGTGTCAAGCAGTGCCAGCTTATGAAGCCGATAAAATCGCTTCCGACGATGACGAGAAGCTGCCCATCCGCTAATAAAAACACAAATGATTCACACCATGGATGGCCGATAATTATATTTCGCAAAAATAAATTGTTCAACTGTTTTTTTTTGTTCAAACAATTGGAAGATAGACATTTTTCGATTAAAAGGGACCTGTGTATTGTCGTCAAATAAAATGTACCAGTCCGCAATGTAATTTCAGATTTAATTCGAAATTTGACATTCTCTTAATGCATTTTATTCAACGAGTATTGTCAAAGTGTCTGAGCATTTTCAATGCTCAATTTTGGGAGTTTCGAGCTTTCAAAGATGAGTACAAATGAAAAATTGTCCAGGAATATCGAAAACAAGCTAAAGTATAATTATTACGGACAATGCATTTTATTTGACGACAATACACATGTTGTTTACTTTACAATCGATTTTCTCCGCGAGGAATTAATTTTTTTATTGGTTCGATTTCTTATCTAGTTTCTTTGAAATTTTTATTTTTCTAAATATTACTCCCCCTCCCCCTTTAAATGGGTCGAATACTGGCAAAGATTCACATGGCCTGGTTTTTCTCGCGTCCAGAACGAAATTTGGCGATTTTTCTATAAATTGGCTCATATTATCTTATTGTCTTCAGCGATCGTTCACAAACTTCATCGCGCACAGAAGGCTTGCTAGTTGAAATTGAGAAATACCGGAAATTGGGCTATGAGAAGGACATTGCGCAACGCTGAATTGGACAGCACTCATTCATACTATGTATTTTTGATTATTGTCAAGAATCACACCGTTAAAGATCATCGCGTTGAGACATCATCGATCATTCTATTTTTGTTGTTTATCGGCGTCAACCGACGGAACGAGGGGGGCGTGACACTTTCAGTGTTACTATAGATTCATGGGCGGGTAAATTTACGCGTTAGCTGAATATTATATTCGGGCAAGAAGCTACACAAAACAGAATGACCAGCGAAAATGAAACAAGAAACACAACGATGATGAAACGCGTCAAAATCTGGTGTAAGAAGTATTTGCTTGAAGGTTAGTCAAATTTTGCCTTAAAAAATCGAACTCAGTTTTTTATTAATTTTCGTTCGAAAACAGCGAATGCTTTAAATATTTTTTAAGAAAACTGACTAAAAACTCGTTCAAGTGTATTTTTGCGATATAACAAAACAAAACCCAATTCGTTTTCGGAGTCATGAGCCTTTAATCAACTAGTTTTCTTTATTTCTTAATGCAAAAAATTTTTATTTTTTTTTGCAAAAAAAAAACAGCGACCATATGAAAGCAATTTTAATTGTTGTGCGGCAAAATTCGAATTCAGGTCAACAACTCGACGAAAAGCACGCGGAAAACCTCGAAAACTTCCCGCAGAATCCAACGATATCCGATTATGTTCTCATCAAATATCGCAAATTCGTCGCCGTCCTCATACCGTTCGTTCTGGTGCACTCGATTTGGTGGTCGTTGGCGATCCGCTACGATTTCTTCAAATGGTTTCCAGACTATTGGCACATGCCTGTCACCATGATTTTCGGCGCCCTCGTGGCTGGCATCTGAAGGAGCTGGTGCCATCGCGTTCCCAGTGATGACATTGGTTCTTCATCTCAACCCATCGATCGCTAGGGATTTCGCATTGATGACCCAATCGATAGGAATGATGTCAGCGTTGGTGTGCGTCGTGTTCATGAAAATCAAATTCGAGCCGATGGCGGTGCTCTTTGGAATCATCGGCGCATTCCCAGGATTCGTTTTCGGTGTTCATTGTGTACGAAAAAAGAAATCTTCCTCCATCCGTGAATAATCGTCTAAATTCTCCAGATTGATCCATTCTTAAGTGGTCCGCAAAAAAAGATGCTGTTCGTCTCGATATGGACAGCCTTCGCGTTTGCGCTCGCCATTCTAAACGCACAGAAGAAGCGTCCGACATACATCAGAATTCCAGACTTCAAAGAATGGAAGGCGCTCGTCTTGCTAGTCACCGGCTTCATTGGAGGTGACAATGCAATCAAACGATCAATTCCATATTTTTCTTTCAAGGCATTTTCGACGCATTCGCCGGTAGCGGAATCGACATCGCCATGTTTTCCATTGTCACATTGCTGTTTCGTGTTAGCGAGAAGACGGCAACACCAACTACTATGATATTAAAAGGTATCCGATTTGTCGACTTCGGTGAAAACCTGGACGAGATTAAAGAAATCCTGCTTATACTTCACTATCTATAGGTTCAATAGTAGTATGAAGCTAGAGGAAATGTTCGCATTTTTAAAAACTTGATTGCCAAAGTTAGATCGCATGAGACGAATATCTCTTTGGTGTTTTTTTCTGTGATATTTGCCTCGCGGTGTTTGCACACATTTCTCTGATCATTTAATCCCAAAATGTAGATCAAAAAGACAAACCAGAAAAAATAAAATATCAAAAACTTGTTTTCGCGTTTCTCTAAAATTTTCTAGGCGGTTTTTTCAAACATGCTATCAAATCTTCAGAAAAATTGTCAAATATAACCAGTTTGGCCAATTAAATCTCGCAAAGGACTAAATAAATGCAGCAATAACAAAAAAATGAGAAAAGGAAAAATGACTTTTTCTTCTGCATTGAAATGTTCTCATTTTTTCTTTTACTCCAAACCATTTGCTAAATATGCTTCTAAAAATAAAAATGTTGCATTTCGACGAGAACAAGTTTTTGCTAACATCAGCGTTAATTCGACTATTGTTCATCAAGTTTTAGGAAAAGTCATGTAGCGATTTATTGTGTATAAACTACATATATATATATATGAAAACGGCCGTTCGGGTTGATATCAAAGTTGCACGGAAATAACTTTTTTCCCCTACCGCTGAACAACGGAAACGAAAAAAGATATTGATTTCATGATATAATCAACAAAGCGCCTTTTTCAAAATGGTCTATTATGAGAAATTATCCGAAAGTATTATTATTCGGACAGGAGTGTATTTATATATATATATATATATATATATATATATATATATATATATATATATATATATATATATATATATATATATATATATATATATATATATATATATTGGGGCTATAGAAGCGAAAAACATTGAGGGTTTATTTGAGGGTTTCTGAAAAAAATATTTTTGAACGCGCTAATATTTTTGGAGTGAGAGTCTCGCTGCGACCGATTGTGACCGGCTTTTAAAAAGCAAAAATAAACAGGAAAAATTAGAGAGAAAATATCAATAATTTTATTTCAACAACATTACAGAAGAAGCGATAAATTAGTTAAGTTTTTTTCAGAGCGATAAAGTAGTAAAGTATTCGTAATTAAAATATTTTATCTCCAATTTTTGGAATTTTTTTTAGGTGTCGTCTCGGTGTTCGGATTTTATTATCGCGCCGCTATGATGGGTGACGTGGATGTCGTCGCTTGGCGATATTTCACATGCTCGGTACCAGTCGTCGCCACTTTCGGTGCGCGTTCCATCATCGATTTTTTTTGGCAATCAATTTTTTTAGCGCCGATCGGCTCGTTCCTCGGATCGCATCTTCATCGGTTGGTCATCGCGAGTCTCATCTATATTCTCGAAATCGCCTCGCTCATCGGATTCTTGCTAACAAAACCCTCATGGCTGCTGATCGCCTGTGGTGTTTCGATTATAATCGGCGGTTACGCGCTGTTCGCGACGCTGACAAGAGCCGGCGCTGTTATCATGGCTTGAATTGAGGCAAAAAGTTCGGCGACAAAAATTGAACTATAAATTGGAAATTGTTTTTTGTAGGGGGTTTTCGTTCTCTATTGTGATTAAAAAAAGTGGTCTATGAAGAAAATAATACGACAAATGTGTTCCGCGCATCCCAAAGGTGCCATATTTTATGTTAGGTGCTAACGCCATCTTCGGTTTGATCGTAGTTCTAAAAATCTTCGATTGCCAAGATTTCGATGGGTGTATGTACGAAAATTTTGATTTGTACCGCATTGGATCTTATTTATTCGATTCTAGTTAATCAGCTCTCTTTTAACTATTAACTTAATTGCATCGAAAATATAAAAATAGGCAAGTCCCAAGATATTTTTGGCTTTTCGCTCAATTTAAGCTTTTTTAGCTTATATGTTATGATAGTTTTGGATATTTAAGGTATGCGCCACAATCGGCTATATTTTAAGAAACAAAAAAAATTTTTTCTAAAAGTTCTAAAATTAGAAAACGATCAGATCAATCGGAAGAAAAACAATGAAATTGAAATATACTCTAAAAATTATAGAAAGAGAGTGAGCATGAGAAAATGAGGAAATAAATGTTAAAAAAAAACAAGAAGAATGAATGGATGAAGCAGCTGTTTTAAAAGAAATTCTGTCCATGTTCTAATGGATCCATTCAAGCAATTTAAAAAAAATTACAATTTCAGAGTAATAAGTCCATAAGCCTGAGCATTATTAAAACAAGCGTGGGACCCTATTCTCTTATCGAACTCAACAACATCCTAGTTTTTTAAAGAAGAATATCTTGCAAAAAAAACGTGATTGCTGCACTTCTCGATGACTTTGTTTTGAGAAAAAACACAAAATGGTCGAAGAAAAAACGAAGCAAACACGCCCCAAGGCAAACATGGCCGTGGCCGTGTGGCCGCGAACCTCCAAGACTCCTGAATTTTCTCGAAAAATTTGGTTCGAAACTGAGAATTAGAGTGCGATTTTGAGGTGGAATGTCGCTTGTTCATTGTGCCCAGAAAAAAATTAGATTATTTCTTATTTTTCTCAACTATTCTCAAGGTCTATACGATTCTTAAGCAGTACTAATGACCTGCGACACCATTTTACTTAACAACACGAATCTTGAATTACGTTCACAATTACTGAAATTTACTTGAAAATGCTAAATAAAATTTTTTATTTATGATTTTCAGCTTCCAAATCGCAACCATGGCTAAATGGGGTGAAGGAGATCCGCGTTGGATTGTTGAAGAGCGTGCCGATGCTACTAATGTTAACAATTGGCATTGGTAAGTTTGTATGTCAATTAATTTTTGCTTTTATCATTAATGAAATTTGTATCTTAGATATTGTAACTAATCGATTATTTTTACAATTTATATCTCAATTGCTAAATGTTTCGATTTTCAGGTCTGAGAAAAACGCAACCCCGTGGTCTCAAAACCGGCTAAAAGAGCTGCTTAATGGTTTTGAAATTGAGGTTTGTCTTTTTTATATTATTCTTATTGTTATTAGTATTTATGTTTTAGGACGGTGCCGTTGTAATCAAGATTGATGACATAAAGAAAATTGAAGGAGAAGCGACGGCGAATAATCGAAAAGCCAAATTAATCTTCCTGTACGAATGGGTTATCGAAGCCGGCTTCACTGCTCGAATATCCGGAAGTCAGGAAGAATATAAAGGGAAATTCGATATTCCTAATTTAAGTGATGAAAATGATGCTTCTGAAGTTGATGTATGTCGGTTCAACGTCGACATTTTTGAAATCAAACTTTAGGTGACTGGTACATTGACTGGAAATCAGAATGGACCGCTTGCTAACGAAGTTCGAAAGGTTCTTTCGCGGAAGGCGGTGGAGAAGATTCAAGAGCTAATGGGAATCTACATTCGAGAGCTTAAAGAAGAGTTCAGCAAGGGCCTCATTCTTCCAACCGACAAGATCAAGCCACAAGTTGTTACAAAAGGAAAAACCACTGTCGTCGATAAGCGACAATTCCAAAACACCGTTGTCGCTGACAAAGACGCTTCAACCTCAAAAAATAACGAAATCTTCACCGTGAAAGATGTAACCGTGTCGGATAACTACAAAGCTCCACCGGAAAGAGTTTTCGAGGCGATTTCGGAACACCAAGTAATTGATAAGCTTAGAATTCATGATTAATTTAATTTTAGTATGTTCGTTCCTGGACCAATAACTCCGTAAGCGAGTGGGATTTCAAAGTTGGCGGCAAATTTTCATTGTTTGGTGGCAACGTAACTGGATCGTTTACGAAAATTGAACCAAATAAGGAGGTTGAAACTAAATGGCGACTCAAGAAATATCCAAACGACCATCATGCCACCATTAAATTTTTACTTAAAGATAATGTAAGGACGTGAATTTATTGATTGATATTAATAGACAATTTGCAGGGATCTGAAACTGAGTTCAAGATTGAGGCCACTGAGGTGCCCACTCATCTTGCCGACGAGACGCAAACTGGGCTTGATCGCTATTATCTTACCAGCATTGCTCGTGCGTTTGGCTTCAGCACTAGAATCTGCTAAATGCTAATTTATTGGTATTATTTCATATTTTTTCCCTGAATTCTCTCGGTCTCCATTTTTTGTCGTAATTGATCTGATCCCGTTCAGTAGTCGTAAATGTTTAATAAAGTTTCTCATTTTATCTATTCAATACGGCATTTTTCAATGCAACTGGTTCAAAATTCCCAAAATCGGTAATTATTTTGGTGATGAGCTCGGCGGGTGTCTCGTCGAACGCCGGATTCCAGACAGGCGTGTTCGGCGATCCAATGAATTGTCCGTTGATCGAGAGAAGCTCTTTTGCGGGTCTCTCCTCGATCGTCACACCAGCTCCCGTCTCATTATTGCGGTTTATTGAAGTAGCAGGGACCTTGAGAAAAAAAAGAAAATTTGAAGTTCAAGTTTTAACAAGTTTAAGCCTTACCACTGGGTAGAAACGAATATTATGATGTTTCGCGAGAACAGCTAACATATAAGTCCCAATTTTATTTGCAGTATCTCCGTTGAGTGCCACGTTGTCGGCGCCGACTAAGATCGCGTCAACCTTGTCATTCTTCATAACCCATGCGGCCATCGAATCAGTAATCAATCGAAACGGAACATTGCCGTGAAGAAGTTCAGTCGAGGTGAGTCGGATTCCCTTTAAAATTCCATGAGTTTATTCCCAAGAAAATTCTAGCCAAGCATTAATTAATTTTAATTTTTTTTTTCAAATTCACCGATATGTCACGTAGACGAAATATTCATTTTTTTGGCGCGAAATAAAAGAAAGATTTCGTTATGTGGAAGAAAATGTAAAGCCAAACGCTATTTTTTCGCAATTTCTCCTTACAATTTTTTAGAACTGAAAAAATCCATCAGATGATATTTAATAATTTTATAGTGAAATTTAAAAAGGGAAGAACCAACTTGGTTATATGGTCGTGTCTCCAAGACGTAGGCGAGCTTCAGGCGATTCTCTGAATGAAGTGCTCGAATCACACCGAGCGCGGTTCCCCATGAGCATGTCGCTAAACTACCCGTATTGCAAATTGTCATCACTGTCAGCTTGTGATCATTGGGAAAAGCAGATATCAACTGGAATTTTTTGAAGTAAAAATTTCAAATATGATGTAGTTAAGGTTAAAAGCTTAAAAGAAATTAATTTTTTGACCCATGAAATAAAAACAAAGATATATTTAAATACCTCTTGATAACCATTCCACACTAATTTACGATTTTCTTCCTTTTCTGTTTCATAGACCCCAATGAGATGATCATAAATTCTGGAAATTTTTTTTTCAAGCTGAAAATTTAAGTTGTTACTTTTTCATTTTTTCGACATTTGAACTTTTGCTGTGAATAATTGGTAGCAAACAATTCAAACTGTTCCGTAAGTCGATAGCTGTTGGTCGAGATGAAATTAAATAGTTGATCTGAATTATGAGATTTCAATATTTGTTTATGCACAATTTATTTCAAAATGCCCTCTCTTCAAGCCAGACGCCATCGAAATCGGATCTATTTTTCAGTTCGATCAATAATCCGAGACATCCAACAGTGGCAATTAGTGGGGCTCCTCTGACCTAAAATTGAGAAAATTTAAGAAATCAATTTTTTAAATTGCGAAACCTTCATTGATTTGATTACATCGTAAGCATCATTGACACCGTTAATTGGAATATACTTGAACTCGTGCGGGAGCAAAAGCTGATCTATGATATATAGCGTAAAAAATTGGTCCCGGTAGAAATTGATTACCTAAAACTTCCAACTTGCCTTCCTTGTAGACCAAAGAGTTCAACCTTTTCGATTCATCGAAGAGGAATGAATCTGGAATCGGACCATTGACAACACCGCTGGTCATTTTTTCCTGTAAAATACATAAAAGCAATAATGATGAAGTGAACTCATCGATAATGGTGATCTTATCATCGACCTTCATACAAAATACCATTTTAGTAGGGATTGATAAGAAGAACATAGCGAGTTTCATTGGAAATTAAAGAATCATCTAGAATTTATACTTTTTAAGGATCTGCTAATTGGAAAAGGGAAAACATGTTTTAAAAATGGATGAAAAGTTGATATTTTCATCCAGCTTTTAATTTATTCATTTTTGGTTATTTGTTTCTCTCAGTTGCAATAAAGATAATATTTCAGATGATGCTTCGCAAATCAATTCAAGCGTTGAGAGCGCTCTCCACCAATTCGACGAAAGTCTTGGCAATTGAAACAAGGCATTATTCAATCGTGTCGAGCTAGCAAAAATTTGAAAATGTTTAAGTTGCGACGACACCGCCGTCGCGATTGTTTCAAAAGAAAAGAACATATTGGCGTCGAAGAAGTTTACAAATCGCCAAATTCAAACGAAACTCGGTGGAATTTGTCCAAGCGTTTGCGCGCAACAAGTACGAACATTTTTGTGAATGGGCCCATTTTATCGAAAAATTTAGCATCGTGAAATGCTTCCAAAACTGTTATCCGAATGCGTTGAGGAATCTGGCGTTCATATTAGGGAGCTCGCCGCGGTCGCCGTCACCGTGACACCCGGTCTTGTGATTGCACTTAAAGAAGGCATTCATACAGCAATTAGTCTTGCCAAGTAGCCAATTTTTGATGCCAGTTTTGTTGATTTATTTTCAGATCAATGGGAGTCCCTTTGATACCTGTACACCATATGCGAGCTCATGCTCTTTCCATTCTACTCTCCACAGATCGCGTGAAGTTCCCGTATTGCACTTTACTGATCTCCGGTGGACACGCATTAATCTGTGAGGTGAAATCTCCGGATGATTTTGTCTTATACGGTATTCCTTAATTTTTTTCTCGAACAATCGATCATTAAACGATTATACAGGAATGAGCGTGTCGGGAAGTCCTGGTGAATGCATTGATAAAGTTGCGAGAGAGCTTGATATAGAGAATGCTCATTCGCACGCTGGAGCTGCTGTTGAAATGCTCGCAAAACGGTATTCAAAAAAAAAATGAATTATCGATTTTGCAATAACAAAAAAAGTTTAGCGCTTCTGAAAATGGTCATTTGCGCTATAGCTCAGTGCTTCCGAGCACTTCTGGCGCCGACATGAATTTCTCACAACTAAAATCGACATATCTGAATCTTGCGGCGAAACATAAGAATTCTCCGGACTTTTGCCGAGAAGACTTTTGCGCCAGCCTTCAACATTCGGTGGCACGCCATCTAACCAGTAAATTGCATTCGTTTCTCGATTGGTATACGGAAAACGAGAGCAATCGCTCAAAAACGCTTGTAATTGGCGGGGGTGTTGCGGCGAATGCTTATATCGCTAATGGTATACGTTATATTTCGCAGCGAGATTCGAATTCCGAATTAAGGCATAACGAAGCTGGCCGACGCCTATGAGATGGAAACATTTCAAGTGCCTCTTGAGTTGTGCTCGGATAATGCGGAAATGATCGGATATACGGCGATATTGATGCTTGAGAACAAGTTTTTTTTGAGATCGAATGATTATTTCGAATTGTTTTTTGAGTTTTTAGATCGCCTGCTGTTATTCACCATGATCAAATACCTGACAACATTTATGCGCATGCTAGAAGTGATATAGGTAAATATTATGTTCGAAAAGCAGTGTAGAAATGTGTCAAGAAAGGCCGATTCCGAAAAAAACGAATAAAGAGAATGAAATTCGTATGCGTCTTTTATTACGGTATAATCTGCATTTTTGCGCCGGGTGGTCCCACGAACTCTGTCAAAATTCGGTCGAACTTTTTTTCGGAATTTCTTTTCTTAATTTTTTTCCTATTTTTTGCAACCGAATTATTGAAATTCCGTAATTTTTAAAAATAATTGAAAATTTGGCGCTCAAACTTGATGATTTTAGAGTTGTCAGAGCTCTGCACCGATTAAAAAAAAAACGTGGAACGCAAAATTTCGAGAATACGGGAATTCTTGTTTCAAAGATTAGAATACATTTTAAAAAATTTTCAAATTTTTTCTCATATCACTTTTTTCTAGGAGTCGATCATCGCTGGAAAATTCCGGCAAAGCCGCGACGCCGTTTGGCGGTGTCCACAATTCACGGTAATCAATCAATTCGTTTCCACAAGGATTATAAACGCATGGAAAACGCCGAGAGCCAAACGTTGTAAAATATTCGAAACACAACGCGTCCAAAAAAAATTTTATTAAAATAATGATAATAATAGAACACGAAGCGAGTAATCGATGTTATACAAAATAAAATTGAATAAAACGCGCGAAATCAAAAAAAAAATAATAGCATAAAATCGGACACAGCACACATTGAACAAGAAACGAAACAACGGAAGCGTGGAAATTCAGTGTGTGCCTCAGATTTTGATGGGTATCGGGACAAGAAAAATACCCGTTAAAAAAATTGTTTACTAACTATTATATTATGGTAAGTAGAAGAATAGAGGGATCAGTGAGAGAGAGAGAGCAGAAAGGCAAAGCGGCAAACAGGGATGCGTATGGCTCCGCAGCAATACGTCTTCTTGGAAAGAGATGTTTAATATGCTTAAAGCTTTTAGTAGGGAACATTTATATCACACATTAGCATTGCACCGATTTCGGGCACACCACAGTTAGAATGTAGTCAGTGAGAAGCGATGGAACAGTTGGACTGTCGTCGTGGATCGCTTTCAAGACTGAAATGGGATTTCGTTAGAATTTTATGGATCACTGTCTTTTTGCAACACAAAAAATGGGATCTCCATTTTTCGTCAAGCCTATTTCAACTTGTGCAAAAAAAACAATCTGGGCTCACTTTTGATCAGCGACGATATCGTGGCATTATCGTTGGGCTGATTCTCATTGTATGGAATTGTTGCCGTAACGTATTGCGGAAGTTGCGAGGCGTCCAGTCGTCCCTAGAATATCAATTCGGTTTCATTTCCATCATAGTCCAGTTTCACCAACCCCTTTTCTCTTTTTTTCATTTAGAAAAATCCGACGCTTATTCTGAACAGCGAGCAGCAACGAGATGAATGAGTTCTTCATTTCCTTCTCATAGTCAAGCTCATCTCTGCAAAAAAAAGACCTCATTTCGAAAATAATCGTTTTTTCTACCTATGAGCCAGCTCATCAACAAGACTTTCGTTGTAGACGCTGATTAATTGCTCCATTTCCGCGCACAATGTGACTAGTTTCGAGTAGGACAGCTCTTGCAAATCTAAACAGCGCTCATTTCAATGTTACGAAGCGTTAATTGTTGGTGCAATAAGTGCCACAATCACTATATAATTATGTTTCTAATTCTACAGTAGTGAAAATTGCGGGCAATTTCGGTTTCTCATAATCGGGGAGACCAAAAAAAAAAACGTTGATGTAACACACAACATTTAGTATACCCGAATAGGACGACGCATTTTTCGCTACAAATACGGTTGAATGTGCGTGCACACACACCAAATCGACTTACTCTCCGGATTCGAGACGAGATTCTGAGCTGTTCGCAATTTCACGTCGGCGTCCGAACTGTGACCGGATGGAAACGGCGAGCGCATCGATGAATACATCGAATCAACAGATTCCATCGTTCGATCCGTCATCATTGAGCCGGTGAAATCGCATGACTATAAATCGAAGGGTATTAAGTTAGAGATCCCAATTAGAGACGACAAGCTGAGAAAATTGATCATTGTGCTTGAAATTTGAGAAGCATAATCTTGCTCTTTTTCACTAGACTTTGACCTTGTTACGCATTACTAAATAAATAATGCATTTTAATAATCTCAATTATTCCGTTTAATGGCACTACGCAGATTTTGAAAAAAAAAGGTTCAAAAACCGGTGAAGGGGAGATTTTTTGCAATCGCATGGAAATTTACAGTTTTTTTTTTAATTGGTTCTACCGGTTTTTGAGTTTTTTTTTTCCGAAATTTGGATTGTATCATAACTGTCGCAATTGATTGAAGGACGTTTTTATTTTTTCGACCTTATGGTACCACACAGATTTTTGGTGAAAAAAGAAACTCAAACTAGTTTTTGAGCAATCTGCATAGGGTTTTCAAACATTAAAAACATGGTCATTATAATGAGCAAACATATAATGAGCATAAATAGCATTTTCCAAAATATGCAATATAAACTGATCACCCCCATAAATCAAAAAGGGATCTCAACTAATATTAAATTATTCCCAGATGTCAAAACGATATAAAAGAACAGTTTTTCTGCAATTAAAGCTACCCACAGTAAGCTAACGTATAAAATTCAAAAAAAAGCTTTCATTTTCTGTGTATGGAACTCATAAAAAAAACAAGAGATCCGAAAGTGTGAACATAAATCTACCTGAAGCATCTCATCAATCTCCTCAATGACCTGATCGGCGGTCTGCGGTGGCGTGTCGCCGCCGGAACCATGATGCTCATGGTGTCCGACGAGCTGATGAACGTCCATTTGCTGCCGCAACAGATCATCGTCCATATCATCGGTGTGCGCGCTCATCGGCGTTCGTGCGTCGTCCTTCTAAAAACATCCATCAGATTCGTTGCGGGCAACTTTGGGATTTCGGGGATCACTTTGGAGGGAATGGTGGGGGAAAAAATGCGCAACGCGGAGAGCAGAGGCGCCTATACGAGACGGCCGGTAAAACAACAACACAGCCAATAAGAAAACACGAACGAGAAACGAGAATATTCCAATGCGGGTGCTGGTGTGCTCCTCCATATATAGGCAAAGTGGGTTGAAAACAAAAAAGAAAAAAAAAACAACAAAGACTATGCTATGCAATGAGACGATGCTCGAAAATCAATAGCATTGAGCCAGGACGATAGGGGTGGGTGAGTGTTTGGCGGTGAACGCGCGCATACACACAAACGAAGGCATTTCCTCCCTTCCTGCCACCCCCCTTCCTCAAATTTTTCATTCTCATTTCTCTTCCTTTCATGGGCATAACTGAGAAGACGAAGCGCGATGGCTGGGCAAAGAATGAATGAATTACCGAGGATGAATCGCTGTCCAACGCCGACGCCATTTTCTTGCAGATTGTGCTCGTCCCGAAATCGAGGGGTTGAATGTTGCCGAAATTGCCGGTCAGCGTCCACCAAGTTCTGAAATAGCGAAATTCGAAAAGAAGAATTGAAATTGTTGGCCGAATTTGTTATGATGAACACTCAAGAAATCAAAGCTCTCATTGATTCAGAAATCGATGATCAGAAAAAAATTTTAAAAGTACCAATTTCTTATAAAAAAAACCCTATTGAAATACTCAATTCTATTTTAATTTTCAATCGGCGATGAAAACAAGTTGAATTTTAGGTTTTGCCGAAAATTCTTGCTAACTGCGCTACCAAATGTAATTGTGCAACGCTAATGAAGAAAATTGGGGAGCTCTCAATAGCCTTAATTCTATTTGCTCTTCAGTATCCCCCATTTTTTATTATGCGTGCTGGGCTAATGAAAAATTCCATTAGTAAGTGACAGCTGTGTTCAATCGGTCCGCGCCGCGTTGATTCATTTTTTCTATTCGAGAACAATTCTAGTTGTCGAACACATGTCGGAAATACGTTTCATTTCGTTCAAATGGTTGGTTTCTCTTTCCATCCAATAAAATCAACATCGAACAAAACAACCTACTGGCTTTCGTTCATGACTTCCTCCTGACTCCGCACTTGAACCGGCGCGATATCAGCCGTGGTCACTTCGGGATCTTTGAGACATGCGGCGATCTTCTCGTCGAAATTTCCAACAAGATCCTTCAAAATTTCGAATCACATTAAAACTCATTGTTTTTGTTCGCCTCGACACCAAACCTCAAGCGAACCGGACAGCTCATCATGAATTCGCTCCTCGTCGTTGAAGGCCGCTTTTTCGCTCATCAAATGACTGGAAACACAAAAATGATTGATGAGCACATGATGGATTAAGTGTGGAAATGTCGCACATAAGTTTTCTAATATTATCGTATCAACACGTTAATTAACGCATTTATGATGTTAATTGAATTTCGCGCTCGCGCAATTACTAATTAGGATGATTATGCATATTTGACCTATTTTTGGGGTAATTTTATATACGAATGTTGACGACAATGATCAAAAATTAAAATAAGATATTGTTGAGTGTAAATTTCTTTAAAATGTTTTTAGAAAAAAAAAAGTTAAAATGGAGAAATTGTCATAAAACTTGAAGTTAGACATAATACATAAGAATTGTTCAGTTGAGAAAAATGAGCACCAAGCAATTTTCCGAGAGACCTACTTTCAACTTTTATGGGTTTCCAACTTCACCAAGCAAGAAAACCATTATTATTGTGAGCCGCCTCGAACAAACTAATGATGGCAACGAGTCAATTCTTATTCGGGATTTGCAACGTAACAAGAAAATGACGTTCGAAACTGTTTGCTTACCTCGCCATATTCATATTCTTGTTGCTATCGATGTCCTCGTCGTCGCACGAGGCCAACGGGATATCAGGAACGCGAAGATCGGCTGCTTCCATCGTAATGTCACCACAGGGCATGGTATTCAAGACGCCGAAAAGCTAAATGAATGCACTTGGGGTGAGTGTGAGGCCCGCCGGCGTCGTTGCCTTCAGATGGAAAAACCCAAGAATGAGCAGCGGCGGCGAGTGAGCGAGAGATATAAAGAAGGAGTGTGCAAAGAGTGTTGAGCACGAGAGAGCCGCACAGACGTCGAGGAGTTGTGACTGGCCCGTCGAGTCTCAACCGACTGCTGACGCTGACGCTGATGCCCCGGCTAGCCTGCAGGCATGTATATATTAAAGAGCGCACGAATATGCGAGACAAACGCAATGCCGTATAATCGAGACGGCGACGGAGACGAGAAAAAAAAAGTGAAGAGTGGAAAAATAGTGCGGCGCGCGGAGCGCGGTTGGCGTTGGTGTTGGCGTTGGCGAAAAATGGGGCGGCGCCTAATTGGTATGTGTATACGAGAAGAGTCCCCCCCCTCTTCTTCTCCCATTTTTTCTTCCACGACAACAAAAAAAAAAACACAGAGCACAATTTGCGCTCGAAATTCGAAACTTTTGCATTCTTTCTCGTTGCCCGCAACACGACATGTGTGTCAATCTGCGGTTTTGTGGAGGCCCGAGTAGCACAATCTACTTTTTTTTCTCGTTCGAAACCACAAAAGAAGTAGGCGACGACGAAACGAAGAAACATGAAACATTGTGTTTGGGATTTCGATGGGAAAGTGTGAAAATTGTTTACACGGAAGAATGATTTCTGACAAATTGATGTTTGCGAATATGGGAAAAAAACGGGTGTTTTGGGAGAAATTTTAAAATTTCGAAACGCCTTTTCAACAGAAAAAAATGTGGTTCAGATTAGAGAAAAGAATATTGAGCGTTTCTGGTAAAACAAAACCTGTCGGATACAGAAATATTTTTAAAATAAACTCGACAAGGAATTTCGAATCTCATCAAATTAATCGACAAAAAATCACATTTCGTCCATCTCTATTGGTTTTTTTCCAGTTGCCAGAGGTTTATTAGAAATTTCGGTCATTCAACAAATATTTTTTCACCTGCGCAATACTACAATCATCGGATTCTATATACAAATGTCGCAAACAATAAACAGTAGATGAACATACGTTTTGTGAATACGTTATCTTATCAACATCGTCAAACTAGGCAGTTATTATGAAGGATCGTATCGTAAGAAAGGAGAGGCAATTGTGATGTTTGAACTGTTAATTTATTTTCATCGCGCAAATAATTCTCTGAAATCGAAAAGGGAGTTGCAATGAGAATTCAAAAATATTTTTGCGCTATTCGGAATTGATGATTACTCATCTAAAAAAACGTGATCGCATGCGAATAACAATTATTTTCGAATTGGCTTCATTATCTCCGCATTCCAAAAAAAAAATATTTCCTCACTCGCGTGTTTTTGTGGAATGAAAACGAAAAAATAAATGTTGGAAGGGACAAAACTGGATGAAAACCGATCGCGGAAAAAAGGTGTGTAAATAATGAATAGTTTAAAAGAAAAAAATTGTAGGACAAACAACATACAATGTCAAATAAAACACTTTTTCCCCCGGTAATTGGCGGTTTTGTAATGGTAGGAAAAGAAAACCCAAAAAGAAATTTTCTAAAAAAAAATTTATTACGTCTAACTAAAAAAATTAATAACCGAATGTACTAGACGCGTGGCATTTCGCTCCTCAACCGATCGGATTGCAATTTCCTATAAATTACATTATATGAATCATGCAAGTGTCAAGGCCATTAGAAATTTCATTAGCGGCGTTTCAAGAGTGTCCCATTAGCCATATGGCCATAAAACGAGCGAGTCTCGCCTTATTATGGTTCTCACCTCACATAGAGCACATTGGCGAGCACAAAACCAAACAAAACGCAAGCAATCATCACGAGTAAACGATTCTTGTTCTTTTCTCGATTGTATTCCTCTTCGGGGTTCCTACAAAAAAAACAAAACTGAAAAATCCTCAATTTCGAATCCCATTTTTAAGGTACTGGTTAAAAGTAGTTGAGTTTATTTCTTAAAATCTACATGATGCCATTCAAAATCCCAAATTCTTCAAATCCAAATTTACCTAAAATGACTAAATTGTGTGGGTCGCCGTCTTTTTGGATTGTCGATGATATCGCCGGACCACTCCCTTCGATGCACATTTTTCTGCGCCGCTGACATCTCGCGAGTTTTCGTAAACGCCTCCATCAAGAATCCGCCTTCTGGACTATACGCAACATCATAGGATTTTCGTTTTTCCGGATTCCGCAAACAATCATAGGCCTCCTAAGAGAAACATGGAAAGAATAGTTGTTTTCAATGCGAACACAAGCAAAAAATTCGCACTTTGACTAACATGAATTGTTCGGTGTCCGACGTTCTTTTCGCCCATCCAACACGCGAATCATCTTTTCGTTTTGATTGATCAGGATGAAGCTAAATACTAATTATCGGTGGAATCACGTTTCAATTACATTAATTATAGTTTTAATGAATCTTTCATACAAGTTTTGTTTTTACAAAATTTGGATAATATGTGAAATTTAATAGAGTTCAACCAATTTTACAATTTGCCGCTTTTCATTTCTTTTTAATATCGTCTTTTTCATCCATGGCTCTCAAATTTTCAATGATTCCTACTAATACCTGTTTGGTTTTCCTCACAAATGCGTCTTTAATCTCTTGTGCGGAGGCGTTCGGCGCAACATCAAGAATTTCATAATAATTCTTCCTATAAAAAAAATTGCGAAATATTCTAGAAATCAGAATAGAAACCTTTCAACGTATGATGCAAACCCGCGACGAAGTATTCGATTTAACATAGACTGAAATTTCGATGAAAATCAGTTGAGGCAAATCTTCAAATAAATGCTATCATGATATCTCGTAAACATGTGGGCAGAATTGTGCAAAAAAATTCATTCAATATTTTATTAAATTGGGACATTTGTGAAAATTGACACAAGTCCGTGGCCCCATTCCCGTTTTGAATAAGTTCTCATGAAAAACTCAATGTTGTATTGTACATACAAGAAGCATGCAAAAGAGAACAGAAGAACTGAGATATATGGAAAATCGAAAATCTCGAGTAAAATCTGCATAAATATCATACTGATGATGCTCAAAACTATTGAAGCTATCGCCCAAATCAAAATCGAAAAGGAAGTGTGAGTTTGGGAGAAGAACAAAGTTTGAAAGGCAAAGTGAACGGCTAGAACAAAACACGACATGTAAATGACCTCAAAATCGTAGTAAAGGGTAATGCCCAATAAAGATAGAAATAATATGACGAGATAAACGAACGTGGCCAAATAAAGCAAAAGAAAATTCCGTTTAGAAATATAATTGAAAAGAATTCTAAATATCACAAGCCCGGTAATCACATAGAGCAAGACTACAGTGTTATTTTTGACGAAATCGCGTACGCCAGGTGTTAGAAACACAATCAAGATTCCTGAATTAAAAAAAAAATGCTTTGATTTTGTGTAAAAAAAAATGCAATACCTATGGCATAGGTTATACTGATAATTGTTAGTAGTGCAGTTATTTGCCTTTGATATTTATGACGAGTACGAATGCATGAGTTAGCAACTGTTTGAGATAATATTAAGCCTTCGATGTCATCATTTCTAAATTATTTTCTATGAAATTATATAGTTACGTCAAAATCGTAATGGAATTGAACCTCATTAGTTTTTCATGGAAATTAATAGAATAATTGAAACTGAGAAAAAAATTGTAGAAATTTTTAATAAAAAAAAACTCACGACTGTGACAAATGTTGCATTTCCCGTGCTCGTTGAAAATCTAAAAAAAACAACAATTAAATATAAAAAAAGAAACACTCGAAATATCTCAAAATGTTCAAAACATTCGCAAAACGAAAAAAAAGTTTCTCTAAGATGCAAAAAATTTTCATCAGCGACGAGTTTGGAATATATAAACGAATAAATATTGAAGTATGAGAGTATATAAAACAGTTATACTGGAAGACTTGACTTGATTTCTACGCGTTTTTAGCGTAAAGGAGATCATAATGTCCCGGACGGTAGAGTAGAACAATATCAGCTTTAGCATCATTCTCAGGAATGTCGTAATGCCAGCCACCATTTGGAGCAGCGGACTGATCCATATACTCAATGCGAATTTTAAAACCTAAATATTATAAATCATTTTTTTCAAATAGCCAATGCTTACCTGTGGCATTAACGAGTCCAATTATACCTAAATGGTCCGCATCTTTCCACATTGCCTCTATTTCAGAGGTACAGTACTCATCCATTGGTAGCCCCGACTCAATGAATGGCTCATACTCGGAGCAATGTTCTTTCAAATATCCCGAGGTGATTAATCTCATAAAAATGATTAGATAGTTTGAATGATGGTCATCGTTTAGATCAGTAAAAACTTTTCCTCTTGTTAACTTCTGATTGACAAGATCTGTTAGCCAGGTGATAAACTTAAAAATTAATATTTCTCCCCGATAGGATTTTCACTGAATCTTACGAATTCACAAAAATCGTTGGTTGTCCATTCGGGAAACCCTAACTTCAGGAGTCTCTCATTCCAGCTTTTGCAAACACCGAGAAATTGTTGGGCTCTCGCGTTGTCATTTAACAACTTCTCAAATATTCCAACCATGACGGCGCGATAGAAGCAGTTCCCGTCACCTCTTATTTGACGAACGTCCGAATAAACTTCGGCAAGTTGCTAAAATTAAATAAACGTTGTTCATCGAGAATACTAAAATGTAGAAAATACTTTAGCCTTGCCAAAAAATTCAGGACTTGTTGTTTCGTCATACTCCATAACAATAATATCAAATGGAAGGGATTCGCCGACCAGTGGGAATAGTTTTTGCTAGAAATAAATCATGATGATTATAGCTTTCAAACAATTATACCTCGTCTTCGATTTGTTTCATCTGTTGATCCTGTAGATCGAGTTGATCTTGCGTTACAACTTCCAATTCACTCGTTAATTCTTTTGGCTCTTCCGACATATTGAGATGCTCTGAAAATAAATAATAGAGTTTGAAGAATAGACGTTGTGCGTAATATTATATTCTACCAAACAATTATTAATATTTTGAATGCCCGTATTTAAGAAATTCGAAATTCCAATTTGTCGTCGAAATTAAGAATGTGACGTGCGAGAAAAAAATATCCAGAATAATCTCGTTTTGCGTCAATGAAAAAGAAAACTGGCGCATTATTGGGGCAATCGCACCCGAAACAAGCCAACGAGACCGGTTGTGCCTCGCGACGGGGGCTTACTCGGCTAGCACAATCAGGCTCGCGTTTTTCTCCCGGAATTCAACTGTTCACTGTTTGCCTCTCTTGTCTGTATCAGCTTTCAAATTGATTATATTGTTCACGTTAAGACGTTTGAGTTACTTTTTCGTTGCAGGATGCGCGAGTTTAAGGTCGTGGTTCTCGGCAGTGGTGGCGTTGGAAAATCGGCACTCACTGTTCAATTCGTCAGCAGCACATTTATTGAAAAATATGATCCGACTATTGAAGATTTTTACCGAAAAGAAATTGAGGTAACTTTTCGAAAATTGTCTTCACACGCTGACATCGATAAATATCTATATAGGTTGATGGGCAACCATCGGTTCTTGAAATTTTGGACACTGCGGGTACAGAGCAATTCTCGTCAATGCGAGATTTGTATATAAAGAACGGACAGGTTTTTTTTGCGTTTCTTTGAATTACAAATATCGATTTTTTAGGGATTTGTTGTAGTTTACTCGATTACCAGCCAGCAAACGTTCCATGATATTAGGAATATGAAAGAGCAAATAATTCGGGTCAAGGTTATTGCGTCTTTTTCTTTTAGGGAATTCAAAATTGGATTGTTTCAGGGAACAGAAAACGTGCCAATTTTGCTAGTGGGTAACAAATGCGATTTGGCGCATCAGCGACAAGTTCGAACAGAAGAAGGTCTTGCACTTGGTAAGCTTAATAATTCAAATTTTTAATTTTCTAAAAAACTATCTATGAAAATCATTTCCCAAGAAAATATGACCAATAAAAAATTTAATTAAAAATTGTCGGTCAGTTTTATCGATAAAAAATGCTCACCTCAAAATGAATCAAAATTACGACAGCTCTGCGAAATTTCTTCATATGTAAAGAAAGAATTGTATCCAAACCTTCACACTTCCAAATATTTATATCAGAATCGTGTGAAAATGTCGTTAAATATAGCATAAAAGCGTAGTCTTGAAAATTGTTTATGACTCAAAAAGTGATGTATTTTATTTGCACAAAAACCTTTTATCGGAACGTGAAGCAAGTTTGCAAAATTTTTAATAAATAATTGCAATAATCAAAAAGACACCAAAACTTCTATAAATTGTTGAATTATTAACTTGGTTTTAGCTGAATCCTGGTCTTGCCCCTTCACCGAATGCTCGGCGAAGAACAACCACAATGTGAATGTGACATTTGCCGAAATCGTACGCGAAATGAATTATGTGCAAAACCGCTCAAAACAGAACAAGTCGTGTTGCTCAGTGATGTAATAACAATAATAATAATGATGATAACCTGCTTTTTTTTTCAAATTGTAATATTTCACACTTGAATGTCCCAAATCCGGAACAATTTTTCACTGCGCTTCGTTCTCTGGTGAACCCATTTTCTCTCACTTTCACCCCACTTCCCCTATTTGGTATTGTTTTACTGTTTATATTGTAAAATTGGTGCTCTAATTATGTATAATCTAACCGCCTCTTTGATAATTTTGCCTTTAATACGATTCAAAAATGCTCCATGTTCATTTTGTTTTGTTAGATTCCCTCGTATTGTAGAAGTATTACGGGCTGCCCAACGTTTTGTGTTCTTCTTTCTTTATACTGAAATTTTAACAACAAAAAATCTCAAACATACTTATATATTTTTTAACTCTCATGACTTTACTTGATGACTAATTGATGTCCCAATTCACTTATTTTTATGTATTAAATATTCTTTTTAATAGCATCCAAATATAAAAATAAAAAATAAGTTTAAAGTTATAGTATTTTGAAAACGAATACAGTTAGTAAAATTCCGATAATTGAATGAGGTTTTGACGAGTTGCAATAATCTCCGGTACAGGTATAGCAGCGACCGACACCGCCTTGGGATTGGCAGTTTGTCTAAATTAATCGGATCAACCATTGACAGCATCCAAATATAGAAATTGACGAGGAATATTTTGAAAAATAACATACCATAAGAGAAGTACAAGAAACTGGAGGATTCGCCGGATCATTGCAACCTTTTGTGATCTGCTCGACTGAAAATTTGCAGTTTTTTTTTGGTAAAATTAAACGGCTCATAGTTCAAAAATGTCTCGAATTGCTTGTTTATTTCGTATGTTGAGTTTTCGAGAAGCTTCTTTCTTGTTGCTAGGCGGATTTGCAATAAAAATGCCTCGAGACCCACATTTTTTATTTGGTCCGTTCATTCGACAGTTGAATTGCATGCACTGATAGACGTTTGGCGGGCATTGTTGTGTAAACACATTGGGAATACTGTTCTGCACATAACAAGTTGTAGCATCTGGAATTGGGAATGAGTCATGCAGCGAAAAATATTTTGTTTTTGTGACAAGGTTGAGCATTTTGGACCTTTGAGATTAAATATTCATCCCGCGCGGTTGTTAGGCAGAAGTGTGCATAATTTCAGTAATTCTTTCAGCATCAAATTTCAAAGATCTTTGATTTTTATTGTCGACGACAGGCAAGAGTCGAAAATTCAAAAAAAAAATTAGTGAAAATTTCAATTTGTCGCCCCCCACACGCTAAATTGAGGGCGATGTGTAATTGGAGTGTCGTACTGTTTGGGGTAAAAAAGTTTTGGGACGAATAGTGGAGGTTTTTTGGGGAATTCCCGTGGAACCCCCAATATTTAATAAAAAAAAACCAGCCGCGGTTCGTCCTTTTCGAATCGCTGAGAAATTATTAAATGAAAATTTCGATTTTTTAATATGAGGTTTTTGCTGAAAGAATAAAGATGAAAAATATTAATAAAAATTTAAAAATGCACTTCTAGGATTGTGTTGCGCCTAAGTCGAAATTTTAGGCATAAACCTGAAAATGGCGTAAGTGCGTAATTAAGGGCAAAACTGAGATATGCCAAATGCGGCTAAAAAAGAGCCAACATTGCTTTAATTGAAAATGTCGTGTAGAGCAGCCGACTCTTATTAGAAACTGCGAAGAGTCTGCTGAAATTCTCAACGACTTTTCCAATGAAAATAATTTTCTGGTCCATATCATAAATTGATCCAACCATACCGGCGTTATTCGAAAGAATAAGAGCGATCAAGACGGAATAGAAAATCGTTGTGTGCATTTTTGTTGGGATGCTTTGTCGTTTGTTTTTTTTAAGGAATATCGGCTCACGTTTGAATAGCGGTTAGGAATGCGTCTGAGCGTCGCCAAGGTGTGCAACTAGGCGACCAAAACCGGCCGTCAGACAGGAGGACCCACAACGAAGAAGCGCGCGTGGGGACAGCAAATAGGCAAAATTTGGAAAACACGAAAAATTGAAGATGACGACTTTTTACGATTGTACTATTTGCGATTCAAAATTTTCACTTGACATGTACAAATTGGAATGATGGGTTCAACATGGGAATTGTCTGAAAATGGCTGGAACCAAAAGAATCACAAGGCCAATTTTGTTAATTAGTCACCACCCTATTTATAAATTTGCTGACACTTTTCCCCATGACATCAAAATTTTTTTGAAATTGTAAAACACCACCACCATATTTTATAATCCCTAATCTCACACGATTAATAATAATAATAAATGGAATCTCTCTCTCTTTTTTTTGATCACCCAATTTTGTTTATACTCCATCAATAGTATCATATTTCCAATGCAACAAATAAACGATTTCTTTCAAAATATCATCAGCACAACTTCTGTTATAATCTAGCTAGCAGAGATTTCAAAAAAAATTCCCACAATGATTTTTGCTTGAAAAAAAAATTAATCCGTTTAGTCGGAAAATTTTTAAAAATTTCAAAGCCATAAAATAATGAAGGTCTTGTATAATTTGGAACCACTCAAATTCTATTTAAAAGAGGGTATGGGCAATATGTCGATTCATTAAAAAAGTGATGAATGATGAGGGTGGTGGTCGGCGCTCGCGAATGCCAAATGAGCATCTGCTTGATGTCCGAATTTATTGCTCCTCTCGTTCCTCTTCACGCTTACTTCATTGCTATAGTTTTTCCTGCATTTTTAACCTTTTGGTTTACACTTTGAACTAAAACAATTTTGAGCAGTTGTTTCATCCTTTGCTGCAAAACCTTCATAAATTATTGAACAAATGGACATTTTTCAATATTTCAAATTTTGGGTTCAAGACGTTTTAATGATATTTGAAACAGGAAATTCGATCAATTATGACGCGTATATTAAATTCGTTGGAAATTTGATATCAATGAAGCTTATCTAAGAATTATATGCATTAAAATGAACGTTTTCATTAATTTACATTTTCCGAAAAAAGTGAAAGCCTCCTTTTTATTTTTGGAAAAAATTGAGGCAAAAGGAAAAAACAAAAACACCTGATGTTTTCAATATTTTCAATTTTTTATTCAAAAGTGTAAAATGTATTTTTTGTTCAAAAATGTTATATGAATGCGATTTGACGAATTGGTTTTTTTCATATGACACATAACCATTAATATTTGATAGCATTTGTCGCTAACAAAAATGCTAACAATTCGGAATCATAAGATATGAATTTAAAAATCG
The DNA here is from genome assembly GCA_902829315.1 of Caenorhabditis bovis. NCBI lineage: Eukaryota > Metazoa > Nematoda > Chromadorea > Rhabditida > Rhabditidae > Caenorhabditis > Caenorhabditis bovis. The sequence continues at coordinate 981,143 of CADEPM010000001.1, read as the reverse complement.
CAAAAATGTTTTATTCCTTTTTCCATTTTGTTTTGAATTGCATTCAATTCAATCGAGAAGGGTGGAAATTTGAGAAAAACATGCGTATCGGGTTGCTTAGTGTAAAGGGCGAGAAAATTTTGGATAGTGTTCGCCAACTGATACGAGCCCTCAATTATCAGCAAACGGCCAACGATTGCAACGTTTCCCATTTTCCCAAGCGCAAAATTTATTGTCGAAACGCTCGGGCGAAAAAATTTATGCACACATTGATATTTCAACCTTTTTCACATCGCCAAACAAAAAATCGACATTTTTTCTTCTTGTATTTTTCAATTTCATTCTTCCACCCATACACGCTGTTGCTCGTGCGTGCTCGCTGAGCACCACCAATTGTCTCGTTTTCCTCATTCATTTTTCTTGGCCGTCGTCGCCGCTCGTGCTCCTCGCCGCTCGTGCTCCGCCGGACTTCAGACTATCGATTTTGCAATTTTTCAAAACGAGTGTTCGCCCGCCTTGTTGAATATTTGACGCGACGGCTCTTTTCCGTGTACTTCACACGGATTACACATTGTCTTTGATTTTTGCCGACGTCGAGCTCGCAACGCTTCGCTTTTATTTTTAATAATTTGGATTAGCTGGCTTCATTAATATAATGCATCCATTGTATAGTTTATTGAATAATGTATAACATAACGCATAAATTTATAAATAAAAGGAAAGGTGTTTTCAAATCGTATAGTAGCGCTAGAAAGCAAGCGTTTCCCTCCACATTTCAATTTCGAAATAATCCTACAGATGTTGTGTATTTATTAAAAAAAGCAATTTCAAAAGTGAAAAAAAAATGAAATTTCTGCAATTTTTCAATTTGACTAATGGATTTCAAAACAAAATTTGGAAAAAAAGACTACTTTGAACTTTTCGTTTTTAGTTTTTTTTGAAAATCTGAAAAGCAAAAAAAATAAATGTCGCGCGCGTGACCCGAATTAAAAATTTTTTTGATAATTTCCAAATTATTTGTTTTTGTTCGTCGCATTTCGAATATCCGTATTTGGTCAAAACCGCATTGGCCCCGACAACCGCCGCCGGGCGTTTCCTTAATTAATCCAAACGCAATTTTCGGCGTCGTCAACTCCCAGATTATGCGCACGCCGCCTCGCTGCAGGCCGAGCTTTTATCCGGAATTCAATTCCACCTCGCCGCTTTTGTTTTTTTTTCTATTTCGCATTAAAATCGTCTTCGCTGTTTTAAGTGCACGCCATTAAAAAAAATTTTTTCAATCGCACTATTTTAGGCTTCAAAGTGGGGCCCCGGCGTGATGCTGAAATGCATTGCTGCAATTGGCTCAATCTTGTGGATATCGACCATTATATTCGTCTACACCCAATTATCCACCAACTCAAATGTGCCCGGTTTGTAGCATTTCTAATTGCCAACATTTGAATGCTCTAAAAATTGTTCGCACTCACATCAAAGGGGGGTGAAGCTCAGGGGAATTGAAATGGTGTTCGGTAATCTGTTATGGTGACAGATGGTATTAATGGCCCTTTCTCTCCACCACCACCCTCGACACCCTTCGCTAATCTGTTTGATTTAAGTGGTCCCCATTGATTATAGTCATATTGCAGCAAGAAGTAGCGAATCAATAAGAAATTGGCGAGAAACACTGGAGATACTTGAGACCCTCAAATCGCAAAATGACGAGTTGAAGCGGATTATTGAAGCGGAAAGAGAGCAACGCGAAAAAGAGCATAGCACAATGTAAGATGGAGTTTTGAGAAAATAAATCAAAGAATTATTAATTTTAGATTATTGGCCCAGCAGAATGGAAATGCAAAAATTGGGGACGATTCTCCAAAACGAGTTCTCGCGCCGCCAATGAATGCCGAATCTCAGGCAAATGAGCTAAAGTTTAATGTCGAAGTGGAGCGACGATTATTAGATGATAGGATTAGAGAGGTAAGAGTTGGAATCTTCTGAAGAGGGATGCATAGAAATTAAAGCAGAGATCGCCTTATTCAAAAAAAAAAACCATTTTCTAGATGTTCTACCGTGTGCATAGTAGCGGAATTCAAAAAGACGCCAAATCGCGATTCGAAGAACAATTGATCAGTTTAATGGGTTTGTCGGGACGATTGGAAGTCGCCGACGGCAGCGAAGAAGTGCGACGAATCAAGCGAAAAAAGATTACCGAGCGAATCATGAGCGGAATTCAGAAGCTGCAGAAGCCTGAAGCTTGCAATAAAGCAAAGTGGGTTATTTGATATAAAAACGATTTAAAATTATTGGCTCATTTTTAGAATTCTGGTTTGCAATCTTAATAAAGAATGCGGCTTTGGTTGCCAGTTGCACCATGTCACCTATTGCGCCATTTCGGCGTTGGCGACTATGCGAACGCTGGTCCTACAGAATAACGGAAAATCGTGGAAGTAAAAATTTCGATATTCACTCAATCTTAATGAAGAGAACAGTAAACTATTAATGCTATCGGCATGTCTATATATGGTTTATAGAAGCATCATTTATAGGGCAATGCAGAAAAGATTAAAAAAAAGGAAAATGATTTTTTTTTGTTTTTTTTTTCATCTATAAATTGAATTTTTCTTCATTTTTCATTTTTTCTTAAATTTTCTCTACATTGCTCCATTAAAAAAATGTGGCTCATCGCAAAAAAATTTGAAAAAAAATTCCCATCTGAAAGATGCTATACACTCTCACGCAAAATTGCACACATTTCATTAATCTCAATGAATCCTTGTTGTCAGCATTTTTTTTCAAATTTTTCTTTCCAAAAACATATGTTTTGTTCTCGAAATTAGATTAAAATTAAAAAAAAATGCAATAATCTAAAATCGATCGTTTCAGATACTCGCGAAATGGCTGGGAATCTGTATTCCTTCCAATATCACCATGCAAATACGACGATGCCGTTGCGGTAATCAATTTCTTCATATTTTTATTTTTTTTTGATGAACAAATGATTTCAGAGCGATTTGCCGGTTCAATTTTCTGAGCATTCGCAAGCAAGAGTGGTCTCGTTGGGCATCGTTGACTCATTGGTCCGACGTCCCGATTTTCTGCCGCAAGCTGTACCGTCCAGTATAATCAACGATTTGATAATGCTTCATTCAAATCCGCCGGCATTTTTTATTGGAACGGTGATAGAAAAAATTGTTGCCAATCAATTTTTGATCATTTTCGCATTTACAGGTAATTTCATATTTGATGAGAATGAATCCCGAAACACAGAAGAAGCTCGATGAAGCTGCTAGTAAGATTCCGATTGAAAAAGGTATTTTCAGCTAGCTTATTTGCAAAGTTTTTGTTATCTCGAAATATATTTAGGCCCGATTGTTGGCCTCCAAGTTCGTCGTACTGACAAAGTCGGAACGGAAGCGGCGTTCCACAAATTGTCGGAATATATGGAATGGACTGAATATTGGTTTAAAGTTGAAGAGCGAAAATTGGGCAGGAATGTGACACGACGAGTATTTATTGCATCCGATGATCCATCTGTTGTGCCCGAAGCGAAGAAATCGTAAGATTGTTCTTGAGCACACCAACACCCGATTTTCTTCAGATACCCACAATATGAAGTCTATGGTAGCACGGAGATTGCGCAGACGGCACAGGTCAATAACAGATACAGCGATGATTCATTGATAGGAGTTATCACTGATATTTACATTCTTAGCAAATTAGATTATTTGGTTTGCACGTTTTCTAGTCAGGTACGCAATATACAGTAATCGTGTTGGTATGATGAATAGCTTCAGGTATGCCGAATGGGATATGAGTTGAGGCAACCGACTGGTGCTGACGATGGCTCGAAATTCCATTCACTAGATGATATTTATTATTTTGGTGGTCAACAAGGTAGCCAATTGTTTGGAGGCGAATTTTTCTTTTTCATTAAGACGTTCGTTTCAGCACACGAGGTTGTTGCAATTGAAGATCACGCGGCTCACAGTCAAATTGAATTCGATTTCAAAACTGGAGATAAAATTGGAATCGCTGGAAACCATTGGGACGGATTCTCGAAGGGATCGCATCGGAAAACATCGAAGACTGGATTATTCCCATCGTATAAAGTGATGAACGACTGGAGGACTTACAATTTTACAGTAATAGTTTGAGAAATTTAGGATTTTAGAATTGTTTGGGTATATGTGATTCAAGTAATATATATTCGGGTTCATTCATTTTAAAAAGAAATTTTGTTGATTTGTTTTCTACGGACTGCTTCTCTGTGATTTTCATTGATTTTTGTTGTATTGTGATTCATAAACATTTTCATTCATTTATTTGCCATGTTTGAAATGACCGGAAACTGAATCAGATATGAATTCGAATGGGCTGGTTTTCGAGGATTATATAAAGATAATTTGGCGGGACACAAACGGTCGAAATGTCTTGGATTTTCATTGGTGGAGTTGTTCTCATTTTTGTCGCCATCACACCATGTTTGGCGCAGGTCGAAGACGGCCCACAATTTTTGTGGAATCGATGGGGTTCGTTTATGAACTCTCTTGTAACTTTCTCTAACTTATTTCAGAGCAACGAACGATTGATTGTATTTACAGTGGGAGGCCCGACGAATGTGTTCTTCGTGCACCGAATGCCAAGAATCCTATTGATTTGACAAATTACAAGTGAGCTCTATGGCGTCAAGCGCGTTGCGGCTCGCGCGCGGTCGCCACTTCACATTTAGTGCACTTCGAATAGTAGTTTGTTTTGAGATAGAAAGAAGCGACCGCTCGCGAACCGCAACGCGCCTCACAACATTCTTACAGATAACTCAAAACCAATCGGATTCGTAGAATCGGCCAGTCCGATCGGGTTGATTCCGGAAACCTGTATTTGTCGGAGCCGATTGGTTTTGATTGATAGAAACCCAATTAATTTCTTTTTGAGATGCCGTCGTGAGCCGATGCCTCAATCCGATTGGAACACTCTCGCCGTGAACTCGACGACGCGTCTAGCGTGCCCTCTAAAATGCCCAATTAATTTTGATCTCTCGGTTTGGCTCTTCTCAATAGCCTCTCCCCCAAGAAAAATAGATGTTAAATAATTCAGGTGCTCCAAAAAGAGCCATACGTGAACAAGAATTGTCAAAAGTATTACACGTACGGAAAATATTGGGATAATCAAACAAACGATTGGTTCATTTGGATGACCGAACCGTGCGTCGCTGCGATCACAACACACTGTCGATTCAATGATGTTCCGGCTCGTGTCGGCAAGAATGAGGTGGATCTCACGAAAAATGATGGTCCCAAACAGACGAAATTGAGCGAAGAACGCAAAAAGGCTGTATAAATTATTGATTATGTTGTATTTTTTAAATCGCATTATGCACTGAAAATACATATTATGCAAAAATATGCAGACAAGTGTTTGATTCAGTGAAAGACTGTCCAAATTTGAAACATAAAAAAGAATTTTCTTTTCGTTTTTCTTGATTCTTTTATATTGAATGGTTTTTCAGTAATTGAGCGATTCCCTTCTGGAAAGAATAATTATGACCACCATTTTTTAAATAATTTTTAAAAAATCTTATCGTAAAGAGATCATAATAGAACTATTGAGGTTTCAAAAAAAAGAAAGTTTAAAGAAACTTTTTGTTTTTTTTTTTCTTCCAAAATGGTCTCCTGAAATTTTCAAGTTAAATATTAAATGACCAGTCGTACGGGGATTAAGCTGTGAAAGGCAGATGTTACCTAATACAGTGGCGCCAGGCTGGCGGCGTAATAGCGCAGTGGCGAAATTTTGTACTCATAATGGGGAGATCGTGGGTTCGATCCCGCTCTGCCGCCAAGTGCTCCTTCCACCGCACGTTATCTCGATTGATTTCGATATCCAACATACTCGAAAATATTCGTTTCAAAATTCTTTTTTAATTTCGGTCTAAACTTGGCTCGTTCTGCCAGAGAGTCTTCCCATAGAAATAGTGCAAAAAATGAACAAAACCCTCTTTTCTTTTTCACATTTTTCCCATTTTTTGCACACCAGAATCGCTCTATGCAAATGCACAAACAGTCACAAAAATAATGTGGCCTAGTTGAATTTTGGTCATAATTTTCGCGCAAATCAACACATCAAACAATATGGTTCGCATTCATTTCAGACGAAATGGCGTGCACCGCAACTTTGTCGATGCCCTTGGAGAAAAGCCAAAACGAAAGCGACGCGCTGTTGGCGGCGTCGAAGCGCAATCAGAAGACTCTCGACAGTTTCATGAAGCTCGGCCGTTATTGCTGGCTGATTCTTCTGTTCTCCGAGTTTATGCTTCTCTCTGGTGCCGGCAACACCCTATACATGATGTACGCCGGTAAATGCTCTTCTTCGATTCCCTTTTTTTTCTTGCCATCTAACAATATGTGCTCAGGCGCTGCTCCAAAATACGTCGCCTGCAATAGTGACGAAGTGAATATCAAAGATATTTGCAAATCATCATATGATTGGAAAACGCCGCCGAATTGCACATTGAATCCAGTCTACGATTTCAAATCAATCAATATTGAAGTGAGAAATCTTTTTTTTTCCAATTTTCAATAATTGATTAATTAGTTTGAACACTTCTGCGAAGAAGGAGCCTGGGTGAAAACGAGCATTTCGATTCAAATGATGGGAGTTCTTGTCGGCTCTGTGTTCTCTGGAGCTCTAGCTGATCGATATGGCCGGTTAAAGGTGAACACGCGGCATTTTCAAATAATAGGGCAATGCAGGAAAAAATAAAAAACCGGAGAATTCGTTTTTTTTCTGCATTGGCCATTTAAAAAATAAATTATTTAGATTCTTTCTGCATGCTTTTTCATGGTTTCAATTCTAAGTCTGGTTTCCACATTTGCCACCTCCCTTGTCAATTTCACAATTATTCGAACTATCCTTTCACTCTTTAAAGGCGGATTATTAAGGTAATCTTAAGGATTGTCAGAAAGCGGGGGGGGGGACGGCCCTGTTTTTGGAATCTTGACAAGAGAAATTAGCGGAGATTTTCCGGCGGCGCGTCAAAATCGTCTAGGGACCTATGGGGTTCACGGGGCCGATTTTGTTAACTCAAAACTAATCGGGTCCAACAAAATTCGGCTCCAGAATTAACCCGATTCGATTGGTAAATTGTCGGATTCGATTCGAATTGATAAAATTAAAACAAAGTTATCACCCCCTGGTCCACCCAAGCCAAGGACCGAAAAGCTTGGAAAGCTGTGGTTCGCGCCTCAACAGGCGAAGGACGAACCGACTAAGTGACTAAGTAAGTAAGTAAAGGATTCGAATAATAACCACAATTTCGCAATCTTATCCGTAGAATTTCCAATCGGATCGGGTCTATGCTGGAGCCGAATTTTGTCGGATCCGATTGGTTTTTAGTTGCCTGAGCATCTATTTTTTTGACGACGCTGGCTCATTCCTCAGATTCAAATCAAATTTCAGCACTTACGGCGTGTACAAAATGGAACACGTGCCACGTCAGCATCGCTTCTGGATAGCAACGATGATCAGTTGGGCTCCAAACTACATGATGCTCAGCGTTGTCGCCTACCTTTGTCAGAATTGGATCACCTATCAATACGCGATTTTTGCGATATCGATTCCCGGCGCAATTGTGTTTCTGTTCGTCAATGAATCACCGCGATGGCTAATTCAGGCGGGACGACTCGACGACGCCAGACGCGTTTTGCGAAAAATTTTGGAGATTGACGGCAAAATGAGCGATCAAGCGCTCGGCGACATCGAAGAAATGATAATGATCGAGAGAATTGTGAGCACAATGAAGTTGATTCAAAAATGTGAATGAGGAATGTTTTTAGAAGCAAGAAGAGAGCACACGAAAAAGGAAAAACTATGATATGCGACATTTATTCTGGAACAAGAATATGGCAGCCGTTACTATAATAATGTGGCTTGGAATGTAAATAAGCAGAACAAAAAAGAAGTTACAAAATTTGCTATTTTCAGGTTTACCACATCATTCACCAATTATGGATTTGTGTTCAACATTGAAAAACTGTCAGGCTCAATTTACGTGAATGCCCTTTTAATGGGCTCCCTTCGATGGACCCTTAACATTTTCATAGGGCTTTTGGACATCAAGTTTGATCAAAGGCTTTTGGAATATTCCATGAAATTTCTCAACTTATTTTAGAGTTCACACAATTGGAAGAAAATTGATTCATTTCGTTTCAAAGTTGACGATCGCGCTTTGCGTTTTCGTCATTTTTCTCGCTTATTATTTCGACATCGATGAGGAATATTCATTAATCATTCGCATTTCAACTTTGTTAGCATCGGCAACGGCTTCGCAAGTCTTTATCACAAAGACAATCGTTCTAATGGAGTTCTATCCGACGGTCATTCGAAATTCGGCAGTCTCGTTCAAAGCGACCGCTAGCCGCATCGGAACAATTCTCGGCCCGCAGCTTTTCATTTTGGTACGCGTTTTCCAACTAGTCTCCGCGTTTGTTCGATTATGAAACGCCTCATCAATTTTCAGTGTCCTTACAAAAGTGTTCCCTATGCGATTCTCACGGCAATGTGCATTTTCGACGCCATCGCTTTCCAAATCCAGTTGCCCGAGACGAAAGGACGACCGCTGCCCGAAACGCTGCCTGAGAAAGCCAAAAAACGACCGCCGCTTATTTCGGACCCGTTGGCGATTGTTCCAGATAAGGCGGCAGATGAAGAATGAACAATTCTTCAAAAAGTATATATATATATATAAATAATAGTCCTAAAACAGTTTCCCTACATAAAATATATAATAAAAGTTTTGTATTCGTAATAACAAAATAATAAAGGAACAAAAATATAAGCTGAAAACCCGGCAGTATTAAAATAAACAGCTCAATAATTCAATTTGCAAATTCCCTATTTATGTGCAAGTGCACGTCAAATCTGGCGTGTGTGTATACACCGAGTGTCTACAGTACACAAGAAATTTGGCTCCTCACAGCATATTTCCATAGAATTTCAATCCAAAAGTTGATAGCACCAACTCAATAATGAATTTCATTAATATAATAAATATAAAAGAGGATGGATTGTTTTAGCTACAACATCTGCAATCTGTCATCTTCGGAAAAAAAACTGCGTAATGCCGAATGTTTTTTTTTGCGACCGCGATTTCGTTTCGCTTCGCGTATTGCGCAATTATCATGGATTTGTGTTCATTGTTGAGAAACAAATATTTTATTTCAATAAAATTAATCGAATAATCAGATTGCCAAGTAAAACTGAGAACATAGGCTTGAGGTTGCAGATATACAAATAGTTGAACAGTTAGGTCACAGAATTTACTTGCGTCCGCCGGTGGCGTAACCGGCTGGTGCTGGTGGTGGTGGTGGTGGGGCGGCGTATCCTCCGGCGGCTGGGGCAGTGGCGTATCCTCCGGCAGCTGGAGCTGGAGCAGCGGCTCCGCATCCACCTCCGCATGCTGGCGCTGGTGGTGGGCTGAAAAAAAAAAAGAAAAATAGCAACGATAAAGAGGAAGTATTAAAATCGATCTTACCAGCAGCCACCTCCTCCTCCAAGCGATGGAAGAGCTGGGAGTTGAAGTGGTGGAAGAGCTGGAAGTGGTGGAAGCGCTGGAGCGCCACCGCCGCATCCGCATGGTGGTGGTGGTGGCGGTGGTGGAGCGCATCCGCATCCGCCACCACCTCCTCCAAGTCCTGGGTGAAGGAAGGCAGAGGTCGCCGAGACAACGGCGAAAGCGAGGATAAGCTTCTGCATGCTGCTAGTAGTACTTTTTGATTGTCGATTGGACGACGATAGTTGTCGAATGCCGAACCGATGCTTTTATATTGAAGGGTACGGCATGGCAAAAAACCTGATAATTGTTCAGCGTAGACGCGATCCGCCCACCTCGCACACCTTGTGGAATGCCGTTATCTTACGCTTGTCGCGAGATAATTCATCAAAAAAGCTTCTGCCTCGTCCCAGGTGTCTCACAGCGCACCCCCCCCCCCTCCTTGTAGGGGGCCCCCACGATTGCGCAACTCGTTTTTTACTCATCGGTCGGGCGGATGAGATAATAGAGAGTCCTCTGAACTTGAAGTGAAGCTTATGAAAATTTTGAAGAGTTGAATAGAACGCATCAAAAATTCAATGGCCACCATCAAAAATTTAAATCTGGATTTTTAAACTAATAGAACAAATTTCTTAAATAATAAAAATTTCACAAAAAATTTTATTTTAATAGAGTATTTTTAATATGATTTTTTCTCTTGATCCAATTTGGATTACCCTTATTCAGGGCAGCGGGAAAAATTTACGAGTTCTCGGATCACGGTGTGCGCCTTTAATATTTTACTACTGAGGCCCATAAATTAACTCTTAGTTTTGCGCCAAGATCACCGCTATTGTTATTTTTTGGAATTTAGCCAATTTTCCGCAGTCGCGCGGCGCCGACAATACGCATGTTCACAATTTAATTGTAATTTTAAACAAAGTTCAACTTTGAAAAAAAATTTCTTAAATATCCAGTTTTAAGCTTATCATTTCATTTTATGTTTTATAGTTTGTATTCATATCATCGTAGCTTTGAATCATCGAATTGATTTATTCGAAACACTTTATTTCGGCAAAACCGTTTTCTTACAAAAAATTCAATCATTGGATTTAATAACATTCAACATCAACTATTTGAAATTATCAAAATGAGCTCTAGTTTTATCTTTTAGTCAGAGTCCTGTGACTGCTGTACGCGGGTAGGGGATGTTCCTTTCTCTTGGTCTCGTCCGGAATTAACTGGCTATTTCGCATTTTATTTCTATAATTTTTAAACCAAACGACGTTAGAAATTCCAAGAAATGCGAAAGTCATCAAGGAAAAATGAGCGGTTCATGTGAAAACAACGAAATAAGCATTCACGCGTGGTGAGATCTTTTCAAGGCGCATGCGTGTAAATCCACCCACATACAGCAGTCGCCGAACGCTGACTATATAATAATATTAAAACCTTTTTTGAAAGTAGGGAATTTCAACATTTCGAGCTTAAAATTGAATATCAATTATTTTTTTTCGATATTTTTTGTTAGTTTTCGAAAATAAATCGGTATTTTCTTTCGCAATGTCATCATTTGCGAACATATCGCCAATAAAAATACATCTAATCACATTCGCGTAATCCTTTCACTTTTACAACGCCATTTTTTGGCCCTAATCAGAACTTATTTTAATAGCGAATTTGATGTGTGATGATAGGCCGGCGGATTTGTACGTGATCACATCTCAAAATATCATCGATCGACACTTCACTTTCCATCCGATAATCTCTCATTCGTCATTGTTACGCGAATCACAAAACGGTGATCTATTTTCACGCGAGGGCACGTTTCATTCAATTGAGATATCTTTCAATAGATTATACAAATTATTTATTTAACAAACCATCCTGTCGTTCGAACGTAATGCTGATTAATATTCAAATGCGCGAAACGGTCGACATCGCAAGAAGTTAAATGGATCACCTGAAAGAATTCCACATCGAGATCGAATTATCACCCAATAATGTGAATCAGTATTATCATTCTTTTCTCAATGTCAAGACAAGTTTGCCAGATTCTTTTAAATTGTTCGATTTAGAAAAAAAAAACCACCCGACTTTAATATTCTTCTTCATGCGTTCAATGTGGGATGACTTCGGAATGATGCCAATGTTCTGGCATGTCGCAAACGATAGGACAATGGTCTGGAAAGAAAACGAAAATTGTGATTTATTACACTATTGCGTTTCACATTCAAATTTGAAAAGAATGCTGCGAAACTAGCACAATTTTGATGACGCCACACAAATTAATTTTAAGTTAAAAAAAACATTTTCAGCATTTTTGCAAAGTTTTAGCTCAAAATATATTCAAATAGTATAAAAAAACACTTTTTCTTTACAATAATGATTAGAAATTATAACTAGAAGGTTGCGTTTTGAAAATTTACCAAAGAATCTGTAGGCAAAAAAGCAAAATATTTTAAGAGGAGCAAATAAAAAAACCTCTTTGTTCAACGACGACTAAAAGCAATACGATGATTTCGTATTTTTTTTTTAAATTATATACTTTGAAAATAGGAAAAAAATATTTTGAGATTGTTTTGATAAAAAATTTTCAACATCGAATTACCGATGGATCAACGCGATATTTTTCCGCCAGACATTTCACAGCATCACTTGCGAACAAATCCTCATTCCATTTCGCCAACGACGAAAATGCCTTAAAATAATCACTAAAATTTGATATTCGCTTTCCAAACTTGAACAAATATATTCGCATTTTTGCAATATTCGACGAGCTCAGTTCGAATGAAATGCGGATGGAATTCGATTTGATTAACACTAGGTTGACACTGAAAATCGCTTATATTTTCAATGTGTCAACTCATTCATCACATTCGCGTAGCTTTTCACTTCTTCCAAATGCTTGATTTCGTAGCTTGAGACACCGATCGAGCGAATTTTGGCCGCTTCTTAAACGGCACTCGACGTAATACATAGTTGTTATCTGGGCGTCAAACACGTTCCCCCCCCCCCTCCCTTACAAACCAACCTTTACACGCTTCGAGTGACATATATGCGTTTTTGCGATATTCGATATTGTCTGTGTCGTCATTGTGACAATCGTTCGGTTTTGGGTAATGAATCAAGTAAAGGTCAACATAGCTGGAATCAAGTTTGATTATGTGGGAAATTCGCAAAAATAATGCGATTCCAACGAGGTTCTCAGCAGTCGGAGCGATTCATCAACCATTTTTACAATGGAGTCTCTTGTGTTCTCCGACGACGGGTGAAGTTTGGTTGTGATAAAAACATCCTCCCTTCGGAGGCAATGTTTGGGAAGAAGCTTCTGAAATCGCCTCTTTTTCTAATTTATAGCTCCTGTCCAAAAGGAAATCCCCCCCTATTGGGAAAAAATAGGCTATCTTGAACTTTATTCCTAATGGATTTCGAAATAAACTGCTAAAGTTAGAAACAACCGGAATATGGTTAAGAGGAAGAAACCTCGAAAGCTTTTCCAATCTCCTTCTCGTTATTATAAACTTTCGCTGTGTCGAGAAGCCGATAACCGACTTTAAGAGCATCGTCTAAAACCCTTTCAACCTGAATATCATATTTAATGTGCAATGAGGAATGAATGGCATACCTGCTCGCCGGTGACCTTGTACGTCCCAAATCCCACTAGCGGCATTTTGAAACCAGTATTTAATTCATACAAAACATTCATCTTTAAATTATATTGAATACCCTGCGATTTTTATGCGAGATAAGCACGATGAATGCGATAACGTTTTATGTACTTAAATGGAAAATTCAAATCACAGAATTTATCGAGAATCGTCAGTTCGTCTCACTTAACAAGCCATCCGGTGCATCTGATGTAGTGTTGGCCTTTATCAAGCTTCGTTAGGCTAGCAATATCTTCGTCGGAAAGATTCACGTTAACAACCTAAACCAATGCGATTCGAATTAGTGAAGTAGCACTAAGAGTACCTTAAAATTCTCGGCGATTCGAGACGGGGTAACTGATTTCGGCACAATTCCGACCCCTTGGCATCTCGCCCACGCTAGAAGAATCAAGGGAACAGAGACATTGTGCTTTTTCGAAAGCTCAACGACAGCGGGGTCCTCAATGAGTTTCGGCTCATGACGCGCCAACGATGAGAATGCCTAATGAAATTTGATTTTGATAGGATATTTGAAAGTGATCGTTTTTTCATCTGAATTGCCGCCTTGGGTCTCGAACGGAAAACATTTCGAAGGATGGTTTTTTTTAATTTAACCAACAGAATGCGAAACAGTATAAATTTTTTATGAATTTTAAGTATTGGGTTATAAACGGATGCCAAACGACAGATAATGAGTTTCTTTATTTTACTGGACCACTTTAAAGGCATCCCGCGCAAATGAAATCTGTCTACTCTTAACCGACCTGGAAGAAAATGCCGTTTTCATTGCAATATTTCTTCAGTGGAATTCTTGCAAAATGTGGGTGATATTCCAATTGATTAGCGGCGGGTGAAATCTGAATTTAAAATTTTCCGAATAAAAACAAAAATTGAAATTTGATAATCTCACCTTTGAATAGGTTTTCAGTTCTTCCAAGTGAACAATTTCATAGTTCGATACACCAATAGAGTGAACTTTTCCAGCCTCTAAAATCTGTTTCTCTATTTTATGCGACTTATGATCTACCTTTCGCTTCTTCAAGCGCTTGATAGCTAGCTTTTCGGTACTCAGCATTCTTGGGGTCATCATTTTCTGTTTCACTTGGTTTTGGATAATGGACCAAGTAAAGATCAATGTAACTGAAAGCGTTTTTTAAACACTACGAAAATTTTAACAACCAACCTAGTCTGCAAATTTGTCAATGATTCATCCACAAGCGACTTGGCAGTTTCGTAAGATTTTTCGGCGCTCGGAAAAAACTTGGTGGTCACGAAAATATCTTCACGTTTCAGGTTATATTTAGGCAACAATTCCTGAAAAAAATGAAGCATGACAAGCTCTAATGTTTGTAAATTCAACCTTCAAAGCTACACCAAGTTCCTTCTCATTGTGATAATACTTGGCAGTGTCGAAAAGACGATATCCGGCAGAAAGAGCAGCGTCAACAGCAGGGTAAACCTGAAATCGATGTTGAAAAATTGTTGATTTAAACTGATAAATTTTACACTTTCGCCGGTAACTTTATAAGTTCCAAAGCCGACCAGTGGAATATAGTGGCCAGAATTGAGCTTGTGAGATCCGCCGGCAACATTTTGAAGAGACATTGTCACTGCAACACACAAAAATGAATTGATTGCGATACAGAGGAGTACTGTTTTCAAGGTCATATCGACCTATATTTAGGTCAGACCTCAAAGAGGCTATTCGAGTTTGGTTTAATGGTAATATATGTTTTTGCTTTTGAATAAAGCTTCGAATTTTTGGGTGAAATATCGCTTTGGTTTAAAAAATCGAATTATTAAAAAAATTAAAATTTTTTGAAATTTAGTATAACGCAATCGCGCTCCATAGTGAAGTATCGCATTATTTTAAATAAAATTCAAAAATTTTTAGCCGCCACGTTCAAAAAGCATGGATTAAAAAAATTAGTCCTTCCTTTAAGATATATTACGGTATTGCTAAAATGTTAGGATATTGCTTACCGTGTTTTCCATATTATCAATTCTAATTGTGATCAAATCAAAATCATAAATTATGAATATTATTTTTTAAGCATTTGTCTGGTCATTGAACGTGAACGTTGTTCTAAAATAATAATTAAAACGAATAAAATGTATAAATCCACGATAATAAAGAAAAAGCACCGTTCAAAATAAAAACAAATGGAAAAATGTTTTCTATGAATGAAAAGATTCGGTTACGGTAGTCGAATGTTTGTGCATTGTGCATATTGCTCAAAATTGTCAACAGTAACGCGTTAATTTATTTTTTTAATTATTGTCTGAGAATAGTTGTAGACTGAAAACAAATAGTGAAACAATGGATATAACCACTTAAGAATTATGATTATATTATATAAATCGTAATATAACCAGATTGTCGTTTGTCCAAATGTTTCTTCTTCGCTTCTGCTATGTATTTTTTCTTTATAGAATTTCATGCATTCCCATTGATAACGATGTTCAGGGTATGATTTCTTTAAACAATTCAGCAACAGATTTGCATATATTCAGGCGATTTGAAAGTTGAATGCGATTCTCACATCATTTCATTACAAATTGGAACTCGAAAACCATTTCTCGGTCGAGTATTCATCAAGGTTCATTTTTTTCAATATTCTTCATGCATTTTTTTGAGCTTACAGAATTATGCCGACTTTTTCGAGTGCTATACACAAGGATCTGGTAGATTGGTAGCGTACCATCAAATTGACATTGGAACATGTGGAACAACTCGAATGAGAACATTGAATCCGAGGGGTTTGATTGTCGAGACCGAAATTATTGTGTCATTTCACGTACGAACCCTTCATTGCTGTGAGAAATCCCGTATTTTTTTGGTTCAGCCGCTTTTTGTCACCAAAATCGATCGATCTTACAAAATTCAATGCGTTTACGAGGAATCTCAAAATCAAGTCAATAATTCTTTGGAAGTCGATCATCTAACCACTCAATTTTATGAAGTCAATTTAACAATGCCACAATGCTCCTATATGGTATGATAATTAATTTATTTTAAAATTCTAATTAGCTTTTTTTCATGTTCTCGAGGGTGGCCCTCAAGGCTTCCCAATTAGATTCGCAAGAATCGGGCAGCCTGTGTACCATCAATGGTCTTGTGATACTCCGAATCGTGAGTTGAAATTTGTGTCACTTGCTTTTTAATATTACCTCACTAGGTGGCATATTCTGCATGTTTGTTCATTCGTGTTTCGCCGACGACGGAAATGGCGATCGCTCATTTCTAATCGATGGCAATGGATGCGCGATTGATCGATTCTTGCTGTCCGATCTTGAATATCCCGACGACCTCAAAGCTGGACAAGTTTGAGCGGTTCCATCAAAATGAATAATCCAGTATTCAGGAGACGCACGTGTTTAAATATGCCGATCGAGAGAATATATTTTTTCAATGTCAAATTTCAATAATCGTCAAGGAACCGAATGAAGAATGCTTTCGTCCAACATGCAATCCCGAAGGCGCTGGTGGAGGTGAGATATTTACCACGACGAGCCCTTCAAGAAATTACGGTATTCGGCTCATTCATTTGATGACAGTTTAGATATTTATAGGGCACATTGACGACAGAAAAGATGTAGTGCAGATTGAGGATACCATCATTGAAAATAGCCAAAATTGGGAGCCATTTAATCGAAGGCTCCGACGAAATATTGATGTTCGTAGTTCAATTTACGTTGCTCGAGATTTTCAAACAATTTCGTTGGCAACTAAAGAGTGTATTTATTTTCAATTCGAGTCCCTCCTAGCCGCCTATTTTTTTGCGCTCACAATTATTGTTTTGGCTGTGACTGTGTACAAATAAAATAAAAATGAGAGCAATTCTCTGGGAATTTGGCGATTTTCAGAAAACCTTGAAAAAAAAATCAGCAGCGAAAATTATTTATCGAAATTTTATGGAGCGACTCAGTCGTGTTGGGGAAAACAAGTAAAATGAAAAAAAAAAATAAAATATGTAATAGGCTGAAACTGTTTAAAGGTACCACTGAAACTCGAAAATTTCCAATTGCTATTATGAGTCCAATACTACTATTGGACTCATAATCACTACGTATAAGGTGTTTCAACGACCGGGGGTTTTCTTAAAAACTGATATACCGTCGTGCGTGCGCCTTCCCTATGGTCTCGCCTGGGCAAACTCCTGATTTTGCATTTTAGGGCTCATTCCGTGAATTCTTAATTTCAGTTGTATTAAGTATACAAGGAAATGATATACTCATTAAGAAAAATAAAACAGCTCATGTGAAAATTCAAAAATAAGCCTTCGAGACTATTTCGAAAGGCGCACCTCGTAAATCTATCCGACAATCAATATACAACAAAAATCAATTTTCTCCACATATAATTAATGTTCTAAATTTGTTTAATCCATATCATTTCTTGCTGGTTCCAATCAATGCTGTCTGATTTTTGACCATCTCAACATAGCACGGCACGTTCATTCCGCCATGCCTCAAGTACGTAATCTCCTTCTTGAAGCATTCAACGTCAACAATATCGTAAACATACTTGATACGCTTTGTGATCTAAAGTTTCGATAGAGCATGATTACCTACTGGCTCAAGAAATCACCTTTTTTGGAAGCTCCTTCTCAATATTTGTGGAGAATTTGCCCAAAATTGTTAGCAATTCGCTATTTCGCTTAGTTTTGATATATTTTCTGAAAATCAATCAACCAAACTTGGTCAAATTTCAAAAAAATTCGAATCTACCTTATGACAGCTACATTTTCAGAAACCTTTTGTCGTTTCACTTCTGGAAACGCTTGTGACTTCAAGCTGATAATCATTTGATCTGACTGTACTAATAGATGCTCCGAATAATCTTCAACTTCCTCCAGCCTTCTATTAGATTCTTGAAAAATCGTTGTGTTCTCGTTGACAGTAAGGTTTGAATAAACTATTGGGTGCGTTTCCATTTTTGGATATTGGTGAATTTTAAAGTCGAGACTTGTAAATTGGACGCCATCGATTTTTCTATGAATTAATATTATTATAAATAACTATATGAATTTTTTATTACCTTAAATAATCGACTACACGTTCGTCTTGTTTTACTTCTATTTTTTCGTCGAGGTCAAGAAAAATTGTCCATTTTGAAAATCCCTTATTTCGAAAATAGCAATCCTGAAGTCCAAATTTTGATTTTCAAGAATTAAAATTATTCTTACATTTTTCAAAGCTGATTCCAAGTTTTGAGAGTTTTCGAATTTGATATATTCAATATCGCCAGTTCTCGAATAATCTTCAATGAGTAATCGGTCATAATCGGTAATATTTTGCAAATACACTTGGAAAAAAGTTGCGCCCTGAATTGAAAAAAAAATGATTAAGCACATTGTCAAGGAAACGCATTAATAATGTTTTGTTGAAATTCAAAAATTTATTGTCTTTCTTCGACATTTTTTTTATAAACCAAATTTCATAAAAATTATGCTCTTTTACACTCTGGTCGTTAAACGCAAAACTCGCTACAAAGAATTTTTCCATACAAGACCCAAACCGGAAATTAAATAAAGTCATATATAAAAATTGTGGCGTCCAGGCTCGCGCGGTGGAAATTTTTCAGGAAAATCGAAAATTCCTGATTTCATTAAATTTTTTTGCATTTTTTTAAATTTTTGTACTGCCGAAAAAAACCCATAAGTCGACAGAAAATGACCGTAAAAAATGAGGAGCATCTTAAATATTGTTTTTCGTTGCAAAGCATTTTAAGGTTTTTCTACGTGCTCCTTTAAAATCTAAAATAATTTGAAAAAATTTCCAGTTATATTTAAAACGACTGAAGGAATGCAACGCCTTCGAGTTCGCGGAATCATTAGAGATTTAAATTTATCTGAAAATTAAATGCGCGTACGCTATAATGCAATGTACGCAATATCGCTTCTTGCTGCCTCGATACACATTGCACGTAGCCAATAATTTTTTTAAAATTTCGTCCAATTGTTTTGGCAATATAGTTCGGTGGAAATCCATCGGGGGTCAATAATTAAATGAAATTTGATTAAACCTGCATTTTATGATATTCGATGAACTCGGCAATTTGGAAGAAACGCGATTCGCCTTGGCTTTTCGCATTCAAACACACCGTAAAAAAATGCTGATACTCTGAAAAATCGTTTTTACAACAAATTCCAGCAAGCATTAACCACCAAATCGTGCTTGAATTTTGACTTGATGCACCAACTCATTTTTATTCGTCGAATTCGATATCGCAATGTAATCGGCGCCGATTCGACGCGCGCAAAAGACTGTATGGTCGGGAAAAATTTTCGCCGCGAACGGCTCACCAACCTCTCGAAAAAGGCAATCGTAATAGCGACAATATACAATGAATCTAGAAGATTTTCTTTCGGACCATATTAAAATGTTCTCCGTTCAAAACTGACCCTGTTGAATCCGACACTTCCAGAGTCACTGCAACGTATTCCTCGTAGGAAAACGCCGAAATCAGTTTAGTATGAGAGCACCTCTAAAATAAATTGTATTTCAAGTTAATTAGACTTATAATTACCTTATTTGGGTGTGGTCTTTTAAGAGATTTTATCAATTCGGCGAAAGGTGTCGATATTGTGTGCACATTATTCCTCTCATTCAACACACACTCAAGGCTGAAAATCTAGAATTAAAAAAAGCGCCCAGAGTGTCTTACATTTCAGCAACCTCTCCGCTTTGTTTAATCATGTTACCTTAATAATTTGAGTGTTATAAGAAAGGCAAAAATGGGGAATATCTTACTATGAAATATCGTTGAATAAACCAATAAAGTTGCGAGAATTATAATAGCGCATGCTGATATCAAATTGGAATATTTTGAATTGTGAATGCGGCTGGAAAAAAATTATTTATTTCTATAAAAATAGTCATAAATTGGAAAGAAACTCTAAAAATCTGAAAAAAAAAACTATCATAAAAAATTCTTTAAAAAAACTCCCGATGCATAGAGCTTCCTTCCAAAAATCTGCATAAGAATACCTTTCAATAATGAACATTTGATGAGATCGGAGTGAGACGAAAGAATGAAGAAAGTTTAAAGATCTGTAACCAAAAATTGAGAAGTATAGCATTCTTCGACAATCCGAGATAAAGTTTTAACTGGTTTCTGGACAATGCCGAAATTATTTTCCAATTGCTGGCTTCTCTTCATGCCAAACAATGGCGAGTTTTCGTAGAATTTCAACAATTCTGAACCTATTATTTTTAATTTTAATTACCCTTATTTTAGTATTGAAGTTTTTCAAAAAATCAGGTTAATTTTAATAATTGCTTACTCACAAATTTCTGTTTTTAGAAGATACAGCAAGAAGGTAAGAATTGAAATGTGGAATTTAGAAAAATTGAAAAAAAAAACTAAGCTAGATTCAAACCATCAATGTGCATCCACTGCAACTGTGCTACAGACGAAAAATGGTGAAAAGGTGGATGAAAAATAGATTACTCGGAAAAGTAGATAAAAACTAGGAGAAAAATGGGCGAAAAATAGATTATCTCAAAAATTGGTGAAAAATATACGATAAATGGATGACAAATAGATGAAAAATTGGGAAAAAATAGATAGAAGATAATGATAAGAAATAGACACTGAAAGGGTGAAAAATAGATGGAATTGTGCAGTTGATCGTAATGTGAATGCAGATGGCGCCATGTTAATCACAATTTTTTTAAAAATCAATTTTGGAAATGCCTAAAACTCTTCGCCATCGATTACCCAAAGAAGGTCTCAAATTGAGGAAAGGTAGGTTTGTTTCGTATATTAATATTGCTGATTGTTTATTATTTTAAGATCAAATTGCTGGTTCGCGATGCATGCCGACCAAACGTGTGGTCTTTGCTCGAAAAAACGCCCGGCTTTCACTTCGAAACAAATCGTCGAACAACGAAAATAATGAAAATGATGCATCAACAACATCCTTTCTCATGAGAGAACGATCTGAAAGCGAAATTGAAGAATTCTCCGAAGTAGTCGGGCCGTCATGCGTACCGAATTACCCCGCACATGATCGTGTATCGGAATTGGCCGATGAACTATTATTGTGCATGTATAGTTCGGTACTCGGAAAAGATACAGAAAATGGTAAAACTAATACTTTTCCAAAGACAAAAAATGGTTGCAGGCTTTTTGAGACGACTGGTAACAATTAAAAACTTCATCCCGATTGAAAGAGCCCGCTCATTGTGGTATGATTTCAAGAAGAATATTATGAAGCGTTCAATATGCGAAAAGTGTGGATGTCGAAGAGAGAAAGAATGGTAAACACATATACCACATTTCAAACATTATTATGATCAATTTCAGTTGCGGCGATTTGGCGACTTTTCTTATGCTGCCTCTCACCGAACAAATTCGCGGGATTGTGGAGTCGTCCTTTGACGATATAATGGAAATTCGAAAGAAATTGAAGGAAAAAGCACCAAACTTCACACACAATCTTCAAGGAAGTTCTTTTTCCAGTTCATGGAAATACGAGGATGAAAATCATTGTGATCTGAGCATGGTGCTATGTCTGGACGGCGTCAATCCCCGAGGACATTTCAGGTATTATTATTATTTGTTTATTAAAGATGTGCCATTTAGAGGATGTTTGTGGCCAATTACTTTACAGTTAGTGGTTTTGCCTACAATGATGTCGCAACTTTCAATTAATCTTGTAGTCTGTGGAATGCTGCAATTAAAAGCTAATAATCCAACAACCCTTCTATTGAATACCGTCACGGAAATTATAATGAATCGATTGGAAGGCGAAGGGTCAACATTTGTTGTAAACAATATTTTATTTTCTCCATACCTCGTGTCACTCGTTTCTGACCAACCAGTAAGGATTAAGTGATAAAAATTTCTATAGATTTCAGTTTAAGGCAAAAGAAAAATTCTTGGAATGAGCGGTTTTTCAAGTCCACAAGCTTGTTTTTATTGCGACTCTCACGGAACTCTGCACAAACCACTACTTGGAAACGGTAATAATCAATAATAATTTTAAACCCTCTTATTCATCGCTTATATTGATTTAAGATCGACGATTGGACAGATTTGGGGATAAGACTCTAGAAGATAGTATTCGCGGTGTTAATGGATTTGGTCCTGTTGCGGCGAAAATGGTGCAATATGTCAAGCCGTACAATACAATCTTGGATGTTCTTCACACTTGTTCAGATGGAATTGTAATGTTGATACTAAAAGGTATCAAAATTAAGTGTGACCAAAAAAACGGCAGAAATTCCAGAGCTCATGCCTAAAAAGTTTAGATGTTCAAAGAAAAAAATCTGCAATGTTCGAATGCGATGAAACCATGCTCGAAAACTTCGACAAACATCTACAATTGCCAATTGAAGGAGCCGATTTGACTCGATTGCTCACTAACGGAAGGCAAAAACTAGATGTATGTTTCAGATATAATGTTTTAGATTTTTCTTATAGTTATTCAGACTTCAAATTTTCTTGTTTGCTATCTGCAATTCAAGTTTAATACATACATATGTGAACAATGTTAAAAAAAAATTAAGAAGCATTGTTCATTGGATTAGATATTGCTCCAACGACGGATCAAGCTACTTCAGTTGCTGTGCAAATCAAAGAGTCTGCGATTACTTTCATGTAGTTATGCGAATGTTTCACTAAATAACACCATGTACTTTTAGCGATCGCCTTCGTTCAAATTATAACGATCAGAAAGGATCTCACCACGCTAGCAAAGTTATGGCGCATAGTTTGGCTATCAAAATTGGAAAAGAGCACCAACTCAAAAAACTGAAGCCCGATGCCGCTGAATATTTCAATCAGCATTTTTCTATTTAATTGAAATTTGATATTTCTAATGTTAAACAATTTATTGTATTTTTCTTTTTTTTTATTTTGTTGTTTTCCGTTTACTGTTGTTTTTTCATAAAAACCATCCAGAAGAAAAATAGACGCAAAATAGATGAATAAGAGACAAGAAGTAGACAAAAATGGGTTAAAAAAAAGGATGAATCATGGATGAGAAATAGATAGAAAACTGATGAAAAATGCAAGAACGAGGGACAGAGACAAGACATAAAATGGATGAAAAATAGATGAATCCAAGATGCTAAATAGATAGAGAATGGCTGAGAAATAGATGAAGCGCTGATGAAAAATAGACTTGAAAATAGATCTGTTACAGATCCCTCTTTCATCCAAAGTCTGCACTATTTTTCAACTATTTTTTAATTATTTTTCGTCTGTTAGCGCAGTTGCAGTGTTGCTGGCTTCTCTTCATGCCAAACAATGGCGAGTTTTCGTAGAATTTCAACAATTCTGAACCTATTATTTTTAATTTTAATTACCCTTATTTTAGTATTGAAGTTTTTCAAAAAATCAGGTTAATTTTAATAATTGCTTACTCACAAATTTCTGTTTTTAGAAGATACAGCAAGAAGGTAAGAATTGAAATGTGGAATTTAGAAAAATTGAAAAAAAAAACTAAGCTAGATTCAAACCATCAATGTGCATCATACCTGATTGGAACACCATTCACACGGATACATTCCAGATACGCGATTTCAGTGTGGGCAGTAAGGTACAACTTGGTAAATTCAATGCCATCGGGTCTGAAGAGCTCCTAGAGAAAAATGGGAGCCGATCTCGGCTCGCAAAACTCATTGGCTCAGACGCTACCGAATTTCGTCATTCTCAACCTATCCAAACCCCTTGGGAGAGATTTTTTCCGAGAGACATCCGATATGTGCTTCCGTTCGCTCTGATTATCTGATATGATTCACCGTGCCGGTCTCGTCGAGAAGCAGGCTCGGGTACAAGAGTTCTCGCCTGAATTTACCGAGTGAACTACATTAAAGTTTTTCTTTGTTTTACATTTTTTAGTCCCCTGGGAGTTGTTGGTACTAGTTTAAGTACATTTGGTTTTTTTACATAGTACAGGTAGAACATCAAGATTATATTGTCATGGAGATTATTTTCTACAGAAGGTCCCAAAAAAATTCAATATTTTCATAATTCTTACACGCAATGTCTGCGTCTTTGTCCACAGCACACTCTCTCGTTGTCTGCGCTCTCTCTATTCTATACACTGTCTGACTTACTTGAATTGTAGGGGATTTCTAGAAGCACTCAATCCAGTAGAAAAGTGCGCGCATTTTGTGTTGTTCGTTATTTCTTCCCACCTCTCACATTGTCAGGGTTAAAAAAAAAATAAACCCCTCTGGTAACTCAAAACCAATTGGATCCGACAAAATTCGCCTCCGGAATCAACCTTATCCAATTGGTAATTCGTCGGATCAGACTGTAAAATTGTCGTATCCGATTGGTTTTTTTTGGGTATTTTCGGATCCGATTAGATTTTCTTCGAATCCGATTGGTAATTATTCGAATCCGTTTTGTTTTAATATTTTAATTCGAATCGGATTCGACAAATAACCAATCGCATCCGATAATTTTACAGTCTGATCCGACGAATTACCAATCGGATAAGGTTAATTCAGGTGCCGAATTTTGTCGGATCCGATTGGTTTTGAGTTACCAGAGTTTACGTGTTCTCACCGAACATCATAAAATCTGGCGATCAGGACAACCGATCACAACATCGCGCAAGCTCGATTTCCTTAAAAATCATTCATGATGACGTTTTCTGCGATATTTTCCACTGGTTTCGATGATATTCCTATATCAAATAATCAAGATTAAATACCAAAAAAGTTGCCTTTTGCATTTTTCCACAAATTTCGAGCTTGTGGCTTACTTATATCCATTTTAGGCTCAACTGATTCATGCTACCCCGAGTGTGTTCTCAGCATTTGCCTATCACGATTCAATAGTTGTGACACTTTCCTCCGAAAATCATTTATCGTATGAGCTTTTCTAGAAGTCGCGTTTTCAAAAATCCGAAAAATTCAGACGATTCGTTTATTGTCGCTATTTTGATTGTAAATTCAACGAGATCCCTCAACCGTTCAAAACCACCGTATTACCGGAAAGTGCGGTGTTTTGCGGGCGACGAATTGGCGCTGCTTATATCACAATCACCAGTACGCTAGAAGACGCATTATTCGAAAGTCCGGTGAGAATACAAAAGAGATTAGGTTCATTTTGTTTTAAATTAATGCATTTTCATTTATTTCTTTTAGAGACCCAACATTTCTTTACTGTTTGTGTTGATCCGCTTATCGGCGAAAATCGAAAATATTTGAAAATCGCCGAGTTCATCGAATATTATAAGCTTCAGGTTTTTCGGTGATCTAACGAAACATCAAGCTTCAATGTTCAGGGTGCAACATTCTTTCATTTCTATGTGCGAAACATCACAGATTACGATCGATTCATTCTTGACGATTATGCGCGCACTGGGGAAATCGAAGTGATCCGATTGAGAGATCATTATTGGCGCGAGGATTTCATGTGGATGCAGACGCAAACGAGCGTTGGTTTTTTTTTTGAGAATTGAAGAATTGACCACGAAATTTTTAGAAATATTGGGTTCCGGACAGAAATTCCTGCGGGTCTCAAAATCGCACACTCTTTCTCTCTCAGCGTTTTTCAATTTTTAAAAATTATTTTTAATTGTTTGAAATGACAGACGAGGAATTCAAAATTTCCAAACTCAATGTAGAACTACGAAATATTAAAAAAAAAGCGCGTACGATAAAATGCACAGTACGCAAACACACGAGGCATATCACAATATATTGTCAGCCTCAAACTGAATGGAGGCGGGGCCTTCAAATTCGCGAAATATGTGTTGATTTAAATTTATCGTTGACTGAGTATTAAATGCGCGTACACTATAATGCAATGTACGCAGTTTCGCGTACTTCTCGTTGTACGCATTGGCACATAGCCAATAATTTTTTTAAATTTCGTCAAGTCGTTTGACTTCGATAATATAATTTTTCGAATTTCAATCAGTCGCCCAACAAGAATTTTTGTGGTAAAATTAAAAAAAATAAAATCCACTTTATGTAGTATAATTAGCACATGTTCTCGAGAAAACTGGATCGGCTCATTTTATTTTTAGAAATTCTAATTTCGATAACCAAAAATAGCCAAGTATCTGCTAGAAAATAATGAGCCAAGCCACTTCTTCATTATAGGATTGTCATTTTCGTTCGCGATCGTTCTCGAAATGGACGGCGTTTCTCAATATTGATGATCGACTGGAAATCAATTCGTCGCACTATTCAACTCTTGAATTATTTCTCGAGTATGCTTTGATTGTGCTTGGAAAAATGTAACCTCTCTCAATTATCGATCCTCACAAGATCTCCCAAACATGGCATTCAAAACAAAATTGATCGGCGATCGAAGCGGTTCTCGTTATTTCAACGCGTCCGAATTTTCTTTGCCATTTCTGAAGAGCTATCAGATTTCGTCTGGATTTGAAGAGAATCGATTCAAGTATATCATACAACCGGATGAAACGCGGATTTACGATTTCGATCGTTCAACAATTATTGACGAGGAAATTGGATATGTGAAGTAATAGAGAGATTAATTGAAAAATTTAAGAAAAATGAATTTTTTGCTTTTAGGCAGTATTCCAAAAATATTGGAGAATACACCAATGAATACACTTTAAATGAAATTGCTTTGAAATTGGAATACGCGGTTTTCAATCGGCTCAACTACACATACAATACTGAAGATGCCGATTGTTTTCTTAAACAAAATGCCTATATGGGAATCGGATTACGATCAGCGCCATGCTACAAAAAACTGATTGAGGAGAAGTCGGAATTAATTTTAATCTCGACTAATTAATGATTTTCATCGAAAATAGTTTATTATGAGAATACATATCGGAGGTTGAGATCATTGCTAAAAACTGTCATCGAGTTTTTTATGATTTGAAATTCCGTGTCATGGACTTGTAATCCTGTTTCATTGAATTCGTTAGACATCAGAGATGTTAAGGTTTGCTGAATCGTCGAATTTTTTCTTCTGATTTTACACGCTCATTATTTCGAGGGTGTACGGTACACATTGCGGTGTATGCACACACACACGCGAGTTGACGCGCACATACAGAATTTTGAGGATTTGTTGCTTGATATTCTTGTGTGATTTTTTAATTACGCTAGTAATATCATTGAAAAGTACAGCATCTATCAAAGGCGCTTGTAAAAATAAGTTCATTTAAACACTTTGAGCTGTTCATCGAGTGTCGCATCCCGCTTCCATCGTCGTATTCGGATCCATCTGCTCAACTGGCATCACAGAAATTCTTCAAATGCACAAAAGTCAGCTCATTAGGTTATTAAAAACTTTATAACAATTTTAATTGCACAGATATACAAAACTAGGCCTAATTGTAAGGCTAGGTGTTTTTGTGAAAAAATTATTGAATGAATTTTCTAACGCATTCTTGATTTTCCATATTAATCAAAAACATTCGATGGACGCCTTTTCCGGTCAACATCGGCTTCACGAACACCCATCGGCGCTCTTCCAATGCTCGAAAGATGAAATCATGGAAGATCTGCTCGCCTGGTGGGTTGAACGCGGTGTGCACTTCGAGATTGAATTGGCACACATGGATTCCCTTCTCGTCGAGCGGCCCGCTCTTGTGGAAATGATCGAGAAACTCGAATTCGCCGCCTTCGATGTCGATATAGGAAATGTCGATTCGTTGCAAACTCAAAATGTTGTGAAGGAAGTAGACCAAATCAACGGTGGTCACGTCTTGCCACGTGTACTTTCTCGTTCGCTGACTCTGATTTGGTAGCACACGGAATCGCGACAAGCCCGCTTTGCGGCCGATGGCGAACGGGAAGAATTTGCCAAACGCCGAATAGAGCTGCATGTTCGGATCGATCATCGGATCGGCGCCGAAGAATTTCGTGTTGGGAAGCGTGCGATTGAGGCGCTCTTCAGCCTCAGTATCGTGGCCAATACCAAGAGTGACCATCGTGTTCTCTTCTTTCTATAAAAGGACAAGCGTTCAAAATGAAATCCAAAAGGGAACGTACGCAGTTGGGCAGAATTGTCCACTTGGTCTCGTGCTGATTATTGAACGCATCGATTCGCAAATTCTTGATTTCTGGAATATCGTCGCACGGCTTTGTTGCTTTCACCCAATTGCTCATTAGCTGAAAAATAAAAAATGAGAAATTCGAACGTTCCATTTCATTCTTACCTCTGCTGGTTTTCCTCGATATTGCTCAATGAGTGGTCTCATGCAGGCTTGGAATGCGTCCATCACCGCAGTGGCATTGTTCGTCATCGGAATGCGATCTTGAGTTAAATCGCACGTCGGCAGATTATTAATCATCTCAAATCGTGGGTCCAATGGCGGAATTGGCTGAAAATTGAAATAATTCAATGATCTCACTTCTTCTGATCTACCTTGTTCGAGAAAATGTAGCCAGTGTCGTCAAGCGGTGCCACGGGATTCACATATTCTCTGAGCACTGGCTTCGATATCAGTTTTACGAGTGATTCGTTATCTTTGCGAACTTGAATTTCGAAATAATTGAAGAATAGAAAAATTCCGACGCAAAATGTGACAATGTAGAAGAAGATGTGCCTTCGGTACCTAGTGTAGTCTAAAAAAATCGAATATGAGCTTTGAAATTCATTCAACAATTATCACCTTGCAATAATGTGTAATTATGCATTTTGAGAATTGGTTTAATAGGAACCCTGAAATCATTGTTGAGTTATGAAATGTATGAAGGAGGAAATTCTTAATCTCAAAAAAAGAATGTAAATGAAGGTTCTCAACGGCTATTTAAAGGACATCGATCACGCCGGTTTCTGTGCGATTTTTATCTAGAGGCCGGCTTCAAATATCCGAATTTTTGTATCGAGGCACAAAGAAACATGATCTTCAATGATTTTTATCGTGTGTCGTTGAGAATTTACTATGTTCCCTAGCAAGTCGAATAAAATTGTTGCCCATGGATCTTTATTCAAACAAACAATAATTTGATAGGTCTCCAAATCAGCCAATTCAAATGATATACTATGCACATTTTTGGGAAAATAAGCAACTGGCTCATTTTTTTCAATAATTGGATTCTTCGAGTTTTGACAGTTATTAATTGGTGCATTGTTCGGGTGAAGATTTGCCAATTTGCAGCTGTCACAAAATTAGCACCCCGAGCCACGAGAACGACGCAAGACTACGTTCTCTGGTGTTTCAAAATTAATCGGATCCGACAAAATTCGGCTCCCAAATCAACCTAATCCAATTGGCAATTCTAGGGTTAAATTCGAAAAACTGTCAGATCTGCTTGGTTTTTTTTAAAGATATTTTTGGATCCGATTTGTAATTTCTTGGATTCTACTGGTCGAATCCGATTTGAATTGAAAAATATTAAAACAAATTGGAATCGAATAATAATCCGAAAATATCCAAAAAAAAAAAACAATCGGATCCGACAATTTTAAGGCTTATCCCTAGAATTACCAATCGGATCGGGTTGATTTCGGAACCAAATTTTGTCGGTGTTTTAGTCAACGTTTAAACTTTTAAATTTACACTGATTTCACAAGATCAGAAACGAGCACCTTGGGTATTTGTGGACCAGAGGCAGTGATTCAAATTTGAAAAATATTAGTGGAAATCGTGTATCGTACAAACGGACAACCTGCGAATCAAACTGACCGAACTCGCAGGTTACTCGTTTTCTTACGATTAAAAAAAATTTGTTCTTCGCTTTCAACTACGACTAGACATCTCTTTATATTTCCGATCATTTCAGATGAATGTCAAAACCTGATCAACCAAACATCGGAGATTTGCCGCAGATTCGAACAAGAGTGAACGTTCTCAAAAGCGATTTTAGATGCGCGATCTTTTGCGCATTTTTCAACGGGACAAGATCTTCGAGATACAGAGGAAAACATCAATTTTCAAATTCGATATAAAGGAGACCGTTGGGAAAAAAAGAGAAAATTATTCATGTAGAGTTTCCCAAGATTCTCGAATCTGCTTCAACGAGAGTTCAATATTTCTCAGCTGAACAAGGGTAGCTACGGGTCTCTTGTTCTCGGGTGGACTAATTGGTTATTTTGCATTTTATGGATCGGTTCGACAATTTTTAAATCCGAATGCTGCTAGAAACTAAAAAAAATCAAGTTTCAGGCTCCAAGTAATTTGAATTTCCGCTTTGGGTCTCATATGACCAATCGTTTTTCAATTTTTTCCTCCCAAGGAGCCTTAATTTCTTTTTTAAATTTAAATTTATTTGATTGACACCAAAAATTTCGGAAAATCATCCCTTCGCAAAAAAGCATTTATCTATATATTATTAAATTATATTCATTGGCTAATTGATAAATTTCCCGCTTTGACTTTCTCGATGAAGCACGGCGCATTCAATTCACCATGCCGATAGTATGCAATTTGTTTCTTCCTGCATTCCAGATCTTTAACATCATACACCCATTGAATCCTCTTTTTCACCTATAATTTAAGTTTTTGAATATTTTATGATAAAAAATACATCAGATACCTCATTTGTGAGTTTTTCTTCAATCCATGGAGCCATCGAAGTCTCCTTATATGGTCCATATTCCGATATTCGGTCAATACCAAAATAATTCAAAATCCGCTTTTTCAATGATCGATAATGCCTTAAAAAATTTTGAAAGTTTCCAAAAGCCATCATTATTGAATTACCTGTTGATTCCAACATTTTCGTCAATTTCCAAACGAGACCCTCCTGGATAGGTGGCAGTTGGCCAATGAACAAACATCACCGCGGTCATTTCGGGACGAATTATGCATTTCGGTTGAAGTGAGAATCCGCCGATTTTCTCCGATGTCATTTTGAACTTCCGGAATCCCATATTTTCAATCAACTTCAAATACATCGAAATATTTCATTTTTTTTCTATCCTTTAGTGATAGCTTACATGCGACTCATTGATATACCTCGGTGGATCATCTTCTGTTTTCTGGACCCATTGGGTTTTCCAGAACAAATAGTTGATTTTTGGGTCCGTAATTGAGCTGAAAATAATTACTAAATCACATAATTTTCTATAATCAGTTTCTGATTTAAAAAAAAAACTAATGGCTACCAGATTCGGCTCATTATTTCGTGCGGTAACGAGAAAAAAAAACAAATTTTCCATTTATTTTTATTTTCCCCATCGGTTCATAACCGACCTCAATGATTCATGAAGACATTCTATAAGGCCGGAATAATTTTGTTAATTGTTTTATTAACACCCCTATCGCAAACGAAGCACACTTCATTCGAAAATATTTTTGTTGCGAAAAAAATTTTCCGTGACCGCACGCGAACCTCTTGACAACAGAGATTCTGTTTCTCAGAAACCAACTATAATAATAAGCGCAATTACTCCAAATATTGGCCAATCGTCCGAAATTGCGACTGCTGTCGCATTTCAAGTCTCTCATCAATATCTATAAAAGCGGTCCATTTCGCGAAGGTTTTTGAGCGGAAATGACAATCCTGGAATTTTTATTTGGACCGTCCACCAACTCAAGAAACCATCCATTTACATTGATTTGGACCATGTGCCACATGAAATCGGCCCTCCAAAAATTGTCGTGCATTTTGATTGTTTCAATCTCGCCAGTTCTCACATAGTCATCGAGAAGAAGCCGATCATAATCCGACACATTTATGTGATAAATATGAAAAAATGTGGCTCCCTAAATAGTTTTTAAGCGTTTATAGAATTTTGTCGATTACTTGAAGCTTGTAATATTCAATGAATTCGGCGAGTTGGAGATATTTCGCTTCATCGCCATACAATGGCGCCAAGCATACGGTGAAGAAGTGCTCCGGCTCTAAAAAAAATACCAAAAAATATTTAATTTGATTGAAATGATCACCATCTCGTCGGATAATTTTGACAGGATTTTCGGGCAACTCGCCATCAGGCTCGTTGCTTACAGCTAGATATTCAGCACCGATTCGCCGGCCGCACAGCACCGCCGATTCGGGAAACACGAATGCTTCAAACGGCTGTTTTATCTCATTTCTTTGACAATCAAAGTATCGGCAATAAACAACCCTCCTGCAAAATCGGTATATTAAAAGCAACTCCGATAAGTTTACCCGTAATGCGTCTGGGAGAAAAGCGTCACCGCTATATGGTCCTTATAAGCGAATGCGCTGATTATACTAGGAAGTGGGTGGTATAAGTAAAACTGCAATAAGATTTAATAAATTTCAGATATTGCACAGAACAAACCCAACTGCCAACATTCTTTGCTCTCCATTTTTTATGAATGCCGTGATTTGGAATATTGTCATTATGAACATTGTTCCATTCTCGTATTCGGCATGTTGATCTAAATTTTAAAAAATTAATTATATTTTTACAAATGGAGTATGAAAAACCAATACAGCAAACCCAAAAAAAAAAAATAAAAAGCGTGATAAAAAGAATATTCAAAAATTCGTCGCGCTCATAAAAGTTCATACACGCGCCACGCAAAATTGCACACATTTGATTTTTTAAGGAAATCAACAATTGCCCCTAAACTTTTCTAATTTCTTTAATTGAAAACCAAACCCACAATTTCAATTCAAATGTTTCCTTTAGGAAATACGGTTCCTCACTATTTTCATTAATAGAAGCAACGGAATCGCTCTGGTTTCGAAAATCATGCGAATTGTTTGAAAATAATCTGCCTGAAAAATATTATCATTGTCATTAATTGTTAATCGCGTTACCAATCTTGAATTGAAAATGTGTTGAATTTATAATGATTGTAGTGCAAATTAGAACGAACGTTATAATAGATAGTCGCAAACGTTTTCCGTGAAGCATGAAATGCAAATGAAAATTACGAGATATCGCAAGCATTGCGAGATTTCGCGATAAAGATCATCTGAACAGATTCTTTTGAAAAAAATTCGATATTCATGAGTTCCCTTGAATATTTCAATACAATCGCTAGCATATTTAATTCTCTTGTCCGTCACACATATTTGCGCGTATTATTGAAAATTTCTAAAAAAAAATCTAAAATTTAGAACGCTCGTTTAGTTTCCATGAAATCTCTATTTTAATCTTTTCATCGTTCGATCGTTAATCGAGTTTTTACTATATTTTCGACCAGATTTCAATGAACAGTGTCTGACAAATTTTGTAAGCGGAAAACCATAAAATAGCTCATATCTGAGTGGTGATTTGTGGGGGTTATAGTTTTTTTGCTTTTGTTTTCTTCAACATCAGCCCTGTATGTTGTCCGCAGCAGAAAAAAATGCTATATAGAATTGTAAAATATATAACAACCGTCTGGCGTATTTGTCCGTCTGAGTTTTAAGAGGCTGTGTATAATCGCGGGAGTACAGAGAGAGAGAGAGAGAGAGTTGTGGAATGAGACGCAGACAGCGAAGCACTTTGCGACAGAGCGAAGTTGAACCCACGATCTCTTGGATATGAGTCTAAATAAGTCAATTGCGTATAGCATTGAACCTGTCCAATTTTTTGAGCTCAAAATATCAGAAAAAGAAACAATTGAATAATTTTATTTAGACGAAATTTCAAAAACGTGAAGTCTCGGATGTCGATGCGCGTTGCGTTTCAGATCGTCTCTCGCCAGTCATTTGTGGATGAGCATGTGTTGACGAAACGACATCTGAAAAATAAGTATTCATTTTTCTTTCGAAAAATAACTCTTACTGCTTGATCGAGCTCCCCGGAATGTGATAAATTTGCGAAGATCGGGATTGCAGGCGACGGTAATCGCTCCATCTAGCGCGTGAACCGAAACCCACGCGAACGTCGTAAGGAAGAACAAGAGAACCTTGTTTTCAGCGAGAAACAATGGCACCACAAAATAGGATACCAGTTCAAACACGAACGCGATTCCTTGAAGGCACGTCTGAAATTTAATAATTTCGAGCCAATCGTCTACAATGCTGTCAACCTGCCGCAAGAAAACCATTTCCCTTGATCTCTTCTTCGCATTCGTTTTCGTATCGTTGACGCCGCGCACCAATTTGTTGATCGAGTGAACCTTGACGACGGTGAAAATGTCGAACACAACAACCAGGGTGATGCAAATGATGAACTTCCAGAAATCGGTGTACCATGTCAAGGTTGCGCAGAAGTCCGAAAACCTCAACGAGAACATGAGCATGTTGGGATCGTACGATATTGGGCAGAGAACTGCAAATTAAAAGGATGAATTGTACTGTTGAATAATAATTATTATTAATATTATACCTTGATAAAAGTAAATTGTTAATATCGTAGTCGACACCCACATTACAACAATAATGGTTACTGTGTTCCGAGGTTCCGAGAGCTGCAAACAAGTATAGTATATTGTTGTAGACGAACGATTTTGAAAAATTTGAATTGCGAGGGTTGTCAATTAATTGGGGCGCGTAAAATAAAATGGGTTCGTGCTTCTTGAATTGACAAGCTTCGGCTTCCATGGACACCGACATAATGTGACCAAGGCATCCACGACTTCTACTTGCGCAAAAAATTCGGCAATTCGTAATATCACAAAAATTTGGCAATTCGTAATATAAGAATGGGAAAACCGTTGATGGGGGGGGGGGTCCTAGAGGACAGAAGACCGTGAAAAATTGACAGGAAGTAAGCATACAATTGTAAACTTTTTGGGTAACTTAGCTACTCACTGCAAAAAAGTAGACAACTAGAAATTTATTAATTTGTTAGCCCCGGTTTTGTTAATAGGGTTGACGGCTAAACAGAATCAACGCGAAATCCTTCCACAATTTTTGACTAAAAATTCAAGTGCGACTTTTTGTTCAATGAATAGTGATTCTGAGAGTCACCTAATGCAAAAAATTGATAAATCTTCCATTTCACACATCGCCCTTGTAATTCACATGCTGAATTCAGAAAAAAAATTTTGACTGACTTGAACATTGTTGAATATCTCGTCGGCGTGTAGACTGCTGAGAATCGATTGAACGAGATGACCAAATGAGAGAGGACCGACAGCTCATAGCAGAAGAGCAAAAGGAATCCGCAGTGTTTTGAGTGATATTGGAATTCCTCAATGTCGCTGCAGAAATTTCAAGTTTTGACTATTGAATTTACGACTTACAGTATCATCATTGGACAGACGTAGAATAAGAACGCGGTGCAATGAATAGCATCGCCAAGGGCTTGATTCGCTGTCAAATAGCCGAACGATTGTTTCAGCGACGAGATTTTCAGCACTGAGAACACCACTGTCCAATTGCAAACCACTCCAATCAATGCTGATGGAATGAGAAAGAACCCAAAGCTGCTCCATTCCATTCCTCGTGGAATGAAGTTCCTGCAAAAAAGTCCTCAAAAAAAACCCCTAAAAACCGATAGATACAAAAACTCCAAAAACCTCGGCCGCGGCCAGGTTTTTGAAAGCCTACAGTACTACTGTTTAAATTAAATCGCTGATAGATATGCGCCTTTAACTGTAACGATTTTATCCTTTTATTTCCAAGATTGTGTTTATAGTTATTTATATTTTCTTTTAATATTAAAAGCGCATATAAAAATTTTTTAGGAATTTGTTTTTTTTTTGCGAAATCTACATAGTACCACCATAAGGCAAGTTATCGAGCGCTTTAAAAATTAATGAAATATCGAAAAGAAAGAAAAATGTCAAGGGCTGTACAAAAGCCGACTTAACATAAATGAGTCATTGCTGCCATATATTTTGAGCATTTATGCATATCTGCCTTATTTGTTTGAACGCCCCTCATTCATTCGCGGGTCGTTTGACGACACCACATTATTGTTTTGTTAAAATCTTCTAAGAATTAAATATGTTAAGCTCTGCTTGATTTATGAAAATAGAAGACATGGGGGGTCTTAATAATTTTGACGAATTTTCCAACATCAGTTTTCTTCTGGATAAATGAATCATTTTGATTTGATGGAATGCATTAATTTTTTTCATAAAAATGATGAGTTTTTATTTATACATATTATTGGAGAGAGAGAGACAACGAAAATTGAGAGAGTGCAGACTTTGAGTAAAAAATAATTCATTCTATTCAAATCAAAATTATTCATTTATCCAGAAGAAAACTGATGTTGGAATTTTCAAATTTGAAAATCCACTGATTTTTTCATAGGTGCGAATTTAATAAAAATTGAGAATTTAAAAAAATTAATTTAAAGAATGATCTATTAATTGTTTGCCATAGCCCCTTTATTTTGAGCCAGAGCCTTTAAAAAAATGCTGACCGACAGTATCATATTTTTGATCTACCATCTTTTCTTCACTCCCTGTTGTCGGCGCCAGCGGAAAATTTTCAAATTGATAAAAAATTTAGGTTAAAATCTCAGTGTGAAAAAAAATCTGCACTTTCAGTTTAGCGCCAAGCTTTAGTTTTTTTGGCATTTATCCAATTTTTCTGTTTTGCTTTCAATTTTCGCTGAGCAAATTTCTTGGATTTTCTTGTTCAAGTTTAACCTCATCGTGTGAAATTAATTGGTCCAAAATATATTTTTTTCAATTAACATATTTATTATTAATCATTAATTGTTTACTAATTAATAATGAATTTGGTTTGAACCACTTAATTTATGCATATGTATTTTTGATTAAATTTCTCGATGAAAATTAAAATGTGTGTGTGTGTGTGTCATGTGCTGGGTGTCGACAGAATATGTGGAATTTCGGATCTTTGCTCTCCGCGATGTTGATGAGCATTATTCGTCGATGAGACTTGATCTGAAAATGCGTTGCGGAAACTGATAAAGATAATGGCTACTTGATTTTTCTCTTCGGAACGTGATAAATTTGCGCAGATCCGGATTGCACAGGACGGTAATTATTCCGTCAATCGAGTGCACCGAAACCCACGCGAATGTCGTAAGAAAGAACAGAGCGATCTTGTTGTCGGCTAGAAACAATGGGACCACAAAATACGAGACCAACTCGAACACAAATGCGGCTCCTTGGAAACAAGTCTGAAAAAAATAGTGAGGCGTCGTATAATCGAATATCGCAGATTTTTGGGAAAAATAAGCTAATCGCATTTTCGTGTTCGGGACCCTCATGAAAATCTGTGAATAATGGTCCTAAACACGAAAAGGATTGTTCTTAATTTCCATGGATTTCTCAAAACTACCGAACCTGCTTGAGAAACACCATCTCTCTTCTTCTCTTCTTCTCGCGCGAGTTGGCATCGCTGGTCCCACGAACCAATTTATTGATCGAGTGGACCTTGGCAACTGTGACAATATCGAAGATGACAACCAGCGAAATGCAGACGATGAATTTACAAAAATCGGTGTACCATGATAAGATCGCACAAAAATCCGAGGATCGGAACATGAAAAGCCCCAACTCTTTAACCCAGAATAGAGGGCACAGGTCTGAAATTTTCGAATAGCTGGACGCTTTAATGAATTGCCTTATCACATTGATAAAAGTAAATTGTGAACATTGCCGTAGTTATCCATAAAATGACTATTATAATTATACTGTTGCGAAGGCTTTAACATTATAATTCAGGTGTTGAAAAGGTAATAAAGATACCTAAACATTGAGGAATATTTCGTCGGCATGTATACTGCAGTCAATCGATTGAACGATATAATCAAATGAGAGAGGACCGAGAGCTCATAGCAGAAGATGAGAACGAATCCGCAGTGATTGGAATAGATTCGGAAGAGCTCGATATCACTGAATCGAAACTGCCCAAAAATGGATTACTGTGAGAGCTTACAGTATCATCATTGGACAGACGTAGAATAAGAACGCGGTGCAATGAATAGCATCGCCAAGGGCTTGATTCGCTGTCAAATAGCCGAATGATTGTTTCAGCGACGAGATTTTCAGCACTGAGAATACCACTGTCCAATTGCAAACCACTCCAATCAATGCTGATGGAATGAGAAAGAACCCAAAATTGATGAAATTCATGATCTGAAAAGCTGAAAATAAAAAATAAAGAAATTATAAATTGGCTGGAACGGAGAATAGCAGATTCACTACATTGAATAAATTCAAAGTTCATTAATTGAGCAGTTTAATAATCAATCAATTAAGCCCTAACATGAAGCTTTGACTTCATACAAATAGATACAAATCGCTTTTTTATAACAAGCTTGTATCTTTGCTCAATTTTGCTGACGATTCAATTCTAGATAGGATTTAGGCGAATGAATAGAGATGCCATAAGCAATTCCTCATATGGTGATAATGCATCACCGCAAAAAAATATTATGGCGTTTTGGAGTTGGTCATCAATAAAAATTTCTTTGAGATGAAAAATTTTGAATACAAGATGAATCACGTTTTTGGGGGATTTTTGTTCTCAAAAAATTCTCTTCGGTTTAATTTGATGATTTTCAAGCAAGGATAGAATAATGGAAATTTATGAAGTCTTCTGAAGAGGAACGAATAACCAAAGATTGAATTATACTCTATTATTGAGGACTGGAGGAATTTGAAAATTTCGAATTTCATTTTAAACGGCCTAAATCTGACGCATTTTTTTAAAGAATAACCAAGCTACTTGAAATTCATTAAAATTTCTAAAAAATTATTTTGTTCCATACGAGACCCCGGGCGGCAATTCAAATCAATTTCGTTCGTAAACGACTATAAAACAAAATAGACGCCTTATATGTTAATTGGTATCACCATATTTCAACAATGACAAACAATTTTCAAAAAATTGATCCTTGAATTCATTTTTAATTGGTGGTATGCAAAATCAGCATGCCCGAGTATATAAACAAAATTATTGAAAACAGCCCCCGCTCAAAAACTGAAAATAATGCTGGCCGTTTGAAATTATATATATATATATAAATATTGAGAGATAAACTGGCTTAATGCCAGAAATGGTCTCGAGACGACGTGGCGCGTCTTGTGTACTCCACACGGACAATGCTCACTTAACAGCATGGCGCGTAAAAATCCCCCCCCCCACATGCATCAATGATTTTTTCAAGACTTAAAAAAGTTGAAAAATTATCTGAAATGCACTTTTTTTCTCAAAAAAATGTTTTTTTCTTGGAAATTAAGAGAACTGATTTATTCATTTTACTGAGTTTTTTTTTTCGAAGCACTTCGAGCATCTCATTTTGGGATGTCCTTTTTTGCGGTTTTCCATCAGTCTTGGTATCACTTAGGCTCACGGGTGGAAAAGAAAATTGATTTTCAAACATCCAGTAGATGAGCAACCTTCGTTCCAGGCGGTTGCAGATGCTCTGAGATTTACATGGTCCAATGACGATGCACTATTATGAAAGGAGCCATTCATAAGAATGAGAATAGTTCCGACTAAATACAACTCAGAAATACATCTAGAAGGTTCAACAAGGATCCGATCTCCAAAATAGCGTGCACAATCGAGAGAGTGCAAAGACGGCGAGAGTGTGTGCGGTGTAAGGATACGCAGACAATTGCGTATAACAATTAAGGATTTAGGGAATTTCTCGAATTATCCATAACAAATAAGTTTGCAAGCTCCAAAATTAAGTGATTAGTCAAAAATGGGCATTTTGCAAAAAAAGAACTTGTTGGCCTTATTTCCTTAGCTCAAGATCACAATTCTTTATTGTTGGATGCAGTTGAGGGTGTCTGGGGATGAATAAATTATGAATAGATAGATAAAGCTATTTGTTTATTAAGACAATTTCGTCACAAAACCCAGTTAGTTTAGCGATTATCGGTAAGAATTGTTTGAATTCGAGTTATGAGAAAAAAATGGGTACTGAAAATCATAATTAAACCCGAGAAGGCTAAAAGGGACCATAGCAAAAGAAGAAGCCTCTTCTGTCTTCTGTGATTCTCGCTTGCAGTTCATTGGAAGCATTCAACAATTTTGCTCATTTTTCTATGAGTATTCAGGCCTTTATAATCATACTATTAGTAAAATAGTTTTCTAAATCAATGAATCTACTTAACGTCTTCATTATTGCCCTCAATTGAATATGATTCGTATATTCCGCTTCTGGAAGTTCCAGATTATCTCACTTCATATAATGACAATGTAAAACATCAATTGTTAACAAATTCTTTATTTTAAACGGCATTATGGAATTTTCAAGTTGAAGATTTCACGCATCGGTTTTAATCACGAATGGTGGAGCCGTGTGAGCATTCGCCGACGATGAGGTGGCATCTGAAAATTGACGTCGAATTTGTGTTGATCTCAGCGACACAAAAAAACTCAACTGTTCCGCTTCGTCTGACTGAGTGTGATGAAATTTCGAAGCTCCGGATTGCAGATGACAGTGATCACTCCGTCGATGCAATGCACGGAAACCCATGCGAACGTTGTAAGAAAGAACAATATGATTTTGTTGTCGGCATAGAAAATTGGAACAATGAAATAGGAGATTAGTTCCGAGACGAATGCAATTCCTTGGAAGCATGTCTGAACAGCAATCATTTGATTTTTGAATATAGTCGAATCATTACTTGTTTCAGAAACACCATCTCGCGTTTTCGTTTACTCTCGTTGGTCTTCGAATCATTGAATCCACGGACCATTCGATTCATGGTGTGCACCTTGGCGACAGTGGCAGTGTCAAAAACGACAACTAGTGAAATGCAGACGATGAACTTCCAAAAGTCGGTGTACCATGTGAGCGTCTCACAGAAATCGGAAAATCGCAACGAGAACATTATCAAGCTTGGATCGTAGAAAATCGGGCATAGCACTAAAAAAATATTGAATTGCTATTAGAACCCCCAATTTGATTGCCTTGATAAAAGTAGATTGTCAACGTCGCCGTTGTTATCCACATAACCGCGATAATGATACTCGTATTGCGAATACTGAAAATGGGCAAATTTGATGAAATTGGTTGAGTTCTTTACTATTTAATCACCTAAACATTGACGGATATCTGATGGGCATGTAGATCGCGGCGAATCGGTTGAACGATATAATCAAATGGGAGAGGACCGAAAGCTCATAGCAGAAGATGAGAACGAATCCGCAGTGTTTTGAATATTCCAAGAAAAGTTCAATATCGCTGTAAAAAAATATAAAGCAACTGAAATTCAATTATTATAGTCACTCGTACAATATCATCATTACACAGACGTAGAATAAGAACGCGGTGCAATGAATAGCATCGCCAAGGGCTTGATTCGCTGTCAAATAGCCGAATGATTGTTTCAGCGACGCGATTTTCAGCATTGAGAACACCACTGTCCAATTGCAAACCACTCCAATCAATGCTGATGGGATCAGAAAATATCCAAAATTGCCATATTCCATCATTGGCTCGATTGCTTAAATTGAACAATAGATATTGTTTTGGGAGGTGGCAGTATTCAGAGCTAAGCTCTCTTTTAAGCAACCCGCATTGGTTGTTTGAACATTCGTCCCGCCCATATTACGGAGAACTAAGTAATAATTGAGATATAAAGCATTAATCCGAGGAATACTGTAAATACGCTTCAATAGTGCGTTTATAATACCAAAAAAATTAGGATTTAAGAAATGGAAATTTAATCCTGCTGAATATTTGCAATGATTAACACGAGTCAGCCATACAAAGTGTCGGACGTTGAAATTTAAATATTCGGTGAATCAGTTGAGTTTCAACAATTTTTGGTCATTTAAGGGAGAGTCGTCGTGTTAGAATTTTTTTAATTGACTAATTAGTAGTATTTGAAACTTCGAATCGAATGAGCTACCTCCCAAGTTGCACATTATTTTGAAAAAATGCTGAAAATTTTCCATCTGAAATTTCGCGAAACCTACTGCGACTGCTGAAAATTGGCCAAATGCCAAAAAATTTTCAAAGAGGACTCGGTGTACATCTTCTTATGCATTTGCAGGACGCCGAAAAATGTTTCTATGTTTTCATCATCTAAAATTTTCAGACGTCCCATAACTCGTCTGTAATCCACGAGTGCAGGCTGGAATTTTGTGGACCCTCTTAGAAGACCTTCTAGTTTATGATTCCAAACCCTTCCACCAAAAAACGTTTCAAATTTTTACATTTTTTTGGCAAAATAGTATTTTATTGCAATTATACCCGATATTATTATTTTCTGATCTACTGATAACATCCAATATGTGGAGAAAAAAATGAGCTGGTCTGCCAGTGAAAAGTGAATGGAGACATTGTGGGTCCCGAATGATAACTTGCGTCCGAATGAATACATTTGAGATCGTCTCTTTGTGGAAGCTGAACACTATTAGAATTATAAGAAAATGTCTCGACGATTCACCTCGCAGTTATAAGCGTTGATGCACAATTCTTTCGTTTGCAGCTTTCCCATCTCACGAATTCGGTAAAAGTTGCGAAAATAGCATTGATAGACAATTTTTCGATAAAACTCGTCTTTTGGAAGACGTTGAGAGATTTCGCGAAAATTTGGCGTCGATTGAAGCCTGAAAGAAAGCTAGGCAAATATTTTTTGAAAATTAGGCGACCAACGTCTTCAATTCGGCATCGATTTCAGCAAGAGTCGTCTCGTCAATCAATTTTGTGCTATTATCCTTTAAACCTGATGGAATCGCTCCAGTTGCGAGCCGATCGACGTCAATGAATTTGAGAGTTTTCAAATGGAATATCGCGTTTGTCTGCGAATTTCGTCTTTGCTTGGGCCGCGCGTTCGGATTCTCGCTTCTCAATTTTTGCGCTTTGATTTGATCGTCAATCGAAAAATGAATCCATGTCGAATTGTAATATTCGGGCTTGACGATTGGTTTTCCCAAATCTTTCGATGGCAATAATTTCGCGTTTTTCACAATGCTGCCGATTGTTTGGTCCACAAGAGAATTGACTAAAATTTAATATTTAAATATTTTCGTGTTATTATCGATATAGGCGGCTTCTGCAAAATTCTTCCAGAATCTGGCGGGCGCTTTAGGTTAACGAAATTAAATCGAATTCGGAGATATATAAATTAATCTGATTCAATTGAGAAAGTTTAAATTCGATTTTAAAAAATCTCGGAAATTTATTGATTTATTTCTCATTTTTAATTTTGAAATCCCATTCGATTGAAATTTTGGAATAATTCAAAGCAGATTAATTAATATTCGATTGAAAACGAAATTATTTTCGAAATCTATTAATTTTCATTTGCCAGAGTTCCAATTGTCTTAAAAACCATCAATTTCGGTTTTTTTTTAATTTTCAAGGGAAATATTAATGAAATTGTAATTAAATTCAATTTTCGATCTTTAAATTGAAAATAATAATGAAATAATTGTTAAAAAGCTCTTAATCGATTGAGTCTTGTGGCGACCATACATGCAAATTTCCGGGTCGGGTCTCGAATTTTTTTACCGACCCGCAACGACACTCCAAGTTTACAGCGAGGCCTTTGTTTAGCGTAATAAGAATTTTATATTGCATTATTTTGAGTAGAATTAATTGTTCTTGGAACAAAAATTACCCAGAAATCCCGAAACAAAATTGCGGGTCGGTAAAATTTTCACCATGACCCGTCCCACCCCGTTGCAAGTATGGTGGCGACCGATTCTGATAAACGCTTTTTTCGTCAAAAAAATTTGACACCTTTGACAGTTTCAAAATCGGTTTTTTGGAAAATCAGCGCATTCATCCACGTATACGCGTCAAATTCTCGACGAAATTCTTCATGATAGTTTTTGGCGTTATGAGGAATCAAAATATCATCCATATCCAAGAATCCAATAAATTCAACGGCTTCCTAGAATTCGAACAATGATCAGAAATGAACAAGAGAACGATCACCTTATATTGCAACAAACAATCAGTTT
Source organism: Caenorhabditis bovis (assembly GCA_902829315.1). Taxonomy (NCBI): domain Eukaryota; kingdom Metazoa; phylum Nematoda; class Chromadorea; order Rhabditida; family Rhabditidae; genus Caenorhabditis; species Caenorhabditis bovis. Next base: position 937,385 of record CADEPM010000001.1, on the reverse strand, counting down.
GTGCGGCCGCTTGATTCCTGAGCTCAACATTCCCATTCGGTTCCAAATACGGATCATCAGTCTTTTGAAATTTGATAGTTAACCATTGGTCAAGTGTCACGTCTCCCTGAAATTAGCATGCATGATAATTATACTATAATTTATAATTAGGTGGTGTTACCATTTTTTCGTATTCTTTCATCAAATCATAATATGAATCGATAATACTGAGCAAATAAATATGAAGATGTGCTCCGAATCTTCAATTTTTCTTTTTAAATCAAATCACACAAAAATTGGCCCGATTCCTCACTATCGATTTCATTATACTTTCTTGTTCTTCTAGCCAATCGATGATGAAGAATCATCGGCTCTTAAAATAAAGAAAAACCTTCTAGAAACATGAACTTGCACCAAAAACGCTTGCCATTCTTCAGCAACGAATTGAGGGGAAATACAGAAAACAATTGGACGAGGTGCGGTGGTCCTGGCAGGTTTGAATGGGATTATGGTAGAAACTCCGTTGGCGGCTATTTCAAGTTTTTCCATATTATCGACCGTATTCGATAATGCAAGGGTCATCACATAGTCGCATCTCGCATTTGGAATTTCCTCTCTAGAATGTTTCAAGTTTTTTTTGGATTGCGCGTCAAAATTGAATTTGTGTGCAATTTTGCGTGAGTGTGTATTACACCTTTATAGATCTCGTTTTGAAATTGTTTTCTTCGTCGAATTTCAACTTTCGTTTGATATTTTTTTTTTCTAAAAAGGTCTATCAAAATCAAATATGAACATCTTATGCCAAAATTTTTTCAAATAAAAAATGGATTACATTGATAGCGTTGCTAGTGAATGTTTCCTCAATGTCGAATTTGAGCCAATTAGCTTAAATTTATAATCTAGTAAATTGTCGATGGTCCGTTTATGCAAGGTCATTACAATCGCCACTGCGTTTTTGCCAAGTCTTAAAGGCATTTCATTTGTATTTTTAAATTTTCATTTAGCAAACATACGATTTCGAATTCCCGTAGTAATATGTATTATGAATGAAGACATTAGTTCGCATGTCGCTAGAATAATAATAAATTTTGTTTAAAAAGAAATAAAATTAAAATTACTTAATCATTATTGGTTTGCTCCGCCAGTGGATCATAAAAATTAATAATGACAGAATAAAGCATAAAGAAAATTGAAGTGTGATTCTGCGCATTTGTTCCGTATCTCAATGATCTGGATCGAATGGAGACCATACAAGCAGATAGAGATCTCGCCGTTCTATTGTTCAGCATAATGCACATCTAAGAGATCTTGAACTGAAAATTGTCTAAACATGCAATTTTTAGAAATTATTTCGAAATTAATTACTATATTGCCCATTCCGTCTCATACATCGTATATGTACAATAATTTACATTGAAAGTAAGAAGGAATTGTCTTTCGCTTTCGCTATCTCGATCCACGATTTTCATTAATTTCGAAACTTTCAATTAATTTCTAACACATTGTCGGATATGCCTTAAAAAAGTGAACGCATTTCCGTTTAATACCTACCATATATAAATGGTATCGAAGGGCGTTTTGCGCTCGTTTCGAATGTTTCAACATTTTATTATAAATTCCTTATGGTTAATCACAGCATGTTTGGCGTGCATGGTCACCAAACCAACGACGACGCCCAAACCAATCACAAGTACTACAGGTTAGCGATTTTGAACTATTGTTTGTTGGCTCAAAAGGAGAAGTCTCGGCACAAAATTTAGCGTAAAAATTTTCGTGGTGTGCAACGGGGTAAGTTAAAGGCGCATAGACCTCTCCCGAAAATTTTTTTTAGATATTCATAGTCAATTTTCAGAAAGCCAACAAATTTAATCTAGTCAGTCAAGCAAATTTTTATTATCTAGCGCAGATATCAACAACGTCGACTCCGCCACGCACAACTCCAATTCCGACGACGACACCTTGGACGAATCCCCCATCAACGACGACACCTTGGACGAATCCTCCATCAACGACAACTCCGTCAACTGGTACACCTCCGCCGACTACGACGACAATCCCAGTAACGTCTACATCGCCTGTAACTACAACAACAACTGCCACAACCACAACGATGACAACAACGACGACAGAGCTAGGTGGATTTAGCACGTATGCAAATTTTTAAAATTAAAATTTGGTTTCAGGTTGTTGCCCTCCGCCATACATTAACTGGTCGCCAGCAGACGAATCAATTCCGCCGGCGAGTCTATGCCAAGAAGGATTCTCAAGACAACTGCATTGTGGTGATTCTACAGATGAGGGATCCGTTGTATTGTTCAACGTTGTAAAAAATCAGCCGTTTTACAATACATCATATTTGGTAATTTTTCAAATTAATTTTCTGTGTGGGTTTGGTTGCTATATTGCAAGGCTACTGTCGCCATTTTTTAATACTTCGACTCGGCAAACTCAACCGGCAAAATTCGGTTTTTCGAAGTACGCTTTTTTAAAAAGAAAATAACAAATTTGTTCGATTTTTTCTCCGATGTTTCGCTGAGTACGGTAACTCTATGGACAATTGGCGTCAACTATCGCGTATGTCCGCAAAGTTTTGCACTCAGTGGTTGCACTAACTTCAATAAACTTGAGTTCCCGAACATCTACGCAAACTTTTTGCAATTTTTATAGAAATTTGAGATGTTGGCCAAGTAAATGCAAATGTTGAACAATTTTTAAAAATATTTTAATAAACAAAAAATTTTCTCTTATTTTTTTATTGCCTCCTTAATTTCGATACCTCGTTTGAAACCAATGCAATTTCAGCTTGGAGATACCTCTTTGCGAACCGTCACCATCACATGCAGACGATCTGAGAGACTTTGGGCCAATTCGGTGAACAGCAGACTCATTGAAAATATCCAATGTGCTCGACCCGTTCTAGCCGGTGCCAATATTTATACAATTAGTTCAACCGCTTAATCGATAATTCAGTTGTATTATAATAAGTTTTCCAACATTTTTGTGGATGTTTCTAGAAATTCTTTAATTTTCCTAATGTTTTTTATATGTTGTGCGCAGTTTCATAAAAATTGGTTCCGTTCCAAATGGTTCATAGACCGCTGAATTTTCCAACATCAATGTTCAGACCGTTATATTTAATTTAGCGGCAATATTATTTTATTCATCACAAAATAAATAATCGGCAAGACTGATTAAAGAATAAAAGCCTAAAAAGCGGTATCTATAATTTTGTGGCAAATTGGATAATTTTTAAAAGAGCGATCAACTTAATTATTCTTTCTTGCTCTTCGGCTTGATTTTGAAAATTGGAACAGTCCATGTTAGCGGAGGATAGATGAAGTACAAGGCAATCGTGGCAATGTTCACAAGAAGTCCAGCAGCATTGGCAATCTATAACCAGGTATTTTATACTCATAATTTTATTGCAGAATTCAAATTACTTTGCATTGGAATCGCCTAAAAATATTTAAAAAAAACAGTTTTTTTCCATTTTTCTATTATATCATGATCCTAATTCATTAAAAAGACAAAGCGATTGCGAAAAATATGAAAATTCCACTGATAATTTTGAATTTTAATAGAGTCCATACCAACACCTTACGCACAAATGCGGAGTATACCGTAATTTATAGTTCGTTTCCAAAAAAAACGGCACGAATCCTATCAAAATTCAAAATTATCCGACTAATTTTCCTTATATTTTATTTTTTCTTTCAATACGAAATTATATTTCAAAAAAAAAAAAACCGAAATCTATACCGCAATGAATTGATTTCCGCTCACAATTCCGAAGATGAGCCATTGAACAATTAGCGTGAACAGGGCGAATTGGAATTGAGCAGGGATGTACTCAGTTGTTCCCATACTAATGGCTCTTTTCTACAAAAAAAATATTTTTAAATATACTTTTTAACGTGTAAGCCTTACAATCTCGTAGATTCCACCAGCAAGTCCAAAAATTTGAGCTCCAGCAGCCATGCTTCCCATTGCATCGGCTTTTTTATCATCCTCTTAAATTTTTTCATAAAATCAAATATATTTTCAAAATTACCGAACGAATCAACGTAGGAATAGATGAGTTTTACGGTGAGTGCCGCCGCAATGAGTTGAAAAACCAAATACTTCTGTAATTTAATTATAGAAAATGTTAAATTATTGGTTCATTTCATCAATTACCCGTTTTGGTTGATAATAGGCGAACGCCGAAATGTAGAAAACGAAAAACACCAGGTTTAAGGAGTTGATGATAATGTTCGTATTATCATTGGTCATAAATCCATGTCGCAACCAGCAGGATTGTCTAAAATTGCTTTGATCCTTATCATGTTTATATGCATTCAGTTACATGAGCATCGGAAGCACAAAGTTGACCGAACTGAACCCATCAGCTGTTCCACGTTTTCGCCAATCCAATACCATCATTCTGAAAAAAAAATTTATTTTACTATAGGGACTTTGTAAAAAATAAAAAACCCCTTTACAAAAATCCTGCGCATTTACTCTTTATAAACTAAAATTTTATTTAAAACTACTTACAATGGTAGAAACGTGAAGCATATTGAGAAAGCTCCGAGCCAAACCGTGAATATGTCGAACAACTGCATCTAAAATAAGTTGAAATAGGCAAAAATTGAACAGGATGGGCGTAAAACGGTAATATGATAAGAAAAAGAAGAAGAGTTTTGACAGAAAAACCTCCAGTAATGTCAAATGGGAGATGACAATTTGAGGGTAAATGTAATAGAAATGTAGTCTGTAGGCGAACATAAAATATCGACATTCGGCCGATGACGAAAACTGTATGGACTACAAAATGAGGAAAAAACTCTTATCATGTGTTTATTCTTTCATCTGCACACTATGATTTGTGTGACGATTCCAACATGACCACAGAAATCAAAAAATTCTGTTTTATATCAGACTCAACCAGAAAAATGGGAACAAACTCGAAGAAATACGTTGGAAACTAAATATATATATAAATATTTGTTTAACAGCGAAAATCGAAAAAAAATCGAAAAATTTATTTTGAGATTGTTTAATTTTTATAATTGCACGAGAGAAGTGAGAAATGATGTTTGAATTGTGATTAACAGCCGAAAAAAGAAAATTTATTATTGATAAGAAATCATGCGGAAGTTTATGAACTTCACAATGTTTCGACATGTTGTGAAAAAAAATTAAACATTGGCACTTTAGCACTTGATTCAATGAGTGTCTGGATATCTCTCGATATCTTCAATTCTTTTCTGTTCACACTTCGAAGACTGATGGTTTGAACTTGAGGAAAATTAAATAAAAGAAAATAGAGTAAAATTCAGATAATAAAAAAGAAAAAAGTTGCGAATTCAATTAAAAATAAAGCGAAGAAACCTGAAAAATGTTGAAATTATCTAATTTTTGTAAGGACCAAAAGTGCAAAACCTCTACGCGCCTTTAATCTATGTTACTGTATAGACAGATGTTGATTTACGATTTTCCTTTTTTCTTTTTGCAAATTTTTAAGGAAAATTTATATTTAGTTTAGTGAAAGTTTTGGAAATTTCGGCACAAGCCTCTTTTAATTTTTGCTCGAACAAACAAAGCACTCCAGACTTTGTATGTTTTAACTTTTGCGATCGAAACTATCCTAATATGCAAGAATAGAAAAATGGTTTGGAACTTTTATTGATTGATTTCATTTATTCATCGCTTCACATGTTTCACAACTGTCTTTTTCTTTAATATTTTATCATATTTTTAAAACGAATGCCGTTCTGGTAATTTATTTTATTTCTTTTGGCATGGCAACGAATGTGATAAATAGCAAACTGGAATATTTTATTATTTAAAAATTAATGTACGGTGGTCTAATAACTTCTCATCATCTCATCTTATAGGTTAGAAATTCGTCTTTTTTTTCACAAGACAATCATATGACCCGCCAACTGTTATCTCTAGTTCTCTTGAAAACACATATTGCTTCTTGATCGATTCAATAAAAAAAAAAGACCTAGTTCAAATCATTTACGCCAATCTAATGTTAAAATCTGACCTTCGCACCTGCCATTTTTGGGTGGTGAAGCGTTGGTGCAGCCTATTCACGTGAACAATAGGAGTGCAATAGGGCGCGATTGGCGCATCAGCTGATATTTGAAAGCGCGTTTCTCTCAATTTTCCATGAAATTTTGCCTACATCAAACATAACTAAGAAATTTTCAGAGCAATTGCATGTTCGGCTCGCACAATCAACGAGCATATCAAGTAAATTTAAAATAAACTTCCCAATTTCGCATTAAATTTTATTTTCAGAAAATTGATGATGATTTTGACGACGAATCACTTCGGAGCACTTGCACTTCGAGAATTCTTGACTCAGTAGCCGCTGGCCGAAATATGCTTTTCGGACGAACTTCAGAAGAGCAACCGCTCATGACAACGTCGTCAGCTTCATATCAGTCATCGCCAATGCATGAGAATCGAGCCGCTCATGAGAATTACACGCAATTTGCTACCTATGGACCGCCAGCAATGGCCTCATCAGCACAACAAGCTGACTCGCGGAGATGGCATCATATAGAGAATCTCGATGAATTTTTCACCCATATCTTCGAATATCAACAAAATGGTGGCTATCAGTGTATCGTTTTGAGCAAAATTTTTAGTCTTTTTCAATTTGTTTTCATTGTGGTATGATAATTATCATTAATTTCTTCAAATGTCGATCATTTTTCAGTCGTTTTCCACGTTTTTCACACAATGCATCGATTACCCATTTCTGTTCGCCAATTCGAACACAACTACTCACGGAAATGAAAATGTTGGGAAACGCCATTTCTCCGATGCTGTCATCGAGAATTGTCCGGCGACGATGAGCATTTGGGTGCTGATCGCCTTGATAGCCGCAATGGTCTATTGGGTGACGCGCGTCATCAAAACCGCCAAATATTTGCTGAAAATCGCGGAGATTCATGATTTTTATAAGAATGAGCTCAAAATTGAAGACGATCAACTTCTCAATATGACATGGCACGATATTGTGAAGCGAATAGGTGAAGTGAGTAGTAGTTTTCCGCAAAAAATTCGATTTTTCGAAATAAATGATTTTAAAGGTGCAACCACGCCTACGACTCATGATCCATACTGATAGCGTTTCATCTATTGACATTTACCACAGAATTCTACGCCACAAGAATTACATGGTGGCTCTGGTGAATAAGGTAGTACAATAAGTGAACTGTACCAATGAGACGTTTTGAAAATTTCAGAGAATCATCGATCCCGTTTTTGAGGTGCCCTTGATCGGAAAAATAGCATATTTGCCGAATAGCTTAAAAAACGATATGGAAAAGATTTTCTTCCTGAGGTTTTTTCTTCAAAACTAATTATTTTTCAAAATATTACTTTCATTTTTGCTTTAGTTCTGCAGCACCTTGGGATGGTCCAAATCTGAAGGATGAGTACAAAGAAATGGAAACGTTGGAAGATTTGGCGCGAAAAATGAGAGATGACGTAGGAGAACATTGGGAATATTTCAAATTGTCACATTTTTTTATTTTAGTGCAATTATTTTGGTATTTGGTCGTTGGTTTTGATGCCTTTGCTGCTGCCGTTTCAGGTAAATGATTCCTGTTGTGAAGGTAAAAAAAAGAGAGAAAACAAATGAATTAAGGTCATTGAGTCGTTCTTTTTTCTCGCTGAGCTCATAAAACGTTCGCCAAATTCATTAGGATCCAGGAGATACAGCAATTACGGAAGGTAAATTTTTATTAATCATGTCGATAAGTTTTCGATTGAGTTAGAATGAAATTGAAAATCAATGCACAATTTTTTGTGATTATCAAGTTTTTTTTTTTCCGTATATCCGAAAAATTTATTTTAAACAACTGATTTAAAATATTTTTAAAATTTTTTAATACCCCTCCACCAGCTTTTTGAGCATTTTAGTAACAAAAATTAAAATTTTATTTTGATTTTTCTGCAATTGATAGTTCGATAAAATTCCGATCCATCAAATTAAACTCTTTAACTTTTTTTTCAGGTACCGAATGCGCCATTTCAATGAGCTTGACCATGAGCTGAACGCGCGATTGAATCGATCATACATTTATGCAGCTGCTTACATGGATCAGTTTTTCTCGCCGGCGTTGAAATTGATAGCCCAAAACGTCACGCTTGTCGCCGCTTCGATCGCCGTAACGCTGGCCGCACTAACTGCGTGGGATGAAGACGTGCTTCAAGTCGAGCATGTGATCACTGTGATTTCGGTGTGTGGAATAATTATTGTGATTTGCAAAGGAATGATCCCCGATGAGAATCTTGTCTGGCAGCCTGAGGTTTTTTTTCTCAACCAAGAAAAAAAATGCCAATTTGTGTTTAAATTTCAGATTCTCATGAATCACGTGGCAAGCGAGCTTCATTATTTGCCACCTGAGTGGAAAGGAAAAGCGCACACTGCCGAAGTTCGTAGCGAGTTTGATCAGATCTTTCAGATGAAATGGATGTACTTTCTGATAGAAGTCACTAGCCCTATATTCACACCCTTCATTGTACTTTTTTGGTAGGGTTGTGAAAAAAAAATTGAATGTTTGAAAAATGTGTGTTTAGGTTGAAGCCACGAGCATCGCAAATTGTCAATTTCTTCCACGATCATACTGTATTGATCGATGGGGTTGGCGATATTTGCTCGTTCGCCGAAATGGATGTTGGAAAGCATGGAGACCCGAAATGGAATAGCATTCGAAATCGAGATGGCGACGAGCAAGACGATGATGGTGACGAGGATGATATTGCGCCGATCGTCACGTCGCACAATCGCGCAAGAGATGGCAAGACTGAATTGTCGGTTCTTCATTTCAAAACGACAAATCCCGAATGGAAGGGCTCGAAGCACACAGAAGCGTTTGTCAAGAAATTCAAGAATCGGGTTGGTTTTTGATTTTTTTTTCATATTTTTATCTACTCGTTGATTATCATTAATCATTTTTTTTAAATTTTCAGCTGATTCAAGACACATCGGCACTTGTTATGCTAAATTCAAGAGACCTCGGAAGCCTTGGTCGAATTCCAGACCGCAATGATCCGACGCGTCGAAATGTGCTTCTCGAATCGGTGCATAATGCGCTGCCTGGCGATTCGCGAAATACGATACCCGGTCGAAGTCCGTTAATCGGTAGTATAATTATTTTGAACGCGATTCATTTTCTTGTCAATTTTAGGCAATGGCTTGCATCTTGTTGATGGGCCAATTGTGAAAGATTTCACTGGAGCACAGCAGTTCCATAGTGCTGGTGTGCTCGGCAGCATTTATCACGAGCAACCGATGGCTGCCGAATCATTGACGAACAGCTTGAAAGCGAGTGGTTCGTTGTGCTGAATTCATTTTCTTTTTTTGAAAGTCGAATTTTAGGAATTGATGTTGATGGAGCTGGATCGGAAATGCGAGTGAACTCGTTGTATTTGCGAGGATTACACGAGGAAAATGTTATGTGAGTTTTGAGATACTAGTCAATGATTGTTCAAGGACAAAGTTAGAAAAATTTTAATTTTAATTGGTCCCGTTAAAATTGAGCAAATATTCAAAATTTATCAAAAAATTTTGCATATATTTAGAAAATTCAATAATTTGAGTTTTCCTTTTCCATACAAGACCCATTTTAAATTGGAATTCAATTCCCAAAATTTTTTTCCATCCCGAATACAAACATTTTTCAATTTTCTGGTTTTAGACAGAGTCGAATGGGACCATCGATTATGATGCCACCGATGAACTCGCAAAGTATTTTCGCGATGCCGCAACGAAATGCTCCAACCGGTAATTATTACATTTCACAATCGAAGTGAGACAACAATCGTTTTTAGATGAATCTCTTATTGAAATGAACGAGCCAAGCTCATCATCGCAACTTGGACATGGTCTTGGAGAACTACCGGAACTTCAAAACGACGCCAGAAGTCGTTTGATTCTTCGTCGCGAGCAAATATCGGATGAGGAGCGTCTCGCCGATGTTCCGGAGGATAATGATGAGGATTTGCCGCCATCGTCATTTAGAAGTTAATTTTTTTTCGAAATCCAGAATATCTCAAATGCTCGGTGATTTTTGTAAAAAAAAATAGTCGAGAAAACTCACAAATCTCTCAAACTTTCGGTTTTTTTTTGTTGCAAGAAACGACTGCATTTTTTTTTCGCATAATTGTTTGATATTTTTTGTACATTTTGTATTCGCAACATTTTTTGTACATGTTTAAACATTTTTTGTACTTTTTTTTAGAGATCATTTTCTTGTAGAACTTCATATTTATCGACTGCTACAACCTCGAGCCGCTCGTTTTTTTTTTCTTTGCCTCTGGGTACTTTTTCTCCAATCACGAACGCCTAACCTTTTTTTCTGAATTCACTCTGTGTCCTTATGCTTGTATGTATTACTATTCACAATTTGTACAATGAATTTTCGCAAATTTTGATTAACTACGACTCTACGTTTCAACTGTCATGTCAGTATTTTATCGAAAATTGCCAGTGGCGATTGGATGATCGTTGAATTGTGTTCAGATGTCTGGTGATCGAACGTTTCCCAAAAAGGGACGCGGTAATTTTTCGTCGAACAGTCGTCGAGGATTCCAAAAGCGTGGCGGATTGTCGAGGAACGTTGCGAATGAGAGCGGTGCCGAGAATGAAGCGACCACCAATAATCGATTTCAGCGAAAGGTGGCGGGCGGCAAGCATTTGAGACATTCTTGAATTGAATGATTTCCAGGCAAATTTTAATCGAAAGCAGAAAGAAATTGAAGAATTGGGCGGTCAACGGAATGGAAATCGATTTGGTGTTGAGCCGCGAAGCTCCAAATTTGGTAGTCGAAATGACGCACGAGGAAAATTTAATAAGAAGCCGGTACGAAGTGTTTGACAATTTTTGCGAAATTTTTGAATTTTGCCGGCTTTGAGAATTTGTTATCTGAAATTTGACACTTGCATATTTCAAAAATACTAAAAAAATGTATTAAAAATGAAAATCATCCATACGAAAACTAAGGCGGCAATAAATGATAAAATTCAATATTTTTATAGGGACATGATTCTGCGTTTTTTGTATTCTTTGGTATTCGCAACTCGTGAAATTCGATTTATCAGATTTCAAAAAAAAAATAACAATATTAATTGGTGTCATTGAAATCATTTTCATTTTTCTTAAAATTTGGAATGTGCTAATTCAAAATTTCTCAATAAGCGTATTAAAAGATTGTTTACTTATAGCGAAACCCACCAGTGAAAGGAACGTGTGTGGAATACGACCAACTCGCAAATTCTGATGATAATGAGGTTCCGGACGTTAGCGATATGCTCGAAGATGATAGTGAAGTATGAGAATTGGCCTAATATATTAATACATTGATTGATTAAGGTTCCGCTGTTGAACAGCGGTGATAAGAAAACGGTGAAACGAAAATTTGAAAGTGCGAAGAAATCATTTGGGAATGTTGACGAAATTCCGGCATCACAGAAAAATGCAACAAATGTGAACAAGAAGAAATTTGAGCAAGAAGAGGATGAAACTGATGAAGAGGAGGATGATGATACCAACGAAAAGGTCGAATCTACACAGAATCTGGATGATGATGACGATGATAAATCAGAAAGCGAGGATGATGATGATGATGCTGAAAGGGACAAATTCAGAGAAGGTTTTACGGTTTTTGCAATATTACAGAAAGGCAGGAGATCAGGTGGTCAAAATATGACCCGGACTTGGTGTTTTGAAAATCTTAATAGGAATTTCATTTTTTCGGGATAATCGCATGTTCGTAAAATTAGCGGTGCGTTCTGGGAAACCTTTTTTGGCAACCCAAAGGGTAACCGCAAATGGATAAATTAAAAATAAGGTCGTCAATTCATTTATTTATATATTTTCTTGCTTTACTCCGCATTCATATTATAATTAAATTTTTATTTTTTTTCCGTTTTACACTACACGTGCGAAAAAGACAAAAAAATGGTTAGGACTATAGAAGTAATCCCTTTTGTCACTTTCCCGTCGTTTTCAAAGATACATTTTATTCGTTTTTAATTTCACCTATTATCTTCCAGAACTTGCCAATATGCCTCTTGGTAAATTGAAAGAAATGAAGGAAAAGCTGGGAATAAAATTGTTCAATAAAACCTATTTCGGAGTTTCGAAAGAAGAAAAAGAAAGAAATGCGAAGAAAAAAGAGGAGCAAAAAATGGTTGGAATTTTTATTTTCATTTTTTTTCAACCAAATTTGAATTATGAGAAATTTCAGGATGAGAAAAAGCGTGGAGCTCATCGTCCACGAGAAATCTCGTCAAAACGACCGGTATCCGCGTTCCGCAATATTTATAAGGACCATGAAATGCCGGCGAAAAAGAAGTCAGCAAATTAGTTTCATGAGAATGCTAATTTTTTTGCTTTTAGGAAATGGGATCCCAGATTTGATCAGAGAGCCGGAGAATTCAAAGAACTCTGCTTTGAGAACAACTACAAGTTTTTGGATGAAATTCGATCGAAAGAAATCGAGGTGCGTAATTTCGTCAACTAAACGCCAAAATTTGTTTTTGCACATTTTTAGGAAATTCGAAGTGAGCATAAAATGGCCGAGGAAGAAGGTGACGAACGAAAAGCGAGTAGACTTAAAAACGTGAGTGTCTCAATTTTTGTTGTTGTTGAAACATTTTGATTTGTTCAGACGCTTCAAAAAATGGAGAATCGCGAGAGATCACGTGCTGAAAAAGCACGACAAGCTGAGACTCGTCGAGAGCTGCACGAGGAGAATATTCAGAGAATGTTGCGCGGTGAAGCGCCAATTTTTAAAACAAAAGGTTTTTATTTTTGAATGATCTATGTATACAATGAAAAATAATGTGTTTCAGCGCAAGTGCGTAGAATTGATATGGAGAAGAAGTATGACGAGCTCAAAAAGGATAACAAACTCGATAAATATTTGCAAAGGTTTGACGAAATTGGTAATAATTTTCAACATAATTCAAATCTAGGAAAGCTAAGAAAGAATCGGGCAAGCTTAAAAAGGCGAAACCATTCGAAGGCTATGGATATCAGGGTTGATATCAGGGTCGTCATCGTATTTGTTGTTGTTTTTTTTTATTGTTTGTTATTGTTGATTTTGTTAAAATTCATAAATTATAGAAACACTTGTAATTTTTGAGAGACTGGAAAATTATTTTTGGCACTTGACGTTTTTGGATTCTGATGTTTTGTATGAGAAATGACTCACGGAATTGAGGTCACAATTGAGGGTAGCAGGTAAATATCCAACATGTGATGGCGGTGGAAAATAAATACGGTGAGTTGTCTGCAAAGAACTGAACACCAACAATTGATCTGTTTGATACCGTAGGAAATTTTGCGTATTAATGAAATCAAATTGCAATTTTTTTGCTACCAAAATTCGCTGTAAAACACGTTCACCAAATTTTCGGGGGTCACAAGACTTTACAAATTGTTAAAAATATGTTGTGAGTGGTCTTGACGCGCTTTTAACCTATTTTTTATTAAACCCCCGACCCCCGTAAATCGACATCTTCCAAAGTTGTTTTTGGCATTTAGCCAATTTTCCAAAACGTGTTCAAGTCCAATGGTACGAATTGAATTGATCCCTATGGATCTTGATGAATCAAACATCGAATGCCGACCCTACAAACAGGTTGCTCTTCCATTAACTCGGCAGTAATGCAACAGGCAAACTCGGCTCCCTTCTTTTTCAAAATGGCAGTAAACACTCGGGCTTCCTTCTATTTGTCATCACATCAAAAACAAACAGGCAAAAAAAAAGAAAAGAAGAGAAATGTCGAATTTCATTCATTTGTATTGTGAATGCAATCAAGAAGCAAAATCAAATATAATGCAGTATATGTAAAAGTACCCATGCGGAAACCTTGACCGGTGCCCAACATTCAATGCCGTCATCGGCGCATTGAACGTGTGGATACCGTGAAATGGTTTAAAACGGAGAAGAGCAAACGAGAACACCGATTAGAATTGTCGTATTTACAAGAGAGCCGCGGCGGCGGCGAACAGCGAGACGATGGCCGAAGCTTTGGAGACCGAATTGAACGCCGGATCGAAGAATCGTCCCTGAGTCGACGAGTAGCCGTATTGGCTGTTGTAGTTTGGTGTCGTCTGTCCGTATTGCTGATTGTATTGCTGCGATTGCGTGTTGTATGGGTACTGCTGGTTCTGATTGGTGTAACCGCGGGTTGTCTGGTACTGCTGGTTTTGGCTGAAAATGGGAGCATTGGATTGGTGGTTCATAAATGATTTTTTCAATCTATTTATTTTACTTGATGAGATTTACAAAAAAAGCGGCAATTTTAATTATTATTATAATTGCAAAAAAAAGCGGACCATTTGATTTTTTTGCGCGGAAATTCAAACTTTTATAGATTATTATTATTATTATTATTTTACCAACATATATTCATATTTTTCATATATTTTTTTACAAGTAACCTACCCGTACCCGTATTGGCTGGTTTGGTATTGGGCGAAGGCGGCAACGACGAGAAGGGCGATGATCACAACGGACTTCATGACTGTAAAATGAAAAGAAATTGGTGTTGATCTATTATTGAGCCAAGAAGTTGTTGAAACAAGCAAAAGTACACCGAAATGTGAGCATTGGCAACGCATTTATACACTCAGAAATACCACGCCCTCGCCTGGGAGGGATACTGTAGTTGGGAGGTTTTGTTTGCCTACTTACTCGCCACTTACCTTTCTTTCTGCTCCGCCAACTTTATCACATCCCAAACAAACAAAAAATGCTTGAATCAACAGCTCAAATTAAAACGTTTTGTTTTATCAAAAATTGCGATTTTGTTAAACGACACTCGACTATGAAAATAATGTTAATTAATGGAAATTAGTTTAAATAATTATATTTGCTTTACATATAAATATAGATAGTTGATATAATGTTTATTATAACATAGTTAATGAAAATGTGTGAACGAGGGAATGAGAACAATTTTTTGACGTCTGACATAATAGAATAAATAAACATTGAAAAGTAGGCGCTCAAGTATTTGCTCATTGTACTCAGGCAGGCAAAAAAAAAATTCACTTCTATTATGAACAATTATTGAGCTTTGAATTTTTTGAAGGGGGGTTTTTAATTTAATGAGTCACATTTTCCTTTATGTTATCAGGATTTGAACAAATTTCCAACTGGCTTTATCTTCCCAATATCTGAAAATTTCTAAAAATCGGCAAAAATTCGGCTTCGGCAAAAATATTGGGTTATAAATGGTATTTCTGGTGTGTTATTTGAGCTTCGTGCTGAATGTCAACTTCAAACGGGTCTCATCATGTTCGACACGAGTACACAGAATGCTGACGCGCGCGTGATTGTTCTATAGGCTCGAACAACGAGTTGCGCGTCGAAGTCAAATTCTGATAGAGATGTGAAAACGCATCCGATGCGGGATTCATTGGAGACATTTGGAGATGCGCTGGTAACCAATCGGATTCGACAAAATTCGGCTCTAGAATTAACCTTATCCGATTGGAAATTCTACGGATAAGATTGGAAAATTGTCGTATCCTATTCGAATTGAAATATTAAAACAAAACGGATTCGAAAAATTACCAATCGGATTCGAAGAAAATCGTTCGCCAGATCGGCAACGGGATTGCCGAATTTTTTGCGGAAATTTTGTTGACGGAATTTAAAACCAAAAGTTTTCGTTTTGAAATTTTATTGTCGACGTCAGACGACTCAAGTGAGGCGGAGCCTTCAAATTCGCGAAATTTTAAATTTATCGTTGAAGGAATACTAAATGCGCGTGCATTGCAATGTACGCAGTTTCGCGTACTTCAATGCAATGTACGTAGTTTCGCGTACTTCTCGCTGCCTCGAGACGCATTGGAACATAGTAAATTTTTTTTAATTTCGTTTTGACAGTGCTTTTTTAAAGAAACTGCAATTTCAAGCGAAACGAAATATATTTCGGCTTTAAAACGAGCGTTTCGAATCCGGAAAAATTCCGATTGTTGCCCGCTGAGATTCGCTATTTCGTGTAATTTAGCAAGGCCATCGCTACGAGACTCAACTTTATAATGCTTCACATAATGTGCTATACATGAAGCGTCGCGCGACTTTAGAAAATTGGCAAAATGCCAAAAAATTGATAGAGATCATTTTTTTCTTAGCTGATCTTTTTTTTTTAGCTTCGTTCCAAGACCAACTGTCAAAAGCAAACAGAAGCTAATTTATAAAATTGTCGTAGTCGATTCGTTTCTTTTTGAATATTTTTCGATCCATTTTTTTCTGCTAACCGTATTCCGAAAATCTTTCGAAATGTCTTTATTATATTCACTCAAACTATTTTTCATTCATCAATCCTAGACACAATTCTTCAAACGTTAAAGCTTTTATTTTCCAGTTTTTTTTGTTTTCAAGTGTCACCAATTCGTCAGACTCCAATTAACCTTTGTTCAGCATGCATTTTATTTGCGCACGTATTTACAGAATCTATCAGAAATATCAGTAGCACATTGGCAAACATGCTTGTTTTACAAGCAGCACAACGCGCAACTCAATTCCATGCGACCAGTTCTCTTTTTTTTTCTGCAAATTCAAAAAAAAGAGATCTTTATGTATGAAATTTGTAAAAAAAAATTACATATGTATAATACAGATTGGAAAGATTCGTCAAAATAAATTAATCAATCACTATCACAGAATTATTGCTCTTTGATGAATGCGAACAACAGCTCAAATTTTCTGTAGAACGTGCTACCGGCGAGCTTCTTATAGCTCAGTCGTCGCCATCTGAACGGAATTTTCGATTCCGGCTTGGTTTCGTCATGGGTCACAAATTTGCGCACTAGTATTTCGGGCTCACGATCGACGTGGAATGTGATAAGCAAATGCCTGAATAACGAAAATTATGCGATTTTTTCAGGACGCCAAATTTTTAATCCTTGGCACAATTTATGAGAGTTGGGAAGATTTCAAAAAAAGTCCAACAGCATTTTTCCAATTTTTTGAATAGCTTAACAAATTTTATAAGGCCAAAAATCAACACAACTGAAAAAAAGACCTGGTGGCTTGTTGATTGCACAATGAAATATTCGGCGCCGGTCTTCCTTCATTATCAACCGCGTGAACATTGGCATGAAGCATCTGAATCGGCGATCCCCAAATACTTTTCGACATCGTTGCGACAATCGTCAGCGCGTATGTGCTAATCTAAAAACACACGTTGTTCTTTTTAAATATGCAATCGTCGAATAATGAAAACATACACAAAATTTGAACGTGTAGAGAAGAAGATCCGGATCGCGCATACATTGAATCGGAGTGTCGTCGCTTGTGTGCACCCACACATCCTTGGTGGATATCACCACTTCAAACGTTTTCCTACAACTTTGGGTTATTTTTCAACATTCATTACAACAATTCTAGTTATACAGTGCGTTGCAGAATTATAAGGCCACCCCCAAATTTAAGCGCCGCGCAATGATTTCGATATTTAGAGACCAACCAGTGTGAAAATCGTGTTCAGCATGAAAAATAACCTATATGTACCTATTTTTATGTTAGTATCTTCAAAAGTAACCGCGTAGTAGTCCAAAACCATTTTTTCGAGCGGTGCAGAATTATAAAGCCACCCCCCAACAACGGACTTTTTCGCATTTTTTTGAAACTTTGGCGGGACCAGTGTGCATAAAAATTGTTGTGTGGCTTTGAGAACCTACAGTGGTCCTTATTTTTCACTTTTTGAATGATTTTGAAATGCCACGTGGTCGCTGTCTTAGTGCTTCTGAGCAATCTCACATTATCGCATTCAAAACGGCAGGATGGTCGAGCCGTAAGGTTGCGAAAAATTTAAATGATCCGAAAACATTCGTAGACATCTTTGTGAAGGATACAACTCGTGTCAACATGTCGCAAAAGTCAGGCGGCAAAGGAAAACTGGACTATCGCGCTAATCGAGCATTGATTCGAGCAGCTTCGAGCAGTATGAAGTCTACAAATGACATCAAGAAGAAGCTAAACTTCGACAAAAGCAAGTGGACAGTTTGGGGAACCATCAAGAATAACCCCCAACATCGCCAGAGAAAAAATGAAGCCGGCTCCGCGACTCACAGAGGACCATAAAATTCGACGCCTTGAGTTCGCATTCAAAAACATGAATACGGATTGGAACAAGGTGTTTATATTCGAGAATATTGTGAATAATAGCCATTCAAACTTCAACAGGTTATTTTTTCCGATGAAAAAAAATAATTTGGATGGCCCAGGCGGCTATAACAGTTGCTGGCCCGAGTTATGAAAGAATCACCTCCTGCTTTCAAAACTCAATTTTAGAGAAGGAAGCGTGATATTATAGGGGAAGCGTTTTCGGAGGCCGGATTTCTGGAATTGGCTTTTCTGACGAGTAGGGTTGACTCTTCGGATTATCAGAATGTTCTTGAGAGGCATCTTCTTGCATTTTGACGTCGTTATTGTCCTTTTTCAACAGGACAATGCGGTCATTCATGTGAGTCGGTCTACTTTGGACTGGCTTCAGTCTCACAGTGCGGACGTTCTCGACTGGCCAGCATGTTCTCCTTTTTGGAGTCCCATGTAGAACGTCTGTGGAGAGTTAGTACGGCGTTTCATATGGCCAAGGAAGAAAATTTGGGGAGTTGGAAAGCTCAAAACCGAAATCGTAGTCGAGTGGAAGATGTTAGAGCAGAAATTCAAATCTAAATTGACCCAATCTGTTTAAAACCTTTTCAAATCTATGCCAGACCGTGTTTCTAACATAATTACCTCGAATGGAGGTGCCACTAAACATTAAACTGTCGTTATTTTTGAGTTTACAACTTGTTTTATGGGGGTGGCTTTATAATTCTGCACCGCTCGAAAAAACGGTTTTGGACCACTACGCGGTTACTTTTGAAGATACTAACATAAAAATAGGTACATATAGGTTATTTTTCATGCTGAACACGATTTTCACACTGGTCGGTCTCAAAATATCGAAATCATTGCGCGGCGCTTAAATTTGGGGGTGGCCTTATAATTCTGCAACGCACTGTAGTTGTGGGCAAATTTTGAATTGCCGCCTCGCGATGAGAAACATCTTGAATTCCCCAATTATCATATTGCGCAAAAATAAAAGAGTATTGTCCCATTTCATTTGTTACGGGACCAATTAAAAGAAAACGCGCGAAATCTTTTTTCGTCAATTCAGGAACGCCACCAACCTCGGAACCGACGTATCGGAATCTTTGACACTCAAATTGACCGCCATAATTGAGCGCCGTTTTCCCGCTTGCATCCAATTGTACTGAATCGTGTGCTCTTTTTGCTCCACGCATAATTGAACAGCTACATCGTGCACCATTCTCACTAAATTATAATGCGCGGCGATATCGAGCATCATCTTCAACAAGCTTTCCGGTTTCAGCGCATTCTCTTCTATCTAAAAAAAACAACATTGAAGAAATCTGCATTTTCGTTCAACATACCTCAACTGTCGACATCGCCTTCGTTCCACGATGATCTAATGATTCCGGAAGCGGCGTGACCGGCAATGCGATGAACATTTGCGGCCTCAGAAATTTTTTGCACTCAAATCCAACGAGCAGCTCCCGAAGAGCGCGATTCAAATGTCGATCGCCCTCTTCTTTTAGTTCGCCGTTCTAACAAATATTACGTTTTGAGTCAAAAAGGTTTCGAAACAATTAAACCTCAAATGGGTAGTATTTCAATTCAATTCGTAATAAATAATCGTCATAAAGTGAGATCAATAGCACATTGTCGCGTATAATTGATAATCGATCCCTCATTTTAATGGCATCTTTGCATAACTAAATTCAAGAAACATTGAATGATAATTTCAAAAGTTGTCAAAACCCTATCAAATGCTTCTCGACACAACAACGTATTCTGTGCCCATTTTAAGCTGTCCTCCCATTTCAGCATTTTTATCTGCAAAACGCCAATTATCAAATTGTTTTCTTATTTGATGAAATTCAAACCTTTTCTTCATCCCTTTGTGTGTATTTGAAATCTTCGTCTTCCAAACTACTAAACGGATTACCCGAGGTGATGTCATCTAAAAAAAAGAACGAATTATTGAATACTTGAAGAAATGAGAGAACCTCTTATAATCGATACATATAAAGCACTCCGCACTTGTAAATCCTTTGGAACCGATACCTAATTTAAGGTTTGTTGAACAAATTAATTTCAGCAAAATTACTATAATTACCTCAATGACCGAAAATGTGTCAAACGGTCCAATTTTGGCGGGCGTTTTTCTCGATATCTCGAACATCGCATTATTTTGATACTTGGTTCCAACTGCAAAAATCAAATAATCGAATTTTAATTAAAAAAAAAGAAAGTATTTAGTACTCACAAATATTATACGAGAGATCACCAACAATCCGATCATTGGTTTTTCGAACACGCCACGTGTCTCGCATTCTTCGAAGCTCTCTGAAAATTTCGAATCGTTCAAAACGATATTATTCAAAACGTGTGGTTTACTCGAAGAATTTTGTACGATGCAAATGCGCCAAATAATCATCGGAGAGCCCAATGTTCGTATGCGCTTTTTGGCGCATTTTGTGCGCAGTGTCAAGAACCTGTGCGGCTTCTTGTAGCGCCTAGACAACAATAATTCATGTTTCGAACCGCAAAACTACCCGTCGTTTCCACATCCATTGCGCACCACGCGAGAAATGAATCAACCTTGGGATTTCGATCGTCTGATCCAATTCGGTCACCGGATCCAAAATTGTCAACGGTTTCATGTAGTCTGTCGCTTTTATTACCGTCAGATCGTCAAGAAGCACATTCAATTGTTGAAGAGATTCGCTAGAAACAAAAATATTATCGTGCATTAAAAATTTATTGAAAAATTGAACCAAAAATGTTTTGATCTATGCAAATTTTCGATATAAAAAACTCAAAAAACTATGATTTTTAGAGTTTTTAAATATTAAAAGATTCATTTTTATTGATATTTTAGCATAAATCTTGATTGCCCTGACATTACAAAGCAATTATTTTTCTTTTTTTCTTCTTTAAAATTTTGTTTGAAAACTGCAGAAATATTCTTTTCTGATTTAATGGAATCAAAAGCGTCAAAACTGGTGAAATATAGTATTTCTTTCGAAATAGGCATCAAAGCCAAAACTTACATTAATGATTTTGCAACACCACTCCATGGTCCAACATCGGGCAATGCCAAATCATTCCTTCCATCGCCTTTTTGACCCTGATCGTTGTTTTTTCATTATTTGTAAGTTTTGATTATTGTTTTACATGTTCCGACTCATCGTCAGCCTCATATTTCGACGTGGAGCCGACAATTTTCATCCAATCCACTTTTGCCGACAATTTGCCAATATAATCGGTGTAGGTTTCGGGCCGAATATATTTTTCCACGCCATCGAATCCAATGTGCTGAATCACCCATTCACTTGACGGCTCAAGTGTCAGATCGACACCTTGAGGTTCGGGCGGCGGCGCCGGAGTTGAGACGAAGCTCGCACCCGGAGTACCCGAGTTAAAACTCATCGATGTCTGCAAACGATTTGGTGTAAAACTCATACCAGAAATTTCCGCGAGATATTAGATTAGAGAGCTTCAACTATTTCGTTATCAAGTATTCTTTTGAAATTTGTAATGAAAAACCGGATAGAAGATTCATTGTTCAAGATTCAACTAAACAATGCACGAACCGAGCAGAGCGCGCACGATGACATGAGCAGCAGCTAGCGTCAAGGTATGTACAAAAACGAATTAAAACGAGAAAAAAAGAAACAAAGGGCCAACATGATAAACGGGGTCAACAAGAGAATAAGATAACGATTACTGAGTATCAATGAAAGGAATTCAAAGAAATTTTAATGCATGGTGTAAGTGTTGTCCTCTTCCAAATCGCAAACTTGTCCGTGGAAGCTGATTTTGATTTTGAAATCAAGATCTCTTGGATTTCTCTTGTTTGGGGCGACAGCAAATGTTCCAGTGATTTCCTCGCCTTTTTTCACTGTCAAGGCGTCCATTAGATAGAACACGGTTTGTTTCCAATGCGTGTATTGAGCATCTGGGCCAGTTGAGAAACCGGTGCGTTTGTGACACTTGGAGAATTCAACGGTGAAGAAAGTCACCAACGCCTGAACGTAGTCATTTCGGCCGCATTTCAATTGAAAATCTGATTGGAACGTAAGATCTTCAATTTTGACAGTATAAAGATCGATCTGAAAAATTTCAGTATTTATTTTGACGTTCAAAACTTCACTAACCTCTTTAATCAAAGCGTTGTTTGTAACAACTTGTGAGTTATCAACCACGTCCACGAGAGGCTCAGTAATTGCAACTTTGCGAATTGCTGACATGTTGAATCCGTAAACGGAATCCCACCTAAACCATGAGATTTAAAAAAATTCAATTGAACTTTAGCTACCAGTGAATCTTATCATCTTTGTATTGTCTGTCTTCAATAGCGCAGACGTACAATCGAGCCTTATCCGGGAACAGAAGTCCATCTGGCTTCAGCCATTTATCACGGGCGTAGAGGACAGTGTTGAGCATAGACTCATAAAGAAGACAATATCCCATCCATTCGGAGATGATGATATCCACCTGAATGTTATTAAGTTGGAGGAAAATTTATTTTAATAATCACCTTTTCGACTCCACCCGGAAGCTCGTTGACGTCTTCGACCTTGGCTTGAACAACTTCAATAATATGATCCAAATGATTATCCTTGATGATTTGGCGAGATGTCTTGGCCATATTTGAAAATTCCATCTAAAGAATATTTTTTCTAATCAGACAGATATTTTCAGAATACTTACGGCGAAAACTTTCTTAGCCCCTGATTTAGCTGCGAACATGGATAATATTCCAGTTCCGGATCCAACGTCCATTACAATCTTGTCCTTGAAAAGGTGACGGTTGTGATAAATAGAGTTCCGATATGTGAGTGTGCGGACTTCATCCTTCAGCATCTCCTGCGAAGAAAGTTAAAATTTATATTAGTTAAAATTTATACTAAACATTCATTACCTCGTGAATACCAAAGTGAGCATAAGAATCAAAGTAATAATCCTTGCTAGTCATGTCATTCGCCGGTGAATCGCCAGCTCCATTTTCGGTTGCGCTCATAGTTACCCTAAATATAATTTTGTAAGACCTAGTCGTATCAAACGTAACCAGCGAAAATCGAAAATTCTACAACAATTATTCAACATCAAATTGAAAATATAATAAAAATTTTTGGAATTTAAATGATTTCACAATATTTATAAAGACTGAAAAAAATCACGCAAAAATAGAAAAAACTGAATTTGAAAATTCAAACCCAAATAATTTCGTGTCAAGAACCTGCGCAACAATTGCGTCGTGCGCCTTTAATGCTATAGTTCGGCCATTGGAACTCGGCCATTTTGAGTTCCATTTTGGAACCTTCGATATTTTTGAAACGTTTCTGAAATGTCAGACGATCTGCCAATTGATATTCACAGTAGCAAATTGCTAGGTAAGAATTATCAAAAATTAGTTAAAAATTAAAAAGTGGCGTGCTCCTAATTAATTGATAATTATCTTTGAATTAAATATTTTGAAAATGTTTTTTTTTTTTATTCAGATTGGCTTGTAAGCCGACGTCATTGTAATAAGGATTGGCAAAAAAATGTTTTGGAAATTCGCGAGAAAATCAAACATGCAATTTTGGACATGCCAGAATCACCAGAAATTGTAAAGTTACTCCAAGGAAGCTGTAAGTTGCAATTATATTTTTTAGGTTTAACAAGTTCTATTTAGATATTAACTATTTTCATTGCGTTAAAATCATTGAAATTTTACGTGAAACTGAAAAGGATACGAAAAATTTTCTAGGATTTTATTCGTCTCAAAGAATGAAAGATTGGCAGGTTAGAAAACAGCGAAATCATTTTAATTTCTAATTCAAATTGCAGGAAATTGAGAGCATGTACGAAAAAGACAACGTTTTTCTTGCTGAAGCCGCTCAAGTGCTCCAACGACTTGTTCAATATGAAATTCCGGCATTAAAGCGTCAAATTGTGAAAAATGATCAAGCTGTTTCTGTAAGAAAATTAAATACAAATTGGTAAACCGTATTAATTGCCTCAGGAAGCCGCGAAAAAATATGAAGATTATGGTAAACAAGCAGAAGATAGTAAAAAAGCGTACGAAAAAGAATTGGGGCGAATGGGATTGGTTGGAAAGTCGCTTCGTGCCGAACTATTAGCACTCGCCGCTGATCTTCCTACCTACTTCAACGAAGTTGTGGATGACATTAAAAAATTGGATCAAGCCAGGGAACATTATAAGCAATTTAGAGAGTATATGCATCAGTAAGATTGTTTTTTCTCATCCTTTTATTGATTCCTATTATAGAGGATCAACCCCAAAGAGCAAAATTCTTCCCTCACTGACTCTTCTTATCTCCGGTGGTTCTGACGTTACTGCTTACGAATTCAAATATGGGCAGAAGCCTGATAAAGTCGAAAAACCAAATTTCGACTTGCTCTTAAATGCCGACAAAGACAAAAACGAGAAAGATGACGAAATCGATTTTGGCGATGATGACATTGACTTCGGCGTTGATGAAGTTGGAGATTCAGAGATTAACCTTGATATTGACATCGATGTCGTTGCTGACGATTCAGGAGCTGTTGGTGAGAAAATTGCGTCCGGACAAGATGCGTTGAGTCTTCTCGAGAATGCCGAAACGCAAACAGTTGTTAAAAATGAACTAAGCGAGGTTTTTTCAAAAATTATTTTTTTTATTCCTTCAAATTTCAGCTTGTCGCGTTTCTCAAAATGCGTCTCGAGGACGAAACACGAGAAACTGGAGCCGATGTTCTTATAAGAGGCGCGGAGAAACGACCAGCTGATATTTCGAAAGTATGCCGTTCGGATTTTTCATTTTGCATGAAATTTCTTTCCAGATTACCGACAAGGATCTTAAAGTGTGGATAAAGCAAGTTGAAGACATTCAAGCGAAATTGAACAATTCGCAGAAAGTGCACTTGTTCAAAATTCGAGGATCTCCACAGTAAGTCATTTTTCTCGTTATTTCGACTATACACTTTTTTTCAAAATTTTCAGATATGTTGAGCAGGTCGTCGAATCTCTTGAAAAGAAGCGCGACATGGAAGGAAGATACAAACGCCTTCAAAAGTTGATGATTGATAAGCAAGAGGAAGCTCGCGGAATCCTCACCAAGGCCAACGAAGAGCTCAAACAAATTGTTGAGAGCACGAGGCAACTTCAAAAGCAAGTCGAGGGCGAGATTTCCAAAAAGTATAATGGTCGTCGGGTTAATCTTATGGGAGGAATCAAGCAAGCACTTTCCGGTGTTTAAGCTTTTAGGGAAACATTCGTTCGTTTTATTGCTAGTTTAAATCTATCGTCAATAGTCTGTGATTACTTGCCCCCCGCATTTCTCGTTTTTCTCTTCCTTCCAATGTTTATTATTATATGCAATCGAATTATTTATTATTATACACCCATTCTACATTTTAAGTTAATTAAAGCTTCTCTTTATTAAAAAAAACCCGTCTAATTTTAATTTGCAATGTCTTACACTCGTCTCATTTGGTATAAGGGAGTGTTTTTTAGGCGAGATTCGGATATCTCGCGATTTGTCCAAGGTGCTGGTTGTGCTGTGGCAAACCAGCAGAAGAAGGCGTTGGAGAGGAACAGAATGCCGGCATGGAGCAGAAAAACTATGCGCCATTCTTGTAGGGTACCGGCTTCAAGTATTAGTCCGACCTGAAAAGTAATTATGCATTCCTTTGGCAACGACCTTATATTAAGAATATACTTACCAAAATTGGGCATGCCAACATGGAAAGACATAAAATCACTTGAATATTTGCCATGACGAAATGAGAATATTGTCGTGAAACGAGAGCAGCACACTGAAACTCAAATTGAAACGAATTTTCAGACGTTTGAATTACCTTATTGAAACCGCCTCCATTGAAGCCGAACATTGCGGTGGCTATTGTTAGAAGAATAAGTCCCAACAGTCCATTGCCTTCTGGAGCGAATGCCAAAGCGACGAGGAATAGGGCGCTAACACCAAGCGCCATTGTGTTATAGACTCGTAGTTTAAATGTCTCCGAGAAATGCCGAATTTTGTCGCTTGAATGGCCCGCGGAAAGTTTAATGATGAACTGAAAAAGGACCGGCACGGCAGCGGCGAATCCCGTCTTTTCCACCGAATAGCCGCTGATTTGATGAAGGTACAACGGCGAGAAAATATGGATGAGTTGAACCGCCACAAGATCGCCGAAAGCGCCAACGAAAATTCCCCAAATTGATGGCGTTGTGAGTATCTCCAAATATGGAACCGACGATTCTTTGACATTCAATTGTTTGCCGTTTGTAATGAATTTTATCTCGGTGGGTTTAATCAATCGATTGTTGTCTTAAAACAAATTTTTCTAGAGTTTCAAGTGAAACGTGAACATACCGGGACGATCGGTGAATATCAAGTACCAGACGAGAAATAGAAGGAATGAAACGAGAGCGTGAACATAGTAGACTGATTGCCAGCCGAATTCCGAGGTGCAAAGCTGAAATTCAGACAAAATAGGCTAAAAGGTTATTGTCACATTTTGCCCGGTCCTGATAATGGAAAGTGTGAACCTAACAAGTAGGTCCCATTTGTTTATAACATTTGAATATAAATTTTTACATAGTTGCGGGACCCATCAAATTAGATATTCGAGATTACTCTATTATTTAACATTTTTAGATCATTTTGACTAAGCTTTTCTCGAATACGTTTTTTTCCACAATTTAATACGTGCCTTTTTATAAAAAATTAGAATAATGCACAAAAAAAAACGGAATAGGCGGGGCTTTTTTAAGCTATTTATTAACGTTGTTGGATACAGTAATTAAAGGCGCACGTCGCTTTTGGACCGAGTCTCGTTGCGATCGACTCTTGCATATTTTTTTTTCCAATAAATTGAAAATAAAGAAAGAAACAGACTAATTACAAACTATTAATTTTTCAGACAAACCTCTCCAGCAACCGGCATTGAAAATACTGAAGAGAGTTGGCCGAATGTTGTCAAAGCGGCAATGAACAATCCCTGTTGGGTAAGTGATGCCCATGCCGAAGTGATGGCGCCGACGATTGGTAGGCATACGGAGAACACGAGTCCCTAAATTCGATACATATTTCTGAACGTTATGGGCTCTCGTTTGAAATTTCAAATGTGTTCCAATAAAAAAAAATAGGGTCATTATTGCAGCGATCAACTTACTTGTATGAACCTGACCAGCAGAAATAGGTTGACGTCAATTGGGGCGATGATCGGAATGACGGCGGTGGCAATCGACGAGATCGTACCGCATGCAAAGAAAATCTAGCAAGCTTCGAGTTGATCATCGATAATTGTTGAGTCACTCACAATTCGACTTCCATATCGGGAGATTCCCATCGATATCGGGAAGACCCCGAAAAGTGCGCCGACGGCGACAGCGCTGAACAATAGCGTTTTCTCATGACGATTGTAGCCCATATATTCGGTCTTCAATTTGATTTAATACAGATTACAGGGACCATTGAAACCTTATTTGCCGATAGTCCTTCAGTGTCATTTGTGCCAGGCATACACAGAACAGTAAAGTTGAAGCAGATGACGTTCGACATAATTGATGAGAGGCATAATGCTGATAGAAGGAGAACTATATATCGAATGTTTCCGATAGCGGATGCATCTGAACAAATCACCAATCAGAACTCTACGGTTTTCTTCACTTACCATTTTTGGTGTCCGCGGTTGGCGGCTTCGAAATATTGCTAAGGTATTCTGGAGTAATGATTACGCTGACCGGCTTCTCATCGAACGGTACCACCTTCATGATGTTGGCTGAAAGAATGGAAATTTTTCGGGTGGGTTGGTCAAAACAAAATTCGATAATGGGCGTGGCTTAGCAGGATGCCAAACATCAACAAGTTCGTCGAACGCGCCTTACATTTTAATTTTTAAGTCTGCAACTTAATTTGGAGGCTCATAGGATTGACCAGTTGCAAATTAGGAGGTTTATTTCAAAAACCTAAATCATGGTCTCATCTCGGGGGTTAGTATTTCAATTTTTTTGAAATGTGCAATTAATTCAGAATTCAACAAAATTACTTTAAAACAGTGAAGTTTAGCGGGACGGATGTCCAAGATCTGATTCAGAAGCCGATTTACAGAAATTCAGAGGCTGATATCTTTGGCCATGGCAAAACGGTACGGACATAACGAAGTTCAGGGTATCTTACTAGATTTGAAAACATAACCAAAACACATAATTTCAAGTCGAACATGAATTCTCAACGATTACTCACATCAGTGAAACACCGCAGTTATTGGTGTAGAGATCAATAAAACCAATTAGTGCTGGTTGGAAACGATGAACATCGCTATTGAAATATGGTGATCATTATTATCAAACCGGCTTTTCCGCGAATAGCCAGCCGATTTATTAAAAATCACATGAAAACCTTCTGCTTCTGTCGTAAAACAACCACGATCTACAATTTGTTCACTGATCAGATCGAAAGTTTCTATTGAAACCTGATATAAGATCTAAGGATTTAGGAGAAGGGTTTTTTTTTCTGAATTATGTGGACACATTTTGCATGCTATTCTGAATTGCCGTCTTGGGTCTCGTATGGACTAATGTGAATTCGCGTTATTTTTTTTAATGAATTTGAATATTGGACCATATTATTGAACGGGACGAGTCAAAAGGTAGCCCGCGAAATTCCAATGTTTCAAATTTACCCGCCACGACAATACATTTATTTGAATGCCCTTTCACTTCGGAGTACAAAAACAATACTTAAAACTGTCGGCTGAACACACATAATTAAAACATTTGAAAAATCGTGCAAAACAATCAACAAATAGTTCGAACACAATTTCAACACGATATTCGTGTGAATTGGCCATGAATCAATTCAATGGATTCGAAATGGATATCGTCCCGTCATAATTGAATGAAATTTGGTCTGAAAATCAAGGATGCGTGTGTCGCCGAACGCTATTTATGTGCGAAAATCGGATGGTCTCAATCAAAATTGCTTCAAAAATATTTGAAAAATTCAATTGTTGGCGTTGTTGCAGTGGAACGATAAGCCTCTGGAATTTTAGAATTGTTATCGCTTATTATTAGAGATCCAACTAGTTTTTTTTAATGTGACGTAACTCATGGTTATTATTTGTTGCACATGTACAACATAACAACTAGGAAAAAAACCTTTGCTTTTCTACTTATCACCTATTTAAAAATATTTGTTATTTGTGGTAAAAATAAAAGTATGGGGGACAATTTTTCAACAACAAACCATTCAAATGTGTTATGTCAAAGAATTCCAATAATATTTCAATTTGTTGCCGAACTATTTTCGAAATATTCTGGAGCAACGCTCGCATTGAAATCATCGTTTCTCAATAGGCACATTCCCGGCAAATCCTGTAATCGAGCACGCTTCCCGAAAAGGATTGATATCGGAACAACACAACCTACAATTTGTATGGTAAATATATTTTTGAAACATAAAAATAATTAATGACTTACACAGCATCAAGGAGAAGGAATTTTTGAGGGTAAAGAAGAAATGTATATTTTTTTCCGACAAACACTTCATAACCTTCAATGATTAGGGTACTCTGAAAATAATTCGCTGTAGGCATGATCAAGGGGGTCTTAATACATGTGAGAGCACACCACGGGAAAATGAAGACAATTTCAAGCTCAGAATATTACTCTGATCGTGTAGCGAAAAAAAAAATCAAATTTTTGATAATTTTTTTGAAATTTAAAATCCGTAAATATGTACACCTCACGCAAAATTGCACACATTTGATAAATTTAAATGAATTATTTTTTAAATAAAATTATTCGAAGAAACAATAATTTACCAATCCGCGCGTAAGAATTTAGTTGAAAATCAATGTTTTGAAAATTGGAACGTAATTCAAAAATTTAAATTATCGCTTGTCTCAAAAATGTTTAGATAATTTAAGTAAATTTCCAATAAACTTACAAGTTGATAGCAGGCGATTGGGAATGCTTGCTTAACAATTTTGGATTCGTCAAATGTGCGAACCCGTGTAGAAAGCCGAATTTTGATTAAAATCGCAACATATCCAACAAATGTAATAATTGTAAGCATCGATTTCGCGGCATTCTCCAAATAAAAAAATAGTGAAACTTTGTTGAAGTGCGTCAAAAAATATTGAAATTCATAATTCTCGAACATCATAATTGTATTGGAGTATTGCGTAATATAAAAGAATGATGGAAATAAAATGACAAAAACCAACGGGCCCAGCCAGTAGAACCACTCAGTTAGAATTTTGATTTCGCAAAAGAATACGGCGAACCGATGAACGCATATCAGAAAATCGATAATCGTCACCATGAATGGATAAGACGAATTGAAGCGAAATAACGGAATTATCAACCACGAAGCACTTATGAAATAAAACATGATCGGTATTGTGCTCGATATTGTCGATATCATATTAAGCGCAATGAAAATTAAAAATAGTGGATAATATGCCAACTGAACGCTGTGATATCGATTCTGACAATGACACTTACCGATCGTTCTGCTTTAAATGTGTTTTTGGTCATCGCGAAAACACATAAATTGAGGTAGAGACCCAATGGAATACAAATATAGCTTATTATTACGTGTAATCGATATAGTTTGATTGCGTCGAACATTTTTAAATTTTTTTTGCCAAAGGGTTTCAGTTTCACCAGCGAATTGTTTGGCAAATATCTGCGTTGTTTTACAGCCCTTTGAAATCCCACAATTACTCAACTCTTATATTGGTCCGAGGCAATGGGCTCCTGAAATTTTATATTATGAATGCTGGAAATGTTTTTCCATGTAAGACCCAAATTCAAATGATAAAACAATCCCCGCCCACTACAATATTTATTTTCCAAAAATAGTAATAAAGTAAATATGAATTGCGTGGCAGTTAAAAAAACAGGGTTCCAAAAAAGGATTGCCACATATTTAAGGGAATAACGAGAGATATCGACAACCCGCAAAATGTCCGCAAATGTTTACTATATGCCCAAATTAGAAAAAAAACGTCGATGAACTCCGCTTTAATAATTATCGAATGCCGCTGCCAAATTTCGGTTCGAACGTCGATTCAAATACACTCGTAACGATGAATTTCTCGTTTCACAATCAAAACGATAACATCGGAATCGAACTTCGAAACTCGTACGAGTGAACTCATGCGATTAAACGCGACGAGTTTCGTGCCGAAATTTGTCGTAATCGATTCGAAATTGGATAATCATATAAATAACTTTTTCAAACAAAATATATAAAATAATATGACGAATAAAATAATGATGGTGAATTAAAATTGCACCTGCTCGGTTTGAAGCAATTTTTCAAAAAAAAAATCCGAATTTTTGCCATTCCTCCAAAGTGCCCACCGAGTGCTTTATTGACAATTTCTAAATTTAGGCATTCATTAATGCATTCCATTATCACATTAGAAGTCACGCAATCACGTGCGAATATTTTGTTTGGTATATAAATTTTTGTACGTTAAAAAGCACAATTCAGATGTGTTTATTTAGACTGTTTTCGATAGTGCTAATACTGTCAATTTTGTTTTGTACTTTCTGAAGAGTATAAAAAAAATATCGCTTACTACATTCGCCACGATGCGCTTCTTTTGCAATTTGTGGCTCGTGATTTTTGCGAATGCCAGATATTTGAAGATCACCAAATATGATGAAAATGAGGCAAGGCGACTACTTAACCTAGCTGCTGCTTCTTACGGCGATGAGCTACTATCATGCTTAAACAGGTGACCTAAAATAATCAAATTAATGATTTTTGATCGAAATTTTCCTAGGACATTCAAAGACGTGACAAAATACAAGGTGGTAAAGATCGTTAATAATCCATGTGACGTCATTGGAACAATTTGCAACAACTACGTCGGTTAGAAAATTCCATTGATTCGCCCATTTCAATGTTTCTTTTTTCTAGTTGCCAGCGAGCCTCATCAGCATATTTATGTGATCTTTCGCGGGTCTCGCACAATAATCCAAGTGCTTTTGGAAGGATGGGACCAAATCAAATATCAACCATTTCTTGATATGGGAATGGTAGGTAAAAATATTGTTTTCCCAGTCCAAAAATCCAAGAAACGTTTTTTGACCATAAGCGGCTGGATTCTCAGCATATCGGCTAGTAACATTATGATTGCGTAGAACGTGAGCCAGCTTTGCTTCAATTCTACCTTTTTTAAAGTCGGTGAGCGGCTTTCCACGAAGCATCTTAACGAGCAGCAAAATTGCAAAAAAACGTTTGAAAATACGAAAAAAAAATGAAAAAAAATGGAGTGGGTATATAGTTTTTGTGGAAAAATTTTTCCACTTTTTCGTGAAAATGATGAAATTTTTTAAATTGTTATTTTTTGTTGAATTGTGTAACATGAAACTAATAATAAATGCGTTTTTTTTTCTAATTGAAACCATTTCTGGAGCTATTCGCGTTTTCGAGTTTTTATCAACAAAATTGGGGTGGGTATATAGTTATGTGGAGCACTGTATATATTTCGGAACAAAATATGTATATACTAAATAAAATATATAACAAATAACATATAGTTACGCTATCACTAAAATACAACGCAAGAATATCAAACAATTACTCAAAAAACAATGACAAATCCTCAAAACTCTGTATGTGCGCGTCAACTCTCGTGTGTGTGTGCATACACCGCAGTGTGTACCGTATACCCTCGAAACTATAATCATGCCTTGAAACCAATGCAATTGGAACCCAATGCTGGAAAAAAATGAACAAAAAAATGTTACCACGTCCACCAAAAAAATTTTCCCCGTCCATCCCTGTAAGTACATTCAAAGTATAAATAAATATTGATGTAAACTTGACTGCAATTAAAATTGCAGGTTCACAGCTATTTTTTCCATGCTCACAATGTGCTTTGGCCATCACTCGTTGAAATATTGAATTCGACGAAATATCAAAACTACGGAATCACATTTACCGGACATTCATTGGGCGGTGCTCTGGCTTCTCTAGCGGCTGTCAGAACAGTCAAAGAAGGTAACGATATTGATAATGGATAATTTTTTTTATTTTTCACTGATTTAAAATATTATAAGCGGCCTCCGGTGACTGCTAAATTTGTGGAGAGGTCTATTTTTAAGAATCACCTTTTTCGTTTCCTCTTCCAAATTTCCAATCGAGCGATGTAGGTCTCTAGCTGCGCGAGCTTCTAGCTATACATGGACCGTTAAACTTAGCCCGTCGCTCTCTTGAATTTTATGTACAAAATTTTTGTAGAAATTGAAAATGAGAAGACGAAAATCTAGTTTTTTTTTCCCGGATTTTCGAGTTTGTCTCAAAAAATCAGCTGCAAGGTTCATTTTTAGGCTATCGATCTGGAAATGATATCAAAGTTGTGACATTCGGCCAACCGCGGGTTGGAAATTTCGAGTACGCTATGATATATGATCAGCTGGTTCCAAACAGGTTCGAGACAATCATTTTTCACACTGATGTGAGATTACCTTGATATAGAGAGACGCAGAGATAAAGAATGTGATACTTGTGAGACGTAGAGAGAGAAGAAAGATTGCGACATGTGAGAGACACAGAGAAGAAAAGAGGCGAAAAGATATAATAGATAGAGGGAGAGGGAGAGGGTGCTATACAACGAGACATTTCTATAGAGCGCGTTTGTGGATTATAGCAAATACGATTTTTCAGCTATCGAGTTGTATATCGAAAAGACATTGTGCCACATTTTCCAGCTTGCTTGAAAAATGCAAGCAAAGAAGCCGTCGATCACAATTCGAGGGCTTGCGACGCCGAATTCAACAATCGGCGATATCATCACGGAACTGAAATATGGTCATCTCGAATTCTCATTTCTCGCGTGATCAATTGCCTTTTTTCAAGGTATCCGAACGGAATGACGAATGAGCCCGAATCTCCAGAAGCGCCTTATATGGAATGCGTTGGTGCGCCGATCAATGAGGATTTTCGTTGTTCCGACAAACTCAAATTCTATTATGGAAAGATCAAGGAGTACATTTGGGACCATCGGCATTATTTCGGAATTCGCGTGCCGGAGTTCGGCAAATCGGGCTGCGATGTGAATTATCCCGAAGGGCTAAAGAAGCCCAACACATGAATATGCATGATTATGACTGTTTCAAAAGAAATTCAGGTTTTCGAATTTCGATATCGGGCCAGACTTGTCGTTAGGACAGCAGTCTTGAAAATTCTCATTTTTGTGGCTTCTAGAAATATTTCTTGGAAACCTGCATTTATTTTGCGATAAGCTGTTAGAATTCATTTCTTAGAACCATAATTTATTGAATA
This sequence comes from Caenorhabditis bovis, assembly GCA_902829315.1. Classification (NCBI taxonomy): domain Eukaryota; kingdom Metazoa; phylum Nematoda; class Chromadorea; order Rhabditida; family Rhabditidae; genus Caenorhabditis; species Caenorhabditis bovis. Next base: position 902,997 of record CADEPM010000001.1, on the reverse strand, counting down.
ATAAAATTTCTAAATTGAAAACAAGAAAAAAAAACGAGAAAACAAAAACTTAGAAAATGAAGGATTCGGGATAGCAAATATTGCCAACACCGCATTTGAATCCGCTCGGACAATTGCCATTCAAACACGGTCCGAATTCTTTGCCGGGAGTGACCGTCGACGGACAACAGTAATTCGTCGGCGAGCAATAGTAGCCTGCTCCGCAATCGGCGTTGAATTGGCAGTTGCCGGCGCTCGCGCCCACCGGACAACGGCAGCACACGTTGCCGGAGACGCATGAATGTCCCGACGGGCACACGCCGTTGGCCTGGCAAATTCCGCCGGACGGCTCGGTTCCACCGCAAAGGTACACTGCAAAAAAATGTTGAAGGTTTTGAAGTGCCGCCGTTTGGTCTCATATGGAAAACCCCTTAGAAGCGAGTTTTGTTTAAATTAACCATCATAGTCCAAACGAGCAAAATTATTTTTAAAAATACATTTTAGGTATTTTACAAAATCGGTGCGGGACCATTTCACCCTCAAAATATAGCTTTACCTCCATTTTCATAAGTTCCGGTGAACATCGTATTTCCCATGTTGTTCAACTGCAAACCAAAAACTCTTTTCAAGCGCTTTCAAAAAATTCCTACCGCATTTTGATTGCCATACGGCAAATAGATATTATTATTATTATTCCATCCATTATTAACAAAATTGCTGTTAATATTATTGTTGGAGCAGCACAAGCTTGCGCATGGCGAGTAGACGTTTGATGACGTTGAATATGCCACGTATTGCCTAACAAATAAATATTTTACATATTGAATCATCCAACGAACCCATTCATCCACTGGCCATTATATTGATTGCAGTTCAAGTTATTGCATCCCGAATTACAATTGTAGTTTGGATAGTTGAAGGAGTTTGGAATGGACACTCCATAGCAATTATTGTTATTACAATTGTTGTACGGGTTGTAGTTGTTATTGTTGCAAGCTGAAAGTCTAGAGTCAAGGAAAAATAAGAAGAGAACTTACGATATTGCGAGACAGCTCCATTGCACATGTAATACACTTGAAGCTGACGTTTGGATCGCTTCACTGTCTTCGACGCTACTGCGATGATTAGTAGTACGGAGACAATGAGGGTCGATGGTTTCATGGCGACGATGCTCGATGAGTCGGCTCCGATCATTCATCGCCCTTTTATATTTGAGCAAATGCGGAAACAAGGTGCGGTTCTTGATGATATCAGCGAAGCAATTCTCCCACGTTGTACCGGAATTCGGGATTCGATTATTTACGAGTGTTTGCTTTTTTGCATATGGAATGAAATTGCTATGAATAATTGGACAATGAAGACGTTCCGAAATAAGCAATCAGAGAATTTCTACTAATTGTGAAACAGCATTTTTTATTTGTAGATAATCAGTTTATAAAAAAATCGTTGTGACATGCCCAGGGGGTAGTTTTTAAAAAAATTTGGTTTGGCGAAAAAAAAATTCGAAAATTGCGGTCGCAAAAGTGTCATACACATGCACGCAAAATTGCACACATTTTGGTTTACTTCTGCCAAAACACCCAACTTAACTATGCGCCTGTAATAAATTATTACATTTTTAATTTCACAATTAAATTGAGCTTCTTCATAATTTCAATAAATTTTCTAAACAGCCGAAAGTGAAATTAATAAAAATTCAAAAATTTTTTGGATAATTATTCTGTAGGAACCTTCAATTAAAAAAATTATTGGCTATTCAAAATTTCGCCTAAACATTTCAATTTTTCCAACATTCAAAATTCAAAAATTCATTTCGAATCATTTTTTTGCCCTTATTTGTCAAGTTCGATGTAATTCACACACTGTCCATTTCGCCCACACTCAATATTTGCATTCTCGCGTGTGTGTTTATATGTGTGTTTGAGCATCATCATTTGCCATATATGTCAGCTTACGACCAGTTTTTTGTGTATACACGTGAATCGTCGCCATTATCATGATTTCGCATTGTTTTGCATTCGTAAAACTTTCGCTTAAGCGACCTAATTATATGGTGTTCGATCAAGATATGCAAACTTATAAATATGTTTGGATCATTCGATTTCGAATATCCGCATCATGCGTGGTCTCATCCTATTAGCTCTTTTCGTCTCCGCCGCCGCCGAAACCGTCCATTGGCGTAAGTGGAACCAATTTTTTTGGCAAACGTTATTCTTAATCATTGGGTGCAGAATGGCGTGAGATTCGCTGTAAACCGACGCCGAATGACGTGTCTGGACAGGCGTCAACATGTGAACTTCAGCTGAAAGAAGATGAGAATGATCCGAATCCAAGGACGGTGCCGTTCAACACGTGTTTCGAGGTAGCTCGGCATTTTTTTGGAAAACAAAAATTGTCTGGAATTCAAGACGAAATTTTTTTCTATAATTGGCAGCTCATTCTTGTTTTTTCGGTAAAACCACCGAGGCGGGAATTCAAAAAAATGTCGAACGCCCAATCGAATTCTCAATATTCATGGTGAATCTGAAAAGCAAAACTGGCCGATTTTCAGCTTTTTTGAAAAGAGTAGTTTAAATACTTTTTTAAGCGCTTGATATTTGATGAGCAAAGTCGAACCCAGAACCATTGAAATCGAGATCAAGTAGGGTTTCTACAGTTCAATGAATAGCTATTAGACAAATTTAACAGAAAAATTGATTGTTAGAAATTTGAATTATTACAATCGCAAAAAAAAAACCGAGCATCCTTTACGACGAGTTTGCTATCGGTATCCGAATTCCCGCTGTTTGAATTCGATTTTGAATTACCGCCTCGAAAAAATGCGATGGTGCTATGAATTCATTTTTTATGAATTTGGTAAATCTAATCAAAAATCGGCAATTTTTCCATTTTCTAGGAAACCGTTAACGGAGAGCCAAAAAACTACTGTGACGTGCTCTGTCCAGGCGCCGATACGGCATACAGGTGCCAGACAGAAAAAAAGATAATCCAACGATTAGTGGAATAATTCAGGATCACTGTCTATCCGCAACGTCACAAGTCATGCTTCACTCACACCACCTATCGACTTGAGAGAAGAGAGGATAGCTTTTATATGTGGAGATCGGGAAGGTTGGAATTTCGAAAAATATATTGTCTGCGGGGCTTTCAATTTTCAGTGTATATTTAAATTTATCTGAAAATTAAATGCGCGTACACTATAATGAAATGTCCGCAGTCTCGCGTACAATTCGTTGCCTTGGCACATAGCCAATAATCTTTTAAATGTCGTTTATTCGTTTGACATCTATAATATATGATGGTTTAGATGCCGCGAATCGGAGGTCGGCTTCACAGTTCGATGCGAATTCAAATCCGCTAGGGCCGATTTTATGACAGATCAAGAGTTGTTCCGCGTCGCCCGACGACTCTCGTAAAACGTATATATGTATATATATATATATATTTTAAATTATAATTGTAATAATAATAATATTAATATGATTTAATTATTTTTTTATATTGTGCGATTTTGATTATGTCGATATTGATTATAAATAATTAAAGAAAACAGGTTTTTTGAATTTTCATTTTAAAATCTGCATAGCATAAACATTTAAAAAAATAAATTCACAAATATTTTAATTGATTGCTTATTTATGGATTTTCTGTCTCGAATTATTATTTAAGCCTGCTAGATAACAAACGACATATAAAGAGGACGTTGAAATTTCGAATTGTAACTGAAAATGACACTGCGGACTTGCATTTTATTTGACGACAATACATATGATGTTGACATCGAATATTCGCTCTTCTTTTGATTTTTTCGATGTTTTTAAACTAGTTTCCATTTTTATGATTTTTGATGTTACACTCCAAAAAAAGTTGATGCACTATATCGTAATTTCCCGTCATTCATTTTTAAAGGGGCAGGCGAAATCTTTGCTATTACATTTTCAAAAATTTATTAACACAATGGCTTTTTTTTGGCTTTTTTGGCACAATGGCTCGAAATTTGACTTTTATGAAAAAACTAACACGGGAATTAAAGCTGAAAAACTATAGTAGTAAAATTGAGGCGAGACCCGGGCAACTCAACTTCCTGCGTCTTTAAAACTGACTGAGAATTACGATATATCGCACCGACAGTAGAATTGCCTGGATATTAAGATAAAATGCAAGGTACGCAATCTCATTGCCTCGATAAACCACGGCACACAGTCAAAAAATGTTTGTCAAAATTCGACCACTCGTTTGAAACAGACAATTTTTAGGAAGTTGAAATGAAAAATTCATTTTTCACTGCATTCATAGATCCATAAAAGGAATTATTTGATTTCAATGAACTGACAAAAAAAAGCGAACCAATTGAAATGATCTTTTGAATTAGAAGTTCACATTATAAATGCGCGCCAAAAAAATCGTTCAGACTCGATTTTTTTTGTTCACAACGAGATTATGTCTCGAATTCATAAATTTTCGACATTTACATAAATTTACAGTATTTCGTGTTCAATTTAAAGTATAAAAGTCGGCGAACAGTTCAAGACACGTTCCAGCTGGAATAGTTTGATCATCAAATACATATAGTAAAGGGGTTAAAAAGCTGCCGTCCTGCCGAATAGTGGCAGGGCGGTGCTTCCCTTTATTTCTCACTCACTTTTAATAGACGTTAGAAATAACATAACGCTCGAAGAAAATACTGTTTTATTTCTTCATTAAAGTGGGGAAATCTCGAACAATTTGGAGGTGGATCGTGTTAGTGAGAGTTGGTAAAATCGGAGCCGGCATGTGCGACTCACGAAAGAAGGAAAAAGAGAGCCTAGATTGATAGTTATGGGGGTTTATATATGGTGCATTACAATCAAAGAATTTAATAAAGGATTTAATAAAGAATTTAATAACAGAGTGATAAGGATTACATCAGCTACCGGTCGCCCACGGCTTCCGGTGGAGCTGATGTATTAGATTAAGTTTTTGTGATAGAACATGATGGGTTTTCCTTTACAATATTTGCCGAATTTCGACTTCACTTCATTCCAAAAAAAAAAATGATTTTGCTCAAAAATCGATATCGGTAATATTTTCAAGCTTCTTTTTGTCAAAATTGTCATTTTTCTATTTCAAGCTTCCTGGTCCTTGTGCTCGGATTCTTATGCTTATCATCAGTTTGCTCCAACTATATTTTAATCAATTTCACATTCATTTGTATGAAAGACGATTTCTCGGACACTTATCAATATAATGGGGTGAGAATTGATTAAATCGAATTTCAAATTTTTTATGAAAAACAAAATAGACAACTCGAAGTATTTATGATTATACCACCGATGAGAAGAAGCTGATTATGTGGGCCGTAGCAGCCGGGACCATTATAGGAACAGTTCCAATGAATCTACTGTATATTCAATTTGGTGCCAAGTACTTAATTGATTAATTTTGAATTATTGGATTTTGATAAAAAAAAACAGGTCAACCTTCTTGGCCGCTGGAATAACATCAGCAATCTCGACAGCCCTTATCCCAATGGCTGCGAAAGCGGGAATTATAGTTCTACTCATTATTCGATTCATACAGGTAGATCAAAATCGCGGCCCCCCCTCATATTATTGCGAATTTCAAGGGTCTCGCCTATTCGGCCGATTTCGCCGCCATCGGCATTATTACAGTTCGCTGGGCGCCGCTCTCCGAAACCGCGCTGTTTCTTGCGCTTCTCACCTGTTTCACCGGCATCTCGTCAACGATTACAAATTCGGCGACGGGAATTGTAAGGCCTTGCAAACCATTGAGATCTCATAAAGAGATGAAACATCACAGATAATGTTCGGCGAACGAATTGGGAAATTGTTTTTTTTAAGATATGCGAGAGCACTCTTGGATGGCGACACTCGTTCTACTATCATTCGGCAGCCTGCTTCATACTATTCGCACTTTGGACCTACTTGTACGCAGATGATCCGAAAAATTCAAATGGGGTTTCGGCACGAGAGCTCGACAAAATTCTCAAGAACAAAACGGATTTTGCCAAGAACGATGAAGTCCCTTACAAGGCTAGTCAAAAATTCAATAGCACTGCTGTTGAAATCGCCCGGCCAAAAATGGTCTCGAGGCGACGGGACGCGAGTTGTGCACCATGTGGCGTAAATCGACACTCATGTTGCGAGACCCTAACTCTACAGTAGACTTTGCCATTCGCAATCGCGCGAATTCGATAATATACTATATCATTGGAAGTTTCTATGTCGTCTGGAGCGTTGCGGTTCGTGTGCGTACAATTATACATGACTGGAAGCTTAATGACATTGCCAAAAAAAAACTATAAATTGAAAGAAAGAGAGTGTGGGAATGAGAGAGGGGCGAGAAGACGAGGCGGCGTACGAGAGAGCGAGCAGAACGAAGAGACGACACGCCACAATGCAATCGGGCGATAGCCAGTGAAGTGGTGGCCGCGGCCGAAGTCAGCTCTATTTAAATGCAAGTCCCCGTTTAGGGAGAAATTGGCAAAATCCATTAATTCGTGGGACCGCACGCGAGCCGCAACGCGCCCCATATGTTGGGGACCAATTTTCAGGCAATATTCATGAGTCCCGTCATTTGGTGCGTATGGTTGAACGCATTCTTTGAAGTTTGCACCGTGATGCTATTCAGCGCGTTTCTGCCAATCTATTTCCATCAAGTCTTGGAATATGGGGTGAATTTGAAAAAAAAAAGAAAAGAAAAAAAAACAAATATCAAATTGCGGTTTGATTTTCCAGATTGCTGAAACCGGATTTTTGGTCGGAATTTTGCTAGGAATCAATATCCCGTTCAGGATTGCTGCTGCGTTTTTAAGCGATAAGCTTAAGTGAAGAATTTCGGGCGGTCTTTCAATCGGCGCATCCTCTTCTTTTTTTCAGAATTTGCTCCGAAAAACTAAAAATCCAAATTTTCAACACGATTTCGGTGGGGTTCGCCGGACTGCTTCTGATAACTGTTGGGTCTGATAAGAATTGGCGAAAAAAGGGAAATTGAAAACGCCAGATTCAGATTCTTCCCAAAGGACCAAAGAACGACATGTGTGATTATTTTGAACATCTGCATGATTTGCATTGCATTGAATTGCGGAGGATTCTATAAAGCCGCTGCCCTTCATGCAAGGTAGATCATGCTTTTTCAATAATACTCATATTACCTCTCAAAAATTGTTTTAAGACAATTCGCTCATGTTGTCATTTCGGCGATTCAATTCACCAAATGTTTTTCCTTATTTGTCACACCGGCCGTTGTCGCATTTTTTGTCGTCGATGATTCGAATCGATCCCAATGGATTCCGGTATTCATTGTTTTCGGCGCACCCATGATAATTGTACGTCGTGTTCAGTGCAGATGTCGACTATCGAATTACAGGTCAGCATTGTCTCATTGTTCTTCCTCACCGACGCGCCGGCGAAATGGACTGAAACCACCGAATCGGGAGGCAAAGTTCAAGATGCCACGGAAACCAATTGTTAATAATGATTTTGTTTTGAATATTTTTAAAAGTAAGTCAAATTTGGTTTTTTTTTGAAATTTTTAATTTTGTGGAATTTTTCTCTCCCCTTAAAATTTCATCGATTTATACTTGACTATTTGCCATTTTTGCTAGGAATCGAAATTCTCAAAATAATAATAATTATTATTTAAAAAAAACTCGTTTTTAAAAGTTCTTCCATATGAGACCAAAAAGCGGCAACTCAATAATGATAAATCAAACCAAAAATTTGATTTTTTCGCAATTTTTTAAATTTTCATTTAAAATTTGAATTATTATTTTTTAAATATATTCAATGTGTTTTTAAAAGAAATCATCAAAAAAAGAAAACTCATAAATAAAAAATTTCGAAATAATGACGGACGTGAAATTCGTTATGGCCGAATAGTTCGCGGCCGCGGCCGCCGGAAAGAAAGCTTTTCTGAATATAATAAGCTAACAAAAATTTTCAATCCCGTTGCAAAATCAGTTCTTTTTCGACAAGATCAAGTTCAATTAGTTGATTTACCTGTTCAGAAAACGTTTAAAAGGTGGCAATGTTGTAATTACGATGACTGTTTGGTCGAAACATCTTAGATCATTTCATCTGGCCAGCAAATCTTCGAAATGTCGTTGTTCACTAATCGATACAGGTACTATTTTTTTGCGGCTATATTGCCGCTTGTTTCATCATTTTTTGATTTTGTAATCAAAGCCCTCACGTTTTCAGATATCTTATATTAATTATTGGATTTTTATGCTTATCATCAGTTTGCTCCAACTATATTTTAATCAATTTCACATTCATTTGTATGAAAGACGATTTCTCGGACACTTATCAATATAATGGGGTGAGAATTGATTAAATCGAATTTCAAATTTTTGATGAAAAACAAAATAGACAACTCGAAGTATTTATGATTATACCACCGATGAGAAGAAGCTGATAATGTGGGCCGTAGCAGCCGGGACCATTATAGGAACAGTTCCCGTTAATATGTTTTATATCAAATATGGAGCAAGGTTGGTCTTAAAGGCCAATTTTGATTGAAGACAAAAAGAGTTGCCGATTTAGGTACCCATTTTTATTGGCAGGGATCATCTCAGCAGCTTCAACGTTTTGCATACCATATGCCGCCCGAACTAATTGGATAGTTCTTCTATTTTTACGCTTCATGCAGGTATTTGAATGGAAAAAGCTGCTGAAAACAAAAAAAAATTCGGCCTGATATTAGGGCATCGCTTACTCGGCCGATTTCGCCGCCATCGGCTTGATGACAGTTCGCTGGGCGCCGCTCTCCGAAACCGCTCTGTTCATCGCACTTCTCACGTGCTTCACCGGAATTTCGTCGACGATCACAAATTCGGTGACGGGAATTGTTAGTGAATTTTGAAAAATGCCCTCCACTCGATATTCATTGACACGCGTGTTTTATAGGTTTGCGAGAGCTCACTCGGATGGCGCTACTCATTTTATGGCCACTCGCTCGCCTCGATCATTGTGTTTGCACTGTGGACTCATTTCTATATCGATGATCCGAAGGATGCGAGAAATGTCACGAAGAAAGAGTTGAGTAAAATCCACAAAAATAAGTCTGACGCGCATTTGGACTCGAAGGCTGATATACCCTACAAGGTGAGTAGTGAATACCCTATAAGGTGAGTAGTGAATACCCTATAAGGTGAGTAGTAAATACCCTATAAGGTGAGTAGTGAATACCCTATAAGGTGAGTAGTGCCTGTGATGGAATTGTCGGATTACACAACCCTGCCTATGATATGGCATTTTCAGGAAATTTTCACAAGTCCGGTTATCCTATGCGTTTGGATGAATGCGTTTTTCGAAATGACTGCTCTCATCCTTTTCGCAACATACTTGCCGATTTATTTCAACGAAGTGCTTGGATTTGGTGTAAATTTGAATTTTTTTAAATTCCAGTATTTAAAGGTTCATCAATTTCTAGGTAACCGAGACTGGATTTTACGTCGGCTTATTGTTGGGAATCAATATTCCTTTAAGGCTTGTAGCGGCACTATTAAGCGATAAATTAAAGTAATAAATTACATAAAATTGAGAGAGAGAGAGGTCTCGATGCGATGCCCTGCGCCTTTAAGAAAAACATTTATTTTGGCAACATTTTCAGAATGTTCACCGAAAAGGCGAAAATTTTGTTTTTCAATACAATATCGGTTGGAGTTTCGGGCTTGATTCTTATTAGTATCGGGTAAGAAAATCAATCGGGACCACTATTTTTTTGTTGGTTGCTTTCAGATTTTTCCCAAAGGAAAACCGAATGGCTTGCTTATTCACACTATTCATTTGTTTCCATTGTATGGCAGTGAATTGTGGAGGATTCTATAAATCGGGTACATTGCATGCAAGGTACCACGTGAAGACCAAATAAGGAATTTCCGGTGTTTCGTTGTTCCATGTTTGTTTGGTTCTTTTAACTATGCTTGAAGGGAGAAAGATGATAACCCAAAAATTAGTTGAAGAAAAAATTTCAGATTTCGATTTAAGAGATCCTTTAAAATTTTAAGCCAAATTAGGTGGATGTAATTTTTTCGCGTTGAATTTTTATTTTTTTTTTATCAAATCTTAAATTTTCTTATACGTACATATAATTATAATCGGACCATTTTGATGGCGCGATTTTTTTTTTCGAATTGCCGCCTTGGTATGGAAGCGAGAAACTAATTTTGAAAAATTGAAATTCAATATTTTGATTATTGATAAAAATTTTGAAGAGTATGGACCCCATATTTTACGGGACCATTTTGACGACAGCAAGTGAAATTCACAAATTTTAAAATTCCCACATCCATGTCATTAAAAAGCCATAATAAAAAATTGGATAAAATTTAAATTCAAAAAAATATTTTTTCTTTTTTTCTCTACCTTAGTAAAGTAGGCATCCTGTACGCGGGGTAGATTTACGCGTGCTCCTTTCGAAATGGTCTCGCCACGTTTGAACGATTTTCACGTGAACCGTTAATTTTTTTGTCTCCAACGTCATTCGACTAAAAAATTATCAAACCCACCAAATTTAAATGCAAATTAAATAATTAGTCCGCACGAGACCAAGAGAAAGAAGCATCTTCGTAAATCTACCCGAGAGTAGCTGTTGACGGACGTCGACTATAAAGAAACTAAAACAAAATAAAATAGTGGGTGAGATTTAATGAAAATTATCTTAAATTGAAGGCAACCAAACAAAACATATTTTCAGACAATTTGCACATGTCGTAATCGCGGCAATTCAATTCACCAAATGTCTTGCTCTATTCGCGGGACCCGGCCTCGTCGCACTATTCGTCTCAAACGATTCGCATCGCGAGCAATGGATTCCCGTATTTGCGTCGCTTGGAGCTGCTTTGGTTTTGGTATGTTCGCACAATTGCATAATGCTCTTCTATTGCCCACATGTTTCAGTCATGCGTCCTATCATTATTCGTTTTCACCGATGAGCCGGCTTCATGGACAGAGCCGAAAGTCTATGATAAAGTATCTGCCGATGAAACTGAATGCTAATAAAATTTGAATACATCGAGAACACATTAAAAAAATAATTGAGAAGGTTTTATAAAGGCATTGAGACAACTTCCTTTCGATTAGATATACTTCCTTGAAGGCATTCGAATCACTTCCTCGTGCGGCAAACATTGTTTAGTCTTGACGACAAAATTGTGGGAATCGAGTTTTGAACAACTTTTAATCGTCGAAATTAATATTTCATATAATTTTATATTTTTATTGGTATTGTTCGACATATATGAATCATTGATATTTTGATTGTCGTGGGCGGTCAATTTTAGGGAATTGATTTCAAATTTGAATTACCGCCTTTGGGTCTCATATGGAAACACTTTTAGGTGCAAGTTTTCTATATTCTAGCTCTTCTTTTGTTTTGAGAGATCCCGTAATTTTTAAAATTTATTTCATTTGACAAACGTGCCAAATTTTGGCGAAGAAGTCCATTTCGATTCATGCGACCAATTAATTGACAACCCGCGAAATTCAAATTTCTCAAATTCGTCCGTCCACGGCAATACTAGTAAATAATTTTGCCTTCAATTTGATTTACGCATTGTCTCTCATGTTGAAGTTGAAAGGAGATTGCTACTGTATGTGTAGCAAGTCGGCGGCCGCGATGGTTGGTCGTGGGTGTGTATGTGTTGTGTTGAAAACCTCGCTTAATTTAAGAGCCATATAGTCGGCGTCCGACGACTGCTGTACGTGGGTAGATTTACGCGCATGCGCCTTTGAAAAGGTCTCGCCACGCGTGAATGCTTATTTTGCTGTTTTCACGTGAACTGCTTCATTTTTCTTGATGATTTTCATTTCCTTGAATTTCCCACGTCAGTCGATTAAAAAATTGTCGAACCGGTCCACAAAATTTAAAATAACCTGTTAGTCCTTGCGAGACCAATTCGAAGGGGCATTCCCGTAAATCTACCCGCGTACAGCAGTCGCTGGATGCCGACTATACTTCATAGTCATTTTTTACACACACTCTTCATTTATTTTGCACATACCTAATAAAATACAGTTCTTTATTGACAAAATGTTCCTATTTCAGCGTTTGAGAGGTCCAATTAAACGGGGTCCCGCCTATTTCAAAAACAATATTACCTGAATATAGCATCCAAATTATCCAACAATATTCTTTGCATTTTTTCTGAATTCAATTTTGATTAACTATTTTTTCATTAAATAAAGGAATTGGCAAAATAAGAAAATAAATGCAGAAATTGAATAGTGGACGTGGAAAATGCCATGGCCGAATAATTCGCGGCCATGGACGGCGATCGTATGGAATGCCTTTTGATAAATAGCTGAAGGTTACTGGTAGCTCAAAACCAATCGGATCCGAAAATTACCAACTGAAATCACAAATCGAATTAGCAACCAGTAGGGCCCGAAAAATACATACACATATATTATAATTTTATTTAAGAAGTAAATTAATTCAATAATCTAGGGCTTCTATTCGTGCTTTTTGAGTTTTTAAAAAGCTAATTAAAAATAATTAATATAAAGCTTTAATTTTATAGCGAATTTTAGGTGCCTTGTAGCGTATTGATTAGGCAATATTAGAAATAGAACCCCGTACATTTAAAATCTTCAATTTCAGTCGTATTATTCGCATGGTTTTCGATATTATCTAAAAATTTAATTATTTTTCATATATTTAATATGTTTTTAAAAGCAATTGTCAAAATATTCTTTAAAAACTCATAAATATTCAGCTATAGCTAATAAATAAAACATTGTTAAATAATTGCGCATATGCCATGGCCGAATTATTTGCGGCCGCGGCCGCCCGAATTTAATTTTAGTTGGAAATCGATAAAAAATATTGGAAAACAATTTCGCCCAAATCCGCCAATTTCTCCAAAAATAGACTCACCTTTTGAATTTATTTCGGGTGAAAAACACAAAATACAAAGCGAGATACACAGCTACAAGTACAGTACACCTCATCCAAAGGCGTATGATAGCAGCATGTTTCATTCCCCGCGACTTGCATTCAGAACCCCGTGATGATTGCATGGTATTTATTCTTGTTTTTGCTGAAGATACGATATGAACTCTGCTTCAAGCCACCAAAACAAAACCACAGAAGATTTGCAATCACATGTCCTCCATGCCCGTTTCCAATGCATCAACAAGCGATCTTCGTTCCGTTGTGATCAGTATCTTGAACTAATTGAACCCAAGACAACTAATATATAAAGTCCAGTTGGATCATTTCGTTTTAACATTTCAAATCGTCTGAAACTGTTCGCAACCACGTGGTTTTGTAATACCAAAACTGCCGAAAATCCGATATAAATTTGAATAATAGACCAGCACAATTCAGTTGAAAACTTTCTATTTTCAGAAGGTTACAGCAATGGCCTTTTGGGGACACTATTACAGGTAAATATATTCATATGCCCTCAAATAATATATTTTTTAAGACTTATTGTTTTATTCATCGGATTCACTTGTTTGTCATCGATATGCTCGAATTATATTGTCATCAATTTCACATTTATTTGCATGAAACATGATATGTCGCAAACTGTCATAGAAAATGGGGTTTGTTTATTTTTTTCAATGCTATAAATTGCTTTACCACATGCTTTTTAAGACACTTCGAAGCGCCTACGATTATGATGCGACAGAGAAGAAATGGATTATGTGGTCGGTTGCTGCGGGAACAATCATTGGCACCATTCCAATCAATCTGCTTTATGTCAAATATGGAGCAAGGTTGGAACGAGTTTCAAAATTTGCCCATCCATTCATTATTTCAGATGGCCATTTTTAATTGCCGGACTGGCGTCAGTATTTTCTACGGGACTCATTCCACTGGCAGCTTCTATCAGCTTATACCTCTTGCTTCTTCTCAGATTTATTCAGGTAGCAGTCTTTTTTTATTGGGCGATTGCAAAAGAAATGCACGTTTTTCAAATAGTTATTTTATTTCAAAATTTTTTAAACATAGTATAATTTGAAAATTGATATAATGCTCTTATCAAATTCCTCTTCAAAATATGGAATATTGGTATTAAAATGTGAATTCCTTTTGCAACGATTTGATGCCCGCGTTTATACTTTAAATTTATGTAGAATATTGAATTAGCAGCCAAGAAAGCACAACATATCGAATATTTCTCAATCGGCAATATCAAAGTTAGAAGAAAATATATACTAAATAAATTATGTAACAAATAATATCTAGTTACGCTATCACTAAAATACAACGCGATGATATCAAGCAATAACTCAAAAACCATGACAAATCCTTAAAACTTTGTATGTGCGCGTCAACTCGCGTGTGTGTGTGCATACACCGCAGTGTGTACCGTACACCCTCAAAAATAAAATCGAGAAACAAGAATTAATTTTGAAATGCCTCTATTCAGGGTCTTGCCTATTCGGCCGATTTCGCTGCCATCGGCCTGATGACCGTTCGTTGGGCGCCGCTCTCCGAAACGGCAACATTTCTCGCGGTCTTCACATCGTTCACCGGAATCGCCTCAACAATCACAAATTCGATAACCGGCGTGGTACGCGACAATCAAAATGATTCGATTTGAATTGATCGAATTGCAGATTTGCGAAAGCTCGCTTGGATGGAAATACTCGTTCTATTTTCACGCCATCGCCGGCGCAATTCTGTTCGCTCTTTGGACATGGATTTACATTGATGATCCGCAGGATGGCCGACGGGTCAGCGATCGCGAGATTTCCAAAATTCACAAAAACAAATCTGAGGCTCATTTGGACAAAAATGCACCAGTTCCATATAAGGTTCATTCAATAAAAAAGATAATAAGCGGATTGATTCGATCCCAGAAAATCGTCACAAGTCCGGTGATTTGGTGCGTCTGGATGAACGCGTTCTTCGAGATGTCGGCGGTTATTTTATTCACAAGCTATATGCCAATCTATTTCAATCAAGTTCTTGGCTTTGGGGTGATTTGAAACCACTCAATTGGCGGTTATTGTATGTTCCTTTTTCGGCAGGTCACAGAAACTGGTTTCTATGTCGCTCTTGTGCTTTTCCTGTATATTCCCGGGCGATTCATTTTTGCGGTTCTTTCGGATAAGATCAAGTGCGATTCGAGAATTGAATAGAACAACATGAGAAATTCAGGTCGATTAATGAGAAGCTGAAAATCATGTTCTTCAATACGGTAGCTGTTGGAATATCTGGAACACTTTTCGCTATTATTGGGTACTTTTTTTTCGACTTTCATAATAATATAGCGATTTTGGAATACTGAAATAGAATATTTCGGATTTGAAAAATAAGATCGCGAAAAAATGTTACGGTTAAAGGCGCATGTGATAAATCCACTTTGAAAATGACAAAAAAATTATTAATTTTATTACGGGTCGGTGAAATTTTCACCCGGACCCGCTCGACCTGCTAATAGATTTTTGAAGAAAAGTTTATTATTAAAAAAATCGAAAACGAAACAAAAACAGTGGAAGCCGGTTCAATCAATTTTGTTTGGGGACTTCTGAGCAACTTTTGTTCCAAGAACAATTAATTCTACTCAAAATAATGCAATTCGAAACTCTAAACAAAGGCCTCGCTGTAAACATGGAGTGTCGTTGCGGCTCGCGAATTTTTTTACTGACCCACCCCCGCCCCCGATCCGGGTCGTATGCAGTTTACGCTTTTCTTTCTGCGCCGAGCGGTGTAACCGCTTGTCCAAATGACACTCGGAACCTTCTAATTGAAGTCTGCAAAGTTTCAATGATTTTCCAAAATTGGAGGTAAAAATATTGCTTGTAAGAGTACGTCGAAAGTCTGCGCAAAATTTTATTGAAATGAGAAAGGCGTTTGAATTGCCGCCAAACCAACAGTGTTTTGCGAATTAGAGATAATTTTTGGATTTTCTCGCAAATATCATTCATTTGTCAGTCTTCGATCTTAATTTATTAAGATTTAAGGTTTAAAAGTTCGAAAAAAATAAATTAAAAAAGGAAGAAACAATAGATTTTTTTCGATCGATTTTTTCGCAGTACGGCATATCGTATTTGAATGGCACTGTGGTTTCGAAAAATCTGGCCGTGAAATTTTTGTGCGATTTTTAAACCAGCTTCTTTTTTTATTTTCTGATCCAAAATCTGTATAGGACCATAATTCATCATTACAGATTCATTCCGAAAGAGAACAAATACTTATCATTGGCGACTTTTATCGCATGCATGTGCTGCATCGGATTGAATTGCGGAGGATTCTACAAATGCGGAGTGTTGCATGCAAGGTCCGTCGGGTTTTTGATAGGCGCGCGTTGCGGTTCGCGTGCGGTCGCGTGTGTTTCGTTTTCAATGTTGGCTAATTTTCTGGAATCGCCGTAATCGATTTGTAATGCAAGAAAGATCACGAAATTTCGAAATATG
Organism: Caenorhabditis bovis; assembly: GCA_902829315.1. Classification (NCBI taxonomy): domain Eukaryota; kingdom Metazoa; phylum Nematoda; class Chromadorea; order Rhabditida; family Rhabditidae; genus Caenorhabditis; species Caenorhabditis bovis. The sequence goes on along the minus strand of CADEPM010000001.1, from coordinate 886,639 downwards.
GATTGATCTGTGAAGAAAAACATTGAATTTAACCGCACGCGGACCGCAACGCGTCTGACGACATTGAGACAAAGACAAAATAAGATCAACCCAATTTTAATAGTTGATTTCGAGAATTTTGTTTTCAAATCGAAATCTCCACATTGTCGGCTTTTCAGACAATTTTCGCATGTTGTGATCGCCGCAATTCAATGGACCAAATGTCTCGCGCTCTTCTCGGCACCTGCTTTAGTATCTCTATTCGTCACTGATGACACAAACCGACAACAATGGAAATGGGTCTATCTCATTCTAGGATCTTTAATGATTCTGGTAGTCAACGTATTCTTGAATGTCATTGATTCAAGTTTTTTTTCCAGGCAAATCTGATTTCATATTTCATTTTCACCGACGAGCCAGCCGAATGGACGGAAGGCAGTCAGACGACGAAAAAAGGGCTTCAAGCAAAAGTTTGATGATCAGCATCAACGCTATCTGACAGCAATTTTTGCATTTTTTGAAACGTATTATAAAATGAACATTTTGAACAACAAAAACCAAACCACTAAAAATATGTGTCCGATTTTTTTTTGACCGAACAATACCTCTTTTTGTAAGTGCAGAATGTGTAAACAAAGTTTTACAAAAATAGTTACAAAAAATAATCGAAAAGGATAAAAAATTCAGGAATTGTTTATTAAAACCATTATAAGCATAATATGCTTTGGTTATTTAAAAAAAATCCAGCAAAATAGGAAATAATCATTTTTTCTTCATAAATTTTGAAGGGGCGGTCGAAGCGATGCGAATTTTTTTCAGGAAATCGAAACCACAATTTAAAAACAAATTGTACAATGGACCAGTGAAATTTGCAAAAATAACTGTTTGCAGACTTTGTTTTTTGAAACCTTCAAAAATGGAAAAATCAAAATTTTAATAGATCTTTCGGTTAAAAAAAAATAATTTTTGAAAATTTTAAGAATGGGCCGAATAAAAATGAAGGGTCCGAACAAACGCCTTGTGACTATTTATAGGGAAATGCGGAGAAAATTAAAAAAATAATCATATTTATTTTTTATCTTCTCTACATTAATTGATTATTTTCAATGAAACCTATTTTTCAGATTTTTGATTTAAAGATTACTCCAATAATTATATTTAAAAAATCAATAAAACATCAATTTGCATTTTTTTAATTAATTGCAATCATAATTGAAAAGAAAAATGACGCACATTGGCAATAATCACGTAGAGAATCACACCCTGCTTTCTTTCTTTTTGTTCAACCAATATTTTCTTACAAATTTATAGTTTCCAAGTGAGAAAATGCGTAAAAAGGCATTCCCACTATTACTAAACAGTTTTCCGCGCATATCTCTCTCTTTCTCTCTCTCTTTCGAAGTAAATACATCGAGAGCCAATTATCTGCCGATTTTTGGCCAAATGTTGGTAAAATTTAATGCGAATAGTTCAATACAGTAAACGCGAAAATTGGATGATATCATCGCAAATTGAATAATTGAATTTAAATTGATATCCCTATCAATCGATTCGACAAATTTGACTAATGATTGAACATTTTTCGCGTTTGCTTTGCCCACCCATTTTTCACCGCCAAATTTTCTGATTTGTGTTGGAGTGGTTTATTTTTTGTGATCGTCCTTGAATATTAGACAAATATATTTTTTTTTTTTTGATTGAACCTATAAATTCAATTTGTTTCCAGAAGAATGTCGTGCATTTCGCACAAATACCGCGCGCTGGTGGTGTTCGCCGGATTCTTGTGTTTGGTCGCCGTTTGCTCCAATTATGTCGTTTTGAATTTCACTTTTATTTGCATGAAAAATGATTTTAGTTTTACGCGAGATGATCCCAATAATTCGGTAAGTCTTAATCGAATCTTTTTTCAATCTGAATTGCCGCTTTGGGTCCTGTATGGAAAATGATTTTTGCATTTTTTTAATTATGAGAATTGCAAAAAAGAACGATTCCATAGGTTTTCCGTAGTACGGTGCTATCAGACTTCGCAAAAAAAAAATTAAAAAAAAAAACATTAAAAAATTATTCGAAGTCTACAGTATAATTATTTAATTAAATCGCTGCAAGAATTATAAAAATTTATGCATGTGCCTTTAATCACAATAGAAATAATAGCAATCGTAATCGAAACACTTGGATTTTAAAAATAAAATGGTTACGGTTAAAGGCGCTTACGATAAACTGTAATGATTCTTGCAGCGAAACAGTGGTACTGTAGGCTTCGTGGAAGTGGCCTAGGTTTTTGCGAAATCTGAACATTAAAATGAGGGAGAATGATCTGATTTTATTTTGGAATCGCAAATTCCTCAAAAAATTCTCAAAAAAAAAGAAATCCGACCATGACAAAACAATTTTCCAGACGAGACAGGCGAGCTTATTCGATTATTCACCAGATGAGAAGAAATACCTAATGTGGGCCGTCGCTTTCGGCACCATTCTTGGCACAATGCCAGTCAATTGGCTATTCATTCGATACGGAAGCAGGTAGGTGTCAAATTTTATGATTTCGATTCTGTTCATTCAATTCATTTTCCAGATGGACATTCTTCTCGGCTGGCGTCATTTCGATCATTGCCACCGCGTTCATCCCAGTCGCTGCGCAGACCAGTTTCTTCGCGCTGCTATTCGCCCGATTCTGTCAGGTTCGTTTGTGTGATCATTGGCGCAAATCGATTCTCTGAACCGATTGAACCGCAAAAATACCTATATAGCAAAAGTAACTCCAGAAAAAAAATTTTAAAAATTAAAAACGAAATAATCGAAAAAATAATTATAAAAAATAATTTTTCGCACATTTCTGCAAACAGAAGAGCTGCAAATATGCGTATTGTGTGTACAATATCATGTAAAAAAATAGGAACTAATGGTCTACTCTCGATAAACCATTTGGGACATTCTTTATGGCCAGTACTGTAGGGCATCGCCTTCTCGGCCGATTTCGCCGCCATCGGTGTCGTCACCGTGCGATGGGCGCCGCTCTCCGAGACCGCCATATTTCTTGGCGCGTTGACAATGTTCACCAATTTCTCGTCGGTGTTTACCAACGCCGTTTCGGGATTGGTAGGAGACTTCAAAATTGACAACAAAAAAAATGTTGGATCTAGATTTGCTCGAGCTACGGATGGAGGGCGACGTTCTATTTGCACGCGATGTTCGGCACCGCCGCATTCTTCCTATGGGCCATTGTGTACAATGATGATCCGACGATGTCGAGTCGCGTGTCAGCGGTGGAGTTGCGGAAAATCCAAAAAAACAAATCCGAGCAGCATTTGGACACCAAGAACAAAGATGTCCCATATAAAGTGATCCAATTCGCACAATCTCAATTTATTATGAGCTTCCAGAAAATTCTAACCTCGCCTGTCGTCCTGTGCATCTGGCTCAATGCTTACACCGAAATGTCAATGGTGGTCTTCCTACACACCTATGCTCCATTGTACTTTCACAAAATTCTCAAGTTCAATGTCCAAATGCGGCTTGTGCCTCATTCAAATGATTCGGCAATCGGTTTTTAGGTGTCTCAAACGGGCCTCTTCCTAGCTTTAGCTGTATTCATTCCGCTGCCTCTTAAGCTAGTCGCCGGCGTTGTCAGCGACAAAGCCAAATGCTTCTCAGAGGGTACGAAAATGCTATTCTTCAATTGTTTATCGGTTGGACTTGTTGGCGTACTTGTCTCCATTATTGGGTGAGGTTTTTTTTTTTTCAATAGGCAAAACCATTTGGTGGTTGCAAAAGAAAAAATAAAGCATTTTTATTGAAGACAGTTTCACAGATGGTCTGACAATTAAATACTATACAAGTCTGACAATTAAATACTAAAGAAATGCAACCAACCAAACGAAACAAAAAAATTCGACATTTTCAGATTTGTTCCCGAAACCCACCGATTTCTTGCGTTGATACTCTTCACTGCCGTTTTCGCTTGTCTTTCAATCAATGTCGCTGCTTTTTACAAATGCGCCGCCCTTCATACAAGGTGTGTGTCGATTCTCAATTTCTATGCACATATTATAGGGGCGGGAAGATTTACGCGCATGCGCCTTTGAAAAGGTCTCGCCACGTGTGAGCAATTAATTTTTTCTTGATGAGTTTCGCATTTCATGGAATTTCTAACGTCGTTGCGTTAGTCCGTGCGAGACCAAGAAAAAGGAGCATCCCCCGTAAATCTACCCGCGTACAGCAGACTGCGACTATATATATATGTATATACAGGGTGTCATTTAAGTTCCCGCACAACTTTGAAGACGTATATTTCTGAAACTAAAAGTCCAAATCAAACGAGACTCAAAATATTATTTATCTATAGTACAACAAATAATTATCTATTAACTCTTTTCGATTCGGCCTCCTTTCGCAGCTATGACTTCACGGAGACGCTTCGGGTAGGATGTGACTGTGGTACGCAGGTATTCGATGGAAAGATTGTCCCACTCCGCCAGTAATGTCCTCTTCAGAGCCTCTACACTTGAGTGGGGTTTTGCGTTGACCTTCTCCTGCAAGACCCTATCACGGAAAAGTCAAGCGGTTTCAGATCTGTGGAGCAATCAGGCCATTCGGATGACTTGATGAAGTCGGGAAAATGGGTCTGGCACCACTCCTGAGTAGTTTTGGCAGTGTGGGCGGGTGCTCCGTCCCGCTGAAAGACCAATATCTGCCCACCGAAATGCGTTTGGGTCCAGGGCATCACATGCTTCTCCAAAATGTCCCGAACGTAGACTTCTTTGTTCATTTTCACTCCCTGATCCACGAAATCCTGGGGACACATCCCGGTTGAGCAGATGGCACCGAAAACCATCACACTGGCAGGATGTGAGGCTCGATTAATTGTTTTTCCTTTCTCAGAAGCTTGCTGGGATGTCTGGGCAAGTACTCAATGGTTTTGTGAGTAGAATGCCGTCTCCACAGTGAATAGCTTCTCGTCGGAGAAGACAGTGACGAGATCTTGTCCAGACCGCGTGCGAGCAAGAAGTCGTTTTGCTTTTTCGAAGCGTCTCTGCTTGTTGACGGCCGATAGAATTGCCGCTTTTTGGACACGATATGGGGTCAGTACAAGCTTCGTTTTGACGATTTGTTCCAAAGCGAAGATGCTCATTCCCATGCCTGACGCTATCTTTCTCATGCTCCTGTGGGGGTTTCGGCTGATCCTCGATTTGACGGCGTTGATCTTCTGAGGAGTGGTTACTGAGACGAGTCTTCCTTGTCTGGGACGGTCACTGGTCGTATTTAGCTCCTTGAATCGTTTGATGGTGTCATAAACCGTTCTACAAGGCACACCGACCCGTTGAATGATGTCTCTCGGGCTCACATTTTGCTTATGAAGTTCGATAATGGAAGCGCGATGGATGTTAGCCTTCGCCGTTTCTCGGAAGCACATCCGAATGAGGTGAAACTTGGAAAGTAAGTAAAATATACCTTGTTCAATAAAAATAAATTGTATTGGTGTACGAAAAGTGCGTTAGCGAAGCTCTACATGGCGTCAAACTTTTGTGCGGGAACTTAAATGACACCCTGTAGTATAGCCAATACCGTTATTTATATGGCGTTGAGTTCAATTCGATATGACCTCACACCATCAATTTAATGACTCGGTCTTCTCGATCATTTCTGGAGACGCTTTCGAGGGATTCTATAAGATCGCCGCGAAAGAAATGCGTTGTTTGAAATCTTGGCTTATTTGCCAACAAAAATGGCAATAAAACGAATTATATGTATGATATTTTGAAGAAATTCATAAAAGAGCATAAAACAAGCTTTCAAATTAAATATAAAATACCTTAGGTTTCAAAATTGTTCATGAAAACTTGCATTTCTTTTGCAAAAATCTAATATTACTAAACGAGCACCTTGCATGAATTGTGGACCATTACAATTTTTCGAGGCGGTAATTCAAATTCGAATTTCAACAATGTGACTTTGGATACTGAAAATCTAAAATCTTTGAATACTGAAAATCTGAAAAAAAGATCATCTGCGCAGGGTGCTTGTTTTTTGCGAATGTAACCATTTAGGGTTCGTCCTTCGCCTGTTAAGGCTTTGGGGTTCTTTTGGATCCTTAGCTTGAGTGAACCACGACGTGATTGGACATCCCGTCACCTGTGGTGATCTCCTTCCGAAGCGAGTCCGACCATCTGATGGGATGGCCTTCCTCTTGTCCGTGTCCATCGCAATCAAATAATCGCGCATTTTCAGACAATATGCTCACGTCGTCATCTCAACAATCCAATGGATGAAATCGATTGCTCTAATTTCGGGTCCCGCCCTCGTCGCCGCAATTGTTCGAAACGAGCAAAACGCGCGACAATGGCAAATTGTGTTTTGCAGTTTAGGCGAAATTATGATCATCGTATGAATAGTGCCCCCAACGACAATATCTGATTCATTTCAGGCGAACGCCATCTCGATGTTCGTTTTCACTGACAAACCAGCGGAATGGACATTCAGCGAGCGGGAAAAATCGATTCGATTCAATAAAACCGAGGAAAAGTTGGAAGCCTAAGAGACCCCCCCCCCTCCCATTTCGGCACCACCCAAAAATAAATACGTGTTGGTTTTTGTGTGCTTCTTCTTCTTCTTCTTCTTGTCTTGCGCCAGCGTTCAAAAGGAACCCCGATCATCATGCCCATCTGCAAGTCAATTTCCCGAAAAGAAGAACATCTGCCCCGGCGCGTGAAAAGATGAATGAATGCAACCCGGTGGTATTTCTCTCCGCTTCTTTCTTTTTTTTGTTCGGCTTGTTCTAATGGTTTTCGTCGACGGCGACTTTCACTCGGAATCCGCCAATTTCGAGCTGCTGTCATTTTGAGTGCGCGAGTGTTGAGCGAGCTGGGCAGCTAATTTGAGACACCTGGCCGGCCGCAACCATTTTCGGTAGCCTGGTATTATGTTGAAAACGAAATCACAGAAAAAAAAGAAAGAAAGAAGCAACGAGCAGACATATGTACATCAGAAGAATGACAAAAAACCATGGAATTAATGAGACGATTGGGAGAAGCCCTGTAATTTGCAGTTGACGCATTGTCCGCAGATAGATTTCCGAAATAGATAATTTATACGTTAATTATAATTTAAAAAATTAAAAATCAAGGAAAAATCACAAAACTCGAGTTAATTTGTGAATCCTGCATAGTACTGTAACCTCTAGAATTGTCCGCAGCTCAATTCGGTCAAGGCTGTAGTCATATGATTCTTCTTGTGGTCTACCAGCAGAAGGAATGGGATAATATTTATATTCCAAATAATCGAACGATGGCCAGTAGCACACCTGGGGGGGGTCAATCTGATGGTGATGATTGTTTCCATCCGAGACCTGTTTTGCAGCTACAGTATCTATCCATGAAAAATATTTGATCTACTAAAAACCAAGAAACTGTCATATTTCATGCATATTTGTGCGGCGGGTCTCGGCGCGAAAAACCAAAAATTTCAGTGGGAAATTCTTATAGAAATAGAACCCAATTTCTTCATTATTCGGGAACAAATTTAATGAAAAAATATTTGTTAAAAAACTGATAATTTTTTTTTTTGCAAAATCGCCGTTGTAGCATTACTTTAGTAAAATCATATTGGAGTTCCTAGACACTGAAGTTACCCGATATTCGCTTTTATTGAAATTAATAAAAAATGCGGATATCGCAAAATTTTGAATCCTCGAACCCCCTCCCCCCATCTTTTACCATTGTCGAATTACTCGCTCATCTGTAGCACTCGAGAAACAACATCATAATCCTATTGTGAATTTAGTGTAAATGGGTCGTTCGGAGACCCCCCCCCTTGTTTGAAAGCTCTTTGTCGACAATCCAACTTGCGCGATATAATTCATTTATTAATGTTGTTCTCACTTCACTTGTTGACACTTATCCAGTTGTCGGTGGTAGTGGGAGCTCGCCGGATTAGTGGCCGACCATAAAAGGCAAACGGTTCATCTTGAGGCTGCTAACAAGCGTTCCAAGGTCGCACATCTGCCCCCCCCCCTCTCAACGAACTCGATTTTCGTCGTCGAGCAGATGATGCGATACAGTATCCCAGAGGTATTGGTCGGGTTCAAGATGGCAACAATAATTGGCTTGTGAAATCCGCGTTGTTTGGCGCGAATGCATTTCTGAGAAGTGGTGTCAATCAAGGTAAAAACTGGTGCACACACACACACACTCACATACACATAAATAATGAATAAATGATGAGGCACTGTGGAGCAACCAAAGCGGCGCCATTTGGATGCAAATTGAGTGGCGGAAGGTTGAATGGCTCATTAATATAAAAAAACCCCCTCATGCCTCAAGCGATGGCTAGTAGGATCTGAAAATGTCCGCAGATGGCAGAATTTAAATTTTGATTTTTTTGGAGTGGAATATCAAATTTTATAATGTTTATTAAAAGAATTCCTATAATTCTGTTTATTGACACACATTGAAAATTTTCCATTTAAAGTCAAGATTTTAACGACCTCATAGAATCCCTCGAAAGCATCTCCACTAACACTAAACGATCGAGAAAACCGAGTCATTAAATTGATGGTGTGAGGTCATATCGAATTGAACTCAACGCCATATAAATAACGGTATTGGTTCGTTGGCATTCGACACCAATTACCACCACATCATGGTCTATTAATAATAGCAATGCACAAATTTGCTCGTAAGCCCTCGCCCCCCCCCCCCACTCCCATTCTGCCTAATTATGGCATCCTGTTTCGCGCACTCTGACCGGACGAGCAGGTGTCGGCGGGTCGGTCGTGACCCGGTCACCCAGCGCTCTTATCCCTTACAGCTGTTTTTTTTTGTTGGATTTTGTGGAATACACAAAAGAGTAATTGGTTGTGTGCTGCATCATGCGTGTTCCCCGTGGTGCCATTTGACTTCCATTTAGAGGGAGTGAGAGCGTCACCCATCTCTCCTCTCGGTGACTCCTTCCATTAATTCATTCATCATCAGTCCCCCAATTTTTTTGGTCAGCAAAAATGGCGAATCTCCATGACGATGGATGGTACCAGAAGGTGCCGACGCTCCTCATGGGATGCGCTCGAAGGATGAGTCTTTAAGCCAATTAGAAAGACGATTCGGATGAGCGACATAATTGTTGGACGCGAGTTATACAACGAATTGTATTATGCGCACCTGTCCGTATGTTTTATGATATAATTGCCAAGTGATTTATTGCCAAGAAATCGACTATTTACGGCCATGTTCAAGGGGTTCGAGAAGAACCAAAATGGAATTGAAGTTTTGGACCAAATAAAATGATAGAATATAATTGGATTGAGGGAAAAATGATTGGAACAATTCAAGTATTATATTGACAATGCCTGTCGCAATTATTGTCACATTTGGCAGGGTCATTTGTTATATGCAATATGGTGGAAATACGATCTAATAAAGGATGAGGAGGAAGAAACCAGAGAAAAATTAATCAGGCCTCAACAAATAAAGAAAAAAACTAGAAGTGCTATAAAAGGATGTTCCAGTCCTGCAAAAAAAATAGAGGTTTTCAGATAAAAAAAATCCGAAATTAAAATTTTGAATTGTCAAGCTTAAAGGATTTTAACTATTATAAAGCCAACTTTTTTTTGATGGCTCATTTGTTATTCATAGTTTGACAAATAAGCTGGCAATTTGCCATACGCCTATCGAATAATCATCGTCGAATCAATCAACGTGACCATCTGTACGTAACAGGCGTATCCCCCACCTAATTCCAATTCGTCCTATTTGCATACTGTAGCTCTCTCTCTCTCTCTCTCTCTCTCTCTCTCTCTCTTTCTACATATGCCAGGAGTCTTGGGCAGCATCTGTCGAATCGGAATAACAAATTGTTGAACGATTGGGGGGCTTATGGTTTCACACCTGTTGTTTCATTGAATATTTCAACGAGAATCGCAAAATTTTTGAGACGCGATTCTTGAAGAGCAGGTGGCTCGGATTTACGGTTTCGAGAGACTCGCCTCGCCATGTGTTCGTTTTGGCGAATTCGCCATAAATTGATGGTTTTGCGGAAGCATTTGGCGAGACAAATGATGGGTTACTGTAATTGTACAGTGATTAATGAAGATCAACGAAAATTTGGCCAAAATTCTAAAAAGAGCCCCTCCTCCAAAAATTTTTGTTCCGATGATCTCAACCTCCTTTCTTATACCTTTCTGATTATCAGAATTGAATTCCGATTTTTGTTGGTCTTGAGATTTGTTCATAGAATCCAAATTTCTAGCTTTCATAATTACCAAACAATTCGGGATGAGCGATGAATTGAACTCTCCCAAAAATTTTTTGACATTAGAAAAATGTTGGACTAGAATTTTATTTGTTTCGATATGCCATTAGAAGTGAAGCTCGAAAAAAAAAATCAAATTTGAAAAAAACAAATCTCAAAAAATTACTGCAGAATGCAATTTTGAACTCATTTGACACGACGTTGTTCAATTCGCCCAACTTTTTCCATAATATGCCCGCGATCCATTATGTCTTCAAATAAAAAAAAACACACCACCAATGAGGGGAGTGAAGCCTAATGGTTAGCTCGACATCAGAATTCCATTTCATTACATGCCATTTCCTTATTTCGAGTCAATGTGGGCGGGGCGTGGTGCACGAGCAGCTGGCGGTGCTACCCGAAGGGAGGAGGGGGCTGGAGGTGGTCGGGCCAGTCGCTCGCATAGAACCGACCTGGCAGCCGGGCGGTCGCTCGGCTCCTGCCAACCTACAGTACCCCGCGCATCACTTCTTGTACCCGACGTGCGTTCTTTCAGTGATGCCTATATCCGACTTCTGGATGCAGGCGATACTGTCGTCGAATCCGAGTCCGGTGCCGTCGACGACATCGTCGAACGATGAGAACCATTTGGATATGGGATGCTCGCAGACGCCCCTTCTCAACATGCCGATGCTCTGGAATCCGGCGCTCGTGCTCGCCATTTATCAACTACAACAACAGCAGCAGCAGCAGCAGCAATTGCTCGGAGATTTGAAGTATGGAATCAATAAGCAGGTACGAAATTATCGATAATCTCGAATTGCTTTAGCGAAAATCATTTTTTTCGCTCTTATTTTAATTGACCTTTCCAATGAGAATATGCAGATTTTTTTTCGGTATACTGTATTTAAAAAAAAGCAAAACATTATTTCGATATTAAATTTTTTAGCTCTCTCAAATTTCTTCTTCAAAACACCCCCATATTTAATTTCCTTATCATTTTTATTGAAAAATTGAAACATTGAAAAATGAAGGTGCCGTGTCAAAAAAAATGCATTTCAACATTTTTCCTTAAGCCTAAATCTAGAACCCTTGGAAAAAATGCAATTTCATAGCTTGATCTCACATCGTGCTCATTTCCAGCCTGAGCCAATCAAAGAACCGCCATCAGTGAGCCGTAAACGCGTCGCCGAGGCGAGCCATCCACGAAAGCTGAAATTGCGACGAATCGGCGAGGACACGGTGACCAATTCGCCGGTCAGCGGAATGTTCATAAAGGTATCGAATGTCGGAAATGGGCAGGACACAATCTGTCAAGCCGACTTAATTAGACGTGATTAGCATAAAAAAAGCAGTGGGGGCGGCGAGCAGCGTCTGTCTGCTCAAGAGCCGCCGAAAAAGCTTCAAGCCCCACAATTGGTTAATTACCACCCGCTGGTGTGTCTCAGCTGGTGTCGGTTTCTCGGCGCGCTCGCACTCCTTTTTCGGCTCATCGATATGATTTATAGGAGGAATCGGATGTGAAGCCACTCGAGGAGCTACAGAAGGAAGCCGATTTTCTTGACGAGACCGCCGCCTACGTCGAGGTCACCGAAGAGTCGCGAATGAAAATCGAGCAGATTCCAAACTACATTGGCGATTGTGTTTGCCGATTATGCAAAGTGAGTAATCATCAAATTTTTGAGGACGATTCTCTAGCAATAGAAAAAAAAAATCATTTTAATATAGCATTTCTCCAAAAAAAAAACATCAAAAAATTTCCCAATTTTTATTATCTATTTTTTATAGGAAAATTTCGATTTTGAAAATAGCAACATTGAAAAATCGTTATCGCTAATCGCCACTATTTTTTGTAGGTCAAGTACGAGGATGTGTTCAAACTGGCTCAACACAAATGCCCTCGAATCGCGCATGAGGAGTACAAGTGCCCGGATTGCGAGAAGGTAATCAAAAGCATCTGGCCCAAAAACGATTACGAGTTTCTCGATGTATTTGGACAGTCTTGGCTGGGGGCTTGCGTTCGGCGGCATGCGTGGCCGCCCCATCTCCCGCTGACAGCCACCTGCCTCAATGATACTCGGTCAATAAACAATGTTTTTGCAGGTGTTCTCGTGTCCGGCCAATTTGGCATCGCATCGTCGTTGGCATAAACCGCGCACCGTTTCGCCGACAGCCGCCAACAACAATCATACGAGTCTCGCGTGCGCCACCTGCTTCAGCATGTTCCCAACGAAGAAGATGCTCAAGAATCACATGAGCTCATGTCAGCGATCGCCACTTCAGAGCCTATTGGCTCGCGTCATTCCGACAGTTTAAGAGCAGCACAAGAGTGTTCTTGTTGGCTGGTACCATAAAACGTAGGACCCCCCTCCTTATATGTATCTTTTTAATCCGGTAATCATACCTTTTCAATTATAATAATTTTATTCCAAGCTGAGTGAATTCTAGTCTGCCATACCTTTTAATTGTTTCTTTTTTTGTCCTCCGCAGTTTTTTTTGTTCCTTGCATTTTCGTACTCGCAACATTCCATGCTCGCCTGCTGAATTCCTCTAGTCTGTTATCTTTCACCATGTTCCATTTTCTATTCTCATTTAGGCTTAACGCAAAACTCTATTCGCTGATGTGATTTCTAGTCAAGTTGTACATAAAAAAAAACCAAACCCTCCATTTATTCGCAATTATTTATCGCGCATTTTATCGAAATAAATTTTTTCTTTCTCATGACCGAAATGGAATTCCATACCCGAAAAAGAAACGTTCAAGAATCTCCCATATTATTATTTAAAGACGGCGGAAGATTAGGATTATTGAAAAGAGCTATTGCGCCTTTAAAAAAAAAGAAATGAGGTGAAGCTGAATGCGCTAAGATTTATACGTCACCGAATTTCAGAATTATTGATGGGTATACTTTGAAAAGCCAACATTTTGTCATTTTCGTGCCAGAAGCCTGCCTTCAGAATAGGCGTAGACATAAATTAGAATTGGAATGACTGGGATTCCTGTTTGATGATTTCAGAACTCAAGCAAATCAAATAAAATATTTTGAGAATCAATAATAAACTCTGAAATATTATGAGAAAATCTAAAAACTTATTGAGGCTCGATAAACTTAAAAATATTTTTTAAAGTCTTATAGCATTTCCAACAAATTTATTGAGCAAATTCGAAATTACCTTAATATGAAAATTCTAAAATCTTTTAATAATTTCTAAAGTTTATTGAGAAAAATCTAAATTATTATAGAGTTTCTCAAAATATTTTTTTCGATCAATCTGAGAATGAGTGATTGTGTGCTGAGGGGGGGGGGTCTTCTACGCATTACTCAGGAAAACTATTTAAAACATTATGAGAAATTGCAAAGCTTATCAATATTTCATAAAAGTCATACTCAATTCAATAAATTGAAAAAAAAAAATATAGTTTGCTCGTGTAGATTTACGAGTTGCGCCTTTCGAAATGGTCTCGCCACGAAGAAAAAAAAATTTCACGTGAACTTTTAAATTTTCTTTTTGATGCTTATATAATTTCCATGAATTTAAATTATCATTGAAATTAAAAATTAACGGAACGACCTCTAAAACGCCAAAATAATCTGCAAATCCCTGCGAGACCATAGCAAAGGCGCACGCAAGTAAATCTACAGCAGTCGCCGGAAAAAAATTCAAAATTTTAAATATGTAGTAAGTAGCTACTTAAATTTTATTGATCGAAATCTAAAATATTCTTAGCTTTTGCGAATTTTAAATATTTCATTTTTCTGAGCAATATAGGGGGTCTTATCAGAGAAAAGTCTCTCCACAACTCACTTTTTTCGAAGTTGGCTAATTGCCAAAAAAACCAATGGTCTTGACGAAGTGTAGATTTACGGGCCTAAGTATAAAATATAATACTTACATTTTTTGAATTTTTTTTCAAATAATAAATTCGAAACCTTCCTATCCGTCTACTTCTTATTATAGCATTTAAATAAAATGATTTATTTTACGTCAATGTGATTTCATTTGTGTTAAATGGCGTAGAATTACTTCACGGATAATTAAAAAAATTATATTAGAAAAAAATAATTTTGTGGGTCCCATTTATCAGCATTTTATCGCTTACCTGAATACATTTTTTTCAAGACGACAACCCAACGAAATTTGGAAATCTCATTGAAAGTCAACTCATGATCGAATTGTAAATAGAAATTTTTATTTTTCATTTTTCTTTTCATCCGAATCGCCCATCTTTAATTATTATTCCACTCGTTTCCCAAATCCGTGAGATTTTTAAATCGAATATAATGGCTTTTTCAGAGTGTTGATGCATTTTTTGCACTATTAATACCAGACATGGCTATTCGTATTCAAATATGAATTATTCCTCATTTCGATTTATTTATTTCTGGATTAAAAATATCATTTCGCTTTTTTTCCGACATTCTCATATGGTCTCGGCGTTCATAAAATTTTAATGACCAAAGTATCAAATGGCTTCTATTTTTGCCTGTTAGGTTCTTGCAAAAATGCACATTTTCGAGCCTTTACTTTAATTTCGCCGTTTGAAAATTATAATAAAATATGATCGACGTCGTGCCACTGCGGAAAATTGGATAAATGCCAAAAAAAACATGCCAGTGGTCTTGACGCGAAACCATAAGTGTCTAAGTATAACGATTGGTTAAAGGCGCACCGAGACCTCTTTCAAAAAATTTTTTGACATTTAGCCAATTTTTTGCACTCGCGCGACATTAGCAATAATTATGCCATACTTTGAAGACCAAATTATTGCGAGCATTAAAATGATATATAAAATTGAAAAAAAAATTAAATAAGAATTAAAAACTACCAAAACTAGAATTTCTTTTTGCGACCACTTATAACTATAAACAAAAAACTTATAAATTAATAAAAAACTTATAAGACAAACTTATAAATTAGTATAACCTATAATTATGAAAAATATACCAATAATTTGCTAATTTCGTTTACAGAAATCATGACAACATCATATGTCGAATGTGATTGCTGAAATAGTCAATTTTATGTCTGCCATATGTTTATTCGCGTTTAAACATAGCAGTATTCATTTAATGATTTTCTTTTCGAATACAGTGCGTTGCAGAATTATAAGGCCACCCCCAAATTTGAGCGCCGCGCAATGATTTCGATATTTTGAGACCAACCAGTGTGAAAATCGTGTTCAGCATGAAAAATAACCTATATGTACCTATTTTTATGTTAGTATCTTCAAAAGTAACCGCGTAGTGGTCCAAAACCGTTTTTTCGAGCGGTGCAGAATTATAAAGCCACCCCCATAAAACAAGTTATAAACTCAAAAATAACGACAGTTTAATGTTTAGTGGCACCTCCATTCGAGGTAATTATGTTAGAAACACGGTCTGGCATAGATTTGAAAAGGTTTTAAACAGATTGGGTCGATTTAGATTTGAATTTCTGCTCTAACGTCGTCCATTCGACTACGATTTCGATTTTGAGCTCTCCAACTCCCCGAATTTCCTTCCTTGGCCATAGAGACGCCGTACTAACTCTCCCCAGACGTTCTACATGGGACTCCAAAAAGGAGAACATGATGGCCAATCGAGAACGTCCACACTGTGAGACTGAAGCCAGTCCAAAGTAGACCGACTCACATGAATGACCGCATTG
Source organism: Caenorhabditis bovis (assembly GCA_902829315.1). NCBI lineage: Eukaryota > Metazoa > Nematoda > Chromadorea > Rhabditida > Rhabditidae > Caenorhabditis > Caenorhabditis bovis. Next base: position 870,790 of record CADEPM010000001.1, on the reverse strand, counting down.
TCCTGTTGAAAAAGGACAATAATGACGTCGGAATGGAAGAAGATGGCTCTCAAGAACATTCTGATAATCCGAAGAGTCCACCCTACTCGTCAGAAAAGCCAATTCCAGAAATCCGGCCTCCGAAAACGCTTCACCCATAATATCACGCTTCCTTCTCTAAAATTGAGTTTTGAAAGCAGGAGGCGATTCTTTCATAACTCGGGCCAGCAACTGTTATGGCCGTCTAGGCCATCCAAATTATTTTTTTTCATCGGAAAAAATAACCTGTTGAAGTTTGAATGGCTATTATTCACAATATTCTCGAATATAAACACCTTGTTCCAATCCGTATTCATGTTTTTGAATGCGAACTCAAGGCGTCGAATTTTATGGTCCTCTGTTAGTCGCGGGGCCGGCTTCATTTTTTCTCTAGCGATGTTGGGATTATTCTTGATGGTTCCCCAAACTGTCCACTTGCTTTTGTCGAAGTTTAGCTTCTTCTTGATGTCATTTGTAGACTTCATACTGCTCGAAGCTGCTCGAATGCTTGCTCGATTAGCGAGATAGTCCAGTTTTCCTCTGCCGCCTGACTTTTGCGACATGTTGACATGAGTTGGATCCTTCACAAAGATGTCTACGAATGTTTTCGGACCATTTAAATTCTTCGCAACCCAACGGTTCGACCATCCTGCCGTTTTGAATGCGGTAATCTGAGATTGCTCAGAAACACTAAGACAGCGACCACGTGGCATTTCAAAATCATTCAAAAAGTGAAAAATAAGGACCACTGTAGGTTCTCAAAGCCACACAACAATTTTTATGCACACTGGTCCCGCCAAAGTTTCAAAAAAATGCGAAAAAGTCCGTTGTATGGGGGTGGCTTTATAATTCTGCACCGCTCGAAAAAACGGTTTTGGACCACTGCGCGGTTACTTTTGAAGGTACTAACATAAAAATAGATACATATAGGTTATTTTTCATGCTGAACACGATTTTCACACTGGTTGGTCTCAAAATATCGAAATCATTGCGCGGCGCTCAAATTTGGGGGTTTCCTTATAATTCTGCAACGCACTGTAGTTATGATGCTCCTATTATCTAGTACACAATGGGTTCAAGCTAGATACGTTTTGTAGAGCGTTGATGACTTGTAGATCTGATTTATATTAATAATGGTCCCGCTAAAGGTTCTCAACATCATTGACCTCATTCCGATACTCAGAATGAGGATTTTGCGCAAAATTATGCAAAAATAATTTGTTGAAACGCAACTGTAAAATTCGAAACGGAAATTCGAGTTCGAAACGAAGAAATTTCTGGCAACACATTTGGCATATCCTGAAATTTTTCTGGAAATTTGCTACATTCGAAATTTATTGGTCCTCTCAAGACTTCGTGATTCTCAATTCTGTACTACGATGGCATTATTTTCGATTCGAATCCAACAATTCTCTTCTTTTAAAGCTAAAATTCATCTTATAAATTAATGACTACTCTTTTCTTTCGTTTTTTTTCGCCGAATACTCTTATATAAGATTTCGTCTGTTCATTATGCGTTTTAGTTTTTCTTCGTCTTATTATTATTATATCTAATGCACAATTCAAGTTTATCAAAAAAAAAAATCCGCGTGTTTTTTTCGACATTCAATTCACTGAATTCAATTTAATTATTGTGTTGTAAGTGGGCGAAGATTTTCAACGCAAAATTCTTCGATTCAACAAGTTTTGAACATTTTTTTTTCTGAAATCCACGTTCATTCATTTTTTTATACATCGAGGGAAAGCTTTTTTATCGTCTGAAAAGGCTATTTTCACTTGTTTCAAAAAAAAAAAGAAAATAATAAACAGTGATAAAATGAAGGTCAATTAGTACGGTGGAGCGCACTTGCTGCTTTCAAACTGCCCTTTCGAATTTCTCACTTGTAAATATTCATTTTTCTATATAAAAAATGATGATCCATTAGTTTCATGAACCACATTAATCGAATAGATTGAGAAAATGACTTCCCCCGTTTAATTTCCTATTTAGAATCATCACATCATTTCTTTTTGCCAAACATTGATGCTTTATCCACACGAGAGCCATCCGATTGGTTTTTTTCTTGAAATTGCACCAAATTCCATAATAGGAATGCGTCACGATTACAATTCGCCGAGGAAAGCAAAAAAATAATTAATTTTTATTTTTAGTAGAGAGAAGTTGATGTTTTTTTGGGTTTTCTCATAAAAATAAGAAAACAATCATAGATTATTTCCAAAAAAAAAAAATAACGCGACTAGTCTGACGCGTTGCGGTCCGCGTGCGGTTTTTATTACTTCAATTATTTTTGAAAAAAAAATTCGTGACAAGTTTAATGTACATTGTTTAAATCGAAATTTGAATTTCTCGCGCCGAGGAAAAAAACTGAGATGGTCCAAAAACTCAAGAAGACTCGTGGCATCGCAAAAAAATTCTCTCACGAGATCAGTGTAGATTTACGAGTGGGTAAATTTGAGCATTTTTTCCCCTTGAGACACCAGCCAATTCTCTTTCAAATAGGATTTCTGGAACAATTTTAATTTGCTTCACATCATGATTTTTCGGAGAAAAACCTTCAAAGTCATATTTTGGACAGAACATTTTTTTAAAGAGAAAACGCATTTCCTCTGGAAAACCCTAAAACCTTCAAAATTGCCCCAAAACGGTCATGAAAGATTTAGGGATCTTTTTGAACTCGAGCCTACCAATGAAGGAAGTGAAATCTGAAAACACTTTCAAATTTGTTTACTCTAAAAGAAAATTGATAGGTTTGTGTTGTCAACTTCCCGGAACAACCAAATTGGACGAAGAAAAAGAAAAAGCGAGATTGTCCGAAGAGTATTATCGCACCCAATTATAAATTGCCAACGCCTCGCGCTCAATTCAATATCGTGGTTTTTTGTTCCGTTTTCCTCTTCCTATTTCGGTTCGCCGATGTTGAATGATTCAATCGAGAGGCGGAACCGCCAATCAGCGAATGATGATGGTACGTGAGAATGCTCGATGCTTCGCCCCGCCCCTTTCGATGAGCCCAAAGTTCACTGACGGCTTGATGTATTTGCCGACTAGCATAGAATATTTGATTATTTTATTCTTGGGGTGGGCTCAAATTTTTTTCTGGCGACCGCCTCAAATGTCCCCTTGAGGTCCGAACATTCATGTTTTCGTTTCGAATTTTTCGACAAACGCAAAAATTAGGCGCTTACGACGCTTCGAATTTGTTCAACTAAACATGTTCTACGGATGGAGTTCGATTAAATGTGACAGAGTTTGACGACGACTTCTGCACGCATGTCGATTGCATGCATCGGGTCTCGCCACGTGAGAATTCATATTTCAAAATTTACATGGGGGATTAAAAAATTGGAATTACGCTAAGCCCCGCCCACCAAATAATATGTCATAATTTCATTAAAGGGTCAAACCGGAGAAAATGAAAAAAAGGGAAATTTTCTTCTGCATTAAAATTTTGTCAATTTTTTCTTTCCCTTTTCTCTCCTGAATTTTCAATATTTTTAAGTGAGCCCAATATGAGCCGAATTTTTTAAGCACAAGCTCGTGTCACTGACTAAACAGTACAATGAACGCATAAAGGATCCAAAACAAATTCAGAAAACCTTTGAAAAATTGCGGTCCGCGGATTTCCCACAACTAAGCTTCTACCATTCTTACAAAATCGACAATATAATCTAAAAACGACAATTATGATTAAATCTCATCAGCTCTGTTTGAAATCTTCCATAATTGGTTTTATAGAAAATAGAAATTTTTCAGTTTCAAAAATTTAATTGAACCCATTTTTCGTAATGGTCCTATGCAGATTTCAGCAAAAACCAAACTCAGTATTTCTTTTTAAAAAACCTATGCAAATTGTTGAAAAAATAATTGTTGATTGTCTTTTTTCTCATAAAATGTATTATGTCAAATTTTATCCCAAAATATGCACCACATATAGATCGCGAGTTCTCATTGATGCTCAAAAATCTTGCTTTTCAGCGAGCAAAAAGAAAATTTGTGTTGTATCGAAATATTTACTCGCGATTCCTTTTGTCAGCTTTCATTTTTCGCATTAATCTATACATATGTACATTTCGGGAGAAGGGCTGGAATTTATTTTCTTCTTCTTCTTTTTCTTCTCGCACTTTGAATTTATAATCTTTTGCCTTATTTGCAAGCGCCTAATTTCTAAATGTGGTAGTTGTTGAGCAATTTCTCACTTCTCCTTCCTTTTTTTGTATTCTGCCTTTTTCGAACACCCCCGACGCTCAAAATTGAATCAACGGTCTCGCGCACTGATATTGAACCTTCTTCTTTTTTTCCTCCCAAGTTTTTTCGTCCACTCGTTCAGCTTTTCCCAAATTCCGACCAAAAAAATATTAATTCGATTAATTATGAATGTTTCATGAGCGCATCTCACAACGCAGGCCACTCTTTTGTGCGAATCCCAATTTTGTTTCTTTCGTGTTTGCCTGAAAATGACACGTGTTGTCTCAGAGCACATCATAGGCTTTTCAAATTGCGAATAATTCGGCTAATCGAGTTGGTTAGAGTTATATATAAATAGACTCCAAATTCTAGATTTGATTTTCGCGGGCTGTCATTGAATTGGTCCCATATGCTCGTTCAAAATATGGCAGCTCGCACTTTTTCCATTCAAGACCCAAAGGCGCCAATTCAAAAGAATTTGATTCTTCAATTTATTTCTGTTGAAAATTCCCTTGACCTCTTTTTTTTTTACAAAAAATCTAGCATTTGTCTTTATTGTAGATATCCCATAGAGAGCCATTATCGTTCAAACTCAGCTTCTTCTATTTTGTGTTGGGAGCGCTTAAAAAAGTTGAACCTTCTCGATTTTCGACATTCGTTTTCAACAGAGTTCTCTCTCTCACTCTCTCATCATTCAAAAAAAATATGAGACCAAAAAATTATTCTCATTTTTGGGCGGACCACGTAAATTCTCATTCGTGATGGAAAGAGAGAGAGAGAAAATCGTTTCATCATCAGGCTTACTTAACTTTATGGCGTTTTCCGCGTCTCATCCATATTGCTTTCAGAAATCCTTTTACGGTGTTGGTGTCCTCAATTGTTTACCTCCCAACTTTCAGCGATGCGCTTGACTGGATGGCCCGAATACATGGCGATGGCTTATCTTCCGGTCATCTTAATTGGACTAACAGGCAACATTTTGTCTCTTCATGTCTACACCTCGCCGAAAATGCGAAAATCGACAGTAATTGAAATCAAACAATTTGAAAGAAAAGAAATCGGTGTTTAGGTGGCATTTTTGCTGTGCTCTTTATCAATATCCGACATTTTTGTGCTATTATTTGCTCTACCACTTTACAGTATATTTCATCTTCCAGTTTGGTAGGTAGAATAAAGTGGAAACAATATTTTAAGTATTGAGCTTGACCTATGAACAAAAAATACTTTAAATTGGTTCTATTAGGTTGTTGCAAAAGAAATGCACATAATCTGAAATAAAAATAAAAATTATTGTTTCATATTTTGAAATATAGATTAGAAGGAGCATTTTCTGGATGATAAACGACATTTTATAATAAAACAACATTTTGTTGGAATAAAATAAAAAAAACCTTGAATATCTTTTGCAAAACCCTGAATATATTTTGCAGCACAATTGTAGGAATTTAGATTTCAAAAAGTCATTTTTTAATATTTTCATTTTTCATTTAAAGGGATGATCCTTATGCATCATTTTCAACGCGTCGCATGCTCATCTCATTCTCCACCAAATACCTCTATCCATTATGCATGATGGCGAAAACCGCGAGTTTATATATAATGGTCCTTATTACGATTGAGAGATGGATTGCAGTATGCCGACCGTTGCAGGTACTTTTGAAGAAACTGCAAAAAAAAACAATGACAAGTGGCAACACAATAAATATATTTTTTTGGGTTCACATTTTGTGCACATTCCACAATTCGGTCAAAGCCGTCATTGCTATCATCATCTTCTCAGTTGTTCTGAATTTGCCGAAATTCTTCGAATATGACGTTGGACATTCCGAAAGAAATGGCTATTATTTGCAGCCGGGCCGACTCTATCCTGACAATCATTGGTATTTTGCAAATTCATCAGTCCGCAACAATTTTCGTTGCAATTTCTTCGCCTTCATCTAAAAATTTAATTATTTTTAAAAATGTTTAATGTGTTTTTTTCGGGAAAACGGTAAAATATTCTAAAAATAAATAGAAAATAAATTTAAATTTTTGAAAAAATGGCGGACGCGTAATTTGCCATGGCCGAAGAATCCGCGGCCGCTGGTTTGCGTTGGCCGCATTTACCCGTGTAATTAGCCAATTAAGATAATTATTTAAATTGCAGGTGGTACTTTATGGTATATTTTATTATAATCTCTGTTCTATTCGACTATCTTCTACCATTCGTGATCATGTTCATCGCGAATCACAAAGTAATTGATGAGCTGAGAAAGACGAGAAAGGAGAGATCGCTGCTAACGACAACAGTGAGTGCGCATTTTGTTCCAATAATGGTAGACGAATTGAAACAATCAACGCGAAAGCGAATTGTCTGAAAATTGGATGATTTTCAGCAGCAGAAAGACCAAAACACGACGGTGATGCTGCTCGTCGTCACCATTCTTTTCGCGTTTTGCCATTTCTTCGCAATGGCTCTTAAAATAGCTGAAAGCATTTTTGGTGGTTTTCTCACCGCTCAGGTACTATTTTTGTTTTCATCTTTCACATATTATTTTGAATTGCCGCCTTTAGAAGCACTTTCAAAAAACGATTTTAATGCGAAAGAGTGTTTCTGTTTTTTTTTCCAACGCAAATTTCCAATTTCCGCCAATTTTCAGCACGAATATTTCGAAATCATCGGCGACGTTTTCAATTTGCTTATTGTTGTCCACATCGCCACCACTTTCTTCATCTATTATGTGTTCTCGTCAAGATTCCGAAATGTTTTATTGAATAGGTAAACCCATGGGGGAGAGACATTTAAAGCCAATTTTTTTTCTAGACAAAAAACACCTGTGGATAGCAGCTTCACCGACATCAACAAGCGAAGATTAATACAAAAATTCGAGCAAAATTGCAAAAGGTCCAACTAAACTTGCCAAATGCTTCTTTTTCTTTAAATAGCAATCGGGTGTTGAACGAGTATTAACAATATATACTATATGTAATAACAATAACCGTATTAATATGGAATAAATGCGTATTTATATTTAATTGGGTGATTGTTGGCAGTCGATTTGCGTTATTGGCTGAGAATACGAGACGCCATCAACGACGACGACATAATTCCAAACTTGGTCGACGCAGGAGAGCGTGATCTCAATTGTCTGTAATAGTCAATTAGTTAGGTCGATGTGCGCGAGCGAACCTGAGGAAAATCTTGGTTGTCCGTTGGTCCTCCTAGTCCGTCATTAAATATCATATAGGTGTTATGATTGGCGTCAGCCATACATCCAACCGTCATCGAGGCGTTTCCGTCGCTGTCGACAACATAGCTAAACACACACACACACACATCAGTTGGATTAGATCAAAGCGGTTCTCACTCTTTGTAATAAACGTCGATGAAGTGGTCATTCCTTGAACCGAAAATTATCTGGTTCGCTGTACACGTCACTGAATAAAAGTATTAATAGTTGAGGTCTCAGAAAAAAAAAAACAATTTGAATTCCCGCCACGGTGACATTGCGTTTACAATGAAATTTTGACACCCCTGGAGGTCTCAATCAGAGCTGAACGGAACTTAAATTTTCTAAAAACGGAAGACGGAATTCCGTACAGCTCTGCTCTCAATGTTGAACCAGCGAAGTCGAGATTTCGATTTTTTTTTGAATTACTAAGGATTGGTCGCGCGCCGTTGACCTATCCATAGCTCGTCCATTTTATTTCACCATCCTAATTGAAGTGAAGCCCGCGAAATACAAAAAAAAAACAATATTATTAACTTACTTAAAACAGTTGTGGTAGTTGTGGGTGTAGTCGTCGTCGTCGTGGTAGTTGTTGTAGTAGTGGTAGTTGTTGTAGTAGTAGTGGTAGTTGGCGTTGTTGTGGTGGTGGTGGTGGTGGTGGTAGTCGGAGTTGTTGTCGTCGTGGTAGTCGTTGGTGTAGTTGTCGTTGTTGTCGTTGGCTCAGTCGTCGTCGTCGTCGTTGTTGTCATCGGTTCATCCGGAATTGTCGTCGTTGAAACTTCAGTAGTCGTTGTTGTCAACCCTAGATATCAATGATATTTGGTTTCTTCAAATTTTTGAGGTCAAGATAATTTTGCTTTCAGTTGGGTGTTGCACTGCGCTGCGGACATCATCTCTCAAGAATTCTCTGTGTTTTACTGAAATTTACATGAAGCCAAAAGCGAGAAAGTAGAACGAATTGCCGCGTTCCCACATAGATTCCGATTAAGATCACTATCGAAGCGGACGTTTGCAATTTAGTTGGCATTAAAAAAAATAAATGCGCATTATTTGGAAAATTGTTGGCTCATCAAAAACAAGAATCTTACTTGGCACATCGGTCGTTGTCGCGATTGGCGATGCTCCACTAGTCGCAGTGCACGCGAAAAGTGGTCCGCATAAAATTAGGCAAACGAATAGCGATATTTGATGTTCCATAGTTCATTCCAATAATAAATATGATCGAGTTTACCGTGAATTCCTCTCCCTCCTTGACAAAGGTCAATGACGGTTGCGGAGACGTTGAACTTTTAAGCTTTTCGAATAACGAAACCGAAAATACGTGTTGGCTTTCACTTTTCCAATTATTAACGTTTTAATACCTATAAAAAGATTCAATTTATTTCAATGTCCACGCCTCTTATTATCTATTTTTTTTTGATCGATGAAATCTTCGAAAAAATTGAATTGCTTCCGGAAAAGTGCTCAACTCTCAGGCAAATCAAATAAAATATATTGAGAATCAAATATTCAATAATAAACTCTTAAATATTATGAGAAATTCTAAAGTTTATTGATACTTTCTAAAACTTATTGAGAATCGATAAACTTAAAAATATTTTTTTTTATCTTATAAGATTTTCTAAAATTTATTGAACAAATTCAAATATATCTCAATAAATTCAAAAATCTAATAATAATAATTTCTAAAGTTGATTGAGAGAATTCTAAAATATTATAGAGATACGTTAGTTTCTGAATGAATCTCAGAATATTTTATTCAATTTACCTGATTATTTCAAAAAGTGCAAAAATATATTTTCCAGCTAGAATTTCACAATTGTCGCATTAGAATTGCGGGTTTTTTGTAGTTCTCGAAATTCCTGAAAAACTCGATTTGAAAAAAAATCAAATAATTGAATTCAGAAATGATTTCAACATTGCAAAAAAATCTAGCGGAAAACTAATCAAATGAGATGGTTTTGGCTAATACGCGATTTTACGCCGCGGTGTTTGCACACATTTTCAGCGAGCACCATTTATTTTGTACAATTTCAAAATACTGTCGATGATATTTTAAATGCTCAATGCGAATAAATTAAAAACAAATTAAAATATGTAGAGAGTGTGCCATTTGGAGAGACGCAGACAATTTCTTTGCTGGCGAGAAACTCGAGTTTCAAAATGAGGTGCGAGAGGGGGGCTTCTCAAAGCTTTTATAGCCTGATTCCAGCACCTCATTGAAACCGATCATATCATTCTTGATAGGTTGAACTAGAATTCGGCTAGATAATGTGAGAAAAAAAAAGACGAAAAGATCAAGCAGATTATTATCACGGAAAATTTTATTCCAGTCTTTGAAAGCAATCAAACAGCTAAACAATATGTGCACTTAATATTATTAAATGGAATGTTTTAAAATATATTAGGCTTGAGAATTTAATCAAGCTTGAAAGCAGCTGACTTTACTGATCTCTTTATCCATATTGACTCCGCCGACTGTTTCACTGTAAATCCACTTTCCATCCTTACAGACAACATCTGCATTAACAGTCTGGAATAGATTGAATTTCTGAAAAAGAAAGCCTTTAACAAAAATTACAGGTAATTCCTTTTCAGATGGCCCTCCTTCATCTACATTGAAATCCATATAGGCCATGTTTCCAGCATCAGCAGTACACGTGATCGTCATTGTTGCCGACATGTTGTCATCACTCACAACGAAGCTGAAATATTTGAACATTCATTTTTTTCAAACAATTTTCGACCAATTTCTTTTAGTCAATTTTTTAAAGCAGTATTCCATTGGAATAATTTGCATGACTTACTCTTTATAAGTAACATCAATTTTAAATTCTTCATCGTTCCTTTTCCCGAGGGTGATTTGATCAGGAGTACAAGGGGCTGAAATATTCGAGATGTCTTGTAAAATTTCCAATTTTTAAAAATACGTCTTGGAGTTGTCGTTGTCATCGCGGCGGTCGTTGAATCAATTCCAGCCGATGATCCTGGCATTTCCATAATCGGGGTGGTACTAACTATATTAGTAGATGGAACACCGTTATTGGAGGTAGCCATGCAGGCAGAAGAAATATTAAACATTGAGAACAATGTTAAAGGAACGGTCGCTTTCAATAACATGAAAGGCAATTGTAAGTGAATGGATTGCAAATCTGATCTGTTATCAGATACATTATCAGATACATTGATATCAGATACATTGAAAAAAAGTTGACAATGAACCGTGAATCGAGAAAAAAAAAACAAAAGTGTTCGCTAAATTTATGACCTATTTCCATTGATCCTAGTGCGGGTTTTTTATTCCTTTTAAAATTTTCTTTTTCCCCAAAATCCGCTTTGGAGGATTAATGAAATACAAATTAAAAACAAACAAATTTTTTTTCTTTACGGAACCGAAGCCAAACATTGACAAACATGCTTATAAAAAAATGTTTTAAAAATTTTAATTAAATATCTTAAAAATTCCATTCAATTTGTTTTCTCGAAAAATTGAATAAAATTTGAATTAAGTTATAATTTTACTTGGTGTTTCATTTATCATTTGTTGTTCATGGTGACTTGCGTCGAATTTTGTTGAGCCATTTCAGCGTTTTCATTTAATTCATTATTTTGCCTAAAAAATAGAATTAATTCTTGATATAGTAAGAAAATTGTTTTTTTTTTCAAATAATCTGTCTATTTGAATGAGCCTGATTGAATGTAACGTTCCAATCTGGCCGAACTAAATTCTACTATTTCCTCGGTCGCGGCCATCACTCTCCAATTTCGATTTCGCGACAGCTTCTACTTATTGAAAAAATGTATTTGTATGTGGACCACTCGAAAACTCTTTAAAAAAAACACTTTGCTATAATCATTTTTCCGTCGGGAAATATCCATTTTCCATTCGTGTTCATTTTCCTTATAATTTTTAGAAAAACTTCGGCCACGGCCCTCATTCTAAACTGCTGGAGAATGATGCGGTAACCAATATTGGCTTTTCCAATTATTTTAACTAGGTTCAAACTGCTTTGCAGTGTCGTGTTTAAAGCTCTCTCGAATCCTGATACCATCGTTGTCTTGACTCTGGAGAGTAAAGGAGTTTCTGAGCGTTCCTTGAGGAACGGATTCCATGTATCAAGGACAACAGTGTATGCAGCTTGGCATCGGACAGGATGAGAATCAAGGCGACGCAGGTTATCGGTATCCGAATTGAAGCTGTTTCAATTCAAATTTGAATTGCCGCCTCGAAAACGTGCGATGGTCCACATAACTTGTTATTTCAATATTTTGGAATATTGAAAACGAATGGCTTGACAATTTAAACGGATTCCAACAGCAAAATTTGATTTACTCATTTTCGCTTGACTTTTTTTTGTTGCCCTTCGAGAATCGCGTTTTTTCTTCTTACAATCGAGAAAAGAAAACGAATCAAATTTGTGTTTCTTGAATGAATTCCGGTATTTTGCAACAGACCGATTCCACTTGATTCCCTCTCACTCTCGCGGCCGATTAACGACACTACGAGAAATACTAAAAAATGATTTTTTGCACTCGCCTTCTATGGGATTGCTTTTTTTTGCAATCAGGCAAGAATAAAATAACCGTTTTATTTTAAAATATTGTGCAGATTTTGGCAAAAAAAAATCGAAAAAACTCAATGCAGAAAAAATTGCAGTTTTAACCAGTTTTTTGACTTTTTTGTAGCATAAATTTAAAAAAAAACAATAATTCTATGTGGACATTGACTTAAATGGGCATTATTATTTGAATATACAATTCGATTATGATGCTATGCGGATTTTGGAGAAATATTCAAAAAAAAAATGGAAATACTCTGGGACATTATTAAAAATTTCTTGCTCAGATCAAACTTGGAAGCAGTTGACTTGTTGAATAGTTCTGGTGAACTCAGCTCCACCAACTGTTTCTCTGAATACCCATTGTCCGTCTTCGCATGTCACCGGGGCGTTGACGGTCTAAAAACGATGTCAACGATGTGATTCGTTGAGCATTGGGTACCGGTAGGAAATTTTGCGAAGGCCCTCCTTGATCGACGTTGAATTCCATGAACACCGACATTCCGGCGGCCGCACTACACGTGATCGTCATCGAGGCGGTTTGAGAAGCATTGTCGACGACATAACTTTAAAATGCGAAATTGCTCTCAAAAAAAAATAGAGATTTCAACTGACTCTGTAAAAGTGACATCAACTTCGTTTCCCATGCTGGTGCCGAATATGATTTGCTCAGGCGCGCACGCTGCTGAATAGGATCGATTGGAAATGAAGACGCTAACCCCAATTGCCAACCTGCGACTGTCGTTGTTGTGATGACGGTGGTCGTTGTTTCCCCAGGTACTGTGGTTGTGGTCACTGTCGGTACTGTAGTGGTTCGCACAGTACCTCCGCCACGTGTCGCCACGCACGCCGAGGAGAAATTGGCAAAAATTGCCAAAATTATAATGGATATTTGTCGGGAGTGTCGGACGCTTTTCGCCGCCGCAGCTGCTAACGAGAACATCGCTTTGAACTGAAGGTGCTTCACACTGAAATAACATATCAGAAGTGGGGGGGGGGGACGATTCAAAGTTTTTCTATTTGAACGACATTATTCCAAACCAAAAATAATAAATGTGTGAAGCTTTCTTTCGGCTAACTTCCATTTCAGGAATTGGAGACAAATTTACACAGTAATTATGATGAAGCGGACAATAAAATTCTTGGCTGACGGATGGATTAAATAGGGCTTTCTCGCGCATGTCGAAACCAAACATCTCGAATATGTCTTTCTTCACTATCGATTGAAACAGTAATTCTTATTAGGAAAAAGCTAGGATGAAAAATTTTGGATTTTTTCTGGATACTTGCAAATATGTTGAAATTGTAACTTTAATACAAAATTGGCACAAAATCGAATTATGGCTTACAGGGTGTCATTTAAGTTCCCGCACAAAAGTTTGACGCCATGTAGAGCTTCGCTAACGCACTTTTCGTACACCAATACAATTTATTTTTATTGAACAAGGTATATTTTACTTACTTTCCAAGCTTCACCTCATTCGGATGTGCTTCCGAGAAACGGCGAAGGCTAACATCCATCGCGCTTTCATTATCGAACTTCATAAGCAAAATGTGAGCCCGAGAGACATCATTCAACGGGTCGGTGTGCCTTGTAGAACGGTTTATGACACCATCAAACGATTCAAGGAGCTAAATACGACCAGTGACCGTCCCAGACAAGGAAGACTCGTCTCAGTAACCACTCCTCAGAAGATCAACGCCGTCAAATCGAGGATCAGCCGAAACCCCCACAGGAGCATGAGAAAGATAGCGTCAGACATGGGAATGAGCATCTTCGCTTTGGAACAAATCGTCAAAACGAAGCTTGTACTGACCCCATATCGTGTCCAAAAAGCGGCAATTCTATCGGCCGTCAACAAGCAGAGACGCTTCGAAAAAGCAAAACGACTTCTTGCTCGCACGCGGTCTGGACAAGATCTCGTCACTGTCTTCTCCGACGAGAAGCTATTCACTGTGGAGACGGCATTCTACTCACAAAACCATTGAGTACTTGCCCAGACATCCCAGCAAGCTTCTGAGAAAGGAAAAACAATTAATCGAGCCTCACATCCTGCCAGTGTGATGGTTTTCGGTGCCATCTGCTCAACCGGGATGTGCCCCCAGGATTTCGTGGATCAGGGAGTGAAAATGAACAAAGAAGTCTACGTTCGGGACATTTTGGAGAAGCATGTGATGCCCTGGACCCAAACGCATTTCGGTGGGCAGATATGGGTCTTTCAGCGGGACGGAGCACCCGCCCACACTGCCAAAACTACTCAGGAGTGGTGCCAGACCCATTTTCCCGACTTCATCAAGTCATCCGAATGGCCTGATTGCTCCACAGATCTGAAACCGCTTGACTTTTCCGTGATGGGGTCTTGCAGGAGAAGGTCAACGCAAAACCCCACTCAAGTGTAGAGGCTCTGAAGAGGACATTACTGGCGGAGTGGGACAATCTTTCCATCGAATACCTGCGTACCACAGTCACATCCTACCCGAAGCGTCTCCGTGAAGTCATAGCTGCGAAAGGAGGCCGAATCGAAAAGAGTTAATAGATAATTATTTGTTGTACTATAGATAAATAATATTTTGAGTCTCGTTTGATTTGGACTTTTAGTTTCAGAAATATACGTCTTCAAAGTTGTGCGGGAACTTAAATGACACCCTGTATTTTATAGAAACTGTTGTGCTCGCAGGTGTGGGTTTGTGGTACACGAGATTTGGTCCATATGACTTTGTTGAGACAGCCAAGTCGAATTTCCAAATAAGGGAAACGCGAGCTTATATATTGGACCGGGATCATACTACAAACAATTGGGAAATAAGAGAGAAAAATAATTTGATCTATGAGAGACATAAATAAATATATAAAGAGAGGGAGGAGGGGTGAGAGACAGTTCTATAGGGCGCATTTGTGGCCATATAATATTTAGAATGAGCACTAGACAACTTTTCGAATGATATATAAAATTTTGATATGAAATTAACGTTTAGTGTAATTTAAAAAAATTGAAAAATTGAAAATCCCGCTTTTGAATTTCGCCTTTGAAATTTGAAGATATCTCAATTTTGCTCAGAAAAATATGCATCGACGTACTTTGATTTAATAAACCATTTATAAAAGTGCCCTCGACCCAGATTTCAAAGTTTTCAATTTTCCAAGTGTCTCGGATCGAATTTTTCTTTTTCGAAAGCAGAAACATTCAATAAAGAAACCTGAGATTGATCAAAAAGAAGTCGAGAAATATTGCCAGAATTTTCAGAATACTGACGGCTTTAAACGAGATTGTCGGCCGTTAGATTGTCGATTGAAATTCATAAAAAAAGGCAATCGAATAATTGGAACCTATTAAGCAAATTGACCAGCTAAACAAGGTCGCACATGTTTGATGCAAATACGGTAGATGGGTGCGAACATCGTGAAACGGAAAGTTTCCGGTATTGACGTCTATTCAACCAATGTGGCTGGACAACTCCAGTTCGGGAAATGAGTGGCTCGTTAAAATTGTGTCTTAAAGAGTTTTTTATTCTTAATGATTGCCAATAAATTTGTTTTGTCATGGTAGATCACGTCATTTAATACGTTTCATCCAATTAGCATTTGAAAAATTGCCTTTTATGGACAAAACTGAATCCGCTTTCATTAATATCCAGATAAGACTCTCAAGATTATTTTAATTGTTTTTCCAAATGAGGTATATTGATTTAATGCGTAAAAACGTTTATTATATGAAATTATATTTAATGCAGATTTTTTTTGAATCGAAAGTGCTTTTGTAATTTTTATTGAAATTGGTATAATTTTAGTTGAGCCCACTTCCCCACAGAGCTCAACTAATTTAGGGGGGGGGGGGCTCAACTACAAAAGACTCCCCCCCCCCAATTTTCACTGTGAGAAGTACTGATGGGATTTGGCTCTATGATTTCACATCCCGACTTATGTAATTCAGACCCACTAAAATTTGACTAGTAGAAATTTTGTGGGAGGAGACAAAACTAGGTGGGGAGCTATGGACCTATTCTGCGAATTTAAAACATACTTTTGAAATCTGGCTAAATGCCAAAAATTACGAAATAAGATCTCGGTGTGCGCCTTTAACTTATCCTTACTCATAGGACCGCCAATCTACACTTTTAGTTTTGCGCCAAGACCGCGGGCATTGTTTTTTTTTGGCGTTTTACCAATTTTCCGCAGTCGCGCGATGTTGATCATATAATTTTTAAAAATTTTTATCGTCACTGAATAAGAAAAACCACATTTTATTTCAATTCACAGAATAGGTTCATTCCTTTTTTTGTTGTTGTATGAATGTGTCCGTAGGTCAAAATTGTTGTGCCACAAAAATTATACAAACTTATGAATTTTTTTTTTTCGTACAAGCCAAAAAGCTCGGAAAATTCCAAAACCTGAAAATTATGTGAAAAATTGAAATTTCAAGGTGTTTGCTAAAAAAATTGCGAAAAAGTTTATGACTGAAAAGTTAGGATTTCAGAAGCCATTTCAAATCCTCAAAATAATTATACTGATTTTTAATATAGGAGACAACATCTTTAATGAAATATTCAAACAACAAATTGAGTTCGTATACAAAAATTTGCAACCAACGGAACATCAACCGTCGGACCACAAAAATATCATTCACACGAAATCACAAAGAGGCAAGTATTGCCCATATGGACCCATGAGCTCATAGAATTTCGCACTGTACATTACATTCAAAGTAAGAAAAAAAGAAATGAATAAATTCTTCGGACCTGACTTCTCAATTAGCTTGGACAACCCTGTCCCTTTAAAACCATTTTTTTGATTTTCTTTGAGCTTAATCATTTTGATAAACAAAAATTATTAAAAATAATATTGCATTGAAAGAAACAACCACGAAGGTATGTACGAAAAACCAATATTTTTCATTTTTTTGTAGATTTACATTAATTATGGGTTTCCACTGATTCAAAGAGAAGAGTAATTGTGGACCATCGAAATTTTTTAATGGCGGCAATTCAAACTTCGACTACCGTACTACGGACAACCTGCGAATCAAACTTGCCGGAAAGGCAGGCTCTCATTTAAACATCAATTTTCAGAATATTGTAAAAAACATTTTTTGAGGTGGCACAGGGTTGCAAAAACGGGGACCCAGGACCATATTTTTTGAATCTTAACAATAGAAGGACCATCACATCTGCGGACCTTTTTCCGGGTTGCGCTACAATCGCCGGTTTGTTGTTATGGACCTATTCGTGCAATGAAAAAAATCAATTTTTTTCGTTTTACTTCCTGTAATTTTCTGTTGTTTTCGATTTTTTCTTCTTCAAAATACGGAAAAATAACACATATAATAAAAATCAAAAATTACAGTACCGACTTCGCGACGTGACCCGGCACAACTTTTCGCATGCGCCTTTGAAAATAAATAGCAGAGAATTACGATACATCGCGTTTATGTTTTGTAATTTTCAAGGAAAAATCGATTTTTTTCATTGCATGAATAGGTCCAAATTAAACACGGACCCTACTAATTTTAAATTCAATTAAATGAAAATTGTTTGAATAATTTCTTTGAGCTTTTTAAAATTTCAAAAAATTCGAAAAAGCAAATTTATTCAAATTTCGAGATCCCATTAATCGAACCGCGTGACCTTTTTGAAAATTCCACGTGGCTCGATGGGTCACGTGAAACATTTTTTGCGTGACTCTGCGTCTCACATGTAAATTATTGATATTGGTTCTCTTTGTGAAACACTTTACACAATGGGTGGTCTCACTATAAATAGGGTAAGAATCCGATTCGTGTTCGTCTCAAATTCTAGTTTCAGTCTGTGCCAATTTATTCACGTCGTCTGGAAGTCTTCTTCGAATTTTCTGAAATCTCGTTCCACTTAAAACGAAACATTTTCAATACCCAATTTTCTCATTTTCTCGATTATTTCTAAAATACCATTTTTACCATTTGGGTTTTTCATTTTTTTTTCGATTTTTTCGTTTTACATTCCATCGCATCGAATTTAAAAATAAAATGGCCTGATTTTGAGTCACATGTGTCGCCAATTAATTGGATGACCTTGTCGTTCTATTAATCTAAAAATTTGACCACTGACAAATATATTTTCATTACAGTAACCCGATTACTGTGGCTACATTGGCAATATTTATATTTTAGGGTAGTGTAGGTCAGGGAGTTGATAGAATCTCACCAAAATTTGATGGTATACTATTTTGTTGCTGAACACGATGGCATTAATCGCTTTTCGAGTAACTCGCTCATATTTTCCATTTTTGGCACTTGGTCTCGACACGAAATCGTGATGAATGAGACTATCGAACTGGCCATAAAATTAGGGTTCCCAAAAAAATGATGTGTGTAAAAGTATTTGAGAGCCCCACCGAGAGAACGCACACGTTGATTGGACGATCTTTGAGGCGAGCGATTCTTGATAAGAAGTCGAAGTTGGATGATTGACAGATAACGATGATGGCGACGAATCAACGAAAAAAAAATGAAGGCAAAACGGAAATTCCGCGAAAATCTTTTTATTGAATCGGTAGAATTTATTTATTTTTTACAAATTTCAGCAAAAGAAAAATCAAAAATTTTTTAGGGCAAATAAAAACCATATTTTGAGAATCAAATATTCCAGAATTTTATTTTATTGATATTCCAGAAAACTTATTGAGACCCTGAACCTAACAAGTTTTTTCCTGAGATAATGTTATAATGTTTCATGAAATTTTTTGCATAATATAATTTTCTAGACAACTACTAATAATATATGGAATCTCATAACTGTTCAAGCTTTTTTTTTTATAATGGCTGCTATTTTTCCTATTGTGATTTGTACAACATTTCTATGATTCTTGCAGCGATTCAATTAAAGCAGTGGTACTGTAGGCTTCGAAAAACGTGGCCGAGGTTTTTGGAATTTTTTTTTTCGCCCAAATTTCAAAAACTAAATCTCAACAATAGAAGTTGAAAAAAAATTGTTAAAAAGATTTTTCAATTATTTTTTGCCTTTTTTTTCCAGTTGCAGTGAATATTCTACTCCAATTCATTGTTTTTTTGATCTCCAAAAATTTTGATCTTGATTTTGTCAAAAGAAGGCTGGATCCCAAATGCCCAAAAAATATTTATAAATTCTTTTTTTTTGCAATGCCCTGCCCGCTAGAAGATCTGTCCATCGGTTTGCAAGAGAAGGCTGTGCTCATTCACGTGCGCGACTCATGATCGAACAGCCGCCAGCCGTCTGCGTCTCTCCGACGCCGAAGCGGCCATCGCTCGCGATCTCTGCAAAACCCAGCGAAACGCCGATCGCCCGCCTCCCCAAGACCCCAACAAATACAAAAGGCTCTCGATTGTCGTGTTGAGATTCATCGCTCGCTGTTCAACCGTATTCAAATTGCTCGGTTTGCAGGCGACCATGTTCGAGCGTGTCCTCAGCGTGTTCATTTTTGTGCTCTATCTGTTCGACACCGTTTTCGCGCCAAGCGAATCGCACAATAAGGGAAAAGGTGAGACACTTCAAATAGGTATTGATTGAAAATTAATACTTCAAAGAAACCTTCTTCAATATTATCCCGAATAAAATATCGTTCGATTTTAGAATCGCCTGATCGAATCTTTATCAAACCCATATCAATCATGCGTGTCCTCCCCAACTCATCAATATTATTCAATTTCAGACTGTCTGATGAACAAGAAGAAGATTCAAGAAATCAAAGATCGTGGAGTGAGAATCGAACGATTCGCTGTGCCATCGTAAACCGTCCGCCTTGTGTGTGTGTGTGTGTTTGATCGCTCTGTGAGCCGCCCGTTTATTATTTATCGACTTACGTGTAGTGTACATTAATGTTCAATAATATTATTATTGTTGTGAAATGAATAAAAATTGGTCAAAAAATTTTGCGAAAAAAAAAAACTAAAAAGGTGTTGAGTTTTCAGCTAATTTTTTCTTATCAGCATGATGGGATCAAGCAAAAAATTGATGGGTTAAAAATAACCCTTTTTTTCAAGAAATGCGCGTTGAATATCATTTTTTGTTAAAAAAAATCCATTTTTGGAATAATTTTTTTTAGGATTATTAAAAAGTCGGAAAAATTTAATTTTTCCATCGATACTCGGATTTTCCTTTTTTTTTGAATTCTGTGCAAAAGAAAAAAATTAAGGAAATATCCAATTTTTAAAAGTCCCAATAAGTTTAAAAATTTTTTTAATTTTTCAATTTTTTTTTCGTAAAATAAGATTCCAAAAAAGACATAAGATTCCAATTTCCAATTTCCAAAAAAAAAGGCATCGGAATTTTTTGCTGCAAGACCTTGTAGTCCAGAGGCGTTGCGGTTCTGGAAGAATTTTGAAAAAAAATATAACCGGAATATTTAAGGAATTTGCATAGTCATTTTTTGAGAAAAGACGATCATTTGATTATTTTTGTTTTTAAAATTAGGTCAAGGCATTCAATTTCTTTCTGTTTGTGAACCGTCAAAAACGACAACCCATTCCTTTCGATGGATTCCATTTTAGTGAAAAATAGTTTTAAAAAGTCTGTATCTAAAAATTGTTTAAATATTAAAACGGTCCGCAAAATGACATGCCTTGTTAGTGAAGCTACACATTGCTGCTCAACAATTTTTTAAATGCTTGAATCAAAATTTATTCGAAGAATATCAAATTTCATTTTTTTAGTCCTTTTATGTTTCCCCAAAATTTCAGAATTTGCATTTGAAATGACACTCACTGCAAACGTTTTCCTTATGGGAACCCCTAAGCTCGATGGGCTGTTGAAACAGCTTATATGGAAGCATCAAAGCTAAATTATAAATAAAGATTGAAAAAATTCAATTTTAGGGTGAAAAATTTTTTACTGTGACTCAATTCCGCTAACATTGCTGATTTGCCGGAAATTCTCATTTCGTTGAAATTTTCGAATTTCGGTGGTTTTTTCTTTAATTTTCTGATTATAAAATTATGCTAAAAGTAATGGATTTCAAAAAAATATTTTGAATTTATCGAATAAAAATGATAATTCAAAATTTGTTAGCAGAAAAAAAAAACGATCTCCACAGCTTAAATTCCAATTTGAATTGCCGCCTCGAAAAATTGCGATGGTCCACATTTATGCAATTTTTTTTTCAATGGTTCAAAATTACAAACCTTTTTCTCGGGAAAAATTTGCGATTTCCAAACAGGACAGATTTCGTTGCCGATTTCTGGTTGATTGCTTTTCTAATAATACGCGCAATTTAGAATCCATAAAAACGAAATACCGTTTCAATCATTAATTGTTTAAGAATTTTACTATTCAAATGTTTGACAGAATTGGAAGCTTTGAAGAATTTAATTAATGCTGGCAGTATTACAACAAATAGAAAAAAAAACGAAGAGATTCACTTTTTTCAAATCTGAATTTTAAAAGGAAATCTGCAATAAAAATAATTTTTGGGATATTCTGAAAAAAAAATGAAAATTTCATTTCATAATTTTTATTTGATGTATAAAATTTCAAATTATATTATCGATTTGTTAAAATTGTATTATTTATAAATTTGAAAAAGCGGCCCTTCTGAAATTGGACCTCATGCCACCATCGACGGCTACCCGAAGCGTCGGAAGGTGGTTACCAAAAATGGAGAAGTAAGAATCGAGCAATGTTGATTAATTCGTTATTCTTATATTTTCAATAAAGTGTACTATCAATTTGTGGTTTTTTGGAAAATTTATTTCATTTTTGCACACGTAATTTTACAAAGAAGAGCTGGATTTTTGTGATTGAAATCCAACTTCCAGGTTTTTCTGTGACAACTCAACAATTAGAAAAATTTTATTCGTTTCAATTTTCCTTCCTTGGTAGCTTTCTGATGATGAAGTGCAGAATTGTCTCTCCAATCCGCGGAAGTATGACCATGTTTAGTGTAACACGCCCCTGAACCTTCCGCAAAAAAATATTAGTCGATTACTTTGTTCCCGAGAAATTTTACAGTGTACTGGATAGAGTGGTAATATAAAAGGCCGACGACGGCATGGAAACATCACTCGACAGCATGGATCACGAACTCGAAGTGCGCCTCAAGGCCTACCGCTTCATCGCCTATTCGGCTGTGACGCTCTCGGTCGCCGCCGTCTTTGGAGTAAGCCGATCTTCAATGGCATTCCGAAATCGATTGTCTTGCAGATATGCATCACACTTCCGATGCTTCACAGCTATGTCGACGGTGTGAAGCGTCAGGTGGATCACGAGATCTCGTTCTGCAAATTCACGACCAGCGACATTTTCAGCGAGATGGGACACATCAAGGTTGGCTGATGGCCTTCGCCGACTAATTATTCTAATTGCCTCTCGTTCAGAAGGCCACTAATAATCATACGCGCGTCGCCAGACAGACCGGATACGACGGTGGGGTGTCGGGATTCGGTGGATCCAGCGGCGGAACGTGCGACGGATGCTGCATGCCCGGCCCGGCTGGACCACCAGGACCGCCGGGAAAGCCGGGAAAGCACGGAAGACCGGGAGCGTGCGGTGACGCCGGGAATCCGGGACGCCCTGTCGGACTTCCATGCAATCCGGTCGTCATTCCACCATGCAAACCGTGCCCACCAGGACCGCCGGGAGAGCCAGGAAACGACGGAGCTCCTGGAGCGCCAGGACAGCCAGGACGACCGGGAGTTGGAGGAGGTGTTGGAGCGCCGGGAGCCGCCGGACCAAAAGGACAACCAGGAGCACCGGGACAGCCGGGACGTGACGGACAACCGGGACAGCCGGGACGAAACGGCGAGTCGAGCTCGGAGCCGGGACAGCCGGGAGCCCCAGGACAGCCGGGACCACGCGGACCACCAGGACCAGCCGGACAGCCAGGCGGCCCCGGAGAGCCAGGCGCGCCAGGACAGCCGGGACAGCGCGGAAACGACGGGCAGCCAGGCAACGACGGAAATCCGGGTGCGCCGGGAGCGCCGGGACAACCGGGAGGCTCCGGCGAGAAGGGAATCTGTCCAAAGTGAGTTTCGGCGAAATGCTCCAACAAATCGGCTCAATTATTTCCAGATATTGCGCCGTCGATGGAGGCGTCTTCTTCGAGGACGGAACTCGCCGCCGACGCTAAATCAACACCATAATTTTCAAATAGAAATAAACCAATTGAAGAAAAATGTGTTTGAATGAAAGCCCCCCCCCCTCTACCCACCCGCCATCACCGGAACCTCAATTCATCGCTATATCGATGGCAAAAGCCGACGGTCGTCGTCGTACGTACGCAATTGTCCGGTTTTATCAGGTTTTTCACAATCGCGCAACAATTTGACGAAATTACCCAGTCGACAAATGATAAACGAATTTGGGCAAGAATCGGCGACGGCGACGGCGGCGCCCCGCCAGGTAAACGAGACACGCGATGAAAAAAGCGGGTTTGCGAAGCGAAATCGCCAAGATATATGATATAATTAGTGTAAAGTTTATACAGCGGTCTGACAATCAAGATTAGCTGATATTGACATACGGAAGTGATTGGAGAGGAACCTGATGGAATTTTTGGATTAAGGCAATTGTCAGACAGAGATCCGATCCAATATATGTATACCAACAAGGGAATCGTCAGGAAGTTCAAACTACGTTTAGACTTCCTGACTGACGAATTGTCAAGGTCGAAAAAAATTGTGTGTAAAATTTACATTGTGCTAATCGAAAGTGAAGCCCAACGATAATTTTTTCTTTTTCGCTAATTCAGAACCTGTTCATGGTTTCAAAAAGCCTAATTCAAATTGTGAAGAATTTGAAACAATTTGTTTTTAGTGGAATAATTGAATTAATAGTCAAGAGTCGATGATTGATTCGGAATAGGAAAATATACTGACTGCAAAAAATACTGACTTCCTTCATAATTTTGAAATTTTTTCTTAAATTTCCCTCCAATTTTTAAATTCTTAATTTTCAACAAAAATCTTCACAAATGGGAAAAGCTTGTTTTTTTGCATTTTTAGAAAAAAATATTTGTAAAAAATAATTAAATGTGTGCAATTTTGCGTGAGCGTGTATGCACACTACCAAAACGTTTTTTTCTCTAAAATATGTTCAATAATATTATTTTTTTTTAAATATATAATTTATTGCATCTAGATTGTCGAAAAAATTTAAATACATATTGCAACACCCAAAATTACTCGTCTTCATAGCTTTCACTCTCCTCTTTTTCGCCTCCCTTCTTCTTATAGATCTTGTCGTCCTCCTCATCCGAATAATCGTCAGAATCTTGGCGATTGTCGTGGCTGGCGTATCCAGCGCCGCATCCGCACGAGCTTGGCGCCGGCGCACACGAATGACAATCCGACGGCGGGCATTCGCATCGTGGCGGCGGTGGCGGTGGCGGTGGCGGCGGTGGCGGCATGAACGGCGGCGCTGCCACTCGAGGTCGTGGCGTACATCCGCCAAAGCCTCGACCCAAACCGCACGGCGAAGGCCCGCTGAAAGTGAACATTGTAATTGTGACGCAGGCATTGTTTTTGTAATAAATTATAAACTATTGAACATGAAGAATCCTGCCCCCCCCCCTCAGAGTACTCATTTCGAGACAACTTTATTTGTGTAAAATGATCTTAGTGGTTGAATCTATGAAACCGGTAACAATCCCAAACAAATTAATAGGAATTCTATATTTCTTCGATGATTCAAAATTAAGATACAATCTTCTGAACCTCAAGTTCAATTAAGGCAATGGGGGTCACTAGACATCTCAAAACTTGAAACCTGTTCCACTTCGAATCAGTGGATAGTCGTAAGTCGTTTTATAAATGATATCAATAAATTTATGAGTGGGAGAAGCTATCAAAAAACCAACCAAACTTAATGTGTTTAGCGTTCCAATTAATGAGGCAAATTTTTTGGATTATTATCAAAATCTATTGGGTTTCCAATTTGTATTTCAGAGAAGTCGCCCCCCGCCGAAAAAAATTGAAACCGGTCTTCTTACCCGCATCCACATCCGGAATTCAGCAGAAACGCGCCAGCGATGGTGACGGTGAGTAAAAATGTAAGAAGGCGATACAGCATTGTTCCAGGCGACTCTCTGCGATACAAATCGAATCAAATCAAATCCGTCGATCCGCTTCTTCGCCCTCCCTTCATTGCTTATCATTGAAGGCGCAATATCACAAGGTCTCGCCGCGCTGGATTTACGCGTACGTGAATGATTGTGACGCAGACTGGGAGAGGAAGGAAGCAAAACGATGGTAGGTGCAACTTTTTGGCATTCAAACGGTTGAATTTAAAGGGGGCGTGGTCAGGTTGGACGATGGCATATAAAAGCACAAGCATGCTAACCCGAAGTACATCATTCAATCAGCTTCATCTTCTCATTCTTCTTCGTCTTTTAAACGACGTCGATTTTAATTCGCATAGTAGTCAAGTTCTCATTTTCAGCCTTCTTCTCCACCCCAACATGCAGAAGTTGATCGTTGCCTTCGCCGTCGTCTCGGCGACCTCTGCCTTCCTTCACCCAGGACTTGGAGGAGGTGGTGGCGGATGCGGATGCGCTCCACCACCGCCACCACCACCACCATGCGGATGCGGTGGTGGTGCGCCAGCGCTTCCACCACTTCCAGCCCTTCCACCACTTCAACTCCCAGCCCTTCCATTGCTTGGAGGTGGAGCCGGATGCGGATGCGCTGCTCCGGCGCCAGCGCCATGTGGATGCGGTGGAGGAGCCGCGCCAGCCGCGCCAGCCGGAGAATACGCCACCGCTCCAGCCGCGCCAGCCGGTGGATACGCCACCGCCGGAGCTGCCGCCCCAATCGGAGGTGGATACGCCGCCCCAGCCCCAATCGGAGGTGGATCGTACGCCGGAAGAAAGTGAATGAAGCGATAGGCCAATTAGGATCTTCTCGTTATATTCTCGATTCACTTTGTCTGTACATTCGAAAACCTCATAAAATTGTTCTTGTTTTAGTTGGTAGCATGACATTAAAAATAAAATAAGCGAAAACCAAATAGAATTGAAATAAAAAGACAGTGAATCCTGTCAAAGGTTAGCCATTAAGTGTTGCTATTCTGAAGACACTTTGATTGATGACGATGTCGTGGGATTCTGTGTTTTGGTCCGCAGTACACCGATCGATTTATAGTTACGTTTTTAGTTGCTTTTCAATCCTTCACTTGTGTGGACTACGACATGATTACTGTAACAGAAGTTGCTCATGGTCCGCAGTACACCGATCTAGTCGATTCGTCCTTCGGCTGTTGAGGCGCAAACCACAGCATTCCAAGCTTTTGGGTCCTTAGCTTGAGTGGGCCAATCCTTCAGCTGTTCTTATGGTGATCTCCTTCCTAAGCGAGTTTGACCATCTTATGGGAATCCTTCCTGCTGGCCAATTCCACGGCCGCTACTCTACTAGAAGAGGTCCAACCTCGGATTCGGTAGTCGGAACACTGCAGTCGAAGAGATGTTCGCTATAAAGGATCGAGACAAGAAATAAAAATAAGTATTTCAGATATTTTTTGGAGAATTTAATGCGGAAATCTTTAAAAAAAAATGTGGAAATAGGAAAAATTGATGGTACTGCGTAGCAAAACGGAAGATTACCGAGACATTTGGACCCATTTGCCATTTATTCACAAAATCGATGTTCAAAAATTGGCTTCAAGAAAATTCTGAAAGAATTTATATTGAATGCACATTGAAATCAAGAAAAAATAATTTTTGATTGGCATTTTTCTTTTTTGATCTAAGCGGGAAAAAAATTGATTTTTACCGCTCAAAACTTCAAATTGTTCAAAATTCAAAGAATTCTGGTTTTATCCAAGCATTTTTCCGAGCACCTTAAGTAATTATGGACCATCGTAATTTTTTGGACCGTAATTTAAAAAAAGCAGCGTGAAAAACGATTGCTGGTTGTTGGAAATCTTTTCAAGCAATTTTCAAATATTTTGGATTTTTTTTGAGGTGGTGAATGATATAAAATGAAAATAACCTTCTACAACCATCTTATTAGGGACCATTATCATTGGTGATACTTTTTAACCCGGTTTCTCGACAAAAAAAAATCCAACAAAAAAAATTATTAAAAACCATTTGCAGATTGAGTTTTCTTCTTCCAATCTGCATAAAACTATTAGGGGACAATGCAGAAAAAAAGAAAAAATGATTATTTTCCTTTTTTGGCTTTGAAATCCATTGCAAATTTCCCAAAAAACGCGGCAATCGTAATTATTCAATGTCGCCAGAAAAAAAAATATTTTTGCATTGAAATTTTGTCAATTTTCATCGTATTGTTTCTAAGAAAACTTCACGATCTAATTTTGATCATCTCTTTAATCTAGTCTACTTCGATTCATGTCGTTTCAAAAAATTGTTTTTTTTTTCCCAAATGGTGTGAAAGGTTCCTCAAAATTTCATATTTCATAATTATTATACCCAATGCCTGCGTCTCCGTCTAACACACGCTCTCTCTCTCCACTGTCTGACTTACTAGAAATTAGAGAAGTGTTCTAGAAGCACGTCAATCCAAGAGATAAAGGCGCATATTTGGTGTTGATTATTCTTTCCCTTCTCAGGGTTCGAATAACCCGTGTTCTAACGGACCACGCCAGCAGTCACAACACCACAACAATGCTCTAATGGGGCTTATAATGTATGGTCTCGATTGATTCATTTTCTTTTAGGATCAATGCAGAGAAAAAGAGAAGCCGGTTTTATTTTTAGCATTTTTTTTTTGCTCGATTTTTTTCTCTGCATTTCCCCCGATTTTAGAGTTTTTTTCGATTCCTCTGTTAAAATCAAAATGTGTAAATTTCAAAAGTTTTCATTTGAAATTCGAGAAGAATACCAAAATCTACCAATAATCAAACATCGTTGCCTATGAGGAGGGGAAAAAAACGAGAAACCAAACAAGACTTATTAAAATTATTAATATTATTATTATAGAAGGGGTGGGGGCGGGGTTTAGTTGATGGGATCAAAAACCTGAGCACAAAAAAAAACGTTGTAGGTTCGTTGGTGAAGATATACAGAATGTGGCATTCCTAAACGAGAACGAAATTTAAAAAATGAAATTCGAAAACAAAAATATGAATTCTAGAGGGTGACGAACGAAAAAAAAATGTCGAGAAAGAAAAATTGGCAAAATTTGCCCGTCGATTGAGAAAGAGGCAATTGGACAGATTTGGGTGGAGTTTCGGTTGAACAGAATTCGGAACAAAAAAAAAACAAAAAGCGCTAATTATCATTATTACTAGTCGTCTGAAACTAAGTAGAATCTAAATTCATCACAAAAATGGCACAGGTTATGAAGCTGGAAACGAGAGAGAGAGAGAGAGAGAAAAAGTATATCCAAACACACATAATTCTAGTTCATTCTTCTAAGCAGCGACTTTAAGAAAGATATGTTCGAGAAACAAACAAAAGAAAACATGAATTCGAGAAGATTTGACATACAAAAAAAAATAGAGAGAGATGATTTTGAGCATTTTGTTCGGCGGCGGGGTTGTCAATTCAGATGGTTATGATGCGGGTGGACGATTTTGCAATTTATGTACAAATCTGGCGGTAGTTTCCCATTTCACTCGGTGTAGGAAATGTAGTCATCGGATGAACACGAATTGGTCACGTTCGGCTTGTAGTCCTCGATGAGAACCTCACTCTAAACAATATAGGAGGTCAATGTATTATTAATATGGCTGAAAGGGGCGGGGCCTTCAAATTCGGGAAATCAGTGTTGATTTAAATTAATTGTTGACTGAATATTAAATGCGCGTACACTATAATGCAATGTACGCAGTCTCGCGTATTTCTCGCTGCCTCGAGGCGCTTTGGCATATTACCAACAATTCTTTTTTTTTTTTTCAAATTTCGTCAAGTCGTTTGACTCCAACAATATTTCTTTATAGTTTGAATAATTCTGATAAAATTGAATGTGATTATGAAGATTTATGAAGATTCACTAGGGCACGGAATTTCTTGTGAGGCAATTTTTGTGAAAAAAACCTACAAATTTGGGAGGGTTGATCTTTAATTTGAATTGCCGCCTTTTGGGTCTCGCGTGGAAAATTGCATTGGAGCCTTCTAATAATGTGAATGAGCAAAATTTTTTATTACTTCAAGAGACCAGAAATTCAAAATTTTGTTTTCAAATTTGTGCGATTCTGCGTTTTTTGTGGAGTGTTCGAAATTTTTAAACAAATGTCTAAAAAATACAAAAAGGGTCTAAAATTAATTGGGATAGGATGGAAAACGACGAAAAGCTTTTAAGAATCTCTAGATCAGAAGCAATAAAATATCAGTATGAAAAAAAAAACTTTTTTTGGGTATCGCGCGTTTAGCAATATTTTTTTTCATGTTTCCATAATTAATTTATACCGTTTTACCAAATTTCTGGCATTCCCCAATCATTTCCAAAATCAATTTTGCCCCCGCGAAAATATTTTTCCTTCCTCTTTTGTCCCCCAGCAATGACTAACTAATGTTTGCGCACGAGAAAAAAAAAGAACATGTGTTGCGGTAAAACTAATGCGAAAACGAACCCCCCCCCTCATCTGTGTGTTTTTTCCTTCCCCCCTTCCCTTCTCACCTCTTCGGAATTCTGATTCTCCTTCTTCTTGCGCGGCTTGCGTCCTCTTGACGAGTTTTGCTTATGTGTGGCGAGCTTCTCCTGAAGTTTCTCGCCAACAATTCCCATGTTCGACGCTCTCATCGATTCGAGCTTCTTGTCCCATTCGGAAACGCCTTCAATGAAAACGATATGGCTTTATTTGAGGCGCATTGTTGAACCTCGAAGATTTTTGCATTCCGGCTGCGTATGGCACGTGTTCAGATGGCGCTTCATGTTGCCCTTGTAGACCGTCACAAAATCGCAATCCTCGCAAATGTAGGCGTCCTGAAATTGGGCATTGTGCTTGTGCTCGTGCTTCTCGGTCTTGTTGAGGGCCTCAGCGTTAAAGAAACATGTGACACTCACATCCGGTGTCGAACTCGGATCCTGTTTTGTCGGGGTTGCGTTCTGCTGATGGTGCTGTAAGAAGGCCGGTCATCGGATTGAATCGCCGCATCGAAACCTAAGCGTTTTGGGGCCACCGCAAAAAGCATGCTGGCGCGAATCCTCCGCATCGAATTTCCGCTCTCAGGCATGCAAATGTGCCGTTATATCATCAAATTGAATCAATTTGTTACAATTTTCCAAAGGAACACACTTCACTTTCATGCTTCATGCTTTTGTTTCAAACGCTTAGGCTTCGGAACCATTCGAATGTTACGTACCACGTTACTTACATGCGCTCCCTCATAGCCGTTCGAGTAGCCATTGACCGGCGAGCAAAGATCCGAACCGCTTTGGTAGTAGGACGACGACGGTGGCGACATCTGCGACGGCGAGATCATTCCGCCGGCGGGCATCGCTATAAATATGAGCGCGTTGAGCAAAAAAAAGGAAACAACCATATGATAGAATCGTCTTACAGTGATCATACGAGTCGTTGATGTCGACATAGCCGTCTTCGGTTTTTCGACGCTTCCGATTCTTGCTCGATTCTTTGTCGGGCCGCGGCCGCTTGATCGCGTCGGTGTTTTTGCAGCATTGATTGATGTGGCGTCGAATGTTGCCCTGAACAAAAATCGAGTGTCGTAAATTCTAACGGTCTTCTAGAATCGAAGAATTTCCACTACAAAATTAAAATAGTGAAATTATTGATCAATGTTGGCAGTCGCGTTGCGGTTTGCATTCGGAAGAAACCGCACGCGGACCGCAACGCGCCTGACGACATACATACTAGAAACAGCCTATTCATATTTAAATGCTAGTTTCTTCGTGAAAATCGGTAAAGTCTTATTTCTAGGTGTATGTAGACAAATATGGAATATACATATAGTTAAATAAATAATTTATACAAATATTACTATGCTCTTAGATTTCTACTCAATCAGAGTTACTAGAAACTCGAGTACACCTAGAAACCTCATTTACCTTATAATGACTAATGAATCTATCGCAATAGGGACACACCGGCGACATGCCATCCTGTCCAGTGGTGATCGCTCCCGATTTGATGGCGGCATCGGTGCCCGGCACCGGCGGATTGACGCCTGACGCCACCGCATCGAGATAGTTGCGACCTGAAGTTTCTGCACCGATATTTCGGCAACGCGACCCGCTTTGGCGGACCCACCTATGATTTCGCGGCACTTCTCGTTGCGTCCGATGTGGCCGGTGAGCGAACGACGCGACGGATAGACGCCGCGGCACGCCATACACATCACGCGCTCCTCATCGGGCGACTCCAAATCGGTGCTGCCGGCGAGCTCGTTCGACAACGGCGGTGTGCCGGACGCCGCCGAGCCGCTCGACGTCAACGCCGGACTGTTCAGCGAGACGTCGTCGCGCGGCGATGCCGTCGACGCCTGCCTTCCACTTTGAATCGGCTTCATGCCATTCGACGCGTTGTTGTTGTTCACGCTGGGCCTCAGCGGCTCCGGCCGCATCACGTGACCCTGCGACGATTGATTCGGAAGCATCTGCTGCTCGTGTCCGTTCTGCGCGTAGAACTGATGTTGCGGCACCGCTAGCAATTGCGATGGTGGGGCCGAATGATGATATCCGTTGATCTCATAGCCTCTTGCCGGCGGCGGCACCGCCGGTGGCGGATAGTATTGTTGGGGAACCGTCGCGACATACGCCGGTGGCCGATAAGTGCACGGCGGATCGAAGCGAACCGGCGGATCGTTGTAGGCGCTTCCAGCCATCGGCTGAATCTGCGGCTGCTCGAATAGATACGATTGAGTCACTGCAACAACAGGGGTTAAAATTAAATAAATTATTGTGACCGACCAGGTTTGGCGCTCCATTGTTCCGGATAGGTGGCATTGTCGCTGAGCATCGCGAACGTCGAGCTGAACAACTCCGACGTGCCGGTGACCGAAGTCGAAGGTGGTGCCGCCGAATGCCACGCACTACTACTATACGGATCCATTGGTTGGCCTGACGACATCCCCTACAAAAAAAACCAAGTCAATTTGTTTGGATTTTGTCATTTTCATCAAGACACGCTATTATTCTCGACGGCCCGAACCCAATCCACCCCCCCCCCAACCAGGGATGACCCAAATATGGGTGTTTGGGGTGAAAGTAATGTCTAGACGCGGTGTTTTGTAGGCGCGCAAGATTTCTAGGCGCAGATAAGCGCGAAAAACCCATGATAGTGAACTGGGCGTGATAAATGCTCTCAAATTGTGTCGTCGAACGGTGCCCGATTGTTGATTGATCGATCGATTAATTTTGATTGATTCAAGATAGTGCACTGACCTCAATTTCGAAAACACAATGCCAGCCCCCCCCTCCTCACCAACATTGGATTGATTGGGTGGTCTTAAGATAACGATGTGATTCATGATAAAATAACAGAGACAACCCAAGGGCAATTTGAACGTCGCGCGATTGCGAGAGAATATCAACAGCCAAAAAAAAACACAGAGAGAGAGAAGCCAAACAAATTTGAATCCCGAAAAAATTGTGGGTTTGAAAAAAGCGTCACACCCAGCAATATGTATGGAAATGAATTGTTTTTGAATATTTAATTCCTATGCCCGATTTATAGTAATGAATATTGATGAGAGAAAAATTGCTATCAAACACCCAAATTTTTGATGGTTTTGTTTTTTTTTTGGGGCGCTGGAGTACCCGATTTTCTTCATGAATCTGTTTTGAGGAAACCAGGGGCCGAAAAAATCCAGAGCGCCAGTGTGGGGGAGGGCGACTGAAATAATTGATCGAGTGACCACTGGATCGCAATGAGAGTTGAAAAAATAGGCAATGTTGGAAACAAATCGTAGGAGTAGAAAAAAAGATGAAGGGGAGGGGGTGGTCTAAAGGGGGGTGCGCGCGCGCGAGAAGGAGACGACGACCCGACGAGTAGTAATGTTGCGAGATGGTATCACATTTCTTCCACACACACGTAACGATGCATGCTATCGGTTCAAGGTCGTCTTCGGACGTCGTCGTCGTCGTCGTAGGCACTACAGTATACAAATGTCAACGACTACTGCCTAGTAGTCCGCGAAGCTCCCCCCCCTGCGGTGTGATTACTTTTATCAGTGTTTCGAGAGCGCCGCGCCGCTGGAGACCCCCATTTTCGCAAAGGTGACTGATCGACAGGTTATCATTTTTCAAAAAAAATGTTGGCAAGATTTTCGAAGAGTTAATTTGGGCACAATTTTTTGGTCTGAAAATGGTCCAAGTGGTCGACACATCTCGACAAAGTTTCAAATTTCACCAAATAAGGAATTACATCTCAAAATCTAGTATCAATTTTTTTTTCTCACACCTATCAACATCTATTCCAAGAACTCATTAATTACTCGAATTTCCTGTGTTGGATTTATGGAAAGCTGATTAAAATTGAGTTGAACGGAACCAACCGACCTCGATGGCTAGGTTAACATCAGCTGTAGGATTGTTCAGTTTAAGCATACAACTCGTCAAAATATTGGTGCAGCTCGATGTGGACCCCTGCAAAAAAAGAACAACTATTAAATTGGGTGGGGCAAAAAAAAAACAACATGAGGACTAGGAGGAGGAGGGGAACCATTTTCCCACGCTGGGTGGTCAAAATGAAATGATCAAATGAGAGAAAACAGAATGGGGCGAATTGGACAAAGAACAATCATCGTAATAGATTGAATAGAACAGATTGGAACAACTTCGTAGTACATCAAAATCGGACGACGACGGCGGCGGCGGCGTCGCCTCCGGAAAAGACGAGGCAAGCAAACCAAATTTGGCGCACTCCTTCGCAAACTCACTTATTTGACATTTTTCGAGTTCCTCTCGCTCGACGCGCCCCAGAAAATGCGTTTTTTTTTGTGCTGTGCTTTTCGCCAACCTCGATCACACACACACACACACACACAAAAGTTGCGTGTGCACGCGAGGTGTAAAGCAGGCAAAAATGTTGGGGGGCAAAGAAAAAAAAATTACGAACCAAATAATAATAATAATACGTAACATGAAGAATTGTTATAATAGTGCGCGTCTAGTCAATTCATAATTGGATTCGATGCGTCCGTTTAAATGTTGTGGGAAAAGCGTCGATTAATGAACACAATTATATGATCACCACCTCGCACAATTTTTTTCGAGCCTGACACACACATTTAATGAGAATTTTTCGACGGCAAGTGCTACAGTACTCGCGGGGACCACTGAAATTATGTACAATGAATTATAGGCTTCTATCTTTTTTTTGGGAAATTTGAATTTCTACTGAAATCAAAGACATCAAAGACATCATATTTAAAAAAAAATAAATAATAAACGATTGACAAGCCGAAAAAAATCGATAGAAGGGCGTGTTCTTCTACGTCGTCGTCTGACAAGCCAACGAGATGCGGCCAATCATTTTGGTAGTAGTGGGCGCGCGCGCGGGCGCGCGCGCGGGCGGGCCGGCGGCGAGTGGACACCAGCAAACCGGTTCAAATAAAGTTTTTTTTTCGTTTGGAGACATTTAAAAATACACCCCTCCCCTCTGAATTTTGGTTTGATCAAAAGGGGAAGACAAACTCAAGCCAAAAAAAAAATACACTAATAGGCACGTTTGGGGTGGGGGGCATTCCTGAGAGTGTGTGACGTGGGGGGGGGATCGATCCCAACCGACCGGACCCAGTATTATATACTTCGAAAGCCAAGACGAGCCAGTTGTCAGGCAAAACGACAGTTGCACATACACACACACAGATACAACATGACCGTGAAGTGATATGGAACGACGATGGCGCAAAATCGCGTTGTAACATATTGAAGCGTCACAAACATTACATACGTTGACGTTGGGATTTTTTTATTTCAAAAAAAAAAAGAATGAGCCAGCCGATTTGGAGGAGAATTTTTCGAATTGAATGATTCTCCCCCGGCCTCTCAAGAAGCTATTAAACCGCCCCGGATATTGTCCGCAGCTAGCGTGTAGTAATATCTCACAGCAATATTAATCGTTTTGAGAAATGGCCTAGTATAAAATGTTTAATGGAAACGCCTGAGAATTTCATTTCAAGATCGCTTTTTGGGCGTGACAATCACATATCGAGCGGCATCATCAAAAAGCGGCCTTACCTGGATGAAGCTTAATCTCGATGGGAATCGTAAGACTTGTCAAATGCTTGACCAACTGGCCGTTGTTGTTGTTTCTTTTTTTTTCCTCTTCCAAGCCCAATTGCACAATCGTGTAAACAAATTTAGTTGCGAGATAATCAAAAATCTCGAAGAACAACGTCATCTGATGAACGAAATAAAACAACAACGACGACGACGACAAAAAAGCCGGAAATTCGGACGAGCGGAAGCACTAGCCTAATCTCGCGGTTTAAAAAAAAATGAGCACCGACAAAAAAATGATTTTGAGAGGGGGGGGGGAATGATCCGTTTTTGGGTGTATGCGAGTGTAAGCATGTATGTATGCGTGTAGGCACTGATGCATAAATTGGCTTCGACTGAAGAGCCGCCTCGGGGTCCTAGTAGTTTTTTTTTTCGTTGTGCTGCACATACGCGCGCGCGCACACACACATGCATTCGCATACACACACACACACACTGCCAAAACGACAGAACGAATAGAGGACCCAAATGCTGTTATACTTGAAGACCCCGACAGCCCCCTATATTTTAATGCTTTTCGCGCTCGGTGTGCCGCGCCGAACTTATTATAGTGTAAACTTGGTGAACTGCTGCCTGCTGCCTGCCGCTGCTGCACTCGGTTGGTCGCGATGATGATGATGATGGCGACGTCGTCGTCGTCGTCGTCGGCGGCGGCGGCGGCATCCAAGAGTCCCCGTTTTTTTTTGCCTTTCCCCATCTACACTTATTCGATGGGTTTTTGGCTGAATGGATGGCATGAAGAGGTGGTTTAAAACGTTGATTTCAATTTTGATCACATGATTTCAGATTTAATAGCGCACTTCCGGCTCTCGAAATTCATATTAGCCGATTTGAGCCAACAAGGAGAAGGGGGTTTGTGTTGGGAATCATACGAAAATTGGTTGATTCGCAATTTGTATTTTTTTTGGGGTGGCTTGACTATCGGAAATACGACATTAGGCAACAATTTTTGTAGAGGAATAATGATACAATTTTAGAGATCAAATGAAGGCACAATTCAGCGGATGGGGTTTCTTCGATCAGCGAAACAGTAGAATTTCGAAAAGAAACTGATCATTTTTTTTTGATCTACTGAAGCCCAAATGTCAAAAGCATCATGATTGAATGACAAGCGAATTGTCGAAATGGGTTGGGCGAAGGCACATAATATGTACATAGTAAAATATTTAGCTTAAAACTAATGATGATGATGGATCGCGAAAATCAACTATTGAAGTGCAGGCATGGGTGACGACGTTATAATGAATGATGAATTGCGTTTTACAGTATGCCGACAGGAGAGGGAGTCGCGTTGCATAAAATAGCATATTATATTGGGGGGGGGACCTTAAAAATTGGGTGGGGAGGAGGCCGAACGAAATAGAGATTTTGCCCCGGAGGACCTTCCCCTTTAGTGAAGGCGAGAAATTGGTCAAAACCAATTTGCGACCCATCTGTCTCTAATACACATACAAATACATATACACACAGACATCTTATGGTGAAAGGGGGGGGGGCGGAGGCGAAGGGGAGATGCTCTCGACAAGTGCGTCGAAAGGAGGAGCACGTTGCATACATACACACACACACACACAAATTGCTCAAATAATGCTTATTGAAATGATTGTTGTGATCTACTAGAATTCCGGAGAACGAGAGGGCTGCGGGGAGTTGGCAATTTAATGGCAGAACGAAAAGCGGCGGAGTTGGGGCGAAGGGGGGAACACTTTTTATGTGGTCCGAATCGGGTATTTTTTCCTTCCAGCATTCATGAATGTTTGGATTTATGGAGACGAGCAATTTCAGAATTCGAAAAAAAAACGAAGAACGACAATTTCAGAGGCCAATGAAAGACGAGACGAGTCAGGCAATTTGATTGTTTCAATTTAGAAATTGGAAAAGCATAATTAGAAGTTGGTATCGAATAATGAGAACTTGGAAATGGAGGATTGCGACGGGCGGTACCGCCGACATAAATAGTTTATAGTATAATGGCAGCGGAGACGGGACGGGGGGTCATTGCGCATTCTTTTGATCTGATTGAAAATTGTTAGGAAATTGTAGCCGTCGTCATTTGGCCGAAAAAGCCGCGCTCACGGCGGGGCAAAAAAAAAATAGGCGAGGCGTCTCCCGAAGGTCTCGAACAAAGAATGGGTGGCGCTCGCTCGCTCGCTCGTGCGCGCGCACGCACCACGGCTATCTGAAATTAGCATAGTTTAGTTTCGAGAGTCAGATGGGTGGGCAGCGTGCTTACGATAGTAACACAAAAAAGAAACAAGAAAAAAGAAAACCATAGGCATAGAGGCGCATATACACAAAATGTATACGAAATGATGATGATTCAACTTTTTTGCCGCTTGACTAGGCGACAATAGGCAAGAAGGTTTTGTACTTGTTTAATATTGCAAAACAACGTTTTCCTCTTGTATACATTTTTCTAGGGCCTGCCGGTACCGATGAAATGGGACGGAAACGGCGGTTGTGGCGAAACCCGGTTAAACGTCGGCAGACGATCAAAATGGGGAAGAATGGCGGGTGGGTGTCGCTATTGGCTTCCCATGGTCAAGGTCTTCGCGCCCCAATGATAGTCACGTGCTGCTTGCCAGATACCAAATAGTATAGAATTGATGGCGATTCAGTTGGCAACAAGGGGGGGGGTCGCTTTTTGCGAAACTCGCCGGAATTGAAGGTCTCAGCTGTTTCGGTCGGCGAAGCAGTTTTAAATTAGAAAAATTGTCAACCACCGGAAACCAATCAGCAGAAATTCGGTCCGAGACGAGTAGCCCGAAAGAAGAAGGTGATTCGCGAAATTTATGAGTCCCATTATAAAATTGTGATCAAGTTTTGATAAGGTGGAATGCCGATGAAACCCTCTCACCCCAATTGCCCTCGAAAAACAAAAAGTTGTGTAATGAAGTTAGGTGGGTCACTAATTGGGTCTCGTCACGAAAATCGGTGGATGAGCTAATGAAAATGATCAGAAAAACGGAAACAATGAAGGGGGTTGGCGAAAATAATTCAAATCATTACTGTTAACCAACACACATTGAATTTGACCTCTATCGGCGTCAATCGAACCGCAATAAATGGATGTTGCGGCAATTCGATTCAATCAAAGTCCAAGAATTGAGATTCTCGATTATCGATTGGTGATAATAAATAATTTAAAGTTGAAAAGGGGGGGTGGGAGGTGCGCAGACGCGCGGTACCCCCTGGGTAAATATATAAACGTCTAGGAGGTCGTTGAGCTTGCGCGCGAGTTCCCCCCGCCAAGTGAGTTTGCGAACCTACTCCTACACTCATCAACAGTGTGCGAACGCAATCGTTGATTTGAAACGTATAGGTTCTTTTTTTTTTCTTTTTTCGAAAATTTCGCGGTTGGCGCCAAAATTTGATTGCAACAAACACGATTTGCGGTGGCCATCCCCCCCCCCTCGATTCATTCAATTAAAAATTTGTCTTGGCGCGTTTTTTTTTCGAAAAATTCGGATTTTACCGTTTCTGCGGCATCGAAATGCATATTCATCTGAATATTATTAATGTAGGCAGACGGTCGGACGCCGCTAGGCGACGTTGCGAGCGAATGGACGACGAGCGAGGCGATGTTGCCAATTTCAATTATATGGAAATTGGTTTGAGGATTAATCAAAGGAGTCCTCCCACCCGCTACCTGGAATTGAATGCGCGAGAGAAGGATTATGTGAAATGAGAAATGAGCATACGGTGCCAAAAAAAAGCATATCCATTTGAGGGAAGTCTCCCCCAATATTCGGGATGCTTTTGAAAGTATAGGGGATCAAAAAATTAAATAAATATATATTGTATGTTTCTGCATGTGTGTTGTACCTCCCCAAAATATTCATGCATAATCATGGCGCCGGGGTGAGCATCATTTGAATAATTCATTCGGTTTGGGGGGGGGGCATAGTAGCGGAATGTTGGGAAGGGGGGGGGACGCTTCGAGAGTCCACGGTTAATCTCGTCGGGCGTCAAGAGTATTCGAAAAAAATAGGGCGAGGCGAATGTCGAACGAAATTGTGTGCGGAATCGCGAGACGTCCGAGAAGACACAATGGATTACAGCACATCGTCCATACCCATCCCCCCCACCCTTCACAGAAGCGAACATGGACTCCTCAATGGACGCCATTTCTGAAATTCCGAGCGATAATCGTGTGACCAGCAAGGATTCACAGCTGATTGGACGAGGCGTCGTCAATTAGAACGCGCGCGCGCGCGCGCCGCGACATTCTGAATTCATTACGCGTGATTGATGCTGTCGGAGCTAGTCGCATGCTGCCGCTGCACACTAAGCCATCCGCTTTTCTAGTACATCCGGCACTGAAATCGAAAATGGATGCCTAATCATGTTATTGTTTGGCGTTTTCGGACCCCCCCTCCCGAGCACCATTTTAAAAACTGTCGAATGAGCGTTTCATCAAATTCTTCCGATTATTTTCAAAGACTTCTTTTGGGGGGGGGGGGTCTTAAAGCGAAAATGCTTAATTTCACAATTTGCCCAGTGTTTTAAGATGCTGCGTCTTCAAATTCCAAGCCAGACCATTTTTTCACAGAGAAAATTAATAATTTCTACTGTTTCAATATCTAATGATAAATGGATTTTTTTAAAGCTTGATTTTTTTGCATATGTCTCGCGCCTTTTTGTATTGCAAAAATCTAATTTGGGGACCAAAAATAGCACTATGAATATCAAAATGCTTTCAATTTCTAATAAATAACGATTATTGTAGATTTTTGATCAAATCCATCGCGCCCAAATCTAAAACAATCTCTAGACAGGTTTTTATATGGCGTAAAAAAAACACCAAGATTTGTATCTAATTAATGGTGGCGTCTAGAGTTTGGCCAATAGTTTCGCAATGATCAAAAATTGCCTTCAATTGGACGCCAAATATGGGGCAACAAGGGTGATTCCAGTACAAAACTTCATCTCAAAACAATTGGATTTTCGTTCATTCATGTCCATCCACCATGGATTAGTTGAATACTATTGAATCACGTCAACCTGCATATGATTTTTTTTTGCGTTGAGAAATCTCTGTGGAACATCTGCTCAAGAAATTCGGGGAAGAAAAAAACTAGGAGTACGAGTGTTTAGTTATACGTCCATCGACTACCTACAGAAATTCGAGAAACGAGAAATAAATGTGATGTAGGTGTGATGATAGTTGTAGCAGGAGGGACTCGGCGGTGAACAGAAGAGAAAGAAAAAAAATGAGCGCGGGACCCCCCCCCCCCATCCGAAATATATTACAACACGCGGACCCGTTTCAGACGACGACTCTCTTGTCGACATGTGTGCTCTTTCTGCCCCCCCCCACATGCTCGCCAAGCGTCGATATAAACGATTTTTATCTCTTTCACGTTTCCAACAACACACACTTATTATACGATGAAGAGCATGAAATTATCAGAGGACGTCGTCGAGGAACTCTTCGAATTTTTTGCGACGCCTCGCGTTGTCGTCGCACGTCGAGATTTGGTGGATGACGATGAGCAGAAAGCCGAACACGCCGAAGAAATAGACGGCGATTCTGAAGACGAGTCTCGAGTTTTGAGTTAGTTGATCAAAATTGAAACGGAAATTTTAAAATCCCTCATTTTTTTTCGTTAAAGGATTATCGACAATTTGAAGAATTTCAATTTCGCGGGATTCCCTTTTAATTGGACCCTCAAAATAAATGGGTTCCAAAAAATGATGGGGGGTGGAAAATGTGGTTCTTCAAAAAATATGGTCTTGCACAGTAGACTCGCTACGAATTATTTTTTCCAGTCGAGACCCAAGGCGTCAACTTAAATTATTAGGACCCGGTACTTACTTTAAAATGATGATTATGATTTCAATATTTAAAAAATTTTTAGACCTAGATTTTCTTAAAATTCTTCAACATTAAAATATGAGTCGAACTAGTTTTGTTTGGACCAGCGAGGCTTCCAATTATAATCAGTGAGGACACTCGAAAGTCAAATTAGATTCTCGTGGGGCCAGAATGTCCAAATTTTCAGTGCTTTAATCTCAAAATTTGTGTATAAATTTTAGAAAAAAAAAGTTTATTTTCATGGTATTTTTTGAGGGTATTCATTATAGTTTAACTAGATAATTACCGTTACTTTAATTACCCCCCTCCCCCCTCTAATTGAGCCATCTTACTTCAATACTTCTGTGACGCTGATGTCCTCGCAGCACCTCAAACCACAACAATACATGTATTTCGAGTTGTCGCATCCAAAAATGATGCGGCTGATTTTCTCGCGGGAGATCGACGCAACAAATTTTCCATACAATGATGGAGCATGACGAGGCAGTGGGTATTCGCAGACGAGCGAATGCGGTATCGAGCTGTAGTTGGATAGATCGCGATTTGTACCAAAATAGTACTCAATGCCATTGTACCTTAAATCAATTTCGATTTTTGGTGTCCCGAAAATGAAAATTACAAAAATGGTAGGGACAGATTGCGTATCACCGCTGCTCCATTGACAACTTCTAATTGATGGGGACTATAATCGAAAATGGCCGATTGCGCGAAATCAAGAGTATAGCTTAAATTGGAGTTTGTCGATATTTGGATATTCAATCTGAAATTGAAAAATTATCAAATGCGAATTTCAGCATAATCGACCTATTCGAACTGTTGAGCCCAATTGGTTTGCTGGAATGATACTGAATCGGATCTCTGCAATTATTTGGCAATATTTTGAAATTTCAAAAAACTTGGTGTTTTTTTTGAAAATAGCAATTATGGAAACCTTTTTCAGTTGTAACCCACATCATTTTTGGGTTTTGATATTTGCTGAAACATGATTTTGTATCGAAGAATTTTGAAAGAATAATAATAATAATATTAGGAAAATGTGTACAAAATGGGATTTTTGCATGATTTCCTTAACAATTTTTGTATAGGTTTTAGATCTCTTCCTAAATTTCCAATTTTTATCAAAACCTCCCGAGGGGGCGGCGGACCATTGAAACAATAAGGACCCATTAAATATATATATCAGAGATGCGAAAATTTTTGTGAGAATATTAATTTATATAGTGGGAATCAGTGTACACTATTAAAATATTTTTCCTACTATTCTAATAATACCGTAATTCGGGATTCTGAATCCATTGCAATAGGGCGATCTCGTCATCGTGGAATCTTGCGTCGACGCCGACGGCTATCAGCGACATCGATAGGAAAAAGCTGAAGCGGCTCATTCGGTCAAAGAGAGACGAATGAAAACCGCCGAAATCGGCAAACCCGTAATTATTCGAAAAGCTCATACTCTTTACACCTGAAATTTTGGCAATTTTGTTTTTGGTTTGACTTGAAAAAATCAATGATATCCCTTAAGATCTTCGCTAGAAAAAAAAAACTAAACAATTTCAAAAAAAAGACGGGATGGGAAGAAAATTTTCCGATAAATATTTACCGGCGGCGAAAAAAAGAACAACTACAATATTTTGGGTATAAATGTGATTTTGTTGAAGGCGTTGCGTGCTGTTATCTATCTCATGGAGGGCACAGAGTATCTCGAATTTCCGATTCAACTTGAATTGATTTATAGGGCAATGTAGGAAAAAAAAGTAAAAAGTTATTTCCGTTTTTTGTTGGAAATTTTCCAGGCTTGTCGTATTGTCAATAAAAATCATTGAAAACCTCATAATCGATTTCTAAACAAAAAAGTTCTGATTTTTGCTATTATGATCAAACGCGTCAGCCATTTTTGATCATAGCGTGAAAACTGCAAATTTTTGATATCGATTGTAATTTTCAATGCATTTCAAATCAAAAATGATAAAACAAAAGAAAGACAATTTCATGATAAGACCCAATAAACGTTTATTTTAGAAATAAAAAAGAAACTCAACTTCTAACCTAATTTTTCAAATATAGTCGTTGAATTTTATCGTTGAAATCAATCAAGTTTTATCTCGGATAATTTGCAATTCGTTTTTATTAATGCAATTTTCTATTATGGATTTTGGCTTACTGTATTTACGAAATTGCCAGGTTTGCTTGAACACAAATGAAATCAAACAATTTTACATTTCTGAACTTCTTTATGATTGTTTTTCCGCAAGCATAGAATGCAGATTTTATATAAGACAAAGTATCTGTAGACATTGCAATGACTTAATTGGAATGTTAAGTGAACCGAAAAGTGTTGAAGAAGTAAAACTACTCGGTTGTATTCAACGAACGAAGAAGTATTCAGAAATCGTCTCGACGTCATCTCCTTGATATTGACTGATTGGTTCAACTGCAAGATGCTCTCCGTCATCATCGCCGTCGAATTTCGAATTTCCCCGGTTGGTCACTATTCCGATTCATTTAAATTTGTTGGTTTTCTACACGGCTCCACAAAAGTTTGGTCCCATCCATATTTTTTCAAAAAATGACATTTTCACGAAATTTCAAAAAACGCTTGTATTGTTAAAACATGGTTAAAAGGGTTTTTAGTATCTCATATTAGATTTAGACTCACTAAGTCATTAAACAAAATTTGCTTTATTTTCTGAAAATTGTGTTTTGGCGATCCACAAACGTATAGCCTCACTAGCAAAAAAAAAACGCATAGAAAACAGAAAATGACATACATAAGTAGCATAACAGAAAATTGGTTTAGAAGTCGGATGGTCTTTCCTGATTGCGTGCTACTTGGAAGAGTCGAGTGTCGATCGTTAAATAGGGATTGTCAATCAGTTGTTGGTTGTCTTTCTTCCAAGTCTTCATAATCAACAGTTTTAGCTGTTTTAGATTACGACTTATTTCCATCGGAAATCTTGCTGACCTCATACGTTTTCGATGGTATTCAAGTCCGGGGAGCAAGAAGGCCAGTCGGGAAAAGGAATATTCCTCATTTGTATCGACGCGATAGTGCGGCGGGGCCCGATGAATTGGGGCACCATCCTGATATACACTATCAATCTGTCGACACCAGAAGGGCAGAAGCTCATTGCGCAACAGAAATCGATAGTCCGAGCCGCTCACGTTCTTTGCGACGAAGCACAGTTTCACTCAAGCGATCGAACTGATTGCTGCCCATACCATGACACCACATTCTTTGAAATTTCTCCGCGAGAATCGAATGGGCGGCTTTCTAAGATCATGCCAGTAGCTTCGATACCCATCAGGACCATCACAATTGAGCCTTTTCTCATCTGAGAAGATCACTTGAAATTCAGGTGGCTCAACATCGAATTTAACCACATCCCATTTTTCTTCAGTTCGTTCTGTTGAACTTATTCACAAACTTCAATCAATTTTTTTTTTGTTTTTCGGTCAACATCGGAGCTCGACGCATCTTGCTTCTTTTCTCATGCCGGGACTTGCTCAGAAGATGTCGAATCTTCTCTGAAGTCCCATTTTTGATTCGATTTTGGTGCACGTAGTGAAGGTGTTCGATAATTTTCGGAGGATCATTCTTCTTTCTCGGCTAGAAATGACGATTGGACATCCAGATCGTGTC
This sequence comes from Caenorhabditis bovis, assembly GCA_902829315.1. Lineage (NCBI taxonomy): Eukaryota > Metazoa > Nematoda > Chromadorea > Rhabditida > Rhabditidae > Caenorhabditis > Caenorhabditis bovis. Next base: position 826,273 of record CADEPM010000001.1, on the reverse strand, counting down.
GCATTACCATATTCGGATGGATTCTTCAGAAAATTATTGATCACTTTTGAGCTGCGCCCCAAATCTCGAGCGATTTTTCGATTCGAAAGACCATGATCATGTTTGGCAATAACTTGGAATTGGACAAACGCCGAAAGTGGTTTGCATGCTGGAATTACTTGAAAAACACATAATTCTAGGCTAAAAGTTTAAAAAAATAGCAAATTCAAGAAAAATAAAGCAAAAAACGGTGAAAAACCTAGGTGAGGCTATACTTTTTTTGTGGATCGAAAAAAAAATTTCGGAAAATAAAGCAATTTTTGTTTAATGACTCAGTAAGTGTAAATCTAAAATAGGATACTAAAAAGAACCCTTTTAGCCATATTTTAACAATACAAGCGTTTTTTTTTTTTTTTTTTTGAAATTTCGTGAAAATGTCATTTTTTGAGAAAATATGGGTGAGGCCAAATTTTTGTGGAGCAGTGTATTGTCGGAGACAAACGACTTGACGAAATAAAAAAAAATTATCAGACTACAATTGTCGGATCACGCCATCTGATCCCTGATCACATGATACTCTATTTTTCTGACGTTTCTTTAATTTCAATTTTCCCCCGCCGTTTTCTATTCTCGGAGAAATTTGCGTGCAATTTCAGATGAGTGCACCCATTCAATTAAAATCTCCGCAATGGGCGATCGGCACCGAACGCGGGAGACGCAGACACAAGCCGACTTGTGATGTTCACGTGTTCGGGGGGGGGCCGTCCGAACGCTAGTGATGGTGACCCCCCGCGTCAATTGCGATATACAACATCGAAGCGAGATGGCGAGACTCTCGGCATGGTATATAAATACACCGAATGAATACCAGCATTTGACGCGCTCATTCTGCGTATTCCTATTGGCTCGAAAATTCGTCTTCCTTGAAAGGTGCACTTTGTGTTTTTGCAAGACTGCGCACTTTTATATTTACATGTTGACTAGCAATTTGTTTTCGTTCTTTGACGCGTTAAGCACACATATCTTGTTTTAACATCAATTTTCGGATTCGCTTTTGTTCCATATGATTCTTCCCTGCCGACCTTCCTATAGTTCAGTCTGTTAGAAAAAAGAAATGTCAGGGTCTTAATTTAATTTTTTTTTCCATTGAATTCCATTTCCCCTTTGCAATTTTTGGAAAATTGGAAAAAAACCGCTATATTGAATGCCCTGCGTGCTTTCAGAATTTTGACGTCGAGAATACTATTTTTAGACTTTTTTTCTAGAAATATCGACACAGACTATGTTTTTTTAGCAATGTCCCTCCTTATTCTTTCGAATTTGAATCCCAATAGATCGTTGGACCTTTTAGAAGGGGCTGATTGCTTCAGCATTCTTTGTACCAAATCTCACACACTGAAGAATTGTGGTGACATCTCATTCACATGATTTTCCGCTGATCAAATTTGATCAATGGATTCGAGACGAGGGCCCAAAAAACAATATCCCTCACACAACATCCATTAGTGTTGATTCAATTTTCGCTCGAGTCTCGCTTCATCAAATTTTCCCTTCAGAATAATGTCGGCCGTCGTCGTTGGAAGTGGAGCTCTCGCTGAAACCATGGTTGGCATGTGTGAGTATTCAAAATAATTATGGCAACCCATTTTTTATTTTTGAAGTGAGCGCCGCCGGAAAACGCGTTGCCATGTTGGCGCCAAGCGCGAAAATTCAAGAAGGGAATTTCAAGGCGCAAGTGATCAAGAGTATTCTTCAAGACGATTCGGAGAAGAAGATCCCATTCGAATTTGTGGATGACATTCGTGTAATTTCTTTGTTTTCCTTATAAGACCTAAAGAAAAGCAATTGTTGCAGCAGCAACAAATTATGGCAAAAAGGAACTTCGACAAGATTCTGATCACTACCAACTTGTCCAAAATTGATGAATATGATCAAATCATTGATGCCACTTCTGGTAGTGGCTTTATGGATTTTTGCAATGAGCAAAATTTATCTTCAGCTGACGAGACGGCTCTTCTTCATCACACCATCGCGGCCCTTCCGCAAGCGACATTGATATCTATCGATGAGAAGAGCCCCATCAATGATCATCATGTTTTGCTCAAGTTGTACAGTCCGATTATCGAAACGAAAATGGTTACGGTGGGTGAGAATTAAGAGCATCTAAATGCAATTATGTGAAATGCTGAACAAACGAAAAATACAGTGCGTTGCAGAATTATAAGGCCACCCCCAAATTTGAGCGCCGCGCAATGATTTCGATATTTTGAGACCAACCAGTGTGAAAATCGTGTTCAGCATGAAAAATAACCTATATGTACCTATTTTTATGTTAGTATTTTCAAAAGTAACCGCGCAGTGGTCCAAAACCGTTTTTTCGAGCGGTGCAGAATTATAAAGCCACCCCCATACAACGGACTTTTTCGCATTTTTTTGAAACTTTGGCGGGACCAGTGTGCATAAAAATTGTTGTGTGGCTTTGAGAACCTACAGTGGTCCTTATTTTTCACTTTTTGAATCATTTTGAAATGCCACGTGGTCGCTGTCTTAGTGTTTCTGAGCAATCTCAGATTACCGCATTCAAAACGGCAGGATGGTCGAACTGTCGGGTTGCGAAGAATTAAAATGGTCCGAAAACATTCGTAGACATCTTTGTGAAGGATCCAACTTGTGTCAACATGTCGCAAAAGTCAGGCGGCAGAGGAAAACTGGACTATCTCGCTAATCGAGCAAGCATTCGAGCAGCTTCGAGCAGTATGAAGTCTACAAATAACATCAAGAAAAAGCTAAACTTCGACAAAAGCAAGTGGACAGTTTGGGGAACCATCAAGAATAACCCCAACATCGCCAGAGAAAAAATGAAGCCGGCTCCGCGACTCACAGAGGACCATAAATTTCGACGCCTTGAGTTCGCATTCAAAAACATGAATACGGATTGGAACAAGGTGTTTATATTCGAGAATATTGTGAATAATAACCATTCAAACTTCAACAGGTTATTTTTTCCGATGAAAAAAAAAATAATTTGGATGGCCCAGGTGGCTATAACAGTTGCTGGCCCGAGTTATGAAAGAATCACCTCCTGCTTTCAAAACTCAATTTTAGAGAAGGAAGCGTGATATTATGGGGGAAGCGTTTTCGGAGGCCGGATTTCTGGAATTGGCTTTTCTGACGAGTAGGGTGGACTCTTCGGATTATCAGAATATCCTTGAGAGCCATATTCTTCCATTCCGACGTCATTATTGTCCTTTTTCAACAGGACAATGCGGTCATTCATGTGAGTCGGTCTACTTTGGACTGGCTTCAGTCTCACAGTGTGGACGTTCTCGATTGGCCATCATGTTCTCCTTTTTGGAGTCCCATGTAGAACGTCTGGGGAGAGTTAGTACGGCGTTTCTATGGCCAAGGAAGGAAATTCGGGGTTGGAGAGCTCAAAACCGAAATCGTAGTCGAATGGAAGACGTTAGAGCAGAAATTCAAATCTAAATCGACCCAATATGTTTAAAACCTTCTCAAATCTATGCCAGACCGTGTTTCTGACATTATTACCTCAAATGGAGGTGCCACTAAACATTAAACTGTCGTTATTTTTGAGTTTATAACTTGTTTTATGGGGGTGGCTTTATAATTCTGCACCGCTCGAAAAAACGGTTTTGGACCATTGCGCGGTTACTTTTGAAGATACTAACATAAAAATAGGTACATATAGGTTATTTTTCATGCTGAACACGATTTTCACACTGGTTGGTCTCAAAATATCGAAATCATTGCGCGGCGCTCAAATTTGGGGGTGGCCTTATAATTCTGCAACGCACTGTATTGGACGGGTCTCACCTTTAGATTTTCCTTTGTCTTTCTTACTTTAAAAAAAAGTCCACCGCAACGCTGTGCTGAATTCGTTTCTAGTCATATCGACTATTCAAGAAGCTTGTATGACTGAGAAGCGAATCCAGATCAGCATTGGGTGGCGTCTGTGAATCAAACATGATCATAGAAGGAGAATCGCCGGATTATGTTTGATCGCTTCCTCAGATCGTTCGCCTTTTATACTTGAGATTATTGGGCGGAGTTTTGCTCGTGGGAACATTCTCAATAGACGTATGAAATGTTGAAAGCTATCAAGGTGACAAGTGCATCATATTTGTCACATTCCAGATGAGACCAAATGCTAACACCTCAAGTGAGACTATCGAGCAGGTGCGACAACTTCTCGATTCCATGGGATTCACTGTATTGAGCAAGGAAGATTCGTTGGTGGCTGATCGGTATGAAGCGATTCGCATTATGGGGATTGCATTTTTGAATATTTCCAGATTGGTTAACGATATGCAGGAAGCTGAAAAATCGACGCCGCTTTCGAAGTTGGTGTCGGTGTTGATGCATCCGATGAATGAAGAAAACATTCAGCCGATTCAGAAGGAGCAATTCCAGATTTACCATTAATAGAATGTAACCTAATAGGCGCGTTCCAGATGTAAATATCTAAAAACTCATTAATGAAATGAATTTTTATTTTTGGGTCATTTGCCAAAATGACAATTCCGCTTCTTGTTGTTCTTTCCGGATTGACATTTTGTATTATTTTAATCGCTATTAATTGTTCGACTATTTCCAAGAGTTTGAGGTAATAAAATATTGGCATTATTTTTTTTTGTGAATTTTTAAGGAAAACGTTTAACAAAAAATTTGAGCTTATCGCGTTGTATTTGCGATGCTATTTGGATATTTTTCTCGGAATTTCCGGTACTCTTTAAATTTGAAATATGTGTACCAGTGGCTAGGGTAGATTTTTGAAGAAGGCCAAATCGAGGGAGGGTCGAGGATGTAATTCTACAATATAGTGAAGCTCGGGATATTATGGTCCGGGATATGGGTAACAGAGGGTTCAACGCTCCAAGCTAATGTTTTGCATAAATTCGAAAAAAGCAAAAGCCTAAAAAGTGAATTTGATCAAAATTTCAAGCATTGATATGCAATAAAATTTGAAAAAATCTTGTGTGGATATCCCGAAATGTTGGAAATTTTGAAGTTCCACAAAATTCAGAATCGATTTTTAAATGGTATGCTCAAAAAATTATACAATTATATATGTATGAATGTTTGGGCAATGGTATAAGAGTCGGATCGGTTATAGAAGCTCATATTATAATCTGATAATGCTGGTTCGAATGCAGATAGTAAATCCTATCCAGAAGGAGAAGGATCCATATTTAGAAATACAAGAAAGGACCCATTCAGTTTCATGGAAAAATAATCGAAAATTTTCAGTGCCAAATTTTCTCCAATTTTGAAATCGCTGAATAGATCCATAATAAATTTTTAAAATCCCAAATTCAATTTTTAGTCGCTGTCTATCTATTTGTGATTTTTCTGAAAAAAATTAACGAAGACGAACAAACATCGAAAATTCGACATATTAAAATAGCGAGCCTTCCAATGGTTTTTATTTGGCCCATTCGATTTTCGCTGTCAATCAACATTGGGCTTCATCAAATCGTTGTAAGTTTCTTTTTCTATATGAAGCGTTGCCAATTTTTCTCAGGCTCTTCTTTTCCCAAATCTGAAAAGAAAATTAAGTGTCCGGTGTAAATTGCTAACAATTATAATCGTTTCATCAACATTTGGTAATTTTAACACAACAACTACCTAAAATATTCAATTTTCTTCAGGTTTCATCGAAATCGCGTTCTTTTTAGGAATTTGCCGCGATAAAATTGACGTCGAAATTGGATGTTCTGCTCTTGGATGCATGCTTAATACATGCTTTCTTGAATATTGGACGATTGAAAGAAGTGTAACTATTATTAGTGGGTTGCAAAATAAATGCAGGTTTTCGGCTTTTTTTAAATAATTATTTTTTCCAAAAAACGTTACCTTAATATCAACTTCCTCGATATGTCATAATACATTTTCTAAATTTTTCCTCAAAAATGCCATAATTCACTTTATTCTCACTTTATTTTTTTTAATTCTCACTTAAATTTAAAGTCCTAAATTGTGCATTTATTTGGCAACAATCTTATATGATTATATAGTCGGCGTCCGGCGACTGCTGTACGCGGGTAGATTTACGGGGATGCCCCTTCGAATTGGTCTCGCAAGGACTAACAGGTTATTTTAAATTTTGTGGACCGGTTCGACAATTTTTTTAATCGACTGACGTGGGAAATTCAAGGAAATACGAAACTCATCAAGAAAAATGAAGCAGTTCACGTGAAAACAGCAAAATAAGCATTCACGCGTGTCGAGACCTTTTCGAAGGCGCATGCGCGTAAATCCACAGCAGTCGCCCGACGCCGACTATATATACTTTGGAAATATTCAGATTCTTTTCTCACTTACCCTTACCACAACAATCGTGTATGCTGTAGTGATTTGCTATTGTGAAGTGAACGAATTACGCGAAAAAAATATTACAGAGGTCAGTATGAGGATCAAAATGGAAGAAGGTTCCAACGTGATCTTGCTTTCCTTAAAATGAGATATCCAAAATTTTGATTTTGAACCGGATAAATTAATTTCTGATGAAAAATATCTCGAAATAAAAAGTGGCCGACATCAATTTTTATCAACCGAAGCCATGTGAGAAAAATTGGCGGCGGAAAATAAAGAAAAAAATGAAGAATGTTTATTTCTGGGGCTTTCCGAGACCCAATTCCCAAATTCTGGGCATGTGTTAAAAATTTTTTTAGGCTCGTGATTTTTATGGAATTTTTTCCACACCCAAATCGGCTCCTAATACATACTTAGAACGAATTTTTCAAAACTCCACAATCCTCATTTAAAATGAAAAATTGTTTTAGCCGGATTACTGGATATTATTGTCATTGTTTCTGTCAACATTATTCAATTGCATCCCGTTCACAATTGCATCATTCGGTATAATAGAGCTCAGTTTCCAAGTATGATCTCCTCTATGCGTGACATTATCCACATAATTTTTTTTTCAGAAGTTTGGTCCATTTGTTAATGCATTGAATATAATGGGAATCTGCATTGAAGCAATTGTCTCATCAAACGTTTTTTGTTCTCATAAATTCTGTTAAAATTGATCGAGAGATTAAAACCAAATCGACGGGTCTCGCCAAGAATACCTGGCCAATTGTCGAAGGGAATGACGAGTAGAGTTAATATTGTTCATGTGGAGGCTTGTCCCCTCAAGACCATTTCCGATTGTTGTAAAATTCGTACATAAATGAATTAACCTCAATAGTGTTTTAGGAATGAAAAAGGAAAAGCAATTTCAATAAAAAAATTTAAAACAATAAGATTCAGAGTTGAAAAAGTAGAAAAAAAGAATATTTAGTTACGCTATCACTTTTTTCTTGTGTAGCAATACAACACAAAAAATATAAAAAGTTGCCCAAAAACAGCTTTCACCTGAAAATAATGACAAAACTGAAAAACTCTGTATATGCGCGTCAACTAGTGTGTGTGTGCATACACCGCAGTGTGTACCGTATACCCACAAAATTATGAGCGTGTTTTTATTTAGACAGTTTGTTGCTATCGCATGATATGGTCCGCAGCTATATGCAACGTGTTGAAACCATTTATTTATATTAATCATTTTAAGCGTTGTTTCTTAATTATCGCTTAATTGGCGGCTTGCATTGCGCTTCTTTACCACACAAAAGCAATTTGTGGTTTTTTCCATCAGTTTTGTCATCATCGCATCTGAAACATGAATTATTCAATCATTTTCAATAATCCACTTACTTAATAGCGTCAAGAACAGGATCACTTTTATCCTTTTTTAATAAATAACCAAAGCACTTTCGTTTTTCGCTTAAATTCCTTCAAAATTATTAATTGGCATTTTATAATCTCCCAATTTCACTTACGGTGGATTTTTTGGAAAGTCCTTTTCAAACATATAAGTTTTTGTTGTTTTGTTATCCAAGAAAACATTTCCATTGATTGCGGTGCAACTATTCGAATCAATTTTAGTGCATTCATCTTTCCTCTTTGCTCCAAGCACCATATATACTTTATTCAAATCGTTCCACTGACTAAAGACATCTCCACTATATGATTGGTCTAAAAGCGACAATTATGCTCCGGAATTTCAATTGGCATACTTTTAATTGTGTTATATTCTACTTCATTTTCGATTGCTGTTAATATCGCGCCATTTTTTTGGCAGTACTCATTCGCCTTAGTTGTGCCCTTTGTAATCTCATGGAAAACCTGAACGATATTTCAAAGTGATGTATTTCAATCAATAAAATTGTTAAAATTTGTCACAAATTGACTAAATGCCAGAAATGGTCTCGAAACGCGCATTGTGTACTCCACACGGAGAATGCAACGCGTTGTTGCGAGACCCAACTCGATACACAATGGCGACAATACCCCATGTGATTATTGGGACCTGCCAAATGGGATCAAAAATTGTAAACCTAATAGGAGCTGCAATCAAAATTTTCGCGAATCACACAATTCCAAGTTGCTTTTTTTTCATTGCATTGTCGAATTGGCTAATTGCCAAAAAATTAAAAAGAGGTCTCAATGTGAGCCTTTTTAATATTTATTCCTTCAAAATCTGGCATAATTCTTCTTATTCCTCTTTTATGGGCATTTTTTTTCAGATCCCCATTTATAGTGAAAGTTTCAAAATAATGAATTTGATTAGCAATCGCCTAGTAGAATTTTCTTTAAAAAATTAAACAAAAATTTAAATCTATTTCGCAACTCTCAAAATTCTCATTTTTAATGAAAAATTTCGACCCATATTTTCGAAATGGCGCCATTATATTCTCAATACTGTGTCGATTATAGTACAATTTAAATTCTACAAAATATAATAAAAAAGCGAAGACACCTACCCTAATACACCAGGTAGTCTTTCCACGAGTAGTTGCAAACCAATCAGAAGAACCGCATTCACACCCATCCCCAACTTCTCCTCCGTCTCCTCCGTCGCTTCCACCTATACAACATTTACAAATGTAATTTACAAAATCCCTTGAGTACCTTCATCAACGCAATCATCTCCAGTTGCTCCTTTGTCGCCCTTGCCGCCTTTGACGCCCTTCTCGCCATTGTCACCCTTTTCACCCTTATCGCCTTTGACACCCTTGTCGCCCTTCTCGCCTTTCTCACCCTTCGCGCCCTTCTCGCCTTTGTCGCCCTTTTCGCCTTTATCCCCTTTAACGCCTTTTTCGCCCTTGTCGCCTTGGTCACTCTTTTGGCCAATTTCACCCTTGACGCCCTTCTCGCCCTTCTCGCCTTTGTCGCCCTTAACGCCCTTGTCGCCTTTGTCGCCCTTATCGCCCTTCTCGCCATTTTCTCCTTTCTCGCCCTTCTCGCCATCCGCGCCCTTCTCGCCTTTGTCGCCCTTCTCGCCTTTGTCACCCTTGTCGCCTTTGTCGCCATCCGCGCCCTTGTCGCCCTTCTCGCCAATCTCGCCCTTTTCGCCCTTGGGTCCCATTTCGCCTTTGTCGCCCTTCTCGCCGTCATCGCCCTTCGCGCCTTCATCCCCCTTCTCGCCCTTTTCACCATTCGCCCCCTTCTCGCCCTTCTCGCCTTTGTCGCCCTTAACGCCCTTGTCGCCTTTGTCGCCCTTATCGCCCTTCTCGCCATTTTCTCCTTTCTCGCCCTTCTCGCCATCCGCGCCCTTCTCGCCTTTGTCGCCCTTCTCGCCTTTGTCACCCTTGTCGCCTTTGTCGCCATCCGCGCCCTTGTCGCCCTTCTCGCCAATCTCGCCCTTTTCGCCCTTGGGTCCCATTTCGCCTTTGTCGCCCTTCTCGCCGTCATCGCCCTTCGCGCCTTCATCCCCCTTCTCGCCCTTTTCACCATTCGCCCCCTTCTCGCCCTTCTCGCCTTTGTCGCCCTTAACGCCCTTGTCGCCTTTGTCGCCCTTATCGCCCTTCTCGCCATTTTCTCCTTTCTCGCCCTTCTCGCCATCCGCGCCCTTCTCGCCTTTGTCGCCCTTCTCGCCTTTGTCACCCTTGTCGCCTTTGTCGCCATCCGCGCCCTTGTCGCCCTTCTCGCCAATCTCGCCCTTTTCGCCCTTGGGTCCCATTTCGCCTTTGTCGCCCTTCTCGCCGTCATCGCCCTTCGCGCCTTCATCCCCCTTCTCGCCCTTTTCACCATTCGCCCCCTTCTCGCCCTTCTCGCCTTTGTCGCCCTTAACGCCCTTGTCGCCTTTGTCGCCCTTATCGCCCTTCTCGCCATTTTCTCCTTTCTCGCCCTTCTCGCCATCCGCGCCCTTCTCGCCTTTGTCGCCCTTCTCGCCTTTGTCACCCTTGTCGCCTTTGTCGCCATCCGCGCCCTTGTCGCCCTTCTCGCCAATCTCGCCCTTTTCGCCCTTGGGTCCCATTTCGCCTTTGTCGCCCTTCTCGCCGTCATCGCCCTTCGCGCCTTCATCCCCCTTCTCGCCCTTTTCACCATTCGCCCCCTTCTCGCTCTTCTCGCCGGTTTCCCCCTTTACGCCGTGATCACCTTTTGGTCCCTCGGGCCCTCGATCACCTTTCGGCCCTTGGTCACCTAAAACTCATATTGATACTATTTGATTGATGGCGCTGTCCACACACCTTGACCACCATCAGGGCCGGGTGGACCTGGAGGCCCAGGGACGTACACAACTTCTACTGAAATTAAATAATGAGAAAAACTGGAATTTTGAAAATTTTCTAAATCATTCTTTTCAGCATATAATTGTATTATAATCGACAACTATTATACTCTGATACCTCAAAACCAATCTAGGATCCGATTTGTACTATGTCGGATTGGATTGGTTTTGAGATAGCAGAGTCAAATCACTAGCTATCTATTTCACGCTCCCATTTGTTTCATTTCAATTCCTTTTAAAATTCTAGAGAATTAAATCGGAAATGCGACACGAATTAAAGGCGCATGAGGTTGCGAGCGGCCGATATCGCGTGGCGAATCCTTCAAAAAGTTAGTAAATCAACCCAGAGGACGATTGGCAATTTGCCAGCTCCTCAAGAAGAAAATTTTCTTAAAAAAACCCTATCGAAAATTGATGGTCCGTAAATCGATATTATCAATATACCTTCTCCATCGTTGGTGTCTTCCTCATAGCCAATTGGTGCATACACGGGCTCTTCGGGTGCCATCGGCGCCTCATCTTGGGGCTGCAAGGAACCATCCAAAATTCATCGATTAGCTTATAAGTTCTTACATATCCATAGCCCCCACCAAATGGGTAATAAAACCCGCCGACGTTGCCGACGAATAGCAATATCAGAAGAATCATAAATCGCGAATTGTGGCTAAAATGGCGAAAAATGCAATATTTTATACACAATTTATAATCTGTGATGAGTCACAAAAAATCATAAATTGTTGCGTCGTGGATGTTTCTCCAAACATTTTTGTCAACAATTTCAGACAATTTGAGATGAATTTGTTGAAAAATTGCTGGAATCGAGTTGCAACAAAATTGTTTTAAATACAATGCTTTTGGGTTGACGGAAATGTTTTAAAAAAGATGTTTGGTGAACATATGCACGTAGTATGCACCGAGGACGTGGGATGTTCTTCAATTGGTCATTCCTATTATAATGAGCTCTCTAAAAATCTTTTCTGAAAATTGAATTTCTTTTAAAGAATCAAATTGTGTTTTTTTTTAACTCATAATTATTCCATGAGATCCTAACAAGGCGTCAATGAAAATATTTGGTGCTTCAACGGGAAGCCAATTTTCCCGACTTCATCAAATCATCAGATTTGACAACTCGCTTGATTTCATGAAGGCGAGGATCAAAGCTAATCCACACGCAAGTATCGAGGTTGTTAAGAAGAATTTGGTGGAGGAACGGGACCATCTGAGGCATGTCTGAAGCATCGTCGGGCTGTTGGGAAACGCGGCCTCATTGAACCAAAATAAAATTATTATTTTTAGTTATTAAATAAAATATTTGTTGAATCTCGTTCAATACATGATCTAGAAGACCCTGCCAATGTATTCCAATATTCAATTTTCAAGCATCTAGTGTGATGTGGACGATTCAGTCGGTCCCAGGATGGCCAGTGGATTTGAACTCGCAGCACTCCAAGCCGATAATCAGAATTTGAGACTCCAAACAAAATCTTGGATAATTTGAAAATCGATTTTTTTTTTTGATAAAAGAATTCACGTCAATAATCCTCATAAATCAATGTCATATTTTCATTTATTTTTTGGCATAATGTCGACGTCTTCGCTTCCTGCTGATCTACAATCGCAAATCTCTGCGCAGGAAATTCAAACGCTATCATCGGGTCCCGATCATGTGAAAATTGTCAACTCGACGGGTCGCCGAATCGCGTTCAATATACGGACCTCGAAGAAAAATGTGGCGAGTCGGCCAACCGGCGTTCTTGATCCAATGGAATCCGTTATACTTAGTATGAATTTCGAGGGAAATGAGGTGGCTTCTATAAAAATGGACAATTTGTATTTTTAGCAGTGTAATTTGAATTGATGGTCGGAGACTTTCGAGCTGGCGGTTCGAACCATCAGATTTAAACCAACAATTCGAACTACACATACATCAAAATTTTGCTCAAATCGAGTTATTGTAGGAAAACGATCGGATAATTGTCGAATACACTTATCCACCAGATGGAGCCGAAAAAGTGTATAAATGCCAGTACTTCGAAGGTCCCGCGTTGGTTAGAAGGAAAAATCTGGCGAATCGATTCCGCAATATTATTGGGATGACAGCGACATTCGAAAAATAGCATTTAGAACTAATAAATAATTTTTTTTAATTGAAGAGTGTCAGAATTCGTTATAAGCTCTACATACCTACATATATGGTGGAGTATAATTATTGGTAATATCGTATATGGTAAGATAATAAATGGAAAACAATATTACTATAATTGATGAAATAATTATTAGAGGTCTAATCTTCTATTAAATTATTGTTGCTCGACTAACAATAGAATCGATGACAGTATTCCACTGGTACCTTGCCCCATTCTTCTTTTTTAGTTCAGCGACTAAATTCTTGAATAGCGCGGAATATATTTCAAGAGACTTCAATTGAAGTTAGCCAAAGGGTTCAGATTTTGAGAGCAAGTTCGAGAGAGAGAGAGAGAGAGAGAGTCTGAATAGTGCGTATTAAAATTGCATTGGGATCACGAAAGAATTCGAAGGCACAAATAATTTGGAATAGTTTCTTGAGGAATAATTTTTAAAAATCATGCGATATCTTTTTTTGGCAAAATTTTGTTTTAATCGGCAAACTATGTATGTCGTCAAGCTTAATACTTTTCGGTTTTCGCAAAAACACCAGAAAGTTTAGAAAATTTTATTAAGAATAAGCTTCATCGCAATTAAATGGTTAAAAGAAATCGAAAAGTCGGTTAGATTTATGTCTCGTACTGATTAACTGATTTTGTTTTTCACATTCTTAAATATTTGTAATTTTCATAACGTTAAAATCTCTAATAAATGACAAAGTGAGGAACAAATTAACAGTTCATGCTCTTCATCAATTATCACCTTACTGAATATTTTTTTACACAAAATTGAAAACGAAAAATGAAGTTAGTAAAAAAATGTTGATAAATATGAGGAGAAAATTCTGGAAATGTTTGGCATGTTTGGCATAGTAGCTTGTAGAGCGGGATATTGGCACTATCGATCTACTATTTTATTTAGAAGCCTAGTTTAAAATATACTAATATTTATTTATTAAACTAACACTACAAAATGCGCCGTGAGGGGCCCTGAAGAGGGCCGTTTGGAATTCGTGTGCCGATTAGCCTGACTCGACATCCCCCTGAAGGAGTGTCGAGTCAGTTGATCTCCTTCGCCACGTAGAGGCTCGACACTTGAAGGAGAGGCTCACCAGCATCAGGCCGAAACCTGATGTGGGTCATCGCCGATCCCACCATGGGGATCACCCAAGGACATCCCACAACTATCATCCGAGGATAATAGAAGTAGAAGTGGTTGGGCAAGCCACGTCTGGCTGGGCCCCGGGTCTACTGGTGATATGGTAATGTGGTTTTTGTGTTCTCAACATAGCAACTTACTACAAAGTAGTAGCAAGCCACTACAATGTAGCAAGTTACTATGCCAAGAAACACGGTCCATGTGCACCCGAAAGGCTGGACATATTGACATAGCTGGCCAATCCACGTCAATATAGGTCTGGGCCAGATGACATCCTGACTAGTATGGAGGACACCCGGTGAAGCAAAGTTCTAAAGCATAACCATCCATAACGCCCACCAAGCACTCGAGAGTACTTGAAACGGACGTTTGGGTAGGGTTCGATTCCCGGCTACGGAATCAGGGCTGAAGGGCTTGCCAGGCCAATCACCCGAATTTAGGATACAGCGGTTAAGCCGCCATCCAGCCAACACCTCGGCACTAGAGGGGACGGGAAGCCTTGGCGTTTGGGGGAATGGCCGACTACGGCCCTAATATCGCCGACTACAGCGGATTAAATAGAAAATAAATAGAGGACCTTAGTATGGGGTTATGCTTAATGGTGGGGTGATGGTGAATCGATTCACCGGCAGGGTCCTTCGATCAGCAGCATCGACGATACCTAAACACCTAAAAAAAATATATACACAGAAATTAATACGAAAAAAATAATATAAAACGGGGGAAGCCAGTCATTAGTGGAACGACTGGCATGACCGTAAGTGGTAGGGTTTTCCCCCGGAAAAAAACGAAGAAATGGGTGGTCCCAAACGGTAGGACCGAAAAAGAAAGAGAGAGAATCCCAAGTGGTGGGATATAGAGGAGGAAGCCGCGAGTGGTACGGCAGGGGGATCAGTCGACTGATAGAGAGAAGGGGACAGTCGCAAGTGGTACGACTGGTAGCAGAAAGGGGAAGGGGAAGCCGGCATTCCCCGAAAAAGAAGAAGAGATGGTCCCAAACGGTAGGACCAGGAGGAAGTACAGACGTAAGTGGTACGACTGTATAGAGAGGAGAGAGGAAGTGGTGGGATATAGAAGGGGGCAGTCGTAAGTGGTACGACCGGTGAAAGTGAAAAATAGTAACAATAAAAAAATAATAAAAACTTGGACCTAACCAAAAATTACCAAAATACCCGGCGCTTTTGCTCTTTCCTCGTTGCTTCATCGAGCCGTCGCCTTCGACTAGATCCATTCGATTCAAGACACCTGTAATGATCCGAGTTATTCTGATAGACTGCGACTCCTTCTTTACCTTTCGAATCCGCTTCCTCTTTCGTCATTCCCCTTTCTTGCTCTTCTTCACGTGTTATGTCTACTCATGAATGTGGGTTTAACGTCGGCCTGGACGCGACACTGCAGTAGGGTTAGTACTGGCTTACCGAGTCGCACCAGTCGAGAATCCCCGACACTTTCGACAAAGCACATCGGAAGAGCTCGAATGAGCAACGACTGTGGCTCTCATCGGATCTGCAATACGAGGAATTGAGAAGAAGGATTGCGATGAATGTGACATACCGTGTGGATCCTTGGCCATGACAAGCCCGCCAGGATATGCGAGGCACGCGGAGCCCGCAGGTTATGCGGGAGCACGTGGAGCTCGCAGGATTTGCGGGGCACGACGAGGAGCCCGCAGGTTATGCGGGGCACGACGAGCCCGCAAGATAGGCGGGCTTCCCGCAACTCGAGGAGCTCCGAGAACTGACTAAATTGCGCATCCGACGGCCTTTTATAGTGCCACTGGTGTCGGTGCAAAACTTGCAATAGAGCACATTTGTCGGAACGAACTGCAAATTGACGCCAAGTGTCCGTTGATTCTCTCATGTTTGCACACTCTCTGAACTCAGACGGTGACGCGCATTCCCCCGATCGACGCTATTTTGCGGTTCCCGAACGACGCTGTATTTCGGTAGAGCGCATTTTGCATTTGTATTTTGAATTCCTGGCTACAATGGATGTTACGTAGAGTAATTTTTTTTCAATTTATGGAAATCGTTTTCAGAATTCAACTTTTAGAATTTATTGGTTCCTCGCAGATTCTTTGAATTCAATTCTTCTCGAGAAATTTTTAAATGTATTCTTTTATTCATTTGTTTCAGAAATGCCATCGTCTGAACATATCAGCAACCATGAAAATCGTTTTCAGCTACTTAATTTCAGTTTTTAAGACTTCTGAAGGATTTCACCCAATAAATAAACGAATCGATGAAAAGTTATTAAATTAAAAAATGAGCGGAACGTTTTGAATATAGTGATTTTACGTTTTTAAATGTTATAATTCATTTTCGAAAAAAATGACGAGAATTGAGGATATAGTGAAGTGAGCAGAACCATTCCCTTACTTTTTTTATAAATTTCTTTTTTTCAGAAATAAACCAATTGGTGGAGAAGAAGTTTTCTTGACTGATGGTCCGAATAACATCAAGAACACATCGATTGACCAGGAAGGGACGACAGTGGCGATGACTGGAGCTCCGCCAACAGAACCAACAAATAAAAAAATCAAAATTGTACTAGTAGAACAAAAGTTGAGAACATGTTGATTTTATTGCAAATCTCGAATTTTAGACGAATTGTGGATCTTTTTCTTCCAGCCATTGCCATGGGAGCCTCGTTTCTTTTATTGGGACAGGCCGTTTTTGCATATCTCATTTTTTTCGTCTGAAAAAAAAACTTATTATGAATAAAATTACTGTTAATCCGTCCGCAAACACTGACACCGACATTTTGCGGCAATTTATTTATTTTTCCCAAATTCAAAACTGTTTCATTTATATTTTCGTTCATTTCGATTTTAAGGTAAAAATAAATTTACTTACAACACAAATACTGACATAAATTATTTGGAATAGTCATATAGTTATGCAAACCGTCTGGTCATAATTTATGTGATATCATTTTTTTGCAAAATTTTTGTGTCAATATCAATAAAAAGTTGCCAAATTCTGCTATGCCAAATATTTACCGTAACACTAAAAATTGAATTTTTATGGTTCATAAAAAACTCCTACGCTAATACCAATAAGTCTAGGGGTCAAAGGTTCGTATAAAAAGAAGCGTTGACGTGCGAAATGGCACTGACTCGGAATGCTTCTTCCTCTTCTTCTCGTCCTACCATTAGCTGCTCTCGGTTGTGGCGCCGGCTATGGTTTGTCAAATGCAATTATACAGCTCATCGTGAATTCTTCTAAATATATCTAAGGACAGCTTGGAAGGACAGGTAAGTTCGTCTATCAAATAGCTCCACCAATTGCCTACACCTATTCCAACAACCCATCGAGAGGCCAAGTCAATGCAAACTATGCTAGTTATATCGCTAAGAATGACGTCACAAATGCGGTGAGTTTTTGTTAAATGCACATTTTAAATTTTCATGAAATCTTATTTTAGATAATGGAGACATTGACCGAAAATGCGCTACCAACCACTGGGATCACAATCAATGTCGACTTTATTCCTCCCAATACTCCATTGATGGCAACCTGCGATGCTGAAGGGACTGGATATCTTACTGTTGATGGCACTGTATTATACAAATGCTTAACGACCGGCCAAGAAACTTTCATTGTTAATGAAACGGTTACCGTTACTTCAACTGTGGTATGACTTAAAAAATATATATGTATGTCGTCAGACGCGTTGCGCTTTGCATGCGCGTTCCAGCGAAAAACGTACCTACTAATTGAGTGATTAGAAGAAAAAAAACATTTTGAAAAATATAGTGGAACCACCAATGGTCCAGGCGGTGTCAAAGCCGAACTCTTCGAGCAGACCATGACAGTCACTGCAATCACTTCCCAGGCAACTTCATTTTGAATTTCAAAATTTTCAACTTGAAAATTTCAGCTAGTCTACGAGAGCCAATGGAAGCAAATTGCGAGATCGGTACAAAAATCATTGGAATCGAAGAACATGCTTTTTAATGAGGAGATTCAAGTCCTATTATTGTAGAAAATTTTATAAATTCAACAATATAAATCAACAAATAACAAGGCAACAAACAATTTCAACAAAATTTCAAGACTCCATTGTGACTTGAAATCCAGCTTGCGCCGAGTTGACCGATCCTTTAGCCTTCTGTCGTGGACCCCAATTTTTTCCCTTATTGCATTGGAACCGAACCAAATTCTCCTTCTTCGCTTGAATCGCCGCGTCCGGATGCAATTTGAAGTCGATAGTGTTGGTAGGCTCTTTTTCGAGAATCTTGTAGCCCGGCGCGTGCGCATCGAATCTTTTCTCTCGGTTCACATTCGTATCTTTCGCGACTTTTCGATAAATATCCCACACAAAATCCATTGGCGCGTTGGTTTTTATCGCACGCGGATTGCAATGTGATCCGGAAACCTGGAAATAATGACTATTGAGTTGGTTATGCTATACTCTTTTTCGTTACCTTATAACCAGCATTTAATAGCGCTGATCGAACATTGACGGATTTCGGCACAGAAACTTTAACAACATTGGCCAACTGGTCGTGTTCATAGTACAAAACGTCGTCGATTTCCTGAATATACATATTAATTTTTAAAAAATTAAATTTTATAAGTTTAACGACAAACCTCATTTACTGTTGTCAATACACCAAGAAGGCGACTATGAGTTCCCAGTTGTTCAGACTCTTTTGTAGCTTTTAATCTGATAAATATGTTTTTCAAATTGGTATTACGAATAACGTACCTTTCGAGCAATCCAGATACAAATGGCTTACTGTGGATTGGGGCCAGGTACATGGGGCCAACTTGATGAACAGTATGCCCACAATGAACACATCGATGATCACCGCCTACATTTTAGATGAAAATTATTGTCGGCGTTGCGCCGTTACGGAAAATTGGCTAAATGGCAAAGCAATTGATGAAGAGATCTCGGTGTGATCCTTTAACTTATCCTTATACCCCCGAAAATCTACACTTAGTTTTGTGCCAAGATCACTGCCATTGCTTTTCCTCATTTAGCCATTTTTTCCGCAGTCACGCGACCCCGGCAATACATTTTTTTAAGAGAAGATAAAAAGTTACCCATTAACGAATTTTTGATGGTTGGATTTGTAAATTTCACAGAAACACCATCGACGACTTTTCTTAACAACGGAACCGGTTCCATTGACTGACAACCGCTGCACACTAGGACGGTTCCGACTTTCCTGAAAAAAATTTCATTCATTAGTCCATTTTAACATCGATCAGCCACATACGCTCCGCTATCTTTCGCTTCTCTTGCTCCGGTGTGCATTCTCACAAAAACGCGAACATAGAAATCGATACTGATTGAAAGAAGCGGTTCAATATAGCGCGTATAACGGTTGGCATGCGAATCAATTGATCGAAGGAGAATTCGAAGAGCCTTCAAAATTAATCCAAAATAAATTATTTTAGCTTTTATGAGCACTTACAACTTCATGACAACATTTCATTCGCGTCGTCACTGCGTCATATTTGTTATAGCATGCTTCTGGAGTATTTCCACAGAGAACTGCCATATCGGTGCATGTAACCATTAGAATACCTTAAAGTTTCTAAATAAACGGGACGAACCAAAAATGAAACCTCGATCAGCTACACATTGAACGGCGGAATCTAGAAATACTGACGCTGATCCATATGGATCGAGATCCACCGCGTGAAATCGTTTATCAATACTTCTATGATTCATCATAGTCATACTGAAACAAAAATTTCTGCGATTAAAATGCTTTTTTACTTACACAGCGTCTCCAAAATGCGGCTCGACCAAATTTTCAACGTTGTTTAATTTGACATTTTCTCGAATAGACTCAACAGCATTGTCCGAGAAATCGTTAGCCATAATGAAATCAACATGCGGAACCTCTTTTGAAAAACGAAGAGCGCGTAGTCCTGACGCGGAAAGAGCATCTAGAATGCGAATCGACCCATCATCCTTTTCAATTAATTTATTTTTCTTTTTTGGCGGTTCTTCTTCATTTGGTTTGTCATCATTTTTTGCATTTTCCAATCGTTTCAGACGATCATCAACAAACTGTTGAAGGACAGTGACTCTATAGAAAAATTATCTTTAATTTTTTTCTTTAATATTCCTACGTTAAATCGCGATTGAATTCCTGAACTGGGTTGTAGAATACCGGACCATGAAATCCAACCTTGGCTTTTCCTATAAAATCATTAAATAAATATACAATCCTAAAAACTTTAACCTTCAGTAATTATTGTAACATTGTCGCTCTTTTCACCAGCAATTTCAGACATTGCGCGACAATTGGGAACAATCTAAAAGATTTCAGTTCAATTATTCAAATTGCTTTAAAGTTTACCAAACGAATGGAGTAATATAGAAAATGTCGCGCGAGAATAATTTTTCTATAATTTTCTCGTTATTAAAATAACGATTTTATAAATGGTCAGCGGTTTAATAATGAATTTTTTAATTAAAAAAAATATAATTCCGTGTGGACTACAAAAGTCAACGGAAGTAAAAGAAAAAGTTAGTCCACGGCCGTTCATTTTCGAAACGGTCATTTTCGCGATTTTCCGTTTTTTTTTTTATTATTCTTGCATAAAAGATATGTTTTAAAGGTAATGGAAGCACAAAAGAAGGAATTATATAATATAGCAGCGTTACAATGTAGTGTGGGCCGGGGAAATCACGACGTTCCAGTAAGAGATTGCAATTTTCAATTTCGACCCTACTAAAATTAATTATTTAGGTGCAATTAATCGAAAGTCTTGTAACTTTATCAGACCCGTGCACGTTATGCGATTTGCCCTATGCAAATTTTGACTGGAAAAAAATTCAAGCACAAATCGAGTCTCCTGGCGATATTCCCGATGACGAGAAATCCTGGAATACAAATGATAGTGTCGATTCTCAAACGACAGGTCGAGCGAGCTCAAAAATGATGAAAAGTGACGATTTAGTAATGATAGCAAAAAAAATAAAGAAGTGTAAGTAATTTAGAAAACTTGTTTTTGCTATTTTTCAGCTTTTCAGACAATCAACCCTCTTTGGTTTTGGGAAGCTCTTGGATACATAAAGATGACGTTGAAAGTATTGCCCAAATCATTGTCGTTTTGTGTTCTTATTTGCCGAATATTTTAACTATTGAAGAAATTATTAACGCCTGCATGTTTGAAAATGGGCCGCAAGTCCTACAAAGCGTAAGTTGTCTGTTGGATTTCAAAGAGATCCATGGAGATCTATTTTAGGTGATTATTCAAATTCCCGAGTTAACAATGTCATTCATTGATTACATTGTGAAGCATTATGCGCAAGGAACAAAAAACAAATTGCGAATTAATATTCTTACAATGCTCTTGGATATCCATCCAAATAAAACCAGACACGTCATCGAGTTATTATCAAAGAAGAAATTGTGGGACATATTTTTTATTGATTTTGAACTTTAGCACTTTTTTTCAGTGACTGCAATTTTGTGTGCCGTTTAGCTGTTGAGAGACTGTCGGATCTCGATCTTATCGAATTTCTCGAGCCAGTACAAGCTACGAGAGACTCGCCATTTTCACAAATTGTTTTGCGAAGTAGTGGTAGACAAGTGCTCCCTCTTCTTATTGAAAGAGTTTTGAAGATTGTGCGAAGCGTTATTGATAAGTAAATTTTTCTATTTTTATTAAATCACCATTTTTTAATATTTCAGAACATCTGAAAGTTTGCCTCCTGTTGCTTATGCGCCATGGTGTACAAGATTATGTCGAATATGCGTTGAATTGTTGAATACTTCGGAAAAATGGAAAGATGAAGATGTTGTTACGGTAATGAAACTTTCGAAATTTGAATAGAAAAAAGTGGATTTTAGATTACCAGATTCGTTTTTCGAACAACATTGGATAACCGAAATGATGAAAAAATGGAGATAGACACAAGTTTTGATGGTTATGGGTAGGTTAACATATTACTATACAAATTGCAAAAAAACTACTTACTATTACCAATTTTTTTTTTCCAAAATCTGCATAGTACCATTATTTATAACATTTTTTTGAGATTTAAAAATAGAATATGAATTTCTTTATTTAAGATCATCCTCGAATGGGTTTTACGACAGTAGTATTGTATTTGATTCACAAGAATCCCAAAGTGAGCAGATTTCGCGAAAACGGCAGACCACTGAAACTAGCATGGAAGAATCGCCATTTGGAGATGCTCATGAGACTTTTGTTTTAGCCTCATTGGTAGCGATACCATTTTTCACCCAGTAGGCCAATATTTCATTACTTGGAATCGTTAAGATGTTTTTAAAGATTCCCACTGAATCAAACAGCCGCTGTACAACCGCCGGATCATTCGGTCTACGCGTGGTTGAGCGCATCTCGTAGGCGCACATTCGATTTTGCCAAGGTTCCATCTTTAATGCATTTTGTCTGATTATATTTGTTAATTTCAGAATGATCTATCGTTTGGAAAAAATCTTCTGTTTGTGCATGCCTGCATATTGTCCGGAAAAACCGATGAGCTCTCCGAGTTTGCCAGCGAGATTCTGAAGCGAAAAGTCGAGATCACTCATCGACATCTTCATGCGCAAGTGCTTAAAAACGCATTCATGTCAAGATGTCTTTCAGAAACCGAAATTGCGAAACGGTACTAGCATTATTTTCAAGAAAGACTTATTTTATTTAAATTTCAGGTGCGCAAATCAACCAATCACTAAAGGATTGAGAGAAACGAGCGGCGGAAGATTGGCAATTCACTCATTGGCTGCTCTACAAGCAGCCGGCGTTTTTAAAACATTCAAAATTGATATTTCGGTATGATCAAATCAAGCAATAATTCAATTTAAACGATTTTCAGGGTTGGCTAGAACGACAATTGATGGAAATATCGTACCCAGCCAGTGAAATTCTCTCTGAGGTGATTGAAATATTCGCGATTAACACTGTTTCCAGAAAAACGGGTTTGAGTAAAGAATTCATCAATGTAAGTTGGATTTTTGAACGACTATTTGCTAATTTTCTTGGTTTTCTTATTCAGGAAACATTTAGCGGAGACGTGTTAGACCAGAAAAAATTATTGCGACGAGTTTATGTAATGCTCTACCTTTGTTCTTATCGTGAACACACCCAGCGGCACGATCCTTCTTTGCGATCTATGGTATTTTTGTAATTATATTATAAATAATGTTAAAGTGGCTATATTTTTCAGATTTACGGAGAGGAATTTTATACGAAATTGCCTATTCGATATCTTATGACTGTAATGGAATCAAGACACGAAGATTTCGAACATATTAGAGCAAAAGTGGTTGGTGATTCAACTTTTTTTAGAATTGCCAAGAACGAACAAATTTGCACGATTTGTAAAAATAAACAAACTGTCAAAAATGTCTTGTCTCTTTCATATTGTGTCGGTTAAATTAAGCAAATCCCGCTCTTAATAGTTTTTCATACGAGACTCAAGGCAGCAATTCAAATGCTACAGTAATCGCCCCCAAAATTCGTTCGTCCTTGACAATATCAATTTATTAATTTTTTCAGATTGCTAGATGTGGAAACCTATTTCCGTATATGATGCCGACAGCGAAAAGTCTTCTTCTTGCACAAAAATATAATAATTCAAAGGTTGAGAGATCGGTTAGCTTCAGTGAAATCGATGTGCAAAAGGTATATTTAATAACTCTGTTGATTTTTGGAAAATATTCAACGAAGATTGTTTTTTTTTTTCCAAAATCTGCAAATTCTATTAAATATAGAAAAATGTTTGTCTTAGATGGTACAAACTGTTCGATGTTGCGATGGAATCAAGGCAATAAACATTCTAAAGAAGATCTCCAAAGCGTCTCTGGGCAATCAAATAGCGGCGATGCCAGTTATGCTCGAGTGTTTCATGAAATCATTGGAAGCCGAAATGCCCGAAGGAGCTGATGATATTATTTTGGGCTTGTTCGACACATGTGAACAGATTTGTCCAAGGGCTCTTTATGAGGTGAGCCAGATAGAGTCAATTTGACGATTTTAAAACTTATGGCACTTTTGCTAATAGCCAAAAATCGTCGAAAAAAATTAAAGCGGAGAAAATTAAAAATTCGTCTCGAACAAGTTATTCTCCATACGAGACCCCCCCCCCCAACACTCCACTTTAAACGAAAATTGTATAAAATTATTAGGCGGCAACTTCTCGTTGGATTGCGCATGAGGAGCATCTCACGATTGCTGAAATTTACAAAATTCCGGCGTTGATATTTCGCGTTGACAGGTTTTTTTAATGCCAGAAATTAGACGGTTTGACACTTCACCAAATTTCAGTCGAATTTTGAGCTCCGTGATGCATTTCGAATGCTTCATTCGAACTCTTCGATTTTTCGCCGATGCGGTCCGTTGGGATTTGCGTTTGAAAATGATAATGACGAATGCGAAGAACGCCTCAATTGTGCAACAATTGAAACAATCCGAGTATGCTTGTTATTTTTTTCTTAATTATTAATATGTATATAGCAAGCCATTATTTTATTATTTTTTCAGAGAAGATCGAAGGGAGAAAGAACTGCTCACTTCGGCGTATATTGATTCACAGCATAGTGTTTTAATACACGCAATAATTGAAGTTTGCGATCCAAAGAGAATGAAAGATGGTATTTTTAAAAAGTTTCATGAAAAATGTGTTATTTTTGAGATCCTACTGATTTTGCTATGATTGAGAAGCGGAAGCAAATTCGAAAAATCGCCTATGATTATTTGCATCGAGTTTTTATTGATCACGATGGTCTTTTGAAAGTGGTTCTCACGCAGGTATTTATTATTTTTATTTTGTTGTTGATTTTTATAAAATTCGCAATGATGTTTAGAAATTTCCTCTTCGACAAATTCGGGCAATGGTTGAAGGAATCCCGTCGTTATTTGTTTCCAATTCGCATATTTATGAGCTGATAATGCCGCCCGATCCGCAGCGCCGAATTTTCACTGTTGTTTTGGTCGCGGAGCTCTCAAGAAAAGTGGGTCTCACTGTCAACTTGAACTAATTAGAAGAAAAAACTCAAAAAGAGCGAAATTTTTCGGGTTTTTTAGTTTTTTTAAACGAAATTTCCATAATATTTTATCTTATTTCTACATATTTATTTTTTAGTATCGAGTTAAAGAATGTTTGGATACGGCGAGACTCGTGTGCGATATTGTCCATTCGTTACACAAATTTGGGCAATTGCCGGCATCGAGCAAACTTTGGAAGCATGTGGCGCCGGCGTTGATTATTTTGGCTACGGTATGGCAAAAAGTTATTGAAAAATGAAATTATGTGAAAATTTAGGAATTTCCATCTCTCACCGACAGCATAACTAGATTACTTTGTCGCGTTTTGGCAAACGCTCGAAACCGACTTGCAGTTCGATATAGGCTTCTAAGCGGCGATCCGAAGCATGAAGAGCATGAACTAATTAATATGATCACGACGTTTTTGGATCGAGACAAAAAGCCGGCTAATATGCTTACATTACGAATTAATGATAACTAGTGTTTTTGGTTTGTATAATTTTAACTTTTTTGTATTTGAAACGGGTTAATTCATTCTGGTACTATAAATTTTATTACACATTTATTTTTTTATTTAAAAACACAAAGAAAACAATAATCACTCGAAGAACTCTAAAGAGAATCGAGATAAGTGTTAAAGGCACATTCGTAAATCGCGACGAGTCTTGCAACGATTCCCCGCCCATTGTCTGCGCTCTCTTCGTTTCTATGGTGTATCTTCGAACAGCCCGCGGCCGTCATTTCGCAACCTGCCCGACGACAGTTTTGTTTCGTCCATCATCAACGGTATTGATATAGTGCATTTGCTGAACAAAAATCGCAATGTGCTAGACTTTCATGCAAACCAGTAAGTTTTTATATTCGATGACATGATTACTATGATGATGTAATTCCTAAAATGTTCTCGAAAATCAGTTATGATGTGGAATAAATTTCTTTCTAGGCAATTATGTTGTAGAAATTCTTATCAGTGAATTTTCGGTGTAGTGTTTGATCGGCAGAAACCAGAAGAGTGCCTGTTTCGCATATAAAATAGCGCAAAAATTTTATAAACGACAAAAGTTGGTTGTCTGAACTTGAATATATCACACGATTTCGTTGCTTATCAATCATGTTAGTATTGAACGTTTTATTCGTAACATCTGCGTTAGTATTACAAAAAATTCAGAAAATATATCAAAAGACGTGGGAAAATTAGGTTTTTAATGCTTTAAAAAGCGTCTTCAACGAGTTTCCAAAGTTTTTTTTTTCAGTAATGCTCAAACAGCCAAATAGAAGAAAAGAAGATCTGAACTAACTCATTCGTTATCTGCCATATTGTCTTCAAAATGTTCTCACGTGTTGGAAGACTTACAACATTCGGTGCTCACGCTATTACTAACTGTCCGTTTCGACGTGACAAAAACTGCCAATCTCAATGGGTAAAACATATGACATTTTAAAATAGCCTTATTGAAATGATTTTAGCTTTTGTCTACTGCGCCCACCGTTCAACAATTTGCTGGAGTAGCACACATATTTTCCGACTCATTTCGATCGCCATCGACATATGGAGCTGATCCATTTTTGGGAGTGACTAGCGAAGAGGAGAAAGAAGTTATAAAGGAGTTAGAACTCTTGGATCTTGATAATTGGAACGCAACAAATAATTCGAAAAATGTCATTTCCGTTTGTGGTAATAAATTAGAAGAAAAAAATTAAATTAAAATTTTGGTTTTTAGGACGGCCTACTCTCAAAACTACATCAGCTGCCATACAGTCCTTGCAGGATGAAGAAGAATTTGACACCTTACCTAATTGGATGGACAACTTTGTAAGTGTTTGCGTCAAAAACATGTGTGACCTTATGCGGGAGAGACCCATGTCGCCAATAGCACATCGCGAAACTATTAGTACCAACGCGAAATGTACCACTGGTTCTATCCTTGCAAAAATGCTATGATGAGAAACATGCTAATCATGAAGAAGCTCGTCAGCTTCAATCCCCATGTTGTATAAAATAAAAATCTGAGCATTTTTGAATTATTTATATTATTCAATTGAATTTCAGCATCCAGAAGGTGGAAATGTGCCATTGCAACCTCCACACAAGCTAGAAACTCAGCAAAGCGTTGAAAAATTTGATATCGATGTGGACCACGTTTCAAAAATGGTCGATTGGGATGTATGTTTTTGGTCTTTGAACATCAATATTCTGCGTTTTATAGGCGTGGAACAAGTATCTCGATTCCGAGGAAACGGATTCAGGAGATATTGCAAAAGTTTTCAGCCGAGCTCCGAGTCCTGCCTTACAACTCGCACAAAGCCAATCACCAATGCACTTAAACACACCGTACGTCAATTATTTATCCAGCATTCCGAAGCTGGAGATCGTCAAGCCCTTTCATTCAGATATTCTGTTGAAAGATGTAAAAAAGGAGTACGAGACCGCATCTTCGGTAAGGAATCTTGCGTAACATTTCGACATTTTATATTTCAGTACGTTGTGCAATCCAAAGAAACAACCGCTTACGACGGTAAAGTATATAAAGCTGAAATTCCGTGGGAGCCCTATCCAAGGGATAAACTTGAGGACGAAGACTTGTTCATCTCAGGACCGCTGAATTGGGCTCCGAACACCGCTAGTAGTACACCTTCATCAGTCCAACCAACTAGAGTTATGAGGTTTGTTTATCATTTTTTGAGTTTTTTTTCCAGTGTTCATTTACTTTTTTTAGAAGTCGTCGTCCTCCGAGTAGATTTTCCGATCATTCAAGATCTTGGTCACCGTCATCGGACGAGTTCATCCCAGAGGAAAAGCCCAAGTACAAAAAGCGTGGAGTTGTTCTCAAGCCGCATGTTGATGAGGAGACAGACAGGCGTAGAGCTTTGAATCGGATGGCAGCAATTCGTTATCGAGAGAAGAAGCGAGTTGAGAAGGAGGAAAGAAAAAAGTGAGATTTTTGTATCATCCAGTTGTAATATATTGTTTTTTTTTGTCAGAGAGCTTCAAAAAGTTGTTGACCGAAACAAGATATTGAAACAACAGGAACGCCACCTTCGCGGCGAAGTAGAGAAGATGAGAGCGAAACTTCAAAAAATTGGGCACTATGAACCGTATGCTCCACCGAAAACAATGTCTACAAAGTTTCATTAGTATTCAGTTAATCAATTTCTTCATTAGTAGTGTTTAGAATGACTATTTTCACGGGTTCCTTCCATTTAACAATACGCGTCATCAAACCAACATCTCTTTCAATTATTTTTGCTCAAACTAACCAGGCGCTGAATAGTTGAAACGAGATCAGTAGCGCGCATTTGTTATTGCTTTTATTCCCCGTATTTCCTTCCTCACATTTCTTTCTTCTGTTATTGTTGTTCTCTTTTTTTGCATTGCGATCTCATAAATTTCCAAAGTAAACTTTATTAGGCGAATAATTGGTCCGAGATCAGTAAATACAATTTGTATTTGGTTAGACGAAAATGGCCTAGTGACTAGATCTCTTTAAATATATTATATATTATATATCTATACTGGCAAGGTGGATGGGACATATAGCGATTATTTAATTGCATCACCAAACTTGGCACTTCTTTTCCGGATTCATCGGCGAGCCAAGTGGGCATTGAAAAGCTTTCGCAAATTCGGGACGATTTTGCAATGGGATCATTGCGCGGTACTTTGAAGGGGCGTGCACGTCGGTAAGGATTATCTGAATATAGTGTTTTGGTCGGACAACGGAGCACCAGTTCTGAAATATATATCGATTATGGTAATTATGCCGTTTTTCCCACATTAGCATATGCCAGGAAGAACATTTGATGACTAGTAAAGTTTTGGAATCCTGGAAGTGCCGGCTCATTAGCGGTGGTATTGGATTTCCATGCCTTGTAAGCCTAAAAATGAGGACCATCGAGGTTTTTTCTCTCTCAAAAATTACATTAAACGCTGTCTTGACACCACCATTATCAGCAATATTTTCTCCCAAACTCAATTGGCCGTTGAGATGAATGTCAGCTTCGGCGACATGAACATTCTCGTATTGTCGCACGAAACATCTGCAAGTTCATAGTTCAACGTCTGGACTGCAATGTCGACATGTGACTCGGTTTACGCGATTCTTATCAATTTTTCTCATGGTCGATGGGGGGGGAGGGTCGCATTTTAACAGTGAGACCACTAGAAAGAGAGATCATGGAGGTATTGCGAAATTGTTCTGCGGTTGCGATGACGTTTGCAAATATCAACAAAAACCGAATGGTTGGGCAGCGATTTTTGAAATACGAGAAAACCGAATTTGAGAGGGGAGGGATGTCGATTGGAACACATCGAAGTTGCTGAAAATCTAGAAGACGCCATTTTCTATTTTCTAAAAAATAAAAATGATTGCGATCATCAAGCAAATATGTCTTTTTCGTCGAGCTGAAATGTCGTTTTCAGCGTTTTTTTTTAAATGGTGTCGAAAAAAAGTCCAAAAGTTCAACACACTTGAACCCAAAAAAATGTTAAAATTTTTGTATGCGCCTTTAATATCAAGGTCCCTTCTCCCTCTCTCTTAAACGTAAACTGAAAGTCAACACAGTCTTCTCATCGCCTTGAGGCTTTTTAAAAACAATAGCCTATCTAAAGCGTTGTCCGTGTGGAGTACACAATCGCAATACTTTCGCTTTGAGGTCATTATTGGCTTTTCGTCAATTTTTCGCAGTCACTGATAATAATAGAATCCTTTTAACACTTGGTGGTATGATTCGTAGGTTATTCGTAGTACGGTATTCGATTTCAAACAGCTCAAATTGAAAAGTGACAATAGTTGGCGTTTTTTTTTTCATTTCGCAATAGTAAAAGCTGTTTCCCAAAAAAATGCGGCTACCATAATTTTTCTATGTCGCCAGACGCGTTGCGGTTCGCGCGCGCACATAATAATATAGGGTGGATTTCGAATTCGCACCTGGTTTTCTCAATAAACTTCTCCTCAGTTTCCGCATCCCACCAATCATTGAGATTTCCGAGCTCATCGTATTGTCCGCCTGAACCAGATGCCCATCAATTATTATCAATCTCGCTGATCTCAAATACCTTGATCATCGAACGCATGGGACACTTCGTGTCCGATAACCGCTCCCACCATACCATACGTTATATAGTTCGGAACGCCTAGCGTTAGAAATGGGAATTGCATTATGCCAGCCGGGAATACTGAAAATTGCAATTCCGCAAAATGGTGCTCATTGAAAATCTGACTGACTCATTTCGTTGTTGTTCGGCGCATAATAGGCGTCGACTTGCGCCGGACTCTGAAACCACATCGAACGATCCAATGGCTGATCCAATCGTAGGAGCTCCTCAGTGAATCGGACGAGCTTCACGCGAATTGTGAGCTGGAGGAGATATTCGTGCGGGTAGATCTCCATTCCCCAATTCTTCTCCATCCATGTGTCGTTGAATAATACCAACGGGAATCCGCTTTTGTACTCGATCATGTTCGCCTGAAACGAGGAGCACAGCTCATTTTCAGAATCTTGTTAATTTCAAATTATCATTCATAATTAAACGACCAATTAAAATCTGAATAGTAAATAAATTTTTGGCTGAAAATGTTCGAGATTTGAAAATAAATTTGCATTTTTTTTGCAACTCTCTAATTTTTTCCCAAATACTTGAGATTCTCCGAACCTTCTCCAGCCAAATTGTCTATTTGCTTTCCGACATTTTTGTTGGCCTTCATATTTGTCTTTCACTTTTTTTTCACCCCTTATTTACTCAAACCATTTTTTTTGTTGCCAATCCCAGGGACCTTCCTCACCTTTGAAATCGCCCGTTTTCGCGTCACCTCGTCCATCCAATCAAGCACGTGAAGCTGCTTTATAAACTCATTTTTCAGATACGATGTGAGCTCCGTCATCTGAAAGCAATTCGAATTTTACGACAGATTCCATTGGGCTCACTATGAGCCAATGGTTTTTTTTTCGTGCGATCAAACTCTGGGCGCCATTAAAATGGGCACGACGACGGGGGAGATCACAAATCGAAATTTGACCAAACCTTCTTCATTGCTCGCTCTTTTTCGAAAAAATTCTCGACAAAAAGTCGCCCAACCGGCATATCCATCATAATAACGGAAAGTGTTACACAATCTTCCCATCTACAAAAAAATCATCAAATCTGATTTTTTTTTGCGAATTATTATTCGAAAATTATACCTATCTGGTGGCGGACTATTGAACATTCCCGTCTGATTGGCTTTGAATTGATAAAACGGCTCGCGAATCGTTGGCGGCAGAAATGGTGAGAAGCCTGGAAGCGTTCAATTTCTTCCACAATGTTTGTCTTTTCTTCTGACGCAGAAGAAAACCAAAAAAAAATGTTTTGATCTACACATAAAATTCGCAACAAAACACGTCGTCGCACACTGCAGTACGTTCGCTGACAAAATAAGGAACACGCGGCACAAGTCAGCCGATTCGTCGATGGAACACATCGGAATGGGTGGAAGGAGAAGAGGTCACATAATTAAAATGAAAAATTATGTCTGGTTTTAGTACTACATGATGAATTAAGACGAACACGTAAAATCAACTCGAAACTAAAGCAAGCGTGTTTTGCCTTATTTAGGCATCGAACATACTGAAGAGTTCGCCCGTCGGCCCACCTTGAACCAATCGCCATGCGATGTAATTGGCGAGCACTCGTTTGGGTGTCGTTTGGAGAACATGCTAAACACAAGTGGTAGTACAGAAATCAAATTCGGACTGGTCCAAAAGAAATGCAGATTTCGCTTTTTCAATGACGCCAATTTATACCAAAATTTATATATCACCCAAAAGCTGATTTAATGCTCCTTCTAAATTTTTCTTCAGAATATGCCATGAAACCTTTTAAATATAATTTTTACTGGCATTTTATTAAAATTTTTTTGAAAAGTGCATTTCTTTTGCAGCCACCAAATTGCTAAAATTACTTGAATCCCGTTGAAATAGTCGATTTCGCGAACAATGACCGTATGATTTCCGGTGATTTCGACAAGATCCTTGAAAACGGTGTGAATATACTTCTCGAAATCAATCTGAAAACTCGATACTTCCATATTTAGTCATGTGTACTGCTGCATTTGAAGAATGACGGGGTGGAAACCACTTGAAAAAATTCCTTTTTTTTTTTGATTCTTGATATCTTATTTTTGAATAAATTCGATTTCTGTTGAGTTTCCGCCGCCGTCCACAAAAATTGAAAAAAAAAATAATCGAATCGAAATATTACAAATGGGAATAGCGATTTGAGTTGCCACAGCTGATATCGATTATTGCCTCGTTCGGGATCGCGTCGGATCATATCATCCGCTGAGAAGTTCACAAGCTTCAACTCAAACTCCATCGCCTCGTTCATCTCTTTTTCGGCGCGCGTCGGATCGGCGCCAAGCGCGATCGCCGTCATTTTCATAAGTGTCGTGTAGTTCTTGATCATCGGATCGTCGACACCGCTGAGATACGGATATCGCGAGCCGGCACCCCATTTCGGTTGGTCGAGCTGAAAATGTGAGATGAGCAGGTGTGAATAGGCCTTCGAGAACCTCGATGATACTTCGACTACTATTCGATGGATCATGCGTGACAGCCATTTCGAGAATCACCGCGTTCACGCCTGTCCGATTCAGGACGAGAGCGAGCTGCTCTTCCCAAGAATGCTCCCATTCGATCCATTTGTCACCTAATAAGCAAATCGGTATAAATGATTTCCAATGGCTTGCGCTATCATATTGTCGAAGTCGCGCGACAGCCATACTGTCGAGAATCTTGGGTCTCGCACACATATGAGTGTCGATGTTGTCCGTGTGGAGTACACAACGTGAAAGACCATATTTGGCGTTTCGCCAATTTTTGTCGCAGTCGCGCGATTTCGACAATAAACGCGCCTAGATCGACCGATTCTGGTAGTTCCATTTCCAGCAACCGGCTCGTCATATAATAATGAAAAAAAAACCTTCTAACGTCGGCCAGCCACCAATTCGTTTTGAAATATCAATCATCGCGGTGATTCCAGTAGATTCAAGCTCATCTTAAAATCAAAGATAAGCGCTTCAAAATCTAAAAAACGAAGTGCTACCCTCGTCCAAACATTTTTGATAGTAGCCTTTTGCTAATTTATCCCATGGTTTTTCATCAGGAGTTATAGGCGCCTAAAATTGATTTAAATAAAAATGAAAAAAAATTTTCGATCACCTGTAACATTGATTTGACCTGTTTATTCAATCGTGACTGAACATCGCTAATCGTATGCCGAAGGGGTTTGTTGGCCGGCAAATTCCGATTGAGGCCATAATTGCCGCACGCAAACTCGTAGAAGTCTTCACAAGGGTTTATCTAGAATTTTTAATTTTTCGACATTTTTGAAGTTTAATTTGAATTGCCGCCTTTAAGTCTCATAATGTAAAAGTGCGTAACTTTGAAATGAATTTCAAGAATTCAGAAAATTAGATTTTCAGACCTTTGGATTAAGATTCTCCGCAAGAAATCCGGCTAGTCGTACACACTCCTGAGATGTGCATACAACGTCGTTATGATTTTTCGCCGAACGATCAACGGCCACCGATGAGTTTTCGAACGCGGCCGGATATAAAGGCCGTCCTGAAGTGTGGGAAAAAAAATATATGGGATTCTCACACATTATCAATTTCAAAACTAAACAACACAAGCAAGAAATAACAGCTGCAAACCTTCACTGAATGTTTTGTATCCGTCAAGTACCCATAACCAGAGAAATAACACAGAAAAAAGAGAAGTACAGATTAAGAATAATAGCACGCAGAGGAATATCTCGAGGGTTGTCAGCCGGCCGACGCAGCTTCTGAAAAACAAAATTATTTTTTTATCCAACTCGCCGTTTTGAGACATTGATCTCAAACCTCTTTGGAATGTTTGAATTTTTATTGACTAGAGAGTTAAAATACCCGAGTGTGGTATAATACTAGATCGGCGCAAAAGAGATGATGCACTTTTGAGGAATGAAAATGCAAATTTTGAAAAATTATGGGATATTCTGAAGAAGTTGATCCATTTTCTTTTGCAACGACCTAACAGTTTTTTTTGGGACATCATTGGTTACTTGTGGTCGAACCTTTTGGCGGGATGCCAAGGCGCGGCTCCATTACATGATTCGGGCTTCATTCAGCTCGTTCAGCCGAACATGTTCCGCATTCGACACGACGACGCTTCAAACGGTGACCAAACGACGGCGATGCGATGACCGACTGGAAGCAAGACGCGCAACGATTTCGATGGACTCGGAGGAAAACTGGGCGTGGTGGTTGGTGGAAGCGCGAAAATGTTGGAATTTCCGGCCAAACCACAAGTCAGAAAAGTGATGAATGAGCCGGGCGAACGAAAAAAAAAAGAAAATATGCGAAAATGCCTACACACACAAAACTGAGGAAGCTCCTCCCTTCGTTAAAGTCGGAAGATGTGCGAACATTGCAGAAACGCCGCAAAAAAAAAGAATCGAATTGTGGAGGAAAAACACACGGAAGTTGAGCACCCCCCCCCCTTGACGGCAAAAATAAATAAATGCGCGATATTTTGACGTTTTTGGGTTTGACCTCCCCCCAATCGGCCGCCAAGCACGTTTAATTAGCATCGTGTGGTATCCCACAGACGCCGCAGGTTTGAATATGTGGCGGAGGTAAATATTGGATTCTCAGGATTTAATTAAACACTGAATGAATATGACGGTTGATCGGTTCTTCCTCTTTTTTTTAATTAATGGATTTTTGGGTTTGGACGAGATTAGATTTCGAATTCTGATGAAATGTGCTCCTTAAGCTTATATCCATCTTGGGATTTGTTTTATGAGAAGATCATTGGAGATGTTCTCACTCTATCAATCAGTGTGAGATGGGAATGGCGTTGAGAGTTTTGCACCAGATTATCTACAAGATTGTCCTATTTTTATTATTGCAAAACAAATTCACTTTTTTAAATTTTATTTTATTTGAAAATCGGCGATTTGAATATGAATTATGGTATATTTTGAATAAAAATTTTAAAAGAGCATTAAATCCGCTTTTTAATGATATATAAAATATGATTTTAAAAAATCTTTGCTGGAATAAAATGTGTCTTTGAAACCGAAGACTCCATTTTTTGCAAAAAAAAACCCTGGAATTTGAGGTTTAAAATTTTTTTTTTTAAATCTTAAATAATAAGTAGATTATAAAATAAAAAAAAATCAATCCCAAAGGATTATTTTAGGAAGGCTATTGATTAAAAAAAAGCATATTAAGAGCATCTGCAGTTTTAAGCTAGAAGCTCAAAGAAATTTGAAAATATTTAATAAATATGTGGTCAGACCACAGCGGAGCAAAACATATGACGAATTGTACAGTAAACAATGTGTCGGAATGAACTCGAGTTCAAAAAAGAGATGATCGGAATAAAATGAATGGGATTTTTGTTATTAGTGTGTTCGCGTGACAATCGGCGATTTGTCAACGACTTGGGCTCGAATCCAAGTGAGCTTATCGCGACACATGCAGAAGAAGAAGAAGAAGAAGAAAAAAATGGAGGAGAAGCACATGATAAGTAGTTTCGGCACGCCTAGGCGGATCCAAAAAGAACCTATTAAATTTTATTTTATCGCCATTTTTCGTGTCGCAGCGCGTTGACGCCGGCCAGAAACCCCCAGCAAAAAAGAAAAGTTCGCGTTGTAAATTGAGTTATTACAAATTTCCGCGACGAGTTTTGAGGTTTTTTTTTCCACGTCGCTCAACGAATTCAAAGTGTTGCCGAGTCGAAAACACGCTTTTAATTTCGATGGTATACGGTACACACCGCGGTGTATGCACACATGCACACTAGTTGACGCGCAAACACGGAGTGTTGGAGGTTTAGTTTTGAGATTTTGCTTGTTATTCTTGCACTTTGTTGTATTTAAGCTAGTGATATCGTTACTACATATTCTTTGTTGCAATTTTGTACTTAGTATTTATTTTGTTCTAAGTTATATATTGCCGATTGTGAACTAATCTAACTGTTGTTCGTTCTTGGTTGATAATACCATTTTGAGATAAATTCATATATACGCCGGTACATATATTCAACAAAAATTAAACAGAAACGTGCATTTCTTTTGCAACGACCTAATATTTATATTATTTCCAGAGTGATTTACATTTATGTTTTTCACAATTCGAATTCTCGGCAGTTCAGAAAATGCTAAATCTGACGATGCTGGTTCGGCTCCAGCTCGGAGCTATCTGAATTTTGCCATTTTCCAAAAGCCAATTTTAATATTGACTTTCAATTTGTCAAAGTTGGGCAATTGTTGATAGCTCGTTTACCGTATATTCGGGGTCTGAGTGTCGATTTACGCGCTGCGATATTCACACGACGTTATTAAGTAATGCATTGTCCGTGTGGAGTACACAACGCGCGTCTCGACATTATAGGAAATATCCGTTGAAATGTGCAGAAAATTCGAAAAAAATTCAAAATCAATGCTTTTACATGAATATATGGAATAATTTCTTATCAAGTAATGTATACGTAGATTATGATGTGTGCCTTTAACCTAGTCCGTAAATCTACACATCTAGTTTTTTTTATGCAAAAACCGCCGCCTTTGAATGTTAGTTCTCTTCGAGACCAATCATTCATTTATTAACTATAGTCTTTGAAATTAAAAACTACATATGCGTAAGGAAAATATGGTAAATTTGAGGTGACAAACACAGCGTAGCACAATTTTGATGACAAACCCTGCAATAACATTAAACTGTTTTATACAGATACATTAAATTGTAGTCGGAAAAAGCTGGAAAGGAAAGAAAATCATCAATTCGTTCTGAATAAATGGGGAAACTTGTTTGAAACTCCTCCGTATATGGAAATTATAGGATTGACGCAATGGCTAATAATGGTGATTACAGAAGTAGCTGGAACAACAAGATGAGAAGATGAATTGCAAAAAAAATAATAGCGATGTCGTTTCTTTTTTTTTCATCATTTCATCCGGCTCATTTTCATCCAATTCCATTCCTTCCTCATTTTCATTTTTGCTCTCCCCCCCCCCCTCAATAATTAGGTCTCGAGCTCATTAAAACAGCCAATAAAAGCGAGTGAAAGGCAGAAAAAAAAACGGCTCGCTTCAATATTTTTTCCGGTGTTTCGCCAAAGAATTCATACATATTTGAGAGAGACGAAATTGGAAAATCGAAAAACTGCCGATCTTCGCAAATCGTATATATGCCAATTTGCGACGCGGCAATACAATACCGGCGTTGAGGGTTTTTTTGTCTTATTTCAAATTATCCGGTCAGTTGTATTTTATGGCCTGGAAGCGAATGGTTCAAGGTTTTGACGAATCCATCGCTGTTTTGTTTGAATTCGAGAATTCGTTACAGTAATCCAATGCAGAGTAAAATGGAAATTTGCTACAGTATTCCAATGCAGAATAAAATTGAGAAAATTTCAATAAAGAAAGAAAAATAATCATTTTTCTATTTCTGATGACTATTTTTCCCGGAATTGTTCTATCACATTTTAAAGGTTTCAAAATTTTTTGGAAGAAATTAAAAAGTTTAAAG
The DNA here is from genome assembly GCA_902829315.1 of Caenorhabditis bovis. Lineage (NCBI taxonomy): Eukaryota > Metazoa > Nematoda > Chromadorea > Rhabditida > Rhabditidae > Caenorhabditis > Caenorhabditis bovis. The sequence goes on along the minus strand of CADEPM010000001.1, from coordinate 788,891 downwards.
AGCCCCGCGATAATTACAAGTGTTTGGGAAACTTGGAATGCATACCTTTCACGAAAAAAAGTTGAAAAAATTATTGTGAGCTCATTTTTGTCTGCATACACAGAGACGCGATTTTGCACACATTTTGTTTCACACCAATCAATCTTCATGTAAAATGTTTTTAGAGTGTTTTTTTTTGGAAAAATTGGCAATTCTGGACACTTTCACATAATTTCGAGTTTTTAAATTTTTTGCGGAAAAACCGGGGCGAAAAAAATAGCTAATTTGAATGATTTTTTTTTTCGAAAAATTTTCAAACCTATTTTCCATTTTTTCAATGGGTTGATATCTAAATTTTACTATATTTAGCTAACTATAATACAGAAATTTCTTCAGTGTTTAAAAAATATCTGAAAAACTGACTATCCGCTTCTTAAATATCGGATTTTGAAAATTAGAAAAGAAATGGAATTGAGAGATAGAGTGAAGATTCAGCGAATTGGCAATGTTGGGGAGGCGTGGGTGGACGTCGGAAATCGTGAACAGAAGGCGATAGAATACAAGAGAGCAAACTCATGGACGTCGAAGAATGAGCCACTAATTATCGGTTGGTGTCGAATATTTTGTCTTGAGCATTTTTTTTTCTCCAGAAGAGGCGCGTCCGAATGAACAAGGCGTTTTGAGAGATAGGCGAATAAAAAATTCCTTTTCATTTTGCGGCTCGCTCGCTAGTCAGTCAGCGAATGAAAAAGAAAAAAAAACGAAATTGGGCACACGGAATGAAAAATTTGATGCCAATTATCAACAAATTTTCTTTTCGTTCTTTTCTTTTGCATAAATTACTCGAATTCTATTTTTGTTGTGTCTTACCGGTTTTTTCGCTTCTTCGATGGCAAATAGAGTTGGCTTGTGGGCCGGCACGTCGATTGTCGGCTTAGATTCGGCGCCGGTTTTCGTGGCGGCTGAAAATGTTGGCCAATTAAGCGATTGCCACAATTTAGTCATTTGGTTCGACCATTTTCAAATGATGATTTCAAAAGATGCTTTTGAAAAATGAAAATTTTTTTCAAAAAAAAGCAGTCCAAACCTCGTCGATACTTTTCAGAGTACTATTCAAAAATATCGGCGACGCGTAATAGGAATTCTCTTCGGAGCATCCATACAGACTATTGCATTCGTTGAGGTCCATCGTTGAATCTCTGATCGCTTCACCGTCGTGACATGATTCTGAAGCATGCATTCATGAATATGCGTTCCCGCGCGGGGGGGGGGGCAAACGAGCGAATGCGGTAATTCGACACTATTTGGCGCGCGCGTAGACACTTGCTCGCTACACTTTCATTCAAGAGCAACACCGGACGATGGAAACAGAAAAAAAGAGCCCCGGGGGGTGGTAGCTAATGTGTTTACTCAGGTATGTTGACCAGGAGTAGCTAAAAAAGGAATTAACAATGCTCGTATCATGTCTGGATTAAAAGTCGCACAAGGCCGACGAAAAAAGGAAGCATCAAGTAAATGATGGTGTTTTGAACTGTGGCCGGCGAGTGGCCCGCCCGAAATTTTTCAAAGGACGTTCCGGCGTGCCGGTGGAGTTTGCACAGATGCGAATTGGATTTATGTGAGAGCGCGGCATGGGTCAATGTTGTTTGTGGCGGCTAATAGGACATTTCGATGGAATTCTTCAAAATAAGCGTTTGAATATTCAAATGGAGTTTCATATGCTTTCAGAAGTCTGTCGATTTCAAAAAAGTGGTTTGACAAAAATGATGGGATTCTAGAGGATCGATTTCAGGAAAAGGACTACGATTATGCCATGGCTATGAAAGGCAAAACAGAGCAAATTATAAGGAAATGTACTTCTAAAATTTAACTATAAATGAAAATCTGCAAATAATCGTCAACTAAAATGAGAATAAAAAAAATCGGGACAAATCTGAGAAAAAAGGCATTTTGAAAAAGGATTAGATCAACTTTCGATTGATTTATATATGCCACTTTTTGTTGGAATAATATTTATAATAAAATGACAGAAGCCTGAATTTCCCTTGCAACTTTTAAAAAATCACTAATAACAAAAAATTGAACTCAGCGATTCGAAAAAGACAAACGGAGATTCTTTGGGAATTCACAAAAATTTTTGCTGATCGTCTCAAAAGTTTTTTACCCTATCAGTACGACACTCCAGTTACACATCGCCTTCAATTTAGCAAAAAACCGCCGGCGACATTTCGAGTTATTTTTTAAGAAAATCTTTTAGAGTTTCGTTTTTTTTGTCTGTCAACACACTGACGCAATTTTGCACACATCAATGTCCTTTTAAAATTATTTTCTTTGAAATTTCCAAATGGAAATGAAAGGAAAAAGAGATTATTATTAAATTAATTTTCAATTTTTTCAAAAATAGAATTTGAAAATGAGCGCGAAATTCAAATGTTGAGAAAAACAATTTTAAGCCTAAGATTACATTTAGAAAAAAAAACACCAAACGGGGAGAAGATAACAAAACGGAAAAATGGTAGCCGAAATGTTCGATCCAAAAAAAGAGAGAAATATAAAAGAAGACAAAAACCCGATGGTTGAATTGAATGGTCGTCATTGTTCAAACTATTTGTCTTATAGGTCCGGCAGAAGGTTTTCCGTGTTTTCATTCAAATCAAAACAAAAAACGTCTCGTCGAGAGTGCCGCCACGAATTAATTAGAATAATCGACAAGAAACATGTTTGAGCGGAAGACAAGAAAGTTGGAATCGCGGGGATAATGATAGCATTTGATTGGAAAGCGAAAGAGAGACGATCACGGAAGAATAGACAACTGGGAGAAAGTGTGACCAAGTTGGTGACTGAGTAAACATTGACTACTGTCTCATTTACAGCCTGGGAATTCTCATAATCAACTCAACGAATTATTTTTATTATTCATTTTTGTTATAATAAACGATTATTCAAATGTGGGGAAATGATATAGTTTTGGAAGCCTGAAAATTACTCTCAACCTTATTTTTTTGTCAAAATCTGCATAGTACCATTATTGAATAAAGATTGGCTCATGAATAAAATTTCTATTGTAAAAAAAACTGGGAAATCTGAAATTCGCTTTATTCCATGTCAAAATTTCAAAATTTCCAAAATTTTTTTGAAAAACCCAATGTTCATTATTATAATGGGATTTAACACACCTTTTCACGCAATATCAAACAAATCTAAACTTTGAAGCTTCTAAAATCTGTTTTTTTGGGACCCTTTAAATAGAGAAATTATGCGATTTTGGCAATTTCAATTCGCAAAAAAATCGACAAAATGCGGGCAATGGAGGCTTTCACGACGGTAGCGGTCAACTCGCGTCGAAACGCGCAAAATCTAATAAAGTCGTTGACCACTGGTGGCGGTTGTCAAGTGGTCACTCGATGTTCGCTCATCTTGTTATCCACTTACAAACAGGGAAAAGATAACAATCTACTTGTCAGCTCATTGGCGAGCCTCGCGAGTGCGGAAACTCCACCCACCCGGTCGCTAATTTGTATGGCGAAAGGATTTGAATGCTCGAGGCATCAATCGAAACCGCTTCCGAGGCGCGCGGCCACAGTCGAGATAATGATAAACACAAATATGTACGGATTGGTGACATTAAACACCGAATTGAAATTGGAATCATTTGAATCTATCAAATTGCAATGTATGATTATCAAAATTTCACTTTTCGATTTGATATCTCCAGATAAATCAAATCAAATATTTTTATTGGTTTTCTGAGAAACTATTGAGATTCTATATAGGGAAGTTTGGATTTTTCGCTTGGAAAAAAAAACTCAAAAAATTATGCGCAAAACTATCAAAAAATTCTATCAATATTTGAAAATTTATTGAGAAACTTTGAGATTTGCTTTAGGAAATATTTATAATGAGATTTTAAAAAGTAGAAATCATTTTTTGAAGATTCTTCGTTTTTTTTTTCTCCAAGGCGCTTATTTTGGAAGCTTTAAAATTTCGCAAAGCTTTGACTAACAAGAAAAAGACGAATGACAGTAGTTGGAGCGAAAATCATGGACGAGCAATTTGAAGGGCGAAAAAAAAGAGGAAGCTGCCAATTTCCGGTGGTCCAATATTTATTGAGGACCACATTAAATTATGCATTCATTCCTCACATGCAAGCGGAACATAATTTGAATAATAAAAATATCAAAAGGATAGGAATGCAATTAGCCAAAGTGTTTCCACCAGATGCTCTCCTTTAATCCCATAGCGTAAGCTGAATAAGCGCACGAAGCAATTTTTGAAATGCGCGCGTGAATTATGATGATCGTTGAATGAACCGTGGACAAACTATTTGTGTATTTCTTGTTGACACAATATGGCGAGATGCTATCGGCTGGAGACAGGCGGATATAGTGTCGAATGGATCCATTTATTAATAAATACGATGCGATTTCATTTTTTTCGATGGTTTCATTTTGGTTCGCTGAGAGATGGGAAGATGAGTTTTATTAAAGCTGACGTCGCAATGAATGCGAGAAATCGACCTCGTCGTCGCCGTCCGATTCCGCTTCGGTGTTTCGTTTTTTTGTGACACGCTCGACGCGCATCTCGTCGCAAATCTGCAAAGAGGAAATCAAGCACGAAACAAATTGAATGTTTCTTTTCATCATGGTTCACCGCACACTTGTTAAGAATTCAATTTTAATTGACTCGTCTTATTGAAAAAAAAAATGAATAGAATAGGTGCGAAAGAAATGCACCGTTTTTAAATATGTTATTTTTTGTTTCAGAGGACAAGAGAATTTGAAATATTTATTTTAAAATAAAATAATATTTAATTAGCCTCTTTTCATTCAAAAAATTTTGGTTTAGCTTAAAATCGAATAAAAACTTAAGCAATATTGATTTCATGTGCCCCAACAGAGCAATGTCTTGTTTATTCAATATTTGTAATTTCGAATTTGAAGATACCACAATTATTGGTCTAATATTAGCGTGAAACTAGATTTAAAAGTTTTTATTTCAACATTCTACGAGGAAAAATTATCGAAAAAATATTTTAATGAGAAAACACGCTCAATTTCGAGGGTATACGGTACACACTGCGGTGTATGCACACATGCACACTAGTTGACGCGCTAATACGGAGTATTGGAGGTTTAGTTTTGAGACTTTGCTTGTTATTCTTGCACTTTGTTGTATTTACGCTAGTGATATCGTTACTACATATTCTTTGTTGCACTTTTGTAATACAAATTGGTTGCGAAAAATTATTGGCTGCTTTTTAGAAAATAAAAAAGAAGTCAAAAATGGTGCATTTCTTTTGCAACTACCAACCTGATCAAGAGTTGCAGTTGATATGTAATTCTCCAAATCGATATTCGGAACTTTCTTCTGCAACGCGCCAAGCGCTCTGTACGCAGGCTTCCAATTTTTCTTATAAGCATGCTCTTCAATCAACATTGCAAATATTCTTGTGCACGGCACGATATCGTCCTCTTCCGATTCTTCAGCAAGCGTCGAAAGTTGTCGAATTCCATCAGCAGTGTCGGTTTGCATTACACTTATTATAAAAATTAGACAAACAGTTGAAAGTAAGAAATACCTCAATATTTTGATGAGCTTTTCAAGCTGTTTTCGATATCTCGCTATTTCAGTTTTTATATGTTCAAGAGAGGCACTGGAAATGCCTTTGGATTCGGCTCGTTCAATACACATGATCGCCATTTCAAGAGCCGATGAAGCTTTATCAAACGATTTCCAATTTTCGGCTTCCATCTATAAATATTGAAAAAAATGGTTTGTTCTATTATTTATACTCACTATTGCACAAGACTTATAGAAATTCGCGAGATGCTCAAACGATTGCGATTTTGTGTAGAACGTCTCAATATCCTTAATAATTGCCGGATCATCCTGCCAATTGGTGGTTTGCAAAAAGTTCGCCGCCAATATGTAAATATCCTTGCTTCGTGCGGTATTGGCGAAAAATCGAATTTTTTGAATGTCTCCTGATTTCAAAAGAGCTCTCATCGCCTGAAATCCGGCAAGTCTTCACTCCGATTTAAACAACCAATGTGTATTACCGTAAGCTTATCACCTGCTTGTGTGTATTTCTTAGCCGCTGCGAAATATGCGCCTTGTTGCAAACATAATTCCGCGACATCAAACAAAACCTTTTTGCGTTCAGTATCGTTCGGAATGAATTCTGAGAATTGCAAATTGGATGTGCTCGTTTCTTCTTTTTTTGAAATTCAAATATATACCTTTTGAAGGTGTCATCATTTCGGCAAATTTCTCAGTTACTCGCACATTTCTCGATCTGCACAATCGAACGGCCGCCGAGTATTCCTTAGCGAAGCACAAGAACGTGAGCGCCTTCTCATAATTCTGATTGCTCTCAAAAAATTCGGCGGCGCGCTTCAATATTTTCGGATCCGTCGTCGCGTCGAGATCTTTTGTGATCAAATCGAGAGCACTAAACTGCTCGGTACGAAATGCCAAATCCAATGCTCGTCCAATCATTCCAGCTTTATGGTACAACATCACCGCCATGTGCGCATAGCCAGGAATATCTTCATAATAGCGAGCAGTCGTGACCAATTCATTGCCGCCGGCCATCAAGCTCAGATTCGCAAGTTTGTCTTTCATGTCATGCTCCTAAAAAATGATAATAAATTTAATTATGGCATATTTTGAAAAATCCATTCCAAAGAGCACTAGACAAACTTTCAAATGATATACATATAAAACTTAATAGGAATAGAACAAATCATCAATTAAGATCAAATAGCAACATGCATTTCTTTTGCAAAACTTCACTGACCCTAGCTAGCCGAATCGCTGATGAGACCGCTCGCGCTTTCGTATAAAACTGCACCGCATTCGGAATATCACCATTACTCTCATAGAGCCTCCCAATAAGATAGCACGCTGCTTTGTCCTTCGATTCCTCGGCGATTTTGGCGGCCTAGACATCAATATTAATGATCATATGAAGTAATTTCGCGATATCACCTCGTCAACTTTGCCCTGCGCACATTTCACACGAACCATCGAATAGAAATCGCTGGCGAACGTGTAGAAATTGACGGCGCCGTCGAAATCGCCGCGACTCTCCAAATAGAAGCCCCACCATTTGTACAATTGGCTTCAAATTTGCCCAATAATTTCAATGTTCGAATGATGAAGCTTACGGTTCGCGTTTTTGTCTCACATAGGTTTCCATGCTCTTCGGATTGTCGCCCAGCATGCGGAACACCTCGAAATGATGAACGCCCGCTTTTTCATAGCTGAACTTGAACTTCGTGAAATGGGCTATGGAAATTTTTCAAACTTTTCAATCGCCGCCTCAATCGAATTTTTGTCGGCCTTACTTTCCAGATACTTCGCGTAATTGTAATGCGTGTTCCTCAAATGAATTCGATCTTTCGTCTCGGCAATATTAAATGCTTGTGGCCACAAATTCTGAGCTTGATACAACTTATTCACCAAATCCCAGCGTTCATGACTCGCGTAGATGCTTTGCGCTTCTTCCTGGAACCGTTTGCAATTCGTATCAAGACCCTCTCTCTCTCTCTCTCTCTCTCTTATACCATCATTCCCAATTCGACGGCCAATGCGGCGCATTGCATCGACTCGTCCTCACCGGCGAGTTGCGATTTTCGCACGGCCCGCGCGCCTCGAACATTCTTCATATGGCCGAGACAAACCATGGCGACGTCGAGTCGACGCGTCTTAACGCTCATCGACGCCATCTGCTCCCAGACGCTCTCGCTTTTGATGTATTGAATCGCTTTGAACGCCGCGTCCATACTGCCAAGCGTCAGATAAAACGAGAAGTCCATCATCGCTTTTTTTGTGGCGTCGTCGCAATTCTCGACGCCGTTGAATTCGCGAAGAATCTTCGCCACCAGCGACTTGCCGATCGTTTTCTCGCCGCGTATCTCCTCGTCGTCCCAATCAGATTTTTTGACGAAATAGAAATGCGGCACCGAAACGGCGACGAGTCGCCCACATTGCTGCGACTTCCTTTGAACGTCCTGCAATTGGATTCCGTGTTCAGCAGTTACGAACATCGACAAAAGTCGATTATCATCCTAAAATTTCGATCTTGCATATTATCATTCTGCGAAAGGTTACCGAATCGGCATGGACGTTGTTGCACTCGACAACAAGATATCTCGGATCGAACTCATCCCAGCAAATCTCACCGGGCCGATGCAGCATCATTTGAAATCGGCTTTTGGCGCGAGCCATCTTCCTCGCCGCCGCTGTCACCGGGCGACCTCCTGAAGTGTGAGCCAATTCCGCTTGAGCTTCATACTCCTGGAGATCCGTCATTCCGCGATCAAAAGAGAAATAAGTGATTGAATCGCTTTCGGCGTCAAATATCAACAAGAGTTCGGCGACAGTCGTTGGGTCCTGAAATATTGAATGCTTTTAAATGGAGGAGGAAGCTTCAAGACCTCCAAAAATGTGCACGCCACACGATTTCCAGTCGGATTTATTTTCACCGAAATAAACTTGTAGAAGTTTGGAACATTCTCTATTGCATATTTCGAGTTATGCTCTTGAATGGCGTTTCTGAAAAAAAATTGAGAGGTGTCGCCTTGATATTTTCTGAATTCTCTCACTTGCTCGAAAGATTATAAATTCTGACGAATCCATGAGAAGTGCCAACCGCCATCCAGTGTTTGTTCAAGTCGAGAACCGTTGGATCTCCTTCGATTTCCGGTAGTGATATGATTTGACGAACGGTTCCCTAGATCAGATTTGTTTTGTCGAACAATCAAAATTAGGCAAACCTGCAGGGTTCTTGCATTAATTTTATCTTTTTCAATGCAATATAAGGTTTGATTGGCGATTACAACAGAGGATGTGTTGCATGAAAACGATGTTGATTGAATTGTCGCCAGCGAGGATTGCACATCATAAGTAACAATCTGAAATTATGGTCGAATTTCGTTGGTATAAAAGAAAAATGCAAGATTCGGTATTTTTTGTACCGCATTTTAGCCATAAACTTTTTTCTAAAATTAGCCTGAAATTTAAACACTTTAAGACGCAAATAAAAATTAATGACGGCCCCTGTTATGGTATTATTTCGGAAACCAAAAAAGAACCAATTTTTTGGCGATCTACCAACTCCTCGCACACTGTCGAAAAAAGTCTGTCTAGACGGCGGGTTTTTGGATGGTCTTAAATTTTTTGGTTTCCGACTCGAAAAACAAGAGATGTCTTTTAAAAAATTGACCCCAAATTTCAAGAAATAGGAAAAGTCAGTTATTACTAGATTATCATCATTCTAGTTATTCGAAGCCTGTTTTATGATACTTAATTTATTCCAACAAAACCTTATATTCATATCAAATTATATATATATATCATTTGAAAGCTTATGAAATGATCTTTCGAATGTTTTTTTTTTCAAAATATACCATAGTTTTTCTTATTCTCATATTAATGACGATTTTTTTTGAAAAGTAAACTCACTAATATGTGCCTTTTTTGGCAACAAAACCTCACCGTTTCCTCATTCCAAACCACCAATTGTTTCTCTCCAAGACTGATTCCTTTAACATTGCTAATCGATAGTTTCAAATCTTGCGAAACTCCGGTGAGAGCGTTGAGAAGTATGAACGAGTTTGCGCTTGTCTGAACTGCAGCCACCTTAATGATAAATTTAAAAATTTTATTGAAAAAAAAACTTAGCACGACGAACTTTTCCCTTCATTTCAACTATAAAATTGTCGTCTTCTAATATGACGAGCTCTTTATCCGTGACGAGTGCAACGCTGCTGGTCACCGGACTCCAGCATATATAATATATCTAAACGGCATGTGCGACGATGAAGGAGGTATTGATGATGTGCATAAATACCTTGTTTCCAATTGCGCTGCTCGCCTGCAGCTTCCACGCGTTCTCCAACGACGCATGCGGTTTTCGACGTCTCCAGTGCGCCACATTGCCTTCCGTCGTTCCGCCGGATATCGCGCCCTTTTTGCTGTTTATCGTCACACAAATGATTTTCTCATCTTTGCTGAATGTCTTCGACGAATCCAATGAGATTGTCGTGTTCTCCTCTTTTATCAGATCCCACACACGCATTTCTCGTTCTTCATAGCACATTACTAATAGGCCTTCACTCAGCTCCATTTTATAACTCTCTGGACGACCGCCGAGCTTGACCTGAAATTGCTCAATTTAGGTCGGTGCAAAAGAAATGTCTTTTTTAGACGTCATCATCCTCATAATTTGTATATATAAAAGCTGTCTGGCGTTTTTGTTTGTTTGAGAGACTGTGCACAATCGAGAGGGTGCAATACAATAAGAGAGTGTGTGTTAGAAGGAGACGCAGACAGCGAACGACTTCGCGCCAGAGCGAGACTGAACCCCGCGATCTCTCGATTATGAGTTCAAAAATTGTGCCATTTTGATATTTCTTATGAGACGGTTATAACTTGATGGCAAGTGCCATCCAGCACAACCTTGGTTTAACTATAAATGGAAAAAAATGACAATAAAAGAAATTAAGCGGTATTTTGGAAAAGCATTTCGAAAAAAGTATTAGATCAACATTGGAATAATATAAACATTTGATATTAAAGTTTTTAAAAAATATTACAGAAGTTCGCATTTCTTTTGAACCAACTCAATAAGCTACCTTTATTTTTTCCGAGCAACGCCCTTCAATATTGCCTTGCGCCAAATGATAAATGAAAAGATCTTTTGTGAAAACTAGAATCATCGAGATAATTTCGCAATAATCCAAGAAGAGAACATGAGAATCCAGCTGAAAACAGAAAAAAAAACTGAAAAAGTTTATATTAATTTCGCCAACTTTATGAATGATTCGATCCTGTTGCCCATCGATGCTAAACACGGTTCCAACATCCGTGCCAAACAAGAACTCCGATCCAATCGGCCTTCCCAGCGGCTTTTTGATTTCGGCTCGTTTTTGAATCGGCGTATCGAACGCTAGCTCATCATCGGGCACACTGAGTTGCTGCTGCTCCTCTTTTGGCTGACTATAACTCTCAAATTATTTCCTTCAATTAATTAATTAAAGATAATTACGGTTCGTATACGAGTCGTTTACAGGTTGCAGTGATGTCCTCCTTGAACTCCAATTGATTCAATAATATTGTCTCAATCGCGCCTTTTCTATTCTCCGAGTACTCATAGATGCGAATGTAAGATGTCTGAATTCAATTAGTATGTTAGGGCGGTGCAAAAGAATTACAGGTTTCTATATTTTTGTAGATTTTATTTTTTCAATAAAACATTTCATTTATCATAATGATACGCTACCCCCCACAAACTTCGCTGTTTTGAGAAAACCATATGAAATTATAACAAGACAATTGCATTTTCAAATTCAGGGCTTTTGAAAACCATATTTTCATAATTATTATACCCAATGCCTGCGTCTCCGTCCAACACACGCTCTCTCTCCACTGTCTGACTTACTAGAAATTGAAGGAGTTTTCTAGAAACACGTCAATCCAATAGATAAGGGCGTATATTTGGTGTTGATTATTCTTTCCCTTCTCAGAGTTCAACTCTCTAATTACTCAACTTCGTGATCTCCAAGCCACTAGTCGCAAAACTCTACATGGGAGTATTTTACGGGGGTCCGTTTATTCGAATTCACACAGTCCAAAAGCGCGTCATAATGATACACCACCCTCTATTTATTTTACATTCTAAAGCTCTTCTAATGCTCTTTCTAAATATTTCTTCGAAAAGATTCCATAATGCATTGTATTTTTGTTTAAAGCTATACCCTTTAAAAATGTAAAAATCATTTTTTTGTATCAAAAACGCACACTATGCAACGTCATCAGCAATTTTCCATTATGACTCCAATCGACAAATTTCGCGGAATTTGTGAAGACGTCCAAAACTGTGTGCGCTTAAACGAAATGAATGAAAACGAATTATTTTGGATATAAATCTTACATACTGGTCCACCTTTGGGCACAAAACAAACGCAACCATCGTCCCATCCAACAGCGACGAATTGTTTGAGCGGATGCCATTTTATGCACGTTGGTGCACAATTTCGGCTTGCTCCGCTATCATTATGTTGGCTCTAAAATGCCTTTTTTTTTCTTTTGGACGTCTTTTTTTTTCTTACCGTATGATCGCAAAAGGCAACATTTCCTTCAGAACTCACTGGATCGAATGTGGTAACACAAAGCCAATTGCAGTGTGGCGCCCATTCGATTGATGTTGGCCGCATTGCCGAATATGGATGAGGAACAATGGAGGGGCCCAATCATGTACGCAACAAAGCTCGGCGACGGTTGTCATGGAAACGAAACAACAATTTACAAATTTCGGGGTATAATTTGATGTATTTTCAGATTTTCATTTTTTAATTATTAGCTCTCTGCAAAAGAAATGCACCCTTTTGTCCCATTTTATATTTAAATCTAATTTTCAAGAAAACGCGTAGTTTTACTATCAACTTATTATACATATTATTCTTCCTATTTTTTTCTTGAAAAATTTGGAAAAATTCCTTTTGTTATCATTTTTGTGGACTTTTTTTTGCAGGTGCTCATTTCGTGCATTTTTTTTTCTGAAATTACACTACGAAAATATGACGACTGTAAAATAATGTAGGGTAGAATTTTCGATTGAATCGACCCTAATTCTAATTACTATTTGAACATACTTAATAGGCATATATCTAGTTTCGAAATCATTCAAGATGGAACCCCCCGATAGGCATTTATTCTCTTTTCTCATGTTCCGAGTGCCAGCTAGTATTATTTATTTTTATATTGTTATTCTTACAATTGCAATTTATGCGATTTACTATATACTTATTAGTGAGCAGGATTATTCCGTTGTTGATAGGGTATTGATAGAGAGCATCGCTGTAGGCTTGTAAAAAGATAGTGTAATTAAAATTTGGATTTTTGTTGATTTATAAAATTAAAATTATACTAGTAATTCAAAATTTGTCATTTGGCAAAAATTGAATTGATTTTGTGATTCGTTCAATTTCGATATACACTTGAATGTGTTTGAAATGAAATGTTTAGCTCAATTTTGAAAATAATTGAAATGGCATTCGAATTCCCGCGCGCCGCACGGCCGTGAAAAAAATGCGACCGCAATTTTTACAAGCCTGCATGACTCCTCAAACCTCTGAATTTCATTCTTTTTCAGAATGATGAGCACTCTTTGACATTTATGGAGGCGAAATTGCATGCAAAACCCTATTATCCACCACAAGAAGCCTGGTTCAGCGACCAGAGGGTTCAGCAAGAAAATAACGACGATTATTGATGATGTTCACAGTTTGTTTATATAAAACACATCGCGATTATAATATAGATTTTTTCGTTGATTTTCGACAGCCCACTCGAATCTCGCCTTTGTTTCAGCGCTTTCAATGTTTTTCCAGAATATTGATTCCAGTCGGGACGTTGGCATTTCATACAGACAACTTAGAATGAAGGCCAATAAGAATGTTAACACTGTGACCGGAATCGCATAGTAAACGTACTGCAAGTTGAAAAAATATTTCATGGCGAATTCGAGCAAATTGAACGAACCACTTGCCATAACGATACTAAATGAAGAGGCCGATCGCCAATATTCACGAAATAGAGAATCACCATCCAATGGACGATGTAAGCGCAGTAGGAGAGTCGTCCGAATGGCTGCCAGATTGGGTGAGACATGAAATTTTTGATGGGTCCTGAGACTTGAGTATTTCGGAGATCATTCTCAAAGCATACCTCCCCAGCCAATCGAATTTGCGACGATGACCCAAGCAACAGACATCGACCAGAAGATCCGCGACAAATTGTAATAAGTTGCCCTAGTGAATGCGCTGTGAAGAATTTCGCGTAGTTTCGTGTAACCATTCATTTTCAGCCATTTACCTCCAATTCTGCTCGCCCTTATCATATTGATATGTGATAAAAATACATGTAAGGGCAATACTAACAGCAACGCTCCATCCCAAAACGATTAATGGAATGCGTTTGGTAATTCGTTGCGGTTGAATTCGAGCAAGCACGTATCCAACAAAAACCCCGATTAAATAAGGTGGACATCGAATCCATGGTTTTATGTAGATTTTGACAAAGAATTTCAAGAAATCTCTGAGATTTTAAGCCATCATTTAAAGCATTTTCAATTCACATACCCTTTGCCAATCACATCGACGGGTAGGTCATAAGTGGCAAATAATATGTGAACAATTGCGATGCTTATGACACCGATGGTCCCTAGTAGAATACATCCAAATTTTCGGGAAATGGACAATGCTATAATGAAGATTGGAGCGACGAAATACAATTGAGTGTCGACTGACATGTACCAAGAAGGCGCATAACACTAAAATTGTGGTTATTTCAATTTTTCAATAGAATTATTTTGTCGAACCAGATCCATTAAATTGCCAAAATTATTTATATACAATAAATTCTTCCACCATTTTCGACGACAAGTTTCAGCTTCCATCAAATGCTGGTCTTAAAAATTTTAAACTGGCGGCCGGGAAAAATTAGTCCACGGCCATCCATTTATCTAATTTTTTAAATCGAAATTTTTTTGCAAAATTGTTAAAATTAATTACACCAATGTTTGATATTTCAATTATATTAAATTAGCTATTACTCATTGCTACTGCCGCTGCTGGACCTCTGATGTAAGGAGCGTAAACTATAAAAAACCATATTGTCATTATCATAGGTGGAGTGATTCTGAAAAACTTCGGAATATTAGCGTCCGAATTTTTTGTTTCTTTTTTCATTCCTTATAAATCGATGAATGTAATATTTTGCCCATAACACTGGATTTCTCATTTGACGATTTGTCAAATTGCTTTTGAAAAATGTGAATGAAACAACAATCCCGGAGAGCAGAAAGAACGTATCCACTGCGAATGTTCCACCAATTATTAAATGGTTTAGTAGATTTTTGGGAACGTCAGCAATTGGAAGAATAGTATCTTGAATAGTGTTCTATTCAATAAATCGATTTTCTAGTTACCAGAGAATCCAAAAATTGTTGTACAGTGTCCCGCAATGACCCAGCTCAGCGAGAAAAATCGTATGCAATCGAGTGATTGGATCACTCCATTCTTGTGATCTCGCACAATGAGAAGTTTATTTGAGTTTGTCCACAATGAGAATGCATTTAGATATTCTGGAATAATTAAAAAATGACGAATGCATGTTATCTAGCTCGTTCCATATCTGGAAGGATCATCAAACAAGTCCTCCTTGAAATAATCGATGACGGTTGATATCAACACGATTGCAATGGTGATTCCCAAAAAGGCATTCAATGCCCAAAATGTTGAGTCTTTTTCGATGGCATAATCGGTGCAATACGCATCGCAAGCGATTAGAGGAATTTGAGAAATTTTGTTGAACATTCTTGTAATATCCTAAACTGGTATACATTAGTGGCGAATACGTGGGAAATTCCACGGGTTATTTTTGTGATATTTATAGATTCAAAAATTTGCTGAAATTGCTTATTTCCCGATTTATCGGACCCTATATGCCTAGCTTTATTTTATACCTCTCTTCCACATGATTTTGGTACACAAATCGCCAGTTTTATATTCTTTATAAGACCGTTTCTATCCTTGATATCAAATTCACATTGAGCGTTCTAAATTCTTAAAAATCAGATTTCTATATCATTTTTCCACCTTTCCCATAGACAATATCAAATAGCAATAGTTAGTCTTATAATGAGCTCCACTAGATGCCTTGCATTCCTCATAAGACCCATCGTATATGGTTTTTAATCTTAGGATATCGGCGCTTGGAAATTTAGCGAATGCGTCAATTTCTGGAAAATGTCGATTAAAAATCAATTTCAAACAAATTCTAAACGTTCGATTGCAAATAAATTATCCTTAATAACCTCCCATTGCTCGACACTACAATTATTGGCATAATAGCACTCCAACACATCTGATGTCAATTTTTCCAATGATTTCATCCAAGTTGATAAATCCTTGGAGCATTCCTCCGATATATCCGATATTTCGTAGGGTGAATATATTTTCTAAATAACCAAAAAAAGGCTTATTATGTGTATTGATAATGATTTGCTCACATTGCTTGAAACAACATATATTATTAGTGATAATAGAATGAACATTTTGGTGTTTTTCAGGTCGGCATTCCCTTTTTTAAATACTGCATAATGTTGTGAATGATAACAACTATCTAGCTATTCGCTTTATGTACTTCAATATAACAATGATTGAGTGGACGGCCGGGGAAAAAAAACAAGTCCGCGGCCATGCTGTTAGTTTTTTTTCAAATCGAAATTTAGTTTTTTAGCTGGTTTTTTCCGTTGTGAAATAGCAAATACGAATATTTTTAAACATTTTTGGTGGTTTTCCTTTCACAAAAATTATTTGATTAAAAGGGCAATATTGTTGTTTAATATAATTGTGTTTTCTGATTTATTTCACAATGTCAAATTATAATTTTCTATTTAAATATGCGTTTTATCAATTTTGGCGTCTTCGGCTTCAATTTTGTTCGACGGTTTTGCCATTCCAGCGAAAAGCCCTTCGATGAGCATCTTTTCAAGTCTTAATCAAAATTTCAAGCTAAAATTCTCGATTTTAACGGTATACTTTAATATTGGAAGTTCGAACATGCAACTCCAAAAGAATGCGCAAAAGAATGCTAGAAATGTGCAAGGAATTGAATAGGAGATGTACTGAAGTGAATCCATTAAGGGAGTTAGTGAGATGTTCAACGTACCACTTGCCACAAGGATACCAAGTGAAGAGGCCTCTCGCCAACATTCATGAAGTATGATATCACCGTCCAATGGACGATGTAAGCGCAGTAGGAGAGTCGTCCGAATGGCTGCCAGATTGGGTGGGACATGAAATTGTTGATGGGTCCTGAGACTCATTATTCATAAGTAGGACCATCGCTTAGAATTACCTCCATAGCCGAAATGATTGGCTAAGATGACCCAACAAACAGCAAAGGACCATCCGATTCGTGAGAAGTTGTAGTAGGAAGCTCGCGTGAAAGTGCTCCAGTGAGAGCCTGCGTCATAATCATAATTTGCGAATATGCAGGCGCATGCAATTCCAAATGCCGTCACCCAGCCGACGATGGCAATCGCCCAATTCCCGCGAATCTTTTTGTTATTATAGGTCGCTATAATGTAGCCGGTCAGGATTCCGATCAAATAGGGCGGGCATCGTGTCCACGCTTTTGCGTACATTTTCGGTTGGAAATTCGTTGTGTCACTGGAATATTTTCAAATTATCGCATGTATTTTTTATCACTAGTCCGAACTCACCCTTTTCCAATCAAATCGGCTGGTAGATCGTATACCGAATACAATATATAAACAGCAATGATGCTTGCGACACATCCAGCCGCGGTGAGAATTGTTCCAGCGGCGAATGAGAAGTAGAAAGCGATGAGGAGAATCGGGGCGACAAGGTACAACTGAGTGTCGACGGCGAGATACCACGTGATTGGGTAGCACTAAAATTTAATATTTAATTAAAATTATTTTGAAAATGGTTTTACCTCATCGGTATTATCAAAATTGTTAATATAAAGCAAATTTCTCCACCATGACGATTTGCACATATTTGCTTGAGCGACATCCTTATCTATCAAAATTCCGGTGTAACATTTAGTAAGCGAAAATTTAACTTCTTACTAAGTTGGGAAGCTGCAAATGGGCCTTGAATGTATGGGGCGTAGACGGTGTAGAAGCCGATGAACAGCATGATGGTTGGGGTAAGTCTATAAATATTATTTTCTTTATATCCGACGGAAAGACGCCCACCTCAAATATCGATGGACGTAGAATAATATCCAAGTGATCGGATTCTTAACCACTCGCATTTTAGGTCTTGTCTTGAAAAACAGATAAGTGACGACAATTCCAGACAAAATGAAGAATGTGTCGACGGATAGAACTGCATTGGTCATTATGTGATTCCAGAAGCTTTTCGGAATTTTTTCAACTGGTAATAACATGTCTAAAAATTGATTATACAAGTATTGATGATCATTCTTCACATTGTTGTACCGCCCATCAGAAACATTATCATCGAATGCCCCGAGACAACCCAGCTCATTGAGAACATCCGAATGCAATCCAGTGATTTGATGAATCCCGGCTTCTGTTCCTTCACAGAAAGTATCGTTGAAGCGTTCGTCCAAAATGAGAACGCAAGGAGAATTTTAAGGAAAAAGTTGGATTTTGTGGCAGATGAATTTCCGAAAATTTCCTCTATTAAATAATCCAAAATTGTTGCGATAATTGCGATTGAGACCATAATAATTAGAAAGATTCTAAATGCAATATTTTTCTTTTCGAATATATTTAGTGTGTTTTTACGAGAATCCCCAGAAGGCCGAATCCTTTTTGACAGGAAAATGAGCGCAATAAGCGTCGCACGCAGTGAACGGAAACTCCTGATCATTGAACAATTGCACCAGGTCCTAAAATTGTGTCAAGCTACAGTGTAATCCTGTTCAGAGATAACAATTCTCTGTTTTTCAATTATATTATAAATATTGAAAATTCTTATCAGTAAATTATATGAGGTTCACGTGAAGCATTTCGATGGGGATTATGCGAACTATGAGGTGTGGGTGGTGGGAAACAATCGATGTCACAATCACTCTTATCGTTGTCTACTTTTTGCATTCATTTGTTTCAAAAAAACAGAAATGCCAAAAAAATGACCGTAGTCTTGGCGCGATTTTAAAATTGTAGATTTATAGCTTTTTTAATTAATTATAATTATGTGGATGGGACCAGTGAGCTCAGCTGTAAGCTCGATTTTCAATCACTACGATTGAGAGGCTCACGGTGATCGCGAGTGAAAATAACAAGGGCTTCTCAGAAAAAAAAAACTAAATTGAAGGGATCTCGTCAACGAAATATGTAGATCATCGGATGATATGAGGGAACGTTGTGTCTGTGTACTCCGCACGGACAATGCAACCGCCCACCTGAAGCAAGCTCCCCGTCACCGCCGAATCGCGATTGAATTTGCTGAACGCGCTACTGAGGTGTATCCCGGGAATTGTCCGCAGAAGTTTCGAAATGAAATTTCTCTTACATGACTTCAGAATTTGCCCCGCCCCACGCCTTATTTTGACTAGCCTGCCGTCAAAAAAATACCCGCGCGAAATTCTACCGCCCATTTTTAAGGGACGCGTATTCCGGTGTTGCCATGTGAATTTTTACTATGCAATTCTCATGTTTGACTTTTATCAATTAACATAACGCGGAATGAATTATGTGAAATTTTATTGAGGAGGCTTCTCCTTTGAAAAATAGCGTTTATGATCATGGACACAAATCTGAGCTCGATTAAATAATTGGATAGTCACAAAATTCATACTGTCTTGGACGGACCAATTGGTGAAATTTGAATTACGCGGGCTGTCATTTAATTGGCCCCGCAATACGAAATAGTCTCATATATTTATTTTTAGAAAACGTAAAAATCGCTCCTAAAGGTTTTTCCATGCGAGACCCAAGGCGGCGATTTAAAACACAGTAATCGCACCCCAAATTCATAAATTGCGAAAAGAAAAATTAATGAAATTTTGAATTTCGAAGACGACTTACTTTTTTGCCACAACTATCAGACATGCAAACGGCAACTTTCAATGAAATAAGTGGAATCGCTGGGCATTTAGCATTCTTTAAAAATTAATTAATACATTTTTTAAAAAGTAAAAGCTAACCTTTCCAGGCATAAGTAACAAATAGCAATAATTTGTGTCGTACTTCACTCCACTGGCTTCTTGACATTCCTGATATGATCCATCATCAATGAGGCCGATCTCGAGCAGTCCTGGGCTCGGAAATCTGCCGAACGCGTCAAGCTCTGAAATCAGCCGATTTCCTATGGATATTTGAGATTCGTTACGTTTCAAAGCGTATGCGTTTTCCTCCAAAATCTTCATCTGACGTTTTGTGCAATTTTGAAACGCCACACATTCATCGACGACTAGAGCAACTTGCGCGAGCGAGTTCAACCAAGTCTTCGTGTCGGCGGCACATTGAGCCGACACATTTTTAAACGAGTTCACGACGGGAATTTTGGGATGGCGATTCTGAAAACGTGACATCCAATGTCTTTTTATTTTCTAAATTAGAGAAACTCACATCAATATTATAAATTGAGTGGGTGAGACTGAATGTGCAAAATAAAACGAGGAGTTTCATGATATGCTAGTCATAAATCATATTCATTTTTTGCTTTTATACCGTAAGATTATTTCATTCTTATCAATTCAATAGTTGAATTTTGTTTGATTTTTCAAAATTATCATATTTTGTCGGCGATGCGAAAATGATTCGAAGAGCAATTTCAGAGCAAAATGAAGGAGATCGTCTTAAATTTATGAATAGAATAAAGAATATTGGCAAACTGCCAGGCAAAAACTATGGCCCGTGATCTTGACGATGTAGATTTACGGACATAAGAACAAGTTAAAGGCGCACACCGCTCATCGGGACCTCTCTCGAATTTTTTAGCCAAATTTCCACAGTCTTCGTCAATTTCTAAGAATTTCCCCGCTTCTGTAATTTTTCCAGATTGTTCCAAAAAATTATTATTGCTCACTTAATCAAAAACTGATATATCCACCTCTAGATAAATATTTTGTTAGCAATTGTTTTTGAGCAAATTTGATGTTCTACGCACTTCGGACCTTCTAGACGACTTCGGATGCAGAAACCACAAATTGACGATTTTTATTTATGGTTTATGCCACCCACCCCTATTTGATAACATATTGTGCACAGAGTACAGTGCAGCCAGCGAAAAGGCTAATGATGTCATTGACAGAGACAGGATTATGAGAGGTACTATTTGAATCCAACAAAGAACACATTTATGTACATACAAGTATTATTAAAATTATTATGAATTAATTCATTAGAAGTGCATTTTGGCGATTTTGCCTTCTTCCGTTTCAGCTTCAATTTTGTTCGATGGTTTCGCCATTCCGCCGACAAGTCCCTCGATTAGTGTTGCGAGGAGCAAGAAAATATGAAGAAAGATATTAGCAATTTAAATCCTGCGGTTACGGTGAATATCACGGTGTTTACACACACACCTGAGTTGGCGCGCAAATACACGATGTTGAGTTGTTGGATTGTTTTAGGCCCGGACCCGAGTTGCTTGATTGGTTTCCGTTGTTATTTATATTTTCCTACCGTGCGGCTTCATTATTATTTTTATTCACATACTATCCATTCCCCCGGCTAGCCATTATTGTTATTATTATCCGTTAACTAATTAAATTGCGCTTCGTTCGTTATTGTTGTCTAACGCTTACTTTAGATAAAGTTTAAATTGTAATTCGAGTTTTCCGACTTACAACAATTAGCATCTTTTCGAGTCTATAATAATTAAATCATCAAGCGGGTTTTTTGTAGAAATCACTTCAACACTGGCACTTCCAACATGCAACTCCAAAAAAATGCGGCTATGAATGACAGAAATGTGCTAGGGATTGCGTAATAAATATACTGTAATTAATCGAATGAGGCGAAAAAAGTGAAATTGAGACGTACCACTTGCCACAAGGATACCAGGTGAAGAGGTCTCTCGCCAACATTCATGAAATAGAGAATCACCATCCAATGGACGATGTAAGCGCAGTAGGAGAGTCGTCCGAATGGCTGCCAGATTGGGTGGGACATGAAATTGTTGATGGGTCCTGAGACTCATTAATCATAAGTAGGACCACCGCTTAGAATTACCCCCATAGCCGAAATGGTTGGCTAAGATGACCCAACAAACAGCAAAGGACCATCCGATTCGTGAGAAGTTGTAGTAGGAAGCTCGTGTGAAAATGCTCCAGTGCGAGCCGGCGTCATAATCATAATTTGCGAATATGCAGGCGCACGCAATTCCAAATGCCGTCACCCAGCCGACGACGGCAATCGCCCAATTCCCGCGAATCTTTTTGTTATTATAGGTCGCTATAATGTAGCCGGTCAGGATTCCGATCAAATAGGGCGGGCATCGTGTCCATGGTTTTGAATACATTATAGCATTGTAGTTGTTCAATTTTCTAAAAAATTATCATTAGAAACTCAATTTCGATGAAAAGTGAATACCCATTTCCCAGGAAATCTCCAGGCAGATCGTTCACCGAATACAACACATAGACAGCGATGATGCTTGCGACACATCCAGCCGCGGTGAGAATTGTTCCAGCGGCGAATGAGAAGTAGAAAGCGATGAGGAGAATCGGGGCGACGAGGTACAACTGAGTGTCGACGGCGAGATACCACGTGATTGCGTAACACTGAAAAAAAAAACATTAAACTGTTAGAAAGCGATTTTTCCAGTGGTTTGGTACGTCTTGCGATCCGAAATTGTTAATATAAAGTAAATTTTTCCACCATGATGATTTGCAAACGTTGACTTCTTGAATTTGCTTATCTGAAATGAATCGATATAGCTTATCATACACCTCAAACTATTTACTGAATTGGGAAGCTGAAAATGCTCCTTGAATGTATGGGGCATAGACGGTGTAGAAGCCGATGAACAGCATGATGGTTGGGGTAAGTCTATAAATATTATTTTCTTTATATCCGACGGAAAGACGCCCACCTCAAATATCGATGGACGTAGAATAATATCCAAGTGATCGGATTCTTAATCATTCGCATTTTAGGTCTTGTCTTGAAAAACAGATAAGTGACGACAATTCCAGACAAAATGAAGAATGTGTCGACGGATAGAACTGCACTGGTCATTATGTGATTCCAGAAGCTTTTCGGTACCTTCATCACAGGAAGTAGTTGATCTAAAGGTGAACTTGGTAGATAAAAAAATGGAATGATTGCTTACTTCCAAATAAGAACCACATCATCGAATGTCCAGCGACAACCCAGCTCATCGAAAATAGCCGAATGCAATCCAGTGATTTGATGAATCCCGGCTTCTGCTCTTTCACAGAAAGTATCGTTGAAGCGTTCGTCCAAAATGAGAATGCAAGAAGAATTTTGAGCGGAAGAATTCGCTCCTTTGACGATGGTATTCCGAATCCTTCATCTCTAATGTAATCAACGACACTCGCGATAATTGCAATAATTACCATAACCATCAAAAACACGCTGAAAATTTGAGATTTTCTCCGATGAGTCATTCAGTGTGTTTTTACGAGAATCCCCAGAAGGCCGAATCCTTTTTGACTGGAAAATGAGAGCAATAAGCATCGCACGCAGTGAACGGAAACTCCTGATCATTGAACAATTGCACCAGGTCCTAGAAAATTTTCATTTGCTCAGGCTTATCATTATTTTGCATTAAAATATCTTATCAGCAAAATGATGTATTTATAGATAGTATTGGTGGCGTCCGGCAACTGCTGTACGCGGGTGTAGATTTACGGGAATGCGTCTTTCGAAATGGTCTCGCACGGACAAACAGGTTATTTTAAATTTTGTGGACCGGTTCGACAATTTTTTAATCGAATGACGTTGGAAATTCAAGGAAATGAAAATCATCAAGAAAAATGAAGCAGTTCACGTGAAAACAGTAAAATAATCATTCACACGTGACGAGACCTTTTCAAGGCGCATGCGCGTAATTCTACCCACGTACAGCAGTTGCCGGACGCATAGCAATCTCCTTTCAACATGAGAGACAACGCGTAGATCAAATCGAAGGCAAAATTATTTACTACTATTGCAGTGGACGGACGAATTTGAGAAATTTGAATTTCGCGGGTTGTCAATTAATTGGTCGCATAAAACATAATAATTGGCTTCTACGCCAAAATTTGGCACGTTTATCGAATGAAATAAATTTTTTAAATTGGTCTTTCACAAAACAAAAGAAGAGTTAGAATATGGGAAACTCGCACCTATAAGTTTTTCCATATAAGACCCCAAGGCGGTAATTCAAATTTGAAATCAATTACACCCTAAAATTGGCGGCCCACGACAATAAAAAATATTGATGATTCATATAGTTCGAACAATACCAAAAAAAATACAGAAATTATATGAAATATTAATTCATATAATTCATTCTTTTCAAGGCGCATGCGCGTAAATCTACCCGCGTACAGCACTCGCCGGACGCCGACTATATAATTGTTTGAGGTTGACTATACCTTTTTTCCACAGCTGTTCGGCATGCAAACAGCGAGTTTCAGCGCGGCAACGGGAGCCGATGGGCATTTCGCATTCTAAAAATATCAAATCTATTTTACCAATGCTCTTTGGACCTACTTTTCCAGGAACCAGGACCAAATAGCAATAATTGGTTTCATATTTAACACCACTAACTCCTTGACACTCTTGATAGGAACCATCGGCAATTAGGCTGATCTCGAGAAGTCCGGGGCTCGGAATTCTTCCAAACGCGTCAAGTTCTAGAAAAAAAGACATTTTCAAATCCAGAAAATTTGCATTTAATTACGTTTGATTGCGTATTGATTATTTTCGAGCACTTTTGCCTGTTTGTCAGTGCAATTCTGAAACTCGACACAATCGCCGACGACCGCGAAAATCTCTTCAAGCGATTTCATCCAGATTTCGGTGTCTGAAACGCATTGTTTCGACACATTTCGAAATGGATTCAGATTAATATCACGACCAAATGGATTCTGAAAAAAAATATAGATTTTTTTCTTCAAACAAAACTTTCACTTACATCTTGTCGGGTCGAGGCGACTCCAAAAATTAACGTCGAGAGCGCAAATACGAACCTCATCATTTACTGATTCATTGACAATATTCATTGCTTTTATACGGTGTGATAATACCATTTCTTATCAAATTTTGATGTAATATTTGAACCTTGTGAACTGATTGGTTCATCCAAAAAAAAAACAAATATTTTGGTCAGGTTAGCATTGGCCAATTCAAAATTCAGTTGATCCGAAATTTGAATTTTTTAAGAAATAAAAAAGAGACTTTTTTGTAGACTTCTATGGTACCAGGCAATTTCGGGAAAAAAAAACATTAAAAGAAACCTTGGAAACCCTAAAATCCCTTAAGGAATATTGTACAAGGTATACTATTTTACTAGAACTTTTTATTCTATTTTAAGAAAATCTGCATTGCACCATCACGCCTTTTCTGATTTGTGTTCATTGTTTGTATCGCGTGTGCGTAGGTGGCAGTCATGACGTTTAAAATATTAGGTGATGTCAGATGGCAATTAAATGACTAATTTTGCTCGGTCTATTATTATCCTAAATCGTCTTGTGACGACAGCTACGTTTGTTTGAAATAAATAGTTTTCTCATTTTTGCTAATTGTCTTAAAATCTTTAACAGTTTCACATATTTATTAAATATTGCAAAGCACATCAATTTTATCAAAAATTGGTTTTTGTTGGCCGCACTGAAATCACCCCGGTTTCTTGAGAATTTTCTCTTTTGAATATCAAAGTAAGTTTTTCAATTATCAATTTTCTTGTACAATTTGTTCCAATTCCATAAACGGTAAAATCGAGTAATGAATTGATTGAGACGCGTGTGTAGAAAATGTGAAATTTCGCAGTTGGTGACATCTGAAGAATCGACGACGGAATAATATTGATAATTTTTCCCGATACGTCGTATGCTGTCAGAAATAATGTAGTAGAGATTAATTGAAGAAGTAGGCTTCGCTCGTAACTTTGTATTTTTCGAGATTTTAGGCCGACAAGCATTTGGGAGCTTCCTAAACATTCTATATCAGGTGACCGCGAAAAATATGGCTGTGGAATAAGTAATTCTTCGGCCCTCTTTATTTTTTTTAGAGACTTGCCTGATTGGGCCAAAATTTCTTTTTTTTTTCATTTCATCCTAATTTTCACTATTTAAAAATACTCTTCATACTATTGGAAAATTACTTTTGCAGGATTCCTACCAGTTGCGCTATTATCGTCAATATTTTTCAACATTCGGCCGTGTCTTATCAAGATATGCACAACGATTCCGATACTAAGTAGCATTGAAACATACGGAGCAAACGAGGTGAAATTAAAATAATATTTGTTTATCTGAAATTGCAAATTTTTCTTGCAGCTTGACTATTTCCTTACTGGATGCATATTCGGTGCGCATCCTGTAGTGAATTCCAGAATTCGTTGATTCATGTACAAATAACAATCCGAAAAGTAGGGAATTATTAATAATATTGCTCCAATTAGCTGCAATTTTCAAGTCCTGAAATTGACGAAATCGCCTAACCGCTAGAATCCCGCAGTAAATCCACAAATATTTGTTGGTGAATTTGTTGGTCGTTGGGTTATAGGCTGTGTATAGTGGCCAATGTTCAATGACTCATACTTTTTGACTTGACTCATGATTTTTGACTCATAAAAATTGTATCATGATTTTTTATTCTTTGACTCATGGTTTTTGACTAGTGATTTTTGACTATTTTTTTTTGACTAACAATTTTTGACTAATGATTTTCTGAGAATATACATATTATCGAAGTCAAACGGCTTGACGAAATGTAAGCAAATATCGGCTATGTGCCAATGCGTCTCGAGGCAGCGAGATTGCGTACATTGCATTATAGCGTACGCGCATTTAATATTCAGTTAACAAAAAATTTAAATCTACACTGAATTCGTGAAGTTGAAGGCCCCGCCTTCTTCAGTCGTTTGTCGCCGACAATATATGTAAATTATTGCAGATTTCAATATATATATATATATATATATATATATACTGCAATAAAACTAGTTGTTCGGCTGATAGAGAAAATTTGGAAATTTGCAGCAGGCAGTATTGATTTCTTTTCCTTGATTCACCCAATCGAGCAATCAATGAATAGTAAACTAAACGTATTTGAAAGAACATAATTTTTGTGCGAGTGCAGTGTTGCTTGGCAATGTTGCTTGTTTTCAAATTCTTAAAACCGACCAAATGAACTTAAATGATTTGAAGTAATCAAATACGTTTAAAAAAAATAAATTTATTCAAAAAAAACCGAAATTAATTAATTAGCGTGGAGAAAAGACAATAAAACTGGAAAAAATATACCAAAAGATACAGAAGTAGAGAATCGAATGTTGAATCTATCAAATAGTGCTGCCAACGCACGGAACCTAAAAAATTATTTATTAAAAAACTGTGAGAAGTGGAGTAAACATCGAAATTTGCGGAAAAATTAAAATCCTAAAAATTAATGAGAAATAATTGAAATTTACGCAATTTCAAGCCTTAATTGCCGTGAATTTATAATAAATAGACTTAAAATTGAACTAGAAACATTTCAATTAATTTCGAAGCAACTAACTGAAAAAAGTGGCAAAAAAATTTAAAAAAAAAAAAAGAAGAAATAAAAAATGACAGTTAAAGACGCAGCGTTACGGTAACATTTTCTCAAATGTGCACAATCTAAAAATTTAATTAGATAAAAATTAGTTAATCTTTTCGCTTTTCTATGTTTTTCCTTTTTTTTAATCTATGTAGAATATTTTAACTACAGTCTTTGAAAATGAATTTATAAGTTTTTATAAATAAAACACGTTGCAGTTCATTATGTAAGTAGTTGTGGAAAAAATACACGTGGTTGGTACGGTAAGCTCGGTGTGCATTTTATACCGTTGTGTTTACAGATCGTTTTCGTTTTCATGTTTTTATTGCTATCAATCCTAAATTCTCCGTTCATTCACTATTTTTCGTGCCGTAATTCTTAGTTACATGCTGAAACTACATGTCAGATGAAATTTGTTCCGTTTAACTTTATGACACTAATAAATCACTTTCAGTCGCCTTCTCGGAAAACTTCACATTTGGTTTTGTTATGTCTCTTCAATCTAAAACGGATTATTTGAAAAAGCACGAAGCTTTAGGCTTGCTCTTGTCCGACGACGAAAACGTGATTCGGTGAGTAATTAAGTTGAAAAAATTGAATTTTATAGATATTGGCGCATGCAAAAATTCAAAAATAGCTAACGCGTTTGGTCATTCAAATTTGTACAATTCGTCCTTCTTCGACAATATTTGTATTTTATAGATATTCGATATCGATGAACGAAATCAAATCGAAAATTGATGGAACATGGATTGGTTCAAAATATTTCATTATAAAGAAGGACGCCTTGTGTGGCCTAAGTGCGATGAACGATGGCCTCAAATGGTCAAGAAGGGAAAAAGGTTCATAATATTTTTGCAATTTAAATTATTTATTTTATTCTTCTAGGAAAAAAGAAAATTGCTCCCATTTATATTTATTGGAACCAAGAATACGAAAAATACCAAGTAATTAAATGCGAATACGTGGAAAACCCCGATCTGAAAAAAATGGTATTTGTTATTTTGTGTATTTTTTAAATTATTAGTTTTAGATAATTCATAAGATTGGCGGCGAAATTTTTTTAATCCAATACATTAAAAAATCTCCGAACATAATTCTTATTGAGGAGCCTTCGAGGCTTTCAAGTAAAATTTTGCCTACAACATTAAATAAATTTTTTTTCAGATCAAGAAGCTCGGATAATTCGAGAAACGCTGAAGGGGCGTACGGTTGACTGCACAAAAAAAACAACTTTTGGATCAAGGTTTTAAATTTAATAAGAAACAGGTAAATATGGCACATATTTAAAATAGAACTATTTTACTTTAGATTCGGAATCAAGTTCGGTATGTGCGCGATGCAGTAATCGGGAAACGAGGCCCAAAACGAGTGGCAACCCCATATCAACTGTCAAGTATTTCTCATAAAATTCCAGATTGCAAGTTTTCGATTGAAAATTGTATGTTTCATTCACTTACACTTACTTACTTTTGGGTTTCATTAAATTCTGAAAATATTTTAAGGTGATGGAGATATATCGGAATGTTTGTCAATAATAATCCGTGAAAACTGTAACATTTATTTGAATTCCTTGCCAACTGAAGACGAACTAGTTCAACATCGCGAAAAGATTGGACAATTATGTGACGATGGACCGCTTAGTTCGATTCAAAAATACTTGGGTATGATAGCCATTGTTGTATAGAATTAGATATTATTTTGAATTTTGATAGACGATTGGAACAGGAAGGAAAAAGATGCATACATGTTTGAAGGAGTTATATTCATTGATACAACATTCACACTATCGGATCTTTTTATAACTATCATTGGGACTGCCTCAAAACAATTCCGGTATAATCAAAAATGAATTTGAAAAAATAGTTATCTTTAGAACTCGAAGTTCCGATAAACCCCGATTTCTTGTTTTGGGAGTTCTTTTCCATTCTAGAAAACATTCCGCAAGTCATTCGTTCCATGCGCAGCATTTAGAATCGATTTTGTCTCAGCTTGAGCCAAAAAAGTTAAGAAAAACTCCTGCAATTATTTGTGACGGTGAATCTTCATTCTCCGTATATCGCCAGGTTCTTCAATTAACTCATATATCTATTTCAAGAGAGAACTATAGACTATTTCCGCATTCGACCACGCACAAACTCTTCGTTGTGAACTACACAGATCAAAAAATTTGGCAGATAGTGTGAAATCTAAGGATTCGAGTTATAGTCGCAGAATAGTCCGAATGGTTTTTGGACAAGTTTAAACATTTACATTCACTTTTTCAATTAAAATTACGAGCCTACAGATGGGACCGAACTACTTGAAGACTGGACTTCTTGGAGCATTGAACATACAAGACTATCACCGTCGTCTCGAATTGTTTGAGAAGACTTGTGATGATGATGGCGCAAAAGCTTGGTATTTTCAATATTTTAAATTTAAATATTAGGCAACGATGAAATACGATTAAAGAAATGCTGGCGTTTCGAGGAAAAACATTAAAATAGCATATTAACTAAAAAAAAAAATAAATCGTAATAAATGAAAGAAAAACGAATTTTTTAAATTTTCTTTTTTTTCTCCTTTTTTCAGGGTACGTCGAAATTTCGATAACCTTTTCGATTGCAATTCCTTGCGGAGCCGATTGATTGCTGGTGTTATTCAACCCTTTTTATCGTCGAATTCAATTGAATGTTTCAACTCAATTTTGGCTGAGCTGATAAAATCGCCGTTACGTGCTGATGATGCTTGTTTGAAAATTATGGAGTTCTTGAAGGGTAAATTGCAGTAGTCGTGAGTATTTCATTATATTTTCAGACGAAAGCGATCGCTATCATCGATCTGTGATAGATTACGACGAAGTCGTACGATTTGAGCATCAAGAATTGTTTTCAAATCTCCGGGAATTCGAAAAAACCCAATTTCTAATTAAATTAGGGTTTCGTGAAGGGTAAATTGCAGTAGTCGTGAGTATTTCATTATATTTTCAGACGAAAGCGATCGCTATCATCGATCTGTGATAGATTACGACGAAGTCGTACGATTTGAGCATCAAGAATTGTTTTCAAATCTCCGGGAATTCGAAAAAACTCAATTTCTAATTAAATTAGGGTTTCGTGAAAGACCAATCTTAAAACTACCTCTTATTTTAGCCCAAGGTATGTGCTCACCAATCTCTGAGGAAATTCTTATTTTCAATTTCACAGACAATCCTGATTCGCATGTTGTATGGTTACACCAGCAGGTTCAGAAATTCAAAATAATAATGTATGAGGAAGGTTTTATAGTGAAGTCAAATGAGTATGTTTTTACTGGAAATTTTGCTGGAGAACTTCCGAAACTTTATTTCAGCAGTATTGTCGATGTGAAATCTTCGGACAATCGCATAGGATGCTCCGATATGAACTGCAAGAGACGATTCCCAAAAATATGCCAGCATTTGTAAAAAAAAAATTATCTTTCTAACCTTCCAAAAAATTTTAGATGGGCTGCGGTTTGTTCTTTAACGGAAAAAGAAAAAGAGGTAGAAATCGAAAAGATTGCCGATGAAGCACGCAAAGTTAGTTTGAGAAAAAGGGTAACATTGAGTAGGCCAGTATTATGTGGAAGAAAAGCTCCAATGCGGAAGAGAACAAACAAGAGTAAAAATAATGGGCGAAGACTTTTGCAAGATTTATCGCTGTAAGTTGTTTTCAAATATTCGAAGTACGAACACTTTCTTTCAGCATGACAATGTACAATGATAGTGAAGACAGTGTACTTCAAAACAATGAATCCAGTGTAAATTTGTCTTCTTTCACCCCAACATTGGCACACAAAAGGTAATTGACCGTAGTAACCAAAAGTTGGACCAATATTTGAATTTTTAGATATCGAGATTTTGAATCTGATTCTGGATCAGTTTCCAATATTTTGGAAACATCAACACAGATTTGGACAACTCCAAATGAAAATAAAAGGTAATTGACCGTAGTAACCAAAAGTTGGACCAATATTTGAATTTTTAGATATCGAGATTTTGAATCCGATTCTGGATCAGTTTCCAATATTTTGGAAACATCAACACAGATTTGGACAACTCCAAATGAAAATAAAAGGTAATTGACCGTAGTAACCAAAAGTTGGACCAATATTTGAATTTTTAGATATCGAGATTTTGAATCCGATTCTGGATCAGTTTCCAATATTTTGGAAACATCAACACAGATTTGGACAACTCCAAATGAAAATAAAAGGTAATTGACCGTAGTAACCAAAAGTTGGACCAATATTAGTATTCTTTTAGAAGTCTCTCAAACTTCGAATCGAGCTTAACGATGTCTGGAGAAAAAAGAAAAATAAAAAAACTACGGAAATATTCGCCCATTTTCTGATGTCCACCATTTCATTATATAATTTTGTTTTTTGTTAATAAAAAAATCCTTTTTGGTTTGAGTTAATGTACAAAAATTTAAATAATATTGCAATTCTCATCAGACCAGAATAATTTTAATTTATTTAAATTATTTAAAAAATTCTCAGAAAATCATTAGTCAAAAATTGTTAGTCAAAAAAAAAATAGTCAAAAATCACTAGTCAAAAACCATGAGTCAAAGAATAAAAAATCATGATACAATTTTTATGAGTCAAAAATCATGAGTCAAGTCAAAAAGTATGAGTCATTGAACATTGGCCGTGTATAGTCGCTGGATGACCATCAGAAATGTCAATGACAATGGATGACGATAGGAGAACGCGGTGAATAATGTAAGTATGTTATTATAAGAATTCAAGGATTCTGAAAAATATCAATGGTTTCAGGAAACGGCTAACCCTACTTACTGGCATAAAACTCGTTGGTCCAAAGCATTGGCAAATAAAATCCAACATATGCCGTGCAAATATTTGTAACATTGTTGACTATCATGTTATAAATATATACAGTTGGATGTTTTTCTGAAGGGAAAAAACATCTCAATTGGTTAAGGTGGTTTGATCTAACTGTGATTTCCATATTTTATAATCAGAATGAAGAAAAATGTGTTAAAAATTAGTGAGAATATCGGAACAGCGCTATAGGCAAGAAAAGGAACGATAAGCGTGAAGTTCCATATTGAATCTGAAATTTTTTGTAATGATTGCTTCCTTTTTTTGCAAAATACCTGCGGCGCTCAAATTCATGAATCAATCTGCTTCCTTATTACGCCTACGCGTGCCTTTATACTCAAAATGTCGTGGGAAGTAGGTTGATGTTAAAAAAAAATCCTTTAAGCAAGGGGCGAAAATGTCACCATAGATGGGAAACCACAAAGTATTATTGCTTATTATAATTGTGAAGTTTGACCAAGCAAAAAATGTGAAGTTTGACCGAGTTGCAAATTGCCACCGGAAGTGGGAAATCGATGGGAAATAAGTCAAATGAAAATGCAAATATTTCTTATTGGGGTATTTCAAAAACAAAAATGAATTAGAGATGTGAAGTGCGTCGAATTTGCGTGGACACCACACTGATCTGTTTTCCATTGTCCCCGCGAATCAGCCAAAACAATGAGGTGATTATCAAATTGCGCGTCCTTCTCGTTGCAATCCCATATACGGTGAACGTGATGAGAGTTGCAAAAGCTGCCCGAATGTAGAATATGTAGAAAATATCGGTGGAAGTGAGCACAACAAATGCTGGCTGAAATTGAGCAAAACCATTAATTTTGGCTAAGACGCTTTTTTTTTCACCGAGATGAATCTCGAAATTCTTCCGCCAAAATCATAGACTGTCAGGAAGATTGTCGTCGACACTGCTTGAATCAACATGTTCTTCTCATAATTCCGTATTTTCTTCAAAATTCTCGAATTCGCTAAATTTCATATGTATATATGTATATCAATTAGTCTAAATTGTTCCCCACATGTTTGACTGTTTTTGAATGTTTTTCCATGCTTTGCGGACACGTAGAATATGAGAGCAATAGTGAAGATCAATGAGATATACGGCGCGTAGGCGGTAAATTTGATATGATATTTGGCTATCTGAAAATCGAAAAAATAAAACGGAATTATTCAAAAAACTGGCCAAACCGGGTGCACGTTTGGCTCACAAGCCGACAGGATTTTCAGTCTCCTTTGATCGGTATACATATAGCAATCTGAAAGGAACGGAATGAGAAGGAGTAGAGCACCGAATGCCTGCAATTTTCAGTTTTTTGGAATTTCGCGCAAATTCTGAAACCATCAAAAGCCCGCTGTATAGCCATAGATAGTAGTCGGTGAATGTTTGAGTCGTCGGATTGAGCACACAATAAAATCGTTGAATTATCATTAGAAATGATAGGAAAAGCTGGTGGCGATAAGAGAAGGCGATGAAAAGCGTCAGAAATGCGCTGTAATTTTGGCGGAACTCTGAAAATTTGCAAATTTGCATTTGAACTGGAAACCGACGCTTGCCGAAGTAGAACTCGTCAGTCCACACCAAAGGAAGCAGGAAACCAATATAAGTTCCGATAATGTTCATAACATTGCTCAATATCATATTATAAATGAAGACAATCGGAGTGGTTTCTGTAATTTTTTTTTCTTTCTCTGCGTCTTTCCAATCCCCCTTACTTCTATCACCAAATTGCTTGATAACAAGGAAAAAGAACGCATTGAAAACCAGCGAAAATGAATGAATAGAGCTGAATATGACGAATGGAGCGAGTTGATCGAACTTCCAGACATTATGTTCGCCTTAAAAATGCGATATTTTAACGAAAAACGCTTTGAAAAAAAAACGAACCAGTTGAATTCATCTCGCGAAATGCAATACGCATAAATAATTAAGGCGATTTTTTGATATTTGAAAAGCAAGCCATGTTGAAAAACAAACAAGGCTTTTCAATTATTTCAGACCATAGAATGTCTGTTTTAACACCTGTTTGTTGTTGTTTTTTTTTTTCTTTTAAAGTTTCAACGAGATCATCGAGTTCTCTGCACGAACGCTGCAAGTTGATATTGTCGGCGTCAAACGACTGAATGGAGGCGGGGGCTTCAAATTCTCGAAATTAGTGTAAATTTAAATTAATTGTTGGCTGAATGTTCAATGCGCGTTCGCTATAATGAATAGCTAATAATTTTTTAAATTTCGTCAAGTCGTTTGACTTCGACAATATTTATTAATGGTCGATAATTGACAATTACTTAACACAAAAAAATTATATAAAATAAATGAAAAACTCCTGGAGACTGTGGATGGGCGGCGCCAATTGGAAATTGGTATAGCGAGAGACAACAGAAACGGAGAGAGTGCAGACAGGTCAACAATTTTTTTTTCAAATCGCAATTTTTCGCGCCGCGAGCTTTTAAATCTTGTCAATGACCAATTGAGATTTTCCTTGCAGGACCCAGAAAAACAAAGCAGCGTTTTGAATATAAAATTGAGAATTTTAATTCGAAAAGAAAAAAAAGTGAGAATGCCCAAGCAGCAGTTTTCTTGACCTCGGTTTTTAATTTTGCGACAAGGAACTCAAAAATCTGAACAATATCTCATCGAAAAGGGACATGACGCGAAAAATTTCGATTTTAATGCTTCACTAGGCAGAATGTAAAAATGATTATTGATTGTGTAGCAATTTATCTTAATTTACATCTGAGAAATTATTGGAGTTCGGCAACGTTCCACACAAGAACAATATAAAAGATGGTGAGGTAAAGAATTGAGAAGAAGACTCCGAAGAGGATCAAGATAGGCAGATCACACAGAGAACCATCGTCGGACGCTGAAATCAATAAAAATGAAAAATCGGAGGTGTGCTGATAATCATTACTTCCAATGGTACCATTGAAAATGGCGAGAGAAGATGCACAGTACAGCTGGAATTGTATTAGATGATTGAAAATTATTATATGATACTTGATGGATGAAGGACAGACTGCCAATCGTGACAAATACCAATATGAGCAGAAATAGACGAATTGGCGACATCTGAACAGAACAACTTTGTTTGAATAAAACACTTTTATTATTGTGATTTTACTATATTTAATCCAATGGTTGGCGTCGACACAAATGCATTATTAATTAATTAGGAGAAGAGTGGATGGTCGGCAATCGAGCAATTACGGTGTACATACAGTAGGCGCCTTTTTGCCTTGACACACCAAAATTGAAGAAATGAGATTTAATTGAACAATTGAATTAACCAACTAGATTTTATACTATATTTAAACGGTTTTAACATATTGACTAATTATTTAAATAAATTATGTGAAATTTGAAAATGTGCAGTTTTCTGGACATAATAAGATATTGATAAAAAAATTACAGTTAAAAAAAGCATATAAGAAAATTTATTTGTAAATTCATTTATTTCATTTCATCATTATTCCGAAGAAGTTCATTCATTGTTTAAGCATTATGTAAAGAAAATAAAAAAAGAAAAAAGGATAAAATTTAAATTCAGAAAAAAAATATGAGAACGATAATTTTTTTTCTATTTTTGGCATTGAAATTTACTTTAAAAAATTTCATATTTTCATAAAATCATCTTAAAAATCATTAGAATAAATCAATTCTTAACAAAAATTCTTGTCTGCGTCGTCATTCCGCTCATCTTCTCAATCTTCCTTCCATTCGCCACCGCCGCCATCGTCTCAATTATCAATGTCCGTGTCCGCTTGGTACCAATCCCATATACGGTGACATTGATAAGAACACCAAATGCTTGTCGAACGTAGAATATGTAGAAAAGTGAGGTTGGAGTACGATTGAGAATCGAAGGCTCAAAAATAATTGGCCGTATGAGGTGTAAAATTTTCAGAAGGCTCTACTGGAATGATTTTGAGAACTCTCGCTGAAATGTCGTAGAGCGTCAGAAAAATTGTGGTCGAGATGAGTTGGAGCATCATGCTCTTTTCATAGCTCTGCCTTCGTCGACTCTTAATAATTTTCGTATTCGTCAAACTGCTAGATCGACCTGAAATGAGTACTGAAATGAAATTTTCAAATTTCTGCGATTTCTGTTACGATCAAGCTGGGACATTTTAGAGCGTTTCATGGAAAGATAGCAGAGGATAAGAAGGCTGAGGACCATTGAAATATATGGGGCGATTGAGGTGGAAAAGAATAAGACTGCAGTAAACTGAAAATATCCATTTATACCTCAATAGTACTACTTGATTGGTACCAAATGCTTATTTGGCTCACATCCAGTGACGAATGCTAATCGCCGTTGATCCATGTACAAATAGCAATCAGAAAAGAAAGGGACCACTAGAAGAATGCAAATGATCAACTGAAAACGCTTAATGAATTTCAAGAAATTTCTAGAATTTCAGCGACCGCCAGAATCGCGCAATACGCCCACAAATGTCTATCGGAGAATTTGGTGGTCGTCGGCGAAACGACACAACCAACTCGTTGGATGATCATGAGAAATGTGAGGAATAGTGGATGGCGATAGGAGAATGCGGTGAAAAGTGTCAGAATCGGGCTGGCGGCATCGCGAAACTCTGCAAATTCTTGAATCAAATATATAGGAGATGTGAAAGCACCATTATAGAACTCATCGGTCCATAAAAGAGGCATCAGGAAGCCGAAGAATGTCAGGCAAATGTTGATCATATTGCTAGCGATCATGTTATAAATGTAGACGGTTGGAAGGGCTCCTGAGAGCATTTTAGGTATGAATCAAATTTTAGCAGAAAAATCTCGTCTTACGCTTGTCACCGAATTTGACTATAATCACCAGAAAAATAATATTGAAAATCAACGAACACAGGTGAATCGATGTGAATATTAGAAATGGAGCTATCAGAGAAAATTGCCACATTTTCAAACGACAATGTATGCCTTTTTTCGTCTTCTTTCTTCGTATTGTTATTGGAAAGCCCCTTATTAGGCTGAAAATAAAAGGCACACTCACTAGCAGGCATTAATGAGCATGTGTGAAAATCAAAAAGCGTAAGGTAGATTATTTTTTGGAATTTTTTCGTATTCTAGAAGTACCGGATCACTGATGAACGTCTTATCTATGAAATGGAGATCAAACTTGCTGGCATACTTAAACTGCTAGGTCACAAGAGCAAATATGCTCTACCGAACTTTTAAAATAATTTATGATGGAAAATATTTATATATACAATTTTATATAGTATTATGAAATATTTAAAAAAGGTTTGCTGTGTCCACATTGCTCGTAATACCCCCCTACCTTCAAAAGAGGTAAGCCCAAGCTTGAATTGCTTGCATTTAAATTGCTTTATTCTTCCTTCGCAATTCCATTTGAAATTAAAAATTCAAAACTAGTCTGAAATTCTAGTTGAGTAAAAAAGAAACACCCATCGTCGTCTGTTAATTGATTTGCATTTATCAAAATTTTCGAGACAATAAATTTCAAATATTGGTCGTCGTGCGTACTTGAGTGGTCGATTGAACACTCGCAATCTCGACATTCTCGCCGTTCGCCAAAAATCTCAACGAATCAATTATCAAATTTCTCGTCCTCTTCGTCGCAATTCCATAAACGGTGAAGTTTATCAGAGCCGCAAACGCTGCCCGAATGTAGAAAATGTAGAATTGGCAGTCGGTGTGATTTCGACAACCGTCGGCTACAAAAAATGGTTTTTCAAAAACCCTCCTCATGGTTTTGATCTACCGGAATTTTGCCAACAATTCTCGCCGAAACATCGTATATCGTCAGGAATATTGTGGTGGCGACCAATTGCAATACCATGCTCTTATCATAGCTTCGTCGTCGCTTCGCCGCCACACTTTTTTGCTCAACCAAACTGCTCACTGACATGGAAATAATTCTACTACTTGTCAATGATTTGTTGATTGTTTACCGCTTCCTCTTGGTGCCGTGTGAAACATTTTCCCGCGTTTCAGCGACAAGTGAATGATGATCACAATGCTGATGATCATGGAAATGTACGGCGCCGACGCAGTAAAATCGAAGACAATTCGATGCAGCTGGAAATTCGCGTCTCAAGACCCTAAATTTGTTTTCGGAGCTTACGATGTGCTTGTCTGGAGCGCACGCCGATATGAACGCGAATTTCCGTTGGTCAATATAAAAATAGCAATTGGTGAATTGGGGAATGACAATGAAGAACGCAAGGATTCCCTGAACGGTTTGTTATGTCGTCTGGCGCGTTGCGGTTCGCGTGCGGTCGCCTTGACATTTAGCTGGTTCCGGAATGTTTCTTTAGAAGCGAATTATAAATTTTTTTAGATTCACTTGACCGCACGCGACCCACGAAATCGGCTATAATTCATTTCCATCAAAATTTACCACAAGAATTGCGCAATAAATCCATAAATAGAAGTCGGTGAACAAATTGTTGAACGGATTATAGACGCAATAAACTCGCTGCACAATCATGAGGAATGGAAGGAATAATTCATAGCGATAAGTAAGAGATGTGATTACGGTAAGGGATGGCATATAAGTGTCGCGAAATTCTGCTCAATTCAAAAATTTTCGAGAATTTCGTTTTTTTTTCAAAACCTATGTAATAATCGTCTGTCCATAACATTGGCATATTGAATGTTGTGAACGACATGATGGTATTTATCGAATTGCTCACGGCCATGTTATAAATATAGACGGTTGGAATTGTTTCTGAAAATGTTGCCCAAATTAGTTTGGCCGCAATTATTTCTGAAACTCCCCCACTTTTATCACCATATTTGAAAACCACGACGATTAGGAATATATTGAAGGTGACGGCGAGCGCATGAATCGCTGAGAATACTATAAATGGGGTTATGAGATTGAATCGCCACATTCTCTTTTTCGTCTCGAGATTCGTTGTTTTGATTTCAAAACAACACGCAAACGAATATTACGTAGAGATTTTTGATCATGCATAATACATAATGATGATGACGCTAATTATGTCATATGGAAACGGTATTTCAAATTCATGCAGAATGCTCCGCCCATCGACTGCAAAAATGACATTTTTTTTTCAAAAAATTGCCAATAAAATTAATCGGGATCAAATTGAGTGGGAAAATTAGTAAAATATTGAAGGCGTCCGGCGATTGCTGTTCGCGGGTAGATTTACGGGGTGCGCCTTTCGGAATGGTCTCGCCGCTTTTTATTTGGTATTTTAACGTTTCGTCTTGATGATGTAGGCATATTCTTGAATTTCTAACGTCATTCAAATTAAAAATTATCGAACCGACCAGTCCGCGCGAGACCATAGCGAAGACGCATGCACATAAATCTACTCGCGTACAGCAAAATTGAAAAATATAAAGCTAGGTGTTTTCTAAATGTTTCAAAACTCTAAAAAGTACTAGCTTGTGCATATTCAGACTTTTACTTCCTCTTTAAAAATTTTTTCAAACTTAAACCTGTCAATTTTTCCGCTTGACCTTTTCTTCTTGTTTTTCAATGACTCAACTATCGTATATATGCAAACCGATTTTGCTCAATAAACCGTCAAAATGGAATTTGCAGGTTGAATTGAAATACTTTTTTACACTCTAGACACCTGGGGGTGGGAGAATTTCAATCTCAATTTTCTCAAACTAATAGTGCACATTCTATGGGAGGAGAAAATCTCCTCAGCTATGCACACCTATAGGGTTTTTGGAGGGGGGGGGTCTATTTGAATACAAACTCAATCACCCAAGTCTACTCCAGAATCAGAATCATGAAACTTGTTTCAGATACCGCACATACTTAACCTTCGACGAACACAACCGAATCAAATTAGATCAAAAGAATGAAAATGGTCTCCAACAATCATTGACTGCCTTTTTTTTTAGATTATTTGAATATTTTTCGCTTTTTCTTACGTATTAGGTGTGTCATTAGTTTAATGTAAACAAATTTTCATACGAAGATGAAAAAATATGTCAAGTCGACATGCTAATCCCATTTTTGGATGGTTGATTAACCAGAATCTGATCATATGAAACAGATGTCTTGAAGATACTAGTGTCAGCGAGCGACAATTTATCAGACAAAAGTTTTCAAATGGAATAATTTTAGACGAGTTAGGGATGTCGTGGGGGTTCAGCAGTGTTTGGTATAGGTGATGCTATTGCTCTTGTTTGAACTCAATGTGGAAAGAAAGCTTTTTCTCTCCGTACATTAGTACCACTTACGTTTGTACTTGCTCCTCGTCCCACCCTTTGGGACCATCTCCTTGGGAATAACCAGATCAATCAGGTGGCTTCTCTACAACCTAGAACCTTTTGAGAAGTATTCACAGGCAAATCTAATGTTTTAGACCACCAACGGCCCTCTCAAGGGCTTTACAAATCAAATTTGTTGTCTCGATTATATACCATTTCTTTTATGAATTATTTAAAAATCAATCTTTGCCAGTTTTATTCAGAATTAGAAAATCATACAAAAACAATTTAGTGGTGGAAATTGTTAACATCGATCACGAATTTCTTTGCTGACAATATTTTTCAATTGTCTCCTCTGATTTGTAGACATTTATCGCTTCACTAAAGTCGTTATGTAAAAATTTTCTATATTTTTAGGCAAATTATTTTCCAAAAACTAATAATCCCGTGAATATTTGAAATATCAAAACCAACGTGACTTCATTTCCATTCATTTTTAATTCTTCCATCTTCGCCAGCATTTTTCGCGGTTCATTATTTCGATGAAGAACTCTGAAAACAACAACATTATTAAGAAGGTAAATATGAGATTTAAGCTTATTAATGAAAAAGACACAATATTAAAAGAGCTTGATTTCATTTTCATTTTGACCGTTGTAAAAATGGATTTCTTTTCAGATCAATTTTGCTCCGACTTTTTCGATTGTGCTTTTCAATCGCCGATATGTGGCTAATAATCGGTCGTGTAAGTGTTTTCTTCTTCTTTTTTTATGATTTTTAAGCAGTTTTTATTAAAATTTTGTTAAAATTAAGAAATATTTTGAAAGTTGCGATTTCCTTTGTCCCGACATCGAAGGTTCCGAACCGCTGTGAGCGTGTCTCGAGAACATTCGTTGAGTCGGATTTGAGAGAGCCCGCACGGACGCCGCGTTCTCGTGCCACGAGACGCGGACCAACGTCCCGCTTCGGTGGCCCATAGGGTCCGACCCAGGAGGGAAATGCCTGGGGAAGTCTAGGCGCACACGGTGGAGTGGCGTCGGGACCATTCGATGTAGGGACCGCCAAATTGGCAACAAATTTTCGAAGGTCTCCACATTTTTCCTGAAAGCACAATATGACAAATTATAAGCTTAAACTATTGATAGTAATCAAAAAATATTTTAATAAAAAATATTATAATTAAAACTTCAATTTTTTTCATGAACACTGTGCCAACAGATGACCAACCGAAGGAGGATGGCGATTTATGGCAGGACTTGAAACAGTGACGCTTTTTAAAATATTTTTTTTAACATTTCAAAAAAAATTTTGCTTCAGATCGAAAAACTTCGCAACTGAATGGAACATGTGAGGGGATTAAAGTGCAATTGCGCAAACAGTGACTTTATTTTCCCATTAATTCAAATTTCATGTTCAATTTCAGATCAGAAGATGATCACATTGAGAAAATCAAAGGCATAATCAATTGGTAGAATGCGAACAATAAGTTTGCGTATGTCAGCTTCAGATGACTCGTACGGTTCAAATACTTTTTACAAACTAATCACCTATATTTTCAGGAATAAACGAAGAAGAGAGGAAATAGTGTAAAAAAAAAGGAATGGAGTGCATATTTTTGACAGAGGTAATTTTCAAAAGTTGGAAATATTTTTACTCATTATTCTTGACTAGTGATTTTTTGCTAATTTTTTGACTAATAATTTCCGACTAACGATGTTCCAATAATTTTTTTACTATAGTTGTGTACCGCTGCAAAATGTTGCCAATTATCTCAAAAAACCCATTGGGAAAAGCAAAATAGAAAAATGTTGAAAACGAATTTCGTAAGTGGGCGTGGCAGAATTGTGCAAAACGACGCACTGTTTTGCAATACTGCGGCACGCTTCTTCTACCCGAGTCTGCCACCATTTGGAGCAAATTGTGAGTAGTTTATAATGTCAATTCCGGACAGGGCATGCGTTTGCGCAGAAATTGAACACGGATATTTTCAAACCGACCCTAAGAAGTAGAAGTGTTCACACAATGTTTAATGCAATTCTCTGGTATTTCAAATCGGATTCAACAAAATTCGGCCCCAGAATCAACCTAATCCGATTGGCAATTCAACGAATTAATTTGTCGGATCCAACCAGATCCAATTTCACATATTTGCAGGAAGAAACTTTCGACGATCTGCCTAGCCGCGAAATTCAAA
The DNA here is from genome assembly GCA_902829315.1 of Caenorhabditis bovis. NCBI lineage: Eukaryota > Metazoa > Nematoda > Chromadorea > Rhabditida > Rhabditidae > Caenorhabditis > Caenorhabditis bovis. Next base: position 746,423 of record CADEPM010000001.1, on the reverse strand, counting down.
TCAAATTGGACGATATCTTTGATTTCCTTCTAATTTTTATCCTTGATTTTGTCTATTGTTTTTAATTTTTCTATTAATCCTTTACTATTTAGAAGAGTCAGGTAAGTCATTTTTTGAAAATGGGAACATCGTGTTAAACCCTTTCAAAAGTGCTCTAGCGAAAATGTGATTGTTGAGTAGTTTGAAGGGTTTTCACACGAATTGGCCCCAGGTAAGTTAGTTTTTGATTCTCCGCTTCTTTTTTAATCAAAAATCAAAAAAGGTAATGGAAATGCTAGAAATGTGTTGTGTGAGGTTCTACGGGTGTATGAGGGCCCGCGTACACTTGATAGAATCTCTAACACAGCATGTATTTTCAGAGGTTTGTGTTTCGTATAATATAAATATAATTTTGTGTCACACACCTTTTTTGCGAAATTTTTTTTTTAATTTTGGGACTGACTGAATGCAATAGTTTTTAAGAGTTTAGCTTGTATCGTATTTGTTGAATTCGACGTGTCGGATCGGTAAAATTACCACTTCGACCAGCCCAAATATGGTTTTCATGACTTTGGTTTTATTTTGCATTGTTCTTTAAGTTAATTTTTTTTTTCCAATTCAAATATTAATTTGAAAATTTTCTGTCGATAATCTTCTGAATCAAAGTTCATGCGGGTACAGTAATGCTGGATTATTTGAAATTGGAGCTCTTTTTTATCTCGAAAATGAATGAAAACCTTGCGTAATTGTCAACCACCGCATTTTTTTCGTCTTTCCTAAATAGGCAGTTGCTCGTCAAGTGCGAAACATAGACTGCGGCGTATCCCGAAGGGGAGCAGTCTCACGCCCGAACGAATTTGAGACTGCTATCAAACCACGACAAATTGGTTGTAAATTGGGACCGATTCACGCCAGATTTTCGTTCGAACTGGCGCCAGATTACACCCAACCGGCTCCAGTCAAATGTATTCTTTTTGTGCATTCACTACAAATTGGATGCATTTCGATTTATTTAAATCAAGTAATTAAATAGAATAATAGATATCGCGTGAATCTATTCCCACAATTTCCAATATTCCAATTTTGCAAGTATTCAGTCCATCGGACTCAGTTTGTATGAATTTCCCCACAAATTATAAAGGAATTTTTTCTGTAAATATTCAGAAATCTGATGATCTACGAGATGACAATAAATATTTCAATTGGAGAAAACAGTTTAACGGCATATTCGGCCTCATCAAACCACTAGATATCAGAGACGACAACATTTTTTTAAATATGCGAAAAACCATACAAGCCACATTCTGGTTCATTTTTCGTTACTATTCCTATTCATTTAAACTTGTTTTTTTTTTAATTTGAGATTTATAGAAACCATATATTTATTCAATGATACACATAATCGCCACTATTTTTTCGTATTTGATTATTCATTTCAAACTACTGCCGCACTGTAGATCTGATAAATCTCACTGCGATGAGAAAGTGCAAGATTTTCGAATAATGCGTCAAAACTTTTCATAGATTCTCAAAAATTAAAAAGTAGCGCGCCAATTTGAAATTTGTTGCTCAAAAACAATTACATAGCTTCATTTTTCGTATATTTCAAATTTTATATCATTTTCAACAATATTTCATGATTTATGTGTCTTTCAGGTGCTGCATTCGACAGTAATTCCATGTCATTCCATCAATATAGGTTAATCGATTCGCTGGTTTTTCTGTAATTTTTGGTAAATTTGTCCCATTTAATTGTTACCATCCCCTTTTTCCGAGAATAGTTAATTACTTGTTAAAATTTTCAGCCTTTCATAAGAACACTACATAGTTTCTGAAAAATCGAATTTAGACATCAGTCGTGCGAATATCTTCTTGATAACTTGAATTATTGCAAATTTAAAAAATTTTTACTGCTAAACATTACTGTTCAAAACTGCAAATTTTGAAGTGCAGTGAAAAAGTGGGGGTGGTATCATAAATAAAAGGAGGGGTTAAAAAGTCAGGGTGGAATAGCAGGAGTGGGGGTGGTTTCTAGTAGACCGTCAAAAGTACATCTTCTCGAACGTCGCTACGGCATCTTCGCATTCTATAAACGGAAGAAATTTTTTCGATAAAGCCAGAAAAAACCTACAATTTCAGTTTTCTTGTCAAATTGGAACCAGAGATTTCTTGATAACCTTCTTAAGATCTTCTCAATTTTGCACGTTGTTAAGAAAAAAGACAAGATTCACACAGCGACAACCGCATGATGACTGAAATAGAAACATCGGTATTTTATTTTTTTTTAAATAAGACTTCGAATTAGAATGCAACTTTACGAAGAAGCGGAGTACGGCGGATCCTTCGGTTCCCAAGAGAGAAATTATTGAGATCGACTTTTTTTCTGTATACCTGCTGCCAAATTAGAATTTTAGACATGTAACGAAGAAAACTACACGAAACAATTAAATTTTTCGAAGAAAAACGGTCAGAATGCTTCAACAAAACAACAATTTAAAAATTTAACTGCAGTCCGTAAATGCTCGTCAGTGTGCACATATCACGAGTGCTCACCGTACACGGATTGTATAGAAAAATTTTCGCAACACTTCATATTTATAATGCCATCACAAATAGAATCGAGGCTGGTTACTATAATTTATAAATGTTTTTTTCTACTGTTTAAATCGATATTTTAAATATTCCATGGTCAGCTTCTCATTATTCAAAAAAAAATATATATATATATAATGTTTTTAAATAAAGTTATTTTTGAATAATTGCGTTCTATTGTTATTAAGATTTGAATTTGTAGACTACAAGTCTCCTACAAAGCTGTGTTGGGCCTAATTCTACTTACGCACTTATCGTTCATTATTAGACCTATGTCTAACACTGCTACAAAAGCAAGTGCATTTTGCTCGCCGAGCCCGTTGCCAATAAAGCTCGTGTCTAACACTCGCGCATTTATGTATCTTGCAAGACAGCATTAGCTGAATTTTTCGAAAATTGCTGACTTTTCAATGATATTTCCTTCTATTCATATATTTTCTAACGAAAATAATTGTTCGTTTTCAGTTTCGGCCATTTCAGGATATTTTTTCTCGAAATAATGAACAAGTTCCTGTCCGCTATTGCGTATACCAAGGTAAATGAACGATTCGAAATATTTTGATGAATTTTTTGAATAAATTCACATCCTGGTTTTTCCTAACTAACATCATATCTTTTCTTTTCATGTACGTTTAGTGACCTTCCCTTCATTATTTCTATTGATGCGGTTTTTCTGCTCTTTTCACAAACCGAAATTAGCTGAATTTTCTCTTCAGTTCAATTTGATTTCATTTCAGCCAAAAAATCATAATAGAATATACGTTTTTCAGAAAGTTATAGTTTTAGAATATCATTTTTTGAACTTTTTCATGATAGAACGTCATGATATTATTTATTTACAAAATCGAAATAAATAAATCATAAATCGTATTATTAAAGTACATATACGTACATTCAAAGTGTACATATATCGTCATTTAAAATTTAAAAATTTAGAATATCCTTCAAAAATTTTCAAGGAGCAGATTTCTTGAACTCTTCCGGGTCTCGATATTTTCATATTTAATTTTATCTGCGGGCAATATTTACTTGATGCATCTTTGGGACACAAGGGCATTAGGGGGCTAAAATGAAACTAAGCTAATTATCTAAGAAAAAAATTATAAGCATATACGGATTTTCAAACCGCAAAAATTCCAGAGTTGAAACGCACAAAAATGCTGAGGATCGGCCTACAATCCGGCGGATTTCTAGGCCACGGTCATGACACTCATAAAAGGACGTTTTGAAATTTAGGAGACTCACAACTTCAAATAGAAAAATTAAACACTAAGGAGGAAAAAGTGAAAACCTGATTAAAAAATGGAATATTTTACTATTTTTCTTATAAATTGTAGGCGAAAAGAAATCTACATTTTTCACGAGACCTGAATTGAACAAAAATTGTCGGCAGCCTAGAACGTTTGCTATAATTTTCTTAAGATAAACTAAAAATATCGATTAAAATTAGATATATTTTTTGACATTTTTTGATATCAATGAACCTGCTTAAAACTCCAATTTCCCCCCACAGAAAAATGTGCTTCCGGTTTATTTTTTCCGTGTTGAGCCCTTTTCAGCCATTCAAAATTATAGGGTTACCCCCTCGCAAATAATATCACTTTTCGACCGCCAATTTTATTTCATTTTTTTCTCCATTTTTTCAATCTTCATCCTTCTCCGTGTGTCTCGAATCATTGTTTTAATTAAATCTTATGAGTCGAGTGCTCGTCACTCATAGCAACGCTTTTATAGTATCGAGAAACTTGAAGTAAATCATATTGATTGTTGCGTTTGTAATTATTTCTTTCATTTTTTTAATATAGTGATTACGGTATTAAGAATATCAATGTAATTTTTAATTTTTTTAATATTTTCCAATTTGAATCAAAAATAACAATCACTAATTTGCGCACATTTCTATTTGAGAGCAATTGATATTCAAAAAAAAAATCAATAATCAACAACAAAATCGATTATACAAAAATCTAGAAATCAAAAAATTCTAGAACATGAGCCTCAACTTCTCCTGCAAACGATTCGAGGCCTTCAACGCTTCACCTTTCATGCTGCCAGGCCTCATGCTCCAAACAATCCTCGCCGCCATCGCCATCCCGTTTACCGTGCTCGCCATCAAGGACATCTGGTGCTCATGTCCAGCCGTTTTGATGCCGCTCAACACCAGAATCATCATCCAATTCCATTTGTTCGGCGATCTACTCCACTGCATTTCTAGGTAAGCGATCAAACAGCGACGGCCGCTCAAACAAAAATCTCCCCAGTAATTATCTCGAAGAAAATTCCCGCCCATAATTGAGCACACAAATTTTGCAGATTGTCGACGACCAGCATATGCAATCTGAACACCTCATTCTTCGGCTATCACAGTTTGCTTCTCAAGAATATTGCCTAGTAAAAAAGCCGGATTTTTTTTTGAATAACGAAGTCAATATATTAAGCTTTGATGTTCTTTCAAATCTCGGCATGTGGCTCACCATGTTCACCATCGTTCCATTGCTCATTGAGCGCATTTTCGCCACCATTCATGGCAAACGATACGCAAATTACACCGGAATTTTCACCGTTTGGCTCATCGCTCTCCATTTTTTTCTTGCCACCATCCCACTCTATCTATTCGCGTTGGCTGTCGATCACGAAATGCCGCCTGACGTGTTCGTGGTAGGACCTTTCAATGCACATTAAATATGTTTAGGCACTCTTACAGTATATCAAGTTCTCGGCACCACATAGTTTGAACATCGGCCCGACCACTTTGATATTTCTACAGCTTCTTGGCATAATTTTTTTCTTCCTATTGAAAACATACACAAAGGTATGTATATAAAATCTGTAAAGGTCTCGCCACGACATTAAAGTCGAAAAATTGATTCAGAGTGTTCAAAGGCCCCCAACAGAATATTGCGTCAAATTCTATGTGGCTCAAAACTATTTGTAAGATCAATTCCGCCGAATCGCTTAAATGGATTTTCGATTCTTCAGCACCACCACAGTCTTGTCTTCAATCTGCAATTTCGCCTTCTTTTACCATCTCCTCCATTTCATCATTATCAATGAGTTGCTCATTTTCGAGCACATCGAATCGTCGCCATATTTGGAATACGTCAATGAGAGTTTGTCAAATTTCTTTCTTTTCGAATTGAGCTGAGGGTTCCAGTGATCTCCGCAACACCGGCACTTTCAATTGTTCTCAACATCTATTCGCGTTACACACTGAACAAGGTATTCTCAAAATCCTTTAAAATTATTGTGAGATACTCGTTTAATTGGGTTCGTCTCCCAAAATTAGCCTAGAAATGTATCATCCGAAAAATTTAATCATTCCAAATTACAGCAAAAACAAAATCTCGTCAATTCCCTCAAGGAATTCTTTCATCGAAACCCGAGCATGTACTCCGCACCATATCAAGTGATACTAAATTCATAATTAAAAAAAACATCATCAGTGATTCATTGCCCTTTTCCAAACATCGCCTTCAATTTATTCAAATGCATTCCATTCAAATTTGCTCGTCCCCAAACCCTTTGTTTCATTCTACCAAAACCCATTCCAATTATTGGACTATTCGAATTTTATAATAAAATTGTCCGCCTCACGTTTCATTTCCCACTATTTGAGATTAAATGTTCAGAATTGTGTCTACAGTAATTCAGAAGGTTTTGCCGGCGAGGCTTAAAGTACTCCTCCCGAATGAAGTCTCAAGATGGTGGTGAAAAGAAAAAAGCTCGAGATTTATTCCTGGATTACTGTAGACGCAAATTTTTTGGACAAAATAATAAAAATAGGTTAAAGGCGCATTCGTCCATTTTTGACGAGTTCGTATGAGTCTTGTCGAACACAATTATAGAGGTCGTCCGATGACTGCGGGGGGGGGTAGATTTACGGGGTGCGCCTTTCAAGATGGTCTCGCCACACGTGAACTGCTTAAGTTTTTTAGATAAATATTTCATTTTCATAAATACTTAATATCATCGAAATGGCCTCTACAATGCAAAATAACCAGTTAGCCCGTGCGAGACCATAACGAAGGCACGTAAATCTACATCAGTCGCCGGACGCCGACTATACAAACCATTTAGCAGAGCTGCCAGTTGTGCAAACTTCTCAATTTCCTCAATACTCAAATTATGCAAGACTTCTCAATTTCCTGAATGCTTCAATCGCATATATGCCTGATTGGGCTCAATATTCATTTTCAAAGTTTTTTGAATTGAATTGAAGCGAAAAATTGATAATTAGCTTTGAAAGAAGTCTCGAAAGAAATCGAAATAGATTCTAGTCTGTCTATGATAATACTAAATACGTTCTGCTTTTCGTTTTCTAAGATCATATAACAAAAACACCATTCTTGAAGGCTTACGCGTTTTGTTTTTATTTTTTTAATTATTGTTGAAGTCAAACGACTTTACGAAATTAAAAAAATTATTGGTAATGTGCCAATGCGTCTCGAGGCAGCGAGAAGTACGCGAGACTGCGTACATTGCATTATAGTGTACGCGCATTTAATACTCAGTCAACGATAAATTTAAATCTACACTGATTTCGCGAATTTGAGGCCCCGCCTCCCTTCAGTCGTTTGACGTCGACAATATATTTTTTCATTTAATTTTTGTCTATTCAATATCTAAAGAGACAAGATTTCTGAAATAAAATATCTTAAAAAATTGAATTCTGATGTTCTTTGATCATTAACGACCAAGACGAGCCAAAAATGGAAATAATTTGCATCTGATTAAGCAGACAAGATGCGCAGCGGAAAAATCTTTTTTAATTTCCGTAACGCGATGCTTTTAGTTTTTTGTATTCGCGGACAATTTTCGAATCTTTAAATTATGGAAAGTTTAAAAAAATTGATTAATTTCATTAGCACTCCCTTTTTTTTTTGAAAAATTGCCTCAGTTTTCGAAATGATTCAGAAAATTTCGCGCAAGCTATGGAATTCGCAGGTTTTTCCATTGCCGCCCATCTCTCAATTTTAATACAAATTCCAGAATTTTCAGACATGGCTGATGCGAACTGCACTGATATGATCAATTTGTCGAGTTCAACTAGCTTGAAAATCTCGTTGTCATTCAATTTGGTCGTCTCTATGACAGCATTTCCGCTCCTTTTATGGGCTAATTATCAATTATGGATGATGCCTTTCGCGAAATTGTTTCATGTCAATATCAAGATTCTCATTCAGCTTCATCTTCTCGGCTTCATTATCCATTGTTGTGGAAGGTCTGAAATTGCAATTTACTGCTTTAAAAAGTCATTAAAAATAAAAATCGATTTTTTTTTTGAAATTACCTCTTAATAGCTTTAATGAATTTTTAAATTTTGAGTTCTTATTGAATCGATTATATCACTAAAAAAATTTGGCCAAGCAACATCTTTGATGCCAAAAAATCGTTTTGTTGTCATTTGAAAAGAGCCAGAAAAAAATTCGCGTAAATCTACACCATGAATTACTAAAATTATTTTTTGATTATTCTTTTTTAGAATAACCTTGCATTCATTGGATTTGCATAATTATTTGCTTCTGGACAACCCTTGCTATATGATTCCGAATATTTACAGGTATGAAAATACATCAAGAAAAATTTTTTAATTGTCAAAAACGAAATAATAGGGAAATTTAGAGAATATGGCGGGAATCAACAAATTGGCCATTTTTGACGCTTTAAATTTCCCCAAAAATTTGAGGTTCAAAAATTCAAATACTACTCTCAAAAATCCGGAATAGGTGGTTCGAAATGATATTTTTTTTTGGAATACGGTAATTGAAGAGTCACACGATTATTAGAGTTGGATCTTGTGGGGATTTAGACGAATTCGGAGTGGGAGGTGATAATTACATGGTCCGGAAGGTGTATTTTATTAAATCAAGTTAATAATAGAATTGGGTGAACTTCTAGGCTACTCAGTCGAGGGAGAATCTAGAATGTTCTGATCTACAAAATATGAAGTGTACATGATCGAGAGAGTGTGTGGTGCAGTGAGACGCAGACAACGTGTCAAAAAAATTTTTTAAATCTTCTCTATTTCCAGATGTTTCATATTCCGTTTAATGTACAACATCGGCATTTGGGTGACCGGCTGCTCGGCGATTTTTCTAACAATCGAACGATGGATCGCAACGTGGAAGTCGTTGAATTACGAGAATTGCTCACCATTAATTGGGGTCCTATTGTCACTACTCCAGGTTTTCAGCAAATTTTATTAATTTTTCAAAATATTTTCAGTGCATTCTCGCCGCAATTCCACTAAGTTTCGCCTATTCGAACACAAAATTCGATGGAGTTTATATGCCATATTGTTCAGTAATCAAAAAAAAAATAAAACAACAAATAATGGACCTATTCATTCAAAAAGAAAATTGTAAAAAATTACGCATTATTAAATAATGAAAAATCACAAAAAAATCATTAAAAAAATATTACACAAATTACATAAATTAAAAGAAAAAAAAACTTGAATCAATCAAATAAAAAAAATAATACCGTAACTTCGAAAAAAGACGCATGGCAAATTTCCTCATGGGTCTCGCAGATTTTTTAATTACAGTACCCACTGCATTTTTTTTATTCGAAAAATGTGTAATTTTTACAATTTTTTATTGAATGAATATGTCCAAAAAATTGCATTAAAATATTTTGCATCAAAAATTGCAGGTTTACAAGCCGTCATTTCCAAGAGTCGCCAAATTCAACGCGATCGCCGTCATCGTAGCCCAATTATTCTCGCGCATCGCCTTCGGACGCCTCTACAATTGGAATTTTGTAAAATCCAAAATTGCCTTCATCAAGCACTTTTTTTTGTTTCAGCGCGAAAGAACGACAAACCTTGAGTCATCGTTGTCGAAAAGATTCCAATTAGAGCAGAATATGCAGTAAGAAAATACCATCTCTCACTTCTCTATGCTCTATTTCACAGATCGATGTACTGTCTGAAAGTGAACGCGAATCTGTGCTCCGTGTTCACATTCCTCCAATCCGGCTCATTTCTGCTGCTCATCCATGTTGCTGCGACTCTTCCATCTCACACATACCTCACCCTCATGGAGTGTGAGTGGCGAGAACGCTTGCAATAGAATTTTTTTAATTTTCAGATAATTCTGGATACCCATTGTTCGCTATAATTACAATTCTGGTCATGTCGAAAACTATTACTCATGTATGTCGACAAATTAAGAAGTTGTGTTTCAAAAACCACACGCGCCTTTAATTACAGTATCCAAAAATCCTACTCTCCAATATTTATTAAATTTCACAAACTTTCAAGTATCGAGAAATTTTAATTTTAGTGTCCAAGGAAAGCGCGAAATTCAAAAAATTAAATAAATGAGGTGGGTCCTGTAGCGATCGATTCACGTAGCTGCTATTTTTAGAAATAGACTAGCGGCGGTTATTTTTAATCTCCTCAAAAATTTGAAATTTTACGGTAGAATGTCAAGGTGACAAAATTCAATTGGCAAATTGCCCTTCAACACTTTAGTTTAGCGAAGAAATTTGAATTTCCCGCCAAGACCCCCAACATGAACATAAACGAAACACTGCAGATTCGCGGAAAAGTGCGCACTGGTCTCGCGACGAACATGACAACTGACAAATCATTGTACTTCGAAATTTTCAAGAAGCAACTCCTCTAACCAATTCAATGCTAATTAGATTTGTTTATGCAACGCATTATCGAATAAAATTAATTAACGAACATTGAAGTTGTAGATTTTGACCAGAAGGGAAAAAAAATGAAAACTCCGAGACGTGACCAATTCATTTTGAAGTTAAAAGTACATACATGGCCATTGGTATAACCTAGAATTTAGGCAACCTTTCAGCCATCAGTAGACATACCTTTTGCTTCATGAAGTTCTTGTTTTCATCAAAGTCTAATAAAGCCAATTTCTTTGATTATGGACTTGTCGAAATCTGATTAAACGCGGCGTTCATAAATCAATGTTCGCGTTGGGACCTTTCTTTTTTCTCATAAGCTATTTCTAAAAATAGTGTCATTGGAGTGAACTTGAGTAATAAATTGCGCTCAGCAATTGGCTAAAGTCAAACCGCGGTTGGTTTTGGTATAAACAGGGCGACATCAAGGAAGTTCCCAGCTCCAATTACACTATGATTTCGCGGAATTTCGTTTCAGCGAAAAAAAAAAACAGAAAAATTAGTTTGCTTGACGGAGTTTTGTGCAAATCTGTGAGTACCTTTTTCTTGGTCACGTAAATTTTAAATATTTTTCCAAATGCATTAAATCGTGATTAATTATATTATTTGTGGTTAATTATATTTTTTTTTCACTACGAGACCAATACCACCCATTTTTCATGGGTGTACTTGATTTGAATATTAGACAGGCAGGTTATTTTTCAGTCTTCTTGCTTCTTAAAATCATATGTTGAATTTTTTTCTCAATTTTTCCACCCTTCTTTTAAGCGCGTTTTGAACAGCAAATAATTGCACTCATCATTCGTTTCTTGAAAATTTTCACGCCTCAAATCGACTGTCAACCCGAATCATATTTGAAAAATGCACAATCATTTTCAAACTCAATTTTGACTCCTTCCAATCGAATTTTCTTTAATATTTAGAAGAAGCTTTTAGAACGAGCATTCAATTAACTTTCGACTGGTATATGAGATTTCATATTTAAAACAATGCGTTTTTGATGGAATAATATAAAAAATAATAATAAAAAACTCGTAAAACCGTTAGGCTAAATTTGAAACATTTCGAATTTCAACTCGAACATTGATTTTTCCAATCCATCATTTTATAATAATTAATGCAAAGTGCTCCTATGACGAAACCAAACGCATGAAGACAAAAACATGTTTTTTCTCATTTCCTAATTAAAAACTTGAAAACAAAATGGGCTATTTCAAATTTTTAAATCTTGTCAAGTCCGCATGTCAACTCCACGCGCTATTGCACACTTGCCTACAGTACTCAAAGAAAATTAATTAAATGTGCGGGTGGCGTGCTTGACTATAGCATGAACTCTCATAACTCGCATTCTTTTTGAAGTTGAATTGTCCGTGTGAAGTACACAGACGCTTCTCATCCTTTCGAGACCATCTCAAATATAAGTATTTCTCACATAAATTCAACAATATGTTTGCTTGAATTTTAGCAACCCTTCGAGAAGACGTTTCACCCATTTCCTATTAATTCCATTTTCCATGAAGCATTGAACAGTTGAAAATTGTTTTGCCTACATTCACGATTCATGTTAAAAACACATGATGCATTCATTTTCCAATGATTCATTCCTAGCCAATATTTCCGATATTCTGTATTGTTTTAAATCATGGAATCTTTTTAATTATTTATAATCAACTAAAATTCCTTGAATCTAGAAAATCTTTTTTAAAATGTGCGAATCGTCCATCCGAGTTTTAATCGTTTTTGCATTCATCCCCACCCACCAGCTTCTATTTTAATACACCGATTTTCATGGTCCGCTGACAATGCGCTCGTCATCAGCGAATCTTTGATTATTCAACAAGCTCATAATTTTTTAGACAATGTCGCAATGTCCCGAGATGTCAGTTCTATCAACGTCTCCGATTCTCCTATGCTCGCTCACGTTCAATTTAACAATTTGTTTGGCGGCGTTGCCAATTTTGATATGGGCCAACTACAAATTATGGTCCATGTCATTCTCAAAACTATTCCATTTGAATTTCCGCCTAGTCGCTCAAGTCAACCTATTCGGCTTCATTATTCACTGCACCGGTCGCTCAATTCTCCACACCATCGATTTGATCAATTACATGACATTAGAGCCATGCGATATGGTCCCAAATATTTATAGGTAAAACGTTTCAAAATAAAATTCTAGCTGGAGCAAATGATAGACTATGGGAAATGTCGGCCAAGATATTTGGCATTACCATTTTTGTTGACTAGACATTCCAAACAAAACCCTAACATTTCAGCAACGAGTACATGTAGACAACTTTTCCTTCTTAGTGTTTGATTCGTTCAAAAAAAACAAAATTGTCAGCATCATACATTTTCAGGTGTTTTGTTCTTCGATTCATGTATAATTGTGGAATTTGGCTAACAACGGCATCCATAATTCCATATATAGTCGAAAGATGGCTGGCTACCACATGGAGCAAATCCTATGAGCACTCCTCGAAACATTTTGGCATTCTTTTAGTATTGCTTCAGGTGACCCAAAAATTCAATATTTCGATTTTCAGATGTCCATAGCTTCCATTCCATTAAGCTTCCTCTATTACGGAACTCGATTTGAAGGGGTTAAAATGTATTACTGTGTAGTGAGTTTAATATATATTACCTACATATATTTTTTTTTCTTGTTGAGGTTGTCCAATCAGGATCCCCTCGTCTTGCTCAAGTGAGTGCCATATTAGGAATCGTTGCTCAAGCGATTTCCCGAATCGCATTTTCATATTTGCTAATGAAAAACAAGGTAAATGAAAGGATGGTCCGAAAAAATCCATTCGAGACCCAACCAGCTCATAATCGAAATTTTTCCAGAATCTTCGTCGGAATCTCTCACTTTCACTATCAAATCGTTATCAAATTGAGCAAAATGTCAGGTATACGTTTCTTCACACCTAAAAGAAGACCCTCGAAATATTTCAGCTCAATGCGTTGCCTGAAAGTTCTTGCCAATATCAATACGATCTATCTAATAATCCAAAACGCCGGATTTTTTTGGTTGTTGTGTTTCGCCGCGAAAATCCCTCCTCAAAATTATTACGCTCTTTCAGAAAGTTTGCCTTAATCATCTCCTTTTAATGGTCCCTTATAATTGAAAAAAATTTCAGTGAACGCCACTTACCCGCTCTTCTCAATTCTCACTGTTCTCATAATGTCAAAAACAGTCAATCGGGTAGAAGCTCAAACCCCCTAATGCGATTTATTTTGAATTATTTCAGGTTCGAAGTAACACTCGCAAAAATCTTGATGCACATCTCAAAACTGACAACGAAGTCTACTTCAAGATTCTAAAGAAGCAATTAAACTAAATTGATATTATTGGATGCATTTTTTAAAATTACAATTCTGAATTTCTGCCGGAAAATATAACTCGATTTTCTATAGATTCCCCGCACCCTATATAGAAATAGCTTGTAAAATAATATGACTCGAAAAGCCCCAGACACTTCACTTTTGAGATGGTAATACTTACTTAACCAATTAAGGGTAATTCAAAATAATTAAAATTTGCCAAATTTGATTATTTTGCAAAAATCGTGAAAAAATATGAAAAAATTTGAATTTTTATGAAATAATGTTTTTAGACAGCAAAAAGCGTGTTATGTTTTAACGGAATAACCTCTAAAAATATAACGAAATAAAAACAGAAAACATCAGCTAATTACCAGATGTCTGCAGAGAGACGCGCGCGTGTCTGCGTACTCTGCATTTTAGCATACGCGTATAAATTTCCAATTTCAAAATTGATTTTGCGAAATTTAATTTCCCGCCATCGTTAAGTCATTTAAAGTCGACAATTGTTAACTATTTTTTTAGAATGTTATATAAATGCATTTTTGTTCATTTATTATCTGTTTTTAGTTTAAAATACATAGATATTATTAAAATTCTTAGTCATCTTGTTTGTTTTTTTTGTTAACAATGTGCTTTATTTCACAATCAATCAACGTTACCGTCGAACTTATTTCAGTTCCTCGACAATCACCCCGTTGGTGGCCATATTCGGCGGGGTGTACACAATGGTCGTCTGCATGTTCTGCGGGAATTGCACCATTCCCGGCGCAAAATTGATACCGGCATATTGCGGCGGCGGCGGCGGCTGATTGATTTGCATTCCAAGATTCGGCGGCATTTGAATCGACGTCGCCGGTGCTGATGGAGATGGTGCAATCGCGTTCGACGACGGAATGTCGTCGAGCGGTTCCTTCTCATTTTTCTCGCCATTATTCATTAGAAGCGGCGCTTTTTGCGAAGCGATGAACACCTTCTTGTTGTCCTTCTTCATGAACTGATGGTTCTTCCATGCGATCAGAGCCACACGAGACGACGCGTTGAGGAAGAAGGCGATCAACATGACCTGAGTGAAAGCGATTTGGACAATATCGTAGGTGAGAAGCTCAATGCGTTGAGCTCTATAGAATTTCTTCTTGTGAGCCGGACCTCCCCAGAGGAATGGGGTGAACATCTCAACAGACTTGTAGACTGAAATTTCGATTCGCTGTTTTTTCAGGTTTTCAAGAATAATTTGCTTACAAATCTCGAACCATGCGGGAATATTCAAAATCAATACGAACAGTGCTCCCCATCCAAGATGATCGCGAGCATTGGCCACATTCGGCGCGTCGTTGGCCGACTGGGTATAAGGTTTCTTGCAAGCCAATAGAATGATCAACGTCTGAACCATATGGGTCTCGTTGGGAATGCAAATTGAGCCCTACCGTAATCAAGAGCACTACAATAGCAATCGTTGCGATCACCAGATAGAAGAAGATTGCCGCCGCCGGGAGTTGATTCCATTTTTGGGAGATGAAGTGGTAGGAGCCAGAGATTAGGCAAGAAGCGAACAAAATCGAGTTGAATGAGATCCTAAATCCATCTTATTATCTGATCCACATTCCCGTCCAAACCATGCTTGTCCATTGTCGAACGTCGATCTCGATCGAGCAACGCAAATCAGTCCAGCCAGGAAGAACACCGATCCCATTGCCGCCGTGAGAACACCTGACGTGTAGGTGAACCCATACAAATGTTGAATAGTGACGAACCTAAAAAAAAAACAAACCCGCATTTACACGAATTGCATTCGATGGACCCACAAGTATCCATATGGTCCGAGCAATGTTCCATAGATTCCCATGAGCACTTTGAACAATGCCGAGAAGCCTAGTGGAATCACCAACGCCGTCAGAAATTGTTTCGAAATGTCGTTCTTCATTTTGATGGAGATGAAAATGAGAGCAAGAATTATCATGATTTCGGATAGGCCGATTCCGATCGCCGGCAGTCCACCATAGATCATTTTCTTGGTGTAGAGAATGTCCGGAAATTTGCAATCGATCACCTTCTTTCTTTTGACCTTCGTCACATTGCAGAACAGGTCGGTTAGCAAGGGCAAACCGGGAATCGGATCGAAGTCCGATTCCAATTTCATGGTTTAATTTTTCTGCAATGAAAAAAATTCGATGTTCGATCTACAAGTCAATGGTGCGCGCGGTCGCGTTGCGGCTCGCCAGAAACTTTGCCTACCAAAAACGTCCAATGCCTAGGAAAGCGTTAAATCGAAAATTTGAATTTTCCAAATTTTTTTCACTATATTATCAATTTTTTGGTGAAGCAAGTTTTGGAGTAAAGAGAATTTTATTTAAAAAATTCAAATGGGTGTAATTTTGCGTGCGTGTGTATAGCACCTCTGGGACCCCCACTAGCCGCGTTTTGTAATTTCTATTTTCATGGAGTTTCCAATTTTAACGCGGAACTAAATTTTAATAAACCATATTTAGCGCGAGATAGCTTATATCGCATGCTTACACTTTTCTATTTTTTAAATGGAAAAAAAAAATTAGGCAAAGAATATTTATTGGAAATTTTGTGCGGCATAAAGCTAAAAAGCAGCGGCGAATAACTACGCTCGACAGCTGAAACTAATCATTAATTTTTTGTTGCGCATTCTGTTGCCCATGGCTACCATGATTGTCACCTGCTTGCACATTACCGTACCTCGAAACCGCTTTTCGGTTCTTCAAGCGAATTTCCATTTTAAAACGATGAAATCAATAATGGTTTCGTTCGATTATCGCCATCATTGTCATCGTCTTCTCAACGATATCATTCATTCGTCGTCTTCTGATAACACAATAAAACATTTGCGTGTGTGTCGGTGTGTTGCGGGTCGCCAACGTTCGAGAAAACAAAATGTCGACGTCCTATAACTTCGCTGGCCGCCGAATTCTTGTCACCGGAGCGAGTCACGGTAATTAAATCAATTCACAATATTTTCATTTCGAACAAAAATTTCTCACGTCTATTTGACAGGAATTGGGCGAGAGTTGTGTTTGAAATTGGCGAAATGCGGGGCGCACGTTTTCGCGATGGCGAGAAATGAAGCGGCGTTGAAGAGTCTTGAAAAGGCCTCCGAGAATATGGTAAGAAACCTTCGTATATATCACCCAAATTTGCATTTGTTTGAAATTTCAAAGAAAAAAGAATTGAGTGGTTCTCGAAAATAGGAAAAAAACTAGTTTCCTTCATTGCATTTTGGTCAATGACAATTCCATTTTCGTTTTAATTGATAAACACTTTTTTTTCCAGCGACACAAAATCACAATTGTCGTCGGCGACGTCACCGCTTCCGAGGAGAATCTGAGACGCCTCATATTTCCGTGTTTTCCGCTTCACGCGTTGGTCAACAATGCCGGAGTCGCCGAGAACGCTCCCGTCGGACAAATTGCTCAATCGATGTTTGATAGGTGCGAGGCGAACCGTCGTCGGTCTGCAAACACGCGACGCAAACTTGCATATTTAATTTAAAATCATTTGGTCCCATTTTTTTCAATTTCAAAACATTTCTTTTCCTTGCAAATTATCAATTCGATTTTTTCAGAACCTTCGCTGTCAATGTCCGTGCTCCAATAATGATCGGGCAGCTCGTTGCCAAAAACTTTGTTGATCGCCAAATCGCCGGAACAATCGTCAACATTTCGTCTGTCGCCGGAATTAGACCACTCGAAAATCACACCGTATACTGTAAGCAGCAGCAGATGAAAAAGACATCATCTGCTTCAAACAAAAATGACTTTCTTGATATTTATCAAATATTCATATGACTATGTGCTTCTACGAAAAAAAAACATTTTCAAAGGAGGAAACCTTCAAGAAAAACCTAAAAGTGCAAATTGTATTTTTTAGGCGCTTCGAAAGCTGCTCTCGATATGGTTACAAGAACAATGGCAATGGAGCTCGGATCGCAGAACATTCGCGTGAACAGCGTCAATCCAACCGTTGTCATGACAGACATGGGCATCGCTGTAAGTGTGCTCGACAACGCCCGCAGATGCGCATTTTTTAATCATTCAGAATTGGAAGGACCCCGCGAAACGACGAGCACTACTCGATAAAACACCGCTCAATCGATTCGCCGGTTCGTTCGATTTTTCAATCATTCCGCTCAAACGATTCCATTTCTAGAAATCGACGAGGTCGTCAACGCCACATTGTACCTTCTTTCCGACGCCTCGTCAATGACAACCGGAACTGTTCTTCCGGTCGATGGAGGATGCGCAACAATCTAGAAGAGAAAAAAAACAAATTCATTTCTATTTTACATAAAGCAATTTTATTATACTTATCACAATTTCAAATTTTTAGTTAGCACCGGTATCCTAATAATTAGTAAATTTTTTGAGGTAATCGATTTACTTATTTACATTTTTTAACTTTTTGAGTCCTTGCGAAAAAATTTTCCAAAAAACCCTTTCTTTTTCGGCGAAGCTGACGATGGAGCAGGCTTCGCTTCTTCACTCTTTATCTCATAGTACGGCGCAGTTTCAGCTTCATGTATTATTTTCTTGATAGCTTCTTCATCCAGCGACTTCTCATCTTCGTCAGAATCGTTTTCTTCAACGCTCATCTAGATATTGGGCATTTTTCTACAGATTTTGGCAAAATTATGATTTAAAAATAAAACCTTTTTATTCTGCCTATCCCAGAATCCACCAATTTCCTTCGAAATTTTATCATTCCATTGCATCGCGTCAAGAGATTTTTGCCGCGCTGAAATAAAACTAATCGATATTCTAGAATATCAAACTCGACTAACTCAACGTCATCAATTTCTTCAGCTCATTCTCATCGACCTCTTCCTGCTGTTTAGTAGCGGCAACCCGTTTTTCAGCATCTTCGAGTGCTCTGAAATCATATTTTTAAATGTCGAATTTCTTAGAAACTTGGATACTTGTTAATATCATCGAGTTGTTCACGTGTGGCAGTGCTGAAGCAGGAAGCATCCGAGACGACCGATTCTCGATTATCCGCTGTCAACTCACTTCCAGGCTCCAAATTATCTGAAAATTTTTAATCCGGCTTTAGAACAATCGGTAAAATCAATATAGGATGTTTCTGAAAAAAAACGACTACCAAAATCGATCTGGAACAAAAATTGTGGGCTCCTTTAATTATCAAATCCAAAAATTATTTTAAAAATTAGAGAACTCTTCAAATTTTCTTACAGTCCGCAGATTTCGAGATTTTGGTGTGAAGATTTGCGAATATTTAGAAATTATTAATGAAATTGCAATAATCGCAATTTCGGAATTTCAAAAAAATTGATAAATCGCTCATAACAGGAAAATAAATTGGGTCTTGTAGCGACTAATCCTTTCAGGCGATTTTTATTTTCAATTAATAAGATATACCTTTCTTTTCTGCTTCCTGTCGTTCCATCAACCTTTTCCTCCGTTCCTCAAACTCTTTCAATTCTTTCTGCTCAATCTCCTCATCGATTTCCTCAAGACGCGCGCGATCCTCGGCAATCTTCATCAGTTGGCTAACAGTCTGGGCGTTTCCAAGATCTCGTTTATCTTCTTGAAACCACTAAAATCAAACAAGAAATAAGCAAAAAACAAAATTATTCTAACCGTTCTGGGATTCCGTATAACATCAACATCGCATCCGCGAAGACTCGCCAACCTTTCTTCGATTTGCTCAATTGTCAAAGGCTCGGGCTGCCGCGGAATGTCGTTCATCAGATTCGCGCGCCGCTCTTCCAGTTGTCTCATCTAAAATAAAAAAAAGCTGCATGTTTAATATTATACCTGTTCTTGCCAAACCTCATCGTCAACCGGTGTCGGTTTTGCATTAATTTGTGGATAAATTGATTTTGGAGTTTGACTAGTCGATGCACGGCCTGCAATAAAAATTTTTATTGTCAGCTTTTTCGTGATTGCATTAATAATACATTTTTGAAACTTAAAATTCGAACCTTTGTTGAAATCTTGCCGAAATGAAGGCGGAGGAAGACCATCACCCCACCAATTCTTAGTAGACTTTCCAGGAAGAGGAGTTGAAGTTATCTGAATAATTATCATCTGTTTGGAAGAAGAATTTCAAATTGAGATGCATTTCTCAAAAATTACAATTATAAAAGATCATCCCAAAAATCAGCGAACAAATAATGAAAAACGCCTTACCGTAGCTTCAGTTTTAATTTTCTTCGCTTCCAATGTTTTATAGCAATTGTAGCAGACTGTCAAAGGTTGGTCGGATAAACTTGGAATAATAGCACGATGAGAGAGGCATTTTTTGCATAATGATAAAGCACAGCACGAGCAACCTGCCTGGAACAACGAATGGCATTAAGGCCACCCTAAAGGTTGAAAACTTCACGAATCAGCAACGAATATTTTGTTCTGCAGTTTGTGCAACATGCCGGCATTTGAGTTTTGAAAATTTGATGTATTTATGTATTCCTCAAAGATGAATAATTGAATGAGACAATACAAAATAAAGTAATAAAAGACAGAAAAACAATCAATTAAAACTAGTACAGTAAGAAGTATGGTTGTGGGCGAATTATCCAGTCAAGTTACATTTTTTTTCAAGGAATTTTGTGAGAATTGTGTAACATTTATTTATTATTAAACGTGTTTGTACTTCATTCATGACAATATATGAAAAAAAAAACCGAAAAGAAAATTGGATCATTTAAATACAAAATCGTAATTTAAAAAATTTCTTCATTTGTCTCGCGCTTATCGTTGAATTTAACTAATTTGAGAATTTTGAAGATTTTTGAAATTAAACTTGAAAATCCACGGACATCAGAATTCCCATCGAATTAAACAATTTTACAGATTTTTCAATATAAAAAAGGTCTTGCGAATTATGTGATCGATAAAAATTTTTGTTTAATTTAGAGAAAAAGGCAAGATCAATGAAAAATGAGAAAAAACCAGAAATTTTTTTTTGGAAATTCACGCCCACGCCAAAGACGCCAACCATATAGGCCACTGACACAGTTTGAGTAGTTCGTCAGTTTTTTGAAACATCTTTCCACTGCGAAGTTCGCAGAAAAAAATAATTAAAGAAATAATATAAATAGCATTCTCAAATGCCTTAAAATCGAGTTTATCAAAAATTGAATTGATTAAAATTAATAATTATTTCGATAATAGCTCGCTGGACGCATTTCACCGCTGAGTGGTTCATCCTCAATTCCGCACCAATTACGACCAGCGGCTACATAAACGTATCCGCCGTCTCCCCAACGGTAACCCCAAGAATTGCGGAGAATATAGAAATCATATAAACGGCCACGCTCCCAATCGCTGAAATATCCGACAATGTTGGCCGAATGATAGAGTGGCTCCTGCAATATCAACACGACGATTGCAGTGTCGCAAAACTTCCACCAACATCCATATCTTTACAATCCTCGTGAACCAAATAGCCCTCCTTGTAATAACGGAATTTGTCTCCAATTTCGAAAGCTTCAAATCATTCCATATGATCATTTGATAATTTAGAATCGAAACTCACAAACGGCGATCGGAGTTTGAACATAATTGAGGCTGTCCTTGATTTCGAAAAGTGTCTTAGTTGGATGACGAGGGGTAAACGAGAAATATCTTCTCAGCTTCATCTAAAAAATGCCACGATGTGAACAGGGCAAGCAACTCCATTTCTCAATGTACCACCGGTTTTATCCGTCGGCACATTCCCGTGTAGTTCGCACGTCCATCATCATACGGATATCTGTATTCGCTGGTTAATCCTCGAGTGTATGCGAATCTGGAACATCACACCTAAAATCGAATATCTCTTTTTTGTCTCAACCAACTTGAGCCCTTCAAAAGCGTGACCTCCGAAACATCCTGGCGAGTAACCATTGGCGCAATCGCAAACTTCCTGATCGGATAGGTACTAAACATTTTGTCATCATCGTATTGGCTTTTCAAAATCTTCTACCGTCATTTTTCCACCGTTCACAAGAGCGTTAGCCGTTTCAGCGACGGCAACAGCGGCAAAAGCCCAACAACATCCACAATGCCCTAAAAAATTTCTAAAAAAAAATGCTCTTTGAGCTGAATCACACCTTGATCTTTGACTTCAGGAAGAATATAATTGCCATTAATTTTGACTTCTCGCAAATCGACTCTTGGTGGGAGTCTGACTTGTCGTTTGCTTCTTGTGCTGTTGACGAGTTTATGACTAATCGGATCATATCTCGGGAATTCGTGATCGAACGTTGACGGCCCTTTTCGGAATAATGAGCGGAACTCATCATCAGTCCAATCGTTGAACTTGTTCACACCATACACCACACTCTCATTATTCCTTCTAGCCTCTTCATTAAGCCTATAATAAAGAATGTCGAGAATTATTTTTACCCAGAAAATTGGAACCCACTTCACAATTTTATTGTGATTCTCAATGAAGATGTTCATTCGGAACGTCTCTTCTTCGGCGGATTTATACGATTTTTTGAATCTGCAAGAAAAAACACGCAATTTTTCTCAAATGACTAACATTGATGTGAAACTTTGTCTTGAATAATTTGAATGCATCCAGCACTTCCTTTCCGCTTTTGCCTTGCATTTTCGACCAATCGAACATCGGATCTTTTCGTTTGTATCCCAGAAGCTGCAAGACCCGAATGAATCCTGAAGTTGACGAATACGTACCGATGCATCGATGCTGCTCCACACAATGATCAAGCAAAACGCCAACAAAATTCGCCCCATTGGCCCGTCGAATTGGCGACGAATTCCAGACGTTGAGCTTTTAACAACATTCAACCGTAAATTTGTAATGGCGTATCATAAAATGCAACGCGGTTTTATGAAGGTTTTATGCCTTCCGGGAAGAAGACAAAATATCAATTTTCGAATAAAATAAGTTTCGGTATGGCAGGGAACGCTTGATTTGGAATCGTGCCAATGCGTCTTGAGGCATGGAGAAGTTCGTGAGACACACGCATTCAGTCAATTTCAATCTAAACCCACTTCACGAAATTTCAGTCAAAAAGCGACCCTACAATAAAAACGCCAGAGGGAAAATTTTGCGATATTTTGATCACATTTAGAATTTTGGTCGTACACGGACGAATTTGACAAAAATGAATTGTGTACAATTAATTGGTCGCCCCCCCCCTCTCAAAAATTAATGATTTCCTTTAGTTTGTCGTTTGAGAATAAATCTCTAGATTAATATGACACATTATCAGAGTATTGACCCTCATTTTGACACTTAAAAATAGCCACAAAACAACTCTTTCAAAAGTATGCTCTTTCACAAAATTCGCATGAAGTTGTTTTCACTGGTGACCCCAAGCTGGGAATTCAAATATCACTTCAATCGCACGCCTTGTATACATTAATTTTTATACTGAAATATACATTAATTTTTATATTGTGGCATTGTCCATTTTCCGCGATGTTTGTGATTTGTGTCAATCGTGATTTGATGACCAAAATACGAAATAAATCGGCAGAAGTTTCCCACGGTGAAAATCAAAAATTCCACCTGCCGACACATTTTCTTTTCTAGAAACGGACTAGTTGAAATCAAATCACAAATCCATAATGACAACGATTGTTCTGTAATCTGTCATTTTTTGACTGTCTACTGTAATCTGTCATTTGTGATAGGGTGAAATTGAAATGCATGAATCGGTCACTAAATCACAAACTGAGAAAAAAAACCCGATGCTTAATTATACATAATTTCACAACTAAAAGCTGAACACCAAATTTGAAAACAAACCAGTTAGATAGATGAATCGGTCATTGGATCGGATTAATTATCCCTAGAAGAAGCCATCCGGGACATATAATTATTAATTATATCAAAATTGGCAAACTAACAGAATAGAGACTTCTCAAGTTTAAAACTCAAATAATAATAGCAGTATTAAAGATTTTTGGAAATAAACTCTAGGAATTTATTTAGACTATTTGTATTTTTATCTAAAACCTTCCGATTTCCATCTTTTTTTTTCACAAGCATTTATATCAGCACAACTCAAATTTAAGCTTCACCGTGCAATTCCGACATATTCGATCAAAATTATTTTTCGATTCAACTGATTTGAGACCATTCATTTGATGGTCAAAATACCAAATAAATTGGCAGAAGTTTCCCACGGTGAAAATCAAAAATTCCACCTGCCGACACATTTTCTTTTCTAGAAACACACTAGTTGAAACCAAAATCCATGACGACAACGATTGTTTCGTAATGTGTTTTCTGGTTGTCTATTGTAATTGATGCCTTGATTTTTGAAAATTATGCGAATTGGTCGATTAAAATAACGAAAAATTTAACAATAAATGGGAGCATGTATAATTACAGTAAGACTGTTCAAAAATACTTTGATTGTTTTAAAAAGCGTTGGCACAAGTTACGAATCGAGAGGACGAAATCACTTATTGGATCGGATTAATTATTTCTAGAAGAAGATATCCTGGACAAAAATAATTAATTATCATAAAAAATGGCAAAAAGTGAAATCGAAACTCCTCAATTTTTCCCGAAAAAATAAAATAGCTTCAAGGATTTTGGAAAAAAAATCTCCCAAAACGTATTGAAAACATTTTTTTCCAGAAGCTTGAACTTAAATTAAATAAATATGTTGGATGCAATAGTGAGGAAGCTTCAAAAACGGACACAATATTTGGAAATTTTTGAAACAAATTAATAAACTTAAAAAATATAGTGAAGAGTTTTTAAATTGAATAAAAGTGTCTAACAATAATATTTTGAAAATTATTCTGAAAAAAATTTTTGAAAAAATTTTGAGAGAATTTTGAAAGAAATTTTTTAAAAAGTAAATTCTTGAAAAAAAGAAAAAAAATTAAAATTTCTTATAGGATTTCAATAAATTTTCACAATTTATTGAAATCTCCTACCTGGGAGGTCCCTAAGCCAAATGTTCAAATGAGGTTTCCAATACCTACTTCGACATATCATTCGAAACCCGCTTCAATGCTCATTTCGAAAATCGCAAAATTAGCCTGCCTAATGGTCCTTATATGCCACAAAATTAATTTTTAAGTATTCATAGGCTCATTTCTTTTTTGGATAAAGTCACGTATTACTATAATCCGTATGGCATCACTTCTTAGAATATCCACGATAATCCTGGCGCATTTGATCACTTTAAGTCTTCATTTTTCTTAAGTGCTTCTATTATTAACAGATAGTCGCTACAGTAATCATCGTCGAGTTCGTAGTTTGTACTTTCCAGTGAGCACCCGCCCAATTCACGTGACCAATGCCACGCCTACCGAGCTTCAATCCCAGATCCCGCCCATTTTTGACCTATAAAAGGAGCAATTTTCGAGAGGAAAATCAGAATCAGCAAGCAATGTTTGCCACTCTTCCAATTATCTCCCTCGTCGTCGTCATCGCCTCGGCTTCTTCAGCACCTTCGGACGATGGATGCAGCATGGCAGACGTGTTCCGAGCCGCTGAGAAATCTCTCAATGGCGAGCAGAAGGAGATTCTCAAAAATGGATTAATGGTAAGTCGCTCAACAAGTTTGTTGTCACGCAATGATCGCATCGGATTCCAGGAGCAGTGTTGGGAGCTGCTCAAGGAGGCACTCAACGACGAAGACCGATACCAGAAGCTGAGAGAAGCCTATGAGAAGGACGACGAGGGAAAGGAGGCCATCAAGATGGCCTATCGACAATTTGAGCACGGGCGATCTGAAATCAATGAAATGGTCTTCGAGACCAAGGACGCGTGCTTCGAATTGTGGAACATTCCAGTAAGTCATCGATTGAATTAATTAGTTAATTGGGGGACAATTAAGATGTTCGACCTGCCGATCGCAGATGAAAAACCATTGATGGCAATTCTTCATAAGCTGAATGTCACCGACTACCCTCTGGCTCAATACAAAGTGGATCATGATTGGGATCTATTCAAGAGGGAGGCGTTCTTCCAAATGGTGATCGAAGTACAGCCAATGGTGAGGAGATTCATTTTTGAAAACAATTTGGGAGAATTGGTATTTAGGAATGCCGAAATCGGCACTTCAGAACCAAATGCGAACAATTGTTTGGGAAGAGCACGATTCGGGAAGTCGTCCGAAATGAATCACTTCATGGAATGGCGTCAACGGTAATTCAATCACTTAAATTTTTCTAGTTAAATTCCAATGAATTTAGGTGAAATATTTGTGTGAAGCCAATGAGAAATTGGAGTTGAAATGGAAGAAGCAAAACGAGCAGAAAACCGGAGAAAAATGGAGAGCGGAAATCGGAAAAGCGTTCCGATGGATGACGAAGCCGCTGAGATTTGGAGCCACGTGGCTGCTGGAAAATGAAAAACTGTTTGATCTCGCCTGGTTCACGGCGAGATCCTACCAATTCCTGTCGAATGACTTCCGGGTCGTATTACCCTGGTATTATGTAAGTGCTTGGTGATCAAAGGATCGCATGTGATTGTTCAATTTGAAGGTCCCAGCGATCAACAAATTTAGAGAGATCTGCTCATCAGCAGAGCGGTACGTCCTGCGATTGCACTCGTCGCAGAAGTTGTCAAGAAAAGACAAATTCGAGAAAGTTCTCGAAAAACTTGAAAATGGACATCTGGCGGTGTTCGGGATCAGCGAAAGCGAAGCGATCAGAATGGCGCACATGTGCCGAAGGGTCGAGGAGGTCCGTCGGTGGAATATGTACCAGGACGATGAGGAGACGGTAATAAAATTTGAGATAATTTATCTTAATTACATTTGTTTTATAGGCTAGGATCAACAATGATTTAATGGAGATCTTTGACGGGGTGTTTGGCGATGAGGAAACGGTGTGGGCGGCAGAGACGGTTGAGAAAAGAATAGCGGTGATCGATGAACTGGCTCATTCGTCGATCCGAAGGCCGAAGACGATAGAGGCGATGAATCGGATGCTCGACTACTGTAACAAGACAATTGGGAGGACAATTGTCTCAAACGGAATTGATCGGAAGGCTGCGCAAAGATACTGGCACTTCGGCCAACTGAATCCGGTAGGTCGTTTAAGAAGATTCCTCAAAACAGACGACACTCTGTTCAGAAGTGGGCGAGCGAAGGTCAATGCGTTGCACCAGATGTGCACCAACAGTTGGTGTACACCTTCGATCAGACAAACAACAACAACGTGCAAGGAATCGAGCCACTTTGTCATCTGGCGATCGAGGTTTTCAGCTCGGTTTTGCGAGCCATACTTATCGAGTGGTTTTCAGGTGAAATGTCGAACGATGCACGGAATGATCAAAACAATCGGAAGACGTCGCGATTCGAAAGGCTTCTATCAACAAATGCTGAGGAATATAAACCACTACGACGATTTCTACTGATGCTTCATTGTATTTTCATTGTCATTTTTACACGGGCTCCCTTTTACGTGGTTCTTCGTCCCCCCACAGCTCAACACTATGTATTTCTCAATTATTGAATAAATCTATCAATCATCAATTCTCGCCTTCACATCATGAGAGGAAGATAGATAGGAAAAGCTGAACCAATCAATAACTTGGGAAAATCACCTTTTCAAAAATTGGGTTCCGAAAAATCGCTGGCGGATTTCTTTTGGTTTTCGCTAGCAGCTTGTCTTCATATTCATGGGACGAATAGAGGAAACTCTTTTGAGTTTCGGACGATCCGCCGAACACTTTGGAACAAACATGGGAAAAAAAATTCAATTCCACACTAAATTGAGGGTGATGTTTAATTGGAGTGTTGTACTGGTTTAAAATTTAAGGACGAACCGCGGAAGTTTTTCGAAACTCCCCTGAAACCAGGCTTGCTTCGAAGCCGAACCCGACCACAGCCGGTCCAAAGCCGATTATTCAAATTCGCGCGGTAGATTCACGGTCGCGTTGCGTATGCGTTGCGGTCAGGGACTACCCAGGTGAAAGATTTGAATAAATTATAAAAAATTCTTTAAATCCTATAAGAAATTTTAATTCCGATTCAGCTCTTTTTTCAAGAATCGGACTTTCTTGAAGCTTTCTCACATATCGATTGTCATTTTTGATTATTAGTTATTTTTGTCCAGGATGCCTTTTTCTAGAGGTAATTAATCCGATCCAATGATCGATTTCATCCGGGCCGAGAAATGTTCGAGTCATCGGGCCTCGGTTAGTCGAAACGACGACAAGCTTCCATGGAACCACAATGTCCAAACTACCGCGGTTCGTCTTCTTTGAATCGCTCTTCAATCGCTTGAAATTCCGGCATTGTCTTAAAACAAATGCATAGCAAGACATTCAACACCACCATCTTTTTGGGATTCTCTTGAAGCAGCAAACTTATCTACTTCAATTGATCGGTTCGGAGCTTTCCAACAAATCCGGGACCTTTGAATAATTCCAAACTACGTTTTCATTGTCACGTTCGATTTCTGAATTGTTTAATTTATCCAAACGATTTTTCAGAAGTCGCCATAGAAACATTCGCAAGTCGCCATAGAAACATTCTTTGCAAGACAGCGGGATTTTCTATTTGAATCAACTCAAAGTAGCACCTTATATTTTCCAAATTGTCGAGGTTATTTTTAATTTTTCAAATTGCCAATTTCTATTCATTTTTTATAGAATGACGCGAACCTTTATTTGGCTTCGAATGACGATGACGAATTATTGAAAAATGTTACGATTGATGATGGGCTTGAAAAGAAGAGGTATTGACATGAAAAATTTCCATTGATTCTGAAGGTTGCTTCAGTGCTTATGAATTGAAAATGAATCAGGAATATGGGAAACCGGCGATTCCATTCCAATTAACGCTGAATATCGTGACAATATCAACTACAGGTGATGCTAGCCAACTCACTGGCTTCCTATATTTCACAACCGCTTCTCAAGCCAAAAATCCAAATTTTTTGGTCTATATCGTCGATCAACCTTTTACCGTTAATAGATCAGACAACGAGAAATCTATTGTGGTATTCATGAATCCAAATGCCCAGTCGACAACTATATTGGAAAATGTGAATCAGACGAATGTTCATATGGCTTTAAAGGCACACCTAAATATGCCACATCATTCGAATATTTATCTCTACTCCACGTATCCATTGAATGATGTTTTTTCTGGATTCAGGAATCGCATCTTCTCAAATGCGCTGAATATCCGGTCGACCAGACGTTATCGGAAATTCTTTAAAACAATCCAGCCAATTCAAATTTCTAGTCGAATTTGGTATCTCTATGCTTCTGGAAGTGTCTTTTTTCAAGTTCGAAATTCAAAACGTGCGAATTCTCCGATTCAACTGAAATATTGCATGTTCTTTTGCAGGTGATCACAACTCTTATACAACTACTGAGTCGACAACAACGGGGTTGATCATGTGCGAAGGCCAGTGTCACAGTGAAACGATTCATTTCAAATCAAATTTGGAAAATAAAAGAACCGTGGGATATCAGGCAAGTTTTGTTCCTGGAATACTAATAGCAATCTGGCTATTATCAGAATCCTCAGTTAGCATACCTCGAGTTTTCAGCTTCATCCCCAATTAACATCTACCTTGAATCTTACGCTTTCATCAGGAATTAAAAAAATCAAAAATATGTGAGATTCATTAATAATTATTTTAAAGGAAAATAATTGAATTCTAGGTATTCAAATGCATCAATTGGTGGCGAAATATCGACGGAATATGCTACGGAAACTATGCAAGTGAGTCCAGGAATCGATGAACACGGAAAATATTATATTCAATACTTTTCAATTGGTACAATTGGAATTTTTTCCTAATTTTATTTGATTTTGAAAATTTAGAAGAAATGGAACCTATAGAGTATAGTTCGGCAGAGCTTACAATCATAGGCAAAGACTCATTTTATGAAGAAATCATAACCTCGACGGAACACGCGGGATCGGAAGTTAATTCAACATTTCTCATTTTTCTAGCTATTCTTTATTTTGTGTTTTTATATGTATAATTTGAAGTCACAAAATAATACAAAATTAAAGGAAATTGTGGAGCCAATGAAGAGATGTTGTTCGGCTAGTAATGTCCTAGACATGCTCGGGTTGCCTTTGGAAATGATGTGCTCATTGTTATCACGATGATAGACAGTTCAACAGTGTCGCAATTTGACGTGGTGCTGATGCTTAACACTTCATGTTTTGAGCTTGACACTTGCTTCTCAGGTCTCGGCACGGCGGGCAACCCTTTTATGAGAGGTGTGAACATTCTCCGGAACACTTTTATGGTCGGCGGCTGTAAAGGAAAAGCATGGCGATGTGCGAAATGGCGGCGAATCATAAAAAGATAAGAACTCAGTTTGGGCATCTTATTTATTTATTTTTAATATTTAAAACCATTTTGTTAAGATACACTATCTAATGTGTATTATTATAAGCAGAGAAGTATGTTGAAAAAAAGTGTGCTTTCTTGACTTTATCAATATTTAATTAGTTTATATTCTGAAGATTTCTATAAAATTGTTTCATCGAATTTGGATTTTATGACAAAAATCGTTAAAAAACGCACAATATTGAAAATATATGTTCGTATATTAAAATGCAATTCCGCAGGGTTCATGCAGCGTGATTGCACAATGTGCACTGCGCAGAAGTTGTGGGTTTTTCGCTAGAATATATTCATCGATATCAAATGGTTTCTAGAGAATTGGGTCAAATTTTTTATGGGAGTGATAAAATACGCTTAAATTTATGTGGTTTATATCGAAACTATAAAATGTTATTCAAAAAACTGCAATTTTTAAATAAAAAAACGTCCAATTTTGCCAAGTCATATTGAAGCTCGCTCAATTTCGCACCTCAAAATGTGCGAAATCGGCTCGTGTCATCATTGTCAATCAAGCTTTATCCCCACCCATTGCACCAAATGGGCGTGGCCGACGCGTTATCACAACACCTCCCATCAGGCATTCACCCAAATCAGTCAATCCCGTTTGCTCCGCTCTAGTCAACCGTCGCCATCACCATGAATCTCGATGAGTCGTCCTATCCAGCCCAAGAATTTCCAAGTCCAATTCAATATTCCTATGATGCCAACGACTATACTGAATTGAATCCATCGCCATCGTCATCGACGCCGAATGATGAATGCAAATTTGTCCAGAATCCTCCACAGAGCTATCACTACGAGCATTTCTATATGCATCACCAACATCAGTGAGCATTTTTTCACATTCATTGCTTCTGGTTTATTAACTATTTTTGCAGAATATTTAACCAATTCGCGCCGGGTTTTTATAACGGCTATCCGGGATATGTCGCATATGGTCCACAGACATTAGGCGTGTACACCAATCAAACTGTTGCTCAGCCGGAGCCCATAATGAGAGGTTGGGTTTTAATAGGCACAGATTTAAAACTTGCTGTTTTTCATTGCAGCTCGACGTGCTCCATACGACGATTATCAAATTCAAATGCTCACCCAGAGATTTGAGAAGAGCGACCGGATTTCGCTACAGGAGCGACGCGAAATGTCGGCCATTATTAATTTGACACCCGAGCAGGTTTGAATGATTTTATTCAATTCTTATTATTTATTTATTGCAATTATAGATCAAAATATGGTTCCAAAATCGGCGCTATAAGCTCCGCAAGGCCAGAAACTCCAACTATTGCCCAAACACGACGATCAATAGCAGTTCACCAACGACGTCGTCTTCTTCAAAATCTCCAAGCGACACTGAAAATGGTCGAACCTATTATTCCAACAATTGTTAACTTTCCTCTGCTTATTTTTGTCTATCAATCACCGTTTAATTTTTTTGTCACGTTTTTCGTATATAAACCGAATAAAATGCTCATAGCTCTCATTTTGTATTACATTCAAACGTACACTTTTACGCTAATGAGGGATATTGAGAAATCCAGATGTAAGTTGCGCCGCCGTTTCGCATGGTTTTCCATCGAACGATCTAGTTGCTTGTAGCGATTCCGGGGCCGCCAGAGCCGTTGGCCAAAAGCGAATATATGGCACCAAAATCAGAGTAAAACGTTTGTCGAAAAACGCAACAGAATCAATCTTCTAGAATAACTGTAGAGCCCGACGAAATGAAAGCATCGCCGACGACAGCAATTCCGGCATCTGGAGAAGCGGAAAAAATGGAAAAGTCGAAAAGCGCTACCTCGCTGTTCGTTCCGGTTGAGGATTCCGGAACAGTTGCTCTCGCCAAACAAGGCTATGAAATGTTGGCCAAAGTGCTCGCGTGCGGTAAATTGGGCACCAAAGGATTGACGGTATCCGTTAGCATTGATATTATTTTACTATTGCTGGATTCGGTGAAGTGAGTTGTATTTTTTTATGAAATCCTGTCAAATCATTTAACATTTCTTTTCCAGAAAGTTATTTCTAGAACAACCATCGCTTGTTGAAGTTGACTCGCCAATTAATATTTGTGGCGATATTCATGGACAATTTTCAGGTAAAATTAAAAAAATAAATAAAATTCAAAAAGAAAAATGAAATGACGTCAAATAATGCGCAAGTGACGTTGAGCACGCGACGCAAATTTACACATTGAACATTCAAAATATTTTGAATTTCTTCCAGATCTACTCCGGTTATTTGACAAAGTTGGATTCCCCCAACGCGTCAATTATTTATTTCTTGGAGATTATGTGGATCGTGGCAGGCATAGCATAGAAACGATCCTTCTATTATTCTCTTATCGCTTGGTATACCCTTGTCATTTTTTTCTTCTTCGCGGAAACCACGAGTGCCCCACAATTAATAAAGTTTACGGATTCTACGATGAGTGTCAGAGGCGATTCAAAAGCGTTAAAATTTGGGAAGCGTTTCAAGTAATTTTTCATAAATAATTGAATCAAATTTCAAATCGATTTTTAGGACACATTCTCAACAATGCCTCTCACCGCCCTAATTGGAGATAAAATTCTGTGCATGCATGGCGGAGTGTCGCCGAAATTGAAGAGTTTGGATCAATTAAGGGTCATGAAGCGACCAAATTATCAGCCGGAAGCTTCAACACTAGAAATCGATATACTTTGGAGTGATCCGGGCAGCTTCACAAAAGGATGGTCGGCAAATCAACGAGGAGTTTCTTATGTGTTTGGCGCTGATGCTTTAAAAAAGGTGACCGATGATTTGAAGATCGATTTAGTCGTCAGAGCTCATCAGGTTCGTATCCCATTGCAAAAAATTGAGATTTTTTGGAGATTTCAGGTTGTACAAGATGGCTACGAGTTTTTTGGCAATCGTCGACTGGTCACCCTTTTCTCGGCCCCTCATTATTGTGGGCAATTTGATAACGCCGCTGCCACAATGTGCGTCAACGAGGAACTTCTTTGTTCTTTTGTGGTACGAAAAAATTTCGAGTGAAATATTTTACAAATAAAATCTCTAATTTCAGATTCTCCGCCCGAAGAAGAAGGTCATCAAAAAATCGAAAAGGCTTAAATAAGGTTGGCAGTTTTCGAATAAAAGAAATTGTCGCCGAATTCGGCTGTTTTTCATTTCTGAACAATTCTGCACGTTTTGCTGGATTGTTTGTAATTCTCGCGACCAATATAGTTTTATGGTCGACACAATTATTACGTAAAATTCTCCTAAAAATAGGTCCTAATGTAAACCGAGCGCAATTTCCTGCAGAAATAAAAATATTATATTTCTCACAAGTGCACCGCGTGGGCTTCGGACATTGCTTGGAATCCCGACAAGATTCAAGAAAAAAATTGCTTTCTCATTTTTTTTGCGTCGTGCAGAAAATTGCATATTGATGAGAGGTCGCGTAACGGAGGGAAAAAATCGTTCAATCGGCCCAATATAGCGTGAGAGACGGGGGATATATTTTTTGTTTATTCAGTCCTTCACTCTTCAAACTTGTCATCATACAAGGTTTTTTTTTCCGGACAATTATTCGTTTAGTTTGTATTTGATTCATTATTGATTTTTTGTTTTCGTTTTTCTTTTTCGCCGATGCTGGCAGGCGAGTGAAACGCGTTAAATTTTTAACGATTCGCCAACTTTTCGATTTCGATAGATTCCAATGCTATAACTTGAAAATATGCCATAATTCAGGGAAAAGCTTGAATTTCGGAAAACATAGATATCAAGTCTGAGGTTCACGCCACGCACAGTTGCACAATTTTACGTTTGACGATGAATTCGCAAAAGAAATTTCAAAAAATAAAAATAATTATTTGAAAAAAAAGTAGAATCGGCGTCAATTCCACGTAAATTTCTATAGAAATATTTAGCTCATTTTACAGCCACACGTTGCAAATTCAGACTCCGCCTATTCGCTCGACTTTTCAGCGTTTCACCAAATCACTAATGCGCATATTACTACCAATTAAAGTGGTGCTAAAAGTAAGGAACCGTTCATTTCAAAAAATATAAAAGAATTTAAAAAGTAGCGGAAATCCAAAAATGATTTTTTCTTTTTGAAATTGGGTGTCCTGTTTCAACGTGGAATTTGTATTAATCCCGGTTTCCGTGAATTGTTTTCTTTAACAATTTCATCGCTAAAAAAAACAAATCCTAGAAAATCTTTACTTTGTCACGTACCTAACGATCCAAATTATGTGACCCCTGAGCCCCAACACAACAGGTGCTCACTTATCCTCATCATCATTATCATCATCACTATTATTATTTTTTATTCAGTAGTGGATATTCACTATAAGAGATTAACTATGCTAATCATATAATCTCGAATATTCATTCATTCCCGTAAAACAGGCACAAGCCCAAAAATCGTAATAAATTCAATTTCGCTCGCGGGTTTGTACTTGGGCATGACGTGGTTTAGAAGAAGGGGCCGTCCAAATATAGAATGTCACATATCAAATGCTCAGCGATGTCCTACTGTAACATTAGTTATAATGTGCGTTTGCGAAGTAATTGCGATTCTAGCCGGTTCGAGAAATAAAAGTTTTCAGTATGCATTCAAGAAGCATTCGAGCCGAAACTTTGATTTCGAGCTCATTTCGCTTTACACTTCTTTCTATTGATAGTTTGAAGTTGCCAATCCCCCTCCCATCAGCGCCAAAATAGGAAAAAGAAATAGATGAGGAAGAAAAAATTCATATATCCATTCTCATTAATATTCGAGAATATTTTATCCGTTGGTTTTGGATGGGGATGTTCTCGAGGCGGTCTTCTTCTTCTCCTCCTTCTTTTTCGCTGAAACAAGGAAGCGCTCATCATTTCTAGAAAATCGTCAGTCACTTAATTTTTTCAATCGTTTAGTCAGAGTACTGTACTTTTTCGAGCCGATTCTGCGTCTCTTCGCCTCGCACACTATTTTCGTCGGTTTGGCGTCGCTGCAACGCGCTTCTGAAATCGACAACTCCGTTTCTCACTCTCTCGCTCTCTATCGCGCCATTTCGAGGCTTCTCTACATTTTTTTTCGATGTGGGGAAGGGTGGTGCTCCGGCTCCCGGCTGTTACTGCTACTACTAGCTGCTTCTGCTGCTGCTGCTGCCTAGTATCGATTTCTGGCTCTCGCACATTTTTTTAGCGGCTCCGTTTTTGGAGCAACGCCTCTCCGCGCGCGCGTTTTTGCTCCTCCTTCTCAGGGCCGCTGCTGCTGCTGCTGCTGCTGCTGCTGCCGCCGCCGCCGCCGGGGTGCCCCTTCTCCCAACAGCGACTATTCATTTCCGAGTCGCGCTTCTTCGCCTTCTTGTTATAAATTGGACGAGACCAGCTTCTTCTTCTTCTTCCTCTTCTTCTTTCTTCGTCTTCTCGCACTCTCTTTCTCGTATGCTTTGGAATCCCTGTACACAACAAAACAACAACAAACGAAAAAGAGGACTCTTCTCATCATCCTACCACGTCGGGCGGGCCATCTTCTTCGTCACGCCACTCATTAGTTCGCATTTCGGAATGTCTCAAATTCATTCGTGAGATTCAATCAACCCCGCTTCTACAGTAACCATGGATTAATTGAGCCTCTTGTTTGCTGAATTTAATAGCTTTCCACAATCAATCCCAAATATGGCAGTTGAATTGCATTCTTGAATCTTTTTTGTGTGCAACTGAAACGCTCGATTTGATTTTCGAATTATTTTTTTCAAGAATTGTTTTGAATCTGTGGTCGCCGGTTCGCCGGAGCCGACGACGACGACGACGCGCCCGCGCCACCACACGACAATGAGCGGCGCCGCGACGACAAGCAATGTAGATCAACTCGACGCTGAGCAACTCATCGCGGAATGCGTTCAATCGTTTTGTAGGTTTTTTTAATTCGCTTTGATTCGTGAAATTGTGAGTTTTTTCACCCGCCGCGCAGTCGATTATGTAAATTGGTTGGACAATTCACACCCAATGTGATTGATGATGGAATCCAATTCCAACGGATCGTTTTTTTTTATTTCTCGCGTTCGCGCACGTCTCCAATAAATCAAATTGAAATAATTGCGCTGCGCTTCGGTTATCAACATTGTCTGCAATCATCGTCACGCAAATTAACACATTTTTTTTCAATAATCGAATTTCAGACGTTGATGAGAATGGCGAGGTTGGGGATATCGACTTTGCGAATTCGTTGTTTCTCAGCCATCAATGGCTCAGTGATAGTTTAACACTAATCACTCAATTTGTCACATTTTATCAGGTACCCTCTCATGCCATTGCGAAACTATTTTATTTTTAATTTTTGAAGGAAAACCGTGAGATTCGTGTTAGGGAGGCAGTATGTCGTGCAGTTGCCTATTGGATTCAAAAGTTTCCAATGCATTTTGATGCTCAGCCGCAAGTGTGTGCACAGGTAATAACGTCAATTTTCAAAAATAGCAATGTTTTCCCAATAATTTTTGAGGTTGTGCGTCTTCGAACAATCGCCGAAAATGTGAATGAAACGATTCGCAATGGACTCGACGTGAGCTCATTGTGAGCCGTCAAAAATTAAAAACACATGTTTTTTAAATTCATTTTATTTTCAGGCCCTCGTTTGCTTGGCTCCGTGCAATTTCCGTGAGAAACCCGCTCAACAAACAGGTTTCAAACAAAACTCGACGTTTTTTTTCTCATTTGACAAATCTTAATATTTAGACGGCGTTTTCGTTGTCATTCGTTCAAGCTTCGGCTTCTGACATCTCGACGGCGTTATCACACATCGATTATCGTGTTTTGAGCCGGATATCAGTGAGATTCGCTCATAATCTTTAAGTTTTTTAATGTTTGATTGTTAAGATCACCGAACTCAAGCAATATGTGAAAGATGGAAATTTGAAGAATTGCCCAATGCTTGAAAGAAGCATATCAGTGTTTAATGTAAGTCATTTTCAAAAAATTGTTTTTGGCTAATTTTTAAGATTCTTGCAGAATTTGTCCAATTGGGTTCAGTGTATGATTCTGAATAAAACAACACCAAAAGAAAGGGCCGAGATTCTCGTGAAGTTTGTCCATGTCGCCAAGGTAAATTGTTGAAATAATTGAAGAAATTAATCATTTCGGTGTTAGCATCTGCGAAAAATTAACAACTTCAATACGCTGATGTCGGTGGTCGGCGGAATCACTCATTCATCGGTGGCTCGTCTCGCCAAGACGCACGCGGTTCTTCCGAACGACATCCGAAAAGACTTGACCCAGTTGACATGTCTGTTGTCGACGGCTCACAACTTTGCCGAATATCGAAAAGCATTGGCGCAATGCCATAAGAAATTCCGTATCCCAATAATGTAAGATTCGCAAAATTGATATTTCGCGTGCAACGAAGTTTTCAGAGGAGTTCACTTGAAGGATCTCGTCGCGATTAATTGCAGTGGTGCGAATTTCGAGAAGACCAAGAGTATCAGCAAAGAAAAGTGGCACATTTTCATGAATAATTTTTTGATAAAGATGTCTATTTAAGGTTGATCAAGCTGTCGGAATTGCTCGCCAATTTTTTGGTATTCAATCAAAAGCCACACAATTTGCCGGACATGAATGTGGATTTGATTAATACTTTGAAGGTAGGTAATTAAGCTAGCAGAAAAAAACAGAAATATTATTGTCCGGTTGGTATATTTAACCAACCAATTTTCAGGTATCTTTGGATATGTGCTATAATGATGATGATATTTACGAGTTGTCACTTCGCCGTGAGCCCAAGACATTCATGACGGTATGTTTTACTTACCGATTCATTGTTATAATGGATGAGTTCATTTTAGTTCGAGCCGTCACGCGGCGTCGTGTTCGCCGAATGGGCTTCCGGGGTGACGGTGGCGCCGGACTCGGCGACGGTTTCCAAGCACATCGCGGCAATGGTCGACGCGGTGTTCAAACACTACGATCATGATCGCGACGGGTTCATCTCGCAGGACGAGTTTCGACAAATCGCCGGCAATTTTCCGTTCATTGAGTCTTTCGTGAATATTGGTACAGTTTTTTATCCAAATTTTATTTATCAAATATTTTTTAAAGACGCAGAACGCGAAATTAGCAAAAATTTTTGAATGCACTCTTAATGTATACTGTAATTATGCATATCTTTAATATTCAGCCAACGCGATTTCGTAGCGTTTTCATTGCAAAAAAATAACAAAGTGTTTTGAAACAGTTCCCGCCAACACCCGACGCAAAAATGCAGGTTATTCGTCCTGAAATATGGTATTGTCGAAGACGGACAAATTGGACAAGTTTGAATGATCAAACGCGTTAGCCATTTTTGATCTTAGCGTGAAATCAAGAAATTTTTCGCTTAGGCTTTTGATCTGCTGTAATTTTCAATGCATTCGACATCATGTTCGTGAGATTTAAATAATCGAAAAAATTGGATACTGTAGCTAAAAGGCGCCTACTCTGCATTTGCGCGTCGGGTTATGGCGCGAATCGTATCCAACCTCGACACAAAAATTCCGAAGTCCGCTGTTTGTTTTCATGAAATCGCTCCACTTTGACAACATGCGTATTGTAGATTCGGATCGAGACGGGCAAATATCGAAATCCGAGCTTGAAACGTACTTCATCGCCGCTAACAAGGAATCGAAAGATTTGCGGCGCGGATTCAAGCACAATTTCCATGAGACCACATTTCTCGCGCCGACAACATGTAGTCATTGTAATAAAGTGGTACGCAAGCTTATAAACACGAAAAAGAACAGAAAATGAATTTCTTCTTTTGTAGTTGTGGGGCTTCATTCGGCAAGGTTTCAAATGCAAAGATTGCGGCCTTGCAGTTCACAGCTATTGCAAGCTGAATGCTGTGGCGGAATGTCGACGGTAAAAAAAACGCCGATTTCTGACATTTGATCTTCCTGTTTTTTTTTTTCAGGAAGAATGGAAATAATTTGACACGAGCGGCTGAATGGCTCTCAAGCCCTCGTGGAAGTGTCAAGAATAAATTGTTCAGCGCATGCAAGTAATAATTAATGCCTAGATCGAATTCAGAAGGAGAGAGAGAGAGAATGAGAATTGTGAATTTGCAGCAGCGGCGGCTCGAATCGGCGAGCTTCTCGCGGTCGAACCGTCTCGTCGATTTCGACGAACGACGCAATGGAGAACTCGGAGCCGGCGACGTGCTCGGCGCGCCTTCATCTACCGCAAATTCGCGACGCTCGAACACAATCCGAATCGGCTGATTGCTAGTGAGTCGACTTCTTCAATCCACAACGGCACTGTTTCACTTCAGCAAATCATCGCCTGAGTTGACTCCCGATGAGGAGATCGGACTTGTCAGTTTGGCGTGCGAGGAGGTGTTCGATGAAGACATTGGCGAGCTTCCGACTGACACTTGATAATTTTGGGTAGATAAAAAGTAGAAAAAACCGAATGTCTAGCCTAGAATTCGCTCGTTCCATGTTTCTTTCCGACGGGTTTTATTTTGTACGTTTCTATTTATTTTTGGACATTCTGTTTGAAACCATTGTAAGCATATACATATCATGTAAACGAGACGCAGATGAGGCGCGATGCTTCTCTGTCGTCTCGAAAGCCACCGCTTCTCTCCGATTCGATTTGATCTCATGATTCGACGTGTGTGCATAAATGCATTGGGATTTCTATTAAAGCTTCATTGGCCGACGGAAAAAGAAACATCGAAGAATCATGAATCACATACACTCTAAATATACAAATTAACTCTATTTTGCGCATTATTAACACCGATAAAAATAGCATCGAACGTAAAGGGCAAGATAGAGGTAGGGTTGAGAAGAAGAAAAAAGAAATTGAACAAAAAGCGAAATGTTAAAGAAGACGCAAGTTTTACCCGTATATAATAGCATTGTTGTATTTTTTTTTTTTGAATGTCCTACTTCTTCCACCATTGCATTAATCGTTTCGATGCTGACACCGGTTGATCGATTCCTCGAACAAATCGTGAAGCCCGCTCCAATGTTAAATTGTTTAGCCGTTCTTCATCCTCATGTCTGCAAAGAAAAATAATAAAAATCGAATGAGCCTTTAAAGGCAGGGGATGAGTTGGCAAAAAATTCCATAGAATTCAGAAATGCAAAGACCGCTTTTTTTGTCTGCTTCTGAAAAAATGGGTTTCCATATTCTGTCATTTATTTGAATTTCGTGATAATGGGAATTTTCATTAGAACACCCTTATACATATTTATTGTCGGCGTCAAACGACTGAAGGGAGGCGGGGCCTTCAAATTCGCGAATTCCGTGTCGTATTAAATTTATCGTTGACTGAATATTAAATGCGCGTATACTATAACGCAATGTACGCAGTCTCGCGTAATTCTCGTTGCCTCGAGACGCATTAGCACATAGCGAATAATTTTTTTTAAATTTCGTCAAGTAAGAAAAAAATCAAAAATGCAAAATTGGACACCTGAGCCGAAGTCAATGATTTTTAGGACAAATCTGAGAAGGTTTTAAAGTTAGAAAAAATAATTATTTTTGATAGGGTAGTTCAAGCGCACATAGTTTTCGCGCCGAGTTTCACAGCGACCCATTCTAGTAGTGGTTTTTGCTTTCCGCAACAGAACATTATCACCGAAGAGCAAAAAAAAACGAGAACCCTTGAGATTAACGGACCAGCAACAGCGGAAAATTTCAATTAATCAATATCTTACATTTCCTCCTCAGTGGCAAACAATTTCTGCACCAACGTGCTTTTCTGATCCAACGCTTTCTTATAAGTGTCCATGAGCATATCAGTCGCCGATTTCTCATCCGCGCTCTTATTATAATCATCCGAGTTTTTCGTCAATTCATCCAATTTGTGCGCGTATTCATCGATTTGCATTGTCGTCTGCCTGAATTCCGTACAGAAACGATAATGATCGGCAATTGGGACCAATTAAGTTACCGTATCTGCTCTATTATATTATAATACTCTTGGCGTCCAACTAATGTGTTTTTCTCATTCGTCAATCGCATGAATGTCTCGAGTAATGTCTCCTCTTCCGAGCTTCCTTTTTCGGTATCTCGAATTTTGTTGGAAATCGCCTAAAATTGAGAAATGAAAGCCGCCGAGTCTCAATTTTCGTTTTGATTTGATTTGATCTACCTTCGATTGCTCTTCAACATCCGCTATCCGCTGCTCAATTTTTTCCTGCTCGATGGCAGTCCCCTCAACATCATCAACGTCTTTCTGGAAAAAAACAATGCCAAAATTTAAATAAAAAATGATCTTCAAAAATTCCTACCTCCCATTGCGACGAAAACTTTTTCGTCGGCGTTGCCAAATATTCTTGAGACGCCTTAAAATCGCAATTACCTTTTTGAATTCAATAATTTGATTAAAAGAAATTGATTAAAATCGATAACACAAATAATAGCGGTAATAATTAGATCAAGCTGTCACCGATAGTTACAGTAATACTACAGTGATACAAACCCCATATCCGTATTGTTTGGCGAGTTGTTGAAGGGTCTCGCGGAGTTCGGCACTTCGCATACTACCATACCGTTTGACGCGATCGAACGACAGCGATGAAGCCAGCTCATCAAGACGATTCTGAAATGGTGTCACAACGAAAAAATGAGCAACGAGCACAGACAGAGATTAGGTTTTTTGTTGTTGTTGTTGTTGTTCTGGTTTTTGAAAGCGATTATCGAAACAGAAGTGGACCGACGATGTTGATTAATTCTTGTTTCGTTTTTTTTTCAGCAATTGGGTGACATGTTTAACATAAAGTCACAACAACGAGAAGCGAATTTCAAGACAACTCACCCGACTTCCATTGTTCGCCGAACGGCTGATAGCAGGAATCTGCGGCGAATCGT
Organism: Caenorhabditis bovis; assembly: GCA_902829315.1. Classification (NCBI taxonomy): domain Eukaryota; kingdom Metazoa; phylum Nematoda; class Chromadorea; order Rhabditida; family Rhabditidae; genus Caenorhabditis; species Caenorhabditis bovis. The sequence goes on along the minus strand of CADEPM010000001.1, from coordinate 704,790 downwards.
TTGGATCATCTGAAATTTTAAAAAGTTAACTTTAGATTCAAAGTGATAGTCGATTTTGCTCATTTTGATTCATTGTATTTTGCGAGAGTCGAGCCAAAATTTCTAAATATCCCGCCAATGAGATCAAATTGCGAAATGCCCAAAAAAAAAAGTTTTAGCTCTTTTTTATCCATTAAGATTTCATCATATTTTCCCTTTTTTTTACTGGAGTAAAAATTTCAAAGACAAACACACCACAAAAAAATCAAATCAACTTGTTTCGTTTTTTTTTTTTGAATTTTCTCTATTTACAATCACAAGTATTGCATTAATAATGTGAAGTTAACTAGAAAAAATATAGTTCATACATGCTTTTCGGACGAGAATCGGCGATGGGTCGCGTTTTTTGAAGCGGTGAACGTCGATTGAGGGCCGAACGAGTTCTGAAACGACACACCACAAGAATCACAACAAACAATATGAGAAGGGCACGAACCAACACGCCTGAGATCCGTCGCCGATCCATTCAATCCAGATTTTGGACCGCGCAATGACGAATATGGAGTTGCTGGATTAAATTGTAAAAAGGAAATTCACAAACACTTCACAATTTTGGGAGAAAGAGAGAAATTAATTTTTGCGTTAAAATTATTCGTTCAAAAATAAAGTGCTCGAAAATTACCATTGCGATTGGCGCTTTCAAGTAGTTTGCGCGCGGTTTCGCGCCGCTTCTCCTCGTCGCTATTTTTGCGCTCCGCCGGCGTTGTGAAGCCGCTCGACGGCAGCGTCGACGATTTGTCGAGCATCTCGCGAGCGCGACGACGCAATTCATCGCGTTTTGATGGTGATGCTTGTCGACCCTGAAAATTGTGCGAACCAACGAATGATCGCGCAGATCGTAGAGACGTCTACCGATGCTCGAAGATTGGTGAATCCCGGCGTCACCATGGTTATCATATTTCCATCGCGGAAGAACACGTTCGATTTCTCCGCGGCATAATCATCATCCGAATCATTCAATGCTATCGGTTTTGACGGTGTCGTGAAATTATCACCGTTTTGGTCGGTTTCCTGAACAAAAATGTTCGCGGAATTCAATAAAATTGCCGATACCTCAACATTCGAGTAGTCCACAGCGTCTTCCATATCTTTCTTCTCTCTGATTTCATTGATCATATCGACAACCTTCTGCTCGGTTTCCGATATTCCGAACATCTTCGAGATTCGATGATCTGAAGCGCTTGTTGGGGTGGCATCCTCGAAATTACCTTCGAAGATACGCCGGAGTCTGAATTTCAATGATTGTCAGGAAAAATAAGACAAATTTTAGAGCGCCCACTTTTGAAGGAATAATTCGATAGCCGCCTTGTCGGGAGTCAAAATATCGTTCTCGTCCGGCACATCATTCAATCCCATCATTTGGGCGGCCGACAGCGCCTTTTTGATGTTCGATTTACGTCCGTCGACGCGATCGGAGAAATCGAGAAGCTCGAATCCGCCGATGAGATCCGGACGATAAGTGTGCATGACGGCACAAAATGCAAGCCCGTTTCGCCACGATTTTCTGCAATTTACATTTTTCCACAAATGACCAAATTAATACAAAATGTGGGCTCACGTGAAATCGGCGATTTTAACATTCGAATAGCCATCGGTTATCCTTTGGCACCATGCCAATAATGTCTCGCCAACAATTGGAGCGGGAGCAGCATCGCGTGATGGAGCTCTCGGAGAATGCGAGCGTCTAAATACTTGTCATTGATCGAAAATTTCATTAAGCAATAACAAAAAAGTTACCCTCTCGGTAGAGTTCCAGCGTTTAGACTAGTTTTCTTCACAACAGGCGTATCATTGCTTGGAACGGGAATCGGTCGAGAATTGCGATCGACCTCGAATCTCGTGGTGGTTTCCGAGCTCTCACGGCCCACTCGACTTTGCCGTTTCACATTTTCCTTTTCCTCCTCGGCTGATATTCGCCAAAGGGGTCGAACTAAACAGAAAATTTTAAAACTTTAAAAAAACGATGTCGGTAGGATCTACCTTTAGCGGCTTTCGGTTCTTGAGTATTCTCGGTGTGCTTGTTAGTCGATTCATGATGAGTCCAATCATTTATCTGACTTGACACCGCTTCGATTTCTTTTCGAGCTTCTGAAAAGGGTTTCAAAATGAAATGCTTCATATTTTCCAAAAATGGGAATACCTTGTACTTTTTGGTTGTTTACTATGACAGCGTCAATCTCATCAACCGGATGCTTCTCGATTGCCGATGTTGCTATTGATGATGACATGCTGACTTCATCGTCACTTTAATCATTCCCATGAAATTCATAACAATCAAAACTTCAACTTACGCCAATTCCTTAATCATTGTGCTTCCTAACAAAATAACTATTGAAGCTTGTTGGAGATGAGGGGTTAGAGGCCTGAGTTTAAGCTTGAGCTCGCTTTTATGCTCAGGCAGATCCAGTATGAATAACCGTACATTTAAAGGCACAGCGGCAATGGCTTTTCGTTTACCCTTTGCGGTAATCTCTTCGACAACAATGGTCCATTCCTGAAAATTCAAATTTTTTGCTGAATGTTTGCTTTCTTAAGGATTTGATTAAAAATCCTTTGAAGATTCTATAAATAGGGGTTCCGTTGATTGAAATTTCGTAGAAATTTTACTCTTAACCAATTTAAGGAAACAATTCTCACTTTATCTTCGTACTGATCATCACCAGGTGAACGATAGAGTGTCGTGACAATCTCGACATTCTCCGCCATCTGATCCGGCCACATTAGTACACATTTTGAGTTGTTTGAGAATGATGGCTCCCATTTTCTCTCTTTCGATGCAATTCGACGACGCCTTTAATCGAAAAAATAAGGAAATGCCGATTTCGCTTCGTTTTTTTTGTTGAAAACTTTATCAAATTTTACCTATGCATGAATGAAACGACCAGCATTTCGGGTGTCCATGAATCGTCGGTACAAACATTCAATTCCTGAAATCGTATTATAATCGGTGTCAATCAAAAATTTGGTGAGTCTCGCCTGTAAAGTGACGGTGAAGCGAAATTTCGCGGCTTTTTTGTTGGCACGTCTCAAACGTCGTATTATACCCGCCATTCTGCAATTACGCAATGTAATACCGTATGTGGCCGAAACCAGTAAAGAAAACAATGGAGGAATGTAAATTGGTAGGTAGAGTTTAAAAAAAAACAACGCGAAGACAAATTTGATAAAATGCCGCTACCCATCCGCTATATTGCCTCAGAAAACGACGGAGACCGACCGACAAGTGAACATGAAGGCAATGCGGCGGGCGGCGATACGCAGTATAATAGAAACGTAGTAGGGTGTGCAGCAATGTGTGGAATCAACGCGGAGAGAGCAGAGAGAAGCGTCGAGCAATATTGAAAGCGAGAGTCTCTCTCTCCGTTTTATTTATATATTTTTGTTATTTTGCAATTGCGAAGGAGAAGCTATGAGCATTTAATTAAAAAAAAACTGGAGAATCGATAATATTAATTTTTCAGCAACATGGGACAGTAGCGCGTCTGCAATGGAACTAGTCGCAAAATTGCGGACTTATGATTTTTATTAAAATGCAAAAAAATTTGATTTTTTTCATTTCTTACATTATTATTTAATTTTTTCAATTTTTAAAGAAATAAAATATTTCTTCCTAATGGATCGAAAATTTATGCGCTTAATTTGTACAATTTCATCCAATTTTTATATTAATATCAAGTTTTAAAACAATTAATTTCAAAGAAGAATATTTAATTTTAATGAAAAACAGTGGAAAGTAAGAATTGAACTAGCAACTTAAGTGCTTCTCAGCTGCGCTTCATTGGTTTTACACCGTGCATCGATCATCGACCGTGGTGTTCAAGTGTTCGAAGGATAAACATTTCTAAGAGGTCCGCGTGAGATGAATGTTTCGTTTAAAATGAACATTTGGATTGATTAAATGATTAATAAAAACCGATTCTTTGAAATGTAATTTGAATAATAAATGTGAGAGAATATCAAACAGAACAAACAAAAATGGCGCTCAAGGCCAATGAGAACTTGAAAACAGCATATAATTATGAATATAATATGTGCTTTAAATGGTAGACTTGAATAAAAGACTTTTTTCGATAAAAGGAAGGATGAAAAAGATTGAAACATGACTAGTATCAATTGGCACAGGAACTTTTCAAAAATTTTGGTGAATATCATTTTTATGTATTATAAATAATTCATTTTAGGTTCATTTTGAAGATTATACAAAAATTTTTAATTGTTGGCAAATTTTTGCGCGATTTTGCTAAATATAACGTTCAAAAATTAGTGATGGCCTAGAATTTTGATGGCCGTGGCCGTTCACATAACTACCCAATTTGGCGGCCGAGTCATTATTTCCACGTCAAATTTGCTAATTTAGCTGGCACACCCCTATACATTTGTTTTTGCAGGTTTAAACCAAAAATGGCAAGTAAAGAATGTTTAACACGCTGGGAGAGCTACAGGAAAGTCATCACTGCGGTTTCCTGCTATTGGTAAATATTTTATTATTTCAATTTTTATTGGAAAATATAATTATTTTAGGATTTTCTCTATTGGTCTCGTGTTCCTCAATAAATATTTATTATCTAACGTAAAAGTAGGCATTATTCACAACTTAGTTCAAGAAATATAATTTAAATTTTCAGCTCGAAGCTCCATTATTCATCACTTGGTATCAATGTCTCGTAACTGTGATTATGTGCATAACACTAAGCAAAATTTCAAAAACCTATGGTACATTCAAGTTTCCTTCAATGCCATTGGACGCAAAAATCAGCAGAGAGGTTCGTTATTGTACATTTTTCTCTTCAAATGCTATTAAGATATTTTAAGGTCCTGCCGCTCTCCGTTGTCTTCGTCGCAATGATTTCCTTCAACAATTTATGCTTAAAATACGTTGGCGTTTCATTTTACTACGTCGGCCGAAGTCTGACAACCGTTTTCAATGTGGTATGAATATTATATTTTGTAAGCTTTTCCCGATTTTTAAATTTTCAGGTTTGCTCCTACCTCATTCTCGGTAACAAGACGTCAATTCCCGCAATCGGTTGCTGCTTGTTGATTATTTTTGGTTTCTTCTTGGGAGTTGATCAAGAGGATGCTTCCGGTAAGCTTTTCCTTTTATGTATTATTCTTATCTTTCATCAGCTTATAGGCTCTCTTTCTACAGTGGGCGTTATTTTTGGAGTTCTTGCGAGTTTGGCAGTTGCTCTCAACGCGATTTATACGAGAAAAGTGCTTTCTTCGGTCGGAGATTGCCTATGGAGGTTGACAATGTACAATAATCTCAACGCGTTGATCCTTTTCCTTCCACTAATGTTATTCAATGGCGAATTTGGAGCGATTTTCTATTTTGAGCGTCTTTTTGACACGACCTTCTGGATCCTGATGACAATTTCCGGAATTTTTGGCTTCATGATGGGATACGTAACAGGATGGCAGATTCAGGTAAAATTTGAAAATGTAAAATACTTTTTTCTGAAAATGCCAATGTAGGCAACGTCTCCTCTAACCCACAATATCTCGGGAACCGCAAAAGCTGCCGCTCAAACCGTGATGGCTGTTGTTTGGTACAGCGAGGTGAAGACCCTATTATGGTGGGCCAGTAATATCGTGGTCCTTGTCGGCTCCGGAATGTACACCTACGTCCAGAAAAGGGTTATGGACAAGCGAACCGACGAAAACGATTCAAAAGACGATCGTGCGAAAATTCTACCGAGCTCGAAGAGCTCTGACACCGCCGAATCTGTCTAATAATTATTTCAAATGAAAAATTGTATTTTGCTTCCTCGGGGTCTCTTATATTTCTGGTCACCATTATGCTAGTGTATATAAAAATTACTTTTAATGGAATTTACAAAAGGGAAAGATTGTAGTAAGAAATTGTTTATTTCTCGTCAATAGAAGAAAAATAAATGAAGTTAATATACAATTTTGTTAAATTTACATGGAGATTCATTATTTTATTATTATTATTATCCACCGAAACCGTAGAGCGTTCTTCCCTGACGTTTCAAAGCATAGACGACGTCCATGGCAGTAACTGTCTTTCTCTTAGCATGCTCGCAATAGGTGACAGCATCTCGAATTACATTCTCGAGGAACACTTTGAGAACACCGCGAGTTTCTTCGTAAATCAATCCCGAAATGCGTTTGACGCCACCGCGACGCGCAAGGCGGCGAATAGCCGGCTGAAAATATCGATTTTGAGAAATATACAGATATAATATTTAAAAAAAAATCTGAATTCAACCAACCTTGGTAATTCCTTGGATATTGTCGCGAAGAACTTTTCTGTGGCGTTTCGCTCCACCTTTTCCGAGCCCTTTTCCACCTTTTCCGCGTCCTGACATATTCGGATGACGAGTAAATGAAAGAGAAAAATGCGTTGAAACGCGGCGCTTTCGAAAATGGGCGGAGTCAAATTGAACCCCCGCTCCGCGACACCTCAACGCAGTGCGCCCACAACAAACGCGCCAGTGAACCGTTGTTGGCGTGTTTCCTAATTTTTGAAAACGCTGTGTCTTTGTTTTTTGTGAAATTCAACCAAAAAGAGACGAAAAGGAAGTTTTTATTTACAAAAATTGAATACAGCAGAATTATGACTGTGTCTTTTGATTCTCCGCATTCTCTTTCTTATCTTCACTTTTCTTTTCCTTCATTATTTCGTTCAAATGCGAGTTAGTCGCCTCTTTGAGGGCTTTGAGGACAGAGTCGTCTAATTGAACACCAGCGGGAAGTTGTCCGGCAACCTAGCAACGTAATCGATAAACGACGACACAGCGACAGAAAAATTGCATACCTCTTGAAGAAGATTGGCGAATTGGTTGGGGTCGAGAGCAAGTTTCTGCGACCTCTTGGAGTGTTTCGGAGCCATTGCGACGAATAGCGGGTGTTCTGGTGTGAATGACCACCACCTCCCCTTTTATACTCCACAGATGGGCGTTTTGGCGCGAAAATGTGCGAAGACGCGCCAGGTGCGGAGGGGAACATTCCTCCAACATAACAAAACACGCGTAAAATATTTAATAATTTATGTTTAATTAGTAGGCATTATAATACATTCAATAAAGCATTGATAATGAATTCAATATGAATGATAATTCACTTGCTTGAAGTATATTTGGTGACGGCTTTGGTGCCTTCCGAAACAGCATGCTTCGCCAATTCTCCAGGCAAGATCAACCGAACGGCGGTTTGGATTTCGCGCGACGAGATCGTTGAACGCTTGTTGTAATGCGCCAATCTGGAAGCTTCCGCGGCGATTCTCTCGAACACGTCATTGACGAACGAGTTCATAATCGACATGGCTTTTGAAGAAACTCCGGTATCCGGGTGGACCTAAAGAATATTTCGCGTTTTATTATTTTTTTCAAAAATCGATTTTACCTGTTTCAAAACGCGATAAATGTAGGTTGAATACGACTCCTTTCTCTTATGTTGACGTTTCTTCTCGGATCTTGGCTTTTGCGACTTGGCGGCTTTCTTGGCTCCCTTGGCTGACGGCTTTGGTGGCATGATCTTCGAATATGCGTTTAATGTAAAATGCGGGCGCCTGTCAATAACATCGCTATATATATGTAAGCGCGGAGGGCGCCGCCTTTTTCTTCCCGCCCCCTCCGCGGAGAGGGCAGGCGGCGCCGCCGGGGCTTTGGTATAAATATGCGTTTTGCAGCCCCAATCGATTCGTGTGTTCCTCGTGTCTCGCGTGTTCGCAGCGTTTTTAATGCGCACCGAGTTTCTCCATTAATCCTATTGATTTGCAGCTCAAGTATGTCTGGCCGTGGAAAAGGTGGAAAAGCAAAGACCGGAGGAAAAGCCAAATCTCGATCGTCCCGCGCGGGACTTCAATTCCCGGTCGGACGTCTCCATCGCCTTCTCCGTAAGGGAAACTACGCTCAACGAGTAGGAGCTGGAGCTCCGGTAAGTCTTTACGTTTCCATTTTGAAATATTTGACGTGAAATCGAATTTTTAATGAAAATCAAGAATTGCTTGCATTCAGGTTTATCTCGCCGCTGTTCTCGAGTACCTCGCCGCTGAAGTCCTCGAGTTGGCTGGAAATGCCGCTCGTGACAACAAAAAGACCAGAATCAATCCACGTCATCTTCAATTGGCCGTCAGAAACGATGAGGAATTGAATAAACTTCTTGCTGGCGTCACTATCGCTCAAGGAGGTGTCTTGCCAAACATTCAAGCCGTCCTTTTGCCAAAAAAGACTGCCGATGAGAAATAAATCGAATGCGGTTTTAATCTTTGAAATGTACACATCTTCCCACTAACTTATTCTGTTCCTAACCGATCCCCCAATATATGACCGTAATAATTATGCACATTTCCGGTAAAATAAGAAAAGTGTTAAAATAAAATTTTTTTTATATATTTTTATTTAAGGCATTTCGAGCGTTCTCTTTTTTCTCACACATTTATTAAGATTTTATGACAATTTGAAATACATGAGTGGTGTGCTTCGAATAATCTTGATTCAAATCGGATTTTGGGCGCGAGGTCATATTTCCTGTGTTACAAATTCGCATCGTATATTCCCTATATGGCCGATTGGCAAAAATCATGAAAGTACTAGAATAATTATTCCATCAATTGTGGCCGTGGCCGAAACTATTTCTAAGACATTTTTCTAGGTCACACCGGCGTTGCGGCGAATCGTGTCTCGAAAACATCATGTGGGATGATTTGCTTTTTTTTACAGTACTCTAAGTACCACGGTATTCGCAATTTCTTTAACAATACTATAGTTGGACGAAATAAAGAAAGCATGTAAAGTCTGCAAATGTGTGTCAAATAGCATGTATGCCAGACAGAGGAATTTACGCAAATTTTCGGAACCTGCTATCGGCCGAAAAAATTGTTTTCTCGAATGCGGAATGAAATTAGGTCAATTAAGAATTCCGTCCAACTCTGAACAATACGTAATATGTATAGCAACGATTACCTTGATTATAATATGATTGCATGATTAATACAACCACAACATACGTGACAGGTACTACTAGCAGAATAGAAATGAAAATCGTCTTCAATTTTCAGTAGTAAGAAAGAGGGACGAAATTTAGACTTACATGAAGTAGAATTGCAATAAAGCTAGATTTTTGAATTTTTTGTGTTTTCAGCGACATCGTCAAGAATTGAAGCTCATAGTTGAGAAAGTAAGAGATTCGGATCGCGTAAAATAAGATATTGCAAATTGAAAAAAACGCTTAATTTTTTTCTTTTCTCAATTTCAATTATGAAATCGAATTCGATTGAAATTTTGGAATAACTCGAAACAGATTAATTTACATTCGATTCCGATTGATTTTCATTTACCTGAGATGTCTAACATTTTTTGAGAATCGACAACTTATGAATTCACCTGTACCGAGAAATCCTTGATATGACGTCGATGTATTATGTTGTAAGATCTAAATTATTGCTGCTTAACAATGGAGAGTTATTATAGAACGAATTACTCAAAATGTCCCAGAGATGATAGTTTCATGGCTTCTTGGCAATTCGCCATTAATACTCCTCATATATTCACGGCTATATCGACACCGATTCAATTATACTCATTTTTTCTCATCTTGACGAAAACTCCGAAGAATATGCAAAAGATTGTGAAGCCGTTGATGGAATTGCAAATATGGTATTTCATTTTTACATAACTTGCATAACCTGATCCGTTGCAGGAACACCGTCACCGATTTGGCATTCGGCTTTCTCGTGACGCCCATTGCTTTTGTTCCGTGTAACTCAGGCGCCGTATTAGGATTGTTGCGATTGTTTCAAGTTCCTTTATGGCTTCAGATTTTTAGTGGGCAGATTCCTCTTACAAGTTGGCGTCTTCATCATTTTCCCCTTAGAAGTCACATTACAGACACCGCTGTTGCTATCATACTATTGTTTGAGAATCGATATTCCGCGATCGTTCAGACGAAATACAAAATGACGCGTCCCACCACGAGATTACTGTACCAAGCCCTTTGTTACATGTACTCGTGCTTTGTGTTATTACCGCTGATCTTCTTTGATCTTGATCAGGAAAAGGCAAAACTCGAATGCCTCCGAGTCATTCCATGCCCAATTGAATTGTTCTTCGAACCCGATCACTTTGTTATTCCTGGTGGCATCTCATTACTTCTGTTCATCATAATCTTCACGATTTTTTTATTTTGCAATATTTTATTTTACGCGATCAGAATCTCTTACTTTCTCAACTATGAGCTTCAATTCTTGACGATGTCGCTGAAAACGCAAAAAATGCAAAAATCGAGCTTTATTGCAATTCTACTTCATGTAAGTCTAAATTTCGTCCCTCTTTCTTACTACTGAAAATTGAAGACGATTTTCATTTCTATTCTGCTAGGAGTACCTGCCACGTATGTTGTGGTTGTATTAATCATGCAATCATATTATAATCAAGGTAATCGTTACTATACATATTATATATCACCTGCAGTTTGTGATTTTCGAAAATCTCAACCACTAAGCCACACGAGAGCCGTATCGAGCATTCAATTCCGAGTTAGAACCTCGATTTTTGCAGCCCTCAACAACCTCGCTGTTCTATTCGTCTCATTGCATGGTCCATTTTCCACGGTGTTCATGATTTTTGCCAATCGGCCATATAGGGAATATACGATGCGAATTTGGAACACAGGAAAAATGACCTTGGGCCCAAAATCCGATTTGAATCAAGATTATTCGAAGCACACCACTCATGTATTTCAAATTGTTATATAATCTTAATAAATGTGTGAGAAAAAAGAACGCTCTTAAATAAGAATAATACTAATAGACTGTAAAAATTCAAATAAATAGCTTTCGATGTAAAAACGTTTTTTGGTACCCAAATTATTATTGTTTGAATTTAGATTTAAATTACCGCCTCACCAAAGTGCGATGGTCCACAATTCTTTACTCGTTTCTTGCGACTGCAATAAGTTTTGAATTTTTCGCAGAATTTTTAAATGTTTCGAATTTTTCGCAGATTTTTTATTCAAAAAAAAAACAATGGTAAATGAAAATTAATCGGATTCGAAGAAAAATTAATGATAAATTAACCTGTTTCGAATGAAAAATAATTCAAAGCGATTAAGAAAACGCTTAATTTTTTTCTTTTCTCATTCTCAATTTTGAAATTGTATTCGATTGAGATTTTGGTATACCTCGAAACAGATTAATTTACATTCGATTTATATTGAAAAAGAGATTATTTTCGAATCCGATTGATTTTCATTTACTTGAGAATTGCAAAAAAAAAACACAAATTTTCTACGAAGAATAGATTTTATGTATTTTAACAATTTTCTTATTTTACCGGAAATGTGCATAATTATTACGGTCATATATTGGGGGATCGGTTAGGAACAGAATAAGTTAGTGGGAAGATGTGTACATTTCAAAGATTAAAACCGCATTCAATTTATTTCTCATCGGCAGTCTTTTTTGGCAAAAGGACGGCTTGAATGTTTGGCAAGACACCTCCTTGAGCGATAGTGACGCCAGCAAGAAGTTTATTCAAACACATTTTCTTTTCTAGAAACGGACTAGTTGAAACCAAAAATCCATGACGACAACGATTCTACCGTAATCTGTCATTTTCTGACTGTCTACTATAATCTGTCATTCGTGATAGGGTGAATGGTTAAATTCTTGAATCGGTCACTAAATCGCAAAATGAGAAAAAAAAACCAGAAAATATTTAATTACATTATCAATGCTTAATAATACATAATTTCACACTTAAAAGCTGAACACCAAAATTGAAAACAAAACAGTTCGAGATGATGAAATCGATTAGTGGATCGGATTAATTGTCCCTAGAAGAAGCCATTCGGGACATATAATAATTAATTATCAAAAATGGCAAAATAACAGAATAGAAACTTTTTTTTGGAAATAAACTCTAGGAATTTATTTAGTATTTTATTTAGTATTTTTATCTAAAAACTTCCGATTTCAATCTTTTTTTTTTTCCAAATCATTTATATCAGCACAACTCAATTTTAAGCTTCACCGTGCAATTTCGACATATTCGATCAAAACTTTATGGAATTTCTTATTATTTTTCGATTTAACTGATTTGAGACCATTCATTTGATGGTCAAAATACCAAATAAATCGACAGAAGTTTCCCACGGTGAAAATCAAAAAAAAATTCCACCTGCCGACACATTTTCTTTTTTAGAAACGGACTAGTTGAAACTAAACCACCAATAAATGAGGACAACGATTGTACCGAAATCTGTCATTTTCTGGTTGTCTACTCTAATTGATGCCTTGATTTTTGGAAATTATGCGAATTGGTCATTAAAAAATACGAAAAATTTAACAATAAATGGGAGCATGTATAATTACAGTAAGACTGTTCAAAAATACCTTAAATTCAATTTTAGAATTGGTGGAAGAAATTACGAATCGAGAGGATGAAATCGATCATTGGATCGAATTAATTATCTCTAGAAGAATCCATCCGGGACAATAATAATTAGTTATCAAAAATGGCAAAAAATGGAATCAAAACTCCTCATGTTTGCGTGAAATACTGAAATAGCAACGGCTTTTGATTGTTGAATAAAATTTCACCTTTCCAAAAGCTTGAACTTAAATAAAATAAATATTGTTGAAAAATGAGGAATGTGAAAAACAGCAGCGATATCCTATGTATTGTGTGCGTACACCGAGTCGCACAGTTCAATAAGAGCTACAGTAATCTAAACTAAAATTTATTTATTTAATTTTTTTCGTTTTTTTTTGTGTTTTCTTGGCGAATTTATGGTTTTATGTATTTTTTTTTTGTTGAAAAGGTGTAATAGTAATATTTTTTGTATATTATTCAAAGAAAATTGTTTTATATGAAAAGAAACTATCTATTTTTCGAAAAAAATCATTTTAAATATCATTTTCGACAATTTTTGCCTCGAGCTTATCAACTTATTAACGTTATTGTAACTTGTTCGTTTCTTTTTTTTCTTATGCGTTTATGCATTCATTATTTATTTATATTTCAGGTGAAGAACCGCGTTATTGACCGAATAGAAATCATCGAAAGAGCAGCAAGTCGATTATTTCACAATTAGATTAGTTTTTATTATTGTCGGCGTCTAACGACTTGATGGGGGCGTGGCCTTCAGTATATCGTAACCAGTGTAGATTTACGAGCGGGTAGATTTACGCGATGACCAAATATTATATGTTTTTTTTTTGATTTCATAATATTAAAAAAATGTTATGCGTGTGTTAATCCTGATACCATTGTCATTTGCATTCTTATAATGAGTCGACCTCCATATATACGTAAAAGTTCACGAGACTAACGGAATTTACTTAAACAAGCGAAAGAATCGTACATTTATCGAATATCTTAAGAGCACCACAACAATGTTTTATTTACCGTAAAAATAGTATGAAAATTATTGTTCAAAGGGGAAAGTCATCCGATTAATTGAGAATTCTCGAAATGCACCAAGACGCCGCACAATTGAAACTTAAGACCGAAAGCCAAACGAGCGTTGATTCCGATCGCATAAAACTAGTAATAACTTCACATTGAATACAAAATTAAAAAGAAAACTGAGTCTACAAAGATAAAAAAAATGATAACGTACTTTTTGGAAGAAGCTTGAAGTCATTGAGTATATTTTTTTCCTTTCCCTAGTATTGATGAAGCTGTGAAGTACCGAGGCGAGCATATAATTCAGAATTTTGTGTCCGTTGGAGGTTGTCTTCGAGGTTGCGCGAAGGGTTCAATATTTGATGCCATTGTAGTCGCTGCAACTATAATGATAAAATAATGACAATTTTAAATAAAAATAAAATAATACCCGTCTTGTTAACTTCAGTAGTTTTCAAAGTCCTTCGGCTCCTGTTCAATGTGATTGTGTTTCCTAAAATGTACTAAAAATTAAGAAACGGAAAATGATGAAGAATAAGTTTTTACAATGTCAAATTAATTAAAAAATGCCTTAAAATATATGAAAATTTTAAACTATCAATCAGCGATTATAAAAATGTATGATAAACCGTAAAAATAAAAGAAATTGGCTAATAAAAAAAGAGATACAGAAAAATTCTCAAAAAATAACGCGCCCAAAAACACGCTGCGCAAAACACACTGCAAAGCGTATGCCACATACACTTCTCTTCGCCTCGTGAAATCTGGCAATTAGCCAATATTTTTTAAAATTTCGTCAAGTCGTTTGACGCCGACAATATGTTTTCACCTTTTGTATAGAAAAAAAATTTATGCTAAATATTATAACCATCTAGAATTATTATTTTTTATGACTGGAAAAGAAAATAAGTGTACTTAAATTGAAAAAGATGCGTGCTTTGTGGTTAAATTGCAGGTGCGGCAGTCATTATCGTCGGCAATTCACTTTCGAAGAGGAACACTAAAGCATGGTTTGTAGTTTAAAAATTTAAAAAAATAATTTAATAATGTTCAGATTATCAATATTGCTCATCGTCGGAAAAGCGGTTCGAGAACAATCGTCAAATCTGTGACGAATTTAACAAAAGCTGAAAAAAGTTTAAAAAAGAATTTTGAGTCCTTAATTATGGTTTATTATTTAGTGACGTTAGAAAATAGCATTAAATGGGTAATGTTCAAAGATGAACCAGCAGTAGAAAGCAAAGATGCCCACACTGCTATTTCTAACGAGAAAAAATACGCAAACCTAACGGCGGAGGAATTAAGATGGTTGAAGCTTGGAAAAGAAATTAATCAGATTAAGCTCGATGATTTTTTTTCGAAAGTGTCAACAACGAAGATTTTGAATCGGGGAAAGGCGATCATAGAAAATGTTCATAATTTTTTCATTCAACTAAACGAAAAGTTGGGATATTTTGGTTCGCACACGATGTTTCGGAGTTCCCAGCAAGTTGCAGCAAGCGCTTGTGGTGTTGCCTACAACACGGTTGGTCGAACTCGGAACACAAGAATACGGCAGCGAGGACGAGTAAGTCGTCGTGATATTTGGGAAAAGGCCGGCGAGCTTCTCTCAGTATATGACAAGAAAAAATGAGGCAACACATCCAAGATTTGTGGATGGCGAATAAGGATGTACAGATTCCGGATCTTCTCAGTTGGTGCCAGAGAGAAATTGAGTATGAGCACGGAGCTGGGACACTAAGGAATATCCTCCACTCGATGGGTTTCTACTACAAACAGAAGAATTATCTTCCGATTGTAGCGGAAAGACAAGTATTTTTTTATGAGAAGTGAATAACTTGAGCATTGGATACCAAGGCGTACAAGGTGGCCCGAATGAAAGACCTATCAAGTCCACTTCCCGGACCACCCGTCGGAAAGGACAAGGGAAAGAGGGCAATTGTATGGCCATGGTGACGGAACAGGGAACTGTCAAAGGGTCGGACTTCGTGTCGGTCACTTGCCAGAAACCCGAAGACGAATTTTTGGACTACCACAAAAATATGAACTCTTCAGAGTTTGAAAAGTACATGAAAAAACACATTCCGACCCTTGCGGCGATGGTTAGGAACGAAGCACGGGAGGCTGTTCTGATTGTTGACAATGCTCCCTACCACTGTCGTCCAGTGGAAAAAGTTAGAAATATTTTTATTTTTTACATGCAAAAAATACAATTTCAATTTTGAAGCTTCCCAAATTGTCCAGTTAGCGGAAGAAATGAAATGTTTTCTGAAAAGCTGGAACCAGGACTTTGCTGGAAAGAAAACCAAAAAAGATCTCTACAAGCTCTGTCAAGAGGTATTTGTTCGCAGCGGTGGAAGAAAACGCTTAGTAAGATATGCTCTGGATGAATGGGCCTACAATGAGCATAGAGTACGGATTCTTCGGCTGCCGATCATTGCTTTCTGAATCCAATCGAACTTGTGTGGGCGCAGTTGAAGGACCATTTGCGCAAGGAAGGAACAGTTAACGATAAGCTAACTGATGTATGGTTTATATTTAAAACATGTAAATAAAAAATTGAAGGAATCAAATCGCGTACATCAATGGCTTCGTTCCTTTCCAAGTGAAGCAGCAACGCGTCTTTCCGAGCATATCCGAAAACTTGAAGAAGAGCTCAAGAATTTTCAGCAATACGACGCAGTTTTTGAAGACAATCGATCAGATGACGAAAGCGAATTCGTAACGAGCGACTTTCGCTTTTCCGATGATGAGCAATATTGATAATCTGAACATTATTAAATTTTTTTTTATTTTTAAACCACAAACCATGCTTTAGTGTTCCTCTTCGAAAGTGAATTGCCGACGATAATGACTGCCGCACCTGCAATTTAACCACAAAGCACGCATCTTTTTCAATTTAAGTACACTTATTATACATAAAAAATAATAATTCTAGATGGTTATAATATTTAGCTTAAATTTTTTTCTATACAAAATGTGAAAACATAATAAAAACTAATTTAATTGTGAAATAACCGACTTGCTGCTCTTTCGATGATTTCTATTCGGTCAATAACGCGGTTCTTCACCTGAAATAAATAAATAATGAATGCATAAACGCATAAGAAAAAAAGAAACGAACAAGTTACAATAATGGATCTATTCAGTGAATGTAAATTAAACAAAAACGACAAATTTTCATTATGCAGCGATGTCGTTTTTGTCGCAATAAGCGCTTAATTTTACTGAGGGGTACTGTAGATCGCGGGTCGATATTTCAAAAAAATTGGCACATGCTCCTTGAATATCGATTTTTTTTAAATATTTTTTATATTAAAATTTTCGTATTTTCACTCGTTTTTCGCGGATTTTTTTAAATAATTTAAACTTTTTTTTGAGTAACACTTTTAAATAATAATTTCATATCGTTTTCGTTTTTTTCTATTCCAAAACTGAATCGATTTTATTCGAATATTGTTTTAATTTAAAGAAATTGAATATTTCAGATCGTTCCATGGCTAATTTGGATAGGTTACGAAATAAGAAAAAGGCTATAGTAAGAAATACAATTTAAACAAAAAACAAATAAATGAATTTATAGATTGCACTGCTTATGAAAAAACGAATTATTTTGGTTTGGATATTGAAACAAAATGCATTGAATGCATCTGAAACAATTGAAGTGATCAAGAAACAGAGCTTCGATCTTTTTTGTGAAAAAGTCAACCGATTAGTAGATTGTGGTGGTATTGAGGTAAGGAAACAAGTAAAACAAGTGAATTTCTGCAAGTAATGTAGAATAAATTAAGTTCGTGACCGGCGTTTCTAACAGCACGTTCATGGAACTTCTGAAGATATGCCGAAATCACGAAGGTCGAATCAATGCGACAATTCGATTGGCAGTTTTCTTAAAATACACAAGAGAAGGTTATTTTTTAGTTGTTTGTTAGTTTTTTACAAGCATTAAAATTATAAAATTTATAGGTATTAGCCAAAATCTTCTTGCGAAGGAAATTGGAGTTTCGCAATCAACGATTTCTCGACTAGTTAGAGATACAATCGAGGATATCGTCCAAGTTGCCGGAGAACAAATCCGATTGCCACAAAATCGAAGAGAATTAATTCGTCTGGAAGAAGGATTTATGAACTCTTCTGATCGAACTCCTCGTCGAAGAATTCCATGTTTTGCCATATTGGATGGAAAGCATTGGAAGATCGAGCATCCTGCGCATACAGGATCGTTAAATTATAATTATAAGTCGTTTTATTCATTTAATTCTCTTTTTTGTTGTGATGCAAACTTGCGTGTTATATATTTGCAAATCTCTGAGCTTGGAGTAAATTCGGACTCCCAAATGTTCAGAGATGGGCCTTTGGGAGCACTCCTCGAAAATGTAGCCACAATAGGTGGATATCGCCCGCTTCCGAATTCATCCATTATAATGCCTCCATTTATAATTGCTGATAACGGATTTGGACTATCTAAGTTTCTTATGCAACCCTATAGGCAGCTTTCCTTGACTCCAGAAAACATGCGTTTTAACGAGATTATGTCGGCAACTAGGGTGAAAATTGAAAATTTTTTTGGTGTGATGCAGTCGAAATTCCAGATTTTCAAAAAAGCCCTTAATATGGACCCGTCTTCTTCGCGCGCCCTCATTGTAGCACTTTCAGTTGTACATAACATATCACTAGGTGCTCCTCCCGATCTTCCACCTGACCACAACTTTCCCTTACTTCAAGACCCATACAGCGATGCCGAAGATCAAAGAACGGCATTAAAAAATTATCTTCTTTATCATGTTTAATGTTTATCTTTTTAAATTTAATTGTTAATATAATAAAAAAAATACTTAAAAATAATTTTCGTCCAACAAACTGAGAGAAGTCGTCTGCTCATTTCTTTTGCCCGTCGGTTGGAGATCCATGATGAAAGCGATCGCTTTCGCTTCGGCTTGAATTTGATCCAATTCAGGCCAATCCGCAACGTGGCTGGCCATGACCCTGCACAATCGGTCAAATTTACATTTGGGGGTTTCCTTGGCTTCCTCATCATTCGATCTAAGCAGCTGCTTGATTTCGCTGTTCGTCTCGCGCAACATACTCATCAGCTCATCGCTGTCTAAAACATACCCATAAAACTCCATTTTTTATTGCTAGAAACCTGATTTTCTTCGTTTAGCAGTCTTCGGACTATCCGAGGGTCCCCGCGATTCAAGCAACTCAATACTTTTATCACCGCATATGAAGGCACTGTAGTAAAAAAAAAATTAACAAAAAACAGGTAAACTTACTTTTTAACTTGTCTTTTGTGTCTGACTCCATCCAAAAACTGTAAATATTCCGCAAACGGAAATGATGATTCCAATGTTCCAGTTCCAGATCGAGCATTTTGGATTCGCAACACATGTCTATTGAAATCGCGCGTTATCGAATCCCACAATTTCCAAGCCGTCATACCTAAAACTTCAATTTTACCGATAGTGGTTTTGAAAATACCATTTGGTCTTCCGGCGCGGAGAAATTTCTTGCACATGCTTTCGATATTCTGAAAGACCTTAAGCTTCAATTCTCTCCTGTGGTATTCTTTAATAGATGAGTCCCAAATACTTGGGTACTGCTCAACGGTCTTGATGAAGTCCACAATAAAGTGTTGTGGAAACTAAAAAAATTTAATTAATTTATAAAATCCAACAATTCATTTTTAAATACTCACCGCTTCATATCCGTCATCTACAAGTGGCTTTCTCCTTCTCGTGCGCTTAGCTTCTTCACGCTGTTCAGCAATTGGCAAATTTCTTGGCCCATGTGCCTCCACCACGTCTTCGACCAAAGAGTCGTTTCCTTCATACTCAGCGAATGACATGCTTCAAAAAGGAAATATATGCACAAATTAGTAGTTTTTATGAATATCACCAAGTGTTACTCAAAAAAAAGTTTAAATTATTTAAAAAAATCCGCGAAAAACGAGTGAAAATACGAAAATTTTAATATAAAAAATATTTTAAAAAAATCGATATTCAAGGAGCATGTGCCAATTTTTTTGAAATATCGACCCGCGATCTACAGTACCCCTCAGTAAAATTAAGCGCTTATTGCGACAAAAACGACATCGCTGCATAATGAAAATTTGTCGTTTTTGTTTAATTTACATTCACTGAATAGATCCATTAGACTTACATGAAGTAGAATTGCAATAAAGCTCGATTTTTGAATTTTTTGTGTTTTCAGCGACATCGTCAAGAATTGAAGCTCATAGTTGAGAAAGTAAGAGATTCGGATCGCGTAAAATAAAATATTGCAAAATGAAAAAGTCGTGAAGATTATCATGAACAAAAGTAATGAAATGCCACCAGGAATAACAAAGTGATCGGGTTCGAAGAACAATTCAATTGGGCATGGAATGACTCGGAGGCATTCGAGTTTTGCCTTTTCCTGATCAAGATCAAAGAAGATCAGCGGTAATAACACAAAGCACGAGTACGTGTAACAAAGGGCTTGGTACAGTAATATCGTGGTGGGACGCGTCATTTTGTATTTCGTCTGAACCATCGCGGAATATCGATTCTCAAACAATAGTATGATAGCAACAGCGGTGTCTGTAATATGACTTCTAAAGGGAAAATGGTAAAGACGCCAACTTGTAATAGGAATCTGCCCACTAATAATCTGAAGCCATACAGGAACTTGAAACAATCGCAAAAATCCTAATACGGCGCCTGAGTTACACGGAACAAATGCAATGGGCGTCACAAGAAAGCCGAATGACAAATCGGCGATGGTGTTCCTGCAACGGATCAGGTTATGCACCTTTAAAAATGAAATACCATATTTGCAATTCCATCAACGGCTTCACAATCTTTTGCATATTCTTCGGAGTTTTCGTCATAATGAGAAAAAATGAGTATAATTGAATCGGTGTCGAAATAGCCGTGAATATATGAGGAGTATTAATGGCGATTTGCCAAGAAGCCATGAAACTATCATCTCTGGGGCATTTTGAGTAATTCGTTCTATAATAATTCTCCATTGTTAAGCAGCAATAATTTAGATCTCACAGGATAATACATCGACGTAATATCAAAGATTTCTAGTTACAGGTGAATTCATAGGTTGTCAAAAATAAGAAAAAAAACTCAAAAAATGTTAGACATAAACCTCGGAGAGCTTGCGAAATAACTGGGAATCAAGAATCTCCGTGGCAAAATAGACTGGTATTTTCACTGGCAAGATTGAACGTCTCATTGCCCCCAGTCGACAGCGATTGATAGCTTTAAATGTCGTATTTGATCAGCACCAAGGATGCTAACTTTTGCGAAGGGGGCTTTGCAGATTTGGCATTCCAGTTTAGTCGTTTGACCCTGAACATTTGAAGTTAATCATATATCCAGGAAAAATGACCTCGCACCCAAAATCCGATTTGAATCAAGATTATTCGAAGCACACCACTCATGTATTTCAAATTGTTATAAAATCTTAATAAATGTGTGAGAAAAAAGAGAACGCTCGAAATGTCTTAAATAAGAATACTAATAGACTGTAAAAATTCGAATAAATAGCTTTCGATGTAAAAACGTTTTTTGGTACCCAAATTATTGTTTGAATTTAGATTTAAATTAACGCCTCACCAAAGTGCGATGGTCCACAATTCTTCACTCGTTTCTTGCGAACACTGCATAATTCCAGTAGATGAAAAACGGTTGAATGGTATATAAAAAATAGATGAGCCAGGAAAACAGATGAAAAAGGGTTAAAAAATGAAAGAAAAAAAGATAGCGGAAAAAAACAGATGAAAACCCCTAACAAATAGACGAAAAATAGATTGCAAATAACCTGCCAGGAAAATGGACTAAAGATGGATAAAAAATAGGCAAATAGCGGATGGAATTAAATACGCATGGTACTGTATACAAATTGTGTAGATTTTCGTCCTGTGCACACAGACTTCTTATGAATTTCGAAATAGAAATTCCTAAAAATTATTAAATACTTTCGTTTTCCTTAAATTAATAAAAAAAATAGTTGCTGAAATATATAAAAATATAGAACTAACACGACCTAACGTTCATTGAGGTGTTCTTAAATCTTCAACGCATATTTTCTAAGAGAACAGTTCGTAAAAATCGATATAAACTTGGTCAGTTACTTTCGCATTTACTCCATCTTATTTCTTTGGTGATAGAATGATTCTTTCAGAATATTCTCAAAGAAAGCTTTCCTGAAAACGGAATTTCAATGCCATGAAATACAAGGAAGAAAATAAAAAGGGGCCAATCAGTTCTCAACGAAGGTAATTTTTAAACAATTATAAAACTTTTAATTTCTTGTCACTCTTTTTAAATGTATAGCTGGCAAATTACGTTGCTGCGCCTTTCTTGTGTTTTAGTGAATCAAAAGTGCGTAAAGAACAAGTTCTAAATTAATTAATGTAAAAATTTTTGATGTTTTTACGTGAAAATAGTAAAACTGTTCATCAATAGCAAAAAATAAACGCTCTTAAATATCAACAAAAGAAGTATTTCAGACCAAATTAAGAACTCGAGTTGTATCGTTTGGACAAGGACAATTATTGAAAAGCGGAGGAGAGAAACATTGAAAAGAAGTAGACGAGGCCAATATGAGAATGTTGGATATTTCGAATAGTGTTTTTGCAAGTATTTCACCACTAAAAATCATGTAGCTGATGTGTAATTTTCTTCTAAAATCTAAACTAATTTTAAGGAAATTATTTTCCATTTGGATGACACCATTGAAATGTTTGGAAATCCAATGACAATTTCAACTACAAGTTTTGAATCGCTCTATATACGCATATTTGTAACAATTTCGCCCATGTCGTCTTATCTAGGTATGCCCGGAAGAAATTTCCAACGTCATTCGATAATAACGCTACTCTGTTTTTCAGATTCAGGCTCCGGAGGACTCTGGAATACGAACTATACAAACGAATGGAATCTCGGCCGAGCGAAATTCTTAAACAATTTGTACGGTTGGCTCCAAGTTTATGCAAGAAGAATGTAGGCCCTTCACGGCCAATTTCTGTGAACGGGGAAAAATATTCACAATATAATTCGCCGTTTGGAATGTTAAGGAAGCATCAGAAATGATCACTTTTCGGCGTGCTGGTATTTTCTTTTTTCATTATAATATGTAATAATTCTGTTTCAGTTTCATATTGCGAAAAACAAGAGAATGAGAAGTTAATAATCGAGCCGATTATCAATAATATATAAACAAAACTTCGCTTGGCTTAATAATTCAGAATATCCAAACCTTCTGATGATATTACGGTCTGTATTAAGTTTCTGCTAATACCCATTAATAGTTCATTCACTATTTTTGCGGGACTGAGTTTTCTTTAATTTATGTTGTTAAATTTAACTATGATAGGGACACATTTCCTGTTTAATTATTTTGTTTTCATTTGTTATTATTATTTAAAAAACCTAATGTTTCGTTGTAATGCAATAAACTCGGCGTTTCTGAAACAGTCGGATTTGCACAATGGTTGAAATGGAACCAAACCGATGGAAAATAGATTAAAAACAGCATAAATGAGCAAGGAAAATTGATAAAAAACAGACGAAACGTGGTTGATGAGCTGGCGGAAAATGGATGAAAACCCGATGAAACATGGATCAAATGCGGACAAAAAAAATGATCTGTGGCAGACCCCTTTTTCATCAGTTTTCTGCGCATTGTTTGATATGTTTTCCGTCCGTTTTAGATATAATTGGAATTATGCAGTGGAATGCAATAAATTTTGAATTTTTCGCAGAATATTGATTCAGAAAAAAAATGAACATCTGATTTTTCATTTCCGATTCTCAGGTAAATGAAAATCAATCATATTCGAAAATAATTTCGTTTTCAATCGAAATCGAATGTGAATTAATCTGTTTTGAATTATTCCAGAATTTCAATCTAATTCAATATCAAAAATTGAAATTGCGAAATAAATCAATCGATTTTGAAAGTTCTTGAATCGAAACCAAATTTTCAAATCGAATTTTAATTAATTTTTAATCGAATCAGATTAATATTTCATATTTCTTCGAATTCGATTGATTTTCATTTACCTGAGGAACCAGATGATTACGGCCTTCGAAAACATAAATTGAAACAGATTAATTTACATTCGATTCAGATTGAAAAATAAATTATTTTCGAATCCGATTGATTTTTAATTTACCTAAGATTAGGAAACAAAAATTATCACATTTTTTATCGAACTTTGCTTACTCGATTGAAAATTTTGATGAACCATGTATCGGAGGTTCGCATCGTGAATCGTCACTATTACGGAAGAAGGAAAAGTTCTGAAGCTGAGGTGTTCAATACCCTCGGTGAG
Source organism: Caenorhabditis bovis (assembly GCA_902829315.1). Taxonomy (NCBI): domain Eukaryota; kingdom Metazoa; phylum Nematoda; class Chromadorea; order Rhabditida; family Rhabditidae; genus Caenorhabditis; species Caenorhabditis bovis. The sequence continues at coordinate 681,045 of CADEPM010000001.1, read as the reverse complement.
CTCAATCTCAAAAACATAATGCCAATTTTTTTTATTTCGTTCAGTCAAAAAATACTTGTTTTTGAACGAGGTTAATTATTTATATAAAACGCTTCTTTATTTATATAACGGCGGGTTAGTTTCTAAAATAAACTTTACTATGTATTGCTGAATATGAATTATTTGCTATTTTATTCTCAAAATAATTTATTTGTCAGAGTGGATTTTAGAAACTACTCCGACTTTTAACCCGCCTTTATATAAATAAATAATCTCGATCAAAGACAAGTGCTTTTGGAACTGAACGTAACAAAAACAATTTGAGGATGCGAGAAGTACATGAGCTCAGCGATTCAATCGGAACGAACAGCGGTTGTTTTTGGGCGAACCCAAAAACGATGAACGGCCTTCCCTCGGGGTCACACTGGTCGTCCCAAAATGTTCCGCGGGTTAACCCAAACGACGGGTGTACGCGCGGAGTGTTGTAATCACCCTTGTTTTAGCAGCTCATAAATTTTATTGGGTAATGCGCGTTTTATTTAAATAACATATTTATTCGAACCTTTCCAAAATCAATAGGTAACAAATAATGCAAATATCGATATTTAAAATAAAAACGTTGACAAAAAAAGAGGAAAGATTACAATAAAACATGAATAATTTAACATTTAGGATAACAAAAAAAACAAGGACACTCTGCTAATTCGTCGAATACTAATGAATGATCGAATGTAAAAAATTTAGAATCAAATTCGTATTGCTCGTTTCACAATCGAACTACATTCCAATTGACTTCTAATGGAAATCGATTGATCATTTAAGATATTGCGTTGAATCGAAACAGATGAATTCTATTCGATTCGACGAATGAGCAGAGCAAAAAAAAATTGGGATTAAAGCAAATCACCGTTATGTTCAATGTCGTTGTTGGCTTCATCCTCATCGACGTCTTCTTCATCCGAAATCGGTGTCGGCGAATGGCGGAAGTCGTTCGATGTTTTCTTAATAAAAAAAGTTTTAGTTATTTCATGACTCTAGAAAACTGTGATTTCTATTACCTTTTCTTTCCTTTTTAATGCGTTTGGATCCTGTTCGAATCGTTTGCGCACAACTCCATTTTGACCTTGGGTTTCCACAATTTTTTTGTTCCGAAGATCATTACTGAATATATATAGCTTATTTCTATATATAAAGTATTACAAAAAACTTACAAAACTCGGTGAGCTTTGAAATAAATAAAGTCCACCATATTTGCCACATCCATAATCAGCTTCTCATAATGTTGACTTATTTCCGCTTTATTGTCTCCCAATCTTGCTGCCAACCTGAAAAAAGTAAAATAAAAGATTAATGGTTAATATACTAACCTCGCATTTTCATTTTGAAGATCTTCTACTGAATATCCAGGGAATTGCAATTTTACTGGATATCCGTAGCTTTCCAGAATGAAGTCTGAATTAGGTTCCATTTGGTATTGACTCTTTGATGATTACCTCTGATAGCGTCAATAACGTCCTCAGGGACTGGTTTCAGCCCTTCTTGCATTCGTTGACCGGGGCGTTTCGCAATCGAATACAGATATTGTTTTGACAAGAATTTGAAGCTCCAATTGACACCAGACATTCGTTGCAGAAAACAGAAACTCTAGGTTTATACTTCGATAAGAAAACATTTTCATTTGTCTCATTTAAATCATTAATCTAAAATCATGCATCGTGAGTTTTTCTCTTAGCTTAGTTTTACCGTTAAGTTATAGCTACAAATAAAATGTGCCGCTAGCAGCACGGCTTCAATGCACGACTTCGATAAACAAAATGGATTGAGCAATTGATTAACCTTTGCAATGGCGTCATATCGTTGCGATATCTCATCATTCTGAGTGTTGAACCCCAAATCATTCATTGAGTAGTTGACCGAGTCTGGCAGTGAACAATTCGAATCGTCTTTCATAAACGGCGGCTGAATTAGCAGCGACTTTTCGAAATTATGATTGTTTTCATTGCAAAATTCTTCCTTCATATCCATGAAGAACGCTGGTCTTGTGACACGTATGCCAAGATTTCTCAGCATTGTCTCTAGAAAAATGTGTTTATTATTCCATGCTTGCTAGGCTATATCTTCAGTCTCATATTTTACGGCACACTGGAAGAAGTGGAACGATCGAAGTCGAATGGTTAATGAATGAACAGCAAAAACATTATTAATGAATGAAAAATGATTATTTAGAAAATGAATCGTCTCATTAACGAATGGTTTTTAATTCGCGAATGAACGATTTTCGATGGTTAATGAATGGTTTTTTATTATTTTATGGTAAATAAATGGTTTTTTACTGTTTGATTGACGAAAAACCATTCATTTTTTGTTCCGCAATCATCGTTTTCACTTCTGCCAGTGAGTATTTAACATTATTTGACATACCATTTTCTTCAAACGTTGGCCTTCTTCTTTTCATTCCAATTGTTGCGTTACCGTGGATGACTGCGCTAGAACTAAAATTAATTTTTCTTTACATAATGATGAAAATTATATAGAAATTGAGTAAACGTTAAAAAATTTTCAATAATTCCAGTACGACACTCCAATTACAAACTGCCCTCCGTTTAGAGTTTGGGCTAAACCGTGGACGACTTTTGTTTTGACCGAGTTCAATGTTTCCCGTGTTTGCCCCAAATTGTTCCGCGGGTTATCCCAAACCCAAAAACAACCGCTGTTCGTCCCGATTGAATCGCTGAGAGACTACGTACATTGCATTATAACGTACGCGCATTTAATATTCGGATAAATTTAAATCTCTACTTATTTCGAGAATATGATGGCTGTCGTTCTCTGGTTTTACGCCGACAATAAGTACCATTAAAACTTAATTTCGAATTGATTACGAGTATTAGATTTATTCAAAAATAGAGCAATACATAGTGTTGAGCAGAGGGGGACGAAAGAACCACGTAAAAGGAAGCCCGTGTAAAAATGGACAAAGAAAATACAATGAAGCATCAGTAGAAATCGTCGTAGTGATTTATATTCCTCAGCATTTGTCGATAGAAACCTTTCGAATCGTGGCGTCTTCCGATTGTCTTGATCATTCCGTGCATCGTTCGACATTTCACCTGAAAACCACTCGATAAGTATGGCTCGCAAAACCGAGCTGAAAACCTCGATCGCCAGATGACAAAGCGGCTCGATTCCTTGCACGTTGTTGTTGTTTGTCTGATCGAAGGTGTACACCAACTGTTGGTGCACATCTGGTGCAACGCATTGACCATCGCTCGCCCACTTCTGAACAAAGTGTCATCTGTTTCGAGGAATCTTCTCAAACGACCTACCGGATTCAGTTGGCCGAAGTGCCAGTATCTTTGCGCAGCCTTCCGATCAATTCCGTTTGAGACAATTGCCCCCCCCCCCAATTGTCTTGTTACAGTAATCGAGCATCCGATTCATCGCCTCTATCGTCTTCGGCCTCCTGATCGACGAATGAGCCAGTTCATCGATCACCGCTATTCTTTTCTCAACCGTCTCTGCCGCCCACACCGTTTCCTCATCGCCAAACACCCCGTCAAAGATCTCCATTAAATCATTGTTGATCCTAGCCTATAAAACAAATGTAATTAAGATAAATTATCTCAAATTTTATTACCGTCTCCTCATCGTCCTGGTACATATTCCACCGACGGACCTCCTCGACCCTTCGGCACATGTGCGCCATTCTGATCGCTTCGCTTTCGCTGATCCCGAACACCGCCAGATGTCCATTTTCAAGTTTTTCGAGAACTTTCTCGAATTTGTCTTTTCTTGACAACTTCTGCGACGAGTGCAATCGCAGGACGTACCGCTCTGCTGATGAGCAGATCTCTCTAAATTTGTTGATCGCTGGGACCTTCAAATTGAACAATCACATGCGATCCTTTGATCACCAAGCACTTACATAATACCAGGGTGATACGACTCGGAAATCATTTGACAGGAATTGATAGGATCTCGCCGTGAACCAGGCGAGATCAAACAGTTTTTCATTTTCCAGCAGCCACGTGGCTCCCAATCTCAGCGGCTTCGTCATCCATCGGAACGCTTTTCCGATTTCCGCTCTCCATTTTTCTCCGTTTTTCTGCTCGTTTTGCTTTTTCCATTTCAACTCCAATTTCTCATTGGCTTCACACAAATATTTCACCTAAATTCATTGGAATTTAACTAGAAAAATGTAAATGTTGGAATTACCGCCGACGCCATTCCATGAAGTGATTCATTTCGGACGACCTCAGGAATCGCGCTCTTTCCAAACAATTGTTCGCATTTGGTTCTGAAGTACCGATTTCGGCATTCCTAAATACCAATTCTCCCAAATTGTTTTCAAAAATGAATCGCCTCACCATTGGCTGTACTTGGATCACCATTTGGAAGAACGCCTCCCTCTTGAATAGATCCCAATCATGATCCTCTTTGTATTGCGCCAGCGGGTACTCGGTGACGTTCAGCTTTTGAAGAATTGCCATCAATGGTTTTTCATCTGCGATCGGCAGGTCGAACATCTTAATTAGCCCCCAATTAACTAATTAATTCAATCGATGACTTACAGGGATGTTCCAGAATTCGAAGCACGCATCCTTGGTCTCGAAGACCATTCCATCGATTCCAGATCGTTCGTGCTCAAATTGTCGATAGGCCATCTTGATAGCCTCCTTTACCTCGCCGCCCTCCTCATAGGCTTCTCTCAGCTTCTGGTATCGGTCTTCGTCGTTGAGTGCCTCCTTGAGCAGCTCCCAACACTGCTCCTGAAATCCGATGCGATCATTACGTGCCAACAAACTTGTTGACTACTCACCATTAATTCATTGCGGAGAATCTCCTTCTGCTCGCCATTGAGAGATGTCTCGGCGGCTTGGAACACGTCCGCAATGCTGCATTCATCGTCCGATTGTGCAGATGAAGCCGAGGCGATGGCGATGACGACGACGAGGGCGATAATTGGAAGAGTGGTCAACATTGCTTGCTGATTCTGATTTTCCACTCGAAAATCGCTCCTTTTATAGGTCGAAAATGGGCGGGATCTGGGATTGACGCTCGGTAGGCGTGGCCTTGGTCACGTGAATTGGGCGGGTGCTCACTGGAAAGTACAAACTACGAACTCGACGATGATTACTGTAGCGACTATCTGTTAATAATAGAAGCACTTAAGAAAAATGAAGACTTAAAGTGATCAAATGCGCCAGGATTATCGTGGATATTCTTAGAAATCGCACGATGCCATACGGATTATAGTACTATGTGACTTTATGCAGAATAGAAATGAGCCTATGAATACATAAAAACGAATTTTGTGGCATATAAGGACCATTAGGCAGGCTAATTTTGCGATTTTCGAAATGAGCATTGAATGGGGTTTCGAATGATATGTCGAAGTAGGTATTGGAAACCTCATTTGATCATTCGGATTAGGGACCTCCCAGGTAGGAGATTTCAATAAATTGTGAAAATTTCTTGAAAACCTATAAGAAATTTTAATTTCGATTCAGTTCTTTTTTTTAAGAATCGGTCAAAGAAGATTATTCAAATTATTATTAAAAAAATACCAAATTGTTAGACACTTTTATACAATTTACTTACTTGCTTTTATTTACTTTCCTTTGATACTTTTTTTTTTAATTTTATTAATTTTATTACCTTTTTAAATATTAATTTACAAATATTGTTACTGTTTTTGAAGCTTCCTCACTTTTGCAGACCGCCAAATCCAACATATTTATTTTATTTAAGTTCAAGCTTCTGGAAAGAAGAAATTTTATTCAAACATTATTTTTTCAAAACTTTTTTTGAGATTTTTTCCAAAATCTTTGAAGCCGTTGCTATTTTATTTTTTTCACGCAAACATGAGGAGTTTCGATTCCATTTTTTGTCATTTTTGATAACTAATTATTATTGTCCCGAATGGATTCTTCTAGAGATAATTAATCCGATCCAATAAGTGATTTCATCCTCTCGATTCGTAATTTCTTCCACCAATTCTAAAATTGATTTTAAAGTATTTTTGAACATTCTTATTGTAATTATACATGCTCCCATTTGTTATTTATTTTATTTTACATGACCAATTCGCATAATTTCCAAGAAATTAGGCATTAGTTCATTTACAGTAGACAGCCAGAAAATGACAGATTACGGTAGAATCGTTGTCATCATTTATTGGTGGTTTAGTTTCAACTAGTCCGTTTATAGAAAAGAAAATGTGTCGGCAGGTGGAATTTTCGATTTTCACCGTGGGAAACTTCTGCCAATTTATTTCGTATTTTGTTCATCAAATGAATTGTCTCAAATTAGTTTAATCGAAAAATAATTTTGATCGAATATTTCGGAATTGCACGGTGAAGCTTAAAATTGAGTTGTGCTGATATAAATGATTTTGAAAAAAAAAGATTGAAATCGGAAGTTTTTAGATAAAAATACAAATAGTCTAAATAAATTCCTAGAGTTTATTTCCAAAAATCTTTAATACTGCTATTACTATTTGAATTTTAAACTTGAGAAGTTTCTATTCTGTTAGTTTGCCAATTTTGATATAATTAATATTTATATGTCCCGGATGGCTTCTTCTAGGGATAATTAATCCGATCCAATGACCGATTCATCTATCTAACTGGTTTGTTTTCAAATTTGGTGTTCAGCTTTTAGTTGTGAAATTATGTATAATTAAGCATCGGGTTTTTTTTTCTCAGTTTGTGATTTAGTGACCGATTCATGCATTTCAATTTTACCCTATCACAAATGACAGATTACAGTAGACAGTCAGAAAATGACAGATTACAGAACAATCGTCATCACGGATTTGTGGTTTGGTTTCAACTAGTGTGTTTCTAGAAAGGAAAATGTGTCGGCAGGTGGAATTTTTGATTTTCACCGTGGGAAACTTCGGCCAATTTATTTGGTACTTTGGCCATCAAATGAATGGTCTCAAATCTGTAGAATTGAATTTAAAAAGTGAAATTGAAAATTTTGAATACTCGAAATAGATTAAGTTTTATTGAATGGAGATTGGAAATAAAATATTTGTAATGAAAATAGCAATGATTAATTCTTGAATAAAAATTTACAACAATTTCCGTCAACAATGCTTATGTATATCTCTTGCCGGACCACGAGGCATAATATGATATTAACTATAAAAAATCGATAATATATATATATATATTTTAAAAAATCAAAAGTTATGATTGACGTCAGAAAAAAACCAAAAAAATGCGGCGAGTTCTATTTTTGCAAATTCGATTCGGGGAACCATCCAAATTTTAAACATTAATTGCACAAGAGAGATGAATTCGCCGAGATTAATGAAAATGCCATTCGGGAAATTTCGAGTGAAAACTCGTCAGAGACTCTTACAGAGATTTCTCAGGCAAATCAAATAAAATATTTTGAGAATCAAATATTCAATAATAAACTCTAAAATATTTTGAGAAAATCTAAAATTTATTAATACTCTCTAAAAGTTATTGAGAATCGCTAAACTTAAAAATATTTTTTAAATCTTATGAGATTTTCTAAAATTTGTGTTGAGCAAATTCTAAATTATCTCGATGAATTCTAAAATCTTATAATAATTTCTAATTGATTGAGAAATATATTGAGATTCGCTAAAAAAAAAAGATTTTCTAAAATTTTTTTCTGAGTTATTACTCAGGCAAATCAAATAAAATATTTTGAGATTCATTGAGAAACTAACGTGCCTCTATAATAATTTAGATTTTTCTCAATCAACTTTAGAAATTATTATAAGATTTTAAAATTTATTGAGATAATTTAGAATTTGCTCAATAAAATTTAGAAAATCTTATAAGATTTTTAAAAATATTTTTTAAGTTTAGCGATTCTCAATAAGTTTTAGACAGTATCAATAAACTTTAGAATTTCTCAAAAAATTTTAGAGTTTATTATTGAATATTTGATTCTCAAAATATTTTATTTGAATTCCCTAAGTACATAAAAATTTGGCTGTATACATGGGCCTCGGGTTGTGTCTAGACTGATTCCTTGATTGCGCCTTTCCGAAACCCTAGGGCTATCGTTGTTGGCAGAGTTCCTTTCTGCAATGCTTTTCTGGTCCATTGCAATTTGGGTGGAATGCTGAAATATGAATATAATCGAGAAAATCATTATAAAAATTCCACTATTTCAGAATTTTTTTTTCTCAAAAATTTCGAAATTTTGAGATGTCTTTAATACACCCAATATTCCGATCTCTGAAAAACAAATGAAGAGTGCATAAAATTGCGCAAAGAATATTATAATTTTTTTATGATTATTGTTATTTGTTAATAACGTTCCACTAAATTTCATTTCAAGGCGCATTTCTCATTTATCATCTCGTGGTGATTAAGAAAAAAGATCTTCTGAAATTCGAAATGCTTCACACAATTCTTCAATTCATCGTCTTCTCAAGTATCCTTCTTCTAGCCACCATTTTCAACGTCTTCTTCCTCTATGTCATTCTGTACTATGGCTACAAATGCAAGAGCCTCTTTTTCATCGTTTCATTCAACATCTGAAATTTTCAGCAAAACTTCCAACAGTTTACATTTATAATATGCTAATTAGCAGCAATCTCACTAATATTATGGCATTTGTTACATTATATTTACCAATTCTATGGAGTGATCAATATTATTTCGGTGCCAATTTCCCTATTTCACCAAATATGGCGATTTTCAGAATTTCGTGAAAACGTTGGTCGATGTCTAACTCTAATACTTTCATTAGCCTACAAGCACCCAACAATCCTTTCAATTCTAATGGTCCTCCATAGGATATATTGTGTATTCAAACCAACTACAAAACTATTCAAAGATTCCTATTTATGGCTGTATAATCTAATACTATGGGTATCATTTTGAAATGGTTCGGAGGGTTCTTTTAAAAATTTTCTTTCAGGCAATTGGCTTCGTATTTTTAATAATTCCATATCTATCAGATTGCTCGGTTAATATTGATCAAAGAATTTTTTTATTTCGTCCTGATTGCTATCCGGATTCTCATCCGGTAAGTAGTGTTCTAATAGCGTAGTAAAATTTCAGTCGACTTTTTATTCCAGTCTAGAGATTATTCTAGAAATGTACATAAGTTGTTCATGGCATTAATTCGCCATGCATGTTTTTGGTAAAAATTTAGAAAAAATTGAAGAAAATTGTGAAAATCGCGGCTCGCGTAAAATATTGATACACTCGCACGTGAAATTGCACACATTTGATTAATTTAGGGAATTCCCTATGAAAAATGGTTTTTGAAACATTTTCAAAGAAGAACGAACTAATTGAATAATTGAAACTTAAAATTTTAGTTTAAAAAATTGACAAAAATTGAAAATTTCACTTTTTTGTAAATGCCAGAGCAAACCTTTACAGATCGGTTAAAGATACATAACTGAATGATAGAAAAATTAAATTTTATTCCACCTGCTCTATTAGAAATTGGCAATTCATATGAAACGTTTTTTTTTTCAAATTCCAGTTGACCAAAATCCATTCGAAATTCCTCGGATTTCTTCCATTGATCGCTATGCTTCTCAACATTTTTTCTCATATGCTATTTGTCGGCAAAACACGGACAAGCTCGCAAGTGTAGTGAGTTATAATCAACATATATTTTTAATAATTTCCAAATTTTCCAGCCACGATTTCGATAACAAATAAATCGCAAAATTTTCAACATTTCGAAAAGAGCATGATTCTTCAATCGGTTTCGACGACATTATTCCAAATGACGTATGATATTTCGATGCGATTAATTCAGCTATTTCCAGTGAGACATGAAATTTCAAAAATGAAAAAAAATGCCAATTCAAAATGTCATTTTTTCAGGAGCAATATAATGCGTTCTCAGAATCTGTCAAAGTCTACATTTTCTACACAAGACTCTCATTCGTCGCTCTTCTTGTATTCCTTGTCAATGGCATCGGAACAACCAGCACACGCGAATTGTTGATCTACCGAGTTCGGTGCATGATTAACTGCTCCCAACTCCCGCAGACAACCAAATTTCTATTCAATGATTCATCACAACGCGTGTGAAAATTTCAGAATCATTCCGCTTCTGACTTTAATTATGAATGTAAAAATAACGTAATTCTAAGGAAACGCCTTGCTGCAAATCGACATATGACGAGATTCGATTATTACTCAACAATTTGGAATTTCACAAATTCGGCTATCTAGAACCTATGACCCAAGACCTTTTCTTCACATTCGTCCTGTTCACTGTGATCCTAATTATTTCAATTGTCTTCAATATTTTCTTCTATTTCATTGTTCTAGTTTTTGGCGATAAATGTGAGTTGTGGTTTTTTTTTTTGGGAAGATCATCCGGAAAATTTTTCGCGTGCAACATTTCCCCGGTAGAAAAATTACCGAAATTTCGGCAAATTCGAAAAACTGTGGGTTTCGCTTGATTTTTGGAGGTTTCGGTTAGTTTTTTTGCAATAAATTCGACGAAAAATATATTAACCAAAAAAAGAAAATAAAAATTTTATCAGAAGTCATGTAAAATGTTAAAAATTTATTTTTCGCTGAAAAGCATTTTAACGTCTTCTGGAAAAAAATATGGTTGAGACCTCTAGAAATTCGGGGATGTTTCTGCACATCGCTGAGGCATTTTTCTCATCAAAAATTAATTTTAGCGAGTATTCCAACCGTTTATATTTACAATATGATTTTGGCGAATATCATCAACGCGTTCGCCTCATTCATCATTATCTATCTTCCATTGGTATGGGACGACGAGTATTATTTTGAAGGTGATCAAACAAAAATAAATGTATCAAAAGAATAATTACATCAAAATTTAAATGCCATTTATATAGTGCGGGAATCGCGTGACCTCGGCCGAGTGGTCAGGGTTCCCGGCTCCATTCCTTGTTCATGGCTTGTGTTAGAAGCAAACAATAAACAACTAAGAGTTTATTTATGAGCAAGAATGGGCAAAATAACATAGTGGATATCGTAGGGTGTCTCCCGGCTTCCTACCTCCTCGTTCGTTTAACGAGCATCGCTTATATAGGGGGTGAGCTGGTGACATTGATAAAGGTCTTGGATTATTGCTTCCGGTCGGAGGGTTGATTAAATATATATTGGCCTCCTTCCGGTCGCTGGTCGACCTGGTTTTGCCCCTATGACTCACTTACACCTATCCCCTTTTCTTCAAGATCGTCTCTGATCGTTGAAGTGGGCAGCGATTTTTGCTCTTAGAGTACGGAGGAAGGGGAAGGGAAACGTTTACAAGTAAATAAAACAAAATTAATAAGATGTGAAATGAAAGATATGATATGAAATATAAAGGCAAAGTGTAACAAAATGCAATTAAATAACGTGAATGATATGGAGAGAGCAGATAATATGAAGATATGATGATGGAAAAAAAAATTTTGTTTTGGGAAAAGGTTGATTGAGGGGATTAAAACCAATATTAAAAACGAGGTAGTGTTTAAGACGCCGGGTGGTTTAAAAGTAATCAAAATTGTGATACGGTAAATGTGGCGGTAAATGTAGAGAAGATGGTTTAATGTGTGCGATGTGAATTTGATATACATAAATAAGTAAAGGGGAACCAACGTGATTAATGTGTTTCCGGTAGTTGAGACTCGGTGAGAATCGTTTGTGCGTATCGGCATGTGCGGAATATTTCGCTCCAGTATCCGGCTTCTCCAATGATGTTTGCGTTGCCCACTAGAATGACGCCTGAATGCTGGGAGACTTACCGTTTGAACGGGTTGCCCCGTCATCCCACGGATGGATTATTTTTGTTGTGCCTTTGCTTATGGCGGTTTTGGTACTGCGTGGATGGCTGCGGCTTTCTGCTTCTGGTGATTCTGCGTCGACGCTTTGGTTTAACGGATTGAATTGAGGGGAACCCCCTCGTTGGTTTTTATTGTTAGTTTGTGCACTGTTAATGGTTTGGCTCGATGCCGTTGAGTATGATTCGGTGTGGAGAGCCTCCACATGTTCTGGCCGGGTTACCGCGTTGCCTTCCGAGACACCGCAGAAGGCGGGGCTCGTTGGGCACGGCAACGATTCCGGTTGGAAGGTGAAACTAACCTCGAACGCTGAAGTTTCGTTCTCTGGTTCATCGGTTACCACACCCGCTTCCAACGGAGGGTTGTCGTCGGAGTGTAGTATGCCTGAGGAAGGGGTTGTTGGCCAAGACGTTTCCATTGGTTCGTCGAGTATGGGTTCTGTTCCCGAGTCGGGATCGTCCATTCTGAAACCAAGACAATGAGCTTTTGGGTTGGAGTGAGGGTGCAAAGACAAAGACTACGAAAGGTCGGCGAGAAAAGAAGCCAAAGAAAAGGAAAGACTGAGGAAAGATAGGAAAGAGAATCTGAAGTGTATGGGTTTTTTTTTTTGTGTATGGTGGGTGATAAATAGGGATGTTCGTGAAGACCGGTGGTGAAAAGAAAACAAGACAGGAAGGAAGGGCGTGGAATGGAAGGTTAGAAAGAGAGTCTTGATGGTGGTTTTAATGATTTCCTTAGGTTGTATCTCCGGTTTAGGGATTCAGCGTTCGCCGAGTTCTCCGGAACGTGTGTTTCGGAGTTATCAATTAGTTTTGGGGACTCCGTCCTAGCTAAATTTTCGTCGGTGTCGACGTTGTCAGCTTGATCGGTGGAATCGCATATGTCTGGTGCTTCGGGGTTTTCTTCCAATGAGGTTGTCGCCGCCGGTCCTGTAATGGTGTATACCTTCTTTATCTGGTTCAAATGAACGGTGCGGTTCGGTTTGTCCGGTCTTGATATGTCGCAAACTACGGCCTTGGGGTGGTTGATTTCGACCACTCGGAACTGTCCTTTCCACGGGAGTACTAGTTTCCTTGACAAGTTTGCTTTGGCTGAAAAATCTTTCATTGTTACCCGGTCGCCGATTTGGATCGGGTTTGGCCTTGCTGACGCGTCATAGGACGACTGGAACTTTTCTTGAGCTTTTAGAGCGTGATCTGCCGCGTTTGTCCAGGCTTCCCGTATGATCGTCGCCAGAGAATTGGCGAATGATTCCGTCGATGTTTCATTCGTGGTCGGAAGAGCTGGATCAAGTATGCGGTCGATACTGAAGATGGGATCACGCCCGTGCATTAGGAAGAAAGGGGTTTCGTTGGTAGTATCATGCGTAGTAGTGTTATAGCAAAAACATGCCGTTGCTACCAGTAGGTCCCAATCTGTGTGTTGTGTGTTGACGTATTTTGAAATGATGTTGTGGAAGGTTCGGAAGGTTCTTTCCGTAGCCCCGTTGCCCTTTGAGTGGTACGGGATCGCTCTGTGGTGTTTAATTGCTATTAGTTCACAAAAGGTTCGGAAAGCTTGCGACGTAAAAGTTGTGGCGTTATCGGTCACGATTTCGCTCATCGCGCCGTGCTTTAGGATACATTCTGTGAGTAATGCCTGTGCTACTGTGTCCGATCTCGAGTCCGGTAATGGCACGGAGATTACGTACTTACAGAACCAGCAGATTATGTTAAAGATGTATTTGTTTCCGCGTGGTGTAGTGCGTAGGGGGCCCGTAAGGTCCAATCCTACTCTCTCGAATACCTGCGTGTTCCGGAAGGGGACTAGCTTCTCCTTGAATGGTGGGTTGGGATTATTCCTTGCCTGACACCTGCTGCATGTTTTGGTTCTGCGTTGCACATCGGCTGTCATTCCGTCCCAAAAATACTTTCTTTTTATTTTGTTCAATGTCTTGCGCCAATTGAAATGTCCGCCTGAGAGCTTGCTAGTGTGAAAAGCTTCGAATATTAGCTCTACTAAGTGTTTCGGGATGACTGCCCGTTTTGGTAAATTTCCGCTGGGATTTGCATAGAGTATGTTAGTAGGTGAAAGTGATAGGTTAGTGCATAACCAGATTATTTCTTCTTCCTTTTCGGCGGTAGTTGCTTGCTCTAGTTTGCCGGTTTTCAGAAACTTTTTGGCTAAACGTAAGTCGTCGTCCTTGTCCTGCTCGTCGGCGAGATCGAGGGGTATCTTTTCTTTTGTTTTGACTTGTGCCAATAGGCTGAAAATACACGGGTTTCTTGGAATTTCGTGCTTACCGTCTTCTGCTTCGATGTTCATGCATACTGGAAAATCGATGATGTCCCTGAGCTCCTCTGTGTTTTCCGGTCGATTGTCATCGAGAGCTCGTGAGAGACAGTCTGCGACCTTATTTTTCTTACCTTCGATATGTTGTATTTTTACATTGTAGCTTTGTAGTTCAATGAGCCATCGTGCTAAATTGTCATGTGTCTTGCTTTTTTGTAGTAAGAAGGTTAGTGGCTTGTGATCGCAATGTAGGATAACTCTCGACATACATATGTATGGTCTGAATTGTCGCAGCGCGAAAATTACCGCCCCCATCTCTACTTGCACTGCCGCCCATCTTGTTTCCGGCCCCGAAAGGGTTCGGCTGGCGTAAGCTATCGCTGAATAAGACTTACTGTCGACGTCTTGTATCTGCATGAGAGCGGCGCCTTGTGCGACCGCGCTGGCGTCTGTGAAGATGTGGAAATCGAGGTCGTAGTTGGGGTATGCTAAGATGGGGCGGTTCATTAGGCAAGATCGTAGTGTTTCGAAAGCGTCTTGTTCCGCTTCGCCCCATGCGAACTTAATGTCCTTACGGGTCATCTTGGTAAGGGGTTCAGCAATGTTTGCGAAATTAGGTATGAACTTTCTGAAAAACCCGCACATACCAACGAATCTCCTCACTGAGTTTGCGTCCGTTGGGATTGGGAAATTTTCTATTGCTTTCACGTTTGCTTTATTTGGGGAGTAGTTATTCGCTGAAATCTCATGTCCTAAGAAGGTTATGGAAGTTATGGCAAATTCGCATTTCTGCGGAGAGACCTTAAGATTAAAGGATCTAAATCTGTCGAGGACTTTTCTCAGAGAGTGAGTGTGATCTTCGAAGTTTTTGCTGAAGATTAGGATATCATCAATGTAAACCAGTACCTCGGACTCAAGTCCTCCCAGTACCGTGCGTAGGGCTCTTTGGAAGTATGAAGCTGCTGATCTGAGGCCGAATGGAAGATGTGTGTATGCGTAAACCTTGTTTTCTGTAATGAATCCGCATTTATAGGAGCTTACCGGGTCTAAACGCAATTGCAAATATCCGTTTGCCATATCCAAGGAGGAGAAAAGAGCCGCCCCTCCTACTTTTTCCAGGATTGCGTCGATCCTCGGTAAAGGGAAATTATCAGGGATCGTTACTTCGTTCAATTTTCTGAAGTCTAAACAGACTCGGAGGCTTCCGTTTTTCTTCTTGACGAGAACTAAAGGTGAGGTCCAAGGCGTGTTGCTTTCTGTGATGCGCCCGGATTCCAATAGGGCGTTGATATGCTTTTCCAGCTCGGCTTGGTATTTTACCGGCACTCGGTAAGGTCTGCTTTTGATTGGCATTTCCGTATTCATGAATATATGGACCGGCTCCGTTTTCGAGCTTCCCAGATCGTAAGCGTTTTTTGAAAACACGTCGTCGTAGGTGTCTAATAGCTCCTGGAGTTTTTCCCTCTCGACATCTGAGAGTTCCGCCCTGATCAGGTCAATCTTAAACTGTGGATCTCTGAAATTTTCGTTATCTATTGACAAAACGTCAGGGGAACCCCCTGAAGAGTAGTGGCAGGTCAGCACTTTTCCAGGTGTGCCTTCGGAGAATACCATCGCCGCGGTGGCGATGGTCATCTCTGGGTACAGAGTGACCATTTGATTCGATGGGTTAGTAACGAGGAGAGCAATGTGGTTAGTTGATATGACTGATGGTGCGATGAGAAGCCCAAGTTCTGTGATCTTTTTGGCTTGAGAAATGAGAGTGGCGTCGAAGACGTTTTTATTTTGCGGGGAAACACAAGTGACAAAAGCCTCGGAAAGGGGTGGGATTTGTGTGTGTTTTGCTACCCGTATTGGGAATTCTGAAGTTGGTAAGACCGGGTTCACTTGGTAAGATTTCCCTAGTGGAAGTTGGTCTTTTCCCATCTCGAAAGTGTTTTTGTTATAGTCCAGTTGGAACTTTGGGAGTTTAGCTAGTAAGTCGTTACCTAATATAATGTCGTAGGAGAACGGACCCGGTGGAGTGCATTTATTGATTGTGAAGTGTGTGATGTGTTGAATTTCGAATGATCCGATTTTGTACCTGATTGGCGCGGTTCCCGCAATTTTTACTTCGTTGCCTCCCAAGCCTATAGCGTTGTTAGTCAGCGGTTTGTTGAGCGTGTGGATGCCGATGAGTGCGCATATCTCGGAGCCTGCTATGGTAAAGCTGGCGCCGGTGTCCACCAGGGCTAGGAGATTAATGTTGTTCGCTTTAATGGGAATTTGCGCGGTGAAAAACGCTTGTGGAGAGTGGAAGGTAGCTATTGTAGTTGTTGCCGGCAATAGGTCCGAATAGTCGAAGATGACTTCGGAGGGTGGATTAGCCGTCTTTTTGCCAAAACGATGGGAAACGCTGAATGGCAGCGCTTCGGCCTGTTGCTTGATGAATATGGCTACGACGAGGAAGATTGCATAAAGGGTGACAAATGTGCAAACTATAGCGGTCCAGGCCTGGAATAATCGGTGACCGAGGTCAAGCCATTGCTCGTAGGCGCTGATGACTTCGCTAATCTCGTTGGCTTTTGTGCTGCCGCTGGTTGAGAAAGCGTTGCGGCTTACGATTTTTGTTAATTTGTCGGCTGAACCCTCTAATGCATCCCAGATTTCGTTATAGTGGGCTGGGGAGATTGTTTCCGTTAGAGACCCGATGACTAGGTTGTGGAAAATTGTGGGTTGAGATGGCACGAGGTCGGAGGTTGAAATGCTAAATGGGGAAATCGATTTAAGCAGGTGTCTTGGTGTATTTTCTATAGTTCCTGAAAAGGGATTTATGCGTACTAGATGGTTTTCGAACATGTATTCAAAGTTGGAAATCAGTGCGCACGGCACTTGGTTGGCTTCATTGGTGATGATTTGGGTAATGGGGTCTATGAAAGTGTTGAGCGTGGAGTTATTGGGCAAGTTGATCTTGATTGATGGTCGAGAGTAACAAATATTAGTGAAAGGGACGATGGAGAAGGATGATTGTGGAATTACTGAGCAAGTTTTAATGGCTAATGTGTTTTTGCCGAGGAAGGTTGCTTGAATGTTAGATTGGTTGAGTATTTGGCGCGCGAACAGTGAGGGGTGGCTTGCTGCTGCTGCAACGGCAGACGCTGCGAGTGCGTTGAAGGACGCGCACCATGATAAGAAATAGTGAGCAAACCAAAGAGAGGAGGACTCTAAAATATCCTTCTCTGCTGCCAAGAGCTGGGCCGAAAGTTGGTTTGACGAGACAAAGTTTGTTAGGTTGGTGATAGAGGGTGGGACTATTTCCCGTTTGGCAATTCGTCTGGTTGGGACAGCGAAGCCTTGATCTGTGACTACGAGAGATTTGCCACAGTCTTCGATTATTGGATTTGAAGAGTTAAAAGACAGTGCGAATTCTTTGTTTTCAGACAGCCAAATGTTATCTGATTGGTGACCGGACATGGTCCGCAGTTTTATGAAACGGCAACTCTGTTCTGGGTTTGGTTTCCACATGAATGCCGCTCCCTGGCGTTGGTTGCAGAAGCCCGTTGTGTAGTCGCAACCCCTCATGGATCCCGCGGGAGACTCGGGAAATTTTTGATTAAAACGCATTATAATTCTGGTTGTGAGCATGAGGCAATTATTTGTTACAACAGTTTTTGCTGGGGATAGCGCGCCGATTAGAAAGTTTGGCCATTCGATTCTGTGGGCGTTATTGGTTTTAAAAATTCCGTCTCTTGGCTGAAGGTCACCGAATGAGCAACGTTGATGATTCATCATTAGTTTGCATTCTTCTGCCGAAACGGTTGCCTGCTTGGAATTTGTTTCGATGTAGCGGGATCCAAAAAGGTTAACGGAGAAAGTGGACGTGGTTTGTATGATTTTGCAGAGGGTGGCGGTAGAGTCATACGCAATGGAATTTGGTCGGTAAACGCTGAGAGAAACTTTCTTTGTCTGGGTGAATGGGGAGGGTTTGACTGAGTTGCAATCGAACGATGATGGAAAGTTGATCAGCGATTCGGGAGAGTTCGGTAGACATAAAAGAGCATTAAACGCGGTGGTGGGACTTGCCAGACAGGCGAGGAGAGCAATGAACAAAGGTAATTTCGAGACTCTTACCGTGTTAACTCTGGGCGTCATGCTGTTTGTTAGTTGGTTGTTGCGCATGGTCAACGCTTCGACTTGAGCGCGTAATTCTCTTACTGTATCGTCAGCGGTCGTGTCAGGCTGGAAATTACGTACGTCTGATGAGTTACCTTCATAGTTGTTTGTCCGTCTTCCTGGGTTCCCAAAGATCGGCTGATTCCGGTTTCTGATCTGGTGATTATCAATTGGGTCGATGCGGCCAAATTGACGGTTTTTCTTGAAGCAATTGGCCATCATATGTCCGAGACGTCCGCAGAAATAGCATTTCACTTGCCGTGGGGTGTTTCTGAAACGGTGTTGAGGGGGAAGGGTTCGGGCCGTTCGTTCGCGGTTTTGGTTGTCTACCCCTTGTAGGAGTGCTACGGGGAGGGTTTGTGGGTGGATGGTGTTAGCCCTTGCTGCTTCTTGAAGCAAAATCTCGTACCTCACTGCGGAATTGAGGGCGTCCTCGAAGGTTCTTGGGTTACTGGCCTTAATGTGGAATTTTATGTCGTATTTGAGCCCGTCCAAAAACGCTTCTAAGGTTTTGGCCTTGATATATTCACGCGAGTATCCGAGGTACGACGAATTTGCGAGTTTTCTGACCTTAGCTGCAAACTCATCTACGGACTCGCCCGGAAGCTGGTTCGTTGTTCGGAGTTGCTGGCGCGAAAGTTCTGCTCTTACCGGATCTTCGTATTTTACCTTTAGATGGTTAACCAAGGTTGCGAACGAGGCTTCGCTCTCTTGCTCCAGGAACTCCTCTGCGCGGTCTCTGGCTGCGTCTGTCAAATAAGTCAAGAAAATATTCCTCTTTTCGAGGTCTCCCAAAGGAGGTTTTGCTGTATTAGCATGATCATTGAAGGATCGCAAAAATGCGGAGAAGGTATCGTTTGGTGAACCACCAAAAATTGGGACTTGCGAGCTTGGCTGCATCGAGGCTGTTACCGTATTGATTCTCGGAATCTCGGCAAAGCCTTTGATGCGGTTTTCAGCTCTTTCGGCAAGAGATCTCATAACTCCGTGTGTGACTTCGAAGTCAGCCACGCACGCGGATTGAAGAGTCTTCAATTGGGATCCCTTGACGGTGTCGGAATCTTGCATACGCGAAAATGGTTTGGCACAAGAAATGCGAATCTCGGAAAGATCGCTGAGAGAGAGACTCTTTGCTAGAGCCATCTGTAAAATGAAAGAGGCACTGATAGCGGTAGATGCGGGAACGAGGCTATATATTAAAAATTTTTAATCAATGGTTGGGTTTTAATTAAAAAAAATAGCCAGCGCTTGCGTTTAAAAAAAAAAGAAGAGGCGTGAATTGATTAAAGAGAAATGGTTTTTCGATATTAGATCGTAGGATGTGGTGAAATGAGGTGAAGACAACGTCTTCAAGTAGAGTCTTTTCCAAAATGATGCCAAAAATAGACTCTTTGAAAACTGACGGCATTCCATCAGTGCGCGCTCGCCCAACCAGGCTGGGCCCAGTCAACTCAAAAATGTACTCCAAAAACGGCGAACAAAGCAAAATTTCTGCGAGCGCGACTTCCCAAACGTCGACGCGGTTCCTGCGCAGGAGAACAACTTTATCCCATAATATCCGCAGACGACAACAAAACAAAACGAAAAAAATAAAACTAAACTATGGTACCGGTGGAGGGAAGGAAACTAGGGAGACAAACCACTCGCTGCTACCAGTGCGGGAATTGCGTGACCTCGGCCGAGTGGTCAGGGTTCCCGGCTCCATTCCTTGTTCATGGCTTGTGTTAGAAGCAAACAATAAACAACTAAGAGTTTATTTATGAGCAAGAATGGGCAAAATAACATAGTGGATATCGTAGGGTGTCTCCCGGCTTCCTACCTCCTCGTTCGTTTAACGAGCATCGCTTATATAGGGGGTGAGCTGGTGACATTGATAAAGGTCTTGGATTATTGCTTCCGGTCGGAGGGTTGATTAAATATATATTGGCCTCCTTCCGGTCGCTGGTCGACCTGGTTTTGCCCCTATGACTCACTTACAATATGCGAATAATTGATTTATTACGAGATCTTGGGTTCAAAAAGAAAATATTTAAAATAAATTTTCATTTAAAAAAATTTAATCTCAAACAATATAGTTCGGTCTCATTTTTGGTCGAAGTAATAAATGATTTATTAATATACGTTAATAAAATGAAATAAGGTTCATATTTACTTTACTTTCACATTGACTTTCTCACCAAAGTGTAACGGAATTTCGCATTCTGCTAAACAAAAAATTTTTCCGCATGCGCATTTCGAAAAAAAAGTCATTTTCAAAGTATTAAACAACGTAGGTTCTGAAAATTCGCGTCAAATTCGGTGTTTGACGCACATTTACAGATTTTTTATTCCGCATTCCGCGTTTTCAAATTTTTCATTCAGCTCATCTCTGTTTCTCACTTTCATCGTCTACTTGAAATGAACTTGTTTGTAATTTCAGTATTCCGCCCGAATCACAACTACACTTACACGCTAATTTACGAGATTTCCTACAAATATCCAAGACTTCTCTCAATTTTGATGGTCGTTCATCGGATATGTTGTGTCTACAAACCGACAACCAAACAATTCTCCGATTCCCGTTTATGGGTGTATTGTGGAGGATTGGCTGTAAGTCTCTCAAATGGTCCATTTCAAGAAACCCGCTTTTTTCGATATTTTGCAGATGTTTTGTGTTGTGATGCTGACAATCCCATATTTGTCTAATTGTCCGGTTAGCATGAACCAAAGGAAGTTCGTTGTCCTGCCTGATTGCCTTCCACGAAGGCATCCGGTAAATTTTCAATTTTCATTACATATTTAAAAAAATCGGGGGTTGCGAGACCCAACCTTCAAAACAACTACGTGCGCATTGAATTATCGCATCCAATAAAATGACGAAAACGAAATAAATAAAATAATTGATTAAAGGCTCACAGTGCGGAAAATGAGCAGGGTCTTGTGACTCCTTTTGCGGAAACATACTACTTATAATAGATCTCAGGTAACCATAATCATCAACAAGTTCGTTGGCACAATTCCATTTTTCGCCATGTCGCTCAACATTATTCTGATTCTCTACATCCGACATCAAAAACACAAATTGCAAAGGGGTTTCCTTATTTTTTTCAATTTTCAAAATTCTTTTCTTTTTTCAAGTCCATTGCACAACAATCGTGCAAAATATGAAGAATATCGAGATGAACATGGTGCTCCAATCATTCTACACCACAATTTTTCTGACATTTCACGATTTGACCTACCAATTAATTGATTATACAATGGCAAGTGCATCGTAATTCATCCTTTGAATTTCTTTTTTCGTTTTAGGACCAATATAATAAATTGTCTGATATGACAAAAATCTACATATTCTATACGCGAACTTCATTTGCAGCATATATTGTATTATTGGTTTATGGGATTGGAACTAATAGCACCAGGAAGCTAATGATTGACAGTATTCGATGGATGTTCAAAGGACATAAAATTATTATGAAGGGTGTTACTTCGATTCAAAATAATAATAATAATACTCTCTTTTAACTATTATTATTTTTCTGAAGTAATTTGTTAATGAATAAAGACTGATGTGGCGGGAATCTGAAAACTCGAAATTAAAAAAAGACGATAAAGAGGTACAGAAAACTGCTTTGAATCGATTTTTTTCTAAATTACTTTCGTTTTTAATGAATTTTAGGTAAAAAATTTTCTTAATTTCAAACAAACTCAAACAAAACGGAGTACTGTGAACTTAAAAGTTTGTCAATTGCAATTGGGGATTTGTCAAAACTTAAAGAATCACGCTAATGAGTTGTTACTTTGAAAAAATAACTGAACTATTTGGAAAATATCAATTAGAACCCCCCCCCCCCTAATTTAACTCGAATTTCTGAAAATGCGCAATTCGATGAAAAGTGCCCTCAAAACATATAATAGTTAGCAATTTCGAATGGTTTTGACCAAAGTTGGGGCTGAAATTTGTGAAATGTAAAAATTGCATTAAATGTGTAATTTTCCACATGTTTTTGATTGTATGAATTGGATAGTTACAATGTAAAATTTTAAAAATCGTTTAATTTTTGGAAAGCCAAATTTTTCTACACGTTTATGCGAAATATTAAATAGTGAGGTCATTATTTTAAAACGTCAGGATCACGTGATTAAACTTGTCATTTCAACCGAAAATGACTGAAAAAGTGACCCAGCCAACGCTGATGGTCGGCGATTTGAATCTTGCCATCGATCCGCAATTGGTCGCCCACGCAGTTTTTGTAAGAAATTATTCATTTACAATTTTCTGAAAATATTTCATTTTCTGCATTCTCATTTTTTTATTGCCCCTTGAACGACGAATTCAGAGTTGCGGAATCAAGGTTGTCGATGCTCGACGCGGTTTCACCAAGGATGGTGTAAGTCGACGCCAAAATCAAGTCATTATCTTTTTGTGGAGCAATTTTAATTTTTAGAAACGCCAAAATCTTTTCTTCGAGTACAAAAGTTTCGAAGAGGCGAAAATTGTCAAAAGGTTGCTCAATCGACGCAATATTAAAATTGCGCCGGGTGCGAGTTTGCATTTGAGATTCGTTAAGCAGGCGTACGACCTAATTGGTCAAATTGTCGACTACAGATATCATTTTAGGGTCGAGGCGAGTTTGTTTGTTGGAAAACTAAGCCCTTGGATGACCGTCGATGATATCGAAGACGTAATTTTTTCCGCGTCGAAATTCCGGAATATGCGATTTTTCAGATTTTCTCCAAATACCCATCGTGCATTGGCGCTTCAATCTATCGCGAAGAGACCTATTCGAAATCGTGTTTTGTGCGATTTTTGGATTTGCGTGAATGCTATGAAGCCCTGGTGAATTATTTTTTTGGTTTTTTCTCTGAAAACAAAGACATTGAAATTTCCACCGGACCAGGCGAGGTTTACATGGTCCGGTGCAGTGAACCTAGAATGAGACTAGCTCCGATTACAATAGAAAATCGGTAAGCTTATGGCCAACTAATCAAAATGTTCTTCAATACTCCAATTTGCAAAATAGCGTGCACAATCAAGAGTGCAAAGACGCTCAGAGAGCGTGCGGTGGAAGGAGACGCAGACATCGCGTCTAATAATTAAGGATTTAGCGAATTTCTAGAATCGTCCACAACTTCATTGCTGAAAAATTATTTTATATTAAAAATGAACCATGGCAAGATGCAATATAATAATAATTATGATGTTTCAGGAAATGCATGGCGCCTTCATCGACGGTCGTTGTATTCAAGTTTCGATTTCATCGAAAGATGAAAGAACTGTTGTGGATTATGTGGGACAATGTGAGAAAAACTATCCGGAATACATTGTTGGTAATAATTCGCAAAAAATTTATCAGCAATTGTGTCGTGGTCGAACGATTCGAAGAAATTTTGAATTTCGCGGAATCTATGCAGATTTTGGAACGGAAATTCGAATTGCTCAAACTAGATTTTTGTATAGCCGCATTTAGATTTTCCCAATAATGGAAGACTTGAAATTTAGAGAAAAGTTGATTAATTTAAAAAATGGATATTTAATTTGCAGCTCCCAAACGAGTTGTGTCTCAAGAAGAATATAATGAAATCATTATTCGAAATTCTCAAGATTGGTTCAGCGATTTAGAGGACTCAAGGTAAGAGGCTTTACGTAATGGTCCCGGCGAGGGTTTTCGAAACCTAAAATACTACAGTTTTTTAAAATTTAATCGCTACAAGAATCACGACATTTTCTCATATGCGCCTTTAAATTAAATTGTTTTTTGTTGAATCGCTGCAAGAAGAATTTAACAAATTTTTCACTTTTATTTTTTTTTTACTAACCGATTTTCAGATGGTCGAAACTAGTCTACGCCTACGATTCGAAATGGTCCTACCACGAGCAGGATTTAATAATCGACAAATATTCGATGGCTTGATGTTTGTAAGAGTCGTGTTTCAAAATCGCATGCTCACACTCAATTTAGAGCAACTCCCCCCCCCCGTCCCGCTTTTTTGAAGTTCAATTTTCCTACTATTGCCTTTCGTGCGTATTGGTTCGTTCCCATTTTCCATGTTTTTTTTTTTTGATGGTTGGCGGTGGATGTCTTGTCGTGTATTTTTCGGGGCCCATTCTCTCGTTTTGAGTGGAGTCATTTCAAACGCGTGGAGCAAACGCCCGATTTTTATGATGCTCTCTTGTCAAATAATAATACTTGAGATCGTAAAATTGGTTTTCATGGCAATTGTCGAAAAGGTACCCTAGAATGTTGTCATTCTTTTTTTTCGTTTGAAAAGGATTTCTCCCCCCCCCCCTCTCGCTTTGAAACGCGAAAGTTTGGTTTTCGTGAACGCAAATTTAATTTGGCGTTTTTAAAATTGAAAAATAATGATGATGGTCCCAAAAGGACCATCTTGCCCATGAGGTTCCTTCCACTTAATAATATAATATTGATTTTTGAATCCCCCCCCCCAAATTCCAAGAATCTGGAAGTGAAGAGCGGAACAAAAAAAGATCGCATGCGAATATTTTGCCGAGATTTGCATTTAGATTCGATTCCGTGTGTGAAGCCATTGATTTATTCGGCTAATTTGGCGAAAAAAAAACAATGCGAATGCAATCCGCTTCTTTTTTGCAATAAATTGTGGGATCAGGCGCTAAGAAATACCTTCTATTTTCATTTTCTTGAGAAACCCCTCATCGGACTTTGGACCGTGAGCTGTCCGCAGCACAGTTTTCTCTTGTAAAGAAAAACGGGAAAATGGTTTTCATTGGAGTGGCAAATTTTTCAAGCCGGCCGAGCAGTCCGCAAAAATGAAAGGATGTTTAACACTGAAAATCTATTAGATGTACTAATTACATATTAGTAGTCTTGACCACCCGCCAAGAAAATTAGCAATTCATTGCTCACCAATAATCATGGTAGATTTAAAATTAATGGTCCCAAAACTTTAGGCTCATGTGTATTTCTCAACGAAACTCGCTTGATTCGCGCTTCGTCACGAGTTTCGCTTATTATAAATATTCGTCTAATCGGGATTATCATATATAGTAATTCCATCATTCATCGAGTCGACTTAATCCAAAAACTAAAAAAATTCATGGCGTAGCGTTAAATTCATCACGGTTCGAATTTTTCAAATTATTCAAGGAATCGATTTCTCAAAATTAAATTTGCAAATGTTTTTTGAATGATTTTTTTTTATAAGAGGGAAATTCAAATCATGAGTCAAAATGTTTTCAAAGATTATTGCAGCTTAGCTTTTTAATCATCTATTGCTTGATGCTTTCCAGGTTTCTTTAAAATTTTAAAATAGAAGAAATTTGCTAAATTTTAAGCGAATTCAATTTCAGCGGCTATTACGAAATAGCGTGTACAGTCGAGAGAGTTGCCAGAGATGGTTGAAAGTGTGGTGTAGAGAGAGACGCAGACGACGAGACATCCGTTCACAAAAATGAATGTCTTACAGAACAACCTAGAATCTCAAATTTTTGAACGATTCGCTTTGAGACCCAAATGCTCTTTATAATACGAGCTTTAGACGATTTGATATTTCCACTGAATCCCGATTTCATAATCCAAATCTGTTTTCGAATCAAGAATGTGGATTTTTTTCGACAATATTGCAAATTCACAAACATTTTCGGCGTTTCGGATTAGTTTGAATGATTTATTAAACTTTTGTTTGGGATATTAATAGACATATCGAATTATTCGGAAAATCGTGTCAAACTTCTGATCAGCTCATGGATCGCCGCAAACGCACGTGCGGCACAAAACCACACCTGCTACTTTTAAAAATTATTGTCTAACGCTTAATTTCGACGAAATTTTTTTGATTCGGTTTTTGAAATCAGATTTTGTTCGTAAAAACACCCAATAAATTATTTCTACTTAATTAAATTAACTAATCCATCAATAGTGGCCGTGACCGAACCAAATTTATGAAGACATTTTTCTAGGCCATACCAGCGTTTCCGCGAGCCGTGAAACGCTCGAAGTTTTGATTTTGAAATATTGAAATGTGAAACGATATAACTCTGCGTCTCTCACTTTATCATACTCTATAATTTGCCAATCGCCGAAAAACGTTAAACCAAGAGCAATGTTTTTTAATTCGGATTTTCTGATTCTCTGAACAGGATTTTCTGTCATATTACTACAGAAAAGAAGCTTTCAAAAATGCCAAAAAATGAAAAAACAAGTGACAAGACAGGAAAATTGATTTTCGAGCGTCGAGACCCAGTGAAGTCAACTCAATAATCAATTTTGGACCCCGTAACGATTGTTTAAAAGAAATCGATCCAAATAAAAAATTTTCGCGATAATTTTACATTAAAAATCTAATAAAAGCCATAATGTTCGTTTTTGGGTCGCAAATCTCTCGATATCTCTATTTTTTCATAAAATTGAGATTTTTTTTTTGATAAAAACTATCAGGAATAACAAAAGCCATAGAAGGAAGGACCACTCCGAAAAAAAAACGACAGTAAACATTTATTATGCCGAAATGTAATGTCGTCAATTTTTTTTTGCTCTCTCGACCAACCAAATTTCAATGGTCCCAAATGTGCCCTTTAGGTTTTCGATTGAATGAGCAAAGAGAAAAAAAAACAAATCGGATTTCGTCCAACTTTTTCCATCCGCATTTATTATTATTTATTTTTACCTCATTTTTCTTTGTGCTCATCCAAAACAGACACTTCCACAAAAAAAAATAGCCGCCAATTTCATTTCATAAATCACTTTCTTCCCTTTTTTTCGTTCTTTCAATTTTTTCGAAAAACATAATTTATGTGCAAAGAAAATTCTCCAAAATAATATTAATAAATACTGTAGCCCGTTGGTTAATTGAAAGCGTCGAATTGTCCGCAGCACGCTTATCATATCAATTATGGCGCATTCAAAAAGTATTCTTTAGTCGCGAGTTTAAGCGAAGCCTCATGATGTTTATCCTATATGCCCTCATAATCTTCAACAATGCTTATCAAATAAAAAATTGGAAAAAACATGAAGAATGTTTGTATAGTAGTAATCTCGGCCAACGAAAAATGACATCAGTCAGTCCATTGAGTCAAAGTTGTTTGATGTTCAGGTAAAGGTGAGGACATAAAAATAACGCGCGAAACAATAGTGTGAAACTTTTGGAATGATTAATCAGACGAGCGTTTTTCGACGTCCACTCGAGACCCGACTATACCATGCGCCTTTAAAAATGTGCTTCCCTCCCTTCCCCCTTTTAAAAATTCCCCAATTTTCAAATCGCAATTTCGTCAGCGTGTTTTGATGGGCCATTTCTTGAAAAATCCCCATCGCCCCTCCCAAATAAGACGATGATCTCGGTTATTATTTTTTTGTTAAATAAATGTTGAAACTGTTATTGAAGATTATCATAATTCCCGCGAATTGTCGGCAGATGACGAGAATGGCTCGCCACTTCCGAAATTGTGGCTTCTTCGTGATGCCCACCTTCGTTGTTCCTATTTTTTGTTTGCGAATATTATACCTACTAACTATATCATATAATGATGATGAATGTCCTATCGCATCTTATGGGGCACATGGAATTCAATAAGTCGTTCTTCTTCTGGGTTTTTGATATGCATCGAACAAAGCGATTTTCTTTAAAGGGGGGGGGTCTCGACTACACAGCTTTGTTTAATATCGTTGTAAGCATCAGCGGACATTTGCCGGGATACGCCACAAATGGTTGTGAGGGACCTGCATCATTTTTGTTGCATTGCTCCGATGAGCTCTATTAATATACGCGGAACTCTTCAACTTATAAATAGAATGTAAAAATCGATCTCATATTTTTTGGAATAAACCAACCAGTGAATTGTCCGCAGCAGAATACTATTTTAGGAGGATGTTTGATCGTTTTGAGGAGAAGAATTGTGGGAAAATTATTTTGTTTTTGTGTTGCCCGTTCCAAAAGCAATTCAACCAACAAGAACATTTTTTCTGGCTGTTCTCCGCATAATACTTTCGTTTCTCGACAAAACACACACACACAAGTTCAACGAGCGTTCTAATCGTTCATCATAAAAGCGCATAATAAATATAGATTTATGCCTTGAATGTGTTGTTCCCGCCCGGTCAAATAAATCGAATTATCAAATTTGTTGCGCGGCGGTGGCGGGGGCACAAAAAAACCCATGCATTTCCTGCTGCCTTGAAACTCTTGATGGCTCAAAAATTGTCTTAATTGGATATTCATAAGAGAGAGAGGGTCTCTACTCGATAATTGATTATCGCTCTTCCGGAGAATCCCCCCCCCCACACACCACTCCCTTCCTCCCATCTTCTCCTTAAGGAGCTCCGCCCATTCCCCCAACAGAATACCTTCAATCGTCCGTCGTCGGAACCCCCCCTCCCTCCCCCTACTTCAACCGGGGCCACGCCCATTTTCCGCCTTCGAGCCGCCTTCACATTCGTGTGAGCACTTTGGCTGACGACAACCACTCCCATCCAACCAACCGTTCGCCAATTATTTCGTTAGAGACAGCTGAAACTTTTCTTCGCTTTCCCCCTCCCCCTCTCTCCCTTGGTGTTTTTATCCTCAAATCTATTAGATGATATCAATTTAAGATTATATTGAATGGATTACGGTAGGCTTTGTTAAGAGGATTAGTACGACGAGGCGGGGTTTCGTGTCGAGGAATCGCATAAAAACAGCTGCAGAAAAACTGAAAACGCATGGCGTGGAATTGAACCAGCGGAGTTCAGATCGACAGCCAAAAATTCGCGCCACTGAACTATGACGTCACCCGGTGGCGAGTCTGTAGATTGTGGATTTGTGTGTCCTCCCTCGCGAAAAAAGAAATTTCGCCTTGGAAACGCATATTCAATCATTTTTATGCCAATTTTCGTCCCTATTGAGACATATTTGTTTCCGTGCGCGTATTATTCGTCGAACTTCAACATTTTTCAATTCGAACACGATTTGCAGAAGATGAATTCTCGGGTGCTCGCAATTGCATTGGCGGTGTTGGTGGCAATCACATATGCACAACAACAAAATGAAATCGATCATGGTATGGGTCTCGAGTCGCGATTTTTTTTCCAATGTTTTTCGTTTGTAGATATGGAAAAGAGAAAATCGGCATACATGCGATTCGGACGATCGGATCCGATGGAGATGGAGAAGCGAAAGAGCGCATATATGAGGTTGCTCTTTCTCGCTGAAATAGGAAAAAAAACGCTCAAACATATGTTTAGATTCGGCAAGCGATCTGGAGATTTGGAGGAGTTTTCCGCCGATGACGACATCGAAATGGAGAAGAGAAAATCGGCCTATATGAGGTTCTCATCATAATTGCCCAATTAAATTTGATTTTTTATCGGTTTCAAGATTCGGCAAACGCGATGCTCCAGAAGATTTGATGACGGCCGAAAAGCGGAAAAGCGCCTACATGAGGTGGGTACAAAACAAAAATGAAGGGGGGCGGGGATCGAACCCGCGACACCGGTTCCAAAAAATCCACGTCCCACCACCTGCGCCACGCAACACACGAAACTCCGCCCGCCCAATTGCTTATACATGTGTTCTTACAGATTCGGTAAACGCTCGGGAGACTTCGAACTTGTGGATGAGCCGGAGCACGAGCTCTTTAAGAGAAAGTCCGCCTACATGAGGTAATTAATTTCGAATCATAAGATTGTAAATTTTAAATCAATATTAAAGATTCGGCAAGCGATCAATCGAAGAGGACCACGATATGATGAAGAGAAAGTCGGCATATATGCGGTAATCAAAAAAGAAATCACCGTAAAAAACCCGTCAAGAAAAAACAAAAATTTCAGATTCGGCCGATAATTTTCTCATTCATCACCAAACAATTCTATTCTCTGTCTCCTATTTAAATATCAATAAATATCTCATCTTGTTGTTTTCTTTTGTTTTCGAGGCGGTCAAAATTGACAAAAAAAGTGCAAATTTTCGAATAATCTTGTTATCACTAAATCTGTTGAACTTTCCAATGAGAAAAAAGAACTATGTATCCAGTGAATATCCAGTATATCCAGTGAATTCGAGTATTTTATCATCGGAGCTGACAGACATGCAGAATAACTATATGAGTTGCGTGCTGCGGACATCTTCGAGGCCCCCACTGATGCAATGAATAATAAACACCTGCAATGCAAATTTCCGTATTCGCCAATGATTTGAAAACCAGATATCTTTTGAATAATTCAATTGTCGTTCTGAAGAAAACCTGGACATTGTCCGCAGCTGAAAATTGTTATAAAGGAAATGCAAAGTTAAGGTGTTTAATTAAAATAGTTCAATTACATCAGAGTGTCCTTAAGGAAATTTCCGGAATTTTGTATCAGTCATACATATATAATTAGGCAGTTTGAAGTTTGATTTTAATGAAAAAGGTCTCAACACGATTTGCTATTAATTGTGTTCTCTCTCAAAAAGCTCTCGCAAATTTACGATGCAAAATCGGGACGTCGCGACGATTTCCGGCGTCTGCGACGCAACAGTATGACCATCTTTGGTCTCAACGCGTTCAAGGTTTTCCCCCTCACTCCTCCGATATTGTCTGCGTCGAGACGCCGACGATTTAATTGAGAAAAAAACCACAGCGCCTGAATGATTGATACTAGGCCTCCATGGATCAGATGATTCAGATGACATTAGCCACACAATGAGACGGGCCCACCCACGGTCGATTTATTTGAAATTGAAATTGGCGTCATTCGCCAAAAAAAAGAAAAATCCCAAATTTGGTCTTTGTGCCGACGATGGATGCGCACCAATTCGATTCATCATTCCGATTATTATTATTATTATTATTATTCGCAAGAAGAAATTATGGAAGAATGGGAAAATAAACACGCAAAACGCTTTTTATAAAAGAGAGCCATCTGCGGACAATTTCGATGGCCGATTTTGTCCGCAGATGCAATTTATTTAATCTATTCGCAATTTCGCATTTCAGAAAATGGTCAGAATATTGCACACAAGAGTCTTTCTAATTTTCAGCCTTGCCGGATTCAGATGAACATTTATTTATAGACTTCCAAAATTGCGTGCATCTCTTCAAAGAACTAGAATAAATTTTCATATTAAATTTGAAAAATTTCCCATTGAACAAAATTGAATGGCCCCAATTTCACGGTATTATTAAAGGACAAATTCTATGAAATTATCGAAAAAAGCGCCAAAAATTCAAAAACTCCCTCGAGGGATCGAAACCTTATTATTGTCCGCAGATAGTTTTTTCTAAAAACGAAATTTTTGAGATATACAGTAATTTTATCAAAAAACTACTCAAGATTCGCGATTTCACCCAAATACATATTTATTACATATATAAATTTGACGTCATCACTCGATTTTCGAAAAACTGGTTTTATTTTTGTATTCCGAAAAACGATGTGGGCTGCAAAATTAGCAAATCAGAGATTACAAAAACGCATTTTGAATAGCATCAAAAACTTCGGAAAATTGTCATAAAAATACGCACAAAAATATAAACATTTGCAGCTGCTGACAATTCACGCGTCACCATTCAAATGTCCGCAGATGGTAATAATCAAGTTACAACCATTTTTTTCTCCTTGATCCGTCCCGCCCAAAGTCCGCAACGAAAAATTGTCTGGCGCCCACGCGACACCATAATTTCTCTGCGTCTCGCCGCCTCCAATGCTCTCTCGAATCGTTCAACGCCTACCGTATTTGGCGCTCGCGCGCGCGCAAAAAAAGAAAGTGCAACTCATTTGATCGTGCTGATCCAACGAATCGACTCGAGAGGTGGGCGGAGTTGATCTTTCTTTTTGCAAAATCGACAAAAAATGGAAAAGGCCGCGTATAAAAGCATGTTTTGCACGATGATTTTCCACATAGGCAATCTTTAAAAGTATGCAACGATTCGGCTTCCTGCTTCTCGTTTTATTGGTAAGTCGCGATTTTTCGACAAACGCGATTCATCCGATTGTAAGATTCTTGGAAGCTGTCAAGAATCGCTGAGCGTCGTGTCGGAACCCGATCACGACGATCCGATCGCTGTGAAGGTGCCCGTTCGTCGGTCGATCGCCGAACCCGACAACGATGATCCGGTGGCGGTGAGGATTCCAACACGCGTCAAACGCGGTCTCGCGCTCGCCCAATGGCAATGGAATACCCAGTAATCATAATCAATTCGCAATAAATGTTAATAATTCAATGTGTGTGTGTATTTCAGCCTTTGGCAAGGCGGCGTGGTACCGTACGACATCGAATCGCATTACACGCCGTCGGAGCGCAGTGTGATCCTCTCGGCGATGCAGGCGTTCCACGACGTCACCTGCATTCGATTCCGACCGAGGAACGCCGGCGACAAGTATTATTTGAAAATCAGCAAGAACTACAATCTCGAACGGTTCGCTAATACCCTCTCATCATTAACCCATTCCTTTTTAATGCAGCTGCTTCTCTTACATCGGCCGGCAGACATCTGGCTATCTGTTCGGAACGCACGACAACAAGGTTGAGACTCGTATGAAGCTCGATCCGTCGTGCTTCTTTAACAATGGACGTGGAACGGTGATGCACGAGCTCATGCACATCATCGGCTTCTATCACGAGCATCAACGGTAGGCGAATTGATGAGAGAGCTTACCTGACGCCCCAATGATTGTAGGGACGATCGCGATCGCCGTCTCGGCCCCTACGCGAATCACTACAACTTCCGAATCTATCCGCGCTACAAATCGCAATATATGGGCGCCTATGACGCGAATTCGATAATGCACTACAACTTCAACGGGATACCGTGGCAGCCGCGCAGCTATTTCTCGCCGTCGGATATCCGCCATATCAACACCTTGTACAAATGCTACTCGGTTAGTCGCTTATCAGGCGCGCGAGAAGGCCGTTTATTCAGCCTGCGCAAAGAACACCATCATTTTATGACCTATATGGAAGCGGGAAGGGGGCAGGAGGCGAACGAGAATTTCTCGAAAAACGTGATTTTCAGAACTCGCTTGATCGTAATCCATCATCGCTGGGCGTCAATGAGAAGAAGTCGCTCGATGCCAACTCCATCTTCCGGAAGCGATTCTAAAAAATACTGAAAATAACAAGGCATATGATCTAGATTCCCTCAATTCACGTGTTTTTCGCCACAAAGCATATAATTGATCTCACGAATAAATTATTTGATAGAATTGTCGATTTGGGAACAGTTCGGGATACTGTAACACTAGATTGCGTCAGCTATACCTCAAAGCAAAAAAAAACACACACACACACACTCAGCCGTTGGCGCATAACGCGATTTGCAGTCGGTCGCCTAATCTTTTATACTAGTACTACTCGTCCGAATTCTTATTGTGCACATGTGTGTGTGCGTGTGTGCTCTTCGTCAAGCCGAGAGCACACAAATCCGCCAAATCCCCGTGAAGGCGTCTTGCGCGGGGCTGTAAAAAAAAGAATGAAAGAAACACAACGAAAGCAAAAAGTTGACCATCCGAACACCCATTCAACATTATTGCGGTTGTAGTAGGTGTCGATGAGAAGACCCGGAATCGGCAAATCCGCTCCAGGAAGGCAAGGATTTGTTGCAAGCAGATTATTATTATTATTATTATCAATTGATTACTCAGCTCGCCCAATAGAGTCCGTCCTGATTCGATTATGTTACCATGGAAAACTAATCACGAAAAATATGAGGATTAGAATATAAGGGGGGGAGATTAGCTTCTCACTCATTCATTCATTCTTCTTCTTCTTCGTGTTTTTTTTTGCTTGCTTCTTATACCCGCAATTTGTCGGCAGCTCGCGGCGTTGCAGAGCTGTCGTTATCACGAAACTCATCGACAAGCGGGCCCTGCCAGGTGGTGCTGACCCAACCAGGAACCGATTCGAGAAAGGGCTCCGTCAATGTGCAAGTGGTAATATCGAATACCGTCGGATTATTCCAATAATGATCGCGTTGAGGTGAAGGATAGCGATAGCACTCGACGCAACACGATCGACTTGAAAATCGGCGAGGGTCGATCGCGAAAAAACACGCTCGTCAAAGTCAACGGCGAAGTCGTCAGCGGCTCGCCGAGCACCGAAGTGAATCGACTCAACAATTTTTGTATTTTTTTCCAAATTTTTATTTTTAAAGGATATGAGCAATTCGCCGAGAGTTCCCCGCAATTTGTCGGTTCGCGCGAAAGATGCGCCAAACGCGCAAAACGGCGCCGACGGCCAATCGGGCGATGAGAGCGCCAACGGCGCCGCCAACAATGAGCGACTCGATAACACTCAGGCAAGAGGCCGAAAATTTTATTTGAATTTGAATTCAAGTTTTTTCTATAAATTTTGGAACATTTAATAACACTCTTGAATCTCGAATTGTGCTGTTCCAAGGCTCGCAAATTCAAAATCCAGAATTGTTCCATACGAGACCCAAGGCGGCAATTTAAATTCAAAATCAATCATGAATCAATCAATCTTCAGTCATGGCCATTTTTCAATCCGTCGGTTCGATTCCGAATCCTCAAAATCGTTTTCGTTCTAATGTGTTTCGTCGACATAATGCATTGGGCATATCTTTTGAGGTAGGACGAAATTCAAAAAAAGGTCTAGCGTGCTGCCGACATTTTAACGGCTTTCGAATTAAGAGACGACACCGCCGAAAACCCAAACTCGTGGCGATTCTACAAGAAATTCAAAAGTTTTGATCTCTATTATCTGGTAATCGCCCAAAATCCATTAGTACGCGTATTATTATCATTTTCAGGTCGCCAGAATGTTCGCCGACATTTTCACATGCGTTCTGGGTCTCGGCGCGGCAATGTGGACACGTAAACCATTACTCACATTACCGTGCACCACTATTCAACTTCTATTCTTATTAATACGGTTTGTCGAACCCCCTCCACCAATCGAAAATCATGAAATTACAGGGCCGCCGTGTGGTCGGCGCGAAGCTACAATCGAGTTCTCGAGAAGACCAACGCCACCAGCGAGGACAAGGTGTTCGTCATCTGCGAGTTCCTGCTGCCCGCCATCTGGGCGCTCCTCTCGTTCTTCATTGTGCACACGACGCGCCGTTTGCGCTGCTACGAGCAACTGCACGGCTACGCGCGACCGCCAATCATTGTTCTCACCGTCAAAAACGATGACAACGATGAGAGCGTTCAAATCGAAATCGCTTAAAAACGGGACGGGCACATCGCTTCCATTTTCATAGCACGATTTATTTAACAAAATATTAGTTTTCGAGTCTTCGTTGAGCATGCAAATAAATCAGATTATTATCACAACATGAATGGATCGAAGCCGGGGTGACGCACAAATTTTAATTGAAAACTGACTAGATTACAAGAATCGAACGGGGCGGGGGGAGTTTAGGGGGGGGGATATACTGGGCAAATTAATGCAATAGATGGGTTTTTTGTTAGATAATAAAAAATGTTAGTACTACGTTTGAGGGGATGGGTGTTTATAACAACCAGATTTAATAATAAGACTCATACGAGCTGGGCTCATCATCAGCGTCTAATCGCTCCTCGCTGCCGGCGCATTGGGGCACTGCGCTCGGCCAGTCGCAAACTGACAATGCTGGATTGAACAGGGTGCCGAGAGGACATTTCATTTCCACTTTACGTCCCCACACACAACGGTAGAATATCGAACAATTATCGTCGTCCGAAAGGAACGCACCGTGCTCGCTGCATTCTCCTAGAATAATGACGATTTTAACTTCGTTTCAAAGAATCAAATTATGATCACCTTCGTCGTTGTTTTTAGTATCGCATCCTCGTACATTCTGCGGGTAGTCGCATTTTCCAGTGACTTCATTAAATGCAAGGCGAGCTGGGCACGATGGATACTCGAATAAATCACCTCCGAAGCACTGAAAAACCGTCGCATATAGCAATTTTTCCAATTGATTAGCTACCTGCAAAATGCCAGAGCAATCTCCCGGATTTCTGAACAACCCATCCGGTTTTCCGTCGCAGAACGCATCCGATGACGGTCTATTGTAGTAGCTGCTCACTGGCTTCGCGCTTGCGATTGCGCATTCCATAAGTGTTGATCTCTCGACACATTTCTTGTGCGCGTTCGAGAAAATCATCCCGCCAGAGCACAATTCGGTAACCGTTTTTCCATTGGAGCAACGAATGTATGAGTTTCTGCATGATCCCGTTGAGCGAGTCTCATTCTCAGCCGAGTTGGCGCATCTTCTGTCTAACTGCTTGTATAGCGGCCCAGTAGAAACAACCTGAAAAAAAATTAGCAAATTCGAAATCAAATAATCAGTACATCGTTGACGATTTGACGAATAGCTTCATGTCCACACTTTTCTGAAGCGACGCATTGACTGGAATGGACATCAAAACTTTCTCCATCAGCACAAGCCTTCACAACGTAGGTGTTCTTTGCAACGTCGCATTCCAAATAGCTTGCGGAGCAGAATCCAACAGACGCACGAGATCCGGCCTTGCAGACAACTTTTGGCGATGACGTCGTCCCAATATCCTCGTTCAAATTGTCTTCTTCGTCAGTGTAAGTCGAAGACTCGTAGCCAGATGTAGAATAAATCGAAGATTCCGTAGAGTCGTTGGAGTCTTCATCAGAATCATTGCCATACTGAGAAACCTATGAGACAGTGTTTGAAAAAGTTTTATAAAAAAATTACGTTTTGATAATCGCTTCTGTTTTCCTCTGCATCGTTGTTATTCTTATATGGACTACTTTGAACGGAAGACTCTGTAGTTGTCGTACTTGTCACTGAATCTAATCTAATGTATGGCAAAGGTTGCGCTAGCCCTGGTCCTGTAAACACAAGCAATTTAATTATTTTCAAAAAAAGGATATATACCCGTCGAGGTTTGCGTTCCACAAGCGTGTGTAGAGATCAGAGAAAAGCTCTTGCACATTTGGACAGAAGGATCGTAGCCTTCACCTAGTGGGCACGTCACGGTTTTCATTAATTGACCCTTCTCGCACATAATGAATGACGCCGAGCAACCCTCTCCATGAGCTCCATCGACAAGCCGATTGCATGGATCTTGCTCACGCGCAACTGGTGATTGATAAATCGAGTCTTGTGTTGGTCGAAGTGGTTTGTAAGGCTTGACGAATGGTGTGTAAGTCGACGGCACATCCTGACCAGGTGATACGGTCGTTGATTGGTAGAATGATGATTGAGAATCATCAGCCGCCGACGATGGTCCAGAAGGAGTTGGAGGAACCGTGGTGGGTTTGTACGGTGTCATCGTTGGAGCGTATGCATCCTGATTCGAATCAGATGCTTTGCCTGAATTAATAATAAATGTTTTTTTTTAATGGTTCACGTTATATTACATTCTTCAACGCTATCACGATAGTCGCAAAGTGCACGAGATTCATCAAAGTACAAAGCAGCCGGGCAAGTCTTTCTGGCCGGAACTCCATTATGACAATGAATGTACTCCTGCGAGCATCCCAAAGAAAACAGTCCATTCGAAGACTTTTCGCAAATTGTCTTAACAATCATCAATGGTTTTGCCAAATCAGAAGATGGTGTTGGACGTGTAGCAGAATCGTCATTAGTTGATTGGCTGTCAGACGATGGCGTTGAGTTTTCAATTGTTTCTTGATTATTGTCATTGAAAAATTGAGTGTTATCCGAAGATCCCTTGTTATTACTGTTGGTCGATTGGAAATTTCCAGAGTTGACAACTTCGCCTCCAAAGTCATTAGATTGTTGATTTCCAATTCCGGAATTAATTGGAACAGCAGGAGAAGCGGACGTTCCACAAGTTTCCGAACACGATCCAATCTGTCTGTCGAAATGTTCTCCTACAGGGCAAGCTGCCATCTGTAGTATTACTATTTAATGCAAAGAGCAAAATTTGACGAACCCTGTTAACTCCGTTTCCGCTGCAATAAACAAACCGATCGAAACATTGCTCGAAGCTGAGGAACACAGGTGTGGTATAGTTTCGGCAGTATTCGTTCTGAAATTTCCAGCAAACACTTCCAATACTGGTGCATAATTGAACCAACCACTTGATTTTGACGAACACTGTTTCCATGGTTGTATGTTGGATTACCGTATGGGGCATATCTCTTCTTCCTTGATCCGTAGGCGCTAGGATATGATGTTGCAGTGTAAACTGGATAAACTGGGGAGCGTCTGGTGTCACTGCTAAAAATAAACAGGATAAAATAAAATAATTATCTCTAATAATTTTACCTAGGGAAAACTCTACGAATGTCAGAAGCGAACGTTCTCGGATGAGGCTTGTCAAATTCGTCATCCAAATAAAAAATGCGCCTAAGTCCACCTTTCTTGGAATTACGATAGTAGATTTTATCCATATTTGGCCGACGGTGGTCCCGGAACTTATCGTTAAGGAAAGCGCGTCCACGGAATGATGTAGAGAATGGTGAATCGATTCCAGCTGGATACAGTTTTCTAGAATTAATTTTAAAAAAATCACTTACGAACAAATCGATACTTCTTTCGCTCATATGGTTTTGGTCCGTATTTGTGGTGTCTATGACCAGTTTCAGATGGTGTGAAGAATGGGTCTTCGATGAGTGGTCTCCAGTGCCTTCCTCGGCGCCCATAGTTTTGAAGTTGAGCCTCGCTGTCATCGAATGGGCTGACAACAATGTCAGGTTTCAAATAGTTAGAAATTGGACGAATCGGAGTTGGCTGGCACTGCGGCAAATCGTAAACACACAACAATAAAGGCGCTTCGAACAACGTGCTAGTTGGGCACTGTTTCGCTCGCACGAAGTTATTAACGCATTTTGAGAAGCGTGACGCGCAAACGCCAAACGTAGTTACCTTGCCCTCTTCGCATACCTGGAATATAGTACATTGTAATATTAAAAAAAAAAAAAACAATATTGCTTACTCGAACTTCAGTTGTAGTTTGAATTGGGACAGAAGTGGTCACCTCATCGTCAACCCCTGGCGTTGTGGTTTCTTCAACGTATGTTAGTACGGTTGTCGTCTCTTCGTCATCAAACGATGGCGCGTATGTGGAAACCTCTTCAGTTGTCGTCTCTTCGTCATCAAACGATGGCGCGTATGTGGTAACCTCTTCAGTTGTCGCCTCTTCGTAATTCGAAGGATTGGTAGTCGGATCTTCCGTTGTGGGCGAGACACTGTTAGTAGACAAGTATGAATCATCTTCCACAGTAGAGGTTGGCTCAATTGTTGGTGTCGTTGTTGTTGGGCTAGTGCACGCATAATCACAGGCTTCTAAAATTTTTTTAAATAAAAAAAATAAAACGTCTGACAACATTTACGTTGGTTTTCGTTGTATACAAGTCCAGCTGGGCAATAGCTAATGAAAGCGTTTCCACCGACACAGACGAAGAAGAATGGAGAGCAGCCTTGAGGGTAATTTCCGTCTTTTAGTCCAGCGCAATTGAACTCTTAAATTTCAGATTTTAATTATCAATCTAAAATTATAAACCTTGGTTTGAAGATTCATCGTTATCGCGAGAAGAGGTGTATACTTCTCCAGATCCGTCGAGATCTTCCTCAACA
This sequence comes from Caenorhabditis bovis, assembly GCA_902829315.1. NCBI lineage: Eukaryota > Metazoa > Nematoda > Chromadorea > Rhabditida > Rhabditidae > Caenorhabditis > Caenorhabditis bovis. Next base: position 641,434 of record CADEPM010000001.1, on the reverse strand, counting down.
GCACCTTCGTAAACCGAGTCGCAACTTTCCAAACATTTTTGATATTTTTCGACAAACACCAACGTGGATGGACAGAATACTGTGTACGGGCTGCCAGAAACGCACTGTACAAACTCATTGCTGCACCCGATTGCATACGAACCATCTTGACGTGAAGAACAGTCTGAAGAGATAGAATTAGTAAAACTATTTTTATGACACACCAAAATTTGACGATTTGCTATCATCATTACTGATGGCGCACTCCGGAGACTGAGCAGCGGGAATGCATTGATTTTGGTAAAATACGCTGTCTTCGTCGCATGATGCAGATTGGTGTACTCCGTTGACACAGATTGAGTACTAAAACGAGTTGTAATATGATGTCAAACATTAAAGTCGGAAATACTTCTCTGCTGCATGAATTTCCTTGTAATGAGCCGCTGAAGTTGGGAGGGCAAATTGAAGGGGTCTCGTGGTAATGTTGAGTATTTACATCTTAAAACAGGGTACGCTGCGTGATATGAATTTTAGACTTACGAGTGAATAAAAATATGAACAGAAATGGTGTTAGATTTGTCCCCATCACCTGGAAACAATATTATTAACGCGGAAATGTTCAATAAGCTGACAAAGTATACGTAGAGGAGCCTTTGATAAAACAAGATCCTTCGAACGGGGTTTTAAAAAACATTCGCGCGCAATGTTTTTCGCGCTTCTCGATAGGTCAAACGGAGAGCTCAATTGCTGTACTGATAAAGTTACATCTAATTTTTCTAAATTTTACGCTTGAATGTTTTCTACATGATTCAAGTTGCCAAAAACATTTTTAAAGAACTTGAAAATTTTTAAGAAATTGGAGCAAAATAAAAAATTACATTTATAACGATTACTGTAATTTAATGGTCCCTAAGCGAAGAGTCGTATAAATTAAATTATCGATTCTTTTGTTTTTTGTTTTCTTTTCGTTTTCTTAAGATTATCTTAATTATGTGAAAATAGTAGTATGTATACATTTTTATAAAAATATTGCATTTTTCAGAAAGTACAATTTTTATAATTATGTCAAACGTTCCACCTGAAGAAGAATACGAAACTGATACCATTTTTTCGCAAGAAGGTGAAGTATCCGGTAATTGTTCATGAATGATTTTTTTTTCGAATATCTTGTTCAGAGAACTACCTGAAAACAAAATTATATGATCTAGACTCCGACTCGGAAGTTGTTGGAGGTTTCTCGACTGAACTTACAAACGATCAGTTGGCGGTATGTCTCTTCATAACTAACTCATATAATGTTGGTTTTAGGGACTTGACGATATGGGAGTTCCAGTGCATCGCCAATCAAATCTCGACAAGGAAAATGGTGGAATCCATTTTATTGTTGACGACCCACTACCAATTTCCCAACTGACATTTCAACAGTTGTCTCAAGTTGTTAATCGTGAGAATTAAATATTTTATAATCATGTTTTAGAGAGGTTTTGGTGATGCGGAAGGAGACTTGTTCGATAACAATGAAGACTTATATGACCTAACCCAAGATAGTTTTCGATATGGTCGCGTTTCTTCTGGTGCGAGTTACAATATTGTCACCGGCAAAATGAAGAACGAAATTCTTGAACAAGTCAAAAAAAGCGATGAAATAAACGACACAAAAGTTAGTAAAACAATTTTTTACATACGAAATCATTTTTCAGGTGACTGTTGATGAGAACACACACACTGTTACCACAGAAGTTTCTATTAATCTGGGAGATGATGGCGATGTTACCCACGAAAATTTAACTTTTGAAGACCTTTACGCAGAACAAGTTCCCAAGTATTTTGACTACATGCAGAAATTTCCCGTAAATATAATTTTTTTTTGCAATTCAAACCATTTGGTTGAATTCAGGAAGTCACCGATGTTTGGACTTTGTTTTTTGATAACAAATCATATGAAAAAATGACAACATTCGATATTCAGGTTTAAAATGTCTTTCGCTCTTTCTCGAGATTTTGCTTCAGACCTGTCTCTGTGCTGCATTAAACTCGAAACATCTGATGCTGTTGTGTATCGGAGTTGATAACACCGACCAAGTAAAATAATAATACTTCTTCGAGACTCAATCATGGTCTTCGTCTTAGGTTACCGGAATAGAAATGAGTGCTCGCGAGCGTGTAACATTCAGATTGGCGTTGACTCGCGCTGTCGTCAGCGAGTTCCAGCCACCATTGGTCAAAGTTAGACAAATATAATTTTTTACATGTTATTTCTTTTGAATAGCTACCACCAAACAAAATAACGGGTGTTTCTGCAATGAAGAGAGACATCGCTGAGCTTACATCAATTGTTGATGTTCTTTTTGTTCCCGTGTTCGGAGGCCCAGGAAACCCCGAGCTCTCCGAAATTCGTGAAGGAGAGGCACCAAAACGCTTCGTAATCATCATTCGATTGAAAAAAGTTGTTGAAGAGGTAATATTCGCCACAAATTTTTTGCGTCGAGAAAACGATTCCTAGGTTTTCCAATTATCATCCGGCAGAATTTTCTTCGAGGAAAACGGTCAAGTCTCTCAGCTCAATTCGCTGGATGAGGTATATTCTCGTCGGTTGTTTTGGTTCTTCAAAATGGCACTTGCAGGCTGCTCGTGTTTTGCTTAAAAATGAGATCGGCGAAAAACCATTAAAAGGAAGCTTATTCAAATTAGAAAATTATGTCCCGGAGAAGAATGACGAGATTTTTGATGATGAAGATATCATAGAGGTTTTCGAGAAAAGCACGGACGATGAAGAAGAAAAAGAACAAATCGAAGTCGAAGAACGTTTGAGAATTGAAGTTACGGAGAATACGACCGAGTTTCTTGATAAGCAGCTTGATTCCATTACGTAACTTCCGCGTGCATTAATTGAACTGATTAAAGATTTTAGTGAAGACGTTAAGACAGTGTCAAACACCACCGAAAGCATTTGGAAGCATTTCAAAGCTGTCAAAAACAAGAAAACGGCGATTGCATGGGCCTTATTCGGCGTCGCATTCACCTACACTGTTATTCGAGCCACCAAAAAATCGTCATAATATGTAATAATATTTAATATTTTATGGTTCCTTTGCACCAAATAACTTCCCTGTAAACTCCCGTCTATTTTTAATGTTTCCTCTTTTTATGGTGCGTTATAAACACAAGTGCAAAACCGCGTTTATTATCGTTCGATATGTTTAGGGTATTTTGTTCCCATGATTCACCGGAATCGATACGTTTTAACGGCAAGTGCCTTTGTAGCAATTGAGCGGCTTCTTGCAATCACATCGATAGCAGTCACCTCCAACTGGAGCATAGCAGATGCCGGTTGGTGGAACATTGAACGCATTCTAATACACCAAACGTCAAATTGGATTTCTATTATGACCTACCGAAACAGTAGCCAGCATGGTAATGAACACAACGAGAAGGATTGAGAACACTTTCATCTGGAATATAAAATAAAGTTGGATTAAAAAGAAAAAAGCAGGTTCGATTCAAAAATGGTGGCGAATGAACGATTTTATTTGAACCTTTTGAACAGGCGATGCGTAGGATAATGACGTTTTTAAGGTGATTATGAGTCTTATCTAATATATGACCATTTTCAGGCAAACAAGCAATTGATAATTGCATGTTTGGGCAAGGAAACGGAAATATTCTGAATTTGGATGACTTCGGGAGGGCAGAAAATATTTTCGAAAAAATGAATAATCGGTGTTTATTTCAAAAATGACATGGAATAAGCAAACAAATAAACATGAATAGAGCAAAAAAATGAATACCTTTGAGTGTTATAAGAGATTGGCAAACAAAAGTGCACGAACTATCTGGAAAAAATTTTTCAAAAAAAAATAGCAGCAATAGAACAAAACAGAACTGGTTTTTCAGTGGCCAGAATGAAATCAAAAGGTGAAATCGATAAATGACTGGGGTCGCGAGGTAAATGACTATTAATCTCTTTTATAAATATTTTATTGTTTGTCAAATTGTTGGAAAATGGGGCGAAATTGTTGTGATTTCGCCCGCCTTTGTGACTCATTCATTATTCACCCATGTATTGTCAAGGACGCCAAAAATTGCCAAATTTGAATTACACGGGTGCCAGTTAATTCGTCAATAAAATAAAATGTGCTTATACCCCGTAATTTGAAACTTTTAAAAATAACCGAAATGTTTTAAATTTCTAGAAAATGTTATTGGTTAAATTAAGCAAACTCGCCCTTTGTTAGAGTTTTTGCTTACGAGACCCAAGGCGGGAATTCAAACGCTACCGTAATCATACCATTCACTTTATATTGGTACTATTTTGGCTTGAAAAATGTGCAGCGATGTCCGAGTGGTTAAGGAGTTGGACTTGAAATCCAATGGGCATTGCCCGCGTAGGTTCGAACCCTGCTCGCTGCGTTTACTGTTTTGCTATACAAACAAACTTTTGGTGACAAAGATCAGCGTAGTTCGAAGTTTGCCAAACCCGAGTTCCGTGTGTTAAAATTACAGAAGCTATTGGTTAGTTATGGTCTCTTTCGGAGTATTGCTATCTATCATATTTGTCAAACTGTGATCAGGACCGCACCAGGGAAATATTTTGCTGATTTCGAACTTCGACGCATGTTTTCAAGCTTTTTAAGGCTCATTTTTTCACAAATAATAACATTTGTGATACTTCTCGGGAAAAATCGCAACTATTGAAAATGTTTGTTTGGGCGTAGATAAATGCACGTCCGCAGAGTTTATGCAACATTTTGTGTAAGCACGCAGGATGAACTCTACGGACTTGCTTTTTAAACTGCGTCGAATCGCCAATTTTAATCTACTAAATAGAACATCACCAAAATGATAATTTTCATAATTAAAAAAATTTTTTGAGGCATGAAATATTGAGACAGACCGGCTTGGCCCATCTCAAGCATGCTATACACCCCATTCAAAATAGTTTTTTTTCAGAATCAATGGCACCCCTCAATATCCACTCCAATTCAAAATTAATGGCATTGTTTTCCTGGTGTTGTTTGTAGCAGCTAAAATAAGTATCGTTGCTTTAATCGCCATGAACGAGTTGTAAACTCCAATGAGAAAACACACTTGAGAGCGACGAGACGCCGATTAATGTGAGCGTTTTTACACTTTGGATCTCACGGATCTTTTCATTTGTCGAAATGAACGAACCACTTGACATTTTTTGTTCCAATTTCAACCCATTCGTTTCGTTTTTTTGCAGATGCCCATCCAAACGAATGACCCAGCGCTCAAGGATATTGGAAAAAAAGATGGGCTTACTGTATGGAGGATCAATGTAAGAAAATTGACTTTTAATCAAAAAAATCATAATAGACATTATTATCGTTTCAAGACCTTCAAAAAATTCTGATGCTCCTTTAATAGAGAGATACTGAATTACGAGCATATTTTTCATTGTGTTGCTATAAGCTACGTACTTTTCAAATGTTTATAATATAGAGAAACAAAATAATTTAAATTTTCCTAATTCATCAATTAATGATCTAGGTTTCTGCATTCAATTAAATCCGATCCGATCCTTTCTAGTAATCCTTCATCATTTTTATTTTGTGTATTGCACTCTGACTCATCGCAAATCCATAAGCATTGCGAAAATGCGAGATGAGCGGTCAGCGATGTCAAAAAGCAAGAGTTGGAACGAGAAAAAAACATAAGATGAGCGATTAGCACCTCAAAATACTCATCATTTCGATATGATGTGTAATATTTACACAAAACAGACAAAAATGAGACCAATGAAAAGTGAAATCTTGTTAGCGTTTAGAAGTTCGAATTGGAAAAGGTGCCTGAGACCGATTATGGAATTTTCTACACTGGCGACACTTACATCGCGTTGAATGTAAATTGCACTGAAAAAAAATTTGTGGATATTGGGATTTTTTAAGCAAAAATATGAAGGCTGCTGGGATGTTCACTTCTGGATTGGCAAGAATGCGTCGACGGATGAGATCGGAGTCGCTGCTATCAAAACGGTGGAAATCGATGATGTTAGTTGAGCAATTTTAATTTCAAGTTTTTTTTCTTCATTTACAGTCTCTCGGCGGGATTCCAACGCAGCATAGAGAGATTCAGGACCACGAATCTCCATTGTTCCTCTCCTATTTTCCAGATGGAATTCGGTACATCTAGATTTTATTTTCTATATGGAAAATTCCCAAAATGGAGGCTCGCGCTCTGTTCTCTTTTAATCTTAATCAGAAATGTTTGATTGTAAACATCTGCGGACATGTTCCGGGATGCGCCGCAATCGCCTGTTTCTTGTTATTTGCGGAGGCGGCAATTCAAAACAGGGGGGGGGGTCCCGACTCGTTTCAAGCTCTACAGAGCTCAGGGAGTCCTGCTTTTTTTTGACAACACCGCTATACGTTTCCGTGCTTGATTTTTTCAAAACACTTTACAGATACGCTTCTGGGGGCTATGAATCTGGATATCATCACGTTGAAGATTCGTTCAAGAACTTCAAGCCACGACTTTACCATTGCAAAGGAAAACGCAACATTCGGTGCACTGAAGTCGAGGTGTCGGTGAAGTCGCTCAACCGTGGAGACGTGTTTATTCTTGATTTGGGAAAAGACATCTACGTTTGGCTTCCGCCAGACAGTGGAAGATTGGAAAGAATCAAGGTGAAACACTGTTTGTTCGTGAATGCATAATTAAAAAATTTGTTTTAGGGAATGGCTCGCGCCAAGAACATCGCTGACGTTGAAAGACAAGCTCATTCAAATGTTCACATTCTTGATGACGTTGAATGGGACAATGATCCGGTTTTCTGGAGCTATTTTGGCGGCGTTGAAGCTTTGAAACAAGTCGGCTCTGGAAAAGAAGACGATGATAACTATTGGAAGCGTCTGACCGAGCAAATCACTCTTTGGAAGTGAGACTTTCACCCTGAATCATTTTAATTCGGGTTTTCAGAGTTTCCGATGCTAGTGGAACTATGAAAGTTACAATGGTTGCTCAAGGACTTGATCTGAAACGAGAGCTTTTGGATTCAAATGTTCGCTTATTTCCCAAAAATCTTAAACTCATGTTCATTTAATTCAGGATGCATTTATTTTGGACGCGTTGAACGGTGGAGTTTTCGTTTGGATCGGAAAGAATTGCACGTTGGAAGAACGATCAAAAGCCCTTATTTGGGGCGAGAATTATTTAAGACAACATGTACAATATTGCGCGAGTTTTTCACATATATATTCAATTGCTAAAATTCTAGCATCTTCCTCGATGGACCCAAGTCACCAGGGTTCTGGAATCGGCCGAATCAACTCAATTCACTCAATGGTTCCGTGATTGGGTCGATGAGAAGCAGAAGAAGTCGTTCGAGCCATTGTTGTTCCAAGTGTCCGATGAGAGCGGAATGCTTCACGTTGAGGAGATCGTCAATTTCACCCAAGAAGATTTAGACGGTGATGACGTTATGATTCTCGACGCGTTGAATTTGATCTACGTTTGGGTTGGGGCCAATGCGAATACCAATGAGAAGAAGGAAGCGTTGAATACTGCAAAGGTATCGACTTTTAATACTATATGGATTTAGACCAAAAAAAATAATTTTAGAAATATCTTGAGAAGGGAAAACTCCCAAGACATGCGAAAACTAGCATTGAGACGATTTATCAGGGTCAAGAACCGCCAACTTTCAAAAAATTCTTCCCGAAATGGGATGATAATCTATTCAAAAATGTGAGTTTTCGGATTTTTTATCAGAACAAAGTGACGTCTGTATGTTTGCGTCAAGTCTCACGCAATTTGTGCAAACACCTCTCGTTGAAATTTCACGTCTAAAAATTGTGGAATTTCAGGAAACTCGCTCTGTCGCCAATATGCGTCGTCTTCTATTCAATTAATACGCACAGATTTCTAAATAATTTTATACTTGATTATTGACCATAAGATGTTTCAGTTTGATAAAAACGTTTGCATGTTTGCACTGGAATGAAAAATGCAATCATTAAGAGCGAAAACGACGTCGCGGTCTGCATTTGCTTATCAACATTGAATCATCATACATTTTTTATTGTGATTCGCGCTAAACTTTTCCAAAAGTTCCGATGGAAGTGACGAAATTAGTCGCCAAAGAGCTTGGCGTAGCTCAATTTCAAGGATCGGCACCATCCGCTAGTATTAATGGTGTCACTTCAATGGAACTGACGGTAAGGCTTGAATCGAATACACTTTGTCGTAATATAAGAAAGCGGGGGAATTAAATAAAAATATCTGCGGACAAATAATTTGCCAAATTGTCCAATCTTTAAAAATCATATTTTCCGACAATTAATCAATTTTTTAGAATTCATATTCAAGTCACAAAAAATGATTGGTCTTTACCCTTTTGGACGTTTAATTGATATCGTAATCAGGAATTTTAGACGCCTATTGGCAATTTCCGAGTGCAACTTGTCAAGGATACAAATGCTCTCAATGTTGCATTGGAAGAGGGCTGTAAATTGGTTCATACGGAGAATTTTAATATCTGAATATCCTGAAATAAAAACTTTTAGGCGGCCTACTATAATTCACAATTTTGGCATGAAGCCATTACTGCGGAGAAACTTCAAATTCCATGTGCTCGCTTTCATTCGTCGTTCAAAGTTGGTTATTTTTCCTAAAATTTAAAGTTTTCCTCATATCCAAATTTCACAGATTCATGACAACATCGATGATTATGCTGTATATCTCACAAAATTTCAAAAAGGAAATCCGAAAAAAGACTTTGAGCTCACCGATTATGAGCAAGTTGCAAGGCAAATTGCAATTATGCACTCTCTAAATTCAAGAGTCGTTACTTCTGAGGTAATTTCAATTTCTATATTTAAAAAAAATCATCTAAATTAGTCACCCAAAATTATTTAATGTAAGGTCTCGCAGCGATTAATCTCTGTGGAATTTTAAAACTCTAATATAAGTCGCATCAAATAGTTTTTTTCAGTTTTCCACCGCTGTCAAAGAAAACTATGAGAATATTAGACTGTACAAAAGAAAAATTCAATCACAGCTGATCGAAATTTTGTCAATGGCATTGACTAATGAGCATTCGGTTTACTTCAGAAGCCCGGGCACTGTGATGGAAAAGGTAATTTATAAATTGGATACTGTACCTTATTATCTCTGTTGTTCACACGACCGCAAAGTCGCAGACAATTTGTTCATTCGAATTTTTCAGGTGAGCATTTTGTTGCACCATATTTCTTCCGTTAATCAGAATTCTGATGATGATTTTAACAATCATCCGGTTATTTGCCATGGACGGCTCACTTCGGAAAATTGCCGATTTGATGAGAATGGCAATTTGGTTGAAATTTTGGAATGGGAGGTTTGAATTTTTGAACACAACTTTGACAAGCAGTTGACTTTTTTTGTAGAACATTCATCTCGGAAATCCAGCAGAAGATTTGACGAATCTGATTTTGTCATCATCAAGCACTCGATTCCGTCGGAATAAATTCATGAAGGTTTTCCATCAGTACTTCTACACTCTTGTCGACATTCGGCCACCAAAATATCAATTGGTTGATTTGAAACGATGGTTCCGGCAAAGCCATCCAACTGCAATAATTGATGGGTAATCATCCATTAATAAAAAAATATTCATTAAAAAATTATTCCAGAATTGAGCGTCTATTAGAAATACTGTCGGATTCCTCTAATGAAGCTGAAATACGAGACGCCGTTGAACGATGGGAATCAGCGCTTGAGGATTCTGTCGATTTTATCACCGGAAACTATTTAAGTGACGATAAACAAGTGTTTTTTGCCCATAAATAAATATTTTTAATATTAAAAGTAAAATAGTAATGTTTGATAAATCGTTGGATACAGCCGAGGAAAGCGAGTTTCGGTTAAAAGCTGGTGCAAAGAGTGTGAGAGATTGTGTGATTTTGAAAGTCGGGGCAATTTTCCGGCGTTTTATCGGCTTTCTTGGATGCTCCAATGACACAATTTTTTAGTGTACATATGAGAAAAAAAGTAAATTGAAAACGATTTTTTTCATTTTTCAGTACTATTCAAAAACATTTTCAAAATCACGCACACAAATTTTCCATTGAAATTGAAACATTACCCTTTTTGTGTGTAAGTTGTCGGGAGGTGTTTGCGTACTCAACTTCATTTCAATTTTTTTCAGTGGCATTTTTTTCCAAATTTCACCATAAATCACTTCAACTTGTGGAGTTTGTTAGAAACGCCCAAAAATCATGAAAATCGTATTTTTGCCTACATCTCTCTATCTCTTGTGTCTCCCTGCCGCAAAAGTTGATGCAATTCTCATTTCTTTTTAATTTTAGGTAGCCGGAATGACCTCAAACTTGAAAGATGTTTCTTTTACAACCGATTTCACATCAATTTACCAAAAAGAATGCTCATTTGGATATCGTACGGTATTCAAACCCCTTCATTTCTACCAGCATTTGTCGTGATTTTGCCAGGACCACATTGAAAATGTCGGTGAATACAATATCAAAATGAGTAGCGTTTCAATTCTGTTGTTCGACACCGAAAAAAATGCGTTTTTGCTTGTGAGACAATTCCGGCCAGGTAAGAATAATAATTCTCTTTTTACATTCAATTCCTACAATTTTTTAGCGATTTTCACGACCGCTGTCCTCTCAAAAGAAAACAAGCCGAATTTAAAAGATTGGAATGAAATCGATTGGGAAAAGTATGACACGGAAATGGGATATACGATGGAATTGTGCGCCGGTTTGATGGATAAGCCATCTTTGAAGCCCGATGAAACTGCGAGCGAAGAAATTTCGGAAGAATGCGGCTATAGTGTCGAACCATCTGATCTTGTGCCAATTTCCGCATTTATGTAAGTTTCCAATCTATTATATTTTTAAAAATTTAATTCAGTGTTGGTTCGCACACATCGGGAGTCACTCAGTACATGTACTACGCCGAAATCAATGAATCGAAGAAAATCAGCGAGGGCGGCGGGAATTTCCACGAAGGAGAGGTCATCACCAAAGTGTATATTTCAATTGAAGAAGCGAAGCGAATTGTCGAAAGCGATTTTGCTGATATCCGAGGACCTCCTGGGGTTCTTTTCGCCTTTCAATGGTGGTTTTTGAGGCAGAAATTGCATTCGGTATTGCGGTTTTGCTGAAATTCGCTTTAAGAGAATATTTTAAGATTTCTATTGATTCAAATATCAAATGGACACCAAAGATTACTACAAAAATTACTTTAACAGGCGAGTTTGGAAATTCAAAAACTTGTGCTGATTACCATATGAAGCCGAAGCGAATGACGTTCACCCAGGTAAATCCGAAAAAAATTAATTTAAGTCAAATAAAATATTGAAGAATAATATGAAACGATTTTGGGACCTCTCTACTCGTCCGAGCACTACCTGTATAATCTTCTACGATTCCAAAGAGAAATGTCTTATTTTGTTTCAAGAGTTTCGGCCAGGTAATTCGTTTTCAAAAAATAAATGTGAGGTGTTAAAGCATTTAGCCGTTTTTATTGGTCGCCATCGAATAATGCGCGAGAATATCAAAAAGGACATTAGCGCGATTGAATATGATTACTCAAAACAAGAATGGGCTCATTTGGTATCATAGATTCAATTAAAATTTTACCATGTTTCAATTTTAGTTGGAACTTCCAGCGAAATCAATTGGTACGATTGTCGAAGCGGAACACGCCAAATCGGTGGCTTTATCACTTGCGCAAGACTACGGCTATTCACCAACGGAGAAGGATTTAAAAGTGATCGCGAAAACTCTGTAAGCGAAAAAATTTATTGTTTTGGATGATATCTCAATTTCAGAGTGGGTATCGGGCAATCCGGTGACGCTCAATTCATCTGCCTTGCTGACGTCAATGGGATACAGAAGGTTGAGCCGAAATATGGAAAATACACTGTTGAAGTATATTTTCTCAAGTTTTATTTTTCTTCAATAAATCGCATATTCAGACTCGCATCCCATATTCCCAGCTACCCGCACTTTACAGACAACAATTCATCGGACCCCCGAACGTGTATTTTGCCATTGGATACATTATTGAGAAATTTGCTCTTAATAATTTATAAATTATTCTCTTTTAATTTCTTTAAATCCAATAAACTAACATTCATAAAAACGAATTTGGTCGTTTAAATATTTTAAAATACGAATCTTGACAAAAAATAGCAAATAATTATTTTAGTGAATGTCAGTGTCAGGAAAATTACTACGGAGTACGTATTTGCTTGCATCATATGCCCGCTGCAGTTCCCATCTTGTTAAGGTAGCTCAAATTTGAGAAATTTTCGTGACCAAATCGCGTCTAGACCAAACCATCAACGAGTGCTGTCTTGAAATCAAAAGCAATTGAAAATCAAGCGAAAATAATTCCCGAAACATCGTATGAATCGCGATTGGCTGAAGAGGAAGCGAATTTGGAAATTCTCAATGAATTTCTGGCGAGTTTGAAACAAGAAAATGTTGAGGTTTTAAGATTCGACGAATAAAATCTGAAAAATAAAAATTTTAGCTAGAGAATCTTGACACGATTCCGAAAGAGTTGATATTAAACGCGAGGAAGCTTAAAGCAGAAACGGGTAATTTCGACGGATTCCAAAATTGCAACATTTCAACATTTTTCGCAGGTCGAGCCATCTACAGGCAACAAAATTATTCGGAAGGCGAGCTGGATGACAGCGATCTGTCCAAACCTCCATCAAAGTAGCCCTCTTTCGTTTTCTTGAAAACGCTGGCTGAATTTTTAGAGACAATCCCCATCCGTTCGATCCTTCAACGTTACCACCGGTTCATTCGCATTCGATGCTCCCATTTGTCAATCATTCTCCGGTTCTTCGCCTTCTGGTTGATATTGGAGTCAATCTTGCCGAAGTGAGACCATCCCAAATTTAATAATGTTTTTTTTTAATCCAGATTGAGCATACAACCAATATTGGCCGATATTTGTTGAGACTTCGAATGGAAGATATTAAGCAGAAAGTGGAATTAATGCGGAATATTGGATTTCTCGACGATGAGATTGGAAAATACCTCACGCGGAATCCGTATTTCCTTCTGCAGGATATTAATGATCTTCAGACGCGTCTTAATTATTTGGAGATGAAGAAGTTCAATGCGAAGGATCGGAAAAAAATAGTTGAGGGCTATCGGTGAGAATTGCAAATAAATTCTTTGGATGAAAATTGAATTTAAGTTATTGGTTGAATTGCAATGTTGAGTTGATTGATTCGAGGCTTGGATGGATTCAGAAGCAATTCAAACTGACTGCAAAACTGACTAGAGAAGTGGTCGTCAAGGAGCCGAGGATTATTATGTTCGGAATGGGTCCTATCGAGGTAGGCGGCCAGCAAACACTTGGAGAATATCGTTTTTTTTATAGAGGATTGTGAAAATGCTCAAAAATGAGCTTGGATTTGGCGATCAGGATCTCAAAACCTTTGTTCTTACTGATCCACGGATATTTATGATGGGTAGGACAGAATTTTTCTAGAAAATATTTCGAAATATGTTCATTTTAGACGCCAAATTGGTATCGAGAACGTATAAATATGTGCGTGACGTGATGAAAATCAACAATGCGACGATTCTGGAGCATCCGTTGATTCTGCGATGCTCGCTGAGCTGCATTAAATCAAGGTTTTCTTTTTAAAAAAAAGTTGAAGCAAATCGAATATCCGATTTTCGTTTAGGCATGATTTTTTGCGGAAAATGGGTCGCTCTAATTATAAACTTGCCGATTCTAAAAAAGTTGAAGAAATTATCGAGAACGACGAAGAAGACGTGAACGATGATAATGATGATCTAGTGGCATTAGAGCATTTTCTTCATCCATCCGACGCTGGATTCGCGACTCTCGCCGCGAAAACCTATCCAGTGGCTTTCGAAAAATTTTTGAGAAACTCGTAGATTTCCTATATTTGTTATTTTTCTTGTTACAGTTATTTACAGGTATTCAATAAATAAAATTTAGCGCTTTAATAGATTATCTAAAGAGTTTTGAACATCGTTGGTCGCATAGTATAGCTTTTTAATCTGCTTTTCAGATAGTTGAAGCTGCTTCTGGCCTTGATTAGTTTCGATTGTCAGGGTTATCTGAGGTTCACTTCCAGGGCAGCCATTCCTAAATATAAAAATTAACAATTTATGATATTCATTTTTACCTGGAAATAATTGTCTGCGATAGCCATTCAGTGTTGAGAACGCGTGGAATTCCAGAAGATGTGTGTGATGATATCCTTTCGATGACGTCAACGAGTTTCTCTCCTAGATAAACATTGAAAAACCCGCTGATTACAGATTCTGGATAATTATTCTGAAATAGCTAAATATTTTAAATGTGAATGTCGCTTATTAAAACCTCTGTTAGAATTTGCTGCATAGATTTTGGCTTGTGTTGAAAGTAAATGGCAAAAGTCCAAAGTTGAATGAGAGCTTCAACCTACAAAAAATGCTTTACTATTAATAAATTAAGAAATATTACTGTTTTTGAAGAATCCTCAATTTCTGAGAACTTTTCGCAAATTTTCGCTGCGTCTTCTTCGCTACACGGAAATTTATAAATTATTTCCTCCGAAATCTGTTGAAAACAAAATAGAAATGTAAACGAATGTTTAATATACCTTTTCGATGACATCTTCACTGAATGAGGGAATATCTGCGTTCCATGGCAGAAGAAGCGGCTCCATTTTTGGAAAAAGAAAACGAAAATAATAACGATGACCGCGTTTCCAAGATATGACCTAAAATTTTCTAGGCCATGATTATTTTTCTTGGATGTCCCAAAAGCGGTCCTAATTGAACCAATTTAACATAATTATTAAAATTTTAAATTAGTTATCGATTTTTTAAAATAAATTTGAGAAATTTAAATCTAATTTTAATTTGGATATATTGCACTATTTGTTTAAAGGATGCAGGTAACATTTAAAAAGAACGAAAAAAAATTGAAATTTCATTACTAATCACCAAAAAAATGGCCGCTCAAAAAAGTAGAATTTTCCTTCTTTTTTACCTTTACTAACTTACTTACTAAGTATGTTTATTTTTACCTTAAAATCGAAAAGAACGAAAATAAAAAAAGACAGTTTTGAATTTGGGGGAGAAAAATAAAAAATTGCTGCAAAATGTCAGTGTCGGTGTTTTCAGTTGGATTATTCCGGGACAGTAATTTTATTCCTAATAAAAGTTTTTTTTTCAGACGAAAAAAATGAGATATGCAAAAACGGCCTGTCCCAATAAAAGAAACGAGGCTCCCATGGCAATGGCTGGAAGAAAAAGATCCACAATTCGTCTAAAATTCGAGATTTGCAATAAAATCAACATGTTCTCAACTTTTGTTCTACTAGTACAATTTTGATTTTTTTATTTGTTGGTTCTGTTGGCGGAGCTCCAGTCATCGCCACTGTCGTCCCTTCCTGGTCAATCGATGTGTTCTTGATGTTATTCGGACCATCAGTCAAGAAAACTTCTTCTCCACCAATTGGTTTATTTCTGAAAAAAAGAAATTTATAAAAAAGTAAGGGAATGGTTCTGCTCACTTCACTATATCCTCAATTCTCGTCATTTTTTTCGAAAATGAATTATAACATTTAAAAACGTGAAAATCACTATATTCAAAACGTTCTTCTCATTTTTAAATTTAATAACTTTTCACCGATGCGTTTATTTAATGGATGAAATCCTTCAGAACTCTTAAAAACCGAAACTGAGTAGCTGAAAACGATTTTTATGGCTGCTGATATGTTCAGACGATGGCATTTCTGAAACAAATGAATAAAAGAATACATTTAAAAATTCTAGAGAAGAATTGAATTCAAGGAATCTGCGAGGAACCAATCAATTCTAAAAGTTGAATTCTGAAAACGATTTCCATAAATTGAAAAAAAATTACTCTACGTAACATCCATTGTAGCCAGGAATTCAAAATACAAATGCAAAATGCGCTCTACCGAAATACAGCGTCGTTCGGGAACCGCAAAATAGCGTCGATCGGGGGAATGCGCGTCACCGTCTGAGTTCAGAGAGTGTGCAAACATGAGAGAATCAACGGACACTTGGCGTCAATTTGCAGTTCGTTCCGACAAATGTGCTCTATTGCAAGTTTTGCACCGACACCAGTGGCACTATAAAAGGCCGTCGGATGCGCAATTTAGTCAGTTCTCGGAGCTCCTCGAGTTGCGGGAAGCCCGCCTATCTTGCGGGCTCGTCGTGCCCCGCATAACCTGCGGGCTCCTCGTCGTGCCCCGCAAATCCTGCGAGCTCCACGTGCTCCCGCATAACCTGCGGGCTCCGCGTGCCTCGCATTGTGTCATGGCCAAGGATCCACACGGTATGTCACATTCATCGCAATCCTTCTTCTCAATTCCTCGTATTGCAGATCCGATGAGAGCCACAGTCGTTGCTCATTCGAGCTCTTCCGATGTGCTTTGTCGAAAGTGTCGGGGATTCTCGACTGGTGCGACTCGGTAAGCCAGTACTAACCCTACTGCAGTGTCGCGTCCAGGCCGACGTTAAACCCACATTCATGAGTAGACATAACACGTGAAGAAGAGCAAGAAAGGAGAATGACGAAAGAGGAAGCGGATTCGAAAGGTAAAGAAGGAGTCACAGTCTATCAGAATAACTCGGATCATTACAGGTGTCTTGAATCGAATGGATCTAGTCGAAGGCGACGGCTCGATGAAGCAACGAGGAAAGAGCAAAAGCGCCGGGTATTTTGGTAATTTTTGGTTAGGTCCAAGTTTTTATTATTTTTTTATTATTACTATTTTTCACTTTCACCGGTCGTACTACTTACGACTGCCCCCTTCTATATCCCACCACTTGGGATTCCCTCTCTCCTCTCTATACAGTCGTACCACTTACGTCTGTACTTCCTCCTGGTCCTACCGTTTGGGACCATCTCTTCTTCTTTTTCGGGGAATGCCGGCTTCCCCTTCCCCTTTCTGCTACCAGTCGTACCACTTGCGACTGTCCCCTTCTCTCTATCAGTCGACTGATCCCCCTGCCGTACCACTCGCGGCTTCCTCCTCTATATCCCACCACTTGGGATTCTCTCTCTTTCTTTTTCGGTCCTACCGTTTGGGACCACCCATTTCTTCGTTTTTTCCGGGGGAAAACCGTACCACTTACGGTCATGCCAGTCGTTCCACTAATGACTGGTTTCCCCCTTCCGTTTTATTTTTTTTCGTATTAATTTCTGTGTACATATTTTTTTAGGTGTTTAGGTATCGTCGATGCTGCTGCTGCTGATCGAAGGACCCTGCCGGTGAATCGATTCACCATCACCCCACCATTAAGCATAACCCCATACTAAGGTCCTCTATTTATTTTCTATTTAATCCGCTGTAGTCGGCGATATTAGGGCCGTAGTCGGCCATTCCCCCAAACGCCAAGGCTTCCCGTCCCCTACCCAAACGTCCGTTTCAAGTACTCTCGAGTGCTTGGTGGGCGTTATGGATGGTTATGCTTTAGAACTTTGCTTCACCGGGTGTCCTCCATACTAGTCAGGATGTCATCTGGCCCAGACCTATATTGACGTGGATTGGCCAGCTATGTCAATATGTCCAGCCTTTCGGGTGCACATGGACCGTGTTTCTTGGCATAGTAACTTGCTACATTGTAGTGGCTTGCTACTACTTTGTAGTAAGTTGCTATGTTGAGAACACAAAAACCACATTACCATATCACCAGTAGACCCGGGGCCCAGCCAGACGTGGCTTGCCCAACCACTTCTACTTCTATTATCCTCGGATGATAGTTGTGGGATGTCCTTGGGTGATCCCCATGGTGGGATCGGCGATGACCCACATCAGGTTTCGGCCTGATGCTGGTGAGCCTCTCCTTCAACTGTCGAGCCTCTACGTGGCGAAGGAGATCAACTGACTCGACACTCCTTCAGGGGGGATGTCGAGTCAGGCCAATCGGCCCACGAATTCCAAACGGCCCTCTTCAGGGCACCTCACGGCGCATTTTGTAGTGTTAGTTTAATAAATAAATATTATTATATTTTAAACTAGGCTTCTAAATAAAATAGTAGATCGATAGTGCCAATATCCCGCTCTACAAGCTACTATGCCAAACATGCCAAACAATTCCAGAATTTTCTCCTCCTATTTATCAATATTTTTTTACTAACTTCATTTTTCGTCTTAAATTTTGTGTAGAAATTAATCAAGTAAAAAATTTGCGAAAGAGCACAAACTATTAATTTTTTCTTGATGAGTTTGTCATTTATTAGAGATTTTAACGATATTAAAATTACGAATAGTCAAGAATGCGAAAAAATCAATTAATAAAATAAAATATATTTTAGAGAATATTTGTTTCCTTCAATTTATGGCGATCCAAAATAAAAATTAGTTCAAATCTAATTCTAACTATTAATTTTCTAATTTAGTTTTTGCGTTGATTGTGATATTTCAGATGGGGCTACATCAGAAAATGAGAAGATTGGAGCTACTAGAATAAGGTATTTGGTAATTTCTTAATCAATACGAACTTAACTATTTTAACTCGGGTTTTTTGTTCATTCAACTCATGAGTCTCAAGGGAAATGTGAAATTCGAGAATCATGAGCCAAAATGCACATATTTTGAAGGGTTGTCATCGCCGTCTCCGACACCTTCGGCGAAACTTCTTTTTAACTTCTCACATAAATTTTTGTATATTTTTAAAAATTGATTTTACATGTATTTATTTGATTTTTTGAGGTTCAGAGGCAAATCTAAACGAAGAAGAAGCTTTATTGCAAATTGAGCATAGGCGTCGTCTCTTCAGGGTTCAAGTACCGATTCAGATTAGAAAAATCTCGTTTTTTATTATGCTGTTATAGTTAGAGGCGTCAGGCTTTTGTCTAATCTTAAATTCTTCATTTATACTATTAATTTTTTAAAAAGCTGGAAAGTGGGCAAAATAGGCAAGTGGTGCGTCAGACATATTTTGGGAAAAATTAAGTAATTTTCAATTTTTAAAAAAAGATGTCTTCAAATTGAGAAAATTCTGAAATATTGGCAAAAAAGTACGCCAGCGTCATCTTTTTCTATTCAACTTTTTTCGCCGGTTTTTAACTCTTTTTTAAATCTCAAAAAAGGGGGCGCTATAAATCTCAGAAAATACCCATGCAAAACTTCCAATATTCTATCAATCTGTTTTTATTTTCTTTTGCTTCTTCATTTGCTGCCCTTCTTCCTTTTCTTCTTCCTTTAATTTTTTGTGTGCGTGTTGCTTTCTATTTATTCCCTTTTTTTTCCAATGAAATTTCAATTTCGCGGAATTTATAATTGATGTAGACACTTATTTTTTTTTCGATCTCTTCAAAAAATTGTTTGGATTATTATTAAATACCTACGATTTATTTCATAGGACAAAATTGAACACGAATAGCCACGAGTGCCGAGTAATAAAAACAATGGTTTAGAAAATTGTCAAGAAATTCGCATTTCCGTAATTTCACACTCAATTTGAGGCGGTTGAGATTCATAATTGCTCCGAAAAATAAGCGCAAACTCCCACTAGTATTTTCCTCGATTGGTTCTCATAGAGTTTTATGTTTCGATGGATGCCAATTCCAATTTTTTAACATTGAATTTTCGACAATGTTTTATATTATTAACTATCATGTCGCTTCCATTTTTCCACAATTTTTTTGCGCAATTCAAAATGAGACCAAATTCTAAAGCGATTTCATTGGATTCAATAAGAAATTTTTAAAATTATGGATTCTAACTTTTTTTTTCAAACAATTATAATCCCTACTATTATAAAATAATCCGCAAGTAATCGCATTGTCCTGAAATTTATATACATATAAAATTCCTAAGAATATATATATAATATGGAAAGAAGAATCGAATCTTCCAAGTTTCAGGAAAATATAAAAATCAAAGATGTCAAATACATGTCGTTCTACTATAGACATCAATTGTCGGTTCCGCCATAAACCTTTTCCACGGCCGACGTTCTTGTTAGTGATTTATATAAATATATTTTGCTTCTTTGATATTTTCTGTAGATCATACACTCGAAATAATTGAATTCGAAATTTATAAAGTGTCAAACACCCATATAGGTTCATATATATTCACACGATTCAACAAAAGCTAATTGAAAATTCTTTTTCGATTTTGATTGTTTTGTGTCAGCGTGAAATTTGCTTGCGCCCGAAAAAAAACGAGGGAGAAGGTGCCATTTCGCTTTAATATTTCATCCAATACTTCGCGCGCCGGTCGTCGTCTATTTTCCTATTTTGTCTTCAATTTTTATATTATTGTTAAATTCCCCCCAAAATCACTTATTTTACATTATACCATTTTCATGATTGATATTGTTCGCGGTCTTGGTGTGCCCCTTTAATCGCTCCATAGCGGGTATTTCGTGCCAAGACATCTCCCATTGGCAACATTCTCCGCACCCATGACAATATAACTATTTACAGGTGAACGAAAAGAATAAAAATAATTAAAGCTCCAAAATTGTTGAGGTTGAATTTTGAAACGCCATCTGTAATATCGGTGTGGTTTTCAGGAAATTCTGCAATGGCCGGACTCTACCTGCCGCTTACCAATCTTATATTGGCAGCCAATCATATCAGCGTTAATCTTACACTTGGAGGTTAGTTTAATTTGATTTTTTTTTAGCACGATCAAAATTATTTTTCAAATATGGGGTATTTAAGGTGATATCGGATTATACACTAGAACAAAATAATTTATTTTAACATAATTTTGTTCAAAATGGAATTAGACCCTCATGTTATGCATGCAATAAACCTTAAAATTATATAGCAATAAAAATAAACAAATAAAAAAAACGCTATATAGAAAAAATTTCATTTCTTGCTGGGACCATTCTATTAAGGAATTGAAATGTGTGGGCACATGGCTTGAACAGTTTAATTCGAAGTGAATGTGCGGTGGGAAATTTCCTACATTCTCGAGAGTTTACTATTGATTTTAAAGGTACATTGGAAAAAATTTTATAATGTTAAGCGGCGAAAAATGATTTTCAAAGTTTTAGAAAGGGTTTCCTTCTTTTGTTCGGCGTTCTCTCGACAATTTGGGGGTGTCGTCATATTTTTAGATTTCAAAAAATTTATTGAAGCTGAAAATTTCACGAATTTTCCGAATAGTTTCCCGAAGCGTCTTCTGCACACAAAACTCGATAAAATCGATAAATCAAATTCGAAGCGAAAAACGCGGTTTGTTGTACATTCAGGTTCATACAAACGTACGCGAAATTACACACATTCGATAATTCTCTAATGAGCGGTTGAAAGTTGGATCGTCATTCAAGGATTTCATCATTTATATAAAAGAAAAACTGAGAAATAAGTTCGAAAACTCACAATTCGTCAAAATATTCGAGGAAGGATATTGAATACTCTATTTTTTTATTACAATTTTGCGCGATACTTAACTCTCGCCTAGAAGTTGTTATTTGAACCTATTCGCCTCAAGAGTCTAACCACATTTCTGTATTATCACGTCGCGCGATTGCGGAAAATTGGCGAAATACCATAAAAAAACCAATGACTAAAATTGGAGATTTACGGACCTAAGGATAGGTTAAAGGCGCACAAGACCTCTTTTTAACTTCTTTTTTATATAGCCAATTGTTTGCAATCGCACGACGTCGACAATACGTACTTCACTTAGTCACTTAGTCGGTTCGTCCTTCGCCTATTGAGGCGCGAACCACAGCTTTCCAAGCTTTTCGGTCTTTAGCTTGGGTGGACCACAGGGTGATAACGGCTCCTTCAGCTGTTCTTGTGGTGATCTTCTTCCGAAGCGAGTTCGACCGTCTCATGGGGCCTTCCGTTGGCCGGGTCCAATTCCACGGCCGCTACTCCGTTAGAAGAGTAGTCCATCTTCCATCTGTTCTTGTTTTTTTTTTCATGTTTTTTTTCTTTCACACTCATTAGTAATTTCTGATTCAAACACTCATCATAACGTGCCAATCATCGAAAGTTTGTATTTCATAAACCGCCGAAAATATCATGTTTCCAAGATTTATCCCTCTCTACCTATAATAGAGTTTTTCTTCAATATATTGATATCAAATTTCTTACCCGCGTTGAATCGAGTTGCAAAACACAGAAGAAGAAAATGATGATGATGAAAAAAAAGCAGAAGCTCATTTCATCGTAGTTGTTTTAATTATTAAAAAAGACCCCGATAAAATTAGGGATCTTAAGGTATTTTTCCCCTTCATTGAAGAAAAAAATCATTATTTCCTCGTAAACCAAATTGCGATAATTGTCAAGCAATGCGGACCACAAATTGTCCTCCCAGATAGTCTCAGTTTATTCAAGGCACGCTTTACGTCATAACTAAAGTTGAGATTAAAAAAAATGAATCTACATATACATATTTTCAAAACAATATAGCTTGCTTATACGTATCTCATTTTACTATTGAAAATTGGTTTCCTGAATAATAACAATAATAATAATAATAATAAATTCTCTATGCGCGAATCTCTTTCATTATTTTCATTTTCAAGGTTTCTCAACTTTTCCATTAAATCAATCAGTTATTTTCAATTGAATAATTTTAATTTTAATTTTTTTTTCGCAATCACTTTTTGTTAAGCGAAAAAAAAGGAATATGTCAAGTACTTTCTTGATTCATATCTCATCTCAAGTATGCGTATGCATGTACAGGGTGTCATTTAAGTTCCCGCACAACTTTGAAGACGTATATTTCTGAAACTAAAAGTCCAAATCAAACGAGACTCGAAATATTTTTTATCTATAGTACAACAAATAATTATCTATTAACTCTTTTCGATTCGGCCTCCTTTCGGAGCTATGACTTCACAGAGACGCTTCGGGTAGGATGCGACTGTGGTACGCAGGTATTCGATGGAAAGATTGTGCCATTCCGCCAGTAATGTCTTCTTCAGAGTCTCTACACTTGAGTGGGGTTTTGCGTTGACCTTCTCCTGCAAGACCCCACACGGAGAAGTCAAGCGGGTTCAGGTCTGGGGACCAATCAGGCCATTCGGATGACTTGATGAAGTCGGGAAAATGGGTCTGGCACCACTCCTGAGTAGTTTTGGCAGTGTGGGCGGGTGCTCCGTCCTGTTGAAAGACCCATTTCTGCCCAACGAAATGCGTTTGGGTCCAGGGCATCACATGCTCCTCTAAAAAGTCCCGAACGTAGACTTCTTTGTTCACTTTCACCACCTGATCCACGAAAACCAGGGGCACTTCCCGGTTGAGCAGATGGCACCGAAAACAATCACACTGGCAGGATGTGAGGTTGGATAAATTGTTATTCCTTTCTCAGAAGCTTGCTGGGATGTCTGGGCAAGTACTCAATGGTTTTGTGAGTTGAATGCCGCCTCCACAGTGAACAGCTTCTCGTCGGAGAAGACAGTGGCGAGGTGTTCTCCAGACCGCGTGCGAGCAAAAAGTTGTTTTGCTTTTTCGAAGCGTCTCTGCTTGTTGACGGCCGATAGAATTGCCACTTTTTGGACACGATATGGGGTCAGTACAAGCTTTGTTTTGACGATTTGTTCCATAGCGAAGATGCTCATTCCCATGTCTGACGCCATCTTTCTTATGCTCCTGTGCGGTTTTCGCCTGATCCTCGTTTTGACGGCGTTGATCTTCTGAGGAGTGGTTACTGAGACGAGTCTTCCTTGTCTGGGAAGGTCACTGGTCGTATTTAGCTCCTTGAAACGTTTGTTGGTGTCTTAAACCGTTCTACGAGGCACACCGAGGCGTTGAATGATCTCTGTCGGGCGCTCATTTCGCTTATGAAGTTCGATAATGGAAGCGCGATGAATGTTAGCCTTCGCCATTTCTCGGAAACACATCCGAATGAAGTGAAACTTGAAAAGTAAGTAAAATACACCTTATTTAACAAAAATAAATTGTATTGGTGCACGAAAAGTGCGACAGCCAAGCTTTTCATGGCGTCTAACTTTTGTGCGGGAACTTAAATGACACCCTGTATATTCCCTATAGGCGAATCATCACTGAATTATGCCATCAATCGGACCCCTCGAAGCAAGTCATTCATCACTTGGAACGCAAACCTCGCAACTATTTTATTCGCAGTCTTATTTTCGCGAAATTGTAGTCGTCCGGTTGTTGCATAGTCATGCGCTATTTTTCAATTTCCGTTTTTTTTTCTTCGGTGCTTTTCAATCATTTTACATTTCCGTTGCATTAAAAACATAATTGATTTTTCCATAGTTTCATATAAACATTTCAGATTATACTCGATTTGCTCTTTTTCTGGAAACCAAAACCGCTAGACATATATGTTTGTCGTCAGATGCGTTGCGGCTCGCGTGCGGTCAAAACTAATTTTGTGATCTCCAAGATAATAGAGCTAAATTCTATAGTTTGATGGGAACAAAATTCAAAAAAATATGACCGCGCGCGAGCCGCAACGCGCCTATCGACATAGATTTTCAGTTTTGACTATTTGCAAAAAAAAATTCATTATAGTCATAGTGGATATTTTAAGAAATTTTATTGAATAAATGAATTGAGAAAAAATTCTAACTTTTTCATACCTAAATTTCCTATCCAGAACCAAAACGAAAAACTTTCGAAACGAGTTCATTTTGTGTTTGCACACCTTCTTCGGTATGCTTCAACAAGCTCATTGGGGCGTAACACTCATAAGATGATGTCCGACTTGACACGCTTTTGTGTGTATTGGTGGTTTAGTGTGAAGTTTTTTTTCTCCTCTCTCTCTCTCTAAAAAAATGTCATTCAATATTACTCTTTTTTTCCCTCTCATTTTTGAACATTATCCTAATATTCCAGAAATCGTAACATTTCATGAATAATTCATCACTTCACATATTCACCATATTTGGTCAATGCCTTCATTTAATTAATTTCTGTTTTCCATTTCTCTTCGAAATAAGTCAAATGCGATGAAAAAAAAAGAACGAAATAGCCGTTTCATTAGAATTTATGCCGAAATCTATTTAAGGAAGGCAAAATCTAAAAAAAATCTTGTGGCTTCGTAAAATAAATATTTCTTCAAAACTTTCCAGCAATTATTGATAATAATTTCCAGAAAAATAATGCAGGAAATTAAAAGAAGAGCTTCAGAAAAATTGTGTTGAATTGCAATTTATTTATTTTTAAAAATATTTTACAATCAACAAATGCCTAAACAATTTAAGGAGAGGTCTTGCAGCGCCTTTAACCTGAAGGCCCGTAAATCTACACTTAGTTTTGCTTCAAGACCACTGTTTTTTCCTTGAGCACGTCGAGAATTGTATTCAATGTTTGTGGCGAAAATTCCACGAAATTTCGTGACAACCATTGCTCAATCTTTCTTTTTTTTGCTTTCATTCATCCACGTTATCGACACACAAAATTGTTGTGAGACGTCCGGAAACGGACCTCCCCGCCGTCCGCGCAAAGTTTCGCATAATTTGTTTGAAGACGTCGGCGGTGGCCCCCCCTCAATTTTGCCGCCATTTCAACAAATCATTGTGCTGCTTTTTCCTTCAAACATCAAACACACAATGATGTCTACATATGACATTTAGAATTATTTCCCCGCATTTTATTATTTTTTTTCTTCTGTTGACCTTCTTCTCAACGTCAAACCTTTAATTACTAGTCATCCTTAATTATAGTGGGGATGAGGGGCTCGATTAATTGTTTGCCTGTCGAACTCAAAAACCCAAAAGTTTTCATTTATTACTTATTCGCCAAGTTTTGAATAATTTATTGGTGCTAATTGAGAGCGTACACAATTTTTTTTGGGTGGGGGGAGATTTTTGAGCTCCAATGTTTCTCCCATTTTTGGCATGCGATGAACCAATTATTTTTGATTGTACTAAAGAGATTTTAGGGAATAATTTTGAAAACCCATTATGTAGAAATGATTTCCAAAATCTCCATATTTGTACCATATTTGTACCATATTTGATTATTCAAATTCACTTATTTTTGCAATATTTATCAATTTAAATACTGATTTTTTCTAATAAATTGGTGTAAAAAAATTTAAAGCAAAAGGAAAAATCTTTTTTTTTGTTGCAATTTTCAAAATATGCTAAAATGGTGATACTATGCAGATTTTGGAAAAAAAAAACGCAAAAATAAATTGGCTCTTTTAACATGAAATTCAGATTTTTTAGAAACTTCAAAAACCGGAATTCTCAAAAGAAAATTTGAAAACAAAAAGGCGAACAATGTTCGGGTTTCCAATGGTTATCGGCGCCGTCGACGCATGTTTTCGCGTTCATTTTTCAATTTTGCTCATTCTTCTTCGCAACTAAACTTGGTAGATAAAAGTTTGAAGAAAACGACGAATCATCTCGTTTTGTGAATGTGTGTGTGTGTGTTTTCGATTCGAGAAGTTCCGGAACATGCCATTTTTGGTTCGTTGAATTTTCACAAATGCCAAAAAAAAAACCGACATTGCCAAAAACTGTCAGTTTCAGTAGGCGCATAGTTCGTTATTCTCACACCGGAAACGTGCTCCCTTTCTCATTGTGTGCTCATGATGCTCAATTACAAATTAATTTACATTCGCGCAATTGTTCTCGCGATGCTCTCTTACACTTCTCATTCGTTTTTTTGTTGTTGTTGCCATCTCATGTTTTAACCAATTGATTTTTTTTTCAAATGGCTTAAATGGGAGCTTATAAGTTGATAGGCACGAATTTTCATTAAATTTGCGCAAACTTGACAGGTTGTCTCAACGCCTAGCATCCTTGAAAAGATCTTTAAACACCTCTCTCTCTCTATCATCGCTTTTCAAATATTCATTTTTTGTTGTATTCCGTTTTTATTTCTTTATTTTTCTACAATTTTGGCTATATTAAAAAGAGCATTTGGTTTTTTTTAAACAAAATTTTTATTCTTTTTTTGTTGGATTTGAAGACGTCTCGCCTCAAGACCCAACTCATTTTTCTGCCTTATGCGCCTTTAATCAATTACCGCATTCCATGAAATTTTTTTCACATTATTTGAACCAAAAAAAGAAAGTTAGTGGTGACAATTTCAAGAAAATTGTTAAAGGCGCACGCAGAATTTGGTGTTGAGTCTCGCAGCGACGCTTACTGTCATAGAGCAATGCTCATTTTAATATATGCCAGAAAAAACTTCCTTTTTGTTTCAAAATTCATCGTTTCGATTTGAAATTCATTATTTATAGAGTAGGATATCCCGAATGTGATCACATTTGAAAATTGGCGGCGAATTGAATAAACGAATAATCGAATGCGGTTTTCGTTTCCATTGCTTGGATTCACACTAATTCTCATGCTGGCAATGCCGCCGCGCAATTTCGCGTCGCCAAAAAGCGCACATCGACGACGACGTCACGACTATGATGAATTGATAAGCGACGACGAGACTGATTACGAGATGATCGAGCAACAACCGCCGCCCGACGTGTTCAGCGAAGAGGAGCGGAATGTCGTTTGGCAGAATCCCGAGCATCCCGAACGACGCCAAGGGCGCTACATAGACGATGATCAAACGGAATTTGTGCGCACTGAAACATCGGATCAAGTCTACAAAAAACTTCGGACGTATAGTGCGTTTTTTTATTTTCCAATATTCGCTTGTCGAAAGTGAAGATTTAATGGGAAACTTTCAAACGAAAATTTTTCGTGACGAGATATCGTGTGCATTTAATTCAAACTACAATTTTATGGGATATTAGCTAAAAAATTGAAACAGGTACAATTTCGAAAAAAATACAATTCTCCAACGGAAATTGATATTAGAGCGCAAAAATTTTTTCGCTGCTGGATATTTTGAAATTTTTCCGAATGTGCCTTTAAACATCACGATAGTACTGTGACGTAATTTTTGCGTGAAAAATTCCCTACCGATTTCACCGATGATTTTTTTTCGAAAAAAAAGAAAAAAAAATCGGCTACCGTAAAAATTCTGTATGTCGCCGGACGCGTTGCGGTTCGCGTGCGCTCCCTTATTAAAGTGGACCGCAAGACTGTGAAATACAGGGTCTTGTAGCGAAAAAATTATGATAGTCGCCTTTTTTCTCGGAAACCCACTATAATAATTTAAACTTAAAAAATCTGTTTCTTTTCTCAACAAGAAATTATACCTTGAATTGTATGTATCGTGTTCTAATCGAGGATCTCGGATAAATTTATACTGAATTTTTTTTTTTTTGAATAAATTATCGATAATTATGGTACTATGCAGATTTTTTGGAAAAACAAAAACTTTACTTAAAAAAAATTAAAAAGTAAAATTAAAAATTAAAAAAGAAAGATAATTTTTTAAATACGGGTTTTTTTTTTGAGAAATTCGCATAGTACCATTACAGATTATTTGATATTCATAGTGAAATCGGAATGAATTTATGAACACCATCATCCAGCTAGAAATAATTGAGACGAATTGAATTTTTCTCGGACAAACGCAGACATGTCGAATTAATTCCCAATCGAAGCTTTCATGGAATTCTTGTGATTATTTATAAATCTTTTTTTTTCTCTTTGCCAATTATTTCCATATAAGATGGGTCTCAAAAATGTGTGAATGTGTGTGTGTGTGTGTGTGTGTGTGTGTTGCCTCGAAAATGTAATTATTTCCAATAATTATCAAGAGGAAATTTTTATTCTTTTCATCAACATAATTGGCTGCCCAGAATGGGCCTTATAATTCCTGAAACGAAATATTTGCCTCACCTTTCTGCATGAATAAGTTTTTTTTTGCCTGAGTAATAAAAATAGCGAAAATTGGATTGCATTCTATTTCAATTTTTTTTCTTCGTTTTGCTGCCGCGTTCCCAAATAATATTTATATGATGATGATGATGATGTCGAAATGCGTCTAATCCGTTGGTTTTCAATCAAACGCTTCGCGCGCGCAGCGCTCGCGCTCCTTTTAATCAGTTTCCGGTCGGAACTTATTCAAACGCTCAACATTCTGTCGCCGCTCATCGCATCATCATCATCATCGTCGCCTTCTTATTATTACTGCGACGCCGCATTCGTGCGCCTTCGACAAATTTGCATATCATTTTGTGCGACGGACTTTTGAGAATGTTGAATCATGGATTCAAAATGCTCGATTTTTTTCTATTTTTCTTCCCTCGCCTTTTTTTCCA
Organism: Caenorhabditis bovis; assembly: GCA_902829315.1. NCBI lineage: Eukaryota > Metazoa > Nematoda > Chromadorea > Rhabditida > Rhabditidae > Caenorhabditis > Caenorhabditis bovis. The sequence continues at coordinate 612,387 of CADEPM010000001.1, read as the reverse complement.
ATTTTTTTTTCTTTCTATTCATTATCTGAAATGATGCAGATTTTGGAAAAAATCTAAAAGATATTAAATTTAAGCTGTTTTTAGAGATTTTTTCCACAAAAATCTTTCATATTTTCTATTTAATTTGCAAAACACACGATAATGATTTTGAATTTTTTTATTATTAGGTTATCCGTAGAATTTGTACAGTTTATAGTGCGCTTCACAGTAAAAAGGAGGCTTCGCTGCGAGACCTTTGGGTTTAGATTTAGAAAAAATAGTCTGGCGACATAGATTTTCGGTATCTGCCTTTTTTTGTTGGGAAACATACTATAAATCGAAATTTGAATTGCAGTTCCTGAAAAAAAAATTTCGATGGTCCACAAAGGATTGTTTTTGCCATTTCTAATGTCTAAGTGTTTCTATTTAAACTGAAAATCAATAGTTGTGGTAGAAATTGAATTAGGACAAGACTTGGCATCATCAATTCGATAGGTGCTCATTGTTGTAGAACAAATTGTGAGATGAAGCAAATAAACTTGTGAGATGAGCTATATATATAAGTGAAGAAAGAATTATTCAAAGGAGAAAAAAAGAAAAGACAAAAATTGTGTTTATGCGGATTTTGGAAAGAAATTAGAAATTGTTATTTCCCGGAAAATTTTAGGAATTTTTTTGCGAAATTTGCACTAGCGCTAATTTGTGAGAAAATGTCGCTGAATGTCACACCAAACTTTGACGACTAATTTTCATAAAAGCCTTTTCACCCATGCACAGAAAAAAATCGTATTGCTCCATAAATCATAAAGCCCACCCTAGTCAGACCACCAACTCGCATTCGACTACAGAATGTTTAATAACCTATACGCCAAACACACATTCTTCAAAAGCATGCACACACCTAACAAAAGGCCAAACTTGTGTTGAAAAGGCGCATTTTCGTCACAATGCGTCGAGTGTGGTCTAGAATTTTCAGAACGTTCCTCGTCTTTTTTTTCTCTATGAATTTTCCAATACCATTGGGGTTGCGAATTTTTTTGTTGTGGTTGTTGTTGTTGCTAGTGTCTTCATGAGCGCATTTATAATTGAGCTGCACGTCTTCTTCTCCGATTTCTCAAAACCAATTTCGAATTGGAATTCAATCCGAGCCAATTTTGTTTCAAACTACTCATCGCCCAATTTTCGACCAATTCTCATCGGTAGTACATTACTCGATGAATGGTTGAACTCGACTACTCATTTTGTGCTCATTTTATGCGTTAGTTTATTGTGTGTGATTATAGGAATATAGAGGGTCCCCCCCCCGCCAATTTTATTGGCAGCGATTTCCCACGATTTGTCGTCCAATATTTATGAAGTACTCAATCGGAATACTAATATATTTATATTCTATTTCGAATAACTTTTATTTCTCCTTTCTTGCAATATTCTCCACACTAGGCAAAATAGGCAAATTGAGACCGCTTTTTTTCAAAAATCATTTTTCTAATTCGATGCCCTACAATAGTCTGTCCGATTTCCCGCATGTTTGTCGGCGACATACCACAAGACATGTCGACAATGACGGATGAGGCGCATTTTCTCCATCGAACCTGCTCATCATTACACCATATCATTCTAAGATGTTGCCGACTGCTAGCCAAGGATTACGGTAGGCCTAGCAAATGTCCAACCCCTCCCCCGGAGCGATTTTGTCGTCGGCTTCATTGATGAAATAAATTGAGAATCAAACAAAAATGAAGCGCCTTAAACAATTGTGGACCATCGCAATTTTTTTGCCCTACGATTGCATTAATTGGTGGGAATTTGGATTATTTTTGGTGAAGCTATCAGTTTGAGCAACTTTCCCCCTCAATGCACACCACATGTATATTAGGAATCGAGACATATTTGAGGGGCGCTTGCCTCGCTGTCTATTTTTTTTCTGTGTGAGCTCGTGAGTATGTGTGTTTCATAAGCACCCTCTGGGGACCATTTTCACCAGCTCCGACATCTTTATCCAACAATCATTGTCTTGTCGTCGGTCCAGTCGGGCGGCCCCCTATTTATTTGGTGTTCGTCTCGACACATACAAAAAAAAATTCGAAATCAGATAGAACCAGTCGGCACCCAATTAACGTTATTACACCCATCGGGTCATCGATTTTTCACCATTGACACCACGAATCAATCAAAACCAATTGGTGTTGGGTGCAGCTTCCCGCGGCCATTTCCAATATCACATCCTCCCAGCCAGCGCATTTTATTGTTATTGCTTCCTCACACCTTTTTTCTTATTTCAATAAACTCACTTCAAACCAACTTTTTTTTATTTTGTATGTTGAAACCGTATGATTTATTGTACCCAATTAAGATGTTTGCAAAACTGAGATGAGATAATTGGAAAATGAGCAAGTTCATAATTGCCACAATCATTATTTGTGTGAGCAGTTTCGAAGACGGATTCGGTAGGAACAAAAATTGTTTTTTTTTTTAATAATTCAAACCAAAAAATATAATAATATCAATATAAAGTCTTGAAACGATTAATAAACTACATTCTTCATAGGTGCAGGTGCTTTGCCGAGGCAAATCGAATGCTATTCATGCATGTCACTGTCATACCAAACAAGCTGGAAATACTTGCAGACGACGTATATTTACCCAAAGGTATGTTTGTGTGTGTGCTACTCCCTACCGTAATCCTTCAAAAACATTATTTGAAAGGGATTATGCTCATTCAAAATGTGTTGTCGCTTTATTTCTTTTTTGCTCAGAATTGTTATATTGGTATAATCTTTGAAATTTTTCGCATCTTTAGTTGATGATAGCTTCAGCGATTTACAAAGGTCTGGCTCGATTTTTTTGGCGAAACACACTTTCCCACATATTTTCGTATATTAAATTTTCGGACTTTATGTTTTGGAAATTGATCCCGAATTTCGATTATCAATTTTGAGGAAAATCGCTACGTTAATTATGTAGTCAAATAAGGCTTAAGCTATAAAAAGCTTACTTAGGCTTAATCTCAAAAAAAAATTTAAAAAAAAAGAAAAAAAATATTGTTTTTCTGCATTTCGTGCGGCAGAGGCTTAATCTGATGATTCTCGCTCGACTCCACCCCGGAAAAATCCGACATTCCACGAATGTAATATTAATTAAGCTAATGCGTCGAACTTACAACTTCTAAGCAAGCATTACCCAATATGTATGAAACCAGCGTAAAAGTTATGACTTCTGGTTGTTATGAGGGAAAAGTTTGCGTAGAACTCAGCAAATCGTGGGGTAGAAACGCCGATAAAACGGTAATTCAGAGAGTGTGTGATTTTGAGAGACGGAAACATTTATTTTCACCGAATCTCGCGTTTTTTTCTTCGGCACGATTTGCTGCGAAGTTGCGGATGTCAGTTTGCTAAAATTTGTGCAATCACCGAGTGAAAAACTCTGCGGACATGCACTTTAGTTGACGCCTATTGCCCTTTAAAATTTGAACATAAATACACTAATCGCGTTGATTTCGAATAAAATTAAATATTTCATACATTTTTATAAGCATGACTTTGTTTTATTCAAAAACAAATAATAGCGAAACGAAAATTTCAGGTATTCACGGACCGTTGTAGGGACCCGAGCAGTGAAAGAGGAATGCCTACGGTGATGTGTAGTAGTGTTTGCGTTTCTTTAATGGAACCAGATATCGAAGCAGGTATTTGTTTTCAAAAAAAAAATCACATTTATTTTCATCGCTCAGGTGTATTTATTGGATTCAAACACATTCGAGGATGCCTCGATCGCATACTTCGACATGGCTTCAATCAATCCGCATTGCGAACACATCGATTTCATCAAAATGTAACACAAATGCGATGTGTGCCAATAAAAACAAACACATTTCTTAAGAATCAATGTCGAACTCTTAGCCGGTCTGCTCTTTTTAATCCAGCTCGAGCAACGGATCCACCAGCAATTGGAGATGTGCAGCTGTGCTCATGTTATGGAGACAAGTGCAATTCTTCTCATAAGCGCCACAGATTCTCGATTTCATTATTTTTATTAATATTGCTCTTTCATTACTTCATGTGATATCGCGTTGCCTTTTCTGCTCATTGTCTTTCGAGCAGAAATTCATTTTTCAATATTTATAGGAAGATCTCTTAAAATTGATATTTGGAGGTTTATAATCAAGCGGGTCTTTATCATCAAACGTTAAATAGTAAAATTTGAATTATTTTTATTATTGCGTTTTTATTTTATAAATTATTTAGTTTTACTCGAGTTACTGCTTCTTTGCTGTTGGTTCCTGAAAACAAATCAGTTAATATAATTATTTAGAATATAAGCGAACAATTTATATGTTTTGAAGAATCTGTTATGTATTTGAGATTAGAGCTTCATGCAACGATATTTTCAGAAAACGGAATACGTAAAAATTATTTGTTTATTTAATTTTGACGAACGAACTGACAAATTTAAAAATCAAAAATGTTCATTTTTCCGTAACGTAGACTGCGGACTTTGCTACCGTAACGGACGAAAATCTATTAAATTGTTTCGACATAAGAAGTACTATTTTTTTGGCGAAACAAACATGAGGAAATTGACGGACAACATAAATTCCATTCGGATCTTGTCAACCGCATTACATGTAAGCCTAATAATCATCTCACAATTTACAAGTTTCCAAAAATTCCTGAATCGGCTAACAAATTTTTCATTAATTAGGTAATTTCAAGTCTATGTTATGGCACTTACCAGAACCGTTTCGAATTTAAAAAATATTTTTTGAATAATTTCTTAACCATATGTAGCAAAATCCAGATCAACTCCACAACTTTGCTTATATTTTTATGAAGTGTTCTATATTTAACCCTGGTTTCATAATCTAGTATTTACTAATTATAAAAATATATATCTGTGTACAATCACCGATTTTTCTAACGGCACAGCAACTTGATTGGATGATGATGAGCTCTTGTTAAATTTCTTGTTATGACGACCACCAGCTCCAATCATATTGGAACCACGAATATAAACTTGTTGGTTTTCATTTTCCGAGCTAAAATTTTTACGAAACAATTATATTTAAACTTACAATTTAGATTTAACTTACTGAATTTTATCATCAGCCATTGAAGCAATGATTAAAATCGAAAACGAAAGAGCGAATATTATTGTGTAAGTGTTAGCCATTTTTATCGTGAGAATAGGGTGAATGATAAGGAAAAAGAAAAATGTCAATATTGACAAGTGTGGAAAGCAAACATGAATTTAATGACGCGAATATTGATTAATCTTTTTTTTCTTAAGACTAAAATTTTATTAGTTAGGAAATGCGTAAAAATGTTTTGAGATTTTCCCAAAATTGTTTAATTTGATTCTCAAATCATGAATCTTCACACTACTGAGAATTTCCTTTAAAATCATAATATTGCTTTCCTCAATGGAGCTGCTCCTTCTCACAGCGCATTAATCGAACGCTTTAAAATAAATAAATAAATAACTAAATGGACGAGATTTTCAATTCATATGGCCTAATTTTTGGCGGCCGTGTAAAACTCGTGGAAAAAAATAATTATTTTTACATTAAATTCTTAAGAACGTAGTCGCAAAACTATTTCGTTCAAATTAAACAAAAATAGATTATTTTATTCATAAATGGAAGATGTCAACAATATAAATCGCGGACCGTTTAAGACTGTAGTATATTGGCCTACGTCCATTATTATTACCATTGTTCTTCAAATTTTCTGTCTTTCAGGCATGGATGATGCATATATTAATCAACCTTCCACATCAAACTGCCTTGAACAAGAACAGAAAAACGATACTGTTATTGAATATATCGACGATCAAGGAAATAGCGTTATTTTTGACGGTTAACATATTCACGTTTGATATTTAATTTAAAAAATACATTTCAGCTTCGACATCGACTGTTTTTGTCGACGCTGATGGAAATACTGTAATCTGTACAGAGTCATTTGATGATTACGCGCAAAATGTTGTTCAAGAGGAAATTGTTGGAATGAACTCAAATAATGATATGCCAAACGAAGTAAATAAAAAGAGAACGAAGCATACTATTATAAATGAGGCAATTCCTAATTCAACTGTAAATATATTATATTATAAAGTATAGATTTTAAGAATATAATACAGGTACTATTAACTGCTAACAGCCTGAAATCAAAACCGGTCCTTGAATGCAAATCTGGTGTTTCAAGCAAGAAAGGTGAAAATAATCTTTTAATTTTCTGATATCTGTTTCCTTGTTTTAGATTTGTCAGTTAATCGAACAATTAATAAAGACGGATCTCTTCTCAACAAGAATTTACCGGATATGAAAAACATGTTTAACGTTATTTCTCAATCCGCCATGCGAAAAGTTGAGAATGTTTTCAATTCGAACGTTGACACAACGACAGAATCTGCATCGGAAACCAAGGACATTTATAATTCGTTTCTCGACGGTGAAGGAGAAAAAGAACTTGATATGAACAATATGGAAATGGATTTAACGGTGACGCAAGAGCCGATGGAGAAGTATCGGCCATTGGGATCAAGAATTTATCACGAAGATTGGCCGTTGTATTGTAGAGAATCCATTGATTTCAAGGTGTTATTTATTGAGTATTTTTGATTAGAATGCGAAAATTTTCAGTCCGCTTGCGAAATTTTGACCGGTGCTCGATTTATACCCGAAGAGCTCATTTGCAAAACGTTTCCTCAAAATTTTCAACAAGAAGGAACTTTTATAATTTATGGAGAATCGAATCATTTGCCGGTTACGTCTGACAATCTTGGGAAATGGGGTACGTTGAATTGATTTTGCGATGAATTGAGTTTCACCTAGGATCACCTTGTGGAAAAATTCGATTTTACAAAAAATCCGACGATGGAAAAGTGATTCGAGTTGATGATGGTAAAGGGAATTTGAAAGAATGGGCCAAAGATTTCACCTATCGTGTATCTCTGAAAAAGTATGCCAAAAATGATGTAATTGAAGGATTTTTAAAAACTTAGATACGAACATGTGCTAACAAAAAAGTCGAGAGAAAACGGCAAAGGATTCTACGAGAAAAAAGAACGTATTAAAATTATCTTATGATGTTCTTATTTCAAGAATTTTAGATTTATACGGTTTTATCTAATAGTGTTACGGACCCGCATGTATACTACATTGTATTGTCATACTCCTGGATCGATGGAGATCCATGGGATTTCACACATCTTGTAACTCAAAACAAATTCAACCATTCGAAATTGATGGAATCCAATAACATGGTAAGTTTTTAAAATATCTAATAACAAAATTAGTCGGTTTCTGAAGAAAACGCGGCTTGAAAATTTTGAAAACCCTCTTAAATTTTTAGAAAATTTTGCACAATTCAAGCGCTAAATTCAAAAAATATTATTATTGATTAAATGCTCACAATGAGCTTCGTCTTTCAACAAATTGCAATTTTTCAGGAATCTGAAAATCCAAATCGCGAAATAACGCGAATTCCAAAGACCGCTTGCGCATTTTTTGAAGGCTTCCCATTGTATTCAACGTCTCCATTAGAATTCACCGAAGCTGCCATGATTCTTATCGGAGGAACTACTATAGATGCCAATAAGTTCTCATCATTCATGAAATTTCAAAATGTATATATTTTTTTTAGAAAATGCGAAGCGGTTCCTGTGGGATATCGTGAAAATGGAACATTCGTCATTGATTTGAAACGACTATCATTTAATATTCTGGAAATTCGCCGTGATGCAAACGGACAATGGTCGAAGCCGTCAGGGCAGAATCGATATTACAAATTCGACACTAATGGTGATGCGATAAGAGTTGATCGCAGCGGAAAACTGATGAAGGGAATTGAATATGACATAAAAGTGCTATGCAAAAGATATGACAATCTTGATGCCGACAAAAAGTTTGTGCGCAAAATTTACACCGCTAGCACAAGAGCCGGACTAATGTAATCGAACCTTTCGATTTTCATGAATTCCTCCCATTTTCCTTTTTGATAGGTTCGAAGGATCGCCGAATGTCGCAGTTTTGTCGTATATGTGGAAAAGTGAGCCAATACCATTTGTGGCGACGGGCGCTCAAAATAATGTAATTGCGGTAAGATTATGAAATTATTATTAATTTTTTTCTATGTTTGCTGGTTTAGAATTCGAAAGACTGCAAAATGATCATCGACGAGGATGAATTCATTGATCCCGATTTAGATGAAGAATGCGTTCAAGTTGTGAAACTGAATGAGCCGTCGCGATCTCGAAGAAGACTTAAAAGGCCGAGATTTGAATCAGGCGAATCGGAGACACGAATATTAGTTAACGATGATTCGAATCAAGTCGATGGATCTCTTCTCGAGTTGAGGCATACATTAATCAAAAATGAATTTGAAAATCAGGTAAGTCGCTTTCTAATATAAAATGCTGGTTTTTATTTGTTTCAATCAGGCACGATTAGCTGGAATTTTGGACCGAGCCGAACACTTACTAAATAGTATTGAACAACGATTCGTTGAGCCCGAAATAGACATCTATCAGCCTAATCGCCATCAAGATGATCTCAACAACTCGTGGACTGAGCCTATAATTGAAGAAGAAGTTGTATCATGCACTGCTGACAATTTTCAATAATTTTGAAACATTTTTTCTTCAATTAATAAAAGAAATAATAAGAAAACGGTCTTATAACTATTTGATATTATTATATTTATTAAAATTGCAATAGTTGATGTCTATTTCGCTGAATTAGTAATAATCTTGAGAACTATTTTAAATTAACCATGAAAGGTCGTTTATTATTTGACAATTTCAATATTTGAATTGCCGCTAAACACACTTGTCTGCGTCTCTCTCGTTTTTCAAATATGCGCTCGCTCTTTCTAGAATGTTCGCGATAGGGCACCCTTACTTCTCTCGCGTTGCAGAAATAATCTGTTTCTGAGTTTCCCGCACATTCTGTTCGTTTTTTCGAGAAAGAATTTCCTTTTTTGTTTCTTAAAATTGCTAATTTGGTAATTACAAATATTTGAAAAGAATCTACTGTGCGCTGAAACTGCATCCAATTATTTGTTTTATTTCAGAAGTCAACTAATTACCCAAAAATGTCTGAAGCAGTATGTTAATATTCAATTTAAATCGAAAACATCCCATATAATTTAGGCGATTGCCGAAAAGGATCTTGGAAACGCTGCATACAAGCAGAGAGATTTTGCAAAAGCCCATCAGCATTATGATAAAGCGATTGAACTAGATCCATCAAACATTGCATTTTATAACAACAAGGCTGGTAAGACATGCGACTGCGTGAACTTTGTTTTTGAAAATGATTTTAGCCGCCTACTTCGAGGAAAAGAAATTCGACGAATGCATTGCGCAATGTGAGAAAGCTGTGGAAGTCGGAAGAGAAACTCGTGCAGATTACAAACTAATTGCAAAGTTTGTTTGTATTATTAATCATTAAAGATCGCTTGAAATTTCAGAGCTATGGCCCGTGCTGGAAACGCGTTTCAGAAGAAAAACGACACAAAGCAAGCCCTTCATTGGTTTGAGAAGTCTTTGTCGGAATATCGCGATCCAGAGCTCGTTAAGAAGGTTAAAGAGCTCGAAAAGGCAATCAAGGAAGCAGAGAGATTGGCTTACATTAATCCAGAAATAGCCCAGCAAGAAAAAGAAAAAGGCAACGATTTTTTCAAGGTATTTTCTTACTTTTTACCGTATTTTACCTGTTGTATGTTCAGAAGGGAGATTATCCATCGGCAATGCGTCATTATAATGAAGCTGTCAAAAGAGATCCAGAAAATGCTATTCTTTACTCTAATCGCGCTGCTTGCCTGACAAAGCTCATGGAATTCCAAAGAGCTCTCGAAGATTGCGAAGTGTGTATCAAGAAAGACCCGAAATTTAGTATGTTTTATAACTATGAACTAAAATTACGTTTAAATTTAATTTTAAGTCAAGGGATATATTCGTAAAGCTGCTGCGCTTACTGCCATGCGCGAGTGGCAAAGAGCTCAAAAAGCCTATGAAGATGCTCTAGCCATTGATCCAAACAATGCCGAGGCACTCGAGGGGCTCAGAAACTGCATCAGAAACAATGATGAAGATCCAGAGAAGGTTTGAAACGAAGACACATCACTATAATGTTTTAAATTGTTTTTAGGCACGTGAACGTATTATGAATGATCCAGAGGTCCAAGAAATTCTTCGCGATCCAGGAATGCGTATTCTGTTGGAGCAGATGAGCCAAGATCCCAAAGCGGTTCAGGAGCACCTGAAGAACCCAGATATACGCAACAAGCTTATGAAACTCCGTGAAGCAGGAGTGATTCAAATGCGTTAAAGATGATAGTTGATTGAATTTGATTCGTGATTTCAACCCAATTCAATGAAACCTAAATGATTTTTTTCCGGTCTTTTTGCATCTCATATTGATTTGGTAATGGCTTTCTTTTTACCACGAAAGTCATTCATTATTTATTAGCCAAATATTTTCAAGATTCAATAAATATATTTTTTGCTTATTATTCAGCGGCGTTCTAATAATAATACAACGACGGCAAGATCACATATGGCACATTTCAAACCGTTGTTATACTTCCACCGGATCGTATTTACTTTGCTTGTACGTGCTAACATTCGGCGAGGTCTCCTCTCTCAGTGGATGATATTTTTTATATTTAGCATAGTAAAATATTCCTGTGCACCCTAAACAGAATTTCATTGAGGTTTGAATTTTTAGCAATTAATACCTATTAGTGTAAGCGCGAGAGTTACTGCAATCATGATGACAGCCAGCTCGATGGCTTTGAGAAGATTTGCGACTTGAGACAGTGTTTCGTTAAGATTGATGAGAGTCTGAATATAGAGATTCCGAACATTATATTTTTTTTTTAATTTAAATTAAATATTGATTTTTTTGAAAGAGAGATTCATTTTTGACTGTAAACTAATCATTCAATCTGAAAATTTTCTGAATTCCGTGCAAGCATGGCATGGTCTCGACGAGAAAAATGTTGAGTACCCAACTCGGACAAACCACCGATGCATCAATAAGCATCTCGCTAGCCCTCTCCCCCCGATTCTACAATATTCAGCAAATCATCCTGATTCACAAATTGCTCAAAAAGTAGTTATAGTCTGTTTCCCAAAAAAGGAATTATTCCATGTCACCAGACGCTTTGCGGTTCGCGTGCGCTTCTGTAGAAACGAAATGCGTCTGATCTACTAGGTCTGACAGCGAAAAAAAATTCAGATAGCCTCATTTCATTTCTTTGGCGTGGTCGTCTTAATTATCTACTTCCACATTTTCGATTTTTGATAGAAAAGATTCTTTTAATTAAGGTATTATTTTTCATATTATCATGAATAGACGATTTGGGGTGCGGGGAATTGGATTTGCGAGACCAATCAAAATTCAAGCTGCGCAATTCATATTTCTCAATTCAAGACTGAAGAAGTCTGATTTTTTTAAAAATTATTTTTTGGGGTAATTTATTTGTATTATTGATTCTTTACTTTCTTCACATTGCTACCAAATTTGTACAAACGAAAATATTGGTTTTTCACTAATCATTTTTTCCAACAATTTTTAAAAATTGAGAGGTTGTATATTCCTTTTTTCTTAAAATATTAGGTTAGGTTAGGTATTGTTAGGTTAATATTATTTTTTTAACTGATTTCATTTCTCCTATTTGCTGCCATCAATGATTCGGCGAATCAAATTCCATCGTTCCTAATTTCATAGAGTATCAGATAATGAAACGAATTTTCTGCACCTGTTCAAAGTGACAAGTTTTAAAATTTAAAAAATTTAATAATCATTTCTGTCTAAGCCTAATTTTTAAGAAAGTTCGATCATTTTTAACTTCAGGCGATTATATCAATAATCTTGATTTTTATTGATTTTTTGAAAACCCGCCGGTGCACAAAATAATCATCGAAGCAGAGGGCCGCAATAATTCTTTTTGGTAAAGGGACCAATAGAAATCTTTCCAGAAATTGTTAGAAAATTGGTAGTGATAAAACGATAGTGAAAAATCGATATTTTCGGTAGTTAAAATTTGGTAGCGAAAAAAACGATAGTGAAGAATCATTGGCCGCTTTTCCACCTACCGCATCAAGAGACATTCTCGACGACGTGTCCAAACACTGAAATTATGAATGAACGGTTAAAGAAATAATAGCGAGAAAAAATTATGGAAATTTTCGATTTTTGTTTGTCTTATGCATGTGTTCAACCAAGGGAAACCAAATGGGAAGCATCATAAAATAATCGTACAAAACAAAAAATGGCAAGCGACGGTTTTTCGTCAAAAATCAAATGTTTTGTCATTTTTTGAGATGAAAGAAGAATCAAAAAAATGTTTTAATGCAAGAAATGAGTAGTAGGAGAAAGTTAACTAGGAGAAACTGTCCCTGCGGGTCCTAAAAATCAAAATGAGTCATGAGACGAATTCAGTGCCTATTGTCAATGTTTTTATGATTCATGACAAGAGAAACAATGGAAGTTTGCAAAAAAAGGAGAATTCGTACAAAAACCCGATACGCCTAATTATTGATAAAAAAGGGAAAATGGCGAGCAAATTGAAGCGATATAAAACAACGCATTAACACGACGCTTATTGATTGTTTCTGCCGTTACATTTTTTATTGTAAACGCTATCGCATTTTAAATCTTACGGTTTGTCCCATTTTTTAAAATATCGAGAATAAAAAAATGTTATCGAACGAGAAATTGAATGATTGATTAATGAACAAATAATTGATTTATTATTCGTTTTGGGACCCTATTCTGTGAATTGAAAAAAAAATGTATTCAGCGATTTCAAAAATGTTATCAAAAACGCACAAAACCTTTTTTCCTTTTCAATTTGTAGAATAGAGACTTTTTGAAAAAAAAATTGAAAAATCTGGTAAAATATAATTGAAAATAACTTTCCTGGAGTTTTATGGAACTATTTTTTATCGTCAGCGACGTCAAAAAATATTTTTTTAAAAAAGGTAGAGATTTGTTAACCAGTGTTTTTCTCAAAAATTGACGACTTTTTTTGGGTGGCTTCTGGAATCTAGAAAAGCGATTTTCTCCAAAAAGATACTCACAATTAACTAACTTTGTGTTAATTTGATTAATGAAAGTGATATAGTCAATCCAATTATCGAATAAAATGACCCCATTTTTATAGCGGTTTTCTTCTCTAACTTTTATTGACGTGTTGTTCTCTAACTTTAATGAGACAATTTGACAAAGATAAGCGGACGATCGGTCAAAAAAAAAAAACATATCAATTGTCTAAAATAAGCATATGCAACAATTGCGCGATAAATCAAATAATTTTTGGATGATGAGGAAATCGGCGATTATCTGCGATGCGAATCTTCTTCGACGGCGTTTTCAAAATCAATTCAAGACATTATTTATTTATTGCTTTTTCAAATTATGCTTATTTTTTGTAGCCGTAACCACCATAGCCTCCGTATCCGCCATATCCACCATATCCACCATATCCACCATAGCCGTATCCTCCGTTTCCATGAGGGCATGGAGCATAAGTGGCGCAGCCGCAGCCTGAAAATAAGAAATCATTTTTTAGGGTACCATAAGCTTCACTTCACTCGCAAGAAATCATGATTATTTTAATAATACCAGTTAAAAATTTAAAAATTTCAAAGCGATATTTTCAATTTTTGATGTTAAACAAACATCATACCATAACCATATCCACCGTAATATTGACGTTTCACTCGTTTCGCCGGAATCCCTTTAGAATCGACAACTTCGAGAAGAGTCCATGAGATTGCGACAATAATGGCGAGGAACAAGAGGGTACGCACTGGAAATTGGGGGCCTTTGAAAACTTGCCGAGAAAAAAATTAAACAAACTGTTTTGGTAGGCGCAGTTGAAAAGTAGAGTAAGCATCCAATTCTCTGCATATTTATACTAGACTTGTAATTTATATTCAGTCTGTTCAAATAATTATTTTTTTTTGAACCAACGACCTCAAATATAGATTTACATTTATTTGGTTCGTATTATAATAAATATTAAAAAAAAAACACCCCAAACTCGATTAATTTTTGAAAAAATGAATTGACGTTGATGCTTTTGCAAATTTTAAATTTATTTTTGATTTTTAATCCCGATATATTAAGTTTTGAGATTTTAAAAACTAAAAAAAAAAAAGAAATTATTGGTAGCCCGCGAAAATGTGTGCAAACACTGCGACGCAAAATCACGTACTTCAAACTTAAAAATACCAAAAAACACAATTTTTTTTGCAGATTTAAAGGCGCATCGAGTTTGGGGAATTTCCTTAATGTTAAATTTTATTACAAATTCTTCAAACTAATATGTTACGAATTTCCTGTGACGAAAATTAAATCTGGAAAATTGAAAATTGCGAATTAATATTTCATCTCTTCACCATTTTCAACAATGTTTGCGTTTGCTCTCGCACAAATGTTGAAACCGCAATCTAAAAGTACACCGTAAGAATAAATACTGTTATTAAAATTGAGAAAAACCCGTTTTACAACAAATTTGAACAACAGTCAGTGGACAATCGGCGTCAGTTTTGCATGTCTTCGTTACCCGATTGGAATTACACTTTTTAATTAATTGGCTGATCGAAGGGCACACATTTTTTCTGAAGAATGCAATTAATTTTTCGACGGTCGAATATTCTCACTTGGTTTTTTCAACAGTTTGAATCGTGTTTGCGGTTTTCAAGCAACACTGACCTGCCTGTGAAGAGCAACTGAATCCTGACATACATCGGTAGTCTATTGCACAATCCTCAAACAATATTCAAAATTTACAAGCTTGATCTCGTCGGCATCCGGCGACTGCTGTACGCGGGTAGATTTACGCGCATGCGCCTTGGTCTCGCCACGCGTGAACGCTTATTTTGCTGTTTTCATGTGAACTGCTTCATTTTTCTTGATGAATTTTTTCCTTGAATTTCTAAAGTCATTCGATTAAAAAATTATCGAACCGATCCATAAAATTTGAAATGACCTGTTAGGCTGTTCGAGACCATTACGAAAGACGCATCCCCGTAAATCTACCCGCGTATAGCCGTCGCCGGACGTTGCCTATAATTTCATAAAGTAGAACCTTGAAATTTTCCAAATTTTTCTCTGAACAAATTCTCATCTGCTTGTAATTGTGCTTTTTATTGTTATTTTCAATATTCCGTATTATTTGCGCCAGCGGTGAAATGGTAGATCCTTGAAAGCCAATTAACTAATTATCGATTCAATATGAAACTGACCATTTTCGAAATTCTCGAAATAATTGAGACTAGCATCGCATTCGGTGGTGCTTCTTCCAATCGCTTTCAAATAAATGCACAGTTTCACACGTTTTTGGGACGCGCAAAACACGAAGAGAAAATGTGTGAAAAGGAGAATAATTAACGAATTCATTTTTTGAGACGAATTGATTGAAGAGTGCTCGTGTAAATTGGTGTTTGCATGTTTGTGCATTAGATTTAAACGCAAATATTGCAGCACAATAACACAATTGGATCGCTAATAAACACAAAGGAAAACATTTGAACTTGCGCAGCCAAAAATGTGTTGAAAATTAACATGAAGCTTCTATTTGATGAATTTTTTTTTGATAAAAACTATGTGAATGATAGTCTTTTTATATGAAAAAAATGACCACAAGACCCCACTCACTCTCTGATTTATGGGTCTTTTATAGATTATTTCATTTATTTTAATTTAAATTGAATTTTGTTTACTCAAAATTTTCATGGTAATTTTTTGATATTCCGAATATCAAAAGAATAGAAACAAAATTGGAAAACAAATCACTGGATTTTAAAGAAAATTTGAGGTAATATATTAAGCGCATCCAGTTTTAGAGTTTTTTTTTTCCACAGCGCCCGATTCTGTAGACCCTTTGTTGGAAACACACTCCAAAAAAAATTACGCAAGACGAAAATTTGCAGAATTCAATGCGATTATATACAGTCAATGCAGAACTTTTCCCGATAACTCCATTTGATTTTGTTTGGTTGGATTTAAATTCGTTTCAATTTCTTTTAGAATTTCCTTTAACACATTAGTTCGTTACTGGCAAGATTATAATCTTCGATTCTAGCCAACTACAAAACGTGAAGTCCTAAATTTCTTCTAGTATTTTTTTACCACTAAATACCACGAATAGATACACCGAATCTAGAGGGTTATTGTTTGTGGTTACAATGAGCAATCGATTGTTTTCATCTTTCTTTATTAGTCCATGATTACGAATTGACCTTCATGCTATAAAAATGTAGAAAATTACACATTTTTTCAATAGAGAGTTGTAAAAAAAAAGCGCATTTTATGTATTTATTGTAAAACAAAAAGGAATTTTCATAACTCTTGTTGGGCACGACGCATCTCTCATCTGAAGGGGCCTCTTCAAAACAAGAAATCAAGTCGATAATTGGACCATTTACATTTTAAATCTAAGGATTTCTGCAAGATGAAATGAATCAACTAATTAGCCGCATTTTGATTCTACATTAATTTTTAATTTTTCGAAAAAATCCGATTTCCAAATAAATGTAGGTCTCGATACTACCGCGTATTTCAAAACGTTCAAGCAGTTATAGTAAAGTTCTGAAAAATATTGTTTATTTAAGTGGAATAGTTTCTTAAAATGATATCACGAAACTTGGCGAATGTTCGATGAAAAAACCGGTTTCGATTAGTTTGATTCTCGAGCTTTCAATTTTTTGAGATACTCCTTAATCGTATTAGCAAAATCATTGAACGATTATCAAATTTATTGCAGAATGAAGCAAAACATAAAGCTAAAAATGAAAATATTTATGTGATGATTGCAATGTGTTAATGTAAAAGAAGTTGAACCATTTAAAACCTCGTTACATATAATACACGTGTGTTTCTCAACCCGTTCCCAATATTCTTGTGGGTTTGCTGATGATTTACGCAGCGGCAACTTCATCTTCCTCGAAGATTGTGGGCAATGGTTCAATTTGTGAAAAATGAGAGTTGATTGATGAGCTGAAAATATTCCGTGAATTATCATGTTTTGATGTTTCTTTTTTGACGAAAATAGAACCATTTGCTTGAATTCATAACATTTTTTCATTGTTTAAATCGTCGGATTCAAACGACTAAAAGGGGCCGGGTGTTCAATCTCAATAAGTCATTAACAAAAAACAAAATTTTTAATCTAGTTTTTTTCTAAATTGTGTACAGTACCATTGAATGCGCGTACGCTAAAATGCAAAGTACGCAGACACGCGCACATTCCCCCACACTGTCAATATTTTCTCAAATTTCATCGGGTCGTTTGAATCCCACAGTTCATCAATTAAAACAAAAGTCGAAAGGCAAGTTGTTTCCCTACCGTTGTCGCTGTTTTTTCCGTTGTTCATAAATCTGTGCAAGGCACGTTTTGGACGAAGACTGAATTTGGTCTGCAATAACGTGACTTGATGTTTACAAAAAAAATTGAAAACGATAAAGAGATAATTTTCACGTGACCTTTGCGTGAAACGTCAAAATATTCACGTAAATCGACTAAAGTTAAGCTAATTATGCGATGCGGCTTCAGCTAATATGCAAAATATGGATTTAAATCTTTTCAGGAAACCAGTCTAAACACGCATTTGAGAAAAACGCACGTATTATGTACATTGCAAACAGATAGACGTTTATCTGTTATCCAATGGTAAACATGATAATTAATTCTTATCAAATAAACAACATAAGAACTTACTTCCTCTTCCAACAAATTTGAGAAGTTTCACAAAAATGTTCTTTCGTTTGTTGTTGGGCATAATCATGGATGTTTGGCGGCTCTGAACAAACTGCAAAATTAGAACACATGGAAAACTTTGAGAAACTCGATAAAAGAAAATCTAGAATTGTATAAACAATATATAAATATAAGAGAATTTGTATACATTAGCGTCAAACGCGATAAAGACTACTTGCCAGCTGGCAGAAGTGTTTGACGACAAGGGCGGCGTCGCACTTCCTAGGCTCCGCCCACCCCCCGACTTGGACGATTGCCAGAAATGAGTCATTATTGAAGGAAAGGAAATATTTTCGGTTTTTTTTTTTGAAAACACCAACGATTCGTGTTTTTGGTAAACAGATGAACGAAGTACAGATTTTTCATCAAGTTTTTTGAGATTGAATTGCAAAAAAACGAACAGGAAAATGTTTGTCATCCAAATGCGAACGTAATTACATATTTCGTTATGACACTAGGCGGATTTCGCAAATAAAAAATTGAATAAGAAACCGGTTAAAAACTATTAAAAAAATCTCTTGAACCCCTATGCATATTTAATTTAAAAATGTTTTTTTTTATTTTTTCGATTTTTCTTTCAAAAGTTTTATTTATTTCAAAATATTTAAATCATAAATTTCATATTGTGGTTGATAGACAATTTTGTAAATTTTGAAATACTCCTAGCTCTTAAGGGTTTTCCATGCGAGACCCTAGGTGGCAATTCTAATGATAAAAGATACTCATTACCAAATTTGGCTGTCCACGACAGTATTGGTTTTTCGATTGCAAAAACTCAATTATTCACCGAACTTCTATATATTTTCAGCTAAGATTGAAACCAAATAGGAAATTTTAAAAAAATTGCCGAACAATTCTCATAAACAGTTGGCATCCCTTTAAAATAAATCAATATGTCCTCGAAAATTTTTTTGAGAAGCGGCGACCATATTTGATGCTGTATGGTTATCAAATTTTCAAAAAGAAAAAATCTGAACAGAATTTTCTCACAAGAATTCATTTTAAAATTGAAAAAAAATTTTTTTTCGCGATACTTTCACATTTGAATAGACTATAATATTCCTATTTGTTGAGCACTAATGCTCTTATGAAGTATGAGGAGCCAATTTTGGCGTTATCTATTTCGAGACAAAGAAATAATTGTTTGACAGCTCTGTCTTTTATTTACTTTATATTCATACTGATAGTCAATGAAATTAATCTTGGTACTCGCAAGAAAAGAATAGTTGAAAATTTGATCGGTTTTCTCAAAATACCAAATTTACATGGCACATTTTTCACACGAATTTGGCCAAATGGTTCCATTCGCAGATAATATTGAAATTTTTTAATTTATTACTGCTTCCAAATAACTATGAATTATTTTTAAATTTAATTGATCATCAGGTGATTAAAAGAGATCGTGAGATGACGGCCTGACTGCATTTTTTACAAGCCCGGTTCACCAAATATTCCATCGTGAATAGAAAAAAAAAATAACACTGCCTAGCGCTTTTCCCATTTTTTTATTTTGTGATGATCGAGTCTAGAACAAATTAGGAAGCCCCAGATATGGACCGGGAGGGGTTATTCCCTTAGGGGTCCTTTGGGGGTCAAACAAGTCGGGTTTCCACTCTTACTTCGCCATCCCTCGCTTTTGTGCACGATTGCAAGCAACGCGCAATGAGCCCAGCGTACGATCTTCTAAAAAAAATTTGTCGCGAATTGCACGAATTGTTGTTTCGATCAGAGATCTGAGAGGTTTGCTCGAGCAAACTAAACTGCTGTTCAAAAATTTCAATCCGCGCCTACGCTTTTTTCGTTGTAGAAAACGCCATCGAAAATACCCTCAAATTCTTATCATAATCTGAATGAAAAATGAGGTTTTAAATTGACATTTCTTCAAATAATTTAGTTTGTTCAATTTTAAGACACGATAGTCAAGGTATTAGTAATTCCGTGCCAAAAATCACGAGGCTAGGAATACAGTAAGTGCGCGCCACTTCTAACGAGCCAAAAATCATGATGCCACTTTTTGTGGATTTTCCGAATTTAGATTGATTGTGGCTCTCATTTTATAACAATATCGAACAAAACATTATTCACTGAAGCATTTTGGTGACTCCTAACAACGAGCCATTTAAGGAATGCCTCTTTGAGAAACCCTTTTTGTTTGATCCCTCAAGATAAGATGATCCCTATTCTGCTGGCCAGGTTCGATAATTAGAAGATGAAAAATCAAAAGTTCATGTTTTTAGAAACTTGACTTTTTAGGGAATAATTTATTTCGTCTCGCCATGAATTTTTCATTGCTGAATTTTTCTTTTCAAGTCATATCTTGGAATGTTCGCGAATGATGCGGCAGTTTTGCATTGGAATTCATGCCTTTTCGTCAGCAACGATCTCCTAGGATGTTTATTTGTGAAATCGCACGACTATCGACCACACAAACAGGCAAGATGTCAGTCACGTGTTTACTTTCAACGCTTCACCCAGAAGGCAAATAGCACTTCAGAGAATGAAGACCAATGCTAATCTGACATGCGATTTTCTCAAAAAAATTTTCAATTCTTGAGTGAAATTGAAAAAAAAACATATTAATGAAAATTGATTTTAGTTAGAGAACGGCTATTAAAAAAAATGACTACCCCACTAAATTAGCAAAACTTTGAAAAAATAATAGTTCACCTCGCTGTAATTCACAAAAATGTTAAATACTAGAAAAACAACTTTCTGTTCGTTGAATTATTTCAAATCAGTGAAAAACACGTTTTCCGAACACTCATCGGAATTTCGCTAGAAAAATCAAGTCTCAAATTTATTATGATTCGGCTATTTTTTTATTTTAAATATTTTTTAAAATTCTATTGGAAACATTTTACAAATATGAGTAGTTCTTTGATTAGTAAAACAACAAAAGCGTTCGAAATTTGAGAAAAAAGGCAATTTAAGGTTCTATACAACACAATGACCACTTGGTTGGTGAAGTCGACGTTGAAATTGAACATAAACTGCATTCCCCAAATCGGCGTATCTTGTAGTCAATATTCCCATGTTTGTAGTGAAATCGAATCTGATTTTCGTTTAAAACTTGTTCCATCCACCCATTACACTCATTTCTAATCACAAAGCGAACAACAACACGCGGATATAGTCAATTTCAGATATTACGATTTTTGTTTTTCAGCGAGTGATTTGATTATGGCAATGGGGTAACATCATTTTTTGAGAAATTCTGAATATGATCCTTGCGGGTCTGGTATTTCAGAATATGCCACTAACAGGTGCCAAAAAACTTTGAAAAAGTGCTTCTAGAAATTCGGAATTCGAGATTTTTGAAAATTTTAACAATTTTGACACGTTTTAATAACATTTTCTGAATTAGGCCAGGTTTCTTTTTCAAAAAGACCGTAATTCCAAAACTTCCAACATTAGAAAATATTTTATTATAATTAATGTTAATTTAAAGTTCAATACAACAGAATAGTTCAACAAATTGAGATATTTTTTGCGAGAAATTATCCAAATGTGTAACAAAAATATGTAGCGTTAGAATGGAAATTCGGCACTTTTTTTGTCAATAAACTCTAAAAATTCATCACCATATGCCATACAAACGAGAAGAAGCGCTTCCGTATCTGGTTGTGCGTAATGTGCTTGATAAGCACCACCAATAATCTGAAGGTACCATTATAATTGGAATATAATTCAAGACGCTGGAGAAAATACATATATGTATGGTGGTCAGTGTGTGAGGAAATTTCCAGTGAAATCCGGTTCTACCAAAAAAAAAATCAAAAATTTTCAACCCGAAAAAAATTTCCCCAGCTGTTTTGCCAAGACTCCTGCCAATAAAAATAATAATATCACACACTGATGGTGTGACAGAGACATTCAAGCACAATTCATTAAACAGAACTGCAACTGTGCAATTCTCACCGATTCAAAGAGGTTGCCGAGAGATTTTCGCACTTTTCTCGCTTCGTCTCGATCGAAATACCAAAAGGCATTCTCAGTTTTCGTTCGCCTGAATTGTCAATATCATTTCAATTCTATAAATGAGATCAAACTTGAAAAATTTCTCCTTTATTCTCCGTTTTCGTGCTACACTCCAGAAAGTGGTATTTAGGCAAGAATATGGGGTATGACTCGTCTCATTTTTGACAACACCAACATTATTACTCAATGCATTAGGCATATTATCTTCAATGGCAGGATTAGTAGATGGTAAAACTGAAAATTCAATATTATTTGAGATTGAAAGATAAAATTCATACATTTATTGAAATCAACATTCTGAGTTATTCTGGACATATCTTCCCACATGCGATCTTCGAGCTTCGTGATTGCCACATAGCTATCGACGAAAAGAAGCTGATAAAAATATATGATGAAAGACATAATTTCTAGCGATTTACATCTTCAGGCATTGGATATTTTTCGAGTAAATCGAAACGTTTCATCTCTCCGAATAGAACGCGAAAATCGAAAAGGATTCCATTGTGGGCAACTAAATTACGTGATTGAGCGATAGCTTTGGTTTGCACGCACTTAACACTGCAGGCTTCTGACACGAATTCAGGAACTGGACAGCCAACGGCCATTCTTCGGCAAAACTGTTTTTAAATTGCACAAATTTACGATTATGAACAATTTCTAAAATAAATGTAGGCATTCTCTAATTCTATCAAACCTTTATGAATCCCTCTTGCGGTTTCGTATTCTATCCATTCGGCTTCTGTGAGTTTTGGATTCAGTTGTCTTGTATGTACATTAGTAGGAATAAATGAATGCAAACAATTTGCCTATAATTTCGAATGATTAAAAAACAATGAAAACGGGCACAATAGAATGAAACCCCGCTTTGCTCTTTTTTACGCATCATGTCTGAAAATTCCTTGAAATTTTCTCGTGGAATGGCCATGAAACTCATTTCAGTGATGCGTGGATATTCGGACACAGTTGCTAAAAATTAATAATTGCTAAAACAAAAAAAAAGACAAAATTAATGCGGTATACAAAATTTCCAACATTTTAAGCATTGATACCAATTTTAATGAAAACCATTGAAAAGCGTATTTTTCCCAATAAGTTTTTTTTAGCTTGGCTTTCCGAAATTTGACAAGTCCCAAGCAGAATACTAAATAACACGATTTTATAAAAAAAAGATTTAACCTACTTTCCAAAATCAATTGATTTAGCGCCTTCGTATAAGAATCAGGTGATTCCAGTCTGGTAGCATCGTTGATTTGCGTTTGGCCTTAAAAAATTTCGAATTCAATATTCGTTTGGCTTTTAATCATGCATTTTTATAAATTTTTATTTTTCTAGAAGTTTATCCAAAATAGTAGCAAAATTTATATTATTTTAATTCACCAATTTGGTTGAATGTAAAAATGCAGACATCAAAATAAATCGAGCATCACTCAAGGAATTCTCTTTGAAATATGTGAATTTAGAAAAAAAAATTTCCCCTCAAAATCAGAAAAATACTTTTAAAGGATATATATTTAATACCTTTGAAAAGACCAGTAGTTTCAAGATCCATAAATATCAAAGTGTTCACATGATTGCTGATTAAGTTGCTGTGAAA
Organism: Caenorhabditis bovis; assembly: GCA_902829315.1. Classification (NCBI taxonomy): domain Eukaryota; kingdom Metazoa; phylum Nematoda; class Chromadorea; order Rhabditida; family Rhabditidae; genus Caenorhabditis; species Caenorhabditis bovis. The sequence continues at coordinate 589,062 of CADEPM010000001.1, read as the reverse complement.
AAAAGATTGTATGGAAATTCCGACATTAAAAAAAAACCTGCGAGTCTTAACAATCTTGCTGGGACTGGCTTTCGTTATTTTGTCAGTTAGCGAATGCGACGATCGTTTATTCGTTAGTTCACGATTCCATGGAACAATTTTCGTTGGAGTTTGATCCTTAAATTGTGAAATCGTCCGAGTTATAGTTTTTTTTTAACCTACCAACATCGTTCTTAATTTAGTGTTTCTAAAAAAACATGAAATTCGGAAGTCATGACATCCGGTCTCATAAAAAATACAAAAAATCAAGATCATCGCACTTATATGCTCAAAACATTGATTCATTTGCTCATATTTATTAGATCAAAATAAAACGAAACATTTTGTAATCTGGTGGCGCGAACAATCGATGAAAACAGGAAGGAGAACTTGGATTTCTAAAGTTACCCTAATAATTGAGAATTAAAGTAATTGAAGTTTCGATAGCTACAAAGAACGCTCAATGCAACAATCACAAATTCATAAACATCGTTCGTGGATCCTCGACGGCAGTCTTAATTTTTTTCAAAAATGTGACAGCCTCTCTTCCGTCAATAAGTCTGTGATCATAGGTGAGAGCAACTTGCATAATAGGGCGTACTTCAGGCTAAATGAAACAAATATATTAATTCTTGCATAATTGATTTCGCAAACCTTTCCATTGATGGCGACAACACGATCAAACACTCCATGCATTCCAAGAATAGCGCTTTGCGGAGGGTTGATGATTGGAGTTCCGAACATCGAACCAAAGACGCCTCCATTGGAAATCGTGAAAGTACCGCCTTCCATGTCTTCGACTGCCAATTTTCCTTCGCGAGCCTGAAATTAATTTTAGTTTTTTTTTACGTGATAATTAGCATGCACATTTCTTTTTGAGCCCAACGTGCGCCAGATTGTTATATTTCACGTTTTCAGCTTCCAAATTTCTATGAAAAATATGACAAGAATACCGTTTTTGTGTGTTTCGACGTATTTTTTAATTTACCTTGACTCCGAGTGAAGCCATCTCTTGCTCGATCTGTGCGTAATTCATGCTTTCTACATTTCTTAACACTGGAACAACAAGACCCTTTGGAGTAGCGACAGCCACGGAGATATCGACATAATGACGATACACAATTTCGTTTTCATCAAGAACTGAAAGAATAATACATAGATCACACATTAATTACAAAAAAAATATATTTGGTTTTATACGTTCAAACATTCAAAAACCTAAAGCTTAATAATTGAATTGTAAATATTTCGGTGATAAAAATTATCTCATAGTGTCATGAAGTCGTAAAATTTGTCAAATATAAATTATCTTGTAATTTCTAGACGGTTTAAGTTGCCAATATTTGTATGTATAATATTACCGGCATTTACAACTGGCGATTCCTGAAGAGCATAAGCAGCAGCTCGAATAAACGGAGACATCATTCCAAGTTTGATTCCGTGTTTGGCAAGAAAATCTTTTTGGTACGTTTTTCTCATTTCAATGACGCTACTGAAAATAGAAACAATAATCGTGAGAAGAATCAGTAAAATCAGAACCTCATGTCAATCTCGTTGAATGTGGTGAGCATCGCATACGTGTTCTGCGCATCCTTCAGTCGTTGAGCAATACGGAGACGCATTCTGTTAGCTTTCACACGAACTTCATCACGAGCACCAGTGATCGCATGTTCAGGAGCAACTCCAGCAGGCACTACGACGCGTGTCACTGGAACTGCACCGACAGGAACTGAGGAAGACGGTGCCGAAGGTGGACGAGAAACTTGTGGGGCAGATTTGGGAATTTCTCCTGACGCTTTGGCTTGTTGTTGTGGAGCTAGAGAAGACGGCGCCGCTGCTGGAGTTGATGATGGTGGTGGAGCATTTGAAGTTGGCGTTTTTGATTCTTGCTTCGGCGCCTCCGATTGACCACCATCCCCTCCAGGTTGCAGCTTGTATAATTTTTGTTTCGCCGTAACTTTTTCTCCATCCTCAACAAGTAACTCCACGATTGTTCCCGCTTGTGGAGCAGGCACTTCAACCGATGTCTTGTCAGTTTCGATTTCAGCAACAAGCTCGTCTTCTTTGACAAAATCACCCTTTTCTTAAAATTCTTGATGTAAAGCGTCTTTTTTTTTTCAAATTTACGTTTGAGCCATCTGATATCTCCTTCGGAAATTGATTCTGCAAAAGCCGGACCATCGACAGTAATCACATCGCTCACTAAAATGCGTTTATTTCTTTAATTTCCTTTCATTCTTATTTACATCGAAGAGAGCTAACGTGAAATTTCGCAGCATTAACAAATCTTGCATTGCATCCACGAGATTCCAGAAGAGCAGCTAAAATTTTTATTAAAAACCACATCCAAGAAACTCACATATATTTATTTTAATTTTTGATAATTTAATTATTTCAAGTAATTTTTGTTTCTAGGGAAAATGCGACTCATTTTATATTTAAAATCAGCAGCCATAAAATTGATGTTAACAGAACTGAAAATTATTTTTTTAACCACATGTCAAAACAATGTTATTTAATGAGAAAAATTGTGTCACAAATGCTCAGAAAAACTCACTCTTAGCTGAAACACTTCTGGTCGCGGGAATGCTCTAAAATAATTTTAAAGAATATTTAATAATACTTGAAAATTAATGAAAGCGCTACCTGCCGAACTGCTCTCAGCAAGAATCGCTGGAAACTAATTGAGCGACGACTCAGCATTCTCTATAAAATCAACTCAAATTTTATAAAAACAAATATTCAGTTGAATATTAAAAAAATAAAGAACAAGATAAATAGGCGGAGCCATACGGGCACAATTCAACTATAACCGCATAGCTTTTTGCAACACGCGCGCATACTTTTGAAAAAAGTTTTTTTTATGCGCTACATTTAGTGAACTTACTGGTTGATCACACAAAGAAGTAATGTGTTTCATTTGCAAATATACAGGGTGTCATTTAAGTTCCCGCACAACTTTGAAGACGTATATTTCTGAAACTAAAGGTCCAAATCAAACGAGACTCGAAATATTTTTTATCTATAGTATAACAAATATTTATCTATTAACTCTTTTCGATTCGGCCTCCTTTCGGAGCTATGACTTCACAGAGACGCTTCGGGTAGGATGCGACTGTGGTACGCAGGTATTCGATGGAAAGATTGTGCCATTCCGCCAGTAATGTCTTCTTCAGAGTCTCTACACTTGAGTGGGGTTTTGCGTTGACCTTCTCCTGCAAGACCCCACACGGAGAAGTCAAGCGGGTTCAGGTCTGGGGACCAATCAGGCCATTCGGATGACTTGATGAAGTCGGGAAAATGGGTCTGACACCACTCCTGAGTAGTTTTGGCAGTGTGGGCGGGTGCTCCGTCCTGTTGAAAGACCCATTTCTGCCCAACGAAATGCGTTTGGGTCCAGGGCATCACATGCTCCTCTAAAAAGTCCCGAACGTAGACTTCTTTGTTCATTTTCATCCCCTGATCTGCAAAAACCAGGGGCGCTTCCCGGTTGAGCAGATGGCACCGAAAACCATCATACTGGCAGGATGTGAGGCTCGATGTATTGTTCTGCTTTTCTCAGAAGCTTGCTGGGATGTCTGGGCAAGTACTCGATGGTTTTGTGAGTTGAATGCCGCCTCCACAGTGAATAGCTTCTCGTCGGAGAAGACAGTGACGAGATGTTCTCCAGACTGCGTGCGAGCAAGAAGTTGTTTTGCTTTTTCGAAGCGTCTCTGCTTGTTGACGGCCGATAGAATTGCCGCTTTTTGGACACGATATGGGGTCAGTCCAAGCTTCGTTTTGACGATTTGTTCCATAGCGAAGATGCTCATTCCCACGTCTGACGCCATCTTTCTCATGCTCCTGTGGGGGTTTCGCCTGATCCTCGATTTGACGGCGTTTATCTTCTGAGGAGTGGTTACTGAGACGAGTCTTCCTTGTCTGGGACGGTCACTGGTCGTATTTAGCTCCTTGAAACGTTTGATGGTGTCGCAAACCGTTCTACGAGGCACAGCGAGGCGTTCAATGATGTCTCTCGGGCTCACATTTTGCTTATGAACTTCGATAATGGAAGCGCGATGGATGTTAGCCTTCGCCATTTCTCGGAAACACATCCGAAAGAGGTGAAACTTGGAAAGTAAGTAAAATATACCTTATTTAACAAAAATAAATTGTATTGGTGCACGAAAAGTGCGGCAGCCAAGCTCTTCATGGCGTCAAACTTTTGTGCGGGAACTTAAATGACCCTGTAGGCCCTGTAGGCTAAATACTCAGTATTTAATTTTCAAAAACATTTAAATGTATGAACGGGTATTAATATACGAAACATTTTGTCATTATGCGGAATTCAATTTTTCAAGTCATATTTTCAAATAATTCCTTCATTCATATAATTTTTTGTTAAATGAACGTTTTTAAATCATCCACTTCTTTCATTATTGAGTAACAAATCTATTCAGAGAATAATATTTTTCATGGTAGCGAGTATAGTATTTTCAAACTCGCCTCTAAAATCTATTTATCTAAAATCTTGATTTGATTTATGAAGAACGATTGCAGAACGATTTTTATTTTCACCATCTCTTATTTTTTCAAATCAACAGAAATTAAAAATATATAAAGCAATTTAAACACTAAAATCCCGAAATGGTGCTCCAGAAGCCTTTTTTTGAAAGTCTTTAATTGGTGATAATGGCCTGAAAATCGAATTTAAATACTACAAAATAATTCGAAATGCCTTTTTAGTTGTATTGCTGAGTTAGATCCTGCCATATTCCATGTTGGAACCGGGGTTACAGTATTGTGACCAGGAGTTTGTGCATAATTATAAGTGCTTGTATCTGAAATGGTATTTTTTTTAATTTAAAAAAAATCAAAAAGGATCTTACTGTAAACAGGATAAAATTGCGGTTGCGGGACAACCAATGCAGGTTCGCCTGATGATAAACGCTCTAAATAATTATTTATCACACTCATTTTCTAAAGGTTGAACAAAATACGTTGAACAATTTGGCTCGCCTGAACAAAACTTTTGATAAATGTTTTGTCGGTCATATGAACAGTGGCCAAAGCGAACATGAATTCGTGAATTCCAATTTTTTCAAGTAATTCGTCTGTAATATTAGCGGTATTGCTTATTTAAGTTATTCGTTATCAATACCAAGAACTGAATCGATGCTTTTTGGCCCAGTTTGCCCTTCTGTAAATGCCCCCTGTTGTGCAGCTATCCTGAAATTTAATATTTTAGAACTTCCTTAATGATAAATAATATCATAAATGTCATTAACATAATTTTGAGATCAAGATGAAAGCCTAAGCTTCATTTCTCACCTTGCTCGAATACTTCTTTCCCATTCTGCAAATTTAGATACATATTCATCATATGAAGGGGTTCCTTTCTGTCGGCTAAAACAAATTTTAACATAATTATAGACAAAAAATATTTGGCACCTGTTATCTATCTTCCATTGTTCAAAGGCTGCACTATGCTCTCGAAGTTGTTTTTCTAAACTTGCAATTGCCGCATAATCCTGCAAATAAAATCGATTGAATGATTTCATACAACTGTTTGAAAATTAAATACAAGAGAGAATAATCTATACCTTTTTGTCATTCATATCTAATAGTTGACGATGTTTAACAAAAATAAAAATTTGAACATTGAAGTTAACACCCAAAATGCGCTAGTGAAAAACCTCGCGAGGCGCATATTTAGTGTCTGACAGTTATGGAACTTTTATGAAGTTGTTCCAATTTTTACGTATTTTAATTGCTTAATTTCAAGAATAGGTCCCTTACTGAAAAAAAATCATAGTTCGATCTCTTGGGTTAAGAAACTATGATTTCAGCAGCTCATATTTTTCGCGGAGACATTTTTTCAGGCTCGCAGAAAGGTTTACAAATAAAGTCACATTAATTTTTCAAAAAATTTATTAAACTTTTAAGGCAATCTTAATTACAGAAACACCTAAAAACCCGTGAAATGGATGAAAGAAAATCACGAACAATCAATAAATTAACATGTCTTCAAAATCAAAAATTGAATTCTTGATTGGAATGGCAATAAATGGCACGAATTCTATCTTTCGCTGGTTGAAAACTCGATTGCAGAGACAATGTTGAGTAGTAAAAGTTTAAGGCGCGCTGGTAATCTCCCAAAGAAGCATAAATGTTAGCTAATGTAAAATGAATCGCAACAAGTCGTGGTGACGTTGTAAGAGCCGCTCCAGCTGATATAAGTGCGCTGTTGAGTAGGCCGGCTTGATGGCAAATATTAGCAAGCGAGACCTAAACAATATTCATTTTCTAAATAATATTATGCCATATTTTACCAGAGCAACATCGCGCATATTCGGCGGTGTATTGTGAAGCGCACAACGAAGACATGTCATTGCGTTTTCTGGATTTCCAGTGGCACGCCAATAAAGCGAAGAAAGAACACATAGGAGCCAATTCACCTTATCGTTTTCTGCAATTCATATAAATACAACATTTAAATTTAATTGCGCAAAACGTACTAGCTTGATTATAAAGCATTGCTGTATGAAGACGAGCAGCAATGTGTTCAATTGAATCCTGCTTGTTTCCCAACGATTTCAAAACCTTAAGTATTTCCATTAAAATTGTTTGAATGCAAAAATAATTAATTACGCTGGCCAATGCTTTTTCGGGCTTGTAAAACAAGAACTGATCGCTAAGTGCAAAAACTGGGAGATGATCAAGGCCGAGTACCGGTGAATTCTCGTATTTGTCTGAATATATTATATATGTTTAAATAATTATATAATCACATAAATATTTACCCATTGATGGACACACTGGTTGCAACGACGCGATTGACGGCATCGGTCCTCTGAGATCCATGTACTTTTGAATATCTTCACCTTTCGCCGTCACCGACACCCACGTCGATGGCGGATTATCGAATAGCACGTCGAGCTTCGCCACGGTGTTGCAAGACATCGTTGCGACCCGCGGTGGCGGAAAAATTGCAAGACCCCTACGAATTTGCGACAACGATGGTTGTGGAAGATACGAAGGGGTTTTTGTGTCAAATTGCATCATAAGGCTTTTCTCGCGAATCCAGAGAAATGACAGCGGTTTCTGATAAAATTGGTGTCAAAACCGAAATGATAATTGTTACAAAATCGGCTTACCGGCGGTATTTGAGCATGATCGCTTTCCCATTCCTCCTCCCACTCATCAATTTTTTCTTCGGTTGATGGTAAAATATATCTCATTTCATTTTTTGCACTATCCCACCTAAAAAAATTGTTTTATGAATTCAATTGTCGAGAAAAAATATATCTATCTACCATTCGGCTGGTTTTTTGACAAAAAATCCCTCTGTCCCACCATAGTCCAGTGGCAGCTCGTGCGTTTCAACTGTTTGAATGCCATCCGCGTGATTCGCCCAAATCGAAACGTCATCTTTGCGATGAACTTAATTTAAGCAAGGTGTGATTTCGAGTCGCGAAACAATAAAAAAGCGACTTACTGGTATTGAAAACTAGCAAAAATGGCGAGACGATGTTGGCAAAATCTGCAGTCCTTTTACTTTGACCAGTGTAGACGCCATTACAGCGATGATATATCAATTTGCTCCGTTGATTCGATGACTGCATGTCAACGATGTAACATTCTTCAGTGGCATCCTTGCGTGACTGATAACCGAATGGTAAAAAATAAAAAATATTTTCAAGTGCTTACTTTGATACACACGGCGTTCTGTACACCTGGTGAACAACATACCGTCGGAAATTGCGATGAAATCGCCGGCTTCGTGGACTAGAATCCCCCGATTTTAAATTAAAACAACAAGAAACAAAAAAACCTTTCCACTACAAGCAATTTTTAGCAAATCCTCAGCAATGATTACTTCTTTCGGCTCTCGATCGAGCGCATCTTTGAAATGTTGAATGGCTTTGTCGACGTTGTGAATAAGAAGATTCAATCGACCTTGGATATAATGGTACATTGGCTAAAAATTGCTAAATTCACTATAATTCTCTGAAGGATATAAACTTCACGCGATGCTATAGGATTCGCGTAATCCGTTACTAGCTGATTTGCTTCAATCACATTCCCAGTGGCTTTGACAATAACCTGAGCTAATTGAACTAGGGCGATGAAAGATTCGTCACGCTAAAATTTTAAGTTGGATTCTGACGCTCAATTATACCAATTACATTTTCAATTATTGCTCCAATGAGGCAATTTGTTGATTCGTATGGATTCCCCACGACTCTCCAATATAAAGCAGCGAGGTTCATAGCCACCCACTTTGGTCCAATATTCTTTAAAAATTCGTATATTCGGCGTCCGGCAATATATGGGTAGATTCACGGGCATGCGTTTTTCGATATGGTCTCTTCCTAATTTTCATGATCGCCTATTGAGACCATCGCAAAAGTGCATACCCGCTCATATTGCTATACACATCTAGTTTATAACTTACATAATTCAACAATATGTTGATTCGTGCTCCAACTTCAAACTCGTCGAGAACTCGATCAGCTAAGCGCGTCAAAACCGTTTTAAGTGTTTTTTCAGCGTAAATATTTCGTCTCGTATTGTATTTTCTTTCTCGAAGCTTTATTATGGAAGAATACTGAAAATCACATTGACTATTATATTAAAATTTAAAAAACCGTTTTAAACTCCAAGAATACATCGTCATTCAATCGTTGGCATTTCGGTTCCAACCATGGCATCGGTAAATTTTCATGTTGCGAAATGGATATTTCAGTTGTTAGGAGTTCAGAGATTCTAAAATCGCCAATTTTTCGTCAAATTTTCAAACAAGATTAAAGTAAATAAAATATGCACAAAGAAAAGATTTAAAGAAAACTATCAGTCGGCCACTGGCGATTATTATATGCAGCTATGTTATTTGAAATATTTTATAGTCGCAAGGAAATTCTAAATTCATCAAGAGAAAAACATTCTGCTGTGGCGAGAGCGTGCAAACGAATGCTCGTAAATCTACTCACGTAGAGCAGTCGCTAATTGCCAAAATTGAAAATAAACATACACATATCCGCGATTTTCCGGTGATAAAAATATTTGTGGGAACGTGTTGGCTCGAAACGGATTCGAAATTGAAACAACACGCTGACAATCTACCGAGTTCGGCCAATCCGTACGTCGCCATGGCCCCATGGTAACATTGCTTCTAAATTTAGAAAAAAAATAAAAACGCAAACAATTCAAACAAATCCCCCCCACCGTACTCCATGGATTTTCGCAATACCGAAAGAATAAGCTTACTCAAAATCGGAATATCTTGGCGCGATCATTCTTAACGATTTTTTGGTTTTACTCCACTGACTCCAATTTTTATCAAAAGTTCGACTTCGTGGGAACACTTCTGCCAACTTCCACGAAGTCTCGTTGATCTGAATATTCGGTACTTTGAAAGAAACATTTTAAATCTACTCACTACTGGTCGATTGCCTATTGTTTCTTTCCGCCGTATTTGCATTATTCTCTTATAGCGATACCAATCTGCCTGAAAGATATTACTAAAATAAACAGTTTTCATATTGAGTAAGCACCTTGCAAATCATGAATGTTGTTAAGCTCTGCTGTGAGTTCCGCGAATTGCAGTTTCGATTATAAACATCCGGCAAGCATTTTATATCTAAAGTCCAGACCAATATTATTCCGGAATTTTCTTTTTAAAATAATCCTACAATTATTATATCCATATTTGAAAGTATTGTAGAACAGAGAATGGTGTCTTCTGGTTCTGGGAAATGACACATGACTCGCTATAGGTAAAGAAACCTTCAACCAAAAACATTGTTTTTCTAAAATTCCAATACTATAGCTTACTTCTTGAGGTCGTTCGATGCTTTCAATTTGAAGTTGGCATAATTTCATGTAGCCGTCAAAAGTGTTGACACGTATCGCATTTTTTATCAATTCCGCTCTTTTCGAATTGCCATTTTTTTCAATGCTTAAAAAATGGCCCGCGTTGACATAATGCCTCAAGCCGTTTTGAATCGCATCATTCTGTCTTTCCTCCGATGTCATTTTGAATGAAAACATTGTATTTTCCACTATAGCTGTCTGAACGTTTTGAATGTTTCGAAAATCTGCTATTTTTCCGGCAATGTAGTTTCCCATTCCAAGAACGCATGGATCCACATTTATATCGCTTAGGACATCCTTAATTCAATAATAACCCTCTATCGGAAAAAAATTGATCTACCTTTAATAGCATATTGAAGATGTCATCATGGTTGCTAGTTAACAAGGAATGATTGAAAGCTGACGCTATAGATATAAAATACACAGGCTCAATTAACGGCGAACGAAGATCTGGATAATCCGAACCCTGTTTGATTGTTCTAAACTTAACTGTTATCTACATACATGAATTCAGAGTAAACATACGCTAAATCCCAGCTTGACAAATAACAATCAAGCGCATTCTTCATTTTTCCTTCACTTCTCCAATATGCAGCGGCTGCCATGTGGAGATATGTATGTTTGGAAATTTTCTGAAATAGTTAAATTAAAAAAATGTATATATATATATATATATATACCTCATTGGGATGATTTAGTAGAAATGACAGAGTTCCAGATAATACAGTTTTGTTCACGGGATCTTTCCCATAATTATTTGGAAAATAGAAAGGCAGCAGTTTGACGTAGAGAGGATCCGGAGGGGAACTGGCATTATCATCGGACAGAGTCTGCTAAATTAAAAAAAAAACCTCAAAAGGGGCCGACCAAGCAAAAACCAATAATAATGTTTGTAATATTGCTATGCGGTTTTTTGCTTTACAAAGCCTTGGAAAACAAAAAAAGTTTTTCCGCAATTTATTCAAGGGATTGAGAGTTTATTTAATTTTTTTTTGAGTTCTTTGCAATATTAGGACTGTACCATCCGAAATTTTTCTTTTTTTTTTACTAGCAACACTTCAAACGCAGTTCAATGCTTACAACTAAATAATATTCATAAATATTTCATTCTTACATGAAGCCATTGTCGTTTGTCATTTTTCGGCGTATCGAAAACACATCTCGGCTCGCCAACAAAAGCTTTAACCGCAACATCACGCAATTGCTCTCTTACGTAAATGCGATACGCATTCAGAGACGACTGATAAGACGGACAGATTTCTGCCGACATCAATACAGATTCCGGTAATGCGTTTTTATTTTTGAATCTGAATTTCGATATTGTTGTGATTTTATTGAAAATAACCATACTGGCACGCATACGAGGTCTGCTCAATGTGCTCAACCTTCTTATCGTATTCATCCAACTCTTCCTGAATTAAGTTGATACGTAATCGTCCATCCATTATAATATTAACATCATACCATAAAATCTTCCAAAACTTTCAAATTTTCAGGCGAATTTTTGACATTTTCCACTTGGTCAATTAAGGTTATCAGGGAGCCTGATTTATGCAAGTCATATGGTGAGTTTCTCTGTAATCAATTCAATTCATATTCTCCAAAATAATTCGAAAGAAACAATTCGCAATATTCCTTTAATCACAATATGCTGATTTTTAATCACGATGCGATAACAGAGTTACGCGGAAATCATTTTTTCTTCTCTTCCGTCAAACAACAGCCACGAAAATCGAGATAAATTGCTTCCGCTTTGCGGCGAACATTTTCCCGCGATTTTCGCGGAAATTCTGACCGGAAGCGGAATTTCGTGCAACTCAGTATGGTGAACAATTTTAAACAGCATGAATTACTATTTCTACGAGGTTTTCGATTAATAAAATATCGTTATGGTCTAATTCTGAAAAGAGAACGCTTACTAGAATCCACAAAACACAGTTCTTGGATTTTTAATACTTTTTTTTTTCAAAATTTCGTATCTTCGCAATTTTTGACGCAAGATTACAATTAATGAATAACAGCAAATTCGACGTCATTTTTCTTTTATTTTTTTGTCTACAAGTCGAAGATTAATAAATTAATTAAATAGCTTTAGTCAATAAATTAAAATTTCTGGTTAAAAGTAACACCGCTAGTATGTTATTTTCAGATTCCGACAATGGATATCAGTTTAGTTAGTAATAAATAATATTAGTGTTAAAATGACCTAGATATTGAACTCACTACTGCAACGATTTTCCCTTTTTGGTTATCGATTTTCCAGTGATACACTGACGTGATTTCATCGGTTAGGATCAACAAGATAAATATCCAAGCAGTCCATGTTCTATCCATTTATTCGACCCGATGGGTCTGCAAAAATTAATCGTTTGACAAATGATTTTCTTTGTAAATTTTCAAATTTCTACACATAGAAACGAAGCAACACGCGTAATATAAAGAATGCGTTGGGATAAGATGGTGCGGGCGAAAAAGACGGTGAACGCAACCAGCCCGCATGGTCGCGCAACAGTTGGTATTCATCCAACTTCTTTTGCAAATGAGGATATAAGGATTTTCAAACGTTTCAATATCTGCAGACTTATCAAAACACGCGATTAGTTTTGTATATTTATTTTTCCAAAATTGTTGAAAAATACCAAATTGGGCCGATAACAGATTCTGATAACACATGATACTATGAAGATTTTGAAAAAAAAAGTTTTTTTCTGCCAATCAGAATAGTTGTTTTTAGAGTTTCTTTTCAAAATTGTGGATCAGATTGCCGAATTGATTCGATTTTCGGATCGGATTCAAACTTTCACGTGACCGATTGATCACTTTTCATATTCGTTTGCAATTTTTTGAAATTCCGATCATTTGAGTTAGACGAGGAAAAGAAGACCAATTTATGAAGAAAATAATCCAATTCGAATTTTCTTCAGTATTCTTCCAATACGGGACAATTTACACCGCATTATTAAAGCAACATCTTTTACAAGGTGATCCGTAGACTGATGTTTGAGCTTTATCTGATCCAAGCCCATAATTCAACATGTATATGGGAAAACTTATAATTCGGGTCGATTATAAATCGATGAGAACACCCAATGTTTAATTAATTTTCTTCCTTAGAAATTGAACGCTCTCATTTGTTGTAATAATTATTGGTCTAATCTATCATTCGCCTATTTTTATCGGTGCTCATTTACAACTTCAATATACTTGATTGACAACAAAATTTGTAGAAAAAAACTGCCTCCATCATAGAATTCGTAATCATTTATTCACAATTGCGTTATTATCTTCACTGAAAAAATATCTATATTGCAGACAAAGGTAAATTGATTTTTTTAAATAATACAACATCAATCGACGATATTGACGAGGAAAAACATCACTAAAATTGTTTGGAGCAATGGGACCACGTTTCAATAATTAAAATAAATTAAAGTGACGAGTAAAAAAGCGAAAATCCATGAATATTGAATGACATAAGAACAAAAAAGTTTAAATAAAATAATCAAAACCATTTTCGTTCGATTAGCAACAAATATAAGAATCATACCAAAGTTCGTCTTTTTTTAATTGAAACCCACTAAAAAAGTATTTTTGAAAAAGGAGAAACAAAACAAAAACTGAGAGACCGGGAAGATCGAAACAGGTATGTGAAACGTTTGAAACTCTAGTCGTAGTATTTACAAGTCGAACGAAAAAACGAAAACATTGCATTATACTAAAGAAAGAGGAATGAAATAATGAGGAGCATGAGGAATTGAACGAAAAATAAATAAATAAAGGTCGTATCAAAGTAGGATTTATGAGAACTACAGACAGGAGAAATTCTAATGTTCAAGAAGGACAATACCATTTATCTAACTTTTGATTAACAGCATTCTTAATACAGAAGTATAGTTTCAAGAAAAAAAATTCACAACTCTTTCCGTTTTCCTTTGTCTACGTCGAAATTACGAAGGTGGTGTGCTTAAACGACGAATGGCTGCATTCAATTCATATTGGTTAACCTGAACAAAATTTTTCGTTCACTTTAAATAAATAACGAGATTTTTCTGTACTTGTGGTACGGCAATCCTCTTCAGAAGCTCGTCGATTAATTGATTACAACATCCAGGAGAGGCATCTTCTGCTTCTTTCAATGCATTTCTTAGCTGATCTAATGCCGCCGAAGCGTGGCGCGTACGAGAAAGTTGCTCAAGGGCCGGTAGTAGACTGTATTCAAGAGACCCCTGCAAAAATAAATGAGGTTTTTGACAATTTGCATTTAAATTTAACCTTTTTCCTTGGCAATTGAATGACGTTCTCCATACCGTTATGACCAGAAGCATTATAATTTCGCGAACGATTAATGTTTTCCTGTATTGATGAGGGTAGCGGAACTGACGACGTTGGATAATCAGCTCGTTGAACAGAATCAGAGGATCGATTCGAGGTCTGAAAATATTATGTAATGCAATTATACCAACCGGTTTTTAAGATAGACCATAGCAAAGGAAATCGATTATTTTTTCGGGAAATTTCCCGGCACATCTCCGATCTAGGTTTAAGTGATGGCAAATTTAGAAATTTCCTCTTATTAAGAAACAGAAGTCGCCGTACGGTAGTTTAATTTGAAAAAAACTATAAACTAAATATTACCTCTGCATACGCGTCGTAAGAATGCGCAGGTCCAGAAAAATCTGAGTAATCTTTTCGACCGCCACTTCCCGCTAGAATTACATTTCCGTTCGTAGTTTGTTTTTCATAACTTTGCGTCGACACGGCACGCTCACTTGATGGCCTGTTTCGATCTAACTCGCGAGCTGTTGACAACCTTTGAGTTGTTGGCGACATCGTTGATTGAGTGCGAGCCATTGACGAAGTCTAAACTTGTCTTTTTCCAAAATTACACGAAAAATAATGCGCTTACCGGGCTTCCATTCGGACTGCCTAATGTAATTGTAGTAGCGCCATTTCCAGTCGACGAATTTCCGCTAGGATAATAAGAAATATTTCCAGCGGATCCACCATAGTTTGATGTCAACGACGTTGTTCTCAATTTATCAAGCAGTTGAGCGGTTTGAGGAGATCCTCGAATTATGGTTCCTCCCGGACTTCGGCTTGGCGATCGACGGTTTAGTGACGCACGAGGCCTATCGGTGCGTTGTCGCACCGTTCCCTCGTCAACCGTTTGATGAGGACCACGAACCGTTGGGTAATCCCATTTGCTTGTTCCACCACCACCATCACTATCGTCGTCCAAATCGCTGTCACTGGACACACCAAGACGCGCTCTATAAAAAAATCAACTAATCAGGTTTCATAATTGTAGCAACAAGTGAGCGATAATCCACAACAAATTCGAAAGAAACATAATATGTATTGCATTTTGAAATTTTGGAAATAATTATTTGTATATAACATAACTGTAGATCGTCGTGATTTATGTGAAAACCAGACGAAACTTTAAAAACGTTGGAAATAACTTTGACACTTAAAATAATAAAGTTCATATAAAATAATTTTAATCTTAACAAAAATGAAAGAAAATGTTTCGGCTGCAAACAATTGCCGATTATTTTATCTCTTTAGATGGGGACAGTCAACCAATCAACGCCACATTAACGGATTTTAACATTTCATTGTCGAAAATTCGATTGACCAAATTTTCACCAAGTTTATCTCAAGTTTCAACTTAAAATCCTTACCTATATTCCGCGGCTCTTTCAATCAGTTCCACAAGAATGCTGTTTTTCTTGGCGCGTTTTATGAACGGATGTTTGAGGAGCATTGTTGCAGTAGGACGCTTAAAAATTTACGTATCAGTCGTTAAAAATCTACAACAAAATTTTTTCTCACGTTTTCGGGATCTTTGTTCAAGCACATTTCGACAAACTCTTTGAACGGCTTAGACCACTGCGGACCAGTGAGAGAAGGCGGCGGATTTTTGGGAATGAGGAAAAGCACTCGCATGGGATGAAGATCCGAGTGAGGGGGTTCGCCATTAGCTAGTTCGATGGCAGTGATTCCCAAAGACCATATGTCAGCCTAAATTATAGGTTTAAGATAAAACCAATAATAAAGTATAATATGCCCATATTTCACTAAAACCATACTTTTTCCTTGACACATAAATATGGTCAGAATACAACAAGGGGTAAAATGAACAAAGGGTAGGTACCTTATAATCATAACTGGCTTGCTTAATGAGCTCCGGTGCCATCCAGAACGGCGAACCAACAAATGTGATTCGTTTCTTCACAGTTTCAGTTAATTGCCCAGCGACTCCAAAGTCGGCAACTTTCACATCTCCATGCTCGCTGACGAGAACGTTCGCGGCTGAAACATAGGGGGTAAACACAGGTGATCGTTGATGGCAATAATAGGATTTTGCGATGAGATGGACATTAGGCAGGAGACACGAATGTATTTTATATACCTCAAAACTATAATCGCCTTTTACCACCTCAGGTGCCATAAAAAATGGTGTTCCAACAAATGTGTTGGCTTTACGTATAGTTGCTAGGCTTTTTGCAACACCATAATCACATATTTTTACAGCGGCTGTATTGGGGTCCAAAAGAATATTTGCACCTGAACCAAACGTTTTTCCATTAAGAAAACGCAACAATTGATTTGTCAGGTTTAGTATGCAATTTAGTTGAACATTTAAAGAAAAACTACAAACCTTTAATATCTCTGTGAATTTTTCTTTCACCATGCAAATATTCAAGTCCTTTGAGAATCTCGCGTAAAATCACAGCGATATGACTTTCATCGAGTTTTCCGCTCTAAAAAAACAATATGAGAAAAATCAGAAATTTTAGTTTATTATATGTCCCAGCTCATTTATTACGATGTTTTCATATAAGGAAAAAATGTATTTTTCTCAATGCTCTTTTGAAAAATTTTAAGTATTGGTTAAAAATTTAGCACAAAACTACAATACCTTTGTTAAATCAAGTGCTGAACCACCGCCAAGATATTCCATAATAATCCATAGTTTTGATCCCTGAAAATTTAAAATTTTAATATTTTCTAAAAATATTTTCAAAACCTTTAAAAAACTTCCATAATATTTCGTAACGTATGGTGAGTCACACTGACTTAAAACCTGAATTTCTTGTTGAATATCTTCAATCTCATCTTCTGCCTGCTCCAAATCGATTATCTTTATGGCAACAACCTGAATGAATATGGGTATATTGAAAGTAGAACAATATACGCTTACTCTTCCATTTCTATTATCGATTCCTTTATAAACTTCTCCAAAAGAGCCGCGACCAATGCGCTCTTGTTTCGTGAAAATTTGGTCGGGATCCAGTTTCTGAAATATTATCAAATATATTGTTCTTCAAAGAAATCATTGTTGGAGTATTTGACAAAAGTTGTAAAACTCGCTCGCAAGGAAATGTTCGCATAAACCGCCTTTTCTTCTTGACTATTAGAATGATTCATCTCGAATTGTGCAATATTCAAACAAACGAGTCGATGTTGATTCAATATGTAGCTAAATCTATTGCTATGTATGTCCACGAAATATTATTGACTTCTTCACTACACTAGTTTTTCTTGAAAAAAAAATACTGAATACAATTTATACAATTTATTGTCTACTGATTTGATGTGAGCTTCCTATACTAGCTTTTTTTCAGTGTTATATACAGTCTAATAAAGGAATTTTAATAATTCATAAATAAATATCGGTAATTTAATAGCATATATTTATCAATGTTATATATAAATAGGGAAACGTGCATGAAACCGAGGAATGTCGCAGGCGAACATACAGACCCAAACCGTTTTCGTTTGCATCTATCGCCGTCTCTCATTCATCTATGGAATCCGTGTTTCTGCGGTCTCGTGTTTAGTTTTCACTCGCTGTTTTACCTCATACTGTTGCCGCAAAAATTAGCCGTCTCTTTTCTCTCATTCGCGGTCAAGGGTTGCCTGTCACACCGGCGAAGGAACAGCAGCAGCGTAAACCTCCCCAACTAACAAACGAATTGTCCAAACACTTGGGCTTTGATTCTTCGCGGAATGATTTGATTTACAGGGAGCAATGTGATCAAATATGTATATATATTCATTTAATTGACATTTTTTCTCATTTCTTAATGAACTAAAATATATAAACGACTACGATCTTATTTTTACATGGCTAATCAAAAGAAATCCGCGATTCAAATATTCTCAAATCGCCCGTCCTTGACAATACACATTCAAATTAATGCCTTTTTGGAGAAGCGGTGATTCACGAATTCCGATTGGAATGCAAATCTTATGATAAACTTGATTGAACAGAGAAGTACGCAGAGATATAAACTTTCAGAAGTTTCTGAGAAAATATTAACGTCGAAGTATTTATATAAGTATTTTTCAAAATTACAGATCTTCTAGAAACTCACGTCGGGATCCGAGTTGAGTGTCGAAAAATCCATAGAAACTGCTTGATATAATAGAAAAGGAATGAATCCAATTCAGCGGAAAGTACGTTTGAACATGATAAGGTGCGCAAACATTCAAAAAACGAAACTCCGTCTGCATGCGCGGCAAACGACGCACATTTGCGGGCAAAAGATTTTGAAGAAAAGCGGATTTTAGGAAAATCAGTGACAAAGTGTTGGAGGAAACAATGACAGAAAGAATTTGTGATTTTTCTCAACGCAGCGTAACGAAAAAAATAGAACAAATTTGTGATTTTCCTCAAAAAAAAAACCTGCGTGTTTCGTCCAATGATTTGGGCCCAAAATTAATTTTTTAAAGTACCATGTTTGATGTGGCGGTTTCCTGTTTTGAAGTTGATGTCGGCAATGTATCGAAAGATTGCTTCCTGTCTTCATCAGAATGAAGCGCCAATGGCTGGCTTATGGTGCTCGTAGTGGGCAAATCATTCGCAGAGTTATAAATTCCTTGAATCCCTTTTCCAAAATTTAGAGGACGAAAACCGCTTTCGAAATTTGTTGGTTGCTCCGCGTTAAATATTTGCGACCTTCTAAAGCTAATATCGTCACGCTGAGGAGCAATTTGGGGAAGAAGGTCGCTCGATACTGAATTCTCGTTTGAACGAGATTCAGGTCCACGCTTTTCAAAGCGTTCTATGGCAGTTTTGACGTTTGTTGATCGCAATATGGTATCGGTATATCGATCGTCCATGACAATGAGCAAGAAAACTGAAATTTATACCAATAGTCAGTTTACAAAAAAGGAAGTAATCGGCTTCCAGAATTGATCGCCACAAGACCCAATTTATTTACATAGATCCTTTAATCTATATATTCTATCTCTAATGAAAAAAAAACCTAGAATTAGTGAATTATAAATTACTTTCCGAGTTTTTTTCCTTAAATTTCAAAAGCAATTGTGAATATGGTTTGCGACGACGCATGTAGTATATAGCTGGTCTCGTGACGATCAATTCTGTTAGCCGCGTTTTTTTTCAGGAATGAAGTATTCAATAATGTCTTAAAAATCAATAGAAACCATTGATATAAAAGCACATAGACGTAGTCAGAATAAATTCCCCAAAACTTTGGCGTTTTCGATTAGATAAGGGTGAAAAATGTTTCAATATAAATGTTACACAGTCAAATAAATAAAACGAAACGATTGAAAGAGCACTTGATGCAACAACCAACGTTTTACCGTCTGTAACATGATATCTCCGTTGAATTTGATTGTTTAGGAATGTTTTAAAAATACCACGACAAGGATTTATTTAGTAGTAAAAATGAAGGATGAAAAAATAATAAAAGTTATCGTCAGAAAACGTATAGCATTATATTTTGCCGTATAACATGAATACCCAATAGCAAACAACATTACACAAATACATATACACACAAAGTTTATAAACTAACATAGAATCTTAGGAACCTACTTTGTTAGTATTTTGGTGATTCGTCGAAGAATCGATGTGAAGAAAAATAGGGAAAAGTTGTAAAACGAATTTCCATGATAGCAGGAATCATAGCATTCCAAACATTTCGGCCCGTTTCTTGCGTGAAAGGGAAAAAAATTCAAATCACACTGGATTAAGACGAATGTAGATTCTAAATTTCATATTTTTCTTTTCAAACCTTTTCTGTTGCGTTCTCTTGTTCTTCTGAATTATTTAAAAAGCCAAGCCCAGCCATTCCCTCTAAAAAGTTTTTTCATGTTATTATCTTGATCCAGTTCCTTTTGGCGTATTTGTAAAGTATATATAGAAGCTTACGATCAAATAGACGCTGATTTCATCGTGTTCGATATCAGAGAAAGCACTCAATCGTGGTGCCCCCACCCCCTACGTAATCCGCAATATTACACACTGCAAATATCCTGTTAGGGCAAATCCTTTCCACCTCCTTCTCATCATTCCATTACACTTTTCACTTGTGACTTCCATTTTCAGAGTCTGCCATTCGCCGCGTTCACACAGTTAACTAGACTCGTCCACCACACCATGTTCGTTGATTCGATTCGATTCCCGTTTCGCCACAATTCTCGCGCCTCACCGACCGAGGGCGGTTCGTGTGTTTCTATTGAAATTTGATTTCACTATTCGGCCTAATCTATTGTAAAAGTCCATGGTGTCTAGAAGAAGACGTGAGGAAGAGGGGGGAAATCTCTGTGAAATCGAATCAAATCCCGACAAGTGCGATTATTTCGCGCATCGATTTCTATTTCACCGTTTCACTTGTATGATTCGCAAATCTCGTTCACGCTGAAGCTTCATCTCATTTCTCAGCGCATTGTCTCGCGCTAGCGCATCACTCCCCTATAAACGTAATAATATTATCCACCGACTTCTAATTTATTGTTGTTTCTTCTTTTTTTTCAATCTCTTATGTTTGTTGCCAACATTCCAATAAAATATATTTGAATAAATGTTTATTTTTATTTTAAAAATAAAAAATGGCATTAAAATAGTCCTATTTTTTATGCTTTAAAATTTCTACCAATCGCCCATTTCTTACACGTTTTTTGTTCGGATTGTTATCTTCTAGATCTCAATTATGCGAACGATGGAATAATGTTGCAACAACACACAAATTTGTATCCATCCATTCAATGGTTTCTATTTCTCTTGATTCCTTTGCTTATTCGCCGTTTATGTACATCTTTTCTTCTGTAATCCTGTCCCGGCGCTCTTCGTTTCATTATCCCGCACAGTGTTTCGCCATCTCTCTCACTCTACAGGAGACGTGTGTGCTTCTTGTACGCGCCTCCAGCAGCTTCATTCCAATGAGACACACGGTTGTCGCAAAATCTCTCTCTCTCTCTCTTCATGCTTGGAGATATGTTGATCTATCGTTCACAATTTCCATTGACATCCATCTTCGTTGAATTTCTTATATCGAATCTGAAAAAAGGGATTCCTTCAAACCTCTCTTTTATTATTTTCAGAGTCGACGTAATTAAAAGTTGATAGCAGAAAAAAAAACGACGAAAAGTGTTTTATCAACTGCGAAAATGCCGTCTAGGTTTTTCGGATTGATAATCTTACTAAATGCATCCACAATATTTGCAGTAAGTTCTGGAAAATCATTTTAAGAATTTTAATATTGATAACAGCAATTTGGTGATGCGCCCTACTCTCATCGTCGACTCTATGGGATTCGTAGGTTGCGAATGCTTCGCCCGATTCCATCGGACATTGCGCATTCTCCAACTCACGCAATAGTTGATAGACGACGGCAGCCAACTCGATTTTCGGTTGATAGCTCTGAACAGGTATTTTAAGCACCAATATAATTCTTGATTTTCTGAATTCACAATTTTTCACATTCCTTCTACATGTGCTTTTGTACAATTAAGAAGCTAATGCTCATAAATTAAAAAACGGATTTTTAATTTCCTCTATATTGCCAGTCAGTGGGTTTAAATAGAGATCTTTTGATACATATTTAACTTTTGCTCTCAATAAAATTTTACTTCTTAACAAGTAAAACTCCATTGCGAACATCTGCGGGCATTTTTCGTTGTTGTTGTTATTAGCGGGCGGCGGCAATTCAAACACACGCCCTACATGGTTGATTGACACGCCGCGTAAATCTACACTGTTTTTACGAACTTCAAATTCTCTCCCTCTGTACCCTTTAAGAATTCGACAATAGACCAATTTAAGGAGTTCTCGCCTCCAAGAGCCCATGTTCCGCCACGATTTCGAAACACTGTCGACATCTCGGATGGAAAGGATTCGTCAGAGGAAACGAGACCGAATTACGTAATACAAAACCCATCAAATTTCGAAGGATCTATAGATGAAGCTAAAAGAAGACGAATCGAGGTAGAATTCGTTTCGATAATATCTATGATATCTTTGGTGTTCTTGAGGCGCGCTGGAAAAGACTTGGAATCAACTTCAAGACTATTACATATCCATACCGACAGAATAGCGAATCCAAAGAAGAGGCGACGACATCATATCCAATCCGGCAGTTGAATGTTCCTCGAGTTGAAAATAAACCAAAATTACCTCATGTGACCGAGCCAATTCTTCATGTTGTCAATCCGGTCGATCAAGGTAAACTTCATTGTGTCGCTTTTCGATTGTCGTTGTCCTCCTAACGGGGAATTCAATGTGTTTGTTGTGGGGGACAATCCCATCCATGTTTATTACTGTTCAGAAGATGAGACGTTCCTCAAACGAGTCCCACAACCAATTCCCGCCGACGTTCAGCCTTCGGGAGACTATCACTCGAGAACTCGCCCAGTTCTTAAAGGCGTCAAATTTACTCAGGAGACTTTGTCCGTTCGACCTCGGTTGAGAATTCGTCGTCCTGGTTCGTTTCAATACTTTTTTTCCGTTTTTGTGTTCTTCTTTTTTTATTTTATTCTGGTTTTGGTGACTAAGTAGGAATTCGGTGGCTTTACTTGTCGGTTGAAAATCTCAATTACGGTGGGCCAACTGGCCGACTCGGGTCATTTTTTGATCTACCTTAATCCCAATTAATTATGTTGAAAATAACATTGTTTGCTATTTCAGATATTTTTAGGAGAAAAGGCGGAACTTCCATTACCGGAAGATCCCAATCTAACGCCGTTCATGAATAATGCGCGAGTCAAATTTGGTTATGGTGTTAGCTCAACTGTGGCCACACCGATTCGTCTGATCACTACCACTCCTTATGTTCCACCGACGACTCCATCGCGTCATCCGACGACGACGACAACGACAACGGCGACGCCGGTCGAAGAATTTGATAGTGGCACCGGATTCGAATCCGGCGGCGATTCGGGATTAGACTCGGGAGCCGGATTCGGATTCGGACCATCCGAATTACCGCCAGAGTTCCAAAATGTTGGATTTGGTGTCGGCGGTGACACGTTCAATTTCAACGTGCCAGCCGATAAAATGGATACGAAGAATGGGGAAAAATCCACTACAACGCCAGCGACAACGACGACATCAAAAACCACGACGACACCAAAACCGAAGAAAGTTGTTCAAAGGTTCGTTCGCTGAAGGGTTGATTTACGAGCATGCGTCTTTTTTTGCTATAGTCTAACGGCATGTGATTCAGAATTTTCAATTGAATTCGAAATTTTCTTATATTTTCTGAAGATTGTCGTAGACAGTAGGAGTCTAGATCAAAATCGGAACATTTGGCTTCGCACAATTTTTATTGACTATCCTTGAAGATTACGGTATCCATTAAAAGCGCATACGAAAATTTTTATTATTTTCGCGCTAAGAAATAAAACAGCGTCTGACCTAAATTATTCAAATTTCTGGGCCAAATCGCACATCCTCCTTTGTGACATTTTTACGAGGACATTGATGAACCCCTAAAAAAGTCTAATAGTCACAAATTTGAAGGAACATTGAAAAAAATAGCAAATAAAATTAAATTTTTAGGCTTGTTGGATTATGTTTTGACAGCTCAAACTTGGGTAATTAAACCTTTGATAAACGAGGCAAGAATAAAATACAAGTAGGCTTCAAAATCAAAATCTAACATAGTATATGTAAGAACGATTATCAACAACTATTTTTCTTCAACCCATTTTGTAATGGCCTTCAAAAAAAACTCTATCAAAAATGGGGAAAAAAATAAATTATTAGAAAAAGTTTAAAATCAGCTTGTGGGAGGGAATTTGCTCAATGCAGGAAAATATTTTTTTTGACTGAGAGAATTTCAACATTATTTTTTCTTATTTTTCCTACATAGACCCTGAAATAGGCCCAAAATTCTTTAAATTTAATTGCAATTTGCGAAAAATTTTTTTCATTTTCAGTTTGAGCTCATAAAATAACTTGAATAGTGAGAAGTCATTTGAACTTTTTTGCTTTTCAGAAAGCAGCCCAGCCCAGATTTTGACAAAGACGTGCCAGCTGTGATTCCTCAAAATTCTGGACTTCGCGCCGTGCAACCACCCAAAGAATTTGGAAACGGCGGATTCGGAAGTGGAGGAGGCGGCGGATTTGGTGGAGGTGGCGGTTCGTTTGGTGGAGGTGGTGGAGCAGTGCCGTCGTCATTCGCAGCAAACAAGCCGCCAACACCCGATCCGGATTTTGGCGGAGAAGCTCCAAAGCCGTCGGAAGAGGATTACTTCACAGGTGAATCGGCGTTGACTCCATCGAAAGGACCAACGGGAGACGGCTACGGACCGGCCGTGTTTCCTGGCGGCGCTGCACCACCGCCAGTGCCGGCTGTTGGATTGGGTGGCGCTGCCGCCGGAAAAGCGCCGTATAATAGGAGGCCCGGAGAAGACGTGACGGAGAATCCAGTGACGACGGTAAATTTTGCCATTTTTTGAGGGAAAGCATATTCATAAAATTTTCCAGGTGAAACCCTCGGCACTTTTAAACGTACTGAACAAGGCTGACCTTGGATTCAATCAAGTAATTGAGCATTTCGAGCACGGAACACCTGTCGAAACCGCTGCTATTGATATTCTTGAAGGTAATCAGCATTGGAAATTGCCAATTTAAAAGAATTGAATCTTCAGTGGCTCTTGGATCCCAAAAATTAGACTCGCAAGCAAAACTGCTGGGACATGTCGATCGGACGATCGGTTTGGACAACTTGCAACGTCTACAGAGGTGGGCGAACACTGCTGGAGCAATGGATGTATTTAAAGACCAGGTTTAAAAAAATACAATTATATTCAACTAATTCGAAATTTTCAGTTTTTGAAATTCGCAAAGAATTTCCAACCGGCTGCAGATCTGCTGCCCACGGTGCCACCCCAACTTGAATACCTTTTCAAAACTTCAGGAAAATAATAATCATATGTTCTCAACTCCAATGTTCTCAAATTTATTATTTATTTTAATTTATTTCAATTGATACACAATTTCTAATTCACGGTCAAAACGGGATACTCAATCAAGCAATTTTGTCCATTTCTTGTTTATTTATTTATTTTAGTTACATGCTCAGTGTTTTGCCATCGTTTATCTTGTAAAAAAGAACTTATTTATTCATTGTGTTCAGCGCTTGAGCATTCAAAAGAAGAAAAAAAAAGAGAAGGTGGGTAGGGATGGAATTTGTATGCGCAAAAACCGTAGCAGGAATGAATGACGGAATTTTTATATTATTATTTTTCTATAGGGGGCAACAAGATCAGAAGAAATAGTTAATTAGAATTTGTGGAAAGGGAAATTCTAAACGGGGAGCAAAGTGCTAAACAAAATGACTATTCACTCTCGTCTTCAATTAATTCAGCGGTTGTCTTTTCAGCGTCTTCAATTTGTTTCACAAGGCCTTCTAAGCGTCGTTTGATTTGCTTTTGATCATCGGCAGCGCATTGAATAATCTGCAAATTCAATTTTAATTAAATCTACTTTTATGCGTATGCATTGTCGGTTTCAAAAAAATATTGGCTACGTGCCAATGTGTCTCGAAAGCGCGAAGTGTTTGCGTACTTTGCATTTTAACGTACGCGCATTCAAAAAAAATCGAAGTTTTCCCCAATTTAGTCGACTGAAACCGACAATTTTACATAATAATATTGCATTACATTTTTAAGGAAATTCTGGCAAACAGAACCAGTGGTTTCTTCACTTGAGCAAGCATTCAAATACGTTTGAAGGCACTGCAAAATAGAAAAATTGACAAAAGATTATAACTTGTTATATTTGTCGCATACCAGCTTTGCCTTCTCAACATTTTCTTTCATCATAGTAATCAAACTGTCCATCATTTTATTCACTCGTTCTAGAGCACATTTCTGCTCTTCATTTCGCGGCGTCTCCACGGCAACCTTCACCGTCTCGGTTCGTTTTGTTAAGCGCTCGGTAATGGCTTCAATCTCTTCGCGATCACCTGAAATTATTTTTTAAAAATTGTTTTGCGCTTCCAAATTCTCAACTCACATTCGGCGAGTCTCAACATTTGGCTGTGCATGCTGATCTCTCGAAGAGTTTTCAAAATCTGATCCTTCTCAAGTTCAAGCTCGGCCGCTTTTTTGCGAATCGCTTCAACGTCGACTTCAATTTTGTCGAGCGAAGCGATGGTTTTCGCGTTGAAATCGACGACACTCTGATTGCGCTGAAGTTTCTTGCCGCGTTTCGGCTTTCCCTCCAACGGCGACGTTAAAGGCGACGGAATATCATCAGCCTCGCGCGCATTGTTTGATTCGCCCAACGTTATTTTCGCGATATTCTCTTCAATGTTCGATTCGTCATCGGCATTTTTTTCAGGCTTCTTGCTTTCAGCGGGATATGGAAGCGGAATAACTGCAGGTCTCTCAGGTACCTGAAATTTTCTAATTGGTTTCTATTGCGAAGGAAATCTATAAAAATTGGGTAAAAATATATAAAAAAAATATTATTTTTCTCTTGCCGATTTTCCAAAATCTGCATATGAACCTACTTCGACTTCCTTTCGCTCTCTAGAAGCTTTTGAAGACGGCCGACTCTGTGGAGCGTTATTGTTATGCGAGGGACTCGGTTTTCTCGATTGATGTCCTTGGGCGGGTTGTGGATTTTGTTGTGGCTGTGGTTGTTGCTGGTGGTGTTGGTTTTGTTGTTGCGGATTCGACGCCGAATTTCGTCGTAGCGTCGAAAACGGCGATTCCATGTTGGGCGTCGGGCTGCGACGAAAACTCTGCCGTGAACCATTCATATCATCGCGTGGAAACGGCGAGAGACGACCGAAACTTGGAAAATCGCCAAATCCTCGCGGGAAATTCGGGAATTTCGCCCAATCGCCATCATTTTGAAATGACGATGATCCAAAATCGCCAAAGTCCGATGGAATCGGACTTCTGGAGAATGCCGGAAAATTGTCCCTCTGCATGTTTGGTGCTGGTTGTTGCTGCTGATGCTGTTGTTGAGATCCTTGCGGATTCTGATCCACCGACGACGATGAATTGCTTCGACTATGGCTGTGTGGCTGTCCAAGGATTTTTATTGGAATATTCTGCAAATATCGATTACATTAAATGCAATTAAAACGTGATAAAAGTTCATTTCTATTATATGTATAAGAATTGAAGCGGTCAAGATACTTACCACAATTGGCATTTTTGTTTGGGTAGCGGCGTTATTGTATTGTTCCTATGAAATAATCACTAACTAATGATAGATGAGAGGCGACAGACGTGGAAACAAAATTTTCGTCCTGTCTTGCGAAAACACGAAACGTTTATTTTTTGCCTCTCGCTATTCTTCTCTCGAATGGAATTGATTTGTATGTTGGGTCGTTCGGTTCGATCGGTCGGGAGCCTCGCGGCGGTGGGTGGGTGTGGGAGTGCGGAGAGGCTAGACAACGACACGAGACACGCCCAATTTCGGGAGAATTCGGGAATTCTCTCTTACAAAAGACTGTGCGAATTCGAGAGTGCGCTGAGAATGTCGGACAATAACGAGATGGAAATTATGAAATCGGAAAGAATTTTGGGAAATTTTAAGTTGAACAACAATTTTGGAATTGGGTTTTCAGAAAGATAAGTCAGCGATATTTCAGCGGCATAGATAGGCAATTACTCTAATTTTAAATTCCCCAAAAATTCGAATTTTATAAATATTAAAATAACAAGTTTATACTCACCATTCTAAAGCAGCCAAAAAAAAATATTTGAGCGAGAGTGGAATGCGGCGAGACTGAAATATTTTTGTGCCGGCATTAATAAAAAGGACGCAGCTGTTCATTGCATCAAAATTTTTAAAGAATTGGGTTTACATTCTTTTGAAACAATTTCAAAACATATTATACAAATACATTAATAATAACATGCTTATTCAAATGAACAACCTAATGAATTTAAATGTTCGCACTGTACATTGATCAATTGCCGAAAAAAACGTGTTTTGGGTGTGGTCGTCGCATTTTTTTTTCAGATCGGCAATCTTCCTAATGATTCATTCTGTTAGGAATATGGAACAAAATAAAAACAATTTGTCGAATTTTTCGATATAAACGGTTAAACTTGAAGAATGAAAAGTTGTTGATTCGTACTAACCTGATTTGTGGGAAATTGTACCTTTTGACAAGTCTGTTCCCCGTTTGTTTTAAATGTGAACATTCCTTTTGTAAATATTTGTACGAGCACATTGTTTTTAAAAAATTTATGCGCCAATTTCTAATTTCACACTCTTCAATGAAATGTTACCTATATGATGGCTTCATTGGTTTAATTCTATTCAAAGCTCAGCGAATTTTTGGGCAGTTCGAGATAGCGTCGACTCGCCAAGATGAGATAATTTCCTCTTATCGAACACCCCAAAAATTCCCTAATATAGTATATACGAACTAGATTTAGACGGTGTCCGGCGAGTGCTGTACGCGGGTGGATTTACGTGAATGCGACGTCGCTATGGTCTCGCAGGGATTAGCAGATTATTTTGCCTTTTTAGAGATCATTCCGTTTTTAATTCCAATGATGTTAAGCATTCAAGAAAATGATAAACCCGTCAAGAAAGATTAAACCCTCTACGTGAAAATTTCAAAATAACTTCACACGTGGCGAGACCATTTCGAAAGGCGCACTACGTAAATCTACCCGCATACAGCAGTCGAACGCTGACTATAATGGTATTGAATTTGGCATTTCAACATTTGAAAAATATTGAAAGGGTTCATTTAATGCAGTAAAAAAATTACGTCTTCAGCATTGCCTCATGAAATCACTATTTTGGCTGCTATCCAGATTTTTGGGTTAAAATTTTATGAGACTGGTTGAAATTGATTTTAAAAGCATTTTTCTAGCGGTTTTTTTTTGAGTATCTTTCCAAAATCTTCCAACGGTAGTGTCGACGTCGCGCGATAACGGAAAATTGGCTAAAAGCCAAAAAATGTGAAAATATTTTTTTTTGTCTTCTAGCCAATTTTCGCAGTCGTGCGACAATACCATTAAATTAAAATAATTTGGCTTTCAAGTGTCTGCGCATAACAATTTCAAAAATTCTCATAATTCACAAAAATTGTTTAAATAATTTGTCAGACTATATTTTGAAAGAAAAATATTTATGAATCTGTTATATCGAATTTTGATCAAATTGCAGGCAATAAGCAGTCATCTTTTTTTTCAGATGACTTCGAATTGGATTTCAACGAGTATTTGATGTTCTACCATTATTGGTGGGTGGAAAAAACCCCCCAATTATAATGGTTAGACATCAATTTAGAAAAGCGGGTTTTGTCTCCAATTTTAATAGGCCTGCTGCTTAAACACGGCGAACAATTTAATTAACCCCCGGCTGTCTTAATATTCAAGTCATTCATTCTCAAATTTTTTCTTGCTATTTTATTGTTGACGCGAAAAAGTGCGAGACGAGCAAGATATACGAATTGACGTAGCACAGCACAGCTGATATCACTGACACACTTGAGCATAATGCTTTTTGAAAGACAAGGTGTTTTCCTGCTCCTCAATGTTTCTCTCAATATTCCAGTTGACTTCAATATCATCAAATTCCGGTTTTTTTTAATGGCTTTTGCAATTCTCGCGCAGTAAATAATATTTTTCCATAAATTATATATGAACAGTTTCTCATGTACGCCTTTTTGATCGCGTTTTGGCGGTAAATTAATGCTTTCAGATCAGCGCGGAAACTATAAATTATTTCGTATGACATTTCTAGATGACAAAAAAACTTTCGAAGCGGATTCCAAAACGCTTTTACTAGTTGTCGAAAATTGGAAAAATTGTGTCACTTCATTGGATGATGAATCTCCTAGAGCCTTCGCCTCGCTAAATGTGAGACTTTACATATGTTTTTCATTTTTCACTGTTGGCCGGCATCATTGAACTTCTTCATCCATTAAAATTGCAATGGGACATATGTTGACAATCAAAAATATTTCTCTTCAATCATATTATAAATCTCAATGTTTATTCAATAGTAAATGCACATTTTTGAATGAGAAACCCCTTAAAAATTTCCATTTTTGACCAATTTTTTCCTCCAAATTGTGATTCCATACAAGTTTCAAACTGAACAGCCAACATTGTATAAAATAATATTTGGATTAATTCGCTAGATTAAATCATATTTATGCAATAAAAAATGTTATATTTTTTCCATGATTTTTTTGTAAAAAAAAAAAAAACAATAAATTTCATGCATAGGTCAGGTCCTTTATGAATTTTATTTCCAAATCTTTTAATCAAGTATTTCCATTTTGCAATTTCGCCCCTTCAATTCGCACCCAAAATTGGTTTCGCAATGATGTCGCGACATGTTTCAAATAATTGTTCATTTTTTTATTTCGTTGTCCTCAATTATTTACTTTTCGCTGTATTGAACCGGAAATTATTTGTCAACGCGTTATTTAAATTTTTCAATCCGACATATACATATGTACACGGTATTATTTTTAAAATTATTTATTGAATGAGATTTTCCACAGGACAATCTTTTTTGTTGTGATGAGAAGTAAAAATTGTTTCCTCATATGTTTCTCTTCCTAAAATCTAAATCTGTTTTTATTTTTTTCAATAAAGTTGATTTTTTTTATAAAGGGGAGTGTTTATAAAATGCGTTCTAGAATTATCTAAAATTTTTCTCATTGATAGGTTTTAAAATTCTTAATCAAATATGCTATGTTCCAATTTTTGCAGCAAAAAAATGATGAACAATTTTCATATGAAATTTGTGTGCAAAATTTTATGATAAGCGCTGAGTCGATATAATCATGATTAAAAAATACTCTTCCTGAAATATTTGCAATTCGTTCCAGCCACTTAAAAACCTAATCAAATCATGTATTAATTTTCTTTCTATACCTGCCATTCCTATAGCATTCAGCGATATCCGCTGTTTAATTTGTACAACGATTCAGGCGTCCTTCCGGTTGGTTTGTTTTTTTGTAAATCGTGCCGATTGGAATCGGTAATTCATCTTTGCGAAAAATAATTGCAAACAATTTTGTCCGCCTATGTGAGAATTCTTTTCAAAAATTTTCTTTCAATTCGTTTTTCGAAATTAAATAATTTTCTTCCTGCATATTTGTAAAAACAATATTTCCTGAAAAAACGTAAAAAAATTGATTTTAGTAATTCATTTTCGACTCGTTGCTATTGATACTTTAATCCTTCTCATTAGTTTCTCACAGACACCATTCGTGCCATTTTCGTGCCTCTCTGTTAAATTACTCCGTTTCGCCGACGCCGGTGTCATTCCAAAACAAAACCTAATAAAAGCAACGGCTCGAAACAGCGAGAATGTTTTCGAACGGAGGCTTTCGTTTTGTTTCGACCTGCTTTCTTGTCGCTGCTTTTTTTTATTTTCGAACACAGTTTACCACAAATTTAATATTCATGAGCAATTTTCAATTTTTTTTCTCGATTTTCATTGATGTGTTTGAAAACGAACGCGCTTTTATGAATCGCCCAATATCAATTTAGCTTTTACGAATACTTTTTTTGTAATAATCATAATGTTTTTATTTCATCTGTCACCATTATAGTGTTAATCCCTACTACTAGCTCACCATAATTATGGAAATCTGTTTACTATACATACCTATACATAGTTACTATCATGAAAAACTTCATTTAGGCTTACATCAACAAGAAATGCAATGATTTCGGATAATTTGGTTCCTTGGGTATTCGATCGCCGCGCTAATTCTCGTTGCATTCTTTTATGTTTAATATCGATTTCTCTTTCATTTGGCCAGTTGATCGACGAACATTTGACACAAATCGAAGAAAAGTTGACAACAGATCGCGATTTTTACGATCAATGGATGCAATTGATTAGTCTTCAGGTTACTATGTGATTTTTTTTCTCAAATCGGCTGGGTTCGAAAAGGTTTTATGCAAAAAAATTGCTTTGAAAACTGAATTTGAGCTAAATTATTTTGAATTTGCGACAGTTGTTTGTCGTCGGCAATACAATAGTGAAACTTAACACCGTTTCGTGGGGGTCAAATTTACTAATGGGGCCAGCGGCGTAGACTGGGTGGGGGGGAGGGGGCAATCTCAACGGGCACGCACATCATAGAGGCCGGTGAGGATTTTTTCAAATCACATTTATTTGGAGACGAATTTAGCAAAAATGAAATTCCTTCTGTTCGCCTAGCTTCGTTGCAAGCTTGGCTTCAGCTTCTCGGACCTCATCACCATTGAAATAAAATTTGTAGAATGAGCAACTGAATGAGCAGGAAAATGACTATCCGCTGGATTATGTGATCAAAGATCTAACCACATGCCCGGTTTATCATACGCAATCACCCAAGGACGCAAACTATTTGGAGCCGCATAGTGTGAAATTTTACGCGGAGCTTGGGCAGCTTTCGTCGTTTTGCCCAAGCAATTATACACTTTTGAAAAACGGTTGGTTTGTTTTTATTGGTCAATTTTTTTATAACGAAGTAAGCTATTTAGGAATTTTGGGCTCATGCCATCAGAGGTCCTCGACAATGAAGCTCCCTTCGCTTCATCAAATTCTTAAAACGAGAGGTGCCAATTTAACAATTATTGAATCAAATTCATTGGATGAATCTCTTGCAGACCAGGCCAGGTTGGTTCAATAGGCCAAAAAAAAAACAATTAAAATCAAAAATGCCGTTTAGAGATATTGGCGAAGCCATAAGTCGCTATCCGGACTACGAAAACTCATGGAAAATGATTATTATTTTAGCCACAATTCAGGTTTTTAGAATAATAGATGCTTATAAATTTTTCTTAATTTTTTAAGGATGGAACCGCATCCGAAACAGGCCAAACTGCCGTCGAGGTTCTCGCAGCGATCGAAGAACTCGGAAAAATACTTCCAAAGAAAACGTTCATAGTTGTGTTGCGTACGTCTGGAAGCGGAATTTGGAGAGATGCGAGCCATCAATCAGCAGCATGCAAAAATCAATTGGCGCAATGGAAAGTGCACAACAAATTCAATTATAATTCGGTGTGGGATCAGGTTTGAATTTCGTTGGTTTTCAATTAATACTCAAATCGATTATAGGTCGAGGTGATAGTTCAAAAGAACTATCGTAAACCGAATTTTAACGTCGAGGTATTGCCGTTGTTAAAAGATCCAGCACTCACGAATCTACCGGAGGAAGTTGATCTGAGTGTTCTTGGATACGATTGTGCTCATTTTTCGGAGCGCGGATTATCGCTGCTTCATTTGGCAATTTGGAATAGTCTTGTTACACGAAACCCCATAAGGTACTTTTTCAAAAAAAAAACCTTTTTTTAGCAATTCAGGCAAAATCTTAAATAGAACGGAATAATAATTCGCAATTTTACCAAACATTATTGCTGGATTTTCAGACGTTCGCAATTCCGACCATCGGCGGATCCGATACTATGTCCCGATCCAAAGTGCCCATTTTTTCGGACCCCTGCTAACAGTGATATGTGCATTTGGATGGAGGATAAGGTGGGTTTAAAACAAAATACATAAAGCTGGGAATAGCAAATTTTCAGAAATTTTCCGCTCCATCTTATGCCAGCCATCTCATTGTTGTCACAATATTGTTCGTTGCAATCCTTCTCGCTTGCATGATTTTATGGTTCGTATGCCACTCACGACGAATATCAAACGAGAAAAAAGCGCCCGTTAAAGCATTTGGAGACAGTATCAGCTCAATCAAATTCATCGACGAGGATATTCTTTAAAATGCATCGTTTATCTAGGCAGACTTTGCATGAACCTCAATACGGGACTTGTCAAATCTCTTTCGAATAAATAGTTTTAACTCTTCCGATATTTATTTAAAATTTATCGATTACATGCAATAAAAAAAGCAACAAGTTAAAAATTATATTTCATTGTTCCATCGGTGATTACGCAGCTTTTGCATAAACGCGAGTACATTTGACGTTGTTGCAAGTGCAAACCTTCAAATAATATTTTCATGCACTAAAAATTACCACTTCACTTACAATAACCAATTTTCCATCTTCAATATATCGTTCAATGCGAGAATCCTTTCCACCATTCTTTCCGGTCTCGACTTGCACAAGACGATCGTTTTCGATTGTGAAAAGGTTCGAAACATCACGTCCGTCAGCAGTCTTGTCATCGTATTGATTTCCAATCTTCCATTTCGTGGTGAAATTCTTGAACGTAGACTGCGAGTTCATGGTCCACTCATCACCATCGACATGAAACTCGAGTGTTGGTTTCGTCTTCGTGGCAACGACACGCACAGCCCATCCTACACCAACCTAAACACATAACGTAATTTTTTTCAAACAATCCTAACGAACTTCTTTCAGATATTCGTCAAAATTTTCCGACGAAACAAAATTCCACTTTCCGACAATATCGTTTTGAATTGGCATTTTCTGAAAACAAAATTAGGTTGAGCAGAACAGAATATTATACTGAAATGCAATAAAAAGTCCGGAAAACAGATGAAATCATGATTTCAATTGGAGTCAAAATTTGAACTGAACGTCAGACGTGCATTCGATATGCATAAAGGCTAAGAGGTCACGATTAACTATTTTAATTTTAACTTGAAATTGCGAAATAAGAAAACCACCGATTAGAAAAATGTGCGATGACGATGATTGCAAATGGAAATACTGTGCAAACATGAGAAAACAATTCTTCAGAGGGAAAAAGAAGAGGGCGCAAACAACATGAACGTCGTTCGAAAGCCACATATTTTTTGCATGCTTTCTCTAATTCTCCACTTTAATTTCTACACGGCGATCCAAGCGGGAGAGAAACAACGGTGTTTTCGCATTTGGAAAACACATCAGTTTTTCTCCCTGACAGTGAACGGAAAAAATATGGTTTCTCCCCAATGCGAAAAACACCGCTGTTTCTCGTACAAGTTCCAAATATCATCGGAGTTTGCTGCGACTAACAGTGGAGAGCTTTGAATATTAAAAAGGGAAAGTCATTAGATAATTCCTATAACTATTTATCACATTTGCGAAAAAACGAACACCCTGCGTCGATTTACGGCGAGTTAGCTTCGCAGGTTATCCAGAGTACGTACCCGAATTCCCTCTGTTTAAATTCGAATTTGAATTATCGCCTCAAAAAAGTGCGATGCTCCAAAATTATGCAAGGCGCTCGTTATTCTGCGATGTTAATATTTTAATATGTATTTGAAAGAATGAAAGATTAGTATAACAGATAAACTTGGACAAGCAGAAAAATCGAGGCACCATGAAACACGAAAACCTCTCAAATGAAATTCTAGAAAATTTCAACGCGACCATGTTTTGTAGGCTTACTGTAGTTTAATTGTCTCGTTACGAAATACTGAACTGCAAATTTATTTTTTTTTCAGAATAAAAAAATCATTTCAAGTAAAAAAAACAACAACAATTAATTTCTTCTGTTATTTATGTCATTGCTTCTCACAAAGCTCACCACTGTTTCAACGAACACGAAATACTCGTGTTTTGCCCGGCGATGTTTTTTTATCGAGATGCTTCTAATCCAGGAATGTTAAAAATGCAAATGATATGCAATTTTTTGAATTTTTTTATTTCGTGAATAAATCCCATATTTTTTTGTCATTTTCAAAACGTGTCATTAATAGTTTTGATTTTTTTATATGATCACTGGCAAACAAGTGTAATTAACACAACTTTTCAATGACTAATCGATGTGAGTGAAGTTTTCTAGTCTCCGCGCAAGGGCACTATAAACACTACAAACTACATGTCTTTCGTATTTTTTTAAAGACTACACAAAATGAGATCGTTTTAACAACTACCTATTTTCTCTTCGATTTGTTTTAAGAAATACTATTTCCGTGTTTAATGAAATATCGTATAGCAAGTTTTACTATTTTATTTTTAAGCGTGAGGATGAAGAGTTCAAATATATCCGAAGCCCAGAAGGCTGGTAGCGAGGGCAGTTCTCTGAAATCAATATGTTCAATTTGTTGGGAGAAAAGCGATGGTCAGCATTTTGGAACAGAGGCTTGCAGGTAAAATTATCTAATTATCTAGTTAATGTGTTTATCATTTAAAGAGCATGTGCGGCGTTTTTTCGCCGCAGCGTTTCTCTGGAAAAGAAATATGTCTGTCAAGGGGTTGGACTGTGCGAAATGAAAGCAAGTAAAATGAATAAACCTTAATATCGATATAATTTTTCTACTGTAGATATAAGGTGCGCATGTAGAGCTTGCAGATTCAAGAAATGCTTGGAAGCCGGAATGAATCCAATTTGTAAGAAATTTTTTTAACAATGAAATATTCGTTATCAGGTGTGCAGACAAAAAGAGATATTTTGGGAAAGCGAGGTAAACAATTCGATCATAACATAAAATCCCAAGTGAATAATGTGTTGGTATGGAAGGAACGAGCATTAAATGTGGTTTAAAGTTTTTTTTAAGGTTAATATGGATTCTACTACGCACAAAGCTTCCAATAAACATGCTGAAAAAATGTTTGATGTAATTCCTCTTCTTGAGAGATTGCGAAAGAACTATTCTAAAATGGATAATATGAGACTGATTGTGCACAGAGAGGACGATGTCAATATCCATGGGGTAAGCTCTTCCTAAAAATATAATAACAAATTTACCTATTTCCGACGTAGCAAAACTTGCCTACTTAAAAAATTTCTCTGCATTGCCCCAAAAATAAAATAAATTATCTCAAACAACCAAACTTTAACCCTCTTTTTTCTTGTAGCAGCGAATGCCCAGAAGTATTAACTACAAAGAAGCCAGAGAAATGTTGAACCGTGAAATATCTCTTGTATGCGATTGGGTTTGTTGGTGTTTTGACGACTTCTGCAGTCTTGATAACGCCCAAAAGGTAGTTTTAATGGTTTAAACTTATATTTATCTTTTTTTTAGAAGTGTTTGCTGCAAAACTTTTTTATATCTTTTACTCTACTTGAAAGCGCTTATTTATGTCATATCAATGGTAAGAATAAACTTTTATTAGCTAGTTTTGTATTATTTAGTTGTCGTAAAGTGAAAGATTAAAGTTAAAATAAAGGTAATTAACAAAATTGTTAACTGACGGAATAAAAGTACATTTTATTATAACCACTTAATTTGTAGCCCACGCAATTTAAACTTTTCAAATTCTTCCGTCCACGACAGCTATTTTTTTATTGTTTTTCAACAGTTTTTTTTAAAGGAAGATCAGACGTAGTGATTTTGCCGTCAGGAGATTATATTGATATCGACCATGCGGAACAATTTTACGCTGGAATTCAAATGGAACAGAGCTCGATGAGTGCGAATGAGGTGGTAAAGTAAGTTTATTTAACAATGGGCCTATTTACTGTTGTATTCCTTACAATCATTGTTCTAAAATGTGCCCCTAAAATGGCTATTTTAACCATTATTCATAAATGGACTAATGCGCGGAATAAAAAATGTGAATAATTGAACACATTTTTTTGTAAAAATTTTGCTTTTTTCGTAAAATTCCTTATGTAATTTTTTCGTATGGAATTTTTCGCATTACGAATTTTATCTTAACGCTCTACATTTACAAGATCAGTCTCGAATCGTGTTTATATATTTTCAGTCATCGAGAGTCTCAATGACTGAAAATATATAAATTGAAATGTACATTTTGTCTGTTTTTTCTGTAATTTGGTATTTTCAATGTTTAGAATATTAAAACCATCGTTGGAATTATATCGACATTGTTTGGTTCGGCCGATTATGCACGAACGAATAGATGTTTATGAATTCTTTGCACTTTGCTCCCTTGTGCTTTGGGATTTTGGTAATTATTTTTTTTTTAATTTCGATACTCTTCCTCGATTTTTTCGAAATAAATTTCTGGGAAAATTTATAGCATCAAAATTTAGGTGTCGAAGGCCAATCGGAAGAGTGCAATGTAGTATCAAGAAACATTCGAGAAAAGATCATTAAGGAAATTTCATCGTATTATACGATCATCAATGAGCACTCTGATCCAACACTTCGAATGGCTCAAATTATGTGCATTCTACCTTCATTGCAACGAGTAGCGCGCAAGTTCAATGAGGATGTGCAGTTAACTCGCTTGTATAATATTTATGCTCCGAAAGCCGAATTTTTTGATGTTTTAAATGAAAAATTTCCATAAAATAATTGGCGCAAACGGTTTTGGTCAAATTTATTTGACGTCATTAACAAAAATTGAAACTGTTGTCGACAATTTTCCCATTAAAATCCAATTAAAAACTAATAATGGAACACATTAAATTTTCAATATAAAAGGCAACATTTTTCCGCAGTTTTGCCCAACAACATGATTATCTACTATTTGCTCCTGGTTTTTGTCACGGCGTATGCAACAAATCGCAATGAACTCGAGAGAAAAGTATGAATTCGATTTATTAAGTATGCTTGTAAAATTGTATTGTTTTTTCCTTAAATGATGATTTTTAGGCGAAATTTGGATAGAGATTTTAAAATAAACAATTCAAATCTTTAGGGCAATGCGGAAAAAAAATGTTTAAATGTTGTGGCCCTTTATAATGGTGTCCTCCGAAAATTTTGAGCATAGTTGGTCCCACCTCACCTGGGCTGAAAGCAAATCGGATTCCGAAAATTCGGCACTGACGCGATTTTTTTTTTGGGAATAGGATTGATTTTTTCCAAATATTCCTACATGTTTGAGCCCTACTTACATTTTTTTCAGGCTGGAATAACAGTGTTCACCGATGACGCGAAACCAATTAATAACAATCGAGTTTATCCCGGAAAGGAGGCAAAAGTGATACCGCCCGAAGTTGAATTTTGCAATTTGCCACTCACCAAATCGCGTATTTCAGCAAATTGTTGTCACATCTCAACGATTTGAGCCTTTCAAAATCCCAAGCGGTCCGGTTCTTATCATGAAAAACCGGCCGAATGTCAAAGAGCCGACAGGCATTCGTAATGTAGGCATTGAACGAAGAATATTTAGGCAACATTCAAAAACTTGTTTCAGACGTTATACGCCCAGAAGTTCCACCCGATTCACGCTCGAGAGAAAACGACGATTCCAAGAGAAGTTCCAAATGTTCAAGAACCGGAAATGACTGTTAGAATTTCGCAATATTTTTATATCAATCTATTTTAATTCAGGCATTAGAAATGCACAATTGGATTCAAAGCCTCAATCATCCAACTGCTCCCAAGCAGCGGAAAGAAGTTCTCTACGTCGAAAGATTCAAAGCGCAGTTTGTAAGGACCTACTACACGGACGGCGATGTCGAAGAGAAGATGCTGGTCAATTTCGGAGATCCGCAAACCTATCGCAAATCATTTAAGTATCAATAAATGAATTCATCGAAAAACAACAAGGTTCAACAAACAGATAAAAAAAACAATCAACAACATTAGATAACGCGACTTCCTTTGCATACTTCTTTCACGCTGCGCTTTTCGACAAACATTCTCTAAAAGAGCAATTAATAAGTTT
This sequence comes from Caenorhabditis bovis, assembly GCA_902829315.1. NCBI lineage: Eukaryota > Metazoa > Nematoda > Chromadorea > Rhabditida > Rhabditidae > Caenorhabditis > Caenorhabditis bovis. Next base: position 549,495 of record CADEPM010000001.1, on the reverse strand, counting down.
AACAGTGCATAATGGGACCGCGTACCTTCAAGCTCTTCTTCATCCTCTTCGCTTTTTCACCTCCAATTGGCAGAATATTCCTGCGCTGCAAACTCTTCATACGATCCTCGAGAATACTTCCTTGGACTTTGACTTGTCGCAAATTTCCACTCAATTCTTCCTAAATATTGTAAATCCATTTTTTTATTAGAAATCTGTGCTCACTGTCAGCAAAAATGGTTCTTCTTCGTCGACAAATTCGCCTTTTCCGAGCTTTTGCCGCTTTGTCAATTTTTCAATCACTTTGCTCCTTTTTCGTTTTTCGGCTTCCGCTTCTCTTGTCTTTTCCTCCATTTCTAGATCTTTCTGTATTTGCTTCGCTCTTCAATGATTATCGTTTAAAATAAATATTTAAAAAATCAATGCCCACCTATAAACATTGTGCGAATCTTTCTCTTTTTCCTTTTCAGCGAGTCGTTTTTTCTCTTTAAGCTTCAATGCCTCCGATTTCGCTTTCTTCTTTTTCTCTTCAAGAGTAAGCCTTTCGAAACTGACAGTTTTTCTTTCAGCATTGTCTTGAGTATCAATTTCTTCTTCTTCTCCTTCTTCTTTCTCATCACTTTCATCGTACCTCGGATCGATTTTAAGTCCTTCCATTAACTCCAACTGCTTCTCTTTCTAAAAAAAATCTCTCTTATTTTTTTTCTCAGAAAATTTCCCAACCGCTGTAATTTTTTTCTCCCACTGCGGCTCAATTCCGCGCTTAATTTTCTCTTCAGTTTTTATCAATTTTTGCTCTTCGGTGACGATTTTCGAGATATACGCTTCATATTCTTCCGCTTCTGGATTGTATGAAGCTCCAGCGTCAACAACCTCAACGGCGGGCAATAAGCTAGTAATTGCAGCAGGCGGTGCTTTTGGCTGCTGAAAATTATTAAATCATGCATAATTTTTAAAATTAATATATTACTTTTCTTTTCGTGTAGCGAAGATAATGATCAGCAGCTTTCTCATTCGACAATTCAATTTTTGGTTCCAAATCTATAAAAATTAGTATTTTTTATTAAAAAATTAATTTAATTACCAGAACTCCAAACATCAAAACCTTTCGTTGGCTTGGAATTCATTTTAATCAGTTTTTCTCTTTTTTCTTCGATTTTCTTTTTATTAATCGCATTTCCTCTTGGTAGTTTCGCAATTTTGATCTTTTTTGTCGTTGGAGGCGGCAATGTAACCAAATCTTTGCTATAAGTATTCCATTTATTATCTCGATTTCACTTAATAGCACTCACTCAATAGCTCGAGTAATTTTGTCTAAAGCTGCTTGCTGTTTCTTGGTGACTTTCAATTTTGTCGAATTCGCCTCTCGATCAACCTTAATATGAATTTGCGAAGAAGTCATAAACAATATGAGGATTACCACAAAGAGATCGTCATCCTTCATGTCGGCGATGATCCCCCCAGTTGCCTCTTCGCGTCGCTTAGAATCTACAATTTTTTCGTATGATGTTTCAACCACAAAACGCTTTACGTAGAGCATCTTCAATTTCATCCAAGTTTGTCCCTTTCCTCCAATATTTTTTGGTGTGACGAGCGCCTAAACCAATTTTTAATAATTTTGTATATTGATACTCAAGAAAAATTACTTTTAGCAGCTCCAGTTCGTTTTCCCAGCTTTGTAGTCATTCTAAATTGAAGATCGATTTTTAAATTTACCGATAGCATTACAAATAAAATAAAATACGAAAACGATGTTATCAACAACGTTTAAAACAATGCAGCACAAATTGAACCAATATTTTTATTATCCGAAATACATCTAAAAATCTACATTAAACATTCATCTCTTCAATAGTCTCATGAATCGGACAACATTAACTTTAAGCGCAGGCCAAATGAGAGTAAGATTCCTAAAATACCATTCTTTGTTGTACTCTATCAATGCCTTGTGACGATCATTAAGAAAATCACGATAGAATTCACTCATTTCGTTGGCGGAAACATGCTCCAATGGACCCAACTCGGACCTTTTCTGAAATAAAACTAATAAATTCAAAGAGAAATATGCAAAACTTTTTCCATGAATTGCGCTTTTCTGGTGTCGAATAGCGTGTTGTGATGTGCCCAAAAATCAGAATTCCACCTAAATTTCGTATACATTAATATTTGAAAAAAAGGCAACGCTCACTGATTTAATTCTTCTCTTGCGTTTCGATATTGCCGTTCCAATTCGGTTTCATTATCAAGTCTTCGTAGCCTACAACATCGGAATTAACTTTTTTGACATAAATAATAAACCACAAACATAATCCTTCGGATTTTTGAGACACTATCCGGCGGTCCAACCCAATCAAACCGACGATCCATTCGAACATTACTCGATGAACTCGTCGATTGAAACATCTTCAATTTGAACCATTAATAAATTGAGCAAAAACCGAACCATAGAAATGAAAAAGGAATAAAAACCTTCCACGAACGATAATAATAATCCTTATATAAAATTCAACAACATTTATTCAACAAATTGTAACAATGAATATTCTCGACGTCGCGCGACTGCTGAGAATTGCGAAAATACAAATGAACTATGGAAGAGGTCGTGGAGCAAAAACAAATGGGAAAATTTGGTTGAAGGCGTACAAGTCCTACACACGTCTTCAAATGTGTCCAATTTTCAGCAGGCGCGCGACGCCGACAGTAAATCAACAACTTCCCTCGTTTTCCAAATATTTCCTTATTAATTTGAACATTCTGTCGTATTCGGTTAGGTTATGTCTAGAAAAAATTGTTAATTAATTAATGTAACAACAAAACCATTACATAACAAGCAGAATTGAAGCCAGAAGTTCTCTGGTATTCACCAAATGCTGAAGATATCCTTTTGTGTACTTTGAGCACGTATAGCAATCACAGTGATCAAATGGCTTCGAGAAGTTCTCAGCAAACTGCTCATCAGAAAAATCGAGCGTGAAAAACGTTGAACATGAAGGATAGTTATCAGAGAGATAGAATCCTCGATTCTGGAAAAAAAATCGAGCTTTTTGATTTTTACATTTTTGAAATACCTGTTCCGCAAGCTTCACAGCATACGATGAATCAAACAAATCAATACCAAGACGAACAAGAGTCAACACTTTGGTCGGATCAAATGGTCCAGAAACAATTCTTAATTTGTTTGGAGGCAATGGTGTCTTCAAATCAAATTAATAAGCAAAACGATTAAATATCGATTTTGACGAACAAACGTTTCATTGAGCAACTTCGCAACTTCGCTCTCATCCATTTCCATACCGTCAACAAAATCATGCAAATCGACATTGTATGCTCTAACATTCTCGCCAAGACCAACATCTACGGCACATCTCCGCCGATAAAATGGATTGAATCCACCACCCAATGAAATGATCGGTGTACCCTGAAAAATCTCGTCGATTTCTTAGAATATGGGAAAATTTTTACTGCATAGAAAAAAATTAAATTCGCCAATTTCAAGCAAGAAGACAACAAAAACACCTTACTTCAACAATTTCATCCGGATTAAACATTTGCGTATGAAATGTTTTATTCCTATCTGCTGCTTTCGATTGTTTCTTCAAACTTGCATCTCTGGGAATATCGTAGTCAAAAATCGTTTCGAACGAAGAGCATCCGAAAGAATTTATAATTTCTCTTATTTTTGCAACGTCAATCTACAGCGTGATTTTAAAAGAAAACGTGCAAAAAATGCACATTGATTACCGAACATTTTCCATTTTTTGTCCAAATCGCAATCGATTTTGAATCATTGTAACCACTCGGAAGTTTGCCGAGCGGATCAAGAATCGCCAAATGAATCGCCGAGCCTTGCGGAATCCCACAGAATTTCGCTACGCCTTTCTTGAATTTCCGAATTATATCGGCTTGGTTAACGCTGAAAATCATTGACTTATGGTTCTATATTGATTTTGGAAAGAAAACTAGTTTTTCGCAATCTGCATACGGTTTTCAGAGTTTTTTTTTAAGCGAAATCTGCATGGTACCATTATAAACAATATTACACGATCAACCTACAGTGAAGGCAGCGTGAGCTGATATATCGGCTTCTGTGACAAATTCAATTGTTTTACCGCAACATCCCATGTCAAATGCGGAATGTGGCCACCACGAAGATACGTCATATATGACGGCGTTCGATGGTTTCCGACATCAATTGAACCTGTAATCGTTAATTAAAATGAACGGACAAAAATATTCATACCCCATACGTCAATGCTTCCCAACCTTCCAAGTGTTGTCTTTTTTTCCAAATTGAACTTTACCATACTTCTTGCTTAAAACATAAATCAATTCCGTTTTTAGATATCGCTTTAAAGGTATCTCACGATTAGAATAATACATCATGGGGCATATTCGAGAATACCATACAAATCCTTTTTTATTTTGATAATTTTGGAAAGAATAGCAAAAAAACATATCACGACGACGGCGCAGCAGATGAATTAATTTGATAATTGCGATATTCGGGTTTCAATTCCCACATGTTCTTATGAGGAGGGGCAGTGTTATAAACAGCGATTTCCTAAAATATAATTATAAGTACGGAAAATAATTTTAAAGAATATACTTGAAGAATTTCCTTTACATAATTGATTGGCTGCTTTGTAAGTTGTTGTAGATCATGAAGCCTAATTTCATCCAAAAAATGTTTAATTTCAAAATTTAAAAATATACCTGTAGTATTGATGTTTCTCAAACGCGTTAAATAATGCTTGTCTTAATAAATCGCGATCAGCTCTAAACGTTTTTGCTCCTTCCTTCTTTTGCTTTTGACGAACAAGATCCTCGGCATGAATCGACACAGGCTTATAGCTAACAGCCGCCTAAAATAATTGATTTATTGAAACATCATTATAAATATAAAACTACATACCTTTTCAATAAGAATGACTTTTTTCTTTGGCTCCAAATTTTTTACAATGTGTTGCTGTTTCATTTGAAGGTATTTTAGGGTTGCTGGTGGGCGACACTCAGCCTTTTTCACAATTCTTCCTTCAATTGCAAGTTTTCCCGTTCTAAAAATTTTTAAATAAAAGAATATTTTAAAAATTTCAAAAAAAAAACTTACTTGACACTTGCATCACTTCCCAATGTAGTTTTGTCTTCGCTTAAAACTGACATTGTTTGATTTTTAATATCATGAAGCAAAAATGAATATTCGGTGGGAATTTCAGAAGACGATTTATCCACTGATGTGGCCGGCTCATCGTTTTTCGGTTTTGGTTGCTTCAATCCTGGTTGGGTATGAAATTTGACTTGTTCACCGATTTTTAATTTTCCAACAACATTTCCTTCATTAGCCTCCCATAGTTCACTTAGATATCGTGGAACCTAAAAAAAATTTCTTGCATAAAATAATTAAAAATTTAGAACCTTTACAAGCCAAACACCCCGTTTTGCCATTTCGGTGTCCACGTCATTAAGCAAACGTTTCCTATTCGACATTTTCTGCCTGCTCAAACATATTCATTAAAAATTATCGTATTTGAACAATATTAAAGTACCATCAAGGAAGAAACCTTCTTTCAAACAATCAATTGAAAATATTTTAAAATCAGCCATTTATTGAAATATTAGTGCTATTGCAAAATACTCGTCGAACTCTTAACAAAATCGATCAATTTTTTGTCGTCAATTTCCTCCCATCCAGGCGGTGTAGGCAGCGTGAAATTTGCCAAAGCGGATGATATTTGTGAAAGTTTATCTGAAGAATTAATTAGAAACAGAAAAATTAGTTATTTTACCTTCATCAAGCGGTATCGAATTGAACTTTTCTTTTTCTATCAAAAACGTTGGCTTTTGCTGCTTTTCGGATTTCAAATTCTCGTTGAAAATTATGAAATTAGTCCACAATGATCCACAAGAAGATTCGGAAAACGAATCATTCAGCACTGCTTCCTAAATTTTAAATTTTGAACCATAATTCAGATCTCTGTACCTCTTCATCATTTTGTTCTTCAGATACAGATTTGATCATTTGATACCCATTTTTGGAAGAATTATACGAATCTGGCTGCGGTTTGCTATTTAAAGGTTTAACGCGACAAGTTTCTCTAAAATAAAATTTATTTTACCGTCCATAGTCATAACACCCACTTGATGGGCAACTTTTCAAACTTAGTAACGCCATCACTCGTTATCAGACTAATATCGGAAGGGACAAATTCCTAAGACACATATACATATTAGAATATTAAGAAATAATAGAACAAAACCTTACTGAAAAAAACGTTCGTACCACATCCGTATAAGATTTGGCTATTTTCAATGTTTTCATCACTATTGGTTAATTGTTGAGATTTTTTATCGTCTTCAGAAGAAGTATCACTGCTAAATCCACTACTACCATTGTCCATGACGTGATCACTAGCATTATCTTCTTCACTTGCTGAATTGCTTGGTATGTCTAAAAAATCGTAGGTAAAATTATTTTTACATTTTACCTGAGCATCTTCCGACACCGTTCAATTCAACCTCGTATCCCACATACCAACCATCTTCATGAAGTTTTTCATTATATTCTACAGAATTTTTCAAAATATATGAATTAATTCTGACAACTCCGATGCCGCCTAAATATAATATATACTTAAAATAATTGTATAATTACTGATACCTGCTTGAATTTGGCTATCAGCTTCTTTTACATCATCCATATTCCACCCTTGTTTTCCTAACGAGTCTTTTAGCACTTTAAGATCCCGTTTATTCAAATTTTTAGCCATTGCCTAAAACACTGCTTCTAAAACTTTAAAAATCATGAATCGCGAAATATTGTATTAATAAATTAAATAAATTTTAAAATTAAGGATAAATTATAAATATGATACAAATAATAGACTTTAAACAAGTTAAAAAAAAAAGAGCGAAAATAGAAAACCTAGCGTTTATAAAAAAAAGACGTTTGCTAACAATACGCTAGTCAAGTGTGACTGACGCAAAAGTTGATAATATGTTCATTTCCTCAAGAACTTATTTTTCCATTCACTTTTCCGATTTTTTGTGATATGAAAATATCAACTAATATGAGTTTCTAATATTGCACATTCTTTAAATTCTAGAAATGTCCGACAATGAAAAACCTCAACTCTTTTCTAATGGAGATTTCGAAAAAGTTGCGGCAAATATTATAAGCAGCCCCCGGAGAATTCCGTCTCAAGGTAAAGTATCGTAAATATGTTGAATTTTTTAAATACATATGCAAATTTTAGACTCGTTCGATTTGTTGTTCAAAATAAGTGATAAACAACGTGAATACTACACAAAGTGCTTTCGTCATCTTATGAAAACAACTCAAGGAGTTGTCGACTTAAATGGTGCTCTATATGGCTCGGACCCACGAATCATGGCATTTTTTAAACGAAGCTCTTTGGATGTGCCGTCATTGTCTAAGTAAATTTTTAAATATGTATAGGCGTCTCTAATGTTCAACTATTGCAGAATTTGGAATTTAGCTGATGTTAATGAAGATGGCTGGTTGGATCTTAATGAATTTTCAATAGCCATGCACTTGGTCGTACTAAAAGTAAAGGTAAATAACTTTAATCTGTAGCTCTACAGTTATTAATTATTAGGGTGAAGTTCCTATACCAGATGTGTTGCCCCTTTTTGCACGCCCACCAATGACAACATCAAGATCAACTAGCCAACAGGGACAATGTTCCGGAACTCCTTCAATTTCTAGTATTTATAATTTTAAGAAAAATTCTCATTAAGAGATTTATGCAGATACAGTATGTTCTTCACCGCCTCCATCTTGGAATTCTGACGGAACTGTTACTACAACAGACGGAAGACTTCCAACCATCCAGCCGGTAAACAAATGTTGTAAAGAAAAATAATAGCTGAAAATTTCAGAGTATCAAACAATTTTCCAACACTCCCCCCTTGCTTGTTGACAGTCGACCGACTCCTATAAAGCATTGTGGGTTTCTATTTATTGCCGAATATATGGATCATTTTAAGCTGCTCTGTTGGCTTTAAAAAGTCCGTCGGGACCTCCGCCAATTCCACCCCCTCGACCACAACAAAAAGGTCATGGGCGAAGTGCAAGCTTAGATTTGAAACTAATCGCATTGAATCATGGGAAATTTCCTATTAATGAAAATATGAATGCTGTGCCACCGTCAACACTTGCATTATGGAGCTCGCATACTGATCCTGAAGCTGCAATAACTGCATCGCCCTCATCAACGAGTCAATTAACGACACATTCATCACCGAAGTCGCCATTAGAAAATTCTGTGTCTACAGTGACAACGAGTTTCACTTCGTTTCCCGAAACACCTGAAAATAGTTTCCCTGCGGCAGTTTTGCCACCGCCCATCCCTCAACGTATCACCCCATCACCGTTATTAATTAAAAAAATTGAAGAAGAAAATTCTCAATTAATCGACGCTGAAACTCAGACAGAAATCAAAGTTTACGATGAGGAAGAGATTAAGCAATTTTTTGATAAATTTGGTATGAAAAAGAAGGAAGTTATGAGAATTGGGGATGATTTTTATAGGCACCCAATTAGATAATTTGCTTGGAGACGAAATTGAAGCGACTGAAAGTCGTGGACTTGACCGATGGAGTAAACGATGTGCGGCACTGAAGCAGCAAAATGCAGAGTTAGAAGCAGAACGTTCAAAACTAGCACAGGTGAACAAAAATTACTAATACTTATTATATTCTCATATTTTTTAGATTCGCCTTCAATTGGAGATTCGACTACAGGAGCTGAGCGAACACAATCGCTCTACTAAGAATTAATATTGGAATATGCTAACCGCTGACGTTCCATGGCTGCACAAAAAATTTCCAATGTGTTTTTTGTTTTTTTTTTTCCTATTTCGAAAAGCCCTGGTTCATACTGTCATGGTCAATTTTCACATACTTCAGAAATACCCAACGATTGTCCATGACAGTATAAAAATCTTCTCATTTATTCAATGTATTTATTTTAAACTGCGTCTAGTCGATAATCCACTCTATAATATATTTGCATATTATATTGCTTAACTGTGATTGAAACGTTGTGAAATAAACGATATTTGCTCATTTAATGAATATTTTGCTCATTGAATGGAGTCTCGCATTGCTTTTGATCTCTTCTGCGAGAAATAAAAGCGCGCGCGGGAAAAAATGTTTTAAAATCATTCGTTCCGACAAAAATTGATTTTCATTTGTGTCTTTTTCTTTTTAAAACGATGAATTTCAGCGCTTCGTTTGTTTTTCATTCATTTCATTTCAGACCTCGCACTCCAAAGGAATGAATCAACTCCAGAACGATGATATGAGAATCGCCCAATTGCGTGCGGTAAAAATCATTAAACATTTTGCGATTTGCATTCCAAAATTGACAGATCGAGGCGGAACTTCTTCAATCGGCCAGCCATCCGCCAGATCCATTTGTGTATTTTCCAAAAAATCTGATTCGCGCTGCCACATTAAGCAGCGAAGAGTGGAATATTCGGTGCTGAAGTCGCGAATCTTATAATTTAAACGATTCTTTTTTAGGAACTCAGCGGCTAGCGGAAATTTTGTCGATGAGCAACGATCGCGGCCAATTCGAATGTCGCGCCGTTTACACAATCAACGAAATGAGCCGGTGTCGAATCATCGAAGCTCTGACATGCCATTACGCCAACATCGTTCTCGACCGACACCAGCGCACGCGGTCAATCCGCTGTTTCGCGATCAAAACGACGAGGTTGAAAATCGCGATTTTGCTTGGAATGTAGCCTAGGCGAACAATTGCAGAATGTTCAACCGGTCCGATCACCTGAACGTCGGAGGCCGCTATCACCAACACAATTGCCCGGAGTTCGAGCCATTCCGAAAGAGTACAACAGAGTGTTTCGAGGACTTCTAACTCCTGGAGAATATTTCGCCAAGTTAGTTAAAAACAAAAATGATCGAGAACGTGCTAATTTTTTTCTATACGAGACCCAGAGCGGAAATTCAAAAGACGCTATATGATAAATAATTTTAAGGTCACATACTCGGTACTTGGGTCCGTTTGATGAGATGCCAACGGTTGAAACATTGCCATCCGGCGACAACTATATCCTCTTACAGGTTTCATTTTAGTTTAAAACCAGCAATAATAAATAATTTAAGAGAATGGGTCGTCTACCTGACAGCGGAAAATCGATTTTCCGCCAGGTCGGTGCGCTTCACACATAGATCCCAGTGAGCTCTTCCTTCAATTATACATACACTATCATGACTAACTCGAAGATTGCAGTTTGCATCACTTCGTCCGCATATTTTAGTATTTTGTACTCTTTGAAATTAATAATTAACATATTTTTTGTTGAATGTCCTCTCATATTCTTATACCAAAAAGGAAAATTGCTGTTCAATTTATCCATATCATTGTGAGTTTGTCTCAAACATTATTATTGAGCCATGATTACATTTTCCCACAACGGTGCCCGTTTTAGTTATATAATATGTAATAATTTTCCTATTAATAACCTAAAAATCATTTGTAGATTGTTTACGTATTTGAACCAAAAGTGTTGTTTTATTTTCCAATATGTCATTCGATAAAGCAACAATTTCGAAAAAAAAATTTAAAAGAATTAAAAAGTCTAAAATATATCCTACTCTACGCTTGTTTAGTTGGAGGTTGTGTGGGGGATTGAAGTCCAAGAAGCTGTTTGATTTTACGACTGTAAGTTCTGGTCGACTCAATTGTTTCTTCCTGTAATAAAAGTAAAATTGAATGTTGTATTCTCAAGTTTTTGGTGAAAAAAGTTTAAAATTGTTTAAATTTAATTATGTAGAAGTCATATCGAATTCAAATTTAACGGTTTAATTGAATTTACTGCAAAAGTCCGACAGAATTTGGGACTAACGCCTTCTGAGCTCTGTTTCTATTGTTAAATTAAAAAATTGAGAGATAATTACAGTGACAGGTGGGGATTAACTGTTGGGGTCACGGGGAAAGTTTAACCTGCTTGCTCCGCCCCTCTCCACCCCGGAGATATCAATTTTTATATTAATTATAACACACAATAACATTTTTTTTCGAAACAAACGATTCGTCGACGTTTCGCTTTCTCGTCATCCTAAAACCTTAGCGATACCTTGTTACGATAATCTGTCCATGTATCGACGAATTCTTTGAAGTTCGCATCTTTTTGTGGGTCTTCGGAGTTAACTGGGCATTTCTGAAAACAAAACATATTAAGATAATTGGGAAAACAATTACGAACCAATTTTTCGCAATTTCGAGATTTCGAAATTAAATCGATAAGTTTTTCTTTTGCTGGGGACCCGTCAAATTCGACTTTTAGATTATCGACCCGTTCTTGAAGAGCTTCCCAATCTTCAACTTTCTGCAAATTAACGTTTTAAACATAAGAAGAAATAAAAAAAATAACATTTGCTTCATGGTACAGCACTGTAAGAAGATAATACGCATAATCAAGGTTTTGTTTGCGAGTGTGACACCTGAATTTCATATTTTTATTTTCAATTTGTTAAAATATACCTATCAGTGATTATCGTCAAAGTATTATTATTTTCATCGAATCGATCTCCAACTAATCTTAACAATTTTGATTTTGCCACGTCATTAAGCCCGAAAACGTCAATGTTTACCTGAAAAATAATTATTAACTATATATAATGTATAATTTTTACCGTCATAGTAACTACACGGCTTCTATTGTCGCGAATGTTGGTGCCTTGATGAACATATGAGTTGTACGAGATATTTATTGGAAACAGTTGCGATTCTAATACTTTGTTATCGAGAATTTCAGGTGGGTATGGGGTGCAGAACTCTTAAAATATCAATTGATGGCTTTATTTTCCTTTTAGAAACATACTCTTGATAGCATTACAATGCTTCTCGATGGCCGAAGGAGTTAAGTGAAGAAAATTGGGAATTTTTACGAGTTCCAAATTTCCCTGAAAGTTTTTTGTAAAAAAAAAAGCAGAAATTTGATCAATGAATAAACCTCTTTTTTAAACGGAGCTCTCTTCTCGATATTTGGACGAGAACCCATACGGACCGGTAATGGAACAACACTTGCAGAAAATGTTTTTGCTGCTGGCCAAACGTTTGACCAATCCTACAAAAATAGATTTAATAGTATTTAGTATTAGCATTTGAAAAAAATTGTAAGAGCATACTTGTTCTGGGTTCATTTCTTCACTTCTTGGCCTCCTTTCAGCCAAACGATCATTTAAATCAATTCGGCTTCTCTGCTTTACTTCTGCTCGACCTGTTGCCTGTTCTAACTGCATTTGACCACGGAGTTTGCGCTTAGGCATAACAAAAAGCTCCCGAAAATCTTCTCCCTTAAAATTAATCGGTAATAAAAAATAATGATTCATACAAACCGATTCATCTTTCACAGAAAAACTGCCAACATCCTTTTTTTTCGAATCTCCAAGAATCGCGCTTGAGGTTGCAGCTCTCAGCTTTTCTGCTAATGTGGATTTCGTGCGAACTGATACTATTCGATGCATAATTACCTAAAATAATAAACTCAATATATATTTTAAAATAGAGAAAACTGATCATAATATGCATTTGATAAAATTCGGACACCGAAGTGGCTTTAAAATAATTTGAAAGAATTAGAAAAGGAGTAACATAAAGTGTGTAATCACCGATATTTCCGATTGCGTACGCAGCGCTTTACTTCACGGTCAATATTTTGGCGCCTTTTTAAAAATATATTAAATACCGATGAGAATTAAAAATTTAAATATATTAAAAACAGTTGATAACCTAATTTTCAATTTTTAGTTGTATTAGTCAAGTAATGCATTTTATTCTTTCATAACTTATTAATCAAATGGAGAAATTTAACTACTTTTCTATTTTAACAGAGGTATTTCCTTTCAACATTCCTCTTTATAACTTTGAATTATAGATATTGACGAAAGAATGCGCTTCGAAATATTCAGACGACGAGTTTTTGGAAAGAATGGGAATCGTTGCTTCAATTGTCAATCCTAATTTGATATCAACAGTAAAATTAAAATGTAAATCTATCTTTTAAAACAAATGAATGCAGGCAATTCAGTTGGCCGAAACAAAACGAGTGAAAACTATTACTATAATTGAAGAGGGGAATGCACGAACTCGAAAAAATAGAAAAATGTCTGAGTTCATCGATAAACCCGTGTTTGAAGAAAAACGTACATTTTCTCACGGAAGTGGATCCGATGGAATGTTAAATTCGATTCGTTTTATAGAAGTATGTCTCCCAATATTCATATATTAATATTTAAAAACGCGTAGGTCCAAAACTACCGCAGTGGCACCGTGGATTTCATTCTTCCGAATGTTCATTACTGCACTTGCAATCACTTTAAAGTATTAATGTCAACTAGACAATTTTAAAATATTTTTTTTTAGAAGTCGACCTTCACCCAAATGGATGGTTGGATTTGTGTTCACTTGCTCGCCTTAAAAATATCACAGTGTTTCAATGAAGTTGCCAATCAACCATGTAAATCCGAAATTTGCAATGTTGTTCGCAAAATTATAGTTCGTAACTGTTTAAACCAGTAAAACATTCATTGTGCTGTAGAGTGTCCAAGAAAGCCAGAAAGTATAAACGACGAATACATAAGATAGTATCAGTCAATATGACACCATCGGTTGCTTTAAATATTACAATTTATAAATTAGTAGTTATTGGTGTGGAAGGTATGCGCCAGCTTGAAGAAGTGTTCGTCTCGGCCCCATTCAAGAGCACGCTGGTAAGATTTTCCTTGACTACCTGTATAAAATTTTTAAGTTAATCAAAAATATATTACTTTTTACCTTGTTTACTAGTGTTAAGCTGCGTGTCAGAATTCGAGCGAGCTAAGCCACAGTTATCACCTGAACTCATTGTTTGTAGTTGAGAAACATCTGTAAATATGTTGCGATAAAAAGACAATTATTTATATTTTACCAATCATGGTCTTCGATGAAGGTAGGGTTTTTTCAATAACTGGAGCACTCGCAACGTTTTGTGATCGCGATGAGCTATTGCCCATGCCGAAATAGGTAAATCAGTCCAAATAGATTTGCGCTGAAATGAAAAATGTAAGCGTTATTTTATTTTTTTTGCAGCAAATTTCCATTCACGCAAACTTCAATTCTTATATTTATAAGATATATGTTAAAGAACAGATGTTAAATAATATGGCAAACAACGAGATGTTCAGAATACAACAATAATTCATTGATAAAAACAGGAAAATTAAATAATATTTGCAAATTTTTCAAGAGATATATAAATTTCGAATCTTCTGTGAGAATTTTGCATAAGAGTGCGATGGAGCAACTTTGCAACCCCAATCTATGCGCTTCGCTTCTTAAATTGAAATGACGAAGTGGCTAGGTTTATAACTCTGTAGGTCGATGAATGGGGAGACTGATTAAGAAAAAATATTTTATAATTTGGAAAAAATGTCGAAAAAACGGAGTTTTCTTGAAAAATTGCCGAAAATGCTCTAGATTCCATGACAGCTGCTAAAATTTATGAAAAATACACGCCATGCTTTTAACATTTAACACTCTTACTTTATATTCCATAATGTGGAATATATTATATTAACCAACCTTAATTTAATTTATGAAAAATTTCTTTTAATTTGTTCTTTCTTTGGCAAATTTTCAATTACTTGCCCATCAATATTCAATAACAACGATTTCTTGCGATTTTTACCAGCAGCTTTTTTTCGCTTTCCGTTTGCGCCCTTGAAAAGCTCGAAAAAATGTGCTCGAAGGTCTTGTGTGATCAACATTCAAGGTCCTTTTCTCAACGAAAATTTGATGAAAAAGAAGAATGAACACGAATCTTGTTAGTACACCACTTTATTCCGCACAGGAAGACCCAGTTAAAGATTTTTTTTCAACCGTGAACATTGATGCTTTGGCGGTAGCTTTTTTGGGGTGTCGGGGGATATTCAATTTTCACACGGCCTGATTTTGTACCTAAAAAAAGATTCGCATTTTTCCCGGCTGAGTTTATATCCGTTTGCATATAAATTAAGACCAGTTTTTTTTGTTTCAACGCGTTTCAAATGGAATTTTCAGCTTTTACTGAACTCCTGCCATTTTTCCTGTCAAATACATGATGTTCAAAATTGAAATACTCAATTTTCATTTGAATTATAACATATTAAAATAAATAACTTTTAAAATGACATCAAAAAAACGTAAACGTCATTTGCTGATTACCTATTCCGGCAAAGACGAAACGTGCTTCAAAAATTCCTATGCGTTTTCATTAAAACAACTATATATAAACTAGCATCAAATAGAAAGCCCATAATTTAAACATCTTCTCTAGTTCTATTTATTTCTTATAGTTCACTACATTTCTTAGATTTTTCAAAAACAAAACACGCACTATCGAGGACGGCCGACGTCGTATTTTTTTGTTTTAAGAAATGTGCATTGAAAATCACGTTAAAGGCGCATACAGGGTGTCATTTAAGTTCCCGCACAACTTTGAAGACGTATATTTCTGAAACTAAAAGTCCAAATCAAACGAGACTCAAAATAATATTTATCTATAGTACAACAAATAATTATCTATTAACTCTTTTCGATTCGGCCTCCTTTCGCAGCTATGACTTCACGGAGACGCTTCGGGTAGGATGTGACTGTGGTACGCAGGTATTCGATGGAAAGATTGTCCCACTCCGCCAGTAATGTCCTCTTCAGAGCCTCTACACTTGAGTGGGGTTTTGCGTTGACCTTCTCCTGCAAGACCCTATCACGGAAAAGTCAAGCGGTTTCAGATCTGTGGAGCAATCAGGCCATTCGGATGACTTGATGAAGTCGGGAAAATGGGTCTGGCACCACTCCTGAGTAGTTTTGGCAGTGTGGGCGGGTGCTCCGTCCCGCTGAAAGACCCATATCTGCCCACCGAAATGCGTTTGGGTCCAGGGCATCACATGCTTCTCCAAAATGTCCCGAACGTAGACTTCTTTGTTCATTTTCACTCCCTGATCCACGAAATCCTGGGGGCACATCCCGGTTGAGCAGATGGCACCGAAAACCATCACACTGGCAGGATGTGAGGCTCGATTAATTGTTTTTCCTTTCTCAGAAGCTTGCTGGGATGTCTGGGCAAGTACTCGATGATTTTGTGGATTGAATGCCGCCTCCACAGTGAACAGCTTCTCGTCGGAGAAGACAGTGACGAGGTGTTCTCCAGACCGCGTGCGAGCAAGAAGTCGTTTTGCTTTTTCGTAGCGTCTCTGCTTGTTGACGGCCGATAGAATTGCCGCTTTTTGGACACGATATGGGGTCAGTACAAGCTTCGTTTTGACGATTTGTTCCAAAGCGAAGATGCTCATTCCCATGTCTGACGCTATCTTTCTCATGCTCCTGTGGGGGTTTCGGCTGATCCTCGATTTGACGGCGTTGATCTTCTGAGGAGTGGTTACTGAGACGAGTCTTCCTTGTCTGGGACGGTCACTGGTCGTATTTAGCTCCTTGAATCGTTTGATGGTGTCATAAACCGTTCTACAAGGCACACCGACCCGTTGAATGATGTCTCTCGGGCTCACATTTTGCTTATGAAGTTCGATAATGGAAGCGCGATGGATGTTAGCCTTCGCCGTTTCTCGGAAGCACATCCGAATGAGGTGAAACTTGGAAAGTAAGTAAAATATACCTTGTTCAATAAAAATAAATTGTATTGGTGTACGAAAAGTGCGTTAGCGAAGCTCTACATGGCGTCAAACTTTTGTGCGGGAACTTAAATGACACCCTGTACAAAAATATATTTGTTTTTCCTTCAGCGCTACATGCTTGATTATTCAAGTTTTCCGAATCGGTCCGACAAAAAAATTAGCTTATATTCATACTCATATTATTGAGTGGTGTCAACTTTTTCTTCCCTCTCTGATTCGGTAATACGAGCTCATTTCCTAAAATTTCGTGTTATTACCTTTGTCCTTCTTCACAACAAAAGAATAAAATATAAGTTTCAAGCTTTCGTCAGGAATGAGCAACGCACGAGAAAGCCGAAATGAGCAACGGAGATTATTATCGAGGCAGAGGCATTCTGAACCAGCGGCACTTTTGGCAACTGTCAGGAAGGTTTGAATCGATTTTTTAATTGAAAAATTAATAATATACATTTCACCCAAAAAATGTAGGTTTTTAAAAAATTTCCTTCGAAACATTCTCAAAAAAAAAACCTACTCGAAACTGGATTTATTTCGTTGTTTCGATTCTTTGGTTAACCTGATATTCTCTTTCACTGATAAAAAAATTTGATTTTCTTCCGCATGTTTATGAATAGACCTATTGAATCGGTTTATTCAATTTTTAGCGTGACGTTCGCAATTTCTTTTCGTAAACTTTAGACTTCTCACATTTCATATTCAGCTATTGCAATCGCCAAAAAACGAGAGCCCTGTTACCATAGCTTATGTATTACCGCGTCAAAATCATTCGATGGTCCGTAAATTCCAATGGCTTCTCGATTTTTGGCTGCGCTAGCAATATAGCCCGTTTTTGAAATTAACCTACATGCATGTCGTCAAACCCGTTAATTTTGATCTCACAAATATTTTCCAATTATTGCGACCTCCATTGTGACATAAACTGGTCTCAGTTTTTTTTTAGAATGTTCTCATGATGTAGATATTTTTGAGGGCATACATACGTGAGAAACCCATGAAATATTCAGGAGCTAAAAATAATCTTCAAATTTTAAATTTGGGCTTCCTTTATTTTTACGGCTCTCATTCACTTTTAGCTTCGATTTCGGTTGGTTAATGAGCTTTTTGTTATATATTTTTAACTATTTCAAAAAATAATATGATTCTAGTGAAAACAGATTTTCCGGATTGTTTCTGTCCGAGAAATTGGTGTTTATCTCAAAAAATTTCCCTCCTGAAGAAAAAACTCACAAACCGCAGGCGAGCCGCAATGCGCCCAACGACAAAGGTCTTGCAGCGATACACATCTAATAGTCGCATTTTTCTTCAGAAGCCAATTATAATTTATGCGAATTTCAAATAATCCAACGAAATTTTAATGAAACGTGGCATATGCCACCTAATTTGGTTTCACTATTGTTTTTTTTAATTCTGTTTAATGCGAAACGATTTTGACAAGAATTGCGTTTTTTTATAAACTATGTAAGGAACCATTTTTTGCCAGTAAAAAACAATTGTGAATGTGACATATTTGGTAACGTGTAGGACCGCCGAATATTTTTGTTTTTTTTTTTGAGTCGCAATTAGTGGAAAAATTGCCAAAAAAGGCAAGCCTAATGACCATTCAACTAGATGGCATTATTTGATGATTTCTTGGAATTTTGGTGATTTTGGTCGAATTGAACGAGATCTCATTTTTAGAGGAAATTTTTAAAACCTTGAACATTTGTGGCGTTTGCAGAGCTCGCGCCCAATTCGTTCCAACGAGCGCCGAAGATTCACAATGACTCGCCGAACCGTTGCCAGATTTCGCGACAAATTATATCTATTGGACCCACAAGTATGTTTTTTTTTTCTAAATTCAGCTTAATCGAAAGAAATCGCAATTATCGTTGAATTGTCGTCGTAAAAACTAGCCAAATTTTTATTAGAAAATTCTATTGGGAGTTTTTTTTTGTGTGCTCAAACCTATTTATGTAATTTTACAAAATTTGCCGAATATGGGCAAAATTTTGCGCAAGTCCGATGTCAATTCACTTTTTCATAGTCATGAATCATTTTTGAGCTGCGAGTTAAATGGCAGTGTGCGTTCTCTTTGAATAAGCATTGCGGCGAAAGTATATCTACATATTATGAGGGTAAGGTTTCGTATTATATTATATCGTTGTACCATTAATTAAAAAAAAAAACAATTGAAAAACGAGAATCAGATAGTGGTTGATATTTTTTTTCGAACTTCACAAATTCCACACTCAACGCTTAAATTTTTTCCAGCATGAGAAACAAAATGTGGATTAGGCAAATAGTAATACACTTGTAGGATTTCGCTTATTATGATTATTTTGTTTTATTATTTTTTCCCGTTTTACAGGAAATGTGCCTATGCGGATTATTAAGCATCACTCATTCGGTGAATCTAATTCTATGCATTGAGGTTGGTTGGAGAAGTGGAAGAATGCAAATTCAAATCAAGTTTCAGATATTTTTTGCTTTGGTATTGTTGATACAATCACCCGATCTTCTCTCAATGGATGGCACCTATTTCTATTTTCTCGGCAATTTCGATGGAGGCGGTGTTTTCTTTTTTTCGCTTCATGTGACACGTAAATATTTATATAATCTGTAATTTAAAAAATGCGATTAAAACATTTTTCAGTATGTGTTTCGTGTCTGATAACATCAATTTTGCTCTATGTGGGCTCAACAAAGAAAATTCCGCCGCTAATTTTGCCTCATCTTTTCTGGCAAATTGTATTTGTCATCACTTCGATTGTATCAATAATTGGTAAGTTTTGATATTTAATTTCATGTTTGGAAAACTCGAGATCTCCCAAACCTGAAAGAAAAACTTCAATGTACTTATATGGCAAATTATACATGACGAATAGTTTGTAGTTTGGACTATATGAAGTGTTTAAAATTGCGGAAGCAAAAACAACGGAAAATTTATTCAAATGAGTTGAGAGCATTTTGCGTTTCCAATACGTGACATTTGTGTCGAGGTGTTTGCACACTTCTGTTTGCGTGCTATAACTCAGCGATTCGAAAAAGACGAGTTGGTTTTGAGCATGGCAAACGATTCCTCACTACTGATTTCTCACTCCACTACCGATTTTTTCACTACCAAATTTTCACTACCGAAATTACAGTTTTTTCACTACCGATTTTGCACTACCGTACTACTGATTTGAGGAATCATTGGCCTTGAACATTGTGCACAATGAGATTTAAAGTCATGGGAAAAAAACGACCTGACTCATGAGTGAGTGGTTCCACGGGAGCTCGGAAAAATCCTATCATTACGACACTCCAATAACACGTCTCCCCCAATTAAGCGTTTTTGTTAATTGTGAAAAAAACGCGTTTCCCGTTTTTTTCCGGAAATTTCGAGTTTGGAGTTTTTTTTAATGTTCCCATTATCATGGGAATTAACGCAATTGGTATAGTTGATTTTCGAATTCTGCTATACACAGGGTAGATTTACGGGCTGTGATTTCAAATTGGTCTCGCCACGTGTGAACACTATTTTCACGTGAACTATTTAATTTTAAAAAATTAAAACTACCTCTAAAAAAGCAAAATAATATGGACCGACTATAAATTAATATAAAAGTTCACAGTATTGGCCAAAAATTAATTCGTTTTCAATAGAAATGCTAAACCAAATTTAGAATTTTCTTGCTTAAAAAATCAGTGTTTGTCCTTAAACAATTCAGTTTTCAGTATTATTGGCTCTCGGATTCAAGGGAAAAATGCTGCTACCTTCAAGCATCGTTCTAAGCTGCATGATAGCATCCGCAGGTAAAATGCTATCACCAAGTCGACATTTTTCAACATACTTTCAGGCGTGTGTGAAATTTGGTGGTGCTTTTTATCACTTGCTTATTATCGATATATGAAAGAGATGAAATTGGATTCTCCGTGGAGCCATGACGAGCTTTGCACAAGAGATGATATCGTTTAAAATGTTGAACAGCTTATCAATTTTGCGGGATTACTTTCTACGGAACTAATAAAATGAGTCGAAGCAGCGAGTTTTTTTTTCTTTGGTTGTTTTTGCCCACCAAAACCAATTTTTCGGCTGCCGGCAGAAGATAAGAAAACCCATCGGCTTAATTCATTTTGCACGTCAATAGAAATTTCAAATGATGCCTCTGGGCATTATTCAAACGGAAAAGAACACTCTTTGTTCGTCGTGAAAATAAATGAATAATGAGCGATTGTCGTTTTGTATACTTTATCGCTTTTTAAAGTTTTTCGTCGCTTCTCGTGAGCATTCCAAAATGCTATTGCTTGTTAGATGGGGGGAGACTCGTTCTATGTTATTACAAACATTCTAACCGATTGCGCTCGGTAATCAAATTGTGTTTTACATCTTCGGTCGAATCTATTCAACCCCCCCCCCCCAAAAAAAAAAAAACAGAAATTTTCCTACTTCGTTTTCAAGCTCATGCGTTTTTTTTCGGTTTTTAACTCAATTTTTGGTTCATTTACGAGGTTGGTTTCACAAAGCGGAAATAAGGGGCGAAAATTATTGAGGGCCGACAAAAATAGTTGCAATAGTTGCGCTTTTGAATAATCGAATCAAAAGTTTTATTTAACAATATTTCTGTCGATTTTTCTGTTCGTTCTCCGTACATTTATTAATTCGAAATTATTGTCGGCATGTCTGTGTGAGCACGTTTAATACTCAGTCAACGCGTAAATTTACCCTCGAGTAGCTCTTTATGAATATCGGTCTATTGAAGGAAGGTGATCTGCAATTTTGAATGAAATTAATATGTAGTTTCCAGTATTTACGGGCGAGGAAAAAATTCCATGAAATATAAAACTATTAAATTCAAATTTCAATTTCAATATATATTTGAGTCGTAAAATTATTTAAATTTTCATAAATTTTTAGAATTAAAAAAAATAGATTATTGTTATTTTCGAGAAAACTAAAAGAAATGCATTTTGAAAGAGTGCTCATTTAAAATTATCAAATGTGTGCAATTTTGCGTGCGTGTGTACATAGACGAAGCGCGTCCTCATTTTTTAAATTTTTTCTTTCAAGGAGCCTCAATTTTTTTCGCCCTTTCAACGTCTAGAAGTTTTGCATATAAGCCATTGGGATGAATTTGAAATTAATGGCACGATCTGCTGATAAATCCTTCACACTTTTCTATCTCTTCCATGTCACCAATTTTATGTACTTGTATAAATAAAACTTCTGGTTCTTCATAATAATAATAATTCGATTACGCTTTCAACCAGTTTTCAGAATATTTCCTAAACACGACGAAAAAATAGGACGCCTCAAAAAGAATTCAAAATTCCATCGTTTCTCAACGAGTATCGCGAAACGCTCTATATTATTTTCGGAATTGTGTGTCTCATATCATGGCTACTCTTTAACCTATGGGCTTTGCGGTACAAAAATCATTTATTTCGAAATAATATAAGATCTTCAGTGAATTCTTTTGTCCGTTTTGTTTCCCACCAACGAATGTGAACATTGAGAACGAGAAGCTGAAACATATTAAAACGAAATACATAACCAGGTAGGATATTGGCGAGTTTGGTGGAATTTTCAAAATGTTCAGTGGGCGAATTTTATCGCGACTCGCTGAAAAGGATTTCCAGGAAAGCGATGTTAGAATATTGGATATATTCGTCGTCTAGTCGCGCATTTTTAATTATTCTGATCTTCTATTCTATTCGGATTCCAGTTCGCTCCACCCATTGCCTTCATTTTTTCTAATTCGAATATTTGCCAAAAAAAAACAATGCGCGTTTTTTTGAGCCTTCTGCTTCTTCTTTCAATTTTTTCCGTTTTTTCGGAAGCCCAACGAGTGTTTGATCTCATTGACAATAAAATGTAAGATTTACACGAAAGACTTGAAATCGACAAAGTATAAATTATTTTCAGACTGATTCCTGCCAAAAAACCTCATACAGCCAAAAACAATTATCTCCGCTCATTTAGAGGTGGCCCCATCTATCGATATATAAAATTCATATAAGCTCGAAGACGAGAATATGATAACTGGCTATTTGTTATGTGAATAAAACGTTATCTTATGTTAAATATATCTTGTAAGTTCAAAGGCGCATTGCTATTTATGGGCATGACGAGGATAGGTATTACATTTTTACAAAAAAAGGCAAGTAACAACGGCGGCAATTCAAACATTCTTCAAGCATTGGCGGCAATTCAAACGCCTTTCTCGTTTCAATAAAATTTTCAAAATTCGCTGGTATTAAAAAATATTTAATTAAAAGAATTATTTACCCACCGGGCAATTTTGCATATTTGAGAAGAAAATTACTGGAAACACACTTTTTAATTAGTATATACTCGTAAATCGGCATGGGACCCAAGTCTACAGTATGTTGAGCGCTTCATTAATATAAAGGTTTAATGCTTCCAAAAATAGAAAATATGGTTCACGTGAACTAAAAACGTATTCTTTTATTCCATTATCACTTCAAAATTCATTTCGAAGTTCTTATTTTCAATTCAAGAAACATGAATCGAGGATTATCCAAAATTCCAAGTCTGAAATTACTATTAAAGAGGTAAAATAACAAAATTTGCCTTTTTAGGTATATGTTTTCAGATATCAGCATAATTCTTTCTATAGAAAAAATCTGATTTTTGAAAAGGCCGCTCAATTGAAAACCTACCCAGAAAATGTAAGTTTTTGTTAGTTTTTTTTTGCCAATATTTATGTATAAATTCGTCACACCGAATATGAATAAAAAGAATTCATATTGCGTGTTTTCGGAAAAAAACGGCACATTTTTAAATTAATTTTTTTTTGGTAATTTTTTTCTCCCCGCGAATTGCGCATAATTATACAATATTCCAGCCCTCTTCACTAGGGTTTGGGCAACATTTCTCAAATTATTTGATTGAATGCGATTGGTCCGAGAACAATGGCTGGGGTTGTCCCAAAATGAGACCATTCGGCGATTTTAATGTTCATCCTGCTGCGAAAGGTCTACATTATGCTGTACAACTATTTGAAGTTTTGAAAGCGTACAGAGGCGTTGATGGAAAGGTTGTACAAAAAACATATACAATGTTCACTAATAGATGTCCCCAATTCAGTTTCGCATATTTCGTCCAGACAAAAATATTGAACGAATGAAGAGAACGGCGATTCGTAGCTGCTTGCCTGATTTTCACATGGAGGAAGCATTGCAATTATTGGATGAGCTGGTTTAAGAAAATTGCTGTTCCAAAAAAATTCAAAAATTCAGGTACGAGTTGAAAGTCACTCTTTTCCTGAACCGCATACTGGATCCTTCTATATTCGACCAATGATGTTCTCGACGGATACGAGTTTAGGCTTGGGGCAACCGAAGAGCGCCAAATGGGCGTGCTTTGGCTCATTGGTCAGCAACTATTTCAATTATGAAAAAGTTGGTTTTATCGATTCGATGAATGTTTGAACATTTTTGTTTGAGGGCCTACGACTTCTCGCCGATCCCACATATATTCGGTCATGGCCCGGAGGAGTTGGACAATATAAAATGGGCTGCAATTATGCGCCAACATTTCTGAGCTCATCGTAGGTACTACCAGGTGTGTCAATCTAGGGACCCGCCTGACCCTGTTAGTCCAAAAATGCCGAGAAATTTCATTCCAATATCTGCCGACATTATCCGGGCTACGCCACAATCGCCCTATATGTTGTTATTAGCGGTGGCGGCAATTCAAACACGGGGCCCTACAGGACTCAGGGCCGGGCTAGGGGGTCCTGCTTTTTGACAACGCTGGATGGAACAAACAAAATACATGAAAGAAAGAAACGCTCTTGTTTTAGAAATGCTGCGAAATTGGACTGCGATCAAGTGATTTGGTTAAGTGGCGAAAATCAATTAGTAAGTAGGAGCATCCTGGGAATCTGTGGATAATTTTTTGTCGGTGGCGATAATTCGAATTTGAATTGAAGCGACGGGGCAGACAATCGATCTATGCAGGGTTCTCGATTAATTTGGAATATCAAAATTTCGAAATCTGATACGTGTAGATTTGAGAGAATATCAATGATTTTAATGATTTTATATGCCCAATTTCGAGAGTCATTTAAAACACACTTAACAACTAATTTAAAAAAAAAGTACGTAAACACTAATTACAATAGAGCATACTTGATGTATTGTAATGTTTCTCGGAGCCGCCCTAAATTACGCAGTAGAAAATCGCGCTTCGAAGCCGTACCTCATAATCACCGTAGGTCTGCGAATTTTTTTTTAAAGATTAATAGTGAAGTGATAATTTATGAATTTTAACTTTTTTAGTTAATTCAATAATTGTCAAATAACGGAGAATAAGCAAACTTTATTTTAAACGGTCAGCGATCGACCGCGTAATTCTACTATTTTTTCAAAAAAAAAAAAAATCGACGAACACTATTTTTGAGGAAGTAGTTTGCGCTTTTTAATATTCACGCTTACAAAATGCGAAATTAGATCTCTAACATTATACTCGCTCTCAGGTAACAGAAGCCGGCGCGATGAATTTGTTCGTATTATGGAAAAATGAGGAAGGAGAGGACGAGCTGATCACTCCGCCGCTTACATCTGGCCTCCTCCTTCCAGGAATCACGAGGCTGTCGGTTTTAGAATTGGCGCGAGAATGGAATTGTTTCATAGTCGCCGAAAAAGACTTTACCATGAATCAACTTTCAACGGCAATTAAAGAAAATCGGGTGAGTTTTAGGCGGATGGAAAATTGAAATTATGATTATCATGTTTCTTTTCAGGTATACGAAATTTTTTCGGCGGGGACGGCTGCTGTCGTTGGTCCGGTCTCTGAAATCCTCTACATTGATAAGAGAAATAATATCAACGAGACACTTGCTGTTCCAACAATCGCCAGTGAACATAAGTTCTACAATCGGTAATAAATTAAAATATAATCTAAAATTGATTTCGAAATTTTTTGTTCAGAGTTTTAAAGACGATGACTCAAATACATTATGGCGAAATTGAAAGAAAAGAATGGCAAAGAGTTGTGGATTTGTAATTCATATGAAAAAAATTTATTTTTTTTTTTGCGCTGAACCGCATTTCAATAAAAAGTTTGGTGCGCGCACAATTGTTTATTAGAGTCATCGATAGTCGGGCCTCATCGAATGTAATACACATTCACTCGCAGCAAACGGCTCGGCGACATTGTCTCGCAATGGCACGACAACGATTGGGAAATTGCCACCAGCCTAGAGGCGAGGAATGGGAGGAGGGGGGGGGGGAGGGCGACTGCCCCCCCCCAGTTTCCTCTCGCGCACAGTCAATTTTGAGGCGGCAAACAGTACTGCTTATATTCATCGTTTATCAGTTGTTCATTGTCTGCAGTTCACCATTTCAAATGATATTTCGTGTCCCCTTTTGCGCAACCTTTAGACGCCAAACACATACATACAAAACGGCGCTCACACGCATTTCAATGCGTTTCGTTCCAAATATATATCTACCGCCATATTCGGCACACAGCACGAACCAAAAAAAAATAAGCGGTGTATTTTTTTGTGTATGTGTGACTTGAAGACGTTATTCTCAACTTTAAATACTGTTGGAACGGCGACATTTATATACTTGTATAGAAGGAACGTGTACACAAAGGGGGGCGACACATGCGCAAAATTATTCTCGTTTTCAGCTTTTGTTTCATTGACTGAAACAGTGTCATCCAGTAGTGGTCAGTTGTTCAAAACACTGCCAATTTTACATTACTCGTTTTCCTATTATGGGTCACTAAATATGTGTGTTGCATTTGTTGTTGTTGTTTTTTAATCTGTTGGAATTCTCATTAGTTGCAAAAAAGGAGAACACGCTGATTGTTCTGCCTATTGTATTGAGAAGCGAAAATTTTCATTTTTTTTTTCGTCGGCGACAACGCGACAGCGGCGCTCTTCCGCGCACCTCGAAAAGTTTATAATTCTCGTTCTCATCGCAATCTCAATTTCACACAGTATGTTGTATATTCCACTCCTCTCGGTTGGTTCGATTTTAAAACACTTGCGCACATACACAACATATTTATGATTTTTCTGCGACTTTTTTTTGGTGGTGCTCTCGAACAAACATGGCAAAATGTGTGCAGTGCAGCTGGCACGGGACTAATTTGAACAGTTCCACCGACGGCGCCACAAATTCAAAAAATTGCCTATATGGAATTTTTATTTTTCCAAAACAGATTTTAAAAAAAAAAACGAACTTTTGAAAACCCAAAAATTAAAATAATCGGTCATGTGCCTGATATTGCGTACAATGCATTTTACCTTACGCGCATTTAAAATTCAGTCAATGCTAAAAATTTCCAATGGTTGCACGAAACAACGTTCCGTGTAAATTGACGAACTTTTTAAATTTACGAGCTGGCTAGATATTAATTGCGCGTACGATAAAATGCAGAGTACGCAGACACGTAGCCAACAATTTTTTTTTTCAAATCAAATGTCGTATGAAAATGGAGGGGGCATTTTAAACATTCGAAATGAAATATTTTTTTCGATTAAGCATTTCTTTTCCAACCCAAAAAAGGTTTTTTTTGTCTTTGCGCAAGTGTATTCTCGTGTTTTCCACCGAATTTGGTTGAATGTGGCCCTTGCCATACTCTCAATCACGAAGGGAAACGAAACAATAAAATTAAACGAAGAGCTCAACGAGTATGTTTTTTGCTCTTGAATACACGCGCTCTTGGTTTGAGCTGGCTCGTTCGTCGAATTCCCAAGTTTCTTAATGGATTTCCACATTGATATTTCATTCGTCTCTCGTGATTGTGAAGACAAAAATATATATTATTGCGTTGTTTTGATAACATTCCGTGCGGGCGAGTTAGCTATTTTTTTTTCGACAAAATCTCGTCTCGCGCTTGAGCTGCTCAAGCTCGGCGGGCCGGGAAGAGGCTCGATTTTTTTGTTGGCGAATGAATGGGAAGCACGATCGGCGGGTGCCCGGATCTCTCGCGCCTCAATGGTCCCTCCCGTCTCGTCGTTTGCTTCCCGATGTCTGCGCTATCTGCTCCCGAAGCGATGCTTCGTTGTGCGCCAACCAAGCGCGCAACTGCGCAACAGTGTAAATTTCGAGGTGCCCGTCTGAGAGCTCCGCGGAGAATCGACTTCAGTATTTTGCTTCATTTCAAAGTTTCTCGAGTCTTGATGCATTTCATTTCTCCATTGCCTATTGGCTTGATATAAAGCAATTTTTTCACTATTATAGTCTCAAATATACCATTCAGACTATCCAAGGTTCATATTAATAAGTTAAAGGTGTGTCGAGTCGATGGTCTCGAAAAGAATGATTGCTAAATGTTTTTACTCAAAGGTATCAAACTATCAAAACATTATAATTGCTAAAAATTGTTACTTGAGTTTTATTCCCAAAATCTGAATAGCATGAATCTAGCCGATTATTATTTTTTTTTGTGTTTCTTCAAATTCTAAGAATCATTAATTTAGTATGGCTTCTAAACAAAATCAGATTGGAAATTGATAAGTGCCGGAATCGCTTTTCGAATTTTAGTTAGTCATCATGCGAGGAGTTCACGTGTTTTGCCGTCGGCGATCGCGCGAGTGTGCGCGCGCGCATCCCAACTGTCTCAACCCTATTGTACGCCGTGTGTTCTCTCCCAACAGTTGCTTCTTGGCAGCTCCCGGCGTTGCGCCGCCGGCGACGCCCCGCCTCCTCGGGATCCACTGTGCCCCACGACGTCAATAAATGTCGTGTTCGAACGAGCCAATGCGAAAAGGGGGGGGGCTCTTCTGAAGACTCTTTAGAGACTACTCTAATTCATATTCAATTTTTTTAAATTATTTCATCGCTATCATTTTATATGTAATTCTAGATCGTGACGCTCTTTCTGTGTCGTCTATGAAAAATGCATATTTTAAGCGAATCAATATAATATTGGCGATTCGCGCGATCGGAAAAAAATCGTACGCGCGAAAACCACCCCCGATTTTACGCATAAAATATACAATTCGTATTTGTTTAAAACATATCATTTCTTTTTTTTAATAGTCACTTGATTTCGATGGTATCAATTCTTAATATTCTCAGATTTTGAATGTATTAAATAATAACTTTTTGAAAAAAATAATTATTGTTCATCATTTTATGGATCATTTTCTGGTGCGCATTGGAGGGGCGAGGGAGGGGGGGAGGCTGTCGTCCATCGCTCTCGCTCTCGCCAACATTTGTATTATTTTTGTATTGCTAGTAGCTGATGTCTCTTGCCTTTTCTCACGACGACAACGACGACGATGATGATGACGATGATGATGTGCAGCGCGCGCGCGCGCACACACAATATTATCTTGCGTCTTCCGAGAAAAAGGCGCGAGTCTGTACGCTGCGGCTGGCATCACAAGAAAAAAAACAGCAACCAACTTGGAGCGGAAAAATAGGCGGCCAAAATTCGATATCGATTTTGATTGCGCATTCACTCGGTTTTACATGTGCGTGTGTGTATGTGTGTGTGTATTGTGTAACGGTTTTTCCCTCGTCTCCTTGCCCTGCGTGGAGCCTTTATCAATGTTTTATGCTGCGCAGTTTACCGTCGTCGTCATGCGCTCCCCCTTACCCCCACCACCCCATCGCTTATCTATTGTCGAGCCGGTGACACCCGTCTTCAATACTTTCATTTGCGTTCAATACAACTCATCCATGTTCAATATTGGGCTAGTCAAATCTAATATGACAATTTTTGTAGCATTTATGTCAACCGATCTCCTGCTTCAAGAGCCGGTGCGAAAATCACGAAAACGACGCTCAAGCGGTGATGCCGAACTGCCGAATCATTCGTTCGGACGCACGCTGAAAGTAATTGTGGAGAACGCACGCAGCGCATTTCGCCTCATTTTCAGCAATATTCGGTTCAGGAAAAACTCGAGATCATTGGTTTCGCGAAGTTGAGCGGCAATCGCGCGGCGGGACGGCAATTCAATGTGGCCGAGAGCAGCATCAGGGAATGGCGAAAGAACGAGAAAAAGCTATTGTATGAGTTTTTTGAATTTTAATGAGCTAACAATTTCGAAATATTTTCAGAAGCAACCTCAATGCTGTTGCCGGGATGTCGAATGTGAATACCAATAACAACGATACTAAAAGTGTTTCAGATGACATGAAGCAGGTTTAATTTTCTTTTTTTAATCCAATTACCATTTTTTTTCATGTTAAGGTGGAGAAATTTGCTCAAGCTTTGATGTTTTCCCAATTCCTCCTCGATCTTCCGATGACGCAGAAAGCTGTAGAATCGGTCGGGAGCGTAAGCACTCCGAGCTCTACGAGGTGGGAAATTTTACAGTAATTATTTTTTTATTCGCATTTGAAATTCAATAACATGCGCCTTTAATTACAGTATCCATGAAATAATTTCTCTTCAAAAAATAATCGCCGA
Organism: Caenorhabditis bovis; assembly: GCA_902829315.1. Classification (NCBI taxonomy): domain Eukaryota; kingdom Metazoa; phylum Nematoda; class Chromadorea; order Rhabditida; family Rhabditidae; genus Caenorhabditis; species Caenorhabditis bovis. Next base: position 519,452 of record CADEPM010000001.1, on the reverse strand, counting down.
TTTGTCCAATCTTCAAATATTTCAATTTTTAAACATTCGAATGATTAGAAATTTTCATGAAATTAAGTAGGACCGTAATTTTTTTGTGGCGCACCATTCTGGCTTTTCTTAAAATCAAGTGCGCGAAAATGTGTGCAACCACCGCGACGCAAAATCACGTATTGAATGGAAAATTGGAAACATGTTTAATTAATATTTTTTCTCAAATATTATTTTTATTTCAGCTCATTGTCGTCGGCATCAACACCGCCGCCATCGCTTTCTCCAATACCCACAAATCTGACTGGATCAGGCAGAAGAAAGGCTCGACAACCGCAAAAAGTGCTTCAAGAGCCGTAAATGTTCATAATCACATCTTTTGTTTTTCAAATTTCTGTTTGTCTATTACTAATCCTCACGACCGGTGCCTTAAAAGTTTTAGTGATTTATAGTGAAAGTGTCGCGAGACCTTTCCCAAATTCATCTTGTCACCCAGTTGCCTTATTAATTGATTCCATTTCATATCTTGCCCACACAGTTGCCACAGTTGCCTTTTGAATTTTTTTTCTCCCATTGAATCCGACACCTCATTCAATTAGCCGTTTCCTTGCCGATTCGTTTGCCGAAATTACGCTTTACCAATGCCAATCTAGTCTTTAATTCTGAATCTGGTCAAGATTGAGTTGTTTGGAAATCGCCGCTTTAGTGATTCAAGTGCCTGAGACAGACATGAACTGTAGTTAGCATTAATTTCTCAATTTTTTTTGCTGAACCGTTTTCGTATTTAATTGATGTGTGCTGTGCAATATTTTCTTGGATCTCCGGTCGGGAAAATTGTATTCAATCCTTCGATGTCGGTTCTTAATTACCTTTTAATTGATTCAGCTTTGAATCGTGTATTTATAAATCTTTTAGTCTGGAAAACAGAGTATAATAAAACATAATATGTTGAAAATTTAAATAATTTATGTCAAATATGGTTGACGAGAATTTTACAAATTTTTAGAAATGAACATGTTATGGAAATTCTTATCATCTACCTTTTCATGCAATTAAAAACATACAAAAATTGCATGTATGAAAATAAAAATATTAACAAACTAAAAAATATATTGCCGAAATCAAACGACTTGACGAAATTTAAAAAATTATTGGCTATTTGCCAAGGCGTCTCAAGGCAGCGAGATTGCGTACATTGCATTATAGCTTACGCGCATTGAATATTCAGTCAACGAAAAAATTAAATCTACACTGACTTCGCGAATTTGACTACCTTTAGTCGTTTGACGCCGACAATATAAAAATTGCAGGTATGCAATTCTCAAAAAGAAGTGCAAGTTTATGAGCTCCTCGGGTGACAACTTGAGAAATTGCTTATAGACTTCTGCCAAAACGTTTCCCAAAATGTGCTGAGAAGTTGCCGCCATTTACCGGGAGACGTTATTCGTAGTTTAAAAAAATTCTCGGGTTTTTGAAATTAAAACATTGGCGAGTGTAATTCACCGCAGAGCCGACATTTCAACTCGAATGAGCACACAAATTGATCAGAATTCTCTAGCAATAAGAAACACATGCGGTAAGAGAATTCGCGAAAAACCGATGACGTCAGTTTTAAAAAATGTTTGTGTGTACCTATTTGATTTTTAGAATATTATGGGCAACGTTGATCAGATTTGATCGACAATTTTTTTTTGCTAGCTCTCTGAAATCATTCGTCGAGATTTGGCACGAAAAATGATAGTCCTCATAAAATTGATTGGATTACTAGAATTAAAGCTGTTTTGGAAAATTCTAGAAACCTTTAAACCAAAATTTTCTATTCCGTTGGCCCAATCCGCATGACATTAACTCATAGATTATCTTTCATTGGATTTCGGATCGTTTTACTGGAGTGACATGCCTAGTTATATTTGGTGCTGCATTAATAAACTGAAATTGAATATGCGATTAGATTTTTTATATTTGAAATGAATGATTAAATTTTATCCGGGAATCTTGGACCCCTTTATTTTACTTGCTAATGTGTTTCGCGTGCTGTTCTTCCACTTCTTTTTCAAAAACGCTTCAGCTCTAACAAGGGCAAACGATGGCTCCTCATCGTTTCGCTCAATATAATTAAAGGCGCATCCATCCGTCTCTTCTCTTCTAATTTACTTGTATAAATATCAATGTGTGTGCGTGTGGGTTCTTCGCTTAATGCCATTATCTCATCTGAAACGAGGAAGCGAAGCCTACGCGAGAGGTACAGACACAAAATTGATGAGACTGAGTTCCATGGCCCGCTTTATATGTATGCATGTATGTCTGCCGAAAAAAAAACGAAAAAGCAAAAAAAAAAGAGTGGATAGGGGAAACAAAATCGATGCTAAGCCCAAGCGCTCGCGCACCGCTGAAAATTATACGAAATAGCGCGCGAGTGCGAGATGGTGCCGAGAGTCGGCACGCCTCCTGGAGCCCACTCGGCCTTCGTCTTTTTCGCCGTTTTCTCATCCGACGAGAGCTTCAACTGCGCGGAGCACAAGCATAATACATACACACCGCCGCGTTTTCTCTTCATTCAACCACTATTCAACACACCGCGACTACTACGATGGCTGACGCAGCGGTAGGTTTTTCATTTTTTTATTTTTAGAAATTGGCAAAACTATTAATTCTATTCGTATTCTCTTTTTTTGGTTCAGAGATTTGAAAAATCTTAAAGTAAACGTCTTGATAATTTGATATTCAATGAAATCTGCCTAGTAGATCAAAAAGGTTTTCCAATTTTCAATATAGAAAACAAATCGAGAAAGTGCATTCAAAAAATAATAATAATCGAAGGCCATGAAAAAAAAAAATATTTTACGACGAAGCGAGATTTACATATGGAAATTGAGGGTTGATTGTTTTTTTTTTCTCAATCTCTCTCGAAAAGGAGATTCTAAATGGAAATTTATGCATGGAAGACTTTCGCGAGGAAGGCAATAACAATTATTGGGCTGTGCGAAAAAAAAGTCGACAAATGTCATTCAACTTTTATAAAATTGAGCAGAGCGGTGCAAAAAAAAAGTGCGGCCACAATTTTCTTTAGCTTAAATCAGACTCTTTCAGAAAAATGCTTTGAGCTCAATTTTCGATAAGACCAAGGACGTTTTGTCCACGGCAGGTATGAATTGGAATGCCTGAGTTCAGAGAAATAAGGAGCGTTTTTTTTTAGCTGATGCAACAAAAGGATACGCTTCCCAGGCTCAGCAGGCCATCGGAAAAATTATCCCCGGAGGCAACCAAGAATCAGATCCGGTTTGTTTTTTTTTTCTATAGAAACATTTGGAAAAGAATAGAATTATGGATGATGTATTACCGAAAAGAGAGCTCATTTTTCATTTGGCCTTCAAAGTAGATAAGCAATAAAATGGCAAATTTCAGAATGCTGCTGTCGCTGCTGCTCAGGCCGCCAATGCTCAGCCAGGAGCTGAATCTATCCCTCCTCAACAATAATTATAACTTATAAATGCTCTCTAGTTACCTATTTATGATACAAATGCTATGTTTTTTCACAAAAAAATCAACCAATCTATTGAAACAGTAGTTGTCTTTTCATCTATTCTGAATTTTTTATAGTATTTTTATTGTATGAAATTGAATTAATTTTATGAAAACGATGAACTTTCGAAACCTTCTCTTTTCCTTATTCCTTAATTCCTTAACATAGTTCGTGCGAATAAATAACTTTCTAGCAATTGCTCTTCGAATTTATTGTCACAGGCGAACCACCTGGTCCCACCTTCTGACGAGACATCGCCAAAGGCATACCAGAGGCTTGACAATGCAGGTTCCAAATTATTGCAGGAGTCGGTGCTTTTTCTAGAAGTCTGGAATTAAACAAGGCAAGTTTAAATTGATTCTAAATTAGCTCAGAAAATGAATGGAAAACAAGCGAAATTTGTTGAAACACGATAATTTTGAACCAGAGAGAAATTTAATTTTCGATATTACATAGCCATTTTTGGTGATTTTTTTGATGGTGATTTAGATAATTATTGTCAATGAATTTGACACATTTGAATTCTCAAAATAGCTCGAGGTAATTTTTTTGCCTTTGAAGAACACTGTGAAAATTTGGTAGCGAGAAAAACGGTAGTGAAGAATCATTGGCCAGCAAATTGTGATAGTTAAGCCTGAAATAAGAATAATTTTCGCTGACGTGTTATTTTATTATATAATTTTTTACGCCAGGCCAAATTTGTTCAAAATTAAATTCATTTGTTTAGTTTTGCTCGAATTTCAAAAGTTCACCAAGCTAAGTCACCCTTGGGAGGGATTTTTTAGAGAAGTAAGTGGCAAATTATCCACCTGGTCGGATCGCACAAAATCTTTTCATTCAAGCGAGAATCATTACGCGTATAAATGTAAGAGCAATCTAGTTGGTAGGGTTGTAAAATGGGAACGAGGGTCCCTGCTTTTTAAATCTTAACACGATAATTTTTAACTTTAAGCATCTGCGGAAATTTTCCGGAAGAAACTGCTATAATGGTACTTATGCAGGATTGTCAAAAAACTTAAAAAAAACAATGCAGATTGCACAAGAATCTAGTTTTAAGCATTTTTCAAAAAAAAACCTGCATATTGCCATAAAATTGACAGCTTCGAAGATTAAAATTTTTCACACACGTTCATGGGTTTTTCAAAATCATCAAATTTGCAAGAGGTTTCATTCATTGAAACAAATTTATCTTTTCAAATGTATCAATGATATAAAGAAAAAGATTTTGCTAACCAATTTAAAAATATTAAGGGTTGAATTATTAAGAAAAAAAAACGAGATTCAGAAAAAATTAATTGGATTACGAAGATTATAATAAGAAAATAATATTGCTTTTTGAAAATTAAATATGTATTTCGATTAATGTGTTTTATTATCAAATGCAATTAATATTTTTTAACACTACTATTGTTAATATATATAAAGATGAACACGAGCCAAACTATAATATTCTCACGATCACAATTGAACTACAATGTACACTACACATGCCAGTATTGATTGAACAGACGGAATCGTTGTTAGCAAAAATTCGAACTGTATCGGTAACATTTGCTAATACTACGTTTTTGTTTTCAAATATTGTAAATTTTTAAAACGAATCGATGAAAATGAGAACTGATGGAACACAAAAATGTGGAATATAGTGGGATTACACCTGATGAAAAAATTGTGATTATTCATAGCATTCCGAATGTAGAATAAAGGAAAAAATCGAATTGCAAGTATAAAATGGTATGATGAAATTTTGTTAGTGATTAGATTTAAAACAAAAAAGAAAACAATATTTTCTGCATTTAAGAAATTGTTGAAAATGAGGAGGAGGAGGAAAACGCGGGATTTAGCGGAGCTTCTTGTTGCCAACGTTGCTGATTATCTTGATTTGGCCAATAATTTTGCTCAAACTCGGCGGTGAAGTAATTTGGTGTATTTGGTGCCATGCGTTTTGCGGGTGGACTTGAAACGTAATGGATGTTCTGTAAGAAACATTGACAATCAGTATTAAAATTACCGTTTTTTTTCATTTCATAAAAATTTAACTTCAACGAAGCAATCGTAATTAGTTCGCAATTGCATTATTAAAAAATACCAAAATGTTAATTTTTTTTTATTTTTTAAAGTTTTAGAAACCTCCATAGCCACTGGTCGCGCCGCAGGAACCGATGGAGCAGCTGGAGTGAAATCCGGCAAGTCGTAGAGGGCTTGAAGCTCGGGTGGTAGTTGCTCATCGATTTGCACCATGTCGCCGGCGTCGACATATGGCGCCAATCCCGACAAATCCGGTTCCTCCCATTGTAGATCATCGCATACTATCGGCTCTAAGTTCAGCGTCGCCGCTGAGGAAGTGTCAGTATTGGTAAAAGGCATAGCGGGGAACATAATGGAGGAGTCGACGGGTGCTCCTGTAGCCACGTCAGCGGACGGCACATCGAGAGCATCGGATATTTGAACGGTGGAAAGGCGTCGTGGCGGATCGACTGAACCGACGCCGCCGACCAAAGGTCTACTGTCTCCGTAGGGCATTTTTGCAGATTTAATACTAAAATAAATAAATTATAATAAGAAGGCTATAAATTTTCAGAAACCACCTCGGGGGGCTGTTGATCCCGCACTGTGAAAGTCCATCGGCAAGTGGCGAAAAGTTCGATTGTGATGATCTTCCATTATTGACTCCTGAGCTGCGCGCTCGTCGTGCTGAATAGCTGATCGGCATCGCTGTCGGTCTGGGACAATCCGGCGAATCCACGAATTGCGCCGAGGCCAAAGGGGGATCGCGACTCGTCGACGAATACTCGCTGCGTCTCGTACGCGTTTCGCATCGAGCTGTTGATCGATGCCGACTCGGCGCTGGCGGCGGCGGGCTGTCTGGCTGGTCGCGAAATAGCCATTGAAGAACATCATGGAAGCTGTCCTTACGCGAACCTACAAAATTGAACTTTACAGTAAATGACTTATTCGCGAAATTATTTTTCCCAAAGAACAAAGGGGTAAGGGCTGAAGTCAGATCTTATTCATGGAGTATTGCAGTTGTTTGCTATTTTTGTAAGTTTTTTTTCAGAAATAAAATGTCTACCATGAGATAATCCTGAAGCGATAGGGAAACACACACAACGAGTGCGAAGAGCGACTGCGAAGAAGACGTGGACAGACGGAGGTGAAGAGTGCTTTCCTTATCAAGTCCTTCTAACCTCATCCTCGTCAAGCTCATTTTGGTCATTCTTCGAAACAATGATCTCCTTGTCATTTTCCAATAGATTCATTTGTTTCGGTTCGGAATTCTCAAAATCGTCGCCGAATGGGACAAATGAGCTGAGGGGAACGTCGAACTCCGGAGCTAAACCGGCGTCCTCAATTGATTCGGTGTCCGACGGCAGATCATTATCATATTCGTGATCTGACGCCGATTCACACGATCTTTTCCGATAGTGATTCAACACTTCGCCGTACATCCGCTCTTCGTACTCATCAGTCACAGAGTAAATACCTAACAAAGCACGAATATCGATAATTATGGCGATAAAACAGAGAAATCAGTTCAAACACGAATTGCCTTACCCATGTTGGACGAAGGCTGGTTTTCATCGCAAATCGGTTGCAACGCCTCGACTTCAAGTGTATCATCATTAGGAATTAAAGGCGCAAAATCGACGCAGTCAATAATCTCCGGCTGACGTCCAATATAATCTGCGATGAAAAAAGGATATTTATGTATTTACGATAAATAAGCTACCTCTAGTGTCATCAATCTCTTTCTTAATGTTGACTTGCATTCCAGCTGGCATTGCATCAGTGCATATGACCAATGATTCCTCTTGGCCTTGGATACTAAAATAAAGAAATTAACAAAAAGCAATTATCAAAATGCTTACCCAAGTACAAAATGGACACAGATAACATATTGCCCTTTCTGTCCTTTGGTAGTATGAGAAATAGTAGTGGCTTCTGTTTGCACCCAAGCCAACGTATTATTGGCGGCCACAAGGCGATAATAAGGCGTTCTGACGTGCCCCTTCATGAATAATTCCTTCATTGCCTTAAAGTCCGAATCTTTCATTTTTTAATTTTGCAATCTTCAAAATGTACCTTCGAGACAATTGCAATGTCACTCGGATGAACAAGATCATAGAAGCTGGATCCCATCAAGGATTTGTGTTCGCTTTTCAAAATGTAGTTGAACCTGTCCGACACGAAAGAAATCCTCATATCACACGTATGACGAGTCATGAATGCTCCGGTTGGTGCATCACTATCCTGCAAAATTGTTTTCATTTTGTCACGCGTTTCATTTGGGGAAAAATTGAAGCTTTTTGGTATCGAAATCTTCGAATCAAACATCACATTAAAATCAATTAGTGTTAAGATACAGTATGAAGCTAATCCAGCTCACACAAAGTGCATTGATAATCTAACAAGTGTTAAGTGCATACTTGTGATCGCATTAGTTTCGAGCTCAAGTTTTACAAAACAAGTGACGTCATGCTCATTGTTTTCTATTTAATATTTTACATTACTAAATACAATTTTTTATATATTTATTTATTAGGGCACTTCCGGAGAATATCTCGGTTCTCGTTAGAGCGCATTTTTATCGTTTTCGTTTTTTTTTCTTAAATTGCAGGTTTACGTGGCATATTTATTCAAACAAGCTTAAAATATACATTGTTGATTGATACATTCAAAAAATGACTAATACCCAAACAAATGTTCAAAAAAATCTGGCAAAAAAAATAAAATGTTGTAAGTGCGCTCTATTGATGACCGGGGTTCTATTAATTACGATGAGTTCTATTCCGGTTTTCGTTATATATTACAGTAGAGTTCAATTTCGTTCCACTACGGTGTGGGTGCTGCCGTTTACCAAGTTAAGTTGTGCAGAAAAAAATGATTCAATTTCCTTTTTCAGGCTGTTTTGAAAGCTGTGATCTTTTGATTCCAACTAGTGTTTTTTTTTTTGTTCAAGAAAATTCCATCGAGAGTTTCGCCGCTGGCGCCTTCACTTTCATTCACGCGCAGAGCCAATAAGCATGAGATAGAAAGAGAAATGTTGCAGTGGGACGACCGACAGCAAGACACATAAGTCCAAAAGATCAAACCTTGGTGAGAGCCGACGCATTTGCATTGATTGAACCTTGGCCGGCTGGAATTGTAACGCCTTGCATCAAAAGTACATGTCCGCCTGATGAAACTTTCGAATGAATCAGGAATGAAACAGGCTAAATAAATAATTGAATATTTAGTTTTTTTTTGCACAACAAACTTTATAAAGTGCACTCTTCAGATTTAAGCATCTTCCTCTTGGACTTATAACAGTCTTCATGCGAAATACAATAGTAGTGCCGTCTTGTTCATAGCAATCTACATCACGGGGTTTATGGAGTTCAGCTAGAATAATTATTTTAAATTATTTTTAAAGTTACGCTGTTTACCTCCAATTTTGACCAGTTCATCGTAATCATCCGGGTGGAAAAATTCCTTAAGAGTTCTGCCAGTTAGGTCAGTCTAAAATTCCAAACGTTGATAATTGTAGGAAAAAAAGTTATAACCTGTGTCAATCCCAGGTATATAGCAATACTTTCGGTGACATAAAGTATTGTCGAATCGCTGTCGGCGATAATGACAAAGCCATCCAGACATTCACTGATGGTGTCTTCGTTCCAAATATCGACCCCCTTCTCCCGAGAGAGGTCATTTTCAAGGACTAAAATTGTTTTTCTATCAATTTCTGAACAATTCTCTATTGTTTTTACCGTTTCCTGCGGTTTTTCTTAGTCGACATACGGTGGCTGCTACACGTAGTAGAGCAATTCGGTCTAAATGCGTTATAGTGCCTTCCTCAACTATCGGAACAACATCTTTCAAATCTCCAAAAATGTCAGCTTCCTTTCCTCGACGGTCACGTGCTGCGAAGCGCGAGGTCTCACGTCGCCGCTCCATGTTACTAAATCGCAAATTTAACCTTGAGATAATGACAAAACAGATATTTCTACATGGATGTTTGACTTTTACCATCAAAAAAATATTGAGGTTGATATAAAACTAGTTGTCATTTTTCTTTTTCAATAGAAATGAACAACCAGTATTATCATTGTACGTCATACTGTTTGATGAATTATTATAATAAAAATATCTAATCATTATAGAATTAGGCATATTTTGATATAAATTATATTTTAATTTATGCAAATCAAAAGAAAAATAATACCGTTTCCGATTGTCCTCCATTAGAATTGCTTGACTTCTTCGGATTAACCGAAGAATTTGCGTCTGTCTGCAATTCCCGTACCCCTTGTTCGAAATAAGGGGTCAAAGTTTTGCAGAAAGCTGAAATCAATAATAAGGTTATAAATAATCTTTAGAATAGAGTCTAGACAGCATGCACGTTGGATAATACATTGTCTTGAGCAGGGATTGCAACAACAGTTGTTCGAGAACAACAGCCAACAAGAAAGTTGCAAATCAGAGCAGCGATTAAAAGTACAAAAAAATCGGATCCAGATGAACCGTCGGCGATTATAAAAACTCAAAAATATGCTTTAAAAAAATATATTGAATATTTAATTAACTGCCAAGAAACCTTATTTTTGATACTCAATTATAACGATCAAAAGCAAATTAATGGGTGAGATTTGCGAAATAAATGACAAGAAGATATTGATGCCTGTGGATGTTTGTTTCGAACGTCTATGATACTCCTGATTAGATCGATTCAATTTTCTTCTGTTATAGAGGAAACCGCAAAAAACTTGTCTTTGATTGATAACCACTATTCAACGAAATTCGGTGGGCTGGCCGATAGAGAAAAAAATCAATACTGATAAGATCAACGACTTTGTTTATGAGAATGGTCTAGAAGGAAGGGAAAAAATCGTAAGATCACAAGTCTTCAGAAGAATGTAGATCTTTAGAAGAACTTAATTCAATTAAAAATGACAAGATTTGACTGCGATGAGTAAAAAGAGAGGATAACTGAAGAACCAATAACAACGATGAATTCAAACATAAATTTGGGTGCTCAATTGCTATTTCTCGAGGCAACCAGAAATAAAAAAATGGAATGATTAATTATCATTGAATTCGTTGACGGCCGTGGACGTCAGCTGCATTCGATGATGGGTTGGAAAGGTGTAAAAGGGGAGTTTGAGAACGAAACAAGACGTTGTAGTTGCGAATGAAAGACAACGTCACATCGAGTGAACGACAGACGACGAGAGCGAAAACCTGGCCGACAAAAAAATGCACGCGAGAAGTGTAGAGACGGCAAAGGACGTCATCGGCGACAAAATCGCGTCGCATCTGCGACACGATTGCGCCGCGCATCGAGCATTCACTGTGTTTAGAGCGAGAGGAAAAGACGGAGAGCGTTTTGCGCAAAAAGCAAAAAAAAAAAATGAGACCGGTGTGTTTTGCACTTTGAGGCGCATATAAATTGTTTTCGACAAACATCGGACGGATTTCAAAAAGTGAATTTATTTTTCACACCTATTGAAAACCATGACTTTTATATAAAACATGTTCTAGATTACAGGTCACTTTTTTGTGTAGGCGTAAAATGTGCTAAATATTTTTAAAATTCTACGCAAGACACATTATTCAGAGCAGCGATTTAATTGAGCGTAATAGGAAGACGTGGTGTGGCTCAAACGCATTAATCTAAATGAAATCTTATAAAAATTGAAGACGGAGGGAATGAAAAATAATGGGCGTGTCTTGCATATTAGAAAAGGCAGATTTCGCGCCTCAAATTTAGATTGGAAATTATAAAATAAATGGGCGTGGCGTTGATGGCTTAATCTATTGGCGTGTAATAGGAAAATTTACCAAAGTTCTTACAATGAGTGTTTTCGCTTATGGGTTTCGATTTTTTTGTCAGGCTGAAAAATATTATTAATTGTGGGCCAGGGGATGTACAATTGAACGAGTATATAATTATTCTAGTTTATGTCATGACTTTTATTGTTATTTTTGGTAAAATAGAAAAACATTGCATTAAATGTTTCAAGATGAAAAATTTCATGTTTCTTTCTTTGTAAGAGTCACGAGGAAGTGATGAAACCAAATTGATAATAATTTTATTACAATATACAGTTTAATAACGCGATTTCGTTGGTTTCATATTTGCGAGCACTTTTTTGTGTGTATAGGAATAGAAGATTTCTATAAATTCATAAATATGTCTGTCTAGATAAGCTTTAATATCATGAACCACTAATAATATTTTTCTGAGAATATCTGCATTAGTAAATCGTGTAAATATAAATTGATCATGGAATATTCTGGATTGATGAGATTATTTATATTTACAGAAAATCGCTTAATGGAAGAAAAATTTTTATATTTTCTGATTTTCGGATTAATTCATTTCAAACTGATTGGAAAGAATAGCTTTAGAACAATGAAAAAAGCAAATATCAAATTTTTAATTGATAAAATTTTTCCTCTTTTTATTTAAAAAATTAAACAATTTTATTAACATGCGATATGAACAATTTCGTCAGAATAACAGATTTTGGTCACGAAAGGCTTATGAATCTTTTACATAGAAGTTGCAAAAATAAGTTGTGACGAAACCGTTATATACATAATTGGATTCGTTAGTTAAAAAAAACTTATTAGTTTGCATGACTCATGCAAATGAATTAAAGAAAAGAATCTATTCAATTAATATGCATTCATAGCAAAAGGATATACATAATTTGGGTATGCATATTGTAGTCGTTGGTTCGTTAGTTCTATGTGAATAATTCAATATAATTCCATCTGGTTGTAGTTATTAAAGAATAAAATAATTTTTGCAAGGGATATTTACATTAAATGGTGGCCTTAGAAACAGGAAAAACTTCAAAAGATTTTAATAATAAAAAATGGAATCATAATTTTCTCGATCATACGAATGACGAGGGTGCCCTAGCAAGTCCTTGCGTGCGGTCAACGCGCTGCGGTCGTGTTCTTGAGTTTCTATATTTGCAGTGCAAAAATTAAAAATAAAACATGATATCATTGAGAATAAAACGAACACCTGAAAAAAAACAACAATTGTGGACCATCGTACATTTTGGGGCGGTAATTCAAATTGCATTTTAAACAAAGGGAATTCAGGTACCGTACTACAGATAACCTTTGAATCAAACTCAGTGTGATTGTTTTTTTTGTGATTGTAATATATTGAATGCCAGCAGTGAAGAAGATTTGATATTGACGAAGAAAAACTGCTAAAATACAATGAACGGATTATAAAACTTACATTAAAAAAACATTTTCTTAAAATAATTGTTGTTGCACAATTCCATAATAATTTAATATTCCTATCATTATTCGAAATTTATGTTTTTTTTTTTTAATAAATGTTGTTGCGATGCAAGAAAAAAGGAAGCACGAGCTTTTCAGAGCCTGGTAAATTTCCATTGGTCGTTCTTTGCGTTTTATCGGGCAAAGAACAAGTTGTCATCGATGATGTCGATTTGTCCACTTTTTTGGGAAAAATAAAATGGTTTGAGTCAAAATTTGAATATTCGAACGAAATTCTTTTGTGAATTATAGTTTTCCCTTTAAATTTTGAATTTTTGCAGATTTTCAAAAAATTTCTCTTTCTCTCTCTTCCTCTCTCCGGGAACGCTAATAAATGGCTTCAAAATTGTGTTGGAAAAAAATATAAACAGAATCTTAAGTTATTTTTTAAGTACCTAATGCTTGATTAAATTTTTGTTGCAACTGACACATGTTTTCAACAAAATGTTTTAAACCTGAATAATGTTTCGAAATAGGTATATCGACGAAAATGAAAAAAATTGTTTATGCAGATTTTGAGAAAAAAAAAACTGAAAAAAACCTTTATGGATCTATTCAGTGCTAGATAAATTACCGAATTTGTCAAATTTGACGCTAAACGTGACTATTTTGAATTACGCTGAATAGGTTCATAAAAACCGTATGTAGATTGTGGAAAAACTACTTTTAACCAGTTTTATGAGGTTTTTTCTCAAATCGTACTTTTAGAAAAACTTAATTATTTTTATGAACCTATTACAAGAATTTTTTTTCAATTTGCAGAATAAGTTCATGAGTATTTTTTATGAAACGATAAAGAAAACCAAAAAAGATACTTCAATTACCTTTGAACGGTTTTTATCGGAGTGAAATTGATTGATGCCTCTGATAAAAGTTATGTCAAAGTCTCTCATTGTTTCAAGTAAAAAGCGACAAGAACATTCAAGATTATTTTTACACATACAATTTGTGGGGTGGAATAAAGTGTATTACAAGAACTTGGTTGTCGATCGATTCACATTCGTCATGTGGAAACGAAAAGAAGAAGAAGGAGAAGGTGAATAATATGGCGAATAGGAAGAAGACGTAGGCGGCGAAAATGATGGGACGAATCAAGTATATTCATTATTGCCACTTGCTTCTTGTCGTTCAGCGTCAATATCAATTCGCATCATGCTTCTGTATTGCTTGTTTGCCATTCTAATTGTCGTGGTCGGTTGGATTTTGTATTGCGATTTCTCCCACATTTCATCTAATTGTGTTCATTTTTGCCCAATTTAGGAATGTGGCAACACACCGTCTCTAAGCGAAATCAAAAATTTGCGAAATTCGGAACTTGATGAAATCTTCGCTGAAACTGCCAATGCGGGTCCACCCATCGAACCGGAAAACAGTGGCGGAATACCATATTCAGCCGAACTTCCATCGCCTCAGCCGATGGGACGATTTAATCGACCGGTCAACAACGGACCACGAGAGGTTCCGATTAATCATGCGCACGCTCTTGGAAGCGGTCAGCCAATGAATGTGAACAACCAGTTTGGCGAGTTAGCCCAACAAGGCGCTAACGTTCTTGCCACTGGAGCTCACGCATTTTACCGGTAATTTTTGCAATTGTTTCTATTTTTAATAATGTAATGTATTCAGAGGAGCTGCTACAGTAGGACAAGCATTCGGAATTCCACAAGGGAGTTATGAAGTCCCACTTCTAAACCAAGCCGCCTCCTTGTTTGGATAATGATTAATTATAATTGGTTTAAATTCTTTTTCAAAATTTTTGTTTGTATATGAGATAAGCTGCAATTCAATTAGTCATATTCAATATTTGATATTTTTATATTTCGAAATTTATTTTTTTAAATGTATGCTTGTTTGTGGAATTAAAAAAAATCTAAAAGTTCCTCTCGTTCGTTTGATGCTTCTCTTTTTCTCATAATCGTTGATCGAAAGATAACAGCTGTTCGGAATACCCTTCAGTTAAGTTTTTCATCAAAATGAGTGCCGCCTGGTTTTCACTTCTCATACTATTATTAATTTCAACGTGTAATTCGAGCACAATCAAGAATGGAAAATGCGATATTCATGAATCTATCAAAATTGTCGGTTGTCTTTCGGTATTTCGGTCAAGGTAATCAATATTTGCAAAATAAAATTTCAGTCATTCATTGAAGAAATTGGAGATCTTGATTTTTCCAATATGACGAAAGCCAGAGCTTTGCTATTAACTGAAAAATGTCATGAGTCTAGGGTAATAATTTTGTATATTTGAATATTTTTTTCAATTTCAGCCATGCTTAGATTCTATTCAATGCATTATTCAAAATAAACTAGATAAATTGATCGAATCAATGTGTGGATCAATACAATTCTTTTCGACTGAATTTACTGCATGCCAACAGAAGGTATCAACTATAACACGGTTACCATAACTAACTTGTAATTCAGTTATTGAAAATGAATCCGCCATGTATTCGTGAAATTGGCAAAAATCAAGGAGAAATGTTTAATGTTCTTACGGTAGAAATAATATGCGAATTTTGACGATGACCATGTTCAGAATGATCGCATAGCGTGCAAGTTCTTCAATAAGGTGAACCCATGCTTCCAAAAAGAAATCACCGACATTTGTGGCGAATCGATGTGGAAACGCGTTGAAAATGTCACCTATTTATTAAAATTTTTACTTTTGAATTTTTTTCAGATACTTTCAAGATCGATGCGCGCTGGGATGCCACAGTGCAAAATTTCGACCCAAAGCGGCTAAAAATCATTTATTCGTCTAAACGTTTTTTTGCTGTTTAAATAAAGCTTTATGGATGGCATTTTCCACAAGTCGCTTGACAACAACTCATTGTGCATGAATAATACGGATTATTGCACAAGTTGGTATATTGATAGCAGTTAGTGCAGGTGTCATAGCAGCCAGGGCCTATAAATTAGCATGTTAATATTAATTAATTGAATTGATATTACAGCAATATCCATTTGTGCACATTGTTCCATTTGGACACATTGAGTTCACGCAAGCTAAAATGTGATTGTTTATAGAAACAACTCATTATCACCTCCGACTGGATATCCTCTGCAGCACTGGGAATATGCAATTCCAACAAGAGCCAAAAATGACAAAAGCGCTAAAAGCTTCATGGCAGATGTTAAAAATAAACTTTTTTGCTTAATCGGCACTCTTTTAAACTCTCAAACTTTTTTGAATTATTCATGTCTGATTGTTGACTCAACACATCCCCGTTTTAAAATATTCAAACTCCGGTTTTATCGAGCAATGATCTGAAAACAATTTTAATAGTAAGGTTTCCTTATCAATTAGAATTTTGTTTTTATTGCTATTTGCAAATGAAAAGTCTTTTCGAAAATTTTGTGAACACGTCAATCATCGAAAATCATTTCCTCAATTAGACAAATTTTTCGTGATGATGCAGTTCGTTGCTGATATTGGATTATTTCCGTGAAAATCTTCCTTCTATTTATTTTAGTAGTAGCTTCGGGGCAGGTTTTTTTTTTGAAAAAAAAAAACTTCTATATACACGTATAGCGTGTATATAGAGAACACAACATACATTTTTAAATTTTTAGGTTTGTTTTTAGGCCGTTTCAGTTTTGCCCAAAAAATGCGCACAGATCTACAAATGCGTCAGTCTTTATTCGTTGGCGTCTTTCTTTAAAATTCGAAATTCATTTTTTGAAGATTTGTTATAGTAATTTTTCTGACTAATTCATACAAATAATGTCAATTTCAGACCGAATGGTGGTAAAACACCGTCAACAAGATGTTGTCACTAGAGATGCAATTGAAAACGATACAATTTCTTCAGTAATTAATTTATTCCAAATTTGTTGTTAAACAGAATTTTAGGTTGCTGCCAAATATTGGGCACCATTTACAAGTGGAAAACATGAAAAATATGACCCAAAATTGGTTGAAGTAATTTATCAAAATGAAATGGTTAATACACAGTTCAATCCACGGAAAATTGTTATGCTTGAATTCAGGTACCAAGCCATTTCAATCTATAATAATTTTATTTAAAAATATTTTAAGTCAATACCTTGAATGTTACTTGTGGCCAAATTATGTTTCGCCAGCTTCGAAAGCATATAATTTGTCGATTATAATGATGGTCAATGAAAAATTCCGTGAAAGAACAGATGCCTGGCAGGTATGATTTTATTGGTTTTAGTAGTTTTATAATAATTTTATAGATATTCACAGAAAACCCGAAACAATTTCCTGAGTTTTTCCATAATGTCCTATTGTTGGCATTAGATGAAAAAAATGAAACAAGTTCCTCCGAGCAGTGCGCAATTTTAACGTTTTTAGTGAATGCCTTCAATTCAGTGGTAGTTTATTGGAAAACTAATAGAATACAAACAATTTTAATTCTTAGGAAGTTGACATCGTTCATCAACAAACCAGAAAGCTAACCTCAATTGAAATTTGGGAAAATTTGCTGGAATCACAACGACAAGATCTTTTCAAGAAGCAAAAGGTAACAGATTCGTTCTCTTCTTTTTTTCATATAAAATATTTTGACAGAAGCTCAAAAAAGTGTGGGAAGTTGTTACGAAAAAGTATATGATCCAGGACGAAAAAGATAACGGTCGAGGAAAATTTGAGCGAAATTTTCTTTGGGCTCTAATAGAAAAGTTCAAGAAAACGTTAAATTCAATTGATGATGAAACACAAGGTTTAGAAATTAAAAAAATGAGATAAGAACTGATTTTTTTTAGAATTGGACATCGACGCCATTCGTTATTGCGAAAGATTCATTGAACTCATGATTGATTTAGAATCGCTTCTACCCACACGGTTTAAAATTTTTATGATATTGTATTCAACTTTTTGAATTCAGACGATTTTTCAACGCAGTTCTTCATTCGTCACACATTTTGCCGCATTCAATTCTCTCAAAATTGATTTCTACTGAAGCTGGATCCTTGTTTTGTCAGCTAGTTGAATTGCTCAAATTTTATGCGCGATTCGAAATTGACGAATTCACTGGACGACAACTTTCGCATAAAGAAGTATCTCAAGAACACTATGGAAACGTCACCAAACTTCAAAAAGCTGCGTTCAGATATTTTCAGTATGTTTATTTATTTTGAGCAAAAATTTATTTTTTTACCTACAGTGATACAATGAAGGATTTTTATGTTCTCAATGTGAGCGCTGTTGACACTAGAAGAGCACTCGTGAAACAGTTTTCGAAAATGAGGTGCGAAACGAAAGGAAATTGTATAAATGTTTAAAACATGTTTTAGTCACTCTGATGTTTACCGATTTGCTGAATACTTACATCTGGTGCCATCGTTCGGAGAATCAGAAGAAGAGCAAATAAAAAATCTGGAGAAGTATTCTCTAACGTTTTTGACCGAGGCTATAGTAAGTACAAGGTATTAAGTTAAGAGAAAGATAAAATTATATTCAGACGTTGGCTTGTGAGAGGCGACCGAATCAATTAACCCAATTGAACGAGAAGCCGTTGTTCCCCACCGAAAAGCTAATATGGGATGAAAATGTTGTTCCATATGAACACTATAGCGGCGATGGTGTTCTTGCTCTCGATAAGCTTAATCTACAGTTTTTGACACTTCATGATTATCTGTTGCGCAACTTCAATTTGTTTCAGCTGGAATCTACTTGTAAGATGAATTCTACATTTTTTATATGAATGACAGCTATTTCAGATGAAATTCGGCAAGATCTTGAAGATGTTCTGTTCAGAATGCGCCCGTTCGCTCATGAAACCACACAAGAAACGGTTTTCGCTGGATGGGCTCGAATGGCGTTGCCAATTGAGAATTTTCAAATTTCGGAAGTTGCCAAACCGTTGGTTGGTGAGAAATCCCCTGCGATTGTTCGCGCTGTCCTCACAGTTAATATTGGAAAGCGGTATGATATTCGCGAAGAGTGGGAAAGTAAGAAGGCGGTGATGATATTACAACAATTTTCTAATTTTTTTTAGATCTTCGCAAACACGATGTCTGCTTTTTGGTATCCTGCCGTTCGAAGAAATCGGCTGGAGCAAAATTTGACATTCGGAAAAAATTTTCCGAGCAAATCGACGTTACTAGTGTCCGCGGATGTGATATTGAAGGTCTTCTTGACAATGATGGCTTATTGATTGAAGAATTTGGTAAGAAGTTTTAAAATGTGGCAAGGAATGACATAACGACAATTTTAAGATATGCAACATAAAAAACAAACCTTGAAAGGAGATATTCGTAAGTATCGAGTTCTGCTGGATCCAAATCAGTATCGATTGGATATGGAACATGTTGCGGAGAAAGGTGCAGAAGATGTTTATCACACATTTAACCTCGTTGTCAGACGGGATGCAAAAGCGAATAATTTCAAGGTTTGATAATTTTAAAACAAATATTATAATGGATTGTTTAAAACATTTATATTATAGGCGGTTCTTCAAACGATTCGCGAACTTTTGAACACGGAATGCGTTGTTCCTGATTGGCTGACGGATGTTATTCTTGGATACGGAGAGCCGGATAGCGCACACTATTCGAAATTGAGCAGCGCAGTTGCCGAACTTGATTTCAACGACACTTTTCTTTCGTTTGATCATGTAAAAAACTCATTCCCCAACTATAATGTGGTTGCCGCTGATGAGGATTTGTCGAAAATGGTTCCACCGTTCAAGTAACTTTCCTCTCTATATTATAAAAGCAAAAAAATCATTTTGAGATTGGCATTCAAGGATCTCGACCATCGGCATGATGTTGAAGTTAAACCAAACGATTCGAAGACAATTATCGTGACGCCGTTGGTTCGAAGAAAAATAACACCATATGAATATACGCCAAATAGGAATGAAGTGATGTTCACTCCCTCGCAAATCGAGGCTATTAAGGTAATATTATATATAGCATATTTTTGAGTATAAATTTTTTGTAGTCTGGAATGCAACCTGGACTCACGATGGTTGTTGGACCGCCAGGAACTGGTAAAACTGATGTCGCGGTGCAAATCATTTCGAACATTTATCACAATTGGCCTAATCAGCGAACGTTAATTGTTACCCACTCAAATCAGGCGCTTAATCAATTGTTTGAGAAGATTATTGCTCTTGATGTCGATGAGCGACATTTGCTTAGATTAGGTAAATTCTAATTTATGTAAATTCTCAAATAATTATTCCAGGACACGGCGAAGAAAGTCTCGAAACCGAAAAAGATTTTTCGCGTTACGGTAGAGTGAACTTTGTTCTCAAAGAACGATTGAGACTACTCGCCGATGTCGAAAAACTCGGCGCTGCTTTGAATATTGTTGGCGATGTGGCATACACGTGCGAAAACGCTGGATATTTCTTCCGATTTTCGGTGTGCCGCGCATGGGAAGAATTTTTGACAAAAATGACGGCCAAGGGAACCAAACAGGTCGAGGGGCTCGTCAAGGAAGCATTTCCATTCACGGCATTCTTTAGTGATATCGAAAACTTGTTCAATGTAAGGTTATGGGCAAAATCATTTATTTTATCTGAAATGTTTAGGGCGACAATTCGGCAGATATGCAAGTGGCTCATGCTTGTTGGCGTCACATCGAGCAAATTTTTGAGAAGCTCGATGAATACAGAGCGTTTGAGCTACTGAGAAACGGACGAGATCGAACAGAATATTTATTGGTGAGTGGAAAAATTTATGGATCGCATTCGGTGGGGACATAATAGTGTTGAATGTTGACCATCGGGCTTAAAATTGTTTCGGAAATATAATTAGAATTGGGCGAGATTTGGGACGATTCTGCTGATGTAAACGATTCGCACTTTTGCAATTTCTCGTCGATTTCATCCGTCGTCTTTCGTAGAAGTTTTTCTTGCTCTCGTCGAACTTTGAATCTTCTGTTTTGGAACCAAACTTTAATCTAAAATGGATTGTTTAAAGTGTTTTTTCCCGCAAATTTAAAAATCAGTGCACTTAAATGTAAAATGGTTTAGCCTAGAATATTGGATTTAAATATTTAAATTTTATTAAATAATCGTGTATGTGGTGTTCGAATTTTATTCCTTGTTTAATTTTTATTTTGCGAAAAACCTCATGATATAAGATATAATTTCCCATTACCTGATGAGGTGTAAGACCAATGATTTTCGATAACTCGGTTCGCTCTTTTATTTCGATTCGATCATTTTGCTCAAATCTTCGTCGAAGTATGGCAAGCTGTTCGGCGGAGTACGGAACTCTTCCACCTTTTGGTTTGGCTGTTGTCGGTTTTTCCATTGACGACGGTATCATTGTGATCGGTATTGGAACGCATTCGGACGCTCCCGCGAATCCATTCATTTGTGGCGAGATCATTGCGTAGTAGCCGGTCTGATCGTGTTGCGGCCACCAATACATGCCGTAGGGATTTAGCTGTTGATAAGCCCTGTTAAAATATTTTGTTTTTTTTTTTTTTTGTGAATGTGATTTTGATTAAAAAAAAGCTTACATCGATGATGAGGCACACATGTTGTAGTTGTAGAAAGCAGGAAATTGTTCAGCGGTTGCATCGGTGTCGGATTTGGCCGAGTAATGTGTCGAAGGGTTCGGAAAACATTGTTGTGGGGCCTGCGATGGCGAGAATGTCTCGCTGGGTCCTTCGTTGAACATTGCGCAACTGTCTGAGCTGATTTGAAATAATGGATCACTCATGAATATGAGGCGGTGTTAAGGCGCGCGCACTCGCAGAGCCAATTGACTCCGCCCACTTTAAGTGTACTTGGATTGCAATGCTGGTTCGGTGGAAGGTGTTGAAACGTACCAAAGGCAATCCGCGGTATTTGATAGTTTCATCAATAGTGACAAGAGCTCTTCGTCATACTTTGTGTGTTAAATTTTTGACGTTTGATTGCGATGGATTTGAAACTATTGTGACGAGCTGTATTGAACATTTCGTTTAAAAATAAAATTCTAATTAAGAAAACTCAAATTTAGACATTTTCCGTTTTCTTTTACTATGTATATGATATAATTTTTGAATAGTTATTTTTATTTGATGCTAAATTAGATATTATCAAAAAATACATTTGACTTTTGTCAGCAAATTTGTAAATATTTTATCTTCATTTTATCTAATTAGTTTTATTGTTAAAATTGAGTTTCACCAAGTTGGCATCCGAATATTAATGGAATCTGGTTAATTGTTTTTCAAATTTGGTTTTCATCATCATTGATCCAATTTTGAATAAACTCGACGGGACATTTTAATTGTCGGCACTTCAAAGGGATTTGCCGCCGAGCATTCCCGCTTTGTTGTATGCGGCCAAGTACCCATTTCATGCTGTTTTTGTTATGAAAACAAAACGTTTGTATTAAATAGGACGGATATCCAATCAGGAATATTTAGGTAAAAGAAGCGAAAATAATTGCAATGACTTGTACTCATGCAGCGTTGCGAAGAAACGACTTGGTTCAACTTGGTTTTAGGTATACGATTTAGTGAAGTATGCTACTTAACATCTATTTTAAGATATGATAATATTGTCATGGAGGAAGCTGCTCAGATTTTGGAAGTTGAAACATTCATTCCACTTCTTCTTCAGGTTCTCAAGCAACCGCAATGTTTGTTTTATTAAAATCCGATTTTTAGAATCCACAAGACGGTCATAACCGATTAAAGCGATGGATTATGATTGGTGACCATCACCAACTACCGCCGGTTGTTCAGAATCAAGCGTTTCAAAAATATTCGAATATGGAACAATCGTTGTTTGCAAGACTTGTTCGCCTTGGTGTGCCGAATGTTCAATTGGACAAGCAAGGTCGTGCGAGAGCAGAGTATGTTTCATTCATTAGTTTCTTTTTTTGTATTGCTTATTTTTTTTTCTTAAAGAATTGCCGCTCTTTACCAATGGAGATATAAGAATCTTGGAAATCTGCCACATGTTGAGGAGTTGCCCAATTTTCAGGTTGGTATTTGATATTTAAATGAGTGATACAAATTTACGACGAGATTTTTTTTGCGGTGTTGTTCGCATGTCTGCGTCTCAATCGAGCGCTGTTTTGTTTGCAGTTTCGAAATTTGATGTTTTTTCTTAGTTTTCACTTTACAAACAATTTTATCGTATTAAAACAAAAACCTTTAAAATTGATAGAAAATATTAGCTAACTTTTTGATTTTTTTAAATTGAAATGTGACTAACACATGTTTTCGTATCACTTTTTGATAAGGGCAGAGAAGTGAGGTTTCAAATTGGGGCAATTTTCTAATTGCTGTCAAGGTTGTTAGTCTCAACGCCTTCGAAATTCATTTCAATTAATCCGAAATGGTTCTTTTTCAATTTAGCGCGCAAATGCTGGTTTCGCATTTCCATTTCAACTTATTGATGTTCCTGATTTCAACGGTTGCGGCGAAACTCAACCGAGTCCATATTTTTATCAAGTAACGTTTTCAATAATACGCGTATTTTAAATACCGATGTTTCAAGAATCTTGGGGAAGCCGAATACGCTGTCGCATTGTACACGTATATGCGAATTCTTGGATATCCTGCCGACAAAATTTCGATTATTACGACCTATAATGGACAAGCTCAGTTGATTCGCGATGTTGTTCAACGAAGATGCACTAGTAATCCGCTTATTGGCCCACCTGCGAAGGTTTCTTTTTCGAATAGTGCAAATTTAAAAATAAATGTATTTTCTATAGATTTCAACTGTGGATAAATATCAAGGACAACAAAACGACTATATCATACTTTCATTGGTAAAAACGAAAAATATTGGACATATTCGGTATTTTTGTTGTTTACGATTTTATTGATTCATTTTTTGTTCAGGGATATTCGTCGTCTTATTGTGGCGCTCTCTCGCGCGCGTCTTGGACTTTATGTACTCGGACGAGCGGAGTTGTTCATGAATTGCTTCGAATTGACGCCAGCGATGCGTGTGGTATCGAATATTTCATTTGATATTTATCATTGTGCAATAATTTTTCAGTTTGCCAAATATCCGCCAAAACTCGTCATTTTGCCACACGAACCGTATCCGACTGAGAGAAAGGTTTTCTTCGAATTTGTCTTGATAATATGTTTTTTGAAAATTGATATATTTGTAGGTTACTGAACGATCGCAAGATGGAGATCCCATTCAAATTGAAGACACATTGCACATGACTCAATTTGTTCACGCGTTCTATATGAGTAACGTTGACGTAATGAAGGCCAATTATGAGCTCGCAATGGCGCAGTACATGGAATCTCAAAGAGTGATTGTTTTCTGGATTGGGGAATGAAATAATTTTCAAATTTTTAGCAACTTCAACCCGTGATTGATGAAGAAATGCAAGAGGAGACTGAAGAGCAGAAGCTTGAAAGGCTAACACAAGAAAGAAAGAAGAAAATCGATGCGGAAGACAAAGCTGAGGCGGATATTGTTTTTGAAGATATGGATCATGAGCGTCAAGAACAGCCTTCGAGTTAATTTTGATTGGTTTTTTTGTACGATAAGCTATTAATTAATTTATTTTTATCTTATGTTGTTGGTTTTGCCGCATTTCTTTATAAAATGATAAAATTGATGATCTCCATTATGTTCTCCAGAATTCGTTTTAATATCGTTTTTACCGGTACTCATATTTGGTTTTTTTTTTTAATTTCCGAGTGGAATGTTAATTTTGTTCAGGGTTCAACAATATGTCTTCGGTCGAACAAAAAATTAGCGAATTGGCTGTTGAGGAGGTTTTTTGTCTCTTTTATGATAACTTGAATATTTTTAAATTGGTTTCTCAGGTTTCCGTGAACGGAAATAATGCGCAAGAGGAAGATGGGGATGTCGTGACTCCATGGAATGTGTCGTCCAGCAGTGCGACTGGAATTGATTACGAAAAGCTCATTGGTAAGGCATATTCTTGGTTATTGAAGAAAATTGTTAATTGCAGTTAAATTTGGCTGCCGAAAACTCGATCAAGATTTAATTGCTCGTTTTGAGAAGGTGACCGGCAAAAAAGCTTGCCCAATGCTTCGACGTGGAATGTTTTTCGCTCATCGGTATTTTTATAAACATTTTTTTAGATATATTCAGTTGATTCGAACAATATTTTAGTGATTTCACCGCAATTCTTGATCGAAAAGAGCAAGGCAAACCGTTCTTTCTTTACACTGGTCGCGGCGCGTCTAGTGGAAGCCTTCATCTTGGCCATTTGGTTCCATTCATCTTTACCAAATGGATTCAAGAAGCGTTTGATGTTCCACTAGTCATTCAAATGACCGATGATGAGAAATTCTTGTGGAAAGATATGAAAGTCGAGGAGGCGAAGAAAATGGCACGCGAAAATATGAAAGATATCATTGCTGTCGGATTTGATCCTGAGAAGACGTTCATATTCAACGATTTCGATTATATGTGGTAGCATTTAATAGATAATTGGTTTTGAAATAATTTTTGTGATTTTTTTCCAACAGTCCCGCTTTCTACGAAAATATTGTGAAAGTTTGGAAAGTGGTTAACGCGAATCAAGCGCGGTCGATTTTCGGTTTCACTCCGGAAGACTGCATGGGAAAATCTGCGTTCCCGGCCGTCGAAGCTGCCCCCTGTTTCGCTTCATCGTTTCCCCACATTTTTGGAAAAAGGAACGATATTCCGTGTTTGATTCCGTGTGCAATCGACCAGGTAATATAAATGAACGTTTGTAAATCAAAAAGAAAGATTGTTCAGGATCCGTACTTCCGAATGACTCGAGATGTTGCACCGCGATTAAAAGCTGCCAAACCGTCTTTAATTTTCTCTTCATTCCTTCCCGCTCTTCAAGGTAGGAAAATATTATGACGTGTTAAAAAACTGTTTTTTAGGAGCGCAAACTAAAATGAATGCTTCTGAGCCCAACACGTGCATTTATTTAAGTGACACACCAAAACAAATCAAAAATAAGGTTTTGCGAGAAATTTTTGCAATAATAAAACGTTGTTTTGTTTTTCTTGTTTAGATCAACAAGTATGCGTTTTCTGGTGGTCAGCAAACTGTTGAGGAACACCGCGCAAAAGGAGGCAACTGCGATGTTGACATTAGCTATCAATTTTTGAAATTTTTCCTAGACGACGATGAAAAGCTTGCCGAAATTCGTGAGGTATAAATTTCATTTATACATTCGCATTTAAAATTCAAACAATTTTTTTCTCCAGAAATACACGAAGGGCGAACTTCTGTCTGGTGAACTTAAAGCTCTCGCAACTGCTGAGGTCACTAAAATTATTTCTGAAATGCAAGAGCGTCGTAAAGCTGTCACTGATGAAACTGTAGACTTGTTCACCAAAGTCCGTCCATTAGCTTTTAAATATTGAGGGTTTTATTTTTTTATTTTTTTTGCGCGTTCAGAATTCTATTGTTGCTTCCTGTTATTCGGTTGTTGTTTTGATAATTGTTGGTTTTCATAATTTATATGAGATTTCTCCACTCTTATAATATCCATTTGCTTTATTTCCTTTAGTTTTTTTGCAGTCTTGGAATTATAATAAACCTTAAGTTGAACACGCCTCATTAGAATTTTCTTCATTTGCATAATATAATTGGAATTATCACTTTTCATCCCAAAAATCGAACCTGCGTATTTTTTTGCCCTACGATAATAGAGTTTCATCCCATTTCATTCATTTTTCGTTTGAAAAGTAATTTAAAGAATAAAAAATAATCATGAATCATGTATCTTCCCGTAAATATAAAATGGCGTGTCCTTAAATTTGAATTTGACAAATTGTCAATTATTTGTCTTCTATCAAATATTCAAGTCGAGAGTGTCGAACGAACGACTACTGTACTCGGGTCTCGCTACGAATGATCACATTTAATATTTGTTAACAATTGCTGCACTTTCTTAAGTTTGATATTTCCTTGCATTTCTAACATTGTTGAAATTGAAAGTTATTGCTACCCCAAAAAAGAAATTATAGCGAAATGCGCATGCTCGTAAATCTACCGGCGGCCGACTATATATTTATTTTTAGAAATTATGGCAAATTTTTCAATATTCATGTCAAACCCCCGCATTTTCTGCGGCAGAATCTGTTTTCAGTAATTATTTTCAAATGATGAGCTTCTCCCCGATATGCAACTTCCGTTTTAATTCAGATTTTAATTGGATCCTAGTTTTTGCGTAGGTTTTAATAAGTTTGTTTTCTTCATCAATCTCCTTCATTATTTTTTTCATTCATTAAGGTCACTGACGTAATTTTGTGGGCGGAGCTTGCGGTTTTCTACAATTCATCGAAATGGGAATTTCAGATGAGCTGTATTTACGTTTTTTCTATTTGTTGAAGCCTTTCTTCAATTATGCTCATAAATATTTAAGAGAAACTTCGATGAAGTATAAATATATATTTTTAGGTAAATGGTGTGTGCTTTGAAATTAATCACATTCGTTCTTCTTTTGCATTTCGTTGCAACCTTCCCATACACAAATGGTATGTCTGAATGTGAGAAAGAAGAAAAAAACCAAAAATTTCAGTGAGAGACATTCCCGAGAAGCGAAACGACCCAGAATGGAACTCATTGGGATGGGCGTGGGGCAAACGAAATGTCCCAAGCGAGGTTTATACGAAAACAAGAAAAGCAATAAATTATTAGCATTGTTTTAAAGATTCCTCGACGCTTTCTTCGAACCGTTCACGCCGTCAAGAAGAATCCAGAATGGCACGATTTGGGATGGACATGGGGCAAATAATTCAAAGAAAAAAACAACCCCCATTGAAACGATTTATTTTGCCGATTCTACGCCACTTTAATACTAAATTCCTCGTTGATAATTTTGTTGCTTTCGAATAGCTAAGCTCTCGCTCTTCTTCAAATCCGTATGCCATTCGATATTTTGATCGGTTGATGAATTTTGTGAAATGCTGCGTCACCAATAATAAAATGTGTTATTTCCGTTAAATGACAGTTGAAAAAAAATTTCAGGTAAAAACTTTGAGTTTCGCGTTCTTGCTAGGCCTTCTTGATCGTAGAACTTTCTCTGACCTAAAATTTGGAAGCGGGTGTGGCACACAAGCCCAGTTTGTACACGTTGGTTATCCATTTTGGGAATCTAACGAGGACGGCGATAAGAACGAGGCTCGATAACCATCTAAACGATCCAATTGGTCTTCACACGAATTGAATACCTGCGCACGTTTCCATCTGAAATTGTTTGTTCAACCAAGTTGAATGAAACTTAAAAATTATTTATTATCATCATTAGCTTTTGGAAGAGTTCTTTTTGCCGAGGCGTCAGGCGCTTTCTGTTAAAGGTGTGTGTGATCTTAGAATCAACATCTCATGTTTTCGTGATACCATTGAAAATTGGCAAACATTTCTAGAAAGCGTTGATTGTTCGCCGCCCAGTGCCGCCTCGACGAAAATTGCAATCAGGATAGCGTGAAATAAGAATCGCCTAGTGTGTCGTATCTTTGTGTGTTCTTGACCTCCTCGCCCTTGATACATTCCCCAATTTCCTCATCTTGTACTTTATATGGTGCGATGCCTGATCCGTTTTGCATTACTTAGTTGGATCAAGATGTACTTGAACCGAAATTGTATAATTGTTATAGAAAAAAAGAATTTTCGATGATTCAATCATAGTTTTCAAAGAGATAGACCTCCCCTATTTTTCTCACTTCTCCAACAATACTTAAATCAGTATATGTCTTAATTTTAAACAAAAAAAAGAGGAATATGTCGTAATTGTTATTATTTTACCGTTTCCATGATTTCATTGAATCGAATTCATCCCATATCCAGAGGCTACAATCTTACATGATTTCTCCAAGAGATAAGAACGAGGCTCGATAACCATCTAAACGATCCAATTGGTCTTCACACGAATTGAATACCTGCGCACGTTTCCATCTGAAATTGTTTGTTCAACCAAGTTGAATGAAACTTAAAAATTATTTATTATCATCATTAGCTTTTGGAAGAGTTCTTTTTGCCGAGGCGTCAGGCGCTTTCTGTTAAAGGTGTGTGTGATCTTAGAATCAACATCTCATGTTTTCGTGATACCATTGAAAATTGGCAAACATTTCTAGAAAGCGTTGATTGTTCGCCGCCCAGTGCTGCCTCGACGAAAATTGCAATCAGGATAGCGTGAAATAAGAATCGCCTAGTGGGTCGTATCTTTGTGTGTTCTTGACCTCCTCGCCCTTGATACATTCCCCAATTTCCTCATCTTGTACTTTATATGGTGCGATGCCTGATCCGTTTTGCATTACTTAGTTGGATCAAGATGTACTTGAACCGAAATTGTATAATTGTTATAGAAAAAAAGAATTTTCGATGATTCAATCATAGTTTTCAAAGAGATAGACCTCCCCTATTTTTCTCACTTCTCCAACAATACTTAAATCAGTATATGTCTTAATTTTAAACAAAAAAAAGAGGAATATGTCGTAATTGTTATTATTTTACCGTTTCCATGATTTCATTGAATCGAATTCATCCCATATCCAGAGGCTACAATCTTACAAGATTTCTCCAAGAGATAGATGTCATCCCCCCCTATTTTCCTCACTTCTTCTCCTCATTTCCAATAATTCTTCTTATCAGATATGTTATAGCCTTATCCAATCCAATTTTCCTCGTATTTTCCTGTTCCCATCTCGAACATTGAATACTGTTTGTTTGCGCATGGTTAGTTCTAATTGCTTACTAAATGTGTCAATGCTATTACTTCAAGGCCTCGTTGTTTGTAATTCAATTTCTTGTCAGAAATCTCAATTCTCTTTTATTTTTTTTTGCAGCCATTATGGGGCTGATATCAGCGACGCTCATTGTTCTCACCATCACTTGGGTGTTTCATTTCGTTTTTCGAAAAGCCAAATTCATTTACAACAAATTGACAGTGTTCCAAGGACCAGCAGCGCTTCCGCTTGTTGGTAACTTCCACCAATTTCATTTCTCATCTGAAGGTATGTAATTCTCGACTATATCGTAGTCATCGTATTTTGAGACCAGTTCTAGTCGGAATTTGAAAGTAAACATGAATGTTGGCAATTTCACAAAACAAACTAGTTTGACTTGTTGATATCATCTGAGTGCGTTTAGAGTTTTTCGAGCAAGCGCAAGGCATCTCCTATATGCTTCGAAACGGCGACGAGCGAATAACTCGAATTTGGCTCGGCGGTCTTCCATTCGTACTGATCTATGGACCAGAGGAGGTTGAAGCTGTGTTGGGAAGCTCGAAAATGTTGAACAAACCGTTTTTGTACGGATTCTTAGGAGCGTGGATTGGAGAAGGACTCCTTACAGCGTATGCGAATTGGTCTCATCAGTTGTCAATTTTTATATTTAGAAAGCCAGATAAGTGGCGACCAAGACGAAAATTGCTGACCCCCACATTTCATTATGACATTTTAAAGGATTTTGTTGAGGTTTGTTTACTTTTTGGGGGAGGTGGGTCTGAATTTGAATAACCGTTTTGTGTCTTGAAAATATTTTTTTAAAAATCCAGTTTTGCATTTCAAATTATAATATTGTGAAAGAGCATAAATTTTTTCAGAATTTTAGTTACTTGGATATAAAAAATGTCAAATTCAAAAAACTCTTTTTGTTACACGTGACCGATTAAATCGATGCGCGCGCAATTCAAAAAATTAATATTGTCGACGTCAAACAACCGGTGGCGGGAAATTCAATTTCGCAAAATCAGTGCAGATCTAGGAAATAATATCCGCGCGTACGCTAAAGTGTAGAGTACGTAGACACGGGCATGTATCTCTGCAGACACCTTGTAGTTCATTTCAAAAATATTCATTTTTAGGTGTATAATCGACACGGAAAAACGCTGCTTTCGAAGTTTGAAGCTCTTGCCGAGACGAAGGAATATCATAACATATTTCATACCATCACCTTATGCACATTAGACGTTATATGCGAAGCAGCTCTTGGCACGTCGATCAATGCCCAGAAAGACATACATTCACCATATTTGGATGCCGTGTTCAAAATGAAAGATTTGGTGTTTCAAAGAATGCTGAGTCCTCATTTCTTTTCGGACACAATATTCCATTATTTCGGACCCGGAAAAGAGCATGATGAATGTGTGAGAGTGCTTCACGATTTTACAAAAAAGGTTGGTTCATTTTAATAGCAATTAAAAAAAAGTATCAAATCAAACTTGTAGGCAATATATGCGCGAAAAGCAAAAGTTGACGCGGCTGGAGGTGTTGAAGAACTATTGGCCCAGGAGACCGCAGAAGGTTTGATAGAAATTGTGAACATGTGTGAATGAAATTGGCCTTGGCGGAAATTCAAACAATATTTTTTTGACAACCCTGTCTTGGTTGATAATGATCGTCTTTTTTTTAGGACGACGACGAATGGCGTTCCTCGATTTGATGTTGGATATGCACGCGAAAGGCGAATTACCAATGGAAGGAATATGTGAAGAAGTTGACACATTCACATTTGAAGGTGTTGTTGAGAATTACAATTTTCAAGTAAAAATTCGCAATATATTTAGGTCATGATACGACGTCGGCGGCAATGAATTGGTTTCTCCATTTGATGGGAGCAAATCCCGATATTCAATCAAAAGTTCAAATGGAAATCGATCAGGTTCTCGGTGAAGCTGATCGTCCGATTTCCTATGAAGATATTGGAAAACTTAAATATTTGGAAGCTTGCTTTAAAGAGACGTTGAGGCTCTATCCGTCAGTCCCATTGATTGCTCGACAATGTGTTGAAGACATCTCAATAAGTATTTTATTTTGATATACAGTTATCTGATCGCAAGAATTTTTGTTTTAGAAGGTAAAACACTGCCGAGCGGAACAGCTGTTGTTGTTGTTCCATCAATGATCCACAAGGACCCGAGATTTTGGGAAGATCCAGAAGTGTTCAATCCGGAAAGATTTGTGTCTGGAGATTTGAAGCATCCTTACGCCTACATTCCATTCTCTGCTGGTAGTCGAAATTGCATAGGTTTGAATGTCAATGTGTGAAAAAAGATGATTAGAATGGAAATGTTAAGGAATGCGATTTGCAATGATGGAAGAAAAATGCATTATAGCGATGCTGCTGAAGAATTTAAAAGTCAAATCCAAATTGCGAACTGATCAAATGCGAGTAGCTGCAGAACTTATTATTCGACCCATGTATGGAAACGAGATTATGTTTGAAAAGCGCTCATTTGGAGATTACACACCCCTGATGTCTTAGACAAAAAATGGCTTTCAGAATCAGTCGTCACAAGACCCACCTCATTTTACTCGACGATTTTTTGAGATACGGTAATTGAAGATGCGGGTCTCGTGACAACCGCATTCTGGTAGCCGTTGGTTTTTCCGAAAAAAGCGTATATATTTTGAACAATATTGAACGATCGATATGCGATCTCTTTCTTTTTAATATGTCCAATTCAATTCAATGCATTGCTTTACGTTAATTAATTTATGGCATAGAATATAATTTGAAAATAAATATTATCTAAAACCTGTTTGAAAGAAGAAGAGGTGAAAAAAATACATACATATAATTGTGGTTAGTAACCCGTTAGAACTTGGCGAGAAAGATGATGAATGTAAAGTCTAGAGGAAAATAAATAGATTAACTATGTCGAATATCCGATGGAGATTTTGTGTGGCAGAATTCCATTAATTGATGGCGACGGCGAAATTTTGACGCTTTCTGTCGACACCGTTCTTGAGGTATCTTTGATTTTATCCCTAAATTTTCAGCTATATCGCAATTGTCTAACAATTTCAAACGAAAACCTTCGACATTTTGAAGCGACATCGGAGAACAATGAGAGGAATACTGGAAGAACGACAAGTCCGTGCAATAGGCCGAAAGTTGAAACAAGAATGACGGTCTTGAGGAACACCATTCCCAAATATGAAGGGCATAGGAGGATTGGCAGCATTGCAATCATTGTCGACAAGCCGCCTTGCATTGTCGGCCAGCCGATATGCAAAAAGACCTGCTCCAATTTCTCGTATGGGGTCTGCAAAAATGGAAATTGTTGAATTTTGTGTTCGGATGCTTTTGATTACCGCCTTTTCTGACTGATAATAGTGATAGCTGATATGGGCACCAATATCTACAGAAAATCCGATGGACATTAGAAGAGACGCAGTCGAGACGGGATCCATTCCGACGCCCCATAAAGAGAGAAATCCAAACACCTGTTATAATAATTGGATGTAAAGAATCATGACAAATGTGAGCAAGTTACCCCCATATTGACCGATAGCAAGGAGAAGACGGCAGCGAAAATGGAGACCATGTCAGGGACGAATACAATAAACGAGATGCCCATGCAGATAACTTCAGAAAGCACAGTTTGCCAAATATTTTCAACCATATCGTTTGTCTAAACGATTGAAATTATTTAAATATAATTTGGTTTTATTTTATGAGCAAACCTGGTCGGCAAAATTGTTTCGTTCAGTATATGAGAACACTTCAAACTCCGGATAACGGGCGGCTATTTTTCGCCACTCCAGAACCAGTGGATACATTTCGTTATACCCGAAATATAGATATTAAATAAGAAAAGAATAGACTAGTAAGATTCTCACTTGACAACTGTAGTAAAACCGGTGGTAAAAATGAATGATTCGACACATTCTGGAACATTTGCAGAACATTTTTCTTCATTTATTCGAAGCATTGGCTTAAAGTATGTTTGAGAGCTTAAAAACGACGGGATATCCTTATAAGTGAAGTTGAAATGCTGCAAGAACACCCAACCAATTATTTTTTTTCTTCATCAATGATTAATGATACCGTTGAGACGGCATCCTCTTCTTCGGAATCCGTGTAGAAGTTAAGGAAATCGAGATACGGCTGAAGCCAACAAATCGTCGAAGACTCTCCGAAGCTTAATTAGAATAAATATAATTAAATAATAATACATTTAATATACCTGTAGGTGGCGGTTTCAAAATCATAGATCAGATTTTTTAGACGTCCCAATGTTGAAGGATCGCGAAGATCTTGAGGATTGTGAACGAGAACCGCCACTGATTGCATTTCCTGAAAATTAATTAAATAAAGAAGAACGGTTTGAACACAAATTGCCTTTAACGTGACATCCATGTCATCCTTGAATTTGACAATTCTTGCATCTTTATATGCCATTTTCTGAATCGACAGATCGGTTTCCATTGTGTACACGCCGAATGCAGCTAGATACCAATATCCAATAAGAATCTAAATTTAGTATTTTTTGAGTGGGAATGATTAATTGGCTTACCGAAATCGTGAGAATTCTCATCCAAGAAGATCCAACAATTACTGCCAATTTCTTCCAGATGACATCAGCGACAGCCGACATTTTGCCAACGATATAGAATTCTTCGGGGAGACAGGACCTTAAAAAAAATTCTTAAAAACTATGTTAATTTTTTTTTACTTTTTTTCATCTTCGATTTGATATTCTCGGGGTGCCGTGATCGCAATGATTGCCGGAAATATTATAAGTTGATAAATGTAGCAAACAACACTGGCGACTGATGAATAAATGGCGAAGGTCTGTAAATAATTTATGCATTTTTTGTGGAATTATTTGTGCAATGAAAAAAAGAAAAAAATTTATTTACTTCTCCATGTGTCCAAAAATGCAAAAAATTGAATATAGTCATTTATTTTAAAGGCGCGCACTCTTTAAAAATGGTAGTTTTTGAATTTTCGCGTTTTGAAATTTTTAAATTTTCACTAAAACCAATTCAACATAATTTTCTGGTAAAAACAGATATAGAAATAGACGTGACCCGCGAAACATTTGCTTGCGCCTTTAAAAATCAATGTCAGAATATCGCGTCAATATTTTGCATTTTTCAACATGACAGCATGGGAAACTCAATGCTTTTTTTTCATTGCATGACGAGTTAGATTATTACAGAAAAATGTTACTTGCAACACCGGTGTTGTTGACAAAACACCATTTCCGAATGAGACCAGATTTGTGATAGTTGTCACAGTCATCGAACACCCAGCCTCCTTAAAAAATGCGATTAATGCATTTTCACAATTTAAAAGAAATATTTTACTTTTACTGTATAAGCAATTCTTTCTGGGATATCCAACGATTTGTCAGTTCGGTGCCACGCAGCAAGTATGACAAACACATCATCAATTCCTAAAAAAAGGCGATTTCGAGAAATTTAACCATTTTGAAACCGCACCAATAGCTAACACTAAGAACAAAGTGCTCACTATGATACTCTGAAACGCGAGTCCGGTAGCTGAAACCATTCCGATGGTGGTGATTCCGGAGAGCACTGGAATCAAAGCTCCCAAGCACGCTTCGATGGGCTTGGAATCGCGTCGGCGATACCTGAGAGAAACAAAATTTTGTTTGTCTCAAAACACGGGTTAGCGTTTACTTTAAAGAGCAAAGCGATAGGAAAATGCACAAAAGGACTAGCGAGATTCCCAAATAGGGAGCTGTGGTTGCACCGAGGCGGCGGACTTCTTTGGCTACAAGATTATCGGAGCCCGCTTGGCCTTCTAGAAGCGGATACTTGTTGGAGTCATAATGAAGATTTACAAGCTGTAATATTGTCAAAGTTTGTACTTTTTTTTTGAATTTTTGTTTTAAAATGAGATTCGTCGAATTTTGATATTTCGATTTTTTTTAAACCTCTATATGGATTATAATTTGTATAAAAAATAATTGAATATTAAAAAAAAGGTTTGTTTCATTTTATATACCTTATCTTCGAATGCTATCATCGGTTTTTCGGTGGAATGCGTCAAATAATAGCGAAGAACCACCGAATTGAACGCGACAATTTTGTTGGAAGGCCCCTCGGTGGTGATATTGAAAAGATTGTTCGCCACAAGTATTTGACGTCCGAGAATTTCCGTTGTCGGATATGTGATCTCAATCGATGAGGAATTCGAATCAGTCGTTTCGAATATATTGAGAATCGTGTAGAACGCGCTGTTCTTTTCGCAATACGGCTCGCACATGTCCGAATAGGTGAGATTCGTCCCATTG
This sequence comes from Caenorhabditis bovis, assembly GCA_902829315.1. Lineage (NCBI taxonomy): Eukaryota > Metazoa > Nematoda > Chromadorea > Rhabditida > Rhabditidae > Caenorhabditis > Caenorhabditis bovis. The sequence goes on along the minus strand of CADEPM010000001.1, from coordinate 483,763 downwards.
GTGTCCTGAAGAGAATTTTCTCATTCCTAGGTTGTCATTATCGTACCTACCTTCACTGTAAGATTGGTTACAATTTCGCGGGTTAGCGCACTCAATTGCTTAAGGTGCTCCAATCTAAGAAGACTTTGTCCGTCTTTCGCCCGAATCAGTACCTAAAATCATGGGTCAATCGGATTATTAATGGATTTCAATGCCTCAATCATGTGCAACGTTCCATTTTGCTGTAAAAAATCGAAGAACATTTTGCTTTCCGTATGACTTGGAGAATCATGGGCGGTGAATGTTATACGCGCATTATTTATCTGTAAAATGACATGTCAACTTCACACATTTTGGCCAGTCGACGGCTTGATCATAAAAACGGTTTGTTGTCTTCTAGGTCAATAAAAAGGCCAAACCAAAGAATGCGTACCTGGTGAAATCGTAAAAACCGAAACACGAGATTGCTGTAATAATGCATAACACGCCGATATACTTTTTTGGGTTCTTCCCTATGGACAATCCGAGATTGAAGAAGAATTTCTGAAAATTTAACAAATTTTGACATTTAATTGAGAAAAATTGAAACATCATACCTCCATATAGTGTTCGTATTTTGCGGTGCACAACCGCATTGTGGAATAATCTGCAATCAAATACTTTTTTTCAAATGAGATTTTATAGTGATTTTTTTTTTTGATAAAAAGTGCATAGTTGTTAATCCTACTGGATTCATCAATTCAAAAGGAAAACGAGTTTTTTATAACGAAATTTGAGAAAACTGAACAATTAAACGTCTAGTGAGAAATCTGATCAGGTCAGGTTGAGATCAAAGTGATTTTTAGACTCATAACGAATTGCAAGTATTTTGTAAAAACCGGGTAGCTGGCAGAGATACAGATTTTATTGTGAGTCAAAATTTGCTTTTAGCGTTTTAAAGAAACATATTGTCAAAGGCCGACAACTTCCGATGGGCGGGGTCTACAAATTTCAACGATGTCTCACAATTATTGGTTGCGAATCAAACACACGAAATTGCGGTCTACATTAAAGGCGCATAAAAAAATAAAGAATTGAAACTGAATTTGGAATTTGGCCTAAATTTTTCGAACTTCCGACAGCTACCTCCCTTCGCCAATAAACTCTTAAAGGGTTTTCGGAGGAATTCATCGAAATGACGCAGGATATGGGTATGCATAAAAGACTAATTGAGAAATGAAATATTATTCAGCAGGAAGATAATATAGTAACGATTATGGTCATTTATTCGGATAGGATTTGCCTACTACAATATAGCCAAGATCAGATCTATTCGTTATAGTAAGAAGTGTCGGGGGTCCTGCGAAATTGGCTAGACGCCAAAAAATTGAAGAGAGGTCTACGGGGGTCTTACTTTAATATATTATGTTGCCCGTAAATCTACACATTTAATTTTACGTCAAGACCGTTTGTCGTAAATTTTCGGAATTTAGTCGCTTCCCCCGCCCCGACGCTGACAATATTAAATGACGAAAAATGTAGCCTTTAATACTGTAGCCTTTGAATGATATATGAATGTTCTAGAAAATACGTTGAGATGTTAAAACGGTTTCTTTGTTTAAATCATATTATTTATTTATTCACCGAAAAAACGAAAAAATAATAAAAATTGCAAATCGAAGAGACTGGGACCCGCTAGTGTACCTCACCAAACGGCATGACGGGTTAGAACTAAGAAATCACAATTTTAAAGAAAAATGGGAAAAAAGTAAAAGAAAATGTAATATGGCCAGTTCCTGCCACGAAAAAAAAAAACGTTTTTACCAGAATCGGTCAGTGATTTTTTTATTCTTTGTAAATTTTTGGAATTTTTTACTATCTGAACATTGTGAAACAACCGGAAACAACTTATATAGCGAGGATCAGACTATACAATTGATTAATTGGACTAAATTCAATTCTTGAGAATGAGAATGAACACAATTTACAGATGAGGAATACTGTTAAAAGATATACGTCATCAGAAGTGAATGATGATCCATCGGCACCAATTTTTCACACTTTCTTAAGACCACGCGATTCTTCGTGACTGATCGCGGCTACATGCGCTACAAACTATAGATCTACCATCATATATACTATCGGAATCATGACAATAGATGAGAACCCTTTTGCAAACGAAGAGAACCCAATCATTGGAATATTTATACCAAAAATTTACCGATGAGGGGGCTACATTTTAAACTAGAGTCTGCTGTAAAACCAACAACCCCCCACACATGGCCGCCACAGATTCATTATCAAACAATCAGTTTGCGATCAAGTGTAATTTCTGATCTATCTCTGGGAGTTTAACTAAAGACACGTATAGTTTGTAGTCAAGTATTTTGTACTTGAAAAGTAAAACAACAATTTTATTTTGAAATGAATTTATATGTCAATTGTTTTATTTAAACTTTAAAATTCCAGAATATAAATGACAAGAATGAATGGAGGAGTTTAGCCCAATTAGTTCTTTAAGTGCTTGACGGCAACCATGACTGGATCATGAAATGAAAAAGAAAAAAAACAATAATGTGTTCTTCATTCCTACATCCTGTGCACATAGGAAATTGTAAAAGTTTGCGATTTTTAAGCCAAGTATATCGGATACTTATTTTTTTAAAGGCGCATGTTACATTTTTCCTATTTATTATTTTGTTAGTGTTTCATTTTTTTTTTGAAGGATCACGTCACAATGCCCATTTTTTAGACTTTTGTTTGGCCGTTTTTAAGAAAATTTACACTGAAATAAAAATCGAAAATGGAAATACTGTAGAGAAATTGCGACGTGACTCGGACAACTTTTTTGGTGCGTCTTTGAAAATGAATGGCGGTGTGTTACGATTTTTTCGACATAATTAATACCATCGCAAAAAAAAACGAGCATAACTGTGGACCATCGAACTTTTTCGAGGCGGTAATTCAAATTCGAATTTGAACAGAGGGAATTCGGACACCGTACTCTGGATAACAAAAAAAAAAACAAAAAAAAAACAAAAAAAGCTAACTCTCCGTAAATCAGCGCAGAGTGTTCGTTTTGTTGCGAATGTAATGAAATATTTTAAAGTGGATAACTTAATATTTTCTAAATAAAACTTGTACCTATTTATACTGTATTAATTTGAAACATTGAAAATAACAATAGGGAAAGCGAGCAGTGTTTCTTGGAATGCCGAAAATCATTAGTTTAGTTTGTAGTGCGTTGAAACGAGATGACAAAAGTCGTTGGAAAATCGTATGGCAATTCGCTGAACGATAGTTGGGATAACGATTAGAACAAGCTGGAAGCAAAACGGAACCAGAATAAACTGCAAAAATAACGAATCGACACAAATTGAAGTTGCCTAATGGTCCAAGGTGTATACGAGAGAAATGTGTAAGTTGGTTATAACAGGAAAGTGTGTTTTGTCGACGTCATAAACAATGAGCGCTTCGAAACAGTACGATCAAATTTGGTTTCGAACCATGAAACCTGTGAGTGATCATAACGGTGTTACCATTTTTGGCGAACAATGCTAAATTTGGCGAACATGTATTTTAATGTACCCCCCCCTCCCCCTGATGACCAATAGCCGCATGGAAGACACAAATCAGATTAACAAATCATAGAATGGAACAAGCAAGTGAATGCCCGTCGAATATCATGTAGAAGATATTTAATGAAGATTTCACTTCACATTCTGGACCCATTGACTCTATTCAACATTGCTAGTCTCAAAAATCTAGTCAAAAATTAATTTAAGAGAGAATTAAAATTTGAACTAGACGAATTTTCTCAAAATTAGAGAATATGGAGGTTGGCATGTGAAAATGTAAAATTTTCGCGCCGACGAAGTTAAACTGAATTTCAGATTTTCTTTGAAATTTTATTTGGCAAAAAAATTTCAAATTGTTTTTCTTTGTTTCAAATCGTTTATTATTGGACTCGAATTGTCATGAAGACAATGTGTACGAAATTTGAAGATGATTTGAGAAACCAGTTCATTTCACGATCGTTCAAAAAGTTGAGATTATCAATTTGAGAGAATGCCCAAATAGCAACTGGGTCACTTGGATGGCTGACGTTTCGATGACCGCAATGAATAGTTCGATGAGTCTGGATAAAAAATCTGATAGAGAAAGTTAAAATTATTTCGTCACTAGATTCATAGAATTGATTTGTGTCGTCATATGATGGAACGTTGTTTATGTGATGACGTGATATCACGTGAGGTTAATAAACAAAATTTTAGGTAATAAAAAAAATTATAGTATTTTTTCTGGAGAAAAACAATCGGTCATCTATGTCGCCGGACGCGTAGCGGTTCGCGTGCGTTCACATGAATTTCTCCTCAAAAATATGGTTTCTGATTTTTGAGAGCTTCATGTGACATACATATTATTTTAAAATGGTTTGTTGGAATAAAGTGGCCGAAAAATGAGACGAGTAAAAAACAACCGCGCAGTTGACGACATTGGGATACAACTTCAGCGATTCGAAAAGGACGAACCGTGGTTGGTTTTGGTTTAAACATCGGTGGTTCCCCGGGGGTTCCCCAAAAACTTCCGTGATTTGTCCCAAAAAAATTTACTATCAGTACGACACTCCATTTACTCATCGCCCTCAATTTAGAATTTCGGGTAAACTTGTGGACGACTTTTGTTTTTGTACTAAAATGATCTGCAAATTATCCCAAACCAAATAATGTCCCCTGTTCGTCCCGATCGAATCGCTGAGTATGATAACATTATAATAGTTCCAGAGGGTCCCCAAAAATATGTTTTTTCTATTCAACGGAATCGTCGTTTGATGCATTTCTGTCAATGACACGAAAGCTGATAAGACCAAAAAATTATTATTATTTAATGGAACCATCGACTCAGCACGTTTCTGTGTTTTTTTTTGCTAAAAAATCAACGCAGAGAAAATAAAAAATGGATACAATTTCAAAGCAAAAAAAGAAATTTTTCGTATTTTTTATTTTCACTGCATTGCCGCAGAAAACATCCACTATAAAAATTCATATATCCATTTCAAGTCATCTTCAATACTACTTATAATACTTGTTTAATTTGTTTCACAGAACCATGTTTGAAGTGTTTTCTTGTGTCCACCTTCTCTAATTTGATGAAGCACTTATGTATGTTGATGGTGTCTATTGAATTATGCAGTTTTTGGGGGAAATATTCGAGTTTTAGATGATTTTTAATCTGTTCTTTTCTGCGAAATCTGCGTAATATTATATCTATATCAATTTGACATTGTTTTCTAGGCTTTCCATGCAATTTCCATTGGGTGGAAAATTGCTAATAGCTACATTCGGCCATGCGATTTTCTCTCAATATGGTGAAATTATGGCCGCCTGTTTGAACCTGATGAATGAACCAATCAGACATTTTTTCCTAAGAAGTCTTCAATTAAATTACGATGTTGAAGACGCACAAAGGTTAGAATTTATATATCATCTTCAATTCTAATCACGGTGTCCAATTTTTGTGGCTCAAAATTCTTATCATAAAGTGTGATAACCTCAATTTTGCGAATGATAGCGCAAATTTCAAAAAAAAATCAATTTTTGATTTCTAAATTCTACAGCGCTGAATCTCTAGTTTCAATATGTGCTGCTGCATTATTCATTGGTCTGATGCTCTCGTTCATAGTTATGGGGAAGCTCATGGATGGTCTTGGAAGGAAACAAACGATATTGTTGAGGTTAATAAAGATTTTAAGGTGGTCTTCTAAATATGAAAAATATTTCAGAAGTTTTCTTGGAATCATTGGATCAGCTTTGATGTTGACGGCTCAACTAATTAATCGATTCGAGTTATTCATTATTGGCCATTTCATTTCGGGATTCATATCAGGCCTTCGAGTCGTTTTAATTATTTGGATGGCTGAATGCAGTCCGGACTCGAAAAGAGGGCTCACGTCGCTGGCAATCAATTCTGGCGGCGTTTTAATGGTCCTTCTAGTTACTCCACTTTGTCTGCCATTCATTTTTGGAAACGATGATCTATGGTTGGCAATTAACATTTGCGTTTGGAGGAAATCAGATTGAAGGATATTCATCCCTTGCGTAACCGCATTGCTAGCAGCAACGCATTTGGTTTTCATCATTTTTCTACCGCAAAGCCCGAAGCAGCTTTTTATTAGGAATCGTGACGAGCAAGAAGCGAGAAAATCGTTGAGATTTTACTATGGAGACAATTGCAGCGAAATTGGTGAGAAGCGAATATGCTGCATTTTCAAAGTCTACGAATGATGGGGACTACTGTAGAATTGTGTCTTGCAACGCGCGGGGAGAATCGCATCACATTGCATTTCCTCAAGCCCATTCCTGGTATTTTGCTGATTGGTAGCGGTAGTTTTCGTCTTTCACGGACACCATGGTCATTTTTGCATTCAAGGGACCATTTTGTTCATTTTTAATTTTGATGTTAGAAATTCGAAAATGCCAAATTTGTGAAAAATGACAAAACAAGTATTCAAATGTTGCGAGACCATATCTTAAGAGGCGCCCGTAATCCCAGCCGCGAACTCTCCTAAATCTACAAGACACAAATACAACGTCTAATTTCAATTTAGACGACGCGATTTGTGAGATGATTCATGAAAGTAAGCAGGCGGAACTAGAAAAATCTTCAATTTTGAACATTTTGCAGCACGAAACTCATAGGTGTCGAAAGCTATTTTTTTTTCTTCTTCAAAACATGTATTGCCTTTCAGATTCTCATTTTTCCTAGTTTTCATATGCTCTCTCGTTCCTGTATTTTCTGGATTAAATATTAAAAGCCAATATTTGGTTGAAATTCTGATATCGTTTGGACTCGAGCAGTCGCAGGTACACATGAAAACAGCCCAATTTAGGTGTGAATATTTCCCTACTAAGGCGACGATTGCATTAATGGCGATATCAATAGCATCGCTTCCGATTTCATTAATGTCGCCGGTGATGATTGAAAAGTACGGACGGCGTCCGATTTTTGTCATTCTAACATGGCTGTGCGCGCTCGAATGGATCGGATTCGCAATTGCCCAAGCTTTTGTTGATTTGAATATTGTTGTGAGAATAAGAATTTCGGATATGAAATAAAAAAATATATCCATATATTCAGTCTCCATTACCATGGATTATTGCTTGCTTCGCAAGTGTGCTTGGCCAGTCAGCATTGAACATGGGAATGCTTGTGATGGCGCCAATTATGATCTCCGAACTCTGCCCCCATAATATCCGAGCAGCTGTCTCGCAGGTTTCGATTTATTAAGTTATTTTATTTTTAAATATGTTTTATTTAAGTATACGCAAGTTCCGCCAATCACCATTGCGGTTTTGGAAGTTTTAATGTTTCCAATTCTCCGATCATCGTTTGGAGCCGCTCTATTTTTATTTTTATCAACTTGCTGTGCAGCGCTTGCTGTAATTCTTCAAAACCAGGTATATATATGTACATATATATTTTTTTTAAATAAATTCTAAAAAAAGTCTAAAAATGATTCCAATTTCGCAATTCAGATGTTGGAAACTGCGGGATTGGCGGTTGATGAAATTGTTTGTCGATTAAAAAAACAGCATACGCTTCATCGATCAAACACCTCGGTTGGTTGGATGCATTATGGAAGCATGTGGGAAGACGATCTGGATCCGAGAGAAGCAACATTATCTTCTCAATCGAAGTATAGGAAGACATAATTTTAATTGAATTTTCGTTTAATGTATATTTACAACATGATTTGCGGGTTTAAACCATTTTTTTTTTAACTTTTTTTTAAAGGTTTCACTTTTGATACCGTGATATAAATAAAACCTTTTTTTATCCTTCTGGCCTTTTCAAGAATTAATTCTGCTTCCCTGTGTGTGTGCTCTCGGAAGATAATTTCCCGAGAATTTCCTAAACTGCCTAGAAGCAAAAATTCTCGAGACTCCCGGAAGCACCGAGAAATTTTCGTAGTAGTCTCGGTAGTTTACGGGTAGTCGCGCGTACGGTAACCGAGAGTCTCGAGACTTTCTCGGGAATTTTTCCGAGCCGCGAATCCATCATTTCGTGCCTCAATAGTCGATTTCTAGTGACTTCAAATACTGAAATTCGAAATAGCGCGATGATCTTCGAGCAATTCACACCGTTATTCGAAAAATTGCCGTTTTTATATTATGGAAATCGAATTTTCCGCAAATTTAGCATATTTCTGATGAATAGCATATTTCTGATGATCCTCAATAATTCTAGTAGAAAAAAGAGGATTTTCATAAATTTCTAGCGCTTGACTTACGAGATTCCCGATAATTTTGTACATGATCGAAGATGATTATAGATCTGGCAATCATCGCCTGCAAAACAAAAAATAATTCCGAATTTTAATTGTGGCTATTCTCAAATTCTCTTATCATATTCTGGGAAACGACCAATGCAAGATTCGAAGACGCAAAAAATCAAAATATTTAAAAGAATAAGGGGTTTTATAAAGCGAGAAATTTTTAAAATGATTAATTTTCTAGCCTCACGCGTTTTTTGGTCGAATCCATCCATAAAATTAATTACTGCTGCCTATTTTCTACTGGAACGCCGGGTTTAGTCCTGTAGTAGCATGTTGAAGTGTACTTGAAAGAATTGCGATTGATGTATCATCCGTTAAACTGGAAAAACAAATAAGCGAGTCGAATATTTGGTAAATTTCTTGCTTGGTCACAATAAAAAAAATCGCAAGCACCCCAAGATGCTCGCTTTCCTTTGAAATAGTAATAACTTATTTGTCGTAGCCTGTTTGAAATGAAGAGCTCGGAATACCTATTCGTTAGAGTATATATATAGATTCTCATAATGAGATATGATTGAATGGTTAAAAAAATTACTTAGGCGATTTCCCATCGCGACAAAGATCGTTGCACGCCACATTTTGCGCAATAAACGGAATTTATTCGACTACATGAAAAAACTGATTGAAAACGTCGAATAAATTAATAGGAAAATTGTTTTTTGAAATATTAGCAGGTGCAGCTGCAAGTTTGCAGTGAATTTGATATTTGTGCAATCACTGTCGCATGATGTTTGCAGACATGCATTTAAATCTACGCCTGAATATTTTAAAATTTCATGATCGCCGACGTGAGCGAAAAGGTCGCAAACCTTGGAAATTTTTCAATATTACTTGGATTTAATATTTTTCTGGTTTAATTAGTATTATTGTAGATGAGCGAGCGGGCAATTCGTTTTGCAATGAAGAAGAGCGTCGCGGACAAGTTTTTTTCAGATCGGACTATGATTGGGCATTAAATATATCCTATTGGCAAAAAAAGAGGTTTTTGTTATTTTATTCGAAATTATTTAATTGTTTCGTGGAAATTTTGTGATTTCTAAGAGTCGCGAACAAAAAATTGGGAGCAATTGGGAAATTTTGACAAAAAAATCTGTTTATGTTAGAGTGATCTCGATACTGATGACGCTATGGTCCGATCACGACTCTTAAAATTCACTTTAAAAGACTAATTGAAAAAAAGTATTTTTTCATATATTAATAGAACAATTTGAATAGCTGACCCTAAAGAGGGCCGTTGGAATTCGGAGCTTTTGGGTTTCTCTGAATACTTCTCTGCGACTTTCCAAGATCGTTGAGAAGCCGCCCGGTTGAGGGGGGGGGGGGATATTGAGACAGTGTGCCGATTAGCCTGACTCGACCTCACGACGGACGACAGAGTCAGTTGATCTCCTTCGCCACGTAGAGGCTCGACACTTGAAGGAGAGGCTCACCAGCATCAGGCCGAAACCTGATGTGGGTCATCGCCGATCCCACCATGGGGATCACCCAAGGACATCCCACAACTATCATCCGAGGATAATAGAAGTAGAAGTGGTTGGGCAAGCCACGTCTGGCTGGGCCCCGGGTCTACTGGTGATATGGTAATGTGGTTTTTGTGCTCCTAGCATAGAAGCTTACTACTAAGTAGTAGCAAGCCACTACAAAGTAGCAAGCTACTATGCCAAGAAGCACGGTCCATGTGCACCCGAAAGGCTGGACATATTGACATAGCTGGCCAATCCACGTCAATATAGGTCTGGGCCAGATGCCATCCTGACTAGTATGGAGGACACCCGGTGAAGCAAATTTCTAAAGCATAACCATCCATAACGCCCCGTAGCAGTTTCCAAGCACTCGAGAGTACTTGAAACGGGGGCGTTTGGGTAGGGTTCGATTCCCGGCTACGGAATCAGGGCTGAAGGGCTTGCCAGGCCAATCACCCGAATTTAGGATTCGACGGATAAGCCGCCATCCAGCCAGCGCTTCGGCACTACGATTGTGAGGGACGGGAAGCCTCGGCGCTTTTGGGGAGTAGCCGACTACGACTACGGGTGGCCGACTACGACCTAGGGATTGCCGACTACGGCGGGTTTAAAAGTTAGGGAGACTAGAGGTACTTAGAGACTTAGACTTATTGTGGGATGTGTGCCGGTGAGTCGATTCACCGGCAAGATCCTTCCATCGGCGGCGGCGGCGGCAACGTCGATACCTAAACATACCTAAAGATACAAATTTAAAAAAAAAGAAAAAAAAAAGAAGGGGAAGCCAGTCATTAGTGGAATGACTGGCGTGGCCGTAAGTGGTACGACTTTCCCCGAAAAATACGAAGAAGTGGGTGGTCCCAAACGGTAGGACCGGAAGGATGTACAGACGTAAGTGGTACGAATGTACAGAAAGAAGAGAGAGTGAGAAGCCGCAAGTGGTACGGCAGGAAGGAGGATGGGGAAGCCGGCTTTCCCCAGAAAAGAAGGGATGGTCCCAAACGGTAGGACCAGGAGAAAGTACAGACGTAAGTGGTACGAATGTACGGAGAGAAGGGGGAATCCCAAGTGATGGGAGAAAGAGGGGGAAGCCGTAAGTGGTACGGCTGGTGCAAGTGAGTGATAATAAAAAATTAATAAATAATAAAAATAAAAATAAGGCCCGGGCCTAAAACTACCGTGATCCGCGGATCAAATACTTCTCACTGGTGTCATTCCTCGTCGCTTCCTCCAGTCGTCTTCTCTCGATCCGTTCATCGAAAACCCTGCAATGAATCGAATTATTCCGATCGATTGTTGCTTCTTCGTTACCATTTGAATCCGCTTCCTCGCTCTACTCGACGCCCCGGGCAGCGTCGACCTTTCGTCGCCTCTCCATCTCTTCCTTCATCACCTCGATGCCTCAGTGTAGGTTTAACGTCACCTCGAACCAACACTGCAGTACGCCCATTGAAGGGTGAGCCCTGACTAACGGAGCCGGTCGAGGCGAGAATCCCTCACACCTTGAACACTTCTGATCCGAAGGTGTCGATGGAGAATCGACTGTGGCTCATATCGGATCTGCAAAAAGAGGAAATCAGGAAAAGCGACGGCGATGAATGCGACTTACCTAGTGGATCCTTGGCCACAGCGAGCCCGCAGGAGATGCGGGCTGCCCGCAGGTTGCGCGGGGGCACGTGGAGCCCGCAGGTTATGCGGGACACGAGGAGCCCGCTGGCGGGTTGCTCGCAACTCGGAGAGCTGCGAGAATGACCAAATTCCTCATTCAGCCGGCCTTTTATAGTGCCGCTGGGCGTCGGTGCGAGATTTGCAATAGAGCGCGTTTGTCGAGAAGAATTCCCAATTGACGCCAAGTGTTATTCTTATTCTCTCATGTTAGCACACTCTCTGCTCCCCGACGCGCTTTCCCGATCGACGCTGTATTGCACTAGAGCGCATTTGCCTCATGAAACAAACGCGGGGGCGGAGTTTAGATTGCGAATTCCCGGCTACAATGTAGCAATCTCAACGCGAATAATAATAAATAAATCTAGAAATTCAATTTATGGAAATCAGATTTTAAACGAGAAATTCGAAATTCGTTGAATTCGCGGTACGTGCTTCGAGAATTTCTTTTGCCGAATGTTACTTTCCGTGTGTGCTTCAGAATTGCAATTACTCGAAATGAATCCCAATGCTATCGTTATTGTCCTGCACGGAATTCCGTCTTCCGGCATTTTTTACTGTTATGTTTTCCGTCAAACAGTTTTTATTGCGACTACCGTATACCCTCTTCCGTCAAAAAAGTTTCTTCTGTTCTTATTCTGTGGCCCACCAAAAATCATTTCTAATTGTGTTTGTTTTATTTTTAATTTATTTTGTGTGTTAAGATTGTCGATATTACGAAACACAAATGAAATCATTCTTTTATTTTTTAAATTCGCTTCTTATTTACGTTTTTGAATTTAAATTTTATTTAATGGTGAAGAGAAGATTATGTGGAGACTAGTTCTTGATAACTGACAAAATGTGGAAGAAATTCTCAAGTAGGCTCGAACTGAACTCCGTTTTCCGTCCCTTTTTTGTTACACGTTCCGTCAAAAAAAATTTTTTCGTGAAAAAAATAAAAACGCTAAAATCTTCTAGTACAATTTTAGTTTTCAAAAAATTCAAGTCCCGTGCATCTCTGGTGCAGACGGCAATTATGATTTTTCAAATATTTTTCTAATTTTCACCATAGAGCGCACTTATAAGTGAATTCATCGAGAAGACATCCGCATCATGTCTAAAGTTCGGGCGGGACCCCTTACGTCACATCACGAAAAGGAAGATAACCTGGACTGGACACGTTGCTAGATGAACAAATGGAAGATGGACTACTCTCTAACGGAGTGGCGGCCACGGAATTGAACCCAAGCCAAGAACCGAAAAGCTTGGAAAGCTGTGGCTTGCGCCTCAACAGGCGAAGGACGAACCGACTAAGTGTATATAAGTAAGTAAGTAAGTGCATTAATATTTTCAATTTTTTCACTTTTCCTCGGGTTATAATCTTTGCGGTGCAACCATGCGGTCATCTCCTGCTCACGCTAAAAATTTTTCTCGAGAAATTCTCGCAAGTCTCGGGAGTCTCGAAGACATTCAGAGAAATTCTCTCGGTACCGGTTAATTTTCTCGATTTTTCTCGAGATTTTTTGCCGAGAGCACACACCGCTGCTGCCTAAATGAAAAAATTGTCAAGTGCGCTCCATTGCACTTTACGTTGTAGATTTACGGACAACATTTTTCAAAATTTTTCGCTCTTTGGCTTTTATTTTTAAATAATTAAGTGATTTGGACTTTAATTTATATTTCTGAACTAGCGACGAAGATTTCCTTAAAATGCAAACGTTTAAAAAAATCGTTTAGAACAGTTTTTCAGATGAATTTCAAATACGAAATTTGTAAATTTTATGATTGTCCTGAAAAAATAATACAAGTGCGCCGAACTGTATTCATTGAAGAACAGAATACACCCGAATCCGAAGAGTGGAACGATAACGAGGAATTGAACTCGATATATTGCATTTGTATTATAGGTATTGTCATTTTCTGTAACAGTCACGGTTAAAAATTTTGCGACCTGTGTTTTGAATGATATTTTCGCGTATAGAAAAAATGGAATCTCATTTGAATTGCAACTCTGGTTTGCTTATTTTGTGACCCTGATAATAAGAGTTCGGAAAAGTAATGAATGAAATAATTAGATGAAAAAATCGTCGGATGTGGAAGAATAAGGAGTTATGCTCAGGACATTTACAAAATGGAAAGAATCGCGGTTTTGAAAAATTTCCGTGGCCGGCATATAGGTCGAGAAATCGTGCGCCGTCTCGTCCGACACTCTTCACGATTAAACGAGGAATGCTCGATTATTGCTTATGCCCAGGTAGCAGCATTGAGTTTATACCAAAAACTAGGGTATAACGTTTACTCATGTTCCTTATGACTATTCCATATAATTTTTCTAGATTTATTGTCGTTTCAAATTCATTCCTTGATGTCGACATCGAGCACAAAACAATATATTATTCAACTCGCGACGGTTTGAAACATTTTGTGAATAATCATGAGGAACAATCTTCGTGTAAATACTACGAAATATTTCATCCATCATGCATGAAACAATTGCGCGAAATGAATGAAAGACTTCAATGCTACCGAACCCTGAATATTCATGCATTATCGCTGATGCTCGACGCCACAGATCTTCCAAATATAATTTGCTCCAGGTTCTCAAATTTTGTAATAATTGCATTACAAGCCCATGGTAGAGGTTTGAAATTTTCGAATTACATTTCAAACATTACTGGTTTTCAGAAAATATTGAAAATAATGAAATGGAAGACATAATGAGTTTGGGAAATGAGCTTTTATTTCTTGCCGACGAGGAATTGAACACTGGCCATTATCGAAATGTGAAAGATTGCTGGAGATATCTCTATGGAGCTGTTCAATGCGTTCGGTGTTTCCTTTTTGTGAAATGGAAAGAGATTCAGGTTAAAATTCAATTTAATGTAGAGTTTTCAACTTACATATACAGAGAGCTTTGAAATGTGCCGATTACGGTTTGTGTATGGGTCTTGTCGATGAATCAATATTGCCACTGAGAAAATTCACAAATGCTTTGCATTCTTCACTTCCCGTACCTGATTCTGGAATTATCAATCCGCAATATTTTGAAGTAAGCAGCAAAAAAGCAATATTTTGATTACATTAATAATAAATTTCCAGAAATGTGAATTAAGTATAGCAAAAGTGTATCCTACAATACCTCTGAAGGAAATTACTAATGAATGCGAAGAGACAATCATCAAATATTGTCATCACGAAAAACCTTTGATCATCCGCAATATATATAATAAAATGGAAGCGGTTCAAAAATGGAAGTATGTAATGGTTCTATGCAGTTTTTGAGAAAAGAAAAAATATCTTTTGCAGTTTTACTTATTTTTTCGAAAAAATGCATGCTAGGACTTTCCCGGTTGAGATCGGATCATCTTATTCGGCTGAAGGCTCTTCCCAAAAAATGATGTCTTTCAAGGATTTTCTAGTGAATCGTAATGTGATTTTATCAAAAATTTCGACTACTAGAAATTTTTTGAAAATTATTTCAGAACGAGACGCTTTATTTGGGTCAACACAACATTTTCAAACAAATCGAATTTTTGTTGGACGACATCATCATTCCAAACATTTGTTTTTACAACGATATCAATATCGAAAATGTTGAAAGAAATACGTGGATTGGTCCGGCTAACACGGTTTCTCCGTTTCACACCGATATTAGGCATAATATGTTTGTACAGGTAAAAAATACATAGTTTTGAAAAAAAAAATGAGCGAGCCTTTTGCGTCTTTTTTGGGTGTGTTTGGGTGTGAATTTTCAAAAAAGTTAATAATTATTGAAAAAAAGTGTATCGCAAAAACCTTAAAAATACAACAAAATTTTTCGCGAAGGAGCTCGGTTATTTTTTTTGACAATGTTTCATTATTTGTTCTAGATATTTGGAAAGAAGTTGATTCGTCTTTGTGCACCCAAATGGGGAAGAAACATGTATCCCATTGATGGGATTCTCAGCAATACTAGTCAGGTAAATTGAATTCTCAAAAAACCATAATTGAGATGTTTTTTTTTTTAATTTGAAGATCGACGGCGAATTCCCGGATTTTGAAAAGTTTCCCAAATTTGGCAAAGTTGAAGAAATATTTGAAACCGTTGTTGGTCCCGGTGATGCACTATTCATTCCACGTGGATGGTGGCATATGGTAAAAAGTCTCACGCCGTCGATATCGCTCTCGCATTGGTTCGATTGAGTATGTTCGTCTGAGGAATTTTCAACCCAGCCAAAACATTTCCAGACGACTGCGTCCAGTTCAGTTGAGAACTTCATAAACGGGCCGAGATTTCGCCTGCCAATTTTTTTTCCGTGTATTATTCATGTTTTTCTTTAATGAATATACAATTTGAGTGTGTCCGAATAACTCGTTGAATATTTCATGAGACTAATAACCACCGGGTTTCCATAGAAAATACTTTTTTTTCTTTCAAAGATGTCGTCTATAATTTCAATCAATTTCTTGCTCCTATTATTTTTTGTGGAAAAATTAAAAAAAAAAGTTGCAATTCAACCAAATTGATTTTTAGAAATTTTGAGATTTTGCAGCCCCGTTCGGAGAGAATGAAATGCACGTGTTACTCTAGTTTTCTTGAATATTCCGAAATTTTCAAGTCCAATAATTTATTAATGGTAATCCGAAACAGTTTTCGGAAACTACCGAATTCAGGACATAAATAATTCCAGTGCGAAGTCATTTGCATGGCGGATATTTTATGAAAACCGTTGACTGTGCGTCTAATACATGTTGAGGTAATACTATAACAACATAAACTCCAATAAATGTTTGTTGTTTAATGCCTTTTTCAAGATAATTCATTTTATCGGCAGAAAAAATCGTATTAAATTTGTTGGAACGTCTTGCAGAAATCACTTGCATGAAAATGTATTCGGTTTGAAATTCTTCGCAACTTTTGTATTATAGGCAGTTTTTGAAAAAGAAAAAAAAATACATTTTAAAGAAGCATTTATATTGAAAGGAGGTTTTATTATTTTTTGAATATTTTTTTAAATCATAACGCTTGAGAAATGTGAATTTTTTTGGCTATGACCTAATAAATTTCATTTAACGGGGGCGTGGCTAACAGTTCAAATGTCATATATGATTATTCTCGAATTTCCTTAATATTTAAAAATAATTTAAACGCAATGAAAAGTTAACTTATTTTTTTTGTCACACGCATAAAAATGTGTGAGACACACTTGAGTCCAAATTTTCGGGCTCTAACTCGACACAAAACGCTATATATGTATATTAAAAAAAATTGGATTATCTCGGGAGGTTCCTCATCATCATCATCATCATCATTCGACAGCCACAAACTATGGGTTTTGATTTTTATTGCGACTATATTTTAAAATATTTTTTCCGAACAAAAAAAAGAAAGCTTCATTTGTTCTCATGTTCGCCTCCCACTTTTCGAAAATTCGATTATTTTTTGGAAGAAATAATATTGACAAATTTTCGCGAGCTCATGACTCATAATAAAAATCATAATTGCTCTAATAATATTTAAAATGATGCTATTAAGAAATGTATTAATTATTTAGAGATATCATCACCACATTCTGAAAATCAAATCTTTTGTCTAAATTTAGTTGGTTGCTTGGAAACACTAAACAGGTGCAAACTTGAAATACTCAACTCGAAACACCTATTCAACTATTTCGCCTGCAACTATTTCCCCCCTTCTCGTAAGTTTTTGTCTTGTTGGAGTTTTTTGAAAATTATTTCGGTAGTAAATAGGAGAAATAAATTATCAACAGCTAAAAACAAAATAAGGTGGCACATAAAAATAACAAAAAAAGCCAAAATTTCGTTGAGAATTGAATAATTGATGGCGCGTAACTCGGCGTCGACAACATTGCTCTGTAAAAAAAACAAATTTAGTGCCAACGATAATTCATTCGCAAAAAATATTCCCAACTTCTGCACTGAACCAAATTATAGTTACCATAAATCTGAATAGTTCCATTAATCCATTTGCACGATGGCCAATTAAACAATTATTCTATTCTTACGCGCATGGACGACAAACTTGGCGTTAATGGAATTGAAGCATCAAGCAAAAAATGATGAGTATTTCGAGTGCATTTTTAATAGATGGTTTGCATTTGCCTTTTCACATTTCGCCTCTTGTTCATCTTTTTGTATGCAAATCCATTTTCTTCGTCTCTTATGTTTTATGCCGGCGCGCTTTCTTGATTTTTTCTCGTCGAGCAATGCCGACAATTTTGATTTTGCGACGATTTCAGCACTACCAATGGGAAACGATCAATCAAATCAGAACGTCGACATGAGAACACGCCGAAGTCTCGATGCGTCGATGTTCAACAAGGTTTAATGATTGCTTAAAAATCTTAAAATTGAGATGGCATCACTATTGCGGCCTTTAGAAACTAGTAATTGGGTGATATTTAATTGAATTCGACATGGGAGCCCAAATTCTTTTGCCTTTGTATGCTTCATATGCATACCTTTCAGTAAAATTTAATTTGTACAAAGAAAGATGGAAGAAATATGAAAAAAATCAAATCAGCAGATTCAGTTTTTGTCTGTCTACACGCTGACGAAATTTTACACACATTTAATTCACACCGAAATAAAGAAAAAAAATTCACGTAGTTCCCACAATTCAATAAAAAATTATCGATTTTTTCTTAGAAAAAGTATAATAAAAAATTTGAATTTTCAAAAATGCGCGCGCAATTCGATGAGATTTAAAAAATTTCAAAACCAATAATTTCACTTGCATAGACTTTTTTTGCTTTTTTAAATCAATTATTGTTTTGAGAAATTTCCAAGGGGTTTTTTCAAAGAAAAAAGATGATTATCAGTATTAGTTTTAATTAATTCTCAGACGTTGCAAAACAAAGTTAACCCACGTGTGTCACTCAAAAAACCCCCACTAATCCTTAAAATTTTTCTTTTTTTTTCGAATTGTTCTTGGCTATTCGAATAAAATGCTCATCTGGTTATTAAAAATAAGAGGCATCCGAAAAATAAAAACTTAATGAAAATTATTCATGTTTTAAATTTCGGATAATTTTTTTCGAAAAGACACTTGCCAAAAAAACTTGAATTTTTCGGATTTCCGTCTATTACTTCAATGATCCTTGACTCAAGAGCTTTTCAATTTATCAAAGAAGAATAATAAAAAAACGCAATTTAGATTTTATTGTTTTTGAAGCTCAATTAAATCTTTTTTATGATTCATGTAACAATATTTTGAGAATGACTCAAACGATTTATTGAGAATAAATAGAATTATTGTGGGTAACGGGAAGCAGTGAGAGGCTTCTTTAGTAAATTATATAAACCGAGGAAAAGTTTTCCGGCAGAATCATGATGAGTTTTTGCTACTAACCAGATTCAAAGAATAACCTTAAATTGACCAATTAAAGCTAATTTTTGGAGATTTCAACCTGATATTTTAAGGGTTTTATTCCTTTTCGAATTTTACTATTATATTTGGTAAAACTGCACCTTTGAAACTATCATTATTGCTCAAAATATCGCTTCCCGCGGGCACTCATAGCCCTTAAAATGCGTTTGACACCAATAATTTACCTATATTTTTTTGTATTCGGTTGCCTCCAATTTTTTCATCACTCATTCATCCATCTATCGACGCTCAATGTCAACTTGTTCTTTTTTTGCGATTTATGCTTTTCGCCACGGCTTCCTATTTTTCTTCGGCCCCTTATTTTTTTTTGCATAAAATTTTGTGTGCCGGCCATGGGTTTTGTATGTGTGTGTGTGTGGCGTCATCCTTTCAATATTTTCTTGCGATTTATCTTCGACGAAAACGAACGACGAATGAAAAACGAAGAAAATCGCAGCACAAAAAAAATATTGGCGATCTTTCAAAATAGGCCCACGTGTATTTCGGTTCGTAATTGGAGAAACACAACGACGAAGAAAAATGAGGAAAACCCGAGCAGAGCAAAAATTGGGCGGTCGTAAACGTTATGTGTAGGTAGCTCTAATGATCTAGTTTGTGTCTGCATACCAACAACCCCCATTTTGGATAGAAATCCTCAACTAAAAAACGACAAAACTCTTTCATATGCAAATTGCAAAACAAAAATATTAACCCTTTTTGCCTAGAGCGGGTCCATAGAAAAAATGTAATCTTAAAAATCTTAACGTTGATCCCAAAAATTAGAAGTATTTCTCCTTATTCGCCTATCCCTTGATATTCTTTCGCGAGGAGGGTGGGGCTTCTTTCTTGTTGCAATTTTCGTAATGCTTTGCTGGCGATGCGCTCGCTTTTTTTTTCTAGACCCCAAAATATCAGAATCAATTTCTAGTATTTTCGATTCATACGGAAAATGACATTATCATATTCATCTTGCTTCTTCCTTTTCTCTGTCATATTTTCAATGACCAAGAAAAAAAATATGAGAACGGGTTGCGAAGGAGGAGTTCTTGTTGATGGCTCTTGCCAGCGAGATTTGCCTCATTTGCATCTCATCATTGTTGTTTCATGAAACATAAATCGTTGCGGAAATTAATGGTCGCAAGTTACAGGAAATGAAATTCGAGGCAGTCTGTAATTCATTTTCCTTATTCTTCTTCCAGACAAAGTCCGCAACCCCAAGACCGTCAGTGGCGCACGCTTCACCATCTCCAAACCATCATCGACGCTCTGCCGATTTTCAAGGGGCTTCTCCGTAAGTGGCAGGAATCTTTTAAAAAACTCTATGAACAACCGTATTTTCATTGTACAACATTTGCGGAGATTTTCCAGCTGGTTGGCACAAAATATTGATTGGCATTTGACTGTCCTTCGTTTCTTTTTTTATTCTTAAATTCCGCCGAAAACTAAAAACTTGAAATCGGCACGTGTTTCCGGAAAATTGGGGTTGTTTTTGGCCAGATTCAAAAGCGGAAAAATTGCGGCATGCCGGGGTTTCTCAGTGGTATCCGATTGTTGCAACAAAAAAAGTTTTGCGTTAACCCAACTAAATATGTATCTGAAGACATCAACATAATAAAAATGTTGAAAATGCCTCTCAAAAAAATAAGTTTAATGTCGGTTTTGCACAAGAGATGACATCATTGGTAGTACAAATACACTTTGGGATGAATGCATTGCCTCAGTCGTTATGACTACGCCTCAATTAGTCCCCTAAGGCGTTCGAATTGAAAAAAGCAAAAACACACCGATTCTGAATGAGACGTTTCGAAATTGAAATCGGCTCTTTTTTGCAGCTAGGAGTTTTTATAGTTTCTATTTATTTAAGAAAAATGGAATAAAATAAAGTCAATTCATCTCCGCCCTCGAAATTTTTTGTTAGGAAATCCTTCTCCTACAAACCGATTCAATGAAGTATGAAATAATTTCGAAAAACCTTGGCGCCTTTTTTTATTGCTTTACCTTTTTTTCATTCAATATTCTATTATAGCAAATTACTCAAAAAAGAACACTAACAACGATTCAGACGTCGATCCCTTTGTGAGCAAATGGGAAATAACGTTCCGTCAAGGCGAATGAGCCGCGCAACGATTCACCTCGAGAACAGTACGTCGGAGAATGCCTCGTTCGTCGATTCTCTACATCTTTCGCCGTATGTTTGAAATGGATGGATTATGAAAAGAAATTTTTTTCCATTTCATTTAGACACCAAGTGCATTTACTCGTATCAACCTGGCCGCGAATTAAGTCAACCAATGGGATTTTTGTTCAAGTTTTCAAGTAAGCAGTTTCGAAAGAAACATCTGAAAAATAATGCGGCTATCGCGAATTGGTAGTTGCAAGACCTGTGCGCGTTGTGCGGTAATAATATATATGAAAAAGTGGTGCTGAGTACACTCTAGAAGAAACGAGACATAGTTGGCAAAAAAAATTGTAGGCTTCTGATGACGCG
Source organism: Caenorhabditis bovis (assembly GCA_902829315.1). NCBI lineage: Eukaryota > Metazoa > Nematoda > Chromadorea > Rhabditida > Rhabditidae > Caenorhabditis > Caenorhabditis bovis. Next base: position 462,506 of record CADEPM010000001.1, on the reverse strand, counting down.
TTCGACGGTGGCTCGCGACATGTTCCAAAAAATGTCGATTGTCGGCGGATTTGCGGCGAATCAAAAAATTTGCGATTTGAACTCGCACGCCAAACTTCTCAGCGAGCTTCTTGACAATCTCATGGCCGACCTTCAACAGCCCGCAAAAATTGTGCAGGCGAAATGTCAGGATGTTGGCGCGGCGCATGTGAGCATGAACGAAAAATGTTGCGGAACGGTTTTCGATCAGCTCGGAGAATGTTTTACGGAGGTCATCCTCACGCTCATGAAATGGCAATCATGATGATCTTTAAGATAATTACAAAAGTTGAATGTGTTCGCTCAAAACGAGAAGCGATGAAAAGCTGGATCTGCCTTGTTTCGTATATTGTGGATAACATCAAAAGCGGATACATGGAGGAATGGTCTAAAATGAAGAGAAGCGGAATGCAAACTGTACCAAAAACTGAAGCTTGTAAGCAAAAAAGGCATTAAAAATAAATCCATCAATATTTTGCAGGTCCATATTTTTAAATCGCGCGTCCGAATTCTCGATTCTTCCATATCTATTATTCATTAAATTTGCTTTGATCTTGTAAAAATGTCTCGTTTCGACTGTGATCTCATCACATTTTGGAAATATTATGTTTTGTGTGTGATCTTATTGTCCGTTTTTGTGGACGCTTTTCGCTTTTGTTATCTTTCTTCTTTAATCTAATACATTGTTTGCAACAAATATCACATATTGAATAAATTAGCTTTTGGATTTCCTTGTTTCCAATTTTATCAGTCATAGGTTCGCCTTATCAATCAGAGGTTCTTGACACCACGTTTTGATTTTGTTCCCCATTCACATTAATACATATGCTTAAATTAATCACCAAAAAACTTTAAAAAAAAATGAAAATTGTAAATTTATAATTAAAGGGAGGCGTTTTTTTCAATTGAAAATTGTCGGCTTTGATCCCGCCTATTAATATTGAAAATTCTCATGACGATTTTTGAATTTGCCGCTCACAATGAACGATAGCACGCATTTTGAAGAAACCGCAGACGGCGAAATGAAACGCAATATTTTTCAGTCAGCATTTTTTTCGGTTTTCAACATTCGAAAATGAACTGGAAATTGTGCACAGCGATTCTTTGCGTTTATGGAGCTGTTAAAAAATTTCGACCAGCTACACCATTTCTGACACCGTTTCTGACGTCGTCGCAGAAGAATCTCACCCTAGAAGAAGTGTACTCCGAAATTTATCCATATTGGACCTATTCTTATTTAGTAGCACTGGTAGGCAGTTTTTTTTAATGAAACGAAAACATTTTATCGGTATTTCAGATTCCAATGTTCATACTTACCGATATTCTTCGTTATAAGCCAATTATTCTAATTGAAGCGTTGAGTTTAGTGGCAACGTGGTGTTTGCTGGTTTTCGGAACGGGAGTTCTTCAAATGCAATTCATGCAAGCTTTATTTGGTACTGATTTGTGAAAAATTAATTTTAAAAAATGGGAGAAGAAATGATGATTCTCATTTTTTTAAAATTTTTCTCTGCACTGCCCCTGGAAACTTATATATTTCCATTTTTCCAGGAATTTCATCTGCAGCTGAAATCGCTTATCTTTCCTACATCTACTCGATTGTGGATTCTAAACATTATCCAAAAGTAGTTCATTGCCTGACAATGCTTTATCAAATATTTTCGATTAATTGCAGGTTAGCTCTTATGTCAGATGTGCGGTTCTTCTAGGAAAACTTGCCGCGTTCGCATTGGGTCAGCTATTAGTCTCAACGAAAATGTGCGACTATTTAATGCTAAACAAGGTTAGCGCAACAAGAAAATGAGAGAAATCATGGTTGTTTCTTTTGGATTTCACTAATATCGGTGTGTGTGGTGACAATCATCGCATTATTTCTTCCATCAGTGGACAAGCCGAAGCGGAAGCCGCCACCTGATGACAAGTGATGCGTTGCTGGAATTTCAGACAAAATACAATTGTAGATTATTAGATGATGAATTTGGTGGCAAAATCGATGTATTCGGAAAAACGTTTGCCCAGTTGAAGAATTGCGCGAAAAATCGAAATTTGCTTTTATGGTCCCTCTGGTGGGCGTTGGCCAGTTGTGGGACATTTCAGGCACTCTTTGACAATTTGAAAAAAAACTTGGCTATTAGTTATTCCATTAAGGTTCAAAATTATATTCAATCGCTTTGGAAGGATATACAAAAAGACTCTACATATGAAGTGAACGGAATCGTGGAATTTGCGCAAACTTTTATTGGTAAAACTTTCATTTTTGACAATTTTAAAGTGGCCGAAATTCTAATTTTATTATTATATTTTTTTTTCAGGGGCCATACTAACATTTGGTACTCAATATTCATCAATAAATTGGGTGAAAAATGCACCATATATCATGCCAACAACCTCATTCCTAATCGCAATTCTCCTTTATATTAGTTCAAAAACACTCAATATTCTCGTTGCTTATATTTCCTATATTGTGATAAATTCGATATATCATATGCTTATCACCGCGGCGTCGTAGGTGTTTCAAATGCACTCATTTTGAATTGAATTCAATTTCAGAGCCAATATTGCTGCTGAAATCACCACGAATAGTCGAGCTCTCGTATTCGGCTGTTGTACGTTTGTCGCAGTTTTTATGCAAACAATTCTAACATTGGTTGTGGTTGATTCACACTTTCTACACTTCAATATACGAGCTCAGGTATCAGCTTTATTTTTTTTTATTGATCTCTCCCAAAATAACAATTAAATATATTAATTTGAAACGTTTCGTTGGTGCAAAAGAATTGCAGATTTCCAGGATTCTTTTGAATACTTACTTTATTGCCTTATTGTATACTAATTGCCTTATTGTATACTATTTTTTCTCTTCTTTTTTTGTTTTATTTAATTTTTTCCGATGGAATCTCACTATAAGGTTTAAAAGAAGTGAATTTCTAATAATTTTACTCTTTGAAAAAACTCAACTACTGTGTTGATTCGGTTCGCGCCGAGACCACAACGAACAAATAAGAGTCAAAAATTACAGTAACCTTTGATTTCTATTAGAAAAATTGTTAAATGCAGGAATACTGTAGTTAAAAACGCATTCCCTAAATTTTTTCGTCGGGTCTTGACACATCAAAGTTCGCTCCTTTAATTCGAATTATTAAAAAAACAATATTTTCAGTTCTTCATTTATTCGTGCTACTTTGCTGGAATCGCTGTGTTCTTTCTCGTTTTCACAATATACCTTATATGTTCAGAATTGAATAAATAGTGTACAAAATGAGAATGAAGTTACATGAAATGGTACACGAAAACAATTTTACAAACAATTATTTTGTTAATTTGATGTTGATATGAGTTGTTGGCTGATTGTGCTCATCTTGAAGTGTAAGAATGACAGCCGAACGGTCTTTTTGACGAATGATGAAGCGGTCGATTCCGATGACAACGCCGAAATGGAATTCTTGAAGGACGTCGCGCGGAGCGCAGATTTTGAAGCTCCAATGGGTTAAAGTGCGTAGTCCGTCGCGAAACTCCTGAAAATGTAAATGACCAAACTAACATATAAATTGATTGATTATTTTTTTTACCTCAACACACTTTGTAATAACCGGCAACGATGCAACAGATAGACTAGCAAACAGGAATTTGACATTCATCAGCGACTCGGTGATTTTGTTCAACTCGTAGAATTTCAGCTCGTGCTCAATATTCAACGAAATGATCTGCAAAACTCAAATAGCATATTTTTATACTTTTGTGAATTACTCACATTCGGAAGAGTACATCTGCAAATGCTGCCGACGTCCAAATTCTTGAGATTCATACTAAACACACAGTTCTCGAATCGATTGAACAAATCGATCGTCAACTCATCAATCGTATCAGCGACATATGAGCAACGCACAACTTTAGCGTCGCACAGAATATCATAAATATCTGCGAGATCATCGTGCGACAAACATGGCTAAATTTTGGATTATGATATTTCGATTTGAAAAACATTTCTTACCCCCTTTATATTAATATTCAATATCACTCGCGCCCCATGCATTGTTGTATACTTGACTTCGGTTGGAATTAGCATCGGCTCCATGAATCGCGAATCAGACGATCGATAGCAATACTGAAAATGCAATAATCGATTCGACATGGAATCTTCAAAATCTTACCTCAACGCCTTCCGAGTCAGCATTGACGAACAATGTGAGATTCTTTGGTCGCATCTGCTTTCGATAGTACTTGAATGTCTCATTTACCTGACGACAAGTTAGTCGGAATTTGTAGGCATCCGTTGGTTCGCACTAGAAGAAAAATATGTTTAAATACAAAAACTCGAAAATGCCTACCCATGATAGAATGCGTGCAATACAGAAATCGGGAATTTTGTCCAAATGCAGAGTGCTACCAGCTACCGGCGAAATCGAGGAGACTTTCGAGGATTTGCGCATTCTCCAGCTCTGCATTGGTGCGTCGTAGACAGAATTGAGTTGATAAGTGAAGGTGTGCCACATCGACCAACGACAGTTATTGGCGTCGTTCGCTGATCCTCCTTGGATTGCACACACTCTCATTGCGGACCATAATGTTACAAGGTCAACGAGATTGTGGGCGGGGGGAGGGGGGAAGGGGTGTGTTGCCAAGAACTCTCCGGCGGCTCTCGTCAATCAATCAATGATGATTTACCTTTATTAGCCGACAAATATAAATAACAAAACAGAAAATAAGTCGAAACAAGTCATAAAAAAAACAATCAATGCAACAATTTTAAATTTGATTATACCCAGAAATGAAAACAATTAATATGATTATTTTTTGGCAACATCTTTCTTCTCGCGCTTCCAAATGATTTGGAAGTCGTACGTATCGCCAGAATCGCTAAACAAGTCACAATCATTTTGATTTCTTTTTGAAATGTTACTTACGCGCGAGACATGAGCAAATAGTCGATCTGCTTGCCATCGCGACACAAGAAGCTAAAATACTTCTCCAATTCGCCGTTCTTATCAAGAGAAATCCTAAAATTGAGAATTCGTTCTTCAAAAGGGAGGACCTATTAAGTTACTTGTGTGGTCCCGAAAGTTTCTTGTACTCATTTATAATCGACGACATGTCGGGAACATTATTGCTCGCTTTATGTGCCAATTGGCCCAAAATGTACGAGTGCGTGTTTTCCGGGGTAACAGAGAACTGAAAAAAAAACGAGTATCAATTAAAATTTGCACAATTATTTTTTTATTCTACAATTTCACGGTAAATCTTGTATTCTCCGGGGAATCCTTGGCTAGCGTTTCGCTTCGCAGCCGCACAATTCAGCAAGGTGATTATGAGAGGCTCTCTCGTGTTGCCGCGACTAATTCCAAAGTTTTTCAACGCCTAAAACAATTTTGAATTTTTGCAACAAAAAAAAAGCGGGCTACCAAAAGGAATGTCTCGTCGTTTTGAATGAGCCAGCGTTGCTTCACGTGCGCTGAAATATATCAATTTCGACATTCTTATTCGAAATGAAAAATGCTACCATAGAAGAAGAACTGATTGCCCAAATCCTCTCCGAAATGAAACTTTTTCTCGAACTCATCGCACAGTCTCTTGAAATTACCGTCTGGTGTCACCTGAATAGTTTTTGTACTATTATTTGATCGTTGCAAAAAAAAAAAAAAACGTTTTTACTATAAAAATTTTAATGTTAAAGATATTTTAAGAAACTTTTAGAACGAGCATTCAATAAGGGTTCGAAAAGTAACCGTTTGTAAGAATAAAACACGTATTAAAAAACATAAACCTGCATTTCTTTTGTACTATATCAAATATTTGAAACCGACTTACCAAAAACCTCTTTTTTTGAATGAACGTGCTTGGCCCCAAGTGCATAATAACATCGATTAAATAGGCGTCTCTCGGAACAGTGATATCGACATTTTCCATGAGAACTATTTCCTTTGGAGCTTTGGCTCTGTTTTCCTTCGATGGCCCTTCCATTTTCTTCAAGTCGTGCTACAAAATTGTTATTTCATACAATTAATAAATGTGTTTTAGAGAAAGGAATTGACGATTATTTGAGAAATTTTAACATTCTCTCAATGACGAATATATCGATAATGTTTTGAAGTGGCTATTTTTCATAATGTGACAATTTTCTATACCAATAAACGGTCCATTTAAACACCTTTAAGCAAAGAGGTGAAGCTCTCACGAAGAAAAACTCAAAAAAGCGCCATTTGCTTCCCGGCCATAACCTTAATTATAATAAATTCGCTTTATTTTCAAAGAAAACAAATTAATGAAATTAGGGTGAGTTCAAAAAAAATTACCGCAATATATTTCTACATCTTTAAGGCCTAATTAATTCATACCTTTAATGTCATACATCATAAAATGGTAGGATAACGAAAAAAAATATAAAGTGTCAAAAAATTGCGCGGTTCGAATGTCAGATGTACAGCTGCCTAAAATCTCATACAAAGAGGGCGAGAACGAACAATTGAATCTCATAAGACAATCAATTTTTTTTGGTAACAAATGAGCGCACAAAAATTTTGAAAACGTGGGAAACAAATGGCGCAATCGCGAACATTTAAAAAGAAAATCGATGGCGGCTGACGCACTGGATTTTGAATATGGCGGCATTTATCTTTGATGGTACGTGCAAATAAACGTCGAGGCATCATGATTTTGCCAAAACAATTTCAATAATAGTAAGAATTTTTAGAATCTTTGGTTGAAAATGTCATTTTCTTGGGGATTTTTAAACAAGCTCTAATTGAGTTTCCCTAACTGTGAAATTTTGAAAACGACAGAATTCGACGAAACAAATTGACATACAATCAATCACAAATTCTTTTTTATAAATTAAAGATTAGAATCTTAGATCCTTTAAGAATTGATTTAAAAGTGACCCATGGGATCCCAAAATAATTATTAAAAACCAATTAAAGTTTGATGCTCAATACTGCATTCGTTTGAATTCTCATAATAAAATCAAACGAATCAAAGAAAGCATTCAAAGAATTCAATTCGAAACGAAGAAGAATATGAATAAAGCATATTCCATTTGAATGCCTTATGAGGAAGAATATGTTAGGTTTGAAACAAAACGATTTTGAACAATGGAATATAATGAGCATTGATAATAGAGGAGGAATACTTCGGCAAGACCACACGCGAAGAAAATAGAAAGCGAATGAAACGAAAGAAATTGGAATCGATTGTTTTGGAAGCGAGCGACGAGATACTGTGCAATGACGCATTTGAATTTGTTCTCAACGAGGTGCAAACTTATTTTTGAGGTTCGTGTGCCCTAGCGGAGAGTTGTAAAAATCGTCTACGCTGATGCGGTTTGCATGCGAGCATACACATGTGCGCAAGACAAAAAACAAGAAACCAAACGAAACAAATCAAAATAAGCACATATGCGAGACAATGACGCGAGATTTACTGATGTTCGACGAAGAAAAAATCAATTGGTTTATGTGTGTCTAGGTCTCTTCGAAAAGAACATTTTATTGGACAAAAATTGTGGCGATTTTTTTTTCGAAACAAAAATATTTGAAAAAGAAAAACTTGTTGAAGTCTCTCATTTCTCAAAAAATCTCCACCTACAATTGCAATTCTAATTGGAGATCAAAATGTGCAAAAAGAATAAATAAATATCAAACCTGCAAATTTTATAGAAGAATGTCATGTCAGTTAAAGTAATGAAATTCGGTAGAAAAAAAAACAAGAAAACAATAAATTATTATAATTATATATGTTAGACGAAATCGTTCATAATCGAGCGCACTTCTACTTTCCAGGAGCAAATTTATGGTTGCCCGGTGATGCGCGAAGCTACCTGTTGAGCATGTCGGGATCTGTATAGATTTACTCTACATATATTTATTCAAAAAATAAAATGCCTACAGTGATGGTAAAAATGCGTTTCCGAATTCCCTTTGCATCCGAATCAATCGCGTTCGCGCCAATGATTCTCGATTTTGATTGGTCGCTGGAGATTGTGGTGGCCAAGAGGTGGCAGAACCCGGTGGAAGTAGGGCGGGCAGAATCGGATTGAACGCCGCCAACTCGCTGAATCGATCAGGTCTTGGCTGAAATCGAATATATCAATTTGGGCATTCCCTTGAATAAACGGAATTTATTGCTACCGATCGAAATAATCGCTGATCGACAAATGTTGCCGTTCGATTCTGATCATGAATATCGTCGAAAACCGCGATTAGGTGAAGCACATTTCCATCAACATCAACCTTGTGGTGACGAAAAGCCTAAACTGCAATGCGTGTTCTTCATATTTACTAGCATCGCGTGCGTACCCTTTGTAATGCATCCTCGGAGCATATTGGTTGACATAGCAACTGCCTATCTGCAATTTCAATGTTGACGATCAAAATAGCGAAGCCAAGAGAAACGAACCAAAATACCTTAAATGGAATCTAGCGTAGGTGTGAAGGTTCTCATGCGATCGATAATGGAGATATTGAAATGCGCTCCCTTCGGTGTACTGCAACTTTCCGGAAGAAAACTTTTAATTTTTCAAAAATCGAAAACAAACCAAAAGTGGAAACGAGACGAAGGTGCCGGAGAAGCCGATGTAAATTTTGACTCGAACTCTATGAAATTGTGCCATTGGATGGAAGGTCCTATTCCTCTTCTGCTTCTTCTTCTACGTCTTCGTAGAGAGGCTAAACAAATGAGGAAAAATGAAGCGAAAAGGAAAAATAAATGAAAATGAGGAGTAAGAACAGCAAAAATGTATAATGGCGCGCACTGCAGTCGCCATTAATGGGTAGATCAATTTGTTGTCGGCCCGCGCGGATATTGCATTTTTTTTGAAAGCCAATCTTAAGATGTTTGCAATGATTTTAATGCGACTAATAATTTTTTCTTCTTTTTTTTTAAGGAAATCCATACTGACGAATTATTTTAAAATGTTTCGTTTGCATATTACGAATCTATTTTTTATTTCATAGTTTAAAATTTTTATGAGCCGGAAATTTGAATTAGGAATACATAGAAATAGATTGGGAGAAATGTGCAGGATTTTCGTCACGGAAATACGTGTTTTTTTAGATGTAATATTCTATTAAGCTAATTGAAGGAGAGCCTATGAAAAGTGTTTCTAGTATACTTAGAAACTGAATAGAAACATTTTTTAGCTATTTGAAATCCTCCTAGGGGAAATTGAGATTTTAAATTTTCATTAAAAAATGATATGTTCTATTTATTTTCAAACAATGTTCAGTTTAGAAAAGTTTTCGCTCAGTCGGTCTGAAATTCGGCTTTCACTAAACTTATCGCTGAGAACTACTTTGAGAGACTTCTATAATATTTTAGATTTTTTTCTAAATAAGATTTTAAATTTTGAGAAAATTCGGAATTTGTGCGCGAAGTCTTATGAGAGCTTCAAAAAATAAAAAGAAGCATTTAAAGTTTGTTGAGTCTCGATAAGTTGATGAAAATATAATGCTAGAAAATTTTCGAATTTATTATATATTATTATTATTATTCGATTCTCAAAATGTTAGGCTATTATTTTCTATAAATAAAAGGAAATTCAAGCGCATAATTTGAAAAGCTATAGTTAGTCATGAAAATCGAGAGCAGAAATGATGTATTTAATAATTTGTATTCAATGAATACAATTTCATGCAATACCCTTGATAGTTGGCAATTATTTTTTGGTGAATAACATTTTTTTAAAAATCGGGTTTTTTGCAACGAGGAATTGAATTTTTAAGCTGTATTCTTTAAAAAAAACGCAACTTAAATATTAGCTTAAATTTTATCATCAAACCCCAATGTTGTTTCAGCAATTTTTTTGAAACCCAAATTATCATTATCTTTTTTCATCATTCAGGGTTTGACACAAAATGACATTGGAACTGAACATCCGTGATGTGTGATCGATAAATAATTTTGGCGGGGGATATTAAAAAAATATATATACATATATGGAAAAATTATATGGAATCAAACATTTGAATTACATGAAATCTATAATAAAACGAAAATCTTGAAATAGAGCAATTCATTTTTTTGTTCACCACTATTCAGTTCACCTCGATAAATTCATATTTTTTCCGCTATTTTGCATCGATATTTTAATCAGCGACCAACCGCCTTATCTAAGGTTTTAGCAAACTCATTGACTAGACGATTCCTCCAAAAAAGGGTTTATTTTTTCGAAATCATTGATCAATGAATATAGAATTTGTATAAATACCTGATATATAACCGGTTGTTCGAATTCGCCACAGACCCCTTTTTGCTAATCGACAATGCAAAATTATATTCGAACTGTTATTTTACTATGCTCTTATGGAGTGCTTAAAGAATTTCGACCCACTGAACCATACATGTATGAATATGAGCATGTGAATTTGAATATTTCCGAGCACACGTTGAATCATCAGGTTTCCTCGACTTTCTTGGTTTCAGCAAGCGAACACCCATTTTTCTAGGTGTACCCTATTTGGACTTACAGTTACCTGGCTGCGCTAATTCCAGCATTTCTATTAACCGATGTCCTTCTTTATAAGTCTCTCATCGTTTTTGAGGCATTTTCCTACACCCTGGTCTGGATTTTGTTTGTTTTCGGTAGAAGTGTGCTGTGTATGCAGGTAAAAATTCTTTTCATTGTTTCTTCCCAATTTAATTTTTTCAGCTTCTTGAGCTTTTCTATGGCTGGGCAACTGCTACCGAAATTGCATATTTCGCCTACATTTATGTCAAAGTTCCCAAAGAAAATTTCAAATCGTAGGTTTTCATAACGCAGTGACAACAACATGTTTTTTTTAAATGATAGATTTGTACTCTGTGTTCATAGTCCAGTTTTTTTTGGCAAAATTTCTAACAAAGGAGACTCAAACTATTTTACTATAGACTATTTGAATAATAAATATTACATTTAAAAAATTATTATCTGTCGATTCACAAAAAAAAATAAATTCACAAAACCTAAAATAATGTTATGTTACATTCCTGCATTAAAAAAATTATTTTTTTTTTATTTTGGAAAATTTCAAAAATTAAAGTGCAGTTTAGGAATTAAAAATAGGACAATTTCAAGCCTAAATCTTACTATTTCTTTAAACGGAAAAAAGTAAAATAAGAAAAGAATTAATTTTATATAATATGTGTTCTTCAATTCATGGGAATATATAAGATTTCAGAGCGACAGCTTTCACCCGAGCCGCACTTCTTCTCGGCAGATTCGCCGCCTACGCGTTAGCTCAACTATTGATCGGCTTGAAATGGGGCGACTATATGACGCTTCACATTATTTCATTGGTGTCCATGTGTTTGGCAATCATCAACTCTTTGATTCTTCCAAATGTTAGCTGGAGATCGGCGTTTGCGAGGAAACTTGATGAACAAGGTTCAATAATGGAACAATAATGTTAAGAGGCTCATTCATTCAGGCCTCACAAATATTCCTGAGCTAATGAAGATTGCGAGATACAAAGATTTTGTGAAAATGTATTTCAGCAACATTCATCGCGATTTGTATTTAATTTACACCGATCAGTTTATTTTGAAGTGGTCCGCTTGGTGGGCATTGGCGAATTGCATTTTTCTACAGGTAAATAAAATAAATAAACTTTGAAACATCAGAAAAATCTTTAAAATTGAAAAAAATACGTATACCACCGTCTAGAGCGACTTTCAATCGTGCAAAATTTATAGGCGAATGATGGGGACAAGGTAAACGATTTTTTATAAGTCTTCGAATTTTCAAAATATCCAAAAAAAAGGGTGAGAGCCTTAAATATTTTTGACCTATAACAATACTACAATGTAGCCAAAAATTGTTCGCCAGTGGCTGAATTTTTGAGTGAATGTTCAATGCAAAGATTTTTGTGTTTTTTTTTCGAAATTTCCATAGCACCGTAACATAACGAGTGTGCCATTTAAATGGTCCCCAAAAATCAAAAAGGACCTCTTCTCCGTAATCGGACACATTTGTTAATGACAAATATGTACGCAAATTTCAAGATTTTCTCTAGGGGACTCTAGGCGGTAATTCAAATATTAAAAATTCATGGTCTACGATAATATAAATATATTTAGGTGACAAATTACACGCAGACGTTATGGGGAACACTGTCGGAAGAGGATAATCGGTTCAACGGAATTACTGAAGCATTGGTGCCCCTATTTGGAATTCCGGCCGACCTTCTAACACAGAGAATCAATTTGAATTGGACCCGATATGGCGAACTAGTGCTGGCAGTTGGTTCGATTGTCCAGGCCGCGTTTCTTTTATGGATGTCGCAAACGCATAGCATCTACATTATGTATTTCTGTTATATATTATACAGGATTATTTATCAAGCAACGATGACAATTGCACAGTAAAATTGGCGAAATTCAATTTGGAACAAAATGCGCTCTCTTTCAGATGTAATTTGGCGACAAGACTTCAATGTGAATCCTACGGGCTACTATTTGGTATCAATACGTTTATTGCTTTGAGCTTTCAAACGGTTCTAACTGTTCTCATAATAAATGTCGCCAATCTCTCAATAAGGCCGCAGGTAAATTTCTTTCAATTCTACATATTTTCGAGTACCCTATTAGGACCCCAATGAAAAAACAAAAACACTATTTTTAATATTGATATGATTTTTGAGCATTGCGTACGCTAATTCAAAAGCACCGAACATTAAGTGAGACAATCAGAAATCGTACGTTTATTTTCAGTTTCTCGTCTATTCGTTCTATCACATCGCTGTCGCCGTCATTTTCTTTCTAACCTTCTCAATAATCGTCATTCGAAAAATTCGAAATTACTATTGTCAACGGATTTGAAATGTGCCATCAATTTTGGGGGAATGTTGACAACTTTTTTTTTTCGAATAAATCATTGATGGAATTTCTTATTCAATGAAATTGAATAAAATTGAAAATGTTTTCCATGCTGGTGCTGGTAAATGAAGCATAGTTAGTCAAAATATGACTCGAAAATTATAATAAAATATTTAGAAGCCTAGATATTAAGATTTCTAAAGTTACCACATTTTTCAGAAATTAAAAAAATTAATTATGTAACATTTTTTAATTGAAAAGTTGAATGAAATTAAAAATTTCCAAAAACGTAATAATCGGTCTCAATATTGGTTTGTTTTATTTTTAGTGATTATATTTTGATCCCTGCGAAATTCCCATGTTTGTTTATTCCAGAGTCATACGTTGCACATATATTGTTCTTTAAAAATTCTGAAATTCTTTGTTTGATTTTTTGCTCAAAATTTCTTGCTACCAAACCTCATTAATCTATATTCAATTATTGCCAAATTTAAATTTTGCAAGTTTTTTTCATTCCAAATCAGTAATCAGTCACTTTTTAGGTTTATTCATTTGTTTTTTAAGGATAACTTCTTCCGGGTAATTTATTTACGTTGTTGATTGTAGGCGCCAAAAACGGAAAAAAATACAATTTAAAAATTGGTCAATTTTACGATCAAAATCACGCCCAAATTCAGAAGAAAAATTGTTCCTCCTTGCTTTTTTGGCTTTGAGCTAATAAAATCGAGTGTCTCTGCAAAAATTTCAAAATCTGCGCAGACTTTGCGAAATTCCTAATAGGTGTCTGCGTAAAGTCTGCATGATTTTCCCAAGTTGTCACGTTGTTATTTTAGTAATATAGGCACTACAGTAGGTTCACATATTTTTCCCAAGAAATCAAATCTCAATCATTCCTTTGTGAGAAAGAATGTTCGTTACCTCGCAAGATCTTCCGCTTCCCCCTTTGAGGAAGTGCTTTCAGTCAGTTCTCAAATTATCACTTGTTAATATAAATACATATATTATATTTTAGGGGGGAATTTTTCAAAATGATTTATTTCTTTGAAATTTGATTTGTATTTCGATTTTGGAAATTTCGACAAATTTTCACATTACCAGAGAAAAAAATTTTGTTTTAGGAACGACATAATATAATAAATGGAGCCTAATATGTTTGATTATTATTTTCCTATTTTTTTCATGACGTAAAGAAGCAAAAATCTATTTTACTTTTATTTGATCAATTCATTTTATTCATTAATTGCGATACCATGGAATAGAATAATATACCTATATGCTCTCATTAAATATATAATTATTAAAATACGTAAACGAAATTCAACAGTTTATTTCCGTAATTAACTGCGGACGTCAGGTGGATTACTGTACTTTGAAATTATATGTTTGAAAAATCATAAATAGTATGTAATTAAGTTTCACCGTCTAACAATTCAAAATCAAATAACATTTAAATGTTCGATTTGATTCTTAAACAAACATCAAGAGTCTAGTTTCCTATAAATAGGAATTCATACGGTAGTATAATAGATAACACTGGGCCAAACTACACCAGTAAATAATAATAATTGAAAGCATCCAATTATGTTTTGATTCATCCCGTCAGCAATATCTCAAAAATCCTTTTCTCAGTTATTCTGATCAACCAAATGTCGACGTTGATGTACGAAGAGCAACTCGCCGAGTCTTACTTCGTTTTGAGAATGACGGCTACAGTAATCATGGTGCTGGTGAGTTTATTAATAAGTCGTTGCAAAAGATATGCACCATTAAAAAAAATAGCGTAACTGCGCCAAATTGGCTAAATGCCAAAAATGATCTCGAGAAGCGCGCTGTGTACTCCATGCGGACATTGCACCAACATGACGTAAATGCCCCTTGGATGAAAACTCGAAAAACTCGAAAAAAAGGCAATCTGTTTATGGTTTTAATGTGGTTAAAAGTATTTTTGAATAGTACCGTAATACGAATAATACCGATTTCTTCTTCTAGAATCAAGGCAAAAATCATCGAGAAATGTTTTCCAAAACCGAAACATTTCCATAAAGCGACTTCAACAATTTCTTTCCCTCTAGAATTTTTTTCAACTGGCCTAAATAAACTAAAAATGTTGATTTCTCTATTCTCTGTGCATTTCGGTGAATTTCTTATGCAACGACATTACAGTAATTAGCATATATTAGGCGTCCGGCGACTGCTGTACGGGTAGATTTACGCGCATGCGCCTTGAAAAGGTCTCGCCACGCGTGAATGCTTATTTTGCTTTTTTTCACGTGAACTGCTTCATTTTTCTTTATGAGTTTCGCATTTTCCTGAATTTCCAACGATATTTGATTAAAAAATTATCTAACCGGTCCATAAAATTTGAAATAACCTGTTAGTCCTTGCGAGACCATTTCGAAAGACGCATTCCCGTAAATCTACCCGCGTATAGCAGTCGACGGACGCCGACTATACAATCCGATGAATTAATTTTAGTTTGGAACTATGGGATTGATATTGAATGGTTCCGTGTTCTATGGCCTAATGTCTCAGAAAAAAAGCATCGGCGGATTTTATTCACTGTGCGCTTCGAAGACCATCAGCAACACAATGATCTGCCTGACTTTCGTTTTGTGGGCATCACCTTGCACACTATTGTAATGAAATCTCAAAAAATATATAGTCTAAAACAAAACTTCAGGAACCACTATTTTCTTCCTCATCAGATTAATATATTATTTGGCCAATATGGTGGATGGATGCCCTATATCATGGGACCTTTTACTCAAATTTGCATGGCTTTTAATCGATTCTGCGCCTTATTTCTACCTCACTACTACGGTAGATCATTTCCAATTCCGTTGAGTGTGGTAAAAATCTAGTCAATTCCAAATTGAAAAGTTGGGCACAATTATAGGTTGGTGTGTTGTTCTTTTGGACAATTGCAATTATCATTACCTCTTTTGGCGTACCGGGTAAAAAAACAAAATTTATATAAATAGTGGAAATTGTGTTTTCAGAAGGGTGCGGCTTCATATTTGTCATTAAGCGTCTCGCATGGGAACCCGAGGAATCGGAGTGTGCCGTCAATTTTGCAGTGGGCTTCTTCTACCTCATTGTTGCAACGTCTGTAGCCGCGAATGTGTTCAATACGACAATCGCGATAAAGCTTATTATGACGGCAACGACGAGCAATGTTTCGCGTGACATCAGCGAGGTTCGACGCCGAAAACGAACAAAAATGTACATTCAGGTGATTGAATTTTGAAAAATTTTTACCACGCCACCCACCACCCAAACCGAAAAATGTTCTCATGTGATTTTTTTTTTGGGGGCGCAATGTGTTTTGATATTTCAAAATTCAAAATGTCACGAATAGACGAAGACGCGACTGTGTACTCCACACGGACAAAACTATGTGCTCTACAGTAAACGGTGCCATCCGCAGTTCTTTTTTTTTGCTGCAAATAAAAATAGCTCACTTCAAATTAGCAAAGTTAATAGCGGGTCATTAAAGACCTATTCAAGGCTTGAAACATCATGCAGGCACCTAAAATTGGTCAAATATGACGCTTATGTCGTTTTTTTTTGTGTAATCCTGAATAGGCCCATTAAGAAAATCAGGAAATGGAATATATTAGGGATTTTCGATTTTCAGAGCGTTTCACAGGATTGTCTGCATGTGATGGACACCATCAATTGTTCGATTATTTCGCATTTTAGCGAAGCGGTTTGGTACAGATTCGTCTTCTCATCGCTCTTATTTTTAGGCATTCACGTGTTCGATGGGTAACAAAATTATTAACTGGTCAATGTGATTTTCGTTTCTAGATTGGTGATGATTTTATTCAACAAACACCTTCGACCAGTTTGCTTCCACGACGCTAAATCTCGAGCCAGTTACACTCAAAAAACTTCGGTGATAGGTACTGCGTAATGAGATAAATATTGTTGTACTCGCATATTTTTAACGTTGGTACTTCTTCATAAATATGTATTTTAAATAAAACAGCGTGCATATGAAATATCAATGAATAACACGTTTGTAAAGAATTGGGCCTCCATTTATTTCATTCGCAAAAAAACGAGCCCACCGATTTGAGATGAGTTAGCTGCGCAGACTATCCAGAGTACGGTACCCGAATTACCACAGTTAAAATTTATCGCCGCCTCGAAAAAGTAGGATGGTCCAAAATTATGCAAGGCTCTTGTTTTTATTTTTTTATGACAATGCGTGACCTTCCTTGTTAGATCAAATTTTGACTCGACGCCGCTTGCGGTCTATGTCATTTGTATCAGCCAATTATCAAAATTCAATACGTTATACATATGCAGTAATTTTTTTGTGGTTGATTATCGATTGAACTGGTGATAAAATTTGTAAATTGGTCTCTTGTACCAAAATCTTTCAAATTTCAATATTTCCTCAATCATTTAATCAATCTTCGCGAAGACATACATATACTAGTTTTGATTAGTATGATAAGGTATTGATTGCGTCTGTTATCTGATAACCTATACAACGCTTATATACCTCCTATTTTTACCTCAAAATAATTTTAACAAAGGAGCGATGAAGTACAAATAAAAATACATGCAATAATAAATTATTCATTTTTATTTTTATATTTTTCATTTTTGCCGCATAACCTCTAAGAAATTATTAGAACAAAAACGACATCATTAATCCATTATAATTGTCATTATATTGCTTGTTAAATTATTATTTCAAACTCATAAGGCTACATAAAATATTTATAAAATTTTTTAATTTTTCCGTGACACTCAATGAGAATTATTTTTGAATGATACATAGAACGCGGCGTTTTGTGTTTAAATTCATTTTTTTGTCGAATTTTTCTCGTTTTCATTTATGTAAAACTAGTATAATTTTTTAAAATGAAATATTAAAGGATGGGTGGCCATTTGTCACATTTGAAACCAGAAGCTTCTCATTATGTATTGAATTGTTCATGTGGTCCAATTCGAGGAAACATTTACAAGCATGTACGTGGCTTGTAAATTGAAAATGAAAAAAATATATATATTAAGGGTGTTCGCACTGTTGAAGGATATTTAGGAATTCCTTATGCAAAGCCTCCAATTGGAAATCTCAAGTTCAAGGTAGATTTTTGAAATGAGAAGATTGCAAGCATGTTTTCAGAAGCCTGTCGCCTTCGAACGATGGGACACGGTCAGGGATTGCACCATTTTTGGACCCGTTTGTCCTCAAACAAATATCGTTTGTTTAATTTGATATATGTAGATTTTTTTCTTTTAAACATTTTTAGTTGAACTCGAATTCTGGAATACCAATGGCTGAAGATAATTGTCTAACTTTGAATGTTTTTCGACCAACTTGGGAATCGCCGGAATACTCATTGAAGGGAAGACCGGTTATGGTGTTCATTCATGGCGGTGGATACGAAATGGGTTCATCTAGAGATTTCTGCGATTATTCTCTTACAGGGTTATTATGTCTGGAAGCTTGTTTTTTCACTTGTATTTTATCTTTAGAACTCTGACATTGAAGGATGTTATCGTGGTTACCATTAATTATCGATTGAACATATTCGGATTCTTGACAACAGGCGATGAAGTTTGTCGGGGAAATTTCGGCCTCTGGGATCAAACGCTCGCGCTAAAATGGATTCAAGAGCACATTCAATCATTCGGCGGTGACGCGAACAATGTCACCGTATTTGGACAAAGCGCTGGCGGAGCTTCAGTCGATTTGCTATCGTTGAGTCCACATTCTCGCGATCTGTTCCACAAGATGATTGCAATGTCCGGAGCGTCAGCTAGTGAGTTCGCGATGCGAACTGCCGATAGTCAATCGAAAATCTTCCGGGAATACGCGAGAAAGCATGGCTACAAAGGATCAGGTGTGTAGACAAGACCAAATATAAAATAAATAGCGATTTCAGATAACTCGGAAGAGCTTTTAAGTTGGTACAAATCAACTCCGTTGCACGTTTTGATAGACTTTTTGAATTTCCCAAAAAGTGTGTCCGGTTTTCTCTCGTTCACTCCCAATTTGGATGGCGACTTTTTTCCAAAGCCATTAGAGCAATTGAGAAAGGAAGCTCCAAGGAAGCCGATCATGACAGGAGTGTGTGAATACGAGGGCCTTATGCTGGGTAAAATACCCAATTATGAATAATGGGACCACATAATTATAACGTCTTTTTAGCACTTCTCGGAGTAAATCCCGAATCAGCTGGGGATGATGTTTTCAGATCAAGATTAAGAAAGTCTTATGGAGCCGACATTTTTGACAGAGCAGAGGAAGTCCAGAAAGAAATTCTGGATTTTTATATGAAAGATGTGGATATGACAAATGAAGCAAATGTCAAAAAGCAGTTAGTCATTGCTGTCGGCGACCTGCTATTCAACCACGGAGCATACGTGACCGCTCGCGAATGCGCCAAATTTGGCAATCCGGTTTATTTCTATACATTTGCGTACGCGAATCTCAAAAATTTTGGCGCACTCGAGGCAATTATTCCATTCAAAGGTGTGATTATTCGATGAAATTTGCTGAATTCTCGCTCTTGCAGCTCCAACTCATTGCTCGGATCTTCGATACGTGTTGGGTGAAGGATACTATAGTAAATTCGAACCCGACGATGATGATATGAAGATGCTCGAGATTATGACGTCATATTACACCAATTTCGCCAAATATGGGTAATTATTTAAGTTTGGCAAATTATATTTATCATCAACTCATATTGTCAATCCTCAATTTGACGAGTTAGTAGTATTAAATTAATATATTTTTTAAAATTTCATTCTGCTGACAATTTATAAGAATTTTTCTCTCTCTTTCTTTTTTAATCGAAGAGGCTTTTGATATTAAAGAAATGTAATGTCCAAAAAATTGTGAATGTTATTAATTTACAGTAATCCAAATAATAATGGCACGAATGATTGGAAAACCTACGATTTGAAGCGCCCGTTCACTTGTTTCCGAATAACGCTCCCAAAATCTTATATGAGCGACGATTTTGCTGATGGAAGGCTCGCATTTTTGGATGAAGTTCATAAGCGAAATATCCAATTCAACAAACTTCGTTATGGAAAATTATAAAACAAGTAAATGTCGTTGACAATTAAACCTAAATGAACCGTTTTTGCATAAGATTGCCAGAATCCTTCAAATGTAGGTGGATGCTGCGAAATCGAGCACTAGTCGGGTTGTAAATTTACGCGTTGATTGAGTTTGTAAATAAGCTGTTTGACACCCACGTTATTTATACTGTGAGTTCATTGATCTGTCTTTATTTATATAGAATCCACATTCAATGTTTAGAAGCATTTTTTGTAGAAGGCTGAATAATTAATGACCCATTTGGTGAGGACGTTAATTTGAAGCGAAGAATTGAATGCTTAATAGTTGACCGCACCTAAACAGTCTTTATACTATTCATAATACTTCATATGTATATTTATGCATATCTGCTCACATTACTACTGACTGCAAATAATATCCAAGGATTTAAAAGGGTCAAAAAATCGTTGGAATAAGGCGCTATCATGTAGAAAAAGTTAGCCATAAAGCTTGTATATTGTGGATCATTTTTTGTGCTAATATTCCATCCATACTGAAAATGTAATGGTTAAGTACATTATCTTCAATTCAAGAAATGAGTTACCATTATTCCAAAAATGAAGCATTGTATCAAGAAATTGATGAAAGATACCAAAAATAACCGTTTTGCAGCTTTGAAACGGGAATTTACATTAAGAGTTGTAATACGATGCCAACAAAGTGAGTTGAGAATGATGTTGCATACGACGGCGACCAAAATAAAAATCATTAAGACGGGGGAAACTAGCGATTCAACTGCTGTGGTGGCGATAAAATAGGTGCTCGACGCGGGGCTGAACACAAAATAGGTAGTATGAAACAGAAGCGGTAAATGGTGAGGAATTGGAGAAATTATAATCACTAGAACAATTGGATAGAAGCCATAATTCCATATCTGAATCATTGATTTTCACATATTGTCGACGTAGTGAGTTTGCGGAAAATTAGCTAAATGCCAAAAAAAAACAATGGAAACGATCTTGACGTATTAGAAATGTAGGTTTACGGGTTAGAGGTCTCGTATTTACGGAAGGGTGACATTTTCCATGGTCTTTTGACGTTTAGTTAATTTTGGGCTGTCAGTTTCAAACAAATCTCACCTTGCTATAGTATTTTGTAAAATAAAGCATTGTGAATCGGTTAATCGAGCAGAGCAAGACGTTGGCTTGATTGACGAATCCCAAATAGTAAACTAGCATATGAATTAATGATAATGGGAAATAATACGAATCGGGTGACGATAATGAATCGAACAGATTCCCGAAGAATCCCCCCTTCTCGCAAGAGATTGGCAATCCTAACAGAAAATAAAATGTCCAATAAAGAAAAAAGTTCTGAAGTAAAATTGCAATTTCTATTATTAATCCATATTTAGCTTACGATAATGTATTGAAAAATGAAAATTTTGAAGAAATGCGAGTCGAATTGATTCCAATTCCGCAAAACTATCAAAACGATCAAAGTGTATAATGCTAGTGAGATAATTCCGTAGAAAAGCTGAGCAAACATAATGTATTGAGAAATCATATTTGAGATCTGAAAAAATATTACAAATTTAAGTAATTTAATTTGTGATCGAACGATTTTCTATTAAAAAGATTTTCTATTAAAAAACGCAGATTTTCTATTAAAAAACGAATTTTGAGACATAAGATTGAATCATATTTGTATGAAACGTGCCAGTCTTCGTATATGTAGATCAGCTAAAAATGGCGGAAGTTGAGCATTCCGAAAAGACAATTACATTCGTGCGAAAACTGAATGATTTCTCGCAAATGAGAAATTTTTATCAAGAAGCGCAGGCTCCAAATTCTTAGAAGTTGAAAACATCAACCCGAATGTTCAAAGACCCATTTCGTTGTTTTTCAATTTTTTTTCTAATTGAGAAATTAATTGAGATTTTTAAAAATTTGAGTCAAATTTTCGGAAAATCACTTCATTTATTATAAGTAATATGGGGATGTTCGCCAAGAAGTGCTTTCACTGAAATTTAGGTTGTACTATAATAACGTTTGAAGATTAGCAGGCCGATTTCAGATCAATTGCTGCTTTATTTATATCGGATACTCCGTACATTCCCACGACTCAATTTAGGAAAGTACAAAACTCAATGAGAATTCCGATTTTTAAGAATTCTAAATTCTACGCAATTTGATTTCTGGGAAGAATTTGCATTTCTTTGAATAACCCAAATTGGAGGATTTAAATTTTGTATATTTTCTCAACTAAAATTCATAATTTCAATTGGTTTTCAGCGGACGAGTTGAAGCACCTCAATTTTAAACTTCAGAGCGGTCTCTCTGTAGAAAATATGTGAGATTGCAATATCTATTCGTACATTATTGTCGGTTTCAAATGACTAAAGAGTGACAGAAAATTCAAATAGGTGAAATCAGTGGAAGATTGACGGAATATTAAATGCGCTTTCGCCGTCGAGATACCTTGGCACATATACAAGTTCATTTGCTCTAAATATGAATGATGGATCCTAAATTTTAACAGCGCCCTGAGGGTATTCCATGGTGAATTAAGACTGCTCAATGTTCTTTATGCTGATACGGTCATTCTTGCACTAAGAATCTTGTATTCATATTTCAAATTCAATGATCACTCTTTATTTATGGAATCATCATTTAAAATTTAGACCAACTTTTAGCAGATTGCTGAACCACTAATGACGTATTTGGCGATGATGTTAGTTTGAAGCGAAGAATTGCTATCTTTACAATTGATCGCACCTGAACCTTCATTATACTACTTCCGATAATTATATGCATATCTGCTCACATTACTACTGACTGCAAGTAATATCCAAGGATGTGAAAGCGTCAACAAATCGTTGGAATAACGCGCAATCATGTAGAAAAAATTTGCAAAGAAGCTTGTATGATGTGGATCCTTTGCTTTGCTAGCGTCCAATCCATACTAAAAGATTAATGACTAAGGTTACATCGAATATTTCAAAAATCCATTAAATTCAAGAAATGAGTTACCATGATTCCAAAAGTGAAGCATTGTATCATGAAATTGATGAAAGTTACGAAAAATAACCGTTTTGCAGCTTTGAAACGGGAATTTACTTTAAGAGTTGTAATACGATGCCAACAAAGTGAGTTGAGTATGATGTTGAATATGACGACGACCAAAATGAAAATCATTAAGACGGTGGAAATTAACGATTCATTTGCTGTGGTAGCGGTAAAATAGGTGCCCGTCACGAGGCTGAACACAAAATAGCTTGGTTCAAGCAGAAGCGGCAAGTGGTGAGGAATAGGAGAAATTAAAATCACTAGAACAATTGGATAGAAGCCATAATTCCATATCTGAATCAATAATAGTTTTCATTAGAAGGATCGCAAAATAAAATAATAATGAAAATGATAGGCTATTTGGACAAGTGGAAAAATCGATTTTTCAACTTCAAAGTCTGTAACGTCTTTTATCTATGTTCCTCATATCCTAAATAATAAGTCTAAATACGTATTAAAACTGGAAAATTTGAAATTAAAACACAAATTTCCAAAAGAGCAAACCGCATGTTGACGTCTGTTACGCTTCGTTCGACAGCTATTCTATATAGTGCGTAATCGAGATTTTTGAATTTTTGATACTTTAAGGTCATATATGACCTTGAAGTATCAAAAATTCAAAAATTGAGATGATCTCTATAGAGATACAAATGGATGGTTCGAAATTGAAGTCATTGCGGAAACAAATCTCACCTTGCTATAGTATTTTGTAAAATAAAGCATTGTGAATCGGTTAATCGAGCAGAGCAAGACGTTGGCTTGATTGACGAATCCCAAATAATAAACTAGCATATGAATTAATGATAATGGGAAATAATACGAATCGGGTGACGATAATGAATCGAACAGATTCCCGAAGAATCCCCCCTTCTCGCAAGAGATTGGCAATCTTAACAGAAAATAAAATGTCCAATAAAGAAAAAAGTTCTGAAGTAAAATTGCAATTTCTATTATTAATCCATATTTAGCTTACGATAATGTATTGAAAAATGAAAATTTTGAAGAAATGCGAGTCGAATTGATTCCAATTCCGCAAAACTATCAAAACGATCAAAGTGTATAATGCTAGTGAGATAATTCCGTAGAAAAGCTGAGCAAACATAATGTATTGAGAAATCATATTTGAGATCTGAAAAAAGAAACTCTAAGATGATTTCTTTTAATCTAGATGAGTAGCGTTTTAAAATAAACACCTCAACAATTTTGAAGTTTGTTCGTTAAATAAATTTTAAGAAATCAAAGATGCAATGAATCATAACATTCTAAAGAAAATACCTTTCTGTTTTATAGTTCAGCGGAGAAGGCGTGGATTGCAAAATTCAAAAATCTTGTCCTAGACAATTACATTCGTGGGAAAACAGAAATCGTTTCTAACGATGGAAAAACTGCTTTATTAATTTTTTCTGTCATAAAGCACGGGAGTAGTAAAAGTGGAAAATATTACTCATTTTCATTGGGACCTAAATACATCATTAGTTTCTATACATTATTCGTTTTACTGTTCATAATTGAAAAACTTCAAAATTAGTATTCTTAGTCAAATTATTCATTTTCCAAAAACTGACTAAATTATATTTATGGTATTACCGATTGTTATTAAACACTTCATCGACGAGTTATTTCAGTCGCATGCGTCCTTCGGATCATCACCAAACTGCTTTTCGAATAATTCTCCATAGATAGCGGATTTTTGAGAAACTTTTTCATGAAACCACGAAACTGCATTATAGACAATTTTCACATTAGTCATTTAAGTATACCTTTGAGCTAACAGACAATAATATCCAAGGTGATGAAAGGGCAATTAGGTCATTTGAATAGGGGGCAAGTGACATCAAAAGCCGAGTGATAAAATGCGTCCTATTTTCGTCTGCGGCAGTTGTAATTTTGACGGCAAACATAAAATAATGGTTTTTTGCTGATTCTAAAGCCCATGTAACCGTTAGAAAAACCGCTATTAACTCAACAATTAATGTGTAAAATGTCACAAGAAACAATCCTTTTGCAGCACTCGAATAGGAGGAAATCGATAAGTATTTGATTCGATAGAAACATAGTGAATTCATAATAATGCATGTGACCATATTAACAGCCATGTACATCAAAATTACTGAGTAAAGCAGACTGAAATTGGCAGTAGAACGGATGTAAAAGTTGTCTTCGGCAATGTTGTATTCGTAGTAGACATCGCTTATGAAGACGACATAAGTGAACGCGAAAGGCCAAATTGAGGATAATGCTATTAGTGGGTAAAAATATCGCCGCCATAGCTGAAAATTGAAAATTTGAAATTGAAGAAACTAAACATTAATTGTGAACACTTTTAATCGATTCATGCTCTCAAAAAATATTTACAATAGAGTAACAAAAAAATAAAAATAAGTACAGTGCGCGTCATAATGATACGCCACCCCCAAATTTTGCAGTTTTGAGAAAACCATATAAATTGGTGACAAGACAATTTCATTTTCGAATTCAGGGTTATTGAAAACCTATATGTGCGTATTTTCATGAGGGTCCGTTGGTCCGTATCCGCACAGCCCGAAAAAGTTGGATTTTCAAGCGCGTCATAATGATACGCCACCCCCTATTTTTTATCTTTTCTTTCGGCATTTTTGCATGTTTCTTGTTTACTTTTCTGTATTTTGTACAATTTTTCAACAATCTTATCTTTATATCCATTAAGCAATCGTCCGTTTTAGTTTTGGCTCGAAATCGGGCCGAATTCGGTCCTTTGAACGACTTTTTTTTTATTTAAGGACTAAAACGCAAGAAAAAGGTCTAAATATCCAAAGTAAAACAAGTTTGAATGCAAGAACACGACAAATTCAATAATTAGTAGTCAATCCATAGTTTTGGATCACTTCACATATTCGGTTTTTATTCTGTCGGTGAGTTTCTTGAGGTATGCAGCAGACCGACTGTTCCATTCCCGTCTACTTGCGGCCTTCAGCTCATAAAAGGTTGGCATTCTGCTTGCCTTGTACGCGAACGAAATGGCCAAGAAGTCTTCAGACGTTTTCGACGGGATTGAAGTTGGGGAGCTGGCTGATCCATCCAAGAGTTTGATGCTAAAACCAATTGAAGATGCTGTAGCTCTTGTGAATGACTGGATTGTCTTGTTGAAATTCGTGAAACAAATTTTAAAGCAATTTCGTAGTTCCGTATACAGTTAGATTTTCGAGAACGTCCGATACCATCCTTAATCGGCTTGACACTCTGATTGAGTTATACCATAATGCCAATGTGAGCTTTCTCCTGTGAGCTAATGTGAGAGATTTTCCGCGGCCGATGATTATGAGAAGAATAAGTGAAAAATTATCGGTCAGGCTGTCCGCACACAGAATGCAAGCAGTAGCTTGCCAGCCTTTGATGAGCTGAAGGCCGCAATTTGACTGGAATGGAACAGTCGATCAGTTGCATACCTCAAGAAACTCACCGACAGAATAAAAACCGAATATGTGAAGTGATCCAAAACTATGGATTGACTACTAATTATTGAATTTGTCGTGTTCTTGCATTCAAACTTGTTTTACTTTGGATATTTAGACCTTTTTCTTGCGTTTTAGTCCTTAAATAAAAAAAAGTCGTTCAAAGGACCGAATTCGGCCCGATTTCAAGCCAAAACTAAAACGGACGATTGCTTAATGGATATAAAGATAAGATTGTTGAAAAATTGTACAAAATACAGAAAAGTAAGCAAGAAACATGCAAAAATGCCGAAAGAAAAGATAAAAAATAGGGGGTGGCGTATCATTATGACGCGCTTGAAAATCCAACTTTTTCGGGCTGTGCGGATACGGACCAACGGACCCTCATGAAAATACGCACATATAGGTTTTCAATAACCCTGAATTTGAAAATGAAATTGTCTTGTCACCAATTTATATGGTTTTCTCAAAACTGCAAAATTTGGGGGGTGGCGTATCATTATGACGCGCACTGTATGTATATACAGTAATTAAAAAAATGACTGCGAAACTTGTTGCTTTGGGAATTACGGAAGAAAATTTTAGTTAGATACATTCCTCCCGTAGTAACTTAATTATCAAACGGATCCAATATACATATTTTGGGGGTCTAATAAAAAAAATCAACCCGATCCGCAAAATGTATCCAAAAAATTTTAAAAAATGAGACGGGGGTAAAAGGACAGAAATAGACCTGTAATCTCATGGTTTTAAAATTTTTAAAATGCTTTAACTAGACCATAATAATGCAAATTCAAGCTTTCTTACCGCATTATATTTTCTTGGAAAAAATACCATTGTGATTCGATTGAATGTTGTAAGAAGAACCGTCGACTGATTCACATATCCAAGCTGATAATAGATGGTATAAAGAATGCCAAATGGGATATTGCACTTAGTCGGTGTCGAATTTGCATGAAAAAACGATGCAAGTAATCCATCATGGCTAGTGTTATTGGGCAGTCTGATAACAATATAGACATTCCAATAA
Source organism: Caenorhabditis bovis (assembly GCA_902829315.1). Classification (NCBI taxonomy): domain Eukaryota; kingdom Metazoa; phylum Nematoda; class Chromadorea; order Rhabditida; family Rhabditidae; genus Caenorhabditis; species Caenorhabditis bovis. The sequence continues at coordinate 435,143 of CADEPM010000001.1, read as the reverse complement.
GAAAGCACATTCTGAAAACGAGGTTCGAATCAAAAATCAAGTTTTGGGATAGCTATAACCACAATGAACTGAAATATATAAATTCGAAAGTAATGAGTATCAAAAGTTTTCCAATTTTTTGTCAGAACAACTATTGTAAGAATATAAGCAATTGTTGTAATGATACCATATGAAAGTTGAATCCACAAGGTGAAATGGAACATTGCCATTTACGCCAGTTGGTATCTGAAAATGCATATTACATTAATCAATCACTCAAAAATTTTTAAAGATTTGATTTTAAAGCAAGAAAATGGGATTTAATTTTTCATAGATTCTTTTACATCCAATTATGAGAAAATGGCCGTTTTCAAATTTGCGGGAAAAGAAATGCAAGCGTTTGGTTTTTTAAAATTCGTACCAAAGACTATTTATATGAGTTTTCTAATAATTTCCATGTTTCTTCAAATTTTGACTTAAATACATGTATACCACCGAAAATCGATAATTTCCTTGAAATGAGAATGGCGTTTGAATTTCCACCAAAACAGCAGTGTTTGCGGACTCGAGACATTTTTTTTTGAATTTTCTCGCAAATATCTTTTATTTTTCCCTCTTTAATATTAATTTTTCGAAATTTCGAGATTAAAAAGATTAGAAAACTTGAAATAAACGGTAGCGCGCGAAAATGTGTGAAGACATCGTGACGCAAATGTCACAGAAAACACCTAAAAATTCTCATATCATTTGAATATTTTTTCAACACTGGTTTTCGCAGAAAAGTTGAAATTGAAGCAAAGTTTTTAAAATCTAGTATCACACTACTATTGGATTTATGTATAAATAGTGTTAGATAAGCAGTTTGAAGTTCATCATCGAGCTTGGATGGTATGCGTGACTGCGGAATATTGACTCAATGCCAAAAAAAAAAACAATGAACGTGTTTATGGCGTAAAATTAAAAGTGTAGATTTACGGGCTAAGTGCAAAAATAGGATAAACGCGCACATCGCCCATCGAGATCAAATTTTTATCATTTAGCCAATTTTCCGATGTCGCGCGACGTCCATAAAACCATCAATATATTTTATTAAATTACCATCGCCTTGAATTATTGTGGACCATCGCAATATTCGGAGGCGGTAATTCAAATTCGAATTAAGAAAATGGGATCCGGATACCGTACTCTGGATAACTTGCGAAGCAATCTCAAAGAAAATCGGCAGTTCGGCAGAATGTAATAATTTTTGAAAGATATTTAAGTTTAAGAGAGCATTTCTTTTGTAACAACCTAATTGCTTATTTGGGAATCAGACACCTTGAGATGATGAATGGGTTATTTAATATACTCTTTTGAAAAAAAAGACTGATGACCTATTCATTAAATTTTCAATTTGAACTATTTCAACAATTTCCAAAATCACGCGGATTTAGCAAAATATCAGTTTTTTACTTACTATTAATTATGAATTATATTCGAAAATAAAGTTGTGAATCATTTTGGACCTTGTACCAGTCCAATCCGATCAAAAACAGAATGATTGAACTTTGAGATTAGAACAGCAATAATAGGAATATCTTATCGTAAATTATGTAGAAATGACGCACCAATTTCAGCTTCTATAAAAAAATCCAATCTATTATAAGAAAAATTAAAAAAAAAGTTTGATTTGGGAAAAATAGTATTGCTCGATTCTTTAATAAAATAGAAAATTTCAATTGATTTAGATATTTTTGAATATTTTCTGAATACACCATGCGGTCAATTAGGAAGACAATTTCTTAGAAATATCATATAAATATACATTCATAACCCAGGAATAAAATAAATATTCTTTTCAAAAGATGGTGATTATAACCGCAGAAGTTTTATACCTGAGTATTTCTGAAAGAAGTAAATGCCGAAGAAAGTGCGAATCGATGATACCAATGGAAAAAATTGGTAGAGGACGACAACTGGGGGCGATTGCTGGTCCATAATGGCCCCCTCGAGAAGGCCAAACCCCTTTGCGTTTTTGTCCGCATCAGCGAGTGTCTTAATAAAAATGAAAATTTGAATTAGAACAAGTGGAACCAACTAATTGCCTATTTTAAATCTTAATTCCTCTTATCTCAAATTTCTATATGAATTCTGAAAACAAAGAAAGTTCATAAAAATATCTAAAAGTTCATAATGATACCATTTGGCGAATGACGTGATACTGAACTCTGTTTGCTTTTCAGTGTTTTCTCGCATCATTCCCAAATAATATTTCTAGAGTTTCGAGCTTTTGTAAGTGCACAAATCACGTAATTCATTAAACAACTTCGCCAATTCAAACAATCTTCTCTATTTACTGAATAGATTTGCCGGTTTTTTTTTTTCTTGTATGACCAATTTTTTTGTTTTTCTACGTTTTGCCTGATAAAATCTTTTTTGGTTTCTTCTGGTTGCCTTATCTTTTTGTGATTTATTACCGTCACCCCTATATAAATTTGTTTCTAGAGTCACTCATTTAATTAAATTTTATGCAATTTTAATTTCAGCAATGATCACTTATTTTCTATTTATTTTAATAGCTTTGATGCTATACGACTTGATCCGTCAATGCTTTATTCGCGACGAATATTTGAGTAGAAAAGGCAAATTCGTGATTGTGTCTGGCTGCGATTCCGGATTTGGTAAACAGTTGGCTATCGATCTGCTAAAAAATGGCTCGAACGTTTTTGCCGGATTTTATACGGAAACGGTATTTTCTTTTTGCGCTTCTACATTGTATTTATAATTATAATATTTAGGGGATGAAATTATTTGAAAATGAGTGCCAAAATCTTGAACCATCAAGAGGGACCCTCTACTCTCTCAAGCTTGATGTCACTAGTGATAAAAGTGTTGAAGAGGCTTTAAAATTTGTGAAAGAAATTTTACGAAAAAAGGTTTCCTTTTTTTTTGAAATTTTCTAATTATTAGGCAAAATTCCAAGAAATTAAAGTTTTAAGCTTTAGAAAACATTAAGTTTACCTAAAATTTTTATAATGCATTTAGAATTTTCTTTAGGACTTTTAAAATTTTTAAAGTTGGAGTTTCTCAAAATTTAGCCTTCCTGAGTGTTCAAAAATCCGATAAATGATTTTTATAATTTTTTTGTTTGCAATGAGAATGTCTAGACATTGTAAATATTTATTGATCTTTTAATTAAACAATTTATCCAACGGTCAAACTATATGTATTAACTATATGTGCCCTTTTCAATGAGTCGTATGTAGTGTATCCCGATTTTAAACATAAGAACTCTTTAAATAAACCAAGGACAATTGTAGTAGCATAACCAAATTACATTACCATAATAGTAAATAATTACATGGATATTTATAGAATGCTCATCTGTGGTGTCTTATTAACAATGCTGGTGTGTTCTCCGTTTATGGGCCAGATGATTGGTGTGGAATGAGCGAATATATGTACTCAATAAATGTAAACACTTTGGGAGTTGTTCGAATGTGCCACGCCTTTGTACCGCTGGTCAAAAAATGTCGAGGACGAATTGTCACAATGGCGTCGTCGGCTGGCCGCCTTCACGGCCTCTATCTGGCTCCATACGCGACTTCAAAATTTGCAGTTGAAGGGTATATGGATTGTCTGCGTCTTGAGCTACAACCATTCGGCGTTTCTGTGCATATATTGGAGCCGGGCGCATTCAAAACCGAATTGCTCGATTTGAACGCGAACCGCCAACGAATCGAGGAGACATGGAATAAAACATCGCTGGAAACGAAATTTGAGTACGGAGAGGATTACAAAAATAATTGCAAGTTTTTTTTTTTCCCGTGTCGGCTTAAAATTGAATAATAGATTTTGCAGTTGAAATTGCCTGGAATATTGGCATCAATTTAGTGGCAAACTCGAATTTGAATTGGGTCACTCAATGCTACACTCATGCGATATTTTCGAAAAATCCAAAGTTGAGGTATACTCCTGGATGGGACGCGATTCTTCTTTTTGTTCCTTTGAGCGTTTTTCCAGCCTCAATTCAGGTCGGGACTTTTCAATGTTTTCTGTGATTCAAATATGCACATTCCAGGATCGCATTCTTTCAATGCTCTATTATTTAGCACCTGGTCCGAAAATGGTTCCTGCCGCTCTACACCGAAGAAAATCGGCTCATAAATCTAGGAGCAACTCAACATTTGAATGCTCCTTATGAAAATAACTTTGTTGTTTTGTCCAAAACTGTTAATATATGTAAAAAGCTTTAAAACGGTGTCTCATTTCATTTTCAAATCAAAACTGACCCTCAATTTTCATTTCCATAACATTTTTGTTGAATAAAGTGTATTAAATCAATGACAAATGCGAATAATTAAAAACAAAAAACGAAGAAATATGTATATAAAACCATTGCAAAAAACGAGCACCCTAGGTATTTTGTGGACCACTTTCATATTTTTAACGTGATAATTCAAATTCTGACTTAAACAGAATTTCGGGTACCGAATCAAACTCTTATAAACTTCAGTAACGAGGGTGCTCGCTTTTCTTTTTGCCAGTGAGGTAAAAAAATTAAACTATCAGAATTGGCAGGTGAAAGTCATTGTAATTGCAGCCCGTGTGTTTTTTTTTCTGGAAATGAAGTGTCTGGAATCACATTTTGCAGCAATTCAGCTCCACTAAATTTGATTAAAATGTTTTATGAACAAAAAATTTACGTGACCGCACGCGAGCCGCAACGCATACGATTTTTTCAGAAACAGTCTTTAATATTGATGATGGGTGTGGTTATTACTAGGGTTTCCACAAGGGTGGTCAAATTTTCGCCCGCGTGGAAACCCGAGTTCTCACAAATGTGAACGCGCTTGATGACATACTGTGTGGCGTCGGTGTTCGCCTGAAAAAAATAATGTTAAAGCATTGCCAAGACACCAAAGCCTCTTCAGTTAATCCAGGGTTGTCAAAAAAACAGGGCCCCCCGGCCCGGCCCTGGGCCCTATAGGGCCGAGGCCGGGCCGGGGGGCCCTACAGGCCCAGTTTGAATTGCCGCCGACGCTAATTACACTAAACAATAGGCAGCGTAAACGCGGAGCGTCGTTTCTAGTAGTTTTTTTCTCTCATTCTATTGATTCTTTGCAACTTTTCTCATTTAATTAGCGATTAAATGTCAATTAAATAAAATAATTTTCATATGGATACTCCGTTGACGCCGAAATCAAGAACTTCTACAAACCATAGGACATTTAATAAAGAAGAAGTGAAGAAACGAATAATGGAATCTAACGTCGTTTTGGTAAAATTATTAATACTAGAATAAACTTTTTAATGAAATAAATTTAGGAAAAAACTAAAAATAATGCGGTATGGAAAGTAATGGTAATAGAAGACGAGAAAAGAATTCCTACAAAATTTTTGTATTGTTCATCATGTTTCGAAGTCATGTCATCAGGAGGTGGCCACGTTAAGTAAGAAACGTGCAATTTCATGAAGAATTTATAATTTTTTCAGAAGGCACACATCGTCTTGTAAAAAAAAATGATATTGGAGAACCATGCACATCAGAATACAGAGAAATATGTCCAATCAAAGATATATTAACCGATTTTTTTATTTCGACGGGTCTCCCACTAAATATCATGGAAAAAGAACCATTCAAGGTTCTTTGCGAAAGACTTATAGAAACTGGGTAAAAAACGATAGTAATTTAATGTGTTCATAGTAAAAATTTTCAGTCGAAGAGGTCTAGATTCTGGAGTTCGGTTTTCAGTGCCAAGTCGGTCAACACTTAGAAAGTGCATGGAAGACAAATTGAATTCTTTGAAGGACTCGCTTAAAGATATTGTAAGAATTTCAAATGCAAAAATAGGAATGAGAATATTTAACCTAGGTCGGTTATCACGTTACCGAGAAGTATGCCGCGATAGTCATCGATTATGGAAAAGTTCACGAAGATTTTTTATGCGTGAAAATGTCGTTTATTACTGACGAATTGGATGAAGATGGAGTTTCAAGGTGGAATCAAGTAACTGTTCCACTGGCTGCGCGAATTGTGACTGAAAGAGAAAAGACGTCTTCTGAGGTTTCAACGATTAGTATAAATGTATAATCAATGTTGCAGATTATAAAAATAATTCGGGAGATATTCGAAGATTTTGGATGGGAATCGAAGTTTGTTGAAAAGGCGATTTTAGTTGCAGACGGTGCCTCGAATATGATTTCAGTAGGAAAATCATTCTTTTCTTGTAAGATTTTTTTTCGAAACCGAAATTTCAATAAAATTTCAGATGTTCGTTGTTTGTCGCACTTAGCGAACCTTGTATCTGTTCATACCATTCACCCATACAAAACCACGATTAGAAAACAGAACTTGAGCGCAAATGAAATGGAAATATTGTTCAAAGCTGAAAAACTCATTGATTTTATCCAAAACTTATCATCGAAAATGACAAAAATTAAATGCGTGAGTATTAAATATAAAATTAGCATTTTATTAAATATAATATTGTTTCTAGACATTGGGAACACTGAAATTGTCGCCACCGACAATTTCTTCCACCCGATGGCTCTCGACATATGATATGCTAGTTTGGTTTTCGTCTCATATCAACCTACTGATTGGAAATGTTGAATTGTTTCCCGAAGATATTAAAAGTGGCGTTTATGAACTGAATGAAGTGGAAAATCGCGGTCTCATGAAAGACATCATTGAAACGTTAAATCCATTGAAAGATATGTGTGTTGAAAATCAAGTGAGAACTTAATTTCATTCAATTTATAATTAAAATCTTAGAACGAAAGCGTTCAAATGCACTTCGCGCTTCCATATTATATTGGTCTACTCGTGCACTATGAAGAATTGATGAACAGTATCGAGACTTATGAAGTATAATACAAAAATAATTTTAAAATGAACTTTCATTTAAGGCATTGCGGACATTAAGCAAGTCTGCGTATTTAGCATTAAAAGAAAATGTAACAGCGTATGGCAAAATCCACGCAGCGGCTACGTTTTTAAATCCAGTTACGAAGGATTTGACGGTTTTACAAGACCTCTGCGACAAGCATTCGGTAGATAACTTATTGATAATTTTAATAATTGAATTATTCAGCTGCCATTTGATCTTTATGAAGATGCAGCGGAATATATCACCAATGTTCATAACCACTGCTTCAACATCAAAGAGATGCGGCAACAAGATGAGAACAAACCAATAATTCCGCTTCCATCCATATTACAAAAAATCATCCCCGCTATTGCACCAACGAGTTGCACCATAAATGACGAGATTAATCGTTATAAAATCGACCAGAATAGGAATTCCCCCGAAATCTATTGGCCTATGAATAGATCTATTTTACCCAATTTGTACCGCGTTGCCCGGAAAATCTTTTCATGTGCAACCTCTGAAGCTGCGGTTGAGAGACAATTAAGTCACGTTAAGTTCATTTTTTCTAATAATCGTAGACGAATGTCGTTTGCATACGCTGAAAAGCTCATTGTATTCAGTGAAATCCAGGCGAAAACCAACTTGAATATTTAATTTGTTTTCTATTACAATAAATTTTTTAGATATAAAACATGTAAATTTCAAACAATAGATCTATCTGTTTTGTATTCGAAAAATAATTCAATAATAACAAACTGAAAAATGTCCGCAGAAGTTTAAAATGAAAATTATCTTGTAAAGGTTTAAAACAACAGGGCCCTAGGCCCGGCCCTGGGCCCTATAGGGCCGGGCCGGGGGCCCGTTTTGACAACCCAGAGTTAATCCCTTCAGAGATTTTTGGGTAGATTTACGGGGACGCGTCTTTCTATTGGTCACACGTTGCAAGACCATTTTGAAAGGCGCACGCGTAAATCTACCCTCGTACAGCAGTTGTCATGCGATGACTATATTAGATGAGAAAGTCTCCCCAAATAAATTTACACAATGTTCATGATTTTTAATAAAGAAAAAGTATTTTCAAGCTAGTACGTTTTAAAATTTAAGCGTGGTAACAGTTGATATTTTTCAATTCTCTTCAGGATCGTTTTTTTCCACAACGGAATTGATCCATCTCAAAATTAGTGTAAATTTACGCGTTAACTGCGCATTCCGTAAATGCACTAAAAAATTTCCCAAATAACGTTCAATTGTTTGACAGCGACAAAGTCGAAATATGTGCAAAATTGCGTCGGTGTGTAAACAGACAAAAACGGAATGTACCGAAAAAACGAGGACCCTGCAAATTTGCGGCGATTTTGATTCGCAGGATATTCGTAGTACGGTAGCAGAAATCAAATATATTAAAATTTGAAATTCGACCACGAATAAATACCATGATCCTAGATTAGACATCGTGCTCGTTTTTTTTTCTGTAAGCGTCAAACGACTGAACGATTTTGAAAAATTACTGGATATGAGCCAATGCGTTTCGAGGGAACGAGAAGTACGCGAATCACCGAGAAGTACTTGCATGATGCCGTACGCGTATTTAATATTCAGTCAACGATAATTTTAAATCTACACGGATTGATGGCCCCCGTCTCCCTTTTGTCGTTTGAAACTCGACAATAATATTCTGTTTCTGAAAAAAACCTGTTATCTGAATAACAAGACCAAACTCATTTAGTAGAATTTAATTAATGATTTCACTCTTGAAATTGCTCGATTTAATTATGTTGGTTCATAATTTTCACAAAAATTGCATTATATTCGAAAATCATCAATTAAACGAATTAAAGATTGGGCAGAAACCTAAAAATCAATGGGTTTTAAAGGCGCACACAGTATTTGTGATGAGTCTCGCCGCGATCCATCCTGATAGCTCCTTTTTTCAGAAACAGATTAAAAAACAATTATTTAAATTTTTTGGCCAACATTCAAACATTACTGAAGGAATATTTGAGCATTCGCAGAAGGGAAGAAACATCGACATAAGAATTTAATCCAAATAACCGTTTATATCCCCTTTTACTATTTCTTTAAAACACAGTTGACGTTCCATGCGCAACAGAAATCACTGTCATGTTCATTTTGAAAGCAGATTTGAAAATTTTCTGAATCGGGTAGAGAATCCTATCACGAATCTGCAATATTCGAAAATAGTAAATTGGCTAGATTTTACCTTGCTTCTAACTAGATGTTTCATAGCAAATAACTCACAGTTGAACTAAAAATTAATAAAAGCCAAGGCTGGCCGAAAGTTAAACTTTCACTGACAAACGGAAGAATAAAATTGAAAGTATGATATAAAACAGAATTTGTCAGTTGATTAAATTGCAGAAAAACCTAAATTTAAAAAAAAAAATAAATTTCTGTAATTCAAACAGCTTTTTTTAACTGATATAACTGTTCCACCAATTTGGATTAGGCACGTAATTACTGTCATAGTAAGAATATTAATTTCTGAAAATAAAATTGGAATAATAATAATAATAAATTTTTTTTAGAAACATTAACTACCTAATTGTTTTCTATGATGCTTGCTAACGCTCCTCACTTTTAAAATACTAATCAAGTTACTAAGAAGTGAAATTAACGTTGACGAAACCATAAATAGTAAAAGATGGCGATAAACTAATTTTCGATCCTGCAACTTTTCAATTTTTTCTTTATATCTACTCGCTCGTGATCTACCATTTTGTTTTTAATAATGAACCGGTTTGATGATTCAATAAATTCGAATTTTGCAGGATACTGTAGAAATTGATAGGTTGACGCCGTGAGCAGTATCATAACAAGAATGAATACAATAAAGTTGTATTTTCGCCACTTCTGAAAGCCTCGTCATAATCCTGTGGGCTTGTTGAAACGGACTTTTTCAAAATACCAGTGATCAAAAACAATCGTCAATCGATTCAATGAACCTATTAATGGTGTCGAATATTGGATGAACGCCATTTGATACTGTAGAGCCAACAAAACGCCACTGGGAATGTAGTCATCTTAATTGGTTCTATAATTAGGGGGGGGGGTCACAATGAGGAGGTGGAGTGGAAAAGCTTGTGGATCATTCCATGTTTATAGAATTTTCTTGAAAGAAAAAATAAATAGAATTCTCGGTTATTTGTTCGAAATTTTCGACAATTTGTATTAAAATTATAGGTTGGTAATTTTTTATTTTTCAATGAAAATTTATTAACGATGATATACATAGGCATAAGCTATCTTTAAAGAGAAGCTCTTGAAACAACTACGAAGTAAAAAATTGGTTAAAAGTGTGCTTGAAAATGTCAATTTAAGATTGTTTTAATTGAAATAGACTTTGTCACGTACCAAAATGGTTGTAGAATTCGTAAAGGCTACAATTGAAGCAGGACAGAGATGACAAGCGAATTGTTATAAATGCATTTGCGTAGGTTATAATATTCTGATAAGTGCTATATATAGTAAATGTTGAGTAGTAATTTCAACTTACCATGATTGATTCAAATATATACAATTGAAAAAATGATGACTTCACAGTTTTCCAGTCACTAATTATTACTATAATTGTCGATATATACAATATAAGCGATGGAATTGCGTAAATGAGATGTACAAAAAACGCCGTCGAGTTGTCCATTTTGCGCCGAATAAATTTTCTCCGAAACTTCGAAACAGGTGATTATTTATTTCGATATTTACATTGGAAAAATGCTTGATTATCGTGGTTTAAATTTGGTGATTCATTCTCATTCAATTAATAATTTATGATGATCGTAAGAAGAGCTGAGACAGAAATAGAAAAGTGGTCCATCCGATATAAGCAGGAAGCATGGCGTTCATTAGACCACCTGATATATAGTCGGGTAGATTTACGCGCATGTGCCTTCGCTATAGTCTTGCACGGACTAACTGATTATTTTGCATTTTAGAGGTCATTCGGTTAATTTTTAGTATAACTGATATTAAGTATTCAAGGAAATGTTATACTCATCAAAAAAATGTAGCGTGAAAAATAATATAAGAATTCAGACATGGCGAGACCATTTCGAAAAGCGCACCCGTAAAATTATATACGGTTTACATAATGTTTTGTCAAATTTGAATTGCTGACAAATAATTAGTCTCGTAAAATAGAATGTGCTTATACTCTGTCATTTGACACATTAAAAAATTAGCAGGGCCTGAAACTTCTAGTTTTTCCATACGAAACAGAAGGCGGCAATTCAAATACTACAGTATCCATTCAAATCATGCAGGATGTGTGAGAAATTGGTTTTGAAAAAATGTTTTAAAAAAACTCTAGAAAATTAGTTTTCGCTGATAAGTATTTTAAAGGATTTCCTCAAGTTCCTGGAAAATCAACAGAAATCGCAATTACCCGATTGGAAAATTATTGATGTATCCATGATATTTTCAACCATGAAAATACACAAATTTAATTTATATCACAACTATGAAAATGTCACTTGAATATACGTTTCTATTTCCTTGAAACATGTATTTATGTCGATTTAAAAATCATTTTTTGTCAAATTTGGCGCGATTTTATTAATGACAATCTTCTGCAACTTCAATTTGTTTGGAAGTTGCGATATCTGCGAAAAAGTTTCGAGCACAAAAAGTGGTTTTATTTGCATTTAATTTCCTTCAATATTTTGCACTATTTGTCCAAAAACTGCATGGTGTCATAATTGTTCAAAAAACTACAAATCACAAATTGTATTTTCGGAACAAAATGATATTTTGCATACATAAAACTCAAAAAAAAAATGTCCGACCAATTGCGTTAACCGAAGTCTTTATTTTGTCCGCGATAATGTAGGCTCTGAGACAACAGACACTGTTGCTGCTTTGAACAATGGTATTCTATGGAGAGGCAAAAAGGAAAATACGAAGTTTCGATATGGCTCGTATATCAATAGCATGAAGCATGTTGATGAATAGCCTTGCAGAGATAATGCAATTATGCTGAAGTTAAGAACCACTGGAAAAAAATATGTTCCATTTAGAGTCTCATTTAGCTAAAGGTTATGGCTACCGTAATTATTCAATATCTTTTTTTTTTTAATTTTCGAAATTGTCTATATAAATGTGAACCGCAACGCGCCTGGACTACAAGGTCTTATAGCGAAAAATTCTGGTAGCCACTTTTTTTTGGGAATCGTACAATATCGCTTATTCTAAATATTTTAACATTGTCGAAGACAGACAACTTTAGTGGGTGGCTATAAAAAATTTAAATTCTGGAATTTGGTCTCGCAATAACTTCCGCGTTGGCTGAAAATGCAAAACAGATATCAAAGGTTTGGTTTTTTTTTTAAATTTTCACGACAATATATAAAAATTAATTTGACCTCCATAAGTCAAACATTTCGAAAAAAATTTGACTGGTGCCAAATTCTTTCGTTTCTTGCATTTTCGCGCAAACACTTAAATGTACAATTATTGGGTTTTTGATCTCTAATTATCAACTTTTAAGATTTGAAAAATCGGCAAAAATTAAATTGAATTTGTGTGCAAACACAGCGACGAATAATCACATATTGAAATCAAAAAAAGCACCCAAAAATTAATTTGAATGTCCTTTTCACAACCCAGTTTCTTTTAATTAATGTGAACTTTTGATAAAATCTACTCAAAGTTAGCAGCTGGCAATTTCAGACAGTTGCTTGTCTACGACATTATAATTATTATACCTTGATTGTAATAGTTGAAAAATGTGGCAAAAATAAAATAGAGGAACGGACAAGCGCAGACAACAAATGGTACGGAAACCTGCATTTTATGAGTAATTATAATTAATAGTAAATTATGGTTACCTGAATCGCAACGCATAGAAAGAATTTAATTTGAAGCTGCCTCGTTCGTCTTGATATTGTTTTAACGCTGAACAAGTAAATGAAGCAGTGGAGGACGTAGAATAACGTTAGCACAATGATAATCGTTGTAGATCCTAATTGAACAAACCCCACAATTATCGAGTTCGATAGTATATATAAATGGTCTGAGAAAAACTCTATAGATGGGCATGGAACTCTCTGAAACTGGCATATAGTGGAAGTTATAAGTAAGCGCGATTACCTCAAACATTTTGACTTTGGCTTCTTCTTGATCGGGAGTTGAAATAAACATGCACATTGGCATACCAAACACATAAACATAATTTAGGAAATAAAATAATCGTCGCGTGATTTTGCTCTCAATTTTGAATTTCGAAACGGGCACCACGTGATTTTGTCGATTTTCAAAAACCATTACCACCGATGCGCCATAGCCAGAAATCACCAACGTGATTAAATAGATTTGGGCTGGTTCCGGCACACCGAGCCACGTTAGCGTCGATGTCACAATGGCTCCGGAAATTGGGAATGTCGCATACGGTATTACTAGAAATCCATAGACTAGATCGCTGAGCGACGCCCACAAATGGTTTTGAAGAAGCGTGTTTCGAATTGTTGACATATTGCTATTGGATTTGGTGATGATGCAATAGGTTCCAAACAAATTCACAGGAGTTGTGAGTAGAGACAAAACATGGCAAGACGTCTGAAGAAAAGCCATACTCTCCAAATATATCGTTTTGGGGCATCGCGAATAATTTGTTGAAAAATAGGTTTCCATCACTATTCAGACGTATATTGCGTAATATTCGATACTCTTTGAAGTTATCACCTGCTTATTATTCGTGGGAGATAATTGATCAAAAATTATCTGATTGCAACATAAAGACGAGGAAAAGAGTAGAAAAAGTTGTTTTAACGATAAATCACTCTCAGCAAATTTTTGTGAAAGATAAGGGACAAATTGCTCAGTCAAATTCCTCTAGAGTTGATATATTGAGTCCATTTGCCCGTTTTTAATGATAAAGTTAAAAATAGTATTTTCGTGGACGGATGAAGTTGAAGCACCATTTCTTGAATGCTTAAATTACCGCCATGAGTCTCGTATGGATAAAATCCTTGAATTCTGTTTGTTTTGGTGATTACTTAAAAACATGGCATGAAGAAGCATAATGTTTTAGAAAATTTTAAGTGCCCTGATTAATCAATTCAATTGCTTTTTTTTTCATATATGCAATGAATTTTTAAAAGAAATCGGCGAAATGTCCTAAAAAATTTCATGAAAATGCAAATAATAAATAAAAATTTTCGAAATAATGGCGGACGTGGGATGTTCCATGGCCGAATAATTCGCGGCCGCAGGCGGTATTCGCCCAGTCGCATGGAAGGCTTAGTGTGGGGAAATTTCACGATGTCGCTGTTGGGTCTGATCGAGGTAAGCAATGATTACTGTTGATTTTTGAAGAAACACATGAAAATCATTAATTTCCATTTCATTTTTGCTGCGTTCTGTTACATTATCATATTTTCTGATGGCTAATGTGTTTTTCGTCAGAAATGGTTGGAAAAATATTTGACTGAAACCTCTAGAAATCAAATACAAACAAAATAGACGCCTCAAGGGTCTTTCCCCGCGAATCCCAAGGCCCCCGAGGGAGTCGGGGGTGGCCTACCTCAAAATTGGCCATCGCTTTCCCGAGGGAAATAGAATATTGATAAATTTATTTAATTATTTGCTGAGAAACTTCTAACGCATTAATTACCCTAGTTAAAACTTAAGAGGCGAAAATTAGCCTCATTTCGATTTCATTCCACTTGTGTGTTGTACAACTTTCATATCGAACCTAGACAAATTGGAAAAAGAAAAGCTTACGAATTAATTTTTTTTAAGTAATCTTAATTTCTTCTATGTCAACTATTGATTTTGTTGTTTTCTGCGTCTTTTTTTTAATCCCAACTGAATGGACTTTTAAAAATATTCTGACAATTCGTTTTATTTGTGGCTTTTCAAACTCGATTTTCTCCAACCTTCTAAGACAACTCGAATGACGTTTTTCTTCTGTCAATTCCTTGTTGCTTCCTTTATCGGAATTGCTCCTTCTGCCTCAACGCTTTCAAATGTTGAGTGTTCACCGCAAAATCCTTTAAGTGGCCAGGTTAATTTTTTTCAAATTTCTGAAAAAATTCAACCTTTTGAACAACTTGGGATTTCGTGTCCGCTGAAAAGAAATATGATTAATGATTCTGCAAACAACTTCTCCCCAAGTGACTATTCTGAACGGAAAGGTCAGCTTGTTTTCAGCATGAAAAAACAACCCACAAAATATCAATCATGTTTGTGCTTCTTCCCTTCTTAACTGGAGCGAGCACCTTCAAACATTTTCGGTTCGTCTCCTGAATTCAATTGAATTCGCAAATTTGATTTATGGGGTCCCTCAACGAGGCCAAAGGAACAAACTTATTCATAACTAAAATCACTATTCAATATTTTTTCACGATTCATTTTATTCGTCTTCGTAGTTTTTTTTTTCTAAATTTTGTGCATGGTGTTCCGTTTTTTTAAATGAAGCGATTTTCATTTTGATTAAAAAAAATTTAAAGCCCATATTTCGAAAATCCACCCCTCTGATTCTCCCCGAAAACCCTCGTTTTCCATCAATCTCGTTTGTCATTCCAAAGCACTAATAAATTCCGTCAGAACATTGTTGCGAAAATCCGAATTCGAGACATTTGCGAGCGACCCCCATCGAAATTCGGCGACCGCCAATTGATCCCACGAGGCCCCCAAATCTCGTATTTTTCTTTTCTTCATCCTTCTTAACTGATATTTACATATATACAACGAAATTCACATGTTGAAAATCTCATCTTTCTTGAACGTCACAGTTCACTTCGAAAACCACAAATGATGTTGCTTAATGTTTTCAGTTTTTTTTTTGGATTTCTGTCATGCTCCAATGAGCAAAATTGGCTATGAACCTTGACCCATTCTTTTTCAAAAAAAAAAAGAGAAAAATGGAAATTCGAAATCGGCATTCTTCTTTTTGTGTTTTGCTCAAAAAAAAAAAAACAAATATCAGTTTTTTATCATGATATCTCTTGTGTCAGCTGCACTAATGTTTCGCACACCGAAATTCCAAGCAATTGTGAGCCACCAACTAGAATCGAGCCTTCAGCTCTCATTACCAACAGCATTTTGATTCGAAAATCCGGTGTTGTTCGATTCTGCGAAACCTCAGAATACTGCCACTCAGCGATAATTTCGAATAGCTCATCGAAATGTAATATTGTTTGAATTGCGTCGCATTGGCGTCTTGAACATTCGCAGAAATCAATCATCCGCGTTTTTTTGCGTTTTGTTCTCCTTTCAAGGCTGGTGTCGTATTTTTTGTCCGGGTAATATATCCGCCGCACGAGGATATTCGGTTTCCTCCGATTGACGAAATCACCTAGGAATTCCACTTTTTTTTTGTTTTGCGTGTGTTCCCTTTGAACTCTGTTCGAAACTCGACTGGTCCGCCCCGTGTCTCGTTTATGTATTTTTTTTTCGCATTCATGTTTTGTGTTCCGTCTCCTCTTGTTTTCTTGGGTGTTCGTTCAACTTGATTGACTTTCATAGCAATGGGCAATAATGAATCAAGCGACGTTTCTACACAACGCGTTGATATTAATAGCAAGCGAGCAATTTCACAGAGTCCATCGCAAACGCGAAGTTCAAGTGTTAGGTAATATGAAAACGTAGGGGTATTAGATATAATCGATATTCAAAAATTTATAGAAGACATGTGACGAACAACGAGCCAGTTGGTGGAATTCGGCGCTCCAGAACAACACGACATAAAGATAGGTGACACATAAGTATATCTTAGAAATAATTTTCGTCGTTTTTCAGAAACAACCTTCGACGGGCGGTTTGTCCAGTTACTGGATTAACCCTTCATCAAAAAGCATTGTTATCGAGAAAATGGAATCGAATGGATCGAGGTAGGCGCGTTATCAATTCATGTACCAATTTTGAAAATTATTTCAGGAACCGTTTACGAAATGGGTCGGCGGGTATTCGAGCACATTTTCTCTGAAAACCCTCATTATTTGGCGTATATTGATCTGAAAAATCAACCAAATTGGTGGAATCATATAAATTTTAAAATTCATGTGCAGGTAGGCGAAAAGCTGAAAATTTTGACAACGCATTTCCAAAATAACTGAATATCCAAATATGTAATACTTAGACAACTGAGTGTTTTGTTCAGAGATTTGTCACAGTACTTATTGAAACGATGAGACGACTCAAGGAACCATCGACCTCAATTGATATTCTTCGAGATTTTGGAGCAATTTATGCCAAGTAAACCGTCTAGACTATTCCCGAAAATCATTGAATTCAGATATCCTAAACGAGTGTCTGCCGTCTATTTTGAGCGCCTGGCAAACGCACTGAACGAAGCGGCCGCACAGCTTCAGGAAAAGGATCATCTCGAACTCGAGGTAAGTCCGTTCAAAATTCGACGCTTTGAGTGGGGGGGGGGGTCAGGTGACACACATAAGAAGCGGGTTGGGGCCAGTGGAATTTCAATAAACGCGATGTTTTTTTTTTTAGAAAACCCAGAGCCGATTGGAAGAAGCCACGGATTCGTCAAGTACTGAAAATACTGTTGTTATCGAAAATCAACAACCCTCTATAAGTACATTTTTGTAGCTTAACAACTGCAGTTCGTGTACGAGCATTTCGCAACAGAGCTTGAAGTTTCCGCGACCTTTGACCTCAAGATTCTCCGAGTCTCAAATGCAGACGCTTCGTGAAGAATCTTCATATTGTTCTTCATGTGTACAAAGTCGAAGATGCTCGCGTAAATACCAATAATTGGTTTTTGGACTAAAATTAAAATTCGCAGATGAAGCTGTAGATGGAAAAGCGATATGCCCAATTACAGCCGAGGCTTGGTTGGTCTTATCAGCGTTTTTGGCAAATCAGGTAACACTTTGAAAAGCGCGAATGATTCCAAAAAGGAAGAGACCATTTTGTATGGAAATTGTTGTTGACTGCAGATCAAATTTGGTTACGAGCTTGAGAAATTGCTTATTTCTGAAATGAGCAAGCTTGGCATCAACACTCTGCCTTGTCAATCGGGTGCCGATGGAAATGACGATTCCGAAAATGAGACGAATCCGAAAACTCATCAATCATCAAGCAAATTCTCATCTATTCACGAACCGCAATCCCAATTTGTATAATATTTCACAATGTTTGCTTTGGATTTAAAAATTGCGGGAATTATGTTTCATTAGAAATTTCTAGTATACTCATATCACTTGTATAATTGAACAGTCTAAACCTTCAATTGAGAAAGAATAATATAATGTATATTAATATATATAGTCTGTTTCTGAGAAAGCGGCTATCCGAATTAAGCTCCACAAGACCCAACACTCTTTTTTTTCGGTTTTCTATACAATTTTATGAATTGAAATTTTTTGAATTAAAGACGCGTACAGTTTTGTGCTGACCTTCTGGTATCCGCGTTTTTTCAGAAACATTCTATTGTCGAAACCAGAAATAGTCTTGAACTGACGACGAGACGCGCAGTTGTGTACTCCACACGGAAACCACTTGTTAGCAACGTGACGTAAAAATCCCCCGCGCGTAAATCGACCCTCAGATCCAACTCTATAGTAGATCGCATGACTTCGACAATATATATAAGCTTTTTTGCGGGCGCTCTTTTCCCTGGACTAGAAATATTCTAGCCCAGGTAGTAGTTATGTGTAGTCCTCACGAAAAATGGAAATTCTTCGTGCGACCTTTTTGTCATCCTACGTGAATGGCTTGTTAAAAAAAATGTTTTTAAACGCTCGATTATTTTTGGTGCTTAAATTTATAGATGAAGCTCAATTGATTATCGATTGTTAGATAATCGCTTTTCTTACTATACAAGTTATTTGAGGCCAATAATGAATTGTACAATAAATATATTTATACAGAGTGATTGTCGTGAAAATTTCAAACGTTTTCTTTTGATGTTTCTTGCTGTTAATATAGCCCGCATCCTTTCAACTTGCTGGAGAGAATCGTGTCGAGCACCGAATCGAGTACGAATTGCACCTGTTCGGTGTCGGTGGCGCATGTGTGATGCACATACAAATTTTTCTCAGCGTTCTCGTTCACAGCGTTATAGCGCTTCTCGATGTAGCTCACTGCGGCCTCATAATTCTCATCGGGACCTGAAAATGGTGCGATTTAGAAAGTGAGCAATCGAGATCATGAAAAAGAAACAAATCGAATAAACGTGCCATTGTAGCTCTCAAAAGCGATTCGAAGTGATCGTTTCTTGACCATTATCTTTTCCTCAAACAAATCTTTTTTATTCAAGAACAAAATGACGGACGTATTGAGGAAATATCGATTGTTGATGACCTGCTTGAATAATTGCAATGACTCTTGCATGCGGTTCTGTATTAAAAATTCAATGATAATAATTGGAGCTTGCTTTTACCGTGGCGTTGTCTTCCATGAGAACTTGGTCATACTCTGAAAGTGAAGCGACATAAATCAAGGCCTTGGCGTCATCAAAACAATGAATCCACTTTTTTCGCTGCGATCGTTGGCCCCCAACATCAAAAACTCTAAAATTCGAACAAAGATTTATATTGCATGGTTCAGTGATTCGAAGAAGAACAATCTACCTCCATGTCTTATTCTTCATTTTGAAATTCACTTCAATGACGCCCATTGTGGCAATTCTCGTATGTAGAATATCCTGCTCTGTCGGCATATAACTGGTGTCGTTGATTCTATCAAGTGAATCCAAGAAACTGAAGTTTTGATGGTGGTCTTCTGATTTCTGCATTTCCAAAAAAAAAAAACACTTACTATTGAGCAGAGTCGTGTAAATAAAAGTTCTCGCGTTGGTCAAACGCACTCCTCACACCTTTATCGGACCATAATGCTTTAAGGGCTCTAAAAAAAAGCAACAACCGGGCGTAATGAAATACCAGATTTTCGTTACTTATAAATTTCCGGTGTAAACGGCTGAAATTCCTCTTTACTTCCTAGAATTTTTCGAATCAAAATTTCGTGTTTCTAAAGAGAAATTGGGATATTGCCGACGCGTTTTAACCAACCAAACAGCTTTTCGAGCCGAAATCAATATGAAGGGAAGCCATTCCGTCGAGAAGGGCGCCCATCGACTGAACAGTATTTGCACACACTACATTCTTCTTCTCAATACTTTCGTCGTGTGAAAATCCATTATCGTGAATGATTCTAAAAGGAAATTAAAAAATTTGCTCAAATCTCCAAGATTTACTTCATTTGCTTCAATATCGTACTCTTTCCACTTTCTCCAGCTCCTGCAATTATAAATATAATTATATTTTACGATCTGCCATGGGTCAAGTGGAATCATCTGAGACCAAAAGTTATTTTAGCAATTGTGCTGAAAATGAAGGTGATTTAGGTGGCTATTGGCCATTTTTCTTAAAATTGACTTATATTGACTCAATAATCCGAGAAACTTCCTATCAACTTGTGTTATTCACTACCTGCAGAAAATTTCAAGAAGTCTGAAAATTTCGGTAGACTCTTTTCGAATCACAAGCGACTATTTTATATGTCCGCTTTTCTATACAGAGTTGTGAGGGCTTGAAATGTGAACCTGAGAAGTGCAACTTAGTACTTATGAATAATACTGTAGTCATTTTTGTGGACCTCTTAATTTTTCAAATTTCTGAAGTCCACACTTTAAGATTTATTCCCCCTTGGCGCAGTGGGACGTTACTTTAAGTATTGCCAGCCATTTGTTTTTTTTTTCTCATCTAGAAAATAATAAAAGATAAACAGAAGCATTTTAATATCTATCATTCAGCAAAGACAAACGTTTGACCTTACAAACAAAAGTCTTTCAATTTCAGCGAATTCGATTGATATTCTCACGAGGGTAATATTTGAATATTGGTGTTCACCTATTTGGTTTCAGGCCTTACTACTAAAAAAAAATAGGCATCGCGTTTTCAATTATGTACGTCACATTTGGTGGCTTCTCTCTTGCACCCTCTCCCTCTCTATTTTTTTTGGTTTTGGCATTCTTCCTTGAATAATGGCAAATAACTATATATTTTCTTGTTATGATCATTATCTATAAAGGTCATGTACAAACAGAATATAAACTCACCGAGCAGCAACAACTTTATAACGTTCTCATCAAGCTTCTTCGCGTTATTGAGCTCGGCATTGATTTTTTTGTTTTTCTTCGCCTGGTCAGCAACTTGACTATCGCAGTTACCCATTGATGGCTGGAAAAAGAAAAAAAAATGAAAATGATGTGAAATGGTGACGAAATAATAAGGAATTGAATGGATTTTGGCGACAGGTGATTTTTATTTCTGAATTCAATACGGCCATATGACCGTATAAAAAAACAGAAATCGGGTTGTCTGAAATTTGGTGATTGAAAGTTTTTGCACATTTTCGGTTCAAACTCAACTGAAATATTAATAAAGTGGCTGGAAAGTGAAGAAAGAAAAACAATCGATGAGGAGGGAAATTGGCAATCTCAATTCCCGGTAGTGCAGGGAAGTTGTAGCGAATCAGATGAATTCGTAAAGAATTTTGGGGCAATAGAAAAATATCCACAATGAGCACTTGGTTTGCTTTTAAACCGAAAAAAAACATTGATATTCAACGTTTTTCGAATGTTAAAAAAAAGTGGGAAAATTCGACAGAATTGTGTGACAGCTTCTCGCTGGTTCGGTGAATATTCAAGGAGTTCTACAACAAAAAAAACTTGCCATACGTTTTTTTAAGTAAAGATTTTAGTATCGAAAAAAAATATTTAAGAAAAATAGGAAAAGTATTTTCTCTTATATAGATGCGAAATTCAATATTGCAAAAAAGGAAAACCCTACTGAGGCCCATATTTCGTTTTTTTTCTGAAAATTAGCTGAAAGAACAGAATAACAAGACGTCACATCATGTATTCGCATCGAATTATTTGAAATTTGCGTTTTCTCAGAAATATTCTCGCATTATTTGAACAGTTAGAATTTGATAAAAATCAATTTACGAAATTGAAGCCATAAATTAAATAAAACAGAGAATCTTGAAAGTTTGTTTATATGCGTCAAGAGAAAAAAAAAACTTTATCTGTTTTTATGCGACTGGTTGCTATTGGAAACTGACAAAATTACCACTTGCGACTTTCAAGTTAACGTGAAAATAATTCATCAGTTCCAGTGATTTGTTTAAATATTTTGCAGACATGTAATTTGTTTGAACGAGCCGCTCCAAAAAAATCGTCTCATTGGAAGCTCGAGCTAATGAATGTATAAGAGCGTGAGAGAGTCCTCAACAAAATTTTTGGTTGGTTGGAAAAGTTCAATGCAAATCCAATGGTTGTAAAATATCAAATTAATAAATTTGGCAAAACAAAATCAATTTCAGAGTTTATCCGAGGAAAAACGGAAAATAGCATAATTTGACGACTTAAAATTTAGAAATGATTTAAAATGTTCTCAACCAACGACATTTCGTGTAAACTTCGAAAATCATAGGCCTCGAAGATTAACACCTTTGAATGCATAAGTAGCAGGTTTGGCAAACAGAGAGCATTTTCAAACTATAATTGAAGGTAAACTGTCAGCAAAAATAGTTGACGAATCGAAAAACGTTTGAGCTCCAAGCAGTGTTAATGTCATAAAAAACACGCCATAATAGGAAATTAATACTGCGAAAAAATAAACGGCAAATCGATATCTAGAAAGCAGGTGCATTTGAATCGAATTTCGTGCTCTTTTGAATCGCTTTAATGTAGAATATAAAACAAACTCTCGCCTATCTCGCAATTGGGGTTTTAAAGAGGCAATCCAAACTCGAAAATGTCAAAAAATTGGGAAAGTCGTTTGAAAAAATGAGATTGGCGCCAATACTTTTATAGTTTGCCCTGAGGCAATTCGGTGTTTGCGGACTTGTGCTATGTGACGCAATATTCGCATTTTCTCGCAAATAGTTATATATAATATAATATGTATATAATGCATTTATATTTTTGGCTTTCTATCTTGAATTATTGACACTTCGAGTTGAAAGGATCAAAAAGGAAATTAAATTTATCAAATTTAGGCATTTATGTGTGCAAACACGGCGATGCTGAAAATCACGAATTGTCGAAGACTGAAAACTTGACAGCTTTTTGGCATTTTGTAGTTCTATATTATTATTGGGCATATCAAGCACTATAAAGAACTTTTATCAACAGATTGGGTTTGTGAGGCGAAACTTCCTTTAATTAACAATTTAATAACATATCCCTTTTTTTTTAATTAGATATACATAAATCATTATGGTGAAACCCGATAATGGAAAGGACCTCTTCTTTTTTTTCAGCCGAAAAGTGTAGGTAAAATTTGGGACGTAAGATATCGCCACAACAATTCTATAATTTTTGAATTTCTCACCAACATCAAGATTTACTAGTAATTCGATTCACAACATTGCATTTATTAAGTGCGAGATCAAACTTGTTCATACAGCATTCTATGCATTGGTCTTGAGAACGGAAGCGAAAGGAAGAGAGAGAGAGGGGGGGGGTCCGATGGAACAATAAATAAATTTGATGTAAGCTCCAAAAAAGACCAATGCAGTTCTTTGGAGAAAACACCAAACATGTACAATTATATGAAGGGATCCCGTAAATGATATTGGGTCGATTTTGAAACAGAAAAATCCTATCTAACCATTATGTAAATCAGTGTTTCGGACATTATGTATGAATATGAGTATTGATGATGGTTAATTCGAATTGGTGTCTTGTTACTGTACAGCGCAGTCGAAGCATTCGCACTGAAGTGCGCTTGGTATCCGGAGTTGGCGGCTCCCCCCATCGCATTTCAGTTCGGTTTCTAGCTAAACTCGGCAATTGCTCAATGTAATTGAATCGATGTCGTTACCATCTCCCATTCGGTCATTCGGCAACATTTCGCCTGCACGCTGATCTTTTTCGTTAGCGGATTTGGGAACGTAAACGATAAGCAATGACCGCTACAACGATTGATTTGAACGATCATTAAATCGCAACCCTCCTCGTCGATGAGTTCCTCGGCACCTGCAGAGAAAAATGGGTTTTCGATATTTGAAGCACAATATATGGTCTCAACGCGTAACCTACTACAAAATCTTCACAAGACCCAACTCTACAGTAGCATATCATAGGCTAAAATAGGTTTACTCACCGACTTTTTTGCAATCCTTTCTCATGAGGCCAGCTGTCGTCGAATGCAATAATGAGGAGAATAAAAGAAGATAAACGATGACCATTGATCCGCAGTTACGTATCAGTTGAAGAGCAATAGCGCTCGGAGAGCCCATGATTTGAGTAGTGAATCACTGGCTGAAAGTGAGACGTAAGAGTAATGGTGGAATGTAGGAAAAAGCTCGAACAACTCGAGAAATCCTATGCAGATGGGTGGAGGGGTTGGGAACAAGTTTTACTGGTTTTTTTTTAAGTTTTTGTAGAATCATAACGAATATGACAATTTTGCGACTAGGAAAACATGGAAATATATCCTGTTTCCCAAGAAAACGCGGCTACCGTAATTATTAAATGTCGCCAAATGCGTTGCGGTTTGCGTGCGTGAACTACAAGGCCTTGCAGCGAAGAACTCTGTAAACCGTTTTTTTTTTTTGGAAAACGCATATAGTAATTATTTGGGAAAAAAAAGAAGCTAGCAACTGTCGCATTCCAAAAATATTTTAATTTCATCGTAATGATAATAAAAATGATAGAAATGCGGGTGATTGCTACCCTGCATCTTGTTTAATTGCGAACGAATGCAAAATTGAAATTTCAACCTCCTGGAAAATCTTACGGCGCAAATGAATTTAGTTGGTTGATACTAATTCAAATTGAAATGACAAAATGATTTATAAAAACATAAATTTAAAAAAAAACAAATATATATATATATATATATATAATGTCAAACGATGTCCGATAACAAGAGACCAAAATAAAAATCATACATTTTGGTAATACGGCCTTAAATGGGCATTCAAGATGGATGGGCGAGCTATCGTATTACACAAAAACCAAAAGTGTTTTGACAATCACAACGACGTCAAAATGTGGATGAATGACGCGCATTCGATTACTATTACTGAAATGATAGTTTAATGAAAAAAATATAATGAAGCGCTAGTTTGCAAGAAGCGTTATCATTTGAATTGCTTCAAAAATTCGTCATAGTTTGATAATATCATGGTGGCTATTTAATGGCTAATTTCAGTCATCCAAAAAGAAATATAGTATACTGTATTTCGAGATTTGTTGTCCAAAAAGGGAAACATATGTATTTCTTGAAAATGACATCGCATTTTGGGGGTGCAAGTACCCACTAAACCCATTTTATATTGAAACGCTTCGAGTGTTGACTTTTTGTTGTTTTTGGAGTGATGACGTGAGAATCAACACAAGATTAATTCCCTTGCAAGAGTACGATTGGGAACCACTAAATTCGATGACACGATCCGTTTTAGTATTATTACAAACCCGGTTTATAGAAATATTAAACTTGGAAATTCATAGTAAAAATAATAGAATGTAGCTTGTATATAAATGGACACGTAATCTCATTTGCAAACAGTACAACTCATAAGTCAATGAGCTATTAATAGGCATTAGCAGGTAGTGGATATTTGAAGGGGAGTATTATTGCCAGGAAGAATTCCAAATTATAGCAAAACTTTTGTGAGAGGTGTAGGTTGAGATTTCGAAATTAGCCTTTTTCAAACGAATGAATTCTGACTTGCTGTTATCTATACGTATAAATGTAATATGCATTTGTGTGATTTTTTGAAGTGTGATTTAAAGTGTGATTTTTTGAAATAACACTTATATGGTTTTTTTTAATTTCAAGATCCGTAAATATTTTTGTAGAATACAAAAACCAAAAATAATAACACAGAAGCAAAATTGATTATTGGAATCAATTGGGGGACTAAAAATAGACATTTTTATCATTAGAAAATTGCCGTCGTTCGTTTTATCAGCATCATTAAAAAAGCTCAAATCGAAGAAGCGAATATCAAGTAAAAATAACTACAAATTTGGAATGGAAAACGACTAGCAATCTAAAATTGACTGAAAATATGCTAATTTTTTCATCATGGATATTTTGGGCTTCAAAAATTGTCTGTCTTAAAAAAACAAGGAAATTGAATAAATATTGTGTATTTAGAAAATACCCTGTTCATTGCAGTTCTGGATTAAAATCAATAGGAAGCCGATATAATAAGCATTTAAAAAACAACGATTTTCTTATCATTTGCGAATTTTTTTAATGAAATTTTCTATTTGACATTATTTTTTATCAATTTGCTATTATATTTTTATTTAAAACTAACAACTTTTGAATTTTCATACGAAAAAAATATAAATTTTCAATTTTAGGTGTTAAACTTGGAAAGAAAATCAATTCAAAGTACGACCTTCGTGAAGCCAATTAAAAAAGTCTCTTGAGGAGTGAATGATAATAAATGGTAATTACGGATAAGCCTTTAAAAATAATGAACGTTCAATAGTTAGATTTTAAGGAAACATATACCCATTTCAGCTGTTACTTGGAAAAAACACTCTCTGGGGGAGATGCCCAAGTTGAATTACTCAAATTATTTCATGGCTAGTTTAATTTCTTCATCACTTTTTTCAAATTTGAAAATAAAACGCCTCCCACCTTTTTTCTCATGGCATTATCTTTCTGGTAATTATATCGGCTCGGAATATTCATGCCACCCATCTAGTAAAGTGTGTGGCCTATCTCTCCCTCTCTCTCTCGACATCTTCTCCCACGCGCAATTCTGCGCCACCTGCTTCGCGTCTCCATGACAACTCGTTAGTCACTGCATATTCATTCGTATTTCAAAACGCCATTGCACAATTCTCAAATTTATCAAAAAACGCATGAGCTCAGCAAATGAATGGTACATTTCATTTCTGGAAAATCGAGGTGTTGAAATCAAGAGGAGCATTACTGCCGGCACAATTTCTGATGGATATGCGGTGCGAATTGGAAGGCTATTCAGCAATGAGGTTTTTTTTTAAATTATTTTTGGTTTTATAGTAAAATTAAACATTTGCAGCTTCTCGATGGTGTAGAGTATCGGATCAACGCGTTCTTCTATGATCTTGCAACATCTCAAATGTTCGGAAGACCATGTAACACAAAATGGACGTATGCTAAAGAAAAGCGATGCGAATTTTTTGAGGTTTGTATTTCTTATTTTTATTTTTCAATATCTCTTCAGGAATTATATTTCCATTGTCCAACTGTGGATGACAAGATTCTGTTGATTTTGCAATTTGTGGAAAAAGAAAAATCTGAAAGTAAGTTTGAATTCAAATGAATGAAAATTTAGCCAGATATTTTAGGGCACTTTATGCGGTGCATTGGGTGGACAAAAAATGCGATTTATTCGCTAAACGAGCCACTTTTGAATTTTGTCGGTACCCCCGACGATCATTCCTTAAAAAGGCGCGAGTTATCGATTTTACTTATCTATTTTAACAATTTTAGAAATGATGTGTTTTATGGGACCCCGAAAATCTTAATATTCAGCACGTCGAAAAATGACTACAAAGTTGTTGGAAGTGTTGAATTGCAAGTATTTTCCCATTCAAAACTTCTTGAGGTATGATTTTTTCTATAAAATTCGCGCTTTAATCTGAATCACATACTTACTTTCTTAGTCGGTTCGTCCTTCGCCTGTTAAGGTGCGAACCACAGCTTCGATATCTTTTGGTCCTTAGCTTTTCGGTCCTTAGTCACAGTATGATTTCGGCTCCTTCAGCATCTTGTGGTGAAATTCTTCCGTAGCGAGTCCGACCATCTCGTGAGAGATGTTTTGGATTTTTCATTTGTTCTTTAATTTGAAATTATACTTTCTGAAATTATAAGAACGACAAATTTAGTTTTCAATGGATTTTAAAAATACCATTTCAGGTGGCAAATTATTTCCCTGAATTTTGTATTATCAGTAAAAACGACGAAATTCCTGGACTTCGAAAAGATGGAACAAGTTTTTAATTTTTACTAATCAAAATAATCAGCATTTGTGATTCAGTTTCGCCATTTGTCGCACCGCTCAAAGAGCCATTAATATCGGCATCTTTAGATGAAATATCGATATTTTTCGGTCAAAATGCGAAAAAAATCGAAGACACAATAATTGATGAGGTTTTTTGTGCGGCGATCACCTTCCATTCAAGTTTCGTTTCAGATACTTCGAGATAGACACTTAAAAGACAATTTGCCCCCTAAGACCTTCACGAGAGCTTCTGTTGTGGATAGAAGACTGAAGGCATTTATCTTCTTCCATTTTCCTTATATTCTTAATGTTTCAGATAGGGGTTCATAATGGATTTTGCTATTTATCAGAACCCCTCTGTATTAGTTTGACGGCAACCAATACCAATCTTGTATCAAATAATTCAACAATTAAGAAGCGAAGAGCAATGAGCTCTACAGACTTAATGTTGCCACATTAGTTTTCTGATTAAGGAGTTCTATTTTCAGAGCTGGACCCGTTGCAATGTACATCAATTCTCGAGTTTCAATTCCAAATTTAATTGAAGATCCACGAATCGCCTTAATTCTTATGGTAGAATATACTTTTCTATACGATGATGACGTAAGAAACTAATTAGAAATGGTAGATAATAATAATGTATGCAGAAAAGGGTTACCCACCCAATTCTGATTGGTTGGGGAGCGTGGAAGCCATTTGCGACTAGTATGGAGCGACAACAATATGCTCACGCCACAGGTTTGAAAATAAGTATCAAGAGTTATTCTTGAAAAAATAATTTCAGTGAGCCTTATTGGAGGACCTCGCCCTAATCCAGAAGGGGTACTCTGCTTCAGAAATCTTCTTCATTTGCAAAGATCGATGGACAACGCCTACACTGAAAGTCATCCACATATGACTATTGAATTCACTTTCTTTGTCGATCAATTAGTAATAATAGGTTTTATGTATTGAGAAAAGCAGCATTCATTCAGGATTTTGAAAGTCGTGTTCCAACCAGCTGCGATAATCATTCGATATTGGATCGTCGAACCCCGAAATCCGAAAGGTCTTCGAAATCGCAGAAACTAGCATCGAAAACTGACTTGGACGAAAACAAAGACGAAGGCGAAAAGCTTCCGCAAATTGAGACAGCGGTATGTCATGATTATTTTCGAAAGCGGGATTTCAATTTTCAGAGATCTCATACGTCCGAAGAAGAATTGTTTGCCATAAACGAAGATTTGAACAAAATCATACCTCCGCCGAAAGTTGATGATGACTTGCTGAAAGATGATTCAAAGTCCAGCTCTGTATATATGATTCCGTTCGAGGCTACAAAACCGTCCAACTTTCCTCGATCAGTTCATTCTATGTTTGCTCGTCTCAACGTAATTGGCGATATTGTATAATTAATATGAAATTGATTGTTTCAGTTTCAACCACTGCGAGATCGTACTGGAGCAATTCCATCAACCGAAGACGTCAATGAAAAGATTTTGATGGACGTGAATAGGGAAAAGAATGATCGATTGGACGTGTCTCATTTCTTTTTCCAATTCATTGCAGTCAAGAAGTAATGATAAGCGTGTATCTATATTTTATATTGCTATTTTCTATTTTAGACTCGTCACAAAAGGTCATCATCCAAACCTTGCTAAACTATTCTTCACTATTCAGTTTTATCGTTTCCACGAGCTCTCAACAGAAACGTAATCTCAAGTTTGATTTTCTTTGGCAAAATTTTTTTTAGATTACTTCTAGCGACTGATGAGAAGTACGAGCCTTCAATTTTGAAACGGATCGACAAAAACGGAGAGCCAATTGGCGGTTCTCCGGGATTTATTGTAAAATTTTAATGTTGGGACAATTTCGAAGAGATCAATTTCAGGCAAAATTTATTATTGAAGGTGACGATGAAAAACGCGATTTTGTTGATTATTTAGCCAGTGGGAATGCAATAATCGACGCCTGGGATGCTGAATCTCTATGTCACGTTGGAACATCGATAATTCCTCTAAAGGTTTGTGCGTGCCCATCTAATCGCTTTCCGCTATGTAACCATTTAGAACCTATTGCGTCGGGGTCGCGAAGCAATACAGCTCTACCTTCAGTGTCCAATCGTTGACAGCTCAAACAAGCATAATTGCTTGTTATATATAAGGCTGGCAAATATTGGACATCCAGCAGCACATGTATACGGTAACAATTGTTTATTAAAATAACATTAGTAAAACGAATAAGTTAAGAAATAAATTAGTGAGAGTAGTTTTCGGTGACAAGCTCGTACACCGCTTCTGGCCATTCGGTTGTACTCTCTTTGTTGACTTCTTCCGCACTGCCTTGTTTAGTTGTATTCGGTTCTTGGGTTTTATCGACTGGTGCAATCGGAGCTTCTTCTGTAATGCTCTCAATTTGGCGTGCCTCACGAGCGATTTTGTCAGCAAGTTGAATCTTTAAATTTTGGAGCGATCTTCTCTTGCGCCCTCCGCCACCATATCCGCAGCATCCGCATCCACAGCCTAAACATAATTGATGATTAAAACTGAAAATGTGTTAATGGCGGCTACATCCTCCTCCGCATCCGCAGCAACAGCATGGTCTGCAGCATGTGCAGCACCGAGTGCAACAGCAAGTTCTACAGCACGTGCAACATCGACGGCAGCAACAGCAGCATCTGAAGTGAATCATATTGAATCGGAAGCAATTTTAGAACTTGCCTAGGTCTGCAACAGCAGCATCCACAACCGCATCCGCAACACCCACAACCGCCTTGCCTTTTCACTCTTGTGTTGTCGTTCAAAGTATCAATGGCTGTCGTTAATGGGGTTGTCGTTTCCTCGGAGTTTTGCTCATTTCTCAGCGGTAGTGAATATGCAACCGCAATAATTGCGATAATTGTGATTGTGATGCGTAAAGCCATTTGAAATCAACTGATTGAGGTGATTTGCAAGTCGCTGATTTTATATCAAATTTTTTGACCGGAAGCCATGTTGCGCGCGCACCCCCTCACCCAATCCGCGCGGCTTTCGTTTTTTTTTCTTGATTGTTTACACAATATTAACACGCTTGCGTAACTGTCAAGAAAAAAAGAGAGATTACAGAAAACGCGTCAATTGCGTCGAACTCATGCTCGGTGGCACGACGGTTGACGTCGACTAACAAGCTTGCCGGCGAAGAAGGGCCACACTCTTATAGGGTGCAGGCGAAGCCGCTGAACACGTTACACAAATCACAACTCGATCGATTTTTGACTGCCCAACGGTTTTGATCTTCTTAAAGCCTTTAAATATTCCCACGATTTCAGACTTGATATTCAACAAAGGCATGAAGAAATATTCAATTCCTCGTCATTAGACAAACTGAAACAGTGGAATAAACTCAAAAATGATTTTCCGTTTGACAATAAGGTTTTTTGGTCCCTAATGTGCTTTAATAAACTCTGAAAATGTTTAGAAAATCTCGCAAAAGTTTATTTTTGAAGAGGAGCTTGCAGCATACAGAAAACTGAGATATGAGAGCAAACCTGCCAAGCTGTTAGAAGCTGTCTTTAAAGGTTTGACTCAATTTTAGTATTAGCTATAAAATTTGCTGTTTTAGGAATTACGGTTCGCCACGAAATCCATCCGTCATTCGGAGAAAAAGTGTTCTTCGAGTTTCCTTTGGAAAATACTCTCTCTGAGCCGATTAATTGTGTTGTTGAAATTGATGATCAAGCGTTGAGGTTAGCAATATCATAAATAAAATTAGACAAAAAATATTGGTTTAGACCGGTACTTGATCAAGATGAATGGGCATTTTATAAAACTCTCAACAAAATTCAAACGCCGATTGAGAAAAATATGATTCGAGAAACGAGTGATAAAATCGAGGTATTCATAATCAATGAAACTATTTTTTTCTTTGCTTCAGGTGTTTCTTAAACCGGGTGAAACCGTGTTCATTCCTTTCGTATACGATTCATTCTTTTTTGCCAACGACCATTTCGACATGTATTCGACAAAGGTGATAGTTTTAGATAGCAATTTAAAAACTCAATTTCAATTTCAGATAATTTTCCGTCGCTGGGATAACCGTGATCCAATATCGATTTTAGATTTGCATGTCTATCACCGCAATTATTTGCCCAATCATAGTGTTGTTTTCATCGGCGAGTCGAATTCAAGCCTTCAAAAACAATTGGTCCTTCCAACATTGTCGAAAGATCGAAGGGTCATCTCGTGTCGATGCTCGAATCCAGAGGTTCGAGTTGGCTTGAAAAACGCGTCTTTGAAACAAATCGCGCATTTTACGGTATCATTTTTACGGAAATTGATCTTAACCTTGCGAATCTTTAGACGTTTGTTGGAGACGTTGGTAGCCGCAGCACATTTCTCATACTCATGTACAGTGATCACTATCAGTTTCGTCTCGTCGCCGTCTGGAAAATCACAATCCTCTCCTATCATCGCGTTGATCTTCGGGGGATTGTGGGGCAATCATCACGAGCTCAACTTTCGATTCAACAACAGTATAGGTGGGATTCAGTTTATTCACAAATATAAGCACCTGGTTGCTGCGATTGAATTTCCTTAATTAGAAGCGACGAAGAAGCTAAGCGAGAAATTTAGGCCCACTGCGCGAAATATTGGCGGGTTTTTCGATCGTACGTCGATGGCAAATAAAAATCTTTGGTGGAGCAATAGAGCTCACGCCAATCTTTGAAACGCCGGTCCCAATATTTCGGTGTAAGCCAGTAAGCGTCGAGTGTTGAGTATGGGATTAGGCCTGAAATAAAAGCATGAGGAATATGTGCAATTTGCGCTGTTAGATATATATTTATGAATTTTTCTCGAATTTTTCTACGGTTTATGCAAAAAAAGAAAGAATTGCTGAACGAACCTTGTTCGAAATTCAATATCTAGTGTAGAGATAGAGCGGCGAGAATGGATTAGTAGTACCGTAGATAGCGAGGGTATGCTTTAAATAAATCTGGTTTCTTTCGAAATATTTATGTATTTATGAAGGCCAACTAATATTTCAAACTATAACCAAGCACAAACCTGCCTTGTACATAGAAAGGCCGCGTCCAAGCGATGTTGACAGCGAATCCATCAAATATGATCTAAAATATTCAAAACTAGCTATACTAGTCGCAAATTTTAGTATAAACCTGTACGGCGTGTAAGTGTAGTTCAGATAGCGATTGAAAGCCGATGGGTAATAGCGCGCCGGGTAGTAATCGTAGTCATAAGTATAGCCCTTGTATCGAGTCCAATAGTTGGTGTATGGGCTCCAGTAGTAGGGGTTTGGCAAGTAGTCGCTAAACAATTAAGCTATTCGATTTAATATCCCCATAATGAGTTAACCTGTAATAATAGCGTCTGCTCGGATAGTAAGTGCGATAGAGTGGCGAGAAGTAATAGTACTTATCGTACCAATAATCGTCGTACTGAAAAAATGTGTTTAAAAATTTACAGCCGAATAGTTTTTAAGGGGCATTGCAGAGAAAAAAAACAATAATTTTCTTTTTTTCTACATTGAAATTTTCACCATTTTTTTTTAATTTTTCTTTACCATCATTGCCCCATTATAATACCAAATCCCAATCTCTTCTCCAGCGATATGGTGTTGATTGGTAAACGGTGTGCCATTGTGGGCGGTACTTATCCGAATATCTAAAATGCGCTGTAAGATCCGGTACCGACGAGGTTCTCGTGACCTGGAAAAAAATTTTGATGTTTGAACTCAATGACACATGGGCCCCCGTGGGCGGCCAGAGGGGTGGGAGGTATTCGTGGTGTAATATAATGGATCCACCCCTCATCTTTTTTGTTGTTGCTTTGTTTTTTTCTCTCCGGAATGCAGTATGTGGTGCCAAGGGTCCCGTAATTGAAATCGAAATACTCACGTAAAGACGAGATGATGGCTCGACGGAACGCGAGCGAGTGATGGCACTGCGTGACCGAACCAAGGCGTAATCGGTCATACTGTAAATTAGGGAATTGACTAATTGTCACATTTTTATAAAAGTCGGGTAATTAAAAGAATTTATAATGTGTAGGGGAAATTGATTTTTAAGAGATTTTCTGAGAGAAAATACGGTTTTGTGTGAAATTTTAGTAGTACCTGGTGAGGTTCGTCATTTAATAATTATTAGCCTTCCTCCTAAGGAAGTTCTAAAAAATTGAATTCTACATATTTCGAAGTTGTATAAAAAATAAACCAAGAAAACCAAATTGTTGAGCAATTTTGTCACGAATCGGCGTTGGCGAAATGAAATGAGAGGCGTGCATCTGAGAAGCAGCTGTCGTCGTTTATCCGCTGGCGAGGATCAGAAAAAATCAGCGGAAAATCGAAAAAGATAACTGGAAGCGGGGCGAGAGAAAAACAACAAAAAACAATAATAAAAATGAAAATCGTCGGCGTGTTGATTGAGACATTCCATCGGCCAACAAAACTTGCGAAGAGAACAATCTGGAAAATCGCAAAACAAAAACAACTCAAGAAGTCCAAAAATTTTGCATATTTTAGGCCAGAAAATGGTGTCAGCGATCTTCTTCAAATCTACTCCAACTCGTCAGCAATAAAACCAGATGAATCGATCATTGGGGATGGATCACGCTCATTCCAAATTATTTACACTCCAGAAATAGCAGGTATTTTATTAGTAATTTTTAATTTAGAATAGAAATCTGAACATTAAAACAGTTATACTGAAAAATAAAACACTTAATCGTAGAGACGCGGCATCATTGCAGTCTCTTAATGGAGTTCCACAAAGCTGAAAATTAAAGGCAATTTAATGAAAATCAAATCTCAAGCTCGAAACCTCCATTAATTCCGCATAACTGCTTACGGACATATTCTGATAGTTTTGCGAAAATGTTGAAAATTCACAAGGTTGCGGGCATCGTGGGAGGCTCATCGCATAAGGTGGTACCGCGGTATTATTACGATATAACATCTGTAAAGATAAATGATCAAGTTAGCAGAGATGAATTCAATATTAACTCACCTCAACGAAATATTTATTATTTTCTTCAAAAATATTCATTATGATTACCGATGCATATGGAATCATTTTGCCATCAGCTATTCCTAGGGCATTCATCAAAGCCATAACCACACCGTCGTGCTATAAATATAAATATTCATTTTGCGCGACTTTGCTAATTCGTACTGATGAATACAAATGCATCTTCAAAGTGTCGGTTTGATTAATAAATTGATTGACATTAGAGATCCATGCATTTATAACGGTGCCACCAGCAAGCTTTGACTTCTCTTCAGTGTTATACAGATTGACCATCCTTTGAGCTCTCATCTCTGTGATTATATCCAATGAAGTTCTATTGTCATATTGAGGCCAGGTACGAAATACCCATGATGGTTGGAGATCAGTCATATTGTGAATCAACTAAAAATATTGTCCTTAGTACTATAATTGGGCCAAATAAAATTGGATCACCTCTCTAGTAATATCGTATAACCCATTGACATCGGTGTAGTTTAGATTAGGTAGACCTGTCGACTCTGCGAGAGTCGCAAAAAGGTCGGAATACTTTTTTTGATAAAATTCGGCGTCTTGTGCATCATCGTTGTCAACTAATTCATCGCGTCTCGCGCACTTTATAGCCGTCGTTTTACATACCTAATTTTTTTTCTATATTTTTTCTTATTTTAAGATTTGAACTATTTACCAAATCGGGTTCTCCTGGAGAGTTTGCATGCACTGGAATCGGTTGCCAATCAATATTATTATCGAAGCGAAAGTTGCCCGTAGCAGGGTACATCCCGTATAAAAATGATTGGGCGGACACTAAAGCTCTATCAGAGTCGGACGATCTCAGATAAATCTGAAAAAGGCAGTTAGTAAAAAGCAATAAGCTGATAAACCTCTTTTGTTGAAAAATTGGATGAGACAAATCCAGTGTCAATGTAACTTTGGCGGAAGAATGTGCCAAGTTCTCGAAGTTGAGTCATCCCTAGCTTTAAATAATAGCGTCCCATTTTGTTCAAGTTAAACTCTATCCTACCGAGGTTAATTGGGACCATCCTCTATCCCAATATTCTTCCGTATACTTATCATTGGGATATGGGAATTGCAGTGGAGCGCGGTCTCCATGTCGCCATAAAGCTTGTACAAACACTAATTTTCTTTGAGATCGGACCTCTTGAATAGCGAATAGAAGTAGAACCAAATACCATAGTTGAGACGGCATATCTGAAACGTGAAAAAAGAAATGCGCAAAAAAAGTTTTTCTTTTGTTCGTCGCGAAATCTAATGAACGTGCGAATTTTGCAAACAAATCCCAAAGAATCGAAACAATGGTTATCGCATTTCAAAAATTGTTTGTGACGCAAAACTAAATAATTTAAGGCAATAAGGGAGAAACTGTGTGCTGATAAAATAAGGAATGCGTGGGTTTTTACGATGCCGCGTTAAACGCCTTAAATTAATTTCTATATCGGGACACAAAATACACGATGAACTTGATGATTCATAATGAATTCAACCTATTTTGAAAATATGAAGAACGAAAAACTTTTGGAAACTTTTTAGAAGAAATAGATTTTTTCAAGACGGCTAGGCTCCAAAAAGAATACATCAAGAAAAACATACTTATAAGAAAATTTTTAATATAAAATAATTATTTCAGGAACCAATGAGTACGCTGTAACTGTCGTTAATACAACTACTAGGCAACTCGTTTACGCATTTATTTTATTTGCTACAGCTCAAACCCCAAGAATCACTCAAAAATTCTCGGTAAACGTGCCGATTTCATCCGAGGAGCTAATCAGAAAGGTGAATTTTGCGCAAAAATTCATAAATATTGAGGATAATTTTTTTTAGAAAATATTGATTAAAAATCCGTATGGCATTCCACGATCGTTTCTGATTTCAACGTCGAGACCCGACGTTGTCAAAATTAGCGAGCCGCTTGTCAATATACCGGCAATGGGCTCGAGAAGCTACGACGTCTTTTTTGGTGTAATCACGCACAAACCTATGAGTTTGGAGGTGAGCGGAACATTCGCAGAAAAAAATGAAAGAAATAAAAGACAGGAAGCTCAAGAAACTCTGATGATTTCATGCCGGATGTCGGAGTTCACAGATCGAGAAAATTTATTAAGTGAATGCGTGCGCTAGTCATAACATGAAAAAAATCGAATATTCTTCCAATGAATTAAAAAAGAAAGAATTTTATCTTTTAAAATTATTATTATCAATGTCAGACTTTCATCTCAGACACTTTCTCTCAAAATTTATTTCCGGGGGGTCGAGGTTCATAGGCCGCCATTTGCCAATCCAACCGGTTTTGGATATTCGATTATCTGCATTCGATTATAATACAATTCTATCGTTCATGAACATGGTCGCATAGGTGTTTTAAAACAAATAATTTTAAATGTACATATTACGGAAAATATGAGTTATAGAAACCACCCTCTTATTAGCTCCCAAACCAGACACTGAATTTTCAGATTTTTTCTAAAATTTCTAATTTTTTTTCTAAAATTTCTAATTTCGACTCTCTAGGACCTCTTTCAACGCAATTGACGTATAACATAATTTTGAAATATCGGAAAATTTGTCCTCAATTTTTTGAAACTGTTTCTTGAACATTAAAAAAATTGAAGGTGGTATCAAAAAATCTTTAAATTTTGCTGATTTCTAATCGACCACAAAAATAAACACTTTGAGATATTTACGGAGCAGTGTTATTTTTTTCTGCGCGATAATACAATTAGAATTGTACTAATGAGAATTTGTATATTCATTTTATAGTATTTTTTAATATAGAATGTGTTCAATGTACACAATACCGTTACCTTTGATAGTTTTTGTCGGGAAATAAAACGGCCGAAAGCCGTAAAACCCATAAAATTTTATATGTATGCATAGCGGCTATTATATTTTTCAGGCACTTCTCTTCATTTCCAATGCTGAAAACAACCAACAAGAGGAGGCTTATATGCTCCAAATAAAATTCGTCTAGTTAATTGTATTCATTATAGGAATGTCGAATTTTGTTTCAAAGTTTGAAAATAATATTTTATTGAATGTGTGTTTGACTGCTCGAATAATTTTGACGACTCAACCGCTCGACTCGACCCGCTCAATTCTTTTTCGGATAAATACAAAACACGATAAATATGCGAATGATGAGGTTATTTTTTGCCATAGCTCGAGGCGGCGTGGCCGGTGCCGCCAGAATAGCCACCGGTGCCGGCGGAATAGCTTGCTCCGGGAGCATTGTTGCTGCTCGGATTGTGCGCTGGTGCCGACGAGTAGCTGTCCTCTTTCGGAGCATTTCGGTCTGGGCAGGGGCAATATGTCGCATCGTCTCCAACTTTTCCGGCTTGTCCCTCCTTTCCTTCTTCACCTGGTGGCCCACCGGGTCCCATGAATCCTTCGGTTCCGTCAGGTCCTGGCGGTCCTTCTTCTCCAGGCGCTCCTGGCTTTCCAGGCTCTCCTTCTGGACCAGCTGGTCCTGAGTCACCTGGAGGTCCTCGTGGTCCTTTGCGCGGTGTGAGCTGCTCGGCGTCGGCTCCTTTCTCTCCCGGTGCTCCCGGTTTGCCATCCTCACCTGGTGGTCCAGGTGGTCCCATTTGTCCTGGGTTTCCAGGATTACCATCGTTTCCTGGCGCTCCCGGTGTTCCGCGCGCTCCTCGCATTCCGCGCATTCCTGGTTTTCCTCGCTCTCCCGGCGCTCCTGGCTTTCCAGGAGCACACGTGATGCACCCATTGAACGGCGCGTTCTGCGCGTCATCAGCGTCATTTCCAGGATATCCATCGAGTCCATCAACTCCAGGAATTCCATCAGGTCCAGGAGCACCAGCTGGTCCCGGTGGTCCCGCTGGACAACCTCCAGTGCCAAGAGCATCATCTCCCTTTCCATTTCCAGAGTTGCACACTGTAACAGAAAAAAGTCTGAAGCACCCACATTTGAAACATACTGCAGGTGGGGCCTGGATTCACACCCTGCGCTTCATAACCACCGTACTGCTCTTTGCCCTGCCGTCGCTGACGAGTTGAAGGGGTTGCTGCTCCAAGGCTAAGCATTTGGGTCCATAAATCATCCGTGGCTACCTGAACATTTCAAAAATTAAATAAGTCATAACTTTCGAATACCTTGAACTGATCCATTTCTTGATCCAATTCCGACCAGATAGACTGAACATCCGAGTAAATTGCATAAATCGCGTAAAGTGATAGGATGAGAGTGGCCGAGGAGAGGCACAAGGCCCCGGCGGTCGCTTTAGTGACGCTCATTCGAGACAACCCTGATTTTTGCGAACACCCCATCATTTTATACATCTTCATTGCGACTGGCTTTTATCGCTAACTAGGTTATTAGCGCCAACTGGTATCCACGATGTTGTTGATATGATAACGTTCATTTATTGCAATGAGCTTTTGTTTTGAGATGACGAAATGTACGTTAAAAAGGCAGGCAACAAAGTGGGCATTTAAACTTTAACCGGCTAATTTCTCATGCTATCACAGTTAATATCCTAAATAATGTAGTTCTATCCTTGAAGTGAGTGAAATATCATAACATGTAACGACAAAAAAGGCACAAGAGGAAAAATGTGAACTACTAAAAGCGTGTTCAACTACAAATACACTGTCCTAAGTCTCAAGTAATATTGGAATACACAGATTTTAAACAGGGACCAATACATGCTTAACGATAACTTTAGTTTTTCCAGTGAGCTGTCCGATCGTTGAATTGATAATTCGTGGGAGCTTCGTACAACACATCGGCACATCTAAGAATTTCAACGTGATAGAAAACATGGAATAACTCTAAAAAAAAATACCTCAAAATGTGCATCACCGGTACCAAACACGTTTAGTTTGTGCTCAATGTTTCGCATTAAATCGTTAGTTTTAAGGATGAGAAGCATTTCACGGGGCATTCGCGCCAAGACGTCACTAATTTGCGGAATTAGAGATGAGGCATATGTTCGTAGCTCATTCTGCTCATTGCTGTCCATTTCCGATTTCTCAATGCCACTGGTCACCGACTTCCATGATCGTCTTGTTACGATACAAGCAAATAGTCCATAAAGTTCTCCAACGCCCATTTGACATGCGACTGTCTTTAAAAATTGATTTTATATCACTTTATTTTGTATTTATTTCGAATATTTTCAAATTTTGAAAGAACGAATTTTCGTAAATACAGTTTTTCTTCAAATTTGAAAAAGACAATTAAATACCCTGATTTTTTGAAGATCCGGCTTCAAAATAGCAAGCCACAAATCCGAGTATAACTTTCGGATATGATCGCTGATAACCTAAAATTATTAAATTCTATCTCAGTGTTTCACAGTGGTTCGTTCTTACAAGATACAACCCGTGATCCAAAAGCACGATTTCGTATTTTCCTTTTCCCAGATGATTAATGAGAACGTTTCCAGGATGTGGATCTGAGTGAAGGTAACCTTGGAGAAAAATCATTTCCGAAATTGTTCGACCAATTTTCGCACAGACGTCGTGACGATCGATATTGTGCTTTTTAAGGTAATCAATATCATCAACTTGGGCACCTTCGCAAAATTCCATGGTTAATACACGTTTCGTTGTGTAATCATACTTGATTTTTGGAATCTAAAAAACGTTAAAAAAAAATAAAAATTGAAAAACACTAATGAAAACTTTGAGAAACTTCAAATGCTTGAACCGTTTAGCAGCTTCGTCGGCATTTTTCGCTTCATGAAGAAAGTCGAGCTCATTTGGCAAGTTTTTCTTCACCTCATTCACCAACCACATTAACTTAAATTCGGGAAAAACTGCATCGGCGATATTAACCAAAAGCTAGAACGAGATTTTGAAATTACAAAAATAATAATAACTATATAGTATTACCTCCATTGTATTCATATCAGTCCTACTATTTTTATAAACACGTTTATGTTGAACCTTCACGGCAACTTTTTCATTTGTCGACTAAAAATTATAAATAAAAGGTGTTCAATCTGTGAATAACGTTCTAACCTTCAAACGAGCAACATGCACCTGAGCTAAACTTGCCGCTCCAACTGGTTTATCGGAAAACTCACT
This sequence comes from Caenorhabditis bovis, assembly GCA_902829315.1. Classification (NCBI taxonomy): domain Eukaryota; kingdom Metazoa; phylum Nematoda; class Chromadorea; order Rhabditida; family Rhabditidae; genus Caenorhabditis; species Caenorhabditis bovis. The sequence goes on along the minus strand of CADEPM010000001.1, from coordinate 394,331 downwards.
GAATATATCATCAACCTGTGTATTTAAACATCAACGTAAATTGTTTGTAGTGATATTAATTACTTTTTTGTTAAATTCTGACTCGATTACATAAATAACATCATCTTTTGTGGCTTGTGGAGCTCTTGACATTAAAACTCCTAGTGTTCTAGTATATTCTTGAGGTATCAAATATTCCATTGCCGCAATATGTTGACCGACCAGTAATTATAAATATTTTCAAAGCAGTTCCAAATATATTAAATACCTTGATAAAGACGCCGCCATTCACCCGAGCTAGTTCTAGTAGATTCTCCGCACTTCTTTGATGGCACTCTTTTATTCTCGAATCATATTCTTCTGATGGTTGAGGTATATTTCGTAATGAAATTTTATAGTCTAATACAATTTTCGCAACCTAAAATACGTTTGAATCATTACACATTTCAAAATCCTACAGCTATAGTGGCACGCCCAAATCTGAAAACTCCAACATGTTGAATGTCTTCAAGAGTCGTTCCATTGTACACAGCATATCCAGCGCCACTCGTGCCGCCAATTAAAAACAGTTTTGATATTGGTCGCAAGGACAGAAATGAACGAATAATCATAACTATATCAAGGTTGCATTAATCTAAAAATAATATTTGAAAAATTGTTATAAAAAATTCTTGGAAAAATAACACAAATATTTGTAAATATATTTACTTATGAATTTATAAAGATTTCAGAAATGATGTAAAAATTAAAAAATAATGAAAATAAAATACGATAAAAAGAGGGCATGGTTTACTGGAGCATTGTTACCTGGTATTTTTAATAATTTTAAATTTATTCATTCTAATCTTTTGTATATTTGGCATTTTTTAATTACTATTATTAATTATATTATATATAGAATGTTGAAATTGTTTAATATATTTGTTCAGTTTTATAAGTAGCAATTTTCGAATATAGTAATTCGTTTCGAATCGAATGAGACAAGTTTCACATTGGATAATAAGATATTGTATTTATATATATATATATATATATGATCTATTGCTTTCCATCAACCAATTATCTGGTGATGTAGTAAAAACAAAATGCGGCGTAAACTGTTTGGAGCTTTTCAGTTCGTAAAAGTCACGTATTCTCAACCTATAGTATAAAAAGAAATTTAATCTTTCGTTTTCATCGTTAAGATTATTTCTTCTAGTATATTTGATGCGGTTTTTGCAGAATGAGTTTGAAGAAAATCATTGATGTCGCTTCAGTAAACAATCTTCTCAAAAAGGGAATTATAAACAAAGAAGGAGTCCGTCTTTTGGATTGCTCATGCAGTATCTCATCATTTCCCGATTGGAAAAAATATGAAAAGGAGTGCTATGGAAAGTTTGAAATGCTTATCAATCGACCAAGCCCGTATGAATATATAATTGAATCTAAAAATTATCGAAACATTTCAGTTCGCGAGATTTGTATCTTTCCGGCCATATTCCAGAAGCTGCTCACATTGATTTGAACATTGCTATGTATCCGTCAAAGTTTCAAAAGTTGACTCAATATTCTCCCGAAGTTTTTGAAAAATACGCGCAGGTAAAACAAAAAATCTGGCAGAATTAATAATTGAAACAAATTTTTTTCTAGTTAATCGGTCTAAATTCTGGAGAACACTTCATCTTTTATTCAAGAGGTGCGCAAGGTGGAATGATGTTTGGTGCAAAACTTGCATGGCTCTTCAAGGTATAATATTTTTTGAAATTTAGAATATTTCTTGTTTTAGTCTTATGGCCATGAAAAAATTTCTCTCATTGATGGTGGGTTTGATGCGTGGAATCAAGCAAAATATGATATTTCAACTGATGATGTTCGATTACCGGTAATATTTTGTTTATATTAAAATATGTAAAGTTTTCTACTTAAAGAAAGGCAACTGGAAGGCCAGTGATGCAATTAAAGAACATGTTGTCACTTTCGAGGAGCTTGAAGACAAAAATGGCTGCGAAAAACAACTAATTGAAAAAACAGATGAGATTAACTTTTTGGATGCCCGTATTCGTGGACAGTTCAATGGAACCGAGGATACCGGATTAGATCCTCACAGTAAAAAAATAAAATTGCCAATTTAAAAAATCTTATTTTAATTTCAGGGGTTAACGGAACTCGCATTAAAGGCTTCAAAAACTGTCCGAGCGCTGAGTTAGTAGACAGTAACGGATTGTTAAAAAAAGAAAAGGAAATTGAAGCCTGTAAGTTTTTTAAGCAAAGTATGCAATGTTGCAATGAAGACATGTCATTGTAGGGCTCAATGAAAATGGATACACTCAAAATCAAAAAGTTATCACCCATTGTAACACTGGAGTTCAAGCATCTTTCCTTGCTTACACATTAGATGCGCTTAAACCTGACTTAAAACCAAGAGTATACAATGTAAAATATACCATTGATTTAGGTCGTGATTTTTATTATTTTTAGGGATCATTGAAAGAGATGGAGCTGCGTGATCCTAAGAAAATATCAGAAGGTCCTCAACACTTACCATATTAAAACGAGAGTTTAGTTTATTTAAGATTTAGATTGTTAATTTTGATAAATTTATTTCAAGTGTTTCGTGCTTTAAAATTATTCACACTAGCTAGCAGATGACTTTGCGTCACTTTAACATCCTGTTCTGGTGATTCCTGGTTAAGTTCAATTGAGCGAATCTTCTCGATTATAGCCTGCATAGCGGCGTTGGAAATAATCGATGAAAGTTGCGCTCCCGACATTGATTCATTGCACGCCGCAGCCTGAACACGTGATTCGTAAAGTAATATGAATGACGTTCTTTTACCACAGATTTCAAATCCACATTTTCATCCATGTTCATTTTTCTGGCAATTGCTTCCAATATTTTAGTTTTCGACTCAACATCATTTCCTGGTGACACTTCAATCTGTTTGTCGAATCTTCCTGGCATAAGGAGGGATGAGTCAAGGAGATCAGGACGATTTGTGGCGCCCATAACAAAAACTTTATTTCTTGGCGAATTGTGCAGTTTATCAAGCTCGGCGAGCAATTGAGAGACGATTCGATCAATCACACCGCCGGAGTCCCCATTTTTTCCGCGATTTGGTGCCAAACTATCAATTTCGTCAAAGAATATTATGCAAGGCGATGCTTGTCTAGCTCGCTCAAAAACTGAAGACAGACACAAAAATTGTTTCAAATTCAGAATATGTCTAACCTTTGCGCAAATTTTCTTCGCTTTGTCCAACGTACTTATTGAGCAACTCTGGCCCTTTGACGCTTAGAAATGAGATTTTGAATTCGGTGGCAACCGCTTTCGCGATTAATGTTTTTCCACAACCGGGTTGACCGTAGAGAATAATTCCGGATCGTTTGAGAGCCGACGAGCCAAATAAACTACTTCGAATGCTTTCAATTACGGTTCGCTTTGTCTCTTCAAGACCGCCTACATCATTCCATGAGACATTTGGTATCTATAAATTAATTAAGCATAATTAAGTTTGCTTGAAAATATATTAAAATCTCACTTTCGGCGCTCCAATCGCGTCGGCAAAGCTTGAATTTCGCTTTTGAATGCCCTCATTAAACCGTTCTTCCATATTACTATTGCAGGTTTCGTCTAAACTTAGAATTTCGACGTACTGGATTAAGTTGTTAAGTTCGGCCAATGTGAATCCCTAAAATATTCCAATTTCTTGTCGTTTTCAGTTTTTCAAAGGCTTACTGAAGTTTTCTTTGCGACTTGAGTTACCAGCGATTCATCGTTTGGAACATAATATTTGAGCCAGTTCGTACGGTCCTCCTCTTCTAAATACTCAGTACGAAACGTGTACAATGCCAATGATTTCACATCCATCGGCATTTGATTCAAACGATCCGTTGTGCTGGAAAATATGACTGTCACTTTCGAATTTTCGTTCAATTTTTCCTCAAAATGCTGAATGATGCGACGATCTGGAGAGCAATAAAATGATACGTAAATCAAGGATTCCTACCATATCCATTTGAGGCATCAAAAGCTATAACGTGTGCGTTTCTTATGAAAAGAACACATTGTTGATATTGATTGGCTGAAATTATTACTGTTTAAAAAATTAAAGCTAATGCTTAACCATTTTCGATGGTAGAATTGATTTTTGCTTCCGATGTTGCTGGATTTTCGTTATAAAAAGAATAAGCATCAACTTCTAAAAACGTTCGATGAGTTTTTGCGGCGAATGTCTGACAAGTCAATCGTTTTCCTGATCCAGCGACACCCGTTATTAAAAATGTAAGTGTTGCCGTTTGAATTTTCTTATGCGCTTGGTATATTTTCACCATTCTGTTGACCATTTCGTTCATCTTTGAAGGTATTCGATTGTTCAGAATGAAGTTCGAATATGGCAAAAACGCTTCTGTTGGTGATGATTCATATATCGAGGTGCCTTCGTCGATAATACATGGCGATGATGGCGTTTCGACCTTGCTTTTTAATTTTTTTTTAATAATTTACCGTTTAACATACCTTATAATACAAATGGTGTAGAATTCCCATGAAAGGATCGAAGTGCTCTATCCGGACTATATCATTTTTATATATTATTCTATAACTTGAAAATTTTCGTTTGAAACAATTTAAAAATATACGTTTGCTCTTTGGTGAGTTCTTTCAAGTGCCCTGCATTCAATTGAATCTCTTTTTCCATATCGGCATGACGAATTCGAGATAATTTTGCTGAGTCGACCACTTCCAGTGCGCCGATTTTCAAGGAAAACGTTGGAATTATATTCTTTAAAATATACGAATAAGGTTTTCTTTCAAAAACAAATATTACATTTATTGTTGCAAGTGTTATCACGTTTTGACGGAAAATGTTGAACAAATCGTCACGAGATATAACGATTTGATGAGTGCTGATCCTTCTGTCAAGACAAACCTTCATTATTCTTTCAACATTACGTGTTTCGTCTGAAAAAGAAATGGAGGATTGCAATAAGAAGTCATTGGTCTACATTTTCCTACCATTATAATTTGTACATGTCATCGAAATTCGCACGGCTTGGTTGTGCAAAATTCCCAGCGAAAAGCATGTTAATGGATGAATGTACAACACTCTAAACAAAAATTCTCAATATGATTATATGTACATAATTACTCACCCATTGCTATGAAGCTTTTGATTAACAGCCAATTTAAGTTTTAATCTTGAAATAGTTGCAAACAATTTTCGAAGTACATATTTCTTCAGTAATAAAGTGAAATAATAATGTAGAAAGTCTGAGAGAATCATTAAAGTGAACGGGAAAGATTATTGTATTCCTTTGTCGAAAAGGCTATATTGTAGCGAGGAGGTTTCTGATAGTGTCGCTGCGTCTCCTGTTGATATTATGTACTCAATCGAAAGTTTGGTGTAGTAATGAGTAAGTTGATTGCAAACATGCATAGATCAAATATTTATAACATTATTTCAAAATTTTTATTTATTTATTTATTCACCAAAAAATAAACAATGTAGATCTACATTTAAAAATTGACAGAATGGCTAAACGGATAAAGAAGAGCTTAAAAAGTGTCATTGCTTGAAATACACGATAAAAACTTTTCTATTTGAAAAAAAAATCATATTACAATAATTTCTAGAAAAAGATGAAAATGAAATAATTTTCTTCAAAAATCTTTTATACAATCAAATGTTTGTATTCGTCTTCGATCGCCCTCGTCATATAACAATTCGGCCCGATTATCAAATATTGTTGGACCTAAAAAGTAATAGTGCCGAAGATAGTAAGAGCGTTGAAGGAAAGTTCTGATAAGACTATGAATGGCATAAACGAGGCGCAATGATAGTAAGAGCGTTGAGCGTTATCATCAAACAATTTGTACATTCCAGCACGGTCAATTCCAAAGTGAAAATGACAAGATTTTAACACTTTTTGCTAACGTCTGATGTGACTCATGACCATTTTTTGACGTTTGAAACTGATACATTAAGCCCATTCGTTCGAAAATTGCCCTAGTGTCTATTTGACTCGATTTGGGAATATGCCATTATATAAAGTACAATTTTATTATGATCTCCATATAATTATAATTCCGTCTCGTCCAAAATAGCCTTAGGTCCCGAATTAAGCTTAGTTGGGATTTAAAACACTTTTTTACATATGCCCTGAAACGAAATTTATTAAAAAAAAAAGAAGCTTTCAGAATTTTTTTAAATTTTTAAGCATGCCGCTATCAATTTTTTGTTAAAGCTTTTTCCATTTAATTTTGATTTTATACCTTTGAAATCTCGATTATCAAAATTGAATATATTCCGAAAAATTTGAAGATATTTCAGAGAGGGAGATAAATCATTTGAATAGTCAAATTTAAGATTAAAAAAAAAGAGGGGAATTTGGCGATTCACGAGCCTTATCATTAATATGTAGAATTTAAATTAGATTATTATGTAAATAATTTTTTCATATTGTGTTTCTTCCGGTCACCGATAAAAATAATTAAGAAAGTGATTGACTGTCTTACAATTAAAGGAAAAAATGCATAAAATGCAATATAAAATTACACAGTAATTAAATATTGTTATTTTATTAATTAATTTTTTTGACAGAAATATGAATATTTATGAATTTCTAATTTTTAGGATGCCCCCAAACTTGTACGAGTCGCGAAGCAAATCTTCGAACACATATTTCGAAGTAATTCTTGCGGTCACTCATTTTTTTGGATTCATAACTATCCTTCTCAATGGATTTTTCTTCAACTCGTTTGAAAATGGTCTTGCCTGGCCAACAAAAAATAGGGAATGCAAAGGAAAAGGTGATATGCTTCATGGTTTCCTTATGATTCTAGCTTTCATTTTTTTCCAAGGCGAAGGTGAGATTGCTTATTTATTTACAAATATTTATTAATTAATTATAGCGTTATTATGCTATCGAGTGTACAGATATAATGCAAAAATCATCTCAAAACTTATTCATACGTTTTTGCATGGAGCTGCAATTGGATTAGGCCTCACATCTCTTGTCGTAATCATTATTAACAATAACATTGATAAGGTTTTTATTTTTTTTTTTTGGTATTTCAAATTTTTAATTTTGTATTTAGGAAAAACATTTTTCCACAGTTCATAGCTGGATTGGTGTAATAATTTTATTGGTCTACAACATTCAGGTATTTTATTTTGAATTCTATCTGATTTGTTCAAGATGGGGAGGGAGGGTCCAAACCAGTCCTGCAGTGGGACCAGGTGGGGAGCTAATCTGCGTTATTATCCTTGAATTATATTTATTGTAAATTTGAATATTAACATTTTAGTTTGTGTTCGGCTTTTTAACATTCTTATTCCCATGCACTCCGGGAAGTTATCGAGCTCGATTAATTCCGCTTCATCGCGCTGTTGGAGCTTCGTGCATGATTCTAGCTTGTATTCAATGTACAATCGGGCACGTTCAACGAATATCCTGGCATGGGCCGTAAGAATGCATTTATATTTTTCTCGATAATCTTTCATTTCAGAGATTGCTACATGAATTTGTCATGCCCAAATCGTCTCGAATACGTCCTAAGTTTCGCGATTCTTACGATGATTCTATACACATTACTAGTCATCGGACTAATAGTCCCACAAAATTGGAAGCGCGTGAAAACCCCTGATGAGCTAAAGTAATGTAATTAACATCGGCTCTGGTTTGCAATTTTCACTGCCTCTAAATTGATTGTTGAATTGTACAATTATTTACCACATTATTTATGGAATACTTTCGGTATTTTACAACACAACATAAATAAAAAAATCTCACAACTGAATTGAACCCGAGCGTATAAAGGAAATTATGATCAAGTTTTTAATGGCATCCACACTCTTTGACGACCATGTCTCGATATCGCTTAATCAGAAGATTCTTTTTTTGATCGATGAACATTATTTTCATTGATGATAGCGAAGATGGTGCACACTTTGCTTCGGTGGTGGCGTTTGGGCGTACAAGATGAACCTGTATAAAATGCATTACACAAAGGCCGTTGCAAAATAAATTCAGGCTTTACGATTTTAGAATTCTTATTTTAGAAATTTTCAAAATCATTGGAAAGCTTATCTAATGCTCTTTCTAATTGTTTTTTTGAGTTCACCTAGATATTTTTATTAAAATTTTTTTAGCCATTGAATAGCAGATGTTGAATTTAGATAAAGATTTGAAATGGTGCATTTCTTTTGCAACGACCAAATAGGTAAGTGTCAGTGCTTAATTCTTACTAAAGATTGAACGATTGCGTGTGATGTTGCATTTAGAGCTCGATGAAATGGTGCTGAGCATGCGCCGGCGCAATAAAATGCAGAAAACCCTTCGGGTGCAATTACCCATTGCTGAAAATCTTGAAAATATTAAGCAAATTGTCAAACGCGAAAAAACCTTCCATCCAAGAGCATCAAAGTCAACGTACAGCCCTTTCTTTTGGCAGATTTCGTTTCGTTCAGCTTCACAAAGCATTTGTAAAGTTATCATAATACGAAAAAACTCTTACGCTTTTCAAAATACGCGGATTCCCCTTTCCTTGATTGCCGTTTTGGTTGAGGGAAGGATAACGGACTCGCTGCAACCGCCCTCCGATTTCTTAAGAAAATCACTGCACTAATTAAAAATTATATGTATTTGCCTTGTTTTCGGTAATTTTCCAGCTTCATCTTTAACTGCAATTACGATAAATGCTTCAAGTTTCAAAGGAGAACCTGGAAATTGATTAGTTGGGGTGACATTTTCGAAAAAAAAACAGACTGGTAGAGGCATGCAGATTAATGAAAGTCTCTGAGGAAATGTCTTCAATCCAATTCGAAATAATGGGGGTGACGTCAGTGACGACGATTGGATTCTCGTGTGCTACTAAAATGTTCTCGTCGGCGATACTAAATCAATTTGATATTCCTTCCTATACGTTTTGCCTACCGAGAATCGTCGATTGTAAAGAAAACCGGCGAAATCAAACCGCTTACTGTCACTCTTAATTGAGCGCAAAGAACCGAGTGCGATTTCGAATCGGGAAGGCTTTTGCGGGAAAATTTGATTTGATAAACTCCATCTGGATGACGATCAGAAATGTCTGCGAATTTTCGAATATGCGATTTGAGTCATAGTTGTTCAACTAACCAATAGCCATTACAGAAATTATTTCGTCTGCACTCAGCCAAGGCGTTAAGCTTTCTTCATTCATTTGGCCACTGAATAAATATTGTTTTCTTTGAAAGAGTAAAAGAAATCTTACTTGTTTTCTAAGTTTTCCAACTCGTCGTACAAATTTTTCATGTATCTTGATATTAAACCATTTTTATCAGGAAGTTTGAAGTTATGATCCCCGTCATCTAAATCGATATCGAAGATATCCTTTATTTGCTCTCCCACTTCGGCTTTGGAAGTGCTGATTTTTGTTTGGAAATTTAATATTGAAAAATGACAGACCTACCTTGTCAATGGTTGAGTATACGTCACACCATTCCTCTCTTCAACGAAATAAATGCCTTTTGAGAAAACTTTCTCACAAATCAATACAATTATTAGAACCTTTTGCATGATAGTGCAAAAAATGTTGCACAAGACAACACGAGGCGATTCGAATTTGCTGAAAAGATTTGTGTGCCACTGGGAGACTCACCACATGTGTCTTCCTAAAGCTCTCACGTTACACACTATATTTCTCCTTCTCCCATTTTTTTTCATCTTCTGTGCGCGTCTCGAATGACCAATTTATCAAAAATTGTTTCCATTTTTGTAATGATGTCAACATTATTTCCCAGTATCATACATTTCACTTGGTGAAAAACATTGGACGGACAAACATTTCTAATAATATGTTGGCACACGTTTCAAAATTTTGTTATAAATCTGCCCACAAAATGTAACTTGACAAATCCGTGTTCTTCATCTTACAAATTATCGAAGACTGAAGTTTAAACCCATTAGTAAAACATCTATGCGATCGCATTAGACTATTGCGCGCCCGGCTTGCAATTTGTGGGCGGGGCGATAATTTATTTTAATTTTAACGCTACCGCGCGTTTATTTACCCATTATTGTTAAAATTCTGTTTTAAAGTTTTCTCTTAATACATTATTTGTTTGCTTTATAAATTTTGCAAGAGAGAACAGTTTTCCTTTTCAGATTCGAAAACTTACATAGTTTCGTGAATAAAAAATGGAACCAGCAAATTTAAATGAAATAATCTTAAATTATTTAAGATGTATCGTCATGATAGATCACGATCGCGCCGGCACTCTCGCTCTCAATCAATGGAAGACTTCGAGGATGAATTGATCATGGGACAACGGAAAATTTATGAACTTGAAGAGCGCATTAGGAAACTAAACGAATCAATTTCCAAAAATCCATTGGTATTTAATTAAAAGCAAAAGAAACCAATAATAAAAATCTTAGAATTTTGAAACGTCGAAGCGTTATGATCCTATCAGTTCTGTTCCCATAGATAGATTTGAAAAACCGGGAGATTACTATGACGATATGCCTTCAAATTCTCATAGAAATACTGATTATTATTCAGGGTAAGTACACAAATAAATACAAAATTTACAGTAAAATTTTTAGGAATTTTCAATTACGCTTTCTTGAAGAACAAAAGTTAAAAGCCATACAAGAAAAAGAGCTCGCCGAGAGAATGGCTTTTAAACCGCTGTGGAACCATCATGAAGACATCACGGTTGATCCTGTTCCTGTCTATCCAGAAAACCCTCCCTCTGAATTGCAAGAAGGATTTGAAATTGGAATTGATGGAAGGTGGGATACATGCATTTTATATAGTTAAAAAAATATTTTTAGAGCGTACGACGTGAATGCGGAAAAAAGGGAGAAAGAAAAGGCTGAAAAAATCAAAAAACAGCTGGCTGAATTCAGAAGAATGGAAGAAGAGCGCAAGACGAGAGAAGAACGTCGGTTATCTTCAAAAAAGGGTAGCAAACATGAGAAAGATGATCATGAAGAACGCCGATTGGAACGAGAGCGACGTCATAGGGAAATCAGAAGACGGGAAGAGGACGGAAAACAAAAAAAGGAAGCTGAGGATCGTCGAAAACGCGAAGAAGAGAAGAAAAAAGAAGAGGAGAAACAAAAACGCCACGCTGAAGATAGTCGAAAACGAAAAACTGAAGATATAAAGTAGTAATAAAATAATCACCAATTTTCATTTCTCAATTTGAAGAGGAGAATATTTGATCGCCCAACGAGACCTTATGTTTTTCAAAGAGTTGGACGTGTCTTTAGGACCACTTGTCATCAAGACTGAAAAGAAAGTCAAAGAAGACCGAACTTCGTGGAAGGCTCTTTGCCATATAACCAATATTCCTTCGGAGTTGATATCAGCAACTTCTGAGGGAAAAAAGACGGAAAAGTAGAGTGGTTTTTGTACTCGATTTACATTAATGCTTTACAGAGAAGCCGAAATTAGAAGTGTTGTAAAATATATGGACAAAATTGTAGAAATGGGAATTTTAAGTAAAGAAATGAGGAATTCGTTTTCTAAATTTAAGGTATGTTGGTAATCTATTGTATTATTTTTAACAAAAAATTGTAGAGTTTACCTGTCTTTGTCGCAGGGATAATGGATTCGCTATTCAATGATATTGCTATATACGGAACACAGATCAGCTGTATGTAGATATTCAATCATTTATCTGAAATTATTTGTGAAGCATTCTCTTCGCAGAATGATTTTTGAAACAAAAAACTGATTATTTTACTTAACGGGAAGGGCATGTATTAAGCTACTGTTTAGTGACAAAAGATGACGAAATGCTCAAAAATTTCGATAAATTTGTGAGAAACAAGTCAAAAGAATTTTGGGAAGCCAAGGAGGCAATCGTTGTAAGTAGAAAATTATTTCAGCATATTTGAGGCTAAGTGTGTTCAGGAAACCTTCATTAAGTCACAAAAAGTCGATGAACCAGAAGACAGAAAGAAACCATCATCTGATTCGCGGCGAGGTGAAATCGGCCGATCAAAAGAGTTATGCAGAGATAGGGAACGATCTAGGGAGATTGAGCGAACCATCGATCGAGATAGAAATAGGGATCGTGATCGGATCAGAGAGCGTGACCGATCGAAGCAGCGTGAAAAAGAGCGGACTCGTGATAGAAATCGAGAACGCAGGAGGTCTCGAAGTCGCGAAAAAAGGACTCGAAGAGATTCATCCGGATCATCTTCCAATCGACGGACTGGTTCATCAACCCGTCCATCAGCATACATGCTTGCAGTGAGCAATCTACAATCGACCGGATACCAACCAGCGTATACTGCTATTCCTGGCGCGTATTCCGTGTCGCAATCAATCATAAATCCATCGGCGGCACAGCCCGTTTATCAATACGATCCAATAAATTCAAATCATGTACCAAGCGTGAATCTTCACCTTCCTGCCGTGGCCGTCCCGCCAGCTTATGGATTCGGCGTTCCGGGACAACAAATGATGCCTGCAACATTGTCAGCTGCTTCAGTTCAAACCTATGCGCCTGCTCAAAACTTTACGCCGGTACAAAATATTCAGACTTACAATTCAGCTCAAGGATCTGTAAAACCGCCACCACTTATGTCACTGGTAACAGCTCCTGTCTCAACGCCCAGCCATCTAGCTCAACAACCATCACAAGACGCTCAGCAAAATCCGCCCCAAATGACCCGCAATATGAGGAAGAAGAGGAACCGAAAAAATCGAATGTCCCAGCCGGCCACTGCAAGTGCTACGCAAAACCAAAGTGCCATGAAAATAAATGATAATTTTGATGGTTCCACGAGCATTCCTGTTGACCCAATCCCTGACTTGTTTGACGATGTTTTTCTCTAAAATTGTCTTCCATCCTCGTATCAATTTTTCAGTGATGAAATTTTCGTATTACGGTTTTCTTCATATTCAACTACATATAGTTTCTTATAGCGGAACATATTGTTTTAGCTTTATGTTTATTTATTGTAATTTTTGTTGATTTGAATTGTTCTTGTTCATTGCCATCGCAAAAAACGAGAACTTTTGGTTTTTACGGTTCTGCGTTTTTTGTTTTGGCGCGACAACAATGATACTTTTCATGACCAGCGCTTCAAGATTTCAAAAATTTACGGCTCTCGTTTTTTGCAAAAGTAATTGTATTTACCATGGGATGTTCCGTATGATCTCTACCATGGGATGTTCCGTATGATCTCTACCATGGGATGTTCCGTATGATTTAGTTGTTAAATACGACGAAGCTAAAAACGTATTGTTGTGTTTCAGGCTTCGGAAAATTGTCATTTGTATTATCCATTTATAGTAGTTGTAGTATAAAATTTTAATATCACGCTTGGATCGCTATTTGATGGGATTTCAAAATTAATTGGCGTGTAATGCCCTAAATGTTAAGCGTCATTTATTTTTTGTCAGAATGACGAAAACTGGAGGCGTCCGAAAAAGGAAGAAGCAACGAGTCAGCGCTGACTTAACTGAATCAACCACACAATCGGAAGAAAATTCGGGAACAAAAGCGAAGAAAAATGGAAGGAAAAAGAAGAGCAAAGTAGGGAGCGGATCGGGAGAAACTGGAAGTACGGAAGCGCAAAAGCCAGAAGGTAACACGAAAAAAGTGGTATCAATGAGTCCTGCTGGTTCGGCTGAATCGATGACTTATTCGGAGGATATGTCGAGCAAAAAGGAGCCCTTGTGCTTGAATCCACAGCGAAAAAGATTAGAACAACTTCATGAGGTTTTCGACGTAGACTGTGATCAAAAATTATTTTTGAAAATAGAGAAGACGAATGCAAGAATTAAGAGAGGCGGCGGAATTAAGAGATCGAAAGGAAAATGAAAAAAATTTGTATAAATTTCCGGATTTGATGTCGGTTGGAAAAGGAAAGAACACTTCAAAAGGGGGTGAAAAATGTGCAAAGGTTGAAAACTCGAATATTTTGCTTTAATCGAACAGTTCTAGAGCGATCCAATAGCCATGAAATTTAGTGATCCTAGTGCAGAACTGGTTCAGCCAATTGAAGAGTATTCCCAATTTTGAGAATTTCATATTCGAAATGTTTTGCAGAGTTTCCGCCGAAGATTTTGAAGGAGAGGTCGCTGGAATCAAAAATGAGCAACTGAAACTCTTGACAATTGAGAAACTTCGACTAACGCGAGCCCTTAGACGCGTTAACATTGACGAAACATATCTAAAAAAGTGGTTCGAGAACGTTTCAAAGCGATTCGATAAATATGAGAGCATAATGGATAAGATTGAGGAGGTTGTTAACGAATACCACAAGAAAAGAGAGAAAAGTATGGAAGATATTGTGAACAGTGTAATTTTTTGTTTCAAATCGGTGCAAAAATAGCTGAAACCTGCTCAAAATTCAGATGAGACCATTGACAGCTCATTGGAAGACGAACGAGGAGTTACTGAAAAGATTACAGCAAAATATGAAAAATTGTGGTCTCCTCAGTCTATCGCATAAGGCGCTTTTCGATGTAAGAATTTCAAATTTTCAGAGCATTTACTATTAATTAAATACCATATGTATGGTATTTATGGTATTTATATATGGTATATATGGTATTTATATATGGTTATGGTTAATATATGGTATTTAATTTTCAGGATGTCGTTCACTATACAGTATCATTCCTTCGGAAAGTTCTGTTCACAATGGCGTGGATTCGTGATATTTTGTTCACACCAACTGATGACGATCGAAGACGTGTTGAGAATAGTTTAAAATCCGATATTGGGGGTTCGAGGAGTGCGGAATTTGTGCGGAGTTAGGTGGAAGGTGTGCATCGCAAAAAATATGTTCATCTCAATTTATTATAATCAATGTTTTGCATATAAAGTAAGCTTTAAGTGACAAAAATCTTTTTGGCGGATTTTTCGAAAACCCACAACGCGGCTGTATTGAGGTCTTGATGACAATAGGCCACAGTACTCCGACATTTGTTTTCCGAACTGTAAAAATGAAATGTAAAGTGAAAACTGAAGGATCCTTACACCAAACGGTTGATGCACTTATTGAGTTTATGAAGGATAGAAGGGTCGAATGAAGGGGTAACAGGACCAAAAATAGTAGAAACCTAAAAATGTATATTGGATATTTGGATTTCTCGAAATAAGCCACCTGTTTTTGTAATTTCGAAATATGGGCTAATTGATCACCGGTAAAAAATTTAAACGATTTCGTAACTTGCTTGCTGTGATATTCCGTATAACTATTATGACGAAAATGAAGCAAAACGCCGGCACCCTGAATTATTGTATATACTTTTTTGTAAAAATGCTATTCTATTAACCTGTTCAACGGTAGAAGAGTTTTTTATAAATGACCGAACATTATGTGTTGAGATTATATCGATTTCTGAGGTCTTGAAAATTAGCTGAAAATTACCAAGTACTTAATGATATTTGATAATTTTGGTTATTACTTTTGGAGGACCCTCTCGATCCAGAAATATTGGATTTAATAGACCAGAATAATTGAAATTGTCGATTTTTGGAACTAATTTGACTAATAAGTGCGGAAAGCTTATAGCTCCAATTTTTTTGTTTTTACTCATTGTAATTTGTGAATAATCTTTGATTCTTGAATCTCTGTAAATTTAAGATATTTCGATTTGATTCATTTCTTTCAATTTTGAAACTTTGATGTAATGACTTCGTCAAAGTCTACAATAGATGCTAGTGATGTTTCGATATCCATAATGCAAAGGTTTTGAGCCAATGTGTGACCAACGCGATAAATTGAAGAATCAAACTAGAAGCATGAAAATCTGTGAGAAGAAACTTTTTTTCTGAACCTCGGGATAGATTGATGACGAGAATTTCGAATACTTTCCGAATTTAGGCCACGGTTTAATTTTTAAAATGCCCTTAAAGAATCAGTGAAAACAAAAATTAATTTTAAAAATTCAAGAAACCTTTCTCTGATAATGTAATAATATTTTATCGACATCTGGCGTTGAAGAATGAAAATAAGCTATGAATCGAGTTGCTCCTTGAGCAATCCAAGCCTAAAATACGCGTTATTCAAGGGGAACCAGCTAAAAACTACCTCAAAGAAAAGAAGAACATTTTGAGGTTGGGAATACCAATACACCGGCTGAACACAAATTGTCAAGCCTGATATTTTCTGTTTCGGCACAATTTTGATATTCAAAAGGATTGATCGAAAGCCAAGATATATTTTTACCTGAAAAAAAGATTTATTTTGGAATAAAATACAAATTATTGAAGAAATTGAAACAAGCCTTTTGAAGTTGTTTTGAATTTTGAATGACTTCTCTACTTGAGAATATGAACGAGTTGTAATAACAATTTTTGGCCCAATGCCAAGGGCATTCACCTTCCGTAGGAGTTCCGTAGAGTCGTATCTGCTTCGAAGACGAGTTCTGAATGGTATTTGTTACTAATGAATAACAGTGAAACTAAACTTGATAAAAGATTTCGGCTGATAAAAAATATTCATCAGGAAAACACGGGTTCATTGCAAATACACGTAAACGTGGTGTTTTATACCTGAAAGGTGAGAGATCGAGTTTTTTGAATTTTCAACTTTAGGCACCTGTAATCGAGATATGCCTCATTGTAGAATATAATTGGAAAATCGGCGTCAATCGAATTTCTGGAATTTTTGCTCACAAAAAGATAAGTTTTTTTTCGAGAGTAACAAAAAATGCTATAATTCGCTGCCTGATTAGGGTGGAATTTAATCTATTGATTCAAGTCCGAGAAAATGAGGAAATCATCAACGTGGGACCAAATTTTGAAGCTGCTAATTTTTAAAACTTAAAAGCATCTCAATTTTTAAGAAAGTACTCACCCGATTCCAAATATATCGCTATTTTTGGAAATACTTTTGCTATAATCACATGAGAAATACAAAATCACAATCGCATTTGATGCGAATATTAAGAAGCACGTTTTCAAGGAGACCATTGGCGAAATTTGACGAGCATTGATTCTACAAGAATGCACACAAAAATTGGGGCTTATTTCGATTGCCGACGAATGCGACAATTAAAGAAAATATATATATATATTTTTTTTTATTACAGAACACTCAATCAACAAACGGGAGAAAACTTATCAAATTGATGCAGGATGAGCAAGAAAAAAATTGGAAGATAAAACTTTTTATGAAGGAAATGTAGAATTGCGTTAAGACGTCTGGTGAGCCGGTGTGCGGGGTCACATATGTTCAGCATAATGCGCACATTATACATCGTTAAATGATCTCAACAGGGCGTTGATTTGAGAAAAAAAAGAGGCCATCTGAATTGCATTTTTGTGTTAAAAGCGTCATTGAATGTAGTGGATTATTAGTCAATATGCGACCGGTAAAAAACCGGAAATTTTCTGGAAAAATATTGTTGAACTTCCGAACCGAAGAAATGGAATTGGACATTAGTGAAATGTAGAAAAAACTGGTAATCGCATTAGCAACCGTCAGGAATGATAAGTAAGGCGGACTTCCATTTTTTTGGAAAAACTATCTATTGGCTTTGTGCTTGCTGAGAAAAAAAAAACATGTTTTAAAAATATAGAATCTGTTGCCTACCAGCAGAGATGACGCATAGCGCGTTTTAATTGTTTTTGATATAATATCAAGAATATTAATTTGTAAATATTGCGATTTTATGAATAGCTTGCACATTTTTTAAAGTTGGGTTTCAAAATTTTATTTTAACAAAAAAAATCATATTTCCTTTTCAAATTCAATTTTACCATATCACCTAAATTTTTGTTGCAATCCAATTCGATTTTGTAAATTTTTCCAAAAAAAGTCGAACCCGAGGAAATTGCGTTTTCCCAAAATCGCATTAGTTCCAAATTTGTCAGTTTCATTCCAAAAAAAATTTGGACACCTGATTCAATTTTGAGTTTTTTCTTTAGGTTGCTTCTTGTTTTTCGACATAATACCAAACCCCCCCCCCCAACTCTTTTAATGTGCGTTTTGCGTCTTTATGGTCCTGACACGCCCTCCAAATGATGTATGTCTTCTGAGTTTCGTCCTTTCCTTTCCTTTTGTGGGGGAAACCGCGAGAATATAATGTTGCGTTTTTTGCCAGATAATCCCTGCCGTAATCCATTGTTTTTGCAACCGATTTTTATTTTGCCAGTGAACGGGAGAACTCAGCGGCTTTTGAGAGAGAGGGTTCGCCCAAAACATCGGTGATTGTGTCAATTTCGTCTGCATTTTTTCTTTCAAATTTATCTCCATTGACACGAGTTGTTTGGTGTGAGAGCATGACAAAAGCGGCGATTTTTTTGTTGACTTCACTTTTTTTCGGCATCGATGACTCGCAGTATCATTAAGCAGAAAAATTGGTTTCCGTTCGAAAAAGATTAATTGAAATCCATCAATTATCGCTTCTGCTCAATCATTTTTCTCTTCTCTGTTTTCGGGCAGAAACAAGAGTATTTTGAGGAGCCCTTGTGTTTCACAATCTTGCCATTGTCGTGGACCAAAAAATAGTTGGAGAGCCATTGTTTTATAATTTGAATTGCCGCCTTGGTTCGCACAGCGAAAACAAAATCGTTGGAGCAATTTTTACGATTTCTAACCCACATCAATTTTATATTCTTTTCTTATTAATAAAAGTGACATACTGACTGAGTATTACAAATTTGTATTACTGGATAAGTAATATTAAAAACTAAATTTCAGGCTTTGTGGACCAATAATAAAGCGATGTCTAAAAAGGGAAACATGAAATAAAAAAACAAAAAAGTCGATTCCGATTAAAATGTTTTTTTTCCTTTTTCCACAGAAGAAAATTTAACATTTTCAGAATACCTTTCTTCTACTATGTATTTTTTCTCTTATATGCATATCTTTAAACTTAAAAAAATTTGAAACGTATAACATTCAATTGTATTTTCTGCTTATTATGGTAGTTGTTTTGAAACCCATTTCTTTTCAACGGAATGCACATAAATAAATAGCTGAAATTCTTGTCAAAACAACCTCAAAATACGCCAAGCCAAAGAGAAAAGTCGAGTCTGAAATATAACGAGGCTGCACTTTTTTTTGCTAACTTTTTACAAAAACATTTTCCCGTCGAATTGAATGAAATATAGATGTAAAAATTTTTAGAATGCGGTTATGATTGACATGTTACACTTAGAAATGCGAAGTTTTCCTATGATTTTCTTCATTTTAGAACACGAGAAAAAAAAATAGTTATTTAATAGATTCAAAGAAGTTTTTCAATAATTTCAACATTTGAATATTTACTTAATCTCTGATATTTTGTTCGGTTTTCATTTACAATATGTCGAAACGAAATTTGATAACATGAAATTTCTCTAAACGAAACTTTCAAGCTAGATCAAAATTCCCATATTTTTGTTTTACGAGACAATTTTCGTCTGAATTGCTCCTTCTTTAGAATATATCGCTTAATTATTGTCACATTTCACATCGCCCAAAAAAAATTTAAAAATAGAAAATATTTATCGATTGGCTGTTGCCAACCTATCTCTCAAAAATAATTAGTTATTGCCCCCAAAGTTTTTTTTTCTCAAAGCCGTTGCCCGACTGGCGGTCACAAGTCATAACCGATCAAGATATACGTTTACCTGAGCGCGGGCAGTCAATCAGCCACTCCCCAAAAACAGTTGGCGTTTGGCTCTCGTCTTCATTCTCATTGGAATTTCCTGCTCCCGGGCACCCCCCCCCCCAAGACGTTTTTTTCGTTCTCATCGCAAAACTTTCTCAACGTCTGATTTGATCTATGATTATCTATGTGTCGACAATTTTTATAGTTTTCTGAGAAAAGAAAATCGAAAACATTATTTGCCATGGAATTTTGACCATTTCAAAAGTTTATCATTAATTTTTTTGTATTTTTATTTTATAATTTCATATTTACAACTATTTATAAAATTTATCTTTTAAGACAATCCACTTTTCCCTTTTTCGTATAAATAAAATATTTCAACTTCAATTGTTCATAATTCAAATTATTGTGATATTCTCGAGCGAAGCATTTTTCATTTTTTTTTTATCGCCCAATTACTCACCGATTAATGTAAACGCTGCTCAGGTCCATTGTGTGCATCTCTTCCTCTTGGAATTCTCTCATAAAAAAATGAAAGCCTGGGAAAATGATTGCAGCAGAAACTAATTTATCACGCTGAACATTTTACGACCACCACCGTTATCCTTGTCTTTAAGCTTTCAGATGATTTTTATCAATACGCGACCAGTTGACGAGAATGCTCAATGTGAAAGAAGGGCATCAAAAGCGCCTAGTACAGCACATGTAAGCTCGACTAATGAAGGTTCATCTCATATTCTTGTAAGTTGTTTTTCGAAGATTGTTCGACCCCTTAATTAAAAATTCCAGCGCCTCTCCTTATCACTCATGATATTCTACGTGCTCGTCTCATTGTTCCCATGCATTCTGTTCTATCCGGTCTCGTTGATTTCGATGGCTGTTCCGATGCTCGCTTTGTTTTTCGCGCTCTGCTCAATTCGTGGCGATTTCTATAACACACAATGGCCGATCATGTTCATCGCGGTCGTCGGAATTCTACTGAAAATCGCTGCGAGTGTGGCGTACATCTCACTGTTCCCATTGAAAGACAACCGCCGACCCGGCAAACCAGGTTTGGTTTTTTGTTGGTACCGGCGAACTGTTGTGTTATTAAAGATATTTCAGCACGTTCGGAAAACGAAACAAAACACTATCGAACTGTCTTCTATATTATTTTGGCGTGCGTTGAGCTATTCGTGTTGATTGTCGGTGTCTGCCTCAAATGGCAATTAGTGACACTTCAACAACGGGATCAAATGCAGAAAAGGGTGTGTTGTCGTTTCAACAAGCATTAGCACTTTTGAAGACCCTTTATTATATTCAATATTTCAGCGTTCTACACTTCTCTCAAATCGCCCATTATTTTCCGAAGACGGCACTCGTCGATCAATTCAAGCTTAATCCAAAGCTATCTCCTAATTTTGATTCCGCAACCAACCAAATTTGAACGATCTCGATTTCGTATTGAATTGATACGGTAATTGTACATAATTTTGTGTTAATAACCATGAGATAATAAAATATTTTCCGCGTGATCCATTTTCAAATTGTATGAATGTTGCATTTCAGTTTTCATCGAAGAGGCGTTTGAATAAGTCACAAAAGTGAAATATGCAGTAAGATTTTGAAATTCCTCTCATTAAAAGAGGCAAATTTTTAGGAACTTTAAGACATATCCGCAAGATAAATTTGAAATTGGTAGAATGGTTTTGAGGCGCCAACACTATTTGAACGTGATCTATGCGATGGGTTGTGTTCAGGTTTCCGATATTTAGAAAAGATTTGAAACGATTTTCATTAAAGGCGTTTCAAGCAATGACCATTTATCCGTTTTACATGTATGTTTCGGAAACGAATTATCATATGATTCCCGAAATGCAATCAACGACATTACAAATTCATATGCTTTTCCAAGTTGTTAGCATTTTCTGCACTTATATTTCTCTTTTTACGATGACTTATGGTTGTTGTTGTTGTTTTTGCGCGTTCGATTAAAACGGTTTCAGCTATGATTACATTTATTACTCTGGTTTATGGTATTTATACTGTTGCAGTTGTTTTTGAAATGATTTTTTCTATGAAACCGCACACTAAAAACTGCGCTGCTTCGGAATTGAAGTAAGAATCGGATTACTGTAATCGCTCATGCTGATGTTAACACCGTCCCGCAAATTTACACACAATATATATTTTTTCGCTACTGTGCGATTATTAAAATTAAACATTATTTCATTATATTTCGTATTTTGAACTGAATTAAATATATAAATAATTTTAAAAAAATAATTTCAGTCGACTATCTTGCTTCTCAGAAATTGATCAACAACTCATTGTGCTTTTTACAACTTTGAGCACAAGCAGTGTAGTCCTAACGTTCTTAGGAATTGTAAGTGATTTTATACTTGTATAAAATATAATTATTGCATTTAGATTGCTGTTTATTGGTTTTCTCCAATAGTTTACATGAGAATTAGCAACGACAAAAAAGAAAATTTGAAAAATGTTATAGGAAAATTGATGAAGAATGAGACGTAATTTCTAAACTTAAAAATGAATAAGCATTTTCCACCTTTAAAGTACATTAGGAACGACTGTTAATAGTGTAAATCCAGGAAGCAAATCTATTTCATCAATTTCCTCAGAAGGAGACGTATTCAAAGCTGTATTTTTCTTTTTGTCCATAGAAAACGATTTTTATATTCAGGCAATTTGTAGTAAAAAGGAAACGCGAGCTATAATTAATGATAATGCTGATGTCATTGTTCAAAACGGCGAGAGTTTGGTAGAGGGCGTAAGTTTTTATCTAACTTTCTGGTTAAAGTTGAAATTCAGGGAGCTTATATGCGAAATGGAAAAAAACAAGTTGTGTGTCGACCAAACAACGGTTCGAAGGCAAGTACCGTCATTTTCTCGAAGGCGTCATAGTATTTTTTTGCAAATTTAAAAATGAATAAAGGCAATTCAATTAATTATTCGAAATTAATTACCGTATTCTATTTCGGTCATGTTCCATTAATATTACTGTAGGAAGTGTGCTTGTGCAAATTCGTTACTCTACCCTTTCATTATTTTATTTATATCGGCAAAATCATGTGCAATACATTCTTTTTCATGTTTGGCGATTTCAAATTTTGGGGAAAGCAGTGGTATTAAAAAATAGCAAATTAGATGTTTATTCGTAACTTTGAAAGAGCGTAACCCGCGGATTTGGCGAAACCCGTGAAAACCAGTGTTTCACCGGCGGGCAAATGAGTTGGTCGAAATCTTGTTATTACTTTGAAATTATCATGCCGCTCAAATTTACCTCCAGACTACATTGTAGCCCGTCATCTTCAATTTCGCAAAAAAATTCTATTATTTCGAATCAAGCATTGAAAAACAATTTCTGCGTCATCACAAGAATGCTGCACCACACCAATTGCTTTCCATCATTGTTGCTGGCAAATGTGGGTTTTTATTTGTTATATGACAAATTCCTTTGCAAAATGTTGCAAAATAAATACGTTGCATAAAAATGTGTGAAATATCACCAGAAAAAGTGTGGTCGGAGGACACACAGGTTTCATGCGGTTAGGATAATCGCGTTAAATTGTTTAATTGCGTTTTAAACCACGATACACCTCTGTTCGTCGTATATGCAAGAAGTCGTTCAGTTTGCGTGAAGAGCTGGCCACTTTTCTTCTGCGTCTCCGCGCATGTGCATGATATTTACACCCGGTTGCCCTCGCGAATCGCGCGAGTCCCACATTTCCCCTCTGTTCATTCGGCCTTCGTTTCTGTTTTTTTTTGTTTCCCTCACTGCATTCAGTCTCTTTGCTGCTTCTTCATCATTTCATTCTGCGTTATTTCTTTTCAAGCGCCCAAAAATCCATATTTAATGTCATTTAAAACTATCTGCTTTACAGCGTTTTATTGCCGCATCGGCCGTATCCACTATGTCAACGTCTACGCCAAGCATGGCGCCGTCGCCATCGGGTAACGATGACAATTTTTCGCGCACTCCGCAGAGAATTACGCCGGCCTCTACGGTGCGTTTTTTCACGATTTGTTCGATCGGTTATAAATTTCAACATAGTGAATTCGGTTTTTTTTTGTTTTTGAAAAAGTGCAGAAATGTTGATATTTTTTCGACGATATAGATGTCATTTGAATATCTTCAAAAAACTTTTTTTTCTTCTTTTTGATGATTCAATTAATTCAACCTCAAAATGCACTTATAGTCTACAGTGTAGCCAATTGGAAATGCAAATACTCCGAAAATTCGTGAAAACAAACAAATGGTTCATAGTTCATTTAATTATAAAATATAGGTTTTTTTGTTTTATCCAAAGTTGTTAACGTTCATTAGTGATCTATTCACGATGAACAACGAGACTGCCTTCGATTGGTTAAGATATTATGATAGGCAGTGTTATTTTTATAAATATATTTTGTAACTCTTCGCGTGAACCTTTGTTTCATTTTTTGAGCCAAAATTGTTGGTGTTTCATAATTTAACTAGTCAAATACCCCCTCTTTTAAATCATTCAATCTATTAATGATATTCCAGCCACGCTCAATGGAGGTTGATGATGGCCAAGCCGCTCCAAACTATCCAACTCTTCTCAATGTCACACATATCGACATGGCGTCCCGAGCCGACGACATCCGAGCTGGTCTCATTGACACGTTTTTGAATCTCGAACGGGTTGATAAGAACTTATATTTGTAATTCGTTCAATTTGTTCATTTGTAATCTCCTCATATTTTAGAGCTCGTCATTTGCTTAAAGGTCGCAACTCATTACCGGTTGTGTACGGTGGACAAGTCATCGGACAGGTTTGCCCCCAATTTTAATAATGTATATTAGAAGAGCTCTATAAAATTATAGGCACTCTCTGCGGCTACAGCCACCGTTGATATGGGATTTGTGCCGAACAGTCTTCATAGTTATTTTGTACAAAGTGGTATGTCTATGAAGCCATTGCTCAAGAACAGTAAATTTTATAGGCAATGTGGACCGTCCTATTCTATACCAAGTTGACCGAATTCGTGATGGTCGCAGTTTTTGCACTCGACACGTTAAAGCTCTTCAAGATGGTGAAGCAATTTTCAGTGTTCAAATATCGTTCCATAGGGTCTGATAGATAATGAATAATTAAAATATCTAATTAATTTGTTGTTCAGCCTGAGCCTGACTCGATCGTTCATCAGCTACCAATGCCGGAAGTTCCTGCTCCCGACAGCTTGGAGGATTTGTCGGAAGTATTCGAAAAAGTGAAGAAGGTGATACTTAATCACATAATATAAAATGAATAATTTTTTCTAAGAATCCGAACATTCCGGCACCAGCATTAGCGATGATTCGTTTCAAGCAAAAGGAAATTCCGCCTGCATTCTTCCGTATGTTCTCAGTGAGGCGTCCTTCAATGAATTTCCAAAAAAACTCATCATAATTCACAGTTTCGGCCAGTCGACATCGACTCCTATCTTTTGCTCAAAAAGGATGACCCTCATTCATCAGCGAATTCACATCCTACTGAAGCGTTTCGATCGTATGTCTGGATCAAAGCAAACGAAAATATTGGTGACGACCCGAGATTGCATGTAGCTGCAGCAGCTTATATCTCGGACGCCACCATGATTGAAACAGCTCTGAGACCGCACTCAAAGTAGCAAAAACATATATAATCGTATATGTAATACGACGAATTTAAGGCGAGGATTCATCCCGTCGATGGCTTTGACTTTGGATCATTCAATTTGGATGCATACCGATAATTTTCGAGTCGATGACTGGCTGCTTTATGAAAACCACAGCACTATTGCTAGCGGTGGTCGCAGCTTGATTGAAGGAAAATTATGGACCAGAGATGGTCGCTTGATTTGTTCGACAACTCAAGAAGCACTTGTGCGATCTCCAAAGAAGCGACCAACACCATCACCATCGCCCGCCTCTTACCAAAATTCTAATTCGCATTAACATACATATTAGTTTCTTTCCTGTAGTTGGCCGAAATTTCGACCATCATGAGCTTATAAGGATCTCTAATAATTATAGAAAAATATTTATTGAAATAAATGTATTATTTGAATACAACTGAATATGAGAAACTGAGGGTAGAGAGAATAATTAGAGGGAATCAGGGGTCGGAGTATAGATGTTGTTATTTCCGGTTGTGCCGTTAACCAATGCGGTGACGAGTCGCATGTAATCACCGCTGCATGTCTGCGTTAAGTCATTCTCCAATGAGCGTTGGTATTTTCGCTTATATTCTTCCGAAATATCATATAGATCAATCTTGAATTAAAGATTTTATCGTTGAATGTTTCCTGTTGGACTTACTTCACTTCGAGTGACGCAAATTCTTATGATTGTTGCGTGATCTGGACGATCAAGTGACAACGCGTTATGCAATTGCTCCGCGAAATAAAGCTGAGTATTACGAGACGCTCTAACTGAAAGTTTAACATAATTTTTACGCTGCAGCAAGTATTAAGGGCATACCCATTGTTAAGAGAATTCGGCGAATTTCTGAATGGATATTCTTATTCTTCCTGATAATTGTTTCGATGTCCAAAGAATCCTTGCGCAGCTCGTCAACTCGATCGAACACAAGTCCAATATGCTTCCATGAATGCCCAATAAAAAGTTC
Organism: Caenorhabditis bovis; assembly: GCA_902829315.1. Taxonomy (NCBI): domain Eukaryota; kingdom Metazoa; phylum Nematoda; class Chromadorea; order Rhabditida; family Rhabditidae; genus Caenorhabditis; species Caenorhabditis bovis. Next base: position 368,204 of record CADEPM010000001.1, on the reverse strand, counting down.
TTCAAACAGTTGTACATTCTTAGCAATGTCTTCGATGGATGCCTGCAAAGCGAATGGGTAACTCAAATTTTGATTGGAAACTGATAGAATACCGCTGCGATAATAAGCGCGTGCTTCTCAACTAGCTCTTCATCGACTCGTTTTCCCAAAGATTCTTCGCGATTATTGCAAAGAAGCATAGCTAACATTCTTCCAACGACTCCTTCCACCTAAAATTATAAAAATGGTATTAGCACTCGTAATTTCCTAATCGTACCTTATATGGTATATCTTTTTCAAGAGATTTTTTATAGTCGGTGTGATATGTCTCCTTAATAACGCGAAGTTGCTGAAAAAAACGTTTTGAAGAAAAAAGAGAAAACTAGTATAATGGAAACATACTCTTGGTGTTCTTGTGCATGCGATCTCAATTGCGACCGACCTATCGCCATAACGATTCTGAAAATTGTAGTTTCGTTTTAGCAAAATTGTATATTTGAAATAAAAAAGGAAATGCCTCAATTATAAAACTTACTGAAAGCGAATGGCATAGATTCTGAGCATCATAGCTGTGGGCTGGTTTGAATAAAGCCTGACACATTTCTAGAAAATAGCCTCCAGTTTCCTCCTCCAAATCAGCAATCAAATTCTGCGAATGCACATAGCGATGACAATTCCGAATGGTGAAAGTAAAATTACCCTGTTGTACATGTCCTCATAAGCGTTGAGTATCTTCTGACGTTGAAAATTGTTGTGGTGAAGAATGGTTTGAATTATCATTTGATCATTAGTTTCTGAATACAAGCTGATTAGTCTAGAGAAACCATACCAAAAAATTTACGAATTCCGTGTAGTGATTTACGCAGAATTTCTGAGGCTTGAACTGGATGAAAATCTGGGGAATCGGGACCATACACTGTCCCTCGAAGATCATCGTACTATAAAAATGTTAATCCATCAAAACATAAAAATTTTGAAGAGTAGTAGCGTACTTGGCTTTCATACAATTGATACATCATTGGCATATTCAGTCGAGATCGTCGAGTGCTGTGAGATGTTTCTGAATCCAACGAAGAGCCGGTAGAAAGAACCTAAATAATTAAATTCGAAATAAAGCATCGCAGGGGGATCGCAAGGATTAGTAATGTCTAACGGATATTTTTGAATCAAATATGACTAATTTATTTGATATTAAAAATTGTAATCTTAACGTCTACATTTAATGAGAAGAAACTTTGTACGATGACTTTAGTCATGGCAAATGGCCAAAAAACATTTTCGCCCCGGACTTTCGTGATATGAATTTCTGATAGGTTTGATAAATGCTAGGTAGTTTACTATGATTCCGCCCAGACTGAAGATCACACGCAAGCCGAATACCAGACATCAGCGAAATGTCATTCAAAACATATCAATCATAAATATTGGTGTTTTGAAGCATAAAAAATTAAATTGCTGGAATCAACTATTGTGTTGTCTTGAAATGTTTAGATACAAGCTTGGCTTACAAGCTTAGCACCTTCTTTCTTCAATATTTTAAAATGAAATTTCCTTTTAATTTTGAGTGACTCATTCGATGATCAGAGATCAGAATACGCTGTCAACATTTAAATGTGATTCATATAATCACCCTATTTGTGAACAAAGGTAACAGCGAGAGTAATAATTTGCCGTTGGCAGTTTTTGATGGTGAATAAGTGCATTCTGTTTTCTATTGCCAAACACGGAAGCTTTATACATCATTGGCAAACACGCGATGTCAAGCTTGAGTTGGCGGATTTGGATTAGTAGATCATAATGCAACTCATTTTGTTTGAAACATACGAAGGAGGGTTTCTTAGATAATAATTTTTAAAGGACCGTAAAAGTTTGCGTTCTCGATATTTTATTCAACGTATCATTTCATTAAAAAATAGGAAAATAAATCTCGTGATAGGAGAGCCAGATAATAAATATATTAAAAATAACGGTGCCGTGCAAATTTTACAAAACAACATTGTAAAAAAACTTGGAAGATAGCGAAAAAGTTGCTTTAGCCAGTTTCCGAGATTTTGTCCAAAAATTTGCAGCACCTAAGGTTTCCATGAATACCTTACATTATCTACATATATACATCAATCGAAATCAATGTATATCAAAAAAAAGCTATTCAAAAAATTGGAAGATGTGGTCTAAAAAGAAAATGATGCGATGAGTCACATTTTGTCTTATTGAGTCCTTTTAAATTAGATAGCTTTCATATAATGGTAATATACAAATTTTGAGAAAAGAACTACTAAAAACTAAAAAATTAGTGGAAAAAGCTTCTTTCAAGCAACTGTTGAGATTCTTTCTTTTCGAAAACTGCGTAAGATTGAACTTTCTCGAGAAGCATTGATTTATGCAAAAAATAAACTATGCCTATCAAAAACCTTATTATTTTTCGACACGACAGGCATCATAGATGTTTATCATGAAATATTTATCGTTGAGGAAATAACATTTTATGTATGTATTATTAATTGATTGTAACTCACCATGGTAACTCTTCTCAACGATGGATGTGTGCCCAATTTTGGCGCTCTGCCAACGCGCATGAACAACGAGCTAAGTGGAAGGATAATCGAAAAAAAATATGAAAAGTGAGCGAAGGGAATCCGGATATGCGCAACACGATCGGATTAAGGTAAGACGGATGAAATGGCTGAGTCGTAGGAGAGCTCGTGACGAAATGGAATGCGAGACGGCCGACGCTTGGATATCACTAATTGACTAGCTCGATGTACTTAATGTGCGGACAAAGTTATGAATATGAAACGAACATGAGCGAAAAACGGAAATGGAAAATGTAAACGAAACGAATGGTAATTTCCGGTAAGTTTTTGCGAAAAACCCTCAAGAGTGTTAAAATATTCAAAATGCATCATCGATTTGTTTTTTTTTTACCAATTTTTGAATGATATACAAATTCAGTACGAGAGGAAAGTTCGTCCAAAGTCCAAATCTCACCTCGAAATGATAAATATTTAATGACTTGGTATGAATCATATTAGCATTTTATACATCTTGTTTTAATAATTAATCAAAATTTTGACGAGACAGTAAATAATGATACAAAATATTTTGAAGAAAGTCATGAGCTCATTAATTTTTCAGCTTAAATATTTCAAAAATAAAATAGCTTGTTAGTTACGATTCAAAACTTGGGAAGGTTCGAAAATAGATTCATATTGCTGTTTTCTTTCGAAAATTTACAAATATATATGACCATTGAAAATTAATTATTAGCAAAAATTCTAATCGCATTAAATATTCACTGCGTAACTTGTTTTTTTCGATTTAAAGGTTCATCGATTACCCATAAGGTTTTTACTCCTGAGCACATGAATGACTAATACCCCGTTTTCACTTGTCAACTGCTGGATTGGATTTTTTTTGTTGTAAATTTCATAATTCTTATTTTGTAGTTAAACATCGATGGGTAGAATTGTATTTCTTAAAAAAACTCAAACCTGAAACCCAAAAAAGGCATATCATTCATTTAAATAAAAATTCAAGATTGTTTAAAACTAACCCGAATTCTGGCCTCCGATGGAATATCAGGTGCACTTGGTACTTCAATGCTAATACCTTGATCGCTGGTCATTTTTTCGTCTTCTGAAACTGAAACAAAAATTAAAATTAATGCTAACATATATGGGTTACAGAAATTTTTTAGTTCTGTTTTTTAATCAAAGTAAGTTCGTGCATAAAAATAATTTTTCTTCAACGACCAATTTACAAACATAAATAGCTGAGAATACAATTTCATTACCGGTTTTTTAATAAGCAGAAATTGAGAATGAAAAGCAAGTGCTTGTTTATTTTTAATTGGAGTTATTCGTGCTGACGAAAGCAACGAAATCTCACTTTAAATCGGCTAGCATTTCAAAAATAAAAATGTGAACATGTTTTCTTTTTTTCAATTAATGACCAAATTGCGTCTGGAGCATATTCTAGAAACTAATCTTCAATAACATAACAAGTTATTATCCCCATAATATCCGAAAAACATTTATGACGAAAGCAAGTATACAACAATTAACTATACATTCATGAAAGGTCTCAAACTGAAAATTACATATACTCATCATGAAAGTCTATAGATGATTTTCAATAAAAAAAATAGTAAATAATATTTGATTTTAGTTTTTTTTAGACAAACAATCGAAATTAGCAGACACACTTTCATTATTTTGTAGGAATTTTGAATTTAATGCCTAAAACGAAACAACCTTCTGCTGATTGAACATGAATATGAATCCATAATGGCATCGCAAAAGCAAAATATCGTCTTTGAGAAATTTATACTACTTTACGTCAAAATCGCCTTAAACGCCTACTACTTTTTTTCAGGGATATCCGTGATCGCTTTCACGAATACGATAATTGCAATAATGATCACCTCAGAATATTTGTATTCATTATTTTACAATATTATCGAACCACAATTAATGGAAAAGAAACAAAGAAACAGAAACTGTTTTGCTTCTGTGAACAATTTATCAACAGGACCCAAGAATATGATCTTTAGAAATTGGATCAAAACTTGCATTTAAAATTTTAGTACAGTTCTCTCATTTTCTTTTGCAAGGTAGATTCATGGAAAGAGTAGATCATCAGAAGTGAAGACAAGATTACAGATATTTCTCAAAAGACAAAAATCGAATGCGGTAATCCAGGAAATAAATAGACTTCTACGTAAAAAAAACCCGTGTAAGCAATTATCTCGCATTGTAAGTAGTTGGCTTTGAATTTCTGATTTTGTTATTATATGTCAATATTGCTCGTTTGAAAAAAACAAATATTTTCAGAGTCCAACGTGCGCATCTCAAATGTTTCGCATTTGCCCGTCCACCACAACACGTGGAATTATCGATTTTTGTGTAGAGCAAAAAATCGTTTTCACCGATTTGGGCATTTAATTTGTTTGTTTCCGTTTTAGAAAGTTATTCGGAACTTTCCTATTGCGTATTCTATTGTTGAATAAAACGTTAATGTAGATTCTATGCGGTCGTTCTGGCACACACCATGCGCGCATTGCAGTCTAGCACATCTAAACCACGCCTATCAGCTGATGTTCTAATATTGTGTTCCATCGTGCTTGTTATTGAGCGAATTATTCTCATTTTATCCTATTTGTTAAGAAAAAATTATTCTTATTTTTCAGAATGGCAACTCCATCAGCCCCCAGTGAAAACACTGATGTTATTCTCACAATTTCATTCAACCAAGATGGGAAGTAAGTTATTTGAAATTTATTATTTTTAAGTCATTCGTTTGTTCAGAACCATATCGGTTGGTCATCATAATGGATACATGTTCTATAAAACCCCAGAGCTTTTGGAAAACACAAGCCTGATGTACGAAGGAGAAACTTCATCTAGTAAATAAATTTTACCGCTCGGTTGGACAATTAGTATTTAGATCCACATTTACGTGAGTTGGTTGTCGTAGAACGTCTCTACTCGTCATCGCTAATTGTTATGGTATCCCAAATTGAGCCAAGAGTGATGCGTGTGTACCACTACGCTACAAGAAACTACATTTGTGACCATAGATTCAATAAGTCGGTTCTCAACGTTAAATTGAATCGGGAGGTATAAAAATTAAAGTATTATTAAAAAATATATATTAAAAATTTAATTTAGAGAATCGTTGTTTGCACTGAAGATTGTATTTATATATACAATTTGAAAGACATGAAGGTAATATTGTTTTTTTTTATTACCAAGGTTTTTTAATGTACCTTTTAAAGTCTATGCATAGCATTCAAGATACACCATTGAATCAATTAGGAATAATTGATTTATCATTGGCTAACTCCAATATATTTTTGGCGTACCCTGGAAGTGCAGAAACTGGATCGGTGTGTATTTCCATCAACTTTTTACCCTTTTAATCTAAGTTTTAGGTTCACATTTTTGATCCGATAAACCTTTCTTCCGTTAACACTTTCGTTGCCCATGATGGACCATTAGCAGCTATTAAATTTAACAGTGATGGTCGGTTGAAAATTTTATATTAATAATGTAATTGTTGATGCTTTTAGGAACAAAACTCGCCACTGCAAGTACAAAAGGGACGGTAATTCGTGTTTATGGTGTTCCACATGGCGAGCGACTTTTCGAATTTCGCCGAGGAATGTCAAGGTGGTGCAAAACATTTTCATTTTTCTCAATGTTGCTATTTCTGAAGATATGTTTCGATTCATTCGCTTGCATTTTCGCCGGACAGTAACTATTTATGCTCCTCTTCGAATACGGAAACTGTTCACGTTTTCAAGCTTGAGAAAACGGAGGAACATCAAACGTGCGTTTAATATCAAAAACCGCTTATTAATGCATTTTTATAATATTCAGTGAAGCCGCTCCAGAACCATCTTCCTGGTTTGGAATGTTTAATAAGAAAGTTAATGATTATATGCCCTCACAGGTAAATCATCCGAATTTTAGTTTTTACAATAAAAATTTTTTATCAGGTTACTGAATTGATAACAACGGAGCGAAGTTTTGCAACTGCTAAGTTACCGGGAGTGACGAAGCGCAATCTGGTCACTGTCCTTTCGTATGTATTTTTGAAACTGCTAAAAGTCAAATGACAAAGAGATGTGTTTCCCGAATTAGGCGCGAAACCCTTGAGAATGTATGAAGATGAAAGGGAAATGATGGGATTTGGTCACGTTTCGCGAAATGTTTGAACTGAACTTTTTTTGAAAGATTGACAAATGTGGATGTTGATTTCTTTGATGTTTTCCAAAAACCTGTTTTTGCGAGCGTTCAGTTTTTGAGAACTATTGTTTGAAATTAAAGATCATAAATGGTACAAAGTAGTATGTTGGTTTTATGAAATAACGATGTGAACTCGAAAATATATACATATTTTTTTACAGTCATAAACAACAGAATTACGTCGTTGTGGCAACATCGGAAGGATTTGTTTACTGTTATCGCTTGGATCCAGCTGGTGGAGAATTGGATCTTGTGAAGCAACACAAAATTGGGCCAGGTGCTGAGGGAACCATGCGTGGACCAGCTAGCTCCGTTGGCAATTCTGATTCAGATATGGCTCCAAACGTCGATGATCCAGACGACTTCCCGCCAATGACTCACTCCAGTGGTTAAAACTAATACCAATGTAAATTTTGTGAATCGCCATTTTGTATAATTTGTAACTTTGCATTTTTATTCCTTTTTATCCTGCCCCTTTTTTTTGCTTCGATAGAATTTCGAGTGATTTAGTTGCATTCATCGCCTTCTCCCATACCCTCTGATATTCACGTTATCACTATCATTTTATGCAGTCTTGTATTGTATTTATGTATGTATTATAAAGAGATCTTGTCGCCGCCAGTCAGCCAATCACACATCGAAAAACAAAATGTTTGGAGAGAGGGAAGGACATGGTCGGCTGATATCTTTAAAATACACGCCTTTTGCGTCCAATCGGAACATCTCATCGCAGATGCAAAACGCGGAGAAACAATCAGTTGCGTGTGTTCTTTTTTCGGTCTTAACGCAATTGAATCATGAAAATCGGCGCTCTATTTCTTATTTGCTATTTCGGATGGACGAGTGGCCAAAATTTTCGTAGTATTCTAATTGAGGTTTGAACGGGTTTTTGAGCTAATTTTTCAGTCGAAATAGAAATTTTGAAAAAAAAAGTTGAATCGCTATTTAGCGTGCTTGCGCAAAAAGACCGGAGCTCGAGTTTTGTGCCGATTTCACAACACCATCACCAATCACTACTCCATCTCCATCCTCGTCATCGTCAATTCCGCTGGTATTGCCGCCAAATCCGTCAACAATACCTCCGCTAGCTCCGACCACCGTCAAATTGAAAGTCGCCAGTACAACGCCTTCTCCTTCAACTGCCAGTGAATCGGATGTGGATTTTGAAACCAGTGGAAATACGACGACGAGGAACGAAAAAGAGAAACTTGGAAGTCTTGTGAGATTGCCGAAACCGTTGAAATCATCGAAGGAGGTATGACAGAGGAATCAATGTTGGCCAATGTTCATTGACTCATACATTTTGACTTGACTCATGATTTTTGACTCATAAAAATTGTATCATGATTTTTTATTCTTTGACTCATGATTTTTGACTAGTGATTTTTGACTAATTTTTTTTTGACTAACAATTTTTGACTAATGATTTTCTGAATTTTTTTAGTTGAAATTCCTGCAGTTTTTTCAGTATTCAATTCTGTTTTTTTTTTGGCCAATATTGATGGGTAAGAAGCTGAAGGGTGGGAGGAATTGGGGGAAAGATTATTACTGAAAGGAAAAAATGTTATTTTAACTTCTGTAAGCATAAAAAATTGTTTTTTTGGCATTTCATCGCTTATCGATTTCAATGAGAAGCTTAATCGCAGCTAAGCGGATCCACCGAAGGAATCGACTGTAACATTAAACGAATATCCGTAGTGGGCCAAATGGTATGTATGATTTGATGTTTTTAGTAGTCTTCGTTAGTTTAATGAAAACAACTAAACACAGTTTTTATTCGCTATCATTTATTATTGAGCGTGAATAAAGGAGGGAAATGGATGGAATAACGCGATAAGTGATTTTTTATTAATTTATTTTGCAAATTATTTTAGCAAAAATAACACATTGTTATACTTTGAGAAGTTTTTTGAAGGCTGTTTTGTTAGAAGTACCATTTTGATAAAGGTTTAACGGTATAATGATGTATCGAAAATTTCAATGACTGATTAATTTTAAAAGTTTTTAATAATTTTTTTGAATACTCCGTTTTTCCTGAATTTTGATGAGAAATCGAAAATTATGCCGTTTTAAAACAGGCCTGACCGAATAAGCTAAAATAATTTGCAAAATAAATTAATAAAAAATCACTTATCGCGTTATTCCATCCATTTCCCTCCTTTATTCACGCTAAATAATACATGATAGCGAATAAAAACTGTGTTTAGTTGTTTTCATTAAACTAACGGAGACTACTAAAAATATCAAATCATACATATCATTTGGCCTACTACGGATATTCGTTTAATGTTACAGTCGATTCCTTCGGTGGATCCGCTTAACTGGGCCTAAGCTTCTCTTTGAAAAAAAAAAACAATTTTTTATGCTTACAGAAGTTAAAATAACTTTTTTTCCTTTCAGTAATAATCTTTCCCCCAATTCCTCCCACCCTTCAGCTTCTTACCCATCAATATTGGCCAAAAAAAAAACAGAATTGAATACTGAAAAAACTGCAGGAATTTCAACTAAAAAAATTCAGAAAATCATTAGTCAAAAATTGTTAGTCAAAAAAAAAATTAGTCAAAAATCACTAGTCAAAAATCATGAGTCAAAGAATAAAAAATCATGATACAATTTTTATGAGTCAAAAATCATGAGTCAAGTCAAAAAGTATGAGTCAATGAACATTGGCCATCAATGTTGTATAAAAAAGAATATCCGACAGATTAGATTGCCGTTGAAAATGTGCTCAAGGTCGCTGGAGCTGCAGATGAAAATGAAGAGAAGAAGGTGGTTTCGCCGAATGGAACATCTGTGAGCATCGAGGATGATGTATGAGGCAAAATACTCAAAATGAAACAGTTTTGGCGTTTCAGAAAGGAGTTCTGGTTTTTGTTAGCGAATATTGTGTAGTGGAACGTGAGCATTTCGTGAAAAGCTGCAACGGCGACATCCCCAAACCAGAGGTAGGAATAATGAAAAAAACCAAAAAGTTTGAATATTTTAGATTGATTTTTGCAAGACATATCCATCGGCGTGCGTTTCAACAAACGGCGTTATTCCTGTGATTTCCTATTGCCAAAGATATTATAAACATTATCCTAAACATTGTAAAAAACAATTGGTCGCCAAAGAAGCTTTGCAATTCTGCTTTGCATTTGAGCAATTCTGCCTTCCAGAGCTACAACATACGGTACAGGTAATTTTTATTAATACTATCGTAAATAAAAGGTAGAAAGTTGGAATTTTGACGAACCAGTTCTTTTTTGAGGCGGCAATTCAAGTTTTGCTTTGAACAGTGGAATTAGTGTAGTTTACTACGAACAACCTGTACTCTCGTTTTTTGTTTTTTTTGCGGTGGTAGTAATTCAAATTTTAAATTGCAATATTTGAAGTCCGAGAAGCCGAAATCATCATTGAGGAAATGCGAAGACGTGCTTCCAGAAGCTAGAAAGGTATATAAATCAATATGAAATTATTAAAATTAGCGAAAATTAAAGGTTTGCAATCCGTTCCCAAATCCTAAGGACACATTCAATCTACTCCGCTGTACCCACTTTCTAACGAATTGCAAAAAATATGTGGATTGGCTCTAAACTTTATTGCGATTAATATTGCTATATTCAATTACATTATTAAATTCCAATTATTAAAAACTGTACCCGTCAAATGATGGCAGCTCACCCATTTCGATTCTGCGGGTTTTTTTGTTACAAAAGAACTCGGATTAAATAAGGAAGCCAGCAGAAGGATAATGTGAGCGCATTTGATGAATTACATAAAAATCCTTCGCACGTGTAAATCACTCCAATTGTTTCTTTAGTGTCTCCGTTTTCAGCAAGTCGAACCTAAACTAGGAAATTGTAATAGAATGCTTCAACCAAAAAGAAACCATATTTCTATTGGCTTGAGGATTCTTCATAGCGTTTGATAGAACTCGACTCCAACAATCTCGAACAATAGCACCGCCCGTCTCTATAATGCTTTGGAACTTATTCACTTCTTGACATTTTAATGAGAGTTGGTTTTATGTGTAATTCGGTATTCATTATTTCGAGTTTGTAAAGTTGAAGCAAAAAAATGTCATTCGGAGACATAATGAGCTTTCCGCTGCATTTTCACCACTCACCACAAACGACTCGTTCGGCTGGAGGCTGTTTGATGACTGCTTTAATGCATACACTATCTTTACAATCCACTACCGGCATTGCTCCAGAAACCTGATGTAACTTTGTTAAGAAATGAAACCCGAAAAATAAGAAAACCGTTTCACATGATTCATTAGCAATTAATGGAAAATCTTGAAGATACAAGAGTTTGTTTGAAATGTCATCTTTTGGCTGCAAGAGGGGCTTCATTTTTGACAATTCAACTGAATTGTACAACGTACCCATTTTAAATGTAACTTCGGCGACGAGCAACTATAACACTTTTCTGAAAGATTATTATATGAACATATGTCATTTTTGCAAAGGTTGCCTCTATTTTTTTAAATCTAATTTTTTAATCCCTATTTGATCCTTTAAAGCGTTAATTCAGTAAAAGAATAAAATTATTTTATTTAACAATTTTTTTTCTCTAAATTGCCTTTTCACGTGGCACGTGCTAATTATTTAAAAATAGTATAATTTGCATAATAAGATAGTGAATGGCTTCTATGCTTAGTCATCATAAATATGCTCATTGAACATTAAGATTATCTAGCTTCATACTGTGATAACATAATTTTAATGATTTATTAGCTCGAAGCTAAATTCAACAAATATTTTTTCACGAAAACTTTTAAAATCTTCTATATCCATATGGAACAATAATAATATATACAATAATCAAATTTTTTCAATTTCTTTCTCATTTCATTATTACCTGATTGGCAAAACTCCACGAATAATGCTGCAAGCACGACCAGAAACAATTTTTCCATTGATTAATATTCTGGAAAAATACTAATGTTTGAAGCGATTTATTCAAAAGATTAAAAGTGATATGACATGAAAAAGAAAAATAGAAGAAAAGCAAGTTTTGGTTGAGTAACAAACATGAATACTAAAGGAAAACTCGAGACCGGAGGCGTGACCAAAAATAGATTAATAGAGAGTGGGAGATGCAGACAAATGGAGATAGGACATGAATAAATATATGTATTTGTTGAATTGAATGAACCGCAATTTTAGTAGGAAAAAAAGCGAAAAGAAAAGTTCAAGGATATGTATATTATCAATTACGATCGACGAAGCAAAAACAAAAAATAAAGTTTGGATGAATTTACATATTTGCGTCGATTATTTTGGATTAGACATTCATGTTTTTAATGTTGTTTTTAATGGCCATTTTTATTGATTATAAGAAAAATGGAAAGCGAGCAGCTTAATAATAGATTTATTAAACTGCTCGTTTCTGAAAAAACATTCTGAAACTTGAAAAATTTTTTTAGTAAAATTATAGCTTAGAATTGAATTTCAGTGTAATAAAAAAAATCAACTTATGGCAGTTTTCCGTTATTTCGATTTTGGTCTTTTCCGCATTCTGATTTCGGGCAAAAAAAATTATTTGATTTACCTGCCTATTCACAATTTCAATTCCACCCAACTCTGGTTTCCGCTGTTTCAAAAAAAAAGGTGTTGCCCGTATATATAGAAGAAAAATATTCGATTTTTAAAAGGGTTACTAGTATTTCTATCGAAGTTGTTATTAAAATATCATCAGTACGATCTTCCTTCTCACAAATTAGTATAATCGCGTTAACTGTGTCTTTACAAGGTTTCAAAAAATTTTTATACAACCGAGTTTCACTTAATGTGTAATTTATTGAATAATTAAAAACTTAGAATTGACTAGTTTCCAAAATTTGCAACCATTTATTTGCCTTGTCTAACATCATCATCCATCAAAAAAACCAATTGAAGTGTCAAAAACGCGATCTGCCGAATTTTTATGCGCGCGTTCATAATTATACAAAAAAGTTGTCCGGAAGCCGGTCTCACGGCGAGAGCAACCTGTCAGCTCGCCAAATGTGTCAAGCAAAGTTGCAGCTCGGCGACGAGAGATTGCACACGCCCCATCGTATGGTATATAAGTGACTGAATTTCCGATGGCACATCATTCAATTCTTCGTCTTCTCTCAATCAATCATGAAGATCTTCTTTGGAATTCTGTGAGTTCTATTTATTTATTACTTTTTTTCGCCATCTAATCTCTTTTGCAATCGAAACAAATGGTCATTCGAATTATTTCCGCTCTATCAATTCCACTATACGAAAATCGTAGAGTCCAATAATTATCTTTCAGCCTCTGCTCGGCAATTTCTTACGCTCAAGTGATTTCGGTAAATAATATTGAAAGAGAAAACTGTAACAATTAAATATTCAGTGCGCCAATCCACCATGCGCTCCAATTGCTTGTGCGGCTCCACCATGCCCGCCAGCTTATCCGCCAGCTCCTCCACCACCGGCACCAGCTCCGGCTTACAATCCATATCCATGCGCTAACCCACCGTGCATTGTGGTTCAGCCAACACCAATCTACAACCCTTACCCAGAACCTGCTCCAGCTCCAATTCCACCACCGGCGCCAGCACCATCTCCGATGCCAGTTTACACCCCAGTGCAGTGTGCTATGCCACCGTGCGCACCAGCTCCCGCTCCTGCTCCAGCCCCCGCACCAGTTCCCGTCTACACTCCAGTTCAATGCGCTGTTCCCCCATGTGCTCCAGCTCCACAACCAGCTCCAGCACCTGTTCCAGTCTACACCCCAGTTCAATGCGCAGTTCCACCATGTGCTCCAGCTCCAGCTCCAGTACCTGTTCCAGTCTACACACCAGTTCAATGCGCCGTTCCACCGTGCCCGATTTACGAGCCATACCCAGTGCCAGCACCAGCTCCAACTCCAGTCTACACTCCAGTTCAGTGCGCTGTCCCACCATGCCAGGCTTATCCAGTACCAGCACCAGCTCCAGCTCCAGCACAATACGTCCCAGCCTACTCGCCGTACGCGTGCTCAACCCCTCCGTGCGCAGTCGCCGCGCCCGCCGCTGCTTATTACCCGGCTTATGCTCCATTCCGCCGAGCAATGATGTGGTTCGGAAGCAACAAAGGAAAGAAGATGGCATCCGCTACGCCAAAAGCCCAAGAAGAGAAGAAGGAGAAGAAAACCGAATAATTGAGCAAAATGATAAGTCACTTGCCCTTATTTGTAAATAATGTACTCTCTCAATTTTCTTATTATTCTAAATAATAAGCATTAAATAAATATTTTTTGACATCATTTTTCTTTACAAAAAATTTTGCGAACAGATTCTTGATCTTTTCCATTTCTCATCGGCTAAAATATTTGCGATAATCCTTTGTTCGTTTCAAAAAACTTCCAATTTGCACCCATTCTTTGTGTTTAAATACCCCACCGAAACTGGATTCGTCCGTTATCAAATCATTGAAATTCTTGTGTCTTTATACATAAAACAATACTGCACATTGATGATTTGTATGGTAAAGGGCAATAAGTGTTGAAACAGCTCAAGTATTATACAGAAAGAAGGAACCAGTAAAATGCAAAATCGAGAGAAAAACGATTCAAATGGATCAATGCCGCGTTCCGACGTCTTACGGTTGCCACGACAAAGCGTATTGTCCGTTCTTCTCGATTTTGCACGATTTTCCCTCTTTGAAGTGGGATTTGTAGGCGAAGTCGTCAAGAGCGACGACCGTCTCGAATTTTCCACCGAGTGTCGATTCGGCCGATTTTTGGATCGAATCAGCGGCGCCCAGAAGATCCTAGAATTAGTCAATGAACAACGGTCAATCGTTTTGTAATATTACACTTCCTGACATTGATGATTTCATGGCAGCTTCAAGTTCCTTGTTGCAGCAGGTAAAGCCTTAACGACATTTTTTTTCCTATGGTTGAATAAATAGCCGGTTCAACGGTCTTTGATCTACATGGGATATTCAATATTCACTTACCGCTGTCATTGATATAGCAATTGTCTTGGGCAGCGCAAAGCGCGACGGCGATAGCGGCGAGAAGCAAAAATTGGCGCATGACGATGAAGGCGGGAGAAACAACCTGAAAATTTCCCAAAAAATTTTACCAACGTCGCTTTATAAGGAAGTTTCTTTCAAGAGATTAAGGTTCACGATAAGAACGGTACTCTTTTCAATTTTATCGAAGTCTGAAATCGCAATGATCGTTTTTGCACAAGTCGCCTGTAAAAAATACGAAATTTCTTGGGAGAAATACATATTTTGAATAAAATAAGCGACGACGATGGGCACCAAATAAGAGGAATGAAGCTAAGTAAACTTCAATTACTCAATGCAATATCATCGAGTAATTGTTTCGAAAATCTGCCTTCGCGACGCGTCATTGAAACGAGACAAACTGGACTGCCGACCGCCATAGAAAGATGAAGCTAAGTGCCCGATTAAGGGTGGTGTTAGTGGTTGGAGGAGAAGAAGAAGCTAGTGGGCGGAGTCGCGCGAATTATTTAACGGTTGAACGCATCAAAGAGACACTATACGAGATAGTAACGCCAGATAATAGAAGACAATCAGTCTTCGTCGAGAATCCCAGTGTAGACATTTTTTTGCTTTCGTTCGGCTAAGCAAAAGAACGGTTCAAATTAATTTGGGTATCCTGCGGGAACCTCAATCGAAATCTTACAACACCGCAATTTGCATAATATGCAATGGCTTGAGAATCGAATGCTGATTGGATACACCGGCATTTGAATAAACGACATTTTAAAAAACATTTTTGGTAGAATTTTAGATTTGAATTTTTAATAGAAATTTAACTTCGAATCTCCTACATTTGCAAAGTGTTTGAAGATTACATTTAATTACTGAACTTGCCTAGCGATGCTATCTGTGCATGTTCCTTCTCATTAAACAAGTTATTATGAAGGACCAACCACTGGAATCATGGGAACCATTGACTTGACGATTTTAAAGGATCGTTATTATTATTCTGCCGTGAAACTCTGAATAGTCTCGGAACGTGTTTTGAACTAATTGGATTAATGCGGAAATTAACAGCATTTTATGATCCATTCTTCAAGATTTTATCTGCCCCAACGTTACAAAAAACACACAGTGTAATACAATGTGAAGCACTGCCAACTGTTACAATGGGACAATCGACTTCTTAGGGTCATGTATTCGACGACGACAAGCCGAAAATGCGCATCTAATTTGGAATGCATTTCTAATAAACGCGAAATGAAGAAAGGACGGGCATCGAAAATTCTGCCAACTTCTGGAAGTCGAGCGTATCATTCGTTTGGTTTCCTCCAAGCCACCAAACTCAGAGCAATATGTATTTAATACCAGAGGAGTAGGCATTTCCGGTCTCTAAATGATATTACAAAATTTTCACAAATGTATTTTTCAAGAATATTTCGTCTATTGGATCAAATTGCGACTAATTAGGAGCAAAACGTTGACAATTCTTAACCAATTATTTTGCCTCTTATTAATGAGCTGACATTAACTGTATCAATGATCAAAAAAATTGGTATACTTATTGGCGACCTCGCATTCCCTTTCTTCTCATTTCTTCGTCGGAAATCCTAATAAGCAATTCAAAAAAATGTGACACCCTTCCATTCATTGTGAGCCGGCCGACTCAGAGCAACCTTTTGTTATTGCGAACCGCAGCTCATTGAAAATTGAGAGTGAAACAATGCTACTTTTCTCCAAAATCAAATTCGTCTTTCTTGTTTCGGCTCCTCAAAATTTCATATTGCGCCAGCTTTACGGCACTCCGTCTTCATTTTCATCTTTGAAATCTTTCCATCAAATCATCACTGTCCTTGAATTCGCTTATTCTATTTGCGAATTTAGTTTCTTGCTATCAAGTGTTTTCTTTCACAATCCGTTCGCACGAGAAACCTGATTAAAAAACAAAGCGTTAGAAAAATATACATTCATAATTAATGTTTTATACATTTTTATAAAGAAAATGAATGTTTGTAAGATTGCTGCTAATTATAACCGGTATTATATTGAAATATAAAACAAAAACATAAGTTCTGAAAAATCTAAATGATACATTATGAGAAACATAAATAATTTAGGTCAAATTCTGTTTAGATTTCTGGCTCCAAAATATCAACGACACAGAACCACACACTGCCTCATACAAATTTTCCACCCGGAAATCGTCTTTTCTTAGCATAATAGCAATGTCGACACCTATACTACCATAATAAAATTGTGGGAATGAATGAGAAATAAATAAAATGATCAATAGTAGCCACATGTAAAATAATTTCCAACCACTTGGATTTCTATTAGAAGAATAAAAATTTAAGCTGGACTTATTTTCTCTTGTTTCATTTATATCGCCACTTTCTTGGAAAAAAATTCCGGCGACCGGCAATTGCTATGGCGGAATTTCGACATTCAAATGGCCACCTGACTTTTTTCATCTTCAACAAAAAAATAGTGTTCCCGAAACTCGCTACGGGAGATGCCAGATGGGGGGAGCGTCGGTGGCGGCATGACCGAAATCCTACCGAGCACATTGCTTCTCCCCGATTTTCGTTATGCCTTTCGACTCAGAGTTTGTCTGTGTGTGTTTGTTTTTGCCGCAGATGCACACTTCCAGGGGAGAGTGTGGAGTCTCCCATCGGCCGCTGCTCCTATCGCTTTAGGACCTGTTTTTTGCATGTTCCCAACACCACTTCATTTCATTTTTGTATTGTTTTTCCTCCCCCCCTCGTTTTCTGCTTGTTCCTTCATCATTCCAAATATGGCCGATTTTTCTTGTTTTCAGCGATTCGAGTAGTATCTCCTGAAAAACGATTTTTATTCAAAAAATTCAAAAACCCAATTAGTCATATAATAAATTTTCCAAAAATTTTTATAACAAAAGTGTCGAGTCGTCAATTTTTTTAAAATAATTATATCCAACTCCTATAATTTACTGTTTCAAGTAAAATCTTGATAAATTTACTCAAAATATCCTCCTTTTTTCGAAACCCATTGTTTCTAATTCCGTCCAAATTTCGATCAACAACACAAGAATTGAGTTCAAGTATGTCGTTCAGTAGCCAAGCTCGGGTCAGGCGTTGAGCGCAAGAGCTTTATCCAAACAAAACTGGCTGTTTTCCTAGGCAGAATACAATTTTTGTCACTGGGAATATTGTAGCTGAAATGTTGTTCATCTTCGAGCATCTCGTTCGCACAGCTGTTGAGAGCATGTGACAGCTCAGTCACTTGTCTTTTGGACGCTTCATTGTTTTTTATTCGATTTTTGTCGCGCCCAGTTCATTCATGCCAAAAGCCCCAAAAATCAATATCGCCAAATTTTGTGCGCACGATGATCAATGTTTGTTTGCACACAAGCTTTATTGATATTGATTTCCGTTTGAAATCCCTTTTCGCTTAAAAAATTCCAAACATGATAAATGATGCTCTGACTCGATTTATTAAGCTTTTTGAGACAAAAAGCAATGAAATTAGTCTTGAGGGACCAAATGATTGGGTGGTAGATTGGAAAAAAATTAGGAAAAAAACTAAAAGCCGACAAAAATGTGTTAGAAGGGTCCCAAAGGATTGTTTGGAGTATTGGCTGTGAAGTGACAAGCCTGATGAAATCTTATAGAATTTCATATATGCATGACTCTGTTCAGATATATTTTCGAACAAACATTTTTTGTCAAAGAAGAATTTGGAAGATTGCTTTTTGTTTAAAAAACGTTCTTAGATCCCACACAATCCTTTAAAAATGCAAATATTTCAAAATATTGAAATATCGTAAAATTCAGGAGTTCTTACAATATTAGCATAGGTGTCAAAGAATCACAGAAGTCTTCAACTGTCTTTCTTAAGCCGCTGTCGATTTTTTGTGATATAATCTCATCGTCTGCGCTCTCGCGAAAATCCCAATCGTCCATCGTCGAATTTCTGTGTAATATTCGAGTGTTCAGCAAGTGCTCCAGCTCGCTCAATCAACTCACTACCAACCCGAGCCGCAACATTTCATCTCTCACGTTTTCGTATAAAATCACCGCTTTAAAATTTCACAAAAAAATAATAATAATTGTAATATTCACCTGAAAATTACTAGTAACCACGTTTCTCACGAGTGTTCCACCTTGTCGTTTGTTCTGCGCAAATATTCTCGAAAAACATAGATAACTTTTATGTAGGATTTCTATTTGTCTTTAGTATTAAATAATTCCAATTATCGAGATATCGAGAAGTTCGATTGAAAAAAGCATAAATTGTTTTCAAATTCCAATAAAACACCTATAAATTTGGCTCCATTGCCTGTTGAAAAGTAATAATTTTTCACTTTCTGTGACAGCCTTATGGACTGAGAAAATGGACTTCTCGTTTTGTTGAATTATATCAGTTTCTTGTCGGTTGGAGGATATACCAACAATACCTTGTTTTTTCAATTATTACTTTCTCACGGTTTGAATTTCTGTGATTCAACATTTTTGTTTTGTTTTCGTTGTTTTTCCCCAAGTATCCTCCTTCAAACCTCATTATTTTCTTCAGATTGTCATCATGCTTCCAATGTATGCAGCTCAAATCCAGGACCCAATCGCTCAGGCAGCTGCAGCAGCTGCTCTCGTTCAGCCAGAACCCGTTGTCGGTTCTCGCGACACGATGTTCACGAAGATTTTTGTCGGCGGTTTGCCGTATCACACGAGCGACAAAACACTTCATGAGTATTTTGAGCAGTTTGGCGATATCGAAGAAGCAGTTGTTATCACTGATAGAAACACTCAAAAGTCTAGGGGTTATGGATTTGTAAGTCAATCAAATAGTTTATAACACTAACCAAACTTTGTACAGGTTACCATGAAGGATCGCCAAGCTGCTGAGAGAGCATGCAAAGACCCGAATCCCATAATCGATGGAAGAAAAGCCAATGTAAACTTGGCCTATCTTGGCGCCAAACCAAGAACCAATGTTCAACTAGCCGGTACGTAATTTCCAAAAAATGATGAATATATTTTTGATCTTCCATTTCCACCCGCAATTTTCAGCTCTCGCTGGCCAAATGCAAATCCCTTTGACCACCCAACTCCAAGCTTTGTTTCCTCAACGCATTGGGTAAGTTTTTGCTTGTGTGTGTGCCATAGTTTATATAAGAAAAATCTAAAAACATAAATTAAAATATTCTGCAATTTTAAGAGGTGAACGATGATTGACGGAGTGTACACCAAATAAGGTTAGGAGTGCGTTTTGAAGTGTGCCCATACAGATTTATCACTTTTTTCTTTGATGATTTTATATTGAGAATCCAAGTGCTGTGATTTGAAGTGACAATTTCTTCCTTCCTTCCTTCCTTCATTTTTGCTCCTGGCTGAATCGTTTCAGTACGATTCTCCATCTCTCGCAAATAATCCAAAAATAGTTAATTCAACACACATTGTTTTGAAATTCGTTTAACAAACAATTGAAGAAAAAAACAAGATCTTGCAAAAAATGCTTCGAATCCATTCTAATATTTCCTTTCCACTTTTTAATTTATGCTTCTTTCCTTAAAAATCAAATATTCACTGCCAATACTATTTAAATACAATCGAAAAAAAATCGAGCATCCTGATGTAAGTTTTAGCGGATCAAGGTTGTGTTCAGCGCGGTAATTCAAATTTTATTTAAACGAATAGTATAACACAAATTTCTTACCTACCTGCTTCATACTTTTAAGTAAAATTTTATTAGTTAAAAAAGTAGAAAATGGGCGGGATTTGTTTCTATCCGCTTTTTGTCTGTTTACACTTTGTCGCAATTTCGCACACATTTCAATTCACACTTATCAATTCTATTTTAAAATAATTTTCTTGGAACTTGTCTGACGGAAATTAAAGAAAAAAAAGTTAAAAATTTGCGCGACATTCAAACGTTTTCAATCTAAATAGTTTCAAGCCTATAAATTTTTTGCGTATAATTTTCTATTTATTTAAAGACCTTACTAGGCATAGCCTGCGATTCAAACTCACTACAACTGTTTAAATTACAGTAGCTCATTTTTGATGCTCATGATGCTCATTTTTTCCGATCGTAATACAATTCTTTTTAAAATCATTTCTATAAATAAGTCATATTTTATTTATTATTAGCTTGTTTAAAAAATTTTTGTTTGCTACGGTGAATTCGTTTAGATTTGAAGTTGTTAAACGAAACAAGACCCTTAAAAATAAATGGAATGGACGTGCCCTAAATACTACACTTTTCCTCACGCATGGGCGTGCATTTTGGGTGTCCTTTTTCAAATGGTGGTCCGAAAATTGCAATATTTCACTTGTTCAGCATTCCACCAATGTATTATCCGACCGCGGGACTCATTAATCCGCTGTTGGCAACTCAAGCTACTCCAACTCAACCGCCTCAGCTCATCGACTACTCGGCGCTTTCGGCTATTATGGCTCTGACCCAAAACTCGACGTACGGCTTGACACAGCCAGCAAAGTGTACGTTTACCAAAAGGACCCAACATTCTAATCCTTATTTTCCAGAATTCATCAAGAAGCGATATCAATAACTGATAATTTTGAAGTATTTTGCCAATAAAAACGTGTCATAAAATTGAATTTCTAAAATTTATGAATGAAAATAGTTAAATAAAACAAATGAATGAAGGGAATAGAGAAAAAACAAATGAAACGGTACGGTAGCATTAGATGTTTGACATACATTGTGAAAGGTCGGGGTTATAAATTCCAAGAAAAAAGTTTTGTAATTGATGGTAATTTCAAACATAACTCAAACAGATACAGGTGCTGTTGAGACACCGGGCGTCAGTTCAAAGAGCAAAAACAGGCAAAATCAAGTGCTACCGTATTGTAAATTAGATATACATATATATATATAGGTATTGAATTATATATATATATATATGGAAATAAACATAATAATGAGGTTTCAACGCTTGATTGTAATACAGAGACAAATAGTATGGGTTGATGATGGGTTCCGGCACAATTCTCAGTTTAGTTGAAAGATTCTCTAGAAAAAAATTTTAATATAAAAACACAAAACATATACCCGAAATGTCGAAATAAATGATAATGTGCCAAAACGGTTTTATTATACAAGTTCCTCGAATTTTTCATTACTAAACTTCTTGTTAAAGGCAAAATTGTAATTTGTGGTCAGAATTCAAAATTCGAAAAGCACCTAACAAGATCATTTCAGCAGAGAGAAAAAATTCGCACAAAACGTTTACAATTTTCGGGGATATTAAACCAATTGGAGTTCCAAGAAGAACGACCCGCTACCAGACAGAGAAAAAATGGACCAGGAAAACATTAATTATAGATTAAACGGAACTCCTATGCTTCACTGACTGTTTCCTCGCTTCGAGATCGCTTCACATCAAGGCGTTCTGGCCCATCGGATGTCCGTTTTCTTGATTCCGCCAATGGAGGAGAAGACGACGCATTGATTGGTGTGAGTGGTGGTGAAAGACTTGCAAGCTCCTCGTCTTCTTCCTCGCGATCTTCGCCACTTGTTGAAGAAACATCGTTGTATTCCGGTGAATCGCCAGACTTTTTCGACTCCGGAATGGACTTTGTGTCAGATTCAGGACTACCAGTCGATGAAGACGGAACAGCGTCTGGTGAAGCGGCCTCTTCATCAGAGTCCGACTCGTCGTAGTCGACCAGCGACTTGAAACATAATAATTTAAAAACATGAATCATTTAAAATTTTGCGTTTACCTTGACCGTCGGTGTCGGACTGTTTTCTTTGCTATTATTTTGCGATGAAGTAACTTCATCTTCTCTAGAAGGACCCGGGCTTGGAGATGCACGTGGAGATGCCGCCGGACTTGGTGTCCGAGATGGTGACTTATCCGTGTTGACCTATTAATAATTTTTGGATCCAACTTTTAAAAAAAACTCCAACATACTTTAATCACAATTTTCTTCTCGGCATGACTAACAAGGTTCGCACTTCCGCCTCCAAAAACTGGAGCTTCATCATCATCAAATGCATTCTTTCGTTTGAGCACCGACGGGAACATCGGCTCGATTCCTGTTTTTCGGGTTGTCATTTCTTCTTTCTTCGGCGATACAGTCACCACATCTTTTTCAATTGACTCGAGCATTGTTCCAACATCCATATCGTCATCATCATCGAACCATTGATCCTCCTAAAATCAGTTATTAATGCTATTATAATTAAAAATGGTTTACCTGTCGATCTTTTCTTAAGCTTCTTGGACTCGCCAACGAATTATCCTCGGATCGGATACTCATCGTTTCCTCTCTGTCACGATGCTGTTCGTATTTGTTCTTAATTTCTCTGAACGTTTTCACATAGTTCACACTTTCCACAACATCCATGTGATTTTCCACAATATACTTAATAAGTGGCCGAACATCTTCCTGAAAGGATAATTCAATTTTTAAAAAAGCATAACGCTTAAACATACAGATTTGATGAAATCGAAAATGTGAAGCATTGCTGAATTGAGAACGTTATATCGTGTACCATTACGTTTAAAGCAATCGAAAACAGCGTCTAGAACCTTTTCGCGGACAATATAACGAACGTAATAATCGTCCTTGACACAGACAACTCGCTGAAGAAGCTTGAGAGAATCTAAAACTCATATTTCGCCATTTCAGTAAAGAAATCACTTCTTACAAAGAGCGAGAAACTGGTGTTTCGATTTAAGCAACACTAAAACCTTGTTCAGTAAATCGGTAGAAATACAGTGTTGACGCATTGAGTAGGAGTGGTGTTCAATGCAGAATGATAACAGGCGCACCATAACAGATTGACGATGCGCAGTGGTGTAATCATCTGAATAAAAAAAACATTGTCTACGCCATAACTAACAAAAGTCTATAATACCTTTCTTGATAATTCCACCACTAACATTTTCCAGCAATGGTTTCAGAAGTGTGTGAATACAACGATTGTAAAACAACTGCAGGAATTCACTGCGCTCTGTTTTCATGCTAGTCATATTTTCAGGATCTAGTAGATTCTTGAGGATCTGAAAGATTTGGTTTGTACAAACAGTTTTATTCCTTGCTACTCACCAAAATAACTTCAGTGCCAGAACTCAAGTGGGGATCCTTATCAGTCAACATGTGCGAAATGAGGCGATTCAACAAAACGTCCTCATCTTCTTGATCTCGTGATTGTTTTAGTAGAAACTCACGAATCGTTTGAGGATTGTGTTCGACTAACGATTTTAAAACCTCGACGATGGTGGAACGCGTCACCGGATCTTTAGATTTCATACATGGTTCAATTGTTTCCAAAATATCGTTAGCCATTAGATTCTACAAAAACAATTGCATTTGTTATTAATTTACTGAGTTAAAACTCTAACCCTAAAGAAATTATCTTTGCTTTGACCGCCGGAACCCGGTAAATTCTGACTAAGCGATATCATTTCTTTCAAGAACATGACCAAATCCTTTCTTCTCGATTGCGAGGTTTCCATACTTCTCAGCTGTCCAAAAAGCTCCTTCATGGCTTTCCGATCTTTCTGTAAAACAAATAACTTACATGGAACATTTTTTTGTAAATTTTACCTGAAGCATTGTCACAATGTCAACACGCGAGAAAAATATGTGACTGTTTAATGTAGATAATAAGTTCTCCTCGAACAAGCCGAGACTCGGCAAACACGCATCTTGAATGTATTGTGCTCGGTATAACTTGTGAATTTTTTCCTTCAGCTCCTCATTCGAAACGTGAAGAACTTCACGGAATTTCGCTTTGGTGTATACAAATTCACGATGTTTTCTTGGATGCTTATAAGCTGGATCAAACTCGAACATTCCAATCATATCTCGTATATACTTCTCATCCAATAGGAGCTGTAATTTGTTAATATTCATATGAATGTAAACACCCATCATTTCAAACCTCGATAATACTCGTTTTGTTCAGCATGAATAAGTTCTTGGCAATCGAATAAAATGTACGTAGCCCGTCCGTGTGCTCGATATCCTCGCACATTTGGAAGACCTCGCACAGCTTTGGTAGTACACTAAAACGTTAGGTAATTTCTTATTTCAACTTTGGTTAACGAACTTTTCATTCTCTATAGCGGTAGCCATCTTTTCGCGTGCTGCATTTGTTGACAAATGCATGTGCAATAATGTATCGATCTCACTGAGCCGCCCGATTTCAATCGGCGGTAAAGCGAGACGACTCGTGGACGAGGTTAACTCGCTCACGTCACTGTCATCACCATCATCATAAGGGGCCTCACCATCGCCAGGATCACGACCCTGCACTTCGCAAATCTTCGCCCACAATTCTTCACATCCACTTTTCTCCTGAAACGACAGGGCCAGATCCATCATGTCGGTCTCGGACCATACAATTAAAGTCTCCTGAAAATGTTTTATTAATCCTTTAAACAATTCGTTTTTTGTTGGCACTTTTTCTAAACATGCAAGTTTCTCCTCTTTTATTTTGATACTGATAAGTCACATATCATTTCCATTATTACATCAATCGTGCAAAAACGATAAGATAACATGACGACCGATGAAGAAAAAATCCGCTTCATCTTGACGATTATTATTATTATTTTTGTTTGAAATATGTACAATATATGTGTGTTATGATGAAATCAGTTTCGGCAATTGTTATTCAATGAGTCAACTCATTTTTTCAATTGCGAGAACACTCGCTATGAATATTATTTAGACAAGCAACTAACATTGTCATCATTATTGTTTTGGCCATTGTCCATATCGGGAAAATCGAAAGGAAATATGGCTGTTGATGTCGTAGGTTCATCATCTCGATTATCCGATGAACGCGGCATACTTCTCACATGTGTTGAACGAATCTCTCGCGCTGTATGATAGCAAATCAATAAAAGTAAGATGATCACGCGGGGCACAGGAACGACAAAATGAAAAAAAATGTACAAGCGATGACGAAAAGGCATCGAGAGACTTTTGGAAATAATGATGAATGGCAACAGAAAATGGGCGGACTGATTGGCTGACAAACTGTGAAAACCGCGAGAAATCAAAGATAAGAGGCCGAACATTTTGATACAAGTATTGGGCGAAAAAAAAATGAAAAATGCTTTTGCTAATCTGCTCTCAAATATTTGATTGCGATACGCTTCGGTTTGTAGAAACTTAGTTCACTAAAATACTAATAAAGTTGATAGATTTATGTGATCATCAATTATAACTAAGATGATTAACCAGCTTATGAAATATTTAATCTTCTAATGGAAAAAAATGATGTACAATTAAATATTGAAAATATAAATAGTATATTTTTTTTCAAGTTATGAAGCGATAGGAAATCGTCTCAAGATTTCGAGTGCAAAGAATTCCGATGAACTTAGAAAGTTTGTGTAATCAAAAACAAAACAAAACCATACTATACGAATCAACCAAATAACTTTCAATTTTCGCTCGATATAAGTGTAAACAGCGTTTGAGGCCAAGCAGAACACAAAAGAGATGAAAATATTGGAAAAACAATCGATGGTGTCTCCTCGCGAGAAGGAAGCACATATACACAAAGCGCATGGTTGGCCAAGGCGTGCGCCTCAAATTAGGCATACGTGTGAACACTCATTTTATATAATAGAACTGCAAATGGGAGATGTCAACCGAACCGAAAACACGCACAGCGCAGACTTGAAAACGAAACCAGATCATACGAGGCTAAATGCTTGTTGAACGCGTTAACTACTACACTAGCACGCACGCTGGTTGACTGCCTGGTTGTGTGGAAAACATTTGAAGAAATAAAAAAGCAACCAAAAACGTCTCACTGTTCCTCGTATTTCTACTTTTCATTCTCTTTGCCGCTTCTTCTCGTCTTCGCCTCCTCTACATATGGTGATGGCGGTGGGCGCAAAAAACGAAAACGCAACTAACCAACCGACTGACTAAGTGAGCGGGAAGAAGGAAGGACGACGACGAGTGAGCGTGCGCTCGCTCGCACCAACCAGCAAAAAAAAAACATATTTACACACGGGTTACGGGAAAGGGGCACTCTCTGCAATGCTACTATTTCGCCCTCCAATTCGGCACATCTTGCGCCCCGCTCGCTGACTTCTCAAAACAATTATTCTGACAGAGCATTCTAGGCGTCATGTTCCATGAGACACCAAATTCGCGCGGCCCTATTTTCAAAGCGCACAACACGTCGAAAATAAAAACATAAGACAATGATGATTGCGTAAAAGAAAACTCGCACATGAGACTGTACCAGACGCAGCATAACGGATATTTTATCGATCGAGGCAAACGATTCGGCTATCATTTCAATCACGTTACTGCCAAAAATGTAGTGATGTAATCACTTACAGGGAACACGAGATACTAATAATCAAATGTAAATGACATAAAAATTGATTCTAACGATCGAAGACAGAAATGGAAGGCAATAACGCGCAAATAAATAACGAAACGAACGAATGATCCAGAGGCGGCCGAAAATGAATAAAGTAGATGAATGGGGACGGACGAAACGCGCAAAGGGCGATACCAGGCTGCTGCTGCAACACACTTCGATATTCGCATATTGTGTCCTCACTTGTGCGAGACTCCGACAAAAAATGAGGCGCAGACAGAAAAAGATATCGCCGTGAGGACGAAACAAAACTAGGGGCGAAGAGGCCGGGATACTCCGAAATATCAACATCTTTTCGACGTTTTGTCGGTGGTTTTGACGCAAAAAAAATTTTAAAACGACCACCTCAATAGCGAGGGGATGATGACGGCGTTGGTGACCGCAGCGAATACAGAAAAAATGGAAACCAATATCTTTGCCAAAATAGGCGTCGAAATATCAGTGCAACTAGAGCGATTATATTATACTTTTCTACGTTCAGTTTTGCTTTACAAACAAAATTACTTTTTTTCGACTTCGTACATTTAACAATTAAAATAATTAGTGTAATGAAAAAAGTTATTTACCCTCATTGTTTTTCTTTAATCTTTTTCGAACACATACCTGTTGCTTTTGATAAACGGTATCCATGAGTATCCGTGATTCAAGAACATTCTTACCTAAAAAAAATTTTAAATAACTAGTGGTTTAAAATTTAGTAATACTTTGTTGCTCCAAACGTACGATAATCACAAACGACGAAGAGTTCGAAGGTGAATCCTCATCAGGGGCATTAACACAAAGAACATGCCCCGTACCACGATCTTCCCATGCTCTTTGGTCACAGAGAACATAGAGCTTTACTCGGTTTATGGCTTCCTAGAACAAGTCAATCTTCTATAATTTTTAACTTCTTATTTTCGATTTAATATATTCACAGATTAAACACCGTGCATTTTCGTTCAAACCGGATTATTCAATTGCGGAGACTAAAGACGCCAACAACCGACTAACCCTTTGTAGTTCATGCCCATCCAATTTGTTTTCTCGGCCGCCAATCGTATCGTTTGGTTGATTCTCTTTTCCGTCTGCTTTCTCTTTGCTCTTCTTCTTCCCATCTTTGGGATCGTTCTCGTCGTTCTTCGATTTCTCATCTGCCGCCGCACCATTATCACCATTTGTTTCACTTTTTTCTACTTTCGCAGATTGTTCTTGCTGTTTTTTATTGTCGGTGACATTTGCACCGCCATTCTCTTCTTTTACATCTATTTGATCGATTTCCATTGACTCGCCCTCCTATAAATTAGATTTTTGTTAGCTTTTATCAATCATTTCGCTAATATATTGACGAAGACAAACAACTTCCGGGAATCTAAAGATATAGACCAGCTACAGTTTTTAATCTGGCGCGAAAGGAAACAGTGATTCGGGAAGAAAGGTTCTAATATTCTAATTTTAAAACAGAAAAAATATGTGATTTTAT
Source organism: Caenorhabditis bovis (assembly GCA_902829315.1). Lineage (NCBI taxonomy): Eukaryota > Metazoa > Nematoda > Chromadorea > Rhabditida > Rhabditidae > Caenorhabditis > Caenorhabditis bovis. The sequence continues at coordinate 339,714 of CADEPM010000001.1, read as the reverse complement.
GTTGAAAATGATTTTCATATTAGGTTTTCTGCGTAGGCGAAATTTCACTGCATCCATCGGGATATATAATTAGTATAATCATCGCAACATCGGTCCCCCACCTCTATTTTTCTCTTTGAACGTTTTCAAGGAAAGCAGCTATGAATGTTTAACAGGGGATTGAGTAACGCAGAACTATTGTAGGCGTCAAACGACTGAAAGGAGACGGGGCATTCAAATTCGCGAAATCAGTGGAGATTTAAATTTTTCGTTGACTGAATATTAAATGCGCGTACGCTTAAATACAAGGTACGCAATTTCACGTACTTCTCGCTGCCTTGACACGCATTGGCACATTGCCAATAATTTTTTAATTTTCGTTAAGTTGTTTGACTCCGATAATATATTTAAAAAACCGGAAAACAGTTTTTTTTTCCACTGAAATGTGTTTAATCTTTCTATAGTTACCTTTACAATCGCTTCTTTTTCGAACAGTTTGCTGGGGGAGCAGCCATTTTCTCGAGGTTTATCGGAAATTCCATTGAGTTCAGCCATTGTGATCGAAGATGTGTAGTTGTGCTATGTATGGTAATGTTTAAAGCTCTTTAGTGGCACATCTAAAATTGGAAAAAAAAAATATTTGAAAAAAAAAAAAACAAACAGCACAGAAACTCTGAACGAACATGTAGAAATTTAGTCGACATAGGAGAAATGAAAGATCATTCATCCATATTAGGGAGTTACTTTTTTTCAAATAAAAAGTGAACAAATCAATTAAGCGACGATAGTCAGTCACGTTATCTAAATTAATAAATATTGGCAAACGCTATTTCGGAAAAAAATCTCCGTTTTCAAAAATTTTGCTGGTTCGAATACGTAAAAAAAACAAGTGAATATAAAATTCAGACCAGATTTTTTTTAATCTACAATGTTCTTAGCTCTCTAATTAGGTTAAAAATCTGTTATACAATTAATAGTCGTAGTTATTTTCATCTTCAAATTGCATTGACCTATTCATTTTTGATAAATGCATATAAATTCCTTATAATAATTGCTTAAAATTTAAGGCCAAATCTGGCATTTTTGATGTCTATGAAGTTTCCGATAGTACAAGGTCACTTGAGATTAATGATAACCAAATTGTGAAACACGTTCATCGACCGATCTCTGAATTGGGAATACGTCAGTTTTTTAAAAATATTATATAGAATAGCATAAATAGATGTTTAAAAACCTTTCATCTATTTGTTGGCAATCATTGAAGATATTTTTTCAATAATGGCATTCTTAACCAGTTCTCAAATTTCATTAACATCCGTTTATTCTGTATTGTTTATAGAAGAAACAAAATCTTCGCAATCGCCATTAATTTTTATAATGCAATAACCTAACTCATTTGATTTCAATTTCTTAACAATTAAAAAAAATATTAAATTACAGCATATTTAGTACGCTCAGACGTTTTAATTATAAATAATTTAATTTCAATGCAACATCTGAAAATTTTTCTAATTACTTCATTGTACATATTTCTATACCACGTAAGAAAAGTTTAAAAATTCGCCATTCTTCTGATAAAAAAGCAAAAAATCAATGAACAAAATTTTCTATAGCAATACGTCGTCGATAACATGATGAAAGACGTGGGAAAAACAATGAAAAACTATTGCGATAATAGTGTAAATGGGCTTGAAACGATTGAAATTTGAAAAATTGGCGCTTCGCCAAAAAGCGCATACGTCATGGAGCCGTGTTTTTATCAAAACGCGGCGAAAACCAAAATTGAGCGAAAAACGCGTTCGCAGCGCAGCCGCGCCGCGGCCGACGTAACTCGCACCTCGGTCTTGTCGCGCGCTTGACGTCATTCTGCTCTCGTTACGTAGAGACACAGACGGTTATACATCATTTCGGGGGGCCAAGTCGGCCGATTTCGCAAGATTTTCTCCGTTTTTCATTGTTTTTTTTTCATGCGATGTACAAAACTTTCGCATTTCAAACATGTACCTTCACTTTATATTTGTATCTAAAAATTATTTAAAAATAGAAAGTTTTTTATTTATTGCGAAATATTCGAAAATATTATGTTGTAATAATTTGGAAACCCGAAGGAAATCGTGTGTCAGATTGTTAATTAGATTTTATTTTATTAATCTTTAGCTTTCTGAAGATCACCTCTTTTATTTTAATCCCAGGTTTAGTGATTGCGTCCGTTATATTTTTATTACGTTATACAATTCAATTTCGCAATCAGCTCCAGTCATCATTGCATGTGTCACTTTATTTATCACTATTCATTTTGCTTTTGTTTTAATTTTTTTCACATAAATTCTCTAACTTAATTACAGATATGAAACGCATCTTCGGAACAGGAAAGAAAGAACCACCTCCGGATTTGAATAATGCAATTGCTAACGTAGAGTCCAGAAGCGAAAGTATTGACAAAAAAATTCAAAAGCTTGATGCTGATTTATTGAAAATGAAAGAACAAATGTCGAAAATGCGCGAAGGGCCTAGCAAAAATTTAATCAAGCAGAAAGCGTTAAGGTGAACATTTAAAAAAAATTGAATGGTATAACGCAATGTATTAAGAATTCTCAAGCAAAAAAGGATGTACGAGAACCAAAAAGGTCAGTTGGATCAACAGACATTTAATATGGATCAAACCAACTTTGCTATCCAAGGAATGAAGGATAATCAGGTAATTGTTACGAATTGAATAGTCAGTACCCCATTTAGGTAACCGTTGCCGCAATGAAAGATGGATTGAAAACCATGCAGCGAGAATACAAGAAAATGAATATTGATAAGGTAAAAATTATTTTATGTCTTAAAAATAATAGAATTCTACAGATAGAAAATCTGCAAGATGAAATGGAAGATATGTTAGATTTGAACAATGAGATTCAAGAAGCAATGAGCAGACAGTATGATACTCCCGACGTAAGTATCTAGATGGTAAAAAAATCTATTATTGAATTGTTTCAGATTGACGAGGCTGATTTAGAAGCTGAACTTGCTGCTCTTGGAGATGAGTTAGATCTTGGGGAAACGGACACAAATTATCTGGACGAGGCACTTGCAGCACCTGGCGTGCCGAATGATTTCCAGAAACCAAAAGCTAAGGTAAGGTTAACCTAAGAACAAATCTGTGCATTGTCGAGTGCGGAAAATTAAATAATTGCCGAAAAATCGAGGGAGAGGTCTCTCTTTCAACAATCTTTATGCTTAGCCCGTTTATCTACTTTATTTTGTGTCAAGAACTCTGTCATTTTTTTGTCGACAATGCATGAAATAGTACAAATTATTAAATGTCACCAACTTGCTATCGGAGAATTTTTCTTCTTTAGGTTGCCGAAGGACTCGAAGTTGATGAATTTGGTCTTCCAAAGCTTCCAGCTTAAAATTTATGTACATTACCATGACTGGTTCTTCATTTCCTATCACAACCCCCGGTATTCGTCGTTTGTAATTAAAACTTTTATTCGTTGTAATATATCATATTTTTGCAATTTTTGAAGCATGAACAATTGTTCCTTTATCAGCTTGAAGTTCTTTTATTGAACGAAAACCACTGAGTTGCATGCAATGTTTGAATTCCGATTGAAGGACGTCGAGAACACCTGTCGCTCCACGAGTTCCCTTAAGTTAAAATGTTGGAACTAATTTTTGGCCGACATATCCCTACGTCTGTAGCAAGACCCCAAAGAATTGGTCTTCCTACGAAAATCCCTGCTGCTCCGATACCAACAGCCTTGAAAATGTCTCGTCCCGTGCGAATTCCGCCATCAAGGTAAACTGGGATTTTTCCTCCAACAGCCGCAAGAACATTAGGAAGAGCTTCAATCTGAAACCAATATTGTAAAAATTTTTTCTTTGTTGTTTAACTGTGGAAATTGTCCCATCCATTTGTCTGCCTCCGTGATTTGAAACTATAATTCCATCGACTTTAGCGTTCAAAGCTAATTCTGCGTCATCTCCTCTCATCACTCCTTTCACAATTATTGGTAGACTGGTTTTGCTGAAAGCCAAATTTGTAATAACGTCAAAATGCAAGTTCCAACGTTTTGATCCAGCGAAGAGTCGTCCAATCTAAGGAAGGATCAATTTGGGAACACACGTACTCCATGAATCCAGACTTTCCCGATTCTCCCTTTGGCATGTTTGCTTGAGAGGCTCCCGTATCGAAATTTGCAAACTTTAAGTGGTTTGGAAGAGTGAAGCCATTTATGGTATCTGCAATACGTCTACCGAGGACTGGCGTGTCTACGGTCAGCACAAGGGCCTTGGCTCCAGATTTTTCGGCGCGATTGATGAGTGCTTCGGTGACACTGCGATCACGGTATACGTATAACTGAAAAAAACCTTATTAGTTGGTTAAAATTTTTTTTTGGAAAAAGGTTATATTTAAAGGCGTGCCTGCCAATTGCTCACCTGAAACCAAATCGTTGCTCCGCATTGTTTCGCTTCTTTTCCAATATCTTCGATCGAAGTAGTAGACCACGAGCTGCAAATCATAATGGATGAAGTGGCAGCGGCAGCTAGAAAGAATAATATTAAACCGTTTGATGTGTCGCGTTGGCTCACCTCTAACAGTGCTCAATTCTCCATCAGACGTTGCCATTCTTTGAAACGCGGTGGGGGCTATTCCAATTGGATATGGAACACTAGTCCCATTCCATTCCGTGCGCGTATCGACGTTTTGCACGGATCTCAAACATCTCGGACGAACGAGAAAGCTGCAATAATCCGAATAATCGAGACCGTACGCGATTCGGTTTACTCGTTAAAAGCGGCTTCGTTCCTCCGGAGAGTTTTCTCCTCTTCAGCGCCGCTTTCGTAGTAGTCGCGAGCGGATTTCAGAAGATTAGTATCAGCGAATCGTCGATAATCATTAACGGTGAGGAAAACGCGAGGAACGTTTGGCATTGGTTGACTTGTTGTGAAGAATGAAATCGATCGCGATATTATCAATCGGACCTCCCTTATCAATGGTTATTCTTTGACGCCACCGAAAACAGTAAACACTACATATAATTGCCATTTTATTCTTTGGTGTCAAGAAAATCAGCTTACACGTTTAAAAAAAATGTACAAATTGATAGAGGGAATCATTAATACTGGTTGTGCAAAATATAATTATTTAACAATTGCCGATGTTGCTAATTCTTGAACACCGCATACATTTTTGCCGCGGTAAAGCCTAAAAAAAATGATGGAAATGCTTTAAAGAGAATACGCGAAAACCTGAAATAGCCCTTTTCTCCCCATTTTGGTCCCCATGAGTTCTTCACAATCCAATAAGGTTTTTTTCCTTCTTTTCCGTAGCCGACTATCAGAACGCCATGATTCAGCATAAATGGTTCGCAGAAGATCTTAAACGGATGAACAACACCATGGCGGTAAAATTGGAGGGTGTTAGCGTTGAGACCTGTAAAATAAAAAATAATACAACTCTGTTTATGATGACAATTTGTTTTTATTGTTTTTCGGCAATAAAGGACACTATCATTTTTGATTAATATACCATAAGTTAGAAAATTGTCGCAACTATAAAAGGAAAGAACCACACACTGTTATTTAATATTGAAAATGAAAAGTTTTCTGGGGTATGTTTCTTTCAATACGTTGCCAATTCACCTAGGTTTTAGGTTTTTCTTTCTTTTTTCTATTGCGATTGCACAAGTTCCGACGCAAGTTCACACTGTCTACGTAAGTTTAAAAAAATTAATTGCTCAGGGATGGCGGACTCGACTGGATTCAGAGTCCGAGAGGGAGTGAGTTCGACGAGCCCCTAGTTTTTAATCTCAAGCAACAAATTTTGGGACAGCTCGCCATCAGGGCAAATTTAAAAGCGGAGATGACGTTCACCCCCTAGGGTGTTAGCCAGCTAACCCCAACTGCTGATTGCTCAACAATTACTGTAAGGTTGTTTTTACAACCTTGAATTAGTTATATCAGATTTCTAGACTCAAAATGTTGATATTGAAAAATAAAAAAATGAATGATATCTTAATATTTATAGTATCCTGCTTATCGTTATTTCACATATCCATACGTCGTCTATTATAATCCGCCCGTATATATTCTGGAAAAACGGGCTGCCGGATTTGAGGTAATGAAAAAATCATAAATCTATAACAAACACTGATATTCATAGAATGGAAAGAAGCAATACTCAAAGGAATCTGGCGAATTGGATCATCTGATGCGTAGGACCAGCTAGACAAATCAATCTCACATGTTCTCTCTAATAAATTCGTTCGTCACTCATAAAATCTTCTAAAAACATCACAGTCGCATTTTGTGTTTAATTTTCCCACGCGAATCGGTTTACTCAACTTCATAGTGCATATCTTCATGTTTTCCACTTAAGATCCGTCTTCGCCTACCAACCGATAACACTCTATCTACAGTATTCCAGACCAGATATTTTCGGTGTTATTTGTTGACACACCACCAGTATTTTTTCAATAACATTCCGCTATCACAAAAATGTTCGCAACTGTCGACGGCAGCTGGTTATCGGCAAAAATGCGTTGCCAACGCTATTTCCATAGGTGGGTTTATTGAAATTGATGAGATTATACAAGTTCTGAGTATATTAAAAAAATATATATATGTATATATATCGTTCTAATTGTAAGACGGAAATTCGATTTCCTGAGTCAGAAGAACCTTATGGCTCAGAAATATTTAAATTTTTTCTAAAAGGCAATTACGTGTCTGTCTGCATGCAAACAGCATGAAGAGTGCAAACTCGAAGAAAAATGAGACGTGTTTCTTTGGCAGCCGACTCTAATGAGCTTTCAATCATTCATTCCTATAGAAATTATTTTTAATAAAAAATTGGATTTAAAAAAATTGATTTAAAAAATATGTATATATTTACTTTTTCAAATGTTGCAAAGATAATTTTTTTTGACTTCGAATCACCATATGCTTCAGAACCACGTAAAGTTGTAACACTTGAGTTGAAGAGGCCTCCGACTCGAATGATATCAAAATAATCCCGATGATTTTGAACATCAAAATGGACATACAAAAATGTGTTGAATCAAAACTGTTTGTGTGGAGGCTCGGCTAGATCAAAAACCCGCTACTCTCTTGTCTCATAGCACTCTTACGAGCTGTTTGATTTCTCGAAAATCCGTGTCATTTCAACATCCCCATGCTGTACTCAGCTAGTTGCGCAAAAAAATTTCTAAACCCATAATTTATCAAAATTTTCTCTCACCAAAACAAACCACTTCGATCATTATTTCTCAGTCAGACAGGGGAGACTTAATTTTGCAGCGATCGACTCAACAGAATGCATCACCGAAAACAGAAAAGCAGCGCGAATACATTTGGAGCGCTCGGCAAATCGGTTGCAAGAAAAGAAAACGGAATGGAGACGATGGCAAAACTAAGGTATTGTTATAATTATTTTTGAAAAACTAAAAATTATAATATTGAACTTTAAGGTATCTTAACAAGAAACCGCTTTGTCTACAGTATAACTTTGCCAGTTCTTCCAATTATGCACGAAAGTATTCGCCTCACGCAAAAAGAAGAGAGCGTAAGCGAGTTTTGTGGTTGGATACTTAATTATAGGATTTTTGTGGTCTAGACGAATGTTTAATGAATCACCGCTGATGCCACTCAGCTGTCCAATTTTTTTCGCGAGAAGTAAATATAAATACAGTTATTATAATATAGGCTACACGAACGATTAAATTTTTTTGAAATAAATTTTCTAATGAAAGCAAAAATCAATTTCCAAATTTTTAATAGTCGAATCTCAGAGTCGTTTTTGGTTGTCATACTTCACGGTTTGTGCCGGTTAGTCCAATGGGCAGCTAAAAATCTTCAAAAGGCAACTGTCGATTTTCTAGTCAAACCCGCTCATGAGTTGTACCCAGTTCAAAATCCGTAAGTATCATAGGAACAATATTGATGAATGTTTTTTGATTTTCAGAAATGCTCTTAACAATTTCATTCAAAACGAAACTCGTCAGCAATTAAAGCGAAAACCTCAAAAACGAACATCATTCCGGCGATCAGATTTAGCACGAATGATGAGTAGCATAGATTATCGATAGACTTTGCCGTTTCACGTTGTTTGTTCTTCAAATACTCATACACACAATCTCTTCAATCGATCTTTCTCATTATTTACATTCTATGTGGGAAAAAAATACGCATTTAATCGAAACGAGTCTGAATGGGTTTCAACAGTCAGGACGTCTCATCTCAAGAAATGTTTTGATATTTCATTCGTTTTGCTCTATATATTGTATATAATTTGTTCGTTTGATAAAACCAACTAACCGATAGATATTGGTCCCTTTGTTACAAGCCATTTTTGGAGTTCAACTTCGTCATGTGGCAATTCAACAGAGTCGTTGATGTAGACGGCAATGTCTTTTCTGACTAAATGGCATGTTTCGCCTTTTCCATCATACGGATAAGCATCTTCTGGCTCTAACCCTCCCATGCGAATAATCTCCCTAAGAATACACATGACCGAAATTAAATAGAATATATCTCACTTGTAAGCATTGCTTGGAAGGCCACCATTGCAGCCCTGATCAACACTGTCGCAATCGACAAGCTCCTGCTCGGAGAGTGAGACAAGCTTATTTTTGCTTAAGAACCACGCGCCTTCAATATTACCAGTTGTGGAAAATGCCCAACAACTTCCACAGTTTCCTGAACTTTGAAAATATTTGTCAAGAAAATATTTTTTATATTGCCTTGATTTTTCACTTGAGTTACAGCGCCCTTTTCACGCCAATCAAAGGATTCTGGTAAATCATCATCGGCAATAGTGACACCTTCCGCTTCAAAATTGGCTTCCTTCATGGGATATACAGGTTCTTCCCATTGATAAGGTAGCATGATCTACAAATATTTGTGTTGACACTAAAATTGAAAAAAAAAACTTCTACCTTCTTGAATTCCATTGGAGTCATATCAGAAAATTGCGTATGCCCGTAGACAGCCGAACCTTGTTCGTTCTTCTGCATCTCGCGAATTACTTTCGAGTTTCTTTTGAACACTCGAAAACGTTTCAAGACCTCTCGTTTATTGGTGTAAACCTTATCATGCCTGGGAACATCAGAGAATAGGACAAAATTAAAGTTTTCTCACCGATCCATAAAATCGAGGAACGAATTCCAATGAACATAGTCGCGAGGCTTGATAATCTTTGCTCTTCGTAGATCTTCTACTGTTATTGAGTCGTCATGTGCAAGCTTGATTACTCGTTGACTATAAAAAGAAACACTCAAATTAAAAAAAGAAAAAAAATTGAATAGAATTACTCGAACGCAGTGATATTTCTAGTGAATTCCTCTTCGCAGAATTTTACTTTCGATGAGTCTCTGAGATCGTGCCTTTTCACACGTCGGATCGCAACAATTTGGCATTTCTGAAATGCAGAAAAAAATCAGATTCGAATAGAATCCGAACAAATTTACCTTTAAGGTGTCGGTCTTTTTACACTCACGCTTGTGTTTTTCATTCTGAAAAATATTGAGTGAAGTAATTCAAATAAATGTAAAGTTACCTTTTTGCAGTCAGTTTTAACTAGAGTCACATCGAGGGTGTAATGAATACCGTTGGACAATTTTCTTTCAACATCCCACGTTCTGTCGAGTTCCCAAATGTACAAATCGTTGGAATTTTCGTTAAATTTTTCGATTCCGTGTTGAGCGAGTTTCTTAAAATAAAACTTTCTATTTTGTGACAAAAAATGATATCAATGATGTCACAACTAGACAGGACTCGTTTTATAAGTGCCGCGATATCAAATGAAAACTGAACCTCGTGAAGAAGGTGATCTTCCTCTTCTAACGACAAAAGACAACTTGCGACACCGATGAGAAGCAATAGGGTCCAGAGCCGACCCATTCCTGAAACACTACAATAATAAATGGAAATATAAAAAGAAAGATTGGATGGAGGGCGGCAGGGAGTAACATATGGTATTGTAATAGAGGTCAACCAGCTGTCCGACAGATTGACAAAGTATTTTCGAATTCGATGATAGAGATGATTGGGGTGTGAGGTTTTCAAGGCTGTTGACGAAAAAAAAACGATATTAAAAACTGGTGCCAGGCACTGAAAACATATCACGCGGACATGACTATTCAAGATTGATGTCAAATTTTTTTGTCGTTTCTATATTTTAAATCAAATATTATATAAGACATTCTCGTTTTGAGAAAAATACTGAACAGCGGGAGTATTATACTATTAAGAAAGGATTAAATGTATAATTATAGCCTGAGGGTGTTTTCTTTTTGAAAATGGCGTTTTCCTACTATTCGCCGAGAAAAATTGAATTTGGACAACTAATTTTGAAATTCACATGAATGCGCATGTCTCTGTCAAAATTCGGAAGCGCCACACGATATTCAATTTCAAGTCAAACAACATTTTTTTAAAGAAGAAGAAGAAGAAAAAGTAACGCTAGATGAGGTGGACCAAAACAAAAAAAGAACAACAGAGCCAATAAAATTTGGGAGGAAAATCGCAAATGCACTCACGAATTGCGGCCAAAGTAAATTATTCAATTTGTAATCTATGGCAATTTTCTTTGTTATTCGACTCATGAAATATTGGCAGAATTCTCGGGGTATAATGCGCACTACTAGATTTGACGCGCTCAAGTTGGAGTCTAAGTGGTCCCAAGAGGAAAGTCGTTCGAATGGAGGCTCAATGAAAAATTTATGTGTGAGATTTGGAGATTATGGTGGCGTGCACTTTGACGAAGCAATTATTCAAACTGATCAATTTTGGGAATGCTCATAGCCAAAATGGAAGAAACTACTTTGCGGAATAGACTAGTGTTGAAAAATTAATAGACCGCGTTAACATGAGCGACAAGGTCACAAAAATTTCAAATTTATTCCATTCCACTACCACTGCGAATTCACGAAGGATCAACAAACAAACATTAATTCGAAATTAGGTACTTACTGACAACTACTACTAAAACCGTATAGCTGGTTTCTATTCGCTTAAGACCATAGAAAAGAAAATTGAATAGAGCCAAGTCGGAAATGATAATCTTGGCTTGATATTGTTTCAAAAGAGCGACAATAGGCAATTGGATACATATATATAAAATGTAACGCCATGTGATTACCACCTGCTTCTTTGATGTTTTGAGAAGAAAAAAATGAGGTGAAACGGGTAACAGTGATGTGGGTCTATTAGAAACCACCCCTACTTTTTAACCCCCACCCCTGCTATTCCACCCCGACTTTTTAACCCCGACTTTTATTTATGATACCACCCCCACTTTTTCACCCCCAATTTTTAGGTTTCACCCCTACTTTTTCACTGCACTTAAAAATTTGAAGTTTCTAACAGTAATGTTTAACAGTAAAATTTTACTGTTTTTAATATTTTCAATAATTCAAGTTATCAAGAGGAGATTCGCAGGACTGATGTCTAAATTAGATTTTTCAGAAACTATGTAGCGTTCTTATGAAAGGTTGACGTTTTGACAAAAGACGAAATTTTTCTGAACCGGGTTTTCCAAGAATAGTTAATTTCATGTTAAAATTGTCAACCTTTCATAAGAACACTACATGTTGTCGGCGTCAAACGACTGAAGGGAGGCGGAGCCTTTAAATTCGCGAAATTAATGTAGATTTAAATTAATCGTTGACTGAATATTTAATGCGCGTACGCTATAATGCAATGGACGCAATCTCGCTGCCTCGAGACGCATTGGCACATAGCCAATTATTTTTTAAATTTCTTCAAGTCGTTTGACTTCGACAATAGTTTCTGAAAAATGTAATTTAGACATCAGTCCTGCGAATCTCCTCTTGATAACTTGAATTATTGAAAATATTAAAAACATTTTACTGTTAAACATTACTGTTAGAAACTTCAAATTTTGAAGTGCAGTGAAAAAGTAGGGGTGAAACCTAAAAATTGGGGGTGAAAAAGTGGGGGTGGTATCATAAATAAAAGTCGGGGTTAAAAAGTCGGGGTGGAATAGCAGGGGTGGGGGTTAAAAAGTAGGGGTGGTTTCTAATAGACCAGTGATGTGGGAGAGCGTAAAGTAATTAGCAAAGTGACAGACTGGCTCAAACACTTGAAGGTTGGCCGATTGAGAGCGGCTTGGTATAGGGAGGAGAAGAGATAGGAAAAGTCAATGATAATTAGACTATATGGCCAATGCCTAGTAATTAGGGTTCTTTCAGTAGCCTATTGGCTAAATGGAAATCAATTTTTCAAAAAAAAAATATATATATAGTTGTCCTTTTTATTAGAAAACGAAACATCTCAAAACTTTTAAAAATTTTTGAGAAAGGGAAATATTTTACATTGAATATTTATATCTTGGTCTCAATTTTACGATCCATAATTTTTTCATAATAATAATAATAATAATAAGAACTAACTTTTACAAGTGCATCAGGCCATGTCTCGAATAATGTCAAACAAGATGTTATCTTATTTCGTTCCCGTTCGTGGGGGCAATTTTTTTCAATATTCAAAAGAATAAAAGCGATAAGAATGTATTTATTTATTTATTGATCATTATAATTAATTAAAATTCTAGTTTTCTAAAGCACCGTTATTTTTGATTGATAATTCATATTTTAGTTTGACGTTTGATTCTCTATAATTTAACAATGTTCTTTTCTCAACGAAATGTGGCATTCTTCCTCGTTTTGTTTTTTGTAGTATCTTAATGGTTCTAACAACATTAAAAGTATGCAGTCTTGGTTGAAAGATTTCTTTCTCGACAACATCAACATTTGTTCATTATTGATATGTATCAGGGCTGTGCGGCAATGGAATTGCCGATGGCCGAAATTGCCGATTTTTCAAATTGCCGAATTGCCGAATTGCTGAAGAGAACGTTCGGTCGGCAAATTGCCAAATTGCCGGATTGCCGAAATTTTGATTTTCGGCAATTTGATATCAAAAAAAAATCTGCGAAACAAAAATCAATGTCCATTGAATAATTTGGGATACAGTGAAAATTCGGTATTTATATTTCGAATTATCGTTGAAGACATTTAATAGCCGAAATTTTGTTTTTCGGCAAATTGCCGAATTGCAGAATTGCCGAAATTTCCGATTGCCGCACAGCCCTGATATGTAATTGTTTTCTTTTAAATACTCGCAACAAGCGCGTCGGTTCCTATGGCCTAGGTTTTGAATGATGATCCTAGGCCGCCTCTGAAAATGTCGTTTTAAAAATTTTTATTACGCGTCCGCTAAACCGTTAAAAATTTTCGTCGTTCACGTAGTCAAACGATTAATTTTCTAAATTTTATTATTTTTAGGTTACTGTGCATGATTAGGGATGGGTGATTTTATTGAATTGGCGGAAGATGGCGAATCTGCGTCACAACGAATCGCTGAAGCACTCAAAGATGCGCGGGAAGGCACAACTTTCGACGCAAAAATTAAATCTCTAGCATGTGTATGGATGCGGTGTTTTATTAATTAAAAACAACGTTTTTTTCAGGCTATGCACATCCTAGTTGATCCAACAAGGCCAAATCATTTGCTTGATAATTTCTTAGATGAAATGCTCGAATTTGGAGAGTTAAACGAAACGCGAGTATTATGTCTTTTAGTAGATTTTCTTCAAAAAGCATGGTAATTTAGAACCTATAATATATACCGAATTATCACTCAATTTTAGCGCGAAGGATCCATCATTATGTTCGAAAGCCGTGGAAAGACTCAGTTTTTACTTAACTCCTAATGAGAACATACTTAAATATAATCGAGTTATTAAGCGGGTGATTGTAGCCTGTACGAACTTATACCCGATTATTCTTGAACATGTGATCAAGCGAGGAAACGAAGTTGAAGCTGAACGATGCTGGCAATCGTTCAATGTTCTTAAAAGCAGAATTATCGATTTAGTTGACTGTGATCGCGACGGAATTCGCACTGTGACCATTAAATTTCTTGAAGCATTAATTTTGTGCCAATCTCCAAAACCCAGAGAGGTAAATAAATTTAAAAAAACGGCGCTGATATAAATATTAAATTTCCAGCCTGTGTTGGATGCCAATCAACAACTGCAGCAAAACTCGCTAACAAATGAGCAAAACACGCGGTTTTCGAAAATATCGCTTAATGATGTTCCACGTGGACACCGCTTCATATCATATAGAAAAGCTCAAATGGAAGCTGAGGAAAATTTCACTGCATTGATAAAGCAAACTACAATAGCACATATTACATCTCAGGTTTATAATATCGAAGTATTTTAAAGTTAATTTCATTTATGTAGAACTTGCTAACAGTAATTGATGCTCTTTGTATGATTACGCGATGCCGGCCTCAGTGGGAAAATGCTCTGGAAAGAGTATTTGATGCCATGAAAAGTTTGCATTCCAACGTACCTCCAATGCTCAGTAGTGGACAGGTCAGCTAAGCGGGCGAACCTTTCAATAAAATTATTTTAAGGTGAAAGCGTTGAGGAAAGAACTGAAACGAAATCTTCTTCGGTTTCTCAAACTACCTGCCGCTGTTCCAATGCAGCATAAAATTCGATCTCAGCTAACAGATTACTTAGGAGCGTCACCGAATGAAGTGAATCGTGCGATTCCACCACATTTGGTGCAAAAAGTGACGAAAATTGAAAATGGTGCGGAACCAGCTGCAAAGAAAATGAAAATTACTAATGGTTCGATAATCATTCATTGAAAATGAATTAGAGCTGGTTTAGAAGCACTTACGACGTCATCATTATTTCAAGATGATGAAGATGACGACGAACCATCGACATCTGGTTCCAAAAATTCGGCTTCCACAAGGCCGAAAGATGCGAACACTGAAGCGATAGAAATTACAGCAAAATATATTTTCGAAAGGCTGAATTCGCAAGTCGTTACAAATTTAGTGTTCATTTCGTTGGTATGATGTTGAACCGTTCCAAAAAAATGTCGATAAATTATAGTTAACGCTACCCGATGAAATGCCTGCTTCTTTCAATTCAAGTTATACTCCTATCGCACAAGCTGGCACTGAGGTGATGAATTTAAGATTTATTAAAGTTTTATTAAAATGGAGTTTAGGAACAACGGATGGATGTATCTCGTATGATGGCAACTCAAGCAACGCAACGCGAAATAGGTCCTGGCTACGAAATGCTAAAAAAGCGAAAGGAAGAAGAGCTGAAAGGACGTCAGAAGGCGCGTAAAGGCGGTGTCGTCATTGCTCAGACTCCGGCACATGTTCCCAGTGCGGGAATTTCTCGTACTGTGACTCAAAAGGGAACGATTGATGGGCCCACTGTAAGATAAATGTTGCAGTTTTGAAGTTTAAATCACATTTGCAGCCGGTTCCGGTTTTGAGAACCAAAAAGGCGTTCAATTTGCTTGAAGAAACAAAGAAGATGACCGACGAAGAGATGGAAGAAATGTTCGAGCTTGCTTTTGAATCGGTTTTGAGAGCAGAAAGTAATTTGTCATGAATTTTAAGAATCAACATTTTTTATTCAGGGCGAGTGGTTCAAGGTGGCGCTACCATGATGTACCAGCAACTCGTTGTCCGTTTAGCATCAAGATACAAGAAGGATTGTAGCAAATTTGAGGAAATGCTTGTAAAGTTCATTGTCGATGATCATAAAAAGCGAACAGATCTAGCGTTATTGTGGATTTGTGAGCTTTATGCCCAATACCAAGGGTAAAACATAACCATAATAATTTTGCACAATTATCATTCAGGTACTCATATTGCTCCTTATATATGGAGGAGCTAATAAGTGGTGAAGACGATCATACAAAGAAAGCGAGATTTGAGCGATATGATCAAGCTATGTGCAAACTACTGAAGGAACTTGTTGAAAAACAACTCTATAACGAACCGTGGGGAAACTTATTTTAGCGGATTTTTGAGTCCTGAACTATGTTGTTTAGACTATTCTACAAACTTCTTCTGGAAGCACCATTAGTGACCACGAATGCATTTGAATATTTAAGGATTGTCTGCTTAAACACCGTAACATTTTTCTTTTTGTTTCGTTTTTATCAACAATTTAGGAAAGCAATGCTCTTGGAATGTCGGTTTTACGTGAGTTGATATTGACGAGAAATAGGCAACGACCTCAACTTTTGCAATTTTTCTTTGCACTATGTTTCCAGCCACAAGCAAATGTAAGGTCATGTTAAAATGTAAATAATGTTTTAAATTTTTCAGTTGCGTTCATCTTGCATCGAAACGGCGAAAGAATTGTGTAACTTGCCACATATAAGGTATAACAAATTGATTCTTACGAAATGACGGGCAATTTTTTTCAGAACTTCTTTAACGGAAAGAGCCGTCCAACAAATTCAGGATTGCCTTGATCCAGTACCTCCAGATTATGCACAATTACCAGGAGAAGTAGAGTAATATCCATTTGTGCTAGTTAAACAAGTAGCTTTCAGCAATGCGAAGCATGGACAGATGAAATGTACAAATCAGCGTTGGTTATTTATACAACAATCATGCCATTTGATTCGTCATTGCTGCTGCCTCTCGGTTCCGTCTATGCAGCAGGAACGACTAATTTTAAGAAAGTTGTACTTCGTACCATTGAGCCAGTGATGAGAGTTATTGGAATGCACGACCAGCAGGTCTTACGACTTATTGAAGAATGTCCTCCGGGAGCTGAGACACTGGTGGCAAGAATTGTGCACTTGCTCACAGAACGAAGTATTAAATGATGAGTTTTAACTATTCAATCAATATTTGCAGCGCCGGCAACTCCTGAGCTAGTTATGAGAGCCAAAAAGCTTCATGACGAACGGCACATGGATATTCGTGCGCTTATTCCAATTATTGGAGGATTGTCAAGGGTATGCGATACAATTTGTCAAAAAAAGTTAATGCTAATGTTATAGGATGAAGTCATCCGATTAATACCAAACTTTGTGTTTCGCGCCGAGTATCAAAAGTCTGTTTCACTTGTGTTCAAAAGACTTTATATGGCAAGAGGTATCTAGCAAAAATATCGAGATAATTAATGTTATCGTTTTTAAAGATCTACAAACCGGAGATCCCTGCTTTGATCCAATTGACTTAATCAAAGAATATCATCTTATTAAACCAAGCAACGAAAAAGAAAAGGAATTCCATATTAACAGTAAGCTTCAAATATTTTAAAATAATAAATTCAACAATTTAAGATTTATCTGAGTTGTTTGATACCAAGTATGTTAAGCGAGATGTTGCTTCACAAGCAATTGAGACTATCTTCGAAATTGAGCCAACTCCTTATCTTTTCCCACAATCATTGTGTGTTCTGCACAATAAGGTAATTTTTTAATTCGTTTCAAATATCAAGACTTAAATTTAGTTTACGGCATTTGATACATTCGTTTCAACACTTCTCCAAAAGTTTATCGATAAGAAGCATTGGAAACAATCGGAATTTGCGAAGATGGCATTTTTCGAAGCAATTGCAAAGTTGAAAACTGTAGCATATGGTGTAAGTATCCAAACGTCTGTGTGTTTTCTATAAAAAAATATTTTAGGCTGTCTTGACGTCTTTTTCGTTTGAGGACTACACAGATCTTAAAACAGCGTTGGGAGAGGTACAAATTGTCACCAAGGTTTTTATCACACTGTATTCTAATTGCAGAATCTCGTTGAAGAGCTGAAAGAATTCTTCCCTACGATGTCAACTTCGCAGCAAAAAACTGTCGAGTAAATAATCATATGGTCTAGAATTCCAAATTAACGTGTGTTTTTAGTGAAAAAATTAAAGAAGAGGTCTATGATAAGGAGCGGGAATATCGAGAAAAGAAAATGCGAAAAGAAAGAAAAGAGCGAGAGCGAGAGAGGGAGACTCATCGTGAACGGACTCGAGAAGATGAGAAGGACCGTAATAGGGTAATTATTTTATCCATTTCGAATTTTAAATCGTTTTTTTTTTTCAGAGCAGAAGATAATCGCGTAACGTCTGTGAGATAATTGCAGTAGATCTATCGTTGTTCAAATGGGTGTTATTTTTTATTTTTGTTGTTTTGTCTTATTAAATATGAAACATTTAAAATTTAAAAATATATTTGTTTTGAATTTTTAACGGTTTTTAGTTATACCTTATAAATGCTTAGTCATCTTTCGCTTAGAAAATGAGATGAAATCTTAGAGAATGGCAAAAAGTCCTCCGTCTCCATTATTCGTACATCATGGAATTCCCGGCGGGTCAACGTGTTGCTTAATTGATGAGAAATTGTTATTTGTCGGAAGCATGAAAGGAGAAGTATTGGTTTATAGTTTAGAAACGAATTTGAAGATTGGAGTGATATTTCGTAAATTTTTATTTTTTTTAACATTAATTTTCATTTGATAATGATTAATGAAAGCGCTTTTGTATATCCGGCAATAGAATTTATCATTTTTAGATGATTCCGAGCAGAGGCGTATTCAAACTATTCAAAAATGCGGGTTAAAGTTGCTTGTTCATGTCCGATGTGATAGCATTCACATTCTCGAGTATTCGAATTCTTATAATCAGAAATGGAAAGTTTTGCGCAAAATTCCGTTCCAACATTTTGGCTTCTGTGGTGCTATACTTGACGCTGAAGAAAATTTACTATTCGTCTCGGAAGTCGAAAGGAACAACTGCATAATTTATTTGAAACCCGAAATGAAGGACAGAAATCAAATCACAATGGATTCTGACGTGAGAATCGCTCACGGTAAATTATTCAATAACCCTGCATTCATTTCAGGCAACACCGATGTGTTTGAGCTCATGTGACAATAAATTGTTTGTTGGACTGGAAAACGGAAGTGTCGAGTTTTATGCGAAAGAGTCTGGAGAATACACGAAAACGAATTCTGTAAGTTTTGCGGCATGAAAACTAGCCGGATATTGAAAAATTATTTTTGTCAATTTTAATAGAATAAAGTATTTCAGGTTCAACTACTAAAGGATCCAATATTTTGTATCGCTAGTTGCTCAAAGAGCATTGCTGTTGGTTGTGCAAAATCCCCAATTTTTCTTCTAAATCTTTCTTCTCTAGACGAGGACCCTAAACAAATTCATTATCCCCAAAAGTTTGCTACCTTCATTATGAAGCAGACCATTTACTTTTTTAGTGCTGCTGGTTGCTCATCGCTATCGTATTCACCGAACCTCAAACAAATTGCTGCCGGGTTTTGGGATGGTTCGTTTCGAGTTTTTTCATCTAGTCGCCTCACTATTCTCCTTGTGCTCTCCAACGCACATTCCGCTACAATAACCTCCATATGCTGGAATCAGCGTATAGTGGCGGCATGTTCGCTCGATGAAACCGTGTCGATGTGGAATTTTAAGTAAATGGTTTATTCGGAGTTATCGTGAGATCAAAATAATTAGTCGCAAATTATTTAGAATTAAAAGAAAAGCTGGGTTCGTTCATATTGTTTGATATGAATACGGGGTTTCGTTGCATAGGTGTCTCAAAGCGATTTGATTCAGTGGTTGCGATGACGTGAGGCCGAACGGGCACGCATCATTGAAGGGAACTGAAATGAGAATATATTTCTTAACTTTAATTACTCTAATTTTCAAATACCTCGACGCGACTAGTAATGTTTTTGGTGGTGTGAGTAGTAGTGGTGGTGGTAGTGGTCGATGATGATTTGTGGCGATGCTCGCGTGATTCTTCGACGTACACGCTACCACGTGGCGTATCAAGCATTTCTTTTGATTCGGCGAGTTCGCGAAGAGCCCGCTGAATTTCTTCATCAGCCCATTCAGCATCACTGTAATTTAATTTTTGAATTCAAACGAACATCGAATTAGATGAACTTTGAGTCTTTGAGAGTTTGACATCTTTCTATAAATCTGTTGCGCGGATCCAATGCAATTTCTCCGATAAAAGTTTAATACTTACACGTTGGCAACGTGGGTCTCATGAAGAATGAGCTCATCAAGTTGGCGAATACATGATGCTTGACAAAGCTCTCCGTCGTCGTTAGCAACAACAACGACAGCATGAGCGAATCGAGGACGGTCGACAATTAAATCGACAGATTCTTCTCCAATTTCATCCACAAATTGCTCCAAAACGCTTTTTAGCATTGAGCTGTCAAAACCCATTTCACTGAAAAAAAATTATAAATTAATATTTCTTGAAAGCGAAAAAAAATCTTGGAAACAATCTGCTTTGGCCGTAGAAAATATAGGATACCTATCCAGAAGAAAGCTGGCTTCCGTTCCCGCCCCCCCCCCACCCGCCATTTGACGAAATTCATAACACTGAGAAAAAGAGAAAATAGAGAACACTTTGTCCAACACTTCTACATAAGAATAAGACTTCCTATCACAGGATGAATCTTTCAAAGCGTCGAAATGTGGATTCAAAGAGCAAATGCGGCAAACTTTGAAAAGCATTTCGTTTGGAAAATCGAATAAATCGTCGCTCGCCGAAAGAAAAAAAATGTCAACGTTGGACGAAAATAATACAAGAATGACGCTATATATTGTTTTCAATATTGATATTTTGCTGTTTCACCGCTTCCGAATATATTATTTTGAATGAAGAAAGAGGAAATGACTAATAAATGTTTATGAGGCGATGAAAAGGGAAAATAAATTAGATGGGATGCGTGTTTCAACAAAAGAAAACGGAATCCAATTTCAAGTGACTGGGGGGGGGGAGGAGAATTGTCACGTTGATCCAAAAAATGAATAAAAAACTGATCACAAATTTGAACTCAAAACCGCTAGCGTTATTCACGGTGAGCTTGTATGAATCATTTTGTGGGGCGTCCTGTGTGAAACAAAGAAGATTCACACAATAAACATTGCCCTTTCATCCCGAATGCATTTTTGCGATGCAATCCTTCTTTTAAAATAGGAATTGTAAACAGAAAAAAAGTTTTTAAAAATTAAAATTTCTCATTTTTTAATGCCCAACAAATAGCACGACAAATTGTCACAAGGGAATCCAGAAAAACTGGAGAGTAAAGAAAAAAATCTCATTAAAAATTTGGAAATGAAAAAATCAAGCAACTACCAAAAAAGACGAAAGCACGGGAGTGAGCATACATTGGAATGTTGACTCATCATTAATTGTTGTGTGTCAGCTTATTCAATTGTATGTCGATTTTCGAATGAAACAATGCAGACGCAAAACACCAATAAGAAAAAGGAAAAGTAGATGGTAGGTGTGAGAAAACGAGAAATTCGAAACCCAATGAGATTGTCACCAAAAAACCACATTAAGTCATTGGAAACGGATCGAGTAATAACACAGCTTAAATTGAGGCTTCCTCTAATAAGAGACGAGGCCAAAAAAAACCGGTTGACTTTGTTAATGCTTTTTTATTGTTTCGAATAGTTTTACACCTTGCCAAAAAATTATTGGCAAATGGAATGCCTGTTAACACACTTATTGATTTATTATGCAGTTCTGTACGACGATTGCTGTGATATGGGAAATAAGCGTATGGTGTAAAGTTGTATAACGGTGTTCAGGCAATTGAAAGCGTTGTAGATTAGGAATTAAAGTATCTACCTAATAATGCAAGGATAGATCATACAAGAGAGGTCATTTAGGATGCTAGTTTAACTCGTTAGGCTTATTGATGAACTCGAAAAGGAATTTACTAAATCGGTGGAATTCCGATTTTCTCAATGTTCATTCAAAAAAAAAAATAAATTTGTTATCAATCCGGAATCAATTTGAAACGTGGGCGCTTCAAATTGATAAACTAAAGAAGAAAATATGTATAAGAAAAATCGTTATCGTTTGATTCGGAATCGAAAAACGAAATACAATGTGAGTTGCATTCAACGTATGCAAATGTAATAGTGTTTCCGTTCTCTTCTGTTATCATAATTGTATCATCTCCGTCCGATTCGACGGAGAAGCTTTATACGGTTCGATATATGGAAATAGTAGAGAACCCAGACGAGAAACCCATATAATTTTATGGCCGATTAAGGAAATGATATGGTATTCGAACATTGGGAAATAACATTTCTTGGATTTATTGAAGGAAGCCGATGTTTTTTAAAGAATTGAATTTTTTCAAAACGCGAGGATAATTGCAAGCACGCGTATCTGTTTGCTTATGTATCATCTCCAATTTCGTGTTGGTTGTTTTCTAATGCAAGCGTTTTCACACCAAACAGAGAGCTAACAATTTGAAATCGCTTCATAATATTTTCTCTACTCACCTTTTCTCGGGCGGTTCTGTGGGGCAGCACATTATTGAAATTTGCGAACGAACCTGAAAAAAAATGGGTTGGAATGTGTTGTTGTTGTTGACGATGTGATCAAAAATCGAGTGGGGCGGTTAATTTGATTAAAGTAGGCATTGCCGTAAAACGAATGTATCAATTGCCGAGAAAAGTTGTCGAACACAGTATTTTGGAATTTCTTTTAAATGTAAAAAAGATGGGTTCTCGCGCGCGCACTGTTTTATTGACTTTGCGAACTTTGATATTTTTAGATGCTCATCGAGTAGTTAACATGGTTTCGAACTTTACTGATTGTTTGGTTTCGACTTGTGACCATCACAAATCCTCTAATAAAACAATACTTAGAAAGTTCTCGCATAGATTAACAACCTTTTTTCTATTTGCAAACTGTTCACAACTTCGAACATATGATTGTGTGAGAGTTAAAAATAAAATACACTTGAGATTTTTCATTGAAAAAAAATGAGAAATAAATCGACTTCGTATAATGGATGTCGAATATTGAAAATGTTTGCCACCGTGGTGAAATTCCTTAGCAAAATAATTATTGCCCAGTTTGAAAAACGAGAAACAAAGAGCACTATATTAATTACTTCAAAAAAAAGTAATTTCTTTCTGAGCAACACATTCATGCACATGCTTGAGTGACTTTGTTCCAATGAAAGGGCATAACAATTTTTACGAAAATAATAAGAATTGCTTGCGACGGTGGTTCCACCAGCAATTCATGCTCCTTCAATTGTTTTTTTTTATAATCCGAGGAGCAATTGAAATACTTCAAATATTTATTTTAGGGATATTTTTCAATGAGTCATTGATATTCAAGTGGTTAAAAAGTGTGAAAACCAAAAATTTAAGGTACTATTCGATCCGGTTAAAACACGACGTCATAAAAATGGCCGTTTCAATATTCGAATGAGTTTCTATTGGTATTGGCTGCGCTATCGACCGCCCAACCAAAAAAAAAAACAATAACAGCAACGAAATAACATGGGGTCTCGTAAAACATAAACGGGAAGTTTCCGGAGTAAATTGGAAGGTGCAGGTCAAAGATAGTAGTTTTGAAAATTTTTACCCAAATTTTTAGAAAACACGGTAATGGGAAACCATAAAAATGAATCGATTTCTCTAGAATATGCTCTCTAGGTAAAAAAAACAGCAAATTTTTGTTTCCGAAACCGGACAAATAGAGAATTGAAAATTTGACGAAGAACGAATGTATGTAGGTGCTAAAGAAAATGCGAATGGATTACCAAGCTTCGAATTCAATTGTTTCGCGTTCTCAACATGGAAACCTGAAGTATTAGGAGAAACCGAAAAAAAAGTTCCTCATAATTAACCAAGAACGAGAGACGAATGATGGTTGTCTAGACGAGCTAATATTAGCAATGAGAATTGTACGCGAAGAGAATTTTTTGTTCAAACAGTTCGCAGACAACTCATCATGAAAGAGGCGCAAAATTACGTCAAATAAAAAATTTGCCGTCGTGCAAATGCTGCAAAAAACCCAGAACGCCAATTTTTTTGAGGCGAGGAAAAGAAAAATCCATGAATGGACATGAAGGATTGAAATTTAATTTCCTTCCTTGAAAAAAAAAATATATTTTGAAAAATTAATACTCTTTGACAATAATACTTTTTATTCTGACTTACCTTCGTGGATGCCACGTGATATCCATCATTTGCTATGCTACCGTACTTAATTACACTCGCCGATCGCCAGAATACGGACCACGTCATAACGATAAGATATAAGAGACCGAGTCGAGCAATGGACCCACAATATATTCACTGCTCCGATAGTCTCTGACACGTCCTTTTCGAAGGAAAACAAATGCGAATCTCATTAAAAACTTTGGTTTTCATTTGCAATTTTTCTATAGATATGATTTTTTTTGAAAAGTATTCTCGTTCTGATTACGTAATTCGTTTCACGTTTGCTCTAGATTCTAATTATCGAGTAAACTATAAAATGTTTTTTTTGTGTGTCTGTGTTGTTTTTTTTTTAATTTTCGTATGTATATTGACATATTCTCGTTTCTAGTTGCCCGACATTTATGGCATATTTTGCCACAAATCCAATGAACTGATTAATTGGTAAATTGAGTTTATTTAAAACGATCCTCAACAGTTGTCGAATTGCACTGTTTTTCGCAAAGAAATTTTTAATAAACATTTCCTTTTCACACATATGTGAGATATATGTATGTATGTGCCTGTGTTCAACACCATATTTTCTAGGTGCACCGTGTGTTTTCTTGTCGTTTCTGTGCATGCACGCGCGTGGTCTCAATTCGTCTCATTTTTACTTTGTTTTTGATTTGTTTCTAATCGATCGATGACGTCTTATTGAAAAAGAAATTTGAAAATTCTTCAATTTTTCTGGATGCTGCACCCGTATTGACCTATAAACATATTTTTTTCAGCTAGTCAAATGATAATTATTGCAATGAAAACGGGTAGCATAATTTATTTTTCGCCAGATTCTGAACCGGTAGATTAGTTTTGAAAATTTCAAAAATTTTCATATTTTCAGCACATACAGACCTCGTCATCGGCTTCACTAGCAACCACTCAGTCGGAAGCAAACATCATAATAGCAAAGCGTCGACAATTCAAATGGGTGAGAACATTTAAAATTTGAAATTATCCCTTCTAAAGGGTCTTATAAATGTTCAAATTGCAAATTCATTGCGAATTTTATTTAACGCAGCCGCCGTTGTGTGAGTAATTCGGATTTGATTTGATCGAATGAAATGTTTTATTCCAAACCAAATTTTCCATTAATGTTCAATTTCTTTCTTCTTACATTCAATCTTACAATTTTGAAATTGTTTTAATTAGCTATGTATAAGATTTGGTATAGTTAACACATTTCTTATTCCACATTTTCTGGAAGTTTATATTTTGCTAAATTCACCTTTGAAAAATATTTGAAAATTTCCAAAGAAAATTTCCAAAATTGTTGTGAAGTGTTACAGCATTTGATCCTCAATTCCCCGACATTTTGTTGTTATTCATTGGATTATTATTATTGAAGCGCGACGAGCAAAATAATTTATATTTGACGACAACATATTGGTTTATACGTTCTTTTTTCTCCTCATTGCCAAATATTTGAAACCCGAAATTCTGAAGACAACACCCACTCGCTTCGATCAACCCAGGGGCCGTCGAAAAGTCGTCAACAAATTCGAACAAGTTTCATAACAACACACACACACAAAATATTTGAAGCGACGGCGAAAAAGCGGAAAAATAGCAGATGAAATCGAGGAGACGTCAACTCTTCACATTATTTTGGTTGTTGGGCTCTACTCGTTTCCTATTGTCTTCTCCACCAACATCGTCTTGAAAAACAACAAGAAAAAAATAGGAGAAAAGGGGAAGTAATTCTCCTCGAAAAGATACCTTAGGCTGTTTTTTTTCTTTGCTTTTCAGCGAAATTTAAATTCATTCTGATGTGCCATAAAACTCTTTGAGCGTTTTATTAAAATAGCTCGATTCTATATAAGGTAACCTCTGTGTTGTTATGAATGCGATTGTTTATATATGAAGAGATACACCATAGAATAAATATATAAATTTCCTCGGGTGGTGTACATTTCTGTGCGTCTACTCCGAGGCGACGCGAGCATTCGATTGTAACTGTACATTTCTTAAAATTTCGTAGCAAAATCTATGTTAAATTGTTTCAAGCGAATCAGGAAGAATAACAAATATACATAGTCGGCGTCCGGCGACTGATGTACGCGGGTAGATTTACGCGCATGCGCCTTGAAAAGGTATCGCCACGCGTGAACGCTTATTTTGCTGTTTTCACGTGAACTGCTCCTTTTTTCTTAATGAGTTCCGCATTTACTTGAATTTCCAACGTCATTCGATTAAAAAATTATCGAACCGGTCCATAAAAATTGAAATAACCTGTTAGTCCTTGCGAGACCATTTCGAAAGACGCATTCCCGTAAATCTACCCGCGTACAGCAGTCGCCGGACGCCGACTATAAATTTCTCAAATTTTAAGTTTTTTTTTTCATATAATAAACAACACCCATAAATGATACAGGTCCTTCATATTCGTCTTGATGTCGATAGAAAGTTTTTTTATTACCCATAATGATTGGCAAACCAGAAAGATGAAACTATTCAAATGCGTCTCATGACCAAAAATGGGCGGTTTCTCAATGGTTCACCATTTCGTGTTGTTTCCCTCAATGGATTCACGCTGTCAGTTTGAGCTTTGTCGTCCTCGCAGTTTGCTCACCGCCAGTATCGCATTTCTGTCTGTGTGAGAGTGTATGTGTGCGTTTGTGTGTGATGCGTATGTATTTTGGTTCTTCGCATGATTCTCGCAACGAATTGTATGCATTTCCAGGTCGGTGTGGCGGCGGCGGCGACGCCTCTCTTACTATATGTTATGTCTGTTTGAATACTTGTTGCTAACCGGATTTTTCCCCCTTTCACCTCCTCCACTTTTATAGAAAGAATCAACTAATTTGGAAGAATAGCCTACACCCTTTGTAGATCGCATTTTTTGTTCTTTTGATACTTTTCGATTGAAACCCCCTGCTGATTGTTGACTGGTTTGTGTCAGCTGACTGTTTTATATGCATTCATTATATTGCACTTATTTTTTCATGGACAGCATGATGTACATTTGCAAAAAAAGAAGAAAATTTGTTTCAAATTTGTGGCGTTGCTCGATTTACGAGCAGTCGTAAAATGAACTAGTTATTGTCGTAAATGGTGCGTTTATACCCTCTATTATTTGTTCATTTTAATCCGGGAAATGAATAAACGAAAACTTTCACTATGGCGAAATGGTGTTTTCGCAGATCGAAAAGTCACCACAATTTTTTGGAATTTAATTATTCATTTAATTTTAAGGATTGGAGAGAATTGTGACCTTTGCACCCATTTATTTAGTTAAAACAGAATTAAAAAATATAATCTATTTTCCACAATTTTGCCGAATAATTGCTTTATTTCTCTGTTCAACAATTCGAGGGTACTGTAAATAATTATTTAGTCTTTTTAATTGAATTAACCGAGCGAAAATAATTGTTGAAGTGTTTTTTTTTGCTAGGAATTTTCCAGAACATCGGTTTCCATCGTATGTTTCTTCTTTTTTTCGATCATAGATTTTTGAATTATTGATCTTGAAAGTTGATATTTGCCAGATGCACGACGCATGGCCCCCGAAAACTGCGAAACACGATAAAAAAATCCATAAAATTGGGTTATTGAGAGTCTTCTTTGCGTCATGAGCGACGCGACAACAGTGCAATTTATCATATTGTGATAAAAATAGCGTCTTAAGGAAAAGCGAAAGACGTTGAATACCAGATTATTTTTTCAAATATCAGAAATCATGCACCTCAATAAGGCACGAATTTGAACAATTGGTCCCATGACGAGCCACTTCAAAATTGTCAATATTGTTGAAACTTAGAAAGACAAAGAAATTGCCAGCTAGAAATGTGTCTTGTGCGAGAAATTGGTTTTTATTTTCTCCAACAATTTTTTTTATCATCATCGTCACAGACAGAGCTTTTCGATATTTCAAGGAGCATTGATAACAAACAGTTTTGACGTCTCTCGCTACTTTACTTTTTTTCATCGAAAAATGAGCAGTTGGGGCCGATCGATGGCCTCATTCATAGGCGCCCCTTGAACACTTTCCTCTTCTCCACGCCAACATCTGTCGTCCGATAATTGACCACCCGCCTCGTCGCGTAGGGGACCCCTAGACACCATTTCACCATTCGCCATTGCCAACACCATAACCACAACGCGTGCTTCTTCGCCTAATCTGGATGCCGCTTTCTTCTTCTTCTACTTTCATCTCCCTCTTCTCGTCTCCACCCTCAAACGCACACTTCCTTGCCGGGGCACCCTCCAATCGACCGACTTCTGCTAGTCTCCAGTCAACTGCCTAGCAATACTTCGATTTTATTATTCCCTTCTTCGAAACATCAAAAAAAATTTCCGTGAAACTGGTGATCAAAAATTGCTGGAAATTTTTTTCTGTCGCCCTCGATCATGTGATGAATGCAAGCAGTGAACGGCAGATGCCGAAAAAAAACAACCAACCATGAACGCCGAAATTTCATTTTCTTTTGACGCCTTTTTCCGAATAGACCCGATTCAAATTGTATTCAGGATTATTCTACATTCCCTTCAAATATGCCATTGATTATTTGAGTTTTTTATTGGTTTGAAGCTCTTCCGCAATCTTTTCTGTTTTTTTAACAACTAGAGTTGACTTTACTGCTATGTTTTTCTTTCTCTCCCTTCCACTAGATTATTTGCTTTTGACAAACTAGAACGCCGCACCGCCCGTAATTATACGAGATCCTCCACATATAGGTGTGAGAACAAAGGCCACCAACCACTACTAACCAAAGCCTGTTGCGACACAAAACATTCACAAACCACTCGTGTGAGCTCATCGAAGCAGATGCGCTCAAAATCAGCCATGAAATATTAATTATACGGCTTCGATTCGGCCATCGTATTTCTCGTTTGTTTTTAATTTTCGATACATATAATTCTCACCAATATTTTATTTTTTCTTTCAGGCTCGGCGCAGTCTCCATCATCCTCCTCCCCTGAAACCTGATTTCATGTCCGTTCAAAGCAAAAATGTCGGATTTGAGCTTGAGTAAGTGTTTCTTTTTTGTCAAATTTTGAATGTTCAGTCTTTTCCTCAATTGTTGCTTTGTCAAGTTTGATTTACGTCCGTTCAAGAAAAGCTTGTTTTCTTGTTACGCGCAGCGAAAACAACAATTTCAGTGAGACTAGGCTTAAGCTTTTTTCCATTATTGCATAAGACATTGCTCAAATTGAAAGAAAAAAAAAAACGAAATATACATTTTTTCGGGGTCTTAGATAATCTATTGGGATTAGGATACGTGATGAGCACCTGCCTGCCTTATTTGATGAGTTGAATGTATTTCATATTTCAAGTCTAAAGAGATGAAAAGATTATATCATAAATATTATACATCTAAAAAGTCCTTAACGAGAAGATACAGTGTGTCATGTTTCCGGTTTGAACCGTCTTTCAATTTACCCAACTCAAACCACCCATTCGTTGTTATTATTGGGCGATGTTTGGCACGAGTTTCGCTTGTCTCATGATGTCACACACTGTTTCAATATCACGTGGAGTTTGAATCGCTTTTTCTCTATTTATACGCTAAGGAGCGCGTTAAAATAAATTGAGTTTTTGAACATGAAAAAGATGCGAATATTTATCAACGATTTTCATGCGTCTACCAGCGATTTCATGTAAGATTTCACTCGTTGTTGTTATTGTTGTTTTCGATTGCATTTAGATTAAATTGAGGTGGTAAACAAACAAATTTTGACTTGATTTGTTGTTTTTTTTATAATGTGCAAAATTTGTGTAAACAATAATATGTATTGGTGTGGTTTGAAATATAACTATGTATCACATTTGAATTCATTTTTTTCAGTGATTCGGATTTTCCGGAACTGAATGCAAAGATGACAGGAAGGAAGGAGAAGGGACGGCGAGGCGCTGGTGCAAAATTGACGCGTCATGAGAAACATCAAGCGGTTCTCGTTAAGACCATCGACGATCCGGACCAGGTGCTCGGAAAGCGACGCAAGGAGAGGGTCTCGTCGGAGTGCAACGACGGATACGCGCTCAATGTCGCCTATTCGCTCAACAAGAACAACCGGTGGAACGAGGTGACGGCGGGATCGCTTCTCGAAAATGGGACCGAATTTCCGACGTGCGTCGTCGAACGAGTGATGACGGCGAAAGGTGAGACATTTTTTTCGTCGCCCATTTTAATGTTTGGAAATCTCTCGAAATTTCAAAATCTGACGAAATTCAACAATATGTTGGATGTTCAAACTTTGTGTTCTGCCGTGTAGTTGTTTCAAGGAAAAACGTTCTTATCGTGCTAGCGATAACGCGCGCGCGCTCGTTATTTTTTTTCTGGCCAGAAAAAAGTGAAATTTGTTGACACAGTCACGAGACATTCTGGCACTTGGTCGTTTTCTGTACACTCGTAGTTGGAGGCAGTTGGAGCGATGAAAGTGAAACAAACAACAAAAAATGCTTTTTTTTTGCAGATACTGACGCGAACGTTGTTGCTTTTCACACGCGCGATGAGACTGGTGATTGCCGGGTCCAGACCATCTCGGGAAGAGGAACTAATGTAAGAATCTAGCGTGCTTCATGGCTGAGCCTATCAATAATTTTTAGTTGAATGCCATTCATACCGGTGAAGGCAAGAAGAGTCGCGGTAGGCGTGCCGCTAAAGAGGCGGAAGCGGCTGCGGCGCTTCGCGATAGCTCGCGTTCGTCGTCTGACGCTGCTGAAACGGCCACCACTGGTCCACGGGTCCAGTATAATATCTACAAACCGCACAAAAACCATCGCGTGTTGGCTGGAAAACTGTTCAGTCGAAACTATAACACCAAAAAGGCTGGCAAAGTGCGAGCCCATTTGAAAAAAGTGGAAATGGATGACATCGAAGGGAGTGAGCTCGAGCAAAGTATCCATGTCGATGAGGCAATTTACAAGCCGAGTCGCGATTTCAAATTCTGTCTTGGCGATTATCTCGCCGACGCCGAAAAAATCTCGAAGCCGACGGCAGCGGTGTACGTCAGACGGCAGAGCATTGAGAGTATGCAGCAGGCGTCGGACACAATGGATGATTGCGACGATTTGAGCCCGAAACCGTTTTATCTTTTGGACATTTCCGCTATCCTTCGCACACCGGTTGCGTTTGAATGGGTTCTTTTGGACACATCGAAATGGGACAACTACAATTTTGTGGATCAAATTGAGCGACTCGGAACAAATGAGAAGCTCGATGTTCAATGGCTTGATGCTGACAAGAAGCGTGTTTCAATTGATGCTTCGCGATTGGCTACCGATCAGACGATTGCTGCCCCAATACTTGTCATCGTCATCGAGAAAAGCGTTGAGAAGAAGAAAAATGTCATTCGGGTTCTCTTGAACTCCCATGTCGCTCCAACCGGGCCGTTTTCGTGGCAAATTCTGAAATCGCTTTTGAAGCACGCCAACCAAATCGAGGATGTGATCCATGTTTTGGCGAAACTTGTTGGCGAATGGAAAGAAGGTCGCGCACCTGAATGCCTCGATCGACGGGGAAAAGCGAAAAGTCGATTTGAAATCCACCGCGAAAATTTTCATTCGGCGTTCAACAGCATTCTAATGGCAAGACCTGCAAAGGTGCTTACCGTTGAACGAATGGCTTCATTAGTCAGAGAGGAAGGACGCAACATGAAGACACAAGACGATTCATTCGAACATGTCGATTATGACAATGCGGAATTCTGTGATGACGAATCCGAGAGATCATCGCCAAAAGTAAAATGCATCTCGTGCGACACATCGGTTTCCAATGAATTGTTCGAGCTCGATGACTGCTGGCAATGTCGTCAATGCCTTCGACAAATAATTATAGAGCAGATTCGCGCCAAAGCCGTGCCATTGGAGATCCCATTCGTCGTCAGTGAGGGACAATCGGTGTATGACATTTTGCCAGCTATCATTCCGTTGCCTCTTTTGCATTTCTATACAATGGTTTATATTGATAATGAGAAAGTGGCAAATTCGAAAAATTTCAGATGACAGCCACCGAAATGCTTCAGCATTCTGACGCCGACATCGGCGATCTCGGCGAGTGTCCATCATGCAAGCAACTTGTTCATATCGATCGTCCAAATGAGTACAATACTTGCAATTGCGTATCGTGCGGAATTCATTGGTGCGTCGAATGCGGCTCGGAGCCACACTGGCCAATGAGTTGCGCCTCATTTGCCGGGTGGATCGAAAAATGGGAGCGCGAGTTCGAGCTTCACTATCCCGAGCGCACCGAATCATTGAAGAGAATTGTGTGCGCTTGTGGCTTTGAGATCGAATGCCGCTTGGACGCGAACCGCGCCGAATGCAAAGGATGTCGACGTGTATTCAATCCGAAGACGCTTCAAATGCTTGCAGCCACCTATTGGCAGATTAATGAGCAAACTGGCGAACTCGAGCGCCTCTATGATCCTCGCGATTTTCTTGAAGCACGCGAGACGCAGATTGTTCCAGCGCCGAAAACTATCAAGAAAGAGTTCAGTAACGTCTGCGGACAGGCACGCTATCTCCGCATTTCAAAGAAGTCCGAATTTGAGAAGGCGATCCGCAAACTTAAGAATAGCCACGCGGGCGTGGAAAAACTTCGCGAAATCCGCAAAACGGTAACATCGCGACGCAATTTCTTAAAACATCTAACATTTTTAGATCCTTTTGATCGTTGAGAACGGATTAGGATTTGTATATAATGAGAAAAAGAAGGAACTGCAAACTGTGAAGGCCAACTTGGTCCAGCTCCTAAAGCAATGGCTGGAGATTGAAAATGAGATCGAAAATCCAAGGTTTGCGTTTTTTTTTCGCTTTTTGCATTTAAATTTCTTACTGTTTTATTTTAGAAGTGACTTCAACAATCGCATTGAATCGATTGAGTGCAATCTCGCCAAGACATTCGAGTTGATCAAATCGCAGATTTAATCTTCCCAATTTTTCCCGAATGTAAATATGTAACCAATTTTTCAAAATCATTTTTCATATTTTATACTGCATTTTTGTGTTTAGCTTGCGCGACTCAGTTTTTGTCAAAGCAAAAGCCGGGTTAGCTTCTCAATCTTCCTCGCCTTGTTTTTTTCAAGTTTCGATGCAAGCCATAGAAATCCCAACGGCTTTTATCCTACCACCATTCTGCATTGTAATCTAGTGCTATTATTTAATTGACTAGAAGTTGTATATAGTTTTTTCTAGTGATTCGTCCAATCCCCACTAGGGTGTTTGTATTATATGTATAAGTAATTAATATTGCCTACAACATCGGCCTTTGAAAAACCCCAGAAAATCCAAAAAAATTGAAAAACTTCATTAAAACACAAAAATAATGGATTTTTCGCTTTTTATTCTTCTGACTTGATTTTTTGTCTACCATCTTATAGCGCGCTGGAACGCGTAACCCACTCTTTTCTCAATTTCCACCCAACAAAATGGAATTTGCAACTACACCTACTTTCAAATAGGTCCACAATTCTCATCGAATGCCTAGGCGATTTTTCTTGAATTGTAAGTTCCTGAAAGTCCGCAAAACAATGAGCCTTATTGGAAATTCTTTCAATTTCAACATCAACATTTTTTTAAATTTTTACTCAGACCTGCCCCCCCCCCCTATGTGTTCTCCACTATTTCACCATTACATACTTTTTTTCTAATTTTCTAATAATAATAAAGTTTATTGGAGGGCAAAACAACAGATGTTAACAATATAACAAAAAATCTAGCCTAACCTAACCTATCATACTCGTTCTTTAAACCGTGACATTCAACTCTTTTTTAAGCTTCTTCTCAATTCGGGCTTCATCGCTATTGGTAATAATCTCATCATTCTCCGTCAGGTTTAAAAATCCATTTGGTTTCAGCATCCATTTTCTGCAAAAAGCAAATATTGACTATATATCAAATTTTCCATACTTTGCCAACATCGAATGTTTCTCAATGGCAGCCGCCAGACGACTCTTTTCGTCATGGCGGAGCGCAACCTCATAATCCGAAAAAAGTTCATAAACCCGCAACGCCGTGGGACCCATTTGTTTGGAATCTAAGATAATAATTATAGCATCGAAAACAATGCCTATTTTACCGCATATCCTAAGCAAATCAGCTTGCATATTTTGTGCAGCTTCTTTGTTCTGTGACAATCTGAGACGTCTTAGACAAATTGCAGCGAAATCCAACATAAATTGCTCGTCCAACTTGAAATAATACAAAAAACTTTCATTTCGTTGGGATTATTTATTATACCGATCTTGATTTCAACGAGTTCATTAACTTCATGGCCATCAAGCAATCATTGGAATCAATTGAATCTCCACAAATGTCGCAAGCCTTCTCGGCATCTTCATATTTTCGCATTCCAATCAAGACGGCAATGTGCATTACGGCAATTCGCGATTTCGAGAGAAATGTCGAACCACGATGAATAACTAAATTCCTTTTGTTTGATCCTAAAATTAGCTGCAGGATTCAATTCGAAATTTACCATATTGCATATTAGTTCTAGCTTCATCCGTATTCTGATAAAGGCAGTGCCGCAAAAGTGCGACGGTTCCATTTGGACAATGCAGTCCCGACAGAAATTTCTGCCATGTATTCAGAGCCTCTTCCCATCCTACTCGCTTTAAAACAATATTGATGAAGAATACTGTTAACGTCTCGCTTGGGTGCAGTTGGATGAGTTCAATCTTAACCAAACAGCGTAAGAAATCAATTAGTTCATCAATTGAGGAAGGCGTCAGTCCAACTTTTTCCAATCTCTAGAAAAAATTAAATTGCATTGACTTATCGAGATTTCACCTCAAAACAAAGGGCAAATAATTTCTTGTACTCGTTTTGCGACTCAAAAAAACTCTCGTAGTGAGACAATGCTGAAATATCTCGAGTAAAAATAAAAGAGAAAATAAATAAAAAATAAAAGAGAAAATAAATAAATTCCAACCATATGGAAACAAATTTCGGAGCTCATATGCATAATCAGTGAGTTGGCGCACAGAAAACTTTTCCTCTTCTTCAGCCATTCTGGCAAAATTGACAATTTTCAACATTAATTAAACATTAATTTAAAACCTTCTCAAAATCATTAAAAGGTGGAAATTTTTCACTGGTGTCTTCACCGGTTCTTCATTCCACGTGGATGACAATGAGGATCTACCAAGTAAACATTATTTTTTTTTTGAAAAATTTCGAAACCTACAAATTTATCAGCATATTTTTAACATTTTTCCAAGACTCGTGATTCAGATACAATTCGATTACTTTAGGAACAATTTCCTCAAAATTTGTATCAGTTGGCCATCCACCACCATTTTCTGCACTTGAAAGTATCGAGGCGACTTTCGCAATGTCCTAAAAACTTTGTTATGTTTGATAATGAAAAACGAATTACCCCTTGTTCGACGCACGATTTGAATTTTTCATAAGGCACTCGCACCGGTGATTTTTTTGATGACTTTGGAACATCGTAAGTACTGGAATAGTAGGCCTTACACCATCTGAAAAAATCAATCATGATATCGCTCTGCTTGATACCAAACGATACCCTCTGAGATCTCTCGAATATGGCTTTTCCCATAGTTCTTCCATTTTGCGATGTTCCTCAAATGCTCTTTTCTTGGACCAATTGAACATCATCATCCATAAATTCTTATCGCTGATTCCATAACTCTAAAAGAAAATTTAAACGAACATCAGAAATTAAAGATAAACTTTGAGAATCCTTCCAACTTTATCAAGTCTTGACATATCTCTTCTGGGTCTTCCATGATCTTAACATCGTAAACAATTAGAAAAATATAAGACTATTCTTATACCATAAATTGGTTGTAGAATAATATTGATTAAAGGCTCGATATCGATAGATGACCAGTCTTTGTACCCCATACTGGAGAGACGGAAAATGATAGCAAGTCGCTGATCAATTTCAGATTCTCTTAAAAAGAAAACACACTATAATTAATGTTTTTACGCATACGAGGATATTAAAGGAAGGCTAATGTGAATTCTTTCCCTTTTGGCATCAATATCATCCACAAATGTTCGAAAATACTCTATACGATCTTCGAGATTCAAATCCTTAAGCATAAGAGCTGCGAAAAGCAAATCATCGTAAATTCGAACACGGAATTTCCTAAATTAAAATTTTTCTCTTGACGATTTCTTTACTTACGATCGTTTTCCATTGAAAGCAAAGTGTACTCGATTGGCAATATCTCGAATCAAATGGGCTGGTTCATGGTTTCGAATTAGTTGCGAAGCAAGGCGTCCAAGAAGCTGATATAGGAATACTGAAATAATTTTAGAAAAAATTTAAAATTGTAATATGTACTTACAACTTCTCTGCTGATTCTCAAGGCAATCGGAAACTCGTTTAGTGTCCTCGAGTAGAGCTAAGGCCGAGTAATAATGTCTAAATTCATTGATGATATATTTCAAGTATTGAGAAATAATAACCGATGGGAAATATGGCGTTCAACTTCTCTAAACATTTTCCGAAAGAAACCGTGATTTCTCGACGTGCAATTGAGCATTTGTTCGATGAGCTGCTCGCACTCGGATCCGGTACCATCATGACTTTTTTCGGCTAAATGCCAAATTGTTTCGAAAATATCTTCGGTTGACATTTGCAATCTTTTGGTTTTTTCGTCTACACATCGACGCAAAACGACTCGTAGGCGATTTTTATCACCACGACACGCCGCTGCTCGCGCCGCTGCACCATGAGCCAGACTTTCGCCAAATTCGCCGTACTTCGTCGAGGCCTGCTTAAATAAGAGCAAACGATATACATTGTTTTAAAATGTTCACCTCAATCAGCGAATCGGCTTTAGCGTAATGGCCACGAATCGAAAAACAATAAGTCATCGAAGCGTTGATATTTTTATCAACTGAAAACCCATTTCTAGCCATATCGTACACCTGAATTTATTATATTTTTGCTTCAAGTTTTTCAAATTACCATATTACGACAAGCTTCAATGTCCCCGCTTTTAACAACTTTATCAATGACAAAGTGAAATGTGTGAATATCTGGCTCTGTTCCACTGAAAACTCAAAAATTAATGAGTTTTCCAAGGAAACTTACTGTTTTCTTAAGTTTTCCATTTCTGCAACTTCATTCCAATCCGCTTCGTTCTCATTTAAAACTTCGAATTTGGCATTCCATGCCCAAACAGGAATCATTTTCACTAAATGCAATGTAAAAAAGTGATTTCAAAAACTATTTACTATTTCTTTCAATTTGTTTCCAAAGACGGCCCAAAATTATGCACCTTTCAGACTTTTCCATGTTTGATAGAGGATGCCCACAACTAGCAATCAGCAATGGTATCCAGCGATTAGCGTTGTTAAAAATACGCTTCTTAAGTTCATCTTTAAACTTTAAATTTAAAAAAAAACTTTCTGAGGCGATTAATTCTACCATTATCCTCTTCTAGTTGACGAACAACTTCGAGAAGAATTACTTCACCAGAAACCCGATAATTTCTTTTTAGGTTGTCTTGAATTTTTGATAATATGATATCCGGATTTCTCGTTCGAGTCTGCATAATATTTATACTCATGAAAAATTATTCCAACCTTCGAATTCGATGCAGCAACACCGCGGAAATCCCCTTTTCTGACTAGTTTATTATCAATTTCGATAGGCGGAATAGGTGAGATTGAAGAAATACATCTGCTGCAGAGTTTAAAAAATTTTTGTTTCAATCTTATTCCATACCCAAGAATACTTTGTGTTGAATTGAATTTTGTAGATAACAATCTAGCTAGAAACAAACGCCTAACTCCATTATTCATTGCATAAAACTGAAAAATTAAAACAATTTACATAAATAGAGAAAATTGTCAAGTTACAGAAAAAAATAATTAAAAATAATAGGTGGCCTACATTTCACAAATGAAAGCTAGGCCATAATTTTATAAAAATTCGTCCATTTTTTTTGCCTACTAGTAGGTATACTTCATAGCCGTAGAATATGTTTGAATTTTATTTATTACTGAGCAATTAATATAATTTACAATCAATTCACAATGTTAACCACATTCAAAAAACGAAACAACGAATAAAGATGAAATCAACTTTGAACATTGTAAAATGTTTGGTTAAATTCTAAAATCGGTGGGTGGGCAGTGGTCGAATGATGAAGGTATCCTTCGGTTGTAATGTTATTTGGTTTAAATGTGACTTTCTTCGTTTTTGGGGCATCTGTACCTCGAATTGAATTAAAGAAAGCTTTCCATACGTCGTTCACAATTACTGGCACCATTTTCTTCACAGCTAAAATTACGTCAATAAATGTTTTAAAACCAACATTGATATTTACTTTGCATAACTGTTCCTTCTTCATGGGGTTCTACTTCTTTAACAGCATTGTTAACCGGATAATAATTGACGCACTCGCGAAATTGAACGCAAACTTTCTGAGCATTTCTAGCGAAACCGGTTTTGCAAACGCATCCACGATTACATTGCTCCTTTAATATTACGGTGAGATTTTCTAGAAGTGTATTTTAACGGTGAGGGAAAGCGAACACACGGAATGCACGGCACACACACGGTCTACCTGTACACTTCGTTGCACGCGAGTGTCATGGATTGTGAAAATAGTGGCGAATCGACGGCGTACCTTGCGGCATTTCGGCACCAGATTCTGGCACGTCGGTTCGCAATCCAAACAACTATATACTTCGTTTCGAGGACATTGAACTTCTGAAAGGAAAAAGTGAAATTTCGTGAATTTTAATATGCCATTTTTTGAATCTTATGATTCGTTTACTAAAAGATACGTATTTAGAAGGATTATGTCCATAAAATGCATCATAAAGCAAAATTTAGTTAGTAGGAAAATTGATGTTTCGTTTAAAGTAAGAGAATTGTACTACAACAATTCCTACCAGACTTTCTTAATTTGTTGGGCAGTTCGTATCCAGCACATTCAGGGCGTTCACTCTGTAAACTAAACAATCAAATGGATTTTTTAGGCCAGATGTACCTTCTTTCCAACTCTCGCCCAATATTCGCACCAGTCAATTGAAGTAGCATTAACGGAATAAACGAATACCTGAAAATTGGACTGATGTAATAGATCGGAGATATTTCGTACCACAGCGATTAAAAATGCCTTCATCATCGGAGAGTCGCCAAAAATGGAATGAATTCAATTCGTGGTTGATGCTCGCGAATAATTCTGTGAGCAAACCGTTCGAATAGAAGATTGAGAGAGGAGGCGTCGTCTAACCACCGTATTTGTGTGAGAATTGAGCAATCGGCGAGAGAGAGTGCGCGAAAATGAGGAGCGCGAGATTTTAATCGGTCAAACAATGGGATTGAAAAAAGATTAATTGTCTCCAAATTTGGGAATGATAATGAAGTCAAGAAGGTGGCGAGGTGCTCCCAAAAAAATATTTTGAAACCGGATCGATTTGAAATATTCAAACAATTCTCAAAAAATAGAATGAATGTACATTTTCAATTCTTTTGACTTTCGAAGAGATCAAGTGTATATTACCATGCATTCATGATTGTCACATGCCCATTTTGCCATCAATTAACCCACTTCAGGAGCACACGATTTTCTGGAAAATGTGAGAAATTTATCCATTCTTTTGTTGAGAGCTCATTCTTCTGATTTATTTGCTTCTTTCAGGTAAAATAGTTTCATTCGAAAGCAGTGTTTGGCTTTGGCATAAAATATTCAATCGACTAGTACGACTCAACCTTTTACTTACCCTGTGTGATATGTTTATGTATTGAACCTATCACTTTCGATGAACGTATATTTTAATAGTTTGCCAGAATTTTTATGAATAAACAATTGAAAACTTGTTATTTTGGGAGGCATGGGGTTCAGTTTAACTCGACCAAAAACGATGGCCGGAGTCATGCTAATCGTAGCAATATTGCATGTGAACTTTGCGACGATTGATGGAAAGCAGTTAAATGCTTTTCCTCATTTAACTACTACGAAACGTCTTCTCCGTTTTCTACTCATTTTTGCCAAACAAATACTAACCTCAAATTTTTTGGTTGAACAATCTATGAATAAGTTGCAAATTTGTATTGGTATCTAAAATTTCCAACAATTTTCGGTTGCTGATGCAAATATCCTATTTCAGTCTCTTCGATTTCACATTTTTTAGTTATTGCATTATTGACGAAAATATCAATTTCACTGAAGCATTTAAATAGTCAAAATTTCGTCATGAGTGTTCTGTGCCATTTTGTGGGTAGACTGAATTGCGGACCACGTCACTTGGCTCTTAAAAAAGATGGGCATTATGTTCTATGATTTCATTACAACGGAAACCGGATGCGATTCAAATCAATTCCCAAGAAAAAACTTCAAATTGTTGTCTCAAGGAAACGATTTTTGAAGATTATTGTATAATACTTTCAAAAGATTTTAAAAGTATTATTTTTTCAGATTTTGAAAAATTTTTTTAATTCGAAAGCCTTCCACTTCTCAACGTTTTATTTCCATGAAAACATGCATTTTATAGTACTAATTTGGATTTCATCTCGTTGTTGCAACAATAAATTAAATTCTTTTCAGAGTAGAACTTTTTTTAGAATAATTCCACGAAGACCACAAAGTGTAGAAAAAGGATTATCGAAATAGGTCAATGATTGTTGATTCAAATCCCTTTTCTCGATATTCCAGATATTTACGAAATCGGAAAATATCCATTTACGTATAAAAGAGCTAATATGTGACTTCTGATTGGTTTGCAATGTGCTCAATGGTTCATGTTCTATTCTCTAAAGAAAATGTTCATTCCATTTAATTTGTTCTATTTCTTGAAAATTCTGTTTTTAAATATTCTACAATTTTCTTGAAAGTTCGTCGAATACGTGAAAAATATTATAAATATTTAATTTCACATTCGAAATTTAAGTTTTTATGCAAAAGTTGGCAGAGTTCATAAAATTGGTCTTCTTCATCAAAAATCTTCATTTCGATTATCACGAAATAATTTAAACGCATTGCGTATTTTCCTCTTATTGTATTTCATTTGGTTCCTCGTGCCGTAGAAACACCGAAGAAACTAAATGTCTCTGTCTCTTAAAATCGCGCACTCTTTTCGCCGCCGTTTTTAATAATTTTGTTGAGCATGATGTTCAAGAACATCTTAAAGCCCTAAAAGAAAAGGAAAACAGGAAATTTATTTGTTACATTTTGTCCATCAGATTAGCTGTAGGTTTCGAGAATTCGATGAAATTCGCTGTTATTGTGCATAGATTATTAGAAACATTATCGAATTTTTGTTGTTTCGATAGTTTAACAAAAAAAAACTATTTCTGGAAAATGTTATCTACATTTACTTTGAAATTAAGTAGCAAACTCAAAAGCTGCAGACGGCAACTCTCCGGAAATTGAGTGTGCCAAGGAAATGGGCGGTGCTTAAGTTGCTCAAAAAAATTGCCTCGTTGCGAGACCCAATTAATAAAAGATTTTCTCTCATCTTTATTTTACTTTACGCCGACATCATTTTTGTTGCGTATGTCGAATCTAATCACGTTACCCTATTTTTGACATTTTCTTAACTTCTTCCTCCCCTCCCCACCTCCCTTTCGTTTTCCTTTATTCATCATATTTTGTTTCCCACGAAATTGATTTTCTTATGACTCGAATATTTCACTATTTTTTTTAAAATTCTTTCCAGATTTCATGACCGACGACTATTACCAATTACTATCACCTACAATACAAGCGATTACTATAGTAATTTGCATCATCGGATTATTCGGGAATGTGAATCTGATAATAGCGACATGTCGGAAGAAGTCTCTGAGGACAAAAATGGGTAAGCACACTTTTGCTTTCATATTTGCTCAGATTTTTTAATCGGCATTTTATTTAATAGGTTTTCCTTTTAATTTTTTAATCTCTGAATGTTGAGTAGCTGCAAAATTCTATGGTTTCATGACCACTTTTTTGAAATTACATGTCACAAAACGAATATTTCAGATTCTTAGAAGATTTTTTTTACAAAAAAATTCAATTTTAGGATGTCTTTTGATGATTTCCACGTTCGCTCACACAATATGCCTAATATCGGAACTTGTTTGCGCAAAACTCAAATTAAGGTGACCGTAATTCGAAATTATTGTCGTATTTTCTAATTTCAGATTCACACGAACCCATCGCGACGAATGTTTCCGATCAGTTATCGTCTACATGTTTGCAGTTTTATTCCAATCCGTGCTCTTCACAATGATGTCAATCGATCTGCTTCTTGCCGTTTTTATGCC
This sequence comes from Caenorhabditis bovis, assembly GCA_902829315.1. NCBI lineage: Eukaryota > Metazoa > Nematoda > Chromadorea > Rhabditida > Rhabditidae > Caenorhabditis > Caenorhabditis bovis. Next base: position 297,693 of record CADEPM010000001.1, on the reverse strand, counting down.
AATCAGGTAAATTCAAATTGACCGATTTTTGGTTTTTTCCCATTCCAAAATATCCCTTTTGTTCTTGTTCGAAATGAAAAGCTCAGTTGTTCAAGACTTGATTGCAGGCACAAATTATGGCGTCGTGGTCCGTACCTTTTAATAATGTGCACACCTCCGTTAGGATTTTCAATATTCGCGCTGTTCATCGAAGAACTCTATATTAATCATGACGATCTTCTAATATGTACAGTTACTCTTGGTAAATGTGTAATTAATTGAACAAATTAATTTTTGTTTTAGCGGTGCCACCACAAGTCAGATTCTGGGGCACATTGATCACGGTGTTCACAATTATAGGATCCGTTATCATAGTGTTCATAACTGCTTGTAAACTACATTACAATGGTGAGGCTGTTGCCATTCTGCTCAAATTAGACTCATTTTATAGCAACAATAATTAGCAAGATTATTTCAGAGCGTCAGTCTCAACGACGAATACTGCGTCATTCGAGCAGTGTGACGAGCAATACAAAGTGTAGCGACGCGAAACTTCTCCGTTCCTTGATAACTATGATGTTCGTATTCGTCTGCTCCTGGTGCACCTCGGTTCTTCTCTCTCATATCTCTCTATACTTCAGCAAGGATGTCGCCTACGAAATCCAAAAATACAATGTAATACATTCTTTTTTTTTTAATTAAAAATAGTTTTAAAATATGCTATATTTCAGATCCTCTTATCGCTTCCAACATTCTGCCAAAATTATTTTGTCACCGGACTACGGTCGTCAAAGTATTTCAAAGCGTACGCCGAGCAGGCTCCATATATTACTTGTCTCGTGAAACGGGCTGAAAGGATCTCGTCTGAAAAATCTGCCGCCTACGTTTAAATGACCAAATTGTTTCCATTATCATGATATACGGCCATCAAACTCTTTGAAAGCCGGTACTTTTTCTGTTTTAATGAGGCATTGTGATGTTTTCCGTTCAAAATAAAGTACATATGTACATTATTGTTATTTGTATTTCAGCGAATAGCGAAATATAAAAAAAAAACAATATTTTAAAATTACACCTATTTGGTGATAAAGAACGCGTCATATCTCATTGTACCGGGTTTTTATCACCACATGCCATCCCGTTGTGGAAAGCGGAATTAATAAAAATATGTGATAAGGCGTCCATTTTTTTGGGCGCTACTGTCATGCGATAGATATCAGAAAATGGTCAATTGGGGGAATATTCGAAATATTGCTGCATTTTGGTGATTATTTTTTGTTTTTTTTTTTAACTATATCTTTTTTTAGGCTTCTTGGTCTTTGCAATAATTATGGCTATGTTATTATGCTATCAGCAGCTGAAGATATTTTGGACGATCAGCAGAACAAATCGAATTCCACAAATTCAACAATTGATACCTGCGAGGTTTGTAAACTGAAAAGTACTCCATAATAATCAATTTTGAATTCTTCAGAATCACATAACGTCTCGCCATTGTCAACCAGTTTCTACTGGTGCAGTACTGCTCGCAGACAACTTGCCCGCTTTAATAGTTCAAACAACGTTCCCATTTTTCATGCATCGCTTTCCATTTGGGTAAAAAAAAATGAAACAAAAAACTGTTCATTAAACAACTTATCTCACAGCTTCCGCGCTGTTCTCGTTTTCCTTCTCCAATCGTCATCGTATTTCATTGTCGCTTATTCAACAAGTATAGCAATGTCGCTTACTGGGGTATGTCTAGCATCGCTTGGACAAGGAATTGGAGAGATTACATTTCTCGCGATGGCTGCCCATTACATTCCGTAAGACTCAAGAGAATCCCCTGAATTAGCAGAATAGCGTTTAAGCGAAACAATCGCAGCATGGTCATCCGGTACCGGAGGTGCTGGCCTTATCGGCTCATTTTCATACGCTTTAATTACTCAAGCGGGACTTTTACCATCAAATGCTTTACTTATTCAATTGTTTATTCCGGTATTATTCGCAGCATCGTACGTTAATATTCCAAATAAAAAAATAATTTTTTGATTTAGATATTTTATAATACTGAAAATTCCAAATTCAGTTTACTCACCGACAATTAATCCAAAGACCTGGATTATCCCGAAGAATCATGATGAAATAGCATTGGTATTCAATATTTCAATAAGAAATTCGCAACTTCAAAATTTTAGAACGCGGCTCAAGCAAGAGGGGAAGTGTTTTCAACTGAGAAGGTACCTCAACGGGATTTGAGTTTGACTGAAAGGCTCAAATTGATTGTGCCTCTTTTATACTTAATGATTCCTCTTGCAACTGTATACACCGCAGAGTATATGATAAACCAAGGACTGGTAGGTTAATTATATCAATGAAAACAATTAAAATCATAGCGTTTCAGACAGAACTTATAATTTTCAACTGCTCTCAGGGTCTTTACTTACCATTCGCAAGCCAATATAGATGGTATCAGGTAATATTCACATTTTTTAAACCAAGTTAAAAACACGATATACAGGTGTTGTACCAACCTGGTGTTTTCTTGTCCCGGTCGTCTGTCAAATTTTTCGAAATGCCCATTTGGATGATTTGGATGCTTCCAGTGTTACAGGTGATTCAATAATTCTATCAATCGGTTACATTTTAAATTTTCAGGTTTCGAATATGATATTTTTCTTCTTCGAAGCAGTTTATTGGTTTACTCCGACTATTATAATAATATTCTGCTTAATCGTATTCGAAGGACTACTTGGAGGATCGGCATATGTCAATACATACAACAAAATCCACAAAAAAGTTGAGCCAGATGTCAGAGAATATTCATTGTCAGCAGCTTCTATGGGTAATTCATTGGGAACAAATATCGCCGCGTTTTTATCAATTCCTTTATATAATTGGGTATGCTCTATGAAAGTACCAATAAATTAAACTACTCGAAACTCATTGTCAAACTCGAAATTAAACGGCCGATTCACATAGAAATCGTAATAGATTAAAATAGTGACGACGAAGGCGATTGGGGCGACAACAACTGCGAGCCGGTCGATTCGGCTGATCGAATTTTGGGCAACACCAAATGGATCGGTGGTAATATTCTGAAATTTGAAACTAGTTGAGATATAAATATTAGCCACTTACTCTGTCACTCATCCAGTAGTAAAGTCTCCATCCAACATTTTCCTGTCGTATTGTTTCAAGATTTAAAGATGGAGAGCTGTCGTCTCGCCCACTCTGCAAATTAATTGACACAAGAATGATTTCGTATTCTAATCTATGAAAGTTGCACTACGAATCAAGGGCGCATGAGGTTGGTACTATTTGAAATGGGGGTGTCTTATATACATACACATACTCTTGTAATTTTGTTGTAAGAACACAAAACCGTGAATACATAATTAAAAAATTTCCTATACCTCATTATGACTAATTTTCCGAGTAGGTCGGCTTCTTTCCAATTTTTGATATTCTTTTGGATGTTTCATCGACATAAACCGGTTTTTTCGAGTAAATGGCACGTTCTAAACACAATAAAAATTTTTAAATCTCATAAATCCGAATAACCCTTTCAGTTTCTGAAAATGCCGGCCTACGTTGTCGCGGTACGTTTCGGCGATGTGTTGCGGTTCTTCAAAATTATTAGAAGTCTGTCTTTGAAAAAATAATATTTAATCTACTTGGGTAGTTGCTTTATGATCTGCCGCAGTCTCTCACGTTCGACTTCTTGAATTTCCGGATCACCGGAGTTATATTTAGTGTGATAATGCACCACAGTAAATTCTATCATACAAATGAGGTGTGCGATATAGCAAATCCACATGTAAACGTCCAATGCTGTAGGGCTGTCGGTCTGGAAAACCATCACGATAAATGATTAGAGTTTCAATTGCTCACTACCTTCGGTGAATCCGTTTTACTATCCAATGAGATTAAAACAATTGTTAGAACATTTGTGATTCCGATACCAATTCTTTCGGCGGTTGCCTCTCGTTTGGTGAAGAAGGCGACCCAGCACAGCAAAACTATCAAAGCACAAGGGACATAAAAATTCATGAGAAAATATCCAAAATGTCGATCAAAATAAAATTGAACTTCCAGTGCTGAATAATTCCCTGAACAAAAATTAAAAAAATATATATAACTACATATATTGTGTCGATCGTACGGTCTCTTGTAATATTTGCGGGGTCGTACACTTTTAATCCAGTCAAAGAGAACTGTGGAAGATCGGCAATAGTTTCGTAGTTCACCTGACACTTTAGACGTAAGAAAAAAGGCGGGAAGAACTCACTTTAACGCCCTTATCTTCGTCCAGAATTCTCCAAATGTATTGAACTTCATCGGAAGAATATGCATATGAGCCAATTATTAAGCGACAAGCTTGTTTATCTAAAGGGTATCGCTTCATATCCATCTTACAACGAGCTGAATATCCGATTTTTCAAAGTTTAAAATTTTTTATCAATATCACCATTGACGGTTATGCGGCTAGAGTAAAGAATTGTGCCATCAGGCTCCAATCGAACCAATCGATTTGGTGTAGTTATTTGATGAACATACGAACCGGCGCCGTTCCAAAAGTACTAAAATAGCAGTTATATTTTTAACAGTAAAAATTATAATAATTTACAGTATCAGGTTTCCATATTTTATCAAGCATTGCCATACTTAATGACAATTGTTTAGATTTAGTACCGATGTTGCTAAAATGCAATCGTTCGTCGGTCCATTTTTGACGAAAATAACAATTGAAAGAGTAGGTCTGAAATATTTTGACGTCAATTTCATTGAATTTATTTTTACATATGCTAAATCGGCAACAGGTCCCATTGTATTCACAAAAAGGTCGATGTACACTTTGGTGGCTGTTTTCGTGTTGAATCCTGGCCGAAAGTGTTGGTCATAATCTTCAAGAACATTGTTCAATAATTTTGAAATGTTCACAGCAATGTCGTTTTGGCTAAAATATTTTTTTTTTGCTAAAATATTTTAATCGCAAATTATTTTTTATTTTACCTTCGAACTCGTGGAGCCCGTTTCACACGGAATTCATCCGGATTTCTGTATCTCACATGTTCTATTCGAAATCCAATCACCGCATCAAAAATCATGAAATAGAGAAAAGCAAAAGAATACATATTAGTTGAAAAGTATGCAAAAACAAATCACTGGGTGTTGAAAGTTTTGATGGTCCCTTGGGAAGCTCGAACCCTTGCGCCCACCCCCCCCCTCCCCCTTCTCGTCTAAACAATGATCGGCTAGATAAAGCTAAGCGGAAATGAGAGACACGAAGAAATATCTCATTTTTATCGAAAAAAATTCTATACAGGCGTTTCGCAAAATCCACAAGTTTTCGCACAGTTATACTCAGCAATTAATGGGGCATCGGAAGCGCATCGACCGGATAATTTATAATCAAGACACCTATAAAAGGAAGTTTTGATGTTTTAATTCAAGATAGAAATTTTATATTGAATACTCACTCTTTATCAGTAAAGCGGTCTTCACAAACATCCATAACCATTTTCCCGCATAAACCTAGAGTTTCAGCACACATAACCTTCAATTGGGATTGATTGTAAAGGGAACACTGCTCGTTGTTTAATTTTAAGCAGGTTTCTCTGAAAAATGAAAATACTGAAATCATTGGAAATTTGTTCACACTTGTCGCTCAAATCTTTACATGAAGGTTTTTCCATATCAACTGAAACATTCAAATTAAAGAAGACGTTTTGATGGCTCTTGATTTACCATATTTGTAGGAAAACTTATAAGATGTCAAATAGTATCGATTGTATGCAATCACAGGCATTGGATTGGTTTCAGCATTGTGAATCTCGCCGTTGAATTCGTCGCAGCAATATCTCGGCTGAGTCATTGTTTGATCCAGTTTCAATCTTGGCTCGATTCCATTGAAAGTGCACCCGTAACCGCACTGAGTGTTTGTCGCTTCATCAATTCTGAACTGGATTTGTTTTCCGACCGGCGCTGTTATCCAGTAGACACAATAATCAAAAGTTGTTCGGGCACTTTTTATATTGGATTCGTCTCCGAACGTAAAAGATTCCGATTGCCATTTGTCGGTTGCTGCTAGTGTTGATCCGCATTGATAATCTGGCTGAATTTTACTATAAATAGTGAACATTTCGGCTTTTAAAAATTCAATGTGTCTTGAAAATTCAGAAACGCATTTTTATGACGAACTTACCCTTTCAGTACACAATTGTCCGCTAAATCCGTAAGGGCAGTTGCAAACGGAGCAATCTGCCGGGTTTGGATATCCACCATTCTCGCAGGCCAGTGTAGATCCTTCACAACTACACGAATAATGAGTGTTGAGAACTTTAATGTCTGAGAATGTCACAATCCTTCCGCCCATTGTATACACGTAAATCGGATCGTTGGGCACAATCGAATCCACGCCGCCGGACGTCACAAATGCTCGGCTGCTATATTGCATGTAGCTGCCGTACTCATATTCAGTGTGTCTACCCGGGACGAAGTTTCCCGGGAATTTCCGGGTTCCCGGGAAATTCCCGGGAAAATTTTCCCGGGACCCGGGACTCATTGAAACTTAATTTCCCGGGATCCCGGGATCCCGGGAAATTCGTTTCCCGGGAAACGCGGGATCCCGGGATCCCGGGAAATTCATTTCCCGGGTTCCCGGGAAATTCCCGGGAAAATTTTCCCGGGACCCGGGACTCATTGAAACTTAATTTCCCGGGATCCCGGGATCCCGGGAAATTCGTTTCCCGGGAAACGCGGGATCCCGGGATCCCGGGAAATTCATTTCCCGGGTTTCCCGGGAAATTCCCGGGACACCCGGGACAATCCCGGGACAATCCCGGGAAAGTCTGCAAACACCGCGCGCGCAAACGCACACTCTTCGAATATTGCGTATTGTCGTTTTTTTTCGAAATTTTATGAGTTTTCTTATTTTCTTTGTCATTCTGATTCGCGACATATTCAAATCGAATCTTTTCAGTCAGTCTTTTCAGATCGAATCAGCGATATTATTTATTATTATAATTTATTGTTTACTTGATCGATCTTCAATAAGTTTTTTCGTTGAAAAAAGTATATTGAAAAAAGTTTAAAACCATTATTTCGTATAAAATTCTTGCTAATTTGGAAAAATCGTTATTTGCACATTTCAATTGTACTCATTTTTCTGCCAAATTTTAAAAATTCCAAATAGGGACTTCCTACGCCATTTTCTAAGCATTGGAATCTTTTTAAAATAAGAAAATTCATTAAAAAAACGAGAATACGCAATATTCGAAGAGTGTGCGTTTGCGCGCGCGGTGTTTGCAGACTTTCCCGGGATTGTCCCGGGATTGTCCCGGGTTTCCCGGGAATTTCCCGGGAAACCCGGGAATTTCCCGGGTTTCCCGGGAACCCGCTAATCCCGGGAAATGAATTTCCCGGGTTTCCCGGGAAACCGCTCATCCCGGGAAATGAATTTCCCGGGATCCCGGGATACCGAGATACCGGGATCCCGGGTAGTTGCGGGACGAAACCGGGACGGGACCCGGGATTGGAGTCCCGGGATTTCCCGGATAAACCCGGGAAACGAAATTCCCGGGATCCCGGGAAATCCTGTCCCGGGTAGATACACTGCTCATATTCCGCATAATTTAACGACTCAGCTTCAGTGAATTTGATGAAATTTTGCCGCAGATCCAACGGTACATCCGTAACATCAACAGTAACATAGTCGTCACGATCTGAGCGCATTTGGGCATGGAATACACCTAGTGCGTGCGAAAGTTCATGAGCAACAATTCCATCCTGAATCAAACCGGGAGTTCACTAAATTTTTAGATAGTTATTTTAATGATTAACCAAGTTACATCCAGAGCCAAGGGAAAGAGCCTGATCCCCTCCTGTCATGCCAACATTCGAATAGCAACCAACTCCATTGATAATCTAAAATATGAATCATTGGAAGATCCGAATCACAATTGGTTTTCGATCATTGTTTTTTTGAACTCTGGCCAAAATTTTTTTAATCGAACAATGAAAATAGTGACTCGACTAATATTCAAACAGAAATAAATAATGACTGAATAAAAATCATCAGATTTATGACAAGTATCGGCGAAAGTGTTTATACTGTACTCACAGTAATTTTCACTTACTCTTATTCGATTAAAAGCGTTTTGATCTTCGACGAACTTAATACATGTTTTCGATTCCAAAAACTGTATAGCGATTCGTACAGTTTCTTTTATTTCACTTCCTAGATATCAAAAAATTTAAAATATTAAAAAAATCGCATACCAACAGGATTAACACTATCAAAATAATAATAAACAATTTTCTCGGGCCACAAAGGAGCGACTTTTGATACTTGTCGCTTCTTTCGGTTTCCCGCAGAGAGTGAAGATGTGATTTGATCAAGCTGTCTCCTATAAACTCCATACTAATATATATACTTAATAGGTAATGAAATTAACTCATCGAAATTGATGTCTCCCTGAAACATGTATTCATCTAGTCCCGCCTTATGATTGATTTCGTATAAATCCAAAGAAGGCGGATCATTAGTAATATTTACTTTGACATAACTCTGAAATCGAAATGACGATTTTTCTTCAAAGGACCACTTACACTATGAAGACTTTTGGATGCGGCGGCGCTAGGCTTTTTCACATTCGAATTTTTTGATAGATTCCTTAATCTCTTCCGTCTTTTCTCGGGGGTTGTCCCAGGCATAGTCTGTAGAATTGTAATTAAAAAAAGCTTAAATTTCATCGATTTACAGTTCTCAAAGTTATTCGAGCTTCTCTATTCAATCTATAAACTTGTGGCGATGTGGTCGTTGGTATTTGCGTTGAGGTCACAGCTGGTCGTGATTTATGAAACCATGGATATTTGTAATTACGTTCCTTTAAAATTTAAATTCATAAATTTCAATTAAAAATAAACAATGCCAAAACCTTCTGTAAACTGGGAAAAATGAAATAAATGAGAAGTAAAGAGTAAACTAATAAATTCATAGTTTGTAATTGTATTTTTGAACACCCTCACTTTTCGGCAATGTTTAATCGCCAAACCTGAGGCTAATCCGATCAAATCCCAAGTACTAAAAAATCCTATTATTGTGAAACGCGACAGTTTTAATTTTATCATCGCTAAAATATGCGCCGCTGATTTTTGTTTGGTCATCATCAAAATGATAAGACAAATATTGCTCAATACTTTGTTTGAATTCAATGGCTGAGAATACTGGATTTGTTGCCGATGACGCGGAAGACAAAGTAAAATTTTTAAAATAATCTGTAACTATTTGAAAATTTAGAAATCCGATGTCAATGATAGAAAAAGGTCCGTGGATATTGGAACATCAACGACCCAGATCATTATAGAGTGAGCTTTATTACAAACAATTTCTCATATTTCGCAATGCAGCAATGATCCACCAGCTCGCCCTCATGATTGCTGGAGTGTAACATGCGATTTGTTTGGGACTCGCCAATCCACCTTCATTGAGAGGCTTCGCCCGCTAAGGTGTTCTCTAATCAAGGTGAAATTATTGCACGTTGTTCAGATGCAAGAAACATTACATAATTGTTCAGATGCAAGAAGCATTAAGAATATTCCAGTATGAGTTAGAACGCGATCTGAAATCAAGACAGTCAGCCCAATTGACATATGAGCATGTGAAAGACTGTGTGCTTGAGATAAACAATGTTACAATGCATTCCGATTTGAATATACCGCCTGATGAAAATTCGATGCTTCGCGCGGTTGCCTACGAATTGGCAGTGCTTGCGAGAATAATAGAGGAAGTTGCGATTTTGGCAAAACCTGATGCAAAGCCGCGAAGGACCGAATCGGATCTTCTACAGCAGACGTTGAGAATTTCGCAGTCAGTAGTTCGGGTCAAAGAATCGGGCGAGGAAATTCGAGATGAAGGAACGAGCAATCAAGTTCCAGCAGTCGATGAGGTCAGTATTTTGTGAAGTCCATGTACATTTTAATTATTGTTTTCATCTACATAAACACACAACTGTTCAGGGCTCGCTAAAAGAGTTCATCACAAAATTATTAGGAATGGTTGAGAACTTGATAAAATACATCGACAAAAAGACGGAGCGTCGATGGTGGCTACGTGACGTCATCAATTTCACACAAGCCGCCGTTAAAGTTGCGTTATTCATCAGTGCCGCCATCTCTGTGGCTTATCATGAGAATCAAATCGCACCGATTGTGACTCTAATTATAACATGCATACAGGTTTTTGAGTTGGCTGGAAGAATCCTATGGTGTAATAAAAAAATTATAGGGTATCACTGAAGGATTCGATCAATATTTTTTAAAGAACAAATCGCCTGACGAAATTCACATCTCGGCATTAACGACAGCGACAACATCTTTAAAAACGGCGTTGTAGAATTATTAAAATTTGCATATTTTTTATTTTTTTTTAATAAACGAGACATATTTTAATAAACGAGACATTCTATAGTGATTCATTTTACGAAAGATAACTCTATCACGACTTGAAAATAAACGATATTATTATAATTAACTATTTTCTAAATGGTTTCGCTCAATTACAAAATTCCAGACCACTCAATACACTTTCACTTCGGCGATTCATTGTTCTCGCAATGGTTTTAGTTAAGTGATTTCATTAATGATAATTTGAGTATAAAAACAAAGACAATGAGAAATTTTATGAGAAAAAATGTGCCGATTTTTGACTATTTTTATTCTGCTAATGTTCTGCTCAGAAGTTCGCTCTCAATTTATGGGAGGATGCGGTTGTGGGTGAGTGATTTGATCCTCTTCACTAATTAGCTTAATCTTACATTATGTGAAACATTATATAACGCATTGCGCCTTAATAATTTTCAGCTTTCATTTTTTTCAGGATGGCTGGATGTGGCTGCGGACAGCCAACGATAATAGTTCAGCAAACGCCGCAATATGCTTATGCTCCTCCACCTATTGCTCCACCTCCTCCAGCTCCTATGATGGTGGCAGCTCCACCACCTCCACCACCACCGCCGCCGCCGCCACCCCCGCCACCAGCATATTATGCTCAACCAGCCTATGCGCTCGCACCGCCACCTCCGCCACCGCCTCCACCACCAGCATATATTCCGTCAGCAGCATATTCTGGAGTGATGTATGGAAAAAGATAACTGTTATTTTTAAGATTAATAAATTGGTTTCAAAACATTTTGTCGATCTGCATCAATATTGAAATTATTTGAAAAAAATCAGCAAACATTCTCATTGGTTAATGTTTTCCCATCATTCAATTCGTGGTTCCCAACAAATTTGGATAATCGATTATTAGCGAGACCCAAATACAGGGTGTCATTTAAGTTCCCGCACAAAAGTTTGACGCCATGAAGAGCTTGGCTGTCGCACTTTTCGTGCACCAATACAATTTATTTTTGTTAAATAAGGTATATTTTACTTACTTTCCAAGTTTCACCTCATTCGGATGTGTTTCCGAGAAATGGCGAAGGCTAACATCCATTGCGCTTCCATTATCGAACTTCATAAGCAAAATGTGAGCCCGAGAGACATCATTCAACGGGTCGGTGTGCCTTGTAGAACGGTTTATGACACCATCAAACGATTCAAGGAGCTAAATACGACCAGTGACCGTCCCAGACAAGGAAGACTCGTCTCAGTAACCACTCCTCAGAAGATCAACGCCGTCAAATCGAGGATCAGCCGAAACCCCCACAGGAGCATGAGAAAGATAGCGTCAGACATGGGAATGAGCATCTTCGCTTTGGAACAAATCGTCAAAACGAAGCTTGTACTGACCCCATATCGTGTCCAAAAAGCGGCAATTCTATCGGCCGTCAACAAGCAGAGACGCTTCGAAAAAGCAAAACGACTTCTTGCTCGCACGCGGTCTGGACAAGATCTCGTCACTGTCTTCTCCGACGAAAAGCTATTCACTGTGGAGACGGCATTCTACTCACAAAACCATTGAGTACTTGCCCAGACATCCCAGCAAGCTTCTGAGAAAGGAAAAACAATTAATCGAGCCTCACATCCTGCCAGTGTGATGGTTTTCGGTGCCATCTGCTCAACCGGGATGTGCCCCCAGGATTTCGTGGATCAGGGAGTGAAAATGAACAAAGAAGTCTACGTTCGGGACATTTTGGAGAAGCATGTGATGCCCTGGACCCAAACGCATTTCGGTGGGCAGATATGGGTCTTTCAGCGGGACGGAGCACCCGCCCACACTGCCAAAACTACTCAGGAGTGGTGCCAGACCCATTTTCCCGACTTCATCAAGTCATCCGAATGGCCTGATTGCTCCACAGATCTGAAACCGCTTGACTTTTCCGTGATAGGGTCTTGCAGGAGAAGGTCAACGCAAAACCCCACTCAAGTGTAGAGGCTCTGAAGAGGACATTACTGGCGGAGTGGGACAATCTTTCCATCGAATACCTGCGTACCACAGTCACATCCTACCCGAAGCGTCTCCGTGAAGTCATAGCTGCGAAAGGAGGCCGAATCGAAAAGAGTTAATAGATAATTATTTGTTGTACTATAGATAAATAATATTTTGAGTCTCGTTTGATTTGGACTTTTAGTTTCAGAAATATACGTCTTCAAAGTTGTGCGGGAACTTAAATGACACCCTGTAAGACCAGACCCATCACTCCAATAATTTAAACATGCGTTGCTTCTTCTTGCTGGTAAGCCATATTCCAAATATTTCTGATCTACGCTTCCAATTGCAGGTAGTTGTCTTCAGTCTTTTAGGTGTAACATCAGCAGTTTGCAATCCGAAATGCCCTAAAAATCCGAAAATCTTCTGCAACTACGCAACCAAGAAATGCGAGTCAACTAAAGTAGTTCCAGTGAAACCCCCAGTATTTGGAAAAGGTGAATTGGGCAAAATACAGAGGAAGCTTCCAAAACAGCCGAAGAAGACGCTTAACTGATTTATTTCAATGCCGATTATCAATAAATTTTGGAAATGTAAAAAAAATAATACTATGTTTTTTCCAAATATTACCTATACGTATAAATTAATTAGGATTTAGTTATTGTTTCGCATACTAACCAAAAAAAAGAAACCCACAAAGTTTAAAACATCTGCACTTTGAACACTTACGCTAGAATAGCTGCGTACTTAATATTCGCCTAGTTCTTGTTGTCATATTAAAATAAAATGAATCCTTTTCACGTCCAATGTTTTTATTATACCGACACGATTGTGAGTAAAATAACCTCATCTGTGCCAAATAACATAGCATCACGTCACATGTGGACCAATTTCGAATTATGTGGGGACCTGAAATAAAATTCTCCCCTGGGGGCCTAAAGTGCACATGGTGGGGAGCTTATATGCGTTTTAACCGTTCATTAATATTATTTTCCATATAACATCAAATGGTCAATAGGTACACATTTATTGCTTTTAATTTTGCAAATCGATTTCTTTGGACATGCCGGTTTGCAATCGGCAAAATAAGCAAAAGCCAATTGTGGGGCGGCAAAAACGGCTATCTAGAAGGTACCTTATTGAATGGACAAAAAATGAATAATCCTACCAGTGTGGCGAGAATGCGCATGACAGTTATTGCTATATCAAAGCCATTGCGTATTTATACGAATCAGAATTGTGAAACATTTTTTAAATTTCATGAGAACTTGAACAAAATGGGAAAATACAATAATCGTCATGGGAACCATTTTTATCAATGGGACAAGCTCACTGATGCCGAATTTTCTCTAAATCTCTCCATATTGCCCATACGAAAGATATACATATGTATATTTTAACAAATATTCATTTATATTTTGAAGTGATTTTATAATATTTTTCTATTTTATTTGCGCCCAATATGTTTGTAACTGTGTGAAATAATCGGTTTCGATACCAGCAACATCCATTCCAAGTACATTGTTGATCTGAAACTTAAAAGATGAAATTCAGAGTCAAAGTTGAGGTATTGTGAACGTCGCCCGTTAATTGGCTGGCAAATAAACTATTAGAGATGCGTTTCTGCTAGATTAAATGTTTGCTTTAAACCTTTTTTAAATTTTTTGGTAAATTTTCTCGAAGCCGACAATAAACCTTTAAAACCTTGTTCTGCTCATTTTCGGGTTTTCGGCAATAATTCTGAACACGAGACCACATTGACGAATGCAATTTGACAACTATAACGGGCATTGAGAATTGAGCAAGGATCAAAATCTGAAAAAGCGGCGCGAAAATATATAATAACGAAACGATTTGATTACTATGCGGAAAACGAAAAACATGACCATATAGCTCGCATATTTTCGACATGATTCAATATCGAAATTTACATCGACGTTGAAGAAGATTGATGAAAATACATACATAAGTGAAATGCAATTATCAATAATAACAAATGGTACAAATATTCTTAAAAACAACATTTTTTAAACCGTATATATATAATTACCGTAAAGCTTTGACATTTTCTGTTAATTGGTACCTCACTGTCAAGGCGGATTTATGTCTAGAGTTGAAAGATAGCCGGCGATTAACATAAAAGAGAATAATTAAGCACTAAAATCGAAATTTTATAATTTTCGCAAAGTTTGATTAGTAGGTTATGCAGAGTACGGTGCCCGAACTCCCCAAATAGTCAAAGTGCTCGTTTTTGTAATAGTTAGGCTTTCGAAATTATAAAAACATACAAAGCAGATGAATAAAGAAAATGCTAATTGAATAGTGCTAACTAATTGAGCATATGAGCCATGAAGGGTCAGCACAGTTTCATACCACACTACTGCTATCTGTAATGAATTAAATTTATTTGTACATAGAAACTTTAAAAAAAATCACGTTTTTTTAAAGAACTTACGCTTAACACTTGTAGCAGAAAAAATATGACCCAATGCCTCGAATTCTCATATTTGCTAGCAAAAATTGTAGCTGTTAATGTTTCTAATAAACCAACAACAACTGAAATAACACCAATTAGCATTTCATTTTTTTTAAACTTACCACAAGGCTGAATATAGCAATATGACCATAAATATAAATAGTCGATGATATCGATTAACGGGTGATGCTCATCGAATTGTTCAATTATTGATTTGCTCACCACAAACAGATTACATATAGCATAAGATATTACCAATGAGCTGAAGGAAGCGCTAAAAGTTGAGTAAATTAAAGCATATCTGTTAAATTTATTTTATTTTTAATCTTTGGCATTTTTCGATCTTTTCACTAATTTTACTGATATTTAAACTTATTGTTGCTTGTAAATAAAATCAAAGTTCAGAATTACAGACATGAAGCTGAAAATGCGAAAAAAGACAATTGAAAAATAATGTTGCTTAAAGAATTTGTTGAAAAAAGACATACGTGAATAATGGATGAAATGATTTTGAATGCATTATTAGCAGCACTGCTAGCATCACAAAAGCAACAACCATTGGAAGCGTGCCGGCAATCGAGACAATATTAAGGATCATGCGCGTCGTTTCTGGACACCTCGAACCATTCATTCAAAATTTTTCTGGGTGTTGCTGGAAAAATAGTCAAACTAAAACGAAGGAAGCTTGATAAAGTGTAAATTCCAATTAATTGCCACCCGCAAATGTTAACTTCCTTCTGTGAGAAAAAATCAAAAAATATTTTTGCTATAGGAACAATGTTTTAGTTTCGTGAGACAATTTATTCGAAATTAAACATTTTGCATCTTTCATAAAAATGGAAAAAATTTGAAAATTGATCTAGTGATGGCTACTGTTAGATGTTAAAATTTCTCCAAAAAATCGTATGACGGCAAGGGATCAAAAATAAATAAGCAGAAGCTAATTAAAATTGAAGCAGAAAATCTTTCAAATCGACGACTTTGAAGAACATCATCAAAGACTCGTGGCTCAGTGTATCTTAGTAACTGACAAAAAAAATCATAAGCTATTCGAAAATGTTCTTCGAGGTGTGAATTTATTTTACCTTACAACAAAATTCGAATATACTATCTAAAAATGAAAATAAAATTGGGTAAAAAATCTAACAACGAAAGTGTCACATGGTTCGAAAACCTATAAATAATGCGAAACATGTTATACCGAATAATAATTATACGAGCATAGCAAATAGGGTGTGCTATACGAAACCAACAGAAAAAGAATTATATAAAATTAAATATCGTATAAGACCCCATTTGTGTTAAATGAGCTCATTATCGCCGAAGAATTTTCAGGTGCAATAATAGTTTTTTTAACGATTATTTTTTTGATTTCTAGTTTGAGTCCAATTAAAAGCTAATACATATATGAGTTAAATAAACATTAATAAAAAAGGTTGCAAAATTATATGGCTTATAGGTCTCGAGTTATGAATATATTCATATGTACATATCGGACAAGCTTGAAAATAGAAATTTCTCAAGTTGGGAATTGTTGTTGACAAATAAGAAATCTACACGATTTTTTGATATGCCACGAAAATCGCAAACATTGAATAAAAACATCAGTATGTGACTAAATATGACAACGCAATCTAGCATAAAATATAAAAAGTACCAAGAAAGAGGGAGAAAGAGGAGTATCTTAAAAAAAATAGAAAACAATTTAATATTTGATATCTTAAACCGATTGGTAATCTAATCGTAGTAATTATATTTAAAAATTTTACTTTGATCTAATTTATGTAAAATATATTTTTTTTTCCGGAAAATCGGGCGGTTACCAGAATCGGCTGTTGCAAGACATGTCGTCATACGTATTTTTTTCGTAAGGGTTTTCATTAATAAGACATCAGAATACGAGATATTATATATTTTTTCCTTTTGATAAGCAAGCATCTGGTAACATCTCGCTTTGTTGTTTTAACTAGTTTTTGTTTTTGTCTATAAATTTATTATTTATTGAAATGAGCATTATAAAGAATTAAGGCCACTGACCACAGTGATTAGCAGAAAAAGTGAAAAGGACAAAAAATAAACACTCGTGGAAAACGGTCGATACCTATAGAATTTTTTTCCCAAGAAACTCTTTGAGACTCTTGAGAACGAGAGTGCCGGAATAAAAGTGATGAAAGTTTTGGATATGGGATTAGGAATTCTTGAGAAATTCACTCTCGAGACCACACATTGGAGTCGGGTGTCTCAAAAGAATTATCGCTCAAATTTTCAGCTGTGTTATATGTTGTCTGTCTGATCTGCATAATTTTAGAAGAACCGGATAATAATACTATACAGATTTTGAAAATTCATTTAATAAATAAAAAAAAAAGAACCTAAAATTCTAGGTGGATTACAACAACTTTTAACCAGTTTTTTGAGTATTTCTTACAAAATCTGCATAGTACCATAAGTGAGTGTAATAAATTTAATGAAAAAATGTGTGTTTCCCAGGTGATAATTTTTCTGATCTAATAAAATAATCTCGAAGAATGTTTTTATTCGAGATTTCAACAAACCAAATACCCGTTCAAAACTGGCAATCATGAATAGTAAAACATGTTAAGATTCTCAATAGTGAATATTTAAATAATTAATTGATTCGAACTTCATAGAAAACGCGGTTTTCCGATTTTTTTCTGTAACATTTGTAAGTCTGAAATTGTAAATATTAAAAAAAATAAATATAGTTTTTCGTACTTTTCTCCCAATTGTCAACTCGGTGTCAACATTGATAATTGTTTTCTCATCGACAATACAGTTGAGAATCACTGTCGCCCCATCTTCGGTACACTTTTTTGTGAAAATTCCGTCGGAAATCCAGCTGCAAATTCATTTCGTTTCTTTGATCGCATTTTATGGCCTAATAAATTGTTGCGACAACCTATTATGATCTTTTTGGAGGAAGATACGGGTATCTAAATGGACATTATAATTGCTTGTTTTCAGTCAGTGAAGGTCAAATAAATAAAAACAAAAATATCTTTACATTTCTCCAATTCGTCGATTTTCGCCTTCGAAATTGCATGTTGTCTCAGTGGCTTCAACCATTTCCTTAGTTGGCGTAACCTCGACCTCTTCTTTGACATTTTCGAGGGCTGTGTCCAAATCTCCTCCGAACGTTTTGAACATCGGCCCAAGGATTTCAAGCGGACTTAGCTAAAATATTCAAAACTGTGCGACGAATCGAAATAATGGTTACGGTAGTTGCTCGAACGCCAACAATTTGTTGAGGAGCTGCGTCACGATGAAGAGATATTTTGCCATTTTTCTCCATTACGCAACTAAAAAATCGTTTTTTATTGGAAAGTTTCCGGAATCTCACTCATATTTAACTCCACTAAGAACCAATGAACCATTTAAAGGAACAGGTATTCCAGAATCTGATATGCAATCGGTAATACGTACACCGGATTCTGTGCACTTCGCCATGAAACTCTTTTCAAAGATCCATGATTCACCTGAATATCACTTTTTTATTTCGTGGAAACATGTAGAGATATGACCAATTGAACGATCACCACAACTCTTGCGTCTCTTCAAATTTAGAGTTCGCCGAATTTCAACAGTTCCGTCGCTCTCTTTAAGACATTCGTAATTCTAAAAATAGCGACTCAATTGCCAATATCGAAAATATCCATTTACCGTATTTCCTTCAAAAACGGTTTGTCCTGGCATCACGACGACACCTTCAGCTGTTCGACATCCGATCACTGTGGTCTTCCAGCCCGTTTTTGAAATATCACACCGAAGAACGAATGTAGATCGCGCGATCTGAAAATTAAACCTTGCATTCTTTAAATTTTTCATATAAACATCAGGTTCAAAGAAAAGAATGCCCCTTCCATCCCCGAGAATTGTTTTCTAAGTGACCAACCCGATCTTCAAAAATTCTTATCAACTATCAAGTTTGAGGGAGAGGTCATTTGATTATCTGACCTCTCGCCATTTTCAACTCACCCAAGTGTCGCCGTTTTTGTATTTTTCGCCTTTGTAGAGGCATCCGAATGCGGCGGTCGCAGTGAGTACAAGAAACGCAAAAGTGGAAATCGCGAACGTCATACTGAAAATTGATAGCATTTTAAGAACATCATAATTTAGCTAGACGGTAGAAAACAGTATCAAATCAGTATGGTTAGGATACAGTGTAATATGATCATTAATTTTGTAAAATTGCACGCAAATGTTTGACCTCTTCGGTACCGACAGATATATTTAATTAATTTTAAGGTAGTGTTGATCATTCAAACATTTTCATAAAAACGAAATCTTAAATTACGAATCTTCCACGTGGCAATTAACTCACTAAATTTTGATTTTGATAACATATGTATGTTTAAGGAGAACGTGAAAAAGTCTATGATTCGTAGAAAATGCGATATCGCCAAATTATCGCAGTTAGTTTTCCCTATAAATGGCATACTAAACGAAGTGAGTAAAAAAATGTTACGCAACAGCAACGCCGGCGGCGAGGCAGCGACGACAACGATCGACTATTGATAGAGAGGGATCTGTCCTTGATTCCGAATGGGGGGCGGCGCGCAGAAAATATTGACGCCAAATTGTCGTCATCCGAAATGACGAAAAAGAAAAGACGGATGGATGATGGTTTATCACACGTTATAACCGCGAAGACAACTCTACAAAATTATATGACCTAATTTGAGAATATTTTTTCGCAAAACATGCATTCGTTGTGTAAATTAATTTACCGGTGTGTCACACAATTCTCAGTATTACACAATTCAATATCCTTCAAAGAACATTCATTTTATTGAAAATTTATATGAGAATAATATTGTACATACTGTATATAAGATTGAAAATATATGAGTAACAGATTTTCTACATTATTAATTCTACAACATTTCCTCGAATCTTGAAATTCGCACATAGTTTGTAAGCAGTTTATCACGACATAGGAAGTTTTCCATCTGCAATTTTTACTCATGTTCTCAATTCGTCTTGTTGACAGCGATTATCAATGGTCACACTAAAAACATTCTCTGAACTTTTTGCACGTACCAATTTGGATAATTGTGGGTGTGGTGATTTTCAACAAAATTTTTTCATATAACAACGTTTTTTTTTAATTTGAATACAGTCCTTCGATTGCTATACACTGATCGACAGCCCCACATGTGAGCAATTATATTAGAGTTTTCAGCTAATAAATGTGTAAAAAAGTTCCGATAAGATTCATGAAAACGAAGTTGCACAGTTTTTTATCAAACATTAAAAGGCTGCATACTTGACATCTGAAAGTAATGTCGGCGTCCAGCGCGGATAGGTTTGTTTAAAAAAAATTTTTTTTCCAATTAAATTTTCGAATTCCTAAATCTTAAAAAATCACGCCTCTTTTCAGTGTTTGCGAAAAGAGCCAAAGAATGCAAAATAGTAAGTGTGCTCTGACGAGATCATAACTAAATGTACATTCACGTAAATCTACCCACAAACAATAGTCGGCGGACGTCGGCTATTCTTCAAGTATTCACGATCCTGAATTTGATACGATGAAAAAATAACTCATGTATATCAAATAAAATCAGATAATTATTCGTGAGTTTGGCTCGCCCGAAGCAGCACTCGGTGGGCATGGAAGTGGCGAACCCGCCCAAACGCAAAGGCGCTTTTCTGAACACCAAGCGTCACTTCATTTCAAAATGGAGAAATCGAAATTTCATTTTTTTGTAATTTGCTGTTCCTGACGCAAATTCCTAGTACAATCTAACTTCGCACAAATTTTAACTAATTTCATTTGCTCGTATTAACATTGGTTTCACCGACCGAATTGCCACGAATGAAACAAGTTTTGTGCTAAACATAATTGCAAGTTGCTTGAGTTTCTGTTAACGTTAGAATTGGCATCAATATTCGCAGCAAATTTCACCCGTCAATTCCTTGTTTGTTATTTCAAAAAAAAAATACATACAGTACTGGCCATAATGATGTTCGCCTAGTGTTTTTTGAGCATAACTTGGCTCAAACGCGGCCGATCGGGCTGAAATTTTGACCATATCTTTAAAACGCGTTGAAAATGCGTTTGAATGATATCGCATACTGCAGGAAAGTTTTTTTTTCGAAAAATCACAAATTTCATAAAAATGCAGAAAATGGAAAAAATGACACAATGTGATTTGAAAGTCTCAGAAACCCGAAAACTTTACAAATGTGTAGAAAACCGGTTTTTAATTTATCAATACTTGTTTGCGTATCCCTTGGCATCAAAAACCGCTTGGCATCTGCGAGGCATCGAGTCCAAGAGGGTGCGGATCCCTGCATCGGAATGGCACTCCATGCGGCTTCGAGTTGAGCGAACTTCTCGTCGGTGATTGATGCTCGGAGCCCTCTAACCATGGGTACCAGCTCTTCCCAGAGATGTTCGATCGGATTATGGTCCGGAATCTGCGATGGCCATGCAACAATATCAAGTCGGCGTCGCTGGAACCAATTCTTTATATGTACAGACGTGTGCTTAGAGTCGTTGTCTTGCTGGAAAACGAATGCACGTCCGACGTTTGCCAATGCCCAAGGTCTCATTGTGGTTTCCAGGATATCCTTGTACTGGTACCGATCCATGATTCCATTTACACGTCGGAGCGGTCTCATGGCGGTGTCGGAGAAGCAGTCCCAGACCCTGCAAGATGCTTCACCGTTCGGAGGTGGTACTTTGGCATGAATCTGGCTCCGATAGGTCGACGAATCCACTTTATTACATCAGTTCCGAACAAGTTGAACTTCGATTCATCGCTCCAGATGTGTTTGGCCCATTCACATCGTCCCCAGTTCAGATGATCCTTGCACCATGCCACCTCGTCATTTGGTTCTTCTCACTGACCAATGGTTTCTTCACCGGGCGTCTTCCATGAAGTCCATTATCCCCCAAACGACGTCTAAATGTTCTTCTGGATGGCATTGAAGCATTTGGCGTTGCCACAAGCATCTGGATATCTTCTGAAGTCCGTCTAGAATCTTTTCTTGAAGCATGGCAGATGTTCCGATCATGGAGCCTAGCGGTTTTGCGAGGTTCGCTGTGTGATTTGTTGACAAAAATGCAGCCCTATAGATTAGAAATAGTCCAGAATGATTAAAAAATCGAAAATTTTGTCTTAATCATTGCAAAACTTTTTGGATTCCTCTTCGGGAGCACAGGAACTGCTGAGCCAGAAGGCTTCTGGACGACCCAGTCTTATGACCGTTGACGATCGCTTTTTGAACGTCCGCCGTGAAATTTTTCTTTCCAGAAGGTTGAAAAATTACTAAAAACATGTTTCAGGTTCAAATTTCAAATAAAAAAATTGTTATGGACAAAGTTTGAAAAAAATGAAAAATTGGTAAAATCGAAAAAAACAAAAAAAATTAAAAAAAAAAATAATTTTCAACATGAGGTAATTTTTGTTTTTCCCATGGTTGCGCAACTGTGTTTAGCTTTTTCAGTAAAAATTTCAGCCCGATCGGCCCCGTTTGAGCCAAGTTATGCTCAAAAAACACTAGGCGAACATCATTATGGCCAGTACTGTATTTCAGAGGGCTTGATATTTTAGCATCTGCGCTAAAAGCTCGTCACACCTTTTCAACACATTTTCGAATCGATTTGCAAAATTTCAAAAGTGGGTGTGGTTTGTTAAGCCATAAGCCGTTCGAAATTCTGTAGTGCAGTTTAAATGCAGACCAATAAAAGTCTAAATTCTGCAAAACATTGTGTACGAATTTTCGCGAAAATCGATACATAAAAAATTATTGAAAATTACGTTTCAACCTGAAATTTCACCTGTTGTTCGTAAGATTTAAAGTATATGCACAAAAAAATTTGGTTTTGCGTCATTTTCCGTTTTTAATTCAGCTATCCAATAACTGAATTGCTGGTGTTTGCTCATTTGTACACTAATTTCCTTCTGTGATAATTAATAAACATGCATTCACTTAATTTATGCAACGTGTTACAAAATATCTCTACAAACAATTGTGAGAAATAATTTTCTTATATATTGACGTGAATATCAAATCATAATATATGTATAATGATCAAACATTCACCTTTTGATTTTTAATGTACATAAACATTAATTTCTTAGGCAACCTCTAATTAAGAAGCTTTTTGTGAATTGATCTTCTGCATACTTAGAAATCCATTTAAAAATATTTGATCGACTTTATTTTCTCAAACAATATTCACGTTTTAATCACTTCAATAACTGTTTTTCCAGGAATCAAATGTCAGCGGAACAAGCTTTTAATGAAAACTGTGGCGATGAAAACATCATCCTAATATCGGCAATATCGTTCTTATTATTTATACCTCTTGCATTGCTCTACGCGTTGTCGCTTCTCGCGTTTTTCAACAGAAACAAGATGTTTCATCCGAATTTTGCGTAAATTGAGACAATTCACAAAATTATTTTAATGCCGTCATTCCAGAACTGTACTGCTTTCTCTTCTTCTAGTCTATACCTTTGGATCAACGACTCAGGTTATCCGTAATATTTCCTTCTTTGCACTTCCCTCGAAGTTCTCAATTGAGACAAGAAGTTCCAGTGTGCGAAATATTGAAAAAATGTTCGTCATTCTTGATTTTATGGTCCAACCATTTGGTAATGGAAATATTTAAAAAAATGTTTAGTTTCAATAATTTTAGTATTGATTGGATTAATCGAACGCCTTTGCGCAACCATCTTCGTTTCAAAATATGAGAATTGGCGACCGTGGGTCGTGCTGGCCTGCGCTTACACAGCAGCTGTAATTTGAAAATTCTTATCGAGTAATATTAATGCAATTCAGTGTTATGTTGTTTCGGTAGAATTCGAACATCGGAAAGACCTGGAGAACAGCAACATAACCAAAAAGATTCAAGCTATTTTCGCATTGGTGACTTCATTGGTAAACACTTTCCGAAAATGATTGTCCATTCTATCTTTTTCTCGACACAAAATGATCTTTTCTTAAAGACTACATTTTCAGGGTCTTATTGTCTTGTTAACCGCTAATCGCATAATGATAAAAGCCTCTGCCGGAAAATCGAAACTCTCAAGACGATACCAATTGGTTGAAAATGTGAAGGCTCTAAGGTAGGAGTTGATGTGTGAACTTAAAAAGAGAAACACGGATTATCGCATCAAAAATTTTCAATTTCAATTCAAAAAACCGTAGATCAAATTATTATAGGTTATATGTCCCAATTATCGTCATTGATTCAACAGTTCAATGGATTTTGCTGGCCACTGACACTTTCTTCCATGTTTCCTATGTTCTCGACTTGAATCTCTGTTACGACGTTCATCAATATCTAAAGAAGTTTTTACTTCTCCGAGTGGTAAATTTTTAATTTTACATATATAATTAAGAACAACGCATTTCATTAAGATGACCGTATTCATTCAATACGCAATTCCTATCATAGCCATAAATCACTTTGGGCTTTTAAAAATAGTGCGAAATTGGGGGACAGTTCGTCGAAAGATGTCGTCCCGTGTCTCATCGAGCTCCGAAATACCGACAGTCAATACTGTTACAGTAAATCCAAAACATGATAGGATTTGTTTAGATTAATTCGCAGGTTCGCAATGTACTCGGCCAGACAGTTTCCGGACAGGATACGGGCCTCGACGGACAAGCGGCGCATTTCAGACAACTGGAAATTCATTGGAAATGATTCTATATATTGTACATATAATCTTGCATATAAAGATAATACAGGGTGCGGTAAAATACATACATATTCAAATAATTTCTCGTTATAAATAATATTTTAATTATTATTCCTATGCCCACTAGTGATTCAAGTTTAACCCTGATATATAATTTTTGATAAGAGGATATAGCTACCTATTCGTTCAGTGTCATTATGGAAAACAAGTAATGGAATGTCTTCAGTGGAATATTCGAAAGCAAAAAAGGCATTATTCCTGGTCACTAAATTAATGTAAATTCAACCAAAATACCTTAAATTTGACTCGCTACAAATATATTTTTTTTAATTTCCAGCCTTGTAAATATAACAATTTAAATACCCTCGAATCCTCTTTAAACACATTAATTTGATTGTGTAAAATTTATAATTAATCCAGTAACACCATACTATAAAATATTGCGTGAGAATATTGATGTTTAACAATTTAGAAGATTTTTGGGACCAAAACGTTTTGCAAACATGCCAAAATCTTCTTTTTAAAACATTAATAGAGTTTTAATTATTCCAGAATACAACAAATGACCACAAACGTAATGTCCTAACATAAGGTATGTAAGTTGTATATATTTAAATTTGCAGGTATTTTAATAAAAGTTGAATAAAATCCAAGAAAAAAATATGACGTCTATTGGAAAAAGAACTTTCAGGAAATTTACCCTCACAATTGACAATTGATCTATAGTGTCGTGCGTTTATCACCGAACACACCGTGAGAATGTTTTCTAAGATATCTGAAACCTGCTGATTAAAAAAAACAATGGCATGTTTTTCAATTTTCTCTTTTTAATAAAATCTTTTCTAAAAAGAATTGGAAAAAGAATTGGTTTGCAATAAAATTTGAGCGCAGAAACTTGAAAGACGAATTGGATGCGTTTCAAACATATGCAAACCTACAGTATCCATTAAAGTTGCATGGAATTTTTTGCACCAATAAAACTATTATGTTCATATGTTCACATAATTTTTCTGAATTTTTTTGCTTCACTGATTATTCGAAAAAAAGGCAAATTTCTGGCACATTGGGCAAAATCTGAGAATGTCTTAACTGCGTAATAGTTCAACATATGTAGAAATAAGTTTTCCATTTTCAATATTTTAAAGTTCTAGCTTTAAATCAAAGCTCTGTGTTTGTATTTTCCGAATCTAAAACAGATC
Organism: Caenorhabditis bovis; assembly: GCA_902829315.1. Classification (NCBI taxonomy): domain Eukaryota; kingdom Metazoa; phylum Nematoda; class Chromadorea; order Rhabditida; family Rhabditidae; genus Caenorhabditis; species Caenorhabditis bovis. The sequence goes on along the minus strand of CADEPM010000001.1, from coordinate 272,004 downwards.
GTTGAAGAAATTTTGTGGATTCGTGCAAACAATAAAAGATTCAATATCGGACCCAAGCGCAAATATTTCGGTGAAGCCCCCCATTCAAAACCAATATCAACCCACACGTCCATTTTATTTTTGTTCCAGCGATATACAAATGTATATACCCTCCAGGGCTAATTATGCAATATGCCAATTTTCTCACGGTGGATTATTTTATGAAGGTGTTGGGTTTCATAAATGCGATCCATATGTGGGTGGCATCGGGGTGGAATTGAAAGCTAAAAGATGTTCGAAATTCATAATTGTTTTATTAAAATCGGAGAAACAGCTGAAAATTTGCGGTTCCCAGAGTTCATTTATTTTTTCCCATTCCACCCTATTTTTTATGGCATTTATGTGCATTTCTATCCTACCCAGGCAAATTGTTTCCAAAATAATAAGAAATTTTGTCTAGTCTAATGTCAAACTTGTGCTATAATTATATAAAACTATACTAAATATCCAAGCATTGATTTGTTTTTTCCTCTATTTTTGTCCAAAAATTGCATTTGAAATTTATTTTGTGTTTTTCGCTTACCGAAACGGCATATATATGTTTTTTTTTTTGTTTTTTTTTTCGATTAGTAGCACGCAATGGCAAAATCATATGCAGAATTTTGATAAAAATTTCATATTTGCATCAAAAATTCCTCCTAAATTCAACAATATAAAAAAGTAAGCCAAATGATTTTAGAACTTGAATCGAGTTAGTATCAAATATTTATTTCCTAATCGTGACTACTCACTTCTCAGCATATAGCGGATAGGTCACACGATCAATAATGAAAAACTTGGTGTTTATTAAACCAGCCGTTAATTAGAGCCTGATAGTCATTCTCATATGATGCCCTAAAACGTATTGCATTAATTAGTATTTTCACTGAAACTTATTTATCAATAGTTTCCCCCCGAACTTGATATCGATTTGTTAGGCTGAAGAAAAGTTCAGATCGGACATAATTTTCATTAATACCCTATTAAAAGTGAATTTTGTTCGTCTTCCGAGAAATGAAATTGTTAAATTACAGGTAAACCCACCGATGTCCCATGATGATCAACGACTCCATCAATTGTACTCTGTGGATGCAAGAGTTCGTTGGATTATACACTGTCGGAATCTATGCCCCCCTGGTTGCGATCTATATCGTCGTCGCTGTTCTTTTTCTAAAACATCTAAACTCATTCCATCCATTATTTGTGTGAGTTTTCTTTTTGCATAAATTTACATAAAATTTAATCAAGTTATTTTAGCATCTCGTTCTTCCTCATTCTTCTTGCATACACTGTTTATAATTTTATACTGTTTTTTCGCAACTTGATTGAATTCTTTTTCATTGACGATGTAACGTTTGCAATATTGGAAATGATATTTACCGTTGCGCATTATTATACCCAGCCCATAGGCAAATAATTTATATTAGGAATAGTTGACGAAAATATGAAATTTCCAGTGATTCTGGCACTTTTTGAACGCTTAGCAGCCACTGTTTTGGTGACAGAATACGAGCAAACCTGTCATTGGTTTATCTACTCGATCGGTCAAGCTTTATGTGTAGGCTTAGCATCTCCAATGCAAATCCAATTTCATTTTCAGGTTATTGTGGTTGTATTTATGTGTATTTACAAAGCCAGTGGGGTCGCAATTGTCAACAATATTCAAATAATTCTCTCAATTATCATAGCCATTGTAACAACTCTAATCAGCGTAATTAATTACGATTCATACATTTTTAGGTTTTAATCATTTTATTTCTGGTAAACAAACGAAAAACCGAATTAGCGATGGGGCGATTGTCGTTGACTACTCGATACCAATTAGCCGAGAATATCAAAGCTCTAAGGTATTATTATGTATGTTTCTTTGTTTTCAAAAACAATTTTTTAGAATATTTGTTCCGTTCATTCTTCTTGACAATGTCATCGCTATAATGTTTGTCGTAACATCTTATGTAATTGGAGTAGGTCGTTCTTTTGATAACAACGCGTGTAGGGCGTCTCCTAATTATTGGATTATCTTTACAATTCTCAGAACAGTAATTTAAATAGTGCATTTTAAGCTAATCCATTTTCACTATACAGATCGCAATAGTCCTTCAAATTTCTATGGCAATAATTGTGATCTACCAGCATGAATCGATGCATTTCTGCAAGAGGGTTTCCAGGAGGAATCAATCAACGGACGGAGTGACAACTCACAAAAAAGTAGTAGAGGTTCGGTTTTTCACATCTTCTCTATTTTAAATAGTTCTTATTTAATATTGGATTTTCTTTAAAATAAACTTACAGATCAGAAATGTCCTTGGGAAAAACGTCGCTAAAAAGGAGACAGCCGAAAATTATTTTGCCATTCTTCAATCTCAATGGGTTCGATAATGCATTACATAATATTTGTTTACTTTTTTATTTTGTTGTATCACTTTAAAATGTCATAATTCTAAAGAATAAATCAATTGTCTACAAGAAAATGTCTTCGTCGAAATCTCGTCTCTTACGTGAGATGAATGCTACGCGTTCCTCTTTCGGGAAAATGGTTTCAAGGTTCAATACACCCAAGTCGAAAGTCTTCTTTGGAACTTTGCCGTTGGTGATGTAAGACTTCGGAATCAAGAACTTTGCTTTTCGGTGCCCAGGCATAATTCCATCGTCGCAGTCGTGGTAAACTTTGAAGACTGGATCAATTGGCGTCAGCTCAGCTTCCCCTTTAAATCAAACTTTGAAAAATATGAAATTTTTACGACGTCAAAAACCTCCAGAAAGCTGGAACTCTCCATTAGCATCGGTGTATCCAGCTTCAAGAAGATCGTCCGGATCTGGTCCGGAATCCTCTTCCCACAACTTTATTCTGACATTAGCTGCCGGTTTCGTGCCGCACAATAATTTTCCTCTCACGGCAATTGACTGGTCACGCATAGCAGATACAACAGCTAATGCCAAAAATAAGCAAATGAGAAATTTCATTTCTGAAAAAAATAATAACTTTGAACTAGTCAGATAAGGAAATATAAAGGTATGAATGAATGAGCGTAATCATTCCTATTATGTTTATCAGTACGCCTCCCGCCTTACGATTCGCTGCTTATCGATTCAAAATACACTTAGAAGGAAGTAAACAAGAGAATAAAACAATAATGGGGTATGTGTGATCAACTATAATCGTATTTGGTGTAGTGGCCAAAAAGTGTCTCGTGGTGATAACAAATCCAAAGCTTGATTAATTTTAGTGAATAGGATGAGCCTTCCGAGCTTTCACATCTGAGAATTTTCGCAGTCATATTCACTTAATTCCTTGTTTCATACATTTTCTGTCAAAAAATCCTGTTATAAATATCGCGCGAATTTCATATTGAATTTTTGAACTATTCGAATCGAGGCTTATCATCAAATTTGATCGTCTTTTGAGTGACACTGAGCTCACAATTCATATATTTATTATCTTTTCAAGATAAGCCAGAGTCACCGGTAAGAATAAATAAGATTATACGAGCGGGTTTGAATATTTCGTAAAAATTTACAAAGCGGTTATTGAAATGGTATCATTGTTGGGGAGTGTGGCGAGTGGACGGACCACAATATGCGGTCGATGTCCGCGCTGCTCGCAATCGACTATGTTAACCTCTGCAATCCATCGACGGGTCCCGTTCCTAGTTGAGAGCTAGAAAGCAAATTGTTATGAAATTCGGTAGTAGATCAAAAACCTGGCTCGCGTCATCCCATCCCGAATCAATGTCATCTTCGATGTTTGGTGGATCAAATGTGTTCGGCCAATCGACATTTGGCAAATCTCTTGTAGTCAGTGGTTGCCAGATAGGCGACGAAACTGTTTCGGATTCTTAATTGAATTCAGTGTATCCAAATTTTCAAACCAGCTCAAAATACCTTCAAAGCTGGGCTGCTCACTGCGATTAATTTCGAGATTCGGAATGATCAATTTAGTGCTGCTATTGCCATTTCGAGTCTAAAAATGATTGCTTGTAAATTGTTTTTTTTTTTTTCACAAAATGCTTAAAGTACTTTATCAAGAACCAAACGAGTTGAAACTGGTTGATAGGATGAGTATCTTCGAGTATTCACTTTCAAACAGCAGCAATACTCTTCCATGATAGCTCGATGGATTCGCTTGAAATATACACTGAAATCCAACTATGCTTTCTCTTCGTCCAAATTATTCTCACATGAACATTTCTCGATAATCAGCGTTGAACACAAAGTAAATAATGCAGTTGACAGATGAATTAAGGACCACCAGGAAATTGCTAGTATCCGTTAGAAAATTGAGGAGAATCGGCGAGGGTTCCGTGAAATTCTCGATAATATTAACCAGAAGCGCCTATAAATGAATTTATTTTTTTTTAGTTCTTCTTCTGACTACCAGTGTGTTGCAAGCTAAGAACAGAATAACGACCATAATCATTGTGATTGTGTCATCCGAATTTCCTTGAGCTTTTGGAGCATTTTCATCAGATTTTTGAGCTGATTGCCGCTTCACAATAATTGCGTTAATGCACAACAGAAAGAAGAATGGCAAAAGTGTCATTAAAACCATGTACATGTAACTGGAAAATTATCAGCATTAAATATGTTGAACTGAAAAAAAATTAATCTTACATATTATATACCGAATTAATTGTAACAAAGAGGGACGTCGGACAGATTTCAATTACTTCCTCCTAAACAGTTCAATTTTTATAACGCTTTGCAATTTTCATGACTATGCGCAAATAATTAAATATTCTAGATGCATTTGTCTATTACACGACTTTTATGAATATCTAATTTCGCAGTCTAAAAAGAAGATTCTGCAAAGTTTAAAAAAAAAACTTGATCCTGACGTTTACTAAGCTAACTGCAACATTTAGTCTTACAATATATTTTATGAATTTTTCTGTCTAATTAGGCCTCCTGTCCTCCAGTCTTTCACTTGTGAGTCATAATCGCGTATCCTAATTTTCTCAATAGGCCGTTGTAGACAAATCCATGCTCATTATAATGCATTCTGATGAATGCCGAAATAATTGCGACAAATCCAACCAACCTTTGTGATGTCGTTGAAACATTTGCGCAAGTTGAATTGCGGAAATCTCAGTGAATTGTACATTATTGAAACAATCACAATCGATATGCAGATCTGTTTGGCACGCCGAACCGTACAATAGTGGCCGGCATGGGCCGACCAGCAAACCTAAATTTCGAAAATATTCATTAGGATTGAGTTGTAAATGCTACATTTACGAAACAATCTACAGCGGCTGCCACAGTAAAATAAATACTGCAGGTTTGAGCCATGTAACCAAATGGTAATGTGTATACGGTAGTATATGGAGCGTGAGTGAGCTCGGGGATATATGATCGTGCAGAATCTGAATATATGTGATTTCATTATAATATTTTGCTAGAATATTAATTACCAATCCAAAAGATGAATAATCCGGTTACAATCACCATGAAATCACTGCAAGCCAGAAATAATAAATAGGTGTTTGCAGAGTTTTGAAGCCTGAAATTCCGTGAATACCGCGTGTCAAAATTCTGGAAAGGCTAACCTTTTCCTAGTGTATAGAAACACATTAATACAATTCGTGATTACTCCAAATATGGAAAGAACTGGTAGAGCCAGAATAATGGTTATATAGTTGGCCCTGTAAATGAAAATGTTGAGATCTCTGATTTCGTTGGTGAATCACCATTCAAATAGGGGCGAATAATCCTCTCTCTGAATATCAGAGCACAGGCATTCTGTTGTGTTTTCGCTTCCATCATAGTCAAGGATCATAATACTGAAAAAAAAAATTTGTTGGTGAGCAAGCCGGCTTCGAGATTCATCAATTGCTCCCTTTTCTATTTTGATACCATTGACGTCGAACAATTGCCATAATTTTAAAGCGAGAAATAATGTACATAGATCAAATTTCAATTCGCTTCTCAATTTTCATTTTTTTTGTTTTATATTCGTTTCACTGTTTTTTATTGATTTGAAATTCAAAAAGAAAAAAGAAGTGCGAAAAAATAAAGTCGAAATAACAGCGCAAATCTGTTTGATGTGGGCGGGCGTTGATGGTCCTCAAATTTCCAAACGTTCCGTCCAATTAATTGAGAAAGGAAATACGCCGAAAACGGGGAGAAATGCGATTGAAGCGGGCTCTCATTCTCACTAGAATTTTTATTGAAATTTCGCCAGTCATTCGCCCATTCTTTTACAATTAATCGTTGACGGTTGAGTTATTGGCTATTGCGTAACCATGAAAAAAATGCAAATATCTACTGATGATTTTGGCAACATATATTAATTTTTCGAATAAAACCCCGTGATTTCTTCAAGCGAACTATGCCAATTTCGATTTTAAAATTTTAAAACGACTAATTAAAAAAATTAAATTTTACAAAGACTTGATACGTAAACACAATAAGACTTAAGCTTAGAAGACATGGAGAGTGACGGCGAAATTGAAAAGAATTCATCGGTCTCAAATTAATTTTTAATTTGTTCAAAAAAAGTTGGCGCCTTGTTTATTTAGAACGAGGGGTCGGGACCCCCCTGGAGACAGGAAACTAAATTTTTACTAAAATTAAAAAAAACGATTTTTGATCTAATGTTTGATTGAGCGAGAAAATCACGAAAACTTACTCGGGAATCACCGGGATCATCCCTCGAAATAGGGTCGCTTCGATGGAATCCATCGTCTTTAAAAGAAAGATGTTTCGACGATTTGTGAATAGAAAATGAAGGCGATGCAAGAAATGATTGGTTTCTCGTTGTCGGAGAATGAGATTCTTCAAAAAAGACGGGCCGCTTACAAATTAGGTACCTTAGATTTTCGATTAAGGGACCCCCCGCTTTCCCCCCTCCCTCCCCTATTCGGGCGATGCACAATTCAATTCGATTTGGATTTGGTACAGTTGTTGAGAAGCAAAGTCGAATTGCGGGAAAATTGAAGACAAATGAAGGCGATGAAGCACGAACAAAAAAATAAATTAAAAAAGATGAAAAAAGAAGAAGGGGAGGAAAAATGTTGGTGAATACCATATGTGCACATAAATAATAGTCTGGATTAAGTATCACGAACTACTAGGTAGCGATCAAAAAACAGCTGCTAGTGTATCAGCTTTATGTGGGCATTTTAGAAAAGCTAAGAACATGAGAAATGTTTATAAAAATGTGCTACTTCAAAATTTGAGATTTCTATCGCACCTATACTATATTTCTAGCAAAATATTTTTGGAGAAGTTCTCATGATTTTTTATTATTTTGACACCAGTATATGAAAAAAATTCACGGAATAAATGAGACATGTCACCTTCAATACACATTTGTGCACTTTGGGAGCGTAAGCGAATACCAATTTGTTGTTTTAAGGGAAGTAGAAGAAGAATTATTTAGGAGGCCGAATACGACTGAAGAAGGACACCAAAACAATGTATGAAGCGGCTCATCGGAAAGTAGATCAAAAATGTGAGCTGGTTCGGGTGAAAACGAGTGGAAAAAAACGCCATGGGAAATTGCAATTTTTAACCTAGTGGGAAGCGCTAGTTCCACTAAGGTCTACTCTGAATGCGTGAGATCTTTAAAAATGGTAGAAGTGCGAGTGTGGTCCGGAAATGCAATATGCAATACTATCTGCCAATGGCATCAAATTCTCCGAATCCATCGCCGTGCAGATTTTTTAAATGAATTCCGATGAACTTTCTTTTGCGCTCTTTTCTGCCAATAACGGCAACCACCACCTTACTGACGCAATAATCCTTTCCTTTCTCTTCTGAGCAACTGAGAACAGAGAGCAATATTAAAGAGAAAAATGAAAGAAAAATCGGACGAGTTCGGTTCACACACAAACAGACACACATACGTCGGCGGGACCACGTAATCCGGACTGAAAGTGAGAAATCGTGTCGTTTTTTTGCGGATTTTATTGGCGGCAAAAATATGTGCGACATGTGCTGAATTTTTGGCACATTGAGAAATTTAATATCAAAACATATGTACATACATGCGTTCTTTTGTGTGCGCATATTGCCACAATAGTGGGCGTAGTTTTAGATTTAAAGTGGTCCCAACAATGATAAAAAAAGAAACAAGCATTTTCTATTCAAATTTGAATGTTCAAAAAATGTTCAAAAATGAAAAAAACCAGCGGATTACTGCTTGGGAAAAATTCAAATATATACATTTTGGATATATCGACAAAAAAGGAGAAGAAAATAAATAATAGTTATTTTTTCTCGCCCAAGACGCGGTACGTCACGAATATTATACATACAAATTTTATTCATAGAAAAAAAATGTGAGTTGTTGTTTATATTAGGAATCTGGTGTGTAGTGAATGTAAAATAAGATCTTAAGCTCAGCAGGATTCGAATCAATGAAATCAACGGATATTGTGAAATATATTGTTATATCAATAATAGCTTTAGATTTTCAACACTACTAATATTGTTTTAATCCGACGAAATGCGTCAACATTAAAAGGAAATGTAATCTTTAGTTGCAATAAATCAGAATTTAAAAGTTTGAAAGAAATGTCCGAAGTTCTGATCAGATATGGGGGGTCAGCTGAGTTTGAGAACTTCCTTTTTGAGACACTCAAAGCAAGCAAAGGAAAAATGTTACAGTAGTCAATGAGCAAAGATATTAGCTTTTTGTGCACACCCATGTTTGTGAGCAACCAACCAATGGATTCGAAGAATGTGGGACGCAGTAAGATGAGAACTAAACACACATTAACAAAAAGGCCAGAATTTAATCCCCTAATTAGTATGTTACCACCCACACGTTTCAAAAAAAATCAATAACTTGGGTGAAATTGGATTTAATAAAATGGTTTCAAACAAAATTACCAATTTAATATTCAACTAGTACATTTAAGTCAATTTTTTAAAATGAATCATTCAAAATTCGCCGAAACTCGACAAATAAAATTTAGGCGGCAAAAAAAGTGTTTCGGAAAGAACATAAAGAGTGTAGATAATAAAATGAATTATTTTTCGAAGAAAGGCATAATTGTATGTGTTCATCCTTTTTACTGACGCAATGACCAATTACAGAATAGAGCAGCTTTATGCGCTTTTCTTTTAGTAAGATGCGCAAAATGTGCAAATGTGAAACGTTTAGAAAAATTTGATTGCTAATCGACTAAAAGCCAACGAAAATCTTCGCAAGGCGAACGATTTCTAATAAGCTTAATAATAAGCAGGAGAAGCTCTTAAAAAACTGACGTCAAAAATATGAATATTAAAGTTCCACATTATTGATGGGCTGGAATCGATCATTTGGTTTAATTCAAAAAATTTCTATAAAATTTGAATAAATCAAACCAATTTTGGCCCAAACGTGGCTCGAAAACATTGTTTGGTGACCTATTTCCGAACTCTCAAAATTCACAACCTTCTTCGGGGGTCCCTCATTTTTTTGGAGAGTAAAATAAATGGGTCCAAATAAATAGTTGTGTTGATTGGGTGGATGTGTGTGTTTTTTTCTAAAGCTTAGAAACGACCAAAAATACTTCCGCACAAGCGCCAAACAATTGCTAATAGGAAAAAAAATGAACAAAGCGGTACAAATTCGAATGAACTATATAAATTTATAAAATGATAAATTAATACATATTGAGTGGTGGTCTACATTGGGTTTCAGCTTTTTTTTAATGGGTTTTTGAGATTTTCACTCCGAAATCAGAAATTTTATGATCAATAATTTTCGAGAACTCCGGTGTTTTTCATATTACTGATTTTTCCACTAATTTCTAAAGAAATTTCATATTTCTGAGACAGTGATGAGAAAATGATAATAATAATAATCGAGGTGAATGGGTGTCAAATACACTCACAAGCACACAAGCATTCGGTCGTCAGAAGTGTGGAAATCCCGCGAGGCCGATTCGTATCAAAAACGCTGATGGAGCCCCGAAAACTCGGAGCCGGCGATCATATGAGCATTTGTCATGTCCATATACGTAACGTTTCTTTGTCGTTCCACTCCATCTCTCTCTGTTTTTGAGCTTTCAATGTTTTTTTTTTCAAAAATCATTGACAAAATACTAATCAGAAGTTCTTATTATAGCATTCAAAAAATGCGTGTTACTCATTTCATTTCCGTTAAAACACGAAAGAAACAAAATAAAAAGATTAGGATTATTCCGAAAAGACGACGAAAAAAGAATAATTAGCCGAAGATTGGATCAAAACATTTTTTGCTCCTTGTCTTATTTTTTCCGATAATTGAAACTGACACCAAACGAAATTGAATTTTTTAATCTTGGCTTTTTTTGGCGAAATGAAAACAAAAAACAACAAAATGAAGAGAGTCTATAATTTGGCAATTTTCAGATTTTCCATTGATTATTTAGAGAATCCTATTATGCATTTTTATGGGATCTTTCATAAGTTACGTCTGAAGCCTTGAGATGATTCTTATCGCATTCATTTTATCTTTGAATGAAGTCATGCGAATTGTAATCTTTCAATATTTCTCACTCCCTAATTGAAATATTCTAATGTTTCAAAGAGCAATTCTCCGAGTAAAAATATAGTGGGTGACATCTAGAAGTTTTCGAAGAAAATCGTTTCACACAACAATTTAGCAGATATGTTAATCATGCCAAAATTAATAGACGGAACATGTGAAAACTGAGAAACAATAATCTTGTTCTATAGTACGAACATTATATTTATTAAAAATTGATCTAATCAAAATCTCTACGTATTTATTTTGCAAAAAGCCTTACCTTTGATCGCAACGATAGTTGGGTTCCGAATTGCCTGAAAAAGGATATAATGATAAGAAACGAAGGGGAAAAAATTAAATATAATTGCGTACTTCCTATCATTTCCTACCTAGCATAGTACAAAAAATAGAGTTTAAATATCGTGAGTATTTTGTGGGCACAACAATGAGATGAACTTCGAAAGAAATAAATGGAACAATAGGAAATTATGGGACTGGGAAATGTGAAGAATTGATTCAAAAATTTCTTAACTTTTTGGCACACAATATAGCATATGTATCGGGGTTTTTTTAATAACGCCCACATTGATCAAAATGAGCAGAAAACAAGGGTTTTCAAAAATGAATAATAGGAATCCACTATGTGGATAAACAGATTTTAATTACCTAAAAAGGGAAAATGGGGAAAAATAAAATTTCTAGCATTAAATTTAATTTTTTTCAAAATAGGCGTTTTGAAGACATACTTTCGATGCAAACTTTTAAACAAAATTATCGAAATGATCAAATTCTCAAACAAAATAAGGAGAAGCTTTTCCCAACATTTCTGACATTTCGAGTAAATCTGTCAGCGAAATTTAATCCAGATAATCTTTTATAGAATTTTTTGCGACTGAAAATGAGCGCGACGAAGAGTTTATGAATGATGTTGTCTGCAGGCAATTCACAACATATGTCATTTGCAGAGGAAGATTGGACATGACGATGAATCGACTCATTTCGAGGATTATGGACTTGGTCCGCAGAAAAAAACCGAAACTGCACAGCCAATTATACCCGTTGAATGAGGAAGTTGAGAGACATTGAACTCTTTGAAATCAGTAATTCATTATTTTAAAAGGAAGGAATGTTGTATTTATAGAATCTAAATTGTTTGAAAAAAGAAAACATGGTTGATTTGAATGGGGAGGGGACCAATAATTTAAAGAGGTTGTAACTGAGAGATACAGCCTTTAGGCTCGAGGTCTTTAATTTGACTTTGGTGGTTTTCTTAACTATTAGCTATCGTTTTTAATTTACAAAAACAAAAATTAAAAACCTATCAGCAATATTAATCTTGCGATTAATATTGGCACCGTTGTGAAACTTATGAATTATATAGCAGATGTTCGACAGCTTGAAAAAAAAACTTAAAATCCAGATGCTCACTGGTTTTCATTGGTTTAAATAAATCACAACGCGCCAAATTATGTCCGAACACGAATTATTTGGCAAAAACTCACTCATTTTTCATCAAAAGTGTCATTATTTTGGTGACTTTAAAAAGGAAACGTGCGTCATCATGATTTCTTCTCGTTTTATGAATAATATTCTCTTGTTTTTAAAAGGATATACTCAGGATTTCCACAGAAATGTTGAGGAATGGCAGAGTTTAGTCTTAATGTTTAAATCAAACGAATAATGGAAACCTTTAAAATACATTTACCATAAAACACTATTCAATTCGATGAGAGGAAGCACAAGAGTAAAAAATGTACTTCGGCGGTAATCCATTTCAATTGGTCTCAGCTCATTTTTTTTTTCTTTTCTTTCCTCATTAATTTTTCGCATGTTTCATTTTATCCTTCTCATTCATTTCATTCAAAAGCGAAATGAAACATGCAATGAAAAAAAAATGTAGTAGAAAAAAAGTGAAGTAACAAGAATCTTAATAGTGCTGTCTGAAACCAAAACAAATTTCAGAATTCTCGAGTACTTATTCTTGAAGTGATGCAAATTTCACAAATATGCTAAGTATTGTTTTCGATTGTTTTCCTGTTTCGGGCGGCTCTTCGTTTCATCAAAAGTTTGAAAACACAAAAATGAATAATGAAAAAGAGAAATGTATAAAAGAAAACAGGGAAAACGTATGTCGATGGTAAACAATAATAGGAAGACGAAGAAAAAAACTGCAAGTCTGCTCTTGTGCGTAGAATTTCAATAAGATTCCAATTGTTTGAAGGTTTATTCAGTCAGTCTTCACACACATTTTAGATTTCAAATAGCTCGCAGAAAAGAAAAGTTGATCATCATCAAAAAAATTCTTGAAACTTTGGGCCAGAAACAAGTTTATTTACATTTAAGGTACAACAAGATATAAATGAAAACAAGAAGATCAATCGAAACCAAAAATAATGAGAACTGCAGTTGAACAAAAATTTGTGGGTCAAGTTTAGCAGTTAGCCAGCCGAACAAGAAATATGCGATTCGTGTTTTTTTTCGAACGGACCCTGATAATCGAGTGTTTGATTGCTCTCTAGAGGCTACACATGCCTTTTCGCATTTAACAATAAAAACACTTATTCTAGAACATCATCCAAGTGAGAACAATTCATCAGTTTTTAATTAAAAGTGCACTATAAGCGACACATATTAAGATATAAATATCGTTTCATAAGAGTTTACGAACGAATCACAAATCGGGCACCGACTGACTTGTTGTCTTTGAATGGCTTTACTGCACCGCTCACAATAGCATAAGTGATTGCATGGCCGTAGTAAGACTCGTTTCTCCTCGAGTTGACAAATTCGACATTGGAAACGCTCATTGTTTAGTTTTTCCTCGGCTAGCGACCTGAAAAATAACAAAGATCTTCTGCAAAGATTTGATTTTTCGAAGCATCAAGACGTTTACTCTTGGGCATTTATTCAAATTTTTTGATTTTTTGTAAGTTCGCTAAAACGAGCATTTAAAATTCCAAACATATGACCAATGTTTGTGAAGGGAGCATTTTACAAAATCTCAAAAAGAAATATTACTTACATTTTTGATGCAGTCCCGTTCCTTGATCGATGTAACGCTTCAACTGTACGGCGTATTGGCTCGGCTCTAAAGCAGTCTTAATTTGCTTTAACAATAACAACCAAAAATTAAAAACCTGTGATCGATTTTCGCGACAAGATTCAGAATGAAATTAATTGGATGAAGAAGGATACCTCCGATTTTTGTAATCCATCTCACCTGTGAATTTTGAAATCATAATGATGTTTTAGATCTAACATACCTGAGGGAAAAAGAAGTTAATCGCTGTGTACACAATGGATACTCCGTAAGGAATGACAGTATAGAGAACATAACAAATAAAATTTTCTCGGGGACGCGAAGAAAGTCTCCGAAAAATGAAAAATGCAATTAGAATTAAACTGGCAAACGTAAACAGTGAAATTGATGAGAATATTGGAAAGTTTGTGACAAACCAATTCAGCAATCGAAAAGGTATTGTTACGAAATAATATATAGGATATACAAGACGGAAAATATAGTCAAAAGCCGATCGCGAAGCGTGGAGAACGGGATCAATTTCTTCATCGGTTTCTTTTACATCCATTTCTCTTAAACATTCAGTTTAGGTGCTGAGGAACAGTTTAAAAATATATTTCTTAAATAATTTGTTTATTAATAAACAAAATTATTTAAGTGGCCGAAAAAAAATTTTTTTCTGGCCGAGGTTTCATTCGGCCAACATTTATGAAACATTTAAATTTTTATAAAAATTTTTAATCTTAAAATTTTCAAATTGCAATTTATTATGTATAAATATATACTTTCGTTAAAAAACACAGTGTTCCAAATCTGTATTTTTTATTATTAAAAATAATGGTTTAGGCATGGAAGCGGACAAATCTGAACAAAAGGTTACCGTGTGGATGTCGGAGCGGAGCAGCTATGTGGAAAACTTTCCTGGAGTTATATTTAGGATCAAGAATGCCAGCCAATTCGGCAAGAACGTTTTGAGTTTCGTTCAGGTCTGGAAACAGGTTTTTAATTTTTTTTTCAGATATGGATGATGGGCCAAAAAATATTCAAGAGCTTCCTTGGGAATCACTTTTCAAGTTGAGACCAACAGTTATTGAATTAGTATTTGGTAGAAATCCTTGGCCACAAATCATTTATTATCTAGAAGATAATTATTCGGATGAGCAGGTTTTTTTCAAAATATTTTTCTGCCTATTACATTTTAAATAATCTAGATTGCTTTATTCTTTGAACGCGTAAAAATTCTTTCTCTTCGTCAAACTGATGTCAACGCTAAAAACTTAATGAAATTGTTAGAAAGGTATTAAAATAGTGAATTTTTTTTAATTAGTGATAAACTCAAAGATTTACCCTTCTTGCTGGATTCACATGCAGTGAAACCAATTTCAACAGAGCGGAATGGGCGATGATTATGAAACAACTTCGAAAGCTGAATTTACGAGGAATTGACCTTTCCCAAAATGTCGTTCAGGAAACTTATGACTATTTAGACGTTAGTCTTTTAAAGTTATCTGGAAATCCGGGGGTTGATATAACAGAATTTACGGTATGATTAACCAATTTGTTCGTTGTAAAAATAACCATTCAGAAAGGAATTGAACTGGTCACAGTTCGAACACTAATCGTTGAGGAACTCTTCTACGAACCTGCAGATGCTGGCCGAATATTTTTGAGTCACATATGCGCAACATTTCCCCGATTAAGAACACTTATTTGGGATTGGAATGTAATTGATCCTGAAATCGTTATCAATGACGATACAAAAGAGATTGTTAAACAAATAGGAACTGTGGCCACGTAAGATTGACGGATTTATTTAGTTTTAATTTTCTTTTTTAAGCGAACTTGCACTAGAAGCTTTAGCCGTGGTTGCTTATACTCCAAATGACGAAACTAAGTATTCGATACAACAAGTAGCAAGAATTCTGACTTCATATACACCTAATGTTCAATTACATCAATTTTCATCGAAAGGAATTTCGAACGTAATTTTTGTTTTTTGTTTTTGATTTTTTTTAATGAAATTTCAGGGAAAGCATAATTTTAGCATTGTAATTGCTGGTACCAATCTTCATATTCGTCGACAAATAATGCAGATGTACATCGAGGAGCGGTCCACAATGCCCCCAATTGGGTAAATTATTCACGAAATAAGAATTTTGTATAATTTCTGGTTCAGTAAATTGCTTCAACTAAACGCGAATGAGATCCCTCAAATCTATCCTGCGCTCACTATCGATTTTGCCGGTTTTGACAATGATCATGTGAAGCAAGTTCTAAATTTCGAAGCAAACGCAAAATAATTATTGTATTGAATTGCCCTTGTTTACGAATTTGTTGTGTTCATTTATTTTCAAGCAATGAATGAGAACAATATGGCATTTTATTATGGCAAGCGAATTCTTTAAAAATGTGACAGCTCATTAATGATACAATTTTTAAAAGGTCTCCATCCCCAAGGCTTCTCTAACTTTCCGCGTAGTCCTCGATGTAATCTATCAGACATCACCGCGAGGAATTCCGGGTAAGACAGTGTTCCGTCACTGTTCTCATCAAAAATGCGGAAGATCATTGCAACCACCGCTGGGTCGAGCTCCTTTCCAATAGTGCAGCTGACAGCTCTAGCAAACTCGGGTTCCGAAACCGGTACGTTGCTATTAATGTACAATCGAACAGCACTCTGGAATTCGGCCAAATTGTTCAAAAATCTGCTGAAAGTCGCCCATTGGTGTAACGTGATTCCACATTCGTCTTCTGTAGATCTCTCCTGGACTCGTTTAAGATATTTATGATAATCATCAGTATTGATGATAGAATATCTGAAGTTTGAATTAACACGTGTACAATTTGAGTAAATTCACCTTAAAATCAATCGAGCAAAATCGACAGGAGAAATTGCGTTTTTTCCACGCGCGAATTCGTAAAACTCAATTTCCATCAATTCATCTTGAAGATTCTCATAAAAGCTGCAATTTTCTTATCTAAATTTCTTTCTCTCGCTTCACACTAACAATTGAAATTCCTCAAACGACAATGTTGCATTTCCTCTCAGACCAAACAAATGCATTAAAAGTGTCGTTTTTTGTTTCTTCACTTCTTCTTCGCTTTTCTAAAAAACGAACGATTATTTCGATACACTATGAAAAGCTGAGAGAGAAGCTAAAAGTCAATTTGAAAGGTAGAAGAAAATAAAATATCAAACATGGACTAGTCGAGTGCCGGCAAGTTGTGCGGCACGAGATGCGAACATTCGTGACACCTGAAAAATGAGTTCAACCGAAACTAAAAAAAAATAAAGAGCAACTATCAACTAAAATTGGGTAATTGAGAAGCGCGAAGGGGATTCTGGGGCCAACACAACATCGTCAACATTAACAACAACGTTTAATTGCATGCACTCCACTAATTTCCATGCTCCAAATCAAATGAAGTTTGTCTTACAGTGAACATGACCGAATAGGAATCAGTGCCGGTGAACAGTGAGCCATTTCCGATGCGTGTGACTGCGAAATGATAGTCGCTGGCATCAAGTTGGCACGACTGAAGAACATTCGATATCGGTGTGCTCACGAATTCCTTACGTCGTTTGTCGTCGTTTCTGCGTAATTCTTTATGCGATTTGTTGAACGCAATGAAGACGTTAAATTTCGAATCTAAAACCGCACTAAAATAATCTAGATTGCATAAAAACAGCAACATAGCGCTAAAGTAAGCATTTTCTCAGATATAAGTTCCATCAACTTAAAAAATAAATACTTGTGCAATAAGGCTGCATCGAAAAATCGTATTGCGTGCTTAAAAAATTTTGCTGAAATTCAATTTTAAGAAAAATCACCAGGGTTATAACAGGACAGAATAGAATGAAGGGAAAATTCAAATCATACACAAAACAATTTTGTTTTTTTTTTTAATTTTGCTTGACCGATATGTATTAATTTAAAAAATGGTGAAAAAAATTGTAAAAACGAATAATCTAGCAAAAGTTTGCCTGTATCAGTTAATTGAAAGAAAAATACTTCACTTGCAAATGAATTAATTTAAAAAAAAAGCCACAAATCAAACTGCACGGCTATAGGAAAAAACTCACGTAAACATAATAATCGCGCTTCTCGATTTTTCTTTTCCCAAATATTTATTTCGTTAAAACGACTTACCAGCATGAATTCGTCACAATCAATATTACCATTATCATCTTCGTCAAACATCAAAAATGCGATACGGAAAGCAGATTTTGATTCTGAATTCAACTCATTTTTTAATTAATGCCGATTTTATTAAATTACTCGTTAAAAGCGTAAGAAGAAAAATGTATTCCGAGTACGAAATCAAACCATTTTGATCTAAATCACGGAAGAAATGATTACTGCCGTGTCGAAATGGAGGAGTTTTCGATAAAATACGATTTATATCTTTTTCCTTAAGAACTCTTCGATAAACTCTTTCTGAAACTATAATGGTATGAAAGGGACTAAAAATCTATATACCTCTTGGGCCATCTAAAGTCAGAGAATCGATGAAATCCATCGGGCTCATGTAAATAACATCGTCATATTCAATTGAAGCGAATTGAAGAAATCTAAGCTCTCGTTTTGATAATTTATGGTCTGTTTGCACATTATGTGCTTCTGGAGAATTTTCATCTAAATTTTGCTTCATTCAGAAACAATTTTTCACTGGCCAACGAACCCCGAAGAAAATTTGACTTTGCGGTGTCCACCAATGAATATAATCCAATTGTGGTCCCAACACCGGCAGCAACAAGAGCAGAGTAACTTTTGCTGTTAAAATGTGAGGGGTTTTCTGCGGACCTGGTAGGCAAGTTTGAGTATGTTCTGCTAGATTGGATTCGCAAAAAACGACAAAGTAATCGTTTCATCGCATTGAACTAAAAATCGATATATTTGAAGAGAAAAAGAAATGAAGACGGAGAAGAAAAACAAAATTTGGTGAGAAAATAGCAAAAAAAAAACGGCTTGAAAAACATTTTTCGGCGAAAGTTAGGAAAAGATGCTCAATATTTTTGCCTATTTTACTTTAAAAAAATAAATTTAAAAAAATAAGTTAAAAATGTGCGAATTTATATTGGAATCGTTTTAAAGCAATTAATTAGCAAAATATTGCTAGGAATTTTAAAATTGCTGAAAAAAATTATCGCAGTTAAAAAAAGAGAAACAAAATTGGTTTATCTTTCTCCGCCTGCGCTCTCTCATTTTACACAACGACTCCAATAGCATAGACTACATTAAAAACATGTCCCCCTCCTTAAAGAATTCCTTAGTTCCCAGTGGGAACTATAGATGGATGTGATCAAGCTCACACTCTGAAGTTGATACTCGCGAAGATTGTTGATTTGCAATGTATTGGTTTTAAAAGAGGGCCGTTGAAATTAATAGCATTGGGTTGACTCTGAATATTTCTCGCGACTGAGCTGTCGCAAAGAAGCCGCCTGTTTGAGGAAGTACCGAAACGTGATGTGTCATCGCCGATCCCACCATGGGGATCACCCAAGGACATCCCACAACTATCATCCGAGGATAATAGAAGTAGAAGTGGTTGGGCAAGCCACGTCTGGCTGGGCCCCGGGTCTACTGGTGATATGGTAATGTGGTTTTTGTGTTCTCAACATATTGACATAGCTGGCCAATCCACGTCAATATAGGTCTGGGCCAGATGACATCCTGGCTAGTATGGAGGACACACACACCGGAAAAAACGAAGAAATGGGTGGTCCCAAAAAAAAGAGAGAATCCCAAGTGGTGGGATATAGAGGAGGAAGCCGCGAGTGGTACGGCAGGGAGATCAGTCGACTGATAGAGAGAAGGGGACAGTCGCAAGTGGTACGACGGGTGGCAGAAAGGAGAAGGGGAAGCCGGCATTCCCCGAAAAAGAAGAAGTGATGGTCCCAAACGGTAGGACCAGGAGGAAGTACAGTCGTAAGTGGTACGACTGTATAGAGAGGAGAGAGGGAATCCCAAGTGGTGGGATATTGAAGGGGACAGTCTTAAGTGGTACGACTGGTGCGAGAAAAATAGTAATAATAATAAAAACAATTAAAAAAAAAAACTTGGACCTGACCAAAAATTACCAAAAACCCGGCGCTTTTGTTCCTTCCTCGTCGCTTCTTCGAGCCGTCGCCTTCGACTAGATCCATTCGATTCAAGGCACCTGTAATGGTCCGAGTTATTCTGATAGACTGTGACTCCTTTACCTTTTGAATCCGCTTCCTCTTTCGTCATTCCCCTTTCTTGCTCATCTTCACGTGTTAAGTCTACTCATGAATGTGGGTTTAACGTCGGCCTGGACGCGACACTGCAGTAGGGTTAGTACTGGCTAACGGAGTCGCACCAGTCGAGAATCCCCGACACTTTCGACATAGCACATCGGAAGAGCTCGAATGAGCAACGACTGCGGCTCTCATCGGATCTGCAATACAAGGAATTGAGAAGAAGGATTGCGATGACATACCGTGTGGATCCTTGGCCATGACAAGCCCGCCAGGATATGCGAGGCACGCGGAGCCCGCAGGTTATGCGGGGGCACGTGGAGCTCGCAGGATTTGCGGGGCACGACGAGCCCACAAGATAGGCGGGCTTCCCACAACTCGAGGAGCTACGAGAATTGACGAAATGGCGCATTCGACGGCCTTTTATAGTGCCACTGGTGTCGGTGCAAAACTTGCAATAGAGCACATTTGTCGGAACGAACTGCAAATTGACGCCAAGTGTCCGTAGAATCTCTCATGTTTGCACACTCTCTGAACTCAGACGGTGACGCGTTTTTATCCGATCGAAGCTATTTTGCGGTTCCCGAACGACGCTATATTTCGGTAGAGCACACTTGCCTCAAACAGTTAGAGTGGGGATTTTGAACTCCTGGCTACAATGGATGGTGATTCAGAACCGCAAATTAATTAGACATATAACATTTCAACAATGAGAATAATTCAATTTGTGGAATTCGTTACCAGAATTCAGCTTTGATTGTGAATTGATTCCTCCTAGATTCTTCTAACTAAATTATCCTAAATCAATGAACTCTGAAATGGAAGCATATGTTAAAAGAAGAATTCAAATTCGTTGAATTTTTTGCTGAGTTCATCTATACTTCTTATTTGCAGCACGAGATTCAGAAATGCGATAATCATTCTATACTGCAACTCAAACGATCAAACGCTTCCAGACGCTCATTTATGTAGTATACGATACTTTTACTTTTATAACAGAATGGATAGAGTTTCACGTTCAATAGTTTATGCGACGGTGCTATTACAAAACTATGTATACTGAAGTTTAAAATGATGTTGGAATTTGCGATTTTTTAGCATTTAAATCCGTGGATTTTAGGCATAGGTACTTATTAGCATTCAAAAAAGTTTTCAAAGTATTGAATTGTCAATTTCACTTCATAACTTCATTCACATCTAAAATACATTCTTTGCAGTTTTGTGAAGACCAAAGCTTATAACCTCAAATTTCGTTTCACACTTTATCGCAATATCATTCTTCCGATTGTTAAAACAACCACCACGAAGTTGTTGAACTGATAACATTATATCAGATGCATTCCTTTGAAACCTTTATTATTCACCGACATTTGAAACTTCAAACTATAGAATGGATAAATTGCATTCTAGCAGCGATGAAGAAAGTGAGATGAGTAATGCTACCGTTATAGAGCAATCGAGCAACTTCTCTAATATTTATGTAAGTTTGAAGAGTTTCTTGTAATCAAAATGTAAAAATCTCAAAACTATAGTTTTAATTATATGTATTAGTTTGATTACGCCGAAAATTTTAAAAATTGCCAAAAATTTCACCTTCCTCTTTCAAATTGTATTTGCCATTGTGATAACAAATTAATTGGGCGAAAATTGCGTTCATTAGTTATTTGTAATATTCATACTAATGCTTTTTTTTCAATAATGAAGTTATGCAACTTTAAAGGAGGTACCCCCATCTGAAAAAAGTGTGAAAGACGTTGTTTCTGAAGCTTGGTCCAACTACGATGAAAAAGAACAAATGTCGGAATCGATCACTAAAGCAATTGAAGGGCTCGAGCAAAACGTTATGAACTCTGATGTTGAAAAAGAGTTCATCAACGAGGGGTCAATTGGAAGCAATTCGTCCGAGGATCATCGATTCGTCGAAACTGAAAAGAAAAGTTTCAAGGCAATAAAGGAAACAGTGGACGAAACTCCGTCGCAATTTTTTCCGCAAACCAGTATTCATGCAATACACAATCTTGCCTCTGAAAAGGATTTAGTGCAAACTCCGAGAAGTAAAGAAGATGAAGAAGCGATAAGATATCTGCGAGGAATCGTCCCTCATCATTCGAGCAGTGATAGCGTGGATAAACCGCGTTATAGTGAAATTGAGAAACAAATTCAAAGCAAAAAATTTGAGGTTGAGAAGAAGATTTCTGCTCCAGTAATTAGTAAAGAGCCTCAGCGCCACGTAGATTCAAGGTATGCTCCAGAGTTGAGGTATTCTCAGTCGTTTATTCATCGGCAGTCAAGGTGAGATTTTGTTTCGTTCAATAATAAAATGATCAATAATTTTTTTGAAGAAATTGAAAATTCTTTTGGATTTATTTTATGGAAAGTCAAACACATGCTTTTTCTTATCAAAATTTTCCCATGTTTCGGTACAACTTTTTTTGTCTAGCAAAAATTGCACAATGTTGTTTGCTTCAATAAAAATTGGGAATTCCTCAGGCCAAAAGACGTCATGGAAAATGTCAGTTCTTCGTATGGTGGTACCGGTGGTGGTGGTAGCGGTAATGATATACATGAACATTACCTCAGTCATGTAATTTTTAATTACATAAACAAAATATAATCGTTGACTTTGAGACATCGTTCAAAGACATTTTCTCGGAACCCGAAAAAGATTACAAATCGATCGCAATCGTCTGGGACTTCAGTCGACAAGTACTATGGATTAATAATACACATATTTCTTCATTTTCAAAATTAAGGTGTTTGATTATACTCGTATATATCTCTACATTATTCTGAGCACCGTTTTTGGGATAATTTTAGCTGCCATTGCTGGAATTCTTGTAGCGCTATTCACGTTTCTTAATATTTGGATCATTCGGGTTTGCGTCGGGATTAACAACGATTTTCACAAAATTTTTATAGCCACTTCTCCAGCTCATTCGTATTTCGTTGTCACAAGTGGCATTCATCTGGCCAATGCTGCTTCTATATGTTGTTCGCCCAGTTTTTTATTCCATTGGAGCGATTTTCTCTACCATTCAACTGAAAACTTCTAATTCGGTGCCTGCAGTTGAAGTGTGGGAAAATCACGTACACTTGGTTTAATTGAAATATTAATTTTGTACGATATTAGGTGAAATAATCTCCAATTTTAATTTGATTCAACAATAAACAGCATGAATTTTATTTATATGTTGGTATTACTGTAGTGTACAATTTGCGTTATTCGCAAACACTACAATTGCTTATTACGTACCTCGTAAAATTGAAAATGTCCGGCCAGTTTTTCTGGAATTTTACAAATCTCTTCGCGTTTGATGTTCTACAAATGGGATAACTAGCAAAAATAACTCAATACACGTAAACGTGAACCACTTGATACCCCTGTATTTATTTCATTTTTTCGTCAACTCGGATTTTATTTTTAAAATTATTTCATTGTGAAATAATCATCCGATTTCGTGTGATTTTTATCTTCTGAAGTTTTTTTTATTGCATGTGTATTTAGATAAATGTTTAAACTTCAGGTATTAACATGACCTCATGTACTGCAACCATTAATATCAGCCCGCCTACTCATAACAGTCCCGATGCTAACACTATGATTGAGAATAGGTACTTTCCGTCCTAGAAATTAATTTGTTGTAGTCAGGTTTCTCAAATTTTCAGGAAAATTATTGATGACGAGTTTCAGCAAATATTTCGTCGTGCCCAAGAAGCTATTAATAAAGGAGTTCACCCAAGTTTAATTCCAGAAGGGAGCTCAGGTAGAAGTGTCATGTTCTAATTATTTATTATGCTTTTATCCATTAGGATCTTACTTTGTCTATGACGTTGACGGAGAAATTCTAGGCGTTTTCAAGCCAAAAGATGAAGAGCCATTCGCATCATTAAATCCAAAATGGCCTAAATTCTTCCAACGGTACTTCTTTTCCAGATCCGGATCCATAAAATTTTGTGGATGTAATTTTAGAATGCTTTGTTTTTGCTGTTTTGGACGTGCCTGTCTTATTCCAAACACTGGATATTTGTCGGAAGCAGCGGCGAGTATAGTCAGCGAAATGATGCAAGTAAATAATTTCTAACTTTTCGAAACTAGTTGATAATCAGCTTGACGTTGTTCCAACTACACGCATTGTCAAACTTGCATCTCCGTCGTTTTACTACTCGCGATTTTTCGGTAACCCTGACGTTCGCCCAAAAGAGGGAAGTTTTCAACTCTATGTCAAGGGCTACGAAAGTGGAAATACAGTTTTCGCGAGATGGAATTACGATAAAAAATTATTATCGGAAGAAGAGGAGGCTAAGTTTCACTACAACTTTAGAAACATGAACAATGCTCAGGTTTAGGTTTCGAGTGCTATTTCAAAAAATGTGTATAGTGGACTATGTGATCCGCAACACCGATAGACATATGGATAATTTACTAGTAAAGTACGATACTTCTCCCAATTTCATTGTTAAATTCGAACCATTAGGCACGTTCCTGGAAAAGAAATTCAGTTGGCGGCAATTGACAATGGCTTAGCGTTTCCTGTAAGGCATCCGGAATGTGCCTCGAGGTTTCGGACGTTTCCCTTTAGATGGTCCAATTTGCCATGGGCTCAATTAGAATTTGACCCATCATTAAGGGAGCACGTGCTTTCCTTTTTGACTCCATTGTTTGTGCACAAATTGTGTGCGGAACTTAAAAGTTTATTTCGACACGGAATTCACAATTCTAACTATCTCTTGGTGAACAGCCAACTTCGAGTTGTGCGTGGGCAACTATGGAATCTCAGGCAAGCTCTTCTGCAAAACGAGACTCCCGCTGAAATGGCACGACGTGAACCGGTCGTCGTGAATCGCAGGTGATTGCTCATTACACCTTATTCTTCGCATAAATCTTAGATTTTCAGTTTAGATATCGTCGAGGAGAGCCAAACACAGACGACTGGGATAAGTGGTTTCGAATCAAGATGCCCAACTACTCATCACAACAGATGTGCTGACGGGGAAAATGAGCCATTATTGTGAAATTAATAATGAAATTAGTTAAATTTATTAGTTCTCTTTTTAATTATTAGATTTTGAATAATAATTATAGCGGGCGCTTGTACACGAAACAAATGACACCATCTTTTTGAGCTTCGCAATGCTCGGTAGTGGAGACGAGATAAGTGAATCCTGTTGTTGAGCAAATCACATCAACTGTGCTATCTGTGAATTGCGCTAGAGCTTCTTCATGGATTGCTTTCTTGGACGCTAAAGCGTCATTATTGACAATGTTCTGAAAATTAAGTTTGCTGTTGAATAGTTTAAGATTTTTTTCTCACCGTTAATACGAGCTTCTGAAGTTCTTTACTATTGCATTTTTCATCCGTCAATGCCGTTTTTGTTCCACGTGCTTTAAACTCGTTTCCCTCTTCTGTATTGGCCGCCTCTTGCGCTGCAATTTCGTCTCCTAGAGCAGTGTCAAGAGGAGAAGCAGTGGCTTCAACATGAGTAGGGTTTTCGACTTGGTCCAATTCCTCTTCAACAAATTCAGTTTGTCCGGTTTCAGGATTTTTTCTCGGTCGCAACATGATATATTTCACTGGTGCTTGGCACGGCTCTTTGAACACCTGATCAACCGGAGGAGCTGAACCATCCTCGTTGACTTCGGCAGCAACGGCACCTTGAGCGGCAGCTCCGCGATACGAATTGGAAGCGCCGCCAACTCCAGCGGAATATGCTGCCTGAGGTGGTGGTGGCGGTGGAGGAGCACTTCCAGCGTAACCTGCGGCTGGTGGCGGAGCTTGAGGTGGAGCGTAACCACCGCCACCTCCACCGATGGAATATCCGCCGCCACCGCCTCCTACAGAATATCCTCCGCCGCCACCACCACCACCACCACCACAACCACCTCCACCACAACCACCGCCTCCGCCGCATCCTCCGCCGCTTCCGCATCCTCCACAAGCTCCACCAGCTAAAAAAATGGTATTTGTTATATTATAAATTATAGAGACTTACAGCATGAGGGCACATAAACTGGCTGCACTTGCGGACAGTAGGCAGTTGGCGGAGGTGGGCAAGGTGGAGGCGGTGGGCAGACTGGGCATGCAGGCGGTGGACACTGTAAGCAATTATGGACAATTCGGAAGATTCTGGTTAGCAATTTACCGCTGGCTGGCATCCACAGCTCGGCGGCTGTGGTGTTCCACAACCGCAGGAACACCCGCCACCACCACCGCCACTCATTGGAAAGAAAATTGCGTGGCACGTAGCCACTATACAGCACCCTATTAATAACCGAAGGGTGTGCATCAGACTCGATTCAGACTCGTCTCGACTGGAATATCCCGCTGGCTTTTATAAGTGTGCCGAGTGCGGATTCTTGCGATGACCCAGATAACTGATTTAGTTGGGCGCGCGAATAAAAAACAAACTGGTACAAGTGAATCCGGCTTTTTTGCATTCGACTGCTAACTTGTCGCCGTTTACATTTAATACGCTTATCACTTTCTCGCGGAAACGCGCTCGAAACATCTGATTTATGCGAGAAATGTTCATTAAACTGGCCTTCTGTAAGACTGGAAGCGTCAAATTAGTATATGCTAGCTTAAGTTCTTATCTCATTGAATATTAAATGGCAACGTTGGATGTAGACAGGGAACTATGAACTAATATGATAATAATCAAACGATCTTACTGAAATTGAGGGCGGAAATATTTCATTGGAAATTGAAAAGGTTCTTGTAATTTAAGAAACAATTAAAACTATTCGTGAATGTTTTTTTTCAGCAAATGTGCATATTCATGATAATTTTTATTAAGTGTTATTACCTTGAAGAAACTTATGTAACAATATTTATCTGAATGGCAAAACGACGGAATAACAAAAAGCGTCGAATAATCGGGAAGCCAACAATTATACCCAAAAACGATCACACTTGATGCGTGAAATCGATTGGTACGATATTATCCCATCCGCAAGCACCATAGCAAGATTTTTCATAAAAACGGAACCTCATGCTATTCCACTCATTTTTCCATTTTAAAGCATGAGAAATGTTTAAAAATGTGTAAATATTTTACGTTTATCTTTGTTCTGATGCGATTACTATATTTACTTCATATCGTGTAATCGATTAAATGATTTTTTGAAGTTATCACGCGCTCATCGTTTTATATGTTGATTCAATAAAAAAACATAGAGCTTTAAACTCAGTTTTCTAATTAAAGATCCTATTTTTGAATTTTAATTTGTAAACGAGCATGTGCGCTCTGCTGTACACAAAATACGAGTCACTTTTTTTAAAGGAATCATATGATTTTCATCAAACTTTCCGTAATCGTTTCGGTTTTTCGTTGTTTTATTTCTTTTTGTTTTTTTTTTTTTTAATTTCTTCTTCATCTGACGAAATTTTCATTTTCAAGTGGTGTTACATCCAGAATGCGGTCGATATCACGAGGTGTTACAACGAATATCAAGAAATTGATCGAATCGCGACCGCAAACTCCTGGACAAACCGTTTATTTAACTCATGTAAAATGGATAACGGGTAAAAGTATGTAATCATTAAGCGTGCATAAAAATTATAAGAGTTTATAATTTTCAGATCAATTAGAGCAATACTTTAAGAGATATGGAACAGTTCAAAGTGTTAATATGTTCTATGTAAGGAGCTATCCATGAATGTATTTTTCTCTCATACAACTAATATTTCAGGATTCCGTAACCGGTCTTCATCGGGGATTTGCTTCTGTGACATTCGACTCAAGAGAAAGCGCCAACAAAGCTATAGAGCAACGCCCCCACGTCATAGATGGAGATAGGGTAAGCACATTCGGAATTAAGAAATGAAATGAATTATTTAGGTCGATGTTGAACCTTACATCCCAATCATTTCAAAGAACAAGAAGAAGGATGTTATTCTGTAAATTCATCTTGCAATTGTTATGTTAACCATCTTCATTTCTTCAAATTTCTTCTAGTGTTTTTGCGACGTTGTACACAATTGCGTCGAACGCATTACTGTCTCTTGTTTTCCGTACAGGTTTTAGTCATGATTCGGTGGAGTATAAGAATCTCGACGTTTCCGAACCAATCAATCCATCAACCTTTTTTCTTTTTTCATTGTAGGTGAATATCACTTTCGATTTGAATCGTATGTAAATACTTGGAGTCGTTTGTTCGTAGTTCACGATGAAATAAATGTGAATGTTTAGCTACTCCTATTTATTAAAACTATTAAACGAATATTTAAAAACCGTGTGTGTTGAATAATGGAAGAGTATATGTCTCATAAGCAAAGTCCTCGAAATGTGTAGTGTCGTTGTACACTCCGATGTAATCGATTTCAAGTCGGAAAGGTCCGTCAATTCGATCCATGAGAACAATTCCAAGGGAGCTGCAATCCTCCAAATTCACCCTATATTGCCTGTCTTGGATCCTTCCGGCAACCGTATGAAAAAACTTTGAAAACGGAATTTTTTCATACTGCCAATACGGACCGCCATGTGTGTGCAATGGATATGAAAAAGAGTCTCCCCAAGTAAAATCCATCGATAAAGGTGAATGAAGCATGATCTTATAGCTTCTTCCGTCTCCGCGAATCTGAACGATGTCAAATTGGTTGTTGCCAGTTTGAGAGGTCTTACTTTTAGAAAAAGATGCGAAAAATTACGCCATTTTGAGAGGAATTTTTTGCGATTTAGCGATTTTCGGTCCTCAAGCTTCATTGAAGCCCATCCAGCTCGTTCTACCCTTCCATCTTTAACTATGCTAGTCGAAATAGTTCCGCTAAACAACGCTGTCCCATATTCTGTTTTCTGAAGCGAGCACGTCGAAAAACCTTCGTTCCAGTCACTGTCACATCCTGTGTGCCATAAATCAAGTTTCTAAGATTAGCAATTCAATGTTTCATAGAATTCAACCACAAACCTCTTTGGTATTAAATTTATATTCTATTCGAGCTTCGTTATGTCGTAGAAATCCCATGTCTTCAAGCATTTCGGTTTTTTCTACCGACATTTCATTAATTACATCGGAAGCTTCTGATGCAAGAAGCTTTGACTGCTTCCTCGCTGTATTTGGAATCTCAGCTATTAATTCTTTAACGGAAAATTCTGGATCGTAGCCTGGAACTCCTTTCGGATTCGGAAAATTCGTATTGACTGGCACGGTGCTCGTCCCAAAAATTGAACGTTTTTTCTTTTGAAGCACTTTAGATTTTCCATCAACCGCCTAAAATATTATTCAGAAATAAAATTGTTTATTTAGAGGCTCACCTCTAGCTCATTTTTTCTTTGTTCCGTCAATTTTTTAGATGTTTCTTTTGAAAAACGGGCACTCGACACACTTGGAACTGTTACAGATATATGGCACAATGCTCGAAATCTTGAGCAGGGAAACATTGAGCTCTGAAATGGGAAAGGCTCCGAAATTTTCTGAAATATATATTTTATAAGTAATCGCGACTTAAAAATAGATAGTGGCCGAAGTTTTGAATGCAATTAGGCCGCGGCCTCGATGATTTTTTTTCAGAACGATATCTATATATCGAGAATACTAAAATGTATGGGGGTTTCTTAAAGAAGACCTTCTAAAATAAAGAAAAAACATTCAAAACCAAATCAAACAAATTCCTTAAAACTTAAATATCTGTTTCTGGAAATAGACAAGCGAAAAAATACACGAAAGCATCAGATTATGATCGGGTTTTTCAAGTCAAGAATTAGATCTTATAATTTTTGCTCAAAAATGCTCTCTCCTAAATATTGTATTCATTTCTTGGGGCATCAAATTGAGCCTGCATACTGCTTATGCAAACAATTCGTTTGTGTTTGTGTTTGACAAAAAGCTGCGTCATGCTGTGCCTACGGCCACCACCTCCACCTTCAATCGATTCGTCACTATCACTTTATACCTGAAACATGTGGCAACAACAACAACAAAACCCTTATGTTTTATACAATGCGCCTTTAATAACATCAACACCCCTTCCGAATGCAAACGGTTCAATCGACTATGTTGTGAATCAGGTATGTTTTTATTTATCTTGCGAAAACCAGCATATTATTATATCGATTTCAGATTGAAATGTTTGCTGGACAGATAAACACCCTGCAGAACGATGTAAGTATTTTTGAAAAGCAATACTATATGTAGTATTCAGGGTGAAGCAGCCGGATTGCAAATTGCTGACAGAGCGGTACAAACATACCACAGGATGAGTGATGCCTTTCAAAATGAAACAATACAGAACGTGGATCGGTTAGTGGTAAGCGTTTTTTTTTTTATAAAATTTACCTGAAACATTATTTAATATTACTGCAAAGTATTGTCGTTTTTCTAGTAACTCAAATCAATATAGTGCGAAAATTAAAATAAAAAATCTTACTGTAAGATGTCTGCGGGTCTGCGTCCACTATTTCGTCACACTCTTACAGTAAGATTAGAAAAAAAAAACGATCACCTTATGCCGATTTATTGTCGACCTCAAACGACTGAAGGGATGCGGGGTCTTCAAATTCGCGAAATCATTGTAGATTTAAATTTTTCGTTGACTGAATTTTCATTGCGCGTACGCTATAATGCAATATACGCAATTCCGCTGCCTCGAAACACATTTGCAAATGGCCAATAATTTTAAATTTCGTCAAGTCGTTTGATTTCAACAATACTATGAGTTTGATTCGTAGTACGGTACCAAAATTCTCAATGTTTGAATCCAAATTTGAATTACCGCATCGAAAAAATACGACAGTCCTTAAATGTTCAAAACGAAAGAGAAGTAACGTGAGGTTAGCATATTTACCAAATAGAAGAAAATTGATTGCCAAAGATTGCTTCATTTATCAGTATCAGTTCATAATACATTTTTTCGGAAAAAAATAAAAGCAAATTTCACCTTTTCAGGAAATAGTTAACGAAAAAACACACAATTGGCCGGTTACTGAGCTCATCGTGCTTGTGATTGTTGGCGTAATCCTCGTTATAATTACAGTAAGATTCAATCTCTTGAAAAAAATATTAAAAGTTTTCGTTCAGCTTATATTCCTGTTTATGCGATTCGGACAAAGCGTTGTTGAGTATCGTTTCGGCAAAAAGGTGTCGAATGAAACCGATATCGAGAATATTTAATCAGCGGCAATTATTTTGTGTTTTCGGGCTCACACCTTTAGCGATCTCAGATTTTGTATGAATAAATTATAACTTGCGAAAATGTGCATAATTTATATCGCATAGTAAAAAGTAGTCACGTTCGATCGGTGTTAGTTTTCAAACCGCACTATACAAAACCGATGTCCGCTGCGCTTCCATTATTATTGTTGAAGAATAGGTGAGAATATTTTATATTCAAAAAGACAAAACATTAAATAAAACAATCAACATGAGCTGTTTCATTTGCTATACGATTGGCGTTTGTTTTATCTATTAATTCCATTCCATTTCTTCTTCCTTCACTCCATATTTGCTCTTTATTTTTCGTCAAATCTCAAGCATCGTTTTAGTCTGGTTTTTCATGGGAACCTCGCAAGAGCCAAAGGGTGCTCCGTGGCAGGTATTTTAATTGCTTTATTTATTCGTTTTGCTTGCATATCACGCATTTTTCGCGCAGCCATCACATCTTTACCTTTCCTTTCGTCTGAAAAAGCAGGAAACTCAAAAGTATGTAACTTC
Source organism: Caenorhabditis bovis (assembly GCA_902829315.1). NCBI lineage: Eukaryota > Metazoa > Nematoda > Chromadorea > Rhabditida > Rhabditidae > Caenorhabditis > Caenorhabditis bovis. The sequence goes on along the minus strand of CADEPM010000001.1, from coordinate 240,659 downwards.
TAATAAACTTTTTTAGTTGCTTGATGTCATGCTGTATAATTTACGCGTTCAAAGTTTCTCTCAAGATTATACCAGAAATTGTACTGTTAAAATTTACTAGATTATTTCAGATTTTACATAAAAATAATAATCAGAGTGAATATACATATTTTCATTGAAATGAAAAATTATCTTATTTGAATAACCATTTTCAATCAAAGACTACTTAATATAGAGCCAAATCGATGGTGTGATACTTTTGAGTTTTTTTGAGTTCTCACTTGAATACACTGTGTCGAATTTCTAGCGACCAATATAAAAGCCAAGTGTTCGCCGAGCGCAACAATACCCGAATGGACACCTGACCCAACCGCGGTCATTCTCAAAACGACAAACAAACATTTGAAAACCACTACGCCTACTGCGGTACACAGAAGCAAACTAACTAATATGGCATATCGAGTCGATCCACCAACAGAAGCAGCAGCAGCAGCAGTCGGGCCTCCGCCCTGAGGCACTACCTGCACCGCATGCCTCCTGTCCTCCCACTTGAACAAATATTAACCAGAGCGCTGTCGGTCGGCCGGCGCCATCATAGGTATAGGATCCGACAAGGTGAAATAGTGTGCGATTTGTCCAGTCGCCGACACAATGCTCTAGGCGAAGACGAGGTTGCGCGGGTGCACGAAAGCTTCTCTTCGCGGGAGAAACGACTTACGACCCCATTGACTATCATTTTCCAATTTTTATTGCGATTTTTTTTTTTTCGTTTTCCGCTTACTGTTTTTTTTTATGATGCTCATCTATAATACTGACCAGTGAAAAACAAACAATTAACAGAGGGCTGAGCACAAATTGCTTCACAAATTTTGTAGTTTCCTTTTTATTTTTTATTTTTCTATTCTCGAGATCAGAATGAAAGGTCGAGTTTTTGTGTTGACCTGGGTTTTTTTTCACAGTCTGAGCGCTAGTTATAAATCACGGTTTTCGCTGTTTCAAACATTTGAAACCAAAATGATAATATTTTTTAAGTTGTGCAATCATCTTGTTTCATTCTCTGGAAAACGATTACAATTATTTCATATCTATATTGTAGGTTTCAAACGGCTGAAGGGAGATGGAATTCTACAAAAATTCTTAAAGATGCCAATAAGTTCTATGAAATTGTTCAGATTTCTGGAAACTGGAAATTTTAAGCCAAATTCCCTTAAAACAAAGTAGTTTTTGAGGGTACTAAATAATGTGATCTCTGTTGTTATTATCAAATAATTTTTGACGTTTTTGTTTTATAATCTTATCATGAAAAAACGCGTTTTCGAATTTTATTTATAGTTTTCACACATTGTCATTCGGATAGTGTTAGTGTGGTTATTATTTTAAATTATATTTCGAGAAGTGTAAATTCTTTTCATATGCACAATGTCTTGATAAATGACGAGAAATCTCATCTAACCCTCCCGCAATATTTGTCGGAATTGGAAACATTTACAATACAATAGAGGGTTTTATGCGTCGACAAATATCAATTCCCTGAACACAACTATGATAAATTTGATTTGACGATGATAAGCGCAAATCATTTCAATGCCATGTTTACCGCGTTTCATATGATTTTTGCTCCGATCAATAATTTCCTCGAGTTTTTTCAACTTGTTTAAGATTTATGCAAATATGTATTATTTTCACAGTTTCTGGTATTTGTGCAATATCATGAGTCATCATCTTTTGCGGAAAAGACATGACTAACCCAATGAATTGAACTCTTTTCCCTCCTCCTCCTCCTCGTATCATTGATGAGTATTTGTTTGTTTATTTGTCGAACACGCATTAGAGGATCATGCTTATGTCTGAAACCTTTTCGCAATTTATCATTCTTTTCTACTGCTCCTGACTTCTGTATATATATATATATATATATATATATTCACAGGTTTAAGGAAAGAAAATTGATCATGCAAAATATTCAGGAATATTCAGAGTCGATTAATTTTTTGGAACACTATAATTCTAGTCTTAACCCCCCCTCCCAAATACTAAAAGACGCATAGTAGATTGTCACTGTGATTCCGGTTGGACCATTATGAAATCAATTGAACAAATATTTATTTTGATGAGACATTATTTCGTATTCATTGCTTCGACTACTGATAGTCAACCACAGCTCCCCCCCCCCTTTTCCCATTGAAAAACCATTGAAAAAAAAGGAATGGGAATCGTTAAATTAGTTGTTTAATTCTATTTCGCTTCCTTGTTTCATTCGATTTGCTCTCACCTCCTCCAAATATCGTGGCACTATTTGCATACGAATCGAATAGCACACGAGAATTTTTAGTATTCATAAAAACATGCCCGTCGTCGATGGGCTTCTTTTGCTTCATCGCTTTACAAACAGTTTCATCATTGATATATTCGATTTTGCAGGATGTCGGTCGACCAAACGATCACAGAGCTTAGTGGTACACTGGCACAATTGAGCACATTAGTCGCTCATATAAATGGACAAATTTCGGGTATAACGGGTCGCATCAATTTAACACTCGACAATTTTGATCAGGTAAAATATACATATATTGAAATATATGAAAAATGTATGCAAATAATTAAGGCTGTTGCTAATCTTGCCAAAGACGCTGGTAGTGTAACATACAAGGTTGGGGAGACCGTACAACAGGTATGATCTTAATAGTTACAGTGGAAAACTGTAATGAAAAAAATTGGCTTAAATTCAGGTGCCGAACAGTTGGGTATTCTATCTATTATTCATAACATTGATAGTAGTTTTCCTATTATTATCCGTGGTACTCCTGTTGAATTTGGTAACAAAAGCGCATGCCATATATGTCATAATGAAAAGCAAAAACGATGATAGTAAGTTGTTTCGTCGCCTAGATTTTTGATCCTTTCGCATGATAACAACTTCTAACTATTTTCTTTGAATTTTTGAGTTATTTAATGCCCTTCCATTTACGGTGTGATTGTGTTCAGGCGAACGAAAGCTCATGTCGGAAAAACAGTCATTTACGAGGTCTTCTCGACCGAGAAGCTCAATGCGACACGTACAAATTCCGATGGAAAACGAGCCGAGAAGGTTGGGACCACCACCACGAGGTATTTTCTGTTGTGAGCTGCTCCTGTAATTTTGTTTGCTTTCTTACTAAACTTTTCTATTAACGTTTTGAAAATGAGCAATTTGAAATGTATTCAATAATTAATTTTAAACAATAATTGAATAATATAACTTACAACTATTCAATACTAAAAAATTTGGCTTTTAGCTTTCAAACGAATAATTCGAAAAAATATAAAAGAAAAACAACGTCGATCACGTAGAACAGACACACCAACGCCAAATAATTATAAATATCCACTACCATCTAATTATACACAACATATAATGAAAATAGGAACCTTAAACAAGTGTGAGAACTTTTCCATGATTAATGGAGGAGCACTAGATAAGCTGAGTACATGTATAATGGACCATGGAATGTGGACATGATCTCAGAGAACAGGGGAAAGCACGAGGAATGCTCTCAAAAAATTTATTATATACCACTTTTCATTTCAGATCAGCACACCTTTAAAAATGGCTGATTGATAGATTAAAAATTATTATTACAAAGATTAAAAATTATTATTTCATTAAACTGTCCTCTCCTAAATCTATTGCAAATTTTCATTTCATGTAACTTTCCAACTATTCTTCGTTAAGAAATTTATTGAAAATTGTTGAAATATTCAATTTCTAGAAACCAACTCAATCGATCGGCCTTATCAACGACGAACTGACGACGCTGGAAAATACAACATGGAGCAGCCTCCTCGACAATATGGAGTTCGACTCGAAGTGTAGCAACAAATAATTTCGTCTAGTTCATTCTTTCGTTATTCAATTTTATGCGCATATTCAAACATCAGTCTTTCTTGCCAAAAACTGTTCATTTTCCCTTTTAAAGTATTGGCTTCTAGTCCTTTAAATTCAGGATCATTTTTCCATTCATCGTGCCTTTTACAGACATAGCTTGCTGTTGTGTCACATTTCCGCTCAATTTTCACCACCGGTGTATTTAAATAGTTTTTATGTTCTAATTTTACCTTCCATCCATGACTAGTTGATATTATATTATATATCGAATGTTTTCGTTTTGAGACCTGAGTTTGAAATTTGATCTCAAGGTTTTTTTTGTGAATATTATCGTTAATAATTCAATAATAAAACAAATTTACTTTAAATATGTAGGATCTCGTAAAAAGTGAATACATTAATCATCTTGATTCCCACAGAAAAATGATAAAGATAACATTCGCGAATATAAACGTATTAATTCACTATAAATGAACTGGCAAGCATTGTAAGCATCTTTATCAAATCGTTGAAGTTAATCAGAAGCTGAGGTCCCTCGTTTGTTACAGTATTTGAAACTGTGTCTTCTTGAGGGAGTTTGAAAACTCAATCAATAATGAATGAAAATGTAATTCTCGTTTAATGGAACAGCAAATTAGTTAAAATTTTATTTCATTTTTACAATATTCAATTATGAATGTATTTTACTCATCGATTTAATCCCTATTCAAATAAGGTCAACACTTTCAATTTTTTACGATTCATGACTGCCTTTCGCGTCGGTATGATTCAGCATGAGCAAACATTCGCCCCGTTTTTGGCCTGGATTGGTGATGAAGTGCTGATAAGCGGACCCAAATCAATACCTACACAATGAGCGTCGACCAGGAAATTCAAAATATTTATTATAGTATTTATAATATTAATTTGACCCTTGTAAATGTAAGTTGTAATCATTGACGATACGATGTGAATCCACCGATTCTAGATTGATCAAGGCCTTGCGAGCGCTCTTCAAGACATGAATTCTGGATTGAGTATATTTGATACCCACGTAAGTTTTTTTCTACATATTTTTGTTTTCATTTTAGGAAACAGCTTTAGGTCAACATTGTTGCGTCAAAAATCAACGATATTTCAAATTCGACTCAATCAACTTTTGATCATTTTCCCTACGAATGGCTCTATCTATTCATTCTTCTTTTTCTTGTTGCTCTTCTAGTCGGATTGAGCATGTATTTAGTATATTACATTGTCAAATACATTATACATTGGAAGGATAGATATGATGAATATCGAATGTGGTATCTGAAGAATGTGATGAAAAGACCAATTTACGACGATGAGGTGGAAGATTATTATGATGAGTAGGTTATATTTAATACAAACAAAACGCGATCTCGTTGGGTCTGATTCGGACCAGTGACCTACGGTTAACCAAAAGAAATAAAAATTGCGTCCAAAGGAACTTTATTTCTCTCAGACCTCTCAAAATCGTCCGTCTTTTACAATATGTATAGCATATACACTGAATTTCGGTTTTTTTAGCGACGAACTGGAGTCGACACCACCACCAACATACTCAGAATACGCAGAAACCTCAAACATTTATGCGAACTATCATGGTTAACGAACTTGAGATGAAATAGAAAACAAAAACGCCTTTTTACAGATCAACTTGAATCGCAGCGATTATCCACAAAGAACATAAATTCCGATTTATCGACTTTGATCTAGCCAGTTTTTTAAATATTGCCAATAATTCTTTTTCTCTTTGCGGGTTAATTCTGACAATAAAAACTGTTCGTACAAAAAACTATCGGTATAATCCGATTTGCGTGCCATTTGGCATAAGGCTGGCAAGGGTTTTTTCTGTCATTTTTTGCTATGCTGCACAGAATTGCTACCATTTTACTATTATTGTTGGGTGTAGCAAATGGGCAATTGGGAATGTATGGATATCCTGGAATCGCCGGACAATATGGATTAGGTGGAATAGGTGAGCCATTCTAAAAAAAAGTTTGGTTAGTCTTTAAAGAAACATCCAAAATTCGAAATTTCTGAAAAAAAAAAAAACAAATTGAACGTGCGGATTTATGAGATCAGTGTTTGCAGACTTACGGTATTTGACGCAATTTTTCCATTTTCTGACAAATAAAGCCTGTTTCTAAAAAGACTGGCTCTCTATTCTGTCACACATTTATTAAATCCTTTTGATCTTGATTCTTCTTCGGGTTTTTGATGTTTCTATAAGTTTTATTTATAAAACCATTCTTTAAAATCCACCTAAAATGTTTATTTTAAAGACTCTTTTTTACAGGAGGAATGTACGGCGGTGCGTATCCGGGTCTTTATAACGGATTGGGAACACTTGGAGTTGGTGGCCTTGGTGGTTTAGGCTATGGTGGGATTGGAGGATTAAATACAATGTACCCTTATGGCTCAGGGTACTCAAATTACTGGTGCAAGTAAGATAGAAGATTTTGAATACTTTAAAACGATTCATTTCAGCACTTATGGTTACGGAAAGAAAAAGAAGCGCTGAGATTTAGGACGAACATTTTTGTTTAAATCAGCATTTTTTTCGTTTTCTGTTGTTTTTTGATCACTTAAATGCCCATTTTAATGCTTTCAGCAGAAGAACAACAAGTAGTTCATTTTAATTAGATGGGTACCAGCCAACCAATTTCATTATCCATCATTTTTTTCTGTTTTTCAGCCTTCATAAATTGAATAAATATTGAGATAACTTAGTCACTTAGTCACATAGTCGGTTCTTACTTCCCCTATTGAGCGCGAACCACAGCTTTCAAAGCTTTTCCGTCCTTGGCTTGGGTGGACCACGGGGTGATAACGGCTCCTTCAGCTGTTCTTGTAGTGATCTCCTTCCGAAGCGAGTCCGACCATCTCATGGGAGGCCTTCCTCTTGGCCGGGTCCAATTCCACGGCCGCCACTCCGTTAGAAGAGTAGTCCATCTTCCATCTGTTCTTCTAGCAACGTGTCCAGCCCAGGTCATCTTCCTCTTCGTGATGTGGTGTAGGGGGTCCCGAACTTTAGACATGATGCGGATGTCCTCTGGATGAAGATCTTGTTCACATTGTTGTGATAACGTGAGGCCAACCAATCTTCGCTCAAGCGCAGCGTGACTAATTCGGACTCTTTCGGCAAGAGCTTTGGTGAAGGTCCAGTAGAAATAGAAGCGCTGAGATTTAGGACGAACATTTTTGTTTAAATCAGCATTTTTTTCGTTTTCTGTTGTTTTTTGATCACTTAAATGCCCATTTTAATGCTTTCAGCAGAAGAACAACAAGTAGTTCATTTTAATTAGATGGGTACCAGCCAACCAATTTCATTATCCATCATTTTTTTCTGTTTTTCAGCCTTCATGAATTGAATAAATATTGAGATAAACAAGGATAATATAAGTTTCAAAGGATTTTTATAAATTCATACTACCTCGTTTTTTATGCAAACGATGAATTGACTTGCTATGTTTTCCTAGTGGCAGCGTCATTCTTTCAAAAAAGAAATATAATTATTTATGTTTACAGAATCATTCTTTTTTAATGAAAAAAGCAAAAAAAATCATGACGTTTTTAGATTTTTCCTCTTCATTAACCCTAGAGATTTTTCTTTGAGATTCGTACTCTTTTTGCTCGGCTAGCCGTAATGAACTGCTTTTTTCCATAGTACAACTTTTGCTTTAAAAGTTCAAGGAATAAAAGATAGTCTTAAGTAAAATATGTTTAAAATTAAGATATTAATAAAATCCTGTGATCTCCAAATATGGTCTGAATTCTTCTGAACATTGAGCTACAGCAATCTAGAATTGAGTTCTTCCTAGACAGACGAGTAAAAATTTAAAATTTGCCGCATGGGGAATGAATATTCAATTTTGTATCATCAAAAAATTGTTGAACTCAATTCCCCCGTGTATTTTGATGAGTTTCTCAGAAAATCTAATGAATCAGTTTTGCGTAAATAGTTAAAGAAACGAATAATTTTCAATATGTTACGTAATCATTTGTCGTTTTTCGCATTTTACCGACAGGTGAAAAATTTCTAGATTGTTCATATTAATGCAATTTCAGCGCTAATTATGCGTCTTCTTGGCCTATTTTTTATTTTCACGATTTTCGCCTCAACATCCGCTATTTTCCGATCATCATCAAGGGTAAATTTCTCTGTTAAATAGTGTGTGAATGCCCATTTAGGGAATGACAACTGTGGATGCGAATAGTGGCGACATTATTTGGGTGTCGATTCCAAAAGAAACCAGAGGATCTCGATTCCGAGGAAAGTGAGTAAGATTAAAGGAATAATCAACATCGAAAAAATTTAAAAAAAAATCTCAAAATTCTATAAGCGTCTGCCCCAAACCGGCAAAACTCGAACAATACCAATAATGCCAATTATATTTGGTCATTGATTGACAACAAAAAACTTGAAATGCACTTGAAGTTTTACACTTTTTTCTTCAATTTCATAATAATTGTGTTGAATTTTCAGTTGCGCATTTTGTCGGGGAAGAAGAAAGTGAACAATGGAGACATCAGACTGAACCCATCGATCTCAAATAAATGTGTTAATTTTATTGAAAGCAACAAAGAAAATATCTGAATTATATCAACGCCTAAAACCGCCGAGCATTCCGAGACTTCCCATGAGAATACCTTCTGTTGCACCTTGTAGGAATCGACGAGCATTGCTTACGCGCCGTGGAGGAGCCATTTCCTGTTAAAAAAGTTTTCATTCGTATGTGATTCACTTCGATGTCGAAATTTATGTATTGTTTTAAAATAGAGTTTAAACTCTTACCCCGTATCCTTCGCAGCATGGCATCGCTTGTTGTGGCATAGTCATTCCATAACCGCCAGCCGCCATATTTGGATATCCTGCATAAATACTGCCAGTCGCCATTCCAGTAGGATAATATAGTGGCACCAATACAGTTTGTGTTTTTGAAGAACTAGATGAGCCCGTATATGGATATGATGAGGGGTAAAATATTTGGCAAAGCGTTGTGCCTAATAATGAGACGATTACGAATATTGAAGCGCGCATTATTTGGCAGTTAATGCGTTGAAAATGAAGTTATGACCTTCTTTCGGCATCCACTTTACAAGTTTTTTGAGTGGTTTCCTCTACTCTTCGTTTATTTGTATCAAATAAAATAATGATGGGTCAGTAGGATCAAGCAAATAAGAAGGTACGGTATTCAAAATTTGTGTAATATGCGTGACGTATTTTTTTCTTTCTTTCCGTGGATTGTCTTGGAGTCAATTCAAAAACGACGCAGAAGGCAATACGAACACTCCAGGATTACGAATGAATGGCCGCAACCTCACACACCTGCGGTTTGCAGACGAAGTCGTGCTCATAGCGCACAGTCCGCAAGCGGCATCCGAGATGCTAGGTGAGATGGTTGAGAGATGCGAACAAGTAGGACTCCAGATTAACGCTGGAAAGACCAAAGTCCTACGTAACCCCATCGCAGACTCCGCCAAGGTTATTATTTCGGTCAGTATCATTGACGATGTTGACGAATACGTGTACCTTGGAAGACTACTCTTCTAACGAGGTGGCGGCTGTGGAATTGGACCCGGCCAAGAGGAAGGACTCTCATGAGATGGTCGGAGTCGCTTCGGAAGGAGATCACCACATGAACAGCTGAAGGAGCCGTTATCACCCCGTGGTCCACCCAAGCCAAGGACGGAAAAGCTTTGAAAGCTGTGGTTCGCGCTCAATAGGCGAAGGAAGAACCGACTAAGGGACTAAGTGATTTTTTGAAGGGTTTTTTTGAAGATCGAGTTTTTTTTTCATTTCAATGAAATCGTGGGATATTTTGAAAGAAATAGTGACAAAAACTGATTAAATTATGGATCTATACGTGAATTACAAATAAATGAAAAGCTACATTTTACGGGAATTTTTTTTATTGCTGCATTGGAAAAGTAATTCTTTACCTTGTTTAATATTTCATGGATAAGTTCATTATCGCGAACCATACATTGAGTAAAAATTTTTATTATTAAACACATTTTCATCGCCTTCGTATTTTTGTTATGAATTTGAATTGTAACGGCTTTTATATAAAAGAGCCGTACCATAACGCATATTCCGTTTTTTTTTGTTAAATCTTTACCTATATTCAACTGAAATGGTGTTGCGAAACGCATCATGTGACCGCGGCCGCCACAGACAAACTCGGCCATTTTGCCAACAATGCGTCAAAAACACGGCGTTCACACTAGTGGGATTTACCTGAAATGAAATCTCAAACTGTGTCAGTGATCGATTGTTGGCGTCTTTGTCGCGCAGACGAATTTTTTAAAAATCGCCAGGTTTTGGCTCATTTTTCAAGTTTTTTGAATTTTTCTCAAATTTTAACAAAAAAGTGCACCGACCACGTTTTTCGCAAGGCTTTTTTCTATCGAAAAAGCTTAACTATAATTCAATCGGATAAGTATTCAGAGGTCCGTAGTTTTTTAAAGATTGAACTGTAGAAATATTCACATTTCTTTTCTCTGTTTTTTCACTCTCTCTTTTGTTAATATCATTTATTATTATATTATATGGTTTGAGTTATACGGTTATGTTTGGTAACACTTGGAAAAACATTTCATAGTTGTTTATTTTTATTTTTTTTGCAAATTTTAAATGTAAATAGTGTGTCATTTCGGCGGAGAAGTTGCAAGAGATTCTCTATAATTTTTTTGTTGTTTTTTTTTTTAAATTTCGTTAGTTCTTACGTTAATTTACCGTTTTCAGCTTCTTTTTTTCTATTTATCTCTCTCGCGTCTTTATCTACTCGCATTGAATTCATTTATTGAATTCAGATAAGCACTCCATCTCGAAAATCAAAAGCTGGCGGAGTGATGAATCGATATCACGGACAATTCGCTTTTCGAGATTTTTTAAACTTCCGAATTACTTCAAAAGACCAATGGAAAGACGTCCTCAACTCAAAAATGTATTTTTTTTTAGTCATTTGTGTTTGTTCTTTTCAAGCTGCCTAATGAAATCGGTAAAGAGAATCTTGTTAAATGTGTTTGTTGATTATCCATTTGTTTCCAAATTGATAAGTGTATTTTTTCCCTATTAGTTTTGCAATTTTCCAAATGTCCTTATATCCTCTTTTTCCGAATTCAATCTCTCTCGCGTCTTTATCTACTCGCATTGAATTCATCTGCTACATATCATCAATTTTTATATCATAATTCGATTGTGTAGTATTTCTTTCGTTTAATTGATGGTTTTATCATTTAAAAATGTTATGTTTAAAAAAAAGATCCGATATAAATTAAAATAACTTATTTAATTTATAACTAATTAGACCATAAATTGCGGTGAATATGATCCACCCGAAGAAATATAAAAACTAATCGTTCTTATTGAAAAAACGCTCCATTTAGAGAACATTTCTAATTTATTTCACAAATTTAATTTGTTGAATTTATGCACCGGAATAGCGCTAAGCTGCATGTGCGCTCCATTGAGAAAAATCTTTTTTCATGTAAATCCCACTAGTGTGAACGCCGTGAAAACACGAGAACTAGACGAATAAGGACCACGAGGTGTCTCATCGATTTCACTCTCTCTGCTTCTCATGCGTTCGATAAATCTTTAATTTTTTTCGGTTTTACTGATCTCTAATTTTATTCATTTCTTATTTTTTTCCTTATTTGAATTATCGATTTTCTTTATTTTAGATAAAAAAAGATGGCGGATAATGAGTCAAAAGCGCGACAAAAGATGGCGGAAGGAGAGAAAAAACTGAAGGTTTCTATTAAAAAAAAACAATTATTGAAAACATCCAATTTAGGGAGGTGGCGGATTTTTCTCCAAATTTCTTGGCAGTGGTGGCGGCGGAGGTGAAGCTGCCGACCTTTTCATTCAGGTAAATAAAAAAAATCGATAAATTTAATATAGGACAAAGCACTACAAAAATTGACGTTTTATCCATAGGATGATGAAATGATGGAAAATGAAGATGAAGAAAGCAGTGAAATTGAGTGCGGATCGCCAGGCTGCAATTATATGGCCAAAAATCTGCTTGATTTTGAAGAGCATTATAAATCGCACTCATTTCAATGTATAGAGTGCGGAAGATCATTTCAAACAGCTCATATGCTTGATGTTCACTGTGACGAACTTCACAGTCCATTTTTTGCTGTAAAAGTTGCGAAACACCCGGAGTCTGCACATTTCCGTTGTCTTCATCCAAACTGCGCGTTAATGTTCACAAATGCAAGAACTCGCGATGAGCACGCAAGAACAACGCATTTCATTCAACAAGATTCTCGCCGGCGACGAGCCGATGAAGAGTTATGCTCGTCTATGAGCCGGATTCATGTGAATAACTCTGGATGGGCTAATGATAGCGACGATGTAGCAATACTCCAGCAAAAATCTGCTGAGCGACCTAAAACTAAAGCGAAACGACGAATTGCTCATTAGCGACTATTATTATGAAATAAACATTTGTACTTTTTCGTCAAAATTTGTAGAATTATCTCGAATTAGTAAAAATTCAGGGCGGAAACTTGTTCAAAATGGCCAAATCTTGGAAGGAAGCTGGAGATGCTTTTGTTAAAGCTGCTGAGGTTTATGGAAGCCAGGGTGATTCGAAGCATGACTGTGCCACTCAATATGCCGAGGCCGCGAACTGCTACAGAAAAGTTAATCCACAGGTCTGTTTTATTTAATATATAAATTAAAACGAGCACCATCGTTACTGAAATTTAAAAAATATATGATGGTCCGTAATCCAGTGGGCTTCTTTTTTTGCGATAGATATAGGTTATTTTTTAGCTTGCTGTTGATTGCCTCTTGAAGACATCCGAAATCTATACTGATATGGGCAGATTTACAATGGCCGCTAAGAATCATGTGACCATTGCCGAGTTGTAAGCATTTATTACCTTTTCTAGTGGAAATACTCTGATTAATATTTTAAAAATTTCACTAAAATATGAATACATTTAGGTACGAGTCTGAGTTGCCCGACAAAGAGCAATGCATCAAGCATTACCAACAAGCCGCGGATTACTACAAAGGCGAGGAGCAAAAAAGCAGCGCTAGCAAATGTCTTGTCAAAGTTGCAATGGTATATATTAAACCTAAAAAATTATGTACAAACAAACCTATTGTAGTACGCTGCGGAGCTTGAGCAGTACCGTCAGGCTATCTCCGTTTTTGAGGTATTTCGATTTGTATATTAATTTTTAATATACCAAATTTCAGGAAATTGCGTTTTATGAAGCTGATCATTCTACTTTGAAGTACGCTGCCAAGGGGCATTTCTTCCAGGCTCTTTTGTGTCATTTGTGCATTGATCCGGTAGGACTCAAAATATGGCCAGTATACTTAATTAATCACAAAATTAAGCTTGACACACAACAGGCATTGCAAAAGTATGAGAATGCTTCACCATCATTCACTGATTCCCGCGAGTGCAAATTTATCAAGGTAAAAATCGTAAGAAAACCCTTAAATTTGTCTCAATGTATTGAACGTAATCAACACATTTTAAAGATGTTAAAATCACGCAATATATGTTGTATCGATACCAAAATATTTATATATGTATATGTTAACCATTTCGGTAGAAAATTTAACTTTTGATCTCAGGAAATTCTTGCCGCGATTGAGGATCAAAATGAGGAGACGTTCACCGAAGTGGTCGCGAATTACGATAAAATCAGCAGGTTGGTCGCATTCCGAAAAACGCTATATTTGTCTTGTTCTCTCTAGACTTGATCCATGGGCAACTTCTCTTCTTGTTAAAGTGAAACGCGCCATCGCTGCCGACGGAGATGATGATCTCCGCTAATGTTTTAAAATTTAATTTTGTATTTAAATTACTATTATTTATTTCAAACATGAAATATATTATATTTATATTCAACCGCACAACTTCCATTATCTTCACTTCTTGAAATATAGTATTTATAATAGATTAGATAAGAGACCAACGCTTTTTTTTTCTCTGTGAATTAATCCGAATAAAAGAAAGAATGCGAACGTGTTGCAATTTGTTAATCGGCTTCAATAGCTGTGTGATATTTTCTTTTATTTTGAGAAGTTTTTTTGTTTAACTCAAATTTTAGATGAATGATGCAGAAGATCGTGATGCGAAGTACTGGAAAATGAAATACGAGATTTTATACAAGGATTTTATAAGGGTAACATTTTATTTGAAATTTTTCACGTTTTATGTTGAAAATAAAATGTTTAAAGTTGAAAGCTAGAAACGAGGAATTAGAAGATAAATTGTTAGCACTAGTTAGCGAAAATGAAATAATGTGAGTTGTATTATATGAGCGAAATATTTATTTTTCTTCAGTGATCAGCATTCAGGATCAAATGGAAGTCTGGAAAACGGAAATGAGGTTTTGCCCGTAAAAAACATGTGTAATTTTAATGGTAGAGAAGGAATCACACGAGCATCCGAATTCAATTCATCATCATCACTACTGGATCATAAACACCCTGAATATCACAAGTTACCCATATTGTCAAAAGGCGAAGGTTTTATTTACGGGTTTCGCTGGAATTCATCGAGTAAAATTCACATAGTTTAGTTGGTCCGATTCTAATAAACCTTTTGAAATTTTTGAAGTAATTATTTTTTGCAGATTTGTTGGATAAAAATGAGATTGAAAAAGGCTAATACGAGCTAGAACAACTCAAGACTACAAAAAAAGAAAGAAAGTATTTTTTGACCTGCGGATATTTTCAGCTCTTGAAAAACCAGACATCTTTGATTACCGTGTTAGAAACTTCTAAAATTGTCACGATCGATTCCGCGTTGTCTTTTTAATTTTCAAATTCCGAGAAATTCAAAATTTGCATAAAATTTCGGGGCTTCTTCTCATTTCATCAAATCCGCTTCATCATCCATTTTTTTTATTTTTGAGAGAATCTTAATAATAGTGAACCGGATCGCTCACATGCCTTGAGGCGACGTGAAACTTTATTTGAGCCACGTTTTTTTGTTTCTCTGTTTATTTCTTTCTATTTGACATTTATAACCCTAATTTTGGCCCCCGAGAAATGTGTTTTTCCATTTTCCATCCAATTTCTCATCGTTATTTTTGTTAGTGAAAAAAGTACAATGGCACGCAAGACAATTTCAAATTTTCAGTAACTCTGCAACTCTAATTTTTCGGATTTCCGATCCAATGAGTCACGAGAAAAATCTCAAGCGTCTATCTCATCATCTATATCGAGAAATATTCTTAGATCTCATTAATGCAAGGCGTATTTCCCTAGAAAATATTCAAATTAATGAAAATACTTTACACATTTAATTTTTTCTACGTAGTTACACACGCCCTTTTACCTTATCAAAATACATTCTCAGATTTTTTTGGAAACATATTGAGAAGAAACGTTACAAACGTTTCGAAAATAAGACTCGGCAAACACTTTAGGACTTATCGGTTGAGCTTCTTGTTCACGTTCACGCCATATTGCACAGGTTGTTGAACATAAAATAAGACTTTCTTTATTTTTCAAAATGCCGGAAAAACATTCGGTTTAGAACGTGATGGATGAATTAGATTTTATGAATTCACTCTAGTCTATTTATTTACGCCCAAATTTCAATTATAGTATTTGGGATCACATTATTCGTTTAAATTTCGGTTTTTGTTTACTACATAAAAATGATTATTTTAAAATCGCCTTAGCATATTCGACATAATTAAAAATGATGTAATATCATAAATTAAAATATCATTGGCTCTCACTCATTTCTTGAGAAATTTTGTTCATTCAGAATAAGGCTCATCATGCATTCTGCTAATCTTTCCTTCAATTCATTTCACTAATTGCCATTTCCTGAATGGCAAAAGAAATAATACGTAAAAGTCGCTGAAAAACGCGGTTTTTCTCAATTTACAACTGCTTCTTAATATTAAAGTAAAGTTAAAAAGTCAACTATTTTGTGTGAGGAAATGCGAATCCCATATGGGTATTGCATCAATATTTCTATGAAAGTCAGAATTTGATTTTAAATTGGCAAGTTTCACATCTGAATCATCAACATTCTACCACTTATTCGTCAATTATTTTCATTTCTCATACTTTTATTTCTACTTGATTTCCGTTAGAAACCGCCTAATCTTCAAGGGCAACCTCCAAATTTTCATAAGAGGTTGCTCATACATATAATTAAAAACGATATTTTCAATATGTTATTTTACTCCAAACCAATATTGAAAAAAATCCTAATTAGGTAGGAGTAGGGCGAGGAGAGTTGGAGGCAATGCTTCATGAGTTGAAAAACCGAAGGGACCAGAAACCTTGGTACAAAAAAACCGGAAAACTATGGCCCACGAAAATTAAATTAGGATAAAATAAGTTGGTGACTAGTTCTCAAGACTGTTCGCTATTAAATCGATATTCTATCGGTTAATGGCTATTAAATACAATCAGCGGAACATAGTTTGATCTACCAATTTCAGAACATAAAAGGAGATTTGACAGAAAACCCCTTCGATTATATACATTCATTGAAGAAAAAGAGCAACCCCCTCATCCCGTGCTTTTCACAAAAATTTTGTTCCGCACAATCCTTCATGCCCCTGGAACTGACAACAGCATCATAATTAGACGTACATTTTTATTTCCTTCCGATTCTATTGAATATGTGGAAAGCCTCATTAAACTAATTTTATATTAAGTATAAGTTTCTCCTGAAAGTATGTGAATCATCCGAGAATCTTGTTTACAAATTTACGGACGCAGACGCTTCCGGCGGGTTGTGGCCGGGTCACAAGAATCCTTGACGACGAGGATGAATATTGATGAGAGAAAACTGAAAAATAATTTGACACCGAAACTATTTTTGAAGTTTTGTTTTCTCTTATTGTCTGGCCTATTACCAACGCAAAAAAAGAGGTTTGAAGAATCGTAAGTGGGAAAAATTATATCAAACATTCTCTGAAAAACGTTCAAATTGGTTCAATTTATATTTTCGGTGTTAATGGTAATGGTCTTAAGTCTAGCGAGCTTCTTAATTTCCTATACTTACAAATTCACATGAGAACAGGAACATCCGACGTGTTTCTCCCTGATATGAATAATTGAGAATATTGGAGTCTACTCTTATCGAGAAATCCAATGCCAGAAACTCTCTTTTATACACATTCGTTACAAATAACGTGGGCTCAAACGCCATCTATATATTTTATTTGGCCATGAAATGGAAAAATTTTGGTAGAGTATAGTCAGAAATTAGAATTTTGCGTCGAGCTCAATAAGTACTTATAGTCTGCTTCTAAAAAGACGCCGCTCTGTCGTCAAATGCATGGGGAACTTTCTAAAAATTACAAAACAAAAAAACCCGTAACCGCGTGCGAACCGCAACGCATCTTCCGTCATTTTGTCTTGCAGCGGCTTTTTTTTAAAACGGATTATAGCGAGTGATGTTATTCAACATACTGATTAAATAAGTACAATTCACAGTATATTTATGACTTACTCATTGTATTCATTACACTATTCATTTGAGTCAATGTTTGACGTACTCAAAAGTGTTTGTTCAAGGACATTGTAAAATCCGCTAATCCGGTAAACTTTTCGTTTTGTTTTCTAAAGCCGCAAAGAGTTTCCTTATTCACATAAATATTAATCGAATGCGAATTTCCGACCTCAAAAATTATTTTCTTTTGGTTTTCTCACGATTCTCGCAATTCGTTCGGTATTTCTCGCACTAATTCCATTTTGAATAATTGCAGTATTAATCCAAACTTGAAGGATTCACTAGCTAGCTGACAACTATATTCTATCTATTTCTTTCCTGAATGCCTAATTAATGAATAGGAAATTAAAAGAAGTTGTGTCCTTTTTTTAACCAATTTCCCTTATGGTCCATTCTTAAGGCAAATTGAATAATAAAATAAAAAGGGCGAGTAATTATTTCTGCCTATTTTGGCTCTCGCATCTCAATCATTTATCGGAAATCCAGCCGAAACCACTAAATCTACGGTAATGGCCACGCCCTCTTCTTCCCTCATTTTCTGTCAACGAACTTATTAGATTGCAACGCGACTAATTAGAATTTTCGATACACATATTTGATTTGCATGGTTCGCATTCCAACAACAATTTATTTAGGTTTTTTCTGCTAATAAAGCTAAGCATGATCAATAGAATTGAATCGAATTTCTATTGGTTTTCATGAATTAATAATTTGAAATTTTATTATTTATTTTTTCTCTTAACTGAAAGTTACTAGGCCACTCCCATTCATCCAGCTTATTTAATTATACAGTGCCTTTCCTTTTCGTGAAATTATTCGAATCAGATCATTTTTGAAATATCAGATACTGTTTCAAAGGATTGATTAATTGTTTTTTTGAACAAAGTGACTAAGTAAGTGAACAACTCGTCACAAAATATGTTTCCATTCTCACCGTGAGAAAGATACTCTGTTCACCCTTTGCTAGATATACACCTAAAACAAGGACAAACTCATTGCTCAGTTTTTAGACATTCACCTAATCCGATATTGAAAGTCACACCTGTTGTTTCCATTAATGTTGCTCTGAATGCCTGTCCAGCGATAAATTGAATTCCAAAATGCCGCATGATTCACTTCTTAACCATGTTCATTTTTTTTCCAGAAATGAATTCAAGCCATGGGGACGAGAAACTCGCGTCGGCCGCCTCATCCGCCCATTTCTACTATCAGATAATCATCTTCGTCAACACAAAAATCCTGATTCCACAGATTCTGTTCGGATGCGGCGGAAATATCCTCAACCTGATTGTGTTATTGAGTCGTGCAATGCGAAGTAGAACAAATCTGGTAAAGATGGTGCATAACCAATTTTTTTGAAATAAAATTTCCATGTTGTGATTCTTGATGTTTACCCTTTAAGGTTAACGATATCTCTTTTTGAACCCTAAATACACATCCTTAGTTTTTCCCAATTAACTAGAAAATCTATAAAAGCAGCAGTCAACAAAAACTTCTGTTTTACTTTGATTTAAATTATTTCTAATACCAGATCTTCTCAGCTATGGCGTTTGCGGATCTGTTTTTTCTCATCCTCCATATCCCGACTGTGCTCTTCTATACGGTAACTGAAGAGATTTTAAAACGAAATAACAAAATGTTAAATTTTGCAGCGAGTGTTCATGCATTCACAATGGTATCGAGGACTAGCGCAATATGTTTCAGGAATGACCAATTGGTTCTCAGCAATTTCTATTTGGTAGGTCATGACTAAGATGTTAGTCACATTTGTCAAAAAAAATTTTTAGTTATTATTTTGCAGGTGTATGATGTATGCAACAATCGAACGCGTTCAAGTTTTCCGGAGTCCATTCAGAACATCGAAACGGTAATTTTCCAACCAATCTTCATAATTCCTACGTGTAATGCACAGATCAACGTCACCACGTTTCATCGCCATAATGTTTCTGATCGTTGTCGGCAGTCTGTTTCTCACCCTCATTCACTTTGTTTCCCCGAAAACACGAGCCGTTCACAAGATATCGCGATATTTGGTGGTTAGTCACAAGGACGTTGTCATGTACATATATGCATGAATATATGTAAATTTGATTTTTTTCCCGAGCCCTATCAAAGACCAATGCTTTAAACAGAAACAGAGTGTCGGGTAAATGAGTCATTTGGAGGAAAACTTAAAAAGAAACGTATAGTCGGCGTCCGGCGACTGCTGTACGCGGGTAGATTTACGAGGATGCGTCATTTTTTTGGTCTCGCCCGGACTATCAGGTTATTTAAAATGTTATGGTCCGGTTCGATAATTTTTAAATCGAATGGAAATTCAAGGAAAGGAGAAACTCATCAAGAAAAAGTTAACCGTTCACGCGAAAACGGCAAAATAAGCGTTCACACAGAGACCGTTTCAAGGCGCATGTGCGTAAATCTACCCGCGTACAGCAGTCGCCGGACGCTGACTATAAAATGTCGACATTTCTTGAATAAAAACGTGGTTTTGAGATTGAATCTGAATTATTAAAATATTTTTAACTTACTTAGTCACTTAGTAAGTGACTAAGTAAGAGGATATTAGAGGATATTTAACTTGCCTCATTTTGTGATTCATAAATCATTTTTTTAAAAATATCCTCTCCATCAAGGATCATAACTAACATTTTAAATCGAAACAGTCGGTAACATTTTTTCAGCTACTTCACATGCTTCTTGTCGTCCTGGTCCCGCTGATCGTCTCCGCTGCTCTCAACATTCTCTTGATTCTAGCTCTTAAACAAAACTCGATGCCTCTCCGAATGCTGAATGATAGTCATGTCCACCAAAGTCTGATTATCGCTAGGAGCAAGACCGAGCGAAAAGTGAGCAGCGGCGTAGTCATACAAAGTACATTCAGAATTACTTTAGGTCACTATAATGGTGAGTGTGATCCTTACAAGCTTCATTATTTGCAATGCGCCTGGAGCGATTTTCTTCCTTTTCAAGGAGCATGATCATAAAAATTTCGACAAGGAGCCACGAAACGTAATGATCCAAGCGGTGTGCAACTCTCTGACCGTTACTGGAAAGGTGTTGAACTTCTTGCTTTTCTGTTTGTCTTCCGAGCATTTCCGTGCACTTCTAAAGAAGCGACTATGCTACCTTCTCCATTGGAACATGAACCGAAGGAATACCTACAGTACTACCGCCACCAAAACATTTAGTGTTCCTTTAAGCGATATCTAATCTAATGATGAATCGTTGCCCTTGACGTTCTCTGATCTCCTGTTAGCCAATTCTTTGTAGATTTTGTGATGTGACGAAACCACTAACTTGTAAAATTTGCTTTATTTGTACGTATAAATATGGACAGTGATCATTTGTTCAATTTTTCGGCAAGTTCAATCCGCTTCTGCTTCATTTTACGAGCTAATGGTGAGCTTAAAATCGCATTTTAAGAGTTTTTTTTTTTGAAAGGGGCGCATAATGAGGTTTTTGCTTTGAAATGTATACAATCTTAGAAAGGAATAACTAAATATGACCTTGTGAATATTTTAATACCTTGACATGCTCGATGTGTTGGATTGAGGTGTCACGTCGCGCGTTGATCTTCCAGTGCTTTCTGAATCTGTCGAAGCGCGATTCTCATGATAAAACCATTTCTTTTCAACTCTAAACTTTTCAGTATTTGCCACAATGGTCCCTCCAAAAAATGCGTCTCACTTTTTGTCGGCAGTCTCGTATTCGACAATTTTCATAATCTGATATTCCGTCGGTTTCTGAGAAAATAAACTATTAATGTTGCATTCTTATGACGTGCCGGGAAATGCGATTAACACATGAGGACCACCCGGGGACCACATTGCGTCAATGGACCGACCACAGAAGAAGAAAAAAAGAGCGACACGAAAAAAATGCTCACATTGGGCTGTAGTTTCTTGGAATTCGACATTTTCTGAGAAGAAACTGACTTTGAAAATTGTCGAAATAGTGTACAATGGTGCACGTTAAACAAAAATCAAATAAAATTTGCCGCGTGAAAATCTTTATAAATTCATTACCAATTATGATTTAAAAATTCTATTTCAGGGTCACCTGCTGTTATGTTTGGGCAGACTATAGTTTAGGTTCACTATTGTCTCATACTCACTTGCTTTATCAAATTCTTGAGCTTATTTCAACTTGTAAAAACTTCTGTAAAGTTGTAGGTACAAGAAAATTGAAAAATTATTATTAAAAACTAGCAGTTATTGTGAAAATTATAATATCAGCATTCGCTCGCGATGAGACCATAAAATTCTACAAGATTGTATGTATAACTACAGTAAGTAAAAATTGAATTTATCATCATTTATGTAAGTACTTAATGGAACCGTGTTTTGTTACGACACATAACATTTCCACGGAGTAGCACTGGTAAAACAATATGCATTTTAAAAAATATTGGAAAAGTTCATTTTTAAACCTAAGAAAATCGGAATTTTCCACAAACTTTCTCCTTCGAAAACTAGATTCTAATTTGATTATAATCTCCGTTTCATTTATCATTGAAAAGTCGGTAAACATTGAACCCATTGGACGTTTAAGCTCCGCCCAACGTTACTGTTGATTACTGTATTTGCAATAAACCCTACTAGAGTGTTGTTTGCTAATTTGGTGCGATTATTCAAAACTGCAAAAAAAAATTTCTAATCCACAAACTTCATAGCAGGATGAGATAATAGTAAAGTTGTAAGACCTAATGCATGTTTTATAAAACCAAATGACGACTTAAAAATTCTGACACATTCTTATCGTTATATATTTATTTTTTAGTCGTCCTTTTTTTTTTCAACGTATTTTGTGGCAGTCAAAAAACGACGAACCTAATCCGCCACTTTACTGTGTTAAACTTGTAAATGTTTAACGAACTTCAGAAAGGGGAGGGGTTCCTTGTGATTGTATAGCTTTCGATGACGCACGTCATCGCCTTTGGGTTAGATCGAGGTCCTAGTTTATGATCTACCTCATCGTCTTGAAATAATCTAATCCGGTTAGAATTACATCCGCAACAGTGTCAGGAATTTTGCATTTTTCTTGGGATTTGAATTCAATTTGCATTAAAGTGCATCCTGAGGTCACCTCTTTATAATTTGCTATGGATCTTTTTGTTTGTTAAAGAAAATAGTATTCAGCATTCTTTAGCTATTATTTCTAGACATATTGTCTCATTCTATGCCTGTTACCTACACGCTTATATTGAAAATAAAAGACGAAATAACCTTGTTGCCAAATAAGGAAGTGTATTATATTGATTATCAGAAGACCCGATATTTACCATTGGTCGGAACATTTTTCGTATACGGTTTTTCAAAACTTTTATTTCAACTCAAATTTTTTTCGAATAATTCGGTGTTTCCACTGGAAATTTTTACGACCCCATCTAATATTTCAATTGTGTGTACAGTTTGCCAAAGACACAAAGCCAATAAAACGTTTTTTTTTTGTTCATGTACAGGGTGTCATTTAAGTTCCCGCACAAAAGTTAGACGGCATGAAAAGCTTGGCTGTCGCACTTTTCGTGCACCAATACAATTTATTTTTGTTAAATAAGGTGTATTTTACTTACTTTTCAAGTTTCACTTCATTCGGATGTGTTTCCGAGAAATGGCGAAGGCTAACATCCATTGCGCTTCCATTATCGAACTTCATAAGCGAAATGAGCGCCCGACAGAGATCATTCAACGCCTCGGTGTGCCTCGTAGAACGGTTTAAGACACCAACAAACGTTTCAAGGAGCTAAATACGACCAGTGACCTTCCCAGACAAGGAAGACTCGTCTCAGTAACCACTCCTCAGAAGATCAACGCCGTCAAAACGAGGATCAGGCGAAAACCGCACAGGAGCATAAGAAAGATGGCGTCAGACATGGGAATGAGCATCTTCGCTATGGAACAAATGGTCAAAACGAAGCTTGGACTGACCCCATATCGCGTCCAAAAAGCGGCAATTCTATCGGCCGTCAACTAGCAGAGACGCTTCGAAAAAGCAAAACGACTTTTTGCTCGCACGCGGTCTGGAGAACACCTCGCCACTGTCTTCTCCGACGAGAAGCTGTTCACTGTGGAGGCGGCATTCAACTCACAAAACCATTGAGTACTTGCCCAGACATCCCAGAAAGCTTCTGAGAAAGGAAGAACAATTCATCCAGCCTCACATCCTGCCAGTGTGATGGTTTTCGGTGCCATCTGCTCAACCGGGAAGTGCCCCTGGTTTTCGTGGATCAGGTGGTGAAAGTGAACAAAGAAGTCTACGTTCGGGACATTTTGGGGAAGCATATGATGCCCTGGGCCCAAACGCATTTCGGTGGGAAGATATGGGTCTTTCAACAGGACGGAGCACCCGCCCCTACTGCCAAAACTACTCAGGAGTGGTGCCAGACCCATTTTCCCGACTTCATCAAGTCATCCGAATAGCCTGCTTGCTCCCCAGACCTGAACCCGCTTGACTTCTCCGTGATGGGGTCTTGCAGGAGAAGGTCAACGCAAAACCCAACTCAAGTGTAGAGGGTCTGAAGAAGACATTACTGGCGGAATGGGACAATCTTTCCATCGAATACCTGCGTACCACAGTCACATCCTACCCGAAGCGTCTCCGCGAAGTCATAGCTGCGAAAAGAGGCCGAATCGAAAAGAGTTAATAGATAATTATTTGTTGTACTATAGATAAAAAATATTTCGAGTCTCGTTTGATTTGGACTTTTAGTTTCAGAAATATACGTCTTCAAAGTTGTGCGGGAACTTAAATGACACCCTGTAGAGTCGGTATTGCAATTCGTGTTGTTGATCATTCTCATTTTCCGTTCAGAGTACAATTCCAATCAGACTATAAAACTGTTTCCTGAAATTGTTTGAAATAGTTTTTATCGTTGTCCAGTTTCTATAATTTCAAAAAATAAATTAATTAAAATTTGAACGACTCAGACAACGGATTCCAGTTTTCTCATATCCTGGGATCATGCAGTAGTAAATAATAGGCAGCCTAAAATGAACCGCCCCGAAGTTTTCTTCTCATTCGCGATATTGAAAAAAATTATTGATATTCTCCGAAAGCTAGAAATAATTATTCTTCTTTGAAAAAATGTTCAAGAATGATGACTTTTTCTCGCTCTAACTGCTTTAAAGTTTAATTATTCAAATGGCGAAAATTGAAATTCTTGTCGATCGGCAATCCATAACACTCATTTCTCACAATTCTATTATTTATTTTTTTTTTTCGAAAAATGCAAACGTCACTTTGATGCGAAGCGCGCACGCATAATTAACATAAATCCCTCCCATTTTGTTTGATAATTGAAATATTCTTTAGTTTTCGCTGCAAATCGCTGGCATTTTCTCACAATCCTTTTGTGTTTCTTTCGGTTCGACTAGATCACGTGAAGATTGGTGCATTTCATAAATGTCTGGTCGACACAAACCTGATAACCGAATTACTCGGATCGGGCGAGCTCAGATGGTCCCCACGCAGGCGCGCTTTTTTCGGCACCAAATTGAGACATAAAAGGAGGGAAATAGAAGCAACGAATAATCAAACTAATTGGTGGTTTAAATGTCGGATCTCCAATTCATTTAGATTTTTTTTAAACACGTTTCTTCGAGTCATTTTTTTTTGTGGTGAAAAGACTTTCACCACAAAAAACTTTTAATTTGACTTTTTTTGTAAATTTAAAAATGTGTCGAACCTTTACAATAGGATTGTTCATATATCTTTATTGTATGCAGATTGAATTATCACTTTCACTATATTTCTCCGAATCTTTCCATCTTCCTATCTTTATGTTGCCATTATCCCGAAAATTAAAAGACGTTACCTTAGGCATCTGGGAAATTTTATATTCTTGAAATATTCTTGAAACTCATATTCTTGAATAGTCCAATCCAGAATATTTGTTTTCCGAAACGAACACGGTTCGTAAAACTCAAAATTTCCGACTTTGTGGAAAATCGACAATGGCGATCAAAACACAAAAATTAAGCAAGGGTCGTATGTATATATATGTATATTCTTATTAATTTTTGTAAAATAATTTTCTATTTTTATTATAAACAAATAAAATATAAAGCAAAATATGAAAAAAAAAACATTTATTTTTTCCATTTTTTCGTAATCGTTAAAAAAATTTTTTTTTGATTTTCTCACCACGAAAAACCATTATTCACTAATTGTATGTTTCAAGAATATCTATGATTAACCTTTGCTGCTTTCGACATTATTATAATACGGCTTTATTTTGAAATTTCAACGCTGGCTTTTTATTAGAAATATAGTTGTAAAACGAACATCGAAACTATTGTCTATTTATTTTCGATCAATGAATATCAAATATCCGTCGATTTAATCCTGTTTTGAAATAACTTTCATATATATATATTCATGCATTCAACCACATTGAAAAGGTGTTTTTGCAGGCCATGAGGCGCAATTTAATATTAATGCTATGCGCCTTTAGCTTGACCTACCAGCAGCTGCAGGTGGAAGAATGTCGGTCGAGACCACCTTCGCCCGATCATCCCAATATTGTGATTTTGATGATCGATGATTTGGGTTTGGTTTTAATGCGTGTTTCAAAACCAGATCTCATGTGAAAATTGTCACGTAATCCGCATGCGATGTCCACGATATTATAGGTCAAAATTTCCGTTTAGACTTCTGATTATTTGATGAATTAGTCCAAACATTTCATTTTTTTAAAATTATTTTAAGATTTATGTTTCCCTATTTAAAAGGACAAATTTAAAAATTCAAAAATTAAATTGCTTAGTTTTAATTGTCTTTTATAGTATATATCAAAAATCAATGAACTCCCAGACGAACATAAAAAGAGAAAACGACGAATTAACACTGTTTCTTATCAATCTCAAGGTCATCGGCGATCTGCTTCTCGGGATCAAAGTTTGTACTACCAATAAATCAATACATTTTTAATCACATAACAAAATTTCTTTATAAACGATTTTTGTTTGTTTAGAAAAAAAAATCATAATTGTAGGCTATGGCGATATTGCCGCTTATGGTCACCCGACTCAAGAATACACCCAATTGGATCGAATGGCCTCCGAAGGCACACGTTTTACACAAGCTTACTCAGCAGACAGTATGTGCAGTCCGAGTAGGGCTGGATTCATAACAGGCATTGCATTTTAACAATATTTCTGTTTGCAATCTATCTCTATAGGTCGTCTACCCATCAGATTAGGAGTTGTTGGAGGCCGAAGAGTATTCGTCCCATATGATATTGGAGGTCTCCCGAAGCAAGAAATTACAATAGCTGAAATGTTAAAAGAAGCTGGCTACGTTACCGGTATGGTCGGAAAATGGCACCTTGGTATAAATGAGAACAATTCATCCGATGGAGCGCATTTGCCTTCAAAACGTGGATTTGATTATGTTGGTGTAAATCTTCCGTTTACAAATGTTTGGCAATGTGACACAACTCGAGTAACTCACAACGTCATCTGGAAACCCAGAATTCGATTATTTTAGGAGTTCTACGACAAAGGACCTGACCCTTCTCTTTGCTTTTTGTATGACGGAGACGAAATCGTTCAGCAACCGATGAAATTTGAGCACATGACTGAACATTTGATAGGCGATTGGAAGCGATTTTTGTATAATCGAATGACGCATGATCAACATAAAAATCCCTTCTTCTTCTATTTCTCATTCCCACAGGTTCACTCGACACAATTCGCCAGTAAAAGATTCCGAGGATCTTCCGTTAGAGGTCTATACAAAACATGGAAGCTTCCGAATAAGGCGTAATTTCAGGCATCTACGGGGATTCGATTAATGAGATGTCATGGGCAGTTGGGGAAGTTCTAGACAGTCTTTTGAACGCGGGAATCGCGGAGAACACGTTGGTAATTCTTATGTCGGACCACGGACCACATATCGAGTTGTGCCTAAATGGTGGTTCGACGGCAGGGCTTAAAGGTACTTTGTTGAAAAAAAAAATTATAAATCAATACGTTCAAGGAGGAAAATCAAACAGCTACGAAGGTGGATTCAGAATCCCGTTTATAGCTTGGCAGCCCGGAACAATTAAGCCAGGAAGAGTGTCACACGAAGTTATTTCGAGCATGGATTTGTACCCAACATTCAGGGCCATGCAAGATGAGTGTCTTTTTGAGGTGAAATTTTCAAAAATACAAATTACAACTTGCCTTTTTTGTTAAGAAGGAGCAACTTCAACTCGATGGAATTAACATTATTGATGAACTCCGCGGAGAATCTGACGAAGAGGAAGGTAGCCTTGGAAAAAGGAGGCCAATCATTTTCTACTGTAATACGAATTTGATGGCAATCCGCATAGGCAACTATAAAGTTCATTATAAAACTTCTCCAATTTTCCTAAACACGACTACGGATCCGAAGCTTGACGAATACTGTCCGAATGGAAAACCGAAGAAAGATTGGTAAATTATGGAATTTCGTAAAAAATCTAACGACAATTGGCAGGTATGTCTCTCAAATTTGCCCTGATGAGGATCTACAAAAGCACTATCCGCCGCTGGTTTTTGATTTGATCCGCGATCCTTATGAGCAATATCCGTTGCAAAATTCGGTGAAATCACAAGAGATCCGCTTCCTCGCCACTCAAATCCTCACCAAACATAAAGCTTCAATTGTTAAAGTTCCTCCGATTCTTGGACATTTCAACAAAACAGTAATCGCGCTAATGAAAATATGATATTCTGAAATTTGTTCAGATAATCCCTTGCTGCAATCCACCAACTTGTATATGCGACAAACTTGTTCGTCCGACTGTAGTACTTCACGAGAAATCGGTATGGCTCGATTTTTGAAGTATCCATCCTATCATCCCTATCACAATTTTTAGGAGCAACCTCATTATATTCCCGATTACTCGCGAGCAGAGTATGAACTTCTTCAACGATTCTTATAAATGCACCAAATCCTAGTCAAGATCATATATTGCTTTAAAACCCGATTTGTCCCCGCCTCTCTCTTCCTGATTTCACACCAAACACGCCCCACAAACAAGACGCCGTTGATCTCTAAAATTTCATCGGGTGAATATTAATCAAATATTCAAAAATCTATTAGTAGAGCTAATCATGTTTTAATAAATCCCTTTCAAAGTTTGAAATGTGTTCGAAACAAATAAATTTCTTATGAATGCAGGGAACATCGAGTTCAACTGGAAACATTTTCATAATATCTAAATTAAAAAAAAAAACAAAATAATAACGTAACATGAGACGTGGGTGTCTTTCATTTCACCGTTTCAGATTTTTCGAGATTCTTGTCAAAATGAATGTCACCGGTTTTTGTTCGCCACGGGAAAGCAAGGTATTTGCTAAAACTCGATAAGACGAGTATGGAATGGTATTAAAGAGAGAGTTGTATGAAAGCGTACTCAAAAGCCATTTGGAAAAAGGTCCCGTTGAGCATCAATACAGCTTTGGGTTTTTGTTCGAGCTCATCAACGACGCTTTGGAAATATTCCATCGATCACCGTGTGAGCCGATAATCCTAAATGCTCCGATTAATATTTGTGGGGATTTGAGAAGCAAATATAGTGACTTACTAGATGTATTTTCGGTAATTCCATAACTGTTTTAAAATGGTGTAAAATAACTATAAAACATTTAAGAAATGTGGTTGGCCTTTTGAATCGAAATATCTATTTCTTGGCAATTTGATTGAAGGCGGTCAGTTCTCTTTAGAAGTATTCGTTCTACTCTATTGTTCCAAGTACTGCTACCCGGACAATATTCATATCATCCGAGGTTACTTGGAAAACTATTTGGCCATGTATAATTTTTTTGAAATTAAATATGTACACTCATTTTTTTTTAGGAAGGATAACAGTTTTCTCGGCGAATTGCGCTTGAGATTCCCCAACTCGAACCAATGGAAATTGTTGAATACACAATTTAAGAAATTATTCAATAAAGTGCCATTGTGCGCTGTACTTAACAAGAAAATATTGTGCGTAAATTCGATGACCACGCTGGAAAACACGGCCAATGAAAAAAATATAGTTATTATGAAAAAGTTGGTCGAAATCTCTTATTTGATTCAGCCATTTCTTTCAGTAATAATGCCAACGAGTTGGCCAAAACAAAAATAAGTGTTCAATTTCTTCCAATAGACGCTAAACGTTCAAATATTCCTTTAGAAATCGGTAGTCATTCACATTCAATTTTTCATGTTTCAAATTGAAATGTTTAGAAGAAACTACAAAGAATATTAAAGAATTTTGTGAGACGACCAATATGGCCCTTATCATTGCCTCTAATCAGGTGCGTAGATCAAACAACAATTCATTTTTTGTTGTTGTTGCTAAAAGCAGTAAAATTATAAATGTACCGAGGTGTTGCGTTACTGCGATTTCTAACGCAGTACGTAAACACCATAAATCATGCAACGATTTTCATAATCTTTTGAAAAAAAAAAGCGGCTCGTGTGCGGGTTTCTTTTCTAAAAACGTATTACAAACTTTGACCCTAGTAACCGCTTGTTTTCTGAAAAATTCAAACAATAAATTTCAGGTAACAAAGAAAGGCTACGAGTTTTATTATAATCATCAGCTACTCGTGTTGACGACTGGATCGGGTATATCAAAAACGACAAACAATCAAGGAGTTGTAATGATGGTGAAATTTTATTATTATTTGCCGCAGTGACAAAATATTTTTTAGATGGATTCAACTCATAAAGTTCACTTCGAAAAAGTGTGCGGCGAACGTGCGAATTTGATAAAAAGTAAATTAGTGCCAACTTGCCTCAGAGCTGACTAATCCGGTGTATCATAAAGTATTAATTTGGATTGTGTTACTATTGCCATGGTAACCAAGTTTGATTATTTTTTGGCTCTTCACATTTTTCTTAAAACTGATAAGGAATTGTTTCAAAAATAACTATTCGGACACTATTTTATCTTGTTGCCACACATCAACTATGTATGTAGTAATTCGCAAACAAAACTGCAGACAGTCGAATTGTAGACGGTCCATTCAGTCGATTTTTGAACACTTCAAAATAACAGGATGTCTAGACCTTGGGCATCTAACGGCAAAGTTTCTAAACAAATAAGAACACTATTTAATTTGGCCACTTGTCGGCGGGATAGGGCAATTTTTTCAACGCCTCTGGCTGCGTCAAATATTTACACACAAGAAACTACTAATTTGATGAACACTTTGTGAACTTGTGATGTTTCTTTTGTGTGCACATAGAAACCCGTTGGACGGTTTCTAACTTACAGTGTCATATTCATTTGAATTATTCCGCAAATTATCATTCGATTAGCATTTTCTTTGCAACATAAAACTGTTTTGGACCAAGTCGTACAGATTGATATTAAAGTATGATTACACGAACAGTCTAGTATCAAGAAATGCTCATGGAGATATATATTTGGAAAAAACTGTTTTATTGGGCTCGACTTATGAACGTGCCGCAAACCATCGTAAATTTCGAAGTAACTCACAAGGGAGGTCATTTTGCTGTCCGTCTTAAAATTTTTTTATTTTTTGCATACAGATTCGTTAGAAAATTTCCAATCGAATGAACTAGGTCTCTACCTGCGCAAACTTCTAGTTATCGAGATATGGACCTTCAAAGTTTTAGCCCCTCCCCACGTGAATTTTGCACACAAATGTGCGGAAACTCGAAATGAAATAACGTGATGTCTTGATGAGTTGCAACTCCATTCATGACAACATAACCTACACACCACTGAACCACAACTGCTTGCTGAATCAGGATAAAAGCGCGAGATAAGACATCACGTTATTTCATTTCGAGTTTCCGCACATTTGTGTGCAAAATTCACGTGGGGAGGGGCTATAACTTTGAAGGTCCATATCTCGATAACTAGAAGTTTGCGCAGGTAGAGACCTAGTTCATTCGATTGGAAATTTTCTAAAGAATCTGTATGCAAAAAATAAAAAAAAATTTAAGACGGACAGCAAAATGACCTCCCTTGTCAGAATATCATAAATTTTAAAATTAAAAGTGTATTAACCTTGATCACAGAACGTACCGCACCGTAATTAGAAGAGTACTGTTCTCGATAGACAACGTTCCCGATCTTTTAATTGAGTTACTTCATTTGTTCCATTTTTGATTTAATCGATGGTCTATCAAAATAAGAGTTTTGATAATAAAAGTAAACACTTTCAGAATGATTTTGATTTCTGAAAATCCTCTGTCGCCTATTTCATCCATTCTAAGGAATAGTGAAAAAATTGTTCTAGAGGATATCGGAGCTGGAAAGGTTTCTCTTAAAGTAGTATTTATGTACGTTTAATGAGAATCGATTTTCAGGGAAATTTATCGACAGTTAATTTGGTTCGCTTCAATTCGATTGAAAGGGATCTCGTCGTCAAGGTTTCTATATTTAAATACATGTATGCAAAAATTTCAAATTTTCAGATGTCATTAAAAGAGCAGTCAAAAATTCTAGCATCGCCAATCACTCTGGAACGATTCAAAATTGTATCTGCAAAAAAAACATTGCTCTATATCTTCTTTTTTTAGATGCATAACACCGAGGTTTCCGTCTATAAGATCCTTGAAAACTATCCAGAATCTAACATTCTTCGGCCAAAAGTCTATGATATGAAGGAAATGACATATTTGAATGGAAAAGTTGATGCAGGACATATTACGATGGAAATGATTGAATGCTGCCAGCCGATTTCGGTAATGGAGAATTTGACAGTAAATCAAGTGACTGAGGTGCATACATTAACACTCAAACGTTTAAAAAATACAAGAAAAAAATTTAGGTTGTAATCCAAGTTGCTCGATTTCACGCTTTAGGATATAATCTTTCGAAAGAAGAAAAATCGACCATTCCAATTCATCTCATAGACACCTGGTTTGTCGAGTTGTTCTGTGAAAAGGTAATATTGGGCTTCATTGCTTCAATTACTCTTCATGTTTAGTTTTACATTTCCATTTTTTTCTCACAGAATATGTCTCTATTCATCAAGCTCCTTAGCAATGGTTTCGCCGAGTTGGTTGGAGAGAATCTCATGAAAAAATCAATTGCGGCTTTCGTTCAAATTTTCGAGTCGGAAAATCTTGAAAAGCTGAATAACGACTGCGAATTTGAGAGAGTACTCTGCCATGGCGACGTCTGGCCACCAAATCTATTATTCGCGAAAGAGCAAGAATCATCATGCTTAAAGTTCAAAGCGCTTTGTGATTTTCAGGTGTCAAAAAAGAAAAGAATCACATTGACTTTACATGTTTAGACTTCTAATTTTGGTAACCCTGCTCAGGATCTAACCCGCTTGTTCTGTAGCACCCTGAGTGGTTCGGATCGTCGAACGAATACAAGAAAACTGCTAGAATTATACTATCAAGAGCTTTCAAATCATTGTAGTCCTTCGTTTAGTGTGGAAATGGTAAGATTGTCTAAGAACATCACTCGTAAATTTCTTTTCAGCTCGAAAAAGAATACGCCAAATTCCTTCCGTTTGCTGCCGCTGTCATCTGTGTACCAACTCCAATTCGTGCGATTATGCAAATCAGAGAAACTGTTGATGAAAATGAAAAATCTACGGTATATTAAAATAAATAATCCAAAGATTTGTGTATATACAAAAATAATTGCAGATTAGGAAAAGGATGAGCGAGAAATATGGTTGTCTTCTCGAAGACATGCTGGATCATGCCGGAATGATACGATGAAATACGACTTCCGCCGACTTTGCAACATCCTTTCCGCGATTTAGAAGACGCTCAACCCACGATGGTCTACGACGTTGTCCAGGCTCCTAGAATTTACTCCATGCGAATAGCTTAGAATGTAGATTAACTTGAATTTTTTGAAGAATAGCTGTCCACAATTCTTCGATATTCATTTCCATTAGCGCCGACACTTCGATATATTCGCATTTGAATGTTTTTGCTGCGCTTTTGCCTTCTGTAAATTAATCTTGTTGGAATAAAAAATGCGTATCTATTTCTGGAAGTTTCTCATATAGACACGAATGGGTAGCATAATAAAATAACGCATATTTACACATGAATAACATCTGCTCTCGACCAAAGGTCGCATTTGAAAAGTCATATGAATTCACTAAAAAAACACCAACAATTTGTAATTTACCAAGTGCATCGGATTTTCTGGAATGTCAGATTCTCTTTTGCGAACTAAATTTTCCATCTCATTTCTCGTAAAGACTCAATCAGCAAGGCCACAGTTGTTTTTTCCCGAGATTAATCCCAATTAACTCGATTACCTGCCGAGGTGACCGCTTGATTTCTGACCAAATCAATTTTATTGGCGACCAGGAGAACTTCAACATTGTTCAATTCCACGAATCGCTCTAAAATGTTCGTAGCGTAAATGAATGATGATCGACTATCAACATTGTACATCACGAGATTGATGGTCTTTGATTGCATGAATGGACAACTCTGGAAAAAGGTTTTTGTCCTTTAAATAATTGACAACCTTTCGAAAAAGAAAAAGCATTTTGAAAATAGTTTCTTGTGCATAATTCTAATAGTGTGGTCCCTATTAGCTCACCTCCAGAGAAGACCCAATTAACACCTCTAATGTCATTTCCTTTCCATTTAGCAGGAAATTCGTCATTTTTGAAAACTCGCTATTATTTTCATCATCATTCGAAATTTCTGCAAAGCAACAATGCAAAATGGTTTTTAATAATTGTGTACCGTCGACAGTTTCGGGGGTGCTGCTAATCGCCAAATGGTGTATTCGTTTTGCCAAGCTTTTCTTTCCAACATTTTTGTTTCCGTAGATTCGAATAACTACATGGCGCATTAGATGGTTTTGGCTATCGAATAAGTAAATGTCCGGACACGTGGCGCGGCGGCTGTCTAGAAATTTCAATTTTATTTTTTTTTCAACAATTCATCATTATATTACCCCGTCTGTTGTAAATCTGCAGAGTTTCCTCATCTTCGCTCATTTTCTTCTGAAATCCTTTATCAAGAAGATGACCATCACGTAGATCAAAACTTCGAAGGCGTTGGGTCCTGGCGGTTCTTTCAGGTTCTTCATTCTGTAAAATCAATGAAATGTTGTGTAGTAATTCATATTCTTACGATAATTGAGTTCATTGAATAGGACGGACTCTGTGGAGTAGGAGGAAGGTTGCGATGAGCTCCATTTGGCAAAGGAGTGGATGGCAAACTTCTGAAGATTTTCTTGGTTTTAGTCGGTGGTGTAAGCCAATAAATAAAATCTCAAATTAGTAAAATATGCACATGCTTATATTTTGAAAGGGGAGGGTAGTTTTTAAAAATGACGATATCCATTGAAGTTTGTCATTAAAAAAAAAACATACATACAACATGTAGGTCAATTTTTGTCCTCTATGTCTATTTTTACTTCGCTTTTTGCAAAAAAAAAACCGTCTGCAATACTCTAGAAAAGTATAATGTTTCAAATATGTATTCCTAAGAACAAAAACAAGTGAATTTGCGGTTTAATATATTATGAAATAATCCAATAATCGCTTCCGCTAACATACAACAATGCATCTCCAGGGATGAAGTCATGAATAGCTTCCCGCAAATAAATCATTATTATTAAAGCGATTAATTGCAATTTCATATTTTTCACAAATATTAGATTGATTCTATAATTAAGAAGGCCGGCTTAGATGTAACGCATGGGTGTGATATATGGAAACTGAGTTTATAAAAAACAAAATCAAAAAAGAAAACATCCCCATGAGATTTTTTTTCAAAAGGAAAGATTTGAAAAAATACTGAAAAAGGAAAAATTCTCAACGAACCTTCGATTGTGACTCGGCGAGAAGTTGGGAGTGAGAAGCATCGCGGGATGATCAAAACTTTGATGCTGATGGCGATAGTGCTGGCGATAACTGACGGTGAGTGTCGCTGGTAGTGAGACTCGCCGCGACGATGTTGACGACGATGAAGTAGTAGAAGAGGTAGGCGGCGGAGGCGAATGCGTTATTCCCAGGCCAGTCGTGCTCATGGCAGGGCGTGGTGCGACTTGCATGACGATGTCTGCAAAATATGAACGCACTCCTGATTAATTAACAAATACAAACATGAAAAAAGAATGAATGCTACAATTACTATGACAAAAGGATGAGCTGAGAAGAATGAAAAAGATGTTTTTAGAAAGATCAATTAATAGAATATTCATACGATGTTCGTGACGTCAAAATGGAGGAAAATGGCCAAGAAAGAAATTAAACGATAGAAATAAAGAAATAATTCAAAATACATAATTTCTAGAAACGTATAAAACGTTCAAAATAAAATTTAAGTTCACTAAAAATGCGTTGTTGTAATGATAGAGAATTTGAAAAAAAATATTTAGGTATCCTAATCTAGTGAAAAATAAGTAAAAATTCCTGTAGAAGATTCAATGAGAGGATGTAGAGAACAATGGAGTATTTTTCCTAGCATGAATATATCAAAATGCCGCGACTCACAAACAAATCATTAGGGCATGTGAATCGAACAAGAACCCTCCCCCCCCCCCACTTAAAACCGAGGCAATTAAACAACGAGAACTCACATCGCATTTTATACACTTTATACGACGTCTGAGAACTCTGAATCCCGAATAATTGGCCATGCCGCCTATTTTCCACTCACGAGAACCTTCTAAACACCTAATGTCGCAAGGGACCCACGTGGTTGTTTTTGTTGTCACTTTCAAAACCTTGCGTAATTTTTGCAACTATACATAGATAATCGTCCCTGAAATAAAGTTGACGAATAAATGAAACGCGTGAGTTGGAGAAGCCGTTGCGAGCTCTCGAGCAATTCCGCTCGATAGTAGCTGGCTGACTGAATAGCGCGGAAAGTCGCAGATGGCGGCTCCGGGAGTCACTCAGCGAACCTTTTTCTAATTGAAGCTACACATTCTTTATGCTGCATATATTTTATATTTTTTTTTTATGAAAAGCAAATATGTTACTCAAAAAGTATACAAAACTTTAGAAATTCGAAATCTAATAAAGTTAGTACATCAATGAAAAAAATTAGGCAGAATGTAATCAAATTTATACAAAAAAATTTTCAAAAAAAAAACATTGTGCTAATTTTTGTGTTTTAATCAATCTGTTTTTACCTATTCGAAGATAAATGGTCTCGTGGGTACGAAAATAAGGATTCCGGCAAGACGATCCGGTACGAAAATACAGCAGTGTCAGACATCGCCCTGAAGGAATAAAAAACTCTCCGGGTTCTATGGACACTCAATAAAATTAATATGCTGTCATTCGTTTTCGCGGTGCCAATATTATGCGAAAACGGCCATCTGCGGACAATTTTCAGAACTTTTTTATTTTCAGTAGATTAAAAAAAACTCCCACATATGAAATTCTATACACATTCTAGTTCCGCTTTCTTTCGAAGGTGGCTCGCGCATAATTATACGTGTCCGCCGCCTCAAAAAATACATACCCGAATATTATGTTTCACATTTCAGGAATTTCAATGGAAAATGGAAATATGGATGTGCTGCGGCTTTTTTTGCACATAATTCTCATTGTTTTTGTGTAGAAATCTTGGGGGGCCGAATGTTTTCCATTGCGAAATTTGTTCTTCTCTCCTCATTTTTGTTGTCTTATTCAACGACAAAGGCTTTGAAAGAAAAAAGACGCTACCAATAAATTTTGGCTGCTAAATTTTGAAAACAAAGAATTTATCTACAGTAATCTTAATTGAAAACGGGTGAGTCGCCCTTACATTGTTTTGAGAAATTCGTGTTTTTCTGCTCTTTTAAATAAATTCAAGAACGTGACAATAAAAGTTTGAATTCTCTGCAGACAGCTAATTTCACTTTTCTTAATAGAAGTCAATAACAAGTTATTTCTGTCAAGCCTGAGAAAATGTGTACTTTCTGAAAAAAAAAACAGCAAACATTACAGTAGGTCAAATTACAGAAACCGAGTATGGATTATATAGCCCCTGATATACTAACATTAAGGTTTCTCTAATAATAAAATCGTTACACGAATGATAGCACGTAATAAGCTATGCACCTTTAAACATAAACTTTGAGAAATATTTGTTTCACGCGTGACCTAATTAGGCGACGTGCTCGTTGTCTCCTATCGAGAGACGCAAAGAAGCGGAAAATTTACAAGGCAAGGTCACGTAAAATATTTTTTATTTATTTATGGCACGAAATTTTACAGAAGCGAATTAGGAAGTTTGAGCGCTTTTGTTTTGGAAAGAGAATCGTCTTGGACGTGTTTTCTTTAATTCATTTTTCAGGAAATTCAATTGTGCTCTTGGATGAGACGTGAGCATTCAACAAACATTCTTGAAACAATGCAAAGGTCGTGAGATGCTCATTTTCGAGCAAAAATTGCGCTTAAAGCATGTTTGCACATTCAGCACATTAATTTACAATTGAACAATTACATCCGTCTATGAAAGAACCAAAGTCGAAAAATTGCAGCAAGTTGCAATAAGAAAATTGCACATCTTGAGAAAAGATGTAAATATTAAATAAAAAATTCGTATAAAAATTCGTTCTTATATTTAAAAAAAAGCAAAATAGAATTCAAAAAGAAAAATGTGAATGAAAATTTAATGTAAACGGGTACTTTTCCAGAAAAAAAATGAAAATCCGATTAGTGTGACAAGCGAAATAGTTTTTGGAAACTTGAGCAATCTTTTTTTTTTGAATTTTTAACTCACCCCTCGTCTAAACAAGACCAAAAAATGAAACGCGAGAATACGCAAAGCTCGTTTTGACATATATAAAATTTCAATTTCGAATTTGAAATATTTATGAAAATGGCGGATTTTGCGGTGTCTTATTTCTCACGCCATTGAATATTGAAATAAATACAAATGAGTAGACATAAATTCCCAAGTAAGAAGAATCGCCTTCATTAATCTTACAAAAATTATGTATGTATATTAATAATTTTTACGAACTCTCTAACACGGCGTCAAAACTAAGAAGCAGTGCAAATCAAAAGTCTTCATTTCAATGAATAATTCATGTCTAATGAATCTCAACTTTGTAGCATAATTCGAGGAAAATTTAAAATTGCTGTGTCAGATTTATGAACAATTGGAATTCTGCCGAAAAAAATTGTTTTGTTTAAATGGGAAAGAAATCAATCGTTTTGAATGAGAACAACAGTCGTAGAGGGAAAAGTTTGAGAAATAAAAATGCGGAAGATATTTATAGATTTTTCTCACAAAACAATGAAATTTGTTGGATAGTTGACAATTCTTTTCCAATAAAATCACAAATTTGACTAGGTTATTAGGAATTTGAAAAAGTTGATAAAATGAAAATCGTTGAGATTAAGTCGGATGAATCGAGCTCATCGGTAATACGCAAATTGTCTATTTATGGAATGACAAAAATAAAACAAAAACTGATATTTGAGACACGTTATTTGAGTTTCGCCTACCTTCGAATAAATACTAGTTGAAAGCATGTTGAAATTAAATCTCACCGGAATTTTCATTAGATTTGTTTTTTTCTACAAGCATTGTTTTTTGTCCCAACAATCTATATTAATATATATTTAAAAGTAAACACAAGAACTTAATTAGGAATCTACACTTACTCTTTCAAAGTCTGCGAGTGTTTCCAAAAGATATGTATGTCATAATAGTACATTATCCAATTAAAAAAAGGTAATTCCAACCTGTACTACTTATTTTGTATATGAAATTTACAAATATTCACACGTGAGTTTTGGTCTAGTACCTGCCATTTCCTAATATATTAATGACGAAATTAGTTCAATTATTGTTTTTATTGATCTTTTGAAATCAATATTATTTAGCGAATTCAATTGCCTTTCACTTTTGTATTACCGCTGATGTGTTCTTTTTCTTCATGACTTTTATTTTTGTTTCCAACCCTTCAAGTTCGCGTTCTCTTTTTTTCAATTTCCGTTTTTCCGTGCATTTTTGGCCGTCCTCAGTTTTATGCAGTGTAAAAGAACACAAACAAAATGGAAAAAGACGCAGCGTTACGTGCAGATGGAAAAGAATCATACACACAAACAAACATATTCGTTCGTGTTTTATAAGTAGTTTGTACCGCGACAATCTAATCATTTCATTATGGTTTCAACTTTCATCAGTATTCGTCGATTCAATGTCGGACAACGGTGAAAAGTATGTTTCGTGTGGAACGCTAAAAAAATGATCGTGTTGATTTTTTCGGGGAGACAGCTGTTTGTTTTCAACAACATTGGGTCATATGCTTGACTTCGAATCAATTTCTTAGTCTTGCTCCCGTTTTTGATTACTGTAGAAAATGCGTGTTCTCACAATATCTGACGCAAAATTACAGACTATTAAAAAAACTTTCAATGAAACTTTTTATTTCTTCACACTTATGGTTATGGTTTCGCAATATTCATTTTTCAGTATGGCTCAGTTGTTAACAGCTGAAACTGACTTCGGTTTGTCGCTGCTTCGCCAGCATGACCTGACTGAGTCAGTGGTTTTCTCACCAATATCGATCGCTTTGGCATTGGTTTTAGTTCACACTGCTGCTAATGGTGAAACCAAAAATCAAATTAAGGAAGCTCTTGCGAAAGGTAAATTTGCCTTAACCTAATTGAATAATTTGAATCTGAAGGAGCCACTGACGAACAGCTCATTCAACACTATCAAAATATCTCAGCTGTATTGCTCTCCGCCGAAAAAGGGACTCACGTGAAATTGGCTAATCGAATCTTTACAAAGTTTAAAAGAACATTTTTATTAAAAAAATCATTTTTTTTCGTTCAGTAACCAGTTCGACATAAAGCAAGACTATTTGGATACTATTCAGAAGCTGTACAATGCCGCTGCTGAAAAATTGGATTTCGCGAATCAACAAGCATCTGCTGACGTAGCGAAACAATTAAAAACATTAATTTTACTTATAACATCAGGCGGTCAACAATTTTGTAAAAGAAAACACAGCCGATCACATTAAAGAAATCATCAAACCGACTGCTTTCTCCGGAGATCTCGTTGCCGTTATTGCTAACGCTTTGTACTTTGAAGCAATATGGCAGAAAAAGTTTAAGGACCATCAATCACTCGATTCGGACTTTTTCAAAACTGCCGACGATAAGAGAACCGTTAAATTGATAACAATCTTGACTTTCAAATATATCAAAACTTCAGATAAAATTCCTGCGTGCAAGAGAAGTCCACCGTCTGTTTTCTGAAAACGGAGATTGGCAGGTGCTCCAACTACCATACAAAGACGAAACTTATAGATACAATGTGTTTCTCCCAAGCAAAAGATTTGGACTCCAGGAAGCCTTGAAAACTCTTGATGCTAACACAATCCAATCGCTAGTGTCGAATACCTCTGAAGTCTTCTTGAATGTAATTTTATCTCGCTTTCAAGTTAATGATGATCTAAACATGAAAATTGAAGATTCAAATTCCAAAAATGAAGATTGAAAGCGAACTTCCATTGGAATGTGGCTTGAAAAAGCTGGGTATTACCACTGCATTCACGGAAGCTGCTGATTTGACAAATCTTGCCGAAAATATCTACGTTTCTAAAGTTACTCATAAAGCGATTATTGAGGTATGTATTTTTTAATTGAGTTTTGTAGTATATTGAAAGTTTAAAGGTCGACGAAAGCGGAACTGTAGCCGCTGCCGCAAGCACCGTCGAATTGATGACGAAGTCAGCAATGTTTTCTATCAACGAGCCTCGCGAGTTCCTCGCTGACCACCCATTCCTCTTCATCATTACCAAGGATGGTCATC
Organism: Caenorhabditis bovis; assembly: GCA_902829315.1. NCBI lineage: Eukaryota > Metazoa > Nematoda > Chromadorea > Rhabditida > Rhabditidae > Caenorhabditis > Caenorhabditis bovis. The sequence goes on along the minus strand of CADEPM010000001.1, from coordinate 199,637 downwards.
CACTGTTTGCCGGCGTCCACAACTAGGCCGATATTATCTGCGATTACTACTAAATGATGAATTATTTTGTGAAAATAAAATGATTGAACATGGCAGACAGATTGAAATCGAACGCTTCGAACGCGGAGATGTTTATCCGCGCGACAACGAGTACAACAAACTTTCGAATTGGCTTTTTGAAGATGAGGAAATTAACTAGTTTACTGTCTGGATTGAAGCAATTAGCCGAAATCCAAACCAAATTTGCCGATGGCTCCATCAGTTCCTCGTGTTTCTATTCTTATCTTATCATTTTTCTTTTTTTACCTTTTATACAAAAGTAATGTTCAAATCATGGTATAGTTGGAACAAATTTAATTCAATTACACATTTTAAATGTTTTTTTCATTCAGACAAATGATTCAAACGATTTGAATTCTGCCATTTGTTTCGAAAAAAGCGTTGAGAAATATATGCATGACGTTTTAAAGGTAGTCGGATTCAAATTAACAACTGAAATAATGTTTAGCTATGGGGACGATTCGGTCTATTAGAAACCACCCCTACTTTTTAACCCCCACCCCTGCTATTCCACCCCGACTTTTTAACCCCGACTTTTATTTATGATACCACCCCCACTTTTTCACCCCCAATTTTTAGGTTTCACCCCTACTTTTTCACTGCACTTAAAAATTTGAAGTTTCTAACAGTTATGTTTAACAGTAAAATTTTACTGTTTTTAATATTTTCAATAATTCAAGTTATCAAGAGGAGATTCGCAGGACTGATGTCTAAATTAGATTTTTCAGAAACTATGTAGCGTTCTTATGAAAGGTTGACGTTTTGACAAAAGACGAAATTTTTCTGAACAGGGTTTTCCGAGAATAGTTAATTTCTTGTTAAAATTGTCAACCTTTCATAAGAACACTACATGTTGTCGGCGTCAAACGACTGAAGGGAGGCGGAGCCTTTAAATTCGCGAAATTAATGTAGATTTAAATTAATCGTTGACTGAATATTTAATGCGCGTACGCTATAATGCAATGGACGCAATCTCGCTGCCTCGAGACGCATTGGCACATAGCCAATTATTTTTTAAATTTCTTCAAGTCGTTTGACTTCGACAATAGTTTCTGAAAAATGTAATTTAGACATCAGTCCTGCGAATCTCCTCTTGATAACTTGAATTATTGAAAATATTAAAAACATTTTACTGTTAAACATTACTGTTAGAAACTTCAAATTTTGAAGTGCAGTGAAAAAGTAGGGGTGAAACATAAAAATTGGGGGTGAAAAAGTGGGGGTGGTATCATAAATAAAAGTCGGGGTTAAAAAGTCGGGGTGGAATAGCAGGGGTGGGGGTTAAAAAGTAGGGGTGGTTTCTAATAGACCGGACGATTCGCTTATATTGTCAATAAGTGCGCACCAGCTCTTCAAAATGCCGAATTAGCAGCTTTTGCAAATTCTGATGAATTCAAATACCACTTTATGCCACTGACACCTCTCCAAAAATGTTCAATAATTTCGCTTGGCATTGGAAAAGACGTCAAAGCGGAGAGGCGAATGAAAACCGTTTTAGCAGAATGCGAATTCCATGGTGCTGATCCAGCTAAAGAAGATAATGCTGAACTTTTTTCAGAAGTTAGCTCCTTTAATTTTTCTTACAACCAACAAATCATTCCAGGTTGGGACGTTTTACAATATGGCTGTTGGCGATAGAAATGGAAGTTTCAGATCGTATGTTTTGGAAGGTAGTCGTCGTCCATACGTCAAAGTTTTATCGTTCATAGTTGACTGTTTTAGATGTGTACAGATACCAAGAGGTTATGTACATTGACTTACTGACTTTCATCAAAGCCCACGTGAAACAAAACATTGTAGACCAAATAATGATGGATATTGAGCATTCCGAATATCCGGTTCTTCCCTTTTTTGAAAAAAAACGGAGCCTTGGAAAATGAAGGAATTCATGTTTGTCAGGTTGAAAAAGAAATCTAACGAAGATCAACCGTATTTCTTAGATCAATATCGAAATGCATCTGCCTGATGAAAAGGAGCAAAACCAATTATCTAAATTTCTTCGAAATAACTTTGTTTCTCGCCAATGGATTTTCATTAACTCGGAAGTTCATCCAATTTTAGGTCACATAAGGTGCGTAAGCATTTAATTGGCAAAATTATTAACCATTTCTAGGCTTTTTATGATAAATGGACGTATCGAAGAATGCCGAAGAAGGTATTTTAGAAGGAATAATTGAACGAAATGTATGTAATTATAGAACAAATAAATAGAATTATGCTAACTAGACAAGGCATAAAAAATCGGATCAGATAAGATGGAATTTTGGTCTAGGTCAAAACCAAAAATCCTTTTCATTCTTACAATGATCATACTCAGTATTCGCCGCGCTTTTCTTTTAATAACGGCTATTCCAGTTTCAATCGTTTTTTACAAAATTTATGAGAATTATCAAAACCTTGTGGCAATGCGAAATAATGAACTTGAATTTCGCGCCCAAGAGATTCTCGAAAACGCCGAATTTAAAAGGGTCGTCGATAAAATGCCCAATGATTTCGGAGTCATTCTTCTAAATCAGCACGCTGTTCGGATGACTCTTAATTTTCTGTGCAATACAAAACACTTCGACTCTGTTCACCGGAGAATCGTGTTTATTGTAATGGATAAAACATCAGAAGTCAAATTGAGAAAGCAATACCCAAAATTGAACATTGTGCTTTGGCTAGCTCCAGTTTTACAGGTAAGGTTTTGATTGTTCCAGAGATCTCATTGAAAACAGCATAGACGCCATTCAAACCGTACGATGTGACTTACATGAGTTTTTTCCTAATGCGAACAAATATCATAAAAGCCTTACAAGCAATGGGAAAAGGTTTTTGGATGCTTCAAGTATATCTCTGAACGGTCTCTTTCGTTAAACTACATGCATTTAGGCCGATACCATATGGAGGAAAAACTTCTTTGCGGAAATCGATGTTGGTCATTTTAGAAATTCCGATATTTTATTGGATCAGCAAGGATATTCCGGAACTGCAGAAATTCGGTGAGCTAAATATCTTGAAACTTTCAATATTATTGATAGGCAACGAACAATGAATGGAGCAAACTTCTATTTGCCTCCTAAAAAATCTAGTCAACAACTGGTGGATTCGTGGTTAGCGTGGCAAAAATCGGTGTATATTACCGATCCAGATCTTGTCAAGATTTTCTGTCTGCGCGAAGACTTTATCTGCGATTACATTCCATATAGGTAAGAAATTTGTTCAGAAATTTTGTATATACCGAAAATCACGTTATAGTTTGGCGGCAGGGTGGGAATGGATATATGGAGATCAAAAAAACCCTCCAGTGATAATTCAGATGGATGGCGAAACCGGAGGGAATAAGGTGAAATTAAAAAAAAAAAAACACAATTATATCTTATTATATCTAATAACAGGAAAAAATACTTGAAAAATACAAATTTTGGTTTCTGGATGATCAAGACAATTGCAAACCACATCGGGTGAAAAATGCAATTCAGTTAATTGAAAATGGCCGTGTCAGAGTTTTCATTGAGTTTTTTCCTGAGTTTTGAGCGATTTTTCAGGTACAACGCGTAGTTTCTCAATCGAAATCACGTGAACAATTTTATTTGAAAATCGGCGAATTGCTAAATCAAATGCCTATTTTTGGTTACTATTCGTCGATTTATGATGGACTCACATCACTATATTTGCAATTGTTTTGAATATTTTCTATAAAAAATGTTAAACTTTTAATGAAATATTGAAATGTATGGAAAAAAATCACTAAATTTCATTACATATATGTAATTATTCAAGGAGTGGGAATTAGTGTACCATATACGGTATATACCCATTAGACATAATAACATTCAGACTCAGACAAGAACCAGAAAGAGGAAACAGCAAAGACGGATTTGAACATCTATTCTTTAAGCAACAAAGTTTCATGATTTTATTTCAATATTTTACAAAATAAATAATTGATAATTATTTATGCAGTGCTCTCAATGACTGATGGTTGCTCGAATTCAGCCTTCTTCTGAGCAATATATTGATTGAAGGCGGTTTGATCTTCCTGTGATCTCGTCTTTATGTATTCTTCGGTTTCGCGCTGAACAGCTTCGAAGATTGTTCGGCCAGTCTCGTTGGGGTTGGAGGCATCAGGCTAAAATGTTCGCATATTTTCTTTGGTTTTGAATGGCGCTAAGAAAAAACCTTGTGTTTGATTCCAATATCGACGATTCCCTTTGCTGTTTCTTCAGAGATTCCGGCTCCAACCAGCTCATTAACGTAATTCTGCTCTGGAATAGGTTCGTTTCATAGTATTCATGAATATTTTTAGATACCGCTCTCCTCCAAAGCGGCAACGAAGGCGATAGAAACAAGTAGCAATGCGATCCACGTGTTCATTGTCAACAAAAATATAAATTTTTGTATTCGATGATGTCGACGATCTTCCAATTTATAGTTACGCGAATCGACAATTGATCGGATCAACACGGATTTACGTATCTCGTTATGCCCGTTGTTATTCTAATATTAATCCAATGTTCTAGAAATATCATCAAATGAAAATAGATCGAGGATCAATTTTCTAAAATTAAAAAAAACAAAGACGAATACTTTTTTGAATTGAAGACAACACTTGAGGATTGAGAAAAAGTTTGAAATAACAATCCAGAGCTTTTTACAAGCCGTCTGACCACTTGTAGAAAAATTTGTGAATAACAGTTCATATTTTATCTAAGTAATTGATCATCATTACGCTCTGCATGTATAATCTTTGCGTGTTTCTGTTTTTCAGGCTTTGGAGCGAAACAATTCAATGCGTCTTTCATAATTACTAGAGCTTTAATATATACACTTAAATAAAATTCCGGTAATTGCTGGGAAGTCAGAACCCTTTGCGAATGCAAGATTGTAAAAAATCATGTTTGTCACCGAATCCTCTCGGCTGCTCATTTTTCTTCTCAATTTTCCATCGCTTCAAAAACTGTTTTTTTCTTTTCCAACTTTTTTTCTTCATTCGTGGTTTTCGCGACGTTTCCATTCCATAGATCAGCTCGGGATGTCGAGCATTGAGCATCATTAGAAAGAGAGAGAAAGATCTCGATGGGATATATATTTGTGAGTTCAAGTGTCTCGATATCTCTCGTACTGCTTTCTCCGTCGCATCTCGTCCGACAGTTGTTTGCGGTTCCAGAGTGTTCAAAGCAGGCGTTTCCGTGTCTTACGGACAACAAGGTTTTGAAAAAAAAAACACAAAAAATTCAATATGATTCATAATGAGCAAGAATAATTTATAATGAGCAATTGTTCCATCTGGGAAGCAGGATAAAAGGACAAATTACATTTCCGTATATATAAGAAAGTTTTATCTACAAATTATATAAAGTTGCAAGTCTTAAAGAAGGAAATATCTTGATATTTATATTTGTGAAAATATAAATTATACTAATTAGTTTTGCAATGACCACTAAATACAAAAAACTTGAAGGGCGTGTGTATGTTTTTTGTTTCAAAATTGTATTGTTTGTCGTAATGCAAATCCAGCTGCACATTCCTCGTATCGATGCGATCCAATTATTTTTATGAAGCATCTTACGCTGGTGAAATCAATCGGATTTATTCACTAGACACGTACTGTGCTTGAATTATGGGAATGACTACACACTATTCACATTACGAGATCAACGAATCAACTTGGCGTCATTCCACACTCGGGAAAATTCGAGAAAAAGCCTTTCAGGGGATGGAGGGCTATTGACCATTTTTTCCCAAAGATGTTTTTTGAGAAATCACACTTGTCACTTCATTTTGTGTACGAGTATTCATATAGTGTTTATGTTTGATGGGGAAAACAAAATTTATCAAAGCCTACTCAAGATTTTTAAAATTCTATGATTTCTGATAGAAGCTCCTATAAGAGAGTTCTTGAAGATTATATGATATAGCACTCAGTTGGCACTCTTACTGGCCGTTATTGTGAAATTTTAATCGGTTGTATTGTTGTATCTTATGAAAAGAATATATCGAATTCTTAAAAGCTAAATCAATCATTGGAATGTTCGGACATTCAAATATTTATTTTATTTCAAAGATCGATGAGGCTCGGATGATGAATTGGGCGGTATCGCTTTTTTAGCATGTGGAATATTCTCGAAACAACAAATGACGCTGAACAACAATTAGTGACCTTCTTCAATCTTTACTCGATTTCAGAGACGGCGAGAAATTCCACGAGATAATATGCTGAGAGTGGAGGGTGCCGGTGAGCCGATTGACGCGTTTAAAAAAGCCTGTGCTCTCGGTGATCCGGGCAGGAGCATTCATTGCTCGCGGGAGTTGCTCGAGCTGGCCGGCTGCTTACTTTTCTCCTCTCTTCATGTCGCTTCTCTGATATGTTGATGTCGAATAGTACAAAGAACTTTTTTTGCAGACGCGATTGTAAAAAATAAAATATCAAAAATGACGTACGGTGCCGAAAACCCGGTGAGTATCAAATGCATTTTGGTGGCTGAAATTTCGATGGTCTTTTAAATTCCTGATAAACAAAAAATTCTTGGAAATGCTATTTACTCTAAAATTCCAGAAGGAAGAGGTTCAAGCACCGGTTCCATCAAACATTCCCACTGAAGTCCTTCGCGAAGTGGATGGAGAAAAACTGCTTGACCGCACAACTTTCTTTACCGAATTTTCCACGAACGCTTATCTTGATGTACTTTCAATCAATTCTCTCTTCTGAATTATGCTAGCCATTATTAAGGACTTCTACACAAAAGTTGACGATCCCGCCATGCAAATGGTCCTTACTTTTTTGCCGAACATCGTCGCGAGAGTTGGGAAAGTTAACAAGGTTCTCGATTTTGGGGCGGGTCCAACTGTGCATGTCGCAGCGTGCTATCGAGAGATGGCTAACGAGGTTTTAAATTTCAATTCGTGTTATCCTCGTAGTCTGCTCTTCAGATCTACCTTGCCGACTATCTGAAACAAAACCGCGACGAACTTGAGAAATGGATGAACGGTGAGTCGACTTTCGATTGGACCGTTCCATTCCGCATGATCCTTTCAAGAGAAGGCATCACCTGGGATAAGGTTAAAGAAATCACCCCAGCAACTCGAGATAAGGTAAGTTTTGAACGCTTAGAGTGTAGATACAGAGAGCAATTCGTAAATTTACAGGTCAGAGGTATTTACTACTGCGACTGCTTCTCCTCGCCGTCTGTCGAGTGTCCAAATGAGCTGCAAGGCCAATTCAATGTGGGATTATTCATAGCTAACTAAGCGTGACATGTTTATAAGTTCCATTCAGGTTGTTGTCACCATTTTTTGCGTCGAATATTGCTGCAACAATCATGAAGAATATTATAAGGCAATTAAGAATATTGCGGATCAGGTGAAGCCAGGAGGTTGAGAAACAATCTATATGCAGTTAATCGAAATTTTCAACATTACAGGATATTTGGTCTACGGCGGAATCTTTGAGGAAACCTGGTGCAGCTTTGGCGGTCGCAAATTCACATGTTTGTACATAACTAAGGAATTGATGTTGGATGCGCTTGCCAAAGCCGGACTTTATGTTGAGAACGATCGTACATGTGTTCTCTATGAGGTCAACGGAATGTTCCTCGTCTGTGCGAAGAAACGCGAAAACTAGACTCACACGTCAAAACTGTATTCATTTCATGTAGTCACTTGTATATTTTGTTTTATTTGGAACTTTACTGGTTTTCACATGTATTATAATAAATTATCGTAATCAGCAAGCTAAGGCTCCGGTTCCGAATCGATTCAAAAGTTGGATATTATCCAATCCGATGACGTAATTGTCAAAAAGACCGTCAACTATGAAATGGATCTAGAAAGAAGAAATAGAGAAACAAATGATAATAGAAATTTTTAATTATATTACTACATGCTCCCCAAGTGGTACATTGAAGTAATAATTCTTCCATCTTTGAGCGTCTACATCAATGTGCCTAGAAGCTTTTTTGAAATAACTGAGGGTCAATGAATCGAATGTTTTACCTTCCTTCCAGCAGAATTGGGCAGTTCGTATCATCATCAATGCATACTCGAAGTTGTCCACGGATTCCAGCTTGATATGCGAAAAAATCAAGTCTTGAATTCTCCGGAAATTTGGCTGGTTTATTTGAGGACAATACGAAAATCTCATCTGGCGACACTTTAAGTCCGCCCGCGTAAATGAAGGATCCAGATTTTGAAAGATCCAACGGGATTCCAGTTAGGGAGTTCAAGACACTTCTTGCCGACAACATCCACTTATTAAGGGTTGAGCCATCATCAGCAGTGGAATTCGAAGAACTAGTGACATAGTTACAAAATGTCTATTTTTTTAGGAATTAGCTATTTTATTGTTTATGAACCTACGTTATCGTCAAAGTTACAATCTATTTGGGGACACAAAGAGCGAAACGTTGCGCCAGTCCTTGGACCTCCAAGATCAGTGGTTCCAATAGATTTTGTTGGAGCTGCCAAGTGAACTGGTCTGTTTGGGGACGTCAGAGGTGGTCCAGTAATCTCAAATTGACTTGTATCAATGCTCACATCTGAAACACATTTATAGAGTCCCATTGCTCTGATAAGTGTTACCATTCCCTTCAAAATCTAACAGCTGCGGATTCGAAATCACACTATCGAATGCTCCTCCAGCTCCTTCTGAAGCTCCACTATTGGATGATTCTGAATATTGGAGATATTTTGGTAAAATATACCATTACAAAATTAGACAAAATGAAAAAAATGGCGACATATAATTTATTTACCCGCAAAAGTATCAGAAATAAAAGATGAATTCATTGAGTTTGAAACAGAGGTAATGCTGGCACAGACAGAACACAGATCCGAATTTACAAAAATATTATGTATGCTTATGCTATTATGCTCTTCGGCTCCTTTTCGCCATTTCAGCCATCATTTTCCTTGTCACTTTCATCGGAACAATTGGGGGTGGCATCACCCGTACGTCATCATTTTCAAGCGGCAATCCCAATGTTCGTCTCATCAATCTTTCCATAAATTGTTTTTTCAATTTCGAAAAACCTCCAGGTCGTCGAATTTCCGACAAATCCATTCCTTTCGTTAGTCCTTCAATGTCTGGAATGTTACGAAGCGCGGTGAGATCCTGAACCGCCCCTGATGGAAGTAGCTTAGCAATGTCGGCTAGCTTCTCGGCAACGTCTTCTTCTCCAGACGTTGGTTGCTTGAATACAATTAAAGAAGTGGAGGTCTGTGGGGAGGGTGGTGTTGAAGTAAAAAGTTTCCTGTGAAGTTCCTCTACTGGTGTTGGTGGCACAGAACTTCGTCTTAGCGGAATTTTTTTTTGAATCAGGTTTTGCGGATAAATCGATTCCGCCGTTAGTTTCGACTTGAGTCCGAATTGATTCTGATTTTGGGTTGTTGGTATGACCATTGTAGTTTTTTCGACTTCATCATCAATTATCCCAAATTTCTTGGCCAATTGTATCAAAGTTTCCTGACTCTCAGGCGGAGAAGTCGTAAGCAATGGCTGGTTTGTGTTGTAAAAATGAGAAGACGTCACTGGAGGTGCCCTTCGAAACTCCGGGGCGTCTATAGGGACAAGCTCAGGCCGTTGGTCTAATCCGGATAAGGATCGAACTAATGTTGGAATATAGGGAATCACAGGAGCCGCTTGTTTAATAAATTGGACGAAATTAGCAAACTGTTTTTCAGTATCCACCGGAGATGTTGTGGTGGAACTAGGAAAAACCGTTGTCGTTGTAGTTTTCTGCCCTCCTTGATCTGGTGGTGTGGTTTCAGTAGTTGAAACTACACTTATTTTCGCTTCTAGAACTGTAGCTTCAGTAGTAGTAGTAGTAGTGGTTATAGTAGTACTCATAGTACTTGACGTTTCTGGTTCAGTAGTAGTGGTCGTTGTCGTGGTTGTAGATTTCAAATTGTCGGCGACATCCTGAGCGACAATCAGCATCAACTCGCCGTTATAAAGTTTCGATTGCCGATACGATTGCCAATCGTGGTAGCCGATGCGACGAATCTCACGACGGTCGCGACTGTAGCCTAGAATGCGCCGACAGTCGCAACAAAAAGGGAAGTTAAAAGAAAACGGCGAAATAATGAAAACTAACCGCATAGAGTTGCCTCAAACACAATGTCGTCAATCGCAATAACGTCTTGTGGAGGGGAGAAGAACGTCTTGAACACGATCTCAAAAGGCTGAGCAATCGGTGGAAGCTCGACAGCACGGAATATCCATTGACGAGCAAATGTTGAAGAAACACCGTCATAGCACCTGGAAATATTAAGTCAATAATATGGACAATGCTTGATGTCGAAACAAATATATTTTAACCGTTCAGTCTGCGGACAATTAACTGGTAAATCTTGTCCTTCTCATTTACCTCATAGTATTCAGATCTTTATTGCCAGGCGGTTGTCGTATACACACTTCCAGTTGTGAATACTGTCCAGTTTTGAAGTACCAATACTTGATACTTGCCCCTCCAAGTTGACATGTGATCACCTCGGATACTAACAACGCCAATGTCCGACCCATCAAACCAGAAGTATAAGCAAATGGGGTAGCTGAAACCAACAGTGTTGTAAAATGCTTTCAGAATAGTGCCCACGATTATGCTCATCCAGTGGCATTATTTTAGTCTGAATGTCAGGCTCAAGAGTAGAAGCGATGTCGAAACGACCACCGACATCTGTCGAATTTCGCCATCGACAATTTGGAGTGGTAAAGTCACAATTCAAGTCTGACGAGGTACTGATTTCAGCATTCACTGTAATCAATGTTGCGAACAAAGCTCATTACATTAAAATTGAGAAAGTTTATAGACTACTTAGAAAATATTAATAAGAATACTAAAATTATATATATATATATATATATATATATATATATATATATATATATATATATATATATATATATATATATGGTTTACCTTTTATTGCAATAAATATAGCAAAAGGAACGAGGCGAAACATGGTGTGAGTAAATTACCCGTCCAGTCAGCAAAGCCGAAATGACCTATAAGACTTTCGCTGTGCAAACCAGAAGAATGGACCTCATCCCGCGACAGTAATTAGTGTGTTTCAGTGAAAGTTTCGTGCGCTTACTTATAACAATTATTCTTATTCGGAAATGAATGAAAAAGCATATAGCAAAATAGTTAGAATAGTCCCTCGAAGGCTTCATCAATGAGTTGGTCCAGTTCTCTGCGTCTTCTCGATACGATCATCTCGCGTTCCTCAGCCGGGAAAATTGTCTCGAGATTGAGAACACCGATATCGAACGTTTTCAACGCTTTCTTTCCATTTGTAATATATGATTTTGGAAGTCCGAATTTGACTTTACGTGATCCTGGCTGAAAACATAAAATCTTGCACTTATGAGTTAAGACGCTTATCGGTACTACAACTATCCACATTTTAATTGCTATTTTCGACGCACAATTCCACTTATTATCATCTCCGCAATATACATACAGCTTATACGACTATCAAAACACGAAAATGTATGTGTGCTCACACACAATCAAATAGTGTCGGTATTATTACAGAATGAAGACACTTGTCAATACCAATTTGACAGCTCTTCCATGCCCGAAAATACCTTATAAAGAATTGCCCGAGCTTGAGCTTAGCGAAATACTTCTTCTGTTTACGTATGATGCATTTTAATAAGTTCAAAGAAGATAAGGCGGGATGATCTGTTTCTTCCGAGAATGTTGGCGTGCAAGAACCAAAAAAATATATAGATATGTGAGAATTTTGCAGAGTTTTAACGAAGTATTAACCACGAGCGTGAAAAAAGGAATATCTCAATAATACGCAAAGATTCCTGGTGAATACGAACTGCAAAACGTCCGCAGATGGATCTTACTAGAATTTATCCCGATATTTTTCAGATATGCTTTTGAGTGGTTAACAAAATTTATTTTGCTGTTTACCTTAATTCCATCGTCACAATCATGGTAGACCTTGAATATTGGATCGATTGGTGTCAATTCAGCGGTGCCACCTTCCAATTTAAAATCTCCATTTGAATCGGTATATCCTTGTGCTAAGAGATCATCAGGATCTGGTCCAGAGTCCTCCTCCCACAGTTTGACACGAACGTTGGCAGCTGGCTTCGCACCGCATAGAAGTTTTCCCTTAACGGCATAGGATTGATCCAAGGCTGAGCATACACCAATTAAAGTAGCAAGCAGAAGAAAATTTTTGAGCATCTGAAAATGAAACGTTGTGAAACATAACAACTAACACTGATTGACCCAAGCGCTCGGTTATCAATTAGAAGGTTTCCTTATCAGTTGTAGTTTTGATAATTTTCGTCTCGAGAGTTCAATATCGTAAACAAGTTCAAATGAATCACCCCGATCTCCACTCTTCCTGACACTAAATTCGATCATGTCACCCGATTTCCGGTCCATGTTTTTGCCAATACATTTTATGTTCTTATTTCGACTATATGTAGGTAACCTTGTTGAGCATTATGCATTTAGAGAGCCGTTTATGTTTGTTGATAACTTATCAATTCGTTTTCATCTTCATTTCGCCATTCGGCACAAATTGTGGGTCTATATTATAGACTCGATACGAAACCCATACCACATTATTCTAAAAAAATACGTTTCATTTAAAATACATAAACATTTCAGATGAAGTCGCATTTCCTTCTCCTGGTTGCTTTAATCGGCCTTACTGCTGCCATGCGCGATCAATCAATCGCCGTAAAAGGTAAATTGCTTTGTGGCACGAAGCCGGCGGCAAATGTTCGTGTCAAGCTCTGGGAGGAGGACACCGGACCGGATCCGGACGATTTGTTGGATCAGGGATACACCGACGCCAATGGGGAGTTTCAATTGTCCGGCGGAACTGCTGAATTGACACCAATCGATCCAATTTTCAAAGTTTATCATGATTGCGACGATCTCAAGGTAAGAACAAATTCGTCTTTATCGTTTCGAAAAAAAAAATATAATTATTCGAACTCGAGTCTCGCATTGTCATTTATTTTCCAGAATTTGGAATTTTTCGAACTTACAATTCAATTATATTTTGTGAATTACATTGAAATTTTATTTCCGTTTATCAGAAAACCCTTCAACAATATGTTTTGGGGCCAAAAACAAATATTTCCGGAGCTATTTTTTTCAGCCTGGATCGCGCAAGGTGAAATTCGCCCTTCCAAAGTCTTACATTACCAATGGCAAGACCCCGAAGAAGACGTTCGATATTGGTTTTTTTAATTCAAAGAAATTTATGATATGCTAATAATGTTTAGGAATCCTTAACCTTGAAACCGAGTTTGCGAAAGAAGAGCGCGAGCTGATTGTTTCGCGTCGCCGCCGCGGTGGCTTCAATTCCGACTACATGGACCCTGAGGCAAAATCCGATCCAGTAATCGAGTCCAAGAAGGAAGCTTCATCAGAATCCGATGAACGCGACTAGATATTTTTGCCTTTTTTGTACGAATAAACACATACATATTTGACATCATAATTTGTCGGCGTCAGAGCCGTAAGAAGCTCCGCCCATTTTTTCGGCGCTAGCGAGTGAAAGAGGAGGAGAGAGGGAGCTCGATTTCTCGTCGAGCTCATTTTAGAGCTTGTCGAGCCCCCTATCCGCTCACTTTCTCCATCCAAGTCCAGCCTACTTACAGTATGACTCCTACCGTACTCTATACGATTTTCTTGCTATTCCTCTCCTGCTTCACCATTGTGCAAACGCAGCAGCAGTTTGAAGGCTTAGAAGAGGTTTGTCCTATTTAAAAGAATAGGCGAGGGGAGGGCGGTAGTCATTCGTTACGTCGCGCTCATAAGAAATGGTCCTAGAAACGAAATGAAATAAGAATATTAAATTGAAAACCATTAAAAAAATTAGTATAGGCTGTGAATTTAATCTTCTTCCTTTCCTGTTTTTCCCCCGAAAATTAGCATTTCGTTGGGAGTCAAGAACTTAATCGTTTTTTTAACGACGATCAAAAAGGTTTTTATTTTTCTCATAAATTTTTATTAACAAAATTGGACAATAAATGCGTATGTGGAATAGTCGGAAGCCCCAAAATATGACAAGAAAGGTGCTATACTAACTAACACCATTCTGGAAATTACATTTTTTCAGATTAATAAAATTGAGCGAATGATCATAAAAGTCTATCTCAAGAATTCTAAGTGAAAAACAAACAAAGCACGCACAACATGAAATCTTCATAAATTATTACATGAAATTCAGCGACCTTCGAAAATAAATTGACGTCGCCAATTTAAGAAAAAGGTAACTTTTAGCAGCAATTAGTCACAATAGTAATAATAATACAAATCTGGAAATAATGTGGGAAAATTCGGCGGAGAAAACAAAAATAAAATGATGCTTGTCCCCGATTTTAAAAAGGAAACAAATGATCCCTTCATCGGAACCCCTCGACAATAAGCATTCAATTTACTGAAATGGTCCCAATTGACTCGTAAATTGTAGCGATTCATCTTTCATTGTGTGTTTGGCATGGTCCGACGCCGAAACAATGCATATTTGATTAATATAAAGCGTATGCGTATCAGCTAGGTCCCATTTTTTGTAGTCCATATTTTATTCGGTGCGGAGAATTTAGAATTCTGAATTAATGTTGAGCTACATATTTTTTGCATTAGAGCCTAAGAAGTTCGAGTATTCTGAATTTGGCGACCTAATAAACGCATGGTCACATTTCACGGTCACGAGATTTTTGTCGTTAGGCACAATGAACTTTCTATACTAAATTTTTCAATTTTAGATTGAGCTGAAAACAAAATACTAAAAAACCAATAGAAACTTTTGATTTATTTAAATAAAAGAAAAAACTTTTCAACAACATAAAATGTTACAAAAACTCAAAATTTCAAAGATTATACACCTTTGAATCATCGTTGACTGTTTAAAATAAAATGCTAAATGGTGAGAAATGATGCGACTTATTCATTTTAAATTATGAAAGACGTCGATCCTGTCAGCCAGTTTAGTATTAATGGCAATTTTTTCGGAAAAGAAAGCCTCAGAAAAAAGACATTTTTCAATTTCTCAGACAATTTCTGCACTATCACCGATGAGAATGCTTCTATCACATCATTTTTTTTTTAGATTTTCAGGAAATTGTCTCCGGAAATTGAGTTGTGCCAGTATATTATATATAACCGTCGTAGAAAGGTTCGAAGCAATTCAATGCTAACCAATTTTCATTTAGGCTGGAATCGTGTTATAAAAACTTTTTAAATCGAAAAAAAAATAATGGTAATTCGAGAGGGACCACAATCGTCATTACGATTCAGATAAATCGCGGAACATTTTGAATCAATCGAAACAAAAGTTTCTCAAGATTTTACTTCTCGACAAAAATTGAGAATTTCCGCAGTTTTGAATTTAATACTGATACGGTTGAGTTGAACCAATTGCCGAATATCCGGTTTTATTGCGACCATGAAACTTGTCGAAAATTGGCAAATATATGTATGTGCATATATGGCGTGGGGTTAAGGGCCCATAAAATTGAGAGGGCAACGAAACGGCATGTTTCTATTTGCAGATTGGCCAACAGCCGCGTTGGATGTTTCAGCCGTCTCTGAAACGATCCGTCGATCCGGATATGTTCGCGTTTCCGGGATTACGAGGCCTCCGCGGCAAACGAGTGCCGATGATGAGTTTGAAAGGACTGCGCGGCAAACGAGCCCAGTATGAGGACAACAACCGCTCATAATACGACACCGGCAAACCCATCACGACCAGAATTCATCAAATATGGGCCTTTTAACAATGTTTTGTTGTAACATGACACGGATTCGTCAAATAAACGTTGATTTTGAGTGTGCTTCTTCATTTTTATTACACCCAATAACAGGATTATAAATTGCCCGGGATAAACTGCCTTCAATTTTTTTTGTTGCCGCCAAAAGTGCAGACTTGGGGAGATTCGCACAGATGGACAATTTTACCGTTACGCCAAAAACTTCCATAAGCACTAAAAGTCTTGTTTTTTAGTGTGGTCATCTCCAAACCATATTAGGCAAGCGTTAATTTCGACTAAATATTCCCTAAAAAAAATATCGAAACACAGTTTGCCTTCACTGGACTTCATTTTCATCATTGTTCAATTCGTCATAGCGAACAAAGAAGCATTTATGAATAATATGCAAATGCACGAAGAACAAGAAAAACTTGACAATATGAACATCGGGACGACAAAAACGTTAATAAATTTGGCGCTTATGGGAACCAAACGACTATTGTTTCGATCCGAGGCAGAGAAATGTAAGAAAGCACGACAACAAAATTATCGAATACAAAAAGAAACGAGGAGCAAGGACAATGATTTCGTTTGAAAGGCTTCGTACAAATGAAAACAAAAGGAAATGGCCTGAACAATTGATTTGATTCCATTCGAGAGTATAGTGATGAAGGAATGCACTTTTTTATTTCACAGAATATAACTGAAATTTTTCTAGCGACTCACAATCAATTATACAACTGTATGTACAACAATGGTTGTTATCAAAAATTTTAAATTCTATTATGAAACTTCCTGGGGCTGTTCATGTTCATACGAATCGTTTGGACTAGTGGGTGTTGATGATTGCCATCGGTTTGGAGGCCTTCTACTTCTAATTATCTTATCACGAGCTCCCGTTTTAAACATAATAACGTTCTCCTAAAAAAATTTTCTGGGTGCTTATTAACAAAGATTTTATCTCTTACCGGCTCATCGGTTTGTTCGACTATCGTTTTTCTACGTCTAGAAGAAAGTTTTCGAGCCTTATGATTACTAATCCTTTCATACTGTATATCGCTACCCCTGGGGAGAGCTAAAAAAGAATTAACGATTATTCAAATATTTTCTTACCGAATGACATTTCCAAGAATTGTATAACATTGTTTTCACGTTTTCTCTTTCTCGTTATTACTTCTTTTAGGGTATCAATAAGTTTTTGCTGAAGCAATTATTGAAATTTGTGTTTTTCAATTTATTACCTTGATCACATATCTATCGTCCTCGTGTTCGGTTAGAATGTACTCACGCCTGGCAAAAATCTCATTCGCAAGTGCTTCCTTCTTTAGCTCATACCTTGCCAGACATTCCTAAAAAATAAAAGGGGAATTTCAATAAAATAACAAATTAATTGGCAAAAAATACATACCATTCGATTCATTTCGGCGGTATCAAGTATTTCCTGTCGTCGCTTTAAATATTCCGGACAAGTTTCATTTCTTAATTGTTCTTTCCTTTTTTCAACCTAAACCACAATTCAAATCAATAAAAAAACGAGAAAATTTTTACCTCTTTGTACCGCCTATCTCTGAGAAGTTTACGAACATCGTGGTAATGCAATTCGGCCAGAACAACTTTCCTTAGATTTTCATTTTTTCTTCAAGATAATAATTAGGGAACATAATAAGCTTTATTTTAATTATAAACTTTTTTTCATATTCAATAGGATCAAAGTCAAAATCTGAATCGGTATCTGACTCATGACGCTCTCCATCTGATTCCTTTTCTTCCATATTATACTGCAATAAATAAATTATTTATTTTTTCGTGTATATTACGATAAATGTTTATATATTTCTTTGAATAATCATCAAAATGTAACAATGATATCAAGAAAACAATTAATTCTATGAGAAAAACGCTTAAATTAAAAATAAATTCTGTCAAAAGGCGGGGCTTGTAAAAGTAAATGCAATGCCCGCACAAAACAAAGCAACAACCGCATGGTGTTTTTTCGTGTCCGCGAAGTTTGAAATTTTTATTTATTTCTTCGAATAACCCTTTGATTTATCTCTAAAATTTCAGTATATATGAATGAATAATCGTTCTTCATATCTTCTACAGTTTTTCGGGGACCGATTCATTTTATTAAGAGAAAATTGGTTAACCGCAACAATTAAATTCATCGAAAGTCAATTGCCGGCATCAAAAAATTATGTAGGACTATATTTTAAAAACGAAATTTATTGATTTTCAGGGTTTAGAGTGATGAGAAATTTGCAAATTTGGTATTTGAGCAATGGAAGTTTGCTCCATTCGAATCTTCAAGCTTCGAAGTATTTGCAAATCACGGAATTCAACCGTCAACTTCAAAATCACAACTGCAAGGGCTTGTTGTTTGTCAGGTTAGTGAATATATATATATTACATGTTTTTGAAATATGAAATAAAATTTAGATTAACAGTATTATTGATGTTGCAAGTTCGTTCTATTCTCAAGTGTGCAAGCTGGATGAGAGATCTAGCACTGATAATACTGGATTTGATGCAGTTTTTAATGAAAAAGAAGATGACAACGACAAAGTTTGTTCTTGAACTAACTTACTTTATATCGAAGATTTGCAGAAATTCACAAGAATGTTAAAATTAACACTTTTTGATGGACAAACGGAAATTAAGGCTATAGAATTTACACGGGTTCCTCAATTATCGCTGTACATAAAACCAGGTTGCAAAGTAGGTTGCAATTAATAAATTTTCTTGAATTTTTTGTCCAGATTGCAATATCACCACCAGTAAAGCTTCTCAAAGGCACGCTATTTCTTCAATCAGAAAATTGTCAAATCTTGGGTGGAGAATGTTTGCCTCTATTAAACGAAAATCGCCCATTAGACCAATATAGGAAACTTTTAAACATGGAATATATAAAGCCAAAACAAAAGTAATTTAAAATTGAATTTTTTTATGTTCGCATAATTTTACAGATGTCATTCTCAAAGATTATCTACCGCTCCATCGCAATCAACTATCTTATCGTCCTCAAAATCTAGAGCTCCTTCACCCTCACCGTAATTTTTATTTTTTTGCATTTTTTATAAGAATTCTATTTTAGCAACATTTTCGAAGAAAATATTGAATATGATTTTGACGATTTCCCAAATGAAAACGGTATATATGTAGAATTAATTTTTGCAAACATAGAATTGTAATTCAGAAGTTCTTGCGGAAACCGCGCCGCTTGTAACGGTCTCATCCGTCACACAACGCCTCAATTCGGAAGTTGAAGAATTTGAACCGTCTATCAATCGAAAGTTGATTGAATCTCCTGTTAGAAAGAAGTTCAAACAATCCACAACAATAAATGTAACTTCACATTTATAAAAAAACACTTATCCAAACGAAATTTTTAGACCACCTCTTGTGCTCCTGGAATGCTAACCACGAAAAAATATAATGATTCGGATGAAGATATAGAAAATATAATTGAAGAAGGGGAAGAACCTGTATCTTTAACGACTCAATCTATGAAAAAAAAGGTTTACTATCTTGAATTTTTGTTAAAATTAAAAATTTGTTTCAGCTGCCCGTAAAAGTGAAGAAAGAAAGTGCTGACATTGAAATAATTGAGCTTGAATCACCTCTAGTACATTTGACCGATGTTGTTGAAGATTCAATGAAAAAAAAATCACCTTCAATAGATCCTGAAGCAAAACGGGCATTAAATGAATTTAATAAGATCAAAATCTGTCAAATAGTTGACGTTGTGCGAAAAATGAAATATTGTGTCGGGTCACGCAGATTTTCAATACTGGTTTGCATTTTTACGGGTTTCTTTTCTTTAATCTAATATTGTCAGGCATTTGTTGAAGATGTACTTGAACCGCTTCGAGTTGTAGATAATTTATGGACCATGAAGGTATGTCGAGGTCTCATATATTTAGAGGTTTTGCAAAAAAATTTTGCGCCATAGTCTTGTAGGCATTTCTTATCTGATTTAGCTTGAAATGAATTGAAAACTACAGTATTAACGAAATGCACATATAAATATTTTTTGCCCCAAGAAGATAAAAAGTTTTGTGCTTGATCTTAAAAATTTGCAGTTTTTATTAAATAAATCTATAGTAGTATAAAATATTTGCAGGTTCAATTACAAGATTGCTCACAGAGTATTGAGGCTTTGGTGGACAATCGGACATTAGAAGGGCTAATTGGATTCACATGTCAGGAGGCCATCGTATGTTTATGAAGCAAAACAACTTTGTGAAATAATTTTCTTTGAAGGAGATTCGTCAATCTAGCGATTTGGAAAAACGACGAGATGGGAAACGCCGGCTAATGGCCTTGGAATCTCAGTTACAACGTTTAGATCTGGTATTTGAGGTTCAAAATTTATTCAATATTCAATCAACTACAATTTTAATGGTTTAGGCAGAATTTTTCAATGGTTCCATTAGTATCCCAGTGATCCGATCCATCAAGACATTGGCCGAAAAGCTCGACGCTTATTGAACCAACAACATTTTTGTAAATTTATTTAATGAAGAAAACTGCGATTTAATGTACATCTCCTCTCGTTTGAAGTGTGACGACTATTATGCAAATTGTAATAGCCACAATTCCGAATGTCCACGCAATTATTGTGTGCTTTTTCCTCTTTATGTAGGTTATTATATGGTTTGGGGGTTGTTCCATAACCTTCCCTGAAAGAAATTATCTTTAAAGGTTTACGCAAATGTTGGCTTACTTTGTTTTGAAGGAATTACTCTGTATACATATAGTGGAGGAGGTTCGTTAAAGACTTCTGAAGTGGATAAAGCAGGTGCCCTAAATTTGTTTTCTTCTTTCATTTTAACTCATTAGTAATACCTAATTGTTTGAAGCTCATAATTTTGAATGGTTAGAAGTTCCGGATGCACAAATTGAAAATCATTTAGTGTCCTTGGTTGCGCTGGCGGCCTATACACCTCGTTACCCTGCAATTCACATTTATGCCGGAATACGCAAAAATTCGGTGATACGAAATTGAAATGAAACTGTCTCTCGCGTTGTCTCACCTGTGGTCGTCTCGAAATTCTCGATGAGAAGGACGCGCGGGATTCCGTTGACTCGCCAAGCGACAAGATACCTATTCACTTACCATTTGAACCGATCCGACACATACACTAATCGATTTTGGGCGTTTTGAATGAGGATTGATGAATGGGTTTGGAGGTGGTGATTCTGAAGGATCTTCCGGATGATGTCCTGTTGTGGTTGCGCAGCGGTTCTGAATATTACATACTGAATAAAGATCGAAAATCTGAAAGTCTCACCTTACATCCGTCTCTGACACCCGGACTGTTGAGCGAATTCCGTCGCTTGATATATCTGTGTTCAATTTCTGTGCGAGCGGTCATTTCTAAAACGGAAATTTCGGGTTAGAATGTCAATTATGCTTGAAGAACGTTTCGAAATCGATAACAGAATTCATCGTTGTAGCAGATCGGGGTTCGAAGATAATTGGATTACGATAAGACAAAATTCCGGGCAAAAAAATGTGCGGGTCATGACGACAATCGGTATTTTTGCAATTTTTGTAAACACAAATATGAATACAGACAATGTGATTAATCAAATTCGGTCACATGCCTTCATTTTTAGACTTGAAAAAAAGGTCAAATAGAGTGACGTGAAATAGTTTATCTTTCAAAAGTGACGAATATAGTGATTACTGAAAACGGGTAAATGAAAAAAAAAAGAGTCAAATGGAAGAATAAATGGTTTTGAGTATGTTCTAAAATCTCGAGAAATTCTAGAACTCTCTCTCTCAATAAGATTAGCTATGCTTTTGACGGTAACTTTGATGATAATGACCCTTCTTAAATGATCAGAACTCTTTCTGAAAATTATGAGAAGTCGATTTAATATCAGAATTATGTATATTAATCAGGAAAATTGGTTTTATCAGCAATTTGCGTAAGGTTGTCACTCCTATCATTAAGATTAAAATTTGCCTAACGAGACTCAAAAAATTACCGCAATTTGCCGCCATTTGTTAAAAGCACAATACATTTCATGATGGTGAAAATCTTGTTTTTCATATTGTCGGCGTCAAACGACAGAAGGAAGTCGGGGCCATCAAATTCGCGAAATAAGTGTAGATTTAAATTTATCGTTTGCTGAATATTAAATGCACGTACACTGTAATGCAATGTACGCAGTCTCGCGTACTTCTCGCTGCCTCGAGACTCAATGGCACATAGCCAATAATTTTTTAAACTTCATCAAGTCGTTTCACTCCGACAGTAACTGTGTTTAACAAAGTTTATGGTTCAAACTTTGCTAAACATATTTTTCGGTAGGGCATACTATGCTGGTATCTTATCAAAAATTCGGTATCAAAGTTTCAAATTTTCTCCGAAGATTGCACATCATCACGTAATTTCAATCGGATTGTAGGGTTTTGAAACAGTGAAGCGCTAATTATTATTGGTTATGACAAATTACGAATGGCTTCTGACTATAAATTCATGTAGTCAAACTTGGTGCACTACACTGAAAAATTATTATAACCTTTTTCAACAACAAAAAGAAAATTTATTAAAAATGGCTTTGAGAATAAATATATTGTCGACGTCGTGCGATTGCTTAAAATTGACTAAATGCCAAAAAAATTGAGATAAGATTTAGTGTGCGGCGCTTGCCTTTAACCTATTCTTATACAGTTTAGGTCTGTAAATCTACACTCTTAATTTCGCGCCAAGATCATTGCCGTTGTGGCGTTTCGCAGTGGCACGGCGTCGACAATACCATGATGAAACTGTATATAGAAATGAAATAAAACTCCAAAATTTCATAAAGTAGACAATTAGTCTCGTGATCCTTTAAAAACGGTGGCTTGCTAGTGAAATGATAATTCTTTTGGGGGTAACTCCGCGGTTGTTATCACCAAAAAATTCACTCAACGGTTTTTCAGATAATATATGAATAATAATGAAAAGGGGTGGAGACGGGAAGAACATTGACGATGCTCGTAGTATAGTGAAAATGCACGATCAGAAAATCAATTCAAATGAATACGACATGTTTACAGAAAAAGTGACACTCGGCATCTAAAGTATATTTGAGATCTCAAAGTCATATAAATTGGGTTTAAAGATTTAAGTAATCAGTGGCGAGCTGGTAAATATCAGTGAGATTGAAAGCAACTTGTGATAGATGTCTTCTTAAAGTTTATTTCATCCAAATGGATCTTAATTGGATAAAACGAAATAATGAATTATGAAACTGACTTTTATACAGTCGTTGATCACAAGGTTTCTATTGAAACACCATGGATGTCGGCAAAAATGTCATTGAAAAAATGCTTCAACTTCAAATGAATTCAAATTTTATATCTTAAAAAAAATTTTTGTCCATGAAATTTTGGATGATATCAAATCTGTTTGTCTTACCCCACATTTCACATTGCACACTTTTTATTTATGTACTGTTTATTTCAAATTCATAATACGATCTCTTTGAAAGACCAGAAATCGAGAATCCGAAGGAAAATGAGTTGAGCGTCTTCAAACCCACTTTAGATGTTTTTTCTTTCGTTTTCTTTTTGTTTTTATAGGTATCCGAACATGTTACGTCGACCTCTGATGGCCGATGATTCCTGCCGATTTTGCTCAACATTGGACATATGCATTAATTATAATCTCTAAGCTTAAACTCGAATTTTACTGTTCAAAATTTTGTCCATAAGGGGGAAGAAAAGTGTTATAAATGTAAACTATTAGGATCATCATAGTTTAATCTTATTTTTTCGCTTCCCACTTATTTTTGGTCTTTCTTGTTTTTTTTGCCGGAACACTTGTGTTTTTTGATGACGAGTGTATCCGCCTCTTGAATATCTCTCTTCAGTAGGAGTGCACTCAATTCTCAGCAAAGAGAGCGCACTCCCTCAACACTCGTTGTGTTGTATCATTCCGATCCAGCTCGTAAAGCATTATGGTGGTCAGTTATTTTCCCAAATTTTAAAGCAAATTTCTCAGGGTATCGGTTTCAGAAGATCAAATTCGGTCAAGAGCAGTACGATGCAATGAAAAAGTTCGAAGTCCAACATCACTCCGATTTCTGGAAGTTGATCATGGACAAGGTACGAGAAATAAGGAGCCAAATGAAAAAGAAGTGATGTTTAGATTGGAAAATCCGACGGGCTCAACATCTTGGATGTTTCTGAAGAAGCTTGCACATTTGCTTTAGTTCTCGCCGAAAATCATCCTACTAATAAGTGTGAACTTGTTTTTTAAAAAAATGTGCCTAAAATAAAAATGTGTTCAGGTTGACCCTTATGAGCGACGGTGAGAAGCCAACTTTCGGCATACCATCTAATGTAACGTACCATAAAGGGAATATCATCAAGGACGCCAAAAACATCGAATCGGTAAGTTTCGTTTGCTAGAGTCTAAAGAAT
This sequence comes from Caenorhabditis bovis, assembly GCA_902829315.1. NCBI lineage: Eukaryota > Metazoa > Nematoda > Chromadorea > Rhabditida > Rhabditidae > Caenorhabditis > Caenorhabditis bovis. Next base: position 175,443 of record CADEPM010000001.1, on the reverse strand, counting down.
TATACAAGTTTTGATAGCTCAAATAATGTTTTTTAACATATTTTGATTACAATCGAAAAAAACGAGGACCCTATGTTGGTCCACAAATACCCAGGGAGCTTGATTTTTGTAGTATTTTATTTTTAATTTTGAAAATAGGACTATTCAAGGATTTCCTCATTTCCCAATATAATAGATTCCACATACTGATTCAATATTTCACAATCGAAAACGAATTCGCACATATTTTCTCAATTTATGAACATGTCATCTTCTTGTGTTTCCCGAGAAGCGATTTGTCTCCCGCCAAGAGGAGTCGTGTTCGATTTTTGAAATTTGATCGTTTGTGTTTTCCGAACAGCCACTTTATTATTAGTTTGTTCGGCAGTTGGCAGAGCGAAAACAGTTTTTGATCGGCGAAATTTGCTGTCAGCTGGCGGCGGAATCGGAGAGTTTTTGATTAATTATTAAAATGTTCGACGAAGAGATTGTCACGTAGACGTGTTTGCAACACAGGTAGATGTCACAACACGACGGATATAATGGGAGCATGAACTCTTTCAACTCGACAAAGTGTAAACAAACATGAGAATTCTAAACTTTAAATGACATATGGTTAATGTTTCCTCCTTTTTGACATTGTGATATAATTTTAACAAACCAAACTTGATGTGCACTTTGAAACTTTCAAGGAAACATGACAACAACCGGGGGAGTCATTTGGTGATCAGATATCAAAGCAAGAGATGCATTGATATTTTGGCATTAATTCCGGGAAGAAGCTTTAGTTTTTACGTTCTCATTTTTTTCGCTTCAACAATTGCAACATTTCAATGTATGCGACTAATCACGTGAACAAATATAGTGACTTCGTGTGGAATAATGTTGAATATTTTTCAACTAGGAAATTCGAAATTTAATTCTATTTAAGGCTGTAGTGCTATAGAATTTAGAAACCGTATTTTCAGGCCGGGAAGTTCGATTTGATCATTTTTAACGAAATTTCTCATGATGTAACTAACATCGATGGATTGTTCAAAACACTTCGCGAGCTTCTCACAGGTTTTCCGACGAACATAATTTTACTAAAAAAAATCATCAATGTTCAGATAACGGTCAAATTGTGGTGTTCTCACGACCCAAGAACCCTCCGCTACCTGTTCCAGATGTGTGTCTCATGCTGTGGCGCAAAATGCAAGCGACCAAAGAGGAATTGCTCGCCTCCGCAAATGCGGTACGTGTGAACAAATTTTCTTTCTATTGGGAAAATGATCAAAGAAGAATTTCTATTTATGAATTTGCATCTTCTGCATATGAGTACAGATGAGTACTGTATGTTTACAAAATATTGATAACTTATCGTCGAAATAGGACTGTATGGTTGGGTCAGAGAAATAGGACAGGGAATTTTTATGCAACATTGTTTATATGTAGTTGCATTGTCCGTATAATACACAGACGCAACCCCTCGCCTGTAGGTCAATCATGATTTTTTGCTTATTTGTCGAAGTCCCGCGACATCTACACCGTATGTTAACAATTATTTCCAAAAAAGTTAACCCTTCACAATAGGGATCTTAAGATTTGCGTGCCATTTTCACAAATCACCTTTAATAATGATCAAATTATTCAAATTCGATTTATTCTCCACACACTGAATAACGCCAGAAAACATGATTTCGAGCAAATCTTAAAAACGTTTGATTCCAGGCACATCTCAATACTGTTTGCTTTTCGGTGGCCGTACCGATTTCGGTTGACAAGACCCAATGGGAAAATATACTTTATTCAGGTATGTTTAAACAATTGACGATGAACGTACACATAAAAATGCGCAATAGACCTTAAATGAATCGTGCAGTTTTTAAGAAAACACGATTACATTGAATATCTTTTTATAGAAATTTTGTTTCCAGTTTCTATTTTTGAATAGTTGATTATAGAAGTAGGTGGATTGCGAAAACATCGTAAATCAATAATGTCCGGAAGTGGCCGTACCTTTTATAATTATATTTTTTTATGAACCAGATTTACGATTAATCTTTCGATTTTCTAATTTTCTTAGTTTTTAGTCTGAAAACCAAAATATTGAACCATGGCTCTTATTTGGTTTGCGATTTCAATCTTCCTTCTTTTTAGCCAACCATATACGAGTTCTGAAACATTTTTATTATGCGTCCACAATTTCAGAATTGCTCAATTCCAATTGTTTCGTGACGAAAACCATTCAATATTATTGAAATAATGCTCAAGTATTTTGTTTAAAAAAATGTTTATTTCGGCTATTATTCACAATAAAATCACTAGTGGAAACTTTGCTATCTTTAAATAATCAAAAGTCATTTTAATTAAAACAAACAAATTCATAATTAGAAAAATGATCAGAAATCATTATAACACCCAGCCCGAATTTTTCTAATAATTATTCTAGGATGTTTCCCGGCGGTGAAAAACACTCCAAAATGCGACGAGCGCGTAATTCGCGATTTTTGCACCTCTAAAGCCGGTAAATTCGAGTTCGAGGAGAAACTACTCATTGTGATGCTCCGCAAATAACTTTCATGAATTGCTTCCTGTGTCAGGGTACTTTATAATCTTTAAATTGAATAAATATCAATCACAACTCTCGTTCTTTGACAATTTAATTTATGTTGTCTTAACAATATTCGGAACTAATTTGCTCATTCAATTGTTTTTTTTTTTCAATTGTGCAGTTTGCTCTCTTGGCTTCGATCCCGTGACATTCAGTTCAGTTTCCCACGGCGAACACCAACTGGGGTTGGACGCGATTTTTGTCTCATTTTGGCAGCATTAGATCATAATGTTCGATTATATCAATACCGCTATCCTTCCGCTGGGATTCTTTTTTCTCGTATGCACCATTATTGGTGTCATCGGCAATTTTCTTATGCTCCTCTGCACCTTTCGAACCAAGTAAGATTATATTACAAATCACGCACAACAATATGAATCTTACCAGAAAGTTTAGATATTTTTCGTCTATCGATTCCGAAATTTTAATTTTTTTGAATATTCTTTCAGAAACCGAAAATTTATTTTTTTAGGCGATTTCGTTCACCGTGCCATATTCTCATTTCTATCACATGTTTGGCCGATTTGATACATGTCAGCGGACAGTTCCCATTTTGCGTTCATCTTTTCGGAAATTGTGAGCGTAACATTAAAAAAAAAATTAAAATGTGCTACAGTAACTTCAACACAAGCTCAATGTTATTATATGCTTACACTACCCATAATTGGGTTTACCACAGGCGGCCCTTTGATTTTAAGCATGGGAATTGATCGTTTAATTGCAGTAAAATTTCCAACACGGTAGATACAATTATATTTCTAATTGTCTATATAATCTAATTCAAATTTTAGATACCGATATTATCAGGAAGAGCCCACACTGTATATAATTGCGCAATTGACATTTCCAGTAGTTTACGCCATCACATTTTTGATCTACGGTTTTATTGAAAGAGATACTGATGAATCAAAGTAAATTTTTTTCTACAATCAAAATGCTTCCGTTTCTCTATTTTAGACAAATGATCTGTGCCAACCCATTATCATTGAATGGAAACTCATTTCAAGCCTTTACTTTCAGCAGCGCATTCATTTATATAATTGTAGTATGCGTTTATGGAACAGTCTACTATTTATTAAAAACCAATAAAGCGAGTAAGATCATAAATAAAAAGACTTGGCAATTATGTAATATTTCCAGGTTCCCGATTCAAAAGTGTTTTTCGCTCAATCCTTGTTACAGTAGGACTTGTGCTGTTTGGTTTGGTCTCTACTACAACAGCAAATACGCTTTCCTATATAATTACGAGCGATGAGTTCACCGTGCAACTCATTCAAATGTACGCCGGAATTACTGTTAACTTTGCAGCTTCTTCCAATTTATTTGTATTCTATGCCATCAAGTATTGCTAATTTCATTTTATGGAAACCCTTAAGACATATTTTAGTGCTGAATATCGCGAGGTGATAAAATCACTGCTCGGAATGAATAGCAAGTTGAATTCTCCAATGTTCGAGGCTTCCAGTACAAATACGGTGGTCATCCCGAAGCGAAATTCTACTCAATTGACGTTGTCAAATAAAGTTGGCTCACGAGCGCAACTAAGAAGAATGACAGTTGTTTGAATTTTATTTTCTCAAATTGGGAATTAATAAATACTTTGAATGTAAAACACATGTGAAAACAAGAAACAGAATGATTAATTAAAATGCATAGTTAATTGTCTTTCTTTGCCATTTTCATAATAATAAAACCTCCTTTAGCTGATAGCTACCACATTACTTGACACTGAACGTATTTATATTGGAGTTATGTTCTAAATATTCTATATATGGCAATTGCGAATTTTCTCACATTTGCATTTTCACATGATCTTCCAATTGCGTTGTAATCTTCGGACTTACCTAAAAACCTGGGTTTTGTGTTTAGAAGAGTTTAGAAGAAGAGTGGATTTGGATGTTCATATCTCTCCAGAAGTTTATTTTACGCACCACAGTAAAATAATAAATAAATTAAGTAGGAGTAGTACGCGAACACCTAGGGCAATGCATAAACCGCATCCCAACTTTTTGGCAAATGAGGTCATTGGAACGGCAAACGCAGAAGGGCAGTTCAATTGTGATATTTGTTAGATGTTAGTGTTAACGCGGAAATTTCCTATTTCTCGAATCTCTCGAGTCATCTCATCTAAAAAAAACTATTCGATTAATGCTGGTCGTGCATCTGAAGACAGTTGATGGCTGATAAACGTTTTTTATTGTCTGAAATTTTACAACAGGCTAACCTAGCAATTAACCATAATTAAAATAATCGGATTAGCCAAAGAGTTCGAGATGAATATTGCTACTTTAAGCAGTAATTTTTCTTTGAAACGTTTATTATTTGTTCTGTACAGCTTTCAGATCATACTACCACTGTATTTTATAAAGAAGCTGTGGCGCCGCTTCTTTATAAAATGCATATAAATATTTTATGTAAAATTTCAATGCAGCAAGAAAAGAAAACCAAATGCATTTTTTTTTGCATTGAAATTAACCTCTCTTTTCTGCATTGACCCTTAACTTTGTTGTATAATATGCATTTCTAAATAAAGCGTTTATTAATCACCAAACCAAATCATTTTTTTATTTTTGATTATGCTTGCAAGTTTCACAACATCGAGGTCCAATGAAACAGTGTTTCACAAAGTGATGACGAATGAACGGAAACACGCTATTTTTGGATTTCTTACTTTTTATTGAAAGGAAATTCAACACATATTACAATTTAGAAATACCGCGTAATCTGTCACCAATTAATAAAATAATTAATATGCATAGTGCATCTGGAAGTCAAAGCGGCACTCTAAGCAGCTAGCTTCAATATTTGTTGAGAGCCAAAATCATCATCTTGTGGTGTCGGAGATGCCGGTGACATTGGCTCTTCGTGATCCATGGAAAAATCCTGAATATACATGTGTGAATTAAATATGTGAATTAAATGTACATATGCGAATTAAACGAAATAAGACCAAAAATAATGACAACTTACAAATTCAAAGTCTTCGCTATGCTCAGGTCCTCCTTCAACTACCATTCCGATGGCTCGACGATTCACATAGCAGAGATTTATGCAAATTGCTTCGAGGCGGGTTGTTTCTTTAGTTCCTACAATTTCCGCAGTGGCCAATTTGCGCTCCAAAGTTAGAAAAGATTGCATAACGGGTCGGAGCTGCTCCCAATCGATGCGCAAGTTCGGATGAAACTCCGCGGCCATTTCGTTTATGCGTTTGACCGCTGCCCTATTCTGTTCAATCAAACGCTCCTTAGTGCAGTGTTTCCATTTCTGAATCTCGACGACGTCTTTGGCAAGGCGTTCCAAACGGCGCAAGATGCGGTAGTTTAGCAGCTCCTCCTTGTTGAGCGCCTTCATCATTTTGATAAGCTTCTTGTAGGCTTCGGAGAAGGTACACATTGCTGCAAAACATAGAATGAGTATTAAACAACAAAATAAAACGGAATAAACAATGATATACTCAGTGGTCTACTCCTTTTATGTGGTCCGTTTGGGCGGTACTCAGGGTGTCAAAAATGGAGCGATATCAAATAGAGTTCCCAAAGGCAACTAGGAAGTCATTTCATCTCAGATAGATTAACAATGACACGTTTTTACATTATTGAAACAAATTTCAATTTCAAAATGGCGTGTATTAAAACGTTTTTCAACGTCCAGAATTTTAAAATTTTTATTTTAAAATTAAATAATGTTCCGTTAATCGCGTTCGTGTAATCGATTTTCTTGTTTGAAAGAAGCATATTGCTTGTTCTAGTTTTTACTATTAAAAATAAAGACATTCTTTATTTTTTAAAAGAAAAATAATAAGAGTCCATTTTTCTTTTTATGTACAGAACAAATCACAAGCTTTCTGACAGAAATGTGTGAAAATTGAACTGAACAATTTCGGCAACGCTGTCTGACATGGAATGATTTGGTGTTAAGTTTCGCGCCTTTCATCGCATTAACCAAGTTTTGGTTGGTTTGATCTCAACGAATAGTGTGGTGCGAATGTTATCGTCATCGGGGTGAGCCTCCGGGAAACTGCGCACGCCACTCGTTCTGGAATTGACCTGAAAATTAAGAAAAAAAAAAACGGAAAAAGCGTAAGATTGGAATGACAAGGTTTTTCGTTTCAAGTAGACAATGTAACTTAACATTTTGATCTAGAAAAATTTGAAATGTCGATTGTGAAATCGATCTCTGAAAAAATTATCTTATAAATAAAAATCAATACATGCAATCGCCGTGATATCGGTATAGCAGAATACTGTGCATTTTTATGTGCCATTTGTTTTAATTTCTATAAATTAAATTAATTTTTTCCATTACATACAAGAATCCATTGGAATAGTATTGTTTGACTTTTTCGTTGGCATTTTTTGAAGTTAAAAATAGTTTGTTTTTCTTTTTAAGATGACATTTTGTCGTCTCGAAATGAAATACTGCTCCATTGGGCCATAATGTTGTGCAAGTCATCAAAAATAAAAAAAGGAGTGATGAGGCGACTAATAATAAATGTTGTATACATATTATTATACAACAAAAATTTCTTTATAATGGGCACCAAAGCGAAGAAAAGAACAAGAAAATGCAGATTCCTCTAGTTCTCGCAATTGGCTTCGTTCTCGTGGCAGCTCAACCTGCTCCACCTACCCAACCTTCCACATCTCAACCACCTATCACTGATACACTCATTATACTCAGCACCGATTCAACAGCCAACTCATCTAGCAACAGCGTTTCAAGCACCACCACTCCGTCTGCCACTTCTACCGATGGCTCATCAGCAACGACCACGAAGAACATTCGTGACATCATCGGCATTATCAATAAGGTTTTAGATAGTAAACCGGGTGAAATGATGGATTATTTCACGGATGACGCCATTTTCAGTTCATGCGACCAAACTTATGGTGAGTTTTTTTTAACGAATTGGCGCTTACAAACTCAATATTCACGTTTAGTGGCGAGATTCGTGAAATTAGTACAAATTACTGAACGCAAATATTCAAGTGAAGCATATTTTGATACTGTAGTCTATAACGGAACTCGATATCGATTTGCACTTGTCCCATCAAAGGTACCGTACCCATGCCTTTAAATACAAACTATTTTTTCTAGAAAAATTCATCTGGCTACGCTTTCGATTTCGTACGTGAGCTTGACTGCCCTGATGAGAAAGCATCTTATTAATGATTTTTTTACAAAAAAAATAAAATATTTTGTATTGTTGTGCCAATTTTTACGAAACGAACATTTCGCTATTATAAGATTGTTGATACGTACATCTACCTGATCAGAAGCCATGTTTGTCTTCATAAAACAAGGAAACTCTCGGAATTCTCTTTTCTTAGTATGATAAGCTGTTTTAACAAGAAAGGTTGTAATACAATGAAATATTTGTTTAAACTCAACATAATTGGGTTTATATTTTTTGTAGTTAAATATGGTCTATTTTTCAGTTGTCCAAGATGCGATGACCTCCCCCCCCACATTGTCAGAGCTATATACCCCTCGTTGAATGGTATTCTGATTCTGAAAGTAAAACGTTTTACAAACCATATCCGACATTATCATTCTAATTTGTTTCTGAACCGATATGATGGGATGGTCCAGATCGAAGAACCTCGAAACACTGATCCCGACGCTTTTATTTTGGAATCGAGTACACAGTTGAGAAGAATGACAGTTGCCAGAGTTTCGAAAATGTTTATTGTTTATTATATCTAATATTCAATAAATCTGTATACATGAAAATAAGAAAAGAAATGTTTATTTAACATGGAGTCAAGACTGACCCAAAATTAGGAAGAATATTTACATGTGAAGCGTTCCTTTTCAGAATGGGAAGAAAAGCAAAATGAAAATTATGTTGTTCAAATTGAAAAGAAGGTTCAGAAAAAAAACTATGTAGACATGTTTTTTTTCAATGGTTAAAGTATGATTTAAATTTTTAAAAGTTCAATGTTAATTATAACATTCTTCCTCATTGTTACTTTTTATACTAAAAAATGTATTGAAAACGATTTTTTCTTTTAGTTTTTAAAAAATAAGGTGAAAGCTTAAGTTGTGTCGAAGATCTCCAAATTCCATTTTAACCTAACTTCTTCAATATCTTCATCAGCATATTCTTCTGTTTATATTTTTCGGTGGAGCGAATTTTCTTCTTCGAAACCAAATTCTCCAGAGACCCACTCTTCACATAAATCTCTCGAAAAATTGCTATTTGACGTTCATGCATTTTTCTGTGAAAATTAACGTTATCCCAACTTATTCTGGCGAAACCAGTTCGACACTATGAGTAAACCAAAAGTGTGAAATATAGATATTAGGTCTTGATTTCGGATGTCCATTCCAATTAAATGGCACAAATAACGTTGGAGGCGGAAACATGAAAAATTGCGAAAAAAAGGACCCCCCCCCCCCGACCAGCCAACCACATGTTGAGATCAACGCCACTTTCGAACTGGTCGTTCATCGAGTTAATCACATTTTGAGCCTCTTTTCAGCGCGCCCGGGTTGCCGCCATATTAGTCGATTTTTCTATTTGTCGATGCATATTTTATTCCTTGTGTTCTGTTCCGCTGGCATCGTAATTTCGGCGAGCGTCGGTGTTGACCTGAATACAATACTACGCGGTGTTCAGTTCAGCTCGAAGGATGTTAGCTTCAATTTTAAAAACTTCAATGCTTCGAATGGGCGTGTTTCGTTTGACACCTTGACGATTACTGATGGCGAGTTGGACACTAATTCCATTCAAGGTTTTCTTCAATCGAGTCTTACTGTAGCTTTAGTTCATAAAAAAACCCCACATTCTTATTATTCATTGTTTCTTCAGATTACCGAGACCCTTCAGCTTCCCCAACTTTGATGCCTTCTAATTCATCCACGCAATCAATTATCGATTATCCTGAACTGGTTAACATCCTTGACGACGACATCGATCCATGCGATGACTTCTACGGTCATGTATGTCAGAAATGGATTGATTCACATGATATTGATATTGATGAAACATCTGTTGGACATATGGACTTGCTCACACAACGAGTTCAATCACAAATCAAAGGTGGGTGCTGATTTGTAAAGTGAAAAAATGTATCGAGAGCCGAAAAGTTCGAGTTTGATGTAGGGTTAAACCAAGAAAAATTGAATTGACAAATGATCGTTTTCCATGAGGTTGGTCAGCTTCAGCAACGGGTTCAGAAAATAAAGATGTGGAAAGAAAAGTGCTATAAAATTTCTATTTAAATATTTGTTCAATGTGAATAATCAGAATTTAATATTAAATGCATTGAATTTTTTTTAAAGAAGTTCTCGGAGATCACAGTGTCGATACCACTCGTGAGCACAAGTTGGTGCACGACTTCTATGAGAAATGTATGTCTCATAAGCGATCACCTGATAATCAGGCTCTCATGGTGTTGTTGCAGCAGCTCAAGTTAGCATTATGATTGAAGTATAACTCTTGAAGGGTTATTACAGGAAAGCGCGTGAAGCAAACACAACAACCCTAACGAGTTGGATGATAGAGTTTCGACCTATGAATTTTCTCATAGATGTTTCCGTGGGAATCAATGAACTCAATTCCAGTTTACGAGTTTTGCAGGTGAGATTCTTGTGTTTCTTTCATCGTATAAAAAAGTTGGATAACTTAAAAACCGTTTCGCGTTGCTTTTGTACGACATTCAGGTGTCTACTGCTGGAGCAAGCTTGGGATTCAATTCATACACTAAGGAGGAATATCGCCACGAATATGATGCCATGAGAAATTTCTTGAGGGAACTTCTTGATCTTCTTCAAATGGATGACTACAATGGAATGATTTTTGGTGGATCTGCTGAGGAATATGAAAATCGGATTAACGCATTCTTCATCGTCGATAGATTCCTTGCAAACGTACTGATTTTATATCTAGGCGTTGGCTACATATCGATTTTTCTAGCTTACTCAGAGTAATCAGTACAATCGCACCACTGTAATGATGGACTATAACACATTGAAGTCGACATCCACAAATATTGATTGGGACGATTACTTCAAAAGCTTCCTAACTCCTGATCTTATGAAGGACTTACAAACGATGGAAATCCAGATAATTGATGAGGACGCCTTAAGACAAGTCGACGACTTGATTTGCGATCTGGATGAAAAGACGCTATTGTATTATTTAGATTGGGTGTCGGTTATGTATTTTGGAGAGTTCTTCGACAGTCGATATCAAGAAGTCCTACAGGTATACGACATTGACAATTGCAGATTGAGAATCCAGTCTTATAGACTTACAATTTTGCAATATCTGGTGCCAAAACTCAGAGCAAAGAAAAGGATTGTATGTCAACAGCCAGCCAGATATTCTATGACGTCGTTGCTAAGCTTTATGTTAACAAGTACTTTCCCAACTCCTCTCGTAACTTTCTACTTATATTATTATTTAATTTTACACGATTTTTAGGGGAAGAGGTTAAAGAAATGGTTTCCAATATTTTGATAAGTTTTGAGGAAATGCTTAAAACTAGCACCTGGATGGATGATAAAACGAAAAGTGCCGCACTGGATAAAGTAAAATCTTAAACTATAGAATATTCTAAACATTTTTTAGCTTCATTCGATTCACAAGTTCATCGGTTACAATGATCTGATTCTTAGTTATAATGTAATCGCGGAAAAGTATAAAAACGTAAGATTTTAGGATTTTTCACCTCACTTCACAATATTACATATTTCACCTAAAAAGGTCACATTTTGGAAAAAAAAACCAGTCCTCAAGCGTGCACCGAAAAACTATCTAAGATTAATCGTTTTTTTGTTTGGTTTATTTCATACACAAACCAATTTAGAACAGCTCCCACATTGGCATTCAACAACATGAAAAAATGAGTCAGAAACTAGTTTGAATTATTTGCAGCTCGTTTTCACGGTCAACGATACTTATTACACTCAAATGTTGAAAATTCAGCAGTGGACTCAGGGATTGGTCTTGAAGCGACTGAATACGACACGCACTGTCCTCGAATTTGAGTTCCCTTCTACCGACGTGAATGCGTTTTATGATCCGACGAGTAATAGCATTGGTTTATCGAATTGTATTGTTTGGGAGAAACATTAACAAAATTCAGCATTGACGGCAGCCATTTTACAACCACCGTACTTCGATAGTAGACTTCCAAGGTGAACTGAGGGTTTCTCAATCAATGTCGAACAATAATTTAGTTCTGTAAATTATGGTGCGATTGGAGCTGCAATAGGCCATGAAATCACTCACGGATTTGATAGTTCAGGTTTTAAAACAGTTTCTATTCTATTTGAATGAACTTCTCTCGATAGGCTCGGAATTCGATAAATATGGAAATCGAGTAAATTGGTGGGATGACGAAACAATGAAAAAATTCGGAAATCGCACGAGATGCTTCATTAAACAGTATTCCGATATTAAGGTAGACTCAACAAATTTGACAGTTGATGGACGATTGACACTAAACGAGAACATTGCCGATAATGGTGGAATTCGTGCTGCACTTGGAGTGAGATCAAAAAATTTCACCTGAAAATCCCTGGTTTTCCTTATTTTATTTAGGCGCTTAAAATGAATAAGAACAAAAATGATCCAAAAATTCGAGGACTTGAAGCCAAAACACCAATTCAACTATTTTTCATAGCCAATGCACACGTAATTATTTTTGGATATATAAAAAGCATATCCTCACAAATTCTAGGTCTGGTGCGGAAAATCACGCCATCAGTTCATGCTCAATCGCCTGTACACAGATGTTCATGCTCCCGAAAAATGGCGGATCAACGCGGTGTTCTCGAATCAAATCGAATTCGCAAGAGCATTCGATTGCAAAGTTGGGACGAATATGAATCCGGAAAATAAATGTACAGTTTGGTAGAATTTGATTTAGATTGCTGTATATAATGTGTATGTAGAAATCCCCTGTAGCAAATAACAAATGTTTGACTTGTTTAAATATATTGGCAGGTCCCCTCGTAATCGATCCCAACTCTTTGTGTTGGGCTATCTCTCAAAATAATATTCAGTTATGCTTTTCTTTTTTTCTTTGTTAGCGATTTTTCTGCGAAAAAGATGATAAATTCTTTTGGCAAAACGAAAACAATTAACAATAGAAAAGTTATTGGATTTGTGGAATAATCTTAAGGAAATATCCTTAGATAAATAAAATACAAGAAACAACATTGCTCATACATACTTGGATGTAAATACTACATAGTTATTATGCGAATTACATAAGTTTATTGTAACTGTTTTAATTCGAGGATCATCATAGGGAGAGTGACTACACAGCGTATAAAGAAACCATGTTAGTCATTCCTTTGTTCTTATTCTTTCACTGTAAACTATTCTGAGAGAAAATAATTAATTTTCGAAACAATCGACAAAAAATAAAAATATAAAATAGAAATCGAAAATAACAAACAGCAGTTTGTCTACATTCTTGTGGATATAAATAGTTAAGATTATTATATGATAAGTAAGACAAATCAATGTTCTGTCTTTTTATCAGTTGGTTTCTTATCAATTGGCATTTGATTCCTCATACAAGTACAAATTCAGTTTTTAAAGCTCAATCTTTTCTTGTTCACAATCATTCTTTTCCCCGGATATTTCACTAAATTTCAGATGATTTTGCAATCCATTCTGTATCCGCTCATTTTTTTCATTTACTATCCGATTATTTGGTTCCTCAATTATTTTCGTCCAGTGAAGTAAGAAAATAATGTAATAATTATTTATTGAAAGTTAAAAATTTAGGAAATTTGTCGCTAATGCAGACGAGATTCACAATGTTCTTGATGCAGTAGAAAATGAATGGAAATATGAGGAAATTAAAGATGAAGTGAGTTGGAAGATCACAGCAATGAAAAGCAAGAAATATTAATAATACTGTGAAAAAAATTAAGTCGGGTTTTCTCAAGAATTATTCATTTTCAATCAGGCTAATTAGAAACTGATTTCTCGGTCATCCAAGCAAATAATTTTAATGTTTCAATTTTTCCTGATTCATAAAAAATTATTAAATCTTCAGGAAATCGTAACATTTAGTGGAGGTTCTATAAACAATGGGATGTATTTCATTCAAATTCTCACTTCGAATCATATTCATACTGCGGATGTTGTCATTTTCGAAAACGGGACCCTTTATTCAGAGAGATTTGTGTCAAAATGTAAATTTGCTCGCTAAAAGTTTCAAGAAATTTCGAAATTTCAGCAAAAGATCCAAGAATCTATTCGATTGGGCCGTTGATCGTCGAATTGCGACTCCCTTACAGGAAGTGGAGAATTAATTTTACTGGATATTTGAAGTTATTCTTAAAATAATAAAAATACATCTAACTGGATATTTTAGAAATTCCGAAGGTTTGCGAAAATTTGTGACAATTTCTGGATGGTGGAGAAGCTGCTCAAGCGCGCGATACTTCTACAGTAATAGAGGTCCAGATGTGTACGAAGACATTATTCGACAAGAAAAAACGGCAATTTTGAAAAATTTGGAAATTATTGATAAGTGGGATATTCAAAATATCCATTAAACTTTCTCAATTAATTTCAGAGTTCGTACACTAGAATTAATCAATCAGTTGGGAGAATATCACGCCGAACTCAGGATTGATGGAAATGTCAGAGAGCATAGGTATAGAGGAATTCGCGAAAAAATTCCAATTGAATTTGCGAACCGTTCCAAGCAATTCTATGGATATTTGAGTGTACGATTTCAGACAAAAACACAAATAGATGTTGTTTATAGGATCGCAATGCTTTCTCTCATCGAATCGCCGTTTTTAAAGATTCCCAAAATATTGTACATGGGAATTTCTTCAAATCTAATGAACGAGTTCGATCAATGTGGATTAATGACATTTCTTCTTTAAATCCCAATAATTTGAGACCAATAGATATCCATATTAAATCAGGTAAAAATATGGAAGTACATTTTGAAGATGTGAAGATAATTAAGACAATATTCCCTTTGAATTGAGGAAGGATGAAGTCATCACCAAATTCGAAATTTTGAGAAATGATGGAGTTTCTCAAAATATTTCTGTTTTAAAGGTTTGATTACACCTCATTCTCAATATTCCATATTTCTTTGTATGTCGTTCACGTAAATGAAGTTGGTTTGGCGTTTTTGGTGGAATCTGGAAAACCAACAATAGTCGAAAATGTCCAATGTGATTCTTTTCCTGGTGCATATTGAATTCAAAATTGCCTTTAATGATAATAACAAATTTTAGAATATAAAGCAAATTTAGTTGAAAAATGTCGACAGGTACTTTCATTTTCGCATAGAGCATGCCATGATAAACTGCTAACGGGAGGCAAGGGTTCGAATTTGGCAAAACTGCAAGCAATATCACATGGAGTAATTTACTATGAGACGACTGAAAAATATTTAAATTTAATTTTTGAGTTTTCGGTTCCACCAGGAATTGTTGTCACCACGGCTGCTTTCGACGCTCACATGGAATCTAATCCTGAATTGCAGAAGCTGGTTGCAAAACTCGATGACCCTAATGGAAACATAGAAGAAATTGGAAAAGAGTGAGATTTTTAGATATGACAATGTTCAAATTAATTTTAAATCAGTCCTCTTTTTTTATGTGTTTTTCTTTTTTTTTTACAAAATTTCAGAATTGAGACAGCAATTTTGGAATCTAAAGTAAATGAGCAATTGGCAATACAAATTTTCGGAATGATTCCGACGAGCGAATATTACGCAGTTCGATCGTCCGCTGTAGGCGAAGACGGAGCCGATCTATCATCTGCTGGGCAATTAGAATCCTATTTGGATACTCCGAAAAATCAAGTTTAATTTTTAACAATTTTTTTGTTTAAACTTTGAAGATATTTTCAGATTATTGAAAAGTTAAGACTTTGCTGGTCATCGAACTTCCGGCGGGAAGTTTTGAATTATAGAAGGAATTATGGACAGCTTTTGAATCCATCAATGGCAGTTGTTATTCAGGAAATGAATAGAAATGGTGTAGCTGGTAAAATTTTGGAAAAAAAAGTTAAATATTTTTCATGACTAAAAAATAGGGGTTATGTTCACCGCGAATCCTGTGAAAATGGATCGAGGCGAAATTGTGATAAATGCTTTGAAAGGATGTGGAGAGCAAATTGTTAGCGGACAGGAGACTCCTGACGAAATTCATATGAACCGATTCGATAAATCCAAGAAGATTATGGTGCAGTGCAGTTAATAAATACCGCTCATTAAGTTTTCCAGACAAATAATTCGCAATGCTGCTTGTCGGACGACGAAATTGAAAAACTTGGGGGTGTCGGGGAATATCTTGAATCAATCTTCGGGAAACCGCAAGATGTTGAATTTGTGGTACAGACAGACGCAATCTACTTGGTGCAGTCGCGCGATATCACCGGACTGGATAAAGAAACAAACTTTGAAATGTATTACGAATTCGATACACCCAATTCAAGTGAGAGGGAAATATTCTGTAATGCGAATGTTGGGTAAGCGATGGCTTTTAAGATTGCAATAACTTGAAACCGAATTTTAGCGAAGTATTCCCAGCTCCGATCACTGCAATAGACGCGTTAGCAAATTGTTTTCTTTTCGATAAAGTTATTGGGGTAGATTGAGTTTTTATGCAGATTTTAAAGAAATTTATGATATGTTATTACAGTCCATAACCAATCGAGACTTTAATGGAATTGTCAGCACCCAAAATTGGAAAAACTTCTCAATTCAACACCGAAAAGTGTTTATCAATCTCTTGGAGGTTTGATTTTCAAATAGTTACCGGTTTCCACTAAAGTTAATATTTAAGGTTGTCCTTCCCACATGGGAAGTCTCGCAGAAAGATCGAATTATCGAAATTGTCGTTGCTGGAGAATTATTATTAAATGATGAAATGTTTAAACAAGGATCTGAGAAATTCGGACGCCTTCCGAAGCATTTTCCACTAAAACGTTTATATTCAATGTTGAAAATGATATTCTATTCGTTGTCGCGACTCTTGAAGAGGATACAAGAAGCAGAGAAAATAATTGAGAACTTAATTCCGTCGTCAGGGTGGACAATTGAAGAAGCATTTCACAGTTTGAAAAAACAGCATCGTCTTCATTGCGAGGTTAAAAGTGTGTTGAGCGATTATACAAGTATTCTAGATCATGCAACTTCATTCACTCATCTCAATGTCGTCTTCATTTACTTATGTCATTTGCGGAATGCTTATTCGTGGATCCGATAGTATGATATTCCAAAACACTATAAAATTCTTTAAATAACAATTTTAGGTGGCGAGCTTAGCGACGATAATCTTTCCGATTTTGCGAATGTATTCTCCAATAATGCTCGTAGTGATGTGATCAGCGCCGATGTTCCAAACTCATTGAAGGTTTCTATAGATTCAATATAGCATCAATCTCTTTTAATTTCAGAAAATTGCAGCGGCTATTAAAGAGGATCGCTTGGGCAATGAGTTTAAAAACTCTGACACTGGAAATGCATTGAATATTATTAAGAGAGGGGAAAATGGTCGAAAGGAATTGAAAAGATTCATCGAACTTCATGGACATCGGTAATATTTGAAACTGTATAAATACAAACATTATCGGGGAAGGAAAAATTTAGCAGGGTAGTATTCATTATCAAAAAAATAAGCGATGTGGACATTAAATCATTTTCTATTTAATCAAGTGCATTGACAAACATAATATTCACGAGCACGCCTCCAAAAATATAAAATCAACATTTTAAAATTAATTTGAAAAATTGTCAATCTCAGATTTCAGAGGTCCCAACGAATTATATATTAATGCAACAACTTGGGAAGAGAATAATGAATTGCTAATTCACACAATCAAAGTAAATCAATTTTGTTTTATTACTTTCGTCCGAAATTCAAATTAAGAGCATGTTGGACTGCCCTGAAACTAGTGGGAAAACTGTCGAAAATGAGGATAGTATCGTTGAAAATTTGAAATGCAAACCAACTGGTCTAAGAAGGTTGGCTGAACTTGATCTCATAATTTTACATTTTTTCTGTTTTTAGATTCATGTTAAAATATTTTATTGGACAAACGCATAGAGGAGTCGCCTTCCGAGAATCCGCGAAGAGTTGCCTTGTTTCATCAGTTAACTCTGTTAGAAAAACATGCAGATTTATTGGGCAAAAGCTCTATGAAAAAGTTTTGTTATTGTTAATTCTTTATCGATTTTCTAAGCTTCTTTTCAGGGTTACATTCCAAATGCCAATTTATGGATTCATTTTACGGTGGATGAGCTCAAAGAGCTAAATTCCACTCGAAGTCCTCGTTTAGTCACGCGAGCAATTCGCCGCAAACAAATCACCTCAAAGTTTGAAGGAATGCAATTTCCACTGGTCTCACACGGTCCGATGAATCCAGTGCAGTGCATGGCTTCAGTATTCCAACATTTTTGCGTTTTCAGATAAGCGAAAATAATCTAATTAAATATAATGATTCTGTGGATGTCGTACTTCGCGGGACGACCGTGTGTGAGGGAAAAATCGTAGCGAAAGCAAGAGTGGCAAAAAATATCGAAGAAGCCAAGCAGACAAAAGCAAATAGATAACATGTGATTTAATTAATGTCGAATATTCAGCCTGGAGAAATTCTAATAACCCGCTACACCGATATTTGCTGGTCGCCATTTTTCCCAATAATCAGCGGAATTGTCACAGAAATTGGTGGTCTTCTTAGTCATGGTAGAACGTTCAATATATGTCCTGCATTTTGAAATTAAATTTTCAGGTGCTGTCGTTGCTAGAGAATATGGTCTTCCTAGTCTTATTGCTGTATCTCACGCGACACAACACTTTAAAACTGGAGACCTAGTTGAATTGGATTCATTTAAGGGAACAATTAGTCGAATTCAAACCTAGAGGAAGTTACGAAAATTTAATTTAAGTTAATACAGTACATGTTGATTTTTCTACTTTTAATTAATTCATAGATAAAAAAAATTGTTTTGAAAAAATTGTCGTGCAAGTTTTCTAATATTTCACAAATGACATATACAAAAATATATTATTTTTCAACTAATATCTTAAACATTATAATTTTTCTTATATCACCACCAAAATTGGTATTCATTATTTCAACCAGTTGTTTTATTTATTTGACCTTCTTTTCGAAATGAATAAAATGTTAAAGGAAACGTCGAAATATACATATAAAATTGAAGTTTAAGCAACAAGGCGTACATTGATTTTTTGCCTTATCATTCATTAGAAAACACTTTATTCAAACAATGCAAAAATTAAATTAATAATGTTTGTTTTCTCTCATTCTATCAATAATTGGCAATTTTTGTTATTTTTCTTATGTAATTAGCAATAAAATGTGAGATAAATATAATAACTTTCATATGAGTACAACGACGACTCAAAAATCAAGAAATTCTAATCTTGAAGCCAAGAAATTTAAGAAATATTGTTTAATATACATTTCTTGAATAAATATTTTTATTACCATCGCAAAAAAAAACGAGCGCCTTGCATAATTGTGGACCATCGCACATTTTCGAGGCGGTAATTCAAATTTGAATTAAAACACTGGGAATTCGGAACAATCGGATCTGGATAACTTGCGAATCAAACTCACCGTAAATCGTCGCGAATTGCTCGTTTCTTTTTTGCGCATGTAATACATCGGATGAAGATTTCAAGGAGCAATTATATTTTGCAAAGTTTTTATTCGAAATTTATTCGCTCTCTTCATATGATAGGCTTCAAACCTGAGGTTTAACGTCACCGTCCAACACTGCAGAACACCCACTTTAGTGTTTGAACTGCCTTACAGAGGTTATCACCGCCCCCCCCCCTCTCGCTCATTAAAGGGGCGGTTTGCGTCGTAAATCTGTTAATCAGCTTATACATTGTTTTTCTCGGCACGAAGTTTGAGAGGACGAATTAATGAATTCAATTAATGTATTATTTTTAATTAAATTAATCCGAAATTTCAGGAGCATACGGCTGATTTTTTGTGATTTTTTTTTCGAATTTCGGGATTCACAAACAAAAGTCCTAATGTGTTAAAGTTACTAAAAATATTACTTTGATTAGCTACGTGCATTAAGTACGTGCATGAATACCAGAGCTGCACGGAATTCCGTCTTCCGTCTACCATTTTCCGTAACATTTTCCTGTTCCGCGTTATGTTTCCGTGTTTTGAGAAAATTCGATATTTAAGAAAAAAAAAAGAAAATTCGAGCGGTATTTTTTTTATTTTATTATAATAAAATCTTTCGAAAAATGAGAATAAATATATAATTATTTTATTATTAACATCCATTACGAATTATTCCAGCTGAATACTAAAAATGTAGCAAATGCAGTTAGAAGTTTTGTGATTCCAGATGTTTTTGTAGTTACTTCCGGTTTAGTTGTTGTGAGTTTTGATGTCGGTAAGGTTAAAGGATTAGTTGAAGGATTCGTAGTGGATTTGGGTTGCTCTTCTAAATGAAAAGAACAATTTTTAGAAGAATATACTAAATTTTCTTGAAAATGTTATTAATTCTCACCTTCAACGTAGTATTGAAGGTAATAATAATTTCCGTCTCCAATTCCATTTGTTCGAATATTTAATTTATTAGCGATTTCGTCAATCATCCAACTATCATAAGTATTATTCGAGTAAAATACTTTATTAGTTAAACCAGTCTTTCCATACGAAATTGAGAGGGCAACATCGGCTCCCATTCGATTTATCATCTGCAAATTTTACTTTTAAGACGTTTTGATTTCCAATTTCATAAACAAAAACCCTGTTCAAATAAGATGAACATATCAAATTCTCTTTTTTTTTCAAAATATAAACTAAATTTCAATGAAAATGAAAAATATACATACATACTTTTACTCGTGTGGTTCCAGACACTTTGCCATTTCTATTAATAACTGAAACGGTTTTGGCGGTGTCTCTCGCATTCATCACGAATCCAGTAGTAGTATAAGAGGCTGTGACTTGGAGACTAGCTGAAATCGAAAAAAAAAACACACAAATTCTCAATAAAATCTATCTCTCGATACGATCTGCCTTTGTCTCGAATTGGAACGCCACTTGTCCGTTTGTTTTCACGTATAAACTGTCCAATCCAAAAAATAATGGCTCAATGTGCATGAAAAATCTACAATTACATTTAATATTTGAATATCCAACCGATTCGTTACTTTTTGGTTCCATCGGAAAATTTTGAAGGATTTGAAAAAATGGCATCGATGATATTCGGTTGAGTCGCTTGAGGAATTCCTGGATAAACGAGAAAAAGCGATGTATCAGTCTATAATGTATATTAATTTTGTTTCTAACAATTAGATAGAAACCTGTGTAATTTTGGAAAGTTCCACAGCGTTGCCTGGAATTGAATTCAAAAACAACACCGTTGAAGATTCTTTAAGAAGAAGCGAACTAGAGTTTTGAACATCATACACATAAAAAGCTCAAAATTTAATTTTTCTATAATAATAAAATCCAAATCCGAAGCATACTGTCTGCAAGACTCTTTTTCTCATAGTAAATGAATCCGTTCATTGCGCTTAAAGCGTTGCTTGATAACGATGTGGTTACCGTAATCGAGCCGTCAGGATTCCAAGGCAAAAGCAAATAAGAATCATTCTTTTGAAATTCTACTGAAACGTCATAGGCACTGAAGAATGCTCAGTTTTATCATCAATGTCGTTAAATGCAAACTTTTTCAGAGAATTGAACTGAATCTGCTTCAAATCAGAATCTCGATCTGTGCTTCGAGAAATGAATATCGATAATGGATCACCAACATCATTCAGTTGTTTTCCACCAGCTGGCAAATCTCGAAAGTAAATGATAAAGGCATTTGAGAAACCTAAAAAATAAACAAGCAACTTTTAAATTTCTTGGAAAACTTTAAAAAAAATACATGATGTAACATATTACAATGAACTTACCTAAAAAGTATAAGGTAATAAGCGTCGACTGCATGTCTAAACGTATTTAGATTGATACGAGCAACACTTTTATACAAAAGAAATTGATAAGCTGGAGTGGCAAATATGATTCTTCACCGTCATTTTTTGTTTGCACCAGGGTTGTCAAAAAAACAGGGCCCCCCGGCCCGGCCCTGGGCCCTATAGGGCCGAGGCCGGGCCGGGGGGCCCTACAGGCCCAGTTTGAATTGCCGCCGACGCTAATTACACTAAACAATAGGCAGCGTAAACGCGGAGCGTCGTTTCTAGTAGTTTTTTTCTCTCATTCTATTGATTCTTTGCAACTTTTCTCATTTAATTAGCGATTAAATGTCAATTAAATAAAATAATTTTCATATGGATACTCCGTTGACGCCGAAATCAAGAACTTCTACAAACCATAGGACATTTAATAAAGAAGAAGTGAAGAAACGAATAATGGAATCTAACGTCGTTTTGGTAAAATTATTAATACTAGAATAAACTTTTTAATGAAATAAATTTAGGAAAAAACTAAAAATAATGCGGTATGGAAAGTAATGGTAATAGAAGACGAGAAAAGAATTCCTACAAAATTTTTGTATTGTTCATCATGTTTCGAAGTCATGTCATCAGGAGGTGGCCACGTTAAGTAAGAAACGTGCAATTTCATGAAGAATTTATAATTTTTTCAGAAGGCACACATCGTCTTGTAAAAAAAATGATATTGGAGAACCATGCACATCAGAATACAGAGAAATATGTCCAATCAAAGATATATTAACCGATTTTTTTATTTCGACGGGTCTCCCACTAAATATCATGGAAAAAGAACCATTCAAGGTTCTTTGCGAAAGACTTATAGAAACTGGGTAAAAAACGATAGTAATTTAATGTGTTCATAGTAAAAATTTTCAGTCGAAGAGGTCTAGATTCTGGAGTTCGGTTTTCAGTGCCAAGTCGGTCAACACTTAGAAAGTGCATGGAAGACAAATTGAATTCTTTGAAGGACTCGCTTAAAGATATTGTAAGAATTTCAAATGCAAAAATAGGAATGAGAATATTTAACCTAGGTCGGTTATCACGTTACCGAGAAGTATGCCGCGATAGTCATCGATTATGGAAAAGTTCACGAAGATTTTTTATGCGTGAAAATGTCGTTTATTACTGACGAATTGGATGAAGATGGAGTTTCAAGGTGGAATCAAGTAACTGTTCCACTGGCTGCGCGAATTGTGACTGAAAGAGAAAAGACGTCTTCTGAGGTTTCAACGATTAGTATAAATGTATAATCAATGTTGCAGATTATAAAAATAATTCGGGAGATATTCGAAGATTTTGGATGGGAATCGAAGTTTGTTGAAAAGGCGATTTTAGTTGCAGACGGTGCCTCGAATATGATTTCAGTAGGAAAATCATTCTTTTCTTGTAAGATTTTTTTCGAAACCGAAATTTCAATAAAATTTCAGATGTTCGTTGTTTGTCGCACTTAGCGAACCTTGTATCTGTTCATACCATTCACCCATACAAAACCACGATTAGAAAACAGAACTTGAGCGCAAATGAAATGGAAATATTGTTCAAAGCTGAAAAACTCATTGATTTTATCCAAAACTTATCATCGAAAATGACAAAAATTAAATGCGTGAGTATTAAATATAAAATTAGCATTTTATTAAATATAATATTGTTTCTAGACATTGGGAACACTGAAATTGTCGCCACCGACAATTTCTTCCACCCGATGGCTCTCGACATATGATATGCTAGTTTGGTTTTCGTCTCATATCAACCTACTGATTGGAAATGTTGAATTGTTTCCCGAAGATATTAAAAGTGGCGTTTATGAACTGAATGAAGTGGAAAATCGCGGTCTCATGAAAGACATCATTGAAACGTTAAATCCATTGAAAGATATGTGTGTTGAAAATCAAGTGAGAACTTAATTTCATTCAATTTATAATTAAAATCTTAGAACGAAAGCGTTCAAATGCACTTCGCGCTTCCATATTATATTGGTCTACTCGTGCACTATGAAGAATTGATGAACAGTATCGAGACTTATGAAGTATAATACAAAAATAATTTTAAAATGAACTTTCATTTAAGGCATTGCGGACATTAAGCAAGTCTGCGTATTTAGCATTAAAAGAAAATGTAACAGCGTATGGCAAAATCCACGCAGCGGCTACGTTTTTAAATCCAGTTACGAAGGATTTGACGGTTTTACAAGACCTCTGCGACAAGCATTCGGTAGATAACTTATTGATAATTTTAATAATTGAATTATTCAGCTGCCATTTGATCTTTATGAAGATGCAGCGGAATATATCACCAATGTTCATAACCACTGCTTCAACATCAAAGAGATGCGGCAACAAGATGAGAACAAACCAATAATTCCGCTTCCATCCATATTACAAAAAATCATCCCCGCTATTGCACCAACGAGTTGCACCATAAATGACGAGATTAATCGTTATAAAATCGACCAGAATAGGAATTCCCCCGAAATCTATTGGCCTATGAATAGATCTATTTTACCCAATTTGTACCGCGTTGCCCGGAAAATCTTTTCATGTGCAACCTCTGAAGCTGCGGTTGAGAGACAATTAAGTCACGTTAAGTTCATTTTTTCTAATAATCGTAGACGAATGTCGTTTGCATACGCTGAAAAGCTCATTGTATTCAGTGAAATCCAGGCGAAAACCAACTTGAATATTTAATTTGTTTTCTATTACAATAAATTTTTTAGATATAAAACATGTAAATTTCAAACAATAGATCTATCTGTTTTGTATTCGAAAAATAATTCAATAATAACAAACTGAAAAATGTCCGCAGAAGTTTAAAATGAAAATTATCTTGTAAAGGTTTAAAACAACAGGGCCCCCGGCCCGGCCCTAGGCCCGGCCCTATAGGGCCCAGGGCCGGGCCGGGGGCCCGTTTTGACAACCCAGGTTTGCACATTTCGAAATGAACAACGTTGAATCATTTTTCCAATCCACATTCGGAATGATGACTTTAAAATTGGGCGTGCCGGGCGAATATATGTACATATGTACGTCATCCAATAAAAGCAAGTGAGAGCGATAGTAATGACTACCTGTTTAAGGCAATTTGATAATTTGAATGAGTAGCCCGTTTCTGTTTATAGACATTACTAAAGCAAATCTGAATTTGTTCCCATATATTTTCTTTTCTGAAATGCCACTCCAACAACATCATTTTTTATAAATTGTATTTGAAAGATTTGTCACAGGCCTTCTGTATATACAAAAGAATTCGGCAATACATATTGAGTGAGAAATTTCTTTATTTTTCAAATTTGCTCTTTTATTGTGAAACTATTTACATATGAAAGTATTCTAATTGGATTGTCAATTTGGCTGCCGGTCGACCTTTTCTAGTATCTGACAAGCCTATGTACACTTATTATTAGTTACAATGACGAACAATAACTATCACACATCGTAAATTAGGTGCTACGGGATCGATTAATTGTCTCATGCTTCCCTTGCAAAATCCGATGAAATTCCGAATTGAAGAAGATCGTCAGAAATCTGAAAACATTCTTCTGTATTTGTATGAAACACAAAACTTTAATTTTAATGCCTACCCATCGGTTGCATGAATGAAGCACCAAGCGAAGATGCTAATCATAAATTTAAGAATTTTGTTCGACACGTGCGGCGAGATCAAGAAATACGTGACAAGTTCCACAGAAAATGCAAAACCTTGTAAAACCGTCTGCTTCAAGTATTGCATATCCCGTTTGCGCTTCAGAAGCGACTGCTGATCGACTACTGTGTGTGTAATCTGAAGATAGACAATTAACGCATATCCAACACAAGAATTGCACCTTTCGATTGACTGATCGAATCTTGTTTGTAAGTGTCTTACAATAAAATGAATTGGTCCGAAACAAAAATAAAACATGATTAGGATCATAGTAGAACTGGCAATCAACTAAAATAAAATTTAAAAAAACTAATTCGAAATGATTTACTTCAGAAACTCACAAATGATTATTATAACTATCGTAGCCACAATTGAGTATAGCCAAGTGAATGGAAGAATGCAGACAGTGACGCACGAGCTTAAAATTGAATTTTAATTCTTTTAGGACCGATAAAAGTCATACCTGAACACTACTTCATATATCAATGGAACATAGCATGCTAAGAATCGATTAAGGGAGATTAGAAAATGAGAATGGGTTGAGAGATCATAAGCAATGACAAGAATAAAACCGAAGTGCTTCGAATATTGCATGAGAAATCCATCTTGTCTAAAATCGGGCTTTGTAATAAGTTTTAAAGTTCTAAAGTTTACGTTATGATCATTGGAGAGATGTAGAAAAGGAAAATGGTTGAAATGAGAGCGTCTCCAATTGCCTGATTCGCGGTGAGATACCCAAACGCATGCTTGAACGATTTGCTCCGAATGCTCAGAATAATTACCATCCAATTACAAACAGTTCCAAATAGTGAGAGCTTAATTAGCTAATTACAATACTTTATATTTTAATTCCTACCGGCAGTAGAAGAAATCCGATCCATTCCTGAAGCACAATCATTGAAGGAATAAAAATTGTCTAAACTTTGCCTGGCACGTCTCCATTGAGTCAACAGAAGATCGAAAAACAAGGCCCCCGCCCGAAAGTTTTGCTTTTGATTAATCATAGGAAAAGAAGCTAGAGATAATTTCGGCGAATGCAAAATTAGCCAAATGCAATATCATCTTGTTTGGATTGGAGAAGTTTCAATCATTTAAAATATTGGGAAGAAATTTATGAGGCCAAACAGTATTAACTAATGAAAGGAAATTCAGGAGACGCCCAAATAAAGCAGTACGACTGGTTTCGATATATACATGTACATATGTATATATGTATATGTATATGTATATGTATATGTATATATGTATGTTCTTCATGGCCATCTTTCTGCTCAAAACCGCTTTAAAACAACAGTGGGCAAACCTTTATATGGTTACGTTATCGGGCTACATTTTCAGACCGCGTTCAAGTCGCTATTATTAGTTTTCTAATATAGTACTATCTTCGATCTTTTTTTTTATCGAAATATTTCTTGGCCGACATTTACTTGAATCTTGTATGCAAAAACATTATTATCTAAAATATATAAGATTTCAGATTTTGTTTTAAATGGGTTTTTAGTTATTTTTAAAAACTGTAAACCATGATTCAAGTTTAATTCCAGCATGATTCGATTCCCTCTTGAGAATACTATTTTTTAATCAAATTGCGCTGATTCGTGAAAATTAAAAAAAAAAGTACAAAATTAAATAACCAAAAGTGTCTGAATCATTATTTTAAAATTTTTATTCCATGTATAATGAAAAACCGAGGATATTTCATTATTACATTTCCGTTAATTTGAGCTCTTTTCGCTTCTCTCGAAATATACGAAGACTAGAATTGAAAACTAATGTAAGAATCCTGAAATCGATATTCCACTATCAATTTTTCATTATAATGGAGATAAACCCATCAATAGCATGAATACTGCACCACGAAAACGTTGTTAGAAAGAACTTGAAATACTTATTTTCCACATAAGGAGATATTGCGAAATAAGTGAGAATCTCGCAAACGAAAACGAGTTCCTGAAAAATGATTTGTTTCAAATATTTCATATCTCTTCGTCGTTTTTCAAAAATCGCGGGATTCGTTGAATTTGTGTGCTGAAACATGAAAAATCGTTTCATAATTTTCATGCGAATCGTTTGACAAACCCGACTATTAATGCGTTTAACTTTAATAATTATTAGTATGTCGAGAATAGTCACAAACGCAAGTAGAATTAAATATTTGCAAAAATTCGCAAACCAGAAAACCGAATTGCACGTCGGCGTATCCGGATAGCGAAACATGAGAGTTGTGAAATCGAAGATGATCTTGCATTTTACTAGAATCAAATATAATTATAAACAAATAAAAGCAGTAAACTTACAAAAAACAAAAAAGACTATTGATGTTGTTAAAATATAGATCCATGAAGCAACCATGAACAAATGAGTATGTCGATAGCTGAAGTTTTTTGCAAGCAAAGAACTAAATTAAAATTTTACGTGAATACTGATTCGTACACGATGGGTATATAGCAGGCGCAGAATCGATTAAGTGAAAGAAACAAATGAGAATGGCAAGACATGTCGTAGGCTATTAACAAAAAATACCCACAATTATTCAAATATGGACTCAACGCCGGATCATTCCTTGAAAAAATGAGAAACCAGATTAATGTTAATGTTAAAACCTACAGTATAATCATTGGTGCGATGTAGAATAGGAAAATGGTTGAATGAATAGCATCTCCGAGAGCTTGGTTTGCGGTAAGGTAGACGAATGCATTTTTTAAGCTTGTTGATTTGTAACAGAGTAAGACCGTAAGCCAATTACAAATTGTCCCAATAAACGATATCTCGAATAAGCGTGATAATCGCAAATTTTAATCATTCCAAACTTACCGGTAAGAGAGAAAAGGCAATCCATTGAATCGGCATAATAATAAAAATGGAAAATGTAATACAAATAATAAGATATATAAGAATTGAGCAAAATTTTCCCTTGTGTTTATAACTTTGATAGTTGACGAAAATCTATGTAACTGGAAAGAATACTTTTTTCAGAACTACTTTAATTACAGGGAAAATACTGAATCACTTTCTAGGTATATATAAAGGGTTCGAAATTCTCAAAAGAACTGATACTAAGAAAAATTCGAGCCAAATTCATGGGTGCCCGCAATTTCTTGAGAGGATTTTCCATTGAAGCCGCCCACGTCTTCCTTTTAGGAAATGAATGAACTCATTCTATATTTTTAGAATAATTAAATTCATAAAGGACAAACCGCGGTTGTTTCCGATATAAACAGGGTGACACCAAGTGAGTTTCCGCACAGGGGTGATGCTGTCCGGTCGAAAGTTTAGAGTAAACCGCGAGAGATTTTTGTTACGACTGATGTCCTGATTGAATCATTTTGTTTTTTTGTTTTTTTCACATTTCAAAACCTCTCACCTATTAGTCAAGGAAAAATTGGAAAAAAAATGAATAAATTTGCGATAAAATGAAATAAATGAAGAATCGCAAAAACCGTAACAAATCGAAAATCCAGTTCCTCTTCTTGAATAATGTTATCATTGTTTAGTGATGTCAAGAACTGCAGATCATAATTTTGTCAGACTATGACAAACTCTCCCCCCCCCTTCAATGAGTTCAAAAATTAAGCTTGGGCAACGCCTATTTTTTCGCCACTTTTTGTGATAAGAGATGCCTTAAAAGAACGGTTGATGACAATGAATTCAGGAAAAAATGATTCCGCTTATCCCCATCTTCTTAATTTTGGCACCAGGTAATTATAATGCCACCCTAGATGCATTCCAAATCAATTATGTATTATGTTGCACATTATTACAGCGATCGACGCCAATTACAGGGTGTCATTTAAGTTCCCGCACAACTTTGAAGACGTATATTTCTGAAACTAAAAGTCCAAATCAAACGAGACTCGAAATATTTTTTATCTATAGTACAACAAATAATTATCTATTAACTCTTTTCGATTCGGCCTCTTTTCGCAGCTATGACTTCGCAGAGACGCTTCGGGTAGGATGTGACTGTGGTACGCAGGTATTCGATGGAAAGATTGTCCCATTCCGCCAGTAATGTCTTCTTCAGAGCCTCTACACTTGAGTGGGGTTTTGCGTTGACCTTCTCCTGCAAGACCCCATCACGGAGAAGTCAAGCGGGTTCAGGTCTGGGGAGCAAGCAGGCTATTCGGATGACTTGATGAAGTCGGGAAAATGGGTCTGGCACCACTCCTGAGTAGTTTTGGCAGTAGGGGCGGGTGCTCCGTCCTGTTGAAAGACCCATATCTTCCCACCGAAATGCGTTTGGGCCCAGGGCATCATATGCTTCCCCAAAATGTCCCGAACGTAGACTTCTTTGTTCACTTTCACCACCTGATCCACGAAAACCAGGGGCACTTCCCGGTTGAGCAGATGGCACCGAAAACAATCTCACTGGCAGGATGTGAGGCTGGATAAATTGTTATTCCTTTCTCTGAAGCTTGCTGGGATGTCTGGGCAAGTACTCAATGGTTTTGTGAGTTGAATGCCGCCTCCACAGTGAACAGCTTCTCGTCGGAGAAGACAGTGGCGAGGTGTTCTCCAGACCGCGTGCGAGCAAAAAGTTGTTTTGCTTTTTCGAAGCGTCTCTGCTTGTTGACGGCCGATAGAATTGCCACTTTTTGGACACGATATGGGGTCAGTACAAGCTTTGTT
This sequence comes from Caenorhabditis bovis, assembly GCA_902829315.1. Classification (NCBI taxonomy): domain Eukaryota; kingdom Metazoa; phylum Nematoda; class Chromadorea; order Rhabditida; family Rhabditidae; genus Caenorhabditis; species Caenorhabditis bovis. The sequence continues at coordinate 145,655 of CADEPM010000001.1, read as the reverse complement.
TTGACGATTTGTTCCATAGCGAAGATGCTCATTCCCATGTCTGACGCCATCTTTCTTATGCTCCTGTGCGGTTTTCGCCTGATCCTCGTTTTGACGGCGTTGATCTTCTGAGGAGTGGTTACTGAGACGAGTCTTCCTTGTCTGGGAAGGTCACTGGTCGTATTTAGCTCCTTGAAACGTTTGTTGGTGTCTTAAACCGTTCTACGAGGCACACCGAGGCGTTGAATGATCTCTGTCGGGCGCTCATTTCGCTTATGAAGTTCGATAATGGAAGCGCGATGAATGTTAGCCTTCGCCATTTCTCGGAAACACATCCGAATGAAGTGAAACTTGAAAAGTAAGTAAAATACACCTTATTTAACAAAAATAAATTGTATTGGTGCACGAAAAGTGCGACAGCCAAGCTTTTCATGGCGTCTAACTTTTGTGCGGGAACTTAAATGACACCCTGTACATTTACTTGAATGACTTGAATGTCAATGGACAATCGTTGAACAACCATCAGCCGATTTCTGTGTTCGTTTCAGCAGGGACCGACAACAGTAATTATTTACAACAAATTTGGTTCAAAACTGAAAATGAGCAAATCAAGTGAGTTGAAGAATTCCTTGATATTTTCGAATAATTTAAAAATATTTAGTGCTTTTCAACTCCGTAATAAACGATATTCATATTCTGCCGACTTCAAGGAACCATGGAATCCAACTGGCGAGGTCCGAATCTCTACTACACTCTCTTTAGAATCAATTAGAGCATTGAAAGGAATTATTTATTACGAAACTACTGAATTTGGTGAGCTGTGTTTTTAGGAAATATTAAATTAATTTTTAATAATTATAGCCAAAAATATCAAAGTACTCGATATTGAGAAGAATAACACAGTTGAGCTAGTTGGTCCAAAGAAGTACGTATTTCTCAATACAAATCCAACGAATGCGATCACACTTTTTGACATTGTTCAGGTTTAATTGACATTACAAAAATCAGAAAAACTAGTTTCTTTAGATGAATTTTCCTGAATATCAAATTTATGCAGGAATGCCGGATGATCATGATTTGTTCGAAGCATTTTTCAGCAATCCGATGAATCTTGAAGATAAATCTTCTCAGTATTTTTATTATTGTGTTATTAGTCGGCTTATATTTCAAATTAAGATACTTTGAAAACGTTGAGCCACTCTCGCTAAGAATCCCATCATTTTACATGGACTTGCGCAGGGTTGTCAAAAAAACAGGGCCCCCCGGCCCGGCCCTGGGCCCTATAGGGCCGAGGCCGGGCCGGGGGGCCCTACAGGCCCAGTTTGAATTGCCGCCGACGCTAATTACACTAAACAATAGGCAGCGTAAACGCGGAGCGTCGTTTCTAGTAGTTTTTTTCTCTCATTCTATTGATTCTTTGCAACTTTTCTCATTTAATTAGCGATTAAATGTCAATTAAATAAAATAATTTTCATATGGATACTCCGTTGACGCCGAAATCAAGAACTTCTACAAACCATAGGACATTTAATAAAGAAGAAGTGAAGAAACGAATAATGGAATCTAACGTCGTTTTGGTAAAATTATTAATACTAGAATAAACTTTTTAATGAAATAAATTTAGGAAAAAACTAAAAATAATGCGGTATGGAAAGTAATGGTAATAGAAGACGAGAAAAGAATTCCTACAAAATTTTTGTATTGTTCATCATGTTTCGAAGTCATGTCATCAGGAGGTGGCCACGTTAAGTAAGAAACGTGCAATTTCATGAAGAATTTATAATTTTTTCAGAAGGCACACATCGTCTTGTAAAAAAAAAATGATATTGGAGAACCATGCACATCAGAATACAGAGAAATATGTCCAATCAAAGATATATTAACCGATTTTTTTATTTCGACGGGTCTCCCACTAAATATCATGGAAAAAGAACCATTCAAGGTTCTTTGCGAAAGACTTATAGAAACTGGGTAAAAAACGATAGTAATTTAATGTGTTCATAGTAAAAATTTTCAGTCGAAGAGGTCTAGATTCTGGAGTTCGGTTTTCAGTGCCAAGTCGGTCAACACTTAGAAAGTGCATGGAAGACAAATTGAATTCTTTGAAGGACTCGCCTAAAGATATTGTAAGAATTTCAAATGCAAAAATAGGAATGAGAATATTTAACCTAGGTCGGTTATCACGTTACCGAGAAGTATGCCGCGATACTCATCGATTATGGAAAAGTTCACGAAGATTTTTTATGCGTGAAAATGTCGTTTATTACTGACGAATTGGATGAAGATGGAGTTTCAAGGTGGAATCAAGTAACTGTTCCACTGGCTGCGCGAATTGTGACTGAAAGAGAAAAGACGTCTTCTGAGGTTTCAACGATTAGTATAAATGTATAATCAATGTTGCAGATTATAAAAATAATTCGGGAGATATTCGAAGATTTTGGATGGGAATCGAAGTTTGTTGAAAAGGCGATTTTAGTTGCAGACGGTGCCTCGAATATGATTTCAGTAGGAAAATCATTCTTTTCTTGTAAGATTTTTTTCGAAACCGAAATTTCAATAAAATTTCAGATGTTCGTTGTTTGTCGCACTTAGCGAACCTTGTATCTGTTCATACCATTCACCCATACAAAACCACGATTAGAAAACAGAACTTGAGCGCAAATGAAATGGAAATATTGTTCAAAGCTGAAAAACTCATTGATTTTATCCAAAACTTATCATCGAAAATGACAAAAATTAAATGCGTGAGTATTAAATATAAAATTAGCATTTTATTAAATATAATATTGTTTCTAGACATTGGGAACACTGAAATTGTCGCCACCGACAATTTCTTCCACCCGATGGCTCTCGACATATGATATGCTAGTTTGGTTTTCGTCTCATATCAACCTACTGATTGGAAATGTTGAATTGTTTCCCGAAGATATTAAAAGTGGCGTTTATGAACTGAATGAAGTGGAAAATCGCGGTCTCATGAAAGACATCATTGAAACGTTAAATCCATTGAAAGATATGTGTGTTGAAAATCAAGTGAGAACTTAATTTCATTCAATTTATAATTAAAATCTTAGAACGAAAGCGTTCAAATGCACTTCGCGCTTCCATATTATATTGGTCTACTCGTGCACTATGAAGAATTGATGTATCGAGACTTATGAAGTATAATACAAAAATAATTTTAAAATGAACTTTCATTTAAGGCATTGCGGACATTAAGCAAGTCTGCGTATTTAGCATTAAAAGAAAATGTAACAGCGTATGGCAAAATCCACGCAGCGGCTACGTTTTTAAATCCAGTTACGAAGGATTTGACGGTTTTACAAGACCTCTGCGACAAGCATTCGGTAGATAACTTATTGATAATTTTAATAATTGAATTATTCAGCTGCCATTTGATCTTTATGAAGATGCAGCGGAATATATCACCAATGTTCATAACGACTGCTTCAACATCAAAGAGATGCGGCAACAAGATGAGAACAAACCAATAATTCCGCTTCCATCCATATTACAAAAAATCATCCCCGCTATTGCACCAACGAGTTGCACCATAAATGACGAGATTAATCGTTATAAAATCGACCAGAATAGGAATTCCCCCGAAATCTATTGGCCTATGAATAGATCTATTTTACCCAATTTGTACCGCGTTGCCCGGAAAATCTTTTCATGTGCAACCTCTGAAGCTGCGGTTGAGAGACAATTAAGTCACGTTAAGTTCATTTTTTCTAATAATCGTAGACGAATGTCGTTTGCATACGCTGAAAAGCTCATTGTATTCAGTGAAATCCAGGCGAAAACCAACTTGAATATTTAATTTGTTTTCTATTACAATAAATTTTTTAGATATAAAACATGTAAATTTCAAACAATAGATCTATCTGTTTTGTATTCGAAAAATAATTCAATAATAACAAACTGAAAAATGTCCGCAGAAGTTTAAAATGAAAATTATCTTGTAAAGGTTTAAAACAACAGGGCCCCCGGCCCGGCCCTAGGCCCGGCCCTATAGGGCCCAGGGCCGGGCCGGGGGCCCGTTTTGACAACCCAGGACTTGCGTAAGGGTTCCATTGCGCTTCGAATTGATCCGATCTACAGTAATCCGCCTAATCTTCGTTTAAAACTAATATGAATTTTTAATAGGAGAAATTCAAAATACAGTAACAACGAACTACACCACAACTGGTTTGATTACCAATTCTGACCTGGTTGTTCGAGAAATATTCTTGTTGAAGAGATCTAATGGCGGATTAAGTGGAGCCAATGTAACATTATGTATAACAGGGAAAAATAGTCAATATTTTGAATTTAGGTGGTCAATTCCATGAGAAGCGACATACTGATAAGCTTCATTGACGGCACCAGACAATCCAGCGAAGCGTTCCATCAAAACGAGCAATACGGCAAATTTATGACACCAATGACCGGAAGAACTTTGAGAATCAAGAACACTAACTATCGCTCAGGAGCCTACTATGTACAATATTTTGTAAGAGGTATGTATATAAACTAAAAACAAAAAATATGCAGAAACTCGTTCCAGAAGACAATTCGGGCATTGTAACGAATGACTAAATCGTTTAAATTGATCAATTTACGAATAAAGTATTAAAAGCATAAAAAATTGTTCGAAACTATAAAATGTATATCAACATCATTATTTATTCACTTATTTATTATGCTAACCAGACAAAAAATTAACAATAACAATAGAGAATAACAGTAATATTGTTGTTATGGAATATTCAATTCTACTGTTCTCAGTGCACTGTCTCTTAGGAATTAATTGGACTAAAAACAACTGCAAATATGAAATATATTGAATTTCAATATGTATTATAATAATTTTATTGTAATTAGAAGTTTCTACTTATATAAATACATTAATGTTCAGAAAGTCAAGAAAATAATTATAATGTGAACACATTTATCATGAAGTGGAATTTCTAGACATTGTGTTCAACCAATTGAAAAAAAAATTAATCAATATTTGTGAACATTTAACGAGGTTAGTGTTTTTTTAAATATCACTAATAAGAAAAAAACATCAGAGCTATACGACATCCTCATTATAAAGCTCCTGTTATTCTCCAAAATGGCTGTCAATGCCTGGGGTGGCTATATTCTGCTAGTCGTGTCGCCAATTGGGACCATAAGCAATTTTGCTGTTATAATATTGTGCTATCGTTTACAATTCTTCAAAAACTCATTTGGATATCTCACAGCGAATCAGGCACTGGGAGCAGCATTGCTAAACTCAGGCTATCTCTTCTACATCGTTCCAACGATGATATTGTAGGTCAAAGTTTGAACCACGAAGATCAAATTAATTTAGTAACATTGAAATATTCGAAACCTGTTCACATCATTTTTGCTATGCAATTTTAATTGGTTACGAGCTATCAACTCAATCGCATTTTTTGATATCTCTTAACCGATTTCTAGCATGCTATACCCCAATGGCATATGACACTATTTTCAGGTTACATCGATTGTCTTTTATTTACGAATTTCGTTTCAGCACTTTTGCCACAAAAATAATTATTATCCTAACGTGGACTTATGCAATTGGAGTTTGCACACTCTTTTATATTATACGTAAAATTCGTGTATAAATATAGAGAAATTCTGAATCATGCATTTTTCAGTTGATTGTAGGATTTTCTTCAATCCTCGCGATGGCTTCTTCTACTATCTTGAAACGCCGACGTGTGACTTTATTTCCTGGTACGCCGATTTTTGCAAGTTCGCTTTACTCGTTGTTCTTATAATCGTTATGGACATCTGCACTGTTTTAAAGATTCGATCCCTCAATAAAAAGGTTTGAAAGGAAATACAAAGAATTTCAAAGAACACCTCATATTGAGATCGGACAAGCCGTTTTGAATCGAGAAGCAATCAAGAAGCGAAAAAGGGATATGAATTATTTGAAGCAAACCGTGTTCCAGGGAATGGCATTCGCCTTTGATCTTGCAGCATTTTTTATTATTTCCCCATTTGTAGAAGATCAAAATGTTCGATTCTTGATGACAACATTCACTTGGTCATTTATTCATACAATCGATGGGTAAAAAACAAATAATACGAAAAATAATAATTTTTCAGAATATTCACAATAACATTTAACGGCGAACTTAGAAAAGGCATAAGAAAAAGCTCAGAAAGTTTAAACTCCAGAATTACATAATAAGACATTAAATAAATATTATAAAGAGATCTTTAATTAATTAACAATTCAAACTTTTCGTAGTACCAATGTCCTCTGAACATGCGCAAACATTCCGTGACGATGCAGTTCATTTGCATCAAACAAAATCGGCTGTTGATGGGAACCATCAAATACATGAATCAAATCAAAACCTGCATATTGAGAATGAAAATATTCAAATTCATATCAAAACCTGCAAACATCATTGCGAGACGTAATGGTCCGTAAATGCGATGTAAATTGAACACAATGGCGTCGGTTCCCTGAGGCATTCCCAGAAAAAGATGTCCTAAACCGAACCATTGAAATTTTAAAAGCACCAAAAAGAGCCAAAGAAAAACGTCAAATTATTCTACCTCCTTTTTTGAGCATACATCGAATTTTTAGCATCTCTCTTAAATCGCCAATCGGATCCAACGGATCACCATAGCGACCGATTCCGGAATGTTCTATTGACGAAAAGCTGGCGGCAAAATCAAACGAATCAGCAAAACTTAAAAATGATTATGAAAAGAATAAAAATGGAAAAATCGCACCTTTCCCATTTTTTCGCAAAATCGATAGGAAGAATTGACGACATTCTGTCTTGGAATTGATTTTGGATTACCAGTTTATTGTATTCTACGGTGAGGATTTTTGAAGCTCCTGCAACGATAATTGATGATAACAAAAATAAATGTTAAAATACCATTAAGAAGCGCGTAGACTTCCACCCAAGGCTGCATACTTCCCACCACAAATCCCGTTTGGCCTTTCAAGGAAATGAACTTCATTGCATTATACATCGACACTTAAATGTTTTATGATTAAAGATAATTAGCAGAAGCTTACATCCATCAACTCCATATGCCATATTTGCAAGAGTCAACGGCTTCCATGTAAGCAGTTCGGAAATTTTTTCCCAGTTCCGAGGCTTCTCACCGTCCACAGAATTTCGATCGTTATGGTAATTCTAAATTTCTCGGTATACATTATAAAAGCAAAATTTAATTTTACGTATTGAACAGCTGTATAACCATATAACAAATACTGGTCAATCATAGCTGCGGACATATTTTTTGGTGGCACTGGAGGTTGTGGCTCGTTGGAAATTCGAATCCATTCTGAGAAAATCTGCAATCGTCACATAAGATACACGTCACATAAGATAATGTCAAAAATACATTCTCGCAAGTTGGTTCATTCAGAAACCGAAGAACAGGAACAGGCTGTCTGATTTCGCTAATGTAGTATCCAAAATTACAAAACACCTGAAAAATAATGAAATGAAGCTAATTTCAAAGTTTGGTGCACCTTGTCCTGAGCCTCTTTAAGGGATATATACCCTTTGTACGTTCTAACTTTCACACTACTCAATTCCTCATCCGACTTTTCAATTTCAAACCGTTTCTTTAAAACCGTCGGTCTTTCAGAATTGTTGAGTCTGTGAAAACAACTTATCAATGATAATAAATAGCCACTAATAAAACTTACGATAATATGAAAACTGTTCCTATTATAATTGAAGAAACGATGAGAAACGATTTGTATGAGCGCATAATGTGCAATGTACGATATACATATATTATTTGTTGTTTGCTTTCCACGTATTGTTGGCTGTTTGTTTCAATTGCAGCGAAAATCGATAAGAGTGGTGCCCTTTTTACAGTACGATAAGAATTGACGTCATTGTCACTGCTCCTCATAGTATAATTACGTGACCGTATTAGTTTTTTTTTTCTGAAGAGACAACGAGCTTTAGACCTGGATTTGTTGTTAAAAAAAAATTGGATTTTCTCAATTTCTTCATTTATTTTAAATGAATACAAGATTCAAATGTCTACCAATTTTCGTTTATTTTATTCGACTTCAGGGAATATTTAATATTAATACAGGGTGCAAAAAATCAGCAAGAAGACACATACAATGAAAAAGCTTTTCGTCATGAGTGTAGTTACATTTCGGTTGGTTAATTATATATGTATATATATAGCAAAAGAATCGCGAACGGAGCACAAAAAAGAATGAGCATTTAAAAAATGGTGATAGGACCGGATGAAACAAATAAAAATAATACATTAATCGATTCGTTCGATGGGTGGGCAACATCTTATCACAGAAAAAATTATAAAAGCTACACGATTCTTGGTATTTTATAATATTGCAACAAATGGGGTATTATTTCGAAAGATTTTCCTTGAGAACTCCATAAATATTCGCACTTTTGAGTGGTGTGTAATCGTTGCCGCTAGGTGTCAGATTTCCGTTTGTCTCCTCTCTACTTAAATTCCAAAACTATTAATAACTTTGGTCATTTTCTTGATTCAATGTTACCGATTCGGCACCAGTTTCTCTACGACTTTCTCAATTGACCGTTCAATTTCACACATAATAATCTTTTTCTTCTCGATAGGTAAACTCATATCGTCCTCCACCTGAAAATAAACGGTTTAATCAATTAAAGTTTTGATAATGCATTCAAAGAAAATCTTAATTAAGAACCCCGGAATTTTGAAAAATAAACAAATGCAATTATATACAAACCCCCAGGAAGCAACGCTAACGATACGAACAAATGAATGTGACACCAGGAAGAAAAAAGCCTTACCAATTTTTTGGCCTGCAATGATTTATCGACATTGATGCGAAGCTGTTGAATACAATCCTGGACGTGGCAAACAAGCGCTGAAACTGGGAAAATAGAGGACGAAAATAGACAAATATCGAGGTAAGAATATTGTTAAGCATTAGGTAAAAAGTGCACCGAAAACTAGAAATTCCCAAAGTAATATGCTAGGAAATCACTAACGATTTTTGGTTCCGTCTCTAGAATTCTCAATCAAATGTTGCCATTCGTTCGAGTTCACGGAGCTACGCGGCGATTCATCGCTACCGAGATCGGGACCTTCCATTGACTTTTCACTATAACAATAATTATAGTCAGGTAGCCAAGTTTTCGTATAGTCCGACCTCATTTTAGTAACTAAATAATTTGCGCTTCTTTTTGGGGTTGTGGTGTTCCCTGAAGAACGGTCACGTTCATAGAGCCTTCTAGAAGACAACGTACCAGACCCAATTCCTAAAATGCAGACAATTTTATTTGTATTTTCGGTGGATAATTATCTACCTCCCGTACCATAAGCAATAGACGAGGACCTCGTCGAAGAAGCCGGCGAACAATCCGATGTCGTTGTCGACCGATTTCCAGCAGCCAATGCTCTCTTGTTAATGCTCAATGGCGTCATATCGCTGTTATTCGAGTCCGACTCCTCGCTTGTCTGATTGCGCGCGGACTTGTTTCGCGGTCTAAAGCGATCCACCTTTTTCTGAACAGCACCGCGCATTCGTAACGCAAACGGGCTTCCGGTATCTTCAAATTGCTCGGGCGCTGTCAGATCGGGATTGCTCGCCTTCTTCATCATCTGGATTGTATTGGCTAAGCGTTTACTTGGCGAATCATGGTCGGCTCTTGCAGATCCTTCCATGGCTAGCTCATCATTTACATTGCCGACACTTCTAGCCAACATTCTCGATTGAGCCAATGAACTGGTCGATCTAAAAATGAATGGTACAAATTGGAAGAGTTTTGGCAATTGCAACTGATAACTATCAATAAAAATGTTGATAGCGCCATCTTATTCATTTTTCGCAAATAGCATTTGAATGGATTTGTCAAATATATACAATTTAAATAAATCAAAAACGCGTAGATCTAAATCATACCCGGAGCGATTTCTTGAATCGGCATCAAATATCCCAAAGGTCTCGGGGCATCAAATATCCCAAAGGTCTTCTTCTGTACCGAGCCTCTCCGTGGCGAAGAAGATCAACCACACCACCTTACAACTCTAGCTAGTAGATTTGGTCACTACTAGTAGGTGTTCTTGTGGGCTAAGAGGTACACCGCCTCCCGCAGGTCGGAGGTTTCGTCCACAACTCTCCTCCCTAAAGGCTCAACTTTAGCCCAGCAAGCTACTGTTGGGTATCCCAGGGGCAACCACAAAAGCTACAAACAGCCTTCAAAACTGCCTTAGTTCTCCGCACTCGGCCTCCTCATCAGTTACGGTAGATGCTGATGAAAGTCGAGAAAGGCGATCTAATCTCGGAGTCAGCACCGTCTACCTTCAACCAATCCAGGAACACCGGAAACCCCACCAAACCCGAAAAATCAACGCCCGAATCGCAACATTCAACTGCAGATCATTATCCAACGGAACACGACTCGAAGAGCTGCTAAACGAGACGCAAAGAATCGAGTACGACATCATTGGCCTCGCAGAGACGAAAAGAGCATCAGAATCCCACGAAACACACATCGACGGCACCGGAGTATTTCTCGGATCCAGAAATGCTTCCTCAACATCTGGCGGTGTTGGATTCATTGTCCACCGACGTCTTATGAAAAGTCTAAAAGAAGTCGTATTTGTCAACGAAAGGATCGGTTATCTCAAGTTCATGGTCAACAAACGCTTCGATTGCACCGTTTTCCAAGTCTACGCTCCGATTGCTGATACTGATTACGAAGAACTAGCGGATTTCTATGAAAACCTCGAAGATCTATACCACAGCAGTAGAAGCAAGTTCAAGTTGATAATCGGAGACTTCAACGCAAGAATTGGAGAACGAAAAGCTCAAGAAAAATACATTGGCACCAATTCGATGGAACCACGGAACGAATCAGGAGAACTGCTAGCCACATTTTGCGAATCAAACAGAATATGGCACACAAATTCGATGTTTCAAAAGCCTCCGAACAAACGCTGGACCCACGTGAGCCCCAATGGAAACCATAAGCACGAAATCGACCACATTTTATCAAATGGAAAATTCGTAACCGATGTGAACGTGCTTCCCTCTTTCACCACGGGAAGTGACCATCGCCTGCTTCGCTGCAATATCCATTTCAACATCAAGAAAACCAAGTCAGCTGAAATCAGGAAGAGAATGCCACCAAGAAAATGCCTTGATTCCAAAATTGCTGCTCAAATCACTATCGGAGCTCACCTTCCCACCACCCCAAATATCGACGAAGACTACGAACGTCTGATATGCTATCTTCAAAGTCTTCAAGAACAAGCCCTCATCAAGCCTGCAAATCACGCCACAAGGAGAATCTCCGAAAACACGAAGAAACTGCTCGCCAAACGTCGCTTCATGAGCAGAGACGATCCCGCATTCAAATTGCTATCGGAACAATGCCGAACAAACTTGAGGAAGGACCACGATGAATACGCCAAAACCCGACTCCTTTTCGCGGCCGAAAAAAGAATGAGTTTGAAAAAAGTCGCTCGCGACATAAATCAGTTCAAATCAACAATTCCATGCCTCAAGAGCAGCACCACTGGAGCAAGGATAACATCAAGAACAGGTATCGAAGAAGAAATTGGAGCCTTCTACAGCAGTTTGTTCGCTAGCCACATGCTCCCGCCACATCCTACCGCTCCACCCGACACGTCTCAAACACCATCTTTTCTCCTTGCCGAAGTAAAGCACTCGCTCAAATCTTTTGCAAACGGAAAAGCAGCCGGAAGCGACAAGATCTCGGCCGACTTTTTGAAACACTGTGACGACTCAATTCTTGAACTGATCGCAAATAGATTCAGCTGGTACCTCAAATCAACATCCATCCCTAATGCTTGGAAAACATCAAAAACCAGCCTGATTCACAAAAAAGGAGATAAAGAAGATCATGAAAACTATCGCCCCATAACATTGTTATCAGTTTTATACAAGCTCTTCACAAAATGCCTCCTGGCGAGAATGCGAAACCAACTTGAAGAAGCCCAACCCGTCGAACAAGCAGGTTTCCGCCGTTCCTTCTCTACAATGGACCACATTGGCACAGTTCAAAAAGTACTCGAAATTGCTCGTGAACATAACATGCCTATTGCTCTTGTCTTCATAGATTTCCACAAAGCGTTCGACAGCGTCGAACCTAGAGCAGTATGGGAAAGTCTGCGCCAACAAGGAACTGATGAAAGCTACGTCAAAATCCTCGAAGCTTGCTACACCGATTGCTCCACAACCTTGCGACCCTTCTACAACAACATAGACGTTCCGATCACACGAGGTGTTAGACAAGGAGATCCCATCTCTCCGAATCTATTCTCCGCTTGCCTGGAAGGAATATTTCGACAGCTAGACTGGTCGAATTTTGGAGTCTCGATTGATGGCAAGAAGTTAAATCATTTACGATTTGCCGACGACATCGTACTCATCAGCCACACACCTCAAGAAGCCACGGAAATGCTAGAAAATCTGGTCGATGCGAGCAAAATAGTTGGTTTGAAAGTCAACGAAAGGAAGACCAAATCTATGAGAACATCTCTTTGCGACCCGTTGCCGATTACTATTCACGGATACCCAATCGAAGATGTAGAAGAATATGTTTATCTAGGCCGCCAACTCAACCCTCGGAATGAACTCCTCCCCGAGCTTCATCGAAGACGAAGAGCCGCATGGGCGGCGTTCAACAACATCAGATCGACCACCGACCACATCACATGCGCTAAAACTCGAGCCCAACTATTCGACAGCCACGTTCTCCCCTCGCTTTGCTATGGAGCTGAACAATGGACCCTCACGAAAGCTTTGGCAAATCGCCTTCGTGTAACGCATGCCTCATTAGAAAGAAAGTTGGTTGGAATCACATTTCTGGAACAACGAGAAAGAGGATATCATGGAACGGACATCCGCCAATTATCAAAAGTGAAAGATCCAATCAAACACCTAGTGGAATCAAAACTGAGATGGGCCGGACATGTAGCTCGAAGAACAGATGGAAGATGGACAACGTCGACTATGGAATGGTATCCCAGAGACTGGAAACGACCGGTAGGAAGACCACCGATGAGATGGAACGACTCGCTGAGAAAGAACCACTGCGTACGAGACCGGAACAACCGCATCGTCAAATACTGGACAACTCGAGCTAAGGACAGAGCCGAATGGAAAGCTGTGATCCGCGCTGCAAGCGAAGGACGGATCGACTAAGTGACTAAGTAAGTAAGTAAGTAAGTTGTCAAATATATACAATTTAAATAAATCAAAAACGCGTAGATCTAAATCATACCCGGAGCGATTTCTTGAATCGGCATCAAATATCCCAAAGGTCTCGGCGCCATTGGTTCCTGTTTTTGTGATGTTCCTCAAGTTGGTAATACTTCGCGTTCGTTGATTACCATCATCGTCTATTTGCTTCAGAAGCGACAAGTTCTCCGTCGATTTTCGCAAATTCTCACTTGACTGATGAAGTCTGAAAAGAAAATGCAATTATTAATGACCTCACATTACTTTACACTTACTTGCTTCTAACAGCCATAAGCTTATTAAGTGCATCCGTGCTCTTCCTCATCTCGTCTCTACCTCTGTTAGCTGACTTGAAATACGAGATGTCAGAATCCTAAAACCAAAAACGATTTGAATTTTTCTCAATAATCCCTCTATCTCACCCTTCGCTTTTGTTGTAAATGCATCGTTCGATCTCGCGAGCCCGCATTAACAACACTGCTAGTAGCAGTCGACGATGGGCTTGAATCGCGATTCAGCATATGGCTCAAAGCCGATTTATTCGGGCTTTGGCTCCGACTACGAAGCGAATATGAGAATGTCGGCTCCTCAGCTGAAAAAATTGTGATTGATTTAGAAATTAATGCAATTCCCAAGTGTGTGTGATCCCGTGAATAAAAAAAAGTGGGTAGAAGAAATAGAAGAAGAAGAAGAAGTCAAAACCCTTCAAAGAAGCAAAAGGAAGATAAACCCCTCCTAGTTTTCAAAATATGTTTATGTGCGTACAATTTCTCTGTGATGGATTTTCTGTTGCTTTTCGGTTGTGGTTTGTGATGTCGACAATTGAAGTTAGTAGCAAAATTATTAAGCTTTAATGGGGATTTCTTGAAAATTTTTAGAATCGGAATGAGAAAATCAACTAGCCAATATGGATTTCTGAGAAAATTGTCGATAACAAGATCGGTTCGGAATCTCTGTTAAGCCAATGGAAATGAGCATGCAATCCCAAACAAATAGAATTAAGCGTTGAAGAATACGAAGAGGGACGCCTGTGATGATCACCTATACGTTTACTCGATGCCGATCGCAACACGCGACGCCGTGCCGCTTCCGTCTCTCTCATATCCACAACCGTTGTGTTCGGCCGATTGCGTCGAGCTCGCGATGTTGCCGTTGTGGAGCTTACTCGTCTCTCATCAACATTATCATTAGCACAAAAATGATCAGACCCAGCGCCAAAATCATCATCAAAATGAATCTCGCGAGTTTGAATCGCAGAAAATCGCAATTTTTGAGAATCTGGTTTGTGGTCTGAAAATGGGGGTTCAGGGTGGAATTCTTTCGTACAGTTAGATCGGGAAAATTGGGAGAGTCTGATCAGCGAGAACAGAATCCTAAGGATATTTATACGCAAAGCTTTGTTTTGCTTGTAATTTGCTAAATCATTTAAATTACAAAACCATCTTATAAAAAAATGCAAAAATTGATCAAAACTTACATTTCCTTGCCAAATTCGTATTGGAATCCATGGAGGAGGCAAAAAGATTCGAGTTGCTTCGTCGCGTTGCCGAGCTCGTTGACAGCGTCTGCGGACTCCAAACCGTTTTGGGCTGCGTTCCACCATTATCAAGAAATTTTCTAGACAAACTGTTGCGTTCCATGGACTTTCTGCGGAATGGCGAATTCGCCTGAATTTGCTGAATCGCCTGCTGCGATGGAGGAGTCGATAGAACACGCGACGAAGTGCGTGGAGCTACTGGAGGAGGATGAGACGTTGAATCTGGATATCCTGCAAAAAACGGATTATCCAAAAGATTATGTGGCAGAATTTCTTTAAAAACGGTGTTTTATTCAAAAGAAAATCTTTAAAATGTTTAAAATCTGATAGCTCACCGAAAAAATTATGAGTCAAACAAAAGCCGTGAGTAATTAATCAATGCGATCTATCCCAAGGTTTCGATGATCATTTCGAAATAAAAAACGTTTTCCAATAGCAACAACTGCCATCGGAAGAACTTTTTGTACAATTTTTTTTCATAATTTAATTTTATTTGAAATGTATACAATTTATTTAGGCAAAAAGTAGCAAAACCACTAACCGTGGGTTTGATTGATATACGACGACACCATTGCAGGTTGAATGTGATGAATATCAGAAGAGGCCGGCTGCCAGTCTAAAGCCGTTTCATTATGTATTCAAAGGGAAAACCGTCGAGAAAACGCCCAAAACTTCTCTTTTTTTGGGATATTTCATTTTGCGCTTAGTGACGAGAGAGGTCGAAATCAACACTATAATTAGGCAAAGAAAAGTTACCATAAATGGGGAGAAACGACGAAATTTCAAATCGCGCGGGCGTCGGTGTTTGGCAACCAACTGGCAAGAAACAAGGACATCTCGGGATATCGGCGTCTAGCATTTCGCAACACTCTCTCGTCACACCTGCCCAGATCTTCCGGCCCTCATTAAAGGACCACTTTAAAGGTGATGCGACCGCGCCACGTGCACACAAAAACAATTCGGTTAATGAATAGAATTTCGCGGAGAGAAAATTATTTCAAATCCTTCAACAACCACACACCATTATACTGCACCGGTGCCATTTCGCCCCATTTCATTCTGCCAGATGAACTGGTGTTGTTGTTCGACAAATGTGATGATGATCCTACATTCAATAATTAAATTAAAAGAAAACGAGAACGATTGAGATTACCCGCGTTTCGCTGAGCCGCAATTGTGGACATCATAAGCTCTTTAGCTGTCGGCACTCGAACACCGCCTCCATTGACGTCTCTGAACACGAAGAAGAATGTTGAGATGAGAGAAGAAAATGCATGATAGATACCTTAAGTTCATCATGGATTTGCTGCTCTGGTAGCCGCGGAGTTGCTCGCTATTTTGCTGGTAGCCGGGAGAAGCCGAACGCCGAATTTCTTGAGATGGTGGCGACAAGAAATGTGTGTGGTGCCCTGAAGATATTTTTGGTAAATTTTGTAACTTTATATCATAGCATTTCTGAACAAAAATAGGACAAAATCCCACCTACGGTTCCAAAATGGCTGGCCGAATCTTCGTTGTCTTCTTCTTCTGAGAAGATGCGATTTTTTCGACGCGATGACGAAGCCGAAACAAAATCCGATTGAGTTTCTGATGCGTCAGTTTCTGGAAAATATCATTTGAATTTTAATTGTTTGATGTTGTTTAACCATACCGTATTGGTCCGGTGAAGCGAATATGTTCGTATGGGTTCGCCTCTCAACAGCCGGTGCCAACTGAACCGATGGCGAGAACGAGCTGAAAATTTGAATTCAACATTACTTCAACTCGTTGTTGACATTTTACCGAATACACACCAGCATTTTTTATAATTTTAGACGAATCACCCGCGGCGGAAAGAAAACGAGTGATGTGGGAGCAAGAAAATGAAGAGGATTTTTGACAAAAGTCCATGGATCAACGATAGAGTATGGAAAAGCCAGAGAATACGGCGAGAGATATCGAATCAAACAAGTGTTTTCTCATATATCTTTCACACTCGATATTTGCATTATTAATTATGACCTTAACGAATGAGGATTTTTTAAAAGCCGAGAGGTAAGAAATCTGCACAATTGAAATCATTGGGAATTATTGTAAAAAAGTAATTTTTATACAACTTCATAGCTCCAAAACATAATTTTATGTAATATTTTAAGGTTAGTCTGCCTACAACTTATTATTACTTTTAGAATCCGGTAGTATATGGAATTTGAAAATCCGAAAACTGTCAAGATTTAGTCACTCTCTGATCATGCCGCGCCATTTAACAATTTCTCATCCATCATGCAATCAAAAATAAAATTATGATGGCCCGCCGCCGCCGCGCAATGTCGGCGGCGATCGACCGAGCATGTGTTTCACACATCATAAAATGTCCGTCATCAAAACGAAATCAGCTGTTTTGAACAACAACACAAACACAACCAAGTCAAACATTTAAATTAAAACGAATAAATGCCCAACGAATATCGCAAGGAATTCGATAAAACTTCAAGGTCGCCGCACGAAAAACGCCGTAATCCACAATTAACCCGAATTATCGAATATATCAACAAACAATAATAATCGGCACAAGTACAAAAATGATGTGTTTTTCCTCTATGAAAAGTTATCCAAAATAGATGGAAGTGAAAAATAATGTTTGTTTAACAAAAAAATGAGAAAGGCGAGTGCATGGGAAAAATGGGAGACGTGTTTGGAAGTATGTAGGACATGTCGCGATGATGACGAACAGTTACCAAACATAGTCAGGAGAAATTCCATAAAAAGGTCCTTCGACAACAACGCTGCCGCCTTAAAAGGAAACACCCTAAGCGTGAAAAGAAGCCTTCCATTAAAATAACACATTTTTTTTTAGAAAAAAACGACCTTGGAATAAAGATAAATGCAAAAAACGGCAATAAAGTTACACCCAAAAGCTAAATGTGATGACGGGAAAACGATGGAATGCGTTCAGAATTTATGAACGCACGCAATCCATAATAAGATAATATTGATAAGAACTGATAATATAATTGTTGTTGTTGTTGTTGTCGCAGTTTCCCGGAATGTGTCGATCGCAAATGCGTTGAACAAATACCATTCAATTGTGCATATTTAGCCTTTCATATTTGACGAAACGGATGACAGTTAATCAATAATTCGAATATATCATATCCTCATTTTTATGTAAATTCCATGTGGGAGAAATGACACTTCAATAAAATTTGGTAGGGAATGATGATTCTCGAACGAGGATTTAACATTACATATATACATATATTGGAATCGCCTCGGCAAATGAAACAATTTGTTGAAACAGCTTGTCATGATTGGCTTTTCCCAATTAATTAATCGAAAATTTGCAGAAAGGAACAATTTAGGAATTGTGAGAATTCGTTCGGATTCAAGCAATATAACAAGAAATTTTCCAGTTCTCAACTTTAAAATATGTAGTCGCAAAACAGATAACAAAAGCCGCGCGTACAATAAAACTCAAGTGATGCATCAAATCATGGACAACCACCCATAATAGTAAATTTTCTATGCAAAAAGTCGTCGTCGTTTTGGCGATTATTCAACGGTTCAGCGCATTTATGTGATAATAGTCTACGACGTCGTCGTACATTTTCAAAACGAAAAAATGCATATCGGAAGATGAGCGGCAAGAAAACTACAACATGTATATACAATTCGCATAACCGGCAAGACAAAAGACGAACGGAAAAGTGGGACGAGATACCATGGGATCGCAAGAGGGTCCGAAGCGGAGCACGGTAAACAAGCAATGAGGAGCTGTCCGAAACTGATATCCTAAAGGAGTGTTGAAACAAAAATGAAAAAAAATTTTTGGAGGAACAGTGCAAATAGATCACTTACAAGTAGCGAAGGGCTTCCCATTATCACGAAAAAGTAAATAACAGAACAATTTGCGAATGATCTGAATGCTGAGCTAGTAAATATTGCAATTCATTGAAGCAATATGGAGTAAACTCTAAATTACCGCTTCATCTCAGATAAATCGGAAAGGCTGAATGAGCTTTAGCCTTGCTATGATGACACTGAAACAAATTGAATCAATTTGATGATGAAGCAAACTGAAAATCAATTAATCAAAATCAAATACGTTTTGCCGCTTCACGTGATGGTGCGTTTCGCGCGCAGCAACCGGTACGAGTTGCGATAATCCATCCAAAATATTTATGCAAATTAACACCAGTCCATTAAGATGCCGGTAAACCAGCCTAGCGCGCAAACCAACGAGACGCAGGCATATTTGCTCAGCGCCAGTCAATCGAGGGAAGGTGGAGTGGCGATGCTGCTGAGCTCGGTTGGACGTTCCACAAATGTTTCCGGGCCCCCATTTGAACTTTTTTATCCCTAGTATTGTCGACATCGGGCGACTGCGAAAAATTGGCCAAATTCCGAAAAATAAAGCTAGGGAGAGGTCTTGTTGAGTTCCGCAGTCGCATGACGTCGACAGTACGATTTTTGTTTTTTTTTCAATTTCATGCGAAACAGACTACATATATAAAATAACTGATAAAAGTTCGCATCTTCTAATGAAGATTTTACTGGAGACAGCTCGCTATAGTCATTCTACGAGAGAGCTAAAAAAAAACTCAAATCAAATTTCAAATAAATTTTTACGATTTCATCGGTGAATGTTTTTGTTTCGTTGACTCTGGGCATCGTACTCTCATCACTCGCGGATGTGTAACCTTCAGTTTGAACGATACACATAAAACACTTTAAAAACCGAATAAAATGGTATGCAAATTGAAAAACGAACGGGTGTAGAATGACGCATAACGCATGTATAAAATTGTACTAAACAATTTTTGAAGCGTTGGTGGGCAACAAAATGAGACAAAAGCAGATGGGCCGACGAGATGGGCCGAAGGGTGGAGAGTTGTACGTATGCAAATTGTGTAACGACGAAAGAAACAAAAACCGACCTATCACCGAGGCGAGCAAAACTCGAGCTGCCAATCTGATGCCAATTCACAGGATTTAAGCGTTTCGATTGACTTCCTCGCACTGAAAATTTGAAAAACGGCTTTCGTGATGGCGAGAATTGCAAAAAAATCCTCAAATCAGAATTGTAAAAAACGTGGTTTAAATTCAGGATATGTGCAAAAACGCTAGGGTTTTGAACGCAAATCTGTGACAAATACGCCCCAGGGTGCGTACTTCCTTTTTTTCATAGTTCTTACGGCAATTCTTGTTCGTGTTGGAAACACTCCCAAAAATTCTAATACTCTTAGAAATCTATTTTAACGTACCAGAAGATGAGAATTGAGTCGAATCGTCGTCGTCGGCTTGATATGAGCACAACGACGTTGAACATCCGCTGAATTCCGGTGCACCGAGAGGCCGTTTCAGCGAGTTTGAATCGCTTATCGTTTCACTTCCACTGCCTAATAGACTATCAGGAGACGATGTTCTTTAAAAAAAAGCAAAACAGTAAGGATTACAACATGAAATAGAAAGCGCGAAAAACACAATAAGCTAAGATTGAACGCCGCACTAGTTGAATCGGGGTCGAGATTTGGATCGGGCTTGAGATCTTTTGCTCTGATACGATCTCAAAACCCGGTTCTTCAAAATTTCAACGCCTTTTGCTACTAAATTGAATTAAGCGCCAATAAATCCAAGAATTCACAACCTCATTGTGATCTCCTCCATGAGTCGAACTTGTGCTGAAACCATGCGCTCTGTGAGATTCTTGGCAAGTCGCCAGATAAAGATGAAACCTTGCGATGTAGTAACCATCACATTTCTAAAATCGATTAGGGAATAAGGCTTATTGTGGTAACAAGAAAACTGGGATTTAAAAAAAACTGGAAACGTGAACCGACCTGAAGTCTTCAGAAAAAACTGCATCAGTTGGTGGAGCTCCAAATCCGCAAAGAGCAGCGAGGCACGTTCCGGTTCGCATATCGGTCACGTAGACGAACTTGTCAGAACACACTGCGCATGCGTATGAAGCCGATGAGTCGGTTGTCACTTTGACAATTTTGCCGTGTTGGGCGACATCGTCGTCGGCACCTTTGACTTCTCGAATTAGTTTGCCGTTGAGGTCGAATTGACGAAGAATTCTAAAATTCAAATTCGCTATGACAATTATGAAACTCTTAGTCTCACCTATCATGTCCCGCGATAACCAGAATATCGGCATGCTTAACAAAATTCATATCACAAATACTTGATGGTATCGACAGTTGGTGAATTCGAGAGAATTCGCATCGCTCGTCGCTAATCCCTGTCAGTTTCCAGATCAAAACCGTTTTATCGCTTGAGCATGTGTAGAGATGCAGTTTATCGGCATTCCACGCGAATTTAACCGACTTGATAGCAGATTGGTGAGCGTCAAGAACGGCACAATGAGAAAATTGGGAACTGTAGGGTATCCTCCTAAAAAATTCGAACATTTTTCAACTTAAAAATATTTTTACCTGAACACATGCACAAATCTATCGCGCCCGCCGGATGCCAAAAAAGTGGGATAATCGTGTTTAGAGGTGGTTGCATGATCGGAGAAATCTAAAGTGGCAATCTCGTTATCATGCGCATTTACTACATCCAGCGTAGGCATATCGGAAAACGAGAGATCGATGAAGCTTAAATGTAGGATTTTTCAATTAAGTCAACCAAAAGTTATGTCTCACAAAATTGTTCCTGTCACAGTGCCAGCCACCATAAGCCTACCGTCGTGCGATATTCGTGTACAAAGAACGCCAGATTTATCAAATTGTCCATTATCTGTTGAGCCAACAGCTTCATCTAAACACACAATTTCCTAATATTACTAGCTGTTAAGTCTACATTGTTTTTTATCTAAAAGAAGTGCTGAATCATCTTCCAAATAGATGACTTTCAGAAGATTTGGGCATAAAATGTTGACGATTTCTTTCTTTTCTTCATCATCAGTGGTGAAATTCCAGAATCGAATTGTTCCGTCATTGCCACCGGTAATGACAGTTCCGGGTGGTAAGCTTGGTGATGATGATGGAAAATTCTAAGATAAATGTAGTGAGATATTCCCATACTAAAATTGATTGAACCTCAATGCAGTTCACAGCTCCTACATGGGCGAGACTAGCTCTTCTGAATGACCATTGTTGGTGTTCCCGAGAAAACTCGATGAGAGATCTGTCAGCGTACCCGACGACAAACGAGCCACTACTAGGGCTGGCAGTAATACAACGAGGTTCAGGAAACCTGCAAGAAAAATCATTCAACATGAAATGAATTACATACATAGCATCCTCAGGATGTTCCACAAGTTGTTGCGGCTCGTAAACTAGTGCCGGGTCCAGGAAGAGATGGATTGGAGGCGCGAGATCAGCAAGAAAGTCGAGATCGTCTCCGATAAGACAGAAAAGTCGAATTAAACCATCAGAGCAGCCAACAAGTAGCCCTTCTGGTATTCGAGCGACACATACGGCCTTGAAGGTGTCCTTCCACGAATAGCATTTGACGTACTAAAATGGAATTATCCAGTGATTCCCATGCTGATTTTGATTTAACTTAGACGCTACCTTCTTATTTCCATTGAATTCTAGAATCTCTCCGCTTAAAGTGACTGTAACTAATCGATTCGAAGAATCGCAAAATGTGGCGTCGACAAAGGTCACGTTTCGCTTATCCGCTAGGATTGCCGAGCGACTCTGGAAATTTGAGAAGTTGGTCACATTTTCCACTATGATATACAATTACCGTCAGCCCAGAACGTTTGTTAACACCATCAGAAGCCATGGGAAGAAACCAGTATTTGACAGACTTGCAACCAACAGTGACACACATACTTGAATCGTAGGACACAGTTATGGCATTGACTGGAGATGTGAGTTTTCCAACTCCCATATCTTGGCCCGTTCTCCAATTCCAGGTGATGATTTGAGCATCATGTTGGCAACCAATAGATATTAGTGTACTATCGTCAGGAGTAAATTTCTGCAAAACAATTTCCAACATGGAATTCCAATAATTCATACCACTATGATGATAGATACAGTATGTGCAGGCATCGAGCGCACAAGTTTTCCAACAAAATTGCCCTGATCATCACGTAGCTGCCAAATTCGGACATTCGGATTATGCCCCGATTCTCCAGTTGCTGCAAATCTTCCGCAAGTTGTTATAGCAACACATGTAAAAATCTGCTTGTTTCTTGATATCAGGTGCCCTTCTAACTTGTCCAAAGTTGCTGTTGAGCTGACAATAATTGATGACCTGAAGCGAGAACCATACATTTTTGAATTCCACTGAATTAATTACCCAGCAACTTGGAGCAAAGTATCTGTTGTATGATGAAGGGCACATGCATTAACGTTAACTGCATTCCGGCCGATCACCGATTTTAGGCGAGCCTGTAATTTATTCTGTTCTTCAAAAGAAACAAGACGTAGAATCTTTTGTCAGTTTTGGCATAATTGAATTAGTGTAACGAAATTGCGCCGACAAATTGTCATGATTCATTCCAAACAATGCTACAACCAGCCACGGACGAAGTCATTTTCTCTAAGAAGAAGCGCCTTTTTTGAATGAATGCTTTGAAAAATAAATCCAATTTACTTAAATGCTATAAATCACAAAACGTACGTGAATCCCTTAGATCCATTTATATAATACGTTCGCATAGGTCAGACAGAACCATAAATATACCGGTAACCATCAATTATTTTCTTATTTCCATATATACCCCTCGAATGTTGTTTGGCAAATGTCCTTCAAAAACTTCTTACCGCGCCTGGTCACCTACTCGGGAATTCATTGAATTCGGCATGAATATGCAAAAGGTATGCTCGCTCATTGCGATTATGATAGCAAGGACATTTATCAAGGCGGTGTCGATGAACCGTGAATCGCAATTGATTGATAATAATAATGTATTCAATCACAAGGATGATGATAGATAACTTAGCCATAGATGAGTCTAACTCACACAATACCTTTTTTTGCAAAACCGGTCCATCGCGCCCGCCCTCGAACACCTTATAATGATTAATTGTCATACATTATGTACTAATACCGCATGCCATCTTTGATGCGTGAACCTGCCAAAAACGATTTCAATGCATGACAAAAACGTGCAGGGCAAAAACTGAATGAGGTGGGCAAAAGGTCAATTGCGATTCCGAGTGACCTGTTTTTCGGTTTTTTCCCCAACATCCCCCAATCCTTGGGTCACTTTGTATGTAAATTGAGACAACGGGAAAACATGTAGCCGCTGCTTTTTACGATCTTGTTGTTAATACGCATGACGGGAGCATATTTCCAACTTCTAATGAGGTGGAGGTGAAGTTAATATTACTGCGTAAAATTGATTCACGTAATGTTGAAAGTGCAACAAACTAAAAGAGAAGTGCACTGACTTTCTTTTGTTGCTAAAGCTTCCCGATTTCATAGGAATCCACAATATGTCTTTCGATCCGAATAAAAATCTGATATTCGCGGTTGTCATCGAAAGAGCCACGCGAGACGAAATTAATGTGTTTTATCGCGTAACAACAACTGGTGGTTTTTCAAATGAGCCAGAGAACCACAAAAAAAGTCGGCAAGGGGGAGGTGGAATCAACTTACATAGGACGTGTGTGGCTGCTCGCCAAAATTAGGCATCGTTGTCGAAATGTCGTCTTCAAGTAACCGAAATTCAAATGGATTTGGCACGAATTCAAATGGAGACGCTTTTGGCGGCGGCGAATTTCGGAAAGATAGCGAGACGATATAATTATGAATATAATACGAAAAACGGTTTCTCTCTTTCTATGTCTTTTTTCTTTTTTATGTCGGTTGCTGTTGGATGACGGATTTTAGGTGTGGCGGGCCTTCTTCTCACACTGGCATCGAGATCTGAACCACAGATACGTGTTGGGAGGAAATGAAAAGCGAAACGTGTGAATTTCGAAGAAATTGATAAGGATTTATAGGAATTATCGATAAGTCGATTAAATTATACTCTATAGAAAAAAAAAGAAAAAATTTAGACGATTTTTAAAAAAGACAGAATTTTGAAGAGACTACATGCTCGTAGCGAAAATTTGGAATATAACTGCATGTATTCGATTAACCAAGAGAAAATAAATCAAAACAGAATTTCGGAATGCGGAGCATGAGGTCAAAGGTCATTTCAACTCTACGATAAGAATTACTTTTCCGTTTCTCGTGCCCGAAAAAGCAAACTCTTATCCATAACTTCTGGATATTCAGTAAAATAAACATAAGAGATCAGGTAGATAAAAAATAGAGCAGAAATAACGGGGACTTCGAAATCGCTTCAAATATGCATGAAACTCAAAACTGCAATCTAAGCGTGTTTTGTTTTTGCAGATGCTCCAAAACTGTGCAGTGCGATAAGATAAAAAAAATCGATAAGAACTATCGAAAAAAAGCGATGAAGGGTCTCGAAGGATGAGAAGTGATCAAACAATAAGTTGCAATTTTTGAACGTCGACAAAAAAACGAACACAAAAATTCATCATCATGTCGTCGAAGGTGGAGAGGCACAGCACAGCATCACCTGCATTGAAGTGTAAGAGACACAGAGACAAAAGTATTGTCTCGCCGCTCGCTCAGCCACCCTTCCGCCGTCGCCCGGCCCTCTGGTCGGCGCACTCTCTCCCACAGTTTTGTCAAAGTTCGAAAGTGGGCGTGGCGATCTCTCGACAGGAAAAAAGGCAAATGTGAACTGGTTTCGACACGCAACTACACTGCCCAAAAATGGCGGAGAAAAAAGTAAACAGATTTCTTGCAACACCATATGGTTTCTGTAGTGACAGGTTATTCCGCCAACAGCCATAGATTAACAATGTGCAATCGCCTTTAGCCATTTTTTTTCAAAAATCCTTTATTTTCATTATCGGAGTTTTGATTACTTCTTCTATGATACCGCCCAGATATGAGCGTAAAAGGTCATTTGATCTAACTTATTTCTAATGGCCTAATAAATTAAGAACGCTGCGAACAAGGAATGTGTCTTGATAAGACTTGACTATTTAAAAGGAAAGAGTTTCAATCAATTCATTCATCTTTGTTCATACGACAATTTTTTTCGTTTTCTGAGTCATTAATAAGTTATGTAAACATAAAAGGTAAGAAATTGTATACATTCTCAAGTACGCAAATCGTCGGCCCTTTTTTTTTGTATTTATAATACGAGTTAAGAAAGGGATTGTCATCGGAATTGAAGACTTACAATTGAAGACTTGTTAGGAATAAAATGCGATGTTTTCATTGCTCTTTTAAACGTTCTAGAGAATATATTTCATCTTCATGAAAAATAAATCATTAAAAAAGTCTTATACGTAGATCAGCCGAGTGGAACATTAATTTTTTTTCAAAAAAAAATCGAAAGGTTAAAAATGGTATTTGAATTATTGCGGTTCGAAGATAATTTTAAAAATTAAAAAAATTTAATAATTGAAGGATTGGAAGTATGAATGGCGTTGGAAGAATTTTGAAGCATATGTTTTTTTAGAAATTTGTTATAAATAATAATTTTAAAAGTCATTTAATTTCATTGATTCGTGTCAAAACCAAGAAAACACAGAAAATATACCTTTGCGCCATAACGAAAATATAATTTATTGGTAGATCAAAATTTCAGAGAGTAAATGTGATAAGCAAAAACACATGAGAATTTTTCAAAAAATAAGGAAAGGACCGCTGAAAGGTGTGTTTCAACAATATTTGTATTTAAACTCCCAACTAGCACGCTTTGTGTGTATGTGTAAAAGAGAATTCTACACATATACACACACAATCGGAAAAATGAAACACATGAATAATACATGCATAATAATTGGTTGTCAAAAAGACAGCCAGCATCTTCTCAAACCATATTTCGGCAGGAAAACGTATAAAATCTGTACTCGATAGGAGACCAGAAAACGAACGACTTGATTCAGATGCATTATGCCGTATATAATTGTATTCAATTGGAAAACGTTGGAGTCAAAAGAAAAAAATTATGAACAAAAAAAAAGAATGCAATGGTTTTGAATTGGAATCGGATTTTGATATTTTAATCCACATGGGAAGAGCAGTGGTTGTGCCCACAGGTTGAAAATAATAATAAGAAAGA
Organism: Caenorhabditis bovis; assembly: GCA_902829315.1. Classification (NCBI taxonomy): domain Eukaryota; kingdom Metazoa; phylum Nematoda; class Chromadorea; order Rhabditida; family Rhabditidae; genus Caenorhabditis; species Caenorhabditis bovis. The sequence goes on along the minus strand of CADEPM010000001.1, from coordinate 118,874 downwards.
GAAACACAAATATGTTATTCGGCGTTTTTTTATTAGGAAAATTTTTATTGTACTCTGACGTCAGAGTTTTCCACGATTTATGATATTTTGCATTAGTATTGGAGTTTTTAAATCAAAAAGTAATAATTTTGAAGATTCCCCACATCTAGATCACGTCAGAGATATGTATATGTACGTATGTAGAAAATTGAGCACACAGTTGGCCTTACTATTCGAAAACGGCCATAAAAAGAAAAATATGAGAAAACAAACAAATACCAGCCGAAAAAAAAAAGAGTGATTATTTCAACTTTTGATACGAATCACTTATACTACAACAATGTTTGAAAAAAGCAAGTGAGTGATCGAGATTGAGAGACGCAGAATAGCATCGCTGGAATTGTGATAGAACGCGAGAGTTAGAGAAGGGTGGTGACGACGAACGAACCAGAGAAGTATCAGGTAACATTAAAAGTATCAGTTTCACAATTTATTATTATTATTTTAAATTTACAATTTGTTTATTAAAAAGTATACAGTCAAAGAGAGAGAAATTGGACACATTTACATGAGTTTATCATATTTGTGTTTACAAGTGCAAAGCATTGAACAAAGTTTTACTTGCTTCTTTGATAAATACCGTATCTCTTAAATTCGAATTTCAAACAATATCAAATTGAAAGTTGTTCAAGGGCATGATGCCAATTCTGAATAATAAGCAGCTCGTGTATATTTTTCCGTCCTCGACAATATATCATTCAAAGAAGTAATGTCATATTATTTATAACACCTTACAGGAAAATAAGAGTCTACCTGAATCGGTCGTATAGGTGCACACATAAGTTATGTACCTAAATTTTTTGGCATTTGATCAGTCTTCAAGAAAATTTTTTAATTTGTTAATGTTCAAATATACGGAAATTCCAATCAAAATCGTGAATAAATGCAATACGATCGCGAAACTAAAATAAATTATTTAAAGGCGCGTAACGATTTACGGGAACCCAAATTGAGTTAATATTTCTATAATACATTTGCAAAGTAATGAGTATGGTTATTTGTTTCCTAGAATATGGTTACGTTCAAAATATTGATTGTGCGTGGAATGGCGAATTTCTTGAGCTCCCATATGAAAACCATTCTATTTGAAAACGTAAGGAAAAAACAATTAAAACAGAAAGTGGCAAGAATTGCTGCAAAATCAATGAAATCCTGAAACGCGAACGGTCATGAGTGCTAAGAAAACAGTTGGCGGTTGGGGTGCGCCTCCGGAGGTGGCCACACCGGGACTGCTCACCGTGAGCAAACAATACTGGCCGTCCGAATGTGCGCGAGCGCCACAATTATGATCATAATCGCCATGCCTTCCTGTATTGATTTTGGAGCGCTAGTTCGCAAGTGCATTCGCAATTGGATAAGACGTTTCAAAAAGAGTTCGGTAACCCGATGATTGTCTGCAGCATGTTTTCTCCCATATTCGTGTGAATCAATTTCCATTATTCACAATTTAAGTAGAACAAAATATATGGCACACTATAATATAAATAGCAAATGAAATAATCAACGATCATGGTGACAATTCATTTTTCAAAACGAATTATAAAAATGATGGTGGAATTTTAATTGAAAATTCTCAACAAAATAATGCAGCTATCCGGTTCGAAATGATTGAAATTTATAGCGAAACGTCGTAAATCAACAATTCGTTGACGCCGCTTCCGCATTTCGGCTAGTCTAGTTTAACTATATTTGAAATAGAACTCAGTCACCTTGAATTGGCTGGAATCAACATCGGGTCTTGCACAGCTTACATCACAGATCTTGCTGGAATTCCGTTTGCGGAGAAGTGCATCCCGCCGGCGAATCATAACTAAATATAATCGAAATGTAGAAAAATTGAAATAGGGGCATGATAAAAAGCCATTTACGAAACAATTTCCCACGACTTTTATGAAAATGGGCCACCAGTAGAACCATTTCTCATAATTTCTGGAAATTTACAATTTTTCCAAGAGAGAAGAAACTCGTAAAGCTGTCAAACTTATTGGAAGAATAACTGTGATGTAAAAAACGAGCTTGCAATAAATAATTTAAATTGTGTTCTATCTATTCGTTGCATTACTGAAAAGGAGGCTTCATCTACTTTTTATTCGATCGAGTGACCAGCATGCATTTTATGGCTGAACATTTGAAGAAAAAATGTATGGAAAAAATTAAGTTATATGGACGTAAAATTTAAAATTACACAATTTAACTTTACGATACTTGCAAAACTCTTCAAACAAATGAGATATTATTGCCTAATTCATACTATGTTTGGTGGGATTGCCGAAACAGGAGGATTTTCCGTGGGAGGAAATTGCCTTAACTAAATGGGAAACGCGGCAAAATGAAGACGTGCTGAGCCAAAGTGGAATGAAAAAGAAAGCGCGGAAGACGAACTCATTAAAAAGCGCATTGTTATAGTGCTGGGTCATCAATGGGACGGTGGGTGAAATTTTACACATTTTGATATTTGATCTTGTTTTGCGGTCGGATTCTGTTACCACGGACAAGATAATCCAATCAAATTTTATTATTACAGTTAAAAAGAATCGATTGCAAAATTTTGGCAATCAAATCCGCGCGCGTCTTGTTTTGGTAATGCCCATCCTGTTCGATGAATATCCGAACACCCTGTAAATAAACAAAATAAATAAGGAATTTAACAAAACTTTTTATACTTTTTTGATAATAATCGCCTTCAATATGGCGTCAATCGAATTCTCATCGATTTCCGATTCGAAGTCCTGAAAAATTAATAAATCTTTGATTACCGATTTTTTTTTTGAAAATTACTCAAGTAAAATAATTCCTATAAACATTAAAATGCTTATAAGAATTAGTAGCTCATTGTTTTTAATTTCTTTTTTAAGAGACCATTACTTGCCTAATCATCTTTAAATATGACACTTACATGTTCATATTTCATTATTTAATAACACCATTTGAAGGTTTTTTAAAAAAATATGTTTTATGCTATGCATTAATATTTTGGGGCTACTGGGGGCACTGGTGACATCACCCAGAAATATATTGTTAAAAATAAAAGAAAATTACAAATATTAAATAAATAAATCTTACAAACTTCTCTAGATTCTTGTAATGGTCCAAAATTTCACTTCCAATTTCTTTTTCAATCAAATGATCATTTCCAGAATACATTGCGCAAATTTTAATCTAAAACTGGGTATTTTAATCATTCAAAAATTAGGCTTACATTCGTTTCATTTATTTTTGCAATATATGGCAAGTTATCGGTCATACCGACTGAAAGAACTGCATCAATTGAAATGATGGCTGATTTTCCGTCTTTTAGATATTTATAGCCGCTCATTTTAAACCCTAAAAACCACAATTAAGTGAAAATGTTCGTAGTTAACCTTTATGTAATAAATAATCTCCTATCCATTCCGGAAGACTCCAATAAATTCTGCTCACTGAGTTGCACATTTTTTGGCATTTTGCTTCGCGCAGACCAACACTGTTGAGCACTACAAGCCCTACACATGCTTTCTGAAAATAATTTTAAATGACGAGATCGAGAAGACTTTTAAAAAATAATTTTATTTCTACTTGAAAAGTCTTACAGGTCGCTCCACAGCAGTGATTAGCGCATTTTCGGCTCCCCGGCTATGTCCCAAATACACTGTATTCAAGAGAGTTTAAATTTGGACCATACTTTAAAATATTACCCACATTTCCTGGAATATTTAGCTCATCTAATAAAGCGTTTGTATAGCTTTGACGCTCTTCATTTAATAATTTTTGATTAGGATATCCTAAAAATTAATAATGTATCTATTTTTAGTAAAAATTTTTCCTGATGTTATTCCAAATCCAGGATAATCAATTGCGACTAGACGAATGGAATCGTCCAAATTTTTACGGATTTGTTGAAAATCGTGATGAGACCCAAAAGCGCCGTGAAGAGCTACAATAGTACCAACCGATGATCCTCCTGGAAGATTATCCTATAATCTTCTTGATTTTTTTTAAATTTACATATGTTTACCTCATAAACAGCATCCAATGTCACAATTTTGTTATCAATTGTGGGAAATTTAATATTTTTGATGAATGTTTGGGGTTTTGTTGATAAATTTCGGATTCCATAAAAAATGATGAATTTTCCGGTGAGCATTAAATCTGAAAATGAAAAAAATAGAAGAGCAATCAATAAATAACTAATGAAAACTGTAAATGTATACTAAAATGTAGTCTATCATTGTATACAATTATGCTGCGATGATAAAAATATCAGTGATGTTTAGTGTTCAATTTTAACATCGAACAATATAATAATAAATCCGTCGATTGCGGCGCATTTGGTGTAGTTGAATACGCCAGTGTTTGCATACCCAGTACTCTAATATTTCTGTTTTTTACAATACTCGCGATTTACTCGTTTTCAAAAGATTAATAGTGTTTTTCAGATGTTTTCTTTTTCTAAAAATAGCAAAGTGGACTCATACTAATAAATCAAAAGGGGTTCATTGCATTCACCACTATTTCTCTTGGGCATATTAATGTTTAATATATATTATCTGATTGAATCATTAGTTCCGGCTAAAAGGAATAAATCAAATTGCCTTATTTCTTCTGATTTTAAAAATAGCTATATTGCTCAAATATAGTTAAATTGAGAGAATCCCTCGAAGGATTCTCATTTCCTTCATCGAATTTCCTGCCTCGCTTTATATTTAATTATTTTCTACTCCGTGCTCTTTTACAAACTACGTGAATGCAAAATTAATGAAATTCGATATAATGCAATCTTATAACGGAATTTCAATCGAAGCAAAATCAGTTGTTTCCCTTACGGCTTTAAATATTTTAAGTGAAAATCAGGATCAGGTAATTCATTGTTTTGGGAGCTGATGTGCGCTTTTTAAATTTTCCTAATGGGCAATGTTTGGTATTTCTTTCGCAAAAATAATTATGATTTTTTTAAATAAAAAAAACTGAGTGCTAATCGTGTTGTTTTCATGTCACAAGACACAAATTGTTAGATTACTCACCGCAGAGAATCGGATTAATAAAATTTTAAGCTCCGCTCGAATTTTGAAATTAGAAAGCTTTGATAATTTCTTTTACTATCTAGTTGTCTCTTCTCACAAATGTATTTCATTCGCAAAAATTGTAGAACCATGCCTCAATTTACGGTGAGTTATTATTGTCGGAGTCAAACGACTTGACGAAGTTTAAAAGATTATTGGCTATGTGCCGATGCGTCTCGAGGCAGCGAGAAGTATGCGAGACTGCGTACATTGCATTATAGTGTACGCGCATTTAACATTCCGTCAACAATAAATTTAAATCTACACTGATTTCGCGAATTTGATAGCCCGCCTCCCTTGAGTCGTTTGAAGCCGACAATACATTCCGATTTACGATGAGTTAGCTTCGCAGACTATCCAGAGTACAGTATCCGAATCGTCGAATGTTATCCAGGGTAGTACGCGAATTCCCAATGTTTAAATTCGAACTTGAATTACCGCCTCGAAAAAGTGCTATGGCTCTCGTTTTTATTGGGATAGTAATATAAATTTTAACTGTGTATCCCTTTTAAGTTATGTTTTTGAAACAAAAATGGATATTATTATTTCAGTTTCTATAAAATGTTTCTTATTTTTTTAATTCCGCCGAATATCATGCCCACTCCGATAACTCTCCCATAGTTTTGTAATATCTAGACACACTACTTAGCATGGACCAACTGCCCATTAGAGGAATGTTGCCGTTTTCTACCATTTGAAAGAAATGGTAGGAACTTTGTCTGCCGATTCACACACTAAACCACGCCTGTGGCCTTGATCGGATGTGATCGGCATACACACGCTCTCTCTCACTCATTCCCCTCGTTCCACAGTTTTCTTGCGAAATAATTCCGGCCGTGGTCTTGGCGCACGCGATTCGTTTTCGCCGCGTCTGCGTCTCGCTGCGTGGCCCCTTCCATTTGATGCGTTTTTGCTCGTTTCCGGTGCCAGTTGAGCTTTTTCGTCTGCTTCGGTTTTTACGGCTCTTAACGTCTCAAGTTCACACAGTCCTCTCTTGTGCTTGTGCTTCAATAATTGTATAGTTGGTAAATATTTTGATAAGTTGTGATTTTCTGCTGTCTCCTGCTGTACGAATTCATCATCAAGATTTGATTTTTTTTCGAAATGTCAGAAACTAGTTCTCATATAATATTGAATATGGTAATATTGTTTTCCAATGGTTTTCAGTTAAAAAAAAAAACATATTAGTAGATAAAAAACTATACGAAAACTAATTACATCAAATCAATTAGCAATTCATCTGGCACTTTCACATGTTTACTCCCGTGTGAGTCATTTCTACACTTACAACCGTAAGGAGACGGCATCTCTCTTCCAGGTCCTGCAGAAATGAGATAGCAAATTTTGTCTGTGTATAGCAGGTCAAAAATAAAAAAAAAAAGAATTATTAAGCACGCTGCACATACCCTTTCCTTCTTTGTTCTCTCCATTCTATCAACTCTATCCAGTGGTTTTTATTAAAAATTCGAGTTTTTCGAAGCCCATGGGAATAATTGCCCTTTTTCCTCTCTGGCCCCTACAGTCTTGATGTTGAAATATGGCAGCATGAGTCATGATTAAGCAATCGCGGCATTTTTTCCCTTTTCAACCCTCTTACATTTTTTTGTTGAAAACTTTTTCGCGCTTCAATAGTTTTTCGAAATTATTTATTTTTGGGCAATTTTTCAATGAGAAAAATTTCAATTACGAACATTGCAGCTTCCTCTCATTTTGGAAATAAATTTTAATATGAATTTTATTATATGATTTCAAACGAAATTTTGTTGAATTGGTCGCGCGATACATTATTTTTTATTCTTTTCGGCATGAGTTTTCATTTTTCGCGTCGGATCACTGAAGGGCATCCGACCTTGCATTGTATTTGCTTGTTTGTGTGTTTGCTTGTTTTTCATATTATTTCCCACTCTTCCCTTGTAGAATTGTTCTTATGATGAAGCGAAAACCAGTATTGTTCGTCTCACCGTGGTGTTCGAGATTTTAATGCTTACTATGTTACTCATATTCCGATTACTATCGATTTCGCTTGTAGATCATTTTCGGTATAAAACTTTCTCAGAAATTATTAAAAGACAAATTGTGGTGGCTTTGGTATATTCATGGTGATACCATGGCGTTCCCTCAGAGTACCGTTTTTCGTACCAAAACTTTAACACTGCCAGTACGACACTCCATTTACACATCGCACTCAGTTTATAGTTTTGAACTAAACCGTGTGTGGTTTTGGCTAATTGAATTTTTCACTACTCTCAATATGTTGCTCGGGTTATCCGAAATATTGAATAGCTGAGGTGGTATTAAATGGCCTGTAGAAGCTACACAATAAACATACATATACATAGAAATGATTAGATTTTATAGTCCACTTCTGTAAATTGTTCATGTAAGTTTTTATGGTCAGAATTTCTAGAATCTCGCGACGTCATGGATAATCTGAGATTTCTATCGAATTATCCGCGAGATACTGTGATTTTTTGCTGAAAACGTTTGTTCGATGTGGCAAGTTTTTATTGGCATCGTTTCTCTCTCCTCCACCATTCTTTTTCTTCCTCACTTGCCGCCGTCCTTCCTCAATATATCGATCGATTATACGATTTGCGATAAGAAACACGCCATAGTTGCCATGTTTGGCCAGTTATAAATATTTTTCGGGTTTCCCTCCTTTACTCAAAAATTTTGAAATCTCCGATTTCTCTTACTTGTTCCTGCTGAATTTTTATTATTACATTTGCAAAAAACGAGCACCCTGCTCTGAATAACGGTGAGTTATCGTCGAAAGTTATCCAGGGTAGTACGCGAATTCCCAATGTTTAAATTCGAACTTGAATTACCGCCTCGAAAAAGTGCGATGGGCCACAATTATGCAAGACGCTCGTTTTTTTGCGATGGTATTATTTCAAGTTGTTGCATATACTAGTTGGTCACGTGATCGCAGGTTTGGTTTGTTTAAAACTTGTCGAAACCGAGATTTTTACACGTTTAACGCTGGCCTTATACATGTTATCAAAATGCTTCCCTACAACATGGCACCTGCGAAAATTTGGCATGCCCCGTTGTCGATGGCTGATTTTCGCACACTGTGACATTTCGAGTTTCTCTAGCTGCGCTCCACATTTACGCGAAAACCTTGAAGCGTTTGTCAATATTGACAAGAATTGTTAGACGGCGGCGCGGCCACCGCCACACTGCCAAATTCAACAGTAACGGCACGCATACACGTGCGTGATGTCGAAGCGGATGATACACAGAGCGCACGCAAGGTGTATATTTGCTCGCGCGCGCTCACTCGCGGAAAGACTGGAAAATTGGCAAGACTAGTATAGTAGACTCGAATTATATGGGATGGGGGGAGGGGGGCGGTATGACATTTGGAATGTCAAGTTGATTGAACGCAGTTTGACCCCCCCCCTCCCTCTTCGTTCATTCCCATTTCTCCTCATTATTATTATAGTGCGTCCCTACTCGTGTCGATTTTCATTGAAATTCCGCGCACGGGTCGGGCCCTCATTCCCATTCAAAATGAGTGGCTGAAAGAGTAAAAGTGAAGGCCAACTTTTTGAGCCGATTATTTCGAAACAATTTCTTTGTTTTGTTGAAAGAATATCCCAACTTTTGGCGAAGTTCGCGTGCAAGTAAATACAAAAAATGCACAAAAAAATTCATAATTAATATTATTCTTACTGAAAGAAAAATAACACTTTAGAAGAAAGAAATTGATCCCACTTATTCTCAAAAATATCTCGCTCTTTTGCTTCTCTCCTTTTCGTTCATCTTTCGCTTTTTGATATTCTTTCCTTTTCAAACCTCAATAAGTTTTGTAAATACTTCACTACTCTTGTTATCTTGGTTAAAAGTGTCGTCTCGTCAGATTATTAACATTTATTGGTGCACTTTGTGCTGCAGAAGTTCGCCGCCGCGGCGACGTGCGATATGGATTTGAAAGGAGCCCTGGCAGCATGTACGACGCGCAAGAAAGCTGTTGTTCGACTCAATGTCTATGATATGGTAATGAAATTTTTAACTTCCGGAATATTTCGAATTTTTTTGAAAAATAGACTCCTATTTGTCGCGCCTCGTTGTGACATTGATAGTTAAAAAAATAAATTCCTGTTTGACCACCTGCTTCTCAAAATGTGGTTAATTACAGTATTGGCTAAACGATTACGCCTCAAATATTGGATTTGGTATATTTCATTCGGGAATCGAAATTTTCGGAGTTGGTGGGTATTCTAAACGAATTGAAATATGTAAAAACCCGATTTAAGAGTATGCCTACGGTGGTCATCCGTATCAATTCAGCGGGGTATTTGAAAATACACCACAGGACGCCGAAGAACTTGGCGAAAATTTCAAGTTCAAGTGAGTAGCTTTATTAATTCTATTTCAATTATTAAAATTTGATGTTTATTCAAATGTTGTTTTTCAAAAAGTATGCAATGCATATTAATTATTCGATTTTAATTTTTTTGATACCGCAGCAACTAGGGCAAAATCTATCGACGACGTCATAATCCCGTGGTAATAGTAAATATTCTCTCCGCGAACAAACTCAATTACGAGTGTAAAGTGAGCGCAGGGGGATTTTTTTTGGGAATATTCGAAAATATAATTGTGACTTGTGGTAAATTGTAAATTAGCATCAGTATATACTGATAATTAGAATTACTGTTTTTCAAATAATAGAATTACTGTTTTTCAAATATTCGATTTTTCACTATTTTTGAATATCTTTACGAAATTTGTAGTTTGAGGTTTTCCGCTGAATTCATCTAGAGCACTATTTAAAACTCTGTAATTACGCAAAACTTAACAACAGACCATCATGTTTGGCGAAGCCATTAAAACATTCTTAAACAAGACAAATTTTGATCATTTATTATTTTAAATAAAAATCTCATGAAAAGGATATATTTCAATACCGGTTTGACCACGTTTTTATAGTTTTTTTATAAATATTCAAACAGTTTGATGAAAGGTCGGTTCAAAAAAACACTAGACATATGCTTATTTTCAATGTAAATGTTAAGTAGAATTATTTTGCTGTGATATTTGTTTTTCCATTTTATTCAGCAAACTTGCAGGGAGTCGATTGTGGTTGGTGAGACCGAGCACAGCGCAATGGATGTTCGTCGCCTTATTAAAGCGCTTGGCGACGAATTCCGTGGAGATCGGTAATTTCGTTTTGAAAGAATATACTTATTATGCATTTCCTTGTTACAGATATCACCTAATCTCCAGAAACTGCAATCACTTCAGCGCGGTTCTTGCTCGAGCACTCACTGGCAAAGATATCCCAAATTGGGTTAATCGGTTGGCGAATTTGAGCGGAAGCATTCCATTTTTAGAAAAGGTTTGCTTTCATCAACAATTTCACGCGAAACATAACAATTTCGCAGTGTATTCCACAAGAATGGCTTACACCAATCGTGCTTCAAGCATCCGTTGATGAGAAGAAACGTGCTTCCGTTGATTCGGCAGAAGAAGCTGTTGAAGGATTGACAAGTGGAGGATTGAATGGTACGATTTCTTCAAATTGATAACATCTGTGGTAATAACTTCACTGAACCAATTATTTAAATGTTATAATCATACATGAACTAGGAAGAAACATATATAAACGCATTTTCAGATTCTCGAACTACAATTCTTGACAATCAAACAGCAAATGGTGCTATTCTAATGTCAGCGTCATCATCAGTTAACGATCGCCTCAGAATGTCACCATCATCATCGTCAGCATCGTCTTGTGATACGTCGGACTTTGATGATGTGATGACTGCAAGAAACACAACAATGAATAATGGCAATCAGAAGTCGCGCAGCAATTCACCTCCTATCTTCCGCTTCTGGAATACACTGAAGGCAACGCTTAATGGTGCTGTAGCCCCTCCGCCACCTGGGACAACAACGGTAATACCAGTTTCGTCAGCTTCGCAAATTGGAAGAGCAACGACGGGAGTTGCGTCCAGGGAGAACGGGTATGATTTTAAAATTAATGCAGAAGTCGAAGCTGCGAAGTTTTTTAGATTAACGTCATCGCGCGCTGCATCTGTCACCTCGGAATATTAGGCGTTTAGAGACTCCAGAATCATCTTGAGCTGTCGTCGCCCACAATTTTCTTGATCTACATAACCCTCGCCACTGACTGTAAATACCTTCTAGGATGTATTTCGTTTTTTGTTTTGTTTCTTTATATATGTTATATATTATATTATTTTCCGGCATTTTCTTGCCTTTTTCTATCTCTCGAATCAAAATATGCATATATCGTTTAGGTTCTAAATTCTTGTGTGTGTGTGTGTGTGTGTGTTGTCTTGTACTAATATTTTGTAAGCCACACTGATATGGCCTCAATATCGCTCATCAAGTATTTTTATTTGAAAAAAAAAAATCAAAAACTTCACTTCAAATGTTTTTTCTCATCTCATCAAAATTGTTCGCCTTATTTTCTCTCGAAACACCTAAATGCCTTCCTTTCCATTTGTTCATACTACATATTTATGTATTGACGGATAGAATGAATCAATTCAAGAGTTTTTCTTTTCCTTTGACGCTGACTTTCGAGCTGATTTTGACGATTTCTTCTTAGTTTCAGTTCCAACTCCTCCTGATTCAATATTGGATGTTTTATTACATTTTGGCGATTCTTTCTTGTTCGTATTCGTATCCGAATCCGACGAGGCCAAGTTTGTTTGCGAGAGGTTGACCTCAGGTAGCTCCATGCGATCAGACATCTCCACACAAATCTTCTTCATGGTGTCGTAGTAGGTCAAAAGCTTATGAATCTCAACTGTAAGGTGCGAGCTGCAATAGGGCTCGATCTGAAGAAGAAAATATTGGTCAGGGAAAATTAAGTTTTTTTTTTTTTCATACCGTTTTAAGCATTTCCATAGCGGGACCTAAATAAGAATGAAGGTCATTGACGTTTTCTCGGACCTCGAATGATCCATAAATATTTCCGACTTCTTTCATCCAATCGTCAACCGTGAAATTTGTCATATTCACTTTGTTCCCTTCAGAAATCTTGTTTCACAACCGATATTTAAACGGAAACTACCATTTTTAACAGGTTTCTCACTCGTTTTTTTCTTGACAACTGCCTGTGAGGATGAAGACGCCAATCTCGAACTTCTGTATTCCATTTAAATATTTGAAGTAGTATAGTGAAATTTACGTAGTGCTCATAGTCTGTCTAGTTCCTCAGAAAATTGCGTAAAAGGAAAATAAATGCGTATGTTGAATTTTTCACGTTTCATTGAAATTTAATACGCTCACAAATAACGTTTTTTTCTTCTTCTTCGTTTTGCCAGATTTTCCGTACGGACGGAGCAATTAAAAAAAATCGAAAAAAAAATTTATTTCTTTCAAATTGGAGCCAAAATATTGTCGAGGACGAACGAATTTAGGGGATGAGGGAGGGGGGCGTTGTTTATTATTCAAATTTTGTTTTTTTTTTTCATTTTCGATTTGATAAGAAATGTATTGAAAATCACAGTAGATATCAAAGGCTCAAGCGAAAATTTGTTGATTTCGCAATTTTGATCATTCAAATTTGTCAAATTCGTACGTCTTCGACAATACATCGATTTCAGGCTTTCATTTTCAATTTGGGATTCATTTTATGTTACCAATTCATGCACATATCAGGGAACCGAGTTCACATTTTTTTAATAGTCGGGTTTCATCGTTACGTTGTTCAACCGTTCAAGATTCGAACCGTTTGTCTATAGGACTTTTTAAAATTGATGTGATAATAAAGGATCATAAGACGTAACATTTGTTGGGTCTCGTTGTTCTGCGATCGCAATTCTTATGTCGCCGCACTTCGAAGTGCGGCGACATAAGAATTTCATGTAAAACCTTGAAATTCAAGATTCAGAATCAATTGCTGTCGCTTCATTTCCAATGCAAATTTGTCAATTACTGGAAGAATCGCCGAAGCGCGTCATTTGTTTAAATTAGTTCATTCCCTTCATGGAAATTGTTCGTCTTTTTCAATTTTTAGGAAGAAAGAAGAATTGAGCACGAAGTTGAAAAGAACAGAAAACCATTGAGTTGTGGTCTGAATAGACCATGTTTTAAATACAAAAAAATTGCAAAAGCCGATTCATTTTTGATATTCCTAATTCTCACGTGATTATTTACTTTAAAAATGAGAAATCGGACTAAAAGCCGATAAAACCCATTGCTTGATCTTCCAGTCCAAGTTTTTTCCGCAACGGGCCTTTATATTAACTCTTATAGAAGTGTTTTCATGCATAAGTTTGAAGCAATTGGTTTTAATTCTTGGTATACAAATGTTTGCTGGCGTCGATATATGTATTATAGTTTTGCATATGTGTGATAAAACGGGCTGGTCACCAGAAATCTTCAGCCTTTAACCAATTCAATTTGGGTAGTAACTGTATCAGAGTAACCCATTTAATTTCAGCCCATTTTCAGATACCAGGAGGTCAAATAAAATGTTCAAAAAATACCCACTTGTCTTAAAAATGACCAATTTTTTGAAGTGAATGATCCGAGACGATTTTTTTGTATTTGAGCAACAAAATACCGATGGTCTCTTCATCTCGCCTAGGCAATGCCTGATAATTGCCAGAACTTTAGTAATATGTCAATGTCATAGAAAGACATCGGCTCACCATACAATCCATATTCAAGCATGAGAAAATCTAATCCAATTGGGCCTGTGGTCTGTCCGCCCTCTCATTCCATATAAATATAATACATCCTCCATTATCAATTTTCTTTTTCGTTTTAGCCCGAGGAATATTGCAAAACGTGCTCTATTGCGATGTATCGTACTTCGTCGTGACATCGTCATCAAAACAAAAAAGAAAAAGATAGAAGAGAAACGCAAGAGAAGAAAAAACGGAAGAATCGAGAGCGAATTTTGGAACAATTTTTCCAGACTGCTTTCATTATGAAGAACATCGAGTTTTTCGACAATTTAACACTCTTTGAGGTACGGTTTCGATAGGATTTATGTTAGAAACAGAATTAATAATGGATAAATATAACTTTAAACCGTTGCTTCTTATGCTAGATTCATCTACTGCATTTTTCATAGACACTGATAACCTCAGGACATAGTCTCAAGGCGAATCTATATTTGGTGTATTTCAAGTAGAGTATTTTTCATGTGAAAAAAAAGGCGGATAAGTATGTTCACCTCTTGAAACTCGCATAGGTTATTAGGGTCCCAAAAATCTAGAGCCATCCAAATGCTCGACTTTCTTTTTTGAAAATTCCTGGTAAATTTTTTAAGTGTCAAGGGTTTACTTTTTCGCAAATTAAATTACAATCTGTTTTCGAAAAGCATGGCTATTAGAATTGACCTTTTGCAATATAAAATAAATAAAATCGTTTATTATTTAGCCGCTTTTTTTCAGAATCAAACTATATTTGGATATAGTTCAAAGGCAACTGCCTCTAAAACTACCCATTTGATTCTCTCAAGAGTTTCAAAAAGATACGTTAGGCTGCTTGTGTCAACACGGGGCACGCCTGACGCATGCCCGCCGCACGCCTGTTCAAAACACGCGCATGCGTGCGCAAAATTTCCCCGAGTCTTTAAATTTGGGCTGGGGAAGAAACAAAAATAGCGAGGGAAGTTCAATTTTTGGACTCTAAGAAGAAAATACTAATTAAAGACCTCCGATTCAACGGTTTTTCAATGACAATTTTCGTGCATTCAATTTGATTATACCAAATTTTCAGGCTCTCACGAATCCCAAAATCGTACGAATGGTTGAGGACCAATACGCGAATTTTACATATGTAAAGTTTAAGTGATTTTTATTCTTTAAATTGTTTATTGTAGCTTCATGGGAATGCGAGCTATTTTGAGAACTCCACACGCATCGCCTATTATGAGAATTACAATCAGGAATCGGTAGGAGCCAAGTTTTCTTTTCACTGACTCAGAGAAATTTCCACGATTATTATTATTTATTATATATTTTATGGGGCTGTTTGTTGACAACGGGTCAATTGCTTAGGGCGGCACACAAGCAAAGACATCCAGTGAATGCACGGCCCGGGGTTTTTAGCCACCGTTGAAGGCGACTAACGCGACTTCGATAATTGGTAGAGAGAAGGACTGTTCGACATAAAGCATTTTTTAGTTTTTCATACGGAAACTTATGTTTTTAGATAATTTTTCCGCATTCTAATCACGAAAGAAAGCAAAATGCTACCATTGCACGGAGTTCCCACAATCACTGATTCGAATTCGGGTCGACGGAATCGCTTTTTGTTTTTCGATTTCTTGCCCTTCAAAAAATTTCTCGATACTGATATTCACCGTATGCCCCAACCCCCCCCCCCCCGGCCAAGTGTAGGTTTGGCTGCAGTAGCAGCCATCATGATTTCTTTTGAGTATATGTGCGTGTTTTCATCTTCATACTTCTCATCCTTCTTTTTCTTTTAACATTTGGGAAAAGGGTGCCAAATTGAATTTCAGCTCTCACACACACACACACACATACGCACATATCCTGCTTTCCAAAGGGTGACGTCGAACGCTGATTGTACGAGTTTGAGAGGTTCATTATCATGGTTTTTTTGTTTCGAACCGCCTAAACTCAATTTGCCCACATTTTCGTTGTTTTGTCTCGATGAAAGTTACGGCGCGTTTCTGATCTATCATAAATTCGAAAACATTTTCCATATTTTTCCGCCCACATTTCGCGAAACTCTACGAAGGGGTGTGGCATATTTCTTTCCAAAATCTGAGAATTTCGACAAAAAAAGCGTCTGTAGTTTGGTTTCTCACACTTTTTTGAAATTTCATCTTCTCCTTATATGTTGAAAACGATTATAGAAATAAATTTAGGGCTATATTAAAATTTGGAACTCTATGCGCCTTCGTTTAAATCTTGTGACGATTTTCTACTCCAAGGGTTCAGTTTTGAAGAGTCCTTGAGTGTTCCAAAAAACACTTTACAAAGAAAATTAATTTTTAAAGCTCCTCGTTCTTACGTGTAAATAAGATCTAAAACGAACAAGAGTAGAAAATTTGGATTCAACTGTTCCAAAAAAGCTACAGTATTTACTTGTTTTTCATGAAAAGTTTTTGTTTATTTTTAAAACTACAAAGCTTTTTGGTTTCGCCTCGACGTCATTCATTGTCTGTTTTTTGAAACTGACTATTTCAAAATAATTATTCGTTGATGTGCGTTTTCCCCTTTGAACTCTCACCATCCCATTAAAAATGAGAAATAGTCCTATTTCCGAAGGTTACCCCGAATTCCGCAAATGTAGGATATTTTGTCAATTTCCGGACTATTTGCTTTATGAATAGGTGTGACAGATGGGCGTCAGAATTTGATTTTCTACTTCATTCAATCCCGTAGCATAAAAAATTTTTCGATGCTTGGCATGCGTTTTTTTTCTTCATTTTGAAAAATCGTTGTTTTGACTATCACGTTTTCCAGTCTCTTGATCAACCTCCTCGTTCAATTTTATTCGCTCCGGTTTCGCCATCTTTTCACAATTTCTAGGAATTGGATACGTTTCTTTTAATTAAAATCTATACTGCATATTTGGACTTAAAACAAATAGCCCCTGGTTTTCGCGAAATACTCATATTTTTCCAATTAAAATTTTTCATCACCAATTGCGTCTGTTCGCGACAATACGCCATCTCTTATATGCCTTTCTTCTGCAATTGCTCTTAAGAGCGCGTTCACCTTATTAATCACTGAGCCAATTGGCTCAGTGGCAGCTGCCTAGAGCGTCTGTCTAGTAAACAGAAGGTCGCTGGTTCGATTCCAGCATTAGGCACAAAACGTTTTGTATTTTATTTCGTCAAAGCAGCACATTTCAGATGGCCTCAACTGCTGTGTTCCTTTGTGGTCATCTTGGAGCTCTTTCAGTCATTCTTAATGTTTTTGTTATAGTTGCATTGTTAAGGTGAGAAAATATCAATTAAGCTATAAAGATTCTGAAGTTTCAGGCATCGTCACCGCGTTCTTTCCAATGTTTTCTACGTGATCGTACTACACTGTGCTTTATTAGATGTAGTTCGAGGCATTTGCTTAATTGTGAGATTTTTCCTAATACCTTTTAATAATTAGTTAATAGGTTTATGGATTACCATATTTTGCAAATTCCATGTACAAGCTTAATCTATCTATTAGCGCAAGAATTGCTCTATTTCGGGTGTGTTCAACATTTCTTTCTAATTTAAACATCCAATACTTAAAGGGTTCGACATTCGCATTGGTGTGCCTTCGCATATGCAATCTTCTAACTATATTCAATCTCTTGGTTTTTACTACGAACGAATTCATAGTTATTCGCTACCCGCTTCATTATAGGCGTTATTTCCGACGAAAAGCTGTTCTCGGGATTCTTGGATGTTGGTAAGAAAACTGGCAAATAACATCTGTCTCATGCTGGAGTGTCTAGTAAGCGGATGTGTTTATTAGACACTGTTATAGCACGCCGAAGTAAATCATAGTGCATGTTTTCAGTTGGCTAATTAGCATTATAATTGGTCTCGGACTTCTGATTCCATCTGCCAATGCGGCTCCATCTTTCCGCCAGCCGGATGAAGGTTAAAAAAATGTATAATTTTTTCACTCACACTTCCCCCTTTAGATGATGGAATTCAAATCGATTTGGCAACATTGAGTATGCTCATGATATCGGTTCTCTGTTTTTTAGTTTTGGCTATCGTTATTGTGAGTTAAAAATGATTATTTATGTGTAATAAGTGCTCCCGAGCTAAACAAATTAAAAATACATGTGTCGCGAGGGTACAAAAATGTATTGCCGCAGGGATTTTTGAAAAATGAGAAACAATTTTTCTAAACGAACAGTATGAACTTTAAACAGGGAAATGACTGAAAAGTATAAATGAAGGTTGATGGTGATAAGTTATTTTTTTTAATATTCCTATTTTGTTGTTAATTTATTGCCACATTTTAGGTGTGCTACATTTGCATTCTCTGCACGATTCGCAAATTCAAAGACGAGGGGTGCCTGAACAACGATGACAGCCATCGAATTCACAACCGCTCAATTCATCGTCCAATCAATGGCCAAAATTCGAACTGCTCGAGTGGCAGCAAGTACTGTCGGTGTCAAAAGACTGATCCAAATTATAATAATATTGGCTATGTGCCATGAGTCTCGAGACAAAGAGTGTATACAGTGTATAGCCATCGAGATAAATTTACAAATTCTTCACTGATTTTGAGAAAATGAATTTCCTTCTACCAACTCGCCGCAACTCACGTGATCCTAGAAAAATTGTTCTCAAACAAATGGGTATGGCCACGGCCACACCTGGATTCGTTATTATTATTAAGTAGAACTAAATAAAAAGAAAACCGTGCCTAAGCATTACACATAATTTTGAAAATTAGCCTTAGATAGTGAGCCGCAATTGCATTTTTAGCTTTTTTGAAAGTCTCGACCAATTTTTCTAGACCGCACTTGAGTAGCGGTAAGCCGTGTACCGATCAGTCATTTGACTCCGACGCTAGGAATTTTGAAAATTCCAACTTTCCATTTTGCAAATTTTCGTTTTCATAAGGTGGAAGGGGGTTCAAGCAATGTCGAGACACAAGTACATTTACGTAATCGGAAGTGTTTTGGTAAATTTTAATAAAAAATAAGCGAAAAGGGCATCAATTTCAGATTGTGGATTTGCTCTTCTTATGCCCATATTCAGGAATTCAAATGGTTGCCTTTTTGCACATTAACAATCTGATTGAAATCACACGTGGCTCCACTCTGATTCGTTGGTGGCTTCAAGTATGAGAATTAATTTGGAGCAGCTTTAAACACGAGCTACCAGAAAATATTTAAAAAAGAAACCCAACAATTTAAAACATTCACAAACTTTTTGCGAGTAACATGCATTTTCAAAAAGATGGGGAACTACATATTGTGTAAATTTTTCATCCACTTTTTAACAAGTTTTCGGCTTTTTCGCAATTGCTGTGAATTTTCAGGTTCTTATTGGAGTTCATTCCGTATGCCAGCCTCTTTGCTATTTCCGAATGACAGAATTCCGGCGTCTTGCATGCTGCAATCCACGTCGTCCATGGAATCGCACTAAGAGCTTTTCCCAAATTAACAAATCCTTCGGTAAAATAAAATTTACGTGCTTAATTGTAATATGGGCTGCAGCAAACACTCGATCTCAAATGAAGGATGAAGAGAATGGAGCTGGAGCAATTGAAGCTCAAAACGAGCCGCTGCTTCTCAAAGAAGGTGAGTTGACGCCAGTGGTACGCAGCGAGAAAACTTCTCCTACTCATGCATGGACTCGTGGCGAATCTGTTCGCTTCAGGACCTATGGAAATGATTTCGCGCAGGTATTGTTTTCAAATACCTTTCAATACTTTATAATCATTTTCAGCATTCTACTAAACGTGTTACCGAAGAAGTTGAGCTCCAAACAATCAGTAACGGCAACAGCCTGCGTGTTGTTGTTCCAACCGAAAAATCAATGGATACTCCACTTTTGTGTTAATAATAATATTTGACGGGTTTTATTAATCTTGTGGCATTTCCAGATTGATCTAAATATACTATTTTATTCGCTTGCAATAAAACCAATAAAAAAACGGGAATTCTGGTATAAACCCGTATGTAGTGAATCATCGCAGATATTAAAACATTATCGCTCCATTGCTTCTTTCGGCTTTCTCAAGCAACGCAGACAGTTCCTCTTCAAACTTGTGCGACCTTCAAAGAAATAGTTCAAAAAAATAAAATAGTTTGCGAGTAAAAAAACATTAAGTTAAAAAAAATTCTCAGAAAAAAAGTCTTACCTGATTGGCATGTCAATCGAATAGAATGGATTCTTGAGAGCAAAATCAGCGTAAATTTCGTACATTTTGGTGAGAAGAGAGTCGGCTGGGATGCTCGAAGCCGCCGATGTGACTACAATAAATTTGACGCCAGTCCTCGTTTGCAAGCAAAACAATTTGAACTGTGATGTTTCCAAGATCTATAATTTTCCTTTTGATCAATTCTTATTGCTTTTCAAACACCTCAATTCCAGAGCTTTTTGGTGTTGGACTCAATTGAACAGCAATAGTGAACAATGAATAAAATGTCGACGATAAATGAATTTTATCGTTCGCGTTAATGGTTGGAGCTGCATATCGAAGAGTTACCTAATATATTGAAATTATAAAAAAAAATATATATATATATGTTTCATTGATTTACCGGAAAGCTTTCCTTTTTTTCTAAATAATCTAAAACATCAACAGATTTGCCATTAACTTCAAATCGCGTTCCAAACACTGGAATGTCATTCACCGACTTTACATAGTATCTGAAGTAAAGAAAAATATTACATCGTCGTTTTTAAAAATGAAAAACTTACCCAATCTTAACTCCATCTTTTTCCCCGAATACCACCATTACTTTTTTATATTTCCGCTCGAGAAAAACGTTTAATGGGTACTCATATGTTAAGACGACTTCATTCTGCAAAAAGGCTAGAAAAATTCAACAAAAAAAAACCAAAATACCTCGCCAGAATCAGAACTCCAATCATATATTAAACTTCCAGCTTGACTTATTATGAAAACATGCTGAATGTGCTTCGCCATCGCAAAAAGTGTGGAAAATGGAAGAAAATAAAAATTGGAATCCGCGTGAACTACACAAATAACGGCCGCGGACTAGTCTTTTATTGTATCACTACGTAGTAGCTTCGGCCATGGCTGTTGATGGTAACATTCCTGCCGTAAAAATGTCTAATTTACACGTTTTTTCAATGAAATGTTGTAACAAATTTAGTGGAATGCACATTTAATGAACATTTAAACGTAAATTTTCCATTTTTTTACAAAAAGTGTTAAAAACTACATTTCATGAGTAGCCCTACAACAATTTATTTGAAAACTTTTACCGGGATATATTTCGGTAAACTCGGCCGAAATAGTGACAAATTTTGGGGTAACAGTGGCGAAAAATAGAACAAATTTGTTGTTTTTATCAAAATGACGAAACTGTGTAACCTGTGTGATTCGTCCACACCGAAGAAAACCGATTTTCTCAAATTTTACCATTAAATTATATTTATTTATTTAAATATCACAAGGAACTCTATTTATCATCTTTAGTCACTTTCTGCAAACAAAAATTTGTTTTAATTAATATGAACTATCAAGAAACCTTTAATTTGTCCCGCTTTTCCTCATTATCCATATAAATCATAACCGATTTATGACCCTCTTCAACACAAACTTTTCGATCTTTTGGATTTGCGTTTTTCGTCAAAGCTCCATCATTACTAGCTTTCACACCAATCACTTTCTGTTCTAGCCTCTTCAGAATACTTCGAACATCTGGAGGAGCCATGACGGATTGATTATGTTGTTCATTCATTTCATCCTAAGAAAAATAATGTCGCATCCTTCGATGTCAAATTATTACCGTTGCTTCTTTTTTTGCTTCTGGAGTTTGTCCTCTTTCAACAAGTACCGTAACCATTTTATTCTCTTTGAGACCTTTGACAAGAAGAGATTTGCATTTAGTATTGTCAGTCACAGGCTCGCCATCAACATCAAGAATTCTATCAGCAACAGATAATAATGTGGAAACTATAGAGTCTATAATTGTCAAAAATATAACCGTGTTAGTCTTAGAAATCAAAAATACGTGAACTACAATTCTGTAGCAAATCCTTACTTTCTTCTACTTTCACAACATAGACATTTCGATAAACATTCTTAATTCCCAATCCGAACTTCAATCCAGGTTTAAAATTAATCGTTACAATTGAATACTGATATCTATATATTATCATAGAAAAATTTCAGGAAAATTTGATTGAACCCGTCTTTTCGCTCCGGAATATTCCTTTCTCGGTTATCCGGCAATAATTGCGGAGCATTAAATGAGCAAGCCTAGATATATATGTATATACAGTACTGACCATAATGATGTACACCTAGTGTTTTTTGAGCATAACTTGGCTCAAACGCGGCCGATCGGGTTGAAATTTTTTACCATATCTTTAAAACGCTTTAAAATGCGTTTGAATGATATCGCATAATGCAGGAAATAAAAAAAATACAAATTTCATAAAAATCCACAAAATCGACAAAAAATGACACAATAGGGTTTGAAAGTTTCACTGACATCAGAATGGCTCTCCATGCGGCTTCGAGTTGAGCGAACTTCTCGTCGGCGTTCATGTCCAGACGTGTGCTTAGGGTTGTTGTCTTGTCTTGCACGTCCGGCGTTTGCCAATGCCCAAGGTCTCATTGTTTTTTTCCGGGATATCTTCGTACGGGTACCAATCCATGACTCCATTTAAACGTTGAAGCGGTCCCTTGGCGGTGTCGGAGAAGCAGACCCATCCTCTGCAAGATGCTTCACCGTTGGGAGTTGGTACTTCGGCATAGTTCCGGCTCCAGAATGTCGACGAATCTACTTGATTCCATCAGTTCTGAACATGTTGAACTTTGATTCATCGCTCCAAATGTGTTTGGCCCATTCACGTCGTCCCCAATTCAAATGATCCTTGCACTATGCCACCCACGTCTTTCGGTTCTCCTCACTGATCGATGGTTTTTCCACCGGGCATCTTCCATGAAGTCCATTCTCCGCCAAACGACGTCTAATTATTCTTCTGGATGGTGTTGAAGCATTAGGTGTTGCCACAAGCATCTGGATATCTCCTGAAGTCCGTCTAGGATCTTCTCTTAAAGCACGGCAGATGTTCCGATCTTAGCGCCTAGTGGTTTTGCGAGGTCTACTGTGTAATATTTTGACCACAATGCAGCCCTACAGACTATAAATAATTCAAATTTTAAATGAAAAAAATTTTATGGACAATGTTTGAAAAAAAAAAATGAAAAACTGGTAAAATCGAAAAAAAAGTTGAAAAAAAAAATTAATTTTTCAGTATGATGCAATTTTGTTGTCTGCAAGCTTGGGCAACTGTCTTTAGTGTACACCGTAAAAATTTCAGCCCGATCCGCAGTTTGAGTCAAGTTATGCTCAAAAAATGCTAGGCGTACATCATTATGGCCAGTACTGTATATACAGTGCTCCACAAAACTATATACCCACCCTAATTTTCTCGAATAACTCGAAAACGCGAATACCTCCAGAAATGGTTTCAATTAGAAAAATATGCGCATTTATTATTAGTTTCATGTTACATTCACAAAATTCAACAAAAAATAACAATTAAAAAAATTTCGTCATTTTCACGAAAAAGTGGAAAAAATTTTTCCACAAAACTATATACCCACTTCATTTTTTGGCGTTTGTTCGATTTTTTTTTTCGTATATTTTCGTATTTTCGAACTTTTTTGCAATTTTACTGTTCTTTAAGACATGTCTCGTGGAATGCCGCTCACCGACTTTGAAAAAGGTGAAATTGACTGGAGTTTGCAAAAAAGAATCAACGAACTAACTGGAGACAAGTGAGAATAACTGCAACGTTCATTGAACTCGTTTTCTTCTTTCGGGTAGTCTTTTCTGATGAAAAAAAGTTCAATTGTGATGGGCCAGATGGTTATCGTGATTATTGGCACGATTTGAGAAAAGAGAAGCTGAGGTTTTCGCGTAGAAACTTCAAACGAGGATGCGTCATGGTGTGGTCGGCAATCAGCTCGCATGGAAGAGTCAAGTTGTGCTTCGTTATCCGAAGATAAGTGGTTCTTACTACCGATACGTCATCAGATGTGATCTGTTGCCATTTTGGTGTCGAAATAGGTACAAAAATTACTCTTTCATGCAAGATGGAGCCCCTTGTCATCGTGCTTGCCGCACCATCCAGTGGATACGCAGCCGTAGAATCCCAGTTCTCGACTGGCCAGCCTGTTCTCCAGACATAAACCTCATCGAAATTGTCTGGGGATTTATGGTGAAGAAGATTTACGATGGCAACAAGTATTTTCAATCAATTACGGATCTCAAAAAGGCAATCGTGGAAGCCTGGAAGCTTGTCGATCAACAGCTTCTTGACAACCTTTATTTATCAATGGACAGTCGAATTTTTGATGTAACACGACTCAATGGAGGTCCAGTTAATTACTAAATGTTCATTTTGTTTCAAATTCTACCTCTCGATCCTTTTTCTGAGTTTTTTATCAAGTGGGTATATAGTTTTGTGGAAAAATTTTTTCCACTTTTTCGTGAAAATGACGAAATTTTTTAAATTGTTATTTTTTGTTGAATTTTGTGAATGTAACATGAAACTAATAATAAATGCGCATATTTTTCTAATTGAAACCATTTCTGGAGGTATTCGCGTTTTCGAGTTATTCGACAAAATTAGGGTGGGTATATAGTTTTGTGGAGCACTGTACATATATGTATGTATTTAAATACATTAAGTCAGCGTCCGCGAATCTCATCAAGAAAAATGAACAGCTCACGTGAAAACAACAAACTAACAAGCATTCACGTGTCCGGATGCCGACTATGTATATATATATATTAGCAAATAAAAACTCACAGTCTCTCCCATTTTTTTAAATAATATAGTCAATAATTTATTATCACGTCGTAATATACAGAAGAAATAATAAATAAATTGGTTCCACAATTGGTATTTCTGGCTCAGTTTCAAACAATAAATTATGTTAGTTTTGATCAATAAACTTCAAAGAATCATGCATACAACTGACTAGAATACATGCAAATGGAATACAAAAAGAATCTAAGTGATAAGCATATTTTCGATGAGGGAGACGATGAGTACCGGTATCACACAAGAAATTCACAGAAAACGTTTAGACAAGTCGACAAATATTTTGAAGATGAAGGCAGCTAGGCAAGCTGAGGGTTTCGAGTGGATATTCCGAATATGAGAACGGCTGGGTGTCGAATGGAGGCAAGTAAGTGCCGATCATCAGAAGTGTGTCCTAAGATAATATCATTAGTAATTTTACATTATCTGTAAAGTAGTCTACTTTCTCCTCTGGTGGATCTCCATTCTGAATCGCTCTCTCATTAAGTTTCTTCTGAATTTTCACAAGCAATTCCGGTGATAAACCTTCTTCCATGTCATCGGACGGATCATAATGCTGAAGGATTGCGACGACCTGTCGCGGCTTTAACTTGCTTGTCATCTCGCCGCAAAGCGTATCAAGGTTTGAGGCGTCCTTCCGGCTTTGAAGCAAATGACAAGCTTGAACGAGCGGATCGAGGTGCTCTTTACATCCAGCAAGTCCTTTCGAAGATAACCAAGATTGAATTTCGGTAACATTATGTCTAAACGGTCAAATAAAATGTGTAGACTGAATGAGAAAACCGTACTTGATTTGAATAGCTTTTTCGAAGTTGCACAAATCCCGGCGGAACATCATATAGTTCAGAGCCAATGAGCACATCCAATGGGCCATTTGTCCAACAACTTGGTTGATTATAATAGCATCCGCTCCATATGTGACCAATTTGGCATGTACAAGGTCCATCTGAATATTGAGAATGTTAAATCATAAAATAAAATCGCTTACAAATTGCAATAAGTCATCCAATCCCTTCTTCGCGCCTCCCGCAGGTCCCCTTCTCTCCTGTCCAGCCGTCATAAGATCACTGCTGCTTTCATGTTGCAGAATGCCCGGCACGATTTTCGGCGAGAATACATGCTCAATTGCCTTCTTCATCAAATTTGAATAAATCTCTTCGACACGCAGTTTTAGTTGCTCGCGAATCGGTGCCACATCATAGGACTTGAAGCGATATCGATTCTGCTGTTCGGTGTTCGCCGCTTGCCATTCTGGATTCGTATCGTCTCCACCATATTGGCGAAGCAAATTGAACAGCCGCCAGCTGTTCACAAGCCATAACGACAAAATATCAAGATCGTGCGAACTCTGAAATTACATTTCCACGTTGTACTTTTTGAACACCAATTTTCTCAAAAAACAGACAAAGATAAGAATCAAATTAGAAATCACATGTTGCTTCTATAAATGGAACACATTAAGAACGAATCATGTTTAATTAAATGGACGTTGGTGAATGGAAAAAAAGACTAACCGATATCGTATCTTTGAGTACAATGTGGACCGAAGAAAAAAGACTGGTGAGTGCCGTGTCGTCTTTATTCTCATCGTGAACACGGAACGCGGCGAGCAGAAGGTAAGCCGGTAAGTTTTTCGTCAAAAGGCGAGCAATTCGAGGCTTGAATTCTGGAAAGAGAATTGAAAAAATTTTATAAGTTTCTTGTTCAAAACGTCCAACTCAGGCAAATCAAATAAAATATTTTGAGAATCAAATATTCAATAATAAACTCTAAAATATTTTGAGAAATTCTAATGTTTATTGATACTTTCTAAAACTTATTTAGAATCGCCAAGCTTAAAAATATTTTTTTTAATCTTATAAGATTTTCTAAAATTTATTGAGCATATTCTAAATTAGCTCAATAAATTCTAAAATCTTATAATAATTTCTAAAGCTGTTTGAGAAAATCTAAAATATTATAGAGACACGTTAGTTTCTCAATAAATCTCAAAATATTTTATTCGATTTACCTGAGCATCTCAAATTTGCTCACATATTTATTTTGTTATGAAATCTTTCTTAAACATTTACTTCTTTTTTCTACATTATGTAAAATTCGTCAATCTGTTCTTCATTTCAATTCTAATCACCTCAAAGAATTTCAAAATTTTTAATAACCAATTTACCATAAAAAAATTTGCTCACACACATAAATTTGCTCACCACAAACAATAATTCGCGCGAACTCGGGCACGTTGTACACCTCTAATAATCCGCAATGTGTCACCGAATCCTTCTGGAAAGCCTCGAGCTTAATTATGTCCTCGTCCGATGTGTGCTCTGCAATAAGCATTCAAATAAAACAAACCAAAAATCTCTCTATGAATAAAGCTAAAAATTTTATCCATAACAAAACAAAAGAAAAAATTCAGACCAAACGCCAAGGTGTTTCGGTGTTAAGACAAAGGTAAGAAAAAAAAAACAAATAATATCCGGGTAGACATATAATTAATAAACTTATACCTTATTCGAGCCCATCCAACTTTCTAGATGGTGATGATGGAGTTGAAGAAAAGCAACAAATAGAAGACAAATCACAATAAATACTTGCTGTTCTAACTATACACAAACAACAGAAGAGACTGGCTTCAATAATAAACCAAAAAATTGAAGTGGGTGTGGCGTGCAGTGGAAAGAAAAGAAAGGTGAGTGAACGTTATCGGAAAGAAGAAAGAGCGGGTGTGTTCCAAGTACAAATGCTTTCATTGAAAAGGTTTTGAGGAAAGTGGTTATTAAAATATTATATTAATCCACTCTCATTATCCATATTAGTGTGAGACAAGAAAGTAAATGAAACCATTGATATCCAAAAGACAAAAAGACAGCACTACAAGAACAGCTGAGGACTAAGGTGGCGTCAAACCAAGCTGACGTGCGAATCTTGCAAGAAGTGTCGCAATCGCATCACGAACATTGTAGAATGTCGGCACGTTCGGTGGATACTCGAACTGTGAGCTCGTCAGTGTCGCGGACGACACTGGTGGCGTCCAACATTCTGGCGTCGAAGTTCCCGTCTCATGCGACCAATACCAACGTGATTGTGTTGATGAATGCTCGAAGGAGTGATAGATACTCGATGACGGCGTTGACGTCGTCACCGCGTCAGTAGACGTGGATGAGCAGCGCCCGGCCGTCATAAGCAAAACACCGTCACATTCCGTCTTTTCGATTGATGAAAGAAGAGAGCGTGCCGGTGAGAACGCGCGCATCATCATATCGCCTTGCTCACCTAGTCCCAATGGTCCACTGTAGCCGCGAAGTTGCGATCGAGCCTCGGCAAGTTCGTCCGATTGACGGGCAAGTTTCTCGTTAAGATCCTGCAATAAAAATTGAACATAAACATTTTCGTGTTTCTGAGTACGTCTCACTTAAAAAAATGTGAAAAAAAAAACACAAAAAACTCTCCGAAATTGCGACATTGTGAATTTAAAAAAAAACTTGATTCATTTTCGACTCAATTGAATTATTTTTTTTTTCATAAAATCATCAAAAAGATATTTGAAATTCAGAAAAATTCGCGATACTTGCAAAATTCATAAAACATGGATCTGACCATATTCTGCTGAGCCAACAATTGAACATGTTTGTGCACTCCTCGAACAGCCTCTTCTAACGAGCAATCCGAAGGCCTCTGAAATGGAAAATTTTCATTTTGAATTTTAAACCAAGATATATGGAAAGGCTTGAATGATGACTGCCTTGCTCGAATTGCTAATCTCATCCTCGTTCACGTCGTCCGGCTCATCAAACGTCATACAATAATAGTCAGATGTCGACGAGGTCATGCGCGCTTTAACGCTTGTCGGCGTCACAACCGTCGCCGAGGTGCCAACGTCGTCAAACTCCATCAAAACGCGAGGAAAACGCTAGAAAACGACAAAAATCCAAAAAACATAGTTGCGCGAAACAAAACGGAAGAGCCGGCACGACGAATGATAAATGGAAAAATCCGCTGCAGAAATCAAAATGTCCGAGGAATTCGAGGGCAAACTGCAGCAGCACAGAGACGAGGGGGGACCACCACAGCTCATGAATAACAAATGAAAACTCGAGAATTTCAACAAAATCAATAATTAGCCAATTATTAAAAAAAAAGAAAGAAATAAGATATTAGAAGACTAGACTTTTTTCTATATTCTTCAAAACTTATTTTTTTTCAAAATTCTTCGAAAACTACCGCATAAGAAAGGCGAGCTTTTTTAATCGGTGAGCCTCATAAAACATTCGTTTTATGGGGTACAAAATTTCAAGTTAGTTGAAAAAAGACAGGGCAACTCAAAGACTTTCGCCTCAAAAAGCTAACGCTAACACGTTATTCCCAATTTTGGACGTATAACTAATAATAAAGACTTGAGAGAGTGCAAAAAATGTAAGTCAGTTCAAATTTAAATGAGATGTGATACAAAATGGAAAGAATTAATAGCAATGAGCTAGAATGAAACGCAGCAAACATAACAATGACGGCTTTTGAGAGCTATCGCATGCACGCACACGAAATTAAAATGACGTTATTTTGAACGAGAAACCGAGAATAGAATCGTGTTTATAAAGTCGAATGTGCGCGAAACAAAATGAAACGTATGGTTATAGGCCTAACACGTGTTCAACACCTGCGATGCGCTATGCATATGGCGAAATTGACAATGCCGTATTTTTTTGAGCGAGCGCGAACAAAAACTAGAAAACAGCAATAACAGAACCTAGCCTTTTTCTAGAAAACACCAATTTCTATAAAGAACTATAAAGAAAAAATGTTTTCTTGAAAGATTTTCTATGTACTATCGCAGTAAAATCCAACGAAATTCCGCATTCGAGAATACAACAGAAACGGCAACTGGACGTTTATATTGCAACTGATGAACCCTATACGATTGACGGAAAACAATAAATCAACAGCCAAATACAGAGAACGGAGAGTATGTGAGGCATGGCCAGATGGGGATACTTAAACACTAGAATATATAAAATAATTTATAAAGTGCGCGCTAATGGTCAGGTGTGTGCGCGCAAGCCGGCGGAAATGAACCGACGAAATAACGTGCGCCCTCAAGAGACGCACCAAAAGATTCAGACCAAGGCTTTCCCATGCGTGTCCAACCAGTTGGTTTCAACCATTATTATTATTATTATTATTATTATTATTATTATTATTATTATTATTCAACGCATTTTGTAATTTATTATTTTTTAAAACAAGTTTTAGTCGATTATAGTAATTGTCACAAAATCGGTTAGAAAGAAGTTGAGAGTGCTGTCAAAATTGTTGGAATTCTACGGACATTAATTGTTGGACTTCTACGGACGAGTGCAGCTAGGCACATAAAAATGTGAATTGGTCAAGTAATAACGGCTGTTATGTTTTCCCACTTGAAATTCCTATAAAAATTAAACAATGTATTCGAAATGACAAGTGAGAGAAAAGCGATTCAAAGGTGTTCAAACAAAGACTGAATTGGCGATTCTTTGCGGAAACCCACCCCGTAAATTTCTAAAATCGTTTTTAAATGTCATTAGAATACTATTTTGTAAGCAAAGCAAGAATACACAAACATATTTGAAAAAAAAAACAGAAGACAGATAATGTAGACAGTTAAGTAAGAGCTTAAATGTAGCAGAACAATTTTAATCTTTCAACGACAGCAAAAATTGAAACTTCGGGTCACAACTGATGCAACAGGGATTTGTCGGGAGAGAAGCGTAGCAATAAAATCTAGACCGGTCACTACGCTTGTTAATACACATGCTACTATTATTATTATTACTACTAACAATATTAATGGCACCATTGATTGACGAAAAAAGAGAATTCGGGTAAACGCCTAAACAATGAAATGACGGGGAGAATACATTCGGTCTGTCGGTCAGAAGGCGGCACTTGTGCGAAGTGATGTACAAACAAGGACACGATCTCGAAAGACATCACAGAAAGTGGAAGCAACTGGGAAGAGGTTCGATTTCAGTCATTGAACAATAGAAAGAAAAAATAGCAAGAGGATCAAAGAAAATCACTAAAAGGTTGTCGCGTAAGAGTCAATTGGAGCGAATACATTTTGGAAAAATACCGATGTCCAATTTGGAACATAGCAGCAATGGATTGGTTTTTTTTAAATTGGTTTTTGCTTTCGCGCATTCAGCATACACCCCCATTTAGTTCGTAAAAATGCAAATTAAACGACTAAATAAACTTTGTCAAAAACCGCGAGGCAGAATGACGATACCGACGACGAAGACGAATACGAAAAACCAGATTCTGATACCAATCGTTACAGCAAGAAATCACCCATTTTGCCAATGTAAACCTTCACATGTTACGAAAAACTTACGAAATTAATTTGAGACTCATGTATTCGCTGCTGTCGCAATCGCTCCATTTCCTGATTTTGTGTAGTCAGCATTTTTGTTAAATTCCTAAAAAAAAACATTATGACGAACTTATAAAAAACAAGTGATGGGCCGTTTTTTCTTACTCAGCAAGACTCTTCAACTGCCGGCATTGACGTTCAATACAAAGATCTTCTTCAAGGTCGCCACTGCTGCCATCCTCGGAATCAGCACCTGAACAATGTCCAGAATCGGGGCGCGGTGATCGACGTGAATGGCTTCCACTACCAGCGACAGACTGACGTTCAAAATGATTTGAAAGCATTGCACGCAGTTCAGCTGATTCTTCTCGATACCTATTAAAGTAAAGTTAAAATTTTGCAAACAATAATTAAACGAGGTGATGGCCGGCGCATTATTCAAATCATGGACGAAAATAATGTCTATGTAGTGTTTACCTTTCATTCTCTTCCATTATCCGCTCAAACACCGAGTGCACATTAACATGTTCCAATCCAAGTCTTTGCTTCTCGATGGTGAGTCGTTCCATGTCATTCTTCAAACGATTATAGGCGTTTTCAAGGTCCTTAATTACAGATGAATTAATATTGTATTCTAAACGTCGCCTACGTTCATTTTATTTGTTTCAAATGCTCGAAGCGATGTTTTCTTGTCGAGCGATTCAATCAAACTCGAAGCCTCAAGAATCGCCTTCATTCGAGCGGTTTCACGTTGCGAGTGTTCAACACGTTGCCTCATTTCGTTGATCATGCTTTGCTGTCGAATAATAAGCGCAACATCGT
The DNA here is from genome assembly GCA_902829315.1 of Caenorhabditis bovis. Lineage (NCBI taxonomy): Eukaryota > Metazoa > Nematoda > Chromadorea > Rhabditida > Rhabditidae > Caenorhabditis > Caenorhabditis bovis. Next base: position 87,166 of record CADEPM010000001.1, on the reverse strand, counting down.
CGAGTTGCGCTTCAGGCGATCCCCGTATCGATAAAGATGTCGCTGGCACAGTTGTTGGGGGATCAGCTAACGAATTGATCTGTGACACGTTCGACGTTGTGCGAGATGAGTCTTAAATTGGACTAAGGAAAATAAACAATTAATATGATAAACTAACCATCGTCCTTATTAGACCTTCTCATACTGGACATTCGAGAAAACGCCCCGGACTCGAAAAGATTGACATTCCTCATCAGTTGATCTCTCATCGCAACGATTTCAGCATCTAACGCACTTCGTGCAGCTCTCTCTGTAAAATAGCACTAGTTTTAAATACAAACTCACACTTCAACTACCTGTATTCAGCTCAGAAAGGAGTTTTCCCTTCTCTTCTTCCCACACCTCTCGGTCTTTCTTAGCCTTTTCAAGCTGTTCCATCAATTCGGCGACTTTGAGAGTAGTTTCAGATTCCATCTAAAAATATTTACTTTTCAAAACCAGGGCTATGTTTGTTTGAGGATCTCGTGAAATAAAATGTAGAAAAAAGGAAGGCTGATTTCATGAAGAAAAAAAGGCCGGAAGAATATTAATTATTCAAGTCCCTAGCATTCTACCAATTTCTTTGTTGAAAAAGAAACAAACTTAATCAAAAAATGGGGCTCTGTTGAAATGGTAAAAAAATACAACTATAATAAGGTTCATTCAACCAAAAAACTTGGAATAATTCAACATTTATTATACTATTTTCTTTAAATGTATCCAATCAACAAAAAAGAACGCGGTGACCTCAAACTGACGCTAGAAAAAGGGGAAAACGTAGCGGCTACAAGAAATAAAACATATAAACTCGAGTTTGATCTATTTGCGCCAACAGAAACGGAAGCGCTCAACTCGTTGTTGGTTACTACTTGCCTAGTTGTGTGGAGTCAAAAAAAATGAGTGCCGGCACTTTCGCGGAGAAAATAATCAACAACACTAACAATAGTAAATATAGAAGGATTCGCGCGACTACTGAAAGTGACTAAAAGTGTAGATTTACAGGTCGCGCGCACCGCACACTAAAACAATTTCTCGAAATTTCGTGTGGTATTACGAACCAAAAATAATTGAGATAATAATCTTTGCACACGTTTCGGAATTTCAAGGTTGTTTCGAACATCACCAACCTTATCCAACTTGCTTTGAAGTTCCACCATTTTCGTCTCCATTCCACCGCGAAGCGCCTCCTTCAAGTCGCATTCCGTCTCGAGACGCTCGACTTCGAGCTGTAGCACCTCGGCACGGTTTTTTGCTTCGAGTAAAGTCAATCTAAATGATCATTGTTCAATTTTTCAAAAAACGTCAAAATTAAAGTATGCGTGCGTCATATAATTTTTCTAAATTTCTTCTTTTGTTCTAGACAAGGAATTTCGAATAATCTTAGTTATTTCGAGGTTTTCTATTACCTTATGAGAAGCAACAAAATGCAAACAGTTTTCTAAAAATTCCAGTTAGAAATAATTTTAAAAATCAATAGTTATACGGGAAATGACAAACCTTTCCTCTTCCATTATGGCCAAATCGGCCTTGGTTCGAGCCAAATCTCTTAGCGTAGTCGTCAACTTTTCGCCTTCCTCCTTCGAACGACTCGTCTGCAAAAGGATATCACGTAAAAATTTCGGAACATCTAATTAATAAATTCAAAAGTCACAATAAAGACAGGAAACACACGAAACGCGTGAGTTCGAATAAAGCACGAGAAAACGCCAATAGACCCTCATCTCGCTTTCCACAAACGCCCGACCATATCACATTAGACGCATTGGTAATCTCATCAATGAACCTATAGCAACGGATTTGATAGAGAAAAACATTAAAAGGTTCGAAGCTAAATAAGATAGTGACAAATTCTTAAAACGAAACTGGAGTAACCTTTAGAAAATATTTTAAACATGGTTGTCAAAATTTCGCCCTGTTTTTTGACAACACGGATGTAAAGTATTACAGCTTTTTTGTGAACGGGGTTTTCTATAGATGATTTATGGTTCGAAAAGTAGGAATATGGCAAAATTCGGAGTAATCACGGCAATCGGGGATCGTTAAATTACTCCGCTAGGAATAGCTATTCCTGTATTGAGCATAAGATATCCGTATTAGTAAAAAATTTCTATAGTGATATAATTCCGAAAAAGTAATCAATCGTCAAAAAAGAAACGCCCATGACCGTGAGTGAAATCCGAATATGGCAACAATTTGCCGAACGACACCAAGAAACGTGACAGATTTGCCAGCTTGCTTGACCCCATGGGACAATCTGCGTGAACACGACATACTTGAGGGCAAAATAAATTCAACGGCATATTGCGAAAAACTCGGAGAAAAATTTTACTAGGCAAAAATACAGAGTCAGTTTCTGGTGGTGTTCGTTTGTCGGAAACGACGAAAATTTAAAACAAATAATAAATTCGCCGAGGCATTTTGACAACTCAAAAATCTTTGGCAAACAATTAGAACCCATCCAATGATGAATTTAAATACTATTTTCTTTATACATATTCATAGTACACATATTGCATTTTTAAAATATCAACAAAAAATGACTTGTCTCTAAATGATATTTGGAAAAAATCAATTCATTTTTTTTAATTGTGGGAAACTCGTATAATTGCAATATCTGAAGTTTCGACTTCATAAGGCAAACATTAGATAACAATTTGGCCAAATAACTGGGATATACATATTGCAGAATTTGTAAAATTAGGACGATTCTCTTCTAAATAAGTATACTAATTAAAAGGATTGATACTGACCGCGGTGGCAGCACGAAACCGAGAAAATGAAAAAACCGCCAACAAACAAAACACAAGCACCTAGGCGCCGCTAAAATTCGTTTCTCGCGTTTTAATCAAACAGTTCCTCCTGTCATAATCGTCATCATCGTCATCAATCGCCGTTGACGGGCATATCCGGGTCGACGTGAAACCCCCAGTCCAAAAAAACATTGGAAAACTGCTACAAAATCGTCGATGCATTTTTATACTATCTTTCATTTATTTTTCAGAGCGGCGACTAGGAAGATGAGAAAAAACCAGTTTTTGAGTGCAATGTATGATTCTTCCACAAGAAACGAACATGTCCTACTCATGAAATATACTAATCATCTAATATGTAAAAAATTGTGAGTGTGAGTGAAAATAAGAAGAATTCAATAAAAAAAATTTGGTCCACTTTGCAGGATTTATAAGAATTGAAGGAAACACAGCTGAAAAAAAAAAACATACATTATGTAAAACGTCCAGGTTTCATAGAATTTTATCACCGACCACCATTTGTACCCAACTCCTAGCCACCTAATTACAATAACATAATTGCTTTTAGTGGAATTCCTAAACATTAAAATAGCCACATTCGGCTGAAAAATGATATATTCTAAAAATGATATTCTGAAAAATGATATATTCATCCAAACTATTGGCAATACGAATCGGAAGGATTAAAAAATTTTGTGGGTAAACTATAAACTCACATTAAAAATTCGAGTTGTAAATAAAACAGATCGTGAATGATGGATATGATGAAGAAAACACAACAAGAAGTTCACAGGTACATAAAAGACAGCAAAATGTTGCGTTCTGGCGTTTCGTGCTGTGTTTTCAAATATTCGTCGCGTTTTTCGGCAAATGCTTCCGAAACGAAAGCGATGTCAAACACGAAAACATTTTTGAATATTAATAATCCATTAGTCAAATATTACGAACATAAAAATGACACTTACCGTGCTATCCAAACGCATCTGTAGCTCAATTATCTTATTTTCTAAACCAGTATTCAGTCTCTGGAGATGATCGACAGAGCGCGCATTGATCTATTTAAAAAAAAGTATTTAGCACACTCTCGAATAATTATAATTAATACCTTTAATTCTCTCAACCGCCTCTTGGCAAGCCATTTTCTTACAGCGCATTGGACCATTACAATCTTCTTTCTTCTCGCAATTTGTTCCCTTCTAACTTGATACCCGCGCCAAGCCGATTGGATGGTGATAGCGGATTTCTCATAGCGAACCTACATATAAGATATGAGTTTCTTTTTTTACAAACCTCTTCGCCCACCTTTTCAACATAAATTCGAACAAGACTTGCTCTGTAAGCGGCTTGAATCGCGATCACTGATGCGCGAATCTTCTCATGTTTCCTTCTTTGAATAAAGCCTCTGAGATGTTTAAAAAAAACTAATTTTTTAAGTAGTGAATTTGCCAACCTGACAGCCGATTGCATCACAATAACAGCTCTATGCATTTGCAAATACTTCATTCTTCTGAATGCCAGGAACGCCTTCAAAGAAGCCTGCACAATGAGCAACGACTTCTTCATAATCTCATATTTTCGTCGCGTGACGAATCCTTTCCAAGTCTTTTGAATCATCACTGCTGCCAACGAGAGGGTTTCAAGGCGAATTCGCTCCAAAACAGCTACCTGTCCGGTTCGCAAGAATATTTTCGTTTTACCAAGTGCATATTTTCCATTCTATAATGAATTTTTCGAATTTAAAAATGCATTTTTTCCTTTCATACCTCAAGGCATTCGGAACACGTAACTTCGGCAAACCTACGAGGCTCATCTCGCCACATCGCTCTTTTTTTGGTGTGAAGTACACGATAACGACGAGAAAATTCATCAAACGGATATCTCGACGGAAATCCTGCTGCCGAAATTCTGACAGTCTCTAATACTCCACAAGCTCTTAGCTGCTGTATAGCTCGTTTAGGCTCAAAATCAAAACTGTAATTTTACTATAATTATGAAGACTATTTAAGAACTGCACCTGATTTTACTATCATTTGGTTTAATACATCGCACATAATGAGGTCTCGTCGAGCACAAAACATTCATAAGCTCTCTCAGTGAATCTCTAAATTGGCTAGCCACCGTCCTCTTGACACTTTTTCTTCCAGGAATCGACATCTTTTCTACAGTTAGCATACTTCTAACAATCTGACGCATGAATGGGCGCCGACTGGAAGCAATGACCTCGATTAGCTGATCTCCAATGCTATCTCGATTCTTCTCAACAAAACCATCGGTTGTGTAGGTGACATCAGCTGCGAAATGACGAACAATGAAGTCGTTGCAACGAACACGAGGGAATGCGAGTTGTGGATTTCTCTTTAGTTCAGCACTATTGCTCAGCTGGCTCAACCAGTCGCCGTCCGATCCATTAAGCCTCTAGAAATAAGAGGAAATAAGAAGGTGGAAAATATTTATTGCCTACCTTGCACTGTTCATCGAGCAAATTGATTAATCCAACGGAACCTTCAATCAAGTCAATAGCCGGCTGATTATCATGGAAGTCAACCCGAACCCAGTCGATTTCTTCTCGAATGTACTCCTCTTGTTCCAATTTGAACACGTGCTGAATACTATACAATGCACATGGGAAATGTTTAAACTGTCTATACTTGATTGAACTGCTGCTGCAACTTCTCGTTAGCATAATTAATGCAAAATTGCTCGAATGAATTAACATCAAACGTCTCAAACCCATAAATATCGAGGACACCAATGAAACGATCGCTGCTTTTGCGACTTGGCGATTTACTCTTGTTTAATTCCTCCTTGTCGTTTAAAGCCAAATTTATATGATCGACAAGCCAATGAAAAAGCTGCGCATAGATCATTTTGGTGAGGGCATCACGAGATCTAGTCGCCTGAATAATATGTTTTAAATATTACTATTTTAAAATAATATTTACTTCATTATTTGTCAATGCCTTCACCACTACTTCATTTACTGCTTTAATTTCGCGCCTCGTCAACCACATTTTCAAACCATCCTCGTTAATTTCCCATAGTTCGGCGCAAAGGCGACTAATGTCGTTTTGGCTGGAGCCCTAATATTGAGCCACTTCCATTATTACTATGAAAATATGAATATACCGTAACTGTAGAACATCCTTCCCCACTTTCAAAGCGCACATTTCCAAGAAGCAAAAGTCCAGCGAGCACACGGAACACATCAGAAACTTGGGCATCTTCAAATCCCAACATTTGCAATGCTTTGATTAGTTTCTCAAAATCAATTTTATCATCAACTCCAGGAATTCTGCTGTCACCGCCCTGAGTTAAATAAGCATACGATTCACAAGATCCTAAAATGACAACTATTAATATTTACATAAATTCTACAAGTAATACCCAAATGGAAATCTTTGATAACTGGATGGTACCGTCCCGCACACATTTGATAAAACACATGGTAGTTACGCTCACCAGGAGCCTAAAAATATCAAAATTTCAAAATGTTTGGTCCGTATCAAAACTCACTTGAAACACCAACCGACTTTTTTCCAGAAGATATGTTTTCATTTCGGCGCCCGCAATTTTACGTCCATGATCACAAAAATTTATCTGTATGAATTTTCCAAATCTCGACGAATTATCGTTCCTAAACATCAGAAGAATGAGATTCTGCTTCAAACTACACTCAAAAAACCTAATAGTTTTCGCATTTCCGATGCTTTCCATTATCGGATTACTGGCGAGAACGCGCTTTTCAATTCCGTCTTCTCCCGATTTTCTACTTACAGCCACTGAGGCGAGATATTGCATAACGAACTTGGCAGAAACAGTTTTCCCAGCACCCGATTCTCCACTAACAATGATTGACTGCGATTTTGAAAATTCTTTCATATCATAATATGCCTCCTCAGCAACAGCGAAAATATGCGGATCGAGTTCACGAACTGACTTTCCAGCCCCTCGATATACCTTAAAAACAGTTGACAAAAACATTTCTACAATTGCGAAATACCTGTATTATATCATCATTATACATATGTGAACAATCGACGTATGGGTTAATCGCGACAAGGACAATACCACAGTACGTGTAAATCGTCTGGCGTTCAACAAATCGAAACTGAAGATTGTGAAGGACAGCGGGCTCGTGGAGATATGAAAGCAATGTGAGATCATCCTTTCCAACTAGTATCGAAGGATTCCTCAGAAACGGTAACTGTTCTAGGGATTTTATTTCAATTTCAACTCTCTAAAATTCTTCAAATAATAGGAAAATAAAAAATCAATCTCACGTTTCCATCTTCCAATAGAATTTTTACTTTTCTTGTATCGAAATTCACATCATCTTCAAGGTCTCCACCTATCCATACTAAATTTGGATCTCGATGCCAAACTTTTGCACCTCTCTAAACATGATTGCTCATATATTCAAAATAAAATTCGATATGCCTTGTAATTTTGAATTGGGTACACTTGCCCTCTTCCTAATGTGACGTTTCCATCCATCCGATTTGCTTCTAGATATTCTTGTTCAAAACTGCAATTATATAATAATAGAAGTTGGAATGAACAAAACAAAACAGCAACGTTTGAGAAAAATCTAAAAATTTGTTGTTTTTGAGAAACAAAACGTGGAAATAAAATTTCCACTATTTTTTACTATTCAAGCCGTATTTCGCAATGCAAATACATAAATGAACCACGAGCTCAGTTATATGATAAGAAATGCAAACCTTGCCTATAATTAATGAAACATTAATAGCGAGTTTGCCGGTAGACATTGACATGAATACGTAGGCACATATATTTGTCGACTCGGAAAACAAACATGATTCCTGGTGGAAAACACCGAAACCTGCGCGAGCGGAAATTAATTCCGAAAGCTGAGAAAATTGCGCTTAGTGTCAAAACAAAGAAGATATAAATTTGAATTTAAGGTGTAAAAAATGATGAACGGGCTGGGACACAAGGTCACATTCCGGTTTCTTTATATATTGTTCTAATTCTTTTCTATTTTAAAATTCTAAATGGAATCCTGTTTCAGACACGTTAGCATCATATTATGCTCATTTCTAATACTTAAAACGAAAACAAATAAAATGAAATTATTACGTTTATACGATGTCTATGACATATTTGACCATAGATATTTTAAATTGACCATAGATATTTTATATTTGACCATAGATATTTTAAAACACTGCTATTTAACATTTTATTAACGTTCAATCTTAAAGAAACATCTGAAAATATAAAAGGCGTGGCACAGGACGATACCTCGCATAATGATTAGCAATTGTGCGGCACATTACTGGACTTCGTCATGCAATAAAAATGTATATATAGGAAAACTTCATTTCATGAATACGTCCATAATATTTTCGAACGAGATATTATTGTCGTCCTCAAACGACTGTAGAGAGGCGGAGTCTTCAAATTCGTGAAATCAGCATAGATTTAAATTTTTCGTTGACTGAATATTAAATGCGCGTCCACTATAATGCAATGTACGTAGTCTTACGTACTTATCGCTGCTTTGAGACGCATTGGCACATAGCAAGTAATTTTTTAAATTTCGTCAAGTCGTTTGAACAATACGTAAGTTTGATTTGCAAGTTATCCAGAAAATGGTACCCTAATTCCCACTGTTTAAAATTGGAATTTTGATATACCACCTCGAACAAATCCAGTGGTCCACAATTATTGAAGGCACTCGTTTCTTTGATAACGCATTCAGCGTGAAGGCAAAGTAACATTCAAGTGGAGCGGCTAATCCTGTATGAAGGTTTCTTCAAACAGCAACAATTATCTGCGTTGGATTTTTTGACAAAATGGGAGAAAATTGAAAGGAAAGAGGGATAGCAAAACGGAACCCAAAATTATGTCGATAACCGGGATCGTAAATGTTTGAAATTCGAAAAACCGAAGCAATTATAGTAAGCGTGAGGGAAGCGATAAAACAGAATGTATCTCGCGCGGAGTGACCGAAAGGAGGTCTAGAAAATTAGATCAAAAATGATAGATCATCGGAATTAATAACGATCATTTCTTATATCTTTAACCTACATAAAACGCAAATTTTGAGAAGCATCTCAACCTTCAAACTGTCGTATTAACTAAAAAGTAGTTCAAACAAACCTAACAATACCAACAGAAATCGAAAAGAGGACAAAATGGCGATTGAATCGAACATTTGCTTAATCCGCTGTGAACATCAGAAAAATGGGAGGAGGGAAATGGGCGAAAATGAAATTTGTTTTGACGAGTAAATTTTATACTATTCTTGTCAGCAACAAGATTTGTTTTTTCGTAGTAATTGAAGTTGACCAGTTTTCATTTGTTGTTTTTCGTCGCCTTCATATTTGCCATTTACGTGGAAAAATATAGTTGTTGTATGAATATTTTAAATCGAATGGTATAGCCGTTCAAGAGGAACAAGTGGATGTGAAGTACCTGGCACTTGAATGACATTCGATACAAATATGTACACTAATTGGTCATTAAAGCAATAAAAAAAAATATTTATGTGAAAGTATGTTCTGAAAGTAATACAAAATGCATGAAATTGCACAGGAAATCAATTAAAATGGATTGAAAAGGACTGCAATATTTCTCAAATCCCTACGTCCTTCAAAATCAAATCCGCCGCATCCAACTATGTAATTATGTTCCATTTCTGGCCTTTTTTTCGGGGGAGGGGGGGAGGTGGGGGTTGTGAACTTTCTACGATTTTAGCCATGTCATGACATATCGTGACTATCTGGGTTGCTGAATAATGGAGAGAATATATATTTCGGAGAAATAAGTGACAACCATCAAAAAGGCATGAAGGAATGATAATGTTTTTATCATTTTTTCGTTCACTCTGTTCTCTTCTAGTTTGTTCATGAATAATAAATCAAACAGTACAGCGGCGACTACGCCAACGTTGACGTTGACGGCAACTGATCGTTTGGTAACTGCGAAAAAAAAGAAATTTATTATATTTGCATATGTTACAACAAAGAGCAAAGCGAAATTTTGATGGTATTGGGGGTGGGAGGGGGGAGGGCACAGGTGTTTTGCATATGCTTTAAAGTTTTCGAAAAAAAAAATCGAAAAGAAAAGTCGTTGATGTGAATTATAGAATCGTGTGGGAAAGTGTACGTTTCCGTTCGACACTTAAAATTAAATAGGCTACAAGATTTAAAAAAAAATGAGGTTAGAAAAGAACGAAAAAATCTTTAATGGGCCTATTTATGGATTAAAAGAAATTATGCATTTCTCCAAAACGTGCATTTAATCCTACTATTTTTTGTAAAAAAAAAAAACACATTTCCTTTTTTTCCTGAATAGGTCCTTAACAAACAACACACAACACTAGAATCAGCTTTTTTATAAGTGAAATATAAGAGAACCAACATTTTCAAAACCAATGATTTCCAAGAACAAAACTATTGAGATAATATATAAGGAATGTTTTTATAAAGAAACGAGTGTGGAGAGACGCAGGGATGAAAATGATCCCGCCAAGGTGGTTTATTCAAATTGCTGGCTGTGAATTTTTAAGAAGTTTAAAAATTTCCTTTAATCCTATTCCTATTTAGAAAATATGACAATTAAAACACACCCAGACAAAGTGGAAAAAGCGAGGTGTTTCTAAAAATGGCTAGGGAGAGTGCATAGAAGAAAAACACTGGCACTGTTCAAGGGAGGGTGATGAGCCAGTCATTCATTCATGTTTGTGTACCGAATAAGGCAGACGAAATGTTTGCCGAACACCAACGGAACTAGTTTCAACACGACTCGCCGAGGCGGCTCTTCAAAACTAATACAGACTTCTTGGGTAGCGCAAGAACGAGCATGTGAGAGCCATGTGAAGAATTTGTTCGGCAAGCAGATGGCAATTAACACAATTTAACGCGACAATTGATTGTGTACAGAATGGTCTTCTCATATTTATGAATTACTCAAAGAACTAAGAGTAAAGAAAATCGAGTTGCCGGAACAAACATAAATCCCACATTTTAAAGTCATGCGTCAACACATCTCGGTGATAGGCCGAAAAAATTAAGATTGACCGTAATTACGCATTAACCGTCTAGGAAGAAATTGTCAAATCTTTGTTAACAAAGAAAAATACTGACATTTAACTAGGGCATAATTTACAACTGGACAGAAACTGGTTTAATTCGTTCCAATATTCGAATTCTTGGTTATATATCTTATTGAGCTCTGTTAAGTTGCAAAATGATTTCTAGGAAATTTACGGTGGATAATGTAATTTTATTAGAAAATTAAAGACTTGTCGCAATTTCTTAGCAATGTATACGTATTACCAACGAAAAAAACGAGCGCCTTGCATAATTGTGGACCACCGCACTTTTTCGAGGCGGCAATTCAAATTCCGATTTAAACAGTGGGAATTTGGTTATCATTTTCTGGATAACCCGCAAATCAAACTGATTCTAAATTGAAAAAAACACATGAAATAATGAAAATGTTACGAAATTACTCACAGCGTCAACAGGATCCATTTCAAATTAGATTATTTATTTATTGATTATTTGCATACTATGAATTTATTTATTAATTGAACACCACATTATTACTCTTATTAATTACAGACAGGTAGGTTAAACGCATTGGCTGAACTATAATGCATAAATAATACATATAGTTAACATTTGTCCGATAACACTTTGATATTGTCAATGGCGAGCCATTTGAATCGGCGCCATTGAATTGCTCGAAGGAAAATCTGTAATCGCTTGTAAATTTCAATTGGAAACAAGTTGTACCTTCACGGTCCCTTTAGGAATTAGGAAAATTTCACCTTCCTTCCAATAAACGTCTTTTTCAAAACGACTTGCCGTATAAGGACAGTAAAATGGTGTGTCTAAGCATATCTGAAATAAATAAATCTCACAAATTGCACGAAATGGAAAAACCTGCAACGTAATGTCATTGCTTCTTCGATAGATATCAATAGATAGTTGAATATCCTCATTAATCGATAGATCAGGGGATTCCAGTACATAGTTAATGATTTTCGAATTTCCTGGATTATCAGTGCCAACATAGAGAAATCCTCAAATACTAAACTTTTAAAGGTTTATATTGAATTCCTACTACCTCCATTTTGATTTCTCACACCGGTGTGAGGATTTCCAACCTTTTGATTTCCCAATTGCCAGTTCGCTAGCCTGATAAAATGTAGAAAACGTTTCTCTTTACTTACAGATGATCTTACGGCATCGAATCGTTTACATAATTCGAGTAAGAGCATAAATCATTGGTAAAATCACAATAGAGAATCTGACACATCGACTCATATTTGTTTTCCTCAATCTCTTCCTCGTTCACTGTAAGATCGCCGTCCTCCTTTTTCTGTGGTGATAATCGAATCGGTCTTATGGGAATTGTAAGTGGTTCAATATCGTGAGTTGGAGTCGCTTCAACGATGTTCGTAGATTCAGCCTCAACTGTTGCTAAATCGTCGTCAAAAAATGAATCTACAGAGATAGACGTATCAGAATCCGTAGCCTAAAAATATTTTTAATAAATTAATTTAAAAAATCTTACTTTTTCTTCTTCATCCCATTCACATAAATTTGCATTATATTCAATATTATCGTATACTATAATAGTCGGATTTATCATATCCGAAGCGACAATTTCGAGCTCAAAGAATGTCGAATTCGGATGTACAACCTCAACGGCTATAGTGGAAGTTTTATTAGAATAGGATATTTTCTGAACATCGTCAAATATAATCAAAACTATTGGTGAGTCTCTAACTTGTGTGCAGGATCTGGCGATGTGGTTTTGTGTGCATACCCTTAAAAGAACCTCCGATTGGTTCCCAACAATCCAGTAACTGAATTTATACGAATTATAGTGACTAGCTGGAATGATACGACGTACTCAAACTTCAAAATCCCATCTCCCTTTTGACAAATAATTGGTGTTGAAACAACAAATTCATCTTTCGTTCCCTAAATTTTCCAAATTGGGGAATTTTCCTTAATTAATTTACCCGATGTTCAATGAAGAACACAAAATTGCCAATGGGTTGCGTTTGAGGCGATCTTGAAGCGAGAGCAGCAAAAGAGCTATAGTGGTCTGATCGTGGGAAATTACCAACGCTTAGCGGATTCGATATCGATTTAAATCTGTTATAAATACGATAAAACGAAATAAAAATAAAAAAAAACCTGCACCCAGAATCCTTTTCAAAATCACATTTTAAATTGGTTTCGTCTAATGTTACGGTGGACAACCTTTGCACACATATCAAGAAGTCAGTCATTGTGGTGATTTCGTCCGGGCAAGAAAAGTCTAAATATAGTGATAATATCAAAAGTCGAGGACTAAAATCGACCTTGTTTTATTGGATCCAACGTTTGAATATCTAATTGTGAAGATTGATATGTGTTTGAAGATTGCTGATGGATTTGGTTAAGACGAACGTCCTAAAACCCTCGCACATGATTTGATAAAATTTGGTTACAGTAAAAATTAGAAAAATGATTTTTTCTGATACATATCTTGGAAAAAGCTCTAGCACGATTTTTTTTCCAAATTTCTTTTTATTTGTATATAGTTGGGATCCGGAGATTAATGTATGGGATTAAATTTACGGGAGCGCCTTTTCTGATGTTGCATGCACCTTTGATTATTCAAATTGTTGCAGGTCCTTTTGTTATATCGTGACATATATCGAAACATGTTCATATGAGATACATTTCTTTTCTGGTGGTAACTGAAAACAAATCGGATCTGATTTGTGTAAATTCGTATCCGATTGTTAACTGTTCAAATCTTATTAAATAGTTTTACATAATTTTTAAAATCCATTTAATGTAAATACAGTACATTAAATGAGAGCTTTTTCCAATCTCTGTAATAAAACACCGATGGAAATTAATGAAATTCCTAATGGTTAAAATTTATATAGTTTTATGTGTTCGATTTCTTTTATTTCAGTACACAATGTTGACTTACAGGAACATCCTTATTATTAATCAGTGTCGGGAATGTTGACGCCGCTGGAGGTGGTGGAATATACCCCGGATACGGTGTTATCTTCTGAAAAGGTTTGAAATTCTTTGGAAATTCTCTCTAAAGAGGATACCTCTGAATTGTGAGCTTTTGCATTGATTGGTTCTAATTGGCCATCATAATCAGAAATCTGCGGAGTTACAGGTGGAGGTGGAGGAGGAATCGGCGCGGATTGGTCGATTGGGATTCCGGAAGCTAACAAATGTATGCGAATTTTTTATACTCGAAACTTATTAAAGCATACCGAATCCATTTGTTGGACCGTACTGCAGAGGACTTGGAGCAGTTAATGGTAATACATTTGTTTGATATCCCAATGGTAATGGTGGTTGACAGCAGGAAGCTAAAGTGAATACCATTTTAATACACTAAAATATTTATTTCAAAGAATTACCAAATCCTAGCAGAACTAGGAAAAACTTGACGACTACTATCCGACGCATTTTGGATTCTGGAAAATAATAGTGTGGAACAATTGGAACAATAAGGCTCCGCCCATTATCGCAAGTTGCCGTTTTGTAATAATTTTCCGATTCAATTACCAATTATCAAGCGCATCATCAGAGGTCGCCGCTCTTTCCCTTTTTCTTTATTGCTCGAAGGCGATTCAAATGGTGTGTACACTAATTCATGTACTGGATAACCGTAAAGGATATGAATGAGAAACAGCGCGACACGATTTGGCCTCAAAACAGACGACGTTTTAAAAATTGTTCACCTTACTGGGGAACGGAACAATTTTATATAAAAAACCTTCGTAAAAATATCTCTAATAAATTGGAAAAGAAAAACGAAGTCTCAAGGGGAACGATTTGGATATGTAAATCACCAATAAAAATGTACGCCAATTTTTGCTCCGGTTTCAGGGAAATATGTTTTCAATGAATGAATCTAGAAGCCATGTGCCCACTTTTCTTTTGTTTCGCTGACCTGGAATTACGCTTTGTGCTATAGTGCGAAATTTGTCATTTTGTGATCAGGCAGCTAGGTTAGAAAAATCAAATTATTACTTTGAATTCCCACAACTAACACCAGTGACCTCAATTCAAAAAATTTGACAGAGATGCAGTTGTTTTCTAAATCACTTTATAAAATGTGTCATAAAATGTTAAAAGGAAAAATCGATTCCCACAGACGCATATGAAGATTTTACATATCTATACCTTTAGTAAAGGTAAACATATATTCAAAAATGAAAATCGTCAAAACATTTAAAATGGAGGGCACACGAAAAATAGGTTGGACAAACAAAACGGCGAAAAGTCGCTTCGACTATTACTTTTGCATTCTTACTTTCAGCGCCAAGATATCGAAGCGATATAGGACAAACGGGTGGACGTTCCGGGCCCGTGGATTAGCCGATAATCCCCAACAGTTTATTTTCGTTGTTACCAATCCGTGGCCCTCTCACCTTCCGAGCATCCATACAGAGTTTCTGAATGTGTAGTTACGAAAATTGCACCAAATTCTTCATTTATTATTTGCTGGATTATTTACATATTGGGTTGCAAATGACATATACTTTGTTCGTGATTTGGAATGATTCAATACATTGTGTTCTCATTTAGTCATCTTGCTTCTTTTCCAATTGCGCTCGAAGGGCGACTATCTGAAAATATTTTGAAAGAAAAAGATCGTTGGAATTTTCCAGTTTCGCTAGATCTCCATAATTACAACAGAGTACAGCTTATCGAGAACTACAGACTGCATTGCTTCTGTAGAATAATAAAAACGATGACAATTGCGCAGGATTAACTCTACCCCGTCGACGTTTGGCATGCAATAGGGATAAAAATTTGGTTCGAGTTCGATTCCTTATATATCTATTCAGTGTTTGTAAAATTTCTATTTTTACCCAAGGTAAACACGTATTTGTATAGTTTAACCCAAAAAATCACTAATTCGACTTATTTGCATGTCGCTAAATATTATTCCTATTGGTTGAAACACCACCAGTAGATACACACCTGATCTTGCAGTTTAGCATTTTCCTCAGTGAGCTCTTGAATATCTTCCGTGAGCTGCTGCTTAATAGCTTGTTTACTTTGTATCGACTCAATGGATTTTTTGAGAATTACTGCACGTGAAGCCTGAAACGACTATTTCCTTTTTTAAAGTTTTTTTTTATGACCAAATAGTACCCTTTCAGAATTTGCCTCTGGAACAACTTCTCTCAAGCACGCGTACATATCTTTGATGTTGTCCCGGCGACGCCGTTCTAAAGCATTGTGCTGCTCCCGAGCGTGCTTTTTCGGATCGTCACTGCGACAATCCGACATTGCGCCATCGTCCTGGAATTAAGTTAATTTTTTTCTTCCTTTTCTCGTAAAAAACAATCAATGTTCAAATATTCTACGGAAACGGCGTTAAATTCTTCATGAAGCTTGTAAGTATCTGAATAATACCATACCTCGTAATCACTTTCATCGCTCATTTTCCCCCTAAAATCATTCCAATATTATTTTTAAAATTTTAAAGTCTAGGAATAAAATATTTTTAAAGGTTCTAAAACCTTTCATAAATCATCTTACTTAAGATATTATGAACTGAGTTTATTACAAGAGATCAATCACAACAAATTAATACCACATAATGAACGTTTTAATTCCGTTTTAAATAAGTTAAATATACAAGTATATAAACACATGATAATGAAATTGTTTCCACCGGTAAACGTTGGTGCAAAACCTCAACAATCAAAAAGAAATAGAATACACCTCGCAGGCCCTGACTAGGAATCTCATGTTTCGAGGCATTCATGAATAGCACAGGGATGATGAAGCCGAAAGCACTGAAGAAGTCGTATTCAGTTTGGACTTGATCAGCTGGATTTATGGTTGTAAAAGTGTAGTAAGTATGCAGAAGTAGAGGAAGTGAGATAGGTATCGATAGCATGAGACACTTGAAGTTTATTGTCTGAAATGTAGCAAACTTAAATTAATTTTGTGAAACACAAACACACCAATGACAGATAAATAGCTGCCAAAAAACTATTAACGTAAGGGAAGAAGGAACCAACAAAAAGTATCGGGCATTTCCAAAACCAGAACCTTCGTAGCTGGTAAGAAATTCTTAAAATATAGAGTTAATAATAATTATTTTGCTTGTAGCTTACACTCGGTTTATCTTGGTGAAGTATCTTCCCAAGAAACATGCAAACAACCAATAGAATGTTGCGAAGAGGGCTCCAAGCACAACAGGGGTTATCTCCTGTAGCAGACCTCCATTAGAAAAGATGATAACTAACGGTGGAAGACTAAATAGAACATGATTGTGATTTAAGCCAAAAGATGATCTTTACCTTGCTAATGTTAGCAGCGAATTGATCGGATCACGAATCTGTATTGATCGTTCATAAACAATAAATCGCATACAATAAAGGATGAAGGATGATGCAAGAAGGGATGTATTCCGAAAAATGCCCTTAAATTAAAATTGTAAAATTGCGATTTCCATAAATGTATGTTATAATTTGAGGTGCTTTACCTCATACCACTTCCAGTAGGACGTATCGGTGGTTCTCGTCGAAATATCAAAATCACAACCAATCGGGCCACGAATCACCACATGAATGAAGTCGTTAGACTGCGGTTGTTGAATGAAAATCTTAAAGCTTGACAAGTTCTTGGCGCGATTCAACTTTTTCGGGAAAAAGCCATTGCCGCGCATATAAACCGCTGATGAGACTATAATTATCGGATTACGTAGATCAGGATAATTATTTAGTTAATGTACCACAATTGCTGACGACTTCAATGAACATAGAGTTTTCATTATGCGATTGGATCACAAAGAACGCGCCAAATTTTCGCTGTAAAACTAATTAAGCTTTGATTCCACTCAAAAATAATATAAATACCATAATTGTCTGCTTCTCAAGCCGCCCATTAACAGGGAGTTTAATCGGCACACCCGTGGTTCTCTCTCCGAATTTAAGAATGTTATATTTTTCTCGTTTAGTATGTCGCTGAAAGCTGGGCTAATGAATTATGAGAGACCTTTCTTACGTCTTTTATGTAGAAATGACCGAGCATTTCAATATTGGAATTAAAATTCTTGTTCATATATTGTTGGATGTAAAGTTCCATTATTCTCGTAACATGCCTAAAAGATATTTATAAATCTGAGTGTATGAACTTGATAAATAGTTTTAAAAATCGATATCTCCATATATACCTTACTACTTGATTACACCATAAAATTGCTAAATGATCAGTTCCAAAATCCGAGACTCCTTCGATTAAGCTAACATCGACATTAATAATCTGAATATTTATCTTAAGATTAGCTAGCAAAGGCTTAAAAGGTAATAAAGGTTAATAAAGGTAAGGATTTAAAATCTTACATTCCTCATATAGGTCGAATTATGAGGAATAACGTAATCACGCATTCCGCCATTAAACGAAGCGACAGCAACATCATGTTCTTTCGACATGCCATTTTTTAACCAATACTCTTGCATTCTATTGTACATGCCAAGCATATAAGTATCGACCATAATTGCTGAAAGCATTTTAAGAGTAGTTTTCAATCAAAATTCTTCTAACTACTTACGAGGAGCCGAAAGGGGCGTGGCTTTTAGGATGACCAAATCTACGAGTTTCGTCGGAAAATTCCGATTTGTGAATGCGTACATTGCCACAAAACCGCCAAAAGAGTGTCCGAATAAGACCATCTTCAATAAAAATAAAACATCGACTTGTGAAATATGCATAAACTTTAAACCTTCTTACATTTCGTGATATTTGCAATAGTTTTCATTGCGTCAATCACAAAATACGTTTGATATTCTAAAACTGCAGAGGAACCAAATGATAATTGCTATAATTGATATTTGAATGAATGAATTGATAAATTTCAAACCTCTTTGAAATCTACAGCAAAAAATCGATATCGAACAGGAAGACTCCTAGACTCGGTCTTGTTCTGCATAACCGATGCCATGGATCGCACTTGCTTCACCGAACCGCCACTTCCTGGTATAAAAAGCACCGGAATATCATTGGGAAGGAATTCTCTGAAAAGAAAGGGCTTGAAAATATACGAAATATGGATATCCCACGTGTTATGCAGCATATGCATCCCCTCATTGTACAGGAATAAGCCATATTCGTAACGTAGTTTATGGGTTAGCGTAACATTAAATGGCTGAAAAATTGTTTATACACTACAAGGAGTTTATTTATTCAACTAACAACTTACTATATAATTCATTGGCCTATAAATGTAAGTCATTTCACACTCATTGTGCGCCTGAATCTCCAGATGCGTTTTCTGAACAGAAACGACGATGAGTACGACAGACGCCACAATGACGCCATAGAAAATCGAGTAAGCATACGGTGGGAACATTATTAGACTTGTTCAAACAACACACATACCCGTCCGGTTAACTAGAGGCTCCTGAAAAAAAAAAGTTTGAGAGCGAATGAAAAATTGCGACCTGTTTGGTTGTTTGAGTCGTGCTCTAGAGTTCAAACAAACGACACTGTACGACCAGCGAGAAAACACCACTTTGATAGAGAAATAACTTTATAGGATCAAAACAGTTTTGACCTGCATCTTTTGTTTTGCAGAAATTCAAACCTCAATTTAAAAAACTATTTTTAGGCACGCCGTATCCCAAAATTCAAAAATTCTAGCACAACGACTTTTTTTCCAAAAGTACCTATCAGATATAACAACTGAGCTTGGCGAAAAATGAGCAAAGAGTAAATGGTTAAACATTTTATGGAAAGAAATACGACATGCATTTGTTGGTTAGCAATGACAATTGGCGATGGTTGAGGGCAAAGAAAGAAAATACGGGGAGGAAACAAGTGGTAAAAACCGGGGAAAGGGAAACAAAAACTGTTTCAAATACATTGTCGGCGTCGCGCTAAATTGGAAAAATAGGCTAAATGTTGAATAATTGAAAGGACTAGGAGCGCTGTAGTGTGCAACTTTAGTTTATTCGAATTTAAATTCACACGATTTCGCGTCACCTTCGAGCCTATAGTATTTTTTGTTAGCTAGCCAATGTTCCGTCATGGCGCAACGCCAAAAAAAAAATAGAACATCTTAAATACATTAACAACTTTGAGTTGATGTGAAACACAGTCAAGAATCTGGAAGTTCAATACGGCATTCATCGAATTCAACGACAATCAACGGAATTTTAAAAATTCACCAACAAAGAAATTGATTTTCACATGTGAGAGTTATCAATAGATATTTGGGTAATTATGGAATTAATCGTCTGATCAACAGAATTTCGAACTTCTTGCTTAGAAGCTGTATACTGCACTATTTCGTCATCATCGAAAAATCTAGAAGCCAATTTTTTAAAAGTGTATTATGGTCGGCGTCCGGTGAATGCTGAGTACGCGTCTTTCACTAAGGCTTCGCAAAGACTAATTGGTTTATCATTGACATCATAAATTGAAATCCTAGGAAATGAAAAACTTAAAAAAAATTAATACACGCGAAGATAACAAAATACACAATCATCTAACGAGACCATAGCGAAAAGAGCACCCGTAAGACAGATTTCAGCAGTCGCCGCAAAATTGTCGGTTTCAAACGAAATTCCCATCAGTCGCTTGAAACCGACAACATATACATAAAATTAAGAAAATACCAAAAACCCCACCTCTCCAAAATCGCGTAAGCTTTAATATGAATCTCCATATTTTGGCTTTGCGACAAAAATTCAAGCTTTTCGCGACATCCAATCTCTTCAAGTTGAACTGACACAGGATTAGTGGATTCTAAAGCTATTATGTCGAAATGAAATTTTAATAGAAAAAATACCTGGGACTAAATTATGTTCACCATACTGTAACAGCGCTTCTATAGCATCGAGAATCTAAGATGAATAATTATTTATTCCTCTAGTCAATCAAAAAATTCAACTTACATAAAGAACAAGCTCAGCATCCATACATGTAAGCATATCAGTGAATGGCGGCAGGGCATCAATTTCCAAAATATACGCGATATGACTTCTTTTGGCAGATTGGCAACAGTGTGATAATGTGAAGGCAGCCTGAAATATAATATACATTTTTAGATTTAAAAAAAATGTTGGCATTCTTCTTTTCTAGTGGAATATTCTGCTGTTTCCATAATTCTTACTACACTTCTGAGGAGGTTTGTTGTAATCATCATCTGAAATACTCCTTATTTTCTCGTTTCTTGACTAAATAGGTTACATCGATAATTCCCTCCCCTTCAGCGGCAAGATTAGACAAAATGAAGCAAATATCTCTGGATAATCCGCGACAGTTAATCAAATGCATGAAATTTTCAAGAAGTCCAGCGTCAATCAATACTAAAAACACAATTTTCAAATTATTTAATATTAAATCGCAAACCCCTCGTGAATTTTGGAGTCGTTTGCGTTATAAAGTCGATTGCCCGCAGAATAGTGAATTGATTATCCCTTTGCGTTGAAGCTAATGAGCCGACCAGCAATGGAAGCAGATTGCTTGTATGGATTTCCTGTAGATAAGCCCTGGATTATCCGAATTTAGTACGTCTTTCGACCTCAAAAAGTTTTCTAATTTTTTGCGAGTTCAAACTATTAAATATGGGAATTTTGCTGGAGATTTTATAAGTACACGTAGAAATAAGAAAATGGTTTTGAAAACTGATAACATACATCCCAAATTTCCGGCCATTCAATCAGAAGCGCGCAAGCACGAGCTGCGTCATTTTGCAAAGATCTATTGACGGCTTGCATACCAGACGAGATAATTTCAATTAGTGGAGAGACCTGTTAAACTTGAATAATAAAAAGCCCTCTGGATTTAAAACCTCTTCAACGTGGGGACTGTATTCATGTAGGTTGTGAATTAGATGAGTGACGGTCCACATTAAACATCTCTTCAATTTATCACTTCTTTAAAAAATCATTCAATTTTAAAGAATTTCATGAAAATATATTTGCCCTCTTTCATATGCAGTAAGCACTCCAGGAACAATCGCCTTATCCAATGCAATGTTGCGGAACCCGGGAGAACTGCTAATGAAAACTGATAAAGCTTGAGCTGTATCGCATAGAACTGTGTCCGAAATGTATTCACTGGAAAGATAGGTCTATTTTTCTGGTAATTGAGCCTTGGCTCGACGTACAATAGCATCATGCAGAGCGATTCAATGGCAAGATGATCCAATGGTGCCCCATCATTTGCATTTCTGGAACAAAATTGGAAAAAATCTACAATGATTGATCGCATTGGATCATCCTTTGGCCTTAAATGAAAAATTATTCAATATAAAAATTATTTTAGTCGAACCGATTACAAAACATTTCAGCCAATGTAGAAAGAACGTCACTCCCACACAAATCTTTTAAGGAAATTTCATTAATACCCATTTTGGTCGCCATTTCCTTGATTGAAGCGGTTTCTCGTTGTTTATCCCCGCATTTTAGCATATTCATAATTTCAATGATCATTGGATTGGCTTGCTCGTCATTATCAGCGAAATTTTGTGAAATTTTCCTCCGATTCTCGAAGATGTCCATCCGTTTTTGTTTTCGTATTTGAATTCCGTCATCACGCCGTTTTCTTCGAAAATCGTCATGAAAACCTGTAAAAATTGTAAAATACCATGAAAAACCGTTGAAAAAATAAACCATTTGACTTGTACAGTCGAGAGCGACCTTCGTGATTCGTTTTCCCTTCGTCCATTGATATTACTGAAATGTTATCAATATCGTAATATATACTAATGGACCTATTCATGCAATGAAAAAAAAAAAAACAATTTTTTTCATCTGAATTCCCTATGCCCGTAAGTCGAAAATTACAAAAAATTGACGCGATATATCGTAATTCTCCGTTATTTATTTTCAAAGGCCCACGCGAAAAGTTGCGCAGGTCACGTCGCGAAGTCGGTACTGTATTTTTTATCATTCATTTTGTGTGCTATTTTTCCGTATTTTTCAAAAACTTTGAAAAGGAAATGGATTGAAGAATGTGGAAAAAAAAACAATTATTGGTATAAGTACCTAATTCGACAATATTTGTCTACTTTTTGTCATTTAGATACTAATTATCATGAAAAATTGTGATATCATATATATTTGTGTTGAGTTGATGCAGTCTTCGCTCGACGCTTCTTATGAACAGCGTTGATTAAACAAAATACTTTTACAGATTTTCAAAAAAAAAGTTTTAAACGCTCAAAGAATAAAAAATTTAAAAAAAAAACAGCCATTAAAAAAATACAGTACTGACTTCGCGACGTGACCTGCGCAACTTATCGCGTGGGCCTTTGAAAATAAATAGCGGAGAATTACGATATATCGCGTCAATTTTTTGTAATTTTCAGCTTGCATGCATAGGGAATTCAAATGAAAAACATTGATTTTTTTTAAATTTTTTTCGTTGCATGAATAGGTCCATAAGAGTTGCCACAAATAATATAAAGAAAATTCAATATTGTCAGAGTTGCAGAGAGTCAGGTGGTTATTGCTGTATTCTCTGAATTCGTGTTTCTGTATGATCTTATCATATTTGATGTGTTATTTTGGCTCGAGATAAAAAAAAATGATGTTTATTTTTTTCTTGGCAAGTTTGTTATTTTATTGAACTTCAAATTGGCCAATTCATGCAATAAATATATGTAAAAAAAATACTCATTTTTACAATGCAGGGTTGTAAAAGCTTAATGTAATTATTAAAGTAATTTTCTAAATTTTTTTTTGTAAAAAAAGTACATTTCATGAATAGGTCCATAACGTTTTCTCAACAAATCGTATCGTAGAAATGGCGCACAAACACGAGATTTGGTTAAACGGCGGTGAAAACAAATGTTTTCGTTTCTCAAAATCACACGCTTTCTCAGATAATCGATGATCCAATGAAATCTACATTCACCGCGGTTTGTACAGAACGGTTTGCTGAGTTTGAAATTAAAAACGACCAGAACTTAGAAGACGGCTACGCCAGAGACACATGGAGCCGAAAAAGAGCAGCGGAGATGGCGGAATCCGGTCAAAATTGGGTCTTTAAACTTTTTGTAAAATTTTAGTCCTTGTTGCAACGATAAAAAATTCAAGTATACCATATGTTGATTTTACTAAATTCCTCATCTCACTAAATTTTTTTGAAAGCAAAATAACTAGGGCAGTGCGATACTATAGCGACAAGAGCATGACCGTATATCAATCTGTTTACTACACGTCAATCAAGTAATTTAATTTAGAAAATAATTTCCAAAAATCAGTATGAACTTGGTCAGAAATCACTACAGGAGCGATGAATTTTCCAAAAGATACTTTCGTGCTGTCCAAATTTTTTTAGTTTAAGCAAGGTGTAATGAAAATGGACTAAAATCAATGAGAAAAAATCTCTTTTTCAACTTTAGAAAAAGCTGTCACGAGAAGTTAATGAAAAATGAAGATGCGAGAAATGCGCCAGCGTCGCGAAACGTGTCAGTGTTCAGTATTTGACACATTAAACGAACCTATTTTAGCGTCGTTGTCGCTAAATATAGAGTATTTCAATTTTGTGATTACTAAAAACTTCAGAATTTGAGGATAACTCTCTAAAAATAAATCTTTGAGCTAATCAGCGATTCAATCATATATTTCTCATCAATTATAAATCAATAAACAAGAAGTGAACTGAATTAATGAGAAAGAGGGCATTTATTGAAAGCCGCGCAAATAGACTAAACCAGTAGAATGATAAAAATAATACAAGAGCTCATTGGTAAGTAAATTAGTTAATTTTTCAGGCGAGGCAATTGTCCAAATGGGCATTTATAAGCTCCTCAGCTACTTCTGTGTTACAAGATGGGCATATGATCATTTGCGCACTACCTGGCAAACCAGGAACAACGAAAGAAACTTCAAGATCATCGCAATCGACATAAATTTCAGGAGAATCTAAATAAGAAAAATAAATCATTTTTTATGCAATAAATAAACCTGATTTCTTTGCATCAGATTTTTTAATCATTTTAGTTTGAGAGCTTGAACTTCGTTCCTCATCACTGTCGTCAAGTACAATGACCTCAATCTTCGTTGGATTGTGCTTTCTCGGAAGGTCGTTTGATTTCGGAAGACGATCAGATACTACGCTTTGCGCAGTCCTATCTCCTCCCAGCTTTTTTCCAGTTCCACCGAATATCACAAGGTCCTTTTTCTTATTCAAAACCTTCGTTAGAGTAGTTTTACTATTCCTCGTTGGTTTTCCAGCTGCCACATAATAATTATCTAACGTATTCTTTTGAACAG
Source organism: Caenorhabditis bovis (assembly GCA_902829315.1). Lineage (NCBI taxonomy): Eukaryota > Metazoa > Nematoda > Chromadorea > Rhabditida > Rhabditidae > Caenorhabditis > Caenorhabditis bovis. Next base: position 62,137 of record CADEPM010000001.1, on the reverse strand, counting down.
GAGGTGAGAAATTTTTCACTGGTTCTTTGCTTCGTTTTTTCTTCTGACCATAACTTTCCGGCTCTTTGATTTTGATGAATTTTCCTGAAAAAATTTAGCAATTTGTAGATACAAACGTATAGTAATATGTACCCCCACAGCTTGCTTGATGCTGAGCCCACCACAAATCGTTCGGACCTGGTTCACGGTTACTTGAGCGCTTAACATATCCATAAAACGGTCGCTTATTCTTGCACATACCGTTACACCTGATGATTTCACTTATAAGGAAATTTTGAAACACGATTAAAATTGACCGTGAATATTTTATTTTAAATACCAAAAAAAGTTGCATTGTTTTTTCTAATTCTATTTTTACGTTGGCCCTTTAATTATAATTACATGAATATTTGGTTTTAATCACGTGAAATTTTAATAATTAAAACGTAGTCATATTCCATTTACTAAAATAACATTCTTATGAGCACAGGTACTTGATTTTCCTAGCGCTTTACATTTTTAACAGCGATATTCTGCTTTATCATTTAATTCGGATTAAGGTAGTCCAAATCATCATTTATTTTAAAATTTTTTAAAGAAAGAGCTTCGTGCGTTAATTCAAAAATTCTTTAAATTAGGTCGTAGACGAATTTACAAAGTTTGAATTGATATTTATGATAATACTAACGATGAAACAACGGGGTTTATTTTCAGAAAAAGACTACTTAAAATTCAAAAATTCTATTCGCTTTTTTAAATATTATAGCTAAAATTGTGCGAAACTCGCTTTTAAGTAAAGACCTATCTATGCACTAAAAAAATGAAAAAAATACACATTTCTTGAATAGATTTACAATCGTGTCTCGTACGTGACTCTGCTCAAATAAATCAATTGTCCCTTAAAATAATATAAAACTAATGTTTTGTATAATTGAGATAAAAACAGTCAGAACGTAGTATTGTCGAAGACAAGCAACTGTCGGATATTAAAAAAAGCGCCCTGTTTCGATTTACGATAAATTAGTCACGCAGGTTATCCAGAGTGCTATTCCCAAATTCCCCCTGATTATGTCGAAATTTCAATTACCGCCGCAACGAAAAAGTGCGATAGTTCACAATTATTCAAGACGCTCATTTTTGGCGATGGTAATATTTTGCGGTTTTGCATAGGCTTGATACGCAGCGAACGCGTAAAAGCGTGCAAGACCAAATTTTTATTTTTAGTTTTTTTTTTTTGGAAATTCAAATTTCGATTTGAAGAGTTGGGGTAACCGCGTTTTTTTTGCGACTGTAACAAATTTGACTTTAGAATTAACCTCCACCAATGTGTTTTGTACATAGCAACTTCTTGATGAAAACTGTGATAAATGGTGATGTTCGTGCCCGCTTCTTTGTTAATTCTGGTAAAAACGATGAGGTTTTTGTTTCCATGTCCTCTAAACTTCTTACCGGTGCATATGAGATTGAAAATGTGGCCCGTGCCCATCTCTATCACGATTTCTCTCCTTTACAAATAAGAAGGCGTGAATCATTTCGTGCTACAATTCAATAAGTCTACTTTATTGGAATTTTAAGAAACTCACCAACAAAGTTTCCACTAAATCCTTTCTAGGTCTGAGTGTCAGGAGTGGTTTGCTCAACCGGATTGAGCACAAGCCACCGCGCCCACCGCGAACTTCATAGGAACAAATCCCGGCACAACTAAATTTATGTAAACAAATAATAGAACAATGTGCAACCTGTACATTCTTGGACTCCATTTCACTTCGCAGCACGCTAATGCTCCTCCGAAAAATCTGTAAATCAACCACATTACGAAAAATAAAAGTGTAGATTTTCGGGCTAAGCATAACAAATTACGGACGTATACATGCAATAAGAAATGTTTTAAAAAATTATGATATTTCCTATGTAAGAATTTTTTGAAAAAAAAAAAACATTTTATAAAGCGCATACCCCGCACTCAGGTAAATCAAATAAAATATTTTGAGATATATTGAGAAACTAACGTGCCTCTATAATATTTTAGATTTTTCTCAAACAGCTTTAGAAATTATTATAAGATTTTAGAATTTATTGAGATAATTTAGAATATGCTCAATAAATTTTAGAAAATCTTATAAGATTAAAAAAAATATTTTTAAGTTTAGCGATTCTAAATAAGTTTTAGAAAGTATCAATAAACTTTAGAATTTCTCAAAATATTTTAGAGTTTATTATTGAATATTTGATTCTCAAAATATTTTATTTGATTTTCTTGAGCACGGTCAGTTTTTTTGGCATTTTGCCAATTTTCTAGTCGCGTGACGTCTACAATATTATAATTTAAAATAAAAATCTTACTCACCTAGTATTAAATTCCATAAATAAATCATGAATATCTGGTGTTGGATCGATTAATTCAAGTGAGGGATCTATGACACTCATACTAGGAATATTCATCCTTTTGATCTGAAAATGAGAAACATTGAAAAACGTCAAGTGAACGAACGATTTAATATAGCTAAACAATGAAAACAAAAAATCAGAACTGATCGTCAAAAAACGAAGTTGTAAATTTCAATCAATCGAATTTGAAAAATATATAAATATGAATAAACCAGAAACGATTGTTGAATTCAATTGAGAAAGTGTCAAACTCGATTTGAAAATATGGTTTAAAAAATTTATCGAATATGATAGATAATTCATTATTAAGCGGCAGAAAACACTCCTCTGTTTGTCCAAAACGCGAGAACTACGCCATACCTTCCGTTCGGATTGCCTAAATTTCATTTAAAAGAGGAAATGTGTGTAACACACCGAAACGCACTTTTGCACCTCTATCGTTCACAACTTTTTAAATCTAAATTTAGCGTGAATAAAGTTGTCATTTCTATTATATCAGGATAAAGAATGTTAATTGCTTTGAACGAAACAACAAATCCAGTAATTCGAAGCATATTTTTGGGTTCAAAATATATCAAACAATGCAGATGCTACAGGTAATTGTGTTAAAAGATTTTAAATAATTTCGTTGTTGCAGTACTACATACTCTGTCGAACTATTTTATAGCCTGTCAATAAGTTTGATTATGTTTAACACAATAATCGCAACATTATTTATTGTCTTCGGCGAGAAAATCATTGAACCAATTTACAAACGCACGTAAGAAAATTTCTCAGTCATTCAAAAAGCTGGAAAATTCTTATTCAGGCGGGCACAGAGAATCAAATAACTCATAATTTATTCGCAAAAAACCAATTTTATGTACAGAAAATAATAATAAATATAAGATTTGGAGAAGGTGTGTGGCAAGAAAAAAAACATCCGGAAATGCTGTCTATGGAAAATAAGAAAGAGTATGAACTAAATAAATTCGGATAAAATCACAGATCGAAAAAAAAAAACAGTGTAGGAGATGCATCTTTCTAGAGAATTCCCAGCTTTCTCAGCTCTTCCCGCTGCCTTTCGAGTTCCGCATCATTTGCCATTAGTCTGTCCCTCTTTTCTCTTGTCAACGTTCCGTATCTGAAAAAGAAAATGAGTGGATGCTTTAACTTATTGGTTTACTTGTCATCTGGAACCTTTGGTGCTTTATTTAGAGTTGGAATTGCCGAGATATGGGCAGTTGGTGGAGATGAGACATCTCGCGTTTTCCTAAGCTGTCCCTTTTTTTCCTGGTACAACCTGCTCCACACATTATCACTCTATAATACCAGTAAATTACTGAAATTGAAAATAATAAATCCAAACTTTATCTGCACTGTGACTCCGCTGCGTAACGCTCTTCGGTAACGCGGGCAGCTTCCTTTCAACCACATTCGTTTTGATGCTGTCCGAGCGCTTTGGGATTCTTGAAATCCGCGCATCAGTGATTTCTGGACCTTTCTGCTCTTCCATTACAGGAACTGGGAGTGGGATAGATGCAGTAGCCGCATTCGGAACAGGGGATGGTAATAGATTAGCCTTCCTGATCTGAATAGAATAATATATTTTAATAGGGAACAGAATACTGACCAGTTTAGGAGAAGAGGTCTTCTCTTCAATAACCTTTCTCACTGGGATCGAACTGACTGGAGGTGGAACTGGAGCCAAATCAGTTTGAGTTGGCTTTGATTCCGCAACAAACTTCGGTGTTTGAGTAGAATCCTCGATTTGAACTGTCTTTTGTGGGCTAGAAGAGCGATTGATTTTTGGCGACGGAGGTGGTTTATGCTTTGGAGATGGAGACTGAATAACGATTACTATCAAATAATCAAACTTCCAAACAACTAACTCTTGAAACAACTTTTTTAGGCTTTGGCGGAAGCTCATTGCATTGTTCCAACTTGCGAGAAGGTGGTGGAGTCGGCGAGTTGACCTTATCAAATATAATGTCAGTAATCTGTAAAAATTGACTTTATGCGTTCGAAATCTCTAAATTAACCTCAATGCGATCACTTATTGTTTTCTGTGACTCCGCGCTAGCTGTGCTCTCTCTACAATCCGATGTTCCATCACTTCCATAGTCGCTGCTCTCCAGGCGACTGATATCTCCATCCTTGCCGGATCCTAAAAATTATAAATAAGTGTTTTTTTTTCTAATTGAAATAATTGTAAACTACAAGGCTCACCGCTAATTTCCGATTTATCTTCCGCGGTAGTTGAATCCGGTTGAGGTGGTACTTGTTCTGAAAACCAATGCGTGTTCCAGTTTCACATTTCGAAAAAATAATTATTTTTATGTGATCGCTGGCCAGAAGCGAACTGTTTTCATTTCTACCATTATGTTCGATTATATTGCGTTTTATATACTTAATTCCTTCGTTTTAATTGTAAGTAAGAGCGTAATTTTATTTTTATTTATCTAATTCAGGTAGTTCCATTCATACTATGCACCAAAAAAGAGACAAAGTGTCCGGTTAGAGTTGTCGGAAATTCAATACGAACAGTATTTTTCAAATTAGCAATTTCATCTAAATTAATCTTTTAGCCTGTTCACATGGAGAATTTGGATAGCAGTACGAAAACTGCTAGAGAGTGGAGTAGGATAAGACTGAAGCTTCTTTTGATAATAATCTTGAATTCAGAATTGGTGGATAGTAAGGTTGATAAATCCTTGAGAAAGGGTAGATCAAAGCGTGACAAGAAGGAAGCAACGACCCAAAACGTTGGAGATTCGGTAGATGAAATACTTGATTTAACTTAAAAACTCAGAAATTCTTAAAGAATAATGATGTTCCATAATGATGTTCGCCTAGTGTTTTTTTAGCATAACTTGGCACAAACGCGGCCGATTAGGCTGAAATTTTTACTGTAAACGCTAAACACAACTGTGCAACCTTGATAACAACAAAATTACATCATGTTGAAAAATTAATTTTTTTTTTCAATTTTTTTTTGTTTTTTTTTCGATTTTACCAATTTTTCATTTTTTTTTTTCAAACTTTGTCCATAAAAATTTTTTTATTTGAAATTTAAACTTGAAACATGTTTTTAGTAATTTTTCAACCTTCTGGAAAGAAAAATTTCACGGCGGAAGTTCAAAAAGCGAGCGTCAACGGGCATAAGACTGGGTCATCCAGAAGCTCTCTGGCTCAGCAGTTCCTGTACTCCCGAAGAGGAATCCAAAAAGTTTCGCAACGATTAAGACAAAATTTACGATTTTTTATTCGTTCTGGACTATTTCTAATTTATAGCGCTGCATTTTTGTCAACAAATCACACAGTGGACCTCGCAAAACCACTAGGCTCCAAGATCGGAACATTTGCCGTGCTTCGAAGGAAGATCCTAGACGGACTTAAGCAGATGTCCAGATGCTTGTGGCAACGCCAAATGCTTCAATGCCATCCCCCAATCAGTGAGAAGAACCAAATGACGAGGATGGCATGGTGCAAGGATCATCTGAACAGGGGATGATGTGAATGGGCCAAACACATCTGGAGCGATGAATCGAAGTTCAACTTGTTCGAAACTGATGAAATCAAGTGAATTCGTCAACCTATTGGAGCCAGATTCATGCCAAAGTACAAGCTCCGAACGTTGAAGCATCTTGCAGGGTCTGAGACTGTCTCTCCGACACCGCCGCTCCGACGTGTAAATGGAATCATGGATCGGTACCAGCACAAAGATATCCTGGAAACCACAATAAGACCTTGGGCATTGACAAACGTCGGACGTGCATTCGTTTTCCAGCAAGACAACGACTCTAAGCACACGTCTGGACATGTAAAGAATTGGTTCCAACGTCGCCGAGTTGATGTTCTTGCATGGCCACCACAGATTCCTGATCATAATCCAATCGAACATCTCAGGGAAGAACTGGTACGCATGGTTAGAAGGCTCCGAGCATCAATCGCCGGCGAGAAGTTCTCTCAATTCGAAGCAGCATATAGTGCCATTCCGATGCAGTGATCCGCACTCTCTTGTACTCGATGCCTCGCAGATGACAAGCGATTATTGATGCCAAGGGATACGCAAACAAGTATTGATAAATTTAAAACCGGTTTTCTACACATTTGTAATGTTTTCGGGTTTCTGAGACTTTCAAATCACATTGTGTCATTTTTTTTCCATTTTCTGCATTTTTATGAAATTTGTGATTTTTCGAAAAAAAACTTTCCTGCAGTATGCAATATCATTCAAATGCATTTTAAACGCGTTTTAAAGATATGGTAAAAATTTCAGCCCGATCGGCTGCGTATGCTCAAAAAACACTAGGCGAACATCATTATGGTCAGTACTGTATAAATAGTTTGACACCAGGGAAGTTCACTCAAGGTGTCGCTGTTCGTTCCAATTTTTTTTAAACACTGCCAGTACGACCCTCCAATTACACGCCGCCATCAATTTAGACTCTCGAGTTAAACCGTGCGCGACTTTTGTTTCGACTTTCGAATAGTTGAATTTTTCCCCTGCTTGTCCCAAAATGTTCTAGAACTCAAAATTTTATCCTAAACTAAAAAAGATTTGATGGGGGCGACCGCTCATCGAATCGCTGAGTTATAACTTCAAGGTTCAAAATAATGCGACAGTCAATGGCTCGATTAAGAATTCATCGAAAAATGCCGATAATAAATCAACGAAGACCCAAACTCAGTAAATTTAATTCATTCGATGTACATTCTAAAGTCATTTTTTCCCAGACAAACTCAAGATCTAAAATCTCTTGCATTGGCGAATTCCACCCGAAATTTGGCACCTACACCATTAGAACGTATTTCGAATGTCTCAACGGATTAGTTAAATTGAATTGTTCAGAATCTACTAAAAAATCTTCAAGGAGGGGTGGCCAAGCTCCCGGAACACTCGAACTCAAATCATTAGAGGTAATCTTATCAGCGAGTGCTCACGGGAACCGATTTCCCAAATTTTAGGTGTCCCAGATGAAGCGGGACCCCGCGTTCCCCGTTTCAAGCTGTGAAAGGGTCTAACCCGTGAGCACGAAAATTGCATAGAAAGAATATTCTCACGAACGTTTCGATTTTCAGCCATCTCCACAAGTTGTTTCGAAAACTATCGGCCACTAAATCTCTAATCAAATATTTAAAAAAAATTTTGTACCATTCTTGGGCAACGCATGTTTCTGCTTAGAGTCCGCTGATGCACATCGTTGAGGCCTCGGTGATCCTGATCCAATTGGGTTGAAGTGAACATGAGTCAAGGTGTTGCTCCTGAACAAAGGATGATATCTGACCTCCTTTTCTGTAATTATTTCCCACGGATTAGTGATTTTATTTTCGATCTCCTACCATCTTCACTATCACTATTCGAAGCATTGTCACTGAGCTTCCGCTCAAGCTCAAGCTTGACCTTGTAAGGAGAAGCATAGTTAAGAATTGTTACCGCATCTTCGAACACCATATTTTCAAAGCTAATTGTCAAAGATTTGATCTTATCACCTTAAGAATTAAAGCAATAATTTGAATAACTCGCTTGTAATAAAATATCGTACCAATCAGAATATTTCCGCATTGCTCAGCAATTCCCTTAGAGATAATGCTTTTCACAAAAATTCCCTCGTTCATGTTGCCTTGAATGTTGAAGCCGAGGCCTCCAATATCCTCACCCGTCAACTGCACACCTACTTTTCCATCGACCTAAGAATAAATATTATTTTTGTAATCAAATAATAATATCCATTAATTTTATTAACTACCATGACTATTATTTAAACAAACGGGGAGATTTACCCTGACACACATATTTAGCGTTGACCGCGTTTAATACACAGACGCAACTTCTCCGCGCGTGGACATATCTCGCATTTTGCCACCGCGATTTCGAAAATATATATAGTCGGCGTCTGGCGACTGCTGTACGCGGGTAGATTCACGGGAATGCGTCAATCAAAATGGTCTCGCAAGGACTAACAGGTTATATAAAATTTTATGGACTGATTCGATTATTTTTTAATCGAATGACGTTGGAAACTCAAGGAAATGCGAAACATCATCAAGAAAAATCAAGCAGTTCACGTGAAAACAGCAAAATAAGCATTTACGCGTGGCGAGACCTTTTCAAGGCGCATGCGCGTAAACTACCCGCTTACAGCAATCGCCGGACGCCGACTATATTTTTATCAAGGTTGTTACCTCATTTAAGAATTCCATAGAGTAGGCTTTTTGAGTTCCTATGTCCTCCATTTTCCGCTTTAGCTTAAAGGAATCAATCATAGTCATCTGGAATAACTAGTTGATATTGCTATTTGATTAATGATCCGCCTACCTTATCCTTGAAGCTCACTTTCTGAGCATCTACACATTTATCCTCAACATCGCATGCGTCATTAGCATATGCGGATTTTCCATCAGTTTCCTTCGTGTCGCCTACAAAAACAAAACGTCATCGTGAATTACGCTCTACTAAAAGTTTATTCGATATTTATTGGACAGCAATTTTATGTGTGGTTGCAATTTACGCGGAACCTTTCCTCCGGCATTTTTTCGTGTATTTTCTCATACTTACAGTATCGCTCAAAAGATTGGAAACTTTTGGTTTTTTGGGCATAACTTTTTTGAAATCAAACTTTTTTTCATGAACTTTTTTCTGATTGTTTCTTACGCAATTGCCGATATAATATTAGACATGATTCGTGCTTACCAAATATTGATTTTAGACCAATTTTTTTCAGAAATCCGTAAAAACGCATTTTTTGGATATGCAATTTACATATGTCGGTTTTTTTTTATCGGAAGGATAGTTTATTAACACAAAATCATTGGAAACTAAAATTATAAGGTTAATACGTGGTTGCAAAGCCTCGGGAGTCAATAACTGCCTGGCACCTGCGAGGCATGGAGTCGATCAAGTTGTCGATGACCGAGAGTGGAATCTTTTTCCATTCTTCTTACAATTGTCGGAATTTTCGTTCGAATTTGTGGCGGTTCTGCATGCCACTCTTCTCTCGGGATTGACTTTGCCAGTCCATAACCTTAATGTGCTGGCTTGCGAACCAATCCTCAATTGATGAATATTTGAGAAAAAAAAAAGCGAATTTTCTTAATTTCACAAATTTGGAAGTGTGCTTTGGGTCGTTGTCATGTTGGTAAACACAACCACGACCCATTGCCTTAAAATGCGGCAACATCTGCTTTTCCAGGACCTCCTTATAGACGAATCGATCCATGATTGTTTTCACATGGTGAAGGGGGCCAATGCCTATTCCGGAAAAGGCACCCCCCCCTTCATGCAATTTCCTCCCCCGTGCAGTCAAATCGCGTCCGATTCAGAAGTTGCTTAGCCCACTCGACACGGCGTCGTCTATTCTTCTCCGAAATGAACGGTTTCTTCACTGGGATTCTTCCGAACAATTCTGCCGCTGATAAACGGTGTTTGATTGTTGATACCGAAACAGGCGACGGAGAATTCGCAAAAACTTCGTGCTGGATCGCCGGTGCCGTCATTCACGGGTTGAATATGGAGACTCGTACAATGCTTCTATCAGTCGCACAATCTGTCACGCGTGGACAGCCAATATGGTACTTCTTTGGGACCCCTCCTTGAGTTTTCCATCTTTTCAAACATTTGAAAATGCAAGATTTTGTGACATCAAACTGGGCGGCCAACATCTGCAGTGTTGCTCCCGTTTGAAGCCCTGCGTAAATTGCTCGTTGTTGTTCAACAGTCAAGTTCCGCTTTTTTTCGATAATGGGCATGTCTAAAATTACAAAAATAATAACTGCATGCAAAAAAAGCACAGAAAAATAGTAAAAAACTTTTGAAAAAAAAAAAGTTGAAAAAACGTGATTTTTGAAAAAAAAATGAAAAAGCCCACAAAAACTTCACACATAATTGCGTATGATAAGACTACCGTACCAATAATCTTCTGATTATATTTATCAATATATCTGAAAGTTTCACCTCGATCCATACGCTTTCGATCAAGTTATGCCCAAAATACCAAAAGTTTCCAACCTTTTGAGCGGTACTGTATTCACACCTCTTTAAGTTCATTTCTCTTCACTTCGGCTTTGGTTTTTTTTTTTTGAGAAATCTTTTCATTTAAATTCGTTTTAATCCTTGAACCCGTTCTCGAATTTTTTTTTAATTAAATATTTGTTGTTGTTGTTGGTCAAAAAAGTACATGTCAATTCAAGGAAAATTCGAGAAGGAAAAGCTCATCAAATTAGAGGAATTTCGCAGTTTTGCCCGAGTTTCTCATTGAAATCTCAATTATATTATTATTATTTCTGATTTTTAATTCTCACAATCATCATATTTAGAAGGTTTATAAATTTGTTTTGAAATGAAAGGAGAAGCTTAAATATTTGAGCCGATCAGTTTTCAATGCATAGCAAAGTTGATCATCGGTATTTGAATTCTTGTTAATTATTAGATAATTAAATTCACCTGTTTGTTTCTACAATTTTTTTCATCATGAAATGTAGTAACACAAAATTTTAAAAATAAATCAAATAAAATTCAAAAATAAGAAAAACATAGCTAGAAACTACATTTCTTTATTTCAAAATTTCAATTCTCTTCTTTTTAATTTGCACTAACACTACAAAAAATTTCACTGATTCAATCAACCCATTTTCTCTGTTCGAAAACAATTAGCAGAGCTGGTTCAATTTAGAATCTATTCACATTGAATGTCTTTGAAATGATTATTTTCGCTTAAATTAAAACAAAAATTCAATTCCTATTAAAAAAATGAATATAAAATATTTGCTTATTTGTATTCAAGAATGACTAATAAAAATCTTCAACGATTTCTATGCCCATTTCTAGAATCTCACTTATTGATTTCTTTATGGCCAGCACTGTATATACGTAGTGCTCCACATAACTATATACCCACCCCAATTTTGTCGAATAACTCGAAAACGCGAATAGCTCCAGAAATAGTTTCAATTAGAAAAATATGCGCATTTATTATTAGTTTCATGTTACATTCACATAAAACACAAAAAACAACAATTTAAAACATTTCGTCATTTTCACGAGAAGGTGGAAAAGTTTTCCACAAAACTATATACCCACTCCATTATTTTTTTTTCATTTTTTTTTCGATTTTTTTCGTCTTTTTGTTTTTTGCATTTTACTGTTCGTTAAGACATGCTTCGGAAAAAGTCGCTCATCGACTTTAAAAAAGGTAAAATTGAAGCAAAGCTGGCTCCCTCTTATCGACAAACTGGGAATGAACTGGGACGCAATCATAATGTTACTAGGCGATATGCTAAGAATTTAGCTGCTTATGGTCAAAAAACGTCGACTGGTCGTTCTTCACTGCTTTCGGACAAATTTTTGTGGAGAGCGTCAAATTCGGCCGTGTCGTGCTAAACGATTCGGAGGAAATTCAATCTCATGGTGTCAAATCAAACCGTCCGGCGTGTTTTATCGAAGAGTAACTTCATTAAACACAGGAAAATAAGATGTTGACTCGAATACATCGTGAAAAACGACTGGAGTTTGCAAAAAAGAATCAACGAACTAACTGGAGACGAGTAAGAATAACTGCAACGTTCATGAAACTCGTTTCCTTCCTTTGGGTAGTCTTTTCTGATGAAAAACAGTTTAATTGTGACAGGTCAGATGATTATCGTGGCTATCGGCACGCTTTGAAAATGGAGAAGCTGCGGTTTTTGCGTAGAAACTTCAAAGGAGGATGCGTCATGAGGTGGGCGGCAATCAGCTCGCATGGAAGAGTCAAGTTGTGCTTCGTTTCGCCAAAGATAAATGGTTCTGACTACCGATTCGTCATATGACGTGATCTGTTGCCATTTTGGCGTCGAAATCAACACAAAAATTACTCTTTCATGCAAGATTGAGCCCCTTTTCATCGAGTTCGCCGCACCATCCAGGTGATACGCAACCGTAGAATCGATAGTGGAAGCCTGGAAGCTTGTCGATCAACAGCTTCTTGACAACCTTTATTTATCAATGGACTGTCGAATTTTTGACGTAACACGACTCAATGGATGTCCAGTTAATTATTAAAAGTTAATTTTCTTTCAAATTGTAACTCTCGATGCTTCTTTCTGAGTTTTTTTTTATTAAGTGGGTATATAGTTTTGTGAAAAAAATTTTTACACTGTTTCGTGAAAATGACGAAATGTTTTAAATTGTTGTTTTTTGTGTTTTATGTGAAAGTAATATGAAACTAATAATAAATGCGCATATTTTTCTCCGCATATTTTCTATGTATGCATGTATATGTATTTCTATTAATATTGTTGAAAAATGACAAATGCAGGTGTCGTAGGGTCCTGCGTTTTGTACGCATTGCTAAGGGACAGTTACCGTAATCCTCGCAGCGATTTACGGGGGACTTTTTTTAATTTCGCATATTCATTTTTTTTATTTTTCGCCCAATTTTCGTATTTTCTTTCGAAATTTTGTTATTTAAATTTTGCAGAAATCGAGTTTAATAATTTGTTTAGCAGAATAAGCCCTTTTAAACGATATTTTCTGGTAAAAACAACAGAGATTTAAAAGAAAACATTTTTGTCGTTAATAAAATTATTTATTCGTGTTTTGCTTTTTGTGCGCGTTTCTATTATCTTGTTTTTGTATTCTTCATTTTCTAAATAATTTTTAGAGCGACAAAATCTTTACAATAATTCCCGACTCAATTGGACAAATGGAAAAGTGCATATTCTGAAAAATAAATAATTAATCTCGTTTTCTACAGGTTTTAAATAAAAGATTTCCAAAGAAAATAAGAAAATACAGCAAAAAAATTTAAAGAAAATTAAAAAAAAAACTCCGTAAATCGCTGCGAGGATTACGGTGCTGGATACATTTGTCATTTCTCAATAATACAATGTAGTTTTTCTATTTGATTCATCGATATGAATATATGTTATTCTTTTTTGTAAAAAGTTCGCTTTACCAATTAGTGGAAAACGTAAATTGGGCTAGTCTCGTACTAAATGTGGTACAGATTTCACATCAAGATAAATACCGACTTTCTAGAGATCTCGGTTCATTTTATAGGATAAGAAACCCACAGTCCAAAAAAAAAACAAACTATGAATTTTTCTAACATATATTAATTCACCACCATATACAACACACGAGAAATATTGTTTTTAAGGTTCCCACATAGTGCAGTAAAGGTCATGATTAAATCACAAACACGGGGATCTCATCGCGGCACACACTCATATCATACACTACACATTGTTTTTATTAAAGAATTAATTTCCATTATTCCCACGAGGACGCAAAATGCGCTATGCATAAGGAATTTCAATGGAAGATTAATTTCCATAGAGTTATAACCCGAAAAATAATTAATTTTAAAATATTAGCGTCACTTGCCATTTTTGTGTAGGCAGATCCATAAAAGTATGGCTATTGCTGCGGAAATGACGAAAGCGGCAGCAACGGATCCAAAAATTACTCCAAATAATTGCGGTTGACTGAAAAATTTTAATATTGAAGGGAAACATCTTAGAATGTAAGAACCTCAGACAAGTCTCGGCTGCCTCGACGAAAGGGATGAGCTGGAGTAGTGGTGGTAGGACGAACACGAGAAGCGTACCCATTGTCTGTTAACGAGAACACTTTGAGATATTGCAACGATTTCGGAAATGCGCGAATAGGTTTTTTGTGCTTAGATAAACATCTACAAGTTCTCCTTCTTCGTCTTTGCTATTACGTAGTCAGCCGGTGGCCCATGTGTAAATGACCGTCAAATGTGCGACAACCACCACAAAGAAGGCAACACGAAAGCAATAGAAGAAAAAGAAAACGCAATACAGCAAAAAATAGGTGAAACCGGGCCGCGGTTCGATGTGTCGATTATAATTGATGATAGTAGAGGGTAGAAAAAAGTTTTGCATAAATTTGATTTTATAGACAACGCCTCCGAGAATGTTTCGGAGTGATAAACATATGAAGTTGTTTATCCCCGACGAATCGATGGTTGCAAATTTCCGCGCGATGATTGATTGCGTCGGCCCAAAGTTTCAAATGTTGCTTTCTTGGACTTCGTCAATATATATTAACGATAAGGAAGGGAAAGTTACGTGTTTCTCTGATCTACAAATCTCATGTGTCCAATATCGTGTGTTCAATCTCATTTTTATTGTTTTTCTTCCGACTAGCATCAGTGGAATGTCGATTTTTGAAATTTTTTTGTTGGAAAAATTTTATGTATAATTTTTTTCCACTTGCTGAAGTGTTATCCCTAAGTATTGAATTCTCCTTATTAATTAAATCACATTTATGAGCTTTTCTTACTCCGAGTTACACATATGAGAATCGAACTACAGAAATTAGTTTTACCAAATGAAAAAGTTCTCATCTTTTTTAATAGCAGCTCTTTTATCTGAAAAGAATCAATTTGAAGATCAAAACTAAAGAAATAGCGAATGTTTAGAATGGATAACCAACATTGAATTGTGCGCTAATCGAATAATCGAGAGTATGTCGATATCTAACGGATGTGTATATATAATATACATAATTAGCGAATCGAAATCAACCAAACCAACAGGTCTGTTCATGGCTAATTTACGAGAAAGTGCTACCTACACAAACCGCAGCAGCAAAAAATAATCATAAGAAAACGAACGGGTGTACAAAAGGGATAGCGTTCTGCTGTTAATTGATATATAAGTGTAAGAATGTATATCTCAATGTACATATTCGAAAATTGATATGAAGACAGTCGGAGAGACGGCAGACGGATTAACAGCGTTCCGACCTTGATGGCGAAGCGCGGTTTGATAAATATTCCAATTCTTGTGTCGCGTGCGATTCCGTCCTTAGACATGAATGTTTAAATTATATACACTATAGTTTATAGATTTTAAAAGGTACTAGAATGAGATTTTTGAAAATGTCTGGGTCTATGAAAAGTAGGTATAGATGCTGTTTCTTTATTGGAGCAAAAATGAAATCGAATGGTCAAGGAAATATAATAAAATGAAAAACCGCCAAATATCCGCGGACAACTTGCTAGAAAATTTCAACCTAACGGTATGACTCTCTTACAAGTTTTTTTCTCATTTATTCGTCTGGCCGCCAATAAAGTAAAGATGATTGAAATAAATAGGTTTTTTATCATCAGTTTTTCTTTTTTCAAATAAGAATGAAAACGGGTATTATTATTTATATAACTCAATATTACTCGAATACCAAGCATGAGTATTGAAACATCAACTTTTTAAAAATCGTTATATTCATTGTATAATTATTACCAGTCGAAGCTTTAGAAAAAGGAAACGCGGCGAGGGAGGTGTGGAAGATACACAATGATTGTGTAATAGGATTATTGTTACAGAATAACAGGGTCTTCTACGTCTTCAACAATGGGCTGGGATCCCGTTGCGTACGTCGCAATCGCAGTTCTGGGTCACCTGACGAAATTTCTATAACCAACTTTCAAATGTTTCAACAACACATTTATAATTGTTCAAGAATAATCTTAATATATCAACAGATATAAGTATTTTGATAATAATAGAAAATAAAATTTGATCTTTAGGTCAACAAAATCAATGTTTCACTAAAATTTAGGTCAACAAAATTTGAACAGTTATGGACGATTAAACGCAATAATTGAATAGTTTCATTAGACTATTTTTTGTCTACATGGTTGCAAAGGAAGCCCACCCCTAGATGAAACCAAACGTAAAAAATGATGGTGTGCGTTTGAATGCGTGGATATATGACAAAAAACTTGTTCTTATGATAATATGTATGAAAAAACCAGACAACGTATTTTTGCACTTTTTAGGTGGCGTAGTACTATCATTATACATAGCCATATATGCGGTATGTATACAATTGATTGGATTAACTTCAGTATATTTATTAGTAAACCAGTTAATATTCTAGTTTTAGTGAATTGCAAAAACTGTGGCTCTTACGTTGAATTCAAATAATTGTGGACGAAATTAAAATTTATTTTCATTTTTTTTTGTCAGGTGTCTCAAGGTAAAAAGAAGTGCGTCACATTGTGTATATTTCATTTAAGTATACGGTCATTTAATCTTCTGTCAAATTGTAACGTTTCCCTTCCATAAATCTACATATACATACTGATTTCGTGACAAAATGTTTTAATTACCCTTCCCCCCTCCTCTCTCTCTCTCTTTCTCTCTCTCGTCGTTTGACACCGTTCGTAGCTTTTAAATAAGAACGATGAGCTCAATAAGTTTTAAACGTTTATTCCAATTAATGTTGCGGACAAGATTGGGGATCTTTGCTGAATAAAAACCGTACAGTGGGAGACGATGATGAACGACACCTCGGAAAATAAATCAAATGGCAACATTCCAGTTCTGATGTTGTCGATGAAAAAGAGAAGATGATGAACATTATTTATCAAGAATAAATGTACTAAGAGAACGTAGATTCGTGTTCGCTTTGATTATCCCTTTTTGGTCAAGACCAAAGCTTATTGAGATCACAACTTTAAAAAAAGTAAATTAACATGTTCAGTCAATTGAGTTTACTTTCTCGCACTTATGTATGTAATGGTTTCTTCTGTATTACTTGTGTGAATAAAACGTAAATAATATGTAAAAATTAAAACACCAGAAGTGACAAAAATTGTAGTGGCGTAAATTCAGACATTCAAAAGTAAAAAAAAAATGAAATTTTTTTCGTCCAAAAACCGTCGTGTAATCCTGTGCCTGTGTCCTGCTCGATGCTTAGTTGTTCAACAATTTTGTGCGATCCGCGATGGGATTTTCAAGTGGTCTCGCTGCTCAAAGCAATAAACACCAATCTCTGAACAATTTGAATACTCGGCTTTTTATTCTTGAGAAAAAAAACATTGGATAGGCGAATGATGAAATGGAATAAGTTGGAAATTTTGGAAATATGGTCGTGTGGGAGAAACCCGTGTGTATATTGTTTGAGCTGGTCAGCGCGTCAGTGAGAACAAAATTGTGTGTAAAACTAAACAAATAATATTTTAAAATATCACAATAATCATTGGAACAAGGAAATTCAATATAGTAGATCAGAATGTACGAAACCGGTATTTCACAACGAATCAAAAAAAAATCATATGCGGGGGTGGGAAAATTACAAAAAAAATCAAAAGCACTTGAACGGGAAAGCAAATCCAACAACGAAAATGATGCGAGTAACAAGGCTTTGTTAGAAGAATCGGTAACCATGAAGCATCGGGTCTACAGATGTTGAGCCGGCTTCTGGCAAAAGGAAATGGTGGCAGTTCGTCGTCCAAATGTCCACCGGCGTCAGCAAGCGTTTGTTCTTCTGCAATTTCTACAGCTTAAAAATTGGAAAGAACAAAAATAAAATAACAAGGAATATTTGTTAGTTAAGTTTAAAGGAGCATGCACCTTTAAGAATTGGCGATACAAGACAGACAGATAATAACCAAATACATGCATAAACGCACCAATTGGTCTATTATAGTAATTATAATATTTTTCTCCTTTTTCTCAGCCGTCTGAAATTACGTATTGATATTTTGAAATAAAAAACGCACAAGGTGCTAAAGTTAAAAGTGACCCAAAAAGAATGAAAAAATGTTGTGCTCACTTGCGCTGTTTGCTGTTGAATTTGTTGTTGGATATCGGATTTCGGTTCCTTCGACATTCCCAGCAGATTGAAGTCCAGCAATATCCGATACGTCCATTCTACGGTGAAGAATGTTGCGGCGTTTGAGGGAAATGCTCTAAAAAATTAGAAAATACTCGAAATGTTTTCTTCTTTTCGAATACCTTATGAGGGCTGAATTGAGGCCAACAAAGAATGAGCGCATTCCTCGTTCCGCATAAGTCTCACGAATACACTGCCAGTAACTTCGATATGATTCTTCAGCCTGGAATTTAAAAGAAATTGTAGGAATTTGTTCGCTGATACCTATTCATATTTTAGTAGATTGTAATACAATCGCAAAAAAAAAAAACGAATGCCCTGTGAAGATTTACAATGAGTTTGATTCGCAGGTATTTCGTAGAACGGTACGCAAATTCTCACTGTTTAAACCGAAATTTTATTTGTCAACCCAAAAAAATGCGGCAGCTCACAATTACTCAAATTCTTTTTTTTGTGCGATGGTATTTTATATAAAACTCAAATATTCTCACTTGAAATCTGGACTTGATGATATCGGCCGGGTAATTGAACATCCATGAAAGCATACCAGCTCCACCGCCTGCGAGAAGCAACTGCATACTCGTCAGCGATTCCATTTTTCCGTCTCTGCTCATTTTTCTGGCCATCCATTCGTACGAGGAGAAGTAGATGCCGAAGGCTGGGGCGTCGCGCGCAACGGTTGCTAATAATCCTCTAAAACATAAATTCTTTAATTTTCATGAATCAGGTAAGTGACAAGTATTGAAGTATTTATATAAAATCGTGGTTAAAATTGTTTTACCTTAAAATAGATGCGAGAGATAAAATGCTGAAAATTTCTAGAAATGCGAGAAATATATTTTTTTTGGATAGATATCATTAATATCTTTAAATTTTAAACTTATTTTGCTGAATAATTTTAAGTTTGCTTCAGTTCCTCTATGTTTTAAAAGTAATTTTAGTTTGAAAGATTTTATTTTTTCGGAAAAAAATCATGTACTCACTCTCACTTCTTTAAAGCGCTATTTCAGAATAGAGCACTGCAAAAATATCGCAACATTTCGTCATAACGATATGAATGTAGATTTGTCTGATCAATACTACTCCCTTCGCACTTTTAAAAAATTTTGCGCGACTGTCGAGACAGACAATTAAATTGAATGATGACGTTGACCACGTTCTTTTCTCGCAGTCCGATATCAGTTCTCGAAATATCTATGCAAAAAAAAGAAAGGAAAAAAGATGGCGAAAATTCGGGGGAGAGGAAAATCGGTTTCAACCAGCGACGGCCTACCTTGATAACGACAACATTCCATGCTGTTTGACAAGTTGGCGAATGGCGTCGATGGGTCCACGAAATTTCGTGTGTGCGGCGTCGTTCTGAATTTGAAGTAGAAGTTTGATGCGTTCCGTCGGAGCCGCTGAAATCAATATCTTGTTAAATTTTAAATTTGTCATATCAGGGAAAAACTGAAAATTGTTCAGTAATGTTACCAACAACACTCTGCGCGACCCCAGCGGCGGCTCCTGCAAAAAAGTGAGCTTCCAGGGAATCAGGATTCTTGAATTCGCGGCATGCCGAACCATGTACACCAAAAACTATCGCATTAATTCCGGACAAAGAAGCAAGCGGCGACGATAGTCCTGAAAATAATCTTCAAACTCCAGGGCTTTACACGTGATATGTTTCAAGATTCTCCACGCCTCGCAACAAATTGTTTTGTCATCATATTCGTAATCTTGTGAAGGACGTCAATGTCTTCGTGGCCCCACAATGATTTACAATCTTTAGCGACCACGCGACTCCAAAAAGATCTCGTTTCATGCGTTTTCG
The DNA here is from genome assembly GCA_902829315.1 of Caenorhabditis bovis. Lineage (NCBI taxonomy): Eukaryota > Metazoa > Nematoda > Chromadorea > Rhabditida > Rhabditidae > Caenorhabditis > Caenorhabditis bovis. Next base: position 42,347 of record CADEPM010000001.1, on the reverse strand, counting down.
CATGTTTGTCTCTGACACAGTTATCACAGAATGAGTGAATGGATGGATGGCGGCGAATCGTGTGAACACTTGATCGATCCACCTCAGCTGATTTAAGTTATGATTTATTATAATACCTTTGTATAGCCCTTTGAAGCCCTCCTTTTTGACTATCTTCGAGAAACAATGCCACGTGCCGCGATATTGTGGCGCCGGACCGCCGACGGTCATGTGTTGCGTCTGAAGTCGCACCTTGACCGTGTCCAGCGGATGACCAGCAAGGACTCCGGCGGCTCCTGAAAGCATAACAAATCAAAATGAGCGGGGAGAATCGTCCAGCAAGAAGCTTTAAAAAAAATCATTTCTTTACAATTTCTGATCTAGTTAGTAAACTCCTTAAACCTCCTAGCATGCCAGCGAGAAAATCAGCCGCAATCACCGAATTGTTATCTGACGTCGTCATGGCGTCGATTTCGCGTGTCGCGTTGTCTCACGCGATTTGAATTTGGCGTGAAGCCAACAAACCGATGAACCCTCTTTAAGATAGCGTTGGCAGAATATTATGAGCTCAATTTGGTGGCGCACTGCGAATCACAAACTGGAATTTGAAATTCGCAGGTCGCGAGGTGTTGCTCAAATGTCCAAGTTCCTGCATGATAACAGAGTGTAAAAATGACGAACAAGAATAAGAAGGAAAAAAGTAAAATGCGCCAAAAAGGGGAAAGAATAATCACAGACAGTAAGTGACATTGTCGATACGAATGAGATAGACTGATAGTGACAGCAAAAAGTCAAACAGAATCTCCAAAGCCCGGGCCGGTCAGTCTCTAGTCAATTTTCGTTCTTCAGTGTCTCCCACAGGCCACGCCTATTGTCATCCATCTCTCTCCAGTATCTCGCTATCGATCGTCTCTTCACACCGTCATCGTCATGCTCATTACGTTTTTATCAATATTTCTCAGTTTATGTTCATAATTGGTCTATCGCGCATTGTAAATAATCGCCATAAATCATAATGGCTCAATTTTGTTATGTCAGGGAATGATAATGTGTAATTTACTCTTCTTTCGCGTTGCACTTCTTATCCATGATTCCTGTCAAGTAAAAGTCTTCCTGGAAATACACTCAAAGAATCTTCCTGCCTAATTACGGCCTCTTTGCATTGAAGCTGTTGATTTCAATATAAGAAAATATACACCAAAATTAATTGTTAGCGGATTAACATAACGCTCGATAATTAAGTTATGAAAGAGCTACATACCCAATAATATTATCCTGCTGTATGAAATCAAACTTTCTTCTTCAAACTGTTATCATATGCAGTCTTGAACATCTGATCAATCAACCACGGTGAAAAAAAACCTTTCGGAAAAAATAGTTTGTTTTGAATATCGGTTTGACGGTTCTTCAAGGGCGAGCGTTTAATAAGAATTTTGAATGTTCGAGATTGATTGTTGTTTGGTTTCGTCTCGATTTAATATTGTTTGTAGACGAATTAAGCTTTTGAGTTTCACGAAATGAACAAAATTAAAGTTTTGGTTAGTAAAAAACATATTTCTAACGTCCAAGTTCGGCGATTTCAGTTTGAATCAAGTAAAGAAATAATTTATATTGAAATCGGTTCATTTTTTTCGCTGCAAGGGATATTATATTTACCAAATTTTAATAAGCGGGAGATTTGCAAATGAAGATAGGCTTAAAGTTAAGAAATCAGATATATTTTAACTTTAAGATTGGTAGCTGTGAATATGTAAGTCTTTGCTGTCAATTTAAAAGGCGAAAATTTTATTTAAAAAAAATCTCGTATACTTCCCCATTTCCAACAGAAACGGCTCTTTCAATTTCTCTACTTCCTGATGCATCAATTTTGCCTTGCGATCATCAAGCTTCTCCATTCGGCATGAAACAGGAGGAAGTGAACAATTACACCCACTCTATCTCTTATCTGAACTTGTCACGTGTCGAATTCTATTCGACTTTGATCATCAAATGTGATGGTAAAATGGCAACATTCGCGCAATTGCTGGGGTGAGATGATTGTGATGATAATATCAAACATACGTTGACGTCGTCGTCGTCGTTGAAGGCGTCGGTGTAAGGAACAAATAGTGATACACGGAGAGAACCCATGCACATGAAATTTCGACACGATATCATAGTGTTATTAATAGTAATTCACTCTTCCTTCCAAATTTATATCATAGTCTACAGCTTGTTTCAAGAAAAACGGCTGCCAGGGGCGGCTGATGCTCCCGAGGGCAACAAAAAGGGGTAACAAGGGGGCAACGGGCTCTTGGGGGTCATCTGCTCAAAGGGGGCAATGTCTCTTAGAGGTCAACAGACGATGTGTTTCAAGGGGGGCGTTCTACAGAGTCTCATAAGGGGAAATAGATTTATTCTTTTAGGAGTTAACGAGAATGCTTCAGTGAACATTTTGTTCATCAGGTTTACAGTACTGGCCATAATGATGTTCGCCTAGTGTTTTTTGAGCATAACTTGGCACAAACGCGGCCGATTGGGCTGAAATTTTTACTGTAAATGCTAAACACAGTTGCGCAACCTTGGGAACAACAAAAATTGCATCATGTTGAAAAAAAATTTTTTTTCAATTTTTTTTTTGTTTTTTTTTTCGATTTTACCAATTTTTCATTTTTTTTTCAAACTTTGTCCATAAAAATTTTTTTATTTGAAATTTGAACTTGAAACATGTTTTTAGTAATTTTTCAACCTTCTGGAAAGAAAAATTTCACGGCGGACGTTCAAAAAGCGATCGTCAACGGTCATAAGACTGGGTCGTCCAGAAGCCTTCTGGCTCAGCAGTTCCTGTGCTCCCGAAGAGGAATCCAAAAAGTTTTGCAACGATTAAGACAAAATGTACGATTTTTTAATCATTCTGGACTATTTCTAATCTATTGGGCTGCATTTTTGTTAAGAAATCACATGGTAGACCTTGCAAAACTACTAGGCTCCAAGATCGGAACATCTGTCGGGCTTCAAGAGAAGATCCTAGACGGACTTCAGCAGATATCCAGATTCTTGTGGCAACGCCAAATTCTTCAATTCCACCCAGAAGAACAATTAGACGTCGTTTGTTGGAGAATGGACTTCATGGAAGACGCCCGGTGAAGAAACCATTGATCAGTGACGAGAACCAAAAGACGATGGTGGCATGGTTCAAGGATCATCTGAACTGGGAACGATGTGAATGGGCCAAACACATCTGGATCGATGAATCGAAGTTCAACTTGTTCGGAACTGATGGAATCAAGATGGTTCGTCGACCTATTGAAGCCACATTCATGCCAAAGTACCACCTCCGAACGGTGAAGCATCTTGCAGGGTTTGGGACTGCTCCTCCGACACCGCCATGAGACCGCTCCGACGTGTAAATGGAATCATGGATCGGTACCAGCACAAAGATATCCTGGAAACCACAATAAGACCTTGGGCATTGACAAACGTCGGAAGTGCATTCGTTTTCCAGCAAGACAACGACTCTAAGCACACGTCTGGACATGTAAAGAATTGGTTCCAGCGACGCCGACTTGATATTGTTGCATGGCCATCGCAGATTCCGGACCATAATCCGATCGAACATCTCTGGGAAGAACTGGTACGCATGGATAGAGGGTTCCGAGCATCAACCGCCGACGATAAGTTCGCTCAACTCGAAGCCGCATGGAGTGCCATTCCGATGCTGTGATCCGCACCCTCTTGGACTCGATGCCTCGCAGATGCCAAGCGGTTATTGATGCCAAGGGATACGCAAACAAGTACTGATAAATTGAAAACAGGTTTTCTACACATTTGTAATGTTTTCGGGTTTCTGAGACTTTCAAATCACATTGTGTCATTTTTTCCATTTTCCGCATTTTTATGAAATTTGTGATTTTTCGAAAAAAAAAACTTTTCTGCAGTATGCGATACCAATCAAACGCATTTTCAACGCGTTTTAAAGATATGGTAAAAATTTGAGCCCGATCGGCTGCGTTTGAGCCAAGTTATGCTCAAAAAACACTAGGCGAACATCATTATGGCCAGTACTGTATATTGTTTTTTTAATTGTATTATTGCTACTACAAAACACTGCATAATGTAAATATCTGCGTCTACTATTTCGTCACGTAACACTCGGTCTCACTGTTATGGCTACTTTAGATTTACATGTAAAAAAGATTAAATATCGACATCTCAAAGAAAGCGCTTCACCAAACTGCGTACGGAAAGGTACCCACTGTAGAAAACATAGAAAAACCCGAACAAAAATGTGGATCGACAATATCAATGCACCCTAAGAATGTTTCTTGCCCAACAAGCAACACAAGGAAAAACTAGAAGATAAACACGACGACTTGCTTAAGAGAATGAATCTGTTGCCCCTTTTGAGACTTTGTAGAATGCCCTCCCCTCTTGAGACACCCTGTCGGTTGACCCCTAAGAGACAGAGACATTGCTCCCTTTGAGCAGATTACCCCAAAGAGCACGTTGCCCCCCGTGAGCATCGGCCGCTAGGGGCCGTATGCACAATGTGATTACCGGAAATCGTATGTTTAAAATATATCATTTCCCTCGGAAATCGTGCGTACGATAATTAGTCTTTACAAGGCCCAGCTCATTTTCCATTTTAGTTTTGTCTTGTCGTAAAACTAAAAATGTAGGTTTACGGGCTAAACCGCTCATCAACCTTTATTTTGAACCTTTTGGTATTTAAACAATTGTCCGCAGTCGCGCGACGCCGACAATAGAGAATATCCAAATTACGTTACCCAGGTTCCCAATGTTTAAATTCAGGTGGTCCATGATTATTCGAACCGATCGATTTTTGCGATGGTAATATTTTTTCACATTAAAAATTAATGATTAAATTTAAATTCTAGGTAACGCTATTAATTTTTTGGACCAGCTACGTACTTTCAATTAAAAAAAATAATCACCCGCCTGAAATTATTCCCGCTGTCAAATGCACCATCCTCTCAAACGCCGGATCCAAATCCATATTCTCCTATACATTTTTGTCATTCATATTCAAACATGCTTTGGAAAAGTTCAAACCTCATCAGGGCCCATAATTGAATAAGAAATGACATGCCAAGTTCACGTTTGTTAATTAATAAACTTTATATTTATTTTTGCAAATCCTGAAAACCTTGGCAATTAAAACTGTTTCAAAGAAGAAAACAATAATACCAGTATTTGTCTGTCAAAAAGAAAAAAAAAGAATCGATTAAATATAAGAAAGGCAAAAACGCATTGGGATGAGTAAAGCAAGCGACCATTTTGAACGAATAGCACAAAATAAATCATAAAATGTATAAATCTCAATATTTGGTAAGGTAAGTAAAGTAAGCTCGGGTCGATATACAATCAATCGATGGTTAAATGCTTCGAAATAAGGTAATTACAATTTTCTGAAAGTACCCTTAAAAATGAAGAGAGAGAGAGAGAGAGGAAAACAGATTGAATTAATAATCTGAAAAGTTTGCTTAACAATTATTTTTTTTTACATAGAAAGAACGGTGTCTGTTCCCAGGAAGCTAGCCGTTCTACTAGCAATCGATGCCGTATCGATGTCATGGAGAGTCCATTCACCACCGCGTCCCTTCATTCTCAATTCCATATCATGGAACTGCTTGAGTGAATAGCGATGACCAACGGTTACATAGGTGATTTTCTCCTAAAATTGGTTATTGAGTTTAAATCATTCCAAATATGGGCCAACCTCTTGCAACTTTTTGTAGATACTCATCTCATGCTCAAATCCAATTGCACTTGTCGATTCATCAAGAAACGCGATTCTCGGATGGGTGTAGAATACACGAGCCAGCGATAGTCGCTGCAACTCTCCTGGCGACAGCATCTTCATCCAATCCCAATCCACTGGCGCATCGAATCCTCCGCAACGCTCGATCAAATACTCCAAATGTACCCATGCAAGGATGTTTCTCAAACGAGCTACTTCTTTTTCGACCGGCAAAGCCTTAATAGGGTAAACGAGTTGTTGGCGAAGTGTAACGCCACCAGATGGGAAATATGGTTTTTGCGCAATGAAGAATAAGTTCTGCGATCGACGCCGCCAATGACAGTCCACTTTTCCTAAAATACCAATTTTAATAGGAGAACGGTCGAAAAAGTACCTGATGAGCAATTCCAGAGACCTGCAAGCATTCGTAGAAGCGAAGATTTACCGCAGCCACTATCGCCCGTAATGAGCAATGTCTGTCCTTGGATGATTTGTAAGGATAGTACTGTAGTTAATATTCATGAAATGATTTCAACCGGAATAAATCTTACATTGCACAATAATGTGACTGTGATCAGTGGGTGGCGACAATGTAGCAGAATCTACAGTAATCGCAACACCATCATCTGGCCATTCGTCTTCATCTTTCGATTTTCCGCCTAGAAGATATTGGGCTTCTTCTTCCTCTTGTTCATCACGCTCTAACGAGAGCTGTTTTCCATGAATCTCCTCAATTGTCTGCATTCGACTCTTATCTTCATCATCGGCGGCGATGACGACAACCGATGATGGAACAGTGGATGGCGGTCGATCAGTCTCCAAACAGTCTATATGAAGACGATTGAGCTCCTCGTGCAGCTCAATGACACTAAAAAGTTTAAATGAAACAATGCCTTTTGAAAACAAATACCGATGTGTGACTCCAGCAAGTTCCCCGAAGTCGCCTGCTAATTTGAGAACTGTCGAGAAGCTATAGATCAGGTATAGATTGTAGAAGGAATTCTGAAAGAAACATATATATTAAACTAATTTGTAGAAAGAAATAGGTAATTTTTTCAAATTTTTTAACATCGTCGATTTAAAAAAAATGCTTAAATAATTAAAATTGAGACGACTTAAAAAAAATTTGAACTTGTTTCAAAAATTTTTAGTTCAATAGTTAAATAATTAACCAAATGGGTACCTTATGGGAAACTAATTGTTTTCAAACTATGTAGTAATAATTTCACTTATTTCTACATCCATTTCTGAAGACGGAACCGCGTTCTGCGCTTCTCCTAATATTAATTGTTCAATTCTTCCTGTTCTCGCTCTCTCATCTCTAAAATAAATTCCCTCAAGGTTTGAATCAGGGCTGTGCGGCAATCGGAAATTTCGGCAATTCGGCAATTTGCCGAAAATCAAAATTTCGGCAATTCGGCAATTTGCCGAAAATCAAAATTTCGTCTATTAAATGTTTTCAACGATAATTCGAAATATAAATACCAAATTTTCACGGTATCGCAAATTATTCAATGGACATTGATTTTTGTTTCGCCGATTTTTTTTTGATATCAAATTGCCGAAAATCAAAATTTCGGCAAATCGGCAATTCGGCAAATTGCCGAAAATCAAAATTTCGGCAATCCGGCAATTTGCCGATCGAACGTTCTCTTCGGCAATTCGGCAATTTGAAAAATCGACAATTTCGGCAATCGGCAATTCCATTGCCGCACAGCCCTGGTTTGAATGGAGAGAGGGGTATTCTTTCGCAATCAAACGCCTCCATTTTGCAGAAACGAGCAACCATGAGAGAAGTCAAGGCCAAACGCAGAATGGAACATAAAGACAAATTTTAGAGATGGGCTTGATGGGCAATTGAAATTATTACAGATCGTTTAACGTTGAATTTTAACCTATTTAAGCTTTTTTTAAACTTCGTGTTTTCAAGTAATTGGAGTATCATGAAAACTGAACTATGCAATCTATTCCTAACATCTGTTGTTCTTTTATCTTTAAAAAAATTCAAAATACGTAATTTATCACTGTTTTGAGTAGAAGTCGAATCCAGAGTAACAAAACTTCAAATTTCAATGAACTTTTCTTTAAATCAAATTATTGTCAGGCTCACTCGGACAAAAAAATAGAGTCGTAAAATCCCCTCGCACTTTGCTCTTTGCTTTCTCGATGATGGGAACGAAGGGTATAAGGTTTTCAGCCGTGTGCGCGTTTGAATATCAGTCTTCTGACTCGTAAATTACCTTTAGGTGGAACATGTTTCATTTTGGAAGAACTCTGTATTTATCCCAAAACCCTCGTGATAAAAGCAACATTTTTACAAATTTGAAACCTTACACCCCTGTGCGACTTCCACACGAAAAATTGCTCCAAACAAATCAAAAACCAGAATAAGGGTTCACGCACAAACTCATTGACCATAAGGCGCGCCCATAAGTCATTTTCCGCGGCCATTTGTTATAAAGATGCCAAGATATAGCGCGATCAAATAGCCTTCATACGGACATGATACCTTTCTAATCACCAATCACAATGAATTTTAAGGAGATATGCCGAAGAGAAAAATGAAAAAAAAGATTTCTTTTTGATTGTCGCACACCATTAATAGAAACTTAACATTTTTCGGCATTTTAATGTAAGCGCTACGATGAAAGTTAACAGCTTATTTATATGAACCATGACAGTTATTTCTTTTAGAAATCTTTTCTATCAAGTTTTAAATAAACCATCCCTCTCCAATATTTTTAAACATCTCTGATCACTTTTTGAGCATTCGTCATTTGTCGTGTGATAAGACATTCCGTGCAGAGAAAGAGAAACAATTTGAAAAAAATAATCAAAACTCACCCTCGACACGATGGCGTTCAATTCAGAACCGCTAATATCATCGTATTGATGTGTTAAGAAAATTGGAAACCCAATGATCAAGTACGAGACAATTCCTCCAAAATAGTCGAAAATGTTGGTAACAAATCCTAAAGCGAATCTCCATTCTGTCAGTTTCTTCTGAAAACATTATCACTTTTATCTTTTAACTGCAATAAAATTCTATACCTGAATTGCGACGAGAAGTCTGAGCTTTTGGTTGGCCATCACATTTTCGAGAACGCCTGAGCGATAAAATGCAATGGCTTCGACATTTGCTCGAACTTCCATATGTCTTTGCCTGAACGACGTCATAGTAATGATATGGGGAACCTAGCAAAATTAAATATACCGAAAATTTCCTTCTTTTTTTTCTTGCTCATTGACAAGTCCGACAATTGGAGTGAGCAAGAATTTGTTGGCGACTGTTTGAATCGTGAAGTAGCCGTAGATAGCTGCGGGACCTACCCAGCCAGCACTGAAAACAATAAACAATTTTTTAATATACAAACGAGCTTTACCTATCATAAGTGAGCCATGTATAATATCCAATAATGAATGGCGCGGTCAAGACTGGAGCGAGAAGGTCGATACATAGGATTCTCGTCGTTTTTTCAATATCCTGCGTCAGACGCTGATCTCTGTAAAACTCAAGGAAAATAAAAAATTAGTAAACATTTTTTGACTTTCGATACATTTATCTTAGTGTAACTATTTTTTGAGATATTGCGAAAATAATTAAAAAATATACATAACAATTAGTAATTTCATTTTTTCTTCCGGTTCCAAAGACAAGGATATTTTCGTGTTCAGTCCTTTTTTTTTATTTTTTCACGAGTTTTTAAGGCTCCCGTTTCATTGTTAAACATTGATCATTCAATTAATTTGAAATTCCAAAAATACGTTCTAACTTTAAATAGAACTCACGGGTTGTCCAAGTTGTCTGTAGAGCAGTTCAGTTTGAAAAACGCTTGGCGTTTGAAGTAAAGACGGTGCAACGTCAAATTGCAAATCTCGCGACATTTAATTGATAGAAAAGTGGTCAAAAATTTAGTAAGTGCTAGCGTCTAAATAAATAAATTTAATTTTTTTTTTGTAAATAAAACTTAACTCACAAATGCTTTCCCAATTATTAGTAAAGTTCCTTTTGCACATAAGAACTTAAAGCTGGAAAGATCTTTGTTACCAAGCGCAACATAGAAAAGACTAGGCTGAATTCCCACGAGATATGTCATTATTTGGTCTGAAAACGTTATAAATTGTGGAATAGTTGGTGCCAAAGAAACATACCGATAAACGTTGAGATCACAACAAATAAAGCAATCCATGTCGTTGATGCGTGCCGATGTACGGGAAATAGAATTTTGAGAAGGAGTCCAAACCGTCGCAAAAATAAAAAATCGAGGGCCAGTTTGGCCATGTTTCAGGCCCTGTAAATTGTTTACGATAGCGCATTTTCGAGGAGAAAAATAGTTGAAAAACAAAAAATAAACAAATAGAAAACGTTAAAATATGAATGCATCGAAGATATAAAGCCAAACAAATTATATTTGTTCAAAACAAATGAGGTTTTGATTCGCGACACGAGATGCTCTCAATTTTACGTACGCACATTCGTCCCTATGTTAAATATGTATATATCTATAGGATGAAACAGAGAAACAACGAGAATGCACGATGTCAGCAGAGACGACAACGACTAATGAAAGTAGGCGGGCATTGAACGACACGCCGCATATGAACGTTAGGCCGCGATTTAGTGTAAATAATGTAAACAATGAATTTGAATTTTTGAACGTTGTTCAAGGATAATCCACAGTTGGAAAGCAATTGTATGGTATTCTTTTTTATTATATTTGCGTTTTGTTGCCAAAGCTTCCATTCTATTTTACAGAAGTCTTCTAATATTAGCAAGGAATTGGAATTGAGTTGTAATGTTTCGTTCTGTAGAAGTGATACAAATTTATTCATTTAGCTGACGGCGAGAACCCTTTACCTAAACACCTACGAGTTCCTACTAAAATGAGCAAGAGAAAAATTGTGTTATCTTCAGGTTCTAAGATAGTATTTAAGAGAAAACAAAATTTGATCTTTCAGATACTGAGGATGACGCTCTACTAACAAAAACAAGTCCAAAAAAATCGAATAAGAAGGTCTAATTACCTATATTTTACGCAAAATTAACTTAATTTTAGACGAAAATGTCAGTTGAGTGTTACCAGAGTTCTGAGAAACACCCAAATTCATCAAAAAGAAGGTCGAAGAAAGAAGAGATTCCGGAAATATTTTCAGATGAAGACCAGTTAGTAAGAGGCACTGATATCAAAAAAAGTAAAGGAAAAAAAGCGCTGCCTCCGGGACAGAAAACGATAAGCTTTGTAAAGCTTAAAAGCTCACCTAAAAGTGAATAAATTGAAGGATATTTTGAAAGCTGAATATTTTTAGGCACACCTACCATTGAGCCGGAAAAGCCAAGGAAAGCAGAATCAGCGATTAATCCTGAAGATTTTTTTAAATCTATCCCCCCCCAAAAAAAACTTTTTGTAATTTGTTGCAGAATAACTTTTAAGCCACCTTTTTGACATTTAGAAGGTCGCCGCAACTGATCCAGTGAAGAAAATAAGCCCGCCGCAAAAAGATAACGCCAAAAAACCGGAAGTCGATGATGAATTCGTAGATTCCGACGATAGTTTTGAATCTTTTATTCCGCAAAAAAAGAAACCATCAGTAGTGAAAGAGAGGTCGAACAGTTCGGAAATCAAAATATCACCGATAATGGGTTCAAAATCTGGTTATTTTTTTCAATGAGTTAAAAAAAAATATTGTAGAGAAGAGAGATGTCAAACCGAAAAAGGAAAAGGACGTTTCTATGGAGAAACGATTGATTGAAGATGATGAAGAATCAAGACAAGAAAAAAACTTGGAGAAAAAACATGTAAGCGATTTCAAAATTCTTGGAAAACAAGGTGTTTTGTGACAAAATTTAATAAAAGTATTACAATCCCCAATTTAATGTTTCAATTATCGAAACCGTTAATACATTTTTTCATTTATAAAACTAATTTTTTACATAGATTCGATGCGAATGTTTGGTAAAAGGGAATCTGACAATGTCAATTGTGAAATGAGCATTTGAACATCTATCTATTATTTATAGGAAACCAATGTGGATCTTCCATGGGTGGACAAGTACAAACCGAAAAATGTTCAACAACTGGTCGGTCAGTTCGGCGAGAGGAGTCCGATGAACAAGCTTCTCGTGTGGCTGAGAGACTGGGCAAAACACAATCTTGGAGAAGGCGCGAAAATTAAAAAACGTGAGAAAACCAGTAATCTCGACTTTACTAGAATTCAATAGAAAAATGACACAATTAAGAAAAAAATTTTTATAGCGAAACCAGCGCCATGGATGGCTCAGCAAGATGGCACACCATTCAAAGCGGCACTTCTTTCCGGAAGTCCTGGCGTTGGAAAAACTACATGCGCTTATATGGCATGTCAAATGTTGGGCTTAAAACTTGTTGAAATGAACGCTTCTGATGTTCGCAACAAAAAGCATTTGGAGGCGAAAGTTGGAGAATTGTCTGGATCTCATCAGATTGAACAGTTTTTTAGCGTCAAAAAATTAGTTCCGCAAGGTGTTTCTACGCCAAATTTACAATAATAATAATGTGTTGAAGATAACTTGAAAGTGCACCACGTCCTTATTATGGATGAAGTTGATGGAATGTCAGGAAATGAGGATAGAGCTGGAGTTCGTTTTTCGATTAATTAATCATTTTTTCTGAACAAATGCTATAAACGATTACAGGTTTCTGAATTAATACAAATCATCAAGGAATCGAAAATTCCAATTTTGTGCATTTGTAATGATCGCATGCACCCGAAAATTCGCTCATTAGCCAATTATTGCTACGATTTGAGATTCTCCAAACCAAGAGTTGAACAGATCCGCGTAATTTATCTTTCAACGTTTTTAGTCAAGTATTCTTGTTTAGTCCCGAATGATGACGATTTGCGCTTCTGAAAAACTTAAAATTGCTAAAGAGGAACTGGACCAGCTTATTGAACTTTCTGGGCACGATGTACGTCAGACTATATACAATTTACAATTGAGATCGATGTCAACTTCAGCCAAAGTGGATAAAAAGAATCAATCCTTGGTACAATTATGGTTATACACTTAAAACGGAAACGGATATTTTTTAGGGTCCGTTCGAAGCTGCGAGGCGCCTTCTTGATTCAAATGCTAATCTTCTTCAGAAGAATGAGATGTTCTTTGTAGATTATGGAATCATGCCCTTGTTTGTGCAAGAAAATTATATCAATATGAAAAATGATAAGCATAGGTACCCAGTAATGTTTTAGTTTTCTTTCTTCATAAAAACAGCTTATCCAGTCCTCTTCAAGCGATTCGGGGATTGAGAAAAGCTTCCGACTTCATCTCCCTCGGAGATAATATTGAACGGCAGATTAGAGGTGGTGGATCATGGAAGTTGCTCAATGAACAGGTTTAGAAAAATATAGCGTTAATTACTAAAATTGCAATTTCAGAGTATGATCTCAGCAGCTCTGCCAGCTTTAGCCACTGGCGGTCATTTAAGGGCAATGCTACAGTTTCCATCATGGCTTGGAAAGAATGCAACGGCGGGAAAACGTCGACGTCTCCTTCAACAACTTGTTATGCACACACATTTGAAGTAATTTTTACATTTAAAAAATTGCATTAAGGAAATAGTTAAGTATACGCCAATGAGATTTTGACTTGAAATATTTTTTCAACGTTTGAATTGCGCGCACAACTTTGGTATTTTTTTCAAAATTATAATTGGTAAACCGATAATTCAATTTCCAATTATGTATGTGTGGCAGCTTGCGTAGAATCTCTATAGATTTTCATTAAAGCCAGGAAATTTTAAAGAAAACTATTTTAAAACAAAATTAACTGACGAAAATGCTATAAAAAATTGGGCCTGCTTGTTGGAAAGTTTTATTTGTTTCTTCTTACTGAAAGATAGTATCGATGGGTATAAGAAATAAAAAACAACACGTTTATTTTTTTTAATCCTTTAATTTACGTGGTGGGTGTCCAAGTAAAGAAAACGAAACACACGAAGAAAAATAATTTGAAATTTCAAGCATTGCTTCGTTTTTAGGGTATCAGCAAACTTATGTTCGTTTGCTCTTGATTATGCGCCAATTCTTCGCACAAGAATTACGAAACCACTTCTCATTCGAGAATCTGCTGGAGTACCAGAAGTTATAGAGACAATGAAGGAATATGATCTGATCAAGGATGACTCCGAAGCTCTTACTGAAATTGTCGTTTGGCCTGGAAAAATCGATCCCGCCAGCCGAATTCTGACGAAAGTTAAGGCTGGACTCACAAGAACCTTGAATAAGGAGACTAGAATGCTACCGTATTCTATCGATGATATCTCAAAAGGAAAACGGAAGGGTGTCAACTCAATTGGTAGGTTTCTTTTTAGTTGATAAATTATTCTGTTTTGAAGGAATTGAAATGGATGAGGAAGGAAATCTTGTCGAGAAATTCGAAGATGAAGAAGACGAAGAAACAGATGGCGATGATGATTCTCCCAAGATGTCATCTGAAGTTGTCGTAAAAGTTACATCTGGACGATTGACAGTGAAATCGTCAGAAAAAGCAAAAAAAGGAGCCCGTGGCGGAAAAGCGAAAAAGTAACTCGGTGTCAAATGCTATATGTAAATCCCAGTACCTCACACTTATTATTTTCAACGGTTTCTTTCTTTTTATGAATAAAATGGTTATGGCAAAGAAGTGTTTGTTGCCATGCTCATGGCACTAAACAAGGCCGCATGGATAGTGGCAGCTGTCTGATTCATCTTTCTCTCTCTCTTCTCTCTCTCTCTTTCTCTCTCTCTCTCTCTCTCTCTCTATCTATCTCTCTCTCTTTCTCTTTGACGGCGAAATATATTTAACTCATTTTTTTCATTTGAGGTAAGGCATTTTTCTCATCCTTTCCACGTAGGAAAAATTGTCGAAATTGAGTTTCGGGAACATTTGTTGTAGATTAATGAGCAAGCGCTTTTCAATATGGTCTAATTTTAAACTTCCATAAGGTTAGAAATTCAAGAAAAAGACAAAAAAAATAATTTGATATGGAACCTGGAAAATAAACATTCCAAGGCCATAGCGAAGTGTGTGTACGCTGACAATAGGGCTCTTAAATTGCAATTTCAGTGTCAAATTCAATCCAATCGGATCCAAATTCAAACAAATGCGCTTTTCTGTTATCTGTTTGTTCTTTCTTTTTTGCTTTTGCTATTGCTGTTCGCTCCAACTAAAAGTATTTCCAAGTTTCAAGGTTTTTAGAACATCTGGTACATTTGGTGCCTGGCCGATAATAAATAGGTAAACGTGTTGTCGTTCACTCAAGCCTATAAAATCAGGTTGTGTTGGATACGTTTCCTTGAACCGAATGTTCTTTAAAGCTCCGAAGCAGTTAAAAATCCATTTTCAGGGTATCCAATTTTAAAAATATTAATAAACCAATGGTCGCGCTTTCAAAAGTTTGGATAAAACTAGTCGTAATCGTATTTTTTGAATGTTTAATACGTACATTTAAGTTTCCTTCTTATTTCTTGAAAACTCACAACACAATATGACAAATTTTAAAACTTGCGGCTTATCAATAATTATACTATGGTATTTATTTCTAATTTCTTGTTCCTTTTTATCAAAGTGAAAGATGTGATGCTTTTTCCCAGCATACATTTCTTTTTTTTTTCTGCTTTCTTCTATCTCTGCGCGTTTGTTGATAGTTATTCGAGTAGCAATCCTTCAAAATGTCTAACATTGTTATTTTTGCTCTTCCTCTTCCCAAATTCCAAGTATTACTTGAAAGTGATTTTCTTGAAAATTTTTTTTCAGATTAATGAATGCATAAACTTCATTTTCCAAAGCTTTTTAAACACATGTTTTTAAACAATCTCTTTTGTGCCATTCTATGTACGTATATTAAATAATTTTTCGAAAAAAGAAAATGGTAAACAGCTGAAAAATCAGCAATCGCAAAAATTTTGTTGCCGGATTTCTGGCAAATGGCCAAATCATCCACACAACGCCAGCTGCTATTTCTTTTGTTTATTTCATCTTCGTTCGGATATTTACACCATACGGCGGATTTATTTGCAAAGATTTCAGGTGTATGTCTATCATATGATAGAAGAAATTGCAAAAATTTTCCACAGATTATAAATTTTTTTAAATAGACGTTTTTCAGGAAATATGTCATTTGACCTTGAAAGTTGTGAAGCTAGTGAGTCCTCGGGTTGCTCCATCGATGACAAACTTCCTAGCAAAAATTGTCTGATTCGTGGAAAAGAGGGAGTCTACGCCGTGGGGCGGAAAATTTCGCAAGGCCGCTATGGCGCCGTTTATGAAGTATTGAGGCGATCTGATGGAAAACCATTCGCATGTAAACTCGAGATTTGTGAAGCCTACTCTCATGGATTAGATCAAGATTACAGCGTAATGAATAAAGTAGCGAAAAAAGGTTTAAAGAAGATTTGGGAAAATTTCAATTGTCAAACTTCTTATAGATGCTCGAAATCTAGTGAGGATGATTGATCGGGGTAAAATTGAAGATCATTTCAAATTCATCATAATGCCACTTCTTG
This sequence comes from Caenorhabditis bovis, assembly GCA_902829315.1. Classification (NCBI taxonomy): domain Eukaryota; kingdom Metazoa; phylum Nematoda; class Chromadorea; order Rhabditida; family Rhabditidae; genus Caenorhabditis; species Caenorhabditis bovis. Next base: position 26,104 of record CADEPM010000001.1, on the reverse strand, counting down.
GCGAAAATCTGATGAATTTGAGGTTCATGTTTGAAGATGGCCGCTTTTCACTTTCAACAGGATTGAGATTAGCTTTACTGGCTATTGCCCCAATCCAGCAACTACATAGTATTGGATATGTGCACAGAGATATTAAGGTTAAAAATAACCAAAACTATAACTCTACGATAATTCAATTTTTCGATTTAGGCGTCCAATTTCTGTTTAACTGTTAGCAATTTAAATGCACCGCCGGAAACAATTGACCTCATTCTAGTAGATTACGGTATTTGTAGGTCATTTAAGGACAAAAACGGGGATCTAAAACCACCGAGGAGCGACGTGAATTTTCGGTTCTTTTACTCTTCAATATTTGTTTGTAAACGATTTTGTAAAATTCAGGGGAACAAATCGGTATGCCTCTTTGGCTGCTCACTACGGCGAGGAGCAGTCCCCCAAAGACGATTTGGAATCATGGTTCTACATGATGATTGAACTTATATCCGGTATTTTCTGTTGATAGCTGCAGCAAATTACCCGAAAATGTTGCTCAAGGCCATCTACCTTGGACGTACTTACATCGTGATCAAACTAAAGAAACTGCTGCGATGAAAGAACACTGTAAAAACGGCGAAGGCTTCCACGCGATGATGAAATATTGCCCAAAGGTAATTCGGCAAAGAGTTTTCTGCTCCGAGAGGGGAGTTCAAGAGTGTTCGGCGTATAAATGGCCCACTATAGGTCGAGTTCCGGCGCATTCAAACATATCTCAATGGTTTAACGTATCAAAGCAGTGTCGATTACACGTTTATCACGGAAATGGTGCAGTTGGCAATGAGGAACAATGCAGTGAAAATGAATGAAAAATTCGATTGGCAAGAATAATAAGAATCTCCCAACCGTTTTAGTTTCGTATGCGTTATGTATATACACTGCTCCACAATAGTTTAGCCTCACACATATTTTTTGAAAAAATGACATTTCCACGAAATTTCAAAAAACGTTTGTATTGTTAAAATATGGCTAAAAAGGATTCTTTTTAGTATCCCATATTAGATTTACACATACTGAGTCATTAAACAAATTTTTTCCGAAAATTGCTTTTTGACGATCCACAAAAGTATAGCCTCACCTAGCAAAAAACGCTTAAATAACAGAAAATAACAACAGTAGCATAACAGAAAATTGGTTTAATATTCGAATGGCATTTCCTGATTGCGTGCCACTTGGAAGAGGCTGTGTCGATCGATAAATGTGGATTTTCAATCAGTTGTTCGTCGTCTTTCTTCCAAGTCTCGATAATCGCCAGTTTCAGCTGTTTTAGATTATCGTACGCCTATTTCCATCGGAAATCTTGTTGATCATGTATTCTCATACGATTTATATGGTATTCAAGTCCGGGGAGCAAGAAGGCCAGTCGGGAACTGGCATATTCCTTGTTTGTATCCACGCGATAGTGCAGCTGGCCCGATAAATTGGGGGCACCATCTTGCGATTTTGTGACGGTGTCGATGACAAAAGGGCAGAAGCTCACGACGCAACAAATATCGATAGCCCGAGCCTCTTCTTTGCTTTGCGACGAAGCACAATTTCACCCAAGTGTTCGAACTGGTTGCTACACATACCATGACACCACCTTTTTAGATATTTCTCCGCCAAAATCGAATGGGCGGCTTTCTAAGATCATGCCAGTAGCTGCGGTGTCCATCAAAACCATCACAATTGAACTTCGTCTCATTTGAGAAGATCACTTGAAATTCGGGTGGCTCAACTTCGAATTTAACCACATCCTATTTTTCTTTAGTCCGTTCTTTTGAACTTATTCACGAACTTCAACCAGTTTTCGCGATGTTTTTCGGTCAACATGGGAGCTCTACGCATTTTGCGTCTTTTCTCATGCCGGGACTTGCTCAGAACAAGTTGAATCGTCTCTGAAGTCCCATTTCTCATTTGATTTTGGTGTACTTGGTCACGTTATTGGATGATTTTCGGAGGATTATTCATTTTTCTCGGCTAGAAATGGAGGTTGGACATCCAGATCGTATCGCAGTATCATATTCGGATGGATTCTTCAGATAATTATTGATCACTTTTGGGCTGCGCCCCAAATCTCGAGCGATTTTTTGATATAATTTGGGCTTGTTCAAACGCCGAAAGTGGTTTGCATGCTCGAATTACTTGAAAATCACATAATTGTAGCATAAAAGTTTAAAAAAATTTCAAATTCAAGAGAAATAAAGCAAAAAAACGGTGAAAAACCTAGGTGAGGCTATACTTTTGTGGATCGTCAAAAAGCAATTTTCGGAAAAAAATTTGTTTAATGACTCAGTAAGTGTAAATCTAATATAGGATACTAGAAAGAACCCTTTTCAGCCATATTTTAATAATACAAGCGTTTTTTGAAATTTTGTAAAAATGTCATTTTTTGAAAAAATATGTGTGAGGCTAAACTTTTGTGGAGCAGTGTATATGTATACATATACAGTACAGTACAGTTAGATACACAATATATATGTGCATAATAATCATTAGAACCACCAAATAACACGAGGTATACCGGTTGTCTATAAATTCATTCAAAATAAAGCAATTTTAAATTAACATTTCCAAAACTCGGCAAGCGGTTTTCCATCACCAACGATATTCTTCTGATCGATGACATACTCGAACACCAGCGATTGCGTAAACACATTGGCACGACCATTGCGCCATTCCGAAATCCCTCGAACTCTATCTGGCAGGTTCTGAAACAAAAAATGTTTAATGAAAAAATCATGAAAACTTTTTAAACCTCAAAATAGCTCTGTGTTCTTCCAGAGAGCAGGGATTTGTTCCACAATTCGTCATAGAGGGCAAATTTTCCGCCATTCTCGAAATTTAAATTAATATTGTTTCGATCAAAAAGATTTCTTACCGAGATCAAAACCTGATGCTTGTTGTGCCAACGGATCGCAGCTTCCGGGGTGAATCCGACAGAAGACGGAAGCTCCTAAAGGAACTTGAACTGCATTTTCACTTTCACTATTGCGATACCTTCGGGAAAACTGACTGCATTATCCATTTATCATCGCGCCATTTGTATCCGTAAACTTCACGATTCGCAATCATCCACATCACCTCCCGTTCAATATCAAACAGTGCTCCATTAATTTTACGAGGAGCTCTCTCAAAAAGCTCATCCACATTCTTTGTCTCAGCAATTCGATCTTTTCGAATAATGTAAACGGTACGATCAGAAAAAGCGTAGTTATCATTTGGCCCGAAAGTGTAAGCATCAATCCTATTTGGGCATCCTTGACGATCCGATGATGGGAGAATTCTAAATTTTAATATGTGCCACTTAATTTACCGAAATTTTCAATACTTTGTGGCAGCTGTGAATCTTGGGCCCTTTGTGGTAGTTGTGAAGGATCGAGAATCATTTGTAGGATGTTTGTTTTCGAAATCAGTATCGCCAGCTGACGGGCGTCTTGTAAAAACTGTATTATGGAATGGTCGTTGGGTTGATAAGGTCGTTGGTGGGAAATTCAAAGGAATTGTCACCATTGCACCATCAGTGTCTTTATGACTATGTTTACCAATAATCACTTCGCTACCCAACGGAGATTTGGTAGTGGTCGTTGCCGCCTTAATCGAAGCATTAATTTAGGTAAAATATCCCAAAGAATAATATTGATTTCTATTGGCTGAGAACTCACAAAAACTCACCGATGTCATTTTTTTGCTTTCGAAAAACCCAAAAAGGGCCTCGCCGCTGGTAATCGATAGCCCCAAAATTAGGAGAATCGTCGATATGGTAGATAACATTTCAGACGAACTGAGCGAACCGTCTCACTGATCATTTTTTGTTTTTAACTTCCCGATTGATATCGTTTGATTTTGATTTGATAAAATTTCGATGAGTCATTTAAGTTTTATTATACACGCATTGACGGGAAAAAAAGAAGAAGACAATTAATATTTGAAAATCACTGGAATAATCGTCTTGGTTTTTTCTTAAGTGTGTAGCTCAAAATCAAAAAATTGAAAGAAAGACTATATCACAGAACATAAACGCGACGAATCAGAAGAGGTCAGATTAGGAAAAGCACCAAAATTTGAAGTCAGAGTAGAACAATTGAGACTAAAATAGATAATTAACAGTCACAATGATAATGGGCAAGATTATGAGTGCCGGTGTCGCTGAACTATGCTGCAACTCTTCTAGAAGGAAGTCGATGGCTCCGTCACCTTTTTTGGCAACAACCACATTACGGAGGAAGCGATTTCTGCAATATTTTAGAAATTTAGACAAATCTTTTAGTTAAAACCAACTTTATGAACGGGGTTTCAAGTTCAAGTTTAAGGTGTCGTTTCTTACGGAACTTTTCTCCGCATTCAACCGTCCAAACATCCGAAATCACTCGATTACCAAGGTCCGTGACTAAAGAGCATATTTTGATAAACGTATTCAAAAACCAATTTTACCTTCAAATGCGTAACATTCGCTTATTGGCAATTGGCCAACAGACTTAGAGTCAAAACTTGCCTGATTCCTAAGCTCTCCATTTTCGATCTTCACTTTTCCATCGTATCCAATGAACACCTTAAAACATTGAATTTGGCTTGTTGTAGCCCTTCTCTCTCACCTCAACTGATCTTTCAATTTTCGGAGAATCAATATCATGAATGCGATCCATCAGGAAAATCGAGACTCCACTTTCATCGACGTCAATATCGGTCACAATTCGTTTTGGCAGGAAATGAACTTTTCCATTCACGGTTTGTTTGTTAGGGAATTTTGGAGGTGGAATTTGAGACAGAAGTAAAGATGTCGGTTCTCCAAGGAATGCGGGGCCACGTTCACTACGAACCACTGTTGACAGGACGGGGCTTGACGAGGTGAACTCGACGGCTCTCCAGTCTTGAAGACTAAAAGTCTTCGGGTTCTAAAACGAACTTCAATTTGTGTTTTGAAATCTTATTTTTACTTCGATAGGCTCATTGGAAATGTTTTGGAGCATTTTACGATGTTTCGGATCTAAATCGTAGAGAATTCGATTCTTGGTTGTTGATCTTCTCAGCTCAATAATCGATTCCCAATTATTGATTTTATCGTCTCTGTCACTCCAAAGAAGAAGAGAAATTGATTGATCCATGCCTAATAACCAAAGCAGTTGTTCTTTTGAATGCGCCGCCTAAATCAATTGCAAAATATCTATTTAGTTTACTACAAATCGTACCACTGACAAACGAACTGACAGCATTACCGGCTGATCAAGGGGACTAATATATTCTAAAATATGAAACAACTGACGCCAAGAAAGCCTAAAAACGTTATTATTTTGAAAGATAATCGAAACCAGAAACTTTTTGAATTTTGGATGCAGGTGGCTGAAATTCGCTTGCTTTGTCCAGCCTAACGACAAAGTTGCATCAGGGAACAACGTTTTTGCTTTCTCAACAAAAGTATGCGGATCAACCTCAGCTTCAACACTTCTTGGAGATCGGAAGACATTCGCATGAAGAATGACAGGGTACTGAAGGATTGGAGACGATGGATCCGCTTGGGAAGCATAAAGATCTTGAAGAACTGGGCGGACCACTTCATTGGATCGGAAATTGATCTTGATTGCTGAAAAGGAGATAAAATGTTTTTTTGAACATTGGAGAAATAGATCAATGCTCTCGCAATTCCATCGAAAATCGCAGAACATTTTCAGACACCCTCGACAATTATTATCTGTCGGCGCACATTGCAATTCTCTCAATGCGCTGTGTAATGTTTGGACAACCCGCAATCATTTACCTGCCAACAGTAATCGTTTCAAATAAAATTTCTTTCACGCCCTAAAACCTTCTGAACATTTTCTGGCTTTCGCTCTCTAATTGCATCGTCAAAAGACGTATTTAACATATGGTGGTGGTGTCATACCTAATAACGACCACTTAAGCCGAAATATTTTATGGTATAGAAGTTATGGCCACCCAACCCTCCCCCCTCATTTCAACGTTCAATTTTCTTACTATGTGTCTTATAATTATAATAACATTGCTTCATATCATCATCATCATCTCGGAGACGCAAAACAGTGCGCGCCACTTTCCTGGCGACACAATCAATCAAAAAAGTTTCGGCAAACAAAAGAACGATGATGGATTACTGTACAATTCGATATGAGGTCATCATCATTCCGATGGTGCGAGACATTTCTATAGTATATGTTTAAACCCTGCTGCGGATATCTAAGAAAATGAGATTTGATAGAAACACATACCTTTATGCATGGTGGCAACTTCCCGAAGCCATTCTTTAAATGTAATGCGATCCGCCACTTTGGCTTCAGCCTTCATCACTGGAACAGCTCTGCAACGCTACTTTTAATATTTCCCGTTTATAGAATCAAACCTATGTCTCGGCCTCCTATGGGCTTGCATAAAAACATCGCCTTCAATCATCATGGATTTGTTGAGGAAAGGCTCTACAAGAGGACACCGCTATACATCAGATTTAGTTGCCAATTTTGTGCGAACCGCTTAGTTTTCTCGGATTTGGCACCTGGCCATGCGCGTTTCTTTTTTTGTCGGCGCACTCAATCGAGCTGCACCGATTGCGCAATCCAACCAAATTAAGAATGCATCACTTACCGTGTAGCTGATCGACGAGATCCGGCCAGCTGTTAACGCCATGAGCGACTCGAATATTAAGACCGTCGCCTTTAGTCTCATTTTTCCAGAAATCGACAACCGACATACGTGTGGCCCGCATTTCCCGTCCAGGTCCATAGCCTGAAAAACAAAGAAACAATTTCTATTTGCACGCATATAAAATTTACATAATCTACTTCTTACCTAGATTTACTGTTTATGTGATTTTAGAATTACACAATTATTTGCGGATCATTTTTATAAACGTTATGCATTTTTCTCTAGCCATCCAACTCTTATTAATACTATTATTTGCGCTCAATTGGGTTCAGTTTTCTTATATTCGTAACCAGTTTAGCTCTAATCCGAAAATGAGCGCTATTTGATTTTGTGGACCTCCACCATTATTCGTTCCATTCTCTCCTCATCAATGCAACAATTAGTGGGAAACGGCTTGGAGCCGCGTTAAATGGATTTGTTTGGCATCAGAATTTGATTTCGTTGGAGGTGATATATCCTTTAAAATGGTTGTCACATACTTGTACTTATATTTTTCGAGTGTCGCAACATTTTTGCGGATTCCAATCCGATACGAAGACTGGACTCTAGGGAGTATAAGTAATCGGGAATTGCAACAAATCAAAATGAACCATCACATTATGTACATATGTATTTCGTTATAGGCGGTTGGTGAGGACAACCGAGGAACCATTTAATTTTAGCTAATTTTTGACGAAGTTAATGAAGACCAGAACGGCAACATGTCGATTTTCCAACTTAATTCTGTATACGAGGCCTATAATTAAATTACGAAGAAGAAAGAACTTATCTAGGATTTATAATTAAAATACGATCAAATTGTCCGCAGATTGTTGTTATATAACAAGTGAGCTGCCTTATTTTAAATTGTCTAACACGTTGTTTTTTTTTTGCGTAAACTTCCGGTTTTGCTTTTCTTTATAAATTGTTAATTTATATTAATTATACAGCTAGTAAATAACACTCACCTCTCGTTTTCACATTTTCAACGAAAAATGCGAAAAAAAACGCTGAGATAAAATATCTGAATTCTGTCATCCTTTGGTCATTGTCATAAGGTTGAAATTTTTGGTCTGCTAAAGAAAAAAACGGAATTCCATGACGAGTTGACAAAAAAAAAAAGAAGTGAAAACGCACATTTTATGCAAATCGCGTTAGCATTGAAATGCGAAGTGAATAAAATAACAATAAAAATCGAAACCGCAATATTATAGTAATATGAAATAATATACACCTGTCGGATGATAATTACAGGATATTGGAGAGAGTTTAGTAATTGAATCCCTCAGAAAATTTTCTTCAAAAATGGGAAAGAAACTTTAATACGGTATGATCATCACATTTGTTTTATTGTGCAATCATCTCAAAAATTGTTGCAATTCTTATTTTATGTGCAGTTCTTTTTTGGATTGTTCGATTCGTGCTATGAATAAAGAAATGAATAAATACGACCAAATTATATATTCAAGGGGACGACACATTGGAAAGAGAGATGCAAAAATTTGTAAACAAAAATTGAGACGCAACTTCTCTCTTTTGATATTGCGGTGCTATGACGATTTTCAAAAAAGGAACATTTAAAAAAATCTGTAAAAGAAATCTTTTAAGAACACAAAAACCCTATGCGATATGGCGAAAAGATTAATTTTAATCAAGATCCACGCCACAGAACCCCATTTATCACGTTTTAATGCGCATTTTTTATGCGTAACTGATGCTTACAAAATTATAAATGGAAGAAAACAAATGAACATATGTATATGACAAGAAAGAAGTGATCGTTTGCGCCAACATGGAGAAGGCGATGAATTGAACATGAACAAAAAACAGCTGGAGAACAGTCAATTAATCTTGATAAGAGAAGCGAGGTGTAGTGCGGCAAAGAAACGACGTCACAAGAGAAAAATCGAATTGCATAGGAGATTGAAATACACAAAAGGTATGTACCTCTCTTAAAAGGAGATGTAATCAAATCACAGCCGAAGAGCTCGAGCAGAAAATTTGCCGACGACCAATGTGCTACGGTGGTAGCAAGGAACAAGGGAGGGGGAGGGATTGAGAGTCCACGCCCACTTAAGGGATGAATGGCCAGCGATAGCTACTAACTGGTGAAATACATGCAAATGAGAATTGCGTAGTCGCTCTAAGCCAACAATATCAAACATTGTTAAAAATGATCGCATTTTTTTTGCACCGATGAACATAAAAACATTTGTTGTGATTTTCTGCACTATTCTAACCAAAAACGAGCGAGAGATTTGCATGAAAAGATAAGGTGCGAAAAGTCGTAAAATATTGGTGCGCGGAAACAACGCAAAAAGGTCTCCGATGGCCCCAATCATACAATTTGTGACAGGTTGCCCCCAAAAAAGAAGAGGAAATGCAATAAACTCGAGGTGGTCTCGCAATTCGCCTTTTATAGTATTGTTTGTCAGGTTTACACCGAATATGCCGATTTGCATAATTTGGATTAAGACGCCGCAAAATCGGTTTTGCTGCAGAATTAGAGGTTGAAGGCAGTTTTTTTTTTGAAAAAAAAGTTTCCCATTTTTTGCTTGATGCGCCGTTTCTTTTTGCGTCAAACGGGATTCTCGATGACCGCGAAAAAATTTTGTTGTGCGCCTGTTTCATCGACTGTCGCAAAATCATTCCGGTCAGGAGGACTGCATTCGAGTGAAAAACACAAAAATCACATTATTTTTTATTTGATAACGTTTTAAGTACCGGCACGATGTTCACAATACAGTAAAATGAATCAGTTCTGAGAATGAGGAACCACAAGATCTTAAAAGCAACAGATAATGATAATTGTTGCCATTGGAAAAACGAGCGGCATGGGTGTTTGCGGACTTTAGTACTTCATTAACTGAAAATGTCCGCTATAAAACAAACTTTTTTTAGTTTCACTTATACGAAACTAATCTAAAACATCTGAAACCGAAAACATTCCAAATGAAGAGTAGTAATGAAAGTGAATGGTGTCTAATGCATTTAATTTAGTAATGATAATAATTATCATTAATTATGACAAACCAGCCTGTATTAGTCTTGCAATGAAAAACTGAAATGCATATGAAAACAGAAATGAAAAATTTGAGTCAGTTCCGGATGTCGAAAAACGAGAAACATATTCGAAAATAAAAAATGAAGAATGGAGACCTTGATAATCGCATTGATTGACATTGACAACGAACACGCGCTGACAAAATATTGGTTTGGTATAGACGAACCGCTTGTTCCAACAGACGCCCTCCCCCTTTCATAAAAAGGCAAATCAACAACTAATTGACTATTTGCTCGCGCGTCACCATGTATGGTTAATAGGGCATTATTTTATACGGAAACTGGTTAATATTGTTAGGACTAGGAAAAGGAGGCGTCGGTTCGAGTTAATTGTATTAATTAAAAATTTGCCGACAAAAAATTTTTGTATGCATTTAATTGTTCAAATTTTTGAACTTTTATCAACAATTTTCAATTTACAGCAAGTGATTTTGGTAAAATATTGTCGGCATCAAAGGCTGAATGGGAGGAGCTTTCAATTGTTCAAAACCGATGTCAATTTATATTTTGCTTTGACTAAATATGAAATGCACCTGGGTGGTCTCATTTACTTTTCGTTGTCTTGAGACATCTTGGAAAATAGCCAGTGTTCATAAACTTAAATAGTCATTGAAGCCTGCGAACTTTAAGTAGTTATTTGTACACATTAAATCCTAGATGGTTATTGAATATTTGTATGCATTAAATCTTAAATGGTGGAATTATGATAACCTTCAGCTATTATAGCTTTTTACCAATTTTCTGTTAAAGATTTGCGTAGAATTAAAATTCCGGTTTCTCTCTGATCGCGTAGTAAATAAAATCGTTTTTAAATATTATTAAACCTTTTGAAAGGTCAACGTAATTTTTAATCGCCTATAAAAGTTGAGTGAGAGAGGGAACATTTTATGAGCATCACTAAAGTTTGAGGTACAGTGAAACGTTGAGATCTTATTGAACTGGGATGAATTAAATTGTCTGAGAAAAATATTGTTATTAGTATTTTTTGTCTTTATTAATAATAGTACTGCACATTTTTTGAAAAAAAAACAAATAAAAAATGATTATAATAGTTTTTGTACCATGGGTATAGGGTTTTTGAGTACTTATGTAGATGTTTTTACTCTTTTTTTTTTGAATTTATTTTTTTGAAATCTGCATAAGACCACAACAAAAACTCTTTTAAAATTACCCTTTGCAAAAAAGTGCAAAAAAATGAAAGTTTTCATAAATTTATAATCACTTTCATCGTATGTCAAGAACATTTGTTCGCTTACGAATGAATGTAATAAATGACGATACAAATGACAAACAAAAACATAGAATAGAAGCAACATTGGTTTGAATGTCAGAATGCGGAGATCATAAATTTTCATTAAGTCTGCATTGTGTTCCTAATGATTATAAACGACAGAACTGTTGGAGAGCTGGAATATTCGAATCGCAAATATGGCCCAGGCTTTGAAGGACAATAAAATTACAAAGACGTCAGAGAACGAATAGAATAGCAAAAAACATAATTGCTAGGCATTGAGACACCTTATTTCGCACCTTTTTGCGACGACAACGATGATTATAGATGTGTTCTTGACATTTTCGGTCCACACTTGAACCGAGGAAACAGCAAAATGAATAAAATCTCAGCAAGAAATTGATGGGAACAAAAATTGAAATGCTTCGATTTAATTCGCTTTTATCGGCTATTTTGATTGAATAAGAGTTACGGTGCGATGAGTCATTTTACAGGTTTTCAAAGATTTCAGTAATTTTCAATAATGTTATAGGCAGTGGTTTTTATTTTGATGAAATAATTGTGTGTTGGAAGAAGAAGTGGCTACTACAATTAACCACAAATACGTATAATGGATACGCTTCCAAACATTGTCGAATCAGCAAATCTAATGAGATGTATCCGTTTTTGTTAAATACCTTAGCTAGTCAGTTTTTCGAGAAATAATTAACTTTTATATGTTCTTTTGAGAGTTTAATACATATGTTACAAGTGTGAAATTATTTTCTGAATGTGAGGAATACTTCTATAAACAAAAATTGGGCATACTGAACTCTTTATTAGGTGGTGGTCCCAAAGTCACTCTAATCTCTGTGCACACACACAATGACCAAATATCCGGCAAGGATCAATTTCATAATGAAGAGGAGGACGGGGGGAGGAGGTTGGAAGAGACCCTCGAAAAATGAACACGATGGGTGCACTTGAATCACATTACTGCGGATTACGGTATGCAAGAGGAGAATGATTTGATTAGCGAGGTCGAGTGTTTTGCTGTGCTTTTTTGTGGATGGATTTGCATTTTGAAATTAAAATTGAGAGTAGATGGTAATATGATTTACATTTCACAAAGGAAAATGAAAAAAAAAAAACAATTACTGGTAGATTTTTATTCATTGTTTATGGAAAAAGACAGAAAACCCATATCCAGTTTGGTTTAGACACCTGCGCGTGACAGTTCTGACAGCCGAGCGTCCCCTTAAGGATTAAAAGGAGGAGTCCATATTTGGCAATATTTGTATATTCATCCCGATTCACAGAAAGACGTTCGATAGAAACGCAACGCCGCTACAGCTGTCATTGGTTCCCATACACATTATATGGCCTGCCGGTGCCAGCCGAGATTTTAATGGCATTACGAAGTGTGGAGAGGGTCCCTTGAATCATATTGACACCAATCAATGCTTTTATAAAAATGCAGATTTCTTACAGCATAAGTAACAATAAAAATTACTGTTTAATATGTTTACTTCTCAAAGATTGTATCGTTATGACAAATTTCGTTTTGTGTCAACGTCAAGTGGTGCAGAAGAAATTGCATAAAAGTTACTCGGTTGGTTCTTATGAAGGGAATTAAATTTGGGTGTGTGAGGTTGTATTGGAGACAAAAAAGGGACACCGGCCACTCAAACCACATTCGAAACTGAATTATTAAAGAGCAATGAATTTGAGCTAGCATGCCGCGCAAAATATCTTCGGTGAATAATGTTGATTCATTTTTTATGATAGTGAAAAAGAATGTCGATTAATTTTATAGAGTAGAGCAGCGTTTAATAGAATGGTCTCACATCAGAACGAAAAATGTATGTAGCACACAAATTCATTGTATATTGAATAGCATTCAATTTTCGTATTAGCACAATTTCCGACCGAATGAACGCTGACAAAATTTCAGGTCTCGAGGAGAGTTTTCACTTTTATTTCGTACATCAACAACCCTCCGAACCAACACCGATAATTATCGGTCATGCTCAACAAATGCGATAATGACAACAGATTATTCAAATTTGAAGGACACACATATTCCGATAATTTTAAAACCTGTATTTCTGATGATGTCAATATTGAGCTCACATTCATTAGCAGTTTCGAGGAAGACAGTTTCAAATTGATGATGATAGAGGGGCAGGGGTTCTCGAGGAGTACTTGAGTGTGTAAATTGCATAAACATACGGTGACCGATGATGAGGTTTCAATTGCGTATTGCTGTCTGCCTGGGTGTGTGTGTGTTTTGGATGGATCGCCTCTGCTTACCATAATAGACAAACAAATATATTGCGGAGGATAGTTGGCATGTGAAACAGGCTGAGCACCGACATTTACATACATTTTAAAGATGGTAAAAACTATGAAATATACAGGGTGTCATTTAAGTTCCCGCACAAAAGTTTGACACCATGAAGAGCTTGGCTGGCGCACTTTTCGTGCACCAATACAATTTATTTTTATTAAATAAGGTATATTTTACTTACTTTCCAAGTTTCACCTCATTCGGATGTGTTTCCGAGAAATGGCGAAGGCTAACATCCATCGCGCTTCCATTATCGAACTTCATAAGCAAAATGTGAGCCCGAGAGACATCATTCAACGCCTCGGTGTGCCTCGTAGAACGGTTTGCGACATCATC